>OY829913.1:290470767-295974834 GCA_963691935.1 Nephrotoma guestfalica | reverse complement strand
CCTTCGAGCCCGCGTGTGAAATAATATTTCGCCATTTTGATGCAACAGCGCATCAAACTAAATTAACCAACCGCGTGTGTTATAATCTCGTGATTTTATAAATTAATTGTGAGCGGTGAAGTGAATTATGGAGAAATTAAATAAAAGGAAAGGCATTATTAAGGGACAATTAACACGTCTCGCTAATTATATTGAGGCAAACGGTACGAAGCTTTCATATGATGATTTACGTATTCGATGTGATAATGCGCACAAGATATATATCGATTATTGATGATAATTATTATTCAATCATCCCAAAGGCCTCATGCGTGCTACGTCCGAACTTCACCAGCCAAGTGTTCATGATTCACCACTGGATAGCAGTATCACGGTCAACCCAACATCAGACTTTAAGCTACCGTCATTAACAATGCCGACATTCGATGGTAACCTCAAAGACTGGCAATCGTTCTACGACATATTTGCATCTACTGTACATGAGAATACTTCGTTATCACCGGCGCAGAAGTTTAAGTACCTCAAGGGTCGGCGCCAGTTACATCGAAGGTATTCAACGACTCGTCAAACGATATGACAAGAAAAACCCCATTGTAGAAGCGCATATCAAATCGTTTCTTGAGCAACCAAAAATATCAAAACCAAATGCTGCCCAGCTATAGTAGCGTTTCATGACAACATAGATTAGGTCGTAAGAGTCTTAAAGGCGTTAGGCAAGGAGGCCGAGGCACGTGATCCCTGGCTCATTTTTATGGCAATTGACCGACTTGATGATGAGACCAGGAAGGCTTGGAGGTACAAAACCGCAGAGGAAGACTTTCCAACAGTGCAAGGATTTCTTGATTTTTTATTGAACCGCGTCGATGCACTTACAGAGATCAAACCGATCAGTGTGAAAGACACCAAATCACCTCACTCGTCTAAGGTGTTACATTTTGACTCAATATCATTACCGTCATGTCCACTTTGCAACGTCGAACGGCATCGTCTTTTTCAATGTGCCAAGTTCAAATCAATGACCATCAACGATCGAAAACAATTCCTAAAGGAAAAGCAGCGATGTATTAATTGCCTCGGAAAAGACCATAGCGTTTATCAGTGCCGATCTAGAAGAACATGCCAACTTTGCCATCGTAGACACCATACCCTCGTTCATTCTCCACCAACTGTAAATCAAGGTACATCGGCAGAAGCCAAACCATCCGCTAGCACGACCCTAACTGCCTCCCCAGGAGAAAACCACAATCGCGCTGTGGTCAGTCACGCTGTCAGTGCAAATGCAATATTACCTACTGTGTTGGTTGAAACATGGCATACCATTCGAGGCCTACTAGACTCAGGCTCTACCAGGTCACTCATAAAAGAATCGTGCGTGAATAGACTAAATCTGAGCAAGGCGAATGGAAGAATCTTCTTACAAGGCGTTGGAGGATCGAAAGCGGGCTGCTCAAAGGGAATTACCAATATTACAATCAGATCGAGAATTAATCATGAAATCTCTTACAACATTGGTGCCCTCATCGTCACCAAGCTGACCTCACAACTACCAACCAATCCAGTGATAGTGCAAATACCAAGTGGTAACGAAATTAGTTTGGCTGATCCTACCTTTGAAAAACCAGGTCCTGTCGACTTACTTATAGGCAGTGATTATTTCTTTGAAATATTGAATGCTGGACAGGTGTTGAGCGATGAACAAAACGTTATCTTCCAAAACACTCGACTGGGTTGGATCGTGGCCGGCGGAAGATCGTCGCAAGACATTTCCACTACATCAAATCAGGTGTATATCACGGAGCAACAAGAAGTCGACATCGATAAGATATTACGATTTTGAAGAATCCAAATGCATTGAACATTATAAAGCCACTGTAAAATGCAACCAAAATGGAAGGATAACAGTTGGCTTACGATTCAGGAGAACGCATCTGGGTCAGAGATGCATCTGGGTCATTCCTTCAATATTGCATTGCGTCAATTCCAGACACTCGAAAAACGATTAAGTTCAAATGTTCAATTAAAGACAGAATATGTGACCTTTATGCGAGAATATGAGCGACTAGGCAACATGTTTCACCAAAAGTTGTTTTTAAGAGTTCAGATTGTTCGAAGCTTCGAGTTGTATTTAATGGCTCCCAAAAACATCGTCAGGTCAGTCCCTAAATGATGAGTTAATGGTGGGGCCAACAGTCCAGCAAGGTCTGTTTGAAATTTCGTTACGGTTCAGAAAACACAAATTTGTTTTCAGTGCGGACATCGAAAAGATGTACCGTCAAGTGATATCGCCAATAAATTTCATGCCTAGTATCCAACCACAGCTAAAGTGCTGAAATCGGATGTTTATGTTGACGATGTGATCACCGGTTCAAGTACGCTTAACGGAGCGTTAATACTGCGAAATGAACTAATAGAAATTCTGAGATCTGCAGGATTTAAACTAAGAAAGTGGTCTGCAAATCATCCCCATCTTTTGGATGATATCAACGAAGCTGATCTTCAACCAGTACAACGATCATTTAACGACAGTGGGAAGATGACATCCATATTAGGATTGTATTTTGAACCATCCAGTGACATTTTTAGGTTCAAGGTGGCAATGTCAATTCCACAAAACAGTGTCAATTCCCAAACTGGAGCTCTGTGCAGCTGCGTTATTAGTGAAATTAATGGAAACAGTTACAAAGGCACTAAATTTCCAAACCATACCAAAACAATTCTTCTACACCGATGCCAAGATAGTATTGGACTGGTTATCTAAACCACCTAAATCGTGGCCGACATATGTTGCAAATCGGACTAGACTCATACTATCCTACACGAACCGAAATCACTGGCATCACGTCAAATCAGCAGAAAATCCAGCTGATCGGGCAACTCATGGTATGCCCCCAACTGAGCTGAAAAATGATACCTTGTGGTGGATGGGTCCAACATGGTTACGTACCAACCCATTAGAAATTCCATCTGAAGGCATTGGAGTTACACAAGAGCAGCAATTATAAGAGATGATCGTACGAGTTTCGAAATATCCCATAATAATACGAATAGTTACTCGTATTCGCCGATGGATCTTAAATGCACAACGATCAACTAAATCAAAATCGTACGGAAGTTTCACAGTTGATGAACTCAACCAAGCCGAGAATTACATAATCAAACACGTGCAAACCCAAGCGTTTTCGGAAGATGTCAAGTTAATACATTCAGGATAGCTATCACAAAAAAGTAAGTTATTTAAACTTTACCCATTCGCAGACAATCATGGTATTCTAAGGGTTAGTGGCAGATTAACCAATGCACCACTCAATTTTGACACTCAACAACCAATCATTCTTCCGTCAAATCATTTATTGGGCAGAGAATGATAGAACACTATCATCGAAAGCTATTTCACGCAGGAATTTCCCAGCTGGTTTGCTATACAAAGCAAAGATTTCACATTGTTCGCGAAAAGCACCTTATAAAGAAGATCATTCACCACTGCATTACTTGTCACCGTTACAAGGTCAAGGTTCAAACCCAGTTAATGGGTCAACTGCCGTCGTCAAGAGTAACTTTTGTTAGGCCACTTATCAAAAGTGGTCTCGATTATGCTGGGCCATACCGGATTAAAGCCCATCAGATACGGAACTCAAAAATAATTAAAGGCCACATCTGTATTTTTGTGTGTATGGCAGTTAAAGCTGTTCACATCGAGCTGGTTACAAATCTCAGTACAGAGTCATTTTTAGCAGCATTGCGTCGGTTTCAAGGTACGAGAGGAATCTGCACGAACTTGTATTCTGACAACGCGACGAACTTCATTGGGGCCATCAACCAATTACAAGAGCTCCAAGACCTGTTTAACTCAACACAATTTTCTCATAAGGTCAGCACCTGGGCAGCATTACAGGGTACGCATTGGCATCTCAAATCGACGAAATTTCATATAAAACGCGTCATCGGAGAAACCATCATGTCGTATGAAGAATTACACACATTCCTAAAAGAAATAGAAGCCATACTCAACTCGCGTCCGCTATGTCGTAACGAGGAAAGTGAGGACCCACTAACACCAGCACATTTCATATTGGGCCATCCAATGACATTGATACCAGAGCCATCACTACTTAATACCAAAATTGTGATGACCAAAAAACTGATTCGGAAATTTTGGGTTCGCTGGCATGCCGAATACCTAACCACTCTGAACCAACTTAACAAGTGCAATCAAGCAGTCAATCAAATTAAAATTGGTGATCTAGTCATTTTAAATTAAGAAAACGTACCACCGGCACGATGGCCGCTAGCGAGAATTTTAGAAGTTTATCCTGGACGAGACAATTTAATACGAGTTGTGACTGTACAAACCGTCACGAGCACATTTAAGCGTCCGATTAATAAGATCTGTATAATTCCATCAATTGACCCATCCGAGTCAAGGGCGGCGGAATGTTCAACTTCGATTCCACAAACATTCGGTTCAGATTTCACTCATCACAAATCATAGATGTTGTTCATGGTCATCACCTAGAAAATAGAAAACTAAGTCAACAATCAGCAATCTGATAGATTTGTTGTGTTGGTATACTTCATTGGAAAATTTACTCCTTGTTGCCAATGGAATACGATAAATATTATTTCCCAAGTGGTATAATGAACGATCACTGCCATCTATCATTGAATAGTAGTATTATATTTTGGGCTATTAGGGAAATTATTATTAGCACCCTTTTAGTTGAAATGATAATTGCGACGTTTTCTTTTGTATTAGTGGAGAATTGGAGTTTTTGCTTGACAGTTGGTTTGACGAATCGTAGCTGTGCGCATCTTTTTTGTGTGTAAATTATTGAGAAAAAGCATTGCTAAACCACAATAAAATTTAACAAGAAATTAAATTCGCTTTTGCTTACAATCACGTTGTACACAAAATAGTCGTACAATTTATTTATGGGTCATTCCATTATATTTCGGGGAATTTTTCGCAATTTTCAAAATTTGTCTCTTAGATTTTAATATTTTGTTCTTTTTCGTGTTCCTTATGTAATATTGGCATGCAAAAGTGTTCTTTGTTCTTTTATTTTGACAATCGAAATTCCCGTTATTCGATATGTCAGTTTGAACAGCTTTCGCACTTTTAATATTGTGTCTATACATAAAATGTTGTATTTTCCGTTCTGCAAAAGATATTGTTTTCGTTTTTACTGCGGTAGAAAGGTGAATATTTATTGTTAACAAATTAATAAAAAAAATTGAAAGTATCGTTATTTTTGAAGTAAAGGCAAGATATATGTGCGCACGGCTTTTTACTGCTAGATGGCGCAGCTAGTGCCACATTACAGTTAAGAGTTTTGTTCTCACAAATGCACCATAACCCTTTCGAAAGACCCTTGTTAGTAAATAATTATATTATTAAGGTTACTCGGTTAGTTGGGACAGTTCAATTGACTATCGTCCTTCTACTCACCATAAAGATGAGGAGGGTACTTCGCCCAAATAAATGTTTATGATTTATTGCATCCTTCTTCTGGTTTTCGCTTTTGGAGTTAAAGAATTTCACGAACAACATTTTTAAGACCTCGAACAATTAATTACCTCATGATCATCTTCCTCAAACAATGTTTTACTTACATGTCACCTTTTGTTTTTAAATTTGAAAAATAATAATGCATTTTACTATTTATTTTAAATTTTATTAGTGAAGTGAAGTTTCATTAGAATTTCAAAATGAAACTTTGCATACCGATTAAGCCCAATTTGTGCTAATTAGTACTCACGGGAAAAAATTAGTGCTTGTCCATGAGCTGAAAAAACGGGAAAAGAAAATTTCAATTTTCGCCTGAAAGACGAAATAAATAAAACCCGATTTCTAGCAAAACCAGAAATAATTTAAGCCTAACTTTAAAACTTTCGAAATGTCGCTAAACTGATGAAGTTTGTGTTTATCATAGAAGTATGATTTTCATAAATTTTCATTCATAAATCGAGGAAAACCAAACTAGCCCCTGAAAGATACTATATTTAAAAAAAAACAGAGATATATCGTTCAATAAAATTTGTGTTGAACAACCAATTAAACAATAGAAATAAAATGTTCTAAAATCCAGGTCATAAGCAATTCAGAAAGTGAATTCCAGTCAGGTATGTTCATTGCCATCCGAAAAATATAGTGGCTGAACTTGTGCTAATCCAGAATTGGCCTCATTCCATTGAACAACAACGACCGTTGAATGAACAATTTTCTGACAAAAAGTGTTCTAGAAACCAATGAAGTTGGCACTTCTGATTGTATATTTTTCGGATGGCAATCAACATACCTAATTGGAACATGCAACCAGAATTGCCAACTTTATTGGTTTCTAGAACACTTTTTGTCTGAAAATTGTTCATTCAACGCTCGAGTTTGTTCAATGGAATTGAGTCAATTCTGGATTAGCACAAATTCAGCCACTATATTTTTCGGATGGCAATGATCATACCTGATCTGAATATACATTCAGAAGTGCCAACTTCATTGGTTTCTAGAACACTTTTTGTCAGAAAATTGTTCATTCAACGGTCGTTGTTGTTCAATGGAATGGGGCCAATTCTGGATTAGCACAAGTTCAGCCACTATATTTTTCGGATGGCAATGAACATACCTGACTGGAATTCACTTTCTGAATTGCTTATGACCTGGATTTTAGAACATTTTATTTCTATTGTTCAATTTGTTGTTCAACACAAATTTTATTGAACGATATATCTCTGTTTTTTTAAATATAGTATCTTTCAGGGGCTAGTTTGTTCTTCCTCGATTTATGAATGAAAATTTATGAAAATCATATTTATATGATAAGCACAAATTTCATCAGTTTAGCGGCCATTCGAAAGTTTTAAAATTAGGCTTAAATTATTTCTGGTTTTTCTAGAAATCGGGTTTTATTTATTTCGTCTTTCAGGCGAAATTTGAAATTTACTTTTCCCGTTTTTTCGGCTCCTGGACTAGCACTAATTTTTTCCACTGAGCACTAATTAGCACAAATTGGGCTTAATCGGTATGCAAAGTTTCATTTTGAAAATCGAAAGTTTCCCTGCTGCAGTTATCCACGTATAAAGATTGCAAGTGATACATATTACTTTCTTTGCGTCTGTAGCCAGCTTCGTTTTACTTTCTCAGATAATTTATTTATTAACTCTGCGTTGTTTATTATAACTGTTTGTGCACTGGGCGTGGCTTCAGAAGTTGGTAAATTTTTATGCTTGATAGAGGAGGTCTTTTCCTTCTCATTGTGCTCTCTGGCGGTGTAGTTGATGGTGGTGTTCTATGAAGTGTCGTACTTCTTCTACTAAACAGCCATTCATTTATCGCTTAATCCGTTCTTCCAGTAGTACTAGGAACAGGATTAGCCTGGTTTCTTTGCAATATCGCGTTGCTCCCTCTAGAATCCGTGGAGCGGCCCGATAAATCGGGGTAGGATTTAGAATTTGAGTTCGGACCCACCTGGAGTATATTATTCTTTATACCCGACATTTCATTTTTTGTTGACTATCTGCTATACTGTATCTCTACTACCTAGGGATTGGATGTTGAAAACTTCGATTAAAAAAAACTCAATACCTTATAGACATACAAGTGGTTTTACGGCAAGATGTTTGTTGTAGTGAATCAATTCCAAGATGGCAGATGCCGATTGACTGAATTAACATTCGTTTTCCAATTTAGACAAGTGTCCAAGTGAACACCGAGATATTTAAACGAATCAACAGGTTCGATGTCAAAACACTCAGAGTGGCTACCAATAGATTCATATTCAAGCCTGATGTGATTAGTCACTCGAGGCAAAAAGGACAAATTAACGTTACCAGATAACTTAAACAACATGAATATAGGTTCCCGGCTTAGAATGACGATGCTTGTCGAACCATGAGAGTAAAATTTTTAGATCAGTATTGATCATCGAAATAACGTTCCATCGGCAAATCCGGTAAAATAACCATGAAGATTCAGTTGAAACACCGAGTTAGTGTAAATAAGAAACAGCAATGGGCCAAATACTGAACCCTGGGGAACCCCAACCCCAATAAAATTCGGATCGCTGAACTGGTCATTTATCTTAGCTCTCACCTATCTACCATCTAAATACGATACGTCCAATGATGACAAAGTTAACGGGTCACGAAATTCCTTGCAGTTTCGTTTAATAAAGCCAAGCATAATCTACGACTTTGGAATAATGGTGTTAACATGTCTGGTAAATGTAGCATCAGATTCAAAGATCACACCAAGATCCGAAATGAGCTCCACCCGATCAATGGTTTCGTTGTACAGTTGATATTGATAAAAAAACTGGCGAGCGGATACGGAAGAAACAAATAGTTTTGCATTTACTCACGTTTAAAGCCAGTAAGTTGTGAATTGACCAGCTGCAAAAGCGGTTTAAGTCGGACGAAAATCTTTATGATGGCGCCCAAAATAATGGAGTGGAAGAATCCAGAATCCTAACAGATTGCCAACGATCTGAGAGATAAGAACGCAACCAGTCGATGGGAATGAAAGCACAGTCGAGACTCTCCAACTTGCTAATAAGAATGAAGTGATCAATCACATCAAAAGCCTTTGCGAAGTCTGTGTAGACAACGTCAAGCTGCTGCTTGGAGTTTAGGCTGTCAAATAGATGACCACAAAATTAGGGCAAGTTAGACACGGTAGACCTACCGGGATAAAATCCATGCTGAAAAGGAGAAATTAGTCTCTTGGTATGGAAGTGCAATATTCTGTGAACCATGGACCCAAACAGTTTGGGTAAGACCGAGAGAATGACGATCCCACGATAATTACTTACCTCACTTGTATTACACGCCTTGAAAATTGGATGAACGCATGATATTTTCCAGGGATCTGGAAAAATACCACGACGAAGGCTTTCGTTAAACAAGAAGGTAACTGCAGGGGCCACACTTACGGCACAAACGTGGTAATAGTATCTCGGTGGAAGACCGTCATAACACGCTCCCTTGCTAACGTCGAGAAGGAGCAGTTAATCCAGAACCTCCTGTTTGGTAAGTTTGAAATGATCGAGTACAATGGAGGTGGAAGTAGTAGGAGACCCGGTGTCTGTTGACCGAAGTGGCTTGTAAATCGATGCAAAGAATTTGGTAAACAAATTGCAAATGTCGGATGGCTGACTAGCGGTGCAGGTCTGGTAAGACATATTCGATGGAAAATCAGATACCTTTTTCTTGCTGTTAATGAAGTACCAAAATTTTTTGGGATTGGATGCCAAAACTTGCTCGATTTGAATTACGTAATTAATGAAAAGGAACCAATTAAGGGTCTTAAATTCATTGCGGGCATTAACGAAATCGGGTTTTCGCCATAACGCCTGTAAAGGGAATGAAACTTGTTGCGTCGTTTCTCGAGCAGCATCAACTCGGTATTATACCATGGCTCCCGAAAGCCGGATTTATTATTGATAACCCGCGAAACGTGTCTCTGAGCTCAATACAAAATTCTGAGCTAGGTAAACCAAATCTCTTGTTTAATTTAGAAATTTTGTATCTTCTTACTTGGTTACTACAAAAAGTGGATGAAATTTGAGTTACCAGGATGTTGATACGTAGTTTTGTTTAAATTAACCAAAAAAGATTTTTTTGGGTGAACAAGTAAATCATTCATCACTACACTTACTTACAGAACTTTATTTTGGTGTATTTACTGAGAAGTTTATTCTAGTCCATTCTGTGAAGTTGCGGTAGATTGATGTGGTCCCATTATACCGTATTAAGTTTTAATTTTAACAAAACATCAATATTCATAATAATAATACATGCGCCCAGTAAACCAACCATCTAAATATGGTTATCTAAATTTACATTTTCAAAAACACCAAAAACAGAATTAAATCAATATTTAACAACAAATATGTAACAAAAATAATAATTAAATTTATTAATCAAAACCAAACAAAAAATAATTATTTAATTTATTATAAACAAACAAATAGTTTAGTGTTTTTTTACTAGCCATGGCTTATAAATATAATTATAAAACGGCTACATTACCCTTCGCACCCTCCCCGCCCCCCTGCTCTCCCAGCCAAAAGTAAAAATTAATAATGTTGGTTTTTGAGGCAAACGCCACAATCACAAAAAAGTTAAATTAAAATTTTTATTTAAATTCAGCAAAATTTTATGTTTATGTTTATGATTATGTATTCTATTGTTTTGCAGTATATTTATGTTTAACCCAAAGCCACATATTATGCTTTATGCATACATAATTCAAATGTTGTGTGTAATCCATTTAGATTTATTGTCTTAATCATGTACTCGTATATATGTACAATGTTTGCATGTGTATGTACGGGCGCACATATATTTAGGGATTAAACGTATGCCACGCTGAAAAGTAGGAATACCCGCCGATTTTGGTTTTGGCTTATTCATACGCGGGGGTAGCTAGATTTAGACGTAGACGCGAATTTAATATTCAAATTTTAAATTAAATTAAAAACAATTTAATTGTTGCTGCTCGGATGCTTCTGCTTCTACGTAAGTTCTCGGAATAGAAACAACCAAAACCGTATACGACGCAAGCTTATTAGATAACACTTTAGTACACAGAAATCGTAACCTTATTTAAATAAAACAAAACAAATATTAAAATTAGTAGAATCTTGTCTTTTGATAAGAATTTTATTTATCTTTTTTAGCGAAATTTGTACGTATACGAGTAAATTCTCGAAGTAAATGCAGATTTCTCCGTATGCCCCTTAATTTGATAGGTTGGGAACTTAAGCTGAAATGCACTAATTCATAAATAATTTCATAAAGTATAAAGTTTAACAAAAAATTCCACCAAAATAGATTCACAAAATATAAGCGACAAGCGCATCTCATCATGGTATGCTAACTCTTTGTTTGACGTTTATTTGATTCTTGAATTGCTTCGCTTTCCTGGGTTCTTATATCTCTTGTTTTCCCTTCAGCTCAGACGACTTTGATGAAAACTGCCAAAGGGGCTTTTGAAGTACTCAGATTTGATTGCGATGGGTCCTGATTTCGGAAAAATTTGTTTAGAAAGTCATCCGAACCGATAGAACGATTTTGATAAAAGTTTTTGAGGTGGATTTTCGAGTACCAGAGTTCGATTTCAATGGCTCCTTATTCGAGCCTGAGATTCGACCTCCGTATATTACCCCCGTTCAATTATCCCACCGGTATATTACCAGCCTTGCTTCCCCCGCCATTACCTCCCGGTCATTAGCCCCCGTAATTATCCATGTTAATTACCCACCGGTCATGGCCCCGAGAATTTCACTCGGGTATTACTTCCTCTTCCCCCTTAACCCCCTTCCGATCTACTTAGTTTGGTCGCCGAAAACTTTACGATAAACAATTCAACGGAAAAATGTATTTCATCTAAAATTTCTGTTAAACGTTATTACTTTCAACAAGGGATTTCCTATGGAGATTACAATTCATCGAAATAAAATTGTATCGATATTAAGTAGATTTTGAAGCGATAAATAAATGGCCAGGGAGTTATAACGAGGGAAGAGGGTGTAGAACGGACGAGTTACCCGAGGGTAACGGCAGGACGGTATGGTCCGTTGGATAATGACCGGAGATAATGTTCTGCTACGCCTTATTCATGAGGATTCTTGGTTGGGCCTGAGAAAGTCTTTTAACATTTTATTTAACTTGAACGATTTTGATAAAATTTGGCGAGACAGTGTTCCGGAAAATTTATTTAGGAGGCTTTGATCTTGCACTATGTTTCGTGTTGATGCACTATGTTGTTTTATGTTGCATCTTGTTGAAGGATGTCGTGTGATGTTCCATTATGTTGCATCTTGTGCAGATTCGCTTGTAAAAATTCTATGCAGGGGCGTTTCGAGTACCAGCACCCGATTGCGATTGATTCTGATTTCGGGAAAATTAAGTTAAGGTACCATCCGGTGTGGGCCGGTACCCATTATTTAAATTTGTTTTCGGCTCACGCAATTTTGATAAACATTGTTTAATGGGGATTTTAAACGCCAGGAATCGATTTCGATGAACACTAGTTTTGGAAAAGTACGTGATCTATATCTTAACCACTCAACCACCTACTATAAAACGTGTGTAGAGTAGAGTTCGTAACGCACCACTTCGCTTTAAGCCTGTTCTTCCCAAACAGACAAATCCTATGCCGTATCGTTTCAGGCTATAGACTTGCACCACTTTTCGTACACTTTCCAAGTTTTTTATTATTCGATACACATCGTCGCTGATTCGTCATTATTTTACTGCTTTACAAATTTGTCGTTTTAACTCGTTTTTCTTGATGCTTTATGAATTATTAAACGTACTGGAATCTTGGTCTAGTTCTCCCTCGGGGATCCTTCATGCCGTACATTCTCGCTGGTCTTGATCGTTTTAAACACTTTGTGGTTTTCTGTTTTCCCTCTTTCTGCTCTTCTCGCCAGTTTTCATGTTGCGTTCCTCGGGAATCTACTGCTGCGAAATACCATCATTCTGCATTTGAGACATCATCTTTGACTTACTTGGCTTCACACTTGATCGATGCAATTCTTCTTGACTCTGAACGCTGTATGCCAATTTTCTCGTGCCTCGGTTACTGTAACGTCGTCCTAGTTGAATTTTCGCTCCGAAGTTGTTTTAGTCGATAAACTTCCCGACTCGATCGTAACATCTCTCTATCTTGTATGTCGTCTGCAACACATCTGCTGCCCTTTCTCTGGAACCAAAGTGCTGTACTCCATCTTGAACCTTGAAATGCTCGAACTGGGCTTCATCGCCTAATGTCTAAGGTTTCAAAACTTCACTGGAGCTCTCGGCAACAACGTTCAGTGCAATGTGTAGACCTCTTTCCTTTATTTGTGTGGCATGTCTGCCAAAGCTAGCATCGACTTCTTTAATATTACATTCAACTTCTTATTGGATTTTTAACTCAAATTCTTCTACTCGGTCGTCCCAACGGTTTTGCATCTTCTTGTACTTTCGTAATAAAAGACTTAATCACATCTTTCAGTTCTATTTCGTTGATCCAGTTTCTCGATCTGCGCGTTCTGTTGTTTTTCCACCTCGGCAAACTGATCATTTTGGTGCCCAAATTTAGAAGTTGAGTCTGGTCCTTTATTCTCTTCGCCTGAAGCAGAAGCGAATTGATCATGTTTCTTAAATCAAGTGTACATTTTTGGTGTTCGGCAGTAAGCGATTGGACCAAAATTGTTCCTTTTGTTTCATGTACCGACCCGATTTTCTTATTTTCTACTAACATTCGGTAGATTAGAAATTTGAATCATTGGTTCATTCGACAAGGGTCATTGCTTCTAACGTGCCCATTTAACGTTTTGCAGCCGCGAGAACAACTTTTTTTTTTGGCTGAAAGCCCACAACCCGAAGTTTATCTCTACTTACCGCAGTTTTGCTGTTATTTGCAAAATCTCACTTCCGACACCAAATGTTTCGAATTTAGGGCTTTCGATACGACATTCGTACTGGATTTTGCATTTTGCCAAAAAACTAGACTCACGATTTAAGTTACAAATTATATTTACACTAACACCTTTAATTTCTTCAGCAATTCACTAATTTCGGTTCTTATTAGGTACTGTTCCCTAATTCACTTTTACTGTTTACTTTTACTTTTCGCACTGGTTACTTTTTACTTTTTAACTTATACTGTTCTCTAGACTCTAGATTCGAACTCGCAAATTGATTGAGTTGATTTAACACTTGCTGGTTAATACTTTAACGGATTACACGTATCAAATTCGAAACCATACGTTGCAAGAAAAACCAAGACTGGCGCCCTTGTAGAAACTACCAACAGTTAAATACTGTCACATTCCCACATAGATGTGATATCCCTCACATAAACCGTTTCTCATTGAAACTTGCCGCCGTATTTTCTCGAAAATAGATTTGTTTTGGGAACATCATCCAATTCCCATGGCTTGTGGAGGATATTCATAAAACTGGAATAACTTTCATTGGGGGCTTTTCTAGTTTTCCTAAATACCAAATGACCTTCGCTACTCAGCCCAGACAATTTTCGGCGTGAAGTTGAAGTCACTCGACTTTTAGAGCCACACAATTTCGAAAGAGATAGTTGATGTCATTTGTTGTCAGTTCGTTGGTATTGTGAACTTTTACCACCGCTTTATACAACATCTATTCGAACTGTTAGGACCTCCCCTTCGAGAATTCAATGCCTTACTTATGAAAGAAAACTCTTGCTATGTATTTAGCAAACAAATACTTTCGCCGCCTTAAACCGAGCATAAATCTCTCACAAGTGCTATTGCGACAAAGTTAGAATGTAGTGTCCAGCAATTATAACACCTCGATTATATTGTCTAATTCATTATCGACGATGAAGGACTACAAGCGGCGTATCGACTTACCAGATACGCAGCGAATTTGGTGTAAAAACTTCTACATGCACAAATGAACCCTTCGTTCAACATGCGTCGGACAAGCTTCGATAGCTCACATGGCTTATTCCACCCCGACACTCATGTAATTTATGTAAATGTGCGTTCACATTTGTCGATTCGACAAAAATATTTGCTTCGCAAATGTTTGCACCGACAAGTGCTGGTTTGAGTGCGTTGAATGTGGCATAAATGTTTGTGTTGTTTCTTTCCTTCCTTCCTAATTTGCGGCGAAAATGTTTTCCACCCACCTATAGGTAAAAAGCTAGTTCTATCTTTTTCAAAACAAAATTAAATTGAGATTATTTCGCCCTGCCAACTTAGATATGAAAAAATGATTCCCAATTTGAAAAAATGTACATCAAACTTTTCTACTCAGTAGGCCGGGGAAACAATATTTGAACATAAATTACAAGTAAAATACTCTTTGCCTCGTTCTCTATTCCCTGGGAATTACAAGAATAATCTCCACAGGAAGGGAGTGACAAAGCGGCGAAAATTAAACCTAATTTTTCACTACATGACATCCTTTGCATCCTTGCCATCGTGAGAATATTTTGAAACAACGAAATTATGTTTATTTAAAAATAAAAGATTTGTATTATAGTTAAAGAATTTTACCATAGATGTCAGTTTACCAACAATATGAATCTAGTCCTGAAAAAATATACCAATTATAGAGAGAATAAAGAAACGAAAGGAGAGAGAGAGAGAGAAGAGAGGATTGCGTAAAAAGTTGTGAAAGGGTGAGCAAGTATTTTTGTCGCCTACAATAAAACGGGTTTTATTGTGCCGAATAATAATCCTATAACTGTCAGGTGTGAGGTTAACCAAATCTAATATTTGATATTATAACGAAAAGCGAGAAACAGCCTTGTTGTCTGAGCCGGACATCAAAATGGTCGTCGACGTAGAAGCCTCTCGATGAGGGCTTAACTGCAATTGGGTATTTATACTCAAAATGTTGTTGGCAAACCGGCGTGCCGTATGGTGTAGTCATAGAACTGCAACCTCTCGTGACCTTCCAATGGATGATGATTTCTCATTGAATGGCGGAGATACGGTGTGTCCTCCATCTTCATTGCGATAGTGTGTCGACTCGATCATATTCTATCGCATCGTGCGTTAATTCTCGGGGCGAACGAACATCTTCGATTTCCCAAAATGACCTGAACGTGTTGTCGATGGTATCATAGTCTTCGATGGGTGCCGTTAAACTAGGCGGTCGATTTGTTGTTCTGTGCCCTAATTTGCCGAAGAGGATGTAACGAATTTTCGTATTTTGGGCGAATAGTAAACTGTTACGGCCGCTGATGCCGATTGTCAATTGGTTGGGATGGTAGCGTACCTGTGATCTTCTCGACGACGAAGGTTGTGACCGAGATGGAAAATATAGAATTACTTCGGGAGTGTAATACGAATTCGGCAATTGAACGCCACGCGGGTGACCCGTTCGCACAGATTCCACTGATCGTGACTGAGGCTAGTCTTCTCATCATGAAGCTGGCCTGAGATCTCGAATTCAACAAAACTCAAATGACGAAGTTTTGGTTTGAGTGCCATACGCGATTGCTGTTGCGAGCAGTACATCTGTGAATGGCGATGTGACATGATTCGTAGTGACCGGAGTTTGTGATGATTCGACGGATGATGATTCGGTATTCGGATTTGAGTGATGTGCTAGCATCTGGTGTCTTTGATGCAAATCTGGCACAAACTGGATTTACAATTCAAAATTATGTGGAATTTGCGCAAGTAGTTGAAGCACAACCCCTTTTCTCGGACGAGATTTGACTTTTCTTCGGATGTTAGAGATTTGAATTGATCGCACTGGAACACGTTGTGATTTCTGGTACAAATTTGATACATGAAGATGCGGGAGTTTTAAGTGACGACGAGTGATCGAGGTGATTACGTGACAGGTAAGCGAGCTGCTCGAGAGCGCGACGAATGCGATGTGACTGTGGTGGATTCGATTGTGCTTTAGTCATGGACGTCATCTCCAGTGATTGTTATCGGGTGTTCAGAAAATTGCGCTGCGATGATGTTGATTAAAATGATATCCCATGGGGTGACCGGTACTCCTTAAACTTTCAGACTGCGAACGGTGTCGGTCGATCTCGTAGAATGTGTCATGCTTCCTCGTAATTGTCGTACGTGATGCTGACAAACTTGAGCAATGATGCTGCATCTCCAGTTAAGTTCGCCCTCAGATAGTGTAGCTTTTGTGAATTGGTTAGCTGTTTATGGTTGAATTCGGTCCAATTCGTTGCCTGATTCCTGGCGTGTTGATCGAGAGCACCAGAATGTCAGTGTTTCATTAATTTCGTCAGTCACGTCCACTGCCCCGAAATGTTAAATTTTCGTAGCCTCGAGAATTGTTGCGTCACGGCCCGAACAATCCGGCTCGAAGGACTAAAAATGTTGGTGCGAAATGGCGAAGACGAATAAAATGTGGAAAAGGCAGATAATTTATTCCGAACTAACACGAAGGAAAATATTTACCAATTGTTTGTATTCGTTATCCGTGCCATGTTGCTCGATCGAAAGTTGAATTAAGGAGAAAGTTTTCCACATGGATGGGATGATTTAGTGTTTAATTAATTAACCCACTATCCTCGCCATAAAGGCTAGCTGAGGAAATACAATTGAACTAAACCAGTCTAAATAGGTAAAATCATGTTTTGCCACCACGTTCACGAGTATATGAGATATGTTTACATTAAACACCAAACCACTTCCATGCACATATGCAAACATATAATTTATTCCACCAATCAACCAGTTCGTCCCCTTTCCACTTGTTTTCGGCGCTATATATAGAAATAGGGAAACCTATAGGATAAACATTTTCTTGCGGAAAACTTTGCATTCTGTTCAACGACGATGTCTTCCCCAAAGCAACTCTTATATACCCCAAATATTGTTTTTAGCAAGACAATATCGACGTATGTATATAAAACGTCTAAATAAATCGTAACATTTTCGTTTTATGAAAAAAACTCATCCATCCATTTAATTGTTGGTATAGTCGAGGGCAAAATGAAGATAAACGAGGGTTGAAGTATGTTCCGACTTTATACCCAACATTATATAGCTGAGCATCATTTTGTGTTCGTTATCATGTCTTATACCCAAAATGTAATGATGTATGAATGATAAGACGCTGATGAGACTACAATTTAATTATTATTGATTTAAGATTTGTAACCATAATTAATTCTAATTACATTTTACATTTTGTCTCGTTTTCTATTTATGTATAGGTTTGGTTTAAAAATCGACGAGCAAAATGGCGTAAACGGGAACGGAACGCAATGAATGCAGAGGCGGCCGCCTTTAAAAATGGTTTTAGTACACAATTTATGCAACCGTTTGCCGATACCGACAGTTTGTACTCATCCTATTCGTATAATAATTGGGCAGCTAAAGTACCGTCACCGCTCGGTACAAAAACATTTTCATGGACGGTAAATCCATTGGGCTCGGTTGTACCTGGTAATCATCAAAATTCTGTAAATTGTTTTAATACTGGTGCATCATCGGTTTCGGTTAGTATGGGCACCGGTACAATGTTACCGGGTGGCATGGGTAGTTCATTATCGACTGGTACACCAGGTACCGGATCCCTAACGGCCGCCCCGCCATGTCCGTACACAGCCCCAACTAATCCGTACACAATGTATCATCATCGAACAGCATCTGAGCCGTGTTCGGCGAGTAGTATCGCCTCGCTTAGGTTAAAAGCTAAACAGCATGCATCCGGGTTTACGAGTCCATATTCAACACCATCACCGGTATCTAGATCTAATTCATCGGGTTTATCTGCATGCCAGTATGCTAGCGTATCGGACACCGTTTGAGAAAACGCCCTGGGTTCCATCCTACACCAGAGTCATCATCAGCAAAAGTCTAGTGAGGATGATGACTTGATGGAACCCGACCCGGAGGATCGTGATAATAATATGGATGATATACAAGATTAAAACTAGAATATCGCTAGACCAGATTAACAACACAAACGAAAGGTAAACTCTAGGTATCGATTAAACCGAATCAGTCGATTTAAATCTATATATTTTGTGATTTGCTTATACAATTTAACAATAACTTTTTTTTATTTATTTACATTAATTTTTATTTAAATATTATACGTTTCGATCAATCTAAGGGGCGTCCATATCATTTTTACACCAAACGCATAAAATTCAACATAAACATTTAATCATAAATTAAAAAAGAAAAAATATAAAAAATTACAAAGTGTGACAGTTTCTAAAATCCTAAACATGATCGATTACCATTTAGTTAAGCTTCGATTAATTTTAATTTTTTTTACGCGACCTGTTTGATGTTGTGCCGCGCGCCACTCAACTAGATTGAACAGAAAAATTGTTATCGATAACACATAAATAAATTGCAACGGTGCGATAAAATTTTTAAGGGACCATATTATCATATTCCGGCGATATTGTTTTGATTTATTTTATTTTTGGATTAAGACGCCCCCCCCACACTGCTTCCAAAATATGTTCATCTTTTCGCATCTTAACACTACATATAATAATCACGCAACAACAAAATATATAAATTATGTAATATATAAATATTAATTTAAAAACTTTTATAAAAATTAAATAATTAAAAAAAAAATTTAAAAACATTTCAAATTGAAGACAAATAATAATTTTAGAAATTTGTAAATAATTTAATAATTTTTTTGATCATAAATTAAAAATTTAAAATTTAATTTAATTTTATCGAAAAAATAAATAAATAAATTTTATTATAAAATATATATACATATATATATATATATATTTATTTATATATAATTAAATAAATAAAAGTATTCACACACACAATATTTAATTTCTATTTTTCATATAAAATATTAATTAATTAATAATTATAAACAATATAAATATAGTATAATAAATTATGTAATACTTATAAAAAAAATTTAAAATAAAACTAAAAAAAATATTGATATAATTAAATATGTATAATTAATAAATAATAAATGTGCAATTTGTATAAAAAAACCCTAATTAATTTTAATTAATTGTTAAGAATTTATAAATTTTTTTTATGTTCGACTACATATATATATAATTTATTATATCACATTCAGTTACATAAAAAAATTCTAGTGAAATAAAATTAATGTATAAAACCACACACACAAACACACATTAATTAATAAATAAATCAAATTAAAATTAAAAAAAAAAAAAAATATTGTAGAATTTAATTAAATTACATCTGGTATGATTTTGCAATTTTTTTTTTATTGTATATGGAATTATAATTTTTTTTATATATCTACATAAATATTATATTTTTCCATTAATTAATTAAATAATTAATTAAATTCTTCAAATCACATTTAAAAACGGGGTAATTCAGTTTTTATATTATAAATAGTTAAACAGGAAGTTTTTTCTAGTCAACAATTAAGTAAATACAAAAAATCCAAAAAAATGGTTTTATTAATTAAAAAACAAAAAAGAAATGAAAACCAAAATGATAAATTTAATTTGAAATAAAAATAATTAAAAATTTAAAAATTGTTTGAACTCGTTTTAGCCTTTTTAGTGGTTCACAAATTGTGATGTATAAGGTAAGTGAAGGTGAAAATTTACTATGCCAATCAAGAGGAAAAATGGCTTAAATTTGTGTCCGTTACGCCAAGCAGAATCATATCAGCCGGAACCAAACCAGGTACGGCACAAGAAGCGCAACATAAATATTTTGCAATATAACTTTGGAGGTCGAGCCGGTAGAGCCACTGGGACATTAACAAAAGGTTAATTTAGGGGACATAACTAATTCGCTTAGTTTAGCTAATAAAATGTTTAGTTTGCGGGGTGTAATTGACTACGACAGTTCAAATGAGCATTTTATTGCACCGGCATATAGAAACGGTGGCATGTGGAAAACGAGCATTTCACGAAAACTGGATGCCTACATTTTGTCCTACTTACGATTTATTTGGATTCTTAACAAGAAGAAGAAGATTGACAAAAAATTATTAGAAAAAATAATAAACTGTTAGTTCCGCAATTTTGGATATATTTTGAATATTTTAGGTTTAAATATTTTAATTAATTAACACATTTAGCGGACCAGGAATTATAATGTGTAAAATACTTCCAGTTTAAATTTTAGCTGTTCTCCAATAACTACGCATTTCATATGCATCCTACCGTTAGTTTCTAGCTCAACGGACTATTCCCGTTACCTATAATCATTTTGAACCGGGAATTCAGCAATAAAATATTTTGAAATTTTTGCGAAAATCCCTGATGGTTAGCCTTACCGATTTTGAACGGATAAAATTTATTGTCACAGATTCCTTCTGTTCCGGTAATTTTGAGTTAATGAAGTAATTTTGAGTGGAGCTGCGTTTAATTTGTTGGAATGGGTCGCCTTATTCGCCTGCAATCCAGGTTCGATTACAAAATGAGACCGGATTTCAAAATACGAAAACTCCAATAACCGCGCATTTCATTTGGATCCTACCGTTAGTTTCTAGCTCAACGAACTATTCCCGGTTCCTATAATCATTTTGAACCGGAATTTCAACAATAAAATATTTTGAAATTTTTGCGAAAATCCCTGATGGTTAGCCTTACCGATTTTGAACGGATAAAATTTATTGTCACAGATTCCTTCTGTTCCGGTAATTTTGAGTTAATGAAGTAATTTTGAGTGGAGCTGCGTTTAATTTGTTGGAATGGGTCGCCTTATTCGCCTGCAATCCAGGTTCGATTACAAAATGAGAACGGATTTCAAAATACGAAAACTCCAATAACCGCGCATTTCATTTGGATCCTACCGTTAGTTTCTAGCTCAACGAACTATTCCCGGTTCCTATAATCATTTTGAACCGGAATTTCAACAATAAAATATTTTGAAATTTTTGCGAAAATCCCTGATGGTTAGCCTTACCGATTTTGAACGGATAAAATTTATTGTCACAGATTCCTTCTGTTCCGGTAATTTTGAGTTAATGAAGTAATTTTGAGTAGAGCTGCGTTTAATTTGTTGGAATGGGTCGCCTTATTCGCCTGCAATCCAGGTTCGATTACAAAATGAGACCGGATTTCAAAATACGAAAACTCCAATAACCGCGCATTTCATTTGCATCCTACCGTTAGTTTCTAGCTCAACGAACTATTCCCGGTTCCTATAATCATTTTGAACCGGAATTTCAACAATAAAATATTTTGAAATTTTTGCGAAAATCCCTGATGGTTAGCCTTACCGATTTTGAACGGATAAAATTTGTTGTCACCGACTCCTTCTGTTCCGGTAATTTTGAGTTAATGAAGTAATTTTGAGTGGAGCTGCGTTTAATTTGTTGGAATGGGTCGCCTTATTCGCCTGCAAGCCAGGTTCGATTACAAAATGAGACCGGATTTCAAAATACGAAAACTCCAATAACCGCGCATTTCATTTGGATCCTACCGTTAGTTTCTAGCTCAACGAACTATTCCCGGTTCCTATAATCATTTTGAACCGGAATTTCAACAATAAAATATTTTGAAATTTTTGCGAAAATCCCTGATGGTTAGCCTTACCGATTTTGAACGGATAAAATTTATTGTCACAGATTCCTTCTGTTCCGGTAATTTTGAGTTAATGAAGTAATTTTGAGTGGAGCTGCGTTTAATTTGTTGGAATGGGTCGCCTTATTCGCCTGCAAGCCAGGTTCGATTACAAAATGAGACCGGATTTCAAAATACGAAAACTCCAATAACCGCGCATTTCATTTGGATCCTACCGTTAGTTTCTAGCTCAACGAACTATTCCCGGTTCCTATAATCATTTTGAACCGGAATTTCAACAATAAAATATTTTGAAATTTTTGCGAAAATCCCTGATGGTTAGCCTTACCGATTTTGAACGGATAAAATTTATTGTCACAGATTCCTTCTGTTCCGGTAATTTTGAGTTAATGAAGTAATTTTGAGTGGAGCTGCGTTTAATTTGTTGGAATGGGTCGCCTTATTCGCCTGCAATCCAGGTTCGATTACAAAATGAGACCGGATTTCAAAATACGAAAACTTCAATAACCGCGCATTTCATTTGGGTCCTACCGTTAGTTTATAGCTCAACGAACTATTCCCGGTTCCTATAATCATTTTGAACCGGAATTTCAACAATAAAATATTTTGAAATTTTTGCGAAAATCCCTGATGGTTAGTTAGCCTTACCGATTTTGAACGGATAAAATTTATCGTCACAGATTCCTTCTGTTCCGGTAATTTTGAGTTAATGAAGTAATTTTGAGTGGAGCTGCGTTTAATTTGTTGGAATGGGTCGCCTTATTCGCCTGCAATCCAGGTTCGATTACAAAATGAGACCGGATTTCAAAATACGAAAACTCCAATAACCGCGCATTTCATTTGGATCCTACCGTTAGTTTCTAGCTCAACGAACTATTCCCGGTTCCTATAATCATTTTGAACCGGAATTTCAACAATAAAATATTTTGAAATTTTTGCGAAAATCCCTGATGGTTAGCCTTACCGATTTTGAACGGATAAAATTTATTGTCACAGATTCCTTCTGTTCCGGTAATTTTGAGTTAATGAAGTAATTTTGAGTGGAGCTGCGTTTAATTTGTTGGAATGGGTCGCCTTATTCGCCTGCAATCCAGGTTCGATTACAAAATGAGAACGGATTTCAAAATACGAAAACTCCAATAACCGCGCATTTCATTTGGATCCTACCGTTAGTTTCTAGCTCAACGAACTATTCCCGGTTCCTATAATCATTTTGAACCGGAATTTCAACAATAAAATATTTTGAAATTTTTGCGAAAATCCCTGATGGTTAGCCTTACCGATTTTGAACGGATAAAATTTATTGTCACAGATTCCTTCTGTTCCGGTAATTTTGAGTTAATGAAGTAATTTTGAGTGGAGCTGCGTTTAATTTGTTGGAATGGGTCGCCTTATTCGCCTGCAATCCAGGTTCGATTACAAAATGAGAACGGATTTCAAAATACGAAAACTCCAATAACCGCGCATTTCATTTGGATCCTACCGTTAGTTTCTAGCTCAACGAACTATTCCCGGTTCCTATAATCATTTTGAACCGGAATTTCAACAATAAAATATTTTGAAATTTTTGCGAAAATCCCTGGTGGTTAGCCTTACCGATTTTGAACGGATAAAATTTATTGTCACAGATTCCTTCTGTTCCGGTAATTTTGAGTTAATGAAGTAATTTTGAGTGGAGCTGCGTTTAATTTGTTGGAATGGGTCGCCTTATTCGCCTGCAATCCAGGTTCGATTACAAAATGAGACCGGATTTCAAAATACGAAAACTCCAATAACCGCGCATTTCATTTGCATCCTACCGTTAGTTTCTAGCTCAACGAACTATTCCCGGTTCCTATAATCATTTTGAACCGGAATTTCAACCATAAAATATTTTGAAATTTTTGCGAAAATCCCTGATGGTTAGCCTTACCGATTTTGAACGGATAAAATTTATTGTCCCAGATTCCTTCTGTTCCGGTAATTTTGAGTTAATGAAGTAATTTTGAGTGGAGCTGCGTTTAATTTGTTGGAATGGGTCGCCTTATTCGCCTGCAATCCAGGTTCGATTACAAAATGAGACCGGAGTTCAAAATACGAAAACTCCAATAACCGCGCATTTCATTTGGATCCTACCGTTAGTTTCTAGCTCAACGAACTATTCCCGGTTCCTATAATCATTTTGAACCGGAATTTCAACCATAAAATATTTTGAAATTTTTGCGAAAATCCCTGATGGTTAGCCTTACCGATTTTGAACGGATAAAATTTATTGTCACAGATTCCTTCTGTTCCGGTAATTTTGAGTTAATGAAGTAATTTTGAGTGGAGCTGCGTTTAATTTGTTGGAATGGATCGCCTTATTCGCCTGCAATCCAGGTTCGATTACAAAATGAGACCGGATTTCAAAATACGAAAACTCCAATAACCGCGCATTTCATTTGGATCCTACCGTTAGTTTCTAGCTCAATGAACTATTTCCGGTTCCTATAATCATTTTGAACCGGAATTTCAACAATAAAATATTTTGAAATTTTTGCGAAAATCCCTGATGGTTAGCCTTACCGATTTTGAACGGATAAAATTTATTGTCACAGATTCCTTCTGTTCCGGTAATTTTGAGTTAATGAAGTAATTTTGAGTGGAGCTGCGTTTAATTTGTTGGAATGGGTCGCCTTATTCGCCTGCAATCCAGGTTCGATTACAAAATGAGACCGGATTTCAAAATACGAAAACTCCAATAACCGCGCATTTCATTTGGATCCTACCGTTAGTTTCTAGCTCAACGAACTATTCCCGGTTCCTATAATCATTTTGAACCGGAATTTCAACAATAAAATATTTTGAAATTTTTGCGAAAATCCCTGATGGTTAGCCTTACCGATTTTGAACGGATAAAATTTATTGTCACAGATTCCTTCTGTTCCGGTAATTTTGAGTTAATGAAGTAATTTTGAGTGGAGCTGCGTTTAATTTGTTGGAATGGGTCGCCTTATTCTCCTGCAATCCAGGTTCGATTACAAAATGAGACCGGATTTCAAAATACGAAAACTCCAATAACCGCGCATTTCATTTGGATCCTACCGTTAGTTTCTAGCTCAACGAACTATTCCCGGTTCCTATAATCATTTTCAACCGGAATTTCAACAATAAAATATTTTGAAGTTTTTGCGAAAATCCCTGATGGTTAGCCTTACCGATTTTGAACGGATAAAATTTATTGTCACAGATTCCTTCTGTTCCGGTAATTTTGAGTTAATGAAGTAATTTTGAGTGGAGCTGCGTTTAATTTGTTGGAATGGGTCGCCTTATTCGCCTACAATCCAGGTTCGATTACAAAATGAGACCGGATTTCAAAATACGAAAACTCCAATAACCGCGCATTTCATTTGGATCCTACCGTTAGTTTCTAGCTCAACGAACTATTCCCGGTTCCTATAATTATTTTGAACCGGAATTTCAACAATAAAATATTTTGAAATTTTTGCGAAAATCCCTGATGGTTAGCCTTACCGATTTGGAACGGATAAAATTTATTGTCACCGATTCCTTCTGTTCCAGTAATTTTGAGTTAATGAAGTAATTTTGAGTGGAGCTGCGTTTAATTTGTTGGAATGGGTCGCCTTATTCGCCTGCAATCCAGGTTCGATTACAAAATGAGACCGGATTTCAAAATACGAAAACTCCAATAACCGCGCATTTCATTTGGATCCTACCGTTAGTTTCCAGCTCAACGAACTATTCCCGGTTCCTATAATCATTTTGAACCGGAATTTCAACAATAAAATATTTTGAAATTTTTGCGAAAATCCCTGATGGTTAGCCTTACCGATTTTGAACGGATAAAATTTGTTATCACAGATTCCTTCTGTTCCGGTAATTTTGAGTTAATGAAGTAATTTTGAGTGGAGCTGCGTTTAATTTGTTGAAATGGGTCGCCTTATTCGCCTGCAATCCAGGTTCGATTACAAAATGAGACCGGATTTCAAAATACGAAAACTCCAATAACCGCGCATTTCATTTGGATCCTACCGTTAGTTTCTAGCTCAACGAACTATTCCCGGTTCCTATAATCATTTTGAACCGGAATTTCAACAATAAAATATTTTGAAATTTTTGCGAAAATCCCTGATGGTTAGCCTTACCGATTTTGAACGGATAAAATTTATTGTCACAGATTCCTTCTGTTCCGGTAATTTTGAGTTAATGAAGTAATTTTGAGTGGAGCTGCGTTTAATTTGTTGAAATGGGTCGCCTTATTCGCCTGCAATCCAGGTTCGATTACAAAATGAGACCGGATTTCAAAATACGAAAACTCCAATAACCGCGCATTTCATTTGGATCCTACCGTTAGTTTCTAGCTCAACGAACTATTCCCGGTTCCTATAATCATTTTGAACCGGAATTTCAACAATAAAATATTTTGAAATTTTTGCGAAAATCCCTGATGGTTAGCCTTACCGATTTTGAACGGATAAAATTTATTGTCACAGATTCCTTCTGTTCCGGTAATTTTGAGTTAATGAAGTAATTTTGAGTGGAGCTGCGTTTAATTTGTTGGAATGGGTCGCCTTATTCGCCTACAATCCAGGTTCGATTACAAAATGAGACCGGATTTCAAAATACGAAAACTCCAATAACCGCGCATTTCATTTGGATCCTACCGTTAGTTTCTAGCTCAACGAACTATTCCCGGTTCCTATAAACATTTTCAACCGGAATTTCAACAATAAAATATTTTGAAGTTTTTGCGAAAATCCCTGATGGTTAGCCTTACCGATTTTGAACGGATAAAATTTATTGTCACAGATTCCTTCTGTTCCGGTAATTTTGAGTTAATGAAGTAATTTTGAGTGGAGCTGCGTTTAATTTGTTGGAATGGGTCGCCTTATTCGCCTGCAATCCAGGTTCGATTACAAAATGAGACCGGATTTCAAAATACGAAAACTCCAATAACCGCGCATTTCATTTGGATCCTACCGTTAGTTTCTAGCTCAACGAACTATTCCCGGTTCCTATAATCATTTTGAACCGGAATTTCAACAATAAAATATTTTGAAGTTTTTGCGAAAATCCCTGATGGTTAGCCTTACCGATTTTGAACGGATAAAATTTATTGTCACAGATTCCTTCTGTTCCGGTAATTTTGAGTTAATGAAGTAATTTTGAGTGGAGCTGCGTTTAATTTGTTGGAATGGGTCGCCTTACTCGCCTACAATCCAGGTTCGATTACAAAATGAGACCGGATTTCAAAATACGAAAACTCTAATAACCGCGCATTTCATTTGCATCCTACCGTTAGTTTCTAGCTCAACGAACTATTCCCGTTACCTATAATCATTTTGAACCGGAATTTCAACAATAAAATATTTTGAAATTTTTGCGAAAATCCCTGAGTTAGCCTTACCGATTTTGAACGGATAAAATTTATTGTCACAGATTCCTTCTGTTCCGGTAATTTTAAGCTAATGAAGTAATTTTGAGTAGAGCTGCGTTTAATTTGTTGGAATAGGTCGCCTTATTCGCCTGCAATCCAGGTTCGATTACAAAATGAGACCGGATTTCAAAATACGAAAACTCCTATAACCGCGCATGTCATATGCATTCTACCGTTAGTTTCTAGCTCCACGAACTATTCCCGGTTCCTATAATTATTTTGAACCGGAATTTCAACAATAAAATATTTTGAAATTTTTGCGAAAATCCCTGATGGTTAGCCTTACCGATTTTGAACGGATAAAATTTATTGTCACAGATTCCTTCTGTTCCGGTAATTTTGAGTTAACGAAGTAATTTTGAGTGGAGCTGCGTTTAATTTGTTGGAATAGGTCGCCTTATTCGCCTGCAATCCAGGTTCGATTACAAAATGAGACCGGATTTCAAAATACGAAAACTCCTATAACCGCGCAATTCATATGCATTCTACCGTTAGTTTCTAGCTCCACGAACTATTCCCGGTTCCTATAATTATTTTGAACCGGAATTTCAACAATAAAATATTTTGAAATTTTTGCGAAAATCCCTGATGGTTAGCCTTACCGATTTTGAACGGATAAAATTTATTGTCACAGATTCCTTCTGTTCCGGTAATTTTGAGTTAATGAAGTAATTTTGAGTGGAGCTGCGTTTAATTTGTTGGAATGGGTCGCCTTATTCGCCTGCAATCCAGGTTCGATTACAAAATGAGACCGGATTTCAAAATACGAAAACTCCTATAACCGCGCATTTCATATGCATTCTACCGTTAGTTTCTAGCTCCACGAACTATTCCCGGTTCCTATAATTATTTTGAACCGGAATTTCAACAATAAAATATTTTGAAATTTTTGCGAAAATCCCTGATGGTTAGCCTTACCGATTTTGAACGGATAAAATTTATTGTCACAGATTCCTTCTGTTCCGGTAATTTTGAGTTAATGAAGTAATTTTGAGTGGAGCTGCGTTTAATTTGTTGGAATAGGTCGCCTTATTCGCCTGCAATCCAGGTTCGATTACAAAATGAGACCGGATTTCAAAATACGAGAACTCCAATAACCGCGCATTTCATTTGGATCCTACCGTTAGTTTCTAGCTCAACGAACTATTCCCGGTTCCTATAATCATTTTGAACCGGAATTTCAACAATAAAATATTTTGAAATTTTTGCGAAAATCCCTGATGGTTAGCCTTACCGATTTTGAACGGATAAAATTTATTGTCACAGATTCCTTCTGTTCCGGTAGTTTTGAGTTAATGAAGTAATTTTGAGTGGAGCTGCGTTTAATTTGTTGGAATGGGTCGCCTTATTCGCCTGCAATCCAGGTTCGATTACAAAATGAGACCGGATTTCAAAACACGAAAACTCCTATAACCGCGCATTTCATATGCATTCTACCGTTAGTTTCTAGCTCCACGAACTATTCCCGTTACCTATAATCATTTTGAACTGGGATTTCAACAATAAAATATTTTGAAATTTTTGCGAAAATCCCTGATGGTTAGCCTTACCGATTTTGAACGGATAAAATTTATTGTCACAGATTCCTTCTGTTCCGGTAATTTTGAGTTAATGAAGTAATTTTGAGTGGAGCTGCGTTTTATTTGTTGGAATGGGTCGCCTTATTCGCCTGCAATCCAGGTTCGATTACAAAATGAGACCGGATTTCAAAATACGAAAACTCCAATAACCGCGCATTTCATTTGGATCCTACCGTTAGTTTCTAGCTCAACGAACTATTCCCGGTTCCTATAATCATTTTGAACCGGAATTTCAACAATAAAATATTTTGAAATTTTTGCGAAAATCCCTGATGGTTAGCCTTACCGATTTTGAACGGATAAAATTTATTGTCACAGATTCCTTCTGTTCCGGTAATTTTGAGTTAATGAAGTAATTTTGAGTGGAGCTGCGTTTAATTTGTTGGAATGGGTCGCCTTATTCGCCTGCAATCCAGGTTCGATTACAAAATGAGACCGGATTTCAAAATACGAAAACTCCAATAACCGCGCATTTCATTTGCATCCTACCGTTAGTTTCTAGCTCAACGAACTATTCCCGGTTCCTATAATCACTTTGAACCGGAATTTCAACAATAAAATATTTTGAAATTTTTGCGAAAATCCCTGATGGTTAGCCTTACCGATTTTGAACGGAAGTTTCTAGCTCCACGAACTATTCCCGGTTCCTATAATTATTTTGAACCGGAATTTCAACAATAAAATATTTTGAAATTTTTGCGAAAATCCCTGATGGTTAGCCATTGTCACAGATTCCTTCTGTTCCGGTAGTTTTGAGTTAATGAAGTAATTTTGAGTGGAGCTGCGTTTAATTTGTTGGAATGGGTCGCCTTATTCGCCTGCAATCCAGGTTCGATTACAAAATGAGACCGGATTTCAAAATACGAAAACTCCAATAACCGCGCATTTCATATGCATTCTACCGTTAGTTTCTAGCTCCACGAACTATTCCCGGTTCCTATAATTATTTTGAACCGGAATTTCAACAATAAAATATTTTGAAATTTTTGCGAAAATCCCTGATGGTTAGCCATTGTCACAGATTCCTTCTGTTCCGGTAGTTTTGAGTTAATGAAGTAATTTTGAGTGGAGCTGCGTTTAATTTGTTGGAATGGGTCGCCTTATTCGCCTGCAATCCAGGTTCGATTACAAAATGAGACCGGATTTCAAAATACGAAAACTCCTATAACCGCGCATTTCATATGCATTCTACCGTTAGTTTCTAGCTCCACGAACTATTCCCGTTACCTATAATCATTTTGAACTGGGATTTCAACAATAAAATATTTTGAAATTTTTGCGAAAATCCCTGATGGTTAGCCTTACCGATTTTGAACGGATAAAATTTATTGTCACAGATTCCTTCTGTTCCGGTAATTTTGAGTTAATGAAGTAATTTTGAGTGGAGCTGCGTTTAATTTGTTGGAATAGGTCGCCTTATTCGCCTGCAATCCAGGTTCGATTACAAAATGAGACCGGATTTCAAAACACGAAAACTCCTATAACCGCGCATTTCATATGCATTCTACCGTTAGTTTCTAGCTCCACGAACTATTCCCGTTACCTATAATCATTTTGAACTGGGATTTCAACAATAAAATATTTTGAAATTTTTGCGAAAATCCCTGATGGTTAGCCTTACCGATTTTGAACGGATAAAATTTATTGTCACAGATTCCTTCTGTTCCGGTAATTTTGAGTTAATGAAGTAATTTTGAGTGGAGCTGCGTTTAATTTGTTGGAATGGGTCGCCTTATTCGCCTGCAATCCAGGTTCGATTACAAAATGAGACCGGATTTCAAAACACGAAAACTCCTATAACCGCGCATTTCATATGCATTCTACCGTTAGTTTCTAGCTCCACGAACTATTCCCGTTACCTATAATCATTTTGAACTGGGATTTCAACAATAAAATATTTTGAAATTTTTGCGAAAATCCCTGATGGTTAGCCTTACCGATTTTGAACGGATAAAATTTATTGTCACAGATTCCTTCTGTTCCGGTAATTTTGAGTTAATGAAGTAATTTTGAGTGGAGCTTCGTTTAATTTGTTGGAATGGGTCGCCCTATTCGCCTGCAATCCAGGTTCGATTACAAAACGAGACCGGATTTCAAAATACGAAAACTCCAATAACCGCGCATTTCATATGCATTCTACCGTTAGTTTCTAGCTCCACGAACTATTCCCGGTTCCTATAATTATTTTGAACCGGAATTTCAACAATAAAATATTTTGAAATTTTTGCGAAAATCCCTGATGGTTAGCCTTACCGATTTTGAACGGATAAAATTTATTGTCACAGATTCCTTCTGTTCCGGTAATTTTGAGTTAATGAAGTAATTTTGAGTGGAGCTTCGTTTAATTTGTTGGAATGGGTCGCCCTATTCGCCTGCAATCCAGGTTCGATTACAAAATGAGACCGGATTTCAAAATACGAAAACTCCAATAACCGCGCATTTCATTTGCATCCTACCGTTAGTTTCTAGCTCAACGAACTATTCCCGGTTCCTATAATCATTTTGAACCGGGATTTCAACAATAAAATATTTTGAAATTTTTGCGAAAATCCCTGATGGTTAGCCTTACCGATTTTGAACGGATAAAATTTATTGTCACAGATTCCTTCTGTTCCGGTAATTTTGAGTTAATGAAGTAATTTTGAGTGGAGCTTCGTTTAATTTGTTGGAATGGGTCGCCCTATTCGCCTGCAATCCAGGCTCGATTACAAAACGAGACCGGATTTCAAAATACGAAAACTCCAATAACCGCGCATTTCATTTGCATCCTACCGTTAGTTTCTAGCTCAACGAACTATTCCCGTTACCTATAATCATTTTGAACCGGGATTTCAACAATAAAATATTTTGAAATTTTTGCGAAAATCCCTGATGGTTAGCCTTACCGATTTTGAACGGATAAAATTTATTGTCACAGATTCCTTCTGTTCCGGTAATTTTGAGTTAATGAAGTAATTTTGAGTGGAGCTGCGTTTAATTTGTTGGAATGGGTCGCCTTATTCGTCTGCAATCCAGCCAGGTTCGATTACAAAATGAGACCGGATTTCAAAATACGAAAACTCCAATAACCGCGCATTTCATTTGCATCCTACCGTTAGTTTCTAGCTCAACGAACTATTCCCGGTTCCTATAATTATTTTGAACCGGAATTTCAACAATAAAATATTTTGAAATTTTTGCGAAAATCCCTGGTTAGCCTTACCGATTTTGAACGGATAAAATTTATTGTCACAGATTCCTTCTGTTCCGGTAATTTTGAGTTAATGAAGTAATTTTGAGTGGAGCTGCGTTTAATTTGTTGGAATGGGTCGCCTTATTCGCCTGCAATCCAGGTTCGATTACAAAATGAGACCGGATTTCAAAATACGAAAACTCCTATAACCGCGCATTTCATTTGCATCCTACCGTTAGTTTCTAGCTCAACGAACTATTCCCGTTACCTATAATCATTTTGAACCGGGATTTCAACAATAAAATATTTTGAAATTTTTGCGAAAATCCCTGATGGTTAGCCTTACCGATTTTGAACGGATAAAATTTATTGTCACAGATTCCTTCTGTTCCGGTAATTTTGAGTTAATGAAGTAATTTTGAGTGGAGCTGCGTTTAATTTGTTGGAATGGGTCGCCTTATTCGTCTGCAATCCAGCCAGGTTCGATTACAAAATGAGACCGGATTTCAAAATACGAAAACTCCAATAACCGCGCATTTCATTTGCATCCTACCGTTAGTTTCTAGCTCCACGAACTATTCCCGGTTCCTATAATTATTTTGAACCGGAATTTCAACAATAAAATATTTTGAAATTTTTGCGAAAATCCCTGATGGTTAGCCTTACCGATTTTGAACGGATAAAATTTATTGTCACAGATTCCTTCTGTTCCGGTAATTTTGAGTTAATGAAGTAATTTTGAGTGGAGCTGCGTTTAATTTGTTGGAATGGGTCGCCTTATTCGCCTGCAATCCAGGTTCGATTACAAAATGAGACCGGATTTCAAAATACGAAAACTCCAATAACCGCGCATTTCATTTGCATCCTACCGTTAGTTTCTAGCTCAACGAACTATTCCCGTTACCTATAATCATTTTGAACCGGGATTTCAACAATAAAATATTTTGAAATTTTTGCGAAAATCCCTGATGGTTAGCCTTACCGATTTTGAACGGATAAAATTTATTGTCACAGATTCCTTCTGTTCCGGTAATTTTGAGTTAATGAAGTAATTTTGAGTGGAGCTGCGTTTAATTTGTTGGAATGGGTCGCCTTATTCGTCTGCAATCCAGCCAGGTTGGATTACAAAATGAGACCGGATTTCAAAATACGAAAACTCCAATAACCGCGCATTTCATTTGCATCCTACCGTTAGTTTCTAGCTCAACGAACTATTCCCGGTTCCTATAATTATTTTGAACCGGAATTTCAACAATAAAATATTTTGAAATTTTTGCGAAAATCCCTGGTTAGCCTTACCGATTTTGAACGGATAAAATTTATTGTCACAGATTCCTTCTGTTCCGGTAATTTTGAGTTAATGAAGTAATTTTGAGTGGAGCTGCGTTTAATTTGTTGGAATGGGTCGCCTTATTCGCCTGCAATCCAGGTTCGATTACAAAATGAGACCGGATTTCAAAATACGAAAACTCCTATAACCGCGCATTTCATTTGCATCCTACCGTTAGTTTCTAGCTCAACGAACTATTCCCGTTACCTATAATCATTTTGAACCGGGATTTCAACAATAAAATATTTTGAAATTTTTGCGAAAATCCCTGATGGTTAGCCTTACCGATTTTGAACGGATAAAATTTATTGTCACAGATTCCTTCTGTTCCGGTAATTTTGAGTTAATGAAGTAATTTTGAGTGGAGCTGCGTTTAACTTGTTGGAATGGGTCGCCTTATTCGTCTGCAATCCAGCCAGGTTCGATTACAAAATGAGACCGGATTTCAAAATACGAAAACTCCAATAACCGCGCATTTCATATGCATTCTACCGTTAGTTTCTAGCTCCACGAACTATTCCCGGTTCCTATAATTATTTTGAACCGGAATTTCAACAATAAAATATTTTGAAATTTTTGCGAAAATCCCTGATGGTTAGCCTTACCGATTTTGAACGGATAAAATTTATTGTCACAGATTCCTTCTGTTCCGGTAATTTTGAGTTAATGAAGTAATTTTGAGTGGAGCTTCGTTTAATTTGTTGGAATGGGTCGCCCTATTCGCCTGCAATCCAGGTTCGATTACAAAATGAGACCGGATTTCAAAATACGAAAACTCCAATAACCGCGCATTTCATTTGCATCCTACCGTTAGTTTCTAGCTCAACGAACTATTCCCGGTTCCTATAATCATTTTGAACCGGGATTTCAACAATAAAATATTTTGAAATTTTTGCGAAAATCCCTGATGGTTAGCCTTACCGATTTTGAACGGATAAAATTTATTGTCACAGATTCCTTCTGTTCCGGTAATTTTGAGTTAATGAAGTAATTTTGAGTGGAGCTTCGTTTAATTTGTTGGAATGGGTCGCCCTATTCGCCTGCAATCCAGGTTCGATTACAAAACGAGACCGGATTTCAAAATACGAAAACTCCAATAACCGCGCATTTCATATGCATTCTACCGTTAGTTTCTAGCTCCACGAACTATTCCCGGTTCCTATAATTATTTTGAACCGGAATTTCAACAATAAAATATTTTGAAATTTTTGCGAAAATCCCTGATGGTTAGCCTTACCGATTTTGAACGGATAAAATTTATTGTCACAGATTCCTTCTGTTCCGGTAATTTTGAGTTAATGAAGTAATTTTGAGTGGAGCTGCGTTTAATTTGTTGGAATGGGTCGCCTTATTCGCCTGCAATCCAGGTTCGATTACAAAATGAGACCGGATTTCAAAATACGAAAACTCCAATAACCGCGCATTTCATTTGCATCCTACCGTTAGTTTCTAGCTCAACGAACTATTCCCGTTACCTATAATCATTTTGAACCGGGATTTCAACAATAAAATATTTTGAAATTTTTGCGAAAATCCCTGATGGTTAGCCTTACCGATTTTGAACGGATAAAATTTATTGTCACAGATTCCTTCTGTTCCGGTAATTTTGAGTTAATGAAGTAATTTTGAGTGGAGCTGCGTTTAATTTGTTGGAATGGGTCGCCTTATTCGTCTGCAATCCAGCCAGGTTCGATTACAAAATGAGACCGGATTTCAAAATACGAAAACTCCAATAACCGCGCATTTCATTTGCATCCTACCGTTAGTTTCTAGCTCAACGAACTATTCCCGGTTCCTATAATTATTTTGAACCGGAATTTCAACAATAAAATATTTTGAAATTTTTGCGAAAATCCCTGGTTAGCCTTACCGATTTTGAACGGATAAAATTTATTGTCACAGATTCCTTCTGTTCCGGTAATTTTGAGTTAATGAAGTAATTTTGAGTGGAGCTGCGTTTAATTTGTTGGAATGGGTCGCCTTATTCGCCTGCAATCCAGGTTCGATTACAAAATGAGACCGGATTTCAAAATACGAAAACTCCTATAACCGCGCATTTCATTTGCATCCTACCGTTAGTTTCTAGCTCAACGAACTATTCCCGTTACCTATAATCATTTTGAACCGGGATTTCAACAATAAAATATTTTGAAATTTTTGCGAAAATCCCTGATGGTTAGCCTTACCGATTTTGAACGGATAAAATTTATTGTCACAGATTCCTTCTGTTCCGGTAATTTTGAGTTAATGAAGTAATTTTGAGTGGAGCTGCGTTTAATTTGTTGGAATAGGTCGCCTTATTCGCCTGCAATCCAGGTTCGATTACAAAATGAGACCGGATTTCAAAATACGAAAACTCCAATAACCGCGCATTTCATATGCATTCTACCGTTAGTTTCTAGCTCAACGAACTATTCCCGGTTCCTATAATTATTTTGAACCGGAATTTCAACAATAAAATATTTTGAAATTTTTGCGAAAATCCCTGATGGTGTTAGCCTTACCGATTTTGAACGGATAAAATTTATTGTCACCGATTCCTTCTGTTCCGGTAGTTTTGAGTTAATGAAGTAATTTTGAGTGGAGCTGCGTTTAATTTGTTGGAATAGGTCGCCTTATTCGCCTGCAATCCAGGTTCGATTACAAAATGAGACCGGATTTCAAAATACGAAAACTCCTATAACCGCGCATTTCATTTGCATCCTACCGTTAGTTTCTAGCTCAACGAACTATTCCCGTTACCTATAATCATTTTGAACCGGGATTTCAACAATAAAATATTTTGAAATTTTTGCGAAAATCCCTGATGGTTAGCCTTACCGATTTTGAACGGATAAAATTTATTGTCACAGATTCCTTCTGTTCCGGTAATTTTGAGTTAATGAAGTAATTTTGAGTGGAGCTGCGTTTAATTTGTTGGAATGGGTCGCCTTATTCGTCTGCAATCCAGCCAGGTTCGATTACAAAATGAGACCGGATTTCAAAATACGAAAACTCCAATAACCGCGCATTTCATTTGCATCCTACCGTTAGTTTCTAGCTCAACGAACTATTCCCGGTTCCTATAATTATTTTGAACCGGAATTTCAACAATAAAATATTTTGAAATTTTTGCGAAAATCCCTGATGGTTAGCCTTACCGATTTTGAACGGATAAAATTTATTGTCACAGATTCCTTCTGTTCCGGTAGTTTTGAGTTAATGAAGTAATTTTGAGTGGAGCTGCGTTTAATTTGTTGGAATAGGTCACCTTATTCGCCTGCAATCCAGGTTCGATTACAAAATGAGACCGGATTTCAAAATACGAAAACTCCAATAACCGCGCATTTCATATGCATTCTACCGTTAGTTTCTAGCTCCACGAACTATTCCCGGTTCCTATAATTATTTTGAACCGGAATTTCAACAATAAAATATTTTGAAATTTTTGCGAAAATCCCTGATGGTGTTAGCCTTACCGATTTTGAACGGATAAAATTTATTGTCACCGATTCCTTCTGTTCCGGTAGTTTTGAGTTAATGAAGTAATTTTGAGTGGAGCTGCGTTTAATTTGTTGGAATAGGTCGCCTTATTCGCCTGCAATCCAGGTTCGATTACAAAATGAGACCGGATTTCAAAATACGAAAACTCCTATAACCGCGCATTTCATATGCATTCTACCGTTAGTTTCTAGCTCCACGAACTATTCCCGGTTCCTATAATTATTTTGAACCGGAATTTCAACAATAAAATATTTTGAAATTTTTGCGAAAATCCCTGAAGGTGTTAGCCTTACCGATTTTGAACGGATAAAATTTATTGTCACCGATTCCTTCTGTTCCGGTAGTTTTGAGTTAATGAAGTAATTTTGAGTGGAGCTTCGTTTAATTTGTTGGAATGGGTCGCCTTATTCGCCTGCAATCCAGGTTCGATTACAAAATGAGACCGGATTTCAAAATACGAAAACTCCAATAACCGCGCATTTCATTTGCATCCTACCGTTAGTTTCTAGCTCAACGAACTATTCCCGTTACCTATAATCATTTTGAACCGGGATTTCAACAATAAAATATTTTGAAATTTTTGCGAAAATCCCTGATGGTTAGCCTTACCGATTTTGAACGGATAAAATTTATTGTCACAGATTCCTTCTGTTCCGGTAATTTTGAGTTAATGAAGTAATTTTGAGTGGAGCTGCGTTTAATTTGTTGGAATGGGTCGCCTTATTCGTCTGCAATCCAGCCAGGTTCGATTACAAAATGAGACCGGATTTCAAAATACGAAAACTCCAATAACCGCGCATTTCATATGCATCCTACCGTTAGTTTCTAGCTCAACGAACTATTCCCGTTACCTATAATCATTTTGAACCGGAATTTCAACAATAAAATATTTTGAAATTTTTGCGAAAATCCCTGATGGTTAGCCTTACCGATTTTGAACGGATAAAATTTATTGTCACAGATTCCTTCTGTTCCGGTAATTTTGAGTTAATGAAGTAATTTTGAGTGGAGCTGCGTTTAATTTGTTGGAATGGGTCGCCTTATTCGTCTGCAATCCAGCCAGGTTCGATTACAAAATGAGACCGGATTTCAAAATACGAAAACTCCAATAACCGCGCATTTCATATGCATCCTACCGTTAGTTTCTAGCTCAACGAACTATTCCCGTTACCTATAATCATTTTGAACCGGAATTTCAACAATAAAATATTTTGAAATTTTTGCGAAAATCCCTGATGGTTAGCCTTACCGATTTTGAACGGATAAAATTTATTGTCACAGATTCCTTCTGTTCCGGTAATTTTGAGTTAATGAAGTAATTTTGAGTGGAGCTGCGTTTAATTTGTTGGAATGGGTCGCCTTATTCGTCTGCAATCCAGCCAGGTTCGATTACAAAATGAGACCGGATTTCAAAATACGAAAACTCCAATAACCGCGCATTTCATATGCATCCTACCGTTAGTTTCTAGCTCAACGAACTATTCCCGTTACCTATAATCATTTTGAACCGGAATTTCAACAATAAAATATTTTGAAATTTTTGCGAAAATCCCTGATGGTTAGCCTTACCGATTTTGAACGGATAAAATTTATTGTCACAGATTCCTTCTGTTCCGGTAATTTTGAGTTAATGAAGTAATTTTGAGTGGAGCTGCGTTTAATTTGTTGGAATAGGTCGCCTTATTCGCCTGCAATCCAGGTTCGATTACAAAATGAGACCGGATTTCAAAATACGAAAACTCCAATAACCGCGCATTTCATATGCATTCTACCGTTAGTTTCTAGCTCCACGAACTATTCCCGGTTCCTATAATTATTTTGAACCGGAATTTCAACAATAAAATATTTTGAAATTTTTGCGAAAATCCCTGAAGGTGTTAGCCTTACCGATTTTGAACGGATAAAATTTATTGTCACCGATTCCTTCTGTTCCGGTAGTTTTGAGTTAATGAAGTAATTTTGAGTGGAGCTTCGTTTAATTTGTTGGAATGGGTCGCCTTATTCGCCTGCAATCCAGGTTCGATTACAAAATGAGACCGGATTTCAAAATACGAAAACTCCAATAACCGCGCATTTCATTTGCATCCTACCGTTAGTTTCTAGCTCAACGAACTATTCCCGTTACCTATAATCATTTTGAACCGGGATTTCAACAATAAAATATTTTGAAATTTTTGCGAAAATCCCTGATGGTTAGCCTTACCGATTTTGAACGGATAAAATTTATTGTCACAGATTCCTTCTGTTCCGGTAATTTTGAGTTAATGAAGTAATTTTGAGTGGAGCTGCGTTTAATTTGTTGGAATGGGTCGCCTTATTCGTCTGCAATCCAGCCAGGTTCGATTACAAAATGAGACCGGATTTCAAAATACGAAAACTCCAATAACCGCGCATTTCATATGCATCCTACCGTTAGTTTCTAGCTCAACGAACTATTCCCGGTTCCTATAATTATTTTGAACCGGAATTTCAACAATAAAATATTTTGAAATTTTTGCGAAAATCCCTGATGGTTAGCCTTACCGATTTTGAACGGATAAAATTTATTGTCACAGATTCCTTCTGTTCCGGTAATTTTGAGTTAATGAAGTAATTTTGAGTGGAGGTGCGTTTAATTTGTTGGAATAGGTCGCCTTATTCGCCTGCAATCCAGGTTCGATTACAAAATGAGACCGGATTTCAAAATACGAAAACTCCAATAACCTCGCATTTCATTTGCATCCTACCGTTAGTTTCTAGCTCAACGAACTATTCCCGGTTCCTATAATTATTTTGAACCGGAATTTCAACAATAAAATATTTTGAAATTTTTGCGAAAATCCCTGATGGTTAGCCTTACCGATTTTGAACGGATAAAATTTATTGTCACAGATTCCTTCTGTTCCGGTAATTTTGAGTTAATGAAGTAATTTTGAGTGGAGGTGCGTTTAATTTGTTGGAATAGGTCGCCTTATTCGCCTGCAATCCAGGTTCGATTACAAAATGAGACCGGATTTCAAAATACGAAAACTCCAATAACCTCGCATTTCATTTGCATCCTACCGTTAGTTTCTAGCTCAACGAACTATTCCCGGTTCCTATAATTATTTTGAACCGGAATTTCAACAATAAAATATTTTGAAATTTTTGCGAGAATCCCTGATGGTTAGTTAGCCTTACCGATTTTGAACGGATAAAATTTATTGTCACAGATTCCTTCTGTTCCGGTAATTTTGAGTTAATGAAGTAATTTTGAGTGGAGCTTCGTTTAATTTGTTGGAATGGGTCGCCTTATTCGTCTGCAATCCAGCCAGGTTCGATTACAAAATGAGACCGGATTTCAAAATACGAAAACTCCAATAACCGCGCATTTCATATGCATCCTACCGTTAGTTTCTAGCTCAACGAACTATTCCCGGTTCCTATAATTATTTTGAACCGGAATTTCAACAATAAAATATTTTGAAATTTTTGCGAAAATCCCTGATGGTTAGCCTTACCGATTTTGAACGGATAAAATTTATTGTCACAGATTCCTTCTGTTCCGGTAATTTTGAGTTAATGAAGTAATTTTGAGTGGAGGTGCGTTTAATTTGTTGGAATAGGTCGCCTTATTCGCCTGCAATCCAGGTTCGATTACAAAATGAGACCGGATTTCAAAATACGAAAACTCCAATAACCTCGCATTTCATTTGCATCCTACCGTTAGTTTCTAGCTCAACGAACTATTCCCGGTTCCTATAATTATTTTGAACCGGAATTTCAACAATAAAATATTTTGAAATTTTTGCGAAAATCCCTGATGGTTAGCCTTACCGATTTTGAACGGATAAAATTTATTGTCACAGATTCCTTCTGTTCCGGTAATTTTGAGTTAATGAAGTAATTTTGAGTGGAGCTTCGTTTAATTTGTTGGAATGGGTCGCCTTATTCGTCTGCAATCCAGCCAGGTTCGATTACAAAATGAGACCGGATTTCAAAATACGAAAACTCCAATAACCGCGCATTTCATATGCATCCTACCGTTAGTTTCTAGCTCAACGAACTATTCCCGTTACCTATAATCATTTTGAACCGGAATTTCAACAATAAAATATTTTGAAATTTTTGCGAAAATCCCTGATGGTTAGCCTTACCGATTTTGAACGGATAAAATTTATTGTCACAGATTCCTTCTGTTCCGGTAATTTTGAGTTAATGAAGTAATTTTGAGTGGAGCTGCGTTTAATTTGTTGGAATGGGTCGCCTTATTCGCCTGCAATCCAGGTTCGATTACAAAATGAGACCGGATTTCAAAATACGAAAACTCCAATAACCTCGCATTTCATTTGCATCCTACCGTTAGTTTCTAGCTCAACGAACTATTCCCGGTTCCTATAATTATTTTGAACCGGAATTTCAACAATAAAATATTTTGAAATTTTTGCGAAAATCCCTGATGGTGTTAGCCTTACCGATTTTGAACGGATAAAATTTATTGTCACAGATTCCTTCTGTTCCGGTAGTTTTGAGTTAATGAAGTAATTTTGAGTGGAGCTGCGTTTAATTTGTTGGAATGGGTCGCCTTATTCGTCTGCAATCCAGCCAGGTTCGATTACAAAATGAGACCGGATTTCAAAATACGAAAACTCCAATAACCGCGCATTTCATTTGCATCCTACCGTTAGTTTCTAGCTCAACGAACTATTCCCGGTTCCTATAATTATTTTGAACCGGAATTTCAACAATAAAATATTTTGAAATTTTTGCGAAAATCCCTGATGGTTAGCCTTACCGATTTTGCACGGATAAAATTTATTGTCACAGATTCCTTCTGTTCCGGTAATTTTGAGTTAATGAAGTAATTTTGAGTGGAGCTGCGTTTAATTTGTTGGAATAGGTCGCCTTATTCGCCTGCAATCCAGGTTCGATTACAAAATGAGACCGGATTTCAAAATACGAAAACTCCAATAACCTCGCATTTCATTTGCATCCTACCGTTAGTTTCTAGCTCAACGAACTATTCCCGGTTCCTATAATTATTTTGAATCGGAATTTCAACAATAAAATATTTTGAAATTTTTGCGAGAATCCCTGATGGTTAGTTAGCCTTACCGATTTTGAACGGATAAAATTTATTGTCACAGATTCCTTCTGTTCCGGTAATTTTGAGTTAATGAAGTAATTTTGAGTGGAGCTTCGTTTAATTTGTTGGAATGGGTCGCCTTATTCGTCTGCAATCCAGCCAGGTTCGATTACAAAATGAGACCGGATTTCAAAATACGAAAACTCCAATAACCGCGCATTTCATATGCATCCTACCGTTAGTTTCTAGCTCAACGAACTATTCCCGTTACCTATAATCATTTTGAACCGGAATTTCAACAATAAAATATTTTGAAATTTTTGCGAAAATCCCTGATGGTTAGCCTTACCGATTTTGAACGGATAAAATTTATTGTCACAGATTCCTTCTGTTCCGGTAATTTTGAGTTAATGAAGTAATTTTGAGTGGAGCTGCGTTTAATTTGTTGGAATGGGTCGCCTTATTCGTCTGCAATCCAGCCAGGTTCGATTACAAAATGAGACCGGATTTCAAAATACGAAAACTCCAATAACCGCGCATTTCATATGCATCCTACCGTTAGTTTCTAGCTCAACGAACTATTCCCGTTACCTATAATCATTTTGAACCGGAATTTCAACAATAAAATATTTTGAAATTTTTGCGAAAATCCCTGATGGTTAGCCTTACCGATTTTGAACGGATAAAATTTATTGTCACAGATTCCTTCTGTTCCGGTAATTTTGAGTTAATGAAGTAATTTTGAGTGGAGGTGCGTTTAATTTGTTGGAATAGGTCGCCTTATTCGCCTGCAATCCAGGTTCGATTACAAAATGAGACCGGATTTCAAAATACGAAAACTCCAATAACCTCGCATTTCATTTGCATCCTACCGTTAGTTTCTAGCTCAACGAACTATTCCCGGTTCCTATAATTATTTTGAACCGGAATTTCAACAATAAAATATTTTGAAATTTTTGCGAGAATCCCTGATGGTTAGTTAGCCTTACCGATTTTGAACGGATAAAATTTATTGTCACAGATTCCTTCTGTTCCGGTAATTTTGAGTTAATGAAGTAATTTTGAGTGGAGCTTCGTTTAATTTGTTGGAATGGGTCGCCTTATTCGTCTGCAATCCAGCCAGGTTCGATTACAAAATGAGACCGGATTTCAAAATACGAAAACTCCAATAACCGCGCATTTCATATGCATCCTACCGTTAGTTTCTAGCTCAACGAACTATTCCCGGTTCCTATAATTATTTTGAACCGGAATTTCAACAATAAAATATTTTGAAATTTTTGCGAAAATCCCTGATGGTTAGCCTTACCGATTTTGAACGGATAAAATTTATTGTCACAGATTCCTTCTGTTCCGGTAGTTTTGAGTTAATGAAGTAATTTTGAGTGGAGCTGCGTTTAATTTGTTGGAATGGGTCGCCTTATTCGTCTGCAATCCAGCCAGGTTCGATTACAAAATGAGACCGGATTTCAAAATACGAAAACTCCAATAACCGCGCATTTCATTTGCATCCTACCGTTAGTTTCTAGCTCAACGAACTATTCCCGGTTCCTATAATTATTTTGAACCGGAATTTCAACAATAAAATATTTTGAAATTTTTGCGAAAATCCCTGATGGTTAGCCTTACCGATTTTGCACGGATAAAATTTATTGTCACAGATTCCTTCTGTTCCGGTAATTTTGAGTTAATGAAGTAATTTTGAGTGGAGCTGCGTTTAATTTGTTGGAATGGGTCGCCTTATTCGCCTGCAATCCAGGTTCGATTACAAAATGAGACCGGATTTCAAAATACGAAAACTCCAATAACCTCGCATTTCATTTGCATCCTACCGTTAGTTTCTAGCTCAACGAACTATTCCCGTTACCTATAATCATTTTGAACCGGGATTTCAACAATAAAATATTTTGAAATTTTTGCGAAAATCCCTGATGGTTAGCCTTACCGATTTTGAACGGATAAAATTTATTGTCACAGATTCCTTCTGTTCCGGTAATTTTGAGTTAATGAAGTAATTTTGAGTGGAGCTGCGTTTAATTTGTTGGAATGGGTCGCCTTATTCGTCTGCAATCCAGCCAGGTTCGATTACAAAATGAGACCGGATTTCAAAATACGAAAACTCCAATAACCGCGCATTTCATATGCATCCTACCGTTAGTTTCTAGCTCAACGAACTATTCCCGTTACCTATAATCATTTTGAACCGGAATTTCAACAATAAAATATTTTGAAATTTTTGCGAAAATCCCTGATGGTTAGCCTTACCGATTTTGAACGGATAAAATTTATTGTCACAGATTCCTTCTGTTCCGGTAATTTTGAGTTAATGAAGTAATTTTGAGTGGAGCTGCGTTTAATTTGTTGGAATGGGTCGCCTTATTCGCCTGCAATCCAGGTTCGATTACAAAATGAGACCGGATTTCAAAATACGAAAACTCCAATAACCGCGCATTTCATTTGCATCCTACCGTTAGTTTCTAGCTCAACGAACTATTCCCGGTTCCTATAATTATTTTGAACCGGAATTTCAACAATAAAATATTTTGAAATTTTTGCGAAAATCCCTGATGGTTAGCCTTACCGATTTTGAACGGATAAAATTTATTGTCACAGATTCCTTCTGTTCCGGTAATTTTGAGTTAATGAAGTAATTTTGAGTGGAGCTGCGTTTAATTTGTTGGAATGGGTCGCCTTATTCGCCTGCAATCCAGGTTCGATTACAAAATGAGACCGGATTTCAAAATACGAAAACTCCAATAACCTCGCATTTCATTTGCATCCTACCGTTAGTTTCTAGCTCAACGAACTATTCCCGGTTCCTATAATTATTTTGAACCGGAATTTCAACAATAAAATATTTTGAAATTTTTGCGAAAATCCCTGATGGTTAGCCTTACCGATTTTGAACGGATAAAATTTATTGTCACAGATTCCTTCTGTTCCGGTAGTTTTGAGTTAATGAAGTAATTTTGAGTGGAGCTGCGTTTAATTTGTTGGAATGGGTCGCCTTATTCGCCTGCAATCCAGGTTCGATTACAAAATGAGACCGGATTTCAAAATACGAAATCTCCAATAACCGCGCATTTCATTTGCATCCTACCGTTAGTTTCTAGCTCAACGAACTATTCCCGGTTCCTATAATTATTTTGAACCGGAATTTCAACAATAAAATATTTTGAAATTTTTGCGAAAATCCCTGATGGTTAGCCTTACCGATTTTGAACGGATAAAATTTATTGTCACAGATTCCTTCTGTTCCGGTAGTTTTGAGTTAATGAAGTAATTTTGAGTGGAGCTGCGTTTAATTTGTTGGAATGGGTCGCCTTATTCGCCTGCAATCCAGGTTCGATTACAAAATGAGACCGGATTTCAAAATACGAAATCTCCAATAACCGCGCATTTCATTTGCATCCTACCGTTAGTTTCTAGCTCAACGAACTATTCCCGGTTCCTATAATTATTTTGAACCGGAATTTCAACAATAAAATATTTTGAAATTTTTGCGAAAATCCCTGATGGTTAGCCTTACCGATTTTGAACGGATAAAATTTATTGTCACAGATTCCTTCTGTTCCGGTAATTTTGAGTTAATGAAGTAATTTTGAGTGGAGCTTCGTTTAATTTGTTGGAATGGGTCGCCTTATTCGTCTGCAATCCAGCCAGGTTCGATTACAAAATGAGACCGGATTTCAAAATACGAAAACTCCAATAACCGCGCATTTCACATGCATCCTACCGTTAGTTTCTAGCTCAACGAACTATTCCCGTTATCTATAATCATTTTGAACCGGAATTTCAACAATAAAATATTTTGAAATTTTTGCGAAAATCCCTGATGGTTAGCCTTACCGATTTTGAACGGATAAAATTTATTGTCACAGATTCCTTCTGTTCCGGTAATTTTGAGTTAATGAAGTAATTTTGAGTGGAGCTGCGTTTAATTTGTTGGAATGGGTCGCCTTATTCGCCTGCAATCCAGGTTCGATTACAAAATGAGACCGGATTTCAAAATACGAAAACTCCAATAACCGCGCATTTCATTTGCATCCTACCGTTAGTTTCTAGCTCAACGAACTATTCCCGGTTCCTATAATTATTTTGAACCGGAATTTCAACAATAAAATATTTTGAAATTTTTGCGAAAATCCCTGATGGTTAGCCTTACCGATTTTGAACGGATAAAATTTATTGTCACAGATTCCTTCTGTTCCGGTAGTTTTGAGTTAATGAAGTAATTTTGAGTGGAGCTGCGTTTAATTTGTTGGAATGGGTCGCCTTATTCGCCTGCAATCCAGGTTCGATTACAAAATGAGACCGGATTTCAAAATACGAAAACTCCAATAACCGCGCATTTCATTTGCTTCCTACCGTTAGTTTCTAGCTCAACGAACTATTCCCGGTTCCTATAATTATTTTGAACCGGAATTTCAACAATAAAATATTTTGAAATTTTTGCGAAAATCCCTGATGGTTAGCCTTACCGACTTTGAACGGATAAAATTTATTGTCACAGATTCCTTCTGTTCCGGTAATTTTGAGTTAATGAAGTAATTTTGAGTGGAGCTGCGTTTAATTTGTTGGAATGGGTCGCCTTATTCGCCTGCAATCCAGGTTCGATTACAAAATGAGACCGGATTTCAAAATACGAAAACTCCAATAACCGCGCATTTCATTTGCATCCTACCGTTAGTTTCTAGCTCAACGAACTATTCCCGGTTCCTATAATTATTTTGAACCGGAATTTCAACAATAAAATATTTTGAAATTTTTGCGAAAATCCCTGATGGTTAGCCTTACCGATTTTGAACGGATAAAATTTATTGTCACAGATTCCTTCTGTTCCGGTAGTTTTGAGTTAATGAAGTAATTTTGAGTGGAGCTGCGTTTAATTTGTTGGAATGGGTCGCCTTATTCGCCTGCAATCCAGTTTCGATTACAAAATGAGACCGGATTTCAAAATACGAAATCTCCAATAACCGCGCATTTCATTTGCATCCTACCGTTAGTTTCTAGCTCAACGAACTATTCCCGGTTCCTATAATTATTTTGAACCGGAATTTCAACAATAAAATATTTTGAAATTTTTGCGAAAATCCCTGATGGTTAGCCTTACCGATTTTGAACGGATAAAATTTATTGTCACAGATTCCTTCTGTTCCGGTAGTTTTGAGTTAATGAAATAATTTTGAGTGGAGCTGCGTTTAATTTGTTGGAATAGGTCACCTTATTCGCCTGCAATCCAGGTTCGCTTACAAAATGAGACCGGATTTCAAAATACGAAAACTCCAATAACCGCGCATTTCATATGCATTCTACCGTTAGTTTCTAGCTCCACGAACTATTCCCGGTTCCTATAATTATTTTGAACCGGAATTTCAACAATAAAATATTTTGAAATTTTTGCGAGAATCCCTGATGGTTAGTTAGCCTTACCGATTTTGAACGGATAAAATTTATTGTCACAGATTCCTTCTGTTCCGGTAATTTTGAGTTAATGAAGTAATTTTGAGTGGAGCTTCGTTTAATTTGTTGGAATGGGTCGCCTTATTCGTCTGCAATCCAGCCAGGTTCGATTACAAAATGAGACCGGATTTCAAAATACGAAAACTCCAATAACCGCGCATTTCATATGCATCCTACCGTTAGTTTCTAGCTCAACGAACTATTCCCGTTACCTATAATCATTTTGAACCGGAATTTCAACAATAAAATATTTTGAAATTTTTGCGAAAATCCCTGATGGTTAGCCTTACCGATTTTGAACGGATAAAATTTATTGTCACAGATTCCTTCTGTTCCGGTAATTTTGAGTTAATGAAGTAATTTTGAGTGGAGCTGCGTTTAATTTGTTGGAATGGGTCGCCTTATTCGTCTGCAATCCAGCCAGGTTCGATTACAAAATGAGACCGGATTTCAAAATACGAAAACTCCAATAACCGCGCATTTCATATGCATCCTACCGTTAGTTTCTAGCTCAACGAACTATTCCCGTTACCTATAATCATTTTGAACCGGAATTTCAACAATAAAATATTTTGAAATTTTTGCGAAAATCCCTGATGGTTAGCCTTACCGATTTTGAACGGATAAAATTTATTGTCACAGATTCCTTCTGTTCCGGTAATTTTGAGTTAATGAAGTAATTTTGAGTGGAGCTGCGTTTAATTTGTTGGAATGGGTCGCCTTATTCGCCTGCAATCCAGGTTCGATTACAAAATGAGACCGGATTTCAAAATACGAAATCTCCAATAACCGCGCATTTCATTTGCATCCTACCGTTAGTTTCTAGCTCAACGAACTATTCCCGGTTCCTATAATTATTTTGAACCGGAATTTCAACAATAAAATATTTTGAAATTTTTGCGAAAATCCCTGATGGTTAGCCTTACCGATTTTGAACGGATAAAATTTATTGTCACAGATTCCTTCTGTTCCGGTAATTTTGAGTTAATGAAGTAATTTTGAGTGGAGCTTCGTTTAATTTGTTGGAATGGGTCGCCTTATTCGTCTGCAATCCAGCCAGGTTCGATTACAAAATGAGACCGGATTTCAAAATACGAAAACTCCAATAACCGCGCATTTCATTTGCATCCTACCGTTAGTTTCTAGCTCAACGAACTATTCCCGGTTCCTATAATTATTTTGAACCGGAATTTCAACAATAAAATATTTTGAAATTTTTGCGAAAATCCCTGATGGTTAGCCTTACCGATTTTGAACGGATAAAATTTATTGTCACAGATTCCTTCTGTTCCGGTAATTTTGAGTTAATGAAGTAATTTTGAGTGGAGCTGCGTTTAATTTGTTGGAATGGGTCGCCTTATTCGCCTGCAATCCAGGTTCGATTACAAAATGAGACCGGATTTCAAAATACGAAAACTCCAATAACCTCGCATTTCATTTGCATCCTACCGTTAGTTTCTAGCTCAACGAACTATTCCCGGTTCCTATAATTATTTTGAACCGGAATTTCAACAATAAAATATTTTGAAATTTTTGCGAAAATCCCTGATGGTTAGCCTTACCGATTTTGAACGGATAAAATTTATTGTCACAGATTCCTTCTGTTCCGGTAGTTTTGAGTTAATGAAGTAATTTTGAGTGGAGCTGCGTTTAATTTGTTGGAATGGGTCGCCTTATTCGCCTGCAATCCAGGTTCGATTACAAAATGAGACCGGATTTCAAAATACGAAATCTCCAATAACCGCGCATTTCATTTGCATCCTACCGTTAGTTTCTAGCTCAACGAACTATTCCCGTTATCTATAATCATTTTGAACCGGAATTTCAACAATAAAATATTTTGAAATTTTTGCGAAAATCCCTGATGGTTAGCCTTACCGATTTTGAACGGATAAAATTTATTGTCACAGATTCCTTCTGTTCCGGTAATTTTGAGTTAATGAAGTAATTTTGAGTGGAGCTGCGTTTAATTTGTTGGAATGGGTCGCCTTATTCGCCTGCAATCCAGGTTCGATTACAAAATGAGACCGGATTTCAAAATACGAAAACTCCAATAACCGCGCATTTCATTTGCTTCCTACCGTTAGTTTCTAGCTCAACGAACTATTCCCGGTTCCTATAATTATTTTGAACCGGAATTTCAACAATAAAATATTTTGAAATTTTTGCGAAAATCCCTGATGGTTAGCCTTACCGACTTTGAACGGATAAAATTTATTGTCACAGATTCCTTCTGTTCCGGTAATTTTGAGTTAATGAAGTAATTTTGAGTGGAGCTGCGTTTAATTTGTTGGAATGGGTCGCCTTATTCGCCTGCAATCCAGGTTCGATTACAAAATGAGACCGGATTTCAAAATACGAAAACTCCAATAACCGCGCATTTCATTTGCATCCTACCGTTAGTTTCTAGCTCAACGAACTATTCCCGGTTCCTATAATTATTTTGAACCGGAATTTCAACAATAAAATATTTTGAAATTTTTGCGAAAATCCCTGATGGTTAGCCTTACCGATTTTGAACGGATAAAATTTATTGTCACAGATTCCTTCTGTTCCGGTAGTTTTGAGTTAATGAAGTAATTTTGAGTGGAGCTGCGTTTAATTTGTTGGAATGGGTCGCCTTATTCGCCTGCAATCCAGTTTCGATTACAAAATGAGACCGGATTTCAAAATACGAAATCTCCAATAACCGCGCATTTCATTTGCATCCTACCGTTAGTTTCTAGCTCAACGAACTATTCCCGGTTCCTATAATTATTTTGAACCGGAATTTCAACAATAAAATATTTTGAAATTTTTGCGAAAATCCCTGATGGTTAGCCTTACCGATTTTGAACGGATAAAATTTATTGTCACAGATTCCTTCTGTTCCGGTAGTTTTGAGTTAATGAAATAATTTTGAGTGGAGCTGCGTTTAATTTGTTGGAATAGGTCACCTTATTCGCCTGCAATCCAGGTTCGCTTACAAAATGAGACCGGATTTCAAAATACGAAAACTCCAATAACCGCGCATTTCATATGCATTCTACCGTTAGTTTCTAGCTCCACGAACTATTCCCGGTTCCTATAATTATTTTGAACCGGAATTTCAACAATAAAATATTTTGAAATTTTTGCGAGAATCCCTGATGGTTAGTTAGCCTTACCGATTTTGAACGGATAAAATTTATTGTCACAGATTCCTTCTGTTCCGGTAATTTTGAGTTAATGAAGTAATTTTGAGTGGAGGTGCGTTTAATTTGTTGGAATAGGTCGCCTTATTCGCCTGCAATCCAGGTTCGATTACAAAATGAGACCGGATTTCAAAATACGAAAACTCCAATAACCTCGCATTTCATTTGCATCCTACCGTTAGTTTCTAGCTCAACGAACTATTCCCGGTTCCTATAATTATTTTGAACCGGAATTTCAACAATAAAATATTTTGAAATTTTTGCGAGAATCCCTGATGGTTAGTTAGCCTTACCGATTTTGAACGGATAAAATTTATTGTCACAGATTCCTTCTGTTCCGGTAATTTTGAGTTAATGAAGTAATTTTGAGTGGAGCTTCGTTTAATTTGTTGGAATGGGTCGCCTTATTCGTCTGCAATCCAGCCAGGTTCGATTACAAAATGAGACCGGATTTCAAAATACGAAAACTCCAATAACCGCGCATTTCATATGCATCCTACCGTTAGTTTCTAGCTCAACGAACTATTCCCGGTTCCTATAATTATTTTGAACCGGAATTTCAACAATAAAATATTTTGAAATTTTTGCGAAAATCCCTGATGGTTAGCCTTACCGATTTTGAACGGATAAAATTTATTGTCACAGATTCCTTCTGTTCCGGTAATTTTGAGTTAATGAAGTAATTTTGAGTGGAGGTGCGTTTAATTTGTTGGAATAGGTCGCCTTATTCGCCTGCAATCCAGGTTCGATTACAAAATGAGACCGGATTTCAAAATACGAAAACTCCAATAACCGCGCATTTCATTTGCATCCTACCGTTAGTTTCTAGCTCAACGAACTATTCCCGTTACCTATAATCATTTTGAACCGGAATTTCAACAATAAAATATTTTGAAATTTTTGCGAAAATCCCTGATGGTTAGCCTTACCGATTTTGAACGGATAAAATTTATTGTCACAGATTCCTTCTGTTCCGGTAATTTTGAGTTAATGAAGTAATTTTGAGTGGAGCTTCGTTTAATTTGTTGGAATGGGTCGCCTTATTCGTCTGCAATCCAGCCAGGTTCGATTACAAAATGAGACCGGATTTCAAAATACGAAAACTCCAATAACCGCGCATTTCATATGCATCCTACCGTTAGTTTCTAGCTCAACGAACTATTCCCGTTACCTATAATCATTTTGAACCGGAATTTCAACAATAAAATATTTTGAAATTTTTGCGAAAATCCCTGATGGTTAGCCTTACCGATTTTGAACGGATAAAATTTATTGTCACAGATTCCTTCTGTTCCGGTAATTTTGAGTTAATGAAGTAATTTTGAGTGGAGCTGCGTTTAATTTGTTGGAATGGGTCGCCTTATTCGCCTGCAATCCAGGTTCGATTACAAAATGAGACCGGATTTCAAAATACGAAAACTCCAATAACCGCGCATGTCATATGCATTCTACCGTTAGTTTCTAGCTCCACGAACTATTCCCGGTTCCTATAATTATTTTGAACCGGAATTTCAACAATAAAATATTTTGAAATTTTTGCGAAAATCCCTGATGGTGTTAGCCTTACCGATTTTGAACGGATAAAATTTATTGTCACAGATTCCTTCTGTTCCGGTAGTTTTGAGTTAATGAAGTAATTTTGAGTGGAGCTGCGTTTAATTTGTTGGAATGGGTCGCCTTATTCGTCTGCAATCCAGCCAGGTTCGATTACAAAATGAGACCGGATTTCAAAATACGAAAACTCCAATAACCGCGCATTTCATTTGCATCCTACCGTTAGTTTCTAGCTCAACGAACTATTCCCGGTTCCTATAATTATTTTGAACCGGAATTTCAACAATAAAATATTTTGAAATTTTTGCGAAAATCCCTGATGGTTAGCCTTACCGATTTTGCACGGATAAAATTTATTGTCACAGATTCCTTCTGTTCCGGTAATTTTGAGTTAATGAAGTAATTTTGAGTGGAGCTGCGTTTAATTTGTTGGAATGGGTCGCCTTATTCGCCTGCAATGCAGGTTCGATTACAAAATGAGACCGGATTTCAAAATACGAAAACTCCTATAACCGCGCATTTCATTTGCATCCTACCGTTAGTTTCTAGCTCAACGAACTATTCCCGTTACCTATAATCATTTTGAACCGGGATTTCAACAATAAAATATTTTGAAATTTTTGCGAAAATCCCTGATGGTTAGCCTTACCGATTTTGAACGGATAAAATTTATTGTCACAGATTCCTTCTGTTCCGGTAATTTTGAGTTAATGAAGTAATTTTGAGTGGAGCTGCGTTTAATTTGTTGGAATGGGTCGCCTTATTCGTCTGCAATCCAGCCAGGTTCGATTACAAAATGAGACCGGATTTCAAAATACGAAAACTCCAATAACCGCGCATTTCATATGCATCCTACCGTTAGTTTCTAGCTCAACGAACTATTCCCGTTACCTATAATCATTTTGAACCGGAATTTCAACAATAAAATATTTTGAAATTTTTGCGAAAATCCCTGATGGTTAGCCTTACCGATTTTGAACGGATAAAATTTATTGTCACAGATTCCTTCTGTTCCGGTAATTTTGAGTTAATGAAGTAATTTTGAGTGGAGCTGCGTTTAATTTGTTGGAATGGGTCGCCTTATTCGCCTGCAATCCAGGTTCGATTACAAAATGAGACCGGATTTCAAAATACGAAAACTCCAATAACCTCGCATTTCATTTGCATCCTACCGTTAGTTTCTAGCTCAACGAACTATTCCCGGTTCCTATAATTATTTTGAACCGGAATTTCAACAATAAAATATTTTGAAATTTTTGCGAAAATCCCTGAAGGTTAGCCTTACCGATTTTGAACGGATAAAATTTATTGTCACCGATTCCTTCTGTTCCGGTAGTTTTGAGTTAATGAAGTAATTTTGAGTGGAGCTGCGTTTAATTTGTTGGAATGGGTCGCCTTATTCGCCTGCAATCCAGGTTCGATTACAAAATGAGACCGGATTTCAAAATACGAAATCTCCAATAACCGCGCATTTCATTTGCATCCTACCGTTAGTTTCTAGCTCAACGAACTATTCCCGGTTCCTATAATTATTTTGAACCGGAATTTCAACAATAAAATATTTTGAAATTTTTGCGAAAATCCCTGATGGTTAGCCTTACCGATTTTGAACGGATAAAATTTATTGTCACAGATTCCTTCTGTTCCGGTAGTTTTGAGTTAATGAAGTAATTTTGAGTGGAGCTGCGTTTAATTTGTTGGAATGGGTCGCCTTATTCGCCTGCAATCCAGGTTCGATTACAAAATGAGACCGGATTTCAAAATACGAAATCTCCAATAACCGCGCATTTCATTTGCATCCTACCGTTAGTTTCTAGCTCAACGAACTATTCCCGGTTCCTATAATTATTTTGAACCGGAATTTCAACAATAAAATATTTTGAAATTTTTGCGAAAATCCCTGATGGTTAGCCTTACCGATTTTGAACGGATAAAATTTATTGTCACAGATTCCTTCTGTTCCGGTAATTTTGAGTTAATGAAGTAATTTTGAGTGGAGCTTCGTTTAATTTGTTGGAATGGGTCGCCTTATTCGTCTGCAATCCAGCCAGGTTCGATTACAAAATGAGACCGGATTTCAAAATACGAAAACTCCAATAACCGCGCATTTCATATGCATCCTACCGTTAGTTTCTAGCTCAACGAACTATTCCCGTTATCTATAATCATTTTGAACCGGAATTTCAACAATAAAATATTTTGAAATTTTTGCGAAAATCCCTGATGGTTAGCCTTACCGATTTTGAACGGATAAAATTTATTGTCACAGATTCCTTCTGTTCCGGTAATTTTGAGTTAATGAAGTAATTTTGAGTGGAGCTGCGTTTAATTTGTTGGAATGGGTCGCCTTATTCGCCTGCAATCCAGGTTCGATTACAAAATGAGACCGGATTTCAAAATACGAAAACTCCAATAACCGCGCATTTCATTTGCTTCCTACCGTTAGTTTCTAGCTCAACGAACTATTCCCGGTTCCTATAATTATTTTGAACCGGAATTTCAACAATAAAATATTTTGAAATTTTTGCGAAAATCCCTGATGGTTAGCCTTACCGACTTTGAACGGATAAAATTTATTGTCACAGATTCCTTCTGTTCCGGTAATTTTGAGTTAATGAAGTAATTTTGAGTGGAGCTGCGTTTAATTTGTTGGAATGGGTCGCCTTATTCGCCTGCAATCCAGGTTCGATTACAAAATGAGACCGGATTTCAAAATACGAAAACTCCAATAACCGCGCATTTCATTTGCATCCTACCGTTAGTTTCTAGCTCAACGAACTATTCCCGGTTCCTATAATTATTTTGAACCGGAATTTCAACAATAAAATATTTTGAAATTTTTGCGAAAATCCCTGATGGTTAGCCTTACCGATTTTGAACGGATAAAATTTATTGTCACAGATTCCTTCTGTTCCGGTAGTTTTGAGTTAATGAAATAATTTTGAGTGGAGCTGCGTTTAATTTGTTGGAATAGGTCACCTTATTCGCCTGCAATCCAGGTTCGCTTACAAAATGAGACCGGATTTCAAAATACGAAAACTCCAATAACCGCGCATTTCATATGCATTCTACCGTTAGTTTCTAGCTCCACGAACTATTCCCGGTTCCTATAATTATTTTGAACCGGAATTTCAACAATAAAATATTTTGAAATTTTTGCGAAAATCCCTGATGGTTAGCCTTACCGATTTTGAACGGATAAAATTTATTGTCACAGATTCCTTCTGTTCCGGTAGTTTTGAGTTAATGAAGTAATTTTGAGTGGAGCTGCGTTTAATTTGTTGGAATGGGTCGCCTTATTCGCCTGCAATCCAGGTTCGATTACAAAATGAGACCGGATTTCAAAATACGAAATCTCCAATAACCGCGCATTTCATTTGCATCCTACCGTTAGTTTCTAGCTCAACGAACTATTCCCGGTTCCTATAATTATTTTGAACCGGAATTTCAACAATAAAATATTTTGAAATTTTTGCGAAAATCCCTGATGGTTAGCCTTACCGATTTTGAACGGATAAAATTTATTGTCACAGATTCCTTCTGTTCCGGTAGTTTTGAGTTAATGAAGTAATTTTGAGTGGAGCTGCGTTTAATTTGTTGGAATGGGTCGCCTTATTCGCCTGCAATCCAGGTTCGATTACAAAATGAGACCGGATTTCAAAATACGAAATCTCCAATAACCGCGCATTTCATTTGCATCCTACCGTTAGTTTCTAGCTCAACGAACTATTCCCGGTTCCTATAATTATTTTGAACCGGAATTTCAACAATAAAATATTTTGAAATTTTTGCGAAAATCCCTGATGGTTAGCCTTACCGATTTTGAACGGATAAAATTTATTGTCACAGATTCCTTCTGTTCCGGTAGTTTTGAGTTAATGAAGTAATTTTGAGTGGAGCTGCGTTTAATTTGTTGGAATAGGTCGCCTTATTCGCCTGCAATCCAGGTTCGCTTACAAAATGAGACCGGATTTCAAAATACGAAAACTCCAATAACCGCGCATTTCATATGCATTCTACCGTTAGTTTCTAGCTCCACGAACTATTCCCGGTTCCTATAATTATTTTGAACCGGAATTTCAACAATAAAATATTTTGAAATTTTTGCGAAAATCCCTGAAGGTTAGCCTTACCGATTTTGAACGGATAAAATTTATTGTCACCGATTCCTTCTGTTCCGGTAGTTTTGAGTTAATGAAGTAATTTTGAGTGGAGCTGCGTTTAATTTGTTGGAATGGGTCGCCTTATTCGCCTGCAATCCAGTTTCGATTACAAAATGAGACCGGATTTCAAAATACGAAATCTCCAATAACCGCGCATTTCATTTGCATCCTACCGTTAGTTTCTAGCTCAACGAACTATTCCCGGTTCCTATAATTATTTTGAACCGGAATTTCAACAATAAAATATTTTGAAATTTTTGCGAAAATCCCTGATGGTTAGCCTTACCGATTTTGAACGGATAAAATTTATTGTCACAGATTCCTTCTGTTCCGGTAGTTTTGAGTTAATGAAATAATTTTGAGTGGAGCTGCGTTTAATTTGTTGGAATAGGTCACCTTATTCGCCTGCAATCCAGGTTCGCTTACAAAATGAGACCGGATTTCAAAATACGAAAACTCCAATAACCGCGCATTTCATATGCATTCTACCGTTAGTTTCTAGCTCCACGAACTATTCCCGGTTCCTATAATTATTTTGAACCGGAATTTCAACAATAAAATATTTTGAAATTTTTGCGAAAATCCCTGATGGTTAGCCTTACCGATTTTGAACGGATAAAATTTATTGTCACAGATTCCTTCTGTTCCGGTAGTTTTGAGTTAATGAAGTAATTTTGAGTGGAGCTGCGTTTAATTTGTTGGAATGGGTCGCCTTATTCGCCTGCAATCCAGGTTCGATTACAAAATGAGACCGGATTTCAAAATACGAAATCTCCAATAACCGCGCATTTCATTTGCATCCTACCGTTAGTTTCTAGCTCAACGAACTATTCCCGGTTCCTATAATTATTTTGAACCGGAATTTCAACAATAAAATATTTTGAAATTTTTGCGAAAATCCCTGATGGTTAGCCTTACCGATTTTGAACGGATAAAATTTATTGTCACAGATTCCTTCTGTTCCGGTAGTTTTGAGTTAATGAAGTAATTTTGAGTGGAGCTGCGTTTAATTTGTTGGAATGGGTCGCCTTATTCGCCTGCAATCCAGGTTCGATTACAAAATGAGACCGGATTTCAAAATACGAAATCTCCAATAACCGCGCATTTCATTTGCATCCTACCGTTAGTTTCTAGCTCAACGAACTATTCCCGGTTCCTATAATTATTTTGAACCGGAATTTCAACAATAAAATATTTTGAAATTTTTGCGAAAATCCCTGATGGTTAGCCTTACCGATTTTGAACGGATAAAATTTATTGTCACAGATTCCTTCTGTTCCGGTAGTTTTGAGTTAATGAAGTAATTTTGAGTGGAGCTGCGTTTAATTTGTTGGAATAGGTCGCCTTATTCGCCTGCAATCCAGGTTCGCTTACAAAATGAGACCGGATTTCAAAATACGAAAACTCCAATAACCGCGCATTTCATATGCATTCTACCGTTAGTTTCTAGCTCCACGAACTATTCCCGGTTCCTATAATTATTTTGAACCGGAATTTCAACAATAAAATATTTTGAAATTTTTGCGAAAATCCCTGAAGGTTAGCCTTACCGATTTTGAACGGATAAAATTTATTGTCACCGATTCCTTCTGTTCCGGTAGTTTTGAGTTAATGAAGTAATTTTGAGTGGAGCTGCGTTTAATTTGTTGGAATGGGTCGCCTTATTCGCCTGCAATCCAGGTTCGATTACAAAATGAGACCGGATTTCAAAATACGAAATCTCCAATAACCGCGCATTTCATTTGCATCCTACCGTTAGTTTCTAGCTCAACGAACTATTCCCGTTATCTATAATCATTTTGAACCGGAATTTCAACAATAAAATATTTTGAAATTTTTGCGAAAATCCCTGATGGTTAGCCTTACCGATTTTGAACGGATAAAATTTATTGTCACAGATTCCTTCTGTTCCGGTAATTTTGAGTTAATGAAGTAATTTTGAGTGGAGCTGCGTTTAATTTGTTGGAATGGGTCGCCTTATTCGCCTGCAATCCAGGTTCGATTACAAAATGAGACCGGATTTCAAAATACGAAAACTCCAATAACCGCGCATTTCATTTGCTTCCTACCGTTAGTTTCTAGCTCAACGAACTATTCCCGGTTCCTATAATTATTTTGAACCGGAATTTCAACAATAAAATATTTTGAAATTTTTGCGAAAATCCCTGATGGTTAGCCTTACCGATTTTGAACGGATAAAATTTATTGTCACAGATTCCTTCTGTTCCGGTAATTTTGAGTTAATGAAGTAATTTTGAGTGGAGCTGCGTTTAATTTGTTGGAATGGGTCGCCTTATTCGTCTGCAATCCAGCCAGGTTCGATTACAAAATGAGACCGGATTTCAAAATACGAAAACTCCAATAACCGCGCATTTCATTTGCATCCTACCGTTAGTTTCTAGCTCAACGAACTATTCCCGGTTCCTATAATTATTTTGAACCGGAATTTAAACAATAAAATATTTTGAAATTTTTGCGAAAATCCCTGATGGTTAGCCTTACCGATTTTGAACGGATAAAATTTATTGTCACAGATTCCTTCTGTTCCGGTAATTTTGAGTTAATGAAGTAATTTTGAGTGGAGGTGCGTTTAATTTGTTGGAATAGGTCGCCTTATTCGCCTGCAATCCAGGTTCGATTACAAAATGAGACCGGATTTCAAAATACGAAAACTCCAATAACCGCGCATTTCATTTGCATCCTACCGTTAGTTTCTAGCTCAACGAACTATTCTCGTTACCTATAATCATTTTGAACCGGGATTTCAACAATAAAATATTTTGAAATTTTTGCGAAAATCCCTGATGGTTAGCCTTACCGATTTTGAACGGATAAAATTTATTGTCACAGATTCCTTCTGTTCCGGTAGTTTTGAGTTAATGAAGTAATTTTGAGTGGAGCTGCGTTTAATTTGTTGGAATAGGTCGCCTTATTCGCCTGCAATCCAGGTTCGATTACAAAATGAGACCGGATTTCAAAATACGAAAACTCCAATAACCGCGCATTTCATTTGCATCCTACCGTTAGTTTCTAGCTCAACGAACTATTCTCGTTACCTATAATCATTTTGAACCGGGATTTCAACAATAAAATATTTTGAAATTTTTGCGAAAATCCCTGATGGTTAGCCTTACCGATTTTGAACGGATAAAATTTATTGTCACAGATTCCTTCTGTTCCGGTAGTTTTGAGTTAATGAAGTAATTTTGAGTGGAGCTGCGTTTAATTTGTTGGAATGGGTCGCCTTATTCGTCTGCAATCCAGCCAGGTTCGATTACAAAATGAGACCGGATTTCAAAATACGAAAACTCCAATAACCGCGCATTTCATTTGCATCCTACCGTTAGTTTCTAGCTCAACGAACTATTCCCGGTTCCTATAATTATTTTGAACCGGAATTTCAACAATAAAATATTTTGAAATTTTTGCGAAAATCCCTGATGGTTAGCCTTACCGATTTTGAACGGATAAAATTTATTGTCACAGATTCCTTCTGTTCCGGTAATTTTGAGTTAATGAAGTAATTTTGAGTGGAGGTGCGTTTAATTTGTTGGAATGGGTCGCCTTATTCGCCTGCAATCCAGGTTCGATTACAAAATGAGACCGGATTTCAAAATACGAAAACTCCAATAACCGCGCATTTCATTTGCTTCCTACCGTTAGTTTCTAGCTCAACGAACTATTCCCGGTTCCTATAATTATTTTGAACCGGAATTTCAACAATAAAATATTTTGAAATTTTTGCGAAAATCCCTGATGGTTAGCCTTACCGACTTTGAACGGATAAAATTTATTGTCACAGATTCCTTCTGTTCCGGTAATTTTGAGTTAATGAAGTAATTTTGAGTGGAGGTGCGTTTAATTTGTTGGAATGGGTCGCCTTATTCGCCTGCAATCCAGGTTCGATTACAAAATGAGACCGGATTTCAAAATACGAAAACTCCAATAACCGCGCATTTCATTTGCTTCCTACCGTTAGTTTCTAGCTCAACGAACTATTCCCGTTATCTATAATCATTTTGAACCGGAATTTCAACAATAAAATATTTTGAAATTTTTGCGAAAATCCCTGATGGTTAGCCTTACCGATTTTGAACGGATAAAATTTATTGTCACAGATTCCTTCTGTTCCGGTAATTTTGAGTTAATGAAGTAATTTTGAGTGGAGCTGCGTTTAATTTGTTGGAATGGGTCGCCTTATTCGCCTGCAATCCAGGTTCGATTACAAAATGAGACCGGATTTCAAAATACGAAAACTCCAATAACCGCGCATTTCATTTGCTTCCTACCGTTAGTTTCTAGCTCAACGAACTATTCCCGGTTCCTATAATTATTTTGAACCGGAATTTCAACAATAAAATATTTTGAAATTTTTGCGAAAATCCCTGATGGTTAGCCTTACCGACTTTGAACGGATAAAATTTATTGTCACAGATTCCTTCTGTTCCGGTAATTTTGAGTTAATGAAGTAATTTTGAGTGGAGCTGCGTTTAATTTGTTGGAATGGGTCGCCTTATTCGCCTGCAATCCAGGTTCGATTACAAAATGAGACCGGATTTCAAAATACGAAAACTCCAATAACCGCGCATTTCATTTGCATCCTACCGTTAGTTTCTAGCTCAACGAACTATTCCCGGTTCCTATAATTATTTTGAACCGGAATTTCAACAATAAAATATTTTGAAATTTTTGCGAAAATCCCTGATGGTTAGCCTTACCGATTTTGAACGGATAAAATTTATTGTCACAGATTCCTTCTGTTCCGGTAGTTTTGAGTTAATGAAATAATTTTGAGTGGAGCTGCGTTTAATTTGTTGGAATAGGTCACCTTATTCGCCTGCAATCCAGGTTCGCTTACAAAATGAGACCGGATTTCAAAATACGAAAACTCCAATAACCGCGCATTTCATATGCATTCTACCGTTAGTTTCTAGCTCCACGAACTATTCCCGGTTCCTATAATTATTTTGAACCGGAATTTCAACAATAAAATATTTTGAAATTTTTGCGAAAATCCCTGATGGTTAGCCTTACCGATTTTGAACGGATAAAATTTATTGTCACAGATTCCTTCTGTTCCGGTAGTTTTGAGTTAATGAAGTAATTTTGAGTGGAGCTGCGTTTAATTTGTTGGAATGGGTCGCCTTATTCGCCTGCAATCCAGGTTCGATTACAAAATGAGACCGGATTTCAAAATACGAAATCTCCAATAACCGCGCATTTCATTTGCATCCTACCGTTAGTTTCTAGCTCAACGAACTATTCCCGGTTCCTATAATTATTTTGAACCGGAATTTCAACAATAAAATATTTTGAAATTTTTGCGAAAATCCCTGATGGTTAGCCTTACCGATTTTGAACGGATAAAATTTATTGTCACAGATTCCTTCTGTTCCGGTAGTTTTGAGTTAATGAAGTAATTTTGAGTGGAGCTGCGTTTAATTTGTTGGAATGGGTCGCCTTATTCGCCTGCAATCCAGGTTCGATTACAAAATGAGACCGGATTTCAAAATACGAAATCTCCAATAACCGCGCATTTCATTTGCATCCTACCGTTAGTTTCTAGCTCAACGAACTATTCCCGGTTCCTATAATTATTTTGAACCGGAATTTCAACAATAAAATATTTTGAAATTTTTGCGAAAATCCCTGATGGTTAGCCTTACCGATTTTGAACGGATAAAATTTATTGTCACAGATTCCTTCTGTTCCGGTAGTTTTGAGTTAATGAAGTAATTTTGAGTGGAGCTGCGTTTAATTTGTTGGAATAGGTCGCCTTATTCGCCTGCAATCCAGGTTCGCTTACAAAATGAGACCGGATTTCAAAATACGAAAACTCCAATAACCGCGCATTTCATATGCATTCTACCGTTAGTTTCTAGCTCCACGAACTATTCCCGGTTCCTATAATTATTTTGAACCGGAATTTCAACAATAAAATATTTTGAAATTTTTGCGAAAATCCCTGAAGGTTAGCCTTACCGATTTTGAACGGATAAAATTTATTGTCACCGATTCCTTCTGTTCCGGTAGTTTTGAGTTAATGAAGTAATTTTGAGTGGAGCTGCGTTTAATTTGTTGGAATGGGTCGCCTTATTCGCCTGCAATCCAGTTTCGATTACAAAATGAGACCGGATTTCAAAATACGAAATCTCCAATAACCGCGCATTTCATTTGCATCCTACCGTTAGTTTCTAGCTCAACGAACTATTCCCGGTTCCTATAATTATTTTGAACCGGAATTTCAACAATAAAATATTTTGAAATTTTTGCGAAAATCCCTGATGGTTAGCCTTACCGATTTTGAACGGATAAAATTTATTGTCACAGATTCCTTCTGTTCCGGTAGTTTTGAGTTAATGAAATAATTTTGAGTGGAGCTGCGTTTAATTTGTTGGAATAGGTCACCTTATTCGCCTGCAATCCAGGTTCGCTTACAAAATGAGACCGGATTTCAAAATACGAAAACTCCAATAACCGCGCATTTCATATGCATTCTACCGTTAGTTTCTAGCTCCACGAACTATTCCCGGTTCCTATAATTATTTTGAACCGGAATTTCAACAATAAAATATTTTGAAATTTTTGCGAAAATCCCTGATGGTTAGCCTTACCGATTTTGAACGGATAAAATTTATTGTCACAGATTCCTTCTGTTCCGGTAGTTTTGAGTTAATGAAGTAATTTTGAGTGGAGCTGCGTTTAATTTGTTGGAATGGGTCGCCTTATTCGCCTGCAATCCAGGTTCGATTACAAAATGAGACCGGATTTCAAAATACGAAATCTCCAATAACCGCGCATTTCATTTGCATCCTACCGTTAGTTTCTAGCTCAACGAACTATTCCCGGTTCCTATAATTATTTTGAACCGGAATTTCAACAATAAAATATTTTGAAATTTTTGCGAAAATCCCTGATGGTTAGCCTTACCGATTTTGAACGGATAAAATTTATTGTCACAGATTCCTTCTGTTCCGGTAGTTTTGAGTTAATGAAGTAATTTTGAGTGGAGCTGCGTTTAATTTGTTGGAATGGGTCGCCTTATTCGCCTGCAATCCAGGTTCGATTACAAAATGAGACCGGATTTCAAAATACGAAATCTCCAATAACCGCGCATTTCATTTGCATCCTACCGTTAGTTTCTAGCTCAACGAACTATTCCCGGTTCCTATAATTATTTTGAACCGGAATTTCAACAATAAAATATTTTGAAATTTTTGCGAAAATCCCTGATGGTTAGCCTTACCGATTTTGAACGGATAAAATTTATTGTCACAGATTCCTTCTGTTCCGGTAGTTTTGAGTTAATGAAGTAATTTTGAGTGGAGCTGCGTTTAATTTGTTGGAATAGGTCGCCTTATTCGCCTGCAATCCAGGTTCGCTTACAAAATGAGACCGGATTTCAAAATACGAAAACTCCAATAACCGCGCATTTCATATGCATTCTACCGTTAGTTTCTAGCTCCACGAACTATTCCCGGTTCCTATAATTATTTTGAACCGGAATTTCAACAATAAAATATTTTGAAATTTTTGCGAAAATCCCTGAAGGTTAGCCTTACCGATTTTGAACGGATAAAATTTATTGTCACCGATTCCTTCTGTTCCGGTAGTTTTGAGTTAATGAAGTAATTTTGAGTGGAGCTGCGTTTAATTTGTTGGAATGGGTCGCCTTATTCGCCTGCAATCCAGGTTCGATTACAAAATGAGACCGGATTTCAAAATACGAAATCTCCAATAACCGCGCATTTCATTTGCATCCTACCGTTAGTTTCTAGCTCAACGAACTATTCCCGTTATCTATAATCATTTTGAACCGGAATTTCAACAATAAAATATTTTGAAATTTTTGCGAAAATCCCTGATGGTTAGCCTTACCGATTTTGAACGGATAAAATTTATTGTCACAGATTCCTTCTGTTCCGGTAATTTTGAGTTAATGAAGTAATTTTGAGTGGAGCTGCGTTTAATTTGTTGGAATGGGTCGCCTTATTCGCCTGCAATCCAGTTTCGATTACAAAATGAGACCGGATTTCAAAATACGAAAACTCCAATAACCGCGCATTTCATTTGCATCCTACCGTTAGTTTCTAGCTCAACGAACTATTCCCGTTACCTATAATCATTTTGAACCGGGATTTCAACAATAAAATATTTTGAAATTTTTGCGAAAATCCCTGATGGTTGTTAGCCTTACCGATTTTGAACGGATAAAATTTATTGTCACCGATTCCTTCTGTTCCGGTAGTTTTGAGTTAATGAAGTAATTTTGAGTGGAGCTGCGTTTAATTTGTTTGAATGGGTCGCCTTATTCGTCTGCAATCCAGCCAGGTTCGATTACAAAATGAGACTGGATTTCAAAATACGAAAACTCCAATAACCGCGCATTTCATTTGCATCCTACCGTTAGTTTCTAGCTCAACGAACTATTCCCGGTTCCTATAATCATTTTGGACCGGAATTTCAACAATAAAATATTTTGAAATTTTTGCGAAAATCCCTGATGGTTAGCCTTACCGATTTTGAACGGATAAAATTTATTGTCACAGATTCCTTCTGTTCCGGTAATTTTGAGTTAATGAAGTAATTTTGAGTGGAGCTGCGTTTAATTTGTTGGAATGGGTCGCCTTATTCGCCTGCAATCCAGGTTCGATTACAAAATGAGACCGGATTTCAAAATACGAAATCTCCAATAACCGCGCATTTCATTTGCATCCTACCGTTAGTTTCTAGCTCAACGAACTATTCCCGTTACCTATAATCATTTTGAACCGGAATTTCAACAATAAAATATTTTGAAATTTTTGCGAAAATCCCTGATGGTTAGCCTTACCGATTTTGAACGGATAAAATTTATTGTCACCGATTCCTTCTGTTCCGGTAATTTTGAGTTAATGAAGTAATTTTGAGTGGAGCTGCGTTTAATTTGTTGGAATAGGTCGCCTTATTCGCCTGCAATCCAGGTTCGATTACAACATGAGACCGGATTTCAAAATACGAAAACTCCAATAACCGCGCAGTTCATATGCAGTCCACCGTTAGTTTCTAGCCCAACGAACTATTCCCGTTACCTATCATCATTTTGAACCGGAATTTCGGTTTTTTGAAGTTCCTAGCGAGAAGCTAACAGTAGGATGCATATGGAAAGCGCGGTTATTGGAGTTTTCGTACAAGTATTTCGAAATCCGGTCACACTTTCTGAAATACCTACCAACATTATTTTAAATTGGTCCAATCAGTGTTTAACATTTTCGTATGGATATTATTAGAAATTTTTCAAATTGACTGTTTGAACTAAATCTCCATCGTCACGGATTATGAGGTTCAGCCGGTACCGAGAAATGAATGTATATATAAAAATCTAAATTATCACCTGTACACAAATCTCTGTGTCCATTTATGTATTAATCAAAACTAAGCAACCCAAAAAGCAAAGTATTAATAGTTTCACCTACAACCTCCAGTTATAAAAATGTTTAAGGTACCAAGTAAAGCTAATCTGACAAATACCTTATTAGATTTTCATTTTTTACTGCTGGCATATTGTAACCCGGGCCGACGACCGAACGGTTATCTCTTCTAACACATCTTGTAGTATCGTACGTATTTATACATCGTTAGATTGCGGTTAGAACGGCAACAACATCAACAACAATAACAAAAAGTTAATAAATTGTTTGATTCTTTTATAATCAATTATGTCTGTGTCCCTATGTATTTTTATTACCTTCAATTTAATTCACCCTCTCTCACACTGGCAAGTTCACCCCATTCTTGTGTTTTCCTTCATCTCTTCATAGTTGTCGTTTGTGTGTTATTAGAATAATACGAAAACAGTTTATTTTTCATTAATCACGCGCGCCCCTTGTTGGGTGCTTTATTTGCCTATCTCAGCATTATCGTGTGTGCGTATTTATTCGTCACATAGTTTTTCCTCTCTATCCCGCTATTTTTCTATTTCATGTAAGGCGCTGTATGGTAACTGGCTGGGGTAGTAACCAAAATGATTATGATTATTATTGTGCAGATTTTCTTATTTGATTTAAAAGGAAAACAAAATCGGGAGATTGGGATTAGGCAAATGTAATAACACAATAATTTCCCCGTCTTTATAATATTATTTTGCGTACATGTGTGCGTGTGTCTTTTGGAAAAAACAAATAAAATGGAAAAAATAAAATAAAATTTTCCGGTTTATATTTTGTTTTAGCACCATCAAATTTTGTTTTATTATAGCCATGTCATAAAAATAAGGGTCAAAGTTTTGCTCATTTCGTTTGTTTTTCCATTTTACAAAAAGGGATTTTCATCTTCTGAATCTGTTTATTTATTCAGATTTTTTTTTTCGTTTATGCTCGTATATGAATGCGAAATAAAAACAGATTTGATATGGAAATTATGTCGTCTCTGTGCTTTTTGGCTGGTAAATTATATTAAGTTAATTTTTGGTTGAAGCTGCACACACACGCCAGTGTTGCTGAACAGAATACTGATTAATTGTGATGTGTTGGACTGACACTGCGGCTGCGGGTTCAAGATATTAAATTGTTCGTGCTCTGAATATTAAACACTATTTTGGTGCATTAACACAGTAATATTGTGGACCTATGCCATTTATGGTTAAGTATACGCTTAACTAGTAACACCACAAAAGTAATCCACTTATTTAGCTTAAAGATCGGATACCGATTTGAAATAGTTTCACGAGAGCTCTCTGTTTATGGTGGTAGGACTGCGTTAGACCCTAATCTACAAACCATAAACAATACCGACGAAATCAGTCACTGGTAACAAGCGCATAAAAAGGGTAGGCTAAACGTGTGGGGGATACTTGCATTAGGAATTTGCGTTGGGCTAGCAACCCAACCTGTTAGAAACAAACAATTATAACGAATTTAACAACAACCTCGCGTAGGAATTAAGGACTGCCTTTTAAAACTCGGAACTTGGAATGTACTGAGCCTATCCAGGAATAACATCATGATGTCCATGTCCGGACTACAACATCACATTTCAAACAACAACGGAACGTGCACCACCGATTTAAAGATTTACAGCATAATTTGGTTATCGCTAGCACATACTTACCACTGAAACGCATTCTTAAAGGAAACAAATTTATTAAATTTTAACGGTCCTTCTCTAATCAATGAATTAAAATGGAACCAATTAATTAGAGGAAACTTTATTAGATCAAATTTTAATAAAGTAAAAAAACAATATATTGGATTAAAAGGAAACTAGCGCTGTTAATTGGCTAAATAAAAATTCCTTCAAAAAAAAAAAAAAATACGAAAATGAAACAGCAATTAATCTAACAAAAAAACTTTGCAGTGTAAAAAACTGACTTCCGGTTTTCACAAAGTTATTTTAAACTGGTTTTAGTGATAGTGAGTTTCGAATTATGTTTAAAGATTCCATAGACTTCGAGCTCCACTCATTCTTAATCCTCCTCATTACCAAATTTTCAATGAAACTCTTTTAGACAATTATTAAGCTGCTTCGGGCGTACTAATAAATAAATAAATTTTGAGTTGAATTTCTTACATTGCACAGTCCTTAAACTAACCCGCACTCTAGTTAGAACAACGTATTTCACTCTTCAATTCTTGCATTCACTACTTGTGTCCACATTGTAACTTGAGGTGCAATTTCTTCTCCTCTTGCTTCAGATCGTAAATTAATTCTCAATGTCCTGGCTTGCTTGGATTGACATCCGATTTATCCCGTGTATTTTGAACTAATTTGTACCTCAATTCAGATGTTCAAACGACTTCCTGAAAAAGTATATAAAAAAACTGTGATCACTCGGTCGAGCCCCACGTTGGGCGCCATATTTAAGTAGCGTGTATCTCAATGCGAATGTTAAGAGTAGCAATACCAAAGAAAAAAATTATAATTCTATTAATAGTGTTAATTTATTTGGCAGTAATTATCAGCTAGTGATTGGCCCTAAAATCCTTTGTGTGAAAAGCATCGAGTTCTTCATCTTATAAATCTTCCAATAGAAAAACATTCTTCGCAAGTTGTTCTCAATTTCGTTGCCAAGCGACATCACCCACTTTGAGAATTGGTGGCCTGGCTCTCAAGTTAGAAGGCTGTACAATAAATTTTCGATATTGTTTTTGACGATAACTCGCGTTTTCTCCATTTATTATTTTCACACTGTTTGCTAAAGGATTGACATTATTTTCTTGTAGAGTGTAAATAGGGATTAAACCCCGTTGATTCGTGAACTGTTGTTCTTAAAGCACAAGGTATTTGCAGAAGCCTTATCGGATGATATTTCAGAGGCAACATCAAATATTTTCAATTTTCAGCGAATGTTTTCGCTTCTCTGTAAGGATGGCCATCAGAACGGACATCAATTTGAGCATGAGTTGGTTGAATCCATTTCCCAACTCCTCTTTTTATTTGCGCAAAGTCTACAGATGGACCCATTTTTACCAAACCAAAACAAAATAATTTTGTTTTAGGAATTTTACACCGATAGTAAGTATCTCCTTCTTTATGATAGGTACAACATTTTGCTGATTTAGAATTTTTTGGAGTCTCAGTAATAGAATTTAATTTATCCTATCAAAGTGCAACATATTCCAAGAAAAGCGTTGCATTTGTTGTTTTTGTTTTGGTATCCATATAACTTGTATCATCCGAATTACGCTCGTTTAAACAGCCCGCTCAACAATTTTTCTTTTGAAACTAACTGTGACATGTTTTGACACAGGTGCTTCAATTTTACAATAGGTGCGATTTGCTTTCCTGGAACTTTGCTTGATAAGAAAGAGTATGCATTTCGCAAAATCGACTTGAGCTTACCCCTTTCTGGTACTGGTCGTGGGCTCGAATTGTTTGGAATTTACATTACTAAATCACGGAAAGTCTAAGAAAAGCAAATACTATGCTGAAATATATTTGCTGTGATGACCCACTCAACAGTGTATGTCAAACCATACCAACATTACTTATTCCGTATAATCTTATCAGCTTTGTAGCTTCATACACTTGTCTGCAAAAAACGAGACGTCAAATTTAATATCGAGGCACTTGGAATAAATGCTAAAACACAGAAGAAAAAAACTGAAAGAAAGATTTAAATAGATGACATACTTAACAGTCTGGAGAAAAAATATTACAGGTTATACTAAAAGTTAAGACTGACTTGTCTTCTACTTTCCTGAATGAAATAAAAAAAATATATTAGTTATTTTTTATTAAATCGGACGTCATGTAGTCCTTGTTAGAGCCATTGCTTCGGCGGGTGAAATGGTCTTTGTCGAATATTCCAATGTAGAAGAAGTAGGAGCAGCTATTAACTAGACACGGAGGAACAGTTCTTATATCAAATCTATTCGATCTGCGCTTACATATTCGCTGCGGAAAAAATATGAAAACCGTGAAAATTATCATTCCATATAGCTCTATTGAACTCTCTACAAATTGTTGGTTTATGTTTTACTTGTCAGTACCATCCCTCTCGCCGAAAACGTCATCAGTAATCAGAGTGTTTTCCTAACCGATCAACCACCGACTAGTCCCATGAGGAACTATACTTTCAGATAGCATATTACAGTATCAACCACAAGAACCACTGGACCGCACTCATATATCTATTGGATACCAGAGAAACTCATTTCTTTGTGTAAATTAACAACGTCTGGCTCTATATGTACAGGGTGGCTGAGACCAAATGTTACTGACTTCAGTCTGCTGTCATTTGTGTAGTTGTCATTTTCGCGCGTCAATTTTTTGACAGATTGAAGTTTGGTTAGTTGTTTACATGTGGTTAACAAATAATTGTTTTAAATTAATATCTTCATAAAAAAATCGTAATGGAATTCAAACGTAATAGTGTAATTGCACTGTATTTGGGTGGAAATTCACAAACAGCAATAGTCCGTCAGCTCCAGCATTTGAATGTGAATAAAATGTTTGTGTATCGAACCATAGCTCGATACAACGAAACTGGTAGCATCGCTAAACGCAACAGAGGCGGTCCTAAAAAGACAGCAACATCAAAAGAAATGATACGAAATGTGAAGAAACGAATCCAACGAAATCCTCGTCAAAGTGCCAATCAATTAGCCGCACGTCTACATGTTTCACGATACAGCATTCAAACCATATTGAAAAATGAAGTACACTTGAAGCCCTACAAGATACAAAAAGTTCAAGATCTTACGGAGGCACAAAAAAAAGTTAGGCTTGAAAGAACACGAGCATTGAAGGCATTGGCCGAACGTGATGAGATTCCAAAAGTTGTCTTTTCTGATGAGAAAATTTTCACCATTCAACAGTATGTGAATAAACAAAATGATCGAGTTTGGTTAGAGCACAAGTCCAACGATAATTTGGACACAAGAGTTGCCATGCGCAAGCAATCACCAGCCTGTGTTATAGTTTGGGCTGCAGTGACTGCAGATGGACGCACTCCTCGGGTTTTCATCGAACATGGAGTCAAGGTAAACCAAGAGGTATACCGCCAAAAGATCCTAAACGATGCTTTGCTACCTTGGGCACGTAGACACTTTGGTACGAACCGTTGGACATTACAACAGGACTCGGCATCGTCACACAAAGCTCGAGCGACACAGCAATTTTTACAAAATTTCGTTCCGCGGCTGATTTCGTCGAAAGAATGGCCACCATATTCACCAGACTTGAATCCCATGGATTTCTCCATATGGTCCATTTTGGAGAGTAAGGTGTCCACTAAAAAATACGAAAGTTTTGATGCATTGAAGGCAGCTCTTGTTCGAGAATGGAATAAAATTCCGCAAGCTTACGTTCGGTCAGCATGCAATGCTTTCTATGGAAGACTGAATCAAATAATCAGAGCCAAAGGAGGTCATATCGAGCAGTAACATGTTTTTCATAAAATGTAATATGTTTTCAACATATTCCACGAAATTTCAATAAAAAATAATCAAAATTAAAAAAATTACAGCGTTTTCATTTGGTAACACTTGGTCTCAGCCACCCTGTAGATTCGTAGTCGAAGGAACCATATCAGACTCCTTTGAAATAGCATCTGGTGTACACGTGCTGTTCAATTTAACGCCCGAGTACGTAGTAAGAAAAAGCAACATCGAGGGTCCATTTCTTGGATATGCATAGCTGATATCGTGCTTCGTGGCGGAAGACCTAGCGATATCAATGACAATTTCATACCGCTCGACCATAATTTTAATAGCGTAGAAGACTTCATATACCTCTTGTCAGAAATAATATCTTAGAATGAAATGCGGGATATGAAATGCATAAAAGCCCGACTTGCCCGAGTTTTGTACGCCCAATCGAGATTATTGCGATCTTCCAGCAACAACCAGCCAGTGTACGTCGTGTACGCCGACGCACGGCTATGTCAAACAAGACTTACACATAATAGGATATCGAGCGAGAGAGAGAGAGAGAGACGCAGCACTGACTACCAATGTGGATTTCACCCAATTAGATCAGCAAACGGATCAGTCCTGCAATCTTGGGATTGTATTTTAGAAAAGTTATGAAGTTAAGGATCCATTCAGATCCAATACTGAACGGCGAGCCTACAGGTGGCTTCTTCATCAACAGATTTGCGAGTTAAGGCGCATGATAAGGGGGTTTTGTCTCCTGTTTTGGAGAAATACAAAAAAACAATAGAAAATATTTGATATTTTTATTTTTGGAAAATAGATTTCGAATAAAATTCTTCTTCAGTTATTTTACAACAATTCCCACAAGGGAAGACTAAATACAGGAAGCAGTTCTGAACCTAACAGAAGTTTAATTTTTCACGGAATTTTTCAAAATTAATGAGAAAGTTTTAGGTGAGGTATTCTGTATTAAATTAAACTTAAAGCTGTCTTACTATCTTCCCGCATATTGCATCTAAATTCACTGAAAAAGAGGATACTTCCGTAAAATCCATTTTAGTTGACCCTGTTCCCTAGTTGAATTGCATTATACGTAATGTCTGCCCCAGCATCCAACAAAATAATGAAACTAAGTATACAAGTCGAAATCACCTCTTTCGATTTTCGGAAGCCTAACTTAAGAAACCAATTATACCGTATCGTTAATGCTATTGGTCAACTTTTCACACTGCAAAATTATTAATTTAATATTTCAAATTTCATATCATTTCAATTAAGTCTTTATCGTTTCATATAATTTTCTAATACAAAAACTTAACCACATCTACATAATTGTAATACATTAATGTACCAAAAGGACGAAAAATAGAAAATGATCCCTTACATTATGGTATATGTACATCGAGTAATATGGGCATCATAACAATATGTTAACATCGGTTGGATTTTGTCTAAAACAGTTTGTTGGGTAGTTTTTGATTAAGACAAAAGGGTAATTGCGCAAATTTTTCCTGAAACAATTTTGGGTAGTTTTGGAGAAACATTACAAATAATTATTATATTCGTATTTTGTTTGGGTCGGGCCTAAATTATCATATATGTATATTACATTATATGTATGCATTGTTCAGGGATATTCGTAACTAGGAAAATAAGTGTTAGTTTTAATTTTATTCAACACGATTCCTATTTGTCAAGCGCAATGACAAGGGTGGTAGGTTGGCATGATGTGATGTGGAAATTGTTATTAACACAAAAAAATTATTTTCTAGAGTCGAGATGAAATTTTAATATATAAATATGTTTCAGCACACTCACACTCTTCATAATTTTAATCTCAGTTGATTTTTATCACGATATTCACTATATTTAAACTTCCATTGGCAAGATTTCTTAAACACTGTAATTGAAAATTATATGTGACAGTTGAAAGAAATATGAAAAAAAATGTAAAAATTGTACACTGTCATGGTCGATAAAAATCTATATCGTCATAAATAAGTCTATTTAATAAGAGATGGCGCACAAAGCAAATAATATTTTAAATTATAATAATTATTAGTAGCTGCTCCATTTTTTATATAAATTTCTCTAGTTAAAACTAGAGAGCACAAAACAAATACAAAAACTTGTAAAAGTTACAATCAGTTTTATGCGAACCTTAGTTTATTATGACACCGCTTCTTTTAGGTTAGAGTATGAGTCCTGACAAACAATTTATGTAATTTAGAATCTAAATATAATTTTATTTTGCGGCTAGGATAGTTAGACAGTTACCTAATAGTCAAACATAGGTATTTCCTTGGTTGTCGACGATGTCTACATTACCGACGTCAGGAACGCAAAAAATCACTTTATAATCTATGTAATAAATTTCGCATCGACAACCGCGTAGATTACAATGCATGGTCTACCTCGCGTAGTAATCAAGGGTTTGATATTTGACAAATAAATACCACCCCAACACATACCAAACTGTGGATGCGAATCAAACAAAGCATAGTTCATAATCATCTTAAAAATTGAGGATTACAGACGTTTCTCAGAAAACAAATCTTAATGTTTGTCTAAGTTTCTTTCTAAAATTAAAGCAAGTGAGTAAATAATCAAAGAAAAAGGGTCCCGAATGGCACAACTCATACTGAAATACGTCATTTTAGATTTACATATCAGAACCATGTCAGGTACCGTACAATCTTTGCTTTTACACTCTCATGTCATATTTAACGGCACATCTTAACAAATTCTTATCTGAGCTGAAAAATGGAAAAGGCATGTCATCAGCAACAGTCTACCATGCAAATTAAAATCATAAATCGAGTTGCAGTAGATCAAGAAAAGAAGTGGCCCTAAAAGAGAGACTTTGAACCCAATTTCGAAGATAAGATTTAAAAAAGAATGTGCCGAATCTCTAATACCTATATGTGTCAACTTATCTAACAAATTATCAATAAACGGCTTATCTCAGTTGCTGTGTTTTTATAATATTCGCTGTCCGGAGCGGACTATTGGGAGCTTAATGAGAAATTATCTGTCCGAAATTCCGGCAATACCCGTATTGTCGCTGTACCATTCAAATTAAAGATAAATTCAACCATAAAACAACTTAACGACCTGAATTATACCAATTGACATTTATTTTAAGATGACATTATAAACAAGAATTCAGCTTGCTACCTTTTCGATTTTCATAGTAAGATTAAATTTGTTATGGTTTAAGGGTGGTACAAAACAAAGGCCTTTTCAAATTTCCCACTGAAATGGATCTTCTTCTGGGGCCGAGGCACTTCCAACTCTTTCGCGGTTCACTTTTTATATCCTACCTTACGCATTGCCTGCCAAATTGAGAAGGATATCGGTTCGATTTACATAGAACGATCTGGACGTTTTACAGCTCCATGCCAGCCTACAGTACTGGGATGGAAGATGGGTCCGATCATGAGTTGTACAGTCCGACAGGGGGTCATAGTTGTGGTCGTTTTCAACACCGATCGTTATCAGATGATGAAAAAACCCACTTGCATTCTGCCCTTATCTGGATTCGAACTCGGTACCTGCCGATCCAAACACCAAAGCTTTAACCACTGTGCCGTTTGGTCGGTATTAACGTTGATATTAGGCATATTTCTAAAGTAACCATTAAACACGTTCACGATTTCCTTTGGGTCAAGTTTAGTAGTATTTTTACCAATATTGATAGCCGGTTAAACTATTCTGGTTGGGCTCGTTGTTCAATACATTATTTACAATTCTCAATTTGATTTTATTCGAGTTTCTTGAGTACCTCATGAGACAAACGATTTCGATGCTTTATAAGGTTTAATAACGAATCATTCATCCAGGGCTTTAGTTTGAAGTTGACCGCTTTAATTAGAACCACAGTAATGCTGGAAGCAGACGTTCGCAAAAACACTTGCGTTTCGCACTACTTGTATTCTGCATAGGATGCGTTTTTCCGCAAGTTGTCTTTAATTCTAATGAAAACTAATGAAAATAATTTGAATGTCAACAAATCAAAAATTGAAAAGATAAACGAACTAATAATAGAATTTGTGAAAGAAAATGAATTTCTTTCTAATAAAAGGCACCTTAATTATAAAAATGTGTGCTTACAGGATAAAAGATTTATAAAACTCAATAGATTACCGATAGGTGGCTTTAAAAAAATGGAAACGTCATGTTAATAAATCCGCGCATGTATTTTACCTTGTTTCCAGCATAATTGAAATCGGTGGAAATTTCCCCAATCAGAATACAATTTGCTTTGAAATTCTCTATGTTATTCGAATTTTCACCGGCTACTTTAATCAGTTTTTTAAATTTCTTAAATTAAGAAACATAACGTTTTACCCCTACTAAAGGAAAAATTCTTACTGGGTAAATCGATTCGAAATTATTCCCTTAGTAGGGACACAAATATTAGTAAACCTGAAAACAAATTTGAAAAATGATTAAAGTAGCCGGCGACGAATTCGAATAATATAGAGAATTTCAAAGCGAATTGTATTCCGATTGGGGAAATTTCAGCCGATTTCAAGAATACGGTCCCAGGGGCGAAATCATGAAATCCGACCGGAAAAGTCAATTGTTTTAAAATATTTCATTGAACAAACACAAAAAGTTCGTAAAATGGTCAAAGTTGGCATAGTATGAACACACAAAGAAATGAAAGAAAATTTAACGGCAAAATTGTAGTCGATAACTATTTCATAATCGAGTCACTTTAAACGGAAATGTTCTATACCGGTAGAAAATGGATTACGAAAACCTTCTAGCAGATTAGCCATTGCCGCGAAAATATTATAGAAATTGCGTTCTAGTGTACATCGACTACGATAAATTTGAATACTTTTAACCGAATATGTTTGAAAATAGTTTTGAATCCGTTTAAATTTTCCGGTCGTATTTCATGATTCCGTCCCAGGAAAATAGTCAATCCGATAAAAAAAGTCTTGGAAGAATTCAAACGAAAATAGGCCAATTTCCTCAATACAAACTGGCTATCATCCCATTCGGATGTGAAATTGCTTAGTTCGTATAATTCGAACTCGCAATTGTTTGAACCAAATTCGAAAGTCAGATTAGAATCCCAAGTGCATCATACAAACCGATCTCCATCGATTGAGATGTGGATTGGTTTTAGAAAATGTGACATATTAAAATATATGACACAAGTTTGTTCGATGGCGTACCGGGACTTCGTTGGTTCTGTCCCGAATGCATGCACAGCATGAAAGATTTATTTTACTCGGCAAGAAAGCAAACAACAGCAAAAGGGGCTTGGGAGAATAAACCTGACGAATTGCCCATGCCATTCACAACGCAAATCTATTTCACAAGATACACCACCTACTCATCCTGATTAAAACCAGGATTCAAATTTTGGAGATTTGTTAATATCCTGAATTGTTTGGCACCAGCAGTTTTTTATCCGGCCTTATATGTCCTGCGGGGTATAATTAGTTGATTTACTCTCAATGTTTTAATAAGGAATAGTGCGCTTACCTCAGGTGGGGGTTTAGACCACTATATTTCCAATTAAATGACGAACTGATTTATTTATTTTAATTATTCTATTTATTTAAGTTGTAGTTAGTTCGTGCTAGGGATATAAGATCTACCATTTTCTATCAACCAACGTTGAGGCTACAATGTTACACATGTTCGTTGGTTTTGTTGTATTTCATTTTATGCATGTTTATGATGTTTAAACAAGCAGTTTATAAAATGACGAGAGTATCCACAAAGTAATGGACAGACATCAAAACATTAAAATTTCGGAAAGGTAGCAACGTCAGTCGCTCCAGCCTTATATGATAATGCGGTTTCGGCATATAATGAACATGCAAATAGCACATAAAAGGTTTTCTAAGCGCATAACACAATAACACAAATATACCGACATGAAGAAAAATTCAAAAATAACCCACCATTTTCCAAAAATTTCCCATTTTCTTTGTACGTTAAGAAAATATTGTTTGGGGGTTATGTTCTGTACAGCACATATAGAAAATAATAGCAACGATGAAATTCTATTTTTTTAACAAACATAAAATAACAAAAACATAAAAAATAAAATGGAGAAAATTGTAAAGAAAAGTGCTTTGTATTAGAATTTAGAAATAAAAAAATTTGCATGAATAAAAATATTATAAATTGAAAAAGGGATGCGCGCGGGTATAACGGAATAATATTTCGGTTGTGTTCAACAAAAGAAAAATTTCTTCATTTTTCCCATTGCCATTCCACCACCAACAATACCAACAGCAAATAATAAAATAAAAAAATTGGGAAAATCTTTTTGATTCGATTTAATTTTTATTTTTAAAAGGATTGATATATACATTTATTTTATTTCGTTTGTTTTTTTTTTTTTTTGAACGAAAAAAGGATTTTCATTCCTTAAGCAAAAACATTCAAATTATGTATTATTATATTTCTTCGTCTTATTCTTATGCTGTATCTGTATGTATGTACGTATTATGTTATGTTATCAAACTGAAACCATTGAAATGTTAATGGAGCAAAAATCTAATGACAAAAATCTTCATTTCATTATGTTATGAGAGAAGAAAAGCACAAAATCAAGACAACAAAAGATCATCATATAAATGTGCTTTACACACACACATACACACACATTTATACAAAACAAAATCTAAATTCCAATTCATTTTCTAATTTTGTTAGTGTTTTGTAAATTCGGAAATCCTTTTTTCGTCTTCTATAACTCCTTACACTCACCATTTCTGGATTCAGCGTGTATTCCTTTATGTTCAGTGTGCTTGGTAAGTGAAATAAATGTATTTAAAAAAACATCAAGACGAAGAAGGAACATCTACATTTATGTATCTAGTTTTTTTTTGTCTTATACGTACGTACGTACATAAACATAAGTCTCTTATCCTTAAAATACAAAGTTAACCTAATTTTATTTAATTCAATTACTTCTTCATACTCCGTTTATTTCAAATTAGACAAAATTAAACTTAAGACTCAAATGTACGGTTTATTCCCTTTCTAATTTCACATTTTTTTGTGCTGGGTGTGTGTGTGTGTACCATAATTCTCGATTTTTTCTTCTAATGTTTCTTATGTTATCTCTTTATGTACACACAGAAGATGAATATAAAAATAATAATAATAACTACACATACAGTACATATGTCGTACTTGTGTCTTTATACATTCCCAACAACAACAACAACATGAGATACAATTTCTTGTATGTGGAAGGCATCTTCTGAGTACAAGAAGAAATTTCTGTAAAATACAAATTAAGCAAATGAAGATACAAAATGTTGTATTTTTTATCCTTTTTTATGTAATACAATTAAACCAATAAACTTAATCCTTATCTCGCCATATAATTATCCTTTTTTTGGGTTTCGGATAGCTAAGATCTTTTTGAGTAATTTTCCGATTTCGGAAAACATATATTTCGTTATTTTTTATGTAAGGGAGAATTTTACTGAAAACATAAATCTTTTAAAATTGCTAAAGTTTAAAATATTTAATTAGAAAAGTCGAGAAATTATGTAGGGGCCTCGTGTACAAAAGATTTTAGCATATTGACCTTGAAATTCTGAAGTGAGTTTATTAAAGAGTATATCTGCACTCAGAAAAATAATTATAACCAGGAGCTTGGTTAAGGCGATTTTGTTACTTTAACTCAAGATTTTTTGGTAAATGTAACTTTTAACTCGAAAACCGCCATAAAATGAAGATTATGATAATTTGGTTTTAAGACGGAAAACACATATCTCACATTTAGGAAAACACTAAAAAATCGTACCGTTACAATCTAGCGAAATTAGGCTCAGACCAAAATATTTACATGAAATACATTCTTGACCAAAATTGACATTTTAATTTGACATGCAAAAAGTATTAATTTGTTGGATCAGTAGAGCTATATAGTTTTGAGATGCCCAGACTCATACGTCACTTTTCGCAAAATATGAACAAAATCAGCACATGTCAATTTCAAATTATATTTTTGGTCAAAAATGTATCACATGTAAATAATTTGATCTGAGCCTAATTTCGCTAGGCTACAACGGTACGATTTTGTGTGCATTGCTGTAGTTGATGACCTTAAATTCCGTTTGCGATCTTGAATTAACTCTTCAATGGCTTTAATATCTGAATAATGGGACCTATGTGTTAATTTGGTCACTCAGAAAAAATTATGGCGTGAAAGAGACTTCCAATTTACTACTAAATTCTCTGTACCCTGTTTACGAGACAGATTCTCCATTCTAGAGGTGATAAGTTGGATCTATCTATCGCAAATTACCTTATAAATAAACTTTAAAGGTATTTATTATAGCGCTATGGGTGACGGTCTCTTTATCGTAAACAATTTATCGTGTTTCAATTTAACGTGAACATTTTACCGTATAACAGTTTATCGTAGACACAATTTACCGTGGACACAATTTATCGTGTGGACAATTTATCGTATGCCAGTTTATCGTAGCTTTGTAAAATTGACTGTATAACAAAATAATTTGTAAATAAAAATTAAAGTGTCTTCGGCTTATAAAATTTTATTAAATTCGGCCATTACCAGCTTAATAGATTAATAAAATAAGATGGAATTTTGTAAGCTGGAAATGGGATTTTTTAATGATTTTTGGAAGAAGTTCTGGAATATGGCCATCTAGGACGGAACTCGGTAATTTCTTAACCGATTATGTTGAAATTGGATATGGTAGATGGAAATGCGATTCTTTAATGATTTTTGGAACAAGTTCTGGAATATATAGTACCCCAATATTAGCCGTGTTTTAATATTGGAGCACTATCCGGCGCCGAAGGGAAGTTCCTACTGAAGAAATGCGATTCTTTAATGATTTTTGCAACAAGTTTTGGAATATGGCCATCTAGGACGGAACTCGGTAATTTCTTAACCGATTATGATGAATTTGGATATGGTGGACAGAAATGCGATTCTTTAACGATTTTTGCAACAAGTTCTGGAATATAGCCATCTGGGACGGAACTCGGTAATTTCTTAACAGATTATGATGAAATTGAATATGGTAGATAGAAATGGGATTCTTTAATGATTTTTAGAAAAAGTTCTGGAATATGGCCATCTAGGATGGAACTCGGTAATTTCTTAACCTATTGTGTTGAATTTGGATATGGTGGACAGAAATGGGAGTCTTTAATGATTTTTAGAAGAAGTTCTGGAATATGGCCATCTAGGATGGAACTCGGTAATTTCTTAACCGATTATTATGAAATTGGATATGGTGGACAGGAATGCGATTCTTTAATGATTTTTGCAACAAGTTCTGGAATATGGCCATCTGGGACGGAGCTCGGTAATTTCTTAACCGATTATGATGAAATTGGATATGGTAGGTAGAAATGGGATTCTTTAATAATTTTTAGAAAAAGTTCTGGAATATGGCCATCTAGGACGGAACTCTTTAATTTCTTAACCGATTATGTTGAAATTGGATATGGTAGATGGAAATGGGGTTCTTTAATGATTTTTGCAACAAGTTCTGAAATACATTTTGCTCCAATATTAGCCGCATCTTAATATTGGAGCACTATCCGGCGCCGAAGTGAAATTTCTATTGAAACTGCTATTTATTCTCTGGTGTCGCTATACCATACAAATGAAAAAATAAATTCATCCATAAAACAAACATTTAACGACCTAAAGTATACCAATTAACATTTATTTTGGCATGACGTTATAAAAAATAAATCATCTAGCTGCGTTTTAAATTTTTATTGTAAGAATAAGTTTATAATGGTTTAAGGTTTGTACAAAACAAAGGAAATTTAAAATTTCCATTCGAAATGGATAGTGCTCCCGATAGCGGCTCCCAATTTTTATTTTTTTATCGATTTTTAACTAAAAAGTTGAATGAAAAATTTTAGTTTAAAGTTAAATAAATTAATTATATGCAAAAATAGCGCGCTAAATATAAGTTTTGACATAGAAAATTGCGTGCTCCGGATACAGCTATCGGACGCTAATAAAAAACACGGCTATTAGTAGCTGTATTCGTTTGGTAAATTTAGAACAACAATTGCATGTATCTAAATTGAGAAAAAATTTAGCTAAATTGAAATTTTTTTAGAAAGCTATTTGATTGTAACCGACCTTTGAAAAAAAAAAAATCTTTAAATTATCTCCGATTGGTAAGGTAACTAAAATTCAATTTACCTTTCGTAAATCTATTTTTTTTTTATTTAGCTAAATTTTTTCTCAATTTAGATACATGAAATTGTGTTGTAAATTTACCAAACGAATACAGCTATTATAGTAAATTCATTTAAGCTAGTCATGGCGAGATGGCACTTGTTGTCACTGTAAACTCATTTAAATTATTCATTGTAAGATGGCACTAGTCATCATTATACTTTTAATGTAATAATTAGTTTGGATGGCGCTTTGCCAAAATTGTGTATGTTAAAATAATATTTTTTAGGACTTCTGCTAAAAATCATTAAAGGATCCCATTTCCATCCACCATATCCAATTTCAACATGGTTGGTTAAGAAATGGCCGAATTCTTATACGATACATATTGGAAATTTTTTTATGTTTTAAGATACATATTTCAAACCCAAGACATAAATTGTGATATACGATAAACTGTCCTCACGATTAACGGTATTACGATAATTTGTTCTACAATAACTGTTATACGATAAATTGTTCACGATGAATTGTTCACGATAAATTGTTCACGATAAATTGTTCTACGATAAACTGTTCTACGATAAATTTTTCACGATAAATTGTGCACGATAAACTGACAGTAAACCATCATATGTTATATCGAGTCTTCCGTACTAATAAGTGTGAAAAGTTACCCCAGAATTTCATCCCAGAAAAATAAAAATGTTCATCAGGCAATACTAGTTGTATCTCATCCCAGGATTTTTAAATTCATCCCAAAAAATTTTAAAATTACACAAACCAAGATAATACTTATTTTAAAGAGTTCATTCTTGAAATATTTATGATAAAATGATAAGAAGACAAGCCTTATGTTGAGATTGGCGCAATAGATCCATTCAGTTTATGTATGAATTATTGATTTAAATTAATGGTTCATCGGAACCTGAAGTATCGTCACCGATCTCTTCTGATTTCAATACCAGATGATGACTTCTATCTACAAAAACAATCACAAGACCAACCCTATGAATTATTGATTTAAATTAATGGTTCCCAGGAACCACGAGTGTCGTGACCAATCTCTCCTGATTTCAACACGGCATCATATCCGCAATCCAAAATAAAATTCACATTGCGATCCGTATGTTGAGATTGGTGCTAAGGCATCCCGGGTTGGCCCATTTTAAATAAAATATACATTTTTGATTTAAACGAATGGTTCCCTGGAACCTAAAGTGTCGTAACCGACCTCATTTGAAATCGATTGGATATAATGGATACTATCTACATATAAAATTCCAAGATCATCCGTATGTTAGGATTGGCGCAATGAGGTCATATGTATAAATGGTCGAATCACTTTTAAGACCAAAATTCGGATTTCAACGTTCGTTAAAGAACATTTGTTATTTTTCTGGCATGAAATACTGAGATAACTTCACACACTTGTACTAATGGACTTTTGATCACGAATTTGACCGTTGCCTCAACTTTTATGATTTCGACGTTGCTATTTAATAAATGGCGGTTAAATCCTCCCTTCTGTTTGACATGGCCTCTTTTAATTAGGGTAAGGAATAATTTGCTTGATCTGTTCCTGAAGTTGGTGAGGAGTTATGGTCAACGGATCGAGGATGCCTTGTTGAACTTCTGTGATTGTGCTAATTATAGCGGTTTCAAAGTTTCGTAGTTTAATCGTTTCCAGCATACCGTGTAAACCAAGGTGTGTCAATTGTTCATGGAACATGATGGTTGTTAGAAGTTGATTAGATGCCATTAATTCTTGGGTTGTTTCCTCATGGATGTACCTACAAAATTTAAGGGCACCCTTCTTTTGCAGGTAATTTTGTTCCACTTAAAGCATTCAGGACATCTTTTTGCTTTTATAATTCTAAGTGAAGTGATTTTATCTATGACACATTAACCTATCAGTGGGTTCCACTTTTAAGCATTCCATTTGAACATAAGCTCCCTGGTTGATGAGCAGCCTGCCCAAGGTAATTTAGCTCTTCCCAATAAGAAGTGAGATTATATTCGGTTATACTCCTCCATTATCAATTGGTTAGACTTCCTTGCACAATCAAAGTAGGTCACGGGATGGAAGGTGAATCTCGATATATTGCATCTTATTGATGGCCCTGCTGCTATACTAATCTTCGAGCTGCATCTGTTTGGTTTACTTCAAGTCACGGGTATTTTCTCGCATTGTCCATTATCCTATTTCCGCAGTAATAAGACTTTTGAGTAATCATCCGTTGTTATTTTTGACTGTTACTATTCTAACAAAACCATCGTTACCACTCTACAGAAGTCTCCATCGGGCTAAATGGTTGACTTATTAATTTAAATAAGTTGGTTCAGGTTTCGTTCGGAGCGCCCGTCTGTCAGAAACTGACCCAGTGTAAACGTTGTAAACTCGTTGAGATCTAACGATAGTGGAAGGAGAGGTCGTGAGTTTAGATATAATTCTACTACTGACAAACTATTTTTGATGTCTCTTTAAATGTTAGATGTGGTTTTCTAATTATTATACGTATAGATGTTGCTTTACGGACTTATTTGCCGGTTTCCATAGTCCACCCATGTGTGGCGCCCTTTATGGTATACTCGTATAATGACTTCGGGTAGCATATTTGGCTGTTTCACCAGCTTTCGGGTAAAGTTATTTCAATGCAACGACTAGATTGCTCCCCATAAGTTTAAAAATCTCTGTAAAGTCCTCCTTTATAGCATTTTTTACCTCGTCCTGGTAAATACCGCAGGTGAAAGGGCCCGGCATAATCCACTCCTGAATGCGTGGATATGGTCTGATTGAAGTTACTCTGGCTGTTGGAAGATTCCCCATCAATTAATTTATAGAGTCTGTTCTTGTTCTTTGTAGCAAATTTATTTATGACAGTTTTACTGCTAACGAACCCTTTATTATAAAATACTTTTGGCTTATGAAACCTTGCGTGAAGGATTTGCTTCTGTGCAGTGTATAAAATGACACTTATAGTTGAATGTTGAAACTACCTCTGATGTTAGACAGCCTTCCGCCCACTCGCAGTAATTCTTCGTTGCCTATATTGTCGGATTAAGGATACTTATTTCCGAAATTCGGAATTGAATTCGTTTTGTTTCCCAATTTGTGGAGGCTAACCTCAAGCTGTCCTCATAGCGATGAGTGCGAACGAACACTGCTCTATTAGTTTCAGTAAGACTTTTTCATCTATGCTTGTAGTGATGAATCCGCATACTTCATTTCTTAACTCTTCTGTGGTTTCTTTAATTTGTGGTTGTTGGGTACATTTGAAAGAGTCTCTGAGCCAGTTTGGGCCATTCCACCAGGGAGTGTGAGCTAACCAACTGGTATGGTTCAAACCTGTCGATTGCAACGAATGTTTTAAATCTATTGGGTTTCCTTGTAATCCATTCTAACGTTATCAATGAATCCGTCAATGCAAATGTTTTAATATTCGGTTCTTGTAGCGCTTGTTTGTTTTCTTGATTTCGTCAGAGACTACTCCCAACTTGGTTGTTGAGCGAGTCTTTGTTTACTGCATGCTGTGGTAGAAATTTGTTTGTTTGTGGTTTATATCTACCATGTGATCCAATTGGACACTCATCAATGATGTTCTTATATTCATTCTTCATCCGGATGTTTTTATTTAGTGGTTTTCCACTTAAAGAACGAGTGCTGTAACTCTTTCTCTTGATCCACCTAATATAAACTGGTCGTCTTTAAATGGTAATGCGACCTGGTATGTGCCATCTCATAATCTTTTGTAGTTCTTTTCAAAGTGGTCATCGCATCTCTGTTCATCACTGGAAAATTCTTGTTCACGTCGACTTCTTCAATTTCCCAGTACCTTTTTAACTGATTCTCTAAGTCGATATATGCTATCATTGATTTTATGTGCTGATTTTGGGCAGTTGGACCTTTAAATTTTTCGAACACGATCCATCCCAATTGGGTTTTGCGTTATTGATTGTTTTGGATTTCCTTTTAAAATCCATTGTTACCTAATAGAATCTTTGGCCTGGTGTATTTTAAGTTGGATCTACATGCTTAAGAGGCCCCCAGTCTCCCGCTTGTATCAGTTGTTCTGATAGTAGTGTCCTGAGTATTTGAAATACTAAGGCACCCAACTGCAACTCAAATTCGGATGCTTTAACTGGTTGGATTTTGAGGTTCACTATTTATTTTACCTATCCAATGTTATGACTACCAACTCTAGCTATTTTAGAATATTCTTTTTGCCCCTTCAATCTCTTTCAGCTTCCATCTCTGAACAGCTTCCTCGTTAATGAAAGTTGCTAGTGATCATGTAACTATCGGGACTGTTTATGTGGCATATCTCCCGTTAGGATTAGCAAATTTGACAATTCTGCGCTTGAATCTCTAGATCAGAAATGATCTGAACAACTTTGATATGATCATTAAGGCTGACATGGTTCGAACACCCAAAATTCTAGCATAAAGTAAGCTCTGGAGTTGGCACCATCGGAGCCTGGATTCGCGAGGGCCTCTCGTTCGATGGATGGATAACGTAAACCAAGACTTTCAAACTATGCGGTATCGTGTCTGATGCGCTCTTTTTGCCGTTCAAATTATCTGAAAGAGCATTGTTGACTCTCCCTTCATGAGATGCAGCGCCAGCGAAGAAGAAGACCATTCGCTATATCGCGAGAGTACTAAATGAGTTTTAAAAGTTATCTGTGTGGATCTGTGTGTGGTGCCGCATAGACTAAATGCCCCTGTTTTCTCTATAGCTCAGATGGATTGACTGATCGTGGTCCAACTTAACGGGAAATCCGCCAGTGATAAGTTCATTTACAAAATCGACTTTAAACTAACAGATTTTAAAATAATTTTGCAACAATATCGGTCTAGATCAGTTTTTCAAAAACTCAGCGGGAAAATTTGGACTCTGTACACCCCAGGCGAAGTGAATGATCAGGATGAAACTTCATACTTACGTTGCTTCCATTGTTACCATAAAATGGGAAATTCCAGTGATGTTGGGCTGAAATCAGTCCGCCGGAAGTAGTTGCTTCCTAATGAGCTTTTTCGCAACACTAAACTATCACTATCGGGGGAGTTTTATACCCCAACCAGACAAAATATCACTATCGCGACATTAATAAGTCTCATGATACCCTGTTATGGAATTCCAAAAATTACTTTTTGTATTGTTAAGATTTCGTTCAATTGCTGTGAAGCCTAGACAACCCTAACCACAGCTGATAAAGACGAAATTTTAATTTATCGCTCGTTTAAAATTAATTAATAGTCGTTTTAAGGTTTTTGAAGTCAACTCTGAGAGATTTCTAGAAAGTTCTATCTGGCTATAGTCGCTTGCACCTCGCCTTACAGACGATTCACGAGTATTTAACATACATTGCACTTCACGAGCACTTGACATATAACGAATTTGTCGGTATATGTCATAAGTACACGTGAACCGCCTGTGAGGCGAGATTTAAACGACTTTACCCAGATAATTATTTGAAGTCAAAACTTCAACGAATTCAGCGGCAAATGTCAAGTGCTCGTGCACCGTTTGTGATGCGATATTCAGATCATTTTTTAAATTTAACCGAAAGTGACGAGTTATGCACTTTTTCGACTTTTCCAATCCTATTTAAAGCTCGGCAGATCCCATATATTCCTTGAGGTGATTAAAATAAATTACAAATATAAAAAAATCCGCCGCTGTAAAAAATCGTTCCTAGAATATGAGCGTAAAGTAGAATTTAAAAGGAAAAAAAATTGTTAAGCACTTCATGTCGCGCTAAAAATAAAATAATTCGGTCACACGCACACAAATTTTGTATGTAAATTCGAGCGAGGGCTGCGCTACAAATTAATTATATGGCTGAGAAGATCCTTTTGCACTCGACATATACGCATACAAATATTTATGTAGATAGATGGAGTAGACAAATTTGAATAATTAAAGGACACGCATCTCACAGTAATGATGAGTGGATTGACAACACAAAATATGTGCAAAGGAAACAGCACGGTGGTTTTTTGTTCCATAAAATCAGGCCGGAGAAACGGTCATTTAATTTTTTTTTTTTTTTTTTTTTCATTAAAAATCTCATTTAAAGAATGTAACATTTTCGTTTTATATTCGTCTTTACATCTATTTAATTCAGAAGAAAAAGGACTTTTTTCTGTTGTGCTTCGCAAAAAACGCCGTAATCTCTATAATTTTATTTTCTATGTCCTTTTTATTTGTGTTATGTTTTTAACGCAAAAAAAAAGATTTTTTTTTTTGTTGCTGGTACATGGCACAAAAAAGGAGGAAGAAAAACGCTATATACGTATATCTTCAACACCATCAATCTTTCGATTTAGATGCAAATTTTTGTGTTCATGCTACATTGTGTCCGCACATAATATATTTTCCAAAAAGCAGCCAACAACAACAACAACAACAACACAAAATTGATACAATTTTCCATTATTTTTATTTGCCAGTGTGTTATTGTTGTTAGTGCGGTTCGTTTCTTATATACATAAATAAATAAATACGGAGATCGGGAGCGCGGGGTAGGAGGAGGTTTACGTAAAAAGCACAAAAAAATCTGAAAAGCTTCGAGAGTGAAGCTTTTATTTAATTTTTCTTGTTTAATTGTTCTATTTGCTGTGTCCATAAAAATAAGGTTTGTTTTGGTTTTGTTTATGTATGTATGTGTGGATGTACTCGTCTTTAGTTCGTCCGTTTGGACAGAAAAAATAAATAAAAGGATTTTAATAAAAGATGGTTTTTTGAAAGACATGCAGGATTTTTTTTTTTTTTTTTGATATGTTCTTGTGTTTTATGTATCCCATTTCGGATTTTTTTCAGTCGAAGGATTGACTCAAATTTTTATTTTCTAAAAAGGATATTTGGTCAAGAAAATAAATGAACTTTTTTAAGAGAAAAGTAAAAAGGATTTACTATAATAACATTTCATTTGTTAAAATGAACAAACTACACCAATCTGATTTTAATTTAGGTGAAAATATTTTGTTGTTATAGTGTGGATGTTCTTTATAAGCTTTAGCCTTTTATTTTTGTTACATAATAACTATAAAATGAACTAGGTATCAAGTTCGGCATTTTATTAACGAGCATTTAGAAAGGAGCGACCGTATGTGAAAAATTAAATGGAAGAATTAAAATTTAAGTTTCGAGTACAATTCTGGCTACATTTCAAATAAACGTTCCACTATCACCACAGCTTAGGAAAGGCACTTGTTGAAGTGGCCCCCGTCTTGCAAAATAGAAAATATGAAAGCTACAGGCTTGCATTATCCGATATTTCTGGTTTTATGAGGATTCTCTTAAAATCGAAAACACCCCTTTAATTAGTTAACACCAAGAAGTGAAAGAACATAAAAAAATTTAAGACAAGTTTTATTCATTGCATTCATATGTTAAAAATTCATTCTGTCTTGGTTTATGAGCTCACTGATATGTGTGCAGTACGATTTTTGAGCTGTTATTTCTTAACATGATAAACAGTTCAACTACTTTAGTTTAAACGATAAATTCAATAAAAATTACAAAAAATTTATGTTTCGATGTCGGATCTTCGGTGGTTTAGGAAGAAAGAAATAAAGTTAAGGTTGATTTCTTAACTTTATTTCTTTATATTCCTATCTATCTGAGCAAGTTAAAAAAATGTTAATTTGTGCCTACTTACTGGTATTTGAGCAAGTTAGTTTGAAATAGAAGTCACTATGTGAAAATTCCATGTTTCATTGAAAATTTTAAATTCTAATGTCTACGCCACCCGACAAACCCCATTAAAATTCAAAATAATAACCAGCCAGATTCCTCAACATTATCAAATGACAAACAACCAACGAAATCATCAGCTGCAAAATAAACGGTCACAACGGATAATCTTGACCATAAAAATCCCGAAAGATCCCGCATGTGGACGAGATACATTGAGACAAATATAGAGCAACTGAAACCTTTATATACAAAGTTCAAAAAAACACATGAAAAATTTACAACTTTGATCCGCCAATTGGCCAAAACCATGCGTATGTCAACCAAAGAGCGACGAAAGCATTACATTACAAAATATTTTCTAACACTCTAACAACGTCACACAGAGGAGAAGAGTTGTACCAGAAAAAATCTCACAATGCCGAAGTTCTCTTGAAGAAAAAGAAGCACATCTCATGCAAACACAAGATGCTCATATGGACGACTTATTATGGAAGGCAAACCGGGCTCACGAATTACTCACAAAATTTAGTCAAATCGAAGCAGACTTTTTACAGTTAATGGATACTTTTATGGAGTACATGTGATTCCAAAATGCTCAGGGCACGACACCTAGCCTAGATATTTCAATGAATATGACCGTCGGAGTGCTATTCCAGCTGTAAAACTCACGAAATTTCGAATTTCACATTAATTGAGACTATGCCTGGGGGTAGAGGGCGAAGAAACATTTTAAAATAACCGAGGCAAACTACTGCGAAGCGCTACACAAATTGGCTCGTAGTTACAAACGAAAACGTCATGTCATCAATGTGTTTATTCGAAAGTTCGTTGAGTGGCCTAACGTAACAGAGGCAAAAGTTCATAAAACAAAAGAAAGCTGCTGTATATACATCTGACGAGGTGGCTCGTTCGCAGATCGAGAAGTTAATATGAAGGCGGAAGAAACAGCGGAGGAGGAGTACCTAACTTTACACACCCTATTTGAATTTCTCGGCAAGCAAATTGATAATTTCGAATCCTTGAAATGTGATCAATTAGGATCAATAAACCCAATCGCGCAACCCGATGCTTCTATTGCTTTAACTCTCTCGCCCTACCGGGAATGATTGTAGATCCAGGAGTTGGTAACATATCGATGAAAACCCATCCAGTGCAGCAACATTTATGCAACCAACCAACGGATGCACTTAAAACTGATGAATTAGCCATATTACCGTCAGCAACAAAAACGAAATCGACAGCAGCGATGCTCGTAGATCCTGCAGAGCCTTATTAGACACAGCTTATCAGGCCTCCTTCGTCACCGAGGGTTTTGCATAAAAGTCAGGCTTACGGCGAACCAATTGAAGAACGCTCATCACAGAAATTGGGCTAATTTTCATAAACCAGCTATAATTGACATATTGTCGGTGCGGATATAATTTTCCTTTTATGGGATGGCCATAAGAAAGTTGGAGCGAGCAATTTTGTAACTCAGAATATAAAACTGAGTTGGATAATCGATGAAGTGCAAAACTGGAACCATACATTAATGAATATCGATAAAACGCTCCGAAATCGAGAGTAAAAATTATGCGAGCAGTTCTTCCAAGCAGTCACAGCCAGGGCTCTCGAAAGCAGATTTGTCATACGACTCATATTTATGAAAAACGCTAAAGACAAAAATCTGGATCAAGTCGACTTACCTAAATATTCACACATCCACACGTTGTTCCATTAGCAAGTCGCCTTAATTTGCCCCTCAATATCTGGGTTTTGTTTTATGCATCCAATGCAACGTCGAAATGTGAGCCGTGTCTAATTTCGAGCTCCGATGATGCAATACTTTTCTCGTATCATGGCCATTACCAATGAAGTCCGAGAGTGACAATAATCCTTGCGGTTTGTTTATAAGATAAGTTTACTTATTGTCAATTTTCACGTCAAAATGATTTGGTGTTTCGTGTTATATGGTGCCAAGCTATTCTTGATTCAACCACCCACTCTTATGACCACATCATTATCAAAGAATGGTGCTTACCATTGACTGATTTTAATGAAAACCGGCTCTTGTTGTAACAACTCTTTCTTGTGATAATGCAAAACACTGCTTCTGTGTGATAGATTTCGTGAACACTTAACATGGCTGTATTGGATTTGACTGGACTAAAATTAAAACGAACATACGAACCGCTGCTCAAACTTTTGTGGCAGTTTGAAATTGTCGTAAGGAGGAAGTTCAGAGTCTCATTATCTCAGCCATCTATTTCTGTCTCTCTAGAACTATTTTGGAGTCAGTCCAAAGTGTGTGCGTGTTGATTTAATCCTGTTTGTCCCACTTTTGCTTGTGCCCGGATTCCAAGTAGATTTACCGTGCCTTTATGCTAACCTAGCAGTTTTTTCTGCTTATTTATGACGAATCATCGTCTTAAATGAAATTTACCACTTTGAAGGATAGCACAAATATCCTTTTTCAGTATAACTAGCTCTTCGATTGTACTAGCACCATCGAGAACATTATCAACATAAACATATTGGAGGCCTTTGAATGAACTTGCGAAAAACAGTTGGCTTCCTCATTCAACGTATTTGAAGCGACAAAAGGAGATCAGCACCGTCTTCTCGAAGGATTGATTGGTTCGGGTAATCCAGTTCGTGTACAGATATCTAACGGTGTCTGCTGAGAAATCAAATGGATACAAACGAAAATGTAGAAGAACTAAACGCAACGTGAATTGAATGGTTGGACCTGCCGTGAGCATCTCGCTGAGTGATGGATTCTGACCAGTTATTGAAGAAGCATTGAATACTATCCTAAGATTGGTGGTAGTAGTTTGCTCTTTTAATAGGCCTTGATGTAGAATAAAGTAGTTGATATCGACCAGATCTTTCATCATTCAAATGGAACCAAGCATCATTATGTAGATAAAGAAGCTCTGGCTCGCTTGTGAATCGTCTGAACAATGCGTGTAACTGAGAAATAACTGGTAGTTACTTGAAAATTTTGTTCGATCGGTCTTGGATGGCAATCGTGTGATGAAATGTCCCTATTCGGAGCGCGTGGTGTTTTCTTGGTAGTGCGTAATATAGACTGCTTCTTCTGCTCTTAATTCAGTTTATTTGGATTCGTCAACCTCTTCCATCTCCCAGAATCGCCGTAACGTATATTTGGATGTTCCAATATATTTTCCACAAATATCCTCCCAAATTTTCTGTTTTTGGCAACCAGGTTACTATTGAGTGATCTAAGTCGATAGGAACCCTATAGCTGCTATTTTCGAAGTAACCAGTTTGTTGACGACCATTTCATCATTTTAACTATGTAATCTTGGTGTCAAGCGAATTGTGCTAAGACCTCGAGATTTATCAGCTGATGTATTTATATTGCCAGTGATAGTTATTCTCCCATTTGATCGCTTTAAGTTTTAAGCCTATGTTGCGAAGACCATAGCTGTTGGCAGCACTACGATAAGCTTCGATGAAGCTTATAAACTTTGTTTCTTCGGCTGAGTCAATGCTGGAGTGACAAATTCAAATTTTTTGTTACGCAGTCGCGTATCCACATTACGAACAGCAGCGTTAAATAGTTCAACGAAACTTTGAAACTCCGTTGAGTTGCCACAAAAAGTTACAGGAATATCGACTTTAGCATCCTTGACTATATTGATCGCTTGCGTAATTAAATGTTTCATCATTGATGGCCTGCTACTGATTCTTGACGAGATACCGCTTAACGTTTGCGTGGCGCAAAGATGATATAGATGATCATCTTTAAATTCACCAATTTGCAGTTCCGCTCCTTCTATTTCCAGTATGGTTGCCTCCCCAGTATTGTAAATATTTTGAATATAATTCTGAACTTAATCTTATCCATCGACACATTCAAACCATCTGTTGTTTCATTGGAAAATTTAAAAAATTTCGTTAATCCACCTTTGCAGCAGGACGTTGACTTGGCTTGTCTAAGTGTGCTATGGTTTAACTGGATCTTATTTCGGCTAACGGAACAATACGATTGTAGCTGTATTGTAATGTTCCACAATTGGTATACTCACGTTTTTCTGGATAGAACTTCCTCGACGACCTTGGCTTAAAATGCAGACGCCCTTTTCACGGTGATTTTGCCGACTAGATCTCAGGGTTTTTGGGTCGTGGTGAAGTTGAGGGTTGCATATTCCTGGCTTACACCGTGGAACAGAACACAAAAAAAAATAAAAATGAAATCAAAAGCTGAAATGAAATTGAATTTACACTAATTAAATCGGCCGAAATTTGAGGAAAGTGATAAATATAACAATAACCGGGTGTGTCCACACAGGAACGATCGGAACTCCCCGAATGATAAGTACAATGTCTGATGAAGGGACTACCCCGAATGACCCATCGACCTCTAGAGGCCGATGCCCAGCCACAACGAAGCAGCATTAGAGGGTAGGGACGTCTTCCCAACAGACAAAGCCTCTCTTCACCCAGAGAGACCTCTATGTAATCTCCCACAATACACACTCCAACAGTTTGAGACTGCCGGAGTGCCACGAGGAGACCGTGTAGATTTTACGGTCGTTCCCAAATGTAAGACACGTATGCTGTTCTGACCACTCCGAGCCTGTGGATGGCCTGCCAAGAGGATGAAGGGGAGTGACAGCCTGCAACTATGGAATCGACACGAAATGAGGCACCTCCTCCCATCATACAAATCCGAAAATTTAATAATTCTTAAAAAAAATAGGTAACATGACAAAGAAAATAAAGGAAAAAAGAATTGGGGCCGAGGAAGCAGAAATAAAATAAAACCGAATGCCCGGAATCCTACGCCGTGCTGTTTTTGATTTAAATAAATTTTCAAGAAAAAAACAAAATCAGGGACGAAAGGGGGATAAAACAAAAAAAAATCAAACTAAAAGTGTCGAACGTGAAAATTGCGAAGCTAAAGAAAAAAAATCGAACAAAAATGGTCGCTGACCTGAACAATTTATGTAGCGAATTAAAACAAATAAAATAATTTCAGCAAAATGGACGCTAAACATGAATATTAATGTAGCGAAACCAATGAGCACTCCCTCGCGCGTGCCAAGCAACCGCTATAGCACTCGATTTCACCAAAATATATTGAATAAAAATTTGAAAATTTCAAAATTGTAAAAAATTTGAAAATAAAAATTGAATTTGAAAAAATTTAAAATTTTGACTCAAGAAAAATAAATAAAAATAAAAAAAATTGATACGTTGCGGCGTGTCGGCACCTTTAATAAAAATTACAAATGGCCATGAATCTGGCCAACCCGTAAACCGTAAAATACCGTTAAGTGTCCCCCCGCCGTAAACCGTAAAATATTAGTTGGGCGTCTTCCTGGTGTAAACCACAAATATTGTTGAGCGTCTTCCCGCCGTAAACCAAAAATGAGAATGGCCACGTTGTTGGCCACCCGTAACCGTAAATGTTGGGCGTCTTTCTGCCGTTAACCGTAAATATTGTTGGTCGTCTTTTCGCCGAAAACCGTACATATTCGTTGGGCGTCTTCCCGCCGTAAACCAAAAATGAGAAAGGCCGCGTTGTTGGACAAACGTAACCGTAAATGTTGGGCGTCTTTCCTCTGTTAAAAAAAATGCGACTGAGCAGTGGCCACGTTGTTGGCCACTCGCAACCGTAAATATCATTGAGCGTCTTCCCTCCGTAAAAAAATACGGCTGGCCACGTTGTTGTCCATCCGTAACCGTAAAAGTGCAACGTGCCTCAATTGGCCGCCCGTAGAAATTTGCGGCACCCGTTGATTAAACGTACCCGTTAAAAATGCAGCTCCGGAAAATAACGTGGTACCTGTAGAATAATGTGACACCAGTGGATATATGATATCCGCAAAAAATAAGGCGCCACCGGTTTAGCTTTACGGCCCCCGTTCACAAATTTGGCGACGGCCATTGAATACCCGCGGTGTCTGTAGAATATTCGCGGCACCCGTTAAAATACGATACCATAGTAGAAGTGCAGCGACACCAGTTGAATACTTGCGGATTTTTATTCTTGAACCAATTTGGATAACGTTCTTCAATCGAAATTTACCAACTCTCCATATATTAGAAACACTAGTTTTCACTAACTGTTCATACAACAAATGATTTTTATTAAAGTCGATATTTGGTCTCGTCTATAAAACAGTTTTTAATTAATTTATTTATTAATTTAATTTTAAATTCACCGAAATTTGTTCATTATATAAAATAAAACTACCAATAATCACAAACTTGACTAATGTTATCTCAAAGTTCCAAACTAAACTCAAAAAAACTTTCACGCACCAAACAACATCTACTAGAAGCACATTTTGTTCGTTGGTGTTCTTTTGTTTTGTTTTCGTGCGTGTCACTCGCCCACCCAAAAAACCAGAAAATACTACAAAAATATCTATCTACAACTCCGCTGGTCGTACACACGCCCAAGGTGTACACATTGGTCTCGCTCTACAACATTCATTCGACGTTTACATGAACACTGGATGTCAACAAAAACTCAAAACAAAATATTAAGGCCAATTTCCGTAGAAACAAACGATGTTAGTAGTAATACCATAGAACAGATGGTAATGCCGTCAATAAAAGGCATAATTCATTCAATTACCATGGTACTAAAAATTCAAATTAAACAAAGGAAAGGAAATAATGTTATGACTCCTCAAGGTGTCGTAACACACTATATCACTTCTAACACATTATATCACTTCTATTATATCGACTATTTTAAAAGACACAAGAACCACAATTACAGGGTGGCTGACACGAAGTGTTACCAAAACAAAACGCCACAGAATTTTTATTTTTTGATGAATTTTATTGAATCAAAGTAAAAAATGCTCACAAATATTTATATTTTCGAATTGCATTAGCAGTATTCGACATGGCCACCCTTAGCCACGATTATGGCCTTCAAACGGCCGACAAAGCAATTGCATGCAGCACGAAACTGGCTCTGTGGTATTTTGGCCCATTCTCGGCGAAGCGCTTGCTTGAGATGATCGACACTTTGGTATTTGTTTGTCCCGACCTTGCTCTTCAAAATACTCAAAACCGAGAAATCTATCGAATTTGCATCCGGTGAATTTGGTAGTCATTGGGCAGTCGAAATGAACCGCGGAACGTTGTTTCTCAGCCAATCTTGATTGACGCGTGATTTATGACTCGGCGCCGAGTCTCGTTGCAAGGTCCAGGCTCTGCGGCCAAAATGTTTTTGTGCAGAAGGCTTCAACGCTCTCTCCAACACATGATTCCGATAAATTTGAGCATTTGATGCCACGGTCCAAAAAACGACCGGTGAACAGCTTTCAGCCGGCAGCCCAAACTATCACCATCGGCGGCACTTGGTTTCGCGTGGCAAGCCGTTGGTCCAAATTTTCAGTAGAAGGTCCGGGCAAGTAAATCCGGTCGTTTTTTTTGTTCACATATTGCTCAATAACGAACGGTGACTCATCGGAGAAAACCAAATTCGGCAAATCGTCACTTTCGTGCAAGCGTAACAACTCCTTTGCTCTTTCTACTCTAACTTTTTTTTTGAACATCGGTGAGACCATGCGTTTTATGGAATTTCAAGGCCTTTAGTCCAAGATGATCTTTCAATATGTTCAATATGTGTGATTCCGAGCCAATTCGGCCTTCATCTTCCGAATGATATCCGACGATGTTGCAGTGCGTTTCGGTCCACCACCATGGCGTTTTGCAATGCTGCCAGTATCGTTATAACGATTTATGGTGCGATACACAAACAGTTTATTCACATGCAGATGTTTAAACTGGTTAACAATCTGCGGCTGTGGTTTTCCAGCCAAATATAGAGCAATCACACTATTACGCTTGAATTCCATTGCGGATAACTTTTTCTGAATATTTCCCACTAAAATGCTTTTGTACGCTTGTAAACAATGGAATGAACTGTCATTAGTGTAAATTTGAGCGCTCTGTCATCACTGGTTTGATAGCAATGACACTCTTAAGTTGGTAACACTTCGTGTCAGTCATCTGGTATAATATTTCGAAGTGGATGTGATTACATTTAGGTGGCTCGTACTAAGTTTCGACTTTACTCAGTTCGATATTGTCAGGTTTGACGTTTGATAACAACAGAAAAAGGATCTAAATCTGATTCGTAAGTAATTTTTATAGCATGTTCTTGTCCTTTCCAGTGTATTTTGTCCTCAGTGTAGCTGCGTTGCGGAATAATTAGATTGGAGTTGGGGTTTTGAAAGTCGCAGGTAAGTATTTGTGATGAATATTGTGTTACATTGTGTTAATCCTGAAGTTGACTGAAAATCGATTGGGTGCGCATTTCTTCAGTTGATATAATATCATTCTAAATAGGTGCAAACCCCACGAATAAGAACATTACGTAAAAGAATGATAACACTACCCATTCTATAAATTTGTATATATTTTAGGAATGGCATAATTTATTAAACACCAAACACAACATTTCAAACATTTTTCAATGTCAGCAATAATCAGTTTGCTTAACATAACCTAACAATATCAACCACATCACTGAATCGATAAAAACTATAAATTTCCAGTAATTTTGTACTGACTGGTGCCCATCGACATCAGAACGTAATGCTATGCTCGTATACATTTTAATCAATGCACCGTATCTAAACTAAATCGATATGATCACGTACCAAAAATTGCCTATACTCATCTAAACCATATACACACGAGTGGAAGGACTGCACAAAGGATACACGCAACCAATCGATTATTTACACTAAAACTACAACAACGAGAAAACCAATAAATTATTTGATTAATTTATCAAATAAATAGCCATTATTTCAAAAATCTATAAAAGCAAAATTAAATTAACTTCATCACTCAACATAACTGTATATATGTATCGTAATAGATATATTATATACCAATAATACATAACTAATATAAATTTTACAAAATTCGACTAAAAACTATTTCCTCTATAAATCAATCGTGTGTGTGGTGTTGTGTACTGGCACTCCTCGTATATACCAAAAATTGCTCATTCCAACCACATCCGAAACTACTCGTACCTACTAAACTAAACTAAGCATTGGTTTATTACTCGTTTTTCATCTCTCGTATCACAGATATTTTCTTATTTGCTTTTCCTCCGGTACGTACGTTACGTAATACGTATTTATTATACACCACTAGTAATATTTTCTTGTATGGTTTTTCCCATTTTTCCAATTGTTCATTTTTAAATAAACTACAGCATGGCGACGGATTCTGCCATATGAAAGGAGACGTTTGTTTGTGTCTCCTTGTGTACCACTATAGTGGATAAATTTTTCTGATGTATTACAGTAAATGTATTTTATGCTTTCCACTTTAAAGAAAATCCACTCGCTTCTCTTTCTTCTTGTGTATCGTACCTACGTATGTTAGTTTGCAGTTTTGCACTATTTTATATTTTGCTGTCCTTGTGCAAATACTCGTTTGCCATTTGTATAAAAAAAATTGCCATATGTGTTGTGCATCTCTACGAGTATATACCATATTCATAATGGGGGTTATGTGAAGTTTTAAAATACGACACTTTGAATAAGCAAGGGCCAGGGCAAATAAAGCTTAGTTAAGAGGTTTCTAACAAAGAAATAGGCTTGCGCTTCTATAGCTTCCGCTCAATTCCCATTTTTAACTGTAATGACGCTAACAACTATCCTTTAACAATATTTACATACTTGCGTACAGTACACTGAAAAAACGTTTGTCTTTTGTTTTTAAGACTTAAGTATTGCAAAATAAAGGACTCATGTTACTTTCTTTTATGTTGTAAAATAAAAATAAAAACTTCCGATTTCGAGATTTAAGCAGATCCACGAAGTTGAAGAAATGGTTTTTAAAAAGTTATCTGGCGAGTGGAGGTGAAGGTGGTCAAGGTGAAACTTGGACTTAATCTTTTCCTTAATTTTGAAAATCCCAGTATTTTTGGCCAAACTTGGTCCAACGGAAGAGAAAACCTAAATAAAATAAAAACTTTTATGCCAAAATTCCTTTTCTGTCGATGAAGTTTTATACGTAAGTTTTATTCCACAAATTGAACGGAAGTGACAGCCTACGCCATATTTTCGACTTGTATAGTATTTTACGTATATACTTAACGAAAATTATGTAAACGCGATCTGGTTTATAACGACCTGCAAGGAACCAACAATTTTTTATATCGCTCGAAAATTGTTAGTTTATAGCGACCTCGTCTAAAAACTGTTAAAGCAACATTTGTCAAATTTATTGTGAATTGTTCAGTGGTGTATGGCAAACCAACCTGGAAAGTTATAGCGTTGAACAACGTGTGCAAATCATCAAATCTTATTGTCAAATTCAGAGTCGACTATTCGACGTTTGGTGGTCATTTGGTGGCCGTTTGGAGCATACTATTAAAGTTAGCCGATAGTTTCCAGCCGAAAGTAAAAAAAATCGATAATGTAGATAGTGTCTTTGCTATTTCAGCCGAAAATAGAATATGTTATGTCAAATATTAATATGCATCAGCCGATAATTTTCAGCTGAAAGTGTTTTTCATACCACAAATATTTGTTTTCTACAACAAAAAAAATTTAAACCATTAAAAATAAAACACTAATCAATATTTTTAATAGAATTTATAGTTATTCGAAAAAATTCATTTTACTATTGGGAAATTGCAAATAAACATAAAATACAAAATTTTAAAATTTCTAAATATTGACCGTTTAAAGTGTCATGGTTGGAAATAGATTCCAATGAAAGGTCTTAATGATGCTCGGACCTGGAAAAAATTGCAGGTCAATTTTCATGTGGGGAGTCCAGGAAAACTCGATTGAATATATCGTACACACAAAATATTTATATATTCAATCATGTTTTCCCGAACTCCCCACATGAAAATTAACCTGAAATTTTTTCCAGGTGCGAGCATCATTAAGATCGTTCATTTGAATCTATTTCCAACTATGACACTTTAAACGGTCAACATTTAGAAATTTTTAAAATTTTTGTGTGCGATATATTCAATCGAGTTTTCCCGGACTCCCCACATGAAAATTGACCTTCAATTTTTTCCAGGTGCGAGCATCATTAAGATCGTTCATTGAAATCTATTTCCAACCATGACACTTTAAACGGTCAATATTTAGAAATTTTCAAATTTTATGTGTGCGATATATTCAATCGAGCTTTCCCGGACTCCCCACATGAAAATTAACCTGAAACTTTTTCCAGGTGCGAGCATCATTAAGAACTTTCATTTGAATCTATTTCCAACCATGACACTTTAAACGGTCAATATTTAGAAATTTTCAAATTTTGTGTGTGCGATATATTCAATCGAGTTTTCCCTGACTCCCCACATGAAAATTGACCTGAAATTTTTTCCAGGTGCGAGCATCATTAAGACCTTTCATTTGAATCTGTTTCCAACTATGACACTTTAAACGGTCAATATTTAGAATTTTTCAAATTTTGTGTGTGCGATATATTCAATCGAGTTTTCCCGGACTCCCCACATGAAAATTGACCTGAAATTTTTTCCAGGTGCGAGCATCATTAAGACCTTTCATTTGAATCTATTTCCAACCATGACACTTTAAATGTTCAATATTTAAAAATACTCAAATTTTGTATTTTATGTTTATTTGCAGTTTCCCAATAGTAAAATGAATTTTTTCGAACAACTAGGTTAGGTTTCAGTGGTTGCTTACTGCACACTTAGGCCAATTTTTAGGCCCATTGTGATACCACTCCTTCACTCCACATCCACCTACTTCACCTACTCACACAACTACAGTATACCACCTGCGCATTGCAAGCTCCATGTCAACCTGTACATTGACATGGAAGGTGGTTCGGCACGTGACATGGAATTCTGCACTCCATCAGAGGGTCTTAGTTGTATTTATTAGCATCACCGATCGTAATCGATGATGAAAATTCGATTTGCATCTAGCCTCTGATGGGATTCGAACCCAGCACCTCCCGGTCCAAGTGCCGAAGCTTTAACCACTGCACCACTTGTCCGGTCGAACAACTAAAAATGATTAAAATTATTGTTTAGTGTTTTATTTTTAATCGTTTCAGTTGATTTTTTTTGTTGTAGAAAACAAATATTTGTGGTATAAAAAACAATGTCGGCTGATACATATAAATATTTGACATATCATATTGTATTTTCGGCTGAGATAGCAAGGACACTATCTGCATTATCGATTTTTTTACTTTTGGCTGGAAAGTATCGGCTAACTTTAATAGGGTGTTTGGAGCTCCGTTCGGGAAACGTGATTTCTGTCCTCGCCACAACCGTCCTTCTGAGTCGACTATTCGGCTTTCGGTGGCCAAATTCGGATCAATCGGATCGATAAATAATCAGCCAACACCAGTACGTCAGTACTTTGTGAAAAAATTGGTAAATAACAGTCTGTTGTGAATAGCCCGGTGCGTGCTACCATTTTAAAATCTGCATTAGTGTCGCATATTTTTCTGATAATGGGTCGACTTTCTGTACTACATTGTTTTCCCGCTGGCGTCACTTAAACATCAACAAAGAATTTTGAGAAACAAAAAGACTTCACATAACCATTTAGCAGAAGATAATACAGCTAATAAACATAATTTTATTGGAAAGGCACGCTCTTCTAGATCTGATTAGAAAAGAAAGTTAAACAATAACTTCTGCACCATCAACAATTCGAAAAAACTTTACTTTTCTGTTTTTGTTGAAAATGAGCTTCCCTATCATTTTGCTTCGTTTGATCGTCTAATTCTGGGACACCCTGTATAAATACTTTCCAAAATTTGTCGTTTAGTAAGATTCTCATGCTAAGTATTACTATTCTCACACTGACTCATATGTATTAAGGCGCCGATTAATGACCATGCTCAACATAAACCAGATTAACCTGCATCACAATAAGTCAGTTTCTCTTAAGCTAAGGAAGTTGCTTTCTGTATCCATCATCAATAGGTTTTGTAGGTTTTTTTATCTTTCAGATGTGCAATTCTGCAAAACTTACGGATGTAAATGTCACTCTTGAGTGTTTCAGTCGAGTCATCCAGCTGATTGTTACTCCTGCACATCTACCCTATGATTATCCAGATCCTCCTCCTTTCAAGCAAATTACAACCCTTGTAAATTACAGTAAAAATAACCTTGTTAAAGTTAGCCGAAAGTTGCCAGCCGAAAGAGAAAAAAAATCGATAATGCAGATAGTGTCTTGACTACTTCAGTCGAAAGTTAATGGGCCGTGGCCATAGGCAGATTTTAATTTTAGGTTAGGAATGAGTCTAATGAGGTTATAGGTGCGAAATGTCATATCTGTTTCATACAGCCGAAAAATGTCGATAAAGAAGTTTAATAATTATCAAGCAAAGTTGTCCATCATTCGAGATTTTGCAACATGGACACCAATCTGACTAGGCCGATTCAATAGCCCATGACCATAGGTAGATTTTGATTATAGGTTAGGAGTAAGTCTGATCGGGTTAAAGGGGTGAAATTTTTATTTTTCCCTTCTTCTGTAGATAAAATCGTCCATCATTCGAGATTTTGCAACATGGACACCAATCTGACTAGGCCGATTCGATAGCCCATCATCATATGCAGATTTTAATTATAGGTTAGGGGTAAGTAATCGTCAATGAATCATGGGCTATCTAAAATCTACCTATGCCCATGGGCTATCGAATCGGCATAGTCAGATTGGTGTCCATTTTGCGAAATCGCAGATGATGGACGATTTTATAGTCAGAAGATGGGAAAAATAAACATTTCATCTCTATAACCCCATCAGACTGACCCCTAACCTATAATCAAAATCTACCTATGGTAATAGTGAAAATACAATATCTGCAATATCATCTTTCGGTTGGGTGTCAAAGACACTATCTGCATTACCATCTTTCGGCTGGAAACTTTCGGCTATCTTTAACAGTATGTAAAAATAACAAAATTTATGAACATCAATTGGTACTTCAAGTTCTTGGTATTAATACCCTATAGACTGGTAAGTCTGATTAAACTGTACCGAATAGTTTTCGTCCAACCAACGACCTTTTTGAAACTGTTAAAAAGATTCGTTGACAGATTTATTCGGGGCCATTTTTTTATATTTTGCTTCCCTCAGTAACATGCAGCATGTTACAGAAGCTAGTCTTCCTGGATATCGTGAAAGAGATTGCTAACACTTCGTTTGCCACTTTCGCTAATGCCTTTCACAAATTTGGGATTGATAATTCTCTTGTGAATCGGATTCAAACCATATTTAAGTCTCGTATTGTTGAGTTTGAGTTGTAGGACTTCTCTGTTTCTATTAAAGTTACCAAGGGCTGTCCACAGTGCGATATACTCTCACCATTTTAGTGGTTCTTGGTCATATGCGATCTTCTGGTTTTCGCTCAGGTTTCACGAAAAACCGTATTATCAAAATTGATGCAGCGAGCTATACGCATTGTGGAGGATTGTGTTTCGAAAAAAAAACTTCATGTTAATCTATCTAAAACCAGAGATGGGCGCTTACACGTCATCTACTAATTTCTACGTGATCGCGTACTCGTCGAATACTTCGACTACTCGAAGACAACATCGACCACTATAAAAACAAAATCTTTATCTCTATAAAAAGAAAAATATCAAATTGAACTGAATTGTAAATATTTTGCTGAACTGACAAATATTTCTTTCATGCGTCAATTAATTTAACGGCATAATTAAAAATCAAACCATTCACAAAAAAAATCGTTTTCTCATATTAATTCTATATGAATGGTGAGGCAATTAAATATGAACCAGATACTTTACGGATGAGACAGAATTGACGGATGAAAATGAATCCTAGTTTAAATTGGGCTTATAGACCAGCAGGAAAGTACATGCATTAATTTCCATCGCATACTTTTATTTTACGTGCGGTAATCTAGACCAATGCTCGTGCACCCCATTACCCACGACCAATGTACTCCTACTTGACTGAGCTGCGGGTACCTAAGCCGCACGGGGTGCAACCACGAGCTAAGGCAAAATTCTATGATCCAGTTTGGCCTTCAGTATAAGCTGAGGTTAATCCGTTTCAAGTGGCACCCAATTGAAGCACAACACCAGTTCCAAAATAAATTAATTAAAATTATATGAGCATCACTGTTTCAAGTGGCGCTCTATACAAATACTTTCCAAATCAGGTAGTCCGAGGTTGAATATGGAACGAAAGTGGAAAAACTTTTTCGCTGTGAGTGTGGCTGCGGTCATGCCTTAGTGGCATGCCTGACCAGATGCATTGGTCGCACACACAGAGAAGGTTTCGTAATCGTTGAGTTCCAGTGCTGGATCCTCGTCTAGTTAGTTCATTTGTGGCATAGTCCCAACTCGCACTCTGGGGAATGAACCGATGTTCGTGGTAGCATCTGGGATGCAATGAGCCATTTTTGCGATGGTTAATTTCGGAATGCTTATTAATTATCAGGTTGTACGGTTTTCGATACCATGTACAATCAATAGTTTTGCATTGCGTTACCAGTAAGGGAGAATGACGTGATTCCTGAGGTAATGGGCATATCCCTTTCCTGCCGAGAGGTTATCGGATGGTATAAAAGGTTGCTCATAGCTCAGATCGATTATTCCGTATCCTGGTTCGTAAAGCCGAACTGCCCCAAAATTTGATGTTCGTCTGGTGAATTCTTATGGCTATGAGTAAGAAATTGCTACAAGCCGTAAGATAAACTTACGATTTGTATTAAAATATGGATTTCGTTATTTTATTTTATTTTATTTTATTTATCATCCTCCGGGGTGGGGTTGCCAGTCCTCTCATTGTTAGTTTTAGGCGCGTTCCGGCTATAATGTGTTTAGCTGCTCAACCCGGTGATCGCAGTGAACAGATATTGATGAGGATTCGGGCATAAGTTAAACGCCATTATACTTCACACTGCAGAAATCCTTGGTGATAACCGGTGTGTTATCATCCCCAATAGACAGCAACAACAGCTGATGGCTGAGTGCCTTAAGACTACCACTGCGATATGGAGAACAAGAAAACAGGTTCATCAAAATTTTAATTTCATTTCCTTACTCCTATCCTTATTTTGACCCAAGTTGGGGAAATTCATACCTTACGTTGAAGGTGAAGAAGCTGTGGTTGTTTTTGATTGCATTTGAATTTTAAATTAATGTTTTTTTTTATTAGTTTAGTTTAGTTTAGTTTAATTTTCTTTAGTTCAAGTATTTTTGAAGGAGCTGCAAGAAAATTACATTACTTGAAAATCATTTCTGATGAGTCTAAATCTATAATAGATCTGTGGAAAATTTCACATAGCCGAAATTCATTACACTCGAACCCCTGGCGTGGGGATCATTTTAAGGATGAACGAACACGTAAGCAATATGCACGGATAGATCAAAAATTAAATCGAAACCAACGTGAGTGCAAAAATTTGGGGGCGGAAACATTTAGCGAACCACCGTTTATGCGCAAGACGGAGTTGGACGTTGAATCGTCATCAGCCGAATTAAATGACTGTCAAGTAATTAACAATAAGCTAAGACCTAAAGCATCACAAGTAACATTAGAACAATGGTGCTGCCAACAACCAAAAATGAAATTAAGGCCGGATTTAACATTACAAGAGAATTTTCCAAAATTTTAACTAACAAGAACATTCACATTAGGAATATATTGAGACCTTGGCAAAACACAAGCAACTGTGAAAGGGAGAAGGGCAGGATTAGAATTGCTAAATAATATTTCCGAGAATGATGCGATCATCCATTTCAATCAGTAACTCTAATAAAATTCTTTAGTACCTTCCATCTAGATTTACCTAAGGCCATTCCATTTTCTTCTCCCCATTCTTTCGATTTCTACACCATTTGCCTACCGTCAAATATTGTAGCGATAGAGGCAGAGTCCACCGTGATTAAAGCCTCCGCAATGCCCTCAGCTGATGCGCGAGTGACGATAAGGCAAATGCGTAGTACATCGAAAATATTATGCCGTAAACTTGTATCCTCTAATATCAGAAGAAACGAAAAGCGCAGGTAAAGTAGCATCCATAGGGACAACATCAAGCACACGAAAATTATATTCTTGGGATCAGTATTATAAAGCTGAGACCTGAGTTCACATAGGTGATGTAATTGTTAAGGGGTAATTGTTAAGGGGTAATTAGGGAAATATAATATTAAGTTCATTTTAAATAGAGGATGAGGTTGGCTCAACCCCATTCAGATTAGTTAGCTAAATGGGATTGAGGTAGCGCCATCTACAATAATATATTATATACGAAAATGCAGAAAAGTTAAAAATAAAATTAACAAAAAAAGAAATAAATGTCTAAATAGAATTAGTATTAGAACGAAAACGGTAAAGATAATGTGATACAGTGTAGGACAGGTCAAAGGAGTACCATGCCAGCAGAGGCTACTAAATATATTTTCAACGCTCAGCAAAAATAGGTCCTTTTACAAGGAGCCGAATTCGTTAAATGTCACCAAGAGCACGGGCCACAGTACTGTTATCTTTGAACACAATTTACAATCTGGCATAATCTTCGTGTAAACTGTCAAGATCATCATGGAGTAGAATTGTTATTGAAAGGAAATTTTGAGATGAATCTGCGTTGTGTTTCTAAATCTGGCGTTGTGGTAATGAAAACGAAAAGCTATTAATAACACCAACTGCATATTCAGTGAATCAAACCCGAATCGAAGAATTAGCATATGATGTCGTACTCATTGACCAAAATTCAAAAGACATCACTAATAGTTAAATATATCGCTTGCCGCATCAAAGTAATACGAGAGCCGGAGCACAAATCACGCTACAATTAAATCATTATTTACCAAGCGAAACATCACATTCTGCGGAAACTGAGCTGTAATCATACCATGTAACCAGATAAAAAATACGTTTTGATTTCCGACAATACAATTCAACTATACCTGGACCCTAGTTGCTTAAACTGAAAATACTACCCAGTAACTATGGAACATTAAAATGAAAAACCATTTGCGATAACTAGAGCGTAAAAGTTACATACGCATCTATAGAATAAGTTGTAAGCGTATAGTACGAAATCATCACGAGATGGTTTAACATTCAACCATTACCTGCCATATTTCTGAACCAGATAGAGGAGCCATTTCTTCGTGAAGTTAGAGGATGAATGTAAATATATCGTCGATATGACACATTGGGTTATGAGATTCATCTAACATAATTCGACTCGAGGTCTTACCATCCAAACCGTAACTGGAGACAAACCAATTATGTATCACCGAACAGCAGGGATGAATATGCATAACAAGCAACATTCTACAATAAACTAGCAAGTAAACCACATTTTTCTCCTCATCAAGTTATCTCAAACGACCAAACTAAAAGAACTAAAATAGCGGTATGTTACCACCAGTTACACGATTGCTAAGCAGAAGGATGGAGCCAATTAGCGGTAATGTAAATGTCGACGTATCTGTTCCTTACTCGACGTTCAGCGTTAACCTTGGGGTAGTACCACGTCCAGAACCTAGAAGAAACCAGCCCGACCCTCTCCTAGGAAATCTAGTATAGGTAATATCGAGTAGAAGATGTAGGATAGTTAGAAGAAAAAAACTAAAATAGAACATTATCTAATTTAAATTGTTGTCTAAAACTGATTTAGCAATTTTTACTAACGTAAAAATTTAATTGGCCTTATCAATCCCACTCTCTTCAGTAGCCCAATCTCTAAATCGGACTGTTTCGATTATAATCTTCTTTCAAATCTACCGCGATTTATATACAAATGTATATACAAATCGCATGTTCTGACGGAGCTAACTTACACGTTGGTCATCTGGCAGCAGTTATCCTTAAAGAAACAATTGCGAATCTCAGTCGCACAATTTTACTTGTAAAGTAAGTAATTATGGGTGTTTTTCCTCGACATCACTTATTGCTCTGGAGTCCAATCTTTACCTTCCTCAGCGGCAGTCCTATATTTTAAGTTAGGGGTGGGCATTTCGTGGTGCTCCCGTGATATATATATATATGTTTTCACGTTCTACAATTGGTAGTATAATGGTTCAAATTTTGAACACTTCATAAACGTGACCTTGAGCCCAAACATTCTTTGTCGGTGGTAAAAAATTAATTTCATTGAATTATTCTTCGACGTATTTTGTTCAGAATGCAATTCAAATGTTGATTATTTAGGTTGCTTGGTGAGACATATAAACTCTTCTCGATTGCATTTTTATCGTTTTATCTAAATTTGTTTAATGATCCACCAAAAAGGGTATTTGATGTATTAAATCATTATCTTGTGTCAATAAAATCGAAAACATTCTTAAATGCATGATGTGTGCATACCCAAACATTTCCAGTAAAACCAGTAGCACTATCAATAATATTTTGATAATCCCCAAATACAAATTCTACCTTGTCGATTGATGAATTATTGTAAAACGATAATTTGGCTTCGTTTATTTAAGTCCCGGAACGTAAACAAAATTACATGTCTATACTGTCTCAAGTCACAATTCAAGAAATTTATCAGTCTCTATGCCTTTTCTGTTATCAAATCAAAATATTATAACGCTCGATATTTATTCCTACACCCATATACACGCATGCTTATACTAACACATACACACGTATACGCACGATTTTGAAAAATTTGTAAATAGAATGCGGTCTCTTTTTATTAATGGTATTGGGACCAGCTTAACTCAATATGAAATAAAATCAAACCAAAAAAAATTTTTCAAATCAAAAATTTTCACGACAAATAGATTGGATTACGATAGCGCCACAAGTATATCAAATATTGATAAATAATTCTGACACCAAACCAAAAAAAATGTATGTCTATGTACATATGAGGATTTATTGAAGCTTTAGAATTTTTTTTTTTTGGTATTTGGGAAGTTAATTGAACAAAGAATATCAAGATTCTGTGGTACACCACTTTCTGTCTGTTCATCATCATCGTACAGTGGTTTGTGGCTATACAGCTGGAAGGAGGTCGATAATTGGAGTAGAGGGGTTTTAATTAATTATTTAATTTGTCGCGATATCAGACAGAACGAAAGGTGGAGTAATTTAATTCCACTTTTCTATCAAAAAAATATATCAATTGTTATTGGTATATTCCCAGCCTTAGTCGAGACGAGGAGAATGAGTCGAGTTTTTATTTTATTTAACGTTTTTTATGTGCGGTGTTGGACTATGGTGTGGTGTGCTGTTCATTCAAAAGTTTATACTCGTATAGATTATGGATTGGCGGAGATACAGATAAAATGAAATGAAAATGGATAAAAAGTTATTAAAAATTGTATAAAATTGAATTAAAATATCGGAGAATAATCAGTCAAATTGTCTGTCAACGATGGATTTTACTTTATTTTGTGTGTTTTTTTTTTAATTAATTTGGGTGTTCAACCTTCTTTTTGTTCCAATCCATATTTAGTTTTAATGCATTTTTTATTTTCACTATTTTATAAAATGTGTGTGTGCGGCATGCGATAAAATATTTTTCTCTGGTAGGTACCAGACTGGCAGGGAACCAGATGTGTGAAGTAAGCACCCCAAATAGGAAATTAAAATTTTTCTCATTTTTGAAAAATTTTAAAAACGGCCAAAAAGTAACTTAAATTAGTGTCAGAACCCCAAAACCGAACCTGAAGAAATGAGTTATGCCATATGTTTGCTCGCATTTTGCCCTGTTTATCCCACCCAGTAAAGTTGTGCCCACTCCCCAAATACTCTAAAACCATTCAGTGAAATTTAACTCAGCTCACCCAAAAAGTAAGTTGAATAAGTAAGTAAAGTGTTTGAATGAAATGCGGTTGGGCGTACGATTGCGATTGCAACATCCTGCGAGGTGTGCAATTTGCGAACTGGAGGTAAATATATAATTTGCAACGTTATGAACTACTTATTTAGTTATATGAAGATGTGTGATGAACGACGTTTCTTGTCAGGCCGTCGATGAAGAAGAGAGAGTTATTATAGGGTTGACCAAAAATATTTGTCATTTGACAAGTGACGGTGCTGCCCAATGGTAATGTGATTGGTGTGTTCGCCACAAGGGGTAACACCCGACAAATTTAGGCGCGTTCGTGTTGTCTCCAACATTGCCGGCCACCTTAAAGTATTTTAGTACTTTAGTAGTTTTGGTGGTTATCTGCGGGATTGGCAGCAGGCATAGCTTTGTCACCCGTCTCTTGTATACAACATTCTGACGTTTTCTTCTGAAGCAGGAATGTTTTCCTCTTTGATGAGCACCGATTGACCGATGACGAGCTGGTCGTGGGTTCTCAACCAATTTAGTCGTTGCTGTAGGCGAGTATGCTGTTGTGTCGGCCAAGTTCTCCAGAACCGTTTCGTTTTCACATTTAGTAAAGTTAGACTTTAGAGGAGGCGGTTTAATTCTATCATGAACCTAGAGAGGATTTGAAATTTAAGTTTAAGTGCATCTCAACAACTCGTGTTATTGTGAACTTTAAAGTGCAAAACAGTGAAGTTTAAATTGATTAACTCAAAATTGAGCTAGCTATTCGTGAAAACTTCATAACGTATATAGCAATTGAAGCAAGCGTGTAGGTGGTATTATAAAGATGTTCAAGCTAGTAAGTCTTAAAAAGCCTTGATCTACGATAAAGTTTAAATTAACCAACATAAGCAAATTCATCAACGCAAATCATGAACGAATTCACTACCATCGAATGAGAGCTATTCAATGTCGACCATGGAGAAGGACCCGATTTTAAATTCGAAAAGAAATAATACGGCACCAAAACGAAGCTCAGTTCGAAACTTTGCAAATTAACAATGCTTCCTGGAGGTGATATTCAAGGAATGGTCATAACACTAAACCACTCACATATCCGTCAAGCTGAAGGAAAGCTGCCTAAATTTATGATTTATTTTCGGGCACTGTTCATGATTCAACTATATTAAGCACCCGGTTCAAAAGTTTGAATAACCAAAGAGATATTTAAGTGATGAGCATTACTTCGCCATATTAGTGTAACTGAGGTTAACTAATTGGTGGCATTAAACCCAACTGAAAAACAGATATGACCCGGAGAAACATATTATAAATTCGTTCATATGCACTTTCACAAATCATCCTACACTCCAGACCGCAAAAGCTGATATAAGATGAAAAATTTACTAGATACTGAAGATGGAGTATAGTGCGTGGGCTAAAATCTCTTGGCTTAATAGCAGAATCTCGATAAGAGCAAATGTATGTGGGCGGAAACCAGCGGAAACGGAGCATCTAAAACGTGAAGAGTTTTTCAAGATTTTGCAAAACGGAATTAACGCTCTGGAATCATTGAGCTCCTCGATCAAAGCGAGAAATTCTAAAAGCTCTATAAAAGTGCACGTAGTCGCAAGTGAATCAACCATTTTTGAATGTGCTTTCTGTAATAATAAAACTCATTCTCTACGACTGACCTCAGTTTTACAATTTGGATTATATAAACCAACGCAGGAAACGGGTTTAGAATAATCAAAAGTGTTTTAATTGCTTACGCTGTCGACACGCAATATTTCCGGTAAACACCATCTCATTGTAGTAAAAACCAAAAGGACGCCTGAAACTTGTGAATCAAGTTCCAAACAAGATGATTCAGCCATCAGCTCAAGTTTATCAGTCGTTCAAACTAATTGTGGCATAGTGTTAAAGCTCTATTCAATTCTACCAACAGTTCAAATCAGTACTATGGGATAAACCTCAAAAATGTCGAGCGGTATTAGATTCGGGTTGGAAAGTTAGTTTTATTACTGAGTTCTGTATACAACGGTTAAATTAAAAGAGATCTAATTTACGAATTTTAGTAAGTGGTCTACGGCTGACCAAAGCTGGACTGATAAGAGGAAAGATAGCATTAGTTGTACAACCACCAGATCAACCCGAATTTGGAATCAACGCGTTAGTTTTATCAAAACTAACATCCTGTTTACCATCACAAACGATTAGCGGCATTTCGGAGAACATGTGGGATACCAGATCGAAATTTCAACCAGCCAAGCGCAATAGACATTTTAATCGGAGCTGATCACTTCTTTGCCATTCTGCTAAACAGTTTAGCGAACACGGGCTCTGATGCTATAAATATAATTTTTGGCTGCGGGCTGGCGATTAATTATTTGGAACCCGATACAAATATAGATACCACTTTAAAGCAACTTTGGGAAATCGAGTCTGTTGAGGTTGAAAAATATTATAATCAGTGGAAGAAAAAATGTGTGAGCAACATTTTAACGAGAATGTGTCGCGAACTTTGAATGGAAGATTTGTCATAGCGTTACCTTTTAAAGAATCACCATATGTACTAAGTACCGCAATGAGCATCGCCATACAGTGGTTAAGGAATATAGAACGACGATTCGAGAAGGATAGAACGATTTTAAAAACCTGTATATTATGAGTTCATGAATGTATGCGAGCAACTGAAATGCATGGAGAAAATTGCAGAAAAGAAAATAATAGCTGATGGATACTATTTGCCACATCATGGTGTCTTAAAACCAGCTCCACGACAAAACTTCGAGTATTGTTCGACGAATCGACAAAGAACAACACCGGCCATTCTCTGAGTAATTACTTATTCCTAGGCCCGAATATTCAGTCAAACCTATATTCTCAATTATTTTTCATTTCAGAGAAAATAAAATAGCCATCTCTGCCAACATCGAGAAGATGAATCGTCATGTATTGATCGATCACCCATCAGATCCAATTGTCACGATGCTTAAATGAAAGATCAAAAGCATTCCAGCCTAATTGTATATCATGCAATTGAAAAAAACATTTATGTATACGACTTACTGATTTCAGTAGACACGGAACAAGAAAGCTTACAACTGAAATATGAAATCAGCAATATCCTCAGTCAATACGGATTTCAATTAAAAAAATGGTCTTTAGATTATAGGGAACTACAGAACTCAACTTCAAGCGATGCAGGTCAACAAATTAAAGACCTAACTAGATGATACACCAATTGAGTCTTCTCCATAAGTAAATGTGTTAGGTGTCAGTTGGCATCCATTAGGTTATTCCTTCTGAAGCCTGCTAACACCTGTCGTCATATACGTGAAAATATTTATGCAGAAGCTTTGAGTACTAAACTTAAATAGGGATTGTGTATTACCTGAGAAACAAAAGCAGCAGTGAGAAAAAGTCCGATCCAATCTAAAAGAAGTTGAACTTATTACACCTGTCTTTGTGCACCTAGTGACTGCTTAAAGTAAAGTTGCACCTATCGAGCAAGTGTCGTTGCCTAGATAGTAATTATGTGGAGCTACAAATTGAAATTGATTGAAACAGTAAAACGAGAAACAAGTCTAAAAATCAACAACATTTTGACATGAACTGATTCGAAAATCGTTCTCGGCTGACGTGCTAATGAACCTCGCCGTTGGGTAACGTTCGTGGCTAATCGAACGTCATTGATTATGGATATCGTACCTCGAAGCCAATGGAGGCACGTATCATCGTCGCAGAATTCGGCAGATTGTGTCAGTAGAGGCGTCTTTGCTTCAAAACTCCGAGAACACAATTTATGGTGGAAAGGGCCCAACTGGCTAACCCAACCGGATTGGAAGAATTTCTGAAAAGAAATTTCTGAAGAAGAAATCTTCTGAAGATTTCTGAAGAAAAGAAAATTTCTGAAATCACAGGAATTGTCCATGGCGTTTAGAGTTATCTGTGAATAAAAACGGAAAAGGACAAATTATGAAGAGATAAGTGTTCTCGAACGAAACGGCAAAGTAAACAAATCGAAGAATTTAAATTCATGGACAGAAAAAATTTACCTCAAGTTGGCAGAAGAATTGAAAACAGTACAGCACCTTATAATACAAAACATATTCTAATACTGCCTCCAAAGTTCATTTTCACAAGACTGATTTTAGAAGATCTTCAAAAACCACCATCACCAGGACCATCGTTATTACTCTCCGTTTTTCGCCAAGTACACTGGTCAACAGGTGGACGAAACTTATGTAGTACGCGAAATTATTAAAAAATATGTCGTATGCAGTAGATGCCAAGCTACTTTTCTACACTAACTAATGGGGGATCTACCTGCATCCCGAGTGGATCTAGTACTACAATTCTATAAGACGGACACGGTGGACACGGTGGACAACGTACTTATAAATCATACATTGGTGTTTTTGTTTGCCTGAGAACAAAAGCGATTCAGAGAGGTGTACCATTTGAAATTAAGTCCGACAACGGTACAAATTTTGTGGATGCCAACAAAGTCGTAGAGGCAGAAGTGAAAAAAATTAAAAACTACTAACCTATCTTATTTTCATTCAAGCAACACGATTTCCTGGTATTTCATACCACCTATAGTGCACGACATTTCAGTGGAATTTTGAAAGTTGCAGTAAAGTCCGAAAAGTTCCATTTTAAACGAGTCATAGGCAAAACCATTCTAACACTAAGAGATGATTATACACTGTTAGCCGAGATAGAGAGCTGCTTAAACCCGAGCCTTACCTGTACCTTATCGGTCAATAAAACCGATGTACTGACACCAACACACTTTTTGGTAGGACACCTGTTAACAAAAATTCCTGAAGCAGACGTTTCTGAACATAAAGTAAGTTATCTCGCCCGTTGGAAATCCGCACACGACTGCATCCTTAGTTTTGGAAAAGATGACAACGCAAATATTTGACGTCACTGCATCTGTTCTCAACTTGCACGAGTAAAACATCACTCCATTTCTTTTCTACGATTTCTAAGACTACTAGATTAACTATTTATCACCAAATAATTTTTTCATGGTACGTTTATCGAAATGAGAGAGCGTGTTTTAGAGTGTTCTAAGAGTGTTTTCTTTACTCCATTCTGCAGAGAGAATAGAAGGAAAAGAATGTTGATCACGTGACCTAAGAACATTCTGAACGAAATGTAGAGGTCGCGATTTGAGCGCGAAGTTCGATAAAAACGGTATTTTTTCAAGTTTTCACCTTCAAATTTTCTCAGCCTAAGTAAATATTGTGGTGAGTAGAAGATATAATAACCTTTCCAAACTATCAAAGATATCGGTTAGCAAATAGCAAGTTTATTGCCAATTTTCGGAACTAAAAAAACCCCCAAATAATAAACGGTTTTTACTAAATCCTGGAATTTATATTTAACATTACAAAAAAAGATGAGGTAAAACGAATAAACAATGGAATGTTTTATGATGTCATAACAAACCGTATGAGTCATAATGACATAACATAATTGGGTTTTATGATGTCATTATCATCAAGTCCTTATGACTCATTCGTCTCATTAGTTATTGTATTTAAATCCACCTACCGCATTAATTATGACCTGCTATGGCCAATATGTTTCATTGCATCATATAATTTATAAACAAAATGCAAATTCATTTCAGTTTAAATCCAAATCTCTCGAGAAAAGGACATAAATTTGTAATAATTAAATCTAGTCCGTCTAACAGTTACATTAATATTTTATAGAAAGTGCTACTAAAGTTGATAAAATGGCAGCTAATTTACGGTCCACTATACAGAAAATTATGTTCTTGGCCATGAGTACTGTCAAATTATTGGTGCTAAGCTACGATCAAAAAAGCAAGTGTTGTGTCTTTGTTTTACAATAACCGTACTGTAAAATTAACTATTCGTGAACGTGCAGCTCTGACAATCCAGGAAGTGTCTATTTTTTGGTCTAAAGCACGAATTGCATGATGAGTGGAAAAGTCTTGTAAAGAATAAAAATATACCTTCAAAAGTTTACCGAGATAAATTGCTAAGATAAATTGTCTTTAATAGTAAACTGGATGATATTTTCGATATCGCACATGACTAGTGAAGATGACAAAAACTGTAAACTGTAAAACTGAAGAAGAAAAACTTAAATCAATTCCAGTAGACTCACAAGCATTATTCTCGTCATTGAAGAATGACAACGACAGGATACCTGATAACGACATGAGCTGCGAAAATATTGATTTGCCCATGCTAAGCGCAGAAGGAGTCCCTAGAAGAAGCAAATGTTTCATTACTCCTAGAATATTGTCAGCTTTGGATAAGTGGAAAATTACCGATCGTGCAGCAATGCATTTAATCAGTGCCGTTTCCGAAAGTCTTACACATTCTATTGATGAACTCGATAAAATCGAACAACACTGAGGCGTCTTAAATCAACAGTTAAATGGACTTTCAAGTTTACAACAGGTGTAGTACATGAATGGTACCCCTTCAATAAGGATAATTTCAAAGCAAACAGATGATCCTAACGTTCATACACAATTAAATAATGTGAAAGCGGAATCAGCGGATTTTTGTAAGAACGAATTGGCAAAGGAACATGCTCGGGATGATTATAAAGAATTATTGGAAATCACTCTAATTTTTTTGGGCATGATATCAAATGAAAATCTCTGTTTCCGTTTGCCAGGGCCTATGCGTCATGCTCGCTGGATGTCTGGAAAGCCATTTATGTATTGAAATTATTTATCTTTCATGAAGAATTTAAGTTAACAGCACCAGAACAGAATAATTTACGAGGCATTTGCGTTTTTGTCGTACGATGTTATTTGAAAATTTAGTTCCATTGCACAAAAGCTGCTAAAGCACCAGAGCTGGATTTTAACTATTTACGAGATATTTATTTCTACAAAACACATAACGAAAAGTTGGCAATGGCTGTGCTACCTAGTTATTTTGTTACACCAAACACTGGCGATTTTTTTAAACGGTTCAAGATTTCCACAGGTTTCTTAAACAAAGATCCGGATATGTGGCCTAAGGATGATAATTTCAAGAGCGGAATAAAGATTATCAGTCATATAAAAGTTGTAAATGATATCGCAGAACGTAGTGTTAAGTTAATACAAGATTATATCCTACTCGTACATTCAAATTTTGATTTAGACTAAGAAAAGTTTTTAAATTATTTTTCTGTTCGTTTGAAAGTGAAATATTGAACCTCTAAACCACCTTCGATCGACCAAATTTTGTTTCTGTTTAAGTTTCTAAGTTTCTAGCATAACCTCACATTTCTCGGAGGTGTCCCGGTAAATATTGAAATTTTCGAAAATAAGGTTCACCCTAATATATATATATATATATATATATATATATATATATATATATATATATATATATATATATATATATATATATATATATATATATATATATATATATATATATATATATATATATATTGTTGTTATATTATATCACCCAATACAAGCAGAGGCCTGCTACAATTCTATTTGGAATTTTATGGAAATTTTATTGATTCTTTTAATTGATAAAATTTGCGCTCGGTCCCTACCCTGGAGAGCTAAAACTTTACTTATTATGTGTATTGCCAGTTAATTGTAATATGAATGAATCTAGCACATTATAAGATCCACCCAAACGTCAAACCATCTTCTTGAGTATTGAATGAAATTGAGTAAGGAGAGTTAGAAGTAAATTACATATGACTTATTGCAAAATATAATTTAATTAAAATATACTCACTTTATTGTGGATAATCCATCAAATCGGGCAACTAATCTGAAATAAAAGAATTTTTGACAATCAAATTAGATTAAGTAATGAAATATAATTATTAGATTACTTACACTTACATTCGAATTAAGATCCATGAATTTCTCAATATTAATCTGTCAATATTGTTATTCACAATTATTGTTATTTTTATACGATTATACATATACAGTGGTGTTCAAAATAATAGCACACCAAAGTAGCACATCACCTTTCTACATTGTTTTTACTTTTCTCATAATTATTTAAAATTGACTACTAAAGGGTGTTTTTTTAAGAGGTTGCCGATTTTTTTTTTTGAATAAAACACATATAAAATTATGAAATGACCAAAATTTTTTTTTATTTGGTAGATAATTTTTTGGCATTTAACATTTAAACACAATTTCTGGCATATGGCTACCACGACTATTTTTCACAAATGTCATTCTGGAGGTCCAATTTTCCAGCACTTTTTCAAGCATTTGAGGGCGTATGTCAGCAATGACACGTTGAATATTGGTTTCCAAAGCGTCAATCGATTGAGGTTTATCCACATAAACCAATGACTTCACGTATCCCCACAAAAAGTAATCGAGTGGCGTCAAATCGCACGAACGCGGAGGCCAATTCACCGGACCATTTCTCGAAATAATGTTGTCGTTGAAAGTTTCTTTCAATAAGTCGATTGTTTCACGTGCTGTATGGCAAGTGGCACCATCTTGTTGAAACCACATTTCATTCATATCCATATCTTCAAGATTTGACAACAAAAACTCATTTAACATGGTTCTGTATCGATTTCCATTCACGGTAACGCGTCGTCCTTCCTCATTTTTAAAGAAATATGGACCGATGATCCCACCAGCCCATAGACCGCACCAAACAGTACATTTATCAGGATGCATTGGTAATTCTAGAACGGCGTGTGGATTATCTTTGCTCCAAATGCGACAATTTTGTTTGTTGACGTATCCATTTAACCAAAAATGCGCCTCATCACTGAAGAGAATTTTACGGTAAAAAAATGGATCTTCGTTCAATTGATTTAACGACCAATCACTGAATTCACGGCGCAAACGATGGTCGTGTGGCTTTAATTCTTGCACCAATTGAATTTTGTATGGCACCAAACCCAAATCTTTACGTAAAATTTTCCATAAAGTCGATGGACAAAGTCCAATTTGCTGAGCACGACGACGAATCGATAAATTGTCGTTTTCTTCGACACTGGCCTCAACGACAGCAATATTTTCTTCTGTACGAACTCTTCTCATTCTTGTCGGTGGCTTGGCATCCAAAAGAGTGAATGTAGACCGAAATTTGGTAATTACGTTCTTTATGGTGGTCTCTGACGGACGATTATGTGCACCATAAAATTCACGAAGTGCTCTATAAACATTTTTAATTGAACACTGATTTTGAAAATAAATTTCCACGATTTGAAAACGTTGTTCTGGAGTTAACCTATTCATAATGATTTGCCAAACAATACTGAGTAGAAATGCCACTTTGAGCTGTCAAAACAACTGTCATAAAATAAAACGACATCTATCGGAAAAACAAACCTCCTAAAAAACACCCGTTAGAAAAGAAAAATGATAACGTCATTTGTTTAAAACATTCATAATCGGGGAATTCCAACTATATTCACATATTAAAGCCTGCTGCACGACTGTGAGAATTTACCCACACTCACAGTCTGAAGTAAATAACTAGTAGTTTTTGCTCAATAAAATTCGTCTACACTTTTTGACGTTTCCTTCATTCGGTTGAAATTTTTGTCATTGTTCGAGATTAATTTCATAATATTTTCTTGAGATTTTTTAACGTGGTTTTTTGTGTGTGGATTTCTTGATTAAAACAATAAAAATGTCTTTTTCAAGGCAAATAATAATAAATATTTTGTTGCTAACCGCGTATTAAATTAAACACCGGGGTCGTAGTACTCAGCGTCGGTTTGGTGTAAATCCTGTAAATCACGAAAGACACAGGCAAGATTATTACCAAAACCTTGTCGCTGAATTGCGTCTAACGACACCGAAACATTTGTGAATTATCTTCGACTGACTCCTGTCGCTTTCGATGAGTTATTTGCCGTTGAGGAACGTCTCTAGTGGCGATAGTATGGTTTCCATAGGAAGATACGGGTATCGCATTGTCCAAAGTACCACGTCGACGTCATACATGGTGGGACGGTGTTTCCAAAACCTTCATGTATGATGTGAAAGGAAATAGCGAAGGAATTCGAGGAGTAGTGGAATTTTCCTCATTGCCTAGGTGCAATGGACGGAAAACATGTGATTATACAAGTAAGTTTTTTTATGTAAATTGGTTATTAAGCCAATAGTAAAGTTTTATTTATTTCTAGACATTTGGAAATTCTGGCTCCGAAAATTATAATTACAAACACAGCCATAGTATAGTTTTGTTTGCCGTAGCAGATGCAAACTATAAATTTACTATGGTTGAGATTGGAGCACGAGGCCATGTGGGAAACAACAGCCCTAAGTGTTGTTGCCGATTTAAATTTGCCACTCCCAGAAAATCTATTAATGGGCAAGAATATCCCGATGCTTTTGTTGGGGATGAAGCTTCCCCTTTGCTACGAAATGTAATGAGACCATATTCCGGTCGCAGCACGTCACTACTTCCAAGGGAGAAAAATGTTTTTAAATACCGGCTATCTCGAGCCCGACGAGTAGTTGAAAATTCGTTTGGCATTCTCTTCGGCAGGTGCCGAATTTATAGGAGGCCAATTTTAGCAAGTAAACCAATAGTACTTGCGATAATTAAAGCAACTGTGGTGCTGCACAATTGGTTAAGAGATAAACGGATCCGAGAATATATGGGTAGCGATTTGGTAGTTAGTTATGTTGGTGAAACACCAACACACCGACCAGGAAAATGGCGCAACGAGGAAGCTGTAGAATCCTAGTAGTAAATTTTCTCACTTGTAGACTATTTTCATGTACTTGATACGCCTATTGTTTATGGTCTTAAAAATAAAAATAGATTTCAATGAGGTGTACATAGATCAAGTTCCGCTCCAGGTGGCCTAATTTCAGAACTTCTTCCAAAAATCATTTAAGAATCCTGTTTCCATCCAACATATCCAATTCCATCATAATCGGTAACCGAAAAATGGAAAATAAAAAAATGTCCATTAAATCGAGCGTCCGTTAAATCGAGGTCCGTTAAATCTAGCATTTATTGTACAAATATAAAATTGCCGCAATCCAGTTCAAAAATTACCAGCACTAAACACATTTATTTGATATAAATAAAAATTACTTACTCTTCAAGCAAATGGGGCTACAGAAACTCAATTTCTCTCATGAAAATCTCATTTTTTTTTAAATGCCTTCTTGACTTCCACGTGAAAAATTTTGCAAGGGAACATGGTCGTATGAAACTAACTTAAATTTGATTAGTTCTGATGGCCGATATTATGTCATACGTCCACCATGCACCAGTCTGTCACCACAGTATACAAAAAAAACATTCAAACATGGAGGAGGATCTATAATGATATGGAGGGCTTTCTCATGGTATGGGCCGGGTCCTCTTTTCTAGATTAAAGACAAAATGACTGCTGATGTCTACGTTAAAATTGTTAATGACGTTATGATCAACTATGTTGAAAACGTTATGCCTGTTGGATGGATATTTCACCAGGATAACAATCCCAAACCCACATCAAAAAAAGCTAAAACGTAGTTTACCCAGCACAATGTCAAAGTATTAACGTGGCCAGCTCAATCACCGGATTTAAATCCTATAGAAAATTTGTGGAATGAAATCAAAAGGTCGAGAAGCTCCAAAACTGCAGAATACAAACCGCATGGGCGAATATACCAGTTGCGAAATGCCAGAATCTAGTCAACTATATAGACCGTCGGTGCAATGAGGTGCTTAAAAGCAAAGGTTGGACAACTAAATATTAAAAACAAATGAGGCTGTTTGAAATTATAAGACGGAAAACACTGAATTAAAGAGTTAAATGTGATTTGCTATCTTAAAATTATTTAACATCTTTCGGAAGCACCACTCAGTGTGCTATTATTTTGAACACCACTGTATGAACATGTCTTATGGTAAGTTAGTTATTCACCTCAATTATTTACCATAATTGATTAATACAATCAAGATGTCGTGTTAGTAGTTGTAGGATATATTTTTTATCGGTATAAAAGGAAATAAAAAATAATTATAATTTTTTTCGTAAAAGCTAAAAACAAGTGTTTTATTAATAAGCTGGCTCATTCAGTTCTGGAATCAAACTTTTTGCTGTATCAGCTTGGGAATTATTTGCAATACTTGTAGTTGTCCCAACACACTGAATACGGTATTATTTATATTGACTTTCAGAGATACGGTTTCGATATTTGACCTTGCTACAATTCTCGAATCCAATATTTTGGAAACGAGAGTTTTGACCCGTCTTTCATTTTGGAAACATCTTTGCATCTCATATTTTACTATTTTGGCTTGCATATCTGGAACCGGTACTCTCTTGGACTGTGAGCTAGCAATGGAAAAAATCCGACCGCGATGAAATCCTTTACCATAAATTTGATCCAAGGTCATTCGCAAATTATTCATAACTGCAGTTGACTTCAGTTCCGTTTTATACACCCGAAATATGCAACTGAGTCTACCTCAAAGGTACAGTTATACGAGTAGACTAATAAAAATTAAAACCAAAATCTACAAATCGCACGCCGAGAGTCAGCCACCCAAATTATACATAACACAATATGCCAAAAATATCTTGCAAAACCAAAAATCCAAATGAAACCGAAAACCACGGGTTATTTTATTATTTTGTTAGAAATAAAATCTAAACATCAAAACAAATAAATAAAATAAATATCTAACAACAACAGAAACAAAAGCAAAAAAAACGGAAAAAGGTCAAAAAATCAATCGTACCAACAAGACTAATTCGTTTGAATCTTAGAAAATCTAACTAAATCCCCAGCAACGACCTATGAGTTTGAGCCCTGGATTGTCAACGACAGTATGTTGAAGTTATAAGGTGGTTTTTGATATTTTTTTTTTGCTCTGCTACCAACCACTACTACTAGTATTTATCCTCCTCGTTGTCTTCTTATTATTATTAGTTAGTAGATTGCTAATATATAGGACGGAGAAGGAAAAACAGAAAATTTTTATAAAATTGGATTGGAAAATTTTTGCCGTTTTATTTTTTTTTTAAAGAAGTTAGAATAGATGAGAAAATGGTATAAAACAAAAGAAGCAAACAAAAAAGGTATCGGAATAATACAAAAAGTTTAGGTAGTATTGTAGAGTATCTAAACTAAACCAAATATAAAAGAAATAAAAATGTTAGAAAGTGGCGGTGGGTGTGGAGTGCGAAGGAACGAAAAGATATTTTATACGAATGGCACATATTATGGCTTTAGGGGATGGGGCGCTCGGGTGTAGTAGAGGATAAACCGAAAAACAAAATGTTAAAAAATTATGTGGATGCGGCAAATTAGGTTTTTTGTTATTGTAATGTTCTTGGATTTTGTTGCTGAATATTTTTTTATTTTCTGTTGAAGATATTTTTAAGGTTACAAAGGTTTTTGAAGAGTGTTTTGTTAGTTTCATTTTTATTTCCTTTCGTTTTGGTTCTATATATAAATTACTCTTATCGGTTTTTAATCTCATATTATAGTGTCGTATAGTGTGTCTTATATATACTACTATAATATTATTATGGAACATAAAATACAACAAAAATGTAAATATCACCAAATATCCAACTATTGATTTTATATGATCTGGTATATATTTACATAGTTGTTGTGTGTGTGTGTGTTTGTATTACGTTCTCAAGCCCTATAAATAAGTACTCGTATATATTATATTCTCGAATAAGATTGATTTTTTCGGTTATAAATTCCGTTCACTTTCGAATATGGCGCAAACGAGAACTCCCAAACACCAACCAAAAAATAATATAAAATTGAAAATAAATTAACAGCTAAATGCCATATTGTTATTTTCTAAAATTGGAATTTCCACAAAGCCTTTCATTTTCCTTTCATTTTTTTTTTTGTTTTGTTTGGTTTTTTGCTGCTTGTGTGCTCTGTTTTATGGTATGATTGAACTTCTAAATAACGTAAGAAATGATAAATTGAAATTGTTTTATTATCCTAAATACTGACACAAAAAAAAACGTAATTTCCATTCCTATCTCTTCATTTTATTTATTTCAATTCAACTCAATTATACTCTAGATACACAACGAGCAACACACAACAGCAACAAAAAAAAACGGTTGAAACAAATAATGTCGGTTGGAAAAACGAGAAAAACGAAAAATAAAAATAAGAAACTCATTTCATTTTGTTATTTTGTGTGTCTTCTCTCGGTTGGGTCGTAAAGGTGCCTTAAAGTAAAGCCGAAAAACCACATAAAATGGAACTCATGCTATGAAACATTATGAAATTTTTATAAACTAGATTGTATACAATGTTGTTGGTTGGTGGGTGGAAAAACATTTTCTTCTCGTATTACGATATATAACGAATATAGTATCTCTCTACATATTATTGTATATATAAAATAGTACATTGTGTTAGACTTTTCTTGCTGGGTTTTTCATATTATTTGCTTGTGGCTTTTATTCTAAATTGATTGCATCTATATAGGAATTAAGTTAATCAAAATTATTCAAGAACACACATATTGTATATAAAAGAAATTCGGTTCGTATTTTCTCAAGAATAAACTAATTAAAATGGGTCGTAAAAATTGTTTGCCTTCAATTTTGCCACAATATAATATTGTGTACTGTGAAGGCATATCCATCCAGCTTATAGACGGTGAAAATTGGAATGAAAACCCATAAAAATGTAATCTGCCGAGCTAAACATATTTACCCCAAAAACAAATTTGTTTTTTCTCTGCGTAATCCGTCTCAGTGTGTAGGAATCTAATTTGTGGTAAAGTAATTAGCTCCTAGGCCAATGTTAGAATTTTGAAAATACCAAATCTACTCACTATCATGGAGGAAATGTTCAATTCCTGACAGAAATGTCTGCCTCAACACTTTCAATTGTTAGATTGTTTCTTACCGTGAAACAGATTAACCCTAGCTTATCCTGAAGGCAAATCTGATTCATAGAAATTATAGCTATCCGCTTATTATCCCGTGCGGCTTTGGTTCGCTCAACTCAAGGCGGTAATTGTCATGGAACTTGGGGTATATGAATTGCGACCTAGATGGACGAGACAACATGTATTATTCAGTTTAATTTAGGAATTTGGGCATTTTGGGCACAATTTACGGGCTTATCATCGGTAGTTATTTAAAATGAGTATCTAAGAATTGCTTGATTAACGAAATATTACACTTACACGGATCCTGTTTCTAATGAAAGTGCCAACAGACTCTTTACAAAATGGACCTTTTTAAATTAGTAAGTTGATTATTATTTTGGTATTTAATTTAATCATACTTACCAAAATAAAAAAATATGAATGTTCTCAAAGAAATTTTATGCGCAAAATACTTGTTCTTTAATAATATTAACGAAATCAAAGTAGTCCGAATTTCAAACAAGTATTGTGTGTCAGTTTGGTGGCATGTGTGTGCTTTGGTAAAAAATGTTACATTTGAATTTCATTATTAACCAATGGCAGAGCCACCTACATATAAGAGCCATAGGATTCCGCAATTTTTTCTTAAGGCTGTATGGTACTCAAATGGTCAAAAACGATGATAAGTAAAAATCAGTTTTTGACCATAAAATATTACCAATTGACCTACTTCTTTCCTTAACATGAACTTCGATGTATAATTCTGGGATTAATACTTGATTATCCAAATAAAATGCTTAGTTTGTCTATGGTTAGGTTTCAAAATTTATTGTTTTTTTGAAACGCACTAATCAATTTTTTCAATGTTTTCCCTCTAAACAGCGAACAATTTTTGCATCAAGGTGTTAAGAAACATAATCGAGAGATTAATACACAATTATCACGATTAGTCTTGAAATGACGTAGAAAATGTAAAATTTAGTTTAAAAATATTAAAAATTTCAGTTTTTATCGATCTAAAATTTACGTCAAACGATAAGTTTTTTTGTTGTTACGCCGCAATGTCGATTATTTTTGTAAAATATACTGTCACTAGATGGCAAATCACAAAATAAAAGTGTGTCCAAGATAAGTGATTATTAATTTATTATAATATGCAATGTTAAGATCAGCAATAAAGAAAAATAATAAATTTATTAATTAATTTACACATATAAACAATATAAATAAAGTTTAGTAAGCAAATGATACAAAATTATGGTTCTCAACCTTATTAAAGAAACAAACCAGTTGCATACATTCAGGGACATTTCAATATCGATACAAAAAAAGAAATTTATTTTTCTCAGTACTATACAGCCTTAAGGCTGTCACTTCAGATTACGATCTGTGATGAAAATAAACACTACTATGGCCCCCTGTCCGAGTGCAGAGTTCCTGGGTCGATCCATCTTCCATGCCAGTTCTATATGCTTCAGATATATATGCAACGTGCCAAAACAAAATGCAAAGATAATTTTAAAAAAAATTATAAATTAACACAATTTAACTTTTATGAGTTTGTGGCTCGTAATAATTGAGATTCTTTGAAGCCAATTTTCCACCACTCTTTTCGCGTTCGATATTGTTCCTGAGCTCCTCTAACATCATTGACATGTTGGCATAAACCAACGACTTAACGTACTCTCATAAAAAGGAACCCAACGGCGTCAAATCGGAAGGGCGATGTGGCCTTTCGACCGGACCATTTCTCAAGATTACACGGTTACCAAACTTCCCCTTCAATAACTCAATTGCTTAGCGAACTTCATTGATCGTAACGTGCCGATCATTTTTCTCGACGAAAAAATGTGGTTCAATTACAACTCCGGCATGAAATCTACACCACACGATCACTTTTTGTGGTTATAATGGAGTCTCTGTGACTATTCAAAAAGTCATTAAGCCAAAACTGAGCTTCTCCGCTGCAGATGATTTTTCGATGAAATGCTTTACACAAAATTCGCCTCAATATGGTTCGAGATTCCCAATTCCAGTGAACGGCGTGGAATCAACTGATTTGGCTCATTTTGAACAGAAGGTCTTATGGAAACGGGATTTAATTTCGGTACTTCAACTTGAGCGTTGTCCCACTGCTACAGGGACATACATAAGTGATTATGTCTGTCTGGTGGGACGATTATTACGACCGAAAATTGGAGTAAGTGCTCGAGAATTGCAATGGTAGTTTTTAATAATTTCCAAACGTTGCTTGTTCGTGAACTTCACCATGATAAACATGTTAACTTTGACTGGCGTTTTGACGTTGACAGATCATGTAAAACGTCCAAAGATAATGTCGGCACGGATACGCTATCTCGCACGATCGATATCGAAACAACAGAATCGAACTAACCAACGGCAATCAAATTAGTCGAAACTAAGTTCGATTACCACACAATCAGACAGGCACAAAAAGCGGAACTTCTAACTACAAACTAAATATTTTTAAATTGACTGGCTTTCCAATCTATCTATCTTCGGAGGAGCTATCAACTCTTGTAAATTGCAGTAATAAAATTCCTCTTGTGATTGGATGTGATGCTAATGCACACCATTCCATTTGGGCGAGCTCCAATACTAACAACTCCACTCACAATCTACCAAGCTTGAAATTCTTAGCGGTAGTTTTGAACCAAAGTTCGTCAATTCAACGAATGGAGAATAATGAATGATATTTTGACCTTTCATCACTGTTGAATCTCTTCTAATTTTAATTTGAACAGTCCACCGATTATGTCGTATAAACATCTACTATTATAAGATCGGCCTAGATGATATAGATTCTCTTGCATCTTCGCTTTCGAATTCAATCTTAGCTGCATTTAAAAATTCCTGTCCTCTTATTAATTAAAATCAAAATATTCGAAATAAACCTTTATGAGCACCGCCTTTGAAAAACCTAATGAAAAATGTTAGGAAATTAAAAACTTAGCAAGGAGGAAAGACCTTCCGGGCAACTGAGACAACTTCCTAATAGTGCAAAAGCCTTTCAAGAAAAGCGTAAGATCTGCTCACAGATCTGCTTAGAATAAACTTTGTGAGGAAATCAATTGTTATGTCTGTTGCAAGCCTGCGTGGCTTCCTGGACATAACGAGAGCGTTTGATAACAAATCGTTTACTACTATCACTAACGCCTGTCACAAATTTGGGATTGATAATTCTCTCGTGAATTGGATCGAATCCTTGCTTAATTTTCGCATTTTTGAGTTTACGTTCAGTGGTTTCTCTGTTTCTGTTAAAGTTTCCAAGGACTGTTCACAGGGTTCTACTCTCCTCTTTGTTGTGGCTCGTGGTAATTGACGATCTTCTGGTTAAACTTCAGCTATCCTGGATTATCTTACATACAAGGGTTTACTTCTTACTTTCTTGTTCTAAAACTGATTTAGTAGCTTTTATGAAACGTAGAAATTTAGGTGGCCTTATCATTCCTTCTCTCTTTGGTAGCACAATCTCTAAATCAGACTGCGTAAGGCATCGGGGAGTTATATTTGATGCTATGCTACCATGGAAAGGAAACCTCGATTATAAGCTTCATAAAGCTACCATAATTTTCTGGTAATATTGGAGAGGCTTTGGAAAATCGTGGGAAATACCGCAAAAAATGTTTTTATAAACAAATCGTTCGTTCCACCGTTGCCAATGCACGCGTCTCTCGTCTGGTGACCAGTAGTTATCCTTTAAGGTACAATTGTGAAACTCAATCGCTTACAAAATTTTATTTGAGTGATTTTTCCCCGACTCCACTTGTTGCTATGGAGTCCATTCTTTACCTTCCTCAGGCAGCCCGGTATTCTAGTTCAGCGTGTTATGCGGCTCATTATTCTAAAAGTAACTAAGCGTGGAAGTAGAGATTTGTGGATGTCTCAGGACTTCTGGAATGACCTTTTCAAATCGCCAGTTCTATATTCAGATAGTTCGCAGCCGAACCGTGGTGCAGGTTGATTTCAGATCATTAATGAGCTTAAACCTGTTCTGAACGGTGCTCCAAGCAGAAATCACGGATTTAATTCTTTGTGCGCTCTTTATTGATTTGGTGGGCTTTGAAAGTTTACGTTGTAAAAAGGCCTAAACATTTCATTAATCGTCTCATTGAAGGAAATGAGTTCGCTGATCTTCTAGCCAAAGCTGGTTCACAGTTAAAACTAATCGGTACCGAATCTGCTGTTGCAATATATTTTAATAGTGGTAAGGCAGCAATAAAAACTTACTTTTGGGTTTGCTTTGGCAATAGTGGCTCTCCATACATGTCATGTCGTGATGCTTTTTATCACTGAACCTATTCTAGGTTTAGCTGATTTTTGCAATTTCCTTAAAGAAGGACCAACTAAGAACTCTCGTTGTGATTCTATAACGGGTCACAGTCGCTTTAAAAACATCTTATTTGCATAAGGGCTCCGACCAAAAGCGCATTTGCCCTTTTCAGTAGAATCCTCAGTTTGTACCATGGGTTCATCGTGACATTGAGTGCAGAACCCCGTTGGCTCCAGCCAGATAAATAAAACAAAAACTAAAAATGGTTTAATTTTGATTGCAAAATTAAAGCTCGGATTTTCTAGTGTCAAATGAAAATGGGAGTCTACTATAAATTTTGAACATGCCTCTGGAAAATTGACAATTTTTCAGTTACGTATCAAAATGATTATACTTAATGGCTTTTTTGTAAAAAATAACCCAAAAAACTAAATTGTAATCAAAAATTTTTTTGTTATTCGAAAGATCGTTAGAAATCGAAAGAGATTAATATTTAAAAATGATTACGGGCATATGGGCACCGCGGCTGTTCTTGACGAAACGCATCTGGACGTCCAGTTTTGGGCCACTTTTTCGAACACTGCTGGCCGTATGTCACGAATAACACGAGCAATGCTGGCCTCCGAGGCGTCAATTATTGCTGGTTTATCAGCATAAATCAGTGACTTCACGTAGCCTCACAGGAAATAATCGAGAGGTATCAAATCGCACGACTTTGGAGGCCAATTGACAGGTCCATTTCTCGAAATCGACTTATCGCCAAATTTTGATTTTAATAAGTCGATGGTTGCCGTCGCCGTATGGCACGTAGCGCCATCCTGTTGAAACCGCATCTCAGTCCGTATCAATGTCATCCATATTTTAAAACAAAAAATCATTGGTCATGGTGCGGCAACGATCTCCATTGATCATAACGCGATCCCCGGCCTGATTTTCAACGTAAATTTTAATAATTTCAAGCGTGAATCTATTCACGATGATTTGCCAGCGTATACTGAGATCTCCCAGAGTAGGTTTTTAATAAAAATTAAATTTTTCGTTTTATTTTTTACAATTTCAAGTTCTATCAGGCTTAAAAAAACACCCGTTATATATACACGAATGTCAAATTGTATGTTTGTGCCATAGAATTCGGAAATTGTTATTTCCGAGTACCGGGAATCAATTGCAATTAATTATAATTTCGGAAAAATTCGTTCAGGTGGTCTTCTGGTGGAAACTGGATCCATTTTCGACACATCTTTGTGTTGCACGGTTTTTATAAAAATGGATGAAAGAGGATTCTGAGCTTATTGCCAATTACGATTACAGTTAGGCTTTCTTTTCTCTTCTAATTATTCCAAACACGGGCAACTTACCGTAGAAATAATTACGAAATTGTTACAAGACAAAATCCAAATAAAACAACTTCATAAAATTATTTTTTTGGTTTCAAAATAATTTCGTTCATTTGAACAAGTCACATAATTTAGAAATGTAAATAAAATATCTAAAATAATCAAAACTTAGAAAAATTGTTTCAATTACATTTTGGATCTCGCTGCAGCATCACCAGCCATCAAAACTAAAAATATTATTTTTCATAAATAAAGTTTTTGGTAACGTTTTACTTGGTCATATTGCTTCAGCTTATATTTTGGAAAACATACCAATTCATATGTCATGCAGGACATTTTGAAAACTTAAGATTTTAGCACTAGAACCATTCCACAGATTATGGAGCATACAACCTCATCCTTACCTATTTGTGTTTAATTTATCAGAGCAAAATTTTTCAACCCACTGATAAATGGTTAATTAAAGTTTATTGAAAATTGTACCACACATTTCTTCTGGCTGCTACAAATATAGCAGCTTGTATATACAAAGTAATTTTTATTGCAATTTCTAATTGATACTCTATGCATGAATCTGTTGAAAATGACCCCAGAGAGATGAAAAATCTGATTCTGGTTTTCTTATATTTCTTCAAAATTTCTGAGCAACATTTATTACTTACAGAAATTTGGGACATACCCATAAGTGTTAAATAAATTGGATTTAGCCGCTTTGCACGTAATTATCACACACTAAATTAGCAGGCGCATAAACATAAAGGTAAAAAGTTTTGAACCGAATCTTATCACATATCCACTACCTTCATTTATCGAAATCGAGATTCACATCAATTTTCACAAAACAATCGAATACCAAAAAAAAAACAAAGCAAATACGTGGAAACCCAAAGACGACGACGACGACGTCGACAACGACGACAAAAAAAAATTGAAAATAAAATTTCTGAATTGTTTATGTCAAATAAAATAAAAACACGGAGAGAACACCAAAAAAACCTTCAGTTCATCGTAATTTACGTGGATTCAATTTGGATACCTAAAGAATTGAATTCGAATCCGCAGAAAGCTATCGCTAATGTATTCTAGATTATCCCGCAAAGCTTTTAATCCTGTTGAGGACTTCTTTCCATTTTGTTTGTTACTTTATATATTTTCTATGCAAATCTTTGTTCTACTCCACTACTATGTAGCTATATACGAAATAAAATGTTAGTGATAGAGATGGAAAATTTATTGTTGTATGAAAATATATTGTGTAGATCTGTATTATAGGAAAAAGGAAAATCTACTACTTATGTGTTTCTTCTTATTTGGATTCGTACGTATATATATATATATATATATGTGTGTGTGTGTGTGTGCTTATAATATCTAGAATCAAAATCATGATAATAATTTTCGTGTCTTGTTGTATTTTTATTACATTTTATTATTTCACTCCCGCTAGTAATTTTATTTCGAATTCCCGCATATGGGGTACAATATAATGTCGAAGCTACACTGTGAATTAATATTAAGATTTTATATTATGTCAAAGAGTTACACAGAGGGCCTCAAAAATTTATTGGTACTTAAAGGCAAACAAATTTTCGACTAAAACAGATGTGCGTGCACCATATGTCAAACATTACACGTCGGGTACCACGTTACATTCACGTTACTTTAATTTCTGTTCACACACTATATGCATGCCATAAATATATGTAATTTTATCATCCTTTCTCCAACATTTTTATTGGCAAATCCATTTAAATACAGTTTTAGAGATAAGTGGAATAAGAAGAAAAACTCGAAACACAATTTTTCGTTTATATGATTAGATTTTCATCATCCGAAAAGACAGATATACAAAAGGAACAAAAAAAATAAAACAAATTGCGAGGAAAATAAAAAAGAACGAGATAATTTGTTTTGCTTTGTAATTTTCATTTGGAATTTTCCATTTTCTCCGTATATACACGAGAGCGAATGTAGCTACTTTCCACGTTGCTTGTTCTTCAATACAAATTAAATTTTCAATTTTTCTTATTTTTATCCCGCAACACAAAAAAAATTTATTTTTTTTTTTTGGAATTGGAAAAACGAAAAGTGTATTAGATTGAAATAAAAATAAATTATAGATATACGAATTTTCTCGAGATGTACACACATCGAAACACACAGAATCCGTTTAAAAAAAATTCAATAATCTTCTCTCTGTTCTCATATATGATTTGCATTTGAACACAAAAAAAATTCAAATGTTATTTTCGACAGATTTAATCATGCATAGTGCCAGTCATGAACCGTACACTAAAAATACTTTCGGATAATTTCCGACGTCTTTGGGAAATATTTACTTTAACGGGGAACATCCTTTTTCGGTGCGAGATCTAAATTATTTGTTTTTTAAGTACGCAAAATTAATGATGCGTGTCAAAAATGTTATTTTAGCACTCAGCTGTGTTAAATTCGGCATGGGAAAAAACTAAAGTCAGGTGGTTAACAGTGAAACTTAATAAATACTTTACTACTAAGATTTTGGAACAGACTGATTTATGGGAAACATGGGTTATTTTTTTGAGACAAACACATTACATTTTTTAACATCTTCTTCATCTCTACAGGTGCCCGACCAGTTTACGATCTACAGGGCACTCGATATTTTATTGGTCTGTACCAAAATAGTTTGGTTTGGCGGCCTTAACATATTGATTTTCACTTACCTATAGGATAACAAAGTACATCGAAGTCGTTTAAAATGTTTTTCGTGGTATCTGGCACTCAGAATCTACCCAGTAGCCATCGGGAAAATTTTCAAAATTGGTCAACGAGAATATTCTAAAATCCGCAATGGGAGTCGTTTTCAGATTTTAGTTTGAGTGTTTAAAAGTTGTTATCATGTGACTGCCCAAAAGTGATTTTACACCTGTTTTGTTAGCTGACAATATACGTATGCCGTTCATGCAAGTCTAAAATGAATTCGAAAATATTTAACTCGCATGTGGATTTGCAGTGGGGTCACGCTGACAGAAGAATCCAGGCCAGCGGATGTTTCGGTAGGGCAACAAGAATTCGTGTCGTTGACAAGCACATCAAGATCAACTCATCATTCTACAAAAAATTAAAATTTGTCGAGTGTGCTCGTGTTCTCGAAACAAATGTATTTACAAATAATAAAATAATTCAAAATTAATATTTCAGAACGAAACGTAAAATAAATCGTCCACTACAGATGCATTAGTAACAAAACCACTTCATGGTCTGTTAGACAGTGGTGCATCAGTTCATGGACTTGTTAGTGGGGGGTTTGAAATTTCTTGATTTCATCAATGTTTTCGGTTATGCTTGGTTTTCAGACACTTTGTTCCTATCCTAATTAGTTCCTATCCTAGATCATCTCTGCGTAAATTTGGAAAAAATTAATTAAAACTTACTTCAATTTTAAATTAATTATCCGTGTCAGTAAAATGAACTACAAATTTACATCTTATTCAAAGGAAGGTATCTACTAACCAGTAGATGACCCTAGACCTCTCGGATAAAAGTGATAATTGTGATTCAGAACCAATCTATTAAGCATTTTTTTATAATTGGGTAGCGTAATGAAGAATTATTTTCACTAGGTATTAATTTAGGTAAAAAAAGCAAATTATCTTTATTGAAAAACTTTACGGTTTATCGCAGTTGAATGTGCATCTATCAAAGTAGATTTACAGCCACGGTTCTGAATATACACACTAAGAAACGGCTCGGCATTGACGGACTGTTCTCATGCGAAATTGAAATAAATGAAAAAAATTTCAGCTTTTGGATATTCGCGTGCAAAATTTATTTTGCGATTTACTTTTAATAACATTTTGTTATCGCATACAGTTAATTATTTAATTTTAACCAGATAAATATTATCATTCGATTTTTATGATACACAGCCAACAAGTGCATCATAAAAGTTCAGCTTATCGACCAAGTTACATTTTGTTATCTTTTACAAAAATTATTTACCCTACGCAGTATGGATAATTATTTTACATGTTCATTGTTCACGTTTTATTTTGTTTTTTTAATTTTTAAAATTTATTCACTTGCGGCTTGATTAAGACTAACTCTTTCCTACCTCCCTTCCACCATGCTGTATAAGATAGCAGAAAATTTCCAGCAGAAAAAATGTGTTTTTCTATTCACCGCTAGAGGCAGCACTATCACAAAAAAGAAATTTTTCAGCTGATATTTTTTAAAACCAGCAGAAATTTTTTGAAATTTTTAAGCAAATTAATAATTCTGACCAGCAGAAAGTTTGATGAAAAATCAAATAATTAATGAAAAAGAAGAGAACATATAGATTTAAACGTTTTGAAACGAAAAAATTAAATTTTCTTTAAAGAACGATTTGCGGTTGTATAAGGACTCTTAAAATATATTAAAATTATTATAACCATCATAATACAAATACAGGGCAACACAAAAAAAATCGCCTAAGTTGATAGCACTCCATTAATTTTTGAAGTCATTTTAATGTGAAATGTTTTCAGATTTTTAACAAAAGTGTTAGAAAAACCCCCCTGTAACTACCCTGGGCTTATGTTTTTATGGTAGCTGAGATCATAATCTATATACATGAGCAACATAAGAATCATGGCTGGCGTCAGTAGCGTTCCATAAATTTTAGAAGTCATTTTAATGTGAAATGTTTTCAGTTTTTTAACAAAAGTGTTAGAAAAACCCCCCTGTAACTACCCTGGGCTTATGTTTTTATGACAGCTGAGATCATAATCTATATACATGAGTAACATAAGAATCATAACTGGCGTCAGTAGCGTTCCATAAATTTTAGAAGTCATTTTAATGTGAAATGTTTTCAGTTTTTTAACAAAAGTGTTAGAAAAACCCCCCTGTAACTACCCTGGGCTTATGTTTTTATGGTAGCTGAGATCATAATCTATATACATGAGCAACATAAGAATCATAGCTGGCGTCAGTAGCGTTCCATTATTTTTTGAGTTCATTTTAATGTGAAATGTTTTCAGTTTTTTAACAAAAGTGTTAGAAAAACCCCCCTGTAACTACTCTGGGCTTATGTTTTTATGGTAGCTGAGATCATAATCTATATACATGAGCAACATAAGAATCATAGCTGGCGTCAGTAGCGTTCCATTATTTTTTTAAGTCATTTTAATGTGAAATGTTTTCAGTGTTTTAACAAAAGTGTTAGAAAAACTCCCCTGTAACTACCCTGGGCTTATGTTTTTATGGTAACTGAGATCATAATCTATATACATGAGTAACATAAGATTCATAACTGGCGTCAGTAGCGTTCCATAGATTTTTGAATTCATTTTAATGTGAAATGTTTTCAGTTTTTTAACAAAAGTGTTAGAAAAACCCCCCTGTAACTACCCTGGGCTTATGTTTTTATGGTAGCTGAGATCATAATCTATATACATGAGCAACATAAGAATCATAACTGGCGTCAGTAGCGTTCCATTATTTTTTGAAAACATTTTAATGTGAAATGTTTTCAGTTTTTTAACAAAAGTGTTAGAAAAACCCCCCTGTAACTACCCTGGGCTTATGTTTTTATGGTAGCTGAGATCATAATCTATATACATGAGCAACATAAGAATCATAACTGGCGTCAGTAGCGTTCCATAAATTTTTGAATTCATTTTAATGTGAAACGTTTTCAGTTTTTTAACAAAAGTGTTAGAAAAACCCCCATGTAACTACCCTGGGCTTATGTTTTTATGGTAGCTGAGATCATAATCTATATACATGAGCAACATAAGAATCATAGCTGGCGTCAGTAGCGTTCCATAATTTTTTGAAAGCATTTTAATGTGAAATGTTTTCAGATTTTTAACAAAAGTGTTAGAAAAACCCCCCTGTAACTACCCTGGGCTTATGTTTTTATGGTAGCTGAGATCATAATCTATATACATGAGTAACATAAGAATCATAGCTGGCGTCAGTAGCGTTTCATAAATTTTTGAGTTCATTTTAATGTGAAATGTTTTCAGTTTTTTAACAAAAGTGTTAGAAAAACCCCCCTGTAACTACCCTGGGCTTATGTTTTTATGGTAGCTGAGATCATAATCTATATACATGAGCAACATAAGATTCATAACTGGCGTCAGTAGCGTTCCATAAATTTTAGAAGTCATTTTAATGTGAAATGTTTTCAGTTTTTTAACAAAAGTGTTAGAAAAACCCCCCTGTAACTACCCTGGGCTTATGTTTTTATAATAGCTGAGATTATAATCTATATACATGAGTAACATAAGTTTCATAACTGGCGTCAGTAGCGTTCCATAAATTTTAGAAGTCATTTTAATGTGAAATGTTTTCAGTTTTTTAACAAAAGTGTTAGAAAAACCCCCCTGTAACTACCCTGGGCTTATGTTTTTATGGTAGCTGAGATCATAATCTATATACATGAGCAACATAAGATTCGTAACTGGCGTCAGTAGCGTTCCATAAATTTTAGAAGTCATTTTAATGTGAAATGTTTTCAGTTTTTTAACAAAAGTGTTAGAAAAACCCCCCTGTAACTACCCTGGGCTTATGTTTTTATGGTAGCTGAGATCATAATCTGTATACATGAGCAACATAAGAATCATAGCTGGCGTCAGTAGCGTTCCATTATTTTTTGAAGTCATTTTAATGTGAAATGTTTTCAGTTTTTTAACAAAAGTGTTAGAAAAACCCCCCTGTAACTACCCTGGGCTTATGTTTTTATGGAAGCTGGGATCATAATCTATATACATGAGCAACATAAGAATCATAGCTGGCGTCAGTAGCGTTCCATAATTTTTTGAAAACATTTTAATGTGAAATGTTTTCAGATTTTTAACAAAAGTGTTAGAAAAACCCCCCTGTAACTACCCTGGGCTTATGTTTTTATGGTAGCTGAGATCATAATCTATATACATGAGTAACATAAGAATCATAGCTGGCGTCAGTAGCGTTTCATAAATTTTTGAGTTCATTTTAATGTGAAATGTTTTCAGTTTTTTAACAAAAGTGTTAGAAAAACCCCCCTGTAACTACCCTGGGCTTATGTTTTTATGGTAGCTGAAATCATAATCTATATACATGAGCAACATAAGATTCATAGCTGGCGTCAGTAGCGTTCCATAAATTTTAGAAGTCATTTTAATGTGAAATGTTTTCAGTTTTTTAACAAAAGTGTTAGAAAAACCCCCCTGTAACTACCCTGGGCTTATGTTTTTATAATAGCTGAGATCATAATCTATATACATGAGTAACATAAGTTTCATAACTGGCGTCAGTAGCGTTCCATAAATTTTAGAAGTCATTTTAATGTGAAATGTTTTCAGTTTTTTAACAAAAGTGTTAGAAAAACCCCCCTGTAACTACCCTGGGCTTATGTTTTTATGGTAGCTGAGATCATAATCTATATACATGAGCAACATAAGATTCGTAACTGGCGTCAGTAGCGTTCCATAAATTTTAGAAGTCATTTTAATGTGAAATGTTTTCAGTTTTTTAACAAAAGTGTTAGAAAAACCCCCCTGTAACTACCCTGGGCTTATGTTTTTATGGTAGCTGAGATCATAATCTGTATACATGAGCAACATAAGAATCATAGCTGGCGTCAGTAGCGTTCCATAATTTTTTGAAAACATTTTAATGTGAAATGTTTTCAGATTTTTAACAAAAGTGTTAGAAAAACCCCCCTGTAACTACCCTGGGCTTATGTTTTTATGGTAGCTGAGATCATAATCTATATACATGAGTAACATAAGAATCATAGCTGGCGTCAGTAGCGTTTCATAAATTTTTGAGTTCATTTTAATGTGAAATGTTTTCAGTTTTTTAACAAAAGTGTTAGAAAAACCCCCCTGTAACTACCCTGGGCTTATGTTTTTATGGTAGCTGAGATCATAATCTATATACATGAGCAACATAAGATTCATAACTGGCGTCAGTAGCGTTCCATAAATTTTAGAAGTCATTTTAATGTGAAATGTTTTCAGTTTTTTAACAAAAGTGTTAGAAAAACCCCCCTGTAACTACCCTGGGCTTATGTTTTTATAATAGCTGAGATCATAATCTATATACATGAGTAACATAAGTTTCATAACTGGCGTCAGTAGCGTTCCATAAATTTTTGAATTCATTTTAATGTGAAATGTTTTCAGTTTTTTAACAAAAGTGTTAGAAAAACCCCCCTGTAACTACCCTGGGCTTATGTTTTTATGGTAGCTGAGATCATAATCTGTATACATGAGCAACATAAGAATCATAGCTGGCGTCAGTAGCGTTCCATTATATTTTGAAGTCATTTTAATGTGAAATGTTTTCAGTTTTTTAACAAAAGTGTTAGAAAAACCCCCCTGTAACTACCCTGGGCTTATGTTTTTATGGAAGCTGAGATCATAATCTATATACATGAGCAACATAAGAATCATAGCTGGCGTCAGTAGCGTTCCATTATTTTTTGAAGTCATTTTAATGTGAAATGTTTTCAGTGTTTTAACAAAAGTGTTAGAAAAACTCCCCTGTAACCACCCTGGGCTTATGTTTTTATGGTAACTGAGATCATAATCTATATACATGAGTAACATAAGATTCATAACTGGCGTCAGTAGCGTTCCATAAATTTTTGAATTCATTTTAATGTGAAATGTTTTCAGTTTTTTAACAAAAGTGTTAGAAAAACTCCCCTGTAACTACCCTGGGCTTATGTTTTTATGGTAGCTGAGATCATAATCTATATACATGAGCAACATAAGAATCATAACTGGCGTCAGTAGCGTTCCATAAATTTTTGAGTTCATTTTAATGTGAAATGTTTTCAGTTTTTTAACAAAAGTTTTAGAAGAACCCCCATGTAACTACCCTGGGCTTATGTTTTTATGGTAGCTGAGATCATAATCTATATACATGAGCAACATAAGAATCATAGCTGGCGTCAGTAGCGTTCCATAATTTTTTGAAAACATTTTAATGTGAAATGTTTTCCGATTTTCAATAAAAGTGTTAGAAAAACCCCCCTGTAACTACCCTGGGCTTATGTTTTTATGGTAGCTGAGATCATAATCTGTATACATGAGCAACATAAGAATCATAGCTGGCGTCAGTAGCGTTCCATTATTTTTTGAAGTCATTTTAATGTGAAATGTTTTCAGTTTTTTAACAAAAGTGTTAGAAAAACCCCCCTGTAACTACCCTGGGCTTATGTTTTTATGGAAGCTGAGATCATAATCTATATACATGAGCAACATAAGAATCATAGCTGGCGTCAGTAGCGTTCCATTATTTTTTGAAGTCATTTTAATGTGAAATGTTTTCAGTGTTTTAACAAAAGTGTTAGAAAAACTCCCCTGTAACCACCCTGGGCTTATGTTTTTATGGTAACTGAGATCATAATCTATATACATGAGTAACATAAGATTCATAACTGGCGTCAGTAGCGTTCCATAAATTTTTGAATTCATTTTAATGTGAAATGTTTTCAGTTTTTTAACAAAAGTGTTAGAAAAACCCCCCTGTAACTACCCTGGGCTTATGTTTTTATGGTAGCTGAGATCATAATCTATATACATGAGCAACATAAGAATCATAACTGGCGTCAGTAGCGTTCCATAAATTTTTGAGTTCATTTTAATGTGAAATGTTTTCAGTTTTTTAACAAAAGTTTTAGAAGAACCCCCATGTAACTACCCTGGGCTTATGTTTTTATGGAAGCTGAGATCATAATCTATATACATGAGCAACATAAGAATCATAGCTGGCGTCAGTAGCGTTCCATAATTTTTTGAAAACATTTTAATGTGAAATGTTTTCCGATTTTCAATAAAAGTGTTAGAAAAACCCCCCTGTAACTACCCTGGGCTTGTGTTTTTATGGTAGCTGAGATCATAATCTATATACATGAGCAACATAAGAATCATAACTGGCGTCAGTAGCGTTCCATAATTTTTTGAAAACATTTTAATGTGAAATGTTTTCAGTTTTTTAACAAAAGTGTTAGAAAAACCCCCCTGTAACTACCCTGGGCTTATGTTTTTATGGTAACTGAGATCATAATCTATATACATGAGTAACATAAGATTCATAACTGGCGTCAGTAGCGTTCCATAAATTTTTGAATTCATTTTAATGTGAAATTTTTCAGATTTTTAACAAAAGTGTTAGAAAAACCCCCCTGTAACTACCCTGGGCTTATGTTTTTATGGTAGCTGAGATCATAATCTATATACATGAGCAACATAAGAATCATGGCTGGCGTCAGTAGCGTTCCATTATTTTTTGAAGTCATTTTAATGTGAAATGATTTCAGTTTATTAACAAAAGTGTAAGAAAAACCCCCCTGTAACTACCTTGGGTATACGTTGATGAGGTGCTACTGACTCCAGTTAAGAATCTTATGTTGCTCTTGTATATAGATTATGATGTCAGCTACCATAAAATCATAAGCTCAGGGTAGTTACAGGAGGGTTTTTCTAACACTTTTGTTAAAAATCTGAAAAATTTCACATTAAAATAAATTCAAAAATTTATGGAACGCTACTGACGCCAGTTATGAATCTTATGTTACTCATGTATATAGATTATGATCTCAGCTACCATAAAAACATAAGCCCAGGGTAGTTACAGGGGAGTTTTTCTAACACTTTTGTTAAAAAACTGAAAACATTTCACATTAAAATGACTTCAAAAAATAATGGAACGTTACTGACGCCAGCTATGATTCTTATGTTGCTCATGTATATAGATTATGATCTCAGCTACCATAAAAACATAAGCCCAGGGTAGTTACAGGAGGGTTTTTCTAACACTTTTGTTAAAAAATTGAAAACATTTCACATTAAAATGTTTTCAAAAAATTATGGAACGCTACTGACGCCAGTTATGATTCTTATGTTGCTCATGTATATAGATTATGATCTCAGCTACCATAAAAACACAAGCCCAGGGTAGTTACAGGGGGGTTTTTCTAACACTTTTATTGAAAATCGGAAAACATTTCACATTAAAATGTTTTCAAAAAATTATGGAACGCTACTGACGCCAGCTATGATTCTTATGTTGCTCATGTATATAGATTATGATCTCAGCTTCCATAAAAACATAAGCCCAGGGTAGTTACATGGGGGTTCTTGTAAAACTTTTGTTAAAAAACTGAAAACATTTCACATTAAAATGAACTCAAAAATTTATGGAACGCTACTGACGCCAGTTATGATTCTTATGTTGCTCATGTATATAGATTATGATCTCAGCTACCATAAAAACATAAGCCCAGGGTAGTTACAGGGGGGTTTTTCTAACACTTTTGTTAAAAAACTGAAAACATTTCACATTAAAATGAATTCAAAAATTTATGGAACGCTACTGACGCCAGTTATGAATCTTATGTTACTCATGTATATAGATTATGATCTCAGTTACCATAAAAACATAAGCCCAGGGTGGTTACAGGGGAGTTTTTCTAACACTTTTGTTAAAACACTGAAAACATTTCACATTAAAATGACTTCAAAAAATAATGGAACGCTACTGACGCCAGCTATGATTCTTATGTTGCTCATGTATATAGATTATGATCTCAGCTTCCATAAAAACATAAGCCCAGGGTAGTTACAGGGGGGTTTTTCTAACACTTTTGTTAAAAAACTGAAAACATTTCACATTAAAATGACTTCAAAAAATAATGGAACGCTACTGACGCCAGCTATGATTCTTATGTTGCTCATGTATACAGATTATGATCTCAGCTACCATAAAAACATAAGCCCAGGGTAGTTACAGGGGGGTTTTTCTAACACTTTTATTGAAAATCGGAAAACATTTCACATTAAAATGTTTTCAAAAAATTATGGAACGCTACTGACGCCAGCTATGATTCTTATGTTGCTCATGTATATAGATTATGATCTCAGCTACCATAAAAACATAAGCCCAGGGTAGTTACATGGGGGTTCTTCTAAAACTTTTGTTAAAAAACTGAAAACATTTCACATTAAAATGAACTCAAAAATTTATGGAACGCTACTGACGCCAGTTATGATTCTTATGTTGCTCATGTATATAGATTATGATCTCAGCTTCCATAAAAACATAAGCCCAGGGTAGTTACAGGGGGGTTTTTCTAACACTTTTGTTAAAAAACTGAAAACATTTCACATTAAAATGACTTCAAAAAATAATGGAACGCTACTGACGCCAGCTATGATTCTTATGTTGCTCATGTATACAGATTATGATCTCAGCTACCATAAAAACATAAGCCCAGGGTAGTTACAGGGGGGTTTTTCTAACACTTTTATTGAAAATCGGAAAACATTTCACATTAAAATGTTTTCAAAAAATTATGGAACGCTACTGACGCCAGCTATGATTCTTATGTTGCTCATGTATATAGATTATGATCTCAGCTACCATAAAAACATAAGCCCAGGGTAGTTACATGGGGGTTCTTCTAAAACTTTTGTTAAAAAACTGAAAACATTTCACATTAAAATGAACTCAAAAATTTATGGAACGCTACTGACGCCAGTTATGATTCTTATGTTGCTCATGTATATAGATTATGATCTCAGCTACCATAAAAACATAAGCCCAGGGTAGTTACAGGGGGGTTTTTCTAACACTTTTGTTAAAAAACTGAAAACATTTCACATTAAAATGAATTCAAAAATTTATGGAACGCTACTGACGCCAGTTATGAATCTTATGTTACTCATGTATATAGATTATGATCTCAGTTACCATAAAAACATAAGCCCAGGGTGGTTACAGGGGAGTTTTTCTAACACTTTTGTTAAAAAACTGAAAACATTTCACATTAAAATGACTTCAAAAAATAATGGAACGTTACTGACGCCAGCTATGATTCTTATGTTGCTCATGTATATAGATTATGATCTCAGCTACCATAAAAACATAAGCCCAGGGTAGTTACAGGGGAGTTTTTCTAACACTTTTGTTAAAAAACTGAAAACATTTCACATTAAAATGACTTCAAAAAATAATGGAACGTTACTGACGCCAGCTATGATTCTTATGTTGCTCATGTATATAGATTATGATCTCAGCTACCATAAAAACATAAGCCCAGGGTAGTTACAGGAGGGTTTTTCTAACACTTTTGTTAAAAAATTGAAAACATTTCACATACATATAATAACTAAAATTTTATGAAGTGGTATAAAGGTAGGCGATTCGTTTTTTGTGTTTCTCTATTTGTATTATGATGATTATGGTAATTTTAGTGTATTTAAGATACGTACGCAAACATTATACACACGCAAAACCTTAAACATATATTTTCGCTTTTTTTTCATAAATTATTTGATTTTTCACAAAACTTTATGCTGAGAATTATGAAAGTATTATTATTTTCTGCTTGAAAATTTCAAAAAATTTCTGCTGGTTTCAAAAAATATCAGCAGAAAAATTTATTTTTTGTGATAGTGATGCCTCTAGCGGTGAATAGCAAAAATACATTTTTTCTGCTGGAAATTTTCTGCTATCTTATACAGCATCCTTCCACCTATTTTTCATGCTGTAAGATAGCGGAAATTTGACAGCGAAAAATAAAAAATTACGCTACTCGCTGCAAGTGGCAGCACCATTACAAAAGAGAATTTATTTTCTTGTATAATTACCAACGGAAATTTGTTATTCTTTTTGGAACGTAGCAAATGTAATCTTGAAATTTAACAATATTCCGTCTTTCCGCCATTTCTTAAAGGATAAGGATGTAATTTGGATAGTAGTATTGATCAGGGATTTTAAAGTAAGTTTTGGCCAAAATTCTAAGATCTGTTCATTATGGACTAAACTTGGCCAATTCATAACCAATCCATTTGAAAATTTATTTGTTTTTATTTATTTTCATTTATTTGTATTGGCCAACAACTGAAAACGACTTATATGACCGCAGAAAATCAAAAATTTATAGTGAAAATTCTAATTCATAATTTGTCCCCAAATTTTCCTCGTAGTCTCAGTATGACCTAAGCTATTAGAAAAACAACCGAAAGAATTGGTTACTAGTTGAAGTTTTTGAGATATTGGGCAACAACTGGAAACGACTTATAATTATTATTATTTATATTCTCTATAAAAATTTATAGAGAAAATTCTAATCCATAATTTTTCCCCAAATTTTCCTTGTAGTCTCAGTATGACCTAAGCTATTAGAAAAACAACCGAAAGTTTTAGTTACTAGTGGAAGTTTTTGAGATACTGGCCAAAAACTGAAAATAAATTAATAAACATTTTTAAATGTTCAAAAGGATTGGTTATGAACTGGCGAAGTTTAGTCGAGCATGAACAGATCATAGAATTTTGTCCAAAACTTACTTTAAAATCCCTGATCAATACTACTATGCAAACTTCATCCTCATTCTTTAAGAAATGGCGGAAAGACGGATTATTGTTGAATTTCAAGATTTCATTTGCTGAGTTCCTTTACTTCGGAGATCAATCAATTTTCATTTTAAGGATCACCTTTAATATTTTATTCCGCTGGGATGTTTTATTTAATGAAAACAGAGATACAAAAAGAATAAAAAATTTGCGCTGGTAATTATATAACAAAATAAATTATCTTTTGTGATGGTGCTGTCACTTGCAGCGAGTAGCGTAATCTCTTACTTTCCGCTGTCAAATTTCCCCTATCTTAAGCCTCAACCAGCGATAACTTAAGAGCTTAAGTTGTGCTCCGTATGGACCTCGTAGGGGAGCGATACGACTACCAAAATTTTAGCGGTCAGTTGTTTATTTGTGACGAGAAGCCTATAAAATTTTGGTGATTGTACCACTAGCCAAAACGGTACAAACGGCATGTAACTTAAGCTCTTAAGTATTCGCTGGTTGAGGCATTATACAGCATCTATTTTCCGCTATTTTTATAGACCCGGTTTTATCTAGGTCCCCTATTTGTTTATTTTATTTTCTCTATCAACTAGAAATTTAAGCGCGTAAATTGTGTATAGCGTTTTGGGGTTAAATAACCTGGCCGCGGTCCTGGCATATCTAAAACACACAGTTCATTTTTAAAACATAAAGTTCTGTTAACGCATGATGTTTCATATATGCAACATAAAATTAAAACGGCGAGAAATGTATTTTTTAACCGTTAGCAAACTTATATTTTAATTTATTTAGTGTAAATAGTGTTTAAATTTATAAATAAGCACTTACTTGATATGTTTAGCAATTTTTTAATCAATTTCTACCCTAAAACTACGAGCCGATTTTGCTCCAACCGCGTTTTATAGAAGTGACAGTTTTGAACGTTTACCGAATGATCATTTTTTTGTCTATTGTGCTGCCATTGGTTATAAACAGAACTACATAATGTATGAATCGATACGATATAGATTGGTTAAAAATTAGTGGGTTGCAAAATAAGTTAGAGTCATTTATTCCGAATGTTTCATATATGACACACTTTGCATCTAAACAACTTCCGCTTGCTACTGCTTAGACTTTTATTGATGTAAATTCTGCTCCCGATCGGTAAACCAGCTTTCGTGACATCAATTTTTTGCTTTTCGCATACATAATATTATGCTTTACTGTTCACAGAACCCAAATCGAAAATTGGAGCAAAACCGAAATTAGAACCCAAAACAAGATCAATTAACAAACAAATAATTTTAGGCTCATTATGGTCTAATCAGATGCCCCATAATCGATTTTGGTCCGATTTTCGATTTGGATTCTGCTAGCTTTAGATTAAATGACCTGAAGTTTGGTTAAGAACAAGTAGAGCCCAAATTGTTTAATAGGGCATTTGATTAGGACATAATGAGCCTAAAATTATTTGTTTGTCAATTAATCTTGGTTTGGGTTCTAAATTCGGTTTTTGGTCCGATTTTCGATTTGGGTTCTGCTAGCTTTAGATTAAATGACATGAAGTTTCGTCGAACAGGAGTTGTGCCCAAAAATTTTTGAATGAGGCATTTGATTAGGACATAATGAGCTTAAAATTATTTGTTTGTCAATTGATCTTGTTTTGGGTTCTAATTTCGATTTTGGTCCGATTTTCGATTTGGGTTCTGCTAGCTTTAGATTAAATGACCTGAAGTTTGGTCAAAGAGGAGTAGAGCCCAAAATTGTTTAATGGGGCATCTGATTAGACCATAATGAACCTAAAATTATTTGTTTGTCAATTGATCTTGGTTTGGGTTCTAAATTCGGTTTTGGCCCGATTTTCGATTTGGGTTCTGATAGCTTTAGATTAAATGACCTGAAGTTTGGTCAAAGAGGAGTAGAGCCCAAAATTTTTTAATGGGGCATCTGATTAGGCCATAATTAACCTAAAATTATTTGTTTGTCAATTGATCTTGGTTTAGGTTCTAAATTCGGTTTTGGTCCGATTTTCGATTTTGGTTCTGCTAGCTTTAGATTAAATGACCTAAAGTTTGGTCAAAAAGGAGTAGAGCCCAAAATTTTTTAATGGGGCATTTGATTAGGCCATAATGAACTTAAAATTATTTGTTTGTCAATTTATCTTGGTTTGGGTTCTAAATTCGGTTTTTGGTCCGATTTTCGATTTGGGTTCTGATAGCTTTAGATTAAATGATCTGAAGTTTGGTCAAAGTGGAGTAGAGCCCAAAAATATTTAATGAGGCATTTGATTAGGACATAATGAACCTTAAAATATTTGTATGTAAATTGATCTTGTTTTGGGTTCTAATTTCGGTTTTGGTCCGATTTTCGATTTGGGTTCTGATAGCTTTAGATTAAATGACCTGAAGTTTGGTCAAAGAGGAGTAGAGCCCAAAATTGTTTAATGGGGCATCTGATTAGACCATAATGAACCTAAAATTATTTGTTTGTCAATTTATCTTGGTTTGGGTTCTAAATTCGGTTTTTGGTCCGATTTTCGATTTGGGTTCTGATAGCTTTAGATTAAATGATCTGAAGTTTGGTCAAAGTGGAGTAGAGCCCAAAAATATTTAATGAGGCATTTGATTAGGACATAATGAACCTTAAAATATTTGTATGTAAATTGATCTTGTTTTGGGTTCTAATTTCGGTTTTGGTCCGATTTTCGATTTGGGTTCTGCTAGCTTTAGATTAAATGACATGAAGTTCGGACAAAGAGGAGTAGAGCCCAAAATTGTTTAATGGGGCATCTTATTAGACCATCCTGAACCTAAAATTATTTGTTTGTCAATTGATCTTGGTTTGGGTTCTAAATTCGGTTTTGGTCCGATTTTCGGTTTGGGTTCTGATAGCTTTAGAGTAAATGACCTGAAGTTTGCTCTTTGAATTGATAAAGCCTTATGCTTTTTCTAGAATTAGAATAAATAGAATAAAAAATTTAAATAGAGCATTTAATTAGCCTAAAATTAACCTTTAATTTTCCAATTGTTTTAAAATCATTTTTTGATATGGGTTCTGCTAACTTTTTCTAAAGCTAGCAGAGCCCATCATTTTAGTTGGAAGGGGAGGACCCCAAAATTGTTTAATATAGCATTTAATTAGCTTATTATTAGCCTATAATTATTCATATTATCTTGTAATGTTCTGTTGTATGGGTTCTGCTAGCTTAAGGGACGTAGACAAATTTGTAAACAAATTATTGATTTTCGGTAACAATAATCAATGTCAGCCTTCTTGACAGTATAATCAGTATTTTTGAAAATGTCGATTACTACATCCTCAGTACTTTCATTTGGGGATATTGGAATTCCATGAATCTCTATTGCATTTTGTTGAGCAATTTGCTCTAGGTAAACAATCTTTAACTCCATAGAACATACTTTATTCTTTAAAGTTACATTTTCCGTAATGAGAGTGTCAATCTTGTATTGTTTTACTTTGTGTGCAGAAAATTTTAGAACTATATGGTAGAAGATAAATTTTAGAACGATATGGTAGAAAAAACGAATACGTCCGGTCACCATAAGCTATATTGGGATTCGAAACATGACAACTATGACAACATGACTATGGCTTCTGATATATTACTGGCGCTGCACGAATGTATACATAGATCTCGAAAACACCACACTTAATTTCAAAAACGAAAAATTTAATTTAATTTAATATTAACTTATCGGACATTTGTTAAAATTGTTTTCTATAAGAATTTTGGTAAGCTGCTATGAAAGCTGCCACTTCCGGTGGACCGATGTTGGCCTAACATCCTGCAAAAATTACTAGGTCGTGATTACTATACTTTATGTTACTCGTGCAAGATAGTAAAATGATATTTAAAATATCTGAAACAGATTGCATGGATGATGATCACCTACGGTTACGGCAGAAGTGAGGAGGAGATTATATGTGGAGGATCTCAAAAATAAACATAAAACAACGGATACAATTACCGTAACCTCTTGCAGCCCAAAACGGTAGCTCGTCTTTGGTATTTTGCAAGTTTATTTTGTTTTAGATACCCGGATGACTAGAGACATTAATAGTGGCTAATTACAACTACCCCTATTTTTATGATACAATGAAATATGTACATTTTTTTTAAATCAAATCAAATAAAAAATATCTTGGTTGTTTAAACTACAAAGTATAATTGCTTACAAAACCGAGATAGTTTTGCTATCCGGAAAATGTCTGTGTTCCCAATGTTCCCAATGTCTTTCACAACCATATTTGAAAGTGCCAATTATACCATACATTAGTCTCAGTTTCTCCCTTAGCAATTGTACAACCCTAAAAATTGTTTCAGGTAAACAAAAATTATTAAGGATGTGAATAACTTAAACCTTTTTTAATTAATTTTTTTTGAATAAAACTAGCGAAAACAAATTTGTACATTTGGAACATACATACTCGTTTGTACGTACGTAATAGTTAGTTTCATTTATAATAATAAATAATTTATTTTCCAAAAACTTAAAATAAAACAAAAGTAAAAGAAATCAGATTTATTTTTAACAGTATTTTAATTAAACATCTATTTTATTGTATTCTGTATACATATTTTTATAATTTTCCAGAGAGTTTTTATTTTCCTTTTTTTCTTGTTGTAATTTTCATTCAAGCATATACTTAACTTAAACAAAACGTATAATAATATAAAAACAAAAAAATTAAACATAAATTTTTTATTTACAAAAAAAAACAGAAAAATCCCCTGACATAAAGAAAAACATATAAGAAAATTACTTTTAGAAAATTATATATCTAACTAAAAAGCAGAAAATTGTGAGGATTAACCAGGATTAAATTGCAAGATTCTAATTTTAGTTTCAATTTTTATGTGTGTATCTCTCGTCTATACTATTATAATAGTTCTAAATGAAGTAAAATAAAATAACGACAGCACAAAAACAAAAATTGGAAAATAAATAAAACAGAAAATTTATGTGGAAAAACTAAAACAACAACAAAACTACAAAATGGATAAAATACCAAACGAATTTTCTACTGTAAATTAAAAGTTCAATGGTCATATGTAACAGACAACACATACGTAACCGTATTTGTATGACAAAATTATCTTCCAACGTCGTGCACAGCAGACATGTATGGTAGTGGCGTTTCTAACAATTAATAAAAACAAATATGTAAGTACACTGTTAAAGTACTTCCTATAAGAGTTTTGAGTGAAATAAAAATAAAACTCATGAGAACAAAAATTGGTTTCCTTGTGATAATTAAATGAAGCACACCGTCCTTTTCGCACTATCTACGTTTCCAACAAATATCTAAAATAAGATTAAATTAATCAATCAAAGAAACTAAAAAATAACAAATCTTAATATCTGTATAAAAAAATAAGATTTAAGAATGCATAATTCGATGTAAATAAACGGAATATTTCGATAAAAAATTTAGGACCTATGATCAACAAATCATAAAGTAAAACTACCAGTAGTTTACTTTTAATAGCCAATAACAGGGCATCGTCTAGTTTGTACCTAAATGCTATTATCGGTTAATTTCTATAGGCTTTATCTTGAGTCTGAGTGGAATTAATTTATCGTCCAATGACAAGGCATCGCAGAGTTTGTACCAAAATGCCACTATTATCTATACCTATTATTAGGATTGGTCGCGATAGATTTTTTGAGGAAAACTCGTTCATTGAATTCAGCGACTATCAGCATGATTTTCGTCCCAATCGATCAACTACTGACCAGTGCTTAACCATGAAAAAAATTTTGAAAAAATATTGGGAGTACAATATAATCATACATCAACCGGATGAAACTCCGGATAAATTAACAAAGTCTGGGTCCAAAGTGAGAGTTGGATCCTGACCTCTAATGACTGAAGAATGCTGCCTATGGTCTTTCGTTTCATCTTTAGTCAAATTAAAATTACGCACAGCAAATCTAATTCGCATGAAATACAAGGTAAAATTCTCGGAGGTTCAAGTCGTAATTTACAAGTCGATAAATGAGATAGACTCAAAAAAATCTATCGTAACCAATTCTTCAGAAAATCAGTGTACAAATCCTGCGATGTTCTGTTATTGGCCGATTAAATGTTACCGCTAAACAACGTCTATGAATGAGTTTTACTCCAAAAAATCCTGCGTTGTCAATTGGCTTAGAAAGTCAGCAATGTCATTTGAGAAGTTAAGTCTATAGGTGTAATCCGTCTATAAAATTTGGGAACAAACTCAGCGATGTCTTGTTATTGGCAATAAAAAATATTCCACTCAGACTACATGAGTGCACTGAATAGTGCGTCATCAGTATATAATGAAATTTTGATACAAACTCTAAGATGTCCTGTTATTGGGCATTTTACTTTTGCCACTCAATGAATTCAATGAACGAGTTTTACTCAAAACAATCTATCGTGACCAATCCGTTTTTAAATCAAACCTATTTTATTTGAGAGGTTAGGCCTATAGAAATCATCCGATAATAGTGGCATTTTCATACAAACTCTGCAATGCCTTGTAATTATACGTTAAATCTATTCCACTCAGGCTCCATGAGTGAATAAATTCTACCGAAAAATCTTTCGGTACCAAATCGGTAAACATTTACTATGTTTAGTTATTGAAATTTTATAGTGTACCACTTATTTTTTGAAACAATCGAGTTTTACTTAAACATTTATCTAGCGGTGGAAAATTTAATTGTTTGATCCAAAATATTATTTACATTTCCATGAAATATTTTTACAAAAATTGAATTGAATAATCAAACCTCAGCATAGAAATTGGAATCCAATATGAGTTATATATTAAATAGCAAGTGCGCTGAGTATAATTAGAAAGAGATGAAATGAATTTTTAATTTATTTCTTATTTGAAAAAACAAGGCGAGTGTTTCATCTCTTTCTAATATCGTAGAGCTATTTTCTAGAATATTATTGGGTTCGTATACATATTGTTGTATTATTTTTTTGTTAAAAACTCATCAGACATGTTTCTAATTGTGTACTGTATACTCAGTCAAAATTAACAAAACTTAACATTTGAAGATTTTTACCAAGTAATTTTTGCAAACAAAATTTAACTAAAACCTCATTTGTTTTATGAACATACGAGTACATGCTCCATTTCTTTAGCCTCGGTTCCCAATTGTTTCTGGAAGCGCGATTATGAAGCGGTGCAGAATTTTTATCGTTCCACTCACATTTTGTGTGTCGCAATTTTTGTACTCGATAGCACGATATTATGATCGATAGAACACGATATTATGCGTGACCCCAGAATTTGGCTCAATTATGGCTGTGACGGTGAAAACTATTAAGAAAGAATTAATTTTCTCGATCGAATTTTATTACACAAAATCTATTGAATGTGTGTAGTGTTAGATATATTTCGCAGCCATACAAGTTATATATATAGTCCACCGCCTTTTTTGCTCTATTTTCTAAATTTCCCAATTTAATACTATAATTGTAAAGTTTGTTTACTAAATTCAAAATGTAAATCTTATTATATTAAACTAAAATGTTTACGAATTAGATTTTGTTAGTTTTTTTGTTACAAGTTTGTAACGCGCTGACCTGGCGCTTTCTGAAAATGTTAACAACTTACAGAAACGTCTTGGATTCCACCTGTGGTTGCAAATATCCATTTTTTTATTAATTCTAATTTACAAATTTGTGTTTCTTTTTTTCGCTACCAGCGCTCTTTTGCCGAAAGAAAATGAGAGCAAAATAAAAATATCGTTAAATTAGCCGCCACTGGTCACTGGCTAAAAAATAGATTAAATTATGTTGGACGCCACTATGAAATTTCAGAGAGCATTAACTCATGTTTGGGATTGCCTGCATTCGCTCAGTTCATTCCGGTGTATATAAAATGATATGAATGGTTGACTTACCAGCTATTGATGATAACCCTGTGACGGTAATATATTGCCACTTTTGAGCCCCGTTCCTCGATAAAATGCTCGATGCATTTCGGGAAATTAACTTACAATATATATCGGTTAACTTCAATCGCATGCCGAGCACAATAAATTGTCCTCCCCTCCTCCCCCTTCCCCTGGTATACACTGTGCTGTAGCACTACTCTACGAATTATACTTTATCTCGCGTGCGGAAAACCATCATAAAATTTGTGTTGGCCTTAGCGGCACATGAACTAGCTACGCTGTACTGTTTTACCTCAATACAACCACTTTCTCCTTGATTATATTGTTACCTTGCATGTGGTTTTTTAAATTCATCACCGCGTGTATTATACAGGGTGTCCCAGAATTGGACGATCAAAGCTTGGTGATAGGGGAGCTCATTTCCCATAAAACAGCCAAGTAAAGTTATTTCGAATTATTGATAGTGCAAAAGTTATTCCACTTCTAAAGACTCTAACAAAAGTTCTTTTGTTTAACTACGATAATTTTTTAATGTCATTTTTATCTTCTGTCAAATAAAAACAATGATTATGTAAAGTCTTTTGGTTTCTGGGAAAATAATGTACTACAGAAAGTTGACCCACTATCACAAAAATATGCAACACTAATGCAGATTTTCAAATGGTATCACACACCGCCCTAGTCACACCAGAATGTTTTTTATTAAATTTTTCACAAAGTAAGTCGTGTTTATTACAAAATGCTTATGTAATAGTAAAGCCCGAGCAGCAGCAAGAGAGTACCAGTGACGATTTCCAAATGGGGAACGCTTTCCCGATTACAGAGTATGTCAAAACGTACATCAAATGTACAGTGAAGGCGAGGTCCCTGGTCGTCCAAGATGATATGAAACAGCCGGCCAACTTGATATAGTCGAAAATATAGTAATTGGAATGGTGACAGAGGACCCATCTATAAGTGTTCGTTGTTTATCAAGACGTTGCATCGTATTTTAAAAAGAAATCAGTTGCATCCTTACCATGTGCAACGTGTACAAGACCTTTTACTTGCTGACCCTGAAACAAGGCTATAATTTTTCAAGAAATGCTGCGTCGATACCAAGAAAATTCGCAGTTTTTCAACAACATTTTATGGAGTGATGAAACTTGTTTTAAAAGGAAGGGGTTATTCAATATTCATAATTTGCACTATTGGGTCCGCCTAAATCGAAAAAGATGCGGCGTAGTCGGTTTCAACACCAATTTGGAGTGAACATGTGGGTGAGAATAGTCGACGGAAAATTGATTAGTCCATTTGAAGTTTGAACTCTATAAGTAAAGAAAATGGTAAAATGAGTTTTAGAGTTAAAATTAAATAAATAAAATAGCGAAGATAAAATGTTTTAATGATAATTTTGAAATAATAAAAATTTAAATAACTTTTGAACAAAAATGTCATAAATCGAACAGCATATTACCAACTTGCCCAAAAGTAGAAATACTGACCGCTCCAAAAACAGAGCAAGATTTGGTCGATATCTGCAAGCTTCCGGATTGTGTAAAAATCTGCAGATATTCGATGGTAACCCCACGCAGTATATATCATGAACCCATAATGTGGAAACCATACTAAGGGATTACGACATCAAAAAAACAGGTCGTTGTACAGGTCAATATTGCAGAGCATACGACAAAAAATTAGAGGGCGGATGTGGCATTAATATCCTATAACAAATTCAGCCTAGAAATCCGATGCAATCATCTCTCGGAAACGTCAAAGAAAAAGAAAAGTTACAGAATGTTCTGTCGGAATTTCAAAAACTGTTTGGACCCGTCAACAACCATGAACTAATAGATACAAATGTAAATAAAGCAGATCAGGACAACACCAACTTAATACCATATTGTGATGCACCAATAAACGCATTCAAAAACCAACTTATCATCACGGAAGGCAAAAATGTATATGCTTATGAGGGCATTTCATCAGCTTAAGCCGGATAGCCAAAGAAGCACTGATGAAAGTTTTAAAGAAGACACTTAGCCTAACTACAATCAAATGGATCAAGAACTCAGAAGAACACATAAGTGATAACAGCTTCGGGCCAAAAAATTCACAAGAGCCATAATGTACCAGATACCATATTTTTTCATCTTCTAGATCCTGTGTTTGTGCCATAGCAACACCGTTGTGGGAGAGCTATGATCGAAGAACACAGCAAATCGAAACGCTTCCATAATACTCCACGTAATATCCATACCAAAAACGAGCAAACAAGATTATAACCACGTAGTTATTAGATCAACCATCAACCAGAATAAATAGGTTTACTTGTAATTCAAAGAACTCATCATGGTTCATAATCCTAGTTAATGCCAAAATATGATCGTTGGCTCACTGGATATTTCAAGCAATATATGTTTTCCCTTTCTCTCCAAGATAGAATGAGCTGGATCATCTATAACTCTGGAGCTATTGTTTTGATTTCCATCCATCTCACTTTCCGAGTTATTTTCATCATTCCGTTCCGTATTAGATGGTCGCCCAACTTTCCTTTCCCTTTGAGAGACGTTCTTGTCATGTCATTCTTCGATTTCCTCAGAGTGGCCAAATCATCTCCACTTGCGCTTTCTTATTTTGTTTGCCTAAGAAGCTCAACATTTGTTATTTTGTTTCGCAACCGTACAGCAACCCTGATTTCACACACGAATTGAACATTTTTCGTTTGGTGTGGCGGGATATAGGACAGATGTTTTCCAGGCTTTGTGTAATATTTTGAATGTTGTTCTGGCTTTGATGAATTGTTTCTTTATATCTTCATCTGTGCCACTCGTTTCCGCTAGAGTACAATCAAGGTATATATAAATTCATTGATATCTTCTTGGTCTTGGTTTCCCTGATATTTATTTTGGGGCCAACTTCTGTTGCTAGATCTGATAGCTTCTGTACTTTATGTTGCATGTCGGCGTGTTTGTGTGTTAGCAGGCTTATGTCATCTGCGTAATGTAGATCATCGAGATACTCTGTTAATTATCTCCACTATCTTATACTACTAGGAACAGAAAACAGAAGTGGGCAGAGTACGCATATTTGTCTTACTCCTTTTCTGTTACCGTATGATTCACTTTGCTTGCCTTTGCATTAAACTCGATTACCTGTTCGTTATGAGTTCGCTTAATTACTTTGGGATGTCAATTTTACAAATTACCTTCCATATTACGTTCCAGCTTGTTCCATTCTTGATTTCCGGTTGGCTTATACCTTTACATATCTTTAAAGGTTATGCTGAGACGAGATAAACCCTATACCAATTTTTGATTCTCAATTTATGTCACCTTTCTAGGAATCGTTATAGCCAAGTCTTGTTTCTTTTTTCGCGGTATTATACCGGAATTTCACACTTTTTTTATTACAAGTTCAGCTTGCATATTGATTTTTTTAAATGGTTTGGGTTGCTGCAGCCTTTTCTCCTGCCTTGAGAATGTGTATTGCCTATACGACCACTTCTTGCCATTTTCTTGATTTCTCATTTGCAACGTAAGTTGCCGGCGTTCTGTGAATTTGCGTTTGAATTCCGCCCTTGTGTGTGGGTAGCTGTTTCGATATAGACTTTTTCGGTTTGTTTCCACCATTGCTCTACACTGCTGGCTGCTTCTGGGTTTTTTTGGAGGCTAAGCTTGAGCGCTTCGCAGAATGTTTTTCTTGTGTCGGCATAATCTGTCAGTGTTCGATTTTTTTTTCTTGATCCGTTTTGCAGCGACAGGCTTAATTTTTGGATTGTGATATTACCAGTTGGTGGTCAATTTGAATGTCTGCATCACTCATTGCCCTGGCATCTTGTCATGACGTGAGAAATTTCTTGTTGATCATCTATTTGGTTCACTGTTCTGACATCAGATGATGTCCATGTGTATTTGTATATCTTTTTGAGTGGAAATTTACTAACTCATATGAATAGCTGGTTTGTGATGCAGAAGTCGATGAGTTGTTCTTCATTATTATTACGCACAGAGTCAAATTCTTGTTAACTCATGTTGGTTGTCAGGTCGGTGTTATCTGTTCCAATTTTTGCATTGAAATTTCTGTCTTGTATTATCTTCATCATTTTCCGTGTGTCCTTGTCATTGTGGCTTATAGTTGTTCATAGTACCCATCCTTAATTGTTTCATCTGCGTCGTTTGTTTGTGGCATATCACTTAATATTATGGTTGTGTTTCGTAATTTTGAATGGAATCTTGTTACGCCTACGATTATTCTGCTATTAACTAGTTTATATTCCACTAGTGCCTTCTTTGCTTGAGCTGTTGTAAATATGCCCACGCATATATAATCAGGCAATTTTCTTGACTTGTGTTAATTTCACAACTGTTTTTCCAACTCATTTCACTGAGGCCGAGAGTTAAGATTTTGTAATGTTTGCTGCTGCTGTCAGAGTTTTGCTGTTCCAATTTCCGATTAGCCGAGGGTCGATATTTGCCGGTTTGTATTATTTATTCTAATATTCGTTTCTGTAATCATTTTAAATTCTGATTAATGAATCATTGGTCCAACCCTAGCAAGCTCTCATGGCTTTCGTTCCATTCCAAGGGGTGACCCAAACTTGTACTAATCCAAGTAATGGTTAAGGCACATTTTATTTTTGAACCAAAAATAGTAAAATTTATCAATAAAACTCATTTACCCTATAAGTTTTGTAGTAACCCCAACTATACGTTGCCCAAGAAACGAACGTTGATCCCAGAAATGAAGTATTCGTTTCGAAAATGTTTATTGCAGACGGAAAATTTGACACAGCGAATTTCTTTTAAACCGTGGTCGAATTTAGCCACGTATTTCTATAAAGCCCGCTAGATACAGAAAAAAAACAGATTTCTTCTAAACGCCTGGTATATGAAAGTTATAGGAGATACCAGTATGCGCTAAAGAAATGCCAACTATTTATTAAACCTGAAAACAATTTAATTTTATTCCAAGATATGTCAATCTCACCTATTTCTTTTATAAATATTTAATTTTAACTGCCAAAATATAGGTAAACCCCAATTTGAACCAGAAAACTATAACATGACGAGCTGGTACAGAAAAACGATGGAAACGGGTTCTTCAAATGATTATATGACATCCTGCGTTTTTGAACCAATCGGTTGAACTTATATCCAAAATTAAAAAATTAAAAAACAAACCATCCAAAGGTATTGATGAGATTGACAACTTTTTAGTGAAAAATTGTTCCTGGTATTTTTAAGATATTTTGAAACATCTGTTTAATTTAAGCCTGGATAGGGGAATATTTCCAGATGTATTTAAACTAGCTCTGGTAATACCGCTTTATAAAAAAGGAGATGAGTTGGAGCTTAATAACTATAGGCCCACAGCTCTTCTATGTACTTTTTCTAAACTATTTGAGAAAATGGTGCAGCGCAGACTACTAAATTATCTCGATAAGATTAAATTTCTAAACGAGAAACAATTCGGTTTCACAGCGGGAATCTACTGAGGAGGCATTGTTACACTTTCTAAGTAATATAGGGTTTTCCAATAGGAATGATATGATTTTTAAGTGACGTTTCGGTCATTTGTAATATGTCATGATTTGTCATTTTTTGTTTCATTGTATTCAGTAATGTTTACTATTTCATCATGGTGAGTTATACGCAAGAACAACGTTTACAAATTATTCAGTTTTATTATCAAAATAATCGTTCTCCAATTGTAATTTTTCGTGCGCTTTTGCCATTTTATAGTCGTAATAATCGTCCAAGTGTGCTCGCTATTCGTCGAATTGTTGAAAATTTTGAGCGTACATTTTCTTTACATAATATTTAAGTGCCAATAAGACAAAGATTCGCTCGAAGTAATGCAAATATTGCTGCCATTCAGGCAAGTGCTGCTGAAGACCGCAATTTGTCGATCCCAAGACATTCTCAAGAATTGGGACTGTCTCAAACCACAACCTGGCCGATTTTGAGAAAGGAATTGGGTTTGCATCCGTATAAAAATGTTCTCACTCAAGAACTGAAGCCATTGGACCATCGCAAACGTCGTGAATTTGCTGATTTTGCCTTGGAACAACTTGAAAACGATAACGATCTTTTTAAGAAAATCATCTTCTCCGATGAGGATCACTTTCATCTGAGTTCACTTAAACATTCACTTAAATTGACAGTTTGGTGTGGTTTTTGGTCTGGTGGAATCATCGGTCCGTATTTTTTTCGAAATGAAGCTGGTAACACCGTTACTGTCAATGGAGATCGGTATAGATCGATGATAACCAACTTTTAATGGCCGAAATTGGAAGAAGTTGATCTTGACAACATTTGGTTCCAACAAGACGCGCCACACAGCAAGTGCAACAATTGAATTATTGCGAGAAAAGTTTGGAGATTCGATTATTTCAAGAAATTGTGATATTGAATGGCCTCCAAGAAGTTGTGATTTAACACCATTAGACCCTTGTGAATCGACATCAAGCGTACATATAAAAATTGACAGCTCGGTGTAAAATTTAGTTTTCATTTAATAAATAGTTAATTAAAGTGGTTTTGGGTTTTTATTAAGTTAAAATAGTTTTATAGTGGTGTACGAACAATTTTATAATATTAAAAAAGGTGGTGGACGTAAATATATAGTGTTTAAGTGGATTATTGTTTGGTGGCAACAACAACAAGTGTTTGTTTATATTTAAGCGGCGTGTTTTTAGACAGTAAGTAAAGGCAGGTGTGGGCAAAAGGAGGGCTTCGGCCCTTAAAAGGGGCGATGTTTGAAAGCCCAAATAGATTCGCACCGTTGAGGATGTTGGGAAATAATACCCAACCCTCCAAAAGGAAAAAGATCGAAGAAATGCGAACAAAGAGATTAGGATTCGGTGGCGGTGCAGATATAATGGATTGCAATGGAGTAAATGAAAAATATTTAATAATCAAGCACGAGCAGGAGGGACAAAACCTGTCAAATTTTTCACCATTTGGAATACAAAAAGCGCTGGATATGATAACCAAAGGTATCATTAAAACGCAACGTTCGAGAGCTGGAGAACTCTTGGTTCTGACAAAAAATCAGGCAGCGACGGATGCATTACTGAAGGCAACATCTCTGGGACAATTGGCCAAAATAAAAGTGACGGAACACCCCATATTAAACAGTTGCAAAGGTATCATTTTCTGCCACGACCTAAAAAGTTTAACTGAGGAGGAAATCAAAGAAGGGCTTAAGGACCAAGGCGTCATAGAGGTATACAAAATAAAGAAATGGGTGGAAAATAAATTAACGGACACAGCAGCAATTATCCTGACTTTTAATTCACCAATATTACCGGAATATGTGAGGGCAGGCTTTATACAACTAAGCATTCGATTGTACATTCCAAATCCGTTGAAGTGCACCGAATGCCACAAATTTGGTCACACCAAAAAGAGATGCACAAGTGATCCTAAGTGCTACAAATGTAGTGAAGTAACACCACACAACCAGCCGTGCACTACACTAAAATGCATAAATTGTGGAGAGGCACACACCAGCAACAGTAAGGAATGTCGAGTATATAAACGAGAAGTAGAAATAGTGAAAATTAAAACTGTAGATAGATTAACATTTCCCGAGGCGAAAGCCAAATATTTTCGATTATATGCAAACACCACACCAGCTAACCAGACAACATATGCAGATACACTAAAAACCTCCTTTAACCCACCAAACACACCACAAAAGCCGCAAAACAAAGAAAACCAACTAGAACAGACAAAACCACAATCACATCCAAAAACTATTTCAACTTCAAGGCAACAACAGACACAATTAAACCAACCACAACAACAACAGCAACAAAAAGATCAAGTACAACAACAACAAAACCAACAACAGCCGCAACAACTAAAACAACTACTAGAAACGAACAAACTACAACAACAAATACAGCAAGTACAACGACAACAAGAAAGATTACAACAACAACCGCAATCAAATCAACAAACAACCTGTAATACAGCAATGGACATGGAGACAATAAAAAAAAATGAAGCATGGCTAGCAATGAGACATTCTAATTTAACTCCAAAAGAATTAACACTATTTGGAAATAACCATGTAAGTATGATTGATGATGAATGAGGGAAGGAGGAGAGAGAACGCATTTGCATTTATAAATGCCCTATCCTTTCTTCATTTCTTTGAATGGTAGAGCGAATGCTGAGATCCAATGAATGCATGAAAATTGGTCAGATAAATATTCGCAGTATATATGCCAATGGCGATATGTTGCGGAATTATCTGACCAATAATGATGTGAATGTGATGATTTTGTGTGAAACTTGGGAGCGTGAGGGTAAGACGTTTCGGGTGAAAGGATACAATTATCTGTCCAGACCGAGGGCTGATGGCTTCGGCGGGGTGGCGATATTGGCACGTGCCAATATCAGCCTGGTCCTTTGTGACATACCGCGCTTCGAGCACATTGAAGTCATCGCGGCCAAAACTCGGAATCTGGACAGAAACTTGTTATTTGTTAGTATCTATGCAACTCCAGTGTTGTCTACGTCTGACAGAGAGAGAAGCCAACGAGATTTTCAAATTTTGTTTGAATGGGTGGAAGGCAAAAGTGACGTGATTCTAGCGGGTGATATGAATGCGCATTCAAGAATATGGGGGAGTGAAAGAACTGATGCTAGAGGTAACTGGTTGACCCGCCTCATTCTGGATTCCGACCTCGTAGTCCTGAATGATGGTGGGTCGACTAGAATGCCGAGAGTGGGGTCGACAGCCAGCGCGATAGATTTAACTTTAATATCTAGCGGGCTGGCGGGCCAAGTCACTTGGAATGTCACAGATGAGAATTTGGGTAGTGATCATTATTTGATCAGGGCATGCTTAGGTGGTATAAATGTTGACATAGACCGTAAGGTCATTATGAATGGTAAGAAATGGGTCGAACGTATGAATGAGATTCTCACAATGAAAGAAGTAACTGAGGTTAACCAACTTGAGGATGAAATAGAGAGAACGAATGAAATGTGTACTATAAATATCAGAGGGAATGAATTCAAAGTGAATGGTTGGTGGAACAATGAAATCCAGTATTGGTATGAAAGGAAACGGATAGCATTGAGAGAGTTCAGTAGGTGTATATGTCATGAATGCAGAATAAATTATGGAAGAATGAATGCAAAATTGAAAAAGGCTATCCGTAGAGCGAAAAGGAAAAGTTGGCGGGACTATGTATCAAAAATGACACATAGAACCACAACTAAGGATGTATGGGATAAATTTAATAGAGTGAGAGGATATAGAGCGCAAGGCAGAAATGCAGTGTTAGATGACAGAGAGAATGGAGGTGTCTTTTTACAAATGATTACGGACGTACGTAACAATTTGAGTGATAGGTATGAAGTTTTGCTACCTGATAATGAAAATGAATTTATGAACGATATGTGTAAGGAGTTTGAATGGGAAGAGTTCCGAGGGGTTTTAGAAACATCCAAATCTACTACCCCCGGAACCAACAGAGTGAGTTATAAAATGATTAGTAGATTAGAATTCGAAGCCAAGGCGGCCTTGCTTCGAATTCTCAATCAAGTATGGATGAGTATTCAGATACCGGAAAAATGGAAGGAAAGCAGAGTGGTACCTATTCCTAAAAGGGATCGGGATAGGAATCTGGCAACAAATTACAGGGGAATATGTATGTTGAATGTATTTGTTAAAATTGTGAATGGTATGATGAAAGGTCGTATAGATAAATTTGTGAATGAGGGAAATTTGTTGCCGGAAACCACCTTTGGGTTTCGTCACAACCACTCTGCTAATGAGTGTGTAGAAAAGTTTGTGTGGGAAGTACAAAAGGAAAATAAGTATGTTGTGGCGGTATTTTTGGATATAGAAAGGGCATATGATTACGTGGTTCCAGGGAAACTTTATCAGATCCTTATGGACTTGGGGTTTCCTTGGAAAATTTGCAAATGGGTGTATGAGTTCATGAATGAGAGAAAGTTAGTTTTATGTGGTAGAGGGTATAGGTTGGAAGGAGCGGTGACTATCGGCCTCCCCCAAGGCAGTAAAATCTCACCGACTCTCTTCAACCTGTATACGAGCTCGATACATAGGTGTAACTCCTCGGGCAAAGTCATTTTGCAATTTGCAGATGACTTTGTCCTGATGGGCAAGGGGAGTACCATCGAGGAGGCCTTGAGTCGGGCTCAAGAATGTGTGAATCAGGTAACCGAATGTTTGAGTGAACTGAATTTGAGAGTAAATTCGAGTAAATGTTGTAGTATGGCTTTTAGAACGAATCGGATGGTTGATGTGCGAATATATAATGAGAGAATTGAGTGTGTGAAATTGACTAGGTATTTGGGAATCTGGATTGACAGAAGGATGAGTTTCAAAGTGCATATGGAAAAATTGGCCGATAATTGTAAGAGTAGATTGAACGTGATTAAAAGGGTGAGCAAACCAAAATGGGGAGCTCATCCGGGTGTGACTGATATGTTACGAAAGGCGCTAGTGTCAACTAAAATTGCGTATGGAATGAGTATATATGGTGATGGGTCCAAGGTTGGGTTTAAAAAGTTGCTGCTTGTGGAGAATGCGTGTGCTAGAGTGGTATTGGGAGCGATCAATTCGACACCAATCCATACTCTGTGGTCTGAATTGGGTGATTCGCCTCTTAATTTTAAGAGGGAATGGATCACCGTGCGAGAGACTGTGCGAATGTTAACTAAGGACAATAAATTAGTGAATGAAATGAAAGAGAGATTGCAAAGAGGGTCGGTTTACAAAAAGACAACAAGATCACTGGTAATCTTGGAAAATATCAACATATTCTCCAAGATTCGTCCGGCAAATCCGAAAGTCCCTCCGAGCAATCTAATAGTGCGGTTGAAGTTTGGTGACACAACAAAAGCAACGATGAATGAGTTATCGGTTAAGAGCGAATTTTGCAAAATGCGAATGAATTATGTTGCACATGTGGAAGTGTATACAGATGCTAGTGTAAATGATGATCGCGTAGGTGTGGGAATTTATATTCCTTCAATGAAGAAAGAGAAAATGGTAAGAGTGCATGACAGTATCTGTATAATGAATGCAGAATTGATAGCGATTATGGAAGGGATCAAGTTGGCAATGACACAAGGGAGAAGGAGAATAGTGTTATTCTCTGACTCCCGGAGTGGGTTGGAATTAATTAGTAAGGGTGGGGGAACTCATGGCAATGTGTATGTGGAAATGTTATATAAGTATCTTCAATCTTATGGGAGGGAGGTCATCCTTCAATGGATACCTTCACACCTACAGATTGAAGGTAATGAAAGAGCCGATATGCTTGCGAAACGGGGTTGTTTGATTGACGATGTAAATGAATATGAATTCATGGATGCCAGAGACGTACTTCGCATGTTTCAGATGAATCTGTGGAGAAAATGGGAGAGAGAGTTTGTTGAAAAATGTCAGGTGAAAGGTAAGAAGTACTTTGAGTTGGTTAGGTCTCCTTTGAGACAACCGTTCTTTAAGGTGCTCAAAGGAGATACTAGAATGTTACGAACTATGGAACGAGTGAGATTGAATCATGGAAATTGGAAAGAATGTTTGAAGAAACGCAATTTGGTTGTGTGTGAATTATGTGAAAGCTGTTTGGTTGTGGAGGACATCGAACATTTGATTCTGAAATGTTCTGCATTTAACCAGAGCAGACAAATGTTCGATGTTCTATTGAGTGCAAGTAGTTTAACTGAATTATTACGAATGGGAATGAACGTATATAAGAATATGTATGAATTTATTAGAACAAATCAGATAGAAGTGTGAAAGGGGATCGATGTGTGGAGGCTAGGTGAATGAAAAGAAATTAAAATTAAATTATTATTATTATGGTAAAAAGTGTTAAAAATTAAAAATTGTAAATTTTGAAACGGGCCATATGGCACCAAATTTTTGGAGCTAGTGCCAAATAAATAAAATAAAAAAAAATAAAAAAAAAAAAAACACCATTAGACTATTTCTTGTGGAGTTATTTGAAGTCATTGGTCTTTAGCAATAAACCAAACTCTCTTCAAGTTTTACATGTCAATATTGAACGTGCTATTCATGACATACGACTTGGTTTAGTGGAAAAAGTACTCGAAAATTGAGTTCATCGAATTCGTTCCTGCAGAAGAAGTCGTGGAGGCCATTTGAATGACGTTTTATTCAGAGCTTAATTGTATCGATTGTACTTCACGTTAAATAAAATCATTTCAATTTCCTTAACAATTAGTGTGTTTTATTTTAAAGAAATCTTATCACTCTTATTGGAAAATCCTATATATATTTGGCTATAAGCAAGTCTCAAAAGGCTACTGCTTTATTTTTAGATATATCTAAAGCATTCGATAGTGTTGATCACGACATTCTGCTTACGAAATTGAAGTTCATAGGGGTGAGAGGCGTCATGCTAGATTGGTTTGGCAGTTATCTTAAAAATCGTCGTCAAGTGGTTAAAGTGGAAAGCTCTATCAGTGACCCGGGTAACTTGAGTTGTGGTGTTCCCCAGGGCTCTGTGCTTGGACCTCTGCTATTTCTTATTTACATTAGCTCCATTTTTGATATCGATCTGTTGGGTCAGACAGACCACAGCGTTCGCCGACGACCTGGCGTTGAGTTATCCATTTGATTGCAATTCATCAGAATCTCAACTTGCATTGCAAAGTGATTTATCAAAACTTGTAAACTGTAAGCGATAAATCTAGAGTTATGAACGTAGGAATTGTCTCAAATACATTGACGTTTCAAAGCTACCTATGCAACAGAAATCCCTGCTCTCCACAGTGCTTTCAACTTCTAGGTATGAATGAGTTTCAATACTTAGGCCTAATTGTTCACTCGCAGTTAAATTGGGATTCACACCTTAATAAAGTCAGGAAACGCGTTCTACAGTCAAGCCTCTATAGCTCGTTGAATCGATAATTATGTAGGGCATCTCTAGTTGGGGTGGGATTTATTTTTCACATATTGAAGATCTCTAAATTGCACAGAAACGGATTCTTAAATTAATTTATAACCGTTTTGTAAGGACTGGCACAGTTCCACTTTTCCGTGGGCTCAGACTTCTACCATTAAGATTTATACGTTTTTAAGGTGTTGAAAATGTTTTTTATTCGCAGTCATAGTTTTCATGATCGTGTAATACATACTTATAGCTTGGGCAATCCAAACATCTTTGCTGGTGCTCGATGCAATAATGAAAAATGTAGGCGTTTTTATCTCTTTATGGCACCTTACTGGTTTCAAATGTTACCAAAGCATTTAAAACTTCTCACAATAGAGCGCAAATACCAATTCGAACGTGAATTACGAATTGGGCTGTCTAATATAAATGATATTGAGCAATATTTTTAATTACAGCTCTGCATATTTTTTCTTTTTTTTTAATATTATTTAAGCTTGTAAAGTTCAAACATTAATGTTTCAATAATTGTCAATAACTCCTTTTCTTTTGTTTGGCAATAGATACTAGAGAATAAGAATTAATTTGTATTACTTGCTTAATTTAATTGTGCCCAACTCAGGTATTTCCTTACCTATATGGGCTTTACTTTATTTCTACCTATGTATTTTATTGTACTTTGTAACCTTACATTTATAATTTTGATTGAAATTAAGATGTCTACGAATTGTCTACATATTCTACTAATTCTCGACATGGTATACTCAAAAATCAATTGTCTACGCTATTTTCGACACCAACATGTAGACAATTTGGAAATAGGCGTAGACGCACAACACTGATCTATATTGTATAAATGAACTATACCAGCATTGAACTGCTGAACACGCGCTTCTCTTGTGATAAACGGTACTACTTACGAAAACGTGTAGCCATTTTCCATACATGAAGTTCAAATAAACTAATATCTATAAAGTACACGTACACGTGCTTGACTTGAATGCTATATCTAACTCTTTCAATAATTAATCATTCGCCCCCCACACAGAATATAAATGAAAGGAAAGTCATAACTCCTTTACATTAGAAGACATGATTTTTCTTCTTAAATAATAATATTCCATCTCAAATCATATATCGTTTGGGTAAATAAAAAAAAATATTTTAAATAAGAACAAACAATAAAATAAATAAAACTAATTTTAAATTAAAGTGGGGTGAAAATTGTAATTTTCCTTTTTTTTTTTTGTTATTTGTGATATGTATGTACGTACATGTTTCGTTTTTCACAAAACAAAACCATTTCAACACAACAACAACTCAGGCACAAAGAAAATGAAAAATATTATTTTTCTAAATACACAATACTATTAAAATAACCCGCTATCCTCCTATTCATTTTCCATGGAAAAGCAGAAAAAAAATTTTTTTTGTTATTATCTTTTCATTTTCTTATTTTCCTTTTTTTTTGTATTTTGGATAAAAGAAATAAATGAAAATACAAAAAAGACAAAATATACATGTATATGATTGTTATTATAAAATGAAAAACGAAAAGAAAATATATTTTGTACCAAAAAAAAAACAAATGGAAGAAGAAAATGTTAGGGAGGCTGGTCTTAAGCCCTAGGATTACTTTAGAAAAGGACCAATCAAGGGTAAATGTTTCAAATATTATATTTATATATTTAAACACACAACACAACGAGATGAAAAAATTGTATATGGGGAGAAAATTTACTTCTTTTCTTATTATTTTACTATAAAAAAATATATAAGAAGTTCTTCTTCTAAATATGTTATCTTTGCTTCAATGAATATATATTTTCGAATATTCATTCTGTGCTTGGTTTCTTTATTTCGGTATGTGTTTAGGGAAAAACGATAGAGCAAAAATCTATTTCGTAGTTCTAATAATTTGTCTCATTCAATTTTTTTTAGGTTAATTTTCCCCATTTTCTTATTATTTTGGTTCGAAACGAATTGTGTTATTTTTCGTATGAATGAACTTACAATAAAATTAAATTAATTTAAGTTAAGTTAAAACAAAAAAGAAATTTGGGGAAAATTTATTTTTTTTTTCCGTTTGGTTTAGAAAAGACAACTTGTCAAGGATATTATGCTTTATAATAGCGATTTTAATTTAGATGAATTACAAATGTAACTGAAGTTGAACATTTAAGATTGTACACAGGCCTAATAATATTAAGAATAATAATGTTCGAGTACACAAGGATTGGCATTAAACAATAAAAGCAAGAAAGTGATACCGAACTGTTGTCCGTAGAATAAAACAATTATTATGTCGCAATTGCGACTTAAGTACGCTGCAACATACAGTGCTGGGAACAAAAAATTGGGCAAACATATTTTATTGCAAATTGGAGTCTTTTTTGGTAAAATTACAACACTTTTGAAAGCAATTGGCTTATTGTTTCATTTTAAATACATGTATGACGTAATTTTTTGAAAAAAAAAAAATGTACCAGCAATTTAGGGGAAAATTAAGGAATAAATTAAGCGCATATTTTTTAATTTTTGTTTTGTTTTTTATTGATTTATAGAAGTTCTATCTTTAATATTAATATTTTGTTGGACCGCCTTTTGTTTTTATTACAACGTTACAACCCCGCAACTGATGTGTGCAAAAAAATTGGTCAAACAATTATTTTATTTTACGCCTACCGTTCTTGGCCGTCATTAGGGACCGGATGTTTTATTGCCTGTAATTTTTTTTTGAGTATTAATAGTGCATATTTTGTAAGATTAAGTTATTCTGTAAGTGATCCTAGTCAAATAAAGAATAAAGTGCAATTTTAGTTTAAAAAATGGGAAAAGTTAGTGAGCAGCGTAAAAGCAATATATTGATTTTGGCGCGAGAAAATTTAACCACGCGTGAAATAGCAGAAAGATTAAACATTCCTAAAAGTACTGTCGCGTGGAATATTAAAAAAATGCGAGAGATGGGCAGTACACAAAGCAAGAAAGGCTCTGGAAGGCCCAGAAAGACAACGCCAGTGGAAGATCGTTTCATAATATTACAATGTCGTCGGAACCGTTTTAAAACTTCGTCGGGCATAAGACGGGATGTTGAGCGAGCAACGGGAAAACAAATTTCAGCCAGCTTAGTGAGAAAAAGACTTGTTAAAGCTGGTTTGAGAGCACTTAAACCAGTCCAGAAGCCTGAGTTCACATTACTAGTGAAAAAAAACGTTTGCTATGGGCCCAGGAGCATGTTTTTTGGACTCCAGAGATGTGAAATGATGTGATTTTCTCCGATGAATCAAAATTCAAGCTGCATGTTGGAGATGGAAGAATTCTCGTAAAAAGAAAACCGGGCGAGAGGCTTAGCATCGAATGTCTTTTAAGACTTCAACCGAAAAATGAAGGAATTATGGTCTGGGGATGCTTTTCTGGAAATGAAGCCGGTCGTTTGTGCTTCCTTAGTTCCAGCATTACAGCAGCTGTTTATCTGCAGATCCTACACAACATATTTGAGCCTTCTGTGTTTAAGCTTTTTGGCGAGACTTGCAAATTTAATTTTCAACAGGACAATGCTCCGTGCCATACCGCCAAAGTTGTGAGTTGTTAACTTTGAATTGTAGATAGAAAAATTGCCTTTCAGATAAACATAAATAATTTGTTAAAATCTTGTTTTTTTTCTTATCTCTTCATTTAAAGGTAAAAAAGTACTTCGAACAAAGATGTGTCGATGTATTGAGCTGGCCCCCGTATAGTCCAGACTTAAATCCCATTGAAAATATTTGGTCTATAATGAAGCTAGAATTAGCAAGAAAGCATCCAGAATCGAATCAAGCTTTAAAAAGTTCGTTGATGACGAATTGGGAATCCATACCTCCTACGACTTTGAAAAATTTATCAAATTCAATGAATCGGAGGTGTATCACTTTAATAAAAGCAAATGGCGGTCCAACAAAATATTAATATTAAAGATAGAACTTCTATAAATCAATAAAAAACGAAACAAAAATTAAAAATTAGGTGCTTAATTTATTCCATTACTTTAACTCCAATCAACGTATTTTGAATATTTTGGCATTTTTCGGGGTTTTGCCCCGATTTTTTCCAAAAATTACGTCATTCATGTATTTAAAATGAAACAATAAACCAATTGTCAATTGCCAATTTTTTTTCCCAGCACTGTATTTATTCAAAAGATTTTGTTTGCCTCCAATCCACCCACCTTTTCAAATATAAAGTTATTTATAATAAGTGGACGATTTCTTAACGATACCAATGTCTGTGAAGTTAGCCCAGGATTTCATCCCAGAAAAAAAAAAATGTCATCAGGCAACACTAAAACTGCATTATCATCCCAGCCCAGGATTTGTTTATAATTTATGTTAAATATGGTAAACTATGTAGATCATCCCAAAAAATAAAATGACGTGAATATTTATCCCAGAAAACAAAAAACCCACAGAAAATAATATTCGTACCCTTATAGCGCTGATCTCAACATACGGATCAACTTGGGAATTTTAGGGTAAGCAACAACCGTTATGGTAAAACGATACGAACTGGTTCGAACCCCAAAACTCGTGGTTGGGAACCATTACTTTCACTCATATTTATAATTTCGTTTTTTAATTTTCCTTAAATAATTTTGACTTGGAATAATTTTACTTGATAGGTTGTTACTTATATTTGGAAAAACTATAAAAAATAAAATATTTTGACTGTTTCTACTTTCTATGTTTTCAAACTTGTTGTACAACAAGTTGCAAAGTGTGTGGTGTAGTCTGCAGACTACTTACCAGTTGTACAACCAAGTTGCACCGTGTATGGGCACCGTTACGTATAAATATTTAAATGGCCAACTTTGATTGAATCGTGAAATATTTCCATTTCTAAAACAAATTTCATATAAAACAGTTACTGGCGCACAACTATAGCCCGTCGTTAGTCATTTTTCTGTAAAACCGGCCATAAGTCATTGTTATTTCCGAGAACTGCCTACTTAGCGTGCTACATCGCCAGATACAATAAATGGGATAATCTCGAACAGCGTTAGACAAGTATAAGCGGCAATAATTTGGAACGCAAACACAGTTGTAATTTAACAGTGAACAGTACCAGTCAAGCAGTAAAAAGTGAACAATTAAAGTGAAATAGTGAACCGTAATACAAAAAAATAAATAGTGAAATAGTGAATTTGTTGTAGAAATGAAAGTTGTTGGTAAACAAAGTTTGTAACTTTAACCGCTGAGTGTTTCATTTACAAAATTCTGAAACAAAATTCTTTGTTTCTCATACTTTAAATAGATTCGTACTTTATTGTAAACTTGTACAATTTGACCTTTTGTTATTCAGCCACAAGTTATGAAATAGGAATATGAAGACGTACAAAATATGCCAATTTCTAAAAGAACCGTTTAGGTTCTGACACAAATGTGTTTGCGAGAAAATAAATAAAAATCAATAGAGTAGAGAAAGATTTTCTGGTAAACACATACACATATTACAAAAATAAGTAAAAGTATTTAAGAAAACAAAAAATATTTGACGTTTCTAAACACCTCCAAACCACCACCCACGAACTAATCATTACAAGAAAATATATATACCAAACTCTTAGGTAATAAATTACAAAAATATCAAGAAAAAAAAGTTAAAAGCTCTAAACGTTATAAAAAAAATAAAATTAAATTTCTCGTATACTCGTACATCTGTATATTGTAAATTAAATGTTAACAAAAATATAAATAAAAAAAAGCTTTTTGCTCAAAAATTGTATTTTGTATTTTTTATTGTTTACATCATATTTTGTTATAAATAAAATAAAAATTAAAATGAAATAATAAAACAAAGAATGTACGCGACCCGTAACGAGAAGAAACATTCCGTTATTATTTTGTTTGCGCGGTTTTGTTCTTGTACTTAGTTAGAAAGCATATATCCAGCAGAGATTTATTACCGCAAGTAAAACGAATTTATTTTTATTTGTTTATTGTACGTAAATATGACGTCACACGACAGTAAAATATTGCTGGTACATAATATATTTGTTTTTGTTGTTGTTTTAGCAGTGGCGGCTAGGCGATATGAACATGATTCTTAGTATCGTTGCATAACTTCGGAATAACTTAAACTACCTATGACATTATTATGCGGGTCCCTGGCACACTAATTTTCGTCCCCAAAAGGTTATAAATGTTCTTCCCCTCTGGGAGGGGATAATCATTACCATAATTTTATAAAAACAAAATTGAGGGGTGAGTATGTTGTGGTCTACACCAAACTTTTTGTTACCACATAGATCTCGAATATGCCGCACTTGATTTCTAAAGTGCAAAATTAAACTTACTGAAGTTTTAGCAAAACTGTCTTGTATAATCAAAAATCATAATTTCTGCTTAAATTTCAGAAAACCAACAAACTTGTTGCTTAAGAATTTAATGTTTAAATTTATTTAAATCTTTCTTTTTGAAGGTACATGTTCCTGTACATAGATTTCGCAAGGATCTCACAATTAACGTAAAAAGTTTAAGTATCAAGTTTATTTCGGAATAATCAACGGCCTGAATCACTGGGACCCCTTAATTTATGAAAAAAGCGAAATTTATGAAAGTTTCTTCCCGATTAACCAATCCTGTCAGAGACCGAATTTTCGTTGAAAACAAGTTTTTTGTCAAAAATCGTAATTTCCGCTTATATTTTGCAAAACTGATCTGGACCGGTATTGTTGCAAAACTAATTTAGAATCCTTCAGTGCTTTGTCGTTTTTCTCGTAAATGATACACATATACCTTCATCATGTATACCGGTGAAGAATAATATAAATGTTTTTCTACTTCCGCAGTACTGCAATGGGAACATTACTGCGGGCTGCATAGAAACGGAGAGTAGGAGTTTCTGGCTTGAAGCCGCATACATGGACCGGGAGAAGCCAGTGCCACCAGATATACTGGGGGCACTTGTTTGTGATGCAGGAAGGAGGAAGGTCGGAGTTATCTTAGGGTGTCACTCGAACGTGCACCATACTATCTGGGGCAGCTCGGATATCAATGACAGGGGTGAGTTACTTTTAGGATTTCTTCTAAAATCTAGCCTTACTATTAGTACTATAGGTCAGGAACCCACCTTTATTATTAGAAATAGGCAGGTGGTTCTGGATGTTTCTCTGGTCTCCGATTTTATCTCACCTATGATCAGGGAATGGAGGGTGGCGAAGGAGCATCCCTTCTCTGACCATCGGTATCTAACGTTTAAGCTTAATCTCCAAATCACAAATCAGTAAGTTTTCAGAAATCCCAGGGCGACAGTATGACACGTATATAGATATACAGGGTGGCTGAGACCAAATGTTACTGACTTCACTCTGCTGACATTTGTGTAGTTGTCATTTTCGCGCGTCAATTTTTTGACAGATTGAAGTTTGGTTAGTTGTTTACATGTGGTCAACAAATAATTGTTCTAAATGAATATCTTCATAAAAAAATCGTAATGGAATTCAAACGTAATAGTGTAATTGCACTGTATTTGGGTGGAAATTTACAAACAGCAATAGTTCGTCAGCTCCAGCATTTGAATGTGAATAAAATGTTTGTGTATCGAACCATAACTCGATACAACGAAACAGGTAGCATCGCTAAACACAACAGAGGCGGTCCTAAAAAGACAGCAACATCAAAAGAAATGATACGAAATGTGAAGAAACGAATCCAACGAAATCCTCGTCAAAATGCCAATCAATTAGCCGCACGTCTACATGTTTCACGATACAGCATTCAAACCATATTGAAAAATGAACTACACTTGAAGCCCTACAAGATACAAAAAGTTCAAGATCTCACGGAGGCACAAAAAAACATTAGGCTTGAAGGAACACGAGCATTGAAGGCCTTGGCCGAACGTGATGAGATTCCAAAAATTGTCTTTTCTGATGAGAAAATTTTCACCATTCAACAGTATGTGAATAAACAAAATGATCGTGTTTGGTTAGAGCACAAGTCCAGCGATAATTTGGACACAAGAGTTGCCATGCGCAAGCAATCACCAGCTTATGTTATGGTTTGGGCTGCAGTGACTGCAGATGGACGCACTCCTCTGGTTTTCATCGAACATGGAGTCAAGGTAAACCAAGAGGTGTACCGCCAAAAGATCCTAAACGATGCTTTGTTACCTTGGGCACGTAAACACTTTGGTACGAACCGTTGCACATTCCAACAGGACTTGGCGCCGTCACACAAAGCTCGAGCGACACAGCAATTTTTACAAAATTGCGTTTTGCGGCTGATTTCGTCGAAAGAATGGCCACCATATTCACCAGACTTGAATCCCATGGATTTCTCCATATGGTCCATTTTGGAGAGTAAGGTGTCCACTAAAAAATACGAAAGTGTTGATGCATTGAAGTCAGCTCTTGTTCGAGAATGGAATAAAATTCCGCAAGCTCACGTTCGGTCAGCATGCAATGCTTTCTATGGAAGACTGAATCAAATAATCAGAGCCAAAGGAAGTCATATCGAGCAGTAACATGTTTTTAATAAAATGTAATATGTTTTCAACATATTCCACGAAATTTCAATAAAAAATAATCAAAATTAAAAAAAAAAATATGATCACATTTCGCCCTTTTTGAATTTGATTTTGGGTTGTAATTTAGTTGATTTTTATGAACTTCGCGTTTGTCTTTTTATTTTTAAGCTTCTCAGGACAAAGCAACCTCCCTATTTATTTAATAAGTTATTGTTCAGTAGGTTTTATTCTTCAAATTTACGTTTACTTCCCCCTGTAAACTTGTGTAGGTCTCTTAATACTTCGTTTTCTGTTAGAGGTATTTCTCTTTGGAACTCTATTCCATTAGATATTAAGAGATCGGCGTCGCTTAGATCTTTTAAAACGGGTTATTTAGCGTGGCGCGCTTGAATGACAATACATTTGTATAATAATATTTTTATATTTATTTATATTGTTTTTGTATGTAGTTTGTAAGCATTCACTTCTTGCAGTATCCTCCGTAACAAATGAGCTTGAGCTCAACATGGAGGGTATTAGCATGGAGTGGATTTGTTTTTTGAAAAAATCTGAGGTTTTTATGCCTAATGGAAGTATTTTTTTGTTGATGTTCATTTATTATGCTTCCATATGTGCTTTTCCTCTACTAAAATTGTTATGTCAATCTATTAATAAATAAATAAATAAATAAATAAATAAATAAATAAATAAATAACACTTGGTCTCAGCCACCCTGTATATTGGAGAGTAGTATTCCATCTAGAGTTCCAGAACTCTCCGACACGGGTAGTAATTTGGATTCAATAGTTGATACTCTTACTAGGACTTGCAATACCTCTATGAATGAAGCCTGCTCATTAACAAAGCTGAGAGGAAAGCGGAAATCTGTTCGGAAGAGTATATGGTTCTGCTTTCATTAGAGCGAAAAGATCGAGAGAAAGCAAAGACTGGGACTTCTATAAGGAATGCCTTAGAGAATATAAAAGAGAGACAATGGAGGCGCAAAGGAATTCGTGGAAGCTCTTCTGTGAAAGAATAGAAGAGGTCTCGGAAACCCCAATCGGTTAAGAAAGATTTTCTCTACGAGTCCAGCTGTTCCAGGCTATCTGATTAAACCGGATGGTGAATGGACGGTTTCTAGTCAAGAGACTCTTAAACTTCTGATGGAAACTCACTTCCCGGGAAGTGAGGATGCGTCGATTGCGAGGGTGGATGACTGCGGGTCTAACGATGAAAGCGGGGCCCAACTGTACTGTGTACAAAGGATGTTCTGAAAACACGGAAGATAAAATGGGCTATTAAAAGATTTAAGCCCTTTAAGTTAGCTGGTCCGGATGGGATTGTACCAGCAGAAATTCCGAAGAACTCGGAGGTTTTACTTCCTTGGCTGGAGGTTATCTTCAAAGAGTGTCTGAAGCTGGTTTACATCCCGAAGAAATGGAAGGAGGCTAGGGTGATTTTAATTCCAAAAGCAGGTAGCTCGCACTGCAACCCTAAGAACTTAATACCAATATATCTGTCATCCTTTCTTCTGAAAATATTGGAAAAGCTGCTGGATGTCTTTATTCGTTCGAAAATTGCACCCAGAAACTGGGCACAGTCTCAAGATGCGTACAATAAGGGTAAGTCCATGGGATGGGGGAAGTCTTCGTCAGAAGATGGGTTGTTCGGGGAACACCTCAGGGAGGTGTCCTCTCTCCTTTTCTTTGGAATATAGCAATCAATGGACGAACTACTATTGGAACTGGATGGGGAAGGAATAGGTGTGGTTGCTTGTGCCGATGACGTAGCGATAGTTGTCTCGTGAAAGCATCTTGGTACAATCAGGGATGTGATGCATAATGCGTTGTCAATCGCTGCGGGCTGGGCCAGCAGATGTGGTTTGGGGATCAACTCTTCTAAAACAGAGCTGGTCCTTTTCACTAGGAGATATAAAATTTTGGAAGTTATTTCACCAAGTCTGAATGGAACTATGCTGGCCTTTACTGATAAGGCGAGATTTCTAGGGATTCTTGTGGACAGTAAGCTCAGTTGGAAACCAAATACGACAGAAAGAGTAAAGAAGGCCGCTGTGTCACTCTATTCTTCAGAAATGCCATCGGAAGTAAATGGAGTCTGAAACCGGAGCTGGTGCACTGGCTTTACACGGCAGTTGTAACCCCCGTACTGCTGTATGATTTGAGTCTATAGTGGCCAGCTCTGGAGAAACTATTATACAGGAACATGATGGGAAAGGTGCAAAGGGCTGCCTGTGTAACGGAATTTTATTCAGTTCCGTTATCAACCCAAACATCAAATTTCAACATACGGCATAACCTTCGAGGTGATACCTCAAATTCTACCAAAAGAAATTACCATGCCGTATTTCGCATTGTTATTGGTTGCTTATGTTACTCAGATTACTGTATATATCCATGCAGTAGGTGAATAAACGTAAACCATAATAATATATAATGCAACATTATCAATTTATTTTTGCATCGATATGTCTTGAGGTAAATGGCATGAAAAAAAAACTCTGCTATTGAAAATACCTACAATTGCACCTTTCGATCGATTGATTTTTTGTTGATGTAAATAAATTTTTGCGCGTGCATTGAGTAAGCGAAAATCAATGTCACGTTGTTGTACGTTTTTGCGTTCGTACATTTTGATGAATGTACAATAATTTGTTTTCAATTTTTGGTATAAAATGTACAACGGAAAGAAAGAAGGGGAGGAGTTGCGTGCTAGACAGTCAGCCGTGCAGCTGTGTTTAGAAGAGGTAGAAAGTTCAGTTTCTTTTTGGGTAATTTCCTGATATCTAAAATAAAATGCGTTTGTTAACATGTGTAAAATTTAGTGAAATACAATAATAATTTTAAAAAAAAGTATAAATTAATCTGAAATAAATTTAATTAAGAAAATTGGATGTGTTTATTATCTCGTGATACTATACAGTGTTCATTAAGTTACATAAATAAATTGATGTAATCGGGGAATGTAATCAAATCAAGTGCCAATAAATGTGAAATATCCGAAAAATTCGTTTTGTGGGAGTGTTACAAGTTTGATTTATGTTTGACACCAAAGAAAATTTTTGTTCATTAATTTAAAAATAAAAATAAACGTTAGTGAAATACATACATTGAAAGACTGATCCGGGAGGTAAATTAAAAGTGCGAGTTTTTTAGTCTAGTGCTTTGCAGACTAAATTTTCTTTTTTTTTGGTAAGTATGATTTTAGTGCAGTAGAGATACTAACCATTCTAATCGTGGCGAGGTTCCTTAGTTGCTTCTAGCAAAGCTGAGTCTTGCTAGGAGCGAGGGCATCGAAAGTAACCCTGCCCATAGGCGGGACACCCTCTTTCTGCTGAGGACCTCCTCCACGCCATTAAACCACTAATCGTTAAGCTTCTCTATTAATATTTTTTTTTGGTGCGTATTTCTTAGGGTAATTATGTTACCCTAAGAAACCAGAATTAACAACCATGGGTAAAACATCCGCTTGAAATATGTAGGACCCGCCAGTTTTGGGTCCGAGGACCCCACTTTTCATTTTTTTTCAACCTTTAGATGGTAAATATTAGGCCATCTTTCTCTTTCTCTTTTGTTATTGTGCGGTAATCTAGGTCCCGCATTTCGTCTAACCCCAAAAACCCACGACCACATCCCCTACAAGACTGAGCTGCGGGAATCAAAGCCGCACATGGGGTTAGTGCATGAAATGGGGACAAATTTCTTTAGCGTTAGGGTATACGGTCGTAAGACGGTAAACTTGTAGCGTTATAGTGGCGCCCAAACAGGGACATAATTCGGCCCAAAAATTCTGGTAACAAATACCACAATAAGTCTAAGAAATTCAATTGAGGATCCCCTCACACTCTCGTCTAAATTAATATTCGACATTACTTTTTGGGTAATGTTCAAAAATTGTTAAATACTTCTAAATAAAATTTAAATCGGTTTAAAGAACAGTGTGCTTGGTTTTTATCATTGTTAGATGTAAATTTCTATCGATACGAGTATGGCAGCGGCAAGCCTGACCTAATACGTGGTGGGTCATACGCGTACCGACAGAGATTGATGATAGTTGAGCTTCTATGCTAGATCCCCGAATGGATGGTTTATCCGTGGCATGTCCCAACCCGCACTCCGGGGGATAAACCAACATTCGTGGTAGTTATAGGAGTTTAAGAATTCATCTAATGTGGTGGGAAGGCTGGAGCATGCGTTGATAACCGAACTCAAACAATAATCCAGTTGTACGGTTTTCTGTACCGTGTACAACAACCAGTGGTGCAACGGATGTTAGTAAGGGTGAAAAGGGTTTTTCCTTGAAACAATATGCATCATCTCTTTCCTTGCCGAGTGATAAGACCGGGGGTATTAAGAGCTGCACATTTCTCAGATACTAAAACTACTTTTCCGCATCCTAAAGTAAGTTGCACGACTGTCACTAAATTTTCCTACGGTTTGATTCCACAATGGTTATAAGAAATTATTACGAGTTGTGGCAAATTTTATTATTCAAAATATGGATTTCCAACAAGCAGTGTATAGTTAGGTTATTGCGCAAATTCCACTTTGTCGTTTCATTTAAAATTTATCATCCTCCGGGATGGGGTTGCCAGTCCTCCCATTGCTAGTTGTAGGCGCGTTCAGGGTATAATGTGTTTAGCTGTCCAATCCGGTTTTCTATCAGTGAACGGATATTGATGAGGTTTCGGACATAAGCTAAACACTATTATACCACACACTGTTGAAATCCTTGGTGATAACCGGCGTGTTATCATCCCCAATAGACAGCAATAGCAGCTGTTGTTAGAGGCCTGCAAAGGTCTCATCAACATCAGTTGACTTACATGGTAACGTTTTTGTCACCCATGTAGGTGAGCTCCTCTGCTGAGTTCAGGGTAAGACTGCCAGCTGCAGAAAAGGGGACAACAAACTTGCCATGGTCTATTGGGTACCATAAATGTCATCTGTTTCCAAGTTCACCATAGCAGCGAGGATCACCTTGTATGTCAGGTTAAGACTACCGCTGCATCATTGGGAACAAGGAAATAATTTCATCAAAATTTCAATTTCAAAGCCTTTATCTTATCCTTATTTTTATCCCCGTTGGCGGAATTTATTCATTGAAGGGGGATATTACCCATGGTTGTTTTATTTTTGAATACGTTTTTTTTTAGTTAGGTTTTTTTTTATTTGAGGCCAAGAAAATTTTTTATTATTATTATTATTTTTATTTTTTTTTTTTTTAATCAACGACAATAAGATAATGAATCTAGATTACCTAGATCAAGACGAGCTTCTTGTGGAGTTCGAGGTGAGAGGTATGGGTGAAGCAGCTAAGCAAGCCATATCGGACGAGCTTAGGGGGATGCTTCAGGCAAAGTTCAAGGAGGAGGCCGCAGAAACGTACCTCCAGCCTCAGAGAGCCCATATTGGTGCCATTAAGCAACCCCAGACAGAAGCTGAGGTATGCTTAAGGAAGACACAAGCTTTAAGAACAGAACTGCTAGACTTCTTGGGACAGGACCAACCCAATTTTGAGGAACTACCTCAGTTTCTGATGAAGTTAAATCACATCCAAGGTCGTATATACCGAAGTTCTACGTCCCCAACGTTCCAAGCCCAAACAGCGAGTTGGACTAAAAATTTCAGGGAACTGATTACAGTAGTCGGAAAACTAAAAAGTAAGCTATTGACGGCGCAAGCCGCTAGCGGGCAAGTGGAACGACTCACATTTGAGAGGACAAAAAAACTGATTGGTCGTGCGAGTTCAAGGCGCCGGCCCGGCCAACCTAATCAAACGACAGACGAATCGTCAGACGACAATGACAGAGAAGTCTTAACTTCAAGTTTGAAAATTAAGAGTATAAAGGATTCAGTGCTCACGTATCAAGCTGGCGATTTTGTGCTTTCAGAATCTGAGGCGAGTACACAAGCACGACACGAGGAGGGTGAGCCACATCTCAAGCACTCATCCAGGGTATCCTCAGGGTTCGAACAGGACACGACTAGATCTAGCAAAATAACGGATGCTAAGCTTCGCCGGGAAGTAAGTACTTGGAAGGTACGGTTCGAGGGGAGCAGGAGTCCTCTCACCGTAGAACGGTTCCTCGTGCGGATGGAATGGCATGCGGCACGTGCTGGTATTCATTTAAACGACCTGGTTGGAGTGATAGATCTCTGTTTGGAAGGGGATGCTTTAGACTGGTTCTGGACCTCCGTGGACCGAAACCCGGGAATGTCATGGGAGGTGTTCCGTCAGGAGATGATAATTCGATTTGCAACGAGCAGAACCGATGATGACGTTCGAAGAATGCTCAACAATCGGAAACAAGAATATCCCCGTGAGTCATTCTTGGAATTTTACCAAGCAATCCATCGCCTCACGTTGCAGACTAACAAGTCGATCTCGGACGACACACTTTATACCATCATTAGACGAAATATGCGGCCAGGACTGCAAATGGCCCTGCATAATGAAACGCAATTTCGAAATTTGGGTGAGTTTGCTCGTCGTTGCAGCTCACTCGAAGATATGTGGAAACGATTAGGCCATAACCCAGAGGCCGGGATGGCACCACACCACAGCAGTTACAGTTCCGAAAGGTATCAAACCAGACCAATGTTAAGACCACAAGGGAGGTATGAAACACGCCCTCCTCGGGTGAGTGAACTGGCATTTGAGGAGGAAGACTTAGATAGTGGAAGCTGGTGCTATACAAACCAGAATGAACCACAAGACTATGTTGACCAAATCTGTGAAATTACCGATCGACTAAAACAACGAGTCACGTTCCAAGACCAGACCAGAGGCAAGACATTTCTAAAAAGGCCGGACGGGTATTCCCGGCATAATGCCCAGCCACCACAACCCCGGCAATGGGAATCTCTAAATGGCCGAGCGACACAGGGATCCCGAAGTTTCAGGTGTTGGAATTGCCATGACAACTCGCATTCATACACCGAGTGTCGCGAGCCAGTAAAAGGGTTTTTCTGTTTCGGTTGTGGAGAGCAGGGAGTATTGAAGCCCAACTGTAGCCATTGCAACCCACCGGAAAACTGGAGGTCCGAGATGGGGAACACTCGGAAACCCCATCTCGAAAACTCCGAACCGAGACAGAGAGGACGGGTGCCGACAGAGGAAGCTGCCAGCAACACCGATCCGGAGCTTTTCCGGAGAGGAAACAGACAAATTTGAAGATCAACAGTTGTCAGTCAGTATCCTGCCAAACGGATAACAGGCAAGATATTAGACAAATAAAATATTTTCGGGAAAGGCGCGAAATCGCGAGACTCCTTCACTCGACAGTTATCCATTCCAAACCCGACAACAGGCCATACGCCAAGATTAGAATTTGTGACCAAGAGATAGATGGACTACTAGACTCTGGGGCTAACATCAGTGTACTGGGTCAAGGGAGCAGAGATTTTTTGGAGAACTGTAAGTTAACTTACCGTTCAATAACAACCCATTTACATACTGCCGGTGGAACGGCAGAGAAGATCATTGGTTACATTTATGTTCCTGTCCATTTCAATAATCAGATTAAAACTTTAAAGTTGTTTATAGCTCCTTCGTTGTCCCAGAAGCTATACCTAGGAACAGATTTCTGGAAAACGTTCAATCTACAAATTTCCCTATCTGAAATAACACATACGAATGTGGAGGTACCAGAACAAGATAGACATATCTTAACTACTGTACAGCAGAAGCAGTTGGAGGAAGTCAAAGCCAAATTTCCATCCTTCGGACAGCTTGGCTTAGGGCGGACACACCTAGTACACCATGAGATAGATACCGCGGACGCTAAACCCATCAAGCAGAGGTACTACTCAATGTCGCCTGCCAAGCAGAAGGAACTAGATAAAGAGATCGAGAGGATGTTATCTCTCGGAGTTATCGAGGAATCTTCTAGTCCTTGGAGCTCTCCAGTGACAATGGTACCAAAAAGCAATGGAAAACTTAGGTTATGTTTAGACGCTAGAAAATTAAATTCGGTGACCATCAAGGAGGCTTACCCACTACCGATAATTGATGGGTTACTAAGTCGGCTAGAAAACACCAAATATATTTCCAGTCTAGATCTGAAAGACGCTTTTTGGCAGATTCCGTTGGATGCAAAGTCAAGGTGTAAAACAGCATTCACGGTCCCACACAGACCGTTGTATCAGTTTACGGTAATGCCTTTTGGGTTATGCAACGCTGCTCAAACCATGTGTAAATTGATGCACAGAGTAATTCCGCATGAATTACATGAGCGTGTCTTTGTGTACTTGGACGATTTACTGATAACATCACCTACCTTCGAGGAACATATACAATTGCTCCAAGTAGTTGCAAAGCACCTGACGGACGCCCACCTTACAATCAACGTAGATAAATCTAAGTTTGTTTTGAAACGGTTAAAGTATCTAGGTCATATTGTAGGGGATGGTAGCGTTAAGGTAGATCCAGATAAAGTAGCAGCTATTAAAAACTTCCCAATCCCGAAGACGGTCAAGAACATTCGCCAATTCCTGGGGATGAGTGGTTGGTATCGTAAGTTCATCTCAAACTACTCGTCACTAGCTGCTCCGCTTACGGACCTCTTGAAGACGAAGGGTAGTATAGTGTGGACCGAGACAGCACAAAAGGCGTTCGAAGAACTGAAATCTTGTCTCTCCAACGCGCCGGTGCTTACTCATCCTGACTACACAAGAACATTTTACATTCAGGTAGACGCTTCCAAAACAGGAGTTGGCAGCGTTTTATTCCAGAAGGATGATGAGGGTGGAGAGCATCCTATCGCTTTCTACTCTCATAAACTAAACGGTGCACAAAAGAACTATAGTGTCACCGAGTTGGAATGCTTGGCAGCAGTTCTTAGTATACGCAAGTTTCGCTCCTATGTAGAGGGCTACGAGTTTGTCCTTATAACCGACCATTCTAGCCTTCAGTGGTTGATGAGCCAGACAGACCTTAGTGGACGCTTGGCACGTTGGAGTTTGAAGCTTCAAGGATATAACTTCCGTATAGAGTACCGAAAGGGCACAAAGAATATAGTTCCAGATGCTTTGTCCCGGGTATACACGGAAGAGGTGCAGACGCTGGATCACACTAGCAGTCGCGAACCATTAGATCTGCAGTCCTCTGATTTTACCGGGGAAGACTATAAAAAATTGATTAACACAGTCATGTCTTTAAAACCGGTACTAGAAGGTGTTAAGGTTGTCAATGGCAAACTGTTAATTCATCAACCTGTCAAAGACTTAGATCACCAAACAGACATTCCCAGTTGGAAATTGTGGATTCCCGACAGTGTAGTTCAGCAAGTATTAACACACGCACATGAACCTCCATCGGCAGCACACATGGGGACGGGCAAAATGATTGAGTTTCTGCGCCGTCACTATTTCTGGCCAACCCTTGTTAAGGATACTAAAGGTTTCGTTGGAGATTGCCAAACATGTACACCGAAAAAAATCGTTACATGCTATTGAAGATCACATATTCTTTCATAAACTAATTAATCGATTCATTAACAGAAATAAAAATTAATTATGGCAACGCAATTATTCTAATTCGAAGGAACGATAATTGTTTACAACTTTGCAATTTTACAAATTTTCGTTAATATAACACAATTGAGTTAATTAAAATAAATATTGAATGGATATGAATTTAATTGTTAAAACAACGACATTTTATAATATTTAGTAATATGTTTCTAAATGCTGTATGACATATAATTATTATTAATTTTATTAACGAATATGTTTAGATCAATATACAACTTATTTGTTGTTAAGTAAAAATTACATTGATTGAAAAAACAATTTTTTTATATAATAAATTTCATTACCTATTCAAATTACGAACAAAAAAAGGTTCTTTAATTGAAATCCATGTTCTTTATTTATATTTCAAACCATATGAATAATCCGTAATTTTAATATAAAAGATTAATTGTTATATTAAGAAATGATTCTTTATTAACAAATAAAAAAATTCCACAAAAGACGAAATAAATGTAACACGAAATGCAATTCGTATTAAAAAAAAATGCTCCACGAATATACGATATTATGTTCAAACGACCTATATACGAAATCCAAAATTATGTAATGCGTACTGCTGCTGCGTTGCCATATCGACAGTGTTTCGCATAAATCACAGTTTTTGGATATGGTAGACAATTTTTCAGCTTTTATAACGAAATTCCAATTTTCTCTTCTGATTTGTTTTTTCTAATTTTCTTATTTTTTGTGTAACTTTCTCCATTTTGGAATGAAAAAAATGAAAGAAATTTAAAACTTATAATCAAATTCAATTTAAATTATTGGTAAATGATTTAACAGGACATTTGTTCAAAATTCTATACAAACGGATTTTTCATACAAAATTAATTTTTTTTCCGAAAGATAAAATTTTGTTGCTAAAAATAATATGGCAACGCTGCGTGTATTACTCGTTGAGTGGGTGATGTTAACCGATGGATTTCTCTTTTCATCATTTCGCTGTTGTCTTTTGTCTATAGTACGACTAATAATATATAGTAATAAATTTATAGTAAACTACAAAAAATATTAAATATTTAAAAAATATATATTAGTAAATAAATATATATATATATATAGTAAATATATTTAGTAAATAAATAAATAAATATTAAATAAATAAATAAATCTTAAATAATATATGTGAAACTTAAAAAAAAACAGTTTTTTTCATCAACCGGTGGCGTTACCATCCGCCATTACAAATTTGGTAAGTTTGGCATGCGTTTCTTATTTAAGTGATTTTTGTGTGTACAAAATATATATAATAGTTTGATTTTAAGTAATTCATAATGATCTAAAGTGTTGTGCGGTAATTAATAATAATCTAAAAAGTATGTGCATTTTTTACTATAAATGCCATTTACCGATTTATGCCAAATACTCGATTATTTCGCAAGCGCAGATAAGCACATTTATTTGCGATTTTTCTATGGCACTACATATATCTACAATACTTAACTTTATAATATTTATATTCAACGGATAAGTGATTACAAATTAAGTATTCATAGAAAAATCGCTGCTTGTCGGTGTTTGCGAATTGATTGAGTATTTTGCTTAAGGAGTAAATCTAAATTGTGTTTGATCGATTTATGACGTACCTACTTATCTATTTTTATTTTGCATATTTTTTCGATGAAGTTTTTTGATTTTCAAGTCAAACATCATTGCGCATTTTTTGGTCTGTAAATCCAATTGGAATAGAATTATAAATATACATTGATTACACATACGCACCTATAATATATAATAAAATTACCACTCGTCAAATTCACAAGTCTATTCCACTATGATTTAGTAACCAAAAAACCGGCAACTGACTATATGATTTGCTACATAATTTTTTTTTTTGGAAGTTGCCATAAACAGTACATAATAATCCTAGTATCCACTAAAGCGAAATAATCAATTTCAATGTGTTCAATACTTTTGTTTTTTTAATTAGTGTAGCTGTAATATTTATAATACGTAAAATCAACAGCTGATTTTTGTAGTTCGAGAGAAATTCAAGGATACATTTTTTTGTTAAATATTTTTACATATTGTAATGCTCAACTTTCTAAATTATATTTCCGTTTCGCATGCGTATTATCATAATGTTGAATATACAGTCGCACGAAGATTAATGCTATTAATATTAAATATATTATATGTATGGTATCTAGTTGTTTACTGTAAAACTAAACGTGAAATTTACGGAAACAAAATAAAAATAAAAAGAGGAATATTAATTCAAATGACGACAACAGTAAGGGTGTATTTAAATGATTGCTGGCAATGCTGATTTTTATATAAAAATTGTAGATAATTTTACTTTAATATTGGCGACATTTTAAATTTGTATTTCGTTTTAAAATAATTATACTGGATTTTTTTGTAGGATTAATCGTATTCGGCTTAACTTAATTAATTTAAATTTAAATTACTTCCAAAAATAAAATAAAAATATTTAAGTTTCTAACAAGAAATTCTCAAAAATAAAAACAACTTAAGTAAATTGAGGATCTACGCTATAAATATTACGGCGGCTATTATTATTGGACGGCTATGTAGTATAATTTTGTTTGCTTTTATACTGTGTAGTTTATTTCATATTAAAATGCTTTCATATACCTTTTATATTAATAGTATTATACTATTTTGATAATAAAGTATGCAGGTGTAATGATTTTAGTTAACTTTTTAAAACTATTTATTATTTTATTTTCCAGGGTTTTTAAATTTGTATACGATTCAGTTGTGTTGTGTCGACCTACAGTGATGGAATATTAAATATAAATCGTCATAGTAATAATTTAGTATTTAAAATTTTAAATGAAATAATTTTATATTATTCAATATGATTTGTTTTAAATGTTCTCGAAAGTTTAGTGACTTAGAAAGCCTTGTTGGTCATTTTAAATATTTTCATAATTTTAATCGGTTCGGTCCCTTTACTTGTGTTAAGAAATACTGCGGCCAATCATTTCAAAGCCTTGGAAATTTTAAAAGACACGTAAGAAACCTACACTCCTCCAGTACAGAAAATGAATATAGAACAGCTCGATGTACGATTGAAACAGCTAGTGTAAATTCAAATGAAACAGAACGGTTAAATAATATTTCTGTGAGTTTTCCAACTCCTGAGTTTAATAAAACACATCCATTAGCTAGTGCTTCTGTCAATACTCACCCTGAATTTGAACATGCAATTGATTTTAATCAAATAGAACAATCAATTTATGAAAAGGCCCTACTATTTTTTCTGGAACTCGTTCAAAAAAATAACTTTACTACTAAAGATGCCTTTTCAATTCAAAAAAGTGTATGCAATCTCATAATTGGGCCTGTAATGGTTGAATTAGAGAAAATTTTAGAAAAAAAACTGTCGCATGAAAATAAATCGGACTTTAAAAAATTTATAGAAATATGCAAAAGCCCTTTTCACTATTGTGATACTGAACACCGAATGTTACGGTTTTTAAATGAGAACGACCTATTAAAACCTTATAGAGAATTTACAATAAATACTGAAATTACAGGCGTACACCAATGTGGAAACATAAACTTTGATGAGGAAAAACGATCAGGTGTATTATTACCTTTAAGATTTCAATTTAAAAAAACTTTTGAGAAGAACGATAATATAACAAAATCAATGTTATTTATTGAAACACATAAACCAAACTCAATTATAAGTCATTTTGTTCAAGGAGAGATTTGGCAAAACAAAATTAAACATTTCCCTGAAACTGAAATTTTAATACCTTACTTCTTATATATTGACGATTTGGAAATTAATAATCCGCTAGGCTCACATTCGGGTATACAAAGCATTACTGCCCTAAAATACGTATTTCCAACATTAGAATTCAACCAAAATATCACAAATATTTTTACAGCAGGCTTGGTCAAAGCTAATGACATGAAAACTTTTGGCACAAATTGTTGTCTTTATGCATTAACTAAAGAATTAAAAGGTTTAGAAGATATCCCTATGGAAATTTGTACATCGAACGGTAGTTTCACAGTGCGATTTTTATTAGGGCTAATTTTAGGTGATAATTTGGCGGTTAGTAGTGCTTTGGGATTCACGACTTCGTTTTCATCCAACTTTTCTTGTCGAATTTGTAAAATTCATAAATCGGACCTTCATTTCTGCGCAGACGAAAACATATTAGTTCTTCGTAATGAATCAAATTATAACGAAGATGTGGGTATTAATAATTTAAGTTTAACCGGCATTAAAGAAAATTCGATTTTTAATCAATTGAAAACTTTTAAAGTAACTGAGAATTATTGCCTAGATATAATGCACGATGTCTTTGAAGGTGTTTGCCATTACAACCTTTGCAACGTTTTTCTAAATTTTATAGAAATTAAAAAGTTATTCACTTTAGATGACCTAAATTACAGAAAACATAATTTTAATTATGGTTCTCTAGAAGCTGGAAATCAGTCACAACCAAAAAATTGAGCAAATACGAAAAAAACGATTGAATATGTCAGCAAGAGAAATGATGACGTTTACGTATTTTCTGCCATTAATGATAGCAGATCTGATTCCCGAAGATAACGAAATATGGGTTTTTTTTGTTCTGTTTCTAAAAATTATAGATCTCTTGCTTTTACCAAGGTTTAGTAATGAGGACTTAGAAATATTGAAAGACAGCATAGCCAACCATAATTCATTGTATACCAATTTATTTGACGATACGCTCAAGCCTAAGCACCACAACCTTCTACATTATCCTTACATAATTAATCAATCAGGTCCACCCCGCCAGTTTTGGTGTTTTAGATTTGAAGCTAGCTTGAAAGAGATTAAAATGTATGGGCACGCGACAAGTTCCAGAAGAAATGTCCCCGTTACAATGGCTAAGAAAATGCAAATAAAGTTTTGTAAATTCATCTTATCTCCTTCTAAACCAATAGTCAATTTTAACGAGAAGCATGAAATATTAAAAGGAAGTAGTTTAATTGCACACGCATTAAACACGACCAAAACTTATATCAGACACTTTAATCAATTGGAATATAAAGGAACTTCATATAAAACTGACTTTGTTTTAAGTATGAAGTCGAACGAAGTTTCTGTATTTAAAATAGTCGAACTATGTATTAATTTAAACGACAACCAAGTCTATGTCTTGTGTGATAAAATTCAGTTGGGTAGTTACAGTAAACATTTTGCTGCTTTTACTATACTGGATTTTAATAAATCAATCGTGAAAACTATTGTACCTATAGGAAATTTCGACAGCCCACCATTAGAAATAACTAAAATATTTAACGGATCTAGTATGATTCGACTTAAAAGACATTTTTAATATAATTTTTTTCTCTAGATAATGTCCCAATTTCTAATTCAGTAGTGACCAGGAGCTACTCGATAACAACTTTTAAGTTTTATCTTAGTCGATTAGTTATGAAATTTAAATATTATTTCGAGAGAAATTCATAATCTGTCGTATACTTCATGTTCAGTTACCACTTCAAATACGTTAATATTTTAGTGAGAAGTGGTAGAATTAACATAAATCATGAGAAATGGTAGAATAAATCTGATTAACGGTAAATCCAATCGTGTATGAGCCATTTTAGAAAGAATAACGAGCAACTATTAATTTTTAGAAATATTTTATGCGTTCACAGAAATACTTTAGAATAATAAATTTTCCTGACTGATTTTTATGATATCATCCTAGTATAAGACGAACTTGAATTATAAAACTGTTTAAACCAGAAACGGGATTTATATTTTTAATGATTTGAATAACTAAAATCGGGCGAGCATGTTAACAAATTTTTTGATGTCATAATGGTTTCTAAGTTCAGTAAACTTTAGTTTAGTTTATTATAAAGCACATATAAGTCATTTGAGTTAAGCTAGCTATAAGTCACTCATTATATATTTTATGCATATCCAAATTAACATTTTCTTTATTATATGTAGGCCATTCAAAAACTGTTTTTGTTATACATAGTATTAGTAAAATTTTTTCGTTCAAATAAGAGTACAATGATAGACGATATGGAAAACGAGCATTTACGTTTTTTGAATTTAACAAACATCACATTAGGAGTACAAAACGACGAGCATACAAATCGAAGTACAACATTTGACCGATCTTTTTATAATGAAAACATGGAATACGACAATGAGGTAAACTTTGGAATTGCAGCAACTGAAACACCAACAGTAACTGTACAGCCATTTGCAAACGAACTCAGTAAAAATGAAGCCCTTTCCAACCTGTTAAAATCTTGGGATTTATCCAATTTATTTGATAGTTTAAAAGGTAATGTTATTATTTAATAAATAATATAAACTTGTTTAATTTATTTAAAATCTGCAATATTCTTATACTTTTATCTAGAAAATGAGATCGACGTCCAAGCATTAAAAATGATGGAACGAGAAGATGTTAAAATTTTATTGAAAAATGAAAGTTTGGGGACTAAAATTAAATTTAATCACAATTTAAAACAGTGGCTGAATCAACAAGTAACAATTGCGAACTCAAATAAAAATTAATAGTATTTTACAAAGAGTTTTATATTTTCCAGGGAATACAAACAAATGAACACACGTGTTGTGCTTCCCAAGATATTGAAGATTATTCAATGGCACAGGATGACGCCAAACCCCAACAATTATACAATTATACTAGAAAAAACAAAGTAAAATTCTTGATCAGCTTTAAACAAAATTATTTACTAAAATATTAGTATCGTTTGTTTCAGGTGCACTTAAAAGACATTTTAAGTACAACAGTACCTGGTATTTCTCTCCTGAATATTGCAAAAAACAAATTATCATTGTCCGATGATAACCGATATATCTTAGTGGATACTATAGTATCACATTTTATCAATAATAGTATTCACATGGGGGTAAATGAGTGCGCCTTATTAGCTGAGGATATTGCAAATGAATTTGAAGGAGAAATTTCGGTAAGATTTATTGAACCAATCAATTCACGCAAATTTGATTCAGAATGAAATTACGTTAATATAATATGACCTTGGATGATATGCATTATTTTTGTTAACTTGCTTACTAAATTATACGAATTTTGTTCGGAAAACGCGACTTGAGAGTTCAGAGTTTTGCTGTTGTTTTGCAAACATACAATAGTATATAATGTACAAAATTTTATAATTGAGTAAAAAATTGTAAAATTTAATATATATTTACATCTATAGTGCGTTTATCAAACAACACAGAGTTGATCTCAAGTCGTGGTTTACGAATAAAATTCGTATACTGGTGTTTCACCGCTAATTTTAGTATCTAACAGAAGCCGGAACGGCTCGGCTTCATATAAATGAATATGTTTTACTTTCAAAACCGAATCCGTGCGAATTAAAAAAATTAGCCCCTAAATGTAAACCGTCTGTTTATCTAATTTCAGTCTGTGTACTTCAGAAGAAGACCAAATAAGGGGAATAAAATTGGATTAAAGGGGAAAGGCCAGCTTTACGATCGATACAATAATCGAATTTATAACCTGCGGAAGTCAAATCTCGTACCAAGGGCAAAGCGTTTTAAATCGGACAAGGCGGAAATTCCTGAAAACTGTTCAAATGGTAAAATATTAACTAAAACATATCATTTTTCCTAGATTTTATAAATTTCGGAAATTATTTTATATTATAAAATTGAAATTTAGACCATTCGGTGGGAATCCACACATAACTGTAATAATAGTTAGTTAAATTAGCAGAAAGTAGTAATATTGTGTGTCCTTCTCTTCATTTATTTTAGTTGAATTATCTTTTATAGTTACAGATATAAATATAGATGTTAAGGAAGCCCAAACAATATGTGTTGAATTAAAATTTAATAGAGACGACAGCAAATTGGACATTATTCTCCATAAATGGAACGCATCGCGGGCTTATCGAAATAAATGGATCTCCCAGAATAATGACAGGAATATTTCAGCAATCATTCAAGAATGGCCAGCTTACGAGCAAACGTATGGACCAAAGCTCCTTGACATCGATTTTATATTTATGTACCCGAACGCGGAAAATATATTTTTAAAATTTGAACTTTTTTCCAAAAATATAATAACTATAATGGACAAGAAAATTGTGGACCAAACGTCAAAGCAAATTCTTAAGGAATTTAAGCAACAAAAGCACACCACTCCTGGTAAAAGTTTCACTTAAAACAAAAATTTTGTAATTTATTAATTTATATTTCATTGTTTATTTATATTTAGATGCACGATTCACGATAGTTTTATTATTGCTTCATGTAATAATAAAACCCACCACACGAAGAATGGACATGTTGTCAAAAAAAATGATAAAATATACCATCATGGACTCGCAGATGTCATTTATGGTGTTATGTAAGTCGAGCCAAGATGTCGACCAATTTTTATACAACAGAAATCAGCTTAAACTTGTACAAAAGAAAAACATGCAACCTTGCATTTTTATAGTAGGCACTAGTTGGTATTCGGAAAATCAATATTTTGTTATTTGTGATAACATTAAATATAAATGCGTTAGTATGCTATCGGCACTAGATTGTGCATTTAAGCAATTCAGTGTATTTAATCTCGAGTATCCGGAGGAAAGCAAAGCAACTTGGCAATTTATACAACAATATTTTTATAAAATTAAAACAAAATTTGATGATGCTTTTCCCGCCGTAGATCTATTAATTTCGAAACTTGAAAAGCAACATACCAATATGAACTAGTGCGTACTACTTAATTTTTTTTCAAATTCAAAGTCTTGAAATTAAATTCTGTAATATTTTCTGTTTTCTACTTGCATATTATTTTATTCATAATTTTTATTTAAAAGATAATAAAATGTATTGTTTATTTAAAGTTATATTTTAATAAAACTACAAAAATAACGAAAAAGTTTTTGATTTATTTATTAATATTTTAAATTTAAGTCAGAAAGCGGTGGTAAATTAGAAACGTGAAACTCTTTGACTGAGTGACGGCTCCGATAGAAGTTTAAGAATATATATATATATATATATATATATATATATATATATATATATATATATATATATATATATATATATATATATATATATATATATATAAATATATATATATATATATATATATATATATATATATATATATATATATATATATATATATATATATATGTATATATATATATATATATATATATATATATATATAGTACTCACTTTAAGGAAACCAATACAGAAATTTAAAGAAAATTACTTGATCACTTTATAAGTAATGTTGTTAAGTTTCCTTATATTTAGTAATTTTTGTAAAAAATCTATTGAGTAATATTCCTCCAATTAATTAACAATTGTCTCGTGTAGAAAATAATTATAACAAATGATGTCTTGGCTAGAGGAATAATTACAGTGAGCATTACTAATCTAATTAAAAACGCGTTCTTTAACCCAATGAATTATAGTTAAACCAAAAATTGATAGTTTGTGAAACTATACTAGCAACCAGTATAATTTACTTGTTTGATTTTTTGAAGTTTAACAATATCTGATACATCGTATTAATGAAATATTCTTCGGCTACATAGTAAAGAATATTTATTTATATTAATAGCGGGATTCTTTAATAATATGCAATTATTTTTTTGGGTGTAAGCTCAGCAAAGCCGCAAATACCATCTTAAGACCAAGGATGGGGGAGTATGTGCAACACGAAAGGCCTTTCCAGAAATTGTACATGGATTTCCTGGGCCCGTACCCTCGATCAAAGAGAGGGAACACATGCATCCTTATCGTCTTGGACCAATACTCCAAGTTCGTATTGCTGAAGCCATTGCGCGATGCGACTGCAAGCAGAGTGGTGGAATACTTGGAAAGGGAGGTGTTTCCGTTATTCTCAGTCCCGGAGTTCATTCTCACTGACAACGGGAAGCAGTTTAAATCTAATCTGCTTAAACATTTCCTGGATAAATGCGGAGTAAAACACATATTCACTCCTGTGTATTCGCCACAGTCGAACGCCTCGGAAAGAGTAAATCGATCCATACTGGCTGCACTACGCAGTTATATCAAAGGGGATCAACGCTCTTGGGATGATCATCTCCCACAGATCGCAGGGGCGTTGCGAAACACAACCCATTCCTCGATAGGATACGCTCCTGCCTACCTAGTCTTCGGGCAACATACCATAGACCACGGGTCACAGTACGATTTGCTCCGGTTACTAGGAAACCAGGCTATAAGTACCTACACGGTAAATAGCAAGGACGACCGGCTTGCCTTGGCGCGGGGGTTAGTTTTGAAACATTTGCAACAGGCATACACAAGGTCAGCACACCAGTATAATTTGCGATCAAGGGATCGAGTACTGGTGGTGGGTCAAAAGGTGTACGTGCGGAACTTCACGCAAAGCAGTGCAGCACAGCAATACTCTGCCAAACTAGCTCCTAAGTTCATACCCGCGACAGTCCGTAAGCGTGTGGGCAATGTGGCCTACGAATTGGAGAGTGAACAAGGTAAGCTTTTAGGCATCTACCATACGAAGGACATAAAGACTTCCGGTTAGAAAAGGACTGCAACCAGTAAAAGAAAAAAATAATAATAATGCGAATATTGGTTTTAACAGCAAATGTGACAACGCAAATTATTATTCTTTGCAGACATTTATCCAAGATGGCAAGACCAGAAATTGCTCCAATTGAACTTCCTTCGACGAAACAGCCTATACCCAGTACGTCCGGATATGGAAGAGGTCTACCTAAAGAGCAGTACCCAGAAGGAGAGTATCCAGAGCCAAAGTGTCCGAGCAGGCTCGAACAGGTAGAACTCCCAGCCGCGACTAACAGACCGAAACGTCGAGGGGGAGCCAAGAAGAAGTTAAACGCACAGATAAAGGAGAATTATTTTATGCTCAGTCTGTGTGTGAAAGAGACGCACAAGGATAAATGGTCTGCAAAGTTGAGGGAATTGCGAAGGCAACAGAAAAAACAACGGCGGTTGAAACGGCGATGGCAGAAGGAGGAAAAGGGCGAAGTATATGACCCGAAATCCGACTTGTTGTCTGTGAGCCCTTGGCAATCGGAAGAGGAAGAAGAGAGCCAATTGTCGGGGTAAATCCAAATTCGTTACTACCTCACCATTAGACTGAATATGAACCGGTGGGCTCGGTAGTCACATAGTCAGTGTAGTAGTGAGTTGAAGGCTGGCATGCCGCGCGCGAGAAAGCATGTCAGCATAGGTTAAGTCAAATAGTACTTAAGTCAGTAAGGTTAAGGAAAGGATGAGGTTGACCCAATCACATTCCATGCACATGGTTCAGCAAAGTGGGATTGGGTTAGCGCCATTCATCAGCACAACGGTCTTATGCTTGTTGTCTCATTTCTAGAAATGGGTTTCTTCAACTGGTGTTTGATGCTAACGACGATACTGGTGGCAGCAGCGAGTTTGAGTAATCAGGGTTTGCAGTTCCAAGAGTTTCAGACTGAGCCAGGTATATACTTTGCGGAGGAAGGTAGGGCCAAACTATCCACCAACATTTGGACCATAGTGGGGTACTATAACTTATCGAGCTACTGGAGGGAGTGGGAGCACATGAGACTAACGCAAGAACATCTCCGAGCGACATGTGCAGAAAACGCCAATGCGACCAGGTACGTTAGACATTGCGAGGCGTTGTTAAGTCCGATAGCTTACTTGATGGACCAAATCGAGGACAGTAATAGGCTTCTCCAAGCACAACACGGACGGGAAAAGAGGGCTCCTTTGGATTTCCTCGGAGATTTAGCAGGGGACATAATCGGAGTGTTGGGCCAACGAGATGCTCAGAGGTATCAGGAGCAAATCAAACACCTGAACACCGGTGTACTAAAAACACAAACCATGCTCCAACAGCAAATGCATGTATTAGATTTGACCGGAAACATTATCCGTAAGGAGCATGAGGAAATGGAAAAGCATTATCGGGTAATCCAGGAGGAAATCGAGTCTGTGATGGTGCATGAAGAGTATATGGACGTGTTATTCCAGCTATCTGCGGCCATTTGGATGTATAAGGATGTCCAAGGAGACCTGATAGATATACTCTCGGATGTACATCATGGGAGAGCAAGTGTGCGATTGTTACCTCCTTCGCAGTTTGCAAAACAACTATGGGAAATAAGTAAGCAGATCCCCACGAACCTGCAAGTTCCTAGTTCAAGAGCACACTGGATCAATGTATATCGGTTACTGGAGACCAAGGCAGCAATCATCGAGGATCAGATTATTTTCGAAGTTCAGGTACCTCTTATCCAGGGGGAAGAGTACCAGATATTTCACCCCATCCCGGTTCCAACAAGATACCAAAGGGGGTATGCTTACCTCGAGCCACAATACCAGTATGTTTTGGTTAGCCGCTCTAGAGTGTGGTACCAACCAATCTCTGCAAAAAGGTTGGACGAGTGTAGACGCTGGGAAGAAGGAACGGTAATTTGCAAAGCAGGAGGACCAACGTACAAGATTGAAAGTCAAGATGAGCATTGTGAAATGGCGTTGCTCTCACATGCCAATGAGCAACCGAGCCGATGCCCCATACGAACAGCACTACCTTCGATTTACATTCACCCATTAAAGGATAACCGGTGGATCATGGTACTACCCCGCGAAGTAGTCTTTGATCTGGAATGCCAGCAACAATCTCAGGCAGTGGCTATGAACGGGAGCGGAATTCTATCACTAGACCCTGGCTGTAGTTTGAGGGGGCCTCGGTGGTCATTAAGGCCACGACTACTTACAAAACAGTAATCCGTGCTGATGTTGTTCCAAGATTCAACCTCACGCAGAAAACAGAGAGGCGTACATTAACATTCCCCGCCAATGCGTTAGAGGTCGAGGTGTCCGAACTACAGCAAACCATCCAAGAACTAAAAAGAGAGGAACCGTGGTCCCAAGTCAATTGGCATCACATCGGGAACTATACGGGCACTGGGGCAGCTTTGGTACTAACCTTAATTCTGTTACTCTTGGGATGCAAACTCTGGAATAGACCGTGGAGACAACGGGGACCAATAAGGCAACGGCCAACACCACGGGAAGGCGGAAACCAGGCTGAGGGGGCGCAGGGAAACCTGATCTGATAACAAGGATAGAACGTAGGGTTAGACATTTAATGCTTATTGGTAGTAATAATTAGTAGCCCATAGTTATAATTTAGATATTTAGATATAGGTTAGGTGTTTAATTTAGACAGCCCGGCACTGAGACTAGCTCAGGGTGTGGGAGTTCCCCACGTGGGATGTAAGGAAACTGAATTTCTACTCCTGTCCTCCTTTCATTAGGGCATGAGATCCCTTTTCATCTCAGGGTTTGGGTTTTCCCCACGCTGTAACGGAATTTTATTCAGTTCCGTTATCAACCCAAACATCAAATTTCAACATACGGCATAACCTTCGAGGTGATACCTCAAATTCTACCAAAAGAAATTACCATGCCGTATTTCGCATTGTTATTGGTTGCTTATGTTACTCAGATTACTGTATATATCCATGCAGTAGGTGAATAAACGTAAACCATAATAATATATAATGCAACATTATCAATTTATTTTTGCATCGATATGTCTTGAGGTAAATGGCATGAAAAAAAAACTCTGCTATTGAAAATACCTACAATTGCACCTTTCGATCGATTGATTTTTTGTTGATGTAAATAAATTTTTGCGCGTGCATTGAGTAAGCGAAAATCAATGTCACGTTGTTGTACGTTTTTGCGTTCGTACATTTTGATGAATGTACAATAATTTGTTTTCAATTTTTGGTATAAAATGTACAACGGAAAGAAAGAAGGGGAGGAGTTGCGTGCTAGACAGTCAGCCGTGCAGCTGTGTTTAGAAGAGGTAGAAAGTTCAGTTTCTTTTTGGGTAATTTCCTGATATCTAAAATAAAATGCGTTTGTTAACATGTGTAAAATTTAGTGAAATACAATAATAATTTTAAAAAAAAGTATAAATTAATCTGAAATAAATTTAATTAAGAAAATTGGATGTGTTTATTATCTCGTGATACTATACAGTGTTCATTAAGTTACATAAATAAATTGATGTAATCGGGGAATGTAATCAAATCAAGTGCCAATAAATGTGAAATATCCGAAAAATTCGTTTTGTGGGAGTGTTACAAGTTTGATTTATGTTTGACACCAAAGAAAATTTTTGTTCATTAATTTAAAAATAAAAATAAACGTTAGTGAAATACATACATTGAAAGACTGATCCGGGAGGTAAATTAAAAGTGCGAGTTTTTTAGTCTAGTGCTTTGCAGACTAAATTTTCTTTTTTTTTGGTAAGTATGATTTTAGTGCAGTAGAGATACTAACCATTCTAATCGTGGCGAGGTTCCTTAGTTGCTTCTAGCAAAGCTGAGTCTTGCTAGGAGCGAGGGCATCGAAAGTAACCCTGCCCATAGGCGGGACACCCTCTTTCTGCTGAGGACCTCCTCCACGCCATTAAACCACTAATCGTTAAGCTTCTCTATTAATATTTTTTTTTGGTGCGTATTTCTTAGGGTAATTATGTTACCCTAAGAAACCAGAATTAACAACCATGGGTAAAACATCCGCTTGAAATATGTAGGACCCGCCAGTTTTGGGTCCGAGGACCCCACTTTTCATTTTTTTTCAACCTTTAGATGGTAAATATTAGGCCATCTTTCTCTTTCTCTTTTGTTATTGTGCGGTAATCTAGGTCCCGCATTTCGTCTAACCCCAAAAACCCACGACCACATCCCCTACAAGACTGAGCTGCGGGAATCAAAGCCGCACATGGGGTTAGTGCATGAAATGGGGACAAATTTCTTTAGCGTTAGGGTATACGGTCGTAAGACGGTAAACTTGTAGCGTTATACCTGTTTGCTCATTAGTGAGGCACTGAAAACGGCACCCGCTAGTGCCTTTGAGGTTATGCTGTATCTCCTCCCATTGGATATTATTGGTAAGCAAATGGAGGTCAATACAGCCACTCGGCTATCAGCGGGTTCGGGGTGGAAGTGCCTGCAAAAAGGGCACTCAACTACAGACAATTCTGTGAGGCATGACCTGGTGAATTTGGATTATATAACACTCCTGTTGTGCTTTTGCAAGCTTTTTAAGGTGATTCTCTCCTCTATGGAGGTTCGGTATAGTGGTCTCTTTGTGGAGACCAGGACAGTTAAATTTTTCACCGACGGCCCCAAGCTCGATGGTAGAGTGGAAGCTGGTGTGTTTTGTGGGGAATTAAATGTGGGTCTATCATTTCATCTCCCTGATTACTGCAGTGTGTACCAGGCTCAAGTTATAGCGATTGAAGAGGTCATGAACTGGTTGAGGCATAATGTAATATTGTTGACTGATATCACTATTTATGTGGACAATCGGGCGGCCATTCTTTCACTTTCACCGATTCAGTTTGCCTGGCGTCAAGGGTGGTGTTGGATTGTTACACATCCTTTAACGAGATGAGTGAACTATTCAATACGCAGTTGGTCTGGGTTCTGGGTCATTCTTATATTGAGGGAAATTGCAAATCAGACAAATTAGCAAGGTACGGTACGACTCTCCAACTGGAACCAGGAAGAGAATGTGAAGATAGGCCTTTGTCTATGCCGAAAGCAGCAAGCTACAGAAAAGCACTTGCCTTGGTAAATACTAGGTGGCCCGCCAGTCCGACTGGCAGGATATCGAAACAAGAAAGCGTAATTTAGGTAGAATTATAAGGATACTTACCGGACGTCTGGATGCAATTGGCTTCTATAGAAGCTGATAGGACGAGGAGGAGACTCTTGTTCACTTCATATGCACATGCCCTGTGCTAGCTGGCATGATCACTTGGGCAAATACATTATGGACAGCCTCTCTGGTTTCGAAAGCTGTAATGTGCTAGATCTTGTACGCTTTATTAATAGCACTAAATGGTTTTAAAGAGAGTTTAATGATGTCGGATCCTGTGGTATTACAATGGGCCATAATTGGCTTGAAATCTTCCAATTTCTGAAAAAAGTATAAGTATCAGGTTTCACAACGATCAATAATTCTATCTGGGCTGTATAAAGGACACACAGACACACAGAGATTTTATTAAAACCCATTTTTTACTTCGTTGTTTACTTCGTCTAATTTAATAAATAAATCTAAAAATGTAAGAGAAAATTCTGAATAGATGTAAACTGTGCTTTAAGCACTCATAAGCTAGTAAAAATCCAAAAACCGATAAATAATTTCATCATTCGTGGTTAGACTTGGGTTCCCCGATATCAAAATCATTAGCTGTATTCCCATTGATGATAGCAGATTAGATGCGGGGCCCGAACCATCCAATTCCGGTTGATAACTTTCTACCATATCCATAAGCACTTCCATGTCAATATTGACTGCGGTTTGAAATTTTCAACATCATCGAATTCATTTGTCAGATTTCGTGATTTCATATTTTTCGGGATACTTTGACCTATTGTAGTTTTAGCCAATTTGAAATCTATTTGATCCATATATTTTTTAATATTTAGTTTCGATTTCACCATATTCGAAATGGGATGATTTCTATGTCATCATCATACTCGTATTCGCTATGATTAAGAAAACCATCGGGATCGAAATCAATTTTTGAATCATCCTTCGTATTGGTTTTAGTGCGACAATAGCATACCGTGGCATAAAGTGTCAATGACTATAAGCAGAATTCCTCTGCACCGCTTCCACTACACCACCTGATTCATTTAGAGTTCCCCGCAGAGAGCACCACGATGGTATGAATCTCGGACGTCACTCTCCGAGTATTCTACACTAACATTAAAATTTTTAAATTTCGCAATATATCGTCTAACATTGGAAAAAAGATTGCCGTTTTTTTACAGGGTGCACCACACCAACAAAGGCGGGACCTTGCGGTATGCTTCCTGTGAAAGATGAATTGTCGACTCCGAGCACGGTTATCGTGATTGGCAGAGATGGGCGACTCAGATGACGCAATGTAATCTACGCTGATGTCGACAAATAATCTATAACGAAGTTTACAAAGCGATTTTTTACGACAATGTAGACAAGGTCAACAATCTAGGAAATGATACAAATTTTTAAATGATATCAATTTTTTCAAAATGTTATCTTTATTTTACATTAGCCAGTCTGTTGAAGTTGCTGTCTCGCTTTTAGGCAATTGTCTAGTTATCCTTAGAGGCAAATAAGTTTATATTTTGATACTAACTAACATAAATTATTGATTATTATATGAACCTGTAATGATAAAACCTCGTTAGCGTTAAAGAAGGATACGTCCTTAAGTGATCGCGATTAGTTCAATCCCGCTATATTTCGCTAAAAGGTAGGGGTGAAAATAGCCCAATAAAGAGTCTAATTCATAAAGAAGGTAATGTTGAACTGTGGAAATAGGGTAGCGCATACACTGTCAATACAAAATAGCCTCAACATTATCAATATTACGAATATTTGATCACTCCGGTCACTAAATTTAGAAACTTTCCTTTGAAATTGTTATTGTCGAATAAGGAGGCATTCTAAAGATCTGCTCTAGTCAAAGCTGTATGTTTAGGAGGTTAATTATTTTACTTCCCAGCAATTTCTAATATTTTTTCAATGTTATTTTAAAATCAGATCTTAGTTAACGTCAAGTTAAAATTTCTCGGAAAATTCAAAACAACTAAAAATTTTGCGAGACGCGTTTTCAATCCCAATCCATGCGATAGTCGAGTATTTGTGCAGCGGTTTTAACAGCGGTAATTTGATGTTTAATATTAGAAGAAGTATATTCCAAGCTAAACCGCTCAGATAGAGCCAACCGGGGTCCGAAGTATGCATTTGATTTTTAAACTACAGTATACGCATAAATTATCGTACTTGCAGTTGAATTGAGTGGTCAAAGCGATCCAATAACTACTTAGGACTGACTTAATGACATTTTTTCCAGGCCCAAGTTCCAGGATTATTTTAGGATTTTATCGAAAGTTCAATTACAATGCATAGTTTCAATGCTTTTTTCGGAACTTTCTCAATAATAGCACCAGCGGCACACAACAGTTAAAATTCTACTGCTTGCCAAACAAAAAATGGTGGATCGTTAAATACCACTTTTAAAATAATGTTGTTGGTTGTTCCATTGATATAAAATCCATAGAATCCAAATCACCCAAAGTCACGACAGATTTACAAAAACTTTTTGACATGAACGAGGTCGGGAATATGGTGTTAACTTGCTGCTACCAAATATTTGATGTGCAAGAATATATGTGAAGTAGATGAAGGTGCAGAACGTACTTTCAGGCTGAATTTAGTACTCTGTTCCTCAAAAAGTCGGTACTTTTAATTCCCTGCCAATAGTATCCCTGATAAATATATATTAATATATTATTCGATTTGCGCGCCATCTCTTATCAAATAGATTTTTTATCGCGATGGAAGATTTCTGTCGACCTTTTTGTTTTTGTTCGTTTAAATAATCTTGCCAGTGGAAGTTTAAATATCGCAAATAACGTGTTAAAAATGTGCCAACTGGGATATAAATACGTAGTGTGTGAGTATGTTGAAACATATTCTAACAATTTCCACATCACATCATGACAGCATTTCAAACCACTAACAGTTTGTTTTGAAGCTTTCCTAAAATATCCTTTTTCTAATGAAATACTTTGCTTTCCCAAAAATAAAACGATTACACTACAAATAAGAATTGTTGTGTGCATTGTTACGGAAAAGACAGCCAAGTATTTAATTCCGTAGAATACAGCACTTCGGATTACATCGGTATTGATTTCCATCGCTATTGAAGTATTGAGAACTCGCACCTTGTATTCTCCATCTCAGTAGAACGACTAGACCACCTTCGTAAGTTGACCAAAGGGTCAAGTCGCGTTCCGTGAAAATATGAAAATTAAAATTTTTTTTCATTGACAATCGAGTAGGCTTGATTTGCCCATAACAAATTTTGATTCCACACAGTGGAATTTAAAACTACGTGCGAATAATTCAAACTACTAGATTACTAATGAAAAAAGCTTTTCATCTTAAGGTAGGTCGTAAGGCAGGTTTAGGGTTTGTCGGTTTTTTCTAAAATCAGTTCTGAAAACCCTACTTTCCCGAGCTGGAAAATGGGATCAAACCATAACAACACAAAGGTTTAGATCAAGCAAACTACTACTTGGAAAAAGAATTAGCACAAACACATTTCATACCCAAAAAACATCGCACCACCTTACAAATTAATAGAAAGTCATTGATTCAATAATTTAATTCATCTGAAATCAATCGACAGATTTCAATTTGATAGCATTTTTCATTAAACCGGCACGTCGGAAAATAGTTCTTTGGTTCGTTCGCCTGGGAAATAAAACTAAAGTGCCAATTATAGTACACGATATTGTGTTTATTATTTACGCAATTATAAATTTTTTATTACATAGTTGATAAAAAACTATAAAACAACAACAACAAAATGTAAATAAATTTACTCATCGGTCGATGGAAAAAATTAATTTCAATTTGTCGGAATGCTATATGATGTTGTTATACGATTATTGCCATTTAGAGCTGATGTATACCCACCCCCCACGCACACGTATATATGGAGTATATCTGGATAAAGGAAAATTGTGTACTGATGTATACGACACCGAACAGAACATATTTATCGTACAAGCATACGTTTTGTATACGAGTATCTATAGTGAAAATGACACAATTGAATGTATATGGGAAAGCGGTACGGTACGTACACGAAGAGTGAAAATGGGGTGATGGAAATATGAAAAACACACAAACCGTACAACGAAATGTACATACTACATATTTACAACAAAAAAAATAAAAAATAAATAAATTTTATATAACGCTAGAGTGTTTTACAATTTTATTGATTTATCAAAACGATTTATGACTTTTAAAAATAAAAAAATGAAATTTTTTATTTTAAACTTCACCAAATTGTCTAATATAATTTATTTGATTTGATATATGAAATATAAAAAAAAATAAACAAATAAAAAAATTACACATATGTACATAAAAACGATAATAGTAATAATAATAACAACAACAATATTATTATTTTTAAGATGAAAGAAAATTTTATTTTTCGGCTGTTTGTTGGAGATTTTTCATTTCATTCTCCTCCGCGCTGCTCTATGGTGGCATAACTGGCAAACCATAAAATTCTAAATGCGATAATAAAATTATCAGATATGGCTCCAATACATTACTTATACGATACGATTGTTCGATCAACATGTAAGTGAAAAATAAATGAATCAAACATGGGAGATAAATCATAAAATATATTTTGATGGTTATTAGATGGAGATTGTTTGATATACATGAATTGGTTCGGATTATCTCGAAATGATTGATTATGTATTGTGAATGTATGCAAAGTTAATATTTATGATAGTAGGATGAGGCGTGCCCACGGTATCTTGAGGAGACTTCGTGAGCGTGAGCCATGAGCGTATTGCCCGATACGGCAATTATTTTCTTTAGATCATCCACGGGAACTAATTTAACACTTCAACATTATAATGTTTGAACATAACATTCTAACATGTATGAATATAATTTAACTTTCGTTATTATACCAACTTTCAATGAGAAGTAATAAAAACATAATTTTACGCCAAACAACGACTTTTATTACAGGAGGCAAATCACTTTAAGATAGCTTTTGGATGATGCGAAAGTAAGCGATAATCCCAAAATATAAAAATAAAAGATGATGTATAAACTTGTTCAAAAACTGCTCGTAGTCGACTGCACCTCTGAAATAAACTGATTTGCACTAACTGTATTCACCAAAATTTAAGATCAACTAAACTACCACCAAATTATATAACAAAACTATAAAATTGTGACGACAATAAAAATATAAAGTATTTTTTTTAAGTACAATAATTTAATTAAATCCGGTAGATTCACTGATCAGACCTTTCGACACGTGTTAACAACAGAACTTCGGGGGCTGAAATCGTCGGTCGCTCACTAGCAATCCAGTTGCTACAACTCTCACCTTGGATTATCTCGCGTCATGTTGCACCCTTGTTGCATGATATTGCAACATGTCGCTCGATATGGCATCGTGTTCCATGATGTTGCACCATGTCGGCCGATCTTACGTGATGCTGCACGATGATGCATTATGTTGCACCATGTTGCTTTATGTTGCATCTTCTTGAGGGGTGTTGTGTGATATTTCACTATGTTGGGTCATGTTGACTTTGAGCCTACTTATAACATTTTATTTGACTTGAACGATTAGGGTTTTCGAATGCAAGAAAATGATTACAAGGAGTTCTGATTTCTGGATAATTCATTTAGTAGTCCTCCTGATGAGCCGTCATTTTGCATCAATGTTTCACCATGTTGTCTAAGTTGCGCTATGTTGCATGACGTTGCACCATGTTGCATGATGTTGCGTCATATTTCACCATGAAGCGTCACCATGTAGCAGGATGTTGCACCATGTTGCTGAACAACCTAAAATGTGATGCAACCTCTAAAGTGTTAGATGTAGATGTAATCATTATAAACCATGATATTAGAAAGAATTGCACAAGGCGAAAGCCATTACCTTAAATTGATAACGCGATCTGCCTGGAATCGGTGCTAGAAATGTACTAAGTCCTATTACTACTATTTCATTAACAGCATGGAGTCGCCTTTTAATTTCCAATGTGATTACTAAATCGCTGTGGAGTAATTCGTGCCCATAATTATTCATATCGTTGTCCTATATATATAAAATGTTCTAACGTCAGAACCAGCGATATTTTTTGCAGTTCCATATTCATATTCATAGTTCTCCTTCCGAGAATATATTTATTAGACGGCAGTTTAAACCTATTAATTGTAATATAAAATCACTAACCGATTGGGTTGGAGGTTTGACTTTAAGCTCTTCTGGTGTTGTTTTCCGGCACATCTAACGCAAGTAGTCCCTCTTTAGCCATATTTCTGGGTATGATTACAACCCTTACATTTTTTACACTGCGAAATTAGACCGCCGTATTTTTGAACTCCTTGTTCAGTTTCAGTTTTTTCTTTCTTAATAATGTTTACAACATTTTCTATTTGATATTCATTTTGATTGAGATCCTCAATAATTTCCTTTTTTGCGTAGGTTGGGTAAATATCTCTACCCATAACTTTTATTGGACGATCATTCTTATCCTCTTAGATAAAACCTTGATGCTTCTCGGAAATACGCTTTGTTGCTAAAAGGTTCTATAGATTTCAGAGTCTGCAACCTTAATTTTCCAAACGATTTTCCAAGTGATTTCTCTTTTGTTTCAGCTGGATGATGTTGTGGAATTAGCTATCTAGATGATTAATTGGCTTCTAGAAACCTCTTTTGTAGTTAATAAGGTAAACTTTTCGAACTTCTGTATTGCAGTTCCCCTTTCTTGGTTGGCCTTTTTTCCGATTTAAGAGCCAATTTGTTTTCCTTTCTACATAATTCTTTCTCATGTCGCCCCTAGTGCTGCACATGTTTTTTAATTGATTATTAAGATTTTCATTTTCTTTCTTTAACGTTGTAAATTCTTCTTTCAACTTCTGTTTTCCAGAGTTTTCCTAGTTGAAGTTACTAGTGATCTTAATAATTTGAAACTCCGTCCAAATAGATTAAACAATGATTGATCCACCCCAGGATGGGGTGTCCTTTGAACCAGCCTCCAAAGGTTTAGATTTGGAAGCATATCTTCTGTTGTGCCACCTGGGACATTCATCTGAGACAAACATTCCATATTTATTGTACTCATTGCTAGTTTTTCTCAAAGTTATACCATTGGCGTTTCGTCCTTGGTAATACTTTGCTTCGGCAGTAACGCGCGACTTCTTAACGGCGTGGCTATTTATATGATACTCAGGTGTACTCAGAGGCAGCACAAGCCATCTGAATACTCAAGTCTGCGGGCCTTATTCGTGACAAAAAATAACCATCCTTTGAGTAATCTAAGAGTTTGTAAAAATCATTGTCAGTTCCTCATTGAGGATCGTCAATAACGATCGGTTAACTCGCTCTGAGGCATTACTCTAAGGAGAGTATTTTGGAGTGCAGAAATAGTGAAGTCCATATTGATTCAGAATTTACTTGATGACCAAACAGAACTACGGGCCACTGGCTATGAATACCGTTTGAGGAACAGTTTTTCGGGATAAAAAATAAAAATATTATTTGCCCTTTGTAGTTGCTTGCCTCGTGGGATGTAGCCAAACACATCGAGAAAGTTTATTCAACACTATAAGAATGTAATAATTCTCTACAACTTGGATTGTGGGTAGGATCCAAGGTAGTCTAGAAATCCGACCAGCGATCGAGGTACCTTTTCCAATGGGATTCTCATTGGGATTCATGCTTCACAACTGTCTTATTCATATAACATTTGCGTTCAGTAATCATTGATATTTCACCATGAATAGGCTTACGCGAGAAGAACGTTTACAAATTGTGGAAATTTATTTCAAAAATCAGTGTTCAGTTTAAAAGTGTTTTCGTGCTCTTCGACCATTTTATGGTGTTCAATAAATTTCGAACCAATTTTTCATTATTGGATATTCATCAACCGACTAGAGTGCGTACAAGTCGATGTTTTGTGAATATTACTGCTGTAGCTGAAAGTGTACGTGAAGACCGCAATCAATCAATTCGTCGCCGTTCTCGAGCGTTGGGTCTCTCGTCTGCCACATTGTGGCATATTTTCAAGAGAGGTCTTGATTTAAAGGCATACAAAATACAGCTTGTTCAAGAAGCCGGTTGACCTTCCTTTGCGTCATCGATTTGGTTTTTAGGCGTTGGAACAGCTCCAAATTGCAACGGACCCGTGAATTGGCCCCGAAGATCTTGTGATCTAACGCCGTTAGATTATTTTTTATGGGGGTATTTGAAATCACTTGTTGAAATTGATTTTAATGCGTTTTATTTAAAAAAAAACTTCCGGAAGCTCTTATTGGATCACCCTTTATAATTCACTGCTTTGAAAGTTTTGCAAATGGAGCAATTTTTAACATATAAACATAAACACTTTAGCTTTTTTGCAAATCCTAGATAGGCAGCGGTTTGGGATTCAGATATTAACAATTATACCAAAACAAATTTATTTTCACATGTAACGTGGGGATATCATCAGGTAAAGCTTGTCTCTGTGTCAGCGGTAAGTACCTATACACCAGTTCATCCAAGACCAAACGAGATAAGTTATCGGGCATGACATTTTTAGTACCACTAAAATGAAGGATTCTGAATGAGTATGACATCCGAATAAGACGTCCAGGTATGTAATGTTGTGACATGAGTCACTTTAGCCTTGTGCAGTCAATTAAATTTTTTTATTAAAATCCTACTGCATAACACTCCAACTCAGTAATGGAGTAGTTGCAGTGGACCCAGTTAAGCTTTTTTGAAGCTGTCCCTCACCACAGCTGGGGGTTGTTCATCTCCAGCGTCATCAACCTGAAAAAGTACACTTCCTATGCCCGTTGAACTAGTACCGCATTCAGTGCGGCAAAATTTGCATTTAAGCTGAAATCAGAGTGATGTTCAGGGCTAGAGATATTTGTAAGCGGGGTTACTATGGTAGAGTAATTGCAAATTTACGATACTACGAGTATAATCAGTCATATCTAAGAATCTGTGTATTTGCCTGGTATTTCAGGGTGCTGGGTAGTCTTTAATGTAACCTACTTTGTCCGGATCGTCTTGAATGGTTCTATCACCAAATTATCCGAAATAACGCGTTGATTTCAACATTAACTTATTTTTAGGTACATTACGAGTTAATCCAGCCTCTCTAAGCAAGCGAGTTATTTCAATCAGAAGTGACAAGTGCTCTTCTAATGTGGCAGAAGTAATCAGTAGGTAATTTAGGAAAACGAAGACTCTGTCAAATTACCCTTTCCATCGATCGGCATACACGTTGCGAAACGTTACAGCGCCCGAAACCCATTGCCGCAAGCTATACAGAGACTGGCCGGGTAAGGTCAAAACCGATATATCCATAGGAACCTTCATCGAGGGAAATCTTCCAGAACGCGTCTTTAAAATCGATACTAAAAATGTATCGAGGCGTCCTAGCAAATCAATAATTTTCAAGGGATATGCGACTTTCCTCGCAAGCTCATTAACCTTTCGAGCAACTAAATACCGGCGAATTTTTCGAAGATGGTAAATTCGTGATTTTATAAATGGGATTTGACAAAAACATTTCGCATTCGTTGCGTAACAGAGCACTGATGTATTCGTCGTGCCAGAGTTAATAGATCAACAAAAACATCAAAATCTCGATATTTTATTTTTTGAAGCAAATGGTTAAACATTGAAAATGATTTTTGGAAATAAAATAATACCATTGGATCGTGGTCTAAGGAAGTTATTGGAAGTTTATTATCGAAGTCACTACGTCCTACAACAAACCCATCCAACCGATATCCAACACAACCGACGTATCAACCCAATTATCACACCCATTGCAGTGGCATCAGGCGCCTTGATGAGTGATACTGTACGGGTAGTAGGCACAAATAAAAACGACGCACGAATCATCGAATTACTCTGTAAATTTGAAGTGATCATCCATGACTTCCAAGTCAGCCATTGCATCGTAGCTCGTGAATCTCTAGTTTTTGCCAGGCCACGTCGATTAAGTACTTAGAAGTTAAAAAATGCCAAAAATGAGTATCAATACATGCCTATCAAGTCATTTGTAGACAGACGTTCCGATAGACCGTGGGCCAGTGCAGATCCCGACAGAGGAAGACGATGCAAGGAATACTGCAATCGCTACATAATAGTGAAGTATTTCCTAAACTTTCCTAAAAATTTTAATCCGCCATTTTTGTTTCATTGTATGCGTAAAACTTCGTATAAACGGTCGGCGATTGAACGTCGTAAAGGAAAGACGTGATTTTTGTCTCTCCTTTAAATAAATAAATAAATAGTTTACATATGTGTTAATAATTGATTAATTATAATATTAATCATAATATTATTTATTAATATATGTCTTATGAAATAAATAAATAATAATATTAATAATAATTTGTGTGTAAAGAAGTAATAAGTAAAGTGAAAAGTTATACGAATTGTGTTAATATATTAATTTGTGTGCGGTGCGCTTGCAATGGTGTAGGATATGTATATAACGATTTCGTTTATATGTATTTCGACACCGTTGTTTGAATGCATCGTACGCGTTGTATGTTAATATTCAATATGTAGGACTTTTTTGATTACAAAGGATGCTTAAGATAAGTGTTATTTTTATTACTTTATTTTACATTATACATTATATTTTATTACATAATAATCAATGAATCGTATGGATGAGTCATTTGTGTTGTTGTGGTATGAAACAGTTTGTGACGACAGTTGCTAGCATTCATTCTATGTAATCTGTTTCTATGAAAAATACTGTCGTGGTCTCTAATTTTTATAATTTTGTTTTTTCTCTCGCATACGTATTGTTTATAGTTTTTTATGTACACAGTGATTTTGTTGAATTTCGTTATATGAGTAGATGGTATTTTCTTGGAAAAGTTGAACAAATCACGACCAAAAAGCTAATTTAAAATTTGGATATCAAGTCTGTATTGCATGTTGTACTGAAATCCTTATTTCTTTTAATTTTTTTATTTAAGGATATACATATAAGTGAAAATATGGTATATGGGATGCGCAAAATATAAACAAAATGATCGTATAATATTCTCTGCTCTATCACGGTTGTATTTATATTTTTGTAGTGGATTACACTAAGACTTCGTATTACGTTGTCTAAATGGGCGAATTTCTTTGGATTTGCACTAAATGTTCTTGAATGTGGATGATTCAATTTGTGAATTGGGAAAGTCGATTAGACTTTAATTGTTCATAATTTGTTATATGTATAATATTTTAGACTTTTGTTAACTTTGTGAGATTTTTGCCGTTGTTGTGGAGAGGCGGTTGACGTTGACCTCTCCTTGTCGACCTCGGTGGGCGTCATCGGCAAGGGGTGGATGTTGTCGCAGGTCGAGATCGCGCAAAATGAATATTGTACATATAAAGGAATGTATATTTTTGGCGATTGGGAGGGGGTTATACTTTTTCTCTGTGGTGCGAAAACTGGATTAGATTTTGACGAGTGGTGTATGTGTGTGATTGGTTTACACAGGATGTGCGGCGAGGATGTGCTGCAGCTGTATTGCAGTGAATCCTTTTTGATATTTGGAGTGATTTGAATGGGTTTCGTTCATGGTGAGTAATGGCTCGGTGTCTGCGGTTTGTGGTGGTTGTTCGTGGAACGTTGTGTTTCTCAACTTGCGGAGAGTTGTGTTCATGTGTGTTCTGTCGTTACCTGTATTTATAAGGTACTTTTGACTGTTTTGAGTTGTTTTGTTTAGGACTTGAGGTAGTTCTCATTTGTTAGTGTATCAGGGCGGATTTGCAATTTTGTATTGAATCATTGCCTGAATGTTGGATTTGTATGTCCAAATTGGTTTCTTTGCTGAATGCTTCGGGTGTTTTTGTTGGAGTTTGCCGTCGATTTGGCGGGGGCTGAATCATTTTGGGAGTTTTGGTATGATCGGTCGTACGCTGAAGTTTTTGGGCTGTAGGGTTGCCATGGTTTGTTTGTGATCTGTCATGGATTCGTCACGGCTTTGTGAAGCGTGGTTTTTGTTGAATGGTGGTGTTGACAGGAGGTCGCTTGGTGGATGGTAGTGGTTTCATGGTGGGAAGATTCATGCCGTCTGTTGGGATTGTTTCGAGGTAATTTTAGCTCCTGGATAGACATTGCATAATTCTCTTGGTACATTTTACTACGATTGTTTGTAGAGGTGGTTTCTTCCACGCTTTGATTTCGGAGATTTTCGGAGAGAGCTATTTTGGTGATGTTCCTTCATCCTATTATTTAGCGTTTGTGTAATAAATTGTTATATTTTTATTTTGGTTTGATTAGCGATAGAATTTTCCGTTTCCGTATTTCTGCTGTGCATTGAGAATATAGTGTAGGTAATTTATGATTACCTGTTTTCTATATTGTATTTCCTTCATAATCCATCATTTTTGCAAGATTAATTGCAACTATGTTGGAGTTGGTAACGAATCCTATTATTTACCGCAAAATTGCCTTTTTGTGACACTCAATGGGTTATTAGTATTTTCTCACAGCTTATTAGCGATATGTTTGCTTTATAAAAAGAAATATTATTTGCATTGGATTTGGGATTTTAACAATCTTAACATAAAGAATTGTTTATCGGCAACTTCGTTATATCTATGTAACTGAAAAGCTAGAAATATTTGATATAATTAATATAATTATTCAAAAGAAAGAGAAGGTTTGTATACTTCAATACACCAACGACTGGATGTTTGTCATAAAATGCAACGTTGCCAATCTTGACTGTTTTAGTACAAGAATTATAATTATTAATTCCCAATTTCAAATCAACCCTAAATATTAATCTACATGTACAGTGCCGAGCTATTATATTAAAATTATTCGGTTCTCAGGAAATCTCATTCAAATATATTTAATATACGAGTACATATTATCCCTCTTTTAAGATACTGGTACGATTTATATTTAATTATAAAAATTATAAAATAAACTTATTTATCATTCATTTTAGAATAATTTTTTCAAATTTTATCTAGTTGCCTTTACTTAAATATTACCTTCCAGCAGGAAAGCCATTGACGACACACTAATTACTAATTTACGTTTGTTACCAGTCTGAGATGAATCGTTTATGACAAGTCTAATACGAGGTGACAAGTCATAGACGAGTCGCATGTGTCATGTCTGAGATTAATTTTATGTGATATATCCCCAGCAAACGTAGAAGAAGTTCCAGAACTAGTGCAAAAGTAGTGATAAAAGTATTTGTTTCCTTGTGAAAAAGGATGGGCGTCGGGAAAAATTCATCAGTTTTATAACAATTTTTAGTAAACATATGAAATTTTTGCGAATTCTAAATTATTTAGGATATTTTAATGGATGGATATTTTAAGGGATATTTGAATGCAATCCGGTAGTTAATTTAGTTAATCTGGTTTTTTTTTTTTTTGCTATTTCGTGTTCGCCCAATTCAACGGTTAAATACTAATAAATTTTAGAGTTATTTTGAATATAGTTCGTTCAAAATAACTTTGGTTTCAGGAAATTCTACTGTAAGTTGCGGAGTTGCAGAATGATTAAATTAATAAATGTTTCAATTATTTAGGAAGCCGGAAAATATGAATTTAGAATTAAATTTCAGGAAATTTACAGATGCTTGTGAATTAATGCTTCATTGTAATTGCTGATTGTGTAGTTTAGAATTGTGTTATCATTTTATTACTAACGACTTTACATAGGTGTCTGTAACGGGTCGAGTCAACCAATTTTGGTTAGGAAGCCGAAAAGTATTAATAGAATTAAATTTCAGGAAAATTCCAGATGCATGTGAAATAATAATATTTTTTCTTAGGTTGCCGTTTTAAAGAAGCAATTGTTGAAGACCAATACCATCGTTTTCCATTAACCTATTAAGCCTTTATCCTTCATCTAGTAGATTAGAATTGTGTTGTCTTTGTGTTACTAACTATCGGCTATACCTAGGTGTCTGTAACCGGGCCGATTCTGTCCCACTTAACTAACCTATCCAATCCTTCGGTTTTGTTATGTGTAAAAAAGGGTGTACGGTGGACCCGGCGTCATCCGGGAACTCAAGCCTAAGAACTTGGTCGTACATTCAAAATCAATCAATCAATCAATCAATCAATTGTATGCGTAAAACTTCGTATAAACGAGTAAATTATAAATTATCTGAAAAAATGCAAATAAGTACGGTGCTGAAGTACTTGTAAAGAGGTCGCGTTAGTTTTGATCCAGAACAACTCAAAAGTGTGCTTAATATTTGGTAGCGGTGTTTCTGGAATTGGGAAAATTTCTCGGAAAAACCCTACGATATGCAAATTGACCTCTTTACAAGTACTTCATCACCGTACTTATTTGCATTTTTTCATATAATTTATAATTTACTCGTTTATACGAAGTTTCACGCATACATTGAATTAAAAATGGCGGATTTTAATTTTTAGGATAGTGCAGGAAATAGTTCTCACGAATATCGCTACATCATTCGAGCACATTGAACACCGGGAAATCATTATTTCTCGATTGAACGATACGAGTTTACTCATTACTACTAAACGCGTCATTTCAGGAAGCCACGAATTAATTTCCTCGAGTACAAAGTTTCAAGCTCAATAGTAATCTTTACAAATATTTAGGGATAACGGACTGTTAAGGTTCGCTGAAGGTCTGCGATTGGAGAGGTACTTCGACAATAGAATGAACAGCAAACACAAAACAATTTAAACATATAATCGAAGGCCGCATTTTCATAAGTTTTATCGACCACCAGTTCTTCATTTTTGCATTAGCCACGAAAACATCCCACGCCAATTCAGGTATATAGACTTCGTAGGAAAGGTCACCACTGATCACTGATATCCAGCAGATTGACGAAGAGCTGAAAGTCGTCCCATTGGATTTCCGTAGAGCAGTGATTGGCTCGCAATGTGGCACACTGAGGAATCCCGCCATCTACTAAAGTATTGGTTGATTAGTTACTCTGGTCAGGCATTAAGAGAGAATAACACCAAATAGTCTAAAAGCAAAGGATTCATATAAGGTGGAGCCTATAAGGTGAGTTCGCATCCGTCAGCGTCATATTCACGGCGGTTCATATGGACGTAGTTGGTTCATTTTCTGGATATCTGAGGGTCAACGATACTGAGTGACAATCATCGATTGACCCATATTACGTAAATTAATTACAATAAATCAAACAATTATTGTACAGTTGGCTTCATTCGTTTGTTTACCCTAAGAACAATATTTCCTCTGTGTATATCGAAGACAAACTATTTGTTTCGACTGTACGTGTGTTTATTGCATTATCAACATTTAGGGGCATATAAGAGAAGTAATAAATTTTATACAAATATATTTTATCTAAAAGCCCAAAAACTACAATTTTGATTAACTTCAGCTTTTGTTGGTATAGAGATGCTATTAGTAGCAACATGTATATGCAAAAACCGTTTCAAAAAATGACAATTTTTCGAGTTAGTGAACGTCATCTAATTTAGTGAACAATTTAAAAAAATATGCTGCCTTCTCAAATAAAATTTGGCGACAAATCGAGGTTAAAACACTGTCTGCTTGCAGGCATTTTTCATACAAAACATGCAACGAATCGCTGTACAGAGTATAGTTGCACGTTCAGTATAAAAAATTCCTGCTAAAATAAAAACTATAAAGTAGGCTTTTTAAAACTCTCTACTCGACAGTCGGAATTTGAGTGGTCAAAATATTTTTTGATTGCACAGTGAAGGGGTGAAACAATAGAAAAAAACGTAGGTTAGTTTGTTTCTACTACTAAAATGTCACTGAATCGCTATACAAATTGGTTAAAACTATCGTTACACACCATTGACGATTCATTTTCTTATTGGCGTTGCACGCCACCCCATCAAGAAGAAGAACACCATACAACAATAATACAAAGAAAATTATATTACCCCATAAAGAAAATCCGTTCAACTTCAATTTAATTTCCATGATTTTTTTTTTTGTTCATTCCGCGAGCATTATTTTGTTGTGCTCGGTTTTTATTATTTATTTTAGGCCGTGTTGTTTATTTATTTTATTTTTATTTTATTATTTATTATTATTTATTTCTTGTGTCGCGCGAATAACAAAAAAATGGTGTACGAGTATATCGCATCATTATAATTTTTTTTTGTTTTGTGGGTGCGTTGCGGCTTTTCTATTTGGTGTACTCGCACGCCACCACAAACAAAAGACGATATGTATGTACGGAAAATATAAATTTTCATCATTTTATGGTTTTCATGATGAATTTAGAATAATATTTTTTGTGCGATGGAGGTTTTTTTTGGGGGTGGATGGCGGTGGTCGGGTATTGCTTTGGATGGTAAATATACGACATTTTCCGACACAATTTTTTTGTTTTAATATCTAATCCTTAATCGGAAATGGTTTTGAAATCCATTTAATTTCTGTATATTACGTATCAAGTGTATATACCGATATAGCGCAATACGATATGTTACACGCCAGTACTGATTTTATTGGAAATTTCGAGGAAACACCACAAAGCAACGCTTAAATTTTGACATAAAAAAATTTTCTTTTATAATAAATTATACATTTTGAACATATAAAATCTTTAATTTTTTTATTAAATTAAACTCATCTTCATCACAATTTTTTTTCTTCATTTTTAAATATTATCTTATTTTATTTTTGCTTAATATTAAAAATTATGATGTTTTGGAGTATTATTTTACTGTTTTTCCTCTTTTTCTTCGGAAATATAATCTTCATTTTTATTACTTTAAAACGTCTATATAATTTATATAATATTTAATGTAAGTCAATCCGAAATTGCATGGAGGATTGTTTGGTCTTTGGCCTGCGTGGTTCAAAAGTAAAACTTTATTGCGCACACCGGTTCAGCAATGTGAAATTTTGCGCACTCAATAATTCTGGATTTGTTACGTGATGTAAAAAAGACGAAATATTTTCCAAAAATAAAGAAAAATTCTAATTAACTTTATTACATTTGTTTTGTTATATTTTATGATGATATAATTTTGTTCTTGCCATTTTTAAGTTTTTATTTTTATTATAAATTTAAATTAGATATTAAAAATGAAAAAATGAATAAAACGACAACGAAGAAAATCGCATTTTCATTTAGATCGTAAAAATTTTATAATTAAAAAATAAAATCCTGGTGTAGAGAGTGTTTTTCAGCTTTTATTGTATCTGTATATGATGTACTCGTAGATGTAGCGCAGCACCCATACCTTGCTGCTGATGCTGGCTCTGAACAATGCTGATATGAATGTGCTAAAAATGATGAATTTAAAATTGCACGTGAAATTTTACAGATTGGCTTATTCATTCTAAAATAATTAAATTATATAAATTTTTGTAGCTGTGAGGATTATTTAGTTTTTATAGACAAGCGCTAGATTTTCAACAAGCTCAAGTGGAATTGTCTCCGCTGTTTATGGTTCATTACGTATATATACGACTCAATTTAATATTGTCAACGTACGGAATGTTGTAGTTTTGTTTTACAATATGAACTTGATTTTATTTGTAATATTTAAAAATTCAGCTTACAAAAATTTTAATCCATTGAAATAGGTAACGGATTACTAGACAAAATAAGGACTACACACTTCCGAATTATCAAAGCAGGTCAAAGAGCTTTGAATGAAACAGCATACAGAAGAGGTAGAAATGCTCTCCCCCGAAAATCAACAGTCGGTTCAAAGATAATGCGTCTAGTCCTTTAACACCTATGAAAGTGGCTAAAAGCGTTAAACAGATGCATGCGGGCCGCTTTTGAAACCTCAACATTGGCTTTACAGTACAATGGTTTAAATTTTGCTAAATACGACTATCCAGAATGTCAATTAAGGAAAACCATGGAAAATGCGTATGCAGTTTTTGCACCTTTTTAACAAATTGTTAACAAATTTCATTTGGAATGTTTATTATTATACAGTGACTGTTTCCAGATGTTTTATTTATTCGTGTCCATCACGCCATCCGGAACCATATCAGCCAGAACCAAATCAACTATGGCACCAAACCAGCCGGAACCATACCCTATACAGCCAAACCAACTATGACACAAGAAGCACAATGTATTTTGCATCATTGTGCACTATATGATTTTTTCATGCACCAATTATGTAAGAAGTATTCCGCGTGGTTCTATCTTCCGTTCGTGCCGTCACCTCACGTGAACCTTGATCTTTTTTGATTGACTGAGATGTGCGGAATTGTCTCAGTAATATGTTTCTAGACAGTATATGAACTGAATTGGAATTCAAGCAATTTTTAGTTTCGGTGAAGCTGGATTTGACTGGGTCATCTCTTAGCGGGTTAAGGCCAAGTTTGGTTCGGCTTTAGTTTTAATTGGCCAAATTATCTTTTGTGTGTATATTTATTTATTTATTAAACTTTTTATTTCAAGACTTATAATGTCCTTGTTGAAAAAACGAAAACAAAACTAACTTTCTTGTTTTCTATGGCTTCTCTGATTGAAAAATAACAAAGAGGTGGTTTATACCCAACTAACCATTCAGGTGCTAGCCAATTTAGTTAATTTTAATGATGAATTTATGATACAAGGTGTGAAGACGCCACAATACTCCCCTCCCAGAAATATCGAAGATCTATCGAAAATGTAAGAATCTGGTAGGAGGATACACCACTCGATCTTGTAATTGTTTTAGGATTTGGTGAAAGATCAAAACGAAACCTTTTGCGACCGGTAGGTAATTTAGTTCTGGTCCGTAATTCAGGAAGTAATTTAGTTTGAATAGTTGGTGCGTCCATAATTTGTGACTCATTGTGAGAGTTTGAGTCGGTCGATAGAAATTTTGGTGTGTCGTCAGTTCAGATCCAAAGAAAAAATTTGTTTGTACGGTCGATAACCAAAGACGGTCCAGTATATGGTGGTTGAAGTGATCTGCGTACTGCATCAGTCCGTAAGAAAACGTGCGAGCAAGTCAGCAGAGCTTTACTGATAAAAATTCTGCCCATAGTATATCAAGAAGCCGGAACAGGTCAAATTGCATCAAAGTGTCGTCTTAAGTTCGTAATAAAGTCCGATTATAATATTTGATCGTTCGTAGTATCTAAAAATGTTCAAGGAACCCGAGTTATACAACTGTAATCCTGAACTAGCTGAAGTAGTAAGATTGCAAGAAGAACACTACCCCAATCAGATCGGCCGTAGCACATATATTTTGGATTGTAACTAAAGGGTGTTTTTTTAAGAGGTTGCCGATTTTTTTTTTGAATAAAACACATATAAAATTATGAAATGACCAAAATTTTTTTTTATTTGGTAGATAATTTTTTGGCATTTAACATTTAAACACAATTTCTGGCATATGGCTACCACGACTATTTTTCACAAATGTCATTCTGGAGGTCCAATTTTCCAGCACTTTTTCAAGCATTTGAGGGCGTATGTCAGCAATGACACGTTGAATATTGGTTTCCAAAGCGTCAATCGATTGAGGTTTATCCACATAAACCAATGACTTCACGTATCCCCACAAAAAGTAATCGAGTGGCGTCAAATCGCACGAACGCGGAGGCCAATTCACCGGACCATTTCTCGAAATAATGTTGTCGTTGAAAGTTTCTTTCAATAAGTCGATTGTTTCACGTGCTGTATGGCAAGTGGCACCATCTTGTTGAAACCACATTTCATTCATATCCATATCTTCAAGATTTGACAACAAAAACTCATTTAACATGGTTCTGTATCGATTTCCATTCACGGTAACGCGTCGTCCTTCCTCATTTTTAAAGAAACATGGACCGATGATCCCACCAGCCCATAGACCGCACCAAACAGTACATTTATCAGGATGCATTGGTAATTCTAGAACGGCGTGTGGATTATCTTTGCTCCAAATGCGACAATTTTGTTTGTTGACGTATCCATTTAACCAAAAATGCGCCTCATCACTGAAGAGAATTTTACGGTAAAAAAATGGATCTTCGTTCAATTGATTTAACGACCAATCACTGAATTCACGGCGCAAACGATGGTCGTGTGGCTTTAATTCTTGCACCAATTGAATTTTGTATGGCACCAAACCCAAATCTTTACGTAAAATTTTCCATAAAGTCGATGGACAAAGTCCAATTTGCTGAGCACGACGACGAATCGATAAATTGTCGTTTTCTTCGACACTGGCCTCAACGACAGCAATATTTTCTTCTGTACGAACTCTTCTCATTCTTGTCGGTGGCTTGGCATCCAAAAGAGTGAATGTAGACCGAAATTTGGTAATTACGTTCTTTATGGTGGTCTCTGACGGACGATTATGTGCACCATAAAATTCACGAAGTGCTCTATAAACATTTTTAATTGAACACTGATTTTGAAAATAAATTTCCACGATTTGAAAACGTTGTTCTGGAGTTAACCTATTCATAATGATTTGCCAAATAATACTGAGTAGAAATGCCACTTTGAGCTGTCAAAACAACTGTCATAAAATAAAACGACATCTATCGGAAAAACAAACCTCCTAAAAAAACACCCGTTAGTTGTTCTCCTGCGTTCAAAACCAAGTAAGTTAGCCAGTTCGTGGAAAGGTTGTGATTCAAGTTGCATACCTTGGTCCGTGACAATGGACTCTGGAACACCAAAGCGAGCTATCCAATGTAATTAAACAGCGTAAGTGACGGTTGCAGTAGTTATATCCGGAACTGGAACCACCTCGGGCCAGCGAATGTATTATCAATCAATGTAACGCAGTACCGCTGATTATCAGAAACTGAAACTAAAACAAAAAATTGCAACAGAGGGCCCAACAATTGCAAATCCCAGATGTCATGTGTCAATTCCATCTGTCACTAGACCAAATTAAAATTTTCGGACAGATCAGTCATTTAGTTCAGTTTTGGCAGCAATTGAAAACAGACAGCCCATTGTTTTGAGTGAAGTGAGTTTCGTGTGTTAATTAAACATTATTTTTTGCGTGGAAAAACCATTACGCAAACCAAAACACAGCTTGATAAATATTATGGGGACTCTTCACCATCGATTAAAATGATTCAAAAGTGGTTTACTGATTTTCGTTGTGGTCGTACAAGCACAACTGATGCCGAACGTTCAGGACGCCCAAATGAAGTCACCACACCAAAAATGAGATAGTAGGCATCTCAGATAAACGTGTGCGCAATATATTACACGAACATTTGAATATGAAAAGGTTATCCGCGAGATGGGTGCCGCATTTGCTTACAATCGACCAAAAACGCACACGTGTGACAACTTCAGAGGCAGGTTTGGCGATGTTCAAGCGAAATAAAATGGAGCTTCTATGGCAAATGATAGACGCACTGGGAATTGCAAACGCTTTAATTTTAAATGGCATGTCTGTTGGAATCAGTGGAATACGTGGTATGAGCACAATTTCACCTTTCGCTGTTCCGGTCAATATTTTGGCTTCAATTAAATTCGGCATCAATTTTTTTAATGCCAATCTTGTGCCATTGCACAGTTTTGGTGCATTTAAATTCCGCAGTAAAATAATTGATGGGCCAACCTTTAAATTCAAAAATGAAAAATTCAATTGGATAATTCACTGCATCATCTGCATTCATTGCGCTATCAACAGATTTAAACGATGTCACTGTACCTGGTAATTTTTCTTGAATCTGATAATTGATTGCATTGACGTGTACATTTTTTGGTGACAGTATTGCACGTTCTCTCAACCAATTGTGATTCCTGTAATTTTGAACAATATTTATAGATTATAGATTTATAGATAGATTTACAGATTTATTTGGGAACACACTTTCAATCAACTCTTCTGTTGCTTGGAGAATGGCACAAAAATTGTTCGGCAATGTAATCAATCCATTTGTATTATCGACTCGAACTTTGCCATTTCCAATATCTAACAATTGCTTCGAGAACCGATCTGCAGATTGGTCATTGTGCAATTGAACGCGCATATTTATGTTGAATGTCAATTTGTTCACATGTCGCCACAGAAAAAAAGACTTTAAGCATGCACTGATCTCATCCGCCGGTATTGATCGTGGAACCACAGGCAATATTTGACGAAAATCGCCTCACAATAATATCAATGCACCACCAAAAATTTTTTGATTCTGACGTAGATCTGGCATTGTACGGTGTAATGCTTCATACATTCATCCGAAAGGATAATTGCTGCCTGTTGCAAAACTTTTGCCTTCGCAGAATTTCTTAAAATATTGCACGTGGGATGTTCAATCACCTGTTAATTTGAGAATAATTATATTTTACAATAACATCGATTAAATTTTAAAGTGATCAGTCAATAAATATAAGCACACCAGCACATTCAACGGCAATTTTAATGCAGAGTGCGCTGTTCGTCCACCATCCAATAGAGTAGCAGCGATTCCCGACGAAGCAAGTGCCAATGCAATTTTTCGTTGCGATCGAATGGCTACCAAAATCAGTGATATCACAAATGTTTTTCCCATACCACCAGGCGCATCCAAAAAATATAATCCACCGACTTCATTTTATACAGCTTGCATGATGGTATCATAGACATGTTTTTGGACGATTGGGTGGTGACAAACCTAATTGCCCTAATGCTTTATTTGAAATTCGCTTTAATTTAAATTAGCGTTTCTTGTGTGACGACGCATTCCAATCAAATAGTCTTCTGCCATAAAATCTTTGTATTTATTCCAAAATTCAAGTGGATTTGATGGAAAACATGTTGACATGATTATGGCATATAACATACGTATTTGATGTGGAGAAGAAGCAATCGATGCATCATGAAGCGTTAAATCCCAATGCGCATCATTTTCAAGTAAACCTAATTGCTGACGTGCTTCACGATACGTCACACATAAATGACCATTTACTCTTCGCAAATGTTGAAATGAACGTGGTCCAACAACATTTACTAACAACAACCGCAAATAATAACATTTTGCATTGTTTGGATGAACTGTGTATAATATTCCCATGGTATCTGCAAAAAAAAACACCCGGATGGCCATCAACAGGTGTTTCTTGTTTACGTCGTTGCCATTTCTTTGCAGTCCAAGTGAAATAATGCGTTACATCTGAATACAGCAACATTCTGGCAAATTCATCGCTTTCACTCAATTGAAAGAATGCAGTTAATATTGTTGCTGGTGGCTGTGCTGCTCTCTGCTGTACATTTGCATCGATAAAATACACACGATGGCCATTTTCAAGATAAACAGCCAAATGAACAACAGCAGGATGTCGCTCATGAATTGGAAATGAATAAATTCTCCAAAGAGCTTCATTAGTGCTCATGTGGCGCCCCATTTGATATTGGGCGATTTCATCATTGCTATTGTCACCAGCTACTCCAAAAACAGGTATATCACTGCCTTTATTCACATATTTACAAATGTATTTAATCGACTTCACAGAATTACATCAACATTTATGTGAGCCTGAAATACTTTTGACAATAGTGGAGAATAAGTCACAATCCAACGATTATCAACTTCAATGTCTTGATTGCGTATTTTAATTGTTGTTGTATGGCCATTGTCCTCCGGTGACCGACGTCGGTACAACGGGTGGGTATCCGTCGTCACCTGTAATTGTATCCGAAGTTAATGCTCTTGGATACCGTTTTGTACATTTTCCATCGATTATTCATGGTGAATTCATATTTATTTGACCACAAGGGCCATGGATCATATTTTTCGTGACAACTTCAAATAATTCTGGATCGCTGATTTCATCTGGAATTTCAGCTGATATCTCTCTCAATCGAATACATCCAGCAACGCACCTCCCCAAAAATTCGCAATTTGATAATCAAATCCATCAGTGCTTTTACTTTCTGTCGAAATACACGTGCTGTTATATCGTGTCGATCTGTTGGATTGTGAATGTTATGAATAGGTAGGGACGACCATATTTGCGAACGTATGACATTCGCATCTTGCGTATATTCGTGCATGTGGCGCGGACTGCCAACATATGTCGATGGTAATATTGTTAAACGTCCGGTATCATTAACATTACCATCATTCACTATTGCATCTCGCAAGTGTATGTATTCTTGCGATCGCAATTTGGCTTGATTTAAATGTTAGTTTCAGACCGGGCTGAACGAAACATTACTTCGAAAATCATGGTAATGTTGCAGAATGTTGCGAAATTTGCGTGCGGTTTTCGGAAGAAACGATGCGCCGGGAGCTCCATATGTGCGTTATTTTGTGAATAAAGCTAAAGAAACAGGCTTGCTAATTAATAAACCAACACGAACCAAGCAGCCAACCAAGCATACACCCGAAAATGTTGATGCTGTAGCCGAGAATGTGTGTGAGTCGCCGGGAACGTCAACTTGTCATCGTGCTCAAGAATTGAACATTTCACGCACAACATTGCGAAGACACCGTATAAAGTTCAATTGGTTCGGGAATTGAAGCAAAGAGACCACCCATTGTGTTTTCGGTTCGCTGAGTGGGTTTGCGATCGTTTTGAAGAAGATGCCGATTTTGGCAAAAAATTATCTATTCGGATGAGACGCATTTCCATCTTGGCGGCTATGTAAACAAGCAGAATTGTCGCATTTGAGGCACGGAGAACCCGCACGTGATCGTAGAGAAGCCGATGCATCCTCAACGAGTGACTGTTTGGTGCGGATTTTGGTCCGGTGGCATCATTGGGCCATTTTTCTTTGAAAATGAGCAAGGAGCCGCCGTTACTATATGTGCATATATTGCTCAAATTGCCTAAATTATTATGTGCTTTTAGCACACATTAAAACAAATATTAAGCGGATTCCCCAAGTTTACCATTCCCCAATTAATGAACCAAATTAGCCACTCATGTTGAAACTGTCTACTGGGGACTGGGATAAATGTCCCATAGTAAAACCTTATCTTTATATCCTTCCTTACCAAATCAGGATTTGACACAAAATGACAAAAAAAAATTATTTTGTCTGATTTTTATGTTTGGTGCACCACCGCCTTACTGAACAATTACAAACACAAACTTTTACACTCACCGGTTGGTTTGTAAGACATACGAGTATAAACAAACCAATTACAAACCCAAAAGGACTTTATCTAGCCTAGATTTTACAAGAAATAAATTTCCTTCTTCAATATGACGTTTATTCTGGTAAGCACATGCACTAGTGGGGGGGAGGGGGTAAATACAATATACTTCTTTAAATGATCGTAAGAAATCTAAATCACCAAATTTTCTTTATTGACAATGTACTACACAACAATACGACAATTTCTTTTCTTTATTGACAATGTACTACACTCAGAAATCACCCTTCGCCATACGATCCCCACGTTGCAATTCCGAAATCTTGGTGAGGTCACCCGACTTGAGCAACGGAAATCCAAGAGGCTGCGGTAGTTTTCACTTTTTTGTTTTTGCTTGTTTTGCGGTATCCGCTGCACGACTAACTTTCAATACGAAAAAAATTGGAGGCAGAAATACGCTATGTATACCATAACAAGAAACCTTATAATTCTAGCCGAATTCTAATAAAGCCAGTTAGCCAATTAGCAGTTGGAAAAGATAAGACGTGTTCCATCTGTCAGTTTTTTTAAGCTCAAAAAAAGTTTATTGTGCGGTAGCAACTCGAAAATTTTTTGACAAACACAAAGTCAAAACTATGCCATTTTTAGCCATTTGTTCGTTTACAACACAACAACGCGTTTTGATTATCCAAACTTATTGCGTAAATTACGTGATGGTTTTGGTCAACATGAACGTCCTACAGAGCTTGGAATTCGCAAAATTGTTGAACGTTTTAAAAAAACTGGATCAGTTGCAGGTCGTAGAGCATAAGAACAGCATCGTCCAGTTCGTACTCGTGGAACAGTAACAGCTGTAAGTGAAAATATTCTTGAGTGCCAAGCAAGCATCTCTTCGTGGCATTTTAACTGGACTTTTGTGCCAAAATTGTATGAAATTGAGTTAGATGATCTTTGTTTTCAATAAAACGGTGCCACACATGTCACACAAATTGCGAAACTCTCAACTTATTGGCAACTATGGTAATTTTTCTCTGGTAATTTCAAGAAATCCTGATATCTACTGGCCACCAAGGTCATGCGATTTGACGCCGTTAAATTGATTTCTTCGGGGTTTTTGTGAAAAGTAAAGTGTACAGCAATGATCCACAAACAATTCGAGATCTTAAGAACAACATTCTAGCTGAGACCATTGGAAAGTTATCAAAAATTTTGATGTTTGGATGCAGGCCTTTAACGAATGTAGTCTGTGGTGGTCTTATGAACGATGTTGTATTCCATGCATTCAAAAAAATTTGAACTACTAACATTCATTACGAGTATGTGTTTTTTAATATAAAAAACTAACAGATGGAACACCCTTTGTATCCGATGCAACAAACTCACTTCAAAATGCAGTTAACACAGTGAGTAACTGGACTAAAAAATAGCGCATCTTATTCAATGAAGCCAATACAGTACATTTTGTGACCACACACCCCATTTTGAGCATGAAAGCTCATTCAGTCTCTCAGTTGATTTTCGTGTAGTTTACAATTTTCAGAGTCACTTCGGAATATGAAGAGCATTGTATTTGTTCGATGTTTCTAGATTTTTAAACTAAATCTCTCTTCCAACTTTTTATTGATGGGTCCCGAAGCAAATCTAATCCTGAAGCAAATCTCGCACCTCATCACAAAATGAATTTAAGGTAAAAACTTGGTTGCTGTGGCTGCCTGGTGGCTTTCAAAATAAATTACTTTAAGGGCTTCAAAAAGGCCAAATTGGCACATTAGGAACGATAACCTTCGTAATAGCTTAAAGATGGAATACGCGCCACCAAGAAAATAAAGAAACAAGCACGCGTTTCCTTCCTTCCGCACAGTGATTATCTCGGCATGACCGGTGTGAAGTTTTTGGACACTTTTCAATTTTTGGACACTTTTAAAATTTGGACAGAAATTTACGCGAGTGTCCAAAAATAATTTTTTACCCAAAATATGGATTTGGACAGATATTTGGACAAGTGTGCATTTCTGAAAAGTGTAAATAAAAAAAATATTTGTAAAATATATAAAATTTTTGTATTTCAAATTAAATTTTCAGAAATTATGGTAAATCACAAAAATTTCAGAGATTGTCTCGGATAGTGGCTATCAGGCCTGCATCCGAACTTCTTAATCACTGGGATTAAGTGGAACATTGCTTTACACTTTACTTTCACAAAAATTCCAAAGAAACCAATTTAACGGCGTCAAATAGCATGACCTTGGTGGCCAGTTGATATCAGAATTTCTTGAAATTGCCAGAGAAAAATTACTTATAGTTGCCAATAAGTCGGGTGATTCGCAATTTGTGTGACATGTGGCCCTTTCATCCAATTTTGGCCACAAAAATCCAGTTAACATGCCACGAAGAGAAGCTTGGCGCTCATGAACATTTTCACTTACAGCTGTTACTGTTTCACGAGTACGAACTGGACGATGCTGTCCATATGCTCTACGGCCTGCAATTGAACCAGTTTTTTTAAAACGTTCAACAATTTTGCGAATTCCAGGCTCTGTATTACGTTCATGTTGACCAAAATCATGACGTAATTTACGAAATGTTTTTTTACAGAACGACCATTTCCGTAAAAAGTTTGGATAACCAAAACGCGTTGTTCTGTTGTAAACGAACAAATGGCTAAAAATGGCATAGTTTTGACTTTTCGTTTGTCAAAAAATTTTCGAGTTACTACCGCACAATAAACTTTTTTTCGAGCTTAAAAAAACCAATAGATGGTACACGCTTTATCTTTTCCAACTGCTAATTGGCTAACTGGCTTTACTAGAATTCGGCTAGAATTATAAGGTTTCGGCTGGAAAATCATGATAGTCGGCTGATCTTGTTATGGTTTCACACCACCAACGGTGTGAGAAAACTCCAAAGGCAGAAACCGCTGGAGACCGATCATAAATCGAGAAACTAATTTAAGATAGACAAATTACTAATTGTCAAATACAATTAAAGTATATAATATTTTTGTTCTGATTCAGCTGGGAGGCTGGAGCAAGAGGCTTTGTATTGATTATAAAGAGTGTAAATCAAAAATGAGAGAAATCTAGACAAATTTGATTGTGGATTATTTGAATTTTACTTCATCCAAATATTGAAAATTATATCTTTGTTCGAATTTGAAATCCCCTGATTGCAGATAGATAGTTTGGTTGATTCCAACTTGAATTTTATTTCAGTTTAATCTCGATTTGCATACACAATTAAAGTTGACTCAACAAATTACCATTCAAATATCAACAGGAATCTGAAAGTTGATTTGAATTTACCAACCAACATTTTCTACTTCATATATAAATAAATTTAATCAATCCTACATCTAATTTCTTCACACCGTGACTCTAAGTATCTCAGTTACTTTTCCCATTTTCTTTCCAACACACAACAAAAAAATCCACAAAACTGTGCGCTCAAGAAAAAAAAATCCGAAAAGTACCAACAATTCCGTTTTAATAGCAAGTAGCAACAGCAGAAGATAAAAAACAAATTTGTGTGACGTTATTCTATTAAGAGATGTGAGAGACAAATCGAAGTGCATTTTCAGTCGTTTGGTATATGAACATGTACGAAAAATGCTGGCTGTGCTCTTCTGGAATACACAAAATATGATAAATAGACGGAAAATTTTTATCCAGAAATGTTTTGTATAAATTTTTTGACTGTAATATATTGCTATTCCGAAACAAATAAGACACACAGAATTGTGTTTTATAAAGATATTAAATGAGAAATATAAATAAATTTTCATGTTGCAAAAATAGAGCTCGAAAAAAACAACAAAACACTGGAAAATGTTTTTTTTTTCCTCGTTCAAGAAACAAACAGAATTTATAAACTTCGTTCTTTGGATCATGAACTGAATAATTCATCATCATAAGTTTTTTGTTTCATGCAATTTTTATGTACAGTGGCGGGTAATCCTGCAAGCAGGGTCTCCATTACTCCTAAAAGAATACTATTTAAAATTTGTTCAAAGTGGGCGTGTTTTATGATAGACATTTGATAATATATTATGGAAGGTCGCGTTATTTACATCTGCGTTAAACTACGCTACTGGGCTAAATATCCTTTTTGTTTAACAGAAATGAAAATATGATTGTGTATGAGAGGAAAATTTGGAACGGGGAAAAATTATCGATTTTTGTGATGTTTTCAGCTATGTCTTATGGATTTCTTCATCTTCCTTGACGGCTTCTTCCTGCCGTAGCTCTATGTACGAAACCTTATACCCAACTACCCAATTCTCTTTTTAATATTCTATTCTCTTAACATTGAAACGAAAGTCATAAATTTCATGTTTTAATTGCTTTTTAAAGGATTTAGAAGTAGCACAAAAAAGCAAAAAAAAGGTTTTCATTTTTATATTTCTTCTTATTGTTATCATTATTATTATTATTATTTTGTTGTTGTTGTTGTATTTTTAATTTGTTATAAATGAATATACATAGCAGCATCCACACACAGAGTATGGGAATTATTAGATTTTTGATTTTTTTTTCTGTGCTCGAGTACGAGTACGAGCATGTACAGAAATTTCAAGAGAACGAAATAAAATTAAAAATTCCAAAATAATTAGGATTAAATAATTTATTTCTCTATACTCGTACGTACATAAAAATATTATTTATTTATTTCTTAATTTTAATGTTTAAAAAAGTTTTTAAAAAAATTGTTGGGTTTATTTTAGACAAAAATTGTATATGTGCACATCACCATCGCCATGATCTTTGAAATGAAGGCAAGGGGTGGTAAAATATATACTCGTATAAGGCTTTCAAAATTTTACTAATTTAAATAAGCATAAAGTTAAAAAGTGGAGTTAAAAATTTGATTTCCAACATATTTGGTTTTTGTTTATTGTACACTAGGAAGCACACAAGTCAATGAAGTTAGCCCGAGCCCGAATTTTATGGTGGCTTTCTTGGATAAGTGTAGCCATCCCGAAAAAGTGTAAATAGATTAAAAAATGTAGCACCATCCCGAAAAAAATTCACGCATGCGATAAACAAACAATATAGAAAATTATATTGATGTAAAAAAAATTACTGGTCCAAAATTTTTTTTTATTTTATTTGACCCAAATAGCGATAATTTGAGTAGTTACTAGGGGACATAAAGCCACCAAGCGGCATACACGGCCAGATAGGCCAATGTACTAACTAAAACGTGGAAACTACCCTATGTCCATACCAGGTGGAAATAACCATTTTTTTTCATTTGTTTATTTAACCGATTGGCGATTTTTTGTGCAGTTACCATGGGTCAACATTAAATTCCGTTCCGAAATACCTAGAGATAAATCCACCAAGCCGCATACACGACCAGATAGGCCAATGTACTAACTAAGATGTGGAAACCATCCTATGTTCATATCAGGTGGAAATAACCTTTTTTTTTAATTTTTTTATTTAACCGATTGGCGATTTTTTGTGTAGTTACCATGGGTCAACATTAAATACTGTACTGAAATACCTAGAGATAAAGCTAATAAAGAGAGACAGAGAGATAAACCTAATGGTATACAAGTCCGGACATTATGGGCTATTGACTTTTTAATATGATTTATATTTTTTCTGTGCCTGAGTTTATTTGCGTTATCCAGATAGCACCACGAGGAGGAAAAATCAGGGCTTTGCTACCCACCACTTAACTAATAATTAAAATAATAATACTTCACATACTCGTATATAAAAAACATAAAATAAAATAAAATATTAATTCAGTATCGTATTTTGTACAAAATACTTTAATTTTGGTATCTTTATGATTTCAAGTGTGTTTGGGTCTCACGGCTGTTCCAATTTTTTGTAAATTATTATTTGTGGTCGAATTTTGGTTGCATAATCGCTTCGGATTTTTGGTACGTAAGTGCATAAGCCATCATATTTCTCCCACATATTATTTCTAAAGCCAAAACAAACATAATGACCTTCAGATGGCTTTGGACAGATGGCTTTGCTGGTGTACAGCATAGTATGGATTTCAGACCGGTACAGCGTATTCCAATTGAGATCGAACGTAAGCGAAATAGAGTGAACATAAGGTTTGAATATCTTTAAATTCACCTGTCCACCTTTTAACAAATCCAAACATGGCATTAGCTCTCGCAATACAATTTTCAATATGCCTATTGAAACTAGCATTCTCGACAAATGTAACACCTAGATCTATGATCTAATTAACTCTTTGCAATACATCGTTGTTGACTTTGTATGAAGTAAAGGGTGGTTAAATTTTAAGGGCCGATGTTGATTTTGAATAAAACACAAATTATTTAGGAAATTATTGTCAATTCTTTTTATTATGATAATATGGTATGGTTCAATTATGTATGGAATAAAATATCGGCCAAATGGCCGCCGCGACCTCGGCGGCACACCTCCACCCGATGGTCCAAATTTTCGATGACGCTTAGGCATAATTGAGGTTCTATGCCGTTAATGTGCCGAATTATCTCATCCTTTAGCTCTTGAATTGTTGCTGGCTTATCGACGTACACCTTTTCTTTCAAATAACCCCAAAGAAAGAAGTCCAACAGTGTCTAATCACATGATCTTGGCGGCCAATTGACATCGCCACCACGTGAGATAACACGGCCATTGAATTTGTCGCGCAAAAGAGCCATTATTTCGTTAGCTGTGTGGCAAGTGGCACCGTCCTGTTGAAACCACATATCGTCCATATCTTCCAATTCGGGCCATAAAAAGTTCGTTATCATCTCACGATAGCGAACACCATTCACAGTAACTGCCTGACCGGCCTCATTTTGGAAAAAATACGGCCCGATGATGCCGCCAGCCCATAAACCGCACCAAACAGTCACTCTTTGTAGGTGCATTGGTTTTTCGACAATCACTCTTGGATTATGATTCGCCCAAATGCGGCAATTCTGCTTATTGACGAATCCACTGAGGTGAAAATGTGCCTCATCACTGAAGATGATTTTCTTCGAAAATTGATCATCCACTGTTGCCATTTCTTGCCACCATTCTGACCATTGACGACGTTTGGAATGGTCAAGAGGCTTTAGTTCTTGAGCCAATTGCACATTATAAGCGTGTAAATGCAAGTCTTTATGCATAATGTTCATCAACGACGAGCGTGAGAGGTGCAATTGTTGGGCACGACGACGAGTTGAGGTGGACGGCTCTTCAGCCACACTATCGCGAACACGGCAGCAATATTTTCTGCTGTACGAGCTGTACGAGCATGCACTGGTGTTTTAAAATCTCCTACAGACCCGGTTTGCTCAAATTTTTGCACGATTTTTCCGATTGTACGCACATTTGGACGATTAAATTGACCGAAAAAATCACGAAGTGCACGATATGCATTTTGATTTGAACACCCATTTTCATAATATGCCTGAATAACTTTAACGCGTTGTTCGATTGTGTATCTTTCCATGGTTCAAATTGAGTTAGTCTGAAATTGAGAAATGTCAAATTAAATGCAGAAATTGACGTTTAGGTGTGGTTCACATTCAACGTCGGCCCTTAAAATTTAACCACCCTTTACAAAAATTAAGAGATAAAACAAGAAATCAACCGCAAAATCACGACAATCAAAGAGTTCAAATATCAAATCAGATGGATCAAAACCGGGACGGGTCTACCATAAACTATTTAAATCGCTTGGACGTAATTTTATTATTGGAGGTGACTTTAATGCGAGGGACACCTATTGGGGGTCTAGACTTACAACGCCAAAAGGTAAAGAATTGCTTCAAGCAGGGCAGACATCAAAATGTGAATTTTACTCTGGTGGTTCGCCACTATACTGGCCCAGTGACGGAACGAAGATACCTGACCTAATAGGCTTTTATGTAGCAAGAGGTATATTCCAGAACTACATTCACATTGAAGACAGTAATTCTCTAGTATCGGATCATTCCCCGGTTATCATGACAGTCAGTGAAATGGTAATTCAAAGGGAGAGTGCACCCAGATTAACAAACTCAAAAACAAACTGGGATTTCTTTCGTGAAGTAATGGAGGAAAAATCAATTTTCAGGTTCCGATAAGAAATTCTCACCAGTTGGAAGATGAATTAGGCAGTCCCTCCATTACACAAAATAAGAAGAAGCTTTCTTATCCTACCTAATGGAAGTTAGAGAGTTGGTAAGCGAAAAATGATGGGCACGTAAAACCTGGCAAATAACTAGAACACCGGAGAACTAAACAATTCTTGACAATTTATCTAGTTAGTTCAACACATATCTAGTTAGCCTAACCGATGAAAAAAAATTGATTATTCACTGTGGAAGGCGACGACGGGACTCAAAAGACCCAAAACTGGGCTAGAGGTCCTAAAGAGAAGGCCGATCTGTTTGCGGAGTAAATCGAGGATACCTTCCAACCACTACCAAGGCCCAGTAACTTTGAAAAAATTATAAGAAGAATTAAAAAGCAACATGAATGTTAAAAAAGCCCCAAGGTATGACTTGATTACTTGCCAAATAATCAAGTCTCTACAAGGTAAAGGATTTCATAAGCTATTACACATAATCAACCAATCTTTCAATCAATCAAGCTTTCGGCTAAAATATGTTCCGTGGCAATAGAAAGTAGCAGAAGTAATCATGATAGCAAAACCTGATAAGCCACCTAACGATAAAAAATCATACAGGCCAATTTTATTGTTGCTAATTATGTCAAAACTCTTTGAAAAATTATTACTAAAAAGGCTTAAACCAATAATTGAGGACGGACAACTAATTCCTCCACATCAATTTGGATTCAGGGAAAAACACTCCACAATTGAACAGGTGCAAAGAATCACCAACGTTATTGAAAGAACGGTAGAACGCAAAAAAGTATGCTCCAGCATATTTCTGGACGTCGCCCAAGCATTCGATAAAGTTTGACACAGTGGACTGCAATTCAAGCTGCATAGAGATCTACCGAGGTAATTCTATGCCATACTAAGATCTTATTTATCCAATAGACATTTTCGTGTGAAATATGAGGCTGACTACTCCGAACTAAAGGAACTCTCTGCCGGTGTCCCGCAAGGAAGTGTCTTAGGAACAATCCTGTATTTATTATATACAAGGAATATTCCAACAACAGATGAAGTAACCATAGCCACCTTTGCAGATGACACAGGAATCATGGCGATTGGAAGTAATGTTGCTGATGCAACGAGCAAACTCCAGAAGATTACTAATGCGGTTTGTAACTGGACTAAGCGCTTACATATAAAAAGGCTTCCCATCTCTCGATAGAAATTAACTCACAACCGGTGCTTTATGCAAACAAAGCTAAATATCTAGGCATGACACTCGATACCAAGCGCAAGTGGAGAAAGCATGTGAAAAAGAAAAATGAAGAACTTAATATTAAGTTCAGAAAAATATATTGGCTCATAGGAAGAGGCTCTGAGCTTACAATATACAACAAGCTGCTGCTATATCGGCAAATACTGAAGCCGATATGGACCTACGGTATTCAACTCTGGGGATGTACTAAGCAAGCAAACGCCAAAATGATACAGACGTTTCAAAGAAGGTTCTCCGTAGCATCGTAAATGAAGACCTTCAACGGGACTTACAGATGGAAGTACATCGGACATCAAAGATGAAATAAAAAAGCATTCCGCCAAACACGAAATAAGGCTCCAGGAACATGGAAACCCCTATATTCGCCATATGATAGATAACCCTGTCGTTGAAAGGAAGGAGACTTCAAAGAACGAGGCCACTGGACCTAGTGAACATACCAAATTAAAATTATATTTTGGGTTTCACCCCAACAAATCAGAATTATTTAAGAAATTTAAAATTTGTAAATTTGAACGATAAATTGCTAGATGAGCACAGTCTCAGTTGTAATTAATAAAGCAAAAAAAAAATATTCTCATTTAAATTAAATAAAAACGACAGACTTATATCTTTGAATCCGGTCTTAGATAACAATGGAAATTGTATGTTCTCACTTTGATTATTTAAACCTCACCAGTGGTAATTTAAATACTCAGTATTAAATAAAATCAGAGCAGACGCCTGATTTTTCATTTTTATTTGCAAAATCCATTACGAATCCGTAGCAAACGCCCGAAATTGGTAACATTATGGTATCAGAAGTGGAATTTTATAAATGCCAGCAATGGTCCTAACCATAATCACCTATTCACATGAGCAATTAAGGGATACACTTGAGAGTCTCGGGCTTTCAACCTTAAGCAATAAAAACGAGCTCCTATCGAGGTTGCAGAATGCTATGGAAGAGGATACAGTAGGGGGTAGACAGCCAAGACCATTAACAATGACGAGCATCGAAGAGCAAATAAAAGTGTACTGGAGGGATGGATCAAGTGGAAACTGGATCAAATTAAGCATAGCCAAAATTTTCAAAATAAAGAGCTTAAAGGAGAAATCGAGTCCCTAGGTAAAAGTAGATAGCCAGTTCAAAGAATTTGAGAGATAAATCTGGCGGAAGCTTGAAAATAAAATTAAGCACCTCCGACATTCGATGGCTAGATCGCATTTGAGAATTTAAAGTGCAGTTCCAAGCGGAGGTACCGCACAATTGTTGGAACGCGAGCGAGCAGCTCAACGCCCTCTTTTTGGCTGTCCAACAGAAGCTGCATATGTCTTACAAACTGTATCCGCAACAGAAAGGAGTTATGAGCGGGTCATTACTGAGTTGGAACTAAGATATGGGCAGTCACACGTCCGAGATTTATGCACGATACAACTGACGAACAAGCGAAATCATAGGAGAGAGCCTGCAACACCTAGAAAGAAAGGTAACGAAATTTTCCCATCAACCTTACGGTGATGCACCTATGTTGAATGGAGTAACAGTGGTCGAATTGTCAGTGATATCAAGGACAACAATCTGAAACTTCATTTGAGCACCAATACTAGAGGTAAAACCATAAATGAAGTATTAAAGTTGGCTTTAGAATCTAAGGCAGCCAGAGCAAATTTAGCAACTGATTCTCGAAAGGCGCGCAAGTATGATTCGGAAGGATAATATGGAGACAAAGAGGACAATAAGAGAAGAGTTGAGGCAACTAACACAAAGCTATTGGAATCACAGAGAGTTGCACCAGTCAAGTGCAGAGCCAAGTGACATAAAAACTATAAGTAGATGCTTTATGTATGAGAAGTTACGTCAGTTCAAGATGGCCAAAGAACGGCCAAAGAAAACATGGAAAAAATTGGCTTGCCGAGTTGAGGAAAGATTCTTGAGGGAGGCTCAGCAAAAAATGTCAGCACATTTGCTGAGGGTAATCGGGATATGGTGTTGGTTGCAAAGAGGAAGGGCGATCATGGAGGCCACGATGAAGAACGAAAGAGACTAGACATAGAAAGGATCAAGAAGATAACGATCCGATTTAACAATTACAAAACGAGCTGTAGTAGAGAGTAACAGTACGAACGCTAGAGATAAATCGGAGACGCAGCACGGCGCATGGGAGATACACCGATTTTCGGCGAGGTGATTTAGTAAGGCTGTACAATTCCAGGAAATTGTTAAGAGGATCAGCAATGATGTATCGATTACAAGAAATCTTGGGAGGTGAACGAAAAGTCGCGCAGTATGATAGGCTGAAACATGCAACATAGAATGTGTCTGTTCATGACGAACAGATTTAAGGTGGAGGTAGTGGTACGCTGCACAAATATTCCGCTTAGTGGTCGAGTAGTTAAGGCGTATACGACCATGTTTAATTCCAAAGGTCGCCAGTTCGAGTCAAATCCGAGAAAATAACTTTATTGGACAATTATAATTATGCCACCCAAGTATTTATCCAGTACTTGTAACCGGGGGCGATATTCATCATGGAAAATACTAGAATTACAAACGACGTTAATCATCAAGACAGTGTAATTGATGGCTTGGTATGTTCGCGAATACAACTACATACAAATATTTTACAATTGCGATACGCATACTTCGACAAATACAATAAATGGAATAATCTCGAACAGTGATTCATACGTAAATAAGCGCGAGCAATTTGGAACGCAGACACTATGAAATATAATAGTGAACAGTCGTTAGGCGTGCGAGATGTGTGCTTTTCGATGAAAAGCTCGATTTTGAGGTGAGGGTGGCGGCTCAGCGGCTTATCTTATGAATCATTCTTCGTCTCGGACGGCTGTCGACAAAACGTCCAAAGAAATTTGGTCTGACAATCATGCCCGATTCGTCTAATTTAAAAGTGTTTGGATGCAAGATATGGTACATGTTCCAAAAGCGAGAATTGTAAAGGCTCTCGAGTTTTTGATTTGGAGAAATCATGAGTGGATTTCATTCGTGATGTCGTTTTTCTGGCGGACCAACGGTGTGAAATTGAGGTAATTGATATAGTGAGTTTCTGTCGCAGACGAAGGTTTATGTGACGTTTCTGACAGTATTTATGAACCGTCAGATGAAGAAGTGAAGGGTCTTTCGTCACAACTGCGTCGTTCAATCAGAGAGCATAAATCGATGAAGAGTGACGATTTTGTTTATGTCGTGTTCCGCGTTTAATTAGATGATTCGTTGTCAGTGACGGAAGCTATGAGCAGTTCGAATGCGTTTCACTGGAAAACAGCTATGGAAGAGTAGTATGGCCAGTTAATTTAAAACGAGACACGTTTGTATACAGGTTTGCACTGGAATCCAGTGCAAAAGGGCTTTCAAGACCAAGTGCAACAAGAAAGGAGTAGTAAATCGTTTCAAATCCCATTTAGTATTAAAACTTGTGCTCGGCGTAAGAGTATTGGCTATGAAGAGACGTTCTCATCAGTAGTTCTCTATTCGTCGATACTAGGTAATTGCGAGCTAGCTGTTTAGTACGATTTGGAGATCGTTCAGATGGATGCGATCTCAGCGTTCCTTTAAAAGATCAAAACGGCGATTTAAACGGAGAAATCTATATGATTCAGCCTGAAAAATTTAATCGTGGCAGGCAACGTGTTTGTTGTCTGAAGCCGGTTAAAAAAAATTTGAGCGGAAAATTCTACAAGGCAATTTGTGGATCAATTTGTGAAGCGAGTTCGTGAAGCTCGTGCAGTCGGGAACATTGTAGCTGTTGCTCAGAATATGTCTAATATCAACTCGCCATTCTGCTCAAGAATTGAACATTTCACGCAGTTCTGTAATGAGAATTTTGCATAAAGACGTCGGTATGAAGGCGTACAAAGTTCAATTAGTGCCGGAGCTGATGCAAAGTGACCATCCACAACGTTTTCGGTTCGCTAATTAGGATTGGAATGCTTGGAAGAAAATGAGTATTTTTACCGAAAAATCATCTTTCCAGATGAAGCTCATTTTCACCTCGCAGGCTATGTCAAGTAATCATGGAGAAGCAGCTCTTACAGTCAATGGGGAGCATTAACGAGCCATTTTTGTTCCCAGAATTCAACAGAACAGCGCAACTTGTCACACAGCAAACGCAACAATCAGACTTTTGCACATTGTCTTCGGTGACTGAATAATCAGCCGTGACGGAGATGTGAATTGGCCACCATGCACGTGCAATTTGACCCCGTTGAACTTTTTTGTGGTGAGCCATTATGGATAAATGTTACGCTCGCCATCCAGAGACTATCCAAAACTTGAAAGATCAAATCGAAGTTACCATTGATAAGGTAGGCTGCCATACAATCGAAAATGTTCTGAAAAATTGGGTTGACAGAATGGGGTACTGTAAAGCCAGCCATGGACGTCATTTGAATGAAATGGTGTTCCATACTTAATGGCAATGTATACTCTTTCTAATAAAACAAACCGTTTTGAAAAATATTCATTCGTCTTTGAATTAGAGCAAAATTAAATTGCAAACGTTAGTTAGGCCAACCCATTTACCTAACCCAAATGCACCTATTTAACTATATTTGGATGACAGAATAGCAGATTTCTGGTCCAAGCTCCAAATTATCCGAGCAATTTAATTATGGAAATGGAAGCATTCAAACGAACCCTAATATAATGATATCGGTAACTCAATGCCAAATTCCCTACCAGCTCTCACAATGCTGCATATGAATTTATTTTTTTATGACCTCCATGGCAGAAAATGTGGCAATATAATTGTCTGCAATACGTGTCACGTGTTCACAATAAGCCAGCGTTGTAGCTATAAATTACCATAATTTCCGGTTTAGCTAGCTATAAAATTATTTTTACTTTTGCACTGAAAATTAAAGTTACTCGAGTACAAATTATTTACATGCAGGAACTTACTAATTGGTCATCATTATATTTATCGTTAACTACCATTAATTCTAATCTGTATACACACAACATATACTCACCAACTAATAAAATTGTCCACGAGTCTTACCGGATTAACGTACAGCAATATCGGCGTTTCTCAAATACTAACCTCGACTGAAATCCAATTACAACATTAAAACAACAACAAATTGTTAGCAAACTGAAACAATTAAATAAATAATCGAATAATAAATTTGCCTAAATATTTTTAGGTATCCATCTGAGCTTATAAACCTGTTTAATACCAATCCAAATTCTTATAAAACATTCCAAATTTAAATTAAACCAAAAACCAAGTGTCCCGACTAAATCACAATGCTGCCATCTCTAAATATTATTTTGTACTTTACACCAACAAAATAATAAACAAGTTTGTGATGTGGCTGCCACCTCTCTCAAAACCATTCAAATACTGAAAATAAATAATGTGTCTCCACTAAGAAAACAAGCACTGCCATCTATAATTTCAAAATAACACTATATCGATTTTATTTAGCAAAGTTTTCAACTCAACAAAGAAAATTGTGTTACATATCGGTTTTTAATTGCGCTAAAATTTTATTTTATTTTTATTAATTTATGTAATGGAAACAAAATCGTTATTTATCACAGTAATTTTACGATCTACAACCCATTTTTTAAACAGAATATTGTGTTTGTATTTTTATATAATTTTGTAACAGGTAGGTACTATAATATGTAATAATAAAATTGATTTATTCTAGTAACTAAATAACAAAAAATTTATAAAAAAAAAATATTAAGATTCAATTAAGAGAAAAACAACAAGCTTATATAATAAACTTATATATTATATCATATAACTATATACTAAATTATATTTTGGCTATTTGTGTTTGTGTGGGTGGCGTATTGGGTTTCAAATAACCGTTAAATCTGTTGCACATCCGTGGGTCATTCGAAATTCAACATAAACCATGCCTGGAAATCAAAATGTGTTGAAATAAATAAATTTTATCAAGTGTTCTACTATTCAAAGAAAACATAATTAATTGCAAATAATTATTTAATTAAATTAAATACATAAATTAGGTACAAAATGAGTATAAAATATTTACAAATCATGCTATTAACATAATACATTAGGTTCTATCTATAAAATACCGTTGCCTGGGGCGCCCCTAAATAAAAAGGTCTCGTGAAATTTAATGAAATTTTGATTTACAAACAAATAAATTAAAAACATTAATTAAATTATTATGTGTTCAAACGAATACTGTTATACGACTGTGAGATTATAACACTTTGCTCGATCCACTAAGCAGCCGTTACCTATCATGTACATAGCGTATAACATTCCTAAAATGAATATTAAGATAAAAAACTTAATGGAGTGAAATTATTAAGATGATTAGTTAGTAATTAAGTCGAATAGTCTCTATTGTCTAAAGCCCAGCCTGCCTTATGTAAGAATTTCTATCTCAATCACATTTATATATCTCACAGGACCTCGTCGCTCATAATAATTTTGTAAAGCTACCAAGGTAAATGTTGACTTTTACCTACGGGGTGTTGCTGACACAACGTCAAAATGGTAATTCTAAAACCCAATGTACTAGCCGTCTTACTTTGGGAATTGTACAACAATAATTCCATATAATTTAAATCCGAAATGAAAAAATTCATTTAGGTTCAGAAATAATTATATTATTCGTGTAGTTCAAATGTTCACCTCCAGAGTAAGTATATAAGTAAAAAATATAACTACAACAATAACTATTATGCTTGTCTTGCTTTCGTCACCAAATTTCATTCCATTCTTGAAGGATCGAATAATTATTATAATTCAGAGACACCTAGTTGTCAGCACTGCTTTTATAATGTTGTTTTGAAATTCTAGTTGTCATGTCTAAAAACAGTATATAAACGGGTGAAAATTCAGAAACCGATATAGTTTGATAGAACACAACAGGCCTTGTTATGCCCACAGTCACAATTTGCCTACAATCTAATGTACACAGCCCAATTGTGACAGTTAGCCACCATAATCATAATTGACTACCATGCAAATTTGCATACAACTAGAGTGCAACCGCCGCAACAGAAGCAACAGAAATTACCACAAACACCATTTGAACATCAGATATCAAGAGCAGAGTCCAGGAACAAGTTCGGAAAATCTTGCTAACTACGGCAAATAATTCGCCATACGAGTCATCGTCGGGAACAATCCTTAGCCCAGATTGAATTATTACCCCACTTACCTAAACGCTCACTCTGTGGCGTCATAGGATCCCAGATTTTGGTTTTACGTCGTCGAGTGACAATTTATTCTCACCAAAATCAATACGGAACTCACTCGTTACAATCACCATCTCAGCACCTTGCATGACCGAGTGATTAACGAATTCATCAAGGTGACCGGCTGAAACGTTTAACCACGGTTGGGAACAGCAAATATTAGCTCCAACCACGGATTCATTAAATACAACCAAACTCGAATCAGTTAGCAGATAGATTATTGGAAACAATGTCGCAAACTCATGTAAGTAATGCCAGAATCGTCCATCTATTGAACAAAATTCACCGTCATATTGATAATACGTGGTAAACCTCGCCCACAAAGTAGGCTATTCAGCAGAAAAACTGATATGCTTTTTCTACAGACGATTTAGGGACGAAGCCAGAAATTGTAAACCATTGGTAACAGCAATGGAGTGAATTAAAAATAAAACTCGCCTTGCCTTTATCGCCTCCAAATTGTTGATCCAACATCAAAAACCAATTTTATTTTATTTGGCCTCGGGATTTTTGCAGATTTACTTAAATTGGGAGTTCCTAGTGATTTTTGGCCTAAATCAGTCCATCGGAAGTGGCGGCTTCCATCGGCGTAGTTTCGTGTTTGTAAATATTTTAAAAAATATATCATTTACAAGAAAAACGACTAAAAACTAAAAGATTCTAAATTAATACCCCAACAATACCGGTCAAGATCAGTTTTCCAAAATTTAAGTGGAACTAACGATTTTTGACAAAAAACTGAGTTTCAACAAAAATTCGGCCCCTGTACAGCTCAGATGGATTGACTGATCGGGATGAAACTTCATACTTAAGCACACCACAAAACTTATGGCAGAAATACAACCTATACGCTCAGTTTGAAAAGCGATACGGCGATGATTTGTGAAACTACACAAGCATCGCCATCAACCAACATACATGCGATTAAACATCCACAGAAAAAGGAAAACATTTCCCTTCCTTCACAGCCACAAACAAGGATACCATCAACACCATGTTGGCTCTGTGGTGGCATTCACTATTCGTATAACTGTCAGTTCCGCACGCACAATCGTTTCTGCAATTGCGCCAATAAACCTCGAAAATTGAAAACAAGAAAACATCGAGGGTAAATGGGTATGAAACGAGGTTGCAGCTCAGCGTCTGCCAATTTGACTGTGAAATGGAAATACCAACTATCGAGCAACTATTACTCGTATTTGGGAAATTTTGTATGTAACCAGAATTAAAGGCCTCAATATTTTAGGTATCAACCGGATTAAAGCATTTGAAAGTTAGGCTAAGCTCCATTTGCAACCAAGCTAGCAGGCGTGACAAATGTATAGCAGAACGACCACAACAATTGGTCACTACAGTGCTAGGTCACTAAAACTCATATACGCTTGAAAAGAGATGCACGTCCGATCTACCGTTCAAAACGGCCAGTCTCTCTCGAAGGTACGGAGGCCTGCTTCGATCACATTCTAGTGCACGCAATAGACGAGAATATGGACAAACAAAATAGCAAGCGCTCAACGTTTAGAGGAATATGCATTCCGAGTAAAACTCAAAAAATCCTAGCATCAGATCCCCATCGATCCTCACTGATCGGACTATTCGCATTCACTCGAATGACGTCCTGTCTGAAAAATTTCGGCAACACCTTCCAAAGGAGCATCCATTCAATTTTAGTAGTCTAAAATTTTGTTTTTCCTACCTGGACGATCTGTTAATCAATCTGTAAAGGTTGTCGAACCTTTCAAGTTTGATGGTCAACGTCGAAAAATCCCAAAAAAACGGACTCGTTAACGATATCCTCAAATTTAACAGACTGAAATATTAAAAATATTAAACAACTTAAACGATTTTTGGGAATTTCGAGGTTCTTTCACACGTTCATACCGCGTGCTGGTGACAACCAAGCGAACAGAAGGAAGTAACTAAAACGGTTCCCGAATTATCGATTGGACAGATGAAGCAATATCACTGCGTTCGAACTTGCCAAGAAACAACTGGAACTGAGTAAAGCTACTGTGTTGGTACACAAGTCGCACACGGCCGGGATTGCAGTTATGTTGGACACATCGGACAAGGTCATTGGAGCAGTATCTACAAAAAATAGACAACTTCTGGCAACCGCTACAATTTTACTGATTGAAACTAACGGAAACTCAACAACGATATTGCACTTATGAACGAGAAAAATTTGTCGCTTACTCCGCATTCAAACGATTCCGCTATCTGATCGAAGGTCGTAAATGCACGTTATACATCGATCATAAACCACTGGTTTACGAATTTTATCAAAACTCAATAAAGCATCGCCTCGACATTTGAAATATCTGGATTACATTGGCTTGTTTACCTCCGATACAACATCTGGAACAGAAAATGTTTAGTCGCGGATATGCTATCCAGAATCGATTCAATATCATTACCCAATGCCATGAACTATGAAAGCATAGCGGAAGCAGTGCAAACAGACGACGAATTAAGCAATATAATGGAGACTAACAAAACTGAAATTTTTGAAAATTCCATTAGCTTTCAATTCAAAGATTATCTATTGAGACGTATCGACCGAGAAAAGCAAACTTTATATACCACCGGACGATGTTAAAAAACTGAGAAACCCAATATTGTTTGATGTGCTAAAAAGTTAAAGTTAATCGTCATACTTCAAGCAAACTGGGAACACTCATAAATCGCTTTACAACATATTCTGTCCATCTTGTAAAGCGGTTTATGAGTGTTTGTATAGTTTGCGGCACCTATTCCAAATATCAGAGCAGGAGCCGCAGTCATAGTAGTGTTTGACAACTAGATCTCACATTTCGAGGTATCAACAATTATACTGACAGATCAGGAAGTGCAGTTTGAGTTTGAGCTGTTCGCTGTATTCTCAAAAAAATTAGGTATCGAACGCAAACGATCAAACGCAGCTATAACCCCAAATACAATGAATTCATTGAGAGATGGTACCACACACGCAAAACAGCCATTATGTGTCACCACTTAATTACGATCTCGGCCCGTTGAATTGACTTAGTCCAACCTGATAAAATTTAATTAAAGGCTGATCTTTTTAGACTTATCGCATCTTCAGAGATAAATATTTTCTTGTCATACCACCCCTACATTAACAGTTTACCATCGATTCTAGGTCTAAGACAGTGTCCTTTAGTATCATAATAGCACTTACAATAGCACTGATATTAGGTCTTCACAGAGAAGACTTCAGCTGCAACCACCCGGAAACTGCAGCCATCCAAATTCAATAACAGGCCATTAATGGCCAAGTTCCAGAGAAGAAGAGAAAGCACCCCACCTTGTGGTGTTCCTCTACTCACAAATCAGTTAATGGTGGATCCACTCAGACTGGCCATCAGACACAAAACTGTGAGCCCCACGGTCTGAAGTTGTGAAGTTGTGTGTGCTCCCTATATTTAGAAAGGTTACCATGGAGAATTAATTATACTTAAGGGGGTAAATAAGGGAGAGGAGAGCTGTTTCCCATTACAACTTATTCAGTCCGCTCGAGAATCTGAGGATAAGCTTCCTTATCTAGTCTAAGGTCTTTGGGATGAACATGAGAGATTTTGCCCGCCTTTATAAATATAACTTTACTGCGCAATCCATTTTCTAAGAATATTATAAAACTCCAGGCTGACTGAATGTAGTTTCAACCTATGACAACACCAAGTAAAGTGGTTTGTTAGACAAGCGCAGGAATGATAAGCGAGCCTATAGTTGTGCCGAATTCTATTTTATATTTAGAAGAAGAAACAAAGAATGTTCTAACAGGTTGGATTTGTGTATGGCAATTTGAAAGTTTACAGGAATTTGGATTACTTTCAAACTTTTCGACAGTTCGACCAGGATATTCGATTCTGTTAAAATTTACTGCGATTAATAGAATTTAGTAATTTTTCACAAAATTCACTATTATGTGCCTCCGATCCTAGAGATGTTACTTCAAAATCCCACATGCCCTTTATACGACTATCACGAAAGCATTTGATGCAAAACTCCACAATTCAATGTAAAAGTTGTTTTGGATGAAGTCAATATCACATAGAGGATCGAGGAACAATCGAACCAGACCCCTTACACCTTGCTTCAAAAGTTAACGGGACGCGCACCACCGAGCTAACTCTGATACAAAATCTGGTGCACCATAAGCAAATCAATGGCGACAATTGGAAGGGAAACGATGGAGTCGCGTCAATCAAATCGACCAGATTCTCGTGTCAAAAATACACTTTCCATCATGAAAGATATTAAATCTAAGTAAAATTCTTCTAAACGTAAACTCTTCTAGCGAAAACGCCCAACCGATCTTGTTAGGTTCTTGTTAGCAATAGCAGTCAGAATCTTGTTAGCAATTGCATGGAAGAAACTAAACTGCCTGACTCTCTTGAACACTTAAGTAAGTAAGCATTGGTTAAGGGATATCGAAAACTTCTGGAAAACCAGAAATAACCATCGTTAACCATGCAAATGATAGGAAAAAAGTCGCGATGTACACTGTGTTTAAGGACGAGGACCACTCTAAGTATTATAGAAACTTTGCAGTACAACTCTTTTTTGTACAACATACAAGTTACTGATCATCAGAACGAAGCCATTAAAAGATCGCTGTTCTTAGCTGGTTCAATAAGTAGTTGCTCCTGTACATTATCACGACATCAAAACACTATAGTAGGCAAACCTGGGCTGGTTTACCAGTTTTAGATCGGCGATCACCCTTTTAAGGACTTGTTTCAAAACCAAAAGTCCACCGGCGGCTGCCAAGTTATACTCAAGCAGTTTGCTTCATTACAGACAAATTATAATAGAAAATGTCCGAATTCTCAACCCAACCCTGAATATACTGGCTGGCTATCCCGCGTGATATCTATAAGAGATTCTAAATACATTTTGCCACAATATTAATGGTCATTTTCGCTTCCTCGGGAATAAGTTTTTAATAAACTTGCAGAGTTCACATTTCTCAGGCCCAGTTGCGATTCAGAAGTCATCCTTGCCCTGCCTGTTTAAAATCTGGTAGACGGTATAAATAATATTTCATAAATTTTAGGGAAATAATACTGATAAATTTCATAAACTTCACCAAATAAAAGCCTGATAACAACACCTCACTCATGCTAAATAGATAATTTAGAGTCCCCAATTAAAAGTCCCTATATGTACAAGTATGTTAGTCCCAATCTTATTTACACACAGTAGCAGTTAGTCAAATAAACAACAATGCTCAACTAATTCTAGTATACATACCTGTATTGTGCCAGTAATAAAGAGCGCCAAGCACAAAGAAATGCCACCAATTATGCGAATGTCCCAAGAAATCAAATTTACCGGCATACCACCGCTCTGGAATTTTTGTGATGTATATTAAGAACGCAATTCCGCTAATCAGGTACATACAAAGGACGCGTGGTAGAAGCAGCTGTATAATTTATAATTATTAGTTGGGAATACACTTACGAACCGCATTTATAGCACACTTACCCTCACAATCGAATTATCAAATCCACCCATTTCAATTACCCAATGCAATGTGGGCACAATACCATAAGCCGCCCATCCCACAAACACACAAATTTTTACATTTGAATGCACTTTAAGCTGTGGAATTTGTATGACCATCGCAGCAACGAAAATAAATCCTACCGTTATCGTATAAAAATTCCGCAGCGTATTGTGACACCAAAACGCATAGTAAATTCCACTCACATAAATCGCCAGCAGCGAGAGCGCAATCCCGAATAAGTCATATGTTAAAAAACAGTCGTACGCTTTCTCCGAACGACAGTTGAATGTGTGATAAACCGTTGAAAGTATCATGCACAGTTGAAAACATACCAGCAATGTACCAACAATAACCTTATCGACCAGAGACGCGTGCATTTTAAGGAATGCAATATCATTTACGGTAAGCGCGATGAACAGGAACCAACCAAATAGATGGCTCCAAATATTTATCGTTTCATTGGTCCACCAGAAAATACTTTCGAAGCATAATTTTGTAGGTAGCATCGATCGGTAGCCGCCTAATATATACGGGTTGTGTTTGTTGTATTCGGGTGCATCATCGAAGCTCAGCAGTTGGCGCAGTTTTTCATAGCTAAGCTTTGGGTATTGTACTTGATCAGTTTGTTTTGTGTACTCGATCTCATCGGTGCATGCTCCATTTGGCGATAGGCAATAATCGTCGGCGTATTGTGGTATTTTAGTATTCTGAAAGCAAAAAAAAACGAAAAATAATAATTAGCTTATATGGGTTCGCAAGGCCGGACCAGATTTACTTCCTAATTTACTCTTAAAAAGCTGTTATTTATGGGTAAATACAAAATAAATTCAATATGAAGGTCGCAGTTTAAGAGAGTTCAATACGTGTGATGAAGGTAAAACAGTTGATTAGAAACGAAGATCTGAATGAATTAATTTGCATGACGCAAACGATATGGTAATTAACTTGAGACCTTGAAAACGTATCACTTTCTTTATGTAACCAACGAAATTTTAACGTTTACGACTTTTGGACCGCGTGTATCTGTATTGTTAAAGCTAAAGCATTAATTGAATTTTAAATTTCTAACAGGGTGCGGAATTGTGCAAATAGAAAATTGTGCAAAATGTTACATTGCACAGTACAGCATAAAAGTAACAGAAAAAAATTGTTTACAGCACTTGACCTGAATTCAAACACATCGTACAACTTTTGTTCGGTTGCCTAACGTATGGATTTGGATTTGATAAATTTCATTCAGCAGCATACAACGTTTTGCAATGTAACGAGTATCTATCTGTGTATTGTTAGTACACGCAACTATAACTGACTTACGAGTATTAAATCAACATGAATGATGTATTGGTCCGAAGAGTTACATCTTTCGATGTTCGCCATGTTCAGTATTTAAATAATTATAAAATATTTATTTTTAGACTTTGAACGTTAACGCTCTCCATAATTAATACGTCGTTAGAAATGCATATTCTTTCATTCTCCCGTAAATGCAGCAACAAATATACCTTTTGTTAGCGAGATAATTGCCATGTTTTTTTATTAGCGCCCGATAGCTATATCCGGAGCACGCAATTTTCTATGTCAAAACTTATATTTAGCGCGCTATTTTTGCGTATAATTAATTTATTTAATTCTAAACTAAGATTTTTCATTCAACTTTTTAGATAAAAGTCGATAAAAAATTATCTTGCTCTACCTATTTATCGGGAGCCGCTATCGGGAGCGCTATCCATTTCAAAGGGAAATTTTAAATTTCCTTTGTTTTGTACAACCCTTAAACCATTAGAAACTTAATCTTACAATAAAAATTTAAAACGCAGCAAGATGATTTTATTTTTTATGACGTCATGCCAAAATAAATGTTAATTGGTATATTTCAGGTCGTTAAATGTTTGTTTTATGGATGAATTTATTTTTCATTTTTATGGTATAGCGTCATCAGTGAATAAATAGCTACAGTCAACAGAAATTTCCCTTCGGCGCCGAATAGTGCTCCAATATTAAAACACGGCTAATATTCAATCATGATAATAATTCAGCCTAATTCTACAAAAAAAAAACGTTTAACCGTCAATTAATTTTCAGGTATCCAAGTTAGAACACCCCTGTTGGGCTGCCCGAGCTCGTCCCATATCTCCATACGTTCAGAAGGAGTAAAATCGGGAACTTGATATTATGATACGGTTGCAATTCATAGGAGGTGCTGATCCTTCTGAATACGCACAACCTGTTGTTTGCGTGTGCAAAACCTTAAAATTAGATTTTTCTTAGATGCGCGCAACTTAAACGAAGTCACAGTGAAAGATAGTTACCCTTTGCCATATATTAACTGAATTTTAGGGTAGTTATCTGGTACAAGATACTTATCCAGCTTAGATCGCAGCGACGCGTTCTGGAAAATTGAGTCGACCATGCATGTCGACCTAAAACGGCATTTATTGGCCCTGGAAGACCACAAGCGTATGTCATTTGGGCTGTGTAAAGCGAGCCAAACTCTTTACCGGTAGATGCACAGCTCTCGGAGTTGATTGGAAACCAAGAGTATTTGTTCACCTTGATGACATAATCGTGATATCGCAGGCCTTCAAAAAACACTTAGAACTACTGAAAGGAGCAGCGAAACGTCTGCAGAAGGCTAATCTGACGATTAGTAGTGTTGACATAAATGGTTCATCGACGATTTTAACAATGATATAGTGAAGAAACATCGTTAAACACAACATTACAAAATACTATCATTGAGGGGCCTCCAGAAGAAGATGTAGATTCAGAATTTGATTCGCCCGACAACTATTCGAATTATAAACTAGAAACAAATATAACGAGCGACACAAAAACTTCAGTTCCAACAAACCCTGCACAAATACCCTCATTCTTCTAGCGTTTCTTTGGTTCAACACACGCAAGTTGTTCAAAACAATGTAGCCAAAATAGATTCCAAACAATTAGAGACTTTAACGCAGAGTATTGACGAATCGCTATAACGAAATTTGGTAACCCCTTCAATGGTGAGCCGGAAAAGAGGCAAGCAAAGATACATCAAGCAACCAGACAGTCACAAATCCGCTCTAAAAAAATTGAAAAATCTAGAAAATGTCGCCAACCATCTCGCCTTGGCCATAGTCACAAACATGTGAAAGCTAATCCCGCGTCGGGTGGTCGCATGTGGTCTCAAATTCCGGTGATTTCCGATACTCCAAGTTATCTAAAAGTTTTCATAAATGGAATTTTGTATGTCATAATGTGTCACAAGTTTATTTAGCTGAGGAACTGGGCCCTCTACTTAAAGAGAAGCCCTGGAATGGAATTGGCTTTTCTTGGAGCGGAATGGTTTAGTATTGTGGGCTCAATTGTGAAACGAATTAAATCGTAGATTACAACGTCATTTAACAGAAGACGATAAATTTCGCTCTACAAAAAATTGCGATGAAATCTTCTACTTCCATTTCAGAAGAGTATTTGCTAAGATTACTGCAATTTCACTTGCAAATGTCGAATACGAAAATATCTTCTATAGATCAACTAATTACCGTTTGTGTTATAGTTGGGAAAAAAATATTGTCTAGAAATGGGTATTGCCTGAAAATTTTCTACAGTTTTCCAAGAAATTCGTTCATGAACTTGATTTTTTTGATAATTCCGCTGGCTTGCCTTACCAACACAACAGGACAATCATGTTGAAGCTTTTACTCTGACTAAAAACGAAAAAAGGTTCTCTGGGAATCATACAACTGAAACATTTTTGTATCGAACTAAACAAAGAACCTCTTCAGCGGCATGTAACCTTAAACCGTTTTGCATCATATAACGTCACTTGCATTTGTTGGGACTATGAGGATATCGAGCATGTGTATCAAGATTTCCCAATTCCACCTAGAAAAGACGGAAAAATTGAATATGGAGGTGCGCTTGACTAGGCGTCCACTTCTTCAGAAAGCGTTCCCAGGCCTACAGCAGCCAAAGACTATGGCCAGATCATTGGTGTGATCGTTGCCGATCATACACTCTCCACAGACTAATTTGACAAGAGAACTTTTCGGGAAGATTGGCTCGCTGGTGCTTCAAATTACAAGGGTTCGATTTTGGGATTCAGATTTGGAAAAATGCACTAAATGTGGTTCCGGATGCTCTATTCCGATTGAACGTTGACGAAATATCAAGTACATAGACTTCTGTTACTGAATTTGTATCGCATGAGGAATATCTCAAAGACATAGCAGAATATACAAACTTAAATAATATTTACTCGACCAATATCCGATTAGAAGACAACAAATTACTAATTTGTTCAACATACGGCTCTGAAGTGTGTGATACTGATTTATAAGAATGAAAGTTGGTCATGCCTCTCTACTTTCTGTGCATTTAGGGGTTGCAAAAACTTTAGAGAGACTTCAAAGATATTTTTATTGGTGCAGCATAGCTAAAGACCATGAATTATTCTACTCGCCTATTCATGTTACCCCGGACTAAACGCGGCCATACGCAAACGTGGTCAAATTCGTTGAAGGCAATATATTTTATCTGTTTTCGATACCGGAATTCATTCTAATGGACAACGGAAAACAGTTTTCTCCGTTCAGTTTAAAACTCCACTTTTTAAATATGGCGTAAACATCTCATCTCAACGCCTCAGAACGGGTTAATCGATGTGTTTTGTCAGCCATTCCCTCGTACATTAAAACTGATCAACGGATATTTGCCTTATTATCTGGTATTTGGGAACACAAAAGGAATCATGGATCGCATTATGCTGTACGTAAACTACTGGCCATGTATGGTGATAATGAATTACTGTTAATGTCGAAACCTACCAGACGACGTAGTCGTGCTCGATCATTTATCCCAAGTCAAAAGGTCTATATATAAAGAATTTTGTTCAGAGATGCATCTAAAAATTTCAATGCAAAATTGGCTCCTAGCCATTCCAGAGATTATTTCTAAACCAGTTGGTCAAGTATCCTTTGAATGCCTTATTCTAGGTTCTCGAAAAATTCGTTACAGTTACATTTTATGAAATATTGGGCGGTAAAAAAGACCGAGTGGTGAGAAGGGGAACGAATTGGCAAGATGTTTATGTTATTTATATCAGATCCTGAGACAGCTGATGTAATCATAAAAAAGTTACTTTCGAAATATTTTCAGTAATTCCTTTAACCCTCCCTTCCATTCAAAACAGCGGCAGCTGATTTATTTCGAGGAACATAAGGAACGTAAGGAACGGATGAAATTTGAAACCAACAGTAAGAAAAAACAAGAATTGATGGTACAAACGATGGTACATAAAAAAGAGAAGAGAATTGTCGAAAACGTCGTTATCGAAGGAATATGTTCATCATAGCCTTGGTAATCTAAAACTTAACGGAAAGACTGGAGTTCGATTAGTTATTGACGGATGCGGTAGACGGAACAAAAATTTCATAAAAATTAGAATGGCTTGTTCTTGGTTGTCGAAACGCCACATAACACCAAACAAGTCGAATTAGTATTTGCGATTCCAGGACTTTCATATATACCTCCTCACCGAGTATTCGCGAAATTAGAGAAAGAGGTAAAAGTTATCTCAACCAACGCTCGGAAATATAGTATTTTTAAATTGCATAGCTACTAAATAAACAGACAATCAGAAAACCAGATGATGCCACTGGATTGCCCAGTGAAAAACTGTAAAACAGAAGCAGAATATAATTCGAACGCCTATACAAGCTGGCATTTTAAATTTATCGTAACTAAGCCATTGGTGATAATAAAAATAACTCAAAAAATGTTAGCTCACGGAGAAGTGACCTCCCTCCAATGTAGAGGAAAATACTTGGCCTTTGGATAAACCAAAATTTAATAGAACCCGGTATTAGAATAAGCGAAGCTAAATTACTGGATGTCAACAATTTGTTAAGGAAACATTTTGTTGACACTTGGTCAGCAATGGATGAGCTTGGTTTTTATAATAATATTATAAATTCAAACGATTCCAGTATGCTTCCAGGCACGTTGCAAGATCCAATTTGTGCAGTTTCGGAAGAACAACAACTTATTGTTTTGTTTACGAATGTGTTTTAATAGTTTAGTCAATTTCTATTGGTATAAGATTAACAAAATAACTCTGGTCAGTAAAACGAACACTAATGGTCCAAATAGAATTCAACTTAAGCTATTATGTTTTCGATAAGCCTTTAGATAAGGCAAATATTAGCAGCATTTTTTTCGAACTGCGCTGTTATAAACGCTATAGAGCGTTTACTCTAAAATATCAGTCGCTTTCAAAACTTGCTATTTACAATTTCAAAGGGGCTCTAAAACCCAAACTAAATAAGGTTCGATAGTTTTACTTGAGTCAAAAGATTACTTTAGTGGAGCCAAAAAGAAAATTGAGTGAAAGTGATACAAATTATCATGATATTTTTTGTGACTCTAACTTCACTCCGTATAATTTTCTGTCTAACCCGACTGAACAACCAAATCGAAAAAATAATCAGAAATTGATTCTGTACGTCAAAACATTGGTGACGTTGGAATTCTTCACATAGCAATACTTTGTAATTCACGTTAGCAGAGATTTGCAGATGATTGTGCTAAAAACTTTCACAAGTTGTTTTTAGTTGGCATTTATATGTAAAGGCAATCAACATTAATATGCATGAAACATAAAATCTAAGGATTAACGATCATCTTCTCGCCCAATTCGTTAATACACGAATAATTGTAATCACACAACGTCACCTAATCAATCATTCAGAGGAAATGAAATGGACATTGAACGAGAATTCGAGAACACAGAAATGAAACTAATAATAAATTAAATAAACACACACAAATCATACACACACATTTCAATTGTTGATTTTATCCAAGAGATAGCTTTAAAGTTCGAGAAAATTATTCGTGATTTCGTAATATTTCTGATGATTATAAGCGATGCATTGAAATATGTTTGCTTTTAATTTATTGCTGTTTAATACCAAAATATAATATTAAAGTTGAGCAAACTATCCATGTAAATTCATAACAAAAAACATTAGAAATAAAATGTTCACAAATTTTGACAGCCAGAATCAAAAATATTCGTGTTTTTATTTTGTGATAAATGAGTGCGTTTTATGGCAAAAGCTGATAAAAAATATCGTGATATTTTTTATCATTTTTGGATTATCAGAAACTATCTAACATGCAACTAATGCACTTTACATTTGAACGATACAATTCTAATGTTTATTTCGGTGTTATTCTGGAAATTGGAATATTATCCGATTGGGCAGAATTCATCGAATTCAGTAGGTCGTGTAACATAGTTTTCTCTGTATTGCTCTTATAGCCCTTGACCCCGCCATTCATACGAATACTTTGTGAGCAAACATTTAATTTTGCTCTACACCTATTCAAATTAGCCCTGTCCCTCTCCCGGAGACGTTTTAAACGCTTTTAAAATTTAAAAAATATTGCATGTACAAATTGGTTATAATTGACTCACTTAGGGATACGCACTTACGAAAGGCGCTGTCATCGAGGAGCTGGGGAAGGAGATGGTTTTCAAGGATGCCGTGCTTACTATTGTCTTATAAGGCGGGAGGTGATCCGCGTTCGATGAAAGTTCGATGAAATAAAATTAGGACGATCGCAAAAACATAACACATATCAAAAATCGTTCGCAGTACGAATTATAAAACACGTTTTAAATTAATTAAAAATTTTAAATTACAACAGACGAAAGATACTCGTATATTTAATTAAAACGTATAAATTGTTATGTATTCGGTAATGATGCTGCCAATACTAACTAGTCGACTTGGTATTCAAGCCAAAAATTTCACTTTTCACATGGTCTAACCTTGAATACTGGAATTTTGAATTATACGCACACACGTCGGCACTACACACAGTAAACAGCAAATAAAGGTAAAATAGATAACACCCGAAAGAAACTTTATTACATTAGTCAAAATCATTATCACTGTTTATGTAACCATACAACTATTAACATAGAAACATAGTTTTGAATAAAAAAAAAACTTAAAACTGGGTCCATGTGATATCGTGAGAGAGCGCGCGCGACAAACCGACATACCCATATAACATATGTTTCGCAATATTTAACGACAGCGAAAGCTCAATAGATTATATCTCGATATGTAATATTATTAAGACAAAACAATCCTAAGATATTATTTAATATACGCATCGTAGTGGTAGTAGTAACTGTCGTAAATACTTCTCTCGAATGTAGTTATGATTTTTAAAAATAACATCTCGCCGTCGTTTTCGTCGTCGTTATATAACTTAATTAGTGTATTGAAGTTATATTTTAAGATTTCATAAGATGCAACCGACATACATATTATGTATGTCGGTACACAGCATACAATTGTTATTTATATTGAAAACTAATAGAACGCGTCATTATACACGAGCGTACAGTTTGTAAATAGAAAATCCGCGAACACCGCAGTGCGCCAATCGGTAATCCGCCATGTAATAAAATACACTTACGCTTATATTCTCGTTTATTTTAATAATGTTATTACTATTACTATTATTGTTATCCATTTTGTTGAACTATATTTTTATAAAACTAATAATATATTAACAAATGTTTAACGCTTTATAAATTTTTTTAAATCACTTGGCCAGAAATATTTTCACTTCACACTTGGTGCGCACTTTTATATCAAATCGCGCCAATCGACATAATTTTTAAACACAACCACCATACACCACTAGTTCGTCTTAAACTAAAACCAAAACTATTTCGCGGCTCTTAAAAGTTTTTCAAAAAAAAAAAATTATGTAGTTTTAAAAAGGCAAAGTGTTAAGACACATACAAGTACAAAAAAATATTTATTTTAAATTGGTGGAAATAAAGAAAACGCGGTTTTGGTGGGAGATTTTTAAATTCATGTGAACATAAACAAACTGTCTCTACTATAAGGCAACTTAATAAATAATTTAATATAAACAATAGCACGCACTATTTATTTATTAACAGCAAATATTTTTTGCTGTTTCGATATTACAACAATATTTTCAATAACAACATTTTTGCAATACACCCCAGTTTTTAGCGTAAATACGCGAGCGCGCTTTTGCCCTACATACGAACTATCTACGTTTAATATGCATATGAAAATGATTACGGTTGGTTGTGTAAAATGCTAGTTCGAAAAACTTGTTCAATATCTAACAAGATATAAACAAGATAGCATTATAAACACACGGTCTTCGAAAAAAGTACGCGCCTCTGGCATTACGTTCAGTGTTAACAGATTCAAATAAGATTCTTCTCTCCCCGCACCTTAAGACAAGTAATTTTCTATTAGTAATACTCGTATACAGCGAAAATTTTGTTCAGTCCATCAACACAAGATCATCCTCATAGAATCAAGCACGTAAGGAACGCTTAGTTACCCGAAATGCTACTCAAGTTACCCGAAATTTTAAGTAGAAGAAATTCTGCATTATCGACATATTATTTATAACAAGTAGTAAATAGTATCCAATTATACTAAAGTTAGCTGAAAATGTCAATGAAAAATTTCAATTATTACTGAATTGCAATAAAACGAACAAATAGTTTGATACGAGTAGATATAGATTAGATAGATATTAGATAGATTAGATAGATTAGATAGATTAGATAGATTAGATAGATTAGATAGATTAGATAGATTAGATAGATTAGATAGATTAGATAGATTAGATAGATTAGATAGATTAGATAGATTAGATAGATTAGATAGATTAGATAGATTAGATAGATTAGATAGATTAGATAGATTAGATAGATTAGATAGATTAGACAGATTAGATAGATTAGATAAATTAGATAGATTAGATAGATTAGATAGATTAGAAAGATTAGTTAAATTTGATAGATTATTATAGTATGAAAATTGCTGAAAGATATCTTTCAAATACCAGAGATGGGTCTTGGTTTTAGAAAAAATTTAGGGGCACCGGTGGGGCCCGGATTCCTTTTTATTTCTTTTCATCTCGGCTCAAGCGACTTTTGTTAAAAATTGGAAACCCCTTTCAAAAACAAAAAACCTACTCAAACGATTTGATAAAAAATGGTGCGAGAGGATTTATAGTCTCACGAGTCGATTGTGCTGAGTTGAGAGGTTTGGTAAAAATTTGTGAGATGGGTTTCGAGAGCCAGAAAATGATTATAAAGAGTCCGGAATTCGGAACAATTTCTTTGCGGAATGATCAGTGAAGCTTGGTCTTCTTTTATGAAATATTCTAGTCCTTCGCTTCGACCACCATGTTGCGTTATGTGAACACGTAGGTTATGTTTAAATGTTTGGATTTAAAATGTATCTTCTTGCGTAATGTTGCGTTGTTTGTTAAATTAATAACGGTAGCACTCCAAATTGGGTACGGTAGATAAAACTGGAATTCTAAAATTATTTTTTTTAGAAGATGGTCAACTAGGAACTAGATAATTTTTAACAGATAATGACAAAATTTAGTGTGGTTCATGGAAATAGGCACTAGGACGTACCTTGGTTTAATTGTCTCCTGCTGCTAGCGTCGTTCCTTTTAACGTTACGGCTTCTCGTCCAACATTCCTTTCCCCTTGTGGGTTCAACTCCGGAGATCTTTTTGTTACGTCATTCGATGACGTCGTCATCGTGCGACCAATCCATCTCCATCCATTTGTTCTTTCTTATTTCGGCCCGAATCACTGCTTGGTTCGTTTGTTTAAGGACCTCAACATTTGGTATTTTGTTGAGCCAGAAGCGCCTCATTATTTTTCTAAGACATTTATTTACAACCACTTGTAGCTTATTGTTAATCTTATGTCTGTGCATCCAAGTTTCGCAACAGTATAGCAACACTGATTTCACACACGAATTGATTATTGTTAGATCGGTATTGTAAGATAGGACAGATGTGTTCCAGACTTTGTGTAACCTATTGAATGATGTTCTGGCTTTGTTGACTCGCTAATATTTATGTCTTTATCTGTTCGCCGCTTTTTTACTATGGGATACATCCAAGGTATTCAAATTCACTGACCACTTCTATTTCTTCTCGGTTTACATATATCGGTGGGAATATTGGTGTGTTTAACCTCTTTAGCCAGATCTGATACCTTCTGTACTTTCTGTTGCATGACGACATGTTTGTGTTTTAGTAGCAATATGTCATCTGCGTAATCCAGATCATTGAGATTCTCCGTTAATTTAGTCTAGCTTTCTCATGTCACTATTTAATTCTACTAGGAACGGAATTGGCAGGAGTACGCATTCTTATCTTATTCCTTGGTTGTTGTAGCATGGTTCATTTAATTTACCTTTGTGTTGTGCTCGATTATCTGCATCTCTGCATATATCTTCTTATATCAACATAACTTCGATTATGTTCATATTGCGTTCCAATGTATTGTGTCGAATGCACGTTCGAAGTCCACGAAGAGTATAGGTACAGTAGTGAATTCCATTCGTTAGACTGCTCAATTATGATGCGTGTTGTGTTGATATGATTAGTACAGCTTCGTCCTGGTCTGAAGCCATGCTTGTTCCTTTCTTAATTTAGAGTTAATTGTATCCAGGATGATTCATTACTAATATATTTAGGCTGGTGTTGAGTAGCGATAAACTCCGCCAATTTTGGCATTCTCTCAGGTTACCTTTCTTATTTTACCGGAGTTCCATTCTACTGTTAATAGTAGTATTAGAGGTCTTGTAGTTGTCGGTAAGTCTCCTTTGAATATTTCAGCTGGTACATTGTTCGTTCCAGAGTCCTTGTTATTCTTCATTTTAGCAATGACACTGCTAACTTCCCGCTCCGTTGATTTATGGGTGTTAATAGTTTCGCTATTAGCGCCAGTTGTTAATTCGAAGAATTGCGAACTGTTAGTGATATTATATCCAAAATATTCCTTCCATCTCTTCAATTGTGATTCATCTGGTGTTAAGATTTACCCAGATTATCCCTTATTGGTGGTATATTGGTGTATTTTCTAATTGCCTGCCGTACGCATTGCTGTAGTGTGCGCATGTTAAAGGTTTCTATAGCCTCTTATTTTGCCTTGAGAATGTTTTCAGTGTATTGCCTACCACCAATTGTTCGTTTCAGCTCCGACATATTTTGTTGACACATTTTCAAGTTGAGTTTTCAACGTTCTCCAATTTTATTTCAAGTATTATCGACAGTGATCGATGATTTGCTCAACAAAATTTGGAATTGTGTATTACCTGTTGGTGGTCGCTGTGAATGTCTCATTGCCATGACTGACATCTTGTGATGATGTGAGAAATTTCTTGTTGTATTTGTATACGATTTTGTGTGGAAATCTACAGCCGCCTGTGAATAGCTTTGTTGATTTGTGACGCAGAAGTAGATGAGTTTTTCTCCATTATTATTACGCAAAGAGTCTAACGCTTGTTTACCCATGTTGGTTCTCAGATCTGAATTATGTTGGTGTTTCGTATTTTTGAATGAAAATCTTGTTACGATTATTCTGTTCTTAACTGGTTTCCATGTCTTCTTTTCTTTAGCTGTTGTTAATATCTCCACATCTCGTTCATGTGCGCTATCTCAACAAGAGTAATTTCCTTTGTTCGTGATTACTTCGCCACTGATCGTGTTCGTGTACGATAGCCGAGGGTCTCATTAGGCGCTTTCAGGGTACTCAACATTTGGGACCATGTTGAGTAAAATCGAAGCCATTTTAATATTTGTTTAAAAACGTTCTGGAACAAAGCCAACTGAGACAAGGCTCTACTAGTCTATTTATTGACCGATCAAGGTAAATTTGGGTATATGGTGCCAAGAAATGTTAACAATTTTCTTGAAACTTTTCGGAGAGAAGACGGGACATGTTGAACAACGTTTACAAGTTCCTACTGTTCCTTTTTGCAGTTTTTGTTTTTGTTACGTGATTTTAGTTACTTGCTTGTTCTGTGAATTTTGTGATTTTTACAGGGTTATTCGACAATCTATTTGGATGAAACTGGGATTACAAAATTAGTTACGGAGTTAAGGATTGGCAATGGCGTTTTAGCGGTTTTGGAAATGGCCTGGGAGAATGGATTTTGGAATGGAATTAAGTCATTTCTCAACGATTTGGACGAAACTTATGTGGTACTACATTCAATTTTAATGTATAACAAAACTAAAAACGACATAACACAATTTCCACTCAACCAACTTTGACCGAGCGAAGGCTGGGTGCACCATGGGTCCGATTTATTGATACGAGCAATAATTGAATTTATTTGTTTGAATCATGGTTTCGGAAATGGCTCGAACGATTTTGATAAGGTAATACAAAGTTTCCAAGTTCTTTCAAGCGATTGAGAAGCATCCAAATGTCGGAACTGGCAAGATCTGGCTCACTTTTTGAAAAATGATTTGATTTTCTATAATTTGGATAGAAGGGTTCCCTGAAATCCAGTAAAAATTGGACATGAAACATTACTGTGAAAAAAAGACAACTGCACAATTTTCGAGTGCCAGGAAGCGATGTCAATAAGTCCTGAAATTCTTTTCGGGGTCCTGCAGTAGTGCCATTATGTCGCGTAATATTTCACCAAGTTGCGTGATGTTGCGTAATATTTTTCTATCTTCATTTCGCGAGAAGTTGCACCATGTTGCAGGAAGTTGAAACATATGCAGCGTGTTAAACATAATATTGTGTCGTGTTGCAACCGTATATCATTCGTCATCTGACTAACATTAGTCAGAAAATTGTATGTGTGAGCCAATCGTTTCGGATTTCTTTTTTGAGTACCTTAAATATATTTTGTCTAACTCGACCGATTTTTGTTTAGGATGTCCACCGATGTTTATCAAAGGTTTCGATAAAAATTATTGAGAGGGGGTTTTTGAAGACCAGAAAGCTACTGCAATGGATTGTAATTTAGCCATTTCTCAACCGATAGGATCGAACTCAGATTACATGATTTAAATGAGAATAAATAAATTCAGGACATATCTCTGAAATTTGCAACTTTGACGAAATTCTTAACCGTTTGCAATAAATTCTATTCGTATGAAAAAATGTATAAATTGATGGATCTAAGCAATATTTCAAAAGATTGGAAAACGAACTCGGTTGCTACTACAAAAATATCCAAGTTAAAGGATCCAAACCACAGGCTCAGTAAAGTGACCATTGGGAATAGAACTAAGCCTCTGCTTAACTTATAATGCGGATAATTTTTTAATTACCGATAACAAAGCTGATTTAGTAAGTCACCTAAGTAACGCCATCAAGAGAAAAGAATTAGTTAGATAAGGTAAACAAAATTTAATTCAAAATAATAGTTCGATAGTTTATCAAAAGTCGGTAAATTATTTTGAAGAGAACGGTTAACCAATAATTTATCGGTAAGTTTTAAATAAAATTTATTTTCTATTAAAAATATTAAATTTTCCATCCTTAAAAATTTGTATACTTTTGTTGATGATGACAAAACTTACTATAGTAATGATTGAGATGGCATGCGAAGCAAAAGATGCTTTATCGATTTTACTTTGTCTTCTAACAAAACGCAGTAATTCAGAGATCTTAAGGCTCATAGTTTTGGTGCTCTGCTAACCCGATGAAATTTCTAACGTCTTTGAATTTAGTCTATTCCGGTGAACCTAAAGAACAATTAGATGAATTCATTGGTATAGGGAGTTTGGACACCAGCTCCAAATGAATCAATGGGAAATTTGACAGGCGTTTATGGGTCGTGCTTTCGTAAAAGATCCAATTTCAAATGTCAAATGCACCGTGCAGCATTATGCCATGTGCCTGTAAAATAGACAAACGAGTGAGTTGACTGTTTTTAGCAATAATTATCGGATGCTTTACGTCTGTGTAAAGGCTGACATAGAGGCATCACTAAAGCCATAAATGTAAGTATATCCGTCAGTTTTCGAATTATGTATCCATCATTCGATACTGATAGCCTCGAAAATAGCAAACTACAACAACTTTTTGAACGTGATTATGGCAGTAATTATGGCGATAAGGGGGTACCCAGACGAGATGACCAAATATCCCCAATGAATATAACATAATATTTTTCGTTTAGTTCAAAGTAAATTTTTAAAAATCAGATGTAACACGTTCGAAGACCATTTTCGTAGTTTAGTCACCAGCGATATCCGAAGTCGTCGTTAAGAACTTCTTCTGAAAAGCAACCTATCATTTGCCAATCATAGGATTGGCGTTTTTGATGGCTTGCACATGATAATGGGTTATTGTTAAACGGCAGTCGTGTACCATAGGTTTGTACTGTAACTGTGTGTTGATTCATCAAGCCGTTCACACGTTAATTCGTCGGGTTGGTTCTCAAAATTAACAAACGATATTGCAGAGGCACAGATTTCAAACTGCATGACTGCGGCTGGTTTACTTCAGTGAACTTCGCTAATGAGCCATATCTGGAACTTATGTTGCAATCCCCCCCCCCACCCTCAGACCCTCAAACTGCGGATCAACACGAGTATTATATGGAAGCTTATGAACTGAATGAAACAAAGGAGAAACACGTGTATTCCAAAACTTATGTATAACTCCAATGGTTTCACATATTTCTCAATATTTTGAATTATTCGTTTCACGCCATTAAAAAATCAGCATCATAATCAAAATTAAATTAATCATTTTAGTTTATGATTTAGCATTCATTTTCGTACACTTCTGTAACATTACGATTACATATGGATATTATGGATATTATTATCTCATAGGTTAGATGTGTGGCCGAATAACCTCTTTAAAATTATTTACTTTCTATTTTAACATCTTCTTCAAATAATTTACCGGTATCTTTTATAAATACACGCCAATATAAACGAAACGAGAAACGCGAGGCATTATTAGATAGACCGTCTATCTCTAAACTGTAACGTCTTCTTGTCAAATATTGAGCTTTTATTCGACTATGTGCCAATTTTTAATTTCCCGGAAATTTAATTTTTATCTATACTATTTGTTTTGCCATTTTGCTAATTGCAAGTAAACAACTCTGAAATAAAAACGTTCCATTCTACAATAAAACCGAGTTTACGTGTAAAAAGCAAATTTGCATATAAGTTTTGCACTTACACAGTAAAAACCCATTCGAAATTGGTTGTCCGTCACGATGTATGTGCAGAGAGACGTCATCATAACCAAGTAAATACATCGAAAAAATCAATGCAAATTGTTTATCTACATTACGCCGGAAGAATCCTATACTTGATACGATTTTACTATATAATCTATAGAGACTTACATAATTTAAAAACAAAAATTGTTTAAAACTTGCGCAAATTGCATTTTGCAATAAAAAAATTTTATAAACGAAAACCGCAATGAAAATTTATATATGCGGATGCCAATTTCTTATTTAGATATATAGACGAGAAATATTTTTTTCGCTAAATTCGGTATTTAATTTTAGAATTGAGAGCACGACACATAAATATGTATACGAGGGTATTTTGAAAAGTTAGAAAATATAACCATTGCATGTAAATATTTTTCATTAGTGTTCGTTCAATATTCCAACATAATTCAAGGAGATTGAAAGACATATTTCTCACTTTGCAGTCTGGTTTAAGGCGCCGAACTAAGACACGATAAAAATTGTTTATTTTATATAAGAGATGGCGTGCAGTACTATATTGAACTTTTTATTCAATTTGTATGAAGTAACACAGCGAGACAACTCGATAACAACAAGCAACCGTTGCTTGCGTTAGTATAAATTTGGGTAACCGCAAGGAAACAGCATAAAATTAATTGAAAAATGGAAGGAAATAGATACTCCAGTATGCCAGTATGTCTCATACAACAGCAGTCTGCCTGGCAGCACTGGAAGCCTGGCTAGGATTCAATGGACCAATTACACTTTAATCCGAAAAGATCATGATTATGTAACTCTTGATCAATCCTTTAGTGGACTTGCAATAGCTTATTTTCTAGAATAAATATTTGACTAAAGACTAAAGTTTTCGTGGTGCTATGAATCTTTTAGTATTTAAACGCAATTTTGATAATCTGTCGGCATATGCCGACGTGTCAGCCATTACTCCGGTTCTTCGGTGGATCATGTCGGTTATATCCGACGTCGTATATAGTCGACATGTCAAATTATGTATTTATAGTTTACCAGTTGGATCTATTGATCATAGCTTACGTCGTATGTAGCCAACGTAATCGAACCTGAACAAGCAGGTTTGCCCTGGGTATTGTACACCGAGCAAAGGTTATGCAGTGCCAAAAGATCCGGTGAGCATAGAGTACTAATTTGTTTTTTACTTTGCATACTCTTCGAACCTCGACATTCATTTCAGAGTAAAATTAGAAGAACCGAGTATGTGCGGTGTAAGCACAGTTCATAAAATATAAACGCAGTGTGCAGAGTAAAATTACTCAGGTTGAGTAAAAAAACACAGACAATTTTTCGACAAAGCACTGTGTGCTTGGAATTAAAACCTAAACCAATAGTAGTACAAAATAATAAAACAAAAAAAATCATCAACATGTGCCGGCATATAGCCCAGAGTTTTCTTCACATCCAGGACACTTGTAATTAGTTTCGTTTTGGATTTTCGATTTGGAGCACCGGAAAAAACCGAATATACTACTGCTCTCGGACCTTTGGTAGATATTGCATGTAGAAAACGGTAAATTTGCACTGTACTTCTGTACTACTTCACAGGGACTCGTCTAGAACAATTTGTTCAGGCGGGTTAAATGCATTTGAAAGCTCTGATTAAATAATTTCAGTAAACTCGATACTTTGGCAATATGAGTCTCACTTCTCAAGTGGTTAGCAATGAGACACCGTAGAATTTGTTAAAATCTTATGCCAGACATAATTTTGCCAAATGCTGGATAACGAATTTTCGGTACTTTAATCTGCTTTTGAAACAAACATAGACTTAAAACTTTAAACATTTCATCACGCTGGACTGGAACAAATTTAATCATGTGTTTGAATCTGCTTCCTCGTTAAAACTTCTGTAAAAACTGAAAACGTACATAGCCATAAGTAACCCAAACATCCAAAGACAGATCTTTAGAGGGTAGTGGCATTAAATCTTTTCCTCTGTTTTTACACTTTTGGGGTAAACTGGAGGTTCAATAAATTTCACAAATTATTAAGCCCGTATGTAACTCTTTTTTAAAAGAAAAATTAAAATGTTCAATTATTTATGGTAAACGACTTCTTCCAAAAATTAGAGAAACGATAATCGATTAGTTCAGATCCCGCTCACCGTGATATACAATGCCCATCGTGTAGCAGTTTTTCCGTGAGTTCTACTTTCATTAGAGCTTACTCTAGAATTTAGTTTATAAAGAGAGCGTTTATCTCTAATGAATTCGACAAATTGCTAATTTTGGACATTCGATACGGATTCCTGATGGATTTTGTAAATAAAACACTCAGCATTTAAAGTAACAAATTTTATTTGCCAACACCTTCAACTTCGTCAGACAATTCACTATTTCACTATATCACGGTTCACTATTTCAATTTTACTATTCACTTTTCTTAACTTGTTCGCTTGTGCACTGTTCACTGTTTAATTAAAGGGTGGGCCATTTAAAAGTTTGTTTTTAAAATCACGAGTATACATCTTTATTTTGTTTTATTGTGTAGATTGGAGTATCCGGTAGAGGAACTTACGGTAAGCCATTCTGTGAGCTCAGTTTTTAAGAACTGTTCGATGATTTCAGCGCCTATTTCGCGAATAACTGTCGCAATGTTATGTTTTAAAGCTGGAACTGTCTCTGGATTATCCGCTAACACCTATCCTTAACGAAACCCATTGAAAAAAGTCCAACGGCGTCAAATCGCAGCTCCGCGCAGGCCAACTGGTATCTCCAAAACGACTGATTATTCGGTTGCGAAATTTGGCGCGAAAGAGATCTATTGTCGGGCGGTTTGTATAGCATGTGACGCCAGCTTCTTGAAACCAAAGGTTGTTCACATTCATAACATCGATTTGAGGCCCTGAAATGTTGGACAGCATATGGCTCTGTAACGGTCGTCATTGACGGTAACAGCGTTTCCAGAAGCGATTTCGAAGAAAAATGGGCCAATTATGCCACAACTCTAAAATCCATACCAAACAGTCATTCTTGGTGGATGCATCAGCTTCTCTACGATTACGTATAGATGTGCCGAAGCCCAAATCTGGCAGTTCTGCTTGTTTACATAGCCCCCGAGATGGGAATGCGCCTCGTCGGAAATCGACGTCATTATGAAGCTGGCCTATGGCTCACGCAGAGAACGATAATCGCAGCGGATGGTCATTTGCTTTCAACTGGTGAGTCATCTGGACCTTGTAGACGTATAATCCGAGGTTTTTGTGCAGTATTCTTGTCAGGCTGTCATGTCATGTCATGTCATGTCATGTCATGTCATGTCATGTTATGTTATGTTATGATATATTATGTCATGTCATGTCATGTCATGTCATGTCATGTTATGTTATGTTATGTTATGTCATGTCATGTTATGTTATGTTATGTTATGTTATGTTATGTTATGTTATGTTATGTTATGTTATGTTATGTTATGTTATGTTATGTTATGTTATGTTATGTTATGTTATGTTATGTTATGTTATGTTATGTTATGTTATGTTATGTTATGTTATGTTATGTTATGTTATGTTATGTTATGTTATGTTATGTTATGTTATGTTATGTTATGTTATGTTTTATTTGGTTATGTTATGTTATGTTTGTCAGTCTACCGGGTTCAGTCCATCCGAATAATCGCTCCGGTATGCCCAGTACATCTAGAGTATGCTGTGCATCCCACTCCTACTTAATCCCTGACTAACGAAATTTTTGAATATTCTGACTACCATTTTGATCAATTAAATTAACTCTGGCTGAAAGCCCGGAATACCCTTAAACTGGCAAAGACCATATTGCACCTCAAATAATACACTTTCAAGTTTTAATGAGGGATGCGAGGCTGTCGCACCTTAGGACTATTTCTCGTATAAGATTCTCTCGTAGTTTCTGTACAAAACAAATATTGGAATCGATAAACGTAAATTACAACGACATCGGGAAACAACTTCAAATTTTGCTTTGTAAAGTTTATAAATGAAAATTCTCTTACTTCATTCGTTTAGCATTAGAGAAAGGTACTCCGCTTCTTTCATCACCTTACTTACAAATAGTTTAATCCTATTCTGTTCTAATAATATTCAATCCAAAATTATTTAGTCATACATATCAACGTACAGAAGTTACCATTTTATGTCTTCGTTTGTCCAACGACCTTAACAATGTATCGAACCGGAGGAAAAACTAGGAAACACAATCACTGCACGATATCGAAGGTAACTAGTCGTACAACACAGTCTTGAGGTTAAGACAGTGGGTTTAACAAATAAAATAAACAGGATTTAAAAGACATTACATAAAAATAGTTTCTAGAGATTAACACATCAAGGTCAATACTACCAAAATATATACATTCTGTTTGTCTGGGGAAATTCCAAGACCGACGAATGATTACTATATTGGTAAAAATTGTTAAACCTTGAAAATTTAAGAATTTACTGAAATTTTGTTTCATACTGGTTGACATTTATTGAACCCTTTCACGAGTATACGCGTAGTAAATATTTATAGTCACCCTATATTCATATCAATATGCGTGATTAAATTATCATCCACTAATTTAATTAATGCCAATTTTAACTCACACACAACAAATTAAAATTTTATACAATGTAATGTGTTTATTACTATTACAAAATACTGTCATCGACATAACATACCAAAATATTGAACCAAACCGCGGCTGACGCAAACATATAGGTCAAGTATACGAAGACCAATGTCACACTGCGCAAGTGAAAGTAATCAATAATAACAATAGTAATTAGTAGTATGTATTGTAGTATAGTTTTATGATATGTCGTCAATAAACGGAAATATTTCGAGGCGGTGCGCGTATGGCATAATTCATATGGGTGCTGCATATGTTAGCAATGAACTGACACACGTTAAAATGACAAACGAAAAAATCGATTAATTTGGGTTCACTAACACATGATTTCGTAGTTGTAGTTCTTGTGTTTATTTTAAATTCGCACAAATAATGTGACGTATATGTGTTTACCTATGATATACGCGAAATAGAACTTAAAGAGAACTTTCGAAAAATATGTGAATGAAACAGACATAACCGCGTTATTGAGATTTTTAGTTTGGAAGCATATAGATGACCAGAAAATGAATATCGGTGACATTATGTTTCAAATCCATTCGGTACAAGAATAGAAGGGGGGGGAGATAAGGCAACTCAATGGCACTACATGTTACAAAGAGTCTGTGGCACCGTACACTAACACAAGTTCAGCATTAGATCTACAAATCAGGGTCGAGTGCTATCAAACGCCGGGCTTAAATCTAATCTAAAAAAACAACAAGATATGACTTCAAGAACTTATACTCGTATTATATGGAACAGTAGAGGGAATTGTTGCAACTATTAATATTATTACATTGGAAATTTAAATACTCCCTCTTTCGCCGTAAGGAAACTCAAAGGCATAATCTACAACATCATTATTAACGTTGCGATGTGGGACCAGAAGGCTCTGAAGCCTCTCATATATCGCATTCCACACGTAGATGAAAATTTTGTTAAACCTATCGGAAAAACAACAAAAACATGAAAGGTGTATATAATTATAAAATAATACGTTATATCGAGATATTTTGTTAAAAACAAGTCAAAGCTCCTGGCAAAATCTTAAGATACCAAAACCAAAATGGGAATATATTTAGACGCAACTTGGCCCTATCTTTTCATAAAATGTTTTTACTTACAGAAATGGAAGGCTAAAGACAGTAAAATTAGTATCGATTCTCTATAAATCACTGGTACGGCTTTCCTAAGTTTTCTCGGTAAATCCTAGGAACCCAACACCTACCTGATTTGCAGTACTGCGAGGCAAATTTGGCAGTCCTAAACACACTAAACCTCAAATTTGAACAAAACAAACATTAGATAGGACCTAGTAACATCTCAAAGTAGCAAGCTACCTACACATATATACCATGTTTGTTGGAAATATCTGTGAGCTGGCCAACCCTCGGACCCTCGGTACAGTGAACGCCTAAATTCTATTTATTTTGGTTTTGAAAAAATTGATCAATCTCGATGTCAGTAACAAATGGGTCTACATCATCGTATTAAAATGGGGATAATTTTTATTTGCTTTTCATAACAAAATTTTTGGATAAGCCTAATATGGATTTCAATTACATTAGTACGTAAAAACGAGTCATTCAATGGCTTAATCGGTTTATCCGAATTTAGTATATTATGTTATCTTGTGCAGTATACTGAAATTTGTCCTAAAAATTCCTTTTTATTTGTAGGACGGTTTAGGAAAAAATCACGCGACTCACTTCACTGCAATAGAATAAAATTTGAAAATTACCGTGGCGTAGTTCTATGATCCACTGCGAATACTGGCTAATATTGTGTTTGCCAGAATCATTGTCGAAAATATCTTCGGGGACTTTTAACTTATCGGCCATTCCACCGTCCGGTGCTTTACACTAAAGAAGATTTTTTTTAAATGTCGGTACTTCAATCCGTCAAAAAGGTATCAATACCAACAGCACCCATATGTGAGAGAACTCGGGCTTATATTTTTAATCAGTCCAAAATTTCTACAAAGGTACTATACTCGTAACTCCGATAGTGAATAAGACTTTAAATATTTAAGGACAGATATAACTTCCAGAAAAACGGCCTAGAATCTTATATGCCCAGTTAATGCGATTATCTTTCGAAATCGCGTAAACTCGAACTTTACAAAAAATTTATAATGTTATGTTATCTTTCGAAACCGATAGCTAAGCCTTCATTACCCTTCATTGTAAATTATTTGTTAGGTTTTGCCATCGACTTAGGTTATTCAATCTTTATATGGTCCCTTTATGGACTGTCGGATTCATTAAATCAATCCGAATTAGCTGGTTGGGCAACTAGGTTTGTTGTGGTGGATCGACTTGTTTAAAAGCCGTTCTAAATATCACAGGACAGAAGTCTGTAGTGAAAGCATAGTGTATCATATACGACACTCTCAAAAAGCTTGGGAATGCGGGACTACTTCGCAATCGGTCTATAGTTAATATAATGTCAGACTTGCAGCCTTTCTTATGAATGCGGATTATGAATGAATCGTTTCACATATTAGTTTTGTAAATGGTTGAGCCAACTATTAGCCAGCACTTCTTTTTACAACAACTGGCGGCAAACAATCTGGACCACACGAAAAATCGCCGATCAGATTGTTCATTTTCTTATAATAACAGTACTAGAATCGAAGTTAATATGGATACCAGGGATGTCTGAGTGATAATTCACGTCAGGCTCAAAATCACTGCTATAAAAAGCCTCATATTTTAAAGTTGATACTCGTCAACCCATCTGATTTCTTCTTTAGATTAACAAATTGCCAAACTGTTTTGGGTGCGCTATCAGATCGACTTGCATCAAGCTTCAATTATTGTAAAGTTCATTGGCCAATCTGCTGAATAAAAATGTCTACCTCATTTGTTTCGAAGATTTCGGAGAACACGAAGTTCGCTACTACATCATGGCGGCGATGACAAACTGTTTTTCTGGGAAATATAAGGTACTACTTTTGCACTCAAACATTTCAGAGTAAAAGCATGCTGTGTTTCAATGTTGCTGCTACTATTTAAGAGCGTGTTAAAATCAAAAGAATCCAGTAGATCGTTGAGTTTGTGAGCGCGGCCATTCTGGTAGCAGAAAGTGATTGACATCGGTGGATGGTAAGAGTCAATATTTTAAAGAGCTATGTCAGTTTATGTTACAGTTCAATTATTAGCATCAGATGAAAAAACCAGATCGAGTTGCCTGTTCAAGCTGTTCTTGAAAACAAGTTCTTCTTAAGAAATTAAAAGAGGCATGGGAAACTTCAAACAGAAACTTAACCAGTCGGGAGACATAACATTTGGCAAACGAAATGTTGGTGTAGGCGATACGGAGGGTCAAGCATTCACATTACAGTGGAGAGCATATATTGGAAATGACTGTCGGCAATAAGGTGGAATAGGATGATGAAGATCAAGGAGTGGGGGCCATTGATCGGGAGGAACCATTTGGCTTTGTGGGATCGAATGGTGGCAAGGAATCTGTAAATAAGGAGAATCACTTGAGCTGGCTCGATAAACAATTATACCAGGATATTGTCAAAGTTCAAGAAGAGAGGGACAAAATGTAATCCAGGGTTCTGCAGCAAACTTGATGAAAGTGATAATACTGATGCTGGAAGGCGATGAGGTGACGGAGCAAATCAAACACGGATTGCAACGGATGGGTGATGTCGTTAATTATGACGTATAGAAAAAAGAGAAATTGTCCAGCTAGGTTTGGACGGGATAGAGAGATGTAACTTGACCGGATGAATTTCCGTTGGATAGAACATTCAAATGTATATGGATGAGATATCGGCTAAGACGAGTTGACGTTGCAGATGGTCCACGCGTTGTGATTGCTAGGGCAGCAATTGTCCTTGATTGATGAAGGCTGTCCAGCGTGAGCGATTATTTGTGCGGAAGTTGCAAAAATCAGAAAGGGATCTGCACATTCTTCAGGAAGAATTAACCTGCATCCTCTAGGACGGTTTGTAGAAAAAATGTACAACGGCCAGAAATTTGGAGGAGCGATAGCGATATTAAGTATTTTGCTAACATTCGAGAAGATGAAGGAGGAAAAGATCACCGATGAGATGCTGGTGAAAGGTGGAGTTGGCAATGAGGACGTTGGCTGTTTTCGGGGATTCAACGAAAAAGCTGAGGTGGAATGGACTGCACGGTTGGATGGCGTCAAAGGGCGGTGGCAGGAGAGAAGTTAAATTTTATTTTCGCTGTACGGACTGAGCTGTAGAGGCGGTGGTTTGGAACCTGTTCGGGATGAAGAGGTTTAGGTGGAGTTAATGTTACGATCTCGCCTATTGATTTGGGTGGCATAAATTCAAGTATAAAAGTGAAATTAATGGCTTGATTAAAAATAATTGTAAATGGTAAATGGATAATTAGTAAATAATTGTGCAAATTATTTGTTGTGGTGTTTTAGTATTGGTGGATAAAAGTGGGAAAATTATTGTGGGGATAACTCTGGTATTTTCAGGAATATTACAGTATAGTGGTAAGTGATCAATAAACATTAGAAAATTATTCAGAGATTATTTCCGATATATTCTGGAATATTCCGGAAGTAGAGTAATTTACGAGAAGTGGTGTTTTAAACCATCAAACTTATGGATTATTTGACAGAGCAAATCCGTAACAATATATTGCAAGAACGGTTGAATCCCTTGGAAGGCGTAAAGCATTTGTTTCGACAAATATCAGATGGAGATGTTCTAGCAAACGAACAATTGCCGGTTTCGTCAATAAAGCTGCTACACATTCTAGGTATACTGAATTGCAGCCGATTCACCCCCTTAAGAGATAATCTATGAGATGATTTTGACTGATAAGGATCCGTGTGAAATACAAAAAGTCACAAAAGTAAACGATGATTTAAAAGGAGCCGTAGTTTTAGGAGGAAGTTTTACATCATTCACTTTCCCATTAAGCCATCTATATATAGTCAGGCATTTACATAGATGATGTATTCGTAATGGTAAAATGAAGACTGGTATTCCGTAATTATAAATGTACCAGAGTTCGTTGCAATAATAGAAATAAAGATTAGGAAGTATAATATTAAGTCTAAATAAAGGATGAGGTTGGCTCAACCGCATTCAGATAATTTGCAATAGTAAAGTGGGATTGAAATAGCACCATCTGCAAAAATATGTACTTTGTAGGTTAAGGTTAAGGTTATAGTTCATAAAAAAGCAACTCATGATTTGAAAATGTAAATGTCTGTAAACCAATATGAGAGAACAATAAAAGCTAGCACACCAGGAACAACTTTACATCAAAATTTCCACCTGTATAACAATTAAATCGCACTAACGTCACACTGTTCAAAAAAATCAAAACCGTAGCACAGCACCAAAAGCGACCACACCATTAGCAACAAATTTTCGCTGACTGTACAAAAAATCTTAGAGAGCTGCATTTATTTCATTACGTCAGCGGCAATTTCAAAATCGATTAGTTCAATCTATAATAGCCAGACTCCATAACCACCGAAGATCGCAACCCTCGTAACAACCTACTATAAAACTGAAGATACTGGTAGTTATATTCCGACTGCCTCTCGACACGAAAATTGATGACATGTCAGCGGCCGGAGTCATTTGTCACCTTTAAAACAATAAACCAATTCCCTTATGACTAAAACGTGCCTTTTTCGAAAATCAAAAAATCATATTAGATTTCCGTGTCATTTAACATACCAAATAATGGAAGGTAATAGCAAGGGAGGAGAGGAGGGGATTTAATTGACTTATTTATTTTTTCATTATTTAATTATTTTGAAGTTAACGGTCCTTGTAGAGAAAGCTGACATGCCTACTCCTATTCCAGAAATAAGACAGGTCTTGCCTATCCCACTGAAAAGAAGCTGTATAGAGATATGTGCACGTGATAATGTTAGTTTTCTGCAAGAACTCCAGAGAAGAGGATGTACCAAAGGGCAAAATCTAATATCACCGACTTTATATGGGGAAGTATTGGTGGCGACCCTATTCATGCCGTGCCGCACGCTATAATCTATCTATTTCTGTATCAGTCGGAAAACTTGTAATATTGAAAAAATAACTTCTAATCTGATAACACAATAATTGAATTAATTAATTTTATCGGCTATAAATTATTTACAAAAATATGTTATATAATTAATCGATCTATATTGCACACTAACGTCATACAATTATGTAAAACAGAAAAGTCAAGGGAATCGCAAATGATTAGTTTTATGATAATTGCATACGGCAGCACGATTCCACAAAGTATAACATTAGCATTCTGGCGTCGAGGTCATCGTAATAAAACTTTTGTTGTAATATTGTGCACAAAAAAGAATTAGAGGCGCGGTCCATTTGTAACTTAAAAGTTATTAGATTTTGTTGTTAAACGCATTACAAATTGTATTGTATTGTTCGGGAAACAAGTATTGGACTTGAAGTGCCAAGTGGGTGAAATCATTTTTTATTTATGCGTGATTGGTACATTGAACCCTAACCATGTTCTCGAGATGCTGGAAGGGGCATGCGGCTGCTGGATGAGGCATACTGGCATGCCGGGGAAGAAGTATCTATTTTCCTGCCATTTTTTATAATTGCATTTTTCTTGAAAATCATGCTGCTTTCATCCTACCACCCAAATTTGTAGTAACCCAGGAACGATTGATGCTGTAGTTTTTGTCGCATTACCTCTCTCGGCCACCCACCCCCAATAGCTACTGCCATACTATTTTTACAATTAAACATTTAATAACTGGTTTAAATACTAAACTTAGTGCTAAAAAAATTAAAAAAGCTCCAATAGAAGCTGTCCCTTTCGGTACACATATTTCCACGAAGTTTCGCAAAGATTTTCGATTTAATGGAAGAAGCTTAAAGATGTTGATTGAACGACAGGAGAAAGCCGATTTGAAGTTGATTGAAACACAGGAGAAAGGCGAGGAAAGACAATTGAAATCCGATGCAAGCGATTGGTACTACAGTAAAGAGAGCAGTAATAACCAGCAAATTCGTCAAATGCGCAAGTAACATCATTGCATAAAAATCTAATTTGTATATATTGCGCTGAAAACAATTTGACGTTCGAATTGTGTTGTGGTACAAATGATACGAAACTACCTTTATTGTCGATGCAGCTACAATGACAGCACCACATAAAGAGGATTTGTTAACCGAGAAATTCTCTACAGCCGACTATCAAAAGTTGGCCAATACGACGTTGCCACTCAGGAAAGACCATTTCCTTCGATGACGCGGTGAAAAAACTCATACGCGTTTTCGGTTGAAAGAGTGAAAGCTTTCACTGCGCTATAAGTGCCTGAAGATGAAAAGGAGCTGATGAAGTTTTTTCCACGTATGCAGCACAAGTGAATTTAAAATGGGAAAAGTTCGACTTTACAAATCGCACATTTGGCGAGTTCAAAGAATTGATGTTGACACCGTTGAAATTGCACGACCAAGAAGACGTTGGCACGTGTTGCGTAACAAGTTCAAATTTGAGCGTGTGCGAAAGTAATTGGATGGAAGCTCTGGATATATGGAGCGTCACAATCACAAAAGTGGATGAGGAAATTAAGCAAAATTTCCGTCGCTCTCCATTGATTCAATGGGTTTGTGCAACAAAATGAATTTTTAACACTGAAGGCGGTAACACAGCCAATTTTTCGCAATAGACGCTCGGTGCCTTCATAGCAGCTAAAGCGATCGAAAATGTACTCAAGAAGTTACAATTATTAGGAGTAATCAGTCCAATCGATTACTCGGATTTCACTGCCCCGCTCGTAGCGATCAAAAGAAAGGACGGAACAGGGTTAAACGAACCATTAGAACCAAACCAGTATCCACTGCCAACGCCAGAAGAAATATTGTCGGAGCCAAATCAATACCGAGTGTTGAGCAAAATCGACCTATCCGACGCGTTCTTGCAGGTGCAAATGGATGACAAATCATAAAAACTTATGTCGCTCAACAATCATCGTGGCCACATTGATTAAACCGCCTGCAGCCAATTGTGTGAAACAGCAAATAATATTTTTCAACAATTAATCGACACAATGATGAGTGGAGCTAAAGTTACTTTTCCTTTCATTGATGATTTTATTGTTGGAGGAAATAACGAGAAAGACCATCATGATAATCTTTTCGAGGCATTGAAGCGCGTTCAAGAGTACGGTTCCGGCTCAAGTTCGACTCATGGGAGCAGTTTTGATGCACGTCACAACGTAGTTTACGAAGACCAAGAAAAACTATCCACAGATTGTCTCCGAAATTTCATCGATATACATATATGATCGCAAGTTCAAGTTTCGGACTCACCACAAGCCGCTGACGATGATTTTTGGATCGAAAAAAGCCTCTACCGGCATTTTAGCAATATGGTGTCAAGTGGAAAGAGTTCGTCTTGGTGAGGAGGGTAGAGGGTTGGCAAACTGTCTTGAGCTGACCGAAACAATTGGGCAAGAGAGAAATTAAAATACATCCGAAACAAATGAAAAAATGATTTATTTTCCAATGAGCAGTAGAACGGGAGGTTCTGCCGGAATTGGAAACCGAATCCAAGGACGAGTGCTTTGGGCAGGCAAGGGGATCCCGAGAAGGAGGTGCCAAAACCATGTAGCACGGCTCACGCAATAAGCGCAATTAGAAGACTTTATTGTTTCCGTTATTCTGAATTATTGTTATTGTTAACTTTGATATTTAATGCGAAAGGAGTGTTGTGATCTAACACTAACAATGTCAAATTTTGTTAAATAATATCACAACATAAAGAATCAGATCAAATCACATCAAAATATACCATAATATCAAAACATGTCAAACCATATTAAATCATATCAAGTCATATAAAACAAATCAAATCATATAAAATCATATCAAATTACATTAAATCATATCAAATCATATCAAGTCATATCAAATCATATCAAACGATATCAAATCATATCAAATCATATCAAATTATATCAAGTCATGTCAAATCTTATCAAATCATATCAAATCATATCATATCATATCAAATCATATAAAATAATATCAAATCATATCAAATCATATCAAATCACATCCAATCATATCAAATCATATCAAATCATATAATATCATATCAAATCATATCAAATCATATCAATTCATATCAAATCATATCAAGTCATGGAAAATCATATCAAATTATATCAAACATTTCAAATCATATCAAATCATATCAAATCATATCTAGTGATATCAAATCAAATTAAATCATATCAAATCATATCTAATCAAACCAAATCATATCAAATCATATCATATCATATCAAATCATATCAAATCAAATCAATTCATATCAAATCATATCAAATCATCTCAAATCATATCAAATCATATCAAATTATATCAAGTCATGTCAAATCTTATCAAATCATATCAGTTCGTATCAAATCATATCAAACTATATCAAATCATATCAAACCATTTCAAACCATTTCAAATCATATCAAATCATATCAAATCATATCAAATCATTTCAAATCATATCAAATCATATCAAGTCATGGAAAATCATATCAAATCATATCTAGTGATATCAAATCAAATTAAATCATATCAAATCATATCTAATCAAACGAAATCATATCAAATCATATCATATCATATCAAATCATATCAAATCATATCAAATCATATCAAGTCATATCAAATCATATCAAATCATCTCAAATCATATCAAATCATATCAAATCTTATCAAGTCATGCCAAATCTTATCAAATCATATCAAATCATATCAAATCATATCATATCATATCAAATCATATAAAATAATATCAAATCATATCAAATCATATCAAATCATATCAAATCACATCCAATCATATCAAATCATATCAAATCATATAATATCATATCAAATCATATCAAATCATATCAATTCATATCAAATCATATCAAATCATATCAAGTCATGTCAAATCATATCAAATCATATAAAACCATTTCAAATCATATCAACTCACATCAAATCATATAAAACCACATCAAGTCATATCAAATCATATTAAATCATATCAAATCATATCAAATCAAACCAAATCATATAATATCATATCAAATCATATAAACTCATATCAGTTCATATCAAATCATATCAAATCATTTCAAATCATATCAAATTCTATCAAGTCATATCAAATAATGTCAAATCATATCAAATCACATCAAATCATATCAAATCATATCAAGTCATATCAAATCATATTAAATCATATCAGTTCGTATCAAATCATTTCAAATCATATCAAATCATATCAAGTCATGTCAAATCATATCAAATCATATCAAACCATTTCAAATCATATCAAATCATATCAAATCATATCAAACCATTTCAAACCATTTCAAATCATATCAAATCATATCAAATCTTATCATGTCAAATCATATTAAATCACATAAAATCATACCAAATCATATCAAATCATATAATATCATATCAGATCATATAAAATCAGATCAGTTCATATCAAATCATATCAAATCACATCAAATCATATCAAATCATATCAAGTCATATCAAATCATATTAAATCATATCAGTTCATATCAAATCATTTCAAATCATATCAAATCATATCAAGTCATATCAAATCATATCAAATCATATCAAACCATTTCAAATCATATCAAACCATATCAAATCATATCAAACCATTTCAAATCATATCAAATCATATCAAATCATATCAAGTCATATCAAATCATGTTAAATCATATTAAATCACATAAAATCATACCAAATCATATCAAGTAATATAATATCATATCAAATCATATCAGATCATATCAAATCACATCAAATCACTTCAAATCCTATCAAATCATATCAAGTCATATCAAATCATATCAAATCATATAAAATCACATCAAATGATAACAATATATTAAGCTTAACAAATTATCACATGATATTCAAATCACGTATATGTTCTAAAGTTCACAGACATTGATGTTCATTGCAAACAAGGATGGTTTTCACCTTAATTGGTCTTATAAACGAAACCCTTATGCTTTGTTCTACCTAACAGTTAACACTTTTTCCTTCGATCTTGAAATTTCCTCAAAAAGCTATCTGTCTGGAGGCTCGAAAGTTTAATTTAAGCCTAATGCTTAGAGTATGCAATTTGCATTGTCGATGCCTTTACCTAGTGAAGAGGAATTCTTTCAACACCATTTCATTAAATTTAACCAAAGTGAAACCAAACTTGTTGAAGATCGTATATTGTGTTCGAAGCACAATTTTAGTCGTAAACTTACAAATTGAAATTGGCAAACCACAGAGATGTAATCCCAACTGACTGTCGTTAAGTTTAATACTTTCGCTAGAAATTACTTTTAAAGTTTGGTTTAAAATCGTAATTTTTTTAATTAATCTCAAAGAAACAACATAACAGTCAAGTAACATTATTATAACTTGTTCCAAGGTCAAAAATCATTAGAATTGGAGGCTTCGATATCAAATAAATTATAAAAATATACTTGAAATTATTTATATCCAGTGTCGCATATAATAGAAATGTATGTATGCCAATTCGTTATGTATGCATTTATACCTGTATAGCGACACTGCATAACCTCCTAAAAATTCCGCATAACCGCAAACTCATAAAAATTCAATAATGTTTATAGAGAAAGTTTTACGCGATGAATGAAAAAAATCATATCATAAACAACAACAAAAATCCACTTTGCATTTAGCATAATATACATGATCTTACCTTATTTCTTAAGTGGCAGCAATTTTCGTTGTTCGTATCCAAATAAATTTGTGATTTCACTATGTCAAAGTTCTCCATAATCGCGAGCGCGCGAAACTAAACGTCGGTCGTCTTGCTGAAAGAACTATAAATATATTTACAAAGACGCATGAATCTTATTTTTATATTATAGTGCGAAAATAAAATGAGATTGATAAGTATAACTGTAAATTGATATTGCACAGATTTTCGTTATATAAATTTTGCGTAAGAAGAAAATGTTTTTCTAATTTTGGCCGATATACATTTTAATTCACACACGACACATTCGCGTTATACATTCAAAATCAATATTATTAGAATTTTTACACGAAACGTTAATTATATATACCTTGTCGTACGTAGATAGGTCTTAATTATACACAACTTATATATAATTAAACTATAAATTATGTGCATGCAAATTAACCGAAAGACTAATCCCCGTTGCGCGTTTTATTTTAGCCTAAGCTTTGCACTTTCCACTATAACGAACAATTTAATACTGACTTTTAAAAAATTACAAAATGATATTCTCTCAAGTAATTTCCTCTTCTATAACACATATTCTATACTAGTTTGTTGTATGTTCACTACATGCTACATACAAAACAACTCATAATAGGTTTACGTCTGTAGCACAATCATACCTCAAGATCAGCGGTGGGCAGCCTGAGGCATGCGGGCCGGCCTAATATATGCTAGATGTATTTTTTAAATTCATATATGACTTTTTGCATCGATCAACGAGCATGGTAGAAAATTGGATTTGAGGCCCATCAGTAAACGAAAATGTCCTGAAGACTTTCTATTTTAATATTTGAAAAACCTTTTGATGTATTAAAACTAAAACTTTCACGGGCTCTGTTAATTATATTGGCCCTGACTAGAAACAGGTTGACCACCGCTGCATTAGACTTACATACGTACAAACATACGTCTGTGTAGATTCATAAAGAGAGTATTATTTCTGTATTAACGTTCAAATAATCAATGATTTTTTATTTAGAATAAAAATAACAAACTTAAATTTTGCAGTTGTTTCGTATTCTCTGCTACTGGCACCGATTTTCTGTAGGAAGTATCTCAATAACTGCTGAATTAACATTTTAACCAATCGATTGCTGCCTAGGTCAATTTTTTATAATAAATTCTGATAATAAGGACTATACATAATTTGGATTGTACAAATAAAATTTTATTATCCGTACAAAATTATTTGGTGATTGTTAGTGACCTAATTTTTTTGCTGTAAACAGATCCATAGCCATTCGTCATAAAAGAAGGAAGCCAAGGTTCCCAATTCCAAGCGGTCATTCACTACAACTATCCGTATTGCTCACGTTGCCTTCTTGTGGCGGCTGCCGGTAACTACCGCTTAAAAAGGGAAGGCTCGACCTCTCAGGTCTAGCTCCTTTAGGAGTTTACCTTGGGCCTGTGAAAAATAGATTGTTATGAAACCTCAAATAAACCTCGGATAAATTTGGAATCTCAACAACGACCTCGGACACGAATTAAGAACTAATTTTTCAAATTCGTAACATGGAATGTATACTCAGCCTGAATCACAAGGAGAACCTACATTAGTTCTTCGAAAAGTCATCGCAATATAAGCACGGTCTCTTAACACTTCAAGAAACACGACTATGGATATCTAACCGAAATCGTCAATTCGTGACTAACTTCACTGTCAACAATCAAATACATTTAGACTGGTTTCACGGGCGTTGATGGTAATCCCAATCAAACAAAACTGCCTTCTATGACCGCCTTGAAAGCATACTGAACCATCAGCATATAACTATAAGCATGATGTCAAAATTATTTTGGAGGACTTTAATGCTCAAAATGATCGGTCTTGCACCATATTTTAAACAACATACGCATTTCTTTATGAAAACGCATTCGTAAAGTACACGGAAATCAAACGACGGGAACAAGGTTAATAAATTTTTGTTTAATCAATAACAAACAATCATTGCTTACAATAACAAACAATCATTGGAGTCTTAGAAATAGATATCGCAACATAAAAGAGATAGCTTCAGATTTCAAACGTCGTTCTTCAAGTGTGGTGGAATTATTTTGTCTCTCCTTTAAATAGACCACCACCTGCACCAACATCTGCCAGCGAATAATTATATCCCTTGCACTAGTTCGACACTAAAACTGAAATGACTCCGCCATCTTCACCATCGTAAGATGAAATGTGCAATGTGATGTGCAAAATGCATGCTAAAATGGTTTCCTCTACCGAGGAAATCCCATAAAACTGGAAGACGGTTCTGATTTCCCCATTACATAAAACAGATATATGGTTAAATTGTAATAACTATACAGCGAAATATATATTTGTTAGACACTTTGTCCAGACAGTACAACGAATGATCAGACCTTCACTCTGAAGACTATATTGGAGAAATGTTTTGGAAAGTAAACCCATGTTCATAGCCATTTTGTAGACTTTCAATAAGATTGCAACAGCATTCATATCTAGATATCCCTTCAATACTGACATGACCTTTGAAATAGCGTCTGGAGTACGGCAAGGTGATCCAATCGCCAAAATAATTTTGGACTTATTTTTAAAATACATCATCAACAGCGTTCAGAATCAAGAGCTCATAACATTGGCCCTCAAATCAACGAGGCGAAATCCAAAAATAAGGTTACCGAAACAAAGCAAATACGCCGAGCATTATTTCGAGAGACACGCCGTATTCGTCGATGGAGTTGAAATATTTCGAATCGGTAATAACGAAGCAAAGTTCAGTTTCTATAGGTATACCATCAAACGCAAACATTAAAATGTTCAAGTATTGCAATATAAATATTGCCAAACTAAACTTAACATGTACAAAACACTGATTCGGCCAGTGGCCACTTTTTGTTGTGAGCTATGGATACTAATAGAGAAACTTGTAGACTTGCTGGAATTGAGCGTAAAATATTTTGTATGGTACCGGGGCTAATAAAATAAAGCGGATTTAGACGGAGATGGCTAGGATATGTTAACGAACACCAAACTATACCACTAAACTGGCCCTAGAGCCGGCACCAAAGAAAGTGGGTCCTCATGGTGATCCTCAAGGAAGTTAAAACCACCGTAGGGCACATTTTTATAGTGATCATCGATATTAATATCGTGCGTTGTACAGAAGAGGTCATTGAATACAGTAATCCAATCATGGCTTACCAACACTTAAAGAAAAAACGCTGAAGTCCAAGTCAAGAGAAAGCACAGAAACTCCTACAATACGATTGCGAGTGAAGCCGAAAGACTCGACTATAAAGCATTGTGTTTGCTTCTCGTTTGACCAAATCGGAGTTCAATCCTAAGGTCTGTCAGCCAAAATCCAGACGTTTATTTATCATTTATGATTTACGGCTGACATGGTTATCTACTTCTAACTCATGTGCAACAAAGATAAAGCGTGGCCCATCTAACGTTTGCAATTTAATTTGGCTCTAACTCAAAGACGAATGAATATTTTTCAAAGCAGTTTGTTTTATTAGAAAGAGTATACATTGCCATTAAGTATGAAATGTGTTTCATCTCTCAGATATTGGGCACGCTTACTACTCTTGATTTATCTAATGTGGACAATCTCCGAAATACTGTATACTTCGTCAACTTGTGGCTCTAATTTTATCTACCTACTCTGCATAAAATTGAACGTGAATGTTTTTGGATGGTTTTTCATCAAAACCAATGGATTGGTTGAATTGGAATTGTATTAGTTGACATCAGAACACATACTGGAACCTCAATTTTATGCAGAGTAGGTAGATAAAATTAGAGCCACAAGTTGACGAAGTATACAGTATTTCGTGCCCAATATCTGAGAGATGTGTTTTCTACCTTCGGTATTCAAAGAAGGAATGTCACCACTCATCAGTAACATAGGTCTATAAAAAATAGATCTATCTAGTAAAGACCAATAAATCCTGTTCTAGATAAAAAAGGTCTAAAACGTAGGACATGGATGCGAAACTAAGATACTCCAACTACGAGTACCTATTCAATAATTTTAGGAAAAATTAATTTACTATCCATACTGAAGAGACAGAAAATAGCACCGTATTGCATCTTGGAATAGAATTGATATTAGCTTTTACGCGGTTGTATCGCACTTTCCTCGCTCAGGCATTTGATAGTATCTTTCTAACATGTTGTAGGTTGACTACTACTTTTTGCGAAATTTTCGTCGGCATCTTTTTTTGATGAACTTTTCGATAATGTCGAAAACAAAATTTAAGTGAATATAGGTAACTCACATTTCAATAGCTGCTACTCGTGCATCGATGTTAAAAAAATCATTTTCTCTTTGATACAGCTTCCCAGGCTTGTAAATTCTGGTTCATTTGATGGCCGGCTTATTTGACTACCACAGTAGTTTAGGTTTGCTAACACATTGATGTGGAGAACATTCATCACAAATAAGTTTGTGTTACGACACGCTCTACACTACAACTTCCACGGATGATACGTCTAATTGGTGTTTCCCCGTAGTATTCCCAGTCACTAGACTATACATAGAGATACCGCGTCTATGGTGATTGTTAGGCGATCAATTGAGGTAGATAGATGTCTCCATAGATGTGGTTTGGCCTTAAAATAACCTGTTATTATGAATTGTTAGCTAATTGTCCAATCAGCAGCATTGTATTATCTGAAATTGAAAGTAATATTTTTGATCTAACTTCTACTCATACACCAAGTACTGTGATATTTGGAACACTTCAATTCACTATTGAGGACACTAATCGCTGATTAAATATTCTCCTTTCCGGTGAATATTGGTGAATATTTATCCTTTCCGGTGATTGATAAAGCGTACCGAAGTAGCCATGCCAACTATTTCACTCTCTCTTATAAGATTCTTACATGCATAGGTGGTCAATTTTATGGCGAAATACTAGGCCGATCTCTTGCCCAACAACTTATCAATTTTGCATATTGAGCTGAATAATCCCAGTTTACAGATATTTGAAAAGTTGCTTAACATAAGATTAATAGTATCCAGAATCACGCCAGTCTCGGCGGTACGGAAATGAATGACGGTATAATGAATATTTGAAATTCCCAACTATCTTACTAATTTGTTTAATAATAGCGGGTTTCAAGTTGTTTCCCTATCTACGTCGCATATAATGTAAGACATTCTTGGTCGGTAAGGTTGTCACCAAAGCAACCTGAGACCAAACCCGTGCTATTTAATACTAGATAATGCATTATGGAAGTAAAATAGGGGATAATTGCTCGGGCAAAACAAAAATGGGCAGCAACGAGTTACATACGATATTTTTTCTGAGACTTCAATTTTAGAAAAAAATATTGATTTTATCAAGAATTTAGTAGTAAATAAATTTTCTTACATAAATTATACCGATGAGAAATTTTTATATTGTTATTGAGTTCTCATTGAAAATTCATTTTTTAAAACACAATTATGAATGTAAATTGTTCGATTTTTATAATTAGATATCTAGTAATTCGTCTACTTTAGTTTAGCCCCTAGGGAGTAAATTATATCGTTATGACATTCGGCAGTTTCAGGGCACCCAACTATTGGGAAGAGGTTGGGCAAAATCCACACCAACGTTAACAAAATATTCGGCGTCGAATTCACTAATCATGATATGGAACCTGAAAGTACCCATTGACTTATATTTGTAAGGACTACTCTTGGTCGAAGGAGTAGAAAAATCATTTTGATAACCCCCCCTTTTTTGGGGGGTTTATAATATCTCGCACTTTTCCTTAATTTTTCAGTTGGAGATGGAATTGCAGGATTAACAATGACAGCGCTTCACGATTAGGGATCTTTTCGGTAATTGTTTTAAACGCTGCTAGCTCTAGGCACACGAGAAATGTGTAGAAAATCTACCCCTTTTCGACATTTTAGCAGGTCTACTCAAAACATTTACAGAACTCAAAAGATACTGGTGACTTACAAAACTAGATTGTTACTGGCTACGTTATACTATGTCGTGGAAATCACGATTTTCTTACAGCCTGCACAATTCAGATTACACTAATCCATTTTATTTGTAAGATCAGCCTAACTACAAAAATTTAGAGGTTTTGAAGGAAATCTAGATTAAGTGATTATACCGCTCCATTGATGAAGAAGTCAAATTATATTTATTTTATTTGAAACTTAAAAACTTTTGATTTGACCATTTAAAAATAAAAATAATATAAATGTAAAAGCTGGCATAATATTCCTGCAGTTTGACTTGAGAAGTGACGGATGCATTTATGTATTTTTGTACGTGATAATTAAAAACCGTCAGGCGCCGAAAAAAATTCTCAAGTTTACAAGTGACCTGAGACCTTACGATTTCGATGGTTACCACTCAGCTCCAATAAGCGTGATTACAGAACAACAAAATATAACATTTTTCTATTGTTGCTTTCTTTGCCTACTACTAATATAGGCGGTAATGAGCGTATAGAAATATTTGTTAGAAAATAATTTGTAAGATTAATTCCTAACACGATAGTTTCAAGAACTTACCAGAAAACTCACCTCAAAATATACGCAAATTTCTCAACTAACTAATAACACTTAGCACTAAAATTTACAATTTCAACAAAACCTAAGATCGATCCTCTCGCAAAAAATATGGCAGTCGTTATTTGAAAATAATAAAATTTAAGTGAAAATCAATTACTATATTAAATAGAATAAAAGATAATATAAATTGCCTTAATTAAATATCAAACTTATATTTTTTTGTAATTAAATTAACCATTTAGATCATATTTACTTAATATTCTGCTTTAATTAAATAATATTATTTAATTTATATAGTAACAATTCCAAAAAAACTGTATGTATATATTTCAAATTCATACTTTTATATAGATGAGATAATACGAGTATTTAATTTAAAATGACTACATTAATTTACAAAAAATAAAAAATATGTATGGAATTAATGAATAATATGCAGCCACAAGATTTTTGTTTATTATTTATTATTAATTTAACAAAAATAATAATAATATTTATATGCATAATTAAATATAAATTAAGAAATTAAGTAAAAATGTAATTATTATTTTAGAGACAGGAGCATTCGAAAAAAATTAAACAGAGTTTTGTTTTCTTTGGGGTATTTTTTAGAGTATAATATATAAGATTTACTACTTATAAATTAATTGTTTATTTTTAAAATTTTTTTTGTTTTGTTTATATATAAAATATTTAATTTAAAATTATTTGTTTATCTTTTGTTTCAAAATGCAAAGTTTTCAAAATACATATAATCATCTCTCGCCTATACAAAAATTCCTATGTAAATTGTAAAATTAAGAGTTCTGCGTTTTTTTTTTATATAACATTATGGATATTCTATATATTTTAGTTGAATTTGAAATACTTGAAAAATTATTTTCTAAAAATTTAAAAAAACAAAATATTGATTAAATGCCGAATATTCACAAACAAGACAACCATATTTTTACTAATGTGTATTACTCTCAAAGTGTAATATTTAGAAGCGTATTTACCATAATACCAACCACAATCCCTACCTGGCGAAATTACTGTATTTTATAGGCTAGATATTAAGATCATAATAATTATCACTGCCGGCGACGACAAAAATAATAAAAAATTAATTAATTTAAGCAAAAAAATTTATTACATAACAAGTTTAATTAAATTAAAAAAAATTAATTTAAGATGCCACAAAAAAATGTGACAAAATTAGAAAAAAAAATTATCTATTTAATTAAAATACCTTTCTAAATTAAATTAATTAATTTTAAATTGAGAAGGGAGCGGGTCGCTGGGGCTAAGGATAAAATTTCATGATTTTATTTATAATTTTATTATGTAAAACCTAAAATGTGTCAGGATTTACGACCTCGAGTTATTTTATTTCGCTACTCCCGACTCAATATACTTCGTTAGGCGCGTATCTTGAGTCTCCATCAAAATTACGTAACAACAATATTAATAATAATAATAATTAATTTATAATTAATGAGGCTAAGGGAATACATTTAAATGTTTTCATTCACACTCGCGACGATCGAGAAAATACACATATACGATTACTGGATTAACTAATATAATAAAGCAAACAACAAATTAACGACTGATCTTCCATTTTTTTTGTATTTTCAAATTAAGTTTTATTTAAATAAGTTTTATCATTCAGTTTCATAGAAAAAAACACAAACGACGTGAACATTATTTTTTGACAAGTACTTCACTTACACGAAAGACAATAATATTTGTTGCTTTGTTAAGTTCAATCGTCTTGGTGGTAAACTGGGTTGGTGTGAAAATATATCGCGGGCTAATCACCCGTGTATACAACAATTGGATCATGAGGAAGGAAGGGTATATTTAATTATGTAGGTATATGTTGTGTATGGTGGGAAATATGAAATTTTAAATTATTTCCTTATTTTAAAGAAAAGTAGAAGTCTTATGATTTTCTGTTTTTTTTCTTTTTTTCTCATTTTTTGTTTGATTTTACAAAAAAATAATAATTTAATAATTGTCTAAAGTATTAAAAATTATAAAAATTACATCTCAATAGTATCATTAAATTAATTGATAGATAAAAAATAATCAAGGGTATTCCAAATAACGCTAAATTAAATAAAAATATATGTTCTACATACGTTTTGTTCCTGATTTTACTTTTTTTTTGTTAGTTTTTGTATTTATTTATATAAATTTATTAACCTTGTGGTTCAAGCCCGCGTACCCACAATGTCTTTTTGTTGGATTTTATTTAAGAATACCCCCAATCATTTTTCGGTTGTGTATTGTGTTGAAACTGTAGAAATAGTAGAACATGCAGAACGCTCTACTATTACAAAATTATAATACCTATAATAATATATATAGCTCAATAAAAAATATAAGGAAATTTGGATACATAAGAAATAATTTAGGGGTCGTAGATATGATGATTATAAAACGACCATAGGGAATATTTTATAATACAAGAAAATCATTTTCCGACTATATCATTTAAACTATTGGTTAGAGATTTAACAGCTTGTACATTTTTCCAAACCAAATATAATTTTCAGAGAACATTTTGGATTGTTTTTAAATTTTTAATTCATAAATCAGCAAAAATATATTGTTATGATATAAAGAACGAATATTATTATAGTAAAATGGTTGTTCGAACGACAGCGATCAATTCTGCGGTCGGATACAAATTATACGAAGTAAGAATTTTAAAATATCAAAGAACTACTGGAAATTAATTCATTTACAGAATATGTTTTGTTATTCTTTAATTTATGAAACTATACGCGATTGAATACAACTTTGCATATGACATATAAATAAATATATATTTATAATACAATTTAACATTTGAAAATTTTATTGTAACAATATATTTTTACTTTAACAAATTAATATAAAACTAAGTTTGTAACTCGATTAAAAATTATAAAATAAAACAATGATTTTAACATTTTAAAATTAATATATTTTCTGACATTTGCAGCAACTCAAGTTAAGTTAAATTTAGTTAATTTTAAAATGTTAAAGAATTGTTTTATTTTACAATCAAACAAGTATTTATTTAAGGAGTTGCATACGTACCACCTGCGTAATTAAAATGTTATATAAAATATTTCATTTATTTCGAGAAAATTTTCTATTTGGTCTGGACAAAACCTCTCATTTAACTTTAAGTTTAAACAGTTTATAATAAGAAATTGAAATTCTTTGTATAAGTGGCATGATATTTGTATGGTTTGTGGCATTTTACATTTAAATATTTTTTTCCATTTTTTTGTATTTTTTTTATGTTTTTAAAAGTGATATATTTTTTTTTATTTGGAGATGATTTTGTAGCAAATATTATTGTAGTAGTTGAATTGAATTTGAATTTCAGCATACTTTTTTAAAAATTTTAAATAATTTTTAGTTTTTTCTTCCTCATTTTTTTGATCTTTACATTTTTTAATTTTCATTAATATTAAGACAATTATTATTATTACTTGTTGACGGATCATTGTTTTATATGGAACGCATCACATAGCATACTTTCTTGTCCACTCTCGTGCCAATTCATTATATTTTTCTCGATCGGTTTTGTATATTCTTGCAATCTCTGGAACTAATGGATCATCTGGATTTGGATCACAAAGCAGAGAGCAGATTGACAACAAAACTAAAAAATAAAAGATAAATATTCATATTAATTCAAATTAAACAATACAATACATAAAATATTGTTGTAATGGGTACAAACAAATGAACACCGAGTATATTCATTCATTTTTCAAACATTACACTTTTTATTGCATTTTATTTTATTAATTGTTAACATTACAATGGCTAAACAACTTTTTTAACAATAAATGCATAACGAGAGAGTAATTAAAAATCTATATACACATTCCCATAATGATTTGCATAAAATCAGCGATTTCTACACAACGTCATGTAAGAAATAATTTCTTTTCAAAATTGTTGATGTATGAACATTTTCAAATTACCAAATAAATTATGAATCACAAAAAAATGAATGAAAAATGATTGTTACGAAATCCAAATTAGATATCGACCGGATTATTAAGTATTAAAAATTGTTTTGTAGTTTATTAAGAATGGTGGTTACATGTAAATTTTCATGTCGTTGTCCTTGACATTTTTCTTAGTTACTACAAAATAGATGAAATAGCGTGTCCGCAAGTTTTGCAATTCATTGTACACATAGTTTTGAGTAAAGCGTTATCGATTGAAAATAACATTAAATAATAACATCTTACAATAAAATAGGGAAAGGAATTTATACGAACGATGAATCTTCTGTTATATGTTGATCCGGCAAATAAAAAAATATGTAGTCAAAATTGATTATCCTCAAACATCGAAACAATTTAGAAATGAGAAGAAAATTAAACAACATTGTATAAACAGGATATCTGCCAAATAACATTCGAAGGAAAGAATTCTCAGAAAATTGGGGAAAAAGGAATCCAACCATTATAGAACAAAAAAAAATGATTTTACTGTTTGAACCAACATATATTTAACATTTTATTACCAAAAAAATTTTAGCAAAGAAACGCAAAGACGTATTCGTAAAAGTTGCTAGGAGCACCCGTTTACAAAACAATGTATTACATAATCCTCCCCATCTTTACTAATAACGCGTGAGGACAAGTGGGTGGAACGTGAGATAGAAGGCTATGCTGATAGAAGTTTGATTATTTTCAATTTCAAATATCGAGTTACACTCTCGAAATTATTATCAATTGGACCGGACATTTTAGCTGGGTGCTAATAGATGGATAAATAATTCAATATCGATTTGAAAATTAAGAGATAATTCCTGGAATTGCCATCGTAAATCTCATTCATCTTTTAATCTAATTTCAATGTCGTAATGAGCAGATTTTAATTAGCATTTAAATTTAATCAAGAGGCGAGCGGTGCCTATTGAATTTGGATCAGGATGGATTAGTGATGTTATAATCACTGAGGAATTATGTAAAACAAACTAAATTAAGTGCATGGATCAAAAGGAGAATTAATTGATTAACTTTCGAAGAACATAAAATTCATTAACTAAACAGTTACTTTTAGTAAAAAAAATATCTTCTGAGGTTTTATCGTTGTTTTCTATAATATGCCGGCCTTCACCCCTACGATTTTTAACAATTTTGGGAAAATGTTCTCTATATATTATTAATAAAATTATAATAGAACACCGTTGGCCGTCCGGCAAAATAAAATAATACTTTAAAAATATTTTAGTTGAACGTTTTGCCAGTAGAGGACATTGCTACCAAATGCTCCATACATTGTTGAATAGGGAACAAGCCAAACTTTCAAAAACACGATCAGTTTTGTTCCTCTTCTGCCTTTTAAGCCACTAAAAACTTCCAACCTTTAAAAATGCTAAAATTTTCAGTTTTTGATTAAAGTTTATAGAATTGGATAAATATCACAAATAAATATCTTTAAATCGTTTCGTTTTCTTAAACCGACAGTCATTACGCACAAAGGAATCGGGATCCCTAAGATCATTTTCTCCCGAAATAATAATGTGGATGGTTTCATGGGTGGTTATCAATTATCTTAACAAACAGTTTCGATGTGATATACAAATCATTCAAGTTAGTGAAATATACAACACCTCTAGCCAAGTTTTTCGTACATCTCATACATTCTCACACATCGAATTTCTCCTCTTTAACACCTGCTGCGCCGGCGCGCCAATCTTTAGCCATCATAAAATTTATGAAGAGCTACAATCACACCTTTTCTTATCTTTTCAAGGTGAGAGTTCCAAGCCACCATTGAGTCAAATACTTAAATTCACTAACTGTCTCAATCCTGAAGTAATTTTCCGAACACATACACGTAAAATATTATATACCAATTAGAATCGAGATATCCTGTAATATCATAAAGACCAAAATTCATGAAATTCAAGGAATGCCTGTGGCGATAAAACCAAGTGTAACAAATAATCAAGTCATCCGGAAATGCGTATCACAGACTGATAAACCAATGTAAAAGATCAAATAAATATAAATTTAAAAAAGCAATGATACTATGACCTTGACTGCGGAATACCAAATCAAAATTCCCGAATCAACAATCTCTCCTCTAAATCGACTAATTAGTGCAGATTATTGAGATGATTCTCAAACAATTCAAAATCTTACCTCTCACTTTTATTGAAAGATCTTATAATATAAACAATCAAAGTATTAGGAATATGTTTATTAATAATGGCCGTTTATATGTACAGTTATTTGGATAACTAATACAATAAAGCTTCTAATTATTCAAAACAGTAACAACCCCTTTTCATGGGTCAGTACAACTAGGGACCAATTCTACTTTCATTGGGAAACCCCTTCAATCCAAACTCAAATTAAGTGTTTTTGAACGTCTAAATACCATGATCAAATTATTAAGAGCGTCCATATTTTATCTTATTGATTTGGATGAATTTCTAATGAAATTTTAATTTTGCAAAGAAAATAATTTATCCATTTCATGTTTTTCTTGATGAATTGGAGTTTCTATTTTATAAGATTTCAGATGAGTTTTTATTGTACAGAGGAAGATAGCAAAGGAGAGATTGTAATCACATTCCTCATTACGCGAATTCCAGGTTGCTGATAATAGATGCTTTATTGTAATCAACTCCAATAGAGATCAAATACTAAGGGTAATCAGCACTATGTCTTTACATAACGCTTTGTTCAGGACAAGTCAGATTTCTGGTCGAGTCGGAAATTATCCGTGATCAGCAAAAATGGTGTAATTTGGAAACTAATCCCTAGGCAAAAATTAGGCCAGATGTTAGTTATAAACTGGCCAAATAACATGTTAATAGATCAAAATTTAACCTTAAACTACATATATTTTGATACAACAAACTAATAATCTCATCTCTGACTACCGAGAAAAAAGAAGATGGCAAACTTACAAATTAGTCTTAAACGAAGCCATAGAAAAAGCGCGAGTATAATCGATTCCTTATTTTTAATTAATAGGCATATCCACGCACTGAGATTCTGTTTTAAATGAGACCTCATTGAAATTTTATATGAAAAATTTCTTTGTTTTAGCGAGATTTGAGGCCGCTGGATTTACCTAATGTATTGCTAAAAAATTACATTCGATTATTATTCAACGAATCTTTGTTTATTTTAATTCACAATAGCTTGTATTATTGTCTTCGCTGAAAAATTATACAGTTAAAGGACTAAAGACGAAAAGTAGGTCAATAAATATTTTTAAAAATCAGTATCATTCCAACTACGTAAATTAACTACCAAACACAGTCTAAAGTTAAATTCAGTATTTAAAGGTCGTTTCAGAAATGTGTAATGCCCAATTCTTTAGAAGCACAACCGCTGACTATGAGTGACAATTAAATCATTGCCAAGTAACCTTTTAAACGGTGTTCGGTGGAACAACACGGAATTTCCTTATTATAATTTTCATTGCCAAGCAAATACATAATGGTCTGAGAATTATTCGACACAAGAAACTAAAGCCAAGCTTGAACGTATACGACTTTTGAAATTATTAAAAATGTTACATAAAAAGGAAAAATAAATCTTAATAAAACGGCCAGCGGAGGATATTTCTGAGCCTTAACTCTTAACTATTTATGTCGTATAATGTCGAGTATACTCGTCATAAAGATAAAAAAAATTACAACCCCAGTATTATCGAATCAACAGTAACTTTTCACAAAGAACAAACTGTAAAATTCACAATAGCTTGTATTATCGTCTTCGCTGAACAATAATTAAGCAGGGAGAAAATATTTTTCGAAACAAAATTAAACAGTTAACGGGTTAATGAAACTAGGCAACCTATTTTACCTCTGTCAAAATGCCAAAGAGGAGTCTACACAAAATTTGTTGTACAAATGTGGACCTTAAATTTGAATTGAAATTGACCTTGAGACAGGCAGCTGCTAATTTTAAACAGAAATGTCTTATTTTATATGTTGAATATTCGTGAAAATGACTTAAAGGGTCTGAAGTAAAAATGGTTTAATAATAATGAGCCAGAAGGATGGCTGATGACATTCAACCTAGAAAATGAAAATATTATACGTATTGCAAAATTGCCATACAACATTATATATAACGTTATACAACATTATAATATTATGTATTATTATTACAACCACAACAACATAAATTATGTGATCGTAAGTTCCTTGAGTTATCTAGTTAAATACAGGGTGGGCCATAATTCACTGAACATTGTATTTTTGATTTAATTTTTTTATTTTGTATTTTCTTTTTTTATTTTTCAGTATTAGAAACAACGTTTGGGAGATTCAATAGCCATGTATACGATTGAGGAACGAGCAAAAACTGTTGAATTTTATTTTGCTAGTCAAAATTCAATGTTTCAAACCCAAAGAAAATTTCGAAATTTTTTTAACACCAGAAATGCACCATTACGAAATCAAGTACGCAATCTAGTCGCTCGTTTTCAGTCATCGAGATCTGCTAGTGACTTATCTCGGAGTGGAAGACCGCTGAAGCACGAAGCCAAGATAATATCGAACGAGTTCGGGAGAGCGTAAATGAGAACCCTGAAACATCGACTCGTAAAGATGACACTCAGCTTCAAATAGGCAGAACTTAATTGCGTAGAATAATGAAAAAAAGTTTATTGCTGTTTCCGTACAAGATACATATGACATGAAATTTTGCCGCAAGACTATGCAACCCGCTTAAGATTTTGTGCAAAATTGACCGAATTATTAACGGATGATCTTATGAAAAAAATTATAATGACCGATGAAGCGCATTTCCATTTAAGTGCAAAATAAGCAAAATTTTAGAATCTGGGGCACTGAAAACCCAAGAGTGATTCAACAGCGTCCGTTGCATCCACGTAGTCACAATTTGGTGCGGAATATCAGCAGACAAGATCTACGGCTCGTACTTCTTCCAAGACAAAGATGGCAATGCATTGACTGTAAATGGTGAGAGGGCTATGTTAGAAAATTTTTTGTTTCTTGAACTTGATAATACTCAATAAATTTGGTTTCAACAAGACGGAGCTACGTCCCATACTGCAAGGGAATCAATGAGTTTGCTGCGAACGGTTTATGGTAAACGTATCGCTTCACAATTTGGAGATGTTAATTGGCGTTAATTTCACGAACACCACCAGATTTCGTTTTGTGGGGATATTTGAAAGATCGTGTATACGCAAGGATTGCAACAACTAAAAGACAACATAATAGATGAAATTATTGCGATTGATCAAGTAGTTGTGGCTTCAGTTATGGACAAGGTAGAGCAAAGAGCAGAAGCTTTCGAAGAGGCTGATGGCAGGCATCTAACATATATTATTGTTAAAATTTAATTTTTTTTAAAACTCTTCATGATTAAAACTATCTTTTGTAATCAAAATTATTCATTTTCAATAAAAAATAAAAAAATTGTATCAAAAATACAATGTTCAGTGACTACGATAAGGTTTTACTAAAACAAATTGGTTTGTGTATCATAGACATAGTCCTCTGACACCTTCATCAGTCGTTTAATAAAAGAAATAAAAACTCTGACCAGTTGCTCACGTAGTATATTAAACAATATGAAAACAAAACTTGAAAGCGGAATATATTAATATCTAAAACTTACAATAAAAACCAAACGAAGTGAGGACAATTATAAAAGTGAGTGCGAGATCACCCGGAATATTAATAGGATATGCTCAAAGTCCAGCTTTTTTAAAACTTTGGTTATAAATTATGCAAAAACGATCCCAAAAGTTCAAGTTTTGTATAAATTAAAGCAAATAAACTAAAAAAGCCACTACTCTCAAACATCATTTAAAATTGTGAGATTGTGATAACTACTTAACTAAACTAATCCAAAGAACCATGTTCCGTCGACCCTTAACAATTAAGATATCAGTGACACTATTCTGGAAATATCCTGGGAATAGGGAATTGGGTAAGAAGTTACATATTTCTGTTTAAATCATTTTTTTCTGGCATACTAAGGTAAAAAGTTAATAGTTATTTTTTTGAAAACAAAATTAAGTCTCAAATCAAGTTTTAATAAAAACCATTTAGAAAAATAATTTAAACAGAAATTATATGTAGTCTTTCTCCAGGGAATTACCAAAATAGTGCCACAGAAAACCTGTTCCAAATTTGTTTTAGATAACAAATTTTGATTTGAAATCTAGCAAAGCATCTTTGTGTTGTTTCATGAAACATGAACTGAACTGGATCGGACTAAGCATCAAGAAACACAGCTATTATTGAATATCTAATTCCTGGAAATAGAATACTTAGTCATTTCTAAACCAGTACTTTAATAATTGAGATTAATTTGATAATAACACTATCTTCGAAATAATGTTTGATAAAATTATAATTTATGGATCAATTAGTCTGACACAATTGTTCAGAATTAAAACATCTCTACCATATATCCAAGAATTTACTGAGGGAATTTCTATAGGCGGTACCTGAATCGGCGATGATCTTGAAGATTTCAGTAAAATCGGTCCACAATTTAAAATATTAAATAAACAAAAAACAATATTTGTCTCGTACGTTAAAACTTTCCTCCTACACAAAACTCGCAAAAATAAAATTATAACTGACAAGAATCGTGGTAATGATCAATTTCTACTATGTATTTATCTAATTTTTCCGTGGTCCCACCAATAATGACGACAAACGAATATTTTGGCAAATTTATTAATTTTCTCTACGCCAATTCAACATCTAAACTACTGAATAATGAGTTTTATGTTAACTTCTCAGCATAAAATGACAAAACATTCTAAAATAGTTATGTTAACTCAACCGGTGACAAAACCATGACAAAGCAAACTCAATTTGAGCCGATGATTCTACTTTAACAAGAAAAATTAAGAGTTTTAGATGATCATAAATTTATAACAGTTGGACAAAGATAACGATTTGTTTTTTTAAGATTTGAATTTTACATGAAACGATCACGAATTATGTATTAAAATGTGCGACTAATATAGAATAACAACGCAAGCAATTTATCATTGAAGTAGTATTGCCCTCGCGTATTAAAACTTGTAGATTGTAAACCGAATATCCTGTAAATGTTATGAATCAATAATATTTGGTTCTGAGGTGTACAATCATAACAAATGCTTATCTCTAGCTAATTACATACATTATAGTGGAATGCGAGCTGAGATAATGAAAAGCATTGGGGAACTACCAGATTCGAGAAATATTGGCTCGAAGACTGACTATATTATTATACATTATAGAACAAAGCATTTTTTATCTACAAAACAGTTTTTAGTCTACATAGCTGTCAATCGCCTTGAGTTGAACTTGAGATGTGAGACGTCACTATAAAAAAAATAAAAACTTTCGTATATAACTTGACGCCGATGTCGAAAACTAGAAACGTTTCATGTACAAAAATAAAATCGCGTAACCCCGAAATCGGAATACTAGGCAGAGCGCAATTTATTGATTATTTCTCGTTTATTTATATTTTTTATGAATATGTGTATATAGATAATTAATCAAATCTAATTAATATTTTAGTTAATAATAGGGTTACCTTTTGAAATAGTTAATGCTGGTGACCACTGAGATCTTAATATATCGAGACAGATTGAACCATTACTGTTTATATTTGGATGATATATACGTGTTGTAAAAGCCACTTTAGGTGGTTTAAATGGATAATCTGTAGGGAAATGAATTGTTAGAAAAAATACTCCTCCTTGATACGGACTGTCAGGCTAAAATAGATAGAATACAAGAAAAATTTTGTATTTTTTTTTTTTGTAGTGTCGTTTTGACACAGGTTTTTAGGGGCATATCTTACGGGTCCCATAATTGTTGCTTGCCAATGAAATACTGTAAATATAAAAATATAAAAAATAGTGTTTAATGCATGAATTAGCAAGGTTAAGGAACTTGGTATCTCAAATTTTTGCTCTCATACACAAAAAAATGAGATTCATAACACAAAATGACGCATAGGTACACTACAGTGCTTAATCATATAAATGACAGTCAGCGCAAAATGGATGTCGTCATTGTCGTGTATGATATACTTTAAGTACGAAGAAATACTTACAATCGTCCCCAACTGGCCCAGCTGAGCATTGTGCTGGCGGATCTCTACCCAAGTCTTGGAGTTCCTAAAATATAAAAGTCATAAATAGTAGGTTATACTGAATAATAGAAATAACCTAGAAAAGCAGAAAAATCAATAGCATAAGGCTAGAGGGGGAGCGCTAATATATAAAGCTACTGGATCAAAACAAGAAATTTTATGATGCATAAAAAATAATCGACATGTTTTTTGTGTCCCGTACATTTTTGTGAACTTTTTCATATTTTTATGTGAAAAAAATGTATCTCAAAAAATATCTACGTTATATCCGGCATTTTGTGTAACTATTTCACAGTGTTTTTTATAATATACAGTCTGTCAGACAGACTTTCCTGCAGAAAAAAGCAAAAATCTATTTTTAAGAAAGAGAAAATTTCCCGTTATTGTGAATATTACTAAAAATGACGAGTCTTTTTCTGGAAATTATTTTTAAACCCGCGCACACGAACGGGCCCAAACATGTTTTTCACACAGGTTTTTCACAATGCATTGTATTTTGCGGTTCAAAAAATTATCGTAATTCGAATTATCCAGAATAAAAATTTTTGAAAATTATTTTTCTTCACATTGCCTTGTTTCGAAATACAATAAAGTTCAGGGCGTTTTGTACAAAAAAAAAAATTTTCGTTCATCATTTTTCCATTGAATATGCAATCAGTTTTTTGCTGTTTGCACAATTTTATTTTTTTCGTTATACGCGATCACTTTAAAACCAATATAATTTCGTTTTCATAAATACAAAACACTTTTTTATTATTTTGAAACATACCTTATTAATTCTTTTTAACGCCATTTGAAATGTTTTTTATTTTATATGTGTAATTCTGGCTTTTTTTAACCAGACAATGTAATAGCGAGCCGAAAGGGTCTTTGATTAGAGATATCAAGATGGCTGACTTCTAAGACGAAATAAAACTACTGCAATAGTCAAATATGTATTATATTTTACAAATTTAAACCGGTTTAATAAAATATTTATTGGAACAAGAAATTTTTCCGAAATCAAATTTTATTTTAGCACTTAATTGATATACGATAAAATATGATTTGGACAAAATTTCAAGCTGAACTGAATACAATTTGAGTGCGTAAACTGTTATAATCAAATTTTGACATGCGTTAAATTTGTTCTAATGTCGGTTTAGGCAGTACGCCGATAATACAGTTGGTGAGTCGGACTGTCAAAAAATTATCGACCGTATATGCAAGTACACACAATCACAAATAATAAAAAAAATTCAATACACAAAAAAATAAACGCGAATTTTCATTTTTCCATTAAAAATTATAAAATTTATTTCTGTGTTTTATAATTAATATAAAAATATATAAAAATAAAATCGTATGCAAATATAAATGTGTAATTATATAAAGTAATAATAAAAGTGTTTGGGTTTCCTTTTTGAATTTTGGTGTTGTATACAGTCTGTCATCTACAAAAAAATATTCAAAATGGTTGTGAAAAATGTTTTTTGTCGATTCTATATAATAAATTATTCAGTTTCGTTTGCCTTTTGTGAATTCATATAATTTTATAATAATAAAACATAATAATGGATATTAAATATAAAATGTGTGGCAAATTTTATATAAAAATGCCTTCGTGTGTAGTGAGTGATTTTGTCTAGTAGACAGAATAGTAATTGACACATAAGAAATTATTGTACAGTGCTACTCCATCATCATCGCATAATAATTAAATTTTAAGACGAGAAATCACAATGACGAGTAGACGGAAAAAAGAAATTGAGAACGAAGATAAAAGACCATCCACTTCATTGCCACTATTTTATCGTGGGGTAAGTGAAACAAACCATATTTAGCTACACTTCCAAAACTCGAGTGATGGTCTAGACTAGATTACACTAAGAAAATATTAAGAATTGGTCTTATACTCACATTCATTTACGTACAAGAAGGCCATTCCCATATGTAATTAAGGTTTTTTAATATAATTAATTTTATTAATTGCTAGCTTTCACTGCACATACATACATACACATATGAGATGTACAGTAGAAAACTAGACAACGTTCCTTCTTCCAACCAAGTTGTTGCAATTCTAGTTTAGGGTCATAAAACTATGGTACGATCATCTTTTTAGTGGGATGAAAACGATTTGCTTAGAAAACTACTCAACCTATACAAACGAAAATAAAAAATTTAATCAATAAAATCCATTTAAAAATTTCAATGTATGATATTGAATTAAAATATTAGCAAGGAGACTACAGACGTCTCATATACGATTTCACATACGTATGTAATTCCATATAAATAAAAAATAAACAGGATATTGATTTACACACGTTGGCAAATATTTTTTACTTAATAATAAATAATCTTGATTTATTTTGTTATTAATCATTTTTTTGTTTAGTTAATTATGTATTAGAATTTATATTGTCTCATATATGTAGCATTGAAATTAGTGTAATGTTTTATGTAAATATATGTTATGTTGTCCCTAGGATAAAACCCAGTGACGTCAATCTTTAAAGTGGCAGGACGTGTAATGCAGATTCTGGTGTCTAGGGTTAAGTTATTACAGTAGCGTCCTCTTCGTTATCGACGTACTTGGAGTTGGTGGAAATTATTTCAGCTTTTCCTTTTATAATTTTCGGATTCTAAAAGGCCTACATATCAATAGAATAAAATGTTAGAAGTGGCCTCATGAATAGATTAAAATAATTGTGATCGAGAAAATTTGTATCGAACTCGTTAAGTTGTTATCGACTACTCTGAAGTTGATTCCCAAATATTTCTATTTTCGACTTTTTGATGATTTTCGTACTTTGGTCACTTTAGTATTAAACTACGTTTTTCTAATTTTGACTTCCAACTTATTAAAAGAAATAACTGACTTGTTACGCTAACATTTGAAACGGCGAAATTCGATAAAAAATATGTACATATACTTGGTTTTAAGGATTGGCTCCCCACTGGATAACCCCAAAACACCAACCCGGGTTTTTTCGAGTGGTACTTTAAAAAAAACCGGGTGGGTTTTTTGGAGGATAATAATACTTCTTATAGAAACGTATGGTTTTTAATTTTTTTTTCTAATAAATTCAATTACATATTTTTAACTTATGATTTGATAAAACTCATTCTTTAGAACATAAAGAGGATAGATATTTCAAAAATTCATTTGTTAAATTGTGTACTTAATAATATATGTATAAAGAACAAATACATGTCACAGATATGAAAAATTAAAAACAAAATTGATCAGTACAATGTAAATAATTCACTAAATAATAAGAAAAGATAAATAAATTAAAATTAATAACTTTGCAATTTACCAGTCTTGTGGTTCAGATCTTAAGTGGCGATAAATTTTGACTAGAGATAACACCTTTTCGAAACCAAGTCGGTTTCTTAGTTTGTCGTTCTCTCGTTCTCTGATGTTTGTTCGTTCTCTGATGTCTGATTGTTCTTCTGATGTTTGTATAAACAAAAACTGGCACTCGATCAAATTTTATCGTATTTGATTGCTATTGGTACTAAAAAATGATATATGATTTCTAAAAAATTGAACTAACACTAGAAAACGGATGGAGCATATATATAAACGCAACACAAATAGGTTTTACTCTACCTTAGCTTATAAGCAAGAAACGTGAAGCTGATGTAACTTTTAACTACGTACTGTGTGAACAGGCATAAAGTAAAATATGATCGAGAAGCAAATATTGTTTCGATATTCAAAATATTCCTCGTGCAATCTTGCAAAATCCTACTGAAAATTTTCATAAAATAATTAATAAACTTGTTTCTGATTACATATTGGTTTCTTCTTGGAACGTAATTGTTAGTTAATTTTGTAATTGAATTTTAACACTGGAATAAAAAACCCATCTAAAAACCCGAAAAAACACACCGGGTCGGGTTTTAAAAAAAAAACGTTTTTTCTAACCCTGATTTATACAGGACATGGGATAGATGTTTCACACTTAAGAAATGGGCAGGGCATTTCAAAAAGTCATGAAACCTGGAAGCTTGTTCGGAATTTTGAAAAATATGTCAATACGTGTTTTTCATTTTTGTGTGTGAACTAAAGATTCATTTTTCAACAAATCTAAAATTGCTCCGTCAAATTAGAGGCATATTATTGTGCATATGTTACTATATTTAAAGTTAATTATCTGACTGAATTTTTATATTACAAAGCTTTATATTACAAAGCTAGAATTGCTTCTGATCTGTAGAAGAGTATGCGTTAGGTTAATTAAGTATAACAAGCGTTATTCATTGACTATTAAAACGTATTAAATTATTTTCTTTAGTTTTAGATTATCCGCTTTTAATTCTTAAGTAACAAGAAATGTAACAGCGCGATGTTAATCATCGTTATCGAAATAATGTGATCCGTCAATTGAGTAACAGGGTCAGGAACATGGAAAGTGTTGTCCTGTCTCATCTGCCACACTACTTCAAATTTGCATTCTCACAATGATTGTTGATTCTCCCAGTAAAATACCAAAAGTGCATCTATTATAGTATAACAGCAATTGATTCCTTCTCAGATCTTTAAATTCAAAGAAAATATTCAATAAACGACAGTGGGAGGGTTGTCCCACCATGTGTGATGCAGAGCATTAAAATATTTAATGATCTTTATACATTAGAAAATTGCTGTCTAAATACCGCAGGCAAATTTCTTGAATGCCATTCATCTTCTATTTCAGAGATCAGTCGGTGGGATATATTCGGCCATCTTGAGTATAGCAGTTGGGATATTAAAATAACACAGTTTTGTGTTGTTGTGTTGAATTGTTGTATACTTTTTCTATCTAACTACTTTTTACTATCGACAAAATTCAAAATCGTAACAATCTCGTAATAGGCAAGATATTATGGCGATGTCATCACCACAATCTGGACGGTAACAACGCCTGAAGTATCAGTAGTTTTAGTGCTACTCAAATCAGTGGTTTTATTTTCTTGACCAGAGGAATCCGCTTCGCCAAAGCGTTAAAGGTTCAGCTAAAGTAGCATAGCATTAAAGGATGTGTTGCCCATTTCTTCCTCAATCTCTAAGAATGATTTCATGTCAAATTTTTGATTTTACCAGTGGTTTTTCAATTCGTCCAAAGATTGCATAAAACGATTTCAGTATTAGATATCTTCTATATTAGATATTTTCTATATTAGATTTGATGAATATGAAAGGTCTTCAGAGAGTTATTTCTAAAGTACTTAGCCACCGGGCACTCCAAACAGTTATTTAGTTATAATACAATCCCTTTATCCCTAGGGATAGCATCACCTTTACTTTTTTCACGATTTTGAAACGTTTCCTAAAATACAAGAAGCTCTAAAGATATGAAAATCCACCCTTACTTTTAGGAGGCCATGAAAGCTCCATATGGGTCAATCTTTCTCTAGTCACCATCTTAGCAGCAGCAGTTGTCAGTCTCCGTGACCTTGGGACTGCTTCATTCGTAGAATTTCCTCTTCTCTAGGATCGTTATTAGCTAGAATTATACTACTGAAAGTCCCATACTTCTTCTTCAGCGTTGCGCTAGTGATTTTACGATCGCCACAGACAACTTTTGAATTTATCAATCGCTGGAAACTTTTCGACTTCGTTTTTCCAGTTACGTTTTATGGCGTTCATGATTATATTGAGACGCTTTCTCGCCTTTTCCCTAAGTTTACACTACTCACTGGTTTACTAAGGAGTCTTTTATTCTTCATTGCTGAAGATTTTTGTGACTGCTAAAGATGGGACCTTAAAGATCTCAGTTTGTATTTCTGAAGTACCTAAATTTCTTAAGTTTGAATTTATTCCAAATTAATATATACACCTTATCTAAGACCTTCCCATGTAAGACTTTACTCTTAGAACCTGAGAGCAAGGTCTCTTTTCCGATAGACCCGTGGCTCAGAATAATATATCAATTGCGGATTCTCATGCAGAACAGCAGAAAGCAGGGAATCCTATATCCCGAAAGCCTCTTTTCGTTTTCCTTATACGTAATATGGTGTAACAACGTGCTCCTGTTGTTTTCATCAAAATATCTAACTTAATTCCCAACAGTTCTAACCAAATCTTGGTTTTAAAAAGAGTAAATCAGAGCTCATCAAAATTTAAATTAAATGCTGAACTGACGGAAAAAGGAAATTTTAGCACACAAAATTTTACTTGATTATAATAAACTTAAGTACTTAGTTAATAATTAATTCAATTAATTATTAATTTGTCGAAGTTTATTTTTGGCGTATCATTTATTTTCTCATTTCTTCGTTCGAAAAAAGGAATCAGAACAAATTATCAAATATTAAATTAATAAATAAAGAAAATAATAATGACAAAATAGAAGTATAAACACGAACGGAAATTTTGTGAACATTTATTTAGCAAACATATTTAGTAATTATGAAGTAACATTTATTTAGCAAACTTAATTAAACATCGGACGCGGTTTGTTTTGTGCCATCTATGTATGACTAACAAATATGAAATTAACATCAATTTAGTTAATCGAAAATTTAGAGAAAAAAATAGGCGTGAGGTACGTAGTCTGTCTTGAACGGAACTGGCCCATCTAATTTTAGTATAACTGTCAGCCCGAATTAAGTGCAAGCGTTTCTGAATTAACCTTAATTCTGGAATCTTTTGTAAATAAGTGAATATTTGTGAATGAAAAAAAAATTAAATTGGACTTAATCCATAAAGGTTCCTCAAAATATTCACATATCTTGATTGATATTGTATTTATTGAAGTGATTGAGTTAAACTCGATGAAACGAATGAACAAATGTACTTGACTGGCAGATATACATTCATGTAGAGGTTGAGAATCCATGCAACAGAAAAAGTCAACTGTTAAATTCAATTTTTTATAACATAACATTTTTCGCTGTACATAATCCACAGTCTGTTTGCCGTATGTTTCACACTCTAGAATTTTTTATTATTATCATGCTTATGTATATACGAGCACATAATGTTAGAAACGCACTCCACCATGCAAAATAATAATAATATTTAGCTGAAAATAGTATCGCAATACAACTAATATAATTAGGGCTTAGTAATTTAGTTATGTACAAGCACAAACAAATCTAAAAATATTATAAATTAGAATATGTTGATTAGATGCAGCCTGTATGCTGTGTATATGCGCGCTCTGTGCGCTACCCAAGTACACACACCCAACATCCAGCTATTGTTTATTTTACATCTTTTAAAATAAAACTATGTATCTCGTATGTACTCGTATATCGTAATATACACAAGTTTTGGAAAAATCCTATATGTAACTATAATCGCATGTAGAGTAGAACTAGCGCGAAGAGGAAAATAATGAATATTTTAAGTTCAATAACAATTTACAATTTCATTCCATTGAAAAAAAATTCTAAAATGATCAATTTGAGCTCGTAAAAAGTAGGATGATCAATTTTATTTTTTATTACCCTTATTTGGTCAATTAACATTGCCAGCAGCAAACTACAGAACTAAAAAGAAAAAAAGTTGTTGCATTAATAAAATGCGTTAAGTTTAACAAGGGCAACTACATAGTAATTCCAATTGTTTGCGTATTTGGTGTGGTGTAGCCGTATATTTTTGGAGGTAGTCAATAGTCACCACCTATATTTATTTAAACATAATTAATTGTAGATATGTGTAATGTATTGCAAACACGTACACACGTAATGTTTTAGTTACACATTGCAATTAACGCGTGAAGGAAATCAAATTGAGCACACAAACACCTTTTCACATCATTTCTTATTTGTTAAGTGTGGATGGTAGGCAGATTCATTGAATTATAAATGGTTTTATACCACACAGCTTTAATTATAATCCATTCATTCTTGTTAATTTCGAAATAGTTGAGCAACAAAGTAGTTTTAACACAAATATATATTATGAAGATCGAACATTCTAGTGCTTCAAATTCGCGCCTCTAAACAGTTGGGCCAATAAAGGGATTTACATTTTTTTGGTTTTCTTATTGTTTTTTAAATACTAAAACGGTTTATACGCTAAAAAAGATTATTCTGCGAACAATTTTTGGCGTCTAAGGAGTGGTTACTTAGGCTATTTACTATCATATTTTATAGGAATGTTACTCTAACGGTGCTGACTACCAGACTTCAGCTGATCTCTGTACTTGCAGACGCATTACGCAGATGGCATACGACATTGGTACCATGAAAAGTTCAATAAACAATTTTAGCCTCAAATTTGAAACAACCCAAACTAATTAGTTTAACATCCTGTTTTTTAAAAAACTGGAGGCTATATTAGTCAAAATAACTTATGTTACCAAACATTATCTTTAAACAATAATTAGTTCACTTCTCAGAAGAAAAGTTTTGCTCACTTACAACTGGATAAGACAAGCGTCCCAAATGTCTTCCTTGTAGTACGAGATTTTAATCCGATTGTCACATTGTACAAGGCAAAGTTTAATATTGTCCGTAATGAAATACACTGAACAATATTGGAGTCCATCAAAGCTTTAAATTTTATCAATTTTATCAGACGTTATCTATCATTTGTAAATGTGTAAATGATAAAACATACAAGTGGTATTGTGATGTAATCTGTAAAATCGCATATATATGGAACAATTGCCAACTTGGTGTCGGTAATTCTCCGAAATCCTGTGTGTGAAACTCGCTACGATTGGGACAGAAATTTCTTTAAAATTATCTCTATTCCATAAAGTGTCTCTATTTAGTTTTCAATTGCCTTCCTGGATATTGCGTTGCGGGAGCTTTGATAAGACTTATTTTGCAACAATTATAAATCCATACAACGTATGTTGAGTACAACGTATGATGTGGTCCAGGCAATAAGTATCAATTGGAAGGCGCAATCACACAGCACTCCCAACATCTCAACAAGTACAGTTCAATTTATCTACATCATTTTCGGTGGTCTATCCTTCGTGAGATTAACAGATATCTTATCTTCGAGAATATATGGACCAACTGTTCAAGCATTCGCGTCTCACTGTTGTTTCGGCATCGGTATCTGCTACCTTAAGCTTGCCTTTAAAGCGTCAGGCAATCTAAACACTCAGTATACCTTTTAATCAGAGATTACAGTTCTAATTTGTGTATGCCAAGCTTTAAGATCTGAAGTTAAAGACTTCAACATCTTCTTACGTACTGACTTCAAGCCGATGTTTAATGTTTTTTGTTAACTCTTTGATTAATTCCTTTCTCATCATTATAGAATATAAACATTTCATAAATTTTCTTTGTAATTATGACAGAGTTTTGGTCACCTGAGGTTCATGCACAGTTATTATACAACTTAAATCTGTTATCCCTTAATAATACTAAAGTCGCAATCAAAATTTATATTGCCTAAAGAAAGAATAATCTTAAGATTTCGATTTTGATTCGGCCTACCTAGTCGTTTTAAAGAATATCCTAATCGCTTGCGGCTGGTTCCAGCTGCCCCTTGTGATCATTGCTTAGAATAAATCTACGATTAATTGATTACTTTTATATTGTCTGCTTTCCTACTTTTAATAGGATCAGATTCCACTTATTTAATTTGAACTCGATTGACGAAAATGAATTGACATTAATTACTATGACCTGGCCTAAACTTATTCAGTTTAACAAGGGTATTTTGTGTCATTGAGTGGAAAATCGCGTTTCAGTTCCTACTAATGCAATAAAAAATAACGAACCATTTTATTAAGGATACGGTAGTGACTAATGAGTATAAAAACACAATTGTAAATAGGCGTTGCCTTCAAATGTTTATGGGAAACAGGTCTCCTGGGCGCAAATTCCTGTTTAATGATAAATGACATTGAGTAATTATTTCATTATTTATTGGTATTTTCTGCCTTAGTTTTCGAATAATTATTGGGTTTGCTTCTTTAATCAGGCCATTGAAGCTACTCTTAAGGACCGGAAATAGAAATATTTTAAAAATTCAAACTAAATGAATAACAAAAATACAAAGTCATTAGTCATTCTCATTAGTCATTGAATCGAAATTCTTGCCTTGGGATCTCTTTTTCAAATTCGATTATGGTATGATTAACTCTAATTTAATTTAGTTTTTAATTGAGTTATAATAAATAATACGACTAAATAAATTTATGATAAATTTTACATTACATTTTTACATAAATTTACAATTGTGTTGGATATGGGTTTTTCTAGAAGTAAATATGGCTAATTTGGCAAATAAGGATTCAAATATCGGTCCAAGTGATAGTAAAGCTCGACCTGATAATTATCTTTTTTTCAACAGGATCTAATTCGTAAATAAAATAGTAGCAGAGCAAAACCATCGAAACATAACATAACAAAAAGGCCTTTAATCCCTCCTAAATTTCATTAAACTTTAGTAAAGCAACAAATAGATTTAAAAAACAGGAAATCCTCCTCCCCTCAGGACTATATTTTCCTCAAAATTTGATTTTTTTTTCATTGAAATAATAGCAGAATAAAAGGCTTACAGAATAGAAGATTTACATCGAATCGAGGCTTGTGTCCCCAAAATAAGAGTCAAAAACATCAAGTTAGAAATTCACTCTCTTTCAACATTTGCTTGATAAAAAATGATATAGTATTCGGATAACAATCCCCTAAATCGACACTTCTATTATACAAATTGTGAACTCTTTTTTAACAAAATTGTGTTATTTGAACACATTTTGAAACTCGATATTCTTAAAGATAACCGGTACTCTGAAATTTAACCGTTAAGGAGTTGCCTCATTCTGAACTGAAAGGTTGCATCACGGATATACTTAAGTTCAAGGCTAATGACACATAGATTCTTGCCACATTATAAAATTGCGTATTTTATCGGGAAACGGGAAATATAGCAGAGAAGTAGAATCGAGGAAGAAATTGATCCAGACACGATAACAAAGAGTTTCAAGCGCCTGCTCCACATCATGCATCCATCGCAAAGGGGATTTCCCGCAAGGTCTGTCTTCATTAGTGTCGACTCGAGGGACTTTTTTATGATGCGATTTTTTGGAGGAGAACTTGTCCAACTTCGCATCTTATACATTTCTTCTTCTTTAATAGGATCTAGCATCATACATTTTAATTTGTAGTCAAAAATGGCAAGCTTGTGGCTGTTCCAAGATGAAGTGTATAGATTCGCCACCAAAAGTGACTACTGGTTCTATCAGCGTTTTGTGGAATATTAGCCTAGAATGCTCGGTAACCGAAAACGTTGTAATGGTGGATTACAAAGAATATCATAACGAATCAAATTTAAGTTAAAACTAATAACTTACCAACTCGATATTTAAAAAAAAATAAAGAAAACAATTAGTTTTATTACTTTGAACATCACTCCTGCAATAAGTTCTTAGATCCTATAGAGAGTTGTCTCTTATCCCTTCTTAGTTTGAAGTAAATTGAAAAGATTGGAAGACATTCGCTCCTCTGAACAAAGTATACTAGCAGGCCAGTGGTAATGGATCGATACGGCCCTCGTACGAGCGCTGTGTGCCAGTACAAACCTTATATGTTGTAAAATTGTGTGAACACCGAATCAGGTTACTTGTTTGTTGACGAACATTATGGGAATGTTTTACACTGACAGATGAAATGAGTATGTTCGAATCAACAGGAGAGGAATTTAGAATTGTTCATTAGATGATGTGTTGAATTTCCGATCGTTTACAAGATAAACAAGATTTTGACTGTTCATGCCTTTGTTTTTGCTAGGCACAAGGATAGCGACCAATTAGCACGGATACCAGGATGTGGTGTTGAAGATTTGTCGATGTAATGGCTCTGCGATTTACGGACGATTTGTGCTTGTCGAGGTTTCGCAGTAGATTTCGAGCTCAATCGGTTCTGAAATTCTCTAGTTCATAAAAAGTAAGATATGAAGTTTTAGGTTTGAAATTTTCTTTACCATGTCATGTACATTTAGGATATTTGAAAAATTGACTGATATAATTTAGTGCTTTTTTCTTGGATTACGTTCAGAATTATTCTAAATTATTCTACTCAAGCTGTGAAATATTTGAAATATTTCATTGTAATCCTACAGCGGTATTCGATGCGTCAGTAATGACCCAATTTACTTTTGACTTTTAATAATGTGTCTTGGCATTGGTCGGACATTGGTTAGTTCATAGTTGATGGTATTAAGCGTCTCACCGAGATTTCATATAAAGCGATGATAGAAGCAATGTACCATGTCTTTAAATTGCTAGATTCGTTTGGTCGTTGTTATAGTTGAGCATTCCGTATAATGGTATTAATTCGTTCAGATAAAATCATTATAGGTGTTATTATGGAAGATCGAGGAAATCAAGAGAGTTTGAATTGCAAACACATTTGGAGGTCTTGATATTAATACCAAACTTATCAAATCTTTGTTCCAATTAGAGTTTATGCTCTTACTCATTCGTTAATGCTAAGAGGTTTTCATGTGTGTAGAATCGGGTAACTTTCTGCTAATGTTATCGAATTAAGTTTCCGATAATAGCTACGTACTGTCCAATCGAAATTTTTTTACTCATCATATGAAGCGGGCAAAAGACAGGAGATGTCGATGAGGATTACGGATTAGCGGAATACATATACTTAGAGATAAACACATATTCTTCGAAAAATAATTCGGCGCCATTGCTCTCAACACAATTGCTCTCAACAATTTCGAAGAATTGTTTTAGGAAGAATTTATTTGCGAAGAATTATTATCCTAATTCAACACCCACTATTCTGCATTCTTGTCTTTTATAAAGAACTTTTGTAAACCGATCAAGATTTTATTTAAAAAAATATAAATTATCAGAAAAACTCTTGGTAGATCCAGGTAGCGATTTTCGTGATCGAGATACAGGTAAATGATCTATCATTGTACATCGTGACATCGACAGCTGAGTTATTGAATCAACCAGTCATTTTCGGTTGAGATCGAATTTACTTAGGAATTCGATTGATTGTGATTCACAACAGCTAGAACAACAGCATGAGTGATGTTCGACGGTTGTTTGAGTCCGAGAATAACTTAGAGCAATTTTGTGTCGTTGATATTGATTTGTGTGCCTTTGGCGGCCGATATTTACATTAATAATACCGATAATTCTACACTAAAGCGTCTGACAACGAGCATCAAAAGGTCAGGTCCCATCTGCGCTTCATGTGGTGTGAAATCTTGTTTAGAGACCGTGTGAACATTACCGTCGGCCTAATTCGGTTTCAGTGCCGCAACGTTATCCAACTCGAGAAATACAAAACTTCCATTCAATCACAATGTAGCAGTTGACATAAATTAATTTACTTTTATTTAATGTTTAAATAATTGAATTGCTACATATTTTGCAATTATCAGTCAAATTATTCTCATTTTATTTTTGATTATTATTTTGAAAGTTATATGTGATTACCATTACAAACCAGGTCTACATGGTGACCAAAAACTTGTGCAAAATTAAGGAGTTGATGGAATTGGTAACACTCAAATTTTAATCATATGGTTTGATTGTATCATTGCAGATTACCGCTTTTTCTAAAGATAATGCGTTAATCTTGAAATGGTTTTATTTTCTTTGCTCTGTATTTTCTTTTTTGTGGTTAAAACCCAAATCTATTAGTATTGTAATCAGGGTTTGGCAAGATTAAAAGAATGTTGACATTATTTATCATACATATCAGTTGCTTGATAATAGTCAATCGACCGCGATTCAAATAAAAATTGTGACATCACATCGCAAGTGTTACCTAAAACGGTAAAATGAAATTTCTCAACAATTATCTGGCATCTACAGTTTGAGCTTATTTGCAATCACGGATAATATTTTTTAGTTCATCGAGACATCGTGCGTTGGTATCTTTGACTTTGGTGTTGATTTGCTACACAAAACAATTTTGTCACTCATAAACAGATGTCACTTTATCACATAGATGATACTTCAAACCAACTAATCCGATTTCCGATCGATCTGTCACAATTTTTGCATTACTGCATATATTGCCAATAGTATGAGTAGCACTGGTTGAGCACTACTATTTATATCCATATACATTTACACTTTAATTTTGGTAGTCGACGGTTTAAGTAGTTAAGTAGATAGTTTTCATATATTCTTTGAAAAATAAATTGCAACTCATAGTTTATTGTATTTTTTCATTAGTATTAAGTATTGTTGCCAATTGAATATTTTATTTTCACGTTTCTGGTTTTGTTTATGAAGTCATTCACTTATCTAATCACAATAATTTTTGGTGATAAATTGCGATGTTATGTTTTGTTTGTATACATTCATCCGAAGGGTGACAAAAAATGGTTTAATTTACGGTTTGCTAACATTGAATACATTAAAAATATGAGACGAGGGTGCGAACGTATATAAATAATCTTATTCTGGCATCTTCGCGCGAACTCATCTTTCCTTGTTGTCTATAAAAAGACATCATGGAAATAACAAACACAAATTTAATGTTATGTTGATTAATGCCTCAATGCGGTGAAATTGTTTTGTGGCATTTTGAGTCGATCACAGCGCAACTTTGTACGTATATCTCATACCAAGTTTTGTGTATCGTGACCCCGGAAACATCAAATTTCATGTTAACGATGGCATTTGTCAATTTTATGTCGTTTAATAACACGGCAGCAAAACATCGCGCACATAGTTAAGAAAACATAAATTCATAAATCGATTGCAGTACCAAAAATAAAATTTGGCGATATCACGATCTTGTATATTGTATTATCGTATAATAGTTTGTAGCATGAAAGCAATAAAATATATACAAAAACTATAAACTAAAAAATCCTATTAGTATTTTTTGCCATGTCGTTTTTATACTAAAACGATTTTAGTCATTCGCCACAAAAGCTAAAATCATGATTGTGTATGGGTTCAAGTTGTTATTTTTTTTGCTAAAAATCGGATTAATTTATTCGATGTGTTTTTTTATTGTTTAGATTTATTTTGTTTTGATAATCGAGTTTAGTGAGTTAGAGGTAATCTTTTTATAAAACTCTTATCGAGCCGCGGCTTAATATATTTTTTAGGTTGTTTTATTTATTGAAAACCTACACACATACTTTCGAAATTGTATATACATAATGGCATTAATTGAAAATGCATATGTTTTGTCTCTTTATTTAGTTTGTAATCCTCGATCAACACGGTTGGGAAAGTTTAAAAGCATCAGATTAGCAATGTGTTTCGTCACAACGATTGAATTTCATAATGTGAATTTAATTACAATTATTACAAATACTTTTTACTCGGTCTTGAGTAAAACTTTAGTCCCTGTTTAAGTTTTTTATAATGAGCTACGTGAGATACCTTAAAAGGGTTGAAATTTGCTCGTTTAAATTGGTAGTAATAAGTAGTAGTTTAAAAAATTACCTCAGTAGTTTTTTTATTTTATAATTGAGCAATATAAAAAATAAATTCTTTGTAATTTTAAAACTACTTATTTTTAAATTTTATATACTGTGCAATATGTTATTCTAAAAGGCTAAACGGGAATCTCTGAACGATTTTTTCGTTACACATAAAAATAGAATTAAAACGGCAAATCGCATTTAACGCCCAATTAGTCATTCGGTTTTTATTATTGAGCAGCTCAATATCTGATATAAACTTTAGTTTCAAATATTTTCTACTACCACTAGAACTGAGCTGTTGCGGTTAAAGAATGTAATATAAAAATAATTAAGAAATTCGGTAATATTGAGCAACATATATTTATCGCTTCAATTAATTTGTAATTGAAAAGTTATTGAGTATTTAAGCTAATCGGATTATGTACTTCAAATATTGAGCAGCAACGCATATTCAATTAATTTTTGTATAAATAAACATACCAATGTGAATCTGCCCAACAAAGATATCGTGATTTCGAGCCTTGGACTATATGCAAAAAAATTAGAAATATACCAATTATACATAATACCTTTAAAATTAAATTGTAGCCCAATTTTTAACTTATTTGCGATTTACCTAAATCTGGTGGTACACAGTGGTAACAATTAATGTATGGTGTACACAGGTGTACACAGAGAAAGCCCTCTGGGTACCCTAGGGGGTAATAATAAATATGATGGTAAAAATATTTAAAGCAAAGTTAACTTACAGTTCTATTGATATTGAACTAACCCGGATATCAGAGCACACATTGAGCTAAAAATTACTTCAAGTGTGCTTTATGTGTTGTCATCATACATTAATTGTTACCACTGTGTGCAGATTTAGGTAAATCGCAAATAAGTTAAAAATTGAGCTATAATTTAATTTTAAAGGTATTATGTATAATTGGTATATTTCTTAATTTTTTGTATATAGTCCAAGGCAACTACGAAATTGACTTTTAACTAATCTTAAATGTTTTTGGTTTTCAGTATAATTTCTCATCATAATAAATTATGTTTCTCAGAACATATAATTACTACTATTATAAGAAATTGAGCAACAAATATTTCTAAATGTTCGTAATTTAATGGTCCGAAAATTTAACCAGTATTTCGCTGCCTAATAAAGTCGCATAAGTAGAACGATTGTTTATTGGGGTGGACTCTTGTTTGAAATTGAGCAACAAACTTTAGCTGAATGTAATGTTATTAAAGAAATCTTCTAACGCTTGTAATACATGTGTCCGTGTGGAAAGTTGACATTTTAAATAATCTTGAATGGTTTTTGTCACAGACAGAATCAAAAATAGAACATAGGTATATGTATTTGGTTGCTACTTACAAAACTGATTAACTTGCATAACTATAGGAAGATCGTTTATTTGGGTAAAACATAATCATACATTGAACATGTAAGAAACTAATAATAAGCTAATCGTAAAACTACTTCAAGAAATCTAAACATTCGATTAATATTGAACTAAACCGTATGCAAGAAGAAATATTGAGCTATAGTTTTATTCAAAAGCAGTGTAGGTGCCATAATAAATTAGTTAAAACGAATCACTCATTAGTTAAAGCGAATCATCGTCATGTAATAATTGCACGCCCACTTGGCTTAAGGCAACTTGGAAAATTGACTTTAACTAATCTTTATTGTTTTCAGAATTTATAATCTTAACGAACGGTGTTTTTGTCTCTCTTCTATATGAAGTTAAGCACCAGACTTTTATATAAGGTAAATTATAAACTAAGTCATTTTGAGCGACAAACTTTAGTTAGATGTAATGCAAGAATGCACATAGATCTGATTGAATAACTACTTGAAGAAAACTTAAAATTAAATTCTATTGATATTGAGCAAAACATATTGAGCTACAAAATTAATTTTAATGTGCGATATAATTAATTTTGACAATTGTGGATATTGACGAAAGCCGCATATGAGTTCAAAATTGAGCTACAATATAATTTTAGAGATATGATAGAGATATATTTCTACATAATTTGTGAGATAGCTGCCCTAAAAAATGGAACTACATTCAAAAATATTGTATCATCCAACCGTTTAACTCTAGGGTCTGCGGTTTAAAATAAATTAAAATTATAAAATTATTTATTGTTGTGTAAGTGTGTTGTATATAATAAATTATCCATGCTTATATAGGGGATCGAAATTGTAATATTTTAAATTATTTGTATACACATATATATCGTATCTGTGGTTGGTACATTCTTATATACATATATGATACATATATGTACAACCAAACAACAAAATACTAATATTAATATACGAAAGTCAGTGTTGCGCACACATAGTTAGAGATAGTAACGAATTTTGTTGAATTAAAAACTTTTTTTTTATTTATAACGAGATCAAACGAACGTAATACGTACGTATGAACAACAAAAACCTAAAGACATTGAATGAGTCAGACGGTAATTGCCTAAGAGGCAACACGCTCGTTGGTTTAGTCGCGCATAATTTTTGTTTTATTTTTTTACGTTTTGAATAAATTGTTTTTGTAACTATTATAATAGTTTTGTGTGCTTATATTATGGTTTTATGTGGAAATACTATGTATTGTTAATTAATTCTATTTAATTAAAAAAAAAATATATTTGTAATTGGTGAATAATGAATTAAATATGTTGATGGTGATCACCTAAAATATTTTATCTAGTAATAGTGATGTGCGGTGTGATATGATAAATATATCATTGTGTTACTATACCATATTTACCTATATAAAATAGTTTCTTATCATGAAACAAATTTGGATATTACACTAATTCTAAATGGATTTTATAAAATAAATTTTGTATTCATACATTATAAATTATAATAATTGGTGAGATATATAATTATTTTATAATGCTGTAATTAAACGAAATAATAATAGTAGTGTGATAGTTTTTTTTTATCATTAAAGTGAAAATGATTTCTCCTAGTTTGTTGCATTTTATAGTTATGTATAAAAAGTTAATGTTAAGTGTTTTTATTTTAATCGTTTAATTTATGCTTTGCGGTTGATTTGATTACACTTATATAGAAATTTGAATATTTGGGAATAGGGTCAATATATTAATGATGTATATGTATGTGTGTGTATCAATATGTGCCTAAACTATGCTGTTGGAAATATAATATATCGCAGATATATCGTAACAATATCAAATTAATAAAACAAACAAGTTATTGTTAAACGTCTTACGCTTGAATGATAAAGAATTTTTTTTTTATTAGAATATAAATTTAATACAATCCACATTCGCTAGTCGTTTATTGATATATATTCTAGAAAGGTCATAAGAACGAGTTAATTATAAATCAGAAATTGTTTTTTGTATATTGTACTGTGGTTGTTCCATTTCACTAACCAACGTTCATAAATCATATCGATACAATTTTTGGTCTGCCTGAATTGATATCATCCCCCCAAGTCGATTTATATTTGAATATGTGATTTACTATATGTATTCGACACCAGTTTAGGCGACTAGGAAATTTTAATATGCGTTGCGTTTCCTTATAGTGATTCTAAGCGTTTGCTATTCGTTATTATTTTGGTTTGGTTTTATGATTTATGGACTAAATAATAATCAATTTTAATTAAATGACAAATCGTATAAATCACCCGCACATGGAAATAAATTCCAAGAATCTCCACAAAGTTATTACATTTTTTATCATGAATTTCGTTTGCACATCGTATGTTCCTTACAAAATGTCTTGACTAACATTAACTTCAAAACTTATTATCTAGTGCATGCATCTAAAGTTTTACTCGTATCTGACTTGACTTCAAAACATAAACATAAAGTTTCTTTCAATGGTTATTTTCCAATATTTTGCTGTAAATAAGGATTTCTAGCATTCTGTCCTTATTTATGCGATTTAAAGTATAATGTACTCAATTCTGTTACTTTTTTGTGACAACTCGATTCAAATTGAACAAATTCCCAGTGAAAATTTTGATTTGGCATAGAAAAAATACTTGATTGGAAGAAAAGATAAATTTAAGTCGAATCGACCTCATATAAAAATATGATTTCTGGAAAATTTGATTACACCAGAGGCACTCAAGCCGGTAGGTAGCTGTGCCGAATAACGTTTTCTACACTTGCACATATCTCTGTTACGCCAAAGGAATGTTTCATACGATTTTCGGTACAACTTTGATTCTAAAACACGTATATCGAAAACACCTCAAGTGTGTGTGATTGAATTGAGGGATCATCGGCCTACTTAGTTCAGTTTATTTCTATAGTATATGAACTAGCTCAAATAGTATATGAGCTAGGCTGTCTCTATTTGCATTGGCCTTCACAGACTATACGCAAATAGAACTCACACAATATTTCTGGGATATTTGTTCACAAAAACTAGAATTCTGATATTCTTAACTTCTGGCCTCTTCAAATGTTACAAGATAAATCGATTAGTGAAAAATTTGTTATTTTTAATAGACTCGAATTCACGTGTCGTATACACAGTTAAAATGCCATGAAAATATGGGACTTACTCCGGAATGAAATTTCGCTGTGATGATTTTGCTTATGTCGTTTTTGTCAAATTTCATTTCTCTTGAACTGTTACCTATTTAACGCATAGAGAGATATCTAATTAGATTTATCTGAAACAATTAGAATTAGGCAATTCAACGGTAAAATTTTAATTCTGTATCCCCCACACACACGAGTATTTAAGGATTTTCGGGTTGTTGTGGCTTGACCTGAAACATTATTATCAGTTCGATAAGTCGTGGTTGGCAGGCTAAGACAAGCAACAACCCCAATATTTAAGATTATTGATGCTTTGATTGTACCCAAATTATGCTTACAAAACAATGAGACTACAACTGGCTATTCGGGCATATCGTCGATTCTCTGTTCATCACTATTCTTCGTTGCAGTACAAACTAACTATCTTCATATATCCTTGCGCTTGCAATTTATGTAATGTTCTCGATTCGAAGTTAGTTGTGCTTTTCCATTTATTGTCCAAAAATATGTATGAGTTGAGTATGAATAAATCTCACATAACTGTCAATACTATTAAAATAACTGATGCAAATTCATACTTTTATCCTTATTTCAATGATTATGTGAGAAAGACGACTGAAAAATTTCCCTGATTAGGTTTAGCCAGCACACAAAGTTGTAAATATTCTGAATAATTAATTTCTAAAATCAGTTACCTGGGGTAGTGATTCAGTGATTAAGTATCCACGACTAGAACTACAAAAGCAACCTTACTTCTAATTTTTAAATACAATACAAATTTCATTTTAATATTTTGCCAGTTTGACCACTTTTAGAATTATTTGCTATAATCAAATGTGCGGGGGACTGGTAAAAGGATATTGGCCGAAACCTCACTTTTGTTTTTCTCTAAACGTCACCATTTCAAAACAGAAATGTAAAATGCAAGTAAATTTAACTGGCCACCTTCAAATTAAAAATAGAAATTTAGGGCAAAAATAAATCTTCCTGCTAAAAATAATAATATTAATTCCAATCTCGGCATTACTCATAGCCAATGTCGTGATCGTGTCATTTTTTACAATTTATTAATTAAAAACATATGATATTTTTATTAAAATCTTCAACGCTTCGCTATCTTTGTTTTCAGAAAGAAGAAGAGATTGTAAGGAGAGACAGGTGTTGTATTAGAAATTACAAATTGTTCGCAAGAAAATAAATCTTTCAAAAACAATTATTCGAAAAACAAAGTGAATCCGTTACTCGCTTCATTTTTCAAAGAATTAATTTTCTACGAATTGTCCTTCAATGAAATCACATAACCCTTATTTCATTTCTTAAATGAATCGATCTTAGAAACTAGTAAGACCCAATGCCATTAATTCACTTTTAAAATTCCCGGTAGCATTCATCATCTAAATAAGATAGTTATAAAATTATCAGGAAATATTCATGCAAAATGTGAATATCTTCTTTTCTTAGATCCCTTAATTTAAACGGTTACATTACATTGTTGCATTGTTCCGGCCAAAGTGTTACATTAAATTATATTAAGTAGGTGAAGATTAGAGCGCGCTTACTGAACTAGTAATTATGAATTATATGATGATTGACTTACTCTCAACTGTGCTACCCCTGTTAAGATGTGTTGCTTTCGAAGGAGCAGAGGCTCTATAACACTTACCAATCCATGGCTTTGCTTGAATGATTTTCCCATCAAAAAACAATGTGTAACCAACACACGAAATTCATTTGTTACTATAACAACTGTAATCTGTAAACTAATGATCAGATTTTCATAAAATTTTGACACAAGTCGTTTGAAGGTTGATACTTCCTTAAAAGCAAATGAGTTTTTCATTAGATGCGCCGTCTATGTATTATCCTCGGGACTTATTGACTGGCGCATTATAATTATTTTAGTTAGTTCTCAATTTTCCATATAAAATTGAGATTTATAGGTTTTGCCCCTTCCACTCTCCCTGACTGCGAATTCGCGAACTAAGTTAAAAAAGTTGCCAAATTGAGATCGCTGAAGTATGAATCTGCCAGCGATTGACAGATCTCAGCTTCCAATTATATATCAAGTTTTTTTCATTTTATGAATACTAGTGACATCTATGAATAACTAATGTGTTCTAAACTCTTTGTTCGTGTAGTTTATAGAAAATTGACAAGCTTTTTTCCTTTAGCATTAATTAATTAAATTTGTGTTTTTGAAATAAATAATTTTTGCTAGTCACTTTGATGTTATCTCCAGATTTAACAAATATATCGCATAGCATACCTGATGCCTTAACTGGCTAGGAAGGCGTAAAAAGTGACAAAACTATACAAAGATAAAACGATCATTCGTACAAGTGAAATGTCAATATTTGATGAACTGCAGAACGGGTTGCAGAGATAATAAAAAACGCTATTCTCACATAAATTCAAAGAAACTCGCTATAGATAATGAAATATTAGGAAAGATAACGGCCTTACCAAAGTTAAATATCAATGTGGGTTAAGAAATTTCATTGTGGGTAGAAGCAACTTGAAATGTGTGTCCATTGCTTTGTTTAGTATTCTGGTTAAAATTTCGGAAACTCCCATATGTAACCAATGAAATCCGTTAGAATCTGTTTGGGCCGATAACACCGATAACACAAAAGTAGTTTGGTTCAAAGCCGTTAAATTTAAACTAAAAAATAACAGGTAGATATAATAAATGGATACTTTTATACGCGAATAGGTAAGATTTTCAGCACTTGGAAATTGGTGTTCTCATCAGACTGAGATGACCAAACTGCAAAAGCAGTGTTTAATATTTCATTCCTTTACATAGACTATAAATTTAATCGGCCGATTTTTTTGTCCGTTAAATTATCTTAAATCTTCGTATACTCGATTTTTTTTTTGTTTTTTCTAATGCATGCGTAATTTCTATATGAAATGTAGCTTAAACTGGAATAAGCTAGCATACTTGTTACGCGAAGGGATTACATTTTGCATTATTAAGTTTATAATACTTACTAGTTCGAATACGAAACCGCAGCTATCTCCAACATTCCAAGACTGAGACCTTCGCATATATAAACATTAGGCTATTTAGTATATTCCGGAAAACATATATCATCAAAATTCAAAATTTCGAAATGTTTTGCGGACTATTTGTATAATTCGCCAAACTTAATTGTTGGAGGAGCAATTGTAGTTTTGCAGACCAAATTTATATAAAAGGAGTCAAAATTTGCAGAATAATAAAATGAATATTAAGCCTTGTTGTTTAAGGTTCTCTTTATTGTTTCCACGGAACTGACTAAGTGGCTCAATACCATTTAGAACAAGAATGTAACAAATAACACTTTCGACTCTAATCAAAACTTGCATATTATTTTACGAAACGATATTTTGAAAGTTGCTTTCCCTATTTTTTGTATGCCAATCCAGTTTGGTGCTAAAGTTTACACTTATAGAAGAATGACATGCAAAATTCGCTTGCACGTTATAAAACAGCTTGACCATAACGTCTCTCAACACCATCTTGCACGGTATTCTAGAGTATTATCTTACCTTGAATTCTTAATTGGCCGTAATAATCGTATAGGAATAACATGAAATGTATTTTTAAAGTCACACATAATTATGATATACATAATTACAGCATGATTTGGCAAAATTGTTTTCCGGTACTAATAGACTAATTTTCATTCTAGAACAAAATACTATTTAGAATTTTAAGAACTGGCCACATGATAACACAAAAATATTTTTACCTACGGGTACGATATGGAATTATTGTTTGGAAGTTATCGATTATTTTATCAAGCATTTTACGTTTACCGGAAATAATATTTTTAATGTATGCAAACAGGAAATGCACTAAAGGGTTAAATTATATAAAGAAACAAAACAACTCGCGCGTAAATTTGACATCGTTTATTTATAATTTTGTAATAATAACTATAATTTGCTCAATTCAGAGGAATCCGTCTTATTTACACGCACACACGTTAATATCTTTATTGTAATAACAAAGCTTTGCGTTAATAAGCTGTATGACCTTTCTAGAAACACACACAGTCTTAAAATTGCCGGTATCAGTTTTTAAAATGTAATTACATCAGCAGCCAGTGCTACCGTCAAACACACGTCACATCAATATTATTATTATTATTATTTATTATTATTACAATTGTAGTGTTGTAGTTTTTTTTATTTAACTTCCTGTATACAAACCTAAAATAATAATCGTATAAATAAATCTCACATACAATGTTTGTATACTCGTATATGAGTGTGTAATTCTTGTCGCGGTTCAAGGATGATTTGGTAAATTTGAAAAGCAAATCGCTTAAAATATCAATACACCAGCCAGATTGATTTGATAGAATGCAAAAAATTAAAACTATTTAAGAAAGAGCGCGAACCCCCACTGGGCTTTGCAATTTAATATAATATGTTGTGTATTACATCATGCTTAATGCCTTGTTATTTGTCATCGTGCAGAGAACTCGAAATTGGTTATGATTGAGTTAATATGTTTAATGTTTTATATATCTCGCGTATGTATAAAACAACAAACTAATTATTTAAGTTTTGTATATACGATGATTTTATGTCATCAAAATAACTTGTGTCGACTATTAGTTTTATCGTGTGTGGATGACATATTTTATGTAGCCAAGTTGATTCACAAAACAATAAGGTCAAGGGTGGGCAACATATTTAGAAATATGATTTGTTATCATCCGCATATAAGGATGGTTGGGATTTTTGTTTTTTTGATTGGGGCACGTCATTATGACAAACGATCTTTCTGTATATGTAGATGCGTCTTGTTTAGAATCGCAAACCATAAAAGTAAAAATTCAGTAGGATGTCTTCATTATAATGTAGAAGAAAAGAAAGTGTTATAGACGTACCATTGCATATGGATTACATCATGAATATTAATATTTAAAAATAAAAAAAACACATTGTAGTTTTAAAGGCGGACTATTGTGTAGATAATCATTGAGCTATTACCATTTGAATGCGTAATCATACATAAATAATGGATATACGTTTAATAAAGTGTAGAATTATCAAACGCTCATGCTTCATAGTCAATCGGTTAATTAAAACTCGCGATCGGCCTTGTTCATTTGAGTTTTGTCAAAATACCATCCAAATCAAAATATTTACTCAAAATCTACGATTGGAATGTTGCTATGTTTCAATGCTACTATTAATATAATCTAAAATTGTCTAAATTCGATGATCAACCAATTATATGTTTAAACCTACTAATTGGCAAGGATTGATTGGTTCTAAGGGGAAAAATATGGTTTTATTATTATATTAACAGCAATTTTTACCGCCAATGTTATGTCTATGTTCACGGCCCTTTGTGATATTGACGGAGAACGATAAATACTAAAATGAAAGCTAGGCCTCGAGCCTGCAGTTCTGTTGTCACTAAATCATATTAACAACTATTAAGAACTACGTTCATTACCAAGCGAAATGCAAAGGGTTTGCATACTCTACTGCATTTTAAAACTTATTCGATTAAAACTATTAAAAATTTTCTTGGTGGATGAGGAGTGATGGGTAGGTACATTGATGGTTTAATCTAATTTATCTATTAATAGATTTTTAAAATTTATTTCTACCTGTACTACCCTGCATCTGATGTCAACAAAGTACGCTTTATGAGGACTGTCTTGAATAGAATGATGATGCCATTCACTTGGGCAGAGTTAACCAGATTTCAAAGTATCTCGGTTCAAGTTCTTCAAACTACTTTAATTGTAGCTCAGTTGTCCTCCCTGACCTGATCCTGGTTCAAGCTCATTCAGTTTGCCAACGCAGCAGAACGCAATTGCGAATTGAGATAGAATTTTGGTTTGCCCCATGAGCACAGAGTGGTATTAATAAGGGGATAATTTTAGGGTCCCACCAACTTTAACGATAACAATAATTGATGCCAATCTTCTTCCTTACGTAAAATTGTATCTTATTAAATCCCAAAAAACGCCCAACACCACGATATGTCGTTTTTATTCCCATATACTCGTATAGTACAGATACGAGTATATCGTTTGAAAGTTCATAAATACTCTGTTTTGGTGGTAATTTTTTACTTGTCGTGTATCGTTGTAAAGATATTAAAGAATGCCACAAATTTATCTGAAGCACGTTAATGCTCAATATTTATTACCTTTGTGGGACTGAAAGAAGTTACATTTTCCATCATTCCGAATAATTATGTGGCATATCGTTTGAAAGGTCTTGAAGTGAAGAACACAACAATTTTGTTTTCTTTTATAGCAACCTTGTAAAACTTTCTGAGTCGTTTGGTAATTGAGTTGTTGAGTTGTATTCTGTTTGTATATCGTATCGAATACAGTAACGGATGAGGCTATACTATCAGAACGTGAGACGAATTTAAACAATGATTTTAATCACAACGCATTTTTTCATTTCCACCCATTATATGGCTACGAATGATCACACCTTAAAGGAAATGTTGGTCACGGATAATATGTTGATTTCAGGAGGATTATTTCAGATCAGCAACATTCAAAATAACTTAGAAAGGCAGCTTGATGTTGTATTTTTCTCGGACGCTGTTTAACATCAGTGTAGTTACAGAAGCTAATCTTAATCCACTATAGATCAATACTATCCTCAATCAATACGACTTAATTTTCGTAAAGCTTATTTTGAGAAACTCAATGATCTATTGATTTCAGCGTCATTCTAAATAATAATAATGACATTGAAACTCAGACTGGTTGCTTTTACTCAGCAGTTTTCAATTTATTGAACAATCAGTACGTTACACTTGTCAAAAGAGCATCTGTTCAAGTCCTCCATGGTACAATAAAGAACAAAGAAGATTGCGCACGCAACCTTAAAAGTAAACATTCGGTAAAATTTCTAAAAACTCAGTAGAAGTCAGATTATGCTAAATACATGAGCATCTATAACAAGTTTAGATCTAAGCGCTTCTGGCAATTCATCAATTCTAAGCAGAAATCTAGTGGATATCCTTCCACCTGAAAGTACAATAGTTGTTCTTCAAATGAACCAAAAAATATTACCAACTAGCTTTCTCGAGCAACTATTCTTATCCCGACGTTGACTATTTCCAGAAAATGAATAGCAGTGTTCAATCTTCTTTGAACCATTTTTGATGGTTTGCGGTCCATCATCTTAAAACATGCTGTGGTAGTTTGGCTAACCGCTTTACGACCTTTTTTCAAAAATCGTTCGGTAGGATTTTTCCGTCCCTCTGAAAAGACTTTTATTGTTCTTATACAATAAGAAAGGCTGCAAATTGGACATTATGGGCCAATTGTAAAGTTGTCTGCATTCCAAAATTATTCCAAAGCATTGTTTATGAGTCACTTGACATTGTAAACCTTTGTTTTCTGTTTGGAATGGAACGTTCTTTGGAATAACCATGATGAAAGGTTTTTCAAAGAACGTTCCATGATCACTAACCTCACCGAACTTACATGAAGTATGTTGAATGTCATGGAAGCAGGGAATGAAGAAAATGCAGTTACCACAGATTTTAGTAAGGCATTCGACTGGGCTTCTCACAAAATTATTATATTTAAACTCAGAGTCCTATGGTTTCCATCATAACTTCTCACAGAAAGTATCACGTGACCTTCAGATCATCAATATCATCTGCTTTCTCAGTCACATCTGGTGTGCCCCAGAATAGCCATATGAGGCGTATTCTCTTCATTCTATCTATAAACGATGCTGCTGATGTTATTAAGAATTCGTCCATCTCCGTATACGCTCCGTATACGATATGAAGGTTTAATCCATCGTAAACAAATGCCAATCCACTAAGTACTGCCGTAAGCTTCTACGTTCACAATTACGAAACTAAAGGGTGATTTTTTTTTCTATTTGGTTTTTCATGTATATGTGTTTGACATATCACGCATGATTTGCAACATCTGTGAAAGTCAATTGCCATTTCAAAATTCATCAAAATTCATGTTCAGTGAAAAATATGTTTCGCACACTTCGTCCATTTTATGGTCGTCATAATTGACCTAAGTAAGCAATTCAAGCCATCGTAACAAAATTTCGCACCAATTTCACGTTATTGGACATCAATCCACCAAGTCGTATGCGTATAGAATGCGCGTACAGTGGAAAATATTGCTGTAGGATCTTGGTCTGAAGGCGTATAAAAGACAGCTCGTGCAAAAACTGCAGCCGAACGACTTGCCGCGTCGATGTTTTGGTGAGTGGACCTTATAGCATTTTGAGGAAAATCTGCTTTTTTACCGAAACATTGTATTCAGCGACGAAGCTCATTTTTGGTTAAATAAGACTTTTTTTTGCCTAAAATACATGAACTGAATCTGGTCGATATTTGGTTTCAGCAAGATAGCTCCGTATGCAACAAAACACGCGAAACCATAAACTTATTGAGAAATGAGTTCGGTGAGTAATTTATTTCAGGTTTCGGTCTGGTGAATTGGCCGCCTAGATCGTGCGATTTGACGCTTCTGGACTTTTTTTTATAAAGTTACGTGAAGTCTCTCGGCTATGCCAATAAACCAGCAGAAATGCTCGAAACGGTTTTAAAAAATCATCCATTATTATATCAACAACAATGCCGTAGCTGGAGTTACTTCAGTTCGAGATTTGGGGTTACTTTTAAGTATGCCAGTTAGGTGTGGTCTTCTTATCATAGAATACACATAAAAAGAATAAAGGCAGTGCAACGAAGATTTTTTCGTTTTGCCTTCCCTGAGCTACTTTGGGTGGATGTCTTCAGTTTAGCCCCATACATGGAGCGGCTACAGCTTATCAGTTTACAAACACTCGGTAAGCGCCGAATTGTTGTTAACATTGTGGTTTTTCATCAATCGTTAACTGGTGGTATCGATTCGTCTGTTCTGCTTGTTAAGATAAATTTATTTGTATATAAATTCTCGTGCGCTAAGAACAGTACCTGCCTTCAGAATCAGACATCACAGAACGGACTATGGAACAATGAACCTATTACTCGAATGCTCCGCGAGACTAATCAAAACTTGGAGTTTTTTGACTTTAACATTAGTAAATTTTCTTTGAAAAAACTTCTTTACACCGCTTAAGTAGGTGATCGTTGCCATCTTTAATTCGTATTGGTTTTTGTTTTTAATATTTTGTATCATTTCTTCAATTTTAACTTTTGTTCTTAGTTTTTTCACTATTGGCGTTTCTTATTTTCCAATTTGCTTGCACTAAGTAGTCCCTGACAATTTACTCCCATCTTGTTGCTGTGGGTATCACTCATGCTGAACTATCTTTTTATCACTTAAAATTATTTTTTTTTTTTTTCATTTTATTTTAAAGTTCATCGTTAATCTCAAATTTTCAATTAATTTTTAGTTCAGCAGCTTGATTGTTTGTTTTTTTTATAATCTTTGCAATCGTTCTGGGGCCAAAGCACTCTTAGCCCTTTCTCAGTTTGCTTTTCACGTCCTAACTGACGCAGTAGCCAAATCGAGGACGTACTGCTATAGGCCCGAACTTACATAGACTGTCTACGCATTGCAATAACCCCATGGCCGCCTAAAGTACTGATATAGGAGATGAGTCGGCCGATGAATTCTGCATGTGATGTCCTGCATATATTTTCGGACCGATGTAATGGTAGCTGACTGATTGACGAAACTATTAGCAGCAAATCGATTTGAAAAATTTAGATAATTGTGTGCTCAATTTATTTATCAAATCAGCTTCAATTAATATGCATTCCGCAATTTTTATGTTTAATTTTATGAAAGAGTTTTGAGGTGACAATTTAAAGATTAAAATTTTGTGTTTGCCAAACTACATATAAAATTTAGAGAGTTAAAAGGAAATTAGTATCAATAAAGTAACCATCGCTGATGTGTTGCATTTGCAAAAATAGAATTGAAATACAATATTGATAGAACGTGATATAAAATTATATTGAAAAATTGTACGTTGGTAGATTATCAAATTTAGGTTTAAGAATAACGTGCTATCGCAGATATTTGCCAACCTCTAAACATTGCAATAATTAAATATGGCTTCGCCACCAACCTGATGATATAATCGAAAAATCCTTATAAAGTTTCCAATAATCAAAATCAATTTCCACACAACATTACCCAGAATTTTGAAATCATTTCAATTCGTGATTTTTAAGAGCTACACGAAAAAAAATATTTGTATTATTTAATACGATTTTGCAAACGTTAAATTATGATTTCAAAATATTTGTAGCTTTAATATGTTTACCTTTTAACAAATTTAGTCAACTTTTTTTTGTGTATCGTACGTAATAAAACTATAAACTATAACAAAAAAATAGTTTTTTGTTTAACTGTTCCATATATTTTTCGGTATTTTTTTGATATGAGCGCGCACCAGCGGTGGTGAATGTTACAGATATGTTTTTTGTGTATAAAAACTTTCATCTTACCGTTTGTTTTAGATTTGAGATTTCGTATACAAAATATACAAGCAAGTACAAGTTGACTTCTCCAAAGATAAGCACACCAATCATTACAACTTTTATTTTCATGTCTATCGAGACATTAGAAATTGATCATAAATACATAAATTATTATTTGACAACGAGACTTGTTCTTTTGCTTTTCACATGCTGCTGATGTTGCTTAACCTTCATCTTCAATAAATTACTAGTTTGTAGTTCGAGCATCATTTTCATTTTTTTCTTTATTAATTTTCTGTGTAATACAACAGTTTATTGTGCTATTTATTATTAGCTCCATATATATACGAGATGATTGATAGTTGTAATGTACGATAAGTTGAATGAAAAACTGTTTCTATTCTCGTTTTTTAATATAATTTCATTAATTGAATAAAAATGTACTTGATGTATGCGTACGAGTATACGATATTAACATATACACAAAATACTTATCTAATGCTCTATCAAGATTAATTAAAAATGTATAAATTGTAAGATGTATGATTAAGTGTTTTAATTAACTACTGCATATGTCTATAGGGTTTGGAATTGGGTCATTTATAATGTTAGTACTATTAATTGCTGGGTGTTGCTCAATCCTTAACTCTCGAGCCGGAACGATTGAATTTTTGGATAATTAGGCTTCTCCTATACTTTAATAATTATATGGCTTATTTACTTTACACGGCAGGTACGTTTTAAATAGACTTCGTCTATGTGAGTTTACGTTGTATGATCGTACGGTCGATAAAAATTTGGAATTTTATAGTTTAAAACGATTTTCATAGTCTGTTTTAATTTGAAAACGAGAATTTCATAAAAACTATATATATACATATATATGTAATAGGCGAAAATGGAAACAATGCGGTAGTTAGTTGTTACTGTCACTTAACATGTGTGATATGTATGTATCATGCTGCTTATGTATAGAAGTGTCAGATATATGGATCAGTTTTGTTCAAATGATTGACAAAATGACGTTTTGATTGTAAATTGTTAAATATGGTAAAATATCAATCATTCCGAAAATATTTAGAGGCCAATTACAAAAATGTATCTGGAATTGGAAAAGATCTAATTTTCACGGAAATCTTTGATTTTCTGTGCGGCTTTGACAATTTTTCACTTTTTTAAATACATATTCCATACTTGCAGTTCATAATTACCCCAATCCCATTTAACACATTTAACAGAAAGATTTCGGCATTTGCTGACATTTTTATAATCTAGGAATCAACATATCATTAATCCTAAATTTAAAAATAAAACTAATTGTTGTTTTCGTTATCACTGTCCAAGAACTGCACTCGTAATATATTTCTTATCGACCAAGATACAAGCTCAGCAAATCATTACTTGAGTTTGACATGCTCGAACTTGTCAAGATCGTTTGATGCGACCGCATGGGAAAAACCAAGATCACACAATGTATAACTCAATATAACCTTATGATGGATCACCTTGATTGTGATTTATATTTAGATGATCTCAGTGTTGCGAACCACAATGAGATCATTCTAATTTGATATTCTTAGAAACGGGTTACTTCAGAAATTTTAGTAATGCATAAACTAGGTTTATTAAACTATAAAGCCGTGTTTTAGGATGAATACCGTAAACATTTATTTTGGTAGTTATTTAATGTCAAAAGAAATAAAAGCCTCATCGATTCTCTAGAACGTTTAACGTGACGTTTGGAAGCATCAAGACATACGCTTGTGGAAGCGAAAACCTTTATCGTGAACATAGCTTGAATTCGCTTGTTTGCATTATCCGGATAAGAAACCTAGGTTTCACTCAAGTCCAGGTCTTCTTTTTGTCGAATAGATAAAATTTATAAGTTATGGTTTAAACATACCAGTTGCGTCATGGGCCAGCAATGGCTTCAATTTCAAATATGAGAAAGTTATTCCACAATATTTTGTGAAAAACGCAAAACCAAAATTGAAGTCGATCGAAGATTTTTATATGTCTATTTACCAACAAACACCAAAAGTATATGTAGGGGCGGTAACTTATACCAAAGCGGTTCTTAGATTACAGGGATTCATATATTGTCCGATTACATTACTGAGTAGTTCTTATCTTGTCAGACTACGTGACTTTGGATTGCCGATGGAATCTGCTGCTCTCATTGAAATTGTGGTTCATGTACAAAATTTCTTGAAAATGCGTTGTGGATTTATTTAATAACTCATAACTTCAGCGGTTGTTACCTCTCTGGATTTTTTAAGCACTAAGAAATTATCCTTAAAAATTCTTTCCTCGTCTCATTTCTTCTTTTAAAATTACATTTACAAAAATGTTGCAACTGTTCAAATTAAAATTCCTTCTCGAGTTTTGTTATGTATTTTACATAAATTTAATATTTAGTAGAATTTAAATTAAACTAATTCTAATATTTGTTTCTTTTTTTATTCATTTTAGGTAAGTTGTAAAATCCATTTGGACTATAAGTGTAAACATAATCAAGTGTTTTCAGAAAGTAAGTAAAGCAAAAATTAAACCAGTGCAGGACTAGTTTTTGTATTTTTGAATCAATTTTGAATGTTTGTATTGAGTGCCTAATGGGAAACTCAATACTTTATGTTGGGTTCTGTTATTATTATTTCTTAAAGTTGTTACGTGGAACACTTTAAGCAAGTGAAACAGGATGTCTTGATATTTGTTCTAATCTAGTTCAGATCTTATTTCGTGGAACAACATAAAATCGGTAACAAGCAGCGTTATCATCGACAGTTTTACCTGTAAATTGTTGTGTTTTTTATATAACAGACATTTTCCAGGTTTTGTATTAGTTAGTTTATGTAATCTTTTTCCTTTTGGTATCATTTTAATTGATTTAATTTAAATTTTACGAAGAAATGCTATTTAACTTCTGATTGAATAAAATTATAAATTTCTAATTTGTTTGCCAATAGTTATATTTTTCACAGAAATTAAACTTTTTTCGATAATGTTTCGAAAAAAATTGGAACGAGATACTCAAATGAATTCGCTCCAGTGTTCAATTAATGAATTTCGCGGTTCCATTTATTATAAAAACATACCATGTAATGTGGGCTAGAGTAATTTCTGAATGACTTCATATCAGCAAACCCCACCAATTAATAATTGTTTGATTTGGGTTTGTACATTACTATCGTGTCCGCTCAAGTGTAATATGTGATATGTTAGGTTAGGTTAGATTTAAGTGGCTGCTTACGCGTACTTAGACCGATGACCGTTCGTTCTGATACCCCAGGATCTTGCTCCTTCCCTACCTCTAAAAAAGCCATTCAGAGCTACTTGTGAATCGTAAAATGTCTCACACTTTGCTGTTTTCGAATCCGAGTGGTTATCCATTTCGAATTGACGCAACTGGCTGTGCCTTTTGTGTGCCAATGCCGGACAGAATCAGAGAAAATGAATTACTTTATATTGCTCCTCCAGGGTTGCCTGCTGCTTCTACATAAGTATTAAGATTATGAGTCCAGCCTTCTCACATGTTCTCCAAAAATTCAGTGTGCTGTAAGAAACCTTACGACTATGCGTCCGGCTCCTACTCTTTTTTTATTTAACTTTAATCTATTCTGGGGCGTGAGCACTCCCAAATACGATGTTCGTAGAACCATCAGCGCATCATGCCAACCTATAGTATTGGCATGCCAACCTATAGTATTGGCATGCCAACCTATAGTATTGTTCATTTTCATCACAGATCGTAATCGGATGATGAAAAATTCCTTTTGCATCTTGCCTCTATCGGGATTTGAATCCGGTACCAAAATTTTAACCACTGTGCCGTTTTGTTGGTAATGCGGCTCCTACTCTACCGTCTATCTTGGAGTCATCAGTAAAAAATTCCACCGTTTCGGGCTACACCGTTTAGGGTGCAAAAGCAAATTTGTATCGTCTTATCGTTTATTGAAAAGAGTTGCATAGCCACATTGGCCGCCATCAGCCTACCTAACTTCAAGCGGAAGAAGGTGGAATATAACTTCTAGAGCGCGGGTAGGCGTCGTCCTCAGCGCCCCGCTAATACGAGGGGGCTCAATAAGTTCGGTAAATCTATATGAAATATGAGAACTTTAGCCCTTTTTATTTTCTTTTCTGTATTCCTCTATTTATTCTACTGGAATAAAATCATGCAGATCACTTGTTTCATTTAAACCTGTGAGTGATTTAATGAACTCGCTTTTTGATAATCAATAAATAGAAAATATTGAACGAAGTGCTGTGATTAAATTCGTTATAAAGTAAAATAATACTATTATGAAAAATGTTTACGGAGAATGTAGTCCATATAAAATAATTCATTCGTTTATTCAAACAAGCTGGAGAGTCACTGGAAGACGATATCTTTTAACAGTGTTATCACAATTTTACACAATCATCTTAAACCGTCAAAAGTTAGTGCTAAATGTGTTATCCGAATGTTGAGAATGGAACAAAAAAATTTCAAGTGGAAATTTCTAAGGTAATTTTAGAAATGAGAGAAGATAATCACCGTTGATGAAACTTGTATTCATAGCTTCGCAACAGAATTCCATGCAAGGAAATCTACCACCGTAAAAGTTTCAAGCTTCAAGGTTCAACCATCTGAGAGTAAAATAGTGGTAACACTATTATGTTGAATTGATGCTGCTTTCCTTATAAGACAGCAATAATAAGGGCTTATTATACGGGGCTTAGCATAAATTGAATAAAGCTATGAGGGAAAAACGATGAGGTCAAATCAAGCAAAAAATATTGCTTTTACACGACATCACATCAGCACATAAGGCGAATGTTGCACAACAAGCAATATGAGATTGCGGGTTCAAATATCGCATTCATTTTACAATCCAAATCTGGCCCCAAGTGATTATTTTACAAATTTAAAATAAAAATTAAGGACCAAGATTTTTATAGGTCAGTGAAGCAATGTCCACTGTAAACGAGGATTTTGAAGAGCAAGAGAAACTATTTTATTTTCATGGTTTGTATAAATTAATTAACAGTTGTAGTAATTGCATTAGATCGCAAAAAATAAGAATATTTCTTTAGAGCCAAATTTACCGTTATTTCATATAGATTTACCGCATTTATTCAACTTCCATCGTATACCTACCATCTTCTCCATCATTTTCATATAAGTGACTTTGTTAAGGGCTGGGTGGCCAAGTAAGTAAATGCACGTCTTACTACAGTGATGTAGAGTCATTGTACCAATGTGTTTTAAAAGCATTTGCTTACACTTTCTAGAAAGTTCGGCATAAAACTTCGCTTACTATCAAATAAGGGGAGTCTAGCCGTTTAAATTAGGAGGCGCAACATTCAGATTTTTGTATTTCCTAGCAAATAAGACATGCTCCGTTTTGGGTGGGTTGCCCCTCAATCGACATGAAGTATTTTGTGACGATTAAAAGGGCATTTATCGGCTACTATCGCTACATCGTTCGCATTGGAAACCACTACCACTTCCTCCTCTCCCCAGTTCTAACAATAATCCTTTAATTTGTTTTTTTCCTCGCTCAATTCTCTATTGTTCTATAGGTTCTTCTACGTACTTTATGGTAAGATTCTAGTGCCGCTAACGTCCATACTGGTTTTGGCTTGCCCCTGAACTTTACTACAGGCCAAGTGGCAAATATTTTCTACCTGTTTTTCAATACTAGCTTTTTCCATGTTAGGGAATTTAAAAAAAATTCAAAATTCCCAGTGGATTTGTAGACGATGGCGAAACATTTTTTTTGGATAGTTTACTGATTTGTGTTTGATGTGTAAACATTTCTATATAATGCAATATTTCTATTCTTCTAATCTTTCTATCAAACTGACCTTGTGGTATTACAAATGACCCCTCAAACTTTATACCAATATAGTTAGTTTCGGGATCCCATGTTAGGTTGAATTGAGTCGCCGATACATTGAATATTCCTTCCTTGGGTGATCTATATCATCATAATAGTCCGGCCGAGTCTCGTTGACATGTTTATACGTACAATGTCCGATGTTTCCATGACTAAATTTGTCGGTCAACACACTAACAGGAGAACATATAAAAATGAATTTTTGCCTAACTTTTGCGAACCAATTTCAAAAAATTAGTTGATTCTTTCCATAAAAACATTTTGACATTTCTTTAGTGTTCTGCATGTTCTATTACTTTCACCTAACGAACAAACAGATTTACATCAATATTAATTTACAAATGAGCCAATTTCACCCATTTTAGCCCCTAGTCCATGATTATTCTTATTTTATTGAAAGGAATGTTTCGAGAAACGGAAATAAGGTTAAGGTGATACTCTTAAATAATGATAAATAGAAATTTGGAAGCTTTACCACTGTGTAGGTTCTAAGAACTAATCAGATTTTAATGAAAAAGTATGACTGATTTTTTTAGTAATTTAACAGTTTGTAATTCTTTTAACATAGAGAAAGTTCTCACCAGTTTGTTGTTTTAAAGGTCCAAAAATATTCTTATTTACTACAGTTTTGGATAAACCGATTCCACTTGATTTTCTTTAATTAACTATAAAATAATACGTTTAATCTTAATTTGTATATTTATAGTTATTTTACAATTTGTGTTAAAGTGTTAAGACACAATTTCGCTCCTTAGTCGATTGGTCTAGGTATATCCGGTGCTTCAAACTATATAAGTGCCACTGTCATAACTCGATCCTCTCTGTGTGACTGTAAGTTGAAATGGACCTTTGTTTTCTACCATTAGTTTTCGTAAGCTGAACAGATTAAACCAAAAACCGCATTAAGAAACTAATGTAAAAGCCTAAAAGCTCGTATCAAATTGCGGATTTGGACTCGAATAATTTGTTTATGACATTGTATTGTAAATAGTTCAACAACAAACAAATTTCACCCAACGGATACCAATAAAATATCGATAAGCAAAATCGCTCATGTACTGATTGCGATAACAGTAATTATACATTGCATTTTCTAATCATATAGACTACCTTAAATACAATAATCAGTCATTTTATAATAAATTTTTAAAAAAACAAAAGATACGGCATCCTACAAAAATTAATTAAAAATAAAAATTTTGAAATTTAATTAAAGTAATTTGATACTCAGAAAACATATGTTAGACGCGAGTACAACTGATATATATTTAAATTTTCTTAATTTTAACGTTATTAAAAAAAACTTTCTTTTTAATTTCATATCTTTAACTAACTATACGAGCATAATAATTGTTCATACAATTTAAAAACTATATAATTCATACGTATACAAGAATAAAATTGCGGAATACTACAATAAACACACCAAATACCAAAAAAAACTATTAAATTTTATTTTACTTTCCTTTTCCGGTTGCTGTTTACTATTTTCTGCACACACTATTCAAACCACCATATTGTTTATTAATTGTATTGTTATTATTGTACTAAATTAATATAAGAAGTTACTTTTGTATAATTGTTATCTTTGATATAAACGCAAGCATTGTGTATTGTGTGATACGGATTTTTCATGTTAACGCATTGATGCATCCCCGCCGTAACTACTTACGTTACTTAATGAAGTAATTACTAGACTAGAGCTACCGTCTATGTGCGATACTGATACAAATTAATTTAATTTAAGTAACGGATTTAATATACATGAAAGACTATATCGCGCGATTATTTAGAACACATACTCATGGTTTAATTGTAAATAGGTTCGCAACAAAATTTAAATAAATTACCGCTATTGTAGTTAAAAACTAATAATAAATCTTATTATTATACATACGAAGAAAAACAAAAGATTTGCATAGTTTTTTGTTTATTTAATTGAAGGTCACTTCTTGGAATATTACTATATTTTCTTTGCAATTATGACTGAATAATAAAAAATAATAATAGTTAGGTATTAAACTATTCTACATCATACAATTAATATTTTTGTGTTTTTATGGTTTTACGACTGCGGCGCAGCAGCATAAAATGAAATAACGGTACGCGCAAAACATTTCTTTATGTTTCATAAATTTTTAACCGATTTGTGTCGCAAAATCATGGGATATTGCACAAATTAATAATTGTGACCTCAAAATTTACTGTTTGCCAAATTTATCGTTGATCCGTAACACTATCGAAATCACTGACCGGCGCAATAAGGTTTACATAACCCTGAATGAACGTGCTTAGAAGTACGATGAAGCAAGGTTGTTCTGATACAGGGCGCCCGATATAAATATTAAAATTGCATAGGATATTTAAAAAAAAGACTGACTGTCAGGCTTGATGTATGTTATATGATTTATGCATTTGTGTAAATTTAGGGTTCTTACTATTGTCGTCCTTTATAAGTTTCTTGTTAGTTTTTTTATTAAGGCCTTATACTAATCTGGGCTGAAGATGAAACCGTAATCATTAAGTTCGAAATGTAAATCATATTAAAAGGTCGCCACAAAATTTTCAAAATATGACATAACGACAAATTTTTATATGTAACTAGCGAACTCGACAGACGTTATTCTGCCCTAACGTTGGCTTGTCTGCTATTAGCGGGTTCAGCAAATGTTTTTTCGATAAACTATTTACTTAGTGGCATTTGACATTGAGTTTGATATTTCAATCTTTTCGTTTCGTCATTGTGTGATTTGCTGTTGCCCAAAGCAAAATCAAAAAACGAGTGCAATTTCTCGAAAGAGGCGGTACTTTTCGTGAAATTGGTGGTAAGAATAATTACGTGATTGCAAAAAAGATATTGCTGTTGTTGTATATGTGTAAATGTCTGATCGATCGATAGATTGTACCTGTCGCTGAATTTCTTTGTTTGATGTTGAAATAATATCCATCTTCTCCTTCCCAAAATATCAATGGATATTACAAAACGTCGTAAGAACCATGACTGTCTTGAATTGCCTGCACCGTGTTATCTCTGCGTTAGATCCGTATATCTCGACGTTCGTATGCGTCTCCAACCATAACAACTGCAACTTAATTAACGGTTGGTGCATTATATCGGCCTGCGTACTCTCCAGATGGTACTTTGCCTGTTTCGATGACGATCAGGTCATCGTTTTGCCACATAATCGCCACAATTTATCGCTCTACACGTTGTGGTTGTATTGGCAGCGTGTGAGATTTGCAAGAATTTTGAATCAGCGTCAGGCATTGAGATTAAAGAACCAATTCGATGATGCACTTGGCCCGAAATCTTAAACATTGATTCAAAATTGCGACCATCCTCATGTCATTTAGAAGCAAGAATTGAATTTACCAATTTTACGCAAAAACCAGCCAATAATGATTTCAGTGGTTCTAACGGTGAATTCAATGGTGACAGTACAACTTTTCCATACGTGCAGCAGAAACCGGCCGTTTCACCTTTGTATTTGAATGCATGGCAATGTTGGCATTCTCTGTCCATAGCGCGGATGACAATTTGTGTATGTGACGAATAGTCGATGTCCGACTCATATTCGAACTCAAGGTGGAGAAGTGATGCACGTGTCAATGTACGGTGTACTTGTAGGCGCCGTCGTTTATGTGCTCAGTGTGTGTCGGTGGCTTTTTGGCGCGCGTGTCTTTGTCTCAATGCATTAGCATTAAATAACTTATATTTGAATTTTATTGATGTTATAATTTGTTGAACAAACTTTGATGTTGTTTGAATTGAACCGTTGAACCGTTTAACACTCTATAAATTTTATGGAATCATCGGCACAAATAAGCACTGAAAATAAAAAATTGCAGGTTAGATTGATTGTCATTGAATACACATGTATATAATTAAAATTCATGGAATATCATGTAAAACATTCACTTCAACAATACACCTTACACATTTGCACAACGTATGTGTTTAAGTACACTTCATTTATGATTTAAAACGTTATTTCAATATGTTTTGTCGATGAATAATACACTCAATATGCACGCAAATGTGATATATGGAGTATCGAAACACAGCGAACAGAAATTGAAGGTAGAAACAAAGTATGGCAGGCAGGTTTACCCAAAGATGGCAGAGACTGACAATTCGCTAGTATTTCAATAAACTGGCCTTCTTTAATATTTCAATGAGCACCTTCTACATGTCTTACTACATTAACTGTGTACTGGAAGCCGTAACGGCCAAGTGGTTAGCATAATTTAGAGCAATGAACCAAATTACTGCCAGGTTACAGAAATTTATAAATGAGCAACTTTTCAACAACTTCACGATCCCAACTTGTAGATCTTCGACTCCTATTTAGATTTGATGAGTGTCGATACGTGTTCGGATATCTGTAAGACAATACGTATTTCATGAACGGTGATTGTCACCATCTTAGTTGATGAGTTCGTTCCCTTATCTGATAAATCTATAACAAAAAAATGATTTTCTGTAATGATTCGCCTAATCAATACCTCTATGTCCTAACTTTGTTTATGTATGAAGTATCCCGATGTTTTAAACGAAAAGATGTTTTTACGTTAGAGGGCAGAATACTTGTATGAAAGTTTCTAGTATTTTCGATGAGTTACTAACGTTGAGATCCTGATGCTTTCTCAAAGATGGCAGCATTAACCGGTATAATTTAAAAAGATTAAAGATTTACCTCATTATTTAATCTATAAAAATCACAAAATGATAACACAATACCATTTGTTTATAAACAAATGGTCCTCGTTTAATCGTGAATTTCAAGATTGACAAATACGCCAGTTACCACCATTTATTAGACAAAATCAGAAAACACCTTCATCGTTAACAAATAATTTTATTTTAAAGATCATTGTAAAGATCGTTTTATGTATAATTTTGACAGAATATGGCACACGATCTGTTCACTTCTGGGAAATAAGTACTCTGTATGTCCGTTGCGCTGAGTTCCTAATAGATAAGCTGCTATGGACGTCCTATGCTGAACATCTAGATATCGATTCTTAACCAAGTTGGTATCGAACGGCAATTTCATTTTAAGAAAATAGTATGCTTCTTAAGTTTCAGATTATTCATTTTTGTGATAGAGTCACTGGTCGCAGAAAATTTTGTAAAACACGAAATCTCTAAACGAGAGATATTCGAGTTTTTGAGAAAATTTGCATTTCAGACAATCTAACTTAGTTCGCATTCGATGATACCTTAAGATTAAAATTAAAATTGTCAACAGTCCAGACGCACGCTTCAGGTCAAAAATCTAAATAAGAGTCAAGTTCTAATTGCCAGACGATAATTTATTAATTCATTCAGTTTCGTTCAATAATATCGACAATCCGCTTTTTATCAAATTAATATTAACTAAAAAATTAATTTAATTCCAACTTACCATGATGTATCACTTACGTAACCCGTAATAGAATAGTTTCTTCCACAACCAACGTTTTGTTTATCTTCAGTAATCGTATTTAGTGACCAGCTTGGTTCAAGTTTAGCTAGGGCAAACAACTATCCATCTTTAATATAATACTGTGGGCAAAAAATAGTAAGACTATGTTCATAATTTTAAAATTCTTTATTTATTTCTCCAAATCTATTTCGTTCCCCTCCAAGTAATCCCCCCCCCCAGCCTCAGTACACTTGTGCCAACGTTTTTTCCAATCCTCAAAACAGTTGTTAAAGTCAATTTCCGGAATAGCCTCCAATGCGCGTAGCAATTCACGTTTAATGTCTTCAATTGACTCAAAACGGGTTCCTCGGAGCGGTCGTTTGAGTTTGCTGAACAGCCAGAAGTCACACGGAGCTAAATCAGGCGAATACGGTGGTTGCGGAACGATATAAAACTTAAAGAACCGTTTTACTGCTCTGAAATTGGATTCTGAAACGGAATATTTGTTATGATATTAGAACGTATTCATCTGAAATGACAGGGGCTATCGGCTTCAATAATTCTCATGGACACAAGAGGGGTAACGGCGCCCCTCATATGGCTGTCTGATGGGGAATAAGTGAATAAGTGACACTTCAATTCATCCGCAATCTATGCTATGATATTTGTATACTCATGATGATGTTACATTCCGAAAGTGGCACAGACCTAACAAATTATAACAATTATTTATGTACTTCATAAGACAGCTGTGTGTAATATTTACAAATTGTTTCTTTTAAAATCGATGCTACAAATAAATTGAACCCGCCCTCATATTGAGCAGCATATACATACATATGTAGTTTTAATTTTGGGTATACTACACCACAATCAAGGTGCATAATTTATATTGTTTTGTGTTTTGCTCTCGAAGGTGAATTTGATTACGTTTACAGTGTTTTGTTCAATTGGGACAAGGTAGTAATAATTAATTATTTACATTTATTTATCGATTTCTATGAATTATCGTGAACTATATTCCGTATTTGATTATTATCCAACTAACCCAAAATACTATAGGTTTAAAGTTATACCTATATGGATGTATTTCAGTATGCAAAATATTAATTAAGTTATAAATGTTGGTTTTTGAACCTTAATTTATCGGAATTGCTAAATTGTCTCGTGACACCCAAACATTCTTAACCATCTTCTTCTCCCTAAATAATTGTTTACGACCACGGAGTTAAGTATTTACTCACAAAAGACAATTTAATCGTCTTTTGTAAGCATATTGAAAAAAATTGTAACATTTCGGCAATATTTCTGTCTATGACCGAGCACTGGTACTGTTTTTAGAATTTAAATTTTGATATAAGTATTTTTTTAAAATTAGGCCAAGACAATTAAGATATGAATCATAAGTATATATTTTTTTATAAATTCTAATTATAAGTTTAAGTTACTATTCATGATTCAATACTCTTATCTGAAATGTGCCAAAATATTTTTATTTTTCAAATTTTGCTTGGTTTCATTTTTAGTGGTGATTTTCGTCAACCAAAATGTATAATCCAAATGTTTAAAACTCTCAAATTTTATTGGTTTCACGTTGAGTGAAATTTTTCCTAATCTCGGCACTAATCCTCTCTATTTAATCCTCTTTGTATTGTGAAATATTTTATATTTTATTGTTTTGCAAATTCCAGAATTAAATTCTTTGATTTCTGGTAATATAAAACTTTATTTTACTTTCGCACAAATGTGTTTGAGTTAAACGACGAACGTTTGGTCGCATTCATGGCTAAATTTCCGCAAGGCTTTTAATGCAATCAATATTTAATTAACAAAGAATATAAATTCTTATATTATTTTATAACACTAACTGAAGTCGTCAGATTATTTTGTCAACCAAGTCATAACACTCAATATTATAGAGCTAATATATATAATGTTAAAATAAATATTTATTATTATGAATGATTTTTTCAAGCGAATTTAAGAGAAAATTCCCCAACGGTTTTTATGACGCAAGGTATTTTTTACTACATTCATATTATATACAATGACGACGTATGTGACGTGACGCTTAACATGTGTAATGAAATCATGACGAATATAAATATTAACTGCTCAACGATAAAACACTTTGGTAGCCAAGCCGTAGAGATGTTGGTCTCCAAGTGTACCAATTAGCATTTGGATTTTACACTGCTATTTGACAAGGAATATGCATTCACACATCTTTATGGTTAATTTTGAACGGAAACATATTGATCGGATCTATGTAAATTAGAACACAATGCCTCCAAAACTATCTTGAAATCTTATTTCAATGTCTAATTCCACGTTGCTTGCAAATTTGGTATCAGTTTTCAAGATTTCATAGAAGCTGTGACTATCAAGTTAAGCATTCTTCCTTCTAATTTTTTTCTTGGTCGTTTAACATTTCTGCGATTATTTCGCAGAAGGTCCCAAAGCAGAAAAAGTAGAACGAATTGATAACAGACCGGCCAATTTCAATTTTAAATCCCAAATCTATGACTAATTTTGCAATGAACTATGGTCCGGTTGCTGAAGAACCTCCGTTCACGTGGGAAGAGATCATCAGTGCTCTAAAATGATTTAAACGAAACAAGTCGCCAGGACTTGACAGCTTGAACGCTGAAATAATTCAACTCGCATGGCCTATCATAGAGCCCAGTATAATAAATATATTAAACAGCTGAAACTTGAAATTTGACTACCTTCCTAAGGTGTGAAAATCTATCACTCAAAATATAAATAGCGCCAATAGGACCAGGAAAAAATTTTGTTTCTAGTACTTTAGTTCACAAATCCGCCGTTTCCGCGCTTGTCCGCAACTGATACAGTTTACAAATTATCTGGTATTTTATTATTTGCTGATTCCGAGTTAAGAACTCAGTGAAAAAACAGAGAATTACGTTTCAGTTTCGGTTCTTCAATTGTATTTGCTGTGAAAATCATTTCGTTTTAGGCCTTTGATGATATAGAACGAACAGGTTTAAGACTTGTTATATTTGCGGGTCTCATTAAAATCTAAAAGATTATGTACCATGTTTGGGCTATCAGGATTCCTGAGTTACATTACCCTGCTTATACGGAGTGGTTTTATAGTTAGAATAATTAAGTCCAATTACTTAATTTAAATAATTATTTAGAATTTTCCTGCATTCTGCCTGTTTACGATATTTTTTGCTTTTATTCAAGCATGTTGCCAAAGTATAGCTCTGAATAACTTTGTTCACGGCTAAGGGTTACAATTATTGCATAATGCGCGCCCGTAAATCCAGATCCCGTTAAATTTTAATTAGAAAACTACACCCAAATTTTGTTGTGGATCATAAATTTTGATTTAAATTTTAATAGCCACCTTTGTGTTGATTTACAAATCATGAATTGAAGCGTATCAGATCAAGAGTTAAGAAATACACCTGATATTTCACTAATTTATTGGTTTTAAACTGTAACGAAAAATAACGGCTCAAAATGGTTTGGCAAATGAGCGGGGAACAGAAGAAATTATAATATAAGTTTATGAATAAAATCGTTCAAAAAATTAACATCCTGCACAGACAGTGCTATATAATCGTCAGATACATGATATCAAACGATTTGGTAAAAATTTATTTTGTTTGCGTATCATCCTCAAACATTTTGCGCAACAATCACTCCGTATGCAGAGACTTTAATGACCCATAGAGATGTTTGCGACTCTACAACAGTAATTCCAAAAGACGCTTAAACGGGGAGTAGATCTCCGGACAAAATACATCGATACTAGGTAAGACAACTAATTCGGTTAGACCGATTACGTTTTTTAAACTGGTTAAGCTGACCGTCGTCAAATAAGTATCGCATGAAATAATTCAATTTTGCTGCAGTCTCTTTTCGCTGTTCAATCCTTTTTCATAACATCCATGAGATATGGCGAAACACTCCGTGAAGGATTTTCCCTTCGTATTTATTTATTATTAAATTTTTTGTGACATTTCTAAAATGTTACTGTTAAAACGTTTACAGTAAAATAACAGTAACGCAATATGTACGATGGGTATTATGATACTAATGATGGTACTCAATGTCATGTTAAGTCGTAAAATAGAATAAGAGTCCAATTAAACAGGCGTTGACTTAAAAACATTAATTTCACACCAAATTTGAACAATCCACCCACAACAATGTGAAGAACCTTACATTATTATTCCAACTATTTAAGGTGAACATTTTCTATATGAAATCGAAAAGTGATTGAATTTTATATGCGAGAAGATGGCAATCTGTGTGTATTGTGTATTTTCCACATTTAGCGAAATTATTATTTTAACATATGGGTATGAGAAATTGGAACGTACGCTTATGTATCGTAAAACAAGTTCCGGTGTCAGATTATGAGTCAGACATCACTCTGGTGTGTGTTGCGATGAAAATATTTGAACACGCTAAAGATGCGGAAACTATTCGTTCCACATAACTCATTTACATAAACTAGTTGTAATAATCAATCAATTTACTATAGTTTAGGTATCAAGAACAATGTACATATAATCGATATTTAAGTACTTACTTAACTTTAACTAGCTTTATACATAAATAGATATGTCATATACGCTTCTAGAAGACGTTAACCGATAAACATAATAAAATGTAAAAAAACTATCCATACGAGCATAGCAAATATCTGTATGATGAAATATGAATTGAAAATACACAAAACTATTTAGGTTCTATAATTCTGAGCCCATACACAAACGTATACACGAAATAACGTTAAAACATGGGAGTTCGCGTGCCACCAATATTAGACTACTTTTGTACATCCACGTGACAGCATTTAAAACTTAATATTTTTTTTGAATTCATAAATCCGTGCATGTATTATGTTGTAAGATTTATTTGAGACCAAATCCATTATTTATGTATTTACAGTTGGCTTGTACATTAGAAACAAAACATACTTTCATGCTTTCTACTCTTCTATTATAAGATACCAAAACAAAACAACAACAACAAAAAATTATGTTAATTTGAAATTGTTTATGAATGAAGTGTAAATTGGTATACTTTCTTTTACTCGACGAGATCATGGCGCAAGCAGCACATTAGAGACATTTATAACAAAACACCTTGCGTCGCGACTAAAATGCGTGTGCATGCGGCACGGCGTGCGACTAATAAATTTTGATTTTGTGTTTACATCGTCGCATATGATTTCGGTCGATAGAATATGTAACGAGTGTATAATGGGCTCAGAAACGCGTAATATTATAAATACTTTCTATATGTAACATTTAATTATAAACAATTATTGTTATGTTCGGTTTCAAATTAAAAAACAAAAAGTACATGGCTATTATCGCTTTGTGTTACTTTCAAATATACAAAATATGCGGTACATAAGCAAGCATCGCCATCGTTGCGCACTCAAGACTCAAAGTTTTACTGAAGAAAATAAACATTTTTGCTTTTTAGAAAGTTATTCAATAATTTAGTTTCGATACAACGAATTAATCAAAAAAAATCTATTATTTAATAATAAAAATAACAACAACAAAAAATGGTAAACATAAGCACGCGTCATGAGTGATTCATTTTCAATTTTCCACGTTTTTTTCTATGATGATGAACGAATTTCGAAATGATAACTATAATATCTCGCGCGCACATCTTGAGATGAAATTTATGTTTTTGCTATTCCGTATAGTTTATTATGAATTAGATCTTGAGTGTGATGTAATCCGATTTTTATAGTGAATTAATATTATATTAGTTGAATGAGTGCTTCAGAATTAATGATTTTGTTTGTTCACTCACTGTCTTTTATGTTTATATAAGAATCTAGTGGAGGTTAAATTAATTATAAGGCGTGTACCCCTTTATACAGAAGGCGAAAAAAGTCGGGTAGTAAATTTCTTTCGGTACTTACTTTTATAACATCTTTTTTTGTAATTGGTATTTTGTTTAATATTTGACTACTTGGTTTAAAATTAGGTTGGTGATATATCAATCGATTGATTCACAATAGACAAATTAATTCGGGTGATTAGTATGCTTCATAAGATAGCAGAGAATTTCCAGCAGAAAAAGTTACTTCTAGTACTCCCATACAGATTCGTTATGGCACTTTTTATTTAGCTAAAATTATTATTATTTAAAAAATCTGGAGCGAATACACACTGCCAATAGGCAAAGTTTTATTTTGGGAGTTAACTAAACAAACCGAACTTCTTTCGCTTTATAAAATGCTCTAGGAGATGCTGTAAATATTAATTATGCGATGGTTATTTTTTGGTTCGCGTAATTTGATGCGAATGAAGTTTGTGCTAACTTTCCAAAAAACAACAACAATAAATTAAAATACAGCAGCAGCATTACTTATTAGGTGCACAAGTAGAAACTCGGCCTTTTTTGGTCAAATTCAACTTTATCCAAAATATAATTGGTACAAAGATTAGTTATCGAAATATTCGCCATTACTATATAAGATCTTTTGCCATTTATCAGGTAGATGATGAATCCCTTCGTGATAGAAACTTGGTAGTTTCGAAGCAAAATAGTCATTCAAATAACATTTCAAATGATGACATCGATATAAATAAGTGATAATCAGAGGAAGACAAGTCTGGAGAATACGCCGCATGCTGCAAAACTTATCAGCCTAAGGGGAAGATGAGTTCCTGTGTTGGTTTTGCTGTATGTGGACGAGCGTTGTCATGCAGCAATATCATCTTCCGCCTTCCTTGGCCCGTAAATGGCATTTTGCCCTCCAGAGCATCACTTAACTTAATCATTTGGGCCTGGTAATGTTCAGCTGTAATAGTTTGGGCTGGCCTAGATCAACCCATGGTTTTCTGCGTTAGGATTATCGTACAAAATCCACTTATTATCACGTATAACGATTTTGTGTAAAACATTCTTTCTTTTGTACCGAGAAAGCAAACTTTTCGTTTTTTGTTTTTCCCATTTTCCTTCCTTCTGTATTTTACCCATTGCATGCTACCTGTTCTACAAGCTCTTTTTGAGTTTGACATGGATTTTCATCCAGTAAAACTTTAAGTTCTTCGTCTTCAAATTGTTTTACTGCCGGACATGGATCGTCCTCAAGACTACAATTACCATCACGAGATCTTGCAAACCACTTGTTTACTGTTGGATGACTCACAGAATGTTCACTCAAAGTCGAATTAATCAATTCCACAGCTTGAGCAGCATTCTTTTCATTTGGAAACAGAATATAATGACTTAAATGTTGGTTATCGACATCAATCTCTTAAAATAATGCACACGAACGATAGCTTGTAAATGAAACTTATGTCCTAAAAATTGCAATGACTAAGCATGAGAAACACATATCCAAAATGCCGGGTGATTTGGGTGCATTCAAGTATATTTCAATGCAACCATCTTCAGAGCCGAGTTTCTACTAGAACACCTAATAATTAGGAGTAATTCAGGCGAATTATCTTTATTTTAATAATATTTTCAATACTAAAAGTTGTCTATACCTTCGCTTCTGAAAACTGAAAACAGATAAATTTATTAACTTAATTACAACAACAAACCCGATTTTGAAATAAACGCTAAATAAAGGCCGATTATCATTTACCATAGAACTTGTTGTTCATATTCTACAACATAAACATTTAAAACATCTATACAAACCGAAGGTATTTTATTGAAATTGTTTAAGAAAATGCTGATTTCCTGTTAGCACATTCCAAAAATATACCACGTTAGAATTTCCTTACTTAGAATATCTCTTAATGGGCATATTCCAGAACGTATAACAAAAAATTCCAACTCTAACATGAAAACCAAAATTTAACCAAATCGGTTATAAAATAACCGATTTCTATTTAGCAAGGCCTCTGTTTGCCGTATTCCGGAACATAACAAAAACATATGTTCAGAATCCCCATAGCTTTAGATTATTCAAACCAAATCTGAACAAAATCGCGTAAGAAATGCTCGATTTTCATTAAGATGCCCCATACCGAGTTCTTTGCGATAAGATGCGCATACTACTACATCTATTGGCTTAATACGATATAATATGTTAAAATTACGGCGTTTTTATATTATTATGCGCGGTTTTGAGAACGAATTTCAAGTCCAACCCGTGTTCGATTATATCCGCTTTATCCTATAATTGCCACACGGAAGTGTTATAAAAGAAAAAAGAATTTCCACCTTCTCTAACTATTCTCCCTATTCTCTAGCACTAAACGCACTCTTTCCTTGCAGCACTAAATGAATTGAAAACGATCTGCAGTCAACAGTTGCTCTAATATATCTTAAAGTTCCAACGTAGTTCATTAGAAACTTTCTCAATTTATGATACGCTTGGATGACGGCATCCAATTTAAAGCCCTTTATAACAAGAGATTGATTTTTTGCCAATATCAGCATCGGCTTTGTCTTGGTCTTATAGTCTTCGGTATAATCTTCAAGAGCATTTACTTTGGCAGCTTTGATGCCATCATCACATGTTAGGTACTTTCCAACGATAGCGTTCATAATCCCATTGCGGTTTATGGCAGGCCGCGTTAGTTCTTTTGAACGCTGACCTTACTGAAGGTCTCATGTCCTTTTTTTTAAGAAACAACCTCTCTCCGTACGGTGGTTCCATCGGGATGACTTTATTACGCATACCAGGTACGTTATTTTTTCCATTTTTCTGCTTCAAACAACTCTTCTATAGTATAACGAGCGAAACCTCTTCGAAAATAATTTCCTGGACGCGTTGGTATGGAAAGAATAACCCTACAGATCAAAGTTGTGATTTTATTTATGACCTTCTTATATCACGACCTTGGATATGTCTACGGTGTCCCGTTCCGTAGACTAATTAAATCGAAAGGGGTAGATAGTTCTAGCTGACGCTATACTCCATAGGGGTATTTGGCCACCTTATTTCTAAGGTTACATAATCATTTTTAATTTCGGATTAATACATTGCAAAAGATTGGTCAAATCCTAGCCAGGCCCTATTGCTGCTGGAAAAAGGTGCACCCAAATTTGTACTAAACCAAGCAACGGTTGCTTTGCGTTGTTGTCGCATTATAGGTGTATTAAGATAGAAGTTTGATAAATTAGTAATTTTCAAGTGATTTTTTTATACCCAATTTGATTTAAAAACTTCCTTAAGATGTGCAAAATGGGAGTTTGTTTTAGCGATTATCTCCTCGTTCGATACGAATCTTGTTCATGCATTTTCCGTGCATTTTCTCCACATTTTGAAGGAGAAGACGTCGCAAGGCGTCAAGTATGGAGAAAATAGTGGATGAGGGTATCAAGCTGGCTGTGACCTATTCGGCCGACGGGACCATTCAGTGAAAACCTAACGTTAAGAATGATTGTTTTCTCCCTAAAGATTTTTCCCTCGTATGATTTGCAAAAATACAATATCGTGGACATAAGAAATTAATTAACCCTAACTAACAAAAATTAAATTTGAATTAAAAAGTGGCTAGTGTACTTAGACCAGTGCGGAACTGAATGATTTTAATGTTTAATTAATTTCAAAGTTTTATTCTGTTAACCATAAAAAGTCAACAAAATACATTAACTATACATCATCGGTCGTAAATTCAATGATACCTATATGCAACACGAATGTAGGTGGTCGGCTTTGTATAAAATCGCAACACGTTGTCAATTTCCCTCATTATTCGCAAACATCAATCACGTTAATTTGAAAACATGGCAAATGAACTATAAGAATAGAATAACCTACAAAAATTGTTTATTACCAACATACTCGTACATGTGTATTTAGAAACCAAAAATAATAAAAAAACGAAAATTTAATCCCCTGCAATGAATTTTTTTGTAATTAATTTTAATGATTAGAACATATCCATACGTATATACAGTGTGGAGGTGTGCGTAATATGTTAGTCTAATAACAATAAATAATTTAGATTTTTTAGAATATTCTTGTTTTGTCAACAACACCACTATTTAACACCCAGGAAGTATTTAGAATTTAGCCAGATAAAAATCTGGGTTTTTCGACTCGCCTTTATATATCTCACTAATTGATATTGCCCGTATATGGATGCCATGACCTGTGACAAAATGTTACGTTATAGTAGTTACCACCGCAGTTACCACATTATATACTCGTATAAATGTATATCTCGTATTGATTTTATGTAAATTTGTTGTCATTTGATGTGTACCCCCTTTTTGTAGTTATGCAAAGTAAACCGCAGATCAAGCCTTTAAATTACCTCGTGTTGAAACAATACGTGATTTGTAGGTCATACATATTAAACAACAAAAAACAAAATATGGAATAGTGACACTCCTCGTCTCCAAATATAAAATAAACAACTAGTATATGAACCCTAGTTTCCATAATCGTATATTAGTTTTATGATTTTTATGAATAATTCATTTTGCATGTTTAACTCGGAAGGATATTGAATCGATATTCGGTGCCAAGACGTTCGAGTACATAAACCAAAAACAAACGAATTTGTTCGTGGTTTGTCAATTTGCTTATATACTCGTATACCATGAGGCGTACACGGATATGCGATTGGCACTACTGGGGTATTTAGCTTGATGATAGTGATTAAAAAAACTAAACTAATAAATCGCTAGAAATGAGAGAAGGGGCATACTTAATTCAATTAGTTATGACGTATTATACACACTTCTGTTTTCAATTTTTATATTCAATTGTTATTAACAAATAATGAAAATAAAAATGGTTGTTGAGTGCTGTGCGGTGTGTGATGTGATGCAATCAACAAAAGAGAAATTGTTCATAGCTTTTTAAATATCTTTTAACTACTGTACTATAGAGTTTTCATTATTTTCCATTATTTTTTCTTTAATGTATCGAAACAACAAAAAAATTATGATTGCGTGTAAACACACATAATTTTTATGTTCATATGAAAATAGCTCGTTGGCTATAAAAAAGTCACACCAAAATAATTTGGTGTTTCGAGATCCTTGATGTGTTAAATTTGATATTGTTACCGAATATATCTTGGGTATACCATTAAACTCGTTGCTAAATCATAAACCAACATACGTGTTGGATTACATAAAGCAATGTTTTTTTACGATAAATAAATTTAAAATATTATGATTGTTTGCTCAATAGCTAAATAATAATTTTTAATTTTTTCTATTTACAGATCGAATTGTGTGATATCGGCCCTAGGACCGGTATGGAGTGTATGCCATTAAGATCACCACCGGGTCCATATCATTATCATATAAATGATCAAACAAAATCACTGCAGGAATTACAGAATGAAGTTGGTGCTTTATTGGAATTTCGTGATTTGGTTATCGAAACCTTCCCTGATCTTAAAAATAAAATGGCATCATCTTCATCAGCTTCCAGTACTCTTACCGGTATGCAATCATCTTTAGCTTCTAGGTATGTCGAAAATTATAAATAAGTTATGTTGTATATTTTACACACGATACTAAATAAATATTTTTCGTTTATAGACGAGAATGGGAACCCGGAATACGTGTTAGGCGAAAACTAATGCAAAAAGAAAATTCCGAAATATCATCGTCTTCTTTGATACGAAGTCGAAGTAATTCACATAGTGGTAAAAAAGAGCCAAAGAGTGGTGAAGGAAATGGTAGTGTTGTGCAGGATTCGGGCTTCTCGACCGAAACAAATTCGTCAAAAGAAACACATAGTGCATCGTCGACAAGCGGGACTGCTACTGTAAGTATTTTTATTTTTTATTTTTTATATAAATTCAACATAAATTTTATCAATGTCATTAACATTAATTTGACCTTAATTTATCCGAATGTTTATCATTGAAAAAGAAAAGAAGTAATACTTATAATGTTTTCGAATCATTCTGCGTTAGACCCATTACCAATTTACTTGCGCATAGAACTACTATTAAAATGAATACACAAATTACATTGCCTAATATTAAAATTCAGTCAAATAAAGTAGATATCCAGTTTTGGAGCGTCTGACACATTAACCACAGTGTACTTTGGAACACTATCCTAGAATCATCTGAAACCCTCTCTCGAAGTTGAGGAATCAATTATTTGTAATACTTTGCTCAAAACATCTGATTTTGATTTAAAGTATAACAATCTGGTTCCATTGCTTAGAGCTAAGCACGTTAATACATTTAATGTCCGCTTACTAGCCTTCATTAGACGAAAAATTATTGATGAACTGTACAGTAATCTTTCTTAATAATCCTAGAATTATTGCAAATTTGTTCAACTAGGCTTTTTCTAACTGTGACTTTAGGCCCGATATCTACTACTTTAAATATTCTTGCTCGGCCATGTCAAACATCACTGGTATCCATCAATATCGATTATTACATTGTCGTTGAGTTACTAAACCAACGAATGATGGATTTTCGAATCGATAATTTTTCATCTGGACCGGACGGTTTGCCCCCCATTATTTTAGGTTGTCTTAGTTAATTGTATCAGCCGTTTGGCTCGTGCAATTCTTTTTCAAATATCGATATCCGCTTGAATTTTTTCATCAATATGGAAAGGCGCATTCATAGCCCCGGTTCATAAAAAGTCTGTAAATCAAACTTCTCCAACTATAGACCAATCGCAAAACTTTCTTGTGTTCTCAGCTATTTAAAGGCATAATAAATGACTCGTTGCTTCTTTGTCCTATTCAACATGGTTTCACTAGAGGAAAACCAATAACTAGCAAATCTAACTTTATGGAGCTTTAAATGCTTTGGAGGAGAAAGATAAAATTATTGCCACCGATTACAGTAAAGTATTTGTCTTAGATTCCTGCTTTGCGTAGATTTCTACGGTTCTTTAATCGTAAATGTAGCAGTTTGGGTTTACAATAAACAACATCGAATTTGTGATCAAAAGTTTCTGTTACGAAACTTATCGGCAAATTTTTCAGTTTCGTTAACTAATCCTCATAAAGGGAGTAAAAAGAACAGGCATATAATAAATGCTCAAAGACAGTGGCTTACTGTCCAAAGGAATACGACAAATTCACCTCAAAATGGTTGCTTAAATGCTCCAGGCAAGCAAGTATTATAAATGCTGCACACCTGCTAATCCAGAGATCAATAGGTGGAATTTCCAAGATAATTTCAAGTGTCGCTGTCGATCTGGTATGCATAGCCCCACACAATTGCCAAACCGTTCTCTGCAAGTCTTATACGTATTTTGGTTTCATAGTCCAAAAACAAAATCTATATTATGATTTCGTTGAAATTTCCGAAAATCCCTCGTCTCTTAAAAAGGACCACCTCAGTTTTCTTAGGACACTTCTTCCCAACACCAGGTTATGACTATGTGGATTGTCATTTTCCTGTGATTACCTAGGACATTCATAAATTTACCAACAAGTATGGCGACATCTTCAGCATATTCCTGACAGTAAAATCGGTTGTCAATTAACTGGACTAACAATGAGTCGGCGACAAGACACCACAGTAGGCGAGGCGGAACCCCTCCATGTGGACATATCTTGAGAGAAGTCGTAGCGCTACTCAAGTTAGCGGTTATTTGCCTGACTCTGAATATGGGGTGGGTTTCATGCCATGCTTAAAGCTGCTGAGATCATAGCACTGAAAAATACATTATCAAATGCTCCTCAGGGATAAATTTTGTTGTCCAGCGATTATTCAAATCGCCTTGCGACTTCATGAAGCGCTATTTCAATAGGTTTACTCTTTTCGTAGCCGTGTTGATTAGGATGAATTTGAAAGAACTTAAGAAGATTATTTCTATTACCTATCCACTAGGCGTTCCAAACATTTAAGTAAGAACAAGGGCAGACTTCTCCTAAAGCCAGATAGGCCCTGAAAGGGTGGTCTAACATAAATTCCACTCCCTCCTGCAGAGCACCCGTAAAGAGACCATCTAATTTCAGATAATTGTTTAATTTCGAAGAAATTCGAATAAATGAAATATTACGGTGGTCAGAGAGGTTACGGTGGTTAGACTCCGTGAGACAAGAATAATGTTAGTTACTTCCTGCCTTCATGAAGGTTGGTTGGTCGATTATCAACATTTAGTATAACTAGCAATGATCACAATGATCTGAATATTATTACGGTTATATGTAAAAAAAGTTCCGTGTCATATGGAAAGTTAGAAGAAATTATATCGTAAAGACAAGACGATACCTGAGAGCCCTAGATTTAGTCTCTCGATTTTGTCTCAAGAAGACATATTTGGAAAGTACTGTATGCAAGTACATATTTTAAAATTCGACGTTACCCCTCAAGTCACACGTTTTATTAACCCAGTTGCCTAAACGATACAAACGCCATAAAGAGTTAATTTCTCCTTTTCCAATGATTTATATCATCTGACGTTTTGTGCCGTCCGGCGAAATATTGTGCTTTGCCATTGTAGAATTTGTTAATTCGTGGCATTTTGGAAATATAATCTGAGCTTGTATGTTGTTTATACAATCTGGATTGTATCTATTTATACAATCTGGTCCTGTAAAATGGTTTATATTTTGGGCCTGAACCCTTGTAACATTTCGAAACAGATTTTAAAGCAATTTTATTTTCTATCTAATATTTTGCTAAATAATCAAAATATTTTTTTTTATTTTCAGACTCAGACAATTCTGCTTGTTAATTCGCAGCATCGTTTACCGTTAGTTGATGCCGAGGACGAATTATGGAATTTATTAGATGTAATACATAGAAAAAGTACAAGGCTTCGCGAGGAAATGGAATATTTGCAGAGTTTTGAGCAAAAAGAGCAACATAAAAATATCACTAGTAGTTTATCATCATCAGCATTATCAGCAGGCCCACCACCATTACCACCTCCACCTCATTTTTTAACCCAATTAGAACGTATATCAAGAGACGAAGAAAATATACTGCGTAAGGAACGTGATCATTTATTAGATAAGTTAGCCGAAATGGAAGCAATTACATTAACCAGTCAAATTAGAACCTCCCAAGTGGAGGAAAAACTAGAAGCAACGTATTTAGCAAAACAGGAAATTGAGGATAAACTTCAAATAGCATTAAATCAAAAAATGGAATTTAATCATTCGAGTAGTAGGATTACGGATTTATATAATAGTGATCTTGGTGATGATAGTGGATCACCTAATAAATTAGAAGTGTTATTACCTATAAGGACCGGTGCCTCGACAACAACAACGATAGGAACAACTCAAAAACATAGTCCGATAATATTAAAACCATCACCCCACCACATAATTACGTATGATAATAAAAATATTATGGATTCAAAATTAAATTTAGGTCGATTAGATGGGGTTGTGAGTACACCGAACCGTATGACCAAAGTTCGGGTTGCCGATTCGAAAAAAATCGCTGCCATATTATTAGAAACAAATCCAATTGAATTGCAACGGCATTTATTGACGGTAACATTTCAGAATCAGGTAAGATACGTTTTTTATGTATTACTATATTTTATTAAAATTAAACCAACCTTTCATAGTTGCATGACGAACATTTTTGTATGTGTTTCCGGTGTTCAAAAAATCAAAAACTATTCAATATGATAGTCGTTAGTGTTTGTTTAATAAATTTGGTTTGTTATTATTGTTCGTCTAAGCTTAGTCTCCATCCTTATTCTTTTGTCATTTAATTTTTTTTTTTGATTATTTGAATATAGTTTTAGTTGCGCTATTATATAAAATTTTACAATCATTGAATGCTCATTAAACTGTGAATTTTATATGGGTGTATACGTCAGTGGAGCTAAACCCCGTATGCCGTGAAACACGTATGTCATGCAATTTCGGTAGCTAGGTAAAATGTTAGGAATCGCTGTTTTACAATTCACATACTACTCACGTACAAGTACATTTAGAAAAGCGCGATATGCTTATTATTTATCCCACTATTTTTGTAAACGAAAGATAATTTCACAATTTATTCCCACGCACGCGAACCTTTTCATAGTTTGAAAATCATAATTTGTCTAACTTTAAATGATTATTAATAATAACAATAATACATATAATCTGGTTGTGTATCTTTATTTCTGTACAAAACAATAAGCATAATTAATTTTAAATGTTTTCGCGAATTTGCTTTATATTATTATAAACTATTAACCTTCAACTATTTTTGTTTTATTTATATGTTTTACGAACATATGCGTACACATTTCGTTCTCTGCACTAGTAGTTGAATTTAGTAACAAAGTATGTAATAAAAAAATTAAATATTTCATTGAAAAATAACCCAACCAAGGAAAAAACTAAAAAAAAAACTTTCTAAAATTGCTAGCTGTACATAGTTTATGACAAAGTTAAACCTAAAATCATTGTCTTTAAACTCTCTATCTTCTACCGATCTCGTGATAATTTCTATATTTGCACAAAACACAAATCAAATATTGACGCGAGTCATGACCACAAAAACGATCGAATTCCCTCCAAATATTTGTTCTAAATTTTTAAAAAGTATTTGTTCGGTATTAGCGCGGGTGAACAAATATGGTAAGTGTAATTAGTAAACAATTAAATAATAATATTTTGATTTTAATGATTTAAAATAGATAACTAACTGTAGGTGCTCATGTATACGTTATGTAAAAATAATGATCGATACCGTATGATCTAAATTAAATTAATCATTACTTATAAACAATTTAGTAGTAATTATTGCGTAATGGGTAATTAGGGTTTAATAACTATTAGACGGAAGAAACAGTTAGTATATTTTACAGATAATATTGGTTTTTGGGGCACTGCCCCCAACTAAAACTTATGGGTTTATTTCCTTTACATATACGACCTTAATTAAATTATATTGTGACTCCATCGAACAGATTGCGCATTTTGTTTGAATATTTGACCTATCATGGTTGAATAATTTTATATTGGTTAACAATTATTCGAATAGAACAAACGCCCTCGAACGATAAGTCCAATATCGTAATGTGTGAGAACATCGATATTTTGATTTGTGGGTCAATCACCATCAGGGTTTATAAAAATACTGTAATTGATTTGTATGTCACCAGGTGTATTAATTGAGAAATCTGATGTTTTTCGAGTCTCTTTGAGCGTTCTATGGTTCAAAAGTAAAAATATATTATTTTATATTATACTGCCGAAATTATACTCGAAGCGATTATTTCGTCTTCAGAAGGTGAAAACTATAAAGACAATGTTCTGTTATTTTAAAACGTCTCAGTCACTTCGAGTATCTTTATTGCATAAGTTTTATGGGTAAGGTTTCGATATACCTCGTAAAACTCGCCGCGTACCTTAGACCTGTACATTGCCTAACTTGTACAATTTTGCAATTACTACAGAGTATAGATTAAGCTATTATTGAGATACAATTGTTAAAAACTTTGAAAGAATAAATATTGTTGACGTTAAATTTGACTAAATTATAGTGAACAAATAAATAAATCGAATTTTCTTTTATTTTAGAACATTAACTTAAGAAAATTGGATTTTTAAGGTAGGTTGATTTCACTTTGTGTCACATTTGCAGTGTACCTGCAACTGTTTGATATCATGGGCTCTTTTTTGCTTTGTACAGAATTTATCAAAAGATAACTTTAAAACAATAATAGAGTAATAGAAAAATTTTGCAGTTTTTTCCCAAGAATAATTTACCTCAAAAATCGGAGAGGGTCTGTATCCACCATTTTCATTATGTGCATTTGCTTTCAATTTAACTCTCGAAAATAATAATTATTGTTGTGTTTCAGTTTAATAGTTAAATTTGGTCTCGTAGGCACTGAAGAAGCGAAATACCTCACTGTTGAATTCGATGGAAATTTTCGACGCCTATCGTTTTCCTATAGCAAGGGTAGAAACAAAAGAGCAAAGAATAATAAAAATTTCATAAATTTTTCGTTTTTCTTCTCTTGTGTGCTATAGGAAAACGATAGCCTTCGAAATTGAATGTCGGATTCAATAGTTAGGCCATAGGTTAAAGAGTAACTTAAAGCCCTCAACGTAACCCAATTTAAACTACAGCTTATCTTTCAAAAATTCTAGATTTTCGAAATAATTTTGGTGGAAACATTTCAAATGAACAAATTCGATGTTATCCTATAAAGAGTTATGCGAAAATGGAATTAAATTGAGAATAGCTTTAAGGATTTTTCATTGACTTGACTAGACTTCAAAACTGAACTAAAAGTATTAAATTTTATAGAAATAACTCGAGATGGAATATACTATTTTTAAGTTGCAAATCCAAAAAGTTATATTAGCCTTCAATGATGCACTCGTATCAGTAATGCACATGCAATACATTCCACACGCGAATTTTATCAATCTTAGTCGTGTAAAGCATTTGTAAATTTTCAACAGAATCCGCAAATCTCTTTCAGGTGAAACACTGGTAATAATAATTACTCTAAAGTACATACTGTTTACCAAAAATGTAAAAGTTATTAAGAAATTTAATAATGTATTAAGTAAACTTGATGCACAAGATGCATCTAGGAAGAAAGAAATCTACTTCAAATGAAATAGAAAATACTTCAAATTTCGAAATGCGTAGTGGCACACGCTTTGCTTTAATGATCGCGGACTGTGTAGACTAACTAGAGTCACAAATACCAAAAACCAATTTGATGAAAATATAACTTAGTTACTCGTACTATGAGTGTATAGTTCAGGCAATGAACATTAGAATTAATTTAGAGTAGAATCAACGTCGGGACATATAATCTCGACCCCGGCAACGAGAAATCCGTTAATGAAATGGCCCCTTAAGGGGTAACACAAATTCGCGCAGGAAACATTTTCGATAAGAGTTTCAAAAAACTTTATTTCGTAATTCTGTAAAAATTAAATCAAGTGTGTTCAAAGAAGCAGAATATTAAAACACAGAACAATCCTTAATTTTAATAAAAAATAAGTTTTATAGAAATTAGATATATGTGTGTGCCTCTTTCGCTTTTATTTGAATACCCCGCCTACACTTGTTTTAGTTAGAAAAGTAGTACCCACTTTCGCAGCAGAATTTAATCGTCTGAAGTTTTGTATGGTTGTGTCGTAAATTGTTCATCGTGAGCCCGGTGCGATTAAACTGACGTTCCAAAAGTAAACAGAACCCACCCTGCAGAATATTATAAAACTTTATGGAAAATTAAAGGCTAAAGCCTCAAGCAGCCAACACGTAAGACCCTGTTTGGACCCTTTAGATGGGCGGTACGAACACTAATATGTTACGGGTCAGTTATTCAGTTTTGACGAGAGGCCTATAAAAGGCAGGTGATCGTAGCACTAATCGAAACGGCCCAACTTAAGCTCTTATGCGAACGCCCGTTGAAGCATAATTTATAAACCCTCGCAAATTTAATTTAGAATCTTTTAGTGCATAACCGTTTTTCTCGTAAATGTTTTATTTTTCAAAATATTTACAATATTTCAAAATATTAACAAACGAAAAAGTTCCTATGGAAGCTGCCACTTCCGGTGGCAAACCAAAAAAGCTTCTATAGAAGCTTCTAGTGGACCGATTTTGGCTAAAATTCAGTCTGTTCTCTCAATTTTTAGTAAAGGTTTAAGTATGAAGTTTAATCCCTATCGATCAGTCCATCTGGGCTATACAGAGACCGAATTTTTGTTACGATTTTTGTGAAAAATTTTCATTTCCGTTTAAATTTTGGAAATCTGATTGGGAACCGTATTGTTGCAAATTGTATTTAGAATCGTTTAGCTCATAGTCGTTGTTCTCTTAAATACTCTACTTTTCAAAATATTTGCAAAAAACGAAAAAGCTGTGGGAGCTGTCACGTCCGGTGGACTTTTTTCGGTCAAAATTTACTGGGAGCCCCCAATTTATGGAAAAAGTAAACTAACATTTTAGACCAAAATCAGCCTTAAATGTCATACAAATAGACAATTGATCTCGTTTGATTTTTGTTTCTTTTTTTGTTTGGGTTCGGCTGGCTTTAAAATGTAAAACAGTATCTTTGGTCATACCAATAAATAAAGACGCATTAAGACCTAATTAAATACTGCATCAAACAATTTTGGACTTTAATCGCGTCTTGACAAAAATTGGGTCTTTTTATCTCTAACATGTCATCTACGTCAATGTAAATGCCATTGAGAAAAATATTCGTGCAACAACATTTGAAAAATCAACACATACGAATTTTGTTGTTGAAATTTTACACCAATACTTAAAATTTGTGAAAGCCTACTATTCAGAAACCTATCCTTTCGAATCGGTCACCCAGTTGGACAGCGCTGATCCAAAATATCAATTTTCGTCTTCGAAACACGTTAATTTCGAACCATATTCCATGTCTTTTTCTATCAGCATCCAAATAATATTCCAAAGTCTTGTATTAGTTAGCTAAAGGTTGTTCTTAAAATTGTTGTAAACAATTTATTTAAATTATGTAGCTTTTGTGTTCCATAAAAACGCATAATCTTCTTTGGAAATGTATACAGGTTTTCCTTAAGTATGTATACAAGTAGTATCAAAAGTATTAGATAATATAAATGAATAGTGACTGTTGTGTTTTTTTGTATGCAACACCTGCGAATGTTCTAATGATTAATTGATTAACAATTACTTAACACTTAAATCATTGTGGCAGAACAATTGTCCTCGATCGATCCATCACAGATTTCAATGATCATTAGTAAATGTATTTGATCAAAAATAGCTTGCAAGGTTGCTTAATATTCTTATTACGAAATATATGTTACACTTTGTTTAGGACGTCACGTAATAAAACACACCCAGCACAATTATGCCAATTTGATCAATCAGCGAATCTCTGAAGTGTATCGTAACAGGAATTGAAAATGATTGGAATAATTATTTGAACTTCAAACCATCTATAACTTTCCTCACTCAGTTTTCAGTGTTCCGGTTGGAGCTACAATGATGTCGAAAAGTAGTTCAACCTGTAGTAATAAGTTTCCGAAAACCTTTTGGTTGAAAATGATTAAAGGTAACAATTAAATCGGTCATCTGTATTTTTACCAGAATAAGGTGTCTTCTAATTTAAAATTGGGAGATATGGACCAATTGGTTAAGTTTTCATCATTGTAATATCTTTCGCCTTGCCATGGTCCAATTATTTAGTTATGCCCGACCTAAATTGCCTTTATCGAGGCCTTAAGCAATACAGCGTCATTTACTTTTGAAATTTGTTTGAACCAGAACTTTAAATCATTTTTGCAAGTCATGCTCACAGCGTTTATTGAGCCTCCTCCAATTAAACCAAAATTCCCTGATTTGAAATTAAAATTGTTCTGCAACAATATTATTGCAACTTTTTATGTCCCCTCTCAGACACAAATAATTAAAATAATTAACCAATTTTCTCTATTCTATTTCCAGGTCCTACAACAACGTCTAGAATCAGCAGTTAAATCAAAATTAATTTTTGTAAAGCGCATTGAGAAAGCAAAAGACGACATTGAGGATTTAAAATTTCAATTGGAAGAGAAGAATATTGAGCTTGAAGGTACAAAAGCTCAACTTCGTATCATAGAATCGAAGCAAATGTATAGTCCTGAACATTTACGTTCACCACTGTCACCTTCACGCGAATCAACGCTACGAATGCAATCGGTGTCTACACCTAGTATGAAAGCAATGGTACCACTACAAATTGATGAGTTACTGCATAATAGTAGTAGTACTGAATCCGCTCAAGATCAAGCGGACAAAGATAAATGTTTAGAAACAACACCAAAACGTCGGCCTAGTAAAATACCGACAAAATCATATTCCGCTCCGAAGCCACCAACGGGCCGTAGTCAAAATTCGCTAGCAAATAAAAGTGTTTCAGGTCCATCGTCCAACAAGAGTTTAAGTAAAAGCACTAATAGTCTACTAGGTAAATCTGATTCGAATCTACTTAAAAAAGATACGCCCAGTTTAACACGATCAGATTCAGTGCAAAGTTGGCGACGTGATTCATCACTAAATAATCGTAGCTCATCCATACCCATATCAACCAAATCAGTTAGTCCCGCAGCCAAGCCAACATCACCGCAAACAAAACTAAAACGTGACTCACTAACGTCAAAAGTGAAAAATTTGGATTCCCTAACGCGAATCCAGTCACCCATCCAAACCGGTGGCGGACTATATAAATCAGCGTCGAAAAAAGATTTAAGCTCTAGTTTTTCGACTGGAAGCGCGAGACCAGATCGAAAGCAAATTTCTGTTCCAGTGCGACGTGTTAGTAGTGTATCAGTGAATCGTTCCAATAATAATAGTAATAGTAATATTAATAATAGTAATAATAGTAATGGTGGAAATGATCATCAAAATGAAGAAAATGGAAAGGTACGAAATATACGTTCAAGTATCTGGAATTGGTTGAAAATTTAATTTTTTTTTGATTTTATTAATGCTTTTCTGTTTTTTTTACTATATGTAACTTTATATATAATTTTTAAGGTAAATAATTATTATTTTTTAATTAAATTAAATAAACAATCATGATATAAGGGTGGGTAGTAATCGCGCTTCGAAATCTAAAACTACTACATTAATTAAAATAAAATTAAGGAGACTTGTTAAGTGTGATAAAAAAAATAATTAAATAACAAAAAAAAAATTGTTTATATATATAAATAAATTAGAAAGAGAGAGATATTATTATGAATTTAATTAATTATACGTATTATTAAAAAATAAAAATTTAAATATTTTTTAATGAAAATAAAAAAAAAGAAATTGTGATTTTATATAAAACATATATAATTTAGTAAACGTAAAATTTATTAAGAAAAAAGAAAAATGAAAAAAACCAAAAAGAAAATAATAATTCCTGTATTAATTTTAATTATTATTTGTTATTTATTTCATATTTTTTTCTAATTATTATTTAATTCGTTAACGTAAATATAATATTTAATTTATAGATTTACATACACATACACATGCTACATTATACACATACATATATATATTATATAGATAACAGTTACTATTTATATATAATTTCATTCGTTTTTTTATATTTGATGCTCATTTTGTATTGTATACATGTGTTTTTTATAAAACATTAATTTTATTCATCTCATCGATATGTAATTAAACAAAATTTCGTGTATTTTAGAAAGATTCATAGGTCCCGCATTGGGCGCCAAAATTTCTAATTAAAATATAATCCCTAGTCCAAAAGATATACATTTTTCCCAAAAAGTGGGTTTCGCTTGCCACGATATTTTGAAAATTACACCCCACTCTAGGTGTCCTAAGTATTTATTGCTTACCCCAAAAAGGATAGATATTAAATAGATACAAAACCAGATAACTTTTTTAAATAGTAGACTCTACTAAAATGCAATTGTTCATAACGTTTTATAAAAACAAAATATTTGCACAGAGAATTTCCTATTCAAATGAAATGTATGACATTTACAGCAGTTGGTACTACTTCCCCTTGCATTGCACTTTAGCGTTTATTCAGTTTTCAATTTCGTAATTTCGACTTATATTGTCTATAATTGAATTATATGAAAATTAATTAAAAATTGCATTCACCCTACATATTTAAGAAAATTTAAAGCCACTGAATATTAAAAGATGACAGCGTATTGCATTGGACATTTATAACAACAATCGCATTAATAGTTAACCGAAATGGATTCATCTAAATTCAAAATGATTTTAGATTTACGTAAATCTAATCCAATTTTTAGTACTACAAACTTTACTTACAAACTTTGAAGCCCAAAACTAAATCCGAAAGTGGTTCTTGATTTTTCCAAATCTAAATCCTAATCCACTTTTACCAATGCAATACGCTTAATAGTACAAATATTTGTCACAACATTTTTCGTGACAGTTTGAAAAGTTCATCTCATCAGCATCGCCTTTTAGAACTCACAACTAAAATGTCATTTTATAGCAATTACAATTTTAGTGCAAAGTCATAACAAATGTCAATTGTCATTTATCACTTGATCAGAATCTAGGTCCAGGATAGGTCGGAGTTTTACATATTTAAAAACAAAACTTTAAAAAAATTAGGCATCTGCGGTGGTGCTAGTAGAATAGTGATTTCTCCGTATTTTTTTTTTCGATCCGTAAAAAATTCAAAATTTCCGTAAATTTGTGGAAATAAGAGCTGAAAACCTGCAAATAACTGTTTTAGCCTAGTTGTTTTATCTACTTTATAATTACAATCTTCTTTTATGAATATAATTAATACAATACAATGTCAAAAATCCGATTATTACTCTGGACCTCTTTTTATATCTATACTTTTTGCTCTTACACAAAATTTTGTTTAGTTTTCTACATAAAATTATATCATCTAAAATTAATAATAATTAGCACGTTTTCTGTTTGTATTTTATATTATATATATCCTTTTTAACTGTGTCAAATTACTAACAAATCGTTATCATATAAATTTCATTAAATATTAAGCAAATTATCAATTAAAAAAAAACAAAAGTATGAATATCGAAAACGCAAAACTAAGGACATCCGTACTGCGAAAAAAAAATTTAAATCACAAATATACGCTACATTCGAAGGGATTACAACAAGTATACACACATACAGTTCATCGGCCGCAAGGATTTTTTTTGTTGCTGCGCCTGCCTCTATAAACACAAGTTATTCTCCACGTTTTGTAAGTCCCGATCAAAATACAAAAAAAAAACGAAAACAAGAAACAAAATATAATATTCAATTCCATTTATTTTCATTATTTTAATTAGTTTTAGAAATATTTATTATTTGTACATCCTTTTATTTATTTTGGTTTGGTTTGCTTTTTTCTAGTTTTGGATAATTTTAAGCAAAATTTTGGTTTGGAGTTGAACTTTTTTTATTTCATTTTTATTTAAAGTAATAGTAGATTAGCTCTTCAATTTGCGATTGTATTAAAAATTGTACATTTTGTCCTTATTTTGTAGGACGTCAGTCAGTTACAAAGAGCAGTGCATTTTCTCGAAAACTGTAGTATTTACAAAAACACTTTAGATGGAGTTTATTGTGGAGCGGAAGAGAAAATTTGTTTTTGACCTTGGAAAACCTTGATTTTTTAGGTACAGGTAAATATTATACAGTTGGCTTTAGAGACTTGGTTGTTCCAATTTATTGCCATTGAGTGTCAGTCATTATTGATATTAATTATTACCTCATCTAATAACAACATCGCTTATTAATAACTTAAATTTGTTAACAGATTTTTAATACCTATAGTACTTACCTATTTTCGCTTGATCTTGTGGATTTTGACATGACAGTTTTGGCGTATCTTTTACAAAAGATTGACCAATGATTTTTGTAATATGTCAATAACCTATTTCCCAATTCCATTTTGTTCAAGAAAAAAACAAGGTTGCCAACAAATTTTCTCTTTTATCAATCGTTGTTCTCGAGAAACTAGCTTTCTTCATAATTGACGCCTTCTGCAAAGCTCATCTGAGGACATAAATGTGATGACCTATCAACCTATATGTGATGCTTAATTGCAAAACAAAAATTAACATATTAGTAAAAAGTTTCACAATTAAAATTTAACTCAAATGTAACGCAAATGAGATATACATTTTCCCACAAGTCGATTAACATATCGATTATCAGCAAGAATACAAATGCATTGTTAATTGTCTAGAAATGTTTGAAACTTGGTTTAACATACGCACGAATAAAAATACACGGTTTTCAAATACATTCTATAAAATCTTAAATCGAAAAAGATAAATATTTCATTAATAACATATTAAAACGGCATTTGGTGTGCATTTTTAACGCAATTTCATAAAACTGTTGCTAAGTAATGCTGGAAATTAGACTTTTCAAAATGTTGCAATTTCTATATACTTGTACATTTACTTTAGTTTATCTCAGATTAACTTACCAATTCATCAAAATCTATGCTTCATGTCATGTGACACTATGTCGGTCAAATTTTGGTGGGAGTCCGTAATATTAATTAGAATAAAATTATGTAATTTATGTTTGTTATAAAATGCTTCAACGCTTTCGTTTTTATTTAAGTACCTTTATAGTAGTTAGATATTCGTTCAATTTTTAAGTACCTATTTGCGTCAAAATTATTTATTTTCTTTACATAGTCTAATATAAAGAAACACAAATCTATTTATTAATTAACGCTTTGGTTCTGGGATTCAGGTTCTAACAGAGTAGTCCTTTGTAATACCGAATCCAGCAAAGAATTGCTCTCACGTGCTGCTGGTCGGGCATGTGGTCTCCAATGAATTCTGAAAACTGATCGGCGTTGTCTTGCAGGTAAATTAGTGGTCAGTTACTGGTGTTTCTGATCAAAAGTTCTTATAATAAAGTTAATTATTTAGTATTAGTGAAGTTATATTGTGAAATAACTGTTCTAATCTAAGTTACGAATTAGGCATATTTGTTTTTCATAATTCCTAAAATTTTAATGGGAAATTTCTATATTCCTGTCCAAATTTTAATAGATTCATTTGACACAGCAAGAAAAGTCCAAAATAGTTAACAATATACAGTTTAGAAAACAAACTAGTTTTATTTATACCAATATATTTTTTTTAATATTATTAAAATTTAATACCAAATTTACGATTTTAGGCAAATCGCTTTCCCCTAAATTTGGAATTTTTCAAATAAAACTATATGAAAAGCAGTAACGCAATTTTGTTTTCCTAAACAAATTTGCAGGTATTCGGATTTATCGCATGTATGTTAGATCTTGGTGTGTTTTATCCTCAATCGGATAAGTTTAATTGGTTTTCTTCTAAATTCACATTTCTATTTAGGTACCGTAATTTTTCGATGTCATTAAGTGTTTTGTTTATTTGAACCAAATGTTCATACAGCGATTTCATAAGAAATGAACTGGATTCTCGACTAGAACAGAAGCGCAAGCGCACGTCGTTTTTGTTTCAGGAAAATGTAAATTTTTCGAGACCTGTTTCCCAAAAACTACTTAATCTTGAAAGAGATTTATTAGAGTAAAGAGTAATTAGTAATTAGATTTAAATAGTTTCGTTCACTGCCTATTTTAAAGTCAAAGCAGAGTTTCGATCAAAAATAGTCCTAACCGAAATTTCTCAAGCTCTACAAAATATGGGTTACTCCGTTACTAAAAAAATTACATTTAACATTAAAAAAAATTATGACCTGTACTTTTTAATGATTCATTTTAATTGTCTAGTTTGTTATATCCAATCTTTTTAAGAATTCGGTAAATTTAGATTCCAGAACGTCAAACACCTCAAAAATAATTTCATGATATGATTCTAAAAAAAATTTCGTATCAATTTCTGGAAGGCAGGAAAGATCAAAAAAAAGACTAGACTAATTTTAATCCAATCAATTGAAATTAGAATAGTTGGAATGAAATGAATTCAGAATAAATGAAAGGAGTTTAATATGGCTACGTTAATTTTTGTTATCTTAGATTAGTTAAATGATGAAATTCAGTGGTCCAAAAGACATTTCTCAAGTATTCAAGACATGAATAACAGACCTAACACTAACAACGATTCTGACCGTTATCTAGCCCGCGTTGAAAATCCGAAGAGTCAATTGACAGTCATAAGCGACGCATCAGTGGCTACGTTAGTGACAAATGTCATAACGTAAAGAAAATATTAACAGGACCCGGAGATCTATAAATGAACACCAACTTCATCTCCTAAAGAACTACGAGTATTAGAGAGTGTAAAAGAGTGAAAGATGACTTGAACCTGTTCGCTTTTTAAAAATGGAAATTGATTACTGTAGTGTAAAGTGCAGTGCACAAAATTGCTTCGAGTAGCTCTCACGAATCAAAATATAATTAAGCTAGCTAAAAGCCTGCACTGATGAATACCTCATTAGAATTAATATTTTAACAAATTGTTCTTTCTATCAATGAATCAAACACAAATTACATGGTCAATTAATGATTTTAATATGATAACAAAAGTGATAACAAAATTGGTAATTAAAATATGTCATCAAAAAGTTATAAAAATGTTTGTAACAAAGGTATTTTTGTTTAATTATGGAGTGACCTATGTTTTATAGAGTTGAAAATGGTCGGTTCTTCAAGTTGTCTTGAAGAGTCTAGAGTTAATTTTATAATCATACCACTGCTTTTTTACTTTAAAATAGACAGAAACGTAATTTTCTAATAATAAATATTTCAAAAGCTATCATTAAATGCTTTTCATAGGAGTCTTCATTTAGTCAAATAAGTTGTGTAGTTTTTGAAAAACGATTTTTCGAAATTTGTTTACTACAAACAGCGAGCGCTTCTGTTTAAAAGTACAGGGCTCAAAAACTACAAAAATCAATTTTCATGTTTGTCGAATATAGAGGACCTTTTCGCCAAGCTTCAAAAAATGGTTTCATGGGGAATCGCCGCATATACTCGTACATATGTGGTAGAAAGACATCTAAATTAGAATTTTAGAATATTTACTAATGAGCAGTCTCTTTGCTGGATGACAATAAATGGTTATTATATTTCGTCGGGAAATATTTCATATTCTCACATACTCGTAGTATGAGTCTTATCATTTCAATTAATAGTTCTATTCGTATACGTTGTCTCTTGTACCTCGCTTTCTCAACCCCGTTTTAACATTACCTGATGATTTCTTGTTATGTATTGCAACTTTATCATATCTTTACTGATGGATTTCCCTTCCGAGTTTTTTGTACCCTTTATCAGTTTTGCACTCGTGTTGAGTTTGCCACCCGTATAATGTAAAATACAAAAAACCGGTCAGTCCAGTGTAGCGAGAGCTGAGTCAGGGTTGGTTTAGGCCCCCTCCACCACTAAAAATAAAACATCTTAAATACATTTTTATTTTTTTCACAATTTGTGCTATAATTTTTGAATTTCATTTTTTAGCCCCACTGTTAACTTTTGTCACTTAGAAAATTGAAAAATGTATTAGTTGTTAAAAAGGAACTGAAGAAGAAATACATTTTCGAAATCGATCTTCCTAATTATGAAATCAATAAATATTGTCACTCTAAGGAAAATTTTTTACAAGTGTTTTACAAAAAACAATTCAAATTCAACATTTTTATTGTAATTCTTTAAGAATAGTAAACATAAAATGTTTCATGGTACTCCGTTTTTAGAGCTCACAATAAATGTGCAGTTTTATTTGTCGTGATATTGTAAATCTCAACAATTTATAAATCATATCCGACATTGAAATACTCAATTTTGTTGTTAGGTTATAAGATATGAATTATAAAATCGAAGTTAACTTAACCTCAAAGCTCATAATTAGTTGTTAATTATACAAAAAAAATTATTTAAAATGCTCTGTATTTAATGGTGGAGCTCTTAAATACCTCATAATTCTGCACTGATCGTTATTCGCATTTTGCAAGGTGCAGGGAGAAGATGAGCTCAACAGAGATGAGTTTTGCAATGATGGTTCTATCATTGACTCATAAAATCGGTAATTTCAAGCCATTTTAAGAGTCTCCAATTATACGAGATAGATTGGGTACGGTTACCTTGAAATACAGAGTATGGCCGGAGAAAATGTTCACAAGACCTAAAATAACATTTGCAGTATCAATAATTTTTTGTACGTGGCTTTTAGAATCTCTGAATCCGGCAAATCATTCGGCATAAAAATTACAAAAATATAGTCATAACTTCGTGACATGCAATAACCGAAATTATTCAAACATGCAAACCGTCTACATCACAATATATTCTCAATTTGCCCTAATTTAATCAAACTGTCATTATTTATTAGTCCGTTCTGTATGATTAAATTTGCAACATAAAAAAGCATCACAAAATTTCCCATTGATTGATGTCATCAAACCATAATTAAAATTTCATTTCAGTTAGTTAACTATTAAAGGTAATCGTTACGGTCACTGGGTGCGGATACAGTATACATTGGAAAGTAGCTCAGTAAAACAGAATTTTTTATTTCATCACATTAAATAACCGTAGATTTATGTATGTTTGTCGTTAAAATAATTTTGCATGCTGCATTTATGTAGTTTAATAATATAAACTTTCTGTTTAAATATTTTGTTAAATAAAAAAAATTTTTGTGTCGATGAATTAATTTAAAAACAATAAATTTAAAATTCCTGCGAATGTAAGCTAATCTACTAAAAAAAATTCAAACGCAAAACCATATTACTAAATTCGGTTGTTTATTTATTTATTGGATTTTATAGATTTCATATTTTTTTTTTGTTTTTGGGTGTGGGGTTACTGTTTTTATAGCTTAGTTTGATTATGTTCCTTATTATCCCGTATCACCCCCAAATCAATATATTATATACTACATAGCATTTTAGGTCAAATCAATTTTATGACGTATATTCTTATTACTTACAGGAGCAACAAACCATGGGTGAATCAATGTCGAGAGATTTGATTAAAGAATACTTAACAAAAAATCGAGTTCCACCACCAATTTTTCAAATGCCTACGGTTATAAATACCGCGAGCGAACAAAATTCTTCATTCGATGATGCCTACAAACATCCAATTATGCTGCTGGCTGAACGCACGGATAATAATGAATCGTTTATTATACCGACACCGAATAAGCAGGCATTTTCATCTTTGACAGAATCGGCGGCCGATATGACACCGGTAACTAGTCCAACAACACCAACTGTAAAAAGTGATGAGGAAAATTCGTGTCGATTAATAGGCAAAGTAAATCCAAATATTATTAAAACGTGGGAACAACTAAGCGGGTTTCAAATGAACACGAGTAATAATAAAATCTCAATAACAAATTCAGAAAATTCTGATCAACAGAGTTGTGTACTATTCTATCGTAAACCGCTCAATTTCGATAAGAATGATGAAGAGGCAAAATTTTACGTTAATAAAATAGCACATTCAGAGTCGTCCGATGATTTTTATGATTCGATCGATGATGATCGTTCGATTATCGAGAATAATACGTATATTGTTGATGATTTAATGGCATCGTCGATGTATCAAGATTCTGAGATTGCAGCTGGCGAAGGTATGGCTGAATGTGATGATTCGTTAACTGATAATTAGAAAATAGTAGCGTGTATGATTAACAGTCCCGTCCATAAATAGGTTTCTCCGTTTAAATGTACAATCTGGCTACTTACCAACAATTCAATATGAATATCTACATCGAAATTCCTTCCTACTTAGTTAAAAGATTGTGTATGACGACGGCCACCTATCGCAACAATAATATGAGATTAGTAGAGATTTATATATAGAGATTCGGCCCTACTTCGGAAGGTATTTTTTTATTTACCAAACTACATATCAAAATGTTTGAAATTATTTCCTCCAGTTCAAAACCAGCTGCAAATATCCCAAACCCCCGAACACATTTATTTTTTTAAAAATAACATTCCAATGTTGTGCCTACAAAAAAAAGATTAAATTAAAAATACAAAATATATTTTGATATGAAATACAATTATATAAGTTCATTCAGTGCGCGATAGTTTTTTATAGTTTTTTTTATTTGTGTTTATTATTATTATTATTATTATTCTGTGATAGTACTTCAAATAAGATTTAATTAAATTTAATACAAAATGATTAACAAACCAACAACATCTAGAACGATTTCACATTCTTTGAGTTCCTTTAATTTATTTTACGGTAAACAAAATGATTTCGGTAACTCTATTCGGCAATATTATATTAACTAAATGTATTTTATAAGCAACCAATATTGGCCGGTCTTCCAACAAAAACTACTTTATTCAGTATATATTGGGTGAAGTGAATAAAAATAAGTAAATGCTTTAAAGAATATTTCTAGTAGAACTAATACAAAACGGTTTATGAGCCTACATACTTATCTGTTACTCCATCAATTTTAATTATCTTAAAGTTGTTTGACAAAACAAAATTAAACAAATTAAAGTAAAAGTATTTACTTATTTTTATTCGCTTGACCCATTGTCTTTCTTCGGTCTTGTAACGGTTTGGGGCAGTGCCACTTTTGGAGATAATCCGAAAGCTCGTTGGCCCATCCTTTAATATTGTAACACATGATATAAAAATATTCTTAATTTTCGTTAATTAAATTTTGTGATATCACACATACATTAAAAATTTTACTATGTATTATTTAAATTAAAAGAACAATATTTAAAATTAAATAAACAAAACAATAACCTATATAAATATATATAATTAAAAAATACAAATAATAATAATATTACGTAGTGTTTAATAGTTTATTAAAAATAACTAACAAAAATTATATTCTGATTTGAAAGGCTGAAAACTATTTTAAAATCTAAAAATCAACGGTGAATGAATAAAATATAAAATTACATATAATCAAAATAAAATTATAAATGGTTAAATATTATTAAATTATAAAAAACAAACAATAGTAATTTAATTATTAAACAACAAAAAATTTTATACTCATATTACAAGCATAATTTAAAATAAAAAATGTTTATCTCTTTTTATTAAAATTAAAATAAAAGTTGAACATTAAAATAAAATTATAAAACAAATCTTAATTATATAAAATATTATTAATAAAGATAAAAACAGCAAGTATATTATAAATAAATTAAATAAAATTTAATTTAAATAATGTGTTTATTATTATTATATTATGTATTTGAATATAAAACTATGTATAATGTAGATAACAAATTTATCCAATTTTTAAATTCTTTATAATTAATCTGATTATTATCAAAATAAAATAAAAATTATTATTATTATTAATATTATAAAATTTTAAATATTGTAAATAGAATTAAAATTATAAAAAAATAAATAAAATAAAAACAAATAAAATATATTTTAAAAATATTTAATGATGCATTTTGAATTATGTAAAAATTTGTGTTTAAGAGGTTATGATAAAAATGATGATTGGAATCGTACGATCAGATTGCTCAATAGTTTTCTTCGTTTCGTTTTGTCCCTTACGATTAAACGGTAAACGGTAGCATCTAATTGCAAGAAAATCATACCGTTTTCATCAAATTTCGTTAGGTAATCGATAGCTGATAATTGGTCAACAAATTTTGGCGTTTGAACACTAATGGGTTATTTTTTATTACGAGGAAACGAAATCAATATTGTATAATCTCAATAAACTCAGATTCGTCGCTCATTTGGGAATTTCATTTTACAAAATTAACAAAGTTAAAATAAAATTTTTTCGTTGTTCATAAATCGACAACAATTAAATCCAAAACGTTATAAAAAGGCTATAAGAAAGCTAAGAATAATATGCTGGACCGTAATATGATAAACATTTTATTTTGGATAATCCTAATATTATCACAAATCCAACGATTGGAATCGTTTGGTAATCTGTCATTGACGATTGATCACTAGTTGCTTTCGTTTGGTAAACCATACTTAAGGATTTAAACGAATACAACAAGTGACCAATCCTCAAACAGTGAGATCCTTTGACAGTGGACGAAACGATTACGATTGTTGGATTTATAAAATTAATATTAAATTAATATTGGAAATATTGGTAAACATTCTTAGACCACAATATTTCGAATCTGATGGTAATAAAAGTGTTTAACGAATTTTCACAATAAATCGTTACGCTGGGGTAACCAAACGTAAACAATTAGGAGTATCTAGACTAAATAATTCGCATGCCAAGTTAAAAACAATCAGAAAATTGAATTGATTTTAACTTTATGTCTTCCACTTTAAACGCAATTCTGTAAGAAATTATATTTTCATCCAAATGGTATATTCCAATCGGATTTGTTGTTAATTGTAAAATAAGCGACGAATCTGATTTTATTGAAATAAAAAATTACCCATTGGTGACCAATATGTGTTGACCAATTCTAACCTAACAATGACCTAACGAAATTAGGTCGCTACTCGGGAAATTTTTGTCAAATTTTCATTATTTATTTACTATTTAATGGTAAGTGAGCTAACGATGAAAACTAGTGACCAATCCTGCCAAACGATGACCAAACCATTCTAATCATCATTTTTATCAAAACCTTTGGAAGGGATGCTAAAATGGCGGAGCTTCTTTTTCAAAGAATTGCATCTTAAGTGGAAGACATAAAGTTGAGATCAATTCAATATTTTGGTTGTTTGAAACTTGGTAACGGTTAATTGCACAACACTCTTTACAACATTATGCGAGAAAACAAGGAAGTTATTACACTCCGGTCAAACCTAATATGTTCACAAGATCAATGATCGTAATCATTTGGTTAACTGTTATTGAGGATTGGTCTAGTGTTACGATACGATTTTTGCGAAAATTCGGTAAAAACTAATTTTCCGGGCGACTCGAAATCTTCGTCATATTACTCATTAACATTCTTAACGTCAGAAAATCTGATTCTAGTGACTTGATAGCGCCTGAATGTTAACGTAGATTACAACTTCGTCCTGTGGATACTGTATTATGTCTCAACCACACCACTGTATGTTGTCACCTCTGCATTCGGCAGTTGTTTGGAAAATGAACAGAAATATGTTCTCGTACAATTTAGATAATACTCGAATTTTGCTCCCACTCTACAGTCTAGTTTGTGACGGTTTGTGAAACCGTCTGTGAAATTTGCACCCGTTGGGCACTAGAACTGACACCGCTATTCCAGAATTTTTTAGTAGGTCATGATGTTAATAGAACCATAAAGATGATACAGTATGGTAAAGGTTTGCAATCTCAACCTTTAGTGAATTAATTGATATAGAGTGCCTTGTCTGGAAATATTTTCACGAGTTTACGAGCTGAATCGATCGCCATCTGTTTTGATCAGAAGAAAGTAGAATATAATTGTACACGCTCTCTTTTTACTTAATTTAGATCTTGTTACAGGAGGATGGTGCAGTGACACCGGACAAGTGGTGCAGTGGTTAAAGCTTCGGCACTTGGACCGGGAGGTGCTGGGTTCGAATCCCACCAGAGGCTAGATGCAAATCGAATTTTCATCATCGATTACGATCGGTGATGCTAATAAATACAACTAAGACCCTCTGATGGAGTGCAGAATTCCGTGTCACGCGCCGACCCACCTTCCATGTCAATGTACAGGTTGACATGGAGCTTGCAATATGCAGGTGGTATACTGTAGTTGTGTGAGTAGGTGAAGTAGGTGGGTTAATGATGTGGAGTGAATGAGTGGTATCACAATGGGCCTAAAAATTGGCCTAAGTGTGCAGTAAGCAACCACTGAAACCTACAGGAGGGTATATAGCCGGTTAACCAGTTTTCAACTAAAATATCCCTCCAATATCCTGCAGCTGCACTCCCATTGCTCAATGAGTAAAGCACAGGTAAATTACAGATATCTGTCTCGTTCAAGCCACCTTGTTACAGGGTATATAGCCAGTTAACCATAGTTTTCAACTAAAACTACCCTCCAATATCCAGCATCGCACAGCCTCATGGAACAATCCTGCAGCTGCACGCCCATTGCTCAATGAGTAAAGCACAGAGAAAATAATTCTGTCTCGTTCAAGCCATCTTATATTTTTTTTTTTTTTTTTTTTTTTTTTATTGGTAACTATGCGATCTGTTTTGGGGCTCAAGGCTCACCCTGCTCTTCCGCGGTTATGCTTTTAACGTCCTTACTTTACGCCTTGCGGCCAACTCGAGGACGTACGGCTATAGGACCGATTTTAAGACCATCTGCACATTGCAAGCTCCATGCCAGCCTATACCAGCATGGAAGATGGGTCGGCCCATGAGTTTTGCACACCGACAGGGGGTCATAGATGTGTTACATTTCACCACAGATCGAAATCTGTTGATGAAATTTCACTTTGCATCCTGCCCCTATCGGGATTCGAACCCGGTACCTCCCGATCCAAACGCCAAAGCTTTAACCACTGTGCCATTTGGTCGGTATCTTATATTTTAATATATTCACATGAGTAGCATGTTCTGCATTAGTTTCCTCGATTATGTACACATGTCGAACAAAAGGACTGTCATTATGTTTGTACTTGAACAAGTAGTTTCGAAAGCAGTTATGCCCCGTCAATAATTGAGACGGGTATTGCACTCAACTTTGCGTTATCTTCAAGAGCCCAACACAGTTCCTTGTAGAGTGTGACCCGTGATAACCCCATATTTAGTGTGCCACAAATTTCTTTTTCATTTCAAGTTAAGGGCATCAACTATTCCGTGCCTCATTCTGAAGCCATACTGATGTTTTTGAAAGTCAATTACCCCCTTCATTCTGACAGAAATCTTACATCTATTGAAAATATCGCTTATAGGATGGACTGACAGACATTGGCGAAATGTTCGAGTTTCGTTCAAATTACTTATTTGATGAGATATTTGATATATGGTACTACGACGGCTATCCACCATTCTCCGACGCATTTCTGCGGCAATGAGAAACCTATAGTACTCTGTCACTCGCAAGATGCAAAATTTGCTAAAATGTACAAAAACATACGTTTATCAAATAGTTTCGACTTCCAATCAGCTTTTTTGTTGAATTTTGATTTTAATTTGAGTTTTATTACTGGATTTACTCTATGTAGTAGGCCAACAGGTGGCAAAATCTCTTAATGGGATGTAAAAGCCAGAGATGGAGAGCGAGAGAGAGAAAGAAAGAGAGAGTAGCCCAATCAATGAAATTCCCTGTCATAAGCACAAGGTATCGAACTCGAACGTCGTCCTGGTACATTTTGCGTTCCTCCAATCACGATACCGTCAATATTTATTTGACGTAACTGGGCTCGTGATTCCTGTTTCGTTGTTTTGCTATGCTTCGTTACTTTAATGTATAGTGCAATGTTGGTGCAGAAATGCATAATAAAGAAACAATGGCATCGTCTGCTCTAATTTCACTAGCTCTGATCAGATAGATGTTTTGTCAGCATCAGGTTTTACTTTAGCAACATTTATCTTTCAAGTCCTCGAACCTTCGTTTCAGTTAACCCGTATTTCTTGTGCCATTATTACTTCATCGAAATTAGTAATTTCGTCCCAAACTTCATATTCAATTCTACTTCAATCTCTATCCAGAGTTTTACCTCTTCCGTCCTCCAGTGTACGTAATTGCTACACCTGCTAAGTACAACACAATCATTTAAAAACAAATGGTGCCTACCTTGCATGAGTAGATATCGTAGTGCTATTTGTTCTTTCTAAGAGGCTCTTCTTTCATTACTGCTTGTTGTTATAGATAATACCCAGAAATGTCGCTGTTGGACAGATTGATTCCTAATTCATATTTGAAGGCCCAACTAATGCGACGTCATAATCATAAGCAGTTATCCTGGTTCCCTCGCTCTCGATTTCTTACACTAATCCGATTATTACCATATTCAAAGAAGGAGCGATACAACTACGATCTCATTGTGGTGTTCCAACTCGCCATCTTAGGGCAGGTCTTCCCTAATCTCACCATTTTAGCTCTAGGAATAAAGACCACTTTGACTTGAGTTCATTGCTTAGGTACAGCAATCAATCCGAAACACCCATTGAAGATTATTTCCAGTCAAGGTAGAATAATTAGTACCGCTGGAATAATCCAGTCTTGGATGGTCAACAGGGATCTGTTTGTTATTAACGATGTCTTTGAGAATAAGGTATGCATGATTGCTGGTTAAATCAAGCACACAAATAAGACTTGTGGAAATTAGGTTTCGATGAGAAGCTCCAATGATTCTCCACTTGAAGATATGAACAAGTTTCATAATACGGGGGGCATTTTTACAGACAGACATAAAGCAATATCATCTCCATTAACGTCAAGATAAGTACAATAAAAAACACTATGATACCTGAAGCGGCCTTCCGGGAAGCAAAATAAAGTCGATGGTGAGTTATACTAAATGCCTGTTTCTTAAAGACCATATTGGCCAATCATCAGTTTCCTTTAGCATCCATCCATGGTTTGGATAACCCTAATAGCCGGCACAGACTCCGGATTAGTGAAGCTGGTTTAGTAACATTCGTTTAAAGACATATATTCCCGGAATCATGAGTTCCGTTCATGATAGCTAGTTTCAAACAGGCTCTAAATACATCTGAAAATATCTTACATCTACTGCTGTAGCCTATGACAAATTCCTTTTTGCTGGAGCTGAAAAAATACTATCCTGGTTTTCTAATAGGTACCAATTGTTTTATTTTTTAGAGACGCACAAGTTGCAGGTTTTCGTACGCGCTATCTCGTACTTGAGCTCAGGATTGCCCCTTTTTTCTTATTTGTACCATAAGAATGCGCTAAATCGTTTAGCGCATATTCCAATGTTTTCTCCAAAGTGAACTTCTTTAGAGATGTTCACAGTGATTCCATGTGTTCCAACTTGTTAGAAACATCAAGATTTTCTGTAAACGAACGGTTTCATTATTTATTAAAATTGCTTATATTGAATAAGCTACTTATCATCGATGGCTCTCTGAGTATCCGAAAATCATCGTATATTACTAACACTAAAAATTCTACAGAAACCCTTATCTAGAATCGGATTTTCTAAATAAAAGATTGAAATAGAATTTCTATAATTTCCTAGGACTATCGAAAAGCATCGATTGCGTGCTTCAATTCCGTGCGTCAAGCCAATTCCTGGATAATCGGGGCGGTTGGAGGTGTATGATTGACTAGTTTTGAGACAGAATTAGTACACGCACATATCATCGTTAATTCTGCACCTATATCAACATCTGGTTCTATTCATATTTTTAGTGCTGATCAGTTTTGGTTATGAAAAGCTCATATACTGTTGCGTTGCCCAGCACTATATTCCATTGCGTTAGTAACGAATGTTCCGCTCAGATGACTATCTTTCAATTCATACTAACTTTATGATAATATCTGCTTAACATTATTTCATCATTAAGCTACTTAGTATTATTGTAACGGATTTCACAACGTGCAATTTTGAAAAGTAGGGTTCTCATACTAGCAATGAATTAAACACCAAAAATAAACTAAAGTCGAAGCTGCAAAGCGTTATGATAGAGGAATCTGCAAGGACCATTGATACAGGAGGTCACTTATTGCTACAAACAACACCGATCATCAAGAGCAACGCGGTTTGAAAAATAATAAAATAGGGCTGCTCTCTGTCTAAGTGGAGGCTCGCGTTTTCAGAATAGTTGAGATATTATTTCTGGCTGCACGGGAGAAATTCTAAAACCTCTGACATTCGATGACTGAATACCGTTCGAAAATTTCCAAGTTCAGTTCCGATCCGCAATATATAATAATAGATGTTAATTTGGACTCTGCGCAAGGAAAGGCGTATTTCAAACGTTTAGTTCTTAATGGTGTATAACGGGTACGTGCTGTCTTTCAGCAGAACAGTTAGATATTGCAGCAGCAGCACTAGAGCTCTTATTTGCTAAAGATCTGAGATAATTTCTTATCACAAATGATGGAAAATAAAAATTAAAAAAATGAATGCAGTAAACATTCTTTGGAGTGCATTAAGGGTTCTTATCCAGAAAGGTCAAGACACGACAAGATTCAGTGTTAATTACTTTAAATTGGACGATGCGACGAAGATGTATATCCGTTACCGCGTATTGATGACACCTTTAACGCGCTGACAGGAGCTAAAATGTTCAGTAAATTGTATCTTAAAAATAACAATCCATCCTGACGATCGCGAAAAGATGACATTTTCTGCAGTAAACGATGATGTTGAATAACATCATTGTGCTCGGCCGTACATTTGCTGAACACGTTAACAATCTTAAGCAGGTTTTACAAGCCATCCCAACAACCGGATTAAAGTTAAGTGCGACAAAAAGCAGCCTATTAAAGAATAAGTTAACGGAGTTGCGAACTGATCCATAAAGAAGTTGGTAGCAGTACTGAAATGGCCAGCAGCAAAGAAAAGTGGTGAAGTAAGAAGTTTCCGATATGATTACACTCCTTTATTGACGATTTGTGAAGAACTACGCAGTTGTGGCATGAAGTTTACGATGGGTTGCAGAAACAGATGGTATCAACGAAATAGCAGCGAGTTCTCGATTAATACAGAGGATCCTTATCCAAATAAGCAGAGAAAAACTACTGTGTAACTCACAGAAAACTGTTGGCTGTGGAACAATATCAAATATTTTCGTAAGTATCTTTACGGCTGAGACACAAAACATTTGAAGATAAATCAGGTTGCTCTGAATCAATTGGGCTACTGATGAAATGGCTGAAAGTGGCGCTCGCTGGAAGGTAGATAACGGGTTGGTAGTAAAAATGTTGGAATCGGTTGCGGTTACAATTAAAACAAACACCAAATTGTATTACCATTCCAACGTTTACGAGAGGTTCAACTTGAAACATAAGATCCTTTCAAAAAATTGTGCTACCAAAGAAGCAACTATTGCCATTTAAAGAAATCAAGTAGTCGAGACTGTAATTTTTAAATGCCCGTCAGAAATGTCAATTACGCGGTCAAAATCGAAAATAAACTGGGATGAAAAGTATTCAGATGATGCGATTAAGGCCACCTTAATAGAATTACTGTTTTACATCATATTCCTAACGATAACTACATTCTGTACAACTTAAATGTGTATACAGTTGATTCTAACCCAACTAAATAAAATGTATTTTTGCAGTGGCATTCCAGTTGGCCGGCACCCGAATGTACTTCTTCACCCACATAATGCGAAAATTATTTATCGAACAAAATTTTCAAAATCACAACGAGGCCGATCTGGAATTTGAAGGCATTGCCCTGATAGAAGAATTTTGGCTGTACTGCGAAAATATTTTAGTTCCAACGATTTACGGGAGCGAGACTCGAATCGTTGGCGAAAATATATTAATCGGATTGGTTCGAATTCGTCAGCTTCGTATTAAAGATAATTCATGTAAAGTGCATTATCTATTTGCAAATCAGTTTAAATTGTGTTATGCCAAGTACAGCGCAAATAATGAGGAGACCAAACCGTTAGTTCGTGGTGATACGACGTGGGAATATCACAAAGAGAAGTCTTTCTTGCAAAACACAAAGACATACGGAATTATAACATCGTATCCATCTGGTGGATATGTACAAGATTTGCACCGCTCTAAGGAGCAAAATGAAGAAATTTTGGAAGATTTACGAACTAAAAATTGGATTGATCGTGGCACACGGGTCATAATAATCGAGTTCACGATTTATAATGGAAACACGAATTTATTTTGTGTGGTCAAGTACATTAATCACCTATATGCAAATGTATACACTTACTATATAATTGAACACTTTTGTAGATTGATTTTTGAAGTTCCTTCAAGTGGCGGTGTTGTTCCAAGCTATATGCTTCGTACGGTTAAATTACTTCGATTTCAAACGATACGGGATTTCGTTATACTAGGCTTAGAAATCTGCTTTGGACTACAAATTATTTACTTTACAGTCACTGAAATTCTCGAAATGCGGACGGCAAAATGTAAATATTTTGGATCGTTTTGGAATTGGATAGACTTTTTGATTATAGTGGTGCGTCCAGAAATGTGAGTACTTGATTGAAACTATTAAAATACTAATGTTTGCTTTATATTTAGTTAGCGTACGCAATGCTCACGTATTCATTATTTAGCTATTTCTACATCCGTCTGAAGATAGCCAAATACGTAGGCGAAAGCGCTAGTACGTTCGTAAGTTTTGATATCATAACATTCTGGCAATTGGTCTACAATAATACGGTCGCGATCGTTACGTTCCTCGTTTGGATAAAGTTGCTTAAATTTATTAGCTTTAATCAGTCGATGTTACAATTTAGCAATACACTAAAACGGTGTGCGAAGGATTTACTAGGCTTTAGTATAATGTTCATAATCGTTTTTGTGGCGTTTGCCCAACTCGGGTACATGCTATTCGGTACGGAGAACGAAGATTTTCGTGATTTTAAATATTCTATATTTACATTGATGCGAACGATTCTGGGAGATTTTAATTATGTCGCACTCGAACAATCTAATTGGGTACTTGGCCCGATATACTTCTTAGCTTTTATATTTTTAGTGTTTTTCGTTCTCCTCAATATGTTTTTGGCCATAATCAATGATACGTACTCCGAGGTGAAATCGGAACCTCATAAACCTATTCATTTTTGTCGCGTTTTAAGAAATTTATGTCGAAAGACTAAACCGGAGGACACTGAAATGTCTACTTATTCTGCGTCTAGAAACGCTGAACCAGACGAGGAGGAAACTGCAGGCGACCGTATTGATGAGAAATTTAAGCAGCACACAAGAAATGAAATCTATCAAATAAACCAACGTTTGAAAACTGTTGAGATAACAATCGATGGTATTGTGGATAAACTGGACCTGCTTATTAAGAAGTTGGAAAGTACGAAAATAAAAAGTCAATAAAAGATATTTTTAAAAGTTCGTGGTAGTGTTAATTAAGAGTAAATTTAATTAAAGTATACACGATACGCATCCTTGCTGATTTAAATGTGGCTTGATACCTGTCGCTGTACGCTGTTTTATTATATTCAAACAAACCTCAAAATCGTAGATATTCCAGATTCCAGATTTACTTCTATAAGGAGGCCTCTTGTATTATCAAGGAGGCCATGTCTAGCTTAGATAGTTAACTTCTCTGATACCCAAATGCTGCCATTAAATGAATGGACCACAAAGAATGATCTCAGCCTTTATGGAGCCTATGTTTTATCGAACTTCACAAAATGAAATCTCTTTTCTTAATTGGCCTGAACATCATTGACATTAGTATACTCTCGAATACGCTAAGCGTGGCGTAAGCGTCCATGATAATATTTAAGGTAGATTTTAATGTTTTGCTCAGGAAATTTGGCTCCACTATACCGCCGATCCCAAATATTTAAACTATTCTATCTTCCCGTATTACGTGATACTTAACATAAATTCTTACTGTGTGCGTGTTTACGTTCATCCGGTAGTTATGATTTTGGCGCATGCCTCGTTGATTTGAAGGCCAAACTGATGAGCCAAACTTAGTTTTTTTGGCAGGAGCATTTTCTTGGAGGTATCATCTTGATTTATTGATCTGACGGTCTGATTTTTATGTCTATAATTAACGGGGTTGTCCTTTTCATAAAATTGCTCTAATATAATTCTCAGAGTGAAGGGGGCTGATTGACAAAGATTGACTGTTGGCCTATTTCAACGAAATTCGTATTTGTACTCGCTGTAGATCCACTCGCTGTAAATTGACGGCATTGAGCATTAAGATTAAACTAACCTTTTTAGTATGTAGTGAGAATTTCAAAGCTAGCTTTCACTCTGCTGGGATTGCTCTGAAGACCTATAATTAATAAAGGGTGTTTTTGGTCCACAATTTTAAACTAAAACAGAACAAAGAAAAACATTTTGAATGTCAGTGAAACTAGCTTTATTGAATATGATTTCGGCTGGCGCATATATGGCGTAATCTGGAGGTTCAATTTTTGATCACTCGTCGCAGCAATTGCGGCCATATCTCGTTAATAACTCCGAACGAAATGTTGCGTTCACAGTGTTCGTCTCTGGTATATCGGCGTAGACAAGTGACTTAACATATCCCCAAAGAAAATAATCTAATGGAGTTAGATCACACGATCTTGGTGGCCAATTAACAGGACCATTACGTCAATTGTTTCTTTGAGTGAATTAATTGTATCCCGCGCTTGTGGCATGTGGCACCGTCCTGTTGAAACCACATATCAGCAAGATTTATGCCATCCAATTGGGGTACAAAAAAGTTAAAAATCATTTCTCTATACCGGTCACCGTTGACTGTAACGTTCGGGCCAATATCGGTTTTCAAGACATATGGACCAATGATTCCGGTTCATAAAGCGCACCAACCAGTGATTTTCTCTGGATGTAATGGTGTTTCGGCTTTGGAAAATCAACATCAATATCAATTTGTGCTTCAGCCCATTGGCCGAATTGGCGGCGTATGTGATGGTCAGATGGCTTTAATTCCTGTACAAGTTGAATTTTGTAAGCACGTAAACCAACATCTTTAGATAAAATCTTACATAAAGTGAATGGGCACATCTGCAGTTGCTGAGAACGACGTCGAATTGATTGATTTGGGTCTTCCTCAACGCTACGCTGTACAGCGTCTATCGCTTATTCAGTACGCACTGTTTGATCTCTTACTGGATGCGTATTATCATTTAGAGTATACGTGGTGCGAAAACGATCCATAGTTAACCGAATTACTCGCTCTGATGGACAATTATGAAGGCCGTAAAATGGATGTAATGCACGATGAGTTTGACGAACAGAACCATTATTTTGATAAAAAATTCAACAATTTGCAAGCGTTGTTCTGGCGTGAGTCTATTCATTTTGAAAGGGCAAATCAAACTAATGAGTAATGACAAAGCAAATATCAGCTGTTAAATCGGCCAAACAAAACAATGTTGCCAACTTAAGGATGTAGACCTCTAAAACAACACACTTTAAAAGATTAAACCTGATGTAGATTAAACAACATACAGCCGCCATCAAATTTCATCTTCACCAGGTTGTTGATTTTCATCTGTAGCATCATGCTAGCTAGTCACTTCATTATACGGTGGTGGAAGTATATGGTGGGATCATTTCATTTATATCGGACTGATGTAGGGGAGCTATCTAGGTGCTCGCTAAATGATGGTATAAATTGGTAACAATTTGTAATGTATCGATGGTGCTATCTGAATGCAAATTTGTAGTTATTTTTTTTATGTTGCAAAAGAACAAGCAACTTTCCGCCCAACCTTCCGTAGTCCAACCTTCACTTTATTTATTACACTTTCATTATCTCAAGTCATGCGCTATTCGACGATTTTTATGTTTTGATCTCTGATTACATCGCAACTTTTGCTCCCAACTTTTTATGCCATCCTTTTCTTATAAAACTGTTAATTCCAAGGCAGACATATTTTATTTGGCATGATCCGTGCCATTACCACGTTCACTCTGTTCGCTCACTCATTGCCAACAAAGAGAAACCGTCTGTTTTATGTTCTGCTAGCAGCAGACAAATCGTTGCTAACCATCCCTGGACAAGCCTGCTGAATTGCAACCTTCATCGATATATCTGCAAATTTGGCCGCCAATGCCTATCATTGATCCTTGTGGAACTCCTACGTTTACGACACATGTTCCCATTCCAGTTTAGGTCTTATGCTACAGGCTCATCGTATAAAGTGGCTCGTAACTTCTCTCAGAACGTAATTAAATACCTCTATTCGTATAAGAGTGTTAAATATCGAGCTCCAGCTCCCTCGCAAGTTAAATGCTTCATTCTTCGCTTATATTAACTGTGTTTCTTGATGCTTGATCTCATTAGCTTCAGTTCATGTTTCATGAAACTATGCAAAGCCGCTTACTAGCGTACTAACCAAAATTTGTGATCTAAAACAAAATTTGTTTGGATCAGGTTTTTCATATAAAATTTGAACTGATCAGGATTAATGCGTGTCATGAAACACGGCAAGTATCACTATGGCACCGTATATTTTATTATAACCATTACAACCATCTTCCCTTATGCCGGATCTATCACACATTTAATTGCATCCACCAGGTTCCCAGTCGTAACGATTATCGCTTATATCACCCAATACAATTCCCTCAAAGACCTTATCTACTACATATGTTAGCTATCGCAAAGCAAATAAAAGTTTTTTCCTCCTCGTCATCTTTGCAACTACGATAGTGAACAAGTGAAAAAACTTATGGTATGTTGGCTGAAGTATACCTGCAGGTGTCACATATGTGATACAGTGACTTATAATAACACTCATAACCGTACTGATATGATGCACAGTGTTGGCCAGAGCTGTTGAGATGAAGCTACTAGAAGTGAAGTTATATTTCCTATAATATTGGAATATTCTGGTACCTGATGGACCAGCAGATGAGAGGCAGTTCTGGGCCTATTTTTGACGTGGAACTGTTGATTATTTTAATTTAAGTCTTACGCAATACATTGACCCAACCAATCGTTGATCTGCTGACACTTTATTGCAACCTTAAGCGTTCTATATCATCTCTCTATTATTCGTTTATTCTGAGATGGAATGGAAGGATGTTTATATGCTAATGTTTGGTTCAATTTCTTAAATATCTGAGATTCCCACTGTCTGCCGAGATCACTTGAAATTTTTTCTGATACTCCACAGTTTTGTATCCACCAATATAAAATTTGCAACAATCGTTTCTTCAATTTGTGAAGCTGAACACGGTATTGCGACTAAAGTGAGTGAGATGGTGATTCCCATTACTATACCGTCGATAATAGATATTCAGCATAGATACTCTCTGTGATTTTGCAATACATTAAACATCGATTTCACTTTCATCAATCACATTGACTCTGGATAAAAAAAAATGCGCGAGACTGTTCTCTAGCCCAACAATATAACGAAAATATGTCCGATGGTGTAGTCTAAATATCGGAATTGACGAGGTGGTGAATTCTCGCTCTTTTTCAAAATACAAATATTAACGCTTTGTGATCCGTAAACACCACATTGTATTCATCAGACGAATTAATTGGTGTGTGGTTATGTTTCCTTTCACTAAATTCTGGAGGATCATTTGATTTTTTATCACATGTGGGATAATTTTACGATGAATTTATCATCGTCAGAAATCTCTTTAAATCCAAAGTTACTTTTAACTTAAAGCAATCTTAAAGCAATGTTATATCTTGATATTGTTGAAGAATATCTGCGAGATCGTTCACATTGTATGTCCGGATACTATAATTTTGATCAGCAGAAGTAAACCCCTTAATAGATAACTACGTTGACGATGCCACCAACACTTATCAAATTTCGGTTTCCTTGCCGATGATATTCTCCTACCATAGTGCCGCGAGCTTGTTATTAAATTTTATTGACCCTCTGCGTCAATATTTGAATATGGTTTTTAGGTACGTAACGTATGACGTAGAATTTGAACTACTCTGCGATGATGTGATTTCTTTAGCTAGTATTATGTTAATTTGTTATGAATCACATAATTCGATCAATGTATCCGCTATCTGCTTCTTGACACTTTCATAAGAATCTGCGATGGTTATCGTCGTAACAACATTTGTTTAAACAAATCATCTGCAATTTAATTGCCACCCAATGATCGGTCCCAATGACCAGTATATGATAATATACTGGCATCTACAGCTGTAAATAGTATGTAAAATTTGGTATCATCCTGTGTAATACCGCCGAGTATAAATTGCGCTTCAACCTGTTGAATCCGTATTTCAACCTCGTTTTTCCAAATTGGAGGGGGTTGCCAAATTTGGCGCGCAAGAAATCGGTTTGTATGGTACGTGGCGCCATCTTGTTGAAACCAAAGGTCGTTCACATTCATAGCGTCGATTTGACGACATAAAAAGTTGGTCAGCATGGCTCTGAAACGGTCGCCATTGACGGTAACGGCGTTTTCAGTAGCGTTTTAGAAGCAAAATGGACCAATTATGCCACCACTCCAAAATCCACACCAAACAGTCACACTTGATGGATGCATTGGTTTCTCTACGATAACGTGTGGCTGTTCCGTACCGCAAATCAGGCAGTTCTGCTTGTTTATATAGCCCCCGAGATAGAACATTGCTTCGTCTGAAAAGATGATTTTTCGACCAAAATTTACGTCATTATGAAGCTGGTCTATGGCCTACGTAGAGAACTGATATCTAAGCAGATGATCATTTGATTTCAAATGCTGAGTCATCTGGGCCTTGTAGGCGAATAATCCTAGCACTTTGTGTAGTATTCTCCTCAGGCTGGTGCGCCTAATGGCCAGTTGCTGCAATCGGCCTCGAGTTGAGGTCAATGGATTCTATCCTACACTATGGACCATAGCCTCAATGTTCTCGGGCGTGCGCACTATGCGAGGTCGGGAACCACTTCTGTCATCCCATAGCAAACCTATCTCATGAACTATATCCGCCAATTTCACTATAGCCGTTTCACTTGGCGCTGTTTCAAGACCCATATTTCTTTTCAAAATTCGTACGGTTTCGACTACACAACACAGACTTTGAAAATAACTTTTCAATATTTCAAGACACTCCTCAAGTGAAAACATGATTGTTTTGTGACGTGGAATATCAGACTGACGACCTGTCAAAATTTCAATATCTAGATATTTAAGAAAATGATGATGAAAAAGTACAAATTTGACTATGGAAAACATATGCGCTCGTCCAACTCTAAATAACTACAGTTCACCCTCAGCTTAATCAATTGCACTGTCGCCACAAATTAATTAACTGCTACGCGTAAGTTGAAATGTACTGTTTCTTTAAAACACCAAATAAAAATGATTAAAATGCAGTCTTTTGATTCACTCTCAAAGAATCTCAAATTTAAAACACCCAGTTAATTTGTCATATTCTGAAGCGTTTGCGCTTCAAACCGCAAAAAGGACGTTAAAGTCGGATTAATGAACTAGGAGACTGGTTTAAAGTTTTGGTAAATTTTGAGTTGTGTGTTAATTTGGCGGGCGAGTGTATAAAGATTAGTACAAAGAATAAATTTTACGAGTAACTCGCCTCGCTTGTTCGCATTCGTGTTTCCCCGCTTTTGTGTTGGTAAACTGATATTAGCCACACATTATGATGATGCATCTCAATGCTAGTTGTAACCAGTCCGAATTGCTGAAATTTTGTAACAGAAAAGTATTCAGATTATTTGGGCCAGAAAAATAGGTTCTTTTTTACCCTCCACCTGAGCGAGCGTGCCCTGCAATTACTTCTCCTATAGCACTTCACTAAAAGCGGGGTTGGGTTACCACATATTCCACAAGAGTAGAGAGGAGTTCAGTTATTTTACGAAGCTTATATTTTTTTAGATGTAGTTCAATTGTTTTAAAAACACCATAATATTGTGACAAAGTATCTCGAATTTCATCTTCTTGAAGATTTAAGCGTGGGTTCTTGAAAGTAAATTTACTTTTGTTAATTTTTTTAAAAATTACGTTGAATTTACCAAGCCGAAATTAATTTACATACAAAATCAGACAAACAAATATTTAAAATACTATTAATTTATTATAATATAATTTTCTCATTTCTTTTTAAAAAATTTACACGATACTGTTTTTCTAATTAATTAAATATTGTCTGTGAATTACACATTGAGTGTATTATCCAAAAAACTAACATTGTTGAAAATTGTAACAAGCCATTCTCATTATATTCTTTGGTAATACTAAATTAGTTAGCCCTATAAATTTTATCTTGTTATTGTAATGCAAATATACATAAATATGGACTTTTTTATTCTAAAAAAACAGTTTGCATAATATTTTGCTTTTTAACATTTTGATTATGATATAATTATTATAACATGAATGATATAAAAAAAGAAAAAATTAAGATAAATATAACATTTTCTTTATTAGTCTAAAAAATTAGTTCTTATATTTGTAGTTATTTATTTATTAAATATTTATATAAAATGTGTTTTTAATATGAAGTGGTAGTAATGTTTACTTTGTTCAATAGTACATATAAAAAAATAAAGTCTTTTAGTTTACCAATTAAATTTTGTTTTTGTTATAGTTCTAGTTGGTAACAGGAATAGATTTTATTTATTAAGTTAATAAAAAAATGCAAGAGTTTCGATTGAGATTCTACAAATTCATGAGATTTTATAGTTTTGTTGCGTTTGTACTTTTGTTTTAAAAAAATTTTGAACCGGTCATTCGTAGTTTAGCGTATCTAGTCCCTAATCCAAATTAGTATTGTAAAAAAAATTAATATGTGATTATTTTATAATTAGAATTTTGAAAGGACTCATGAATCTCTGTTATGTGATATTCAAAATTCACAATCTAACTTTTAATGATTCCATACGTTGAGTTATTCGTCTTCGCATTTCGGCGTACCTGGAAACAAATAATATTAAATAACAATTAGTAGATTTGCATGGTTTCAGGTATTTTTTTAAAATTATTTCAATGTAGATGTCATTGTTCATTAATTATACGGAGGCTGTATGATAAATACTCGTGCTAGGTAAAATATAATTTGCTAAGTCTGAAAAATCCACTAGACATAAACCAAAAAAAGTTAACTAATCCATACTAAAACTGGGATCCATATTTGTTCGTCACGAAACGGTACATTTCATAATAATCATATACCTTTTACATGATTCTCCTTATGATTTAACTCACGACTCGGCAAATTGAAATTTGAATAGTTTACCACCAGGAATTTTCTGACATCATTAAACCACTGCCAGAAGTGGAATTGGGCATTGGTTACGCCCACAAATTGCCACTAGCGTAGGTTAGCCACGTGTTATGTTCTTATTCTAACTATTTGTAATCTCGTTGTCTACGAAACTTCATCATTTGACTTGATAATGTGAAGTCTTAATGTGTTGACTTAGAAAGTATTCACGTAGACCCATCATCGAAGAAGTCATCAACTAGTTGTTATTTTTTTTAATCAATGTATGGTTCAGATTGAAGAGTTGTCGGTAACATTGCCGACAGTCTGACAGTTTCGCCCTGTTTGAGCAGCTCATAGTATTCATTCCTTTCTGGTCCCTCCAAACGCAGAGCATTGTCTTCTTTCCGGAGCGATTATGTTGATGCTTTTCGATGCAAGAAGCTCTTTCTGTCATGCCGTGAAAGCAAAATGTGTGGCGATTTTCATACTTCAATCTTCCATTGTTTGAAAGTTTGAATGGAAGAAGGTTAAAGACACAATCAAAACTTGCATTAGCCCGAAAAAGGCGCCAGGATATGACCTTATCACTGGAAAAATGATAAGGGAATTGCAGACAAATGCATAAAACTAATAGCCTATATTTTTAATGCAATCATGCAAGCTAGTCATATTCCTCAAATGTGGAAGACATCTTTAATCACAATGATATATAAGCCTGGGAAAAACGAAACTCAAATCTTGTCTTATCGTCCATAAGCATGCTTCCCACAATCTAGAAGCTGTTTGAAAAAAATGTTAATAACAAAACTGAAACCAGTATTAGAAGAAAGGCAAATCATTCCAGACCATCAATTTGGGTTCCGAAACCAACATGGTACCATAGAGCAAGTGCATAGAATGCATTCTAAATGCAATCAAACAGACCTTTGAGGCAAAGCAATACTGTTCTGCTGTCTCCATGGATATAGCACAAGCATTTGACAAAGTTTGGCACGATAGACTAATATATAAACTTAAAGCGCTCCTGCCGAAGAATATTCACTCAGTTCTGGAAAACTATCTCCTCCAAAGGCAATACATGGTCCAACAAAATGGTGCAACAACTTCCCTAAATGATATAAGCGTAGGAGTCCCACAAGGAAGCGTTCTGAGACCTATTTTATACTTGTTGTACACGGCAGACTTACCTGTTACCGACTATGTAATAATATCAACATTTGCTGATGATACAGCCATCCTGGTATCACACGAAAACCCGCAAACAGCCTAAAGAGAAGTTCAAAGCCATCTGACCATCTGAGTAAACGAAAAAAAATCAATTCATGTCACATTCACACTGAACAAACGTTCCTGCTCACCAGTACAATTAAACGGTGTATATATTCCTCAACAAACCAGGGTCAAATACCTAGGCTTACACTTGGATAGACGGCTAAAGAACATATTGAAGCAAAGCGCAACCAAATAAAAATAACATTTTCCAAAATGTATTGGCTGATAGGAAGAAAATGCAAGTTATCATTAGACAATAAGGTCTTACTAAACAAAGCGTCAATCAAGCCAATATGAACATTTGGTATTCAGTTATGGGGATCCACCAGTGCATCAAATAGAGAACTCCTGCAACGAACTCAAGCGAAAATACTCCGATGTAGCGATACATCGATGCTAGCGATGCTCCATGGTATATCCGAAATACTAACATACACGACGACCTTGGTATTAAAACCGTTAAAGAAAGAATCAAGGAATTCAGTTCGAAATACTACTCAAAACTTCAGGGACATCCAAACGAATTGGCCCAGGATATACTAAAACAGTCGAGATTTAAACGACTGAGAAGAGCAGATCCTCTCGGACTAATGAACCTGTAAAATCATTAAATGTCTAGACAAAATTGTGAACACTAATATTAAGTAATAACATTGATTAAAACTTAAAAAATGTAATTAGGTTAAGATTTGAACACTTCTTGTTAGTTTCTTATGTAGAAAGATTCCAGAATAAAGAAAAAAATCTTCCATTACTTTCAGTCAACTCATGCGGCACCCATCATGCCGTGTTTAATGCCTCCGCAAGTTGATCTTGTGTTTGCGTATTGCTTCATCCAATAACGCTTGCAGTTCGGTGTCTTCAAATGTTTTTGGTCTTCCGGAGCGCTTCTATGGTACATGTTAGCCGTAGGCCTCCTCAAGCATATGATGTGCTTCAGCTGCATTTTTATGTGTGCTGGTATTACAGCTGGTTATCTTTATCAACTGTCCACGCTATGAATAAAACACAACTTCTGATATAAATGACAACTAGATGTGTCGCTAGCATCATCTATGTGTGAAACCCGGAAATTTAGTTGCACACTTGATAGTCATTTGGCACTTAATAGGTTAATTTTTCCCTCAGATGGCTAATCTATCCTCTAGCAAAGCCAGCTCTGTGGATGAGTCAGCCATTGCTATACTCATTCCTAAGAAGCTCAAAATAGTCCAGATACATAGATTAATACACTCCGCGACTCTGATTACGTTATCAGCAATTTGTATTTTGAATTCGATTTATAATTTCATTCACATCTTCAATAAGCCCTAAATGTTGACTACGATATGGTATAATTCGAATAATTAATTGAAAGTGATCGTGGAAGCAAATATATCGATTGATCGATAATTGAGACATGGTGAAAACCATTTATTTTATAATTCATAAACCAGATAAACTTGTAAATGATAAAAAATCTTATAGACCGATACTTCCCGTCATATCAAAAATATTTGAAAAACTGCTGCTCAAGAGGCTCAAACGTTTAATAGAAGATATATAATGCTACCGCATCAATTTGGATTTAAAAAAACTCACTCTACTTTTAAGTACGTTCATAGCATAACGGTCGATATTGACTTGAGAATAAGAATATATGCTCCAGTAGTTCCTTAGAACATAGTTTGGCAACAAGGGCTTGAATCTAATCCTGCAAGCAATTTTACCAAATTCCTAAATCATGCATTGTAGATCGACATTTTCGATACCGCAAAGTTCCGTAGTTAGACCTATATTGTTCGTTCTATTTACGAGATTTACGTAATATTCAAGGTATTACATTTAGAGCAGACGATACAGCTAAAAAGTTGTAAAAGATATATCGGAAGCAACAAGCAAACGATAGGGATGGTTCTCAGCTGCAGATAATTATTTTAGGTTCAGCATGTTCAGCAGCTATCAGTTACAATATGCACTAATATTAGAAATTATTCTTGGTACCCGATCATATTAATGTACTCCACTCGAACACTTTGGACTACCTAACCTTTTAAAGCGGTTTGTTCGGACCTTAGTGCCGGTTTCGATATCAAAGTGCAGTGACTACAAACCCGTGCCCAAATTGCTGATTATTTCTAGAATTCAAAGTGATACGTTTGATCAATTTCTTTGCCGATTTAACATAGTATGATTGCGGATGGCGGCTCAATATAACATTGAAAACAACAAGATCACCTAACAAAAGCTCATTTATGTTTTATAATCGGTCAACGGGGTTTATTTATCATTCAACATTTATCCCGGTACAAAATTACAAAGAAATAGTGGATGTATCTAGCCCACGTAGGATGCCTCACACAAATTATGGGCTGGATGCCAAATATCTTACTAAAAAAATCTAGACAACTCAATGTCCAGTGAGGCAACAATTTTCTGTTTACCTTTGAATATAAATGTTTTAGTTTGAACTTGTACTTTAATTAACAATTTATTTCGTTCTATTCTAATTTGTGTTTTTGTTTAATCTTCAAGGTACGAAGTGTAACAAATTAAGGGATGTAATATTTACTTAATTATTAAAATAAATTATATTAGATATAAAGATATTGCATCCAGCCCAAATAGGATTCTAAAACTGAGGCAAACCTACAATTGAGACATATCAAATGTAGACATACATGTGCTGGATATACCCATTAGCTACGATGAAAGCTGCGAAAGAAAATCGTGCTAGATTTGCTTTTGTAGCTTTCATCGTAGCTCATGTTTCTTTGTAATTTTGTACCAGGACAACCAAATGGTAAAGTCAACGGTGCTTCTGGCTACAAGTTAGTAGTTTACAAACTGAAGTAATAAACTGGTGGACGCTTACTGGACTACCCACTACACCCAACCCAACCTGGCGTCTATTTGAATTGACTGTGGTTGTTGTGTGCCATTGATAAATAAATATTAGTTGTCGAAATTTACCGTTGTGTAGTCTTGCCTTGAGTCTTCTTAACCAATTTCCTAAGCTATCTTTAGGTCGCCTATTTCTGGTTATTAGTATTTTTAATTTGCTGTTATTTCTCAGTAATTTGACAATTCTTGTTCACAGGACCATCAGAACAAGGTGTCCTTAGCGAGAAGTTGCATGTAGTCTATTGTAGTTTATCCCTGAATACTTCCTAATTTTTTTGTCTTCTGGACGTTTTCACTATAAAGGCATCGTGTGCAATGTTAAAACTAAACTGCTCAAAAAAACGGTTCCTTAGTACCGGAAACGTACTATTGGGGTTTCTCTAATTTTTTCTTTTTTTTCAACTGTCAATTCTAATATATTTCCTTATAAAGTTAGCACTACGAGAACTCCTGTACTTGTGGTTGTACCACAATTTTATTGAATTGCGTACAATTACGATTGGCCCTGATAAAATATATGTAATAAACATAATACGAACCTGACATTAGGTTTAAGATTGTTAAAAAAATTCTGGAATGGTTAGATAGAAGTTCGCATTGTTAAAAATAAAGCCATTTAAGCAACTTACTTTTCTCTAATTCGCACAGTCTCCCGTTCTTGTTCCTCGCTGTATCGATCCAATATCGAGCGACATTCTGGAATTGATAAATTTAAAAATTGGGCAACATCACTACTTATTTCAGGCGTATCTTGAGCATCAACTATATACAATTTGGTGATATCTTCGTGCGGTCCCAGCATTATCCGAACAATTAATGGAAAATCATCTTCACGTAGTCTTCGCTGTTCCCCATTATCACGTACAATAAATATTGTAAAATTCTCGGCTCGACTTTCCACCTTATACTTTTCGAGCAATAAATTCACCACCTCCTGAGTAGTTACAAGTGATGAAATCCAAACGCTCATTTGTGAACCGTGCGGTGGTGTAAAAAACGATGTTTCACGATTATAGAAGTGCCCATTAATTGAGCAACGTCGTTTTATTTTGGTACGAGATCGACGATTCCCGGAACGACGTTTTATAGCTGTTGAACCGGGTTTTTTTGGCCGCCGCAGTACTACTTCATCATCAATTTCAACACTCGAATCCTCGTCACAATTATTTACACCATTAAATGGATCACCATTGGAATCATCCGGCATCGATTTATAATCATCCATGTTAATATTGATGTAAGGTCGTTCAGCTTTACGGACCGTGGATTCTCGCAATGTACTATCTGTATTTTCGATGAAATTATTACCAAAACAATTTGGACCCGATTTCGAGCGATTCAATGAGCTCATACGTTCCAACCAGCTCATATCTTCATCGGACACGATATGAGATCGTAACGTAGCCGACCCGGATTTTTGTAGTGAATACCCTTTACTCTCAACACCGTGAAAACTTTTGCTCATTATATTTTCTGAATACAATTTCAGCGAATCATTAATACGAGAAGGATCAATCGGTTGATTCATTTTTAGCGTATCTTGGCTCACGTTCATCATTTCATTGGCACAAGTGATATATTCTTCATCGGTTCGTTTTCTAAACTCATCGAAATCGCAGGCTTTTAAAGTGTTACACTCGGAATCTTCTTCGAACGCGGTAGATGTGGATTTAAAAGTTTCTTGCTGACCCGGACTTAATGTGCTTGTAATTTCAGGACTATTATTTTCCGAGGCAGTAATAGAATCCAGACTGCTTTGTGAAGGCAACGGTGAAGGCATAGTTTGATATAATTTCCCAGTATCATCGACCCGACGTTCAACTTGTAACAAATCATCAATTTCATCCCAATCGAATTCCTTTACATTCAATTTTGTAGGAAGAGTGGATGATTTATGGTGAGCGGGTGACACTTCCTTCGACGACGAATTTGACGAAGTTGAATCCTCGGGAATTGAAGATTCGGTTGTATCGTACGTATCGGTCACCGATATATCACTTTCTATACTAGGACTAGTCAACTCTGAATTATCGGAATAATCAAGGTTTTCTGAATTACGATAACTATTTGGAAATCTACAAGAATTTCTTTTCCGGATTGTAACCACAGTTCGTTGATCATCATCTTCTTTGAGGTGGATGACGCCATGCACTCCCCAGTATACGCGTAATGGACCTTCCAAAATCATGCGTCCGTTTACCTCTCGACTTCGAACTTCAATACTGCGACTATCAAAGAAATCGTTGAAGATTTTTAATTTACTTTCAAGAATTTCTCGGGGTAGCGAAGGTACAGTAGTTACACCTGCCGAGCGAGGTATTCCTTTTTGACCAAAACTTTTATGCGATTCAACACGTGTTCCATGGCCAAATAATTGCGGCCCGAATAGAGCCCCATAACATGGAACATGGCAGTACGGAACTCCTTTGTGCTAAAAATATGATATAATGTAACAAAGAAATTGATAATTCTCAAACAGTCTATATACTGAATTACCTCAGCATGTTGTCCAGGATTGAGTCGTTTACCGCACTCCTCACATCTTAAGCATTCGGGATGCCAGTCATAACCCAGTGATTGCTTCCGTTCGGCTGTTAAATTTTCAAATTAACAATATTTCTCTATAATGGGAAATCGACATATTTATTTACCAAAATATACGGGTTTTCCACATTTATGACACTTCCACATAATGAATTTTCACGGAATTTTACTACACGGCACTTTTTACCCAGAATATGAAAAACTCATTTGCATATAGTGCATTGCTTTGTAATACTTAAAAAAATAAAAAAATGTATAAAACCACAACTAGTAATTATATCGATGTTATGTATGGTTTTCAAAATAAGTTTAAATCATAAAGATGAAAAGTTTCAATAAAAATATCCTAATAAAATTCGATATAATTATTTTTGTCATTTTTTGACAATGAAACGGCCATCTTTAAAAAAAATAATCATACATAAAAACAATAGTTAGCGATTATTCCATCTGCTCGAAAAGGATTAATACCTAATGTTTAATTTACACGAATGTTTTCGAATACTGTTTTCGAAGTTGTTTTTCGACTTTAGAATTTATTGTTGTTTTTCCACAATTTTATTCGATTGTGTTTCTTTGGTCCAGTTTCGAATCTTTGCGATACGATTCATACGCTTTCTGTTAATAAAGGTTGATTTATATTATCCGTTCCGTTCAGTTCATACACGGTGTTCCTACGTATTGTTGAAAAGAATGTTTTGTATGATGTCTGACGGCGAAAAAATACGAACTAATAGCGGAGAAAGTGGAATTCATATATTTTCCAACAACAACAAAAAATTAAATTGCTACTAAATCATAAAACGTAACCAAAAGATACGAATATATGCAGCATATGTGAAATAAATTCTTAATATTTTGTTATATTCTCTTCAAGCCAATCTATGTTTTTATGCTAATGTTTGTCGCCACTAAATTTTTCTTATATGCTCTTTTAAATTATTCCATATATTTTATAGTTGTTTTAGTCTAATAAACAAACTATTATAAATATAAAAAAATTGTAAAAGTAAAATAAAGTAAGGGGCATATATACGTAATAAAGTAAGGAACATACATATGCATAAATCGTCTAATTTCAAATGTGAAAACATTTTCTCTTGGTATAACCTATTTTTTATTATATGTATATTTCGTGATAAATTTTATTTCCCGAACTTGCATACCCAAAACTTAAATTGCTACTAAACCATTGAATTTTTCTAATGTCATATTCGTTCGAATTTAGCAAAAAATATTACCCGACTTTTGTGTTAGTATTGGTGAAAAGAAAGACAAAAAATTGTTTATTATAAATACCGGGTTTATCATTTCAGCTGGTTAGCATCGGTATAATAAAAAATTATAAAGTAAAGATTAAAAATTTTGAATATAGTTTCCTATTTCTCGATTTTATTAATTTATTTACCACTCAATATCAATAATTTTCAATCAAAAACATAAGAAATTATATAATTTCGCACATAAACACAACATTTTAGTACACAAGATATTTTGAAAATACGTCGCACAAACAAAATTACAAATTATCCTTACAATTTTAATAAATCTATTAAAAGCAAAAATAAACTTAAAATTGAATTGTACAAATGGCGCGGTGTCTTTGTTTTGACGTTTACTTTTGTTATATGTATGCGTAAATTTTTTATAAAATCTGACAAAATATCGCGATTTTTTAAAGTTACACTGGGCAACTTTTCCGGGTAAGTTTTTTTTCGAACGAACATGTCAAAATGTTGACGGCTCATCTAGTGTAAGTTTTTTTACCCTAACAGCTGAATCCGGGTAAATTTTTGTTGCCTGACATTTCGAACGAATATAATATCATTCTACTGATGTAAACGGGATAATAGTAATGCCATAATTTTTTTATAGGTTAATTATTAGTTTATTTTTAATTAATTCAAATGCGAAATTTACATTTTTGTCTATGGCGTCTGTTCTTATTATGAATCCTTAACATTTATAAATGTAAAATAATTTCTTTCTTGTTAATTTTAAAAATGTTGCCATAAAAATACTGGCAACATTTTCATTTATAGTGGTTTTAGCGGTGTAGTGATATATTTATTTTCTTGTCATTCATGTGCAAAAAGTCAATGCTATTTCTCTTTCATTTTGCAGAAGAAAAATGTTGGTCGCATGTAAATGGTATAACATTGGGGAAATATTAACATCAACAATTACCACATTTGTTATGTATGAATTATTATTCTTATTAAAGGATAATTATATTTTATTTTAAAACCATAAATTCCCCTTTCGCCTTTATTTTAACGCAAGTCGCAAAGTGACTGACAACCTACGGAATATTTTGGAACTAGAGCCAAAAGCACCTTTCGCTCGCATAGGAAGTGGCGCTAACTAGGCGGCATTTAAAAGGCCAATAGCGTTTTGTTGCTATTTTAATGTTTATAGCAGTTCGTGCAAATTCTAGCAGTTTAAATAATATTTTGCGAATCAGAAATATGCATTTTATAAACATTTTACAAATTATTTCTATTTATTTTTGAAATGCAAGCTAAACAATACCTTTCCTACTATATTATCAAATCCAAATTTCTATGAATATAATGCAAATTATTCAAAATAAATGAAAACAAACATGTATTTTCAATTGACAGAAATTTTAAGCAAAACACCGAACACACCCAAAAGTTTTAAAGATTAAAAAAAAATCATATTGTACTTTCACTTCATCGTATTCGTATATACAAGAAGACGCCCGGTGTTTGAGTGATTTTGTGTGTTCTTAAAATAGAAATATAAAATTTTATTTTAATAAAATCTTAAAAATACCAATTAATCATTATGCCTGAAGAATATTTTTATGGTAAGAAATATTTATTGAATTAATGAAATTATGTACCTAATAGTATTACGGTGGTTTTAAGTTTAATTAATCTAAAAAGGACTGCGAAAAATGCGCGTCTTGAATCAATTGTTTGTTGTTTAGTCAAAAACGCCATTAAATCAAAAAAATTGTAATTGTTTTTGGTATAGATGTTCGAATTAAGGTAGAACATATTATTAAATACTTTATTGTTGACCAGTGTACTTAATTTTTTACAAGCGGCAAATTAAAATCGTAGTCAGGAACCATGAAATGGTGGGTTTTTAAAGGAAAATTTTACAGGGACGCTCCAACTTTTTTTGTGGCATTTACACTTATCCGGTTTTAAAATCGTTTATCTGCGATCCTAATTTTTCTTTCAATATCCTTAACGAAAGTTACTTTGTTCATGTTTCTGTTGAAGCATGGAAATAATGGGAGGCAGTTTTTTAGTTACCGGTTTTTTTTATAACACCCAAGTTGAGGTTATGTTTTACGTTTACGCCATTTAAAGTGACTAATTTAACACTAATGTTTTTATTTTATTTTATTTTAGGAGTTACTTTAACTACTGCTAAGCCTTCTATTGTATGGGAGCCGGCATTTAAAGATGATGAAGATTTGAGAAGCAAATTGGTTATTAAACAAGTACTTTTGGGCGTCGATGCTAAAGAAGGCGAATACAATGTTGTCCAGGCTGAAACAATGTCAGTACGGGATACAGTTAAAATACCAATTGCTATATTAAAGGTTGGGGAAACACGCCAAGCACAAATGGACTTAGATTTTACAGATTCACCCGTTACATTTACACTCACAAATGGATCAGGCCCAGTACATTTACATGGACAATTTATCACGGGCTTGATAGAAGCATACGAGGATATCGATGATATTGAAGAGATGGCGGAAATCATGGACGAAGAGGAAGAAGGGGTAATTTGAACCATTTATATGATAAACAATAAAATTCTAAATATATTTATTTGTAGGAAGACGAAGAGGATGAAGACGATCACCCAAAAAAGAAACAAAAGTTATCAAATAATGCAAAAGGAAAAGTTCCATCCGGGGCCAAAAATAATAAAAATAAGAAATAAATGTTCCTCGTATAAAATGTATTTTCCATATTGTTTTTTTAAAAGAAAAAGTTTGATTTAAGGAAAATGTGTGAAAATCTATCAAGCGCTCAAAATATTTTATTCCGTGTTTAACTCTACGAAATTGGCATCTATAGTACGCGGGGCGAGAGAAAAACAACTAAATTGTTGCATTGCCAACAATTAAGACATTTCCATAATTTTTTTAGTTTTGGTATTACAAGAAAATAAATCAATACATATGTAACTTGGGTACATAACAATAATTTTATGAGCGCTGAATTATAAATAATCAATTAATTTTTAAGCTCATGTATTTGTAAATATAAATAACAGCAACCATTTAAAATAAATTACAATTTTTATTTAAATTTGCCAATAATTTAAAATATTTTTGGATTTGCTACTCTGAATACGGTTGGAACCATACCCGCCAATGATGTGAATAATTCTTCAGATATGTTGTGAGGCAATAAAAGTTGAAGGGTGCTCAATTCTGTTCCGCCCCAAGAAGCCGATTCAATCATAAATCCTTTGGCGCATTTAAATACTAATTCCGCTCGTCTCATACACCATGAAACTGTCATGTCCTCAGACATTTCATGACTTAACAATGCCGGTATTGTTAACATGGTAACATCATGTTTACTTGCGACTTTTAAAATATTTCGTAGGCCCAATATGATAGGGTGTCTCGAATTAATTTCAGTTGAATTTTGAAATGGTTCGTCAGCAATCAGATGGAATATTAAATGTGCCTGGGATAAATTTGAATGCTTTGTTAGTATAAAATCTCCAGAACGAAGTCTACGGCTGGATTTATCATCGACGTAGTGTTTATCCAGATCATTTTCGATTTTATCTAACTGATTGTCGATTTGGTCGAAATGGAAATCGGTTGACATGTTAGCATTTTTTAATATTTCCCGGTTCATGTTTACGTTGCCTGATGGTGTTAGAACCACGACGCCGCATAATGAACTAGAATATAGACCCAGAGCGATATTCATGCCTGATAGATTTTCATTTTCATGTAATGGACTACAAAGGTCGGTGATATTTGCACTTAAAATTCTGATATTATGCATATGCTTCAGTTGGGAGCCTAGATGAATCGTAAAGCTTTCCTCCATAGATGGACCCTGTGGTATGAACATGGATGATCTAAACAAAAAATAAATATGTATAGAGAATGTATAACCTCAACAATTTACATTAGCTTACTTATTTCCTATTGGAGTGGGTATCGGGGAATTTAAAATATTTTCTCCAATTTGACTGGTAATCCATGTTCGATGTTTGTTCTTTTGATGACCACGTATTGCTTCCAGTTCAGATTGGAATCCCTGCTGAATCAGTTCGCGTTTATCGTACTGCTTACTAATAAGTTTATTAATATCCTCAGAAGTAGCGGAAACATCAAGCTCCTGCAATTTCTTTTTTACTTCCACTTCCTGGAGATTGATCAACGTATTCAATTGCGTATCCATTTTCTTGCTGAATTCACCGACCGTTGCAGCAAATTTGGTTTCACGTGTCAAAAGCTCTGGTAATATAGGTGAATGGACCAAGCGATGATAAGACTGAGCAAATATTTCATCATCTGATGGCCCAAAACGTTCGGCAAATTCAAGTACCTCCTCTTTATACAATTTCTCAAGATTTTTCGCCACGATGTCGCCATTATTCTTATTATTTATGAATTGATTGATTAATTCATCATCTGAGTTGTCATAATATTTTTGATTTTCTAAGTTTATAAATTGTCGCAATTCAAGTTTCACTCCTGCAAATAGAATCGATTTAGCTTAAGGTTCTTCGATTTTCATTAGAATCTACCCACTTTCCACCTCATCAATAAATTGCATAATTTCATCCATATTTTCTTGGCATATTTGATGGGCCAACTCATTTTCATCGTCTGTAAATGGAATGTTTATTGGATACGATATTGTTAATATATTACCGTCGTAATTTTTATAAGAATAAATAAAATTTTGAGTATTTTTTATCTCCATATCCATTGGTGTTTACAAAACAAACAGTGACATTTGTCAAATTTGTCTAGATCCAAGGGGATTAATGAGTATGTTTAATACCTCTTTTTTTCAAAAAACTGAATTTTTTCTAACTTCACTCTTTACGCCATATTTATTTTGTGTCAAGAAGGCGTAGTTAAAAGAATTTCAGTTTGTTTTTATTTCAATTTTAGTGAACATATTACGTATTTAAAAACATGTCACGTCCAAAACGAAAAGCTTTTATTGATTGCGAAGAAAAAAACAAAGCGTTGCAAATGCGCAAACCAGTAAAGAGTAATACAAAATGTGCTTCAAGTGCTAAAGAAATTAAAACACAAAAATGTTCGGTGCAACTTATGCCAAAAGATGCTATTCCACAGTCCATGCTCAATGAAAAATGTATCAAACAGTGTTCCGTTAAATTGACTAATTCTGAAATAAAACCGGGTAATACGGTAAAGAACCCCGCGAAAAATAGTGTTTATAAACCATTATCTAAAAAAAGCCCGCGCACATCAATGAGAAGACGACGGCAGCACGCAGTTGTCAAAACAACACCAGAGAAAGCTGAAATAAATGCAAGCGTTTATGATTTTGTACCGGGATCACAAAGTTCTCAATCCAGTGATGATGATTCCACGAAAAATGTAATAAAACTGTTACAAACCAAAAATAATGTTCGGATCATAAAGGGACACCAAAAGCAGAAATCACATAAAAGAAATTTGCACAAATCTTGGAGCGACAAAAATATTATAAAGGCAAAGAAACTAATAAAGCCCAAGCTTCATAAACTAGACAACATGCAAGTTATAGATGTGTTACAGAATGATTTAGTTATTCCGATGGTAAATTCCAAGTCCTCTACAGCTCCAAGCAAGAATCATAATGAATCGATACTACCCTTAATAGAAGATATCGTGGATGATGATTATCATTTTGGAAATGATGATAACGATATTATAAATGAGGAGCATCAAAATAACTCGTCGGAATTATTTAACTCAAATATAGAAAATATCAATCCAAATTCTTCACCTGCTAAACCCGAAAATACGATTCAACATGCTAAACCACTGGTACGCACACCATTGAAACCGTTAAACAGCCAACACGGTAATCAACTAAGGGCATCTCATCAAAAAACTCCATATCCGCTAAGAAACCAGCTCTTAAAACGGAGTCTCTATAACCAAATATCAACTCCGAGAACCGATAAATCAAGCCGATTTCCAATAAACAGACAATCTCCTGGTACAATCGAAGATGCCAACGTAACAAATTATTTTGGTTTTACGTCCGATTTGGAATCCGAATCATCGTCTAAAAATTCTATAGATAATACATCGACACCCGTTAGACCAACGAGCAAAGAAACACTCATCGCCAAATTGAAAACATTAAAGTCGAGTGTTCCAAAACATTCCGCGGTTAAAGATACGCCAAAAATATCAAGGCCACAGAGGAAAACCCTTAAGCCGATAATTGCAGCGCAGAATACCAGTATAAATTTTAAAGATGCATTGTCCTCAACTTTATTGCACCCACCAACGCCTAAAACAGTAATCACAGGGCGGACGTATTCTCGACATCAAAATAAATATCCAGAAAACGATCGTCAGGAAGTCGAAGTTGACTTATTTGATAATCTGATTAGTGCACCCCTAGAAGATGCTAGAAACGTAAGCTCCGAAATTAAATTAAAAGTTTATTATGGCTAAATAATAGACGTGGTCAATTCATTTTAGCTTGCATTGGATGATATTCCAGTTCCGAAGAAATCTCCCGGCAAAAAAGGCCCTGCAAAAGTTTACGAAAAAGAAAAACAATATCAGGCTCACAAGAAAAAGGAGGACGAGGTGAGTAATAAGTATTTATGATATTACATTTATGTATGTAGCTACATATGTTTAAATATACAACGATGAGGGATGCTAACTCGTTACAGGCTGATTCATAGGTTAATTTTCATATCAAATTCTCTAAAGCAGACGGGGTAAGTTTAGGACTCTGAAAAAAGTGCTTCAAAAGTTCGGTTACACAAAATACCCGTAAATATCAAATTATAAGTTCCAAGATATTTAACGGTGATCAACAATCGTCAATTTTTGACTTATAATTTAATATATTTACTTACGATTTAAGGGTTATCTCATATCTACGAGCATTGGTGAGGGTAATTTTACTTGAAACTTTAAAAATAATTTTTGAATATTTTTGAAAAATTTGTTTTTCTCGAAAAAACACGCTTATACATTTTTTATTTTCTTTATATTTGCCATCATTTCACGCATTTAAGCTTAGATTATTAAATGCTATGGAATGATAGCCGTATTTTACTTCTGCCTCCTACATCCTGTGGGGCCTCAGTTGATTTTGAGGTTGTTTTAATTACTATTCCATAGTTATAGTTCTTGTAAATTGATGGTGTTATAGCACTGCAGAACACCAAGCGTCGACGGCGAGTGGTGAATTTAAATATGCATTGTGCCGGTCCACACTGCACACAGTGCAGCAACACGATTCGTTTTTCTTCGTCTCTTACCTCTTCCGCTCTTCGCCTATAAACTAAATTTTAAAGTTGGGATATTTGGCAGCACGTTTGTAGCAATAATTGTATGTGCGACTCGTATTGTATATTTACATATATGGTTTACATTGCGAGTCAAGTTATAGTTATCTTCAGGTTAACTTGTAGTTAACTTTTATGGTGTTTATATTGGAGAGTTAACTTTGGATCGAGTCAAACAAGGTTAAAAAAGTCTAGATGAATGCAGTTTAGGGAAACTTTGAATCGGATTTCATGGCATGAATCGGTCATTGAATCGGATTTCATGCCCAGGGATCGAAGTTTATGTCTCGCTTCTTTATAATAAAATGTGACACTATTTCACATTTTATATCATCTACCAGGTTGCTAGATTGAAAAATTGTGATATTCTACTTCGTTTCTATCACCAATTAATTTATTTTCGATACTTGAACGAAATTAGAGAAAGGACAACTTGTTCGCATTTGTACTAATAGGTTGTGAAAGCAATAGAAACTTAATAATTCATAAATGAAACAGTTGCCCATATTAGATTAGGAAAACGAGAAATAAACTTCGATAAAGCATCGAAAATATGATGTTATGACATGTCACTCCAGTAGTCTATCTATGGCATTAGAAATGTTTTGGATTGAGTAGAGTTAACTAGAAGTTAACTCTTACTGTTTATATTGAAGGTTCAACCTAGGTTGAACCTTCAATGTAAACAGTACTCACTAACCCAAACGAAAAAAAGTGATTCTTTAAGCGTTTGGTTTATTATTTAAAAAAAACTTAAATTGTAAAAGTTTATGAAATTTTCATTTGAATCATAAATCAAAATAAAATCATATTTAGAAACGATTTAATTCAAAAATATAAATGCTAGGTATTTACTTTTGATAGATTCGAAAAAAATTATTCGTCATTTGAAATGTGAAAGAAAGTCACATGGAGTAACTACAGTTGTAACTACGATTATCGTCGGGAATACCGACAATTAGGGTGTATACTCGTATTTTTGTTACGCCCTGTTTTGCACAGTGTATCAACAAATGACCTGCCTCCTCCCATGCAGTGGGATTTTTCTCAAACTACGGTGAGCTTGTATTGTAATAAATCTACTGCCATTACAGATTCCGGAACTCATTTCATTCTATGAATCCTTCAACAAGGAATGCCAAGAAGTTGAAAACTCTAAACTTATCATTGAATAGACGGAATTGACGGAATTTCAAATAATGTGCCTGATTTATACATGTTATATTTTTCGAACAAATATTGAATTTTATATTTTTTAGTATTTATCTTGTTTTTGTAAGTTTTTTTGTTTTTTAAAAGTTACTGTATTTTACCGGTTTTATTTTTATGTAATTTAAAAAAATAAAAATAAAAATTTTAAATATAAATCATGATATGTATTTACTATATGACGTCATTTTATGTCGTCGGTTCCTTCTTTGACTATTATAGGCAGCACTAAAATTAAAAAGATTGTTTTGATTTTTGTCCGTGTGTCATATTGCTAAAAAAAATTGTAAACAAACAACAAGAAAAATATTTTAATAATATATTTTAAAATTTAATAAAAAGTTATTGGTAAGTATTAATTCATAATATTATTATAAAATTATGCATTCTAAATTATACATCTAGATGAGGTTACCAAGACGTTGGAATGGTAACCTCACCTAAATGTAAAAGCAATATCTGGCTATCAACCAGAACAACCCAAATTTCATATTCTAAATTGTGTTAAATATGTAAACACGTATAAATTGTATACACATTGGTATTGTGTAATTTACGGGAAGACATAACCTTACTTTTAGCATTCGTATAATTTTTTTCTGCTTATTTTCGTTTATTCTTTTTATGAACATGACTGCCGTCTACAGTTCAAAGAATAAACTGTAGACATAAATTTGATGACATAGCAAGCAGGGTGTGGCTGTTTTCGAGGACAGTATGGATTGGGAGATGTGCGAACAAGTGATGCCGAATATGGAGTAGACGCGTGGCTTACTAACTGTAGCGGGTGGATTGTCATCGAGGATGAGGCTGAGGTTGAATGAACCATGGTGATGAGTGCGAGATTGGATTGCGTCGAAAGGCAGATGACAAAGAAGAGGTTGAATTGGTTGGAGCTGTATAGATTGAACTACAGAGGCGGTAGTTTCGCTTAGATGGGAGTAATGTTATGATTTTGCTAAGTAGTAGCATTATAGGTAGTTTTATAACAGTTTAGTGGTATTGCAGATTATACCTGAACTAGCCTGGAACAGAACTGAATGTTCGTGTTGGGATATTCTTGGGAGAAATTATAAGTGTTGTTAAAGTGAAAATAGATTAATAAATAGTTGGCAAAAGTATTTGTTGTGGTGTTTTAGTGTTAGTGGATAATAGCGGGTAAATTATTGTGGGATTACATATTTTGAGAATATTACAGTGATAAGTATTATGGTAGTGAGGTAAGTGTGTGAGGGAATTACTCCGTTATGTTCGCGAATATTCGGGTGTAAATTACAGAAATTGGAGTTGTAACCGTATTTGACAGAGCTTATTCGTAACGGTATAATACCATTAAAGTTTAAATCATTCGTTTTACGCTCTATGATATGAAGTTAGCATTATTGAAAATAATAATTTAATTCTCAAAATATTTGTAGATGAATATCAAAACAGGTTAAACATTTCGAAATACGAACCTACATTTTTTAAATTTTATTTTTTACTTTTTGAGCTGCAAAGCGTTCTTACTATCAATGTAACAACGAACACGTACGTACTTTTTGTCGTTCGTAAACTATTTTTAACATTGTTACCAATGTCATTCTCAACCCTACTCGAGACTGCATTTCTAACTGTCAAATAGTAAATGCGCTTTATTCAACAGAAAAAATATATTTTTGTAATTTTATACAAAATAATTTGTTAATGAACATTTTTATGTGGACAAATATTTGTGATCATTTTTAAGTACTTACGTCATACTAACAATGACAGTTGTAACAATTGCCGTGTTTCATGACACGTTGATCCGGATCAGTTCAATTTTACATGGAAAACCTGATCCAAATTTTGTTTTAGATCACAAATTTTGATTTGAAATCTAGCAAGTGTCTTTGTGTTGTTTAATGAAACATAAACTGAATTGGATCAGGGCTGGGATGTTGTACCATCACTATTTTCGACTATCGACTTAGTTTATGTCCCATGTTTTACAAGTAAAATGGCAGCCTATTTCACTTCCAAAATTACGCGTTTTCTAATGTGTTCTCAGCTTGCTCTTTAAAGTGGTTGAAATCGCGATATAAAACACATCGAAAGTCGAAAAATGTAATGGTACAACATCCCAGCCCAGATCAAGCGTCAAGAAACACAGTAATGATAACGTCGTAAAGTTTACGAACGTAGTCAGTAGGCATTATTTTGTATGAATATTCGACAGTTTTCGATATCGAAACTATTCATCAAATCTCGAAACAAAAACCACACGAAATAAAATTCAACCCTGCCACTATTTGTCAAATTTCAGATTTTCATTTGCTGCCATAGCCATACGTTTTCTGTAAGATATAATCGAAGTTGTGCATTGAATTAATTAATATCTTGATTAACTCTTTTATAAAATTATTTTTCAACAAATAGAAAATCAAAAATGATTGTAAACAGAGCATCAGGTATTTTACGTCCCGTAGCACGGAACATCATCCAACGCAGAAATTACGAGCCATCGACTGTGGTCAGTGGGCCCCCAACTGTGCATATTTCAACCGCTGTAAGTATTATGCGGCATAATTTAAATAATGTATAAAGTCCATATGTACGAATCTCCTCATTAGGCTTAAGTAATTTTTACACCGAAATTACATGTATGTGTTACGTAACATAAATGTTTCTCTATCTGTAGGAAAAAATGGGTTTTGGTGCATTAATGTTCGCCTGCTGGCTTGCAACGCCTTTATATGTCCTTACCAACATTAAACACTACCGAGGCGGCCAATAAATATGTAGTGTATTACTATGAAGTGATTAGTGAAAATTTGTGTACAAACTGTAATATCTACCTACATCATTAATAAATTCAGCAGTTTGAAATAATTATTATTAATTAAAATTATAATTTATTGAATTTTTATTTTAAATATCCCTGATTTATTACAAAATTATAATGGAAAAGGAGGAAAGGTTCGTAATGTGGGTTTATTTGTCGACATATGAAAAGTGATTCGACTATTCGTCGATAGATGTACCTGTTTGCGCATGGTGCATAGCATGTGACATTTTGACATTCACACTAAAATGTTTGTTTTTCAATAAAAATAAGAAGAAAAATTTTTATCTGTTATCCATTTGAGAAAATTATTTTCGTTATTTCGTTTACTTAAATTGATGTGTTAATTTTTTTTTATAAAAATGATATGGTAGTAAATAGATACGATTTAAAATTTTAATCTTGTAAAATGTTTGTATGTAATCTAACATTTTGTTTTTATTGGTCGGGAAGTGTTTAGTCGTGCAAGCAACTACCACACGAAAACTAATGGGAGAAATTTCGATCGAGCATTTTATTTTTTAACTACCATATAATTTAAATTAAAATAATAATAAGCGTATTATCATTATACATATATTGTGAATATAACAACAATAAAAATAAATTATTTTTAGTGTACCACAAAATTTCTAAATATACCTAATTTAATATTTATGAAAAAAATTTAACTCGAGATTATCGAGTAAGAGGCAGCAACACTATGGATTCGTATCGAGTTGTATTTGTGCGCCATGGTGAGAGTGAATGGAATAAATTGAATTTGTTCTGTGGTTGGAACGATGTGAACCTGTCGAATGAAGGTGTGTATAATGAAATACATTAATATAAACAAAATTAATAATTTATCTATTTATATTTAGGCCTTGATCAAGCTCTAAATATTTCGGCAGCTGCACTACTACGAGGAAATTTTACATTCGACTTAGCTTATTGTTCCGCGCTGAAACGGTCAAATCAAACGCTGAATATAATTTTAAAACATCTGGATTGTCACCATATTCCCGTTGAACAATCATGGCGACTCAATGAACGACATTATGGCGCCCTAACCGGTTTTAATAAACGACAAATTGCGGAAGCATACGGAGAGGAGCAGGTACAAATATGGCGACGAAGTTTCAACGTCTTACCACCACCAATCACACCAAATAACCCGCATTACGCGGTGATACGATCGAATCCTAAATTTGCTAACATCAATAGTAATGATTTCCCGGATGCGGAATCGCTGGAAACGACAATGCAGCGGGTGGTTCCCTTTTGGCAAAATGAAATCGTACCAAAAATCAAACAAAATCTTAAAGTATTAATAGTGGCGCATGGGACTAGTTTGCGCGGGCTAGTGAAGCACATCGAAAATGTATCCGATCAGGATATCATGAAATTCAATATGCCGAATAGTATTCCGTTCGTATACGATTTTGATCGCGATATAAAACCTATTGGCCCGATTAATTTTTTGGCCGACGATAAGTGCGTTTTGCAAGCCATGCGAAAAGTGGCGTCGATTGGGAAATAAATGTTATTAGTTTTTAAGTTTTATACATAGATAGTTTTTATAATATGTATATAATATTAATCTTTATAATCCTCTAAAACTGAATAATCTACCTCAAAGAGTAATTTCAAAAATAAGAAGTCTTCCTGTATTCGTACCAAGTCGATAAATAACTACGATATTCTCGCATCATATAGGACCACCGTATAATCATCATCCATCTGTTAAACTACCTATCGATTTATATTAATTGTTATAAAATTCAGAAAATATTTAATTGTTATTTGTATTTATATAAAGATTTATTTTGACTATGCATTTACTAATATTATTTTAAGAGTTCATATAATATTAATATTTTTGTAGGTATTTGTATCAAAACCAAATCATGCATTAAAGCGGTTAATGTACGAGCGAATATTTTATTGTAAATGGACGTACATTGTAAACAATATTTAGATTTACAGAAATAAAAAAAACATTAAATAAATATTTCTATATAACTGTGTGAAGTGAGAACATACACAGAAAGTAAGTGTACTTTAAATTAATATACATATATCTATGAATTTACAAATGACTAACGAGTACAGAAGCACGAACTGCCTCGCGCCCCCGTATTGCAAGACAAATTTTATTTGATTATACTCACATAGATTTGTAGATCGTTTAACTCGCGTATGAAATACAAACTAACATTTTATTTAAAATTGTATTGTGTGGATGCTTTTATTGTGCGATTAGTGATAATACTCGTTCGCCACAATGCGATAAGCATTACGGTTTTTTACTTTGTTGTTTTTGATATTTTAATGTCATTAGTCGGAAAATATGAATACCTTAGATGATTCGATTAAAGGTGACCTTGTCGATTTTCTACTGCTTATTTACTCATACTTAATCTGTTTGGTCTTTAAATAGTATAATATTGACTCACGCTTATGCTCAGATTATATATTCTAGGCCAACAGTCCCAAATTTCAGAAAACTCGGCAGCTATTGAACCTGTCTAACGTTAGCCAAACCAACAATGTCGTTTATATCGAGCCAGGAATAAAACAATACGTACACAGAACATTTTATCTTTCGATTATTATTATTATCTCGAGTCTTTCTGTAGTGAGCTGATTTAGTCATATCTAATAAATTAACCAAGAAAGGATTAAGCACTTTTCTGGATTACATTCGTTACGACAAATATGAATCATCATTCTAATGCAAGATTACAATACACGTGTGTTGGACGCAACACATCTTGTTCATTTGATTTACCTATCGCACACAAGAAGAGTAAATAATAAGATAAATGTAACGTGTTGTGTTCAATTCGCGTATAACCTGGAATATTCAATACAGGTATTTATACACAACGGTAATAAATTTGTTGTAACATGTTTGTATTACGCTGCAACATGTATCGCAATCTGCGTATTGTATCTTGTGTTGCAAATAATTGGTTCAATCGCACAAATTGTTCCAAAACAAAAAAAATCTTCAGCCAGCTAACAATAGTTTATAGGCTTCAATTTGGGTCGAGACTTAAATGTAAATTCCATTCTTAATTTTCATTAAGGGCCTTATAGATATGCTTCACCTTTATCCTATCAAACTCCACATTTTCACGTACAATATATGTTTTGCTTTGGCATGAAAAACGTTTGTTGATGACAGATCAATTGCACCTTTGGTGTCGTAAAACGTGGCAGTTACGAGATCTGGACTCGTCAACAGGTCCTTTTCAAATGATTTAAGCCAGAGAGCTTCATGAATTGCAGATGACGCCGCCATGTATTCTGCTTCCAATGTAGATAACGCGACTGATGGTTATGTGCTCTCCATTTTAAGGCATGAAAACATAATCGAGTATCGCAGTAATCAGTGATACTTGATGATGGACAGAGATTTTAATGGGGATCGAAATAAAAGACACATCTATTCAAAACAAATGGTAAAGCGGAAGTCAAGTTTTATTAAGAAAGAAAAGAATGAATATGACAAATTTTGGAAATAGACCATGGTAACTTTTGAATAACTTGCTGACAAAAAATTACTTGATCTATTTCCGAACATGTAGAGTAACTTTAGGGTAATTTAGTTGTACGTACAAACTATACAAAAATGTCTTATCGACAAATATCTTCCGATACTTAGCCTTGTTGCAACTTCAACCCCAAACATGTTAGTTATACCAAAACCAAATTATACCAATCGACAAAATTTATTTAGATAATTATCAGAGTTAATTTGTTTGATTTTTATATGAGTGTTCTGTTCAATATGATGATGATATCCGTATCTATTGTAACAGGTGTATTCCAAATTTAAGAACATACCGATATTAGCAAACACTCTCTAATAAACTCTATAAACTTCGACGAACGTTTATATTACGATATTTCAATTTAGAATCGCAAGGCCCAACATCTATAAGTTGTGTAAGGTTGTTTTCGTGAAGTGGAACAATTATTGATACAGTTTGTTTAGTCTACTAAACAGGTTTCAAATTCCAACATTGAACGTTAATTTATTTAATTTTAAATGATGATTAGCATATCGACTATAGGATTTTTTTGTTATATTGAAAAGAATATGTTCCTTTTTTATATAAATATAATTTAAGTGCTGCGATTAGGGTATTTCAACCATAAATTTTATGTGCAATATATAAACCCAATAATTTAGGAAAATAATGGAGAATAAATTTTAATATCAAGCAATAAACAATATTTTTATTCCTCGGCTAATTAGACCCGACCCACGGTAATCTAATTAGTCAGCTTGAACTATTAATTTGAAAACATTTGGCTTTACAACCCAAACAGAAACCGAGTTGTAAATTAACAAAGTTGAAGGCTGTCATTGCGAAAGAAAACCTTACAACATATTGCAGTGGAGCTGGCCAAAAAAATAGTTATTACTGATCAATAAAAGGCAACAAAATTAACTTATTTCAAGTCATGGGGTACGGATGATGGTTGTTTTTGATATTTCGAATATGTTACGCAACAGAAGCACTTGTGTGGTTCGCTTTTCACGTCCTTACCTTACCGTCTAAAATTTTCATAGATAAGAGCCTGTGTAGTACAGTCATGGAAGAGACTTATAACGATACTATAAGATACTAATTCCAATATCCAATTTACATAACAATGTTCTTATTCTGTCACATGCTTGATTCAAATATAGCATGTTGTGTGACAAAATAAAAAGTTCTCTCAACAAAAAATCGAATTCGCAAAATACAGAACATATACGAAGTATTAACGAATCATTTTTTTGCTTGTTCCCATTTGTGCATTTAGGGATAAAACAAAGATTCCATAAAAAACATTTAATGTTCGTGACTTTTTAGTTAAAGTAGGATAAGCACATATTTTGTATTTTATGGTATTTAATTTATATTTATTGTTCAAAATAGTAAACAAGGTGTCAGGCATCAATTCAGGCTTTTATTTCTGCCTGCATATTATTTGATGATGTTATTACTGACCCGAGGTATTTAAAGTTTATTTACGCTAAATTATGCTCGCCGATTCCAAGTTTATTCATGGAGATGCTCCTGGGTATTAATAATAATAATTTAGTTTTGTTGCTGCTCACTTCCAAACCAAGTTTTCTTGCGTGACCTCGTGTTCCCCCACGATCTGCTTATCTACGAATTTGGCTTGATTTATTAAATATATGAGTACAACGCTGAAACTTCGTTTTCCTTTTTCTATTTCTCTCTAGGTTTGGCCGCGGTCCAGAGGTTCTCGTGGTTGATACTGTCATATGTCTGCCCGAAGTCTATACGATATCTATACATATATAGTTTATGTATGGTTATGATGTTCCCAACCATTTTCCCCAAACCATCCTCATGGTAAAGCACTGGTCAGTGGTTGATCGATTGAGACGAAAATAACATTTAGAGTCGGCGATAGGGATGAATGCGTCTGACAAATATAACATGAACTTTTAACAATATTTATTAAGTCTTCCGTGATAATAATTTTTTATATTTGATTTTTAAATCTCTCCTTATTACATATGTGGGACACGTACTGGTGACGTATCTTAAGGCGTACAGTCCTACCTTGAACATATTTTTATAGCCGCTTGAAACATGAAGGACGCCCCTAATCTGGAGATCAGGCGCTGATTTGATATTGTCATTAGGGCCCCAATGGCTCGCCGTGACATGTAGTGTCCATGATTATAAACAGAATTTCCTCTGCTCGTCTCCAAAGCACGCTCTGCTCTCTAAACCACACTCAGCATACAAATAAGGCCAGAGGAGATCGATATTAGCTTGGTTCAAGAACCCGACCAAGTCGCTTTGGGATTGAAACAAGAGCTACAACCTCTTAGAAGAGAACATCTGCTATAACCAGGGTATGTCGAAGCCAGTAGTATGTACGTTTATGAGAATAATGTCATCAGTCAAGTTTATTATAGTGGCGTCTTTGCGACACGTATGTTGTTCGGAGCCGGAAACCAAAAAAAAAAGATTTATCAGTCGTATCTTCATGTCTCCATGCCAGTGATGGTAGTCCATCTGGTAGATGAAGATGACTCACCGGGAATGAATCTGGTATTTTACTACAATACAAACTCCAGACGTGTATTATTGGGCTTCTTAATTTGTATTTGTACGTTTTGTGGACTTTCTTATGCCGGTTCCAGTTCGTAGCTCTTTTATTTGTTCATTTGTGATTAATCTTTGTAATCAGTTTATTTGTTTTGTAGACTTTTCTGAAAAGCAAGCACCACGAGAATGTTTTCGCTTACTCAATTATGTAATCGCGTGTGTCATATCTTCCTCTGGTGCACCTAATTTGTCACCTTTATCCTTTTTACGTCTATGTACTTTCAGTGTGACAGCAGGAAATCCACCGCTGGGTACGCCCACGATCGTTTCCCACCTGTGCAGACTGAAGCTCATTGTTTAAAATAATGATAACTATCTCTAGTTCCCTTGAGGTGTCCTGATTTTAATAAAAGCACCAGACCTGATTTCACCTTAGCTTTCACCGTCATTTTGAACTTATGATTCTAATACCGTCTAATATAGAATTCCTTTAATCTGATATTTACTTCTTCCAAGGGTCAGCTTGATAGTTACAGCTAGGTACCACTAGCTATACCTTGAGCACTTCTCTATAAGGCGGGATTACAGTGTCTTGCATCATAGTTCTTGCCACTATTTTTACCGATCTCTCCGTTAATGGAATCCATTGAGATTTGTTAGAGCTGTGTTTTTGATTTATATACGAAGCTGCTTTTGACGGACCCGATTTAGTCCTTATGAGCTAATGATCTAGAGTAAAGCTTGTACGACGGTCACCAAGAAAGAGCTAAAATGAACACCTGCTGAAGCTGCAAGTTCGGAAACTGTTTCGATCCTACTCACCAAAAGTACGTTTATTTTGCCCAAAAATAATTAAAAATATTACATTTTGAAGTAATTATCCTATTTGGGTGTTTAATGCTGTGTGCCTTGGCTAAATTAGGAAAAGAAATTCGTTAAATATTAAAGTAGACATGATTTACAACTCATTTCTTGAACTGCGCCTTTTATTCGACGTTAGTGCACCATACCAAAATCGTAATAACTAATAGAAAAAATTGACTTTTTCTCGGCCGCGTAGTGAATAATTGCAGAAGTTTTAAAATATAGGTTAGTCAATTAAGGGGCACTCGTTTCGTATGATGTTTAATTGAAAACCCGGCGATGTCTTAAAAGAACACCGATAATATATTACAACTTTGGTTTGTCGAAAACATTTTTTAATATTTCCATAAGCATGTCTTGATTTATATGAAAATTTACCAAGTTCCATCTGTATTTCAGTAGCATAACTTAAAGATAGAAAAACATTTTTGCTCCTAACGGATGGCCCATCTAGAAAGGTATGCATTGCCATTAAGTACGGAGCACAATTTCATTTAAATGACTTCCACGACTGGCTTTACAGTACCCAATTCTATGAAGCCAATTTTTCAGAACATTTGCGATTGTTTGGGCTCCTATCTCGTCAATGGCAACTTGGATAGTCTATGAATGGTTAGCGTAACACTTATCCTTAGCGGCACGGCTCCCCATAAAAAAGTCCAAAGGAGTCAAATGACAGCTGCGTGGTGGCCAATTGACATCTCCGTTACGGCTAATCCCCGATCCCCGAAGACAGTGTGCAAAAGACCGATTGTTGCATTTGCTGTGTGGCATTTGCTGTCCTCTTGAATTCTGTGGTAACACTTCCCATTGACTGTAAAGGCGGCTCTTTGCACGTTTTCGAAAGAAACGGACCACGATGCTTGTTTTTTGGATGTGTGTTCAATGTAACGAAGAAAATGCGGCTGTGTTAGATTCGATATAGTTTTTTAAAATCTGATAGCCCCTATGCTTAATCTTACTGGCGGGTCATTGAGGTCCCATAATCAGCACTATGTGGCATCTGCATTTTGCATATAGTACAACACTTACAACTAATTTTTATTTCACATGTACCTAGAAACCACAATTTTACAACGTCCACACCTCTGGTATAATATAAATATGTACTTAATTCAATAACCAAAATGGTCTTTAATCTCTAAAACGGTAATATGATGACGATGTGCCTCACAACACACATCGCATATTATGATTTTTCCCCAATAGCACGAATTAGATAAAGATATAATTCCAATGAATCCATTTACGATTATCTCCAGTTAGGTATTTGAATTAAACCAAATTGTTTTTTTCAGTCCCGCTATATACTGTTACATATATTTGACGTATAATCGGTTAAGTAGTGCTGACGAATAAAGATATGAAAAATAAGACGAGCCCGGGTAACGAATATTGCTTCCGGACGATTATTGTCGGTGGTGAACAATGTGGTAAAACTTCTTTGGTTGAACGATTTTCAATAGAAATGTTTCCGATAAGACCGATAAAAGTAGTTTTTCATAATTATTACCTAAGCGGAAGTTTCACAATAATAAGTTTTTTACACTTTTTATTTTAGACGGTGGCCTTAACCAACTACAACAAGCAAGTAACTCTTGGTGATAAAATTGTAAATTTACAAATAACCGATACAACTGGAAACAAAAATTCTATGGATATTGTGTTGAATAGCTTATCGAATGTGAAATATGCACTTGTGTGCCATGATTTAAGTAACAAAAACTCGTGGGAAGATGCCAAGGAGTGGGTACGAGCCATACGTGCGAAGGCTGACTGCAAATTAATATTGTGTGGCACAAAATCCGATTTGCTCGATGTGGATAAACGCGAGGCACGCAAAACTCTGGTAAACTATTCAGAAGGCTTACAAATTGAAAATTTTAATACATCAGCCAAATGTGGTGATAATATAGGCGAGTACTCGTAAATGTACCGATATTAAAACTATAATAGTGATGTTAAATAATTTTTTTATGTGTTTAGTTGAACTGTTTGATTACGTGGTGGAGGACTATTTAACTAGACTGGCGCAAGAAAATTTGGCCAGAAATAGGCTACAAATGGATGATTCACCGAAAAATAATACTAATTCAGGTGGTTGCTGTGCGCTACTTTAGTTTGATAATAAAATTGCAGAGATTTTGATTTGTGCACGCGCAAAGTAGTTTTAATCTTTGTAAGCATTTCTTATCAGTAATCATTGCATTATATACTCGTAACATTTACAAACTGGTATGACCGACATTTTTTATCTGGTGAATAGATGTGAGACAGTTTTCTTTTATGAAAACAAATCTCATACAAAAAACGCTACTGTACATGTTTATATAAATGTATTATGACGGTGCTTATCTTGATGCGGCAACAAGACACGATGAAGGGCATAGGTATAAAAACGTCACCCACCAAGGCTTGCTCGCTGCTTATTTGGCCCCAATTCAAATTGATAATATGTACTTAAAAATGAAGGTAAATTACCGTAATCAATCCAATTTCTTCAGCAATCGACTTTCCAGATTATGTTCCAGATTCTGTTTAAACGCGAAATCAGTAAATGTGCGAGAAATTATTAGAAAAAACTGTTTACTGCGGCGAACTAGGGAAAATTCGAAACAGCAACTGTGAAAGGGTGATTGATCAGCACGAGGTTTAATGTTCCAATCATCAAGTATATTGTAGTTACAACATTAATTTTCCACATTCTGATATATTTATATGATTACATTTAGCAATCGCCGGATGACGTAACACGCAACCAACTCGATCTCATTCTGATTAGCAATATCCCGACCGTCCGAAGCAATAGCAATAGTAGATCGAAAATTGCACAAATTAGAAAGCGACCAGTAGCAGCCCATCAGCAACAGAATCTAATGCAAACAAAAGGCTTCATGTGATATCATAGATTTCGTCTGCCAAACATCAGCAGAAACATGGAGTATCTTATTATAGGGGAGAACCGTAGCCCTTGAAAAAATTGGCGAGATATTTTTTAATACAATACCAAATGTGCTGGTGTTCATAATTTTAGATACAAACAGACGGGATTTAGCCCCAAAATTGTCATTGAGGAATCACCGCTTTCATACTATTTGTCGATTTCGATAGAGTTTTTAGCAACATCATAAGTTTTACCCCTATAGAAGCCGCTACGAAAATTAAAGCTTTATTTAGAGCTGTACAGAGATGTCACATGGAGTGTTCGGTACAAACGAAATGAAAGCAACAAATTTGCCATTCGAAGAGGATTCTAATCAAGGGAGCGTCTCATCAACATTACCGTGCATTAAAACTTGGTGTGCTTGGGCTCGCGATAACTTGTGACTCTAGTTTTAAGATATTCCGTCAGATGTCACGTTCCATAATATATAGTTTTTGATTTGATATCTTAGCAAAAATGTTGGTATCTTATGCAAAGTGTTTCGGAATGTCATGATGACAAGTAGGCCAAGATTTCCAAATGATGTTAAAACGTGTAAATATAAATTTGAAGACTCTATTCGCCTTTTAAAGCAAAGTGGCTGTCATCTGACGGAATATTTTAGAACTAACAAATGATAAAGCAATAATAAAATGGCATAAGGTTTTTCCTACATAAACAAATATCATCTTTCGTTCACATGAGGATATTTAGTGGCGCTAACTAGATGGCGTTTAAAAGGCCAATAGCTTATAAATAATTTTAGTTATAACGAAAATCACAATTATTTACTTTCTTGTACTTTTAAATTGTTGGTAGCTTTAAAATCGTCACGCACTATACGATAAAATTGACGTAGACAAATTAGTGTGAGTTCATATTGTTCGACCGACCGGAATAATTACGTAATATTATAGAATTTGCGGTTATCTGTGTCTGTGTAGCTCGATTTCTTGAGTTGATATGTCGTAAGTGAGACGTTTTAAATCTTGCCCCTTGCCCAATAAAATAACATACAGTGAAAAATGATAATATTGGCAACAAATTACAAATACCTGCAAACGACAAGTCCGTAGGGATCGCGAAGAAGTACCTAAATTTCTTGAATGTGATCCGTAGAAGTAGAGTTATCTTCAAAAGATACTATTCAAACGTATAAGTCAGTCTCACAATGTGCCAATTGCTAAGAGTTTGGACGTTCCCGATACTATTTCATCAAACTACCAGCTGTTTGCGGAATATATTATAGCAACATGCACAAAATTAGAGAGTGTAGTTTAGACAAAACCAGCAAACCTAACGTAAAGAAATCGCGATCCATTTTCCAATTTAAATTAAATACACGCATGGGTTCCTCTAGGCAGTGAACTGGGTCCAGTATTATACAGCTTACTATACTATACAGAACTATATAAACTATTTTAAATTATTTTTGTAATAACGCTGAATGTAGCTCGGTCGACGAAATGATATTGCATGGTATAAGTAACTCCTAACTGTTCTGCACTCTTTTTGAGTTTGACACGAATTTTCATCCAGTAAAACTTTAAGTTTTTCGTCTTAATTATTTTACTGCACCTGGACGTGGATCATCCTCAAGACTAAAATTGCCGTCACGAAGTCTTGCAATCCACTTTTTTACTGTTGAATGACTCACAGAATGTTCACTCAAAGTCGAATCAATCAATTCCATAGCTGAAGCAGCATTTTTCTTTCATTTGAAAACTGAATAGAATGCAATGATGTAAATGTTGCTTATCGACATCCATTTCTTAAAATTGATGCATACCGAACGACAGCTTGTAAATGACTGATGTCATAAAAACAGCAATGACTAAAGCTAATCGAAAATGGCGGGCGATTTGGATGCGTTCAAGTATATTTTAATGCAACCAACTTCAGCGTCGAGTTTCTACTTGCACACCTAATAATATGGCTCATAATATGGTTGTTTATACCGCCGTTAAGACTGGGAATAGTTATTTTATTCAGTTTTGTTGGTTTGATGGATTACCAATATAATTCAACTATTAGAGTGGCTTAGATGTTATTTTGCCTAGATCTATGTTTCTCAACGGGTGCCATACCGCCCCCTATAGGGAGGCATACCATATATCTGAGGAGCCATATGCTCACTTCATAAGTTAGGGGACCTTGGACTTAAAGCCCATGCAAATTTTGTCATGAACATTTTATTTATTACTAATATAAATATGTAATTAAGATGTAAAAGATAAGGTTGAGAATCACTGGCCTAGATAGTTGCAATTTTCCGTTCATCGATCGATTTTTGTAACTCGAAGTGCCAATGTTTATCTCATTGGTTTGAAGTTTCGATAACTCAATCGAATCACGATAATACGCGATCACAAATATTTTTTGAGACTTTCTTTGAATACTGAATTTATTTGTAAATTATTTTAGTTTATATACAAAATACATAACATTAATTACAGTAATTCCTTACATCAAATTGCTAAATTATAAGAAAGACATGCAGATATAATAATTTTTCTTAAAAAACCAATATTTGTATGTTGATAATAACTGCAAGGTAAGCAACTGAAGCATTAAGCAATGTATTTATTTTAACCCATTGATGGTGTATACATTACATGTTACTTGTTCATGTTCCGAACACGCGTCATGAGGACCGTCGAAAATCCTCTTTTTCACTACCACGACCGCGCCTGCGGCAGTCTTATAGTCCACATAGGTGATTGCTGGGATAACATCCTAACTCTATATTCGAACGAGTTTACCAGAGTTCTTCATAGATGCTGCATGTGAGATAAGTTGAACACGGCGCAAAATCGGTTTTGTCTCTATCTTAAGAGAGGGGTTTACTAAATTTAGAGTAAACCTCGTTGAATTTTACCATCTTTTGTTTGCCGCATAAATTTTGTACTGGCGGTGAGACATAAAGATTCATTGTTCCAAATTGGATCAAAGGAATCGTTTAGGCAGTTCCCTCATGACGACTTAAGACAGTTTCTGTGAGCTTCAGGTAATTTGCTCGAGAGATGATGGTAAAGTTTGAACGTCGGCAGTTCGTTTTCATTATTTACGTTGTCTTCAAATTGTAAAAACACGATTCGTTTTTTTTTGCCGACATCATTGCATAACGTACATGATTTACAGTCATAGAACATACAGTTTATATGGAAAAGGTTGCCACCGCAGTAAACCTAATCACGCCATGTGCTAATCATTTTTGAATAAGCACATGTGACTACTGATGGGTCGTTGACGTTGTCGTTAAGCGCTGACTTCCCTTTTTGACGGAACGCAGGTGCTGATTAGCAAGATCTTAAGAAGGTTGAACTTGAGTGCTAAAGAATGACTGTATTATCTAACTACGAATTGATCATGTATTTTGGGAACGTAGTTTATTATTGATCCATTTGTAGATCCTATACTATTAAAAATTAAATTTTGACCAACGGAAAGTAAGTTTCGCAACCATTTCAAAGTGGTTGAGGATACAACTAATCATAAGGATATCGATTAGGCATTATTCCAGATGTCGTTTAATTTATAGTTCTATTCTGTGGCGAGAGGAAAAAATAACGATCTTCATATATAAACGCTGCATCTAAATATCTCTTAATACTTCTCGAAAACCATTACCATGGTCGGCCAACATCTCTACAGACAACATAAAAGTGTTGCATAGAACGAACTGTAAAATCAACAATCCAACAATAAATAATTTTTATAGTTTTATACGCTTATAAGAAAATGCATTTCTCAGAGTAATCCAAACACAGATAAGTATTTTATAATATTGGAAAACATGATCAAATATATTTACGCAATAAATTTTACTTCCGTAAACATAAAAGCAAGATACTCGATGCAACATTGCGCAGCATCACAAAATAAAGTGAAAGTAGAAATAAAAATTCATGAAAGACTGGGACAGATATACTAACTTTTTCACATTTTTAGTTTGATTAGATCTCAAGCAACAAAACAGAGCAGCTATGTATAGTTTGGTTTATTTACTGTACGCCGCTACGCCTTTGCAAGAAAGAGATAAGAATAGCTGATGATTGAAGAGATAATATACAATTTTTATTGTCATTTCATATTTTTTTTTTATTGCTGTTCGATTCATTCGAAAAGAAACATTCGGGTTACTTGTATAAAAAAATCTCAGCTGTCAAAAAATACGCGATATCCGACGAGACGAGCGAATCGGAAAACAATTTTTTGTGTGTACAATTTTGTGATGTGAATGGTTTAAAATACAATTAGATGTATTGCAAATGATCCCGTTTTATCAATTGGATTATAATACAGTTATCTAACATATAATAATATAATGTGAAAGGAATTTATTATATAAATCGTGTGTTTATAATTTAATCAAGAAAATGAAGAAAAACACTATTTGTAGTGTCTTGTGTGTTTTGTGTGAAAAATTTCTGTGTTTGTGAATTGTATAATTTTTAATCAATAAAATAAAATAAACTAGCTACATACAATACAATACGGAAGGTTAGTGTGAAAAATTAATTTTTGCTTATACAGAAATTTAAAATGCATATGTTTGTTCCACGATATGATGTGTGTGTTATGTAAATTATGCTAATTAAACGGATGACTGTGAAAAATTGTATTATCCATCTTAAAGTTGTCTTCAATTTTGTATTTTCGCACTATACATAGACAAATTTCGCTCGAATTGGCACACAACTGTGATTTGGTTTTATTATTCATTACAATAATAACAAACAATAATATAATCTAATCAATTTATATTAAATTGAACTTTATATACTCGTTTTATGAGTATCTGTACAGACATAACATTATTTTGTGTTGGACGACGTTCATCAGCAATTTTGAAAGTGAGTACAAAACAGTATCAAAACACAATAAAAGATGTCTTAATTTGAATGCCCCCGGTTTTTATTATCAGTGCAAATTGCTAAGTAATTTAAACCACCAATAAATTAATACAAAAAATATGGATTTATTGTTGTGGGAATTCTGACTGCACAATACGTATTTTACTTTGTAGCAACTGGCATTCTCAAGATTTTTTTTGTGCTGTGCCTGTCTATTATACGAGTAAAGTAAACATCTGCTCTAACGATTTATCTGGAATAATAATAATAAATAATTTATTTGTGGGGTCTTATGAATGGAAAAACCAGTCGAGGAAATTGTAATACGAAAATAGTACATTGCGTGATTAAGATGTGTAATAATAGCTAATGTAGGATAGATTGTGGATTAACATTGATTTCATCTTTTATGTGACGTTAAATGAATGTTATAAAAGCCAATATGTTAACAATTAAACCAAATCGGTAAATATTGTGACATAGGTCGTCAGCTTTAAAGTAGAAGGAACTGCTAAAAATTTACCCACACTTGCGATCGCGAGATCAGTAGATTTTACATACTTTCATAGATGTTAAGTACAATAAATTCGGGAGGTGATGGAAGACACTAATCTGAACATAAAATTATATGACAGCACACATCCTATCTAGGTTCTATTGTAAAATTAGTCACTGAATTTCACTAATAACCAAATCTATTACCTACTCACAAATTTTTCAAATACACGATTTATTATCGCAATTAGTTAATAATAAAGTACAATAAAAAGGTAAATTGATAATAAGTACACTAATCAATAATTGCGAATCGATTTTACTGGAATAATAAAGTTGTATCGTCGTTATTACATTTTATCTATAAAACTATTGAAGCGTGGTGTTATAATCGCATTTGCTCGGAAAATATGTAACTAATCGGTACGACTAGAACCTCAAAATTACAGTAAAATTTCCAAATATTTTGAAAATATCCAAAAAAAATTACGTTAATAACGCATTTTTTAAAGAAATATTGAAAAAATTGAAAATTTTTACACCATTTTTTAGTGTAAGGTGTTTGAGAAATTTGTGAGTAATAGTTTCTAAATTATGAGGGAAATCCAAAGTGACTATTTTAAAGTAGAACCTTAATTATCTCTATAACGGTTACAGATAGGATAGCTGTGATATAATTTTTTGTTTAGATTAGTGTCCTCCGTCACCTCCCGAATTTATTGTACTTATTTAAGAGTCACTCTGTATGATATATGTCCCACAAATAAACAAATATTGGAAACCTATTTTGTAACCGACCAAATGGCTTAGTGGTTAAAGCTTTGGCGTTTGGAGGTACCGGGTTCGAATCCCGATAGGGGCAGGATGCAAAGGGAATTTTCATCAACAAATTCCGATTTGGGATGAGAAGGAACACATCTATGACCCCCTGTCGGAGTGCGGGGCTCATGGGCCGACCCATCTTCCATGTCAGTATAGGCTGGCATGGAGCTATGCAATGTGCAGATGGTAATAAAATCGGACCTATATCCGTACGTCCTCGAATTGGCCAATACAGGCGTAAAGCTAAGGACGTAAATAAGCGAACCACGAAAGAGTTGGGAGAGCCTCGGCCCCAGAACAGTACAGGGAAAAGAAAAAAAAAAAACCTATTTTGTAAAATTTTGTTTAACCCACCCTCTCGTTCATCGATCAATTAAATAAATTAAATATTCTCAATAGCATGGGAATCGATAAAGATGTGCTTCGTTTTTGATTAAACCGCATTTGATCAAATCGAATGATTTTTAATAGATCACTAAAATTACTATATAGGTCTAGGCGCACGTACTTTTGTCCATAGCTTCTTAAACTACGATACAGCGTAATATTTTATAAAATAATTTTTATGTCGAAGTACTAAATAACATGGAAAATGCTATTTATTATTGGAGTTTCGGAAGTTTTAGAACCAGTTCAAAGAAAAATTTGTAGCAAGTTATCGTCCTTATCGTCTTCTTATTAAACGACCTGGAATTTTTATTCCGAACGAATATGCAAATTTTAACATTCAAATAGTTTTAAACTCAATTGAAATTAAGTTTCGCACAAATAGCTCAATGTCCCCGTAATCCCCAAATGAGAACAGCGAACCCATTCAAAAACACGTTGACGGTTCTCTTGTCAATACAGTTATTTTGTTAAGATCACTTTTACTCTCAGGAATCAATCACATTCTCTTTTTTTTAGTGAACTGACCGAGCATCACTCAAATCAATTTGCAACCTAATGACTGGTCGTATCAGCACCTTGTAAATTTTCAGTTTAATTTTGTGAGATACTTGGCGAGACTTGCAATTTTGGGTATTGGCGTAGACTGCTCAAGACGCGGGTGCCATACCTGATGGAATATCTACAGAAAATGCGTTTTGCTGAGTTAACATCGATCCTAGATATCTAAAACACAGCAACCATATATTCGGTTTTGCTTCGTAGATCTGACTACTTTCTCTTGAGTACTGACTTGTGTGGTTGTTATTTTTCACGCTCCAACATTTCCTTAAAAATATGTTAACGATAGAGCGAGAATTTTTGGAAAGATGGTCGCCGCATAATACAATTTCCACTATAGATTTAAAATTGCTGGGGTAACCTATTAGTTGATTATTTGCGATCTCTAACAAAGCAGCTGACATCTACTGAATAAATTGCGAATCACAGCTTACTACGTTGCAAGGGGGATCATATCTTGCAAAAATTGGATTTAACCGTTCTCCCCTCTTTGTAGTCGAAATGGTTTTTGAATGGGCCAAACGATTACTGGGTTAAACGAACAAAAAATTTCAGTTAAAACGAGAAAATGATACAATTTTGAAACTAGCGCATTAAAAATTACTTTATGAAATGTTCGAACTGTTGCCCCCAACTTCCATACAGTAAAACAAACGTTGTTAAAAGTTTCGTCTACCTTTACTCAATTGTTATCTATAGTTATTTTACGATATTCATCGATAATTTCATCTTTTAAGGCGATAAATAAAAGATTTGAGATGTCCCCTTGCAAAGAAATTCAAAGGATTAAATCAAGTGTCCGAGCTGGTGCTCGAGTAGCCCACCAATCCACTGTTGAAAGAACCTCTCGGGGAGTTGCATCTTGTTGAAATCCTAGTTTATTCTAGCTCAAATTTTCGTCACCATCCATCATATCCGTTATTGTAGGATCCACGGCATTGGTTAGTAGAGGAATGAAGAACGGAGCTACACTATGATCTTGGCGAACATCTGCCAAAACATTTAACATTATAAACATCTAATATAATTATTATAAATTTATAATAATAGATTCAAACCTCTCCTAACAAATGCTCACATGGCGGCGATAACCCACATCGTTATAATTGCACGAACTCGAGAATATTTATAGGGATGCATAAAGTTAAATCATTCAAAATCCTGAAGACGCTTGGGAATGTAATATTAGTTAAACGTTTTGATGAAATACATTAATAAACCTCTTTCATCAGCAAAAGTGGATACTGTTAGTTTATTTGCGACTGATAGATCAGCTGCATTTAACAAATACAGTGCTTGCCCCGGAAATTGACATTAGAATTAAGCTTTTGAGCGGTACAATGAATTTATATTTCGTCTTTTGGGGAAATTTCCCAGCTCTATAATAATCGCGTTCAAAATTGCACTGCACAATTTTGTTTTGTTACATTTTATATTTTTGGACACTAACTAGGGTAGAATTCATCCGATTAAAGTTAACCTAAAGTTTTCAGCCGCTAAAGATAGATATCTTACCCAAAATACTTAGTTGCACTATCATCTCCAAATAACCAGACCAATCCTATGTCCAAATCCTGTAACATGTAAATTACAATAAATTTGAATGAATATGACCTATCTAATGGCCGTCGTAGGAGCGATGGGAAAGTTAGTAACTCAAAAGTTCCACATCATTTTATTAATTTAGATTCGAAATGTTTTAAATTTATTGTAATTTACATGTCATAGAATTTGGACCAACCTGGTAATATTATATAGTTCCTGTCTAATTTTTGGTGTACTCTGATTATTTGGAGGTGATAGTAGAACTAGATATATCAAGTGATCATTCGGCTATAAAATGTTTTTTCGGCTGTGATAGCAAAAACACTATCTGCATTAGAGAGTACACTATCTGCACAAGAATTTTGAGGACTACACAACTTATTTTGAGTATGAAAGCTCATTTATAACGAATTGTGCCGCCCTTAAGATCAATCTTTGATTATTACCGAGTCGAGCAGTAAATTTAGTACGCCTTGTTTCTCTTCATCGTCTTTAATAGTTATGCGGGTCTTTTGTGATTTTCGTAAGCTCAAAGCCATTGATGGCTATTTACTGTTTATTTATAGTTACAGAATAGTATACAAAATAAATTAAATACATTTAAAACCTTTTAATCATTTAACGACGAATAAAAACCGAACTAGACTCGAAACTTTCGACAAACTTTAATAGGATCATTTTCACTTCCCGCCTTAGGAACAAGTCTGACATTAGCAAAGCAAACTTTCAAAAATCTGAAAATTTTCCAAACTAAATTAATAAAATGTTCTGTAACTTTTGAGTCACCCACTTGCCCAGCGATCCTCCTATGGCCATTAGATAGGTCATAATCCTAGGTATGCCCAGGCGGAATTTGGAACAAGTCTGATGAAGATAGTGGGCTTTGTGATGTGGTGTAATATATTTGAAAATCAGAAAATTTCGAAATAAATTAATAGAATGTTATTCATTAGATTTGCCCCAAACTCTGCACGTCTAAAATTAGGACCTATTTAAATGAAGAATATTTTTTTTTTGATATTACATTATACCTTTCTATCCCAATCAAAATTGCCCCAAACTCCGCCAGGGCTTACCTACGATAATAATCTGTCTGATGGCCATAGTATAGGGTCAATGAGCAAATGGGTTACCCAAAAGTTACAGAACATTTTATTAATTTAGTTTTGAGAATTTCTCAATTTATTGTAATTTACACGTCATAGGATTACGACTAATCTGGTAAAATTATATAGCTTCTGATAGATTTTTGAGATATAGTTTAACTATTTAGATGTGGTATTGGAAGTAGCAGGTATATCGAGTTTTCGGCTATACAAAATTGTTTCGGCTGGGATAGCAAAGACCCTATCTGCATTACCATTTTTTCGGCTGGACACTTTCGGCTAACTTTAACCAGTCCAACAGATATTCAGTGCTTGAATATGTTTCTTGCCAAATTTTGTGAGTTCGCGAAGTGTTAAATTCTTCGCATCGCAAGCACTTCTAGCTACCCACAACTACTTCATCAAAAATTTTGTTTTCTTATGTTTTACTTCTAACTAAAAAATTGAGCTCCATTGAACAACTATACTCACAAGTACTTGCAAGTGCTTTACTAACGCCAATGGAACCCGGCTATTAGTACAGCAGTACACCACCATATATGAGTATGCCTTGACATCCGAATGTTTAAATCGTATATTGAGTTGCCATTGTTTTTGAAATAATTTTTTTCGTGAAGTGTGTTTCAGCATAATATCAATGTTTGTTTCGGCCGATGAGCAATGCTGGGACAATACTTCTTGCTTCATATTCATATTTTGTATCAATAGTTCGATGGACCTCTCTTTTCATTATACATACAGGGCACTTTTTATGTTCCAGATCGATGTTTTTTTAAAATAATATTTAAATGAAATACAGGGCAATTTTATAATTTATATTTTATTGATTGCTTATATGGTCCTTAACATTATATATGCAATATAATGTCGATTAATTGGCCCACATTTTTCAAAATATTTTCGCAGACTTCTGGAGTTATTTCAGCAATTTCATTTTAAAAGATGTCTTTAAGCACCACCTTGTTGGAACCACATGTTCTGTTGGCCTAATTGATCCAATTCGGGCACAAGAAAGTTTTTCAACATGTCCCGATAGCGGCCACCAGTAACCGTTAGCATTTCCTCCCAAATGGTGCACCATACAGTTACTCTACAAGGGTGTAGCGGTCTTTGGTGGATCAATTGATGGTTTTCAGTGCCCTAATAGTGGCTATTCTGTTTATTAACAAAGCCCGCCAAGTCGAAATGTGCTTTGTCGTTCATAATAATTTTTTACCAAAAACGGTAGTCGTCTATACCGAGCAGTAAAACTCGAGCACTCTCGAGTGAGTAGGGTTTATAGGGTAAAAATACAAATCGTCTGTCCCAATTCTTAACAAAACAACACCTGGGCACATTTTTTTATCTTTGACCATTAACGTTCGATAAAGTAGGTAATTTAGGTTGTATATTCTGTGGATTTCGACTTTCATGTCTTTTGATACTGTCTCAACTGTCTCGTAACTTCGCTTTGTGATAAAATGAAATAAAACATATGTACATCATAGGCCAAGAGACGACCTGCACGGAATACTCTTTCAAATGATAATGTTCTCCGCGAACTATAAGGCGGTGATGACACGGTCTTGCCCCGCGTACGTTGGTGTTGGAAAATCTACCCATGGGTTTTAGAATAATATTTCATTTAATTAAGTATTATTTTTAAGCCCTGGTTAAGAAGTACTATGGGCTTTAATGTAGTCGTTTATCAATAAAATATTAAATTATAAATCATTTTACACGAACGCATTTTATTCCATGCAAACACGCTACAACACATTTCCTTATCCTTCGATTAAAATGTTACAACATAAACAAAAGTAACAAAATAATCTACAAGATGATCGAATTTTATACAAACGTGATGTAAATTTAGTCGTTTCATGAATGTGCTAAAAAATTGCACATCATTTTCTGTACATATAATTAAAATTTACCGTTTTAATTAATTTAGCTTATATATATATATATATATATATATATATATATATATATATATATATATATATATATATATATATATATATACTTAAATTAAATTGTTTGATGTACATGGAGCCCCCTTCCATCGCGTGCGGTTGCGTGTACTTTTATTGACCATGTAAATCTTGCATAAATCAATATGATTGATCCTATTATACAATATAATAATTAGCAGCTTTTTACATTATTATGTTTTATTTAATATTTGCAAATGTGTAATTAATAATCATATGTGTTGATATACTTGTAAATACATTATAATAAACAGTAAATATAGAAGTACCTCTCAATAACTACATTTATAAATACATGTGTAATTTTAAATTGTACGCGATTTATTTGCATGACTTTATTTAGTTTGTTGAGTCAAGTTTAAAATTGTAGTTAGATAAGGTTAATGACTTATCGTTTAATGATTTAATAAATCTTGACGTACCTTATGTAGTATTTTATGGCGCACACCCATCGAATATTTATTAGAGACAAACTGTAAATAAATTTTAGCACAAAGTAGCGATTTACAAGTAGTTTTACCGCTCCTCTTTTTCGAATTTTTGGTTTTCAAATCTCAAGTCAGCGTCTTTAACATCTACATAACATGCTACGCAGAATAATATTATACTTTCGTAGATAGAAAAATGGAATTTTGGAAATCTCACACACGTCATGTTATATAGCACATCGAATATCAAAAAATTAATTCAGTTCACTAATACACTGATAATTGCGAAACTAATAGCTGCGATAAGGTTAACATTTTATAAAATGAAATATAATCGGAGAGCAAAAATCTAGGAACGTTTACATTATAATAAAGCTACCCGAAAGTGTGTTTACTTTAATACGATAATCGAATTTTGTTGAAATCGTTGGAGATTCCATTGAACTTGAAATCGTGGGAAACTAATTTATATTTTGAAAACAATTTTTTTTTTAATTAAAACTATTTTTTATCAAAACTAACTTTGTAAATCCATATACAAGTACATATAACTATTTAGTAATCTCAATATTATTTAACTGTGAAAAAATTCAAGGGAAAGGCCAAAATGAAGTAAAAACTATACAGATTTGACATTGGATTCGTTTTCAAGCTCAAAAAATTCCCGATTTTTATAACCTTCGTAAATTAGTGAACAGAAAGGTCATCTTCAAATTTGGTATTTAGTTATTTTCATAAATTCCCTTTTTTAAAGTTCCGCTAAAATTTCTAGCCTAGAAAATGATTAGATTTTCCATCAAAAATGTTTTTTACTAAATTAAATTTGTTGTTGAACCTAACTTAAAATTTAAATTTCAGTGTGCCCATGTATACATTCCTATATAAGCTCCGAATTCGCATACCAAACAATCTCTGGCCTTCTATCAGCAAGTTTCTGAGTTTGTTTCCTTAATTTTTTTTCGGAATTATGGATAATAGTTTTTATTTAAATTTTCTCTATAACATAAAATTGAAAAGTTTAAAAACAAAGAAAACTAGGCACGAGATTATGGATTTAACTTTATTATTGCGAAAAAATGTTGCACAAATAACAAAATAATGGGTTGAGGAAAAAGAAATCCTTTTTTTTCGATAGATGGCTTTAGTGGCATATATCTCGTGATGTATTTGTCGCAGTAGGCCATGCTTATACTCATTGGAAAGGGGGATTCATGTACTAAAAATTTATTTTCATTGTTTTGATTGATCGATTCAGTTGTGAGTTACATGGTGTCAAGTATGGAGGTAAACAAAGAGAAAATTCGCTATATTTTACATTACATTTTACGCAAGTCAGGCTGCTGAAATTGTAAATGGTGTCTATGGTCACGATAATGTCACAGCCCAGGAGCTGAAGATCGATCACAAAACAGTTTTAAACCATTTGCATAAGACTGGCTTCAAAAAAAACCTCGATATTTTCGTGCCGCACGAGTTGATGCAAATAAAGTTGATGGGCCGTGTTTTCATCTGCGAGCCTTTGGCCGAACGAAATCGAGTCATTTCTGAAGCGGGTGGTAACTGGCGAGGAAATGAAACGATCGTGGGCGAAGCGGCCCAAACTGTGGCCAAACCAGGATTGATGGCCATGCGCCCGCCAGAAGCTCCTGAAGCTTAGGGTTGAGGTTATTATGCATCCCCCTTATAGTTCTGGTACCAAGCGATTACCATCTCTTTTTGTTCATGACAAACGCTCTTGGTGGTGTACAAATGGCCTCAAGAGAGGCTTGTGAAAACTGGATATTTCAGTTTTTTGCTATTCGGGACAAGGCGTTTTGGAAAAGCGACATAATGAAATTGTAAAAATAATGTACCATGTTTCCATGACAGAGTTAACCTAGGTTAACTCAGGTTTACGTACATGGAAGCACAGATTAAGGTTGATTTTCGTTAAATATGTTTTAACTCAACGAAACTAGTACGGTTGGGTTAGGTTCTATCTGTCAACATTTTTTACGTGTATTTTAAAATGACGCTCGTTGTAAACTATTAAAATACAGATTTTGAGTTAAAATATTTTAAAATTAACCTTGAAAATGAGTAAACTATCGAAATTAATATTAACATAGCATTAACTATTAACATAGCTGTCAACTTAACTCGGTTTCATGGATACGGTACGAGTAAACACCAACAAATTTTCAACTCAACGAAACCTAAACCTATTTTAACTAGGTACATAGAAACATGGTAATGGATTTCTTTTTCCCCAACCATATATTAAAAGAAAATTTCTAGGAAAGGAAAAAACTAAGCACAAGTTTTTCATAATCACTATTGAATATCGAAAAACTAGAAGGTGTTTATCGAACCTGCATAACTTATCCTTACTTTAGTAAAGAACACTCTTAAGGTAGGAAAAAGTTCGTTATTTTTGAATATTTTTATTTCAAATAAATAATTATGTACTCGAAGCGCGTTGACAGTATATTTCAACAAAAAACAATTAGTTAACATAAAACCATCTTTGTAATTACAAATATTCTTATTTAAAAGTTATGTTTCCTATATAAATTTAAGGTAGGAAAAAATTTCTAGGTCTACGCAATGTCTGTTCTGTTGATATTTTTATCTATGGTTTAAGCTTAATTATACATTTATCAGTACGTATAAATATGGCCGTGTCAGCACTTTTCACACAGTATGTGTTTTGCCTGCGCATACTAGCGAAATATAAGCGAAATGAAACTTGACTGGCAAAAAATCCCTTGAAATCGAATTTCTTTACTATGGAAAAGAATAATCACGATTACCTGTCACTAACACTCAACAATATTTTTTTTAGGTTAGCATGGCCATTTATATAGAGGCAATCATTTATAATTAAGCTTAAACCACAGAATAAAAATGTCACCAGAACAGACATTGCTTAGACCAAGAAATTTTTTTCCTACCTTAAATTTGTATTCGCCTTTTAATGCAAAGTGACTGACATCTGACGGAATATTTTAAAACTACAGTCAAAGATGTCAATTTTCTTTACTGAATATACGTGCAATTCACCGGCTACAAATATTTTTTCGGTTTGGTAAGTTTTAGTAGTCACTTGACTGCATACTAGTACGAGTATACCGCCTTTAGACTGAAATAAAAATAAGCATAAAATTTTTGAAATTTACATGTAATAATTTACAAGGAAACGATCGTTATCACTATCTGAAACGTATAAATTATGCAAATGGATGTGTGAATATGACCCTTTTTTATTAAAATAAAACACATTTGCTTGTTTAGAAAATGAAAGAATTATTTATTGAAAGTATGCTCCATCTGCAGCTAAAACTTTCCCTCAATTTTCAGGCAATTTACAGATTCGCTTTCTGAAGAAATCCTGGGCTTTGGAGGCGATCCAATCAATAAGCCAATTTTCGAATTCTGCGCGAGAACTGAAACGCTGTTCAGAAAGAGACGACTGCATCGACCGGAATAAGTAGTAATCTGAAGAAGCTTTGTCTGGCGAATACGGTGGGTGCGGTTACGTACCAGTCTTGTTCTCTTAAATAATCTTTCACAATGTTTGCAACATGTGGTTTGGCATTGTCTTGCTGAAAAATTAATTTGTTGTGTCTATTCACCCATTCTGGTTGTTTTTCCTCTATATCTAGATACAGAGCATAACCTTATTGCAATAAATATCTCGCTTTGATTGCGATGGACCAGCTTCGCCCAAGAGTTTTGCGTTTGAGATTATCATAATAAATCCATTTTTCTTCTCCAGTAACTATTCGATGTAAAAAACCTGTTGTTGACTTGTTGACCTTGAAGCAGTATTTCACAAATATGGTTTTTCGACGTTCGAGGTTTTTTCTTTTATTCATGTGTTTTTTTATTCATGTGGAACCCAGTTGCTAGCTTTTTGAACCATTCCGATTATATGTAACCGTTTTGCAACAGTTGATCGATCAACATTTAATACTAAAGCCAATTCTGATTGTGTTTTTTATGAGAATAACCTTCAGCCAATAACTTTTCCAATTTAGCACCTTTAAATGTTTCATCATTTCAGCACCTCCATCATTTTTAAATCGTCGAAACCATTATTTGCACGTTGTATTCGATGGAGCAGGCTCACCGTAAATTTCTACAAGCATGTGATAAGTTTCCGCTGCACATTTCTTTGCAATCAAATAATGTAAAAAACTTCCCGTAAATGATGTTTATTTTTAAATAAAATTCGACATTTCTAACGAGTTAAAATTACTAGTTGTTTACTCTTCAACCAAATGTCGCATACCGCATTTGACAGCTGATATCAAGTACTATAGAAAACCAGTTCCGCTTGTTGTACTATTATTTTTTTCGCTTCGACGAAAAAATCGTGCTAATTTAAAAATTTACATGAAAGAAAAATTAATTTTACTTCCAAAATACCGTATTATATATTATGAAAATGCATCGAAACGAAAAATTGATAATTACAACGTCTCGGTACAGTATTGCCCGCATTTATAGTACGCGTAAGCAGTACTAGTAACGACACCTATTGGGGAATGGTGAAGTCATATTCACACATCCAATATGTAAAATTCTAAAAACGTAGCTACTAGTTCAAAATATATACATAAAAGGCGTCTATAAATTTTTAGAATTTAAGACCAACATGTCTTATGTTGGTCTATATGGCGATGCGGTTCAAATGATGGTGGTCGAATTATCGATCAGCGAACTATTTATAAGCAACACGCTTCGCGATCATATACAACAATACAAATATCGTGGTATTTATTTAGTCTGCCTACGCCACTGACCTTAAATCATCCTACATATATAGAGATAAAAAATAATATTAGATAATCTCGCTAAAAGCAGACGTAGTGCATGAATGTGGTGATCAATTTTATCATTTCCCTAAATTAACAATAAAATACGACTTTACCATTTTTTCTATTTATAGAAAAATTTAACCATTTATTTACCACATGTCGTGTAATTCGTCGATATATTATAATTATCTATCTGCCTAAATTTTATTCACAATACATATGAACCAGTATTATCTACTGTACATAAGGATAGAGTTCTTGGTTTGCTTTAGATTCAGTATAAAATCAACCAACAGCGTTTTGTATATTCCAAGACGATTGATTTACTTTTGATTTCAGAATAAATTGTGTATACTATACTGACTGCAAATTACTTTGTATTGCGTGTGCGGAGGATGCGATTCGCGAAATTTTTATAAATAAAAACAGAAAAAAAATATTTCGTTACTTCTGGTTAGAAATGCTCGAGTGAAAAATTTTATTTAACGAATTTTTCACAACACACCACGTTCATATCGCCCCCGCATATTAATGCATAATTTACTGCAGTTCGTAGGGACAATTAATCAAGTCACATGGTTTACAAATATACTTGCATATACGGAATAGAACTATTTTTTTTTTTTAAATATTTTAATTGCTTGATAGTTTAGCCGGAATTGTGTTAACTATTAATTTGTATTTTTGTTTTATTTTGTGATTACAAACATGATTTATACAGAAAATTTCGAGGCATCGCATACAATTTCGTATAATGCGATAAAATTTTCAATAAATGTATATATTTTCAGGTGGGAAGTAGGTTATTACAGTGAAAATAGTGAACAATAAGTATAACGGAGCGTTTTATTCATTTATTAGCTGCGAAATACTATAAATAAAACCAAATAAAAATTTATATTGGTTTTTTTTGTTCACCGAAAGTTTTTTCACCACATTTATGAAATTAATGCTCGAATTTTTCATCGCATCAGTTTTTGTGCCGTGGTGTGCTGTCTGTTTATTTTTCTGAGAATATTCAAAACGCTTCGAAACACTGGCATCAATAAATGAACGGTAATCAAATTTCAAAATTATTGAATAGTGGCTGCAAAATGTATCTCGTTGATTTAGTTGTATTACTTGTGTTCGGGATCAAATATGATTTAGGTGGATCTGAAAAGAAAGTAAATTAAATCAACACAAACCTACAGGATATTCGTGACAGATATTTACCTCACTTTCGATTACCCCAAATCTAATCTAATTCTCCCGCAACGTAGCTCCATTGAGAGAAAAATACATGGGAAAGGACAAGAAATGTTATTAAAATGTTTAAATAGTTATGTGTACTTACCGATAATATTTATATGAGATTTTCACTTTTTTGTGATTCACAAAATCAACCCATTTATTTCTTTTTTGTTTTTATCAAACGTCAAACCTGATATTGTAATATATTTAACTCAAGCTGGCCGAATTGATTAATGTCAAAACTTATTCGCGCCATCTAAATGTAATCACACCAACTTCGGAATGGTATAAATGTAATTTGTATATTTACAAATAGTTGTTCAAATCTATCGAGGTTAAACGACCAAGTAAATAAAACTTAAATTATGAAGTAAAACAGGTATTTTATTAAATTTAAACAAAATTTTACTCGAGAGTCACCTTTGCTGTTGTTTTGTTCGAGTCTGCTATATAAATAAGTCTTCGCCATTCGACAAAAGATGATGCCACCAGTAAGTTACGTTTAAAATTGCCCGATGTAAAACGGCATATCCTAAGGTTGGACATCTGTCAAGAACATAACCTTAAAATATTAGCGATTTTGTATCAGCACCATATATTGTTTTTCTGGTGAAAATGTCGACTCTTGAGCCGAACAGGCGTCATTTGCGGGAACTTTTGATGTAGTTCTTTAATTTGAATAAATCTCCAGCTGAGGTGTGTCGATTGCTTTTAGAAGCATATGGTGAGGCTGCCTTAAGAGAAGTTGTCGAGAGTGATTTCAAAAGTTTGAGAACGGTGAATTTGATGTTGAAGACAAAGATCGGAGCAGAAAGCCGAACGTGTACGAAGACGCGGAATTGAAAGCTTTATTTCATGAAGATACGTGTCAAAGGCAAGAGGAACTTGCACTGTAAAATCATTGGGAATGATTCAAAAGCAAGGAAATTATTTTCCATATGAACTGAAGCCGGGAGTTGTTGTACGCCAATTTTTTCCATGTGATATGCAGCTTGCCAGGGCATAAACGAAAGGGTTTTTTGCATCGCATAGTCACTGATGTTAAAAAACCGATCCACTACGATAACCAAAAAAGAAGAAATCATGGGGCCAAAAAACTATTGTTGTGTACTCATGGGATCAGCTGGTGTCGTGTATTATGAGTTGCTAAATCCGAACGAAACCATTACTGGGGTTCTCTACCGAACACAATTGATGATATTGGGCCGAGCACCCAAGGAAAAACGCACCCAATACTACTCCAGACATGACAAAATTATTTTGCATGATAATGCTCGTCCACAAGTTGCGGTGGCGGTCAAAACCTGCATGGAAACACTCAATTGGGAATTTTTACGCCACCCGTCGTATTCACCAGACATTGCCCCATCTGATTACCACTTATTTCTATCGATGATGCATGACCTGTCGTGAACAACACGTCACATGGTATGAAGATACCGAAAATTGGGTTAATTCATGGATATAGCCTCAAAAGATGAAGCGACGTAGTATTTGTATGTGGCCAGAAAGATGGAAAAGTAGTGGCTAGCGATGGACAATATGTACTTTGAATAAAATATAACCTATACCGTTATTTCACAATAAAGGCCCAATTTTTTGATAAAAACTAGTAAATACTTACCAATTGAAGATTCATCGAGTGATTTCCATGACGATCTACAAATATATGTTTATTTTCAACCGGTGAACGCATCCAGTCACCCAATGTTTGGAGATATTTCAGCGTAATGATATTGAGATTTTCTGTCGATTCATAGCGGTTGATGAAACATGGATCCATCACTACACGCCAGAATCAAAACAATGGGTAGAAGCTGGTTTAGGAGTTCCAAAGAAAGCGAACTCCAAGCTCGGTTTTGTCAAACGTTGGACGGGTGACATTTTTGATTTGGAAATAATTAAGATCCTGTATTATGCTTACGTTCGATCCCAGCTGAAATATGCTGTAAATGTGTGGAGTCCGTTCTACGAAGAACAATCTAGAGTATTAAATTCAAAAGATGATCTGCCATACCACGTAAACATACAGCGACAGCCACCATATTTAACCGGGTGTATACAACTTGGCAACACTAGAAAATAGGAGCGTTTCTAGTAGACAATTAAGAGATCAAGATTTCCTCCATTTAGATAGACACAACCAACTATGGCAATAATGAACAAGTGAATATGATGTGTCAGAATTTCAATAAAATTAACTATTTAATGAGCGGAACGAAACGAATCTGAAGGACCTTACGCCCTTTCCGAAATCGATACTTATTAATTAATTAGTTACTTAGTCAATAATCAAAGTATGTAATGCCGTAAGTACGTAAAACTATGCGAATTGATTTTGCTTACTTATTTACTGTGAAATGTCAAAAAATAAGTCTTCTAAAGGATGTTTCATTTCGAGGTATATGTAGTTGGCAACACTTTTTTCAGGGACAGCCGATTTGACAGCTGACAGTTGATTTTTGGTTAGTTTGGTTTGCCATTTCATAATGAATAGACTCACGTCAGAGACGTTTGCAATATGTTCAAATTTACTATGAAAATAATGGTTCCGGTGGTGAAACTCATCGCGTACTACGTCCATTTTATGGTCAACATAATCGTCCATCAGAGCAGTTATTCGATTAACTATTCGATCGCATTTGCACCATGTTTACCCTAAATGTTAATATGCGGCCCGTAAGACCCCAGATGACGCGCACCGAGCAGGCGGTGGTAGCTATAGGGCGTCTAGTATTGAAGAGAATCCAAATTAATCGATTCGTTTTCGTGCACAAAAATTGGGACTTGATCCAACATCTTTATGGATGATTTTGCGTAAGGATCTTGTTTTACATGCTTATACAAGATTCAACGTGTGCAGGAATTAAACCATCGTTCGCGCCGCCAATTCATCCAATTTGTGTTTCCATACAAATTTTCTTCATTAATGAAGCTCATTTTTGGTTGAATGGCTATGTCAACAAGCAGAATTGTCGCATTTAGAATGAAGATGACATGATTACTATTTTTTTGTGCCTCAATTGGATGGTATTGACATCAGAGACACGTGGTTCCAACAAACCAGGCCACATGTCATGCTGCGCGCGATACAATTAATTTATACTGAAAGAAGCATTTTATGATTGATTAATATCAAGAAATGGACCTGGCAACTGACCACCGCGTTCATGTGATTTAACACCGCTGGATTATTTTTTTTTGCCAGTATGTGAAGTCACTTGACTACGCTGATAAGCCAGAGACATGTGCGACACGATATTGCCGAAATACGACCAAAATTGCTGCGAAGCATCAGAGCGGTGCCCACATGTCCGAAATCATATTGAAATATTAATACCATAAAATTATCTTTCAAATAAAGTCACATTCGTGGCCATTAAAATTCTTTTTCATTTAAATTCAACGTTGTATACCTCGAAATGAAACACCCTTTACAAAAATAAAATTTGGCTTGTTTGCCCTCTTACCATTAGATACAGCTTAAGTAACGGTTCAACTAAGGGTAGTTTTATGACAACCAATATTACAACCAATATTGTATAAGCTACTCATAAAAACTTAACATATTGTCCATATCATAATTTCTCATAAGAAATCACAAAAACCTACGTAACCACCTAAGACATGTAATCTAGCAAATATTTAGTAAACTCTCCAATAAACCTAATTTAACCAAGAAAGTGGCTTATAATTCTGCCACACTTATCAAAATTTACGATGCTTATAAGGAGATAACTTTTTGTCCAGTATATCAAAATTTAAAAGTATGAATTAAGCTAAAAACAGCAGCTATCGGTGTGTTTCTATAATAGTAATATCGATCGTTGACAAATACACGAATGTATGATTCTACGTTTATTAAATTAGATCTATTGTAAACGGCTCTGTAAAATTATATACACAGTGCCCAGTGGGAATATTATCGGACTGACGTAATTTTCAATAAATTACTTCATTTGTATTATACGTGACTAAAAATCTTACTTAATCGCCGCAAATTCTTGCAAATGTACGAACAACAAATTTATAATGCATATTCATATATTCATGCTGAGAAGAAAGCATTTCTTTGCAAAGAATTAAATCTGTATATTACTACTTAGAAGAAGCAACAAAACAATAAATGAGTCGCAACCGCACGTAGTAATACATGTTTGGGTAATTTATATTTAATTAAATATTTCGGTTAACATATTTTAAAATAACGTATTCGATAACGACACAATTGAGCCTATATATTACCACACAACATACGAGTTAAACGAGTATTGTGTGTAATATAATTTATAAAGAATTATCTGTGATACAGTGACTTAATCGTATTAGGGTTTGACCCCAATTTAAGCTTAAACAATATGTAATTGAATTAGAAATTTCTAAATATTCTTAAACTCGTTAATGATTGATTCATTAATAAAGAAATTTTGAAAGATTTGATAGATTAAGCCACTGTATATATGTATAATATAGTTTTGATTTTCTACATAGTATATAATATAACTACTAGTATATATAACTATTCGTAATGTTGAATATGTGTATTTCGTGTTTATAGTTAGTTGTCTTCTATATTAAGTATTGATTGGTTCATTATCATTTTTGTGTTTTTTATTGTGCTCCGCATAATGTCGCGATTTAGTTTAATCAACTACATACAAGTTTATAAGATCTAACCAACGCACGTTGTAAATGTTAAATAAGATTTCTTCGTAAAAAAAAAGTAGAAAGTCGTTGTTTATTATTATGTAAGTGCTTTAAAAGTTTAACTTGTCTAAAATGTGTTACATGAAATTGGTCATTTTTGCAAAGATTTAAAAAACAGCCACAGGTCCGAAATATCGATTTGAATAATATTGAATGGTTCTTCTATTTCAAGGTTCAATTTGAATTTTCCGATTGATTTGACATGCTAATGCCAATTGAATAATATGTTTGTTTTGTTGTGAATTAATCAATATAAAATATTACATTTATTGAACCGTATTTTATGCGATATGATTTCTACCGGAGTAGTTAGTATACAAGAGACGGGGTTCCAACAATTTTATAATCTTTAGTTAGTCACACGAAAATTTGTTATGGGTTTTTCTAGTTTTAATGGCATTTTTATTAATTGCCGTGTAATCAAAGTCGTTTATTAAGTTTACACTTAATTATTTTATATGGGAAATTATAACACAATAAAGCGTCGCTTTATCGCCACTAATTTAAAAACGATTATGCCGGCTTTAATTACCTATAATTTTTTTATGTGAAAATTTATCATAACGAACAAGGCAAGTATTAGATCATTCAATTAGAAGATCTTTTCTAAATCTCTTGTAAAACTCTAATTTTCAACGTTTTTTTAGCTACAAGGCGAAGATAAATTCTTATATCTTATACATTCATTTCTTATCATTTAATAAGTGAACACTGTAAAGATAATTAAGTTTATCAACATTTTGTGATGCCGAAAGTAAATACGACATTTGTGAGTCTACTTTTCTCGGAGAAATCATAAAATATTCATTATTCGGCCAGTTTGTAAAACGCGGTGACGATTTTGTCACTATTAATATAAACTCCTCACACCTGAACGTGTTGGTAGAAACGTAACCTCTTTAGAGTTATTTCAGGATTGTAGTTCATTCAGTATCTCATGTTTCTCTAGCTGGTAATCTAATGATTTACATGCTTGAACTGAAACATATTAACTTACATCATAGCAAAGCGGTATCTCTTTAGCTTATGTTGCTGTTTGCTGCATCACAGACAGAGATATGTCTAGATCCAATCGTCACCAGATTTCTCTATACATAGGGTCTGATATTAAGGCTAGAGCTTGCATTTTTATTTTTTACAATATTAGTGCGACTCACATTCGTGAATGCAGCTCAACAGACGTTGCAGCTGTGCACGTCACTATTGAATCATCGAATTCAAGCAAATCTCGCGGTAGCTCAAAGTATCTATCTTTTGATCGGTCCTCTTCATTCGGAAAGGTTTATTAACCTTGTTTCGTGAAACAGATTAAATCTATTACCTTTAGTGGTACGCTGCAATGCTAATGTTCATTACACGTTTTAGAGTACCTCGAATATTGATATTAGGGGTTCGTCTCTACTTAACTATGTAAGCACATCTGAGCTTGAAATCCTTAACAAATGCTGTGAACCAATTTTTATCAATTCAGTAAGGAGGGAAGTGATTAATATTAGTTTGTGCTCTATGTTGATTATCGATTTGATCTTCAAGTGGAAAGTGGCCAATGATATTCTCACATCTGATCATAGGGCCATAGGTATAATCTTTTTAACATCTTACTAAAACTAAAAGTAATTTTTTAAAATTTTTGAACAAATTTTTATTTAAAATTTTTTTTTTTTGGTGAAATAATTAAACGAGTGTAATAATGTGTTTATTAAGTGTTAATGTGTTTCGCCAACTACCTACGGCGCATAGTGTTAAAAGTATTTGTAAAGTTGACGTATACTGATTTGCCTTCATTACGATGTTAACTGCATTTTGAAGTTTGTTTGTTGCTTCCGAAATATCTTTTTCTATCGCAAGGATAGCTGTATCGTCTGCAAATTTTGCTACTGTAGTACCTTGAATATTAGATAAGTCTCTCGTATAAAGAGTAAACAGCATAGGTCCAAGTACACTATCTTGTGGTATACCAGCTGATATTCTTTTCAGTTCAGAGTACTAATTTTCAAATTTGACTCTAAAGTGTCGATCTGCTATGTAGAATTTAAGAATTTAATAAAATTGCTTAGGCAGGTCTCGATGCAGTATAAATTCAAGCCCTTGGTGTCAAACTTTGTCGAAAGCTTGAGTTACATCCAAGAAAATATTGGAGCATATCTTCTTATCCTCAAGTGCATCCTCAATGCCATCCGTTATTCTGTGAACTTTTTCAACTGTAGAGTGATTTTCTCTAAACCCAAATTGGTGTGGTGGAATTAAACATCTCTCTTTGTAGGTTTGAGTCTCTTCAGCAACAGTTTTTCAAATATTTTTGATATGACCGGAAGTAGTGGTATCGGTCTATATGATTTTTTATTTTTTCCTGGTTTACCTGGTTTAGGAATCATAATTACTTCAGCTACCTTCCATTGACGAGGAACATATTTCAATCTGAAGGCTTTCTCGAGAATGGCTTTCACAATTTGCCCAGTAATTAAGTCATATCATGGAGCTTTTCCGATACTTAAGTTATTATGAATTTCAGTTTTAAGTTCCAATATGATCACATGTCTTATGTTAAGATCATCTACTTTGTTTACGACCGTTGTATTTTCATTGGCTGTTTGTCTCGGCAACGGTTGAAAATTCTCTTCTAAATAAGCAGCAAATAGAGAAACTTTCTGTTTGTCACTTTTAGCCCAGGAACTGGGCTAACAACTAATTATTAGTTGTTTTAATTTGTTGAATAGAAAGTTGAGGGTATTTTTGTTGTGAACGAGCTTTCCGTTTCTCTTTAACTAGTTCTCTGACCTCAAGATGATAATTGTGTTTCCTTGTAGTGTTGGTATAAGAAAAATCGGAGAACTTTCCCAAGCAGCTTGTTGGATATTATTATTAAATGTTTCTAGTTCATCCTCTGGCTGCATCTTTGTTCTAATTGGTTCGCCGAGATTTGTTCACTCTTCCACTAATTTCTTGAATAGATCCCAATTGATTTTATTGTTTGTTAATTTAGCTGAATTATCTTTTTTTATTATCATTGTACTCAGAGTCATGATCACAGGTGAGTGGTCAGATGATAGTCCTTCACTATTTTCAATGCACGTGAAGTCCTCTAAAACTCCTTTTGTTACAAAAAAGGCCAGAAGATCTGGTATTTTGGGTATTTCAGCTGGGTAATATGTTGGTTTATCGCCAGAGAGAAATTGACAGTTGTTCTCGCGAGCTGCATTAAATAAGTATTTTCCTTTATAGGTTGTAAGTCTAGATCCCCAATACAAGCACTTCATAATGTTTAATTTTATTTTTAATAATTACGGTAGATCCACCTCTAGCGTTTCCTCCTGGATGAATAGCGTGGTAGCTTTCATAGTCACGTATTTTAATAAATAAAGTTTTCGTTAAATGAGTTTCCGATACGACACATATATCTTTTTTCTCTAGGTTTAGAAAAATTTCTAGTTCTGGAACATGCTGTGGTAATAATAACGCTAAGCTTCCTTACGTGATTTGTCATGGTCGGTGTCTAGATCTACAATTATATTATCGGCAGGCGTGCTTAATTGCGTGCATTTTTTCAGGTGTTTTTCATTCTGACGACTAAACCAGGTTCCCCACTCTTGAAATCGGTGGAAACTTCTCTAATTGAAACACAACTTGCTTTAGAATCCTCTACATTATTCGATTACTTCGCCGTCCACTCTAATTATTTCTTCAAATTTGTTTTCAAGTTTGCTAATATTTGCAAGGGAATAATTCCGAATTGATTTACTCAGTCGGAAAAAATTATGAAATATACAAAGAAATTTTAAAAAATGTCAAAGAAGCTGACGAAAAATTCGAATAATATAGAGAATTTCAAAGTAAACCATATTCCGATTGGGAAACTTTCACCGATTTCAAGACCAAAGCCCCAGATAGTTCATTTGTACATTTCACACGTTTATATTGTGTACCTGTCACCGATTATATTGTCCAATTTGCGGCCAACTAAATTGATTAGTACTTCAAACCGCTCGTTCACAAATGGCACTAAACAAACCAAGTCTCGTATTAATTAAAATTTGCTAAATAAATTAAGATTTACTAATTTCTTAAGTATTTCTAATCTGGAATTAATAAATTTGAACTAAGCTTTCAGTTTCAAAATAAATATCAGACATATTTAGGTTATGCATCTTATTTTAGAGACATCTATCAATAACTGGTATGAACGAACCATCACTCGGAAATTAGGACAGTCAAAAATCGGCATCACGCACATACGAGTAGTATTAAAACTAAATTTTTCGATTTTCTCATCAACTTCAGTGAACGGATGACAAATTCTGTTTTCGTGCGGCCAGTCATTATTATTTTTAAAGGATAATCAACACCGCTCAGGCGCAAGATAATCATTGAACTGAAAATTGAATTACAAAAAATAATGTCGATTGGTAGAAAAAACTTCTTCATAATTTTATTAAGCGAATACGGGTGGGTCGTTAAGATTTGAACTGCTAGAAAACGAACAGAAATAATTACATGTTTTTTTAGTTAACACAAAAAAAAATAAAACCGCTTTTATAGTATTGAAAAACAGTTCTGTGAAATTCCAAAAATTGACGAATGGTGTAAAACGAACGAAAATTCGTTTATGCAGATCCTTATACTACAGCAAGCCTTTTATGTTCCAGGTCGATTTTGTTTGACCGCCATTTTTTTTTGGATGACATTTATCAGTTCGTATTTGACAGTCATAGCGAGTGGTCGATAACAATTTTTTATGGAGGCGCAACAACGTGTTGAAATTGTTCAATTTTTGCCAAAAAATACGTTATGAGCGACGCAACACATTTCGACTTGGTTGGTTTTGTTAATAAACTGAATAGCCTCTATTGAGGCACTGAAAACCCTCAATTGATCCACTAAAGACTAAATCCTCGTAGAGTAACTGTATGGTACACAATTGGCCATTTGAGCGGCATCGAGGCATATTGGAAAATTTTCTTATGTCCGAATTGGATCAATTCACAGATACAGAATAAGTGGTTCAAACAAGATGATGTCTCACCATACACAGCTCGCCCTACGATGCAAATTGTGCGAGAAATTTTTCCTAGCCGAATAATGTTAAAAAGCTGTGATATCGACTGGCCGCTACGATCTCCTAATTTGACTCCTCCCTATTCCTTCCTATGAGGATACTTGAAGGGAAATATGACCCCAATAAACCAATCACAACCTCGATGCTTAAGGACAACATTAGAAACGAAATTGCTGAAATAACACCAGAAGTCTAGCGGTTATGATTATACAGGGTTTGCCTAAATGTGCTGCAATTTAAATAAAATGAAAAAGAAAAAACAAATACACATACAATTTGTTTAATAAAAATAGTAAACTTTTGTGAAAGTCTAATTTAAATATTATTGCATTAACTTATCATACATAAAGTAATTGATTTTTAAAATATACAGTTCCTAAATATTGAATTAAAAAATTTGAATTGTATTTAAAAAAACATTAATTTACTCTGATTCTTATGAGCAAGATCAAAATGCTATCCCTCTATTTAAAGCTTACGATGAAAAATGGCGGAATCTTATGGCTCTTTTATATAGGTGGCTCTGACTCGGTAATTTTACTCTCAAATAAATGTTAGTATACGAAGAGTGTGTCAAGCAAAAACCATTTAATACTCTATGCACACCGGATTATATGGCTCAGCACAGGCTTCGCTCGGTGTACAATACACTAGCTATATAACAGACCCAAGGGTCATAACGTCCCACAGGTCAAAAAGATAAACTTTAAAATGCCATAACAATCAAAGCATTGCATCACTATATTAACACATCAAATATATTTTGGTAGCCACCGCACATTTTTTGACATATATTTCAAGCGGCTTATTGCGCAAAGATAATAGGCCACATTTAGAAGCATTATCAGAATGAATATTTGCCGATACATTATGAAATAATGAAGTACCCAGATTGAGGTGTAGCTTTCTCTACTTGAAGTTCGTGTATTGCATAAGCTTCATAATAATAGAAAGCTCTATAGTTGTTTCGATTATTATAATATTTCCTTGGTGGCTCTGTTAACAATGGCATCGAATCCAATATGTTGAAAAACATTTAGTACTGTGTGTGCACTTTCTGTTATCAATATTTGCTCGAACAAAATTTCGATGCCGCCTTCTCTGTTAAATTTTTCACGACGCCTATAAAATCTTTCTGTTTCACAAACTGGTATTTTTCATTTAAACGTTTTCAATAAGATTTATTACTTGAAATATCTGTTCTAGCGGAAAACACGTTTTGACCACTTATTGTAATATTTTAATTAAAAATATGAAAATTACAAAGAAAAATGATTAAAATGAAAATTAAAAATAAAATGAATTTCGCTTTTAGCACTGATACGATTTCAAACGACATTATTTGATTAAAATTGGTAAATACAATAATTATATAAAGTTTTGAGCTCAAAGTTGAATGAAACTTATAAACTGTTGATAATGCTAATTGACAAAGTTCAATTATCGCGGTTAAATGCGTTAATCTTGTATAACCTGTATTACAAAATATTTTTGACAAGATATATTTAATTTGATTAGGTAAATGTAGATTTATTTTTTTTGAAACGCGAAACTAGAATGCCCTTAAACGTTTGAATATCATAATGCTTGTACAATTGGACATACTTTGTATATATGTATTTATATATATATATATATATATATATATATATATATATATATATATATATATATATATATATATATATAATATTTTTTAAGATAAGATCTGAAAATAATTCGCCGGAAATCCTTTATTCCTGTTGGATAACGTATTATCTGTGTAAAAAGGCGGGCGCCTATAGAGTGCAAAGTCATAATGAAATCATAAATTTGATATTCGTTATCATCATAACCCACCAGTGCATATAAACTATTAAAAGGAAGTTTAATGATAATGCAGATGTCAAGATTATCGATACGGTTCAAGTTGTGTATAAATAAATTCAATAAAAAAATATCTTGGATAAATAAGAGATAATAAAATATCGCTACTGCTAAACAAAAAAAAACTGACAGAAAAAAATACAGAATGATGATACTGAATATTGATGAACAATGATATGGATTATGTCATTGAATTCGCACACCATCCGAAAATCCATTCCAAAAGAATCAGCATAATTTGATAATTTAGTTTTGCTGCACACACCAATAAACGCCGCATATAATTAATTCAAAATGCAAAATTAATATTTTTTTCGTTTCTTCTAATTTCAGATGTCGAAACCACTTTTACTACAACACTTATATGATAAGTCGTCGTCATTCAAATCATCATGGCAGGATTTGTTTATAAAACTATTTTGTGATATTGATCAACAGCTGGTTGATAATTTACTACATTAATATTTAATACAGCATGAGAGGTAAGAATATATTGTTTGTTGTTTTAAATTTATTTATTTATATTATAATCTATTTTGTGTGCTCGTGCCAACCTTCGCAAATTCAAGAACAAGTATAAGACTAAGCGATCGTGTGTTGTTTGTAACATTTAATTCATTGAAATTTATTAACGTGATAAAACTGAGAGTCTTATAGTAAATCTTATAGTTTGGTTGACATCGCTTAATTTAAAACTTGTGAAATAATTAATCCCAAATTTGAGTTGCGATAATTCTGTGGTTTGGGCATTTAATTCAGAGTGATTCTGTGCACACCGAATGATAGAGCTGTTTCGAACGGTAAAAGGTCAACGCCAATGTGGGTTGAAATTTGTCTATAAATTATAATATCATCGGCATATACGGAAATTATTACTAGAGAATTGGACAATGTCCGACTAAAAGCAAATAGGCCTCTCTATAAGAAAGAATAATAATTTTAACTTATTAGGATTTAAATATTATTAGGATTATTAGGAATTAAATAAATGAACGCTGCAGTGCCCCTCTCCTAGTTTGAAAACGATTAAAAATCAACCGTATAATATTATTTGAGCGATGATTATTCATATGGACTTATATATGCAGGAAATCGCTCCGCACAACACAATATATCGTATGCCGATTTTATGGCCTTCCTATGAACGTTGAAATCCGGTACGAATCATATCCGTTCTTGCAAAAACAAAATCGCAATTATCGAGCGATTTTGGAACAAATATATTTTTTTGTCGTAGTTGTCGTGTGTTCGTGGAGATCCGACTTTGGATGTTAGTGCGTAATTTGTCGAGACTTTGCCGGTTAATGGTGGAGGAGACTGGCTTGATGGGTTGCCCGTAAATCATCTCGGCTGATGAGCACTTAACCGTTGCACGGATTCCCAATAAAATTATTTGAATTTCTGTGCTCCAATGAATTGTGTTGCCTCGGGCCCTGAGAGCAACTTTAAACTGTCTATGAAATTCGGTACCAGTGCGCAAACAGATTCCGTCTAATACAAAAAATTATATATTACATAATGATTCGTACCAATGCAACTTTTGCATCAATTTATTTACATGTACGTCTCTAACTAAAGCCTTCACCATACCACATAAAATTTGGGTGGTATTGCTTGGTGTGATTGTCACGGTCTGGGATAGAATGGGTATATCCAGCCCATGTAGGTCTACATTTGAGAAGTTTCCATTGTAATTAAGTAAATATCACATTCATACATGAGCTGGATCCACCCAATGCCTCTATAGAAATCTTTTGAACAAAATCTTCAAATGTTTGGCACAAATTATTTAGAATTTAAGCAGTCTCTGAATTTCATTTGACTTGACGATAGTTCTTGTGTTTCAAAGTTTGGTTAGCTTAAATCAATTCACTATACAAAACAGCTATCTTTCACATCACTAAAGACTGATTGATTTAACCATACAATTTGTATGTAAATTGTGTAAAACAAAAATAGTCGACTAAGGTTTGCCTGCTACTACGGCATCATATTTGGCACATCTGACACCGACATTTTGGGAATCGTATTCGACGGCACACAAAATGCGCGGCAAAGATACACAGCAAGCAAAGTGTGTGAATCTCTGATAAAGAAGACCGATATATACAATCTTGAATGTTCATACTATCAGATAAAATATAAACAGCATCAATTCAAAGTTAACATATATTGCTATAAGAACACCTTGATCAAACGGACCTAAATTTATTGTATCCACAATTCCTTCCTTACGAAAAACGTTGAAATCTATTGTACAATACTTATTGTTATAGAAATCACTATTCAAATTAGTTTCCGTTAAAATAAAAACATCGAAAGGAAGTCGTTTTTTTAGTTCGGAGTCCCTACATTACCATCAGATAGGCATACATTTGATTTAGTTTTTTGGAGATTATGCTGCGTCTCAAGTTGTGGCCATCAAAAATATTATTTGAAATTAAAGTGGTTTTGATATCAGAAAGAATGGATTGGGAGATTTTCTAAGGAAATGATGCTCTTAAATTTAGGCTTCCGTTACTTCGAGTTTGGGTATGATTATTTAACGATACTGGTGAAGTTCGCGAGATGGAGAAATCACTGGACTGATCCAACTTGACTTCTAAGGCCGGTTTCATTGACTAGAAAAATCGAATCATTTATTATGACAGGATTTTTCGCTAATAAATTGATTCGATTTGTATACCGTATTTCACGCCACAAAGTTCGACTTAATCTCATCCAACATGTAGCAACATCGATTGAAGCTTTGCAAATTTCATTAATGGCTTCGAGGCTGGTTCGGAAATTTTTTCCCTATTATGTTCGAGTATTTCGTTAACTTCATTCAAAGTTGTCGAAAGATTTGATTATTTTGGGAAGATATTTCTCGAAATTTTCTTAAAAAATTAGAAAAACCTCGCAATTTTGAAATACGTTATGACGGATTATCAAAATCCAAATTGCATAGCATCTTGCCGCTCTGGACCTATATGTGTATGGCCTATATTTGTATGGCCTTTTGATAGTGTTTTATTGTGTGATCGGTTAAAGTAATTCATGATATCTTTAAAAGAGATGACATAAACTAATATATAACTCTATTGTATCTACCGTAGTCTGGCTGCCAGGCTTTTGCAAGGAAATGCCACAAATTGAAGTAGAAGTGTTTTAGTTCCCCCAGATACTATCGTGGTCAATAGCATCATCTACCAGAAATCGGGTACCTAAATACGACAAGTAAATATTTGCGTTTGCTGCAGAACGATAGTGATTTTACGACCGCCACAGATAGCTCTTTTGAGTTTAGCATTATCCAAAAGGTTTCCCATTTCCCCTCGGAAAGATCTACATTTTAACGTTTTGTCTTCGTGTACATTTTTTACACTACCTTTGAAAGATATGCTCATGGATGTCGGTAGTTCGTTTAAGTTTATTAGAGGGCAGCGCCTCTCATAGAAGCATTGTATCGGAAATTTATTTTTGTAAGGTTTCGAAATTCCCCAAATTCGAGGTTATGTAAAATTAAGGCGTAGGATCGTCGAAACTGAAGAAATTCTGCGTTACGTGAAAACAAACTATAGATTTGTCACTTGATGATGCCGCGTTCTTGATGCTAGTAAATCATCATGATTTCTCCCGCAAATATTGGCATGTTACCTAATTGACGCCTTGTTCCTTTGTAGATCCAGTAATGGAGAAATTTACACTTGGTTCTGTGCGAAGGTCAATAAAGCCAAAAATATCTGAGACGGTTCACAACTTTCATCATGGTGCTCCTATGGTGGTATCGACCAAAGTTTGGAAGGTTATCCGTTCCTACAAAAAGTAGGCAAAACGCCAATCGACATTCAAGGTTCACCAAAAGTTGGTTGCTGAACCGCACGAAGATATATGTATATCCAGATGGGAACATATGTCTCGTCCGATACCAACACTAGAGCTCAGTGCTAGCTTTTATTATCATTTCGAAGAACATCTCTACATCTATTGTGCATGAATACATTTACATCGATATTGCGGTAGTCCTCATTATTCCCGATTCTCCGGATTCGAGCTTGTCACTGATTATTGGATCACTACATCTCCACCACCTTCGGAGGAGCTCACAAAATTAATATTATGGAGCACGGATAAATAAATCGCTTTAGTTATTACCTTTGTTCCGAACACCCACGTCCCAGTCCCATCACTCCCATTAAGCTCAGATCATTTTCAAAGGGAGCCAGCTAACCTTTACTCTGTGAGAAAGATAGTCATTGATATCAGTTTATGCTCTTTGTCTATAATTTACTTGATCTGGAATTGAGGAATGATTGATGACCTTTTAATGTCTTCCCTGAGCGACCAACATTTAAAGTAATTAACAATGGGAACTTAAACCAATTTGGAATTATTCTCGCTCGAATTCGAATCACATTAGTCTCTCTCTCTTTCTAGCTTTCACATTCTAAGAAGAGATTTTGCTCCCAGCATAATGGTCTTCCAACTATCTCGGTTCATCGCACGATCCCTCCAGCTTCGACATCCTGTTGTTCGCAGATCTTGTTCGCAGTAGTCACACCAACGTAGTCAAGGTCTTCCACTGCGACGTACGCCGGCTGCTAGTTGAAGAGATATTTTTAGAGTAAGGCTTAAATTATAAAATTAAAAAATATCATAAATGAATTTTAAAAACTTATATTTTTGTTTATCATTAAATTTTTCTTAAAAGAAGTTTCCTTTAATTTTTAACAGTTGTACTAAGTAGACGTAAATCGCAACTTGTAACTGTTCTGCGAATTTAAAGTGCGGGCAGACAAGATAAAATATCAAATATATTAAATTTTCAACTAATTGTTTTAATATTGTAACGTACACAAATAAAAAATGATAATATGAATTATCTTATCTAAACAAACCAAAAAATACGTATAGACACATCTATAATTGCTAATTTCCGGCTAAATTTTTTAAAGTGGATAATATTGAAAAATTCTGAAACTAACCATCCTTTCCTTAACTCCGTGTTGAAAGTTATAGTGTCAAATTTTGATATCAAGTTCAATAAGGGGCGCGTTACTTACATCTATCCGACTCTATTTCTTCTTTGAAAAGTAGACTGAAATTATCTTAAAAGTTCAATTTAAAAAAGTGTTAGTTCTAAAGCGCCGCGAATTAAAACTCCGTTATCTTCATACAGAAATTTGTATACGCTTATCTGTTACACGAATATAGAATATTATCGGTTTGGTATTTCTTTAACATTTCGTTTAGTTTATTTCGATAACCTTAGTAGCCAAGTAAAATGCGTTAGATTTCAAAATAATTGTAAATATATGTTTTGTATAATAGTAATTTCTAATGCCGCCACATAATCACAAATTTTATTAATAAATTTTTATGTTTTGTTTGATATTATTGCAGGAAGGAAAATTCCGATCCCCCTGCCCAATACCGGGGCAATGGCTCGACGTAAAAATGCATTTTTTATTCGAGCCGCTTTAATTATATTTCTAGTCCTATTTGCATTTCTTCAAATGCAATTTATGAATTCTGGTTAGTATACAAAAATGACAATTCAGTTATTGTTCAAAAATAAATAATAATTTTCTGCTTTATGTTTGCAGCCAACTATCGTGATCAAGGTTCGATTGAAGCGAATGATTCAACGGCAGCTATATTATCAATGGTACCACCAGTATTTCATAAATTTTTAGCAACAAAACCTCGAAATAGTACAGGGAATTTGGAAACGAATAGCTCACATGGCACATCGGGTGATATGAATCATATGTTGAATGTATCTGAAATGCGACAACAAATTTATAGATATAATGAGGCACAAACCATTTTAAATGAGGATTCGTTTGGACCGCTACAAAATGATTCGCTGGTGATTGTTGTGCAAGTAAGTATTTTGAGTTGATTATTTACAATTGTTGTGAATTGTCCGGTGCAATTAACATAGACAAATGCATTACCTCGGTCATTACAGTATATTCGACAGTTTACTTCAAAGTATGTACATATGTATACATATGTTCGACGCTCGTAACTTGTCGTGAAAGATTCTTCGTATCGGTACAACCATTTTTCACAGATAGGTATGCAAAATATTAAATTCATTTTCAAAACTTTACGATTTCAATACTTCTTTCAATTGTTTGCTTAATTGCCATATGCCGTATGCTTTGCTTGCCATATTATCAGATCACAACTGGAGTTGTGGTGCTCCAAATTTGACATACAATATAAAAGAGAAAAACTACCATCTGATTTTATATTTAGAAACAAAAATATTAGAATTGAAAGTAGGTGATATCAAAAGTGTTGTGCAATGCAAGTGAGTTAAAATATGCTGTTTGTTGCGTTGATCTGCGATGTTTTTGTGGTAAAGTTTTCGACTGGAAATCAAAACATTATATATGACATATAAATGCAATTGCACAAAAAAATCGAAACAACAAACTAGTCTCGGAAGGTGTTGGTAGATGGCATTATTAAAGTTTTAACGATAATTAAATAAAAATAAAATAAAAGTTTTAACGACAAACAGTTTTTGTTTAATTTTATTATTTTGTTATACTCGTATACCTATACCTATTTTTTCTATTTACGAAAATAGACGTCGAAAATATTACCCAAGAACATCTAAATTAAAATCGAAATTTTATTTTCGAAGGCTAAAATTCTTAGTGGCGAATCTTAGTTCGCGATCAGAAATGACCATCTGCAAGGTGCACATTTTCTTCTCTTATTGGATTTGGAAGTATTTTAAAATATTTTTCATCAGCAGGTTGATTCTGGCTTTCTCTAGGGAAAAGGAATTAGGAAAACTATTTACATAGCATTTTTGTCGCAAAAATTTTTTTTCTTGCGTACTATGGTAAAGAGTGACACTATTCTGACTTTCCCTGGAAATCGGGAAATGGGAAAAATATTTTGATAGTAGTTTTGTCCAAATTGTATTTTTCTGGGCTACTGAAGGAATAAGTTTAGCGCAAAAGTTTTCAAAAGTAAATTGGGAAGCTTTCGTTCCACAAAATTTTTATAGCGAAAAATATTTTCCCATTTAACTTTGTTTCGAAAATGTTTACACCAAACTTGTTCTCTCAGTAGGCCAGAAAAATACAATTTAGACCAAAACGCTATGTAAATATTTTTCCTAATTCCTTTTTCCTAGGGAAAGCCAGAATCGACTTGCAGTTTATCCAATCATAATTCCCAAATAAACCAAATGGCTATTTTTCACATTAGTGGCGTGTTGCCTTCTAAAGGTGATACCGAACTTTTTAAGGAGAATTTTGCTCCATTCCTTACCAAACACTTTTCTACTTACTGGTTTATGAAATTTCGGGCAATATTCGGCATTGTGGGTAATTTTTTTTTTTTTTTTTTTTATATATTTATTTATTACAACTGATTTACAAATCATCTAGTAATTTATCTTTCATAATTTATATTCTTGTTTGGAGGGTTGTAGCCCTTTGGCTAGTCCCCTTTACAATTTTATTATATTTTTAGTCGATCCTGATTGGATCTAGTAGATCATGCGGTTTCTTCCTTCGCAGCCGTCTTACTAGGTTTGAATCATCCAACATTCGACGTATCTCAGCATTTTGGTGTAGACTAATACGTTGCATGTGTTTTCTCGCGTGTTTGCTTATTTCTTCACTAACGAAATCCATCTTCAGATCTCTATGGAGGTTGTCATTTCTTATGTACCACGGTGCATTAACTATTCCACGAAGGACTTTGCTTTGGAATGACTGGATGATATTGACATTGGTTTTCTTTGTACAGCCCCAGAGCTGAATACCGTAAGTCCACACAGGTTTTAGGATTTGCCGGTATAGTAGCAATTTATTATGTAGAGTTAGCTCAGAATTTCTTCCTAAGAGCCAATCCATCTTTCTGTATTTGATGTTTAACTCTTCTTTTTTCTTTTTCACATGCTCTTTCCATTTTAGTTTCGCGTCTAGAGTCATGCCTAGATATTTTGCCGTATTTGCATAGGGAATTTGCTGGGAGTTCAGTTCTACTGGTATCCAGTTGACCTTCTTGTTGGTAAAGTTTACGTGAACAGATTTTGTTTCATTAAGTTTTATTCGCCATCTCTTGGTCCAGGTACTGACAATATTAGTAGCTCTTTGCAATTTGCTTGTAGATTCTTCTATGCAATTAGCAACTGCTAAGATGGCCGTATCATCCGCAAACGTCGCTATGTTAGTATCCTCTATCGTTGGCAGGTCCGAGGTGTATAGAACATATAAAGTTGGTCCCAGAACGCTACCTTGTGGCACCCCTGCTGATATTTTCTTTATTTCTGAGTAGTCGCCATCTAATTTAACTCGAAAGTGTCGGTTAGATATGTAAGATTTTAGAATTTCATAAAACTGCTTTGGTAAGTCTCTTTGTAATTTATATTCCAAACCTTTATGCCATACTCTGTCAAAGGCCTGTGCTACATCCAAGAAGACGCTTGAACATACTTTCTTTTTTTCAAGTACGTCTTCAATTATGTTTGTAATTCGGTGTACTTGTTCTATTGTTGAATGATTTTCTCTGAAGCCAAATTGATGTGGAGGAACAAGATTTCTTTCTGCTATTATTGGTTTTAGTCTCTTTAGGAGTAGTTTCTCGAATAATTTTGAAATTATTGGGAGTAAGGAAATCGGCCTATACGATTTTTTGTCATTAAGTGGTTTGTTTGGTTTAGGTATCATAATTACTTCTGCTACTTTCCATTGACTTGGAACGTGTTTAAGTCTGAACACTGCATTAATTATTTGGAGTAGTTTACGCAGACCTTTTTCAGGAAGAGCTTTTACTATTTGTCCTGTAATTAAGTCATATCCTGGAGATTTCTTTGTATTTAGGTTGAGATTGATTTCCTCTTTTAATTCTTGTAGTGTGACAGGAGATATATTGCAGTTATCCATTTTATATACTGGTGGTATGTTTTCCTCTGCAGTTTGTCTAGGTAGTGGCTGAAACGTGTTCTCGAGGTGGGTTGCAAACAACGAAGCTTTTTGCTTTGCACTTATAGCCCATGTACCATCTTCATTTTTTACTGGTGGAATTTGTAGTTTAGGTCGTTTTAAACTTTTTGTCGCTTTCCAAAGGGAGTACTCGGTATCTTTTTCCCCAGTAAGGCCACTCAAGTATTTATTAATGGATTCGTTTTTGATTTCTTTAATTAGCAACTTTAGTTTATTGGATAAAAAATTAAGAGTTGTTTTATATTCTGGCACTCGACTTCTTTGCCAGGCCTTTCTTGCTTTTCGTTTTGCTGCAACCAGTTCCCTAACTTCTAGAGGATAAGTAGCATTTCGGCGCATTTCCTTTGAACTTGAGGGGGTACTACTCCACGCCGCTTCTTGTATACTGTTGTTGAGTTGTTCTAGTTCTTCTTCTAGCTCTATCGGGTTTTTAATTGGCACCTGAAGATCAATATTATCCTCAATAAGTTTCTGGAATTTCTCCCAGCAGGTTTTTTTGTTCGTTAGCGAAGGTGGACTAGTTTTTTTAATAATCGTTGCACTGATTGTCATAATAACAGGCGTATGATCCGACATAATCCCCTCACTGCTTTCTAGGTATATGTAGTTTTCGTCTATACCTTTGGTGATAAAGAAGTCAATGATATCGGGTATTTTGTTTCTATCCGTAGGCCAATAAGTTGGTTGATCTCCAGAATGAAAATCGCAATTGCATAGTCTTCCTGCTGCAAACAGCTCTCTTCCTTTTTTAGAGGTTACTCTTGATCCCCAGTAGGTGTTTTTTGCATTAAAATCACCTCCGATTATGAAACTTGATCCAAGTGATTTAAATAACGTGCAATAGTCTTGTTTAATTAAATTATATCTTGGGGGGCAATATATTGACGATACACTATATTCTTTGTTGTTATTTATAAATACTTTTAAGGTGACTACTTGCATAAATTCCTCTTCAATTTTAAGATCTATAAAGTGTTTGATGTTTTCTTTTATAACCACTGACGATCCTCCCCTTGCCCTTCCTGCTGGATGAATGGCGTGGTAGCAATTGTATCCATATATTTTAAGATATGAAGTTGAAGTAAAATGGGTTTCCGATACTAGGCATATATCTATTTTTTCAGTATTTAGAAAAATTTCTAATTCTGGAATATGTTGCATTAGCCCATTTGCATTCCAGGTTACTATTCTTAATGTTTTATTTGTTGTTGTTTGCATCATTTTAATAGAGCATGGATTTCATTTCATTTAGAGAGTCTTGCTTATCTAACCTGTTGCTTAGAGCTTGAAGGCATTTCTCTTGTTTAGCTAGACGAGTGTTAAGAGCTTCCATGCTTCTTAGTATCTTTTGGAGCACTGCTGTACCTTCAGTAGTGTGCTCCGAAATAATTGGTTTTGTCATGACTACTTGCGAGTACAGTTTTGGTTTTGGTTCTCCCGTTTTACTAGCATGAGGTTTAGGTTCCTCTTTGGTGGAAGTTTGATAATTTTTTACCGATACTCCTGGACTTTGTTTTCGCGGTTTATTTCTTATTCGTTGTAGCTCCTTAGCTATTTCACATCCCCGGTAGTTTGCGGGATGTGACTTATTGCAATTGACACATTTTGCAGCAATATTTTTACTAACCGGGCATACCTGGGCATGATGCTTTCCGGCACATTTCACGCATCTAATTTCTCTTTGGCAATATTTCTGCGTATGATTAAAACCTTGACATTTTTTGCACTGCGGTATTAATCCGTTATTCTTTTTCAATGGCTCTATTTTAACTCTCATGCTAAGTATTGCCTTGATATTATACACATCTTCATGGGTAATGATGCACACACAGCATCATTTATTCCCGATTAGTTTCTATATAAAGGAAGCAGGGGCTGGTTTTCGTTTAATTACAATTTTGTAGCATCGCATTCTCGGCGTTATCTACATATTATCATAACGTTTCTAAGCAACAAAATACTGCTGAGCATTTAGAGCGGACTCATTGATTGGTAATAAAGATGGAATTTTTGAGCATGGAAATGTAATTTCATAGCATCGGTCAGAAGGCTTTGAGCACGAAACAAATGAAGAAGAATGGTGAGAGCAATTCATGGTATTTTAAGAGAGATTCATGGTATTTTTTTAAAAAACTGTAGCCACAAGCAATTTTAATTGTATTCAAAGTTAAGTTAACAACATTTTTTTCTTAAACTTTTCATGTTTGTGAGAGTGCATTAATTGCGTTTTCTATGTAATTTTAAATAGTTGAGTATGCATTATCCTATAATATCGTTATCGCTATTCTTAAAATTAAATCTTAAATTAGAATTATATGACAAAAGTAACAACAATCAAATTAACTATGTGGCTGCATTTACATAATATTTCAAACGAAAGTTTACAAGTTTGGTTATTTCGTATTCTAGTTACATTAATAATACTTTTAGTAAGCAAATTACCATAATATTTTGTTCTAAGAAAGATTTTATGGCTAATTTTATAAATGAATTCATTAATTTTAACAACTTTCTACGTCTTATGTACTTCTTCAGTAATAATTTGCTTAAAAACTACTGGGTCCGGTTGTAGATCAATGGTTATTCTCAAGAATATGTTTTGTATGATAGTTTATTCAGTTGGGTTTTATGTAGCGCAGGCATATGTTAGTATTGGCCTGATATACAACTTATTGATTAATAACTTGTTTGGCCGATTCAAACCACTATTGTATTGTGTTTAATAAACGGGTGCAGTAATTTTAATGCTTGAGTTGATTTTTATAAGTTTATTGTATTTTAAATTATTTTGGAACGTGACGCCCAACTATTTTATTTGATTTGCTTGCTTTATCTCGACGCCGTTCTGTTTGATTTTAACCGGTCGGTTGTTCGGAAAATTTTTTCTTTTACGCGTGAAATGTGTATTTCCGTGTTTCAATAGGTTTATGAAAATAGGCTTTTATTAATTATGTTGCTACATTTACGGTCGGAGAGGAGACATATATGGCTTTGTTATCTGCATATAAAGATATACGCGAATTTAAGTGTTCCGGTATATTAGAAATATAGAGAATAAAAAGCACGGGCCCTATTATAGATTCCTGTAGTACTCCTCCGGTTATTAATCTGCGGGATGAGTGATAATTTCCTAGCGACACATACCTCTGACGGCTTTGTAAATTGGATTTTAGGAGTTCAATTAGATATGACGATACATTAAAGTTTGTTAATTTATAAATTACGAGTAAGCCATTGGTTATACACAATCGACGTAACCCATACTGCTCGCAAGAAATTAGATTGAGACTGTTCAATGCTTCTTGAAATCTAATTAGGATAATTTTTTCAGCAACTTTGCTTAAGGTTGAAAGAAGATTGATTAGTCTCAGATTTTTAGGGTCTTTCGACCATGTTTGGAATATCATCACCTAACCTAACCTAAGTAGATACTTTACTTCTAGTTATTTGGTCAAATTTATTGTATTACAATTTTGTACATTCGTATGATCATTATTTTATATTGTACCTAAACCATCGTTCTGCTTAAAGATATTTTCATAAGTATCAGCTATTCAGTTGGCTTTTACAGTAGGCAAATATATAGTTCGCGAGCCATCAATTAAAGGTAGATCCTTATTTGGTTTTACACAACCTTATTGGTTCTCGTTATTTCGCTGAAGACTTCTGGCAAACAAATGGTTGTGTACCATTCAGAATTGATCGTTCCACGATGCACCGGTGGTACAGTGTCGGCAAGTCCGGTTAAATATAATGTCCAGTTGTCATATTGAAACACGCACCGCCAACTACTGTTTAGGTTCGAGCTCATGGACTTTTTTCCAAGGTTCGTCTCCTGTCACGATGTTTTATGTATGTTTGAAGCTCCGCAATCATATTTTTTGAGTATTTCTTTCAACCAATTGACACGGGTGTTTTTGAGCGTTTGTCAAATTATATGGGGTCCCACGCGAACAATACCGACCAAACGGCACAGTGATTAAAGCTTTGCCTTTAGGATCGGGAAGTACTGTGTTTGAATCCCGATAGAGGCAGGATGCAAATGGGATTTTTCATCAGCAGATTATGATCAGCATGGAGCTATGCAATGTGCAGATGGTTCTCCGAAAATTGAATCTATAGCGGCACGTCCTCGAATTGGCTGGGAATACGGCGAAAAAGTAAGAACGGGAAAAGCGAATCGCGAAAGAGTTGGGAGTGTCTAGGCCCCAGAATACATTAAAGATAAAAAACGGGAACAAATTTTTTTGACGGCTAAATGTTCATGAAATATTGAACTGATGCTGGGTCTACTAATGCCTAAGGATGCTAAGTCACATCTCGATTTTGCAGTATCAGTTCATGCACATCATCAATGTTTTTCGCAACAACAACCAACTTTGGACGAACTCACGAAATTCGTCGTTGAGCGAACTGCTGCCTCGATTGAATTCTATAAACCATCTATAAACACTGTTTCTTGATGGTGCTTCATCGCCAAAAGTCGAATTAAATTCATCAATGCACTATTGTTGAGTTGATCCATGTCGAAAGTTGTAAAAACTAATCGTACGAAAATGTTCCCGATTTAGTTCCATTTTTGCGCTGAAATGAAATTTTGAAATCATTATAATAAAAATAACACCGGTGGTATAAAAAATGTTCGAGTAAATAAACCGTCTAAAATGTCAAACTTTACGATAAACACGTCAGTTACCAGATGGCAGTACTAGGGTTCTCAATCCCGATTTCCAAAGATAAACCCTCGTATAGATTTTATTTTTTAGAATCCTGAATTTTTTTTTCTAATTTTATCTTAAATTTAATTTTATAATTATTGAAAACTGGTATTGCTTGAATTTTATATGTATATGGTTAGGCTGTTTACCTGTTTCTCTATTTCAAGAATACAATCAATATTTTGGCTGTGTAATTTATATTTTGATTCAAAACTTTGCGCATGGTAGAGGTCTGATTTTTTTTGCTTTTTCTAATTCCCTGCTCTATCGCGGTACTTTACGCATTTTCTGCCAACTCGAAGACGTACGTCTATAGGATCGGTTTAAGTTACCATCTGCGCATTGGATAGCTCCTTGCCAGCCTATAATAGTACTGGACATGGAAGATGGGTCGGCCCATGAGCTTTGCACGCCCATAGGGGGTCGTAGTTGTGTTCCTTTTAATCACAGATCGTAATCTGTTGATGCAAATTTCTTTTTGCATCCTGCCCCTATCGGGATTCGAACCCGGTACCTCCCGATCCAAACGCCAAAGCTTTAACCACTGTGCCATTTGGTCGGTGGTCTGAACTTTATTCTGCAAATGTTATTGGATCTTCTATGTGATATTACTTTCACAACACAGGGCTCACCGAAAGTTAAGGTAGTTGGTACACGAATTCCTTGTTATTTTTGCTTTCAAGTAGTTTCACTCCCATTCATCTTTGAATATTATTGTAGCTGATCTAGACAGATAGTCGAAGTATGTATTATAGTATAAAGGATTAAGGATTAATTTAATAAATCTTGTAAAATGCCACAGAATTCTCTTATCTTAATCCCGTTTCATTTGTCGATGATATTTCACCTTTTGGTATGATGTTCCAAACCAAGATTTTTGTACGCAACTTTTGTTTGTTTTCCGATTTGTGGTAGACTTATTATCGTGGTTTGGCCATAAACCAGACTTTTTGATGGCCATGTGAATGAAACCTTTGTTGGTATTGGGTAAGCCACTGTCGGACCATCTAAGCTGTTTTCGCACCAACACGCAAAGTTTGTAGGTATCTGGCTGCTTCGAATAAAATTAAAAAGTCGCCAAGTCTTACAAAGCTTGAGACCTTAAAAGACGTGTACAATTTCTGAGCTCAACATGTTTTTTTGTGAGAACCACTTACGGAAAAGTTAAAATCTGACTTTAGAAAAGTTTCCTTCGGATTTTTTGTTTTTAATACTAAAACAGTTAAAATACATAATGTTTGAGCTTTTCATATTCAATTTGTTATCAAACATATATATTTATTTCAATAAGAAAATTAACTAGCATTAACTTTTCGTCATAATCGCTGTTTCGTTCATGTACCATGGAAAAAATTATAAATTTTTTTGAACAAAAAGGTCATCAATGCCAAACAAGTTACTAATTTTATTTTTGATAAAATTAGTGTTATCTATTTATGTTTGGTTGCCGTTGCGATGTATTTTGCTTGACGTGATTTAATTAGAGTTGGAATATTTTCGTTAGTTGACTCAATGTCGGATTCCGTTATGGATTGCGTGTCTATGTTGTTTGTAATTCTATTTCGATTACTTACAAGTTCTTTTTGTAAAGCAGCAGCACCTTGTTGCCCGTTAACCTTTCTCTTGTTTATGTACGTTATGTACACTACACATTATATTTAATTTGCCGAATGTTGTTATACATTTCAGGTTGAGAGGCGCATTTAATACATCTATATGGCATATTGCAATGATTTCCTATTGTATTTTATGGTCACGTAGTTATCGTATGTTATTTATGATGCATTTGATATTTGTGGCATGCATGAAATAAATCACGTACATACACCTTATAAGAGATATCTTTTTTATCTTGTAGTGATTTCATCTGTCTAACGTCAACTACATGTTCGGTTTGATCTTTTAGGTCGCTAAGTATTTTCTCGATATAAGAAGTATCCAGTTCTTTCAAACACAACTTTTTACGTTTTACTTCAGCTGGAGTATATGAGTAAACATTTTTATTCAATGTCCGATTCATGTTTGTAGTTGGCGTATGATTTGAGATGTGGTTTTAAGTTACACACTATTTCGGTGGCATATTTTGATTACCAATCTTGTTAATAAGATTATCAGCTAGTTTCGGAGCTATATTTTGTTGACTGGCTACTCGAGCCTCGTAGTTTTGATAGAGGATGTTTGTGGCCTCATTATTGATGCTCTTTCCAGTGGCATAATTGCTGCACATACAATTTTAACTGTGCTTTGAAGACGTGTAATGTTTCAATTCAAATTATCACTTGCATAAGTATTTAAACTCAATGATAAATTTTAATGCACTTTTATTGTACTGCTTTTTTAAAAAATAAAATATTTACAATTTTCGTTGTTAAAACAAACTGAATTTTGCTTCATCAATGAATAAAATAACCCCGCGACCAATGCCCATCATCTAAATAATTTTGACTGTTGATAAATTGTCTATTTAATGGTATTTTAAACAAACAGTTACTTTAATTTAGTTGCAGTTCAAAAATTGAACAATTCACATTTCTTTTGTTCATGTTATTTTGGGTTTCTCATTTGACCCGCATTATCGGAACCCGCCTGTCATTAATCTGGGTCTATTGAGTACAAAACTCTTTCCCTTCATTTTATTTTCACTTATCATTATTTCTTCCTTCTTGACTGCCTGTTTATAAAATTTTCTGAATTTGGCTGCAATTTGCCCAAAACATTTATGAACATCGTTTTTTCTCATGCAGTTTTCCTCAAATTCTTACGAATCAGTTCCAGGTTCCTCCTGGCTCTTTCGACAAGATAATAATTTAAAATTAAATTAGGTAAGGGGCCGCCTTACTCAAAAATACTATTACAAATTTAGCTTGTCAAATCCGGTTCGTATCACCACTATAAATTTGATGGTATACAACAGCAATTTTTTACTTTACACAACAACCACAATATTGCCAAAAATACCAGATACAATCTCCCACCAATTTCCTACATTCCACTAAACTTTAAAACGACAACAATAATTTACACCAATTAATTCAATAATTAATTTAAATCACACCAGCACTAATTTCCGCGATTCAATTTCGCGCGTTCATCGCGTATTTATATACCGCACTAAATATTCAGATATAACAGATTCTACAGGAACATTCGCAACGGTTCTGTACTATACTAATCTGCTATAAAACTACTTGTAATGCTTAAATCTAGATGTCATTAATTCATAAATATTATTAAATTCCTAACGGAACTGACCAATTTACTCTGAATTAATGTCCATTCCAAGTCAATCAAAGCACGATAAACATTGAATTGACGCCTACCAGGCCAATAGGCGAGATTAGTAAGTATTTTTAACTTACCTTCGATTACAGCCACTTTTAAACAAATTAAAAATCAAACCATTTTTTGTAATTTGTACTAAATATTTACTATAAAACTATAAAGTCAAAGGTTGACTATTTAATTCTAATCGACATAATTCAATGTTCGCAACGACTGGACGTACATTATCACTAGCACCATCGTACACTGGATGTACAATACTTACATTTTTCCGCCTCTTAGTATTTCCCACCAATATTTTATTTTCATACCGGTTCTTAGTCCGATCCAACAGATGCGTTAATTTTTCCCAATGAATCATAAATTTTACATCATGCTTTCTTTTGCTGGACATCAAGTATTGGCATGTGCCTACAATTTGATTCGATCGGAGTTGTGCAAAAATCGCTGGCCAAAATAGATCTTTCGGCAGCCGGTTAAAGTAGTATTTTCGCAACGTAAACTCGGCGATACTGAATAGCGTTTCAGGAGTGCACCATGTACGTCTCGGTGGTAAACTATAAACGAGAAAATATTAACACTGATAACAGAATTTTTTTTAGTATACATTTTTTTATCGGTATTTACGATTTGATTAGCTTTTTCCTTGGCTTCCAATCGTCAATTAATTTAAAATGAATTTTATTGTAAGCCATAAACACCGAGTAATAGCTGCTAACTTTACTAGACTATTTCTGATAACAGACTAATCGCGTAAACCAAAAACTAGTTGTCATTTTTTGTTTGGTTTGATTTTTTTTTATATAACAGTAGCATTATTATTAAAATTTATTCAATATTTTATTTAATTTTCGGTATTTTGGTAGGGGTGGATGAGGGGTAATCCTAATAAAAAACTATTTACTATTACAACTTTGTTGTTAGTTTATAGTTCTTATTTATTGTTGTTTCTTGCTTGTATAGCAAACTTGGTCTAATTCACGGTATCTGACATAAATCGCATGTCAAATTATACATTTTGATTATCTTAATGATGACTGTAAGTTTTTTTGGATAATAAATGTACTAGCAATAGTTTATGTAATCAATAGAAAATTTGTTTGACTTATGTGGGGTAAATTTTTTATCAAAATATTTTGTATTGAAAAACAAAAGCAAGTCCCAAAGAAATCCTCCTATAAGATTATGAAAATGTTGTTTATGGTTTGGGTGTTCCACATCACCCGCGTAATATAACGTACTTGTTTTATATCCAATTTATTGTGTTCCGGTTCCGGCCTTGAATGAAATATAGTTTTACTATTTATACAATTTTGGTGCGCGGTTGAGGCGTGGGGGGGGGGGGTTCCTCTGTTTTGCTTCCGTTTATGAGTACTTGTTGGATGGATTGTTGCTTCAAATATAAATAAAAAAATTATGCTAGGGGTATCAGCATAACAGTTAAAAGTATCTTGTCGAATAATTTACTAATTTTTAAATTTTTCTTGTATACAAGGTTACCGAAGAAGCTAATTAGCATGTCTCTGCTAATTAGCTTCTTACATAGTGCAAATACATCTACTGGTGGTACTAAAACCACCAGTTTGGTTCTCGCTGAAGTATGGAATTTTTTGGCTGTTATTATTCTACATATCCAACGGTTTAAATCTATCAATTGCGATACATAAACAGCAGCACCCAAATATTTGTGTTGGACCAAATTGTTATATAGTATCTGTTTGCAATCCAGCAACAGTAAACTGTGTACTTCAAATCGTGTAATAAGTGGTGATATAGTAAAATTAGCAATAAAGTGTTAAAGTGAATTAGTGCAAGTAGTGATAATTTTATGAAAGAGTGCTTACAGTTTGGGAAATGCTGTTTTGCTGTTTGCCGGAATTCGTTTCGAACCTATTCGAACATTAGAAGTGGGATTTTGTAAATGCAAGTGGTGGTAAACATAACAAGTATACATCCCTAGAATTAAGACCTCCTGAATCGAGGATTTTCAACCGAAGGGTATGAAAATAAACTTTTATCACAGCACAGTAAATCAGTGAGGCGTTGATCGTAATATCCATCACCAACGCTACGTAGGATCGTCGTTGGTAGTTGAAATCATTGTTGATCAGCAAAATGTCAAATTAGCTCAGCTACATGGTAAATTCCACGGATAATGAACCAAAGCAAGATGCCAAATTTAATTAAATTTTTCGACGAATCAATTTTACTGGAATAATAAAGTTTTTCTCGTTTTCCTTACACTTTACGTATAAAAATATTGAAGTTCGGAAAATATGTAACTAATCAGTACGACATTGAAAATATGCAACAAGGATTACGTTATTACGTTAAATTTTTTTAAAGAAATATTCAAAAAATTAAATATTTTCACACTTTTTTAGTGCGAAGTATACTTATTATCAATATACCTTATTATTAGCCTTGCGTTTGATAAACTAATTAATTTGCGATAAGAAAACGTTTATTTGAGAAATTTTTGAGTAATAATTTTTAAGTTACGAGTGAAAATCAAAGGACTAATTTTACAGTAGAACCTTGACTATTACTGTCCTCCATCATCTTCTGAATTTGTTTTGTTTACTTAAGGGTTACCCTGTATAATTTTATGATAAAATCGAGAGTAAGGATATCAAAAAATTATCCCCATATACGGTATATTCACAACCCCTTGTCATTAAACACCAAAATGATTATACCCGAAAATGAATATTTTTCGAGGACCTCGAAAAACAACGATTTGGCGAAAATTACATGCACTGATTACCGTCGCTAGTAATTTTACCAAGAGAATTAAGCGAGATGGGATCTTTCGTTTAAATGTGTCAAAAATCATGACCAGTCGGGCCTTAAAGATATTGGACACACCTGCCACACTCAAAAAAGGAACCAAGTACCAAAATTATTTCCGTTGGTAATGAAGAACAATTCATTGGTAATTGAAGAATATTTTGTCCTATTTTTTGTAATTATCCTTTTTTCACGTAGAAGTGCAGATGAGAAAAAATTTAATTTGGATGGGACAAATGGATAATGGAATCAATAAATACAAAACATCACGCAAAGCTACGATGCAAATATTGCGATAACTTGTTCCCAGGCACGAAGTGGTGGTGTCGATTAGCTGTACGATCTCTTGATTTGGCCATGGTCAATCGAAAGTGTACCATTGATTTGATTGTTTTTATGGGGTTCATGAAGGGTAAAATTCGAAAAGAAATTGCTCAAATAATACCGAATGTTATTCCAGGATTTGAGGTATGGTTCCCAACCGTCCTTATTTGGGAAGGTTTGTTTAGCTAAAGCGATAGAGACGATAATAGTATAAATCCATTATTTTAAACCCATAGTTCCATCTGAATGTGATTTGTGCTTTTGCACTTGAATCGATTAAAGTCACGTGTGGAACACATTATATGTGCTGTAAAGATTTTACATACCGTGATTTCCGCCTCTGATGTTAAATGTTTACAAAACAGAAGCTGTGACACTTTCATACCGCAGGCGTTGCCTTTTTTATAACTCCACCAAGGAAACTTAGTATATGATAAATTTCTTTATTTTTAGTGAGACCTAAGTGTGCTGTTTATGCCCAATGTTAAAGGCCTTATACTATGTGCGAGTTCATATATTTTTCCACTAAAAATTTTTCAGCGGGATGCTATTGATTGATTTCGAAGGAGAGATTTGTTTACGAAATAACCTACTTCGTTTGGGTATTTTCCAAATAATAATAAAAAATCTATAAACTCGGACTGAATTATTTTAAAAATTGATTAACTCTGCTTTCGTTATCTGAGTGATTCTAAATTGACGTTCAAAGTCTTTACGTACCGAAGACTTTGCGTTACAACAAATAATTATTACTGATAAAGCCTGTTTCGTTCATACCGATTACATCGACTTTTCAAATCAAGTTTTCTTCATCAGAAATTATTCTTATTTTTCCATATTTTACAAAGTAAAAATTGCAAGGTACACTTCAATTGATTAAAGGAACGTATTCCATATTTACATATGGAACGTATTGCATGTGCTTTACAACTTCATTACAGTGAATCTCTAATTTTTTGGATTTATAAGTGAAAATGTTTGAATTTATAACTATTTCGAGCTATTTCTATCAAATTTAACATTTCTAATCAAAATAAATTTAATTTACTTAATTATTAAGTTACACAGCGAATTTTCGTTTTACAAAGTCCACGCAACCAGTATGAAAAGTCCTTAACAAATAATTGATCTTTATAAGTCTAAAATTTACCTGTTACAGAAAATACTCTGTTGACGTTATGTTATTGAGAATAACCACAAATGAACTAGTTTTCAATAATCTTAATTTGTACGCACCCGTTACCTCATAACCACAGATTTCATGTTCTATAAATAAAAATAAGTTAAACTGAAACAAGATAATTTATTTCTCAACGGTTTTGGTTTGTGTCATTATTTTAATATTACTTTTCTGGTAATATTATTTTTGCATTTTTAGGTTGGTCAGCATATTGTTAAACTACCACTTAGAATGCAATGAAGAATGAGAAAAAAATTACTTGACTGTATGGTTCATCAGCAGACCTGAGAACTGGCTAGTTTTGGTAAAAATGGGCCTGGTAATAACTGTTTGGGTGACTCATAGCTGAGCCGCAAGCTCCTGTTGCATTTGCGTTGAGTCTTCATCCAGTAGTGCTTGCAACTCCGCATCTTCAGACACTAGGCTGTCCAGGACGCGGCTGGTCACTAAGATTGAAATCACCACTTCTAAAACGTGTGTACCAATAATTACACGTTTCATAAGACACAAGGTCGTGTTCGTATAGAATGCATTACCCCAAATGTTCTGTTTATCAGTTGTCATAGTAAACTGCGCTATTCTGAAAGGTTATGTAACTCACCTGTTTTTTTTATAAAAGAAAGTATTAATTGTCCAACGGATTTAATGTCCTTTGAAGGTCAAATTAATACCCCCCTTTTCATTCACGCACACACCACCCTTCACACTATTACAGTATACCACCTGCGCATTGCAAGCTCCATGTCAACCTGTACATTGACATGAACGGTGGGTGGGCGCTGAATTCTGCACTCCACCAGAGGGTCTCAGTTGTGTTTATTAACATCCCCGATCGTAATCGATGACGAAAATTCGCTTTGCATCCAGCCTCTAGTGGGATTCGAACCCAGTACCTCCCGGTCCAAGTGCCGAAGCTTTAACCACTGCACCTTGCGTCTGATCCTGTAAAAACCATAAAATACCGTGAAAATATTTCTATTTTAAATATAATTTTAAGCTCGAAGAAAAAATCTGTAAAAATTAAATCATCATCATAGACACTTCGTTCCTTCACTCGCTGTTAGTACCTTGTGTACTTTGAGAAGTAAAAGCGGCTACTTTAAGTCCGAAAGGTATCCGATTGTAGCGATAATGTCATACCTCGGTGCTAAAGGTTGTCCGCTAGTCCGATTTTTCGAAAGTCGACGGTTATAAAATAAAATACCTTACCTAGTTATCAAAAATATCGTAGACATTTGGTAAGAAAAATACTCGATTAGTGTAACGCCCACCTTTTAAAATCTAATTTTTCTCTCTTTTCCTATTGCATTTAATTTTTCTGGCAAGCAGGTTCGATGAGGTTTTTTAATTGTCTAGTCTTTATCATGGCGTAATTTTTTCCGATTCATTAAAATTGAAAGCCAATAACATTTTATTTTTATTTTGTTTCAGGTACACACTAGAATCACATATTTACGACATTTAATTGTCAGTTTGGCACAAGCTCGAGACATTTCACGAGCCCTTCTAATATTCTCACACGATTTTTACGATGAGGATATTAACGAATTGGTACAAAGCGTTGACTTTTGTAAAGTTATGCAAATTTTCTATCCGCACTCGATACAAACGCATCCCAATGAATTTCCAGGTGCCGATCCAGATGACTGCCCGCGGAATATTAAAAAAGACCAGTAAATTATTTTTGGTGTAATGAAATTTTGTAATAGTATTTTAATAATACCTTTAATTACAGAGCGATTAAGCTTAATTGTAATAATGCCCAGTCACCAGATTCGTATGGGCATTATCGGGAGGCGGCATTCACACAAACCAAACATCACTGGTGGTGGAAAGCAAATCGGGTATTCGATCAGCTGAATGTAACACGTAACCATTATGGTGAGAAATTTTATAATTTATTGGGCCGATTGTTAAATTAAATCGATTTTTATTTACAGGTTTAGTCCTATTTCTAGAAGAGGATCATTACGTAGCCGAAGATTTTATCTATTTATTAGATCTAATGCAGCGGAAGTCAAATGAACTATGTCCAAAGTGTAATATATTGTCGTTAGGAACTTATTTAAAAACATTTAATTATTATACGTATAATAATAAAAAGGTAATTATAAAGTATTTTCATTTTTAATAAATTGTTTATTATTTACAATCACAAATTAATGTCAATAATACAATTTTTTCAAATTTGTAATATATACAACTTTTATTTCTGTTTATCATTTTCTTGTAAAGTTATATTTAAATATTAATAAAATATTATATATTGTGTGTGTACGTGTGTGTGTGGAAATTTGTATATATGCGAGTCAAAATTTTTAAAAAACAAAATTTTCTCATCAATTTCATTGCAATCATTTTAAAAATTCATCACTGACATAACCTAAACCATAATACTGCCTACTACTACTACGACTGCTACTATATCAGAACAACAAAAAAGCTTTTTTTGGACAATCATATGCAGCAAGCGCCTCTAATATGATGGGGCTTAATTACTATGGTAATCGTAAAAAGTACTCAAATAATAATAATAATAATTACAACAATAAGAATAGTAATGAATTAGGATCGCAAAATAATAATGATGACATACAAAAATATAATAGCAACAGTAACAATAATAATAATAATAACAATAATCATGATGCCACGGATAAATATGCGTCGAACCAAGCATGGGGCTATCAAGTCTTGCCATCGCTTTATTCAATATATCAAAAGGTAGTTTTTAAAACAAAAATTTAACGAAAACAAAATTTTTTTAACCGAAATAACTTCAAATTTGTAATTTTTTTTATTTAATTTTATTTGTTACTACTTGTTAATATTTTTACTAGTTACAAAAGCTTTATTTGTTGCTTTAACGTTTTTATTTTATTTTATTTCATTTGTTTATTGCCATCATTATGTTTAATTAATAATTTGAATTAATTTTTTTTAATACATTATTGTCATTAAACTACTATTTTTTATAATGTGATCTAATTTCGTAATATCACTTGGTAGAAGCACGTTTAATTTTAACAATTAATGTTCAATATAACTATATTTTTGTTGAATATTTGTTTTATAAAATAATTTATGTACTGTACTTTCGGCAAATGAAAATATTTAATCTTCAACTTGTTCGGAACAAATTATTTTTTTAAATTCCAATTTGCAAGGTAGTCTATTGAAATGTGTCAGCAGTAAAATACTACTCCTAAAAAGAAATTTAGCTGAATTATTGTCAAATTTGAAACCGAAGAGATTCGATGTTGAGTATCCATCTGGGTTCTATTCCTGGAGACTAATTTATTAGTATTAATGAAGTATTTTGTAGACATGGCTGCATATATTGGCGATATATTCGTTGCTGTTTACCGCCATTTAGGCGAATTTTATTATTGACAATGCATACTTGGCACATATGGTAAATAATCATGGCAAAAATTTTTGATTGAACAACGCGTTTTAATTGTGAAAACCTTAAGAACATTAAGAAAATTACGTTAAAGTTTCGGCACCATGGTTCAGCTGTCACAGTCATTGGCAAGCGTTATCGTGATATGATAAGGAACATTTTTAGACCAGAAATGCATGCCAATGGTTTGGTGAATATGTGGTTCCACAAAAATGTTTCCACAACAGTTAATTTCGAAATCTGGTGAGGTGGATTGCCTTCCACGGTCACCCGATTTAACTGCTCCCAACTTCTTTTTATGGGATTATCTTAAAAGTAAGGTTTAAAAAAATGTTATTGGCAAAATAGTAGTAAACCTTTCTGGTGGACACCCTTTATTTAGTTCATGTATTTTCACATACTTAGGTCATGATGTGTTCATATCTTAATACGCATTCGGATCCGGCTGGAGTTAATAATAATAATAATAAATCCAACGCCAATAACCCCTCCCTAAAGGCACATGGGGGGTCACTATCTATATTAGTATTATTTTTTTAATATACCCAGAAGCAGTATAAACTAGGACATCAAATTGTTGAACTAAAGTAGTAGTTTTTTATATATAAAAACTTTATTAGTCTTAAAACTAATAAGAAATTTTATTCTAACTTAAAGTACTACCGTTTTTTTAATTTAGGGGTTCATTCCTGGTATATTCCACATATTTTTGGTACGTTGTTTGCTTATGCTTTTGTTGTACACACCGTGCCACTGATTATTTTGAATTACAAACAAGGTTGTTTTTATGTTCCAGGTCGATTTTGTTTGGCCGCCATTTTGTTTTTGGTGATATTTGTCAGTTCGCATTTGATAGTCGTTGAGAGTGGTCGATACAAATTTATTATGGAGTATCTAATGCCGCAATAACGTGTTGAAATTATTAAAATATTTTATTTAAATAATTATTCAGTTGTGAATACGCGGTGAAAATTACGTGATTTTTTTGGTGTTAATCATGTAAATCATGTGTCAATCAGTATAAAATTCAATTGACACAAGAGCTGTAATAAAATGGCCGTGAACTTCGGCGAGATTGGAGTGCTCGAGTTTTACAGCTCGGTATAAACGATCACCATTTTTGACAAGAAATCATTACGCGCGACGATCACATTTTGACTTGGCTGGCTTTGTTAATAAACAGAATAATCGCTATTAGGGCACTGAAACCCCCAATTGATACACCAAAGATCTTTCCATTATTAGCGCACAACTTAAATTCAAATGTTTCCGTTGCATCGACAAAATACTAGCCGGATTGTTTTCAGTACTCATAGAATGTAATTCTTCATAGCATCTGTATCGAAATTCGAATTGCTAAGTTCATCAAGTGTTGGTGATGTTTTAACTCTACGGCCTTTGCTGTTTATTCCTATATTAATTGTACAGGTTGATGCACTTCGGCTATAATGTTTTCGATTGCAACAGAGTAACCTTGACTTGGCTCTACTATAATTGTTACCCGATTTACATTCAGGTGCAATAAGATGGTAAACATTTACTACGCTTTGAATTGATATATCAACAACTCTTCCGGTCAGGCCTCGCTATCCAACAATTTTGCCTACCTTGAACTCTAATGACATTAACTTGATTTATGTCTATCTTTTGTGAATTGACGCGTTCTACACGTTGACATTTCTTCAATTTCAACCACCTAAAGTATTAATCACAATCTTTAAATCAAATTAAATTAAAATTAATTTCAATTTATAATCTAATCCATCATCTAATCTCGTTGCAGAAATGCCAAAATAACATTAACCTACATATTATCCACAGGCGGCAAGTTTAACCGCAAGCAACACATACTACCACCCTCAAACACTAAATTTTTGTACACATCAGCGTTGATTTTGATCGTTTTGGTACAAAACAATTCGTTCGAATTTTCGGTCGTCCGGTCGAATTCATCATGAATGCAATGCTTTTTTCTTCTAACTTACTCAGTTCCAATTTAGTTTTAGATATTTCTAAAATATTAGCATTTCTTATAAAGGGTGTTTTTTTAAGAGGTTGCCGATTTTTTTTTTGAATAAAACACATAAAATTATGAAATGACCAAAATTTTTTTTTATTTGGTAGATAATTTTTTGGCATTTAACATTTAAACACAATTTCTGGCATATGGCTACCACGACTATTTTTCACAAATGTCATTCTGGAGGTCCAATTTTCCAGCACTTTTTCAAGCATTTGAGGGCGTATGTCAGCAATGACACGTTGAATATTGGTTTCCAAAGCGTCAATCGATTGAGGTTTATCCACATAAACCAATGACTTCACGTATCCCCACAAAAAGTAATCGAGTGGCGTCAAATCGCACGAACGCGGAGGCCAATTCACCGGACCATTTCTCGAAATAATGTTGTCGTTGAAAGTTTCTTTCAATAAGTCGATTGTTTCACGTGCTGTATGGCAAGTGGCACCATCTTGTTGAAACCACATTTCATCCATATCCATATCTTTAAGATTTGACAACAAAAACTCATTTAACATGGTTCTGTATCGATTTCCATTCACGGTAACGCGTCGTCCTTCCTCATTTTTAAAGAAATATGGACCGATGATCCCACCAGCCCATAGACCGCACCAAACAGTACATTTATCAGGATGCATTGGTAATTCTTGAACGGCGTGTGGATTATCTTTGCTCCAAATGCGACAATTTTGTTTGTTGACGTATCCATTTAACCAAAAATGCGCCTCACCACTGAAGAGAATTTTACGGTAAAAAAATGGATCTTCGTTCAATTGATTTAACGACCAATCACTGAATTCACGGCGCAAACGATGGTCGTGTGGCTTTAATTCTTGCACCAATTGAATTTTGTATGGCACCAAACCCAAATCTTTACGTAAAATTTTCCATAAAGTCGATGGACAAAGTCCAATTTGCTGAGCACGACGACGAATCGATAAATTGTCGTTTTCTTCGACACTGGCCTCAACGACAGCAATATTTTCTTCTGTACGAACTCTTCTCATTCTTGTCGGTGGCTTGGCATCCAAAAGAGTGAATGTAGACCGAAATTTGGTAATTACGTTCTTTATGGTGGTCTCTGACGGACGATTATGTGCACCATAAAATTCACGAAGTGCTCTATAAACATTTTTAATTGAACACTGATTTTGAAAATAAATTTCCACGATTTGAAAACGTTGTTCTGGAGTTAACCTATTCATAATGATTTGCCAAACAATACTGAGTAGAAATGCCACTTTGAGCTGTCAAAACAACTGTCATAAAATAAAACGACATCTATCGGAAAAACAAACCTCCTAAAAAAACACCCTTTATTTTGAAATTAAATCCTTTAGTAGCTTTACTTACTTTAAAGTTGAAGAGTAACGGTGATGTGATTTTTCCTTTAAATACAAATGTTCGTATAAATTACGTAATGGGCGACATATTTAATATTAACGTGCTGTTTCTGAGTTTAAAATCAAAATTAATCTTTAAAGAGAAAACATGTAAAACTTAGGTAGTCAAGATTTTGTTTCTACTTCGACTACCTTCGACTACCCTACGGAAATTCGGTAATATGTTTAAGGAATTATCTCAGATTTTATATTAATGCGCGTGCTATGCTCTGGTAACACCCTTAACTCTTTAATTGATCATCTGATTGTTAGCTGATCTAGACAGATATGTATTTAATTCCTTATAGATATGATACCAAAAACTCAATGTCTTAAACGTTGTTATCGTTCTTTACAATTCTTGTAAAATGACACAGACAAGATTTTTGTACGCAACATTTCTGGTCGACTTATTATCGTGGTTTAGCCATAAACCAGACTTTTTGATGGCCACAATAATGAAGCCTTTGTTGGTATTGGGTAAGCCATTCTCAGAACATCTAAGCTGTTTTAAACAATTTAATAATCGTCAAATCTTACAAGGCTTGAGACCTTAAAAGCCGTGTTCAATTTCTAAGCTCAGCATGTTTTTTCGTGTGGGTCACATTGACAGTATGTACGCCAATCCCTCAGACAAACTAGGCTGCTTTTACAAGCCATACAAATATCAACGAATTTCCTGTTCCTTTTTTGTTTTGAAGATTAATTACCAGATCAGACTATGTTAAACACCTGGGTGTTATTTTGTTCATCAAGTTATTTTGAAAGAAACCTGGATAACAATCTCAACATCAAGATGCTTGTAAAGGAACTGATAAATAATAATTCATTTTATAAAGCGCCAAAAGTTAACGTTAATGCCAAAAATGGGTATAATCTATTACAGCACACTATCTGATTTGATAGTAAAACTAGATACTCTACAGGTTACTGCCGGTTGAACTGTTCCGGGGACAAAGTCTTCAACTACTCTCCTTGCTATGGAAACTATTTTCTACTGGGTTAAGTTACAGTCTTTTATTTAAACCACAGCGAGGAACACGCTGTATTTCGTTTGAGAAGGCATTTAGTTTTCTGATACCAGAAATAGACATGTCACATCCACTAACTTTCGCAAGGAATTGTTTTAGTCAATAATATTTTTCTTAAGTGTCGGGTGCTCTAACATAGGTGCATATAATTTGACATCTTCTGTCCTGCATACTCTCCAATAATCAAGTAGCCTAGGTATTCATTGAACGACTGAAGCTTTTAATTCCTGAAGTCTATAAAAGTATTATTATGTGCACGGATAACTGTGGAATTTGTTAATAAAAATTTAACAATTTCCAAACTTGTCAAGGGCGCGAAATATATTATTAATTTTTTGTGTTTAGGCAAGTTGCCGATTCTATAGCTAAAAATCGACTGGAGTTCGTGAATCCTTAGCCTAATGTTTCACTATCTTTCGACAAAAAAAGGTCAACTTTCTACTTTACCTTGCTTTAAACTTATGCAGCTTGTTAATATTGAAATGCGCTTGTGCGAAGTGTTGTAGAATGTTAGGTTTACACCGTAGAACGATCAGGGATATTGACTGTGGAACCTGTATGGGTTTAATCTAATGAAAACCTTTAACGAAATAAAACCTTTGAACCCAAAGAAAGCCTTTAAAAATGATCGCTCGTCCCTCATGAACCCTAATCTAAAATTATCTAGTTTTGGCTGCGATTGGTGATTTTATGCCCAACCTGTGTAAATAATTAATACATTTATTTACACAGGCTGGGCGAAACCCCCACCAGGACTGTTTTATTGTACATGGAACTGCCCATAGGCTAGGTAATTTCCTGGTTTAATTAATGTGTCAATTCGCTATATAGTGCAAAATCCGATGGGCGTGTAGTAGTCATTTACTTGCTTCTGTCTGCAAGTTTTATGATAAAGAGTATGGATGAGGGTTGCCTTTATACTTAAAAACCAGTGGACATGTGGTTTCGGAATGAGTAACTAAATTTTATAATCGATTAGATCTTGGACGAACATTTTATAATCAAAATGTCATTTCGATTTTCACACTATTAAATTCGCTAATTTTCAACTAAATTTCCACATGCAGATATTCTTGGTGCTATAAACGCTCTGTACTTTATTGATAGCATTAAAATAATATGATACATTTGGTTTACATTGGTAAACGGGACCCACTATTTGTTCTATCTATATAAAAAGAAGTTACTTCCTTAAAAAATACTTAACTTAGTTCCTAGTACTCGTATATACTTCGTTTATGACCCATGCTCATATTATAAATTACATCCCATCCATCCCAGCTTCACGCAGACTGCAATTGTCCACCATTAATGTTCAGTTCCAACTCCTGCAGATCAGAAAAATGTTATGGTTTATTTAATTGAGTCACATTACATTGTCGTAGTTCTATTATCAGCCCATATGCTTAATTATAATGGCATACCTTCTCGCTCGTTATTGAACTAAATCTGGGTCAGTCAATGTTAGTGGCTCTATAATTAAAGGGGCACATATTTGTTTAGTCCACAATTGGAGTTCATTTTGACGTTCAGAATCGTAGATATGTAGAATATTTCATTAACCCAGTTTAATACCATTATTCGTTTTCTTTTGCGTGCATAATTAATTTAACAGTTCATTCTTGAGTCCAATGCTAGAATTGCTAAGCTACACGAAATTATACTGATTACCAACTTCTCTTGTACAATAGATTAACTTTTTACTTCGGGAGTTCGTCTCCCGATTTATTTACAAAGGACACACTTCTCCTAAATTACTTGACTATAGCTAAGTGAAAATGGGCAATTTCCCCTTATAGGGGTTACTATTCCGAGACAGGAGATAAAACCGCCGATTAATGCCATCAGCAGTGCTTAAAACATTCTGCAAACATTTCATCCTAACACTCCTCATCTCATCCATTTTTAACATAATAATAGACAAAATTTCTAAAAATTTGTTATCTACATGCATATATATTTATTAAATCTATACAGAAACACAGTTTCTTGGAAATTTTAAAATTTCTCCGAACCTCATTCGTCGCTGTGTTGCCTGGAATGCGTAAACAATTAGTAAGTACCGTCTTAAATAACAAGCGTGTGTGTGTGCTAATTAACAAAACTGTTTTGGCTGGAATTCCTCAACGAATTTTTTTTCATGTTTTAGTATTTTGCTATTGTCTCATGCAGTATTCACAATATTCTAGGAATCTAAGCGGTCGTAAGTTTTTAATGCATTAGTAAAATATAATATAGCCCTCATGACGCTTTCAGTTTTTTTATAATTTGTGTTATATTAAAAATATTGGCCCATTAAAATGGAAATCATAGATCCCAAAACCCAAATATCGTTTAGTTGCCGAAAGTACATTTATAAAAATTAACCCTAAATTATAGTATGTTACATTCCTTTTTTATCCAGAATACATCATATTATTACAAATTTATATTAATTCAAAAATATTTTTTTTTACCACATATAGGTTGAAGTAACGCCATGGATAGGAAGCAAACACAACATGGGCATGGCCCTTAATCGTACAACATTTCATAAAATAACAAAATGTGCCGAATTCTTCTGTTCGTACGATGATTACAATTGGGATTGGTCTCTGCAGCAGGTATCGCAACAGTGTCTCGAAAATAAATTGTACGCAATGGTTGTGAAAGGACCTCGCGTTTTTCATATCGGCGAGTGTGGCGTTCATCACAAAAAATCGAATTGTGAATCAAATCAAGTCATCTCAAAAGTGCAGCAAGTAATTCGAATTGCAACGAAATCCGGCCAAATGTATCCAAAAAGTTTAAGTCTCACGATGGCTAGTGTTATCAAAAAGACGAAGCTGCGAAAAGGAAATGGAGGCTGGGGTGATAAGCGGGATCATCATCTTTGCTTGGATATGGTAACGAATGTGTATTAAAAAACGTTCAGCACATGTACAAATATTTAACAACGAATTAAGTTATTTATTTAAATAAAAAACTAAACAAAATGAAAGACACCAGCCATAGGGTACGATATCCATCGCCGATTTATTTAATCTCTCTAAGCTTAGTTTTGCTCAATGTCTTTGTATAACAATTTATATGTATACCTCTGTGAGAACTTTTGATGCGCGCAACGATCCAACAACAATAGAATATTATTGTATTTTTATAAAATATTAGTAGTGTGAAAAATACACAAAATAAAAATTTTAAAATTAGTAGGACGTTTTTGAAAACAATCGCGGAATCGAAATTTATTTTCTATCTTCGGGGTAACAAGTAAAATATGTTGTTTCTAATAAAAATTGATATTTAAATATTATTCATAATTAACATAAAATAATTTAAATTAATATTAATAAATTATAGGACGGGAGTAAATAATGGTGGCGATAATGCAACGATTATGTGCGGATTCCAGAGGCGTTTTATAGTTAAGCTTTATAATTTTGGTTGGCAGTAAAGGAGAGTAATGTTTCGTTAGGGAAGCGTGTGAAGCCGCAAATTTTTGCTATTATTTTTTGTCTAGATCTGAAATACTCATACAATCAATGTAGTCCGGTACGATGACCATGATTTCCTTATTATTCAAGTTGTTTACATCATTAAAAGGTTTTGTTTGCTTAGGATAGATAAAGGTACAACCTCTCTCTTTTTATTCAGCGATATATGTGTTTCCCCCTCTTTATTAAACACCTTTTACTTTCAAAAACCACATCTAGGTTCAACAAATATTTTTTGATCGCATAGTTAAATTACTGATACTTTAATCGGGAATTGTTTAAATTTGCGAAACCACAGAACCAGAATTGGTAGAAAAAATGTATAAAAAATATTTTCGTTATTATTTTCTTCGTCCCATTCAAGGCGGCGTCAACACAAAAAAATTTGATTTTATCCCTAATTTCCTAGTTTTGATCGAAATCCTAAATTTTGATCATGTGCTCTACTTGCCGCTCTACTGCTGCAAAGTGCCCATATTTGGGTCATCAGTTTCCCATTGTAACAAATATACTTGCATGAGAACAAAAAATAATTTCGTTAAGTATTTTTTTTACTTTGTAAATCAGGTTTTTGCGACTATTTATTGGCCCATCATCGCATCATATTTTTTAGTTTCCACAAAACGAGGCTGTGATATTTTCTTTTCGCATGTATTCCCATAGGATTTACAATTTGACAGCGGCATGATGTTACTCGATAATATTACAGTCGGATTGTGATGCAATATTTTACTTAAATTAGAAATTATTTTCACCTTAGTGAAATATTTTAGAACGAGAGCTAAATATGGTCAAATTCTCATTAACAAATTTTTTTATAACAAACTTTATGTTTGATTAGAATTCGATAAAGTATCCTTTATAATGTTAATAATGTATTTTCAGCAAAGGGCTTTTCGGCTTAGTTAGAGAGAAAATATGATTTATGTACTTTTTTTTACATTGCTGGGTGCTCAAACCTGACGAGGCAATCAGAAGTTCTGTTCGAAAATTGACAACTGGGAAAGTAACCGAAAATTCGGGAACATTGCAAATTTCCGTTAAGAAAATTTGTCTCAAATCTACAGCTAATCTACATTGGGCAGATATAGTGGGCTGAGATTTCACTAAAAATTTGAGATCTATTTTGTCAAAAAAGTAGAATAACATCATTTGTAGGCTCTGCGCCCACTGGATGAAAAGTATATCTATATACGTTTTGATGTCTAACTTGGATTTTTTTATCAAACTAAATATTTTAGTCTCACAAAAAAGTGAGATTATTCCGATTTTTTGTTGAGATATTTTGTATCCACCGAGGGATGTACAATTTTAATATGATATCAGCTCGTCAATCGTCGCGACCTGATGAGAAGACTGATTTTTTCAAATCAATAATCTCATCCGTTCGAAACTGATTGTTGGGATTCTTACAAATTTTCCATCTATGAGAAACAAATTTCAAAATTTATCCGCGGTCCAGCGATAATGGAGAACAAAGTATGGGGTGGTTGGGAAGTTGATTGTATATAAGTAGGTGTCGATTATCATAGTCGTTGTCAGTCAGATTTGACGCTAAATGGATAGATTTCTTCCTATGATTGTGTATTTAATCGAGAGCACTGAAGACAGACCAATGTACGGAACAATCACAATAAAAACCATTACAATAGAAAAACAAAATTGGATATCAGCTCGCTGGATATGCCCGTTCATTTTCTAAAATTTGAGATTTTGTAATTTTTTCCGTGTTTATTCTTTTTCCATGATACGCAATTGGATGGAAAATTAAAAATGTTTTAATTTGTGTGGAATTTGGTATAAAGAAACACACACACACATATAAGTATACGGATACACCTACGCTCATGGACATGTACGCAACATACACACACTCGTACCTACACATGCACACGGACACACAACTAGGTATAAACACACAAACCCCTACGACACACTTGTACATAGGCGGACACAAAAACACACACACTCGTGCCTATACTGGCACCACACTCGCCCACACACACGCACACACAATGCACAATATACACACACTAGTACATACAAACACACACATGGAACACATTTATACTTCCGCCTTTTAGCTCGGCTCTCTTTATGAGGCGGACGGTTGCAACTCTTTTTTGTCGTTCCCCGCATTTTGCTCCAGGGTTGCAATGACCACTCCATTGCACATTTTATAAATCATTAATAGTAATGATTATTTAAAAGCAGGTGAATAATTTTAATTAAGATGCCTCTTTTATTGTATTGATCGAAAACGTGTCACCATAACAATTATCCTAAAACTATGAGATGTCGAAATAATCGAAATACAATATTTCTCCGAGAGATGCATCGCTCTACTTTTTAAAGCGAAAAAGCGATTTAATCTAATTTAAGGTAAAAACATTATGCTGTCTAACTAACTATCCTCTAAAGAGAAAAAATATTATCGAGGAATCCATGCTTTAAGAGACGATTGATTGTAGTTATAAATTTAACAAATTATTATTATCTTGTTGCATTTTCGCTCATCCACTGCGCTCTATAAAAATTACTAAACTAAAATCCCTATTCTCGATGTGATAAATACAATTTAAAAAAAATGATAATTTTTATTATTATAGTCCCAATGTAACGAGCGGATGTGATTTGATTTAAATTACTTCCGCTACATAACTATTACCTATTATAAAACATAAACCATTAATATTAAATGATTTTTTTGTATATATAGTGCCATTGTATAATTTAATTATATAAAAAACTAAACTAACTAAATATACAGCCATCGAAGTTCGTATAGCCACACACAGGTTTTAGTGTTTGGACAATAGAGGAAATCTTATTACTTAGTTACATAAATTCTTCGAATAAATAAGACGCAACATCACTTTTATTAAATTAAATAAATGAATGAATGGCAAACATTTTCAAGGAGATTGAGATAGATAAAAAATTCAAATGAGGAATCTCAAATAGTCTAGTCGCACATTGCCAGAATAATCCGAATTAGCACCAACATGACAAATGTAGATGTGGCTATACGTACTTCGCGAACCGTATCATGTAATAATAAATAATAAAAATTTAATTTTCTAGTCTCTCATTCATATAAATATAAAATAATATTATATAAAATTAAATTAAATCATTTTTATGTATACATATTTTAGCGTATAACTGTATTTTTTTGTTGTTGTCTGAATTTACCAAAGCAATAAATTTAAATAAAAAAAAACATTTCCTGTTTATTGAGTGCATATCACTCAATATGCATGAGATCCAAAGATCACATAATATATGTCCTCGTCCTCAATTTTATCTAGTTATTTTATGTTTTTCAAATTTTAAGAATGCTTATTATATTATAATAAATATTTCTAGTTATTTAATAATAATTTTAATTGACCAAATATAACATATATTTTCATATTAAATAAATAAATTATATTCATGCGTACATATATTATACGTACTTTTATAAAAATATATTTAATATATTTTATAAAAGTATAAAACTATTATTAAAATTATATAAAATTAATAATATGTATTACCTACTTTTATTATTATGTATATGAGTTAAAAACTATAAAACTAAATATTTAAAAACCAACAGATTATTGAGACATACTAATTCTACATTCAATATCAGCACAAACCACAAAATTTGGTCTTTATTAAATTGTATTATTAATATAAATATTTAATAATATTTAATATAAAATATAATAATTTTATTTGAAAATAAACAAACAAGATACAAACCATACAAAAAAAAGGAAAATCAAAATTTCTATTGATTCATAATGAATAAAAAAAGTAATTTCTAAAATAAAATATGGCGTTTTAATTAAACGGATAATATACCATTTTGTGGTTCAGTCTCAACCAACTGTACATACATAATCAAAGAGCCTACGAGTTGACGGGTCGAGTCCCATCGCAGCATACAATTTTATTTGGCGAATGTAACCTCGCTTTCCCGATGTAAATTACCGTTTGTTTCTTACTCAAAGTGTTGTTCTCGTGACCTATAATCATTTTGAACCGGAATTTCAACAATAAAATAATTTACATTTTTTTGCAAAAATCCCTGATGGTTAGCCTTACAGATTTTTACCGGATAAAGTTTATTGTCTCAGATCTTGTAAGTTGCGGCCATTTCGAATTAACCCGAGAATTTTGGTTAGTGCTGCGTTTAAATTGTTGCAACAAGTTGCCTCATTCGTCTGCAATCAATGCTCGATTACAAAATGTGTCCGGATTTCAAAATACGAAATTTTTCCCGATGTAAATTACCGTTTGTTTCTTACTCAAAGTATTGTTCTCGTGACCTATAATCATTTTGAACCGGAATTTCGACAATAAAATAATTTAGATTTTTTTGCAAAAATCCCTGATGGTTAGCCTTACAGATTTTTACCGGATAAAATTTATTGTCTCAGATTTTGTAAGTTGCGGCCATTTCGAATTAACCCGGGAATTTTGGTTAGAGCTGCGTTTAAATTGTTGCAACAAGTTGCCTCATTCGTCTGCAATCAATGCTCGATTGCACAATGTGTCCGGATTTCAAAATACGAAATTTTTAATAACTGCGCTTTCCCGATGTAAATTACCGTTTGTTTCTTACTCAAAGTGTTGTTCTCGTGACCTATAATCATTTTGAACCGGAATTTCAACAATAAAATAATTTACATTTTTTTGCAAAAATCCCTGATGGTTAGCCTTACAGATTTTTATCGGATAAAATTTATTGTCTCAGATCTTGTAAGTTGCGGCCATTTCGAATTAACCCGGGAATTTTGGTTAGTGCTGCGTTTAAATTGTTGCAACAAGTTGCCCCATTCGTCTGCAATCAATGCTCGATTACAAAATGTGTCCGGATTTCAAAATACGAAATTTTTAATAACTGCGCTTTCCCGATGTAAATTACCGTTTGTTTCTTACTCAAAGTGTTGTTCTCGTGACCTATAATCATTTTGAACCGGAATTTCAACAATAAAATAATTTACATTTTTTTGCAAAAATCCCTGATGGTTAGCCTTACAGATTTTTACCGGATAAAATTTATTGTCTCAGATTTTGTAAGTTGCGGCCATTTCGAATTAACCCGGGAATTTTGGTTAGAGCTGCGTTTAAATTGTTGCAACAAGTTGCCTCATTCGTCTGCAATCAATGCTCGATTGCACAATGTGTCCGGATTTCAAAATACGAAATTTTTAATAACTGCGCTTTCCCGATGTAAATTACCGTTTGTTTCTTACTCAAAGTGTTGTTCTCGTGACCTATAATCATTTTGAACCGGAATTTCAACAATAAAATAATTTACATTTTTTTGCAAAAATCCCTGATGGTTAGCCTTACAGATTTTTACCGGATAAAATTTATTGTCTCAGATTTTGTAAGTTGCGACCATTTCGAATTAACCCGGGAATTTTGGTTAGAGCTGCGTTTAAATTGTTGCAACAAGTTGCCTCATTCGTCTGCAATCAATGCTCGATTGCACAATGTGTCCGGATTTCAAAATACGAAATTTTTAATAACTGCGCTTTCCCGATGTAAATTACCGTTTGTTTCTTACTCAAAGTGTTGTTCTCGTGACCTATAATCATTTTGAACCGGAATTTCAACAATAAAATAATTTACATTTTTTTGCAAAAATCCCTGATGGTTAGCCTTACAGATTTTTATCGGATAAAATTTATTGTCTCAGATCTTGTAAGTTGCGGCCATTTCGAATTAACCCGGGAATTTTGGTTAGTGCTGCGTTTAAATTGTTGCAACAAGTTGCCCCATTCGTCTGCAATCAATGCTCGATTACAAAATGTGTCCGGATTTCAAAATACGAAATTTTTAATAACTGCGCTTTCCCGATGTAAATTACCGTTTGTTTCTTACTCAAAGTGTTGTTCTCGTGACCTATAATCATTTTGAACCGGAATTTCAACAATAAAATTATTTACATTTTTTTGCAAAAATCCCTGATGTTAGCCTTACAGATTTTTATCGGATAAAATTTATTGTCTCAGATCTTGTAAGTTGCGGCCATTTCGAATTAACCCGGGAATTTTGGTTAGTGCTGCGTTTAAATTGTTGCAACAAGTTGCCCCATTCGTCTGCAATCAATGCTCGATTACAAAATGTGTCCGGATTTCAAAATACGAAATTTTTAATAACTGCGCTTTCCCGATGTAAATTACCGTTTGTTTCTTACTCAAAGTGTTGTTCTCGTGACCTATAATCATTTTGAACCGGAATTTCAACAATAAAATAATTTACATTTTTTTGCAAAAATCCCTGATGGTTAGCCTTACAGATTTTTATCGGATAAAATTTATTGTCTCAGATCTTGTAAGTTGCGGCCATTTCGAATTAACCCGGGAATTTTGGTTAGAGCTGCGTTTAAATTGTTGCAACAAGTTGCCTCATTCGTCTGCAATCAATGCTCGATTGCACAATGTGTCCGGATTTCAAAATACGAAATTTTTAATAACGGCGCTTTCCCGATGTAAATTACCGTTTGTTTCTTACTCAAAGTATTGTTCTCGTGACCTATAATCATTTTGAACCGGAATTTCGACAATAAAATAATTTAGATTTTTTTGCAAAAATCCCTGATGGTTTGTAAGTTGCGGCCATTTCGAATTAACCCGGGAATTTTGGTTAGAGCTGCGTTTAAATTGTTGCAACAAGTTGCCTCATTCGTCTGCAATCAATGCTCGATTGCACAATGTGTCCGGATTTCAAAATACGAAATTTTTAATAACGGCGCTTTCCCGATGTAAATTACCGTTTGTTTCTTACTCAAAGTGTTGTTCTCGTGACCTATAATCATTTTGAACCGGAATTTCAACAATAAAATAATTTACATTTTTTTGCAAAAATCCCTGATGGTTAGCCTTACAGATTTTTATCGGATAAAATTTATTGTCTCAGATCTTGTAAGTTGCGGCCATTTCGAATTAACCCGGGAATTTTGGTTAGTGCTGCGTTTAAATTGTTGCAACCGGTTGCCTCATTCGTCTGCAATCAATGCTCGATTGCACAATGTGTCCGGATTTCAAAATACGAAATTTTTAATAACTGCGCTTTCCCGATGTAAATTACCGTTTGTTTCTTACTCAAAGTATTGTTCTCGTGACCTATAATCATTTTGAACCGGAATTTCGACAATAAAATAATTTAGATTTTTTGCAAAAATCCCTGATGGTTAGCCTTACAGATTTTTACCGGATAAAATTTATTGTCTCAGATCTTGTAAGTTGCGGCCATTTCGAATTAACCAGGGAATTTTGGTTAGTGCTGCGTTTAAATTGTTGCAACAAGTTGCCCCATTCGTCTGCAATCAATGCTCGATTACAAAATGTGTCCGGATTTCAAAATACGAAATTTTTAATAACTGCGCTTTCCCGATGTAAATTACCGTTTGTTTCTTACTCAAAGTATTGTTCTCGTGACCTATAATCATTTTGAACCGGAATTTCGACAATAAAATAATTTAGATTTTTTTGCAAAAATCCCTGATGGTTAAGCCTTACAGATTTTTATCGGATAAAATTTATTGTCTCAGATCTTGTAAGTTGCGGCCATTTCGAATTAACCAGGGAATTTTGGTTAGTGCTGCGTTTAAATTGTTGCAACCGGTTGCCTCATTCGTCTGCAATCAATGCTCGATTGCACAATGTGTCCGGATTTCAAAATACGAAATTTTTAATAACTGCGCTTTCCCGATGTAAATTACCGTTTGTTTCTTACTCAAAGTATTGTTCTCGTGACCTATAATCATTTTGAACCGGAATTTCGACAATAAAATAATTTAGATTTTTTGCAAAAATCCCTGATGGTTAGCCTTACAGATTTTTACCGGATAAAATTTATTGTCTCAGATCTTGTAAGTTGCGGCCATTTCGAATTAACCAGGGAATTTTGGTTAGTGCTGCGTTTAAATTGTTGCAACAAGTTGCCCCATTCGTCTGCAATCAATGCTCGATTACAAAATGTGTCCGGATTTCAAAATACGAAATTTTTAATAACTGCGCTTTCCCGATGTAAATTACCGTTTGTTTCTTACTCAAAGTATTGTTCTCGTGACCTATAATCATTTTGAACCGGAATTTCGACAATAAAATAATTTAGATTTTTTGCAAAAATCCCTGATGGTTGTTAGCCTTACAGATTTTTACCGGATAAAATTTATTGTCTCAGATTTTGTAAGTTGCGGCCATTTCGAATTAACCCGGGAATTTTGGTTAGAGCTGCGTTTAAATTGTTGCAACAAGTTGCCTCATTCGTCTGCAATCAATGCTCGATTGCACAATGTGTCCGGATTTCAAAATACGAAATTTTTAATAACTGCGCTTTCCCGATGTAAATTACCGTTTGTTTCTTACTCAAAGTATTGTTCTCGTGACCTATAATCATTTTGAACCGGAATTTCAACAATAAAATAATTTAGATTTTTTTGCAAAAATCCCTGATGGTTAGCCTTACAGATTTTTACCGGATAAAATTTATTGTCTCAGATCTTGTAAGTTGCGGCCATTTCGAATTAACCAGGGAATTTTGGTTAGTGCTGCGTTTAAATTGTTGCAACAAGTTGCCCCATTCGTCTGCAATCAATGCTCGATTACAAAATGTGTCCGGATTTCAAAATACAAAATTTTTAATAACGGCGCTTTCCCGATGTAAATTACCGTTTGTTTCTTACTCAAAGTATTGTTCTCGTGACCTATAATCATTTTGAACCGGAATTTCGACAATAAAATAATTTAGATTTTTTGCAAAAATCCCTGATGGTTAGCGTTACAGATTTTTACCGGATAAAATTTATTGTCTCAGATCTTGTAAGTTGCGGCCATTTCGAATTAACCAGGGAATTTTGGTTAGTGCTGCGTTTAAATTGTTGCAACCGGTTGCCTCATTCGTCTGCAATCAATGCTCGATTGCACAATGTGTCCGGATTTCAAAATACGAAATTTTTAATAACTGCGCTTTCCCGATGTAAATTACCGTTTGTTTCTTACTCAAAGTGTTGTTCTCGTGACCTATAATCATTTTGAACCGGAATTTCGACAATAAAATAATTTAGATTTTTTTGCAAAAATCCCTGATGGTTAGCCTTACAGATTTTTACCGGATAAAATTTATTGTCTCAGATTTTGTAAGTTGCGGCCATTTCGAATTAACCCGGGAATTTTGGTTAGAGCTGCGTTTAAATTGTTGCAACAAGTTGCCTCATTCGTCTGCAATCAATGCTCGATTGCACAATGTGTCCGGATTTCAAAATACGAAATTTTTAATAACTGCGCTTTCCCGATGTAAATTACCGTTTGTTTCTTACTCAAAGTATTGTTCTCGTGACCTATAATCATTTTGAACCGGAATTTCGACAATAAAATAATTTAGATTTTTTTGCAAAAATCCCTGATGGTAGCCTTACAGATTTTTATCGGATAAAATTTATTGTCTCAGATCTTGTAAGTTGCGGCCATTTCGAATTAACCCGGGAATTTTGGTTAGTGCTGCGTTTAAATTGTTGCAACAAGTTGCCTCATTCGTCTGCAATCAATGCTCGATTGCACAATGTGTCCGGATTTCAAAATACGAAATTTTTAATAACTGCGCTTTCCCGATGTAAATTACCGTTTGTTTCTTACTCAAAGTATTGTTCTCGTGACCTATAATCATTTTGAACCGGAATTTCGACAATAAAATAATTTAGATTTTTTTGCAAAAATCCCTGATGGTAGCCTTACAGATTTTTATCGGATAAAATTTATTGTCTCAGATCTTGTAAGTTGCGGCCATTTCGAATTAACCCGGGAATTTTGGTTAGTGCTGCGTTTAAATTGTTGCAACAAGTTGCCCCATTCGTCTGCAATCAATGCTCGATTACAAAATGTGTCCGGATTTCAAAATACGAAATTTTTAATAACTGCGCTTTCCCGATGTAAATTACCGTTTGTTTCTTACTCAAAGTATTGTTCTCGTGACCTATAATCATTTTGAACCGGAATTTCGACAATAAAATAATTTAGATTTTTTTGCAAAAATCCCTGATGGTTTGTAAGTTGCGGCCATTTCGAATTAACCCGGGAATTTTGGTTAGTGCTGCGTTTAAATTGTTGCAACAAGTTGCCCCATTCGTCTGCAATCAATGCTCGATTACAAAATGTGTCCGGATTTCAAAATACGAAATTTTTAATAACTGCGCTTTCCCGATGTAAATTACCGTTTGTTTCTTACTCAAAGTGTTGTTCTCGTGACCTATAATCATTTTGAACCGGAATTTCGACAATAAAATAATTTAGATTTTTTTGCAAAAATCCCTGATGGTTTGTAAGTTGCGGCCATTTCGAATTAACCCGGGAATTTTGGTTAGTGCTGCGTTTAAATTGTTGCAACAAGTTGCCCCATTCGTCTGCAATCAATGCTCGATTACACAATGTGTCCGGATTTCAAAATACGAAATTTTTAATAACTGCGCTTTCCCGATGTAAATTACCGTTTGTTTCTTACTCAAAGTGTTGTTCTCGTGACCTATAATCATTTTGAACCGGAATTTCAACAATAAAATAATTTACATTTTTTTGCAAAAATCCCTGATGGTTAGCCTTACAGATTTTTATCGGATAAAATTTATTGTCTCAGATCTTGTAAGTTGCGGCCATTTCGAATTAACCCGGGAATTTTGGTTAGTGCTGCGTTTAAATTGTTGCAACAAGTTGCCCCATTCGTCTGCAATCAATGCTCGATTACAAAATGTGTCCGGATTTCAAAATACGAAATTTTTAATAACTGCGCTTTCCCGATGTAAATTACCGTTTGTTTCTTACTCAAAGTATTGTTCTCGTGACCTATAATCATTTTGAACCGGAATTTCGACAATAAAATAATTTAGATTTTTTTGCAAAATCCCTGAGCCTTACAGATTTTTATCGGATAAAATTTATTGTCTCAGATCTTGTAAGTTGCGGCCATTTCGAATTAACCCGGGAATTTTGGTTAGTGTTACGTTTAAATTGTTGCAACAAGTTGCCCCATTCGTCTGCAATCAATGCTCGATTACAAAATGTGTCCGGATTTCAAAATACGAAATTTTTAATAACTGCGCTTTCCCGATGTAAATTACCGTTTGTTTCTTACTCAAAGTGTTGTTCTCGTGACCTATAATCATTTTGAACCGGAATTTCAACAATAAAATAATTTACATTTTTTTGCAAAAATCCCTGATGGTTAGCCTTACAGATTTTTATCGGATAAAATTTATTGTCTCAGATCTTGTAAGTTGCGGCCATTTCGAATTAACCAGGGAATTTTAGTTAGTGCTGCGTTTAAATTGTTGCAACAAGTTGCCCCATTCGTCTGCAATCAATGCTCGATTACAAAATGTGTCCGGATTTCAAAATACGAAATTTTTAATAACTGCGCTTTCCCGATGTAAATTACCGTTTGTTTCTTACTCAAAGTATTGTTCTCGTGACCTATAATCATTTTGAACCGGAATTTCGACAATAAAATAATTTAGATTTTTTTGCAAAATCCCTGAGCCTTACAGATTTTTATCGGATAAAATTTATTGTCTCAGATCTTGTAAGTTGCGGCCATTTCGAATTAACCCGGGAATTTTGGTTAGTGTTACGTTTAAATTGTTGCAACAAGTTGCCCCATTCGTCTGCAATCAATGCTCGATTACAAAATGTGTCCGGATTTCAAAATACGAAATTTTTAATAACTGCGCTTTCCCGATGTAAATTACCGTTTGTTTCTTACTCAAAGTGTTGTTCTCGTGACCTATAATCATTTTGAACCGGAATTTCAACAATAAAATAATTTACATTTTTTTGCAAAAATCCCTGATGGTTAGCCTTACAGATTTTTATCGGATAAAATTTATTGTCTCAGATCTTGTAAGTTGCGGCCATTTCGAATTAACCCGGGAATTTTGGTTAGTGCTGCGTTTAAATTGTTGCAACAAGTTGCCCCATTCGTCTGCAATCAATGCTCGATTACAAAATGTGTCCGGATTTCAAAATACGAAATTTTTAATAACGGCGCTTTCCCGATGTAAATTACCGTTTGTTTCTTACTCAAAGTGTTGTTCTCGTGACCTATAATCATTTTGAACCGGAATTTCAACAATAAAATAATTTAGATTTTTTGCAAAAATCCCTGATGGTTAGCCTTACAGATTTTTATCGGATAAAATTTATTGTCTCAGATCTTGTAAGTTGCGGCCATTTCGAATTAACCAGGGAATTTTGGTTAGTGCTGCGTTTAAATTGTTGCAACAAGTTGCCTCATTCGTCTGCAATCAATGCTCGATTGCACAATGTGTCCGGATTTCAAAATACGAAATTTTTAATAACTGCGCTTTCCCGATGTAAATTACCGTTTGTTTCTTACTCAAAGTATTGTTCTCGTGACCTATAATCATTTTGAACCGGAATTTCGACAATAAAATAATTTAGATTTTTTGCAAAAATCCCTGATGGTTAGCCTTACAGATTTTTATCGGATAAAATTTATTGTCTCAGATCTTGTAAGTTGCGGCCATTTCGAATTAACCCGGGAATTTTGGTTAGTGCTGCGTTTAAATTGTTGCAACCGGTTGCCTCATTCGTCTGCAATCAATGCTCGATTGCACAATGTGTCCGGATTTCAAAATACGAAATTTTTAATAACTGCGCTTTCCCGATGTAAATTACCGTTTGTTTCTTACTCAAAGTATTGTTCTCGTGACCTATAATCATTTTGAACCGGAATTTCGACAATAAAATAATTTAGATTTTTTGCAAAAATCCCTGATGGTTAGCCTTACAGATTTTTACCGGATAAAATTTATTGTCTCAGATCTTGTAAGTTGCGGCCATTTCGAATTAACCAGGGAATTTTGGTTAGTGCTGCGTTTAAATTGTTGCAACAAGTTGCCCCATTCGTCTGCAATCAATGCTCGATTACAAAATGTGTCCGGATTTCAAAATACGAAATTTTTAATAACTGCGCTTTCCCGATGTAAATTACCGTTTGTTTCTTACTCAAAGTATTGTTCTCGTGACCTATAATCATTTTGAACCGGAATTTCGACAATAAAATAATTTAGATTTTTTGCAAAAATCCCTGATGGTTAGCCTTACAGATTTTTACCGGATAAAATTTATTGTCTCAGATCTTGTAAGTTGCGGCCATTTCGAATTAACCAGGGAATTTTGGTTAGTGCTGCGTTTAAATTGTTGCAACAAGTTGCCCCATTCGTCTGCAATCAATGCTCGATTACAAAATGTGTCCGGATTTCAAAATACGAAATTTTTAATAACTGCGCTTTCCCGATGTAAATTACCGTTTGTTTCTTACTCAAAGTATTGTTCTCGTGACCTATAATCATTTTGAACCGGAATTTCGACAATAAAATAATTTAGATTTTTTGCAAAAATCCCTGATGGTTAGCCTTACAGATTTTTACCGGATAAAATTTATTGTCTCAGATTTTGTAAGTTGCGGCCATTTCGAATTAACCCGGGAATTTTGGTTAGAGCTGCGTTTAAATTGTTGCAACAAGTTGCCTCATTCGTCTGCAATCAATGCTCGATTGCACAATGTGTCCGGATTTCAAAATACGAAATTTTTAATAACGGCGCTTTCCCGATGTAAATTACCGTTTGTTTCTTACTCAAAGTATTGTTCTCGTGACCTATAATCATTTTGAACCGGAATTTCAACAATAAAATAATTTAGATTTTTTTGCAAAAATCCCTGATGGTTAGCCTTACAGATTTTTACCGGATAAAATTTATTGTCTCAGATCTTGTAAGTTGCGGCCATTTCGAATTAACCAGGGAATTTTGGTTAGTGCTGCGTTTAAATTGTTGCAACAAGTTGCCCCATTCGTCTGCAATCAATGCTCGATTACAAAATGTGTCCGGATTTCAAAATACGAAATTTTTAATAACTGCGCTTTCCCGATGTAAATTACCGTTTGTTTCTTACTCAAAGTATTGTTCTCGTGACCTATAATCATTTTGAACCGGAATTTCGACAATAAAATAATTTAGATTTTTTTGCAAAAATCCCTGATGGTTAGCCTTACAGATTTTTATCGGATAAAATTTATTGTCTCAGATCTTGTAAGTTGCGGCCATTTCGAATTAACCAGGGAATTTTGGTTAGTGCTGCGTTTAAATTGTTGCAACCGGTTGCCTCATTCGTCTGCAATCAATGCTCGATTGCACAATGTGTCCGGATTTCAAAATACGAAATTTTTAATAACTGCGCTTTCCCGATGTAAATTACCGTTTGTTTCTTACTCAAAGTATTGTTCTCGTGACCTATAATCATTTTGAACCGGAATTTCGACAATAAAATAATTTAGATTTTTTGCAAAAATCCCTGATGGTTAGCCTTACAGATTTTTACCGGATAAAATTTATTGTCTCAGATCTTGTAAGTTGCGGCCATTTCGAATTAACCAGGGAATTTTGGTTAGTGCTGCGTTTAAATTGTTGCAACAAGTTGCCCCATTCGTCTGCAATCAATGCTCGATTACAAAATGTGTCCGGATTTCAAAATACGAAATTTTTAATAACTGCGCTTTCCCGATGTAAATTACCGTTTGTTTCTTACTCAAAGTATTGTTCTCGTGACCTATAATCATTTTGAACCGGAATTTCGACAATAAAATAATTTAGATTTTTTGCAAAAATCCCTGATGGTTAGCCTTACAGATTTTTACCGGATAAAATTTATTGTCTCAGATTTTGTAAGTTGCGGCCATTTCGAATTAACCCGGGAATTTTGGTTAGAGCTGCGTTTAAATTGTTGCAACAAGTTGCCTCATTCGTCTGCAATCAATGCTCGATTGCACAATGTGTCCGGATTTCAAAATACGAAATTTTTAATAACTGCGCTTTCCCGATGTAAATTACCGTTTGTTTCTTACCCAAAGTATTGTTCTCGTGACCTATAATCATTTTGAACCGGAATTTCAACAATAAAATAATTTAGATTTTTTTGCAAAAATCCCTGATGGTTAGCCTTACAGATTTTTACCGGATAAAATTTATTGTCTCAGATCTTGTAAGTTGCGGCCATTTCGAATTAACCAGGGAATTTTGGTTAGTGCTGCGTTTAAATTGTTGCAACCGGTTGCCTCATTCGTCTGCAATCAATGCTCGATTGCACAATGTGTCCGGATTTCAAAATACGAAATTTTTAATAACTGCGCTTTCCCGATGTAAATTACCGTTTGTTTCTTACTCAAAGTGTTGTTCTCGTGACCTATAATCATTTTGAACCGGAATTTCGACAATAAAATAATTTAGATTTTTTTGCAAAAATCCCTGATGGTTAGCCTTACAGATTTTTACCGGATAAAATTTATTGTCTCAGATTTTGTAAGTTGCGGCCATTTCGAATTAACCCGGGAATTTTGGTTAGAGCTGCGTTTAAATTGTTGCAACAAGTTGCCTCATTCGTCTGCAATCAATGCTCGATTGCACAATGTGTCCGGATTTCAAAATACGAAATTTTTAATAACTGCGCTTTCCCGATGTAAATTACCGTTTGTTTCTTACTCAAAGTATTGTTCTCGTGACCTATAATCATTTTGAACCGGAATTTCGACAATAAAATAATTTAGATTTTTTTGCAAAAATCCCTGATGGTAGCCTTACAGATTTTTATCGGATAAAATTTATTGTCTCAGATCTTGTAAGTTGCGGCCATTTCGAATTAACCCGGGAATTTTGGTTAGTGCTGCGTTTAAATTGTTGCAACAAGTTGCCTCATTCGTCTGCAATCAATGCTCGATTGCACAATGTGTCCGGATTTCAAAATACGAAATTTTTAATAACTGCGCTTTCCCGATGTAAATTACCGTTTGTTTCTTACTCAAAGTATTGTTCTCGTGACCTATAATCATTTTGAACCGGAATTTCGACAATAAAATAATTTAGATTTTTTGCAAAAATCCCTGATGGTTAGCCTTACAGATTTTTATCGGATAAAATTTATTGTCTCAGATCTTGTAAGTTGCGGCCATTTCGAATTAACCAGGGAATTTTGGTTAGTGCTGCGTTTAAATTGTTGCAACCGGTTGCCTCATTCGTCTGCAATCAATGCTCGATTGCACAATGTGTCCGGATTTCAAAATACGAAATTTTTAATAACTGCGCTTTCCCGATGTAAATTACCGTTTGTTTCTTACTCAAAGTATTGTTCTCGTGACCTATAATCATTTTGAACCGGAATTTCGACAATAAAATAATTTAGATTTTTTTGCAAAAATCCCTGATGGTTTGTAAGTTGCGGCCATTTCGAATTAACCCGGGAATTTTGGTTAGTGCTGCGTTTAAATTGTTGCAACAAGTTGCCCCATTCGTCTGCAATCAATGCTCGATTACAAAATGTGTCCGGATTTCAAAATACGAAATTTTTAATAACGGCGCTTTCCCGATGTAAATTACCGTTTGTTTCTTACTCAAAGTGTTGTTCTCGTGACCTATAATCATTTTGAACCGGAATTTCGACAATAAAATAATTTAGATTTTTTTGCAAAAATCCCTGATGGTTTGTAAGTTGCGGCCATTTCGAATTAACCCGGGAATTTTGGTTAGTGCTGCGTTTAAATTGTTGCAACAAGTTGCCCCATTCGTCTGCAATCAATGCTCGATTACACAATGTGTCCGGATTTCAAAATACGAAATTTTTAATAACTGCGCTTTCCCGATGTAAATTACCGTTTGTTTCTTACTCAAAGTGTTGTTCTCGTGACCTATAATCATTTTGAACCGGAATTTCAACAATAAAATAATTTACATTTTTTTGCAAAAATCCCTGATGGTTAGCCTTACAGATTTTTATCGGATAAAATTTATTGTCTCAGATCTTGTAAGTTGCGGCCATTTCGAATTAACCCGGGAATTTTGGTTAGTGCTGCGTTTAAATTGTTGCAACAAGTTGCCCCATTCGTCTGCAATCAATGCTCGATTACAAAATGTGTCCGGATTTCAAAATACGAAATTTTTAATAACTGCGCTTTCCCGATGTAAATTACCGTTTGTTTCTTACTCAAAGTATTGTTCTCGTGACCTATAATCATTTTGAACCGGAATTTCGACAATAAAATAATTTAGATTTTTTTGCAAAATCCCTGAGCCTTACAGATTTTTATCGGATAAAATTTATTGTCTCAGATCTTGTAAGTTGCGGCCATTTCGAATTAACCCGGGAATTTTGGTTAGTGTTACGTTTAAATTGTTGCAACAAGTTGCCCCATTCGTCTGCAATCAATGCTCGATTACAAAATGTGTCCGGATTTCAAAATACGAAATTTTTAATAACTGCGCTTTCCCGATGTAAATTACCGTTTGTTTCTTACTCAAAGTGTTGTTCTCGTGACCTATAATCATTTTGAACCGGAATTTCAACAATAAAATAATTTACATTTTTTTGCAAAAATCCCTGATGGTTAGCCTTACAGATTTTTACCGGATAAAATTTATTGTCTCAGATCTTGTAAGTTGCGGCCATTTCGAATTAACCCGGGAATTTTGGTTAGTGCTGCGTTTAAATTGTTGCAACAAGTTGCCCCATTCGTCTGCAATCAATGCTCGATTACAAAATGTGTCCGGATTTCAAAATACGAAATTTTTAATAACTGCGCTTTCCCGATGTAAATTACCGTTTGTTTCTTACTCAAAGTATTGTTCTCGTGACCTATAATCATTTTGAACCGGAATTTCGACAATAAAATAATTTAGATTTTTTTGCAAAATCCCTGATGGTTAGCCTTACAGATTTTTATCGGATAAAATTTATTGTCTCAGATCTTGTAAGTTGCGGCCATTTCGAATTAACCCGGGAATTTTGGTTAGTGCTGCGTTTAAATTGTTGCAACAAGTTGCCCCATTCGTCTGCAATCAATGCTCGATTACAAAATGTGTCCGGATTTCAAAATACGAAATTTTTAATAACTGCGCTTTCCCGATGTAAATTACCGTTTGTTTCTTACTCAAAGTGTTGTTCTCGTGACCTATAATCATTTTGAACCGGAATTCCAACAATAAAATAATTTACATTTTTTTGCAAAAATCCCTGATGGTTAGCCTTACAGATTTTTATCGGATAAAATTTATTGTCTCAGATCTTGTAAGTTGCGGCCATTTCGAATTAACCCGGGAATTTTGGTTAGTGCTGCGTTTAAATTGTTGCAACAAGTTGCCCCATTCGTCTGCAATCAATGCTCGATTACAAAATGTGTCCGGATTTCAAAATACGAAATTTTTAATAACGGCGCTTTCCCGATGTAAATTACCGTTTGTTTCTTACTCAAAGTGTTGTTCTCGTGACCTATAATCATTTTGAACCGGAATTTCAACAATAAAATAATTTACATTTTTTTGCAAAAATCCCTGATGGTTAGCCTTACAGATTTTTATCGGATAAAATTTATTGTCTCAGATCTTGTAAGTTGCGGCCATTTCGAATTAACCCGGGAATTTTGGTTAGTGCTGCGTTTAAATTGTTGCAACAAGTTGCCCCATTCGTCTGCAATCAATGCTCGATTACAAAATGTGTCCGGATTTCAAAATACGAAATTTTTAATAACGGCGCTTTCCCGATGTAAATTACCGTTTGTTTCTTACTCAAAGTGTTGTTCTCGTGACCTATAATCATTTTGAACCGGAATTTCAACAATAAAATAATTTACATTTTTTTGCAAAAATCCCTGATGGTGCCTTACAGATTTTTATCGGATAAAATTTATTGTCTCAGATCTTGTAAGTTGCGGCCATTTCGAATTAACCCGGGAATTTTGGTTAGTGCTGCGTTTAAATTGTTGCAACAAGTTGCCCCATTCGTCTGCAATCAATGCTCGATTACAAAATGTGTCCGGATTTCAAAATACGAAATTTTTAATAACGGCGCTTTCCCGATGTAAATTACCGTTTGTTTCTTACTCAAAGTGTTGTTCTCGTGACCTATAATCATTTTGAACCGGAATTTCAACAATAAAATAATTTACATTTTTTTGCAAAAATCCCTGATGGTTAGCCTTACAGATTTTTATCGGATAAAATTTATTGTCTCAGATCTTGTAAGTTGCGGCCATTTCGAATTAACCCGGGAATTTTGGTTAGTGCTGCGTTTAAATTGTTGCAACAAGTTGCCCCATTCGTCTGCAATCAATGCTCGATTACAAAATGTGTCCGGATTTCAAAATACGAAATTTTTAATAACGGCGCTTTCCCGATGTAAATTACCGTTTGTTTCTTACTCAAAGTGTTGTTCTCGTGACCTATAATCATTTTGAACCGGAATTCCAACAATAAAATAATTTACATTTTTTTGCAAAAATCCCTGATGGTTAGCCTTACAGATTTTTATCGGATAAAATTTATTGTCTCAGATCTTGTAAGTTGCGGCCATTTCGAATTAACCCGGGAATTTTGGTTAGTGCTGCGTTTAAATTGTTGCAACAAGTTGCCCCATTCGTCTGCAATCAATGCTCGATTACAAAATGTGTCCGGATTTCAAAATACGAAATTTTTAATAACGGCGCTTTCCCGATGTAAATTACCGTTTGTTTCTTACTCAAAGTGTTGTTCTCGTGACCTATAATCATTTTGAACCGGAATTCCAACAATAAAATAATTTACATTTTTTTGCAAAAATCCCTGATGGTTAGCCTTACAGATTTTTATCGGATAAAATTTATTGTCTCAGATCTTGTAAGTTGCGGCCATTTCGAATTAACCAGGGAATTTTAGTTAGTGCTGCGTTTAAATTGTTGCAACAAGTTGCCCCATTCGTCTGCAATCAATGCTCGATTACAAAATGTGTCCGGATTTCAAAATACGAAATTTTTAATAACTGCGCTTTCCCGATGTAAATTACCGTTTGTTTCTTACTCAAAGTGTTGTTCTCGTGACCTATAATCATTTTGAACCGGAATTTCAACAATAAAATAATTTACATTTTTTTGCAAAAATCCCTGATGGTTAGCCTTACAGATTTTTATCGGATAAAATTTATTGTCTCAGATCTTGTAAGTTGCGGCCATTTCGAATTAACCCGGGAATTTTGGTTAGTGCTGCGTTTAAATTGTTGCAACAAGTTGCCCCATTCGTCTGCAATCAATGCTCGATTACAAAATGTGTCCGGATTTCAAAATACGAAATTTTTAATAACGGCGCTTTCCCGATGTAAATTACCGTTTGTTTCTTACTCAAAGTGTTGTTCTCGTGACCTATAATCATTTTGAACCGGAATTTCAACAATAAAATAATTTACATTTTTTTGCAAAAATCCCTGATGGTTAGCCTTACAGATTTTTATCGGATAAAATTTATTGTCTCAGATCTTGTAAGTTGCGGCCATTTCGAATTAACCCGGGAATTTTGGTTAGTGTTACGTTTAAATTGTTGCAACAAGTTGCCCCATTCGTCTGCAATCAATGCTCGATTACAAAATGTGTCCGGATTTCAAAATACGAAATTTTTAATAACTGCGCTTTCCCGATGTAAATTACCGTTTGTTTCTTACTCAAAGTGTTGTTCTCGTGACCTATAATCATTTTGAACCGGAATTCCAACAATAAAATAATTTACATTTTTTTGCAAAAATCCCTGATGGTTAGCCTTACAGATTTTTATCGGATAAAATTTATTGTCTCAGATCTTGTAAGTTGCGGCCATTTCGAATTAACCCGGGAATTTTGGTTAGTGCTGCGTTTAAATTGTTGCAACAAGTTGCCCCATTCGTCTGCAATCAATGCTCGATTACAAAATGTGTCCGGATTTCAAAATACGAAATTTTTAATAACTGCGCTTTCCCGATGTAAATTACCGTTTGTTTCTTACTCAAAGTGTTGTTCTCGTGACCTATAATCATTTTGAACCGGAATTCCAACAATAAAATAATTTACATTTTTTTGCAAAAATCCCTGATGGTTAGCCTTACAGATTTTTATCGGATAAAATTTATTGTCTCAGATCTTGTAAGTTGCGGCCATTTCGAATTAACCCGGGAATTTTGGTTAGTGCTGCGTTTAAATTGTTGCAACAAGTTGCCCCATTCGTCTGCAATCAATGCTCGATTACAAAATGTGTCCGGATTTCAAAATACGAAATTTTTAATAACGGCGCTTTCCCGATGTAAATTACCGTTTGTTTCTTACGCAAAGTGTTGTTCTCGTGACCTATAATCATTTTGAACCGGAATTTCAACAATAAAATAATTTACATTTTTTCCAAAAATCCCTGATGGTTAGCCTTACAGATTTTTATCGGATAAAATTTATTGTCTCAGATCTTGTAAGTTGCGGCCATTTCGAATTAACCCGGGAATTTTGGTTAGTGCTGCGTTTAAATTGTTGCAACAAGTTGCCTCATTCGTCTGCAATCAATGCTCGATTACAAAATGTGTCCGGATTTCAAAATACGAAATTTTTAATAACTGCGCTTTCCCGATGTAAATTACCGTTTGTTTCTTACTCAAAGTGTTGTTCTCGTGACCTATAATCATTTTGAACCGGAATTCCAACAATAAAATAATTTACATTTTTTTGCAAAAATCCCTGATGGTTAGCCTTACAGATTTTTATCGGATAAAATTTATTGTCTCAGATCTTGTAAGTTGCGGCCATTTCGAATTAACCCGGGAATTTTGGTTAGTGCTGCGTTTAAATTGTTGCAACAAGTTGCCTCATTCGTCTGCAATCAATGCTCGATTACAAAATGTGTCCGGATTTCAAAATACGAAATTTTTAATAACTGCGCTTTCCCGATGTAAATTACCGTTTGTTTCTTACTCAAAGTGTTGTTCTCGTGACCTATAATCATTTTGAACCGGAATTCCAACAATAAAATAATTTACATTTTTTTGCAAAAATCCCTGATGGTTAGCCTTACAGATTTTTACCGGATAAAATTTATTGTCTCAGATCTTGTAAGTTGCGGCCATTTCGAATTAACCCGGGAATTTTGGTTAGTGCTGCGTTTAAATTGTTGCAACAAGTTGCCCCATTCGTCTGCAATCAATGCTCGATTACAAAATGTGTCCGGATTTCAAAATACGAAATTTTTAATAACTGCGCTTTCCCGATGTAAATTACCGTTTGTTTCTTACTCAAAGTGTTGTTCTCGTGACCTATAATCATTTTGAACCGGAATTTCAACAATAAAATAATTTACATTTTTTTGCAAAAATCCCTGATGGTTAGCCTTACAGATTTTTATCGGATAAAATTTATTGTCTCAGATCTTGTAAGTTGCGGCCATTTCGAATTAACCCGGGAATTTTGGTTAGTGCTGCGTTTAAATTGTTGCAACAAGTTGCCTCATTCGTCTGCAATCAATGCTCGATTACAAAATGTGTCCGGATTTCAAAATACGAAATTTTTAATAACGGCGCTTTCCTGATGTAAATTACCGTTTGTTTCTTACTCAAAGTGTTGTTCTCGTGACCTATAATCATTTTGAACCGGAATTTCAACAATAAAATAATTTACATTTTTTTGCAAAAATCCCTGATGGTTAGCCTTACAGATTTTTATCGGATAAAATTTATTGTCTCAGATCTTGTAAGTTGCGGCCATTTCGAATTAACCCGGGAATTTTGGTTAGTGCTGCGTTTAAATTGTTGCAACAAGTTGCCTCATACCTCGGACCAGACTTTCAGAATGATAAAAATATCGAGACGCCAGTGGCAAGAAATAATGTCCTCATGTCACATGTCCAAATAATAAAGCCAGGATCCGTATTTACATTATTAATCAATAAACGATTACACTGTCAACACCTGGTTCACATACGAAGAGTACATTTGCATTTTTGTTTGCCTGACCACCAAGGGTACCCACTCGTGGCTTTGTCCGACCTGTTCACGGAAGGATTCATTTGCGCATTCCAGAGGTTCAGCGCGAAAAATTTTGTAGGCGATAATCCAATGTTATAATGGCTTAATTGTTATAATCCAATTGAACGTAATAGAGGCCTGTTACAATTACAGACCACTCCGCCCATTAACCGATGATCTGGAATCACTGGAATATTGACACCAGACTTTTCCTAATCGAAAATGCGCTATTAGCTCTGCCGCGAAATGAACCCCTACCATTATAGAAAGGCTCCTGTCAAGATTTCGCGAAACTATTTTCACTTTTGTAACTAATTCATAATGAATGGGTTAATCGCAAAGCAAATCGTACAATTGGCAACACCATAGCAGACGAGACACGGAACAGTATGAAAAACATTTTGAACAAATTCGGGACAACGAGGAATGTACGTTAAAGCTATCACAAAATCATTGCTCTATAATCGATTAAAAAATAAACTTAAAATAAACCAATTTCTTTATATTTTTTGTATATTTTATTTACGATTTTTTTGTAAACTTTACATGTCTATGTTATCATCATAAAATATATAAATTTGTCCAGTGTGATGTGGCGAGGATCTTCTTATATTCAATATAAGACTCGCCCAGGTTTGTTTTGGAAGAATTTGCAAATGTACAGTGTTGGTTTCTTTATAACTTATTCTAAATGCAAATAACATAAACTGTTGATAATATCAAACAGTTGCTTTACTATTTATCAATATTCTTTAAACTTATAAATTAAAATTTTCTGTTTGTTTTTAAACTTAAGGAACTGGCATAGTTTTTAATCTTTCAAATGCAGCCTTTTCTAAACTTTCTCTGTGATCGGGATGAGCAACTTGAATCAAGGCGTGCGCCCTTTGTCGTAATGATTTGCCGAAGAGTGATGCAATACCATAATCGGTGACGACATAATGAACATGAGAACGTGTGGTAACAACACCAGCGCCTACCTTTAGTGTAGGTACAATTTTTGTTTCGCCGCGCTTTGTAGCAGCTTGTAATGCAATAATTGGTTTTCCAAGTCCATCGGTACCTTCGGCTGCTCCCCGTATAAAATCTACTTGGCCTCCGAAACCTGAATACATTCGGGTACCAATTGAATCGGAACACACCTGACCGGTGAGATCGACCTCGATACATGAGTTGATGGCCGTCATTTTTGGCATTTGTGATACTATCTTTGTGTTGTTGACATAGTAGACGTCCAACATTTCAATGAATGGATTGTTATCAACGAAATCGTATAATTTTTTGGTACCAATCAAGAACGAACCAACAATACGCCCTTTGTGTAAGGTTTTCTTGTTATTTGTAACGCATCCCTTTGCGACTAGATCAATAACACCACCGGCAAACATTTCTGAGTGAATTCCAAGATCTTTGTGATTGTGTAATCCGGCTAAGACGGCATCTGGAATACTACCAATACCCATTTGTAGAGTTGCTCCATCATCGACCAAATTTTCAGCAATGAATTTTCCAATTTTTGCTTCTTCGGGTGTTGGTGGTTTATCCGCATGCGTTGGCAATGGGGTGTCCACGTTAACAGCAAAATCAAAATGCGATTGATGTACAATAGCATCACCAAAAGTGCGTGGCATTTGTTTATTAATTTGAGCAACAATCACTTTCGAATGTGAAATACCGGCCCGTACACAATCCACACTTGTACCGAGCGAGCAGTAGCCATGCTCATCGGGTGGTGAAACTGAAATTAACGCTACGTCCGGACATACGATTTTCTTGTGGAATAAAAGCGGAATTTCATGTAGGAAAATAGGGATGCAATCACCACGACCTTCAGCGACTGCTTTACGTACATTACCGCCCATGAAGAATGATAAGGAACGGAATATTTCTGCGTTTTCCGGATTACAATATTCGGCCTTGCCCTCGGTGTGCATATGGCAAACGGTAATATTCTTGAGACGGTTTTGTTTGCCATGTGCTGTCATTGCCTCGACCAAATCAATCGGTGTGGCCGCTGCTCCTTGGATGAATACGGTACTGTCTGTAAATAAATAAAATACAATTTACGAGTTAATACCAAAATATCAAATGCATTAGATTTGTTTATGTATAAAAATAGTTTTTAAATATAACTGACCTACACTAAATTCGTAACCTAACTATTAAGTTCAAATCTATTTATAACATTGCTTGTAGTAACAGATACAGTGAAATAATAGTATGTCTACTAAAACAGTTATGTTTATAAAATGAACGTTTTTATAGAGTGTGGCTGATGTCTGCATGGTTAATTAAAAGGGAATTTTTCTCTATACACTTCTAAACGTATAAGTTTATGCCATATAAGAGGAACACCCCTTACAAAAAATTCAAAGGAATAGGGTTGCCAATGAGGTGAATTAAGTTCTATGTAAGAATGATATCGACAAATAGATAAAAATATTTTGTATCGCTTGTTGTTTGGTTTGGTCCAACCTGCCGCTAGCCAAGAATAAAGTTTAGATTAAGCACGTGGAAATTTGAAAATATTTTCAAATCGTTTCGAACACACCCCTTGTTACAACGGATAGCACGTATTTCAAACAGCGGGATATAGCCAAAAATTCAAGGGTCAAAACTATGTCTAAGTTTCTCGTAAATTGGGATAGCGACATTACAAATTAAATTTCCCAGTTATAAAATTCACATCATCGGAATGAATATGGACCTCAAGGTAGAAGGGTAACCAACAACTTTTCTCGCTTAGAATTAGCAATCAAATCGGATTCATATCGCTGGTAATGAGAAATCAGTATACAAATTTAAAACATCTGAGCAAATGAGTTTCGAGTTTTTATTAAAAATTCTTGTCATAGTTTGTTTCTATCGCGGAGATGACACCAACTTTTAGCGGGTAAGTAAGGAACGCACGCAAAAATTTCGGAATAAAATAGTTTAAAGTAGTTTGAATTTCAAAATGATTCGAATTATGTCGTAGAATGGTACTGAAATCATCGTTGAATAATACTTTAACGAAATTAGTTTAAAAATCCGACAGCTTCAATAACTAGGCAGTAGGTCCCGATAAGGGTGTGTGAATGCACATAGCAACAGACAATTAAAATACTTTCCACTGTGGTTCATTATTATATGCTAATTTTTGAACTATTTAATTTACTTATAAATTTATCAATTCTTAACTAAAACGTAGGTTTATTGTTTACTAACAAGTTGGTAATTATTAACCAGTAGGTATCTACAACTCTTGATTAACTTTGGCCATACATTCTCATCAATCAATCATCTACAAATCTTATCGAAAACTATGAAATAGAATGCGTGTTCCCGAGTTGAAGTACTGGGCAAGGAATTCGTATAGTACTCATGTAAACAGTTAATGAACCAATTTTTATAGAGAATAATATCCAATTTATAAAAATTTAACGGTTTATTTCAACGGTTATTCATCAGCATTCCGGCTAGAAAACCACTTACAGAAAAATCCTATAATTACTACCAACTGCCAGAGAAGGTAGTAATGCCATGCTGGAAATGCCACAAGATATACATATATACAGATTTTCTAATATAAAAAACTTAACCGATGTTAATCACATTGCTTCGCTTCTCTTCGTCAGTAAAATTATACGCAATCACAAAGGCGCCACTAATTTGGCATTAACATGAGGAATTTTGTGTTTAGGTTGTTGTTTCGTTAAAATTGTATTCTGTATACTGAGATCGCTATTATCAGTTACCGCTTCAATAAATACAGACATTTTCATTTTTATATACGTCATTATGGGTGATAAGAGACTGTAATGTATCACATTTTAGCGTCGATGCTATCGGCGTATGTGTGGTTAATATCTAAAAGGATAATTGGTGCTGGCCGCCATGCTTTATTTCTCTTTGTCAGCTAAATTTTATGCAACCAAGTAAGCGCCGCTAATTTAACATTCATTTATATGGGGAATGGAATTTAGTATTCAGTGATGATTTGTCAAAATTGTACTCTACTACGGGGATTGTAAATGTCAGTCATTGTCTAAAAAAATAAAAATATTTTTATTTTAATGCCGATCATTATGGTTGCTTATATGAGAATGTGTTCTATTTTACCGCCGCTACTAGCGGCCTCCTATGTGTTTGACGGGTTGGGGGTAATACTACGAGATAAATTTTACAGTCACCTATTTACTAAAAAAATTATTTGCAGGAATTGCATAATTTCATAACTTCTACCTACTTATATGGTAAACAAAACAGATCGATGTATCATGGAAGGCGAAATGATTGTTGAATTGGATCGAAGAGATGAGATCATTGAATGCTTAACCCTCAGAACTCCGTTTTGTCTAATCTTCAACCAGAGCTTTTTACAAATTGATGAACAGTGAAGATGAGATTGGTACATTAGAAGAGTACACAAACCACTGATTTATAATCACTGATATCGTTTGCTCAGCTACATCTTTTGTCTACATCGCATGCAAATTTCACCAAATCACAAAAATATCCAATTCCCAAAGTAAAGTGTCTATTAGACCTAGTTTTGCAGATACCTGAAAATAGGTTGAGCACAACCAAGGAAATTCTCAATTGTTTTTATTAATTAGCTACTAAAATAAATCGCAAACCTTCTGGTACTGTGAATTAACAGCATTGATTGTTCGGGAGAAGGGTGCTTCGCTTTTACTCATATAGATTGCTCGTCAAAAATTCCGGACACTACCACCTTTTCAGTAAATATTTGTGTTTACGGCGACTATTCGCATTATTCGAGTTATGGTTGTACGAAATATTATAATATGCGCCAAAAGGCACTAATGGGACAAGTTTTTGTTTAATAAAAGGAACCACAGGATCAAAACAAATGAAATAACAAAATTACCGAAAAGCGGATATCCTCCACGAACTCTGAACTTTACCAGCAGCTTACATTACACATTTTGCACTTCCAGAAGCTGGTCTACCCAAAAAGTAATATATTAACTATATAGCAAATGCTATCGAAGTTACTAAAGTATTCTGATGGTATGTTAAATTCTTCTGAAAAGTAGTCATCGTCTCAAGCATTCAATGCTTCGATTGAATTTTTGGCATCGATCATAAAGGCTTCGTTTTTTTTCGAGGAATTACAACTCTTCCGTAATTTCAGTAACTACGAGTAAAAAAAATTATGGCAAAATTGGTTTACTAGGAATGTGCAGTTAAATGGAGAGACAATTAAACATAACATGATAACTATAAATACAGCAATACATTTTACTTTTCAAAATTTTAATAAATACACAACTAAAATTTTGCTTAAGCTTCCGGCATACATTTGAGTCTATCGAATGCAGCCTTTTCTAGTTTCTCTCTATGATCCGGATGCGCAATTTGGATCAAAGCGTGTGCCCTTTGTCTCAAAGTTCTTCCAAATAACGAGGCAATACCATATTCAGTCACCACATAATGAACATGAGCACGTGACGTAGCAACACCAGCACCATTTTTAAGATATGGAACAATTTTCGATTCTTCTCGGTTGGTAAGTGACTGAAGGGCAACAATTGGTTTACCAAGCCCATCAACACCTTCGGCTGCACCTCTAGTAAAATCCACGTGCCCGCCGAAACCTGAAAACATTATCGTACCAACTGAATCGGAACATACTTGACCCGTCAGATCGATTTCTATGCACGAATTAATCGCGGTCATCTTAGGCATTAATGATATAACTTTAGTATTATTGACGTAGTAAACGTTCAACATTTCAATATAAGGATTGTTATCGAGGAAAGCGTACAGCTTCGGAAGGCCATACGCCATTGTCGCAACTATGGATCCCTTGTGCAGTGTCTTTTTGGCATTCGTAATACATCCTTTTTCCCATAAATCGACAATACCGGTCGGAAGCATTTCTGAATGAATTCCAAGATCTTTGTGATTGTGTAGTTGGCTTAATATGGCCTCTTGCAGGCTACCGATCCCCAGTTGCAGTGTTGCTCCATTTTCAACTAAATTCTCAGCAATAATTTTACCGAGTTTAATTTGAGCGGTTGTCGGCGGAACATCTTGCAGTGGATAAACTGGCAAGGGTGAATCAAAACAAATAGCAAAATCAATATGCGATTGATGGATTAAAGCATCACCAAATGTTCGTGGCATTTGCTTATTAAACTGAGCCACAATATACTTTGAATGAATAAGGGCCGCACGGACACAATCAACACTAGGACCCAATGAACAATATCCGTGTTTATCGGGTGGCGTTACTTGTATTAAGGATACATCGGGGCGATAAATTTTCTTGTAGAATAACAGTGGAATTTCATGTAGCATAATTGGTATAGTATCAGACCGACCGTCATAAACAGAACCTCGCACATTTTTATTTACGAAGAATGAAACCGTGCGAAAATTTTCTTTGTAATCTTGATGGCAATATTCGGCTGTGCCCTCCGTATACATATGACAAACGGTTATGTTCTTTAGTTTACACTTCTTGCCATAAGCTGTCATAGCTTCGACCAATTCGAGAGGAGTAGCGGGCGCGCCTTGTATAAAAACAGTTTGATCTAAAAGTAAATTAAATAAAAATGGAAGTCAGTATATTGGTGTTGATTATGAAGACTAGATGAAAATTTGGTCTAACTAAAACTCACCTGTGCTTACCTTAGTTATGTTAAATGACCACTTTAATCACTTACACAAAATTTCCTTGTTTTAATATGCTAATACAATTATATTCACTTCCAGGTTTGCCAGAGTCTGAAAATATACGAGAAACGATAAAGCTAAAAGAAAAATGTGTTTTAATCATTGCAATATTTTACTGTTAATATAATTGCACAATACATCTTCTTAACGTGAACTAGGCACAGGCATACATTTTAATCGTTCAAATGCCGCCTTTTCCAGTTTCTCCCTATTATCTGGATGGGTAATTTGAATTAATGCATACGCTCTTTCTCGTAATGTTTTTCCAAATAAAGATGCAATCCCATATTCGGTTACAACATAGTGTACGTGAGCTCGCGATGTAACAACGCCTGCACCTTTTTTTAGGGACGCAACAATTTTTGACTCTTTCCGTTTTGTTACTGATTGTAATGTAATGATTGGTTTACCCCGTCCGTCGAAACCTTCCGCCGCACCTCGAATAAAATCTACTTGTCCACCAAAACCTGAATACATCCTTGTGCCTATGGAATCCGAACTACACTGGCCAGTGATATCAACTTCAACAGCCGAATTTATTGCAGTCATTTTTGGCATTTGTGATATGGTTTTCGTATGATTAACGTAGTATATGTCCAACATGCTAATAAAAGGATTATTGTTGACAAAATCATACAGTCGTTGATCTCCAACTATAAACGATCCAACAATGCGACCTTGGTAAAGTTTCTTTTTAGCGTTTGTAACGCAACCTTTCTCGACTAAATCAACCACGCCACTCGAGAACATTTCCGAATGTATTCCAAGATCTTTGTGATTGAGTAGTCCAGCGAGCACTGCGTCCGGGAGACTACCGATTCCTAATTGAAGTGTAGCTCCGTTATCGACCAGCTTTTCGGAAATAAGTTTTGCGATTTTTTTTTCTCCGGGTGTTGCCGGAATAACTTTGTGTGTCGGCATTGGTGTATCAACACATACAGCAACATCAAAATGTGACATGTGTATAATAGAATCTCCAAATGTCCGTGGCATTTGCTGATTAATTTGGGCGATAATAAATTTCGAATGTATGAGGGCGGCACGAACACAATCAATACTGGTACCGAGTGAGCAGTATCCATGGCGATCAGGTGGCGAAACGGAGATTAAAGCGACATCTGGACAAATAATCTTTCTGTGAAAGAGCAATGGAATTTCATGTAGAAATATTGGTATAGTATCAGCTCGACCTTCAGCCACGGCTTTGCGTACATTCGCGCCCATGAAAAATGATACAGATCGGAAAATATCTTTACAATCTGGATGACAAAATTCGGCACCGCCCTCTGTGTGCATATGATACACTTTAACATTACACAATTTATTTTTTTTGCCGTGTTCCGTCATTGCCTTGACTAGGTTGAGCGGCGTGGCAGCTGCTCCTTGGACAAATACAATTTGATCTAAAAAAAAACAAATTAAAATAAAATCATTGTAAAAACCCGTTAGACATTAGCAATAAGGTTTTATTTTCATATGAAACTTACCTTTACTTACCTTTGCCCGAATCCGTTTGATTATTTGTAGGTTTTAGCCCATTTTTCGTGATGTTATCACCATTGATCAGGTTGTCCAGATAAAAAAATCACTTCACTTTAATTAATTGTTACATTTTAAAATTTTTCTCAATTCTTCTGGGTAGTCAAATTTCACCAGCTTGCTCGTTCTTCTCTTTAATTGTAATATTGTATTTGACTTAGAAAATATAATGTTTAGAGGAGAAACGGAAGAATTTCATGTATTTTCCTTCCTAATTTCAAAAGAATCTAGGTAATCTAGATCTTTCGTACAATTAATCGTAAAAACATCAATTTAAATTCCTTGATACAAAAAAAACTACAATGGAACTCATCGAACAAAGCCAGATAACAATTAATTTATCTCCAATAATGTAATGGATTAGGTTTCAAATTAACGCAGGAATATTCGGAATTCAAATTTGGAGGAAAATAACAGTAAAAATTATAGTTTGAAAACCGCGAATCCGAAGAGCCGGGTATTGCAAATCGCATTTTAACTAAAGTTACTGAAAGAATTAAAAATGTAAAAGAATTTATAAAGAAGCCCTCAATTAATTTAGCAACTGCAAATTATAAAATCGATCGGCACCCCACTAAACGTTGGTATTTACTGATAAATCAAGAATCACTTTAAGTTTCTGATAAAATAATGGTTAAAGATCGGTTAATCAGCGAGATCGAAATTATCTAAGTGCAATGCCACAGTTCACTATTTACTGGAATTAAATAAAATAAAAAAGAGCTTCGAAACTTGGTGATAAAATCTAAATTGTTAAATGTTTAATTAATATATGGCTGCCATCTTTTTACTCATCAACATCTCGATCGTGATAACTATGGTGGCTGGTACTGGTTATCATTTACTCCTTTTTTGGAGACATGTCAATCTGTTGTAAAATTAGAGAACCCCATAACAAAATCGGTAAGCATGTACATAGATTGCTGTTGGAGGGGAAGTACAATGGGATTCATACTTTCACGCTGGTATTCTGTGGATAATGCTTAACTTTTGTGCTCCGCTACTCATGTAACATATTTTATGGATCTAAATCAAACTAACAAAAATAATGAGTTCGGTCCTGTAATATATCCGGATACTGTTGCTGGTGGATCTTTTGCCTTTAGAGCTGGTGACCAAGATGCGAAGAAAAAACGAGGTACAAGCTGCAATAATGTTCATCCTTTAAAATTAGCTATGTTCAACACAAACAGAACGATTAATTATATTGCTCTTGCGCCCAACTACCAAAGACGAGTTCCCAACTCAAAGCTCTAAGCAAGCTTAACAAGATTTCGTTGAGAAAAACAACGGTTAAGACTAATGAAAAACTCGAATGGGCTAAACAGTTTACGGAACCTGCACACGGTCCGCCTCGCAGGTTTTCGTATAACAGGCAAAGGTTTCAAAAAGAATGGTGAAAAGGACCCACGATGGTGAAAAGGATCAGGTTGCAGATAACTGGAATTAAACCCTTCAATGAGGTGCTCAAGGGCTCAGAAAATCGGAGTAAAGTGCACACAAATTGGGTAAGGTGGAAAAGGCCCTAGCTCACCTATCTGAGAATCATGAAGGACCCTAGACTAATTCCACCGAAAAGTCGACGTGCAAGAAGGTATCGGAACCACTGTAAGAAGGCTGTAAAAAGTCTAGGTGAAGTTTGAGCGGGAGCCAGACTGAAAGTTGACGTTAAAGAAGAAATTCACAGATTTGGATCAAAGAGGAACTAGTATCAGGAGAGAGCACATCGGATAGTATCTCGTTTGTTGACTGATACTAGTCTATCGGAGAGTAACGAGGCTTTTGAATCGTTCTCGACAGACTTGGGAGATATCGAGGACAATGGGTTTACTTAATAGATACCAGGAAAAATTTCTGGTTTATATCAGCTTACCTTCCACTGAAAAGGTGTAGGTTTTTCATCTTAAATTATAGGAATTTCACTATCGGATAGACGCATAAGAGGATTGTTAAAGTAATCCTACCAAGCAATACAAATTTACCACACACAACCTGGGAAGATACGGATACGGACGAAGGAGGTGGGTTATTTTTTGGTTTCATTTTGGGTACCACCCTACACATATACATAATATACATATGTATGCAACATTGACCGTAAGCCAACTTAGATATTACACTTGTCTCCGATTTTATTGAGGACAATATAATGAACTGGAGCGTTTCTGATGACCATTTTTTCTGAGCACGGTTATATTTAATTTGAAATGGACGCAATATTCCCAATAAATTTACTTTTTGGAACAGGAGAAAGACCGACTGGGTTAAATTTAGAATTATTCAATAGAATTCACTAACGGTTCCGGTTCAAACGAGACCCCTCAATCAATAACGAGGCTTGATGATCTAGTGGACAAGGTATCTAACGCTTATAATAAAGCTAGTAGAGGTGCGAATCCCCTTAGTAGATCTTTGAGCAAAGATCTTTGTACCTCGGACAAAATGACAAAGCAGAGCTGATGAAGACCTGGACTACTATAAGGAACTCCTCAGAACGTACAAAAGCGAAGTAAACGCCACAACCAACACATAAAGAGTTTAGCACAATTGTTAGAGATTCTCGTTCATCTCACGTCTTTGGATATCTTAGGTACATAATGGTTGCGAACTTAGCTTTGAGGATCAACTTCAGCTCTATGTGGGCCTGAATGAACACCGGACTTCATTCATCTATTTTACGAGTAACAGTGGCATGGGAGGGGAGGGGGGCAAAACCAGTTATTTGGTTGGGAAAATTTATCCAAATAATATGGATAATTTTAAAACATAACACTAATTTAATTAAAATGAAATTTGAGATTGCTTTGCACCACATTGATGAACGTAACATCAAGTCACATCTCTAAATTTTCTTGTTAGAGTGCTGGCTCAAATTTACTTATTTAATTCAGCGCTTTTAAAGGGTGGGTAAACCTGGGTAAAATGTGATGAAAACTGGTATAACTAATTTATTTAAGTTCGCTTTTGGGGTTGCTCAAAGTTACACTAACTTTTAGCGCTTTTTGGATGGGCAAAACTTATTAATAATGCAAAATGTGGGCAGAGTATAACATAACGCACTTCTTAAAATTAGCATTTGGTAGTGCTAACTACACATACTCAACTTCGTTGGTAAATAGATAAAATTCTTTATACATTAGCATTCGTGGCTAAGAGATACAAAACTACTCCAACTAGAAACTGAATTTATAAAATACTCGCTAAACAACTTTAAGATCTTTATCTGTCTATTAGTGGTTTTTGTGTCAGTGGATAATCCTCTTAGATTAAAGATCGCCTAGCCTTCGCCTTTTTCAAGAGCCTGGAAATACTACACTCAATGTCGTTAATGATAATGGTTCATTATAAAGCACCATCAGCTGTGAAAAGAATGTTTACCAGACTTAACCTGACTCGCAGATAAAATATTTTAAACACAAAAGTAATGGGCGAGCTTTACTGTTTGGAAACTTTGGATTTAATCGAATTGTTATCAAAATATTTCTACGACGTTTGGACTTCATCGGGCAATCAGGCAGTTAAAAAGTACAAAGATAGACTAAACTTGTTTCGGTTCAAGATACTGCATAAAAGTTTCTAGATGTGAGCCGAGATTTCGGTTGTGAACCTATTCAAAATTTTGTTTTATTTCGTTAGGAGTTACAACTCAACCAATTATATTATAAATGCACAAAATTTTATTTTAATTTGTATTTCCTGCTTGTCAGTTTAACTAATTTGTTGTCCACATTTGAATAGTTCGTTATTTCCATTTTTATTTGATGAACGGCAAGAATATTATATCAAATTTTTGTTGAGGTCACCAAGAAAAAATACAAAATTTGCAAAACTGTAAAATATGTGAAATTAAAACATAAAATGTTGGGACATAAAGAAATTATGCCGGCATATCCACAGCGGATTACATTACATTTTAAACACAAAAATACAATAAGATAGGCGGTACACGACGTTAAAAAAATCTATAATAAATATTTATTTAGCTGGCATTAAACAATATTTGCCAATACAAGCAGTTACAATATAGACTAATATACGGCGAACAAGTCTTTACCGTTCTAAAATTGAAACGTTACTATATAGTTTGATGTAACAAATTGAGTTTAATCTCAAATCTCAATTATATTAATAGCAGTTGTTAATTTATTACTTTCCCTTCGGAATTGCGCTGCATCTTTAAGATTAAACAAATTCTAGACATAACAGAATTCACATGAAAAAATTATCAACTTGCTAATCAAATAAAAATGTATTCGCTAATAAAATTATAATTAAATTTGTCTTCTTCTATCCTAATTCGACCATAATTAGAAATTTACGCAAATCGTTATCAACTCAACTTGCGATTTTTGTGTAAAAAATCGAATAAGACAAAAGGAAAGAATGTCGCATTGTTTTAACCAAGTGCTAAGTGTCGGTTATTTGCTTATATGTATTTATAGGTACATCGCTAAATAAGATTGCCTTGAATATCTTAGATCTTTTTAGACAATTACCTGCGGTTAGAAAAACTGCGTACACTGGATTGCTCACTAATTACTATTAAGTCAATACAGAAAATGTTGCATTGTTTAAATAGCTTATGTAGCTTAGTAGAGACAGTTTATTGTTATTCTTATCTGTAGACGTTTGAATTTTGTTACGTACATATAATCAAAAATGTATCAACTACCAAAAGTAAAAACTTCTAGGGAATTAAGAATAATTGCACAGAACACTCGGCCCCTAAAAAATAATAGGAGACCGCGAACTAATTTTAGAAAGAGAATAACGTGGATTTCCTTGGCAACAATGAACATTTACTGTTAAAACTGTAGTGTATTACTTACTTTACTATACATGTTTGCATCCAGCTAACATTGCAGTACTACGTCGACGATAATCATCAAGGTGGTGTAGCTATATTTACGAAAGTCATTTAATGTCTTTCGATGTTATCAAATTTTAACATTTAAATTCTGCAAAAAAATTCAAATTCTGTAGCATTCTAATGAAAAATTTAAATAAAATATCATTAGTAGTAATACCGATAGTAGTTTTTCAGTTGACATCATATCACAAAGATTTCGGGAATTTCATATATACCACGAAAAAAGTATCTGATTTTCCGTCTACTATGCCCTACCAGAGTTCAGTCGCTAGCAACACTCATGTGACTCTGAATAATTAAGCTTGTTCGACAGTTTTCCTTCAAATCATATTACGAATTGCGCGGAAAGTTTATAAACACCGGTGGAAGGACCAGTTGATTACCGAGGATTAGCCATACTTTAAATCATAGCCAAACTTTTTGAATCAATGGTTCATTGTGATGTTTCCAAGTAAAACTTCTAGTTCGGGTTTTACCTCGGGGCGTCTACAGTTACGAATTTTATTAATTTATATTGTAACTTATTTGATAGTTTGAAATCGAGACAATAACTTCACTCAATCCTCATCGCTAAGGGTAGTAGTTTGGAGTGCCAATTCAGTCGCATAGAGTTGTTCTCGAACCTTTCAGACCACAGATTTACCGAAGTCAATCTTTAAAAGAACTTGTGACACCTAGTATACTGCAGGATAGTCATTAAGAAACTCTGCCACTTTCATTATCAACATTTTCTTTCGGATTAACATTCAAGACCAACTATAAGATCATCACTCTTGATTCTTATTTACGTAAATAACCTACCACAGGATATATAAAAGAAAGTGATGCTGTTTGAGATATCTGGACGTCTTATCCTTGAATAATCGCACTATATTTGAAAATGAAGAAGACACAGACTATTTCGATCCATTCCTTGGGTGGAATAAATTTTCATTCCTTGGGTGGAATAAATTCTTGGAATTGGTCCAGTGATTTTGTAACTAATTAATTATACACCTTCCTTATAAGAAAGCTGTCCCTGACAGAAGCACCCAAACAAGTTATTTTGCCTACGTTAACTTTATACTGATGTTTGACATTAGGTTCTAAGATGTGCGTTCATGCAAAGATACAGAAACAGATTTTCTCTTTAAAAAAAATGTCAATAGAACACTAGAAATAAGCAATTATTACGAGGGTAGATCAATAAGTACTCGTTAAAAGTCAGGTGACGTTGCCGAGAGAAAAAACGACGCCATAAGGTATAAACAACCAGGGTAGTAATTTTCCAGGGGAAAATTTTATCGATAAAAAAAATCAATAAAATGTTCAAATGTTGGAATTTTATCCAAACATGATTGTAGCAGACCTTTGATTTTACTGGGTGATCAAAAAACCTTACTATATAAATAATATTTCTTGATAGATATGGTTCACTTGTAAACCAAAATAAATCTAGCGCCCTTTACTTTCTCCAGTTTCTCCTAAAAAATAATTTTTTTATGTTGCTATTTTTTATCGATAAATTGTGTGCTTGCTACAAAATAAATTTGTCTGCCGGCGATGTTGCTTTGGTAAACACAACAAGAGCGTCAGCGTTGAAGTGACAAAACAAGAAAACCAATAACAGCAAACCACAAATCATTTAATTTATTTTATATTGATGCTTTTTTCATTCAAATTCATTTAAAATAAATTTTAAATGTTTGTTACCAACATAATAATCTCAAACACTGCGACACCGACGACGATAAAATCCAAAATAGATTCTAAAATAATTCGGTGACAATGTCGCCGGCGCAAGCAAGGTTGTGTTAGCATTCTATGGCTCACGTGTATTTTAAATTGACAGGCGTCATCGCTTGTCGCTGTATCACTTGTTCTGTTTATACCCATACTATAAATTTCAGTTTCGATTCATAGGCAAGTTTTGATTTGAGAGAAATTTGTATTACACGTGTTTGGCGTTTTTCGATACAATGAAAAAAGAACAATATCGATCAGTAAATACGATTGAATGTGCATATAAGCATGGTTCTACACAATTTCTTGAGTATAGTTACAGGAAATTTTCTAATGCCTTTTTGAAAAACTGAATTTATGAGGACGAGAAAAACAAATCTGGATTCTGGAGCGCTACTATGAAGTGGTGTGTAATATGCTTAAGATAGTGGAAATTAACAAGAGGCATTTTTTTAATATTTTGGTTTATGATTTTTTACAAACCACAATTCTAGCAAACTAGAAACCTGTAAGTGTTCCTTAACTAGTCAAATGTGTTTGGTCTCAGGGTTCGAGGAACTTCTTAATCAATTGTAATAAAATTTACGAATATCTGAAATCTAAGTATGTTGGACGGAGCAAGGCCATTTGATGCTGAAAATTAAATCATTATCAATAAGCATGAAAAGTTCGCGAGCACCACCAAACTCGACCAGTTCTTTACCAATGATGCCGAAATTAGTTTCCTACAATTGGGGTGCAATACTAACATATAACATGGACGAAGTGCTGATAACAGTCTATAGTGCGCGGAGCTCGGCCACTTCTTAATAGTATTGAACTAAGTTCTGAAAACTACCCATGCTGTGTGCAGCTTGTCCTTTATCCACATTAATTATATTATACATAAAGGGTGGGCCATTTAAAAGTTTGTTTTTAAAAACGCTATAAAATGAGTATACATCTTTATTTTGTGGAAACTCTTTTTTTACTGTGTAGGTTGGAGTCTCCGATTTAAGTATGAAAAACAATTTCGTTCATGTGGCTCCTTTTGCTGGCCTTATAGTAAGCCATCCTGTGGGTCGTTTTTAAGAATGAAAAAGTTCAATAATTTCGGTGCCTATTTCGCGAATAATCGTCGCAATGTTATGTTTTAATGCTGGAATTGTCTATGGATTATCCGCATAACATCTATCCTTAACGAAACCCCATAGAAAAATGTCCAACGGCGTCAAATGACAGCACCGCGCAGGCTAATTGACATCTCCAAAACGGTTGATTATTCAGTTGTCAAATTTAGCGCGCAAGAGATCGGTTGAAGAGATCGTTTACACATTGCAAATCGCCTTTCGAGGCGAATTGGGATAAATTTATCATTCCCTTTCCAAATCAGGCAAAACTAATATTTTTTACTTTTGGTATAGAGAAATACATATGCACTTTGTTTTATGATAAATTTTCTGTTGATATTTTTTGTGATGTATTTAAGAATTTCATAAATTTTCTGTTAGTTTCAAAGCTCAACCTGGCGATGAATAGCAAGAACGGTATCTTAATCTTGTACAAATTAAATTGATAAATTGATTTGAATGCAAAAATGACTACGGATCTCATATGTCACCACTCATTTATCATCTGACTTGGTTGGATATAATTCGTTTGCTTAATTCCACGTTTCATCCCGAACGAATTAACGCTGATTGGGCCTTAAACCGAGCGACCTTCTTAAATTTAGCATTCTATGTACATAGATTAGAAACTGTAATTTAGAAATTCTCTTACTTCCAGGAAAAACTAGAAGTACTCAATTGTTTTTTAAACATCTTTTGATCAGTGTATTTCTAATACAAAATGGAATGTGAACCGGAAGATTAATACAACCTTTGGTGATGAGAAAGGATATTGTGTGGAACTAACTATTCAACTTATATTTGTTGAATAGAATTACGTCTCGTCCACAGCAATTACGATTGAGAATTTATGCTTTACTTTTAAATCTTTCATGTTAAAGGAATTTTCTGGTTATGAACGATTCCATTTAGAAACAATGAAACTAATGTGCGGAGCAACACAATTCAAAAATATAATTTTAAAAGTGAATTTTTGATCTGACATATACTGTCCATCTCTGCTTACGATTTTTTTCCACCTCTCAGGCAATGTTCGAATACCATCTCGGAAAAACATTTCGCTCTTTGAGGCGATCCAAGCTTGAAGCCAATTTTCAGTTTCTTCGAAAGAAGTGAACCGGTGTCCTGCCAAATTGTGTTTCATCCGTCAGAACAACCAGTAATCAAAAGGAGCAATGTCCGGAGAATACGGCGGGGCCGTAAAATATCTCACTTGAGCGTTTCCAAATAATTTTTTACGGTTTTAGCTCGTAGTGCACAACACTTTTTTGGTCCCACCAGATACACAGCATAACCTTCGAACCATGACTGTTCGTCTTTGAAAGTGTTGATGTTGAGGTCGATGACAAAGCGTAAGTATTTATTCCTCTTGGGGTTATCGTAGATGATCCACTTCTCGTCACCAGTCACTATCCGATGTAAAAAAAACCTTTCTAGTTTGCCTTTGAAGTACCTGCTCGCAAGAAATAAATCGCCTTTCCACGTCTCTTGGTTTCAATTCATAAGAGACACAATTGCCTTGCTTTTGAATCATGCTCATAGATTTCAATCGTACGGAAACTATTTGTTGGGTCACCCTCAATGTACCGGCAAGCTCCTCTTGCGTTTGAGTCGGATCTTCATCGAGCAATGCCTGTAATTCATAGTCTACGATTTTTTGTGTATGTCCCAAGCGAGGCTTATCTTCAACACTGAAATCATCATTTTTGAAGCGTCGAAACCATTCTCTACATGATTTATCGGTTGGAGCATTGTCACCGTAAACTTCCACAAGCATTCGATGTGGTTCAGATGCATTTTATTCCAATTAAAACAAAAAATTAACACTTCCCGCAAATACCGTTTAGTTAAGGGCAGATGTATAATCTGTCTGAGGGAAACCACAAGGGAAATCAGCTGTCACTATAAAAAATTTATTATAATCAGGGTAATTTTTTGCAAACGGACCGAATTAATTTGTATTCCCAATAGTTAAAAACAAAAATTAAATATTACCATTGGATAGGTTCTAGGACCATATGAATTGCGTCTTTGATTTCATCTTTCGTAAAATTTAAGCTTTTGAGCCAAAATCATCATTTTAACATGTTAGATTAATTTTATACTATAAAATTATAATGTGACTACAAATTTTAAAATACAAAAATCAGTTTAGGTTTCACTTTATAATTTTAGTGTAATCATATCAATTCTTACATTGAACTTTGAGCTCAAAACTAGTTTCATGTTCAAGTTAGAAAACACTTGATGAAATCAACAGATCTGATAAGAAACCGTGACTAATGAAACCGATACAGTAAATTACTTATTTCAAAATATGTACTGACTGAACAAAATATTGAATAACAAATACTTAGTTGTGTCTTCTTGTGTTATTGGCACACAAATATAAATATAACTGACCTAGAAATATTGTGTCGCACTGTACTGTATGAGTTATTGATGTATGCGAATGCGAGTCAATCTTTTGGCACCGACAGGGTTAAATACGGTGTTATTGAAATAATAACATAAATTAGAAGAACGATTGTATTTATGGATTTTCAAATAAGAAGTTAATCTTATACAATTTTCTAAGCGGCTGTAAATAATGGAAACGATAATATAGTATATCCATGCTCATTTGGATTCGATGTGTGGATGCATTAATTTTTTATGGGGGGTGTCGAACCAAATACAATGTACAGGTACGTGGCATATGGAAAGCAAGTAATCTTTAAAAACCGGTTCGATTAAAAAAAACTTGTACAACTTGCATATTTAATTTAAAGGTGGTCTTTAATATGTGCATTGCATATAGCACAATTTTGATCCGTATCCCCATTGGGGCGCACTTAATGTACGACGCCTCTGCCTAGAATTTATGACATAATCACATACATTATAAAAATATATCAGAGAAATGTTTGCAATTTTAAAAAAATTTCTAAAAATATAAAATTGGTTTTTTACATATTAATACATTATTAAATTAAATATATACGTAAATTGTTCAAGTATGTAGAAACGTATTTCAATCTACAAAATTATTTTATAATCTATGTCTTGATAACATTTTTCTACTTGTGAACGCAAAGTCCACCGAATAAAGAATCAAACGTCATAAAAATCAGAACTAAATTAATAAAATCTCGATATTCTACTTTTAAGTATTCCTTATAAAATAAATAAATAAATATTTCTAATATCATAATGTTCACACAAACTCAAGGAAAAATCCTATTATCTAACCATCTAGCTACTTTATGATAAACAATCACAAATTTGGAAACGCAAAACATATTCATATAAATTATTGACGCAGTTTCCGTCACTTACCTGATTTAATACATTGCACAGCTTGGGCTGCCGAATCAACAACGCATGGTGAACGGCCAGGTATGGGCTGTGATGGTTCCAAGGAATATGTATAGTAGTTGTGTTTCGAGGCTAAATTATGGCATATGCCTGGAGTTCTCCATAAATAATTAATGCCGAATTTTGATAGATTTGCTAAAGACATTTTGTTGTAAATTTTTTCGTTTATTTGATAAATTCTATAATAAACTAGTAAATTTACAAATTACAAAATTTAAAAAAAAACACAACACTTTTTTACACACGCCAACTTAGGGCAAAATTTTACGGAAAACTGAAGATGAAAATGAATTGTCAATATGCCAAAATGAATTTCAACATGATCTAGTACATTTTTTGTTCAAAAATTTTAGTTCATCGTTTGGTGCAGGGTACACCAAAATTAAGTTTAAAATATGGTTCTATCAAGTGTTTTGAGCGACATAGGTTGAAATAATGACGTTACTTGTTGAACCGAACTTCGTCGAACGTTACTTTGCATTCTAGTTTATCACTAAAATATTTATTTTAATTTTATTTTGCAAATAGCTCAAAGCTAATATTAAATTTACTTAAAATTATAATTAAATTTATTTTAAAAATTTACCTTATACTATATGACTTAATACAAATATTACTCGATTTTTGTATTGGAAAATTTCGACCGTATTTTTTATAATTTATTTGTATGGAAAAGTATAGAATGTAGTGGTGAAAAAATTGTGCACTGAACTTTTTTACATTCAATAAGGTTAGGATAAAATTTTTGTTGGTCCACTTATTTACTTTATAATATATATATATCTTAACCAACATTACAGTCAATTTTCAAATTTCAACAATCGACACGAGACGTCATTTGTAAAATATGCCACGGATTAAATGAATGCTAAAATATGTAAACGCTGTTATACGTAATTAATGATAATTAATTGAGAAAATTGAATAATTAAAAATGACAACCTCAAAATTTTTAATATTTCTTTCGCTTTAACTCTTTTTACAAACATTAAGGCAAAATACGTCAATTTGTTTACGCGTTCTTGTGGCATTCCCACATAGTGACCACTACCTTTTCGGTTTTATCGATAAATTTACGTATTATACCTTATATTCCAATGTAGGTATCCTAATCCTACTTTCATTGTTAACTTTTTAGTTTAATACATTAAGACCGTGATTTGCGTCTTAGATCGATCTCAAAATAATTTCACGCAATCAATTTACCGACCAAGCGGCACGGTAGTTAAAGCTTCGGCGTTTGGACCGGGAGGGTTACCGGTTTCGAATTCCGATAAGCGCAGGATGCAAAAAACATTTTTGATCATCTGGTTAACGATCGGAGATAGAAATGAACACAACTATAACCTACTGTCGAAGTGCAAAATACATGAGCCGACCCATCTTCCATATCCCAGTACTATATGGGCTGACATGGAATTATGTAATATGCAGATGGTTCTACGTAAATTTTACCCTATAGCCGAACGTCTTCGATATGGCAGGCAACTGCTTAAGGAAGGACGTGAAAAGCAAAACGCGAAATAGTTGGAAGTGCTTCGGCCCAAAACGAGGCAACGCAAATCGAAAAACATAATTTCGTATAATCCCCATATATTTTTGTTAATTAGATCGGTAGATGATTGGTTCACAATCGTACAATTCACAAATTTCACTCGTTCATTGCTCACTAATTCACTTACATTGTTCGTTAAATTTTACTGGAAACTACTCTTTTCGCACTGTTTACTTCTTACTTCTGAACTTGCACTGTTCACTGGTTAAATTATAACTGCGTATGCTTCCCAAATTGCTTGCGCTTGTCTAACGCTGTTCCAGATTATCATTTTTATTGTATATCTGGCGATGTAAGTGTATTGCAATTGTATATCACTTTCATGTAGTTGTGGTGGCGAATTTTTATTTTTTATTTTCCATGATGATTATCGCCGCCGTTTTAACTCCATATTCCCCTCTTCCCCTTGCCCATTATAAATTAAGGTCTCTAAATGTTATACTCTTCCCATCAACAACAACCTCTCTAACCAATCACAAAATGCAATTAGCAATTGCGCTGTACTAGAACTTGGTAAGCTGTAGCAGTATATTATTATTCTTATATCTTTATTCTAAGTTTTCGTTTTAATTTGACCGTCAACATCCAGTATTCCAATGGTTCCACAACTTCGCTTAACAGCTTACTTTTTAGTTGTGTGTCTGAAAAATTATGGATTTCTGTAGCGCAACATCGATAATTCGCTCTTAATTATTCTATTTAGTATATGCCCACAAATATTAATTAGCAAGATGTTCCCACTTATCCCTTCACTTCAAAGTCAATCGGATTTCGTGGTAGGTTTCACTATATACTCTCTGCTTCCTCGGTACATGCACCGGACATTTTCGATCATCCCCGGATGAGTATTTCCCCGAGAGTACAAAAATGAGTCGGTTTGGGATGGATAGAGGACCACCGTGCAGGCGGCGAAATCCTTTAATGGGATGTGACAACTAGAAAAAGACAGGATAAGTGTTTATAGTGAATTTTTTTTAACACTATGCGCCGTAGGTACTTGGTTTAATTATTTCGAACAAAAAAAAATTTTTTAAAAATTTGTTCAAAGAGTTTAAAAAATTACGACTTGTTAGGTCATTATCAGGAGTATCAACTCTCGAGATACTCCTGGTCATCATCACCTAACAAGTCGAAATCGATCGAGTAATTTTTTAAACTCTTTGAACAAATTTTTTAATTTTTTTTTTTTGCGAAATAATTAAAGAGTGGAATAATGTGTTTATTAAGTGTTTATAGTACTAGCTACTTCTGTTTCTTTAAGTTTAAACACTTTAACACTTTGCCTCTTTGTTGCAATTGCTCATCAGATGCGGCATTCCCAAGATATGACTAATTTGAAGGGCTCTTTGCGTATCACTTGCAACTTTCAAGAAAAGATCCAATCAGAAGTCTATTGAATTTGTGGAATTATTACTAGTTTAAATTAGTCAATTGAGGCAGCTATTTCTGAAGTTACCATATGTTGACTCGAAATGTCGACCAACCAAAATCTTAATCACGAGAAACAATGTAGTGTTGTGATGCAAATTAGAAACATTTCAAATCTACAATATTTTATTTTTTTTAACCAAATTCATAAACTTTCAAATGTCCATCGCAAGAGAATAATTTTGTTCTTCATATTTATTGTACTTTTTTCAGACTAACCCTTGATCATACCTTAATTTATGTATAAAATTATTAAAATGTGACTGGAATTAAGCAGTAGTTTTGATTAATTATTAAGTTTCACGAAACTCATAATGATTTCAATTTCACCACGTTGAGTTGGATCAGTCTGGAGATGAATGGAATTCGGGTTGAAAAATAAAAAACAAATCCAATTTTGGAGTTTGGCCTATAAACTGGACACATACCTAACACTTGATATTTATTCTAATAAATATTTGAGACACACGATAAAAACTCGGTTAAACACACTAGACGACGACACTTCATGACCCATCAATTTTATTACAAACAATTAAAATTATACATCCACAAAAATCCATATTTATTCATATTGAAACTCTAACCCACTGAATTCAAGTTTACTTCTAATTAATTCATCAAATCGCTCAGATATTTCCGGACTCAACCAATTCTTCCAATCACCCACTGCTCCCTTCCTAATAAATTTCTCATTGTTTTCATTATTATTTAGAATTGTTTCCAAATTCACCGCTGGATTTTTCTGCATATTGGCAAAATTTAGATGTTCCAGCATAATATTCATCTGCTCATCAGTCATTTCATCCTCATTAATTTCCATAAACTTAGCCGCTTTCCTTATAACTCCCTCTAAATCTCGATTCATATCTTCATACTTCAAAAATAGCATGTTTTCTTCATCCCGTTTCTTCCAAAACGATAACATATGGTCGAGCGCTGATCCCGGTGGTATATTTTCCGATAAAAACAAATCACAGTACGTTTCAAAATCATCGGTCATCCGGTGCAGCAGTTTTAAATGGTGATAGTACGACAGGGCTAAATCTTTTAAATTGCGTGACGTATAAATAATCTTTGGTTTAACCAGGTCGAGTTCACTCGGCAGCAGGTGCAATGGTAAATGAGTTTTGATATAACGCGGCCTTGGCAGTTGTTTTACACATTCAACCGAATCGTTAAATATATTTGTTAATCCACTGGTCGTTTCGGTAATTACACCGGAAAATTCAAGCAACGGACTCCGCAAAAGTTGTAAATTTTTTGATTTGGTAAAATTAAAATTGTTTCCCAGCAGCCATATCATCTCTTGTGCCCAAGTTGAACCGGTCCGCGGATACGAGATGACCCAAATATCATCTTTGTAGACTTTAAATTTTTTAATTTTATCACATAATTTTAGGTATTCCTTCGGTAGAATTATATTGCCCGGATTTATAGAGATTAAATGTCCCCCCGGTGGGAATAGTATTGTTAATTTATTATTTATTTGTTTGTCAATCTCTTCGAATTTTAGCAACATTTTTTTTAAAACGTACACCGTACTGCACAGAGTTTAAGAAAAAACTGAAATATTTGTTTTCCAGCATAAATCTAATATACTCGAGACCGCTTTCACAAGCGAGGAAATGAAAATAATAAATACTTGAAATTTTTAAAAGAAAGGAAAACTTGTAAGTGTTATAATAATAAATATGCGATCATTTATTGATTTAGTTTTTGTTTACGTTTATCGCATGCATCACAGTAAAAAACTAGTTTAAAGAGAAAATGAAGAATAATATTTAACATACTTTCACTTGATTACGTATATATCGGCTAAGTTATGTGATACTAATATGGTTTTATAAAAGGAAATTATGAGTAATATATGATTTTATTGTTACACACGCGGTTTATATAAATAAAATGGCAACGCCATAAATAACCGAAATCTTGAAAATCGAAGTATGTATGTATTTGTTGAATGAAACTAATTCATCCAGGGGCGTATAAACATCAAGAATGAATACATATTTCCCCTCAAACGTATTTTAGTACAATTTTGGCGTAACAACAATCCAACCTATAATAAGCAGATCAACTTTGTTCCTAATTGACAGTAATAATTTTTCATGAAAATATAAAAATGTTCCCGCCGTTACCGTGATACAGTGCTTAATGATAACAAAAGTGAATTAAACTTGCGATGGGAGTGACGGGGTTATTACCATTTATCGAGAAGGCTACTTCAAAAGTGACGTTGAATGATATACGAGGTTCTACCGTCGCAATAGACACGTATTGTTGGTTGCACAAAGGGGCATTCGGTTGTGCTGAGCTCTTAGTCCGGGGTGAAGACACAGATAAGTATGCCGATTTTTAATACACTTAACACATCCACAATGTTATTTTAATGCCGTTCCAGATATGTTGACTATTGTATGAAATACGTAAATTTGTTATTGGGCTATGACATCAAACCAATTCTAGTGTTTGACGGCCAACATCTACCGGCCAAGGCAGAAACCGAATTAAAACGACGGGAATCTCGCAAGCAAGCTAAAGAACAGGGAGTAAAATTATTACGAGCCGGAAAAAGTAGTGAAGCCTACTCGTATTTAACCCGATGCATTGATGTTACTCATGAAATGGCACTAAAATTGATTCAAGAGTGCCGATCCATTAATGTCGACTGTATTGTTGCGCCATACGAGGCGGATGCTCAACTCGCATATCTAAACAAAATTAAACTGGCCGATTATGTAATAACCGAAGATTCCGATCTGATGTTATTCGGTTGCGACAAAATTCTATTCAAGTTCCAGCTAACAGGTACCGCTGTTCTTGTCGAGGCCGATAAATTGCACGAAGCGATGGGATGCAAACCAGAAAATTACTCGTTTGACAAATTTCTATATATGTGTATACTATCGGGATGCGACTATTTGAAATCCCTACCCGGAGTAGGACTAGTAAAAGCTAAGAAATTTGTAATGTGCACCCACGATCCGGTGATCCAGAACGCGTTACCAAGAATCGTGTCTTTCCTAAAATTAAAAATCTCATCAGTTCCCGAAGAATATATAGATGGATTTATGAAGGCTGCAGCAACTTTCCGACATATGGTAGTGTATGATCCTATTCAGCGAAAACAAGTTCGGTTAAACGAGCTCACCGAATCAACGAATGAATACCACTGTGTAAATGCAGGTACCCTAATGACCGATGAAAACAAGGCATTCAACCTAGCCCTAGGCAATTTGAACCCATTTTCTTTAAAACAACTGGACGACTGGTCGCCGGATATTTTGCAATCTGGTCCTAGAAAAAATTCGAAATCTTTTACGAGCAAAATGTGTAAAAAACCTAGTATATGGAGAATAAAGTCGGCCATCGAAATTCCACGAACATTAACCGTACGTAATAGTGCAGTACATAAATCGGAAACAGTTACAAAGGTACTAAAAATCAAATCCGATCGTAAAAGTCCAGACGAAGAAATAATCGAAGACAGCAATTCAGAAGAGGCCATAGTAAATTTATATATGCAATCTTCTCGCACCGTATTAACCGAAACGGCGAATGATAAACGGTTGAGCGCGGAAAATACTTCACCTCCACAAAAACGGCAATGCTTAGAATGTGGGCCAAACACCCGCAGTATCACATCTACGTTACTAAAATCAACACAGTCTGTATCCATAAATAAAAAACTTGTGCTCAGCAAATTTTTCAGTACATTAAAGCCGAAAGAGATTGCACCACAAAAAACAGGCGCTATCCAGCTCGAAACAAAAGATAATGGTATTGTGAATTTTGTCGAATTTGGGGATGAATCAAATTCGTGCGGAGAAATAACTGAGACCGCAAATACCCAAATTGAGGAGGAGCCACAAATAACTGGATCGCAGAGCAGTAACATCGAAAATATCTGTAATGCATATTCATTTGAGAAGAAATCGATTTGTCAAGACGCTGAACCCAAGAAATCGTCAACCGTGAAATCGCCTAAAAAATCTCCGGCCAAGGTATTAAAAAAGTCACCGGACAAATTAAGGCCACGGATTCGAGTTGGTTTATCGAAATCCGCAGTACCTCAAACATCAATCCAAAGTAAATTAAGCCAATTTGGATTTCAGAAGAAATCATTAAAATAGTCTCGAGGTGGTTTTAAATTACCTAGGTTTAGGATTTTAATGTATTCAACATAAGACTCAGGATCTAACCCGCGACTAAGCTTATGTATTGTGTAATCTTGTTATATTTATATTGTAATTGAAATAAATTATCTGAATTCCGATTGTAATTGTTTTTTGGTAAACCGGCATTTTGGAGTTCTTTGAAGGTGTTCACATCATGTTGGTTTAGTATTACGTAAAATTGTTTAGACTGTGCTCGATCCATTTTATGGATTCCAAACGTTAAGCAACTTTGATTTACGTACGAACATTTAGGCGTTAACTTAAAGAATAGGTTTCTCGCTTTTCGCAATTTATTGAAATCGTTTGTTTTAAAACAATTTATTTGCTGAGGATTCTGTTCCTCATTAAACTAGCTCTATGGAAATTGGCAAAGAAGCTAATTAATATATCTAACAGAATGTAGTTCCCAAAATCTCATTCTCTTGTTTTGAAAACTTTTTTTAACTTATACCATGAGCCGCGATACTTAAACTCCTTTCAGATCAATGTTTCCCAAAGTGGATTGATCAAACCATCGAGGAAACGTAGCAAATTATGTGAGTACTTGTGTTTTTAATTAATAAATAATTTATGCCAAAAACAGTTCAATAAAATATCGATCTATGGAAAGCAAATAAGAAAAGTTCTTGTGTCGTTCCGAACTACCGCTTTGGCGGGATCCGACTAAATTCAAATTATTGACATCAAATCAATCATACATAAGATTTTAAAGGCTCTTAATTGATACTTCTTTTACTCTTTCTTTAAAATTCCGAAATTAATCGTTCGTTTTAGTAATGCTGCGTGCCTGCTGGTTAGGCGCATGAAAGTTGGATTAAAAAATCTGTTCTCATTTTCTGGTAGTTTTCAACTCTTGAACAATTTAAGCAAAAAATCTGTGTTAATTTTCGGATAGAAAAGGAATTGGATTAAGTTGGAAATATTAATAAAATGTTATAAAATAGAAGATCCTAAGAAATATTAAAGATTTCGGGGAAAATGTTTCTCGCAATTGCAAGACTGGGAAATTAAACTTACTTCTCAAGCTATAGATATAACTATTTGAACCGTCTTGCTAAGCTCCTTTGAAAAAAATATAGCGAGATAGGACATATCGATGAGATCATCGAAATGGAAGTATGATTTCCAGATGATAGTAGGAAAATTTTTAAACGACTATCAATAGTATGCTTTGTTGTAATATCTCAGTAACAACCTGGGTATAAAGTACAATAGCGTACAAAGAAAGTAGAATGACCACGGATGTCTACAATAAAGGTACGATATGCTCATGGGGTAAATGGCCCGGCAAAGAGAACGCGATGTCCCGAGGCTTGGTTTATTAATGTGAAAGTAGACGGCATATCGCATAATATACTGTGTTCCCCAGCGATGTGAAAGATTGGAAGCCATCGATTATTCCTGTGGTGATTTTAATAAAATGCTCTTCTGGAGGGGAAATAATTTTATTTTTCGTAGAGGTCGGGCGGTTCGAGTATTGACATAACTTTCATCATATATAGTAGAAGTAAAGAAGTTAACGAGATCTACAAGCACAGCGACTATATATACTGATAACTTATCGAGTTGAGCAGCAAAATATTTATTTATCATAATGTTGAATTACACGGAGGGCATCTGCACGCTTATGATGTTTCGGATAGATGGTATCTCCTTATATTGAAAGCAACAGATAGCAAGTAGATTTTGTAACAAGCAACGGCGGAATTGGTGGTAAATGTGGTATTGCTTCTACTAATGTGGTTGCAGTCTATAAAAAGAATTAACTATTTGTGACGCATAATAGTCATTGAAATTAATTCGAATCGTAATTCTACGTAAAGCAATTTTTTGCGAATAGCTTTAGATTATTGTTTACAAAGCATGGCATTCTCGAAGCATAAAGCGGAACAAAATTTAATAACCCTAATTTTCTAATATATTTCTGTTTTCCTAACACATTTTATTTTTGTAACATATTTAAATATTTATGTGAAATTCATTAATACCCTTAAGTCCAATCAATAAACGCATTTAATCCCTATATTCACTATTCGTGCTATTCTCGCCGTTGGTTTCCAAATTTCTTTTACATTTTTATTTCATTGCGTTTGGTTAAAAATTTTAGTTTTAGTTTTTATACAAAAATTTTAACCATAAATTGTTTACTTTAAAATCTGACAATTAAAAACTAAGAATTTCTAATATTATCTTCAGCAAGAAGCACTGCAGTCCACCTTCATTCATCATCATACCAACTTGCTTACTGTTGGTTCTTCATCCCATGAAAGGATTTGGCCAGCACAACGATATGTCTCCAAATATTTACGTTCCCAACAACGGGATCTAGGCCTCCTGGTGGTGCATTTTAGTGTTCGTAGAACATTTTCTAGCCATCTAAGTCTTTTTGTTTTTAAGAATCCTATTTTATTTATATACATTTTCGAGATAATTACGAATCGCATGATTCATTCATTCTAATGTTTGTGTCTAATGTCTACAAATACTCAATTTTAAACGGGTTATCGATTTCAAATATGTAAACTCTTTTACTTGAGTAAAAATCGCTTGACAAGAGAAATTCTTTCAACTAAACTATGTTGCCACCTGATAAGTTTGCCCTCGATTTTCATCTGGAAGTTTGAACCTATACCTACCCTCTACAACCTGTACTTCGGTATGCTGTCGTTCGCCTGTTGAATAATTACAAATATACTCTGACCAGGGAAATCCTTTTCGAAACATTTTTCTAATATAATCATCAGAATGAAGGTCTGATCGGTTGTAGATCTGTTTGGACGAACACCACACTGGTTTACGCTCGCTATATATCGATAACTTTGTTACCACTACGTTGGCCAAAACTTTATAACCAATGTTTAACAAAGCTAGTCCACGTTATAGTAATAAAATTTAAACGAACTCCCTTTTTATGTAGTGGGCAAATCATAACCGGTCTCCTAGACCATACAGTTTGAACAAGTTTGAGTTAAATAACCGTCGCTTTTAGCATTTTGAAGAGGTGCATGTCGAATTTTAAGAAACGAGCTCACATTTGCTTATGACGTAAAAATTTTTCCAACTGTTACTGGAATACTAGATACGAAGAAACTTCAAGAAGACATCGATAGATTAAGTGATCAAGCCAATCAAAACTCGCTTTACTTAAATATTAAGAAATGCAAAATCATGTCTTTCCATAGTAACAGAAATCTGTTAATTACTTGATACAAAGTCAACAACGAAATATTGCAAAGAGTCAATGAGATCATAGATTTAGGTGTTACATTATACAAGCGAGTGCCATGTTTGGCTTTGTTAAAAGATGGACAGGTGAATTTAAAGATATTCAAACCTTATGTTCACTCTATGTCGCTTATACGTTCGATCTCAACTGGAATACGCTGTATCGGTCTGGTATCCATACTATGCTGTACACATTAAAAGGATTGAAAGCATTTAAAAGAAGTTTCTAATTTTCTTGTTAAAGAAAAGTGACTGGGATTACGACCACAATTTACCATTCCATGAAAATGTGGCTCGGTTACCTCCGTACTCAACAAGATGCACGGATTACAAAATATCTACGCTTGAAAATAAACGACTTCTCTTAGGCGCGACTTTTATTGGTAACGTTTTGCTTGGTCGCATTGATTCAGCTTACATTTTGGAAAACATATCAATTCATGTGTTCAGAATTATTTTTTTTAAATTTTTAATTGTTAAATCAAAATTTGATTTGTATTTTTGTGTTTTAAAGTTCTTTATTTGAATTTTTAGATTTCTTTAAATAAATAAATAAGCTTAAAGCTAAATCTCATTTTTTATTTTATAACGAAGATAATAGTTTTCAAATGCCACAAAACAATGAACTAATGAACTAAATCTTCAAAGCAGATTAAACATCCGTTGACCAACGATTTAATCATTATACCGCTTTATCACCTTCCGCAATTATCTAACAAATATGTACATCAGCACAAAGCTATACAACCATCTTATTATTACATTACATGATGACCTATATATGTATAGTTGCTAAAAATTTGCCAGCCAATTAAACAACGTCCAATTTAAATGCCTTTAGCACTCTTGAACGTGTGCATAAGAATAAATCATACTTATACGAGAACAGCTAAGTTATTAGAGCTAATTATACATAATATTTAATTTCTTATGCACGTACATATATTCATAAAAACCAGCCTCAAACGTCTGTACAATTACAATGAGTACCTTTTTTGTAATATTACAAAAAATGGTAAGAAATGTAGAACAAGGTCAAGGATGGACATTAACCCATTTCTTTTCGACACAAATCTCAATACATTTATTACGAAAAGGTCATTGAGCTTGTTATAAATTAACCACACATCCGTAAAAACAACTTATGTAAGTGTAAGAATATTGACTTCCAGTTGTAATTTTCGTATGTGTATACTTTCATTATAAGCCTACGCATGGACATAACAAAAAGTAGAAGAATCGTATTACATATTTTGTAAACGGCCATATTAGAATTTTTCATCTAAGAAATTGATCTTACATTCTACTGTACGATTTACACGTTTAATTTACTGTACAACATATTGCTGTATAAAGGAACATTTTACCTGTACACATTTATATACTTTGGCGTAAAATGAAAAATTGCGACCAAAGCAAAAACTACACGTAAGATTTATTTTCACGTACATATCCATAAGCAAGCACCAGAACAATAAGCGAAAGAAGCGAAGTGCGGTGAGCAAGACGTAAACGAATTACTGTTATTCTATATCCAAACCAATAATAAAATGATCATAGCACCGTATCGTTAACACACAAAAATCTTTTTATTTTCTTTCAGAGCTCTTTGAATGTTTCGCTGGTGAAGACGGAATAAAATTCTTGTCTTATTGTTACGTGTGTGTTTTGTACAGTGTGTGGTAATTATTAAGTGATTAAATTAAATTTATAAGAAATGTTAGTGTTTAAAATTATTACGTGTACCGTGGTACTGTTAAATATTGTGTCGGGTCATACAACACAAAGGCCCGGAGGTTTTAGTAATCCCTATGAGGCGCAACAAGACGATAATGGTGGAAGTCCATTTTTTGATATGGCATCCGCATTTCTACAGGAAACGTTAACAAATCAAAATGGAGGTGGTGGTGGTGGATTGGGTGGAATTGCATCGTTAATCGGGACCTTTATGCAACCCGAAGGTGTTAAATCGGACAATGGTGCTGGCGCAATACTGTCCGGTATTGGGAGTATTATATCGACTATGAATAGCGGTGGTAATTCTGGAGGTAGTGGTGGTGGTGGTGGTGGTGGCGGTGGATTTGATCCTGCCCTAATTGGTAACGTGATCCAAATGTTTGCAGCGGCAAATTCGGCTCCAAGTAATAATAACCGAAATAAGCGAAGTGATGAACAATCACCTATTTTGGATACAGTACTATCATTAGCCACTACATTTTTGGCTAATCAAAACCAGCCACAGCAGCAAGGTCACCAGCAACGCGAAAAACGGCAAGCTGAACCAGCTGGTGATGGTTTGATGACATTATTGCCCATGGTGATGCAAGCTTTTAATTCTTTCGCCGGACCAGAAGGTGAAAAAACCCAACAAAAACATAAAGAACATGCCTGGGTATTACCTCCGTTCCTCGAAAAAATTCACGTAATTTGGGATCATTTCCAGCAGTCAGAGTTGGCTCAAGTTTTATGGGAAAAATCGGGAATTCATACAGTTTTTAAGGTAAAACTATTAAAAAAAACTATTTTAATTTGAATTGTTATGCAGCTTATTTACTCATTACGTGTAAATATCAAATATAGGGTTTTGTTGGCCATGATGATAAATTGGATTACGAGAAACTGTTTGAATCCCTCGAAAATCAATCGTTCCGAAGAAAATGGATTAAGAAGGCAACCCTATATCTAGCAGACTGGGCTAATTACATCGCCAACCCTGAAGTGTATACCAGGTAAGAAACTATTAGATATCCGTCTAGTCACTATATATTAACGATTATTACTAAAGAGAAATTTATGAGTCACCCCCGTAATATGTATTTACCCAAAATACCAACCCATTTTGGTATTTCTTTATGACTTCTTATGAAAAATAAATTTCTGTCTTCGTGACCCATATTCCATCTAACCGTACTTTCAAGTTTGGTTTCACATACAAGTCATAATTTTATTTATTTATGTTTATATAAAATAAGAGCCTATATACTAATTTATGTATAATAATCAAGTCTCGACATCTTATGTCTATACTGTTATAAAATTAGTAAATTAGAAAACAACTAAACGCCAGATTTTAAATTCAGAACATATTGCATAACATAATTATTTTGTGATTTGAATGAACGGTTATTTTGATTACACCTAATTGTCTAATTCTTTTGTATGCCTTCTTTCACAAAATTGATTGAAGATTTGGAAAAATAATTAGAAATTTATGCAAATTATATAGATTTGGAATTTTAGATCAATACCGTTTTACATATGTACACAGGGAGATATTTAGAACACCTGGTCAAAATATAATTATGTGCTTTATTTGTTTTAGGTATTTCCACACGGGCCAAATGATGTTAAACGGATTTTTACAATCGCAAGGCTATCCGAAGCAAACACACTTTGAAACGACGCGACCCAGCGAAACTATTTCGAATTTAATTGATCATGTCGCCAAAAAGCATCTAAGTATTAAGATACAATCACTAATTTATGTTAAACCTACCATAAATTATATAAAGGATTTGTTAAAATTGGGAGAGGCTCGAGGCTTGCTGCAAAATTTCAATTCAACGGAAATTAGTGATAAACTCACCGATACTCTAAATTTAGAAGTTATTGAACCTGTACTACGGGTGTACCGTGCATATCGCCATGCTATTGAAACACCACACTGTGATAAATATATCATGTGTGAGGTGAATTCGCACGATGGTCGAGAAAATTTCGGGCTCGCCAAATTTAAATCGGGCATCACGAAATTTGGTAGCATGGCTGCGGCATGGTTTATCAGTACGGAAACGGGCACACCATTCTGGACCCTTTTCGGTGTCATCAATGAACCACACAATTGCCAGTCGCGTTTCCCAGTCGATTGTTCCGGTTTCCATGACAACGAGGCAAAAGTAACGACAGAATATATACATAATGAGCTGTAAATTTGTATTGCTGTATCCAAATTCGATCGTCGCCATGCTTCAAATAATATTAAACAAATTTACAAATTATACAATATATCAAATCACATAAATTTTAGTTTATAAGTTTTGTATTTTAAGTTTGTGATAAGCTTCAGCTGAATGTAAAGTTATTTTTTAGAGACAATACTCTACGTACACAAAACATTTTTGTTATATTTTGTTGTAATTTTTCATTTGACTGATCTAATATTTAAAATAGTTATAGAATAAAATAAATAACAATTAAGATCGAGGTCACAAAAATCTATCTTAATAAAAATAATTATATTTTTTAAACATCTAGAATAAAAATTATTAAAGATCACAAAAATATTGTGCACGCACTCAAGTAACATTTAAAAAGGGATCGGGGCAAAATGTTATAACCGGCTAATTATTTTTTCTTAATTGTTTGGCAAATCCATTCCATTCCTTCCTGCAAATTATAAAACCGAAATAATATAATTCAAAATGTGTAAATACGTTGTTTAATAAAATATCACACCTTTACGCCCGTTCCATCGATCGCAGAACATCCAATGATTTGCCATGTACGATTTTTTAAATTAACTAGACCCAATGCAACCGCTATTTCGGCTGCCGGTAGCACATCCAACAAATCTTGTTTATTTGCGAACACTAGTAATGGCACATCATTTAATTTCTCATCCGTTAGGATTTCGGTAAGCGCTTCGGTCGATTCGGGAACTCGTTTATGATCATTGCAATCGACCACATAGATTAAAACGTCTGTGTTTTCAAAATAATTTTTCCAGTATGGGCGAATTTTTAGTTGGCCACCTATGTCCCACACATTGAGTTTATAGCCATCTGCCGCAACCGATTTAATATTAAAGCCTGCTGTTGGTGTGACATGGGCTACTTCTTCAGATGCGAGTTGCTTAAGTAAGGTAGTTTTTCCTGCATTGTCCAAACCGAGTAGTAGAATTCTTAATTCTTTATCGGGTGTTGATCTAAGCTTCCGTAAAAGTGAGAGAAGTCCCTGGAAATAGAAATATTTTGCATTAACAAATTGCACGATTTACTATCATTGTGTTTAAAAGGAGTCTGTGCTATGAGTAGGATATTATTAGAACTAAAATAACCAGACCTTATTGCCAAAGAAAATGTAGGTTTAGATTTGCTTGTTTGTTTAGTTTATTAACTTTACAATATGTTTTAGGGTAAATAAGCGCTCGAAACTCTTCCGAGTTCGCATTTAAGGTTTATACATTATCAGTCAGTCAAATCGAGGATTGGCTATTGGTAAACCTGTATATTAAATGAGTTCATTTTCATCTATTATCATAATCAGGTAATCGAAAATCTCATTACTCTTTTATTCCTATTAAAAGCAGTAAGCCCAATTAACGATGTACGTTATGTATAAGTCACTTCAACATAGAGGTTTGGCGGCATCTCTACTGAGTGACAAATTTTGGTTTTGTTTTGTTAGTATACCTACCCTTTACGACAGTCTAGATTTACTCGAAATGAATCGGTCACAACCACCACCATTAGAAGTGGATGTCATCAATCAAAGTGCCTAACTTTACTCGTAAAGACTACCATGGAAATTATTACACCAGCCCTTACCTTTTCGTTTTTATAATGCACCGAGTTGCTTTTCATTATACACGTTATAACTTTCCTCGAATTTATTAGCATTCCTATAAGTATAGCAGCCCTTACCATTAAGAATTATACATTTTCCTTTGTACAAATCACCGATTTATATTGTCAATATATATCAATACAAACAACTAGCCACGTTGTCCATGGTAATCGTATTCTCAAGGGACAGCTTTTCTCCGCATCATTTTTGATTAGGCCTGTACTGACCATCTTCAGACCATAAACATAAACTTGTTTGCTTAATATAGATATCTTGTCTTCACCTCTTAGTAACCCATTTGAACCCGTTTGTTGCGGTTTGATGAACTACGTTTTTTCTGGTCGTTGCATCCTGTTCTTGAACAGGTGCAAACACAAATAATTGATCTTAGTCAATATATATTTGCAAGCAACCTAATCTTTTCGTTTAAACAATTCTTTCAGCTTCCACGTATCAATTTTAATTAGATTTATACTATTCCACGATGGCGACAATCCAACAAGCCTTTTTGAGACCTGATCTCAACCTTGCATACATATGAATTTGAACGGTTCACCTTTTACCAAAAATTTCGATTTTCACAATCAAATATGTCTTAGACGCTTGCCCATAGCGGAACGATCATTGGTAGTATTTTCACAATTCAGACGGAAATTACGGTATTCAGGTAATTATTGGCACGAAATTCAGATTTAAATCATTATCAATCAAATTGACTTTCCGCTTTCGAATTTTATTTCCAATGCTGAGGGTCTTCAACTCATATACGAAACAATTTCAAATTGCGTAATAACACGGCTTTTTGCAGTTCCAAAATTCAAAAAAAGTTCTCCTTGTTACTTTCCAAATAGTCTAATACTAAAAAACTCCTTGATTTCTTTCAAATAATCAATTTATCTTTGTTAGAATTTAATATTCAAGCTTCTGTTTCAGTAAATCTGTAGTTCTTTATCAATAAGCATTCAAAAATACCGTTTACCTGCACTTGTGCTTGGATTGGACCGCATAAATAACTTTGAATCAATTCCAGTAACCTCAATGACCGTGTTTCAGACACTTTCGGAATTAACATCCGAATTAATTTTCCCTTGACACAAACATCGCATTCCGCCGCATGGTTGCATTTTGATGTACACTCCGTAAACTTACAGTACTGGTAGTGGTTATCACCACTAGTGGTGATTTAAAATATGATGCCACTCAAAGATATAAAGTTATCGATAAAATCGATAAAAAAATTAATATTGAAATTGTTGGCAACATCCTCGAAAGTAAGCTGATAATTTTTATCAGCAAGCATTTAGCAATTTTTTGATCAGATTTTCGATGAAGCGTAGTCTGCGGCCCATGATAAGCACTTTCACTTACTGGCCATTTCCAAAAGTTACATTTTCGATTTCAAAATCGATGATCCAGTCGCTCGATCAACAATCGAAGTGAATTGATCCAGTTCATCGTAAATGGCTTTCTCCGCAACTGGTATTTCATCTTATATAGAAGACTTTACTACATATTTTGAACGCATTCACATCAACAAAAGCATGCATTGCTCAATCACTATAAATTACCGTTGCATTTAACACATGCTAACACTAGTGTGAATTTATCTTCATCACAATTGAATATTTAGTCCAACAGAGCTGTAAGGCAATGAACCAAATAACGCAGCACTCATAAACAATTATGGCTTGTAAATATCACTGACCGTGAGCATTTGGTCATTTCTACTCACAACGAAGGATAGGGGCATCTGAAACGGGTTTCCGTTTTGTCGCTAAAAGTGGGTTAAGCGGCAGGATAAACTACCTACAAGGGTTTAGGTGGTCTGAAACTGAGACCTATAATACCATACCATCAATGGTTACACTCTCCAGTACACCCACCATCAGAATGGAAGGGAAATTGCAGTCGGCTTTCTCGTCCACCGGTGAGTGCAGCAGCTTATTATCAACTTCTACCCTATCATCATCATCATCATCATCATCAGCTCAGTAACAACAAGGGCCAACGCGTCGCCGAACTTGCTATAATGTATAATCTGATACGACTATAGGTTATACATTATATAGCAAGTTCCGTGACGACTTGACCGATTTGTTCTTTCAACATAAAAAATCCTCTAAGTCGCGGTTTTGACGATCGAATGATAGAAGAAATGAAAATCAAATTGATTGCATCATCATCTCGAAGAAACTTTTTACCAGTATAACTGACGTTAGGGACATAGATAGCAACCATAATTATGTTTGCTATTTTTAAATATAAGCAAACAACTGTCATCAAGCAAATATCTTCCGCTGGAATATGTTATCTGTGCACTAAAAAGTGAAGACTCACTGAACATCTAGACTGACATGCAATGAAATCCACGAACCACAATTATACATCCAGAAGCACTAACTAGATATACAATCAGCCTTAGAAGCTCTGAAACGCAGAATACATCCATGTCAGGAACGCCCTAACCAAATTCCTGCGTTCCAAGCTGAAACCGGAAATTGATTTGAAATGAGCATTAAAGCACCACGACAACTATGATTGTAGTCATCAAACTCATGAATTCAATCACAGTGAAAAAATAACAACGAACTCGTTTTCAAAATAAGTAACGATTCACATAACTTTTAGAAGTTTTTTTCGTTATTTTCATCAGTTTATAATGGCATAACTACAACTAACTTCGAATTCGTTGTAACGTTTTTACTCATATTTGTATGCACTACTCACTTAAATATAATACTGTTAGTTGCGAACCTGTATATTTGACTATATTTTACTTATATTGGATGCAAATTATATTTCACCAAGAATATCGTTGCAACGTTGTTACCTAAATTATTTTATGCCATTAGTTTTCGTGATCAAGAATGATCAATTCTTCCTTTCGCTTCAGAATTGCTAGAGCACTTAGGAGCAACTACTGAAAAAAAAATTCATATGTTTTAAAACTTTGTTCTGATGGTCTATTACCTTATACGAGTACAGAGCTACCAAACAGAAAAGGTGGAATAGACATTCATTAATACCACACTTAGTGTAGACTTAAGTCAAATTAATACATGACCAATGAAAGTGGATGATTCTTAGATGTGTTCTTCACCAATGAGTAAATAGGTGAATCACTGATGTCTTGCATAGTTATTATTTACAAGAAAATGGAAATTATATTCGTCTGCCAGCAATAATTCAGTGCATAATCAATAAACCACGTACCACTAGAAGAAAACGGGAAACATTCTGCCCTTCAACTATACTTTGAAGAAGTTATCGGAGAAATTTCAAGTAATTCATCAATCCCTAAATTGTTTAAGCTTGGTGTCTGCAACAAAGTTAGATAACGCGCGTCATCTTCAATCACACAACACAGTTTATACTAAAAAGATCTACTAATCGTCCGTTCTCAAAAGGCTCATGAAATTAAAAGTCATTTATGAAATTGGTTTAGTGATTCAGGCCATACTTATATGTGATAAATGGAAATAAGAAGTCCGAGAGAGCAGCTCTACGTAGGATAAGGACAGCCTTTAAAATCATAATAGAAAATATGGTTGGTTCGGTGTGATGCTTATAAAAATAGGACTACTAATGAAGCCACAACCAATAAACACTTAAGAACTTAAATATACGCTTATTGGACCATTTCGGTTAGCACTACGACTACCGAAATATAAGACACTTTTGTCATGAAAATTAAACAACTGGCCTTTTTGTTATTTATTTCATTTCATTTACCCAAGAGGTCTTAAGAGACCTATGAAAAGAATCACAAATAATTGGTTACATAACTATTTACAAAATACGTACAATTGTAAGATTTAGTAGCGAAAATACAAGGGAGCAAACCCCCCATGAGACGAGAACCAAAATATATTTTTTAAATAAGTAGATCCTACTATAAAACCAATAAAACTTGATTCCAATTTTTAGATTTTTCCGTCCCTCTGCTGTGAGCGCATAGGAGGCTTCGGCTGATGTAACTGTGTGCGCCTCGGCTATTCTTGGTAGGCGCGTCCACGCCGCGCGGATGGGCACTACTTGCAGTGGCTAAGTTCTGCCAGGGACCTAGTGTTAGGAGGTATACCCTGACCAATTAAAATAATGAATACAACGGAAAAAGGAGAGAATACCCCAGGTACACCAACTACCCAGTTGGCTAATCCACTCCCTAACGAGACTGGCTCAATGGATTCTGGGTGAGCCAATCATTGCTATACCCATTCAAAAGTAGCCAAAGTTGTTAAGATCACCACCTAGACAAACTAACTCAGCAAATCAATTGAAAAATGAAAACGCTGAACTCTGTCGATAACCCAACTAAGAAGCAAAGTTGACAAACTAAAAAAGGAAAACACCGAGTTCTTTACTGATGAAGAGGAATTCGCGAGAGAAACAGATTGGGTACTGAACAGGCAAAAAAACCTACCAAAAAACGAAGAGCAGAGTTCTAGCCTGAAGTTGGAGAACAATCGCAATCTACTGTAACTGGTATTACTAATAGTCCAGCACACAAACAACAAAAACAAAAGCAAGAAAATCAACAACAAAAGGTTGCACCGAAAGAAAAGGCTCCTCTGCCAATTAATGTGATCGGCATAACAGAATTTGCTAGTAAACAAACTATAATGAAATCAGTGACCACTAAGGAGTACAGGGTAGTGTAACTAAACAATAACGTGTGGAAAATCAATACACCAGATTCCGATACATATAGAGCACTAGCCACAAAGCTCAATGCGGAAGATAAATAATGGTTCACATACGAAGATAAAAACAACCGTGCAATTAAGGTTATGGCCAAAGGCCTTCTTCCAACGTGTAGGAAGGAAGATATAATGGAGGACCTAAGGGCGATAGGTCTACAAATAGAAGATGCAGTAAATATCCTAAAACGAGAGAGAGGTGAGAACAAGGAAGTAAACAAAGAGGGCTCCCACTTTTTATACTTACTTTTAATAAAAAGGAGAACGTTGTAAAAAAATTTAACATCAAAGCAATTCTAAATATGAGGGTTAAAATAGAACCCCTAAAGAAAAATACGAGGCTAATACCTCAATGCAAAAAATGCTATGGTTTCAACCACCAGCAAAAATATTGCGGTCGAGATCCTAGGTGCGTAAAATGTGCTGAAAAACACAACGCTAAAGAGTGTAAGGAAAGTAGAAACAACACTGCAAAATACTTAAACTGTAAAGGGCATCATCCTGCGAATTACAGAGGATGTGAAGTAGCCAAAGAACTTCAAAAGGCTAAGAAACAAAATGTATCAGTTTCCTCAAAACTCTATGGTTACCAGAGAGAAATCAAGAAGAAGCCAAGCGGAGCCAAATCCACCAGTTATAGGTACAGGACGGAAAACCTACGCGCAAATTGTACAACAATCATCTAATGCTATTACTGATGACCCTCTTGAAAGGATATGTAGAAGCATAGAAGCCATAAATGCTAGGCTAGCCAAGCAAGAACGTGGTCTAGAAGCTTTATATAAGCGTCTATTAAAGCAAGAAACCATGAAGGGGGCAACAGTTTCTTATATTAAAATGAGCAGAACATTAAGAATTGTCACCTGGAACTCGAACGGACTACCGCAGCATGTTCCAGAGTTAGAAATTTTCCTAAATTTAGAAAAAATAGATATATGTCTTATATCGGAAATCCATTTGACAGAAACATCATTTATTAAAATACGTGATTATGAATGTTTTCATGTTGTTCACCCAGGAATAACAGGGAGGGGAGGATTATCAGTAATAGTGATAAAGAATGCCAAACACTATGAAGAACCTGGTATCGAAAAAGAAAGTATGCAAGTTACAACCATAAAAGTTGAAACTAATAATAATATTGAATACGCAGTATTTCCTCTATCTACTGCCCTCCACGCTATAATCTAAACAAAGAAGATTATAGCAGACTCTAGATAACTAGGATCCAATTTTATTATTGGTGGTGACTTTAATGCAAAAAACACCTATTGGGGATCAAGACTTACAACCCATAAAGGAAAAGAGCTTTTCGAAGCAGGTCGCTGATATAAATAAAATCCCAGATCTCATTGATTTCTATGTAACGAAAGGGATTTTCGAGGACTACATGTGTCTCGAAAATCGCGAGAGGATATATTCTGACCATTCACCTGTAATCTTGACACTCAGCACAATGATAATTAATAAGGATATAACTTGCCTAAGCTGACAAATAATAAAACTGACTAGAACCTATTCCAAGAACTAATTGAAGAGCAAATAAACCTTCAAGTGCCAATTAAAATTCTTTTTAATTCTCCTACTAATCATACCGTATCCCGTAAAAAGACACTAATTACTCTCTTTGGAAAGCAACAAAGGCATTAAAAAGGACCAAAATGCATGTGCCGCCTATTAAAAATGAGGAAGAAACCTGGGCCAAAAGTGACAAGGAAAAGCTACTTTATTTGCAGCTCACTTGGAAGAAACCTTCCAACCGTTACCTAGGCAAACTGTAGATGAAAACATAATAACAATCAGCAAGATTGATGACCATAATATATGATCTGTAACACTACAGGAATTGAAAGTTGAGATCAAGTACAGTTTAAATGCGAAATGCTGCCTTCAGACTAAAATATGTCACACGACAGAGGAAGGTTGCTGAAGTAGTTACGATTCCTACACCAGGTACACCAGCAAATGAAAGAAGAACGAAATATTATTCCACCACTCTACGATAGAACAAGTTCACAATATAAGGACATAATAGAAGACGCACTTGAGAAAAATAAAATATACTCCAGTATCTTCTTAGATGTAGCACAAGCTTTCGACAAAGTTTGGCACTAAGGATTTGAATTTAAATTGCATCGAGATCTTCCTAAGCAGTTCTATCAAATTCTTAAATCTTACATTGCAGATCGGCATTTTCGTGTGAAATATAACGGAGAGTACTCTGAACTTAGTTCAGAGAATAACAGCAGGCATACCACAAGGTAGCGTACTGGGTCCTATATTGTATATCCTGTACACCAGCGATATGCCAAATACAGAAGGTGCTACCATAGCAACATTTGCAGACGATACAGTTATTCTGCAACTGGAAAGAGTATATCAGAAGCAACGGCGATACTTCAACAAGCAACCAACTCAGTGAGTAGCTGGACAAAGAAATGGCGCATTAGCCTAAACGAAACAAGACCGGTTCACGTAAACCACAAACCAGAAAGTTAACTGAATTTCAGTTCAGTAGAACTTAATTCAAGGCAGGTTCCAAATGCAAATACAGCCAAATACCTTGGCATGACTCTCGATTGCAAGCTTAGATGGAAAAGGCATGTTAAAAATAAAAAAGGAGAATTGAACATCAAATATAGGAAAATGTATTGGCTAATAGGTAGAAATTCTGAGCTTACATTACATAATAAATTGCTATAACGGCAAATACTTAAACCAGGATGGACCTATGGTATTCAACTTTGACCAGGCTATTATGTTCTATTTATTTATTATTTTATTTTGAGTATGTCTCGAGTGGTTTAGATTATTACTAAACAGAAATCGTTTATGATTTAGAACGAATGTTCTGGACATTCCCCGGGACCAGTTTTCAAATAAATCAAATCAGCTATTTCGCAAAGGAGTAGACAAATATAAAAACTCAAAGTTATATATCTAATAATTAGTTCACGTAATTCAAGTGCTACCCAAACAGGTAAATAGCGAATTTATTAGGTTTTTAAATTAATAATTTACCTTAATACCGAAATAATTACACAGTTCGCAATCACATGAACCTTCCCCTCAAAATAACCTTGTTTAAATCTAACGAATTAAATATGTATTTAATAATTTTATTTCGAAGTATTGTAATCTTCAAACTAAGTATTACCAAATCTATTTCGAGTAAAAAGAATTCAATAATTGGAAATCTAATTGAAAGTAAATATAATTATTTTACAGTAAATAATTTTTGTTAACACGCATTTCCATGGTAACGAATACTAACAAAATAAACCGTGCGAAAATGTTAAATAAAAATCATTTTAATAATGAAATTTGTACAGACAAATAATAAATATTCGTTTTTATTTAATCAGTAATCAGTATTATTAAAAATATCTCACCATAATTTAATATATTTATATTAATTCGAAATATATATGTATAACTTTTTCAACACAAAATAAACCGAATCGCTACTTTTTTGTACATAGAAAATTACTGTGAAGCTAGACGTGATTTGTTTGTTGTTTGATAGCACTGTAGTTTGGTATTTTTCCACTAGGGATTTCGTTCTATCGTTAATTTTTGAAACTAGATCGTTTGACATTAGAAAATTTGTTTTCATTCCACAATTATTTTATTTATAAAAAATAATTTTATAGTTTCTTTATATAAGAGAACCAGTTAACCAATTAAAAGTTATAAATACAACTGCGGACAATGACAAATCAAATACTATGGTGTGGGTATAATGGATTCAATCAATTTTCAAGTTGCAAAAAGTTGTTTTCCGACTCTATAGAAGGTTAGAAAATTAATTTACTTTTGCCTTCTTATTTATAATTCGAATTTAAAATACATATTTTAGAATCGGATTTACCTCTCGAGAAAGCAGACTCATTTGATTGCATATCGCTGTGGAACTATAATGCTTTCCGGATAAACAATAAACTTCACATCGTTGGGACTGGAACGTCTCACACCATCGAGTATGATTGTCGAATTAAAAAGATTTGCGGGTCTGATAATATTCTACTAATATTATTAGAAAACGGGAACTTATATCGGTTTAAACTGGATACGCAAGAAAATATAAAACTTGATTTTTTGTGCAGCGGAGAGAGAAGCGATGATGGCAATGAAATTATTGTCGATATTGCGTGTGGCATTAAACTTAATATAGCTGTTTCAAATAAAAATGTATTTTACACAGTTCCAATGAAATGTTTTGATTTTCCGAAAGAAACGAAAATTCAGCAAATTTGTTGTGGAAATGAGCATGTAGCATTTTTGACCGGCAATGGAGATGTATATGTGTGGGGTTCTGGATTGTAAATGCTTCGGTAGATTTTTGAACGATTTCTATTCTTAAATCTTATATTTTAGGCGAGGACAACATGGGAATGGAGAAGTAAGTGATCTAACTGAATATCCGGTACTTATTGAGGGCTTAAGCGGTATAAAGATAATTCAAATTGCTTGCGGTGGTTGGCATGTCGCCGCGATCTCATCGTTCAATGATTTGTATATATGGGGATGGAATTCGAATGGACAACTGGGCCACGATTCAGTCGTAACTAGCATTCCCACCATAGTAGATTTCAACGATTTAAATATTAAACATGTAGCGTGCGGCCTTCGCCATACTGTAGTTCAAACTGATATGGGTAAACTATTCAGCTGCGGTTGGAATAAGTATGGACAATTAGGCGTGCCTTCTAATTCAGAACTCGAAGAAAAGAAATTTCGAGAAATTAAATTTAACATCCCTGTAAATATATTAGATTATAAGCTAAAATGTGGTGATTGGTCAACATTTTTAATAAAATTGTGATTTTACAACTACATATAGACTTCTCGTTCAATTTCGCCAATTTTTTTGATAGCTTATCTATACAAATTTGGGTGATTGCTATTTTCTTTATCACTTATCAGTATGTCGATAATGCGTAATTTAAACACTACGGTTTCTTGTACAGATCAATTAATTTACATTTATTTCATAAAGTATTCTATGTGCAACTGATGGAGGTTGCGCTATTAGATTAAAATTGCATTCTTAAAATTTGGGTGCTTCATTTTCAAGTTTTGAGTAGTCCCGAACTGGTGAATAGAACTGTAAGTAAATATAAAACGGAAACATTTATTATTTACGCAGGTCAAGTGGTTTATGGTCGTTACCTTGTATTGCTTGTTGGAATATTCTTGCCATGGCTCAGGATTGGTTTTACGATTCCATGTAACGTCTGGATTACGGGTAGCCAGACGAAGCGTATAATAGACGGCACCAATAGCTCCTGCACCAATACATACATATAACGGGATCAACTGTGAAATAGGAAAATTTTTATAACAGCGCACTAATTATGTAAGCCCAGCCCGACGTTCCCGTCATTTTGATTGTATTGAAATATTGAGAATTTAAAAACTAAGAACACAATTTTAGTATTAACTTACAGCTGGATGTTTTTTCAAGCTCGCTAAACTTAGTCCTTGCATCTTGTCTGCTTTGATATTCTTTAAAAGGATTTAAAAAATATTTCGTATTAAGAAAGTTGTAGAATGACAGCGGAATAAAGATTTTATATGAAAAACACTGCTACAGTCAAGTTGAAAACTTGAATCAATGATTGGTAGGGCTGGAAACCGATTACGTGGAACCGGTTCAGTTTCAAGCATGTCAACGTGATTCGTTTTAAAAACGCAAATCGTTGAGCAAACCTTTATACCCCATTTACATGCGACCAACATTTTTCTTCTGCAAAATGAAAGAGATATAACATTGACATTTTGCACATGAGAGACAAGAAAAGAAATATATCCCAACAACATTTTGCAGAAGTTTTTTTCAGCCACTACACGGCAAAAACCACTATAAAAATGAAAATGTTGCCATAAAATATGTTCGATCCGAGTATTTTTATGGCAACATTTTTAAAATTAACAAAAAAAAATATTTTATATTTACAAAAGGTTAAGGAATCATAATAAAAACAGACGCCATAGATAAAAATGTAAATTTCGCATTTGAATTAATTAAAAATAAATTAATAATTTTCATATAAAAAAATTATGGCATTACTATATACGTTTATTTCTTTCTAGCATGTTGAATATTCTTATATAGCGGATTCTTCTTATTTACCTGTAAAAATTTGCAGAAGAAAACAATTTTCTACATGTAAATGGGGCATAACTGTGCGTTTGTTTATACTTGCGGAAATAAGTACGGCACTAATATATCGCATTCGCTCCCGCAGGTATATATTCATGCCTGCGAAGCGTATATGATATATTAGTGTCGCTCTAATTTCCGCGAGTATAAACACACAGTAAAACAAGCTTATTACATAACTTTCAAATATGTAGTACAGTTTTTTTCATAATTCTTATCGACATGGAGTAGAATAACCTCGTAATCTTTTGGTAAACAACTTAAAACATGACAAATAAACTACAAAATCTCCAAATTCAAGAAGAAAACTCAAACTAGATAATTCTAGATTATTACGATATTTTCACGGTTTATACCCCATTTATGTACATGCGACCAACGCTTTTCTTCTGCAAAATGAAAGAGATACAATATTGACTTTCTGCACATGAGAGACAAAAAAAGAAATATAAAATTTTGCAGAAGCATTTTTGAGCCCCTACACCGCTAAAACCACTATAAAAATGAAAATGTTTTCATAAAATATTTTCGATTCGAGTATTTTTATGGCAATAATTTTAAAAATAACAAAAAAAAATGTTTATATATATAAATGTTAAGGATTCATAATAAAAAGAGGCGCTATAGATAAAAATGTAAATTTTGCATTTGAATTATTTAAAAATAAATTAATATGTTTAATAATAATAAAACTTGGTCACAACCATGTTTAAGAAAGATTATAATTACAAATCCATATATTATATTTAATACCAGTTGAAATAGAGAATGGATGGAAATAGTTAAATATAATCTTCTAAATTCCGTTTTTATTTCAATCTCTGGAAAATGTTAGGTTGTCGATAAAAATTGGAAACTTTGAAAGTTGTGACAAGACATATTCATATAATTTAGATTAAATTAAATCTGTTAATTCGATGTTTGTCCAATGAATGAAACTATGTTTATATATCACGCTATAAATTGCGTTGTTATAAAATATTTTTAGTATATATCCGTCGGTACGACACACACACTAAAATATTAACAAAATATGTGATTACTGATCTTCGGTTGTAAGTAACAGTACATTTTTATATATCTACATTTAGGCTGAGTTCTACATTTAGGCTGACTGTGATAAATACAATAAAAATACAAATACAATAAAAATAAAAATACAATAGCGTACTTTTGGTGTAACAGTAAAAAACTAAAATTATGCTTCACTTCTCCTCACGATGTACGTGACGCAATCATATTAAACAGTATTATATACGACCAAGACCAAAGAACCTAGACCTGATTGTGCACAAAAAGTAATTGAGTAATGTTAGCCGTGTTATTTGAGCACTATCCAGTGCCGAAGGGAAATTTCTACTGAAACTGCAGCTATTTTCATTGGTGTCGCTTGTATACACCTTTTTTTCCCCTTGATGATAATGGCAACAGGTCGAAATATTTGAAATTAATTTATTAACAAAATTATAAATTTCTCTATTAAAAGCTAGCTTGATTCATTATAAGTTTAAAAAAAGACAAATTACGCAAATTATATTATATATTATATACACGTTTTACTAAAATAAACAATTTCGTATGTTTTTCTCGAAATCATAAAACAAAACAAAAAATTGACATTACGTCAAAATTTGTAAAGAGAATCCGACGTTCCACACTTTGATTCTTTCGTCGTAATTCGTTCCTCGTTTCCTTCTTCAGCAACAAACTATTGTTTGTTGCTGAAGGGGAAGGAAACGAGGAAAGAATCACGACGAAAGAATCAAAGTGCGGAATGGGGGAATGGTTTGCTTTGGTTTAAGGGTTGTACAAAACAAAGGAAATTTAAAATTTCCCTTTGAAATGGATAGCCCTCCGGATAGCGGCTCCCAATAAATAGGTAGAGCAAGATATTTTTCTATCGGTTTTTAACTAAAAAGTTGAATGAAAAATCTTAGTTTAGAGTTAAATAAATTAATTATATTAAAAAATAACGCGCTAAATATTAGTTTTGACATAGAAAATTGGGTGCTCCGGATACATCTATCGGGCGCTAATAAAAAAACACGGCTATTCACAGATCGTAAAATTTGTTGTAGTTATTCAGCAGTCAGCTGTTCAGAATTATTTTATATAAATATACATGAACATGAGTACCTCTATTCTGGCTCTCCCGGGGAATTGGTGAAAAGTTTTGCTATAATTAGAAATCACATTAATTCCCAAATATGTATTTATTTCCCTTTCCCAAATGTATATTCAGATAGACTGGCAATAATTTTGTATCTTAAGTTGTATAAACTTAAAAACGTATTGCGAACTTATTGCAATTTTAATTTATTTTAAATATATAAAATTTCAAAAAAATTCAAAAATATGCGAATCATAATTCTCTAGAAAATTAATGGGGAAAAATTAACGTTCAAAAAAGATTCCCAAACGCCAAAACACACTTTGGGGAATAACTAATTCCCAACTGCTAGAGAAACGTCACTATTTCTCAATTCCCTGGGAAAACCACAGAGCCGCTGGGGACAACGAAAACTCAAAATGTAATAAAAACTAGAGTAAAGCTTGGGCAAGGGTAATCTTTATTTTATTTCTGGTCCTAATTTCTGGTAAAATCAAATAAATTTACTTCCAAAAATGGCCATTATTCTTACAAAACAATCATTTGGGCACCCATATCGAAAGCTTCACTTTTTAATATATGATTCAACGTTCACCGGTATAGTTCGGTGCGCGAATGGGTTTATGATTCGATTCCTCCTCTCTGTAACTACAATTCAAAAATTCAAATATGTACTATAAAATATACTTTCGATCTTTATTTTAATTAGGAATTCTAACACAAGTTTCACAATCGGGATATTCAATTAAATTCAATTCATACTTCAGCGACAGTGCTGGAGGCACAAAACGCCCTCCTAAATAATGGTATTCGCCTTTATAGTGGTTTGCACAGAGTTTCGGCGCTGTTAACGAAATTAGCAAATTAGGTTTTAAATTTTGTTCTGCGGCTGGACCATTTTCCACGTGCCAGCCTGACGGAATATCGATACTGGCAATGGGTACAGTGGTTGAATACAAAACATTCATGATATCCGTAAATTGGGGTCGAACTGGTGGTTTGAACGAAAATCCAAATAATGAATCAACAATAATTTTATACTTTGAATTGACCTCATCAACGCTAGGACACTTGGTTAACTCTTCAATGTTAAATGATTTGCACTGTGCTAGAAGATTACTGTAAAGTTCTTTATCAGTTTTCACTGGATAATAAATATCGGATTTATATCCCATTAGAGCCAAATGACGCGCCGCTACCAATCCATCGCCTCCATTGTTTCCTGGACCGACACAAAATAATACGTAGGTTAAGTCCTCATTGGTAGGAAAACATTTTTTTACAGCATGAGCACAACTCAATCCGGCCAATTCCATTAGCTGATCCACACTAAATTTGTAGTCATTGAATAGCTCTAAATCAATGTTTGTGGCCTCAGATTGGTTTAGATATTTCATGTTTATGAAATTGGCGATGGAACGTCGTGTAATCTAAAAAACCACAACATACGGAATTTATTAGAAGTTTGAGAAATAATACGGGATAATTACCGTCAAAATACCAAATCGCTTTCTATTTATGTGTAATAGTTTAGTTGACCACATTAATTATTTTAACACATAATTAATCAAAAACCAAAAGTTTTGATATTTCGATAACTTGAATTGAATGACATTTGTGAAGGCCAAATAGAATATAACAGTTTTATTCTGTTCGAAAATCATATGATTGCATAAATAAAAACAAAAGGCGACGTTATCGCTTCATATGCGATATCCATATTCCATAATAGTTATCATTTGTAAAGCACAATTTATAAAACAAGATTAGAGTTCTAAGCGATGGCTACTAAACTAGATATAATAATATTCGGTGCAAGTGGCTTTACCGGCAAATATACGGTTTTTGAGGCAACGAAAATCTTATCGAAGCTGACATGGGGAATTGCAGGTCGAAGTAGATCGAAATTGGAGGCCACCTTAAAAGAGATGGGCAAAAAGTCTGGCAGTGATTTATCAAAAATTCCGATTATATTAGCTGACCTTGAGGATCCAAAGTCTATAAAAGATATGACCAACCGATGCAAGGTAACAAATATTATTGTGTAATGATAGAACCCTATCTACTAAATTTGTTTAAAATTTCAGATTATTGTAAATTGTAGCGGCCCATATAGATTTTATGGTGAACCGGTTGTAAAAGCATGCATTGAATCCGGTACACATCACGTTGATGTTAGTGGCGAACCAGAGTACATGGAAACTATGCAGTTAAAATATAACGCACAGGCTCGTGATAAAGGTGTCTACGTTATATCGGCCTGTGGTTTCGATAGCATCCCGACCGATTTGGGAATCGTGTTCACCGAAAAAGAATTCGATGGAATTTTAAATTCAGTGGAGACGTACGTGTGCACCGATAATAAACGGAAACCTAAACTTGGCGAGGCGATAATTCACTATGGTACATGGGCGTCGGCCGTTAATGAATTAGCTAATATTCATAAAATGAAGGATATACGTGCGAAATTGTACGATGAAAAACTACCAAAATTCAGACCGCCTTTAAAAAATCGATTCTTTGTTCATCAACGGGAGTTTGTTGAAGGATACTGTTTACCATTTCATGGCGTGGATCAATCTGTTGTAACACGATCGCAACAGTTTTTCTACAATCGCGATAATAAGCGTCCCATCCAAATGAGAGCCTACATACAAATGAAAGATATTTTAAGTATTCTTGTAGTAAGTTTTATGGGAGTCGTATTTACAACGTTAAATCGATTTAATTTTGGACGGAAATTACTGCTGAATTATCCAAGAATATTTTCTTTGGGTGCTGTGTCTCACGATGGTCCGCCGGAAGATGGCATGCGAAATACCGAATTTAAAATTAAGATATCGGGAAGCGGATGGTCTAAAGATAGTAAAGGGTGTGAGCCGACCGATACAATACAGGAACCACCAAATAAATACATTTTGACACAAGTGTGTGGAACCAATCCTGGATATGGAGCTACATGTGTTGCACTATTATTATCGGCTACAACGATTCTCAAAGAGAGCGATAAGATGCCAGATAATGGTGGTGTATTACCTCCAGCAGCTGCATTCGCTAAAACTCAATTAATTTCGGAACTTTCCAAATATGGTTTCAAGTTTGAAGTGCTTAAAAAGTAAATAAATATTTGATACATACATAATTTTGATTTACAACATTTTATAGTAATTATTTTTAATTTACTTTAATAATGCAAATAAAACAGTATCTAAATATGTTAAAGGATTACATTAAACTTCGTGCAGTATAGTAAGCAGTCCCAAACCTTCGTTGATTGACTTCTCATTGCTAGTAATCCGTGTTTCCTTCTATATCTAATTTATAGTCGTCGTATTGATGGCTATGATTTTTGGACGTGTTAAAGACCTCTCTCTTTAAAAATCTTCTGAAATCTTTCGTACTAGGTGGTATACTGGTTAGAGACTCTTCATATCCACTAACGAATTGACAGTACATATCATAAAAGGGTTAATTTTTTATAAGGAGTTTGAAGAGTAGATTTTTGACCAGCATTCGGCCAAATTTGAGATTAAAAAACGTGTGATTTTGTGAACTATCTGATTACTAACTCGTAACTAGAAGTATATTAATATTTTCAACTTTTGAGTCAGAGTCTTCAATCCAATTCAATTGAACCTCTTAAAAATCGTGCATAACATTATGTTATCTAATTAACTCTGGTTTTATTGTCTTAAATAAATCGAAGATTTTACTATGTAATTTCTGTTTTGGACTTCACTTTTTCCGCGGTAAAATTTACATTTCAAATTTGCGGAAATCATAAGTTGTTCTCTTTTCTGTTTTCCAACCTAATCCAAAATTACTCTGAAGTTACTCGGTCTTTTTAAATTAAAGAAAACACCTATTATGAAAGTATAACAGTTTTAAGCTGTGCGAAATCACATGGCTCATCGTGTTGATAAACAAACATAACGTCATCGCTTCCAATCGGCATTTATTGTTCTGTTCATTCGTAAACTTGAAATTACAAAGTGCACTCTTAATTACGTTTAGTTAGTTTTGATACTAGACGCTATTCTGTAATAATATAATAAATTGCGATTAATTGCATGCAAAATGGTTACCAAGCTAGATGTTATCATATTCGGAGCAAGTGGATTTACTGGTAAATATACTGTTCTAGAAGCGGCAAAGCTTTTATCGCAATTAACATGGGGAGTTGCTGGCCGAAGTAAATCGAAATTAGAAGCAACATTGAAAGAAATGAGCGAGAAGTCGGGTAGCGATTTATCAAAAATTCCAGTTATAATAGCTGACCTTGATGATCCAAAATCCTTGAAAGAGATGGCTACTCGGTGTAAGGTATATAAACACTTGCTATTCTACACACGCTGAAATGGCTAATTATATGCCCGTTCTAAATTATGTTAAATTTTTAGATTGTTGTAAATTGTAGTGGGCCATACCGCTTTTTCGGCGAGCCAGTTGTAAAAGCGTGTATTGATGCAGGTACACATCACGTAGATGTAAGTGGCGAGCCAGAGTACATGGAAACTATGCAACTAAAATATAATGCTCAGGCACGTGAAAAAGGTATATACATCGTATCGGCCTGCGGATTTGACAGCATTCCTGCCGATCTGGGGATCGTTTTTGCTGATAAAGAATTCGATGGAGTATTAAATTCGGTGGAAGCATACATCTGCCTTGAAAGTAAACATAAATCTAAATTTGGCGAGGCGGTAATTCATTATGGAACATGGGCTTCTGCCGTTCACGGATTGGCAAATGCTGATAAATTAAAAGGTATACGTTCGAAACTGTACGAAACAAGATTACCAAAATTCAGTCCATCGTTAAAAGATAGATTCTTTGTACATCAACGAGACTTCGCAGAAGGTTATTTTATACCATTTCTTGGTGCTGATAAATCCGTTGTAATGAGATCACAACGTTTTTTCTACGATCAGGATAAGAAACGCCCGATTCAAATAAGGCCATACGTTCAATTGAAAACTATTTTAAGTCTTCTTATGGTGAGCTTTATCGGAATCGTATTCACGACATTGAATCGATGTAAATTTGGTCGTAATTTACTATTAAACTATCCAAGAGTATTTACATTGGGCGCTGTTTCGCACGAAGGCCCATCGGAAGAAAGTATGCGCAATACCGAGTTTAAGCTTATGATTTCAGGATCGGGATGGTCTAAAGACGTTAAAATATGCGAGCCAACGGATGCATTCCAAGTGGCACCCAATAAAAATATTTTAGTGCAGGTGTGTGGAACTAATCCAGGATATGGGGCTACATGTGTGTCATTACTATTAGCTGCTCTAACGATTCTTAACGAAAGTGATAAGATGCCGAACAACGGTGGTGTATTACCACCGGCTGCCGCATTTGCTAAAACCAGTTTGATTTCAGAACTTTCAAAACATGGTTTTAAGTTTGAAGTGCTTAAGAAGTAAAGCGTAACTAATTTATTAAAAGATAAAATGCATGTTTATATTTTATGTAACCAAGTATGTATACAATTTGTCCAAATATATCTAACTTGTTTTTAAAGGGCCTAGAGCAATTTAAATCTTTATTAATATCATTCTGCACCAACGATCATTTAGACGATTCAAAAGACCACTCGGTATTTTGGGTTGTATGTACTTATTTTGGAAATAAAATCTTTTATTATGAAATTTATCGTCATTATGTTAAAATTCTTGCGTGACTACACTTTATTTTTATTTTATTTTTTTGTCTGCAAAGGGCGGGGTTGAAAGAAGCGACGCAATTACGCCAACCGCATATGATTACTAATTTTTAAAGGATTATAAAAACAATCGGTATGCCGTCAACGGCTAAGTAGCTGGAGTCCGCGTTTTTTATTGGTGCCGCCAAGCGGCACTCAAAAGAATGAATAAATGCCTATGAAAAGAATCACTAAAAATTATAACATACCTAATTACAAAATATATCCAATTGCAAGATTACTAAACTTTCTACGTTAAGGATTAATCGTGATTGATAGGAAGCTTCCTAATCTCGTATCGTATACAAAAAATTCAAATTTTCATAATTCCTTTCAACCATACGGTTGATCAGTGTTTGAATATTTGTTACTCTTTCATGCATTTTTTGTTGGAACATATACCACCGTGAGGAAACCAAGACACTGGGTGGTGGTAAGAGGAAAAGAAATTGCTAAAATTATTTCTAGCTAGGTAAATACAAAATCCATCTAGGAAGCTGGAAAGTAAACAGATCTCTGGAGAGAATTTAAAGTCCCTAAACCACAACACAGTAGCACAACATAACTACAAGGAAGCAACAACAGTGTCACCACAAAAAAGTACTCGGGGTCACCAACTGATAACAATAAACAACTCGCTCAAGTAAATTGAAATACAACTGAAAAATAACAGATAAACTGAATGAAAACAACCGTCAAACAAAATTATCCTCAATTTATAACGACAAATTGAACGCATATGAATTAAGTAGCTCGGAATTCCTAATGTGTCATTGATGTTGGGGGAAGTGGCACATCTGCATTTACCTCAAGCGAACTTGAAGTAAATCTATCCAAAACAAGGAACTGTTTGGCTCGATAAATAATTTGCTGTATGTAGTTTACTTATACTTACCTAATTTAATTATCCACAGACACAAAGCTAGAGGGATTTTCTGGAATCCACTTTGAAAACTATACTATAGAAGTATTTTTCTCTCTCTCTCTAGCTTTCACATCCCATGAAGGGATTTTGCCGCTTGCACTATGGAACTCCATTCGTCTGGATCAATCGCTCTCGTCCTCCAGTTTCAACATTCTAATATCGGGTCGGGTTCTTCCTCTACGACACACTCCGGCTGGTTGTTGATGGAACACTTTATTGATCATCCGTTATTCGTTGTTCGCTCCTTTAAATGAACGAATCACCTTCCTTTCGAAGGTAGATAACAATCTACAATCGTTAGAGGTCGTGGTCCAGCTCTCGCTTCCGAAAGCCAGCACAGCTCTTATGAGTGCTTTATAAAGTGTGGTGCGAGCTTGCACGACTGTGATAGATGTTTAGATAGCAATAATTTTGATTGGGTGTAGAATATAGAAGTATTGCCTTAGTAAAATCAACCATAGTACATCAAGCGACAATTCTCCAATAGAGGTCTGCACACATGAATGTATCAAAAGGGCTGCCAAGCAGCATTGCTTGCTCTAGCCGACCGGGCTTCTACTCTAAGCTGGAATGGAGCTGCTATTGATTTGTAAAAGAACTAGACAAGGGAAATAAACTTAACTTAATGTGGCTCCCCGGACACACTAACATTCTAGGAAAGAGGCAGACGATCACTGTATGAGTGGGTGCAGATACCGATCCAGATATACATATAATTCAAAGTGTCTACCTTAACCAATCATTGGAAGCTGACTAAGAAGCTCAAGAATCAAAATTTTTGAAAAATATTCGTCGGAATATTTAAAATCGTTACCCAGTCGGTACATATAGGCATGGGCAATTTAGTTCCAATCAAAGAACCGAAATCTACCACCACCACAAAGAGCGTTGTACAAGATTGAGAATGTCTGGCCATAAGATGGCAAATTTCGTTACAGTTCTTTGTCAGAGAAAGAAATTTCTAACAAGACCTATTCAAAAACTATGAATTTTGTCCACAGACGACAATCCTCTAGAAGGCAACCAACTAAACAGAACGGCAATCAAAAATAGCCAGAAAGACAAAATCCAAAATTTGTTAAAGAATCGCTTAGCATATTAGCACTCTGCCTAATGTGGCTAGCGATTGCGAATACATCGCCAAAACTTTAAAACAATTAAATGGAATCGATTGTTGCTAACATCAGCTCGTAAGATATTATTGAATCAATCATCAGTCAGCCCGGTTAAAATGCACCCTTTTGAAACTACACCAATTTGCGTTGGATTTTAATTTGGAAAACCAATCGAGACAGCAATTAACAAGCCTGTGTGCGACATCTTACCCATGTATGGACACATCCAAAGGAAATTGCAGTTAATAACCACCTGTCAATTTACGGTAACACGAATAAAATAAAAATGGGTTCCTGCCATCTTTATAATACTTACGGTAGCATACCTACTTCTACAATTGCGGCACATCGACGATGCAATTAATTTCCTGGAAACTAATAGAAAATTATCAGGTTCAAGAAGGAAGCGAGGTCGCCAATCGGGAGGTATCGGGTTCGAATCCCAATATGTGCAGGATGATTGTTCATAATCTGATTACGATCGGTGATGAAAATGAACACAACCATGATCCCTTGTTGGAGAGCAGAACTCATGGGCCGACCCATCTACCATGCCATCAGTACAATATGCTGTCAAGGTACTATGTAGATATTTCTGCGTATGGACCTATAGCGGTGTAAGTCCCCGACTTGGCTACTCTGCGTAAAATAGGACGTGACAAGCGGACCGCGAAATGGTTGGACGTGTCTCGGCCCCAGAACAGATTGCAAAGATTAAAAATACACAAAGAAGTAGGAGACGAGGTCTTGTCCGTTTTGGGGGCAAATTAACTCCCGATTTTTTAGGTGATTTAAATGAAAAATGGGCAGATCAAAAACAATCAAATTTGGGATTGTCAAAATTAGGATTTGGAAGTTCATGAGACATTTTTCTTAAACCAATTGCATTAACTAATGATTTATTTAGAATAAAATCACATTGCAGACTACAATAAGAATTATTTCGTGCCTTTACGACTACAAACAAGAAAGTTATAGTTATCTCGCCTAACTAGGCGAGATTTTGGGTAATTAAAAAAAACTTAAAAATATCATATCTCAGTTACCACTTAGGACATCAGTTTTATGTGATGAAAGCTTCCAAATGACTCCCCATCAATCTGACAAAAAATGTCGGTTCACGCACCAAACACCCTATATATCATTAAAAACAATACCAATCGTCTTCCTTTTGTACAATGTTCCAGAAAATGTAAGGTCAAGAATCAATTCTGCTAATCTTGATAGAGAAAGGAGGAGCATATAGAACCCGAGTTGCTGTTATTGTTCTTGTATTACTATTTTGATCCAAGAGTTTCAACTTTCCATTTACAATACCAATCACTGAGGCAAATTGACCAGTTGCAACCGCAACTGAGCTTCGATACGATCCAGCGTATCAAAGAAACCCTTATTGTTACACACAAGACGTGTAGCACTTGAGTCTATTAACCACTTATCAACTTGTAATTTACCAAGTAAAAACAAAAAATTGTTTTCCTATACTGGATTGTCGTCGCTTTCTATAATTAATTTAATCGAATCTACGTTTTTTGTTGATCCATCTTTTCCTGGTAGATCATATGCTTTAGTCTCGCTTGGTTGGTTTGCTTTGCCACCCATTGTTTGATGTCCAGTCTTTATACAAAAATAGCAACGGCTTTCTATCGAAATGATACAATTTTCACTCGAATCATGACCTGCGCGCAATCGACATTCACACTCGGCAGTTATCTTTTGTTGCAAGTAAGCTCATCCTCATTTCTATAGACTCCAACGCAGTGATTAACGAACCGTGTGTCTTCGACAAAATACTCAGCAATATTGCCACACTCCACTTTTCGGATAATGCGTCTTCTCCAATGTCGCGAACTTCATGAAAAGGTCGTGCATACGATTTATATGGTCCACAACGAACAAATCATTCGCATCAAATGTACCTTATTCGTCAGTGTATTTTTTCGTAATATTCTTTAAGTACATTCCACATTAGCTTTACCGATTGCTTATCTGTTATGTGAACTAATTGATCGTCTGTGACTAATAAGCAAATTGTATCAGGAGCCTGCTCAATAGCTTCTTCCCATTCAATAACTTCTTTATCACTTGATGACGTTTGCTTTTTTGGCTATGTTTGTTGACCGACTGAATTAAATTGGTTTGTAATTTCACTTCACAAATGTTGGATAGTCTCTTTACATTGAGGCGCATTAAAAAAATTTTTCTCATAAAAGAAACTAAAAGGTCAAATTGAGTCTTACATTTTAAAAGTAATTGAACTCTATAGTTTTCGTAAATACGATATTCGTCAACTATAATCAGTCGAATTTTGACATTTGATTTTCGTAAAATTCGATTTTACGAAAGGAAAAAAAAAATTCATAATAGGAATATTCGCGGCGGATCGAACTTTACGAAATCGAAAAAATTTCATAATAGGCCGCCTGATTTTATTTTCATACAAATCAAAGAAAAGCATTTGTTCAAAATCCGCAGGAAAAACAATATCCATGTGTAGACATTTGATTTCCTTCAACTCGTTTCTTCCGTCTGGTTTTATTTTTGCATGTGATAGATAAAACCAATTCCCAATACAACCATCAAAATTAATGGTTTAATTTTATATGAAGTTTTGAAACTCCAGCCATAGTAATTCGGCGAGTTGTATAATCGGTGCGAATATTGCGAATCGTCCGACTAAGAACGGATGAAAATACCAAAAAGTTCCTTAGTCTATTTCTTGTATACTGCGATATCGATCGACGATAGTGGTTTTATTTGTGCCACTCTCGGTTTTTTTCTCATGCGCAATTGGTTGGAGAATTTAACGCGTTGTTTTTGGATCGAAGTGAATTTCGTACTTAAGTAGACACCGAAGCACCTGTTAGTGCAAACTTGCAGTTTTTATCATATGAAACTATTGATCATGTTGAATGAAATAGTTATTTCTATATTGTTTGATTGAGATTTAGAATAAATGGAGTTCTCTGCCATTCATATCGAAATTGGAAATTTTCGGCTTGGGAAGAATTTGGTAGTTTACTAACTCGACGCCACATCACAAATGTAACACACAATATATTTTAATTTTTAATTCTTTTTTTTTTAAATCATTATAAATTTATTAGCAATTGTAGTCAAATTATTTAATTTTTTATATACATTTTTATTATTAATATTATTTCATTTTGTTTTTTGTTTTTACTATACATATAAAAATAAACAAATATCAAAGAATTCAGAATACGAATGAATTTGTTTATAATTTTTTTTTGTTTTTCTTTTGTGTGTAGGTATTTTCTTTTTTAATAAAAATAATATAATAATAATTAATGTTTTGTAAACAACTAATAAAATACAAGCTTATATGTTAATAAAATCTATAATTTGATAATTAAACATCCAAAATACAATATTTTATTATAATATAATTTTTTTAACGAAAAACCGATTTTAGTAGCAGTATAGTATTCAGTATATAATGTATGTAGTAAATTTGATGAAGTGTAGTAATAATAATAATATATAATATATAATCTCGTTCACACAAATAATAATAATTAAAAAATAAAAATTGTCTACTTATAAAGTTTAATAAAAATTAAAATTAACACTTTTCTACTTAATTAATTACAAATATTTTTTTACTTTTAATTTTCTTTTATTGAAATCAAAATATAAATCCAAGTTTTATTTGTTGTTAAATTGCACAATTAGAATATATTCTTTAGAGCTGAGTGAAAAACTATCACATTTTTTTGGAACATTTCCATTATATATTTTATGTATTTTATTTAGTCCGGGAGAGATATTTTATTATTTTGTCCATAATAAGACTTGTGTGTGTGTGTGTGTGGTATCTAATTTACGTACATATTCAAATAATATAATATTTTTAAAGCATAAATTCTGCAACACAATCTATATTTATATATTTAATAAAGGTAAATAGTTATGTAGGAGCTGGCAAATTTAGTACACACGTCCTAAATAAGTCAAAACAAAAACGACGAATTTTATGGTATTATATAGTTTTGTAATTTCTTCATTCTCAAAAATTGTTACTATTTTTGTTAATAATAATAATTACTCTAGAAAATAATAACATAATAATCTAAAAAATATATTTAAAATATAATTAAACAATTAAACATAAAATAGAAACAAAAAATAATAATAATAATAATTTTACAAAATGTGTAATATATTTTTTTAAATAAAGAATAAAATATCATTTTTTTTATATTTGTCTCGTGGTAAATTAATAATTATAAAACAAAACTTTTTTAATCCACATCCATAAAATATCTAACCTAGTTAAAAAAATTCCGTATTTAGTATTTTTTTTTAAATTTTTTTTAAATATATATTTTTTGGAAAAGAACATGTATGTGTATTATAAAAATATTGGTTTTTGTTTATTTAATTAACTATTTACTTTTGTTTTAATTTAAATTTAAAGGTTAAATGAAAATTAATTGTTTAGGTAATTCAAATCAAAATTATTTATTAAAAATAACTATCCTTTACACCAAATTGGACTTAAAATAATTATTAATTTTAAATATATTATGGACTGAATTTTGATTTAATTTTTTTTTATTTAGTTAAATTTAAAAGTAAGTAGCCTAAAATGTTGTTCAATATTTTTCGTTTTAATTTAATAATTTGTGGTGCATCTAGTTAGAACATTCATCAATTTGGAGGAAAGCATAGTCTAAAATTATTAATTAGCCTTATATGGCGCAGTTTTGTCTTTATATAATTTTTCTTTCTGTGTATAATAAAAATAAATTTTTCCACTTTTCTAAATTCTATTTTTGAAAAGCCTTCATTGTTATATAATATTTAATGTGTGATTACAAAATGATCTTATTTTATATATAAATATATATGTTAAAATCTCATTATTTTCAATAGGTCCATGACATTTTATATATATTTGTCCGTCGCAACTTAACTTCATTTCAACAAAATATTAATACCAAGAAACAAAAATACTACAAACATTTTTAGGTCAATTTTGAATAACTACTAGACGGTCCGAGCAATACCAAGGCACATTTGAGAGATGAGTCAATTTATTGTTTGGGATAAGCCTGCGGTATAACATCAAATTCGAATCAATCAAACGCGCTCGTATCGCTTCTTTTTTTGAACAAACATAATATTATTAAATAATAAGTGTAAAATCAACTTTAAATAAATTCCGATCCAGCAGAACCTAAACGCAGGCTTTATAACGAATCAAAAAAAAAAATAAAATAAAAAACAACAAAAATATAATAAAATGTCACGTATATATATACTTTGATGTCCGTGTACTTTTTTAGAGGTTTGTCCAATATTAAATTATTAGTTTTATATTTTTTTTTTCATTTTATCAAAAACGGTTAATGATAGAACACTATTTTCTAATAAGTCTTACAAAAAATATGAATTATATTTTTTTTTGTTGTAAATCAAAATCTGTTTCTCAATTTTAAAAACAGTTCAAATATACATATATTTTTTAAAAATATATCGAACAACTCGGACCCCTCGTTACACATACAAACAGACACAAACACACCCAGCCACATCCTACATACACACAATTCAACCGAGTACTTATTATATTTATTATTATTACATATTTAATTATTTTATTTAGAAGATTCTTAAATTTAAAGGGCTTTGGTAATTTTTTTCTTGTATTTTGTTTAATTAATTATATTTGAAGAGAATTGCGTGTGTATCATATATATTATATGTATCGAATGAATGGTTGATGGGCGTGTGTATGTATATCGGGGAGCCTCGCATTTTCCCGAGTCCATTTTACTCATTATTCACATTTATTGCATTTTTTTGTTCAATTCAATATTAATTTATGGATTTATTATTTTATATATTAAATTAATTTATACAGTTTTTTTTGTTGTGTTTTGTTTTTAATTAAATTTAATTATGTATATTTATAAATTTTTCGGTTTGTTGTATGTTTTGTTTTGTATAAAAATTATATATTTTACAGATACAGATTTTTGTTTATTATTTTTATTAAAGATGATTTGTTTTATGTTGTGTATATCTCATTTGTTGAATTTAATTTTAATCATTTTAATTTAATAAATATATATTATTTTGTTTATTTATTTATTTAATTTATTAACAGAAAATAATTTAAATAATGGTACTATTGATTTGATGTATGGTTCTGTGGTTTTTGTTGTGTGTGTTTTTTTATTATTTATAAATATGAATTTTTAATTTTTTATTTATTTATAAATCTATTATTTTTTGTTTTTTTGTATTTTTTATATAATGATTATTATAATATAGTTTTTTAAAGATAATATTTATAGTTATATATATATATATTTATTTATATTTATAGGATAAATTGAATGATAAATTAATATTAAATTATTTGATTATTTAATTAATTAATTATTATTATTAATATTATTTATATATAATTATGATTAAATTTAATTGATGGCACAAGTGTTCAAATTTTTTGTATTTTTTCTCCGACTACAACGGGATTATTACGTCGTATTTCTTGAGCTCCATGTTCTCGATAATCAAACGTGCAGTCGTGTTTATCACTGTATCGATGAATTGAACAATATAATCCGCCGCATCTACATTCGAAACCTATAAAGAAATTAATTAACATATAAAGTATTATAAATTATATCACTGTTTCACGCTTAACATAATTTCTATTATTTGGGGCGGCGGCCGTGGTGCTACGTTTTTAATTAATTTCTAATTAAAGATACCAAAATAAGTGATACCAGAATACATTATATAAAATATGTTGATTTAAATTAACTTTTTAATGTTATATTCATTATTTTTTAACATTTTTATAAAAATTATGATTTTGTAATTATTTTGTTCTTCTGTCCTGAAGATATAACCGAATCAATATTTTAAACATTTTCACTGTAATAGTGAAGTTTAATTGTAGGCTTATGCTAGTGATAAAATATAAATATTTATTTAAAACTTGTATTTAAATTAAACTTATAAAATTAACAATTTCATTATTGTGATACAATGAAAATAAATAGTCAGATGACCTGGTTTCAGACATTCGTCCTTATCAAATCTCTCCAGTAATTAACCAGATTTGATAAAGGACGAATGTCCGAAACCACCTGTCATCTGACTATTTAGTTTAATTGTAGCACAATAATGAAAATGTTAATTTTATTAATTTTAAAATATAAATGATAATTAAAGATGTAAAATGTAACTTTGCGGCAAGGAGTTTACAATAGAATCCCTTTACGACAATCCCTAAGTAGGCCTAACACAGCCGATATGGTTTTTAAAAATATAACAATGAGGTGAGACATGTCGATCTCCAACCATACACCCTATCTATACATGTGCTATTACAGTCGTGAGGCTGCTGATTCATACCCAGGCCAAGAGGCCAAGAGTAGCCCTTATCTACTCATAGACACAAATATCGAGCATAAGGAACATAAAGGTCCTCCAAAAGCGTGCACTTTGAAGAGCTGATTGAGCGTATCTCAAATCGATAAGTACCACGCTGTTAGAATAGGAACAGCCCGGATGCCATTCCAACAGACAAAGCATGTCCAAAAACTAAGCAAAAGTAAAAAAATCCCTAGATAAAAGTTGGGGCGGATTATTAAGTAAAATATAGCGAACATATTTGAAATTATCAAATATATTAATTTTTTAATAGTTTTCCTAAAATTACTAACCAAGAATATGTTTTTATTGCGAATAGAGAGAAATTAGTATTCAGTAAAACAGTAAAGGTGGGTTCACATTTACAAACATTTATGAACGTGTTCGGCAAAACATTTTCGCCGCAAATTAGGACATGGACGTGTGCGGCGTACGAAAACAACACCAAAATTTATGCCATATTCAATGCACACGATCCAACACTTGTCGGTTTTTTAACAAACATCAAAGAAAATTGCGCCACATGATGCTCTAGCGTTTATATACATACACAACAAAATTTGTGTGTATATAAACATTTGCGGCGAAAATATTTTTGCCGAATGCGTTCGGCACAAATTTTTGTAAAACTGGATCCACCTTAATGAATTACAATTTAAACATAGCAATCTAACTGCACTTTTCTTTGTTTTTTGGAATATAAATTATATTAAACACGTTTTATCGGTTCACTTAAAGTGAAGTAGTGAGTAATTTCGGTGAAAGTTGCTAAAAGTTTTTTCAAAATAAATATTCAGTAGTTGAACAAGAATGAAAATTGGTAGGAAAAATATTTTAAATATGACAGAAAGGGCAAAATTCAATGTCTATCACTTTTTCCTACCGTGCTATAACTCGTAAAATCGAGCGTAGTTAACATGCTATGCGAAACTATTTAAATGACAGTAGGCATCATATGGAAGTAACCAAGGAAGGTCGGCGACACAAAAATTTATAGGTTAGCATCCAATTCAGTCTTTTCTACCAACAATATCAGAAAGGCATGCGGGGTTAATGCCAGCAAATCAACAGTTCGTAGAGCAATTTTATGTGCTCCATTTTTAAAATTAAACATTAAAAAAAACCATGTACGCAAGCAACAAAGACTTCAAGCAGCACATGACTTGGGATGTGCATCAGCTAACAATGAATAATAATTGGAAAAAGTTGTTTTTTCGGATGAAACAAATTTAACCTAGATGGACCAGATGGCTATTATTATTTTCATGACATTCGCAAAGAACAATTTTTGACTCGTTATCATGCCAGAAAAGGAGGAGTAATGGTATGAATTTCATATTGGGGCGCTATTAAATCGAATTTTGTTTCCAATAAAATGACTGGAAATTCATATAAGGATATGCTGCAATCTGTTTTTCCAGGATCCATTCAGGAGCTGTTTGGGCCTCTTCAGTGGATTTTCCAACAGGATAATGCGCCCATACATAATGTCCATGCTGTAAAGTCATGGATTGCAAGTCAAAACGTTGTTATTATCATGGCCACCTTAATCCCCTAAATATCATCGAGAACGTTTGGGGGCTGCCTCACTCGCAAAGTTTATGAATAGGGTAAACAATACGAATCCAACGAAGAGCTGATTACAGGAATTAAAGCTGCCTGGGCAGAGATTTCGTTGAACTATTTAAAATCTTTATATGATTCACTCAAGGACAAGATCTTCGAAGTAATTTTAAAGAATGAGAATAGTACTTACTCATTACTAAAAATAGCTAGAAAGATTAAAGAATTTCTTAATAATAAAAATATAAATTGAAAGGCAAATTAATTTGCTTTCTCAAAAGAATTGTCGATTATGGATTTATTGAGTAGGGATTTCTCTCCTCAAATAAAAATATTTTCTTGGTTCCGCGGGAACTTACAGTAAAATCTACATTTAAATGTAAAATTATAAGTGCGTCTAATCAAGTGAACTGCAGTGTACCAGTAATAGGAAAGCTCGTAGAAAAGTAGCTCGTCAATCGCGTTACACAACTAATTGAACAGGGCAGTCTGTTTTACAAACAATTCGGACTTCGACGTAGCATGTATACAGAAGATGAGATAGACCGTCATACTAATACTGTCAAAAGCTAGTGTTCTAAATATGTAATGGGTATATAGGCAAATAAACAAATCTCCAAAGGTATCCTTAAGGCTCTATTCTAAGTTCTGGTCTGGATTGAACTGAACTAAATTGTGTTTAATACAAGCATAATTAATGACATTGATGAAATTGCACTCGCGGATGATAAAGTTATTGTAGTGTAAGGCAACTCGAGACGAGAACTTCAACATCAACAGGAATGATTTAATAGGATAAACTGAAATCCCACCGTATAGGGTCACACAGTTAGAATTTTTGCTGCAATTTATAATGCAACCCTTGCATCGAGTCTTATACGACCGTTAAAATTTAATGTAAACTATACAATAAAAATTAATACAATTAGCATTAATATCTGATATAATGCAACTTGTGCATTAGTTTGTAATGCAAGCTAGCGCTGGACCTATATGTAATGCAATTTGCATTACATAGGTCATATTTTTTCAACCGTGCATAGACAAGTGTTTAGAGGAATATTCTACTACGAGTAATTAAGGCTTACCGAGCTGTTCCTAGGGAAGCTATTGTGGTTTTAACGTGTGTGCGATCTAATCAAAAAGAGAATACAACACACTTGTACTACCTAAGAAGAAACTAACGAAACAAATTGTGCATGTTGCAGATAGCACACATAACCAATACATTAATAAAACTAAATTAGAAGCAATGGCGAAATTAGAAGCAGTGGTAGACATACCATTGACTTTATTCCCGATGTTAAAACAAAACTCAAAATGAAATTGTCTTACGAGCTCGATGAGTCAATTAATCTCTGAACATGGTCGACATATCAATAGATTCTATATAACAGAACAATGTCAATGTTTATGCGAAACTGAACTACAACACATTAAGCACATACTCTTCAACTGTAACGAGATGATCGTCGTGGTACAGAAGAGAGTGACTAGATATCTCTGCCAATAGAGTGATATAGCAGACCGGCACACCGGACTAAGGGTGGAAAACATGATAATTTAAATATACCTCTCAAAAATGTACAAGGCACTGACATGAGTTCTTTAAGCAACTTACCTATAATAAATTGATATAAATTTAAAATAATACCTTGTTAAAGGTACGTGTAGGAATTGAAGCCAATTTTTTTCTAGTAATGATGATCACGATAACTAATGATTGAATCGCTACGTAGGTAAACGAATAGGCAGCTAAAATAAATTATATTATAATTACAAGCGAAAACATAAACATTATAAATAAAATACTTACAAAATATCGAGGAGTTATTCTCGGTTATAAGAAAATAGATCTACCCAACTACAATACGTACAGGAATTGTTTCTGTATCCTCAACCGTGTACTTCTATGAGGTTGAGGGGAGGCAACGAAGTAGTGGTTCCATCTATAAGGAATAAGGAGCAATAAAAGTCCTCCACACGGCTAAACCCAGTGCAGCAAAATACGTAGTTAGGTGTACGGCAAAATGGTCACCAGGCCAGGGTCGCTATTTCCAGTCAGTAAAGCGCGTAGAAAACGAATCCCACTTAAAGCGATAAGGCAACGGAGTTACCATGGCATTCGCTGCAGAGTGTGAAATACGAGCTTTAACTAAAATAACTGTCGCAGGAGAAAATCTAAGAGTGTTTAAGATATAAGTGTTTAAGATATATTCGTTTCATGGCGCTGACCATATGATGTGCCTAGAGCTAGCCTAGAGAGATATAGTTGAGCCACTATAAAATTGTAGTAAAGAGAAAGAAAATCAGACTACCTACATACACGCAGTCACTAGATAGTTACAAGAAGAACTGAGGCGCCTACGATCAAAACAGGTGTAATTATATCCCAAGGCTCAGTGCCAAGCGTTAAGCTAGGTTTCGAAGCTAGATGAAGTTGGACGGTCGGGCCTTTTCGTAATTGGAACATAGACTCCAAATTGGTAACTAAAATAATTGATATTAGATAGTATTTGCTTGTATTTAACTATTTGATATAAGAATAGGCATTTAGAAATATTCAGGAATACGTAATTCTGATTACTGAAACTGTGGCAATTATTCACTGGTGGCGCTTTTATACACATTTTTTTCCACTGATGATATCCAACTTGGCGAGCTAGCTGGAAAAGCTAGCTTGATACTCGTACATCATAAGATTAATAAAAAGGCAAATTACGGAAATTATATTATATTATTATAACTAAAAAAAACAATTTCGTATGTTTTTCGCGAAATCATAAATCAAAAAAAAATTGAGATTACGTCAAAAATTGTAAACGAGAATGGTTTGCTTCGGTTTAAGAGTTGTAACAAAACAAAGGAAATTTAAAATTTCCCTTTGAAATGCATTGCATAGTAGAGCAAGATATTTTTTATCGAATATTAACTAAAAAGTTGAATGAAAAATCTTAGTTTAGAGTTAAATTAATTAATTATATGCAAAAATAGCACGCTAAATATAAGTTTTGACGTAGAATTGGGTGCGCCGGATACATCTATCGGGCGCTAATAAAAAAACACAGCTATTATTATACTTTTTAAACAAATTATTTCAACCACAAAGTTTAATCTCAGCATACTCTAAAATGATATTGTTTTAAGCTATGGTTCAAATATCGTTCAGAACATCTCTAATTTAAATTTAACAAATTATCTATTTATGCACGAATTTGGATCAGAGAAAAATTATCGATGATATGATGAAGCAACACCAGTTTTATTTCAAATCAGACAGTGCAGTGTAAAACCTGATCTGGGTTGTTCTCAATGGCTAGCCTAGACGAGACAAACAAACTTGAGTGCCAGCTTATACATTTTTTTACGCTGAATTTTTTTTTAGCAGAATACTATTATTTAGAAGGAGAAATTTGTTTACAAAACGAGTTTCGATTGCACATTTAACTGTCACGTCTTGCAAATCATTCAGAAATTTCAAAAATGTTTAAACTCTCTACAAAGAAATTAATTAAAACACTAATTTAAAAATGTATTTATTTCGTTGTTTGATCATAGTTCATTATGCTTTAATACTCATTTCTAATAAAACTGTAGTCTCGTGAGTTACAGATACTATTATCCATTTGTCTGTTAAAATGCAATATGAAAATAAAAAATATAAAGAACGCGTTTCGTGGTGCCATAATTGATCTCCAACAAAGAGGAAAACCAAGTGGAGAACTCAATCAAGTGTGGTCGATTTATAATATACCGGCATTTTTATTTTTTTAAACTTTAATTGATCAATTTAAAAAAAAACACTGTTTACCGTTGTCTAAACTTGCTCCACACAAATTCAATTAAGAGGCGGCCCAATCTTGGGACCTCTCTCTCAAAAATATAATTTTCCGACCAAAATACCACCGTAAATGGAATCCAGCATCACAACCATTCAGCATAACAGAAGATGCACGTGATTACGAAATTAGTAATAAAACCGTTAGCGGAATTTGAAAAAACATGGTATAGAGGTGTAGACCGTACGTAACGAAAGTAAAACTGACCTCATCGGTCAGATGAGCATGTACTATTTCAGTCGAACCTTGACAAAACACTCCATTTGACAAAACACCCCATTGAACATGGAAAAAAGCTAATTTATAGCAATTAATAAACAAGTTCAATTAATCAGTGCAATTAATAAATCCAATGCCTAGATGGCTTATCTAGAAATGGTTTATGCTTTAAGAAAATGTTTAAACATAGCATAATACGAGATTGAGAGTTCCTATAATATCTCGGTTAAACTAAATTTATGTTGTGATTTTAGTAGCATGGGATAATTATGCCACAAGAACATGGCAACAAATAAGTAAATAAGTGAGAAATAAGTATCCGTTTCAAAAGCGCCTTAGCCAGAAATGCAGCAAAGGGCAGACGATACGGAGAATGACAAAAAAAGATAGGGATCAGATACACATATTGTAACATCAATATTTCGATATGTTATCGAAGTTTACAAGTGCCCCTCCTTGGATCTAATGAACAACTGATTGGTTTATCAATTAAAATAAATTTCTTTTGATATTTCTAGTTTTATCTAGAAAAACGAAGCAAACGTCGATAAAGTATCGAAAAAGTGTCATTACATAATAAAAACTCAGATCAGATTAGGCGTCAACACTTGGGGTGATGATTGCTAAACTGTTCAATTCACGGTGTTCTGTCTTCCTGCGTTATTTAAAAAAGTTGCTTGCTTTTCCGGAAATTAAGGATTCAAAATGATATTTATTGAGATATTGTTTATCCATCACTTGAGATAAATCTGTCTTGAATGGTTAAGGGTTACTCCTGGATTATGCTATTCGAAAGCCGCTTAGTTTAAGCTTTGGCTTAAACACAATGCATCCGTTCCGCTGTCTAGTTTTTTAAATATCATTTTGTTTGAGAAACGAATAGCTTTCCCCTCCGCTCGTTGTGTTTACATTTCTGTTTTTCATTCCAATTGACAATTTTAAAACAACTAGATGGACGGAACAGATACATTGTGGTTGAACCTTTACGTTAAGACCAAGGCTAGTAGACTACAGTATTGACCGGGTAGAACCTGAACACTCATAAATTTTCTCTAAGTCTTTTTATAGTTACCGTGATTTTGCTGATTTTTAGAAATTCTGTAAGGAATATGGTAACAAACCAAACACGTCGACTAGGAAATGTTGTTGAAGAAATAATGTTGGTCAATGTTAATAGCTAAGTTCATCACGGTGTGATTAGTAATAGCGTAGATTTTTCGCGTGTAATCTGTTATTCATTAATCAATATGAGACCATTTGTTCTCAAATGTGACAGAATTTTTGTAGGTTGGCTTAGATCACTGAAGAAAAATTTAATCGATTTGTAATCTATCCAAGGATAGGCCGCATATTTATGGAACCAGTTCATAATGTTTTTAAAAGAAATCAAAGACAGTTTTCTGTTTTTCATTCTTTTTACTGTGTTGCAAATAATTATATTGCGAGGATCAATATCAGATGTTAGTTGTTTATTTTTTTATAAACTTATTTATGACTTATCTATCAGGCTTCTTGTCTTATTGACCGTAATTTTCAATGAATCGCAACAAGTGTTAAAATTAAATAAAGTTGTAAAATGAATTCGTATTTGCAGAATGTTTCGTTGATTTTACTTTCGTTGGTTCCCTATGAAGTCAGCCCTCCGCTAACTGTTGGCAGCTGTGGTCCCAAAATAGACTTCGTAATAACGCCTGATTCTGTTTGCTTCAAAAATCTAACATTTAACCAAATATAATGAAATATAGCTACAGTTTAGTCGTTAACGGCGTATTGACACAAATACAATGCTGATCCACCTTGAATTCTGAAACTTAAATATCGATTATGCATTCTAAAAGGGTCCATCCAGTACAGATTGACGATAGCTGCTACGGGAGAAGTTGCAGCATTTGTAGAAAATGACCCCTTTTAGTATCATTCGGAGGACAACGATAAGGACGAGCGCTTAATTGCCTTGGTCCGACAGGGTAATCTATGTCAGAATCGCTTGGGCTGATGCCCGTTGAAATAAAAGGATTGGATTAGAAGAAGAGTCAACAAACTTTCATAGAACGTATTAATGTATGGCAGAATACGAAACTTCTGCTAGAAGTTCCAGTATGGTTTTGAATGTAACCTCGTCAACAAAAGCAATCAAGAAAGGCATGGTCATTGTAAAGCTGAATAAGTCAACTATATTACCATGCAGTTCAAGAACCACTTGTTTAGAAAAAAGGTAAGTCAACAAGATGTTGCTCTGTCGAAATCTAAGCGGCCAAGAGTCTTGATCTTTAGTACGTTCGATCCTAAAAGCAGGCAAGTTGCAGAGTAATCTTATGACAAAGAACATACGATGTTTACAACAAGAAACAACACGCATCACTGAAAAGAAGTTCTGTGAGTCAAGTTCTGTGGGGGAAAATATCGAATCATGTACATATATTTGAATAACATTTCAAGAATATTTAGAACGTACATTTATTTTATAATCGTATTCCAGATATTAGTTAAACCCGTCAGCACGAAGAAGAGAATTACACCATTGAAACTCGTAAAACGCAATGGTAGAACGATTTACTTAACAAGAACCAACGAAATAATCAATGTTTATCTTCCCTTCATGTTGATACAGTATGAAAAACTGAAACTCTCAGGTAGTGTTTGCAAAAAAGTTATGGCCAAAATGATTAACATTTACGCCACAGTATAGAACAATATTCTGAACGCCAGCGATCGGAAGAAAACGAGATATGTACTTTTAATTGTGCGCATCTACAGTGATTAGCGATACTGAAGGACTAGCAAAAGTTCTGATACATTAATTAATAATTAGTGCGAGTCTTGAACGAATACGTATTAGAAAATAAAGTTTGAAGAACTTAAAATTGGTTTTTGTTATCAGTATAATTCTTATACGAATTCGAAAAAAGGATGAAATTCATACAATATCACGAGAGGTTTGAAGGAAAATTCTTCGGTTCCTCGAAAACTCTAACTTTTATATTTGAACCAACCCGGAGATGTTTCGTCCTTCCATAAGAGAAAAATATCACTAAACTAAACCTCCTTACTGAAGAATTTTTGACTTCTATGTATGTACATTCCCGATTTGATAGCCATTACAATAACCGGTGGTTCCTTATCAAATCATATCATGCGACGTCTAAGTAAATTTGTTTCGAATAGCTAGACTTACTATACAAAACAACAATTACTGAGTTTGATCCATATACATTTACAATCAGATTCATTACTTGTAACTGTAAGTAAGAAAGTTGTATTGGTGTCATTGTTAAATGAAAAAATGCGAAATATTTATAGCAAATTGCACGAAAGCACATGATACGGTTTAACAAGAAAATGCAAGTTTTATGAAAACGTTTTTCTTACTGAGATTGTTGCTTCATAAACTGCGAATAATTTTAACTGAAAATTAAGCAAACAAAATGTTTACATTGTTTGTGTACATTTAAATAACAAAGAATGATTTTATCAATTAACATGTCGTTGAACGAATCAAACATAACGTGTAAATAGTATGACGTGGATTGAGTATTTGTGTACAAGTTTTCTTAATATTAGATACGTGATGTTCCTTTTGTAATATTTTTCGGGGGGATTATTCTGTAGATACTTAGGTTTATTTTGTAATGGCATAGCTAAAAGTTCAGAATAAAATACTACAGAACCACCTTGATCGGTTTATTGAAACAAGAAATCGAACTAACGCATATAAAGAAATATAAACATCTTGTATGTAATAAGATTTTACCAAAGACTGGTTTGAAATTATATTTGATTTAGGACATGTAGCAACTTATGAAAATAATAGTTTCCACTTTCACCTTTATGAACTACTGTAAATCTCAAACCCGAAAAGTATCAACCAAAATTAAACAAGCATTTTATGGAAACATTGTTTCGGAGCCTAGTTTGCTGAATAATTGGAGCTCTAATTTTACTTTAAATTTAAACAAAAAATGTTTAAGAGTATTAAAGAACAATTTTAATTTATGATGAAGATTCTGATAAAGTAACAATTTTTCATGACTTCTTATTAGAACAAAATATTAACTCAAAAAATTTCCGATTCTAATGATTGACTTTTACAGCAGTTTGTAGTAGTTACAATTGCATTGCTAAATTGTACTCAACTTTTAGCATATTTCACTAAACACACAACTATGACGTGAAAATTGTCAAAAAAAATGCAAATTCGCAATAGTCCATTACACAAATTTTATAAATTTTTTCATTATTAATTTTTTATTTAATAATTTAGTTTTGAATTTTGTAATTTCGATTTAATTTAATACAAAACAAGAAACTTTAATATCACGCATAATTAAATAGATGACATTTTTGTACTATTTGTCACAAAACTTATCGTGACATTTTGAAAAAGCTAAATCAACAGCTTCGCTTTTTAGAATTCACAACCAAATTGTCATTTTATTGCAGTTAAAATTATAGTACACAGGTGTAAAAAAATGTGAATCTAGGCCTGGACCAGCAACATATATTTACATCTTAACACAAAACATTTTCAAAACTATTTACAAATCGGTGAAATTAGAGCGTCGTAAACAATTTTAAAAAAATAATATTAAAAAGCGTGTTTTAACTACTAATCAAAACTGGAAACAGACCAAAGCCAAAATCATTTCAACGTTAATGATTAGCTGCAAGCAATATTTCAAACAATCAGTAAAAATGTCCTAAGGATCATGATATTCTAATTTATTGAAATAATTATGTAGAAAAATATTAAAGAACCGCGCGCCCGCGATATACCCTATCTAAATTGAATAACTACATGAAATCGGCATATTTACCTGTTAAGCCAACTTTTTTACGACATACAGCACAACGATTCTTTTTCTTTTTTACGTCTTTATCGCCCTCCTTGTCTTCATCTTCGTTATTTGCTGATGTTGATGGACCATTATTTTGCGCACTTTCATCATTACCGAGTTTCTAAAAAAAATGTACAATTATATAAGTTTAAAATTTCCTGAAAGACTATTATTTCGTGATAATAATAATGTTATTTGTTGGCTAATGAAGATAAATACGTGCCAAGAAATATACACAGAATACAAATGTCGGGCATTGTCTGTCGTTTTATAATTTTTGGCACTGTATAAGAAAATAATCACGTTACTCCAACAGATAATGATAAAAACATTAAACCACGCGCACTTTTATAAATAAATTAATTTACTTTTTTAAAAACATACCTCTTGAATTTGTGTATCACTATTATTTAAAGTTTGCACTGTAGGCTGTGCTGTGTTTGTGGCTGAGACAGAATTTGCTAAATTTTGTGCCTGTGTTACAGTTATATTACTAGAAGAAGCAGCAGGACTTGTTACTGTACTACTCATTGGGGGTTGCTGTTTTTTTCTAAGTGAATCCTAAAATAAAAAGAAAATATTTTATTAGATTAAGTACGAACTTAATGCAAATTTCGGATTCATCATACTTTATAACAAACTGAACATAGTCCATCTGTAGCGGGATTGCCATAAAAGCCACATCCAGAGCGGCACATAGGTTGCATTGGATTAGATTCTCGTTCCATTTTAAATATATATAAATATATATATATTTAAAGCTTTATTATTTATATTTTTAATAATTATTTATATTTATATTATAATAGATGTATGTATTTTTAAAAAAGAAAATTATTTAGCTAACCACTTTCTATATAGGTGTTTTCTAGATAGAAGTTTCCGATATTTAAAAAATAAACCGATACCATTCAAAAAAAAAATGCAAAAAAAGAAACGAAAAAATATTATAATAAAATAAAATAAGCAATAATTTTAATTTTGCTGTTAAACAATATTTTTTAGTTATAGATCATAAAATAGGGTTTTATCGCATCTAAACAACACAGAGAGATGAAATGAAAATTTGCGTGCGTTTTTTAATAATGATGGATTTTTTTTAGATTTTTACTAAATATATTCACAAAAAGTTTTTTTTTGAAATTTTTCTTTTTTGTATAAAATGTTCTTTTATTATTTTCTTATGTTCTGCCTCGTAATTCAATTTTTAAGTCAGAGAACTCTGTGTTTACTTCAAAATATTTTTTTCACTGTTATTATTAAGTAATTTCTTTCTTTTTTCGGTGAATCTGACGATGGTTATGCCTAATGAATCATAGAGATGGGGTGCTGGACCTGAAAATATAAAAGTAAATATATTTTAATTAATTGGATGCAATTTTTCTTTAGGAAAATGTGCGTCAAAACACCGAAATGAAACGTCAAGGAAATTTCGTAACTGTAAAATGTATTTTCAAAGTTTCTATTTGAGTCCAATTGCCTTAGATAATATCGTCAAAAAATGTTTGACGTACATTCAGAAATAAATAAATTTTTTCTTCTTGATATGAATGAAACATCTCTTTAGAAAATAAGTAATCTTTATTGGCTCTTTACTGCAACCTGCGTTGATTAAAATATTTCCTTGCGTCTTTATGGTCAGCTCTGCAAACCACCATAAAATTGCCTTTTATTTCACAAAATAAAATAATTATATTCGGCAGATAGTCAATTGCAAAGTGACCACGAATTTCCGACTTTCGTAAGAAACTATTGTTAACGATAAAACTATTTGTCATTAATGATTCATAAAAAAGAAATACAAGTCAGTCTGGATGAAAATTTGCTCTCCGTAGGCGTCGTTTGCGATAAAAGCTATCTAGTAATATATCGCAAAATGGTGTTTCATTTAACTACAATTTTCTCAGACTACGGTCCAATTCGTGACTTCCTTTGTAGAGACGAACGAAAGTCTACAATAAGCCTTCTGTAGGCTAGACTTATTGTAGACTTGTTTGACTTTTAGGGGCGGCATCCGCTTAAACTGGTAAGTCACCAAAATAATACAAACCAGGGCTGGGATGTTGTACCATCACTTTTTTCGACTTAGTTTACGTCCCAATTTTCAGGAATTAATTAACATTGTATTTCGCGTAACCAATTAAGTGTTTTATGATTGTGAGCTTTCTCTCTTCCACATTTCGATAAACGTATCACGAAAAAATTATTTGGTTATAATTAGAGATTAATCTAGTAGTCTTAGAAATCTTGAAAAGAAATAGAGTGATGTTTTATTCGAGCAAGCTGAAAATACGTTAGAAAATGCGTAATTTGGAAATGAAATAGGCTGCCAATTTACTCGTAAAAAATGAGACATAAACTAAATCGAAAGTCGAAAATAGTGATGGCACAAAATCCCAGCCCAGTTTCCAATGTCTATTCGACAGGAGACTTATTGTACTTTCAAATACGTCAATATACACTAAATTAAGTCACGAATCGCATCTATATACTCAAATATAGTTAGTTACCGCGAAAGTTAAAATGATTTTCTACGATTTTCAGGTTGAAAAATATCAAAGTGGTTAGTTAGGATGAGCAACTTTTGGGTAGCTAAAGAAACAATTTATGAACAATTTATGAACAATTTCAACAATACAATTTGATATTTTTAGTTAAACATGTTTTAGTTAAAGTGTGAAATTGAAAAACAGAACCACAAATCCAAGGTACCATCGGGAAAATATGTTAAAACTTAAGATATTCACACCAGACGCCAATTGCGAACGCGAGCAACGTATATCGCAAAACTAATAGGTAACGAGAAGTCAAACACAGGATTATTAAAAATTAATATAGCAAATAGCAGATTCCATATGATTTTCAATAAATAAAATCAGAAATTCTCTATTAAACCTGGAAATATAAGAAATTCGCGTATAAATTTGCGAATTAATTTAAAATTTGCGAATTTTCTCTATTTTTTACTACATGTGCACTAAAGGAACTATTATTCGTCCATTCCATGTGAAACATATATTTATTTAATTTCTCGATAATCTCTATTTTCGCAAATAAAACTTACTCGCAATCGCAATTCGCGTTTGGTGTGAATACCGCCTGACAGGAGTTTTGGGCGGTATGAGAAAAACCGATTGTTAGAGCTATAGTATTATTTACAACGTTTACGTTTTAGCAAATGAAAGTCTAAAACGGAGCAAAATGAGAGCAGTCCACTATTCCGGGAATATTAACTTTTAAGAGTGCACTGCACTATTTCTGTTTACCTGAAAATATTCCTAGCCAAGTAGTAAAAATAATGAATTTCCAACTATGAGTTATTTGGGTTACGGGGCAGCAAAAAAAATAAAATTTGAGACTTTTCACATGTGCTTTTAGGAGTCCAATTTATGTTTTTCAAAATGTCAATTTGTATGAAAAACAGAAATATAAACACAATGAGCAAAGGAGAAAACCTTCCGTTAAAATAAACGAGATGGACGGATGTATATGGTTTAAGACTTCGCGGATGGGCAATTGAAATCTCCGAGAAATTCCAAAAATGTATTATTATCGTAAAAATAAGGTATATTTATTGGCAAATATACTTAGTAAAAGGTGAACTCACTAGGCACGATACGCGTTAATAAATGAAATAAGAACGAACACTATCACAAGAAGGTTAACGAGATAATTATAGCCAAAGCAATACTCGTCGTTCAAAACGGTTAATTTTCCTATGAAGAGGAGTACTAAAAAGATATGAGAAGACTGGTTTGAAATGTAAGGAATTCTATTAAATTTGCAATGACGAGGAGGAAGAGAATACAGTTCGCTTTCTCTACTCCCACATTACAAAACCGATTCCAATTAATGGCGTCTGAGTCGTTTCTCTTCCGGAATTGCGTTTTCAATGTGTTTTATAGAATTAAACAAAATAAAAATTGTTCCTGTTGAAGTTATAGCCTTTTAAAGTTATATTGCCTTACTTTATCGCTATAGGTGGTACGTTTCTTTTCATTTGAGTCCATAACGCTCCTACGCTTTTGAATCCATTTCCGGAAAAATATGGATTTGTTAAAATTTGATTTCCTTTGTTATCATTAATAGTAAGAGGTTAATTCTTATCGGATGACAATGACAGATGATTTTTTATGATATTACTGAGTTAAACAAATGTATATTACTTTGCCAATCTTATTTGTGGAATAAAAATATGGATGCGCAGCAATAACCTTAACATTTATGTTTGTCACAATTAATGATTAATTTTCAAGCAAGTTTCCGAAAATATGTTGTTTTATGATTTAAGCTAACATAAATATGGATATAACGTATATTTTTACTTGTTATACCAGAGATGATGAGCAACATCAAGGCTTTCGTGCCTTAAATAATCCAAGCATATAATTAATGCATGAGACCATTTCCGTCATAAAATTGCAAATTTGACATTTAAATTTTGCATTCTATGAATACCGTGACGCACGAAATAATCAAGATCACGTCAACCTAGTGCTTACCAACAGTGCCATTATTAATCATATCCGATATAAGTTAAAAGCGAGTATAAAACGTCATTGCCCTGAACGCCATATTTACTGCTTTAAGGCAATCGAATAAAAATTAAATAAGTAATTAAAAGATTAGGCATCTTACAAAAACATTTAAATGACTACTAAACGTCAATTACATTACACATTAGCATAAATAAAGTGTTAATACACGATTTTTTCTTCATTTGTATAATCTGTACGACCTTCTCTCTCACATATGGTGTAAAGTTTCAAGGTAGTTTTTATATAACAAAGAAATATGTATATAGTCTGTATTGAAATTAGCAGAAGCACAAACCAACTACGGAAATATAAACGAGCCATATTGAAATGAAAATTATACAATTTTGAATATACAATTTGCAAGCCATTAGTTTCTACTTTACCCTTTTAAAAACACACAGCAACTAAAATTGAAATAGTTTGGGGGTCAGACAACAACATATTCTATCTACTTGCCGTGCTCACTGCTCTCTGTATATAACTGCAGTATCATGCTGTACATGATTTCCCACTACCTAAAACGTTTTTTGGGTGCATATGTAATTGTGAGTACATAAAAAAAAGAATAAATATACGTCGCTTTATAGCGCATGACGATGATCTTAACGGAATAAAAAATAAAATTCTCATGTTCTCGATTTATAAAAAGAGAACTAACCAACTTGGTTTATCAAGTCATACCCGATAAAAATGTAAACAGTAATGGGGAAATTCATAATAAAAATAAACACACACATTCGTACCAAAAAAATATACAAAAACTCGCTCAGCTATCTCAATCCTATTGAAAATTCAACAATGTATTTTTAAAAACAATATTGTTATTGACGTCATTTTATATAACAAATTATATACAATATATTATTATTATTATATACACATATACACCACTTTCTGAGAAGACGGAGCAAAACTTTCAAATGAGTCGTTTTTTATTATTTTATGTTATCAAAATACAATTGCGTTTAGTTTGGTGGTATTGGGAATTTTGTATTATGGTATTTTGTTCATTTTGCTTTCGAATGACGAAATGTTTATGAACAGTTTCTAGTGAAATCTAATACTAAATTCGTTCGAACTGTCAGATCAAAAAGATTTGATCGGATTTAGCTGTCAGATCAACATTTTTGACATTACAAATTTTTTTCACACAAAAATCTTGATCCAACAAATTGACTAGATCAATTTTAAAAAATCTTGATATTTTGTCAGATTTTTACGCATACATATATACAAAAGTAAACGTCAAAACATAACATCAAAACAAAGACCCCGCGCCATTTGTACAATTCAGTTTTAAATGAATAAATTCTAAATTAATTTTAATAAATTTATTAAAATTGTAAGGATAATTTGTAATTTTGTGCGACGTATTTTCAAAATATCTTGTGTGTTTTTGCTTTTAATAGATTTATTAAAATTTTAAGGATAATTTGTAATTTTGTTTGTGCGACGTATTTTCGAAATATCTTGTGTACTAAAATGTTGTGTTTATGTGCGAAATTATATAATTCCTTATGCTTTTAATTGAAAATTATTGATAAATAAATTAATTAAATTGAGAAATGGGAGACACTATATTGAACATTTTAATTCTTTGCTATATAATTTTTTATTATACCGATGCTAACAAGGTGAAATGATAAACCCGCCATTTATAATAAACAATTTTTTGTCTTTCTTTTCACAAATATTACTACGAAAGACGATCAAATTTCTTTCATATTCGTTTACATAAAATCCGATCAAATTGTTGTTGTAAAAGTAAACGAATTTAGTATAACTAAATCAAAAATAATATGACGTCACCAGTTATTGATAAACAAGTAAAATTTGCTAGTCATCATCATCAGTACAAACATACGGTTAAAGATAAAATGAAAACCGGTGACGTTTTATTAGTCATTATGCTATTATATGATGATGTAAGTGAGGTGTTTAATTCGTTTTTTGTATTACATTATGGAGGATACGTATGACTGACTACCTTTGTTTGTTTATAGTGCTACACTAAAATAAGATTTTTATTGAGTCATCTTAAATTGGTTCTAACTAACATTTGAATAAGTAGGCTTAGGGTTGGATAGGTGCAAATATACATTAAATTGTGAGGCTTAATGCAATAGGCTGTTCAATGCAATATGAAAAATCTGGTTTTATTGTTTGGAATTTGAATCTCTTCTCGAGCTGTATGGAAGCCTCGTTTAAAAACTTTTCTTTAACTCTAAGTACACTGTTTGTTATCGCTATAAGAAGAGCGGCACGAGTTAAATAAGTTCTAAGGGCTTTCAGCACTTTCGCGATTATTACTTACTGTTCCTTATTAGGTTGAATATGGTGCTTTACGATGAACAGTTTGTACAGGTTTTAATTTGATGCATTACCTCTGCTCTTTACCAATACAATTGAGGCGCCAAATTCCTCCATGGGATGTAGCGCCAGTGAAATAAAAGAGAAAAGTAATCTATAAAATTCAATTGCAAGAAAAAGACAAATGTTGCAGCATTGCTTCATTAACCCAAAAGAAACAAAAATTTTGCATTTATTTCTGTTAAAATTTAATTACATTTTATCATTTTGTTTTCCCGAAAAACATACCGGCAGTAAAATTTTCATAATGAAACAGCACCTTAAATAAAGACGTTTATCGAATTAGAAAGACCTGAAAGTTCTAACATATATCGAATTCAAGCATTATAACCCCTATATACAGTTGTTAATCGTTTTCCAAACTATACTAGTAGCTGGCTGATAGCATAAGATTTCTGTTTGGTAAATTTTAATAAATTAGAATTTTTCTGCTTATAGTTGGACGTTTAGAACTAAATGTTTTAAAAATGTACTTCCACAATGTTACCATCGAGTATAATAACTTTCACAGAAGTAAAGCTATTACCATCATCATTTGAATACGATCGGTATGAAAATCAACCCAACTGATCCGCTGCCGAAGTGCAATACGCATGAGCAGACCCATCTTCCACGACAATACTGTAGGCTATGTCAATACGAGTTATACAATACGCCGATTTTGTACCCAAATCCGACCTATAGCCGTGCGACCTCGATATGACTACGGCCTAGAGTAAAACTTAAAGTCGGTTACTCGACTCCCACAACTCGAGATACTTCAACTCCATAACAGGTTTACCCATTCTTCCGCAGCCCTAATAACTATTAAGCGCTGATTCAGACAATAAGCGCAGAATTAATCAATTATAAGATATAATAGACATCCACAAGGTTACCCAGGCTAAGTAACCTTAGTTATTTAGGCCAAAGTACGAACGAAAACAAATCTTTGGTGGTTGGTTTTAAAGTCGTCTGTAACGACAAGTACATGGGGAGCAGGCAGTTGAAATATTTAAAGCCTTTAACCCATTTGTGACAAGTTTTTTTTGGTTCTTCTGATTAATTTGGCCTCTTCTTATATTTTTAACGATAAAATGGCTTTTATGGTACTAATATTTTGAATACGGTATGTTGCGAAAACGCCCGTCTACACTTTAGCCTACTACAATTGTCTTTATGTTATAATTTGTTTTACAAAACTAGAGAGTAAAATGAGTAGAATAAAAGGATAGGTATGTGAATGTCTTACATCTCATCTCGCCCCATCCTCGGCCTCACCTGTATCTTCAGTGATTCCACAAAAGTCAGACGGATCTGCTGCTGTTCGACATAATCAAGATTGATTGAAAAGCACTTAACTTAATGTACAAAATTTGATAAAAATCGTAATGTTTAGATATAAACCGGCCATAATTGAAAGATATATTTTCAAATAGTATTAATTTTAGTTATTTTCTAATTTTTATCTTTTATACGTTCATAATTAATTATTATTTAAATAAGCAACCATACAATTATCAAAAAAAATTTAACCAATTGAAAGAGATAAAAAGTTAAAATGTTAAAAAAAATTACCACGAATAAATTTTTAGCTTTTTATGCGACATTTAAACCAACCAAAAGACACTAAATGAAGTTTAAAAAAACACAAATATACTGCCAAGTGCCAAATGTTTCTTGGCTTATGTATGACTAAAATATTACACAGTTCAAAATTCATAAAATTTTTAAAAAGCCTAAAAAAAAGTTCACATAAAATAAAAATGAGCTAGTCGATTTCAAGTTTCTTGATTACATGTACTCATAAGAAGAATAATGAAACCTTAATAATCTGCATTTTCACAATATAGGTAAGTAAAAAAAAGCTTAATCATATACCTTACAATTGAAGGTGAATGATAGCTGTCGAAAATTAACGTCGAATTCAATAGGACGGCCTCTTAAAAACGTTTTTTTTGCCAATGAGAATTCAAAAACAGCTTCAGGACAATAGCCATCTCCTGTTGGATCATTAATCCATACCATTTTCATGTACATAATTTAGTTTTTCGACGGATACCAACCATGTCCTATATAATTCGAAAGGTTTCTAAGTCAATTACCCAAGTACAATTTGAGCTTCATAAATTTTATCAGTAAGAAGAATTATAATATTTGTAAAGCATATCCAAAATTACCAAAAAACAAATCGAAAAGTCAGCTATATAAAGCAAGTGCATAAAAAAACCATTCATGGAGAAAAAGGAACAGCATGACGTTAATTTAAAATATTTGTAGGAGGTCACCTTTGAATATAGTTGCAGGTGCCTTACAAAACAAAGCTATAGAACACCTAGATAAATCCGACCCTGCCCAATTTCTCATTTCTCCGAAAGAAAAACATTAACGCTCACATAAATATCGCAATTCAACCTCGTTTAAATTAACAAATCAGCTCTTTTATTTCACTCAAAGTATACGATGAAATAGGACGGCCATATTGATAAAATTAAACATGATCAATTTATTAGTGCAAATCATTTAACGAATACTGTATATTGATGCGATCCTTCAAACGTCTACACATACATACGACACAATGACTTTTCGAAAAAAAACTAGTACATATCCAAATAGTACCATATACAAAGTGAGGTGATTGTATAATAAATCGTATCATACAGTGGCGTGTGCGGGTCGTTATTACCTTTGTGACACGATTCCTTATTTGGTTCAAAACAATTTTGGGGTTTTCTTTATATACTCTAGTTGAAGATGAAATAATCAAAAACTGGCTTCGCCAGGACCCAGTTACATTAACTACCTAATTGTTTTATCTTTTAAACTTCTCAGCATCATTTTACTGTTACTGATAACTTAATGAATTTTTTTATTTATTAAATTCTGTTGCACCAATATTTTATACTGATTCTTCATAAATAAATTTGAAATGATTAATAAATTTGAAAATTTGTATCTTTTGGTCAGAAAGTTAATAAACCTAAAATAACCAGATCACAAAAAGGTTTCAATTTATTTGGTTTTAAAATATTGCAAAAACTCAGTACAACTTGGACACTTGAAAATAGTTAAGGTGTTAGATAGGGTGATGTTAAAATTAAATTAAAATAATTTTAAGACAAAACTAATTTGAAAATGTAAATATGTACTTTTCAAATACGAAGCAAAAAATTTAAAGTAAATTATGAACTTTTTCTACTTTACCACAAAAACTGAAAAATTATATGTATGGAGAATTGAATGAACCGTTTAGACGTGCTTTTACAAAAAACGGTCAGTCAATGTGACTGGTCCGAATAAACCCACTTGATACACATTACATACATCACCACATCTCAATCAGCAGTTTTTACTAAATTTCAGTAGATTTAAAATGCAAACACATAAAGTATTATCGATTCATCATACGCTTCACGTTACTTAGCAATCGGCTCTTCTTCAATTATTTAAAAAACTGTCTGAACTTTCACATGTCGCGTGTGTCACACTAGATAGTAAACTCTAGAATAATTATGGTATAGACAAAAATTTGCAATAAAAAAAATGATATCTTATCAATTTTTAGCTAGAAGCGGACCTAGGGTTCTTATCAGTATATTGAGCGTGTATACAAAATTACGTTGATTAATAAAATGTATAATCGCTTTTAAAATTGATAACAGTTAATATATAGTATAAATTTCCTGGTAATTTGTATGTATTAACCTAATATAGCCACAATTTTATCGAACAAACCCTAGTGGTAAACTAATATTCTAAAAACAAAAATTATTTATTTTGGTTGATATGAAAACCCCTAAAACATACATACCAAAAATTCATACTTACACACTCAAACAATGTACATTGTGTTTAATTGTCTTTTTTACAATTTATGTAATGTGATGTACACAACAAACAATCGCGATTGCGTTTTGTATAGGTTGCAATGCAACACAACATACATAACAAGAATATGTTGCTTTACACCACTTTTTGCCTCATACTGGGAATACACTAAAATATCTTATGTCTGCATTTGCATTAGTATATGAAATTTCAAATGGCAAGAAAACATTTGTTTGACCTCATTTTGTAATTTTCAAATACTCGTACATGTTCATGCAAAGTACATACAACTAAATCCTCGACAAACTAACGAAAATTTTTCTAACTCCATTTTCCAGTTTCCTTACCGTTAGTGTAACTGTATCTGTTTATGTGCAATCCTAAAAATTATACCAACCACCTTCCTCATCGATATATAAGTACATAATAGAGTTTATATTTACATATTTACATACGGGATGACCTTACGTTGCACATTTAAAAATACGAACGAACAAAATTAAAATCTAGGTCACAATTTATTGATATTAAATTTGTGTTTATAAAAAGCAAAATACGAAAAATTTGTGCAATTTTAACTTTAACAAAATTTATTTACTTTTTATTTTATCAAATACGTTAAACAAAAAAGTGTATTTTCTTTCAATAACTCTTTTTCGTGTGGGTTTGACATCTTGAATTTTTTTTTAATTTTACAGCGCCACCCAAAACACAATAAATTCATGACGCTCGCATTAAAATTCATGAAAGAATTTCGAAATATGATTTTTCAAAAGAATTGTTTTCGTTTAACATAAAAATTCGCAAAAATCGAATCAACATAAATTCTCAAAACATTTGCGATACACAATAAAATTCCGAAAATTTAGGAATATTTAAATAAACGTAAGTCAACGAGTAATCGATTTTAAAATAAGAAATACAAAAAATACATTTAATATTTTGACAGATTAAAAACAGAGAATTAATTAACCTTTTCAGAAATCCATGTTTTTTTCTGTTTCAAATCAGTCAGACAGCCTTGAGATTCTAATATGAGACTTAATGGTTACATAACAACATACATGAACATCAGGTAAAAATTGGATAACTCAACCAAAGCAACTACATAATTTATAAAAGTTTGATTCATTTCTTTATATAAGTAGCAGCACGTACAAATTACCTTGTACTATTAGTAATGAAGTTATGTCAAGGTTAGAATTATTCAGATTTATTAAAAAAATTTGATTAGTTCTACGCGCGCGGTATTTTTTCAATAGTATAATTTTTAATTGGAGTAATATCTAAATCATTTTCTGCCAGTTTTACAGTACGCCGCCTGTTTTCGTTAAAGTGTGCTCTGGTTTGTTATGTAGGAACTTTTAAATTACGCCCAACAGTTGGGAATACGCTGATTAAAATCGAAACCAACATTATGAAAAGGTTTAAGCGATTAGCGATGATTATCTAATCATGATAGGGGATCTGAAAGCGCCCAATGATTACATTAACGTTATAAAAGAAAGTTAATCAAATTTAAGCTAAATTTTACTCGTAATGGAGCCTAACTCAAGTAAACGGTAATGTTACTGACAAATAAAATCAATTACCAACTGGTGCACGAGTTGAAAATTAGATGAAAAAACAAAATACGTGAGCAGCAAGTGGCATGAAAATGCAGTAAGCTAACTTTATCAATAAATAAATCAATAAATAAATCAATAAATAAATAATCGGGATATTTTTAGGATAGTTACCATGTTTCCTTGTACCGAGTTAAAATAGGTTTAGGTTTCGTTGGGTTGAAAATTTATTGGTGTTAGCTCTTACCATTTCCATGAAACTGAGTTGACAGTTATGCTGAAATTTATTCCGATAGTTTACCCATTTTCAAGGTTAATTTTCAAATATTTCTACTCAAAATCTGTATTTTAATAGTTTACAATGAGTGTCATTTTAAAATACACGTATAAAACATAGAGATAGAACCTAACCCAACCGAACTAGTTTCGTTGAGTTAAAACAGATTTAACGAAACTCAACCTTAATCTGCGTTTCCATGCACATAAATCAGAGTTAACCGAGGTTAACTCTGTCATGGAAACATGGTAAGTGTGACATCAACAGCAAATACAAAATATGGGTCGATTCCATAAATTAAATATGTTGCCAAACAAAAATGTAAACAATTGAGTGATTCCAATTCCTATTTTTTCGCCAATGTAACGACAGACTACTACGACTTGTTTCGGGGCCTTTGCAAAGAAGCTGTTTAGTGAAACCTTGTAGGCGTTAGGAAAGATAGTGTACACCACCAACAAAATGGTTTCATATACAATTTACCTTTAATATATCTAGAAAGAAACGCAATTATTTTATAACCGAAACAATCGTTCAGATAGTTGAATTATTTTGAGCCATTAATACATTTTAGTATACAAAATGTCTCTCATGAGAACATTGTGATCTATATGACGAATACAAGAACATTTGGTGTGTTCTTATTCTTATACAGAAACTTGTAAGTACGTGTGTGTTAAAAACGTCCCGTTAAACATTAATATTTAGTATGTATATGAAACTTTACTGGTTTACAAAGGGAATGTAAATACATGGGAAATTACACATAAAATGAGTTGTTTAAATTGGATAAATTCAGAAAAATAAATTATTTCAGTGAAACATAAATTTTATTTTTCAATGAGGAGAAACCCACATAATTTTACGTTCAACAGGTGATTGCATTTATGTAATGGACGAACGAATCTGAACGTGTCCGTCTAAACCTGGGCTAGGAAGTAATTTTGTGCAAACATTGATAAATGAAGAAGTGTGTCACGTTGGTTGCTTGTTTTGGTTATTTGCGGTTTTAAACAATATATCTTACTCAAGAAAACTGCATAAAGGTATGAAAATTTTTTTGGCTATCAAATATGTTCCTTATAAATTTACTATTTATATGTTGCGGCTATTGATCAATTTAATAATTTTTCACATTTGTTAAATTTAAGCTCGATTCAATAAGATGTTTTCAACTCCGACTCGTATTATTAAATAATATCGTAACTATATTTGTTTCGTGAATTCACTTTTCACTTTTTTGAGCACTTTTATCACTGAATTTATTGATTAAAGATAAAAACTAGTTTTATTGTTTATTAATTTAAATATTTATTATTAAAATCGATTACTCCATCATGTTTATCAATATTTAATAGGTAATAGTTATTGATAAACTGATGTAATAATCTGAAATCGATATTTAATAATAGAAATTTCCAAAATATATCACTCTAAGTAAAAATAATAAACATTTAAATTAATAAAAAAAAACTAGTTTTTATCTTTAATTAATAATTATATAGTTTAATGAAGGAAATATTCAAAAAAAAATTCACCAAATTTTTTAGTTGAAAATTTAATTGTCCGAAATTTCCAGATTTCATAGAGGCCATATCGGCCACCATCAAATAACATTAGAGTAATTGTTCTGTAACTTAGGGATTTTATATATAGTGTACCGCAGCTGACTGTCACGAATGGTACGGATTGATGAAAGGAAAGGTGACTTTATTTAGATACCTTCGCACATAAATACTCCCCTGTCAAGTTATAATATATTAAAAAATCGAAGTATTCTACCGAAGTAGTTTGAGTTGATGAAACAACTATATCTCTAAAATCAGTATTATAATATTATATTCATTTGCAAGCTTATTACCAATCAATGAGTCTAGAAATAAAATATTTTAAATTTGTTAAGATATGAAATTTTTTTAAGAATTTACTTAGTGCACGTGCCAAACCAATTTAAGCAGTCAAAAACAAAAAATAAAATATTAACGTTTATATTCACCTCAAAAGTTTTAACAGGTCTGGGGCTGATAAAAATTTTGATTTATTCGTAACAGGTTCATCCAGGTTTAGTAATGTAAATATTTAAAGCCATTTTAGAGAATTGTGAAAGAGTTCGATAAGGAAATTGTATGAGTTTCGTTTATTTTGTTATAATAAATAGTTTAGAATCAAATATGTTGTTTTTCGATCATCTTTCTGGTTGAATTCAGGTTATGTTTTAGTTAAGTTGTGTCAATGTGAGACATAAATCAACCCGGCTTTTAGTTGGATGAATTTAAATATAGATAGCTGATGACAATACCGAATTTAGATTTTTTTTTTTTGATATTACCAACGGGATATTTAGGTCATCATATGTATGATAATACTGCCGAGTCATTACGAACGTGAAGTCCCTCGGTTAGATGGTGATGGATGGGAAGATATGGCAAAATAAGGTTACAAGCAGTATATGATGAGATGACCCGTAGATGTGAATTAAATAACCTAACAATATGATGAATATCAGTATCCTTTACCTCAACCATAACTAACCCAAATTAATAAACTAAAAAAATCTAATCTAAAGTATGAATTTAATTGAGACTGTGACTAACATCCTTCCCTAACTAACCTTATTTGTTAAGAAGACTGGGCCGCATGATGCTAAAATATTATTCGCATTCAGATATAATTTGTTATTTGATTGTTGATATTTCAGAATTATGGTAACGTACCTATGACCGCCGTTATGGTTGGCCTGTACGCCTCTATCATATCATATCATTGCATTTTTATCATAAATAGTTGTAATAAAAGAGTAGTATAAAACTAATCTAAAACAAAATATAATCAGTATAGCTACTCGGTTAAAATTTTATTTTTTAGCTCGTTTGGCACACGCTCTTAGAAAATCGTTTGGCTCGTTTGGCACACGCTGTTATTCAAATTTTCAATAACACATTTTTATTGTGCAAGCGTTTTAACGTTAAAATTTCTCTATAGCTATTGTAATAAAAATAAATTCATATATGAGCTTTTAGAAGAGCTATAATTTGTCACGATTGTGATTAAAACATTATCTAAAATTTATAAAAGTGTGAACGTAAAATATTTGATTTTTTTACAAATACATATGGTGTCGAGAAAAAATAATAATTTCATTTTGCCAGTACTTACTCGTATGTGATTCACACAAAAGGAAAATTTAAATTTACGATGTTATACTAACAATGTAATGACAAATACAACTTTTCTAAAAGCACATAGAAAGGGGCCAGCTAACAACACTCGAAAAACCAAGATCAAATTCAGAAGATTTAAATAAATAAAATCAAAATTTAAAAATATAAAAAACAAATAGCTAATAGAAGTACTCAAAGAAGGTACCAAAGAGGATATTATAGATCTGGCTCAATTCTTCAGCGCAGCAAACACAGAATTTCAAAATTAAAGTACATGACATATTAAAACATTAAAAATTAGAAATAATAATTAGATATACAAACATAATATAGAAAATAAAAATAATAAAAATTAAAATTTACAAAAAGAGCAAATTGGATTTATACCAGGCTCATAAATAAATAAATTAAAAAAATCAGAAGACACCGTTTTCTCTGGTGTTCATATGTATTTTTTAAGAGCCCCTTAAACCTAAAATTTGTTTGTTACACATTCCCATAATTATCACTAAAATTTCCTACAATCATGATTTCCTCCAGTTTTAGAGATAATCACCTTCTGGAATCCGACCTCAGATCTAAACTAATCCGAAAAACGGGGACAAAATTGCTCAGGTCAATTTGCGGGAAACAAGGAATCTTCCTTTCAGTGATCACATATGTATTACGAGTATATCCATGTCAAGCATACAACTAGCTAGCCGGATTTAAAAAAATGTTAGATAAAAATTAAGGCAGTCAGAATAAATATAAAACAATACTATGACTATTATCCACCAAAACCATGCCGATTGACATTACTTTCCTTTTAGTGTCACTCACAACACCGTACCAATACATTTATCGGGACATCTTTAGTAAAAGCCGATTATCTGTAATTAATTACCTGTAAACATGCAATACATATATTTCAGAGATATCAGGATCTATTTTTAAATGAATATCTTACATATTTTGTTAGAATTAATAAGTCACAATAATAGCTGTCGAAATTCTTACACTATATAGACTACTATTATTTGGATTTAATACTGAAATTGTTTAATCATAGAATTGCAAATCCAATCGTAAACGTCTTGGAAAACGTCGATTCGAAAAATATTCGCTGAACAAACAATAATGACCCTATGATTTTCGCCTCGAAACACATTTTTCATTTGATGTTACGATTTTCGTTTATTTCGGTGAAACGTTGGTTGCGGCACCGCAGTCAGTGATCTATCTATGTACATGGATACGACATGACATAAAATATATGGTAGGCACATATGCGCGTGTGACAAAGGCAGAAACATTTTCCTTCTTTTCTTGAATTCCGAAAATCAAAGTTATGTAAACAGAAAACTGGTTCCTATGAGTTTTTGACGTTTGGCACCACGAACTCTTTTTTTATTCGAATTATTTGCAGGTAAATATCAAAGGAAATCGCAAGAAAAAATTTGCATACAAAAGCGGTATCACATGAATTAAATCAATAAAATGTGATTGAAAAATGAAATGTGTCACCTCTTGCTTTAAAAAAATATTTCCGAAAGATAGGACCGTACCGAGGATAGATTTAATTTCGAAGCTTTCTCATATTCAATATTAGGGAATTTTAACTTTCTTTATAAAATCATGAGCCATATAGCATTATCTGCATTATTTCAAGATGCTGCATAAAAAATTAAAACCAAACATGATGGTGAACGGTTTTGGTGTTTAGTTTACTCACAATGAAACACATTATACAAAAAGATGAATGGTGGTCAGGTGAATCAAATGTGAACACCGTAATAGCGGTATAAAAACCGTTTTAGACTTCAAAATGGACGAAATTATTACATTTTCAACGGAAAAATATATTTTGTCAGAAAATTGAGGAACCCCATTTTAACAGTTCTACCAAACAACCGTACTATTCAACAACAATTTATATTGTCACCGGATTTTCATTTAGCAGAATTTAATTACATATTTCATTTTAACAATTATAAATCTATGGCTGTTTTATAACCGTTTTTCACTGGGGTTTCTAGATTTTTACTTTGGATAGAAAATATGTTCCCAATGAAATATCTGTATATTATTATCTATGGGTAAACTTAATTGAGCCAGAAGATGGATTCTTGAGTTTCTGAAATTATAAATTATAGACTGAGAACCACATTTATGAAAACTAACAAGACGTCCAGTATTAGTTTATCTTAAAGAAAACAAACAAGAAAATATTTTCCCTTGTCTTCATCAAAAGAAAATAAGCGCAATTTTAATTTGTAAGATAAGATAATCATTTAAATTAATTCACATAACAAATTTATCTCCAAACATCTCTAAAGAGCTACTAATTTGTGGAATTTATTTATGAAAATATTTATGTGCCAAGCAAATATCTACAACTCATTCAAAATTTACATTTACGAAGATAATCCTAGCTCTAAAGTAACAATCATTGAAGTAACATCAATATTTGTTCAATAATAACCATTTATTTTAAGATCTTGTGCTCTTATTGACAGAATTGCAATCTTTCTTTTGTCCGACGAAAATTAAAATGGCTGATTGGAATGGTCAATTGACCCATTCAAGTTAAGTTTACTTAGGTGATTCAACACTATTTGAAAATGTATAACTTTCTGTGTAACTAAATAGTTACGATTTAAACCATACGAATAATTAAAACGTTTATAAAATGGGATATGCGAGGTTAGAGACACCTAAAAAAGATTTTGTCCGTTATTACAATCAAAAAAACCTATTTTAACATACTCAACGTTAAACCGTATCGAGCCAATGAATATTTATCAAATTCTGTTGATGTTTCAATTGGAACACCACCTCAAGGTACGGTATTAGGAGTAATTCTTTCTCTCGTGTATGTAAATGACATAAATAAACTTGCGTCAAATTCGACGATACATCTATTGGTTGAGCAGTACAAAGTAAAGATCGAAGAAAATTTATCGTAACTTGATGATTGGTCCAAAATGAATAAATTAAAATTAAACATAGATAAATCTAAATCTATGTGTATTAATGGAAGAATTTAAAATAATCTATCACTTAGTAATCATACAAATAGTGCATGAAACAAAATATCTAGGGATAGTAATAGATAATAATTTATGTTTTAAAGAAAATTTATATTTGTAAGATTGCAAAAAGGTGTATTTTTAAGAAAAATTAGAAAAAACTTACAACTAAACAAATATATAATATTATAATCAAACACACTTTGAATGTTGTTCATCAGTATTATTTTTAACCAAAATGAAATGATGTAGCGTTTACGAAAGTTAAAAAAGCGATGTATTTTGGTGGAAAATAGATTTATTAGAACAAGAAACCAAGAAATAACCAACTACGAGTATATATAGCGATAAGGAACCCATGAAAGATGTGTACGTTTCAATAAAACTTGCTATTTATTTGATTTTTGCTTAACTAATGATAATTGTAAATTCAAATCTTATTTCAATATAAATAAATAAATAAAACAAAGTATTAATGTAGTAAATGTATTAATTCTCATTTCTAATATCAAATAAAATATGTTGTCTACTTAATATTCGTGAGAGAAGTTGGTATATGTTCATGAAATTCATTACTGTAGTTTAAGATACGCAAATGATTTTAGATTGGGTTTATATGTTAATGAGAAAATTAAAAGTATGATCTTTTATTGAGGGCTATAATTTTCAAAGACCTGCCTCAAGATATAAAAATTGAAAATCTAAAAAAAATTAAAAAGGAATTTGTAGCTAAAATTAATTAATAATATGCTATTTCAATTTTATTGTATAATATGAATATTTCTATATTGGCTTATATTTACCAAATAAATTTATTTACCAAGTAAATAAAAAAATAAAATATTAATTGATTAAATTGTTTAGTCAAATCGTCATTAAAATATCATTAACTGGCACACAAAGTAAATAGTCAGCTGATCAAATTGAGGAATATCAAAACTAGATTTGACACACCAGACGAATAAAATATTGTTGACCAAACTGGTTAGAACAATTATAACATTGATTTAGTACATCAGGAAAGCGCGCAAGGCTACCGAACCTAGATTGTTACCCTCAATAATAATATTGATCTTAAACTTAAAATAACTAAGTACTTGATTCTGTTTCATATTTTAACCTTTCAGAAAACAACTGCACTTCACAGAATACACCATCATCACGCAATAAAACTTACGTAAGATTGAGATATCGCGAAATTTAGTTTAAAAATCACTGGCGGACACAAAATAAGCATTTAAAGAGCACTGCTAATTCATTTATTATTTACAATGCGATCGTTAAATAAAGTTTATTTATATAAGCAATATCTACTGCACAGAAACCCAAGCCGTATTTGAACTTTACAAAATGGCTTCAGATTCAATTTTGTGACCATATAAATAATGATTACGACTATAATCGAGTTTGGGCTTGATTAAATTACAAACATAAATTTACAAAAAACAGCATCTTCATTTTTATGGTGCCATCATTCCAAAATTTTTAAATTGGGCTGATTAAAAAAAAAGATAACATTAAAAACTCTCGCGACACTATACTCAAACTCAACCAAAAATGGAACACATAGCAATATTATTTTTATGAACTATCGGGGAATTCCTAACCATAAAATAATATGAAACAAAATTTTAAAATTATAAACAAAACAACATCATTAGTAAATTCCAAGAAATGACATAGTCATAACGTAAGTCTAATGAGTAATATTTAATTACCGAAAACAAAAAACAAGATTATAATAAAATTACTTTGCTTTTGCTCGTACTATTTTTCTTTATATGATAGTGCCATTTTCTAAAAAAATATCGAACCTGTTCGAAAATAAATTTCGAGTACATAAAGCAAATTTCTAACCTATTTCTCATCACATAGCAGTACATAATACACATACATACATAGAAAAGACACAAAACAAACAAGGAAAAACGCAAATTTTATTTCACATACTCGTTCATTATTTACTGTAGTAGTGTATATATAAAATACAACAAAATGATGAAATAAAACAACAATGAAATAGTACACTTTCAAATTGATCCAACAGTTAATGTAATACGTATTCAAGGACGTATTTATAGCGTACGATTTCATTAAAAAATAAAAACTATCAGTTAAACTAGCCTGAATGGATCGCGAAAGTTTCTTTTATAAAAGATAAAAAAAACTTACATATCATGATATAGCGAAATAATCCTCATGCTTTGTTTTTTTTTGTATAAATAAAACTTTAATTATTTCACTTAATAACTTCAATTTATATTATATTTCACTTTATTTTCTTATATTGGCACTGCATAATATATAAAATCACAATATTCTATTATATTTTTATAAAACTCTTATTTGATTTAACAATTTCTATTTTCTTAAACCATAGTCACTGTTCAACAATTTCTCTCGTACTAATTGTGTTTAAAATATTATAAAAAAATCAGTCTGCAACTCCTTTGTATTGTTAAGTTTTTATTATATACATATAGCTATATTCTAAAAACAACTATGTATGTATATAAATATATATAAACTATTGCGAGCGAGAAACGAGAACAAAAGCACAATAGGAGAATATCAAGCAAGTATGGCTTGTATATAAAGTGCGCTGTAATTATTTTTATTAGTGTACTGGAAGCTACGAACTATCATTGAATCGCAAGACGTCATTTAAGAATTAAGAAAAAATATAAAATCCTACTTCTTTAGATAAAGTAATCTAAAAATAACATAACATTTAATTCAATGTAAATTTTCTTTAGAATGCAATACAATTTTCTGTGTTTTTTTTTATAAGAAACAACCTTTGTATCACGACTACACATAAAAAGAAAAACAAGACGAATTGTACAAAGCAAACTGAGAAAATATATCATATTGTGTTATGTGTAATAATATGTATTTAACAAAGAGAAGTGGAGAAATAAAATAAATACATAGTATTTTTAATGTTGAGTATATCTAATAAGACGCAATTTTCAAGAAAAAAGCATGACATATTCTTTATAACGCAATATTGCCTTATCACATATTCATATCGAACAATTTTACGTATGGAACCCAATTGGTCTTTACGAGATACCCCCGCATTTCTTATTATAATACACCAGCTATCCTATGAACTGTCATGATATATGAATAAACGTAACGTTTAAAGGGTTATGAATTAAAAAGATCTACATATATTACAAACTAAGAGAACTAGAATCGTATCGTTTGTTTTTAATTTCATTTTAATCACACACATACATACATACATAATAAAATTATTGGACTCTTCGTTTAATTTGCGAAGGCCACTGACCTTGTCAGGAGTGAGGAGGAGAAACAGAACATGATGATCCATGTTGATTTGTTTATTATCATGTATATATCTGAGTGTTTGTTATGTACCGAGTACTATATAGTCATGTATTTTGTATCTATATAACGTACATATGTAATTAACCCTTTGTTTAGTTTAAAATTCGATCACGTTTCAAGCAAGCACAAAAGTTGTGAATGTGTATATAATTTGCATAGTACATTAATTAAAGTTCTAAACTGTTATAATAAAAAGCACATTTTATAAATTGCGTTTGAAACACGTGTAATGATACTCACCAATCCAGAGTAATGAAATTTTGTTATTACCGAGTTTATATTTTTTGTATTTTTTATATATTATGTATCGGCAAAATCTGGAATGAAAATATAATTAAATATATTAAAATCAATATAAAGAATATAACAAAGGTTGTTCAGCCATATCTGTCTTATTTACTTATGTACCTATGTATATAAAACAGACGTAGATAGATTCATGTAGGAAGTCTTGTAAACAGCTGTTCGAAGGTAAAATCTCAAAATTTTACCGATTGATGGTTTTTTATTATCCAAACTATTGCGATTTCATTTAAATAGCTTTATTAATTTATAATTAATCACGATGAATAACTGTAAATTTGAGACCAGACCGAAACAGACAAGGAAATAATGGAGGATTAAATTCGCATATAGCGCGTATAAAGAACTGCGTATAGGTAATTGTCTTTCTTAAGATTACGGGCTCGGATTTAAAATAGATATAACGCCATTAAATATTACAAATTCATATGATCAAAATGCGCAGCACAGCACAGTGTTCATTTTTATAATACCTACCAGCTTATAGCGAGACATACACAGCCAAAGGTATATTAAAAAGTAAGGTATATAATTTTCATGACGTAAACTTATAAAAAATTTTATTTTAAGAATTCATTTTGAATATTTACATAATATTAAGTATCGATATATTTCTAATCGTTTAAACTCAAATTTTCTATTTTATTTTTGATTTCAAGTACGCTCAATTTACGAATTAAAAATTGTAAAAAAAAAAAAATAAATAAAAATGGCTGACCACTAAAAACACTCCCAATATACAAAAAGGGGCAACACAATGAATATGCATCGTTCGTACATTTTTTTATGTGTACTTTATTCACTCGATTTTATTATAAAACACGTTCACTTTATATTACATAACATATTTAGGAACTTACATTTTATATTTGATTATCCGTTATTGCATTTATTTATATTTATTTTAAATTGGCCCAGAACACTAATAATCATAAATGACACGACATATCCTATAGTCACCATTCACCTTTCCACATCAAATATAAAACTGACATGCGAGAGAAAGAAAAAGATTGTGCGAGTATTTTTGTCCGTCATGTGACGGAAAATGGAACGATTTGATTGGACGGTTTTCAATATATTATTGAGCAACAATATTAACAGTGTATTTTAATTAACCAGTGATTAATTATTATATTTACATCAAATATATATATTTTTTGTAAATATAAAGTATAATACATTAATGTAATTTGATAATAAAATTTATAATCAAGTAGTTTAATGTTACTATGGCATTGAAATCAAAATTAAAAAAGTTCCCTATTCTGCTTTATCGACACGTCAAAACTGCACATTAGTAGTCAATTATTGATAAGCGTAACATAAGAGTTTGAACAAATTAGAATATAAAAGATAAAATATTGAATTTAATTGCTAATTTTATTATATAAACACCGCACGATATTATTAAAGGAATATAGAACATGCATCGAATTTAGTCAGCCAAAAGTAAATTAGCATAAATAATCGTAACGACGGCAAACACGGCACAATATGTCATTTGTCCGACAATTTCTTGGATTAAGTGTTTGGATTAGAATCCTAATCCTATTCGCATTCGTTTGGAGTTTTATTGCATTTCTGTTCGTCTCAAAACTAAATAATAATGAAATTGAAACTACATATAAACGTGTCAATCAAGCAATACTCTACCTCGAACAAATCAAACAGAAGCATGAAGAATTAAAAATTCTGATCGATGAGTATTTAAGGTGAGTTCTAAGTCTAACTTATAATAATGTAGCGTTAATAATTTCTAACACGCCAGGTTAGTCTTTTATCAATATAATAAAAAAATGTTTACTATTGAATAATTACAGCGATAATAGTTATCATTCAGAAGACAAAAAAAAATTATTAGAACAATTCGAAATAAAATACGAGCAGATAAGCACCAGTTCGAATGGTGAACCAACTTATGCATATCAAAAATTATTGCGGCGAATACGAACCAATACGGATGAATTGTGGAATTTAATAAGCAGCGAGGTGAATAATGTAAAAAAGAAAATACCGGCCGATACACCCGTCGAGGTTGAACGCAGTCTAAATAATTTACTTGAGCTGGGCCTCGAAAACAAGCATGCGATATTAAAGGATATGAGAGATTTACAAAAGAATGATAATTATGAGAAGTGGCGGCACCGGGAGGCCGAAGAACTTTCCGAATTAGTACAGAAACGATTATACTATTTACAAAATCCCGAAGACTGCAGTACGGCACGTAAATTAGTGTGCCGACTGAATAAGGGATGTGGGTATGGATGTCAATTACATCATTTAGTGTACTGTTTAATAATGGCGTATGCAACTGAACGAACATTAATTTTAAAATCGAAAGGCTGGCGATATCATAAAGGGGGCTGGGAAGAGGTGTTCAAACCAGTATCGGATACGTGTACTGATACAAACGGAGCATCCCACGCAAATTGGCCTGGTCGTTCGAATACCCAAATACTAGTTTTGCCTATAGTGGATTCGTTAAATCCACGGCCGCCGTGGATCCCACTCGCTGTTCCAGCGGATCTAGCCCCACGTTTAGATAAAATACACGGTCATCCAATTGTGTGGTGGGTAGGACAATTCTTAAAATATTTATTAAAACCACAGCCTGAGACCCAGGCCTTACTAGACGGTAGTATGAAAAAAATGGGATTCAAAAAACCGATTGTTGGGTAAATACTTATTCATTACATTTTGGACCGATTTTTAAATATTTTGTTCTATGTAAATTTAAGGATTCACGTGCGGCGCACTGATAAAGTTGGAACTGAGGCCGCGTTCCATAGTATCGAGGAATATATGGTCGCCGTCGATGAGTATTATACGCAACGTGAAATGACTGAAGAAATCGACCAGCGGCGTGTATTTGTGGCGTCTGATGATCCCAAGGTGATTGAAGAGGCACGAACAAAATATCCAAATTACGAAATAATAGGTGATCAAATAACCGCCCGTTTGGCAGCTGTATCGACACGATACACCGATTCCTCATTAAACGGGGTCATACTAGATATACATTTACTGTCTATGTCCGATTTTCTAGTGTGCACGTTTAGTTCACAAGTTTGTCGGGTCGCATACGAAATAATGCAGGCATTCGATGTAGATGCATCGGATCGGTTTCGGTCACTGGACGATATTTACTATTATGGAGGACAAAATTCGCATGATCAAGAGGTTATTATACCGCACGCACCTAAAAATCATGACGAACTCGAAGTGAAAGTGGGTGATTCGGTTGGTGTTGCTGGTAACCACTGGAATGGTTACTCGAAAGTCCGAAAAGTTCGGACAAACCAAGTCGGGTTGGTCCCATCATTTAAAATCAACGATAAAGTTGAAGTGGCCGAGTTCCCCACGTACCCAAACGTCAAGTGAACTTAGTGTAATTTTATAGTTTTCCATGGCATTTTCTTTATTCATTTCCTGTCTGAACTGATGTGATACATAGATACATACATACAAACCATACTGTAATTCCAACAAATCAATATTTTTTCCACTACACAACACATTTTTTTATAAAAATAGTTTAAACTTTATTATAGTTTGTTGTTTGATAACACTGTGCTTGAATCGCAAACTTTTTTTTTGTGACAAACTGGGCACCCAGGGAGTAATCCTAATTCAAGTGTGCTGAATTCAATAGTGCTAGCTCCATTTTTGAGATATCGCTTTCGACATGTTTTGGCTCTGACGTTGATAGCTCTTGAACCATTAAGATTTTCGTTTTGCTTTCTTCAACAAAGTTGTTGCACCAGCCAAGACAAACAACTTTGCCGAACATATCGTACATTTTTCTTTTCGTTTTATCATTTTTTGTTCATTTATTGCATTTAAATCGATTGAAATCGATCGAATAAACATAAAAAATTAACATTTTTCTTAACTTTTTTAATTTTAGTTTTCTGATTCGTTCGTGTCGTCTTCAGGATCTTCTTCCTCTTGCAAATTCCAACAAATGTCACTCAAGAGTGCATGTAGCTTTTTGCCACAATGTTCGAGCCTTGCCGTCACTTGGTGAAAACGCTCGCCGTGCTCATCGGATTCGGCTGGTGATTGTTCGGCGAATTTTTCCACATGACAATGCAACAAATGACATTCGAACGTTTATATTATGAAAAGCGTTCAGCATATTTTCAATATATTTGCGCCAATCATCGGATCGATTAATTCCCAGAACATTCTTAATAACTTATTTTACACATTTCCATGCCACAAGCGCTCTTTCACTGAGAGCATTTTCTAAAGCATCATCGTTCATCAAACGATGAATATCTGGTCCATTAAGTATTCCATAAAAAACAAGGTGCGAAATGAAATTTCATTTGATCAAAACTTAGATTCGAATAGATTCAAACACCAACCAACCTTCTTTTATTTTCATTCCACTTAACCGTAGAAAAATGCGACGCAATTCGATGAACGTATTTCCATCTAAATTCAGCGCTTTTATAAAATTGTTAACTAATCCAAGCTTGATATGAAGTGGTGGTAGCAATATTTTTTCAATTGGCTCAAGTGGAGCCTCAACGACATTGTCGTATCGCAATCTAATGTTTTCACGTAAAACCATGTTCCGTTCGTTGTATTGGTCGCCTTTAAAACGTGTATTCCATAAGCACATAAAACACATGTTTTTAGTGTAACCCAATTGCAAGCCTCTTAAAAGAGCTATCACTTTTAAATCTGCACAAGCTTTCCATTGATGATCATCGTAATTAATTAAATCAATGATTTTTTTCATTGATGTATACGTTTCCTTTGTGTTTGTGCTGAGTGCAATTGGAATGTAATATCAGTTGGTAACGTGAAGGAGAATTGCCTTCAAACTGCTTTTGGAGGAATCGATAAACAATCGCCAATCTTCGGGATTATATGCATTGTGGATACCAAACCCCGAATATCAATGCAAAAAGTGAATGAATTATTCTCAATTGGTTTGAAAAAATTCGTAAAATGACGATGACGATTTATATCCGAACATTTGGAGCCAAAATGTTCACTTGTTTTAAGTCCTTTGACAAAAGAATGGCTTGTCGCTGCGATAGCTTCAGGCGTCGTACCATAATATCTAAACGATATTGCAAGATTTCAATGTGATTGCATGGCGCTGTGACATTTGATGGTTGATATATTGATGCAGGTTCGATTTCATCAGATTCAAATTTTGGTGGTAAATATTATTCAGTTGTGTTGTTCTTTCTGGAACAGGAATTCCATCTGAATGCGGCAGCGGTAGTTGAGCATTTGTCGTAGCAGTGTATGTCAAAGAATCAATTTTTTTCTGTTTGTACCGAGAATATAATACATGCACCCATAACATTGAACTGGATCATGTCCTTGTGGACCTATCCATATCATCGGGCCACCAAATGACATTGCGGCTCCAGTGTTTTGCCATCTATGCAGATGGAAAAAGCATGCCGTACAAACAAAAGACGGCGTCCAATTTTGTGAAAAGTATAGTCGAAATAAGTCAGCGGTTTCATCACTTATTTTGCAGCGATTGCTCGTAATTGTAAATTTTCCGCACACATAACAAAAGCACTTGAGTTTAAAACACCTATCCATATTATTTATTTCACCAGATTTCACAAGCCGATTTTCACTTTATTTTTTTGTGTTTTGTAACTTTATATATCTAAGTGAAAATTTTTTATTTTTAATTTTATATTGTAGTTTTTAGTTCTTACTTATTGTGCCAATTTTTTACCTTTTTTTTAGAAATATCGATCTCGAGAATAATCTCTTCTTTGAGACCTCCTTTGTTTCTAAGTCATGGATAATAAGTCATAAATTTTATTGGTTTTTGTGTTGATTTTGTCGTTAAGTAAATTGTTGGTGGTTTTGTTTTTGTATATTTTCAGGGTGTGAAATTTATACGCACAGTAGACAAATGTCTCATGACTCATGAGTCAAATTGTGTCCAAAATTTATACCAAGATCTTCTAACCTGTCTAATTTCGGTCCTTTTTTGATTCTGTGAAAAATGGTTAAATTTTTATTGAATTTAGTGTACGTATGATTTTCAGTTTTTATTTGCTGTGCTGTGCGAAACTTTTATGTACTATACTTTCTTGAATTTGGTTATATCATTGATGTGTTCTTTGTATCTTATTTGAAATGAGCGTCCTGTTTGGCCTAAGTATACTCACCTCCAATTGTATTTATCCTTACCTGTGTATACGGATCTCTGCACAGATGGACCCAGACGAATGACTTTGCAGAAGTTGCATGAGCGAAGAGGAGGAAGAGACTTTAGATAACTTCCTATGCTCGTGTCCGGCACTATCATTCAGAAGGCATAGGTATTTGGGCGGGTACAGTATGGCCAGCCTTTCAGATCTCGCCGACTGTGGAGTGCGAGATATTTTGCGCTACGTACGTAGCACCGAATGGTTTTGAATAGGGGTTAAGGGGAATAGGATCCTGTGGTATCAGAACGGGCCACTACTGGTCTAAGTGTGCGTAAGCAGCCACTCCAACAACCTAACCTAACCTAACTAAGGCCTAAGTAAAACACACATATATGGTGGATGTGGTTTTCTGGTCTTGATATGTTCCGTAAAGTTGTTTGTCTTGACTTGCGCAACAACTTTGCTGAAGAAAGAATCTTAATGGTTCAAATACTATTGGTGAACAACGAAAAAAATGCCTGTTTTTTACCACATTTTGCTTAAAAAAACCCACTGGGTGCAATTATTTGGCCGGAATAATAGGAACAACTTCGCTGAAAAAAGCAAAACAAAAATCTTAATGGTTCAAGAGCTATCAACGTGAAAATGAGTGTATATTTTGACAAATTTTTGACTCAGTGCAAAAACATATCGAAAGCGATGCCTCAAAAATGGGGACTAACTTTGAAATGGGACTAGCACTATTGAATTCAGCGTACTCGAATTAGGTTTACTCCGTGGGTGCCCAGCTTGTCACTTTTTTCAACTAGCACAGTGTAATTATAAATTAATGTTTTATTATCAGAGCATTTGTCTTCCAATTTATTAATTTTCTTTTATAATAAGACACCTACTTTTAAATTTTAAGTTTGAGATTTTAAAAACACACAAAAAATGGGTATACATGTTAGAAATTTAAATTAATTAATAAAATATAATAAGTACAAATTAAATTTGAAAATAAAAGAAAATTGTATTTAAACAAAATGGCGGTTTTGATTATAACGACTATTTTGAGATTTTGTACTCTAAAATATCGATACATGTCGGTAAAATAGTTTGAATTCTTACTTAAGTGGAAGACATCCAAAACCTGATATTTAACATTTTGTGTGCTAATAAATATTATATTTTCTTGCTGTCTACTACTAAATATTAAAAAATAACACATAATACATATAGACTGAAAACTTCACGAGCAAAATTCTCATCAGATAATCCATTTACTCAAAATTTGTCTAAAGTAGAGTAGAAACAAAAGCGACGTTCAATTCAGTTGATTCAGATAATTTGATTATTCAGACAACAAATGACACTTACGCCACTTTAAGCCTGGCATTATTTTGCATGTAGTATTTTAATATGAATAAATTTAACAAAAGTCGCCTAGATTTCCGGTTTCAAACGAAAATCTCGAGATATGAGAATCTGCATTATCGACAAAACTCGAAAATCTACTCAATCTTTACGAAATCGGATAATTATGCCCGGGATTAAAAGTTAAAAATATTTCAAATTGAGTCGAAAAAGGAGCGATAATAATTGTTATTTGATAGGTTGAACAACGTAAGAGGTTAAAATACAAAGAGTTTTTATCCAGCTTCGCCCAATTTGTTTTTTATAATTCAGTTCAAACTACATGCTAAGATTTTAAACATATCTCGTGCTCTGTCAGTAAAAATATTGATTGACCCAGAATAATGAATTAACTGCAAGATGCTACAAGAGTCGAGTGTTGGCTTATTTTTGGATTATTGAATCGAAATTTTTTATGAAAGTGATGAGTTTATCATGTCTACAAAACAGATCCAATTATTAATGAAATAATAGTCCAATGTTTATGACAAACTAGAAAATATTTATTTGATCTGGGACCAAGTATAACTTCTAAAAACAATGGGTATACCGTTAGAACAAAACTATCTAATCAGTGCAATGATAATTGAGAAATCGAATCCACTTTCAATGGTAAAGAAATCAAGGTGCATAATAAAAAATTCTCAATTTTCTCTTCAAAAAACTAAACTTTTAATTTAAGAACTCAAATAAACAGGTGTTATTTCTAGACACTATTGTGGTTTTCAAACGACTAAGACCTCAATTCGTTATATTGCAGTTCGTCTAGAAAGCTTTAGCCCCTATGTTTATTGAGAGAAACAGTAGACTGACCTACTACCAGTAAATAAATTATAGTAAGTAGTAGTAAATCATCTTTTCCGTCGTGAAAAAGAATTAAGTGAAATTCTCAAATAATTATTTGGGCTGAAATACATCTCCAACCATTTATGTTGATATTTTATCCGGGAAATTACTACTTCAGAGCCTCAAATTGATATAGAACAAAGAAATATTATAAGAACATATCGATTTTCACTTTAGAAAGCTAATCGCTCCATCACAAATTGGTAAAATTAACACTTTTTGATTTTTATTAATTATAATTAACAAAAAAAACCAACGTTTCAGCGGTATATTCTGCCATTTTCTAGGGAAAAAATTTGAAAACTATTTTTTACGATAAACTGAAGAATATTTGATTTTAATTGAAAATTTGAAAATAACTTGACTCAAAAATCGAAAAACATCGCATTATGCAAAACAATACCAAAAACTATAAAAAAAATAGAATTTTGACCAAAGCAAGAATTTTGTATGTACAAAATAATGGTATCGTAGTAATTCAACAAAATTTTGGAAATTTATTGGACGTTTAATAAATTTCGGAAAGAATTTTAAATTATAAATACTCTCAAAACTTGTCGTTTTGTAAGATTCTGCTCCTTATGCGGTATTATAGCATAACATCATCTATAGAAATTGAGTGGCCACTTCCTCATAGATGGTTGCACTATTTGTCAGATTACGCTAATGAGTAGCCTCATTGTTATGTCGATACTCCGTGTCATATTTAAATTCTGTTTAAGCTGTCCAACACACACGATATTTTGATGATATATTAAACTTGATTGCAAAACTGCTGCCTCTTAATTTGGTAAATAAATCATGTCTAAATTTTTAAATGATCTACCAACGAATTATTTATTTATTTATAAATGATGTCTACAGTGACTACAATCGGCACAACGAAACAATTGGTAAACAAAAAAAAATTATGAGCTCAACTACAAAAGATTATATAAAGCTTTCTTGAATGAATTTCTCGACAAGTGATAATCGAAAGCTCCATAGACCTTGTTGAACACCCGCGATACCCTAGGAATTGAAAGACCGTAGTTCGTTACTGCTCGATCAATGAATAAAGCTCCATCGCGTTGACGCATTCGACGTTCGGGAGCGTACATGTTGATACGTGCTAGTAACTCGATACAATCGACACGAGAATTGATGATATCACGCACAAACAGCGCGGAAGCTACGTCTCGGCGATTGTCTAAATGTTGTAGATTCAAAAGATTGCATCGATTCTGATAAGTCGGAAGAACGTAGTCCACGGCACGACTGGATGGTAAACGTCGAAGCGCGAACAAAATAAACTGTTTCTGGATACCCTCAATCCTCTCAGAATGACAGTGGTAGGAGGATGACCAAACAGGAGATGCATACTCCAAAATGAACCGAACAAAGCATACGTATAATGATGTCAAAGTTAACGGGTCACGAAAGTCCTTGCAGTTTCGTTTAATGAAGCCAAGCATAATGTACGACTTTGAAATAATGGTGTTAACATGTCTGGTAAATGTAGCATCAGATTCAAAGATCACACCAAGATCCGAAATGAACTCAATCCGATCAATGGCTTCGTTGTACAGTTGATATTGATAAAAAACTGGTGAGCGAATACGGAAGAAAGAAATAGTTTTGCATTTAGTCACGTTTAAAGCCAGTAAGTTGTTAATTGACTAGCTGCAAAAGCGGTTTAAGTCGTCTTGTAACATTTTGCATTCTAACACGCTAGAGACCCGAGCGAAAATCTTTATGCCATCTGCGAAGAGGACCACAAAATGAGGACAAGTTAGACACGGTAGACCTACCGGGATAAAATCCATGCTGAAAAGGAGAAATTAGTCTCTTGGTATGGAAGTGCAATACTCTGTGAACCATGGACTCCAGTTTGGGTAAGACAGAGGGAATGGCGATCCCGCGATAATTACTTACCTCACTTCTATTACCCGCCTTGAAAATTGGATGAACGCATGATATTTTCCAGGGATCTGGAAAAATATCACGACGTAACTGCAGGGACCAGACTTACGGCACAACGTTTGAATAGGATCGGTGGAAGACCGTCATAACCCGCTCCCTTGCTAACGTCGAGAAGGAACAGTTGACCCAAAACCTCCTGTTCGGTAAGTTTGAAATGATAGAGTACAATGGAGGTGGAATTAGTAGGAGACCTGGTGTCTGTTGACCGAAGTGGCTTGTAAACCGATGCCAAAAATTTGGCAAACAAATTGCAAATGTCCGATGACTGACTAGCGGTGGAGGTCTAGTAAGACATATTCGACGGAAAACCAGATACCTTTTTCTTGCTCTTAATGAAGTTCCAATATTTTTTGGGATTGGATGTCAAAACTTGCTCGATTTGCACTACGTAATTATTGAAAAGGAACCAATTAAGGGTCTTAAATTCATTGCGGGCAATAACGAAATCGGGATAGTATTCTTCGCCATAAAGGAAGGAGCAGCATCAACTGGCAAATAGCAGGTCCAGAAATTTCCCTCGACTGTTACTGAAGCGATTAAGCTACGTTGTGGATATGGAAGCCAACTAATCGATGATAGTCAATGCTTTCTCGTTGGTTGAGGATGAAGAGAACACACCGTCGACATCGTTCCAAGATATACCGGGTAAGTTAAGGTCACCCACGATGATAATTTGATCACAAGGGCGAACTGAATATATAATGGCTGAGTCGATGTAGTTGATAAACGTGTTGTAGACATCCCGGTCGGATCCGTACGGAATATAAACGACGATGGCGGAAATCGGGGTATTGTAAGCTAGTCTGATGCGAACGTCGATGACATCAAGGCAGGGATGGCAGGCAATTATTTCATTGGAGACTGAATTCTTTACAGCAATTAAAATACCACCGCCTCTACAACTGGTGTCAAAATCGTATCTGTCCATTCTATGAACTACATAGTCTGATGGAAAGTACTCTTCGGGTAACATATTGATCGTAAGCCAGATCTCGCTGATTATTATAACATCGAAATCATTGGTCTTCAATGGCAATGCGAATATTGTTCTTGAGAGCTTCAATCGTTGCTGGGTGCATCGGCTTCTTTACGATCACGTGCGCGTTCTCCGTGCCCCAAATGCGACAACTCTGCTTGTTTACATAGCCGCCAAGATGGAAATGCGCCTCATCCGAAAAGATGATTTTTTTGCCAAAATTTTCGAATTAATGTTTCAATATTTCCCAGCGTTGTTCAAGCGAATACACAACCATTTTCGCTCAGCGGAAGGATACAACTAACTTTCTGTCAAATCAGAAGTGACATAACCCTTACCATACTCAAAAAAACCGCTAGTACAAAAAAAAAATTATTTGGCCCACCCTGTATGCTCCTTACTTTATTATACATATATATGCCCCTTACTTTATTTAACTTTAACAATTTTTTTATATTTATTATAGTTTATTAGACTAAATAACTGGGATAATTTAAAAGAGCATATAAGAAAAATATAGTGGCGAAAAACATAAAAAAATAGCATAGCAGCAAAAAATTGATTGGCATGAAGAGAATATAAAAAAATATTATTAATTAATTTCACACATGCTGCATATATTCGTATCTTTGGTTACGTAACAAAAATCCAAAATTGTTATAGTAGCAATTTAATTTTTGTGTTTTTTGTTGTTGTTGAAAAATATATTTTCTCGCCTTCAGACAGCATACAAAACATTCTTTTCAACAATATTTGTCTGACACGATACGTGCAGGAACTGAACGGAACGGATAATATAAACTTCACTCAGTTTACATGTACTCTATACATGTATACACAATTATATATATAATCTTACACAGTCAAATTTTTCCTTGACCCACTTGATAGCGTATATTCTTCCTTTATAATATAAAGATCCTAGCTTGAACACGTTTATATAACGAGCCGGAATAACGAGCAGCAATAACGAACCCTGACATGTAGTGTAATTGACTATAAGCAAAATTTTCCAAACATCGCAGAAACCTTTGCGAGGAGGTACGAATCTCGGACTTCGCCCCCACAAATGCCTTGCGCATCCAAAATTTCAACTGGCGTATTTTTTGTTCAAGCACTGTATATCGATAAAGTAGATTTATATATGTTGAAATTATGGCAAACCAACTGTAATCTGCATTATTTATCAAATGGTTTTTTTTGTTGTTTTTTTGACAGATCTCTAAAATAAAATTGACGTATTTATGCGAAATTCGTGAGCCGTGGTTTCATTATTTTTTGTTATTTGGGTTTATTTCTATTCTAAAATGAGGCAACAATCCAATGAATTCGGTATGTGATTGCACTACATTTAAGTGATCGATCGATAAATAATTATTTATTGTTTGTAGATGTTAAAAAATATTTCCTGGACATACTGGAAAAGGATAAAAATTTATCGGCCGGAGTCGCGGCGATAAAGACACTTTTAACGGTCCTCGAGAAGACCAATTGTAAGCCTGTAACCTTAATTGTCGAATTTCTTAATGTTTTTTACTTCTAATTTCAGTTGAAACAATACAGGAACTGCACACGACCATACAATCCTCTGTGCAAGAGATGCGAAAAACGGAAGAATCGATTAGTTCCGTAGTTAGCGGGAGTGAGTTGTTCTCTCGCTTCATAACGTTAGGGAAATTTGATGATAAGGTATGTACGCCAGAATTTTTATATCCGAAAAATTTATAATCCGTTTTTGATATTTAGACTATGGAGGAATGTAAACAGATCATGGTGCAGCGTGGCAAAACCTTTTTGCGGAAGCTATTACAAGCTCGTTTCACAATAGCTCAACAAGGTTCCCAGTTTATAGTAGACGGCAGTCGTGTACTAACCCATTCAAGATCTCGTGTAGTATTAGAAACCCTTAGACTAGCCGCAAATGCGAATAAACGTTTCCATGTATTCGTAACGAAAAGTTCACCCGACGAGACGGGCCATCATATGATTGAAGATTTAGAAAAATCAGGTATTGAATGTACCCTTATCTTGGACTCGGCGATCGGTTACGTTATGGAAAATATTGATTTTGTACTGTTGGGGGCGGAAGGCGTTGTCGAGAGTGGTGGAATTATAAACAAAATAGGAACCTACACAATGGCACTGTGCGCCCGCGAAATGAAAAAACCGGTTTATGTGTTAACTGAAAGTTTTAAATTTACGCGACTCTATCCATTGAATCAACGTGATTTGCCCAATGATTATAAATATCCTCGTAAACAACTCGATCAAAATTTATTGAAAACACATCCGCTTGTGGATTACACACCACCCGCATATATAACTTTGATATTTACGGATTTGGGAATTTTAACCCCGTCCGCAGTGAGTGATGAATTGATCAAATTGTATTTGTAAAAGCAAAAAATAAAAACAGCTTTTTGTTGTAATTTTACACAATATTTTTTTTATTGTTGGTTTCTTTATAAACATCTAAAGTATCCCGGCTATATAAGGGACCTTTCCTTATTTACACGGGGTCTGTATGTACAGATAATAAAATTTAATTTGTTTTGTTTTGTTAAAAATGAACACAACCATCTTGTATTTATGCGGGAGAGACGCGACGACACGTTTAATTATTTATTTCCGGATCATCTGGCATTACAACTGTAATTGCGCTGACTGTTGACGGACTTTGTTCTTTTGGATATGATTTATTCTTTTTGGTGAACGCCCGATCGAAGCTAATCGGTCGTGAGCATTCTATATTTGTTGTCGGTTTCATCGCCGAATTTGTTGTAAGCGCGTCTAATTCATGCGACTCGGATCCGATCAAATCGCCTGCCGCTGAGCTTGATGCGGACAAAAGTTGTTCAGAAACGGTACATTGATTTGGGTCCGATATTCGATTTCCAACGTCCACATGACTTTTATTAGATTTAGTTTGATCGCGAGCAGGATTTCGCAGCTTTGGATAACGGAACTGGCCGAACCCGTACTGTGGTCCAATGAAACGGAGCAGGCTCATTAGAAAAAACGTTGAAAATAGCCAACTTGTTGTCATGATTGTGATTAGAAAAATTCCGATTTGGATGTACGCCAACACATTTGATGGGAGCATGAGAGCACCTGCAGCACCTGTTGTGATAGCGGCCATGGCCGTGGGTCCAATCATACGTTGAAGAGAGAATCGCGTCGAGGATGCTCGGTCCAGATCTGGTGACAGCCGATACTGTACACCATAATGTAAACTAAAGTCGACCGCCAATCCAATCGCCGTCGTCACCGCCACACTTTCGAGCACATTTAATTTCCATCCCAGCAGTATCAGTACTGCAATACTGGTAAATATCGTAAATGTAACCGTTATAATCGCGTACAAGCTAATTAGTAGGTTAAGCGTGACCAACAGGAGTACAAGCAATGCGATACTCATCGACAGGCCTATAGCAACCAAAGTTCCTCGAGACAGTGTCTCTTGCAAATCATAAAATTCTAAATCACTTGTAAACCATCCATTTCGCATCCCTTCCGGTGCCGTTTTTAATTCGATCTCCATCCACTGCTCCACATCCCGCGTAAATTTTTCCAATTCCGGATACGACATCGTATATAACTGTGTGCTATCGTACTCGACGACAAGCGCTCGTAGAACAGGCGTTACATTCAGACTCGTCTCCTTGTCAAAGTGTATGCGGCCAAATTTTGGTCCCGCCACCCCAGGTATAAAATATTCCCGAGGTGTTTCATAAATCGATGAAATCGATTGCGGTAAACATTCATCGAATATCGCTACGGTGAATGGAAATTGTGACACCTCACAACATGGTGTCCGATCCTGTTCGCTCATCTCATCATAGCATCGGCGCTCCATAAATGTAACAAAATTCTCGATAAAGCAATGCGGCAACAGGCCAAAAAAATTGTTCGATCTCTGGTAAAATGTTTGATTTTTTAGGTGGCGACAAAAATTTAAAAGCCACACTTGGGATGCCGGATGCGATATATTAAACTTCGGATCGAATTCGAGTCGGCCGCGTGACTCTGGATTTAAATAATTTCCGTAGTCGACTGGTTTTACACCCCAAACAAATCGAAGCGGAAGTTTAAAATAATCTGGTGACGAATATGACTTCTCGAACCAAAATGCATCTTTGTATTTTGTGTCGTACACTTCAAACGGGTGACTAGAAACGAACAGCTTAAAATCCGATGAATCAGGTAATTTTAATTTCGGATAATACAGAGTCATCACCCCGCTTAATATACCAATCGCACCAAACAGGATGATCCATAATTTCGAGTAGTTTATAATCGCACTAATTATTGTCTCTTCGATGCCATGTCGCAGCTGCACAAAACATTTAAACGGCGACTGGATATTGTTAGTTAAAATTTTTATGAATGTTTTTGTTGCAAAACAATTGATACGTTCGGATATTGAAACGGCGGCCGGTAGCCAGGTTACCATTAAAATATAATTCGTTAACACTATGGTTCCGGCAAAAATGCCAAAACATCTAACCGCGGTTATCGAACTAATGTACGATGAATAGAATGCGGCCGATGTCGTTATCGATGTGACCAACATTGAAATCGCTGCATGTTTTAGTGTATCCTCCATCAGAAACCATAGCGTATCGACTCGAGACGAATCCGAACCGTACGACGATACAGATGTAAGCGGTATTCCTGATGATTTCACCCGATCCAATATGACACAATTCCATATTTTCATGAAAACGAATGCATCGTCCGCTCCGATTCCGACCACTACGATTACAGCCAGCAAATTCATAAACGGGAAAAATTTTAAACTAAATACGATCGTGTATACAAAATAGCCAACTCCTAGCGAGTAAACAATGGCCACCACGGTCATAAGGGTTATAAATAGAGATGATGTGTACAACCACATGCATATAATTACAAATAGGCCTCCTGCCCCGATCAACCAACTATCGGTCAAAAGACTCTCGTCGAATAGCGCGTACTTGATACCCATGTCCATGGCTACAATCGTAACTATGTCGTTCGAGAGTTTGGTCGCAATTAGCTGGTGATAAAATGGTAATGCAGCAGTACTACGAGCTATTGGCACAAATATCATGGAAGCATTTAAAAATATATTTGTATCCTGGAAAGAAAAAAAGCAAATTGTTAATTTTCTAAACTCTGTCCTGAGGTCACGGGATAGTAACTTACATTTATTTTAATAAAATCTATATTCGATAAATAATGTAACATGTTATAAACAGCATTGTGTTGCGCACATTCGACCGGCGCTCTACATTTAAAATTCAAACAATTGTTGCTCAATTGCAACTTATTATAGTACTGGAAACATTCCAGCAGTAGTGATTTAACGCTAAGCACATCATACTCATCTATATCGAGACATGATGACTTATTCGCTAGCAATGCTACATAATTGGGTAGCGACCAAATTTTACAACAATTCGACGACGCTACCTCCCGTTGACAAATTTTATCATAATATCGAATTGCACTCAATTGATATTCAAGTTTACAAATTCCCAGTAGACTTTTTAAATCGAACAGCGATTCGTTAAGCTGGCTCGATGAATCGGTCCGTTGCACCACAAAATGGGCATACTCCTTCCTGGGATTATCACAAAAATACTGATCCGCGATGTGATCGGGGATCGGTGGTTTTAAATTTAGCAACGATAGCCATTGCTTATTATTTGATTGTTTAGTCTTGTTTGTCTCTTCATCGCTGGTATACGATAAATTACGGCCATAATCCCAATGTCGTTCCGCCGCATTATTTGTCGAGGCCGTATCATTCCCATAGAATTCATCGATATACGCTGAATCGTAAATGGATGTGGGCGAAATATTACTGGACAACTGTTTAATGGTTTTAATTTTTTTGTTGTAGTTCTTGGATTTCTGTTTTTTCTTTTTCGATTCGTACTTATGGACTCGCGTAGCTTTTTGTCCTTCTACAGCCATCTGGAAATGGCGAAGTGAAAAAAATCAAGATTTTTTATGTGAATACACGGAAAAAGAATTATGAACACATTTATGAATCGTAAGTGCTTAAGTCCAACCAGTATTACCTTAACAGCATGCTCCTGGATCATTCCCAATGGATTAGCAATTAAGCTTCCAGATGGTCTAGTCTCCTCCAACAGATTTGTCCATGCGGTATGCTTTTGTCCAATATGGGTCCCCCGTGCTTCAAACCCCTAAAAATTAGAACCGTTCCAATACACATATGAATATGGGCTACAGGTGGCCCCTCAAATCGACAGGTACATACCAATGTGGGATCATCAAAGTTTGGAAACTTTCTCAACATTAGCGAAATGATTATACAAACAATTGACAATGAACCGACCGCAAAAATAACATAATGCGGCTTGTTAGCTAGTAATTTATAATACCAATTCATAATTATGGAAAAACCCAAAATTAAAAAGGAAACTAAAAAAAATTGAGCAAATTTTCCCTCCCCCCGCGTCCCTATTTCATTATGATCATTTTATTCGTTTGTCGTCGATTAATTACTAGCACTACAATGTATTATTAACCATTTCATTATTTTATACAAAAAACGATTTAATTTCGTAAAATTAATTTCCATTTTACGCGCTTTGAGTTGCCAATTTTTCCACAAACACACCAACAAATTTTACGCGTTTACGCTATTTTTCGCATCGTACTTAATCAATTGAAATTATTCAAATTATGTAAATTTTATATTGTACTGTACACTTAAATAAACAAATAAACTCTTGATATAATTAGATATACATTTTATTAATAATTTATTGTTGTAATTTTTCACTAAATTTTTTTTTCCTTACAATGTGAATGTATGCGTGTGAATGTTGATAGTTCTTGGAAAATTATAAACAATTTTGACAGCGACATGGATTGGTCAAAATATTGTTGGTTGCGTGCACGTTATGACTTAATCAAAAAAAAATTGTAGGGTTTTTGGAAATCATACAACTGAAACAATTTATATTAGCAGTTTTCGCGAATAGCCCATGGTAAAGTTTGGGTAACTTGCTCCCAAATAAATTATCAAATCTATTTCCGAACATGTAGGGTAATTTAGTTTTTGTTGTTTTTTGTTTCTGTCTTTATACTAAATTAGAAGTATCAGAAAAATTAAATTACAAACTTTTAAAGCACAAATTGTGCTATTTTTTATGCTACACGCTAGGGTAACATGAGTAACTTTTGAAAGTCGAATTTTTGTATCGAAAGATAATCAAAAGAGGCGCTGATCTCATGTGGTGATATGTGATGATTTAAGAACTCTGTGAATATTTCCACATACAAACAACTAATTTGAAACGTTCGTTATAAAATATGCAATATGAATACAAATAATCGACCAAACGGCACAGTGGTTAAAGCTTTGGTGTTTGGATCGGGAGGTAACGGCTTCGATGATTTTTCATCATCAGATTACGTTCCGTTATGTAAATGAATACACCCCCTGTCGCAGAAAGCAGAACTCATGGGCCGACCCATCTTCCATGTCCCAGTACTATAGGCTGGCATGAAGCAATGCAATGTGTAGATGGTTCTACTTAAATTGGACCTATAGTTGTACATCCTCGTCGATTTGGCTACTGCATAAGGTAGGACGTTAAAGCGAACCGGGAAAGAGTTGGAAGGGCTTCGGCCCCAGAACAGATTACATAGTTAAGTAAATAAACAAACAAAAACGAATACAATACAAAATAAGATGAAATTATTAATTTAACATAAAATTTACGATAATATAATATATAATTTTTAAAATTAATCCAAATAAAATTTAGATTTTTTTAAGAATATTTGAATAAATTTTTTATTGAATTGCATCTTATTCATTGATTTTTATGCAAAATGTTTGACATGTATACGTTCTTTATTAAATTTAATTTGTTGTTGAACCTAAGCTAAAAATTAAATTTCAAGGTGTCTATTTAAAATTGTTCTTTACCATTCAAACCTACCTAATAAAAAAACTCCATGTTTGCATATCAAGCAATCCCTGGCTCTCTATCGGCAATTTTATGAGTTGGTTTTCATTTTCTTTTAGAAAATATGGGTAATCTGATTTTATTTAAATTTTTTCTATAATATAAAATTAAAATATTTAAAAACAAAGAAAACTAGCCACGAGATTATGGATTTATCTTACAAATAAACATAATTATTATTGAATATCAAAAACCGGTACACGAAAATATTCCCACATATGCTTGGCATAACTTACCTTTACTTACTGTAGTCGTTTCCTTTGCGAACCAAATTAAATCGAAAATCTGAAGATGTCGCTTCAATCGCTCATCGGGTTTTAATAAAATGCCGTATATATTGCACACACGCTGCGTCTTACTTTGGTGCAAGTTATTACCATTCTGAATAAGAATAAATATTGTGCTCAAAGTAACAACCTAGCAGTCTTAAATAACTAGTTTTTGTTGAGGTATACTGTCAAACTTCTTTATAGGTCTGTAATTATTTATTCGAAATAAAAATATTCAAAAATAACGAATTTTTTCCTACCTTAATTGAGCCAAGGTAAAAAAAAAATGAGTCGATATTTTTCCATACAAAAACAGCCTTATGACGTTTCTATAGTTATTCTGTGGTTTCGTTTTCGTTCGTATGTTTGTTTTTGTGTTAATTTTTTTGTTTTGAATTAACGAAGCGAGGTTATAATCTCTACGTAAAAATAAAACTTCGTACAGTTTTTGGTGAGTTTGAAATTCGTTTATAAATTTTTAGTTTTTATTATTTGTAAGCGCCGAAAAAACTAAAAGAAACATAAGGGTTTCTTTTATTTCTACTTAAATTAGTGAATACAGCGCTAGTAAAAATCTTCCCCTTTTGCTGCGATTCATTCATCGAGCTATTTTTTCATATCTTCGTACGAACCCATCGATGCCAACAAGTGGTAACCGGAAGGAGACAAATCTGGTGAGTAAGCCGCATGAGATAGATCTTCCCAACTGAGTGATTCCAACGTGTCGCGAACCGGGTTTGACGTATGTGATGGAGCATTGTCATGAAGAAAATGGCTTTGTGTTGTATTTTTCGGTATTCTGGCCTTTTTTCAAGCAGCGAACGGTTGAAATCGGTCAATTGTTGTTGGTAACGTTTAGTATTAACCGTTCCCCCAGGATTTAACAGCTCATAATAGACCACGCCCCTCTGGTCCCACCAAACACAGAGCATCGGCTTTTTGTCAAGGCGAATCGGTTTAACTCTAGTTATAAAATTTTTAACTATTGCAAAATTGACATTTTTTACTTTCCACGATGATCTACTAAGGTTTTAGTATTCATTAAAATCCCGACTGATAAATGTATGAACATATCAAAAATATCTCATTAAGAACAGTTGACGTCAAATATTTGAAATTGTGTTTTGGCTTTTAATTTTAGACGGTGTTAGTGGGTGGAGAAACATATATCAATTTGGTTGTTTGTTAGAGGATCCATATTAGAAAAAACGTAAATTTTAATAATTTAATTAATATTCTTCTAATTATACCTAACTATTTAATTAACTAACTATTTTCGTCTCGCGATAAATATTTCGTTATTCAAAATAGGATTTTTCAAAATCCAGGATCATCCTAGGATCACCATAGTCATACTTTCATAAGCAGATTTTTCAAAATTTATTTGTCAAAATGGCTTAAGGGTTTAAAAAGTACGAGGATTATAAGGGAACATGTAATTTTTTAAACGACAAAAAATATGAATCTGAAATTTGATTGGTTGGTGCATAATTAAGTCACATTGGTTTGTGTGTTGGTACAGGTTTTGTTGAAATTCTCTAGAGTAAGTTTATAATAATGCAACTATTTTAAATTACGAAAGTATTTGGGATCAAAATGGCATACACAAATTATTTTCCATAAAGTTCTAAAATATGGTCAAGTAGTGGTAAGAGTGGAAACTCATTTCCTCGTATTCGTATCTATATATATGGCATGTACGGTTTATTGGAATCAAGAGTAGAGAAATTAGGAGGTGTGTAGTTATCCTCGCGTAAGAAAGCTTAACCTAAATTGGAAAAATAATAAAAATTATAAAAATCTAATAAAAGAACCAAAATTAATATCAAATTTTTATTTCCTTGGCACCATCACTCACAGGATGTTAATTTTAGAGAACAACCACAAAACTTCAAACTTTCTTTTCTTATTTCATTTTATTTAAAGAACGATTGTAAATTAATGAGTGCACTTAGAAATCTTCCTTTTCATTATCAAAATCATGAGATATCACTAATTAGTATTATTAATATTACTAATTTTGAGTCAAAATTTAACTCTTTGCATTTTAATCCTCATGATAAGTTTTTTACGAACATTTAGCACATAGAACTGCTTACTGTTACCAAAAACAATTCGAATTTAAAATTTGTAACATTGATTTGGTCGTACTGTAAGTATTATCGGTATATAAATGTTTTCCTCCCCTGAATCAAAACAATTTACAAAACCGTTCTCAGTAGTATTTGATTATCAAAATTGCGGGTCAAGGATTATCAAAACAAAACTAGTCTAAATATGACGAGGGAATTGTTTTTACATATTTTGGTCTATATGTTAGAGTACCGATGTACGGTCACTTTCACTAAAACACTTTTAGTTAAAATAAAAACTTAACATTATATTCATTTTTTACATAAAACTGTATTATATAGGCCATGTAACTAATTCAATCCAGTCGATAAAAGCGGAAACTTTTGTGTATACACCAGGTGCGTTAAATCCGCATACGGTACCGAATGATGTGATCCCGACTATATCGTATATTGAGGCATCAAAATTTTTGCTACGCACTATTTGTATTGGACCACCAGAGTCGCCTTGACAGGTATCCCCACCCCGATTAGTTGCATCTCCAAAGCATAGCTGGGTATCTCGTAATTGCTTAAATTTGCGTGTTTCAGGGTAAAATGAACCACATGTCGCGTGATCTACAAATGCTAATTTTACTTTTTGTAGTATTGATGCAGTAACGCCGCCAAATTCGATTTGACCCCAACCTGTCGCAATGACTTCTGTCACATCTAGTGAACCTTGATGTAGACAAGCTGGTCGTAAATCGCGTCGAAACCGAATAAATCCATTAATCTCTATTAGCGCAATGTCATTGTATACAGTTGATGTTGTAAAATTCGGATGGGTTACAATTCGCTTAATGGACGCTTCTTTCAAATTGCTGTTATCGTCATCACTACGTAAATCGTATTCTCCGATTCGCACTATATCCGGTGCAACGCCTTCAACTAGGGCACAGTGGCCTGTCGTTAGTATAAAATTTTCACTAATAATTGAACCGCCACACCTCCAAAGAGTTTGACTGTCTGGTTGTGTCCATCCAATAAGTGCCATATGAGGAAACTCCCCAGGATCGGCTGCAGATCCACCGGATATCAAGCTATTACCTATTAAAGATCGACCATAAGGGCTCGCCGCTTCTCGGTACTGCTCACATTCTACAGCGTATTTAAAAATAAAACTAGTTTAGGTCTGTTTTACTTCCTGTATTTAACGAAAGACTTACTTGCGACACTAATTCTTTGCGTACCTAGCTCCTCCTGCGTTATCGGCTTAATAGTCGACTTCTGCGATAACAGTTTTGCTTTAACCACATTCAAATTTCTCGGTGAATCATCCGTTGAGCAGCATACCGTCGGCATCATACCATTCCATTCACAAATTTGCAAACGTTGGCGGTTATTGATAACCGCCTGGCATTCACTTGTAGGTTTACAGCGACCGTACTCCCTTAGGGTTGGTATGTAACAGAATTTTATATTTGTCGTTGCATTATTATCGTTATCGAAATTATCATCAAACACAATATCTTGGCCCGAGCACAAACAAAATAACACAAATATATAAAGCAATTTCATGTTCAGTGTGTACAACAGTTTTAATGAGACTGGCCGTCTTAATTTTTTTAAGAGATAAGAGTTATTAGGTGGATTAAATACCAGTAGTATTCAACCTAATTATATCTCGTGCACTGTATGTTCCAACGGATAAAATCACAATTCCGCAAAAATTGCACTATCTATTAAGGAACACTGAAACCAAAATACAAAAACCATATAAATTCCTCATTTGTATCATCGATTTTGTACATTTCTTGCTAATCGCATTTGTTTATAGCTGTCAAACAAATTTCATTTGGTTTTAATAGTTTTTTAATGATTGCGGAAAGTTTTTATTAATTTTCTTTATAAATTAGTGAATATAAAATTATTTACATAGTTAAAACGTAAAGACTTAACATATTTGATAATCAGAAAAGGTTGTGTGTATTTAATAAAATAGTGTAGTTTGTGACTGAGTGCCTTGAATTAAAAAGTGATCGAAGACTGCTTTTTAGACCGGTCTCAAAGCGAAAGTTCTAACCAAATATTTTCAGGTCAGTGGCCTATTGTTTGTTTTAAAAGAATATTCTGTATAATTTAGATATTGATTATTTAAGGGTGTCTAGAGGTTTTATTGACTTAACCTCAATAATTTAAATCGCCATCCAAAATTTTTATCAATTACACAAACATTGTTAAATTGTCACACAATTTTGGTACGCGCACGCACACAATAAGCATTATTTATTTTATAGCCGAATTTTGCCATAATATATTTTTGATGAGTAAATGTCAGTCAAGTTCGAACATCAAACACAGATGAGAAGTACAAAACATTACATTTCTATTTTTCGAATAGATTTCACGGCTCTTGATGGCTCTGGATAGTATACAGGGTGAGAGGAAATTCTGAATTTAAAATCAATCAATTTTTGAGCCTAATTCTTATATTCACTGCTTTAGCTGTCCTTTAGTATGACAGCTTTGTAGATCACCAATCCGACGCCTCGGAATTAATTGTTAGGTGAGCAATACTAAAGGTGTTCATCTTTATCCATAAGATATTAGCCTGAACCACTTTACTCTATTCGGGGCAATTGTTTTACTGCGCCTATGTGTTACCGAGTTGTTCCGCTTCAGTAAGTTCTACTTTTTTTCCCCTGAAATTTTTGTTATATCGTTTGGTCTCTTTCCTCCTAAGTTAGTCTTAATCATTTTTTACACTCACGTTTTGATTTCACTTGTCCTGCTTGTCGCAGAAATTTTTCGCTCTTCGGCCAGAAGCATCTTATCGGGCGTCTGATTATATGCAAGAGTAGTGATTTTTAACATTCATTGAACATTCGTTTGTGTTTCTTGACATGACGAATGCATTCCAGATTGTGAAGCATATATCTCTGCCACCCGCGGCTCGCTCCTACCCGCAAGTTAGGATAAGACAACTAACTCTAATAAATCAGAATCAGCAGTTCCAATGTGTTGGAGTCAAATTTTTATATTTTTTTATTGTATATACTACGAGTACAAACTTCTTTGTTTTTTGTTAGCGTACACCATTGACCGTAACAGCGTTACCAGCTTCATTGTCGAAATAATGCGGGCCAATGATGCCTCTGGCCTATAAAGCGCACAGTACAATGAGAAGAATGCAATGGATGCTCAACAACTGCCTTTTGATTTTCGGAAGTCTAAATACAATAATTTTGTTTGTTTTCAACAAATGAAAATGAGCTTTTGACCTTGTTCAATGATCCAATCTGCAAATTGACGACGTTGGGAATGATTTTACGGCTTTAATTCTTGGGCCAATCTGACTTTATAATGTGGGTATGTTTGGGATCGTTGTCCTGTTGTAAAATATAATTATTACTACTAGTCTAAGTTTACTAGCACTAGCTTGTAGATTATTTTTTGGAATGCCTAAATAATCAAATTTGGTTATCGTAGATTCCACAAATACTAAATTAAAGTAAATCGTGTTTTACTGACAAAGCACTGCCAAAGATCACGTTTCCGCCACCATTTTTAATTGTCGGTTTCAAATTGTTCAATTCAAATTGTCTATTTGATTTTCGTCCTACAAGTTTACGTCCATCCGATCCTATTCAATTATATTTACTTTCGGCAGTAAATATTACACTGTTTCGATGACTTTGAGGCTGTTCTAAGTAACATTTAGCAATTGCAGCCCGTTCTTTCGGTCAACATCTGAAATATACGAGTTTCGTCCTATGATCGGTCCATTAAAACCAGCTCTAAGTAGCACCTTCCGCACAATCTTCTTTAGTGGTCATTTGATGGATATTGGCATGAGGTTTGACGACAATGCGTCCAATTTTTCGGACTTGTAACGCAATTTCACACCATTTTTGAGCTTTATTAAAACAAAATTACTTGGTAATCAACACGATTGAAAAATGAAAACAATAGACATACAACAAATTGTGTGCGAACTTTGTTGTACAAAAATGGGTTCTAATGGATGATTTTTTGTAAAAATGTATGAAATTTTTATTTGAATCGATAAATCAATGTTTGCCATTTACTTTGTAAAGATTATTTCATGTAGATGCTGGCCACGGTTTCGTTTTAAGTGGCCATGCGAGATGTCCAATTTTTCATCAATTTTTCGAGCATTTTGGTTGGCATCTCGCTAACGACATGCTTAATTAAATTGCTCACCGGACTTATTTGTCAATATGTCCATGGTTTCGCGTGCTGTGTGGCATGTGGCGCCATCTTGCTGAAACCACATATCGACCAGATTCGGTTCATACATTTTGGGCCAAAAAAAATTGTGAAATCATCGAACGATAGCGAGCGCCAGTGACGATAACGTTACGGCCATCGCCATCTTTGAAAAAATACGCAGCGATGATTCCTCCGGTCCATAAACCGCACCAAACAGTGTTTTATTCTGGGTGCATTAGCAGTTCTTGCAGAAAAATGAATTTTTGGTAAATTTTGAATGGCGCGTTAATTTTGCGGCCCAGTGTATGTATAAAAGTGTTATCAGTTTTATATGAGCGAACTAGTTTTACAGCTCAATTTGAAGTCGCTCAAACACATCTCTTGCCAAAGCCTTAGTTATAATATCCGCTATACTTTGTATTTAAGGGTAATTTCATTATTCCATACCATGGGGTCAATTCGCGTTCCGTGAAATAATGACAATGAAAAGGTTTTTTCATTAGCAATCTATGTAGTATAGTTTAAATTATTTGCACCTAATTTAAAATTCAATTTTCTGTAAAATCAAAATTTCTCATGGGCAATTCAAACCCACTCGATTGCCAATGTAACCAACTTTCCCTCATGTCTCTTACATAATAATATTTTAAATCTAAATATTTCGTTCTTACATTTCAAATTTTTGGCAAGGATAATGCAGGGTTGATTACTTTCAAAAATTGTTATTGGATCATTTATTTCCAGTTGTAATTCTTGTATAAGTTTTTTACACCACATTGTTTCATATGTTGCTTGAGTTAAGCTCACCACCTACTATCTCTTTATTAGATAATGGAACAAAATTTTATTTTTTACAGCTCCACGATATAGTTTTATCGAACAATTTGAACAAATATTCACTTACAGGTTTGCGGCTAAAACTACCTTTCTTCTACTTCAATCGGTGTTTTTACGTAGTTACAACTTTTCATTTCAAAACGTTGAACTTTGCAAACGCCGTTTGATTAATTTCTATTTCAACGGTTTCTTGATCAACAGCCTGATCAACAGCCTGAAATATCCAATCTGTCCAAGATCAGTAATGTTATAATTATATCGAAGCAAATATTCCAAGCTCTAGGTGATTCTTCCACCCGTGTAAGGATTTGTTAACTTTACGAACTCGACGTTCGGTTATATTTATTAATTCCAATAGAGGGAGGTCTGAACACACCGTCCTTCAACTCATCATTTAGAAAAGCAATCTTAACGTCACGGTGTTTAAATACGAAGTTTCACTGAAATGGCTAACAACAATCAGGCAATGGTAAATACGTCTCATTGTAATCGTTTCCGCCTTCTTCAAATAGCCATGTGTGACAAGTTGGCAGATGCCATGTATCTCGCAATTTTGCGATTTCTGTTAATTTTTTTAAAAACTGCAATTCTACGTTATGATCCTTGCATCAGCACCCGGTTTTACTAAATCTCATATATGATTTCGTTCCAATGATTTGAACTCATCACTGTAGTATCTCTCCAAAGTTATTCATGGTATCATCCATTTATTGTCTCGAAACAAACAGGAGCTTCTTTAATAAGAGATTCGATAGAAATCGCAGAAGGGTCCAACTAGTAACTGTCGTGCCAGACTGGTTTACCTACAAATTTTGTTCCGGAGTAAAAGTTTCTGGACAATAACGTACTATTAAATATCCTTATCATGAGGAGCTTCTTAATAAAGTTCGATTATTGGGGTATTGTGTCTAATCGTTTTAGATCGTTCCAAATAATTTCAAATTGTCCATTTATAAAGATCAGATTAATTTTCTCGATCCTATACAGTATGGTTTCATTAAAAACTCGTCTAGGCTCCCTTAAACAAAGACTAAATGTCAATTTAAAAATTGCACCTCTTTTCAATGACATATCCAAAGCATTTGATACACTCAACCATAAATTGTAATTTTTTCATATTGGCGCAGAAGTGTAGTTCTTAAATTATTTAAATCGTATCTTACTAACCGAGTTTTGGGTGTTTGTGGGTTTTTAGTGACGAAAAATCCGTAAACAAGCACGCCCGGGTGACCGGCAAATGCAAATGACCCTCACTTGAGGAAATCTTTTTAATGAAGAATAGAGCTGTATACCCGAATGAAAAAGCGATTTCGTCCGTTGCCCTTTTGAATTTTGAATAACGTTTCTCTGACTGCAGTTTGAACTAGTTGGGCGAATCGATTTCTAACCTTAGTGTTGATAGTTCGGATAGTTCTTGGTAAAGAAAGTACGTAGCTTGTTTATGTTAGAAGTCCTTTAGATTGAAACCGTTCCAATTATGTTTCAGAAATTGTCAATTTCTACTTCTAGATTTACAATGATGATAAAAGACGTTGGTTTGAGTTCAAATATAGTTATAGTTACAAAACTTAATTACATATTATGAACAAAAGATGAATTAATATTCTTGAGCGTTACACTGAGTAATCTATAGAAGTAATTTTAATTTTAATTTTAAGGATCTTATTGGAATTATGCTAAACTAATATTTTTAAAATTTTTAAATGATACAAGAAACCAAAATAAAACATGAATGTTGACACAGGATTATGCTAGTTCCAGTTCGATCTAGGCTCAGGCACATTTAAGTGGTTTAAACCGTGTAGTTTCCGGCCGCTAGACTATGCCAAACAGCAGATTTAACTCTTTGCCGTCGTCATCATTGATTTGTCAAAATTTCTGATCATCAGAAGGAAATATCTGTAATTTACGTTAAAAGTTTTCCCACAAAGAAAGATATCGGTTGCAGTAGTACAGCATCAAAGCCATTGTTTCGAACAATTTTAATCGGCCCAGCGTGTTCAAGCCGCCATATTTTAATACAATATATCCGTAGTTATGTATAAAGATGTTCTCACAAAATTACTTGGATTCAATCTTTAGCTGCCCGTAGAATCTTTTTCATTAAAATTGCTTGGTAAAATTAAGAATAATACAGAATACCGGTCGAACCTAGAACGGTTATTTTCAGAAGACAGAACAACTTTTAGTTTAACGGAAAGTTTGATTATGAAATGATCGAACCATAGTTGGTTGCATTTGCGAATGATGCATTAGCGAGTGACTGATACTGAGTTGGAGTTTTAGGTTTAAACAAGTGGATGGAAATCATGACGGCCTACATGGTTTAATTAGTTATTTAACAGGTTGAGCTAAATATTTAATTAAATTAATAATTTAGTTATTAAGGATTTTAGATAAGATACTACTCATTTTTAAATCTCATCTTACAGATTCCTGAGTGGCTATTTTACTTAATTCTGATTATAGAATAAAGTTTAAATTATTCTAATATTCCCATTAATCATCATTTTTAGTTCCAGTTTAGCTGTTTAACTTATTTATCTAGAAGATTTTGACCAATAAAGCTTGGTCGTGCACTCCCAATCAATCAATTGCAAAAATTTGTGACGGGTTTCTTGCCCTAAAACCTTGTTTTTTGGACAGTAGTTCCAGGTAGCCTTTATCGAAGATAAAAAAAATTACCATGACGCTTCTGTTGTATTTTGAAATTGACGCCGGCAATACCAGTCAAAAACATTTAAGTCAAAAAAACGAAAGGAGTTCAGCCATAAAATTGTCTTTAGAAAAATTATAAATGTCCTTTTGACATTTATAATTATTGTTAGACAATTTTTTGACTAAATTCCTTTCGTTTTTTTTTTGATTTAACTGGTATTGCCGGCGTCAATTTCGAGATACAACAGATTCGTGATGGTATTTTTTTTTATTTTCGATAAAGGCTTCTTCGTCATTACGATCTCTGTAACTCTATTCTGGTAAATCCCCGGAAGTAGGGAATTGGGGAAACAATTTACATAGCGAAACTCGCAGGGATAATTCCCAGTTGGAAAGTTGTCATACATGCAGGTGAATAATTTTTTACGAAAGACATACGTTGCTCGTTTTGACCTTTTTTTCTAAATGCGTATGAAATAGACAAACAGTACTTTTTGCTCGATTTTTGATGGTATTGTTCCGAATTTTGGGCGTTCAATATAGATAGATAGATAGATTCGATTTTGCAAATAAAAACTCAGCGATTTTCAAGATGCAAACTTTATTTTCCAACACCTTTTTAATTTGTACTACAATTCATTTATTTCACTCGTTCACTACTCATACTAATTTGCCTTTACTGTACTCACTTTAACTATTCACTTTATGTTCACTACTTTTCGATTTTTACTTTTTGACTGGCACTGTTCACTGGTTTAATTACAACTGTGCCAGTGTTCCAAAATGCTCCCGCGAATATTCCACGTCATCATTTCCCCTGGTTTGATAATTATCGCCGCCGTTTACAATTGCTTTCGTTATCTTCACATTCTTCTCGACATAGAATGTCATTCTAAATTCCAAATCAGGATTGCAGCCAATACTTAATCTGACAACATCGATAAAGTTAATGAATAATAATCGCTTCAATAAAAATATGGACTTTGACAAGATCAAACTCGCGCTCTTTGATAACACTTGGTGGTGTACACTTTAACCACTCGACCACCAAGTAATATAAAGGGTGTCTTTTAGAGGTTCACATCTTTAAGTTGGAAACACTGTTTTGTTTGACAACCCATTTGACAGTGGACATTTGCTTTATCATTAGTTTGATGTGCCATTTCATAATGAATAGACTCGCGCCTTTGCAACGCTTGCAAATTGTTAATTTTTTTTATCAAAATAATGGTTCTTTTTAATTCTGTTCTGGGTAATTCGGTTAACTATGGATCGTTATCGCACCACGTATACTCTAAGTGATAATACGCATCCAGTAAGACGTCAAACAGTGCGTACCGAACAAGCGATAGACGCTGTACAGCGTAGCATTAAGTAAGACCCAAATCAATCAATTCAACGTCGTTCTCAGCAACTGGCGATGTATCCATCCACTTTATGGAAGATTTTATCTAAGGATCTTAGTTTACGTGCTTACAAAGCTTTCCTGTAACTTGTACAGGAATTAAAGCCATCCGATGGGCTGAAGCACAAATTTATATTGATATTGATTTTCCAAACAAAATTTTGTTCAGCGAAGAAGCTCACTTTTAGTTGAATGGGCACTTTAATAAACATAATTGTCGGATTTGGAGTGAATATAATCCACAAGCCTTTGCCGAAACACCATTACATTCAGAGAAATTCACTGTTTCGTGCGCTTTAAGGGCCGGCGGAATCATTGGTCCATATATCTTCAGAAACGATGATGAGCGGAATGTTAGTCAACGGTGAACAATATAGAGACATGATTTTTAACTTTTTTGGACCAATTGGCTGGCATAAATCTTGCTGATATGTGGTTCCAACAGGACGGTTCCACATGCCACACAGCGCGGGATACAATTATTTTACTCAACGAAACATTTGATGAAAGACTAATTTCACGTAATGGTCCTGTTAATTGGCCACCGAGAACGTGTGATCTAACTCCATTCGATTATTTTCTTTGGGGATATGTTAAGTCACTTGTCTACACCGATAAACCAGAGACGGTTGAACACTTGGAACACAACATTCGGCGTGTTATTAGCGAGATATGGCCGTAATTGCTGCGAAGAGTGATCGAAAATTGGACCTTCAGATTACGCCATGTACGCGCCAGCCGTGGCGCCCACATAGCCGAAATCATTAATGGCATAATATTGTTTATCTAATAAAGCTAGTTTCACTGATATTCATAATGTTTTTCTTTGTTCTATTTTAATTTAAAATTATGAACCTCTAGAAAAACCATTTACTTTAGTAGAGTAGGATTCGTAACAGTATGAGGACTAAATGAGTAATTAATGACAAATCATATTAGTTTCTCAAATGACTTGTCTAATTGTAGTCCACGTTCGACGACAATTGTGAGACATATAATATACAGGTCGTGTTACATGAACAAAAAATCCTCTTTCTTACGCGAAACATGTATGACAAGTCTTCGGCCTTTCGTATTCTATCAAATACTTTAATATGGCGTAGCTAAGCAATCGAGAGGATTGAAATAATTTGCATGTCATCTCATGTTCTTAGTTGTGTCAACGCCATTATATTATTTTCTGTATACGGTGTTGACAATTTGTTTATGGAATTGGTAAGTAAACATTTTGTGATGCAAATTTTGTGATTGCAAATGCAAATTTGGATTACCAGGACATGTACCGGAAAGATTACTGTACCACTTTTAAAATAAATAAATTTATAATTATAATTTATGTGTTTAAATAAAATTAGAAATATAAGACTTCATTTAAATAAAATGTTGTACTTCAGACATGTCACATTTGATTCGTCTATGACTTCTCACATGCGACTCATCGCAGACAAGTCCTAATTGATTCATTTCAGTGTCGTCAATGAATTTCCTGCTGGGTTGTTTCGTATTTTATTTTGTTTTAAAACAAATTATTACTAACTTCTCATCTTAGTATACAATTTAAACAGAAATTATATGTAAATTCCTGTATCCCAATCCCTTATTCCCGGGGAATTACCAAAATACACTGACATCTAAAATGTCGAGCAAAATTCGTTTTCGATGCGGCTGATCGAAAATTTTCGTTACCAAATAGTAAATGTCTTAATAACGCCTCCGTAATATCTTTACTAGACACGTTAACGATATCTAAATAAACAAATAAATTTAATTGCCAATTACGAAAACGAAATAAACATAAAATAATTAATAAATAATAATTTTTTAAAGTACCGATAAATTACTTATTTTCGAAATAATTAATTAATTAATTAATGTAAATTTACACTGTAAGTAAATTTTATACTCGGTGTGCGCGATAATTTTTCATGGAAAATAGCGTCAAATATTTATTTAAAATCGATTAGGGCCTAATAAAATATAAATTTCGTTTCTCTTATTTTTTCCAGTCAAATAAATAAATTAAAAAAAAAATTCTAAATACAATTTTTTCCTTTCTTATTATTATTAAAAATTTTATACACTCTTCTTATTCTTATACTTTTGAGTACATTATTATTATTTTTGAGAAAATATTTTAACTTTTTTTTTGTTTTTCATTTTTATTGTTTGCGATTTCCTTTGATTATATTTTATTATTTTTCAATAATTGAACAAAAATTTTATTTATTTTATTTTATTATTTTTTATATTAATATATTCAAAATTTGATTAAAAAAGATTTTTTTTCTCTTGTGATGCTTTATATCATTTTCCTTTGTTGTGTTGCTTGGTTGGCTGGGTTGGTGTGTTGCTGTGCTGTCGACGGTAGGCAAGCGTGCTGCTTTCTTTTATATTCTTATACTAAGAGAAATTATGTACAAATATTATTTTCGTACATCTACATAAATTTGGTATTTTAATTAGGAAAATTTGTAAAACAAAAATTAATACAAATCTATCTATTAAATTTTGTATTTTTGCGTTGTATATTTTGTGTACACTCTTAAAGTCAACAAAGAAGTTTTTCTTTTTTGCTCGCGTATATTAAAGCTCTAAAGTTTTTTTTTTTTTCTGAGTGTGTGTGTGTTTGTGTATATACATATTTTGTATTTGTATTTGTCTCTGTCTCCTTGCTCGCGTACATAACAAATTTATTTTAATTTCCACACATAGCACAATAATAATACGAGACGTTCTGCGACCGCGCGCAAATAGGAAAATTTATTTTTATTTTTCCTTGTATATAATATTGTTGTTGCTATTTAAATATTGTTATTATTTTTTTGTCCTGGTGATATTAGCAAAACGAGGACATTCTTCTGAATCATTTGTTTTCTTATTCGAGTATAATTAAATTATAACACCAAAACCAATTAAAAATTAATTTGACACGCGATTTAATTATTGCGATTTTGTGAACACAAAAAGCTGTATGTTGTACATATTTTATCATTAATAATACAGATACGAGATGCGATAATTTTCTCAAGATTAATAATGTTTATTTGTATGTCACAAGTTGGAAACATTGGATAATTATTATTTTTGACGTCTTACATATTGAGGTAAATCAATTTTTATTGATTTATTGCTATACATTTAGTCAACGTACAACATACGAAAGCTTTTTCTTGCGCGAGGCGGATTAGAACATATCTAACCTTAAAATATGAAATATACTTTAAAAGCTTTACTCTAATACAATAACACGAGATTCGCCTATTCTTTCCATGGTTTCAATGTATGTTTTGTTTTATTATTTTGCTGTATTTTTTCAAAAAGCACAAAAATACATTACTTTGAGCTTGTTTTTTTAGGAGTTAGTATTTGAATATTTTGAAAGCTTATGAGAAATAAAAAAATCAATTTGGAATAAAACTTGTGGAAAAAAAATTCGGGAAAATGTTTTTGTTATTTTTACGCGAAGGAAAAATTTAATTTTTCACCAAATTATAGCTTCTGTTGGTGCTGCTGCCGTATCAGTTGCTTATAAACATTTTTTTTTCTATCAACAGAGATGGTTAAAGTATGCATAAATATAATTTAGTTGAAGTTAAAAAATTGATACGGTTTGAATCTTGGCTAAAAAACTCAAAAAGTCCGGAAAGCAGACCCTTTCCCGAAGTTGGAAAATTTATGATCTCTGCGGAGAAGAATTTTTTTCTTGGAATTGTACGGAATTTCAATCTGCTCTCAACAATCTGAAGTCGACCAGAAAACTTGCTGAACATTCGATATTCCGAATAAAGGGTCTTCTGTAGAACTTCCCATATATTCGTGCTCTCAGCCACTTTTGGAGAAAGCACGAATCCGATCTATCGTTTTTCTAGAGTATTGTCGTTTGGTGAAGGTTTTGTTCTCTTCCAAGGCCAAGATAATTCTTTGGATTTGAAAAAATTCGGCCCACAGTACCAAAACCCGAAACTAACAACATCAGCCGGCAGCATACCCCGACTAATAAGATCGGTTGGATTAAAATTACCTGGGACGTGTCTTCATATTCTTAAACTGAACTTCTGTATTTTGGATACACAATTAGCAACGAATACACTACAATTATGTAGTTCTGCATTATCCGTACAGCATAATGTAATTAGCGAATCGATCCAATAACAGAATTTATTGACTTTAAGCTCTAACAAAATTTTTATTAAGTCGAGAAACTAAATCGGTCATCATGTTTGCGGCCAAAAGTTCGAGGCGAGCAACGCTGATTATTTTAGTGGGAATTAACTCTAGACTTTACACAAAGCAGTCGAGACGAGATCAAACCATATCCCTTCCCGATCATGACTAAACGAGGTATCGATACATCTCTTAATTATGTCAACTGCGACCTTATTTGATCCATTTATCCATGAAGATCTCTTTCTAGAGGTTTGCTTGAGTTGATTTTTAATTTCCGGAGCTCCTGGTAAAAATTCTTAACAACACTTATAACCGAACACACTAGTCCCAAAAGGTTAAATAGCTATATGTAGCCATTTCCGACAGGGTGATAGCAGAGTGAAGTCAGTAACATTTGGTCTCAGCCACCCAATTGTATTTCTGGACGTCGCCCAAGCATTCGATAAAGTTTGGCGCAGTGGACTGGAATTCAAGCTGCATAGAGATCTGCCGAGGCAATTCTATGCCATACTAAGATCTTATTTAACCAATAGACATTTTCGTGTGAAATATGAGGATGAATACTCCGAACTAAAGAAAATCTCTGCCGGTGTCCCACAGGGGAGTGTGTTAGGACCAATCCTGTATTTATTATATACAAGGGATATTCCAACAACAGATGAAGGAACCATAGCCACCTTTGCAGATGACACAGCAATCATGGCCATTGGAAGTAATGTCGCTGATGCAACGAGCAAACTCCAGAAGATTACCAATGCGGTTTGTAACTGGACTAAGCGCTGGAGAATCAAGCTTAATGAGACGAAATCCACGCATATTAACTTTACATATCAAAAGGCTTCCCATCTACCGATAGTAATTAACTCACGACCGGTGCCATATGCAAACAAAATCTAGGCATGACTCTCGATGCCAAAAGAAGAAAATGATGCAAACGTTTCAAAATAAGGTTCTCCGTAGCATCGTAAATGCTCCGTGGTACACAAGAAATGACCTGACCCATGAGACCTTCACATGGAACATGGAAACCCCTATATTCGTCATATGATAGATAACCCTGTCGTTGAAAGAAGATTTCAAAGAACGAGGCCACTTGACCTAGTAAACATACCAAATTAAAATTATATTTTAAATAGGTTTAATTAATTTTGGGACTAGCCATTGGGTTTCACCCCAACAAATCAGAATTATTTAAGAAATGTAAAATTTGTAAATTTGAAAGATAAGTTGCTAGATGAGTACAGTCTCAGTTGTAATTAATAAAGGAAAAAAAACTGTACACGACTATCCCTTGCGAGTATTCACTACGATTATCTCGTGCGTTCATTGAGCTGGTCTTTATATGTCGTGGTGACTATGCTAGATGTCATCAGATTCTTCATAAAGGTTCTATTCTAGACTTAAGCCAGGATGTCACTAATTTCATAACCCACAAGTGACTAACTAATTTAAGCTGAATTGTAGTAATACCAAACCCATTCTACAAACTAATAATAGAATTTTCATTAATCAAGATTTTGACTAAGGATTTGAAAACCAAAATTCGTTCTCTGGTGGTGGATTATGTAAGCATTGCGACTTCGACTTACGACAAAAGGCGGCGAAAGAATTTTTTATTTAAAGCAATTTGGGTTGTCGTAATTGTGATTTTTTGTTGTTGTTTTTGTCTTACACATTAATAAATTCGAGTCACAATTCGTTAAGATTTTTTTTGTTTTCATTGAAAATTTGTCAAAATTAGTTTGAGTCGGAAGTCGTAAGTTGTACTCGTAATGTTTATATAATTAGCTCCCTATTAAAAGCAATATATTGAAATTTTGGATTTTGTAGACATTTAGATTTTCTGAATTTAGTATTCCAGGATTTAGGTTTCCGGGCGTTTAAAACCCTGAATTTTGAGGATAACCCCTTTTTATTTTTTGTCACCATATCTTTAGGTATTGTATACCCATTCTCAAACGGATAAGTGATCCAGTAATATCTGTAAATGTTTTCAGTTACCATTTTTTGTTGATCACAGGAATGCTGAAAATGACTAAAGTTTACTAATGTTTTCAACCCCTTTTTCAGTGTTTGAGAAATTAATAATATCTGCACTCGGTTTTGACATTTTTTAAATTGCTTATATTTTGATTTATAGTTTCCGGCGAAACAGCTGAATTTTTGAAAGAGACGGGGTGAAACAACTTTCAGCTTCAAACAACTAGTTTCAAGGGGCTATTATTGATGTTTAGAACGGAATACGTAACTATTATGAAAGTATCAAAACTGACATTATGCTCCCCCAGAAAAATATCAGAAAATAGTATCTAAAAAAACTCGCTCAAAAGAAACCAAATTTAAACTAGAGATTTCTGATATCAGGGAATCAACGAAAAAACATTAAATATTTTGTTAGTTCTCTTATTTTATACAAAATAAAATATAATAAAAAATCAACGTTTTATAAATGATACAATAAATTTTAAATGAAATATAAATAACAATGGCAAAAATCAGCAGAAAAAAGACGAAAAATGTATATATTAAAAAAAAAATGGAAAATAATAACAAAACAAAAGGGAAATGTTATTTTTTGATTTATTTTTGAATTTAAAATTTCCAAACATAAATTATTCGCGTACAATGTTATATACTCTTGAGCGCTTAAAATAAATAAAAAAATTGATAAATTTCCGATTTTTATTTTTATTCTCGTTTTTTTAGCAACATTTTAAGCTTACTTAAAATTTAGGACTTTTTATCTATCTATGCATAAAAAATGTACACAGACGTAATAATATTTAGTTTAGAGTTTAGTACTTTCTACTGTATCCATTATGTAATACAATAAATACATAGTGAGAATACATATATACATAATAATGAGCACATATTTATTTAAAAATGGAAGAATATTTATTTATTAATTTTCAATCTTTATTTTATTAACTAAATAATTACCGAATGTAAATAATTGAATTCATCTTTAATTATTAATTAGATTAGAAATTATTTGTAATTTTAATAGATGAATAATAATACTCGTACTTTATGTTTACGTAAGACGAGACTAAAATAAGCTAATATTTATAATTTGTTTGGCTAAGTAAATATTAATTAAACTTCGTTTGCACGTGAGGTTAATAATATTTACTCGTTAAATAGAAATAACCATCTAAAGATTTAGTTGCGGAATTTATATTAAAAGAAGAATATATTCAGCAGCGATCCAAAATTTCAGATGTTTCCTTTTTTTCAAACCGTGTTAAATATTATAAAATGACATTAAGGCTGCGTACATACTTGCAGAAATAAAAATTGACGCACTCGCTTTCGCACTCTAAATCACTCAAATTTCGTGAAATGCTTTATGCCCCGCCTTATAGTGTCACACTCGAGTTGAAATATTTTTATCTTTGAGCAAATGATTTCCTCAAGCTTGCCAACCAAAAACTACAAATAGATCTAAATTTAGTGCTCATTGTAAGCCGCCATTTTTATTTTTGCTATATATTTGACAAAAAAAATTTTCATGTGTTTGAATTTTTTTTTTTGTCAAATGCAATTTGTGCAAAATTTTTTGTCAGTTGCAAAAGTTTTTAGCTATCGATATGGTAGCAGAACGTGTTGCTATCTGGTATAAAATGAGCCAAGCAAATTTCGTGCAAACTCAAATATTGGATAAGGAAAGGCATATGAAATTAGCCCAGTTTTTCATCCCAGAACTTGTAAACTTGTATAAGACGGAATATTTTTTTAAGGTGAGTGAAAAACAACAAAAATCCATCCCAGATTATTTCATTTAATTGTTGTTTTTGTACTCGACGTATGAAAAAATGATTATAAATAGCTTTACTAAGTAATATGATTTATAGGTAATAATTGTTTGTTTTGATTAAAGATAGCGATTGATACTATTTTAAATTACTAATAGTACGAGCTTACAATGACTAAGAGGGCAGTACCAGCCGTATGGTAGTATTGGCGCAAATGGCCAAGTTCCATATGGGCCCATATAAGAATATGAGAAAATCGTGCCATTTTCCTAGAAATATGATTTGCCGGAAATGATTCTTTATGTTTTGAATAACTTATTAGACGGACTAACTATGGCCAGTCTTGCAACACCAGCCGTTTAGTAGGATTGGCGCAATCGGCCAGATTCCATGTGGCCCCATACAAAAATTAATAATTGCCATTCTGCTAGCATTATGATTTGCCGGAAATGATTGATATTGTTTTGAGTTGGTTATAGTAAGGGCTTACATTAACTAAGAGGGCAGTACCAGCCGCATGGTAGTATTGGCGCAAATGGCCAAGTTCCATATGGGCCCATATAAGAATATGAGAAAATCATGCCATTTTCCTAGAAATATGATTTGCCGGAAATGATTCTTTATGTTTTGAATAACTTATAGGACGGAATAACCGTGGCCAGTTGGGCAGTTCCAGCCGTATGGTAGGATTGGTGCAATCGGCCAGATTCCATGTGGCCCAATACAAAAATTAATAATTGCCATTCTCCTAGCATTATGATTTGCCGGAAATATTTGATATAGTTTTGAGTTTGTTGTAAGAGCTTACAATGACTAAGAGGGCAGTACCAGTCGTATAGTAGTATTGGCGCAAATGGCCAAGTTCCATATGGGCCCATATAAGAATCTGAGAAAATCGTGCCATTTTCCTAGAAATATGATTTGCCGGAAATGATTCTTTATGTTTTGAATAACTTATTAGACGGACTAACTATGGCCAGTCGGGCAACACCAGCCGTATGGTAGGATTGGCGCAATCGGCCAGATTCCATGTGGCCCAATACAAAAATTAATAATTGCCATTCTCCTAGCATTATGATTTGCCGGAAATATTTGATATAGTTTTGAGTTTGTTGTAAGAGCTTACAATGACTAAGAGGGCAGTACCAGTCGTATAGTAGTATTGGCGCAAATGGCCAAGTTCCATATGGGCCCATATAAGAATCTGAGAAAATCGTGCCATTTTCCTAGAAATATGATTTGCTGCAAATGATTCTTTATGTTTTGAATAACTTATAAGACGGACTAACTGTGGCCAGTCAGGTAACACCAGCCGTATGGTAGGATTGGCGCATTCGGCCAGATTCCATGTGGCTCAATACAAAAATTAATAATTGCCATTCTCCTAGTATTATGATTTGCCGGAAATATTTGATATAGCTTTGAGTTTGTTATAGTAAGAGCTTACAATGACTAAGAGGGCAGTACCAGCCGTATCATAGCATTTCGAACTACAGTGGAGTCTTAAATTCGCTTGTGCCTATACTAGAGATATTTATGTACGGCCGGATAGGCCTTGGTCATACCAAGATCTCATGATAACCATTGCGTTATTCCGTCCTGTAAGTTATTCCAAACATAAAGAATCATTTCCGGCAAATCATATTTCTAGGAAAATGGCACGATTTTCTTAAATTCTTATATGGGCCCATATGGAACTTGGCCATTTGCGCCAATATTACCATAAGGCTGGTACTGCCCTCTTAGTCATTGTAAGCTTGTACTATTAGTATTTTAAAATAGTATCAATCGCTATCTTTAATCAAAGCAAACAATTATTACCTATAAATCATATTACTTAGTAAAGCTATTTATAATCATTTTTTCATACGTCGAGTACAAAAACATCAATTAAATGAAATAATCTGGGATGGATTTTTGTTGTTTTTCACTCACCTTAAAAAAATATTCCGTCTTATACAAGTTTAAATAGAAAAACCTGGGATGAGATGGAATGTATTGTTTAAAGAAATTCTATTTTTTTCTGGGATGAAAAACTGGGCTAACTTCATATGCCTGATAAGGAATAGTTTGGAAAGAAATCTAAAAACTGATATTAATGGCCATCTGGGGAGAACTTGGCCATTTCTTAACTGATTATGATGAAATTGGTTATGTTGGATGCAAATGGTATTCTAGAATGATTTTTGGAAAAAGTTCTGGAATATGGCTCCTTGGGACAGAATTCGGTAATTTGTTAACCAATTATGTTGGGAATTAGTATGTTGAACGGAAATTGGATTCTTAAATGGTTTTTGGAAGAAGTTCTGGAATATGGAGGAGGAACTCGTTAATTTCTTAACCAATTGTGATAGGATTAAGTATGTTGGATGGAAATGGGATTCTTAAATGATTTTTGGAAGATGTTTTGGAATATGGCTATCTGGGACGGTACTCGGCCATTTATGAACCGATATTTATGGTATTTTGTATTTTGAATGGAAGAGGGATTCTTAAATGATTTTTGGAAGAAGTTCTTGAATATGACCACCTTACCACTGATCCCCGACGAAATTAATAAATGATTGAATTAGTATTATCGAAATATTTGCAGTTAACATAATTATGCAGTGCTTCAATAAGCTAACGAACAGTTTATGATGATGAAAGGGTTATTGTGCGTTGTATATATGTGGGAAATAAACGTTTTTCGCAACTACTTGGTACCACGTTTTTTACTCATATATATATACACCCCAATTGTCGAAGTCGTCTCATTTCAAGTGAAGTGACTAGAGTCGTGTCACGTCGCGATAAAATTGGTATTGTTGAAGTCGATTCAATCGCCACGCATACTAGTGTTGCCAGATATTTTCATAATTGCCGTCGTGGCGATTGAATCGACTTCAACAAATACCAATTTTATCGCGACGTGACACGACTTGCCTCATATTTTGACATAATATTATTTGTCAAAATTATTTTGTATTTTAATTGTTAAATATAACACACATGTATAATCAGTTTTTGTATAATAAATTGTTTTAATTATATAAAAATTATTCACGTTAAAATGAGTATAGTGTGGAAGTAGTGCTTCCAAAACTCATGAAGCCTGTTGCTATATTCGTATTTTTTTCCATCAGTTTTACTAGCATTTCAAACTGTTTACAGTTCGTAATTTTCAAACTAAAAAAAATATCTTCAAATTATTAACTATATTTTTACATCAACAAAATATTGAAAACATTACATGAACTATTGTTGTTATTTATAAATAAAATTACCTTTTACGTTCCATTTTAACTAGTCACTTCTTCTCACTTTTAAAATTGATGCGACAAGAATGCCATTTGAAGTGACATTTGTCGACTAAAATGTTTGTAGGCGTAAGAAACGACTATGATAATAGTAAAAATGAAGTGACGTGACTATAGTCGTCTAAAGTGACGTGAAACGACTATGACAATTGGGGTGATATTTCTAGTGAAATGTCAATCATTTATGAATGCGTTTATATAGGAAATACGTGCCTGCAGCCAACGAATTGTAGAACAAAATTAGAACAATGGTTCATGTCCCTTTGTTGTTTAAAAACACAACGTACGGTGTTCGAACTGATGGTGCGGCGATATACCTCGTGAGCGCCTCTGATTTGAACATTTAAATCATCCAGTAATATTTTGACGCCGTATTGTAGTATTTTGCTCAAGTGCGTTTCGTGTGTTCGGGTTATAATCGACGAAGCTATTGTCAAGCTGTGGAAGCTTTCCTTTTTGATTGCTTCATTTTAGAATATTCATTCATTTATTCATTTTAGAATGTTCAAAGAAAACATAACTTTTTGTTCGTTCGAAGTTTTCGTACTTTATTAAAAATAAGAATGTTTGATAGCAATCGCATTGGATTTCGCCAATTCTTTATTTTTGTAAAATTGTAAGATTTTCAGTTCTATATCGTCAATCTTTTTAAATTATATTTGAAGGTAATATGAGGGCGAAAATTGCTTGATTAATACGCTCGCTAGGTAACTCTAAATGAATTAGGTGGTCTATTGCAAACGATTCAAGATAAATTCTGCTTCTGCTTATTGAAACTACACGTCAGGGCAAGTTATTGATGCCGCAAAACGAATACCTCATCAGCTTCTGCCCTCCAGATTAGGGGCGGCGTAAGCAAGCGTCTATCGTGGGCTCATGGTGTAAACAAGTTTCTGATAAGACTGGATGCCTTAACATCTATCACCAGTCGTCCCAGCTGGCAATATTCCATTAGTTCTTCCAAAAATCATTTAAGAATCCCATTTCCATCCAACATAACAAATCTCATCATAATCGGTTAAGAAATGTCTGAGTTTCGTCCCAGATGGCCATATTCCAGAACTTCTTCCAAAAATCATTCGAGAATTCCATTTCCATCCAACATACCTAATCTCGTCTTAATCGGGTAAGATATTGTCGAATTCTTATTCGAAATACATTGTGAAAAAAGTTTTATGTTTTAAGATATTTCAAATCCAAGACATTAATTGTGGTGTACGATAAACTGTCCTCACGATAAACTGTTCTACGATAAATTGTTCTACGATAAACTGTTATACGATAAATTGTTCTACGATAAGTTGTTCCACGATAAATTGTTCTACGATAAATTGAGTCCACGATAAATTGTTTCCACGATAAATTGTTCTACGATAAATTGTTCTACGGTAAATTGTTCTCGATAAATTGTTCACAATAAACTGACAGTAAATCGAATACACCATCATCCCCATCGAATGATTCAGGCACATCAACTAGACTAGTAGTTCACCATCGGTTAGTATACAAATTCAACCAACTACATCATCGTCATTCGTCGAATACAGTATATGCCTGAACGAAATTTCTACAGAACTGGATGGTCATCAGCGTATAAACCGATCACGGCAAGCATGTTCGGCAAATAAGCCGCTATTTTCTATCGCTGCGTATGATTCGGGGCAATCATTAGTTGTGTCCGGTAAAGATGGTACGCTAATGTTGTTTCGAAGTGATCCCAATTTAACGAAGAGGACGTCATCTAGTTTCATCACCACGCGGTATCAACGATAGTGATGAAGGGGCTGTAGTTGATGTAAAGTAGGAAATAAAAACTCAAAACATTTTAAGAGGATAAGAATTTGCGTGGCTCATTTTTTGATTGCATCGTTGGTGTAGCTTCGTACGTCGGGTGGCATTGTTCTAGTATTTTAGTTCCGTTGCTGCAACAGGGGCTCATCGATATCGATGAATTTATTATCGTAAAATCAATTCGGGCCACAACATCACTAACTGAATTGGGGTTAATCCAAAAACCTGCATGCTATCCAGTGCATCCTAATATATGGATTCGACACAAATTTTTCGGAAATTGGACAGTTTATTAAGCACAATACGAGGAAATGGTCACTTCTCTTTGCAATGTAAGTGAGCAAATCACTTATCCGTGGACTTAAAAAATGGATTGTATTTCATAATTAATACAAATAATATTTCAGATAAGTTTTATGTAAAAAGCGATTTATTATTTATTTTGTTCTTTAGAACCCTGATGCATAACTTTCAGTTGTGGTCAGTTTCATTGTGATTGTAGCTGGTGATCTATTTGAAATGTACGTCGTGGAGGGACATATCAGCACCACCAGTGCGATTTAATTGTTTTTGCGGTATTATATTTACAACCTTGTTTACCATTATCCTGTTTAATGACCGGAAACTGTTTTATTAAACCCGTTACATATTTAATCAGGATCACATTGGATGGTTTTATTTGTGTATCACGAAGGCTGTCTTAGATCGGTTGGATTAATTAGGCAACTTGTTGCAAATTCTTAGATTTAATCCATAACGTAGAGTTCCTCCATAGAGTTGTAATAAAATAAAGTAGGAAAAAAAATTCTTGGTCTACGCAATGGTGGTTCTGGTTATATTTCTTCTGTGCTTAAACCACCAACTAGACCAGCGCACATATCACTCAAAATGTCACTATACAACACCAAGCGAACCTAAAATATCAAAATAAAAAAATCTCAATATTATCATTTACAATTAAAATTAATTAATGAAATAAATAAATAAATATTTTCCTTATAAATCTACGAATTAAACGTGCAGCTATTCTTAGAAAAATTCTTCACTAGCGCAAATTCCAAATTGAAATGAAAAATTTGACAAACAAAATGACGTACCAAATAGACTAATATTTTGAGCAAACTTCAGTACGATTCTGCAGAATTTTTTCCTCAATTGCTTCCGCAAGTATTAACGCACAGTAAATGTTAAAATAATTTTAACATTAAAACCGCATTGAAGATTCGAAAATTCTATAACATATCCTACTATTTAGTATTTTTTATACCAAGGTTTACGGCCCCAACAATAAGTTTATAATTAGTTCTGTTAGTGCGTATGTTTAATGTAAATTTTTTGATTATACAGGTTGTCCCGCAACTGTCTGACACGAATGGGACGGTTGATCCCTTGGTCAAAGCGAAAGTGAGTTTACTTGTATCCCTTCGCACGTGAATGTTACATCAAATTGCTAGACTTTTAAAACGCATGCATCCCAAAAGTACACAGTTTTACTTCTTTATCTCAACCTTACAAAGTTAAATTTTTCCCAGCCCATAGAATTTTATTTTAAAATTACAAATTACATGATCCTCCGTTCAACTCACACTAAACGGCATGTTAGCTTCTTAATCGTAGTCAATGAAAGTCGTAGTCGAATGAAAAATTAAGGCTAGCTACCTGATCCATTGATTTTTTTTTACTATACTAGCTTTCGGTAAAGCATTAAGCTTTTCCATTCCAAAGCTAGCAGCACCCAAATCAAAAATCAGACCAAACCCGAAATTAGAACGCAAAACATGACTATTGACATACAAATAATGTAAGGCGTAGAACCCATATCGAAAATCGGGCTTAAAATTAGAACGTAAAACAAGATCAATTGAAAGGCAAATTATTTAAGGCTGATCCTGGTCTAATCAAATGTCTTTTTAAAAAAATTTGGGTTCTACTCGTTCTTGACCAATCTTTAGATTATTTCACCTAATCCTAGCAGAAAGCAAAAGCCTAATGCTCGTCCAAGAATGAGCAGAGCCTAACATTTTTTAATGTAAACTTTGATCAGGCAATAATCAGCCTTAAATTGTTTGTGTGCCATGAGATGTTATGTTGCATTCTAATTTCGGGTTTAGTAGAATTTCGATTCTACGAGCTTTAAATTAAATGACCTAAAGCTAGGTCAAGATCGAGTGGTCCAAAATTTTTAAAATTTTTGGGAAAAGTGTTGGAATAATGCTATCTTGAACTAGAATAGTTTTTTTCTCAACAATATGGCCTACTGGACGGAACTAGGTCATTTCTTAACCGATCATAATGTAACTGGTTATGTTGGATGGAAATGAGGTTCTAAAATGATTTAGAAGAATTTCTGGAATATGGCTAACTGGAACGGAATTAGGTTATTTCTGAACAGATTAAAATGATTTTTGGAGGAAGACCTTAAATATGGTCAGCGGGATGGAGCTCTACTGTATCTCCTGAATGACTCACTAACACTGACTCATTGTGTTGGTTTCACTCGTATTTATATACCGATCGATTATTGTAGACTCGCCTGGATCTATACAGAAGTAATATTCTCGGTTCTATTCTAGACTTTATAATCCGCTAAACAACAAAACTGTTTATATCAATATCTCTAACGCCACTACTTTAAGCTAGATATCACTAACCTTACAAACATGTTAGTTATGTTCTAAACTTTAATGCTGCGTACATGACATCGGAAATAAAAAGCATCACACTTGCTACCGCCCATCAAACCAATAGGCGAGATCGCAACAATATATAAAGACAATTGCACAAAAAATTTGAACCATTCTTGCTACCTAGTCACGGAAGTCGTTATTAGATGGCAGCACCATCATATTACCTACTGTAATTTCAACACGGATCATGTTAGCTCGCAAGTTTACTATAGAAAATTATACCAATCGCCGTTAATAATTTATTTGATTGGGTTGCATTACAATAAAGTTTCTCAATACTGGCTTATTGAATCCTGTCCGCAACAACTGTGTCGAGTTTATAAAACGAAAATTGAACTATAGGGTTTTCCAATAGGAATAACATGATTTTTAAGTGACGTTTCGGCCATTTGTAATATGTCATAATCTGTCATTTTTTGTTTCATTGTATTCAGTAATGTTTACAATTTCATCATGGTGAGATATACACAAGAACAACGTTTACAAATTTTTCAGTTTTCTTATCAAAATAATCGTTCTCCAATTGCAACTTTTCGTGCGCTTTTGCCATGTTATAGTCGTAATAATGTTTCTTTACATAATGTTGAAGCGCTTATAAGACAAACATTCGCTCGAAGTAATGCAAATATTGCTGCCGTTCAGGCAAGTGTTACTGAAGACCGCAATTTGTCGATTCCAAGACGTTCTCAAGAATTGGGACTGTCTCAAACCACAACCTGGCGGATTTTGAGAAAGGATTTGGGTTTGCATCCGTATAAAATTGTTCTCACTCAAGAACTGAAGCCGCATTGGACCACCGTAAATGTCGTGAATTTGCTGATTTTGCCTTGGAACAACTTGATTTTTTTAAGAAAATCATCTTCTCCGATGAGGCTCACTTTCATCTGAGTGGTTGGTGCGGTAAGCAAACAAAACTGTCGATTCTAGCGCGAAGAAAATCCACAAATTATTTATGAAAAACCATTACATTCACCTAAATTGACAGTTTGGTGTGGTTTTTGGTCTGGTGGAATCATCGGTCCGTATTTTTTTCGAAATGAAGCTGGTAACACCGTTACTGTCAATGAAGATCGGTATAGATCGATGATAACCAACTTTTTATGGCCGAAATTGGAAGAAGTTGATCTTGACAACATTTGGTTCCAACAAGACAGGGCTCCGTGCTAAACAGGAAGTGGAACAATTGAATTATTGCGAGAAAAGTTTGGAGATTCGATTATTTCAAGAAATTGTGATATTGAATGGCCTCCAAGAAGTTGTGATTTAACACCATTTAGGCTACTTCTTGTGGGGTTATTTGAAGTCATTGGTCTTTAGCAATAAACCAAACTCTCTTCAAGCTTTACAAGTCAATATTGAACATTCACGACATACGACTTGATTTAGTGGAAAAAGTGCTCGAAAATTGGGTTCATCGTATTCGTTTCTGCAGAAGAAGTCGTGGAGGCCATTTGAATGACGTTTTATTCAGAACTTAATTGTATCGATTGTACTTCACATTAAATAAAAAACATTTCAATTTCCTTTACAATTAGTGTTTTTTTTTTAAAGAAATCGTATCACTCTTATTGGAAAACCCTATAGAATGTTTTATTTAAAGAAAGTATATACATTCACGCACAACACCACCCGTTCACATAATTACAGTATACCACTGCACATTGCAAGCTCCATGTCAACCTGTACACTGGTATGGACGGTGGGCCGGCGCTGAATTCTGCACTCCAACAGAGGGTCTTAGTTGTGTTTATTATCATCACTGATCGTGATCGATGACGAAAATTGGTGGGATTCGAACCCAGTACCTCCCGGTCCAAGTGCCGAAGCTTTAACCCCTGCACCACTTGTTCATTTTGCTTGTGCTACATCCCATGGGTTTTGGCCGCCTTATTTCTATTTTTATATAATCAATTTAATTTCGGATTAATGAATGATTGGTCCATTGAATCCTAGCCAGGTCACAGGGCTGCTGAAAAGTAGATGCTCCTGCATGCGTTCACCCAAATTTGTACTAACCCAAGCAACGACTGCTTGATGTTGTTTGTGTGAAGTTGTTGTCGCATTATCTCTCGTTTATGCGTCCCAAATAGAACGTTGTTCATGCAATAATTTTTGGAAACAGATACAAATGAAAATGGGAATTTTATGTATCTCTACCAGACGCATTATATTAAATATTAATGACTGATTTAATAATGAAATATCAGACTAGATATAAAATTAAACTATTTATCTCTCGATTAATTGGCAATTATACATTCAATATAACATTAATAGGCAGTCGTCACTAATTTCGAGGAATTGTGTGTTTGCTGTAGAAGCTCTGTTAGTTACAAAATTTGATTAATTCTAAATTTTATATACGAAACTACGGCCAAATAGGAAGTTACAATACATAGATGCTTGCTAATAAAACATCGTTTATGTCTGGTCAAAATGCCTAAACATAAATTAACCAATTCAGCCAACAATAACAATGCAACAGAAATAAAACACAAGTCACTTTCCTTTTCAACACCGGAAGGTGTTAAATTAACAAAATTTATGATTCACACAGCATAATTTGTATATTTATGCATGTATACATAATTTATAATGGTTTTATGTCACGTACATATTACACATAGCTAAAGATTAATATGTATGGTGACCTTGAATTTATATTTTTTAATTTGTATGTATTGGGAATTATGTTGCAAGACCACCAACACGACACCAACGATTATATCAGCATCATTTATCTCTGGTACAAATTAATTGGCACCTTTTGTGTATGCGAGCGAGCGCACCACCAACATTTATAATACGAAACTAACAAAACTATACGCGACATCGAATGCCATTGGGTTAAAAAATAAACAAACCAATTACATTAATAAATTAAAAAAAATAAATAAATAAAAATTAATGACGGGAAATTCAATTTATTAATTGCTAAAATAATTTTATTTTTATTTATATAATTAAGAGTATTATTATGATTCCATGAAATGATAGAATTTTTTATTTTTATTTTTATTTATTTAGCCGGTCGCGTCCGTCGTCCACAAGAACTTTATTTGTATTTCAATGCTATATTGTTGTTGTATTTATAGTTTTGTAACAATTTATTTAATAATGCGTTTGTCTGTGTCCAAACATTTTTAAGTCACATTTTTAGGTTTAGTATCGTATCGATGGTAAACAATAATTAAATTTGTGTACATATTTTATTTAAGGATTATGCGTTCCTTATTGTACGAAATGATTTTGTACACCGCCATTTATGATCCTTAAATAAACGTTGGTCGTACGCAGTAAAGGGCCTATTCCACTACACAGCGTTTTATTTTGCGGAAAACTAGAAAAATACTAGAAAAAATATATGTTCTCTCTGTGTGTGGGTCTAGGACATCAGTATTTTTTTTTCTGGAGAGTTTTGTTGTTGCTGAGTTGGTTGCCATAATTATAAATAAAAAATATCAAAGTACTTTTTATGGCAACCAAAATGAAAAAAAATCCCCCACTCTCAGCAAACTTTTATTTTTCTGATTTTTTTATGGTAGAAACATAAATTTTTTGTGCTTGGTGTGTCGACACAAAAAATTATTTTAAAATTCTAAAATATTTTTCCAAAATATTGGAGGAATTCACTCTTCATTTCAAACAATATTTTTTCGCCTTCTTGAAATTTAATTTTGCATTTAATTTTTGTAGGTTATTTTTCCGTTAAAAAATTATTAATTCAAAATTTAAAAATAATACCGACTGCTGAACTAGGTAACTAGGCCAAAATAGTTCCTTCGACTTAAGCAGATGAGAAATATTTTATTAAAATTTATCATTGAAATTAAAATTTATTTGAATTTGTTCCGACGATTAATTGAATATATTTAATGCGATTGGATGAGTTGACCATTATATTAGAACCGTTTTTTCGCAGCCGTTCAACTCGCGTTCAGACAGACAACATATAAACCTAATTCTGATACATCGTCCTCATATGATTTGAGATAGTAAATTTCTATGCAATACGGGATCCAGTGCGAATGCTTACCGGCCAATTTCGATAAGATGAACCCGACCAATGGAAGTTCAACGAGAAAATTTTCGTACCCAATATTCGTCCAAATATCGTAATCGATCGAATTTGTTCAATCGATAATGGTGGTCCAACCTCAATATCTTCGCGGGTAAAATCTTGAATAGGTTGAAATCGTCGTGGGTTTCGTTGCATACCACCGCATCTGCCTTGTGAACTGCTACCATCACAGTTAAATGAATGAGTCTCTGGAAATGCAAGTTCGACCAAACCCAAACAAATCTATTTCAGAGTTGTATTCAACGAAATTAGCACCATCGAGATTGGAGACGAAAATTCATTTTGGCCAAAACGAGTGAGATTAAACCACAATGTTTTGATGAAAAATGGCTTGAACGCCAACATATAGTAATCTAAAGTAAAACGAAATTGTTGTTAGTTAAAAACTTTACCATTTTTTTTATTGAAAGGCTTATTTGTATTCATAAACCGTCATTCGAAACATTTCTTACATAACTATTCGAACCGACCAAATGGCATAGTGGTTAAAGCTTTGGCGTTTGGATCGGAAGGTACCGCGTTCGAATCCCGACAGGGGCAGGATGTAAAGGAAATTTTCATCAAGAAATTACGATTTGTGATGAAAAGGAACACATCTATGACCCCCTGTCGGAGTTCAAAACTCATGGGCCGACCCATCTTCTTGCTATGCAATGTGCAGATGGTAATAAAATCGGACCAATAGCAGTACGTTCTCGAATTGGCCGACATTGGCGTAAAATTAAGGACGGAAAAGCAATGTCGCCTATTACTTATAAAACGGATCATATATTACTATTATAAGCTAACATTTAAAATTATAAATAAAACACTTACGAAATATCGAAGAGCCGTTGTCAATTTTAGTAAAAGATAAGACTGCCCAACTACAATACAAGAATTGTTTCTGCATCCTTAACAGTGTACCTCTGCGAGGTTTAGGGGAGGCAATGAAGTATGATTTCATCTAACAGGTGACATAAAAATCCCATACAGGGCTAAACGCAGTGCAGGAACATACTTAGTTAGGGACGAGGTAAAATATTCTCTAGGTCAGGGTTACTATTTCCAAACAACACAGCGCAAAACCGGGTACGCACTGAAAGCGATATCGAAGCAACGTACAAAAGTGCCCAAACATTAAATGAAGCACTCTGCACGTTAGAGAGCGAAATAAATGAGCTCTAAGAAAAATATCTGTTGATTTTTATGTGCTTGAGCTCAATTCATGACGCTGGCCACGCACAATATGCCTAGAACTAGCCGATCTTTAATCGCCTAGCCGAACGAAAAGAGATAGTTGAGTTGCTTTCAAATTGTACACAAAAAATAGACTACATACGCGCAGATAATCAAAACATGTGTTAAAAACATCCCATAGCTTCCGTGGCAATCGTCAAGCGTTGTCATTGTAAAACTAATAGCTGGCGAGGAGTTTACCTTTGCTTTGCAGCGAAATGAGGAGCAAGTTGCGGGGAATAATAAACCCAGCAGAAAACAATATTGCAGTAAAGAAGGTCAGCGACATCCGTGAAAAAGTCCGACTTGGTATTTTTCTGAATAAAAAGATCATTGCTGAAGTTGGTTTGGTAACAACGCTATCAGCTAAGAAATTGCCTCGCATCATCATCTGCAACGTAGATGGCGGTGTTTCCATCGACGACCATAAGGCGGCAATTGTCAGTCAGAAAAGTGCAACAATAAAAAATGAGGATTTGAAACACAGTTTCAAAACAGGGCCAAAAGATGCCGTGATGGCCAATTGGGTCATTGAATTGACACCGGCCGCGCACGTAATATCTTAATAAAAAACCGTAGAATATATATTGCTTGGTCCTAATGCAGAGTGCAAGATTTTATTAGGGTCACAAAGTGCTTCAAATGTCATCAAATTTGTGGACACTGCTCTGATTCTGGACATGAGCAGAACGTCTATCCAATGAAGGCAGATGACCTAATGATGAGAAAGACAGTTTATGTGAACTTACTCACGAAACATCTGCAAATTGATGATTATACTGCTAAATATGTAAAATGCAAAAGTGGTCGGGTACGAGATCAGGCAATGTTCAGAATACCATAAAATTGACCTCCTTTGTGTGTCCTACGCGGTAAAAGGTAGAGTAGGTGGCATGGATACAACGGCAAGTATTATTACCAGATGCGATGATAATACACAAGTAGTAATTACCATCCTGAATGGCGATCTGGAGGTGCTCAAAATATCACAGTACTACGACTAGTTTTACTCATCTACTTCCAATATTCAGACGATCCAATGATCTATGTAAACAAACTACAACTTAATGCAAAGTCACGATTATGGCACAATAGTGATACCAATGATAGGGGAACTCTCCTCATTGTGAATGAATTTGGACAACCAAACATAAAATAATAGGGAGTCGAATATTGACTTTACAATAGTAACGGGCGGACTGTTGAGAAGCTTAAACAACTGGTCAGTGAAAGAAAACTGGACCACAAGTGATCACAGAACAATCATACACAGGTGAGACAAGCATTGAAATTCCGAGGTACTCATTCAAGCACGCTAATTGGGATAGGTTCTCCAGTCTGCTGGGGATAAAATGACAAGGGATAGTCAACCAATTAAACGTATGATCTGATTACGATATACGCAGAATAGAGTGGATTATCACCAAAGCAAGAGCTCTATCGTTATCTCTATCGCTATCATTAGCTCTATCGTTTTTTTTAAAGTACAAAATCAAAATTGCACAAAGTAATATGTCTTGTATCTTCCGGGTTACTAAGTACTGTCTCTATACAATAATCATAAGTTTTATAATATAATGAATAATCACATTTAGCATCTTAATTTTCTACCTGACATAGCATGTATCGTCAGTGCCAAGCCTAGACAATATCGAGGTCAAGTTTTGCTAGTTTGCTGAATGCTTGTCTGAATAAAGGAATTTTTCCAAAATGCTAGAAAAACTGTAAAATAATAATCATCAAAAAAGTCGGTGATAGAGACCACACCGATCCCAAAGCATACAGGCCAATCATGCTGATTATGCCGATCTTAGGTAAATTTCTTGAGAAATTGATTACCGGCACATTGTTGAACATATTCCAGAAAAGCGGAAAATAGGCAGTTCGGGTTCAGAGAAAATAAGTTCACAGAGGACGCTTGGTTGGAGCTTGAAGCGCGTACTCTTGGCTACTTGGGATTTCGTTATTGTTGATTGATCTTCATTCGTTCGTTGAACGTTCCTGGCCACAAAGCATTACCCAGGGCAAACGCCTTCTATTAATATCAACCAACCTCTAGTCGGAGCACTTAATGCGTGGTCTATCAAAAAGCTGCTAATTTTTGATTTAAAAGTGAGCTCCAGATTTTCTTGCAGAACATAAAATCAGAATGAGTTTAGAGCATCGTACACCTACTTCCACATTTATGATTGTCTCGCCCTATAAACTTCTGTCTTTGTTGGCTAATATCAAAATGTCTTCTTTTAAGCGGCGGCATTAAATAGCTACGAAATTTATTTCCTTAAAATTACATGACGTAGATTCCCGTTGGAGGTCAATGGGTGGCAAATCAGGACTATACGGCTGATGACCCATTAATTCGATTTTTTGACCACTCACAGTTGTTTGTGCCGATGTGTGAGAGCTCGGATTGTCTTGGTGGAGAATGATCCGTCATCGGCGTTTGGTTTTCCTTATTTCGCCGAAGACTTCTGGCAAACAAATGGTTGTGTACAATTCAGAATTGACCTTCTACGTTGCGCCAATGGTACGGTTGTGCCATGTCCAGTTCGACATGTCGAAGTGCGTCGTGCACGGACAACGTGATCAAACATTTTATACCCGAACGAATTTATAAAGGATGATCCAATAAGAGCTTCCGGAAGTTTTTTTGAAATAAAACGCATTAAAATCAATTTAATAATCAAAAATTGTATTTGTGACGTAAGTTCGGTTTATGACATTTAATGTTTGAAAATAATTGCATTTAAATGTTGTCCGCGATTGACTCTTAGATGATTCATTCTATGGGTCCAATTTTCGAGCACTCTTTCGAGCATTTCGGCCGATATTTCGTTAATTACGCGTGTTATGTTCGCTTCTAATGCAGTAATCGATTGTGGTTTATCGATATAAACAAGTAATTTCAGATACCCCCATGAAAAATAATCTAACGGCGTTAGATCACAAGATCTTCGAGGCCAATTCACGGGTCCGCTTCCGTTCCAACGCCCATAAACCAAATCGTTGATGCAAAGGAAGGCCAACCGGCTTCAATTCTTCAACAAGCTGTATTTTGTATGCCTTCAAACCAATATCTCTCTTCAAAACACGCCACAATGTTCCATACGAAGACCCAGAGCTTGAGAACGGCGACGAATTGATTGATTGCGGTGCGGTCTTCACGTACACTTTCAGCTACAGCAGTAATATTCACAAATGATCGTCTTGTACGCACTCTAGTCGGTTGAAATTTATTGATTGTTTCGCGAATAGTGAACGCGTTGGACGATTATGAACACCATAAAATGGTCGAAGAGCACGAAAACAATTTTTTCGCTGAACACTGATTTTTGAAATAAATTTCCACAATTTGTAAATGTTGGTCTCGCGTAAGTCTATTTATGGTGAAATGTCAGTGAATACTGAACCCAAATGTTATATGAACATGACAGTTGTGACGCATGAAACCCAATGAGAATCCCAATTGGGAAAAGTATTTCCTATTGGATCACCTTTTAGTTAGGTCCCGGCTCCTGGAGGCTCCCAAACAATTTTAAAATTTAGTTTCGTGCTTTTTCTGTATTTTTTCTCTAAATATTCAAAAATAAACAAAATAGCTGCCCTTAGCATATCATTTGTAATCCGGGTTGAAAGGGTCTAATATATAAGTTAATTCAATGTGATCAAACATTTTATTCCTGAACGGGTTTTATAGGTCTCGGCTCTTGGCGGACTCCTAAACCATTTTAAAATTTAGTTTCATGATTTTTCTGTATTTTTCTCTAGATATTCAAAAATAAACAAAATGGCTGCTCTTAGCATACCATTTGTAATCCAGGTTGAAAGGGTTAAATATATAAATTAATCCAATGTGATCAAACATTTTATATCCGAACTGGATTTATAGTTAGGTCCCGGCTCCTGGGCCAAACAATTTTAAAATTTAGTTTCACGATTTTTCTGTATTTTGTCTCTAAATATTCAAAAATAAACAAAATGGCTGCCCTTAGCATATCATTTGTAATCCGGGTTGAAAGGGTCTAATATATAATTTAATTCAATGTGATCAAACATTTAAGCAACAACGAAATTTTTCGGTTTCAAAATGTAACTAAAATTTTAAATTTCACTCAAACATTTCCCTCAATTATTTCTCACTCAAATTTTTCCTATTTAAAATAAAAAATCGCACGACGCAACAAAATACATTTCACATAAATGCCCTTAACCTATCGTGCAACTTGCACCATAAACCAGAGTATTGTGTTACTAAAACAAATACTAAAATCTAGCACATTGCATGTGTTTATAAATAATAATTTTCTTGTTTTTCCAGAACGGAAAACATAATAGAAAATCTTTACACTTGACCTTGACAGATTAAACCTCAAAGCAATTTATTTTCAATTTTTTTTGTTCGTTTATTTCTACTATACATTATACTGTTATTTTTTTGTTGTGTTGTGAAAATTAATAATATAAGTTGTTTTTGGCATACACAACAAAAAAGGAAAATGAAAAGAAAATTTTATTATTCATTAGTAATAAATCTAATTATGTTTCGTTTTTATACACATATTTCTCAAATGCTATTAACATCTCTGTTCTATGTTCAAAAACATAAATTAAGATATTTTTTGTGAGTGAAAAACAAAATCAATTAAAAGAAATTAATTTAAAATGTTAAAAATAAAATAAAATTAAAAACTTGGAAAACTCGGAAGAAAATGTTTCGTTTTTGCTCATTTTCTAAATCAGTAGTGCATTTAATCGTTTTTTTTTTGCTTTTAAAACTTTTCTCTGAGTGGGTGTGTAAAAGTTTGGGTAAATTCCACTGGGTGCATGTAATATTGTGATGTTTATAATTATAAAATTTCGCTATTAACCAATAGATGGATACCGATACCCTCAGTATGTTAGGCCATTATTTACTACCGCCATCTCTGGCTGAATAATAATAATAATAATTTAGAAAACCTTTAAACGTGAAAATTTAGGATTGTGTGAGTTTTTCCTTGGCACAACCAATTCTAATTCTAATTCTAACCAATTCGTATATTGTATATGACAACCATATACGAAAAACCTAAGGGAGGAGGAACGAGTACACATACACATTTTATATTCAAATCTAATTATTATTTTGATGAAAAATAAACAATCAAAATTTTTTTTTGTATAAACAAAGGGGTGGAAATTTTATTTTCATTTTTATACGTTGTGAACGAAGGAAGAATGGTCACATTTTCATGAGTTTTTTTTGTGTTGTGTGTGTTTGTGTTTTGTTTGCATAAGTGTTTACAAGATTTTTTTTTTTGGTAATTTTTGATCATTTTGGCAAATAGTAGAATTTTCAAGTATAAAAAAAATATTTCTTGACTTTCTCCCTTAAACATTATATATCGACCCAGGCAACCAACCCGCCCTCAGTCCATACTGAAATAAATTCCATGTCATGTAATTAAGAATGTACGAAGCGTGTGAAACAAGAAAAATTTAAATTCTTTCCAATATCTCAAATATTAATCAATCAATTATAACACGTACTTATGTATGGTATACACAGTTATATGTAGAAAAATATTAATTTTCATTTCCAATTTTTCATTTTTACCATACGCAACAAAAAATTCGTAAATTTTGTGTTTTGTTGGAAAGGAAAACAAAATACAACAGGGAAAAAAATAAAATTAACAAATCCAATCACGTAGTAATTATTCTTGTAATCCGATTTAATTTTCATTGAAGAAAATTTTTTTTTGGAAAAACGAAAATTACAAAAGTATGTATACAGCGCGCGCTCAGAGAAGAACAAAACTATATTATAATATACAAGAAAATTTTCTTTCGTTCATTTTCATGTTTTATTTTTCTTGTTCTGCGTATTTGTTGTTGTTGTTGTGTATTTTCATTTTCATTTTTCTCTTTTTTATTTTTATTTAATTTAATTTAATTTTTTTTATTATTTTCTGTTTTTGGAGGGTGGATTTTTTTTTGTGTGAGCTCTTGCATATGTATTTTAGTTTTTTGTGTATGTATTTGAGTGTGTGTGTACGGAAAACAGAAATTGTTGTATTTGTATTTTCTGTTACTATAGAAACAATCTATTTTTCTTAGGGTGGAAATTTTTACTTTATTTTTATTTTTTTATTATTTTTATTTTTAATGTATACGTGAAGTGAAAAAATAAATGAATGTATGTGCAGGGTGGTTCAATTTTTAAATTTTTGGTTTTGGGTTTTGTGTGCAAGGTTTCGTCGTATCTTAAAGTTACGTTACTGGATAATAAGTAACGCTAACTTTAGTTGATGCGAGCAATGAGGTAATATTTACTTGGGCCAAATATTTCCATTTGCTTTATAGAATTATTTTTCGCTGTAGTTATATTTTGCTTCATTGCCGAATGTAGGTTTAAGCTAATTAGTATCTAGATTGAACTGCGACTCTCCGATCCAAATCCAAATTTTGAAATTAAAAACAATCGTTGGATTGGGAGGTTGTTAGGTGTATACATCTCTGTTCTGTGGGTCCTTTTTGAATTTTTAGTGTCAGTGGCAAATATTTGTTTGCACTAAAAAATTAATGAGCGAGGAACTAGCTTACAGCAATTGACCAGCTAGCGTTCAAATATTATTACGCTTAATCCTTACATCTTCACTGAAGGTTGTTACTACAGTCTGTTCGACTAATTTTTGTTCTAAATTGCTGAATGCGCTATTCAAACTAGCAAACAGAAGATATTTGGCAATCCAACATTAATGAAAAATTAAACGTGGATTGTTTTATGCCATCGATTAGTGATTGGTATGAACTAACCTACTAATATAGTTAGTCGGAAATTCAGACAAATAATTTGCGTTAGGCACACAGTATACGTACTCCTCTCTGCAGTCAAATGAATGGTCTAAAGCGGTCACAATGGTTACAATTAGCCCTTTAATGTATGTAAAAAACAGCAATTAAAATCATTCCCTGAAACTTGCGGTTGGTGGTACCCACACGTTGGCGTCGACGTGGATCTTGCGATGTAATTGTCACCTATATGATTTTGTCGACAAATTAACATGTAAGTTATTGTTTCTTTCGACGGTAAGTTGTGGCTGAAAGGTTACTTCGATAATGCTTTTCAGTTGGTCAGAGCAAGCAAATTATGCTGTGGCTATAGGTCGACTGCAGCTGACAGTTTGTAATACTCTGTCGATGTTAACACTTACTTATGTCTTTGAAGCTCGGTAACAATTTCTATTTTTTTAGTTGCAATCAACAAGCCGACAATCCATCCAATTTGTGCAATCCACTGAAAATGACAATCCACCGAAATAAAAATTAACCGAAAATTACAATTCACCGAAACAACAGTACACTGAAAACGACAAATAATCTAAAACGACAATTCACCGAACACGACAGATTTGTCGCCCTCGATAGCAAAGTAAGCAGAGCGCTTGCTCTGTAAATCGGGGTCCCGGATTCGATTCCTGGTGGTGACAATCTCAAGCCATAGATGTCGGTTTTTCTCTCTAAAAAAACGAAAATGATATTCGTCGAAATCGACGATGGCAACCTGAACTTTAAACAAATTTAAATTCAAAATTTCATTCAAATTCTTAGAATTCAGCCAAATAATTTTAGTAGTTCGTACGTGTATTCCGAATATTTTAGTGATTTGTAATGATAAGTCAATTCAAACAGACAAAATTAAATATATTACAACGAATAATTATGAATTAGCCAAAAAAATAATAAAATTAAAATCGAAAACGACAGTTTTTGTGGCGAAAAATTAAAATACGAAAATAAAGTATTCCCAAATTTTTTGATTGTAAAAAATTTATTGCAAAAAAGAAAAATTTCTAAAGTTTTCAATTCAGTCCGCAATCGGTATCGATCGGATATAATGTCTACTACCTACAAAAAAAGTCCCAGGCCGTCCGTATGTTAGGATTAGCGCAATTCATATGTGAATGGCCAAATTATTTTTATGAACACAATTCGGATTTACATATGGTTCCTATAAGAACCTGAAATATTCCAAATAAAATTTAAATGGTTTTCGGTATATTTTCCCATCCGTATTTCATCCCACGGAATCATTCATTTAAATTTTAAATGTATAGCTTAAATAAAATGGCCCATCTCAGGATACTAATGTCAATTTTATTTTGGATAGTGGATATCATTTCATTATGGAATTAGAGGAGATCGGCGACGGCACCAGTCCATTGTGCCAATCTCAAGTAACAGCTTGCCTTCATCTTTTTATCTTATATATTTGTAATCTACACATTTTGGGTCAACTCCTGTATCATATTTCGTGTCATCTCAAAATTTTCTGTGGTGATTTTAAAAATCCTGGGATGGGATACAATTAGTATTACTCAATGAACATTTTTATTTTGTCTGGAATGAAATACTGAGATAACTTCACACACTTGTGAGTTGTCATTTTCGGTGAACTTTTTTTTCGGTGAATTAAGGTTTTCTGTGTTTTATTTCTTGATGAATTGTTTTTTAATCAATTGTCGTCTAATCAAATTTGTATATTTATTATTATTTTCAGAAATGAATTTACAAGACTATAATTTGCCGGCCAAATCGATCAGTATGGTCTAAATGTTACGAGTTTTGAATTTTTGTTCATTCTTATATTAGCCAACATAATCTACTGCCATGAAAATGGTACCATTTGTGTCCCATTTTGTATCTACTGCGATTTAATTCTTCACTATGTATCTTTTTGTCCGATTTCGGTATGACGTTTATCTTGGTCTGGAAGAAAATTCCTAAAACCTGTTTTACTACCTTTAGCTGATAGGCAAATTATTGCTTTATATGAATGACTATATTTTGAAATAGGGTGCTAAAGATACTGCGTCTAACAAAAATTCATTAACTGATTGATGAGTTGAAAAATCAACGGAAATATTTCCCTGTGCTATTTTAAATGGCCAAGTAAGAATGAAATTGATTTTTCAATCAAAACAGTGAACGTTTTTTACTTATAAGGAGATATTCAAAGCTAGTTCGTAATCCACTTCTGAGACGGGGGAGGGAGTCAAACCACCAATTCAAAAGAAACGATTTTTGTAAGTAAAGAGCTGGAAATTTATAAAAATGGTTGATATTGTTTGAAGGTAGATCTAGGGTTATATGTTACCCCGAAGACACGCAATCTAGTTATTTCGTATCTAAAATGCTTGTAAAATGCACTAGAAGGGAAGTTTTCTAAACGAGAGAAACGAAGTCATCTATCTTTGGGACTGTTACAAGAACCATTTTGCCATCCGTCGTGAATGTCACTTATACTCGTATCGTATTACGTAACATTAGGTCGAGTGCTTGAGCAACAATGAAAGAACTCTATTTATAGGGCAAATTGACTGCTGTGAAGCTGTTCGAGCCCGGTGTTCTTTGTTTTCGGTGTTTTAGAGGAAGATCTGTTGTTGCTCAGTTACCAAAATCTCCATCGCGTTTTTGACAGTGACTTTTCTTGAATTCTTAGTCGCTTAGTTTGTGGTTTGAGATCGTCATACTTTTAAACGTTTCTGTTGCTAATGGGCAGCTGCAGCTTTATCGAAAATTTCATTGCCAAAGTAGGTATTGCAGATACACCATCTTAAATTGATCATCATTTGGTTCTGCGTGCCCTACATTGGATGAGCGTCATATCCTATATCGAGTCTGGAACCGAGCCGGATCCAATCCGAAACAGGTTTGAATACCAGTAACGATTTTTTCGTTCTCTGGGTAGTAAAGTCTCGACTTAATAGTTCTTGTCTCGTGCATATCTTGGCATCTCGACCTTTTCGTCTCATTTCTCTGAACCCATTAGTAGGTCATAGCTATTATTTCTGGGGCAGACTTTCTGTGATTCGACCTACTTCCAATGAGTTTTCTTCTTCGGAAATCCAGTTTTGTCGATAAGCTTATATAGTGAGCCGCTCCAGTATACATCAGCTCCAAGTCACCCCAAACAATGGCAAAATATGTTTGAGGTTTGATTGGTTCATCGAGGAGAGGTTCGAGTTAAAACTTAGCTCCACAGAGGATCAATTATTTGATCCCAAATTACATAGTAAAAACATAAAATTGATTTCTGATTTAATTAGTCTGGTCATTTATAAACTTTATACAAAAACAATTGTGCGCAATAACCGTTCGTAAACCTGGTCACATACAACGTGCAAGTGTACGTAAACATTGATAGAAAGGTCTCGTTGAAACTTCAAACTCGTGTCCTAAATCTAGACTAGTAATTTATTAAAATCGAGAAAATTCTTTAAACAGTAATGATATGCTTCTAGGCCATGGATGCCCATTCCCGAATTATGACAAAATTCTTAAAATCGTATGGCGGCCTTTCCAAAACTATGACAAAATTCTGAAAATCATCATGACCATGAGATCGATGATTATCTCACAAAGTTTTTATTAGTATTTCGTTGAAATCAAATAAAATCTTTAAACAAATATGATATGCTTTTGGGCCATGAATGGTCATTCCAGACCTAAGACAAAATTCTGAAAATCGACTTGGGCATGGGAATCTGCTAGATCAGACATAAAAAGATAGCAAGATGGATGATCACCTCCCAAAATTTCGACTAGCTTTCCGTGAAAATCGAAAAAATACTTTAAGCAATATTTGAATTTTAAGCTTTTGATTAGCATATTGTATTTACATTACATTATTCATTTCTAAATATTAATTCAAATAATTTGTATGATGTAGTAGTACGATGGGTTGGTTAATAAAAAATATTTTATTTATCAAATATTTCGTTGACTTTAGGTATTTTTGACGGTATTTTGGAATTAATTTTAAATGTAGTTCCGCCTAAATGATTCCTTTTTTGGTGTACAATCACTAATACATTTATGTGAGGAATTCAATCAGCTATTTCTGGTAGTGCTAAGAACTGTGTCAAAATCTCTGTGAAGAGTTGATTTTCACTTACTTTATAGAAAATAAAAATAGATGGAATTCTCTAAAAGGATCTGGTTGAGAACCGAACTGGTTCCATTTGCTGGTCTTTAAATGTGTAATTCGAACATTCGAGGGCAGACGAGCTGATTAAGAGATTACAAAATAAATACTAAGTCTAACATATTTATTGAGATCTTCCTTAAACGATGAATCATCAAATGCAATCTAAAGGGCGTGCATTCTTTGTTGTGCTTTAATTGTATTCCGGTGGCAACCCATATTTTATTATATTTTAAAGAATTTCCTAAATTTTATTGAACGGTGTGCGGTCATCGTCGTCATTAATAAATTGATATATTTAATTAATTTGTCAATCAAAATAAAGAAGAATTTTCGTTTGAAATAAGGGTGAAATTATTTATGTCTGTCTATCATTGTACATCGAGATCAATAAAAATACTTCCCTACTTAAAACACTTCCTGGGTGTGGTAGTCCAAATAAGAATTAAAACCAACCTTTCCTGTTTCAGTTTCATTGTATCTTAGATTTTTATTTTTGCGCTTTTTGAATCACCTTATACCAACCCTACAATAAAATAAAATAAAATAAAAATAGAGGGAATGTTTATTTAATGGAATGTTATTTATGATTGTAGTACATTTATGTGTATGTTAATTTATATATAAGGATATATGTATGCATGAGTGTATTGCTTGAAATTTAGCTCGAAATAGCCCAAATTAGAATCTAAAAAATTATTAACAAATGACATAATTAAAATATCGTACTTTCCAATTCTATCAGGCATTGATTAGATAAGTTCATCGCCCACGCCTGGTAAAAATTTTATAAAAGTTTTACAATACTGGTGGGATGTTGTTCCCAATATAGAATTAAATTTGATTTGCTTGATATTCGAAAGAATTGAAACATTTCAGCCTGGGTACATTAGGGTAGGCAAATATTAGAATTTAATGGAAAACGCTTTTTCTAGAACACAAGTTGCGTGAAAACATCAAATAATACGTTTTAATAGTTTTTATTGCACATAGAGAAATCGCAGCAGCATCTTTATTGATATGAATATAATGTCATGTACACCTGTTTATGGTTGCTTCATTCTCTCTCGGTTGAATGAATTTTTAGCGTTAGAAAAGCGTTAGTTTATTAACTGTAGCATGTTTTTTTAAAATTCAATGACCGATTCGGTCATTGCATGTGTACTTCTCGTGCACATGTTGACTGATGATGAAATTTTGTTATGCGGGATAATAAATTTATATTTCACAAATATTGCATATTAATTGCTTTTTATATTGAATAATTTTATTTTCGTTTCTTCTAGGACTGGTTGAAATCACCTTGCTTTTATTGGTCAGATTATTTGGTAAGTCGCATATAAACATTATACGTGGAACTTGTTTTATTATCATGTTTAAATGAATATTCATGTTATTCAAATTATGATTTTAAGATTATTGATATTCGCATGTATTGCCCTAAATATTTTGGTTGCAGATCGTAAAGTGTAGTGTAAATGTAATTTGATCTGATATAAATTACAATTTATTTAAAGATCTATAGCAGTTGATATCACAATTCTCTATGAGGAGTCTATCAATGACTGAATTGAGCGACTTAGAACCTTTTTCTATTTCCTATTTGGATTTATGAGTAGAATTGGTATCTATGTACATATGCTGGCACCATAAATATAAAAATACCGTGAACTTTGCTTGACAAGATGCTTGACAAACATGGTGGTTCGTAACGCTCATAAAACTGTTAATTTTAATATAAAAATAAAATGCAATAATTAATTGTGATAATAATAGTATTTTATTGGAAACTCAGAAGAAATCTAAGCAAAAGTTTAATAATTTAACCGATGTAGAAAATCATTTGAATCATTTTATCACCTCTTTACTAATTAATGATTTACCACACGCTCCCTGAGCTCATCAACTTAAAACGCATTAAAACAGTTGTTTAAATTCGCTCAAACCTTATTGGTTTATTGGTATTTATTGAAAATCTTGACATAGTTGCTTTGACGCTAGAATAGGTTATGTTAGATTTCAGTGGTTGCTATCGCACACTTAGGCCAATTTTGGCCCATTGTAGTGCCACAGGATCCGACATCATTAAACTCCCTTTAAAACCATTTAGTACTATTCACATAGCGTAAAAGATCTCACACATTACAGCATTCGATATCAGAGAGGCTGTCCATAGTGTATTTGCCCAAGTGATCATGTCTTCTGCCAGCTAGCGCAGGGCATGAGCATATGAAGTGAACAAGGTTCTTCTCCTTCTCGTCCTTGCAGTTGTTGCAGAAGTCATTTGTATCCAGACCCAGCCTTCTCGCGTGATCTCCGAAAAGGCAGTGTTCGGTAAGTATCTTTATAATTCTACCTAAATCACGCTTTCTTAGTGTGATTAAGATCTTGGAGCGCTTCAAGTTCAGCTCAGGCCGTACTTGCTTCGCTACCCGAATAGTCGGACTGGCGAGCGTTTGCCAAGGCAACTGTTTTCCTATGGCTTGCTGCTTTCAGCACAGACATAGGCTTTTCTTCACATTGGCTCCCTGGTTCCATTTGGGGAGTCGTACCGTACCTTGCTAATTCGTCTGCCCTGCAATTCCCCTCAACACCAGAATGGCCCGACTGTTCACATAAATAATGATATCAATCAACGATATTACACTATGCTTTAACCAGTTCATAACCCCTTCAATCGCTATAACTTCAGCCTGGTACACACTGCAGTAATCAGGGAGACGAAAGGATAGACTCACATTTAATTCTCCACAGAACACAGCAGCTCCCACTCTACTATCGAGCTTGGAGTTGTCGGTGAAGAATTTAAATGTCCCGGTCTCTACGATGAGACCACTCTTCCAATCCTTCCTAGAGCAGAGAATCACCTTAAAACGCTTGCAAAAGCACAAAAGGGGTGTTATATAATCAAAATTCACCAAAATGAACACATTCCACCTCGAAACCGCTGATAGCCGGGCGGCCGTATTGACCGCCATTTGTTTACCCATAATATCCAACGAGAAATGGTACAGTATGACCTATAAGGCACTAGTGGGTGCCGTTTCCAGCGCCCCACTAATGAGCAAACAGGCTGCTCTCCACACCTTCCCCATCACACCATAGAGTAGTATGGACCTTACTACTGCCGTGTAAAGCCAGTGCACCAGCTCCAGTTTCAGACCCCATTTCCCTCCGATGGTATTTTTGCCACAGTGGCCTTCTTCACTCTTTCTATCGTATTTGGTTTCCATCTGAGGCTGTACAGAAGAATCCCTAGGAATCTCGCCTTATCAGTAAAGGTCAGCATTGTACCATTCAAACTTTGTGGAACCACTTCCGGAATTTTATACCTCCTAGTAAAAGGGACCAATCTGTTTTAGATGGGTTGATCCCCAATCCACATCTGCTGGCCCAACCCGCAGTGATTGATAACACATTCTGCATCACATCCCTGATTGTACCCAGGTGTTTTCCCGAGACAACTATCGCTACGTCATCGGCATAGCTAGAATACTGACAAACAAATTTCAAAACGATGTTGACATTTTTTTAGCAGTTAAACAAACCATTTAATTCATATAATCATTTTAATTGAAATATTTTGAATGCAACTATTTTTAAACGTTTGAAGGTTAGAATTGTTACCCTTAGACACAAGTTTAGAATCATAATATCAGTTCTTAAACCGGGCATATATTGGGTGATTTTTCAAAACCTTAAATATCTCTTGAAAAATAAGCACGTGTAGGTGGAGCGGGATAACTTTGAAATCTTAAATACGAACCCTTATTTTTATTGCAGATTCTGCAGAAGGCTAAAAGTACGTAAGCTTCATCTGATATATTTTTTCCATTCATGATAGATGGCTGTAATCGACGAAATTCAATTTTTTTCACTACAACCTATGCATACGATGCTACAATTCGTTTGCAATCAAAAATAAGATCTATGTTGATACTCGAATTTGACGCCCAGAGACTAGTCCAGGAAAATCAAAGTGGATGTAAAGGGTGTTTTTTGAGGTTCACAATTTTAAGTTAAAATAGAACAAAGAGAATCATTTTGAATTTCAATGAAACTAGTTTTATTGGATAGATAATCCTAAAACATTAATGCTTGTAATATGATGTGTCGCCGCGGCTGGCGCATACATGGTGTAATCTGGAGGTTCAATTTTCGATCCCTCTTCGCAGCAATTGCGGCCGTATCTTGCTAATAACTCACCGAATGTTGTGTTCCAACTGTTCAATCGTCTCTGGTTTATCGGCGTAGACAAGTGACTTAACATATCCCCAAATAAATAAGAAAATAATGTCGGTGGCCAATTAACAGGACCATTACGTGAAATTAGTCTTTCATCAAATCTTTGAGTAAATTAATTGTATCTCGCGCTGTGCTGCATGTGGCGTCGTCCTGTTGGAATCACATGTCAGCAAGATTTATGCCAGCCAATTGGAGTACAAATAAGTTAGAAATCATGTCTCTATACCGTTCACCGTTGACTGTAACATTCCGCCCATCATCGTTTTTGAAGACATCTAGACCAATGATTCCGCCGGCCGGATGTTTGACGTCTTACTGGATGCGTGTTATAAAATATGTGGAATATACGTGGTGCGAAAACTATTCATAGTTAACCGAAATACTCGCTCTGATAGACGATTATGGCGACCGTAAAAGGACGTAATGCACGATGAGTTTGGCGAACAGAACCATTACTTTGATAAAAAATTTCAACAATTTGCAAGTGTTGCTTCGGCGTGAGTCTATTCATTATGAAATGGCAATTAAAATTAATGACAAAGCAAATTTCAGGGCGCCTGATTTACATGATTTCCCTCGCCTTCTTATATTTGAATTAAACTAAGTGTTCAAAATGATGGTTCGACCTCAATACACATATTAATCCGTATTTAAAATGACATTTTCATCAAAAATGCATGGGTTATGCAATTTAAATGGGTTATACAATACACTTGGACTTTGGACCCTGGGGTCTATAAGCCTCGGCACAAATTTTATCTAAAATCTTAATTTTTTTTAAACTTTCCACGGGAATGAGTTTAGGAAACGGGTTTTATAAAATTCGTAACATGCTGGAACCTAAGGGGTCCACCCCTTTTTAAGTTTCCACACCATTCCTCCAATCGAGTTCTAATTTTGCATAGGTATTTTATATCAAGCTTTTAAATGAGCAGTTTTTCTTAATATTTTTGAAGAGGTCGGCCCCTGGGCCTAGGTGTTCCCATAAAATTGTTTCCCAGAAATGTCTGTTTGTTCCGAAAGGGCGTTTCAACCGCTCACCCGATCGTCATGAAATATTTACCATGTATAAGTTGAGCCTTGTGATATTTTTAAAGGGGAAGGATCCTGGGGTCTCTTAAAAAAAAAATGTTCTGATGGAAATGAGCTTAGGAAAGGGATCATATGAAATTATCGACATGCTCAAATCCGAGGGGTACGTCCTTCGGACCAATATGCTTCTTCTTATAAGTTTCCACACGATTCATCCAATCAGGGATTGGGTCGGCACAATGGGTCTACGTATGCCCATACAATTTTATCCTAAAAATGTATGTTTGTTCCGAATGGACATTTCATCCGCTCAACTGAACGCCATGAAATTTTTACCATGTATAAGTTGCCCATGTATAACCAACCTTGCGATATTTTGAAAGGAGCTGGTCCCTGAGGTCTAGAGCCCCGGTACAAATTTTTTCTAAAGTTTATATTTTATTTTTCTTAAAATTTTATCGCGGGAATAAATTTAAGAAAGGAGTTATTTGAAATTACTGACTTGCTCAAATCCTAGGGTCCATCTCCTGCATTAAGAGGGTCCTTTTTATAAGTTTCCATACCATTCATCCATACAATTTTTTTCCAAAAATGTCTGCAATTGGAAATGGAATCGTCTCAAGCGAACAGTTTATAATATTGTTGTCTCCGAAATATTGCACGAAACAAATTGTGTTATCAATCAACAGAATCGATCGCCGAAAAGAACGTATTTTTTAGAGCTGCTGAAACAAGTGAACAGTGTAAGACGTGGCTGGAAAAAATCCCTCACGATAGTTAATTAATTGAAAAATTCAGAGTTGATTTAGAGTTAGCAGCATTCAATTTCTGATTTCCCCCCTGCAACTCGGGGGGGGGGGGGGGGGGGGGTAATTCTGCTATGTAATTATATTTAATATTATTTAAATTTTTATTTATTTTCTTTTTTTTTTGAAAACCGAAAACAAATGTATTTTTGGTAATAACAGTATAATATTCAAAGATCGTATAATGATGGCTGTTATTCACGAGAATGAAGTTTGTTTGCGAAAATCATTCGATTCAATACGATTCAATAACAACCATTATATGCGAGATATTTCGAAGGATTTTAACGTTGAAAGTTTAGCTCAAAGGTAGTCTTTGCTCAAAATCTACCTACAGATAAGCATACACAGATCATTGGTAGTATATTTTATTTTTTGGCCAACTTGAAATTCGACGAACCCTAGTGATTTAAGTGCATGAAATGGATTTTCGATTGAAATAGTTCTTAATGAATGGTCTGTGTATTTTATCTGTGTTTGTTTAAAACAAATTTGAATGGGTTACTTGCAAGCCAGTAGTGAATAATGTATATCAGTCGGGAATGCCGCCCATGTAATTATCTTCATTGAATGCAATATCTTCATGTTATTTTAAGTTTATGTCTAATATAATTGATTTCAATAATTAAGTAAATATGTTCCTTAATTTAAATCTCTGTAGCTTGAAGCAAAGAACAAATAAAAATAGAACAAACTAAGTTGTCAGTTAAAGTACAGCCTCAAACCAAAAATATCAACTCAAGAGTAACGAGAAAATTTTCGCCTCGCTAAACGTTGAGGTATCTAATTTTTTTAGTGCGATATTTGGCTTCTAGTCCGAAAGATGTGTGAGGCCTACTATTTGGTAGTGAGGTCTGGTTGGTCTGGATACACCCAGTATAATTGAAGAAACAGAATTTAGTTAAAATAAACACTCGGTATAATCACGATCATTATTATGTTTCATACGAACCAAGAAAGGTTTATCTATCTCAAATTTATTCTTGCCCCTCAGCCTAGGGTACTCAGAGGGCTTCGGCTGTCTCTGTGTACACCTCGGTAACACCAAAGTAGCCGCGTCCTCGTCGCGGGGGGCTGCTTCGACAGTAGCAAAGTGCTACCGAGGACCAAATGCAAGTGGTATAAATTGGCTAAGACAAACAATGAGTACAACAAATACGGAATGTAATATCCCAGGTGGTACAGCAGCAGATATGATGCCAAATCCACACTCTTCGGAAGCAGGCCCAACAGATTCTGGGGTGGGCCAATCATTGTTTAACCCATTTGGACGAAGTTCCAAATTATCAAGATCACCAAGATCTTCAACTGGAAATATATTTCAGTACGAGAAGGAAAATGCCGAACTCCGTGAACAACTAAGAGAAATAAAAGAATTTACTACTAAATTGAAAGAAGAATTTACAATTTTAAAGAAAGAAAATGAAGAACTCAAAAAAGCAGTTGAAACACGTGCAGAACTTGGGACGATACCTAGCCCAACAGTCGATGATGGCATTAATTCATTCCATACAGATGAAGAAGAATTAGAAAGAGAAACAAATTGGATGTTGAACCGGAATAAAAGACCAAGTAAGAAAAGGAAAGCGCAACACTCACCAGAAATGGCAGTGACTTTACCATCAACTTCAAAAGAAGTTTCCAGAAATCAATTAATCATCAAGAAACAACTAGCTCTAGAACAACAACCAGCTAAACCGAAAGAAAACTCACCTCCACCAATAAATGTCGTCGGGATATCAAATTTCTCCACTATAAATCGATTATGAAATCGATTACGATAGCCGAGTACAAACTCGTATCTCTAAACAACGGCGTCTGGAAAATTAATGTTGTAGACTCTGAAACTTATAAAGCTTTGGCTACAAAGCTTAATTCCGCGGGGCATCAGTGGTTTATCTATGAGGATAAGAATGATCGCCCAATTAAAGTTATGGCTTGAGGTCTTCACTCAACCTGTGCAAAAGAGGAAATTATTGAGGATCTCAAGCAAAAGGGTTATCAAATAGAAAACGCCGTAAACATTATTAAGAAAGAAAAAATCGAAACTGAACAAGGAGTTGAAGTTAACAAAAGAGGGCTTCCACTATTTATGCTCACTTTTAATAACAAACAAAAAGTGGAAGATGTGTATAATATCAAGGCAATACTTAGCATGAGAGTTAAAATAGAGCCATTGAAAAAGAATAACGGATTAATACTGCAGTGCAAAAAATGTCAAGGTTTTAATCATACGCAGAAATATTGCCAAAGAGAGAGTAGATGCGTGAAATGTGCCGGAAAGCATCATGCCCAGGTATGCCCGGTTAGTAAAAATATTGCTGCAAAATGTGTCGATTGCAATAAGTCACATCCCGCAAACTACCGGGGATGTGAAATAGTTAGGAGCTACAAAGAATAAGAAATAAAACGCGAAAACAAAGTCCAGGAGTATCGGTAAAAAATTATCAAACTTCCACCAAAGAGGAACTTAAACCTCATGCTAGTAAAACGGGAGAAGCAAAACCAAAACTGTACTCGCAAGTAGTCATGACAAAACCAATTATTTCGGAGGACACTACTGAAGATACAGCAGTGCTCCAAAAGATACTAAGAAGCATGGAAGCTCTTAACATTCATCTAGCTAAACAAGAGAAATGCCTTCAAGCTCTAAGCAACAGGTTAGATAAGCAAGACTCTAAATGAAATGAAATCCATGCTCTATTAAAATGATGCAAACAACAACAAACAAAACATTAAGAATAGTAACCTGGAATGCAAATGGGCTAATGCAACATATTCCAGAATTAGAAATTTTCCTAAATACTGAAAAAATAGATATATGCCTAGTATCGGAAACCCATTTTACTTCAACTTCATATCTTAAAATATATACAACTGTTACCACGCCATTCATCCAGCAGGAAGGGCAAGGGGAGGATCGTCGGTGGTTATAAAAGAAAACATCAAACACTTTATAGATCTTAAAATTGAAGAGGAATTAATGCAAGTAGTCACCTTAAAAGTATTTATAAATAACAACAAAGAATATAGTGTATCGTCAATATATTGCCCCCCAAGATATAATTTAATTAAACAAGACTATTGCACGTTATTTAAATCACTTGGATCAAGTTTCATAATCGGAGGTGATTTTAATGCAAAAACACCTACTGGGGATCAAGAGTAATCTAAAAAAGGAAGAGAGCTGTTTGCAGCAGGAAGACTATGTAATTGCGATTTTCATTCTGGACATCAACCAACTTATTGGCCTACGGATAGAAACAAAATACCCGATATCATTGACTTCTTTATCACCAAAGGTATAGATGAAAACTACAAATACCTAGAAAGCAGCGAGGGGATTATGTCGGATCACACGCCTGTTATTATGACAATCAGTGCAACGATTATTAGAAAGACTAGTCCACCTTCGCTAACGAACAAAAAAACCTGCTGGGAGAAATTCCAGAAACTTATTGAGGATAATATTGATCTTCAGGTGCCAATTAAAACCCCGATAGAGCTAGAAGAAAAACTAGAACAACTCAACAAGAGTATACAAGATGCGGCGTGGAGTAGTACTCCCTCAAGTTCAAAGGAAATGTGCCGAAATGCTATTTATCCTCTAGAAGTTAGGGAACTGGTTGCAGCAAAACGAAAAGCAACAAAGGCTTGGCAAAGAAGTCGAGTGCCAGAATATAAAACAACTCTAAATTTTTTATCCAATAAACTAAAGTTGCTAATTAAAGAAATCAAAAACGAATCCATTAATAAATACTTGACCTTACCTTACTGGGGAAAAAGATACCGAGTACTCCCTTTGGAAAGCGAAAGTTTAAAACGACCTAACCTACAAATTCCACCAGTAAAAAATGAAGATAGCACATGGGCTATAAGTGCAAAGCAAAAAGCTTCGTTGTTTGCAACCCACCTCGAGAACACGTTTCTGCCTCTACCTAGACAAACTGCAGAGGAAAACATACCACCAGTATATAAAATGGATAACTGCAATATATCTCCTGTCACACTACAAGAATTAGAAGAGGAAATCAATCTCAACCTAAATACAAAGAAACCTCCAGGATATGACTTAATTACAGGACAAATAGTAAAAGCTCTTCCTGAAAAGGTCTACGTAAACTACTCCAAATAATTAATGCAGTGTTCAGACTTAAACACGTTCCAAGTCAATGGAAAGAAGCAGAAGTAATCATGATACCTAAACCAAACAAACCATTTAATGACAAAAATTCGTATAGGCCGATTTCCTTACTCCCAATAATTTCAAAATTATTCGAGAAACTACTCCTAAAGAGACTAAAACCAACAAGAGCAGAAAGAAATCTTGTTCCTCCACATCAATTTGGCTTCAGAGAAAACCATTCAACAATAGAACAAGTACACCGAATTACAAACATAATTGAAGACGTACTTGAAAAAAAGAAAGTATTTTCAAGCGTATTCTTGGATGTAGCACAGGCCTTTGACAGAGTATGGCATAAAGGTTTGGAGTATAAATTACAAAGAGACTTACCAAAGCAGTTTTATGAAATTCTAAAATCTTACATATCTAACCGACACTTTCGAGTTAAATTAGATGGCGAATACTCAGAAATAAAGAAAATATCAGCAGGGGTACCACAAGGTAGCGTTCTAGGGCCAACTTTATATGTTCTATACACCTCGGACCTGCCAACGATAGAGGAGACTAACATAGCGACGTTTGCGGATGATACGGCCATCTTAGCAGTTGCTAATTGTATAGAAGAATCTACAAGCAAATTGCAAAGAGCTACTGATATTGTCAGTACCTGGACCAAGAGATGGCGAATAAAACTTAATGAAACAAAATCTGTTCACGTAAACTTTACCAACAAGAAGGTCAACTGGATACCAGTAGAACTGAACTCCCAGCAAATTCCCTATGCAAATACGGCAAAATATCTAGGCATGACTCTAGACGCGAAACTAAAATGGAAAGAACATGTGAAAAAGAAAAAATAAGAGTTAATCATAAAATACAGAAAGATGGATTGGCTCTTAGGAAGAAATTCTGAGCTAACTCTACATAATAAATTGCTACTATACCGGCAAATTCTAAAACCTGTGTGGACTTACGGTATTCAGCTCTGGGGCTGTACAAAGAAAACCAATGTCAATATCATCCAGTCATTCCAAAGCAAAGTCCTTCGTGGAATAGTTAATGCACCGTGGTACATAAGAAATGTCAACCTCCATAGAGATAAGCAAACACGCGAGAAAACACATGCAACGTATTAGTCTACACCAAAATGCTGAGAAACGTCGTATGTTGGATGATTCAAACCCAGTAAGACGGCTGCGAAGGAAGCAACCGCATGATCTACAAGATCCATCAGGATCGACTAAAAATATAATAAAATTGTAAAGAGGACTAGTCAAAGGGCTACAACCCTCCAAACAAGAATATAATTTATGAAAGATAAATTACTAGATGATTTGTAAATCAGTTGTAATAAATAAATATATATAAAAAAAAAAAAAATTTATTCTTTAGGTACATCATCATTGACATTTTTGTAAAGACTAAAAGTAAAAATTGTTGAAAGTGAAAGTCACTTTTTTCGAGTTGAGCGGTTTTAACAAATGATTACTGCGCTTTCATTATTAAAAACACTGCCATCTATTAGATAAATCTGTTATCGCTAGATGATGCATATTTTCCAAAGCTAAACTGACGACTAGAAAATTAACAATCATATGTGTGTGATTGGTCTGGTTCTCATTTCTGGAGTAAAATCTAGAACGCATACCAAATATTTGTCTAAAACCAAAGTTTTCAAATTTATTTTAAATTATTATTATTTCTATATTTGTTTTTTGCTTTTTTAGCAAAAATAATTTAATTAAAAAATTATAAAAGTTTTTTGTTTCTTGTGAAGTTAATTCCAATGAAACACCAGTTTAAAGCACAAAAAAATATTAAATTTAAGAACAAAAAAAAGAAGAACACAGAGACAGAGAGAACAACAAAACGAAAAGTTTCATTAAAAATAAAGAAAACAAAAATAAAAGTAAATTATTCAGAAAAATGAGTTTAAAGACTAAAGACGGAGAAAAGAGGGAGCGCTTTTATTTTTTTTATTTATTGAAATACTTGAGATAATTGTTTTTATTTTGGAGGATTTAAAAGAGATTTGAATTTATTATTGTTATTATTTTGCTCGCGTTTTTTATGTTGTATATTTAAATAAATAAAAAATTAAATAAATAAACAAGAGTATTTGCACACCGATATAAATAAAAAATTGCGAAAACTTTTTTTATACATTTCGTAAATGACTAATTTACGTTCGGGATACTTACTAAATAAATATATAATGGGAGTTTTGTTTATTGTTAGTGGAAAAGGACGTTCAGCTTTAAATACTACGGTATATGTACCCAAAAACTCTTTAATAGTAAAGTATCGTGCTTTTTTGCCTAGGCGGCTGCTGCTGTGTACATACACACAATTCCCTGTATTTTGAGCAACATAAAATTATCCAATATTAAAAAGAAGAGAATATAAACGAAAAAAATGTATGTAAGCAATTCATGTTGAAATTACTTTTTTATAGGGTAGTTTTCGTTTTATGATTTTTCATTCTTAATATTAAAAATAACAGAAACAATAAAAAGCAAAAAAAAAGTAATTTCTCACAAAATTAAAATTCAGACATTTTTATTTTGTTCTGTGGTATGGAAAGATGTATCATAACATACCCTTGATGAGTTGTAATTTTCTCCAACAAAAAAAAAAAAAATAAATTCAAAAATATTTAACTTTTGTTTACTAATTGTAAAAATTTTTAATTTCTACTTAATTAATGTACTACTTTTAATTGAGATTTTATATGCGTGCGTATAATAATTAAGTCTTAATTTTCGTAATAATTTTATATATTTGGGACGCGCAACAATGGGGTTGAATTCGTTTGCAGCTTCCTTATATTATATCCTTTTTTCACAATTAACACAATATCTTGTATCCATTTGTAAACACACAACAATAACGGCTCGGAAAAACACAATCAAAATGCATTTTCATATGATGATTAATGATTTTGTTAAAAATAAAAAAAGCTTGGGAAAATTATATATAAAATTTTTTCTTTCGTTATTTTTTAAATAACATTTTAATGATGTATTTTTCGTTCACATCAAAAACAAATTAATTTTCCATAGTTTGGATTTTTTTTATTAAAATCCCTATTTTTAATTTGATCATGTTTCTATATATAACGTACACAGTGTTTTTCGTTGTTTTGTTTCTCATTAAATCCTTCCTCTCTGACTGACTTCCTTCCTTTTAATTCCGCGGAACGGAAACAGTTGTATAATTTAAAAAAAATCATGTATTTTTGTTGTTGTATTTTCTCGTCCAAAATATGATTTACTTTTTTATAGTATTTCTTGCTTGGATAGATTTTTTACTATGCTATACATAGTTTTTTTTTTCATTAGTACGAAGTCCTGTTGTGGTAGTATAGCCGCAGACCAACATCATTTTAATTAGTGGTTGAAATTTATTGTGATTCGATTGATTTGTTTTGTAATCAAATAATTTATGCAATTTGTAGAAAAAATTGCTCGGTATTGTATCCTCTAAGCCTATTTTTCAGAATATTTTACACCGCTAATTTTGTTTCGGTCCCAAATTAAAGTTAGGCAAATCAGCGACAAGCATTTTCCCTAATGGAATTAAAGGAGGAATTAAATGAGCTATCTATTAACCATGCCGGTCTAAATCTTCTTTAGGCTCCATAGAGTCCAGCAGATTTCAGTCACATTTTCCCCCCAAACGTATAGTCCTTTTATTAATAAGCTGAATTGTAGCAACTCAACTGAAACCTCTAAAGTGTACATCTCTGTTATACAAATTTTTTCAATTAAATGTTCTCTTCTCTTAAGCCTTTTTTAGTTGTTTAAATACATTCAAGGATTGAAACTGCTGAAATTTCAATTTTGGTATAAGAACTCCAAATGGAAAATGCAAAGATAAATTGAGTGAGAATTTATTAGGTATGTTGTTGAAGTGCTTTTTCTGCTCAATCTTAATAATTTTTCGAAATCAGAGTATTCATTATAAATTGACTAAACATGGTGGTCCAAATTAGTACATGTAATTTTATTTTTTAAAAGGCCTAACGAAATATACAAATTCCCCCCTTCTTAACTTTTACATTTTTCAATTGTTTTCATTATTTTTCATTTAGCAAATAAATGAATTTTAATTTATTTGTTTCAAATCATAACCATAAGAAACACAAACTCTTCCAATAACGAAAATTTTATTTTATCTCTTGATAATGCGCCAATAAAGAATGTGTTTTTTTGCGATTATGAATCGCTTTTAACAGACTGTTACATCAATGTAGGTATTGAACTTTTCCAGTTCAAACGCTTTTTTGTGCTGGTCCCATTCAACATCTTTCATCTATCGAATAAAGTGACCACTCGCGAGATATATTCATTAATACCAACTCTAATGCTTTTTGTAGTTCAATTTTGTGAAAGGAGAAGCCGTTTCTGCTTGTTTAATAGTCCGCGAGTTTTATGCAGTCAACGTTCTAGTTCGCAACCAAAGGTAATTTACTCGGTCGTTTTAAGTTTAACATAATTATGTACTGTTTTTCCTTCTGGGTGTTTAGTTAGCATTTTTAATGCTGAACGAGCACCTGAATGAGTGGGAGCAATAGCGTGTAGTATTTCCACAAAAAGAAAAATGTCGAAGAAAAATGTCGAAGAATAGTGCCAAGAAATACGGCTCTATAGCAGGATCATAGTTAAGCGATGGAAAAAATAGTGTTGCCGCCTGGTTAGATAAAATGTGGCTTTTGAACGTAATAGTAAGCGCACCGGTTCCTGCAACCTCCTTGGGATATATGTTCCACACACCTCACTTTCGTCCATGTGCCGTACTGCACACGCAACACTCGTACTGCTCACGCTAGACAGCTTTCCTATGAATTTCCAATCGTCAGTCGCCAATCACCACTTCCCATTATTCTTGCTGTCGCAGCAATCATAACTGGTATACCATCCGCAGTCATTACTAGTTTTGGCCAGTATGCTCGGCATTCATTTATGTTATGACTCACTATACCGTTCACACGTAGCTGCCACAGTTGCTCGGCATCATCTGAGGGTCGTCGCACCTGCAACGAGTTTCTAATTTTTCTTTAAATTATACTTACCGACATAATCCATGCTTTGCAATCCGCAATTTTTCCCATCACTTGAATACCGGTGGAATTTTTCATCATCGTGAAATCGCCTACATCATCATTTCGTTTGCCAAATATTCTTCCTATCACATTGCGCTAACTTCTGGTGTTGCTGATCACCAAATTCATTTGTTCTATCAAATCTTGTTTCATTTGTTGACTCTCTTTACTTTGTTGATCAAACTTTGGATTCATTTGTTGCGTCAAATCTTTACTTTGTAGATAAAGCCAATAATTGCGCCATATTGAAAGACCCAAGTGATTTGGGATCTGCCTCGACCATCTCACGTTTCCCACCTAATTTTTCCCCTATTGCCTCAGCAAAGCTTACGTAATCGCAACATTAATTCAGTTTTAGGACCACCCGTCGGTAAATGACGCTGCTTTAACTGGAATTTTAATTCCGCAACTGGAAAACTTAGTATTGGCAATCCCGCCATTGACACCAATTGTCACGAATTTACTCTGTTAAATTCCGTTCGTATCACTTTATTGTGACTAACTCTGCAAATTTGATGGTACACCACTTCTGGAATATTCCCGAAAATACTGGAAATAATGACTCTAGTCACACAGCTACTGGGATATTCACGAAAATGCCAGAAATATTTTCACGCTAAATTTCTCGCTATTATCAACCAACACTAAGACACAACAACAAATACTTTCCACATTTACAGTTATTTTTAATCACACTACGAAATTTACTTCACCACTACTGATTTCACTGTGAACACCACTAATCATTTTTCACACACTTCACTATCACTTTTAAACTATCGCGTACCAAATCTCCTGAATGACTCATTCAAGGCTGATCAATCTACCTACGCTAAATTAAAGTCCGCCCAAGTGACCCAAGGATTGGGTGCAATGATGCCCACCAAACCAATAGGCAAGATCGTAGCAATAAAGTAATTTTAATTTTATATATTTTGAAAATTAGCTGCTTTTGATTATAATTTTCTAAAATTTTAGATCGGAATAAGTAACAAAATTCTTTTTGGTGGTTTCCACGTTGTGCACTGTGCATATTATTTGGAATAAATGATAATTTTGATGATGTTTCTCAAACTGTAATTTTTCAGTACTTTTGACAAGAACTTCTATTTTTTATTTCAAATTTGGTCACTCTTCAAACAAACAAAAAACTATGTGATACTTCTTCTTTTTACGATATGTTTTGTGATATCTGCCCATTTTAACGAAAAAACAATTTTTCGATCATAGAAATAATCCTATCTTGAAAGAAAACTTAAATAACCGGAATTTATTAAGCTCTACAACACATGGGTTATCCTAGAACTGAAAAATGTGTATTTATTATAAGAATTTTTTATTATTTTAGCATCAAAGCTAGCACAATTAAGAGAAGCTATGGAACGTTACAATATCGAAGTTCTCGTCCTCAGCATTAGGTTGGAAGAACAGATTTAAGAAATTGCTTTTCCGAACTAGTGGGCCATATATCAGAACTTCTAAAAATCATTTTAGAATCCCATTTCCACCAAGTATTAAAAACTTCATCATACATCTGTTCAGAAATAACCTAGTTCTGTCACAGTTGGCCATATTCCAGAACTTCTTCTAAAAACATTTTAGAATCTCATTTTCATCCACCAAATCAAATTTCACTATAATACCATTGTTATTATACCGAATAATTGTAAATGTCAACATAATTTTGTGTCTGCTTTGAGTAAAATTGGAAGTAAGAAATCATGCCTTTTCAATTTTTATATTGTACCTTGGCAATAGGCATAGTTCTGCGCCGTAACGTATTAAATTACTATGTTGCCATTTTCATGCATTTGAAAACTAGATGTTTCTTAACTATTCAGCCCCCACTTAAGCTAGGACCATTCCGCTTATGCTATAACCTTCTCGTTATTAAATGAAAGAATCAATGAAAGAAAACAAAACAAATTTTGTTAAAATCGGTCCAGCCATTTTGGGCACGCAGTTGTTGTTTTGTAAATCCTTTGAGTGAGCCGATGTGAGTGTTCTTGTGAAAATGGAAAAAATTGAGTATCGAGCTGTCATTAAATATTTATTTTTGAAAAGTAATACGCCTACGCAAATCAAAGAAGGGTTGGACGTTGTATACGGCTAATAACTGTTGATGAAACTTGGATATACATACCATTACACCCCAGAATCAAAAATGCAGTCAAAACAGTGGACTGCCAATGGAGGAGTCGGTTTCAAACTAGGAAAAGGCTGTTCCTTCGGCCAGGAAAGTGATGGCGACTGTTTTCTGGACAGTCATGTAATTATCATAAGCGATTATCTTCAAAAAAGGAAAACCATTACAGGAGCATACTACGCATCTTTACTTGACAGGCTGGAGACAGAAATAGCGGAAAACGGCCCCATTTGCAGAAAAAAAAATCTTGATTTGCCAAGACAATGGATCGTGCCACACCACAGCGATTGCCGTGGCGAAAATCCACGAATTACGATTTGAACTGCTTGACTACTCTCCTTGCTCACTAGATCTATCCCCAAGCGATTGTTTTTACCCTAAGATAAAAGTTGCGATCAGGACAGAGATTTTGGACGGGTTGAAAAGATGGAAACATCACTGGGAGAAGTTTATATTCTTACAAGGAGGCTATGTAGAGAAATAAAAATAAATTTGAAGAAAAACTTTCTTGTATCTTTGTCTGATCGGGAACCTTTCAAACAACTCTCGTATATTGGAAAATTTGTGTCATACATCGCAACTTGATGATGAATGATTTTTGACAATAAAATCATAAGTGTATATTTACTTCCTTCAGCTCCAGATGTGGGAGCTAATATTTTCAAGAGGCACTGGCTGGGGATCATGTTATTATATGTTATTTGAAAGGTATTACAATTCTGCGTATAACGGTATTTGGGTTAAATGGGACAGACGATTACTGAGATACAAGCCAACAAATTCTAATTACGAGAAAATGATGAAATTTTGAAAGTAAAACATTGAAATATACTTTTTATTCGGTAATTTTATACAAAACCTAAAAAAACTTCTGAACGAAACACAAAAAACGTTTGTGTTTATTAATTAAACAAGACCTCCAATCTCCACACACCACCGTCACTCGAGGGTGGATTGGAATCAATTGTAAAACTTTAAAATGGAACCCCCATTTTAATGATTCACTAATGACCCTCGTTCGTAATTTTTTTGATTCGTGATAGATGGCGTTGTGATCTCAAGAAATCTGATTTTAGCAAATTTCTGGAAAAGGACGTCTGATCAGAAAACAAAAAAACAGGTGCTCAATATTTTTTAAAGCTATCCTTAACATCTGCCCCTTTACTTCTCTCAAGCAGAGTGCAGCGCCATCTATCACGAATGCAAAATCGCATCGAACAATACCTGCGTACTTTGAGTTGTATAATTCAAATTTGCAATAAAAAATCGGAGTTTTCGTTTATAATTTTTAAGTTGATTCTTGTCCATTCTCTATTAGAATAGAAGGATCGTCTCATTAGATTGCAGTGATCAAACTACAAATATATGGAAAATAATTTGAACTTACAAAATATAACCACAGCGCCTTTGTGAATTATTATGATTAGCTACGCATTTGTCAACCCCTTCGAAACCTCGAACTTTATTGTATTTAACGATTTAATATTTTAATTTAAAGACTGCAATGTTTCTTTAGTTGCAAACCAAACTTCCAATGGCTTGGTAGTAAGCACAAGAAATTTTTGTTTGTACATTAGAAGCAAGATTTCGTTAACCTTTTATAGAAAAGACGCGCGATTTATAAACTTTAAATTTTTCAAAACTAACCAAAAATCGCCTGTGATGCTACAAAATGCTAGGTACGTTTGCTGATTTGATAAATAATCAACAAATTTGAAATTGTAATTTTTTATTATTACATAAATAATTATTATTTATTTTAAATTTTAAATTGGCTTCCAGATAATTTGCAATACACACAATAAAATTGAAAGTAATGCAAAACAATAAATTCAAATGGCAGCAAAATAATAATAATAAAAAAATGTCTTGGTTATACATACTCGTACTATAAATGGTTGATTGTTATAAAAATTAGAAATGTCATACATTTTATTTATAATTTATTTTAGGAGAATATTTTCTTTTTAATACCAAGTTAAATTATATCTTATATAATAATAAAGCTTTTTCGTTATTTTTGTTTGTCATACACAAAAATGATAAATGGAAATTTTATTTGTGTAGTATTGTTATAATAATACATCCATATATACAGTGCTGGAAAAAAATTGGGCAAACATATTTTATAATAATAATTAACCAACGAACGGAACCAACGGTCCAACGAAATATTAATATTAAAGATAGAACTTCTATAAATCAATAAAAAACAAAACAAAAATTAAAAAATAGGTGCTTAAATTATTCTATTACTTTAACTCCAATCAACGTATTTTGAATATTTTGGCATTTTTCGGGGTTTTTCCCCTAAATTGCAGGTAAATATATTTTTTCAAAAAATTACGTCATACATGTATTTAAATGAAACAATAAGCCAATTGCTTTCAAAAGTTTTGTAATTTTAGCAAAAAAATACTTCAATTTGCAATAAAATATGTTTGCCCAATTTATTTTCCCAGCACTGTATATATTTTTCAATTTAACTACATAGAACGTAAAAATGAATTTTCGAATTTCCACTAAAATAATAATGAAAAATGTTTAATTCCAAAAATTATAAGAAATACATTATTTTTTAATTAATTAATTTTTGTTAGAAAATTTTTTGATCAAAAAATTACCAATTCTAATTAATTTATATACATATTTTATTATTACTATTCTTTATTTCTTAATTATGGCAATTATTCATTTTTAAAACATTTTTCTAATTAATACATCTTAAAATTTGTTCTTGTGTGTACATGAATATACAATAAATATGTATTTTTGAAACAAAGTTATGGATTTTTCCGCAAAAATTAGAAAATTAAAAATGAAAATAAATTTATATAAATCTGTTGTGTTTACATTGATATTAATTTTTGTTTTAAATATAATAAAATAAGCAATTAATTTCTGTCAGAATTTTATTATTTATGAATAGAGAAATTTATTTTCATGGGGACACTTCTTCGCCTCCACCTTATAGTAAATTAGTATTGTACTTTGAAAATTCTTATCGGTAATTATGGTAGTGATAATTCTAAAAATTTTGTAAACAGGAAATTAAGTACATCGGCGTTCAAATAAACTAAAATTTGCTAACGCTGTTGTAGATATAGAAAATGTTACGATTTGGGCTAGAGAATAATGGTAGAGAGAGAAATGATTGCCCCAACAATAATCATCTCGATAAATTAACGTCATAGTAATGTTGCGGACTCTAAAGCTTATAAATTTGCTTGTATAAATGAAAAATACGCAATGTTCAAAATTATATATTGGAATTTTATAGAGACAACATGGCAAGTTAAAATAAAATTAAAAATATCTAAGTTTAATAAAGCCTTTGGTGAAAAATACGGATACTCACAAATTGTTGAAGATAACGTTTTCACTTGTAAGCAACACGCCACCAAACGGGTCAAAACGGTCACTGAAATGTTCATTTTGAATTTTCTCAAAAACACAAGCTTAAAATACGCACTTCCTGGCTACTAAATGTACTTTGCACGATAACAAAAAACCCAAAATAATGATGGTTAGAGTACACTAGAATTAAAGAACTAACTATTTTTACAATTTTTTAAATTTTTTGTTAATCCTGATTAACTTACCTTGTTACACCTTCCAACCGTTCCAAAAAAAAAAACGCTATTTTAAATGGTGGCTTCTGGCTTCATAAACTGAATTTGTGAATTTCTGTATTTTCAGCATATAAATAAAACCTGATTAGTGTTTCGGTACGCCTGGCTTGGTCATGGTTTAAGATGACTTCGGTGGTAAATGTTTTGTATAAATTTCGAATCTCAAAATGCACAAAATATGTGGAAGAAGGTGTGCTTGATTTAGGTTAGCCCATTTTCACCATATTTCAGAATTTTACAAAATAATCAATATAAAAATTAACTTCTAAGCCCCAAAATATAATTTTATCCAAATCGGTTTAGAAATGACCGAGTTATTTAACAGGACGTTGTTAGTCTTATTCGAGAAATCTTATGTTCACTCTATTTCGCTTACGTTCGATCTCAACTGGCATACGCTGTATCGGTCTGAAAGTATTCAAAAGAAGTTTTTGATTTTCTTGTTAACGAAAAGTGACTGGGATTAGGACCACAATTTACCATTCCATGAAAATGTGGCTCGGTTAACTCTGTACTCAGCTAGATGCACGGATTACAAAACATGCACGCTTGAAAATAGGCGACTTCTCGTAGGCTTTATTGGTAACGTTTTGCTAGAGCATTCAACTTACATTTTGGAACATTTTCAACTTACAATTTATCAAAGAACAACTTTAAAAATATTCTGAAGAATTATTTTTAAATTTTTTTAAAGTTTTAATTTTTTTGTTTTAAATTATTGGGTGTACAAATGTATTTACGAACTTTGTTAGTGAAATAAAAGACATTAGTTTGTGTAGAAAATGAAATAATGTTTTATTCAAAGTATGCTCCTTCGGAAGCTATAAACTTCGCTCACCGGCAATAAACGGATTCCCCGAAGGAAGAAGTCGAGGTTGTTTCGAGGCGATTCAGTCATCGACCCATTTTTTGACGTTTTCATATGAAGTGAAGTACTGCTGTGCCAGGGCTGATTGCATCAACCGGAACAAGTGGTAATCAAAGGGAGGAAAGACTGATGAATACGGGATGGGGTAGAATTTCCCAGTTCTGCCTGTCCAATTAGTTTTTGACAAGTATAACAACATGTGACCTAGCGTTATCATGTTGCAAAATAATCTTATCGTGCCTTTTGTCCCATTCCGGTCGTTTTGCAGCTAGAGCTTGCTTTAAAGCCATCAGTTGTCGTCGATAAGTTTGTCCTGTAATGGTTTCACGCTCATGCTGCAGTTCATAATAAACGACACCCTTCATGTTCCATCAATTACAAAGCATCACCTTCGAACCATGGATATTTGTTTTTGGCGTCGTTGGCCCTGGTTTGCGCTTTGGATTGTCATAATGAATCCACTTTTCATCCCCAGTGATGATCCGATTCAACAACCCTTTCCTTTGTTGTCGTTGAAGCAACAATTCGCACATGGTTTTCCGACGTTCCATGTCCCGTTCTTTCAATTTATGTGGCACCCAATTTCCCAGGTTTTGAACCAATCCCATTGCATGTATGTGTTGCGAAACACATTGTTGGGTAATATTCAACTCTTCTGCCAATTGTTTTTCGGTCTGACAATGGTTCACATCAAGCAATTCTTCCAATTCTGTATCTTCAAATTTTCTTGGTCCGCCTTTACGTTCTTTGTCTCTTACGTCAAAATAACCAACTTTGAATCGTTGAAACCACTCTTTGCATGTTGTATTCGATGGAGCATGTTCACCGTAAACTTCCACGAGCAAACGATTTGTTTCCGCTGCACTTTTCTTCAACAAAAAATAATGAAGTAAAACTTCCCGCAAATGCTGTTTTTTTGGCACAAAATTCGACATTTTCAATTACATGAAAATAATTTTTGTTTAAGCTTTGAACAAATGTCATAGTATTTATTGAAGCTTGACATCTAACCTCCAAAAAACATGTATTGCCCGATTGAATAATATGCAAGCAGTGATACTAACGACGCCGCTATAAAAAGGTCGGAAATACTTCTGTAAATCACAGAATAGATTTCTTTAAATAAAAAAAAAGCAAATAACATCAACTCCGAATTTCATTATACAAACCAAATTTTATCACAATCAAAGTAAATCAAAATTAATATTTTATTTATTCAGTTATTAGTGCCAGTGAACAAGCCAGAATTTTTGGTAACTAAAGATTACGTTAGGTCTCAGCATACTGACTGAAAATTTTCTAAGAACCGTATCTGCGGTAATTTTGTGTGTGTGTGTTTGTGTTTTACAATGTGTAATTAAGAAGTAAGGGAGAGGTGTATTATTTTTCTGAGTTTGCGACTGGGCACACTTTTTGTTAGTTTGCTTAAATATTAAGGATAATTTCGTGAATCGAGTTATTTGGGTGTTGTTTCTTAATTAGAAACAATACTAACCGTACTAGTGCCTCCGCAGTTAACTCACCGCGTATAAAACATTCAATAAATAACAAAAAACATGTTTTAGTCACTTTAATACAGAGCATATATAAAATATTTAGGTTCAGCAATGCCTATCTAGTAGTAGTAATTATTCCTAAAACAAAAAACACTCTAAAATTATTTGATGTACTTGAATGCTGGAAAAGTTGTGTGTGGAACTTGTGTCGCTTTATCAATTGTATGAAGAGCATAAAAGACGATTATTTGAAATCGAAACCAACGAAACGTTAAGATGTGGTGAAAATAATTTAAAAAGCTCATACACGACGAATAATAATTAAAAACTTGAATGAATAACAATCAAGAACAAAACAAAACTCTTGTGTAGAAGATTACTTCAAATTTGTTATATTGCTAATTAGTTCGACAATTTCTATGCTTTTACATAGAAAATTTGTAAAAATACAACAACAACCAAAAATGAGCTTTATGACATTTTTAATAGCGAACATTGCAAAATAAGTACAAAAAAAATTGTTGCTATACACACACTTCAAGTTGCATAGAAACCTAGTTCAACACACACAAATACACACACACACACACAATCATTTTCATAGTGAAAATGCAACTTATGTGTACACAATTTTTGTTTTTCTCCCGTAATTTAATTACAAAACCAAATAATTTTCAACTTGAAATTGTTTTTTTCCCTTCTTGTAAGTTACCACTAGAAAATTAAAAAAGAAAAATGAAAAAAAAAACACAAAAATATTATTACACAAGAAAATTAATAACTTTAAATCACAATCAAAAGAGGTAATTAATTTCAATTCAACAAGCAAAAAACTTGAAATAATAATAATAAAAAAATACTTAAAAAGCTCTTCTCAGTTTTTAATAGAAAATACTATAAAAAAAAAAATTGTTATAAGAAAAACTTTTTGAGAAAAAAGTTACGTGTGTGTCTGTATTTTTTGTTGCTTTTTTCATTATTTCCATTTTTGAATGAGTTTGGCTGAAAAAAAGGAAAACTTTTTTCTTGTACGTACATACATATGTATGTGTGTGCACACACACACACATACACACACACACACACACACACACACACAAAAAGTTAATTTAAAATTTCCGTGAAAAGCAAAATGAATGAAATGCTTCAATTCACAAAGAAAATTAAAATAAAATTTTCTTTTTTTTATATTATTTTTGATGTATGTTTTTTTTAAACATATATTTTCCATGTACTTGGAAGTTTTATTTTATTTCTTGTTTACATTTCTTAAATTAAAATAAATTTATTATTATTGTAATTTTTATGAAAATATGGAAAAATGTTGTATTTGGATTATACGTTTTTTAAATTATTTTCTTAAGGCATTGTTTTATAATTAAAATATTTTTTCTTGCTTTTATTATTTAAGAAGAACATTATTATTATTATTACATACTTTTATGTATGATGTGATTTGAAAATTGAAAAAAAAAAAAAATTATTATAATTTTTTGTTAAAAAGAAAATTGTTGTATTAACGATATATGGTGTGTGGACTTGGGTGTGTGGGGCAAAGTAAAATAATTTGGTGTTCCGTTCAATTTAGGATTTAATTTCAATTAAAATTTTTAAATTTATTTTCTATTATCACATTATAAAATATGTATATGATTTTTTTTTGTATTCTGACATCATTTCAAATTTTTTTTTCTGTTCCGTTTTCTGATTTTTCCCATTTACGTTTTTTTTTTCGCTCAACATCAAGGAAAATTTATTTCAAATTAAATTGAACGGAAATGATTTATTTATAAGTAAAAGATTTTTTAATTTATTAGAAATTCTTAATAGTTGAATGGTTTTATTTTTTTTCCTTATTTTTGGTTTGCAGGAAAATAACATTTTTTTTTTGATTAAATTAAATTTTCTTATTTAATAGGATATTAATTTTCTATGGGATAGATTTTTCATCCGCGCGCTACATTTGAATGTTAATTATATGTATGTGGGATAAATGATTTAATGTTGATGAAGGAAATTTATAACAAAAGGGTCTCACGGTGAATGAATGGGACGGCCTACAGATTCTTTTTCTAGCTAAGCAAGTTTTTAACCGACCTTTATAATATCCATGTTTAGTAGGCCAGCTATTTTGTAAAATTTAAAAAATTAAGCATCACGTATTTCGTGAGATCATAAATCGGTTCATCTTATCCGACGTTGAAATATTTGATTTCTGTAATTTTAAAAACATGTATCGATTGCTCTTGATAAATTGAGGGTGGTATTTGGTCTAAGGGTGAGCAGCTAAAAATCCGTCGCACTCCTCTCGAACCCAAGCCTTTATCGTATATTTAATTATTTTTTTACGATTTTCTTTATAATACTAATTATATAACTACTATAATACTAATATTTAGTATTACCCAATTACTTTATAGAAAAATTGAATATACTATTAGTTTACTATTAGGAGTTTACTATTTTGATCAAGTTTCTGAAACGTTTTTGCGACGAAATTGTCTCAGTTTCAGAAATTGCGCGTTAAATTACGGGTTTCAGTTTGGTAATTGTGTGTGGTTTATTAGCATTGACCCTGGTTCGATTTTGTTTTGCGAATTGTATTAATTTACGATTACGGTTTACGGTTAGCTTGACCTTCTCAAAAAGAATGTTACAATTGGCCTGTAGAGAGCCCGAGATTTGGTCGAAAAGATAGATTGTTTTTATCACAAATCGTCCCTTCCGCGTAAATTGTGTACGTTTTTCTCATAAATGCTACTTCTCATGTACTTTTCGAAATACATATTTGCAAAAAATCTGAAAGCTCTTATACAAGCTACCGGTAATTTTGGTCAAACTCACCGAAACCTCTAAAATTTTAGAAAACCTTAAGTCTGAAGTTTCAAAGTTTCATCTCGATCATTCAATCCGTCTGAATTGTAAAGAGGACGCAGACGTTTATTCTGTACGGATATCACCCACAGAAGTAAATGTTTGTTGTGTGTTTAAAGTTTACATTTTAATCTTCCGGTTTTTCAAATTTGATAAATTATCGATTTTCCTTAGGTATTGTTTATAATTCTTCATTCGTATCGCTTTCACAGTTCAAGAGTTTTGTTAGTCCGTTTTGCATTGTGGTGATTTCATGTTATGTTGGTGCACCGGCCAACTCCAACTGGAGACTTTTAATAAACATAAACGCCAAGAGTTAAAACTTCTCAATAAACCAATTTTTCGTCTAAGGCCAATTGATATAACGTTTCTATAATCAGGTAATGAATTAATGAAATAAATCGGTTTTAACACACTTTTAAATTACAATATGAACATTATTGATATTTTTAGCAAGAATTTTTCTTCTGCAGTACCTTATATGCCAAATGGTGTCATCATGGAGAGGAACAAACTATTACAACAGTTTTTCCTAAGCAATTCTGACAATTTATTAATTTTCATCAACCTTGAAGTTGATAAAAATGTATCTAGGTAATGAGCCAAAAATTACCTCATGAGACACTATAATAGAGAAAGTCAACAATTTGAAGAGTGCTTTTCGTTTATTTTATTTTTGTTATCTTCAGTTGTATTAAAAACCACTTACAGCACCTTTTCAAAGTTTGCTCTCTTCAGGATATTTTCTGGGAAGGCTCGTTTATATAGTTCTATTGGGGTACAAATAAGTTTTGAGGTTTTTTTATAACTTCGAAGCTTTTTTTCAGTGAAATTGGTACAACGTATTTTATTCAAAGTTTTGTCCATCGGTAGCTACGACTTTTTATTATCTTTCAGGCAGCATACGGATTCCACGTCGGAAAAATTCCTCACGTTTTGAGCCGATCCAAAAATCGACCCAATTTATGGTTTCTTCGTAAGCAGTGAAGTGCTGCTCCGCCAGGCAATGAGTCATCGACCGGAACAAGTGGTAGTCAGAAGGAGCAATGTCAGGTGAATACGGCGGGTGGGGTAGAACATTCCATTGTGGCCGAGCGTTGTCTTGCTGAAATATCACTTTGTCATGTCTGTTGGCAGATTGTGGGCTGCTTAATTGCATCAATTGTTGTTGATAACGTTCTTCAGTGATGGTTTCGTTAGGCCGGAGTAGCTCATACTAGATAATTCCGAACTGATCCCACCATATGCACAGCATTAGCTCTTGCCATAAATATTCGGTTTGACGGTTGAAGTTAATGCATGATCGAGCTTATTTATTGCTTATGATGTTTACTGTTCTGACGCACAAGTCGCAAGTGGTATTTATTTCTTTATTCCTCGTCCTTTTCTCGGTTATGTTGATGTTGGTTATTTGTTGACTGGCAATGTTTTGGAATTGGTTCCAGTCTACTTTACTGTAGTCTGCGAATTTTGGTGGTATTATGGTTAAAAATTTTGTGATTTCGGGTAAGCTGATTTATATTTCTACTGCCATGTGGTCTGAGAAGTGGATTATCTTTGGTAGTACGAAGATGTTTATTTATCTCTTAGTTCTATTAAGTTAATATTTAATATTGAGCTGCATTCACCATTGATAAAGTCGAAATAAGAAAATTGATTCATCTGTTTTTTTGTTGACAGCTTCTGTTTTGGCCGATGATCTTATTTCCGCATTTAAGATTCCAGGTCTTACTAATCGGTTGGCTGTTTTTATCACAAAATTTCGCTGTTTTACGTACTCTTAGATTATTTGTGTTTTTTTTTCTCTTGCTAATCTTACTCGTTCTTTTAGGCTTTGCAGTACCTGATAGCCCTTATAGTTGGCCGGATGGCCATGTTCATCGCAGTTAACCCAGAATGGTTCTGTATTGTCGTTTCTCGTGGGGTACGTTTTATTGGTGCCACCAGTGCACAATTTCTGGCAATGTGCCCGTATCGTTGGCACCACAGGCGTTGGATTATTAAGATTATTACTTTTTGTCTTAACTTCTCCCAGTTTATTTTATGGGAGCAAACGTAATTAATTTTGGTAATCTCTGATATTTCTTCGGCGTTATTGGTGGTAATTACTGCGTGCATATTTAATTTATAGCCCTTCTTTAATGCACGTTGAGTCTCGTGGAGTCTGATTTTCACATTAATACCACTCTGGCGTGAAATTTCGTATTATATTTCCTCTAGATAGCTGTGGTATATCTCTCTCTCTCACTAATATAGTACCTTTCCTTGCTTCCTAAGAGGTTATGTGCTTCTATGTTATTTCCTTCAATGAAGTTGAACATTCGCTTGTGCTCGTCTATATTTTGGCACCTGATCACTTCGTTTTCTTTCTTTTATGTTGTGTGCGATGTTCTGGTTTTTCATAGCTTGGACGAGTTTTTATGTTTTCAGAGAGAGTAGCATAATGAATGCTACTCTAACTTTCTTTTTGGTTTCAGTTTCTTCTGCTGTTTTTCTTCTGCTTTCTTTTTTCTATTGATAATTTTTCGGCTGCCATTTTGTTCTGAGGCTGGATTCGGCTTTTCATATGGTTTATCCTTCTTCCTTCTTTTCATTCTGTATATTTCTATTTCTTTGGGTTCGGGCGGTTCCATTTCATGGCTATTCTCATTTTCGAATCCTTGTTCTCCGATTTTGGTATCTAATTTCCGATTGTTTTCAGTAAGTACTTCAACATAAGCCTTGTGTATTTGGCTAGTGAGTTAACCAATCTGGTCTTCCTGAGCTTTGTACCACAGACATTTTAGTATGCCACGAACAGTTGTATTTATATTTTCGCTTGAAGTTGTGGGTCATTGTGGAATTTTCCCTTTATTTTAAAACTTTTTTTGTTTCACTAGTTGAGTGGTGGTAAACAAACCACTTCCTTAACGAAAATATATTTCCGCGCACACTATCTTTATATTGTTTTTAATTTTAATTTTGTTTTGAAACAAGCAAGTTTAGTTTTAGGTTATTAAACCACACACATTAAATTACAATTTTTCACACGTCACTTTATATATTTAGATTTAACACACAAGTCGATCTCTCGTTCCTATGTATTTCTCTCCTCGTCTAAACCATTCTGTTCGAAATTTAAAACAAACTTCTTTTCTTGTTCTTATTGACTTTTCAATACTTGATGCAACCTTATAAATATAATTTTTACTTTTGTTTTCTATTGTAATGGGTTTATTGTGATTGTTCCCGTACATTGGTCCATCTTCAGTACTCTCGAATTAAATACACAATCATAGACTATGATAATCGACACCTACTTATACACAATCAACTTCCTAACTACCCCATACTTTTTCGTCCGTTATCACTGGACCGCGGATAAATTTGAATTTTTGACTCATAGATGGAAAATTTGTAATAATCCCGACAATTAGTGAACGGATGAGATTATTGATTTGAAATTAAAAATAAGTCTTCTCATCCAACCTTATAAATATAGTATCAACATTTAATTCTAGCGAATTATAATAATATTTCGCTAAGATGTTTTTTAAAATGTTTCTTAATCTCAAATTTTATTGTATTTGACACGTATATGGTATTTATATAAGAAATATTGATCTGAAATAATGGATTGGTATTACTTTCTTGTTTTGAAATGTGCCAGAAAGCAGGGAAATAGTGGAATTTCACTGAACGAGTGTGGTTGTTACAATTGATGTTTATGCTTTACTCAGTAATAAATATTTTACTGCATGTAGGCCGTTACTAAATGGAAGTAAGCTTCCAATAGTTGATAACATGCGGCTGTCTGAAAGGTCGCCACAATAAAAAATGGTTTATCCTATTTTATTTTGAATTGGTTAAGTTCTAGGTAAAAGAAAACAGTTGCATTTCCTTAAATTTTGTAGAATAGAAGAATAATTTTCGAGATGGCTGATGAGGAATGTACTAATATAAAAATGAGGTTTAAAAATCTGTAAACATGTTGTAATTCATTAGTTTATTTCCCTCTATTATTTTCATTACAATTTTATTTACTTTTGTTAAATATCTTATTTCGAGGTAGTTAGTTTTTCGTTAGAAAATTAATAGGTTTGCTATCCCCCTAAAAATATATAATTAAATGAAAAATATAATGAACGAAGGACGTAAATTCCAGTTAAAAGTGTGTTCTCATATTGATTAATTTTGTTTCCTTTCGTTCGTTACTCTTGAAAGGAATTAGTTTTATGTATGTAACTTTTACAGTTTGCTTCACAACCACTCCAATAATACCCGTGTGTATTAACAGGTCCTAAAAGCAACCCTGTGCTTCCTATGAATATATGGTTTGAAAATTCATAAAATAAGTTCATATGACACGGAAGAAAAGCTACACTGTTCTACGAAAAATAACAAAACAAAAAATTACAAAACAACAGAAACGAAACAAAAAAAAAGAAAATTTCAATTAAATTTTAATGGAAAAATAAAAATGGAAAACGGAAAAAATTCAATCGATTTTTTCATGTTTCCATTTGCTTTTTTTGTTTTTGTTTTGTATACACATTTTTTGCATTTTGTTTTTGATTCTATTATTACTACTTGTAGTTTTTTTGTATTATTATTATTTTACAAATGTAACTTTAGTTTTTATTTGTAAAATGTATAATTTAATTTATTGTATTTATTTATAAATATAAACGAATCATAATGATGAGAATAATAATAATAATAACGGTGGAAAAAATAAAATCAGAATATTATAAATATTTAATTGAATTTGTTTGTATATTAAATGTATTCTTCTATCAATCAAATTGTTACATTTTTTTTTGTAAATATCCAGGATTATTTGTTTATTAAAAATTTATTATATTTAAATAAATTAAATATTAAATTTTTAATGCCTATCCCAATTATAATGGCTATTATTTAGGATTTACAATTGGAAATTTATATAAAAAAGGTCAACAAGCCAAATTTATTCATTGAATATTATGATGGCAAATTTCGTTTCGGAACTAGAAAATTCTGAGGATTAGTAGACGGTTGCTACGCGCACCACCAAGAATTATTTTTACGAAAAAATCAATATATAGAAAAAAAACATCTCACGGATAATAATTTTCAATTTATCATTTTCTTTTTAATAATTTAAACAAAAAAAATAAAAACGAAAAGTTAAAAATATATAGAAAACAAAATTTTCAATTTGTTTTAAAAATAACTTTTTGCGTTCCATACTTACACATAAACATGTTTGTACACACACACATCCAGATTAATAGATACAAATTAAGAATAAAAATACTAAAAACAGGAAAATAAAAATTTCTATTTAAATTTTTCTTCAGGATAATATTATATCCCCTTTAAACTTGTAGCCGATGAAAAAATTACATAAAACTTACAAGGAATACATTATTAGTACATTCCACGTTTCACATAAATTGTACATTGTTAGAACAAAAAATATGGTGGCTCGAGGTGGCATTGAAATAAATAAAATAAATGGACAAAAACGTGTTTTTATTGTTATTAAAAATACAATAATCATCCTCCTATCTGCTCATCCCATTGTACTATTTTTCATTGTTCACCCCCCTGAGCACCACCATCATTACCACTGCCAACGAGCGTCAAATAAAAAAAAATATTTTCTTATGTAAATTTTCGTCATTTCCAATGGAAATTGAAGGGAGAAAAATAGAACAACATTTTTTTTGTTTTTTTTTACAATTTTTATTTTACTTTTTAATTTTTTAGTTCAGTGTTGCCATGTCGTGCAAAATTTACTGGGACAATCAACATGCGTTAATATTTTTTTTCCCGGTGTTTACTATGTTACACGACCACTCCCAAAACAATGTTAGCTGGTGTTCTAGTAAAAAGGTTGAAATATATTTCTATGATGATTTGCAATTCGACCTATTTTGGCGCTCAGTGTGGCGCACGCATAATCCTAATTTTCTATGATGTACTGAAGACGAATTATACATTATGGTTTGGCGGTATCTTGGTTTCCGTATTTGGTTAAAAAATTTGATGAAATTTAATATTGGTAGTAGATTGCCAACCACAGAGAAATAATTGGCTCGTAAATATATTCCGTTACTCAAGTAAAGAAAACATGTCTAATTAAATTTTCAACAATTTTCAATGTCAAATTAAACTTAACGAAATTTTATAAAAAAAATTTGCGGGATGGTGTTTTCCTTTATGGTTGCTGTGAAATTCCCTATTCATGAGACATTGGCCGCTGTGTTTGGAAACTTTTCGTTACAAAAACATGTTGTGAAAAAATAGTTTTAGTAAACCATTAAAACCTTTAAATCGCGAAATTTAACCATTTCTCAAATATCATTCATACATATTCTTAAATGAAAAATAATTACTATTGCCTCGACAAATATTTGATTCCGCAGTTAGTTATCGATAACACTGGTATGGTATAAATTAAGAAAATATTTTCTTCTGTCAAGCAAATTCGTGTCTCATTTAGAGCAACATTTCTTATACTGGTAGAATGGTTTGATAACAAAGAAATTATTGCTACTTTGCCAATTACATTTTACATACCAACATATAAGTACTTTATTAAAATAAAAAAAAATTTCCAACGAGAATTGCATTGACCACCTAAAAAATTCCTCATTTCAAGGAAAAATAATTCTCAGACTGATAAAATATTTTAAATATTAAGAATGATTTTTAATTATTAAATTATATTTCATCTTACAAGAAAACTGAGATAATTCGTTTAAGAAATATATTTCTTAATTCGAGAATAAAATCCTACTATAGAGTATGTATGAGGACATATAAATGGGGAATTGTGGTGTTTAAAAATAGTAATTTCTAAACCAATAGTTTACGTTTAATTCTAACTTAAATATTAGATTAAAAAATATAGTAATTAATAATAAATATATATTATCGAAAAATAGAGTATTTACTTTCCTAAAAGTTGTATCTTTAAATTAAGAAATTTCTGCTTCATTCTAAAAAGTGGGTTCTCAAAATTAATTGGCAAAACATTGTTTTTTACGTAACAAAACTTAGGAAAGTTAAGAACAAATTGCACGATGAAGTCGATACATTTTCGAAAAATCATAAAATAAAAATTTTGGTAGATTAAAATATTCGAAAATTTATGATTTTTCCACTTCCAATATCATAGTTTGAGCCAAATCCTCGAGATAAGCTCGAGGGACTTAGAAAAAATGTAAAGTTGTGTGTTTTTCTGTTTTTATTGGAAAGCTGGGATTTATTTAGGTGATCTGACACTGACAACAAATCGTAAGCCAAAGATGTAGTCTTTCAAGCCATATTGCCTTAAGTTATAACTTGTTAGAAATTTATTTTGAAATTTTAAAAAATTTGAATTGCCGTAAAAACAAATTTCCGGGTGAGAAATTGATTTTTCATAATTCTTTGTTAAAAATATCAAAAATAAAAATAGCGAAGATAAAACCTGACCGAAACTTTAAAGTTGCTTAACCTAACCTACCGAGTAACCTAAAATAATCAGAATGTTTCAGCATATTTCAACAAATATTGAACAAAACTGAACTTTACTTCAACTTTGTCTCAATTGTCTAACGCAGCAGATCGGTTGGTGCTTATTCGGCTTGAAAGTGTTTGATGCAGTTTATTGCAAAGAACAAATGATGTAAATAGTAAAATGAATTTCGCAAATTCGAAAATTTGTCTTAAACATTAGAAAATTTAATTTTAAATATCAAGGTAAGAAATTTAAATCCCATTATATCAAATTTTTGGATTAGATTACATTAAAAATTTGCAACCTAATTTTTGAACAGACTTGGAAATTTAAAAAAAGGAATTCAATTCAGTATGAGCCAACTCCTACTGATGATAATGTGATAAATGGAGGTCATGCTAGGACTATTCTTAAATCGACAATACTCACTGTTTAGCTTATTTGAATTGAGCAGAATCACGAAATACAATCGCCAGAGCATTTGCACTACAACTGTTCAGTATCGACCATTTTGGTACAATACAATATACAATTTCCGATCATTTTTCAAGATCTCGCTCTAGTAGTAGGATTTTTTAATTTCGATTTGGAGAAATTCTGTTCTAGTCAATTCATCAGAATTAGCAAAACCCTAATTTAATGACCAGGAGTTGTAGGTCACCATTAATATTTCTGAATATACCTTTGGTATTCGATGCCGAAAAATATTTATATAAATACTTAATGATATTTTTTTGGCCGGTTACTGCAATTAAGGTACTTTGATCAAGTCGAAGTTTATTTTCAAGAAAAAATTGGATGATCCCAGAAAATTTCTTAAGGCTATTATCATTCTATTGTAAAAAAAGATAGAAAATCTTCGGTGAAATTGGTTTACAGCACTCCACGAAACATATCTGCCAAGTTTTTCAGGCCAAAAAATGTATCTTTTATAAAATAATTTCGGGAAATTTCGATCAATTTTGACATCTTTTTGGCTCACATATTGGAAGGTGGGTGTTACAATATTTCATTTTGATCCGGTTTTGCAAGGAGCACTAAAAGCATCGAATGATACAATACAGACGACTGTAAATTAACAACTGAAGGTTTAAAACGGATGATATTTTTACAGGCATTTTCAAATATTGTACGATTTCTGTGGTGAATGGCTTTGATGAGTAATGTCTTGTTGTGAAACAAAAGATTTCCAACTCCTATCTTAACAATGGAAGTTGAACGGTGATAGACCTTAGTACATGATAACGGATAGACTTTAGTACAAAAATCTCATCAAGTCTAGCTTAGATCCTAGTTTGATTTTCATAAGGATAGCAAAGGGGCGCCGTGCCAATTTTTGTCAAAAAATTTTCCAAATTGTAAGCATCAAATTTGTAAAGACAGTTTACTGTCTGATGGCGGTAGCGGGGTTTTAAAAGTGTCGTAATTTGTTTTTGATTTAAAATTGTATACACCACTTACAGTTTTATCATTGGCTCGGGCAATCCGTGTGCTATAATAAAGGTTGTTTAGACATCTGTAAATTTTTTAAATGATATTAGTAGTCTTTTTTGCGTGACCCCTTTATGACTCTTTTTATTGTTTATGGAATAGTGATATTACCGGAATTAAACGGAAACCGATTTGAACTCAAACTATTATTCAGTAAAAGCAATCGATTAGACAAATCCATCCAAATTATCTATATTATTTACAATCGGAATCTGTACCTGGGACTTCACTCCACGTCATGAAAATGCTATATTCAGTTGATAAAAATTAACAATTGGCACTTGGGCCGGGAGATTACGATCGGTGATGTTAATAAATACAAGTAAGACCTCTGGTGGAGTGCGGAATTTAGCCCCGAGCCACCGTCCTTGTCAGTGCACAGGCTGACATGAAGTTTTCAATGTGCAGGTACTGTATTAGAACGACTTTTATCAACAATATCGAACGCTGACCGTCTTAGTGGTGTTCAGAAGATATTTTATATTAGAAAAAACGATACGAGCGAATAGAGAAACTTATATTTACGGACACGTGCTCAACAATTTCATACTGGTCAAAAATTTTACATGATAACATTTTTTTAAGCAATGCTGCAAATAAAATTTCAGCCAAACTAATGCCCACATTTAGAAAAGCTTTTATAAATAAATTAATTGGAATTTACCATGCAAATGATATTCGCTCTTAATACTTTTTATTTAAAAAATCCAATTTTTATATGTAGTAGCCCTGAACAATAAATTCTTATTTCAATAATTTGAATAAAATGTTAGAATTTTATACATGTAGAGCAATAACAACCCGCTTTCAAAGATTTGGGCAGGATACCACACCCGGTCGAGTTGGCCGATCTTTAGAGAACATTTTTCAGTACTAGGTTTTTCTGAGCAAAGAAAATGTAACCTTGTTAATAGCAATTTCCCATCAAATGTTTTGTGTAATTTATCAATCTGGGCCAATAACAAAGCACTTCCAGAGATTGGAACAAGGTACCACTACATAGGTCGGGTTGGCCTATTTTTATAGATCATCTTCCGGTATTGGGTTTTCCGAGTGGATAAAATGTAACCTTGTTAATTCCAAATTTCCATCAAATGTTTAGTGTATTTTATAATTCTGGGCCAATAACAAGCCACTTCTAGAGTTCAGGGAAAAGTACCACTATATATGTCGAATTGGCCTATATTTAGAGAAGATTTTTCGGGATTTGGTTTATCTGTAGAAAACATTTTCCGGTATTAAATTTTTCCAAGCAAGAAAATGTTAATAAGGTTACATTTTCTCGCTCGGAAAAACGGACCGGAAAATATTCTCTCGAAAGGTCTTTCTACCTAAACTTTGATTTTAATTTATTTAAATATTCCTTTAATATCTATTGCATTAAAATTTTTTAAATTTTTCCAAAATAAATTATGAAATTATTTGATTAAATTATAAATTTTAGACAAATTTTCACTAATTTGCATTTATAAAAAAATAACAGTCATAAGCAACAATACTGAATACAATATGGTCGCAATAAGAATCCTATTTCCGCCATATTTTCTGACTGGAACCGTATACGCAGTTTTTGAATCATCTTGTTCATTGGTGTAGGTCGTCCCCAGAATTGAAACGTGTTAAAATATTTCATTTTTTTGTACATTTATTAGGAACAGTACTACAAAGTAGTACTGTGTTTAGTATAAATGCTGGATAGGGTTAAAAAATAAAGTTTTTTTATAAAAATCTAATTGTAGGTTTTTTGAAAAAAAAAGCAAAAAAAAAACGAAAAATACAATAAAAGGAAATTATGTAAATATACAGGGTGTCCCATTGGGACGAGTCCAAACGAGTAGGGCTTGTAGCTGGGCCAATGTCACGAAGAAAAGTCTACTATCCATATGCCCGGAAATGAACCGTTACCCATTTAAATTGCATTTAAAATTTTTTAGCACGCCAGATTAAATTGAATCATCATAAATGCCAATAATTCTTCGTTTAATAATTTTTGTATTTTTATTTCAAAATAAATTTATCAGACGATTCACTACAAAATTCTTACTCCATGTATTATCTAATAAATAACGCATTGTTTTTGAGATTTTAACAATTCAGTGTTGTACTTGTTGAAAAGACAAATTATTATGACTTAGCAATCCTACAGTAAATTTATAAGTAAATTTTTTACTTATAAATTTACTGTAGGATTGCTAAGTTTTGAACTTCACAAACAACTTTCGAAATGATTTCCATTTTGTAACAATTATAGTTGGAGCCGTCTTCTAATGGCAGCAACCATGTTGAAATTTTCTAAATTTTCCGTTGCTGTCATTATTCATGCGAACAACCAACTGCTCCTTAGTCAGAATATTTCTTGTGTAGACCTATCCTTTCATACATAAAAATCTAGTGGTGTTAAATCTGAAGTACTAGGCGGCCAAGCTGTAGGTCTATTGCGACCAATCCATCGACTTGGATAAAATATATCAATCAAAGTTATAGTAAAATTGACCCGATAAAATTATTTAAAATTATACCACACCATATATTAACACTAAATCGTTTTTGAAATGAAGATTCTCGCTTAACTTGTGGATCTTGTGGAAATTTGTTACTCCATCCCTCGTTAATGTCGATTCGTCTGTCCATAAAATAAATGACAAATATGAAGGCTTATTTTCCTCGTTGTTAAGAGTGAACGAAAGAAATTTACTCTCTCTGGTAAATGGACCGGTAATAATTCTTGCACTAGAGTGTAACGGAGTGTAATTCCAAGTTGTACTGAAAGACGTCTCATACTAATGGACGGATCTCTTTGTACGGAATATAAATTTTTTTCGTCGACATTGATTTCGTGTTGAATCTGGCTAACATTTTCATATTCATAAGGGAACAATATTCATCGCTCTCGTAATCTACTGTGAACTGTTTTAAACATTCTATGATCTGGTAGCCAGCCGCCTATTTGGATGGCGGTTTGCACATTCATGTCTGCAGCTCGTACATTTCCGTCACACAAACCATAAATAATTCTGATAACAAATTCGCAAACAAAATATTTTAAAAGGTTAAAGCATATCAAGTCATATCAAATCACATCAAATCATATCAAATCATATCCAATCATATCAAATCATATCAAATTGTATTAAATCATATCATATCATGTCATATCAAATCATATTAAATCATATCAAATCATAACAAATCATATCAAATTATATCATATGATATCAAGTCAAATCATATCAAATCATCAAATCTGTATGAAATCGTCATCGGTATGATAATCATATCATATAATCATATATAATCATATCAACTCATAGCAATTCATATCACATCATATGATATCAAATCATATCAAATTATATCACATCATATCAAATTATATCACACCATATCAAATCATATCAAATCATATCAAATCATACCAAATCATATCAAATCATATCATTTCATATCATATCATGTCATATCAAATCATATCAAATCATAAAATCGGTATCGTAACAAATTATATAATATCAAATCAAAACATATCAAATCGTATCAAATTAGTTGCTTCCTGGTACTCAAAAGTCCGTCATTATTTTTTATCAAAATCGTGGAGCCGAGATAAATTTTAAAATAAATGATCCCGGCCCACTGGAGAACCCTCTATACCAATTTTTCAGAAATTAGTACTCATCGTCATAGATTCTTAACAAGTCAAAAATCCCATAGCGGTTTTCATCATAAAACAACTATGAGCTAAGAATAAATATTTAAAAATAGACCCGATTTCTATCTGACCACCTAAATAATTTTTCTCGAATTCAGATGGCATTGCAATCGATTCTTTTTCTCGATAATTCAATTTAATTAATTTACATCAAACTCATTGACCCTCTAAACGAATTTTAGCGAATTCAGGGTAGGAACCGAGCACACAATTTAACGATAAAACTATTAACATATAAAAATAATATTTGAGGAGAAACTGGAGAAAGCAAAGGCTGCAAGACTTATTTTGGTTTTAAAGTGGACCATATCCTTGGCCATCCAATAAAATCGAAGGCCTGCTACAATCTTATTTTGAATTTTATGGATATTTAATTGATTTTTTAATCGGTAAATATTGCGCTTGGGTCCTACCCAAGATTCATCGCAATCGATCAAAAACCCCTTTTAGCAATTTTCGTCAAAATCGTTCAAAGCTTTTCCGAAACCTATGACACAATTGATGGGGAAAAATTTCATAGCACACTGAAATATTGACCGCGATCGATGATATACTAAGGTAACCGCACTGTTTGCCTATAAAATCACGTTACCGAATTTAACAATTCAGAAAGGGTTACTAATATTAAGTTTATTTCTAGGTGTGTGACAAATCCAAATTGTATACTCTACTTCCTTGCACGAGAATTTCAAGAAAACAAAAAGTTTTTATATGAAATTGATCTATAAAAACATAGAAAAGTTTAAAACACAAAAAAAATTGAAAATCATATTTGACGTGAAAATTTATCAAACACACACACATACACACACTAAGTATAAAATAAAATAAAAACTCGTACAAATTTTCAATTTTTTAACTAGAAAATTGTTCACGTAAAAATGAAAACATCAAATTTCCGTCTCAAATTGAAATCAATGGGAAAAAAAAGTGAAAATCAATTTAAGCCAATTTTTCAATTTAGCTAAAATAATAAAAAAAACAGAATTGTTGAAATTGATTTTTTATTAGAAACCGGTTTGTGCACACCCAAGAAAATTCCTAAAATATTTTAAATAATTTTTGTACTCTCGTATTTAGCGAAAACGTTTTACGTACACTTGTTGTTCTCGACGTAATCATTTTTTCACCTATGACCATGAGTACATGAGTCGTTCATAATCTGTTTTGCTGGAGCATATTTTGTCAAATTTTGAAAAATATATGTTTTTTTTCACAATTATATGATTCTTGTGCAATAACACAAACACGCATAACAAGAACACTAATAGCTCACCGAGAAAAAATTTAAGAAAATTAATTTTTCTTTTAAAAGAAATAAAAACTTTTCGCTTTTTCTTTCTCTTTCTCTTATTTATTTTTTGTTAGTAAAAAATAAAATTTGAATTAAAAATGAAAAACAAGTTAAGAGATATAACTTTTTGTTTTTAAACTTTTCCAAAAAAAAAAAAAGCAAAAACAAAAATATAATTTTGTACTTTTCTTAGATGTTATTATTATGTACACTTGAAAATTGCTTTTTTTGTGTGTTTTCGTAAGGAACCTGAAATTAGTTTTTGATATGGTTTTTAATTTTAAAAATAATTTTTTGTGTTTTCTTTGCATTAAAAAAAAAAAATATATTACGTTTGTAAGGTATTCCGTTTGTTTATTATTATTTTTAGCGGAATTCAAGAAAGCTTAGGTTTTAAAACTAGATCACACGGGTAATTTGCTTTCAAAACTTTCTAGTATATTAAATGGATTTTTCTTTCGTAGTAGATTTCTTGAAAGAAGTGAGGCAACATATTCGAAGTCAAATAATATAAAAGTTTTGAAGGATTTTTGTTGAATCTATAGGGACTTCAAATGAAAGTACAATATTATTTTCAAAATTTCTCTTTTTTTTAAACACAGTCCGCAGATATTCTTATATTGAGAAATCTTTTCTTTTATGTATCATTTTGCTTTGATGAAGAAATACATTTTCTTGTACAGGGTGTCCCAGAATGAATGGATAAGCCTGAAGCACCTTATAGTAGAGCTATTGGTCGCTCAAAATAAAATACGAAAAAAAATATATCCCAAGTAGTACTTAAGATATAAGACGATATCTGAATCAGAAATCACAGTTAAGTTCGAGTTTATAGATATTTGATTGGAAGCATTGATTTGTTTTCTGGTAGCGGATAATTCATATTTTCTTTGATTTGGTAATGGTCATTATATTTTAAAATTTAAACCATAGTTTATAGTGGCCTCTAAACTTTGACTTAATTACATCGCTGTGAGAGGTCAAAGAGTTTGATTTCGAACTAATGAAAGCTTGAACATTTTTAATTTATAAGATTCGGTCGTCTCAACAGTCTGCAGTGACACCGAACTAAACAAATATTGTAAATACTTTATTCAAAGTAAACACGATACAATCGCTTTGCGAATTATTATATTTCCTCCTCCAATTTTACTGTTTTAAGGCCTCGATTCGCGTGAATTGAAAAACACCACTTTTTGTGGTACCATTTAGATACCAGCATAAATAATAAGCACTCTATGATAAAGATTTTGATCTTAAAATTTTAAATGAAGATTGAAAAATTCACGGTAGCTTTTTTCAATTTTCTCTCTAGATTTTCCTCTATGTCATTTCAAATCAAACAATATTCTAAAAAATCGCAATAGTTTTGTAATCATTGCGAAACTTATAGTAGGATATATTACAAGACGCAGAAAAAAATCTTAAATGATTGACGTTGGTGTTCTGTTGAACTTTAATTGTTATTCGAAAAAAATTGCGAGAAACCAAATTACCTCTGTAATGTTTCCAAAAACGAAATCGCAAAATTGCATGATTTTATTCCCATTTAGTTATACTAGAATCTAACAGATGTCAGTAGTTTCCATTCTTACAGTAGTAAAACTAAGTATTCGGACACATAATAAATAAATAATATTTTTGTAATTAATTAATAATTAACTAATAAACTTACTAAAAATAATAATTATGTATATATGTATATTATAATTAAAATTGAATATAATCCAGTTATTTTTTCTTTGTTTTCCACGACTACAAATATTTTTATTTCGCACTGTTTTCGTTACATTTTCATGTATGTATATGGAAGATAAAAGCAAGAGGTTGTTAAATGCACAGCTGCCTTTGCCTAATCAGTAGCTATTGCTTTTTTTATTTTAGTAGAAATTAGGATTTTTTGTGTTAGAATATAGATGTCTATGTTTAACTCTTTACTTTCTTCACTGAATTTTTATCTGTAGGTACGGTACAAGTAGCCTACATTTTTGACATTTCATCAATTATTTTTATTTGTTGTTAAGCAGAACACACGTAAAACCTATTTTGGCATGAAGTTATAAAAAATAATAATTCAACATAAAGCCTATCTGCGTTATAAATTTTTGAAAATCGCCAAACTAATTTTTCTTGGAATAATTTATATGGTTAATTTTGGAGACCAGCTAAAATTTCATTTCACTCCAGCAAACTAGCCGGCGTACGTACTAGGCCTTAAGGTATTAGGCTAATAAATGAAACAATGCCAGCAAAAGTAAAAGAAAATAACTTTAATTAGTTCTATAACCGACCAAATGGCACAGTGGTCGGTTACAGCTTTGGCGTTTGAATCGGGAGGTACCGGGTTCGAATCCTGATAGAGGCAGGATTCAAAGGGAATTTTCATCAACAGATTACGATTTGTGATGAAATGGAACTCATCTGTGATGACCCCCTGTCGGAGGGCATAATTCATGGGCCGACCCATCTTCCATGCCAGTATAGGCTGTCATGGAGCTATGCAATGTGCAGATGGTGATAAAATCGGACTTATTACCGTACGCCCTCGAATTGGCTGACATTGGCGTAAAAGTAAGGACGGAAAAAGCGAACCGCGAAAGATATAGGACTATGGGAGAGCCTTGGCCCCAGAACAGATTGCAGGGATAATAAAAAAAAATAGTTCTTTAAAATAAAATTTCGTCGTTTAAACTTTTTTAAAAGAGTTAGTTGGCACATTAACGACTTCTTTCAGCCATATGTAAAAATTGAGCAATGCGTATCCCTTATATAGTCTACAGGAAACGTATGACCTTAACGGAACTTTTCTGATATCGATTCTAATTGGGTTTCCCAAAAATCCAATTTGTAATACTTTAACAAATGGTTGCAGTTCCACAGGCATAATATATTTGGTTGTTCGGAAAGTAATTTCGTTTTTTTAGTGAAAATGAAAGACGATTTTTTTAAAGTATTTAAAGATTTTATTGAATTACATTTTCTCCATTTTGATCCAATACCTTTTGCCATCTTTCTGACAGTAGCATAATTCCACGCTTATAAAACTTCTGATGTTTGCCGGCAAAAACTTGATCTAATGCATTTTTGACGTCCTCTTTTGAAGATAAGATTTTGCCCTCTAAAATTTTTTGTAGAAACCGTAACAAATAATAATCTGAAGGTGCCAAATCTGCGGAATATGTTGGGTGTGGTCGTACTTCCCATCCAAACTGCAATAGCTTTTGGCGTGTTACCAAACTTATACGAGGTCTCGCATTATCTTGGTGGAACACTATACCTTATCTATTGATCAATTCTGGCCTATAATTTATCGTGGTATTGTCCAGTAGAAGCTAAAAAACGATTCCCTTAAAATCTCACCAAACAAACAGCATCATCTTTTTTTTATGAATATCGGTGTTCGAAGTGCTTTGTGTCGGTCCATCTTTTTAATCCAGAATCTCTTGCATTTAATTTTGTTATAGACAACTCATTTCCCGTCCCCAGTAATAATTCGCTTCAAAAATGGATCATTTTCTTGACGTTTGAGAAGCAAATCACAGACGTCGCTGCGACGGAGCAAATTTCTTTGTGTAAGAACATGTGGAACGTCGAATTTTGAAACTAAGTCAAGGCGTTTTACGTGATCATAAATATTCGAATTCGAAAAATTTAATCAGTCAGCGATCTCTCGAATTGTTACTCGGCGGTTTGCATCAATCAATGGCTTGATTTTGTCTTCATCACCTTCAACTGGCCTTCCAGAACGTGGTGTACTTTCAACATCAAAATTGAAGAACATCAGAACGAAATTTTAAAAACCAGTTTTGACAGATCACACAACTTTTTTCTTGCTTGAACAGCATTTTTGCCTTTTCGATAATAAAAAAGTAATATATACCGATAATGGTGTTTTCGATTTTCATTTTTTATATGGCACCAAGCACAAACTATTAGGCAGAATCAAACAAATTTTTGCACAAATAAGCCCTGCTATATCAGCTGTCAAATCGATATTTAATAACAATGCGGCTTAAGTTTGAAGTTGGCCATGAAACATTACATTTTAGTCCTCTGTTGGGAAAAATCGAAATTACTTTCCGAACAAACGGGGTTTGTTTGATGAAGATTGTAATCCATGTGATTTCTCGATGTGTTTCTGGCATACATGATAAATTTGAATTTGACTAAACCAAAGAGACCATTTGACTAGACCAAAAAGTCATGTTAAATAATAAATTTGCACTTAAGAAAAATTGTGTTTAACCATCTTTCCTCCTTTACACGTCGGTTGTGTCTGGCGTATGACAGCATAATACTTTTTGTATTTCACAAATTTGTTTAGAGAAAGAAAAAATCGTATTGGAATCCTATTTTTAAAATTCAACCCAAGTTTAATATCGAATGATTAATAAATAACTTAGTTCACTTCAAGTGAACATTTTTTAGAAGTGTCTCATGTTTCACAAAGGAAACATTTCGGTGAAATAAAATCCCTAACGTTTTCCTTAAATTTGTCAAATTGGTTGATTCCTGACGTCAAAAGCTCCCTAGATCGAGTTTGAACCTTAAAACTAGATTACGATCTGTGATTAAAAGGAGCACAACTATGACCCAATATCGGCGTGCAAAAGTTATGGGGCGACCATGTCGAGTACTATAGGCTGGCATATGGAGTTATGCAATGCGCAGATGATAACTTAAATCGGTGCTATAGCCGTAAGTCTTCAATTTGGCAGTAATTGCGTTAAGTAAGACAGGAAAGTGAACCGTGAAAGAGCAGGAAGTGCTTCGGCCCCAGGAAAGATAGCATGGATTAAAAAACAAAAAGCAGATTGAGCATTTTGGTTGTTTGGGATATATCAAATATTTTAGATGGAGTTTTGGAATCTGATCATACTAGGCGGTACTAGACCATTTCTTAACCAATGACTTCTGCAATTTGAATTCTCTTTTGCGATAGTTCTGCCTCTTGTGGTATTTTCTTCTTTCTTATACGTTCGCAACCATGTGGCAAATTTGTTTTAGTTCGGACTGCACCAAGTGTATTTGGAATACCTTTGGTGTATTAAGGATTGCATGTGTAATTTAATGAATTTACGTCGTTTTCTATTTTAGTGGGAGAGTGATTTAATTTATTGCCGATGCACTTGTTGAGTAGGCATTTTGTAATATGAATACAGTTAGTTTATGAAGTTTAACAATTTATTATGCTTATTTCAGGTTTGCAGCCAACTTTACAATACAATATTGTAATTTAGACATCAAGGTAAGTTTCACTTTATATAAATCTTAAAAGAATAATTTGAAAGTAATTTGGTGATCCTTTTAAGTTAATAAAATAAGAAATGTCGTTGATAATAAATCCATTCTATATCGCACATTTATTAGATTGGGATTAATTAAGGGTTTTTAGTGGAGTCCTTTTCTAACGTCATTGAATTATTGGTTTTTTAGTGGGCTCGTTTCTTAATGCGACAGTTTAACCAGTCATTAGTTTTAACTTTCATGTTTTTCATGATTGGGATGTGGTATCTTCTTGTTAGTAAAAGAGAGGCGCATAGCGGTCCTTGAACCAATATCTATACTCGTACATATACCTTTTCAGTGCTAAATTTACAAAATTTAAAACATCTCAAGTATGCACAGCTTTTACTGCCTGTTTCATTGCTCTTTAAATTTTTGTTTCACGTGAAGCATATAATAAAATAAAATTATGTATTATTTAGGCTTATTTTTGGCTATTGTTTTATTGCGCATAGCAAATTTAGCCGATGCTACAAATTATTGTGATCCAGAATTGTGCACGTCTGATTTTCAGGTTAAGGCGCACATCGCTTGCAAAAATACTGGCGTAAGTGTTTCAAAATACTTCAATAAAACATATTTGTAATTTTATCCATTGTATTTAGGAATTTTCAAATAATTGCAACGATCCAATTGTTATCTTAACGCCAGAACTCCAAGATCTTATATTATACCTACATAACGATTTCCGGAATAATGTTGCGAATGGTACCTTGGCCGGATTCGCTAGTGCCCAAAGAATGGCAACATTAACATGGAATACCGAATTGGCTTATTTAGCCGGGCTAAATTCTATTCGGTGCGAATTAGAACATGATGATTGTCACAATACGGAGGCATATAAATTTTCTGGTCAAAATTTGGCTATTCAATATCAGTCGAGTACAATTCCGGCCACTAGCTATGAAACTGTTATTACTGAAATGATAAATGAATGGTCTAATCAGTATGTTTATGCCAATCAAGAAGACATTGATGATTGTAGTGGGAGTAGTCTGTCGAAAGGTATTAATAATTTTTTGGAAATGATCCAAGCTAAGACATCAAAAGTTGGATGTGGCTTGGTAAAATTCGTTAAACATATGCAAGGGAAGAATTGGAGTTCGATCCTATTGACGTGCAACTATAGTTTTAGTAATTTAATTGGTTGGCCGGTATATGTTAAAGGTCCGATGGGTTCGGCTTGTCAAACGGTACCCAATCCGGAGTTTAATGGATTATGCTCAATTTCCGAAAGTGTATCTCCTGTTCCGTAAGTTAAATATATACCTTTGCGTATTTGGTGTACATATATTGAAGATGTTTTGTTTTATCATTTCCAGTGGACAGGACTAAATATATACGAAAGGTTCAAAATATTTTGATGGCCCGGTTAAAATTTATGGTGGTAGTTTAAAAAGTTTGGTATATAAAATATATTTATAGCACTGTAAAAATGATAAACAATATTTTTTTAAACATAATCTTGCGCGTGATTTATTTTAAATGATTAGGGTTATGCCATTTTTTAAGTTTCTGGGAATGGAACTTCGTGCCGTAGAAGTGGTCTTACCTTGTCTTGATACACCGAAGTACTAATAACATTTTTGAGATTTGCATAATCTGTTTAAATTAAAAATCTAAAAGCAGAGGTAAAATTCTAAATTCATGTAGTTTTTTCCTTCACGAATATTGGAACAACTTAGATTTGGAATACTCTGTTAAGTTAATTTAATATTCCAACCAAGGAATATACGTTTATACAATTTTTATTAAACCGTTGTCAGGATTTAAATATTTCCACCTGTTATATGAGGAAATTACAAGAAAATTTCTTCGGCTGGCAGAATTTAGAGTTTAATAAGAGTTTTTAAAATTTTAATAAACATTTTTTAAAAATTAAAAGAAAAAACTCGGCCTTTTAAAATTTAAAGAGCACTTTTCCTACTTTATAAATGATGGAAAAAATTTCTGCTACTGCCTGGCCTTCATTGTAAGTAGTCCCATCGTTGCCGCATCAGTCTCTTCGTAATCAGCATCTTTCTCAATTCCATTTAAATCAAAATCAAGCTTTTCATACGCAGTTTCTGTTGCTAAATTAACTTTCAAGCCACTATTCAAAAGAAAAGTATTGAACTCAAATCGCGTATTAATTTATCGGTAACTGAAATAAAATTAACTATATTTTGGTAAAATATTGATATAACATTTTCCTGGTTACCGGTATTGCATTCCACATTTATAATTTAATAAAAACTTGTCGCATATCATTTAAAAGAATTCGAAGCATGCTAACGATTTTGTCTAAGGAATTTCACCGTTTTGGCATTGGTGACAAATTATTCTTTTAAAGCTAATAAAGCTGATAACATTCTCTTTTAAATAAATTATAATAATTACGACTATTGAAATGAAATTTCACCCCGAACAATAAATCCATCAGGGCTCTAAATCTAAAAACAGTTTTTTCTTCCAAAAATCGTAATTTCCGCTTCTATTTTGGAAAATGGATGGGAACCGATATTGTTGTAAAATTAATTTAGAATCTGTTAGTTCTTAGTCGTTGTTCTCAAAAATGATATACTTTTCAAAATATTAGTAAAAAACAAAAAAGCTGCTATGAAACAAACCACTTCCGCTTAAGTATAAAGTTTTACCCCGATCAGTCAATACGTCTGGGCTTTAGAAAAGCTACAGACGTTTAGTCTGTACGGCACCAAACACACACAGATTTTTTAAAAACTCCTTTTTTTATTTGAAATGAGATTTCCGGAGCAAAAATAAACTAAAATTCATCAAAAAAAAATCTGTTAAAAAATAGGGTTTATTACAATATGTAAAAGTAGCCATATATAATCTTATGAGAGGAAAATTCTGTTAGTAGACTATTCTAGACTATTCCTCTATCTAATAGTTGACATATCCGAATTGATATTTTTCCATACTCCATTTCAAAATTCGTTCTTATTTTTGAATTTTTTTATATAATCGCTTTCTCGAAAATGCCTCATATATTCTCTAACAGCTTTAGATCATTTGATTATTGGGCTGGCCCCACTCCATAATCTACGTTATTTTGTTTAAACCTCACTTTGTATTGTATTTTTAGCATACCGCCCCTAGTATTGTTTATTATGTCAATGTAAAAAACCGCATTTTTCTTCTGATGTCTTCAATATATTGGCCCAGATCCATACCACGAAAACGACTCATAATAACCCTTACAGCCATAATTGAAGCGCTGCTATGCTTGATGGTTATCTTTTTGTATTTTGTTAACAAACTTGGGTGTATAACACTTTTTCCCACTTTTTCGCATCGATATTGTTATGTATTTTGCGCAAATTTGATCTTGGATTGCATGTTCTGTTGTATGCCATAAAACTGGCTTTTATGGCTGTCCCCATTATTTTTTTTGTTTTTATTTTATTTATTCCAGATTACACCTGATTCAGAGATCATCTAATAATTTATCTAGCCTAAATTATTTTCTCGGCTTAGGATGCGTACCTATTGGTTACTTATTTTCCAAAAATTTCTTATTCTAATTCAAGCTACCCAGCTCCAGCGGTTTCTGCCTTTGGAGTATCCTCCACGTGTTTCCTTTGTTGTTTTATCTATGACGTATCCCATCTTCAAGTCCCTATTCACAATCCCTCGCACTATTTTATTGTGGAAGAATTCTATCATTGTCCCCACTATTAAAACGTTTTCTTTTTGGGTATCGATTTTCGATTGAATTTTTTTGTTTGCGTAATATTCTTGCAAATTTGAAACAGGTTTTCTTCTGATTTTAGTCTGGTCGCAATTTCCCTTTGTTTGTTATACTGCAGTGATTTTAGCAATCCATTTTCGCGAAGCAATACAAATTTTCCTTAATTCGTTTTAAAATAATATTTAGATTTGAGCTGCTCTTCACACCTTGTTAAAGCTAGCCGAAAGTTGCCAGCCGAAAGTTGCCAGCCGAAAGTGAAAAAAAATCGATAATGCAAATAGTGTCTTGACTACTTCAGCCGAAAGCTAAACAAACTATATATTTTGAGATATCCTAGCCTTAAGCGACTAACCGACAAAATCAGCCGAAAAGATTGCAATTTTACCGATATTATTTAATTGTTCCATGTGTACATAGCAGTATACGACCAAAGTATTATGTTTGGAAAAAGTCTCATTTAAAGAGGTTTGTAAGCGGTAATAATCTGAGAAAGTATAGTAATAAAAAGAATGCCATATCTGTTGATTGCAGCCGAAAATTGCCGTTGAAGAAGTTTAAAAATTATCAAGCTTTAAATGATTTCTAATTGTCGTTAAAGTGGTTTGCAATTCAAGACTACTAATGAGATTATAGGGGTGAAATTATCGTTTTTCCCTTGTTTCGTCGATAAAATCTTCATCATTTGAGATTGTGCCACATGGGCACCAATCTGACTATTCCGATTCGATACCCCATGACCATAGGTAGATTTTGATTATAGGTTAGGGTGAGTCTGATGGGGTTATAAGGGTGAAATTTTCATTTTTACCTTCTGACGATAAAAATCGTTCTTCATGAATGATTTTATCGACAAAACATGGGGAAAATACATTTTTTACTCATAATCTTTCAACCTAAACTTAAAATTTAAATCTTTAGTCGTATTTTTATAGAGTTTCCATAGCGGGACAGACACTGGGTATTTGGAAAAATCTCGATAGGTGAACAGTTTTATCGTCGAAACAATGGAAAATGGAACATTTCACCAATATAACCTCATCAAACCCACTCCAAACATATAATGAAATTCTACTTAGGGTCATGGTTCGTCAAATTGGTACAGTCTGATCGGATCAAGATCTTGATATAGGAACTGATGATTCATTTGTTATTTTTAAATCTGTATTACCAGCATTTTTCGGTTGAATATTGAAGTTAAACTTCTTTATCGATACAATCTGCATTATCGACTATTATAATATTTCCGGTTAATAACAATAAAGATAATATAATATATAATATCTACATTACCATCTTTCGGCTGGGTAACAAATACTCTGCATTACCACCTTTCGGCTGGAATCTTTTTGCTAATTTTAACCGTATGCTCATCACTACTTTGTTGTGTTTTTAATTAATTAATCGTGGATTGCATCAAATTTTATTTTTTTTCTATATTTAACCCATATATACTCGTACGTATCTTATAAACATATCGGCACAGTTATTTTATAGTTCATTGTTCTTGTTAGGCTTATTCAAATTGCCTATAGTAAAATAGATTAACCTCGGAACAGAAACAAATGTACACTACAAATGTATATTTTTCTCTATGGTAATGTTAAGGCTGGTTTATAATTAAGCACAATTTCTTGTAACTCAATGAAATTCGACGATATACTTCGGATGTTGGTGTATGTGGTAATTGATTTGGTTTCTTAGTATTTTCAATTTGCGCTGATATTCCGTGCAATTATTATTCCACGTAGCGTGGTTTACATCAATATTTAGATTTAGCTTCTTATTTGTTTCAACGCTGTTGCTAGATTTGGTTTCTGTGCTGTTACAGTCATTATACATGGTGGCTGAGACCAAGTGTTACCAAATGAAAACGCTGTAATTTTTTTAATTTTGATTATTTTTTATTGAAATTTCGTGGAATATGTTGAAAACATATTACATTTTATGAAAAACATGTTACTGCTCGATATGACCTCCTTTGGCTCCGATTATATGATTCAGTCTTCCATAGAAAGCATTGCATGCTGACCGAACGTGAGCTTGCGGTTTTTATTCCATTCTCGAACAAGAGCTGACTTCAATGCATCAACACTTTCGTATTTTTTAGTGGACACCTTACTCTCCAAAATGGGCCATATGGAGAAATCCATGGGATTCAAGTCTGGTGAATATGGTGGCCATTCTTTCGACGAAATCAGCCGCAGAACGCAATTTTGTAAAAATTGCTGTGTCGCTCGAGCTTTGTGTGACGGTGCCGAGTCCTGTTGGAATGTCCAACGGTTCGTACCAAAGTGTTTACGTGCCCAAGGTAGCAAAGCATCGTTTAGGATTTTTTGGCGGTACACCTCTTGGTTTACCTTGGCTCCATGTTCGATGAAAACCAGAGGAGTGCGTCCATCTGCAGTAACTGCAGCCCAAACCATAACATAAGCTGGTGATTGCTTGCGCATGGCAACTCTTGTGTCCAAATTATCGTTGGACTTGTGCTCTAACCAAACACGATCATTTTGTTTATTCACATACTGTTGAATGGTGAACATTTTCTCATTAGAAAAGATAATTTTTGGAATCTCATCACGTTCTGCCAAGGCCTTCAATGCTCGTGTTCTTTCAAGCCTAACTTTTTTGTTGTGCCTCCGTAAGATCTTGAACTTTTTGTATCTTGTAGCGCTTCAAGTGTAGTTCATTTTTCAATATGGTTTGAATGCTGTATCGTGAAACATGTAGACGTGCGGCTAATTGATTGGCACTTTGACGAGGATTTCGTTGGATTCGTTTCTTCACATTTCGTATAATTTCTTTTGATGTTGCTGTTTTTTTAGGACCGCCTCTGTTGCGTTTAGCGATGCTACCAGTTTCGTTGTATCGAGTTATGGTTCGATACACAAACATTTTATTCACATTCAAATGCTGGAGCTGACGAACTATTGCTGTTTGTGAATTTCCACCCAAATATAGTGCAATTACACTATTACGTTTGAATTCCATTACGATTTTTTTATGAAGATATTAAATTAGAACAATTATTTGTTGACCACATGTAAACAACTAACCAAACTTCAATCTGTCAAAAAATTGACGCGCGAAAATGACAACTACACATATGACAGCAGAGTGAAGTCAGTAACATTTGGTCTCAGCCACCCTGTAGATAGGGCAAGTCGGTGAAGTTTTTACTAAAATAAAATTAAATGATTTTAGTAAAATTTAGTATAAACTTCCCCCATTCGAAACGTTTCGGTATCTCATTAAAGGAATGCTTTTCGGATCAATCTGGCTTACGATGACTTCTTTGGTTTTCTTGTGGTTTCTTTGGCTGTAACAGGACTAATTTGGTTGGATTGGTTTTGACGACTGCAGCGAAGGATTTCGTCTCATCAGGTTTATGGTATTCTTTAGTTTTAATTACACCTAACTGTTCATTAAGCTTCAAATGATTTGCGCATAAATGCTGTTTTAATTCTTCAACGAACTTGCTAGTTTTGTTGAATTCTTCATTTATAGTACCCTCCTCATGATTTTGGCAGTAGTTAAGTATAAAGGACATAATGGTCTATGAAACCCAGACTATGTACATTGTAATAGACAATATTGAAATGAAGCAAATTCTGGGAAATTGGTCATTAAAATGAATAAAGGTTCATTTATTTTCTGTCCAAAGGCTCTCGACAAATAGCACTTGTTAAAATTTATGTCTTGCAATTTATAAGTTTTTATGACATTGCACACATAAATAAGAAATACAAATCCGAGTGTTTATTTTAAATTTATTTGCCGAATTTGAATCTTATACACCTGCTCTTGAGAAACAATAATTTTCAGTTTTGCTGGTTCGTGTATTGTCTTGTGTGTCTTTGGTATATGAAGAATCTAAGAAAATTTTGGATAAACGCGCGTTCTCGATTTTATCCGAATCTGTAAATAAACCAAACACCGTACAACAAATACACAACAAACACAAATTATTGGATTTTTTGTCATATTTTCTACATTTTGTATCGTTCCTTTATATAGAGAGCCAATCTGTAAATTGTAAGCCTTAGGGGGCATTATTTAATTCCATTTATTATCTATTTACCATCAATTTATTTATATATTGTAATAATGTGTGTGTGTGTGTTATTTGTGTGTAGTAAACTGGTTTATTTCTTACAATAAAACGTAATAATAACAATAACCATAAAGAAAATTTATCAAACATATTTTTCTTAAAGAAATTTTATTTTCTCAGCCATACATACGAGTATTCTTTGGTTCGATTATAATAAATAAACCAATGGACACGAAATAAACTCTCGAAGAAATTTGATTTATTTAATGCATTTATTCGAATGTTGCCCGTCTAGTGCCACAAACACATACACAGTTAGTAGGTTTGGCATTAACCGACCTACTCGACGAACCAAAACAAAAAAACCCGAATCTGTTCAATGACTGCAAAAATCACTCAAAAAGTTAATCAATTTAATTATAACACATTCACATTAAATAGAAAAACATTAAGATTTCAAGAGATCATTGATCACAATCCCAATCAGAACTAATCGATCAATTTAACTCGCTCTGTTAGTGTTGGTGTGTGCGTTCCTGTTATTCTTATAAGTTGAATGAATTTTTTTGTTGTTTTTGTTGTATTAACAAATAGTAATATAAAATTGAACAAAAAAAAAATTTACTGATGAAAATTAATGTTAAAATGATTTAACGATCAATCAAATTAGTTTTTTTTCGCTGTCATAAATAAAATATCGATTTTATTGATAATAAATTTTTGTGTTATCATGATAAATTGAATGAAAATTAATCAAGAAACAAGAAGTGAATCAATAAATATTTTTTGGAAAAACAACAACAGTGAGAGAATAAACCACGACCAAGTAGGTGTGTATTCAATGTGTGTGCGATCAGCATTAATTTTAAGTGTTTATTATGATTAGATTTAGGAGACTAAATAATTTGTTCTTTTGTTATTTCTTCTACAATTAAAAGACGATGAGTTGATTTGACGAGTCACACCAACATCGTACTGAAAACAGGATTTATCAATAAGATTAATTATGTCGTTAAATATCCTTCGATATAATATATGTTTAATAAAGGGTGATTTTTTTGTGGTTAGGATTTTCATGCATTAGTATTTGACAGATCACGCGGGATTTCAGACAAGGTGTCAAAGAGAAAGATGCTCAGTATGCTTTGACATTTCATAATGAATAGACTTACTAACGAGCAACGCTTGCAAATAATTGAATTATATTACAAAAATCAGTGTTCGGTTCGAAAAGTGTTTCGCGATTTACGTCCGATTTATGGTCTACATAATCGACCAAGTGAGCAAACAATTAATGCGATTGTGACCAAGTTTCGCACTCAGTTTACTTTATTGGACATTAAACCAACCACACGAATGCGTACAGTGCGTACAGAAGAGAATATTGCGTCTGTTTCTGAGAGTGTTGCTGAAGACCGTGAAATGTCGATTCGTCGCCGTTCGCAGCAATTGGGTTTGTGTTATTCGACGACATGGAAGATTTTACGCAAAGATCTTGGTGTAAAACCGTATAAAATACAGCTCCTGCAAGAACTGAAGCCGAACGATCTGCCACAACGTCGAATTTTCAGTGAATGGGCCCTAGAAAAGTTGGCAGAAAATCCGCTTTTTTATCGACAAATTTTGTTCAGCGGTGAGGCTCATTTCTGGTTGAATGGCTACGTAAATAAGCAAAATTGCCGCATTTGGAGTGAAGAGCAACCAGAAGCCGTTCAAGAACTGCCCATGCATCCCGAAAAATGCACTGTTTGGTGTGGTTTGTACGCTGGTGGAATCATTGGACCGTATTTTTTCAAAGATGCTGTTGGACGCAACGTTACGGTGAATGGCGATCGCTATCGTTCGATGCTAACAAACTTTTTGTTGCCAAAAATGGAAGAACTGAACTTAGTTGACATGTGGTTTCAACAAGATGGCGCTACATGCCACACAGCTCGCGATTCTATGGCCATTTTGAGGGAAAACTTCGGAGAACAATTCATCTCAAGAAATGGCCCGGTAAGTTGGGCACCAAGATCATGCGATTTGACGCCTTTAGACTATTTTTTGTGGGGCTACGTCAAGTCTAAAGTCTACAGAAATAAGCCAGCAACTATTCCAGTTTTGGAAGACAACATTTCCGAAGAAATTCGGGCTATTCCGGCCGAAATGCTCGAAAAAGTTGCCCAAAATTGGACTTTCCGAATGGACCACCTAAGACGCAGCCGCGGTCAACATTTAAATGAAATTATCTTCAAAAAGTAAATGTCATGGACCAATCTAACGTTTCAAATAAAGAACCGATGAGATTTTGCAAATTTTATGCATTTTTTTTTAAAAAAAAGTTCTCAAGCTCTTAAAAAATCACCCGTTAGTAACCAGGATTCTAGGCGAATATGAATAATAACCTTAGCACCGTGTTTGGGGTATAGAGTTCCCCAAGTCATTTTTGATAGATAATAAAGCCTTACCGATAGCCTTTCGTGGTAATAAGTGATGGTTTATTACATCACTTTTCATAAACAAATATTGTCCAAGACCAATCTCAAGAGAAAAATAATGATACTAACTATTTCGTGCTATGAGGATCTGTATTCCCCAAACTATATTTGATACAATTAGTATGAAAATAACATTTTGTTGCAATATTTTAGAACTTATTTCGTTTTTTCTATTTACTAAATGTTCATTACTAGTACCTAAATACAAAATAAATATTACTATTAAATTACCGTTTCATATGTTATTTTGGTTCTATCCATATAAAAAGGGTAAATCACCAAAATCTCACCTAATTATCTAAAATATTTTAGTTTCGAATGATGTTTGTCTTGTGCGAGTGCATATGATATTTCGCTCATTTGCTGCAAGAGTGACACAATCCAAAATTTTTAATTTTTTAGTAGAGCGATTTGAAAATATCACTCAAAATTGTTTGTAAAAACGGTATTTTTCAAAAGTAAATAAAAATACATTCTGATTAGTAAAATACATTTTTTTCTATTCCTACATCCTAATTTGTATAATTCATTAATATTTTGCTAATTCCCTTAGAATCGTTTCCAACGTTTTAAAATGTTAATTTCTTTCGCGAATTGAGTCATTTTTTATATGGAATTTTACCTAATTTGCTAGAAATGCAGGTAACTCTGTCTAACTCAAACTTTGTCTATTTCGAAATTCTTCTTATGTCAAATTTAAATTAAAGTACGTTGCTATTTATAGCATTTCCTATCTCAAACTTTTTCTATATTAAACTGATTTTTATGTCGATGTAATCTTGGAGGAAAAAGTTGAACAAATTCCTAAACATAATTCCTAACAATAAATATAAAATTGTAATTCAATAAATAAAAATTCATAATTAACACAATAAAAAAAGTGCATAATCGTAATAATAAAAAAAGTGCATAATCGGCACAAAGCGAAATATATATGAGCAAAGTCTTTTGTAAACTTTCTATAATACCCGATTAAGCCTAAGAAGAACTTAATCTGTTTCTGGGTTGTAGGTAACGGAAAATTTTTTATTTCATTAATTTTAGTTGGGTTAGGTTTTACTCTTTCTCTAGTCATTACGTGTCCTAAGAAGTTCAGTTCTTTTGGTAGAAATGTAATTTATCAACTTGTATTTTACTATTAGCACTTTTGAGTTTTTTAAATACTTTCCTTAGATCTTATCCATCACTCTTTGGAATGAGGATGTTATCCATCACTCTTTGGAATGTACTAGGGGCGTTCTTCAGACCGAAGGGCATACGAACAAATTCGTAGTGTGCTCCGCTCCGTCTGTTGAAAAGCCGGTTTTGGAACGATTTTCTACTTGGTGAAATCCGTTTGCGATATCTATTGTAGAGAAATATATTGATAACGTAAAATAATAACGATAAAATAACGTAAAAAAAGCTTCTGATGAAGAAATCTATGAGTTGCTCGTATTAAAAGCGTATTATAAAGGAACGAGTATAATAATAGCCATACAAGTACCGCAGTTCTATAAAGTCTCATTAACATATTACCACATGAAACCAGTACCTATTAATACTACCGAAATAATTCCTATCTCAACCAATTCAATTATCCTAAACCCTCAAGTCTACATGGTGTTAGCCAAACCTTGCTCAATAATCTAAAATATATATTATTGCAAAAAACAAGTATACAGCCTTACCAATAGCTGTATACCAAATATACTGTTGAACCAAAATGCAAATTGTGTCCTTTACACTTAACTACTGCCATTGGGTATTAAAATATCCTCTTTCTATCTCGAAATTCTTTCTATAGAGGCCTAAATTGGAAAACATGTCTGGTTTATTTGGACGACATCATTGTACTAGGCTGGGCATTTGATGAACACGTTAACAAGCTATCCGGGCGGCAGGATTGAAATTAAGTGCAACAAAATGCATCTTTTTCAGGGAAGAAGTTTACTATTTGAGTCATATTGTTTCAAGTAATGGTGTGCGAATAGACCCAAAGAAGTTAGTATTAGTAATGGATTGTCCTGCATCATAACCTACCCAATATTAGTCTTCAGTTACACCAAGTCTTCATCGCCATACCGAAAAAATCAACCATTTGAGTGGGGTTGCCCCGTCAAGTAGCCCCTTCGATTTAAAGTTAATTGTTAAGAACAATATTCAATAAACAAAATGCTCAATACAGTTATCACTCGTTACCACAGTCTCCCGAAGAATGCCTCTACCATGAAGTAGCCAATATTATTAGCAGTACAACTTGCAGTCCACCCAATAAAAATCACCTACGAACTATACAATTATTCCCAGCACCAATAACCAAACACCTAACAAAAGTAAGAAAACAGGAATCTCCAGTTCTTCCTTAAATTGTATGATGTTCTTATGCATTTTTCATGCAATTAGCATGAAAATTGCATAAGAACATCTCATACAATTTTCCAATATAATCGAATTCGCTCCTAATTAATATTTAATATGAATGCCTATTTCCCTCAAACTCTCATCGTTTTCTACTCAGGCACCTTTTGCACAAACACAAACCCGTCAAATATAAGCTGGAGTTATTCAGAGTATTGGAAGCCTTAAATTCACACGCAAGTGAATGGTGATCTTGTTCCGCTAAACAGAAGTGGAAGAAATTTATTATTGATTTTTAGATTCCTCCAAAATTCTGTCAAAATAATAATTACATACGGTTAAAGCACGAAATCGATAAATGTGTGCATTTTTTTTTAAAATCGGTTGTAAAGAGATCATATGTTCACGAAATGTTTGCTAATGTCTCTCTTCTTGCGTATTTTTATTTATTCCTCATCAGCTGGCTAAGCGTCATGAGCGGCGAAGTTACCTTAAATATTTACTTTCTTAAGAAGTAATAAAAAAACTTTTTATTTCCTTTTTTTTACAATATTTTACAATTGAACGTAAACTATAAACTCAATTACACTTTTCTATTTCTTAATCAATTTTTACCTGTACTTTTATATGCTCGGTCTTCACTCGCCTAATTTTGTCATGACGTTAGAATGACATGACAAAATGTATTTGTATTGTATCTGCACATGCGCATTACATCTGACACAAAGAAAACATATTAAAATTGCTGATGTTTTTATCATGACATTGTGACAAAATGAGTAGAAAATTGTATTTTACTCTCAAACAAAGCAGAGAGCATAAAATGATTTTACTTACATTTTAGTGTTAATAGTTGTGAGTGTGTGGAAATATAATTTTGACATGACTTTGTCGTGACAAAATTTTTTGAGTGAAGATCGAGCATTAAGAGACAGTTTGGGACATTCGTTTAATTTTCTGAATTCGTTCTAAATTCTTCAGAGTCAGAAACATCATTCTACTTATTTAATTTTCTAAAGTCAAAATTACAATTTTTTAATTTGCTATTTTGCACTTTTTAAACATGTTGGAAATTTTATATGCATTTCTGTTGTAATGAATTTCTTTAAACGTGCCGGAAATTCATTTCCGCTCTAAATTATTAATTGAGATCGTATATTAGACTTCGCTTTTTTACTTTTTGTCGTGACCTGTAACTCACGTGCCCGTGAGAGATTTTAAAACCGTGAGTTTACTATTCCAAATGACTTTGTACTTATATCATAAAATGTAGACCGTATGGGGTGAATGGTGAAACATTTCTGGAATATAGGCCTCTCATTTCATAGATTTCGGAGCAGCAGAAACATGTTTCCAAATTTTTATTCGCACATTTACCAATTTCGCACTTTCACCGTAACAAATACACTGTTTCAAGACTAATCTTCTACTGATATATTTATTATCTACAAATGTTTCAACATTTATTGTATTAATTTTTTTTTGTATGAATTGTAATTTTCTATTTTTGATTAACTTTCGCGTTACAAACAATTTTTGAATGAGGAATTTGTAATTCTTACAAAAGTTGCATTGATACAAATCACTTTTGTAAAGTAAATGATTTTTGTATAAAACGTGTTTTTAATCAATTGTAATTCTCGTTCTTGTTTATTTGTTAGTTAAAAATTAAACTAATCACAATTCTCTGTTTTACATTATTTCTTAATTAAAAATTAAACATTATCCACTAACACTAGTCTTCCTTTACAATTTCTTGTTTAAATCGTTGAAAAGGTCTCGAAAAAAGGCCACAAAGTTAGCTGAATAATCTAGTACTAATAACTGCCGCTATGGCGCTGAACGAAGATTAATTTTAACCGAAAATTAAACATGTTTCTTGAACTCAATTTAGCGGACCTTTCTGTGGGACTCAGAGTCATTTTTATAAAATCGGTTCGAAAGTGATAAAATAAAAATTGGTGAGTTATTTTTAGTATGAATTTTTCTCGGTTGAGGGCTACGACAAATGCTGCGACAAATCACGCAATATTGTACAATATAACTATACCTATAAGTTATAGTAGTGACTCTAGAAATTTTCTAATGTTAATGGATCTAAGAATTTTTGAACCGATGTTGATTTAATTTTTTTGTTTGTAGAAAATGAGACGTTTCATATAAAAGTTACATTCTTACGAATAAAGCGCTCTAAAGTATAAGATTTTTTGTATGACGCGTTCATTGAATGAATTCTAATTTTTGGTTTTTGTATGAATTGCTTCACAATTAATTTTTGTTTAAGGTTTTTGAATTTATAATAAATTTAAAATATATTTACGTTTTTTTTAAAATTAATTAATTTAAGTTCATACTAAAACTTTTTGGGTTTAATTGTTTGTATATATTTTTTTTAGATCAATTGTTTTGAGAATCACGGTGTGTAGTATTATTAATTCTATTTGGATGATTTGTAATCGGATCTTTTTTAATAACAGAATTTTCGGAATTTTAGTTTAAATTATTATTCCGATTTTAAATGTTGTCAATTAAATCTAATTATTGTACCTACTACAAATTACGAATTTACTCGAATTAAGAACAAATCCAACTTTGACTATTCATATAATTTATTACAAAACATTATTTGTGAAATAAAATATGATTTATGTAATTAAGTAATAAAAATTACTGTTGCTCATTAAATGTTGTTACATAATTACCCGATCATAATTATTTTATGGTGGCTGCGGATATAATGTGTGCTTGTATGTGTGTTATATAGGAAAAGGATAATTTTGATAAAAATAAAATAAATTTTTTGGAAATTACAAAATAATTTTCATTTTTATTCTATGGGCTAATTACTTTTATTGTGTGTTAAATATTTTTTGTTCGGTGTGCATGTGTAATGTGTACATATCAACAAATTAGTTTAATTAATTATGTTTTTTTATGATTTTTAATGTTGATTAAACATAATGTTAATGTGTTGGTTTTATGAACATAATTATGATATATTACACTATCCCATTGTATTTATATAAGCTGTTTTAATTTTTTTTTAACTTTGCTGTTTTGGTAAACATAAACATATTTATTCTAATAATTTTATGTAATGTTATGTTTTTTTAGAATTTAGTGATTTGTTGACGGGTGGTGGTTCATAATTCTCGCGAGCTTAATCGTCTCCAGTTTTTGTATTGTAACCAATTTTACAAACTACACAATATTCATATCATGCATCCAAAAATAAATTATAGAAATTGTTTAGTTTCTCGTCTAATCAATCTCATACACAAAATAGATGAAGAAAATTTATGATTACAATGATTTTCGTGCATTGAATTTTAAATGAATAATTTGAAAAGTTTGTATATAGTTTTTTTGTAAGGGAATTTATATCGAATCAACGGATCAAATATATTTTTGATTAAAACCTATAAAAATCATAAATCTATATAACCCAAGAAAAAAACATATTTAATTAGACGGTTTTGTATGTACATGTGATATCTAAATTGGCTGCGCGACCTACACCCGACACAATCAATTATGTTCTAGTGTATATTTTATACCATAGAATTAAAAGAGTAAATGTGCAAATAAATTTGCTGCCTTTCACAACTTGTTGACTCTGTAAAAAGTTATGAAAAACTCTTTTTGTCTTCATTATCCTTAACACCAATGCCATTATTATATTTTCTCTACACAAAGAAAATACCGAATTAAAATATAAGCAACTCACAAAGTTTTCGTAGTATACAAGGGAAAAAAAATATATAATAAAAAAAAAGGAAAATGGCAAAAGCACTCCATCATTTTATTACGTTTTTCTTTCTTGTCGTACAACTTTTTATTTTTCCTTTTAATCATGGTGTTGTTGGTATTGTTGTATATGTGACGTGGAGGGAAAACGGCAAAAAAATATTATTCTTCATCATCTAAGGCGCGTGCCATGTATTTTCAAATAATAGAAGCTCAACAAACTTTCGCGTCAGGTTTTTTGTCATTTTTGCCGACTTTAAAAATGTTAGCCTTTAATTGTGATTGTTTTTGGTTTTTCTCTTCTTGGAATATCAACGATATATTATTATATCATGAAATTAACCCTCGATAATCGAGTAATTTGTTTGTTGTATTTACTATTCGTTAAGGACACATCTTTATAGATTCAATCACACACTATAGGCAGTGTGAAAATTACTCTAAATATAACGTAGTATAACTCTAACTTTCACTTAAATTGGAGGTGTATTTTGCTTTTAATTTACATTAATTCAGAACATTTACAGAACTTATACTAGAAAAATAAAATATTAGAGGTTAATTTTGGTTTTAGTATTGTTTGCTTGTGAATTTCCAGTAGCAAAAAACAATTATTCATCATAGTTGGAGCATTTATCAGTTGTAATTGAAGTAGAGTTAGCTTTATATAAAACTGAAAAAATTAAGATTTACATATCGTGTTCAGATTACAATTACTACTGACAAAAAAGCCTACTATGATCAATAATTTCATTTTGCTACGATAAATTCTCAAACCATAAAAGCTAAGTCAAAACCCGACATCTAATATTTTATAAACCAAAACAACATAGGGGCCCTATTATGAAGTTTTCGATACACTACGTTTTGTAGCAGACGGATCATACTAACGGGGAGTAGGACAAGATTTTTTGATCGCTATGGCTCAATCCACCGTATCCTTAGTAATGACATAGACTTTACAGATTTTAGAATCAAATTTATGTAGCAAATACATAAATTTTCAACAATTCGACCGAGAGAAAATCAAATCAAAAGAAAAAAAATTGTCAAATCAGGTATTCAGAATTGGATAGCGATTTAAAAATGTATTTAAGAGAAGTCCCGGAGTTCGGCCAGGCAATTTCTAAACTAATTATGGGCGAATCTGGTATGTTGAGTTGAATAGAGATTCCAACATAAACCGCGGATGAAGTTCTGAATTTTTCTACAAAATAAATTTGAAAATAATTGGCCAAGGAATTATTCAGTTCTTCCATTCACCATAGCCAAGCCAAACTTGGCCTTAATCCGCTAAGAGATGACCCCGTCAAATTCAGCTTCCCCAAAACTAAAATTTGTTAGAATTCAAATTCAGCCTAATTCGTATTCAAAAATTAATTTATGCATCTTCCGTAGTATACTGTCTAAAAACAGATTACTGAGACAATTCCGCCATCTCAGTCAATCAAAAGAGATCAAGGTTTACGTGAGGTGACCGCACGAACGGAAGATAGAACCACGGAAGATAGAACTCAAATCAATCGATATTCATGTCTGACATTCCCATGCAATTGCGACCCTGTTTCGAGAAATATTGTTGAACCAGATACCAGTATTAGTGCCAACTGCAAATAATCAACTGATGCCAAATTCTGCGACTCTTAAATCAACCTACAACGGAATTATAGTAGAAGTCTCAAAATCTCAGTCACAAGCAGTAAATCTCATCCAAACATCACTCACTGCTACAACAAATAATCTTTAGACAATTAGTGTGGTGAAACCAAGAAGATGGATATTTATCAGTAGATTTGTGTGAAATAAATTTCAAATTGTAAATTTAAACGCGGGTAGAATCATAAAACAGTAAATGGCTACGTTTCATATCGAATCAGTATCAATGACTTACAATTTGATTCTATGGCCAATTCTGATGCTTGGCCAAAAGGATTTATCAAGGATGTTGAGTTTCCAAAAACGCACTAGTTTTTTTTTTCGAAATACAAGAAACCACTGCAAAACAACTAAAAACCTGCAAACCGAACAACTCAACATGTAACCTCAATGATGTTTTCAATATACGATCTACGGATTAGGTTGGTGATGTCAACGCTGAATTGATGTATTTTTCGCGATCCGAAAATCGAGAGTTAATACCATTAAAATAGAGATGCAATGTGTTCATCTTCAGAAAATTACTCAAAGACTCTTTGGGGGGCATGTATGTATGCCCCACCATTTATTTGTTTTTTTTTAAACAGTAAGAAGCAAAACGGTAGATTTTGGACAACAGAATTCGGAATATCGTCTGAAACGATCTTTGGAACTTATTTCTTCTAAAATGAACTCGGTGCAACAATTACTGTCAGTGGTCAATTACTGTCCTCAATATCGGACTATGTTGGAAAAGTTTTTAAGGCCAACTGCCATCGTCGACAGAGCTGTGGTTCCAACAAGATGGAGCTACACCCCATACTGCCATAGAGACACAATAGCTCTGTTACGAGATATCTTTCGTCAACAAATAATACCGAACAGATGCAATTTCAATTAGCCTCTACCAAATTTAACCGCTCCCGACTGTTTTGTTTGGGCTTATGTTACAGAAAGAGTGTATGTCAATTAACCATTTTTGAAAAATTTTGCAGCAATTTTGAGAAAAAATTGGAGGCCTATTATGAAATTTTCGACAGTGTTTGTTTTCGATATTATCAAAAAATTTACGACACCTCTTAAGGTGTCGAATATCTTTACAAATACATAAAATATTTATAAAATTAACTTAAAATATTAAATTTTGGGTTAATTAATTTTAATTATTAAATTTTAATGAATTTAATTATAAAAATTTTTCGTGATACAATTTTATTGAGATTCGTATATTTTCGAAACAATCGAAAATTTCAAAATAGCTATTTTCGATTATATCGAAACGTTCGATATTTTTGAAAACAAACACTATCGATAATACCATAATAGGCCCCCAGATAATTCAATTGAATTTCGCTGATGAAATAAAATGGCCGCCACCTCAAAAGCTGTCGTATATTTTCAAAACGTCATCGAAAATTTCATAATAGCTAATTTTCGATACTTTCGAGAAAAAAAAACAGTATCGAAACATTTTTTTAATAGGTTATTTTCGAAGTTATCGAGTAAAAACGCTATCGAAAACTTCATAATAGGGCCCCAGCTAACTGACTCTTGTCAATTTATACATTGTTGTGTTAAAATAGAAATAAAACTGTTTTGGAATTGAATAAAGCGCTTTGACCCGTAATTAAGAGTGCCACATTTGGGATGCATCAAAATAAATGTCACATTGTTCATATAAGGGGTCTAGGACCCATCTTTACCCTCGGACAATACCCCTCGTCATAACCCCCTACCAATTACCTCAGACATTACTTGCTGTCATTACCCCCGGACTTTACCCTTGGTAATCTAAAGATGGGTTAGCTAATTTACCATGGGCCATCATAAAGTGAGGAATATACTGAAATTATCGGTTTAATTGTGCTAATCGTTAAACATTAGGTTTTCATCAATTCAAAGCGCTCTAATCCTTGTCTTTAAACGTATGCTGAACTGAATGTCCTGAGCCTGGAAAACTCCCGAAGTCTCCCGGATTTGAATTAAGAAAGATTAATAATCGAATTTCGAATGTTCGAAAAAAGCCCTTTTAGTAAGACATTAATAAAGTGCCAGAGCAAGACGTAAATAAAATGTTTGAATCAAACATTATGTGATTTGTAATAGTTGTTGTGTTTAAGTTTGAAGCTCCTGAATTTTAAAATTATATTTTGAACTACGTTAAATAAAAATGAACGCATGCCTATTGGTTAGGTACATTCCCTAAGGTTTCTGCTTTAAGATAGCCTAGTTAGATCTGATTATTACCCATCTCTTGGATTATTAGTTTTGAATTATCGAAACACAGTATTTGCGGTTCAATTTTGATTTTCTTTTATTGGTTCACCTGCACGTTTTCCCGTTTTATTTAATTGATTTTGTTAAAATTTCATTTTACAGTTTTTGACTGTTGACCAGTTTTTTGTCTATGTATCAGATACTTTTCGCTGAGAAAGGTAATAATCCAAACAAAAAAAAGTTTCCTGAATAAAATTTAACAATATCACAAAATTCCTAGAATTCGCTGTACTCATATAATGTCTCGTCCAGAAAATTTATTGTTTTGGGTAAATATTTGTTTGGAGCACAATTTATGTTTTTGAACATTGAAAGTGGCCTCCTAAACGGAGGCTCCGATCTAATTTAGCGTTTTACCAATTTATGAATCCATGATGAATAAAATGATTTATGGGGATGATTATGATTGAGGGGATAAAAGGTTACGCTACTCGCCACAAAACATCCCAGCGGAATAAAATATTGAAAGTAGTGATCTTTAAAATGACAAAATAATTGATCTGCGAAGTAAAGGAACTCGTTATACGAAATCTTCAAATTTAACAATATTCCGTTTTTCCGCCATTTTCCGCGATGTAGTCTCAGCATGACTTGGGCTATTAAGAAAACATCCGAAAATATTGGTTACTAGTGGAAGTTTATGAGATTTTGGCCAGAAACTGAGAAGAACTTATATGACCGCTGAAAATCAAAAAATTATAGGAAAAATTCTAATCCATAAATTTTGTCCGAATTATCCCTGTATGCGATGCAAATTTTCCAATTACTAATTAAGAATTTGTTGAGTTCTCTCCAGCTCAAAATCCATTTTAATCGCGTAGAATGTACAGATACAATATTTTTAATCTAGAAACCAAATTTCATAATGATTGGTTATGAAATGGCCAAGTTTAGTCAAGCACGAACTAGAATTTTCTCCAAAACTCACTTAAAAATCCCTAACCAATGCTACTATCCAAATTCGTCGTAATTCTTTAAGGAATAGCGGAAGGATGAGATATTGTTAAATTTCAAGGTTTTATATACCGAGTTCCTTTACTTCGGCGATCAATCAATTTGTGAATTTAAGGTTCACTTTTAATATTTTATTCCGCTGGGATGTTTTATTATGTGAAAATGTTGAAACAAAATGAATAAAAAGTTTTCGCTGGTACATATATAACAAAGAATTTCTTTTTTATGATAGTGCTGCCACTTGTGGCGAATAACATAATCTCTTATTTTCCGCTGGCAAATTTCCGCTATCTTATACAGCTAGTTTTAGAGAAAATAAATTTTACGGTTCGTGCAATTAACATACAGTGCCGTTTAGTTCTCATTTCCCAATAGTTAGTAATTTGATTCACGTGACAACTTAGAATAGAAAGTGGAAGCGCATGCTTTCAGCGACGCATATGAATACACATCTTTAACGTTTATCTTAGTCACTTATCGTAAATAACCTACTTGCAAATTTCATTTTTGTCGCCAAGAAAAATCTATATAATAGGTAGGGGAAAAAGTTCGTGATCTTTTTCCCGGCAGATGGCTTTACATTCATATATCTCAGTAACCATTGATCGTATTGGGCAAACATTAAATACAAATCATTAAAATCGGTGAAGTGAATAAAAAGTTACAACATTTTAAACATGGAGATAAATAATGAAAAAATTCGATATATTTTACAATTTTATTACGCCAAAGGTAAAAACATGGCTCAGGCTTGCGAAAAAATTTGTGGAAATGGAGAAGGTGCTTTATCAAAATCAGCAGCAAAGAAATGGTTCAAGCGTTTTCTTTCTGGAAATATGGATGTCAAAGATGCACCTTGCTCTGGTCGACCAACCACTGGAAAAGTTGATGAAATCATACAGAAAATTGAAGAAGACCGGCATATAAGCAGCCATGCAATTGGTAAAGAACTAAATATTGATCACAAAACAGTTTTAAACCATTTGAAAATGGCAGGATACAAAAAGCTTGACGTTTGGGTACCACATAAACAGTTAAAAATTTACTGGACCGGATTTCTATCTGCGAAACGCTGCTGAAACGGAAAGAAAACGAGCCATTTTTAAAGCCAATGATTACTGGTGATGAAAAGTGGATAAGATACACTCCCGAGCATTTGATTATACCACTTTAAATTTTGCCCTAATTCTTTTGCCCTAATGTGGTTGTTGTTTTGCTATAATTTTTTTTATGTCTTCTCTTGTTGTGTTGTGAGAAAGAAGTTAAAATAAAACATAGGAACACGGTCAATTCAAATTTTATATTTTGCGAATATTTAAACATGAGCACTTGATTATAACCAGTAATTGTTTTTAAACTTTGTAAGACTGAAATGCTTCAAAATTATTTCAATTGTTTTTATTCTATTGCTGCGATTTATTTCCCGTCATTATTAATAAAACATTTCCCTTTTTTATAACAATGGGTCGAGGTAAATCGTTGACAAAGGAAGAAATTGGTAAAATTGTTGCATTTAAGCAAGGAAATTATTCTAATCGGTAAATAGCGATTAAAATTGGTCGAAATCATGTGACAATCAATAATTATCTAAATAATCAAGAAAATTATGGGAAAACCGTAAAGAGCGCACATCAAGAGCAACAACAGAACAAGAGCGTAGGTTAATTTTTTACGCGCTGCGTCGAATTCTGCTGCCACCGCTCGCAAAATAAAAGATAAAGTTGGATCTTCAGTCAGTATCTGGACAGTACGCAGAGTTATTAAACAGTGTCTGCATCGTAAACGGAAAAAACTTATGAAAAAACCACATTTACTTCAGCGTCATAAAGATGCTAGATTAAAGTACTGCCGGACACATTTTAATTGGAAGGAAGAATGGCATCAGGTGATATTTTCTGATGAAAAGAAATTTAATTTGGATGGACCTGATGGGTTTCAGTATTACTTCCATGATTTAAGGAAATCTGAGCAGTTTGTCTCGTTGTCATACCGCTGTTGGTACCGTCATGATATGGGCTGCAATTTCATTTCATGGCGCCATCGATTTGGTTGTTTTGGAAGGTCGACAGACCTCAGCGAATTACATTGAACTATTAGAAATGCAGAAAATTAATTTCCAAGAAATGTTCAACGGCCAACAATAGATTTTACAACAAGATAACGCGCCTATTCATACAGCAGGACGTGTTAAACAATGGTTTGCACACAATAACGTGGAGGTTCTGGATGGTTATCGCGCAAAATTTATGCAGAAGGAAGACAATTTTAAAACAGGGATGGGCTGATTGCTGCAATTGAAGATGCTTTCTAGCAAATACTATTAAATTATGTACAGAGCCTGTTTAATTCCTTATCAGATAGAGTTTTTGAAGTTGTACTCAAGAATGGGGGACCTACACATTATTAATAATAAAAAAATTAAAATCAATCGTTTTTTTATTTATTTTTACTATTTTATAACACTATCTATTGGCTGTTAATGGTTATAATGAAGTGCTCATGTTTAAATATTCGCAAAATATAAAATTTGAATTGACCGTGTTCTTTTTTTAACTTCTCTCTCATCAGCTAGTACACAACAAGAGAAAAATAAAAAAAAATTTATAGCAAAACAACAACCACATGAAGAATTAGGGCAAAATTTAAAGTGGTTATAATCAAATGCTCGGGAGTGTACGACAACGTTGTGCGAAAAAGATCATGGACGAAACGAGGTGAAGCTTCCCAAACGGTATCAAAGCCAGGATTGACGCCAAGAAAGGCAATGCTGTGTGTTTGGTGGGATTGGAATATAATCGTGCATTATGAGGTGCTGCCATCGGGCCAAACGATTGATTCTAATCTTTACTGTCAGCAACTAACGCGTTTAAGGTAAGCAATTCAGTTAAAACGTCCAGAATTGATCAGCAGAAAGGGCATTGTGTTCCATCATGATAACGCTAGACCACACACATCCTTGATGACCTGGCAGAAACTGAGAGAGCTTGGCTGGGCCATGCGGAACCATCTTAATGGTTTTACATTAAATTCAAAAGAGGCCTGTGAAAATGAGTTGTCTCGATTTTTTGCCTCTAAACTACAGAGTTCTACAGTGATCAGATCATGGTTCTACCAGAAAAATGGCAAAAGGTCATCGATCAAAATGGCACATATTTGGTAAAGTTCATTTGAAATAAGATAATTCTTTGTTTCAATGTCACCCAAAAACGGCCACGAACTTTTTCCCTAACCCTTATGTTCGTTTAACAGTTTTCAAAATTTGCAAAACTGAGTTTTAACCTTATAAGAGTTTTTAATGTATTACATAACCCTTATATCTAAATAAACTAAAAATATATATATTTTTTTATTAATGAATCTTAATTTTTAGATTGCAAAGCGTCTTAAGTAAAGTCGGCATACTGAATCTAATATTTAAAATATAATTAATTTAATATAAGAGAGCTTATATGTTTTATCATGCACTGAATATAGATTCCTAAGAATATTTTTACCTTGCTAGGTTCTTAAACATATTTCTTAAACACATTTCATTTTTAATTTTGAATTAGATATTCCTAATATGATTTTATTCCGTAATATAATAATTACATCCGGTGAAAATTAAGGATCAGTTACATCTAGTAGTTCGTCAATAAAAATTTTCCCATGTTTACTATACAAATAAAACATTAAACACCGCGCGCCACTATATTTTTTACGCTCCATATATTTTTGTAATCACACATCCCATAAATATTAAAATGATTCCTATAAACATTTTCATTTTTTACTTCCCAAGATTAGATCAATTTTTATTAAGCAAAGAAAAAAATGTTTTCTTCTTTTTTGCATAGATGAGAAATAAGATGAAAATAAAAAAATTAAATCCCTTTTTTATCACATTAATTTTATCTGATAATCTGCCTTTTTTGCGCAAGAGATGAAAATGTAAAAATTGCTAGGAAAAAAAAACACAAAAATTTAATTCAGTTTTTCTTTTAACATATATACACATACATAAATATAAATTAAATTAATTTTCTAATCAAATTAAACTAATTTAATATTTTATTATTATTACTTCTATTTTTCGTTTTTTTTTTTTAATTTTATTATTTTTTAAGTTTTATAAAATATTAATTAATTTTCTTGGAAAGAGCATCACACAACAAAAAATAAAATGAAAAATTATTACAATTTTTATGTAAGCAAGCAATGTTGGGCCTATATAGTGGAAACACCGCGCGCCGTCTTTGCGAGGGGCATATGAAAATAACTCGAAAACCTAACACGTTCTATAAAATTTGCCGTTTTCACTAAATGCGTCAAAACGCACGTTAGCTCAAAAAATAAAAACAATTTACCCTCAAATCATACTCTATCTATCCCTGGTTCAATAAATTTTGTTATTTTAGAAGCTTTTCCAGGTTCGTTTAAAATTATAGAAATTGAACATTTAAATTTCTAGTTAATTTAATAAAACTATTTGTATGTCAATCTACAGTACATTCAGTTATACAGGGTACCGCAAAAAGACCGTTCTAGTGTGAATGTTCAATAACTTCTTATTAATTATTTGATTTAATTTTTTTAAATACAGTACTATATTTCGTGGACTTTTGTTTTGGTCTAAACGTGAAAAATGATATCTCGCAAGTGATGACCATTTTCTGCTTCACACATCCGTGCTTCTTTTCTCAAAATTTCCGGTGTTATGGCCAAGATATCATTTCGAATGTGGTTTTTTAGTTATGGTATGGTCGCTGGTTTATTGACGTACACTCTTTCTTTCAAATAAGCCCAAATAAAGTAGTCGGGAGCTGTTAAATCTAATGAAAGCGGTGGCCAATTGAAATTACTACTTTTAGAAATTATTTGCTCATCGAATATGTCTCGTAATAGAACCATTGTGTCCCTTGCACAATGGGGTGTAGCTCCACCATATTGATCATCATTCACGGTAACTGTTGCGCCAACTTCATTTTCGAATAAATATTGGCCCACAGATCTTTTCAGACGATATTTCGCACCAAACAGTATACGTAAGTGGGTGTAATTGTCGCTGATGAATTGATTTTGGATGTTCTGTTGCCCAAAACCTACAGTTTTGCTTGTTTACGAAGTCATTTAATTGAAAATCGGGATTTTCTTCAACTTTCCCTCGTAGCGAAATGGTAAAGTCAAGCCTTTCCTGATAGTCTGTCGATCTTAATTCTTGTACAAGCTGAATTTTATATGGGAAAATTTTTAATGTGGCGAAACTCCTCTGTACTGGCGTTCGCAATAGTCCCAGTTGTATTGAAGGTCTTATTGTTGACGTTTCTGGACTATTCTGCACACTCTCCAGTACACGTTGAATATTATCACCCGTGCGTGCAGTACGTCGTCTTCCGGAACCTGTATCACTATTCTGGCTTTCTCTAGGAATAGGGAATAGGGAAAATATTTTCATAGCATTTTTGTCTAAATTATATTTTTGCCCTAATGTTGGAATTAGTTGGGTGTTTATAAAGGGTGTTTTTTTAAGAGGTTGCCGATTTTTTTTTTGAATAAAACACATATAAAATTATGAAATGACCAAAATTTTTTTTTATTTGGTAGATAATTTTTTGGCATTTAACATTTAAACACAATTTCTGGCATATGGCTACCACGACTATTTTTCACAAATGTCATTCTGGAGGTCCAATTTTCCAGCACTTTTTCAAGCATTTGAGGGCGTATGTCAGCAATGACACGTTGAATATTGGTTTCCAAAGCGTCAATCGATTGAGGTTTATCCACATAAACCAATGACTTCACGTATCCCCACAAAAAGTAATCGAGTGGCGTCAAATCGCACGAACGCGGAGGCCAATTCACCGGACCATTTCTCGAAATAATGTTGTCGTTGAAAGTTTCTTTCAATAAGTCGATTGTTTCACGTGCTGTATGGCAAGTGGCACCATCTTGTTGAAACCACATTTCATTCATATCCATATCTTCAAGATTTGACAACAAAAACTCATTTAACATGGTTCTGTATCGATTTCCATTCACGGTAACGCGTCGTCCTTCCTCATTTTTAAAGAAATATGGACCGATGATCCCACCAGCCCATAGACCGCACCAAACAGTACATTTATCAGGATGCATTGGTAATTCTAGAACGGCGTGTGGATTATCTTTGCTCCAAATGCGACAATTTTGTTTGTTGACGTATCCATTTAACCAAAAATGCGCCTCATCACTGAAGAGAATTTTACGGTAAAAAAATGGATCTTCGTTCAATTGATTTAACGACCAATCACTGAATTCACGGCGCAAACGATGGTCGTGTGGCTTTAATTCTTGCACCAATTGAATTTTGTATGGCACCAAACCCAAATCTTTACGTAAAATTTTCCATAAAGTCGATGGACAAAGTCCAATTTGCTGAGCACGACGACGAATCGATAAATTGTCGTTTTCTTCGACACTGGCCTCAACGACAGCAATATTTTCTTCTGTACGAACTCTTCTCATTCTTGTCGGTGGCTTGGCATCCAAAAGAGTGAATGTAGACCGAAATTTGGTAATTACGTTCTTTATGGTGGTCTCTGACGGACGATTATGTGCACCATAAAATTCACGAAGTGCTCTATAAACATTTTTAATTGAACACTGATTTTGAAAATAAATTTCCACGATTTGAAAACGTTGTTCTGGAGTTAACCTATTCATAATGATTTGCCAAACAATACTGAGTAGAAATGCCACTTTGAGCTGTCAAAACAACTGTCATAAAATAAAACGACATCTATCGGAAAAACAAACCTCCTAAAAAAACACCCGTTATTTTAGAAATAGAGATACGAATGTTGTGAATTATTTTTCCCTATAAAAGTTTTGTGGAACAAAAGTTTCGCAATCAACTTTGTTTCGAAAATATTTACACCAAACTAATTCCGATAGTAGGCACGAAAAATATAATTTAGAAAAAAAGGCTATGAAAATATTTTTCCCAATTCCCTAATCCCAGGGAAAGCCAGAATACTGCCACTGGGAGGTTTCTTATGGCATCTTGTTGCAGAAATTTTGCAACCAGTCGGTTTATTGTTGGTCTAGATGATACAGAACACACATTAAAATACCGTCAATAAGCATGCTGCATCAAAATAAAAGACCGTTGGTTTTCATAATACTACGTGCGCAACTAAATTTCCGTTTTTTTTTGTTGCGAAATGGAACATTTCAATAGAAATATAAAAAATATTTTCTTTAAAGTATTATCCTTCGCTATTTACACATTTTTGCCATCTCTCTGGCAATACATGAATACCACGACGATAAAACGACGTGTCTTTGGACCGAAACCATTCATTCAACCAATTTGGCACTTTTTCGAAACTGGCCAAGTGTAGCCCTGCCAAATGTGTCCCATTATGGTGGTGGTTTTGTGTTTAGGATTCTTAAAAAAGATCCACTTCTCATGTCTCGTAACAATTCGATGCAGGAAGCTCATTCTTTCATGCCGTGATAGCAATTTCGCAAGTGGCTCTTCGATTTTCCATCTGTCTCTCAGTCAACTCATGCGGCACCCATTTTCCCTCCTTTTGATTTTTTCCCATAGCATGTAAACATTTGGAAATACCTTGGCGAGTCGTATTTAAAGCCTCCGCAAGTTAATCTTGAGTTTGCAAGTTGATCATCTTTATTCAATAACACTTGCAGCTCGATGTCTTCAAATGTTTTGCTCTTCCGGAGCGCTTCTTGTCCTCAATGTCGAAATTGCCACTTCTGAAGCGTTTAAAACAATCTTCACAGATAGTTTCCGATGGTTCGTCGTAGGCAGAAAAACAAAGCTTCCCGCAGATGCTGTTTGATTGGCACACAAATCGACATTTTCGTCTTTAGAAAAAATATTTTTGCGTTGCGTTATGTGCTGGTATTCAATTGGTTATCGTTAATAACTGTCCACGCTATGAACAAAACACAACTTCTGACATAAATTACCACTAGATGTGTCGTTACTAGCGCCATCTATGTGTGAAACCCGGAAATTTAGTTGCGCACCTGATATGATTTAATTATTTTAATTCGTTGTTCTGTGGTACTATTCTGTTTTTTTCTGGGAATGGTGAATTGGGAAAAATATTTTCATAGATTTTTTGTTTAAATTTTATTTTTCTGGCCTATTGAGGGAAAAAGTTTGGTGTAAATATTTTCGAAACCAAGCTAAATGGGAAAATATTTTCCGCTATAAAAGTTTTGCGGAACAAAAGTATCCCAATTACCTTTGTTTTGAAAATTTTTGCACTAAACTTATTCCCCTATTCCCAGGGAAACCCAGAATAGCGCCACTGTTGTGTATTGTTCGATGATTATAAATTTCCAACGCCTTCTTTACAAAATTCTAGAAATAAAAAAATGTTTAATTTGAAACAAAAGTAGAGCGGCGCCACCCTGTAAAAACATTAATAATTGAATAGCCTACATTTTGATAAACTATTAATGAAAATTAGATCCTATAATGGATTCTCAGATTAATGAAAATTTTTATCTTAATCCTAATTTATTTTATCTTAAAGTATTAATCCTAATTTGCAATGGAGATCAGCCTTGTATCGGAGCTTGGATTCATACAACTGGTACATTTTCGAGATACTATAGCGCGATCAATATCTAGATGTATTGTCAGGTATTACGGACGATCTAGTTAGGTTAGTGGGACTATTACTGAACTTCACCCATTCTGACATTACCATGCGGGATGAGGCATTTATGCGGGCCAGATCTATTCTATTTACAGATATTAGCGGATCTAAAGTCGTTCGTTTTATTAGTCTACTATTGCTGAACTTCAATTATGTTTCCATTGCCATACGATGATAATTAGGCATTTATTTGTGGCAATGTTTTATATACAACTGGCTTGAAACTGGACCCTGGTACATGACTCATTTGTATTTATTGTACTGGGAGCATGGATCAGGATTAATAACAGTCCCGCTAAGCTAATTAAATCATCAGCCATTAAACCTGGACGTTACGTCAAAGATTGCAAAGAAGCAGATGCAGAGGCCCCAAGACAGCTTAATATTAGAGAAAAGAGTCGTATCGAGTTGTGGCAAGAGTCTCGTCAAACGACGAGAAAGAGCATCTTCCATGGGTTCTAACATTGATATATTGTGGCATTCACTGATGAATGCGTAATAAAATATAACTGAACATAAATCTGAGCTCATTACTATCGTTATCGAGATAGATACAATCATTCGTATAGTTGAAGGAGTTAACTATATTCGGAGCTGCCGGTTGAAAGATCAGTATCGTCGAGCGATTGCAGATCATTCACTCGCTGTGTAGCTATTTCCAGCGGAACAGCTAGACGCCATAACTCGGCAAGCATTAAGACGTTTACCGCTCGCTTATCAGTTTTATTAGTCAATGCACGACAAAGTTCTTTGTTCTTATATGTCTATTATATTTGAACAAAATTGTATACATTTGCTGAAATCGCCTTATTATTCTTCAAATAATCCAGTCCGATTGAAGTTATTGCAAAAAAATGTGACCTATTTAGTAGTGATGGAAATGGATAATTGTTGACAGGACTTTTAAGATTGGTGCAGAGTAAAGTACGTGTAATGTTGGGTAATGTGCAAATTTGAAGCGCCAGCTAGCGTCGTTTCGGCAAGTAGCAATTAACATTTCCGGACATAGAAAAACAGAACGCGGTATTCGATACATACAAGTATTGACTACTGCATCCGATTGAGAATGAAGAAACACGGGCGGATGCCGATACATGTTAACAATTTTTTGTGCAGGTTGCACCGGTAATATTTGCACCATCGACCAACTTTTATAAAGCCTATTATAAAAATTAATAACAGTTTTCTGCTAGGAACGTGATTTGTTAATACTTTCAGTTGATAATAGTAAGGCTTACAATGAGTACAGTGGCAGTATCAGCAGTATGTTAGGATTAAGATTTTGGAAATCAACCTCATTAAGATCTTGGTGTAAAGACACATACAATTTTACAAACACTGGTCTGACACAATTCGGAATCGCGAGCTGTTTCCTCTGTATTATTATGAGGATTAAAAGCCTCTGCAGCTAATACAGCAAGTTCATTATTTTCCCCCGTGACTTTTGTTCAATGGGATTTTTCGGTTGAACACTTCCATCAGTAATAAATTGTTTGGCAGTACGATAATTGAAGCATTTGACCGAATTCTATAAACCAGAATCATTTAAATTTTCTCTTGTACAGTTAAATACCTCATTCTGAAGTAGTATTAACTGCCTAACGGAAACAAGTCTATTTGTTTTCGAAATAATCTTCGAACTGAGCAAAATTAGTTGTTTCTTAAAACTATTTTTTTATTTTGTGTTTTTGCAAGTAAAAATCTCCAAAGACGGAAATGTACGGGACTGTAGAAATTTCCGCGTTTCGAGGGTTTTTCGTGTTTGTGGATTTCTATAAAATAATTTTTTATACAACATTTAATAAGTGGGTACACGTACATGTATATTGATGAACCAACCACGAAGAAATAAAAATTAAGAAACATGTTCCTCTTCCTGCTATAACTATCTTCTGCCATAAGCCTTCCAAAACGAGTTTGTGCACTTATTATTATCTTTTCTGGAACAACTGTTGAATTTGACCGACCAGTGCGTTCAGCATCATCGGTGATTGTACGGCCAGGTTTAAACTCAGCAAACCAAAAAACGGCGGCTGCTTTCGATAGAGGAGAGTCCTTATAACACTTATCAAGCCATTGTCATAAAATATCGGCACGAGCCGTTTGAAGGTCAGTACTTTCTAAAAATTTTATGAAAATTTTAATTAGATGCGCCATCTCTGTGTCAGCCTTAGAACTTAGCGAGTGATGTAATTTGTAGACACACGTATTGCAAATTATAATTTTTTATTTCAACTTTACTTATTTTATGATTAGGTATCGTTCATTTAATACAACACATCAAAATTCACTCATTTCTAAGATATTCGAATCGAACGATTTCCAATATTTCATATTTTTTTTAAATTTTGTATCAAAATATTCTTTTATATCGTTATTCTAGCAAATTAGGTAAAATTCCATATAATTTCTCAATTCGCAATAAAGATGAAAATTTTAGAATATTGGAAACTACTCTAAAGAATTTTTCAAATTATTAAAGGATTATAAAAATTAAGATCCGATTAAGGATTTATATATAGGAAAATTTTGATTCTAATAATTGGAATGTATTTTCCAAATTAAAAATTTACATATTTTGGCGTTTTAATTTTTGCATTTGACAATAAACGAAAAACATAGCCGTTTCGTCGCAGTTAATAATGTTTCTGAGCGTGTATACTTCGGTAATGGTCTGTAATTCTACTTTTTAATCGACTACAGCAGTTTGGTTCACTTTGTTGGATTCACTGCAGCATTTGTTAATACTTTTCGTTACATCGTTTGCACAACCATCATTCGAGACTTTAAAGTTAACGATGATTACCTTTTTTGCTGTGATCAAAGTTTGTGCTTGAACAATTGACCCTGACAATGGTAAATTCTTTGATCGAAAATCACTCAAACACAGCTTGGCTTATCTTCGAATTCGGGCTGCTGCGCTATAAATATATAAGAATGCTGTAAATTAGAGTTTTATGACACTTACGAGTAAATCTTTGGCAATCCTTTTCTGGTTTTCCGCCTTTTTTAATTTTATCACTTCGTGATCGTTCACTTTTCTTTTAAATTTAAAATTAGACCCTATTTTTAAAGATGCAAATCTTGGACATTTGACTACAGATTTGACAAGTTAAGGTTAGAGTATTTTTAGTTTTGCATGTTAGTGTGAAGTTAGGTAAGTTTCGAGGATTTTCGCGAAAGAACAAAAATGCATGGTTTATATTTTTCAGTGACGGGTTTTAGGGGAAATTTATTTCTGGTAGGTTTCCATGTGCTTTGATTTTCGTCTCTGTGAATTTTTACGGTAGCATAAATTAATAAATATTCAATAGTATAAATATCTTTATTCGATAGTATTTTCTTGACAAATTATTTGTCAGCAATTGAGAATTTCAGAAATGAACATGCGCTATTTTTTACCGCAAACGTATTGCGGAATACTATGCGTAGGTTTTCAGTAGGAAAAATCGAAAAATGGAATTTCTTCAAGTACAGCGCCATTTATCATGAGTCGAAAAAATAATCTCAGTCAAATTCTACCGTAGAATCCGAACCTGTTTTAAAAAATAAGATTTCTTATTTAATATTTCAAAGTACCCGCCCCACTTGCTAGAAGGGGGAGACATCTTAGCACTAATGTATTTCCTCGCGGAATGATTAAATTTTGATTATGAACTTTTTTCGAGTTATCAAAAGCCTAGCAGACGAGGACAATTTTTAAACCTTCCGGAAAGATAGTAGCAAAAATACAGTCTGAGTTTGGTGTTTTAAGTCTAAAGAAAGAAAAGATGATCATGGTAATCTTTCTCTAATCAACAACTTAGCAGCCAACTGGCTTTCTCTAGAACTTGCTTTTTGGTCAATGGGAGATTTATTTCTACTCCTTTCGAAATTGGTATCTACTTAAAGCTTCCTGATTGATTGTTTTAGAAGTCGCATCTACCTTATCCACAGTTCTGATAATAAATTTACGATCGCTGCGCTCTTGAGTTGAGCAGTTGCCGACAGAACGCCTTTCTATTTCCTCACACAAAGGTTTGTACTTCGAAGTTTGCTTCTTTAGATAGATTTTTATACTCTATGAGAGAATTAATAAATTGTAGAACTTCATTTTACCAATCTCTTTATTGTGAAAAAAGCTTCGCTCCAAGGAAATTTTGTAGGAACTATTTAATGTTTTTGGCGTATATTAACTGCCTTTTTACTCGAGATTTGATACGTAAAGCATCCACTTTGTATCTCTGGAGTTTCTAAACTAAGGAAAAGGATGGAAATTATTCCTAAGGAAATAAATTCCTTCCTAAGGAAATAAAAAATTCCTAATAAGGAAATAAGCGATAATCAGAGTTTCATTTTAATTTTCTCATTTTAATTGTTGACGATGTTAAGAAGTTTATCACATTTACTACAATATAACCAGGTTCGAAGCGAATAAATCATCTACTTAGACGAATATGGCTTTCCATGGATTTTGTGTTTTCAAAGGCTCGTATGTCCTGAGTTATATGATGGACTTCTAGTACTAAAGTAAGTGGAGATCACACCTTATTTACGTTTCTTGTAGCAGATTTCGTTAATGAGTCTGACATTTATATTATTTCTAAAATATGTAGGTTATTGGTTTTGAGAAAGTATTACTGGACAGACTGAGTTCTACGGATTATGTTCTTTGATTTTATTCCCACGAATCCATAGTTTTTAACATCGAGATCTTTCGTCAAACGAGTGTGCCTAGGTATCCGAAGGTCATCTTATACATCAGCAAACTAAACAACAGTTGGATACGCTGACATTGTTTTAGATCCTTTAGGCCAACCACCTAGTTTTCTAAATCTAATTTAGTTATAGTTGGCGGAATTGAAGAAGAATTAAAAGTTGGCGAATTTAGAATTAAAGTTGGCGGAATAACAAGTTAGAATTGTTTTTGTCATGCTGTAAAACATTAAAATTCAGAACAAAATTTTGTCATGACGCTAGAATGTCATGACAAAATATATTTGTATTGAATCTGATAATGTGCATTGCACCGTGATAAAGAGAACATTTATTAAGATGTTTTTGTCATGGCATTGCGACAAAATGAGTAGAAAGTTTGTATTTTACTCTCAATTAAATGAAACAGAGAGCATAACATGATTTTACATACATTTTGCGAGTGAGGACCGAGCTTCACTATACAATGTACTGAACATACCGACCAATTTACATGATGGTACATACTCTACATCGGTCATTCACGTTAATGGGGCTGTTTGACGGGGAGTATGCACAATCATTAATCTGAGTCTCAATCGTTTCGTTTAAATGATTTTACTGAAAGATTGGGAGATTTTCTTAAATAGTCAAACAACGTCAACTATTATAATGCAATTAAATGGATATGTATTATCTTTCTAGGACCGGTTTTGGCTAATTCTGGAAGAGAAAATAATTTATTTTAACATGCACATTTTCGCACAACCTTCCTGGTTTTTAAAATTTAGAAATAATTAATAGATATCATTTTGCACGGCCCTTCATCGATTCTTCAATGCTCAGAGTGTTATAGAAGCTTATAGCTTTTCAATAGAAGCTTATAGTTTTTCATTACCACTTAATTTACTTTTTTACCATTCTGATTTGCATTCGTATGGAATATTGGAATTGATGCATTCAGATTGAAGTGAAATTTAGACGTCATTTGCAATTTAATTGGCCCCCGCTGGTAAACTGTAAACTATGCTGCCTTTCTTAAATATATACGAGTTTATGTGAGAATCTTTATGTACGAGTACATACGAGTTTATAAGTATTTTAACATATAATATATGGAAATTTTTTATTTGATGAAAATAAAAAAGAATTATATGAGTATAAAATAAAAATCTTTTTGACGACATCTTTTGACAAGATTAGAAAAAATAAAAACGACGGAGAGAATATAATATAAGAAACAAAATAATAATAATAAGAATAAATTAATACGAAGAAAATAATAATAATAAAAAAATAAATAAGAAAAGTTTATTTTTCAATTTAATTTTCTTCAAACATTAAAATACAAGAAAAAAATAAAATAAAAAACGCAAAAAAGTTATAGAGTTTCGTAGTAGTAGGGTGATTCAATCAATTTTTTCCGTACGATTTTATTACGCTAAGTGAGATGACAAAAATTCCGAATGGGTTAGGGATATTTTTTTTATTTTTTGTTCGGATTACACAACTTTTTTGTTTTTTTTGCCTCATTTTTCATTTCGATTGATTTATTGGCCATCTGAACATGCTGTTACTATATAGATTTGGAAAAGGTTCAATTTGGTTAAGATAAAAACAAACAAAAAATTTAAATGCGCCGCCAATAGAACCGATATAGAGGAGATATACTAATTTATAATAAAATCATTAATTATGAAGCCACCACCACCAATCGTTGCGACGCGCTAGTGTCGAGATATTGAATGACTATGTGTCACCCTGTAATTCCGACCGTTTTTTCTCTATCGTTTTGTTAAATATTTTTTTCCTTAACAATGTTATATAAAAGTATATATTATGTATGCATACAAAATCTATGTGTGTTCGAAAGGTTATATGTGGAAATGCTTAACAACAATATAACGCTAAATTATTAGATGATTTGATCAACTGTTAATATGTGGCGTGAAATGTATGACGCAAGGACTTTAATTAGAACCAGAACACTGGTATTATATTCTATAATTACCGCAAGGTAATTATAGAATATAATACCAGTGTTCTGGTTCGCAAAGTGTTTCAGAATTCTCGGTGTGCCTAGTCTTTTGAAATATTTAAAATTACTTCGATTTTTCTGGCAGCGGTTTAAACAATTAGAAGTTTGATTTTTCTCATAAAATGATTTTTCTAACCTAAAAGAAATTACATATTTTTTCAAGTTCATTTAACATTATATTTATTTTTTATTCAGCACACACAACAACAACAAAAAATAATAATAATAACGAAAATAAAAAAAGCGTTGGAAAAAAATCTAATTTCATTTTAATGTTTTTTTTTTTCATATTAAAATTTTCATAAATTTTCAATGTTTTCTTGATTTTATTTTAGCTTACAGAAGAAAAAATAAAAATAAACGAAATTGAAAAAGTCTGATTCATGGTTAAATATTATACTATTTTTGTGTACAAAATTTTGGTGTATATGTATGTGTATGGGGTAAAAGCATATATTCAAATTTATTTATGTATGGATGAGTAAGGAAAATGTATGTAATTCCTCCTCCCCTCTCCAAAAAATTACTCGTCGTATGAGGGGCCCATTACCTCTTTGTTCCCGCATCATAGTATTGTTGCAATTTGATGAAATTTTGACATCGTCCTGATTTTTTTATCCTCTTTCCAAAGTAGTTTTAATATTATTGTTCTTGGTAAATTTCGAAAAGATTCTTAAAATCTTAAATCTTCGCGTGGGACGTTTTAAATTACATTGAATATTAAATTATTCTAAGACGAAATAGCAACGTTATTATTAAGATACAAAAAAGAACAATTCATTTCGGAATTTGCCGCCTCCGTTTTAAAATTTAATTTGTACATTATAGTACAAGCCCTCAACAGTTAACAATATTTTCGTCCACCTTCTTCACATACTTTTTAAATTTGGACACCCATAAATAAATTTTGCTCACCTACAAAGTTAGTAGTTTTACTTCAAGCGAACCTGAGCTTTTAAGGTTAATGCTTTATTGAAATTTAGGATTAGTTGTGTCATATAATTTCACTTAAGTAGGTACAAGCCGAATGTTAGAGTCCATTTTTGATGGATGAATGTTGTATTTCACGAATACTTGAAATAACACTGTGCATATTCATTGCAAAATTGGCGATTAATCGAAGCTCCGCCCAGGCTTAGCAACATGATAAAGCAGTCGATTGTGCTTAAAGATTATCAATGTCAAAATAATAAGCTTTTGCAACAAAAGAACTGAACCACTGACCAACCTACAATGGATGCTTTAAGGCACCTAAAAAAATAATGATTTGTAAGTAAGGGATAATATCCTGTAGTTCCCGAAATTTATCAACAATTCTTCCATGTAATAATCGAAATTAAAATAAAATGAGGCAAAACTTTTGATTTTCCTTTTTATCTAGATCTAGTGCTTAATATAGTCTAATCTAACTATTGATCTCCCGAATGAAGAAGAAACAGAAAAGTCGTTGCTATTTTTATGCCTTGCAAAGACAACTAGGTTTGTCGTAGCACGATTGAGGTAAAGACGTTATCTTATGTTCATTGTATTCGTAAGTTAAGTTAAATAATTTAAATATTTTAAAATATTAAATATTTTTTAGTTTATTTGTATTTATTTACGTCTAATTCAATTTGGACGAATTTTTATAGGTTTAATTATTTTTGGATGAATTGTTTCGATAACCAAATTTCTGTTAGTAGTAGTAGTATTAGTTGTTTATGAACTTTTATTGTAATTAATATTTTGAATTTTTACGGAACTTCCGGAGAATTTTTATGGTGCTCCATTTATAGTTACTCTCGAAATTCTGTTTTCAAAATTCTGAAAATCCCAATCCCGGAAATCTAAATTCCGAAAATTAAATTCACGGATTTCAAGATATCGATTTTAAAAGAGAAATCTAAATCCTGTATATTTACAACTAACCATATATGGTCAAATCCGATATTTTAACCTGGATTGGTATTAAAAGATAAATTTTGGATGAATTGCTGAAATCTGGCCATACTGAATGAAACAAATTTGGATTGTAGGATGTGAATGGAATATTGACTTTAAGTTTAGTTCTCGATCTGGGATTTATTATTTCTATTACTCTAACTCCAGGTCTGTCTGGTGTTTATAGGATTAATTGCAATGATTGTAGTTTCTCCTATATTGGGCAGACTGGGCGCAATTTTAGCGTTAGACCTACAGAACATTTATCTGGTTGGAATTAATTAACTTTCCATAATCATATAACTTTAATGTTTAGATACCTTAGAATCTTACGAAATTAGAAAAAACATATTCTTTAATGGATTAGTATTCTCATGCTCTTAATAATATGATTAATACGTCGGGTAGTTAAATGTAATTCAATATACCTTGAATTTTGTTACTCAGCCGATAGATAGGCCAATATATAAACTTTTATTCCCTATTTTTTGTCTCCTTCTTTTATTTCTTTTTTGCTTTTTTCTACTATATAATCAGTAGACCCTCCTGATGATGGCCTAATAAGTCGAAATCGATCGAGTGATCTATTTAAACTTTTTGGACAAAATTTTTAAATTAAAATATTCAAAAATTTAATTTTTTGTGAAATAGAAAAACAAGTGTTTATTAAGTATCTTATAGTTAGGTTTAGATTGACTATCTTTCAGAACCCATTCATTTTTCTATTAAATTGGAAGTATTTATGATAATCGATTGGTTGGTCAATATCTAGAATCACCTTCGAAACTCAGATAGAATACAATTTTTATCAAATATACCAGAACTAAGTTTCTGCCAAATCGGTTGAGCATTAAAACATTTCCATTCAGATTAAATGTTTGTTTTACAATCACATCTGGAACTCAAATTGGAACTACATTGAGCCTGGTTACATGAGTATTAAAAGCAACATATCTCATTTATCTGATATTTTCTATGCCTGTGCTCTAGAGCCAATTGGATCTTAATAAAATGTAAACGTAAAAAAGCCTATTTTCATTATAGGTTAACACTAAATTTCGGACCAGTCGGTTGTGAATATGCAATTTTCTTGAACCACATTCGGAAGTCATTTAAAAAATAATTGTGTTTCATCTGAATAGGTTGAGTGTTATTAGTTATTCATTTAGTTACAAATCAGCCAATTTGAGGACGTACGGCTATAGGTCCGATTTTCGTAGAACCATCTGCGCATTGCATAGCTCCATGCTAGCCTATAGCACTGGCATGGAAGATGGGTCAGCCCATGAGTTCTGCACTCCGACAGCGAGTCAAAGTTGTGTTCCTTTTCATCACAGATCGTAATTTGATGAAGAAAATTCCTTTTTGCATCCTGCCTCTATCGGGATTCGAACAAATTGAACTCCTTCCATATCGGTTAAGAAATCGATCTATCTTAAATCAATATATTGAAATCCGGGATTCTCCTAGTATCCGGGTTGTGATTATCCAGGATTTTTGATTCCCGAGAATATTTTATTTTCTGGTATTTTGAAATTTGATAGATTTATTCGCTCCCCTCCATGTTATACTGACTGGATTGACATAAGCTGAACAAAATTTGATGAGAAAAGGCCCTTTCGATGACTTAGTAATCCTAATGGGTCCTTTATTTAAATTAGTAATTTATCATAATAATTTTTCTAATTAAGAAAATGTGATTGGGTTTCTTCCTTATTTTACTAGTATTCTTATTAGATTTTCCTCAATATTTTATCTAATTTTATAACAACGGAAAATGTACGAGTACATCTCTAATGAAAGGAAGAGAAAAGATGTGCGGGTTCACAAGATTAACTATAGAAAAAAATAAGATTGTGGATTTGATTAGAACTGTTTAAGGAAATGAAATTAAAACAAAAAGTAGCTTTGATTTAAGAGTATTAATTTTATAAATTTTCCATTCCCATTGGGAGGGAAAATTTTCTATTTCGTATTGCTTTGTTTTATTCGTATATTCTGCGCGAGTTAATTGGAAAAATTAACTTTAAATATTTTGTTAAAAATTAACCCATAAAACCCACAAAATTGTTCAATATACATCATACACTTATTACGTAAAGCAAGTATATGTAAATTCAAATTTGTTATTTTTGCTTGCTGCTCCTGTTTATCTTAAACAAAAATAAAGCCAAGGTGGAAAAAGAGCACAAAACAATTTTCATTTTACTCCGATACTAAGAAAAAACGAAAAAACAACAAAAATAGTAATAAAAATTTTTGTTTCAAATTAAAAAGATCACAAGAAACAAACTAAGGAGAAATAAAAGAAATTTTTTTTATTCCTTTTGAAAAAAATAAAATTGTAACAAAGAAAATTTTTGTAATAAAAAAGATCTATAAAATATTTTTTTTTGCTTTTTTTAATAAAAACATTTTTTATGCTCATATATTGAAAATGTTTGCAATTTTCTTCTTGTTTTTTCTTACTCGGTTTGGTGTTTTATTTTTCGTGTGTGTATGTGTGTATGTGTTTGCGGTTTATTTTAAAGTCGTATTAAAACAAATTTTATAGGTGTTTGAAAATATGGAAATTATCTTTTAATTTTCTTAGACTATAAAACACAAGAAAAGTTTTAGAAAAGCTTTTTTCTTTACATATTTTGATAGTGTGTGCGGGCCTTAAACAATATTTGACACCGAAAACAATACTGGCAGCAGAATTTAATACGCCAATTATTTGAAATTATTAATTTTATTTTTTTTTTTCAAAAAAAATTACAAAATAAATAATTATAAATAATTTCGTGTTACTCAACATTTTTATTTTTATAGTCCTTATATTTAATTAGAAAACTAATTAAATTACACAATTTAAAATTTGTTTTTGTTGTTATTTTTATTTTACTAAAATAAAATCATAATAATGAAGTTAATTAAAAAAGTTTTTTGATTGTACATAAATTAAAGAGAATAATAAAATTAAAAATAACAACAAATAAATAAAATAAAAATAAAAAGTTGTAATATAAATTAATTAGTGTATCATAAAAGTGAAATAAAATGAAAAAATTAAAATAAAATAAAAATAAGTTGTCCAATTTTAAAGTGTCAGGGTAAGAGAAACGTGAGTTTCTTGATTGGTTTTAGCATGTTCAGGTCCGGTTTGAAATATTGAACTTGTTTTGTAGAAATAATAATTTTTTTAAGAAAATTAATGTTTATAAATTCATACGTTTTGTTTATTGCGAAGAGGGTTAAGGTCTTACGAAGAGGCCCGCAAGGCAAACGTTTCGTAATTGCCGCGCTGATTGATAATTATTGAACAACAATAAATTCAAATTTTATATCCTAATGAAAACGATTTATGCTAATGAGTACGGCAAATTAAAAAAACACGACACCATTTTTTAATTAGTGGAAAATAAGAAAGCAAAAAATTAAAGGCTGAAAGGCCGTCTCCTCTTGGATAAAAGCATCGTACACATATTATCGTTAAAGAGCATCAGGCTTGTCGTGGAAATTTTCCTCATCAAACTTGAGCTCATATTTTATCAAAATGTAGGTTGTTTTTATAATTGTGTACGTTATTAGTAATGAACATGAATTAATTCTATTAGTGTCGAGTTTTTCCCCTCAAATTTTGTTGGTTACCATTGTGACCGGTCTTCTTATAATAGTTCAAAAACTTCAGGACCAGGAGGAGCCGTTTTACCATCTACATACTACCGCAAACTAGTTTGGAAATTTGTTTAATATTTACTGAATTTATGTGCAATATAATGTGTAAATTTGATAAGGTGAGCACAAATTTTATCGTAATCGGAGATTTAAACCTATACCAAATATTATATGGGTTCCTCATGATGAACGTGATTTTTTATTACCAACTAACGTAACATCAGCTATTGAGCAAAATTTTATACAGCGTCTATAAAAATCGGCGTCTAATCGGTATTTAGATTTATTGTTTTCAGATTTTCTTGATAATACGTATATTACTGAATGCTAGTTTCCATTTGTTAATAGTGTTGATCATAAAGTCAATTTCAATTATACACTGCGCGAAATAGCTATATAGGACAATTTGAAATAGCAATTTAGTAGTTTGTATGAACTCCATTGTTGTTAATAACATCCATCAATCGTCGTGGCATTGAATTTACTAACGTTTGGAGAACAGAAACATCAATTTGTTGCCATTCCTCTTAGATGACTGTCTTAAGCTCGGCTAAAGTAATAAATAGGCGTCCATGTATGTAGACTCCCTGACTAAGAATGCTCCACAGATTTTCCATTGGATTTAAGTTCGAACTAATAGCACCCCACCAATATTGACATATTTCGTGGCAGAAATTTTTTTTTGCAGTTTGTATAGGCCCATTATCCTGCTGAAATGTCCAACTTTGATCGTACATTTCCTCCTCAAAATTTACTAAAACGTTGTCTAACAACTACACATACGTTTTCGCATTCATTTTATGGAAAACAAAACAAATTGGAGTCTTGCCCCAACAGCAGAAACCACCCCGTGCCATAAGTGATCCTGCTTGAAAGTTTCGCGAAAAAAGTGTTTGAGGTGACTCTCATCTGGTCCGTCAAAATTAAATTTTTTTCCATCCGAAAAAATTATTGATCGCCACTCTGCATCCCAAAATTGATATTTCTCAGCAAATTCCGTCCTCGCTGGTTTATGGCGTGGCAGAAGTTTAGGTTTATGTATCCGTTTCTGATATTTTAGATTAACATCCTCTTTTAAAATATGTTGTATTCTTCGTTTAGTGACGTTCAGACGCAAGTCACGCTTTATTTGAGATGGGCTCATATTTTTCCTTACTGCAAGATGCCTTATTTCCCTTTTACTTCTTGCATCAACTTTGGTCCTTGCCTTTTTATTGTGCCATATGTTTGGGAATTTTAAAAAAAGTTTTAGATTATATTTTTATTTCTCCGTAGTTTTGTGGCTATCTGACGAATGGTAGAGCCAGATTCCCTAAATCATACAATCCTTGCTCGTTCATCGATGATAGTTGCCTTCCTCGTGGCATAATTCTTTAAAAATTACTTTTGAGAAACAAAAAATGTAAAAAAGATAATTAACTTCTTTTTGTTAAGCTGCCAAATATTATTGGTTTTTCTTGCAACACAATATTAAAATTAACAATGAGTCACTTTTAAAAACGCACTTGTCCCATATAGCTATTTCCTTTCACTGGCGGTTGTTAAAAACAATAAATTAACATAAAGTTAATACGAAAAAGGACCGATCAGAAATTTTAATTATACAATGTAAAATAAAATCAACAAAATGGTTTTGAAGAAAACGGTACAGACTACTTTGTCCGATATAACTATTTCGCATAGTGTATGGAATTTCTTCGTATATTTTGAAATTGTTAAAACATCAACTTTGCTATTCTTTGAAATTATTGTTTGAAAAATCCTTAAATACTTCAGTTATTCCACAGAGATGGAAAACATTTTCAATTAATCCAATCTATAAGGTCGTTCTAATATAGCCAATTGCCTCAATTTTATCATCTATCCTTAAGCTCTTTGAGGCCATATTGACGAGATACATTTTTTTAACATAATGAATAGCATTTCAACAAATCTTATCGAGTTTCGATGTGAAATTGCTGGTACATTTGAATCGCATATTCAACTTGATGTCGGCTTTGTTGATCTCACAAAAGCGTTTGAGTCTGTTCAGCACCAAATTGTTATATAAACTCAAAATGTTTGGACTTTCTGAAAAATTTGTTAATTAGGTGGGCTCATATCTGATCGTGTTCAATATGTTAAGTTAAATGGTGTCAAATCAAATTAAATAAACGTTCTTTCCTGTGTTCCGCAGGGGGTCAGACCTTGGTCCAGTATCATTTACAGTATTTGTAATTGTTTGAAGTATTGCGTTACTCTAAGGGACTTATGTATGCAGGTGATCTCAAACTTCTATGTCGTATTTTTGCCCCTCGTATGCCATTAAATTACGATCTAACCTGGATTCTTTATTTTTGTGGTGTGGCAGGAATCAAAGATTTTAAAGCAAAAAAGATACTTCAAATCTTATATTCAGCAATCGTTCGGTCAATTCAAAGAAAATTTGCTCGGCAGATCTTTTTTAAATTTAATCTCTTTAACATGGACAGACGACTAACTTATTTCGCTAATCTTTTTAATATTCCTATTTTACAATACGAGATGTTTCGTTTTAAATTTAGAACCCTTGTCAATCAGACGTTGTTTTGTCGCGGCTTTATTTTTTATACTGCCGGTCCATTTATACTTTCGCGTTTGAATATTTATGCTCCCATCAGACAACTTAGAACAAGGTCTTTATTGATATCGGATTTTCATCGTTCCAATTACTCAGTACACGAATCAATTAATTTTATGATTGCGAATTTTAACGATTTCTGTGATATTTTTGATTTCGGAATGATTAAATTGTTTCAAAAATAGGCTGAAACATAACTTTGAAATTTCTATAGTAACTTGATCTTTGTCGTGTTTTAATGAGTTCGGTAATTTTATGTAATACAGATATATGTAAATTTTGTGATCTTATGCAAACGTCTTGTGATTGAATTTATTTTTTATTGTGTAATCATTAGGGATTTTATCCTGTGGATTATTGTCAATATATAAAATAAATAAACTCAATAAATCTGCGAGCTCTCAATATAGATTTAATGAGCGGCAACAACCATCCAGCTGATAAATTTTCATGGTGAAATATCAAAAACCTAATAGTTTTTTTTCCTCATTACCCGGATAAAATTTAAATTGATTGCTTGATTGGACTGTAGGATCAAGTATTAGACAGAATATGTCGGATAACGCCAACACAAGACAAAACTATTTCAATTTACTAGAAGGAAGAATAAATAAAGGTTAAATAGGTTTAATGGTTAACAATGGTATTGGTCTTCAACAATTGCTTCTTTAAATCGGCACCTACGAAAAAACTAATACTTTTCGGCTTCCTAAACAGCATAGAAATTTATTAATTTATTCTGTGAGCTAATTGTTAGCTGCGCCTGCAGCTCGAAAACTCACTCAAAATTTCCTGAAATTAAGGATATTTGAATGTAATTAATTAGTGAATCATTACCATTTTATGCTGCATAATGTCTTGACAATCATTAACCAGCCTTCCTTTTTAACCAAATCTTAAATTACTAAGGTAACCACAGAACGGCATCGTAACCACATAAACAAATACAGGGTGCGCCATCTTTTATGTCGGTATGTAAACATTGAATAACTGTGACTTTGTCAACCGATAGACTTGACATGTTTTTGAAATGTCAATTCAGTACAATTTTAACCATGAATCGCTTCACACCGAAACAACGCGCCGAAATAGTGACGCGGTTCATTAAAAATAATCGTTCAGTTGTGTTAACTCAACGTGCATATCGACGAAAATATCGTGGCCAACAGGCATCGTCTGACAACACTATTCGTCGTTTGGTGCCAAATTTTGTTCAGCACGAAACAGTGAGAGATCGTCAACATGCCGTTCATCAACGATCAAGACGTTCCAATGAACTGGTTGAAGCGGTCAGAAAAAGCGTTGCCCAGAACGTGTCGTATTGGAATACAGCCAAACAGTCGCTCGAATGGTTGACACTGAACCAGACTTTTAGAAGCAAATTTTGATGACCGATGAGGTTCATTTCACACTCTGGCGGCGTTAATAAGTAAAATTGCCGCATTCCATACGAGAACCATGAAACGCCATTACATGACCAAACAGTGACTATTTGGGCCGGAGTTTGAGCCAAAACCATCATTTTTTCAGAGAAAACGAAACAGTTAATGAAAATCGATAACGATGGATGTTGGCTCATTATGTCTGTCCGCAAATGCGTGAAAAGGTTTTGACGGTTATTGGTTTCAACAAAACGGTGCGACATGCCACACTGCAAATCAAACAATTCAGTTTGTGCAACGAAAATTCCCTGGACGTCTGATATCAAAAAGTGGCGACATTGACTGGCCACCCAGATCTCCAGATTTGACCTCTCTGGACTTCTTTTTGTGGGGTTATTTGAAAAGCAAAGTGTACGCCACCAAGCCTTAAACCATTGACGAGCTCAATGCAAACATTCGTGCCGAAATCAACGCTATATCGCTCGAGATGCTCGAAAAGGTAAAGAAAAACTCAGCAAAAAGGGCACATCTTGCTTTGGTCAATAAACGCGGCGACTTAATTGATAGATTCAATTTCGCCCGGTCTGGTTTCTTGAACGAACAAAACCAAAATGTGTGCATATGAGGCAAAACACGTTTTTGCCATTGAACGGAGTGCATCCAACAATGAACTTGAACATACACACTGGTGTTTGGCTGAGTAGCAGTTCCTTCTTAATTTCGATCCATTGAGGGTTACAGGTGAATGTTATGAATATGGTCTGGGCGGCCATATTTTATAAATACGACATCGCATAATATGAAACCGGAATTTACCAATAAATGGCGCCATTGTTTTTTTGACATCTGTCAACAACATCCAATTCATAACCACACAAGTTTCATACAATAACGCATGTTTTTTACGTGTTTTAAATGTCGAATTTTGTGCCTACATATTTCAGTTTGCGGACATCATTAATTTTTTGTTATCATTTGAAGAATACTGCTGCAGAATTACGTCGAATGCTCGTCAAAACTTACGATAAGCATTCTCTTGTTAACTCACAATGTTATGAGTGGTTTAATAAATTCAAAAGTTATGATTTTGACGGGAGAAACGAAGAACGTGGAAGACCACCAAGAAAGTTTAAAGACAGTGAATTGCAAGCATTGTTGGATGAGGATGACGCTCAAACGCAAAAACAACTCGCGGATCAATTGTATGTGTCACGAGCTCACGCGAAGCCGTCTCCATGCGTTTAAACGCCATGAGAAAGATCCAAAAGCTGGGAAAATGAGTTCCGCATAAACTGGATGATAGGCATCAGGAAAATAGAAAAAACCACTTGCGAAATGTTGCTCGCCAGACACAAAAGAAAATCATCTCTCCATCGAATTGTGACTGGCGATGAAAAACGGATCTATTTTGAGAATCCAAAATCGACATCAACAGTAAGGCAATGGACGGAAGACAATGCTCTGTATTTGGTGGGATCAGAAGACTGTGATTTATTTTGAGCTGCTAAATCCTGATGAAACCATAAATACTGAACGCTACCAACAACAAATGATCAATTTGAATCGAGCTTTGCGTGATAAACGACCAGAATATGATAAAAGTCAACAAAAAGTAATTTTGCTTCTCGATAATGCACCATCACACAAAGAAAACCCGGTCATGGAAACAGTGGAAGCTAATTGGGAGATACTTTCACATGCGGCTTACTCGTCAGACTTGGCTCCGTCCGATTATCACTTATTATCGATGTACGGGTACGGGTTTGCTGAGGAGCACTTCACTTTCCACGAAAATGGCTCGATAACTGGTTTGCCTCAAAAGAAGAACAATTTTTTGGCGTGGCATTCACGCATTGCCGAAAGATGGGAAAAATGTATAACTAATAATGGGCAATACTTTGAATAAAATACTGTTAATCAGTATCATACGATGAACGTGTACTTTTTACTAAAAAATTTCGGTTTCATATTTACGCACCTGGTAAGTGGCCGGCAAAATTGTCATTCTTCCCACGTCGTTTGCATCATCGTCGGCATTAATCGCATCACGGAGATTAGTCTATTCTTCAGATCGGAGGTTTTTTTGGTTCAAACGAATATATGTCAGTCTTAATTTTGACATACATGTCAACCGCAAACTGATGGAAAAGACGACGACACTTCAAAATGGGTTTTTCTTTATCTTCACGAATCATAAGTCTGTATGAATAAAATTCCAAAGCTGTGGCTTTTTATTGGTTTCGGCGAATGCAATAGCAACCAACATACGGTTCGATGTAAGAAAATCAACGAATGAATTATTGAAATTGTTACATTTATCTGTTTATGGATTAACGATTTTGATGTTGAAATGGTATCCGTCCTCGCCCTGCCAAAAGATCAACGGATAATGTACCGCAAGGTAAGTCCTGTGCGTTTCAGACACGCGTTTTAATTTATTGTTTCAACGAAGAAGGACGATATGTCTAGATTGCAAATTTTCTTGACAATAGCAACAGTCACTTCGTCGATGGTCAGCGAATTGAATCTTCTTGCGTGCTCACCCGCCGGCGTTTTGTCAGTCCTGATGACGATGTTATGGCTGTCGAATGACATTCCAACCAACGCAATTTTGAACAATTTGATCAATTCGTTGTTCAGCTGAAGAAGCGATGCAATTCTCCGACAATGACTCGCTTCGTTGTCGGATTGTGAGTACATAATGATTGGCCATTTAATAAATTGAGAATTGTATTGTAATTACCTTGAAAGTGGACGTGAAATTGTCCTGTACAATATGCGTTGCGCCAAATGGAGTGATTTGGAAGCAACTGTTGTATTTTTGTATGTTGGCCAGGAAATGGGTAGAATCACTTCCTGTTCCAGAAACCAATGAGCGTAAATGCTCTGGGCGGGATCAATTGTGGCAATTTTTCTTACCCACCTGCGCAACACAATCCAGAAGTTTCGCTGCTGAATTTCAATGCCTCCAACATGTCAAAACTGACATTTCTCCAATTGTTACTGATCTGTCCACACTGTAATCGATTTCCGAATCATAATAGAATGCCGCTCGTTCCAGGTTTATAGAAGCACTGCGTCGACACAACCAATCATGTTCATTGTGTTGTGTTCGGTGGCGTTGTCGCAATTGCGGTTCGCACGTGAAGTAGATCGCCGCGCATTTGACTGATTGCCATGACCTGTGTTAGCTTTAGGCATTGTATTGTAATGGTCACTGTTAAATGACACGAAATTGTTTTCACAATCACTTGTACACGAACGAAATCTGTCGAAATTATACCTTGTTATTCTTTGAGAATTGAGAACTTTACTGTATTGAAATCCTCGTGTCTCAAAACTAATCGAGCCTCGCTAAAAAGCATTAGAATGAATTTGTCAGATATCAGAAATGTGTAATGCATGGCGCAGCTGTCAAACGTTAGATCCGCCACCAATGCCATCTATTGAAAATATTCCGAAGTAACTATATAAATTAATGCTAATTGTCGAAATACAATTCTCGTTGGTGGTGTTAAGTGCATTTCCATACAAAATTTCCGTTGACAACGCAAATTACGATTTTTCGATTTTTTTCGATTTTTCGCTTTTTCGTTTGGGTTTTTACGAATTTCATTTTTTCCTAAACCTCGAGGTTTTGCGAGACTAGCGCACGGCAATCGATTTTTATATAAATAGATAGATTCGTAAGAGATCTATTGATCCCGAAAGTAAAACATTCCAACCTTATAAAAGAAAAATAATTTCATCTGCATCTTTCTATAAATATGTATAAATAAAATATTTATGCGTGGTCAACGCTAATCTTAAAGCTTATGTATAATTCATCCTTAAGAAAGAACAATAGTTAAAACTATTATAACATTAATAACATTAGTTAGCATGATTATATAGTTTTGGTAAATGAGGTAAAAAAAATACAAAAGAAATGCAAATAGTATTTCTTTATAATTTGTCATGCAATGATCCACGACCACGATTTGAACTTTTCAACTTACGTGCCGTACACAACAATAAGAAAAAGTAGAATGCCTTTTAAAGTTAATAATTTAGTACATGAATGTATAAGCATTTGAAGGTTGGATGAGTATTGTAGTAGGTTACACTTTCAATGTTTCAATTTGCATGGTTATTAAATAATAAATAACTACAATCGAATAAGTAGTTTATGCTAGTCACACTTAAAGTTTTCGTAGTCAAACTATTTATTTATTTATTTTATATAATGGATTTATTTTTGCTTTTCTGTTTTATTTAGTCAGCTTAAATATTTTCTTTTGTGCAAATATCGCGTACACAAAACAAACTTTTATTCTTCTTAATTTAAACTATAAACTAAAACTAAAACACTCATCGTATATTTTTTCATTATATTAAATATTTAATTTCAATAATTGATTTTTTGGTTGTTGATTTTAAATTAGGCAATTTTTTATTTTCATTTTATTTTTTGGTTGTGCTCAGTAAGTACGTAAATCGCGTAACCATAGTTATGTTAAGCCTTCGCATCTAAAATATTCTTCAACATTTAAAATCGCATACCGTGCAATGCATATAAATGTGAACTCGTATAAATTTTTTTTTAGAGAGATTGGAGTATGTGGGCAGATACACGAGAAACCTGCGGCATTGTTCCGTTTATTAAATTATTGATATGATTTACCATCCATCCACATAAAAAATAGTAATCATAAAAAACTATTTGGGGAGATAAAAACTAACAAAAAAAAATCTATTCCAAAATTAGAATTTGTTTTCTTCCCAAAACAACGACAAGAACATTTTATAGCAAAATAAAAATCATTTCAATTATTCAAATTTAGGTCAATTGAAATCAAAATACCAAAACCAAATATCAAATTAGCTAATCTATTACTTATTCAAAAGTATCAATTGATTATATAATTTAGAAACGAACTTAGACCAGCTAGAACAAAAAGGATATCTATAAGACCACCCTATTTAACTATATACTCCTTACAAAATACATTGTTGCTAGGGTAATAAATAAACTAATTAATAAAAACTTATTTATTAAAATACACGATCGTCATTATTTCCAATTTACGATAATTGGTTTCTATTTCTTAGAATTTGGAATATAAAGTTGCAAATTTAAATGTCCAACCAAAAATAAAAACGCATTCTTCGTCTAATAATTAAAATCAATTATTTAATTAAAAAATAAAAATTTATTTTTATTTATTTTAAATTAATTTTGAAGGTTTTTAAATATTTTATTTGGTAATAGAAATGACAAACAGAAAATTTCTAATAAATATATCATAAATAATTTTTTTTTTGGATGATGGCTGTGTATTTAGAAATTAGGCGCCACAATATATTTCCTTTTCTTATAAAATATTATTTCATATCTTGTATTTATCTAGGCGCGATGGAATATTTGCGTAGTTTGGTTTTTATATTTTGTTGCTTTTTAATATTTATGTATATATATTGATATAGATGTTGAATTTGGTCTCCAGTCCCAGAGGCATCTTCATTTATTGTGTTAATGAACTTATGTAAAATCAATTGTGTTCTAAGTCTAAATTTGAAAATTTTTCGTTTTTTCTTTATCTAATTTAATGTATTAACGAGAAGCTATTCTACCGTCGTACAAACTGGTTTATCCAGCAGCAGTATGCCTATTTCAGCAGCTCAATGAACATATTAACTTGTTAATGTAACCCTACATTAGATGTCAGTGAAATGAAATAAAAATAAATAAATAAAGCCCATCTATTTACCTGAATTAGCCAGCCAAAATATAAACCTCGGTTGGTCATACACAAGTCGTCGTTATTATAAATCATATCGTAAACTATTCCCACAAAATTCACGTCAATTATAATCGTCAAAATTATAATCTTAGAATTACAAATTGAAATGTGCAATTCCTAGTAAACAATTCAAACTGTATTATTGTTCATCCACCCCAGAATAAAAAACACTATTTAAATGTAGAATACTATTTCAAATAATTTAAAATATTTCCATTAAGATATGACCGTTTCTTTTCATATGAGTTCAAAACTAGCTCTTTAATTAGTAAAAGTGCCACAAAGCTCGCATAATGCCCGAGAGGAGGACTAATAGAATAAACTATATAAATCTCTAAAAAGTAACATCATAAGCCCAAGACTGCTAATAATTGCAATAACTTAAAAAATATCGTTTTTATGCAAGCATGAATTGAAATTTGTTGAAAATTCAAATCCCGAAACTCAATTATCCTAAACCTGTCTAAACATTTTCAACCTAGGATGACATGTTGTAATTTCACTTTTTTCGATATTACATCTCTATTTCCTAAAATAAAATTGCTTGCCGTTTCGCTTTTGAATTTTGCTTTCTATATTGTGATCGCCGCACATCTCTTTTGTATTTTTCGACAAAGTATCACTCATAAAATAGGTAGGTGATAGAATAAGAGTAGAACGGCATTATATTTTATTCGAATTGGTAGAGTCTGCAATAGAAACAACGTAATTGAAAAATGGGAAGACATTAAATTTTATTCGTGATGAAAGAGATGTAAATATCGGTAGTATCGGAACAAGTGATGCTACAACATCTCACCCCTGATCGTCGTTATATATTCTATGATAATAACTTTTTAAAGTATTAGTTGATTTACTCTATCATCAAAACTTTCGTATGTGTTTTCGTAATGAAAAGACACGTACAATTTAAGTTCAAGTGCGAGTGAGTAAAATATAAAATTTTGATGCATTTTAGTAGGATGTTATTGAAATATTCTTACATGCTATAACGAATATACATGTGTGTCTCACTTTAATTAATCAAACAGAATAAATTCAAAATTCAATTGAAAAGAAAAGAGATAAACTCATAAAATTGAAACATGTTATACTATATGTCTCACATTCTCTCTCCAAAGTATCGTAACTTAACAAAAAGTGTGGTTAACAAAATGTTGATAGAACTTTTTCCTCCAAAAAATTTGACAACTGAAGCAGTAAGACAAACAAAAAGTAACGATTTTTTTGATTTCTGATAAACTGTAATCACAATTTTATTTTAATGGTTTGCTCTACACGTTCAACTGTCAAATTGTTATTTTGGTGTTAGAGGAAAATGATCTACAAAAATCGAGACACCAAAATAAAGAACCTAATTTATTTTGGTAAACAAAAAGTATTAAGAAAAAAGCAGTGCATTCCAAATATAATCAGAAGCGTGTTGCTTCTCTAATGAGCGAGTTGACTACCAAGCGATGTATTTAAATTTATAGCTTAGAACGAAAACGCTTCCCTTAAATCATACAAATTCCACTATTTATTTTTAAAGAAAACCCTACAAAGAAGACGAGTTGGCACCATCTATCCGTACATTTCAGCCAATCTCCTTTAAATCCTTCTCCTTTAAAAGATTTAAGTGAGCTAAAAGAAAAGTATCAACATCTTTTTTCGAGCCTAGAGTTTATCAGATAATCATAGTCTTTTTAGAGCCTGGGATTTGCAAGAGCGCGGTGATCAATTCGGCCACACATTCAGAAATCGCACTTCGATGCCTCACATTCATAATTTCTCTCGATTCATTTGCAAGGCTGCTTTGTACTAAACTGGACCAAAGATAAAAATGCACAAATCATTCATTGGTCAGAAAATTTGGTCCAAATATCGGCCAACCCCGGTATAACTAACTTCTACTGGAAAAAAACAGCAAAAATAATTTTTTTACAATCGAATTTTAATGCGCAATTTTTGTTAGTTCGTTTTAGCATATATAAATTTATTGAGTCTTCTATCTTATTTGGAAAGCGTTTTACTATGGGGTTCCTCGAATTTTATTTTGGTAAATTTAAAAACAGAAAAACCATCAACAGACGAAGTCCAGCACATCATCTTCGGCCTTGATGTGTATCAAGGTTCAACGCTCTAAATTATAACATTTGACAATTTGAGTAAAACTGTTTGTCCGCATTATTAGAAATTCAAGGTACACACAGAATTCGGACTCTGATCTAGAACTTGAATGCTTTTTTTAAAGCTGGTGGTAAATTTAGTACGACAACCTTGCACAGGAATGTAATTTGACGTTTCGTTTTTATGCGTGTCGACCGAACATAAAAGCATACCAATCGTAAGCAACCAAAACAGATTTGTAATTTTTTGCTTGTTCTTATTGTCGCATCAATTGCTTCGTGTAATCATGAAATGACTTCAAAATTTACCAAACAGTACATTTTTTTTAATAGAATGTCCGAATGCTATGGCTTCATTTACGTAATCTTTCTCGTCGTTGTTTTGGAAAAAAGCGACAAAAAATCTGATAATATTTGCACTGATCATTTTTTCTGGTTGTTTTTATGAAATTATAAAGAAATAAATAATTATTTATTGAAAATACTTAATTCGTGTTCGTTATATTTTTAAATAAAAATCGAGCATCAATAAGTATTTTTTCGATAACAACTTATCGGATTTATTTTTGCTGTCTGGAGCTGTTCTTTATTAAATATAGTGAATAAAAACAGTAACAAAAAACAAAATCTGAACACAACTTCGAAAACATCGACGAAAATAATCCATATATACGTAGAATAATGCGCCTCACGACGATTTTTTTGCCTAAATTTTCGATTACCTAAATTGATGATTAGTTCATACCAGTCGTTCATATGTGGCACAAACCAAACCGTTTCTGATGTCTAAAATTTGCTAAATAAATTAAAATTTATCAATCCTGAAAATATTTCGATTAGTTTTCGGTTAAGAAACGCACCAAATAGTTACAGTTCGGCGATTTATTATCGATTTAAATTTGATAAAACTGGTTCAGTAGTTAATAAAACAATGCATCGATTTCTTGTTGGCGACGGCGATCGATAATATATTGCCAAAGTGACGGAGAGTGTTACCACGAGTCCAAAAATATCGACTAGCCGCCACAAGAGATAGATTTCAAAAACCAATTTACTTTGAATTAACTTTGTTCAGTAGGACCAAGTTATAGAACTCCTGATAAAAATGACTTAGTTCCAAAACAATTTTTCTCGATACAGTAAAACCTCGATTTAACGGACTCCGATTCGACGGACTTGGGATTTAACGGACACTTTAGTATTTTCCATTTTTCGGTTATTCAGGGCCTATATGAATGTAATACGTAGGGGAAAAAGTTCGTGGCCTTTTTCCCGGTAGATGGCTTTACATTCATATATCTCAGTAACTTTTGGTCGTATGAGTAATTCTTAAAACATTAAAATCGGTGAAGTGAGTAAAAAGTTACAACATTTTAAACATGGAAACAAATAATGAAAAAATTCGATATATTTTACAATTATATTTCCGACTCAAGCTTGCGAAAAAATTTGTGCTGTTTATGGAGAAGGTGCTTTATCAAAATCAGCAGCAAAGAAATGGTTCAAGCGCTTTCGTTCTGGAAATATGGATGTCAAAGATGCATCTCGCTCGAGTCGACCAACCACTGGAAAAGTCGATGAAATCATGCCGAGAATTGAAGAAGATCGGCATATAAGCAGCTATGCATATGGTAAAGAACTAAATATTGATCACAAAACAGTTTTAAACCATTTGAAAATGGCTGGATACAAAAAAAGTTTTGCGTTTGGGTAACACATGAATTAACAGTTAGAAATTTAATGGACCGGATTTCTATCTACGAAACGCTGCTGACACGGATCGAAATCGAGTCATTTTTAAAGCGAATGATTACTGGTGTTGGAAAGTGGATAAGATACGACAACGTTGTGCGAAAAAGATCATGGACGAAACGAGGTGAAGCTTCCCAAACAGTATCAAAGCCAGGATTGACGCCAAGTAAGGAAATGCTGTGTGTTTGGTGGGATTGGAAAGAAATAGTGTATTGTGAGGTGCTGCCATCGGACCAAACGATTGATTCTAATCTTTACTATCAGCAACTAACGCGTTTAAGGCAAGCAATTCAGTTAAAACGTCCAGAATTGATCAGCAGAAAGGGCATTGTGTTCCATCATGAGAACGCTAGAGCACACACATCATTAATGACTCGGCAGAAACTGTGAGAGCCTGGCTGGGAAGTTTTAATGCACCCACCATATAGTCCTGACCTTGCACCATCGGGCTATCATTTTACATTAAATTCCGCAGGCCTGCGGAAATGAGTTGTCTCGATTTTTCGCCTCTAAACTACAGAAGTTCTATAGTGATGGGATCATGGCTCTACCAGAAAAATGGCAAAAGGTCATTGATCAAAATGGTACATATTTTGTTTAATAAAGTTCATTTGAAATAAGAAAATTCTTTGTGTCAATGTCACCCAAAAAAGGCCACGAACGTTTTCCTTAACCCTTTATATTTTTAATTTTTTTACTAAACAGATTTAGTTGAATAATAATTTAGTTTTTGTTTATTTTTAATTTATTGTTTCGTCAGTAATTTAGTATAAAATATGAAATGAAATCTGTACAATTTTACCTATTTTATATCTTAAATATGATATTTACTGCGTAAATTAAAGTATAAGTCTCTTAATTTCACTAATATTTGTGCAATATTACATGGAGGTGTCATCATTAAGTAGATGCTTAAATTTAAAAACATTCGGATTTATTGGACAATCGGCAATACCAGACTGACCAATGTCTAATTAGTCCGTTAAATGAAGGTTTTACTTTTGAAGGTAACTGAGCCCAAAAATGCAATTAGAGAAATGTATTTGCCCATCCGTTTGGATGCCTGTACCTTGTACCGATGATATCTCTAATCCTCGTATCGATGATAATAACCCGTGCGAGGAGAATTAAAAAGGTTTTGTGGCGTACATCAAGGAGGTTGGGTACCTACGAGTATTGTGTAGAAAATAAGCCAAACAATTACTGAACACAACGTTATGGTTTTAAAGTTTTTTAATATTTTCGTGACTTATGTCCTTATGTCCTAATTTGTTGGGCCAAACAGCAATTTTGAAACCACCAATTTAATTCATAAATCCATCATTATGTCGCTGTTGACCTATTATTCGTTTTTTATAAAATATATACTTATCGTAGTGTTCAAACTTAGATGGAGCTAAGCTTAGTACACAAAGGTACCATTGAGGCACTGGAGTTCTCCGATATCATTCGAAAGGTTTTTTGGAGCAATCAGCATTTTAGTTCACACATCCACCGATTTTGCGCTGGTAGCGTATTATTCAATATATTGAATATACGAGGTTTGTCTAAAAAGTTTCTGATCTAACCAAGATACAAAAAAAATTTCTTCAAATTTATTTTGATTTCTCTAAATAGCCTTCTTGTAATATACACTTCTCCGAGCGATTTACCCATCTTTTCAATCCGTCCAAATAGTACTCGCTGGCTCTTTTTGTTTGTTTTTATCTTTGCAATCTGTTCTGGGGCCGTAGCTCTCCCTACTCTTTCGCGGTTCGCTTTTTTCCCGTCCTTTTACATCGTTGCCTTTCAATTCGAGGATGTACGGCTATAGGGCCGATTTTCGTAGAACCATCTGCACATTGCATAGCTCCATGCCTATAGTATTGGCATGGAAGATGGGTCAGCTCATGAACAGATCGTATTCTGATGATGACATTTTTTTTTTGCATCCTGCTCCTATCGGGATTCTAACCTAGTACCTCCCATTTCAAACACCAAAGCTTTAACCACTGTGCCGTTTGGTTGGTTAATCGGCGTCTTTCTCTGCAAACTAGTTGTTTACGAAGATGATGGCTTCCTCATTCGACGCAGTTCGTGAATTTTCACTGAGATGTGAGAGTCGAATTGTCTTTGTGGAGCAAGATTTTTTTCCGCAATTGTAGCCGTTTTTATGCAATTTCTGCCTTCAGCTTGTCAATTAATGATGCGTAGTATGCTCCTGTAGTGGTTTTTTGTTTTTGAAGATAATCGATTAAGGTAACTCCATGACTGTCCCAGAAAACAATCGCCATCACTTTCCCAGCCGGAGGAACATCCTTTACCTTTTTTGTTTTGTGTTTGTTTGTCCACTATTATGAGTTTATTTTTGTCTCTGGAGTGTAATGGTGTATCCAAGTTTCATCAACAGTAACTATCCGGCTTCAAAACTCTAATTTTTTGCGACTAAACTACACCAACAGAGCGTTAGAAATATACATTCGAACACGTTTATTTGGACATATTCTTCTATCTCTCTCACTCTTATTCGACGGTCGTCCAGCACCAAATTTTGAACTTGAGTGGTACACTGAGAAAAAAGTTGGAATTTTGTTTTAAAAAACAAAAATCTTTAAAAAAAAAACTTTGAAGCTAAGGGAAAAGATCTTATTATAAAATGAAGTTATACTTTGTCCTAAAGAGTCGTATTTATTATTTCATTTTGCGCGAAAAATGGATTACCAAAAGGCAATATTATTTCGCCTGAAACATTTTTGACTTTAATTCAAAAATCAAAACTTTAACTTAAAATATTATATTATTAAATCTAAATGAATATTAATCACTTAAAATTTAAGTGCATGGAACTTTCAGAACTAATGCGAAAACAGTAAAAATAAAAGGAAATATCTTTTGTTTCAAATGCGTGAAATATTTGGTTTTAAGTTTTACCGTTACTTTCATAATTTTTTACATTTCCAGTTTATATCTATAATCAGTTAATGGAGTTCATTGAATCGTCTATAGTTATTATGCAAAGGGGAATAATTTGTGATTTTTCTTTGTGTTTTTTTTCTCAAATTTCGGATTTAAATTAAAGTGATTAATGTGATAAATAAAATTATTAAAGAATTAAAGTGATATATAAAATAATAAGTGATATATACATAATTTAATGACATTTTTTTGTGATTTTTAAGTTTAATGTTTTAATGTGAAAACGGGATAAAACCAAAGTGACAATATTTTTCAAGGGTATAAAAAACCGAATCTTAACGTGTCCTAACACTTAATGTGCACAAAAACTGTTCAAATAAAAGCTGATTTAAAGTGTAAATATCTAAAACTTCATCTAAAAACCAGTACGCCGTTTGAAATAAGTAAGTATAGAAAAATCATTACATTTTAAGTTTTTTACATTAAAATTGAATAGTTTCAAACAACGTATATGAGAAATCTCGTGTATAAAGGGAAACCCTGTGCTACGCCATTTTTAAAATTATAAGTAGTTGTGAACTTTTATCTATTTTAATTGGGTTTGTATTTTTCAATCAAGCAAGATTCAATAAATCGATCAAAATGTCATCGAATGACCAGCAGCATGAAAATGTTTTTAGTTCAAATGAATGTACCATTGAATACGTACCATATGTACTGCAGAATGGGGATGATCTGGCACGGATTAATGAATTCAAAAATCTCGTGTCATCATGGGGACTTTCTCAGAAAACGATAAACTTTCTAGCGCACACTCATGAGTGTACAATTAAAACACTAGAAGTAATGGATCTCGATTTCATTGATGAAATATTCGAAAATTACCCGAAGGGCGAAAAAAGCATCTTTAAACAAGCTGCCAGAAAGTGGCGTATAGAAATGGTAAAAATTAGTAATTAAATGTAGTAAATGGAATTATGTAATAGTGTGATTATTTGGCTATTTAGAATAATCCTCTACCAGAATCAGATGCCACTAGATCATTGAACAGCAGAGTACTTCAATGGATAGAACAACAAAGTTCAACGGCTAGTCCAATACAAAGTTCATCATTATTTACCGATCACAAGTACTATTCATTTTATTTAATAATTCACGTTTCAAAAAAAAATTACAAAATAATCGAATTATATTTTATTGATTACTAGATACAGTTGTGATAATAAGAATTTGAAATTTAATTAGATACACCATTTTACCAAGCTTCGATTTTTAATTAGTAATTTTTATTACAGTACACAAGAACAAGCTGGTGACAAATTCGATATCCTGGCTATTTTAAATAAATCAATCAAGGGACGGTTGGTTATAGAATATTATAAACAGTCAAATCAACTGGATTCCAAACATCGCCAGTATTTGGTTCATTGTGTAATAGATCATTATATGTCCGTCAATATTAGGTTATATCCAACTGATTTTGAGATTTTATCAAAAAGCATATCAGACATTTTTAAAACTGAATACTCGGTAAGTTATTCATCATTCCACATAAATTTAATATATAATGTTAATAACCTGTCTATTTACTTTATTCATAGGCTGAATATTATACACCACGGCAAGGCAAAAAGAAGCCAACAGGAAAACTTATAGATCGATATAACAACCAGTGCTATGGCACAAAATTTTTAAAATTGTCAAGTACTACCACAAATCAAAGAGTGCACTCAACTTCTGCCACTGATTGTTGCATCTCAGGTAATGTTCAACAGATAATATGTGGCAACAATAATTATGTAAGTAATGCGTATAATTTTTTTTTCTATAGAAACCTTTTTGGAGAACAAAACTTGGTTGAAATTAAATTTAGAGCCATGGGGTTTAGTTTGTGAGAAATGGAGAGAAACCGCAAAGAACCGAACAACAGAATTTAATTTATCAAATAGTAAAAATATTACTGAATTTTTAGCTGAGTGGCCAGCATACAAACATTATTTGGCTTATGAATTGGTAATATTATTGTGTTTAGCTACTGTTTTAAAATTTAGTCTTGTTTTCGGCAATCTGTTATAAATTCATCGTAACATTTTACTTTTATTTTTTGGAATCTTTCACAGATCACCATAGATTTTGATTCTTTGTTTCCACAAAAGAGCGACCAAGTAAAAGTTAAATTTAATCAGCTTATAAACAAATGTCCTTCAGTTTTGGCAGCCTTAATTAAGGATAAGCAAAATCAACTTCTGTTAAAAGAATTAAACGAAAATGAAAGTTTTAATGAAGGTAATAAATAAAAATTATTTTTATGTACAATTTGTTTAATATATATATATATATATATATATATATATATATATATATATATATATATATATATATATATATATATATATATATATATATATATATATATATATATATATATATATATATATATATATATATATATATATATATATATATATATATATATATATATATATATATATATATATATATATATATATATATATATATATATATATATATATATATATATATATATATATATATATATATATATATATATATATATATATATATATATATATATATATATATATATATTATGTATATATTGTTTTACCAGATGCACGTGATATGATTAGTTGTATATTATTACATGCTGTTATTCAACCAAAGCGAATAAATCAAAAGCTAAAACCAACAATAACCGATGCACAGGAGGACTTTATAATATTTGTACAAAACCTTAACGAGCTTGAACGAAAGTTAGAACACGTCAAACAAAAATTGGGTACTCTGCAGCCGAAAATTGTTGTTATTGGAACCAAATGGAACAAATTTGATGAAATTTTCATTTCATATGAGGATATAAAATATAAATGCGGTTCGTATCGTGAATGTTTGTGGACCTTGATAAAATTATCGTTTATTTTTAATTTAGAATATTCTGTTCTTAGTAAGGAAGTTTGGTACTTTCTGCAAGAATTTTTATTTCAAATTGATTCAAAACAACCGAATATTAATAAATATTTACGGTTATTTGAATAAGTTCTTTACGTTTAAATTTTAATATCATATAATTTTTATAATTTGAAATACAATGCTTCTCTGTTTTATTTGCAAAAAATTTTTTATTAATGTCAAAGAAATTGTAGAACACTTACAAAGAGTTGAAGGGATACCTTCAATATATACATTTAAATGCATTCAACATAACTGCAACCAAATATTTCAAAACATTTATAAATATAAAACCCACTTACAGAAACACGTAAATAATGAAATAAATTTGTTCCCAATAGACAATTTCAACCCAGACCTAAATGAAGTAGCACAAAGAAATATTGAATCATTATATTCACCTGACGAGTTATCATATTTACACCAAAGCATTAGTAATGAGATTACGAATACAAACGAATTTGAAGCATCAGTATCAAATATTGACAGATGCATTAAACATCTAGAACGCTCCATTATTGAATTTTCTTTAAATCTTCATAATACAAAATCATTACCTAGAAATATGGTATTTTTTATTCAAGATTCTGTCAAGTGTAATATAACTTCACCTATATGCGATTACTTACTACCAATATCTGCCCATACATGCGTCAAATCAAAACTTAAGTTTGATGAAATTTTAAATTTTTTAGAAAACCCTTTCAAAGAAATAAATACCGAATACAAATTTTTTAAATATATAGAAACTTTAGACATTTTTTCTAAACCAAAATCATATGTAATTAATAATGAATTAGTTGAAGTTTTTATTAACGGTATCCCTTCTTTAAATAATAGTCAAATCGAGGTGTGCCTGCTCGATATTTCATTTCAGTTCAAAAAATTTTTTGAATCAGGAGATATCTTACAACTAACCCTAAATAACATGAAGAGTTTGGAATTGAATTTAAAGATAACCAATTTCATTAACGGATCTTTATGGAAACAGAAAAAACTTCAATTTGAAGATAAGATAGTAATCCCTTTTCATTTATACTTGGACGATTTTGAGGCCAATGATCCTTTAAGCTCACATGCTGGGAAGCATTCCATATGTGGAGTATATTATTCATTTCCCACAATACCAAAATTTCAAACGTCTATATTAAATAATATATTTGTCGCTGCATTTATAAAGTCCAAAGATATAAAAGAATACGGTATAAATCAATCTTTAAGACCATTAATCGATGTAATAAAAACATTGGAAACAGACGGTATAGAAATTAAATCAGGAAACTCTACAATGAAAGTTTATTTCATTTTGGGTCAAATCTTGGGAGATAACTTAGGATTAAATCAAGTATTAGGGTATACAACGTCATTTAATTCGGAATTTTTTTGTCGATTATGTAAGCGCACTAAAATACAAACGCAAACTGATATTACAGAGCAAACAGAGTTTCTAAGAAACGAGCAGAACTATAATAACGACGTTACAATGTTAAATCTTGATAATGGAAAGACCGGGATTAAGACTGTTTCAATGTTCAATGAACTTGTTTCATATCACGTCACAGATAACGTTGTCTCTGATATAATGCACGACGTTTTTTTGGGAGTTTGCAAATACAATTTGCAACATATCTTAAACTATTTCATTTTCGAAAAAAAATATTTTTCATTGCAAAATTTTAATTACAAGAAACAAATGTTCAATTATGGAGAAATCGAGATAAGAAATTTATCTGAGCCTATTGAACGTAATCATATAAAGTACGGGAATTTCAAAATGACAGCTCGCGAAATTTGGACTTTCTACAATTTTTCCCATTAATTATTGGAACCGATGTTCCACGCGATGATCCGGTTTACAAATTTTTGCTCCTTTTTGTTAAATTAATTGATCTTTTAGTTAAAACAAGTTTTGATGAAAACGATTTAGCAGAACTAACTACCTTAATCGAGCAACATAACAATTTATTTGTTACAATTTTTAAACAGACTTTAAAACCCAAATATCACTTCTTGGTTCACTATCCCACAATTATAGGAAGATGTGGTCCTTTAAAGTTCCTTTGGTGTTTCCGTTTTGAGGCTCAACATCAGTTACATAAACAGTATGCAAGAAATATCACTTCTCGGCTTAATATACCACTTACCTTAGCAATAAAAGCTTCTCTTAAATTTACGAAATTACTTTTTTGTAATGAGTTTTTTCAAACAGAATGGGAAACAGTTAGTAAACTATTTCTTTGTGCGGATAAGGATCAAAAGTACGCTGGAGTAATACCTTTTTCTGAATCGGATCAAAAATACACCAGTGCCCTAATTTTTCGTGGTACAAAATTTAAAACTGGTTATTTTTTTGACAAACCAACTAACAATAAAATTTTAATTTATGAAATTATTGATATATTACTAACAAATAATAACTTCTTTGCCATTTGTAAATCATATAATAATAGTGTTTATATCCCCCATTTTCATTGCCATTCAATTGGAGATGCATCTGAAATTTTAAGCATAATTGATTTCAAAGATATAGAAAGTCACCCTGTTAACTTGTGCTATTTAAGCACAGGAGAGAAAGTGGTCAGACTTAAGCAATATATATAATTTCAATTTTCTAACAAATTTCTTTGACATTTTTAAAAATAAAATTTATATGTAATAAATGTAGAATGTTATGAAATAAATTTCTATGTGGAAATAGAAAAGATAAACATGTATATAAATGTAGATATATATAATAAATATAAGTTTGATGTTCAATATGTTGTATTAATGCGATTTTTTTCAATATTATATTATATATTTATATATATAATAGAATATCAATGAAACAATTAAATGAATTAAAAGGTTGTATAGGTCATTGAACTTTGATAATGATGACCTATGAAAGTAGTCAAAGAATAAAACATTTATATTTAAGTATCGAGAACTTTATTTTAAAAGGTAAATACTTTTAATTCAATGATTTTATAATTTTGAACCAAAGTAAACTATCTCTTAATTTTGTTGCTGTAAGTATTAATTTTAAAGTTGTTAATAACATTGAATCAAATCCTGAAATATTTTCAGCGAAATGAATTAAAGTTTTTAAGATAAATATCCCAATGTTTTATTTTTATTGCAGTGTTTTTTAGGACAAAGTTTTTAATTAATTTTGAATTTAAAATGATTCACACCTTTCAAGTAAAATAGAAAGTTTTTGCGCAAAATCTATAGGCAAAAATTCTTTCGTTTAAAGAATAAATTCTTTAATTTTAAGTAAAATTTTTCTCAGTGTATTATCGTAAGTGGTTGCAGATTTTGAACGTCCCAAACGTTCATCATCACCCCACGTTTAAATTCAGCTGTCCAAATTTCACAGTGGTAAAAGATGGTGCTGAGTTCTTATACAGCGTCCAACTCGTCTTTGATTTGCGTAGGCGTATTGCCTTACAATTGCATATTGCGGCTGCACATTTAACCATTAAATCGGCAAGAAAATCATACTATTCAAATTTTAACCCAATAAACAAAAAACAAAAATACAAAATGTACATTTTGGTTACTGCCGCGGAATGAAATTTGTAAATTATTATAGAAACCATAGTTGAGCCTTTGAATTCTAATTTCTTACCCCACTTTGGGCGCCATTTTTGGTCTTATCCAGCATGTAATTCATAATAGACCTAATATGTGGATACTCAGCGTGCGAGTTTATTTTTGGTCGTTTGAGATGAGCTTTTCAGACATTATTCTGTAAGCTATACCTAAATGTAGGCGCGAATAAATGTGTTTGTTTTTCATATGCCCCATACTGGGCGCCATTAATAGCACGTGGTTGTTTCTTCACCCCACAGTGGGCGCCAACTAGTTTGTAATACATTGTAATGTTATCTAGCTAGAAAGTTTAAGGCTTTCCAATTAAAATATTCTCGGAACATTATAAAGTAAAGAAGTAGGTTGTTACTTTGATTTATAAATAAATACATCATCTTTTGACAGGTGTAAGACACATTTATTTACTTATATTATGAATTAATTTGATCGTTGGGTTATCTTTAGTTTGACATAAAATTGAAAATAAATTTGTAACAAATCTTTATTTTTTATTTATTTCAGGTACTCTTAGGGTGTTATTATAACAAATTTAAAGGTAAACGGTAAGTAGGAAGCTATTTACGATATATTTGTATACCTAACTAAGCACACATATTGCATTTCAAATTGATGTCTTCATACTCTAATGTGAAACGTCATTCTGACAGTTTATTAGATAAATGCGCTCATGTGACACCAATAAATTGTTATATTTAATTTTTCGAAGAAGTTTTTTTTATTAAACAAATAATTTATTATGTTATTTTTTGTAGAGATCGCGTTCTCTAAATAAATAAATAAAATAAATTTTATATTTAAATTAAAAAATGAATTACAAATTAAAAATGAAAAAATAGAATAGAATAAATTTTTCAATTATGCGCGTAATAAAAAATTCCATTAAAATGAAAGTTGCATTCCAGACAGAATTTTTATTTTATTTTTTTGTCTATTTTATTAGTTTTGAAATATTCGAGAAGGTTTGGTGATTTTATGTTACGTATGTGTGAGTATGTTTTCTGGCTGAAAGTATGTACTGTTTCAATTCCACTCTGTATATTTATTCATAATTATTATTACTAATGGTGTATAATAAAATATATAAAATAGCATATATAAAAAATAACTTGTTTGTTAATTAATAAAAATATAAACAAAAATAACAAAAACAAAAAACTAATTTATTTTTCTGTTATCGATTCTTTTTGCATGATAAATACCTCTTTTTTCGGGGGAGTTGTGTGAATGTGTGTTTGTGTGTGTATAAGTGTGCCTCCTCCCAAAAAAATTGTGGAAAAACGAACGTACCCTCTAAACACCATTCCACTAAAATCTAAAAGCTTTGAAAAACCTCAACATTTTTTTATTTTATTTATTTCTCTTTTCTTCATCTCTCTCCCAGTCTTTCTTTTATATTTTTCAATTGTTTTTATATATTATTTCAACTCATTCACTCTTTTTCTCTGTGGATATGTTTTCGTTATTTTGTTCCTTTGCACTTCTCTTTCTAAATATATATGTTCATGTTGTACGTACGCGGCCGCGCGGGGTGGAAATTATTCTTCATTCTCACATCCGAGCATCAACAGAGAAAACGAAACGAAAACGAAAAATAAAATAAAATGAAAAAATATTCAATTAAATAAATAGAAAATTTTGTTTTGTAATTTTTTTTGTATTCCACCATGCGCGGGACGTTTGCATTTTTTTTTCAATTGATCATTTTTCAAAATGGCGGAATTTTATTATTATTATATTTTCTTTTTGTTTTTCCATCAACAACATCATCATAATCATCGTCGTCCGATACAGTAGCGGTTCGAATTCGAATTTATATCTTGAGTACGTAATCAAAAAATGTGTTTTTGGGGTGGGATGGGAGAATATGAAAGAAACAAGACACATAATATTAACCTTGATTCATATTAAATATATAAAATGAGGGTCGATCAGCAGGGTTTCACTGTTTATTATAATTATTATAATAATACATACATGAAAATATTCGAATAGTATGAGTTGCATAAGAGAGTGGTAAGAGTAAGATATTCAAAAACAAGTAGAAGAAGAAGAGTACAAAAAATGAAATAAATAATTTTTTTTGTGTGTCGTTAACTCGCGTTGAGTTTCGCTCGAGTTCGGCATTTCAATCACAAAAATAAAACAACAAAATACAGAGAAAAAAAAATTATTCTAAAGAAAATTGAGAAATACATCGAAATTGCATGCACATACACATTCTTACGTGTGTATATAGTAACAAAAATAAAAAATACGAAAAAGAATGTATGTGTTGTTTTCTTGTATTTCTTTTGGAAAATAAATTTTTCGTTTTATGTTCTCTTATTCGGTCGACGACCGTCGTAGCGTAGATGTGAATTTGCCGTTAATAAATTTTTGTGTATTAATTGTTTTTAGACAAACTGTATTTGTGTGAATTGAATTTTTTGGGATAATTTTTTTGTTTGTTTTGCGTGTTTTCGTGCACATATATACATGCGGTTTATTGTTTTATTTATTTTATTTAAAAATATAAAAATTGTTTATTGGTAATATAATTATCAAATATATTGTGAAATATTATAAATTATGACAAATCGCGTTTACCGTACATAGTGAAATTTTACAAGAATTTTGTGAAAGTTTTTTTTAATTACAAATATAATAATTTCGAGTGATGTTTTAAGTTTTTCATTTGTTTGTTTTTGTATTATTTAAAAAGAAAAATATAAAAAGAAAATAAAGAAAAATTATATATATTGTAAAGTGCAACAAGAGAAAAGTGTATATTTTTGTGTTTATTATTAGTTTTAGTTTTTAAGTTTTTTTTATAAAAAAAAAATTATTTTTAGTTTTTTCGTGTTTACTATATTATGGAAGCATCTTTTAATGTCGGAACTGACATTGATGTAAACAGAATGTTTGACCAATATTTATATAAGGTTTGTAAAATTTGTTACTATATTTATGATCGTGACTGTGACTTATTTTCTTTGAATATCAATATGTCAATATTAATATAGATAATATAAAAATGGTGGCGTTCAGCTGTTTTAATGTAATGGCGGATCGTCATGAGAATGAGCGAGATAGAAATTTATTTTATGTGTTTCATGTTTTGGATCGTGATGTTTTCACTGTCAAATTAAATAGTGTAATGTAGGATGTAAACATATGTATAAATGATGTAAAAATTAGCATAATTTACGATATTTATTTTTTCGATGTTAACATTAATATAAAATTTGAAATTCATTATTATTTTTACTATCATATTTTTTATAAATTAGTACTAGGTGCAATCTGCAGGCCTTTGTCTATTTAGGATGATTAAGTTACCAATTAACTAGTAAACTTCTAAACTGACATTATGTTTAAATGGTAGCCATAAAATAATTTTTAGATCACCAGTAAAAAAAAATGAAACAGCGCAGCAGAATTTTTTTATCATTCATATTCAATATTAACAGTTTCATTTTATGACGGTTGAAAACGCGACGTCGACAATAATTTTCATTTTCGATAATAATTGTGTCAATAATATTACTTTTTTGTCTAAATCAATAATTTTGCTTTTAAAAAAATTATTTATTTTATCTGCGATGATGTTCGTTTTATTATTTCTTCAGAACATTAAAAGTTTGTGATGATTTTATTAAAAATTCTAAAAGTTTATATTATTAAGGTTATTTATAATTTGCTAGAAAAATTACATTTCTGTAATCTATCTGAGCACTTTGGTTTAATAAGTTAGTAGTTACCGTTTCTTTACAAAGTTTATTAATTACCAAAAGTTTCAAACTTTAATCAAACCTTAATCAAATGTAGTTTAAGGAATACTATTATTGTTTTACAATTTCAACCTAAATATGTTTTCAACATTCCTCATATTGCCATGTAAGTAACTCAATTTGCCTATATTTGCTTTAAGTCATTTAGCTTTAATTAAATTTACTTAATAAATATTCCACTAAATCGTTCTTTTGTACTTTCTTTTAGTGACATAGATTTTCATCTGTCAAGTCTGATAGTTTAATTCACGAAATTTATAAATTTTACTTTATAATTCGCTAAAATAAAAAACAATATTTCACAACTCAACCGGATTAAATGATTGTGTTTTACTATTAAGGGATATGCGCAATTTCATATTTTAAGTTAGTTGATATATTGCGGCAATTTCAGGAACTACATCGCGAGATCGTTATATTTTACTAGTAGCACGTATGAGTGAGCGTTGTGCGCTTAATATAATCCTCATTTTATTTTAACTGTTTTATAATTCACTAGAAGAACAATTATATTAAAATTGATTAATTACATACACTCGTACATATAGCTAAATTTAAATGGATTATGATTTTGTTTGTAAAAGCCAATAAAGTACGTAAATGTTTTTTCAAACTCCAATCAAACTTTAAGAATTATCTTTTCTCTTGGTCATCAACCATTTTTATAAGATATCACTTTGAAACGTTAGTTTATATATTTAGTCAGTCGATAAATGTGACGTATTAAATCTTTGAATTGACTTTCCTGTAACATTGCATTTATTAATAAAGTTAGAATTACGAAAAATATTAAATTTTAATTCTTGCTAAAATCCGTCAAACAACTCAATTTCCATGCATTATCTTGTGATTTTCGTAATTTTTGAATCATTCACGCGTAATATTAGCTACCTAAATATGAGGTGTGCAAGTAGAAACAAGGTTCTGAAGTTTGGATATATGTAGCTTAGTCATTTATGACAGACATTTATGAGTTTTTATGGCATAAGTTTCAGTCATTTATAAGCTATCGTTCCGTACACTTCAATTTTAAGACATTTACGACATTGCATTCTAATGTTTTCAAATGAAAAAAAAAATGCTGCACAAGCTATGGAATTGATTAATTCGACTTTGAGTGAACATTCTGGGAGTCAATCTACAGTAAAAAGTGGTGTGGTTTGCGAGATTTCGTGATGGCAATTTTAGTCTTGTGGAAAATCCACGTCCTGGTGCAATAAAACAATTTGAATATGAAAAACTTAAAGTTTTACTGGATGGAAATCCGTGTCAAAGTCAAAAAGAGCTTGCAGAACAGTTAGGAATTACTCACCAAGCAATATCACTTCGATTGACAGAAGAAAACAAAAACCGAAGATTTGACATCTGCATAAATTTGCTTTCTCGGTACAAAAGAAAGAATTTTTTGCACAAAACCATTACGGGTGATGAATAGTTGATTTTATACGATAATCCTAAACGCGGGAAACCATGGGTTGAACCAGGCCAGCCATCAACTTCAGTTGCAAAAATGAATATTCAAGCCAAACAAGTGTTACTGTGTGGTGGGATTGGAAAGTAGTAATTTACTATGTGCTTCTGGAACCTGGTCAAACTGTTACAGCTGAACGTTACCAGGTCAAATTGATCAAATTAAGTGATGCTCTGGATGGAAAAATACCATTTACGGGCGAAGGAAGGTGGAAGGTGATATTGCTGCATGACAACGCTCGTCCACATACAACAAAATCAATCCAGGAACTCATCTTCTCCTTAGGCTGGGAAGTTTTACAGCATGCCGCATATTCTCCAGGCTTGGCTCCCTCTGCTTACCACTTATTCAGATCGATGTCATCATATTTGAAAGACCAGCGGTTCACGAAAATTGAAGATGTGCAAAAATGCATCATCTACCTGATAAATGGCCAAAGACCATAGATAGTAATGGCAAATATTTCGATAATTAATCTTTGTAACAATTATATTTTCAATAAAGTTGAAGACCAAAACAAGCCGAGTTTCTACTTGCACACCTAATATAAAAAATTATATTGAAACTTCAATCAAACTTGAATAATTTAAATTTTTAAGAGTAGCTTTCTCTTAGTAGAACTGCGTTTTTTTATAACGTGTATGTATACTACTCTAACATGTTTTGTAATTCGTCAGAACATAGTAATTGCAGGTATTAACATTTTTTAATTCATCGTATAACTAAATTAGTGTTAATTTCTTTCAAACTTTTCAAATTTTAAAGATTAGTAATTTTCATGGTGAAATTTTGTGACCTAACGACAATTAGATCACAATATTTCGTCAACCGAAATGTGAAGTATTATTTATCATATAAATTATTTGGTTCAAATCTTTGAGTTGAATTGTTTCTGTAATATTACATTGTTAATTCGAATTCTTTAAATTATTATAGCTTAATAAATATTAAAAATTATTTTCAAACTTCAATCAAATTTGAATCAAGCTTTATGAAAAATAAATATTTTACTTACTTTCTCATAGTTATTATTCTTAATAACTAAATATCAATTAAATATTAAAAATTCAAACTTCAATCAAACTTCCCTATACCCTTAAAGAAGACTTCTCTTGAGAAAGTTTTAAGTTAGCGATTTTTTTAAAACGTTCTAATGTCGGTGTGAATATGTTTTATAATTTGGATTTTTTTTATTTGAAAAAATATTTTATGGCATTAAGTATGGAATTTAACGTCGTTCAAATGTCCACCTCGGCTTTGCTTGGTAGCACGTCTTCGGGAGGTTCAATTTTTGGTGACTTGACCGTTACAAATCGGTTAAATTGTTTGCGGTTTATTCGTACAGACATGCGATTTAAGATAACTCCAAAGAAAGAAGTCTAAAGGCGCTAAATATCACGATTTCGGTGGCCAGTTCACGTCGCCGTCGCGCGATGTGTGGCACGTATCGCCGTTCTGTTGAAACCGCATGTTGACGGTCAAACGGCGTCTTTCTCGAGATGCATTTGGTGCTGGTGTATCTCGTGTGGATCGGTTTCGCCCAAATCCAACAATTTTGCATATTCACATATCCATTCACCTAAAAATGTATGGCTAAAGTTAACTTTTTTTGGCTAAGTTTGGGTCAACATCCAACTACTCCAGATCCTAATCAGCGAGCAAATTCCTACACAAAACTGACCAAGTTGAAATCGTAGAAAGGCCAAGTCCTTGTGAAATACGAGAAATTGACTGCTTGGAGTTATCCCGTACACCCTCCCGTACACTCTCGCGCACGCATAGATCTTGCGTTTCGATGAAGTACTGGTGTTGGGTGATTATTTATCTAACCAGTTGACTGGAATTTGGTCACCCAACATGAAATAGTCGACTAGGCAGGGCGGTTGTGGTGAGGATAAAGTTCACGAATTCGGGTACCGTTTCTCGAGCGGATCACTAATTTAAAAGTAAAATTAGATGATTTGACACGTTGTTCAACGCTATAACCTTCCATGCTGATTTTCCATACACTACTCGACAATTCACAACAAATTTGACAAATGTTAACTTGGGTATTCTGTCTTTCATACTTAAGCAGTTTCCGTTTCTTTTTGTTCTCATTAAATAGAAGTTATCGGTGATTAGAGCGTGACTGGATGAAAAAATGCGAACTGTTTATTAACTTGGCTAAATATTATTCGATTTGCGAAAATAACAAATGCAATTATTAAAACTTACTAAAAGTCATCAATTTTCGTTTTCTTTGGTATCTTACTTATTTAATTCCACATAAGAAATAACAATTAAGTTCGAAATTCATTTCAAACTTTATGCAAACCACTATGCAAACGCTTTAAGCACGTTCAAACTGCATTCAAACTTAAATTTGAGTACCTTAAAAAAATGTCGGTTTGGTTCAAATATTAACCAAATTTATTTGCCTCAAAGTAAGTATTCCACCTTTCAAGCTTTAGTACGAGTATTTTATGATTAAATAAATAGATCTTTGGGTTATGATTGTATCAACTAAATATTTAAAATTATTGTCAACGATCAATCAAATTTTGCTTTATTATTAAAATAACTTTTTCTTAAGAAAATTGTAAGTTATAAAATCGATTTTTAAAACTTGTATGGCTAAAACACTTTCATAATTCATTTTATTTTAACTTGTTTTATAATTCGATAGTAGAACAATCGCTACTAAATTTTAATAAACTACTGATTTTTTGTTTTTGTAAAACTACTGATTTTATGTTATTTCAAAATTGAATCAAACCGCTTTGAAAAATGCCTTTCAAACTTCAATATTCGCCAATAGAAAATTCAAGACGACAATTTTAATGTTTTGTAGATTTTGGTTTTCTAATAATGATTAAGTACAAGACATTTATTTCAAACTCTAATCAAGCCATCGTTTACAGGCGATGGTTTCATATTTCCGAATAAACAAAATTTGAACAATTACTCTGAACTACAATTTAGGTTTGACTCACTACGATAAATTAGTGAAATTTGTGAAATCCTCTTACTAAAAACAAGTTTGTTGATATCATTTTGCCGCTTTCACACATAGCGTAGTTGTCAGTTAATGTGCCTTTCGATGTATTCTATCTTGGTAAGTACTGCACATCCCGCTTCTATATATGATCAAGGGTCTCGTCAAACTGCTAATATAGTCAGTATCCTGGTGACTATTTTTTATCAAGAATTTTGCTACCCAAGTAATTACCTAAGTAATTTACGGGTTCACTCAGTATTATTCATGCAGTGGTTTCTCTTATCCATTTCGCTCGTTTAAGTTCTTAAACTAATTTCGCATTTTAGAGACAATCTCGAGTGAGTTAACTGTGCACCTAGTTTTTTTTTTATTGTAGATGTGATTCGGTGGTCTTTCTCGTCGTTCTATTTTACCATTTCTACCAAACTGTCTTTCATTGTGTTCCTAATAATAATGGGTACTATTCCGCCATTCTTTCTGCTTTAATACTACTAATTACATCTGCTGTCTTATAGATGGTGGGTTTTTTAAATTGTGAGTAACGGTTGAGTTTTCTTGTCTAATTCGCTAGTTCGTTCTTGTATCCAGTTGTGCTTCGAACTTTGTGTTGTTAAGTTTGGTTCGAAGTATTATCTTTACTCTGCAAAAGTATTCGGTTTTCAGTTTTGCTTTCAGCTGTCGATCTCGTTATTTTTTAAATTCCTAAAGTAAGCTGGGGCGGCTCTACAATTGTAATAGTTGCGCATTTTTCTATTCCGTATTTTATCCTGTTGACGTTTCTTTTCCAATCCGGTCTTCGTTTTCGATTGTCGACTACCATTTTTGGGATAAGCAGTTGATCTTTGCAGTTAGGAGTTTGTGCAACATCCTTTCTGTTATAATGGAGTGGGATTGAATGTATTTATACTTATTCGTTTTGCTATTATTTAGCAGATAAGTTATTGGCCTAAATTTTTTATTGCTGCACCTATTGTCAGCCAGCTTGGGAGTTCTATAATATTTTGATTAATATTAGCGTTATTATTATGGAAATTATTTATAGTTTTATTGTAGATTTGTGTCAGATGCTTTCACTCACAGTTATTTTTTTTAACCAGAAAAACCATTATTCTAAGTAGCCGTTGTAGCCATTCTACGTCCCTGGTATACTCGATTTTATCCTGATATATCAGAACGCCTCTTGGTTACGCCAGTTTTTGGTCGCCCCGAGTGTTTTATTTCTCTGAAATTTGTTATATCTAACGGGGTTTTGCCAATGCGTAACCTGGGGTGGCAGCCGTTGGGGAAAACTATGTCGCAAAATCCGCGCGAGAGTGACTGTATATTATTATTATTAAGATTGATTTTATTGATATTATCTATATTATTTACATTATTGATATTACGGACATTATTGATATTATTTATGTAATCGATATTATTGATATTATTAATATGATTGATAATATTAAAAGTGTTAATATTATTATTGTAATTATTGATATGATTGATATTATTGACATTATTGATATTTTTGATATTTTTGATATTTTTGATATTTTTGATATTATTGATATTATTGATATTATTGCTATTATTGATGCTATTGTTTAAATTGATGTTACTAATATTATTGATATTATTAATATTATTGACATTTTTGATTTTATTGTTATTGATATTATTAACATTTTTGGCAGTACCGACATTATTGACACTATTAAAATTATTGGCACATTTGACATTATTTATATTATCGATATGACTGATATTATTGATATTTTTATATTGTTTGATTTCTTTATATTATGTTAATTCTTACTGATGATTAATTTCTTTCCAACCTTTTCAAACTTTGAATTTCTTAATTTGCTAGGGCACTGGCATAAATTCTGAATTCTATTATTATTTAATTGCAATCAATCCACATTAAATAATTATTATTTTTGTTACAAATACTGTATGAGATGATCGTTAAATCTGAATATTTTGGTATTTAGTAATTGTAAAAATATTCTTACCAGTATAAATTTTCTTCGTTTATAATTGTAATTAATTAAATCAATAAATTAAAAATAACGACATCAAATAAAAGTAATTGACCTGTCTACACTGTGTGCTTTGTGTCGTGTACACATCTCAGAAAGATATTCGATTTCAATTGGAGTTTGATTTGCCGAACAATTATTTTTCATGTTTTTTAATTGGAAAATTTTCAATGGGAAAACAGATAGTTCACAGAAAACAAAAAATTTACAATATTCTCGTCATCAATACATGTGTATAATATATTTTATGTATACATATGTACGTACACAGTTGAACACGAACATAAATACTTAATATGAATAAATTATTAGGCTCATCCTCATTAATTTAAATTTTTTGTGTAATACATATACAAACATTTTATTTTTATTTTTTTATTTTTCATTCATAAAAATAATCAGTAATAAAAATTTTGTGTGTACAACACACTACATACATTATTATTGTTATATATAGCGCAAAAATGTTGGTTAATTTATATAGAAAAAATTATGAATGAAATTTTCGTGAATGCGACAGATAATTTTTATTTATATATATTGTTTGGTGTTGTATATAGTAAATAATACAACAACAAAAGTGTAAACATTTTTGTGTACATTGATTTCGTAAACTACATATTTGCGTACGAGTCTCGCTCCACCTGTAATAGCCCTCCCCCACACACTCAGCAACTATAAACTAAAATTACTTTCAATTTTTACCATCACATGACGCCATAATATTTTGAGGAATATAAGAAAGAAAATTAGAACCAGAAGGAAAAACGTGAATGGATTTCACAAAATACATATTTTTTTAGGGATTGCGAAATTACGTGGAGATAGTGTACGTATATGTATAGCTCACATCATCAGTGTACACAAAAAAAAATACATTTTGTTGATGAAAATTGAGATCTCTTGAGATGGTTGAACATTTTTTTTTCTTGAAAATTGAAAATATGATGTGTGCGACATGATTTCAATTTTTGATTTTGATTTTGCGTTCGTTTTGGGAAAATTTAATGTGATTTGTTTTGTGTGACAAGTAGTACAATGCTTGTGTGCGAAAGAGGTGAAGCATCTTCAAAATTACATTTCCATCGATTTTCGTTAAAAATTCAAATCAGGAAATCGTCAATATTATATTATCTATAGTTCACCTTTCAAAATCTTGGACAGGAATACGTTTTGTTTGAATAAATGAGTTCTAATCTTTAATATTTAAAAGAATGTTTAGCTACATAATGTGATTAGCGCAGTTACCCTTTACTGGTGTCACCTTAAGGTTTTTTTCCCTTTATGGGTTACCTGAAAAAGCATCCGAAACCAATTAATACAAAATGACCTGTATAAAAATTAACTCATGCACAGGCTGTTAAATAAGTGAAATTTCGTTTTCAAAACAATTCATCCAAAAAATATTTGTAATCCTTTTCGTCCTAAACCACTTTGTTTCGCGTTTTCAAAGTAAATAATCTAACTTTGAAACGAATTCAAAAATCTTCATTTAAAACAGGTTTATGGTTTGAAAATTCATACAAAAATACAATTCATCTAAAAAATTGCATACAAAATTTGGTGGATAGTTTGGAAAATGGTTTGTTTGTCATCCGAGAATTCATACGAAAATTTAAATTCTACCGAAAAACATTTCATACAAAAATTACCAAAGCACGTTTTGTATGAATCGTGTATGAGTTCAAAAATGGTTTGTTTCATGAAAATTCTTACAAAAATAAAAATCGTCCAAAAACGTTTCATCCAAAATATCATTTACTTTGGTTGAAGCGATTTGTAGCAACACAACTTTTGTATGAATCGTTTTCAAATCAATACAAAATTCGTCTTACAAAAATGGTTTGTGGCGCGACAATTCATTCAAAAATACAATTCATTCAAAAAAATATATAACATCTCAATTAAATTTAAAATATTTGTCATAAATGGAGAAGCGATACTATTTCTGTGATATATGTTCCCAAATTTGAAGAAGCAATTATAGATTTAAAATTATTCGCTTATATCTCTTTCCAGTATTAGATTCTAAAGTAACACAGCGGATTAAACTAAACGAAATACATTTTCAAATATTAGATTTTAGTTTCAATTCCTTTATTCATTTCAAACATTTTAAAATTTCATTTGTAGGAGCTCTCCAAATACGTAATAAACCTTTATCATGATTATTAAACATTTTTCAGTTTCTATTTAAATTTCTAGGAGTATGGATTACTCAACCAGATATTGGAAATATTTAAATATCAAGAAAGGATTGATTTAAAATTTTATTTATATCGTATTGAACTATTTTCTAATCTTTTAATATTTTGAACTGTTAATACTAAAAGTCTACTAATACTAAAAGCTTCTGGTACTGTAATGTTTCAACTTGCATATTAAGCATGCGGTCGGAAGGTCAACCAATAATCCATATCCGCTTTTAAACGGATACTTAAACCATTGTGTGTACAATGCACACTGATTGACAATTTATTGATCTTTCGAGGCGTTTCCAATTCTGTTTCGATTAACAATGAAAAAGTGATACAACGGAATAGTTTCAAGATTTGCAAATAATATGTTTTAATCTTCTCAATCTTCTATATTCTTGCGAGATTACATTTTGGTAAATTCTAGAAATAACATTGGAGAACAGTAAGATCTGTGAAATTTTCGAAAATTAGGTTTGCTAATTCATCTTTGAAAATTTATCAGCCTAATCTAATCTAAATTGCGTAGCTGATAAAACCGGTTCAAAATTGTTCGGAATCGCTATTCTTGATCTTAACCAAATAAAACTGAGCGCCGGCTCGTTGAAAAAATGGCCCATTATTACGATGTTGGTCAAGGGTATGTGTTATGTTTTCCATTGAAACGAAAATGTTTATCATTTGAAACGCGCCATAACAGTAAACTTTTAAAACGAAAATTTTCAAACCTAATAGGCAGCAAATTCTACAAAGATTCATTGTTCATTACAATATAAAGGGCAGCTAACGTGATATCCAGTATGTATAATCATTTAACAATTTTAACTAGTAATATGAGTAATAATTCCATTACTTTCCGTATTTTTCGATCTTGATGGATCACTTTAGGTAGTAAAAAGGATATTTGTGACCAAAATTCATTCTAAAACATTTCTACGCAAATAATCTAACTTTGATACGGATTCAAAACCTTCATATAAAAACGGATTGGGGTACTTTATACAAAAAGCATTGCGTGATTCATACCAATTTTATTTAAATTCTTCCTACAAAAATTGTTTTGGGATGCGAAAATTCATCCAAAAATAGAAAATTGTAATTCACTCAATAAACTTTTCAAACAAACAATTATTCATTCTGTATTGATTTGAAATCACCTGATACAACAAAAATAGAAAATTCATCCAGGAACATGCAAGATATCATTTATTTTTTGGAGCGATTCGTGCCAATGCAAGTTTTGTATGAATTATATTTTGTACGAAAATTTATTCAAAAATACCGTCCAACTAAAAACCATACAAAAATTTATTCTTATAAATTCAATGTCCTAATGAGATTTGAAACATTTGTAATGGGTCCTCTTGGCCTATGTCCGATTCGTTTGACCTATGTCTTCAAAGTTGACGAAGTAATTATCGATTTAATAAATATTCGCTCGAGTTGAAATTTTATTTATAACGTGATTTATAATTCTGTAAATTGCGGGGCTTTTAAAACGAAATTTTAAAATTGAGCGCGCGCTCATAATGCAGCAAAATGCTTTCTGGATAAGGTCTTGTTGCAACATTTTAGGTAAATTATTTCAAAAATTTCATCTTATGGTAAATCATAGTGAATTTTTGCGGGTACATTATTAGTATGAGAGACTTTCAATCTAGCTTTAGGATGCAAATTCATGAACTTCTAAATTCTTTAAAAATTAATTGGTTTATTTTATCATTTTGTCATATTTTGGATGTCACGGAACTTAGTTTAGTACATATAATATGATCCAAAATAAGGCGTTTTCTGGGAAAAATTCTACTGACTATGAGCTTTGCATAGAGGTTCCTGTATAATAAAGTCTACCTGTTTTCCCTCCCTGAAAGCGTAGTCGGTTGGTAGTTTAGGTGGAAAAGTAATGTTTATTTAAAATTTTTGAAAGAGTAATTGTAGCTTGTGGAAACATCTTTAATTTCAGACGCTGCACGTCCTTCTAAGTGATTTAAATATCTAAAAACAAAATAAAGGAGTAGAAATTAAAAGTTGTGCTCCTCGAAACTTGAAATTTGGCATAAATGCTCTTTTTGCTATAAAAATCACGTAAATAAAATTTTATCGTTTATGGCCAAGCTGAAGAGAGGGGGAGAGGGTGGATTTTTGAGGTTTCAAGGGTAAAAGTGGCTTTTAAGAAAAAAAATAGGAATGAAAAACTCAATTTTGCAAATTTCACTGAAAATTCAAATATATTTCAATATTCCATTCCAATATTCTAAGGGCTCATTTAAAATAGCATTTTGCAACACCTCAGTATAATAGTGGATTGCTCTCTACTGCTCTATTCCAAAGTAGAGATGGAATTGGATGATTTTACGTGATGATTATTTATTAATCAGCATTAATGTTTTCGGTTTGCTGTAGCAGTGGGATTTGAACGCCTCAGTTCCTTTTTTGACTGATAATTTGTTTCAAGAAGGATATTAAAATTTCGCCAATCGTAATTTTGTAATCTAAAATCATCAATCTTCGGTTACTAAATGCAATCTAGGGATAGATGCTATCTCTTTAACTCCACTTTTTCAATCGAACGCATGTTTCGAAACTACGATTAGGTGACATAAGGCACTTAACGGCGGTCCCATTTTAATGGTCCTACCACTTGTCGAAGCTAAAAATTTAATTATCCAGTGGATTTAATGTCCTTTGAAGGTCAATTATGCTCGTACTCCCTTTTCATTCACGCATACACCCACCCATTCACCGACTCAGATAATTACAGTCTCCACCTGCACATTGCAAGTTCCATGTCAACCTGTACACTGACATAGACGGTGTTGCGACGCTGAATTCTGCCCTCTAACAGATGGTCTTAGATGTGTTTATTAATATCACCGATCGTAATCGATGACGAAAATTCGCTTTGTATCCAGCCTCTGGTGGGATTCGAACTCAGTACCTCCCGGCCCAAATGTTGAAGCTTTAACCACTGCACCATTTGTCCCGTAAATGTTTTATTGTATATGTTTATCCGGACCAAGAAAAAATTTAGCAGTTCAGACCACGAGATGGCTTTTGCGTTCAAACGAAATTTTTCGTGCAAGATATCTTAAAGCTAATTTGAAAAGACAAAAATATTTCTCGTATATAAAGAATTTTCTCTAACAAATTTACTTCTGAGGTTTCAAAAATCAAACATGGCCTTCACATAAATTAAAAATATCTTAATCTTTATATTCTACGAACTTTAAATCAGCTATATTTGTACTAATTTCTAGAATTCTTATCAAATTCCTAATTTTATTGTATCATAAATCGATTCGAATCGAATGTCAATAGATAAGAAATCACACTTAAGTGATATTTAAATAGCACTCAAAAAATGGACATCTCGAATATTCCAATATTTAGTTGACAAAACAACGTCAAAAATATATTTGTGTGCGATAACCTTTTCGTGCACTTTGATTTTGCACATTATAAAATTGACGCTTTATGTACTCGTATTGTAAACTTCCGGTCAAATCTCTTAATATTTTTGTAAATGTTTGCAGTGAATCACACAAAACACCGATTTTTATAAATTTCGTGTATAAATATATGCTGTTCTGGAAATAAAAATTTTTGGTGGGTATTTTTATGGTGAAATTTTTTTAGGTACTTTATTATACATATGTACATATTCCAAAATCGATAATACAAGACTAAAACACAAGCGCCTTACACACATGATTATAATTGATTAGCAATAGTTGTAATTTTATTGTGCTAAATACGAGTGTTAAACTTAGTTTGTTCTAATTAATTATTAGCGTGGAATTTCTAATCATGCTCGTGTAATACTTAGCACATTAAAATCGTGGGGAATAACTAAAACTGCTTAATAGTTTCGGTTACGAATGGTGTGTAGCTGGCTTGTTTAGTACAACATTTAGTTTAATTTTTTGATACCACGGCTTCAGAGATCGTAAATACTAGGATATCTAACGAATTCACTATCCAAATTTGCTAATATCTTATGTCATGAAAATTTATGTTTGTAAGTATGGGAAGTATTAACGTACCAAGATTCATATCAAACTCAAGAGGAGCTGAAACTTTGGGTATGACTCAACAGGCGATTCAAAATTGTCTCAAGACCATGGGAATGGTGCAAAAACAAGGAAATTGGGTTTCGCATGAACTGACGCTAAGAGACTCATGCTCCAAAGACAAAATCGGAAAGGTTTTTGAATCGAATCGTGACGAGGGACGAAAAGTGGATCCACCACGACAACCCAAAGCGCCGAAAATCATGGGGTAAGCCCGGTCGTGCATCAAATTCAACCGTCAAACCGAATATGAGCATTGAAGCTAAAACGCCCACAATATGCCAAAATATATGACAAAGTGATCTTTCAGCACAACAACACCCGGCCACATGTTGCAAGAGTCGTTAAGGTAACTTTAGAAGCGCTTCAATGGGACGTCCTACCCTACTCGCCGTATTCACTGTGCCTTTTGACTCCCACTTGTTCCGGTCGATTTCGAGTTTCATAAATTTTTTCAAATCATTATCATAAAAACATCAATTGTTTAAAACAAATTTTGGTTCGCCTTGCCAGTTGACAAATGTTATTTTCTTGAAATTTGAAATAAATTGTTTTATAACAGTACAATTTTCTCGCTTCTGCTAGAATCTGCTTTTCTTGAATATCTGGCAATTATTTAAGTGGTATTTTATTCTTAAAATAATGATCGGGAAAAATCAAATCAAAACAATTGAGGTTTGATTTTCAAATTAGGAAATTTGTTTCTTAATTTATCTTATCTTATTTTTATTTATTTGTTTCTTATTTTATGCTTATAAAATCCGTTTTCATTCTATTAAGAGAATTAAGAGACAAAATGTAATTTCTAATGCAATGTTCTAGGTATGTTAAGAATATCATCTATAAATATTTCTTATGATAAGAAACATAATTTATTTGAAAGAAATCCGTCTGTTAAAAGTGTGTATTCAAGGGTAGAATTTAATGTAAAATGTCATTGATCAATGTTACATATTTTCTCTTCCAAATAATAAATTGTTTAAAATTCAAATAATAAGTTGTTAAATACATATTTTTGTATTTTGGACCCATCTTTTCATAACCGTTTAAACCGTAGTTTTCTTAAGTTAGAAAACATTATATTTATTTCAGAAAGCCATCTCCTAAATGTGTGCACAAATATCCTAATTTAAGAGTAGAAATTAAAGTAAAATTAATTTCTTGGTTCGTCTGTTGACAAATATCATTTTTAAGTTTTGTTCCTTGAAATAAGAAAAAAATTTCTTGAAATGAGAAATACATTTCTTGAAATAAGAAATACTTTTCTTGAAATAAGAAATATATTGTTTTTTTCTTCTCAAATTGTATATGGAAAAACTAAAATTAAAAAAATCGAGAGTAGATTTTTAAATTAAGAACTTTATTATTAAATTATTGTAAAGTATTATTTTTTAATACGTGGAGATTTGTTAATAAAAAATATTTCTATTTTACTAAACAAAGAAATGTAATTTCTTGATATAAGAAAACATAGAAATATGTTAAGAATATATTTGATAAATATTTAATTAAATATTTCTTATGACATGTCTTGAAATAATTTAAGAGTATAATATTTAAAAGGAATTCATGGTCTGATGTGTTTCTTCGAATGAACTAAACATTTATTATATTTAGAAACCGTTTTCTTATTTCGTTAGTTTAATTTGTTATATCAAGAAATATTTTTCTTGAATGTCTTCCTGCATTTTTGCTCTCAAAAGAATTATTCTAGGCTTATTATGCCTTACTTCTTATTGCTGGAAATATTTAATAGATTTCACAAAGAGTTACAATTGGTTTTTTTATATTGTGCGATATATTATTGTTATTGAGGATCGATTTCTTAGTGCTTAAAATATTCTGTTATCCCGTTTTTTGTGGTATTTAAATTTGTAGGAAGCTAATTTGCACGTTTAGGTAAATTTTTTGAAAAACAAACTACCTATAATTCCGCTAGTCGATTCTTTTGTCGTGTCAAGTGATTCATTTACTATGAAACCAAAGTCGGCTGCCTTGCCAAAATATCGAATATGTATATTATCGTAGTTATTTCGAACGACAAATGGTGTATTTTATGCCTTTTCTAGTCACCTCAAAATTTCATTCGACTCACAATGGCAGTTTTTAATTGTTTTTTTCGTTTCAACTCACGTATTGGCATGGCAACTGGCTAATTTTTCATACAAACATTAGATTTGTATAGTCAAATAACTCGACAACCGCAATAAGGCTAAAAGTTATTCCCAAACCCAACAAGAACAAAATAAAATGTCTATATGTATGTGCAAAAACTTGTATTAACGAATAAGTAAATTAACTGCATTTTAACGAGTTAATAATTAATTCGATAAATAAAAAATATTACGTAGAGGGTCAGTCTGCCCTATCGAAAAATCCCACCCAATTCTCATAAAAGTAGATTTAATGGCAGTTATTATTAAGGATGTTTAGTCTTGTATAACCGATAGTAGGTCTCAGTCTGCCTAATCGGAAATCATAACATTTTATGGTTGTATATTCAAATATGCTTATTTCTAATTACCAGTAAACCTACTTTTTGAAAAGTCTGTATGATTTTCGAATTAGGCAGATTAAAACGTACTCGAAACTATTTTCCGCTAGGAAGAGCGCCGTTTAGAAATATCGGAAAACTCGGAAAAACTAATTTTAGCCATGTCTCGTGGTTATTTGTTCAAATATCCTTAATCATAACTACCACTAAATATTTTTTCCGCTAGGATGAGCGTCGTTTAGAAATAGCGGAGACATTGCTTCATCAAAATTAGTTGTTGAGTGGGTTGGCTTCATTTAAGTTGATTATTTTCAATCGTCCAGCAAAACAGTTCGTAATCCTGTAAACAATCACAAAAGGCTAAACAACAAGAAATCTTAAACAACAGTACAGTAACAAGAAAAATAACAAAATTAACCTTGGTCGAACTCAACGCATATTCATGGATTTTTATGTTAAACGACCTACGTAATAACCGATAACATAAAATTCAAATTAAAAAATTAACATTTCTGTTTAATATGAATTTTCTATATTTTACACTAGTATCACAACTGTGGCTTTACACTTGAATTTTTTTCCAAAACAAATCCTTCGTTCCAACTAAAATGCTAGAAAATATTTCTAGTTTTCTTGTTATGTAAAATGGTACGACATATAATTTCTTAGTAATAACTATTTATTCAGGACCTTTTCGTAACAATTAATTATATGCAAGAAAAAAATTCACGGAACAAAATGTTAAATTTATATTCAAATGTGTAAATAATAGGTAATTTCATTTTACCGAAGAAATCAAAGGAATGAGAAAAACATTTTTTTTATTGTAAATCGAAAATTTGTTGGGGTCACCAATTTCGTAAAAATTCGAAGAAATAATACAATTATTTTAAGCAAGGAAGCTAAAATTTATCAAACAACTCCAATTAGGTTCCAGCTTTAGAAACTTTCACAAGACAGTCAAACGATCCAGTAAATATTCAGCACTTACCTATTATACTTTGTCATTTTAGGGGTCACCATTTCAGAATCTGAGAGGAACAACTAAAAACTAATTTTTTCAGTTATCCATTGCTCAATTACAAGTAGACTAGTTTTTAAAATTGCACACATTGGTCCACTATACCATAATTAGTTTTATAGTATCAAATTTGAACTAAAGTTATAACATCATTCACCTGTAGATCAGTTCCAAGGTTACAATAAAATTCAATGAACACAAAACTATTCTTTACTATATGGTATATGTATATATTATATCACAACTATCAAATCAGACATTCAAAATACTATAATCGACACACACAAAACAATGTAACAGACAAAAAGTAAATCTTCATCGTTCAATCTCTCTATTGGATTGGATTGTGAATTGAATTTATACGTCGTACTAAGCATAGAAGGAAAAACTAAAAGTAAAACTGTATGTTTAGTTTGTTGTTGCTATTTTTTTACTAAATACAAAATAAAAAACCTTATGTATAGGAAAAGGTCAAGTAAAAACCTTAAAACATCTAGCTATATAAAAATTTTACCAAAAAAAAAGCAAAAGAAAAACTTTCTTTACATTTTCATGAATGAAATTTTTGTATATATATACTGTGTGTATATAGTATTTTGTGAATAGAAGAAAATTGAGATAGAATATATTGTAGTAAATATTTCATTTTATACGCCTTTGTCGGTTTGAAGATTGAGAAAATTTTTTGAAAATCCATTATATTTTATGTGCTATGCATCGAAGGTAATTAAATTTATCAAAATTTGTCATACTTATGACTAAACACCTAATCATTTTTAATGTTCAGTTAAATTAAATTTAAACGCTTATTCAGAGAAAAATATGTTAGTTTAAATTATACGTGAAATCTATTTATAGTATTTCCAATGTTAAAAATATTAGGTAAATTTAAAATATCTGGAGTCACACGAGGCAAAGTTTGAAGTATTTCCTGGACCTGCCATCTATGGTTCGGGTTTGCCACTTTTCGAAATACCCTCGTACATATATAGTGCTACAAAACTATACAAAACTATAACTCACTGTATACAAAAAAAACTGGGGGTATGTATATTTATGGGTTTCTTTAATGGAATTTATGTGAACTCTGCTATACATTTTCCTACAAAAACAATTTTTGTAAATAAATAAAAAATAAAAATAAGATTTATGATTTTAAAAATTTATGTCTATAAACAAAATTTACGACTAAAATTGCATTAAAAAAATAAAAAAGAATTCGTTTTATTTTCATTTTTTATTATTACAGATTTTTTTTTGTAGTATTTTGTTTTTATTTTCTTGTTAATGATGGTTGGGTTGTTGGTGGTCGATGGTTTTCGAGCTTTTCCTCTGTGTAAGTTTTTTTTTGTAGTCTGGATCATTTTTTGGACAGAAGAAACCATTTTCATTGTTTTTTTTTCACAAATATTAATATTTAGATTCATGATCGTAATATATTATAGCTACACATACAACATACATATGTATGTATACATTTTTCCCCCGACAGTGTAACCATAACAAAACGTTAAAAATAAATAAAACAAAAATTTCGTGTCTGGAGTGGTTTTGATGAAGTAATTTACGGCTCAGGGCATCAAAATATGATTGATTACGTATTTTTTTACTTGTTTTGTTTTTAATGGAAGTGAAAGTCTCTTTAAAATTAAAATATGTATAAAAAGTGGCTTAGAATGCACTAACAACACATTCTATTTTTTATTATAATATATCATTAACGATGTATTTTCTCTGTGAAATAAATCAATTTTTAATGAAAATTTATGTAACTAATTAAAATTATATTAAAATACATTTTTATTCAAATTTTTACGTATTTTTGACTTCTGATTCTTTTATTTAATTTTTATCCTCCCCAATTAATATTATTAGGAACATTAAAATGTTTTTATAATTCTTTCAAAGTAAAATATAAAAACCTCGTTCATCTAAAGGTCGTAAAATTAATTTTTTTTTAAAAACAGTCGCATGTAGAAGTGATCCAAATTTTGGGCCATAAAATAGACAAAGTGGGAATTTTTTGTTTAGACAGTTTGAGGTTAATTGGTACTTAACATGACTTTATTTTTACTCAAGGCTAAATAACGAACTTCTTTGAATTGTTTGTTGCTAACACCTATGGGCATTTGTCTTATCTAAGTTCGGCGACTTAATATAAAATTCTAATTTAAAACAAAATTAAACTTTCGAAATTACGTAGAACGCTACTAAATACTTCTAATTCTAAATTAATAACCGAAATAAATTTTATTAAATGGGAGAATTTTTTTTTAGATTATATTACCTAGTTTGTTTAATAAATGGGTGCAGTTTATTATTTGGGTTTTGAGTTTTGTGTCTATTGAGTGATTCTTTACAAAATTTTCTTTAGAATGGAATTGATGAAAGGAATCGTTCCGGTCAGGTTTAGTTTTCGTCGTTTGATCACTTACGCTTAAATGGCAAATAAAAATGAAAATTTGAAAAAATCAAATTCCTCGGTATAGCACCTCATTGAAAAAACATCATCCTGTTTTCATTAAATTTCGCGTTAATCGTTACGTGACAATGTCCAAACAAAATCAAATAGTGATCAAACTTAAATGATAGGTGATCAATCGATTTCAATAGTAATATATGAAAATATAAGGATTGGCAACTTTCCAGAGTCAAATAAGTTCTATAGCATATCCGTACATAATGTTCTAAGGGATGTTTGGTAATTAAACGTTGGTTATAACTTATCAACCATAAAAATTGAGGAGTGAATATGTTGTGACCAACACCCGATTTTCTTTTTCCACAAATGTGTTGAATCTTTTAATTTAAAGCTAATTTGGATGCTGCCACTTCTGGTACACATATTTCCTAAAGATCTCCCAATTAATGGAAAAAGCTTAGTATGAAGTTCTATTCCGAATAATCAATCCGCCTGGGGTGCAGAAATGCCGTATTTTGGTGAAATATTTTTTTTATCAAATTCGTCATTTCCGGTAAAATTTAAATTCGTTCAGATCGAATTTTGTTTGAAATTTATTTTACTTTATTTTATTTTTATTTTTTTTTATTTTAATTGTTTTGTTTTTAATAGTTTTTTTCGTAGATGTTATTTACTTCAAAATAATTGTAAAATACGTATGAAGTTTTATCCCGATCAGATAATCCATCTGAGCTGTACAAAGGCCGAATTTGGTTAAGAAATGTTTTTTTTTGTCAAAAATCGTCATTTCCACTAATAAAAAATTTGATCAGGCCAGTAATGTTGCAAATTTAATTTAGAATATTTTAGTTAATAATTGTTTTTCTCATAAATCATATACTTTTCAAAATATTAGGAAAAACCGAAAATGCTCCTAGAGTAGCTGCTACTTCCGGTGGACCGATTTCAGCGAAACATCACTGGGATCTCCCAATTTATGAAAAAGCTTAAAATTTCACTTCAACCAGACGGAGCTGGGCTATAGAGAGCGCACAGGCATTTAGTCTGCACGGCGCCACATACATTTAATTTTTTTTTTATTTAAATGGAATATTCCAATTGCATTTTTTGTTGATTTTGCAAAATTCTGGGTCGTGGTGATTAGATCTCTCTTAGTTGAGGACAGTCTTCAGTCCTACAATAAAAATTTTTAAGCGCACGTGAAATTGACTTATTCTAAGCAAACGATTCCTATTAATCATTTCTATTAAACTTTTCGATGGAGTTCTAAAACCTTTTTAGGTGTATAACAAACACTATTATTATTTTAATAAAAAATTAAAATACAAAAAAACATTAAAATTCGGTTTTTTTTAAACACAAACAAGTTTTATTTTTCTTATTGTGATATATGTTTATGACAACATGTCTGTGATAAAAGACCGGTTTCGGACGTTCGTTCTTTATCAATTTTTTAAAATTACTGAATGAATTAGTTGAATAAAGAGCCTAAATTCTTTTTACGTGGGACCTTTTAAATTTGTGAAGTATTTTAAATTAGAATTTTCGGCTTATTTGCCATAAAATAAAAAATAAGAAAAACAACAAATAATGCTTTTGTAATTTTAAAAAAATCGTTAGTTTTTGAAAAACCGTGTATACGACTACTCTAATGAGACTACATACTCGTAGATTCCACAAACCTAAGAAAATTTAAAATGCCGTTTAACGTTTTCCTTTGATTTAATAATGTTATTTAAACTGGGCTTTACAATTGTTAGAACAAATAATCTATCTCCCTCTTGTATGATTTGTAATTACCCGAGGAATTAAATTAGCCAAGACGAAAAGTTTTAGTTACATGCACGTGATTTTTTTCACCGAACATCAAATCTTATCATAGATTTGTACTGGTCGACGAAAGTGTACCTAGGGCTTAGTTTGAAGGTGGAAAAAAGCAAATTAAAACCACATTCTGTCCCGTTGTGTCTGAGAGTTAGTAAAAAATTCGCGTGCATTACAAAACAAATGTCAACGTGTCCAGAGTTCCATCTGGATACATGATAATTACAGTATTTCAAAAATATCCAGAGTTATAGTTTATTCAATTTGTTTATCAGTTAAGATTTGTTTGTGTAGTTCCACAATCTGGCTCCGCAAAACCCTGGGTACGCTTAATCTTTGTATTTTAGTGCTCGATGTAAGCCAAATAAAATTTTGTAAAGGGCCAAACTTGTGTGCACCATTGAGCAGTTCATACATAAACTTCTCGTTCTTAGTTATAAGTAGGCTTGTTAAAAAGTAGGCATTTTGAGAAAAATTGCAGATCTCGAAAATTTAGATATTTTGGGTTCCGGTGAATTTTATTTTCGAGAGTTAATTTAAATTTTTCTATAAAGTTGTTTTCGAGTTTTAAATTTTTGTGAATTTTTTCGGGATAAATGCGAAAGTTTAATTTCAATCCATAAAAGAAAGAATCTTTTGTACTATTAAAGTTGAAATTATTTTGTCAGTACCAACACCTTCTAAATTATAATTGTTGAGTGGTAATTCAATGTTTATTTCGACATTATGTTGACAGTCTATAGGCATAACATCGAAACGTATAAATATATTTTTTCAGTCTCAAAATATTTTGTTTAACTTAAATTTTGGTCTAATTAATTTTTAATTTTAATTTGCTCTAAAATAGTTGTGTCCGTATAATGTTATTTAAATTTTAACAATTTGTTTCGTGTCAAACCTGATTTAAAAGGTGAAAATTTGAGCTTATTGTAGTTGGCAGACAAGAAAATGAACCTTACATCAACACATGTTCTTACAACAGCCATTACATTTTTAGTTTTTACACCTACCCATCAAACCCAATTTTTTAATTCTAACTTGTCATGCAATGAAATGTTCACGCAAATTATTTGATTGAAAATAACAATATGTGTCCACACACAACACATACATATATGTTTGTATATACTGGGTTGAGCTGTAATCGGTGAGATGACAGGTGTCGCCCAAAATACCTAAAAGATACAGGAAAATGGTTTTACAAAACCAAAAGTTATATCGTCTGCATTTACTTTTCACAATATTCGAGCGTAAGCAGAAAATCTGTATTTGAATAAAACGCCAAAAGATGAAATATAAAAAAGCGTGCACACACGTTAAAATTCCTTTGTTTGCTACTGCTGCTGCATGCGGAGATAAATAAAATATTTCATATGTCAAATCCATCATAAACACACGATTTTCTATGTCAAACGTATGTATTGTTTTACTGAAGCATCGCAATACGAAGTGCCACTCGAAAAAGAGAGAGGAAGATGAAAATTTTTTGAATTTTTTAAAATAACCTTTCGTATTCTAATTACTGGAAGAAAAGCGAAAATAATAATATCAATTAAGAAACAATAGAATTTAAATTCATTAAAAAATAAAAATAAACAACGAATTAAAAACCAATAACACCTGTCAACTAAATCTTCTCATTATCCATCTTCTTTTCCTTACGTCTTTATATATATTTTGCTTCATAAAAATAAATTATAATCTTAAGATTAAGATATAACAAGAAGGAAATAACCAACAATACAGCAACAACAACACAAAATTATAATAATAAGATGAGCACAACACATATACACAGATAAACCCAGAGTGAGACTATTTTTCTCAATTATTCTTATTATACATCTTATATACATATATACATAATATAAAATAAAAGAAACAGATTATAAAGTCTGCGCGTGCCCTTTTACCCATCATCCAAAGAGCGACGTAACGACGAAATACACAAATAAAAATTAAAATTAAATTTTTCCCATTTCCCATTCAATGAAATGCTTTTGTGTATTTTATTTAACATTAACGAAAAAAAAAATTCTTTAAATTTATTTTATTATTTTTTAAGAAGACAGTTATGACAATAACAATAAAATGGAGGAAAATATATAAAATTTACAAGGAACTTCTTTCCTGACAAAGATTTTATACATTTTTATTTTTGTGAGGTTATGTTCAACTGGTTAACCACAGTAAATAATTATAGTACACAATTTAGTTGTTGTATAAAATTTCAAAAATTAATCTTAAAATGTAAAATTCAATGAACTGTTAACGAGTGAAATCTTTTGTACCCCAAAAAAAGGAATTGGAGAATAAACAAAGGAATCGTTCTAAATAAAAAAAAAAGGATCAGGTAAAAATGATGGATGTATTTTTTTCTTTTAAGTACGTTCAACTTATAATTATTGTATTATTACTTGTGAGGTTTCCAGTCAAAAATATAATGGTTGAGTTGCTTATTTTATGCTAATTGAGAATTACGGGATTATAATTGTGATTGTGAAGAGGTTACAATGCGGAAATGGCAACCTGCTTTAAATTATTTAAAAATAATTAAGTTTATTGAACTGCAAGTGTCAAAATGAATTAAAATTTTAGAAAATGCACTAAATTTTTAGTAAAATTTGGCTTGATGGGATTACAACGAAATTTGAAAACATAACCTAATCCATTGGTTCCATCTTGAATTTTTTTATTTTTCCACCATTCATGTTTTTCCTTCTGTAGTTCTGTTGAATTTGCAGACTAAGCCGGAGAAATGTAAAAATTCTTTGCATTATTAAGAATTTAACCGGCCATTTTCAGTTAACAAATTGCGAAAAGAATGAAAATAAAACATTTTATGTACCAATTACAATAATTGGTTAACGTTTTTCGAATATTGTTGGCTGAATTCTGCGGCATGGACTTTGCGCGACTATCCTACAAGTTACTTTGAGTATTATTGCTGAGTTAATTATATTTTAAATTGTTAGAATTTTAAAAATCAATAAAATACACATCAGACCCCGCATAGAGTGCAATGGGATCTGATGTTTTTAAAACGCAGTCAACATCAAGTTTGAAAGCTCGAGCACTTTTGGAGAAAAATCTTGCACGTGCTTTCACCCAACCTACTCGGCATACGGTTTCCCGTACTTTTTTAATACGCATATTGAGAACTAATTTAAATTTGAATAGTTTAGTCTAATGCTTAACTGTTGCAACGCTTAAATCTGGAATTTTGCCAGTAAAGGCTTTAAATTATCCACTTAAATGAAATATAATCCAATATCAATTTTAAAAATCATTAAAATTGTAAAATTGCCTTGGCTGTATGAAGAAATAGACTTCCAACTTCTTATATCAAATAAATTTAATTAAATTCGCTGTTTTATTTAAATTCAAAAAAGCAAAAAAAAAAAACTAAACAATTTATATTATAAAGTTATTAATGGCAAAATATGATAAAAAATAAAAGATACAATTTCCCTGGCAAAAGTGAATGTAGAAAATATTTTTATTTTCCGCAAACTCAGCAGGAATATATAAGGATTACTGATCAACATGATCTCTCCCTCCATATGCGCTGCTGCACCATATACAACTTGACAAACATAAATATGAAAAACATAATATTGCCACACACATATACACAAAATGAAAATTTATGACATACAATTAAATAGTACGGTGGCGGTCGAGGGGTGGCGATAAGTCGCGCAAAATGATTAAGAATAATTTGATTAACGTGTGCACTATAATTACGTACAAATAAATAAGAAGGCAACACCAACAAATACACATATGCAATTATAATAAATTTGCGATAAATAATTTTTTTATCGACAATTTTTCATTAATTTTATTTCAATAACAAACAGCAAAATACACAAAATGTTGTGTGTTGCGTTATCTCAAAGCTTGTGTGATAAATTTAATTTAATTATGTTTTTATTGTGTGCATGTTGAATTGTATACAAATTTACTAAACAAAATTATAATTTTTGTTTGGTGTTAAAATAATAACAATAACATAAAATCATGTCACCGGAAATCAACGAAACCATAACATAGGAAATACATACATATGTACAATACATAAATTTATATGTAAACTTGCTTGATATGCTACACTAAATTTATTCGGTTTGTTCATCTTTGATGTATTTGGTTGAATTTATATAAACGTCTAGTCAGAAATTATATTTTCCAGTAGATTTAAGTAGATTTTTGCATTCAAACTGCATTCAAACTAAAATCCAACTTAATTCTAATGAAAGCAATTTAAAATCAAATTTGGCAAAGAAGAGATTAAAACCTTTTCAAATTCGGTTTAACAATTTCATCTCACTCTTTGCATTCAATCAAATTGAAAACAAATAAATTTGACTTTTCTTGATTGCTTTTAAATCAAATTAAATTAGTTTAAACATTTGATCGAAAAATGTTCAAACTTGATTTAAATTCTCTCGAGAATAGAGGAAATAGCTGACGAAGAGAGAAAGAGAGAACTCTTGAAATCAGTCCAAAATAAATAAAAATTATCACTTAAAGAGAAAGATATTCTCACTTTTTATTTAAATTTGAAATTAAATCTCGTGATAAAAGTGCACAACAATAGAAAATAATCTCTTTCAGATTTATTTTTACAAAAAAATTCAGAAACTTGCAGTTTGGTACTCGCATGAGAAGGCTTCGCTTTCGATCCAAATCGAAATTTTCATCTTATTTAGTTAATCGAGTTTATCTTATCTGCGTCTTATCCGCGTTATGTACAGCCGAACTGTAGCAGCAAATATAACCAAAAATAGATGAAAACTTTACCAATTCTCTATTGTATTAGTACCATGCTTTGGAAAATTCAGTTGTTCTTTTCAAACTGACGGCTAATGCCGGATAGTTAAACAAATTTGTACCGTATTTGCAGAAAGTATATGTTCGGTATAATAAATAACTGTGGTGAATTTTAATTAAGAATGGTGAAAAAAAATTTAACCTTGAGAGTCTTCATGTTTAAATCTTTTCATCGACATCACCATATCGAGTCTTTATGTTCAGACCTGTCCATCGAAACAACCATCGAGCCCCTAACGACACCAAATTAGTTGTCAATTAATTTAAATTAGACCTTTTGAGTGATATCGTATCATGAGTTTTTTTTTTAGTAAAATATAGTATATCTAGCTAAATAATTACCGTTAAATAAAAAGACTATTGCGTCAATGTTACTTAGACGATTCAACATCGATAACTAAAAATAAAAATTGTGTCCCACTGCTATGTGCTGTGCTTAAGACAATTTAGTTGGATTTTTCATAATAAATACTGTGGTGAATTTTAAATAAAAGCGGTAAATTAAATTTGACCTTTTTCCATCGATAGAATAACCTGAGTCAAAGACATCTACGTAAAAGCCAATTTATTTAAATTAGACATTTCGAATGACGTCATAGCATTGAGATTATTATAAAATACGACATATCTGTCAAAATGATTATCGTTAAATAAAGTGAGGATTCCGTCATTGATTGTTGGATGACAATATTGTAGATATTTTATTTTATTCGTATTTAATAACTCTGGTGTATTTTGAATAGGAGTGGTAAATTAAATTTTATCTTTCTGGAGGCCTTTGTACTAAGACACCTAAGTAGAAATTAATTAATTTAAATTATACATTTTGAGTGACGTCATGGCATTAAGCTTCTTATAAAAAACATTATACGTTGTTGAACGATTCTATTGTATATCGATTCGTCATTACTGTCAAACAGTTTCAAAATCTGCGACCAAAAAAATTTCAATTAACGCTGGAATTAGGGCCTGTAGACCATTTCAATCGTGGTAGGTTCGACGATTTGCAGCACGAATCCAAGGTGGATTGTCAAGAAACTGATGCTTCCTCAAACAGTCACGGTTTCCTGTGGCTTTTGGACTGAGGGAATTATTTGACAATCTTTTTCGATAATGATGCCGGCAGTACAGTAACTGAGAAGGATGAAGGCTGAAGTTGGTGCCACACAGCCAATGCAACAATATTTTTATTGCACGAGAAGTTCCCGAGACGAGATAATAAGGCATATTGATTGAATAGTGCGTAATAGTATCTTATCCTCCGGACATTACTTCCCTGGACAATATCTTTCGCTATTAGCCCCTGGCCAATAACCTCCGGCCCATTACTTCCCCAATTATTCCTCCCGGATATTACTGCACCCTCTCCCTGTCATTATCTTCCCGGTCAGTATCCCCTCACTCATTACCTCCTCACCATTATCACTCGGTCACTTTACCTCCGTTATTACCTCCGATTCACACATTTTTCGGGTCTCTAAGTGATTTCGATATCGATCTTTAGTTGATTTTGAAGTGAATTATTATCATGGGGTGCATAATTTCACAATTGTAATTGCTATATAATAATCCGAACATTCCGGGAACTTAGGGCTCAAGTGGTTGATTCTAAACACCAAATTATATAAAATCAAGAATATTATTAGGAAAAATTTGATGATTAAGGTATCGTCTGATACCACTCCTTTGGGAAAAATTAGTTAAAAAAAATTATTTCCGTGATCATGTGAGTTTTTAGTCCTATGTTGAGCGGATTTTCAAAGTATATGACAATTCTGTGTGGTTACTGATTTTTTATAATAATTATTTTGCTATAACATTCCAGTATTTGTTCAGTTTTGTTATATTCCACATCGGAAACGTAATGTGAACGAGATTGAACCTATGATTTGAATAAAGTTGGCCATTTCACAACAGCTTGGGGTGAAACTTCGTTTGTATGGGATTGCAATGTGCCCCCCGGATGTAGTTCCGGAAAATGATCAATTCGAATGGGGCTAAGCCGTCTCTCATTTCCTTGTGAATGAACTAAATTTGAATGATAAATTTGGTTTCTTACACTGAAAAACTTGCTCAATTTAGGCAGAATAGGCGTTAAATTAACGCAAAAATCTGCTTAAATATGCTCTAAGAGAAACTATTCTCTTTGTTAGTATAATTCACTAATTTTTGGATTGAGTGAAATTGTAAATCTCAAAACATCTTGAATATGCGCTAGAAAAATTTCGAAACATGAAAATCCTTTTTTAATTTAAGAATTATGTTCAATATTCCAGAAAACTTTTAGTTCTAAAAATTCTCAAATTAAGAAAATAAAATTCAAGTTTGGGAATGCAGTATTCTTTCAAATCGAACATTTCTCAAACTAAGAAAATTATATATAACCTAGAGGATTGCATCTGTGAAATTTTTGATAGTGTCTCCTTAGTTTTTACCATAATTTTCTCAAATCAAAACAAATCTCAAAATCTAATAATACCTGAAAATAGGCAAATAAATTACAATTTAGTATTTTAAAATAAAAACGAGAAAACAATTAATAGTTGATAATGGCTCGAGTTGTGGACCGTAGCGTTAATTTTTGAAATTCGGTTCGTATGGTATGGTTAAATACGGGAAAATGACCAAACTGAATTAAGGCCTGGTTTAATCGATTAGGATAAAACTAGTTGTGTTTGATTAAATTGAGAAGCAATGCGATTTAACGATTGCGCTTTTATTAAACTACAATTTAAAATGGATCTAAGCTATACCCTTCTATGTATTAATATGTATAAACGAAACTCGGTTTTATGTTTCAAAAACGATTAAAATATGAGTTTTGGAAAATAACAATTTGAATAGATTTCACCTATTTCTTAACTGTTTAGGTGAAAACTTGAGTTTTTATTATGAAAATGGAATTTCATATAATTTCTGAATAAGGTTATGCAAAATTATCATATTAAACGGAACTAAGCCACACACTAACCGATTGTTAGATGGAACTTGGTTTGTATAATGAAAATAGCATTCCGATATGACTTCTGAATGTGGTTAAAATATGGCCAATTTGTTTTGTATTAATCCAATTATCACCGAATGGTAATAAACTCGGTTTGTTACCAGTCTAATTTTGACCTTAATTGCTTAAAATGGTTAAGTTCCGAACAGCATGATCAATAAAATGAAAAATGCATTTTGAAACACAAATTAGTAATTTATAAACTTGTATGTGACCATTTGGGCGCCTTTACTCGATTCTGCTTCGAGTATTTGGGTTATTTAGCATTTAACGATTAATATTCAAATGATTCAGGATGAATCAAATTCAGTTTACTGCTTCCTTATATTTAAATCTCCTTTAAATAAGAGAAATTGAATCCGCACTAGAATGAAATGCATAAACTCGTCTTTAAATAGAATTAAAATCGATGGGGTATTTTGGAAAATTTACTCAAAAATCAAGAAAAACGACATAGTGTTTGATGTTGTATACTCGGTGTGAAAAAAAATGTGAATTTTTCTCTGACGGAGAAAGGAACTGAAAACACTCAGTTTGCATTCCATAATGTTAAGATGTCTCTGTAGTTTGTTGGGGTACTTTATTTAATTTATTAAGAATTAAAACTTCCCTGGGGTGAATTCGCGCCCGCGAATTGTGAAACGGAAAACATTTTTTCATTAACAGTCGAGTATTTTGAATTGATCATAAAAAATTTTTATTTCACACAGTGAAATTGAAAATTATGTCCAAGAAATCGAGAGAGAAAGAAGATTGCCAATGGAAAAAGTTTTTCCTTTTTATTATTTCACGAAATTCGTAACCATTGTTTAACGTTTCTCTAAGTCAAATGTTCCAATAGCTTGCCAAAATGGCCTATAGTTGAAAAAGTGTTTTTATTTCCTCGGTATTGTCTTGGATTCACTATTAATGTTATGTTTTGCTGCGTCATCAATCTCTCAGAAGCAAATGATAGCCTCCGCTTAGGTTTTTACCAACGCCCGATTCTAGTTATCAATTTTAGTCAGTATCGGTTTACAAATAGACGAGTTTCGTTAATTATATTTCATTCTTGAATCTCAATTCGATTATGTCGACCAAATTTTATCATTATCAATCGATTTAAACATGACGCAGTATCATTTGTTACAGTTGCGTTCCAAAATTTCGCCTATTAAATCCAAATTATCCCACAGCGATACCACACCAAAACAATCGGGTTTTGTCCTCACACCTTCTCATTTTTATGAAACTTGGGTAAGTTTTCTCGCCGTTTTCAGGTTTTAGGAAATATGAACATTTTTAAAGACCTGTTTCTCAAAAACTATACTACCAGATTTTAATAAATGAGGACTCGAATGGAAGGGATTTAGCGGTAGTTTTAAAAATATTTATTATTACAATTTTTATTATTTGTCATTATTAAAATAATGTCATACACCTCCTTTTTATAATAGATTTTTTGAAAATTCCATTCTTTGCCTTTTTTAAGGTAAAACAAATAAGTTTGCGCACATCAAAATAGTCCTATCATGAAAGAAAATTTGAATATATAAATTTTTCCAAGCTCTGCAAAACATGGGTTACCTCGTTCCTACATTTACTAAAAGTAATTTCATGACTTTATTACTTTTCATTGGCTGATTTCAGTTACCTTTTTTGATATCTAGTTAGTTATTGCTAAGAAGTATTACCAAAAAGTTCTGGATTTGCAGTTCTAGCACTAAAGAGCACAACTACATACATTGTTGAACAGGTAACAGTCTAACCTTTTAAAAACATTTTCAATCATTTTTGTTGTCTGCCTATTTAAGCCACTAAGAGGCTTCACCCGTGTTATGAATGAATATATTTTTTCAGTAGCTTAATTCTATGAAAACTGGGTCATTTTCTAATTTTCTGCCGTTTCTGCCATCTTATTTCATCCAGTTCCGTTATCATCAAACATGCCCCGTTTTATTGCAATCGATTGAGATATTTTTGATAACTAAGTACGTTCGTATATCATCCTGAATACCATTCTTAGCAAACGCAGGATTGTAATGCACTCTTTTTTTAACTACTGTCTCTACTATATTTTCGGGGAATTGTCGTTTTCGAAAAATTATATTTTCGGTGCAGGTTTTTAAAGTTTCGTAGGACGTCGAACTGACTTATAAAATTAGTCCTAGATCACTTGGCCGAAGTTTGTTAAACCAATTTCACTAATCCCGCCGTCTATCCAGACCATTAACATTATTGTCTGTAGTATGCTCTAGTTGGTTAGCATAGTTTAAAATTTAGTACTTTCAGAACTAATGACTAGAGTTTCTTTCATTAGGAAGTTTCTGCATTTTTCGATGAGTGAATTTTACATTATTTGTTAAAACAACATACAATTGTTTACCTTTAAATTGATTTGAACCATGATTCCTTGACTAAGTTACCATATTTCCAGATTTAACGGTATACGCGGGTACGTATGAGTATATATATATATTTCTCATATGATTTTTTGTTGACTTTTGAATGCCAAAATGTAAAAAATCAGTACTGCGCCGAATGTAGGCTATGTAAACACCATATTATTAATTGTCTACACGTGAAACAATATATGTAGATAAATAAAAAATTGAAACAATATGTTGAAAATTAAATTTTTGTATAATCACTACATCATCAAAATACATAAAATTATATAAGTACTGTTTAATAAATATTTGAAAAATGGTGTAAGGTTTAAAGTATTCTGTTACATTGATAATGAATGCGAAAATGTTAAAGCTTATAATAATAAAATTAAAATAATCGTTCGTATCATAGAAAATTGAGAAAACGGCAAATAAAACAGTATTCCATATTATCTATTATTTATCTACATATTCTTCCAATTGTCGACATTGTTTACCTCAAAAATAATTATTGTTGACATCAAAATGTAAACAATTCGAAAATTTGTATATACAATGTAAAAATTCAGCTGCATTTTTGTTTTACCAATTAACGCGATCAGTAACTTCTTAGCCTATAAACCGATCCCATAAACTATTTACATTCAATTTGAATAATATTGTGTACGATTACACACTGAACCAGTTCACCTTTAGCACAGCTGCACATTTTTATTAAAAATAATAAAATCAAAATCATATTACGAAAGATTTCTTCAAATCAAATTATCAAAATTAAATTACCTTCGGGGCAAAAATATGTACGGTTATGTGTAGTGGTGAACTCATATAGGTTTCAACTATCAAACTAATCAAAATCAGTGGTCGGTTCAATTTAGTTTTAGTCAAAACATAAAAATTATTTCTATTATCTTTGACAAGAATCATCTTAAAATACAAAATTTGTATTTTTTATTTTTCTAAAAGAAATTGATTATTTACAACACAACACAACTGTATATTATATACAAATACAATGAAATATTATGCTGTTTGTTAAAAACTAAACTAAAAAATAGTTTGTGTAAGCATATGGTTGAAAAACTTGTTTTTTTATTTTGTAAGACGACTCTCTTTACAAAACTAAACTAACATATGTAAACAGGGGTGTATAACCATTTTTTGTATATCGGTGGTTTAAATATATAGTGAGGGGTCGTCTAATTAAATGCCAATTATGTATAGTGGTAATTTGTATACAAGTAAATCTTATCTAGCGTACTCACAAATTCCGTAGCTATAGGATTATTAAATCTTATTATTATTACAAGAAAATACATATATAAGAAAAGTAAAAAATTGATTTAATAATTTTTTAATAATACCAATTTTCGAGGTTGAAAAACATAAAAATAAAAATTTATTACTTTTATTTTTTACTTTTTAATATTTGACTTGAAGATGATTTAAAGCGCCCAGACAGTATAATCAAGTTATGTATAAGATGTATACATAAAATATTGTTGTTGCTACAAAATATTATTATTATTATTAAATAATTAATTTTAGTTGTGAGTACGTTTATTAACTGCTGTATGCTGAAAATTGCCTATATATAGGGAGCTCTAAGCTGATATAAATAAAAATTTGGGCTAGTACACATTTGGTCCGCGCGCACGCACTATCCCAGTCACCTACAGAGGAGTATAAAGAACTAAATTATAGATACATTGAACCACCTTTATATTATTAAATATTAACAATTTATCATATTTGATTGAGATAATAATACTATTATTTATAATTTTTATTTTTATTTTTATTTTTTTGCTATAGTTCAAAAGAAAATTATATATTGTAAAAATGAATAATAATATTATTTAAATGAAGTTTTTGCTAGATATAGATTTAATAGTTGGTTGGTTAAAATAATCATTAAGGTGGTTCATTATAAAACATTTACAATATATTATTAGCAATTTGTGTTGCCTGATTAAAAAATATATAAACTACAATGCACACAAACTACATTACGACAAAGGTGCATTGCACTTGATTGATATAAAATATATGCACGTAAGATAGGATGAATAATTAAATTCAAATCAACAGAAAAAAAAATATTCATTATGTAAAACAAAAAGAGAATTTCAATCAAGAAACAATTAAGAAAAGAAATCCACCTTCCAAACAAAAAAGAAGAAATGAAAAAGAAAAATATAAAGATTCAAACATCACTCTCCGCGCGCATAGTAACATTTCTTGTTAATCAAAAACTCGTTTTTGACATTTCATTAAAGTGTAAAATGAACTTAACAAACTACTCACTAAATTAAAATAAAAAATAAAATACCATCTGTTTCTATTAAGATTTGGTTTCTTGTATTTCGTTTATCTTTTACTCTAAATAATTTTAAAGAAATCTTTTTTTTTGTTGACTCCTTTTCGGTACCTGTGGTATGGCAGAAGATATATGAAATATTGTGTTATGGTTAAATTCTAATTTATTTTCTTTGCATTATTAAGAATGTTTGTCATTTGATATGTTCAAAGGAATTACATCTGTGTTAACATTTTCTTACTATTATAATTGGTTCTGGTATCGTCCCCAGCAAATATTAAGTTTGTTTTACAAGAATAAAGTCGAAAATATTATTTTTTTTAATTATTGTTTTTTCAAATTTTACATCTAAATAGTGGGCTGATCACTTACAAATTTAGTAGGAAAAGTGTCATCTTTCAAAGCTACTTCTCCTAGTTAAAGAACAATGGGCATTCGGATAGGCCATTTGCATATCTTTTATTTGTATTTTTTAACATGTTACAACTGGGAATAGCTTTAAACTATTTCGATGATATTTCCGAATCCTGAACTTGAATTCTAATTCTATGTAAAGATCCACATCAAAAATATAAAGCCTTGTTCTTGAAATAACTGTAAACTTTCTTACAGTTGCGGTATTTCATGTTTGGGCCGGCACTAATATATGCTTATCTATTTAATTTTTTCAATTCAATCGCACAAGATGATGACGATGTGATGTGCATTTGCTAAACCATCTCAAAACTGTTAAGCCTACCTAGGAAAAATAGCCAACACTGATGAAAATAATTCTAACCCGAAAAATGTTATTGCTCAATTTAAATCAATTCTGATTTTTCTTACACTGATTGGAGAAATGTATTTCCTACGCCTCTGCGATATTACTTTTGTGGTGTTTCTTATTGATCATGAGTTCTTTCAAAAAATCACGGTGTCTCGTGAAAAATATTGGCTTGCTGCAAAATGATTCGCTTTATATCACTAAGTTAAAATTTCCAATCATTTCTGAAAGATCGTATGTCGATTTCAGAGATGTTGACCTCAAATAAAGGATGTCTTCGTATTTGTTAATCATTAGCGAACTTAAAATGCTGAAATTCATTTAAAACTCATCTGAATAATGACAATAACGCAATAGGATTTTCTTTGTAGCACTCAATAATTTCGCCGGCTTCTTTTTGTAAAAATCTCCATAGACTTTTTTTAAATATTATTTCCAAACGGCTTATGGGGCTTTACATCATAATATAGATCGTTAGCTATTCTGGGATAGAATTACATAAAATGGTCGGTGGAAAATATCATCAGGAATATGTCATTTACGTTATTCCTCATAATAAGTTTCCTCCAGTTTATGGCAGATTTTTCATGTTTGTCATCCGCTTTGCTTCAGGAAAGTGATTTTTTTATTGCTTTGATTTGAAAATAACAGAAAGCATTTAATTTTTACGTAGTTTACAACCTAATGTAATCTGCCCGGCAAAATATTTTTTATTTTTGTGAGACTTACTAAAAGGGTTTTCATAACTATGATGTAAAATAGAGTTCGATCCCCTGACACAATATAAATAAATCTCTAAGCTCAATATAAATGAAGGTTTTCACCGCAGACTAAAATATACTACAACGATAAATTGCAATCAACCAATTCTTACCAACATTGCACTAGTTCAAATGTTGCAAAATTTTCAGAATAGAGTTATATCTTAGAAAATATTTTGTGTAACTATTTCGAGTTTAAGATAAAAAATTTACTGACGACCACAATCGAAACTGAACGGTGGCATTCTGGCAAATCCTTGGAGAATTTATATAGCTTTTTATCATAATTTGTTTTGTTCTGCCTACTTACTATCTTTTATATCAAAATTGGTAGGGAAAATTATTCTTAATTTAATTTTTAGACTTCCAAAAAATTTTTTAGAACTTATTTGCAAATATTTTCACATTATTTTATTGCCCGGGAACTATTAGAATGTTGCCAGATGTGAAATTTTTTCCTCCTGAAAAGAACACGAATCACTTTTTCACATGCGCCATAATTGAAAGTATAGTTTCATGGAATTACTGACAGCAAAGTGTGTAAAGGCCTTTTCATTTCTGCATGTCTTTTAACAGGTCTTTTAGGACTATTTAAAACATAATTTTATTCGGTCGCTTATCATAAAATAGAAATTAGGAAATACTAGATAGACATTACCATATCATTTTCAAAGAATATTTCCATCATTCAAAAGTTCACGAAATTATTTTCAATATACATTTTATCTTAAAAACATTTTATAGTTATCGCGAGCTGCTGAAAATAAATATAATTAATAACACTATAATCTGAACAGGTGGAATTTCTTTATTCACTTTGCTTCGAAAGAACGCGATACTCTTAATTTTCACATGCCTTACAATTTATTTATTTTGATGAAATTAGCGACAGTAAAATGCATAAAGGCATTTTCATTGTTGTGGTCTTCGAAAATATTTTGTGAGGACGATGTTGAAAAAAAAAATTATTTGGTCCCATAAAAATTGTGTTTTTTATTACTGCGAGCGAGCAGACACGAGTATAATTAAAAAGACATTTACGGGTTTTAATTTTGTTCATATCGATTAGATAAGAGATTTTCTGTTTTATTATTGTTTGTGAACTACTCGGATATTGCGATTTTCCTATCTGAACATTTTTCAGATTTTCACAACCAATCTCTAAAACCTTTCTTTTCGGATAAAGACTTATCTGATCTCTCTGCTCACTCCGATGTAAAAAAACACGCCAAAATAGACATGTATAGAAGTTGAAATATAAGTAGTAATAATTTTTACAGGTAAAATCCAACTAGATTTACAGAATTATCTCATTCACTAAATTTTTCAAAATAGATGATGATGTTTTAGAAAACATTTTGTAGTAACTAGTTCGTGGTACCACTGTCAAAATGAAAACTGAACAGGTTAGATTTTTTCTCGCACCGTTTGGAAAAACACACAACATTTAGTTACACGTGGCTTAAATTTAGAATACAGTCCAGTATAATTAAAGAGCCATATGTATAAAGGCCTTTTCATGATTGAAGGTTTATCAAGAAATCTTTGAAAAATTGGAACAAGGAACCAGCAATGTTTAAAATTACACCAAATTTTTCAGAATAGAGTTAGATCTTACAAAATATTTTATACTAACTATTTCGCAGTACTGTAGAGACAGGCGGCATTTTTTTCTTCGCTTTGGTCTGAAAGTAAAATAAATCACAAATATTCACGTGTCTTACAATTTAAAGTACAGTCTGATGGAAGTCATGGCTACAAAATCATTTCCGAGGAATACTTCCATGGTCTAAAAGTTAACTAAATTTTGCTAAATAGAGTTACATATATCTGAATGGAATTAATGAAAGTAAAATTGGTAAAGGACGTTCCATTGTTGCACTATCTCTCAAAAGGCCTTTTCATAACTATGTTGGAAAATAATGATTTTCGGTACTCTAACAAAATAGTAATGTACAAGTTCTACATAAACTATTCCATAACTGCAAATAGAATTTATTATAAAGGGTTTTTTTCCAATGGGAATGATACAATTACAAAATTTAAAAAAACGTCAGTGAGACCAACATTTTTTTTATTTGAAAGGTTACATTATGCATCTCCGTACGTACTGCATTCTGTCAGTCCAATTTATCATCACTTTTTCACATAAATTTGGCTGTATTTCATCAATAGCACGTTCAATGTTGATTTTTAATTGCTCAATTGTTGTTGGATTATTAGTATAAACTTGTGACTTAACATATACTGAAAGAAAGAAATTACAAGGTGTTAAATCACACACCTGGGAGGATAACTAACTGGACCAAATCTTGAGATAATTTTATCACCAAATTTTGTTTACAGTAAATCGATTGTTAAGGTGGCTGTGTGGCAGGGGGCACCGTCTTGTTAAAACCACATATCTTCCAGATTATTCTCAGCAACAGCAGGAATCGTTCTCCATTGACTGTTACTTTTCGACCATTTTCTTCAAAGAAATATGGACCAATCACTCCACCAGCATGAATTGCACACCACACAGTGACTTTATCTGGATGTAACGGTGTCTGAATAGTTCCATGTGGATTTTCATCACTCCAAATTCTGCAATCCTGTTTGTTTACATAACCATTTAACCAAAAATGAGCTTCATCAGTGAATAAAATTTTTCGATAAAAATGTTCATCGTTTTCAAGTTGTTCAAGAGCAAAATCAGAAAATAAATGACGTTTATGGTGGTCTGATGGCTTCAGTACTTGAACCAGTTGAATTGTGTAAGGATGTAAATCCAAATCTTTTCTTAAAATACTCCATGTTGTTGTTTGAGAAAGATTTAATTGTTGAGAACGACGTGGAACCGATAAATTTGGATTTTCTCTTACACTTGCTGCTACCAAATCAATATTCTCTTGTGTGCGTGAATTTCTTTGTCGTACTGGTACTCTTGTATCGTGTAAAGAGAATTCACTTTCAAATTTGTCTACAATACGACGAATAGTGAGTCGAGTAACTGAATACTATCGTCCATGAATTCTTCTTAAATTTCACTCAGTATTCACAAATGAGCACTGATTTTGATAAAACAATTTAACAATTTCTAAACGTTGTTGAAGCGTTTATATTTCCATGATTAAATGGCATAACCTACTGAACACAAATGTCAAAAAATAATATGCAGTGTTGCCATTATAACCGTTTTAAATTGTATCATTCCTATTGGAAAACCCGTTATATAAAGTAAAAAATCTGTCTGCCTGAGCTAATCTTAAGAACTAGTGTACCGATTTTAATTTTCAATATTGTACTTAGTTGGTCTGTGGTGGTTTTAGGACATTCAGAATTTTATTTTTGCTTCAATTTAACTAACCAAAATTCATAACTTTACTCCTGATGGCTGTACCAAATTCCTGGTTGTCAGAACTTATAACATACCTATTCAGCTAGTCTTTTAAAAATGGAAATGGTTTATGTGTAATCTTTGCATGTACTTCGCCGTTATGGTATTCAGCATTGTACGTTCTCTTTTACCTTTAGTAGTTCAAAAATATTACGATAAAAATCAATAAAAAACGAGCACAACGTATGCTCCGAATGAAAAAAATACTGGCGTCCGTCATTATTATAATAGAAAAATCAATTATTTAATAGCAGAGTAATAAAATATATAATTAAGTTAAATAAAATAAAATTTAGTATAAACCAATAAAATATTATTAATAAATGATAACACCGGACACACAAAGCTGAATATACAGAATTTATAATTTAATAAATAAATTCGATACGTGCAATATCCAGCACAAAAATATATATTCTGGGAAATTTCTCATACTAATTTTCAATTTTCACTTTTATCTCTTATGTTTTCTATAAATTTAAATTAAAAAATATAACAAATTATTTATAAAATATAAAAAATACAATTTTTGGTGTTTTGTTGTAATTTAATTAGTTTTGAATATGTACAAACAAAAATTGCAAATATAAAAATACAATTGTAAAACAACACGTAAAATCTTTTATATCTATTTATTTTTGTTTTTAGGAAAATTTAATTAAAATTTATGTATATTTTGTTATTATTATTATTATTATTATTATTATTATTGCAATTTTGTTGTTGGTAGTTAGATGTCATAAAACTAACTCGGTGTAGATAATAAAAAAATTTTATTTTTTGATTGTATTAGAGAAAATTGAATGAAAATTTTGTATATGTATGTACGCGCGAATGGAAACTGTTCATTGCTTATTCATGGAGAAAAACTCATACAAGTTTTAGATATTGATTTTTAAACTAAGTATATGATTTGTGGTTTTTCCCATTTTCTGCCCCGCGGCAACCAGATGCTAAAGAGGTCAAGAATTTTTCATCATAAACTATTTAACTTTTTTATGTACTCTCGTTAGTTATACCAATTAAATAATTAATTTAATTAACCGAAACGAAAAACTTTTGAATCAATATTATTTTAAAAATAAATACATACATATAATAATAATACCTAATATAATATTATTTAATTTAATATTTAAAAAAATATTTATTTTTCTTGAACAACAAAAAATAAATTATAATTAAGTTTATCTAAACAAAATAAAATAAAAATTACTTTTATTGAAAATTAAAATAAATAAATATTTTTTTTGTTGTTTGTTGATTTAATAGAAAATTAAAAAAAAAATTAATGTTTATATTTACATAATTATTCGTAAACATACAGAATTTTTTTTTTTAATTTGTTTTATATATTTGATGATCTGAAATGAGAGAATTTTTATTTTACTTTCGTTATATTATTATTAATATTATTTTATTTAATTAAATCAAAATAAAATAATAAAATAAATATTTATTTGTACGTTTATTTTATTTTTTTAAGAAAATTAGAATAATAAAGTATACATATATAATATAATATGTATATAATGTGGTGAAGGTGAATATATAATACCAGATAATACAGGGTGGTGAAGTAGGTCATGCATTTAATTAAAATTAATTATTTAAGAGAGATTCTTTTAGATGCGCGGTTTGTGTATACATACACACACAACGTGATATAGATACAGAGGTGGGCTTTCACTTCTGTACTAATGTTTTATCTCATTAAATTCTATCGATACTAAAATATGCATGACGCAATTTCGTGAAAGAATACGCTACTTTCGATGTATACGAAATTTTTAAAAACTGTTCAAAAAAATTTGTACTGTACTAAAACTAATATGCAAAACGTTATGTTCCTTAATCAATATGCACACAATAATTATCTAGTTGACAAGTAATAATTAAATTGATCAAACAAGCTCTAGAACAGCCACTTAGAAATCCGTAAGATGATAGATTTAAAAATGAGTAGCACATCTCTAGAATCCTTAATACCTAACTAATTAATTTAATTAAATATTTAGCTCAACCTGTTAATTAAATAACTGATTAAACCATGAACTCCTAACAGCAAATTATGACAATTAATCAACGATAAACAATGATAAATTATAAGTCGTATAACTCATAAACAAATATTAATTATTTCTTCTGTAAATTGAAAATTAGATCAAATTAAAGTAATGTCTCGGATCTCGAAGATACAAAAATTAACTAACTAAAGCAATATATTTTCAAAATTAAAATATTCCAAAAATCAATTTAATAATATAATAATTTATATTGATCGATTGATTAAAACAGTAAGTTACCTATGATAAAATAGATTTTTAATTACGACTATTATTATAAATATTTATTAGTTTAAACTGTCGAGATATTTCTAGAACATAATTTTAGTAAGTAAATTCACCGCTATATGTTATTCCAAGAACTATGAATTATGCAAGAATTGATTTAAAATGCAAATAAAATTAATTCGAATTGCATTTAAATTTACTCACGATCATTAACAAAAATTTTTGTGTCACCATACCCACAATAAACTTAATGGATTCAAAATACAAAACAGAACCAAAATTTAAGAAAATTGAAGAAATCATTTCCATAACAATAAAAATGATTTAAAACTGTTCGTGTTCACCAAATTTAAGAAAATACCAGAATTTTTAGACAATCTAGAACCACTAGTAGTCCGGTTAGACTCATACGAATTTTTTTAAATTTTTCTAAGAAGTTCGTGGAGGATTCTACTGCGATAGAAAAAATAGACCATCAGAACCTACTCCCATTTGCTTCATAGGAATTTTTTTTTAGAACTTCGCTGAGGATTCCGCTACGTTTAGAAATTAAATCCGACAAATGTTAGGAAGAGTTAGATTTGGACCAACCACTATGAGTATTAGTATAGGAAAATTTTGAACATTTTCTAAGAAGTTCGTAACGCACTCTGCTATGCGAAAACTATTGTTATTGTGATACTACGCTTGCGTCAAGATTAAACCATTAGTACTTCTACGAAAATTTAGTTTTTTTTAAAGAAATTTTACAGGATTGTATCATGAACAGAAATTAAATTTGAATTCAGATAATTTTAAGAATAGCTAAGTTTGCCCATTGGTACTCCCCGCTTACTTATGTGAGAATATTTAAATTTTTTAAGATGTTCGTAAAGTACTGATACAGAAATTAAATTCGTGTCTGGCAAATGTTGGTAAGAGTCAAGCTTGAACCATTAGAATCTATTCCTGTTTGACTCATACAAAAATTTCGATATTCTAAGAAGTTTGTAAAGGATTATACTACGCGTTAAAACTAAACGGAACTACTTGACGTTTGAATTTTAGAAACTTTAGAAAATTAAATTTGTGTCCGAGAAATGTTAGGAAGAGTTAACGACTCATAAGAAAATTTTGAAATTATTCTGATATATTCATAAATTATTCTATTACGATAAAAATATAAATTTTTGTCCGACAAATATTTGAAAGAGTCAAGCTTGAACCATTAGCACCTACTCTCGCTTGATGCAAATTTAGAAATTTTTTTCGTTAAGGTTTCTGCTATGCGATAAAGCTAAATTGAGATCCAATATTAGGAAGCGTCAAGATTAAACCATTGGTTATCCCTTCTGACACTTACGAAAATATTAAAATTTTCAAGATTAAACTAATTCTTCCGTCTTATACGAAAATTATTTCTAAGAATTTCGTAAATGATACTGACACGAAAAAAAAATTAAATTTGTGTCCGAAAAATGTTATCGTGTTGTTTTGTACTAAAAACAGAATATTCAAGATTCAAACCAATATCACCAAACCATCGTTCAAACTAATATTGCCTTAGTTAATTTTGGCGACAACTACGAAATAAGGCTTCGTAATTATAATTTTTACCAAATTTTAAAATATAACTGTTTTAGTACTTGTGCCTATGTTTAGTACATAGATTATTTTTTCCACGCAGTCCCGAGTTCCAACAAGTGGGCGCGTTTTTGCAGATATAAAAAATGTATTGGAAAAATATTTGCACGAAAATCCTTGATAATTCCAAGAATTTTATTATATTAAATTTAATTACCAGTTTAATTTTTTTGTCTGCACGCGTTACGTTTGTTTGATCTCGGTTGTTGTCGGTGTTAATCTACATCGAAGCATACACATTAATTTATACAAGATTAACTCAAGCTATGTGTTAGGTGTAGCAACCTTTTAGGCTATTTAGGAAAATATTATTTTTATTACATTGCTCGAGTAGCGCTCAATTAGGAAACTAAAATTTTACAAATGGCCCACATAACACTGAATTTCATCTTTATACATTTTATGTAATATTCTGGCCTATAAGATCTGGTCCGGAGAATTTGACATCATATACTTGCCAGCGCGAATAGTGCATGCATAAAGCTTGAATAGTAACTGATAATCAATTAGGCCCAAGAGAAAAACACCAATATTTCACGTCCATCGGAAATAGTCGCATTTTGTAAATTTTTTAAACGTGATCAACTGATCAATAATTATTTGTTGAGGAAAAATGTTCATCACTCACAGAGGTCACGAAGCTGCAATTCGAAAAAATGTCCGCTCCGGGTTTCAGAACGTCACCGAAAATTTATTTCAGGGGGTTTCTGGAGACGTTCTAAGTGTTGATGATATTCGATAAACACGGTCTTCGTTTTCGCAAAAATATGTCTAAGTTTAGAGACGCGACTGTAGTTTTCCTCAGGTTCAAGATTTCGCTTTAAACACCACAAAACGTAATTCTTAACATTTAATTCTTCTCCAAAGCTACATTAAAAAAGTCACTCGTTGCCCACTTGACAAATAATAAAAATGAAAATGGGAAGAAATTCAACAACAAGGAGTTAAAACATTCATCACACATTGGAGCCGTCCTTTATCATCAACTAAACGAGATATTAAAAATAATTATTCCGTATTATTCAACCCAAATAAGCAAACTCGGATGGTGTTGTTCATATGATGAAATTATCGTTAAAGATCACAAATGTACAATGCCGATTGACTCCTCCAAACACTGGAAGAGGACTAGATCGAAGATCAGGGTTGATTATTTGTTCGTTTATATTTTTAAATTCAAAACGAGACTATCAAAAAGGCTCAAGACACCTCCAGGTAGTGATACTCTTTTTTGCATCAAAGACTGTCGGTCTCGCCAAATGCGGTAAGAATCAAACTCAACCAACAGGTGCATACAATCAGAGTACGACAAACACACAGAAGTTACATACCTAACACCGCTCGGTTTGATTGGTCCCGGACAAGGCCTGGATTACGTTTAGCTCGTCGATGCCAGTTTTAACGCGGCGATAAAAAAAATTTGTTTACCAGTTGGCAAGGGTACGACAACACAATTGACTGAGGTTATGAAATGAATGCTATCGCCCTAGGGTCTCATCTTGACGCATAACGATTACCTTTATACAGTCAGTCCCCATGAAACTTATCGAATTATATTTAATATGATATTCTTTTGATATTCAATTTGTTTTCAATTCACATCCAAGTCGTACTCAATATATATTACTTTCAAATTCAATCTATTTTCAACAAAAATATTGAATATCAATTTAGAAAGAGTTTCAGTAATTTGCAATTTAGGATGATATCGTCACTTAAATATCTATGTGGGTTTGATTGTAACAATGGTGGCGCATTTTCAGAAGGGAAAGAGAATGATTACGAAATTTTTTCCAATTCAGTTTACCATGAAGGTAGAGAAATTGAATATGATGACGCCTACGAAGATTAATATGTTTCACGCTTTGGGTAGTATTATGAAACGTTAGGAATGCCAATTCGGATTGAAACAAGGATGCAACATCAAATTAATCGAGTGGTAAGACGAAATTAATTAAGTCACAACAGAAGGTTCAGTTCATGTTTAAAAAAGAAAACGGGGAAGGTAAACTATTTTTAACAATAGTATTTAATTTATAGACAATCCATATTTAATTTATGTTCAATTTAGACTAAATTCGTATTTAAATAATATTCATAACATTCATCAAAAATAATGAATTACGCCGGTTTTGAACCACTGAATTATTCTAATTAATCCTTGGTTCTTTTTACTGATTCAGAGAAAAATATTCTCCTTGATCCTTTCCGTCTTCTCAATGTTTAATTCAATATTAAGAGTTCATATTTAATTTGTTTTTAATTAGATGTAACTCAAATTCTATTCTCTATTCAATCCATGTTCAAATCTAATTAATCCTGTAAATTCAGGTTTGCTAAATTCAATGCATATTTCAATGCTGTAATTGCGGAAATTTGCCAATTAGAAATAAGGCGCTACTCGCAGCAAGAGGTAGGCCCATTGCAAAAGGGAATTTTTGTTGTTATTTTATAAGCAGCTGAAATCATTAATTTATTTTGAACTTCTAGCAGAATAAAATTAAGAGTCTTCGTTAAATTTTCAAATTATCTGATCTTCGAGGTCAAGAAACCTTATATTGAATTTTAGAATTATAAAATGTTAGATGGATCTTTGCTGTGGCTTAAGATGAAATTCAGGCTTCTGTACATCCTATACGATAAAAGTTAATTCTAAGATGCGTTTTGAAGGAAGTTCTTAAATTATGCTATTCTGGTTAGAACTCAGCTAATTCTTATTCAATGATTGTGAAATTTGGATCGTAGGCCTGAATTTAAGTCTAATTTGTATTTTGAACGAGGTTCTGAGCTGAGCCCATCTCGGGCACTACGCGTTCAGTTCTTTGCAACTAAATAAAAAATAAATAAATTAAGAAAGATGATCTATCGTTTAGAATTCGCTAAGTAGGTGTTCGATTTTTTGTGGTCAAATAAATTATTTTGAGACCCTCACAGGTAACCAAAATATGCGATGGTTTTTATAATAACAAAGGTCTTACTGAGTCGTCAAGGAAAATTTAGGAAAGATTTATAATTTAGAATTTTCCCAAACAATTTTGGAGTTTTTTCGGCAACATAAGTTCTTTTTTGTTTCTTGGCAATTTGATACGGTTGTTTTTCTAATAACCAGAATGATGCTGAGGAAGTTCCAAAAACGGAAAAGGACTTATACGGCCGCAAAAACTCAACAAATTATAGATCGAATTCCAAACGGTCAATCATCCTCAAATTTCTCTTAAAACTCAGTACGTCCTGATCTGCCAGCAAAACAACCGTACATGTACAAATGCAACCCCTTTCACTTTATTCGTGTAGCTAGGACAGATGTGAGAACTTCATCTATAATTTGTGTTTGTACCCCAGAATTAATCCTAGAAACCAAATTTCATAATGATTGGTTATGAAAAGACAAAGGTTGGTCCAACATTGACATATACTAGAACTTTTTTCAAAATTCACTTTAGAATCTCTATCCAATAGTACCAACCCAATTTCATAATAATTCGTTCAGAAATAGTGGAGATCCATCTAACATTTTAAAATTCCAAAATCCCCGATATCGAGTTTCTTGACTTCGAGGGTCAACCAATTTTACAATTTAAGGAACACTTAAAATTTTGTTCCGCTGGTTTGTTTTCTTTTGTGAAAAAGTAGGATAAAAAATGAATTACAAATTGTCGCTGGTTATAAAATAACAACAGAACTTTCCTTTTGTGATAGTTTTGTCTCTTATGGTAAGTTGCACAATCTCTTATTTTCCAAATTTCCACTATCTTATACAGCATCATATTTCATTCATATTCCAGTCACATATAATTCATTCCATCTACAATTGAATATGAATTGAAAATGGAATTGAACATGAATTGAATATAAATTGAATATGAATTGAACATGAATTGAATATGAATTGAATATGAATTGAATGTAAATTGAATATGAATTGAATGTAAATTGAATATGAATTGAATATGAATTGAATATGAATTGAATATTCAATTCATATTTCGATACATGTTCAATTCAAATTCAATTCATATTCAATTCTCATTTGGATAGTTAAATATATCCAATTATTCAATTCATATTCTAAATTCATATTCAATTTATGTTCAATTCAGATTCAATTTATATTAAATTCATTTTCGATTCATATTCAATTCATATTCAAATCATATTCAATTCATATTCAAATCATATTCAATTCATTTTCAATTCATATTCAATTCATATTCAGTTCATATTCAATTCATATTCATTCAGTTCATATTCAATTCTTCCTCGATTCATATTCAATTCTTATTTACACATTTAGAATTCATATTCAATTTACATTCCATTCATATTCAATTTACGTTCAATTCTTATTCAATTTATGTCATGTCATGGCTTATGTGATAATTCGAAATTAGAGCTTATGTCATCATAGGAAATGTAAGAGATTAGTTATCAGTAAGCGTGTATCAAAGGTTTATGCCGAGGCTTACTATTTATAATCGAATTTGCAATGCTTTCTTTCTATAATCAATCCAATATATCGAAATAATTTCGTAATATGCCCTCCAACAACACATATATCTCTCCCAATGAATATTAAAATAAAATTCAAAAAAATAATTAACAATTTTTTTAATCAATTTTTGCAACCATACACCAACAACAACAAAACAGTGAAAGTTTTTTTTAATACACACATGAATAGGAATTAATATATCGAGTTGTTTTGGGGTTAAGGTTGTTTTAATATCAAGTGATTGTTTTAAAAAACTAAATAACCCTGTTAGTTACGTTTGATTGACTTTCCGCAACCAAAATGAAATCTAATTATTAAATTTAACCAAAAAAGGGTTAACATTTTTTGTTGTTGTTATTGCTTTTCCTATCAATTTAAATTAAGTTACATTTTTTGGTATTTGTTGTGGGTGAGAGAACACACACTTGGTGTGTTTATGATAAGTTTTTTTTGTGTAAACGTTAATTAAAGGTGAAATCTATAAATTAAAATGACAAATAAATATTAAATATTGCTTTCAATTCCCATTGCAATTTTTTTTTGTTGGTTTGACGCTGTGTATGTAATAAACTCCACCCTTTTTGTGCAAAATTTGAAAGTTGCTCGCGATTATGTCATTTTTTAAGTATTGCGCGATTAAATTATATTGTTTTGTTTGAGGCCCCGCGACTTTTGCAATAATCATTGTATGTATATTATGAATGATCAATGAATGAATTCCGTGAGAAAAAATATATAATGAAATCTAGCAAACAATTCAATCAGGATTTTCTTGTGTGTGCACACCAGAACTATAATACTATATAGTCGTAGCATACAAGTTTAGTGTAATTCAATTTTAATCAACTTCTCACTACACAAAACGTATATATATATATATGTATGTATAAAAAACTAGAAATATGACAGATAACAATTTTATTACATATAGTTTTTGTTTCTGTTGATTAATAATTTTATAGTTTATCCGGTATCCGGTTTTTAATGAAGTTTAATTTTTTATAATAGTTAATAATAATTTAATCTTTAATGTTTTCCTTTTTAAAAAGAAATATATTTTATATAAACAAGTTTTTAATAAATAAATTCTAACTCCTCGCAAACAGATGATTGCCAGGCGAATAATTTTTTTCATTAAACTAAAACAAAAAACTGAAACAAGATTTTTTAATTAATTCTGTTTTGATTTTTAAAAAAAAAACTATATAAATGAAATTTTTATTTTTATATTTCGCGTATTAATTAAAAGTGACAAGCTATAAATATAAATTTTGGATTTCTTGTTTCTAAATGAATGATTAAAAAATGAAATTAATTGAAATGAAATCTTGTGAATAAAAAATTAATTTATATTGAACATTTTGATTGATTTTGTTTTCTTGAGATCTAGATGAACTTATAAATTTACAAACATAAAAATGTAACGTCATTAAATTGTACATTTTAATCAAAATTTGGTTTTTATACATAGTTGTACACAGATCTAATTTCCGTGTATAAAGTAGTAACCAACAAATGGGTTATCTGTAAACTTAATGAGTCGTATTAGAAGAAGTAAACCACAAGTTTATCTTAAGTAAGTGTAACTTCCGTCTTAAACGCAGTGTTTTAGAAAAAAATAGATTCGCGGTTGACTGATTCCTTTGTATATATGCATTATATAAAATTTGACGAAAATCCGGTTAGAAATAAATACACTGCAGTACATAATATAAAAATACGATGGTGGCGCCGTTTTGACTGAACTAAATTCAATCATTTATAAAATACTAATTCTATTTTTATTTCTCGTTTCAGGTAAGCAATTAAAATTTCCTCGCATATACATTTTAAAGTAAGTTTAATTTGTTTAACCCTTTAACCGAAACAATATTTATATATTTTACACCATATTCAGCTAGGGTTATACACGTACAAACGAAAATAAATTTATTTTTATTTCGACGTTATATTTTTTAATATAAAACTCTTTAGGCTAAATTATATCAATCTGTTGTATTTTTTGTTTTAACTTTGCATTGTTGGTAATCCCATTTAGAAGATTTAACTCTTTATTTATAATTAATTTTCTTAAAAATGATGTGGATGTATATACTTAAAAAAATGGAATAATTAAAAACCGATTTATAATCATAATTTTAAAATAATTGTAGTTTGAGGGATTTTTGTCTTAATCCGATATTTTTTGACAATTAAACTAAATGCCAAGTTTAACAACAAAGAAGTCGTTTTTTTATTGTAGTTTGTCGATTTAATTTTCTCACAAGAAATTCTCATCAATTTTTTTTTTGTTTTAATCCCTATCACCTGTTTTCCGGTTTTTGTTCAATCAATTTTTTTATACAAAGATTTCTTATCACAAAAATTTATTATTGACGTTGAATTTGTTGTTGTTGAAACATAAATAACGTAAGGTTATAAATAATTTGTTTTTCATATCCTTGATAGATAAGTATCTTCTATATAAATGTAATAAACTAATAGAATTCTTTTGATTTTGTTTTCTTTTTGATATCAAAGAAATATGAATATGTCTTTAAAAAACGGAAAGACGGTATTATTGATGAAGGTATTACTTCATCGGTTTGCAGAAATTGTAGAAAAAATTAATTAAACTGCTAAAATCATACGTTTCAGATCTCGACTTAAGTGGTCTATGCTCAATCATTTGCAAGTTTTGCCTTCATTTTTTACCCAAGTAATCAGTGTTATGGCAGTTCTGGCTATCAGCGAGAACAGAAAACTTATTTCTTCTCTTCTTTCAAAACCAACATTATTTACATTTATTAATTTTTTTGAATTTTTTTAATTTTATTCATTTTCAAACCTCTGAAAGTAAAGTTCCAATTTAGTTGAATATTTTAAATTATTTTAACGCAATTTTACCACAAATTTAACGGTTTATTTTAAAAAAATTTTAATGTTGAGCAATTTCCTTCGACGGTCCTCCTCAACACGGATCTCCAAACAATTTTTTTCTTGCTTTAATTAATAACCCTCTAATGCATAATGCTTTTCATTATGAATAAATTTTGCGCTGGATCCAGGTGATTTGGTTAATATTTTCTTTTTGTTTTTGGTGCTGTATTATCCATTTTACGCCAAATTTTCTCACACCCAACTTGGTATTTAAATTCAAATTTTATTAAAATTCAGTTTGCATAGCCTCAGAAGTGAAGAGAGCAAATCTTTTGGAACTCAACTACTCTGAAATGGCCAAAGAAGGAGATAAAGTACAAAAGAGAAATTTCTTCTGAACGGAATGAAGTTGGCGCATAAAGTTTCCTGTAGAAGGCTAAAAGGTACTAAATATTATTAAATAACTTTTTCTATGTTAAGAAAAAATTCACGAAATATGTTTTTTAGACTTTGAAATTCTAGGATAAACTACTCCATTTGCAATTGTCTCCGTCTAGTACTAAACAGAAAGAACCTCTTCGGAGTCTTCCTCCTAAATTGTATGATGGACCTTAGTTAGAGGAGAATTTAATACACATTTTTAAAGGCGATTGTAGTGGCAGAATAGTTTGACCCGGAACGCCATCTTTATGTTAAAAATTAAAAATAAAAAACCGTTTCAGAATTCAGCCGTTTCATTAATTAGTAAAGAGATTTTTTTTTAATAAAATTTAAAAAAAAACGATAAATTTTAGCTAATGAATTTTTCCCCTCTTTCCTAACTTCCATAACACGAAAAATGGCGTTTCTTTTAATTACTTTTGCACTAGTTCTGGAATTACTTTCACGTTTGCTGGAGTGAGATCTGTTTTTGTACGTAACAGAAAACACAAAATAATTTAAAATTTTCAAAAAATGTTTGACTATTAAAATTTAAAATATTTTAATAGTTAAACATTTTTTGAAAATTTTAAATTATTTTGTAACCTCTTTTCTGAAATTCCAAATTTATCTAATCTGTTCACCACAGTAAATTTAAAATATAAATTTTGTGTCACGTAGTCTTAAAACATTAAAGCATTCATGTCTTTTCTCGGTAGAGAACACCTTTTGGTATTCTTCTAGAAGAGAAAATACTTCTAAAAATTTTTGTTTGTCGGAAAATGATTTTAGATCAGAGTTTCTAGGATCGATAGAGCTTTTATGAATTTCTTGTCATTATTTAGTCATGAACTTTTAATTATATTTTTATTTATGAAAACATTTCGAAATTTCTAGAAATTTACATATTATAGGAACCGAATCAGCCAGTTTGATTAGGCATAATTGTTTTTGAATGACGTGAAGTAATATTGTGGCACCTTACTACCACATGTCGTTTCAAAAATAATACATCAGCAACACTTTCAATAATTAACACTTTTTAATTTATTTTATGGAATAAAAGTCTCTTCTGCTCCCATAAATGTGTTCCTAAAAATTATTTATGTTGCTAATTTATTATAATTTGTACCAAAAAATAATTTATTGGTGCCAAAAAATTTGTTGTGGAGCACATTAGTTTGCACTAATTTATTAGTTATTGTATCGGTTAAATATACTAGCTATTTGATTATAACGAGTTGTGGAGGACCTTGTTAATGTTAAAAAAGATTCTTTTGTTCAAATTATAAATTCTCGAAAGACTTTTGGCAAAAACTTTTCCATTTCAGAGTACCAAAAGTTTTCCTTAAGAATCAACAAATGGCCAATTTTAAAAAATTTAGCATTTTTTGATATTCGATATATAACCAGCACAATATAAGTTTTAATTTTATTAATATTTTAAAAGTTTTTGTTGTTTTTCTATGAATTTCCAAATTACGTGTCCCAAGAATTTTAGAATTGGATTTTAGTTTTTTTAATTAATAAAAAAATTATTTGAAAAATTCTCGCGAAGCTACATAATTTTTTTTAAAGATTTAAAAGTACAGCAAAATAAAGCGTATTTTTAAAAAAGATCTTTTATTCTTAAGAAACATTTAAGAAATTTTGAACTATGTATTTAAAAATTGTTTCAGTACCAACATTTGGAACAAAATTTTTTTTAAAATATTTAAAAATTTCAATGAAACAAATAGAAAAACGTAACTATCATAATTTTTAATTCTCAAAGTAAAATTATTTTAGTTTCACGTAATAATATTGAAAAATTTTAATTTTCACATTGTTTATGGAAATTAGTCCTTTATCAAATATAGATAAAACGTTGGAAGACACGTCGAAATTTAAATTCATTTTATGAAACACTATTCGGTTTCCCGCCGGGTTGGCAACTCATCGAGGCTAGAATTATTCTTAGAAATTTAATTTAAACAGTTAGAAAGTCACAGCATAACCAGGTCCGTTTTAACCAACGCTTTAGCCTTAATAGGCATAAGTAGTCGTTTCAGCTCGCGTGTCAATATTTTATTTGAAAGAGATTGGAACTCGGCGGTTCCTAAACCCGCTTACTTCCGTGCATAAATATTTTTTAAGATTAATCGGAATTTTACGATGTTTTCAGAAAATTCGAAATTTTTAAATAATTTTTGGCATTTGCTACTTCTTAAATCTGTTTAACTAGAAAAGTTTAAAAATATTTTTTTAAACTAAAAAGTGCAACTGATCAAATTAAGAAAAATATACACACTTATTTTTTGTTACTTAAAATTGTATAAGAGGAGGTACGTATTGATTGCAGTTTAATGCGACGTATTGGAGTAGTACAGTTCTCATGGTCAAGGTTTAAAGGCACCATAGTTCTTTTCCGTTGTTTTAATTCAAGAAAGGTGAACGATGTGCCCTCTCTAGTTATTTAATCAGATCGCTCAAATCGATAACATTGGATTACTTTCCAAGAAAAATGACAAATTCACCACAGTGACACATATGTGGGTCTGGCATCCTATTTCTCCATGTGATCCATAGGTGAACATGATCAAGTTCCTTTTCGGAACACAGATGGTGACAGAAATGCAGAATTTGCATGAGAGAAATGAGGGAAATCCAAGAAAATTTTAAGTTTCCTATCAGTACTAGTTTCAGCTCTAGATGATTTTGATATTTCGCTTCAATAGTTTGTTGTTGCTACGTAAGTTTTGAATCCAACCGAACCTGGAGGTACCTAGTCTCCTAAAAGATTAGGTTAATGAGTATTTAACCGATAAATCAATTTCAGAACAACGAGACCGGAAGATTGAACTCCTTCTTGGAGACATCCCTTCCAAACAGTTGCAGCTGTCGGTAGTGTTACTCAAGTTAGCGGTTATTCTTCTACACCTAGGTGATGCTAGACCTTACAATCTGTAGGTTCAATCCAAATTCGGAGGTTTTAAAAAAATGTTAGAACCACAAGTGTTATCATTACCAATACAGTAAAAAATACGTATTCCATATTTAAAATTAAAATTGAACGATGGCCATTATTGAAAGTTCATGATTGTTTTATATTAAGTGGGGCTATCGCCGATATTCTTGCCTAGTTAAAGATAAAAATACGGCCAATTTCGCTTTTAAAATGGATTATTTAAAAACTAAAATTTTTATTCTGACCGTTCCTAAATAGAGGAAAACTGCGAATTTCAAATTGAGAATTGGAATTCATTGATTGACCATTGTTGAACGTGAAATTGCGGGTTTCATATTTAAAATTCAACGATTGGCCATTGTTAAAAGTGCATTGTTTTATTCTGACTATTCCTAATCGGTTATGATGCTTTTTTATTAGATTTATGATGATTTTTTTTATTAGCTTCAAAGATGTAACTATTGATCATTGTTGAAAGGGAAATTTAGTATTCTGACCACACAAATCGTTGATCGCACAGTGGTCACATCTTCATTTCAAATATGAAAACCGCAATTTTTTCAAGGCAATTACCTATTTTAATAGTAGTTCTAACATTTTTTAAATGTGCTTCAAGTAATAGTATTAACATTTTTGGAACGTTTCGGATGAATCTCGTAGGCATGTTTTACCGGTGTGGCCTGAAGATTGAAAAGCGTTTTCGTCTGTTTTATCAATCTACCGAATTCACTAGCCCTCCAAGACGTCCCGGTTCTTTTGGGTTTAAATAAGACGGCAACTCTTCTGTTAACTGCTACTTACTAAATTTTGAAACAGATTAGCCGCCTTGTTTACTCATCCACAATTTTTGATTTTCATTACTGGTGGTCGAAGCCATTGGTGAAGATTAGGTACATAATATAGTAATTGAAGAATTAAGTTCCTCCTTATATGGAAAGTAAGCTGCGGTTACTAGAACTCTACATGTTATTGCCTTTTTTAACTATAATTACGGCTGCCCTAACAGCAGTTTTGGTAAGAAGCCTAAAATTTATACGTATAATTGCTAATATAGATTCTTAGTCTAATCAGCATGGTTTCTGAGTTCCCATATAAGTTTGGTTATTTCACTTAATAAGAGTCAGACACATGCACTTTAGGGATTCCTTCTGTAATTAGGAACGATCCATCTTTCAGTTTTTGAGTCTAAACTTTGAATTTCTGATGGGTTTCTACTGAACCTGGAACAAAAATTCGTAGAAAAAAGTTTTCCTACGTTTAGCATGGTTTTGTAAATTCTGGAGCCCTCAAATGACATTTGCAAGAGATGCATTCTACATTTTGCATTTTTTTTAAATTTTACTAAACAATTCTGAAATACAGAATGGACCAAATAATTTTTTTTTGAACTAGCGGTTTTTTTGAGTATGGTAAGGGTTATGTCACTTCTAATTTCACAGAAAGTTAATTTTATCCTTCCGCTGAACGAAAATGGTTGTATATTCGCTTGAACAACGCTGGGAAATATTGAAACATTAATTCGAAAATTTTGGCAAAAAATCATCTTTTCGGATGAGGTGCATTTCCATCTTGGCGGCTATGTAAACAAGCAGAATTGTCGCATTTGGGGCACGGAGAACCCGCACGTGATCGTAAAGAAGCCGATGCATCCTCAACGAGTGACTATTTGGTGCGGATTTTGGTCCGGTGGCATCATTGGGCCATTTTTCTTTGAAAATGTGCATCGAGCCGCCGTTGTCAATGGTGAGCGCTACCGCGCCATGATAAACGATTTTTTGTTCCAGGCACTTGAAAAGGAGGACATAGGCAACATTTGGTTTCAACAAGACAGCGCTCCGTGCCACACAGCACACGTTTCAATTGATCTTTAGCGCACTGTCTTCGAAGATCGATTTATCAGCCGAAATTCTGATGTGATTTGACCACATCGGAGCTGTGATTTGACGCCGTTGGACTATTATCTTTGGGGTGCCGTCAAAGATAAGTGTTACGCCGATAATTCAGCAACGATTGACGCTCTCAAGAACAATATTCGCATTGCCATTGAAGACATAATGCCGCATACCATCGAAAATGTGCTCAAAAATTGGACCGACCGTATGGGGTACGTCAAGGCCAGCCGAGGCAGTCATATGAATGAAATAGTATTCCATAATTAATCGGAAGGATTGTTCTTTTCAATGACAAAATAAATTTGAAAGAATATTGAGAACTTTTTGTTTTATTACATTTAAAAAAAAAATTATTTAGCCCACCCTATAAATGTGTAGACTAGAAATTTGTTTTAAATCATTCTAGATAAAATAAATAAGTTTTTGTTAGTTTGCTAAGCGACGTCGTAAGCATTAATTTTTCATTTCAGCATTTCAAGGAAACTGAAAAAAGCTAAAATATTGTTATGGGGACTACTCCGTTGCAAGGAATGATTCAAAATTGGCCCACTGATCCATTATTATTTATTATTGAACCCATGCACTGAAAAAGGAAAAATTAGTTTAGTTGATCGAAAAGGTTGTGGCCACCGCTTCCTGAGATTCTGTTGTATAATCTTGATCCAGTACCGAAAAAAGCAAAAACGATCAAAGGAAACACTATCGTCTTTTTGGATCGAATACACTTCGATTTGATGGAGAAGCGCTACCATTTGGTGAAGGAAAAATTGCCGTTTGTTACTAGAACCACGGCCCAGGTTACACTGCTGTGTATTTTATTCCTAAATTGTCGTTGAGGAGAGCATGTTTGAAATAAATACCAATTTTGCACAGTTTGAAGATTTTTTGAAAACCTATATATAATAGAGATGTCTAATTTATTAATGTGTGGGGGGGGGGAGGAGGGGGTTGAAATTGAAAACTACCTTTTTCAGTTAGACCTGTGGCTTACAATCAGATTCATTTGCGCCCCTGGGCACCAGATAGCCTCTTTTTATCTCCTTCATGGTACTTACATCCCTCATTGGTTATTTGAAGTAACTGACGTTTGCAAGACACTGTTTCCAAGTTTTTCAAACTTATAGTCTCGGCTGTTGCCTAAGTATCCGAAATGCATCGTTTGTTAAACGTTTGTTTTAGTCATATTTCCCATCTTTCAAGTCGCGTGAGCTTTATTTTGTCTTGATTTGTATAGTTATTCGCGGTCTACTACAAAACTCCTAGCTAATATTGGAGAGCTGTGGAGTGTTGTCGGTGCCCGCACAATGCGGGAGAGAAAAATTTTGAATAATATTTTTTGGCGAATTTTCAGTGTCGTATAGTTCAATAATAGCGAAGCGACTTTATTTTAGATATACTCAAAAAAATAGGTGGAATTGAGAACTGGTTTTACTTAATGAAAAGGCTTTATTTTAATGTGTACACAATAAAATGGGAAGGCCATGATACGGGAAAAATGTAAAACAATCTCCTTATTTTATAGCCAACGTGGACACTAAACATTTATTCAAAAGTCTAGGTCTATCTATAGCTTTAGATATTGAACCGGTTTCTTAACGTTTTATTTAAATGTAAATTTAATTGTGACACAACCTTTAAGTTTAACTAAATCTGGTAAATAAATTATCAACTCGTCCATTTATTGTTCATCACATCAGAATAAATTTGTTTTACAAAAATATTGATTTCAATTGTGCTCAATTTAGGTATAACTCTAAAGATAAAAAACTTTTCCCCCACCGTAGATTTCGAAAAATTAAAACGTTAAAGTAATTAATATTTTTATCGCGACATTAATCAATCAATAAATCAATCTGCCAAGTTTACAACCCTTTTGTTGCGGTTCCCCCGCGTTATTGGGTATAGCAAGCGTTTCACACAAAAATTAATAAAACCCTATTTTACAGAAAATATACAGATCTATAATTTATTAAATTTCCACCCAGCACTATCCCTAGAACTAGCTATTTATTTTACTGTATGTAGTACGTAAAAACGAACGGAAAACAGTTCATTCGCTTTCTCTCTGCCGTATAACTTGATATACAATAATTATTATTTATAGAGAAAAATAATAAAACTTTAATTGAAAACGTAAAATAAAATAAATTAATTATATTTTATATTAATTAAAAGTTTTTATTTAAAAATTAATTTAAGATAGCATCTATTTAGAGCTCTTTTCATATAATATCAGGTGGTTTAAACCATTTTTGTGTTTATATATTTGTGGCGTCGACATTTTACTTTAATTGCATAACCTATAGGTAAAAAATACGCGACACGATGAATTGGTAAAGTATATCTAAACTACACCCCCCCCCCCCACCCGATCACCAAACTGTACAGTAAAAAAACTATTTTTTATTAGTTCTATTTATATTGCCTTATGTATGAATAAATATATTTTATGATTGCAATTTATGTTTTTACGTTATATTGATATCTAAATAATTTATCTTTATATTAGATTTTTTTTTAACATAATTTATTATACATATAAATTTTTTTTTTAATTTAATAAATTTAATTAAATCTAACACAAAAATAATAAAATATAAAGGTATAAATTAATTAGAAAAAATATAAATTTTTTATTTCCTCTCTGAATATTTTATAATTTTATATTTTTTTATTTAACAAAATATAAAATAAAACTCAATTAAATAATATAAAGGGTGGGATTATTAATTAAAAATTTTCAATTGGGAGTGTGGTTTTTCAACAAAATTTTAATTATTAAATATGCAACACTTATTCATAGTTTTTAAATAAACTCAAATTATATATTTTCGAATTTTCATATTTTACAGAACTATTGGCGTATTTTAATGTTAATAAAAATGCGACATATATCCTAAAAGCCACTTAGATAAAAATTGGCTGCTTTGAAATCGTTCGATCTAGAGTTATTCTAGAGACAAAATCAGTGATTTTGAAAACAAAATTCACCGAGAAACAATTGGAACTGCGGAACTGGAAAATTACCGTTAACGATAATATACTAAGAACGGTTCACCTAAAACAACAATTTATCAAGAAAAGTAAATCATCGTAATAGAATTTAGCCAAGAACGACAATTTACCGAAAATAGCAATTCACCGAAAAACAGTTAATCGAAAACGAAATTTCAGCGCGGAAACGACAATACACATATTTCTATGTGAAACATTTTGATAACAAATTTAAGAGATGCGTTCTAGGGCTACGAAGTGCCTTAACTTTGTGAAAAATCCCCATAATATTGTCGTAAAAATTAAATTCAAATTTAATTCCCCATGTAGTTCAGAAAATGATCAAATTGATTAGAAAGAAGCCATTTTCAACCGACAGATATGGGACACGTTTCAGTGTTCCAAATGATATTTTTGTATGAGTTCCAAAATGTTAGAACCGCGATAGACAATTGGCATTTTGATTACGTTTGTAAGACATAAATGGGACCCCAATATGAATTCTGCATTTGTTTTTTGTGGTTAGATTGTTAGCCCAACACAAACTCCGAAAATAGCTAGTTCTTACACGTTAAGTCTCTCTTAGGATTAATTACTTGTGGTCGGCACGAAGCGGCGGTGTGTGAGCACATGATGAAAATAGATTTCCCTTGTGAGTTCTCGATATAGTTTTAGAAAATTTGTTGCAACGAAACTCAGTGTGTGTGATAAAAATGAAATTTCAGTATGAGTTACGAATGTAATTCTTGAAAATGGCTAATTTGAATATTTTTAAGTTATTTCTCAATTGGTTTTGTTCTTTATGGAAAGGATGAAGTTCTGGTAAATTATCAATTTAAATTGAAGTAATCTATTTATTTGAGTGATAAGGAACGGTTGATTCATAAGGAAGTACGAGTAGGCTCCATAATAAAAATGAAACGAATGTGGACAATGTGGACTCAGGATGTGCTTTTGGTCAATTTAAATGAAATTAAGCTCACTCAACTGATTAGGATGAAATTCGGTTTGTATTATAATGAGAACTAGAGTTTTGGATATTCCTGACTCCTGTTATGCTGTAAAGAAATCGTTTTATTCATATAGCTACTTGAACTATTCAAATTCATTTAAATATTCATTTATCATGGCCTACTTCTAGACAATTTCGCTCAACTTTAGATTTTAGAAACTAAATTCATTATTACTAACCTAATACTCAACTATACGACTGTCCGCATCGAAAACGCCAATTAGCCAAAATATTTTGTACAACCCGATAAGTGCTTACAGTTGGTCAGGATTAGTGAATTATTTTTTAAGTTTAACTAGTATAGCTTCATAATCCACTTCAAAAATTTGAAACTCATTAGCTGGGACGATCCTTTATTATTCGCTCTAATAGAAACTTTTGAGTATTTTCCCTGAACTTTCTATGAATTGTCATTTTCACTTGTCATTTTCGTTGTCACAACGTGCATTTAGGATGGTAATCTATTACGTGATAATTCATTCGTTTTTTGGAGAATGAAACCCATTGTAGAAATCCACTGAGATATAAAGTGTTCAACAAAACCTGTTCAGAAAAAATATTCTCAAATATTAAACGATTCACTGGCTCAAATTCGTCTCAATACTTTTTATTTTCTTTATTTTTATTACCGATGTTGTTGAACGGGTAGTGGCGTTTTGAATGGACCATAGAATGGTCGGATATTACCATAAACAGAGAAATTATCAAGTTCTCTGTTTTTGGTAATAAAGGAACATTAAACATTAGTAAACACTTGGAACTACATCTTTAAGAAATTCATCTAATAACACGAAATATTAAAAGCTGTTTTTATTAACATAAAAGCTTCCTTATTTGGTTTGGTCGTATCAAAATTGGCAGGAATCATAATAACATTTTTTACTTAATGGCATTTTCAGTTATAAATCAGAAATTTGATTTTTAGTCGAGAAAAGTACTAACTTGTTGTGACGGACCGTAGACGTCACGCAAATCGATAACGATGAAAAATGCCAAAACATTGTGGCTTATTAATCCAGATGATCTTGACAAAATGCAATAACTCTAAAAAGTGTACTAGTATCGTATTTAGGTAGTAGCTGGCATTCAGTGTCTCGTTTTCAAACCATCAAATTAAAGTTTTCATCTTTATATGTATATCAACATTGATTGATGTAAAATGGTTAAAATTCATATTTCTAGAAATCTAAAAACTGCAATACTGTCAACATGTCGGTGCTCAAGTAATCTGTGCAGAGTAATTTTGCAACGAATAATTCTGCGGGAGCAGAGAGAAATAATGCGACAACAACTTCACCATCAACGTCAAGCACCTGTTTATTAGGTATTTATTTACAAATATGGAGGACCGCTTGGGAACAGTGTAAAAAGTAATTGTAAAATGGAAGGAAAATTGTATGCCCCCTGCCCCTGGTATGCGAGTATGCCTCATCCAGCAGCAGTATGCGCCGTTCAGCATCAATTTTTAACGGTAATTAAGTTTTGACCTAAAACACTCACAATTTTAGATTCAAATTCGACCTCCGAGTTTTGACCGAGATCTCATGGAACTGGAATCGGCTTCAGGGGTTTTGGAATTACAATACTAGTAATATTACTAATTGCTGAAGGGAATTTGGCCGTTTCTTAACTAATAATGCTGAAATTTTAATCGAACTAATATTTAATTTCAGAAGATAATTTTAGTATTGAATAATTTAGTGTTTTGATAATGATAAAATTCCCATCATCAGATTTCCCTAAACTTTGTCTAGGCTTACCTAGAAGTATACGGCACTCGGAAGTGTTACCAATTAAAAATGCTGTAAATTTGTAAATTTTTTTTTTTTATTTCAAAATTTCAGTATATCGTAAAAACATTTCAAATTTAACAAAAAATATGTTATTGCTCGATGTAGCCACCTTTAGCGCGGGTAATAGCACCGAGTCTGTCCGAGAAGGCTTCACATGCTGCACGAATGTGGTGTGAAGAACAATCGTCGACCGTTCATATTTTTTAGTTAATACTTTGGCCTCCAGAATGGACCATATGGAAAAATTCATTGGGTTTAAGTCCGGGGAATATGGTGGCCATTGTTGTGAAGAAATAAAGCTGGGCACTTTTTCTTGTAAAAAAGGTTGGTGCCGAGCCTTGTTGAAACGTCTAATGGTTTCTACCGAATTGTTTACGTACCCAAGGTAACAAAGCATCGTTTAAAATCGTCTCACGGTAGATTTGACAGTTTACCTTTACGCCCTCCTCTATGCAATGGAAACAACCAGCTCCGCTTTCGAATAGCAATTCGACCAAATTCTCAAGCTCGCCACTAACGTGCAAGTGTTTTAACACCTTTGTTCTTGCTAGACGAACTGTCTTTTGTGCAGGTGTTAAATCTTGTACTTTTTGTATTTTGTAGTGGTTCGTAGTTCAATTTTTAATATGCACTCCATGCTATGAGCAGACACATTAAGATTTATCGCCAATTGAACTGCGCTTTGTCGTCGATTACGTTGAATTCTGGCCTTCAGCTTTCGAACCATTTCTGGCGATGTTGATGTTTTTAGATATCCATCTCCATGGCGTTTTTTGATGCTATCAGTATCATTGTAACGTGTAATCGTCCGATATACAAACATTTTGTCTACATGTCCAAATACAAAGCAAAGAGCAGCGTGAAGTTGGTAACACTTCGAGTGCTGACCCCTGTAATTCTGTGATCAAGGTTGTGGAATTTAACGCTGTTTCATAAAAACCCATGATTGATTTGAATTGATTGATTTTGTAGAATTCGCTCCCTTAGTTTGATTCCTCTTAATTGTCAATTTTAATATATAAGTTATATCTTAGAATTGTCCACGTATTAATGAATTCTGTTCAACCAATAATTAGTTTTGCCCATCTCCATGAAGCTATGGCGCGGAGACTTTTCAGTTAAATTGTTAGAATGTTCGCAAAGCACTCCTAAATGTAAATGTTAATAAATGTTGAATTTTGTTCCCTCAATAATTCGATTGGTTCAACCTTATAAAACAAAGTGTAGACTATGAAACTGAATGAATGTTTGTAATTCAATATTCGTTTTAAAATTGTCCAAAATTTATCTTATTTACTTAAATTAACAAAGACGAGTGTTTAACTTCAAGAATGTTCTTATAATTTAACTCAAAAGCTTCCTCCAAACATTTAATAATCTGTGTGAATAGCTTTAGCGAGGTGGACAAGACTACGTTTTTTATGTTTCAAATTTCGGGTGTTTGGTTTGTGGGAAAGAATATTAGGAGCAGAATAGAGAGGCATATTAGTAGAATATTATTTAAACTCGGGTACTGCAACTTCTACATATTTGTAGTTTATACAGTGCGGTATTGTCATTAAACTGCTCAAATTTCAGTATGGAGCTTTATTTTGAAATAAAATTCCCGGAACGTGCCAAAAAACAAAATATTCCAACAAAACTCATAAATACTAAACGCAACATCATAACATAATAATGGCGACACCAAATATAAACAAAATTTATTGTATATATTTAAAAAGCATTAAAATATGTAACAAGACAACATAACTTTACAAAAATAAAAAAATTTGCCCAAGGCAAAATACCATCAATCTTTCTGAACGAAATGACTTATCACTAGAAAGTATCTCGACTTTACAACAAAATTTTTTTTTATCATTTCGATAATTTTTATTATTTCAAAGTCATATTCCGATTGAAATTATAAAAAAAATATATTAAAGAAATGAAACATTCTTAGATCATTTAGATTAGATGAAAATATATATATATACACACACACACTACAATACAATATGTATTAAATAAATTTCAAAAATAGAAAAAAAAAATATTTTTAATTTGATTACTTCACTTATATTTTAATGAAGGAAAGTTTCTTGACTTTTCTAGAAATAAACCGCACCGCAATAAACAAGATAGAGATGACCTGATAACCTTAATCATAAAAATTAAGATAAATAATAATTTTTTTTATACAACTGGACATTCAAATTTATTAGAATTTATATCTAAATAAACGACGGCGACCCTTTTTTCTAGACAGAGTTTTGGTGTCGTTCGCCTCGTGCCGTAGGTCTCTTCAAATCGCAGTTTAGAATATCGGATAGCATACAAATTTATTTGTTTTTAATTTTAATCAAAAAAAAATAAAATAAAAAATCTGCGATTCGCAGAACCGATTTATTTTATTTACCGAATATTATCAATTCTCATAAATTTTCACTCGAATGTTTTTTTTATCGAAATTTATGTATCTACAAAAAAAAAAACAAAATAAAAAAAGTTTTGTTATAAATTTTCCTTCCCAAACACAACAACAAAAAATATATAAATAAATAAAAGTTTTTCATTAATTTGTTACGATAATTTATTTTCCTTTTTATTTTTATTTTGTCCTTCCCGTACTCACTCGAAATAATTCGAGGTTTTTATTTTTTTTATTTATTTAAATTTTTTTCAATAATAAAGACAAAAAAATTTATTTAACAAGAAACTTTAATTAAAGTCAAAATAAAATATTAAAGAATAAAAATTTAATTGTTTTTGCCCACCCCGAATATTTTTGCTTCTTTTTCGCTAGGTGGGGGGACCACCGCCCCCCCTCCCCCTAACGGTGGGGAAAAGGTAGAAAATGAGACTAATTTATTATTTTATTTCTGTTTGTTTTGCGCTTTTAATCAATAACTTCGGTAATTAATCAAAAATATACATTTTTATAATTAATATTTAATTTCAATTTTTTTTGCTTTAATAGAATGGCTCCGGACGGTATGGGAGTAAGTAATCAATGAATTTAAATTAGGGATACAAAATATCGTAATTATGATGTTACGCAAATATGGGTGTTCAAATATTTTGTAATTTTGAATAGGAGAGTGTATTGTTCAAGGATTTGGTTCACTTATCATTAAAAAATCTTTGTCGGGCATAATTTGAGTAGATAACGATTTAATGTTTTATTTTACACAGTAACGTGGTTGGCTTCGATTGGTTAAGTTCGGGATTTTCTCGAGAATACGTTTCAAACCGTAGCATTACCTACAGACGTATCAAAATATTGTAATGAACAGTAGCAAGCGAAATCTCAAAAAGTAGCTACTTAATTAATGAAAACTCTAGGTGTTAAGAAAGTGTAATTTCGTGAGTATTTTGAGAATGGCAATAGTGTAACATATGTTATTACAAAAATTGTATGTTTAATTTTTTTGTTGAACAAATCGGAGAGCTTTACAAACTTGCGTCTCAATACATTTTTGAAATACATTTTCTTAAGAAATATTAAATTATTGACATTTTTCGGTGCTACACTTTTTTCATAACTACAATTTTTTAACAACTACAAGTTACGACTTTTGTCATTTGTCTGAAAATACTGGAAATTTTGCAATTTTCAACTTGGAACCCCTCCCTGTATAAACCAAACAAATGGTTATAGAAATATGATTTTTGGCTTGTTTAAAACTTTTTCCTTTCGTATAAATAATTTTAGGATACTTGTATCCTGAAAAAAATTGAAATATTATTATTTTAAGTTTGAAGGCTCTTAGTGGCTGAAATAGGCCGACAACTGGAATGATAGAGCGTGTTCTTGAAGACTGAAGGTTGGAATGTTACTTGTTCAACAATAAATCGGGCATTTGGTATCTTTTTGATTGTTGGCAATTCAAATCTTTTTGATTGTACCACCTAACAATAACAAACATGGATAGCAAATATAATCAAAATTAGACTTTAAAACAACTAAAACCATACAATTTATTTTAGTAACGGAGTAACCCATGTTTTGTAGAGCTTAAAAATATCAAAGTTTATTTGTTCAAATTTTATTTAATGATATGACTATTTAATGATATGCCTAATCCCTTTCATTCTAGCCCCTATTTATTAAAATCGCTTGAGTGGTTTTTTGAGAAAAAGGCCTTTAAAAATTTGCATTGAACCCGAGTTTAAATATATAGGATAGTGATGAGTTACTGATCATTTAACATTTTCACTTAACTGATCGATCACACACTTTTACAAAAAATACGTTTGAATTCAAAATTAAATTACTACATTTTAATTTAGAGGAATATTTAACAAATTGATATTTAAATGAATAATAATTATTTTCACATTTTAAATATTTCATATACCCATCTGAATTCTTATCTAAAATTAAACCAAATCATGTACACAAACATTTGACATAATTTAGTACAAAAACTTTACCTATCATCCGCCAGATGCACACACGTCTTCAAAATAACAAAACTGATAATTTTTTTATTAATTATAACAACATTTGTATTTTCTTGTTATTTTGGAGACGTATATGAATAAACCATAATTCAAAATAATAAAATCGTATTCAAGAGACATCTGACGGTTGAAACGTCAATGTGTTTGTACTAAATCATTTTGAAGTACTAAATTATTTCAACGGGGTTTTCTGAAAGATTAAGTTTAGTTTTTTACAATATGAATAAAACAGGAATATAGATTATTTAATTTTTTTTATGGAATTAAATATTAATTAGTTAAATATTGCATTAAATACAAATATAAAATGGTCATTCAATTTCTCATTCATAAAATCTCGTAAATAAAATTATAAATTTGATATAAATGGTGAGACTGTTAAATGGGCTTAACTTTGTGTGAGACTGTTAAATGGGCATAACCTTATCTTTCCAGAGATTTTGGCTCAGTCAAATAGCTTAATAAATTGTGAATTGAACGAAATGACCAACATGTAGATGTAAGGCCAAGCGTTGATTTAAAGAAATGGCCTACATCAGAATTTAGCCCAGTTTTGTCCACCAAAGAATTTTGTCCATTCAAAAGCGCCAGAGAACGAAACTCAAGGTAACACTTCCAAAAGCGAATTTAAATAATTAGTTTCATCCCACATGTTACGCACGTTTGTTTATCCAATAGACGCACCGAGCAAAACACAGGACAAATTATGATTCTCACGAACCGATGAACATGATGTGCACGGGTTTTCACAAAATTAACCATCTACTCGAGTTCTTCCTAAGCAAAAACTGGTTTAAAAGTAAATTAGAAGAATTTTATGAGTACTTAATTATTTTTGAACAAAAACATATATTTTCACTGTATTTAATTTTATGTATGTTCTCAATTCAAATTTGTAGACTTTTATAAAATAAAATACAAGATTTTGTCGTCTCCTAAGCTATATACGGAATATTACAATTTCCCATATACAAACTTCAGTTAAATTACAAAAATAGTTGCAAAGCGCTCTGCAATATTAATTAAATAACTGAGTTACGTCTTAGATTTTTCACACGTAGATGAATTTTGCCCACCCAATAATTAGTTTTGTCCAACCCGTATAAACCCAAGGTCGAAATATTATTTTCGTTTAAATAAAGAGAATTAAATCATAAAATTTTAGCAAAGCATAATTTTCATTTTAATTGAATATTAATATTAATTTATTTTGTCCACCCAGTAATTAGTTTTTGTTTCCTTCTGTATATTAATAATGTCCAGAATAATAAAATATTCATAGTGGGTGGGCAAAAGGCATTAACAGTCTGTACATAGCTCTAGGAAGGCAGACAAAACTTTTTAATGGGTGGGCCATACTTGGCGAAAATTAAGACAAAGGATGACATACCTTAGTTGTTTAAATTAGACTTTCGGGGTTGTTTCTTTCTAGCTTAATTATTTAAATTCGCAACCAGGAGTGTTGGCTCAGCACTTTTTGGAGTGGACAAAACTTTTTAATTGGTGGACAAAAGTGGACAAAACTGTAACAAAAATAATTTATTTAAATTCACATTTGGCGATGCTAAATTCACTTCTTTTTGGGAAATTTTCAATTTACATACACTCCGCTTCACTTAATTACGACCACCTATTATATTAATTTCAAATGTCAATAACTTCCTGATATGTGAAACGAGAATTTACATGCATTTGAGGGCACATTGTCGCTCATTGAAATAACGGTAAAACAGATACCAACAGTAAAACCGTTATCTGTATTTTTTACAAATCTAGTAGTCTAGTCAAAAAACATGTATTTTCAATGCAATATAATGACCAGCAGGTTGATTCTGGCTTTCCCGAGGAAAAAGGAATTAGGGAAAATATTTACATAGTATTTTTGTCGTAAAATTTTGGTTTCTCTTTTTGTTATTTCAATGAGCGACAATGTGCCCTCAAATGCATGTATATTCTCGTTTCACAAATAGGGAAGTTATTGACACTTGAAATCAATATAATAAGTGGTCGTAATTAAGTGAAGCAGAATGTATGTAAATTGAAAATTCAACAAAAATAAGCGAATTTGGGATCGCCGAATGTGAATTTAAAGAAATTAATTTCGTTACAGTTTTGCCCACTTTTTGTCCACCAAATAAAAGGTTTTTGTCCACTCCAAAAAGTGCTGAGCCAACACTCCAGGACGCAAATTTAAATAATTAAGCTAGAAATATACAACCTCGGAAGTCCAATTTAAACAACTAAGGTATGTCATCCTTTGTCCCAATTTTCGCCAAGTATGGCCCATCCATTAAAAAGTTTTGTCTGCCTTCCTAAAGCTATGTACAGACTGTTAATGCCTTTTGAACCCAGATTAAGAGCGACATATTTAAACGGTTCCTAAAACATTTTGTTTCTGAAATTCATTAAACCAACCATATTTTGACGATCAATAAAGCACATTGATTGAATGGTGTGGTTTTCTTTGATATTAATTGAATTTGTTGTTTAACGAATTAAATCCATCCAATAGTTCGCTAAAAACCAAAGTACGAAATATTAAAATATTCGTTTAGACTTTTGAGTTAAATCATAAAAATGCCTGTTCGCCATATTATGTATATTGTCCACCCAGTAATTCGTTTTGTCCACTCCCGTATATTAATGTCCAAAATAAAAGAGTATTCCATACATAGCTTTAGTACTGGTTCAAATTTTATTTAATTGTGATAGCGCCCTTTGGGATTCCACAAAACTTTATAATTGTGGTGGGCAAAATTGGGCAAAACTATAACTTAATATCTTAATTAATTTCTTTAAATTCACAATTGGCGATGCTACTTTTTTTGGGAAATTTTCAATTAACATAGTTGTTAAAAACCGTTATTCAAGAAGAGCCAAAATAAGTGACGTTCGTGTTTTAGAAATTGTTTTGGTTAATGTTTTTCGAAAACTATTGTAGACTTTGTTGATTAAGAGCGAGCTTTTAAACACTGATTCTAAGACACTGTGTTTCTGAATTTCATTAAACCAACCATATTTTGATGAACAATGAAGCTCATTGATTGAATACACTCGCGGGCAACTAAACCGACTCAAACCTCCGCTGTAAGGGCGTCTTTTTTAAATGGCTTAACCGATTTTCATAAAACAACTTTTTTTTGACAGCTTAGGATTTTATCTTTACAAGGACGCCTTTATATCATTAAAATTTGTACAGTACTTTTTAAATTAAAGCAATCGTAGTAAAATGCGATGTTTCAGTGTTCATGATGGATACTAATCCAGAAAAAGCTGTATAAGTTGTTGTTTTATTGCAAGAAGCCTTAAGAGTATCCAGAAGGTTTCAGCAAACTGGTACCTTAGATCGGAGACCACATACCAACCGGTATCGGTGTACATCTGCGAGGGACGATCGATTTATCGTCCTAACTTCACTGCGAAATCGCCATATTATGGGAGTCGATGTGCAGCAGGAGCTAAGACAAGTTCGAGATGGAGCTGTTAGATAATGGATAGTAGAAAGGCCGAGTCTACCGGTGTCCGGGAGAGCCAATTTCGCAGTGCTGTTTTGCTGAAACAGTCTTATACGGCGGCGATTCGTGCATGGTGTGGGTCTTGTTTTCGTCCCTGTTGGAGGCCGTAGAGTAGGTCTGATCGCTGAAAGATATATCGAGGACATTCTTTTGGATCATGTAGTGCCTTAGGCAGGATATATAGGGGAAGATTTCATATTGATGCATGATAATTCCCGGTGTCACACAGCTCGAACCACGCGACAGTTTATGGATGAGGTTGGACTCGAGATGATGAAGTAGTCAACCCTAAGTGCAGGCATGAATCCGATTGAGCATTTATGGGATGACTAAAACGGAGAGTCCGAGCCAGAAATTCGGTACCATCTAACATCAGTAATTTCAAGATTGCCTTAAAAGAGGAGTGGGGTGCGATCCCCCAGTCTTTGTCAAAACCTTAATAAGGTCAATGGGACCCGAATACGAACAGTTGTAGACGCAAGAGGGACAATACTAAGTATTAACGAATAAAACAGTAAATAGTAAATTTGCTTAAATTTTTTGCTGTAATTTAAATTTAAATATACCCAATATTTTTTCTCATAATCATCAATTTTGGTTGCGTTTTCATTCGAAATCCATTATAAAAAGGTACTGAACCAATTTTCATGAAAATATAGGGTTTTCCAATAACAATGATATGATCCAAACTTTTCTCGCAATAATTCAATTGTTGCACTTGCTGTGTGGCACGTCTTGTTGGAGCCAAATGTTGTCAAGATGAACTTCTTCCAATTTCAGCCATAAAAAGTGGGTTATCATCAATCTATACCGATCTCCATTGACAGTAACGGTGTTACCAGCTTCATTTCGAAAGAAATACGGACCGATGATTTCACCAGACCAAAACCACACCAAACTGTCAATTTTGGTGAATATAATGGTTTTTCATGAATAATTTGTGGATTATCTTCGCACCAGAATCGACAGTTTTGTTTATTTACCGCACCACTCAGATGAAAGCGAGCCTCATCGGAGCAGATGATTTTCTTAAAAAAATAGTTATCGTTTGTAATTGCAATTTGTAAACGTTGTTCTTGCGTATATCTCACCATGATGAAATTGTAAACATTACTGAATACAATGAAACAAAAAATGACAGATCATGACATATTACAAATGGCCGAAACGTCACTTAAAATCATATCATTCCTATTGGAAACCCCCATATTATCATTTTAAAGTAAAAATATCAGGCCTCAAGTAAAAATATTCGCCTTTCTGTGAGCGCGGAAGGTTTGAGTCGATTTAGTTGCTCGCGAGTATAGTTTGGTTTTCTTATATATTAATTGAAATTGTTGTGTAACGGATTAAATTATGTAGGTACTGTCATGGCCCAAATTGATCATTTCAAAAATGAATGTTTGAAAATCATCTCAGATTACGTTTTTCGATTAGAATAAAAGCCAACGTACGTTGATCAACAAAGCCAAAAATGGAAAGTGTACTCAATGGGCAAGTTCATTGGTAATAGAAAATGACACGATTGTGTAAGTTTAAAATCGTTCGCTGTATTCTGTAAATAAACATTTAGAACACGTGCAACCAACTCAATCGGTTTTTTGGGAACCAAAACTATTATATATTGTCTCCCAAATAATAAAAAACTAATTTATTTCAACATCAATGATTTTAAAACGTGATCATTGAACGATCATGGAGATCTATATACGCGATTGAGAATTATGACCCCGAAGCTGATTTTCTTTTACACTGAGTCACGTATAATTATCATGCGTTCATCTATTTGTGTTATAGCTTTGATCAGTGTTGGAAGATAAATTGATCGAAATTTACAGTTAAATAATTTCATTTGTAACTATATGATATCATACTTATTACATTTACAGAGTATAAAGCCCTTTTGATATCTTATCTAATCTTAAACCCTTATCGATATTTTTTTATCAAACGATGTTAAAAAGTAAACAAATTTGACATAAATAAACTTAAGCTTTGAAATCAAGGTTGATGATTTCTTAAAACACGTTATAAGTTTTGTTTAGTAGTTTTTTAAAAATTATGACATTTCTTTCTATAAAATCGTTTGGAATGTACCAAAAAAAAAAATTCCATTTTGAATTTATAATTTCATTTTATTAAGTTTTATTATAAATGTCATCGAGTTCAATAACATTTTAATAAAATGTAATTAAGATAATTTTATGTCTTAGAGCAATTGAAAAATTAAAGACAGAAAATTTTTGTTGGGCGTTTCACAAAATACATACATATGTACATACGAGTACAACAACAAATAAAAATTAAATTAACTTTTATATCAATTAAATATAATTTTGGACTTTATTTAAAAACCATATGTAAATAAAATAAAATAAATAAATATTTAAATACAAAATCCCAATTTAATTCAATTTGATAAAAAACAACAATTTTGTCGGAATTAATTAATTAAATCGATTTAAAAATAAATAATAGGTACTTACCTCAAAATCCTTTGTACATTACCCCAAATTTAATATGTCGCCCACCCGGAAAATGTCGATTTTCTGTGTTTGGGTGTGTATATATAATCACAGGAAAATCAATTGAAAATATAATAATTTATGAATGAAAATTGGATAAACAAAAAATAAATAAATAGTATTTCGACATTGTTAGGTGGGATACAAATTTAAAACAACAAATTTTTTTTTGGTGGGTGGAAAAATAATTTTCAATTAGGTCGTTCGGTCGTTATATATGTCTGATAGATAAAAAATTAATTGTTGTTGCTTCAATCACAATATTGACAAATGAATAATAAATAATAATATTTGGTGTTGTTTTGAATGCACATATGCAACATGTGATTTAATTTATGTTACGCACACACACACACACAATATTATTAATTGTTGAACATTTTCGATGAAAATTATGTAGTATTATAAAATTGTTTGACGGTGGTATGGCGGCGGGTGGTTAATTATCTTGATTAGAAAATATTTATAAGAGATTCGAAACGGATGTGTCTCAATTCGATTTTGATTAATTATTCCGATTAATCGTTTAAAAACAACTTTCTAATGAATTTCTTTGCTTGAGTTTTTTTTTTGTAGTTCACAAAATTTGTAATACGATTATATACAGTTTATTATCCGTTAGTAAATTAATTCGTTAAGCTGGAGGCTTTGATTGTAAGATACTTTTTAAATTGAAGTAGATTATCATATGATTTTATAACACTAAACGGGTGTTGCACAATTTACTGGAATTAGGTACATTGATCATATTTTAGAAGTTGGCAAGCCAAATCAAAAATATTATAGAATTGTAGTTTCATATTTTAGATGCTTGATTTTTCGGAGTTGGAGAAACCTTATTGAATTGTATCAAGTTTCGCGAATTAAGTCCCAAATATTGTCAATAAAACAAATATACTTTTTAGTTTGATATTTCGGAGTTCGTTTTCGGAGTATTTTTTCGGAGTAAATTTTAATAATTCGAAGTTATTAGAAAAATTTTATCACATCTATCAATACAATTTGTTTTAAAAAATTTGAACGCTGTATTCGGAGTTGGTAGTGTACTAAAAATTAATAAAACCGGTCTCCTAATTGTAATTCGATGGACTTATCTTGTAATGTTAAAAATAATATTTTGTATGGAGTTTATTTAGTTTCAATCTTTGTAAACCTTGATTTTTCACTGAATAACTTAAAATTCTACTTTGTTACGGTTTGAAAACTCCATTTGAAATTCGTGGCATTTTGCACCTAAAAAACTAAATAATTATAGTTTGAATAGCTTGGCGGAATTTAGGGCCTTAGTATTTTGTATCTTATTGTGTATGGATTAGCGAAAATTATACATTCATCCATTGAAATTGGTTGGTTTTATTTTTAATTTGTTTATAAACCAAATTTGCTGTTGGTGTTGAGCATTTCAGAATATTAACAAGTTATTTGAGTACAATTTTGTTATTTATAGTCACTCAATTATTCGGAATTACTTTAAACTCCAAGTAAATCTATGACAAATTGTAATATTTTACCTTTCATAAAATCACATTAAAATGTATCAAACTTTTAGTTTCGTAATGTCACTCCGAAATTATTCCTTTAATTGTTATATGTAAAATGTTCAAGATGGACTCGATGATAATAACTAGGAACCAAATTACCGATTCAATTATGTAACGAAATGATACAACACGTTCAAATTTTATCTATTTTATGGCATGTTTACAATTCGGAGTAATATTTTTCTCTGTTTTGATTTAATTGTACTGGTTGTAAATTGTAAATTTCGGAATTAGCCGATTTATATTTGATTTTTAAGTCAAACTGCATTTTTATGGGATCCAGGTGAACATTGAATTTGAATTGTGAATTGTCTGTTTCAATTGAAAGTAAAAATGTTCGGAGTTAATAAACGGAAGTAATTTTTTCTGGCTGATTGTCTCGCTTTCGAGGCAAAATCGCCTTCTGAGCCCACTGTTAAAAATTGCAAAAATTGTGTCTACTTGTATTGAACATACATACCGGCAAACATACCGACAGCAACACATGCCCCACGTTTAAAGAATAGTCAATGGTGCGCACTAAAGAGAAATGATAACAAATTTGTATTGCCAATATTTGATGATCAATCACAATCAATCGAAGGTGGATCAGCTTCTGCTAACGTACTCGTGGTAGCCATTTGCCAGATGTTCTTTTTCATCCATAAATGGTCAAATGTCTACACTGAATTTCAATAAAGGATGACCTATTTTCAACAAAACGTGTTTTTAATTTAAAATTTTAAAAGAAGTTCTTATTCGAAAACCCAGTATTTATTTTATTCGGGCAATCTTAGTTTGAAAAAAGTTAGTTTTTTATTTAATTCGCATATAAATGTAAATTCGGAATTAGCATATTCGAGCGCATCTCAAAATGGTGAGTCAAACTTTAAGAAACTCTAGGGAAAATTGTAATCCTAATTCTAATTTGATAAACTAAATCATATTTTCTTCATTTTTAGTATTTGTATTTAAAATCTAACGTTCAAATTTTTCCTAAAGTTGATAATAACTAGGAAAGAAAATGCTAGCTCAATTATGTGGTGAAATGGCACAATACGATCATAGAAGGCTCTATTTTATAGCTTGCGCATGTTGTAATTTGTTGTTTGGAAACTTTAGTTATTTTATAGCATATTTATATCCCCTGTAGGATTAGGAGTGTCGAAATACTAAAAATCCGAAAAAAAATCGGAGTAGTACTTTTCTCGCTGTACATTGATTTAATTTGCCGGTGTTGCTTAACATCAAACGATTATTCACTTTGAAAATGGTGAATAACATAAGAGAGTTAAAATTATATAACTTATTCTGTTGTAATTTGTCGTTTTGAAGATTAGAGTACGTACATTTTTTTTAATCAGGCAACACTAACATATTAAAAACCAATATGCTCTTGTCTGAAAATATCCCAGCCTAGGTTTCGATACTTTTCATTCAAATAAATACATTTTGTGAAGTTAGCCCAGCCCAGAAATTTTATCAAAATTAATGAAAAAGCGAAAAATTATAAACCAACCCATTTGATGACAATCTAAATAAAACTGATCGAATAATAACTAAAGTATCAAAAAACTGTGAGATTCTGAGATGACTATAGCATTGAAAAATAGTTCCCGAAAATAAACTCTGTACTAGGGATTTCGTTGATTTTTATTTAAATGTTCGTCCCGCTCGATAAACCAAAATGATTTCGCGAAAACTAAAAATATGCACTTCCTTAAGTAGAGTACATGAAAGGTTGACCTAAGAACGAAAATGTTTTAGTATTTTTATTTTTTAACAATCGTCTAATTGAATTGAATTTCTTATAAAATTTAATTAGACGTTACCAGACTAATATTTTTATTAAACCTTCCAATTTCGTTTTCATATTTGACATTTAAATTTCACTGTTTTATTATTACTCAACAGCTACGAATCCTTAGAGATATATCAATTGTGTATGTTGGGAATTGATGGTTGGGTCCAATTTTATAATTTGCTAGGAATAAACATTAAAACTTATTTGGGGAGTACACTCACAAATATGTGAGTCATAGCCGATAATCATTATTATTATTATTTAAATTCATTGGAACCCATACGTGTGTGTGTGAAGGCCTAGCTTGTTTTATCATAAACCACAATTTCGATAAGCAGCTTTCCTAAATTGAGTTAACTCCCTAAACAACTGGGTCTGAAGTGAAGCCAATCGTCATTTTCAGATTTTAAGCGGCTTTGGTCAGTGAATTAATAATCTCAATTCTCTGAGATGGTATGCGTATGATAGTCATTTCGAAGGAGGCAGAAATAAAATTATCTGTAAAGCGTGAACTGGAGTTGTGAGTATCACACCAGAATTGCCGTAGAATCTACACCTTGTAAGCTGCAAAATTTTGTTGTCTTTGTTTATTTGTTTAGTTAACCACAGATTACTCAACACAGAGGCATAAATATATTGTAAGAAACTAGATAAAAATATTTCGGAATTTAGCCGTGGAACTTAGAATGGTTTTCGGAGTAGCGCATTTTTTCGGAGTGACATTTTTTTGAATTTTTTCTAACCATTTGGTACATGAGTAAAGAGGCAGAGTTTTTGGAGTTAACATTCTAATTTTCGGAGTTATACATATTTCGGAATAGTATATTTTTTGGATAATTCACGTGACGTGGGTGTGCAATAAAAGTTCATTCAATTTAAGAGCTGTCTGATAATGAATTTCGGCTACACCTGTTAATACCATAAAATACCAAACAATTGCCAATTACTTTTAGAAATTTGTGGAATGGTCAAATAATTCAGAAACCAAAATAAATTCCACAGTCTGAGAAAATTACACTACAAAAATGTGTACGTTTAGAGAAAATATTACAGTTACCATTTTATTATTCTTATATTTTCGTATTAAAATGCAGTAGCAACTTTTATAATATTTAAACAGCATATGGTACTTTTTATATATTTTGTTTTTTAAATATAAATAAATTGTTGTTTAAGTCTAAAATGTGATATTAATTGGTAATTACACTCATTAGTGTATGTTAAAATTTAATTACAATAAAAATTGTATATTTATACGAGAGAGTCTCTAACTATATATTTTTGTTGTGTCAGTATTAAAATATAATTTTTAAAATTATTTAAAAGTTTTTTTTTTGTATTTATTGGGCGGAAGCGATTGGGAATTAAGTTTTAACTACTAAATGGTCATAAAAATTCTGGTATTTATCCCTTTATTATTTGTCGATCAAATTAGTTCTAGACTGAGATACATAATAAAGTAATTAAGCACAGCAAAAACACTGTTCTTGCATAATTGATAAATAATTTTTATTACATTTTTTATGATTATTTTTATTATATATACGCAAGAAGTATTTTGGTACACAGAATTAATCTGTTCGACTATAAAACAGAATTAAAGTCAATTTCGGTCCAATTTAATGTAGAGATGATGTGGGTGTTTCGGCAGCACCATTTTTTACATTAAGTAATTATGATTCAAACAAATTATTAGAGTTCATTGTGTTATAAAAAAAAGTATTATTTTATTTTGTATAAAAAACTAGAAAAAAAAAATAATTAATTAACAATTTTAATTAATGAATGAAAAGAAATATACAAAAAACATTGAGTATACATAACTCTAAATTGTTAATGCACATAGAATAATATCAATAGGAAATTTAATAAAGTTTTTAATTGAATAATATCCAATTAAAATAGAAATAATGAAAAAAATTAAATTAAATAATTTAAATAGGAAAACTAGAGGGTGATCAATAAAAACCATTCTTGAAAATATGTGTACGGAAATACGTGATTTGTTGAACTCAAGTAATAATGTTATTGTGGGTTATTTATAATAAACCTAATTACATTTTATGTTTGTGGTCATGTGTACGTTGGATGAGATAAGTAGTACTGGAATTTTAGTAGCTTTATTTACCACCAGATAACTATGCCGCTGAATGCAATATTGCTCCGAAATATGTACCACCAAATAAACTTAATCTTTAAATAACTTCGAATTTCAATTCAAACTCAAAGTAAACTTCAGAGCATCTGATTAAATGTTAACTCCGAAAAATTGGTCTTTGTAAATTTTATTTTATTGTAAAATCGTCATTATGGGTTATTCATATTATTGCTTAGTGTTGTGTAGAGGTTTCGGTGTCTTTTGTTTTAAGAAACGGAATTATTTTAACAATTTTCTTTCTTTTTTTATTAATAAACTATTTGCCTTGGTATCACTTGCGCTTTTCTCTGTTTGACGATAATCCATTTTCTGAAGATAATCTAGTTAAGAATTTTCGTTGCTAAAGTAAGGGTAAGTTGTGCAGGTTCGACAAGCGTCTGTGGGAACATTTTCTTTTAAAGTTATTTAATATTCAATAGAATCTATTTAAAACTGGTGCTTAGGTTTTTCATTTTCTCGAAATTTTCTTTTAATATTTTGTTAGTATTAGATGTATAGTAGAAATTCTGCTTTTTTATATTCGCCATTACTATCTATGGTCTTTTGCCATTTATCATGTAGATGATAAATGCCTTCGCGATAGAAACTTGGTGGTTTCGAAACAAAATAGTCATCGAGTCATTTTTAACCATCTTTAACTTTCATGAACCGTTGGTCTTCCAAATATTATGACATCGATCTAAATAAGTAGTAATCAGAAGGATCCAAGTCTTGAGAATACGTGACATGCTGTAAAACTACCAGCCTAAAGAGAAAATGAGTTCTTGAGTTGATTTTTCAAAATATGGACGAGCGTTGTCATGCATCTGCAAATATCATCTTCCGAGCCCCACTTAATTTGATCAATTGGGCTTGGTAACGTTCAGCTGTAACAGTTCGACCAGGTTCCTGAAGCTCATAGTAAATTACTTCTTTCCAATTCCAAAAGACACACAATGATACTTTCTTCACATGAATATTCATTTACAGGTGATGTTGATGGTCGGCCTGGATCAACTAATGGTTTTCTGCGTTTAGGGTTATCGTACAAGAGAAAGCAAATGCATGCAGTTATCAACTCCGGTTTTTGTTTTCTTCGGTTAGTTTGTGAGGAACCCATTTTCCCTCCTTCTGTATGTTTCCCATTGCATGCAATCGAAATGATATTGCTTGGTGAGTAACTCCTAACTGGTGTGCAAGCTCCTTTCAAGTTTGTCACGAATTTTCAACCAGTAAAACTTTAACTTCTTCGCCTTCAAAATGTTTTACTGTATCTGGACGTGGATCGTCCTCAAGACTAAAATTGTCTTCAAGAAATCTTGCAAACAACTTTTGTACTGTTGAATGATTCACAAAATGTTCGAGCTTATTTTTCGAAGTTATTTTTTTCATTTGAAAACAGAATATAATGCAATGATGTAATTGTTGCTTACCGACATCCATCTCTTAAAATTAATGCCCATGGAACAACAGCTTCAAAATTCGGCATCTCCAAAATCTAGGCGGATTGGCTATTTGGAATGAAACTACATACGTAAACTTTTTCTATTAGTTGCGAGATCATTGAGTAATTTGTACACAGAAAGCTTCTATCGGAGCATTTTCAATTTTTGCAATAATGTTAAAAAGTTTAAAATTTACAAAACACGACAAAGAATCAAAAGAATCGTATATAAGTTTTAAATTATCGACATGGGTTGGTTTTCTGAAATTTAAGCAGGAATAACACTATTTGATTATACAAGACAATTTTACCAAAATTTCGGTTAGGTGCTTTAAAAATCAAGAGTGGTGTATTTAAAATCTATGTTCATCCGTGCAGATAAAATGGAGTGTTGGCCACAACACTTAGTTTAAAAGTTTTTCTGAATGATTTTGGAAAGAAGTTTCAAGCGTTGATCGGTGAGGGCTGTGTTACTTTTACTTTTATGCGCTATGGAGTTCGTTATTCTCGTGATACTCCTTTATTGTTTACGATCCTGTTTCGGGATCGTTTAATGGGTTTTACGAACGATTTTGATAACAATAGGTAAAAGTTTTCGAGTGCCGAAAGCGTTTGCGATGGGGCATTATGTCCAAAAAAAATTGTTAAAGGGTTCACTGTTGAAGAGGACTGTTCCTTTTTCATTTGACTCGGTTTGCCTAATTATGATGAAATTTAATGGAGATGTTATCGAGTGGCATTACGTGATTAAATTTCGACTGCCTCTCGGCAGGGAATAAATTTGTTCGGAGGTCGTTCGGTGTGGCACGATTTCATTTTATAAAACTCTTTCCAGCCCCCCAAAATCGGGGTAATTTTGATAAAACTTATTGAGGGCAGGAGTTTTCTTTGTCAGAGGAAACAAACGATTGATATGCGTGAGGAATCCAAGATTCGTTTTTAAATCTTTTTCCGGCCCAAAGATTTTGATAACAAATCGCGAGAGGAGTTTCTAAAGTCAGTTTGCTTTGTTTCCTAATTTAAGTTAAATTCGTTTAAGCATCGGCCTGTGAGGGCTGGGTTATTTTTTTAATTATTGTCTCTCTTCTATATTTTATTATGATAGAAATGGTAAGAATAGGTTTTAGAATACCACCAACCTGCACCAAGTAATTGAGCTACGTCAAGAGTTCGGAAAAAATCGTTTGAGGAATTATTCGGTGGAACTCAAGTCACATTTTTAATATTTTCTCGGTTTGAATATTTTTTATCAGAAAATGACTTGTAACTCATTTTAAAACGTTTTTCGGAATGATTTTGGAAAGGAGTTTTATGGGGCCAGTCGGTTAGAACACTGTTGCGTTTTCGCATGTCTAAACTTCTGTGCAATGGGGTTCTTTATTGAGATACTGCGATTGGCGAGAGATTCTCTTTCGGAATTGTTTATTAGACTCCCTATAGACAAACGGTATTTTCGAGTGCCGAAAGCTTTTGCGATGAGTCATTATGTCGAATAAATTCATTTAAGAGGTCGGTTGGTGAGGGCCAGTTCCTTTTTAAAATGGTTCGGTTTGACTGATTTTGATCAAAATTCGTGAGGAGTATGCCATTAAAATGCGTTCTAATTTCGAAAAAATACATTTTTAATTTTTTTCGGTTTGAAAAATTTTGTAACTATTGGTAAGAACGACGTCTATTCAATATAATGGGACAACCACACCACCGACGATAATTTGGGAAGAAGTTTTAGTACCGGATATCAGTGTTGTGCCGTATTGCCTACACCGCGTAGATAATTAATATTCTACCCGTGTAGACAATGTATGTAAAAAATTAAGAAAACGGCGTCAACAAAGTAGAGAATGTAGGCTATGTCGAAAATTATAATTTCTGTTAGCAGTTATCAACATTTTGTTGTTTCTTTTTAATCCAAGCATTTCAAAATAGAGTTTATTCCTTCTTCACATTGGAAAATTGAATAAAAGGCTTTTATATAGTAATGAAGCACATTTATGTTTATGATACGATTAAAGTGCGAAATCGTCAAACGTACAAAGTTACAATTTTATTAAATCGTTCACACGATAATAAATCGGCTGTAAATAGGGCCTATGTTAGGAGGATTAAATGGTGGAAGGGAGGTGCATTAACTTGCCGCATATTCGTGAAAGTTATGTCAAATAACAAACAAATTTCGTTATAACAAATTTCGAGCGTCCCTATTGAAATACTCTTTTCATTGTTCAACATCATTACCACGCAATAAAATGGTAAAGCATACGAGTACAAGTTCCTCGGGTTCATAATCCTAATAAATGCCAAAATAAAACCGAAAGGCTCCCTTGATATTTTAATATCAAGCCATATTTTCCCTTTATCTCCAATTTAGGAGCACAGGGAGTCTAATGGGCTGGACCATCAAACTCTGTTAGGTTCTTTTGCTTTGATTTCCAGCAACAACTTTCCGAGTTAGAGCTGGTCGTCCGATTTTCCTTCTCTCTAGAGGGTTCTATTTCAGAGACCTGCTTATCATTCAATTCTGCAACTTCCTCAATGTGGGCAATCCATCTCGAGGAGCCAATATTTGTTTTTTTGTTGGGGCCAGATGCACCTCAGTATTCTCTTAAGGCCTTTATTTACAAACACCTGTACAGTAACATTCGTAGTTTGGTGTTTGCGGAATAGGTAGGACAGATATATTCCAAGCTTTGTGTAACATATTCAATGTTGTTCTGGCTTTATTGATTTGTTTCTTTATAACTTCATCTGTGCCACTCGTTTTCGCTAAAGTACACCCAACATATACGATTTCATTGGTGTGTTTCGCCTCATCGTCTGGTTTTCCTGATATTTATTTTGAGGCCAACTTCTTTTGCTAGATCTGAATAGGTACAGTAGTTAATTCCATTCATTAGACTGCCCAATGAAGATGCGTTTCTTTTAATATGATAACATTGGTCTGAACCGGCTTGTTCCTTTCTTAATTTAGGGTTAACTGTCGGTGAAATTCTATAGAGGATGACCATTGCTAATATCTTTATGGTCATGTTGAAGTCACCTTTCTTGAGAATTGTTATTAATTAATGCACACGCATTGATTTATGTAATACGTCCGTGTTTTGATTCAGGGGGTTTGGGTCTGAATTCTTAGTACCCGACCCGAGTGTGTTGGTAGCTGTTTCGATATTGGTTTCTTGGAGCGACAGGTTTAATTTTGTATTATGATATTTTACCTGTTGGTGATCACTGTAAATGTCTGCACTACTTGTTGTTCTTGTTGGCCATTACATGATCTATTTGGTTTGTTATTCTATACTTCAGGTGATATAGTCGATGAGTCGTTCTCCATTATTATTACGCACAGAGTCTAACTTACGTGTTTACCCATATGATGGTTTATCAGGTCGATTTTATGTGTTCCAATTTTTGCATTGAAATATCTTGCTTGAATTATTTTGATAATTTTATTGTGCGTCCTTGCTATTGTGACTTGTAGTTGTTCATAGAACTCGTTTCTTTCGTTGTTTCACCTATGTCTTTTGTTGGATCATATCACTGGATATTAAAGGCTGTGTTTGTATTCCATTAATGCCGTTCTATTCCATTAATGCCTTCTTTGCTTTAGCTGTTGTTAATATGTCTGCCCGCCCCTTATTCATCGCATCCAAAGAATATATTAAGTAATTTCGCTTGTGTTTATTTCACCCCTGTTGTATTTCACTGCACCGAGGCCGAGAATTTTGTTTCTATTCTTTCCCTAATTGAAGCTAAGCCTTCACGTTTCTGCGGTTTTGATGGTTCAGTATCGGATATTTGCCGGGTTGCATTATTTATTCTATAGTATTGGTTTATGTAATCATTTTAAATACGGATCAATGAATGATTGTTCCATTGAATCCTAGCTAGCCTAGTGAAGCCATGAAATCTTCTGAGTAAGGTATACTTGCCAGGGAGAGGGAGGTACTATAATGGTTTTTTGGCATTGGTGATGAAGTTGTTGTTGTTTTATCTATCTCCAGGAAAAAGGACCAGGCAGGTTGGAAAACGTTGATTGGTAATCAATTGGTGAATCTGGGATAAATGTAATCCTGAGCTAACTTGACCAAACTACAATATCGTTAAATTAAAAAAACCACCTGGCAGCCATAGCCGAATTTAGCCTCGTAAAAAACTAAACTAAAAGATGACGACTTTTTACAGAAAAACAATAAAAAAAAAACAAAAAAGTAATAATCTGCATTGTCTACATATTCTACCAATTCTCGACATTGTATACACAAAAATCAATTGTCTACTCTATTTTTGACACCAACATGTAGACAATTTGGATATACGCGTAGACGCATAGCACTGCCGCACATTCAATGCAAGGCAATGAATCGCGTCAACTTTTGTGAATACATAAAAACTAATAACACAAAGATCGTTGGTGAGTGATCCTCCTCAAATTTATGTACAGTTTGAAGTGCCATATAGCACATCGTTTGTAAAAATATCCTGTTATCCTAGATTATTAGTTGGTGTTGTCTCGATGTCCTTTATTCTTAGTAAAAGTAGTGTTTATTTCAAAGGTGTGCACACCATATCGTCCGCAAAATTATAAAATAATTGTTCAGCACACAAAATTATTATTAATTAAATTTTTTTATGTACAAAATTTTATATATCTATTTTCACTTTTCTACGGAAAAACGCGACTAATCAAAAAATAGCAACACCCCATAATTATATTCCATATAATACTAAAATATAACAATTAAAAATATTACAAATTTTCTAGTTGCAAACAGTAATTAGAACACCGAAAAATATATAATTTATATTTTATGATTATTACAACAACAACAAAATATTAGTAATAAAAACCAACCCTTAAGCTATTAAGAATTATAATAATAATTATAATTATTATTTTTTATTATAATAAATTTTCCAACAATGTTTTTATAATAATTGGTTTTATTACAGTTGCTTGGCGACAAAAATGTCTGAACATAAATTATAATTTATTGTAATATTTTTATTTTAATATTCAACAAAATTAATTTATATATATTTTTTTTGTGTTTTGTTTTGTTCAATCAATACATAAATAATTTCATATAATTAACATTAAAAACATGTGTTTTTAATAATATATGATTTATGAACATAAAAAATAATTTAGCTGATTGATTTTTCGATTCCGAGATATTATTATAAATGGGTGTACTCAGTGAAAATATAAAAGGGACGAAATCTAATTTATCACCCTTAATGTATTTAAATTATAATAGGTTTGTCCTATTGAGTATTATAAATTCAATTTCAGCCACTTAAATAATTTTTATTTTATGTTGTGTTCACATAATTTATAATTTATTTTAATTGAAAATTGGTCACATATTTAAATTTTTGTTGCTGCATTGTTTATGATTTATTAAAATAAAATCGAATTTTTATTATTATTATTATTATTATTATTAAATATAATTATAAAATTATATTTTTAAAAATATTTTATACTTTAGGGTGGCGGCGTCTATTTTTAACAATAATAATAACTTTGGGTATTTTTTGTCCGATATACCCAAAATAACATCCCTAATTTATTATTGGCAAAATAGATAAATTTTATATAACACAATAATCTGCTTCCTTTTATAGTTTTATATTTTTAATTTATTGATTTATTGGTTTATTTTATGCTTTGTTTATATTTAATTATAAAATGACAAAAAATCACATACAAGTGCAAGTGAAAGTAACGTTTTGCGTACACACATACACAGGCATAAAACTCATAAATTAGAGTTATAAATATTTTAAAAGGAATAAATTTTATCGTCTCAATTTATTTATTTATTTAATTAAACGTATATATTTATTATTCAATTACTGTAAAATAGAATTATAATAATAAAAATAAAATTTTATTTATTATAAGATAGCTTTAGTCGTACATACATAAGTAAATTACTTTATTGCATTGCACATTTTTATATTTCTTAAAAAATTGAAAAATTCAATTTAATAATAAAAAAAAAACTATCAGAGGAAAAGTTATAAAAAAAAAATAAAATAAAATACAGCACTAGAAATACTTATTTATAAAATATATAACTTTATAGAACATACACATGCATACAGAAAAAAAATGTTCTTAGTAAAAATAACGGATATTAAGGATATAAAAATTTATTAAATTGATTATTGAAAATAACATAAAAACCAATTATCGATAATAAAAAATATCAAAATTATATAATATAATATCGTTTTGAACCATTTAATGTTTATTGCTTTGTGGTATTATATAAAATAAATATCCGATTTAATTTTAATATTTGCATGCATTATTATAAATAAGCAATAATATTTAGTGCTGCCAACTGTTGGTGAGATTAGTAATTTAGTATCGTGTAATTTATGGTTTATTATAATATTAGAACGATAATTATCATTATTCCTTACTGTTTGGGAAATGAACAATTATTTACCGAACATCTGGGCCGCCCTAATATGTGTTTTACTTTATTTTCGATTTCGCCGAAGTTCAAAGTCCTGTACTGTAGTCATGTCTATGTTCTCTCTACAGCTCAGACTGATTGACTGAATGCTTCAAATTTCGAATATTAGATCTTTGCAAGTAATTTGAAAAGTATAGCATCTGCAAAAAATCGATTAAGAACGGAAGGATTCTAAATAAAATTTTGGACAAAACTAGGAAATAAATTTTCACTTATAAAAAATTGAAACTCCGTCCCTCAAAAAAAAGTTTAAGTATGAAGTTTCAACGAAATTCCTTTGGGCTGTAGAAAGGATACAGACAGACAGCACCTTGAAAACCAGTTTTTTGAACTTGGGCCGTATACCTAGTATTACCAAATGGTAAATCTGAAAAAAAATCTCAAGGTAAAAATGTTCATGATTACTCTATGTACTTATTTTTACTTTGTAGAAGAAAGTAAAAATCAAAACGATAAGACTTTGAAAGACGTTGTAGCTTATAGCAATATCTTATATTTGAGACCCTGGACTTCCTTCTAAGTGTCCTAGGATCCGTGTGACAAAAAATTAGAAAGAGTAAAAATTAAAAGTCATGCTAGAATATAATATTTGGAAAACGGCTTTTCTGGCAAAAAAATGATGTTTCGAGAGGAAAACGTTGGATTTCAGGATCAAATTAGAAATAAATAAAAAATGGGGATTCAAGGATGGCAGCTGGGGGTATTATTTTTTATTTTAAACTCTGAACGTCTTTTATTTATTTATTTAATAAATCCGCTTTGGATTTAAAAATTAAAAATATATTCTAACAAAAATAGTAACAATAATAAAATCATGGAGGTATAAAATTGCCTCAATCTACTTTTAAAATAATATTTTGATAAACAAAACTCTTACACAATATCTTCACTGGTTCATTATTGCCATAGTTGGTTCTGTGTCTATCTAAGAGGAGGATATCATGATCGCTTAGTCGTCTACTAGAATCTTTATTTTAATTGAATTTAGTACTTCCGATTTGTCGATTGGCCCACTAGAAGATTACCAATAAAAGTACTTTTTAACAAATCGTACCTATTTTCTAGCGTCGCCAAGTTAGTGACAACTTTGGTAGATCATGGTCATACACCCATCCGTCTTTCCAGGTCAAGTCTAAATACTTTGGATATATTCTTCGAATAACGGACACCATACATTTATATCATATCTCAGGTGGGATCGAACGTAAGCACAATACAGGATTTTAGTTGTCTCCAAATGAAAAATGTCACCCGTCCAACGTTTTATAAAACCAAGGCTGCAGTTTGCTCTAGCGATGGATAGTTCAATATGCTTAGCTCATGTTTTCAACGAAAATCAGTTTCAACCCTTTCGCGGGTCATTTTGAGGGAGAGGGGTAAACTTCCTTCCGAAACCGGTTAAACTTCCTATTGGCCTTTAAATGAGAAAGTTATAGCTTATATTGGGAGTATAACTTATTTTTGGACTCCATCGAGCCATTTTTAGATTTCTTCGAGGCTTCTGGAGTGCTGGTCTTGAAAATCGCTTTGCATTGATCGGAACAAATAGTAATCTGATGGGGCACAATCTGGTGAATAGGGAGCATGCGGTATAATTTCCCATTTAAGTACTTCCAGCGCATTTTTTACTTGTTTTGCGACATGTGGTCGAGCATTGTCGTTCAGCAAAATCACTTACGCTGTTTGTTGATTGGAATCGAACGGTTTTCGTTCAATGCATGGTTCAAATCTATCAATTGTTGTTGGTAACGTTCACCAGTAATAGTTTCGTTCGGTTCTAGCAGCTCATAGTACACCACTCCTTTCTGATCCCACCAAATGTACAACATAACCTTATTTCTATGAATGTTACGTTTTGCTGTTGATGTGGATGGTCTGCCTGGGTGAACCCATGATTTTTTGCGTTTAGGGTTATTGTAGTAAATCCATTTTTCATCGCCAGTCACCATTTAAGACAAAAAATGTCATCTTCGGGGTATTGTAAGCAAAAAATTGCAAACCATTAAATGAGTTTCAATGTTGGCTTCAGTCAGTTCATGTGGTACTCATTTCCCTTCTTTTTGAATAATTTTCATGACATGTAAACGTTTGCTTATGGCTGCTTGAGTGACATTTAACCGTTCTGCAAGTTATTTTTCTGTTTGAGCTGAGTTTTCCTTCAATAATGCTTCTAATTCTTCATCTTTGAATTTTTTTGGTGGAACAGAACGTTCTTTGTTACTGACATCAAAATCTCCACTTTTGAATCGTTTAAACCACTTTTCGCAAGTCTGTTGAATTGGTTTCATGTTCACCATAAGTTTTTTGAAGCAAACGAAAAGTTTCAGCAGCTTTTTTCTTTTGATTAAAGCAAAAAAGTAATGCTTCCCACAAATCCTATTTTGTTGGTACGAAATTCCACATGTTTAAACGGAATTAAAAAATATGTTCGTTAAACCTTCACGAATAAAAAAAATGTTTAGTACTAAAGTTACGCCATCTCTTAGAAAATCCAAAAACTGGTTATACACCCAATACCTTTATTTTGAGAACTCCTGAAATACCTTGATTTCGATAAAACCCCTTCCTAAGTATTAAACGCCCACATTGCTAGAAGAGTGATTTTTTAAAATCACTAATCAGTCCACTAAAAAGTATCGGTTCTGACTTTTTGGGGCAGTATTGCAAGCTCTTAGCATTTAGTTGTGGGCCAACCTGATATTTTTTTTAACAATTTTATTTATTTATTGCATCTTTCAAACATGAAAATAACAATGAGTTGTCATCTTAATCACTAAGGTAATTATGTAAATCTGCGGGGGCAGAATCTACTTCTTATCAATAAATAAACTTTATAATGTATGTTGTTACAGCCATCGGTTTCTTCTTTAATCGTGAAGACATAGCTATGTATATTTTTTATATTTCGCATCAGCAAAGATGAGATGCTGGTTGGTAAGGTCCTTATGTATATTTTTGTTTTTTACGAACCAGGGTACTCCTGTAATTATTCTGAGAATTTTTGATTGTGTTCGTTGGACAATGTCAATATTCGAATTTTAGGTTGACTGCCATAATTGACACCCATACGACTACAATTTGACTCCATTTGATTGACAGATTTGTATTTCGTTCATTGTGATAGGCGTATAAGTAAGCTTATTTAATGTGAATGCTACGTGGGTTGACGTCTCTTCACTGACCTTTATCTTCCATTGCTTTAGCCATATTTCGATGTCATAAATATGTTGTTGTAGAGCTTCTAATTTTTATGGTTGGATACGCATGTCATATCATCTGTGAAAGTAGACGTCATAATTTGCGTTGGTAGATCTGAAGTGAAAATTAAATATAACGTTGGGCCAAGCGCTTTAAGGGTATTGTATTTGACATAATATCTGCGATTTGACAAATATGACTTCATAAGTTGGTAAATTTCTGGCAATTTATGATTAATTGTATGAAGCAGACTCTCGCGCCAATCTTTATCGAATGCGTGAGCAACATCCAAGAAGACGGCAGAGCAGTATTTTTTCTCTGCGTATGCTGACCCTATTTCTGTAGCTACTCGGTGTATTAATCAATCAATGGTTCCGTGCTCGACTATGAAACCAAATAGATGATTAGGGATGATATTTCGTAGTTTCGGTTTCATATTTTCGATAATAGTTTTTTCGAATACTTTCGAGATGATTGGTAATAGGCTTATTGGTCTATAAGACGAGACTTTAGTAGGATCCTTGTCAGGCTTCGGGATCATTTCGATAGTTGTCAATTTCCAGCACTCGGGGATATATCCTGCTTTGTAAATTGATTTGAATATGTGAGCCAGTCGTCCAAAGGAACAGTCAGGCAGTCGTTTAAGCATTTCACCTGTAAAAATTGAATTTGATGTGCAATAATAAACTTTACTAGTGGTTTCTTTATCTTGAATTTCCTCACAGGTCTGATTGCTAAATTTTCTATTTGAACCACCGATAATCCAAGGTTTGGAGTGAATACACTTTCAAGGTGCAGCAAAAGCTTTAGCTTTTTCCTCGTCACTTCTAGCCTGTTCATCGTTAGAAAGACAAATTGGCAGATCTGGTTGCTGAGGCGGTTTAAGGTATTTAGTGGCCTTCCATAATGAATAGTTTGTGTCCTAATGGGGAGATAACTCCTTATGATAGTTTTGCATATAATCCATCTTGTTTTTGTGAAATGTGTCTTAAGCGTCCTTTCTCTGTTAACATTTTTTCTATTTCAGTGGATGCTATTGTGTGTCTTGTATGCATGCTCTTTGGTTTAGGCGAGGCTAATGTAGCTGTGTTGTCCACTAAATCATTAAAGTTTTTCATAGGAAGTTGTTTGTAGAACATGGCTTTTGGTCGGCCCAGTAATGTAGACCGGAGAGTGGTCAGAAAATAATTCTAGAAGTGGTTTAGCTTGGATTGTTACTCGGTTTATTTTACTTGTGACTACAAAATCAAGGAGGTCGTGCATTTTTCGACGATCAGTTGGCCAATAAGTTGGATGGCCACACGCAACATCGTAGTGGTTTTCTTGAATAACATTCATTAATTGACGTCCTCTTGGAGTAGTCATTCTTGAACGGCAGTAGGTATGTTTGGTTGGCATTAAAGTCGCCGGCGATCATAAAACGTTGACCCAGGGTTGTAAGATTTTTGAATTTCCTGAGTGCTTTATTCATTTAGAACATAATGGCAAATTCATTTTTTTATAATAATAGCAGTCTCTCCTCGGCTTCTACCCAAGGGATGATTTGTGTCATAAACAACCGTGTTTTTTATTCAGAAATTGTGTTTATCGGATAAGTGGATTTCAGAAACTAATATAAAATCAATTTCGTGTTTTGCTAGGAAATGTTCTAATTCGAGTTTGTGTTGGCTTATTCCGTTTGCGTTGCAGTGGCATATCATCAGATAATTTATCGGAGACATTTTAGTTTCTGGATGATAATGGTTTGATTTTGCAGCATTGCTTATAGCATATTTTCCATTGTTGTCATTAATCGCATCATCAGTTATCCAGGGTAGGTTCAGCATTTGAGGATTCACCTTGGAGAACGCTTGCGTATGATGGTTGGCTGATTGGTGTTCTGGTAGTTGACTAATGTTTCTGTGGACTGGGCATCCTCGGTAGTTCGCAGTATAGTTTCCACCAATTGCTGCATTTCTTTTCTGTTGAGGAGCTCTTTAGTTTTTGCCAAATTTTGGTTTGGTGTCCTTCCCCGCATACGACGCACACTGATATCAACGTGCAATATGTCCTTGAGTTACCATATTCTTGGCAGTTTAAACACTGTTTGTCCGGTTCTTTTCTTTGGTTGTTCAACAGTTATGCGTCTGTGTATGAAGTACTTTAGTTTAAATATTGGATGAACTTCACTTCTTCCCCCTGGATCCATCCGAAAGCATTATGATTTTGGATGGATCCAGTTCAACTGTGACTATTGGTTGTGGATGCTTCAACCGATTCATGATCTTTTATACATTCTGTATCTTAAATTTTTCCTAGTGGCCTAGGCCCTATGAAGACTGCAGTCGGAATGCATAATAGTTTCAGTTGTGAGCATCGTAATAATTACTGACTTCTCTATAGTCGTTGGCCTGATGTGTTTGAATTTTTAGTTCGTGTATTTTGCCTCGAAGTAAATTTATTACGAGAAATGTTTTTTCATTCGTTAGGACTCTTGATATGAGTTCTTACACCACCTTATGTCTATTGATTTCGCGCAAGTAGATTGGAGGTGGCTTGTATTTTCGATTAGTCTGTTCTTCAATATTTGCATTTACAGTTTGGCTCTCGCTGCATCCTTTTCGGTGAACGCTTCACATCGTTTTTTAGCGATATTTTGAATTTTTCGACTTCGAATTTTGGATTTCTTACTTATCAGTAGTTTTACAGTAATATAGCGATCGATGGCAGTTTGTGCACATGTACATTACGATTAGTGCTCTCTTTAAGGCTTGTGTCGCTACTGTGCTTTTCGAGGAGTTTATTCATCGAATTATCTACCACTTCTTGCTTCATATTCAACATTGAAGTTGAAATTGATCGTTTGACAGTACTTGCGGCTGACTGATTATAGGCGATCTTGTCACCGTACCTGGATGAACCACTCACCAGAGTCACAGCTTCGCTGGTATTGTTTGTAGCTGTATATGGTGTAGTAACTAAGCGATGAATCACAACACATCTGCTCTCGCTAGATATCGACAACTGCGCATACGATTCCCTGCACCGTAACGTTATTGCCCAAGGTCGACTCCATTGATGATTTATATTATGGGTTTCTTCCCTTAGCATTTTATATCTACTGCCAGATTTTTTACAGCCGCCCCTAACATGGAGGACAAACTCTGGAAAAAGTCGCTCCTAACATGGAGTCAGACGCTTCAGGATTTGTCATATGTATTTCTCCCTCAAGGCAAGCAGCTAGGGTTTTACCGCGCCCGTACTCGCGTGGTTATGCTTTGTATAATCAGCGCACCCCCAACCTGATATTTGCGTTTGTAAACAAATTTGGACAAAGTCAAGTTTTGAGCTTTAGCTATATGCTTGGCAGCTTTCAACAGTTTTGAATCCATACAAACACAATTCGCAACTGTGAAATATTTTTTAGTGGATTTTTGTATGAAACATTTTTGGATGAATTGTAATTTTCTAATGTTGTATGAATTTTCGCGTCACATTTTTTACGAAAATTCATGGAAAGCTATATAGGTACGTTTTTTGGGTGAATTGGTATTTTCTAATTTTGTATGAATTTTTACATACCGTTTTTTGGTTGGGATTTTTGAATACGAATAAAGAAAATGATAATTATATTTTTTTGGGTTAATTTTTTAGAAAACAAAATTGTTTGTGTTTGAACAGTTGGCGTATGAGTTCTTTTTGCACCCAGTACCTATTATATTTGTTCTTATTTTCTGGTTATTGACTAAAATATCTGAACCTTTGATATTGACCTGTCCTTGTTTCACGATGCACTCCAAAATCTATTGTCTAGAACACTAATCCAACATTTAGTTTTAATGAAATTTTATTCCACGAAATTTATGTTGATTTATCAATAAAATGTATGAAACTCGCTCTAATTCATCGTATCGGTTCTTCGATGATAATAATGGCAAGCGCTGATGATGATGGATCAAACAACAAAATGCAGGAGCGCAAACAAATTGTATTGAATTCAATATTTTTTTATTTTTTGTGTTTGCAGACATTAAAAAATTTATAACCCAATTTTTGTTCTGAGTATAATCTTTGCTTCATCACAATGCTGTTAAATAATTTATGGCTTCAAATTTATTTTTATCTATTTCCAATCTTTATCTTATTTTTATGTATATAATTTATATAAAATTCTCGTTCGTTATACATAAGAATTTATGTGCTATTCCATCCATTTGCTATATAATGACTAAATGATTAGTTTTTAAATTTAAAACCAGAATTTTATTATTTTTGTTTTGTGTATTATAAATTGAAAATTAATTAGTTTTTGAGACATTATTTGTTTTGTGTTTTTTTCGGTATTATGATAATTAATTTGAAACAAAAAATAAATTGCTTCCGGTTTAAAATTAACAATCTTAATAAATTATATCAAAGGAAAATTCTTAAATTGAAAATTTATTGTTTTAAATTTGTTATTCTGTTTCGATTTATGAGTTTTTGGTGAAAAAGCAGATCTTATTTAAATTCAATTATTTATGTATGTGCAGCCCTGTTAATAAATTTTTTTTTGTTTATTTGCAGCGAAACGACGAAAATTTAAACGTTTCTTTATCTGTGCCACAATATAACGGCCATCATCAACAAAATCCACATTTCGATATGGGAGATCAGGTGAGATATTCGAGTTAGATAAATATTTTAAATTGTTATTTTGTTCAACCCTAAACATAATATTTATGAATAAATAGATTCCCCAGAGTATTATTATACATATTATTTTCGGGAAATAGGGGAAAATACATAAAATTTCCCTTTTTGGTTGTTGTTGTTGTTGTTGTTGTTATTATTGTTGTATTTTAAGTTGTGTAATTATTTTTAATTTCTTTATTTTTATTATTATTACTACGATATTTTATTTTATTTTTATCTTAAATCAGGCTTTTGGTTTTTATCATGGGTCTAACACTCTTCTCGTATACACACACACACAGTACATACAGAATACTTTTCTATTTTTATTTATGTTTTGATTTATTTTTATTTTATTGTTTGTACTTTGTTTAAATGGAATTAGATTTTATTATGTTGATTGCGAGGGGACGGGGGTTGGAAATTGTTTTATTTTTGACCTTACGCATCGTAGCGAACTAAGTTTTTTATTATGGTGGATTTGAATTAGTTTTCCTTTTATTATTATTTGGGAATTGATATTTTTATTTATGTAGGAGTGGCATTACATTCGAAAATATATACTGTTCGGTTTGATTTTAAGGAATGGTTAGTTAAGTAGTTATGGAAAAAAAATTTGTTGTTTAAATTTTTCTAATGATACGATACAACAACGGACTGTTTTCGATAACATTGTTTCCACATGGTTTATGTTAATGATTCGGTACCAGTTACTACAGTCCAATGAAAAGTTAAAAATACAGAAATTTGAATAGATTTCACGGAATCCTGCGGACCACTATCTACTGTTCATGCTAATTTCTAGTTTTTCTTCTACCGTGTACAATTACAACATGTAGCAAGCCTCATGTAACCGTAATGGCTCAGTTCTAGTTTGACCACTCCACTAATGTACATTAGATTAACATAACATGAAAGTCTGTTAAAGCTGACGTTACATTAATATCTCATCCAGTTATACATATACATACATATTGAAATGATAAAAATTTGGATGAATTACCAATTTTTTAGAATTTCTCTCTTAATGTCTCATATAGCTGATTTTTGTCAAAACTGGTTAAGATTATTGTTACACAGACTTACAGAAAATCAAGATTCTTTGGTTTGTAGTTTTGGAATTGAACAATGACACAGACGGATGAATATTCAAAATCAGCATATATGTTATTTTGAGGTAATGTTTAAAAATTCATGACGAGTAGCCACAAATTCAGGGGTTTTTGAGGTTATTAATTAAATCTTATACTCTACACGGTTTTGCTGAAAATTATAACGAGAATAATTGCATTAACAACATCAAGGGAAAACCTGGATTACTCTGAAATCGTATACTTTGGCAGAAAATTGCAACTTAGTTGGACACTTAATTTTTATTTAAAATAGAAACGTTAGTTAAAATCGCATTTTTATTTGTTATAGTTGATCGAGTATCAAAATCGTAATCAGAAAACAGAAATCGCCTTTTTATACTTTGTAGGCACCATTTTTAATTGGTCATCTTAAATTTCCAACAACTGGGAGAACGACGTTATATTTTTAGATAATTTTGTCCAATGTTTCGCAAACTATCTAAAATAATCCGATGAGTATTATATGAAACACAATAGTATACAGAGTGTTCTATTTAAAATGAAGCACCCAGCATTACTTGTAAAATATTGTAAATTATTTACGAAAAAGCCCAAACTGACATTAAAATAGGCATAGATTTGACCTCTTTAGCTACGAACCCTATTTAATTTCTGTAAACAATTATTTGCGCATGACATTGTGCGAGTAGACTAAAAAGGAAAATGCATTAGAGAATATTCTTTGTACTAGTTATTATTTGAACAGTGGGACAGCAGTTCGGTGTCTAGAGTTGATTTTCGTCTTAGACAGGTTACATTTCATAATACGTTTTCTCGTTAGCTAACTAATATCGTGGAAAGATTTACTAGCCATACGTATAACGTAGATATAATATAAGAAACCAGGTGTCAATAGTGAGCACGGCTTACGGTAGAGAGAATATCCGTTCATCATGTTCTAGTTATTGTTGGAATCTTACATCGATATCAGTTTTCGTTTTATAAAGCTAAATCCGTATATTAAGGGCTCACCTGCTAACCAAACATCACCGTGTCAAAAATTTTAAATTATTTTGTTTTTTTCTTCAAATTATTGATAAATGGTAGACAAATTCTTGACCTAGAACTGTTACAGTAAACTGTTTAAAACGCACTTAAAAACAATAATCGGGAAGCCTTTTAATTTATTCACATTACGTTACGTTTTTCCACTTACAATGAGTTTTTTTAATATTTATCAAATTTTTGAATGCTAGATTATGAGAACAAAATAATCTCTCTGCGGAGCGAGTACCACGACACTAATATAATTCAGATTAATTTTGCTTTAAACTTCACAGTAACTACCTAGCAACAACCTATCTTCACGAGTGGCGACCATAACATCGAGTGTGGTGAATGTGGTTTAGGATAGGATAGTGTTAGCGTGGCTAAAAAATTATAAAACATTTCTTTGTGTCAACAAATACAAGGGTAATTAGGTTGCCCGTAGAATAGAGCACCAAAAACAAATACTTGAAATTCCTGTGTTTTATAATATGTACAATATCGTTTCTAACATTAAAACAATTTTAATAATTCATCGAAGACAGAAGATAAGCCTAGGCGGCCAAGGCAGGAAATGCTAGTTTGTTTAAATTTTCTTCAGTTTTGAAGGTATTATCCGTCCTTAGTTACTTTTTAAATATTGCTGCAGCTTTATAATATATAGACTAATATAAGATCCGTCTTATAGAGGTGAAATTCTTAATACATTAAACATCATTTTCCATTTTCAGCTTTGAAGCATTTATCCTTCTGTTTACTTTTCAAATATTGCTGCAGATTTTAACATCTAAACTCAGTGTCCGTCTTATAAAGGTAAAATTCTTAATACATACAATATTGTTTACCATGCGCAAACCAAATAGCTGCGTGAAAAAGCTTTTTAAAATGTTTTTTTTTTAATATTGTTGATAAAGAGTAACAAATCTTTGATAAACATGCTAGTAGTAGTGTATAAAACCAATCCATCACTATGAGAGAAACCTTTTTCGAATTTAAAAAAATCAGAAAGCCGAGAGAATACTTGTTAGAAAATATTGGACTGTGATTCAAGAAGGCTTTATATGCAGGCACCAGAAAGCAAATTGTTAAAATGTTCTGTTATGCTAGAGAACATCCGTTTCTAGTTAGTTGTTACTACATTGATGAACAGCTCCATCTTTTATTCGTGAAAAATAACCTAAGATTTTTATAATGTTTTATTTAGCCATTTCAATAAACAATTCACAAAATTAGGGTAGTAGTCCTTGTAGGTAAACTTTTCAGTAAATATTTATCAGATATCTATCTCCGAAGCAGTGATCACTATATTAAGGATATTGGACGTTGGTTAATATGGGACCGGATGCACGTGGTTAAAAAGTTATTTGAAATTTTATCTGTGTTGATGAATATATCCGTCCGTAATTATTATTGAAACAGTGCTTTATATGTAATGTATATTATGCTAATTTCCATCTTATACAGGTATACACATATGTGCGGCAAATTGAACGAAAATTGTGATAAGAGTAGGATTAGCTTATAGTACGGATAATGTCTATAGTACGGCTCCAAAATCAAAACTATTGAATAAATTAATTTATTTACTTAGAATATTAGACGGAGATTATTTTTAGACCAGTTTCAATAGAATGTAAATTATTTTTAATTACCTACATTCCAAATGATGGGGAAAAATAACCGATCTGCAAAGGAACGCTACGTTAAATATAATAATTGAAATTGTCGAGGCAAATGTGTCAAAGAAGTAGCATTAATGGCTGTGACTAAGACCAGGGCGGTAAATGCCAATTTCTGGAAATGTTCTGATGCGTTGAAACCATTTCTAGTTACAATATATTGTTTCTAGTAATTGTTGGAACTCATCTTCTACAATGCAACATTTAAAAACATGGTCCGTCTTTTACAGGTAAAGTTACATAATATGTTGAACATTGAAATTGACCATAAGTACTAAAAAATTCTTGGTAAAGTGTTAAAAATAAGCCCATGAGTACAGTACAACTTTTCTTCGAGAATACTATTTGTAAGAAAACCATCTATATAAAAGCTAAATAAATTGTGGGTGTAACTTATGGTATCATGGGAATGGTGGCTAAGGTTAGAGTATCAAATACCAAGGCATATACAATAAGTTTTCGGTTTGTACAGGTCAAAGTAAAGTGTATGTTTCTCATTCGCCTCCTAGAATTATATTTTAATAGTTAGAAGAAAGACTCAAAATAATTAATCTAAGCTGAGTAGTCTAGTACTAAAAATAACACTTTAGATTTTAGAACAATTGTTTTTGAATGAATTTGTGTTAGATAAATTACAAACAAACAGATTTTCTGTGAATTAATTTTAGATTATTAGTTTTCAGGCGAATTGCTTTGAGATAAATTTTTATTAGATGAAGATGATTTAAGTAGAATTAACAACAATCCTTACAGAAAAGATATTTGCTTAAATTAGTCATTTTCTCAGAATATGTGGTATATTATCTTACTTTCCATTCCCAGCACGATTGGCGTTAATAGTATTATTACTAATAATGTAAACAATTTGGAGATTAATTACCAGTTTCCAGGCATCATGAGTATCATACTAGAATGATCGAGTTTCCTTAACGAACACAGAATTATATGGGATCGATTTGTTAGGATTTTGGCACCAGCGATATTCTTTACAGGCTTCTGAGACGGTTTATATTAGTTTTTAATCCATTAATTTCAAAATAAATATTTATTTAAATTAAGCCATGTTTAGATAAATTAGGTTTATATGGCGGGCGCTCCTTAAATGTTTAATCGCTTTTTAAGGATTGGCCATATTTTGTAAAATGAAAACTTGGTCGGCTTTGTTTCTGTTATAATACCCTATTTAGTGACCTTCCCCAAATCTCGATCTTAAAATATAAAAAATTCTAAATAGTTTTACGAAATTTATACCGTAGAATTAATTTGCAAAAAGTAAATAAATTTTCCGGTTTTCTTTTCCACACAAAACAGATTTTCGTTGCTGCTATTGTTGTTGCTATACAATTTTGATCAACCACATTGACCATCAATATCAGGTTGGGTTATTTAATTTATTTATTATAATTTTTCTGTTGTTGTTGTTAGGTTTTTGTTACATATAAAAATAAATGAAAAACCACAAATTTTCATGTTCAATGAATTTATTTTCACAAACAAAAAAAATTGTATGTTAGTGTATGTTGCTCTCTATGTACTACACAAAAACACAACATAATATAGTTTACATATTTGTTGGTTTTTCATTTACATTTTGATAAAAATGTTCAAAAACAATTAAGTTATCTGGAATGTGAACGTGGTTGGTGTTTAGAGAGGGAGGACAAGAACATAAAACCTTTATGAACCCGGTTGAGTCACTAATATAGAAGTGTCATAAAACTAATTTACGGGCTCTCTGGAATCTCGTTAAATTGCATTAATTATACATTGAGTTTAGTATTTCTCAGAATTCTTATATTTGAAACCCTTTTACTGTGTAAAATACGGTACAGTACATACGCGGGAACGGAAACGGACTGCATGAAATTCAATCAAAAACAATTTTTTTAAATTTCTTTTTAATTTCTTGGAATTTTGAGGTCTTTTTCATCGTTTATTTTTATTATTTTTTGTACTTAATTAATTGGATTTTTTTCTAATTAATATTTTCTTTTCGAGTTCATTAATGAGCAACAACAAATCGGAATCACCTTTTTTCTTGGAAATAATAATTAGCATGTGCGGCTGTACGTACATTTTCATATTTTTCTTAGTTCGAGTCGTACAGCATAATTGGGTAAAATGAGTTGTGGCGAAGTGATTCCAATTTTGGTTTAAATCTCAATTTTAATAAAAATTTGTATGTGGTTTTCTTATCGAATAAAAATATATAAACAGATGCGTCCTATTGCAATGTAAGACGACGTTCTTAACACGCAATCGTTTTATATTCTTTTATTTTGTTTAAATTTTGAACTTGCTTCATTGTAATGTCGCATACAACAATAAAGATAAGCTCACCTGTTAATACTAATTGTTAATTTCTATTGGTCGTGTATTTATATTGAGTTTAAAAGTTGTTTGTTTACAAGAATATGTACAAGAAGTCGGTATTATGTTTCATCTTCTTATCGATTTAAAATTTAATAGTTCTTGTGTAATCTTTCTAAGTCTAGGAATATTGATTTTATGGTAATTCAGGCGCCGAATATAATAACCACTTTGTGGAGGGAAAGTAGTTATGATGTTGATTACGTTCTAATCATAACCGTGGCTTGTAGTCCTTAATTAATTACAAATTAAAACATTAGGTCGCATTGAGAATAAGGCGACAATATTCGCTGTACGTTTTAAAATTCGCAGTAAAATAAACTCTTGTTAATGTCTTGAAAATATTCAGCTGCTGATCAGTCAACCACTATTTATTGTTTGGAATTTTTATTAAATGTTGTTTCCATGTGCACTATAGCCATCTGTATATACATTTAATTCATGGAAAGTTTTAAATAACTTTATCGATAAGTTGCTCATTGTCGTTGTCATTTAAATAATAAATCGCTTCTGGATTTTTATGATTTGAGTAAACACTGTTAATTAGCACAATCTATTTTATGTTCAACTTCAAATAGACGAAAGAAAATATTTTTAATTTAGTACTAAATAATATTTAACCGTGAATAATTTGTAAACAGTTTAAATGTTAGATCCGACCCGTGTCCGAATTTCCCGAAGTTTTAATAATTCTGTAAGAAAAATATTTTATAAATTTTAATTTTAGTACAAAATTACATATAGTTATACTTATCGCATATTCGATTAAGCCAATCGCCTAATATAATTAATATGCACATGATATTGATATTAAATTATTCTCATTTGCCTGGGAAACTAATCGCCACATTTAAATATCGTTATTGTTAATTATAAATTTAGTACAAATTATATTCATAAAGTTTTTAGTACAAAAGCGAAAATTTTGTTAATATTATATTTAATATAAACAATTTATATAAGTTAACTAATCATGTTATAGCGTTTCAAGCTCGATTAAAAATTTATTATGACAAAAAGTCTTCCAAATTGTAATTTCTACTACCAATGGTACCATTTTCATTAAAGATATATTTATAAACGATAAACCGTAATTTTAGTACTAATTTTCAGATTCAATAAATTCCAACTATAAATTTATTATTTAAAAAAAATTTCCATATCATAATTACGATGGCATGCGACCGCTCGCACTTCAAAAAATAATTAAAATCTTTTTTGATTTAGTACAAATACTTTAGTACTCCAAATTTGTTTAAAAAGAATCAGTTAATATAATCATGATTTATTCAATTCAGGTTTACTTATTTAAACAAACATTTAAAATCGTTTTATTACCCTTATCAAACAATTCTGTTTAATTATTTATATTCTTTTCTTAACTTCTTTAAATTTAAATTTATTTTCTAGAACAGGAAATTTAGTACAATATTTTTCAATTTTACTAATTTTACATAAAAATTAGATTATAGTTACTGAAGTGAACAAAATTTGAATGATAAAATTTTCGAAATTATACTCTTTCAGATGTGAAATTATAATTGTTAATTGTGCTTTAATTCTCCTTAAATAATTTAATTTCAAACGAACAGAATAACTTTCGTAATTGTAAATGTAGTACACAAGTGATTTTAAGTTTTAGGTATATTTAGTACGAAATATTATTTTTTAATTAATTTCCTGAAAGTTCTGTTCATATTTTCTAAAATCGCGAACCTGACTAAGACTGCTGCATATATTTTTAAACAATTTTGACATATTTGACATGATTTTTGTTAAAATAAAATGAATCCTAAAGTTTATATACAGTTTTCAAATTTTCTCTAAAATTAATATTTAGTACAAAACAATTAATCTTATAGTTCTAAAATTTTAATTACAGTTTTATTATGATCTTTTATTTATAAATTGAACTTTAACATTTAAAAATGCCTTTAAATAATTCATTTTTTGCAGTCGCAATCTAAGTTCTCCTCAGCTTACAGTTGCAATTTATGTTCTAAATTTTTGAACACGTTTTCTTTATAATTAATCACTTTTACTATATATTCATGATTTGGTAGACAATTTGCATCCAAAAACTTGAAGAGGCGTATGTTTGTATTTAAATCAATTATTAAAATACAAAATTTTACCTCAGCTTTTTAGTCATGCATTTTTTAGTCATACGAAAATATTATTTTCATACAAAAAAAATTGTACTAAAATTGTTCAAAATTTATGCTTCGTTATCAATATTCAAATTTAAAATTTAGTTGTTTATTTTCTGTATCATGTTTTATCTTATTTCGGCTATGTTTTAGTACAATGATAGCACTCTTTGTGAGAAATAGTTCGCTAGACATTTTAAGTTAATTTTGGACACCAAACACTTCCAATACCAAAACACCAAATTACCAACACCAAATTGATAACGTAGATTTAAAGTTAAATATATAAAAAAATTAAATTAAAACTATCTAATAATACTCACGATCATATTTCATTAAATATTTGTTGTTTCTTATATATTTAGTACAAATCAGTTAAATCACATTTTTTCAAAATTGAATAACTCCATTTTAAAAATTTAGGTCTTTCTAAGTTTAAAAATTCTGTATCTGGAAAGTAGTTATAATTTAGTACACTATATTTTATTAATTAAACTAATTATTAAACTAATCTTCTTACAACAAAGAATTTTTATTAGTTGTGTTTTTAGTACAGAACTTTCCTGATGTTCCATTGTGTCAGTCAGGTTTTCAAATGTTTGAATTTGAAAGTATATATATTAAGCTTTTTCAGGGATTTAGAATATCAGAAATGTTGTATACTAAGAATAAAATAAGTCAATATTTTGCGATTTTGATTATTCAGTTGATTTATATTTGATTTATATAGAAGCGTAACTTTTTATTTGGAAATTTCCATAGATTTTTCCTTTTCAATTTTTTCTGAACTAATTATCTAGTAAGCATTTTCTAATTTAGTAAATGAATAACACACGTTCTTCGATTAGTTCTTCCAAAGTTAAAATTTTAAGTTGTGCTCGTTATTTTGCGTTTAGTTAACAGTTATGAGTACTAAAAAATAAAAAGCTGTTAAATATCTAAAATTTTGTCTAGTACTCATATATTTATTTCATCAAATAAATGGAACCATTCATAATTTAGTACATCATTTTTTAATTCACCATAAAATTTACCTGATTTTTTTATAAAAATGACCGCAACATTTTTTAATATTTTATTAAGTAAGTGGATTAATATAATTTTTAGCACAGAACTTCTTTGATGTTTGAATTTGCTTTAATGTTTTTAAACTGTAAAGTTCAGATTACAGATTTTAAATTTTTGAGTTTGAAAGCAAGTTTCAGGACAATCAAAAATGTTAAAACCAAAAATAATTAAAATCTTTTGTCGTGAGAATATATGTTTAAGGCGTTTATCAATAACATTTTCAGGTAAATTTTTAATAATTGTTTTGTGCCTATTATACCGCTTAAACTGATTTAATGACTCTGAGTACTAAAATGTTTTTAATTTAATGGGTAATTTATTTTTATTTTTATACAACTTCGTTTAAAAATTTAAAGTCAATATTAATATGAAAAAATAAATAATTAGAAACTAGGTACTACTAACGATCATAAAGGGTGCTTCATCTGTTAGTTTTTTTATATTAAAACAAAAACACATAATTTAATTTTTTTTTATGATAAATGAAAATTAGTTCTATGCCATTTATGTATAGAATACAACATCCTTCATGTGACCACCGCGGCTCCTGTTACAGGCCGAACATCAAAACTGTTGATGACTTTTTCCAATTTCAGGCCTCAATTTCTGTGCTTGATTCTTCACGAACATTTTCACTTACATCTGATACTCTTACACGAGTACGAACTAGACGATAGTGTTCATATGCTCTAACACCTGCAACTAATCCAGTTTCTTCAAAACGCTCAAAAATTTCAGTCCCTGCAGGACGTTCATATTGACCAAAATCATCACGTAATTTATGAAATGTGTTTTTTTACAGAACGACCATTTTTGAAAAACTTTACATAACCAAAACGCGTCGTTGTGTTGTTTAAGAACTCATGACTAATACTGCCATCGCACAATAAATAATCTTTGAGCTTAATAAAACCAACAGATGGAACACCCTTTATATCAGCAAATAATTTAAATTCCTAGTCAATTTATTATAAATCATTTAAAGTAGAATTTATTTATCAAACAGTAAATTAAAAACTTATTACACCTACCTTCAACATGGTGCTGGTTTTCCACACAAAATCATATTTAGTGATGAAGCTCATTTCACATTGGATGGTTTCTTCAAGAAACAAAATTGTCGTTTCTGGGGAGAAGAAAATCCTCGAATAATTTCAGAAAAATCATTACATCCACAAAAATGTACTGTTTGGTGAGAAAGAGCTGTCAAATGATTAACAATTTTGGGGCCTCAACAAATAGACATTGAGTAATGTTATTTTCAACAGAATGGAGATACGAGTCACACAACACGTGAAAACATCCATCTATTACGGTCTAAGTTTCCAGATTGTAATTTCACGTAATGGTGACATAAACTGGCCACCTAGATTATGCGATTTAACTCTATTAGATTACTTTCTTTGGGGTTTCTTGAAAATTAAAGTTTATGTGAATAAACCAACAACAATTGCATTGCTGAAAAACAACATTCGGACCGAAATTGATGTATTTTATTAATGCGGTAATGTGTGAGCGTGTTCCTAAAAATTTTGATATTCGTATAGAAGCCTGTAGTTCCCGTGGTAATGTCCATTTAAATGTTCCATGTTCGATTTCATGTTCTACTTTTGAAAGACCCTTTATAAATCAATTAAATATCAATTCAAAACATTGGATATCATTGGATTTGAGTTTAAAAACCCTATGTATGAAAACTACTCATAATTTAGTACAAACAATTATTTCAACTCACCCAATATTTAGTTGAAATTACGATAAGATTTATTACTTCTATTTTTAGTACAGAACTTTATTAATTCAAATTTCTTCATAATATTTTCAAATTTATCGCAATCTCATTATTAAGGATTTAAACTTTGAAAACCTCAGTATTTATATACAAAATTTGAAAACATGTAAGCTTTTAAGTAAATTTAGAACATCTATAAAGTTATAAATTGTCGCAGATACATATTTAAATTTCTAAAAAAAAATTGAATTTAGTACAAGAGTATCTTTAAGTAGAAATTTAAGCTGTGTGCTTATTAATTCCGCCTTAATTGATTTAACGGATCTGAGTACTAAAAATATTTATTTTTCCGCTTATAGTGATCTGAGTAAATTTAATACTGTTACTATTTTTCTAGATTTTCCTCAAATAATTATACAAAATTTGAAAACAAGTTTAAACATGCTTCTAAGGAAATTTTCAACATCAATAAGTTCTGTACTGAAAACATATTTAAACCAAATTCTTTGTTGTGGCAAGATATTCGTAAATTTATAAATAATGTTTTGTACTAAATTGTCGCAAACTCAGATACTTATTTAAATTTCTTAAAAGAATTCAATTTAGTACAAAAGGATTTTTAAGTAGAAAATTTAAGCTGTGTGCTTATTATTTCCGCCCTAACTGATGTAACAGGTCTGAGTACTAAAAATATTAGTTTTTATGTTTATATTGATCTAAGTAATCTTGATGTTTTATTTTTATTTGATCTTATGATTGATTTTAAGTTGTAGAATTTATGAATTTAGGAAATCAGTATTTTGTTGAATATGGAGAATGACGTTTTCAGATACTTCCTTTGTCCAAAAATCAATAGTTTAAGAAAATTTTACGCTTGAAACTGGTACACGTAAAAGCGGCGCCAGAGACAAAATATCGTACCAATCCCTACAAAAATGTGATGGCATGTCACGCCTGGTATCATATTACGTATGTAAAAGCCCATTGTTATATAAAGCAAATTTTTAATTTCGTACAATTGTTTCTTGTTTAAATTACTTGTTCGTTACACAACCATCTGCCTTTTCCAATTGTTGACCCACATAAAATAAAATAAAATTTGCCTTTCTCTTTATTATTTTCCTCATTTCATACTCGTTTTGTTAGGTTTTATGTTGTTGGGAAAAATTTAATTTTTGTTTATATGATCTTTAGGAAAAATCATTTTTATTCTCCAATATGTCATATTTTGTGTGTGTGTATATGATGCATGTGGTTAACAATTGTCGTCGTCGTCGTCGACATCGTTTCCTTTTACTTTTATTAAATAATATCTAACATATTTTTATAATTATGATTTATACATAGTTTTTAATTAAATTATGTTTTTAATGTTTTCTCTGAAACTAACAACACTAATTAAAATTAAACGAATACACGAAAAAACACTAATAAATTAAACATAAATCATGCCGATGCCATTTAAATTTTGTATTTTTATTTTTTGTTATTTTTTAATAATTATAATTATAATAATTAATTTAATTACCTTAAATATAATTAGTTATTTTAGTTTATAGTTAGTTTCGTTCTCGAGGTCACTACACCACATATACCTTGTTATTATGTATTATTATTCGATTGATCTTTTAAAATTTAATTACCATGTACATTAACGAAAACGAAGAAAAATCGAAATTCAACAGAACATAATTTATGATTTTTTAAGACGTACGAAATATATTAAATCCAATCAAACTTACTTAATTTCGTATTTTTTTTTTATTTTTTATTATTTATTTAAAAAAAACATAAATCACTTAAACGTCAGTCTTGGATTAATATTGTAAAAAAATAGTAGTAGTAGTAGTAACAATAATAATAATAAATTTGCATTTCCACTATACATTCGTTAATGTCGAAAATGTTTTATTTTATTTTTATTTTTTTAAGGAAAGAAAATTGCATTTAAATCCCGAAAATAAAATAAAATATAATAAAAATGAATTATTCATTTTTTATTTTAATTTTATAGTTTTTTATTTTAGAACTTAATATCCTTTTTAAATTATGTATTTTTAAATTTTTAATTTTGAATCAAATTTATTTTTTATGTATAAATTTAATGTATTTACATTTCGTGTTTGTTACTTACCGATAGGGTTGGCCTTGTTATCTTAAGAAAGGGATGTACATTATTTTTGTTTTACTTATTGTTAAAAGGGGTTCGTGAACATAATTAATTATTTAGATTATACAGGGGTGTCAATCATATTATTAATGGAATTTTGTGTATTCGTGGAAAAAGGACTTGTTGGAAAATTGATAATCCATTGAACTTTTTTTCGAAAATCCATTTAAACGTAGTTCATCGAAAAGAGAATTTACCGAAAAAAAATATTACGCTTGTAGCCCGCTTGTTGGTAGACAATGTAGAATATTACTTATGTTGATGTTTGTTGCTTTTCATGGCACTTCTTGATCAGTTCAAATTTTATATGACCAACTTAATCTAAATTTTGTTTTGGATCACAAGTTTTGATTTGAAATCTAGTAGCCGCCTTTGTGATGTTTCACGAAACATGAACTGAACCGGATCAGATCAAATGTTAAGAAATACAGCTATTGTCTTCATTGGTTCAGGTATTTGGGTGAGAGGGGGAGAGGACGAAAGGAAACAGACCAACCAATTTTTTAAACCAATTTTAGACAAGAATCATAAAATGAAATAATTTTAATTTAAATACATAATAGTGTACATACATAATACATATAAAATGAATTATGTATATTTTAATTTATGCGTCTTCTCAAAGACTATCAAAATGTTCAAGGGACTTTGTAATTTTTTAATTTTACTTGACGTGACTTCGGGAGGGGGAGGGATGTTAGTGGAATGTGAGACACATACAAGAAGAGGAAGTAGAGTGTCAAAATGGTAAAAAATCTGTGATTTCATTAAAGAACGTGCTCATTCAATGCTTCACGGTTCTAATTGGTTTTATAATAATGAAATATGTGGTAGAAATTAAAAACTTAAATTTGTTATTGTGTACTGTACTCGTATACAAATCAATCTTTCGAGAGAAGATGCAAATCACAAATCATATTTGTGTTACTGGAATGATGCGGTGGTGCCCGATAGAATGTTAATTTACCCCAGCACAGGTTGAGATTAGACGAAATACGAGAAAACATATACGAGAAAAAATTACACTCAAAGTTTGTTTATTAATCTTGAACCTCATCCCTTATACGAATGAGCTTCTGTACTCAATTGAGGTGTGGGGTTCGCAAAATGTATGTCGGTAAAAAATACGTATAAGTAGTTTAAACGAAAAATCACAGATGCAACGATGACGTTGGAATTATCATAAATAAATTTTGTTTCTCTGATTGCCTGTGGTTAAATTATGGTCTAAAGAGTTTCGTGCGTCGTTTGTTATGAAAATTTCTTAAGCACACATTTTTGTATCTAAGTATAGTTCGCTTATCGCCGAAGTTGATGCAAAAATGTTGCAATAAATCTATTACATAGGACTACCAACCTTTTTGGAGCTTGATCACAAAATTAGCCCAAGATGTGATGTTAGGACTGTAAATCAGTTATTTAAGACTGATTTATATTTCTTAATAGAATTTTCGTTGATGAAATTTTAAATAAAAATGGAAATACAAAACATATAAGTGCTATATATATATGCGGTAGGATGTGCTTTAAAACTGGACACACACATAATACTTGGTAGCTATTCGATAAGTGAATACTCTTATGTGCTCGGCCTTCTTCATGATATTGAGCCTGAATATGGTTTCTTATCGGATATATCAAGTCCTCTGGTCCTCGCTAGGGTTTTACCGCTCTTTCTCGCTAATCTCCTATTTTTGGGAATTTGCCTGTTATTTTTTTACTGTTAAGCTTTTTTTTGCTTAATAATTATTTTAATTCAAATCTATAATTACTTAGGTTAAAAAAATATTTTCCATCCACGTGTTTATCAGATAATCCGTTCATCTTTTCACTTCCATCGTACGAGATAAGGTCAATGGTATTGTTCACCAAACTAGTATACTGGTGGCATATTCCAACGAAAAACAATTCATAGGAAAAAGTTTACATCTGAAATTCATGTTTTCCACTGAATCCCTCCTACTTTCTCTAAATTATTTTTCTCATAATTATCGCATTTTTAAAATTGGTTTTCTTTGAATTAACTTATAACCAGTAAACAAGGATTATGTAATAATGCTAATTACAAAAACAAAAACTAAGCGATGGGTTTCAGTTCTGTCAACGACTTCTTGTAAAATTTCATTCTCTGAGTTTTGAGTTAAAAATTTCCTTTTGTAAATTAAGGCGACACAGACTCTTCCGAGACACTCAATTAAGTATGCTTCACCACAACATAACACACAACAGACACGACATCACTCCATTTTTGTATGGGAAAATTTAACATATTTTTGATCATATGATATGAAGTGGCTCTAATTTGTATACAGTGACCTTGGATTTTTCTACTCTATATGTAAATAAATTGTCGTAAAACAGAAGCCTCTGTGTATGTCAGAAATATTATACGAAGTTCTGAAACCGCCACAAAGTATGCCCAGAGCAGTACATAAATCAAAACGTAGAATGGCAAAAGTTGAATAACTCGCATTGTGAGTTCCAGTTTTGGGTATTAAAATTATCGTGGAACCGTAAGGCCTTCACTAATAATATTGTTGGTTGTTTCAGAAAAGCAGCGATCGTAGCACCAATTTTAAACCGTGTCAACATCTATCCGATGTTAACGAATCCAGGGCTCTATATAATTGTTATGATTTCATTTTTGTTTGATATTGTAAATTTTTTAAATTTATATGGTGGTAGTCTGATTTCGAAAAAATCCATTTAGAAGGTCATTCGATGGAGCCTGGGTTCCGATTTTTATTTTTTTGGCTCGCTCGATTTTCATAAAAATTGTTGGAGGTGTGTTCAAATGTCAGGAATTGATGCACATCCTTCTTTTTAATTTTTTTCAGCTACCACGATTTTTATAAAAATTGATAAGGGTGACGACTGTCCGAAATAGATTGCGATGTCTACTAATTTCGGGAAATTACGTTTAGAGGGTCGTCCAGTAGGGCGTGGGTCCCTTTTTTGAATTCTTTTTCGGCTCACATGATTTTGATAAAAATTGCTGGTGGAGCCATTTCAAATACCAGAAACTGATAGCTGAACTACATTAATTTTTATTTGGCATGCCCGATTTTGAAAAAAATTGGTGAAGGGGAGATTTCAAATGACAGGAATCGATTTCGATGGATTCTACTTTTCCGGGTTGACTTTTTAATTTGTTTTTTGGCTAGATCGATTTTAGTAAAATTTGTGGTGGTAAAAGGGTTTCTAATGCTAGAAATGGATTGCGATGAGTTCTAATTTTGGGAAAATCCGTTTAACAAGTCCTTCGGTAGGGCTCGGTTGTAATTTTTTTGGTGAGAGGAGATTTTCGAGTACTACAAATCGATTCCGGGCCCTTATTTAATAAAATTTGGAGCATGATAAAATTTCGCCAGACAGGGTTTTCGAATGCAAGGAAATGATTACAAGGAGTTCTGATTTTTAATTTCGGTAACATTATGTTGCGTGATATTGCACTCTTATTTTATGTTGTACAATGTAGCGTTACGTTGCACTATGTTGTAGGATGTTGCACCATCTTGCTTGATACTGCATCTTGTTGAGGGATGTTGTGTGATATTCCACTTGCGTCATGTTGAACATGGTTGCATCATGTTGCGCGATTTTGTACCATGTTGCTTCTTGTTGGGTCTCATGTTTTTCGTTAATTACATATTTGTCGTTATGTTTCATCATATTGTGGAATGTTGCGCCATGTTGTGTTGGTTTCGTTGCGGTGACATTGTATGGTTGCACCACTAAGTAAAAAATTGATTTATAGAATTTGCTATCTAATTAATGTTTTGTCATTGGTTCCTTTTCCTCATTTTTTCATCTTCAAACTATTTTGATGTCGACTGGTGGGCTCGGGTTGCTTTATTAATTTTTTTCGGCTTGCATTTCTTGGCATTTTTAAAAATACTTGCTGAGGAGGTGTATTCGAGTACCAGAACCCGATTGCGGTGGTGGCTGGATTCGATTTTAAAATTCATTGGTGTAGAAAAGAATTCAAATGGCTCGATGGCTGCTAATTTCGGGAAAATTATTTTAGGAGATTCTTCGGTGGTGTACACACACAGGCACGGCACATTGATGTTTGATATCAACTAATCGGAATATGCTTATGGTTTTTTCTCCATAGCGATGACAAAAATAAGGAAGTCGAAAATGATGGATGGAATTTTAACATATGATCTCATGAGAACAAAATTCCACAAGAAAGTTGAGTGTTGGCTACAACATATCATTTATAATTCACCTATACGTGAAACTATCGAAACGTTTAGATTCAGTAAGCTACTAGCTCGAAAAGAAATGACCATATCGTACAGCATAGAATCGATCGCCTAAAAAAAAAAAAAAATGTATTTAACTGTTTGACGATATGCTAATTTATCATAATATTATTTAATTGTTTAGTATTGAGATTCAAAGAAGCAACTGATATTAATTAGTTTTGTACTTTGTTTAATGTATTATTTAGTTGCGATTTATTCGCGATTTTACAATTAAAAATTAAAGTACCAATGTTTATACTTCATGGCACCAAAACCTTGCAATTCAACCAACTTTGACTCTAGGGCTGTCAGTGGCTTTTTTAATTTTTATATTTTTTTAACATCATTCAAACAGAAATTTAAATTATCCCACCGGGAAATCATGACTCACCAAAGTCCCTTATGAAAACTATCCTTTTTGTATTATTTTTTCTTATCAATCTGTTTTGGTGTCGCAGCACTCTTAACTTTTTCGTGGTTCAATTGTGACGACTCACTTTGCGCTTTTACAGCCATCATCATTTTTCAAAGTACGTACGAAAACTACTGGGATCCATTTTCCACCATAAGCATCCGTAACATGATGCTTTAACCGAACATAACAAAAGGCGACACAAGATAATGCACAAAGACTTATGCTCCAGCGAAGTTCCTCCGAACCACACTAATCAAAAATTCGCTTTTCGAGCGACTAATCGACTCTTTATCAATTGGGCCCATGGCAAGCCATTTTCGTAGCCGGTGAAGATTTTCCCAAGGCACTTTGGCTTTCCATACTATGATTCATTGTACTTTTACCACTCAACAGGCAAAGCCCTCGGGATAAACTAATTTACACATATTGGTTAAGACTTTTAAATTAATACCAGTCTTTTGAAGTTGAAGACAACTTTGAAAACATAAAAATACTGAATTTTTTTTTAATTTCCCAACTCAATTTCCCTAAGCGTAATAGAAAAAAAAATAAAAAATTTAAAAAACTATTTTGCAATGAGTAATGTAAAAAGTAAAAAAAAAAATTAAATGTTGAATAACCGGAACACCAAACAACAGGTTGCCCAATATGTTACTATAAAAAATGTGCAATTCCAATTAAGTTGGTTGTGTTGCTTGCCAAAAAATGAAATCTTGTTTTAATTTTCCAGCATAGAAATTTATTGATTTGGGTGCAACTCCAACATACATATATAATGTTGTGAGGGGCGAACAAAAATCAAAAATTAAATCCACTTCTATCAGAAAACTATTTCCCAGCGCAGCAACAAAACTATTACTCGTACTCAAGCATTATTATTATTATATAAATCCACTTTGCTCAGTGAAATGAATAAAATGCGATAAAGTTTTATTTTTAATAAAAACTAGAAACAACTATTTTTAGTTATTTTTTTATAATTTGTAAGTTTTGTGGATTTTATTTATCTGGTTTTATTATATATGGATATGGGGATGGATGATGGAAAATGATGTTTGATGATGAAAACTGTGGTACCGGGTATAATGATGATTTTAATGATGAAGATGAAAATATTTTTAGATAAATTAAAAAAGTTTGCTTATTTGGTTGTTGTGCGGTCGTCATATTTGTAGTGGTGGTTACACAAGTTCTAAGTTTTTGCACACTGCATACATAAATTACTTAATAAACAATTTTAGGATTAGAAACAATTCCATCTACCCATTAACTATATACGTTTATTACGATTCAGCATTTTTTGTGTGACACCTCATTATTTATTCAATTACCGATCGGCACGAGTAAATTATACACTAACAACAATTTCCTTTTACAACTTTAATTCAAATTAATTGAATTAATTACAAATAATCACACTTTCGCACCAAAATGAAAAACAATTTTGTCGTCATCATCGTTGACGTCGTGTCGTCTATCTCCGTCCCATTTTAATATCATGGAAATTAATCTAATTTTTTATTTTTATTATTTTCTCTTACAAGAAAATCATTTTTACTGTATATACGACTAACTATTATCGCTCTTATATACATACATATATAAAAAAAACTGTATAATATCGATTGAGGTGCCTGGTTTTTTGTTGTTGGTTCTGTAATTAAAATGAAGCGATATGAATCATTCATAGTGATTCATTTATTTTGTGGAATTACAAATTTATGGTATGGACAAAAATGAGGCAATAACTGATGGTGTGAAGTTGGAAAATGCTGTTCAATCAAATGCATTTTAAAGCTCGAAGACCGGGCAACACGTATTGCAACTAAATGCTACTTTTTATTATCAAAGAGAAATTGCAGTCAGTGATTTATGTTTAAGCGCTCTGTAGTGATTAGCGAAATTATTATATTCAAAAACCCGCAGCATCGAGCGTCGGACGGCCAAAATTGGTTGAATGAGAGTTTTTTGTGGCATTAGGTAAAAACATTTTTTAATTGGTATTTTCGAATTTAGCCAATTAAATAAAGAACTATATAGACCTGTTGAAAACCACTAATATATTACAAAATAACCGTAGACATTTTTTGACGGATTGTTTTTGTTATACAGAGAAGTATAAATATTTGTTCTATAAATTTTTAATTTCAAATTGACTAAATTCGAACAAAAGCTATCGCGAACTCGAACCAATTATTTTACAAAAACCCAGTTAATATTATGCAATTGACCCAGGTTCTACCGGAGGACTCAATAAATTTTTCCGAAGCTACCACTCATCGCAATCGATTTAGGTACTCGAAAATTAATTTGCCCTTGGCATCAACATACAATTTTATGGCGTTTAAATATAGTACCTGATAAATTGGAGAAACAAATATTAATTTGATAACGAACGATATAAGTCAATATTGTGATTAACACACACAATATCGATAAAAATATTTTCAGTATGAAAGCTGAAGTTCTTTAAATTTATTTGATTCCGGTATTAATTCAACAATATTAAACCTTGGGAATGGATATCATGCCAAATCGAGCATACTAAATTCCACACTCGATACTCACGATTTCAGATCAAACAGTTTTTGGCCGAAGACAGTTTAAAATGTATGCACAACTAAACCTGATCATCAGCACATGAGTTATGGTGTGCGAAGATTGTGGATCCCTTAGAATCAATTAATTAAATTTTCGAATTAATTTTATGCATTTCATTGGGACATATAAAACTTGGCCAGAATTGCCAAATTTTATTACATCTGGGAATACTTATAAATTGTCGATAAATTTAAATACGCAAGAGCATATACTTTATACAATTTTTAGTTTCCTACCTACACTTTCTAAAATCTTTACTCTTTCTGAGAATTTTTGTAGCTACACTTTATGTACTTGTGCACTTTGTGAATTTTTGTAGCTACACTTAAAGTGAAAATTTCACAGCGGTATGACCGGAGTGAAATTTTTAACGTTAATAAAAAGTGTAGCTACACATTTTAACGAAAAGTGTAATCTCAAAAAGTGTAGATACACAAATTATCAAAAAGTGTAGCTGCACAAAAAAATAAATCGTTGTACCAAAAATGTGTGTTGGTAATTGGATATGCAAATTGTTTTGATTTTTTTTTTACAAATTCTATACACCTTTCTCGAGAACTCTAATTTCGCCACACGGCACTCATTGTTCCGATAATTTTTTGAATTAACAAAAAAATTAAGTCACTTAAGACAAAGACACTGCTACATGTTGTGTCATACCGCATTTGATTTTTTTTTTACAAATTCTAGACACCTGGCACTCATTGTTCCGCTGATTTTTTCAATTAATAAAAGGATTAAGTCAATTCGGCCAAGGAAGCTTCCACCTCTAGAGCCATGTCGCCAAACAAGGAAATTGTCTATATTTTTTTACATTCTATTTTTATTCTAGAGACTATCTCAAGTCGAAAACTAAATTTCAAACTCGGCACTAAATTATTTCGACGATTTTTTGAATTAATAAAGCTTTAAATAATTACTCAACGCGATAGTCGGCTCAAAGTTTGGAGCAATCTTTTCTATGGCCTGGTATGGGCCAACGCATTATTGTCACACTTTTTTATGACAATAAAATAATTTTGGAATCTCTGAAAAACACTGATACATGTGTTTATTATCTCATATAGGCAAGTATTGAGTGTGCAACATGATGGCGCACCAATTCTTGAGCTATCTCAGGCAATCCGATAATGAGTAAACACGATGGCATACCAAAAGTTGTGGGGCCTATACGATGGCCTATTTTGAACCAATGCTTAGTTACATACAGTTTTCGTTTATGGTTAGAATTTTGGAAACGTCTATTTATTGGATGTTCGAATATCTCACCAAACCCGTGATATATTCGAAACAATTGTGGAAATGGCATCTGAATTTCGGTCATGTCGTATTTTATCGTTTTATGTTCGAACAACTATTGTACAGTATTTTCTAGACGTTCAAAAAGTTCTAACCATAAGACGACGAATCAGCAAGACGACATATAATACTTTTTAATTTCCGGATGTTTTTAATTTTAACTTTCACTTTAACATTTCACACATATCAAGTTGCTAATAACTTTCTAATAACATTAAAAATCTGCTTAAATTACATTTAATATGGTGTCAATGAAGCTATAATCTTTCTAGACCTAGACTTCTAGCCATCCTAGGATTAGTTTGGCTGTTTTATGTTTTTAAAATTTTCAAAATTTCAGTTATTAATTTGGTCGCAAATTTATTTGTCAGTACATTTCATCGTCTACACCAGATTATACGGTGTCGATGAATTAAAGTCTTTCTGTAACAACTGCATTCTGTTCAGTTGATTGCAGCAGTGCTATAAAAATACTATGTCCTTACCAACAGCTTTTCGCATCCGTCAAAAAATGTTTATGTAACTGGCCAATTGTAATCGAATTTGATGGAACCGCGTTTATATAATGAGAATAAGATTCTAATACGAGTTTCTAATGTGGCTTTGGTCAATTTTAATAGAAGTATGTGCCTTTGGAGTACAAAGATCAATTTCATTAACCATATAGTTACCATACAAAGCTTTTCTAAGAAAAACAATATCTCGAAATTTTCTGTGTTTATCACGAATGTGGCTACCTACGGTTTTTCAATAGTTGTCGATCAGAACTCTAATATTATAAAGCCATTAATAATGCCGATGAACCTCGGGGGTGTCAATATATATTTTACCAACCACAGTACTGAACTTTTTAAGGGCTTCCTACAAATCCCACAAATAATATCCGTTAAGGAAATTACAAAAAATCCCTTATGCCATAACACTTTGAGCAAACTTTTGTTTACATTTTACGTTACACAGATTTTTAATTTTCTAAACCCTTGTAGCATTATGCGATTATGACATTCTGTTGAATGTGACATTTTTTCAAATTTAACATTTTGTCGATTGTTGCGTTTTGCCCCTTGTGGCTTTCCTAATTTCAATTTTCTAATTTCAATTTGACTGTTGGTTTGTAAAATTCTTCTTGTACTTATGGTAATTGCGGAGTTTTATAATTAGTAGCGACATCTAATGTAAAATTATTTTGAATTATTTAATCATTCATGGTGTGTTTTTAAATAGTTTAATCCTTATTTGATTTACGTACAAGGCACAATCCAGCTAAGATGGCGTGTTGTAGCCCGAAACTCAAATAAAACTAAAGCTCTGTGTTTTGTACTCCATTATATGTTGACCCTTTTCCAGCTTTCGCTTTTGCTAGCGATTTTTACATTTCGTATATTGTTGTAGTATTTTATACAATTTCGGCTCTGGATTAATAACGACTTTCAGATCAAATCTCATGTTTGACATTTGTGTTTTTTGTTATATTAAACTGTAGCATTTTGCCTACTGTGACAAATGAACTAATATGGCATTTTCAGTTGGCCGTATTTTAAACGTGTTATTTTGCAAATTTCTTTTTAATTTCCATGGTAATGTGGCCTTGAGATTTAAAGCTTAGGATGGTTAAACGGAAAAGGGCCTTTTAACGAAAAGTATAACTATTAAAACGTTTCGTATCGAAAAGATGATCAAAATAAATATTAGGTTTGGCTTATTAAAAAAAATAATTAATCTTTAAATCTAGATATGACTTACATTACACTACACTAATGTCATTCTCAAAGTTATAGAAATTTTATCAAGTGTGGTCGTATGTTGCCTAATAGTGGACAAATTGTGCTATTCAACGCTGTTAACCTAACTGCATTAAACAAATTGAGGTTGCCCAACACGAATTTTTAAAAAATTAAAATATTCGTACAGTATGGCTGATTCCAACAACCTCAAAGATGTTACAAAGTGTTAGCATTTGTCCTCTAATAGTGGACGAATTGAGCTGTTCAAAACAGTTAATCATAATAAAATATAAAAATTTTCACTAGTAGAAGACATAGTGTAGCAAATATTTTGACCAATATTTGAATATTTTTAAAATTTCACGAACTACGAGTATATATTTATATTTTTTTAAGCAGTTAACTATTTTGAATAGCTCAATTTGTTAGCCGACTTACGTCCACTACTAAGTGTTCGATTTACATTTCTAAAAATTGCAAGAATGCGATAATGTAGCGTAAGTCATTTCAATTATTTAAAAATTAAATTTCTTTTAATAAGTCAAACCTAATGAAGTATAATTGTTTGCTGCACCTAATATATTTTCTAAGGAACTTTTTTTGGTGTAGATTTTTATTTGCACTTTTTCATTTCTACTCTTTTTAATAGTTACACTTTTTTCTAATTTGTGTAGCTACACATTTCGTTAATTTGTGTAGCTACACTTTTCGTTAATTTGTGTTGTTACAATTTTCGTTAATTTGTGTTGTTACACTTTTCGTTAACTTGTGCAGCTACACTATTCTTTAATTTGTGTAGCTACACTTTTCCTTAATTTGTGTAACTACACTTGTCATCAAAAACTTCACTATGGTGGTTAAAAAAGGTGATAAATGAAATCATTTTACAAGATATGCTATGTATAATAGGAATCACTGCTAAATGATAAAATATTAAACGTGGAAGGAGTATCGCGAAATAAACCAGTTTGCCTATCACTGGGCTTATGAAACACATTGACATAATAAATATTTTACCTCTAAATTATTCATCAATTTTTCTAATTCTACAAACACCGAAGTACACAAAAAAATCAATTTGCATACTTTTGTAAAAAAGTTTGAATCTTTTCTTCTTCTTATACTTGGCATTGTTGTTTTATTCCTTTAATTAAGTTTAACAGGATAATAAAAGAAAGCAAAAAAATCGAGTAATTTTTTTTTCTTTCTTATACTTAATTATTATTATTAAATATGCAAATGAATCATTTTATTTATCTTTTTGTAAATTTTCATTTTTTTTTGTGTTATAATAAATTTTTTGTTATATTTCCTTTTCGTATTACAACAAAATGTAACAAAAATATTTTTTTTATCGTTAATTCCCTAAGGAAATTTACATTTGGAAAATATATATAATTTTCTTTTATTATTATTTTTTCTATTTTTTAATAAATGTTTTGAGGTGAAAATGTTAAGACTTCAATCAGAATGTGTATGTGTGTCTGTCTCGCTCTCGAACACTACATAAAATACACTCACTTAAAAATGAGACTAATTTAGGTTGTTACGAAAAGCAAGAAAATACAAAACCCATTCTAAACTTAATTTTTTACTAATATTTTTTGTTTTTAAGAGAAAATTGATTGTAATTTTTAATTAAAATCAGATAGGAATAAGAGTAAAACAGGAAAATGAAAATAAAATTATAATATTAATAAAGAAAAAGGTGAGATGAAAATTTATATTTGTAAATTAGTTTTTATAAAAAATTCGTTTTCAAGAAGGGCTGAATAAATTTTAATTGTTTTACTCAATTAATAATCAAAGACAAGTAATTATAAAAATATATTATGTTCGATAGGGGTGGTTTTGTATCAGATAACACTTGATTTGGCCCCACTTTGGGCGCCTATATATACATGCATACTTTTTATTAATTGTTTATAGTAATAGGAGGACGTCGAGTGCCGTAAAACATACTTAAATCGATATTAATACACCCAAACATCCAAGAGCAAGCATTAAATAAAATCCATGCGATTTCCATGCCCCACACGGGGCGTCATAATTTTAACTATATATAAAGCAGCGTTGAACCGTACCTAGAAAACTCAATAATAATTTACAATTTCAACACAATATATGCTAGCACAAAACGATTTTAGAAAATGAAATTACACATAACCTTTTTTATTATATTTGACTTATAAAAACCCATAAAATATGTATATTTGGTTATGATCGTTTTGCTGAAATTTTATATCTTATACAGTTTTTGACCTCGAACTAAATAGAAATTAAATTAAATTTAACCAAAAAAAAGTTCTATTGTTTTTAACAAATAAAACGAATTTAAATATCATAAATTTTTGAGGCAAAAAATATAACCAGATTCATGTTTTCATATTTTTTTTTTCATTAATCTTGTTTATAAAATCTAGAAAATATTGTTGGTAAAATTTGTTTTATTGGTGTGTCGTACATAAACAACATAACATGTTTGTTATCCAGATTCATGGATCCTGGAATTATTATTATTATTGTTATTGGGGATTGCATAAACTCTTCCAATTGGAAAAAAATAAAATTAAAAAACTCATCGTCTGTGTATTTATTAAAATATATTCAACCTAAATAGATAAAATATTTACAATAAACATTAAAAAACAATAAAGACTTTCATCAAATAATAAAAATAAAAATTGAGATTATACAAATATTTTAACTCTTTATCTTAAATAACGTAAATGGAAAAAATGCATTTAACAATAAACAAAAACGAACGAAACGTAAAATAATACAAAAAAAAAGTTAAATTTGAACTTTCGCTTATATCTTCCCTCACTCGGCTCTAGAATAACAATAAAATTCTTTCTTATCAATAAGATTTGTTTTCCAGTTGCCGTATAAAATTTATTGTATTTTCAATTGGATTAAATATAAAAATTAAGGTTAGGTGATGTGTTTGAAATGTTTATAGCCATAAACCGAACCGCAACGTGTGGTTTACGAATTAATCATCAACTTTCGGAAGTTTTTAACCGAATTGTCTAAAACCGCAAACTGGAAGTAGGAAGTATGGGCGGCAAACTTTAAATATTTATTTATCGCGAAAATGCATCTAAAACTAAATTGATAGCGTATATGTGTAATAGACAAAATATAATAATACACACACAATAAATAAATAAATTTCAATCAAAATTAATTTTCAATAAAAATTCCATTTCTAAAAATCCATAGAATTGAAAGGAAAAAAACAGAAAATAATTCAATTCAAATAATTTATTGTTTATTTGAAAAAATAAATTGAATAAAAAACAATAAATTTCAATATTGTGTGCTTTTGTTCACTCGACTTGGTCTGTCTGTATATAGTTTCTGTTGTAATAACGTCTTCCATTTTTTTTTTCAATTCATCTTAGTTAATTTTATTTTGGAATTCGTATTATTTATTATATAATATATTATTATTTAATAAATACAAATTAATTATATTTTAATGATTTATATAAATATAATTAATTATGATAATAATACTGTTTTGTTTAAGTATTTTTTGTATACATCTATCAAAATAATGTCTGTTTAAGTTCAGTAACATTTGTTATGATTTGCGGAGATGTACAATTATGGCACCCAGCATGGTACTAGTAATTGCATTCGATTTTCGGCCATTTTTGAATTACGTAAAGATTTATCATTTTACATGACTAATTCCAAACAGTAGAACTATATTGAGCGCCCAAACTAAGGTCACATTTAGAATAGACTTTGTTACAAAAGGAAGAGCGGCTTGAAATACCGAATTTCAATATCCCGAATTATCAAATTTCCGGAAAGATGAAAATAAAAAATATCAACAAATTTTAATTAACCCATTTAAGCGGGCTGGAGTGAAAACGATTATGGAAATTGAAAATTATAGAAACAACAATAGAATCTGCTGTTTCAGATTGAAATGCTATAAATTTTGGGATATACTCAAGTAACCGGACATAATTGTTCTTGTTTTATTTGGGAAAATAATTTAATTATTTTTCCATTTCCACAATGGGATGGCAACAGCAAAATTTTGCTGGTATCAACTTATATGGACCAAATTAAGAAGGCTTCACCGATATGCTGGTGCAGGTAGTTATCTTATACAGAGTGGACAAAAAATTACTCATCAATTTTTTTCACTGAATTTTGCATCACTTTTTGAAGTATGATCGGTGTAATTTGCGTAATTTCTGTTTGAATGTTATCTTTCAGTTCCAGAAAAGTCTGTGGTTTGTTGACGTAGACTTGTCACACGAGTGGTGTGAACCGTAGCACAATCTTGCTGAAACCAGATGAAAGTGAGCCTCGTCGGTCATCATAAAATTTTCCAAAATAAAAATTGGTCATTTTCGGTGAGATTTGGGACAGCTCTCGAATACTGTAAACGCAATGCCAGGTGGCCCATGGCCTAGTTTTTGATCAAGTGACAAATGACATTTTTTTATGACTTTGAACTGTAATGACAATTTAGTTGTGAGTTCTAAAAGGCGATCCTGATGAGATGACTTTTCAAAATGTCACGAAAATTTGTGTGACAAATATAATATAAAATTGTCACCTATTTAATTTTTCATGTCTTTAAATTTTCTTATAAAATTAGTGTGAATACAATTTTTAAACCATTTTTCTATTGAATTAAACCGAAATTACAAAATTTAAAACTAAATTATTAAATAAAAAATTAATAATACATAAATTTATAAAATAATTCGCAGTACAATGGAATTTTTAATAATTTTGCAGTTTTTTAATGATTTTGTCGTAATAGTTGTCTGTTTTGCGAAATATATTAAAACTGTAACTCAAATTGCTATAAAAGTCATAATTCATTTAATCGGAAATATTTTGTCACTTTATCAACTGGATCAACTGGATTTTGTAGGGATAGAGGTTAGAGGTGCAGAACTTTTGTTCAAAATCTGACGAATCATGTCACGCTGTATAGCTCTGACTGTGTTGAACGTCGCCGTGTTTATGTTTCAGGGTTATCTGCAACACTTGCCTAAGGAGCGCCATGTTTTCGGCCGATTGTGCAGAACGAGGTCTGCCCGTGCGTCTCACGTCTCCTACGTTCTCATATTGCTCAAATTTTACCACCATAGCACGATTAGTAGGAGCTGCCGGAATATTGCGAATCGATAAAATTGCAGGTATGTACGACAATTACTGACCGGCCGTTTTCTAAAAATAATAAGACCAGTTTGGTTCGCTCTGCAATGGTGTACTGTTCTATATTAAAATTGCCAAGTTTAAGGTCTGAAATAAAATCAAATACCAAAAATTATTAAAAACTAAAAAATTTATTAACTTTTTAAATCAGAAAGAGATTTTTTGTCCATCCTGTAGAAGCAAAGAAAAAGAAATTTGGTGTGCTGTTTTGAGGTGCTGTGAATACATATCACATAATTTGCAGAAATACGAGTGATGGTCTTTAGGCTTTTTTGAATACCTATTAAACACCGTCCTCTTAGTTGGCAAAATTTGTCAAGAACCCAACATTTTTACAAGACACGAGTGGAAGTTCTTAAACGTGGCTCTCGTCTCTGACTCTATTTAACCCTGGCGCAAAAAGTGGATGAATGATGATGAGTTTAGCGGTAGAATCAGAAAACATCAAGGTTACAAGCGCCTGATACAGTACTAGGTTCTCCTATGGTTCTCCTCCGAATGAGAACGTTAGAATTGTCAAAGTGAGCTGAGGCAAAATACAAAGTAAGGTTTTTGAAGATCGTTATTAAATGGAGGATTCTTCGTAACCTCTTGTCTTAGGAAGATTCTCTAGAAATTCAATCACTCAAATTCAATCGCTTCAAGTAGGGTATTCTTGGAGCTTTTCATCGAAATTCACTTTCCAATAATTAAGGAGAACTGGATGGAGCTCAGCGCTCATCGAAAAATTCAAAAGTTTGTAGTTCTATATATCTTGTGGACACGCAGTTAAAAAAAATTCCCACTTGAGTACATTCTGCGCTTGTTTGAGCCTGTATAGTTTTTGGTAGACTCGGTATTTCTGAATTATTTGGCTACACAATTTCTGGGTCACCAAAAAAAAACGTTTAGCCATCGAGTTTTATTCTAATTTACTTTCTTTATTAAATAGTTTTTGGTATGATATCATTTTATTTTGCTATACTCTACAAACTGTGGGTACATCCATTGTTTCATTGGCGCTATATGCCTTAAAAGGATTAGATGGCCAATGAGTGTAATAAAAGTATCTCTATCAACAAATCATAGAAATTTGCATAAAATCCATTCACTAGAATCCCAATTAGATTTGGTTTTAAATTTTAACATAATCGGTTGAGAGACGATCAAGTTTTATTCAGGGCGGGCTCGTTCCAGAACTTAATCCAAAAATTTTGTTAAAATATTAATCCCATTCTAACAGCTGACTTTAATTATAATCGGTTAAAGGATGGCCATTAATCGGCAAGACCAATTTTGGAATTTCTTTCAGGAACAATTGCCCTACTTCCATCACATCCTGTCCAAAATTTACAAACCAAATTTATCCAGAATCGGTTATAATAAAGTACCGTTCAGCATGGCCACATACCAGAACTTCATTCAAAATTGAAGTTATAATCCCAATCCTGCCGTACACCAAATTTGGCACCACATTTTAAAATATCATTCAAAATTTGCGTTGAACTTAAAAGTTTCGGTTACAACCATCGGTTAAGAAATAGCCACGTTCCACTTAGCAAAAAGAAACAAATTCCAGAAAATGGTTCCATCCGATCCAAAACACAGAATTTAGTAGTTGGCTGAGAACTGGCCGTATTTCAATCACCAAGTTCAAATACATCGTCTGTAATATTAGAATCTCAATCGCATCATGCAATCCAAAATCAGTTAATGAACTGCCAATATAAATTCTTGGCATGGCTAAATTTCAGTATTTTGTTCAAAATTAGTGTTAGTATCCCAATCGCATCTAAGATATGACAAGTTCCATTATGCATAGACATTTTACAGAAGTCCATCCGGAATTCACCAAAAAGATTTGAATACCAGAATTCATTTTGTTTTAAAATCAATATCTAACAGTATCCGGGACTTTTAGGGATCCGAGAGTTTGAAACCCGGGATTTAGATTTCCGGCATTTTGTTTTTTGAGATTTTGATGTCCGGGATTTTGGTATCCGGGATTTTTAAAACAGGATTTGTACCCTATACATACACCAATAGTTGCTCATCTAGCAATAGTGGACGCAATATGGACGGAGAAGTTTACCTTAAGTTTGTTTGAACTGAATGAAACACTGTCGCAAGGAAACTTTTAAATTTCAGAACGAAACTGTTAAAAACAAATTTGTACTAGTTAATTAATGATTACGGGAAAGATGTAGTGCTAGTTTAGAAGCCGATAAAACCTGATTTCTAGGGAAAACCACAAATCATTTAACAGACGTGAGAGATAATTTGAATTTCTATAACACAGCTTTACATTGTTTATATCGGGGTGGTAATGACTTGTTACGCATCAAACGATAACGCAGCTAATTGTGTTTTAGAAGGCTTGTTGCCAAAATAATTAGAAGGTTGCAAGTTTTGGTGGAAAGGTCGTTCTTGGTTCATGAAATAAGAAATATTTCACTTAATCCGGTGATGTTAAGCAACGTTGATGTTAGACTTCCCGACCTACTGAAAGTTATTCAAGATTTACCAAAGTGATGCAAGTACCAGAAAAATAACCTATTCAGGAGATCATCAAAGACTACGTCATTGAGAAACTGGAATTTTCTAAAGTTCAGAACGAGGCCCAATAAAGAAGTCTTAAAATTACTTTTTCCTTCCTTCTATGTAGTGTTATTCGTGGTTTGGCGACTAAGACTGCACCTTTAGAGTTACTGGGTGACATAAGGACAGAAAAGATTTTAGCAGATTTTTTTATTTTTTTTTTTACATATGTAAACAAAATCGATTAACAACAAAAATATTTAAAATAAAATTTACAACAAGATTTTTCCAGATCAATTTTCTAAAATTTAAATGGAAATAAAGATGTTGATAAAAATTTGTTTAAAATTCCACCACTTGGCCATTTACCGGAAATAAATTGGCTATTTAACTAGAAATAATTTAGCAATATGAAATATTATTAGAATTAATAAAAGAAACAAATAAGTTTGATGAGGTATGAATTGGTTTGAAACGATTTTATTTCATTTTTCGATATTACAATTTATTGGAGCTTCATAAATATACAAACACATACGACAAGCGTTTTAAAACGTTTTTTAAATAAATCTTTAAAATTTGCATACGAATTAATTTCACTTACCAGCTAAATGAATGTTTGAATATTACGAACTATTTCGAGTTGGATCATTCTAACCATTGCTTAATATTTCGAAACAAGTATGAATTAGAAATTAATAGATAATTCTCTCAACATATTCTGAGATGTTTTGAAATAGTTTGATTATGAATATTAATTAATTGGAAACGATTTAATAAAATTAAATATTACTAAAAGTACTTTAAGGAAAATGTGTTTTCTGACAACATAATTTTGATTGTTACTTTGATGAGGTTTGAAAGTAGTTTGAACTGGTTTGAAACGATTTTATTTCAATTTTCGATATAACGATTTACATGCATCACAATAAATATATAAACACGTTAAACCTATGTGTGGTAACGAGGCTTTTTCCAATAAAACTATATTAACACTATTACAAAATACCAATAAACTTTGTTGGTCGTAAATTTCGCATAAAAAACAACACAGCACCTACACTAAAATACTTGCACATAAAATATAAAATAAAATAAATGCTAAACTATAAAATAATTACAAATTACTTATAACTTAATTTTATTATGTTGTTGTGCTTGTTACATAAACGAGACGGTATAAGCAAAAATTTGCATAACAATACTTTCTAATTACATAAAGATAAGAAAGGGTTTTTTATTTGCTTTATATATTTTTTGGGGAAACACTCATTAATTTTAATGACATCCAAATACCACAAAAAAATTAAAGCAATCAATTTTTAATTAAATTAAATAATAATATAAAATACGAAATTTTAGGTTGATTTGAAATTAATTACATTGAAATATTACAATTTTTCGGAGAGTTAAAGAAGCTAACTGGACCGAAATAAAGATTAGTCGCTACACACTGCTGTGGGATATTTTAGTCGCACGACGAAAGGATACTTCCTCATACTCGATTTAAATAGAAAATCGATTTTTTAATTTATCGCTCTATTCTCCTCGAAATATAATAAATAAATAAATAAAATAAATTTTTGTATGCATTTTCAATTCTTTGTTTCATGTTAGTTTTATATAGTCATACAATTTTTATTTTTTAGTTTCGGGTAAAAAAAAAGAAATTGTATCGATTTAGAAACAAAACTATAATAATAATAAAAAAAAAATTCTGTATAACAGAATAAATTATTGTTTTTTGAATTTTTATTTATTTCTTGTTATGAACACACAAAAAATTGAAAACAAAGCTTGAATACAAAAAAAAAAATTAAAACCAATAACAATTTTATAATAATAAATATAAAAAAATATTTTTCCAAAACAATAAACTAAATAAATTTTTTTTACAATTTATTGCTACATTTAACTTTGGGACACTAACTAGGGAGCCTTCAAATATTTATTTATATATATATATTGTGTACCTACTTACCACTTTGAGAAAAAACAAAATATATTTTTTTGCTTGTTAACCCGTTTGAAACGAAATTCCTTAGAATTTCATATTATAAAACCCCTTATTGTCTCACAGTCGAATGAATTTCACGCTAAGTGAAAATTATCACCTCACCATTTTTGAATATGTATATTGCGTTTTATAGTGTTCGATATATTTTTTTAATAACGAGAGATTTTATTTATACGTTATTCAATTTTTTGGCCAATGCTCGGTTCCCAACAATTCTAAATAAATAAATTCTATTTTGCAATTCTAAACAAAAAAAAAATAGGAAAATATTATTATTGAGTTATTTTATCATAAATTTTAATAACAATTGATTTATTTTATATGCGATTTTTATGTTTGTGTATGCATAAAAAACACAAAATATTTATGTTTATTGTACGAACGAAAAAAAAATCGCGGAACGGAACATCCTACTCATACCGTAATCTATATGTACATACTCAAATAGCAAGAAATACGATATTTTTTGCAGGTTTTCGGTAAAGTTTAATTCAGATTAGCAGTTGTATTGTTTGCCTAGAACTGTGTATTCGATATATAGACAAAATCTCTATTCAAAATTGTACGCGGAATAATAAACCTGGTCTTCTGATATAGCATAGCTATAAAAATATTGGCGCCCATGGTGGGGCCCACATGGGCTTGCACCATGTTGGGCGCCAATTTTTTTTTCCACTATTTTAATAATCAAAATCACTAAAAATCAGTTTTATTAGTTCGAATTATGTCAAAACAATCTGGATCACTATCAAAAATACATTTTTAAGGCTTTATTGACACAATTAAAGATGAACACGTGTCACAACACAATTTCCAGCTAAATGTCCTAAACTTTAATAATATTTCGATCGTTATAATCCTTAAAAGAATGGGTGTGTGCTGTGTATGTGTGTGGGAAACAAGAAAAATAAAAACCAAAATAACCTATCCAGATGTTACTCTGTGATAATTGTGTGAAATCAGTAAAAACATTTTGAAAATGAAATAAAAAATTAATTAATTTTGTTTTATTGTTGTTCTTAATTGATTGGAAAAAAGAAATTATAACAACTTCAATAAACAACAAGAATAGCAGCACCGGTATAAAGAAAAAACCATAAGAACTTTTCCAATAAATATTAAAGTTATATTATTATAAAACGTTTCTGTGAGAAAAAGAATTTTTGTTGAAAAATTAGTTGCATAAATTATTTCCGGATGTGTTATAAGAACATTTAATTGAAAACTATTTTGACGATTTTTAATTATCTATGATATAATAAATAAATTCACAGCCAATTTTCTAATTTTATGTTTTTTTCTTGTCTTTCCCAACCTAATTATATGATTTACTTGAATTGTTTTGTGTTGTAGAGTTCTCGTCATTTTTATTTTCTTGTCTTGAAGTTCTTCATATTCTCTTTCTGTCTTGTAATTAAAGTGAGACCGTTAAAAAATAAAAATAAGCAAAAAAAAGTTCAAGGCTTAATTCTTATAATATAAATCCGCTTACCTTCATGTTTAATTATATATAAATAATAATTATAATTAAAATTCATGATTTTTATAGTTTAATTATGATTAATTGAACGATAATTTTCTTTTACAGACATTTCATACACCTTCTTTTGGCGACGAAGATTTCGATATACCAACAATGAGCCAACATTTAGGACAGCAACAAGCTGCTGCTGCCGCGGCCGCTGCCGCACACCAACAACAAATGCATAATGCACATCATCATCAAATGGAACAGCAACAGATGCAACAGCATCACTATCAACAAATACATCATCCAAATAGTTCGCCTCATATGGTCAATTACAATGAACCACCACAACAGTATAGTCAATGGCATCCGGATCAGCCACCACCTCAACATATAGTACATCATAGGTATGCGCCTTGTTAAGTATATTTTTTGGTAACATTGAATTATACTTTTATTCTTCTATTATATTACAGTCAAGGTTATCCAATGCATTCACCATCGAGTCAAGGTGTGCAATATCCGGTTTCAAGTCCGACCCAACAAAATTCCCATCAACAAAGCCAACAGATGCTACTGATGCAACCGCCGCAACAGTCACCACAAATGCCGCCACAAATGTCGCCTCAAATGGCGGCTAATGGTGGCGGTGGTGGTGGTGGAGGTATGAATACGTATGTGGGACGATCTCCTCAGGGTCCTCACGGTAGTACCGAAAATACAAGTGAAGATAGCGATGATAATGGAATTCCGGTAACAGAAATATATACATATTTAATTCGTATTTATCAATAACTAATTTAATATTTTATAGACAAATACACTGAAACGTCCGTCACCTGAACCAATACCCGATCCTTCGGTGTCACCTTCTAGCGCTAGTGGTAAATCAGCGGCTACGGCTAGTAAAAAACCGAAAGTGACAAAGAAAAAGAAAAAAAGGGATCCCAATGAGCCACAAAAGTGAGTAATAGATTTAGATTTTTTTTAAGATTATTAAAATTAAATCGTTTTCCCGTGTTTATGTAGAGGTTATCGGCGCTTTATGTCGCAAGTTAAAAATCAACCAACACAGTCAATCAACAACTTAACGAAAGTTAAAGAACACTTGTAATAGTCAGTCAAAAACTTAGCCAAATAAATTTTTAGTAAAAACTATTGAGGCATAAAGTTAGGTATTTACATGACAATGTTGAGTTTCGACGTTTTGAATTACCCTCGAAATCCAAAAAATCGAGTTTATATCTAATTTTAAGAACATCACTTTCTACTTTTTCCAAATTTGGTTTATATTTTAAACCTTTAATTAAATAAAACAAAGTTTGCCTTATAAAAATGAAAGCCCTTCTCCTTAGTTGTCAAGAGTAAATTTCTCTCCAGATTGTCAAATAACAACAGCTGCGTGCTTTTCCATAATCCGTATGCTTATATGTTTGTCAGTCGGGATTTTCGAGCATATCCTACTTTCCGTTTTACACAGAATGGTAATTCTGTAAGTTGCATGGATTGTAAGTTGCATATGTGAAATTTTGGAAAACATTTAGTATCGTTCATCCAACTTAGTATTTGACCTGGCAAAATTGTAGTTGCTGTTGCTAAGCACCTCTCGGTATTTCCAGATGCCGCTACTTTTCCTGCTTATCCCTCCTAGAGAATTTAAAAGAGAACTGGGCGCATAGGAGGGAGATTCTAAATCAATCAATACCGATCGCTGTTTTGACTATGAAAGGAGATCATACAATGGCCAAGAATATATAATCGAATCGACAATGAAAATGTAGTACACGTTTAGCATGGCTCACCCAATCTAATTTTGTATATGAAATCCGAATCCCAATCTAATTTTGTATATGATGACGAATTAGATTGCTCTCACGAACTTGTGGGAGGTCTCTTTGCTTATTACTTCGAGAGAACTTCGGAAAAAAAGAAGCCTTGCAACGGAATTCTAAATCGATCGGCACAGGACATTGTCATTTTGCCTGTGCAATTATTCGTTATGATGTCTAGAATGAAGAAATGTCTGATATGAAATCAAATTTGCGGATATTTTTGGAACTAAAGGAATCGTAAGAATGACTTTGGATAAAAGCCTACAAATAAACTTGGGATATTTAGAAACATACGTATAACACATGACACAGTAAAATCGAACCCGGGATCCTCGAATAACAGCAAGCGGCTCAACTTATCCTGCTATCGAGGGAAAACTACCAGAAAAAGGTGCTCCTCTCCCCGATTTTTCTGTCTTGAGAGACTTAGAAAACAAAACTAGGACGGGTCAACATAGTCCAAAAAAATAGAAAACCATATGTTGTAACCAAAAGTAAATCAAAACTGTTGGCAACTTATTATTTGCTTCACACACGGAATGACAGGCCTACAATCTAAAGAACGCCAAGTAAATTAAGTATGCTAAGCAATTAAAAGGCTAAAGCAAAATAAAGCGTCCTGGAGATAGGTCAGCTCGAGCATAGCTAATTTTGAAAAACAGTTGCAAGCTTATCACACCGTTTTAACATTTAAGTCCAAGCTTAACGAAAGTAAAATAGAAAAGCTTCCAAAAATAATTCCATGACGGCATAATGTCTTCTTAAGCAGTAAATCACCTGGAAAGGGGCTTCTTACGGAGTTTTGTAAAATTTTGGAACAATTCTAGTATGCCATGAATTCAAATTTACCTTTTTTGGGACTAACAGAAATGGTAACAACTTCTACGGAAACGCTGAAGGCCGCTACGCTCATCCCATTTATTCTTCTGAAGCAAAAAAAAATCGATCGTAGTGGCTCTTTTTACGCATACTTAGACCTAATAGTACGTTGTGATACTACTACAATTGCCTACTCAAACCATTACAGTATATCAACTGGGCATTGTGAGCACCATGTCAGTGTGTAATCTGACGTCCGTAATCTGAGGATCTTAGTTGTGTTTATTAAATCATTGATCGTAATCCATGAAAAAATTCTATTTTGCATCCTTTTTCTGGTGAGATTCGAACTTAGCACCTTCCGTTCAAGTTTAGATGCTTTAATCACTGCACAACTTAATTCCTTTGGTAAATGGTTTCCAGTCAACTTAATTTTTTTATATGAACTCAAATTATCGGATGTTTTGGAGCTAACGGAATTATAAGAACTAAGGGCTTACATAACAAAAACGTCACTATTCTCCTAGATTATCCTCTCCGCAAAACGCTACAAAAATAAACCCTGTGTATTAGCAGTTTCTATGCACGTTGGGTATATAGGAGCCATCCTTATTTTATTAAAGGTCGCCATAAAATAAATTCTGAAGTTCCAAGGCTCTTTTTAGCATGTTTCGTTACTATTATTTGGCGTCACATAGAAGATTGCATTCTTAAAATTACGAGTCAAGTTTAAATTATAAAAAAAATATTTATTAATGAATACGTCATTTAACAAATAACCTTAACAGCAGGCTCGGAATTAAGGAATTAAACTCAAAGCACAGTTATTGTATTGTTATTGTATTATACTCGTAGTATTAACATAGAATAAGTATGTAAGAATGGTACTTTTCTTGTGTAAAAGTAGCATTAGGCTAATCAAAATATAAAATTGGGCACTGGTTGTATGCATGGTACCTCAATACGAGACCACGATATATTTTGGATTATCTGCCTTTCCTTGTTACACAATATTGAAAACAAGAAAAAACGTTCGTAGTTTTTTACTTCACTTACTATATAGTTAGCTTAGTGCATTTATAATTTTTCGTTTAAATGCCAATAAAGCGCCAACGTTGTGTCTGGTATCAAACTAATTAAGCCAAAGTTGTTGGCAACTTATTATTTCTTTCACACGCAAACTGACAGGTCTAAAGCCCAAACAAGAAGAAGAGAACTAAGAACATAAAAACAAATTTCTAATAGAACCGTCCTTGAAGGGGGGTCTTCTCGAATACTCTGTGCGGCTTATGCAACATTGTTCTAAGGCGCTACTAAATGAGTTACGTACGAATATTTTCTAATGTTTGAATATATCACCAAGGCGCGTAAATTTATTTTTATGAGGCTAAAGCTTTAGTTAGAAACCTAACGGTTGATGTAGGACAACTGAGTTATCATAGTAATTGAACTTTGCTAATCTAATGGATCTACACCCTTCTTATGTATCCTGTATGAATTAATAATACACACATTTTTTTAAAGATGTTGTGGGATCACATCTATTTGAGGGTGTACAGATTGTCGGTTCCCTAGTTAAACCCTTGCGTCTTTAGAAATGGTTAACCGAACTGGTCATAATTGATCAACCCTTAGGTTAAAATTTACTCGGTTTGTTAATCGAAAAAATAAACAAAAATATCGAGAACCTCGGCTTTTCCATTTTGTAAGGATATTAAATAATTTTGTTCTCAATGAGGAATATGAAAAAATAAGTTTTAGATAAGAGAGAAACCTTAACAAACTATTTTAACAAAATCGGATGTGATTTGCTAGAAGACTCTTAAGACATCACGTAGACTAAGGAATAATGAGCAATTTAAGCGGTGGAAGCACGGATTATATAAGATGTAAGACAAACAATTTCGCATCTTACAACTCAGTAAGGCTAATCATCATAAAGTAGTGGTTACAATTTTAAAAATCTAGATGACCTTTTCAGGTCTTTTCAAGGTCAGAGACATATCGCAATATAATAGATTTTGTTGACCCTTACACGTTTTGAATATATCATTTTTGCTCAGGCTGATGTCCCGAAAGAATTTCTACTACTGGCATAGTAAGGACCACTACTGACTATAATTTGTACGTTACCTTGATTTAACTTGTACTTTTACCGATTGTACTAGATTCGAATTATTTAATTATTACGAAAGTCCTAAGTACGAGAGAATTCCACTCTTAAATGTCTATAAAATGTTAAAACCGTAAATTTCAGAGTAAAAATAATGTGTTTATTTAGCTCATTTGCTATAAGCCTATAAAGTACCGGGAGCTATATTTTATTCATGCTGAGTCAAATTACATTTAAATTTTGGTGATTGTGAACATTTTTTGATAGGTTTTAAATTTGGTACACAATTTGAAACGTCAATTACAAATTAGAGTACATTTCGAATTTATATGAAATATAAAATTATTTTCCACTCAAATAATTGGAACAGAACTCATTTCTAGCTCTTAATTATTTTGATCTTACGAGGGGCATATAAAGTCTTGCTGTTTAGTTATAGATGTTTAAAATTTGAAAATTTTTACTGTGGGGTGCAAATTGAAATAATAAGTTTCCGGTGTAATTCATTTTATAATATAAAAACTTGTTAATATTGAACTTGTTAAAACAATGTTTTCAATCCATTATTACTTTAACTTAAAATTCACTCAGATTATTTTTGTAATCCTTATTCAGGCGGCTGCAAAAGTAATCTTCAGTAAAATCTCACCATTAATTATTCCTCTTTTATACATAAATTGATTGATTCGTCTATACTACATAATTACCTAAACACCAAACTTACACCCATCATCATCAATCTGAATAAAATTACTATGATTTTCCTCTCGTACACCAGACAACAACAGATAACAAGAAGAGAATTCTGTTTTATTTTTATTATGGATTTTTTCAAAAATAAAATTTCTTTCTCGTTTATACATAATTTTTATAAACGCAAACTAATTAGCATTTATATCTCATTTTTACTACCCCAGAAAATCCCAATTAATTGCAGAAACCTTAAAATTAACAATAATAAAAAACAAACCAGAAAAAAGGATCACAGACAATAAAATATGATGATGTTTGCGGAAAAACGTAATAACATTCAATTTTATTACAACAACAACAATAAGCGGGAGCGGTAGCAAGGAGAAGACCAAATTCAAGTTTAACTGTCGCCGGTTTATTATTATTTGTATCTCTCAATAATACTAAATGTTATGGATGCTTTTCGGGGCACATTATAGCAATAATATTTGAAGATTTCGATTCCGGTGTCCCGCGCCTCGTGTATATTGATTTATTTTATATATATTTTTAATTCAAATCGATTCGTTATATGAATTATTGAGTGAAATTTTTTTATGAAGGAAAAACTAGGCCACCCAATATACAAGCAGGCAAGGTGAAATTAGCACTAATGAAATATACGTAAAACTACGTGTACTAGTTGGAGGTCACTGAGAAGGCGATTGTTTGGCCGAAAAAGAATTTATCGTGTCTATTCGTAATAGAAATTTTATTTAAGTGTTTTATAATTTTATTAACTGTTAGTCTCAGTTATGTTTTTCAGATGATACCCATAACGCTTTATTTTAACACTAGTGTCAATTCCAGCGCTGGATTTTTCATCCAATGTAGAAATCAACTGTTTAGTATATTTATCTGTTGTAAATACCCCGTGTTTTTTCGGTAGTTTTACATTATACATCCATTCGGACGTTAAAAGCGAATCGTGAAACAGTTTAGAGTGATTATTCTAAAAACAGATGGCGAAGATGTTCGGGTTAAATGTTATACCTAGGTACGGAAATTAGAACAATTATTTTTGATAAAGTTGAGCACGAAGTATGTAAGATTCATGTGAGTTAGATCTTATTTAAAAAGTCAAACGAGATAATTGAAAAGAGGCTCAAAGGCATCAGACTGATTTATGATTTTGTAAAGATCTAGTCAGATAAAGCGGTAGTATTTAATACAAGTTTTCTTTCCAACCTGCCTTTTAATACAACTATTCATTCCCACCCTATCATCAGAAAGCTAAATTTTTTATTTTTTTTTTTTGGACTAAGGCGCTTTCCATCCATTCCCAACCTTACAAAAATAATGCTCTGTACTCGCCGATCTCCTGATTTTGATACAACATGTTGTCCACTATTTACAAAAAAAATCCGCAGAACAACCATAGGTTTAGATTGACGCAATACGCTCATATGTATTACATCGCCTGAAAAGTTCTCGATCTGACACATAAATGATGCCAAAAAATTTAAAACTCATATGATTTTTAAATTCTACCAACCTTCAAACAATATTTTTCAAAATTTGCTTTACATTCTGACCATTCTGTTTACAAGTTACAGTTGTTTTAGTAACGCTGCTTTTGTTAATTTCAAAACAATGGAAAAAAATAATTTCGTGTGTTGAGTAAACACTGTTTTTTTGGTGGGAAAAATTACCGTTGGAGCAAAACAGTGGCTTGATAATTGTTATCCGGCCTCTGCACCAGGAAAATCAACCATTATTGACTGGTATGCTGAATTTAAACGTGGTCGTACAACCACCGATGATGTGCCACGCTCAGGACGCCCAAATGAGGCTGTGACTTTAGAGAACATAAAAAACTCCATGAAATTGTTTTGAAAGACCGAAAAGTGAAGTTACGTGAGGTAGATGTCATTGTAAAGATATCAATGTTCATATTTTGCACGAACAATTGACCGACAATGGCAAAATTGCACGAATTACACATTGAATTGCTTCCGTGTTCACCGCCAGAATTGGCCTCCAGCGATTGTGTGTTTTCTTTGTTAGACCGGGAACTTTTCAGACGATGTGTTATATGAACTTCAGTTCATGTATGAGCTGTTACTCAAATTTATGGTTCCCAGAAACCACGAGCGTCGTTATCAATTACTTTTGAGTTGATGTCCACTATTCAAAATAAATGTCACATGATCATCCGTAAGTTGGTATGGGTCTATAGGATCGTGGGATGGCCCAATCTATTTAAACTATACTATTTCAGATTTAAACAAATGGTTTGTTGAGCAATTTGAGTGAAACCATCTTTGGAAATTTAGTAAACATGTAATTTAAGTTCTTATTGTTCTTCCAAAGGAGCTTTGTTGTTCTTCCAAAGGATGAGTATGGGAAAATTATACTCAAACTTAGCTTAATATTTGTTACTAGAACTTAAATCATCTTTGATTTTGGAACAAGTTCAGTTTGAGTAAAATTTCCTGTATCTGTTCTTTGTGCGCTGAAACGTCTGCATCGAAAAAATTATTCCAACTTATTCAATTTCTATGCGAGACAGAATAGCAATATTATAGATAGTGACAATAAGAAAGAATGCCTTCCTATGTAACATCATGCTCAGATTGTTTCATACAACATTTTACCAATAATTATTAATCATATTAATTTTCATACTGCTAGCTACCCAGCGGCCCTTTCATTTTTGAGTGAATTTCAGTACTATCAATAATAAGACATTTCAAAGGATGCACCAAAATACCACCATCTAGAGATAATTTCTGTGTGTTTAACCTACCAAACAGCAATACATGCTATTTCAACACCGACATCCCATTATGGTCAATAACAGGACATCACAGAAATTGCAACAAAATACCACAATAACGAGATAATTCCTTTGGGTCTAGCCAATCAAATCGTCGTTTTCTCACTGTTTGACCAAAGAATGCGTTAAATGTTTAAATAATCAATCAATTATCTAGATTTTGCCTCGAGCTATATTTAGTTCCATCTTACTTGACCATAGCAGTACCAATTAAGCAATTTTCTATTGTCGGCATTCCGCTAAAGTTTAATTTACTCATAATTCTACGCTGCATATCTCGGAAAAACACAACTGGCGACTCGCCGTCTTCTAAATTTAAATTTAATTACAATTCATTTTGTTTATTTCCGAAAAACCAAACTCATCAAATTTTTTTTATTATTAATTTTCTTCCTTTATTACTTTTAATTATTTCATACTTAAATTAAATTATGTATGCAAAATAATAAAAATTAAATTATTATATTTTTATAATCTTTTCGCATTTAAAATTTTTTAACATTTTTTTGATTGATTTACGATAATTTAATTTCACATAATACATGATTGGATTCACTAGCATTTTTATTTTTTTCTGAAATCCTTGAACTTTTTATTTTATTTTAGTTTTCATTTCGTTTAGTTTAGTTTTATGCTTGTGAAGGACAACCGCGAGTTAATTAGCGACTATGAATATATTTTTACGATTATTAGTACTTTTTTAAAATATATAGTGTCTACATTGAAACATGACGAACGAATATAATTTGGAAAATTATATATTTTTCGAACGGAGATATGCTAATCTAAAATATGTAGAACGCATTGTATAACAACAACAACAACAACATATTATCAGACGAAAACAAATTTCCAGGAAATCAATTTTAAATTATATACGTGTTGTCTTCTTATATTACCACTTTAGTTTCCGAAACGAATTGGAGCACAAGAAAATATAAACATAAAAAGAAATTAATTAAATTAAAATTAAAAATACACGCACTCGATATTTACGATATAGTTTTATTCTAATATCCTACGAATACAACAAATAATAAAAGGAACATGTCAAAGTATTTTAATATTAAATTTGACAACAACAAAAGGAACATCAAAACAAATTTATTTATTTTTATTTTAAAGGGGTTCTGACAGAATTTTTCTCTACACGCACCAAATTCATAATATACTCTGTCATTCTATCGAGTTTCACTCGACAAAAAATCTTATTTGCAGATACTAAAAAAAATAATATTCTAAATAAATAAAATTAAGAAATTTAATATTTTATGGAAATACGATATTAATTTTATTAAAAAATGAGAAGAAAATAAATTAATTTTTTTTCATCCTAAATGGGATCCTAATTCTACAACAAGAGACTAAAGAAATTGTATGCGAATGACATGATTTTTATAGAATAAATTACGTGAGCCTAGCCGATTTATCGAAAGGCATTTTCTCGAACCAGTTACATGAACTTGTGCTCATCGAAAGTGTGGCTACGGAAAAGTGTTAATACGATGCACTTGTCATGCTCGAACTTCTTAATAGTTGGCGAATTAGGTAGTCAAAACAGTTAACCACACAAAATAAAATTATTTACACAAAATTTTAAATATTCACAAAGTTACAAAATTTTAAATATTCATCGAAATGCTTGCCGCACTAAGGTCGTTTCCAAAAATCTCAGAAAAATTCGATGTCTTCATTTGGTAACATCTTGAGACTCTTGGAAATGGCTATCTAATAGGTTAACCCCAACCTGATATTTAATGTGGAGCAGCTCCAACTCTTTTTATGTTATTGAGGTTAACAGTTTTGAATAGCAGTACATGGTTTGTTAATCTGAAACCCAATACCTAATATATATTGTTTTATTTACATTTTTTCATTGCTACACTTTTTATCAGATACATTATTCGTTAATTTGTGTGAGTTCACTTTTCGTTAAAAAAAATCACTTCCATTGACCTATTCGGTACCAAAACAAGAAGTTTCGTACATTTCCGTTTCGTGACACGCCGCTGGCACACATTTTTTGATACAGATGTTTTAAAACGACCTTGACATACAAACGCACCAAGAGCTTTTCCAACGAACATTTGAGACAGTGTTGGTTGGTTGGCTTTGATTTTCGTTTTCACGAATCACTCAAATTTGCATTCTTCCCAAATCGATGTTGAGTGAAATTTTATTCAAAGATTACTCAAATTGAAGATATTAGTCCAAAGACTTTTAGTGACTTCCTAAAAGGATTTCAGTTTAATTTTAAGCCTGGTTTCAATGTGTTCGTACGTTTGTCTTTATTCACGTAAAACGCGAAGCGTACTCAATTTAGACGTTGAATCAAAACTCACAAAAGCATTTCAGGCTAATGCCACTCAAATTTTATGTTCTTACCAAATTGAGTATAAGTGAAATTTTAGTAGGAAATTACTAAAATGAGAATTTAATTTTAATCCAATACAATATCTCAAATTTATCTTTGTTTACTGTTATTAATTAACCTTTACAAATGTGTCAAGCTTCCCATTCAAATTTAAATTGGCCCAAACTTATTCTTTGATTGAAATTAAGGTATAAAATTAGACAAATTAAAATTTTAAGCCGAAATTTAAGTGTTCTTCAGTGTCACACAAATTTTCAAGTTGAAATTCAAAAAAATTCCTTTTCAAATTAATTAGAGTGAAATTTTAGTAAAAAATTTCGAAAATTGAAGATATTTACTCTAGTTCAAATATTTCTTAATTTGAGTGACTTTCTAAAACAAATCCTTGTTTAAATATACTCGTAAATTTATCTTTATTTACTTAAATAGAGTAAAACTTAATCTTCAGCAAAATTGAATTACAACCAAAATCAAATTTGATTGAAATTAAGGTGAAAAATTTCTCAAATTAAATATTATAAGTCAAATTAAAATGTCAAATATTTCTTAATTTGAGTGACTTTCTAAAACAAATCCTTGTTTAAATATACTCGTAAATTTATCTTTATTTACTTAAATAGAGTAAAACTTAATCTTCAGCAAAATTGAATTACAACCAAAATCAAATTTGATTGAAATTAAGGTGAAAAATTTCTCAAATTAAATATTATAAGTCAAATTAAAATGTCGCTAAATTTGAGTGGCTTTTCAAACTTAGTTCAATTCAATTTTAAACCGAGATTGAGTGTAGTCAAGTCTCACTCAAATTTTCAATCTAAATTCCACTAAATTCATTCGAAATTAAGAAATTCTATCTCAATTATGCTAAATATAAATAATTTCTGTTTAAATTTAGACGAGTTTGCGTCCTTAAAATTACTGAAATTATTTAAAACTACATGTTTACTCTATCTAGTCTCACTCAAATTTTTCAAGCTAAATTTAACTTCAAATTGAAGAAATCGACGCTAGTTCAAATATTACTAAATTTGAGTGATTTTCTAAAAGAATTTCTAATTTTATTTTTAAGCCGACCTTAAATATATTATAATACTCTTATCTTTATTTTCTCTATACAACTAAAATTGGAAGAGCAACGTGGAGTAGGTTTCACTCAAATTTTTTGTTTTTACCAAATAACTGGAATTTTTGTACAAAAATTACTCAAATGAAATAATTTAATTATAATTCAAGTATCTTTTAATTTCAGTGATTTTCTAAAAGAATTTCAGATGAATATATTATGTATAGAACAAAGCGAATTAAGCTAAATTTCACTCAAATTTAAATTAGTTCAAAACCAAATTTGATTAAAATTAAGATATAAAATTTCGCAAATTAAAATTTTAAAGAACTTCCATCAATTAACTCTTAATTTAAATGCCTTGCTGCAATTCTATTGAAGCCCCCAATGGAAGGACAACGCTAGCTTAAACACACCTTTACTTTAGTCTCACTAAAACACACTTTTGCTTTAGTTTCTCTAAAATTTTAATTAACTTTTAATTTAATTCCTAATTAATTATCTCTTAATATGAGTTCTTTTTTTATCAAAATGAGTTTAAGTCAAGGTGAGAATGATTGTATGTTTAATTATTTTTTGACTCAAGTTTGACTGTAAACTCTATAGCACTCAAAATAAAGATTATAACTCTAATACAATTACCTATTAGATTGAGTGATTTTTATTAGATGAATTTCAGTTTGAGTGACACAACTATTCTAATGTAATAACTATTGAATAATTATTGATAAGTAATATGAAAAAATATTTAAATTTAAAAATAAAACTACTTTTTATCTTTAATTAATGAAATTCAGTGATAAAATTTGAGAAAAAATTGAGCTTTTTAACTTTTTAAGAACATATTTATTTTAAATATTTATTCAAATTTCACTCAGATTTTTTAGTTAATTTCCACTCAAAGTTCGATTGTGCGAGTCGTTCCTCCTATAACTCTCTTTGGATGAAATATGACAGACAGACTTAATTTCAACATTTCATATGTCAATTGCTGTATAACAACATATGTACAACATTGACTACTTTCTTCAACAATATGTCACTCATCCACGTTTCAGACGGGTCATGCGTTAGCCTAATACGTTTCTCTCATAAAAACTATCAAATTAAGAATCTTACGCAAAGGCCTCGAATTACCATATCCGATTCATCATAAATACCATATCGGAAATTATGCGCAAATAATACTTCTTCACATCAAGTAAAAATGGTGTTAGTGGAGTTTTACTCGTCGTTGAGAAGTCTGAAGTGTATAGGCGTCTCTTCATCGAATTGCCTTGTAGAAAACCGCTCTTCTTGATAACATTTAAAAATTGCTCGTTTTGCTGTATTCATCCCAGTTCTGTAAGTCATGCCATTTCTTTCCAATTTTTCTTACGATTGACTGTAGTCGCATCACATGATTTTCTGTCACTTAATTTTTCAAATGGCAATAAAATTTTGTGTCAAATCCGTAACCAATTATTTAGATGGACTAAATTGTTTTTTAGGTATTGCGCCTGATTCGACGAGAATCCATTTTTTTGTTTTTAAGGATGTCAATAAATTTTTTTGAAAATTTGTATAGTGTTCAAATAGCCTTAGACATAGAAACAAAATAGAAGACAAAAATAGCAACTGTACATTGAATTGGGCCCATTAAATTTCTGGCTTTGTTATTTAAATCAAAGTGTTACTCTATCATGGCGTAAATTTTTTTGAAATATTTATCTTAAGAGGCATAAAACATGTCTGGCTAAATTATAGTTTTAACTAATCCTTGTATATAAAACCACGTATAACGGAGTATTTCGCATTTTTGGAATAATACACTAGGATCTACGAATCATTCCCTATAAATTTTGAGAAGTATTAACCCCAACCGTTTCTAGACTAAACAAAATCATAAAAGCTTAACTATTGGTAGTTTGTGTTACCTCTGGGATTTGGCAAATCAAATTTATGACTCCCCAATACACACTAGTCCATTAAACCGTACATATAAAACAATAGTGTTAATGGAAATATATCAATAAAATCCTAAAGATTTTTATTTTCCCCAAATATAAACTCGTGAAAAATTGTGCAACGAGAAAATCAACCCTTTCATTTTATAGAAAATAACAAAAGCTTATATAAGGATTTGATGCGGTAATAAAATATCTATTGTTTAAATCTCTATATAGACTCGGTACAAAAGACAAGAAAAATGTTTTTCAAATCAATTTCCATTCCAAAAATTAAAACATAAATATTATGATTATCATAAATTTAATTATAAAAAGAAAAAGAAACCGAATAATCAATTAAATAAATTAATTACCAATACAAAAATGTTTATAGAGAGTGTAATAAATTTTAAGGAAATATGACTTTATTTTTGGAGGAAGTAAAAAAAAATTCCATTTCCATTAAATGAAAAATGATTACCACTTAAATTACAATATTTTTTTTTTGGTGTACATAAAAAAGCATAATGGAAATTCTATGTTACGGATTTTTTTTTATATATTTTATTATTAAATGCTAATAAACACTCATTATAAAATATAAAAACAAAAACACACACGCGCGTTTTTTTGTTTTACCCTCTCAAACCAAATCAAACCCCTCGAATACCACACACGCCACGCCGCCCCTATCCTCCACACTACGGCCATGAATATATAAAACCAACAACGATATGGAAAAATAATGAAAAAATAATTAAAATAAAAATCCTTTTTTTCGCAATATAATAACACAAGAGTACATACATGTATGAAATTTTCTTTTTATTTTCCTGTGAAAACAATATACCGTACACACACCCCGCCAGTGTTGTATACAAGCGTCGAGCGCCGAGTGTGCGTTGCTGCGAGAAGAAAATTGTGGGGCGACGACGACGATATGATTCAAACAATTATGCACTTTTTTTGGTATTCGTATATGATACGACAAGGGAATAATTAAAAGTTCATCTACACATGTGACTAAATAATTTTCCCATTTTCCGTGCTAAATTATGAATTTAATGTACGCTAATAAAAATGTTATTAAATTAACTGAAATTAATTTAATGTAAAGAGTATATCACTGCACTCGTGTTTTATTTGTGTAATGGATCCGGTTGTACATTATTCCGGCTAATTTATATATCCACCTCTGGAAAAACAATTTTCCATCCAGCAACCAACCAACCACCCACTTACAAAAAATATTCAGAATATTTTTTTTTTATTGTTGTTTTGTTTTATGTATATACTCACAAAACCAAAATTAAAAATATTTAAGTACATTTTTCATTATTATTTTTTGATTTCAAAGAAAAACAAGAAAATTATGTTTTTGAAATGAAAAATTCTTATTATTATTATTATATAATTATTATTGTGAAACTAATTTATTCTAAATAAACAATTAGTATACTCTCGCTCTGTAGTATATACACACTTCAAAAGCCACTGTTGTTTATTAATTACACAACGTTTTTAATTAGACGAACGGAAATAGTTGAGTAACGGAAGGTCGATATATTACATAAAGTCATTGTGAAAATTCTAGTGAAAAATCGCATAAAATTTTCATTTAAAATATAAGAAATATTGCCATTTTCCGATATACACTGATAAATGTTATGGTTGAAGAATCGAGAGAGAAACACAAAACTAAATTAATGGATTTTTAATTTAATCGGTCTGACTTGAACTGTAACAAATTAGATTTTAAATTATCTTACAGTTTCTTTTTTTGTGTTGTGTGGTGTGGTGGTGTGTTACAGATAAAAAAATTATAATTGAATTAATATGTTTAAAAACGTAACATAAAAAATTGGAATAGACTTGAGAATAGTTTTAGTTTTATGTTTTATTCAATTAAAAAACATTTGTGTGATGCTAATCGACTAGGATTGCGATACTGAGCTCTTGAAGTGCGATATGCGTATAATCATTTTTTGATCTGTTCGTCGCAATTTTTTGAGCTCATCGTAATATTTTCCGGATATCTAGATTGTAATCTCTAAGTTATCGTGATTAGGAAATCAATAAAGTGTTAGGACCATTAGCAGTTACTTTGGTTGAAACAAATTAAAATAAATTTAGACATGATTACAAAAAAATAAGACCTCACCAACCATTGTCATTCCAAAATTTGGATTATAGGGTTAACTTACAAATTTTGGCTTATTGGGTACTGACCTAATGTCAAAACTAAAGTAAAACAAAGAATATATTTTTAATAATTTTAGTATTAACTGATATGCACCTTTCACAATTACTTACACACAGCATGCATTAAGAAAATTACACACGACGAACTTTGTAATAAAAAATTAATTAAAAGTAAAGATAAAAAAGAAATCGAATAAGTATAATTACAAATTAGATTATAATCTTCAACATCAATTATCGTAATTAGGAATTTAATAAAGTGTCAGAAGTATAAGTCGAATTTCTAATTCTCTACCACCATTTACAGTTACTTTGCATTAATCAGATACAGTTTCTCAATCCAACAATTTATTGTCGACAATTTGTCATCGTCTTGCCATTCCAAATTTTAGATTATCGGGTTAACTTACAAATTTTGGGCTATTGGGTGCCGATTTAATGTTGAAGCTCAGGTGAAAAAAATGTATTTTTTGATTTTAATGTGAGCTGATCATGCATGAATGACAATTACACGATGTTTAAATTCCATTTCACAGCGCCGAAACAATCTTTATATTAATGTTTTTAGCTGCAGTAGAAATAAGGCAACTTCCAATGTCGTTAATTTTATAAAAAAATCTTAAAACTACTGTTCTACTTCAAGAAGGGCGGTTTAATTATTCCCTGCTTGTTGGAAATGCACATATGGCATGCCTATATTTTTTGCGTCTAGATCAGTTATATTGTTCGCCTTAAAGTCCTTTCCCGTCGGCACATTGGCTCACATAGTACATCGAACAATCACAACCCATATTTTGATACAATGCTTGCATACTTGGCAGGTTTAGATGGAATATATTAGGTAAAAATGGTAACACACTAATTGCTCATTTACGACAGTGCTATCGTAGGGTTGATAATGGGTTCTCAAAATAACATACAAAATTTCTCTTATGATTTACGAGCAGCGTACCAGTTGAGTATGAATACCAAAATATCTGTAAACCTTTTGCATACCATTATTGCTCGGTATAGTGATCCAAAATATTTATTCTAGATTTTTTTATTTAGGAATCTGTCTATATTAATTGTTATTTTAAAGTTTTTTCCGGTTTTTTTAGACAAAATATTATTTACAAATACAATGACGACTATTCAAGTCAGCAAACCAAAGAGCTCATCTACTCATATATCTATCACAAAAAGTAGAAAATTAACCTCCCCCCAATTTTTAACACCCAGGGTGATTGTGTAAAAATACACATAACCCTTATAAATAATAAGAACCTTCTCGAGTTCTTTCTTGGCAGTTTGTATTTGTAAATAATATTTTGTCTAAAACAGCCGAAATAAAGCGGCTGAACGAACACGAAACTTTTTCTTGATTTCTTGATTTTATTGCGAACTATCTGGCGATTTGAATGAGGGACTGCTTATTCCATTTTATACCGTCTTTGGTGGTGAGAAATATTTTGGAATTTCAACATTGCATTCTTCATCTTCAGTTTCATTCGCTTCTTCGTTGTCTGCATCATACTGCAACCAACTGTGTAGAAAGGCAAACGTGAATGCCACAAACCGCAAGTGCTTGAATTCGAAACTTCAAGTTTAAAAGATAAATATATAGTTCATTAAATCAAATCATTTCCGACTTCCATCCACGTTGTTGCGGTTTCTCGTTACTCTTAAACAGGCTCAAGTGGGCAACCAACTTTATTGCATCAGCCTGACATCAAAGCAGAAATGACACACCACCACCAGCTCCATCTTACGATGAAGTGCGAAGCGTGATGAGAAATTATAAGGCATCTGGTGAGGCCGGCATCTGAACCGAACTAAAGAACTGCAGCGATTAACTTTTCTGCCACATTTGAGCTTGCTTCATCGATTTGATTCGGCTGAATTGTAAAAACTATTACGGAATAGCTAGCTACAAGGTGTTGGCCAACGTATCGTTAGAAAATGTGATTCGCTACTTTAACAGCGCAGAGCAGCTTCTTGTATTACAAATTTAGCTAAATATTAGCTTACGTGCGAGACTCATATGAATCCTGAATCGTAGCATCGTGTCTTTTAAAGCAACTATTATGCCATTGGAAACAAAAGCCCAATAAGTGAAAGCAAACACTTAACAGGCGGGCACACTTCGAAATGGTGAGTGAGGTTAAATACTTGGGATCGATGGCAAATGTACAAAACTCAGTCTCTGCAGACATAACTTTGCGGATCAGGGCAGATTACCAAGCATTCTTCGCTAACATTAAAGTTTTTAACTCTCGCTGATCGTGCAAAAAAATCGTAGATGATTATCATTGCTCATCATTCGTATGATACTGTATAACCTGAAAACGATCTACGGTTTTTGTAGACACCTTTGGACACAATCTTATATCTGTTCATAAGTGAAAAACTTATCCAAAGCTGACAATATTATCGAAAAAATAAGAAAATTTCGTGTGTTATTAACTTTTCGTACGTCTGACACTTTAAAATCAAAAGGAGCGCGTTCGTTGAGCATCCTTTTCTTGTCTCTATATATCTGAAATATTTCTTTGGATTTGATAACTGTTGATGCATATTTTTCTTCAATATGTTTTCAATATAACTAACTGCTGCCTTTGGATTCCGGTTCCGTTTTGGTTTGAATTTGTGCCGTTTTACTGGGTAATAAAGAATCATGCAAAGATTAATACTTAAAATGAGCAACTTAGTACGATAACTTGGCTACGCACTTAGAATAAAATAAAAGTTCAAGTCGTGCTACTGTTCCATTGAAAGGTAATAAACCGGGGGTTTCAAAAATGTCGGTTAAGTCTAAGATGATTCGTATATGACTTATACGTTGCCATCATATGTTTGGTTTTTTTCAATACCGCATACAAAAAGAAATACTGTTAACCTACTCCATCAAAAAGATCGTGATAGAATGAGAAACGACGAAGAATTGTCATACATGCGTGGTTTAAGACATTATAATGAAAGAAGGAACGTAAATGACATGTCACACACTAGTCTGCGCTAGTCTATAAAAACGAAAATTCTGTTCCACACACATCTAGAAAAAATATTAGGAATGGAAACGAAGGTTTTTCATAAAATAACATTCACACAAGTGTTGATTTCCAACTGGATTCTTACTCAACTCAGAACCTATAAATCATCTGCAAATTACCCAAAAAAAATTTAAATTTTTATTGTAACCTCACCAATAAATCCCAATGAGCATAAATACGGTCAGCCCTAAGATATTTTGCTGTGTTTCTTGATGCTTGATCTGATCCGGTTCAGTTCATGTTTCGTGAAACAACACAAAGGCGCCTACTAGATTTCAAATCTAAATTTTTCATCTAAAACAAAATTTAGATCAGGTTTTCCATTTAAAATTTAAACTGATCCGGATCAATAGTTGTTATGAAACACGGCATTTAATACTCAGTGCCACTACACCACATAAACAAAATTCAATCGAAAATTTTCTAACTGTAAAAGACGTATAAATCGTTTGGGCTACAGTCTTACCTCGTCAATAACGCCTATGCGTTTTATTTGGGAGCCTCAATAACTCGCAAATTTGAATAGTTTTGAATTTTTCTCGATTTCAGCGCCCATTAGAATGCAACGCCTAGGCACAATTTTTTAAATTTCTTATACTTAAAAATGGAACATCTTCTTTCGGTTAAAAAAGACCAAACTGGTAATTCCAATTTATTTAAATTACTCGCCACTTTTCAATTTTGGACTTTTACACTTTAAATAATAATTGCTTTACATACTTCTAACGTTTTCGATGTTTATGTAAAGCAATAAACTACAATAAAAATCTCGAATAAAGTGCCCTGGGCACCGTACCGTTCTATTCGAACAACATAAGCGTTATTTACGGGGGAGGACGTAGTAAACGGTATTTTCAAAAGATTGTGAATATTTGCCAGCGGAAAATAAGAGGTTGCGCCAATCGCCACAAAGGCAGCACTATCATAATCGAGAATTTTTGTTGTAATTTTAATAGGCCCAAAACCTCGAAAATTTCCCATTTAGATTTGCAATTTTCCATTCTTTCAAATCCAACCCGTGCCAAATTTTCGTGTAGCATGACAGATACCTACATTTCTTTTAAAATTTATGTTTGAATTCAATTTCAATCCTAGAAACCAAATTTAAAATTATTGGTTGTCCAGCAACGACAGATCTTAGAATTTTGTCCAAATTTCGTTAAAAAAATTCGTTAATAAATGGAGAAGTTCCATCTACCAATTTGAAGAACACTTTAACACTTTTGTGATAGTGCTGCCCCTTATGTGGCGTGTAGCGTAATCTCTAATTTTCCACTATCTTAATCAGTATAAATTTAAGATTTCATTTATTTATTAAACATTGTTGATTTGGTTTACGCTTTAGCGATCGTACAAGAGTAGTAATTAAAGCTTCCGCCTTGGAGGTGCGGAGTTTGTATTCTGCCAAGACCAGGATATATAAATGGAATTTTCTCATTTGAGTACTAATCTATGGTTTAAAGACGTCACCTTTTAAGGCTTTTGTGTCTCTGAATTTTTCGTTCATTCAAATTGAACAAGACGGAAACCAAGATAATTCAGGAAAACATGTAGCCTATAAGTCATAATTTATTATTACTTATAATCCCTTCATTTAATGAATAACTTAGATTGAAGGAGGCAAGGAAACTATAATACTTTGGTCATTCCAAACACAAAATTGGTATATTTTAATTTAAAACCCTTTCGACTCGAATAAAAGGCATAAATAATCAGCAAGCCGAAAGAAAGCAAAATAACAACAACAAAAAAGTAGAAAAAGAAGGCATAATAACAATAATAACAATTCAAACCCTGGTTAAATGATCTGGGATTTTTGAAAAAATTCACGTTCCGATCATAAAAATTCAATGTTCTGGAAATGACAAATGGGATATTAAATTTATAGAAACAGAATAACAAAAAAAAATCTGCAAACAAACCAGCAACTACAAACAGTTCGTTCATTCATTTCCATCCAAAAATTGTGTATGTGTAGTATGGTGATGTGGAGGAGATGGAAAATTTATTTTTCTTCAGTATTGCTGCCTGCTCATTTGATTTTAATAGGTTTGTTTTTTTCGTGTTATTCATGCTTTTCTAAATTAAACAAACCGTAACATACAAAACATCTATTGTGTCAATTCTTTTTTATTAAAAAAAATATATATATAAAATCGGGGAAACATATCTTCCACTTGTCAACGGTACCGAAACGAGAGAGAGACCCCGTCACATACATTTATTCAACAGAAAGCCAATTAGAGACATTTAATTACATTTCAATCATATAATTAAAAAATATCAAAAAAGAAATCGCTGCTGTGTACGATTATACATCATGTATCAGAGATCTACTACATATATAATCAATTTTCATTTTTCAATCAAACACAACACAACAGAGTACATAACGAAAAAAAAAATTATTTCAATCAAACTGATTGACAATTCAAATTAAAAACCAAACCTAGAGACGGAAAAAGAAACAAAGTCACAAACAATAAAAAAAATCGAAATTAATTTTAATTCCTCCCGAAACGTCATTGATTTCAATTTTTAATTAATTTTTTTTTTATTCAATTTATCTAAATTACGATTAACATACGTCTTATTTTATCGCACGCGGTCTCGTAATTTTTCAAGGATATTCTAATTAGAACGTTGATTTGAATATTATACTTGACCTTCTTCAATGAATTATTTTAGATTTCGTTCAAGGTTGATGATTTTATATTTCTTTATCTTAGCTCAACATCTCAACTCTTGCTTTTATTAAGTATACGAGTATATAGATACTTGACGTGTAAACCGGAATTCCATTGTTCTATGTTCTAATAGACGAACTATAAAATTTTTTTAGTTTTTTGTATTAGATTTCTAAACCAATCCTTTCTAAAAAATTATTATACTTCATTGTGTAGAACTCGTGCGCGGAAAATGTATTTTTTTTTATTATTTCGTAATAATTTTCAATTTTCATACTCTGATGAAAAACAGTCAATGTACTAAAAATTGGAAAATAAGAAGACATATAAGAAAATGTTATTTCTTTTACGGAAAATTTATATGTAATTTTCTTGATTTAAGAAAAATATAAAAAACAATAACCAAACCATTTTTCTTTTTCATTTTGGGATTTTTATTGCAGATTTTCTATTACGTTAATAAAAACGAAAATTGATGGAAACTATAATAGCAATATATACATTTTAGTGATAGAAAGACATTTTAATATTGGCAGTCGTCGGATGTGTCAGTAGAGAAGCTTGATTTATCGTCTTTATGCAGACGGAATTTATTAAAAAATAGAAAATTGCATGAATCGGGAAAAGATGGCATCAAGAAAAATTGGTTTAAAATTTTACTCTAGAAATCATGTTTAAATGACGTAAGGTTTTCTGTCCTAAGAGTGTATTGAATTTTCTATATTTAAAATTCCTATTTTCATCTCAATACGACATTTTAACCTCAAAAATTTAATCATTTTTTATTTTTGAATGTTATGTGTGAGTATTTTGTGAGTTTTACTTATTTGAATTGAAACCAACCAGGCGTATTTGGATGAACGTGTTTACTCGATTTTTACCAGTAATATCAACATTTCTGTGAATTGGAAAAGACGGTAAACCACAGGAAATGCTAGAATATGGCGACTCCCAAACGTATCATTGCTGCATTGAATTTGTAAACATTTGTTTTTCATCATCCGCGAATATCCCCATTTCACGGAGTCCTTCTGGATTTGAGTAAAAGGGAAATATTACATACAAAACAAATTTCATGAAAAACGGTTTTAATTTTTTGTTATAAACACATGATGCTCAAGGCATTCACATATAATAAAACGAGTACTGTACCAGCAAATTTGCTAGGGTACTGATAATAAAATTTGACTCAGGAAATCATGCTCTTGAAAAAAATCAAAATGAAAACAACTCAAAATAATTTTCTAATTTTTCGTTCATTTTGTAAAAATTTGTTTTTAAAAATATTATATTTAAGTATTATTTCGCATTCTATACAAAAAAATTAATTTGTCACTAGCGCCAAAGTTGTGAGTTTGTGAACTAAAGTGCTGGTAATAAAATTGTTGCTTTTCCAAAACCTTTCAACCATAAATGATTTATATGTCACATGATTTTATTGGAATGAGCTAAATGTAACTGCTTTCAGCGCCGCAACCGTAGTTTTGAGTATTAACCCGCTTGCAAAAATTTTCCTTCGGCCAAAATCTTAAAAACGTTGAGCCGCATGACCATATCAGAATGTGGAAAAATGTATATGGAAGCAATCCCACAATGCGCCATACCAGCGACAAAATGGTGAATTTATCAACTAAAGCGCTAATAACATAATAGTTGCTTTTTCCAAGACCTGTCAAATGATATGCTACATGGTTACATGGGAATGGAAAAAATTGTAACTGCTTCCAGCGCTACAACGGTAGTTTTGATTACTATGGTGTTTCATAAAAAATTACGGAATTCTTCAAAATCTTTTCAATACAACACGTATATATTATATGTTAATTGTATAATTAGCTATCAACGCCAAAACGATAGATTTGTGAACTAACGCTTTGGTTACAAAATTGTTGCTTTTCCAAGACATTTGAAATGATATGCTACTTCCAGCGCCACAACGGTAGTTTTGAGTACTAAAGTTTTCAGAAAAATGTACGGCATTCTTCAAGACCTTTTCAACGATGTACGACAAGTATATATTCTATAATAAACGAAAAATAAGCTACCAACGTCAAAACGGTGGATTTATGAACTAAAGTTGAATCGAAATTGATGTCTAATCCAAGACCTGTCAAATGATATACTACACGAGTGTATGGAAACAATGCAATATGGTATTCGGTGGTTTTTGTGTGTGATTTTTTAATTCTCCGAATTAAAAATAAAATAAAATCGGCGAAAAAAAATTCGAATCGCCTATGCCGTCCAGGTGGACGGACAATTTTTTAATTCTTCGTTTTTGGGGTCAGGGATCTTCAACACTGCAAGATAAGTATTATTGAGACTTATAGACAAGGCGGAATCCAGGAAGGCCTCTATGTGTCAACAGTCTAATATTAAATTTCTTCAAGACCTTCCATGCGAGATGATTTTTGCAGACTTTCATATAGAAATGATGAAGACCAAGCGCAAATTTTCCGAAACGTCCATAAAGTTGTATCCTAAAGTTGTCGGTCTGGGATGAGAGAGTGGACTCTCAGGCGAATGTATTATTAAATATAGGATTAATCGAGTTTAGAAAATACGACAAGTAATGATTTAACTGTCATATCGTCAAATTATGGAGAGATACTAACAATAAAAAGATAAAATGCAGGTCCTAATTCATTGATCCGCTGCAATTTGTTCTGTCGAATTGAAGACGATTGCCAAGATTAAATTTCTAAATAAATCAAAATGCAACTACATTCGCTTGTTTTACCACATCGGTAGTTTATTACTTCATTCGAACTAAAAACATTCGTCGCGATCATTAATTTCACTCAAAATCTTATAATCGCTTGGAATTACAAATTTTTAATTCATTTCTCACTTCACTCAAATTAAAAGCTGCAAGCAGTAAAGCTAAATTTATTAAATCCGTGACTTCAATGGATTAAACCACTCATGTCAGTACATACAAATTATTTTTATCCAGTTTTTACGAAAGAGAAATGGTTAATTTTCACTCAAAATTGTATAAAATAAAATGGTAGCAACCATTTAGTAGCAGACAATTAAGTTTCACTCGAAGTCTTATATGGTGGTAGATCGACAGAAAATATAAATTTTTCACTCAAAGTCGTGCCCGACGATATTTAATTTAAAGTCGAGTTTTCATTCCCGAAAGCAATTGAGTAAACTTCATAGACGTATTAACAATGTTAAAAATAAAATGTTTATTTGATTTTTGAAATTGTTAATACTCGTATGTTTTTGAAGTCCACTCAAATGCTTTGCATTTGCAGAAAGCCATTAAAAGAATAATGAATGAAGATTTTAAATCGTTCTGGTACAAAGTTTAATATATTGAGCACTGTCAATATATTAAACTGTCAGTTTGCAGCAAATGGGTGATTTAGGGAACTCCATTCGAATTAAACTCCATTGTCCAACTATTGGCAGCCCATATGTATGTACTATATCCCCCTCTCGAAACCCTCGAAATTTGTATTATGCAGTATGTCATAAGAAGTTTTTTACTTCACTCGAACTAAACGTCACTCATAATCGTCACTACCAGTTGGTTAAATTTTTGCTTCAGTTCAAAATTTTGAAAAGTTAAACTAACTTCACTCGAATTAAAACCCACTTACCCCAAAACTAATAATCGTACTCAAACTTAAGCAACCTTTGAAAAATAGATATTAGCAATTTCAGAAATTGAGTAAAATATTCACAAAATTTATTTCGAAAGACCGTAGTTAGTTTGTACCGAGTCGATAACTAATAGTATATCGCGATGACTCTTACGACCTTCCGAAAAGCAATATTGCATCCGACATGTAAAGAGCTTGACATAATTGGAACGGTTATTTAGCACCCATATTTTCATGGAACTTTTTTGTGAGTTCTCTATTCTATATCATGCAGATAAAAGTCACTCGCAGTGATAAGTTGGTCGTTTAAACAAGCGGAAGGTGGTATGGCTGAATTGATCCTGTGATTTTCTTGTAATAAACCAAGTTGGGTCCAAGCCGAACGTACAAAGCGATACTCGATGTGTTGGGTAATGCAGTCTTTCACAGAAATACTGCCCTTCCATCTTTGAGGCTGCTGTCAAATTCATATCTCCATCCTACTACCGCTTCTCTTCGCCTAAACGAAAAGTTTTGTCTATACATCTCTTACTGTTTGTGATACCCTATTTATAATTAGCACAGTCTCTAATTGTCGGTTTCCGCTGCTGTATGCTGTAAAGAAGTAGCTGTAGGACCCTCGGGGTATTAGCGGGATTTTGGAGATCAAAAATACATTGTCAGTTGACGCTGTGGTATTATTATACCAGATGCTTAGACATATTTTACTTTCGAGCTATCCATTCAAGATTATGAATCACGAATTCTGTCATCTACCAAAGTGGGCCGAATTGAACAGTGTGGCAGGTGAAACCAAAACTTTGGTTCCCCGATATCAACAAACTTTTAGTTTGCATTCATGGTCCAATCATTTGTAATTGATAACTTTCACTCAAAATTAACAAATAGAAGCAGTCAACTAAATTTCACTCGAAATCTACTCGGTTATATATTAACTCAAAATTAGAAATCCCCCAAAATCATGCAAACCGTATTCACTTAGTAAACTGGAATTTTCAAATTGAAATACAATTGAGTGAACTTCAAAGACTTCACTCGAATTAAATTAACAATAATAGAAAGGAACTAAAATTTCACTCCTCTTTTAATATTTCTAAAATATTATGCAAACTTAACGATTACGAACCAATTTTATGTTAATTTACCAATTGAAATTTCCAAATAACCGACGAGCATGCGTGCACATTTACATCGATTGAGTAATTTTTCGTTCGATCAATAATATGAATTTCACATAGATTGTTCTACATCGTGTAATGTAATACTCATAATAGCGTTATTTTCTGTAAATCAAGAGTGGTTCTCTAAATACGTAACTTTTAATTTATTTTTACGAGATGTGGTTTAACTAGTTTGAGTATTTTATATATCGGCAAATAACATAAATCTCATGGGGATTCTCTAAGATGTTTTGTATATTAGTTTAATGCTCTTTGGATGAAAACGGCCGTATATATTATTTCTCAATGACCTTTGGTATACTCAATTGTTTGTCTTGTGTTTATCAGGTGTCTATTTAACTCGCTTGAGTTTTTTATATTGAGACCACTAAAATTAAATTGCATATCCCTCTCCTAGAGTGGATAAGTTTTCGTCTACTGTGGTTTGGTCTTCTATATCATTGCCAGCCTCATCTCATATATCGTAGACTCAAGAATTATTGACTCGAAGCTGAATTCGGTAATTCCGTTTATCCCTCCCAGAGGAGCTACGGTTTCTTTGTTGATCACCATGATAGCCAACTTAAAGGTTTTCTTAGCTTCCTCTGTTTTAACGATCTTCCAATTATTGATCGAAAGATTCTAGCTTGAATAATTCTTAGGATTTGATCAAGTCTAACCAGTTTGGTTAGAATTAAATGTCGTGCTTCTGAACCGTCCGCCCCTCCCTTCCCCTCCCCTCCCTTACGAAATTTCGTAACGAGCACGCAATTACTTTAATGCTCGATTTCCTCCCAATACCTTCAAAGAGTAAAATCGGGACAGCATAGCATAAGAAATAGTAAAATCAGCCCATACGAAAACCTTTGGGTATTGGCTTACCCATTTGATTTAAAAACCGAGAGTCTGTCAATTTTACGTAATGGTTTCTCACTTACCTCTCCCTACCATGTGAACCTTCATTATTTTATTTCATTCACTCTATTTTACATAATTACTTAATTACAATAAACTTAAAATAAATTCACTCACTTTGTATGATATTTGTTTCTTCAGCAGTCACTCAAATCCTCAGCTTACAAGAAACACTCAAAAACTACTATTTTTCGCTCAGAATCACAATTTCACATAACGTTCATTTGCTGCAAGAGTGATTTTGAATTTTTCAGTAGAGCGATTTAAAAATATCACTCAAAATTGTTTGTAAAAATGGCGTTTTTCAAAAGTAAATAATTATGCATTCTGATTAGTAAAATATTTTGTTTTCTTTTCCTGCGTCCTCAGTTGGATCTCAATTTTTATAATTCTTTAATATTTCGCAAATTTTAGTAGGATAGTTTCCAATATCTTAAAATTTTTAATTGCTTTCGCGAATTGAGTGTTTTTTATATGGAATTTTACCTAATTTGATAAAAATAGCCACATAAAAGAGTATGTGAATTGAATTATTGGGAATCGTTGATTCGAATATCTTAGTTCGATCAGTCTCGAATGCATTTGAGTGGAATTCAAAATTTCACTCGAAAAATCAAAATTTCACTCAACAATTTTTTTCAATGAAACAATTAAAAGTTTATTTTCAAACGTGTGTACGATAAAATGTATGTAATTACTATACCACATGGTGTGAATATAGTGAGTAATTTGCATCCATTAAATCAAAAAATTTCATAAACTATTCATTATAATTGTGTTAGAACAGGTAATTGTATTAAAAAATAAAAATCTGGACATCTGGTTCCTCTAATAAATCAAAATGTATACAATGGTAAAAATAGACAGGATTAATTAGTTTTACAAAACTAGAATTGTGTTGTGTGTCCCATTAAATCAAACTTAACACACAAATGAAAACGAAAACGAAGCCGGTAGCCTCTAGCATGATTGAATCTCATTAATTAATATTTTTTTGTTGTTTTACATAAAAAACCATTAAATATTATTATTATATTTTTAAATTAAATTCAAATATAATAAATCTTCTAACACGCTATTTTATATTAATTTAACATAAATAATGAAATAGATTGTTATCAAAAAACTAATAATTTAAATAATACAAAATGTTTTTTTTTTATTTACTCTTCTCACTCATAGACCAGTATCAGCGTATGCATTATTTTTCCGGGATACTCAGGCGGCAATAAAAGGACAAAATCCAACAGCGTCGTTTGGCGAAGTATCAAAAATTGTTGCATCGATGTGGGATTCATTACCAACAGATCATAAAAATGTAAGTACACTCATAATTGAATTACATGACTGTTTTGGTTGGTATGGTACATCGTACTTTAAAAATGTTGGCGCACACGCTAACCGAATGTTGCTTTAAAAAGTATGACATCATCAACATTCTACTGTAGTGCAGAATGAAACAAACAAATAACCAATTTCAACTTTAATAATAAACCACCCCGAATGTTCCCCAACCACCGGGAACTATCTCCATGTATATATATAATGGCAACAACACGACGAACACAAAAATAAACGAAAAATGAAAATTTCTAAAAAAAAAAAAATAAGAGCAATAAAAACAATTTTTTTATCAAAATGAAAATATATATAGTTTTCTCCTTTTTATCTTCTTCTCGATATATAGATTTTCCTCCCAATGCACGGAGGAAAACACGAAACCGAAATTGTATTTTATAGAATTTAGTGTGATATCTACATAAAAATAAATCTTTTTACCGGGGAACAAATTTTTTAACAAAATTATTTAATTACGCATAGTCAAAATACGTAAATTTTCCGCAGAGAGAGGTATAAACTATATTATATTTCCCTACACTAATTTTTCCATTTTTATAAACCACTAAAAAGTAATAATTTTCTTGTCATAAAATCAATATTTATAATTTCCGTTTTATGGTGTAATTTAAGTTTTTTCTCATTTTCTTCTTTGTCGTTTTCCAATTTTTTTTTTTCAGTTTGAAGATTTAATTTAACAAAAAAAAGAAAATGTAATAAATTTAGCGGAAATTGTATATATTAAAACCGGCTTTATTGCTTATTTATTTAATTTAATTTTTTTAATGATTTTTTTTAAATTAAATAAATAAATTAAAAAATAATTTATATTTTTGTAAATTATACTCTTTTATCCTGTTTATTTCATTAGTGCCCGATTTTCCGCCCGCGACCGGTTTGGGTATATATCATGATTTACTATAAGGTCGCGCACACATTCGTTGCGTGACATGGCCCTTGTTGATTTATACTATACAAGTTTTCAAAAATAGTTTTATTTTTTTATCTCTCTATTAAATAATAATTTTTATTCGTTGTTATTGTTTATCTATCTCAGATCTATATAAATTTAATATTTATTTTATCTATTTTTATCGTTATTACTTTTTTATTCATAATATAATTTTGTTTTTTGGTTTTTCGTGGAGAAAGCATAAAATTTATTAACCAAATTATTTTTGACCTGATTTATTATTTGATTACAAGCAATTATATTTTTCCGCGGAGCCACGCCAACCTGATATTTATTTGTATTAAGAGATTAATTACTTTTCATAATGATTGATTTTTACAACTGTCCAAAACGAAATTATTAATTGACTCCCTACAACTTGCCGCATGGACATATGTTTCGTACTCACACACATGTAATTGAAATTTCCATTTGAAAGCTAGAACTCTACTAGGAAAATAAAGTTAAATTAAAATTGTGTACTCACAATTAATTATCGTTTGCAAGTTTTATAAAAATAAATATTATATTTAGTATTTTTTGTTATTGTTGGTTTTTCCTATTTATTTATTTAAAAAGCATAATTAGTGCAGTAAATATTACATTATATGTCTTTAGTGAAAATTTAATGCAAGAATCTATAATATAAAACTTTTAACAGGGTGCAATTTGACAGCCGTATTTCTATCGAATTTTTAATACTTTCAATGTGTTGATCAAATATCAAAAATCTATATATGTACTATTCCCAAATAAATTAGTCAGACCATCGTACACGAAAAGATGAGAAAAATTAGTTGTAACAGACTTGGTCCAGTTACAAATACCTAATTAAGCCAAGACAAAAACATTAATAAGCAATAATTAAATCGGAGTGAAGTTTATGCCAAAAAATCAAAATATACACTCTATAAGTGGTCTATAAGTAGAACACTTAAAAATTGAACTTTATAATAATATTTGAAAATTTTTAATAAACAAATATTAAATTTCTACAATATACTCGTAAGTAGAAAACATTTAATTTTTGTAAATAGTTCGGAGTGAATTTAATAAAATAATTTTTTTAAAAACAAAACACGCTTCGAATCTCACAGAGGTGACCGAAGTGGTTCTAAACTAGTATATGATGTATAATACGAAATTTATTTTTCCTCATGCTCGGAAATTTCTGAGGTTTTTGTTATTTGAGAGAGAACACCATTAGAGTGTATTAAGAAAATTCTTAAACATTTCAAATTATTTAACTCGGCCCTTACGGATCGCACGGAGGTGATCGATGTGGTTCCGCGTTAAATAATTTCGCATATTTAATTATTTTCGTATTACACTCAATGACTTGTTTTTTACATCAAATACCAATTCAGAATCACTTCGATCACCTCTGTGCGATTCGAAGTGTGTTTTGTTTTAAAAAATTTAATTTTATAAAATTCACTCAAAACTAATCACAAAAATTAAATGTTTTCCACTTATATGTATTATAGAAATATAATATTTATGTTTCTTAAATTCTTAAATTTTCAAATATTGTATTATGTAAATATAATTTTTGAGTGATTTTTCAATTCCAAGTGGTATAAACTTCACTCCGATAATGAATAAAATATCTTAATTAGGAATCAGTTAGGAACAGATTGAGAATCCTAAATTAATTAAAATTTAATACTTTAAGACATAATTAGTCCAATGAATATTATTTAAATATTAAATATTATTGATTTTGGACGACAGATGTGCGAACCGAAAACCAACAAATATATAAATACGGTATGTGATCAAAAGTTTCCAGATTTTTGTTTGAATGTCATCAAATTATAACAAATCATGCTGGGATAAACGAGTTCAGCATGCACCACATCGTAAACAAAATTTTGGACTTCGCTGATACAAAATTGACCACTGGCTTTTTCTCGACGAATCAACAAACGCAAAACGGCTCGAAACATTTCCGAATGACTGGTCGCGTGAAAAATTAACAACGAGATAATTTTTATCGTCGGGCTGGTTGATGAGTTTCAGCAGCGTGTTCTTTGAGAAGTACTGGAGATCCGGAACATTCGGACCAAATTACTATCGCTATCTGCGAAAAGTTGTTCCCTGGTTTTTGGAACAAAGACGTTTTGCTGTTAAACTCGCCTGATCTCAGTGCAAGGTACTACTCGATGTGACTAATCTTGGAGCAGAGTATCTCACCAAACGTAGTTCATTTGATTAATTTTAATGATATTGATTGTTGGTCTGACAACAGGTTTTATGCTGTTTATGTACTTGTAAACGGTCCAGAAATACGGTAACTGTTTCCGCTTGTAGTATTTTAAAACACGCTCGCGCTAGAACAGTAGCGTAACAAGATACGAGATAACCACTTAGATCTAAAGATAATATCAAGAATTCCTCCGTCATTCAGTCATCAAGAATTCCTCCGTTCATTTAGTATTTTAGATACTATCGGAAGATGAGTCCAAATTTCTGGGCCAGACAGTTAATGGACTCTTAACAATTTCACTGAAATGTGTACTTTGATTAAATAAATTCGTATCAATTTAATTATCCTGGTTAGAGATCCTCAAATTACATAATGGGTGTCTTATTTATCAGTGATAACATTTCAAAATTTATACCATTATACGTGTCTGACACACTACATTTGTAAAACTCTATTCAGGAGATATCTAGTAGGTAAATTCGATGTACTAAATTATTGCAATTGGTTTGTGTGTACAAGATTTGGTTTACTTTTTTATAGGATTTCAGCTGAGTTTATGAATTATGTAATATTTAAAGTATTTGATGCTTAACTAACCTTCCCAGAGGATTGAATTCATCTTGCGATAGTATTTCAAATAGAATAACAAATTTATTACATAACAATGTCAAATGGATTGGTTACAGACTAGACCTGGATAATTCTATTGATACGAATTTATTTTAGCAAGTATGCATTACATTAAAAATGGCCTTTTCAGAGGCTTAGACATAGCCCAAATTGGCCCTCCTAACCAGCAACATAATAAACTACGAAATACGAATTTTCACATAAAATATGAGTTTGAGTAAAAATTTTATATTGACGTCACAAAAAGTACGTAATAAAACAAAATACATTTCGATAACCCTGTATTTGTAGTAGTATATATTTTGTGCTCCTAACTGTTCCTTGAACCCAAAATAGTAACATTTAGGAGAGACAACTGAGAAAATTTTTCGGTACGTCCCATATTTATTTTCCTGGCGCTACTCCCATAGAGGGATTTGGCCGCCATATAATTTTCGCATTAATGTGTGCTTAAACTATTGAATCCTTACCAGGTTCCCACGGTTGGTGGAAGGGGTAGGCTACGGCTGGATGAGACATATTGGCATGTCGAGTGGATGATCTCGTTTTTGCAATTACATTTATTCTGCTCGCATATGGTCACCCAAATATGTAATAACGCAAGCAACGGTTGTTTGACATGGATAATGTAGTTGTTGTCGCATTATCCTTCTCTATGTCTATCCGGCAGGAACGGCAAGGAGTGGATCGTCAGGGTCTATTAAAGAAAACATCAAACACTTTATATAACTTAAAATTGAAGAGGAAATTTTGCAAGCAGTCATAATAACTATAAAGAATATAGGGTGTCGTCAATCCATGGCCTCCCAAGATATAACCTAATTAAGGAAGCCTATTGCACATTATTTAAATCACTTGGATCACGTTTCATAATCGGAGGTGATTTTAATCCAAAAAATACCAGTGGGGGCCAAGAGTGACTTCTAAAAAAGTGAGAGAGCCATTTGCAAGAGGACAACTATGCAGTTGCTAGGTTCATTCTGGAGATCAACCAAATTAATAGTGTACGGATAGAAACAAAATACCCGATCTCATAGACTACTTTATCACTACCTAACCAATAACAAAACCTGTTGGGAGAAATTCCAGTAACTAGTTGAGAATAATACGAATTTGCAGGTGCCAATTAAAAATCCGAAAGAAACGACGTTGAGTAGTCCTGGAGTTCCGTTGAAAATCCTGGCATAGAAGTCGAGCGCCAGAATATAAAACAACTCTAAATTTGTTGTCCAATAAACTAAAGTTGCTAATTAAAGAAAGCAAGAATTAATCCATTAATAAATACATAAGTGGTCTTACTTGGGAAAGTAATGAGTAGGTCCCTCTCTGGGGAGAGTAATTCTTTTTTGGAAAGTCACAAAAAAATTAAACCGACCTAAACTTCAAACTCCACCAGTTAAAAATGAAGATGGAACATGGGCTATAAGTGCAAAGCAAAAAACTTCTTTGTTCGCGGGAAAGAAAATCAAACAACCTACATGCAAAGAAATCTCTAGGATATGACTTAATTCCAGAACAATAAAATGAGCCATGATTGAAGATTCAATACTTTAGATAGTGTGATGGATGAATTCAACGGATAAGCTGAAGGGGCATGCACATGAAATCACTGGGCTGGAACAAACGGGTAAAATAGTAGTTGAGGTACACTGTCTAGCAAAAGTAGGTTTAGAAATTAAATGCAATATTCTAACTTTGTGTTTTCTAATTTTCCCATAGTTTATTTAAATTGTGTTTCGTTTAAGGATGAATCACAATAAAAGCAGTTTCAAACGATCCACACTATCGGCTGTATATGGGCGTGCTCACCACGCAGTCAAACAGTTTGTTTTGGTTTAGTAGTAAAATCGAATTGTGTCAGTTTTATCGAGGTTATGAGTAGCAGCAAGGTCAGGTGTGTTGGTGCTTGGTGTGTTTCATCCTTCACTTGTAATGAATGACCCATCTCCTAAGTGATTATACAAAAAGAAAAATTTAATAATCAAAGCAACTGAAAAATATTTGAAACAATCACGTTTTATAAACAGCCAAAATAGGTTAAAAATTCATTTGTAGAGTTGTTTGGAGTCGATGGGATTTATTTGGCCTAATATTGTTTGAAATTCGTCAAGTATAGAGTCTGTTAGTCGATTTCCATTCAAAATATAGACTGATAAAACGGTGCGATTTTGTTTCTAATTTAATATCAAAATTTCCGGACAATGGCAAAATTAAAATATTTAACGTTATTGAAGAACGACCGCCTATAATAAAGCTGTATACGAAGGAAAAAAAATACTTGAAATTGTCAAATTATTCTGCAAATCAACAGCAACAGCAATTTTTAAAGTTAATAAATGCTTTCAAAATGGAAGGCGGAGTAGCATCGATTAAGCGAGGCTGGTTACGAGCCACAACAAACCGACCAGATAAAAAAATACTGTTAACATCCAATGCCGACCCAAAAATATAAGCACCAAAAATTTAGCGAAGCCTTTTATCGGTAATTTTTTTTCGAAAATTTTTTCATCAATCGGATTCCATCAGTAGGACAGAAAAACACAATTTAAACAAAAATGCTATAAAAATATTTTTTCCCAATTCCCTATTTCCAGAGAAAGTCAGAATAGTGGCACGGCTGAATGTATCCATCGATACACATTATTTTACATTATTTTAGTTCAAACGTATTGCAGAATCGTATGCATAGGTTCTCAGTAGAAGAAATCGAAATAAAACTAATATCGTTATTACAGCGCCATCTATCATGAATCGGAAAAGATGTTTTAAACAAATACTAGGTACTTTAAGCCGTAGAATCCGAATCTGCAATAAAAAACAGGGATTCCTATTTTAATTCCAAAGTTACCCCCGCCCCACTTACAAGAAGGGGTGGAGGGGTACTAATTTTAGCACTAATGTATGTACCTCCGGAATGATTAAATTTTGATAATGGACATTTTTTTCGTAGAGTGCTTATTTTCCGAGATATTTGAAAGTTTCAGCTTAAAAAAATCACCCTGTATAACATGTGTTGCTATAACGGAATGATAAAAAAAATGGGTATTTCTTAGCTGTGTTAGTACAATTTTAAAATATTCGAAAAAGGTCAAAAATCTATGTTAAATGTAGAACTTTATAGACAGTTAAATTTTTAAACCAAATACAGAGCTGTCAAAATAAACTACTTTGAGCCACGACACGCGTTATATGGAGATTTTATACTTCTTGACTATTTTATAAGCCTACCTACATCTGGATACCTCTAAAAAAAATTGTTTGTTTCACTTGGAACAAAAACATAGGAAAGTTTGGTTAAGCATAGGGTTGTGTCTTCAATCATCAATAAATTTGAATGGCTTCTTATAAAATAAAAACCTATTTTGGTGTTAGTCTGCCGTTCACAAATGTATAAGTCAAGCTTACAAATTGCTAAAAAAATCTTCCTCAACGGAACACTCTGTAGAAAAAAGTTTCTAGCAATTTTCGAATATAAAAAGTGTTATCATTATCTTAATGTCATCCCTTTCTGAGCAAAAACAAAGATCTCTAAACAAACAAATTTTTCAAACTTTAAAACAAACTACCTGTTTCCATTTTATAAATTTAATAATTTAAAATTAAAAATAAAAATTAAATAAACTTTTTTATTTTGTGTTTTTGTTTTTTATAATTTAACAATAAACTAAACAATATATATTAAATTAAAAATAAAAATGGAAAAACAAAAATAAAATTTAAATAATTTAATATTACCCGAAACAAAAAAAAAAGTTAAGTTTGGCAAAACGGAAAAAACTTTTAAATATTTTCCTATACACACACACACACATTCATAAAATAAAAATAACTTTTAAGTAATAATTTTCTTCATTTATTATTATTATTTTTATTTCACTTTTTAACAAACAATAAAAATTCAAATTAGCAAACTTTAATGTTATGCAAAAAATAAAAAAAAATTAATTTGAAACAAAAATGAAAGAAATTTGTTTTTATTTATGCCATTTTCTTTTTGTCTTATTACCATTATTTTCTGTTTTGTTGTATTTTATTTTGAAAATGTTAATGATGGAAAAAGGAAATTTTTGCTTTTCAAGGGTTTTTATTTATAGTTTACCGGAAATAGTTATTTAAATTAGGTTATACACCATAAACAACAACAACAACCCATATTATTTTATCATTACACAAAATTTTATTATACATATTTAAGGAAAAGTGAAAATCTATTTTACATTCAAATCACATTTTTTGCAATATCCTATTTACTATAAAATAATATTCTACACTCGACTCTAATATCTCTCTCGTACATTACATTTTATATAGAAAATGCGTACGACACATTCATTGAGCATGAAAATTGCGAAAAATACAAAAAAATCATTTTTCTCTGTCACATTTTGTAATGTATGAAATGTATATATTTTATTATATGTTTTGTAATTATAATGCTATTACATAAATATAATTGTATTAGCTGTCCAAAATATTAATCAAATTTTGAAAAGTCATTTATGCATAATTTGTGTAATTGGATTCTATTGTAATGTGTACTACTTAGAAAAATTTCCTGGAGGAAATGATTTTCCGAAAATATTTTTGGGTTTCATAAAATCACATAAAAGTTTGTTTTGTATCTTTGAGTCTATAAAAGATTAATTATATTTATCAAATTATTATTATAAAATAAATAAATTTTATAAATAAAAAAACTTCCAGTCCATTTTTATGGGAGAACACATTACGGCGATAATAATCAGGACGAATGGTTTATTGTGGCTCTTCTATTTGAACTTAGAAGATGAATCTCCGAATTGATGTACGGGCTCTCGATTCTGATGGGAAATTTTTACGTAGTTGGACTAACTCGACTACATGAGAACAATGTGTCTATATAATAAAAAAAATCTCTGTTTAATTGAATATGTGAACGAATATTTTAATGTGGCAGCCATAATTACCATTCCGGACCCCCATTGGGGAGGGGTAAGGTGTGCCGGTCCAACGGAGCTCTGGCGACCGAGAAATGGCAGGATAACCTAGCAAACGCAGTTCTCTCCACTGACCCACTGCCAATTTCACTGGTTATAATGGAATCTGCTTCAATAATCAACTGCTCAGTTGGTTAATCCACTCTCTAACGTGGCCGGCTCAAAGGATTCTGGGATGAGCCAACCATAGCAATGCCCATCCGATCGAAGTTCAAAAATATCTAAAAACACAGTTCGCGACTCAGCAGGAAATTGGAAATGTTGAACTACGCAGTAGACTGAGTGAAATAGAAAAAGTGGCATCACAACTTAGCAATAAAATCACTAAGTTAAAAAAAGAAAATGAGGAGCTGAAGAAGACCAGTCGAACTGAAGTTCTGGTAATCCCTCTTACTAGCTATAATGAAATCAGCACACTTGCCCGTTCTAACTCTGAGTTCTATACAGATGATGAGGAACTTGCAAGAGAAGCTCATTGGATCCACAAACAAAAGATAATACCAAGGAAAAAACGAAGAGCAGAATTCTCGCCAGAAGTTGGGCAGCACTCAAAAGCAAAAGTTAATGAAACTACTGAACTGTACCTCAACCTCACCAGCAACAAGAACAACGCAAAGTTGCAATGAAGACTAAGGCACCACCGCCAATTAATGTGATAGGCATTAGTTTGCGAATATCCAAGCTCTAATGAAATCAGTGTTCACAAACGACTATAGAGTAGTGGCACTAAACAATAATGTTTGAAAGATAAACACAAAAGATCCCGATGCATACAGAGCTTTAGCCACAAAGCTCACTGAAGAAGGTAAAGAATGGTATACCTATGAAGACTAAAATAACAGAGAAATTAAGGTTATGACCAGAGGTCTTCTTCCGACCTGCAAAAAGGAGGACATAATAGAAGTCCTCAAAATGAAAGGACGGCAAATAATTACTGCGTCTTCAGTAAACATCCTTAAACGAGAGAAAATTGAAAATAATCAAGAAACCAAGATCATTAAAATGGGGATATACCCACACCCAAAGATATTGCGGGCGAGACGTTAGGTGCGTAAAATGTGCCGCCAGATCCAACGCGAAGGACTGTTCTGTTAGCCGAACCGAACCTGCAAAAGGTATAAACTGTAAAGGACAATTTGTGATGTAATGATTAAAATCCATTTCTAGCATTTCTGATAACTTTCGTCACTTTGTAACATTAAATTAAATTGGTTTAATGAAAACACTTGTAAATTTCCTTAGAGTGACAATATTTATTTATTTTTGGAATATCAATTTCTTCATCAGTTCCTTTTTACAACTAATCGATTTAGTTATAAAAACGACCTGAAGAACAAATTAATTTCGAAACCGATATTCCAATAATAAATAAATATTGTCAGTCTAAGGAAATTTACAAGTAATTTCATTAAACCAATTTAATTCGATTGCAAAGAACACTCAGCCAACTACAGAGGATGCGAAGTAGCGGTACATCTGCAAAGATTAAGAAATAAAACACGCCATTCGACTCAAAACACTAACTTTATAATAGAAACGATTCCAGCTACAACTAAAGTGCCGGCACAACCAGAGTTCATAGAACCAGAGAGGACATCCTACTCGCAGATAACGCAGCAGTTAACTAATACTAGACTAACGAAAGAACGTGGTCTAGAAGCTTATGTAGCGACTGGATAGACAAAAAGCTACGAATGAGCTTACATCAATGCTATACTAATCAAATGAATAGAACACTTAGAATTGTTATTTGGAACGCGAATAGATTTTTCTAAACCTAGAAAAAATACATATATATCTTGTATCGGAAACTCATTTTTTAACAAAAACTTCATTTATTAAAATACGTGACTATGAATGCTACCACGCTATTCATCCAGAAGGAAACGCTAGAGGTGGATCTACCGTAATTATCAAAAATAATATTAAACATTATGAAGTAACTGGTATTGAAGAAAAAATTATGTAAGTTAAAACCATAAAAGTTGAATCAATCAATATTAGGAATCTCAGTAGCTCATCTATTTACTACCCCCCACGCCATCAGTTTGAAAAAAAGACTACAGTCGACTTTTTAAATCACTGGGACCAAATTTTATCAAAGGCGGTGATTTTGACTTACAACCTCTAAAGGAAATGAGTTATTTTTTGCAGCTCGCGAGAACAACTGTCAATATCTCTCTGGTGATAAATTAACATATTGGACTTCTGACATACATAAAATACCAGATCTTCTTGAATTCTTTGTAACAAAAGGAATTTTAGGGGACTACACGTGCATTGATAGTGAAGGACTGTCATCAGACCCATCTGTGATCATGATTGGATAATGATAATAAAAAAAGATAATTCACCTAAATTAACAAACAATAAAACCAATTGGGATCTATTCAAGAGATTAGTGGAAGAGCGAACAAATTTCGGCGAACCAATTAGGACGAAGGTGCAGCTGGAAGATGAACTAGAAGCATTTAATAATAATATCCAACAAGCTGCATTGGAAAGTTCTCCGATTTGTCATACCAACACCACAAGGAAATACATTTATCCTCCTGAAGTCTAGAGAAATAGTTAAAGAGAAACGGAAATCACATAGAATCTGGCAGCAGACTCGTACTCCGCAACACAAAAATATCCTCAACTTTCTGTGCAACAAATTAAAACAACTACTAATGGAAATAAAGAATAAAACATAAATAAGTGCCTTCGAGGTCTTTCTGAACAAAAGCATGACGATTACTCGCTTTGGAAAGCAACGAAGGGACTAAAGAGAACCAAAATGAATGACAAACAGAAAGTTTCTCTATTTGCCGCTTATTTAGAAGAGACATGAAAACCGCGCCCAAGAAAAGTCGTCTATTTTTAAGCGTGGCAGAATATTTTGCCACCGGACGGACCACCGTTTATTAACCTGTGTCGTTGAAATTGTCGAGTTAAATTCTTTAGATCATATTATACAGCGTAGTGTAAATTGGATCTCCATAATTCGATACTATAACTGTCCAAAGTGCTCATTCAAAATTAAATAATTTCGTCAATAGATTATTTGTCTTGTTTGCGTGCTTAAAGCCATATGCATCAATAATGTAACATAATTGACATCTCATAAGACCCCACTTTGATTGCTGGAAAGGTTTTTGGTCTAAAATGCTATAATAAAGCTCATGTTATAACAATTCAGTTAACTAAACTGTTATTTTACCATCAAATAGCAATGACAAATTCATTGTTATTCGAAACTTTGGGCAAGATAAAATATTAGATGGCTTTAAGATGGGTAAAATTATAGATGGCATGGCGAAGTGATGCGAAGTGAAGCATAGCGCCACCAAAATCAACAAACTATCAACTCGTCTTGCAGTAATTTATACTTTATTTCAATTGGCTCACCTAAACGAATGTTGTTATCCCTAATTAACTTGAATCTACTAAACTTAATGTTGAACCTTCTGCTATTGTTCACTACGCCATCGATGGAAACGTTTACGACCTTTTCGACAACTTCTCATTTAATTATTTTAGTTTTGTTAAGATACACTAACTTCGAATGCCATTTAATATTTGTTAAAGGAAACAAATTTAAAATATTATTTTAGAACTTTTTGTTTTAATTTAGTATAGTCAATTTAGTCGTATGAGACACACAAAATAAGCAAATTTTTTTAATATTACGCTATTTTCCGGTAGACGGCAGTAGAACAAATGTACTTGTTATTATCAGCTAAAATCTTTTCAGTCACTCTAAACCCATACATTTTGTTATTCTAAACTGTGCAAGTTTTACTGAAGTTGAGTATTTAGACTTATGTATAGTTTATGTTATTTAGATTTATGCGAAAAACTTGATAAAATAATCATTCATAATCCGGACTTCCGGTGTCGATAATCATATAAAATTAATGAAATACACAATATTCTGGCATTAAAGATTCATGGACATTAATTTTCCCATTATAATTAATTTGTTCGTAAAATGTTGTATGGTTTTGAGGTAATCTATCGATATCTTCTTGTTACAAAAAGGTAAAAGACAACATTTTCTCGTTTTGCAGATGTCAATTGTAAGGTTTGTGTCTCGGATTTCAGTGTTGATTTTTTAGCAAGTTTCTTTTTTTCTGCTTTATTATTTTTTTAATCTTTTTGCTCAATTGTTTAGATTGCGGATATCAAATGTTGTTGAATGTAAGTTGCACATTACATTCAACTATATTTGTTATCTGCAAAACAACTGAAAAAATATTGGAAAACACAAATGTTTTCAGTTGTGAGTAAAATGTTTCATCTTAAAAAAACGACACTGATATTCGAGAAACAAACCATACAATTGCAACTACAGTAAACTTATTAAACAGACAAATTTTTCAATACAGGGTCGTTAAACACTAATGCATTTTCTGTTATAATCGAATTAATTGTAAAAAAAAACCTATTTACTCTGTGAATGTTTATTAACCAAAATGTGTCCCAAACCAAAATGTGTGTGTGTGTTGTTCAAATTTAACAACCGCCGGCAAGAAATTTTTAATAAAGTTTAATAAAGCATTAAACGCATTTTGGTTGGTGCCATCTAGGAAAGACTGGTATCAATGGTAGTAAGGTACACCTTAAATTGTTGCATTTTTTAAATCGAAATCTTAATTTACGGCGACACCTGTGTTTGAGTAGATATACTATTTTTTAATACAGTAGATCATGGTTTTGGCTTTTGAACATTCAGGCGTTGCATGATTATATAATAATTTACACGCTACCTAGTTAACGCTACCTAGTTTACGTTTATATTAATTTAGAAAAAACAATTAATAGCTAACGAGTGCCTTAGGAGGTTTTTAAAAATTGACAAAATATTTAATGATCCGAGCCTTGTAGAGGAAATATAATTACATTCATCCGTGGAGTTAGCAGATTAGTCGTAGTTGTTAAGGTCTTTGATCGACACAATGCATCAAAACTTTACTTTGTCGCATCTACTAGTTTTTAAGCGTTTCAGGTGAAAGTTTTTAATGTCGTTTTTAAAGTGACCCATCCTTCTGTCTCTTAGCCACTGTGTGACACATAGTTTCACAGTTCAAAGGATTTTTTTTAAGACTGTGCTATGAATGTTTTCTTACATTTTTCATAATTAAGTTTATGGTAATTTGAACATAGAATGTGTCGGCTTCAATTAAAGTTGAAACATATCATAAATTCAAAAGTTGAGTAAAGTAAAGACCTTTTAAACTTGTGTGACTGCATCCCGAACATTTATTTCACGATGATTGGTTTAAAACAATTTCCAAACATTCGAATTAAACTTCCCTTGATTTTTTTATTTTATTTAAGGTTATCTCTTTAGGATTAAGGTCACCGACCTTTGACTTTTTACGACTTTTTTGTTTTTAGGTTTTTTTTTGTCTGTGGGAAAGCACAAAGAAAATGCAAACTAAAATAAAATAATAACAGTAGAAATAGGATTCACAAAAGATTGGAAATATATTTCTCTCGCTGTTTTTGATTGTATATGAGTTTTGTATAAGTGTGTGAATGCGGTTGGTTGAAAAAAATTTTGAGTTTGGAAACCTTTTCGCCACGAGAACGCTGTGCAGGATGAAAATAAAAATTGTATTTGTTTTTCTTTACCTTTATGATATTGTTTCATTGAGTGAGACAGAAAGCGTGTAGTTCTCTAAGAAATAATAATTTTCTTATTATTTTCTCATAGATGTTTTATGTACTGAGCAATATACACTCAACACATACACATGAATAAAATCAATACAAAACATTTAATTTTAATATTCTGTTGTGTTCTATCTAGCTGTGTGCTGCAGTAATATACCAGGGAGGAAAATTCGCTTCAACATTATGAACACCTCATAAATTATATTGAAAGACATGGCGCGCGTACCCCACCCTTTTTATCTTAAACGCATCTCAGTCTAAATATACAAATATATTTTCTTGTTCACTCGTTCTATTGGTTTGTTGTTTCGAAGTTAAAACAATGATTGAATTACATGCGCATTGTATGTCTATATATGTACAGAGTTTTTCCTTTACGATGATGATGATGATGGTACACAATAAAACGAAAAATCTATCCTTAATACTTCATTCATAATACATAAAAATTTTCCAGTTAATTTTATTTTTATTTTTTGTATACTCAAACAGCATATACACACAAATTGTATAAAATTACTCCTATTTATAATTAATTTAATTAAAATTAAAAAAAAATAAAATAAAAATATTCCAAGAATTAAAAATAGGAATAAAATACACAATCAGTAAAAGCTTTTCATCTAATTTTTCCATTTCTTTTTTTTATGTTTGTAAAAAATAATCAAAATAAATATTTTATAAAAGAAAAATTTAATTAAAAATTGTAAATACTTAATATGCATAATGAGTGTGTGTGTGTGTGTGTGTGTTTGTACTTGACTATTTTATTTGATCTTTTTTATTTGATGGCAACTCTTTCCAAAAATTACCTACGTAAGTGTTCTTAATTTTTTTTAAATTTAATTAAAATAAAATTGATAATTTATTTTATAAGTATCGCTAGTATCCAATAGATGGATTGTTCTTTGCAATCACAGTAAATTTTCAATATGATAAACATTTCTCTAGCTTACCTTAGTTAAAATAAAGCTTTGGTAGTCAAAAAGTGGGCTAAAATTCTATTCTTTTCGAAACAACAATATATAAATAAAATGGTATAGGAGCTTTTAAACTCCCGTAAGATTTTTTTGGCTTAAATAAACGTTAAATTAGAAATTAGCTTTTGGACATATAGGCTTTAAATATTCCGAGATTTGTAAGAAAATTCTTCAACACTGAGTAAATCAGTATTTTTTCTCTTTATAGTCTTTATAGATTTATCGAAAGCCAGAACTTGACAAATTTAAAAACAACGGAAAAGTCTTCGAAAATTCATCAGTTAGCAATTTTGTCTTTTTTACTTAGACAAGGTGTAATCGAATTTCCGAAAGCTTTCAGTTTAAATATAACAAAAAAAAATTCACAAAAGCGTGGTTGGCGGTTAATTGTTTAGTTTGAAAATGTTCTCTTATAACCAAATATATTAAAGCTCCTTTTCAAAATCTTAAAAGCTTTAAAAACTTCCAGATTTTTAGAAAAATTCTTCGTTAATTTCTTCGACATAGGAATGGCCTTTTTATTTCTTCAAAAGCTTTTGGTTGAAACATGATAACTTGACTTGTTGGATGTTAAAAACTTCAGAAAGCCTCGGTGACAGATAGCGATTTATTTTGAAAAAAAATGTCTTCAGTCACATTTATTAAAACTTTTAGTCAAAATCTCAAATGATTTTAGAATTGACCGATTTGTAGAAAAATTCATCACCATTAGAAACATGATAGTTGTATAGTTTTAAAACATTATCTTGTTACAAAATTTATTAAAGCCCCGCTTCAAAATCTTGAAAGTTTTCCTTAAAAAGCGTTATTGCTTTACTAACGCAAGTTTTTTAAATTTTCAATAACAAATCAAATGCAAACGTATCAAATCGACAGCTCCTATCACAATAATTTGTTGTTTCAGACAGGCAAATGAACATTTGCTAAAAAATTTGATTAATTAAATAATATTTTTCATGTTTCGACAGTTTACATAAAACCTTAGAAAATCGCTCCTCATAATATTTCTAAAGCAATAACGCTCTCTCCTACAAATTTGATAGATATTTCCAAAGAACTAATTTCGTTTAGCATTAAGAATTACGGATACATAAATTCTTTATAGTAGCCAGTTTACGGATTGCCTTCTAGGTGGCAGCAGTGTGATGTCTCCATACTGTGTGTTCAATTGTCATGAAAAATATAATATGAAAAATTCCACTTCCAAGCTCTTCAATTTTTTTCACACGGAAATACTGTCTCGGCCCATTATTTTCATATGAATTTTGACATTTTTCTTTGTTTGGTAATTAGGTAGCACTTGTTGCCATAAACTTCACAAATACGATATAATTCTTTCACGAGAAAATAAAATAAGTTTTGAGATTGCAGTAAAATTTAATTCGAACTAAAAAATTAAAAATTTTGTGCAGACATAAGAGTAGGTTAGTATTTTGCATTCTATTTTTTTTCAACACCATCAACTTCGTTAATGACACTAAATGCCCGTTTTATAATTATTTAGTGGCTCCAATCGTGAAAAGTTTTTTTTATTAGACCTTTGTAAGGCCTCCACTTGAGTATGCTAGTCAAGTATGGTTACCGTGCCAAATAATCGACTTCAACCGAATTAAAGCAGTGCTTCCCAGTGAGATAATTGCATCTTAGTACTCTACCTAAACCATTCAAATCTACTGAAAGTTCAATTGCCCGAGCTTCGCTGTGATATGGTAGATATTGTTTTTATTCACTAATTTTGGATTGCCAGGTTCGAGTCTGCAGCTCTTCTTGAAAAAAGAAATTAACTTGAATTCACGTAACCGAGGACAATACCTGCTTCCGGCGGCTCTTCCCAGAACAGGTTACGGCCAGAACTATGTGAACCAATCTTGTTTCAATTCAAATTTAGGATATTTTTGTTCAAGTCCCACGATAAAATAAATAAAATTTACTTATTACTTATTTAGTAAGTACATTTTGGAAAGTGATATGGCCACTGTTTTTTCGTAAATGCGCTGTACTTTGCAATTCATATATAAAAACGTAGAATCTGAACGCCTGTGGTATTTCTCTAGAACATCTCCCAATTCATGAAAATATCTTAAGTCGAGGCCGATTATTTTCATGATTAGTATATTTCTACCGTTAGTTTACTTACGAAGTTGATTCTTACGCCTGCCACAAGGAGTATGCCATTCAAAATGTATTTTCCAACTACACTAGGAAGAAATTGAAAGTTAAAATTTACATGCATTCAGTATTTTTGCAATACTTACCATATTTTTGCCTTCTATTACTTTCTCGTCGTGTTTTAAAATAAGGGGAATCCCCAACTAACATTTCAAGAAAAAATTTAATTAAAATTGCACATCGGCTAGATTAGTCTTAAGTGAATCGCCGAAAAGTGCACATGCAAGAGAGCAACTGAAAGTTAAAAAACAAATTTTTGCCCCTATTTGGTTCTCGCCTCACCATCGCTTCACCACTCTTTCGCCTTGATACTTAGATTCGTGTGAGCAATATTTTAGTATTATGGTTCTCACCTTTATTTTGGCGAGAGAGTATGTGTCGCCGCATTATTTTTGGTCGTTATTTGTTCTTGGTATTATGATTCTCGCCGTGAGAGCGATGTGAAAGAATGATGTGTAAAAAACGATCGCCTAAAATTTTTAGGTGATGAATGTGATGTAGTACGAATAAAGTTTTTGAAGGTTACAGGACAAATAAAAAATAATGGCTACCAGCGATAATGTAAGTTTTTTTTCAATAATTTTTACGCTTATAAATAATTTATAAACTTATAAATAATTTATAATTTAATTTATTTATATATATATATATATATATATATATATATATATATATATATATATATATATATATATATATATTTATTTATATTTATATATATAAAATTGGTAAACAAATTATTTATAAGCGTAAAAATTATTGAAAAAAAACTTACATTATCGCTGGTAGCCATTATTTTTTATTTGTCCTGTAACCTTCAAAAACTTTATTCGTACTACATCACATTCATCACCTAAAAATTTTAGGCGATCGTTTTTTACACATCACTCTCTCACATCGCTCTCACGGCGAGAATCATAATACCAAAATATAAATACGGCGACTCATCGTCGCCTAGTGACGCGTAGGCGAAAACCATAATAGGGGCATTTATTAATTTGTGAAAGTATAACTTAACCCTACATTTTTTCTTTACATCCGCGAATATTTTGTACCATGGTTTCAAGCCCGTCAAAAAAATAAAATGTCAAATGATTTACTAAGCCGAAATCAGAGGATGTGCAGCGTCTTATTATTGAGACTCGGTAAGCCATTAAAATTTACCAACAAATTGCAGCTACATATGAAATATCTACTCCTGGTGCCTTTAAAATATGCCGATAATGTATCATCACACCGGTACAGTCAAATCGTTATATGCGTTATAATCGTTTATTTATCTCAGGATAGTATTTACGACAGAAAAATTTGTGTTTTTGTTCCTCAGTTTTTTTTTCATTTTCGAAACTGCATGTACATGTTTCTTCCGGCCATACCATAACCATTTATTTTGTGGCCGCACACAGATTCATCGGTTACCGTTTTTTTCTAGATACGGTTATATCGAAGTGGACCTGATAACTGGAAATGGGTCACTTAGTAGTAAAATCTTCAGTGCTCCGTTTTTTATTGATTCAGGGAGTAGTGGTGCATCTAACAAATAATGTTAAAACATTCTTACATTGAACAAAACGAGTTTAGCCAATCGGGAAAGACCTTATTCTAGAATTACTCTTGAATCCGTTTTAATTTACCTGAAACTGTTAAGAATCATCGTTATTCAGAGCTACTTTTCCATATTGGAGAACTTCTTTCAAAAATTAGCTTTAGTTCAACGCCAGAACTTCTTGTAAATTTAAGAAGAATCCAGTTTAGATAGAACAACATGGTTGGTAAAAAGCCCCAATGTTTCCTTTTTCCTCGGCTAAATTTCAGATTTTCATCTTTATAAAATGACTCAGTTTTTTTTATCATGATAAACCCTCCTTACGATCCTAAAAACGAATTATGCCGATCCTCAACAATGCATGACACTCAAAAACATCTGCTACAATTTTAATCAAAATCATTTGAACCGAAAAATAGTTTAGGAAAGGAATAGTAAAGGTTGCGAGAACACACTTGCCCCTCAACAATTTAGCTCCATTCAAATCGGCCATTTTCTCTCTAAAATCATATCACCAATTTCCATAAAAAGTTATTAAATAAAAATTATTAACTTTATGAAGTTACCAAACAAGTTTTTTAATTATGTACAAGCACAAATTTAAGAAAAATAATAACTATAATAGCGTCATTAAAACGCAACGTGATGACCTCATGGAAAGGCTTCTTTATAAATTTTGTAAAATCAAGACTCCTTACAATTATTCGTTGACACTTTAAAAACCGCTTCTCAAATTTTTATTAAAATCATTCGAGTCGAAATCATTCTTGGAACACTAGAAAATACCTCACCAACTTTTATTATAATCGTTATATCGAAACAAAATTAACAAGTCTCGCGGGCCCCACCAGACCGAAACCTTCGACACAAACATACATTTGATGTCTATACAAATGGTAAATCATTCAAAATCATTCAAGCGTTCTGGCGATCGTGATCGAGGGAATATTGAGCAACGTCAAAAATGGCAAACCAATCATCAATCAATTGGTATTAATTAAAGACGACAACATTCGACAATCACTCAGCTGATGCATTTATAATCTTTAGTAGATATCAATTTAATTCGGCTAAATGTATGCACCAAAGACAAGCATACGTTTCATAATAAATTCATACTACTAAAACCAAATTAGAACGCATTTTTCCTTGGACCTGGATCATTAATATAACTTTGAAGCTTAACTGGACTTCCTAACCACCTTTAATTTACCTTTGCGGGGATTTCTATCAGAAGAAAGATTTATACGTGCAAAAGTTCGAAATTATTAGGAGCAGTATGTTTTCCATTTCTTAAGCTTATTTCAATTTGTATGCAATTTTATTCCTCAGAAGTTCACAGGAACAATATGAGAGCATATGTGGAAAACCAACCGGTCGAGATTTCAACTAACATACGCTAAACTTTAAACAGATTTGCTTCTTAAGCTTATTATTTGTAGCTGCAGTTGATTTGTTAGATTTTCACCATAAGTGAAAAGTTATTTCATTTCACCAAAAGTGAAAACTTAGCACAGAAATGCAAAATTTCGGTTATTTTCTTGTATTAGTGTAGTAGCGTATGCTAAAAAATAATGTATCATGGAATTTGGGGAAAACAATTTAAATTTGAAAACTTGCAAACATGAATTCTTTAAAATTAAATTTAACTTTTAATTTAAATAAAGAAACATATGAATAATTTATATTAAGCTTCATGCACCGCCCCATTGCAATTTCCATGCCACATCGTCTATTACTCTCACATCCCAATACATAAATAAGAAAATCACGCCATTTTTGTATTTCTTGTGTTATTTTCCCCGAATCTTCATTCCTCCTTTTCCACATAAATAATAATAATATGCAGAAAAAAAGCTCAACAAAGAAAAAGTAATCCTGTAAAATCTAATAAAAATCTAATTTATCTTATTTTATTTTTTTCTTGTGTTGTTACGTTTAATTTAATTTCTTTTTCTTAAATAAAATGTTACACAAAAAAAAATAATAATAAGAATAAAATAATAAAAATAAATAAAATTAGATTATATATTAGAAATTTAAATATTTCATCTTAAATCATTTTTATATCTACTTAAAGTGTTAAAAAACCCGAATTATTATATTTTTTTCATATAACCGCACAAAATTTTTCTTTTGCTGTTGGAAAATAAGAATGTGTATATAAATAAATAAATTTTCATTTTATGATAATCGAAAATCAAATAAAAATTTATATTTTAATAAAAAAAAATTTTCTTTTTGTATAAAAAATGTTTCCATAAGCCGAGAGGCGCTCGCATCGTGCACAAATATACAAATAAGGGTTGTTTAAATGTTTAAAATTGAAAACGAATTTTTGTTGTTGTGTTGTTAGTCTTGACGTCATACTCGTACATTGTGTGCATGCACGTACAATGGTATGCCCAGCCCACCTCGTTCTGAAATTATATAATTTATTTTGTATATAGCAATATTATATAATTAGCAACACTCTAGTATTGTTATGTAGGTAAAAATATAGAGAATTTTCTCAACGTGACGGAAAATTGAAGACGATTGTTTGTGTTTCGTTGATTATACAATTGGACACATGTTGCTTCATTTGATGCCATAATGCCATTGTAAACTAGAAAAAAGATTTTTATTGCTGAATACTATTCCTTAAGATATTCAGTTGTTACTATCCAGAACTACTAGCGGCGCCTAATTTAAGTTTGCGTAAAATAATTTTAACTATAAATACGTTATCTCGATGTACGTCTAGATGTATTTTCAATACTGTGTGTGTAACATCAATTTTTTGACTAATGCTGGGCCTGTGACTTTAGTTTGCATTCAGCAAAAATTACGAAATAAACTAAATTTCTGTTACTTCATACCAGTCATGGATAGATGTCACTATTACCATTCTAACGAATGGTAAATTAACTTCCCATAATGTAGTGCAACATCCCACAACATGGTGCAACATATTGCATAATGGCGCAACATGGTGCAGCATGGCTTATCCGGGGAATCCTAAATTAATTATCCAGAAATCAGAACTCCTTGTGATTGTTTCCTTGCATTTGAAAACTCTGTTCCGCTAAATTTTATCAAAATCGTCCAAGCCAAATAAAATGTTAAAAGATGGCTCCAAGCTTCTCTATTGGCATTCGAAAATGCTCATCCAGCAATTTTCATAAAAATCGTGTGAGCCGAAAAAAATTAAAAAAGGGACTGGTGCCACCCCGACGACTGTCTAACCGGATTTTCCCGAAATTAGCACCTATCGCAATCGACTCCTGGCACTTGAAAATCCTTCCTCACCAATTTTTATAAAATTCGAGCGTGCCAACGAAAAATTAAAGAAAAGGTCCCTGGTCGACCGTTCGGCCCTCTGGACGAACTTTCCCAAAATCTGGACCATTCGCAATCGACTCCTGGCAATTGAAACCCCCTATTCTAATTGTTACCAAAACGAGTAAGAAAAAATAAAAGACGAGAGTTGTGCCCCACCGGATGACCTTCTACATGAATTTTCCCGAAATCAGAACCTATCACAATTAGTTTTTGGTTCTCGAAAACGCTCCTCCGTTATTTTTTTATAAAAATCTTTTTTACAAAAAAATTAAAGAAATGAACGTGGGCCCAACCAAACGACTTTCTCAACAGATTTTTCAGAAATGAACATCCATTGCAATCGATTCCTGGTACTCAAAAACTCACCCTCACCGAATCCTCGACCCGAAAAACATTCTATTTAATTTTGTTTCGGGTCGACGACCCGGGCCCACCGGTCGACCCTCTGGACAAACTTTCCTGAAATCTGGATCAATCGCTATTGAATCCTGGCAAATGAAGACCCGTCTTCACCAATTTTTAATAAAATCATGCGAACAAAATTAAAAATTATTTAAAAAAAAATTAAAATCGCAAAGTTAGACATTTCTCTAATATTCTGTTAAGATGGAAAGCGCATACATAAAAGGGGAATTCAATAAAAACTTATTAGTAAATCTATATGAAATAACGGTAAATTCCTGTCTTTTGAAATTCGTAGCCCCTTTATTCTTTTATTTTTAAAATGGAAATGATTACAATGGAGACAGATCTGAACTGGAAGAGGTATTTCATTGAATTCGAAATTTCGTTCTGATTGTTGTGCAATATTCGCCTTTTGTACCCCAAAAAATTATCGTCATTATTTTACCCAGAGATGGTTGAACTTTAAATTTTTTTTTGGTGGTGGATGATTTGTGTTCCAACTCTGGATCATTGTGTTGAATCCACGTTTCATCACCGGTGGCTATCTGGTTTATAAATTTAACCCGATCGTTTTCACTCATTTTTAAGTGCCTATATTTTATAAGGTCAATAGCATATTCTAAGTCATATAGAAGAAATATAATTTTTTACGGCAATAAACAAGCTTGCACAACAAGCTGAAATATTGAATGATAACCACTTAAAACTCGAACATACATTTCAAAGTGATTTGTTTATATCCAGTATCGCACTCTTTCACTATAGCAAAGCAAACGGTGACGATTTCGTTGTACTAAAGTCAAAACGCTCACTATACGAACCACTACGCAACGATAAAAAATTAACCCTTTCTGAAAAATTCAGACCTACGAGTATCAGAAAATTTCTTTTAGAGTAAAAATTTGAGTTTATGGAAATATTTTGGTGTTGGTCATTCTAGTTTTAACATCAATCGCTACCAATTATCCCACTAGGTGAAACTTTTCACCGACATTATTAAAAATATATTTTTCTCGTTGCACTTTTTCGTGTATGTTACTCCTCTAGTCTTCATTTATTACCATTAGATTTAGCATACATCTCGCTACACTACCCAGCAACCGCAGTGCCATCTATTTTCACAGTTGAATCACCACGCAGCATAGCAGGCAAAGGAACAAGCAACAATAAAGAAAATTATTTTTAAAACGATTATTGGCATGCTGTAAAGATAATTTCTTCATTTTGTTGAATTAGTTTCGTTCTATTTTCCTCTTTTTGTGTGTTTGATCTTAAAAAATTAAATTGAAAAACTTTTCTAATGTTATTTTCCTTTTTGCAGGAATGAACAACACAGAATATATAAAAAAAAAATGATAAAATTGCATTTGTGTGTTGGCTTGGTTGAGAAAACACAGACTTTTTTATTTTGTTGAAAATAAAATTAAATAAGAAAAAAGGAAAATAAAATTAATTTTCTTTTCTTCTTATTCTGCTAGTTTTCTGTGCCATAAATACGCTTTACTTTTCCCAAAAAACAACGAAATAGTAAAGAAAGGATTTTTCTTATTATTTTATAAATAAAATTTTTCGTTTTTCTTTTTGCAACAAGGAAAAGAAAATTTACGATTGTAATAATAATAGATTTAATAAAACAAAAAACTAACAACTTTTTTGCACTCTTGTTTGTTGGGAAAAATCACATTAGTTTGAAGCAAAATAATAAAGTAAAAATCTCAAAATTGAAAAGTGAAATATGTATGAACACACTTTCCACCGGAGAGAATATATATGATGAAGTGTATTACTAAAGTATAAAACTATTAAATAATAGTTTTGACGTATTTTTCCGACATTCGTACACGATTCATCCAATTTAAATCGGGTTTAAAGGTTAGTTTTCCTCCCCAAAAAAAATTAAGTTCAACTTATACACAAAATAATAAATTTTGTATGGAAAATATTTTCCGGATATTAAATTTTGTATATAACTTATTTTCTTTCCTCCCGCCCTTCCACCTCAAAAATGTTCTGTTCCCATTACGTTAAAATGAATTTTTATTTTTGTTGAAATGAAAAATACAAAAATAAAAAAATATTGATATTTATTGTTAGTACACATTTTACTCTAAACAGGACCGGATTCCGACTAGCTTTTATACCATGTATATCGAGGGGTTCGATACACTTTAATAAACGTAATTAGGATCATAATCATTCAATGTAATTATATAAAATATTTTGTTGGGTGGTGGTGGATATCCAAAATATCTAAAATCCAATTATGTGTCTTGATTAAATTATGTTGTGAACGGCCCTTATAATATGCAAAAAAATATTGCTGTTGCCACAAAGGGGTTGTAATTTATCATGAACACGTTGCAAAAGTTATATTGCAAATTAAACATTTTTGTTTAGAAAATTTTGTTTTTGAGTTAATCCCATAAATCGTAAACGGCTTGATCCGAGATAAGATTATCAGAAATACTTTGTTTCTTACGAAACTATTACACCTGAGTAAATAATATATCGAATACAGTGAGAAGTGATAACTACTTAGAAAAAATATTTTAGTTGCGTCAGTTCTTAAATTATAACTCTTTAAGAAAGTTTGTTAATGTGCATTCCAAGTATAATCCACACAAAAATCGTTTTATTGTAAGTAGGCAAAAATATTTAATTCTTGCTTTAATTTTTTAAGTTTTAGTAGCATTAGGAACCACATTGTTGATCTAATTGTCGATCTGAGGCACTCTTGATAAAACGTTTTTACCTACAAAATTGTGAGGTTAAAAGTTTTTAGCTGAAACAACTCAGATTACAAATTCTTTGGTATTATCATAAATTGCATTTTTGTTGCAATGTTTGTGTATGAAAATGTCGAAAAATCTTAAGAGTTGTCTTTAATTATAAAGGATGCCCCAAAATTCACGCAAGAAATAATTTTGATAGAAGACGCAGATTTTTAATTAAAAAATGTGGATTTTTTATTGGTTCTTAAAGTACACAGAATAGGGTTATGAATGGATCAGCATATCTGGTAAATGGGTTCCACTGCTTTGCTGGCATATACTCACTCTATTAAAATTTGTCATGACCGTTTTGCCTAATTGTGGCTGAATTTCGTTGATACAGCACTCAATTTCCTCCTTGGAAAGAAGTGGTCGTGGTCGTGGGATTATTGGCATAAACCTTAAACTTGAGAAAACTTTCTCGAGCTGTATGGCATGTGACACCGTCTAGTTGAAACCGCATATCGTCCACATCTATTCTTGCATTTTAGATACAAGGAACTGGATAACAATGGCACGAGCATCATTAACTCTTATTGCCTGGTCAGCCGTATTTTCAATGTCGAATGCTTCGATAATGCCTCCAGCCCAAAATCCTCATCAAACGTAATACGTTGTGAATGCATTGTCGATTTTCTGAACCGCAAATGCGACAATTTTGACGATTAATGAAGCCATCAAGATAAAAATGAGCCTCCTCGCTGAAAATATTGAGCTATCAAACCGTTATTATTTTTAAAACATTGCTCAACAATGAAAGCGTTGTTTCGTGTAGCACTGCATTTTTAATAACGCTGAACTGCCAGCTGTCACGCTGTTTTTCTTTCGTTGATTATATTTTACCGCACAAATAGTGCAAAACTCCTTGTGTGAATTTTGGAACACCCTTTAAATTCAAACATTTGGCTTATTAAATGTTAACTCTCTATATTTTAAATGCGTCCTCAGCTGTGTTCCACTCCAGGTTTTAATTCTAAAGTCATCCATATTCGAGATTTGTATTTTCTTATTATTTGTCCTGTCACAAATGCTGCACCTATTTTGTCAACAGCAACATTAAAGAGTAATGTTCATGAATAACGTTTTCGTGAACTGTTTTAATTTGGCCAGACCTAGTTTTTGGAGGCTATAATGTCATAAGTAAGCAATTAATTGACTTCATTTTCATTGGATATGGTTCTTTTGAATTAGAAGAACATATATGATTGTTACAATCCTGGACAAAGTCGAATAACGCAATTTCAAGGTCATACCTAATTTGCTTGACTCCTCTTATTGTTAACGCGAGCACCCCGAATTCTCCCTTACAGGTATACATTACGTATCTCAATGAAGTAAAAATTATATTTATCGTTGATCACATGCCTCAAATAATTTAAGTCTCGTTTGGGCTTCTGTGTTACTCCCTTTAGGATATCCATAATGACGCGTTTTAGTTAGTTTATTACAAGCAACTGATGTCTGCATACATGCAAAGCTGTTAATGCAAACTGTTAGTCCTTGAAAGATGATGTGTGACGCAGAGCCAAAGTTTTTTATAAAAACCTTATCGTTTTGTTCTGACTATAACTACTTAGTATAGGCATTGCTGATGAGGTTTACAACCACAGTACATAGAAAATTTCATGTACTAGTCCTGTTAATGTTAAACCTATTAAAGTAGAAACGCATCACGAGCCATGCAGAAGATCCCAACGAAAGTAACCGGATTTTGTTCTCATACTGTTACTACTCTTTTTACTGATTTTTAGATACCTGCGAAAATGCAAATTTTTAAAAATCTGCTCCTAAAAACTGCTTAACCAATTTTAAGAAATTTAAACCAAAGAATAGGTACTCAACCATGAAAATTGCCTTGTGGGAAAGAAAAATACGGATAACCAAATGTGTTAAGCTCTACAAAAGTTGGGTTAGTCCGCAACTATAAAAATTATATTTACTAAACAAAATTTTACAACTCTAGTACTTTTGACCCATTTTAATTATCTATTTTGTTTCTGCCACAATTTTTGAGAGTTCTGGTAATTTTAATTTTATTGCTAGCAATTATAAATGTACACCTGCTTAAAAATAAAAAATATTTTTATGGTTTTACGAATATTTGCTAATTTTCGCTTGACTTATTTATTTATTATTGCAAATTGGCACATCCTGAAACTACAGGGCGGGCCATCTGCTAGTCCATTTTCATTTGTAAATATAAAACACATTTTTGGATGAAAAGTCAAAATTTTTTATTGATAAGGAAAGGCGATTCTGTGCCATTTATGTATGAAAAACAACGAATATCAAGATTATCGAGGACTTTCTTCAATAAAAGCGGATCAATGCTCGAATGTTGTTTTTAACATGCTAGAATTATTTCGATGAGTTACCAGTTTGGGCGCAAGCCTCGCATAAAAGTCAAACAAGTGTACAATAAGTCTAGTCGACAGAAGGCTTATTGTAGACTTTCAAATAAGTCAGTCTCCACAAAATAAGTCACGAATTGGACCGCAGTCTCAACTCAACAAATAGTATTTTTAACAGATTTAAACTAAATAAATGTTTCATAATAATGATTCTAGAATTCTTAAAAAATTCTTCTTTACTTAACTAATTTCTAGAAATAGTTTAACATTAGGATTATACATTTTAAGAGGCTTCAATTCTTAAATTTAGCTCCTATCCTCCATTTCCAATTAAAAATTCTGCTAATCGATTAAAGTAATCGTTGGAATTAATTAAATAGATTCTTCGTCCTTCCACTCATCATTATCAGCCGTTAAAATATTTTATAAATTACTAAACTCAAATTATTTCATCGACTATGGCTATTCGAATCCTGTGATAAATAATGACAGAAGTAAACATCCCCAGAAACCATACATTTTGTACCCTGTAAACAAATCGTTGATTATGTTTCCTTTCGGTTCACGGTACTTTAACGAGCCAACCATTTAAAATAAGTGCATATTATAATTTAGCTGTCGCCATCTATGATCTCGAATTGCAGGGTAATTATTTATCAGACTTTTTAAGGCACCGCCCACGCGTCACAAAACAAAAGAGCATCAACAATAAAATAAAATTTAGTCTTCACTTGGAATTCTTAGTAATCAGTTGTGTGTCGGAAGTACTGTGTGTTCGCTTGAGTTACATTTTTAATAAGAAATACGTCATAACATATTTTTTTTTTGTTATTTATAATTGGGTATGCTATAATATTTATTTAGAGTAATTAAGTAAGAAAATATTGATTTTTGTATTCGATTCCGGTTGTTGTTATTGTTCCCGCTTATATAACGCGATGAGTCATCATTATGTGTCTCTCTTGGCTTACTGGTTGGTGGTTGGATTCGTTTCGTTTGTTATTATAGCAAATGCATAACGATTTTTATTTTTCGATTACTCATCACGAATTGTCATATTGAGTTCAAATTTGATACTATCTAGACTATCAACTATATATTATATATGATACAATATTGGTAGCAATTTTATTTGTTTTTTTTTAAATGGCGATCATAAATGTTTTTGATACAGCAACATAACAAAAAATGTTTTCGGTTCCAATTTAATCTCGGCATTTTTTATTTTATCATTATTTTATTTCCTTCTAAGAAATTGGATTAAAACAAAATTTATTATTAATATCGCGCATATAATTTCCTGTTTTCCAATCATTTTCCAGGTATAATGCCTTATCTGCAATGAACAAAAAACATTAAGCTATACATGTTTATTGTTTATAACAAAATAAATATCGGGTTTGAAGTAAAGTGCTCCAACCAGACAAAGGTTTCGTACCCCTGATATATGCATACATGTCATTCTTCCATCAGAACAGAATTATATATCAAAGCTATAAATCTTACCATTTTTATTTCATATAAATTTAAATTTAATATTCCAAATCACATTCTAATCTTAATTTTTAATAAATAAAATTCAATTTCAATTTTTTTCGTTTTGCTTTTTCGTTGCTGTGATAAAAATTATGTTTATTATTTTTCTCTTATTATTATAATTTTTCCGTTGTGTGTGTATGCATGTAGAAAACGAGAAAAGGGAAAAAACAATATTAATAATAATAAAAAGAAAATTCTTTTTATTTTATGTATAAATTTTATATTATTATGTATATATGGGGAAAAGAGATTGAAAAGTTATAAAAAATATGAAAATTATAAACAAAAAGTTTTTTATAATTTTACTTTTGTTTTGTATTATTAATATTTATTATAATTTTAATTAAATTATAAAAAATAATACAATTTTTATTTCATTTACGTGCATGCTAAATAAAAATGAATTAATATTCGTTTCTTTGTTTTAAAGACTTAGTACTTTGATTTAATAACGTATTACTATATTTTTAGGGGTAGATCCCAAGTGCTGGACACCTTTTGTTTATATGCTCATGAGTACTGGGTTAAACTAAACGCATCTGCATTATTTAAAATATTTTATATTTCACCGCCTACAAAATATCAGTACCTGTAAATCGGTCAATGATTACTATGAATCATTTCGTACGTGAGATAAAGTCACATCAATAGTTTCTTTATTTTTTATCATTATCAAGTTACAATCTTATTTAAAGAATGTGTTTCAATATACTGTTGTTTAAAGCGGTTTCTCTCGAATGCGACCGGGCTCTCTCAACACTCCCTTTAATTTTTATGAACCACGGGAAATATGTTCTCTCTATTAAAAAAACAAACTAAACTAATTTTTTTTGCGACACTACGTTTTGACAGGGGCACGCCGAAGAAGATAGCATGCCTTAGGTTTTCTAGCAATTTTTAAAGTTTCACAATAACCAATAAAAATAATTATAATTATCTGATATAGAGGAACTCATTTACTGATTGGATTATTCAACCAAAACTTGAGAATCTATTATCAATAAAATAAAAACTAGTTTGCCATAATGTGATATTGCGCTGGTATATTTTTTAATTCAATCCGAGCAAGCGGAGTTACCTTGTGTATTGTACATCAAGCAAAGGTTGTGCAGGACCAAATGATCCGATGTCTGTATTTATTACTCTATGGACACTCCTCGAACACTGGCATGCATGGCGTAAGGAGAGTAAAATTACTGAGGTTGAATAAAAAAACAGTGTTGCGGGCAAAACACTGGCACAGATTTCATATTTAGTTAATCAAAAATAGTGGTAATACCGAGCTTGATTCAAGATCTTAAATTTGAAATAGAGCTGGGCTCATTCTGTATAGTTGGTAATAAAATAAGGGCTTAGGGTGTTTTCCAAACACCGACTTATTACAGACTTATTGAATTATTTGACGCCATCTTGAACAAGTCGGTCAAGTCATTCCAATTCATTAGTACCGACTTATTTGTGACGTAATAATAAAAAACAAAACACAATTACTATTATATGGAAGAAAAGATTCTTATGACGTGTTGGCCGTTGCCACTAGATTTGAAAATAAAAACTGCATGTATTACATTTAATCAAGGCATGTTTTTGGAGACATTTCTGAGTAGACGTACTTATTCATATAAGTCTCCTCGCAAGATGACATTTGAATAAGTCGGTGTTTGGAAAACAGCCTTAATCGTAAACTACACACCCCATATAAATATGGTCTTTTGCTCAAAACTTATAGTTTGCCATTTTTTTTAAACAAAAATACAATAAAAAATTAAATTAAATTATGTAATTTTCCTTAATATACAGTTCATCAAAAAATTCCGGACCCTTGTATTATTAATGGATGACAACGCCAGATCCCACGTTGCAAACGTGATCAATAATTCTTCGGGTGAGGTGGGAATTAATCAAATCATTTAGCCCGCTCGCAGCCCTGATCTTAATCCCATTGGACATGTGTGGGATAGGGCGTCGTTTAAGGCAAAGGGAAGTCGTTCCAGAAACCTTAGATCATCTTCAATCAGCTCTGGGAAGAATGGGATATGATACCTCAGGAGCATCGAATGCCCGATATGATCAGAACTCGTGAAGGATATACTCTATATTAGAGTACCGACCGCTTAGAATGAATATTGATTTTTATTTAAATGAAGATATATATCTATATCCGCTTATCGGTAATTTTGTTATTTCATTTCCGATCCTGTGGTTACTTTTACTAAACAAAAACTTGTTCCTTTAGTGCCTTTTGGTGTCATATTATTTCGTATAACCATAACTCGAATAATGCGAATAGTTACCGTAAACACAAATGTTTACTGAAAAAATGGAGTGTCCGGAACTTTTTGACAAGCAGTGTTTATAGCCAGGATGTTTTTCCTTTCTCAAGGCAAATCAGGATTTCTTAATGTTTATAGTTAACTCCGGACTTTGACGGGCACGGCCGGGTATTTTTGATCTTATTAATTTCTGCATACACATCTGTAGTAAACTGCAAAATATATATTTTTTTCTTTACGTTTAATCTTAATTGGGTGCAGAGCGGCTTTCAGACTATTCTAGTAAGGCTTTCAGACTATTCTAGTAAGTCTTTCAGACTCTCCTAAGTAATGGTTGATAGCTGCCTTCAATTTGTACATTTTATAGTTCAACATAAATTTGAAACCGTTTAGCTAATTCTTCTTGGATATTCGATAAATAAATTCGCGCCTGGCTTCCTCTGTTCGAGGATTCGGCAGCTTAATCGTAAACCTAAGTGTATTGAGCGTTCTTCCTGTTCTGCAGAACAATTACCATGGATTAATCTGTAGAACATGTGGAGTTCTGCAACATATCTGCGTTGTTGTATAGGCTGTCTAGATCTTTTGTAAGTTGGCTTTGCGTATTGTAAAGAACCTTCTAAATTTATTGAGGAACCCAAGTTTTCGTGAAGCTTCAATTTGTTCTTTCCATTTTAAATTGTCGCTAATTTGAACTTCAAGCAGACGAATTCAGTCACAACCAACGAGTACATGGTCTTTTACCACAAAAGAAATTGATTTTTTTCTCTCCATTCAACAAATACTGTACTAAAATCAAAATTAAGCGAAGTGACAACTTCTAGGCGATTACCGTTTAGTTCTGAAAGAGTATGCTCCACGGTGGCAAAACTGATCGATGAGGGACTCCGGCATTTGGAAAGTGTGTCGATGATGATATCCTGTTAAGCACATCGCATATTGATATAAGATAAGAATTTCAAGATACTTCACTAGATGTTGGTTAATTCATTTCTCAAAAATTTTGGCGACGACTGACACAATTGATATTGGACGGTTAGTTGGAGGGGTTAGTTTTATCACAACCACGTTTCAGAACTGGGTGTATCATCGTATTATTCCAGGCGTCTGGGTATTTATCTTGCTAACAGAAAAGAGGAAAGGTTTTAGTTAATATAAGAGCCATTGGTTAACTCCTTCAATATTCGACCTGAAATTCTGTCGGGTCCGGTGGCCTTATTTACGTCCATAGACCACAGGTTTCTGAAGATAATTTCCTCCAAGGTGTTGATCAGTTTCATTTTAGAATCACAATACAGAATTGACGAAAGCGTTACTTCATCAAGGACAACTAAGGTCAAGTTCGATGTAAAGGCGATTGCCAGTAAATCGGCGTGCAAATATGGATCCACCACCAAAGCGCCGTCTGCACCTTTCCATTGTCGAAATGGATGTTTTAGAAATATTGGCAATCGATGCGACCATCTGGTAAAAGTTGCGATCGGAGATTTTAACTCGGAAGCTTTATATTATTCAAAAGAAAATTCGTGTGGCATTGAATGTGGAACCTTTTGGGTTCCAGCCAATTTAAAATAACGCCGATGTCAATATTTTCTCAAACTTTTTTCGACAAATACATACTAGCCGCCAATACTAGAAACGATCCCAGGAATCCAGCACCTACTTGACCGAACTATTGCTTTTACACATTATGCTCGATGTTTCCCTCGCAAGTATATCATCATCATTTCAAAATTCCCTTGTGAGAAAATAATTGCTTCGTGTAAAGTTCTCTACAGAAAGATGAGGAGAGTGTTCGTTTTAATTTCACCTTGATTGTTATATTCTTCTTCTGATTTCATGTTATGGAATTGTTCCTGTTATGGAATTTTAAGTGTGCTTATCAATAAAATCCGTCGCATTGTGCCTATTATCTTGAGCGGTCATTTTAAATTATACTGAACAAAGTTGATGACGACTGTGGCATTATCTGAAATAAAATCGTCTAGCCCGCAATGAAACCTCGACCGTGTAAAAGCAGGATTATGAATAGCTTTCTTTGGCTTAAAGCATCCAATTGCGTACTATCAAATTAATATCTTTTGCTTCGTTCAACATGGCCATTTTAAAACAACATTTGTATTTTGAGCTGTACGATTTCGCAGGGCTATACTCCAGGAGCTTTAATTATTTGGCTCTACTAAACAGATGAAAAGTTTGGAAGAATCACGATAATTAGTTTGATCCGATAGATTATTGATTTAAAAAAATCAGTCATCTCATCAGGTCATGGGTACTGACGTTGTGTTACGCGTAAATCCTGACGTATGCTAATGTACGGAACAATCACAGGTTATATTGTAAAAGTAACAATATAAAAATGTAAGAGACCTTCGTCCGTGTGAATTTTACACAATTATTTTGATTCAAAGGAGCATCTCGAACCAGTCAGAAGCTTAATATTTTCCAGAGTCATTCATATTTTGACGATGTAGAGTGTATTCCTTCTTGCCAAATAGAGCCACTAACCGTCGAATCGTATAATTAGTGTGTGCCTGTGTACATCAGGTAAATTTTACTTTACCTTGTATTCCCTGAAAAAATCGCCTTTTTTAAAATCTGGTGTGCATCTTTTCACGTTTGCCATCGTGATCAGAGGTCCCATGAACGTTGTAAATAGCTGAAATTAATTTTTCTTCAAGCAATTTTTAAGGTATGAACGATGTGGTGGCAGAATGATTTAGACGAGTAACGCTATCTTCATGCTCGTTGAAGCTCAAAAAATTTCAGATTTCCTTTCTTATTAAAATTCGTAGCGAACGCGGAGAAGGGGTTTGATCGAATGGGACTACTTAAAACGAACCACTTCTGTAGATTATGTTAATTGTTGTTTTAGCAAGTAAAATCAATCGTATTCTTTATAGTAGTTCGAATCTTATTTGATAAGGCAAGTTTGTAATAATATTATGATTTCGTTTCGAACCCATCGGTATTCTCCAGTCATTTGTTACCTATATTATCGATTGGTGCAATACGAATTTCACGTTTGGATTTGATGGACATATTTCTTTCTTCTTGCATTCTTTGCTATCTACAGACATTCTTTGCTATCTATAGACGATTGCTACCGATTTTTTTTTTTTTGTTAAATTAGTGACTTCAAAGCCATGTTACGGCATTTTACTATCAACTTGTTGTAGAATGGTAATGGTGTATTATACCAAATTCGGAAATATTGTGGTATTAGCCCTTAAGTTGTAATTAGCCCAATTTTCCTGAGACTCCGTTACTCTTTAGAACAAACCAATACAAAACTCACTATCCGAATTTAATGAGTATTCCAGTTTTTATTGTTGCACTATTGTAATTACAACATCCTCATCACCTTTAATTTCTATTGCTTATTTCATATTTTTAATTATTTCGATTTGAGGCCAAGTAAAATTATTTTTGTCAATAAAGTTTGATGGTTGAGGGCGCAGTTTGTGCTATTGTTATTACTACCATCCATTAACGACAGGTGCTCTCAACATTTAAGTGAAGTTGGAAATTTAGGCGAAAAAATCGATGTCAGGCACCCAGCATAGCACATGGGTCTATTTTTAATTCAACCAGAGCAGGCAGAGCGCTGTGAAAAAATATCCTTTGTTTTGAATTGAACCTGAGTAATTGTACTCTGTACATTGCGTTTTTATTTGTGAAATGTGTGCTTACTCCGTGTATACTCGGCTCTTCAAATTGAAAATGCCCAGCCGGCATTGGCGGCTAATGACTCATGATGAATCGTTAAAGGCATGTCTGAGATAATTATTATGTAAGACGTCATAAACGAATCTTAAAGGTCATGTCTGAGATGAATTGTATGTGATGTATCTGAGACGGAAAGCAACAATTTACATTATTATAATATTAGGTTGTAGCCTTAAAAAATATTAGATTTATCTTACCTCCCTTAGTTGATATTCCAACTGGTTGAGCTTCCCAATTTTTATGTTAAAATGTTCCTAATAAAACAATTACAATATATTTAATAAAAAAAACAAATATTTACTTGAAGAAATGTTGGTGACATGTCTCACGCTTGTCGTCGAACGTGAGCAGTCATTGGACAACTCATTTGAGAAACTAATGTCATCAACAGCATGTTGACAAATTTCGAACTGGGTGAGTGTTAGTGTACGAAGAGTGTGCATAGGGTCTACTTTGTAATTCAACCCGTCACATTAAAAAAACAATCGCATATACGAGGAGAATAATAAAAATAGAATTAGTTAGAATTATGCCACCATTTTTAGCAAAATAAAAATTTATAAATATATAAAATAAACCGAAATACTAAATAACAGAAGTGGGATCAAGTATCAATAGTGTTAAATATGAGTAAAATCAATGTACGGGTAACCTCGAATAACGAGACCAAGCGGTCAATAAAAATGGCAAACCGAATCAGGATATTTCGTTAACTGACCAAACCAAACTATGGTATACAGGCGCCGAAGATTATGCATCGCAACTACACTAATCATGTGGTAATTTGTAATCAGCATTACAGACATCAAATTGAGGTTAATGTAGACCGTTACCATGGGTATTGTACACCGAGTGCATAGAGTGATAATTTGTTTTTCAGTTTGCACACTCTTCGTACACTGAGTATGCACGATTTTTGACAGTGCACTGCCTGCTCGGGTTGAATTTTAAAACCTACACAAACGAATTTAATACGCCATGCACTGCGGATCATTTGGCACTGTACAATCTTCACTCACTGTACAATAACTTGGTAAGCCTGCTTACTCGGATTGTATTAAAAAATACACCGTATGTAGCAAATTGATTTTGTTACTTTTCTTACGATTTAAGCCGGTTAGTACTTGTAAATTAACTCAAATTAATTGAAATTGTATTTTTAATTTAATTTATTTTCCAAATTAAACTTTTTTATCTTGCACAGTTGCAATTAAATATCGACAATTTCTGCAGTGAAATCCATTTTTCATGCGATTTGTGGGAGACGTTTCGTGAGAATTTCATAGAGATTTCAAAATTTGTTAAGAAACCCTCTGGGCCTCTCGAACTTGTGTTCATAAAATATTTAGAAAGATTACTTAGTTTTTTTATTATTTTTCATCAATCAAAGGGATTCAATCAAATTAATGTAACTCCCGCATCCGTCCTTTAAACACGATGATGTAATTACTCGGCGCAACAAGCTGCATTCAGCCCAATTTTATTATCATATTTGTCCAAACAATAAAAGACAATGCAAAAGTTAAGAAGCCATTTCAAAATGAAATAAACAATTTTTAAATAAAAATTAACCAATTTAAATTAAAATTTACAAATTACCACTCAAAAAGCATTCATTTCTTATTGACTATATTTTCTACATTTTCAGCACAATTTTTTATTATCTACACATGTAGATTGTTTCGCGATGTAGACAATGTAGACACACCACCACACAGTGATATTTTAGCTTTGGTAGATAATCATAATAATCATCTCTTCAATTTCGGTCTAAACAGATCAGTTCAAATCACAAATAGTTATAATGCGACATTGTTAAATAATTTTGATCAAAAATTATCCTTAAAATTGGGCTAGCCTCACACAGATGGCAGTACAATTCTTATTCAAGTTTGGTTACTAACGATCGTTCTTATAAGAATAAGATCCTTTTGTTTTAATTCGTATTCAGCTGCAGATGTGTAAAGTAAATATCATGTATTATCCCCTTATGTGTATTTTATGCGTCCCTTTTCATAGTTCGTTTAATTTTTACTATGTTGGTATCGTTATTTTAAGATTATCATGTTTCCTTTGTAAACCCGTCAGTAAGCAATTGACATGTGCAAATACTAGTCGTCGTGTACTATTAATTTTGATTAAATTATAAATGAGAAAACACACACATACTCGTAAAATAATAGTAATTTTCTTTGAAAAGGTACATTAGACGAAAGATGTTTGAAAAAAAAATTTATTTCAATTTATTAAAGTGAAAATAACAATAATTGTCCATTTTCTCGTCGAAAAGTTCATAATGTGTATATGTAGTGTTTGTATAAAAGAATAAGAAGCAAATTGTAATTGAAGATAGTGAAGTAAGGTACGTTCTTCTTTTCATAAAAATAAATAAAAAAAAACCCATATAATTTATAAGTGCATCTTGTGTATGTACATAACATACGAGTATGTATATATAAGAGAGTACATAATATGAAAAATAATCATAATACTGAAAAGGTTTTTTTTATTCTTTTTAAATAAATAAATAAACAATGGAATAGAAAATTCTTTTGGAAAAACTACTTTCTCTTTCCGTTCGAGTTGAATGAAAATATAATAATAATAATAATAACGAACGAAGCCATCCAGCAAATAACATAAAAAACCTTTTTATATCTCCTTCTCCCCCGGCCTTCGCCACCGATGACTCCCGTGCGCTCTACTTCGCCACCGCCGCTGCCGCCGCCAACAAAAAGTAATAAAAAGCAAAAACAAAGAACAGGAAAAAGAATAATAATAATGATAATTTGTAGAAAAATGTGGAAATTTTTATTTTGTTTTTCCATTTTAAATGAAAAATTGCTCTTGATTTTAGTGGTTTCCATTGTCGAATATATTTTGTTGTTATGTGTGTGTGTGTGTGTGTGTGTAATTTTCCCTTTTTCTTTTAAAATTTTATTTGGTACATACACTCTGACTCGCACTCGCACAGGATGACTAGGTAGCGAACGCACGAATGTTACCTTATAACATCGCGAGAAAAATGTGCGCCGTCTATATATTCTTTTGAATATTTAACGAATGTATATTTAGAGATTTTCATTTTACCCCGCGCGAGCACGCATTTTTCATCCCGGGTTCCCGTTATTCATTTTTTATTTTTATTTTGTAAATATGTTCTCGCAGCCGAATACAGAATTTATTTATGTGTTCTGGACATTCATAAATTATGAGATTCTGTCAACAGAATTTTTATTTTGTTTACGACCGAATGTGTTGTTTCGTCGAATATGTATATATACCGGAGGATTCCTAGCCGCGGTGCCTTCACATCAACATCGGTGTGCTGCGGTACATGATTAATTTAGAAATTTTATTTATGTGTTTTTTTTTTTAAATCAGACACAACAAAATCGGGATGAATCTTAATGACCATTTTTTTGTTTTTGTTTATTTTCAGGTTTATAAAAAGAAAACAGAGGCTGCCAAAAAGGAATATTTAAAAGCATTAGCTGCTTATCGTGCTAGTTTAGTGTCGAGGGTAAGTAAATTTATATTAATCTTATTTTGTTTTGGTTGCAAATAATTTTTTAAATTAAATTTTAAGCCTTGTTAAATGTAATCCTCCCATCGGATATGGATTATTTCGCAAAGTTTACAGCAGTGAGCAAGGTCTTCATCACAGAGCTTCTTCGAACAATACTTGTTCGTCTGATATTTTATTGTTGGGCTGTCCGTTCTTATATCGCTCTTGTTGGTTTGGTAGAGATTTCATCTAATTATCGTTAGCCTCTCTAACAACTAAATTATTCAGTTTTATCTCAGCATTATCCCCAAAGCATTTACCCCTTGACCCAATATTCCCAGCTACTTCTTAATTTCAACAATGCTATTCCAGATAACTCCGTTGTAACAAGAAGTCACAGAGGAGGATTTAGCTGTTTTAAAAGCTTCAGCCGAAAAATATCTGCATCATCGACATATATTGAAAAGCTGGATAATCGATAAAAATGAACTTCGCATAAGAACAAAGAATAGTTTCACCATAATTTACAAAATACGAGTCCAACAATTTTTAATGGTTCAGTATTTATTGTGTTAGGGGTATTTGGTTTCACTTTTGGCTCTAGGGAGAAACTTCCTATAAAATGGCCAAGCCATATTTTACATAGAAACAGTTAAATTAATGAATAACTGAATTGATCCTTATGGCTTATAAAACAAATTACACCTCGCAATAATACGTCGTGTAAAGGGAAAATAAATTTCAGTTAAGGCGTCTGTATACTGGTCTTTTATTGTGTCTTGTGTCTTCTTGTCTCTGGAACTCAAGTCTTACTCATATGTTACTTAAGACTACAATATCACATCTACATATACCTATTATTGTACTAATTGCAAAAGATCATTTACTGTCCCAGCTTCTATGCAAATTTATCTGAAGAATAGAAGTCAGTAGAAGTTTACTATTTTTCGATGTATTCGCTTTTGCCAGTGCATTTCGAAATATTTTACTTTTATGCGTCCTGTTTCCTTCCGCTTCAAGAAAGCATCACGAGCAATTTTAATCATCCACTGCACCGGAAAGAGCTGATTCTCTTTTGTGCTTATAACCAAAACGTCTTAAGCTACGCTTGACTATCGTTCTCCACCTTATCTTTGCATACATCTGATTTGTTGTTGCATCGGAAAGCCAGACTATTTCAACTCGTTGCCCTCTCTCGCTGGTTTGGTGACTTAAACATTTGCTTCGCCATAACATGTCGGATGTCTCGCTTTAGCCATTATATCACATCTACCTTCTTTGTCATCCCACTCAGGTTCTCGATCTTGTGAGAGATTTTCGGTATCATATTTTTAAAAGCGCAGTGGTCACCAACCGTTTATTTTAGAGCGTAATATTGCCTCTTCGTGTTTTGGTACTTTTATTAAAATTTAAGGGCCGGGACGCTACCGTCACCGACTTATAAGAGTTAAATGTTGTGACTGCTAGTGCCACAAACCAAATTCATTGTTTCCTATAACTCGACAAATGATCTAACTTTACCAATCCATATTATATTTGGATTTATTTAATTACGATGCATATAAAATATGCCTTTTTCATTCGGCGTCTCTATTAGGGCTATAACTGAAATATATTTTCCCTTTATTTTATTTCATAAGCCTTAAGGATCAATTCATTCAGCTACCGTGAAAATTTTCTGCTAATTGCTGCTCAGACACTGAGTGTTCCATCGATCCCAAGTATTTAAAAACTAATTCACATTTATTCACATTTATTGTGTCGCCTTGGTCTTTGCTTATTTGATGTGAAGTTCAATCCAAGTCCAAAAAATTCATAATGTGTTCCTCTGAGGGATACTATCACACGCCCGTTGAAAAACTATGAATAGCACAGTCCTCAAAAAAAAAGTTCGATTGGTTGTTGACCTTCTCGGACGAAAATGTGACTACGTTGGCCTAAAACTTTGAGGAGGTGTTGAGCAAAGTTGTTCCGCGATAGTAGTTACAATTCAACCGATCTCACTTTTCATGTAGCAGATATATATGGTGGCTATTTCCATTCTCCCAGGGTTTTCGATCTCTTCATAAGCCTCTAATCTCCTTGGGAGATTCTATATTTTTCTTAAATTGAGATTCAATTCTCCTCAAGCCATATCATTTACGGTTTAGATAAGTTTTTACCTAAATTTACCGCTAAAGCACTTATTATCGCTGAATTTATTATTTGTTGCGCAGTTCTTCTACAAAATTGTGCATTGGTTGGCTATAGCCATGAAGTTAGTCCAAAGAACTTGATTCAATTTGTCAATGGTGAATAGACGGATGGCATATTTCGCTATTGAAAATGATCAGAATCGATGATGGCGTAACGTTTGATCGACGATGTTGGTGTTTATTATATTTAGCATGTGCTCAGAAGACTGATCCTAGAGTTGGTGCTTTCTGGGCTGTTTAAGCTGAATACATCCTATGTTCCGAAATTTAAAACGTTACTCTTATTTCATGTCCATTGTCGTTGTTGTGAATATGAGTTAAATATTCGAGGTTCTCGTTGAGGTTTCGTAGCATTTATTTTGTTTTTGATTTCGGTGTTAATCCAACTGAAATCTCCTGTTGAATGTTCATCATACCTTTAGCCCATCTTTATTATAGTATAGTGATCGAGCTTACACGAGTATGTATATGCCTTAACACACCGTTAAAATAGGATTGGCTATTTATCTGTAAATCTAAAAAAAACAGTAGATAGTAAGTTGTTCCGGCTTCTGTGTTTGATTGAGGAGGCACATTGAAATTCAATTTAGAATAAATTTAATTTCGGCACAAATTTTTCCGGGTTAAGGAAGTTTTCAGCACATTAAATTTCCGACTTAGCTTAGAACAATTTTTCTGTTCGACATAAGGTTTGAAAACCCACAGACCACTGCAAGACGTCCACCAACCAATCATAGAAGATGCAACAAAATATTATTCTGATAAAACACTTTACGCAGCAAGTCGCTTACTTTCTTTTGTTGATGCCATATGTAATTACGAGCTGAAAATAGCTTTCTTTTGGTTTACCAAGATCATTAAAATTAAATTAAACCGTAAGCGGATTATATGATAAATTATAGTATCTTGGGCAGTCCTGTTTAATTTCGGTTACACATTTCGTTTGTATAAAGGAAACGAATTACTCGCAAAACTACAAACGCTACGAATATTTTATGTTGGCATTTATTCAGCTCTCTCGTTAATCCAATTTGAATTAACTAAACAAATTCGCCTAACATGGTGCAAACAAACAAACTTTCAAAAATAATATATGCAGTGGCATTCTAGAATAATCTAATTAATTAAGAAACTATTGGATACGGATTACGCGATCAAGTGGAAATTTTCCGTCATCCGTATCAAAAGTTGTTGCTTATGTCGCGGGCGCGTAGCAGAGAGAGACAATGCGACAACAACTTCACAACAACGTTAACCGACCGTTGTTTGCGTTAGTACATATTTGGGTGACTGCATGGGCACAGCGTAAAAGTAATTGTAACAGAGGAAGAAAGACGACATCACCCCTTTACCTAAGCAGCTGTGGCTGTTTGAAGAAAATAATGGTGGGATTTTCTTTAAGCACAAGTGATATTCATACCTCCAGTTTCGACATTCTAGAACACTATAGTGGTATCTGGGGTTGTCCCCTTAATTCTTAGACCCAGGTTCTCGGCTTCCACTCTACATGTATAGTGAATTGTTTTTCCAGACGTATCTCGATCAACTTTTAAAATCTAAATTAACTCGCCAAACCAAAGAAGAAAATTGTAAAATTGAAAAACTTACAGTCAGATAAAAATAAGGTTTCATTATTCTTATTAAAATTTAATTTTCACGTCGAGAAAGATTTTTTGAAATTCCGAATATCCGCGCTAGTACGAGTAAAGTTAACAATTCATTTTTTCTCTTTTCATTCTTAGGGAAGTGATTCAGAACAATCACCGAATTTATATTCACCACCACCACAACAACCAAATCAAGCACCACCACAACAGCAAACTCAACAGGTGCAACAATCACCACAACAACAAAATTTGTCACCATCGCAGCAATCGCAGCAGCACGTGATTTCGAATCATCCTCAACAATCGCCACAGCATCATCCACAGAATTTACCAATTCCACAAACGAGCCCACATTTAACGCATCAACAAATTCAGCAGTCCCAGAATAATTATCAGCCGTATCAATCGCCATACAGGTCACCACCACATAAATCGGTAAATATTTCAAGGATATATAATAATTTCATACGTCCCTAGAATAAATTCCATTCTCGTTACACACAGGTCATGATGCAACAAAATATGCAACAAATGCAACAACACCCTCAAATGATAGGTGGTGGCGGAGGTGGTGGTATGCAATCGCCAACCCAAATGATGGGCATGAATCCAATGGGTCAAATGATAGGACAAATGAATCCACCGCACCAATCGCCACAGCATCAGTCGCAACATCCGATGGGGGGACACCAGCAGAACATGAACGGAATGATGGGTATGGGAATTCCTCAACAGTATATGAATCAACAGGTGCATTATTCTATTCTATGATTTTTGTATATTTTTACAACTCATTCATTCCCCCGTCTCATTGTGTGGTGTGGTGTCTATTATATACCGACTAACTCACAAACTACAGAACAAAAAAAATAAAGAAAATAGAAAATTTGTCTACATATGTACGGTAAAAACAAAATGGAAAAACTTTTATATGGTTTTTCCATACGCTCCCACTCATTCATTCATATTCAACTAACACTGTAAAATTTTTGCTTACATACATAATAATAAAAATAATATATTTGTTGATCTCGTTTGTTGTTGAATCAGAATTACAATAGCTAAGCTCTACTCATAACTCTCGCTATGAGATTCTAAATCAATCACCACGAATTAATTTTGTTTTATTTTTATTTTATACAGATGCATCCGCAGCAGCAAATGGCAACGCAGCATACCGTTCCACAGCAACAAACCAACAGCAATCAGCAACAGGGGCAGCAGCAGCCTCAGCAGCAAACGCAAATGACACAACAACAGCAGCAGGGCAATCAGCAGCAGCAGCAGCAGCAGCCCAATCAGCAGCAGCAACAGCAGCAACAACAACAACCATCCCCTGTTTCGGGTACACCTCCTTCAAACGATCCGAATACCCCGCACCAACCCCAACTATGCATTCGCCATGGATGCACCAACCCAGCTACTGTTAGTTCCGATTGGGAAGATGAATATTGTTGTAGTGATTGTGTCATAACACATTGCCGGTATGTTGGATTTTATCATATGGAATATTTTTTAAATTTCGAGGTTGACTAAACCTAATAGAGCAGCTACATAGCATATTTTATTCAAATGGCCTAGGAAGCGAACCTAGTGTGGAACCATCAACATTTCTCGTGCTTAAGAGGTAATATTTGGCCGCTTAAGCTGAAACAAACTTGAACTTGGGTTTATTATTTCAGTTTATGTGAAATGCTTTTGCAATTTTAAAATGTGTGTACGTGTGTACGTGTGCTCCTGGTTTTCAATTCTCAATGTTACAAGAGAGTCCGGCATCGGAACCAGGCCGATCAAATTACCATTTTGAATCATAACCTTAATAACATCAATCATCTTCTTAGTAAACATGATCATTTTTGGTGAAGAGTAAATTTTGGTTGTTAACCCTTGGCTGTAAACAGATGTAATAGAGAATAGGTTGACGATTTTAAATTGGCCAGCTGCTCAAATTAAACATTTTATTAAATTTATGAATTAAGAAAATTGGGTTAAATTTATCGGTTTCCGACCATTTTGCCTCATATTTAACACTCCAAAGCCACCCGCTTTCGTTCCGTCAAAACCTTCAAGTTCGTCAACCTTATCATTATTACGTCTTATAAATTGTAATTTAACAGTATAACATAAGGCCTATTAATTTCACGCTAAGTGGTTGGAGTTTTTAACAACAGTACTTTAACAGTTTACCCACAACTGGCTTGGTGTCTACAATAGATTTTTGGAAGGTGAAATACAACAAATATCATCCTCAGTTGTTCTGAAATCGACGTTTCTGTCTCAAATAGCTAGTTAAATTTCTGGTATTGACAAAGCAGACTCTTATGAGTGTCCGCTTAGAAATTTATGTTTCTAACGGAATCCATGAAATTAATTTTCTTGGTGGAAAAGTTTAGTCTGTTTTCTAGCATGGCAAAATTTCGTTCACTCAATTTCTTGTGTTCTGAGCTGCCCAGTTTAGACGTAGTTTCTGTTTGTTTTCGACATATTAGCTGTGTTTCTTGATGCTTGATCTGATCCGGTTCAGTTCATGTTTCATGAAACTATGCAATGCCGCTTATAGATTTCAAATCAAATTTTGTGATCTAAAACAAAATTTGGGTTAGGTTTCCACCAATGGGTGTCATGAAACATGGCAATTGTCGGCGCTGGTCACCGAACCACTATTACGAAGTCTCGATGGTCTTTTTCCGATTGTGTTTTATACTGCTTCCCAGTGTTCCTGGGAGTAGTGATGATCGCTTTCATTGTTGTACCGATTCAGATTCCCAACCACACTCGTCTGGGTACAAGTTGTTCTCATTTATAACATTGAAATTTCAATACACAGTTTTTTTAGCTGGTTTATGGAATACCGGTAACAATCGGCACTTATATTTGAAAACGACAATCGATCGATTTTAGAATCGCCGGCAATGTCTTAATATCAAAATGAAGGGTGCTATTAATGACGTTCTCCAAGTCAGCATAAAATAAATCTTCGACGTCATCGTGCCGGACTTTTATCATGCAGATCCTCATATTTCTTGACCGTAACATGTCGAATTGGCAGTTATGATTTTTGTGAAGATTTTGTTGACCCCAGATCTTAATAGGCTAAACACCTTCCATGTTCCCAGTTTTAAAGCATAGTTCTTCTACAAATGTTGAGGTCGTTTTTGTGATGATTAGGTGAGAGAAGGTGTTAGCCTGCTATTCAGTTCGTGTTTTTGTGTGTGGTTACGTATTGGTACAAGAGCTTGGAGCATCCAGTTCTAGTTAAAATATTTATTCGCGACCACTTGGTTCGGGATTGGGGACCGATGTGATTTATCGAAAACAAATATCTGCACAGAAAGATTAGTGAACCTTCCCTTCCAATTTTTAAACAACTAGAGAAAGGAAGTGTGTGCTACACGTGATTTGAAAAGTTTGTCTCGTTCGTCAAGCTCGATTTATTATAAAGGACTTAAGAATCAATGGAGAACGAGTTAGCGTTAGCGTTTAAGTTAGCGATCTTGAAAGCATCGCGAGTATATCCTAAATTATATTAAAGCTATTTAGTCTACGCGAGTACTGATATGCTGCAGCTTGTGATATCATCTAGATAGATTAGTTAGAATTAGGAGGAGTGCAGTGCCAAAATAACTGGGATTTGATCAACCTTTGATTACCATTCATTCTCTTCCAACTCAGTTTTGCAATGAAATTTGTTTAACAATACAGGTGATTCTTTGGTTCGTAGAAACGGATTTGGTAATTATTGTTATAAAATGATTTCAAAAGAGCATAATGCATTTGCTTCTTGGAATATAACCACAGGCAATTGCGTACATATTATATTGGAAACTGTGCATTCGTTGTGGAGATTATATTCTTGTATAAATTTTCAATGTTCATTGGTCCTGCTGCTCATTTTTGTCGATATATTTTACGAATTTCCATCTGATAGAATTTGAATCTACAGGGCATAAGGAAAAGGAATCTATTCTATACCAAATGGGGGAGGGGGGGGGGGCTCATCTTGTTGATGTCTATATTGTTCTAGGTTGTATAATATTGTATGAATTTTTTATTTTAAAATATTAGTTATCTGATCAGGCCATGTATCTTCTCGGTTGAACCGTTAAACCACTTATAAATACTGAAGGTTTCAACAAACACATTATATTGTAGTCGTGGAACGGGATCCGTAGAAATTTTTATATTTGATTAACGCTTTTAAATTTCTAATATCACCAAAGTGTTTAAGTTTAATTCTTTGTAACGATATTTCTACTGGAGTGGAAAAGCTACGGTTTCCCAGAAGGTGGTTTCAGTGGTTGCTTACTGCACACTTAGGCCAAATTTTTAGGCCCATTGTGATACCACTCATTCACTCCACATCATTAACCCACCTACTTCACCTACTCACACAACTACAGTATACCACCTGCACATTGCAAGCTCCATGTCAACCTGTACATTGACATGGAAGGTGGGTCGGCGCATGACACGGAATTCTGCACTCCATCAGAGGGTCTTAGTTGTATTTATTAGCATCACCAATCGTAATCGATGATGAAAATTCGATTTGCATCTAGCCTCTGATGGGATTCGAACCCAGCACCTCCCGGTCCAAGTGCCGAAGCTTTAACCACTGCACCACTTGTCCGGTGCGGTTTCCCAGAAAATAACTAAACATTTCAAATGCTGCATCCAATTGTTAGCGCAATATTTATGGTTGGAAGCAAATTTAACGATTAATTTTGTAATGTTGATTTTGGGAAACTATTCAAGGTATTTTCCTGTTATCAGATCAAGGCTTGGCGCTTTTCTTGGATTTATTTCTTTGGTAAGTTTGTTCTCCTGTACATCAGGCTGAAATACATCCTCTAGGTGATCAGCAAAGGCTCTTCTTTTTGTTCATTACTTCTGGCCCAACTTCCATTGTTTGTTCTTAGAGGTGGAATCTGAGTTATTGGGCTTTTTATTCGTTTTGTTATCTTGCACAATGAATAGTCAGTATCCTTTTCATATATTGATGATCGTAGGTACGAATTCGTTGCTAAGTTTATCGGTAATTTCCTAGTTATAAAGAAATCGAGTAGATTGGGTACGTTATTGATAGCCGTGTATCAGAAAGTTGGTTTTCCAGTAGAATGCCAATTGCAACAACATTTTGTCACTGCTCCGAGGAACTGCTTATCTCTAGTGGAAACTAGAGGTAAATTTTACATATACCTAATTGTTCTCTGATGTGTGTTCCGGATATGAGACATATCGATTATTTGGATGTCTAAGAGTATTTGTGATTTCTGCTGATGTTGCAATAGTCCATTGGAATTCCATTGCAATAGTCCATTGGATAATGATCCAATAGTTTTGTCTTGTTTCTGCTTTTGTTAAATCCAGTCTGTCTTAAAAATTTTGCAACATTTTCTTTGAGTTTCTCGGCTCTATACGTTTATCTTTTATTATTTCCTTCCATTTCACATCTTTTGAAGTTCTTTGAACTATACGGCCTCTGTAGCTTACGGGATGTGTTTCGCTACAGTTCACACAATTGGCTCGACTTTTTCTGAGTTGTTTACTTTCCTTTGTAAGATGTATAGCTGCACACTTGACGCGCCCTGGGTCTCTATTGCAAAAGTTATGAGTGTGTTCATATAACTACCATCTTTTGCATTGTGGAATCAATCTTGATTTTCTTAAGGCTTGAATCTTTATCTTCATATTTATATATATCTAACCTTCTTCTTTATCGTATAAACAAGGGTAGAGGGGTTTTACCTGTTCCCTTCACAATTTGAGTAGCTTCTTTAATTTTTAGATTTTTCAGAAGTACATAAGTCTTCTTTTATTTCCTCTAGCTGGCAGGATGGATGCAGCTTTTTGGCTATAACTTTTTTTGTCTTCGTACGAGTACCATGTATTACTCTTCTCATTAAGGGAAAGAGTAAGTTTGCTGTAGTTAGCTACATCTGGATCATTTACTCCACTATTCAGCAATATTGTTTGATCTTGTATCTGATATTCTGATTTGAATCCATGTACTTTTTTATCTCCTGATAGTTTTGAACTTTACTTGCAATTATTGGTGGGGATTTTGCTTGTGGCCCCTTGTTACTTTCTTCAGTGTTTTCGTGAGTTTTATCAGATTTTGAGATTCCTCTTTGTTTTGGGTGTGTTGTGTGTTTTCCATCTCTTGGATCCTTGCTTCTAATTGTTTAACATTTTCTATAAGAATCATTTTTTCTGTTCTTTCCAAACGCAGAATCGTATACAGGAAGCGTTATTTTTGTGTAACCAGTTTATATTCGTCGGTTGGCTTCCCCCATGGAAGAATCAATGGAGACGGCCTTTTTTGAGAAGAGTGGAATTTCCAGAATAAAACCTAGTTTTCCAGCTGGGGTAATGTTTCCTTTCGGTGTGTTTTTCATTGCATTGGTCTTTACTCTACTTCACCTCTGCTTTTCAGGTTTTGTCAAGGGTCATGGTATATTGAGACTTATCTGCTCGCTAAATTTGGTTTGTGTTAAGTTCCATAGGCATCCACTTAACATATTTGTTTGTGAAACCCGTTAATTTTACTTCTTATAACTTTTCAATTCGAGGCAATCTTCATTCCAGATATCCCTAGTATATATCCCTTCATATACGATTTAAGAATTTGATAATGCCAAACTTTTTAAAAACTTCACAAAGGAAAATCACATATGATTACTTCCATTAGGTTTGAATTTCCAAAAAATTGCATCGCGAATAGGACTTTAGATATTATTTCAAACTTCAATTTCAAAGTTCAGTAGTTCTTACACTAGTGGTGGCGATAATAGAATTTAATCAACATGTATTTTTCTTCTGTGGCATCGTAAGTTCCCCGCAATTCGAAAATTCTATACCATCCAATTCTAGGCTATTACAAATCAGCGACTAGCAGTTCGTTCAACTCAAAATAGATAAAGATAGTTTTACACCGAACAATTTTACGACGAAGCTATTCTTGTAAGAGTAAGTACGTGCGGTAAACAACGTCTACGTTTAATTGGATCATTTTTAACGCTTTAATCTTCGATTATAAAAAACAAGGAAAGTAATTGAAAAAAAATATTGAATTATCGAGAGATTATCGATTAAACGCTACTTCTCGTATATTGGCCTTAAGCTGTTGGATGTTCTTGGCGTATTGGCATACACCTTACCCTTTAGGTAGCCTCAACGAACAAAATCGGGACCAGTTAAATCGGGCTGTGGCTCCATCTTGTTGGAACCACAATTGTGGATTGTTCTCTACCTCTGGCCTTAAAAAATTTTCAATCATTGCCCGGTATTGAATGCCATTCACAGTATCCGCAACTTGTTCGTCGTTGACGAAAAAATATGGTCGAATGATCCCTTCTGAAGTTATTCCACACCATACTGTACATCTATTCTTGGATTTTGGGTGTTTATTTAACATGTTGCAACAACAACATTGTTAACAAATGTTTATTTAACGCAAAGTTGGTGTGTATTATTCCCCTTAGGCACCAACACGACACGAACTTGCATAATAGCTACAACCTACAACTAGCTCCTATAATATTTTTACTCAAATGATCGTTGACTATCTATTTGGCTATATTCCGAGCAGAATACGAAACTTCTCAAGTGTGTATATATCTGGTTTTTACTTTTGCACCTCGATTACGTTAGTCGTGTCGTGTAACGTTTCAAGTGACTCTTTTAATATGAAACCGTAGTCGCCTGAATTGTCACAATATCTAATATGATTATTGGCGTAGGCTCTTAATACGACAATCGGCGTATTAAGAGACTACGCCAATAATCATATTAGATGTTGAACTTAATCAGTATGACAGCAACTGTTTGACGTGAATAAGAAATAAGCAGATTCATCAACCAATTAAACAATCCGAAACACATACCAAAAAAATTCTGGAACTTGCCATTCGGTTTGTGTGGCCCCATGCAGATGGACTCGATAGGAGCAAATCGTTGTTTTCTAAAATTTATTGATGATTTTTCTCCCAAATCGATTTTGATAAAATCAAACCTATTGACTTTGACTGCAAATGGATTTTTAAAACGAAACACATGGACGTTCACAACGAAAAGGAGTTGACCACGATGAAACCTATGCACCAGTGCTGATGTTTATCTCCTTAAGATATTTAATATCACTTGAAGCAAAATAAATTTTTGGTCATTGAACATACGTTCTTTTCTTCAAGGTGAACTTAAAGAAGAAATTTACATGCTCCAACCCGAGAAGTTCAGCAATGACTTTGAAGTATGCCGACTTAAAAAGTCACTTTATGGACTCAAACAGTCTAGTCGTGTTTGGAATCAAAAACCTGATAAATTATTAAAGCAACTTAGAATCTAAAGTTGACTCTGGCATATATTACAAAATAGAAAGGGACAGGATGTGATTTTTGTCAGTTTTCGTCGATGTTTTATTATTTTTAAATGATCAACAACACAAGTCATTGGTGAGAAACGAAATTAATGGAAAATTTAAGATGAAAAATATTGGAGAAGCAAGGTTTTGCCTTGGAATATAGATTATACGGGACCGTGTAGAAGGAAAGATATGAATCGACCAGGAGCAGTATATAAACGAAATATTGCAGCGATTCAATAGGAGCGTATACAATCCTTGTGCAACTGTGATCATAATTCTGCGGTATCTAAAAAGCATTGCTAGTGCGAAATTAGAGTCCTCTAAATTAACAACATCAACAAGTATCACTGGTTACTGAGGTGCTGATATGCTGCTTGGGGCAGTGATGAAGGTGAACGCAAATCCATCACCGATTACGTTTTCAAGCATCTAAATGGGGCGATAAGTTCGAATTTCTAAAACCAACCCACTGTCGCGTTACCTGAAATAGAAGCAGAATACATGGCAATGTGATCTACTATTCAGGAAGCTCTCTGGTTTAAATCATTCGAAAATGAGCTTTTGACGAGTCCAGATCCCGTAACTGTCGTGTATTGAACCAACAAATGTCTGGTAGGATAAAGGGGAAGCATATATCATCGACCACAGAATTTTACTTTTATTATCGGGGCGGGAATAAAATTCAAAAGCTTTGGTAAAATATTAGTTTTTATTGAATTACATATATAGGTGCCATTAATATACTTTTCGCTCTCCGTCCTTGTTAAATTTTAATAGTTGATTTTGATACAAACAAAGCGAAGACAACTTCTTACTTTATGAATAAAATGTGGTATGTCGGAAATATTTTGAACCTTGATTTAGATACAAAATGTTTCTTGGCTAAAGCGTTATCTATCGTCAATTATGGCAATAGATCGACTTTTTGACAGGAAAATTGATTCAAATTGGCAGAAATTTTAAGTGTTAAGGCAAATATATTTATATTTTGACAATTTATGTAAGGAATTAGCAAATAAGTGATTCTAATACATCAGTAACGAATTATAGTCCCCAGTTTCCGATAAATTGCGATGGCATGGTCGAATATACTTCTTATCAATGATAACAGTATTTTCGTACTAAATAAATTAGAAAATTTGCAGCCCGTATTTCAAAACACACAAAAACACGTTTCAAATCAATTTTCTACAATATTTATTCAAAATTTATTCAAATTGTAATTCTACAATATTTATTCAGAAATAATTTGCTTATTTTCCTTAACACTAAATCGTGAAGTTAGTTACGGAATCGATCTATTAGTATTTTCAATACTAAACACGCGAACTAATATGATTTTTGTTGAAATTACAGTAAGACTAAGTATCAGATGAAATTGACAGATGGCAGCACTTTCTATGCTGGCGAAAGGTGATATTTGTTTATATGAGAAAATTATTATTCCATCAAATAGATCATCTTTGGCTCTAGTTTTAAAATATTGCGACAGATGTCAGTCACTTTATGTTAAAAGGCGAATAGTTATAATTACATTTATGAATATATTATATATAATTATATTTACATATTACATATATAAAACTACTATGCTGCCATCTATCAACGTCTTCCGAGCCTAGTTGGTTCCGTTTTTTAGCAATTACATTCAAATATTAAATATAATTTATTTGATAATTTTGAAAGTGCAACTTTCCTATTAAGATAATAGCTCGTTTAAGACACAACTTTGCCAAACAAAGTAAAATCGCGTAAAAGGTTAAATTTGAATATGGTTTTCATTTATTTTAAGTACGCGGCTTAAGTTGGCAATTTTAATATTAATTATAAATAAATGGCAGTGTTTATATTTTAACGCAAAATAGAAATAGAATAAACTTTCCAATACCAGTTATTTTGCATAGCAAATTCATAGATGAACTAAACTCTTTTTCATAGTTTCGAACGATTTATGTCATATATCGACAAAATTTTAATCGCAAACAGTAATTTATCAATGATTTGTTTTTTTTTAAATATCATTATCTCCCCAACGGAATTTAACGCGGTTTGGCAGTTTATCCAAGTCATCGGTTTGTCCAAGTCAACATTTTGTCTCTCCAGCTTTTGTCCATATAGACCTTTTGTTTGTGTCCATCCTGACCATCCTTGATCTTTTATTTATATCGGCTTTGTGACTCTGCCAACTTTTCGACTTTATCGGACATTTCTCCAACTCAACAAATATTAAGTTTCTGACGAGGTTTTGTCAGCCTTTCGTTTTTGTCGGTTTTTATCTGTCTAACTAAGTCTTTTGTCCAAGTGGGCTTTTTCTTACAGTTGGTCTTTCTTTAAAATGTTTATTAATCAACTTGGACGTACCCCAAAAATATTATTAAATTATGCCTAAGTAGTTTTTACTGAACATCGATTTTGCCCTAGAATCAATCTAATTATATAGAATTTTTTAATTTTCGCCTGGAATAGCAAGTTCACTATTTGCATTATCGATTTGTTATTTTCATTCCACCGAAAAGCATAGACACCATCTGTATTATATTTTTTGAACTATCGCCTGAAAACTATCGAATAGAATGATGCTCATAATTTGTGAGAAATTATTGCACTCTATTCCTTTGGCCTCTGGTTTCGGATGCACTACAATTATAATTTAGGGTTTCCTCGATTTTCCTCCTAGTAGCAGTCCAATACAGTCTTGGGCTAAAATTAATTCGCAAGTATCTGTACCTTGCTTTGCACCAACGAAGATTGTTGTTGTTGATTCATTATTCGAATAAATATGAAGAATCGGAACCACGAACGACTTCTTTCCGGTTCAGACATAATAAACATGTTACGGCCGTGGACGTATAACATAATCTGATAATACTTTCTAACTCGGTTCAAATACAAATTTTAATTTACTAGCACTAAAATTAACCAATTCTCTTTTAATTATATTCCAGTGACGTATTTGGGAATTGGGTTCAAACAAACCAACAGCAACAACAACAATCATATTCAGCTGTAAAATAAATAAACTAAAACATAAAATTTATATTTAAAAACATAAAATTAAAAATTAAACAATTTCAATTTTATTATTAATAGAACATATTTAAGTTTTCGTTTGTTTTTTTTTTTTTTAATTACTATAAATAATTTTTATATATTTAAACAAAAAGGAAGTAAATATTAAAACTAAAAATTGAGGTTTGTTATAAAGAAATAAATTCCAATCGATTTTTAAATATAAATCTAATATTAAATATATTATATAAATAATTATACAGGGTGTTGAAAAAATATGTGAACAACTGTTTCATGATCTGTGAGCAGATCCTGAATATTTTTAACATCTGGTTTCAGTACCCTATATAGGTACATCTATATAAATATTAAATAATAATTTTAAAGTACTACACATAGACACACACACAAACCAACATTTTTATTTTTTAAATTATTTTAAATTACATATATTATAAATATTATTATAATTATAAAATAAAATATTTTCATCTATTGTTTAAAAAAATTAAATTAATTTAAGAGGCAATCGATTTAAAAATTACACAAAACCAATTTAAAATTAATTAAATTAAAATATTTAGTTATTTGCTTATTATTTTTATGCTTTAATTATTAGCATAATTAATTTAGTTTAATTTTGTTTATTTTTTGAATTTGAATTTATTTAGGTTTCGTTGAATTTATTTTATTATTACATTATTATTATTATTATTATTATTATTTAGCCAGTGAAATTGAAGATTAATTATTTTGGATTACAATTATTAATATTTTATTAATGTTTGTTATTTACAATTGAAAATATTAATTATTTTTTTGTTTTGTAAATAAATAAATAAATAATACATCGCATAATAATGATTGTGTAAAATATGGTTGCCATAAATTTTAAGCAATTTATATAGAGGAGTACATATTATATAAATATAATAATCTATTCCAATAATTAAATATTTCAAAAAAAAAATTAATTAATTATTTAATTTTAGTGAATTATAAATCTTATATTATTATTATTATTATTCATATAAATAAATAAAAAACAAATGAAATTTAGAATAAAACAAATAATTAATTAAAAATAATAATATAATTATTACATTGAGTTACTATTTGAAAATTTAAAAAATAAAGCAAAAAAAATTTAAAAATTTATAAACATTTTGAAACTATATTGTAATTTGTAACCGGAAAAAATTATATATATATAAATATATACATACTAGATATAATATTATATAAGTATATAAAAACATTTTAATAAAAATAATGTTACATTTAAAATTATTATTATATTTCACAAATTAATTATTATACCAACATTGATTTTCTGTTTGTTTTGTACAAAATAAAATAAAAAATAGAAGAACACCCAACCAAATGGACATTTATTTGTGGATTCAAAACAAAATTAATTAATATTAATTAAACATTTAACAAAATAAAAAAATCTTTAAAAATTAAATCTGAATGAAGAAAATACTAATTTCTATATAAATATATTTATGAATATAATAATTATTAAAAAATAAAAATATATAGAAAGGAAAATAAATTTAATATTAATAATTATATAATTATAAATTAATAAAACACAAAAAAATGTTATCCAAAATATATAATAAAACAAGAAAAAAATTATGTAAATATAATAATAATTATTATTAAAAATATAAAAATAAAAATAATTGAAATATTTAAGAAAAATGTTTTGTTTGTTTCTAATAAACAAATTTAATCACATTTGGAAGAGAAATTACCGGAATAGACGTACTGGAGATATCTGAATCTGTATTCTGCTTAACGCCTAACCTATTTATTACAAATCAAGTGCAATTAACTTTGCTCTGTGCGATCAGAAGGTTGAATGAGGAAGTCATCTTTATATTCCCCATAGTATTGCACTGGTTTGACACCCACTTCCGGAGGATGTAGAACTAATATGTCATCTCATAAATAGATGGGGAATATTTCTGAGCTCCAGAAAAATTTTGTTACGTAAATTAAATTGGATTCGATTGAATTTTGTTTCCGTGTCTTAGACTGAAACGCTGGCGAAGGAATTATGTCTTGATTATTAATTGGAAACCAGGAAGCGCGATAACTCGAAATGAATTTGGGACCTTTTTCAAAACTACAAGGTTGATTAAAACAAAACGCGACCGTATTTACATTCAACTCAAACGTCGTCACGTTCAGAATTACCAAATATTTCATTATTGGGCCAAAATTACCTGGATTGAGCAACAAAAATATTTTGACTTTTTTGGCCAAGAAAAACGGTAAGGGATAAGCCTAGATACATTTGAAAGCGCGGTTATTGGAGAAATTGCATTTCGAAATTCGGTCTCATTTTGTATTCGAACCTGGATTACAGGCCAATGAGGCGATACATTGCTGCAACTTAAACGCCGCTCTACTTAAAATTACGTTACTAACTCGAAATAACCGAAACATATGGAATCGGTGACAATAAATTTTATCCGTTCAAAATCGGTAAGGCTAACCATCAGGGATTTTCGCAAAAAATCGAAATGAAAATTTTTGTTGAAATTCCGGTTCTAAATGATTATAGGCAACGGTACTAATAGGTCTAGCAGTAAACTAACGGTTGGCTACAATCATGTTGAACCGGAATTTCAACAAAAACTTTCATTTCGATTTTTTGCGAAAATCGCTGATGGTTAACCTTACCGATTTTGAACGGTAACGCCTGTAATCCAATTTCTCCAAAAACCGCGCTTTCCATATGCAACCAACCGTTAGTTTACTGCTAGACCTATTAGTACCGTTGCCTATAATCATTTTGAACCGAAATTTGAACAAAAATTTTCATTTCGATTTTTTGCGAAAATCCCTGATGGTTAGCCTTACCGATTTTGAACGGTAACGCCTGTAATCCAATTTCTCCAAAGACCGCGCTTTCCATATGCAACCAACCGTTAGTTTACTGCTAGACCTATAATTACCATTGCCTATAATCATTTTGAACCGGAATTTCAACAAAAATTTTCATTTCGACTTTTTGCGAAAATCCCTGATGGTTAGCCTTACCGATTTTGAACGGTAACGCCTGTAATCCAATTTCTCCAATAACCGCGCTTTCCATATGCAACCAACCGTTAGTTTAGTGCTAGACCTATAATTACCATTGCCTATAATCATTTTGAACCGGAATTTCAACAAAAATTTTCATTTCGATTTTTTGCGAAAATCCCTGATGGTTAGCCTTACCGATTTTGAACGGTAACGCCTGTAATCCAATTTCTCCAAAGACCGCGCTTTCCATATGCAACCAACCGTTAGTTTACTGCTAGACCTATAATTACCATTGCCTATAATCATTTTGAACCGGAATTTCAACAAAAATTTTCATTTCGATTTTTTGCGAAAATCCCTGATGGTTAGCCTTACCGATTTTGAACGGTAACGCTTGTAATCCAATTTCTCCAATAACCGCGCTGTTCATATGCAACCAACCGTTAGTTTACTGCTAGACCTATTAGTACCGTTGCCTATAATCATTTTGAACCGGAATTTCAACAAAAGTTTTCATTTCAATTTTTTGCGAAAATCCCTGATGGTTAGCCTTACCGATTTTGAACGGTAACGCCTGTAATCCAATTTCTCCAAAAACCGCGCTTTCCATATGCAACCAACCGTTAGTTTACTGCTAGACCTATTAGTACCGTTGCCTATAATCATTTTGAACCGAAATTTGAACAAAAATTTTCATTTCGATTTTTTGCGAAAATCCCTGATGGTTAGCCTTACCGATTTTGAACGGTAACGCCTGTAATCCAATTTCTCCAAAGACCGCGCTTTCCATAAGCAACCAACCGTTAGTTTACTGCTAGACCTATAATTACCATTGCCTATAATCATTTTGAACCGGAATTTCAACAAAAATTTTCATTTCGATTTTTTGCGAAAATCCCTGATGGTTAGCCTTACCGATTTTGAACGGTAACGCCTGTAATCCAATTTCTCCAATAACCGCGCTGTTCATATGCAACCAACCGTTAGTTTACTGCTAGACCTATTAGTACCGTTGCCTATAATCAGTATGAACCGGAATTTCAACAAAAATTTTCATTTCAATTTTTTGCGAAAATCCCTGATGGTTAGCCTTACCGATTTTGAACGGTAACGCCAGAAATCCAATTTCTCCAATAACCGCGCTTCCATATGCAACCAACCGTTAGTTTACTGCTAGACCTATTAGTACCGTTGTCTATAATCATTTTGAACCGGAATTTCAACAAAAATTTTCATTTCGATTTTTTGCGAAAATCCCTGATGGTTAGCCTTACCGATTTTGAACGGTAACGCCAGAAATCCAATTTCTCCAATAACCGCGCTTTCCATAAGCAACCAACCGTTAGTTTACTGCTAGACCTATTATTACCGTTGCCTATAATCATTTTGAACCGGAATTTGAACAAAAATTTTCATTTCGATTTTTTGCGAAAATCCCTGATGGTTAGCCTTACCGATTTTGAACGGTAACGCCAGAAATCCAATTTCTCCAATAACCGCGCTTTCCATAAGCAACCAACCGTTAGTTTACTGCTAGACCTATTATTACCGTTGCCTATAATCATTTTGAACCGGAATTTGAACAAAAATTTTCATTTCGATTTTTTGCGAAAATCCCTGATGGTTAGCCTTACCGATTTTGGACGGTAACGCCTGTAATCCAATTTCTCCAATAACCGCGCTTTCCATAAGCAACCAACCGTTAGTTTACTGCTAGACCTATTATTACCGTTGCCTATAATCATTTTGAACCGGAATTTGAACAAAAATTTTCATTTCGATTTTTTGCGAAAAACCCTGATGGTTAGCCTTACCGATTTTGAACGGTAACGCCTGTAATCCAATTTCTCCAAAGACCGCGCTTTCTATATGCAACCAACCGTTAGTTTACTGCTAGACCTATTAGTACCGTTGCCTATAATCATTTTGAACCGGAATTTGAACAAAAATTTTCATTTCGATTTTTTGCGAAAATCCCTGATGGTTAGCTTTACCGATTTTGAACGGTAACGCTTGAAATCCAATTTCTCCAATAACCGCGCTTCCATATGCAACCAACCGTTAGTTTACTGCTAGACCTATTAGTACCGTTGCCTATAATCATTTTGAACCGGAATTTGAACAAAAATTTTCATTTCGATTTTTTGCGAAAATCCCTGATGGTTAGCCTTACCGATTTTGAACGGTAACGCCAGAAATCCAATTTCTCCAAAGACCGCGCTTTCCATAAGCAACCAACCGTTAGTTTACTGCTAGACCTATTATTACCGTTGCCTATAATCATTTTGAACCGGAATTTGAACAAAAATTTTCATTTCGATTTTTTGCGAAAAACCCTGATGGTTAGCCTTACCGATTTTGAACGGTAACGCCTGTAATCCAATTTCTCCAAAGACCGCGCTTTCTATATGCAACCAACCGTTAGTTTACTGCTAGACCTATTAGTACCGTTGCCTATAATCATTTTGAACCGGAATTTGAACAAAAATTTTCATTTCGATTTTTTGCGAAAATCCCTGATGGTTAGCCTTACCGATTTTGAACGGTAACGCCAGAAATCCAATTTCTCCAATAACCGCGCTTCCATATGCAACCAACCGTTAGTTTACTGCTAGACCTATTAGTACCGTTGCCTATAATCATTTTGAACCGGAATTTGAACAAAAATTTTCATTTCGATTTTTTGCGAAAATCCCTGATGGTTAGCCTTACCGATTTTGAACGGTAACGCCAGAAATCCAATTTCTCCAATAACCGCGCTTCCATATGCAACCAACCGTTAGTTTACTGCTAGACCTATTAGTACCGTTGCCTATAATCATTTTGAACCGGAATTTCAACAAAAAATTTCATTTCGATTTTTTGCGAAAATCCCTGATGGTTAGCCTTACCGATTTTGAACGGTAACGCCAGAAATCCAATTTCTCCAATAACCGCGCTTCCATATGCAACCAACCGTTAGTTTACTGCTAGACCTATTAGTACCGTTGCCTATAATCATTTTGAACCGGAATTTCAACAAAAATTTTCATTTCGATTTTTTGCGAAAATCCCTGATGGTTAGCCTTACCGATTTTGAACGGTAACGCCTGTAATCCAATTTCTCCAATAACCGCGCTTTCCATAAGCAACCAACCGTTAGTTTACTGCTAGACCTATTAGTACCGTTGCCTATAATCATTTTGAACCGGAATTTGAACAAAAATGTTCATTTCGATTTTTTGCGAAAATCCCTGATGGTTAGCCTTACCGATTTTGAACGGTAACGCCTGTAATCCAATTTCTCCAAAGACCGCGCTTTCCATAAGCAACCAACCGTTAGTTTACTGCTAGACCTATTATTACCGTTGCCTATAATCATTTTGAACCGGAATTTGAACAAAAATTTTCATTTCGATTTTTTGCGAAAATCCCTGATGGTTAGCCTTACCGATTTTGAACGGTAACGCCTGTAATCCAATTTCTCCAAAGACCGCGCTTTCCATATGCAACCAACCGTTAGTTTACTGCTAGACCTATTATTACCGTTGCCTATAATCATTTTGAACCGGAATTTCAACAAAAATTTTCATTTCGATTTTTTGCGAAAATCCCTGATGGTTAGCCTTACCGATTTTGAACGGTAACGCCTGTAATCCAATTTCTCCAAAGACCGCGCTTTCCACATGCAACCAACCGTTAGTTTACTGCTAGACCTATTAGTACCGTTGCCTATAATCATTTTGAACCGGAATTTCAACAAAAATGTTCATTTCGATTTTTTGCGAAAATCCCTGATGGTTAGCCTTACCGATTTTGAACGGTAACGCCTGTAATCCAATTTCTCCAATAACCGCGCTTTCCATAAGCAACCAACCGTTAGTTTACTGCTAGACCTATTATTACCGTTGCCTATAATCATTTTGAACCGGAATTTGAACAAAAATTTTCATTTCGATTTTTTGCGAAAATCCCTGATGGTTAGCCTTACCGATTTTGAACGGTAACGCCTGTAATCCAATTTCTCCAAAGACCGCGCTTTCCATATGCAACCAACCGTTAGTTTACTGCTAGACCTATTATTACCGTTGCCTATAATCATTTTGAACCGGAATTTCAACAAAAATTTTCATTTCGATTTTTTGCGAAAATCCCTGATGGTTAGCCTTACCGATTTTGAACGGTAACGCCTGTAATCCAATTTCTCCAATAACCGCGCTTTCCATAAGCAACCAACCGTTAGTTTACTGCTAGACCTATTATTACCGTTGCCTATAATCATTTTGAACCGGAATTTGAACAAAAATTTTCATTTCGATTTTTTGCGAAAATCCCTGATGGTTAGCCTTACCGATTTTGAACGGTAACGCCTGTAATCCAATTTCTCCAAAGACCGCGCTTTCCATATGCAACCAACCGTTAGTTTACTGCTAGACCTATTAGTACCGTTGCCTATAATCATTTTGAACCGGAATTTGAACAAAAATTTTCATTTCGAGTTTTTGCGAAAATCCCTGATGGTTAGCCTTACCGATTTTGAACGGTAACGCCTGTAATCCAATTTCTCCAATAACCGCGCTTTCCATAAGCAACCAACCGTTAGTTTACTGCTAGACCTATTATTACCGTTGCCTATAATCATTTTGAACCGGAATTTGAACAAAAATTTTCATTTCGATTTTTTGCGAAAATCCCTGATGGTTAGCCTTACCGATTTTGAACGGTAACGCCTGTAATCCAATTTCTCCAAAGACCGCGCTTTCCATATGCAACCAACCGTTAGTTTACTGCTAGACCTATTAGTACCGTTGCCTATAATCATTTTGAACCGGAATTTGAACAAAAATTTTCATTTCGATTTTTTGCGAAAATCCCTGATGGTTAGCCTTACCGATTTTGAACGGTAACGCCTGTAATCCAATTTCTCCAATAACCGCGCTTTCCATAAGCAACCAACCGTTAGTTTACTGCTAGACCTATTATTACCGTTGCCTATAATCATTTTGAACCGGAATTTGAACAAAAATTTTCATTTCGATTTTTTGCGAAAATCCCTGATGGTTAGCCTTACCGATTTTGAACGGTAACGCCTGTAATCCAATTTCTCCAATAACCGCGCTTTCCATATGCAACCAACCGTTAGTTTACTGCTAGACCTATTATTACCGTTGCCTATAATCATTTTGAACCGGAATTTGAACAAAAATTTTCATTTCGATTTTTTGCGAAAATCCCTGATGGTTAGCCTTACCGATTTTGAACGGTAACGCCTGTAATCCAATTTCTCCAAAGACCGCGCTTTCCATATGCAACCAACCGTTAGTTTACTGCTAGACCTATTAGTACCGTTGCCTATAATCATTTTGAACCGGAATTTCAACAAAAATTTTCATTTCGATTTTTTGCGAAAATCCCTGATGGTTAGCCTTACCGATTTTGAACGGTAACGCCTGTAATCCAATTTCTCCAAAGACCGCGCTTTCCATATGCAACCAACCGTTAGTTTACTGCTAGACCTATTAGTACCGTTGCCTATAATCATTTTGAACCGGAATTTCAACAAAAATTTTCATTTCGATTTTTTGCGAAAATCCCTGATGGTTAGCCTTACCGATTTTGAACGGTAACGCCAGAAATCCAATTTCTCCAATAACCGCGCTTCCATATGCAACCAACCGTTAGTTTACTGCTAGACCTATTAGTACCGTTGCCTATAATCATTTTGAACCGGAATTTCAACAAAAATTTTCATTTCGATTTTTTGCGAAAATCCCTGATGGTTAGCCTTACCGATTTTGAACGGTAACGCCTGTAATCCAATTTCTCCAAAGACCGCGCTTCCATATGCAACCAACCGTTAGTTTACTGCTAGACCTATTAGTACCGTTGCCTATAATCATTTTGAACCGGAATTTCAACAAAAATTTTCATTTCGATTTTTTGCGAAAATCCCTGATGGTTAGCCTTACCGATTTTGAACGGTAACGCCAGAAATCCAATTTCTCCAATAACCGCGCTTCCATATGCAACCAACCGTTAGTTTACTGCTAGACCTATTAGTACCGTTGCCTATAATCATTTTGAACCGGAATTTGAACAAAAATTTTCATTTCGATTTTTTGCGAAAATCCCTGATGGTTAGCCTTACCGATTTTGAACGGTAACGCCTGTAATCCAATTTCTCCAAAGACCGCGCTTTCCATATGCAACCAACCGTTAGTTTACTGCTAGACCTATTAGTACCGTTGCCTATAATCATTTTGAACCGGAATTTGAACAAAAATTTTCATTTCGATTTTTTGCGAAAATCCCTGATGGTTAGCCTTACCGATTTTGAACGGTAACGCCTGTAATCCAATTTCTCCAAAGACCGCGCTTCCATATGCAACCAACCGTTAGTTTACTGCTAGACCTATTAGTACCGTTGCCTATAATCATTTTGAACCGGAATTTCAACAAAAATTTTCATTTCGATTTTTTGCGAAAATCCCTGATGGTTAGCCTTACCGATTTTGAACGGTAACGCCTGTAATCCAATTTCTCCAATAACCGCGCTTTCCATATGCAACCAACCGTTAGTTTACTGCTAGACCTATTAGTACCGTTGCCTATAATCATTTTGAACCGGAATTTCAACAAAAATTTTCATTTCGATTTTTTGCGAAAATCCCTGATGGTTAGCCTTACCGATTTTGAACGGTAACGCCAGAAATCCAATTTCTCCAATAACCGCGCTTCCATATGCAACCAACCGTTAGTTTACTGCTAGACCTATTAGTACCGTTGCCTATAATCATTCTGAACCGGAATTTGAACAAAAATTTTCATTTCGATTTTTTGCGAAAATCCCTGATGGTTAGTCTTTCCGATTTTGAACGGTAACGCCTGTAATCCAATTTCTCCAAAGACCGCGCTTCCATATGCAACCAACCGTTAGTTTACTGCTAGACCTATTAGTACCGTTGCCTATAATCATTTTGAACCGGAATTTGAACAAAAATTTTCATTTCGATTTTTTGCGAAAATCCCTGATGGTTAGCCTTACCGATTTTGAACGGTAACGCCAGAAATCCAATTTCTCCAATAACCGCGCTTCCATATGCAACCAACCGTTAGTTTACTGCTAGACCTATTAGTACCGTTGCCTATAATCATTTTGAACCGGAATTTGAACAAAAATTTTCATTTCGATTTTTTGCGAAAATCCCTGATGGTTAGCCTTACCGATTTTGAACGGTAACGCCTGTAATCCAATTTCTCCAAAGACCGCGCTTTCCATATGCAACCAACCGTTAGTTTACTGCTAGACCTATTAGTACCGTTGCCTATAATCATTTTGAACCGGAATTTGAACAAAAATTTTCATTTCGATTTTTTGCGAAAATCCCTGACCGATTTTGATCGGTAACGCCAGAAATCCAATTTCTCCAATAACCGCGCTTCCATATGCAACCAACCGTTAGTTTACTGCTAGACCTATAATTACCATTGCCTATAATCATTTTGAACCGGAATTTGAACAAAAATTTTCATTTCGATTTTTTGCGAAAATCCCTGATGGTTAGCCTTACCGATTTTGAACGGTAACGCCTGTAATCCAATTTCTCCAAAGACCGCGCTTTCCATATGCAACCAACCGTTAGTTTACTGCTAGACCTATTAGTACCGTTGCCTATAATCATTTTGAACCGGAATTTGAACAAAAATTTTCATTTCGATTTTTTGCGAAAATCCCTGATGGTTAGCCTTACCGATTTTGAACGGTAACGCCAGAAATCCAATTTCTCCAATAACCGCGCTTTCCATAAGCAACCAACCGTTAGTTTACTGCTAGACCTATTATTACCGTTGCCTATAATCATTTTGAACCGGAATTTGAACAAAAATTTTCATTTCGATTTTTTGCGAATATCCCTGATGGTTAGCCTTACCGATTTTGAACGGTAACGCCTGTAATCCAATTTCTCCAAAGACCGCACTTTCCATATGCAACCAACCGTTAGTTTACTGCTAGACCTATTATTACCGTTGCCTATAATCATTTTGAACCGGAATTTCAACAAAAATTTTCATTTCGATTTTTTGCGAAAATCCCTGATGGTTAGCCTTACCGATTTTGAACGGTAACGCCTGTAATCCAATTTCTCCAATAACCGCGCTTTCCATAAGCAACCAACCGTTAGTTTACTGCTAGACCTATTATTACCGTTGCCTATAATCATTTTGAACCGGAATTTGAACAAAAATTTTCATTTCGATTTTTTGCGAAAATCCCTGATGGTTAGCCTTACCGATTTTGAACGGTAACGCCTGTAATCCAATTTCTCCAATAACCGCGCTTTCCATAAGCAACCAACCGTTAGTTTACTGCTAGACCTATTATTACCGTTGCCTATAATCATTTTGAACCGGAATTTGAACAAAAATTTTCATTTCGATTTTTTGCGAAAATCCCTGATGGTTAGCCTTACCGATTTTGAACGGTAACGCCTGTAATCCAATTTCTCCAAAGACCGCGCTTTCCATATGCAACCAACCGTTAGTTTACTGCTAGACCTATTAGTACCGTTGCCTATAATCATTTTGAACCGGAATTTGAACAAAAATTTTCATTTCGATTTTTTGCGAAAATCCCTGATGGTTAGCCTTACCGATTTTGAACGGTAACGCCTGTAATCCAATTTCTCCAATAACCGCGCTTTCCATAAGCAACCAACCGTTAGTTTACTGCTAGACCTATTATTACCGTTGCCTATAATCATTTTGAACCGGAATTTGAACAAAAATTTTCATTTCGATTTTTTGCGAAAATCCCTGATGGTTAGCCTTACCGATTTTGAACGGTAACGCCTGTAATCCAATTTCTCCAATAACCGCGCTTCCATATGCAACCAACCGTTAGTTTACTGCTAGACCTATTATTACCGTTGCCTATAATCATTTTGAACCGGAATTTGAACAAAAATTTTCATTTCGATTTTTTGCGAAAATCCCTGATGGTTAGCCTTACCGATTTTGAACGGTAACGCCTGTAATCCAATTTCTCCAAAGACCGCGCTTTCCATATGCAACCAACCGTTAGTTTACTGCTAGACCTATTAGTACCGTTGCCTATAATCATTTTGAACCGGAATTTGAACAAAAATTTTCATTTCGATTTTTTGCGAAAATCCCTGATGGTTAGCCTTACCGATTTTGAACGGTAACGCCTGTAATCCAATTTCTCCAAAGACCGCGCTTTCCATATGCAACCAACCGTTAGTTTACTGCTAGACCTATTAGTACCGTTGCCTATAATCATTTTGAACCGGAATTTGAACAAAAATTTTCATTTCGATTTTTTGCGAAAATCCCTGATGGTTAGCCTTACCGATTTTGAACGGTAACGCCAGAAATCCAATTTCTCCAATAACCGCGCTTTCCATAAGCAACCAACCGTTAGTTTACTGCTAGACCTATTATTACCGTTGCCTATAATCATTTTGAACCGGAATTTGAACAAAAATTTTCATTTCGATTTTTTGCGAATATCCCTGATGGTTAGCCTTACCGATTTTGAACGGTAACGCCTGTAATCCAATTTCTCCAAAGACCGCACTTTCCATATGCAACCAACCGTTAGTTTACTGCTAGACCTATTATTACCGTTGCCTATAATCATTTTGAACCGGAATTTCAACAAAAATTTTCATTTCGATTTTTTGCGAAAATCCCTGATGGTTAGCCTTACCGATTTTGAACGGTAACGCCTGTAATCCAATTTCTCCAATAACCGCGCTTTCCATAAGCAACCAACCGTTAGTTTACTGCTAGACCTATTATTACCGTTGCCTATAATCATTTTGAACCGGAATTTGAACAAAAATTTTCATTTCGATTTTTTGCGAAAATCCCTGATGGTTAGCCTTACCGATTTTGAACGGTAACGCCTGTAATCCAATTTCTCCAATAACCGCGCTTTCCATAAGCAACCAACCGTTAGTTTACTGCTAGACCTATTATTACCGTTGCCTATAATCATTTTGAACCGGAATTTGAACAAAAATTTTCATTTCGATTTTTTGCGAAAATCCCTGATGGTTAGCCTTACCGATTTTGAACGGTAACGCCTGTAATCCAATTTCTCCAAAGACCGCGCTTTCCATATGCAACCAACCGTTAGTTTACTGCTAGACCTATTAGTACCGTTGCCTATAATCATTTTGAACCGGAATTTGAACAAAAATTTTCATTTCGATTTTTTGCGAAAATCCCTGATGGTTAGCCTTACCGATTTTGAACGGTAACGCCTGTAATCCAATTTCTCCAATAACCGCGCTTTCCATAAGCAACCAACCGTTAGTTTACTGCTAGACCTATTATTACCGTTGCCTATAATCATTTTGAACCGGAATTTGAACAAAAATTTTCATTTCGATTTTTTGCGAAAATCCCTGATGGTTAGCCTTACCGATTTTGAACGGTAACGCCTGTAATCCAATTTCTCCAATAACCGCGCTTCCATATGCAACCAACCGTTAGTTTACTGCTAGACCTATTATTACCGTTGCCTATAATCATTTTGAACCGGAATTTGAACAAAAATTTTCATTTCGATTTTTTGCGAAAATCCCTGATGGTTAGCCTTACCGATTTTGAACGGTAACGCCTGTAATCCAATTTCTCCAAAGACCGCGCTTTCCATATGCAACCAACCGTTAGTTTACTGCTAGACCTATTAGTACCGTTGCCTATAATCATTTTGAACCGGAATTTGAACAAAAATTTTCATTTCGATTTTTTGCGAAAATCCCTGATGGTTAGCCTTACCGATTTTGAACGGTAACGCCTGTAATCCAATTTCTCCAAAGACCGCGCTTTCCATATGCAACCAACCGTTAGTTTACTGCTAGACCTATTAGTACCGTTGTCTATAATCATTTTGAACCGGAATTTCAACAAAAATTTTCATTTCGATTTTTTGCGAAAATCCCTGATGGTTAGCCTTACCGATTTTGAACGGTAACGCCAGAAATCCAATTTCTCCAATAACCGCGCTTCCATATGCAACCAACCGTTAGTTTACTGCTAGACCTATTAGTACCGTTGCCTATAATCATTTTGAACCGGAATTTCAACAAAAATTTTCATTTCGATTTTTTGCGAAAATCCCTGATGGTTAGCCTTACCGATTTTGAACGGTAACGCCTGTAATCCAATTTCTCCAAAGACCGCGCTTTCCATATGCAACCAACCGTTAGTTTACTGCTAGACCTATTAGTACCGTTGCCTATAATCATTTTGAACCGGAATTTGAACAAAAATTTTCATTTCGATTTTTTGCGAAAATCCCTGATGGTTAGCCTTACCGATTTTGAACGGTAACGCCTGTAATCCAATTTCTCCAAAGACCGCGCTTTCCATATGCAACCAACCGTTAGTTTACTGCTAGACCTATTAGTACCGTTGCCTATAATCATTCTGAACCGGAATTTGAACAAAAATTTTCATTTCGATTTTTTGCGAAAATCCCTGACGGTTAGCCTTACCGATTTTGAACGGTAACGCCTGTAATCCAATTTCTCCAAAGACCGCGCTTTCCATATGCAACCAACCGTTAGTTTACTGCTAGACCTATTAGTACCGTTGCCTATAATCATTTTGAACCGGAATTTCAACAAAAATTTTCATTTCGATTTTTTGCGAAAATCCCTGATGGTTAGCCTTACCGATTTTGAACGGTAACGCCTGTAATCCAATTTCTCCAATAACCGCGCTTTCCATAAGCAACCAACCGTTAGTTTACTGCTAGACCTATTATTACCGTTGCCTATAATCATTTTGAACCGGAATTTGAACAAAAATTTTCATTTCGATTTTTTGCGAAAATCCCTGATGGTTAGCCTTACCGATTTTGAACGGTAACGCCTGTAATCCAATTTCTCCAATAACCGCGCTTTCCATAAGCAACCAACCGTTAGTTTACTGCTAGACCTATTAGTACCGTTGCCTATAATCATTTTGAACCGGAATTTCAACAAAAATTTTCATTTCGATTTTTTGCGAAAATCCCTGATGGTTAGCCTTACCGATTTTGAACGGTAACGCCTGTAATCCAATTTCTCCAATAACCGCGCTTTCCATAAGCAACCAACCGTTAGTTTACTGCTAGACCTATTATTACCGTTGCCTATAATCATTTTGAACCGGAATTTGAACAAAAATTTTCATTTCGATTTTTTGCGAAAATCCCTGATGGTTAGCCTTACCGATTTTGAACGGTAACGCCTGTAATCCAATTTCTCCAATAACCGCGCTTTCCATAAGCAACCAACCGTTAGTTTACTGCTAGACCTATTATTACCGTTGCCTATAATCATTTTGAACCGGAATTTGAACAAAAATTTTCATTTCGATTTTTTGCGAAAATCCCTGATGGTTAGCCTTACCGATTTTGAACGGTAACGCCTGTAATCCAATTTCTCCAAAGACCGCGCTTTCCATATGCAACCAACCGTTAGTTTACTGCTAGACCTATTAGTACCGTTGCCTATAATCATTTTGAACCGGAATTTGAACAAAAATTTTCATTTCGATTTTTTGCGAAAATCCCTGATGGTTAGCCTTACCGATTTTGAACGGTAACGCCTGTAATCCAATTTCTCCAATAACCGCGCTTTCCATAAGCAACCAACCGTTAGTTTACTGCTAGACCTATTATTACCGTTGCCTATAATCATTTTGAACCGGAATTTGAACAAAAATTTTCATTTCGATTTTTTGCGAAAATCCCTGATGGTTAGCCTTACCGATTTTGAACGGTAACGCCTGTAATCCAATTTCTCCAAAGACCGCGCTTTCCATATGCAACCAACCGTTAGTTTACTGCTAGACCTATTAGTACCGTTGCCTATAATCATTCTGAACCGGAATTTGAACAAAAATTTTCATTTCGATTTTTTGCGAAAATCCCTGACGGTTAGCCTTACCGATTTTGAACGGTAACGCCTGTAATCCAATTTCTCCAAAGACCGCGCTTTCCATATGCAACCAACCGTTAGTTTACTGCTAGACCTATTAGTACCGTTGCCTATAATCATTTTGAACCGGAATTTGAACAAAAATTTTCATTTCGATTTTTTGCGAAAATCCCTGATGGTTAGCCTTACCGATTTTGAACGGTAACGCCTGTAATCCAATTTCTCCAATAACCGCGCTTTCCATAAGCAACCAACCGTTAGTTTACTGCTAGACCTATTATTACCGTTGCCTATAATCATTTTGAACCGGAATTTGAACAAAAATTTTCATTTCGATTTTTTGCGAAAATCCCTGATGGTTAGCCTTACCGATTTTGAACGGTAACGCCTGTAATCCAATTTCTCCAAAGACCGCGCTTTCCATATGCAACCAACCGTTAGTTTACTGCTAGACCTATTAGTACCGTTGCCTATAATCATTCTGAACCGGAATTTGAACAAAAATTTTCATTTCGATTTTTTGCGAAAATCCCTGACGGTTAGCCTTACCGATTTTGAACGGTAACGCCTGTAATCCAATTTCTCCAAAGACCGCGCTTTCCATATGCAACCAACCGTTAGTTTACTGCTAGACCTATTAGTACCGTTGCCTATAATCATTTTGAACCGGAATTTGAACAAAAATTTTCATTTCGATTTTTTGCGAAAATCCCTGATGGTTAGCCTTACCGATTTTGAACGGTAACGCCTGTAATCCAATTTCTCCAATAACCGCGCTTTCCATAAGCAACCAACCGTTAGTTTACTGCTAGACCTATTATTACCGTTGCCTATAATCATTTTGAACCGGAATTTGAACAAAAATTTTCATTTCGATTTTTTGCGAAAATCCCTGATGGTTAGCCTTACCGATTTTGAACGGTAACGCCTGTAATCCAATTTCTCCAAAGACCGCGCTTTCCATATGCAACCAACCGTTAGTTTACTGCTAGACCTATTAGTACCGTTGCCTATAATCATTCTGAACCGGAATTTGAACAAAAATTTTCATTTCGATTTTTTGCGAAAATCCCTGATGGTTAGCCTTACCGATTTTGAACGGTAACGCCTGTAATCCAATTTCTCCAATAACCGCGCTTTCCATAAGCAACCAACCGTTAGTTTACTGCTAGACCTATTATTACCGTTGCCTATAATCATTTTGAACCGGAATTTGAACAAAAATTTTCATTTCGATTTTTTGCGAAAATCCCTGATGGTTAGCCTTACCGATTTTGAACGGTAACGCCTGTAATCCAATTTCTCCAAAGACCGCGCTTTCCATATGCAACCAACCGTTAGTTTACTGCTAGACCTATTAGTACCGTTGCCTATAATCATTCTGAACCGGAATTTGAACAAAAATTTTCATTTCGATTTTTTGCGAAAATCCCTGACGGTTAGCCTTACCGATTTTGAACGGTAACGCCTGTAATCCAATTTCTCCAAAGACCGCGCTTTCCATATGCAACCAACCGTTAGTTTACTGCTAGACCTATTAGTACCGTTGCCTATAATCATTTTGAACCGGAATTTCAACAAAAATTTTCATTTCGATTTTTTGCGAAAATCCCTGATGGTTAGCCTTACCGATTTTGAACGGTAACGCCTGTAATCCAATTTCTCCAATAACCGCGCTTTCCATAAGCAACCAACCGTTAGTTTACTGCTAGACCTATTATTACCGTTGCCTATAATCATTTTGAACCGGAATTTGAACAAAAATTTTCATTTCGATTTTTTGCGAAAATCCCTGATGGTTAGCCTTACCGATTTTGAACGGTAACGCCTGTAATCCAATTTCTCCAATAACCGCGCTTTCCATAAGCAACCAACCGTTAGTTTACTGCTAGACCTATTAGTACCGTTGCCTATAATCATTTTGAACCGGAATTTCAACAAAAATTTTCATTTCGATTTTTTGCGAAAATCCCTGATGGTTAGCCTTACCGATTTTGAACGGTAACGCCTGTAATCCAATTTCTCCAATAACCGCGCTTTCCATAAGCAACCAACCGTTAGTTTACTGCTAGACCTATTATTACCGTTGCCTATAATCATTTTGAACCGGAATTTGAACAAAAATTTTCATTTCGATTTTTTGCGAAAATCCCTGATGGTTAGCCTTACCGATTTTGAACGGTAACGCCTGTAATCCAATTTCTCCAATAACCGCGCTTTCCATAAGCAACCAACCGTTAGTTTACTGCTAGACCTATTATTACCGTTGCCTATAATCATTTTGAACCGGAATTTGAACAAAAATTTTCATTTCGATTTTTTGCGAAAATCCCTGATGGTTAGCCTTACCGATTTTGAACGGTAACGCCTGTAATCCAATTTCTCCAAAGACCGCGCTTTCCATATGCAACCAACCGTTAGTTTACTGCTAGACCTATTAGTACCGTTGCCTATAATCATTTTGAACCGGAATTTGAACAAAAATTTTCATTTCGATTTTTTGCGAAAATCCCTGATGGTTAGCCTTACCGATTTTGAACGGTAACGCCTGTAATCCAATTTCTCCAATAACCGCGCTTTCCATAAGCAACCAACCGTTAGTTTACTGCTAGACCTATTATTACCGTTGCCTATAATCATTTTGAACCGGAATTTGAACAAAAATTTTCATTTCGATTTTTTGCGAAAATCCCTGATGGTTAGCCTTACCGATTTTGAACGGTAACGCCTGTAATCCAATTTCTCCAATAACCGCGCTTCCATATGCAACCAACCGTTAGTTTACTGCTAGACCTATTATTACCGTTGCCTATAATCATTTTGAACCGGAATTTGAACAAAAATTTTCATTTCGATTTTTTGCGAAAATCCCTGATGGTTAGCCTTACCGATTTTGAACGGTAACGCCTGTAATCCAATTTCTCCAAAGACCGCGCTTTCCATATGCAACCAACCGTTAGTTTACTGCTAGACCTATTAGTACCGTTGCCTATAATCATTTTGAACCGGAATTTGAACAAAAATTTTCATTTCGATTTTTTGCGAAAATCCCTGATGGTTAGCCTTACCGATTTTGAACGGTAACGCCTGTAATCCAATTTCTCCAAAGACCGCGCTTTCCATATGCAACCAACCGTTAGTTTACTGCTAGACCTATTAGTACCGTTGCCTATAATCATTTTGAACCGGAATTTGAACAAAAATTTTCATTTCGATTTTTTGCGAAAATCCCTGATGGTTAGCCTTACCGATTTTGAACGGTAACGCCAGAAATCCAATTTCTCCAATAACCGCGCTTTCCATAAGCAACCAACCGTTAGTTTACTGCTAGACCTATTATTACCGTTGCCTATAATCATTTTGAACCGGAATTTGAACAAAAATTTTCATTTCGATTTTTTGCGAATATCCCTGATGGTTAGCCTTACCGATTTTGAACGGTAACGCCTGTAATCCAATTTCTCCAAAGACCGCACTTTCCATATGCAACCAACCGTTAGTTTACTGCTAGACCTATTATTACCGTTGCCTATAATCATTTTGAACCGGAATTTCAACAAAAATTTTCATTTCGATTTTTTGCGAAAATCCCTGATGGTTAGCCTTACCGATTTTGAACGGTAACGCCTGTAATCCAATTTCTCCAATAACCGCGCTTTCCATAAGCAACCAACCGTTAGTTTACTGCTAGACCTATTATTACCGTTGCCTATAATCATTTTGAACCGGAATTTGAACAAAAATTTTCATTTCGATTTTTTGCGAAAATCCCTGATGGTTAGCCTTACCGATTTTGAACGGTAACGCCTGTAATCCAATTTCTCCAATAACCGCGCTTTCCATAAGCAACCAACCGTTAGTTTACTGCTAGACCTATTATTACCGTTGCCTATAATCATTTTGAACCGGAATTTGAACAAAAATTTTCATTTCGATTTTTTGCGAAAATCCCTGATGGTTAGCCTTACCGATTTTGAACGGTAACGCCTGTAATCCAATTTCTCCAAAGACCGCGCTTTCCATATGCAACCAACCGTTAGTTTACTGCTAGACCTATTAGTACCGTTGCCTATAATCATTTTGAACCGGAATTTGAACAAAAATTTTCATTTCGATTTTTTGCGAAAATCCCTGATGGTTAGCCTTACCGATTTTGAACGGTAACGCCTGTAATCCAATTTCTCCAATAACCGCGCTTTCCATAAGCAACCAACCGTTAGTTTACTGCTAGACCTATTATTACCGTTGCCTATAATCATTTTGAACCGGAATTTGAACAAAAATTTTCATTTCGATTTTTTGCGAAAATCCCTGATGGTTAGCCTTACCGATTTTGAACGGTAACGCCTGTAATCCAATTTCTCCAATAACCGCGCTTCCATATGCAACCAACCGTTAGTTTACTGCTAGACCTATTATTACCGTTGCCTATAATCATTTTGAACCGGAATTTGAACAAAAATTTTCATTTCGATTTTTTGCGAAAATCCCTGATGGTTAGCCTTACCGATTTTGAACGGTAACGCCTGTAATCCAATTTCTCCAAAGACCGCGCTTTCCATATGCAACCAACCGTTAGTTTACTGCTAGACCTATTAGTACCGTTGCCTATAATCATTTTGAACCGGAATTTGAACAAAAATTTTCATTTCGATTTTTTGCGAAAATCCCTGATGGTTAGCCTTACCGATTTTGAACGGTAACGCCTGTAATCCAATTTCTCCAAAGACCGCGCTTTCCATATGCAACCAACCGTTAGTTTACTGCTAGACCTATTAGTACCGTTGTCTATAATCATTTTGAACCGGAATTTCAACAAAAATTTTCATTTCGATTTTTTGCGAAAATCCCTGATGGTTAGCCTTACCGATTTTGAACGGTAACGCCAGAAATCCAATTTCTCCAATAACCGCGCTTCCATATGCAACCAACCGTTAGTTTACTGCTAGACCTATTAGTACCGTTGCCTATAATCATTTTGAACCGGAATTTCAACAAAAATTTTCATTTCGATTTTTTGCGAAAATCCCTGATGGTTAGCCTTACCGATTTTGAACGGTAACGCCTGTAATCCAATTTCTCCAAAGACCGCGCTTTCCATATGCAACCAACCGTTAGTTTACTGCTAGACCTATTAGTACCGTTGCCTATAATCATTTTGAACCGGAATTTGAACAAAAATTTTCATTTCGATTTTTTGCGAAAATCCCTGATGGTTAGCCTTACCGATTTTGAACGGTAACGCCTGTAATCCAATTTCTCCAAAGACCGCGCTTTCCATATGCAACCAACCGTTAGTTTACTGCTAGACCTATTAGTACCGTTGCCTATAATCATTCTGAACCGGAATTTGAACAAAAATTTTCATTTCGATTTTTTGCGAAAATCCCTGACGGTTAGCCTTACCGATTTTGAACGGTAACGCCTGTAATCCAATTTCTCCAAAGACCGCGCTTTCCATATGCAACCAACCGTTAGTTTACTGCTAGACCTATTAGTACCGTTGCCTATAATCATTTTGAACCGGAATTTCAACAAAAATTTTCATTTCGATTTTTTGCGAAAATCCCTGATGGTTAGCCTTACCGATTTTGAACGGTAACGCCAGAAATCCAATTTCTCCAATAACCGCGCTTCCATATGCAACCAACCGTTAGTTTACTGCTAGACCTATTAGTACCGTTGCCTATAATCATTTTGAACCGGAATTTGAACAAAAATTTTCATTTCGATTTTTTGCGAAAATCCCTGATGGTTAGCCTTACCGATTTTGAACGGTAACGCCTGTAATCCAATTTCTCCAAAGACCGCGCTTCCATATGCAACCAACCGTTAGTTTACTGCTAGACCTATTAGTACCGTTGCCTATAATCATTTTGAACCGGAATTTCAACAAAAATTTTCATTTCGATTTTTTGCGAAAATCCCTGATGGTTAGCCTTACCGATTTTGAACGGTAACGCCAGAAATCCAATTTCTCCAATAACCGCGCTTCCATATGCAACCAACCGTTAGTTTACTGCTAGACCTATTAGTACCGTTGCCTATAATCATTTTGAACCGGAATTTGAACAAAAATTTTCATTTCGATTTTTTGCGAAAATCCCTGATGGTTAGCCTTACCGATTTTGAACGGTAACGCCTGTAATCCAATTTCTCCAAAGACCGCGCTTTCCATATGCAACCAACCGTTAGTTTACTGCTAGACCTATTAGTACCGTTGCCTATAATCATTTTGAACCGGAATTTGAACAAAAATTTTCATTTCGATTTTTTGCGAAAATCCCTGATGGTTAGCCTTACCGATTTTGAACGGTAACGCCTGTAATCCAATTTCTCCAAAGACCGCGCTTCCATATGCAACCAACCGTTAGTTTACTGCTAGACCTATTAGTACCGTTGCCTATAATCATTTTGAACCGGAATTTGAACAAAAATTTTCATTTCGATTTTTTGCGAAAATCCCTGATGGTTAGCCTTACCGATTTTGAACGGTAACGCCTGTAATCCAATTTCTCCAAAGACCGCGCTTTCCATATGCAACCAACCGTTAGTTTACTGCTAGACCTATTAGTACCGTTGCCTATAATCATTTTGAACCGGAATTTGAACAAAAATTTTCATTTCGATTTTTTGCGAAAATCCCTGACCGATTTTGATCGGTAACGCCAGAAATCCAATTTCTCCAATAACCGCGCTTCCATATGCAACCAACCGTTAGTTTACTGCTAGACCTATAACTACCATTGCCTATAATCATTTTGAACCGGAATTTGAACAAAAATTTTCATTTCGATTTTTTGCGAAAATCCCTGATGGTTAGCCTTACCGATTTTGAACGGTAACGCCTGTAATCCAATTTCTCCAAAGACCGCGCTTTCCATATGCAACCAACCGTTAGTTTACTGCTAGACCTATTAGTACCGTTGCCTATAATCATTTTGAACCGGAATTTGAACAAAAATTTTCATTTCGATTTTTTGCGAAAATCCCTGACCGATTTTGATCGGTAACGCCAGAAATCCAATTTCTCCAATAACCGCGCTTCCATATGCAACCAACCGTTAGTTTACTGCTAGACCTATAATTACCATTGCCTATAATCATTTTGAACCGGAATTTGAACAAAAATTTTCATTTCGATTTTTTGCGAAAATCCCTGATGGTTAGCCTTACCGATTTTGAACGGTAACGCCTGTAATCCAATTTCTCCAAAGACCGCGCTTTCCATATGCAACCAACCGTTAGTTTACTGCTAGACCTATTAGTACCGTTGCCTATAATCATTTTGAACCGGAATTTGAACAAAAATTTTCATTTCGATTTTTTGCGAAAATCCCTGATGGTTAGCCTTACCGATTTTGAACGGTAACGCCAGAAATCCAATTTCTCCAATAACCGCGCTTCCATATGCAACCAACCGTTAGTTTACTGCTAGACCTATTAGTACCGTTGCCTATAATCATTTTGAACCGGAATTTGAACAAAAATTTTCATTTCGATTTTTTGCGAAAATCCCTGACCGATTTTGATCGGTAACGCCAGAAATCCAATTTCTCCAATAACCGCGCTTCCATATGCAACCAACCGTTAGTTTACTGCTAGACCTATAATTACCATTGCCTATAATCATTTTGAACCGGAATTTGAACAAAAATTTTCATTTCGATTTTTTGCGAAAATCCCTGATGGTTAGCCTTACCGATTTTGAACGGTAACGCCTGTAATCCAATTTCTCCAAAGACCGCGCTTTCCATATGCAACCAACCGTTAGTTTACTGCTAGACCTATTAGTACCGTTGCCTATAATCATTTTGAACCGGAATTTGAACAAAAATTTTCATTTCGATTTTTTGCGAAAATCCCTGATGGTTAGCCTTACCGATTTTGAACGGTAACGCCTGTAATCCAATTTCTCCAAAGACCGCGCTTTCCATATGCAACCAACCGTTAGTTTACTGCTAGACCTATTAGTACCGTTGCCTATAATCATTTTGAACCGGAATTTCAACAAAAATTTTCATTTCGATTTTTTGCGAAAATCCCTGACCGATTTTGATCGGTAACGCCTGTAATCCAATTTCTCCAATAACCGCGCTTTCCATATGCAACCAACCGTTAGTTTACTGCTAGACCTATTAGTACCGTTGCCTATAATCATTTTGAACCGGAATTTGAACAAAAATTTTCATTTCGATTTTTTGCGAAAATCCCTGATGGTTAGTTAGCCTTACCGATTTTGAACGGTAACGCCAGAAATCCAATTTCTCCAATAACCGCGCTTCCATATGCAACCAACCGTTAGTTTACTGCTAGACCTATTAGTACCGTTGCCTATAATCATTTTGAACCGGAATTTGAACAAAAATTTTCATTTCGATTTTTTGCGAAAATCCCTGATGGTTAGCCTTACCGATTTTGAACGGTAACGCCTGTAATCCAATTTCTCCAAAGACCGCGCTTTCCATATGCAACCAACCGTTAGTTTACTGCTAGACCTATTAGTACCGTTGCCTATAATCATTTTGAACCGGAATTTGAACAAAAATTTTCATTTCGATTTTTTGCGAAAATCCCTGATGGTTAGCCTTACCGATTTTGAACGGTAACGCCTGTAATCCAATTTCTCCAAAGACCGCGCTTTCCATATGCAACCAACCGTTAGTTTACTGCTAGACCTATTAGTACCGTTGCCTATAATCATTTTGAACCGGAATTTGAACAAAAATTTTCATTTCGATTTTTTGCGAAAATCCCTGACCGATTTTGATCGGTAACGCCAGAAATCCAATTTCTCCAATAACCGCGCTTCCATATGCAACCAACCGTTAGTTTACTGCTAGACCTATAATTACCATTGCCTATAATCATTTTGAACCGGAATTTGAACAAAAATTTTCATTTCGATTTTTTGCTAAAATCCCTGATGGTTAGCCTTACCGATTTTGAACGGTAACGCCAGAAATCCAATTTCTCCAATATCCGCGCTTCCATATGCAACTAACCGTTAGTTTACTGCTAGACCTATTAGTACCGTTGCCTATAATCATTTTGAACCGGAATTTGAACAAAAATTTTCATTTCGATTTTTTGCGAAAATCCCTGATGGGTAGCCTTACCGATTTTGAACGGTAACGCCTGCAATTCAATTTCTCCAAAGACCGCGCTTTCCATATGCAACCAACCGTTAGTTTACTGCTAGACCTATTAGTACCGTTGCCTATAATCATTTTGAACCGGAATTTGAACAAAAATTTTCATTTCGATTTTTTGCGAAAATCCTTGATGGTTAGCCTTACCGATTTTGAACGGTAACGCCAGAAATCCAATTTCTCCAATAACCGCGCTTCCATATGCAACCAACCGTTAGTTTACTGCTAGACCTATAATTACCATTGCCTATAATCATTTTGAACCGGAATTTGAACAAAAATTTTCATTTCGATTTTTTGCTAAAATCCCTGATGGTTAGCCTTACCGATTTTGAACGGTAACGCCAGAAATCCAATTTCTCCAATAACCGCGCTTCCATATGCAACCAACCGTTAGTTTACTGCTAGACCTATTAGTACCGTTGCCTATAATCATTTTGAACCGGAATTTCAACAAAAATTTTCATTTCGATTTTTTGCGAAAATCCCTGATGGTTAGCCTTACCGATTTTGAACGGTAACGCCTGTAATCCAATTTCTCCAAAGACCGCGCTTTCCATATGCAACCAACCGTTAGTTTACTGCTAGACCTATTAGTACCGTTGCCTATAATCATTTTGAACCGGAATTTCAACAAAAATTTTCATTTCGATTTTTTGCGAAAATCCCTGATGGTTAGCCTTACCGATTTTGAACGGTAACGTCAGAAATCCAATTTCTCCAATAACCGCGCTTCCATATGCAACCAACCGTTAGTTTACTGCTAGACCTATTAGTACCGTTGCCTATAATCATTTTGAACCGGAATTTGAACAAAAATTTTCATTTCGATTTTTTGCGAAAATCCCTGATGGTTAGCCTTACCGATTTTGAACGGTAACGCCTGTAATCCAATTTCTCCAAAGACCGCGCTTTCCATATGCAACCAACCGTTAGTTTACTGCTAGACCTATTAGTACCGTTGCCTATAATCATTTTGAACCGGAATTTGAACAAAAATTTTCATTTCGATTTTTTGCGAAAATCCCTGATGGTTAGCCTTACCGATTTTGAACGGTAACGCCAGAAATCCAATTTCTCCAATAACCGCGCTTCCATATGCAACCAACCGTTAATTTACTGCTAGACCTATTAGTACCGTTGCCTATAATCATTTTGAACCGGAATTTCAACAAAAATTTTCATTTCGATTTTTTGCGAAAATCCCTGATGGTTAGCCTTACCGATTTTGAACGGTAACGCCAGAAATCCAATTTCTCCAATAACCGCGCTTCCATATGCAACCAACCGTTAGTTTACTGCTAGACCTATTAGTACCGTTGCCTATAATCATTTTGAACCGGAATTTGAACAAAAATTTTCATTTCGATTTTTTGCGAAAATCCCTGATGGTTAGCCTTACCGATTTTGAACGGTAACGCCAGAAATTCAATTTCTCCAATAACCGCGCTTCCATATGCAACCAACCGTTAGTTTACTGCTAGACCTATTAGTACCGTTGCCTATAATCATTTTGAACCGGAATTTGAACAAAAATTTTCATTTCGATTTTTTGCGAAAATCCCTGATGGTTAGCCTTACCGATTTTGAACGGTAACGCCTGTAATCCAATTTCTCCAAAGACCGCGCTTTCCATATGCAACCAACCGTTAGTTTACTGCTAGACCTATTAGTACCGTTGCCTATAATCATTTTGAACCGGAATTTCAACAAAAATTTTCATTTCGATTTTTTGCGAAAATCCCTGATGGTTAGCCTTACCGATTTTGAACGGTAACGCCAGAAATTCAATTTCTCCAATAACCGCGCTTCCATATGCAACCAACCGTTAGTTTACTGCTAGACCTATTAGTACCGTTGCCTATAATCATTTTGAACCGGAATTTGAACAAAAATTTTCATTTCGATTTTTTGCGAAAATCCCTGATGGTTAGCCTTACCGATTTTGAACGGTAACGCCTGTAATCCAATTTCTCCAAAGACCGCGCTTTCCATATGCAACCAACCGTTAGTTTACTGCTAGACCTATTAGTACCGTTGCCTATAATCATTTTGAACCGAAATTTGAACAAAAATTTTCATTTCGATTTTTTGCGAAAATCCCTGATGGTTAGCCTTACCGATTTTGAACGGTAACGCCTGTAATCCAATTTCTCCAAAGACCGCGCTTTCCATATGCAACCAACCATTAGTTTACTGCTAGACCTATTAGTACCGTTGCCTATAATCATTTTGAACCGGAATTTGAACAAAAATTTTCATTTCGATTTTTTGCGAAAATCCCTGATGGTTAGCCTTACCGATTTTGAACGGTAACGCCAGAAATCCAATTTCTCCAAAGACCGCGCTTTCCATATGCAACCAACCGTTAGTTTACTGCTAGAAATTGATTCGATTTTTTGCGAAAATCCCTGATGGTTAGCCTTACCGATTTTGAACGGTAACGCCTGTAATCCAATTTCTCCAAAGACCGCGCTTTCCATATGCAACCAACCGTTAGTTTACTGCTAGACCTATTAGTACCGTTGCCTATAATCATTTTGAACCGGAATTTCAACAAAAATTTTCATTTCGATTTTTTGCGAAAATCCCTGATGGTTGGCCTTACCGATTTTGAACGGTAACGCCAGAAATCCAATTTCTCCAATAACCGCGCTTCCATATGCAACCAACCGTTAGTTTACTGCTAGACCTATTAGTACCGTTGCCTATAATCATTTTGAACCGGAATTTGAACAAAAATTTTCATTTCGATTTTTTGCGAAAATCCCTGATGGTTAGCCTTACCGATTTTGAACGGTAACGCCAGAAATCCAATTTCTCCAATAACCGCGCTTCCATATGCAACCAACCGTTAGTTTACTGCTAGACCTATTAGTACCGTTGCCTATAATCATTTTGAACCGGAATTTGAACAAAAATTTTCATTTCGATTTTTTGCGAAAATCCCTGATGGTTAGCCTTACCGATTTTGAACGGTAACGCCAGAAATCCAATTTCTCCAATAACCGCGCTTCCATATGCAACCAACCGTTAGTTTACTGCTAGACCTATTAGTACCGTTGCCTATAATCATTTTGAACCGGAATTTGAACAAAAATTTTCATTTCGATTTTTTGCGAAAATCCCTGATGGTTAGCCTTACCGATTTTGAACGGTAACGCCTGTAATCCAATTTCTCCAAAGACCGCGCTTTCCATATGCAACCAACCGTTAGTTTACTGCTAGACCTATTAGTACCGTTGCCTATAATCATTTTGAACCGGAATTTTAACAAAAATTTTCATTTCGATTTTTTGCGAAAATCCCTGATGGTTAGCCTTACCGATTTTGAACGGTAACGCCTGTAATCCAATTTCTCCAAAGACCGCGCTTTCCATATGCAACCAACCGTTAGTTTACTGCTAGACCTATTAGTACCGTTGCCTATAATCATTTTGAACCGGAATTTGAACAAAAATTTTCATTTCGATTTTTTGCGAAAATCCCTGATGGTTAGCCTTACCGATTTTGAACGGTAACGCCAGAAATCCAATTTCTCCAATAACCGCGCTTCCATATGCAACCAACCGTTAGTTTACTGCTAGACCTATTAGTACCGTTGCCTATAATCATTTTAAACCGGAATTTGAACAAAAATTTTCATTTCGATTTTTTGCGAAAATCCCTGATGGTTAGCCTTACCGATTTTGAACGGTAACGCCAGAAATCCAATTTCTCCAATAACCGCGCTTCCATATGCAACCAACCGTTAGTTTACTGCTAGACCTATTAGTACCGTTGCCTATAATCATTTTGAACCGGAATTTGAACAAAAATTTTCATTTCGATTTTTTGCGAAAATCCCTGATGGTTAGCCTTACCGATTTTGAACGGTAACGCCAGAAATCCAATTTCTCCAATAACCGCGCTTCCATATGCAACCAACCGTTAGTTTACTGCTAGACCTATTAGTACCGTTGCCTATAATCATTTTGAACCGGAATTTGAACAAAAATTTTCATTTCGATTTTTTGCGAAAATCCCTGATGGTTAGCCTTACCGATTTTGAACGGTAACGCCAGAAATCCAATTTCTCCAATAACCGCGCTTCCATATGCAACCAACCGTTAGTTTACTGCTAGACCTATTAGTACCGTTGCCTATAATCATTTTGAACCGGAATTTGAACAAAAATTTTCATTTCGATTTTTTGCGAAAATCCCTGATGGTTAGCCTTACCGATTTTGAACGGTAACGCCAGAAATCCAATTTCTCCAATAACCGCGCTTCCATATGCAACCAACCGTTAGTTTACTGCTAGACCTATTAGTACCGTTGCCTATAATCATTTTGAACCGGAATTTGAACAAAAATTTTCATTTCGATTTTTTGCGAAAATCCCTGATGGTTAGCCTTACCGATTTTGAACGGTAACGCCAGAAATCCAATTTCTCCAATAACCGCGCTTCCATATGCAACCAACCGTTAGTTTACTGCTAGACCTATTAGTACCGTTGCCTATAATCATTTTGAACCGGAATTTGAACAAAAATTTTCATTTCGATTTTTTGCGAAAATCCCTGATGGTTAGCCTTACCGATTTTGAACGGTAACGCCAGAAATCCAATTTCTCCAATAACCGCGCTTTCCATATGCAACCAACCGTTAGTTTACTGCTAGACCTATTAGTACCGTTGCCTATAATCATTTTGAACCGGAATTTGAACAAAAATTTTCATTTCGATTTTTTGCGAAAATCCCTGATGGTTACCGATTAGTACCGATTTTGAACGGTAACGCCAGAAATCCAATTTCTCCAATAACCGCGCTTCCATATGCAACCAACCGTTAGTTTACTGCTAGACCTATTAGTACCGTTGCCTATAATCATTTTGAACCGGAATTTTAACAAAAATTTTCATTTCGATTTTTTGCGAAAATCCCTGATGGTTAGCCTTACCGATTTTGAACGGTAACGCCAGAAATCCAATTTCTCCAATAACCGCGCTTCCATATGCAACCAACCGTTAGTTTACTGCTAGACCTATTAGTACCGTTGCCTATAATCATTTTAAACCGGAATTTGAACAAAAATTTTCATTTCGATTTTTTGCGAAAATCCCTGATGGTTAGCCTTACCGATTTTGAACGGTAACGCCAGAAATCCAATTTCTCCAATAACCGCGCTTCCATATGCAACCAACCGTTAGTTTACTGCTAGACCTATTAGTACCGTTGCCTATAATCATTTTGAACCGGAATTTGAACAAAAATTTTCATTTCGATTTTTTGCGAAAATCCCTGATGGTTAGCCTTACCGATTTTGAACGGTAACGCCTGTAATCCAATTTCTCCAAAGACCGCGCTTTCCATATGCAACCAACCGTTAGTTTACTGCTAGACCTATTAGTACCGTTGCCTATAATCATTTTGAACCGGAATTTTAACAAAAATTTTCATTTCGATTTTTTGCGAAAATCCCTGATGGTTAGCCTTACCGATTTTGAACGGTAACGCCTGTAATCCAATTTCTCCAAAGACCGCGCTTTCCATATGCAACCAACCGTTAGTTTACTGCTAGACCTATTAGTACCGTTGCCTATAATCATTTTGAACCGGAATTTGAACAAAAATTTTCATTTCGATTTTTTGCGAAAATCCCTGATGGTTAGCCTTACCGATTTTGAACGGTAACGCCAGAAATCCAATTTCTCCAAAGACCGCGCTTCCATATGCAACCAACCGTTAGTTTACTGCTAGAAATTGATTCGATTTTTTGCGAAAATCCCTGATGGTTAGCCTTACCGATTTTGAACGGTAACGCCTGTAATCCAATTTCTCCAAAGACCGCGCTTTCCATATGCAACCAACCGTTAGTTTACTGCTAGACCTATTAGTACCGTTGCCTATAATCATTTTGAACCGGAATTTCAACAAAAATTTTCATTTCGATTTTTTGCGAAAATCCCTGATGGTTGGCCTTACCGATTTTGAACGGTAACGCCAGAAATCCAATTTCTCCAATAACCGCGCTTCCATATGCAACCAACCGTTAGTTTACTGCTAGACCTATTAGTACCGTTGCCTATAATCATTTTGAACCGGAATTTGAACAAAAATTTTCATTTCGATTTTTTGCGAAAATCCCTGATGGTTAGCCTTACCGATTTTGAACGGTAACGCCAGAAATCCAATTTCTCCAATAACCGCGCTTCCATATGCAACCAACCGTTAGTTTACTGCTAGACCTATTAGTACCGTTGCCTATAATCATTTTGAACCGGAATTTGAACAAAAATTTTCATTTCGATTTTTTGCGAAAATCCCTGATGGTTAGCCTTACCGATTTTGAACGGTAACGCCAGAAATCCAATTTCTCCAATAACCGCGCTTCCATATGCAACCAACCGTTAGTTTACTGCTAGACCTATTAGTACCGTTGCCTATAATCATTTTAAACCGGAATTTGAACAAAAAATTTCATTTCGATTTTTTGCGAAAATCCCTGATGGTTAGCCTTACCGATTTTGAACGGTAACGCCAGAAATCCAATTTCTCCAATAACCGCGCTTCCATATGCAACCAACCGTTAGTTTACTGCTAGACCTATTAGTACCGTTGCCTATAATCATTTTGAACCGGAATTTGAACAAAAATTTTCATTTCGATTTTTTGCGAAAATCCCTGATGGTTAGCCTTACCGATTTTGAACGGTAACGCCTGTAATCCAATTTCTCCAAAGACCGCGCTTTCCATATGCAACCAACCGTTAGTTTACTGCTAGACCTATTAGTACCGTTGCCTATAATCATTTTGAACCGGAATTTTAACAAAAATTTTCATTTCGATTTTTTGCGAAAATCCCTGATGGTTAGCCTTACCGATTTTGAACGGTAACGCCTGTAATCCAATTTCTCCAAAGACCGCGCTTCCATATGCAACCAACCGTTAGTTTACTGCTAGACCTATTAGTACCGTTGCCTATAATCATTTTGAACCGGAATTTGAACAAAAATTTTCATTTCGATTTTTTGCGAAAATCCCTGATGGTTAGCCTTACCGATTTTGAACGGTAACGCCTGTAATCCAATTTCTCCAATAACCGCGCTTTCCATATGCAACCAACCGTTAGTTTACTGCTAGACCTATTAGTACCGTTGCCTATAATCATTTTGAACCGGAATTTCAACAAAAATTTTCATTTCGATTTTTTGCGAAAATCCCTGATGGTTAGCCTTACCGATTTTGAACGGTAACGCCAGAAATCCAATTTCTCCAATAACCGCGCTTCCATATGCAACCAACCGTTAGTTTACTGCTAGACCTATTAGTACCGTTGCCTATAATCATTTTGAACCGGAATTTGAACAAAAATTTTCATTTCGATTTTTTGCGAAAATCCCTGATGGTTAGCCTTACCGATTTTGAACGGTAACGCCTGTAATCCAATTTCTCCAATAACCGCGCTTTCCATATGCAACCAACCGTTAGTTTACTGCTAGACCTATTAGTACCGTTGCCTATAATCATTTTGAACCGGAATTTCAACAAAAATTTTCATTTCGATTTTTTGCGAAAATCCCTGATGGTTAGCCTTACCGATTTTGAACGGTAACGCCAGAAATCCAATTTCTCCAATAACCGCGCTTCCATATGCAACCAACCGTTAGTTTACTGCTAGACCTATTAGTACCGTTGCCTATAATCATTTTGAACCGGAATTTGAACAAAAATTTTCATTTCGATTTTTTGCGAAAATCCCTGATGGTTAGCCTTACCGATTTTGAACGGTAACGCCTGTAATCCAATTTCTCCAAAGACCGCGCTTTCCATATGCAACCAACCGTTAGTTTACTGCTAGACCTATTAGTACCGTTGCCTATAATCATTTTGAACCGGAATTTGAACAAAAATTTTCATTTCGATTTTTTGCGAAAATCCCTGATGGTTAGCCTTACCGATTTTGAACGGTAACGCCTGTAATCCAATTTCTCCAAAGACCGCGCTTCCATATGCAACCAACCGTTAGTTTACTGCTAGACCTATTAGTACCGTTGCCTATAATCATTTTGAACCGGAATTTCAACAAAAATTTTCATTTCGATTTTTTGCGAAAATCCCTGATGGTTAGCCTTACCGATTTTGAACGGTAACGCCTGTAATCCAATTTCTCCAATAACCGCGCTTTCCATATGCAACCAACCGTTAGTTTACTGCTAGACCTATTAGTACCGTTGCCTATAATCATTTTGAACCGGAATTTCAACAAAAATTTTCATTTCGATTTTTTGCGAAAATCCCTGATGGTTAGCCTTACCGATTTTGAACGGTAACGCCAGAAATCCAATTTCTCCAATAACCGCGCTTCCATATGCAACCAACCGTTAGTTTACTGCTAGACCTATTAGTACCGTTGCCTATAATCATTTTGAACCGGAATTTGAACAAAAATTTTCATTTCGATTTTTTGCGAAAATCCCTGATGGTTAGCCTTACCGATTTTGAACGGTAACGCCTGTAATCCAATTTCTCCAAAGACCGCGCTTTCCATATGCAACCAACCGTTAGTTTACTGCTAGACCTATTAGTACCGTTGCCTATAATCATTTTGAACCGAAATTTGAACAAAAATTTTCATTTCGATTTTTTGCGAAAATCCCTGACCGATTTTGAACGGTAACGCCAGAAATCCAATTTCTCCAATAACCGCGCTTCCATATGCAACCAACCGTTAGTTTACTGCTAGACCTATAATTACCATTGCCTATAATCATTTTGAACCGGAATTTGAACAAAAATTTTCATTTCGATTTTTTGCTAAAATCCCTGATGGTTAGCCTTACCGATTTTGAACGGTAACGCCAGAAATCCAATTTCTCCAATATCCGCGCTTCCATATGCAACTAACCGTTAGTTTACTGCTAGACCTATTAGTACCGTTGCCTATAATCATTTTGAACCGGAATTTCAACAAAAATTTTCATTTCGATTTTTTGCGAAAATCCCTGATGGTTAGCCTTACCGATTTTGAACGGTAACGCCTGCAATCCAATTTCTCCAAAGACCGCGCTTTCCATATGCAACCAACCGTTAGTTTACTGCTAGACCTATTAGTACCGTTGCCTATAATCATTTTGAACCGGAATTTGAACAAAAATTTTCATTTCGATTTTTTGCGAAAATCCTTGATGGTTAGCCTTACCGATTTTGAACGGTAACGCCAGAAATCCAATTTCTCCAATAACCGCGCTTCCATATGCAACCAACCGTTAGTTTACTGCTAGACCTATAATTACCATTGCCTATAATCATTTTGAACCGGAATTTGAACAAAAATTTTCATTTCGATTTTTTGCTAAAATCCCTGATGGTTAGCCTTACCGATTTTGAACGGTAACGCCAGAAATCCAATTTCTCCAATAACCGCGCTTCCATATGCAACCAACCGTTAGTTTACTGCTAGACCTATTAGTACCGTTGCCTATAATCATTTTGAACCGGAATTTCAACAAAAATTTTCATTTCGATTTTTTGCGAAAATCCCTGACCGATTTTGAACGGTAACGCCTGTAATCCAATTTCTCCAAAGACCGCGCTTTCCATATGCAACCAACCGTTAGTTTACTGCTAGACCTATTAGTACCGTTGCCTATAATCATTTTGAACCGGAATTTCAACAAAAATTTTCATTTCGATTTTTTGCGAAAATCCCTGATGGTTAGCCTTACCGATTTTGAACGGTAACGCCAGAAATCCAATTTCTCCAATAACCGCGCTTCCATATGCAACCAACCGTTAGTTTACTGCTAGACCTATTAGTACCGTTGCCTATAATCATTTTGAACCGGAATTTGAACAAAAATTTTCATTTCGATTTTTTGCGAAAATCCCTGATGGTTAGCCTTACCGATTTTGAACGGTAACGCCTGTAATCCAATTTCTCCAAAGACCGCGCTTTCCATATGCAACCAACCGTTAGTTTACTGCTAGACCTATTAGTACCGTTGCCTATAATCATTTTGAACCGGAATTTCAACAAAAATTTTAATTTCGATTTTTTGCGAAAATCCCTGATGGTTAGCCTTACCGATTTTGAACGGTAACGCCTGTAATCCAATTTCTCCAAAGACCGCGCTTTCCATATGCAACCAACCGTTAGTTTACTGCTAGACCTATTAGTACCGTTGCCTATAATCATTTTGAACCGGAATTTCAACAAAAATTTTCATTTCGATTTTTTGCGAAAATCCCTGATGGTTACCGATTAGTACCGATTTTGAACGGTAACGCCAGAAATCCAATTTCTCCAATAACCGCGCTTCCATATGCAACCAACCGTTAGTTTACTGCTAGACCTATAATTACCATTGCCTATAATCATTTTGAACCGGAATTTCAACAAAAATTTTCATTTCGATTTTTTGCTAAAATCCCTGATGGTTAGCCTTACCGATTTTGAACGGTAACGCCAGAAATCCAATTTCTCCAATAACCGCGCTTCCATATGCAACCAACCGTTAGTTTACTGCTAGACCTATTAGTACCGTTGCCTATAATCATTTTGAACCGGAATTTGAACAAAAATTTTCATTTCGATTTTTTGCGAAAATCCCTGATGGTTAGCCTTACCGATTTTGAACAGTAACGCCAGAAATCCAATTTCTCCAATAACCGCGCTTCCATATGCAACCAACCGTTAGTTTACTGCTAGACCTATAATTACCATTGCCTATAATCATTTTGAACCGGAATTTCAACAAAAAATTTCATTTCGATTTTTTGCGAAAATCCCTGATGGTTAGCCTTACCGATTTTGAACGGTAACGCCAGAAATCCAATTTCTCCAATAACCGCGCTTCCATATGCAACCAACCGTTAGTTTACTGCTAGACCTATTAGTACCGTTGCCTATAATCATTTTGAACCGGAATTTCAACAAAAATTTTCATTTCGATTTTTTGCGAAAATCCCTGATGGTTAGCCTTACCGATTTTGAACGGTAACGCCAGAAATCCAATTTCTCCAATAACCGCGCTTCCATATGCAACCAACCGTTAGTTTACTGCTAGACCTATTAGTACCGTTGCCTATAATCATTTTGAACCGGAATTTGAACAAAAATTTTCATTTCGATTTTTTGCGAAAATCCCTGATGGTTAGCCTTACCGATTTTGAACGGTAACGCCAGAAATCCAATTTCTCCAATAACCGCGCTTCCATATGCAACCAACCGTTAGTTTACTGCTAGACCTATTAGTACCGTTGCCTATAATCATTTTGAACCGGAATTTCAACAAAAATTTTCATTTCGATTTTTTCCGAAAATCCCTGATGGTTAGCCTTACCGATTTTGAACGGTAACGCCTGTAATCCAATTTCTCCAATAACCGCGCTTTCCATATGCAACCAACCGTTAGTTTACTGCTAGACCTATTAGTACCGTTGCCTATAATCATTTTGAACCGGAATTTGAACAAAAATTTTCATTTCGATTTTTTGCGAAAATCCCTGATGGTTAGCCTTACCGATTTTGAACGGTAACGCCTGTAATCCAATTTCTCCAATAACCGCGCTTTCCATATGCAACCAACCGTTAGTTTACTGCTAGACCTATTAGTACCGTTGCCTATAATCATTTTGAACCGGAATTTCAACAAAAATTTTCATTTCGATTTTTTGCGAAAATCCCTGATGGTTAGCCTTACCGATTTTGAACGGTAACGCCAGAAATCCAATTTCTCCAATAACCGCGCTTCCATATGCAACCAACCGTTAGTTTACTGCTAGACCTATTAGTACCGTTGCCTATAATCATTTTGAACCGGAATTTGAACAAAAATTTTCATTTCGATTTTTTGCGAAAATCCCTGATGGTTAGCCTTACCGATTTTGAACGGTAACGCCTGTAATCCAATTTCTCCAAAGACCGCGCTTTCCATATGCAACCAACCGTTAGTTTACTGCTAGACCTATTAGTACCGTTGCCTATAATCATTTTGAACCGGAATTTGAACAAAAATTTTCATTTCGATTTTTTGCGAAAATCCCTGATGGTTAGCCTTACCGATTTTGAACGGTAACGCCTGTAATCCAATTTCTCCAAAGACCGCGCTTCCATATGCAACCAACCGTTAGTTTACTGCTAGACCTATTAGTACCGTTGCCTATAATCATTTTGAACCGGAATTTCAACAAAAATTTTCATTTCGATTTTTTGCGAAAATCCCTGATGGTTAGCCTTACCGATTTTGAACGGTAACGCCTGTAATCCAATTTCTCCAATAACCGCGCTTTCCATATGCAACCAACCGTTAGTTTACTGCTAGACCTATTAGTACCGTTGCCTATAATCATTTTGAACCGGAATTTCAACAAAAATTTTCATTTCGATTTTTTGCGAAAATCCCTGATGGTTAGCCTTACCGATTTTGAACGGTAACGCCAGAAATCCAATTTCTCCAATAACCGCGCTTCCATATGCAACCAACCGTTAGTTTACTGCTAGACCTATTAGTACCGTTGCCTATAATCATTTTGAACCGGAATTTGAACAAAAATTTTCATTTCGATTTTTTGCGAAAATCCCTGATGGTTAGCCTTACCGATTTTGAACGGTAACGCCTGTAATCCAATTTCTCCAAAGACCGCGCTTTCCATATGCAACCAACCGTTAGTTTACTGCTAGACCTATTAGTACCGTTGCCTATAATCATTTTGAACCGAAATTTGAACAAAAATTTTCATTTCGATTTTTTGCGAAAATCCCTGACCGATTTTGAACGGTAACGCCAGAAATCCAATTTCTCCAATAACCGCGCTTCCATATGCAACCAACCGTTAGTTTACTGCTAGACCTATAATTACCATTGCCTATAATCATTTTGAACCGGAATTTGAACAAAAATTTTCATTTCGATTTTTTGCTAAAATCCCTGATGGTTAGCCTTACCGATTTTGAACGGTAACGCCAGAAATCCAATTTCTCCAATATCCGCGCTTCCATATGCAACTAACCGTTAGTTTACTGCTAGACCTATTAGTACCGTTGCCTATAATCATTTTGAACCGGAATTTCAACAAAAATTTTCATTTCGATTTTTTGCGAAAATCCCTGATGGTTAGCCTTACCGATTTTGAACGGTAACGCCTGCAATCCAATTTCTCCAAAGACCGCGCTTTCCATATGCAACCAACCGTTAGTTTACTGCTAGACCTATTAGTACCGTTGCCTATAATCATTTTGAACCGGAATTTGAACAAAAATTTTCATTTCGATTTTTTGCGAAAATCCTTGATGGTTAGCCTTACCGATTTTGAACGGTAACGCCAGAAATCCAATTTCTCCAATAACCGCGCTTCCATATGCAACCAACCGTTAGTTTACTGCTAGACCTATAATTACCATTGCCTATAATCATTTTGAACCGGAATTTGAACAAAAATTTTCATTTCGATTTTTTGCTAAAATCCCTGATGGTTAGCCTTACCGATTTTGAACGGTAACGCCAGAAATCCAATTTCTCCAATAACCGCGCTTCCATATGCAACCAACCGTTAGTTTACTGCTAGACCTATTAGTACCGTTGCCTATAATCATTTTGAACCGGAATTTCAACAAAAATTTTCATTTCGATTTTTTGCGAAAATCCCTGACCGATTTTGAACGGTAACGCCTGTAATCCAATTTCTCCAAAGACCGCGCTTTCCATATGCAACCAACCGTTAGTTTACTGCTAGACCTATTAGTACCGTTGCCTATAATCATTTTGAACCGGAATTTCAACAAAAATTTTCATTTCGATTTTTTGCGAAAATCCCTGATGGTTAGCCTTACCGATTTTGAACGGTAACGCCAGAAATCCAATTTCTCCAATAACCGCGCTTCCATATGCAACCAACCGTTAGTTTACTGCTAGACCTATTAGTACCGTTGCCTATAATCATTTTGAACCGGAATTTGAACAAAAATTTTCATTTCGATTTTTTGCGAAAATCCCTGATGGTTAGCCTTACCGATTTTGAACGGTAACGCCTGTAATCCAATTTCTCCAAAGACCGCGCTTTCCATATGCAACCAACCGTTAGTTTACTGCTAGACCTATTAGTACCGTTGCCTATAATCATTTTGAACCGGAATTTCAACAAAAATTTTAATTTCGATTTTTTGCGAAAATCCCTGATGGTTAGCCTTACCGATTTTGAACGGTAACGCCTGTAATCCAATTTCTCCAAAGACCGCGCTTTCCATATGCAACCAACCGTTAGTTTACTGCTAGACCTATTAGTACCGTTGCCTATAATCATTTTGAACCGGAATTTCAACAAAAATTTTCATTTCGATTTTTTGCGAAAATCCCTGATGGTTACCGATTAGTACCGATTTTGAACGGTAACGCCAGAAATCCAATTTCTCCAATAACCGCGCTTCCATATGCAACCAACCGTTAGTTTACTGCTAGACCTATAATTACCATTGCCTATAATCATTTTGAACCGGAATTTCAACAAAAATTTTCATTTCGATTTTTTGCTAAAATCCCTGATGGTTAGCCTTACCGATTTTGAACGGTAACGCCAGAAATCCAATTTCTCCAATAACCGCGCTTCCATATGCAACCAACCGTTAGTTTACTGCTAGACCTATTAGTACCGTTGCCTATAATCATTTTGAACCGGAATTTGAACAAAAATTTTCATTTCGATTTTTTGCGAAAATCCCTGATGGTTAGCCTTACCGATTTTGAACAGTAACGCCAGAAATCCAATTTCTCCAATAACCGCGCTTCCATATGCAACCAACCGTTAGTTTACTGCTAGACCTATAATTACCATTGCCTATAATCATTTTGAACCGGAATTTCAACAAAAAATTTCATTTCGATTTTTTGCGAAAATCCCTGATGGTTAGCCTTACCGATTTTGAACGGTAACGCCAGAAATCCAATTTCTCCAATAACCGCGCTTCCATATGCAACCAACCGTTAGTTTACTGCTAGACCTATTAGTACCGTTGCCTATAATCATTTTGAACCGGAATTTCAACAAAAATTTTCATTTCGATTTTTTGCGAAAATCCCTGATGGTTAGCCTTACCGATTTTGAACGGTAACGCCAGAAATCCAATTTCTCCAATAACCGCGCTTCCATATGCAACCAACCGTTAGTTTACTGCTAGACCTATTAGTACCGTTGCCTATAATCATTTTGAACCGGAATTTGAACAAAAATTTTCATTTCGATTTTTTGCGAAAATCCCTGATGGTTAGCCTTACCGATTTTGAACGGTAACGCCAGAAATCCAATTTCTCCAATAACCGCGCTTCCATATGCACCCAACCGTTAGTTTACTGCTAGACCTATTAGTACCGTTGCCTATAATCATTTTGAACCGGAATTTGAACAAAAATTTTCATTTCGATTTTTTGCTAAAATCCCTGATGGTTAGCCTTACCGATTTTGAACGGTAACGCCAGAAATCCAATTTCTCCAATAACCGCGCTTCCATATGCAACCAACCGTTAGTTTACTGCTAGACCTATTAGTACCGTTGCCTATAATCATTTTGAACCGGAATTTCAACAAAAATTTTCATTTCGATTTTTTGCGAAAATCCCTGATGGTTAGCCTTACCGATTTTGAACGGTAACGCCTGTAATCCAATTTCTCCAAAGACCGCGCTTTCCATATGCAACCAACCGTTAGTTTACTGCTAGACCTATTAGTACCGTTGCCTATAATCATTTTGAACCGGAATTTGAACAAAAATTTTCATTTCGATTTTTTGCGAAAATCCCTGATGGTTAGCCTTACCGATTTTGAACGGTAACGCCTGTAATCCAATTTCTCCGATAACCGCGCTTTCCATATGCAACCAACCGTTAGTTTACTGCTAGACCTATTAGTACCGTTGCCTATAATCATTTTGAACCGGAATTTGAACAAAAATTTTCATTTCGATTTTTTGCGAAAATCCCTGATGGTTAGCCTTACCGATTTTGAACGGTAACGCCAGAAATCCAATTTCTCCAATAACCGCGCTTTCCATATGCAACCAACCGTTAGTTTACTGCTAGACCTATTAGTACCGTTGCCTATAATCATTTTGAACCGGAATTTGAACAAAAATTTTCATTTCGATTTTTTGCGAAAATCCCTGATGGTTAGCCTTACCGATTTTGAACGGTAACGCCAGAAATCCAATTTCTCCAATAACCGCGCTTCCATATGCAACCAACCGTTAGTTTACTGCTAGACCTATTAGTACCGTTGCCTATAATCATTTTAAACCGGAATTTGAACAAAAATTTTCATTTCGATTTTTTGCGAAAATCCCTGATGGTTAGCCTTACCGATTTTGAACGGTAACGCCAGAAATCCAATTTCTCCAATAACCGCGCTTCCATATGCAACCAACCGTTAGTTTACTGCTAGACCTATTAGTACCGTTGCCTATAATCATTTTGAACCGGAATTTGAACAAAAATTTTCATTTCGATTTTTTGCGAAAATCCCTGATGGTTAGCCTTACCGATTTTGAACGGTAACGCCTGTAATCCAATTTCTCCAAAGACCGCGCTTTCCATATGCAACCAACCGTTAGTTTACTGCTAGACCTATTAGTACCGTTGCCTATAATCATTTTGAACCGGAATTTTAACAAAAATTTTCATTTCGATTTTTTGCGAAAATCCCTGATGGTTAGCCTTACCGATTTTGAACGGTAACGCCAGAAATCCAATTTCTCCAATAACCGCGCTTCCATATGCAACCAACCGTTAGTTTACTGCTAGACCTATTAGTACCGTTGCCTATAATCATTTTGAACCGGAATTTGAACAAAAATTTTCATTTCGATTTTTTGCGAAAATCCCTGATGGTTAGCCTTACCGATTTTGAACGGTAACGCCTGTAATCCAATTTCTCCAAAGACCGCGCTTCCATATGCAACCAACCGTTAGTTTACTGCTAGACCTATTAGTACCGTTGCCTATAATCATTTTGAACCGGAATTTGAACAAAAATTTTCATTTCGATTTTTTGCGAAAATCCCTGATGGTTAGCCTTACCGATTTTGAACGGTAACGCCTGTAATCCAATTTCTCCAATAACCGCGCTTTCCATATGCAACCAACCGTTAGTTTACTGCTAGACCTATTAGTACCGTTGCCTATAATCATTTTGAACCGGAATTTCAACAAAAATTTTCATTTCGATTTTTTGCGAAAATCCCTGATGGTTAGCCTTACCGATTTTGAACGGTAACGCCAGAAATCCAATTTCTCCAATAACCGCGCTTCCATATGCAACCAACCGTTAGTTTACTGCTAGACCTATTAGTACCGTTGCCTATAATCATTTTGAACCGGAATTTGAACAAAAATTTTCATTTCGATTTTTTGCGAAAATCCTTGATGGTTAGCCTTACCGATTTTGAACGGTAACGTCTGTAATCCAATTTCTCCAAAGACCGCGCTTTCCATATGCAACCAACCGTTAGTTTACTGCTAGACCTATTAGTACCGTTGCCTATAATCATTTTGAACCGGAATTTGAACAAAAATTTTCATTTCGATTTTTTGCGAAAATCCCTGATGGTTAGCCTTACCGATTTTGAACGGTAACGCCTGTAATCCAATTTCTCCAAAGACCGCGCTTCCATATGCAACCAACCGTTAGTTTACTGCTAGACCTATTAGTACCGTTGCCTATAATCATTTTGAACCGGAATTTCAACAAAAATTTTCATTTCGATTTTTTGCGAAAATCCCTGATGGTTAGCCTTACCGATTTTGAACGGTAACGCCTGTAATCCAATTTCTCCAATAACCGCGCTTTCCATATGCAACCAACCGTTAGTTTACTGCTAGACCTATTAGTACCGTTGCCTATAATCATTTTGAACCGGAATTTCAACAAAAATTTTCATTTCGATTTTTTGCGAAAATCCCTGATGGTTAGCCTTACCGATTTTGAACGGTAACGCCAGAAATCCAATTTCTCCAATAACCGCGCTTCCATATGCAACCAACCGTTAGTTTACTGCTAGACCTATTAGTACCGTTGCCTATAATCATTTTGAACCGGAATTTGAACAAAAATTTTCATTTCGATTTTTTGCGAAAATCCCTGATGGTTAGCCTTACCGATTTTGAACGGTAACGCCTGTAATCCAATTTCTCCAAAGACCGCGCTTTCCATATGCAACCAACCGTTAGTTTACTGCTAGACCTATTAGTACCGTTGCCTATAATCATTTTGAACCGGAATTTGAACAAAAATTTTCATTTCGATTTTTTGCGAAAATCCCTGATGGTTAGCCTTACCGATTTTGAACGGTAACGCCTGTAATCCAATTTCTCCAAAGACCGCGCTTTCCATATGCAACCAACCGTTAGTTTACTGCTAGACCTATTAGTACCGTTGCCTATAATCATTTTGAACCGGAATTTCAACAAAAATTTTCATTTCGATTTTTTGCGAAAATCCCTGACCGATTTTGAACGGTAACGCCAGAAATCCAATTTCTCCAATAACCGCGCTTCCATATGCAACCAACCGTTAGTTTACTGCTAGACCTATAATTACCATTGCCTATAATCATTTTAAACCGGAATTTGAACAAAAATTTTCATTTCGATTTTTTGCTAAAATCCCTGATGGTTAGCCTTACCGATTTTGAACGGTAACGCCAGAAATCCAATTTCTCCAATATCCGCGCTTCCATATGCAACTAACCGTTAGTTTACTGCTAGACCTATTAGTACCGTTGCCTATAATCATTTTGAACCGGAATTTCAACAAAAATTTTCATTTCGATTTTTTGCGAAAATCCCTGATGGTTAGCCTTACCGATTTTGAACGGTAACGCCTGCAATCCAATTTCTCCAAAGACCGCGCTTTCCATATGCAACCAACCGTTAGTTTACTGCTAGACCTATTAGTACCGTTGCCTATAATCATTTTGAACCGGAATTTGAACAAAAATTTTCATTTCGATTTTTTGCGAAAATCCTTGATGGTTAGCCTTACCGATTTTGAACGGTAACGCCAGAAATCCAATTTCTCCAAAGACCGCACTTTCCATATGCAACCAACCGTTAGTTTACTGCTAGACCTATAATTACCATTGCCTATAATCATTTTGAACCGGAATTTGAACAAAAATTTTCATTTCGATTTTTTGCTAAAATCCCTGATGGTTAGCCTTACCGATTTTGAACGGTAACGCCAGAAATCCAATTTCTCCAATAACCGCGCTTCCATATGCAACCAACCGTTAGTTTACTGCTAGACCTATTAGTACCGTTGCCTATAATCATTTTGAACCGGAATTTCAACAAAAATTTTCATTTCGATTTTTTGCGAAAATCCCTGACCGATTTTGAACGGTAACGCCAGAAATCCAATTTCTCCAATAACCGCGCTTCCATATGCAACCAACCGTTAGTTTACTGCTAGACCTATTAGTACCGTTGCCTATAATCATTTTGAACCGGAATTTCAACAAAAATTTTCATTTCGATTTTTTGCGAAAATCCCTGATGGTTAGCCTTACCGATTTTGAACGGTAACGCCAGAAATCCAATTTCTCCAATAACCGCGCTTCCATATGCAACCAACCGTTAGTTTACTGCTAGACCTATAATTACCATTGCCTATAATCATTTTGAACCGGAATTTGAACAAAAATTTCCATTCCGATTTTTTGCGAAAATCCCTGATGGTTAGCCTTACCGATTTTGAACGGTAACGCCAGAAATCCAATTTCTCCAATAACCGCGCTTCCATATGCATCCAACCGTTAGTTTACTGCTAGACCTATTAGTACCGTTGCCTATAATCATTTTGAACCGGAATTTGAATAAAAATTTTCATTTCGATTTTTTGCGAAAATCCCTGATGGTTAGCCTTACCGATTTTGAACGGTAACGCCTGTAATCCAATTTCTCCGATAACCGCGCTTTCCATATGCAACCAACCGTTAGTTTACTGCTAGACCTATTAGTACCGTTGCCTATAATCATTTTGAACCGGAATTTGAACAAAAATTTTCATTTCGATTTTTTGCGAAAATCCCTGATGGTTAGCCTTACCGATTTTGAACGGTAACGCCAGAAATCCAATTTCTCCAATAACCGCGCTTCCATATGCAACCAACCGTTAGTTTACTGCTAGACCTATAATTACCATTGCCTATAATCATTTTGAACCGGAATTTCAACAAAAATTTTCATTTCGATTTTTTGCTAAAATCCCTGATGGTTAGCCTTACCGATTTTGAACGGTAACGCCAGAAATCCAATTTCTCCAATAACCGCGCTTCCATATGCAACCAACCGTTAGTTTACTGCTAGACCTATTAGTACCGTTGCCTATAATCATTTTGAACCGGAATTTCAACAAAAATTTTCATTTCGATTTTTTGCGAAAATCCCTGATGGTTAGCCTTACCGATTTTGAACGGTAACGCCAGAAATCCAATTTCTCCAATAACCGCGCTTCCATATGCAACCAACCGTTAGTTTACTGCTAGACCTATTAGTACCGTTGCCTATAATCATTTTGAACCGGAATTTGAACAAAAATTTTCATTTCGATTTTTTGCGAAAATCCCTGATGGTTAGCCTTACCGATTTTGAACGGTAACGCCTGTAATCCAATTTCTCCGATAACCGCGCTTTCCATATGCAACCAACCGTTAGTTTACTGCTAGACCTATTAGTACCGTTGCCTATAATCATTTTGAACCGGAATTTGAACAAAAATTTTCATTTCGATTTTTTGCGAAAATCCCTGATGGTTAGCCTTACCGATTTTGAACGGTAACGCCAGAAATCCAATTTCTCCAATAACCGCGCTTCCATATGCAACCAACCGTTAGTTTACTGCTAGACCTATTAGTACCGTTGCCTATAATCATTTTGAACCGGAATTTGAACAAAAATTTTCATTTCGATTTTTTGCGAAAATCCCTGATGGTTAGCCTTACCGATTTTGAACGGTAACGCCTGTAATCCAATTTCTCCGATAACCGCGCTTTCCATATGCAACCAACCGTTAGTTTACTGCTAGACCTATTAGTACCGTTGCCTATAATCATTTTGAACCGGAATTTGAACAAAAATTTTCATTTCGATTTTTTGCGAAAATCCCTGATGGTTAGCCTTACCGATTTTGAACGGTAACGCCTGTAATCCAATTTCTCCAATAACCGCGCTTCCATATGCAACCAACCGTTAGTTTACTGCTAGACCTATTAGTACCGTTGCCTATAATCATTTTGAACCGGAATTTCAACAAAAATTTTCATTTCGATTTTTTGCGAAAATCCCTGATGGTTAGCCTTACCGATTTTGAACGGTAACGCCTGTAATCCAATTGTAACGAAACGACATAGTGCGAACTCAGGTGCGACAGAGACGCAACAACAAAGTAGCATATTTATCGCTTCATTAGCAGAATTCCTCCGTGGTTATATATACGTGACTTGCAGCACGTTTGCCGGCTAGAGTGAAGAAGGTGGGCGGAGTCCTTGTCACGACAACCACAGAGAACTGGATGTGCTGCTATATTGTACTCACACCTACGATTCGGATTTAAATGTAAATGTAAAATAAGCAAATTATATAAATAAATGAATTAAAGTATTTAAAACAATCACCACGAATATTGTACAGCCATTTTCTGATGTGAGTGGTCAAGATGGTGGACCACTAGCGCACACCTCCCTTCCCATGGTAATATCAAGTGCGAAAAATTGATAGACCCCTAAAGGTTGAATTACTATGCTAGCCCATGCTACCTATAAAGATTTAATTATACATCATCATGATGTTCAAGCAGACTAATATTTCAATTTAATGCAAGAAATTTGCCCAAGGTAAGAAAAATTCAAACGGTGAAACATAAAGTGATATGGACTAGAATTGCAAAAATATACAAATAAACAAAATTCATCTAGCACGCATAATTATTAGTACTTAAAAGCTTTACAGTTTATGTTTCTTACATAACAACCAATCTGACCTAAACGACATACACAACAATATGAACTAACAATTATATTTATATACAAGGGTAATAATAATTAAGCAAATATTTAGTCTATTACAATCTAGTTTAAAGCGGATCCGCGGTCCTATATCTCAAAGTATTCGTGATAAACAACTGCATAATATTAATTATTTTAAAACAAAATTTTTGATATATAAATGAAATATAGTTTTAAATAATATAGTAATAATATAAATATAGCATGCCAATAATATATAATATGATAAGTTTATGTAATATAATATATAAATAAAGATAATAAAACAACAAAAAACAATAACTTATACGGTTATAAAGACTTAGCTGATTTAAGATCCGTTGGTGATGGTCGTTAATAACGCGTACCTTCCTGTTGTCTCGTACATACTAGCGTTTGAAAATTAGGTGTGTCCAAGGATACCCCGTTATCGCGCGCGCTTTTCTGCCGTGATATTGTTATATGAAAGTCCCGGTTTATCCAAAAACTAATCGTAGGAGTAGCTGAACTCCGCGCAAAATTAACGTAAATCCGGAATAATTGAATGTCGCGGCAAAAACCCTCGATATTAAGCGTGGCCGATTTAGATCTATATATATATATGTATGATATATATATAGTAATATATATATAATCCCACTCGGAATTTACTGTGGCACTGTTTTTCCCGCGACAATTGTATCTGTTATTCAACAAAAAAAAAAATATCCGCTTTATAAGCTGCGACGATTGGTTAATTGACACGACTCACGTTTAGCACGATCACTTGACACGTACGTTTGGAATTAATATTTTATTGATACAGATTTTGTATCTCACAATTTGTATTAATAACAATAGCTACTTTATTATTTTTTATTATAAACACTCTAACTGTGGTAGACTGATGACCAAGCTACCTTGTACGTACTCTTTACAAACGCAAATGACTAATAAAAAAAATTTTAATTTCTGATTATTGTTTTGTTGTAAAAAAAAAAATAATAAGAAGACAACAGAACAAAAATGCACAACGAGCATCACCATCTATCTTACGATATTTTGTTTAAAATAATGATAATGAGCTAATTATACCAATAATTATTATGAGTGATAATTAATAATGAGTAATTCTAAGCCCTTATCAATCAGCCTGCTGGAACATCTCAAATGTTACAATCGTGGGGCAGCCCCACACCCATGAGAAAGTCTCTAAAAGCCGGGCAAAAAAAAAACACGAATATGTACAAAAATATGTTTACATCAGTTGGGAATGAAATTCTCAAAGTGTGTTAATTTGTACGATGATTAATTATAAGATAGGTCAAAATCAACCAACTAAAGCAAATATTACTAATCATCTGATATCTTTTGCGTGGTACATTCCAAGGCTCTTTCCAGACTCATCCTCTATTTCATAAATAACAGTTCCAATTCGTTTACTGATTTTTGCCCTTATAAACTTTGATGCAAACTTGCTTGCAAAATTCTTGTGGGCGCAGCTTTGAACATAATTCCGGACATATACTGTTTCACCCGGAAGAAAAGTTCGTGGTCGGCTTCGTAGGTTGTAGGTTGAGGTATGCCGATTATACGCTTCTTTCAGATTTCGTAGAACGACACTTTGGGCCATTGTTAATCGGTCGGCAGGGGAGAAAACTTCAACGTTATTTTCATCCAATGAATTTATTTTACGGAGTAACTGGTATATTGACCCATGATTGATTTTATGATGACCGAACACTAAAAAATGCGGAGAGAAACCCGTGGATGAGTGAACGACATTTCGTAATGCTCCGGCTATTTCGTGTAGGTGTTGGTCCCAATGTTTGTGATCGTCTTTTATGTACGACCTGATTGCCGCCAATACAGATCTATTCACTCGTTCTGAAGCGTTTGACTGAGGTGCGTATATTGCAGCAAATTCATGACGAACACCATATTTTTGTAGAAGATTACTTAGCAGGACTGACTTAAATTGCGGGCCATTGTCGGAGAACAGTACTTCCGGTACACCAAACATTTGGAATACGTTCTTTTCTAAAAACTCACAAACTTTAGCGGCAGATGCAGAGCGTAGGGGCTGTAAGATCGGAAATCTTGAAAAATGGTCCAAAATGATGAGGACATACGTATAACCATTGGTGGTACGTGGGTAAGGACCCAGAAAATCGACATAGAGCCTTTGAAATGGCCGAATTGATGAAATAGCTTTACCCATCTCTGGTCTAGTCGAATAATTGACTGGTTTGGACGTCTTACAAATTTCACATTGACTCACAAAATCTTTTACCTGAATCGCCATTTTGAACCAATAAAATTGACGCCGTAGTATCTCCAGAGTCTTTGCGGTTCCTTGGTGAGCTGCCGATGGTGGGTTATGTGCTTTTTCTATCAGGTCCTGCGTGAGGGCCTGCGGAACCACCAATTTCCATGATGAGATGTCCGTTTCTGGATTAGTGGCATCGTTTACGTGTATGAATAGCATTCCATCACTAACTTTAAAATTGGTGTTTGATTGTGTGTTCTCAGCTACAGTGTTCATCTTAGAAAGGTATTCCTGTTCCCGAAAAGCGGGAGATTCTAAATCTATATGTAATGGTTCATCTGTTGTCAACTTTATTTCATCTATATTGACTCGTGATAGGCTATCGGGGACGATGTTTTGCGTACCCTTTCTGTACTCGATGGTGAACCTATGAGGCTGAAGTTTTAAAGCCCAACGCGCCAACCGGCCAGAGAGGTCTTTTTGGTCCATTAACCATTTCAAGCTGGAGTGATCGGTGATTATGGTAAATGGGTATCCTTCGATGTACGGTCTAAATTTTTTTACACTCATCACTGCAGCTAAGCACTCCAACTCCGTGATCGTATAATTCCGCTGTGCTTTATTCAACTTCGACGACATGTATGCAATGGGGTGTTCCTCATCTCCAGTTTTCTGGAACAACACGCTGCCAAGGCCGGTGGTGCTTGCGTCACACTGAATATAAAAGTGCTTGTTAAAATCAGGATTGACTAATACGGGTGCTGAAATTAGCGATTGTTTCAATTGTTCGAATGCATCTTGTGCTTGTTGGTTCCATTTTGGTTTGGCACCCTTTTTCAACAGGTCGGTAATTGGAGCAGCTAATACCGAATATTTAGGAATAAACCTCCGATACCAACCAGTCATGCCCAGGAATCTTCGGATCTGTTGAGTCGTGTGAGGTACGGGGTATTCGGCAACTGCCTGGACTTTCGACTGGTCCACTCTGAGGCATCCCTCCCCAATCACATAACCAAGGTATTTTGTCTCCTTGAGCATGAATTTGCTTTTGTCTACATTTATAGTGAGATTTGCTTCTCGCAACCGTCTCGCTACTTCAGAGAGCAATTCAATATGATCTTCAAACGTTCCCGAAACGACTAGGAGATCATCAAGGTAGACAAAAACCCGGTCATGTAACTGGTGAGGGATAACTTTGTGCATCAGTCGACACATCGTCTGGGCTGCATTGCACAGCCCAAACGGCATGACGACAAACTGGTATAGTGGACGTCCGGGGACGGTGAAAGCTGTCTTATCCCTTGACCCCTGATCTAAGGGTATTTGCCAAAAGGCATCTTTTAAGTCGATGGAGCTTATGAATCGTGTTTGATCCAATCGACTTAGCAACCCGTCGATCAGGGGTAACGGATAAGCATCTGTCACCGTCACCGCATTTATCTTGCGAGCATCCAGACAGAGCCGAACCTTTCCGTTAGCCTTATTTACGATACTCACTGGGGATGACCAAGAACTTTGGCTTTCTTCAATTACGCCTAACGCTAACATCCTGTCCAGTTCTTTATAAAGTTCTACTTGTTTAGCCGGGGATATGGCGTAATACCTCTGTTTTACTGGTTGTGACTGTCCAACATCGATCTTGTGAGTGACAAGATGTGTTCGCCCCAAGCCCAACTTTTCACACGAGGGAAACCGATCTATTACTTGTGTTAAGATGGTTTGTTGGTGGATATTCAAGTCGTGCTTATTGGTGTCAGTAGCCAGTACTTCGAAGGAATTATCAATTTCGCTGACCATCATAGGAGCTAATCCAAATTCATCCCAACAGTCGATACCTAAATATAGTGGTTGACTTAGACCGGGCGCTATGTGGATTCGTAGAGTTCTTGTTTTTCCACCATATGAAACTTTTGCCAGAGTGTGTCCTATCACCCGTTGCATCTGACCACTTGCCGTCCACAATGTTGAAGGTACGTAGTTTATCCGCATACGTTGCTTAGTCAGGAATTCTTCAGAGCCACTTCCTAAAACTGACACATTCGCACCGCTGTCCAAGAGTCCCCTGTAAGGCTCGCCATTGATAAGCACTGTAGCGTAAGGCCTTGAATCATACGTGTTGATAACTGTTTCGCTTATCATTTTTTTAATTAGTTTTCTGAGCCTAAAATATTGTATAGCTCGATCATGTCTTAGTCTCTTAAATGTTGGTGTTTGGGTCGACCTATCTTGTATTGTCGTATTTACTCTCCCCTTTTCTGATTTAGATCCCTCTTCAAAATTGAGCGATATAATTCTGGATCCGTATTTGTCGCAGCTTCCTCCTGGATTGGTCTGAGTGTTGAGTTGGTTAAAGTGCAGGAATTCAGAGTCCCAGGGTTTCTGAATTCCCTCAACATGTTTCCCTTCTTTTGATTTTTACATGAAGCACAATGAGGTTTTAATATATTTGGAGCCCCACAGCCAAAGCAGAACCGATGTTCAAATGGAAGAGCACAATCTTTATAAAAGTGGCCATTTGAATAACAATTCCAACATGAGTTGGCTGAGTAGGATTTTTGGGAGTTAGCGTTAGGTTCCCTTGGTGTATACATGGTATTTTTGAAGTTGTTAGAAGCGGAAATAGCACACACGGCGTCAGAGTAGCGAGGCTGCTCAGAATAATTAGACACAAAGGCAGCATTGCAACCATTTTCACCGAACACATCCAATTGATTGACTTGACGAGGTCTAACCTGGTGGAAAATTTCAGGAGTCCAACCAAGACGATTCCACGTGTCCTCTACCAATACACACTGTCTCACCATTTCAGCAACGTTTGTGAATTGACGTCCTGCAAAATTTGCTTGCAGTCCTCCACGCATATTTCGATTTATCAAACTAATCAACTCTATATCGGAAATCGGTCTCAATAAGGAAAGTGACAAACTTCGAATTGAATGGTAAAAATCAAGAAACGGTTCTTTAGATTTCTGTTTACGCCGTTCCATCTCTTGCCGCACATCGTCATCCGTTCTTCGTCTTTTGTAACGCTCTATCATCGCCTCCTTCAAAGCTTCCCAAGTGACGACCCCATAGGTCTCCAAATATTCCCAATACCAGTTGAGTGCCCCTCCCTTTAGTAGTACCCCGAAGTTAGCTGCAAGCCTCTCTTTCGGTAATCCGTTCTCCGTTGCCATCCGTTGAACACGATATAAGAATCTTTCTATGGGGAGTTCATCCTTTTCGTCACCGTGAAACGACAGTTTCCAATTATATATTTCCAAATATTGTTTCGGCAATTTAATATTTGGATTGGGTGGGAATACGTGCGCTCCTAGTTGGTTCGGTGGTATCTCTAGAGACGGTGGAGGTACCGAAGGATCAAAATCGCGATGAGTCTGCACATTTTTATAAATTGGAAACGGATACTCTTCGCCAAAATATTGCGTTTGAGGGACAGTTTTACTCTGTGCGTTGGGTGGCGGGATATTAGTAAGACTTAATTTTCGAGATATTCTGTCGGCAATCAAATCCATCCTCTCTTCTTCCGTTAGCTCAAGAACAGGACGAGATGACCCCTTAGGAGCGGGATCGCTCATTTGCTTAGAGGATATAGGTTGCTGGTTTAAAGATACAGTAAGGGCCGGTTCCTCATCACTGTTATCACTTGCTACGTTATCTGCTATTATAATTTCTTCGAAAATTTGTTTAATCGAATTCTCCATGGTATCTGATACAGTATGTTCTGTACGAATGTCGTCCAGACAGTTCAATAGTTTCTGGCAAGCGGCAAATAATTTTGAAGCTGCTACTGATACTGATTTTGAACTACTAATTCGGCTTAATCGATCACCGATATGCAATACCCCGGTCGCGAGTCCTAGAATCTTATCGTCATCAAAATCTTTCGCATCAGAAAGAGTATGTAGTTGACCTTCGATAATGCGTAATTTTTCACTGCATAATTGGACTTCTCGTTTTGGACTTTTTACTGCGGCTTGATGTGCACGTAATGGTGGATCGAGTTCCTTTGATTTTTCTTTTTCTAAAATTTCCTGTAATCTCGACATTTTACTTAAGACGGTGCCGGAAATGTTTCTTATTTGGCATTCGATAGCCAACTCGTCGCAATCTAAATATTTAACTTCCATTCTCGTTTTGTTTTTACTACCTAGGAATATGATGATTTTGGTATTTAATTATTCATTCACAACACTGAGAAAACTTTAATAAATATAATAATTTCAAAAAAGTTGTATTAACCGATACGGTACAAAAATAGTAAGTAATTTGATTTGGTTTGTAAAGGTAAATCGATAGCTGGGCTAACACATAAATTCAATATAAATAAACAAAAGAAAAAGGCTGTATGACTGACAGATGAAAGCTAATTTTGGTGATAAGAAGCGTTCCAGTTTAGTACTGTTATTTAAGGCTTATATCCACAATTCTGCTAAGCATGAAGTCATGAGGCATACAACAATTATACCTCTACGTTGACATACGGAATTCAGGCTTCGAACCGGGATAATAAACAAAAGATTAATTTAACGGTGTATACTTCGCATAAATAAACAATATAATCAAAACTCGATGGAGTGAACCTACCGTTGAGCGAAATATATACATAACCGCGTACATTGATACTTATTTATTTTTATTTAAATTTTTTTTTTGTTTGATTCTAAAAACGCGATAATCTAATATTGCTAAAAATCTTGGCTTACATATAGTAAAGCCTACCTTCAATATGAAAATGGAAATTAGCAAGGTTTATCGAACTTACACATGTATTACTGGAGTTTTAGATTATATCCTAACACTATATAATCAAAACACAAAACGCGGAAAATAATGCGGTAATCCAAAACTCTCAAAAAAAAAAAAAAAAAATAATAATAATAATAATTATGCCTAATAAATCAATCTAAGCACAAGGTTATAACATAATGAAATGAATTGCATTGAACAGAATCGTAAAATGTGAGTAACATCTAATTTCCCACTCTCCTGAAGAGAAATCAGAGCTAGAATCTAAAAACTAAAATTTAGTAAGAAATATGATTTACCAAATTGGGCGCCACTGTAACGAAACGACATAGTGCGAACTCAGGTGCGACAGAGACGCAACAACAAAGTAGCATATTTATCGCTTCATTAGCAGAATTCCTCCGTGGTTATATATACGTGACTTGCAGCACGTTTGCCGGCTAGAGTGAAGAAGGTGGGCGGAGTCCTTGTCACGACAACCACAGAGAACTGGATGTGCTGCTATATTGTACTCACACCTACGATTCGGATTTAAATGTAAATGTAAAATAAGCAAATTATATAAATAAATGAATTAAAGTATTTAAAACAATCACCACGAATATTGTACAGCCATTTTCTGATGTGAGTGGTCAAGATGGTGGACCACTAGCGCACACCTCCCTTCCCATGGTAATATCAAGTGCGAAAAATTGATAGACCCCTAAAGGTTGAATTACTATGCTAGCCCATGCTACCTATAAAGATTTAATTATACATCATCATGATGTTCAAGCAGACTAATATTTCAATTTAATGCAAGAAATTTGCCCAAGGTAAGAAAAATTCAAACGGTGAAACATAAAGTGATATGGACTAGAATTGCAAAAATATACAAATAAACAAAATTCATCTAGCACGCATAATTATTAGTACTTAAAAGCTTTACAGTTTATGTTTCTTACATAACAACCAATCTGACCTAAACGACATACACAACAATATGAACTAACAATTATATTTATATACAAGGGTAATAATAATTAAGCAAATATTTAGTCTATTACAATCTAGTTTAAAGCGGATCCGCGGTCCTATATCTCAAAGTATTCGTGATAAACAACTGCATAATATTAATTATTTTAAAACAAAATTTTTGATATATAAATGAAATATAGTTTTAAATAATATAGTAATAATATAAATATAGCATGCCAATAATATATAATATGATAAGTTTATGTAATATAATATATAAATAAAGATAATAAAACAACAAAAAACAATAACTTATACGGTTATAAAGACTTAGCTGATTTAAGATCCGTTGGTGATGGTCGTTAATAACGCGTACCTTCCTGTTGTCTCGTACATACTAGCGTTTGAAAATTAGGTGTGTCCAAGGATACCCCGTTATCGCGCGCGCTTTTCTGCCGTGATATTGTTATATGAAAGTCCCGGTTTATCCAAAAACTAATCGTAGGAGTAGCTGAACTCCGCGCAAAATTAACGTAAATCCGGAATAATTGAATGTCGCGGCAAAAACCCTCGATATTAAGCGTGGCCGATTTAGATCTATATATATATATGTATGATATATATATAGTAATATATATATAATCCCACTCGGAATTTACTGTGGCACTGTTTTTCCCGCGACAATTGTATCTGTTATTCAACAAAAAAAAAAATATCCGCTTTATAAGCTGCGACGATTGGTTAATTGACACGACTCACGTTTAGCACGATCACTTGACACGTACGTTTGGAATTAATATTTTATTGATACAGATTTTGTATCTCACAATTTGTATTAATAACAATAGCTACTTTATTATTTTTTATTATAAACACTCTAACTGTGGTAGACTGATGACCAAGCTACCTTGTACGTACTCTTTACAAACGCAAATGACTAATAAAAAAAATTTTAATTTCTGATTATTGTTTTGTTGTAAAAAAAAAAAATAATAAGAAGACAACAGAACAAAAATGCACAACGAGCATCACCATCTATCTTACGATATTTTGTTTAAAATAATGATAATGAGCTAATTATACCAATAATTATTATGAGTGATAATTAATAATGAGTAATTCTAAGCCCTTATCAATCAGCCTGCTGGAACATCTCAAATGTTACACAATTTCTCCAAAGACCGCGCTTTCCATATGCAACCAACCGTTAGTTTACTGCTAGACCTATTAGTACCGTTGCCTATAATCATTTTGAACCGGAATTTGAACAAAAATTTTCATTTCGATTTTTTGCGAAAATCCCTGATGGTTAGCCTTACCGATTTTGAACGGTAACGCCAGAAATCCAATTTCTCCAATAACCGCGCTTCCATATGCAACCAACCGTTAGTTTACTGCTAGACCTATTAGTACCGTTGCCTATAATCATTTTGAACCGGAATTTGAACAAAAATTTTCATTTCGATTTTTTGCGAAAATCCCTGATGGTTAGCCTTACCGATTTTGAACGGTAACGCCAGAAATCCAATTTCTCCAATAACCGCGCTTCCATATGCAACCAACCGTTAGTTTACTGCTAGACCTATTAGTACCGTTGCCTATAATCATTTTGAACCGGAATTTCAACAAAAATTTTCATTTCGATTTTTTCCGAAAATCCCTGATGGTTAGCCTTACCGATTTTGAACGGTAACGCCAGAAATCCAATTGCTCCAATAACCGCGCTTCCATATGCAACCAACCGTTAGTTTACTGCTAGACCTATTAGTACCGTTGCCTATAATCATTTTGAACCGGAATTTCAACAAAAATTTTCATTTCGATTTTTTGCGAAAATCCCTGATGGTTAGCCTTACCGATTTTGAACGGTAACGCCAGAAATCCAATTTCTCCAATAACCGCGCTTCCATATGCAACCAACCGTTAGTTTACTGCTAGACCTATTAGTACCGTTGCCTATAATCATTTTGAACCGGAATTTCAACAAAAAATTTCATTTCGATTTTTTGCGAAAATCCCTGATGGTTAAGCCTTGCCGATTTTGAACGGTAACGCCTGTAATCCAATTTCTCCAATAACCGCGCATTCCATATGCAACCAACCGTTAGTTTACTGCTAGACCTATTAGTACCGTTGCCTATAATCATTTTGAACCGGAATTTGAACAAAAATTTTCATTTTTTCATTTTTTTTTTTTGCGAAAATCACTGATGGTTAGCCTTACCGATTTTGAACGGTAACGCCTGTAATCCAATTTCTCCAAAGACCGCGCTTTCCATATGCAACCAACCGTTAGTTTACTGCTAGACCTATTAGTACCGTTGCCTATAATCATTTTGAACCGGAATTTGAACAAAAATTTTCATTTCGATTTTTTGCGAAAATCCCTGATGGTTAGCCGTACCGATTTTGAACGGTAACGCCTGTAATCCAATTTCTCCAATAACCGCGCTTTCCATATGCAACCAACCGTTAGTTTACTGCTAGACCTATTAGTACCGTTGCCTATAATCATTTTGAACCGGAATTTCAACAAAAAATTTCATTTCGATTTTTTGCGAAAATCCCTGATGGTTAAGCCTTGCCGATTTTGAACGGTAACGCCTGTAATCCAATTTCTCCAATAACCGCGCATTCCATATGCAACCAACCGTTAGTTTACTGCTAGACCTATTAGTACCGTTGCCTATAATCATTTTGAACCGGAATTTGAACAAAAATTTTCATTTTTTCATTTTTTTTTTTTGCGAAAATCACTGATGGTTAGCCTTACCGATTTTGAACGGTAACGCCTGTAATCCAATTTCTCCAAAGACCGCGCTTTCCATATGCAACCAACCGTTAGTTTACTGCTAGACCTATTAGTACCGTTGCCTATAATCATTTTGAACCGGAATTTGAACAAAAATTTTCATTTCGATTTTTTGCGAAAATCCCTGATGGTTAGCCGTACCGATTTTGAACGGTAACGCCTGTAATCCAATTTCTCCAATAACCGCGCTTTCCATATGCAACCAACCGTTAGTTTACTGCTAGACCTATTAGTACCGTTGCCTATAATCATTTTGAACCGGAATTTCAACAAAAAATTTCATTTCGATTTTTTGCGAAAATCCCTGATGGTTAAGCCTTGCCGATTTTGAACGGTAACGCCTGTAATCCAATTTCTCCAATAACTGCGCATTCCATGTGCAACCAACCGTTAAATTTGAGAAAAGCAGCAAATATTGTACTAACGTAAATTAAATTGAATTCAATTGGATTTTGTTTCGGTGTCTTTGACAGTCACGTTGACGAAGATGTTAGGAATTTGGGGTCTTTAGGGATGCGTGAGAATACGAAATAGAGTAGTAAAGTAAAACTGTAAGGAGACTGACGACTTTTAAACATTTTGTATTTGTCTCACTTACTCCTTTCATAGGTCATGTTTTTTCCTTGCGGACCAGAAAAACACTTAAAATATTGGAAAGGTCCGTGTAGCGAGTAAGTTGCAGAGCATACTCATTCCAGTGTGTCGGAGTCATCGTAATTAACTACTGGCTCTCGCAAGACCTCATTCTCCTCATCAATTTTTATCAAAACCTTTTGAACCAAAAAACTTTGATAAATAATACTCGGGAAATTCGAACCCGTAATCTCTCGAGTCGGAAAATTCTTTGCTAAAATATGACACCTGCAGAAGAAGAACGTAACCGTTTCTTGATCGCACATTTGCACAATCATCAAGAATAATTCTTTTTTTTTTAAATAAAAAGAAAGAAAGAGACAATTAATACCCCTCCCCCTTACATTCACGCACACACCACCCCCACAAATTTATTTCCAGCACATTACAAACTCCATATCAACCTGTACACATGGACTGGATCAGCGCTGAATTCTCAATGACGAAAATTCGCTTTGCTTCCAAAATCCAAGCCTCTGGTAAGATTCAATCCCAGTACCTCCCCCGGTCCAAGTGCCGAAGCTTTAACCACTGCACCACTTGTCCAGTTAAAATAAAACACAAACTGGCAGTTTTAAAGTGGAGTTACTGCAAAATTTCCACAAGTCGAGTTTCAGTGCTTTTACAAGATGCAACTCGTTCAAGTATCAGGTTGGCTCATATTTTTTGTAATAAATCTGTTTTTCAACATTGGGTTGAGCGTCCTACTTTCAAATTTGCGATGCAATAATATTAAAACCTGGATGGCCAAATCGAGTCCAACTTAATATAAATCAGGAGATACGAAAGCACCAAATAGATTTTTTATAAAAAAACAACAACAGCGACAACTTTATTTTTTTATAAATAAAATTCCAGGAATTCTCGCACACATTTTTTTACAAATTTTCAATTTCTAGGAATTCTGAGAAGCAAAAAATTATAAACTGAGAGTGGAGTCACAAATCTGATTGGTGATGTGCAAATAAGAGTTTTACTTGGCCCATTTGCTTCCGTGTTCACCCCAAAATATACCACAATTAAAATAAATAGTCGATCGCATTCATTTTGTTTGAAAACTTTGATGATCTTCATTCATAAATCGTAATTGTAGGAAATCTTCTCCTCTCTTGCAATATTTTACTATACGCAGAAGAGGGGAAACAGAAAATTGAACACAACATAGCGGGATCGCGTATCGGCGTATGTATTTCCAAAAAATGTATCGTCAAAAATTAAATTCGTTATTTTATTCAGTTGGTTTGGTGATCTCGACTCGATCTAATTAAAACAAAATATTTTATTTGGTTTTGTCTGTTGCACAATGTATGTGATTTGTGATATTACTGTTCATGTTCAACAATTTTAAAGTGCTCGTGTCCTTAAGTGTTTTGATCAATCTAATCTGTAATTTATTATCGTTTTAATTTGTTTGAACAGTTTAAACCAATTTTTTTAAAAGTAAGTACCTCCTAAACCTAAATTACATTTTCATATGATCACATTCACGACTGATACGTTTCAATGCACGAAGTAAAATTACGGTAATTTTCCTTTTGTTGTTATTCGGGTGAAGGTCGTTTGCGGATCGATACAGATTTTTTTACAATTTTGCTTTATGTGTTTTGTGTACGAGACTACATATTTTGTTGTTATTGTTGTTTACTGTACGATCAGTCGATTCGTGTTTTCAAATTTTTCAAAATTTTGGTACAAAATGAATTTTTCTCTGATCGATCGATCGATCGATCGACTGTTGCACATATTTGTCGCGATCAAGATCCTACCAATTTTTAATCGATTTCTTTTCAATTTCAGTGGCGTTTTTAAATGCAACCGGGCGAAGTTCAACGCCAGTGGACTATAATTTTAATAAGGAAAACAGTGGTGAAAATAATATTTGCACATCGTTAAAAATTTTAGAAAGCCTCATTTATCGCGGCAGTGAGGCTACGAATAGCAGTGCTGGTAAGAAACAAAGCTGTCCTTAAATCTTACATTCAATATTGATCTCATGAAACTCGTACAATTTCAGATTCCTCATATCATGATCAAATTCGGAATGATTTTAATAAAAACGGCGTTGAGATCGATTTAAACGAGACGCTATGTGCCGAAGAAGAATCAACCATAGTGATATCACCTGCCACATCTATTTCACCGCAAACGGGTATATTGCGCCCGTCACAAAAAAGATTTGCTCTGCTTGGGGGTGTGCTACGAAAATTAAAAAGGGATACGAAGGGCCAAACGGTATAATTATAATAATTATCCCAATTTTATATATTTTTAAACTTTGCGTTTATTAAAATTCCAGCTCTGTGTATTCTGTAAAAATAATGGCCAGCCAGATTACGTATATGAAACACATCGTACACATGATGAATTTGGTCGTGTAGTCTGCCCGCATTTGCGCATTTATACGTGTCCGATTTGCAAAACAACTGGTGATGATGCGCACACTGTTAAGTATTGTCCTCAGAAACCAATCCTTACGGTCGAAGATACGCGGATACAAACGGTGCGATCGTCCACTGCGACTTTCAATTATAATAAACCTTGCACGACAACGGCTATCCCGATTCCGCATCGTAGAACGAACGCAATGGCGTACGGGTGGCAACAAAATAATTTCCAAAATTATCGGTTTTAAAAAATATTTTGGAAACTCCGAATTAGTGTCGGATTCGTATGATTAATTTTTTCGATTAGTAAATTTGTTTGTTAAAATTTAATTATTTTAATTTATTGGTTTCGATTATGAAATAAATTAATAGATTAACTTAATTAATTTCAAAAATAAAAATTATATTAATTTTTTTTTGATAATTTAGAGGAATATCCTCGTGCAATGTATTTATGTAATCTAAACATAATGAATTGTTTTTGGGAACACATGAATTTAATGAAATAAAATAATTTTATGTTCTATATTTTTTATTTTTTTTTATTTTATTTTAAATTGACTTAAATTTAACTCGTAATACTTCCTGGTAGGCATTTGCTTGCGTTACAACGTGATCTCGATTATCTACGATTCGTTACAGGTTTCACGTTTTCGTTAATGAACTTCAGCCAGTGGAAACTCATATGGCCAGGAAATATGACCTGAAAAAGAAGTTAGGATTAACAACTTTAGACTAAATTTATTTTGTTAAAGGATTCACAGGGTAACCATTACCAATTAACAAGTTATGATATTTCACGGATCAAAATTGTTTAACTCTCTCGGTGGTTAGCAGTTGTAGTATGAGCTCAAAAAATATCAAGGCTATCGGATGGATCCGATGTGACTTTAGTTGTTGACCACCAGCCTATTTCGAGGATGAAAGCGTTTGGCATTTAAGATCGGGAAATTTAGGAAATTATTGATTCTTTAGACAGAAGTAATAACTCCGATCTATAAAGATAGATTGATTGTGGATTTATTTTGTCTATGAGAAGACTTTCGTTAGTAAGACCAAGAAGGGTTTCGATAATGATTGGCTGGGGGAAGCGTTCCTGTATTTTCTATTATATAAACGACTGCTGGGAATGTCAGCGGTATAAAAACCGTCAGATTTAATACCGGACCTGGAGCAAGCTTAAATTCTCGGAAACGGTTTTCTGATGAATTTCATAATTTCCATTATAATATGAATGAACCGAAACCAATATGATCTATGAAGTTCAAGATACATGAATAACGAAAGTTTTCAATAGTTCCTCTACTCCCCACCTTCGCCAGCATCGTCCTCTGTCAGGTCACTGCTAATCTTGTCACTTCGCTTTCCTCCCGGACTATTGGTTCACATTTTTCTTATGTTTTGTCATATAACTCTATTCCGCGGTCCTCTAACGGCTGGTCTCCAGGGCATATGCAATCAACGTGGGACTTTGGACATTAAGCCTGGCACGCAAGACGTACGAAGAAAATAGGAACAACCTAGGCCTTTTAGGGACATGAGCACAAACAAGTTTGGTCCCCTCGAATCAACTTACTAAAACGAGGAAAGAGCCTGTAAAGCTATAGCAAATCTCAATAAGATTTCGATGGCGGAGAAACGAACAGAGATGTGGAAACGCTCTTATGAGCTAAACTCAAAAGATAGAGATCGGGAGAGGAACCAAGGAGGAGGTAGAAACACCCGATGAGATTACTTTGTGGATTCCTGGAGGAATCACATTTAGAACAGGACTCTGATCTAACTGTGGTGGAGGAGCAAGTCCAATTTGAAGTTCCTGCAGATTAATCTCATCACTCCAAGGCATGAGCTTTCGGCTCATGTTCAAACTAAGAGCAGAGGAGTTAGACATTGTTCCTGTCCAACAACTTCGGGCCAATGGTGACGCGAAAGTAAAATTCGTTCCTGTATTCTTGCTAAAACAATCTGAATATCATTCTGTTAACAAATTACAACAATTCGGATGTGGTCACAATAAGCATTAAGATGGATGATCAAAATCTCTGGCTAATATCAGCTTACCTTCTACATAATGGGGAGGGTAGCTCTGCGCTACAAAGGCCTAGGGACAACAGAGCAGTAGGCATTTTAAGCCAGGTGATAAGCAGGAGGAACATTTTGTGGGATATAAATAGCTTTAAGCCTTATAAGTCGGCAGGATCCGATTGCATTATTCGGGCGGATGTCCTACAAACGACTGGCTTAACCTTATCTTGGTTGGAAGTTATCTTTAAAGGCAGTCCAGAACTGTGTTAGTTTCGTAGAAAATAGACTGAAGTAAATGTAATATTTATACCTAAGGTGGAAATAAGCTCTCATTGCAGTCCCCATGACCTCTGACCTATAAGTCTAGCCTCCTTCCTACTAAAACTTGTGGAAAGGCCATTGAGCCAATTAGGCAATCGGAATCAAAATATGCATATAGCAAGCTTTCCTTGAGAAATCCCTTGAACATAAGGAACACGCCATGATAAGTTATCTCAGAAACATTAGACAACTTGATTGATCATCCATCTAGGGAAATTCCTAAGTTTCAAGCCAAAAAGCACCAGAATTTCAATTATATTTAAGCATTCCCGTCACGCTTCAAACGGCCGAGTTCCACTCAACACATCTCGAATTGTCATAACTTCGACCAAAAATAATGTGCAGAATTTTACTCATACGCAACAAACCAAATTTGATGATTGTTGGTTAACATTTAACTGAGGTTCATTCAGAATATGATCAATAATTCCTGGAAATTGATTGAAACTAATGCCAATCCCTTTCTCTAACCCGAATTTGGCCAAAATCGAAAAATAAATTACCGAGAATCCGGGATTTTCATTTTGGAATTTTCTTCACTAATATTGACAAAGTCCGGTTGGTGAGATGCGTTTTTAATAAGAATTATAACCAAAATCAGTTACGAAACAAAATGCTGCACAATCTAATTCCAGACCAATTTATCCAAAATTTTATTTTTAGATCAAGCGACGAAGTTGCTTAGTAATTTTTGTCGAATTTCCTTTGGACTATGAAATGTACAAATTGAAGGCAGCTATCAACCTTTACTTGAAGGATGGCGCTTTAGGTGTAGAAGCTCTGGCAGTTACAACGAGATAGGACAGTCTAAAAGTTTGCCCTACACCCAATTAAAACTAAATGTAAAAACAATTTTTTTGTTAGAATTATTCCATTTAAATTTGATTATCACCGGAAACTAAATTTGATCACAATCGGTTAAAGAATAACAGACGTGCAACTGAAGCTAAGAGTTCCCACCCACAAAACTAAATTTGAACACTAATATCGGTCATGTTACGGGCGAATTCTACTATAAATTGCCAATTTCCAGAAATTTGCTTTAAATTCATGTTAGAATCATAATCACTTCCTATCTGCCGGAGTTGATCATCCTATAAACTTACAAGTATAGACAGGCCAAATTCCGGAGAGTTGCCAAAACATCTTAGAATCCCAGATTTAGCCTGCAAAATAACCATAATTCACTCAATTAGCATGGTCTTGTTCAAACTCACACGTGTCATGGAATCTCGAAATGGCGCAGATCATGACAAATTTTCAAAACATCGTCTAAAATTAATGTTAGAATATTGATTATGTTCCGAAATTCCATAAATAAGTTTACTGAAATTATCATTTAGTCGGCTGCAGATCTGTGCAATTAAAGGCCGGTTCACGAGGTCTGCAGCATCATGGACAAAGTATTTCCATTGGAGGATTTCTAATCAAATAACTAAAACTATTTTCTACAATTTTTATTTACCGTTAAATAGTTAAAAACTAAATATAGTAACAAATTATTTTTTAACAAAAAATTTCGTAAACCTTATTTTCAAATATAATAAAGCTTATTTTTGCCGAGGAAGGAGTCATGGGGTTGCTCCTGCAAACTAAACAACAATGCAATATACTCATGTACATAATAAAATTTTATGGATTACGCATTGGTTCGTTGGAAGAGCAATAAAATCCCACCACTCCCCACTTCACAATTTCTGTTGATTTATTTAGTAAACAAGTCGAATTTGAGATAAGAGATATTGAGGCCCGCACGTTCAATAAATAAATTAATAGAAATAGTGTTAACTCCAAGGGCCCTAACTTATAACGTTAAGATTTAAAAAATATAACAGTGGGATTCGGATGGAAGGGAAATATTTACATAGCAGAAATATAAAAATATTATGTACATTTAACTAGACAAACTGTTCGGTACTATTTGCGGATATGTCCATAAGCCGCCATGCCGCTTTCGGGTTGAGTTCTTCAGGATCGCGGCATAACACCCACACATAATTGACTCGCATCACTTTATCGGGGTTACCCTCGACTACAGCCTTTTTACTATCGCGCACACACATTATTTGTTGGGTTTGGAAGGTTATGATGAGTACGGGGCCTTGATCCATTACTTTGCCCATTGCGATGTCTACATTTTCGATGTCTAATATTTTCGAATCTAAATAGTAGCCCAATTTTTGGGCTTGGATGATTGGTGTCGCGATCACATTGTACGTACTCTCAAAGCACCAATCTTTTAGGATGTCAACATTACCGCGCACCATTGCCTCTAGGATATTGGGGATGATATCGTTTTCACAGTCTCTTAGGAATTGTTTTTGATCGAAGCTTGGATCAATTTTACAGATTTCGGTTAGAGTTTCGGACAACTCGGTCTTAGAGAACATTCCGCCGAATAAACTAGTTAGTTTGTCGGTAAAAAAACGTGTCCCGCGAATCATTGGATTATCCGATTCTTCGTATTTTATTTTCCAGTCGAGCACTTTGTTCACGTATTCGTTGTTATTTTTGAAATTTTCCCATTGTTGATAGAATTTTGAGTCTTTGTGAAGTTCAATACCGACAGCTTCAGAGTTTGGTTCATACGATTTGTCGCTAGAGGTTGCGACTACATCTACACGTTTTCGTAATTTCGCTGGACTTCGATATACGCGACCGTGTAATCCCTGATTATCTAAATCGTTTTTAACCACATCCGAAATAGTTTGAAATGCACCGGTTTTGCCAATCTTTGATCCTTGTTCTGCAATAGTTTCTCCTACATTGTGAGCTGTTTTCGATATATCTTCACCAATCCGACTGGCTTTTTTTGCTAAATCGGTCTTGCCCGCCTCGTCTAATACTTTTTCGACTCTTTCTTTTATTGTGCCGAGTGTCTCTTTCAGCGCTTCACCACCCTTTGAGGCTTCAGATTCGACTGTGTTGAATTTCTGACGGGCCGATTTAAGTGCGTCGGAGTGTTCCAATTTATTTGCTTCTTCTCGAAATTTTTTGATATTCTCTGACATTTCTTTATTTTTTTCCAGCTCCTGTTTGAAATTGTCAACCACACGGGATATAAAACTGGGCCGTTTAGCCGAGCTAGCGTAATAGCACTATAAAAATATATTATAGATTAGAATGAAGCTTGCAGCCAATTATAAACGGGGCACCACCATTAGGTGACATCTCGCTCACCCGATTACATCACCCATCAACTTACCACTTGAACTCGAAAACCATCGTTGATAATCCTCGTCTGATTTAACACAGTACCAACTTGTCGTAGTAACGGAAAATTGTGAGATCTACTGAGCAGTCGTAACTACAAATGAAAAAACAAGAGAAACCCGATTTTCCGGATGATATAACCTAAAAAAAATATGCGATCGCCAATATTTACCATTTTAAATATGTATCACTGTAAAATATAGAATGTAACACTAATAAAAATTTAGTTCCATACGTATTAATTATTTAATAAAAAAAATAATAAAAAATTTATGGAAAATTGAATTCGGAAAAATCGAAACGAAAAAAATCAAGAAACTCAACACTGGGAATGAACGTGAATTTGACAGATACAAAGCGGCGTTTCCAAAACTTTAATATAAATGCCATCTTTTAGTGAGTAGTTGATATACAGAAAACCGATTACAGATTCCCGCCTGAATGTTTTACCGGTAAAATCGAAACGACCATTTATTTCCATACTCTTTAGTTTTAACAACAAATGTTTGACATCTCGCTTCTTCCCGTGTGACTATATATTCGTTTCGTAATATTTTTGAACCGCAAAAAATTCGCCTACATTTTATTGCAACGCAAGCGCAAATCGCCTCAAATCAGTCAACTTCCGAACTTCGAGTTCTTCGATTGATATGGTGATTGGTGGTACGTCATTTAATATTTGAAACTTCAAATAGACATCAGCTGCTCTCGGTTAAGCTCTTTAATTGATTTTAATTTGTTTGGAGAAATAAATCGAATTAATAAAGTGAATTTCATGTAAAATGTGAATAATTTAAAGTTTTAGGCAATTCTACCAATTTTTGTTTGTGTAACTGTAGGTGCAGTGAAATTTATAGTTTTGTGTAGTGTTTTGGTTGATGTGTTTTGTGTGTGTGCATAAAATACTTGTGTTTTGTAAATTAAATCGTAAATGTTATGAAAGAGATTACAGAGATGCAAAAGAAATCGAAAAATATGGATTAAAATTTCGTAAAAATGTTTTGTTGTTAGGAAAATAATTTAGTGTCATTCAAAGTGAACATTTTTGTGTTCTTCCTTCTATCTACGTAATACCACCGTGAAAATTTTTGGAGAGGGAACGGGATAGGAAATATGGATACGTCGTCATCAACACCAGAGAATGAGGATTATCCAGGACGACTTCTTCATCAGGTAAGATTTATTGTTCTATTAGTAATCTAACACATTTTAGCTTGTTTTATTCGCGAACTAACTGCTCGACCTTGATTTATTGTGATTATGTTTGTTGTTGTTAAGCAAGATAAGATAACGCCAATAATGCACAGATATCATGAGCGATTGATTGGGTTCACTAATCATCGGGTGTGAAAGCACCTTGTTGATGCATTACCAATATTTTTCTCTCAAATACTTACATCGATTTGTGGGGGCGTACGACGTTCATAATTGCAGATGTTGGCCAAATAAAACTAATTAAGCTCAGTAGATCGTTATTTTCGATGTGTCCTAATAATCCAAACATTTAAGGGGTTCTCCAAGAAGAGTAACTCTGTTTTGAAATTATTCAAAAATTCAGCATCAGCTGATATTGAGTTTCTGGATTTAATGTCGTCGGGTAATCTATTAAATAGTTTTGATCCAAGAAAATCAACAATCATATAAATCGGAATCAAGCATAACTCCAAATACTTGAATGTTGCCACTTTGCCAATTTGTAAAGATCTTGTGATCTTCCTACAATATAGAGACGGGAAGTGTTAAGGATGAAGTGATCACAGAGTCTCAATAAATGGTTGAACTTGATGCAAGCATTAAAGCAAAGCCTAAGGCGATTGATCTGGCCGGGGCTAGTGTACAATTCATAATATTCAGAAGGTGTTTAGAGACGAAAGGAAGTACCAGATTCACAAACCAAAATGATAGAAGATACCACATGCTTTCAAAGCTTAGTGAGAGTAGCGTCCCTATACAAATGTCGAAAACATGTGAAATTCTGCAGGGATCAGCATTATAGACCTCCATACCAGAGGCTGATAACGTTAACAATGAAACAAAGTTGACTGCTTTATAGCATCCAGACTTCTCAGATCAAATCTAAAACCAGAATTTATGCCAATATCTCTCCTAACTATACCCAAAGCCTCAAAATTTTTGTATGCTGTGCACGGTCCCCAAATTATTTCATATATGGAGAAAACGATTATCATTGATCTTCGCTCTTCACAGATAATTTATATGGAATTTCATCATTGCAGCTGCAAGTTTTCTATTAAAACCAATTTGTCTCCTGAAACCGAACGGAGAATTACGTCGATTCTGGGACTATCGTAAACTTAATTCATTCACCATATTTGGTATCTTATACAGGGTGTCCGCCGGGAAGATATACTACTTTGTTTGTTTATGATTTTTGATTAAATGAAAGAGAATGAATCTTATATTGATAAATGTTTTATTTAATGTCGGCAATTATGTATGGAATACAATATCAGATAAATGTCCGCCTCTGTTAGCCTCACAAATGCGAGCCCTTTTGAGCACATTTTTCATTACATTCTCACACATTTCATGCGGTATTTCATTAATTTTATCATGAATATTTTGTTTGAGTTGCTCAAGCGTTTCTGGTTTGTTTGCATAAGCCTTGCTTTTTAGATATCCCCACAAAAAGAAGTCCGGAGCAGTCAAATCAGGCGACCGTGGAGGCCAATCAACATCACCATTTTTTGAAATAACTTGTTGTGGAAAGAGTTCTCGCAGTAATTCCATTGTAATCCTTTCTGTATGCGATGTGGCACCGTCTTGTTGATACCACATGTTAATCAAGCCCAAAGTATGCAGTTGTGGCGTTAAAAAGTTTTCAATCATATCACGATATCGCTCCCCATTCACAGTTCCCGTTACGCCGTTTTCATTTTCAAAGAAGTAAGGTCCAATGATTCCTCCTGACCAAATTGCACACCAGACTGTCACTTTTAATGGATGTAAAGGTGACTGATGAATAATGTGAGGGTTTTCCATTGCCCAGAACCGACTATTCTGTTTATTCACATATCCATTTAAATGAAAATGTGCCTCGTCACTCATTATGATTTTTTCATGAAAATTGGGGTTGTCATGGGCGAGCTGTAACATCCTATTGACACGATGGTTTATCGAACTTTTTTCCATAATAAATTTGCCACGTGCCTACTGCACGACTATCAAGTATGAACTGTCAATACTAATATTCGCATAAATGGCGGCAAAAGAAAGTAGTATACCCCGGCGGACACCCTGTACCATTTATTCAGGATTTTGCACCGCAAAACAGTTTTCTCGGCAATTGATTTGCAAAGAGCGTTTCATCATGTTCCTGTTAAGCCTGCTGATATACCAAAGATAGTCGTCACAATGCCTTTTGGCCTTTTTGAGTTCTATACATAACATTTGGATTTCGGAATGCGGTGCAAACCCAACAATCACTGATTAGTGAAGTTGAAGCACAGATAAAATTTCGCGTGTCCGAATGTTGATGACATTGCAATAGTGTCAACATCTTTAGAGGAACACAAACAGCATTTACAAATTGCTGTACAGCATTTCAAAACAACTTCGAGAATACCAACTTAGTATAAACGTCACAAAGTCTAATTTCGGTTAAATAGAGTTAAAATCTCTGGGCCACCTCGTTACATCAAAGGGATTCATACCGTAACCCGAAAAAGTTGAGGCAATCCAAAATTATGATCATCCAAAAGTAGCTCCAAATTTAAAGAGATTTCTGGCGATGTTAGGTTTCTATCGTAGATTTATTCCACATGCGGTAGCATATAATGTGACCAAACACCAATTAAATGGTCTAATGAATACATGAATACATGGCTACATCAATCAATTCACTTCGGTTTTACGATATATTGTTAGGATAGAGAACTGCGTTGCTCCCTACCGCGCATATATATACGTCAGATTATAAGGAAATTATATAATTTGACACATCCGGACATTCGTGGAAGCACACAGTTTTTTTACTGAACGGTTCGTGTAGCTCGCGATGAATCGTGATATTAAAAAATTCGTCCAGTCATGTGTACAATGTCAAGACACAGATTCACTCTGTTGACATGGCGGCGGAAACGATTGCTCCCAATTAGATATCAGGGTTACAAACTTTGGAATATTAGAAAAAATTTCAAGTGATCTCGGCAGACAATTTGAGGCTCAGATATTTATACCCTTATTATGAATCACTTACTCGTCACCGGGTGAAGAGGCGTCACCATAATTCAATTGTGGTATTATGATTCTCACTGCGTGAGTGAGAATTTCATATATCTTCACCTACAATTTCTAGGCGACACCAAGTGGAACTTTGAGCATTTTTGGCAAATTAAGTTAAAGTTGCCAAAAATTTGTAGGTGAGGATATGTGAAATTCTCTACTCACGCGGTGATGTCTCTTCACGCGGTGACGAGTAACTGAGATTCATAATAGGGGTGTTAAGAACGACTCCATTCCAGAGCATAGATCGCTTAAGGCTACACAAAAGTGTCGGCAGAGCAACGATTGGATGAAATTTAGATCAACAATTTTATTGGGATTAAGAATGACGATTGCCTGGAGAATTCGTCACTCCTGAAACTGAATTCATCAAGGAATTCCGACAGCATATGAGTCAAATTCGTTCAACAGTTACAGCTTATTATAATACCAGTAACATGTTTGTTCGGCGAGAGTTGAGAAATCTCTCATGTTGTCATCAGAGTCGACAGCGTACAAACACCATTGCAAAGTCCACCTAATCAACGGAAAGGATATGTATTTCGTAGTAAATATCAACGGTAAAACTTCAAAGATATTTATTGACAGACTAAAGGCTGCATTATTGCCTATCGATGAATATGACGGACTACCTGAGGCAGTAACGAACAATTTCAGCCAATGCTCCAGTAGCTACTAATTCGAACATTGCGTCACAAGCTCCAACAATGAAGGTTAGTAGATCAGGTGAAATGATAATTTTAACGGCACGTTTTCTCTAGAAGCGGAGTGATGTGGTGACAGTGTATTTTATTAGGTTACAGGATGGGAGGTTGAATTGTAGTTATTTAGAGTTAAACGAACGCATACATTTTTTATTGCCAAATTTGTACTTTTTCGTTGTTCTCATTCTCAGTATGACAGTTTTTAAATTAACATCGTGTAAAATAGTTTGATGGAAAAATTGGAAAAGATAATAAAAGGGTATAAAATATAAAATAATAAATAAACTCCCAAATACCCAGATATAAAGGGTGGGCCATTTAAAAGTTTGTTTGTAAAAACGCTATAAAATGGACACATCTTTATTTTGTTTAAACTTTTTTTATTGTGTAGGTTAGAGTCTCCGATTTAAGAACGAAAAACAATTTCGTACATGTGGCTCCCTCTGCTGGCTTAAGAACTTTTTCGATGAATTTGGCGTCTATTTCGCGCATAACTGTCGCAATGTTATGTTTTAAAGCTGGAATTGTCTCTGGATTATCCGCATAACATCTATCCTTAACGAAACTCCATAGATAAAAGCCCAACGGCGTCAAATCGCAGCCCCCCGCAGGCCAATTGACATCTCCAAAACGGTTGATTATTCGGTTGTCAAACTTGGTGCACAAGAGATCGTTGTTGGTCGGTTTGTATGGCGTGTTGCGCCATCTTGTTGAAACCAATGGTTGTTAAAAAGTCAGGTCAGCATGGCTCTGTAACGGTCGCCATTGACGGTAACTGCATTTCCAACAGCGTTTTCGAAGAAAAATGGGTCAATTATGCCATCAGTTCAAAATCTATACGAAACAGTCACTCTTGCTGGATGCATTGGCTACGCTACGATTACGTGTGCGGCTGTTCCGAACCCCAAATCCGACAGTTCTGCTCTTTACATAGCCCCCGAGATGGAAATGCGCTTCGTCTATCGCCTACTTAGAGAACTGATATCGAAGCGGATAGTCATTTGCTTTCAACTGCTGAGCTGTCTGGACCTTGTAGGCGATTACTCCAAGGCTGGTTGTGGCGATCAGCGTCGAGTTGAGGTCGATGGATTCTGTCCTACAATATGGATCACAGCCGCAACATTCTCGGGCGAGCGCACTGCCCGAGCTCGGGACCATTTCTGTCATCCAATAGCAAGCCTTTCTCACGAACTTTCTTCTCCAATTTCACTACAGTGGTTCAGTTTGGCGCTCTTTCATGACCTATACGTTTTTCAAAATTCGCTCGGTTTCTACTACACAACACTGTCTTTGAAAATAAGTTTTCAATATTTCGAAACGTTTCTCAAGCGAAAACATGATTGTTTCGTGACGCGGAATACCAGACTGACGAGTTGTCAAAATTTCAAGTGAATCGTGGCCAATGAAAATTGTAGCTGAAGGATAATAGTACAGGGTGATGTTTTAAGCGTTTGGTTTATAATTTCAACAAAAAAACACTGCAAAATTGCAAAAACGTATGAAATTTTTATTTGAATCGATAAATCAATGCCATTTACTTTTTAACGATTATTTCATGAAAATGTTGGCCACGGCTACGTTTTAAGTGGTCCGTGCGAGATGTCCAATTTTTCACCACTTTTTCGAGCATTTCGATCGGTATCTCGCTGATGACACGTTTAATGTTGTCTTCCAATTCTGTAATTGTTGTTGGTTTATTTATTTCGGTAAAGATCTCCTCGCTCCGGTAAAGATTACCCATTCACCAAAACTTTGACGCTGTGACAAATCGTTCGGCTTCAGTTGTTGCATCAGCTGAATTTTATACGCAAACCAAGATCTTTGCATAAAACCTTCCACGTAGTCGAATAAAACAATCCCAATTGCTGTGTCCAGCGACAGATGGACATTTTGTCGTCTTCATCAACACTAGCTGCTACAGCAGCAATATTTTCCTCTGTACGCACTCTACGCATACGATTTGGTGGATTGACGTCCAATAACGTAAAATTGGTGCCAAACACATTTTCCACTGAACACGGATTTTTATAATAAAATTCAATAACTTGTAAGCGTTTAAGTCTTTCCATGATAAAATGGCAATGCTAAATGAGAGGAATTGACTGACAGCTGATGTTGCTAATCACGCGTGCGATGTGTCAAAAACATATAACGAAAAAGAAACAAAATAACCATTTTCTATGAGGCGATGTTGCGCGCACGGATTTAACATTGCAGAATGGTAATAAAACCATTAGATAATTGTTCTGTTCTGATTTGATAATCTTTGCTGTGTAAAACCAATAAAGCCCTATCATTACATTGTTCAGAATAACTACAGTACTGTAACGAGGGCCTGTTATTAGTTTTGGTTCAATTACTTTAAAAGGCGTACTAAAATGTTTGTACCCTTTAATAAATTTTCAAGGGGTTTTTCAAAACATTATTGGGGTATGTACAGGCGTGTTGATAGAATTTGTGGATGATACATGAATAAAAAAGAGAGTACGAAGGTTAATTAATAAAAATTTAAGTTGTGTACCGCAAATATTGTGGGTTAATTTGGTGTCTTAGTGTGGCCGTACTTCGTAAGTAAGCTCGTGTTTTGTTTACCTATTTAAGCGCATATCATCCACTAAGGGTCTCATATGTTTCACTAAGGGTCTCACGCTACGCTAGATCTACCGTTAGTGCAATGTGCTATAGGTTGCCTAGAGCGGACGTATTTACATTATACCCAACAGGAACTTATCAGAGAAAAGTGTAAATCGATCCATGCACAACAGTTCTGCTCGAACCAACAATTTTAATAACGAATTACTTGAGCTCGATCGACTTTAGAGTAATTCGATGTAATTGAATTGTTTATGTTATTTACTGTAATTTAAATTATAATTACCAGCGCGTTACGATGAATACTTCATCGTTCTCAATTTATTACTCGGCCAAAATTACGTAATTCAAATTCGATTCCGCATTATTGAGTACAAGTCAACCACAATCAGATCAACTCGCAATAATTACAAGTGAATTTACGAGTAATGTGATCACTTCCTTAATTATATCGCACAGCCGCGCGATAACTTTCCAAAGAAGTATTTTGTATTGTTTCCTATAAATTATCTCATTGTACCGTTTCTAAAAAAATATTAACAAACTCATATGAGTAGAATGAGAATGTTGAAACTGATTTCGTGGTAATTTAATTAAGCAGCAAGATTAGATAAAGATATTCAATTTAATATTTTTTTCTTCGCTAAACATAATTTATTCCTTAATTAATCGCGAAAAGTTCATGTAACTCTTAGGTACCGAAAGGTGGGAATTTTTCGTGTTATTGTTGCTGAATGTATCATTACACGCGTGAATTAATTTTTATGTTTACCACGTACTTATGCTGCTACCTTAGTATGTTAATTATGCTAATGAAAAATTTATGTATCGGAAGAGGAACAACAATAATTAAATAATGTTCTTAGGTATTGTTAGGCAACGAAAATAGACAAGACGATAATTCACTAGTTTAAGTAATCAAAGGTAATTCAAGAACAAAACATTTGTTGTCGTTACATAGATTCAACTACATACCTAACTATTTATTTATGTGCATTCTTTGCTACCTTGGTGAATGGTACTAGATTACGGATTACGTTGGCAAGCACATTACGAGCTTATGTATGGCGTGCAGAAAATTATTATTTTCGTCTTGTAGTATATCATAATTTACTATCGATTTGTTTATTTATAGTACACCCGTGAAACTATACAACTGTATTAATTTTTAATTAACTTTATGGTTTTTAGTTGCTGCATAGCGCTAATTTATTTCTAATTTAAATTACGCGTGTACACAAAATGGAAATTAGGAAATCCGTGATTCAATGGCATTCGAAATAATTACGAATGGGCATTTGTTCCCAAAAATAGGCCATTAAACTAAGTTAGGTGAAAATTAAACAGGATGCTGTTCTAAAGGACGAGCACCGGATGTATAGGGTTTCCCAATAGAAATGATATGATTTTTAAGTGACGTTTCGGCCATTTGTAATATGTCATGATCTGTCATTTTTTGTTTCATTGTATTCAGTAATGTTTACAATTTCATTATGGTGAGATATACGCAAGAACAACGTTTACAAATTATTTAGTTTTATTATCAAAATAATCGTTCTCCAATTGCAACTTTTCGTGTGCATTTGCCATTTTATAGTCGTAATAATCGTCCAAGTATGCTCGCTATTCGTCGAATTGTTGAACATTTTGAGCGTACATTTTCTTTACATAATGTTGAAGTGCCAATAAGACAAAGATTCGCTCGAAGTAATGCAAATATTGCTGCCGTTCAGGCAAGTGTTGCTGAAGACCGCAATTTGTCGATTCCAAGACATTCTCAAGAATTGGGACTATCTCAAACCACAACCTGGCGGATTTTGAGAAAGGATTTGGGTTTGCATCCGTATAAAATTGTTCTCACTCAAGAACTGAAGCCATTGGACCACCGTAAACGTGGTGAATTTGCTGATTTTGCCTTGGAACAACTTGAAAACGATAACGATTTTTTTAAGAAAACCATCTTCTCCGATGAGGCTCACTTTCATCTGAGTGGTGCGGTAAATAAACAAAACTGTCGATTCTGGTGCGAAGGAAATCAACAAATTATTCATGAAAAAACATTACATTCACCTAAATTGACAGTTTGGTGTGGTTTTTGGTCTGGTGGAATCATCGGTCCGTATTTTTTTCGAAATGAAGCTGGTAACACCGTTACAGTCAATGGAGATCAGTATAGATCGATGATAACCAACTTTTTATGGCCGAATTTGAAGAAGTTGATCTTGACAACATTTGGTTCCAACAAGACGGGGCTACGTGCCACACAGCAAGTGCAACAATTGAATTATTGCGAGAAAAGTTTGGAGATTCGATTATTTCAAAAAATTGTGATATTGACTGGCCTCCAAGAAGTTGTGATTTAACATCATTAGACTATTTCTTGTGGGGTTATTTGAAGTCATTAGTCTTTAGCAATAAACCAAACTCTCTTCAAGCTTTACTAGTCAATATTGAATGTGCTATTCACGACATACGACTTGATTATGGGAAAAAGTGCTCGAAAATTGGGTTCATCGAATTCGTTCCTGCAGAAGAAGTCGTGGAGGCCATTTGAATGACGTTTTATTCAGAACTTAATTAGTGTGTTTTTTTAAGAACTCATATCACTCTTATTGGAAAACCCTTTATGTAAAAAAAACCCAATTTTCATCCCCGAAAAATGAGATGAGCAACACTAATTATTAATTCATGCCATTTTTGACTATCAGCCCCGAAAAATGAGACATTTTTACTCTCAACCCCGAAAATATTTACGGTCATGACACCTGAAACTATCATGACACAATTATTTTTCGGGGCTGAGCGTAAAAATATGAGGATACATGAAAAATATGACGAGAGAAATAGTTTCGGGGCTGCAACAAATAAACCTCATTAATTATTTCCCCATCCCCGAATTTATTTTTTACAATTTTTAGGGGATATATTTTATGGACGATCTGTGTTTTTTTAAATCACGTATTACTTTAAATCATTCTCCATCACTAGGACGTAAGCCGATAGTCCGGCCAACGAGTAGTTGTTTAATTTCCTCTTAATCACCTTAGAAATGACTTAATTTCATTCTTCTTGAGAAATCCCTTCAAACACAGAAAACTCACGTGGTAAACCATTTTGATCTAACAAACTGAAGTCACATGACTACAGATTCCTACTTTTACAAAAGTTGGTTGAGAATGGCTTAATTCCATTTAAATTCGACTGCTCCTTGACCACTTGCGGAATTCTGGTAGGAATCCCTTGTTTACCTTACACAACTAGTTCAATTACAGGAGGCTTAGGAGATATGGCTTAGTTTCATTCAAAATGCTAATTATCCCGATTTACCATCACAGTCGGTTAAGAGTTAAGAGTTAGTTTTCAACCATTCAAATTAACCATGTTGCAGGACTAGTTACACCCCAAATTTGTATTGGAATCAGATTTTCATCATATAAATTAACATTAATTAACTATGTTACTACATCCAAATGGGGGTGATTTATGTCTCCCGAATATTGGAATCTAATTTTTATCATTCAAACTGAGTTTTATATAATTGGCAGTTTTCCAGGACCCCTTTCTAAACCAAGTTTTATGATTCCATAAAAATCAATAATGGGACAAAGCAATAAAGAAACATTTGTCCAACCGGACAACCCTTTCCAGAAATTGGACTCAGACATTAAGTTAGCTTTTGGGCTTTTGGCACTCGACACCCTCTAACACATTTTTATCAAATCCGTTCATAAAAAATAAATTGATCGACTACGCATTTCATACATTTTGAGTGAATTCAAAATATTTTTTCGGTGTAAGTAAATTGTATTTCCGGAAAATATCTGTTCTCGGTGAATTGCCATTTTCGGTTAATTTATGTTTTCGGTCAATTATCGTTTTCGACGGATTTTCATTTTTGCTGAATTGTCGTTTTCTGCTGTAGTTTTTCATTAATTGCGTTTTCGGTGAATTCTTGTTTTCGATTAATTGGTTTTCGATATATTGTCTTGGTATGGTTAATTGCACATTGCAATGGGAATAATTAGTTTCCATTCGTTTGGAATTACTTAACCATAAATAAAGCTAGCATTAGTATTTATTAGTAATTTATCGTTTTTAATATTTTAGGTTAGAAAGTTACAGTGAGGTTGTTACGAGTTAACGGTTATTAATTTGTATGTCGCTTTTTATAACTCGAAAACTACTTGTAACTCATCAAAGTTTATTCTAGAATCTGTTTCAGTGATGCGGTATCATTGTGAAAAAGGAAAATATTTTCCGATGCGAAAGCAATTGGATGTTCTTTCCAAGACAACAAGTCGTAAAACAGGTTCGAACCTACAATTAAATAATGTGGGTTAATCCCTAAAATTTTCGCGTTGACGATGAATATCGCGATATGTAGTAGACTTTTTAAACTCTCTAAACAGAAGTATTCGATGTTTATTTACGTTTGGATTTATAAATTTATAAAACCGATATGTATGGAACTGGAAAAATATTGCAACCACAAACCGCCATTGATAACTAAGTATTGATAAGATAACTGCAAAGTAGTTATGTCAACCAGGGTCGGCAATATATAAGCTGTAATTATAATAACAACAAATCAGTATACAATTCGCAATGTATCGACCATTTAAAATTTTTCTACTCATTTTGACATTAAATTTAATCAACTCGGAATATACGAACGTAAATGGAATTAAATATTTTATAAGTGCACCACTTGTCAAAAATTGGCATCAAGCTCAGCAGTATTGCACATACAATGGAATGTATTTGATTGCCTTACACACGATTGAAGATGCCATCGACATTGGGTATTTGATCAAGCATTCAAAAATAAATTCAAGCGCGGCCCATTACTGGACAAGTGGCTCGGACTTGGGTCACAGTGATAAAGAATATTTTTGGTCGTCAACCGGTTATCCGATAGTGTATTCAAATTGGATTGATGGTCATCCTCATGGCTCATTTCATCCGGTGACTAATTCAACATATGATTGTTTGTTACTGAACGCTGCATATGAATATAAATGGTATAATCAGTACTGTTTGGCTGAACATTATTTTATTTGTCAAGATCGGTTGAATTTCCCGCGTACATTGCAACAAGCAAATTGTCAAGGCTAAGTAATGTTAAATAAATAACAAATGTAACAATTTGTGAGTTTACTGCATAAATTTTAAAAATTACCTAGTACGGCTTCATTTTTTTCTTCGGTTGAAATGATTTTTTTGAAAACTGGTGAGAGAGATATTTTAGGAGTGGACCTTTGGTGTGAAATTTTTATAAAATTAGTAATGATTGTTCTCGAGTGCACTGAAGCGATTACGATGAGTTCTGATTAAGGGAAAATTAGTTTTAGTTGTTACTTGTGTGATTTGTATGGGACGATTTGGACAAATTCGATTTGTACGATAAAAAAGGATTACAAACTGAGTTCTAGATACAATTCAGGAACAAAACAGGCGTTTTGAAAAATAAGTAATTTGGAATATGAAAATAAGATTCCAATATGACATCCCGTTTTAGTTTTGAAAATTTGCAATTTTGAGTGAAATTACTCACTTCTCAATCTTTTCGGATGGCTGTTGTGTTTTTTTTTGTAGAAAATAGCCCATTTGAATTGAACAAGACGGGTTATGGAAAATAGCCAATATGAAGCACGAGCTCTATAAAACTGTCATTTCGAATGAAACAAAACATTTTCTTAACCGAGTTAAGATTTTAATCAGAATTAAATCAACCGATTTTTTCATATAAATCACAGATATAAACTTATTTACTAAATGAGGATTCAGATCAGAAATTTATATCGGATAATTTGACAGCATTGGATTTTTACTGTGAAAACATCCAAACCTTGGGTTACCAACCATAAAACAGTATACCATTTTGAACGTTATCAATTTGAGTATAAAGAATTTTTGTGCTAAGATGTGGCAGGTGGTCGAAAAGGATTTTTTATTTTTACTTGTATTTTCTAAAGCAAGTATATAAGAAGCAGTATATAGGTATGTATAAACAACCTTACGTTCCCGTATACAGAATACAACAAGGTTGAATAATTTGAAAGCAAAATAAATTACAAAAAGTAATTTTATCAGTTTTCTCCCGTCTAATGTAAATTTATAATAACGATGTAGATGGAATTACCTTTCAGGTGGTCTGTGTTGGATGACTTGACATGGCTTGGCTGACAAGATTATAAACAGATGCTATTGTGCTTCTTTTACTGCCAGAATTAATATATTATTTTCAAAGCAGGATCGTCTCTAAAGTTTCGAATTATTTTGCTGACTGAAATCCACAAAGGTGCCGCATTCAATGCCACCATAAGCCCATGATGCAAACCCTTTCATCCTTAACAAACTACATACGCTTGAACCAAGGTAGAGTGGGAAGTTAACTTACATTAAATGATCAAGAATGAATGCATATATCGTCCATACGGTGTATAGATGTTCTTTAAAAAAGTACGAGTCATGACCAAAATGCACAGCAGGTCCTTTCTTAAAAATAAAGAATATCGTGTGTACGTTAGATTAGTCCCAACAACGGAAACTTAAGCTTTGTGGCAACTAGAAGTATCAATCCACTTCTGCCTCAAACGAGAGAAAACATAGTCCTTCATTAATTTCCAACGTTTGTTAAGAGATAGTGGAACAGTAGACTTAAAACCCCCAAACTCCAGTGGCGAACTGGCCAGGAAGTCTGCAACTTATTACCTTGAATGTTGCAATGAGCAGGAACCTACCACATCGTAATTCTGTTGCTCGTACTAGAAGATTAATATATGCGGTCCTTGGTAATTTTAGAAACGGTTCGTAGATTTCTTAGTGGTTTGAGCACAGCCTTGCGGAACATTTAATATTGATTTTGTTGGCTTCTTAGAATAAAGAACTGTAATTTGGCGTAGCATAAAATGGTTTCCATAACAAGAACAGGAGTAGAAGACCTTGTTATCTGTAGGCCATATAGAGAGTTATCTGTAGGCCATATAGTTTTACTACCGAAGTATTTAATTCACGTAGGATAACATTCAGGGGATAAGTCTCCAAAACTTACTAAACCCCAAAAGATGAAAATGGATTTTTGAAGCTTGAGATAATTTTTAGAGGTAATTTTTCCTCCAAGTTAGCTTTACTGCATCCAAGGTAACACCCAGATAATTAACATACTTTGATTAGGTAATTAATCTCCCAATGAGAGAAGGGAATGGAAATTCGTTGATATTTCTGCGTTGTATAAGGATAACCAAGTCTGGCTTAAAAAACAAAGTAAAAATCTTTATCTAAAAATCATAACCATAACCGCGTGTTATATTAGATCCTCTAAAATATTCAGATCTTTACCTGAAATGGTGAAAACCAGATCGCCCGATCAATATCAAAAATATTTGTATAGCGCCAAGTAACTCGTAAATTAGTACGGAGATACTAATGGGAATTCGCTCAATACAAGTTACAAGTGAAACAATGTCAAATGCAATGCATGCCTGGAACAAATGAAAAAAATGAGCCTAATAAGATTGACGCTTTGTTCAGAAGTAAAAATTCCAATAGGACCTCTCAATCTGGAGTCCTAATAGAGGTGCTGTTAAACACGGTACATGAAAATTATCAGAATTGAAAATAATGCACCTATGAAAAGGAACAGATAGAAAAAAATGATCCACTTTCAGTTGGTAAGAGGTACAGTACCATCACACAGTGGAAAAGGATCCAGCCTATACAGGAAAATGCTTAAAGTTTTATTATTCAGTTTCATAGCGATTTTTCTTAGAGGTGTAAGATTGGGGCTGTTAGTGTTAAGACAGCAGGAATGTTTGAAAGTAGTTGTGATCACACATTATTTCGCGGTTTTACCCATTTTGATTCTGAATTAGTTTTCCGTTATATTAGCTTCATTATACGATCTAATTCCTGTTGTCTTTTGTTTTCCATATCTTGCTTTGAGTTGCCGTATACTAGTGTGACCTTATCGTCGGCCTATACAGTTTCGTCTACTTCGTTCTCAAAGTTATCGATTGAAATATTGGTCCAAATATTTGGACCACAATAGATCCTCTTGACTTGCTACCGTAATTTGTGTCCATATTTGACTGTTGATTGTTGATCCTTTAGGTGCTTCATAACACCGGGCCACCAGATATTGTGAAGCCCCCGCTATGTCCCAGTATATATTTTGCAGCCTAGACTTTCACTTTTTGTGTCAGTACAACTATGTATCCTCAGTAGATCTGCTCTTCTGACAGCCGAATTGCTTGTTAGAGTATACAACCCATTGTTGCGGTTGCTAATAAAATTTTGTCAGAATCATAAATTCGACACCCTTGTCGATCAAAAACCACATGTTTATTATTCTTGATCATCTGACTCATTGACAGCAAATTTGCTGATAGATCCGGTACATACATATTTGAAACATGAACATTTGACACTTTATTATTTAGTTATAGACAACTTTTGTTGTCTTATAGACTTCTCTTTGTTCTACGCGATTGACATTGCTCAACAATTGCTCATCATATGAGCCGACGCTCCTGAATCAATATACCAATTACATCACTCACTATCATTCACTACGAATGTACCTAATAATACTTTATTAAAGTTAGCCGAAAGTTTCCAGCCGTAAACAATGGTAATGTAGATAGTGTCTTTGCTATCCCAGTCGAAAAAACATTTTATAGCCGAAAGATATATTGCTCGATATACCTAGTTCGACTATCACCTGTAAATAATCAGAGTACCTAACAAATCTGTTAGGAGCTACATAATTTTACCAGATTTGTATGCCATATAAAATACAATAAATTTAGAAAGTTTTGAAACTAAATTTATAAGATGTTGCTATAACTTTTGAGCTATCTACTTGCCCATTGATCCTACTATGGCCATCAGATAGTATATAATCCCAGGCGGAGTTTGGGGCAAGTCTGAAGGAGATACGGGGCGATTTGTAATGTGGTGTAATATACTTGGAAGGTTTGCGCGATTAACTATATTTAGGACTTATTCAAATGTTACAGAACATTGTACAAAACCCTCTATCCCTAAACTCTGCCTAGACTTACGTACGATAAAAATCTATTTGATGGCCACGGTAGGATCGATGAGCAAGTGTGTAACTCAAAAGTTACAGAAGATTTTTATTAATTTAGTTTTGAGAATTTCGGGATTTACACATCATAGGATTAGGACCAATCTGGTAAAGTTATTTAGCTTCTGACATATTTTTGGGATTATTTCGATCTGCTATTGGAACTAGGTATATCGAGTTTCCGACTATACAATTTTTTCTCGGTTGGAATAGCAAAGACACCATCTGCATTACCATTTAATTTGGCTGGAAGCTTTCGGCTAACTTTGTGTCACCTTTGACTTTCATTATTTTTAATAATAATAAAAAAACAACCAATATTAATTGTTCAAAGCTGGGTAAGGAAAGGAAATGACCAATCGCAGCTTCTAGGTATCCATTTTGGATTCTGAGCCCTAAAGCTATCCAAATAGCTCAGTAATCGCCGCCGGATATACAAATCTAGGCGTGAAGACAGAAAGGAGAGAAAATAATTCAATACGTACAACATCTATTAAGTTGAAAGTCACATTTTTTTGTTCTATTTGACTACACACCATCATATAAAAGAGCTTTTAAGCTCACAATGGGCTGTGCAGTCTAAAAATTGTTGAGTGAAACTAAATAAATAATATTGTCCTAATAATGACTTATGACTTTTTTGTTGTTTTTTTGGCGTTTGTCTGGTTTTCCGCATTTATTGGCAAAATGGCCTAACTCATTATAACTGTAACAACGCAAAGATCTCTTAAAACTCTTCTTTTTTTTATAAAATGCACTGTTTTCTTTGCTGTCGTTTTTCGATTCCTGCAGAAATTTGGTTTTTACAAAATCGCCCGTCACATCTGCTCCCGAATTCTCAATTGCCATATTTGTGCGGTTGCCATATACTCTTCCATTGATTTACAATCATCCAATTTTGTCATTCTCATTTTGCGCGTTAAGCCAATCATTCTTGATAATACTTTATCTACAAATGCACACTTTAACCTGTTCCAAACTTCTGTGGCGATAGTAGTAGCCGAACGAATATGAACAAAATATGCTTGATTCACTATCATAATTATTTTCGTTCTAGAAATCTAATTATTTTCACGAGTTATGAAATTTTAATACGATTAATTTTCCATAATTCAAAAATTTATCCATGGTGATTGGTCTCTACGATACATGCATGTTATACAAATGTAACAATTAATAAATATTTCCAAATTTCTTTTTTTTTTATTTATAGGCCGCGTTATGGGATAACATCGAACTCTTGCACGATCTTCTCCAAGGTGACGAAAGCAAACACATAAATTCCTTAGATTCATGGGGACGATGTGCATTACACGCGGCTGCTGTTACATCTGATTCAAATTGTCTCAAACTACTTATAAGCTACGGTGCTGATGTAAATATACAATGTGGACCACGGGGTGAAAACAAAACGGCGCTGCATTTGAGCGCTGAATATGGGCACGTATCAAATGTACTGTCGCTACTGGATGCAAATGCATCATTTGCGTTGCGCGACTCAAATGGATTGACACCAATTGATTTAGCGGAACGATCGGGGCACAAAGACTGTATGGAGGCACTGCGTGAAGCAGCAGGTAGGAAATGTAAAAATATTTTCATTCAAATTTAATTCATTGTTATTTTCGCGGTTGAATTATTACGTCAATGAAATAGAAGAACAAACAAACTGATAGTGCATGACTGCGCTGTGTTTTACATTTTTTTGTATTATTTTTGTGTAAAATCTCGGGGGAAGTTAATATATACAAAAGCATTTACCATAGAGGTGTGTTGTTCTAGTTTTGTGTATATTATATGGCGTGTTTTAGGTAGGTAGCTATTTGCCGCACGGTGATGTAACGCAATTAGCCTATCCATTGATGCCATTTGATGTGTAAGTATAAATCGGATCGAATTATTTCACCTAAATTTTAACAATCAATTATAAATTTAATCGCATCTAACCGTAAAAATAACGTTTTTTAGAGATCAATTAACCTTAGAGTTAATTCGAAACTGCAAATGTTAATTTAATTAATTAATCGGAATGAGATTAATCGGTATTTTTATGTAATTCTGGATATTTTATAATGTATGAGATGCATCAATGTGGTTTTTGTAACCTGTTATGTCTGTAATTTGGGTTTTGCGCGTTTCTATTTGGTTTTTAAGGTTTATTGATAAAAGCTGAATTGATTACGAGAAAATAAATATAATACGGACCGTTTCGTAACTTACCTCAATTTTTTTAAACGGGATGGATAATTTAAATTTTATAAAAGCAGAAGCACATTGTAACGTGCAAAATAATGTAGGGAAAATGTTGCGCATCTTGCTGTTTTCTGAATTGACCCAAATCTGGGGCCTTCTCAAGTTCGTCCTATTCCAGATTTTCAGCACGAAAGCACTGCAAAATCCCATTGTGATCACGTATATCGATAATATAATTCGAGTTGTGTTTCAGAATTTTTTCGATCAACCATCGGTTAGAAATAATCTAGCCTTCTGTATTACGCTGTTTTAAAAAACCAGGTTTCTTTTTGAAAAGTGCAATTTTGAACCTTGTAGATTCAAATCTATATGGAAAAGGCAAGTTATCATTCTTCTAATAAATGAAGGTAAGAGGGCTTGATCATATATCTTGGCCAGTTATTCCTCTATACAATAGGATAATGTTGTCATTGACATCGATCAAAATTCTGTCACACTTGGGCAATGTTGTTTAAGACATAAGGCCATAGTAAATTTAGTTAATTAGACAGTTATTTGAAAAAGCCTGTCTGTTTAATTTCACCTCTTGTCTTGCTGAGCGAGGTTGTGGAATCCGGCCATTCCGAACGAAACTAATCATTTATTAATCGATTATGATAAAATTTGTATAAAGACATTGGAAATGTTAAATGAACTTGGCGTAGGTTTTGGAAAATGTCTATGTTGGATTCGGTGTATACAGGTCTGTACTGGAAATTACAAACGAATTTAATGTGCAGTTTTAGATTTTTGCTTACTGTGGATCCAATATATTGATTACCACCATTGACATCTGATTGTATTTAGTAAAATTGTTACTAAAATATATAGTAAATCGATTAGCACAGTGCAATCATAATTTATAAATCGAATTTTAGGTTATATTAAAAGTCATAGCACATCATATCAAATGAAATTAATTCGAACAGAATTAAATTTAAACACAATCATAAACAGAAATTGTCTGGTCACCGAACAATTTACTTGACCAATCATTGTGGGAATTTGAAACATGTTTTACTTCTAGTGGAAATACCGCGCTTCCTTCTTTTTATGGTCGTACATCAAATTCCATTCAATTTTGTTACCAAAATTATGCAACGGGTTTCTGTCAAATTTTGCTGTAGGCCTTACTGATTTTTAAGACGCAAGTTTTTTTGTCTTATATCTTAAAACTTTTGATCATTTTTGAAATAATTAGAGATCTCGAAATGATCTACATTTAAATTGGGCTACGGTATTGCGTCGTTTTGCTTTAATTTGCTAGTGAATTTGAAACATGTTTTAGTTCCAGTGGACCTACCGCGCTTCCAACACCTAATTTGCTCAATATTTCTTCGGCAATGTAATGTTCATTTTGTTACAATTTCGAGCATTAATTTCCAATGCAAATGAAATTAGCTCGAATTGTTAAGCTTAACCCTCATGTGAGTGAAGAAAAAATATCTTAATTTGAGTGATTAGTACCTATATGCATTTTGTATGGAATCTAATTTTTTCCACGTTCGTCCATGTTGTAAAATATCTCATTTTTAAGTGTCATCGTAATCTGTTAATTGAACTAGAAGTTCTCATAAAATCTAAAGTTTTTGTTGTAACTGAAATATACTAAAATAGACGTCTAAAAGTGCAAAAGGTACACGGGTACCTCGTCACTCATATTAGGGTTAAATACGATCACTAAAACGAATTTTTTAGTCACCGAACAACTTAGTTGACCAAACACTGTTACACTACCACAATTTCGAACTCGCCTTACTAAGGGATCCAATGTATAAAGATAAAATACCGATAGTGAGTATGGGGTTTTGACGGTAATGTATACACACATCATTTCAAAATTTAGTATTTCCTCCAAACGAGTTGGCGAGATCCGTCCCCTGGTTCTCATTTAAATTTTAATCTACTCCCGGATTACAGCACCCAATTGTTTGTTCCAAAAAGATATAAAGTAGTAAAAATACATTTTTTTAGCATTTTTGTTATGCTACTTTTCGTAGATTCGACTTATTCGAGGGTTGATTGAAACATTTGTGACCTCAACATGAAGGAGCAACACTCGTCAATGGTCAAAGGTACTCACCGAAATATCAGCCATTTTGGACGCGCAGTTATTGTTTAACAATCGTTTAAATGGAGAAAATGGAATATCGAGCTGTTATTAAATGTTTATTTTTAAAAGGCAATACGCCTACGCAATTCAAAGACGAGTTGGACGCTGTATCACTATGAAATTTTGGGCAGCTGAATTTAAACTGGTTGGTTTTGATTTTTGTTTTCATGAGATCGTTCACAACACTTTAGCGTCCAATTGAACAACGCGCACCTAAATTAGATGTGTACTCAAGAATCAAGGGTCACTCAAGTTGCTTAAAAAATCAATGTTGAGTGAAATTTTATTAAAAAATTACTCAAGTTGAAGGTATTAGCACAAATATCTCCACATTTGAATGATTTTCTAAAACAATTTCGGTTTGATTTGTAGGTCAGAAAAATTTTCAAGCTGAAATTAAAACAATTTTTAATACTTTCCAAATTAGTGTCGAGTGAAATTTTAGTAAAAAATTGCGAAAATTGAAAATTTTGTTCCAGTTTAAATATTTCTAAATTTGAGTGACTTTCTAAAATAAATCCTGGTTTAAATGTAATCAACAGATATTTCAGTACAAAATTACTTAAATTAAAGAATTTAATTATAATCCAAGCTAAACATATCTCTAAATTCAATGGTTTTCTAGAAGATTTTCAGTTTAATTTTGAGCGAATTTAAGTATAAGAAGAAGCCAAATTTCTTAAATTAAATATTATAAGTCAAATCCAAATATCTCTTTATTTGAGTGGATTAAACTTAGTTCAATTCAGTTTTAAACCGAGTTTGAGTGAACTCCAGTCTCACACAATTTTTCAAGCTAAATTCCACTAAATTACTTAAAATTATATGTTTACTCTATCTAGACTCATTAAAATTTTTCAAGAATTTCTGTTTAATTATATTTTTAAGCCAAACTTAAATATACTCTTAAGTTTATCTTTATTTACTCTATTTAACTAAAGTTTGAACAGCAACGCGCAATCAAATCTCATTCAAACTTTTAATCTAGGTTACACTCAAATTTTATGTTCTTACCAAATAACTCAATTTTTTGTACAAAAATTACTCTTTAATTATAATTTAATTGTCTCTAAATTTCAGCGATTTTCTAAAAGAATTTCAGTTTAATTTTAAGCCGGGCTGGAATATAAATGTATATTTATTCACTCTTATAACGAACTAAATCTTCAATGCAAGAGCAAAGCGAATTAAACTAAGTTTCACTCAAATTTAAATTAGTTCAAAATCAAGTTTGACTGAAATTAATGTACAAAATTACACAAGGTTAAAATTTAAAGTTAAATCCAATTATCTCTTAATTTGAGTGATTTTCCAAAAGAAGGTCAACATCAATTATCTCTTAATTTAAATAATTTTCTACAATAATTTTGGTTTAAATTTGTCCGACTTTTAAGTGTAAGTTTATCTTAGTAGTTGACAGTCTTTTCTATTAAACCCCCGCTGGTAGGACAACGCAAACTTATATACACCTTTGCTTCCCAAATATTTTAAAGTAAATTGCTCTAGCTCTTAAATTCTTCTAGAATCAAATACAAAATTTAATTCTAAATTAATTATCTCTTAATATGAGTTCTTTTTTTATCAAAATGAGTTTAATTTAAGGCGAGTGTGAATGTATGTTTAGTTATTTATTTACTCAAGTTACACTCAAATTTGACGAGAAATACATTCTATCGTATATATTGACTCAAATTAAACGTGTTATCTTTATCTCTACAATTACCTATTAATTTGATTGATTTTTTTTAGAGTTACACTCAATCATAAATTTCCTCCAAATCAAATTCTACTGATATCCTAGTGCAAAATTACTCGAATTAAAGACATTAACTCTAATCCAATTTCGAGTTTGAGTGATTTTCTAAAAAAACTTCACAATAACTTCAAACCAAATTTAAGTGTGAGAAAATCAAATTTAAGTGTAGTTCTAGAACAAAATTAATCAAAATATCAAAAATCGATTATTTTCTATCTGGAGCAGTTTTTTAGAAGAGTCTCACTCAAATTTTGACCACTAGATGTAGTTGATATTCTAACTGGGTTCCAGTGAATTTTGATGGATATAATAATTTATGATGTGGCCAAAGATTTATCAAGTAATCATTAAGGTTATTTCGATCGAGTAAGGTTTTAATGTGTTTTATCAGCTTGATTCTATTATCTATATTAGATGTTATTAAATCTAGATTTAGGCATGAGAAAGCTGTCCGCGCGTTGGGTGACGCGTTTGCCCACTTTGGGCCAGAAACGTATTCGAATGAACATTTCCAACGCTCTGTTGACTGTTTATAAAACTTGTATATACCATTATACTCCAGAATCAAAAATTCAGTCAAAACAGTGGACTGCCAAGGGGAATCGGCTCCAAAAAAGCAAAGGCTGTTCCTTCGGCTGGTAAGGTGATGACGACTGTTTTCTAGGACAGTCATGAAGTTATCTCTTGGAAATTGAAATTGCGGCCACATTTGCAAAAAAAAAATCTTGCTGCACCAAGACAATGCGCCGTCTCACCTCAGCAGTTGCCATGGCTATAAAATCTACGAGTTATGGTTTCAAATGCTTGACAACCTGCCTTACTCACCAGATCTCCACCCAAGCGACTTTTTTCGTTCCCTTTTGTTAAAAGTTGCACTCAAAGTTCACTGTTCATTTCACGTACTATTTGGAAGTGTATATAGACTTACAAGGCTTTGTAGAGAAATACAAATAAATTTGAAGAAAGAAAGTCTTGTATCTTTATTAGGTCGGCAACTTTTCAGACAACTCTCGTATTGCGCAGCTTCTGCACTATACATATAGTTCTTTACGACTATAAAGTTAAGCCAAAACGTGTTAAATTCAATTTATTTAACTTTCCACTAACAACTATATAAATCATTATTGTTTCATTTAATTAAATTATTAAATTAAAATGACCAAATCACACGAAAATTACAAATCAACTTTAAGCTTATATAAAAAACGTGAGGCAGCATTATGAAACCAAAATCGCAACAACGTGACACCTTTCCGTAACGTATAATCTTAAATTATTTATTCCTATGTATGGGCAATTAGTCTTAATTGATTTGCATAATTCGGCTTCATATTCCAATATATAACAGAATCGTTAAATCGCCCCTAATAATGTGTCGCAAAACGTTATGCAATATATACGGATTATATTTCATAGTCATGAATTAGAATTATTTAAATTTTAAAACTATGCGAATCAATAATTCCAGGATCGAAATAAAACGATACAACGTCGTCGTAGGAAATTGTATAGAGTTATGCAACTACACTGCTCGTCAAACAATTCCGGACACTTGAATTATTAATGCATGACAACCCCAGACCCCACGTTGCAAACGTTATTGAGCGCCTGTGGGATATGCTAGGGCGTCGTTTAAGACAAAGGGAATCGATATTAGAATATCGACCACTTAGACCAATATCCCCTTTTCGGCAATTTTGTTGTTTCATTTGTTGTGACCCTGTGGTTACTTTTATTAAACAAAAACTTGTTCCGTTAGTGTCTTTTGGCGTCATATTATATTATTTCGTACAACCATAACTTGAATAATGCGAACGCAAATATTTACTGAAAAAATGTAGTGTCCGGAATTGTTGACGAGCAGTGTATTTCCACATTATGCTTCAATAAACAACTATAGTTTTGTGTTCTCACACACAATACGGTTATATTAGGAAGTAGATTTATAGCGTTGGCGTTTAATATTTTAGGGAAGCAAAATCAATACTAAACAATAATAAATAAACTTTGACTTTGAGAAACTTTTAAAACGTTTTTTTTTCGAAATAGTTATTAAGACTATAAGTAACCTAAACAAAACTGTATGATGACGTGAGATGAATAAACTCCAAATTAATAACATCTTATAAGCTTTCGAATGAAAGAAAACTTAACAAATCAATTTTCCCAAATATGGAATCGTTCTTTATAAAGTCACTCACCTCTTCCAATTGCCTACGTATCCATAAGTTTAGCGAGTTACGATTGAGTCACACTCCTTATGAAATTCAACAATAATTTCTATTTTTAGATCACCATGACACCATAAATTTTCTAAATTATTTATTTGGAGTATATAACAAACCTATTTTATGGCAGGCTTATGTGGTTATGTATAAGTTCCAGAATTAGCATAATAGTCTAAATAAAGATTTCACGAGAATTTGATTGATTACTTCGATACCGAAAATTATGTAATTTGGAAGAAATCGTTTAGGTATTTTTTGGAAATCTGTTTTTACCGCAGGTAAATTTCGATCTTAAAAGATGTAAATCGGATTCCAAAATGAACAACCCCGATTAATTTAATTAATAAAATTGTTATGAAAATATGAATTGGTAACTTATTTTTCAATTGATAAAACTTGATTGCACCAGAAATGTATAATGAAATCATCATTAAGTTGCATCATTGTTGGATTTGTAGAATAAATCTTTTGACTGTTCTGATTAATTAAGTAATATGCTTGTACAAACTGGATGAAATTTATCTAGTTTTACGAAATAAATTTATAAAAGTTTATCGAAATTTTCTTAAAATAATGCCTAGTTGGATTGTTGGCTCCAACAGATTCGATCTTGTGCTATGACGATCATATCTGCTACGACTATTTTAAAAATTGTCTCAAGCATCAGAATCAGCAAGTTGACTCAATTTCATTTGTTTTCACAGTATCGCAAACCTCATTACATGTCTAATCACAAAATTAAACAGAACTCAGTATTTGGCCGCGTCTTATGTCGTATATTCCACACATGATTCTTTACTCGAATACCAGAGGCCATTCTTCGTACTTATACGTCAGCGTCCACCTATTCCGCATTTATAATTATTGATCTGATTATTGCGTTGTTTTGATTATTTTACTTTTTTTAGCTGGTAACGAAATGACTTCATGCTCGCTTTTGAACAGATATATTTCTATCATAGAAAGCTGCCATTTTTGTGCTTAGGTCGCTGGGTTAGCGTTCGTCTCTGTCTAACTAGTTGGTATTCAACTAGTAAATGAGTAATGATATTCTTTCCTCAGAGCACAGGTGTATTGCTTTTAACATAAACCTTAAAAGATTTCCGGTTAAACCTTACTGCAAACAGGGATAATTTCTCTTTTGAGCACCTACCTCCGGTAATTTCACTGAGGGATATACGTTTGGCTGATGAAATTGAGTTGCTAGTATCATCTTTGATGGAATCAATCACTGTAGCCTTCAAAACGTTCTTGTTCTCTTATTACCAAGCGAGAAACTCGAAATTAGTTTGTTTGGTGTTCCGAGCTTACTCCGAAAAAACTAAGGAGAACTACAAGAAATCTTATGGACAGAGCGAAATGATTTAACCTTCTGATTTCTGATATATTTTTATAAGAGATTATAAACGAAGTCTAAGATCCGTTTCCAGGGATTCTTGGATTAGCTTCTGTTAATGACTCTTGCAGACTGGATATACTGCAACTCCTTGATGGCACTTTCCCGGTTGCGACGTTATCAACTCTAGGTGGTTGATTCCGGAGAATCAAACGCTACTGGTAACATACAGGGTCTTTTAAAAGTTACGCCTAGATGTTTTTTAAAATAGAACATGGAAATACTTAGATTTTTTCTGGTGATTTTTATTTTTTGTAAAAATATGGCGTTTAACAATTATATGTAAAAATTACATCATTTAAATGTCCACCACGTGCACGTCTACATGCTTCTATACGAAAATCAAAATTTTTAAGAACTCGCTCACACATTACCGCATTAAGTTCATCAATTTCGGTCCGAATATTGTTTTTCGATTGCTGTGTAATTGTTGTTGGTTCATTCACATAAACTTTACTTTGCAAGAAACCCCAAAGAAAGTAATCTAATGGCGTGAAAACGCATGATCTAGGTGGCCAGTTTATGTCACCAGTTTATGTTCTGCGTTGATAAAGATCTTTTTGTTTTAATTTTTGTGTTTTGTAAAGATGCAAATGCAAATCCTTATTTGAAATTCGCAAAACAGTCGAAAGATGAATGCCTAACTCCTGAGAACGTCGTGATACCGATGTTGAAGGTTGCTCCGCTACACTTTCGGCCACAGCAGCAATGTTCTCACTAGAACGTCCAGTTTTTGGTCAGCCAGACCTTTTTCGATCCTCGACAGAACAAGTCTCTTCATTTTGTTCATTAACCTTTGAATTGTTGACTCATTTGGACGATTATTTTCGTAATAATTTTGAATAACTTTAATGCGTTCTTCTAGCGTGTAAGTACCAACGTTAAAATTGTACATCTGTCTACTTTATAAATGTCAAAGATGATGTAAAAAAAGGTTGCGTTTAGAAATTATTTACTATACTAACATCTAGGCGTGACCTTTGAAAGACCCTTTACCTTGCGGGGCTTAGCCCACATGTTAGTCACTCTCAAAGTCTTACGATGATGAATTTTCTCTTTTACACCATATACGGCAGACGTTCCTTGACTCACACGAGCTTCTTCTCATTTGGGATCTCGTATTCTACAGTTGTCTACAATTGTTCTACAACCTTAAAACATAAGTAAAATTATTTGCATCCCTAAAGCTGGCAGGTCGGAATACACTGACTCTATAAAGCATTTCGACCAAATCAGTGTTTGTTCTCTAACCTGAAGCGGCTGAAATGGGCCTCCGTCTTGTAACAAGCGGCTCTCTATATAAACGTGTTTTAGGTATGACTGGATACCTTAAGATCTATCACCAGTATGTGACTGACCCACACATGCAAAAAGTGGGTGAGCGGCCGGCCAACTACCTATTCTCACAAAAATCTTGAAGAAACCTCAATCACAACAACGACATCGGAATATGTACACGGACAACGCTATAAAAATGGGAATATGGAACGTGCTAAGCCTTTTAAACTGGAAATTTCCAAAACCTTTCTAACCAGGCGGGAATTTCTACATTGAACGTACTTGCACTACAAGAGCTTTATGCGTGCAACAGCATATCATCGATTTCTGCCTTTTCAACAAGCGGATATGCACGGTTAGATTAGCACAAGTTTAATATCTATACAATAAATTTAAATCCACAAGGTAACGTGGCGATCGATTGATAGAAGAACGGAAAGTCAAATTGATCACGTCATGATTTCGAAGAGACGTTCCACCAGCATAATTTTTGTTAAATCATATAGAGGCGCTGATATTGACAGTGTTCATATGCTTGTTATTTTCAAAAATAAGTGCAAATTACCATCCATCTTTAATAAAAAGTAAAGAAGATCGTGCGCTGGAATATAGATGCACTAAAAAATGAAAACTCCATCCAATCAGCTGTCACTGAACATCTAGACCGGCACAACGAAAACCATTCAACCAAACCTCTTGGAACAGTGGCAAGCTATCCAGTCAGCCATAACAACTACAGCGGAAAAAACAATTGGAAGACCACCAAGAACACGTAATGAATGAAGACTGCGTGAAAAATTAGTGACCCGTAACACTAGGGAAGTTCTCAAACAGAATATCACCGCGCTCGAAAGCGGCAACCAATTTTAAGAAATCTTACTAAAGACTTTCATCCAAGATCCACAGCCATCAACAACACGAATGAAGAGCCGAGAACAAACGTGGTTGATGTTCTCTCGGTATGGTAAACCTACTACCAAAATCTACTAAATCGGACTGACGAAGTGCTCCCTATCTGAGCTCCTGCTCCATCGGGCGAAGAAGTATTTGCCCCATACCCCACAGTAGAAGAAGAAAACGCAGCTATTAGTAGATTAAAAATGGCAAAGCAGCCAGTCTCGGCCCAATCTCTGCAGAACTATTAAAACAATTAGGAGCTACTTTTGCATCTAATCTTTATGAGCTCGTCGTGATGATCTGGGATCAGGAGGAGTTGCCTGAGAAATGGAGACCGCTACGTAGGCTTAACTCAGATAAATTGTCCCTACCCACATATGCATCTCGTAAGGCATTGATTCCCGCAACTGAGAACGATGGCGAGAAATGGTCTTGGGTTTTGAGATACATGGATGGAGACATAGTTAACCGCATTAACCATTCTCCAACTCTACATAAACTTTCAACAGGCATAAGATAGCGTAAATCGCGGAAACCATTGAGCCCCGCTCATATGCATGCCTAGGAACTCCAGAAAAACTTGTCTCTCATGTGTAGGTTAAAAAGTGTGGAAGGAATAGTGGAAGGACAGTACCTGACCCCTTCGAAATAATATGTGATGTGCAACAGGGAGTTGCACTCGCGCCTGTGCTGTTTAATCTGGCGCTCGAGTATGCAATAAGGAAAAGTGGTATTTTTCAAACTTTGCGTTGCACATTCAACAAGTCGAATATCTTCATGCTTGTGTTGAGAAGGGATATACTCTGCTAATTATGTCTCCTTTTAATATATTTTAATTGGTGTATGTCCGGGTCAGAGGCCTTGTTATTTTTTATTTTAGCAATGCCTCCGCTAAATTCCCGCTCGGTTGGAGGATGTATTGACAGTTTCGTTATTAACGGCAGTTGTTAATTCCAAGATTTGTGTATTGTGGGTGATATTGTTTGCGAAATATTCTTTCCACCGCTTCAATTGTGCTTCATCTGTTGTCAAAATTTGACCATTTAATCTGTCGTTGTTAAATTGTTTCCGATTTGTCTTGATTCGTTTTACGCAGCGGCAGGCTTAATTTGGAACTGTGATATTACTAGTTGATGGTCACTGTGAATGTCTACACCTCTGACTGTCCTGACACCTTGTAATGACGTGAGAAATCTCTTGTTAATCATTACGCGATCTATTTGGTGCCTTGTTCTGTCGACAGTTGATGTTCACTTTTATTTGTGAATATTTTTGTGTGGAAATCTACTGTCTTCTATGAATAGTTGGTTTGTGACGCAGAAGTCGATGAGTCGTTCTCCATTATTATTACGCGCAAAGTATAATACTCGTACTTGTTTATCTTTTCCAATTTTTGCATTGAAATCTTGTATTACCATTTCTGTATGTCCTTGCTATAGTGCCTTGTAGTTGTCATTGATGTCATCCTTGGTGGTTGAGTCTGTGTTTTCTGTTATTTTAAACAGAATGGAATCTTGTTATTTTTGAATGGAATCTTGCTTTATTTTGCTATTAACTGGTTCTTCTTTGCTTTTGCATGTTAGTAAATGCTCACGTCTTATTCATGTGTGTCAACTCGTTCAGAGAATATCAGGTAATCAATCCCCTTCGCTTGTGTTTACTTCACCATTATTTTTCATCTTACTTCACCGATGCTGAGAATTTAGGTTTTGTAACGTCTCATTTCTTTCTCTAACTTGTGCTAGCTTTGATGCTTCTGTCAGAATCCTGATGTTCTAATTTCCGTTTCGTCTTCGTATACGATAGCCGTGGGTTTATATTTGTGTTTACCGGTTTCTATTATTTGTTCTAGTATTTGTTTCTGTAATCATTTTGGCTTCGGATTAATGAATGATTGGAGCATTGAACCCTAGCCAGCTCTCAGGGCTGCTAAGAAGGCATGCTGTTGCCGGGAGGAAGTTTCCTTAGATCCATTTATTAATTTTCTTCTATGATGTTCCCAAGCGGTCACCCGAACTAACTGAAACAATGGTTGCTTGTTGTTGGTAATGAAGTTGCTGTCATATTTTCTATCTCTGCCATTCTTTAGTCAAGGTTGTTGCTTATATATAGCGCTTATAAGACCTGTGCTAACTTTCGAAAGTGAGAGTTGAAACTTGACCACTAGCGACTGTAGATTGCTATATCTACATTTGAAAGAAAGGCCATTCGATCTATTTATGGTTCAATTAAGGTTGCGAACAATGAATATGGTATTCGAATGAACCACGAGGTATAGCATCTCCTTGGATACTGCGAGTCAAATGGCTGGGCCACGTTAAAAGATCCCCATCAAACCGTAAAGGTCTGAAAGAGATGGTTTTGATACCGAAGCCACGAAAACCATCAAAAGAAGCAACGTCTCATAGCCCAATACCACTACTATCTATTATGTCAACATTTTTGAATGAATTAAAATGAATTAAAACCACTACTTGAAAGTGGAGAACCAGTCCCTATACACCAAATTGGATTTCAAGATAGACACTCTAAAATTATTGTTGAAGTGTACAGGATATTAGAGATCATAGGAAATTCACTTGAAGAAAAGAGATTTGCTCATATCAGTTTTCCTTGACGTCGCCCAGTTTTTTGACTAAATTAGGACAGAGGACTTATTGCTCGATTTTAGGAATGTTTTTTCACCACAATTCTGCCACCTTCTAGAATCATACACTACAGAAAAAATTTCATGTCGGTCGCCAGTTCTAGTCAGGAAGCGATTGACGTGCGTGCGGAATTCGACAAAAATCGTTATGATATTATGATTTTTGAATGAGCGTTAGGTACATTCTAAAGTCATTCTAAATATTTTCCATGCATTTAGCATCAACTTCAGTGATATGGATCAAACGACACATTTGTTAAAGCTTTGTTGTTTGGATCGGGAGGTACCGCCAGCCGATCCATCTTCCATGCCAGTACTACTTCCATGCTGACACGGAGCTATGCCGTATGCAGATTTCAGCAAACAATTTTGGAACAAAAGTTCTTTGCGTTCGGGTTTCATGGTTCCGCCCTCAATATTCATTAAATATTTCCACAGTTTTCTTTGACTAAAAATGCGCGAAGACTTCGAAAATGACAATTTGAATTGTCATTCAAATGACAAAACTAACAACCTGCAGTTACATTAAAAAATTTGAGATAAATTTACCTCAAACTGTATTAGTTTTACCTACTACTTACTCTAAAATCTGTAAAAACACAATTTTTTTTCAAACGATACGATAAGATTTTAAAAAAAATGTGGCTGCGTCTCGGCCCTATGGCCTAATGACTTCCAAATTTTAATAGAAAGCGTTGTTAGGAATTCACGACTGCCTAAGGAAACACTTAGAATGATCTTGTACGGACCTGAGGTCTATTCAAAAATCGTAATTTTGCGTTTCACCAACATTCTGTCAGACTCGTTAGACAAGAGGGAATGACCTTCAAATGCACCTAAGGCCCATTCGAAAATGACGATATTGCAACTCAACACACTGTCATATACCTGTTAGAAAATCATGTAACTGCCTAAGGCCACTTCTACGGATCTAAGCTGCCCAGTAATGTCACTGAAATTGATGGTAAATGCATGGAAAACACTTAAACTGACTTTGAATGTTCCTAAGTCTCGTCCATACACCTTATGGTTAAAATACATAGAATGACTTTGGTAGGTTCTCTCTCTCTTTGGTTCCTAGAACACTCTGCCAGACACGTTAGGAAATCATGCACCTGCCTAGTAAAATCCCTGAAGTTGTTGACTGGAATGTACCTAAGGCCAGGTTATAAATTATATTTTTTTAATATCATGGAACTCTTGACAGAGAGAGTATCATAGAACTTGATGCTAAACGCCTATAAAATATTTAGAATGTGCGGTTTGTAATTCCTGGAAAATTTAAATATTTTACACTCGTTTAAAATATAAACATTAATACATTTCATTAGCATGTGAGTATGGCGAACTAGGCTATTAACCAAACACTCGAAAATTAGGGATGGTGACGATTTTTATGAAAATTCATTGAGGTGATACCCGTTTCTTTTGCTAGTTTCCAATTTTTGTTTTTGTTGGGGTGCGTAGTATCTATGTTAGGCACTTTCCGGTTTTATGATTTTTATAGGATATCGGACACTGGAAATCGGTCAATTTGAATGCAGCAGAACAACCTTATCCACCTCATCCTCCCACGTTTTGTATAAAGCGTGTCATCAATTATGTCGCGCTTTTAGGAATTACAAAGTCCACGAGTGTTCCAGGTACAAAAACAGAAAAGGTTGGAATTATTGGGAGTTGTAGATGGATTGCGCATTGAGCTTCTTCAATCAGCATATAGAGATTATTACTAGATATTAGATAGGGATTGTGAGCTAGATTGGGGTGATTTGGGCACAAGATTCCCATCTCGTGGGACCCAGAATATAAAAGGTGAATTTCAATTACATAGTTACCGTTATTTGATTCTAATGTTTACGTTGATTCTAATGTTTTCTAACCTGGTTATAACAGATAAACGTTCAGGACCGCTCAGAAGCCATCCATTTGTAGCTCAGACTAGTATCTGAAATTTATTTTTATTTTTTATTAAATGAATTCTCAGTTTTTTTCCAAATTTTGATTGATTAAATTAACCATTGAAGCATTCCGATTGTTTGTCAATGTTTTGTAACAGTTAATCGATCAACATTTAATGCTACAGCCAATTCTGATTGTGTTTGAGGAGAATCTTCAGCCATTAGCGTTTTAAATTCAGCATCCTCAAATTGTTTGGGTGGTTTTCCACGCTTTTATCTTCAATATCAAAATCATCATTTTTAAATCGACGAAACCATTCTTTGCACGTTGTATTCGATGGAGCATGCTCACCGTAAATTTCCACAAGCAAACGATAAGTTTCCGCTGCACTTTTCTTTGCAATAAAATAATCTAATAAAACTTCCCGCAAATAATGTTTATTTGGAATAAAATTCGACATTTTCAAGTTAAAAATACTAGTTAGTTCAGCTAGTCGTCGCATGTTTGACAGGTGACATCAAGTACTATAGAATACCAGTAATGCCCATTCATAGTATACACGTAAGCACTACTAGTAACGACACTTATTGGGAAAGGGCGGAATCATATTCACACACCCAGTAATATTATGAGGAGAGTCCTGTGAAAAACTTGGTTATACATTCAGAATCATCAATCAATCAAAGGTTAAATGAAATTGGCTTCAGACGATATATATAGGCTTGAGATAGATAGTGCGTAAACTTGTATCCGCTTAGGTACCGAAATCCTGCTTAAATTGTTGCGATACTAGGTTTTTGCCAAAATAATTTCGGCAACTTAAACCCTCATCCGGAAAGTGCTTATTTCAATCTGTTGCTGTAGTATACACATATACAAACAATATGTAAATGTACTCGTACATACGTTCAATAAACTTTGCAGGAGAAAAGAAAACTAGTCGACCATATTTCACCTTGCATGACAAACCCATTAATAATAAATCATATCACACATTATCTTATTCGTGCATAGCATCGATTACACAAACATAAAATTCCATTAATATTGTGGTCTGCGGTTAAAAATTTGCAATATTTTGATTGTGATACGGACAATGATCAATGCCTCTAAGTGATGATGACAGGCTAACGACATGAATACTTTCAGAATAAATGGGGCACTAGACACACCAATAATATTTTCACTTTCCACGTGTTGAAGCACTACACAATTCATGACCTTTCTGTGTTATTGTTTATATTAGATTATCGGCGGATAAATTAAACGATCGAAATCACGTGTTCGGCGTTAGTGACATGATTCATAAATTTCCCCTATATTTTCCAAATGTAAATCGTATTTTGTTTGCATGTGAGTGTATATTCTAACGATTAGACGAAAAGTCGAGTTCGTACTGGCACATTTTATACGTAATATCTATGTGTGGGTTTTGTTTCTATAAAGAGAAGAAAATATTTTTGTATCGATTTTCCGTGAGACTATATAAATGTGAAAAATTATTAGTGAATTGCGTCGTCGGTCGAATCGGTTATCGTCTAAAAACTATTTTTGGTATATTGTGTGATTAATTTCTATATGGAACTATAACTGATTAGGGGCGCTCATCCAACTATTACCACTATGGTTGGTATCAGTGGCTATTTATGGCGTATACAGTCGGTCGATAGGTTAGTAAACCTACTAATACTTAGCCATTGTATCTGTTACACACCACCATTTGTGAAAATTTTCTCATCGTTATACACTTTGTGAACTGAACCTATTTTTAGTTTTAATTGGAAAGCGTAGTACGGTTGACGCAATTTTAGCTCGTTGTGCATTTTTTGATATTTTTTTATTTTAATCAATTTTTGTGATTAAACAATTAATTTAAAACTTTAGTGTTTATAAATAGTTAGCTTTTGTATCATACATTGCCTTTACGATTACTTGATGTGTTCTCATTTATTTAATAAATTGTGATTAAAAAATGTTCAAGTGATTATTATTTAGCATAATATTAAACTGATGAAGTGTTGACTGTGCGATCATCTATAAAATGCATTCGATAGTTTTTGCATAAAAATTCTTATAATCGAAGCATACAAATAAAATGTCTTGGAATTTTCGTGATTCTCCGAAGGCAGGAGCTGAAACAGCGCTAGATGCCTGCGATTATTTTGTGGATGAGGTGCTCGAACCATGGAAAATACCAAGTAATACATCATAAATTTAAAATAGCATTTTCCACCCTTATTTTAATATACAAACCATATAGCCTAATTTTTTTTTTTCACTTCACTATGACAACACATTAATTTTCTCATTTTCCATTTTCATTTTAGCATGATAGTTTTATGTGTTGTGTCTATGTTATTCGCGTGTATATTATCAAGAAAACAAGGTGGTGTTTTTCGAATTAAATCAGAACTTATATGACCAACTCGCGTTCGCAAATAATAAATTTTGGTTTGGTATTGGGGCCGCGAATGTTTTCTATTTGGCAAGGTTGTTCATTGGTGTGAGTTTAAGTGGATTATCGCTTTTTAATTGATTTTGTAGACAAAATTATTTGTCCGTACGTTCTAGCTTTATAAACTCTCTTGTGCTCCAAGTTCAAAGGTATACTAAACTCGGAGGGTTAGAGTTTCAATACCATGTATGTGGATCTGTAATTGGATGTAATAATATAATATTTTATTGTTGTTGAAAGGATGACGGAATTAACGTGATTTTTATTTATAAATATACTATAATACTATTGAGGTTGATAGCGGCTTTGCACCGATTGATATATTTTTTATAATTGGATTCGTTCATGAACCGTAATCATTTGGTCGACATTCTATTTTTTTAAGCGGGATAATAGGTTGGTTTAAAAGGTCATTGTATGAGTTTAGTGGCCAACTCTGGCGCCAGCTTTCTTGGTTAAGCAATGACGCGGGCTGATCTATTATCTGATAGCATTGATTTTGTATATACGGGGTGGCTGACACGAAGTGTTACCGAAACAAAACGCCACAGAATTTTTTTTTTTCGATGAATTTTATTGTAAAAAATGTTCACAAATATTTAAATTTTCGAATTGCATTAGCAGTTTTCGATTTGGCCGCCCTTAGCCGCGATTATGTTCTTCAAACGGCCGACAAAGCTATTGCATGCAGTACAAAAGTGGCTCTGCGGTATTTTGGCCCATTTCCGGTGAAGCGCTTGCTTGAGATGATCGACACTTTGGTATTTTTTTGTCCCAACCTTTCCACTGGGCAGTGGAAATGAACCGCGAAACGTTGTTTTTCAGCCAATCTTGATTGACGTGCGCTTTATGACTCAGCGCCGAGTCCTGTTGAAATGTCCAGGCTCTGCGGCCGAAATGTTTTTGTACTCAAGGCTTCAACGCTCCCTCCAACACATGATCCCGATAAATTTGAGCATTTATCTTGATGCCACGCTAAAAAAACGAGCAGTGAACGGCTTTCGGCCGTTACGGCGGCCCAAACCATCATCATCGGCGGCGCTTGGTTTCGAGTGGCAATCCGTTGGTCCAAATTTTCAGTAGAACGGCCAGGCAAGTAAATCCGGTCGTTTTGCTTGTTCATTGCTCTTTCCACCGTAATTTTTTTTTGAGCATCGGTGAGACCATGCGTTTTATGGAATTTCAAGGACTTTAGTCCAAGATGATCTTTCAATATGTGCTGCATCCGTTCGAGCGAAATGTTCGCCTCACGAGCCATTTTTCTGCCGCTACGATGCGGATTCTGAACTAATTTGGCCTTCATCTTCCGCATGATATCCGGCGATGTTGCAGTGCGTTTCGGTCCCCCACCATGGCGTTTTGCAATGCTGCCAGTATCGTTATAACGATTTATGGTGCGATACACAAATATTTTATTCACATGCAGATGTTTTAACTGGTTAACAATCTGCGGCTGTGGTTTTCCAGCCAAATATAGAGCAATCACATTATTACGCTTGAATTCCATTGCGAATAACTGTTTTTCTGAATATTTCCCACTAAAATGCATGTGTACGCTTGTAAACAATGGAATGAACTGTCATTAGTGTAAATTTGAGCGCTCTGACATCACTGGTTTCACAGCAATGACAGCCAGAAGTTGGTAACACTTCGTGTCAGTCACCCGATACATACTTCAATTTTTTGATAGAGCTCTATAATCTCTTACCGGGCAAACCATTTACCAAACTTCGATCTTCTTGTGATGTGTGTAATCTGAAATAAATAGTTCGTAATTGCTTTCTATATGAATCCGTTAAGGTGAATTTTTTAGACTAATATTTTTATTAGAATTACTGAGTCTTGAATCAAAATTAAATTTCACAGTCAGTCGATACGACTTTCACAGTTAGTGATATCTTCCACTGGACAAAGAAGAATAATATGACATATGACACTCCCTCATAAGTTTCGAATGAAGTGCACAAGGTAAATACAACATTTTGGGGTTTTGCGGCATTGTTAGAAAATAACATTTGGGTTGTTCAAAAATATTGAGTCTGAGCTGGTAGATACGAAGTTTAGGTGTTTGCCTGAGACTGATAGAATAATACTTTCAACATAGCTTGGAATGCCAAAATTCTGCTATAGAAATTCTTCAATAACAAGTCAGTGAGAGCTCCTCACTGTGAATAATTTTTGGCAAATAGTGTTGCCAAAATAGACGTATCTGTCGAACGTGTCTACAATATCCACAAGCAGAAGAAATATTGGACTATTCCGTAACAAAAGTATCGTTGATGATGCAACCAAGAAAAGGGACAGAACCTTTTGGATTGATAAACCTTCTGATTGATGATAATTACTCACTTTGGAAAGCATCTAAAGGATTAAAGAGAAAAAATGCATGCACCTTTCAAAAACGATGACAAATCCTTTGGCTAAAAGTGACTAGCAGAAAGTCTCCATAATTACTGCTAACTTGAAAGCGATTTTTCAACTATTACCTAGACCAGGCATTACCAAACTTTTCCTGTATCGCCGTATTTATAGAATAAACATTTTTAGGCGATCCCGATCCTTTGTCTACATCATAAATAGTTGTAGCACATATGAATAGCCCTGGTAAATCATTAGCCTTATTACTTGACCCTCAATTTGATTCGGTTCAGTTCACTTCTCGCTTACTAGATTTTAAATAACAATTTGTGATCGAAAACAAAATCTAAATCGAGTTTTCCATATAAAATTTGACCAGAGGCTCGATTATATAAAATATTACGACTTATAACTACGATAAAGGCCCAAAAGGCTTTTTTAGTTAAAACATTTTGATTTGTCGCAATTGCGACTTGTTGTTTACATTCGTACACGATTATAATTTCGATATATAATGTAGTAATGTTTAATTTGTTCTTGTTTTTATAGAAAACTTATCAAAATTATTTTACCTCGAAACCTCGAAAGCCGTAAGTCGAAATCATAATGCTTCCACAATCAACCCTCTGATCCGGGCCAATGGATGTTATGAAGACTATAACTATTACATTTTTTATTTTCCAAAATTCGACTTTATTCATCAACACAGTTTCCTTTACGAGCGATACGTTCTTTCCAACGCTTCTCTAGCATTTCGATGCCTTTATTGTAGAACGATTTATCTTTGGCCTCGAAATAGGCGTTTGTTTCGGCTATGACTTCATTTTTTGACGCACACCTCTTTTCCAGAAGCATTTTTTGAGGTGCGAACTGGTAGTAGTTGCTGGGGGCCAATTCCGGAGAATACGATGGTTGGGGAAGCAATTCGAACTTCAATTCATGCAATTTTTCCATCGTAGCCAACGAGTTTATTTATTTATTTAAAGAAATCTATTCTGTATGATTTCAGAAAATTCAATTTTAAAATTCAAACAAAAAACTTTAAAACAAAAAAAAATATAAATCAAATTTTGATTTAACATTTAAAAATTTAAAAATAATTCTCGGGATATTTTTGAAGTTGTCTTTTGATAAATTAAAGTCAAATAGGTCGTATTTGACCAACCTATTAATGGGGTCATGGTTTCGAAATGTTCTGTAATGTACATGAATTTATACGTTTTCCAAAATGAAGCTGAATCAATGTCACCAAGCAAAACGTTACCAATAAAAGCCGCGCCTAAGAGAAGTCATCTATTTTCAAGCGTGCATATTTTGTAACCCGTGCATCTTGCTGAGAACGGTGAGGTAACCGAGCTACATTTCCATGGAATGGCAAATTGTGGTCGTAATCCCAGTCACTTTTCTTTAACAAGAAAATCAGAAACTACTTTTGATGTGCACAGCATAGTATGGATTCCAGACCGATGCAGCGTATTCCAGTTGTGATTGAACATAAGCGGAATAGAGTGAACATAAGGTTTGATATCTTTAAATTCACCTGTCCATCTTTTAACAAAACCAAACATGGCATTCGCGTTCGCAATACAATTTTCAATATGTCTATTGAAACTGGCCTTAACTTCTTAATTAACGGATTTCTTTTACGCTGAAAAGACATTATTTTGCATTTCTTAATATTTAAGTAAAGCGAGTTTCGATCATACCACTCACTTAATCTATCCAAGTTTTCTTCAAGTTCCTTCGTATTTAGCATTCCATTAACAGTTCGAAAAATTTTCATGTCATCAGCAAATATGAGCACTTTTAAGTTTTTGATTATCTTGGTTATTCGATTTATGAAAACAATCAATATCCAAGGCCGATGTGTGATCTTTGGGGAACACCAGACGTAACTTTAGTAACTTTAATAACGTTTGATTTCTCATTTCCAATTATTAAAAATTATCGGCGGTTTGATAGATAAAAATTGAACCAATTTATGTAATCGAGTGAAAACCCAAATACGGATTGGAGTGCTTTTTGATGGCAGATGGAATCAAATGATTTACTGAAATCCGTGTACGCTACAACTTGATAATGTTTTTCTATCTCATTAATTATTTTACTGCTGAATTCAACCAGATTAGTTGATGTGCATCGGCCAGGCATATATGACGTGCAATTGTGACATATAATTAATTCAAACAGTTTTGGAATTGATTATGTAGTTGATATTCCTCTGTAGCATATAACGTCATCTCGTTTACCCGATTTAACCGGAAACACGCCGGTACTTAAGAAGTGGTTGAATAGGTAACATAATGGAATTGATAAAATGTCAGCGTACTCTTTCAAAATAGAAGAGGGTATATTGTCAACACCACAACCGTCTCCAAATCCCTTTAAAGCCGATAAAATGTTATCCTCAAAATTAACGGGAGGATTTATTGATACGTTGTTATTGCTGACAGTGCTGAGACTGATTGACAAAACGTCTTGAACATGGCAGCTGTGAATTTGATCGAGATACGACCAGTAAAATTCGTTACTATGTTGTAGAAACATAGTTTTGTCCGCTTCTAACCCGCTTTTTAACATTTTGACATACGGTTTCGACTTCTGATTTTTTAAGTTAACTAGTCTATTATCGAACCATTGACGGTGAGCATTTTGTGGTTTACAGCACATTCATTTATATAATTGGAATTGAGAGTTATTTGCCAGTTGATGGATTCCAGGTGACTTTGTAGCCCCACACGGGTTATTTTTTTGAAGTTGTATTTGATTGGTAGGTGTTTTGCAGGTGTTCCGAACTCGCCATTAAATTAGTTGAGTCAAATACAATATCTAAAGATTTGTGATTAATATCATTTATGACAAAAGGTAACATGAATTCTGAAATTTTGAAAGTGTCAATGTCGTTGCTGCCGACAAGATCCAATCATCTATTACTATTATTAGCAATTGTGTGTATTTGGTTCAAATTATAATCAAGCATATGGCGTCCACAAATAAAGATTCCGCATCTGTTGTTATATTGGATGGTAAAATACAATTTAGTTCCGGGTCCAAATTCCAGATTATATTTGGAAGATTAAAATCACCAAGTACAAGAGCTAAATCTGACGAGTTTGTTTATTAATATAACATCATCAATCGCATCGATGCAAGTTGCGTAATTATCACTATTTGATTGAGGTGGTGCATATGCTGCGTAGATGATTAGATTGGTTTGGTTAATTTTAATTTTTGCACCAATTTGTTCGACTATCTAGTTGTTACAAGGTGCACTGCCTTGGGCAAAGATTACGTTTTTCCGCAACTTCTTCCTTCAAACGCATCAATAACGCTATGTAATATTCTCTATTGGCGGTCTTTCCTTTCTCAAGATAGTTGGAGCTTTCTCATGCGGACCAATATTCAAGCAAAAGAAGCAAAGCATCTAGATGAACTTTAAGGATTAGAGACATTTATTAAATTATTACTTACTTTCGTTAGAGAAAAGTTTATTAAAATAAAATTTAATTAGTTTAATTAAAAAATATATTTAAAAATATCGTTATTGATAATTAAATAAATAAACAAATAAGTACATTGCGATGATATAATCTATCTACAAGCCAAGTAGGGTTACATGTCACGTTACATAGTAACGCCTAATCAGAAATGAAGTCTCTGCGCTAACAACAGAATATTAATAAAAAATGTTACCTAATCATGAGTGCCTTATACTTCCTCCATCCCTCCTCTAGTAGTTGTAACGGAATTTTATTCAGTTCCGTTATCAACCCAAACATCAAATTTTAACATACGGCATAACCTTCGAGGTGATACCTCAAATTCTACCAAAAGAAATTACCATGCCGTATTTCGCATTGTTATTGGTTGCTTATGTTACTCAGATTACTGTATATATCCATGCAGTAGGTGAATAAACGTAAACCATAATAATATATAATGCAACATTATCAATTTATTTTTGCATCGATATGTCTTGAGGTAAATGGCATGAAAAAAAAACTCTGCTATTGAAAATACCTACAATTGCACCTTTCGATCGATTGATTTTTTGTTGATGTAAATAAATTTTTGCGCGTGCATTGAGTAAGCGAAAATCAATGTCACGTTGTTGTACGTTTTTGCGTTCGTACATTTTGATGAATGTACAATAATTTGTTTTCAATTTTTGGTATAAAAGGTACAACGGAAAGAAAGAGGAGTTGCGTGCTAGACAGTCAGCCGTGCAGCTGTGTTTAGAAGAGGTAGAAAGTTCAGTTTCTTTTTGGGTAATTTCCTGATATCTAAAATAAAATGCGTTTGTTAACATGTGTAAAATTTAGTGAAATACAATAATAATTTTAAAAAAAAGTATAAATTAATCTGAAATAAATTTAATTAAGAAAATTGGATGTGTTTATTATCTCGTGATACTATACAGTGTTCATTAAGTTACATAAATAAATTGATGTAATCGGGGAATGTAATCAAATCAAGTGCCAATAAATGTGAAATATCCGAAAAATTCGTTTTGTGGGAGTGTTGCAAGTTTGATTTATGTTTGACACCAAAGAAAATTTTTGTTCATTAATTTAAAAATAAAAATAAACGTTAGTGAAATACATACATTGAAAGACTGATCCGGGAGGTAAATTAAAAGTGCGAGTTTTTTAGTCTAGTGCTTTGCAGACTAAATTTTCTTTTTTTTGGTAAGTATGATTTTAGTGCAGTAGAGATACTAACCATTCTAATCGTGGCGAGGTTCCTTAGTTGCTTCTAGCAAAGCTGAGTCTTGCTAGGAGCGAGGGCATCGAAAGTAACCCTGCCCATAGGCGGGACACCCTCTTTCTGCTGAGGACCTCCTCCACGCCATTAAACCACTAATCGTTAAGCTTCTCTATTAATATTTTTTTTGGTGCGTATTTCTTAGGGTAATTATGTTACCCTAAGAAACCAGAATTAACAACCATGGGTAAAACATCCGCTTGAAATATGTAGGACCCGCCAGTTTTGGGTCCGAGGACCCCACTTTTCATTTTTTTTCAACCTTTAGATGGTAAATATTAGGCCATCTTTCTCTTTCTCTTTTGTTATTGTGCGGTAATCTAGGTCCCGCATTTCGTCTAACCCCAAAAACCCACGACCACATCCCCTACAAGACTGAGCTGCGGGAATCAAAGCCGCACATGGGGTTAGTGCATGAAATGGGGACAAATTTCTTTAGCGTTAGGGTATACGGTCGTAAGACGGTAAACTTGTAGCGTTACAGTGGCGCCCAAACGGGGCCATAATTCGGCCCAAAAATTCTGGTAACAAATACCACAATAAGTCTAAGAAATTCAATTGAGGATCCCCTCACACTCTCGTCTAAATTAATATTCGACATTACTTTTTGGGTAATGTTCAAAAATTGTTAAATACTTCTAAATAAAATTTAAATCGGTTTAAAGAACAGTGTGCTTGGTTTTTATCATTGTTAGATGTAAATTTCTATCGATACGAGTATGGCAGCGGCAAGCCTGACCTAATACGTGGTGGGTCATACGCGTACCGACAGAGATTGATGATAGTTGAGCTTCTATGCTAGATCCCCGAATGGATGGTTTATCCGTGGCATGTCCCAACCCGCACTCCGGGGGATAAACCAACATTCGTGGTAGTTATAGGAGTTTAAGAATTCATCTAATGTGGTGGGAAGGCTGGAGCATGCGTTGATAACCGAACTCAAACAATAATCCAGTTGTACGGTTTTCTGTACCGTGTACAACAACCAGTGGTGCAACGGATGTTAGTAAGGGTGAAAAGGGTTTTTCCTTGAAACAATGTGCATCATCTCTTTCCTTGCCGAGTGATAAGACCGGGGGTATTAAGAGCTGCACATTTCTCAGATACTAAAACTACTTTTCCGCATCCTAAAGTAAGTTGCACGACTGTCACTAAATTTTCCTACGGTTTGATTCCACAATGGTTATAAGAAATTATTACGAGTTGTGGCAAATTTTATTATTCAAAATATGGATTTCCAACAAGCAGTGTATAGTTAGGTTATTGCGCAAATTCCACTTTGTCGTTTCATTTAAAATTTATCATCCTCCGGGATGGGGTTGCCAGTCCTCCCATTGCTAGTTGTAGGCGCGTTCAGGGTATAATGTGTTTAGCTGTCCAATCCGGTTTTCTATCAGTGAACGGATATTGATGAGGTTTCGGACATAAGCTAAACACTATTATACCACACACTGTTGAAATCCTTGGTGATAACCGGCGTGTTATCATCCCCAATAGACAGCAATAGCAGCTGTTGTTAGAGGCCTGCAAAGGTCTCATCAACATCAGTTGACTTACATGGTAACGTTTTTGTCACCCATGTAGGTGAGCTCCTCTGCTGAGTTCAGGGTAAGACTGCCAGCTGCAGAAAAGGGGACAACAAACTTGCCATGGTCTATTGGGTACCATAAATGTCATCTGTTTCCAAGTTCACCATAGCAGCGAGGATCACCTTGTATGTCAGGTTAAGACTACCGCTGCATCATTGGGAACAAGGAAATAATTTCATCAAAATTTCAATTTCAAAGCCTTTATCTTATCCTTATTTTTATCCCCGTTGGCGGAATTTATTCATTGAAGGGGGATATTACCCATGGTTGTTTTATTTTTGAATACGTTTTTTTTTAGTTAGGTTTTTTTTATTTGAGGCCAAGAAAATTTTTTATTATTATTATTATTTTTATTTTTTTTTTTTTTTTAATCAACGACAATAAGATAATGAATCTAGATTACCTAGATCAAGACGAGCTTCTTGTGGAGTTCGAGGTGAGAGGTATGGGTGAAGCAGCTAAGCAAGCCATATCGGACGAGCTTAGGGGGATGCTTCAGGCAAAGTTCAAGGAGGAGGCCGCAGAAACGTACCTCCAGCCTCAGAGAGCCCATATTGGTGCCATTAAGCAACCCCAGACAGAAGCTGAGGTATGCTTAAGGAAGACACAAGCTTTAAGAACAGAACTGCTAGACTTCTTGGGACAGGACCAACCCAATTTTGAGGAACTACCTCAGTTTCTGATGAAGTTAAATCACATCCAAGGTCGTATATACCGAAGTTCTACGTCCCCAACGTTCCAAGCCCAAACAGCGAGTTGGACTAAAAATTTCAGGGAATTGCGAAGGCAACAGAAAAAACAACGGCGGTTGAAACGGCGATGGCAGAAGGAGGAAAAGGGCGAAGTATATGACCCGAAATCCGACTTGTTGTCTGTGAGCCCTTGGCAATCGGAAGAGGAAGAAGAGAGCCAATTGTCGGGGTAAATCCAAATTCGTTACTACCTCACCATTAGACTGAATATGAACCGGTGGGCTCGGTAGTCACATAGTCAGTGTAGTAGTGAGTTGAAGGCTGGCATGCCGCGCGCGAGAAAGCATGTCAGCATAGGTTAAGTCAAATAGTACTTAAGTCAGTAAGGTTAAGGAAAGGATGAGGTTGACCCAATCACATTCCATGCACATGGTTCAGCAAAGTGGGATTGGGTTAGCGCCATTCATCAGCACAACGGTCTTATGCTTGTTGTCTCATTTCTAGAAATGGGTTTCTTCAACTGGTGTTTGATGCTAACGACGATACTGGTGGCAGCAGCGAGTTTGAGTAATCAGGGTTTGCAGTTCCAAGAGTTTCAGACTGAGCCAGGTATATACTTTGCGGAGGAAGGTAGGGCCAAACTATCCACCAACATTTGGACCATAGTGGGGTACTATAACTTATCGAGCTACTGGAGGGAGTGGGAGCACATGAGACTAACGCAAGAACATCTCCGAGCGACATGTGCAGAAAACGCCAATGCGACCAGGTACGTTAGACATTGCGAGGCGTTGTTAAGTCCGATAGCTTACTTGATGGACCAAATCGAGGACAGTAATAGGCTTCTCCAAGCACAACACGGACGGGAAAAGAGGGCTCCTTTGGATTTCCTCGGAGATTTAGCAGGGGACATAATCGGAGTGTTGGGCCAACGAGATGCTCAGAGGTATCAGGAGCAAATCAAACACCTGAACACCGGTGTACTAAAAACACAAACCATGCTCCAACAGCAAATGCATGTATTAGATTTGACCGGAAACATTATCCGTAAGGAGCATGAGGAAATGGAAAAGCATTATCGGGTAATCCAGGAGGAAATCGAGTCTGTGATGGTGCATGAAGAGTATATGGACGTGTTATTCCAGCTATCTGCGGCCATTTGGATGTATAAGGATGTCCAAGGAGACCTGATAGATATACTCTCGGATGTACATCATGGGAGAGCAAGTGTGCGATTGTTACCTCCTTCGCAGTTTGCAAAACAACTATGGGAAATAAGTAAGCAGATCCCCACGAACCTGCAAGTTCCTAGTTCAAGAGCACACTGGATCAATGTATATCGGTTACTGGAGACCAAGGCAGCAATCATCGAGGATCAGATTATTTTCGAAGTTCAGGTACCTCTTATCCAGGGGGAAGAGTACCAGATATTTCACCCCATCCCGGTTCCAACAAGATACCAAAGGGGGTATGCTTACCTCGAGCCACAATACCAGTATGTTTTGGTTAGCCGCTCTAGAGTGTGGTACCAACCAATCTCTGCAAAAAGGTTGGACGAGTGTAGACGCTGGGAAGAAGGAACGGTAATTTGCAAAGCAGGAGGACCAACGTACAAGATTGAAAGTCAAGATGAGCATTGTGAAATGGCGTTGCTCTCACATGCCAATGAGCAACCGAGCCGATGCCCCATACGAACAGCACTACCTTCGATTTACATTCACCCATTAAAGGATAACCGGTGGATCATGGTACTACCCCGCGAAGTAGTCTTTGATCTGGAATGCCAGCAACAATCTCAGGCAGTGGCTATGAACGGGAGCGGAATTCTATCACTAGACCCTGGCTGTAGTTTGAGGGGGGCCTCGGTGGTCATTAAGGCCACGACTACTTACAAAACAGTAATCCGTGCTGATGTTGTTCCAAGATTCAACCTCACGCAGAAAACAGAGAGGCGTACATTAACATTCCCCGCCAATGCGTTAGAGGTCGAGGTGTCCGAACTACAGCAAACCATCCAAGAACTAAAAAGAGAGGAACCGTGGTCCCAAGTCAATTGGCATCACATCGGGAACTATACGGGCACTGGGGCAGCTTTGGTACTAACCTTAATTCTGTTACTCTTGGGATGCAAACTCTGGAATAGACCGTGGAGACAACGGGGACCAATAAGGCAACGGCCAACACCACGGGAAGGCGGAAACCAGGCTGAGGGGGCGCAGGGAAACCTGATCTGATAACAAGGATAGAACGTAGGGTTAGACATTTAATGCTTATTGGTAGTAATAATTAGTAGCCCATAGTTATAATTTAGATATTTAGATATAGGTTAGGTGTTTAATTTAGACAGCCCGGCACTGAGACTAGCTCAGGGTGTGGGAGTTCCCCACGTGGGATGTAAGGAAACTGAATTTCTACTCCTGTCCTCCTTTCATTAGGGCATGAGATCCCTTTTCATCTCAGGGTTTGGGTTTTCCCCACGCTGTAACGGAATTTTATTCAGTTCCGTTATCAACCCAAACATCAAATTTTAACATACGGCATAACCTTCGAGGTGATACCTCAAATTCTACCAAAAGAAATTACCATGCCGTATTTCGCATTGTTATTGGTTGCTTATGTTACTCAGATTACTGTATATATCCATGCAGTAGGTGAATAAACGTAAACCATAATAATATATAATGCAACATTATCAATTTATTTTTGCATCGATATGTCTTGAGGTAAATGGCATGAAAAAAAAACTCTGCTATTGAAAATACCTACAATTGCACCTTTCGATCGATTGATTTTTTGTTGATGTAAATAAATTTTTGCGCGTGCATTGAGTAAGCGAAAATCAATGTCACGTTGTTGTACGTTTTTGCGTTCGTACATTTTGATGAATGTACAATAATTTGTTTTCAATTTTTGGTATAAAAGGTACAACGGAAAGAAAGAGGAGTTGCGTGCTAGACAGTCAGCCGTGCAGCTGTGTTTAGAAGAGGTAGAAAGTTCAGTTTCTTTTTGGGTAATTTCCTGATATCTAAAATAAAATGCGTTTGTTAACATGTGTAAAATTTAGTGAAATACAATAATAATTTTAAAAAAAAGTATAAATTAATCTGAAATAAATTTAATTAAGAAAATTGGATGTGTTTATTATCTCGTGATACTATACAGTGTTCATTAAGTTACATAAATAAATTGATGTAATCGGGGAATGTAATCAAATCAAGTGCCAATAAATGTGAAATATCCGAAAAATTCGTTTTGTGGGAGTGTTGCAAGTTTGATTTATGTTTGACACCAAAGAAAATTTTTGTTCATTAATTTAAAAATAAAAATAAACGTTAGTGAAATACATACATTGAAAGACTGATCCGGGAGGTAAATTAAAAGTGCGAGTTTTTTAGTCTAGTGCTTTGCAGACTAAATTTTCTTTTTTTTGGTAAGTATGATTTTAGTGCAGTAGAGATACTAACCATTCTAATCGTGGCGAGGTTCCTTAGTTGCTTCTAGCAAAGCTGAGTCTTGCTAGGAGCGAGGGCATCGAAAGTAACCCTGCCCATAGGCGGGACACCCTCTTTCTGCTGAGGACCTCCTCCACGCCATTAAACCACTAATCGTTAAGCTTCTCTATTAATATTTTTTTTGGTGCGTATTTCTTAGGGTAATTATGTTACCCTAAGAAACCAGAATTAACAACCATGGGTAAAACATCCGCTTGAAATATGTAGGACCCGCCAGTTTTGGGTCCGAGGACCCCACTTTTCATTTTTTTTCAACCTTTAGATGGTAAATATTAGGCCATCTTTCTCTTTCTCTTTTGTTATTGTGCGGTAATCTAGGTCCCGCATTTCGTCTAACCCCAAAAACCCACGACCACATCCCCTACAAGACTGAGCTGCGGGAATCAAAGCCGCACATGGGGTTAGTGCATGAAATGGGGACAAATTTCTTTAGCGTTAGGGTATACGGTCGTAAGACGGTAAACTTGTAGCGTTACATAGTATGTAGGGCAATTTAAAAGTTAAATTTAGCTCGTCATAAATGTAAAATAATAATTTGTTGTTTCGACTATCGAATGACCTATAGCAAGTGACTTTGTGAAGTTGGATGCTGTCTGCAGGGACCCTTCACCATCTATGACAACCATGAGATATTGGTTCAACGAATTTACACTCGAGGAACTCGTTGAATAGGTCCACGACATGATTCTCGCTGATCGCCGAACTAAATTGCGTGAAATAGCAGAGGCCGTAGGCGTGTCGTACGGAACGGCAATTAATATTTTAAATGATAAGTGTGAGAACGGTGTCGGCCCGATGGGTGTCGCGAGTGGTCACAGTGGACAATAAGCGGATACAAATTGTCGCGACCAAATTGCGTGAACCGCGCCACGAATTACTGCAGCACTCACCCTACTCGCCCGACCTGGCTCCCTGCGATTTGTTTCTGTTCCCCAACATGAAAACATGGCTTGGAGGAAAAAAATTCAGCTCAAACAAGAAGGTTATCGCCAAGAGAGAAGCGTATTTCTAGGAGTTTGAGAAATCGTATTTTTTTGCGGGGTTAAAGAAATAGCAGAAACGTTATGAAAAGTGTATCGACCTAAATGAAGATTACGTTGAAAAATAAAAAAACAAAAATTTAAACAACTTGTGCCTTCATTCCTAACATGGGTGCTTATTGATCGACCCTTGAAGATTTTTAAATTGCAATGCGCTAACTCTAAAAATGTGTTCGTGTGGAATTGTAGGAACTAACGATTTTTATTTCAATTTCGGGGGCGTAGGAACGAAAATCTATAAACATAACGGGAATACAGAATTGGCACTGTTGCCAATTATAAAAGGTACTCGAAATTCACTAATTGGAAGGGTTCAGTTAGTTTAGTGTTGTAGTTAGTGTTGTAAAGGAATTTAATTATTTTAAATTCCGAGATTACCGACCAAATGGCACAGTGGTTAAAACTTTGGCGTTTGGATCGGGAGGTACTGGGTTCGAATCCCGATAGGGGCAGGATGCAAAAGGAAATTTTTCATCAACATATTACGATCTGTGATAAAAAGGAACACAACTACGACTTCCTATCGGCGTGCAAAACTCATGGGCCGACCCATATTCCATGTCCAGTACTATAGGCTGGCATGGAGCTATGCAATGCACAGATGGTAACGTAAATCGGACCTATAGCCGTATGTCTTCGATTTGGCATAACTGCGTAAGGCAAGACGGGAAAAATAAACCGCGAAAGAGTTGGGTGTGCTTTGGCCCCGAGATTTTTCTTTTCAGAATTTCTAGTTTCAATATTTTATAAAATATTTTGTTGAAGATTTTTAGTTTTCTAGATTTAAGATTTCGTTTCTTCAGTAAGATCCTATTACTTCAGTAACGAATAGACGTTTTCAATAAATTGTCTTTTTCGGTGAATTGTCGTTTTCAGTGAATTGTTACTTTCGGTAATTGTTGTAAGCCAATTTGCCGAAAGCAACAATTTCTCGAAAAAGACAATTCACCGAAAACGACAGATAATATCTAAAATGAAAGTTACTTTTGGTTTGTATTTTGCAACATATTTCAGTTGAGCGATGGAGATACAAATTTCGTTCGAGTACCAAGAGTCCTAATTTCTTAAAAATTCGACTCCCATTGCACAGGGTCTGTTTTTTTCGACACCGGTTTTTTATTTTTCTGTTCGTGGTCAAAATGGATTTACATGCTGCAAACTGTATTCAAATATGAGTTCGACATTTAGCTTTGGAAATCGTCAAATTTTAATGGAATTATGGCATTTCTCACGCGATCATGATGAAATATGGTATAAATGAGTTCTAGAACGGAATTAGATTATTTCACAGCCGATTATGATTAAGTTGGGTTTGTAGAATAGACATGGGAATCTAAACTGATTTTAGGAAGAAGTTCTGGAATAAGCACAACTGAAAGGAAACTATGTAGGATGAACGTCTACTAAGACGAAACTAAGGATCATAAATGGGATTCTAAAATAATTTTTGGAGGAATTCAGGAATATGGTAAACTAAAACAGAAACAGTCAATTTTATTATCGATGAATTTGTTAATTTTGGATGGAAATTGAATTTTGAAAAAAAAAAATTTAAAATAAGTTTCAATTCATAGTAACAGGAATCAGGCCCCACTCAGTCTATTGCTGCTTAACCCAATCACACATATTGTGTCTGTTTGACGAGCATCTCATTAATTTAGAATAGGTTACCTGATACCAGGTAAAATACTTCTGCTTGCAAAATTCTCAAAAGAGTGTGCTCAACTTTGTCACTGGATTGTTTCTGAAATAGATCTTTCTGCATCGTCATAACAATTCTTTGATTCAAGTAATACTTGAGCAAACTATAAGCCAGTCATAGCTTACCGGCATTATATTTGTACACTACATACCCAATTTCATCATAATCGGTTAAGAAATGGTCTGGTTCCGTTCCATCTTCGGCAATGGCGTTTTAAATAGTGAGTTTCAGTGGAACAAGCCATTTATTCTCCAACCCATATATAAGGAACTCAATTTAATGATTCAAATGGAATTTCAATAACACTGTCGGATGAATCTAAGATATAATGAAGTTATAAATCAGAAAGATAGGGTTTTAAGCAGCGACAGAAACCGTAATTATTTCTCGGTGAATTGTCGTTTTCGATGAATCGCTTTTTCGGCGAATTGTCGTTTTCGGTGAATCGCTTTTTCGATTAATTGTCGTTTTCAGTGACTTGCTTTTTGAATTGTCGTGCTACCCAACTGTCAAAAGATTAAACAAATACCATATGGAAATCGTTCTTGGAAATATCAGCACATCTCCCACCTGCATTCTGTAATGAGAAACCAATGCTTTAAAATCTAATTCAATGGCAGTGGCATATTAATATTAATGTCAGCCCTGCCCTGTTACCCCCTACCAATAGTAGAGTTTAGTTTATCTTATCGTTATACTGATGTATATTCTGATCGCAAGCCTCTGGTGGGAGTAATCCAGTTTTGCTTAGCTATTATTCTATAACAGAGCACTGCAATATTGGCTGAGATTGAAGTAGCGATAAACTAAGAAACAGTAACTGATAAAACTGACAACATTTCACTTTACTCAATAGCATTGAGAGAGGACATGAAGGTTTTGATTATATTTAACCGAGAAAATGTATTGAACTAACTTTTGGGTATCGCTCTTCCGATGCAATAGACAGGAGAAATTTAGGAAAATTAAAGCGATGAATAAGCAGACTGACGAATAAAATTTTATGTTTTTCAGTTCATGCCCTCTGTTAAGAGTCGAAATAACGCTGATATTATTTTTGACATAATCGTAAGATCAGATGGGCTTTGCACATTAAATATTTAAGGGTTACACTATGCGCTTGTTTCCGACTAAATAAGTTGATTATTAATTCATATCAGTTATTGGTAGATGACTCTAAAGTTCATAAACGAAATGTCATTGTATTTAGTTCTAAACTGCAAATTTAGTTCAGATTTATCAACCTTCGATGAGAAATATTGTGAATGAGTGGTATGAACTAACCATAAATGTAGTTAGTCAGAAATGTAAACAAAAAAAAAAAATAGCGTGGAGCACACAGATTTAACGGCTCCTCCAGGTCTTAGAAATGTATGCCTAAAGCCAATTCTTATCGCATTTAGCCAAACACTGTTTCAAATGAAAATTTTTACGGCACTCAATCGCAACCGAGGTTAAGGATTATCGGTGTTACAATGGGTTGGTCATACATTATAATATCTAGCGGGATCGCAGGATGGTCTTAGAATGTAATTCCGGTGTCTATCGCATAACTTGGAGACGATTAAATATAAGGAGCGCAGCACAAATGGGCGAACGTGGCTCTGATTGAAAAGACTTGTATAGTATCGGTGTGGTTGGAATGAGTTCTTTTTCTCATGATATTCTCGCCGTAAAATTAATGATGATTTTTAACAAAAAAATTAATGTTTACGTAGCTGAACCTGCGTACGACGAGGCTCTAGTACCGAATATTTGGCATACGCGGCGACCAGCCAATGCTGCCTTGATATCCTAAACTTATAAAGGTTTTTAAAATTTTAATCGAGTGCCTTGATGATTTAATAGCTTCGATCGATCTCTCCGAAATTTGCGGTATTTCTGGCGGCATTGGCATATCTAAACGTTGATTTAGTGATATGAGCCAAAAAGTGCTAATTGAATTTGGCTGAATGGTCATCCCAGGTGACGCTCCAGGCTTCACCTTTGATGTTGCTAAATGCATGCTGTACAAATTGCACCTTCAAGGAGCAAGATGTATGCGCTAAAATTGATGACTAACCGAATGTAATTTTTGTATCCTATTATAGATGATAATGAATTTTGAAAGGATTCCTTTACACAGCCTTTCAAACACCTGGGATGTGTTTTGCATTATTCATTGGTTAAAACTTTAACCACTCGCCTACTGCTATAATGCTGTCCTGTTTAAATGAGCCTGGATTACTAACTAGTATCATATTTTACCATCAACTGTCCTTCTTTCTTAAATTTAATCGAATCTCGATGAAACACCATTTAAAAACTCACATTAGTCATTGCCACCTACCTAATCTTCTAAGCTTAAATCCACATAGATTGCAAATTGCGACTGGTTTCATGAGAACGACACAAAATATTAAAAACCACAAACGTATCAATTACACATTCAATCAATATAATAAGTAGAATCTTAAGGTGCACAAACATGTCTTATTAAATTTATTTATAACACCAGAAATTCACGTGACGCCGGATTATTGATACGCGAGTTTTGCGGTCATTCAATTAATAATCGTCTGGGAATAGTAAATTGATTTTTATTTTTATTTATTTATTCCAGATGCACGGGAACAAATACGATCCGTTAAACATCGCGATTTACGCGAGGCGGTTCTTGCAAACGACGAGAACACGGTTAAAATATTATTGGATGCCTTAGGCCCGGAACGTGAGATTATTGTGAATATGGCACCCGCTGGAGCAAATACTTTATTATTTATGTAAGTATTTTCTGGAAATTTACTTCTAGTTAGTGAATTAGAATAATACGATAAAAAATGTATTTTTAGGGCATGTCAAAGTGGCAATGAGGGTATTATCGAAATGCTGATCGAAGCTGGATCGGATGGACGAGCACACGCAGTAACCAAATATTCGCCACTATATACAGCTGTGCATCATGGCCATATGAAAGTAGCAAAATTATTATTAGAAAAATTTCCTGAATTAGTACAACAGGTTACGGTTGAACGGTGGCTTCCGCTGCACGCAGCTTGTATAAATGGGCATACAGCAGTCGTCGAACTCTTATTAAAATATTCGTACCCAGAATATCTACTATATACATTTAAAGATCCGACGGGCGAATGGGAATGGAAATTACCGTTCGATCCAAATACACAAGATGTTACCGGGCAAACAGCACTATATGTTTCCTGCCTATTGGGCAATAAGCCTCTCGTCGATTTATTACTAAATTGGCGGCCGAGATGTGTACAATCGTGTAAAAAAGAAAGTTCATCTCAACCCTCGACACCGGTTAGCCCGACGAAGCGGCGAATATCGTATGGCATCCAATCGATAATGTCACGGCTTAGCTTAGCGCGGGATTCCATAGAAGAACCCTCACTGGAGGAGATATTTAAAAATCCGCTTCAGCTGAATATTTTATGTGGTGCGGCAAGAGAAACTGCACTGCTAGCAGCGGTTCGCGGAGGTTATCAAGATGTTGTGCAGAGTCTTTTGCATAACGAAGCTGATCCAAATGTTGTGGCCAAGGCTATGGAAGATCATAACGATCCGAAGGCATGCGATGAAATTTATGGATTTTCGAATGTTCCGCTCGCGGAGGCCGCAAGACAAAAATCCCTTCCACTGGTTGAACTGTTGTTAAAATATGGTGCAAAAGATGATCACTCGAATGCTTTAAGTATAGCTTGTTTGAACGGCGACGAACAAATCGTGTGCCGGTTGCTAGCGATTAAAGCACATGCCGACCCAGAGTACAAAATTAATAAGAAGGCACTTTCATCGGACGAAAGCTATGCGTCGCTTACTAACGCTAAATCAACAATTAGTAATTTAACGTACAGTGCGCTATTTCCAAGCACCGCAACAATGATTAATTGGCACAATAACAATTGTCAGCTGAACACAATTCGTTTAAGTTGGTTGAGTGAGGCGGTGTTGCAGTGCAACCCGAAACTAAAGGAGCATCCAAGATCAAATATTTTAGCGCTCGGTGCTCTTACCCGAATCGATATATCACATAATTGTTTGACGTCGTTACCGCCCGAATTATTTTCGTTGTGTAGTTTGCGATATTTGAACGTGGCCCAGAATAAATTGGATAAGTTACCGCACCCCGAGGAAATATTATCTCCTAAGCGGGGTTCTAGTAATCGTCGAAGTTCAAAAACTTCAATTGGTTCAAAGGAATACAATTGTCCGGTGTTAGAAGAGTTGTATCTACAGGACAACCGTTTGGAAGTGATACCACCTGCGATATTTCGACTACCGTCTCTATTGACGCTGGACGTCTCAAACAATAAACTGCAGCTGCTTCCGTTTGAATTGTGGAAGGCGCCCAAATTACGCGAGCTGAATATCGCTTTTAATCTACTAAAGGATCTGCCCAGCCTGCCGAACGATATAACCTGCTTGACAGAGCCGCCGAGTCCTGTGACCGAAGCATTTTTATTTAATCAAACACTGGATGAGAGTGGGCCCCTTCGACATCGCACGGTCACTCAAGTAGACATTACACGACATCATATCTGGTCTAAATCTTTGGAGGTGACCGATCAAGAACTACGCCTTGCCGATTCAAAAACTGACGAGACCGTATCTCAATTAACAAGCCTAAATTTAGCCAACAATCTTTTTACAAGCATTCCAATAGCACTTCCATGCCTCGCGGTTAATTTAACCCGCCTGAATATGTCTTACAATAGTTTACGATCGATGGGCCACGTGACGAGTTATCCTGCGAGTCTAAAACAATTAGATTTGGGACATAATGAGATAACATGTTGGCCAAGTCTTCCACGTATTGCCGCATCGGATCCCCATTTGGCGTGCTATAATCCGCAGGAGAGTAAAAGTGGTGTGAAAAATGGGCCGAAAGGATCGACTAGCAGTTCGGAGAGTTTCACTAATTTGAGTGAAATTGCGGTGGTTAAAACTCAGACCCATAATAGTATTACGTCGTTACGAAGTGCTGTACTCAAAAGTGTGTGTTGTCATAGGCGTCACCTTCGGCTTGAATCTCTTCGAACATTGGTATTGGCGGATAATTTACTCACTCGAATCCAACTATCAACCGACGATGTTACGACCTTAAGCGACACAGATGACTGCGATTGGAGTCTTGTCGGTGTTGCAAAATCTCGACTGATATTTCCAAATCTGTCGATGCTGGACATTAGCAATAACTGTCTGAAAGACATTCCGCATTCGATTCACGAGCTTAATAATCTTAGTGTGTTAAATATAAGCGGTAATGTTGACATTTCAGAACTTCCGCCACATATGGGACTGTTATCTCGTCTATGGAATTTAAATACCCGAGGATGTTCACTCCAGGATCCTCTTCGCTCGATGATTGATAGCAAGAAATACAAGACGATGGACATTATAGGATACCTTAAATCGGTTTACGAAGATGCTCGGCCTTATGCCAGGATGAAATTAATGGTGGTGGGTGTGCAGGGTATCGGTAAAACCAGTTTACTAGAACAATTGCGGCAAGATGGGTCGGGACGAAATAAGAAACCAGTCGACCACTGGGCTAAGCGAATGGGTCATAAAAATATTACATCTAAAACTAGTCGTGGGATCAACATGTCTACCGTGGGAGTCGATATAGGGGACTGGGTGTGCGAAAAAAAATTACGCGGGAATTCAGTTCACGGCCCTGTCGTATTTCGAACCTGGGATTTTGGGGGACAAAAGGAATACTATGCCACGCATCAATATTTTCTGTCGAAACGTAGCTTGTATCTAGTCCTATGGAAAATTACGGATGGGAAACGAGGATTGGCCGAAGTTTTGCAATGGCTTGGAAATATTCAGGCTCGGGCTCCAAACTCACCTGTGATCATTGTTGGTACTCATTATGATGTTGTGGGAGAGTTATTTCCAGCTAAGAAGGCGGAAGAACTTCAACAAATAATTCGAGAACGTTTTATTGCTGTTACCGATGCCGAAAAAATGGGACTACCACGAGTTCTAGATTCGATCGAAGTCAGCTGTAAAACTGGACATAATATAAAATTACTATCAAATTTAATTTACGATACAGCGTTCTCGCTACGATGCCCAGGTTCCAAAGAACCGTTGTTACATCAAAGAGTTCCGGCTAGCTATTTAGCTCTAGAAGACGTCGTCGGATCAATCGCCAGTGGATTAAAACAGGTGGGAGCCGACCCAGTACTAGATATAGAACGCTATCGACAAATGGTCACGCAAGATATGCAGACTCGGGGTTATAAAGGATTTCGAGATAGTTCGGAACTTAATCAGGCCACAATGTTTTTGCACGATAATGGGGTTCTATTACATTATGATGATGCGACCCTTCGAGATTTATATTTTCTTGATCCGCAGTGGTTATGTGACATGCTGGCTCATGTTGTAACCGTGCGGGAAATAAACCCGTTCGCACGAACTGGTGTAATGAAATTGGATGATCTTCAACACGTATTTAAAAGTTCATGTTTGGGGGCGACTGATAATCGGGGATACATTGTGAGTTTGTTGAATAAATTTGAGGTGGCACTCACCTGGGACTCCCGTACTTTACTAATTCCATCATTGTTACCGCCCGATGAAGATTGTCGACCTGGATACGCGGTCATCGTCAAGATTGCAGGCAGATCTCGTGGTTGGGCCATGCGGACCAAACGAAACCAATCACTTAATTTGGATACTCCGTCTCCCTCATCCTTACCAGAAATGTTCCCGTCACCCATCATTACTACTTTCTACGATGTATGCACAATTTCACGTCCTGAAAAATCCATTTCACGCCTCCTGTTGATGTCCTATTTTCCATCTGGATTTTGGTCCCGTCTAATTACGCGTGTTTTGGCCGATGATCAAGTTGTGGAGGCACTTCGTAATATTTATCCGATTCCAAAAGATGTGGCATCCGATCCGGAAATCACCCAGGTTCTGAATATTTCATCGCAATGGAATGTGTGGCAAAATGGGCTTGCTCTTTATTATGGCACTACTCTTATCTTTAAAATGCGAGAGATCCCGGCCATGTGCTCTACATCACCGTATCGTAATCCGAACAATCGCTATAAACTGAAACAGGATGGTGTTTGGTGTGATATCGATATGCAGTCGACCAGCATTTTAGAAATATATTTCCCGTTGCACGGGATTGGCGTGAGGCGTCTCGATGAAAAGGGTCATGAAACCAAAGTGGTTGAAATTGAAACAAACGTGCAGTGCTTATCACAGCTGCTTGCATTAACTGTGGACCATGTCGATATACTGCTTGAAGATTGGTACCCAACCCTGGGAACTAGATTTGTGCATACTTCGGAGGGGAGATTTTTAGTCACGCGACTAGTTCCATGCCCCAAGTGTTTACGTCGAACCGAGGAACGGAATCAGAGTACGAATTTTGGTATAGTAAAACCAATCGTTCAGAATCAGAAAAGTAATACGGATAACTACAATGGGAATGGCGGGAAAGGCCTAGTCAAGCGATTAAGCTTTGATCGGCGCGACGGGTTTGGTTTGAATGGAAGTGCAGGAGAATCTAGTGGATTAAACGAATTACCTGGAATTTTAAACGAACTGGTTGGCACCCGAAAATCTCAAGATTCATTAGGATGGTCTGATTGTGATTCCGGTGTGGGTCCGGATTCTACTGGATCGTCTCGCAATGCTTCAATCGAGGGGCATCCCATGATTAGCAATGATGAACTGCAAAATACGCCTCCAAATTATTCATGGATGGTGGAGGAGTGCATTTTGGCAGCGTACGATAAAAAATCGGTAGCATGTCCGGCACACGGTGAAATCGAATTGAAAGCAATCACACCAGATGTGGTAAGTAAAACACACACTTCCGGAATTTTATAGTGCGATTAAATTCGTTCCTTTTACAGATTTTCCTAGACCTATCGGATTGCTACTTAATTAAACCTGAGGACATAACTCGAGGTCCATTATTAGGCCGTGGTGCATTTGGGTTTGTATTCAAGGCGACTTGTAAAACACGCGGATATCGTTCAGTAGTCGCTGTAGCCATGAAAATGCTACAACCTGTGCCGCCAGGTTCTCGCGCTAAAGAAAGTGCAAAGATTGCATATAAGGCGGCCCTCGGTAAATGGGAACGTGACCCACTTCAACATTCTTGCAAAGCGTATTGCACAGCTCGGCAAGAACTGGCTGTGTTATTGACTTTAAAACATCCGAATATTGTGCCATTGGTTGGCGTGTGCACCCAGCCTTTGGCACTTGTGCTAGATTTGGCGCCGAAAGGAGCGTTAGACTCTGTACTACGACATTATAGGCGCAGTGGAGCTCGAATTGGACCTTACTGTTTCCAGTCACTTGTGCTTCAAGCAGCTCGGGCAATGGAGTACCTTCATCGTCGTCACGTTATTTATCGAGATTTAAAAGCCGAAAATGTACTCGTATGGGAATTTCCAGATCCACATACCGAAGACCATCCGGCGAATCATGTGCATATTAAAGTAGCAGATTATGGAATCAGTAGAGTTACATTACCATCGGGGGCCAAAGGGTTCGGTGGTACCGAAGGGTTCATGGCACCGGAGATTATGCGACACAATGGCGAGGAGGAGTATACGGAAAAAGTCGACTGTTTTTCGTTTGGTATGTTCTTATATGAATTAATTTCGCTTCGACAACCATTTGAAGGCCACGAAGCAGTGAAGGAGTGTATACTAGAAGGTGGTCGGCCAGTACTGACACAGCGGGAAACGCAGTTCCCATCCTACTGTCTCGATCTGATGGTGCTATGCTGGGATCAACAGCCAAAGGTGCGACCATCCGCCAGCCAAATCGTATCGATTGCCAGTGCTCCAGAATTTACACACCTCATTGATGTAATTTCTCTATCGCATAATGGGAACGTGCTTTCAGGGGTCGGATGCCCCGTTTCGAACTATGACGGTGAGTTGGAATTGTTTGTGCTAAATTGTAAATCATAATTTGTAGATTTGAATTTTATAGAGGATACGCTGTCTGGATACGAGCTGTGGTTGCCATGTAATAATTCTCGAATTGATTTATTGTTGGGGTCAGCCAAGGGATGGCAACAGTACCATCGAATATTATGCCCGCAGAAGATTGTATCATCGCATAGCACTAATTTTGGACAAGCACCGCAACAGCATCACGTCCCAATGAAATTGACCACGGGGTGCATAGTGGAGCAGGCCGTTTGGATCGGAGATTCTGAAGGAAATATATACGCTTTTAAGTGAGTATTTTGATGGTGTGTTCCAGAATCGAGCACTAATAATTTTATTTTGCAGCGCTTCCGACTGCATGCACACATTTTCGTATGCTTTGGAGCCCAGCCAGCCTTGTCCCGTAGTAGCGCTTGTCCACTTGGGCCGCATTAATCGAGTGGCTGCTGGACTAGAAAGTGGGCGATTGTTTTTATTAGACTCCACCATGGTACCAACGCACTGCATGTCGGGAGAAGGAAGTTTTGTGTTGACCGAGTTGGGATCGGGCGAAAAATTACAAAGTGTTTGTGCTCTTTGGCGGGATGACGACGCTTGTGAACTCTGGTGTGGTGAAACGGACGGCGCAATTAACGTTTTCTCACTAAAAGACTCGGTTGTCTCGGGCCACTATCCTCTATCACATTTTTCTTCATCGTTCACCCAAAAAGGGCTAAGCGTCTCGTTGCTCTATGCCTCGGATAATTACGTTTACTCTTACGTATCGCCACAATGCATTCTGTACCAATGGAATGCCGTCACAAAAACCATTGAAAATCGACTGGACTGTTCAAAATTAGTACCGTGTTCCGAAAGTTTAAAATCGATTTCGATCGAGGAGCACTTAAGCCCTGGAAAGTGCCAAGTTTCAGCACTATCGGTATACGAAAATGATTTGTATATCGGGACAACCTGGGGATGTGTGATTATCGTCGAGAAACAAACACTCCGACCGATCACCGTATTCAGACCATTCCAAGATGAGGTTAGGTGTATCATTTCCCTACCAAAGGTCGGTAACTCGCAGACGCCTCTAGTTGCAACAATCGGACGTGGATATCGATCTCTGATCGATCGGTATACTGATGTGATAACAACACACGCAACAACACCAGTCGGTGGTGAAAAGCGTAATATATCGAAGGAATCTCAAAAGGATCGTAGCAGTCACATTCATGCGATTATTTGGCGAGCGGACCATTGGACTCCGGTGTAAAATTAACCGTCCCAACAAATATTTTTCTGGATTTTATCTCATATAACCCATAAAAATTTTAAAATCTGATTGTGTTAATTTTATATATTTTATGCCACGGAACCTTTGGCCTGTTCACACACTGATCCCGAAGGTGGTACCGTGGCAAAGTTTTGTGATACATTTATTTTCATCCTTAATTATAAATTTTAAAATGAAATAAAATTATTTTATAGAAAAAATGTTAGTCTTGCATGTTTAATTTTTGTTTAATTTGGCGGCGAAGCCCTGGTTTGGCCACATCGAGTGGGGATTCTTTATTACGGTTAAGTACTTCAATCGAGGCTCCTGCGTCTATGAGTGCTAATGCAAATGGTGGGAGATCTTCCTCGCAGGCGATGTGCCTAATACAAATAACGATTTTATTAGAATTTTAAATTTGGGGCAAAGAATAACGAGCATCTTACAGAGCTGTGTTTCCGTATTTATTCTGCTGATTTATATTTGGCGATGGCTTACTGTTCAACAATAGTTTAAGTATATCAACGTTACCGTTCGAGGCAAGACGATGTAGCGGTGTATCTCCGATTTCATCAGTTATATTAACTTCCGCCCCGTGCTGGAGCAGGTAGTCGACAATGTTGATTTTTTCTTTGGAGCAAGCATACTGTAAACCCGAATGTCCGCCTTTATTTTTATGATTTATATTCGCACCACCGTCGATCAACATTTTAACTACATTTGAGTGGCCACCAAGCGAGGCCAACACCAACGGCGTAGCGAGGGTATCATCGACTGCATTCACTTGAGTGCTGTTTGCCAATAAAAGCAATTCAACAAGACGTTCATTACCGTGTAATGATGCCCAATGCAATAACAATCGTTCATTCTATAAATAAAACCTGTTATACCTAGTCTAATTAAGACAAATAGTAATGTACTTACACTGTCCTTTAAAGTTTTTAAGTCAGGATTTGCCTGGAGTTCGGTCTGGACTTCTTCGAAACCTTTTAATATCAAATCGTATAAATTTACTGGTTTATCAGTCATTTTGGTGTATCTTTAGGCACAAATTATTTATAACTATCGATAAATAAACAATTGATTGATTAGATAAATACTAGAAAAATTAGAATCACTGAAGAGAATCTAGATCTGATACTTTTGAAAATGCCGGTGTCATTCCGTTTTGACAGATGAGTGCTTGTTTTGGAGTATCGATAAGTGAGTCCGTTTAATGCCAAAACACTGTCGATATTATAGTTTATAAATATCGTGTCGATAATATAGAGTCAGTTATGGCCCTGCTGGTGCTTTCACGAAGCGGGATTAAACTTGAATACAGTTCCTGAATGTGCCCAGAATAACATTATCTGGAAGAAACGGTTTGTTAATGGAAGGCAGTTCAAAATATGGTTTTGGCAAATATCGATTATTATAAATATACAAATAATTATTCGACTTTATTTTCATCGCAATAAATATCTTAAGATAATTTTCTCGCGAGCCACGTACCGAATTTCGCTGCCAATGTTGCTTTTTTGAAAGTAAACTCAAGCCTCAATATAAATTTAATAAAACGTTTGACAATTTTAATACAGTTTTCTTATTTAGTCCTTTATTTACCATATTTACACATAACAATTTCTATTCTCAAATATCTAATCGTACTCCATTCAAAATTATTTTTAACAAAATTATGTAACATTTAAAATAAAGAAACAGAAATTTTAAATTAAATTTACTTTTTTAAATTTAAACAAAATTTATGCAAAAAATTTTGCCAATTCGTCTTCCATTTTTATCATATAACGATCGTTCTATATTCTATCGACGATGATCTAACCATCGTAAAGATAAAGAAACAAGTCTGTTCAGTGTTTTTCAGACCCTCGCACATTACACATCTTCAAACTTAAAAATTAGTTTATTATTTACTAAATAGTTTATTAATTAAAAATCACCAAATCAGTGTATGATATAAAGGTGTTAGTGTAGGTATGAACGTATTTATTTACATGTGGGTGCCTAATCAGTATAAATGTGTGAATGATTTAGTTTTTAATTGTCTAATGATAAAAACGATGTAAAAATTATAACGGGCCGGGCGGAGCTGCCCGTGCTCACTATATCATGTAACTATTTCATAGTCAGTGATGGATATATTTTTTTTGTCTAAATGAATGAATATCTAATTCAGAGTAGTGATTGTATGGACGAACGAGTATTTTGATGATGATTCATGTATGGATGTATCATTATGATGGTGATGATGATGATCGATGAAAATGTTTGGTGACATTTTAATTTTCCATTCCATTACAATAATAAAAAAAAACGTAACTAAAAACGTAATAGCACTTCAGCAGCTATCATGTGCTGGAAATAAATCATAATATTTAAGCTTTTCTCATAAATCATTCGATTCCGATCGCGTAATTTTATTTTTGTGTGGACACATGCCACAACAATCACTCTCCGAATTTGTTCTATGCTATTTGACGGCACACTTTGCTTTGATTGGTGGCAATGACTGGGGTAACGGAGTTGCCCGCCGCATTGTCAGTATTTTCTTCTGTCGCGATATATCTTTGCGCATATCCGACAATTTCTTTTCCATTTCACGCTTCCTCTGCAAAAGCAAATAAAATTTGGTTTAATGGATGATATTTATTTGGACATTAGAAACATATTGTTTGATCATTAATTTTTTTTTTCTGAAACATTATGACTGCTTCAATGTTGTTCACCTTTGGTGACGTCTAAATTTAGAAAACTAGTTTGTTGGTGATTACATATAATTCAACGTTGTTGTTTTATCATATAAAAATATTCAAATTAAAAAATTTTCAACCGTAACCATTGAAACTAAAATACTAGATGTCTGTTAAAAATGTAGCTCGGATAGATTCAATTTTGATATTGGGGTCGGGAAAACGTTTGACTTGGTTTAGATTGAGCAAACAAAATTTCAAAATTTTAAAAAACTCAACGGGAAATTAGGAACCAGAAGAAGCCATCAGTAAACCACATGAGCCCCACATGAAAATGGGCCTGAAATTATTTCCAAATAAAACCATTACTAAAACTTTTCATTTAAACCTCCTTCCTCAAATAACACATTAATCTTTGAATTTAAACGAGTTTTCCGGGCTCGTCACATAAATTTGAGTATGAAATTTTTTCAGAAGGTACCGCCACTAACACCTTTAATTCGAACCGCTTTCCAACTTTTACACTTTAGAATTTTCATTTAAACAAGTTTTGCCGGGCTCTTCAAATAAAAATAGGCCTTAAACCTTTTCCAACGGGTCCTCACTAAAATCTTTCATTAAAACTTCTTCCTAGCCATGACATTTTAAACTTATAATTAAGCGAGTTGTTACGGATTATCTCTCTATAGCTTTCACATCTCATGAAAGGATACGCCGCCTGCACGATGGTGTTTCAACTATCTCGGTTCATCGCTCCCTCCCTCCAGTATCGACAACCTGATGTAGTTTGCAGATCGTGTTCGACTTAGCCCTGCCAGCGTAGTCTAGGTCTTTCCCTGCGACGTACGTCGACTGGTTGATGGGACACTTTTCTAATCATTCGAATAACGTTCCTTTCACTGGTAGATAATAATGCCTGGACATCATTTGTTTATGTTATAACTGTCCCGAGATTTACTGTATTACTGTATGAATGCTGGTCGGAGAGAGAGAGAGAGAGAGAGAGAGAGAGAGAGAGAGAGAGAGAGAGAGAGAGAGAGAGAGAGAGAGAGAGAGACGGTTATATGTTTGATCTTATATGCCTGTTGAAAGTCTATATTGGTGAATGGTTATGTTGTATTCCCAACATTTTTCCAAGATCAACTTCCAAGTGAAACACTGGGCAATAGATCGGTTCGCACGAAAACCACATTAGTAGTCACCGATAATATACTTGGCAGGGGGGGGGGGGGAGATGTTTAATAGAGATTAAAATTATAGTGACACAGAGTAATTTGCCACTAGAGACTGGCGTATTTTTGCCTGAGTGCGGTCTTCCGTTAATTGGGAGGCTCCTCTGGGCCCCAGAACGCAACAATAAGTTCATAAAGTTTAGATGCAAGAGTAGCTGGCCGTGTTTTTATAAGGTGATTTCATCAAGACAGGGTATCTTTCCATTTTTTAATATATAGCCGCGTCTACTTCCTCCACTGTGTGATATTGGACAAGTAACTATTCGTCCGGTGGAACAATAGCTCGAATAGAAGTCACTTCGATGCTAGTAATGAGAGAACGCTAGCCACGTTTATTCTCAAATCTCCATTCATGTCTTTGAGGCCTATGGGTCTTGGATGGAACTCCTTAGTAAGATTTCTGCCATTAGCAAGCCAGTCTCTTGAGTTTCCGTTTCCGCTGGGAATTGAAGTTTTCGATACAAGTTCTAATTTTCCTGGCACGGATATACTCTGTTTGGGTGTTCCTAGTGTTGCGAGTCAACCATTTTTCATGCAGCTTTATTTTCGTTGATTTGATGGCACTGGTCTTCGAACCAATTATTTCGCGCTCTTGGAGGTCTTGACTGGTTTTTATGTTGACGTGATCTGACTGGTTCTTATGTTGAAAGAACGTACTAGATTCGACTAGGTTATATATTATGACCAGTTCCGTGGTACGTTGGCCATTGTTGCTACTTGGGATGCCGTTGTTGCTACGTTGTTGTCAATATGGGATTTAGTATCCGCGTTCCTATCGATTTTTGCGCTGAAGTCGCCCACGATAATTTTGATGTCATGATGCGGAGTCTATGCTGCTGTACTTGCCGGTGAATGAGAAAGCTGACTTCAAATTCTCCTTCCTTCTAATGATCGTTGTAGTGGAGAGTGTATCCATTGGTGGTATTAGGGAACCCACTCGCAGAACATATAAGGTACTATAGTACAAGTACGTCCAATTTGTCAGCTTGCCCCTGACCGCGAGAACATACGCTGATTTCATATGAGAAATTGATATCCTCTCATGAAAATTGACCTGAATTATTTTTCGAAGCCGACCATCACTAGAACCGCATCCACGACAACTTCTTGAAAATCAATTCACGGAAATCGGCAATTTGCCAAAAAACAGTTCACCGAAAACCTCAATTCACCAGAAAACCTAATCCAGATCCTTATTTAACATAATGACAATTAGTTTTATGTATGAATATAATATTCACCGACCAAATGGCACAGTGGTTAAAGCTTTGGCGTTTGGTTCGGGAGTTACCGGGCTCGAATCCACCCGATAGGGGCAGGGTGCAAAGGGAATTTTTATCAACAGATTACGATCTGTGATGAAATGGAACACATCTATGACGCCCGGAGTGAAAAACTCATGGGCCGACCCACCTTCCATGCCAGTATAGGCTGGCATGGAGCTATGCAATGTGCAGATTGTGATAAAATCGGACCTATTACCGAACGTCCTCGAATTGGCTAACGCTGGCGTCGTAAGGACGGAAAAAGCAAACCGCGAAAGAGTTAGGAGAGCCTTGACCCCAGAACAGATTGCAGGGATAATAAAAAAAAAATGTAATATTAGATATCAGCAAAATCTGAAAATCCACGACAGGGCAATTCTTGAGTCGCCTTTTAAAGAAACAACCAAATCCCATTATTAAAATCGAAATGTTTCATTCACCATCTGTGCAGATTAACAGAGAACCGTTCCAGTACCGACAGTCCTAATTATTTTCGTTTAGGCAAGTTCCCTGGGCTTTTACGCGCAGTATATGCTTAATTTTCTTGATATATAAGTCGGTTTGAATTCGAATATGAGTTGTGGATGTTTAGTTATGGATAATACCCAATTTGAATGGAAATAAGCCAATTCTGAACTGGCCATTATGAAATTGATTATTTAGGTTAGAAATGGTATTCGTAAATGATTTTTGCGAGAGGTTCTGGACTATGGCCAACGAGGACGGAATTAAGCGGTTTCTCAACTGATCATAATGAATTTTGGTATGTTGGATGAAAATGGGATTCTTAAGTGGTTTTTGGAAGAAGTTCTAGAATATAGACAAATAGTTCTGAAATATGGCCAACTGGAGTTTATCTTACCGAGTCCATACCAGGTTGTACTTCTCGTAAGAAACCTCGATTAATCGAGAGGATTTGTCATTTGTTAAAGGATTTCTACGAATCCCTAGACATTGGTAGGACTATGGAAATGGCAGGTTTCAGTCGCAATGGGAACACGGCATGGAGAATTTTGAAGCCAAAAGCTCTTGACCAGGCGCGGTGTGCGATGTCGCCAAAATGAATATTTTGTAAATGTAATTCAATCGAGCACTTGCTTAAGCAGATAAATTTGTGTGATTGGGCTGAGTAGCAATAGACAGATTGAGAAGGAGAGTTTGTAGCTTCTGCCGGACACCTCATTAATGGATTAAACTCACTTTAGCATCACTACAGCCATTTCCTTCAAAAATAGATAGTTCATCCGTAAAGGTATAGTTTAGTTCTTTCCAAGTGTGCCATATTCAAGTATTTTTTTTAGCAAAATTCAGTTTAGACTTGCATTTCAATACAACATACCTCTTCAAATCTATCCATTCCCAATTTTCGTTTTATTTTGTATACTTAAGTTCGTCATGATCGGGTGGATCAGTTGGTCATATTCCAGAACTTTTCCAATAATCATTTTAGAGTCCTGGACCGAAAAAAATCAAAACCTGTGCTCAAGTCCTAAACAAATTTTTCACTAATTAGGACTCTTGGCAGTCAAACGGTTCTCTCTTAAATTTCTGTCAAAATCGTTGAACGATGTAGTATCAATACTGATTTGATATATTTTTTGTGAATTGTAGTTTTGAATTGTCCTGCTACCACTAGACCCATTTATTTGTCCTATTGTTTAGCTATGACACTTTACCCAACAAGTTTGGAAATTTTCAATATCTTTGTGCATTCTTATCTATTACCTATAAATATCCAACGTCTTGGTAATCTCACGTCGAGGTAAAAACAATATCTGGCTATCACCCAGAATAACCCAAAATTTCATAAGTAATTAACCAATTTTGAATAAATAAATAAACTAAATAACTTTATTTACTATTAACTATTTTAATTTGCTAATCAATATTTTTAATGACCAACAAATATTTCTAATGCCCTTATTAGTTATACCCTTAGATATTTTGAAAACTTTAAAGCTTGCTGTTTTCGTTGAGCTATACTCACCTTAATTTCATGTTCTAATTTTTGTTCTACGACATAAATTTTCTTTCGCAAATCGATTATGAGCTTGATAAGGCGTTCGGCTGCATTCCTTAGATTTGCCATGTACGAGGGCCGACAAACACTTTGCGCGGTCGCTGATGATTGACAACTAATCATTGTGGTTGATGTTGATGGTTTTTTCAAATCATGCTGAGACTGTGATAATTGATTGGCATGGCACGGTTTATGTTTTGCACAACCCTCTATATGCCACTGCAAATGTTCGATTTGATGCATAAGCCGATTGTGTTCCTTGCACAGTTCGTTTCCTTTATTCTCCAATTCCACCAAATAAACTTTCCGTGTTTGATCGTACTAAAAATCCGTTTTGGATACGCGCGCAGGAATAAAAAAAAAATTATTTATGATTTATGATTTTATCGTTTCTATATCGATATTTTTTATGGTTTCACGTGAATTTTGGAAATTGTGCGCACGGGAGTCGTATGTGTGTGCCGTGGTGTAACTAAATATACACAACAACTATAAACTATCCAAAACGAAATTTTGCTTGTGTATATACAAACTTAAAAAAGCTTTTATGGATTACAACAAATTTAAAAATTATTCAAGTTTGTAAAAGTTTTTTTTTGTGTTCTGCATATTGTACAGTTGAACCTGAGCCGTACAAAAGTAAATTGGCATGAGGATGAAGAAACCGCACTAAAAAGCTCAATTAAATTTTATAATGTTGTGTTGATTTGGTTAAACACGAAATGTTCAACATGATATCACGCGCGAGCATTTTGTATACACAAATTAATTAGACTGCTGGGTATGTTAAGCATATGTAGAATTTATGTGTAGATGTCTGGTTACAAACATACCTCTTGCCGTCGTTCAGTTTCGTCTTTTTGCATTTTTGTGAATTTCAAACTTAAGTTCTTGTAATTGGATTCGATTTCGTGACGTTCCTTTAATACTGTGTTTATGGCTTCCAGTAAATGTATTTCTAGAAAATAAAAATCAAAATTTTAGAAATTAGGTCACAAACTATATAATATTTTAAGGTTGCTGTTGGTTTGATGTGTGCGTTATGATTGGTTGAACAATTCCTACGAATTTTTCATTTTTTGGTAACAAAAAACACAAAAATCAATTTTAGGGATATGTCAACGTATTTTCGGTAATGTTTTTAGTTCTATAATTTGTTTATTTATTTACATTTTGTTCTCAATGGAAATTTGGTAAAATTACCGTTGTACCAGGTGGCACGAGCATTCGAGCATTTACCTCTACCTATTTAAGTTGAATGGAATGGTTTTGAGTTATTTTTAGCGGATTTGGTTGTAAAAAATAACCAAATTTTTAAGTCAAATCAAGCTTTGCAGTGGTATGTTATAGATTTTCTAATTTTCATACCAACTTAAATTTATTCTGGATGGATTGGCCTCACAAAACTTCTGCTCGACAGTTTATCGATAATTAAAAGGGTTTTCAATATAGTTATAGTAGTAGAATTAGTATAGTATGAATTGCTCTCAAAGTAGCCGCCTTGATCGGCTGTTATTTCTGATGGAACATCATCCCGTCATAAATTGTTATATAAATGTGCGCAGCGAAATGGCATAGGGCCATCTTGTATATCTGTCGATTATCGTTGGGATATATGTGTAACTATTTGAAGGAGGTAGTGGACCGATGAGGTCTTTATTAATATTTTCGAAGCGACCAGGGCTGCTCTAATGCTTGGATGAGTCAAGTCGTGCAATTTACCAAATAACACAGTGAGTCGCATTTCACTCGCTCCGGATGCTTTCTTCAGAAAGATCTGATTCATTATTTTTTTTTTAAATCGAGCGCTGTATGAAAAACAGGAGTTACTTGATCTTGTGGAAATCATTAGTACAGCGAGAAATATATGGTAGCATTTTAGCTTGCAGGAAGTCTAGAGGCCTCAGACATTATGTTAGCGATTTATGGTCTGTGAAAATCGTTAACGGTTTTATCTTGGACAAAACACTCAAAATGATGATTGCACAATAAATTGCGTAAAATTCCCTGCCGAAACCAACTGGAGAGAGCTTACGAGACATAACGGATGTCAATTATCTTAATAATGTTTTTCGATAACCGCACCCATTCCAAAACCCGAACAATCTGTAGTTATTGCAAGTTCTGCGTTCTCTAATGGATGCTAGTGCTTCTTTTATCATATCAGAAGCATTTTATTTGTTCATTTATTTTGTTCAAATATCACAATAACAATTTTTGTTAACTTTAACCCACCCGAAATCTAACACAGATCATTTTGAGCAATAATTGCTCATTCATAATGAGATATGCAGGTTGGAGTGAGCTGAACAATTTTAATAAAAATAAATATGTTTAAGAAAAATATGCTTTTGTAACACATGCACGGTAACGCCGGCTATACGGAGAGGTGGTATAAGTAACATGTGTTATTATGCCTGTCAAATTTGCTCAAATTCCTTGGAATAATATTCATGCTGCAGCTTTTTCGTGCTATTTATGCCCATATTTAATAATTTGTTTACCTTATTGGTAAACAATGCGGCTCACATCCTCTGATGCTCTGGTTAACGGGATGTTAAGTTGCTGCGAGGCCTTTCATCTGTGGTATTTAATCTTAAGTCATCCACGGGATGTTTAATTTTGTGCATTTAGTTTTTCTAATGAAAATTCTTTCATTGGCAATTACAATTTAGAATTTAAAATAATTTGAAAACCGAGAAAAACCGAAAAATATCAACCGTTTGACTTAAAAGTCAAAGGCAAATAAGCAACATTTTTTACGCCAAGTGAACGGAGTCTTTTTTACTTTTAGGGCAATGTGTAAGATGTTGAGGTATTGGGGCAAGCATCTCGGCTAAATGTTTGGTGAACCGATGATAATAATGCCTATAAATCATTACACCTGCTTGGTAGATGATGGAGGTTTGAATTCTTTGGTGATCTCGTGAAAGAGGAAATTCAACTTGTTTGCATCAAATACCGGCGATTTACGCTTAATTCAAAATCACAAAGTCTTTGAAAACCAATACGATCATTATCGTTTTCGTTTCGACTTGCCATCAGTATATCGTCAACATACACAAAAATAAAATCTAGACCATTCGTAACTTTGTTCATAAAACGCTAGAACGTCTGCGCTACGTTTCTCAGCTCGTGACTGCAGTTTTTGTGTATATCTGCTGCAGCGACAGGTATGTGGTACTAATCTTTAACGGTGCAACCATAAAGATTTATGTTAAAATTGCGTATGTGTGGTTAGATACCGATCTGGCACTGTAAACGTGTTCAGTCTTCGGTAATTTCCGCAAGGCCGCCACTCATTATTATCATGGTTTGGAACAAAGTGTCAAGATGACGCAGCGTATAATGATGATGGACGGTGCAGCCCTAACAAAACCGTTTGATCAAGTGAAAGAAAGATGGCCATTCGTAACAATATTTTATAGCACCGGACTATCATAGCTTGGCCTACTTAACGGCCAAGTTGTGGGAATTGACGAAACAGCTTACCATATTTGCCACCGACAAGGAACAACATAAGTGTTAATTTTTTTCTCTGAAATTTTAATCGCTGAAAGAGAAAGTGAAGCAGACGTGCCGAGGAGACATTTATTTTTTAAATAAATCAAAATTCCATATTTGGTTAGGAAATCTGTAGGTGTGCCATTAGCAGCAATTAGAATGTCTAAAGTTCTGCAGTGATCTCCACACTTCCTAGCACGAAGTCGATGTATTCGATCTAGTCCTTGATTTTGGTCGATTATATCCGATATCGAGATCTGTTTTCCGAATTTGCGAATTTAATGTGCGATTTTAATTCGTTGATTGAATGCATCCGTTTTTGAAGAATTAAACTATCATCAGAACCGGACGTAGCTGACATTGTATTAATAAACGGGTTGGTGGAATTAATTATCTTCCTTTTTTTATCGACTAAGTCACGTTGTACTGCGGTTCGAAGTCCGTCACTTCCAGCCAATACTGTTTCAATTTGTTGAGGCAATCGCTTGAGCCACATTGTTCTTCAAAACTCGTCATTTGTAAGGTTAGAATGCTCTGCTATTATTTTAATTTTATTAAACATAATATATCTGAGGGTTTCTGGTGGGCTGTTAACTATTTCCTGTTTATAACGGTTGCTTTTAGCCATTCATATTTCTCGCCAGGTTCAAGAGAAGGATTGTTAATTATATTGCTGCGAGTGCGTAAAGGTACCTATTGTTTGCTTTTAATTTTCAAGATCGCAAATAGAGGCTCAATATGAGCCGAATTCGGGAATTTGATGCCTATAGATATCCCATCATATATATATATATATATATGAAGGGAAAGGTATAGATACTTTATTAACCTCGGGTTTTAATACATTAGTATGCTGAACTTGGTCTCCTTCTGGTTTGTGTGAGCCTTCATCGTTCCTTTATAACAACAACAAAATAACAAACAATAATTCACAAGATATAACTGAAACAGGGCAGTTCTTGCAAACCCTTTCTATATTTTAACCCTACACTGTTCGTGTAGGGAAAATATCGATCCGAAAATATTGAGCATCTTGAGTTCAAAATCTCTCATTTTTCGACACTTTCCCTATCAAAAATTCTGAATAATTCCCGTGGCTCCACCAACAAATCACCTGAATGTTGCAATAATGAATGAACCCTTGAACAAACTAACACCCAGTTTAAGATCATCAAATTGAAAGAATCTTCTACTAAACTTATCAATCAAGACATCCAATCTAGGTACAAATTTTTAAACTTAACCTCAGTCCTTCACCCCTTGCAAGGCTCAAATTAAACAAGAAAACTATTATCTACCAACCTCGCTGTGAAATTGCATTGGCGCGAGTTACCATTCAAGGCAAAAGCTTCTTAAAGCCCCCCCCCCGGCAGTCAACCCACGAACACCGTTATTTAAGGGCGGTAACTGCACTCCAAAAATTCTTGAAGTTTTCTGAGTATTTCCGCTGCGAACCAAATCTGTCACTTTGCAAACACTGTCCATTACGTTCCTTAGTCATAGTGAAAGTCAGTACCGGACAAGTGATGCCTTGGTTAAAGCTACGGCACTTGGCCAGAGAGCGTTATTGAGTTGCAATCCTACGAAATATCCTGTCAACAAAGAATTTTCTTCATCGATTACACCTCATCATCTTTGGAATTTTCACTGTGCTCAAGTATACTGTCTTAAGTATACTGTCATTCTTCGTAACATAAATTATTCCAGCACAAAAATTATCGAAATTATCTTTGTCAGGTGGCCTCTTGCCATCCTCGTTCACCATCAATACCACTTCTCCCAGCTCCCGCTTACCAACAAACGGCTCATTGTGAGACTTCGATTCTGCATGAGTATCCAAAATCCTGTGCAGTTTGTTGAATGTTCATAATTTTCGAGGTGGGTACCAAATTTCGCCTACACCATCATTTCAGTTGCCAAATATTAGGTTTTTCATTTGATCCGGTTACTTCTCGCTGTTTTCGTCGTCTATTTTGATTTCTTTAATTATTTGCTTTAATTCCCTAAGGTTATGATTTTGTCGATCAAACCCTCGATTCATTTGTTCTGTCAATCTAGTGGCAAATTAGTCTACAAAAATTATGCACAATCCATTTTTCCAGATGGTTCTAAAATTATTTCAACAACTTCACTTCTATTCGTCAGATTTTCTACACTTAAATCTTCTGATATTCACAATCCTACCACTATCACCAATTGCTAGGAATTTCTCCTGTCAATCAGGTTCATATACCACTGAATTATGAATACAGCTAGAGATTTGACGGTTTACAGCACCAATTCTTGTAACTTACACTGCTTCCAGAATATTCTCGAATGTATCGAAAATAATCTCTGAATCATTTTCTAATATTTACTGAACACCTACTACTCCTGAATATTTCAGATTGTGCGCGAAAAATTGCAACGGTTTTGTTCAAGACTAACCTGCTAGAAGTACTGTCGCAACAGTGTTGTGTATCAGAGAAAAATTAAATTTGTGCTCTAGTAAAAATATTAAAAAGAATGACTAGTATGGCCCGTTCCTGGACAACAAGCAGTTTTTAAAATCATCTTTAAATGTTGATTCTTGGAAAGACCGAAGTGTCTAGAAATTATAGCACAAAATGTTTTTTTTGGTTAGGGTGCGAGAACCGATCTCGTGCCATCACATGTTAAGTAACTAGCTTAACTAACTGTAAACGATGAAAGATATAAAAATTAACAAAACCTGTGTTCGACTCGCGCCTGTGATGTTCAATTAGGCACTTGAGTACCTGGTGAGGAAAAGCAACACGTTTAATAAATCAGGCTAAATTCTTGGATATGCAGATGATATCGTGCTTCTTGGCCGAAGATCTAGCGATGTCAAGGACAGTTTCATACCGCTCGATCGCTGCGCTAGAAGACTAGGTTTAGAGATGAGCAGTAGAAAAACCAAATTTTTAGCAACACCCAGAAATATCTCCATGGCAAATCTCAGAATTGGCGACCATAATTTTAATAGCGTTGAAAACTTTAAATACCTAATAACATCGTTGAATGATATGCAGGCAGAAATAAAAACCCGAATCGCAACCGTATAACGAGTTTTCTACGCCTAATCAAAATTACGGCGATCTAAACATCTATCGCAGTCGTGCAAGCTCCCATTTTGTTTATTTTATTTACCATACAGACCATACAGCATGTCTATCCAATTGGTTATTTACAGAAATATAAAAAATGTAAAATAAATAATGGCACTAAAATCAAACCATTAACAACAACATACATTAAAATACTCAGCAACGGTGTTAAAATCCGTTGCATGCGCATTGCAGGACCATGGTAGCCGTAGTTACTGTCGGCAGTTGGAGTATGGTGAGTTGAGGAGTGTAAATATTAAAGAGTGAAAGTATGTCAGCACAATCAACTTTATCACAAATAATATCACGTGTAAAGTTAGCATTGGCACATGTATGCCTAGAAGCCAGTGACTGAAGGCCAAGGAAATGACAACAATGAATTTTTTGAGAAAAATAAAGGAAACTGCTTTTGAATTCTCTTAGAGTGACAGCCATAGAACGGGGACCATGTGACACTTGCGTATTCAAGCTGAGAACGAACAAAAGAAGTGTACAGTGACTTAAAAGGCAATGAGTCGTGAAAATCTTTAGAATTTCGCTTAATAAATCCCAACATTGAATAGGCTTTAGTAACAATCGCATCGATGTGCGAGTTAAACGTTACATCAGATCTAAAAATAACCCTCAAATCGTTATTCATATTAACTCTATTCAAAATTGCAATTATTTTCATGTCGTCTGCAAATAAAATAAAATCAGCGAATGTGAAACAGTCCACAACGTCGTTAATAAATTATAAAAATAAGATTGGGCCCCAGTGGTTACCTTGAGGCACACCAGACGAAGGAATGAAATACTCTGAGTACGTAATATCAATCTTGACACACATCTTACGATTTGATAAGTAGGACATTAGCCAAACCTAAAGGAATAATTTCGCAATTAACATCGTTAAGATTTTTCAACAATAACCGGTGATTGAGTTTATCGAAAGCTTTAGCGACGTCGGTATAAACCACATCGACCTGAATTTTTGAAGCAATGGAATTGACTACCTTATTCTGAAAAACTGCCAAATTAGTGACCGTTGAGCGGCCCGGAAAGAATCCATGCTGACGTCTGCTAATACATTGCTTAGAATAGAAGAAGATTACGTTGCTGACCATTGACTCGAAGAGTTTTGGAATGCAGGACAGAATAATAATGCCACGGAATTACATTTGATATTTTCCAAACATCAGGGAAAACGCCTTGTCTGAGACTGATGTTAAACAATTGGCATAAAGGTGCGGTAAAACCAATTGCACAAAGCTTCAGCAGCGACGCTCAACAGAGAAAAAACATTTTTTTGTGTATTAGAGATAGGTATCATTGGAGTTTGTGAGATATCCTTAACAAAAACGCTACTGAAGTTTGCGACAAAGAAATTGCAGATTGTTAATGTATTATCGGATTTTTGACCACTGAATTCCATAAACGACGATACTGTTATTATAGTTCTTCAGTTTCACAAATCTCCAAAATTTTTTCGGGTTACAGCGTAATCATCCTCTACATCAATCAATAGAAATCAATAGAACTGCTTAACATCGAAAGCTGGACCAGTACGTCTATATCTTCTATGAGCTTTATTACGCAGGGCCCCCAGTTTCTTGATCTCTGAGTGAATCAAGGGCAATGACGGGTGTGAGGCTTTTTTGTTACCTTTTCAGGGACAAACTTTTGTGTAGCAATATTTAACAACTCATTGAAGGTGTCTACTGCACCATTGATATCCATGTTTGATCCATATTGAGAAATTGTTTATAGGACCGTGGTCTGCATTCGCATAATCAATTACAGAGCAATTCTTAATGAAATTCATGTTATTTGACCTGCATTGAAACTGGAGTGTGATAAATACTCGAACATCCGGCAAGGTCATCACAGGGCTCAAGTTTGTAAGATCGATTGTTAATCTGAGAAGTGCCTATGTTTGCCATTAAATCACAGATTAAGGCGGAATGATCGTTAGTATTAGCTGAAATGAACAATTTGCCGTCCATCATAAATTACTAGAAACACTGTCAAGAAAATCGTGACAAGAAACCATAGTCGGATTAAGAGGAAAGTAAACTGTGTATTAGTTATGTGTATTAACTAAGTATTAGCTTAACTGCAATGAATTCTATGCCTGGGTCGGAATATAAAAGTTCACAGCAATGCACTTTTATAAAGCACTCATAAGACCTGTGCTGGCTTTCGGAAGCGAGAGCTAGACCATGCCCTCTAACAATTGTAGATTGTTATTTACGTTCGAAAGGAAGGAAGGTCATTCGTTCCATCTTTGGTTCAATTAAAGTTGAGATAAAGTAACTTCTAGGAGGTAGCGATATCATCGGATTCATCAAATCCAATCGAGTTATATGGCTCGGCCACGTTGCAAAGTCTTAACAACGGATGATTTCACTCAAGTGATGAGTGGCACAGGGGAAGCATGTTGGGCACATAACTCAGTTGTTCATAGATTGAAACAATGCTCTGCTAACAAGTTGTTTTATATTCGTAGAATATAACTTAACCAACCGTTTAGTGAAGTTTACAACTCAATTGTATTGCGGACTCGAGATATCTTACGTAATAACATTCGTATTATCGTAATGTAAAAATCAAAATTATATCGAAAAAAATATTAGCAGAGCGTAGTTTCGATCTACGGACCTCTGGGTTATGGGCCCAGCACGCTTCCACTGCGCCACTCTGCTCTTGTATACAAGTGCGTTAATGGTTTATTTTTTTTAGTATAGTACACATGTCACTTTGTATCAAGCGAAAAATGAAAGTATATGGCACACATGAGAAAAGTATATAAACGTCTTAGCTTAGTTATATGTGGATGATGCAATATTGAATAAAAATAAATTTTGTTTGACCTCAATCATAACATGCTTCGAACGACTTCTTACATCAAACTTATCCCAAAAACTTGAAAGTTGTAGTTCTTAATTCCAGTTTCTATATTCTGTTTTCTGAATATTGTCATGCAGTTTATCGATAGTTATTAGTTGCAAAATTAGTTGCCTTTGGTTTGCTAATTGTGTAAGTATATATATTGCTTTATAAGTTGGTTTTTAACATTGAAAGTACCAAATTACAGCAGAGTGCTTAAAGGTACTTCCATCAATTTTGACGGGTAACCCCTAGGTTTTTCATATATTTATGCCATACAATAGCAAAACCAATTTAAATTCTAAAAAAATTGTTTAACTCTCACGTGAGTGAAGAAAACATATCTTAATTTGAGTGATTAGTACCTACATGCATTTTGTATGGAAACTACTTTTTTCCACGTTCTTCCAAGTTGTAAAATTTCTCATTTTTAAGTGTGATCGTGATCTATCAATTGAGCTAGAAGTTCTCAGAAAATTTAAAGTTTTATTGTGATTGAAACATACAAAAATAGACGTCGAAGATGATACCTCGTCACTCACATAAGAGGGTTAAAGTTGAATTTGCATGGGAAAATAAATCTAGTAGTAACATTTGAGCTGCAAATAGATAACTTGGGACTATGCGTGTTTGTAATTACGAAGCACAATTATCAGCCACTAATTTTGCGTTTTAGTATTCGCTGTTCTTATAGACCAGAGCTGCATGCACCTAAAAGTTAATGGCTAAGTTTTGTAATAGAGATCACAGAAATCCGACTAGAATTTCCCGCGGTTATACATTTCCTGTCTATATCCCGTATTCCTCGAATCTTACAGAGATTTAAATTAGTATAAATTAAAGGGAGGTTGAGTAACGTCGCTCAAGATTAGATTACAATTCGACTGTGTTCGAACAAATTTGTCACCTTTCGCTCGCATTTGGCAAAGATGATAAAAACACCAGCACATTGGTTTTAAGAAACGGAAAAATTGATTACTGAACTTCTTGGAGGTAAAAATTTTTAAGTCATAATAAAATTCAGGATTTACCAGTAAATAAAAAAACATTTGACGTATGTAAATCTGTACCCTATTAGTACCCCCATTTCGTGCGGATATTCAAGGCGAGGCCATATGTTTGTGTAGACGTACAAGAAGTATATGTTATACAAGTATGTGTGATTTTTGTGATCATAGGCATCAAAATTTATCGAACCGGGTGGAATCGGTTCAAATTTTTGGTGCTACCACTCCTGTTTTATGACATTTTCCCATGATAGGGAGAGATGGGGAATTTGACAAAAGCAAAATGCTAACTTTTGATGAAAGTGAATTTATTTTTACGTGACACATGTGCACGAATTAGACGTGCTTGTTGCTAATACAAACACATTTATTCAATACTGTTGCGTTCCGGGAATTCTTCTCTCATGTCATTGGACCAAAATAGGCGTACGGAGGCGAGATCATAAAATCCGACCGGGAAAATCAATTGTTCCAAAATGTTTGTATGATTAAATACAAGGCTAAAAGGCGCCTTAAAGGCGGATTTACACCCTTATTCCCTTAGTCGTATCACTTCATGCGACGTGGCTACTCATCATCTTGGTTTTGTAAAATTATTTACAAAACTCGTTGCGGCTGATTTTCTTGTGACGTATACCACTTCAAACGACAATTTCCATCCATCACTTGAAATTTTGATGCGACAAATAAATAGAATTTTTTTCAAACTAAGGCAGCCAACTAAGATTTAAAAAATATTCACTGCGAGTTTTGTACGAAATTATTCAACATATTTTGATTTTACCATCTAGTAACCAAGAAGATCCATAGTCACGTCGCATGAAGTGTTACGCCTAAGGGAATAGAGGCCTTAGTGTTGCATTCGTTAGTTCTGGCATTCATTCAAACAAGTTTTTTCGACCGATCATCTCTTGTGAAAAAATGTAGAAGAAAAAAATCGTCATTTTGGTGCAATATGATTGGTCGAAAAATATTGTTTGTTTGAATGAATGAATGAACGAACGAACGTAACACTGAATCCGCCTAAATAGTTTGAAAAATGGTCAAAGTTGGTTTAAATATATTGTACGAAAACCAAAATAAAAGAACGTTTAACGGTAAAATTGAATAATACGGAAACGTATTAACGGTACAAATTGAATTTCGAAAATCTCCTGACAGATTAGACATAGTTCTTAAAACTGTTACATACACTCTACGTCACTTGAATAGGGCCAACATAATTGTTTTGTTTTATGCGTTGTTGAGAAGAGAAACCATTAACAAAAATAATTAATGAGATTCGTTCATCTCTGAGAGTAAAAAAAAAAAAAATAAAATTTGTATGGTTTTAGTTGTTCACTCGAATAGGGCCAGTCGATTGTTTGAGCTCTCTGATTCTCTGAACTCTCGAATTTTCTTTAAATCAATTATTTTACTGTTACAGTGACGTAAACTAAAGGTTCTTTCGAATTTAAAATTACTTTGATTTTATTCGAAGTCATGGGTCGTGGAAACTCGTTAAGTGAGGTTGAGAAAGCTAAAACTGATAAAGAATCAAATCTTACGAGTCGCGTGATTGCAAGTAAAATCGGCAGAAGCAAATCAGTATTATTAAGTGTTCTAAGCATCTTAAGTTTAAAAAAATACAAGAAAACCGCCTCTGAATATTTTGCAGAAATCGGTTGAAATTTTGTAGAGCGACGTGAAATAATGAATGGCATATTGTGATGTTCAGCGATGAAAACAATTTTTATTTATTAATTGAATTTGTATTATGGTCTGGGCGCTACTTTGTAGTATGAAACCATTGATTTAGTTTTCCCAACAGGCAGGATGAAAAATAATTCTCCAGGATTTCCTGAAACTTTTAGACCATTACAATGGACATTTCAACTCGATTATGCCTCGATTCATAATCCGCATGTCGTGAAAAACTGGATTTCGACATAATTCACCAGATTTGAACATAATAGCAAATGTTTGGTGATGGCTAACACGAAAAAATTACGAGGGAGGAAAACAGTTCAAAGACTCTGAGGATACTTAAAGAGGCGATAAAATCAGCTTGGAGTGAAATTTCCTTAACCCTTTCACGCACAAAACTTACTCAGGCATAAAACAAAAGTTATGTTCAGTTTAATAGCTTTATTTATACATAAAAAAGTGAATTTCATGGGGACAAAAGTATCCCAATTTTTAACAATGGTACTCGGTAAAAATATTTCTTTCGGTTGCAAAACATAGATGACATGTATTATTTGTACGGTTTTCAATATGTTTTTCGTCCAACTATAACTTTTGGTATAAAATGACAAATTGACGAAGTCAAGCAATATATAACGGTTAAATTTGTTTTATGAAGCACATTAAAAAGGATTTAAAGAGAAATGAGCAAAAATAAGATAATAAACAAGGAAAATATATGTGGGACATACATGTATGTTAAAGGGTTAAATTACTTGAAATTGCTGTCCGACTCGATTCCTAATCGAGTTTACGAAGTGATTTTATAAAACGATGGAAGTACCAACTACTAAAAATTTAATTTTAGTTTTCTGTTTCGTTTTAAAAGAAATAAAGGAGTTGAATTTATTCCTGATTACATTATTGCTTTGTTCTGTTCATTATTTTGCCTTTTTTGAGTTGGCCCTTTCAAGTGCCCCACTAAAAACACACAAATTTTATTACTTATTTTAAACAAAATTCAAAAAAATAACGGTTTTGCTCTCGGAGATAAACGAATCTCATTAATTGTTTTAGTTACTGAGTTCTCTTCCTAACAACGCATAAAAGATAATAACTCGAAAGAATAGAAAAATAATAAATTGGAAAAATTAAAAAAATTACGTTGGCCCTGTTCAAGTGACGCGGAGTGTAAATCGCATTTATGCGTCATTCCAAATCCACTAAGGCTAAGGGTGTTTTCCAAACACCGACTTATTACAGACTTATTTGACGCCATCTTGAATAAGTCGGTTAACTCATTCCAATTCATTGTACCGACTTATTTGTGACGTAATAACAAAAAAAAACGCAATTTCTATTATAAGGAAGACTAAAAATGTCTTGGCATGTTGGTCGTTGTCACTAGATTTGAAAATAAAAACTGCATCACAAATAAGTAGGTGTTTGGAAAACAGCCTAAGTTTAATAGATTTAATCGAGTAAGTTTAAGTATTTTATTATCCCGCCCCAGTATAACAGCCATGCGTAAATTTTAGAAAATAGAAAATATCGATATTACAGCCAGTAAAATTGTAGCAGGCCTTTGATTTTACTGAATGGCCGTACAAAATATCGTTTGCCAAACAGTTTTTCTTTAACTGGCATTTTCTTTGAAAAAATTTAATCTAGCAACCAGGTTTTCAGTCAAAAATAATCGTATATAAAGAAACACCGGCTCTCTATAAACACAAATTTGTTATTCCCTATATAACCTAGGGACTGCAATGCTGCACTCATAAAAATAATATTTTCAAACACAAACCACAAACGTTATGGATATTCACTTACTTTCTTCATTACGTATAATTTTTGTATTAATATCACCAAAACTTCGTGGAGACAACATTTTAAAATTTTTCTAAACAATTTTTCCTAACAAACTTTTCTTTTTAAACAACTCTTGTTATTTTTTACACCGGTATGCAACATAAAATAAAGGAAAGCTGTACACAAACTAAAAAAAAAATTATAAAACAATAAGGAACTTAAATAAGTTTTTGTTTTAGTACGAACGAGTTAAAGTGTAAAACAGAACTAAACAGGATAACGAAATGTAACGACATCAACCCTGAACTTTTTTGTTATAAATATTTTTTTTTTGTACTTTTGATTTGTTTATTTCGTTGCTGGAGCTTTGCTGCGAAAGTTTTGTGTTCGTTAACCATTAAATTGTCGTACGATGGATAAAACTGATATCCTTTTGTTGATTTCAAATTTATTTGTTAGTTTTGTTGATAAAAGTATTATTTGCAGTATATAGGGTGGGGCAAATATTTCAAGTTTCTAATGCAAAATAATTCATTTCCATTTTCCATTTGTCGAATCCCAGTGATTTAATATTACAGGTAGACTTTATTTTTAAATGCTAGCTTGGCATTTCTGATCTTTAGATAATAACAGCAATGTGTATTACGTTTAAAATCGATTATTGATTTCCTGATTTTTTTATTTTTCAAAAATATGTACAAACAGCAAATATATTTTTGTAATCATAATAATAATAATAATAAATTATCTATTCATTGAATACAAAAATAGAAAAAAGAATTATAGGAATGTATAAATGCCTTTATGTTCATGTTATATGACTAAAGGAGCTACTTACCCATCAATCAATTAAAATTTGTAAGTGTTGAACTAGCAAGAACGCAAATACATTCAAATCGGTTTGTTTGAGATATGCATGGTTTGATTCCACTCCTGATTTCATCTACTGCTATTTACATTTCAAATCAAATACTAGCAAAATATTAGAAATACTAGAATATATCAAATCAAAATAGATATTTTTATTGTGCCATGTTATGTCAAGAGAAAATATTATTTAAAAACATTAAATTGGTATTGCATGTTTACCAACATGAGCGATACAAAATGAAAGAGGGTTAGATATTATAGGAAATGGTTTGTTATTATCGAGGTCAATAGATATAACAATGTACTAGTCGTGGGACAAAATATGTTCAGGTAGACTTCATTGAAATGTCTAGAATTCTTGAACTAGTATATTGGCAGATGTAATCTGGTTTGGTGCTACCAAAAAGAGTAGGAATAATAAAATCATCCTGATTTCTGTTTTTGGTAACCACCATATTAGTTTTAGGTGACGAGCTTGTAGCATCAAATCAAGTCTGCATACCCGAACCATTGTGAAAAACCAACCTTGTGGATTTTTTTTTTCACATTTTAGCAGAGCCTGAGAAACCCTTAACAGAATATTAACATGAAAGGTTGATAAAGTTATACCAAGTATCAGTTCAATAGTTACACGCCAATCAATTCTCTTTAAACATAGATTCCTAGCTAGTTCAACGGATTAAACCAAACTAAAAGAAATTAGGATACTCTATTCCATACACGGCAGGCAAATATTTATTTTATTTTGACTTAATTTTAATTTTTTAGCTGGGAAGTGAAGATGAGGAATATTTATCTGGTTGGAGATCCTAGACTCGACGAAAAGTTCTCAACAACAAATCTGTCTTCTCAAAAAGACAAGAATTGGTACCTTTGAATTATAAATCGAATATTTTAAAGAACTCAGAGTGCAAGAAAATATTTATTTGGAATAAACTTTTAAGTCACTACAACTCAACTTAATAGTTTTAGGTAGCTTTCTCTAAAGTAGTTCACCAGTCTTCATTTTCGAAGAGGTTTTGTTTTGTCTGCGATCGCCGTTATATTATTATTACGAATTTCGGGCGTTCTATATGGATTTAAATTACAAACTTTATTTTCCAACATCTTTTATTGTTTACTTTTTAACTTGCACTATTCACTGGTTAAATTACAACTGTCTCTTCGTTCTAAATCACTCGCACTTAATAGATAAGTATCGCATGCTCTAGATCTTTTATTGCATCTGCAATTGTAAATTACTTTCATGTGTATTCGCGAACATTCCAACATCATCAATTCCTCTGTCTTGATGATTAAAGCCGCTCTTAATTCCAGGACTTTCCATGATGATGGTCGCCGCCGTTTATAATTGCTTTCGTTATCACCATATTCCCCTGAACTTGTAATGTGCTATTCTAAAATCCAATTTCCAATCAGTATTGGAGGAATACTTGACCCAACATCGATCGATGATGTAAAGAATCACAATCGCTTAATAAAATTATAGTCTCCAATTGGCTTCGAACTCGTAACTTTTGGGTTGATTGGTGGTGCATACCTTAACCACTCAACCACCGAGTGTTTTATGTGTGTAGGTAGAGCAGAATTCTTAACACTACCCGCACCTTAAATCTGTTATTCCTGAGCATGAACCAGCACGACTTTTCGTCCACCTCCAAAGCGTTCTTGTATTTGATACACATCGTCATTGATCCTTTTGAGAATTTTTATGAACCTCTCCAATCTAGTTGTGCATCCTGAGATCTCTTTTTCTGCTTTCTGGAATTCAGCCATACTAAGTCATCTGATCGAAAATCAGCAAAACCTTACACTCTGATCGTATTGCACTCTCTCCTGCAGATCGATCATTGTCCATTCATCGTTGTTGTTTATATGTAGCTATGTTATTTTTGCGGTCTCTTACTGAGATTGACAAATCGGTCGTTTATTGGCTTTCTGGACGCTTTCCACTACTGGCTCATTATGTCTCTCATCCTTTCTCTACCTCGTCGTATTTCATCACACCTCGTCGTGTTCCTTCTCATCTCCATCGCGTGCCACCTCATCTTCAGCATTCAACTCTTCTGCCGGAATCACTCTTTGCAATCGTACTGGAATCTTCTACTGCGCCTTTCCCAAGGATCTTTGCTCCATTTGATAAGCCAAATCGTCCCTCCTTTCGTCTGGTTGTAAACTGTCTTTAAGCAGATTTGCATTCGCCGAGCAAGAACCAAATGTTTGATTCTGATTTTTGTTGTTTCTTGAACCTTTTGTGGTTTTCTTTATTCCCGGTGACTGTTTCACTCGCCAATTTTCATGTTGCTTATCTCGAATATCAGGCTACCGCGGAAATCCATCATTCCAGCGCCGCCAACACTTGGCTCCACACTTAACCGACGCAATTTTTCGGGATTCCGATCACTGTACGCTAATTTACTCATTGCTCCACCAGCACTCTACCGATCACTGCAACGTTGCCCAAATTGAATTTTCGGTTAGTACTTTTTTGTACTTTCGTCACAAAAGACTTAATAACTTCTTTCAGTTCTTTCAGTTCGCGTAAGTTTATCCAGTTTCTCAATCTGCTCGAAGTATTGTTTATCCAGCTTGGCAAACTAACCGTCTTGCTGCTTAAATGAATCTATTGAATCGATTCTCTCATTTTCTTGGTTCCATCTAACGTTTTGCAGCCTCGACAATAGCTCTCTCTCCTAATTCCTTTCCTCCTAAGTAGAAATTTTTAATTATTACCGAGAATCAACTTGCTGGCCCACTTTGCTGTACAGTGCATAATCAATTCAGTTCTTTTAACTTAAACTTTTATTATTTTTAAATAATTTTTAATTTTGATTGGGCTGGGCTAGAATAAAATTTCGAGATTGAACGATGTTACTAAATAAAATTCTTGGTTGGGATATCATTGCAGGTGTAGTGTTACCCGATGATATTTATTATTTTTATGTGATGAAATTCTGGGCTAACTTCATAAGGATGTATAATTGCCGGTTGGAACAGATCGCTAATGTTTCGACAGATAAAATTCGCAAGACAACATCATGATTTGCAAAATGAGGAGATGATTCCATGAAACCACTCAACGATTCTACTTAACAACGGTGACATAGGGCACAGCAGTAACCTAACTGAGAGCAGTAAATACCATAAAAAATATTTGTTATGTTGATGATGTACTGTCTGCGGCAAGTCGCATAGATTAAATAATCACATTGCAAACACATCTGATACAATTATTATCAGGTGGTGGTTTTAATCTCAGGAAGAGGTGTAGTAATGCCTAAAGAGTGCTCGATGCAGTTAAGGACAAGTTAAGATAACACTACTAGCATCAAAAACTATGGCAGTATCGTTAAAGAAAATATTTATCCCAAGGCTGGAACTTTAAAGAGCACTACCGTACCGTTAACAAGATTAATAAAGGCCATACAAAGGTCTTTGGAATTACAACACTAGTCTATGATTATCTTGTTTCAACTATTACGTTCGCTTGGATTCTAGGAGAGTCCCGATAATGCTTAGTTAGAAAAACGAGCATGTAATACGCAAGAAAAGACAAAGACAACAATATCCAGTTGGGAAAGATTTTCGTCTCTTTAAAAGATTAGATCTATCGCCTTTTTAAAACGATTTATGAATAACGCAAGTAACAACGAGCGATTTAAGAGATATTCGGGATAAGATACTCATAATCGTTCCAAAATCAACATTTCAGGACGAAATAAGAGCTTTAGAGAAAGACCATGCCTTAAGGATGCCAGCTAGTGCTCAATAATTTGTATGACAACAACAGCGGTACATCTAGTCTTGTTGGTGGTTGTTGAACAACGCCTTTATAGGCACTTAGAAGATTTTTCTCACGGAGACGATTGTGTAGTCATATCTACAGTGATTGCGGTACAACTATTAACGATGCTGATAAACAATTATTTGGAGCTTCGCGGGAAACAGCTGTAACATCCATCATCTGGAACGGATACGAGGCGGTTCTTAGCCAAATCGAAGCATGTATCGATCATTATCGACGCAACAATAATTGAAAATGTACATTCCTTAGATAACCGTTGCCAATGGATACAAAAACATACCTAAGACTGCTGGAGAATAGGGTCATCAAACTACCTAACAATACTATAGCGCTGATTAAAATGAGAAAATGCAAAATCCGGTTTAGAAGTGAGAAATATAGTGCTGGTCGAAGAGGAACCAAATTTGCTATTAACTCTAAGGTTATTAGGAAAAATGGGGGAAATATTTCCAAGTAGAGCCCCGTCAAAATAAACCAATTTTATAACACGCCAGGCATATATTTGAAAATATTTGCGACACTGACACTTGCATAGAAAGAATGGAAAATTATAGTTCATTGTAAACTGCCAAACTATTGGATGGAAGAGCAGCAATTAAGGAATTGTGTAAAACATCTGACACATTTCAGTTGAGTGGCCCCAGTTGTGTCTTGGCTTGGTGTCCTGATTGTGTAGGGTCGTTCTATTTTATTTTAATACTCGTAAATCGTTCGGAATGCAGTTTCAATTATTATTTAAATAATTGGACTTCTACAGTACCTCCCTCCTAGTTTGAAAAACGATTAAAAATAAGGAGCGGATAATTTAGGCGTTGATTTGTACGGATCCAGGCTGGTTTTATCGACCGATCTATCTACAAAAACGGCGAATGACTTTATATAGGTGCCCGTGTACGGGGTTAGAGTCTAATGCTAACATTATTAGCTCTTAATCGCAATTATCGAGCGAGTTTAGGACTAACATATCGTTTGGTCGTGATTGTCGTGTGATCGTTGGGATAGGATTTAGTATGGTGGTGTATGGTGGACGACTGTGTCGGTTGATACTAGAGAAAAAAGATAACTTTTTCGACTTCATCGTTGATGTTTCCCAATAGATTTGAAATTCAGGTATTTTAAAAAGCTCTAATGTGTGATTGGTCCGTTGAAACCCAACCAGGGTCTCAGTGCTTTTGGAAGGAGCAGACTGCTGCTGGATGAGTCGTACTGGCATGTCAGAGGGATTGATCTCACTTCCTTCCATTTTTTATCAATTATTCTTTTATGCTGTCCCCATGTGCCCTTCCAAATAGTGCCTTACTTCTACTCTATTTGTCAACTTTTCATAACCCAAGGATTATTTCATTCAAATTTACCGTTGTTCTAGTTCATTTAAATCCCCCCTCCCAAAAACTATTCATTTTAGTATTTTCGGTGAATTGTGTTTTCGGTGGATTGTTGTTTTCAGTGAATTGCTTTTCGATGAATAATCATTTTCGGAGAGTTGTGATGCTGCCATTTTTGCTAAGACGGGAGTACTCTACTCAAACTGTTCTCAATGTAAACTGTTTAAGTTTACAGACCTACCATAGTGTTTCTGGTGGAAAACCGAGATTGGGTACTGTGCTCAAAATTAAAAAAGAAACCGAGGTAAAATTATTACCTTAAAAATTTATTTATTTTACAAATTTAAAATATTTATAATATATTTGTATTTGTTTTTTGTATATAAATTATAATGTAAATACCTAAAATTATTAATTTTTATTTTTAATTAAAATTATGTTATTTTTGTTTTGTTTGGGGACTTTTCATAAAACCTATAATTATAGATTAATTAAAAAGAGTACAAAAAATTAATTTATATCCTAACAATTTTTTTTACAATATATAATTAAAATCATAAATTATCAAGAGTTAATTTGTATAATAACACATTATGCTAAATTCATTGTTATAAACAAATTAAGGATTAAAATTAAGGACTAGAAATTGTTTATAAAATAATACATCACATCAACATATACGAGTGTATGTATTAGTAAGGAGTATATTACGTAAGTGTTGCATTTGGATTTGTATATGAGAATCCTTCAAATTGTTGCTGATCCATTGATTGGAGTATGGTTTTATCGATGGGTGTTAAGCGTACACGTTCCCGCGTGAAAGCCTTATCGAAATACTGTGTATCGAGAGGATGTCGCTATGCGGATCAAATACATACAGGTTAATAAATATCGTACGGTAATTGTATGCTTTATACTTACAACTTGAGGTTTGAATGGTGGTTCGAGGCCACGTGCCTCTAAACGTTCCCAATTTATTGGCCGGAAGAATGGTTGCTCTGTAATATCACCTCGTACACAGAATGGTGCACCTAATCGTACCGTCGCATCCTTTTCTAAAAGTGCTTTCACCAAATCTAAAGCTTCTTGTGTCAAATAAACCGGAAACCATGGAATTTCATTACAAATCGACCAGAATAATTCATCCTCATCCATGCCGCTGAATGGTGATTGTCCAATCAACATTTCGTATAGTAAAACACCAAATGACCACCAGTCCACGGTTTGATTATATTTTTCACCCTGTCCAAATAAATATTTTATTAATTTGAATAATTACACGAACCACGACGATATCCTTACTTTAATGATTTCAGGTGCCATATAATCCGGTGTACCACAAAATGTATCAGCTGTTTTCTCCAAATATATTTGTAATTTACACATTCCGAAATCTGCTATCCGCACATGTCCATCGAAATCTAGTAGTACGTTGTCTAATTTTAAATCACTGCGGAAAAAATTATTTAGGTCAGTATTTGTTCATTAGATGTCAGTGAGGGTAATAATCGTCATACCGATATACGATGCCTTTTTTGTGTAAAAATTTCAAACCAGATATAATTTCGGCGGCATAGAATCTTGCTCGTGGTTCTGGAAATCGACCAGCCTGCTGGATGTGAAACATGAGATCACCACCGTTCAAATATTCCATCACAAAGAATAGATGACTCTGGAATGAAATACAAAAAATTGAAAATTGTTTTAAAATATTATCAAGCTAAATACCTCAACAAACACTTGGTTGTCTAATGGTTGTTTCATTTTCAACTATATGTTAATGTTCAGAGGTCGAGAACTGACTTTACTGAGAATAATCATACATATTATTGCGTAATGATTATACATTATAAAAAGCAATAAGGTAGTACTCGATATAAAGGTAGGAGTAATACAAATATAATGATAAATTTCGAACGGCAATAATTTCGGTAAATAAACCCAAAACCAAAGGAAATCCAATATTAGACTATTAGAAAAGTTTTGCTAGTAAGAAATGCGCCCTGAATGCTTGAGATAGAGAGAGTGCTTACATCCTTTCTGGGTAGCTGGAAATCTGAAGCACTAGAATGGCAGAAAATCTTTCCCCAATCGTCGCCTAGCCAGAAAATGTGGGGATAAATTATATATAAGCCTGGTTGTTTTCGCAATATGGCACCATATCGGCATTACATTCACATCGTCAGCTCAAATACCATATTTTGGATAATAGTACGACAAAACAAACAAAAGCCAGTAGCAAAAGCTAAACCAAACTATATCAAATCATCTCCAATCATATCAATTCACATCAAATCATATCAAATCATATCAAATCATATCAAATCATATCAAATCATATCAAATCATATCAAATCATATCAAATCATATCAAATCATATCAAATCATATCAAATCATGTCAAATCATATCAAATCATATCAAATCATATCAAATCATATCAAATCATATCAAATCATATCAAATCATATCAAATCATATCAAATCATATCAAATCATATCATATTATATCAAATCATATCAAATCATGTCAAATCATATCAAATCATATCAAATCATATCAAATCATATCAAATCATATCAAATCATATCAAATCATATCAAATCATATCAAATCATATCAAATCATATCAAATCATATCAAATCATATCAAATCATATCACATCATATCAAATCATATCAAATCATATCATATTATATCATATTATATCATATTATATCAAATCATATCAAATCATATCAAATCATATCAAATCATATCAAATCATATCAAATCATATCAAATCATATCAAATCATATCAAATCATATCAAATCATATCAAATCATATCAAATCATATCAAATCATATCAAATCATATCAAATCATATCAAATCATATCAAATCATATCAAATCATATCAAATCATATCAAATCATATCAAATCATATCATATTATATCAAATCATATCAAATCATATCAAATCATATCAAATCATATCAAATCATATCAAATCATATCAAATCATATCAAATCATATCAAATCATATCAAATCATATCAAATCATATCATATTATAACAAATCATATCAAATCATATCATATTATATCAAATCATATCAAATCATATCAAATCATATCAAATCATATCAAATCATATGAAATCATATGAAATCATATCAAATCTTATCAAATCATATAAAATCATATCAAATCATATCAAATCATATCAAATCATATCAAATCATATAAACTCATATCAAATCATATCAAATTATATCAAATCATATCAAATCATATCAAATCATATCAAATAATATCAAATCATATCAAATCATATCAAACCATATCAAATCATATCAAATCAAATCAAATCATATCAAATCATATCAAATCATATCAAATCATATCAAATCATATCATATTATATCAAATCATATCAAATCATATCAAATCATATCAAATCATATCAAATCATATCAAACCATATCAAATCATATCAAACCATATCAAATCATATCAAATCATATCAAATCATATCAAATCATAACAAATCATATCAAATCATATCAAATCATATCAAATCATATCATATTATATCATATTATATCATATTATATCAAATCATATCAAATCATATCAAATCATATCAAATCATATCAAATCATATCAAATCATATCAAATCATATCAAATCATATCAAATCATATCAAATCATATCAAATCATATCAAATCATATCAAATCATATCAAATTATATCAAATCATATCAAATCATATCAAATCATATCAAATCATATCAAATCATATCAAATCATATCATATTATATCAAATCATATCAAATCATATCAAATCATATCAAATCATATCAAATCATATCAAATCATATCAAATCATATCAAATCATATCAAATCATATCAAATCATATCAAATCATATCAAATCATATCAAATCATATCATATTATAACAAATCATATCAAATCATATCATATTATATCAAATCATATCAAATCATATCAAATCATATCAAATCATATCAAATCATATGAAATCATATGAAATCATATCAAATCTTATCAAATCATATCAAATCATATCAAATCATATCAAATCATATAAACTCATATCAAATCATATCAAATTATATCAAATCATATCAAATCATATCAAATCATATCAAATAATATCAAATCATATCAAATCATATCAAACCATATCAAATCATATCAAATCAAATCAAATCATATCAAATCATATCAAATCATATCAAATCATATCAAATCATATCATATTATATCAAATCATATCAAATCATATCAAATCATATCAAATCATATCAAATCATATCAAACCATATCAAATCATATCAAACCATATCAAATCATATCAAATCATATCAAATCATATCAAATCATAACAAATCATATCAAATCATATCAAATCATATCAAATCATATCAAATAATATCAAATCATATCAAATCATACCAAGTCATAACAAATCATACCAAATTATATCAAATCATATCAAATCATATCAAATCATATCAAATCATATTAAATCATATCAAATCATATCAAATCATATCAAGTCATATCAAATCATATAAAATCATATCAAATCATATCAAATCATATGAAATCATATCAAATCATATCAAATCGTATGAAATCATATGAAATCATATGAAATCATATGAAATCATATGAAATCATATGAAATCATATGAAATCATATCAAATCATATCAAATCACATCAAATCATATCAAATCATATCAAATCATATCAAATCATATCAAATCATATCAAATCATATCAAATCATATCAAATCATATCAAATCATATCAAATCATATCAAATCATATCAAATCATATCAAATCATATCAAATCATATCAAATCATATCAAATCATATCAAATCATATCAAATCATATCAAATCATATCAAATCATATCAAATCATATCAAATCATATCAAATCATATCAAATCATATCAAATCATATCAAATCATATCAAATCATATCAAATCATATCAAATCATATCAAATCATATCAAATCATATCAAATCATATCAAATTATATCAAATCATATCAAATCATATCAAATCATATCAAATCATATCAAATCAAATCAAATCATATCAAATCATATCAAATCATATCAAATTATATCAAATCATATCAAATCATATCAAATCATATCAAATCATATCAAATCATATCAAATCATATCAAATAATATCAAATCATATCAAATCATACCAAGTCATAACAAATCATACCAAATTATATCAAATCATATCAAATCATATCAAATCATATCAAATCATATCAAATCATATCAAATCATATCAAGTCATATCAAATCATATAAAATCATATCAAATCATATGAAATCATATGAAATCATATCAAATCATATGAAATCATATGAAATCATATGAAATCATATGAAATCATATGAAATCATATCAAATCATATAAAATCACATCAAATCATATCAAATCATATCAAATCATATCAAATCATATCAAATCATATCAAATCATATCAAATCATATCAAATCATATCAAATCATATCAAATCATATCAAATCATATCAAATCATATCAAATCATATCAAATCATATCAAATCATATCAAATCATATCAAATCATATCAAATCATATCAAATCATATCAAATCATATGAAATCATATCAAATCATATTAAATTATATCAAATCATATCAAATCATACCAAATCATATCAAATTATATCAAATCATATCAAATCATATCAAACCATATCAAATCATATCAAATCAAATCAAATCATATCAAATCATATCAAATCATATCAAATTATATCAAATCATATCAAATCATATCAAATCATATCAAATCATATCAAATCATATCAAATCATATCAAATCATATCAAATCATATCAAATCATATGAAATCATATCAAATCATATCAAATCATATCAAATCATATCAAATTATATCAAATCATATCAAATCATATCAAACCATATCAAATCATATCAAATCAAATCAAATCATATCAAATCATATCAAATCATATCAAATTATATCAAATCATATCAAATCATATCAAATCATATCAAATCATATCAAATCATATCAAATCATATCAAATCATATCAAATCATATCAAATCATACCAAGTCATAACAAATCATACCAAATTATATCAAATCATATCAAATCATATCAAATCATATCAAATCATATCAAATCATAACAAATCATATCAAATCATATCAAATAATATCAAATCATATCAAATCATATCAAATCATATCAAATCATATCAAATTATATCAAATCATATCAAATCATATCAAATAATATCAAATCATATCAAATCATATCAAATCATATCAAATCATATCAAATCATATCAAATCACCTATTTCTATTCATATCCCTCCCTAAACCGCCGTTTGCAATTCACTTGGCGGCTCAGTCCGAGATAGCCAAGAATATTCTTGGTCTGAAGAATGCCAAAATCCACTAAATTCATGCGATTTTACTGCCGAAATTCATAATGTTAACGATAAACCTAACTTGGTATAACTTTCGCACAACGGACATCTAAACAACAACAATCATAAACACTTTGTCAAACCCAAAAAGTAATATTTAATGTCATCTGTAAATGATCAAGTAATAGTAATACAGAAGTGGATCTTATTAATTGTAAATCCGGTTTGGCTAGCACAATACCGAAATAATTTCCTCCAATGTTACAATTAGCCAGCACCCACGTAACCGTAAGCGATACGGCTGTCATCTCAGCTTGAAACACCATACGCAGTACATCCCAAGTATCAGCTGATCATGTGGGAAAATGCAAAGCCTGATTTTGGATGAAACTACGTTCCATTAGAGTAGTAGGTTCCCGAAGCGGACTTCAATAAAAGAGATGGCGATTGAATTTGCCTATCATTTATCAAATTATTTTTTAGTATTACTGACATTGCATAAGTGCTCCCTGTGTAACATCTTCTTCCTAAGATTAATGCGACACTGGACTGAATTAACGTGGTAATTGTACTGTGCAGATAACCGATCAGGCTGGTGCTCAGTATAAAATCTAGCTCACTCTGTTAATGTATATTCGGATTCCTCACACTCCCCGGATCACACAGTCGCATTTGTGTATTGCAGATCTAGACACAGTTGAACACATTTTCCCCGCTTTCTTGGGGCATATAATGAATCTAATTCTAAACACAAATTTTAAATCCTATACTCTTTACAATCATAAACAACTGCTGGTGAGAAACTGTTCGTTTGGCCCTGTTTTCCAAGCATTAATATCTCTGTTATTTCAAATCTAGCTCTAGGGACAAATATACTTTTGAAGCTGGTCCCTATGTGCCGAAATATCAAACCAGGAAATGAGGTTGTTCCGTCTGAAAACTCTGTGTTGGATCGCTAAAGGTGGGAAACAGCTGTGATGGAGCCTGACAGCAACTGTTCGCAACTGCAAGGCAGCCTTGCTTGTCTCTCTGTTTTAATCCAAGAACGGAAGCTTAGAAAATAAAAGTTTCAGACATTCTGAATATGCGGATGCGAACGAGAGGGGTGTGTTAATTTTTGAATTTATTCTTAGTACCAACCATGTATATGCAATGTTACTTATAAGGCAACGTTGTCAAACTAAAAAATGTGAACTGAAGACGAAAGAATTGGACACAAAGGGGGAGAACATCAAAAATCTTTTTTTACATGAACTGGTTGGTTTCCAACAACAGTGTTGATTACAAAACCTCTAATTTTAGGCCTGATACTTCAAAGCTCACCTTTCAGAAAACCTCGGCCACTCTGAGGCCCAATTTACGAAAACCTCTTCTTCCGGAGTTCTGTCCTTTCTGCTGTAGTAAAATACAGAAGTTTTACCAAGTGCGAAATCGTTGGAACTACTGCTGAAAACTCATTTTTCGGGCTACTTAGTAACTGCACCTCAAAAATTCTAAAGAAGAGCAACATCCTATGGGCAGTTAAGAGCGTGAGGACATTTAAGTCCACAATACAGGAATGCATAATAACTGTGGCTGGAGTACCAATTGCCTCCAGAGAATTCACTTCGCAAGATGACTTCAGTTCAGAATGTGTTAATTATAACTAAGGCGAGTAAAGTTCTCATTGCAAATAGACTGCAGGGTCACATTAGAAGTTCGATAGTGGGATATAAGCTGCCAAAAAATCCTAAGCTTATTGGGGGAAATCTGTGGCAACAGCTCGTCAATCCCTTATTTAACTTATTGAAAAATCCCTTTAATATAAGGAACTCGAACAGTAATGGTATGTCTAATGTCGATTTCAATGAGTTGAAGTAAAACTAAGCTAATGTCGGATCAAATCGCGTTATGCCAGCTCTTCTGGACAGTCACTATTACCTAACCGAACCTCTCAACCGAAAATAAAAGATTTCAGCTGTGGAATGAAATGAATAAACTTCTTAGCAATCTTCTTGGCATCTACTCTATTATTCACTTGAAATTACTCACACAATTGCTCCTAGGTGTCAGATAAGTCTTAAGCATAGTGAAATTGTACGTTTTGTAGATGCGCGGGGAGTTCGATTATTAACACAACTTATTGTTAGTAGCTAGTTTGTGAGGACTACGACCAACAATCAATATTTTTCTGGATGGTCAGACTGAAGCCTATGCTAAAAAAATCGCTAAAACTTGTTGGCTGAATAGCTAAGAAATTTGATGAACAAACTTTTTACAATGTTAGATGAGGTTTATTTGGATGGCGTAGCAGAAATAAAAGCAAATACCAACTTATGGAATGAATGTGATAAGACCTAAAATGCCTCAATTTACCTCGGCAGAAATTTTCTTCACCTCAGTGTCAATTCAAAAATCTGAAAAACCGAAGGTATCAAATGTACAAAGCGCCAAGACCTTTGTAATGAGGTTGACTAGGATCCATGAGGGTGGCCATAAAGGGCAATAATTTTGAGAATAGAAATAACGATTCTCACGCAACAGCTACTAGAATGCAACGGTTCCAGTTTTTCGATGGATAATTTGATGAACAATTGTGAGAAAGTTTGGAACTGTATCAACTCGGGTTTTATATAAGATACCTATAATTAGCAGTTTGTGCTAAACCTGGAGAATTTCATTGTTTGTTTAACTTCTGTCTAACTTCTCTCAATAGCGTAATTCGCAACAGACTCGAAGAAAATGTCGAGAAAGCCCGAAAGCTTACGCTGTCAAAAGCAATACAATTCAGTTGGCAAGGAGCAAAATATACTGATGTCCATTATTATTCTGGACATAAAAGAACTCAAGCTGTAGTTGCAATATATGTATATAGAAAATATTGCCAAAATATAATCCTAAAATACAGAACGGATGCAGAAATCCGGAACTTGTTTCGTAACAGTACGGAAGAGTTTTTAGACGTTAACTGGCAAAGTAAAAATGATGGCTTTACGAATAACGTTGCGATGGTTCTTGTAGCCAAATTTAAGGACAAGTCTGCAGGATACATATATGTTTAGTGAGACTATCGCTATTTTCCAGCAATTTGGCAAATATGAGATCAACTTAAAATCGTGCATCAAATATTTAGGGTAATTGCCGCTCTTTCACGTTTAATGCCAAAATTTGGTGGGCTTCGACAAAATCTCTAGAGATTGTTGGCCGGTATTGCCAAATCTATTTTACTGTACAGAGTCCCGATTTGGGCTGAATTACTGCAATTAAAGTACCATATATATTGGAAACATGAATTCAATATGTCAGTATGTCAACAAATAACTTGTGCTTTTCACACGATATCTGATGAGGCGGCGTATGAAGTACAAGGAATGATTCCAATTGCTGTTTCAAGCTCAATGAGTGCCGACTTGAGAGAATCAGAGTCATGAGGTCTGAGATAATGGCTGCTTGACCACAGTGATGGGAAGATGGACATTCCGTCTTATACATTTAATAGTTGTGCGGTTACACTACCAACAATAACTTAACAACCTTCGCAATACGCAGATCTGGCAGCATAACCCTGGTCGTTACTCTCGGAAAGATGTAGTTTATCTATAAGATTGATAATAATCAAGATTTCCAGAAATTGCAGAACCAAACCTCTCTTATATAATTGGTCCATTATAAATCTGGCAACTATTATTTCTAACTATTTCAAGAAGGTCCATGACTGATGGGATATATAATCAGACTTACTATAATAGGACTCTGCTCTTGCTTGGAATAAAACGCTACGCAGAGTTATACAACAGAGAATAGTCTCTTCAGCTGTAATTAAGACGGAAAGGTATTTTTAGGACCACCAAATTTGTATAATGCAAAAAGAATAAACTCCAATGAAGATTACATATGTAATAAACCTTTAGGTGTAACCAATTAGCAGCTTTATAAGAGGTGCGTTAGACTGAATGGTTGAACTAGCACAATAATATTTTGCCAAGTTAAATTCTAAGCAACCAGTAAATAAAACATAATACTTAGGGGGGAAAGTGTCATTGGATCTCCCACTTTTTTTGCTGTTTACTAAGTTGTGCGGGAAAGCGACTGCGATGCAGCATTTGGAGTTTGGGCCAAAGCCCTCAATTCATCTATATATCTATGCTGAGAATGCATTTTTTGGCACTGAACCCGCAATAATATTTACAAAATGTTCGATTAACACAAAATCATAAGGTATACCATCCATGTGACGTCATGCACCTAAATTAAATAAATTAATTAATCACAATACATTAAATAATTTCGATTGTGAATCGCGGGCGACCGCAACAACTATTTTTTGGCAAAATAGACAACAAAACACATTTATTTATAAATAATAAATCGTTGTGCACAATAATTATAAATATTGTTATTGTTCATGCAAAGGGTATAAACCTAATTAATTAACGAGTTAATTTGATGATTTAATTTGTTTGTACAAACATCAAAATGACTAAATTTCGTCTAATCACGCGCAAAATGATAGTGTGACGGAGATTACTAGCAGCTATTAGTAGTTTACGGTAGTCAAAATAATAATTTTCAATATCACATACCAGCACCGTACAACTTCTTTCCGTGTTTTGGTTTAGTAATTTTAGATCGCAAGGTTTATCACATTTGATTTCGTTTTTTAAATATGATTTATAAAAATAGAAACTATATTTAAATACTGGCGATAATATACTTACATCTGTTTGGAAAGTACAAAATAAATGGCATAAATACGGATGATTTGTGCCCAATGCTAAAACTTTTCTTTCTATTAGCGTGCACTCGACATCATCGTCCTCGAGGACAACGTCTTTTTTTAGACATTTCACTGCATAGTAATATTCCGATTTTTTTAGTTCCGCTAGTAGCACCTAGATGGAAGTGGTATATGTTATAGGTATATTTTTGTATTACGTGCCGATTTAATAATTTTTACCTTGCCGTAGCTACCTTTACCGAGTACCGCCAAAAAATGAAAATCATCAACCCCATATTTTCGAAACCTTGGAATAACTGTGGCCGGTGCCGTAATTCGACCTGACCTCTGAAATTGTGCGTATGTGTATGAAGTCTCTGTAAATTAAAAATAAATACAAAATGTTAAATACGTAATATGTAAATTCTTGAGCTGAAAATCAATCACACAATGTAGAGAAAAATTTCTTCATTCGATCATGCACACCTCGGACACAATTTGTTGATTGAAAATAACAAAAGATTATTGGTCGAGCGTCGGATGTGTATACGAGCACATCAAGACATGAAACAGGTAGGCGTCTAGTCAGACGATTTATGTTTCTCATAATTTTCCCCGTGAATAATAATTTGGACATGATTTTTAATTTAATTAGTTTTTAATTAATTGGATAAATAATTTAATAGGTAAACAAAATTTGTAAGTGTGCGGCCATCAATCATCTTCTTTTAATCAACGTCAGCGGAATTTTAATTATTCGGAAAATATATTTAAGGTACATAGTTGGAAATTATTTTGTTTTCCCCATATTTAATATAAAGGTCACGTGTTAATATATTTTAAATGCGTTTATTATACTGCGCGATTAGCTTCGTCCGAACGGCTGTGTGCCAGATAAAACGTTTAAAGTTATTAAGATGAAATTTTTATTGGTTTTCTTTGAATTTGTGACACCAAATGAAAGTTTTTTGTTGCGACGTCGACAAAGTAATTTTCACTGTACACAGTTTAAACCGATTAATTTTCTTTTTATATGCGCGATTCACCTTGAATAATTTAATTTTAATCTTGTAATTTGTGTATAAAAGATTTGTGGAAATTGATGATGGCTATTAAACGCTTATAGTAAATGAAAATTTGTAATTTGGCTAAAGATTAAGCGGTGGTTTCCTCTTCTGTCGCCAATTAAATAAGAATTATTCCGTTATTCAAGTACGACTTTTATTTATAAAATGGACGGCGTTTGGTTGAAAGTCGTTTAATATTTGCATTACATTATCGAATTAGATGAAAATGCAAGTTAATGGTGTTACCTGTCTTAGACGGAATAAGGGAAAGGTTCTTTTTCCTTGAATGTAGTTATTCAATTTTGTAGCAATGTAAACTAACTGGATAAATATTCAATTTGGTTAAAATGTCTACCTGTCCTAAAACTGATTATTAAATTTCATTGGTTCAAACTGAGTTTTACATTGTTAAATCCAATTATAATAAGAAAAATTAAAGGTAATAGAAAATTTTAGGTACCTTGAAATAAAAAAATTATTCTCAAATTTAATATTCTAGTTGGAGTTTTAGAACTTATCAATGGATTTTTAGTTTATACTTCAGTTCAAATGCCATTGGAATTATTTCATCTAGTTCGCTTTTCCCCTCGCATTAAAAACAACAAAAACAATAGTTAGTGGCTGAAACATCACGAGATAACCAGAACTTCGGAATAAATTCTCAATATAATAACGTAATTGATTTTAAAATAATTTATTTAGCGTCATCATGAAAATCGAACCAATTTTGACATGTTTTCATGATACTCGTACACAATGAAGTGAGAGATTAAAACTATTCTGTTTTGCTTTAAAATTCTGGTAACAAAATTGTTGCTTGGTCAAAGACATTTCAAACGATTTGCCATATGATTATATTCTAAAGAGCAAAATATTACTGATTCCAGCGCCAGAACGGTAGTTTTGGCTACTAAATGTGTATGACGATCTTCAAGACCTTTTCAATGATATGCCGCACTTCTATATCAAAGGAATAATTTGTTACCAGTGGCAAAATGGTGAACTTGTGAAATAAACTGCTGTTGTAATCGAATGAGACTGAATGAATTGAAACTGGTTTCAGCGCCACAATGGTACTTTTGACTACTTAAGTGCTTCAGCTAAATTTACAGCATTCTTCAAAATCTTTCCAACGATATGCGAGAAGTATATATTGTCTAATAAACGAAAAATCGGCTACCAGCGCCAAATCGATGAATTTAAGAACTAAAGTGGTGTTATCAATATTGTTTCCTGTTATTGGGCGGGTTTTTGGGTGATTTCCAATCCCAAAAGCTGTTCAATTCACCATACTAAAAATAAAAAAAGTAAGAAATTGAAATCCTCCTAAAGATTATGAAAAATGACCCTGGTCTAAAACCATTTCTTTCAACGTTTTGAGGGTCCCTGATCCCAAAAATGGAAAAAACATAAGTTTATCCGTGTGACTGAATGTCTGGATGAATGGATGTCTGTACCGATGATAACTGAAGAACGGCTTATGTGATTCCAGTTTTTTCGCCAATGTTCTTTTATTTTTAATTCGGAGAACATCTTAGTGTTCAAAACTACCGTTGCGGCGCTGGAAACAGTTACAGCTTTTATTATTCCCATATATCCATGTGGCATATAATTTCAAAGGTCTTGAAAAATCAAAAATTTTCTAATTAGCACTTTAGCTCACAAATCCTCCGTTTTGGCGCTGGTAGCTAATTATTCAATTATCAGGGAAGATCTTGAAGAATGCCGTATATTTTTCTGAAGCACTATAGTGTTCAAAACACCGTTTTTGCGCTGGAAAAATTTACAATTTTAAATTTCACAGTAGAATAGCAGCAAACAAAAGGCGGAACAGAAACCTAAGACGCCAAAAGAAGATGTACCTAAAGCGAAATTTCCGTGTCGAAAGTGTGGAGCAATTGATTTCCACAGTGATTACCAATTTCGCGAAAAAAAATGTTTTGATGGCAAGCAGGCCGGCCACAAAGCAGGTTATTCTGAATAAGCTGCATCAACACGACGCTCCCGTAGAGGACAACGAAACGTCAATCCACTTCGAAGCCTTGCTGTAGGCTGGCTTTATCCGTTTCGGACCGAAAGTTAGTTGAGCCAACAATCGTCAGCACGAAATTGAAATTGCAACTCGATTCCGGATTTAACTCGACGATTAACTCCGACAGCAGCTGGAAACTGCGAGGATCACCAGCAATAGCCGCGTAGGAAGAGCAAGCAAAGAGCGCTTTGGAAAACGTGATTAATATGCTTGGAAAATTTACAGCATAGTTGAAATTGTACAACCGAGAAGACTTTAGTGTCACTTAGCAAATTCAAATTTGAACAAAATTCAATCACAAAAATGGATGAGAAAATTAAGCAAAACATGTCGTCGCACTTCATTGATCCAACACTGATGGTGGGAACAAAGCAAATCTTTCTCAATAGGTGGCCGGGGTAGCAGCTTCAGCATCTGAAGCATTCAATGAGTTCAAGAGATTACAATTATTGAGAGTAATTAATTAGTCCGATCGATTAAACGGATTTCGCTGCACTTCTGGTATCCGACAAAAGAAAGAAAGAGAGTATTTTATTTATGCCGATTATTCAACAGCCGGAAGAATTATTTTTGATGCTGAGTCAATACTGAGTGTTCAGCAAAGCCGACTTGATCGATGCCTTCTTTCTGGTGGAGTTGGATGGCGTATTAAACGAAGTTATGACGATCGACACCAATTGGCCTGTTTCGAATAAACCGCCCGCAACCGTGTGAGAAGGCAGCACCTGGCATTTTTCAACAATTTACGGAGGAAGTGACGAGAAAAATCATCATGGCATTCTTTTCGAGACATTGAAGCGCATTCAAGTGTACGTTTTCAGCTTAAGTTCGAAAATTGTTTATATCATTCGAACGGCTTACGACCAGATCCCCGGAAAACACAGATGCTGAGTCCAATTCCCGAACCAATAGACGTCCAACAATTGCAAGCATGTCTAAGAGCAGTTACATGGTACGACAAGTTCGTAAAACACAGTGGGAAGCAGCCCACAAAGAAGTTTTTGAGAAGCTTAAAAAAGTGCTTAAGTTGGACTAGGCGTTAACCTACTATAACGATGCAGACGCATCGAGCCATGGCATGGGGCCAAATTGATGCACGAACTACCAGACAGAATTAATCGGCCCACCATGCACGTCACATCGACATTCACGAAGACTGAGAAAACTACCCGTGTTGCCAGAACTACCCGCAGATCTATCGAGAGGTATTGGTATGGATGCCAACTCTGAAAAAGTTTCATCGATTTACGGTCGCAAGCTCGAGCTTCAGACCGATCATAAACCGCTATTGGCGATTTGTGGATCGAAGAAATTCCGGTGTCTTAGCTGTTTGCACCGATTTTGCTAACTTACGATTTAACCATGAAATACCTGCTGGTCACGAGAAACCAGATGAATAAATTTTTATTGGGAGTTTGGGAAACGCATGCTGCATCGACGGGTGTTTTGCAATTGATACATCAAAACAGCTGCTAGTAACATTTGCGGCCTGCAGTACGAAACCAGTATATGCGAAACATTGTTAAAGGGTTCCGTCCTCATCGAGAACGAGAACTCTTGGCTGCGATCACCTAAGTAGATAATGAGTCGCTTTATCGTAACCACATTCTTTCCGAGCGGCATGTATTCCGTAAATGGTTTTTGCTACCTGGTGATCATTGCCGTGTTTAGCAAATTGACCAGAGGTTTTTAAAACGCGATCAACAACGGCTAAAAGGACGATCGACCACTTAAAAGAAATTTGTTTTTGTTAGGGACTCTGCGACACCATTTTTGTCAGCAGAATTTGAGTCGTTTTGGGTGAAACGACACCGACGAAGGAGAAGGTAATACCGATCAAATTTTACACAAATGTGTTATCGTTACACACCTTCATTTGCTCTTGGTATGAAGTCACCTTTTCAAGTGATGAAGGGACGATTGACGAAAACAATATTGGAGTTATATAAATCAAGAGCCAAACATCCAATAGAACGCGATGCGAAAATGAATCAACAATTCAATCAGCACCATGGTGCAAAGTGGAAAGTGGTTGGTCAAAATTTTCAGTAATAGTAAATGGTAATGGCCACCCGGAGTTAGGCACAGTTAAGAGAGAAATTAATATTCATTCAAAAATTACAAACGAAAAATAAAAAATACATAAATCTATTTTCTTCCGTTTTGGACGGTCGAGGAAACACACGCATCGCACCATCACCAATAGAGTAGCCGAAGTCCCTGCGCGCCTTAGATGTTATGTCCCATTTTCTGCCGTTCCACATTTTCCGAAGCAGATTGTGGTCAATATGGCGGTGTTAGCAGGAGGCCAGTGCGGAACTGGCTCCGAACATTACCCTTGAAGGTGAAACTTCCACGCTAGATGGTCAGGTAGAAGCTGGACTCGTATTGATTTACTAATGTGAATATCTCAGTTCGTCCCGTTGATTCCTGAAGAGTACAACAAGCAATGAGGTGTTAGAGACTGAGGAAATTGCAATTTATGTAGAGTAAGGCGGCAATCAAGCAGTTAAAATCAGCTGCACTGACATCTAATGGGGCGAACGCTTTTCATTATCCAGATAGTCTGAAGACATACGCAAAATAGGAGACATTTTACACCTCTCACTGTCTCCTGTAGCTGTGTGAAAGGAGTAAGATTCTATTGTATCAAAGCATGTCAACAGACATCACTTAGAATCCTACAATTAGGAATATTAATGGCATCAAAGAAAGACATGCTAATCTGTGATTTGGAGAGAGTGTTCTGTTTGTATAAACTGTTGGTACATGGTTAGTCATAAATGACAAGTATGAAATGTTGAGGGCGTATACAATTTAGTTACCATCGCGTACAAATTATTCATTCACATTTTCACAACCTCTGAAAATAATGTTTACATTCTTTCAACGCATTTGCTATTTGCAGATTTATTGTCTGCACTTCAAAAATATAATTAAATCATTTAATCTCATCAATTTATCTTAAAAATAATGTTAATGTTTAAATGTAAATTATGATTATCGCACACATCGTATTTGTTTATGTATATTAAGGCATCCGATTATATAAATACCTAGATCATCATCACTATTCGATTCTATTCGATAAGCCGGGTTAGCGCTTAACGGCGTAACTGTTGGTGATTCTCGAGTATCATGAACTCCTGGAATTTTAATATTTAGTTTATTTTAGAACCGATAGATGATTTACGCTTTCAAATCATATTTTGGTTTGTTTAAATTATTGTTTGGTATAAACTGTCAGTAGTGGTCCATCCGTCGCTAATTTAATTGTAAATGACATTGGCCCAATGTTTTCATTTGTTTGATTTTCTTCTTAAATTTTTTTCGTGTCTCAATTTATTTTTAAAATTAAATCGCTTTTGTGATCATTTTTAAAATTTCACCTAAAGTTTGGGTGGGCAGATATAAAAACAATAAACAGTTAATTGTTTAGTGGTGGGCCCGTCTGTGCGCACCGAATAGTTATCAATCACATGTTTAACAATTTGTATATTTACGATATTTGGGAACCACTTGAATATGTATAATACCTCGAAGGAGTAAATTATTTGCCAGATGCGGAATATTTTAGATAATAACTTACGTCAAACACCGCGTCACTCCGCGCTTATATAGAGAGTACAGTATTTATAGGAGATTACAATAATCTTATGACGATTTTGGCAATTCAACAATAAAAGCGATAAAAAATTGTATTAGACAAGCGAGACCACTAATCCACTCTACCTATATGTCGTGCACATACAAATGCATAATTTGGGTTGCTAAATTAATTTGAGTTTTAATACGGTTGTACATTATTATTAATTTATTGTTGAAATAAAAACAAATTAATATTTTATAATCAATTTAGAAATAGAAATATAAAAGTTATTTTAAGATGTTCCTCGTACATTAGTTAGATGTATGACTGAATGCTAAACTCGTATTTCTTGCGCAGTATTATAAATAATGATTCGGTCAGTGATCAAGATATTAAATAAACGGTGGGTAGAAGACACATTTTGCCAACAAATATTTGCACAACCCAAACTAATTTTGTAAATCTTTTTAAATAATTATGGGGCAACAAAAATTTCATTTTATAATTGCATTATTTCAATCAAAATGTTTTTATATTTTTAGACAGTTTCACCTGCAATTTACAAATTTTTGATAACATCGTGAATACAGGCGTTAAACCCGAAAAGGATGGACAACGAGACACGCTGACTCTATGAAATCTCAATAGAAAGCCCAAGAGAATTCCAGTCAAAATACGGAGTTCCTAAATTTTTCGGATAGAAAGGTTTAAATCATTTTAGGCTATCGAAGATCAAAGACCAATGATGACAAAAATAAATCAGAAAATATTCAACTAAGCTTTCTTATCAACAATAACCATACATGTCTACTGAAAATATATAAATCAAATCGTAAATGTTTGATTCATCTGTAGCTGTCACTCGTAGCTGTCACTCAACTAAAATGCGATTATAGAAATAAAAATTATTATAGTTGCCCAGTTTATCGTTATGGATTCGACCGCGTTATTTTAAAATTCTAGTAAGCACCTATAGAGGCGCTATATACACAGCGAAAATTGTAAAGAAATTATCTGTTTAATTATAACCATTTAATAAATATCACGTAAAATATTAAATAGCAAATACTAAATTACAAATATTAAGTCAAGTGGTCGTTTATAGAAATACAATAATAGCTAAAGTGGTGACCGCGACCTGGTTTTCTGAAGACATAGCCACAGAATCCCCCACGATTGCCACCACAGCATCGAATATCGAAAGTTTGGTGCAAGATCAGGTTAGGAAAATATTGTTAGGAGCGTCTAATAACCAAACATCAGGATCATCAAACAATACTATTATTATTGCACTCCTTTCTCTCAAACTTACTCCACTATTGTCCCAGGATCTCAGAGCTTGGTTTTCATTATCAAATATAAATTTTCCATCGGTGAAATTAACATGGAAATAATCATCTGGCCGGTATAATCATCTTCTCGGTGCGTTAAATGATCGTGTAATTAATGACGTAAGCCAAAGCCCAATGCACTGTATACCGATCTTAAAAATGATATTTTGGAAAGGTTGTGTGATTCAAAACAAATACAAATCCATAGATTGTTGCAGGGTCTTGAGGCATGTGATTTGAAGCCACCACAGTTACTCCGCCGAATGAAAACCAATGGCAGAGTTAACGTAGATTTTTTTTTAAATTTAAATTATGACAACTGAATACAATTCATTTGTCATAATTTAAATTTTAAATGGGATGGGGCCCATTGGCCAGCTGCATTTATAGGTTATTTACTGAAGTCTTTGCACTGGTGTCCTTAATCCATTACATCAATTGGTTTCGTTCTCTTCAATCGCCTTACTGCATGTGAAGTGTCATATCACGAAGCTCTTCAATTACTGTATTTTTTTATTTCTTCTTGAACTGTCTGGATATTTAGGTCCCTATGAAGATCATCATTTATCATTCCTAATTCAAATTCCGTTTCTTTGTACAGCCCCAGAGCTGAATTCCGTAAGTCCATGCGCCCGATACGCCACATTTTTGTAAATTTTATGATTTTGTCACATGCTTCTTGAAGTTTCGTTGTCGATTCCTCGATAGTGTCTCCTACTGAGAGAACTGCAGTATCATCAGCAAATGTTGCAACGGTAACATCGTTTAATTGAGGTAATCTCTGGTGTAGAACATGTAAAGAATTGGTCCCAAAACACTACCCTGCGGGACTCCTGCTTTTTTTTAGCTCGGAGTATTTTTCTTCATAGTTCACCCGAAAATGGCGATTTTCTTTGTTTGATTTTAAAATCATATAATACTGTTTTGGTAAGAAGGTACTGGAGCAAACCTTTTTCCTCTCTAATATATTCTCAATGACATCTGTAAGCTTATGAACCTGTCTATATGAGTTGAGTGTTTTTCTCTGAAACCAAACTGATATTCTGGGATAAGGTTTCCTTGTTCTATGGTTCTTTTCAATCTTTTGAGCAACAGCCTCTCAAACCATTTCGCTAGTGTTGGTAGAAGTAAAATTGGCCGGTAAGATTTTCTATCATTCGGTAGCTTGCCCAGTTTTGGAATCGTTATTACTTCTGCATTGGCACATATTTTTTCCTGGGGATCGCATTGATTATGTGCAATAATTTACGGGTGCCGTTTTCAGGCAGCTCAATTATTATTTGCAGCTTTTAGTTCTTTCAATTTTGCAGGCCTGATATCTTCGAAGTCAGATGTTCTGGGTGGATCAGTAGTATTTTCGTTACTGGTCTGCCGACCTAGAGGTTTTAAATGTTTCTTCAAGATGTTCAACAAACAGGTCAACTTTATCTTTCGCACTTCTAGCCCGTTTCCCATCGTTTGTTTTGATTGGGGGGATCTGCGTTTTTGGTCGTTTTAACACTTTTTTGCTTTCCATAGGGAATAGTCAGTATCTTTAGTTGGGGCTAGAGAACACAGGTATTTTTCAATTGTTTCATTTTTCACTGCTTTTATGAGAGCCTTAAGTGTGATGCACAAGTTGTTTAAGGTGGTTTTATCTTAGTTCTCTTACTTCTATTAGGTAAATAACGGAGTTTTCTTTTCTAGTGAATCTGTTTTTTCTATTACATTTTCACTAACCATCATAATAACAGGAGAATGATGAGATATTAGACTTTCATCATTTTCTAAGAAGATGTAGCATTCCGATATTCCTTTAATGATGTAGACATCTATAAGGTCTGGGATTTTGTCTGGATCAGATGGCCAGTACGTTAGTTCCTCTTCTGAGTAAAATTCACAGTTTGAGTAGTAGCCTGCTGCAAGTAATTCTTTGCCTTTTGGATAGGTTAATCTTGAACCCCAGAAGGTATTTTTTGCATTAAAGTCACCTCCGATAGTTACTTCCTAATTTCTGGAACAAGTTAATGTAGTCTTCTTTCTTTAGGTTAACGTAGATGGTGAATTTAGCAAAATTATTTGGTTGAAATGATTACTAATTCGTAATTCGTGCTCAAGAAATACTTTCCAACTATAGATTCGTTTAACACAACCAGTGTTGCAGGATTAGCAGAGCGACTACAAGAGACTATGTCACAATCTCATGTCATATCGTTGCAAAATAGATGCACCTGTAAACATTCTGATCCAGCAAGACAACCAGATCAGTTGGTATGTTATTTCCATCAGGGGTGTAGGGGCAATGCCAAGAATTGTAAAACAAATTACACTCGATGGTGTGTATTTAAAGCAAAAAACTAAAGCAATCTTTACAAACGGCGACTTGTGAAAACTAATTTTTTAATTGACTTCATAGACATTTATGTAATACTGGCCAATAATAACGAAAGGAAGCCAATAGTTCGAACTTTCACAATGTAACAATGGCGATTATAGGAGCAGGTTTCCTCAAACACTCAGGTTTGTTGGTTGATATCCAAAACAACTGTTTGGACGACCCAGAAATTCCAACACTGAAATCAACACTAGCACTATAGATGTCAGAGTGTTGCCTTTATTAGAGGAATTCAAAGAAATTAAATTCGATGTCCAAGGTAATGCAGCTGCTAAGCATCCCGTAACTCATTATATTGCAAATCGTGGTTCTCCAATCGCACGGAAATCAAAACCAAACCAAAATATCTGATACCATCTCTCCAGGATTTTACTCATCACTTCATCAACTGATATGAACAGGGTTTTCAACCATCGACATAGTGCGTGTATACCACCAGCATCCGATTGAAGAAGCAGATTTTCCAAAAACCAAAATATCAACATTGTTCGGACTATTTAAATTCACTTGAATGACGTTTGGTCTGAGAAAAGCAGCCAGCTCATTCCAGAGGTTCATCCATTCAATCTGGATTTCTGTTTTTCTTATCTTGATGACTTGTTCATTGCTACACAATCAATAACACAATATTTGCAGCATTTAAATGTCGTATTCGATAAATTGAGCAATGCAAGTTTAGTAATCAACAATAAAAAATGTCATTTTGCGAAGGAGAAAATTTAATTTTTCGGTCATGAAGCCAATGCAGCGGGAATCAAAGCATCCATTGAGTGTGTTAATGATATTTACTCAAATTTAACAGATCAGAAAACGTTAAACAGTATGGCCAGAACGTTGAGTGTGAGGTTGCCATGTTAGCACACACGTCATTCACAGTGGAGCTTGCAGTAACAGTAGATGCTTCCGACAACGCCACTGTAACAGATATTCAACAAAAAAGGAACAATGCCTGGCAATCGCTACACTTCTATTCATCGAAGTTAACGGAAACTTAGCAACGGTATAGCACTTATGATAAAGGGTTATTTGTTGCTTATTCCGCAATCACACGATTTCTTTATATGATTGAAGGACTTAAATGCTCGTTATTTACTGATCATAAATCATTCATCTATGCATTATACCGGAAGCCTGATAAAGCATCTCTGGGCTAATTCCGGTGATCGTGGATACACTGTCAATAGAAGAAGCACAAAAATCAGATGAGGAATTAAAAAATCTGCGGATCCGGATTTCTGGCCAGAGGTTGAATAAGTCAAAGGAACAAAATCACTCAGAATTTGTCAATCAACTTAGAGCACATTTCGTATTTATCCAACCATCTCCACCAGCCTGACATCGCTAGGATAAAGTATTCATCGCAAAGGAGATAAATACAAGTTCACAGATGCGGTTAAACAATCATTGCAGTCACTATACGAGAGACCATACTTGATCATCAATCGTGCTGAAAAATTTTTTACGCTGTAAATTCGGGGCAAACAATGCCAATTTTTGTTAGACAGATTAAACAAATGCTACTTTGAGGAAACGAGTTCAACACTATAAACAAACCATATCAAGGAACCGATATACCGTTGATTGGCCGTTAATAAAAGTACAATATCAGCCAAACATCATTCCAAATAAAATGATTAGAATTAGAAAAGAAGAAAATATCAAATATCGAAATCATACAGCGAACCTCAAATTTCGGATGCCATAAACGACCGTCCGAAATATGAAGGGAAAAGGAATGAATTACATGAGTTCATACAAAACGTAGATTAAATTACAAGTCAATGTGAAACTGTAACCCCACTTATAGGGGATATTTATTTTTAGGTAACACACTGTAACAATAGAAAAGGATTGATTTGGGATAAATTAAAAACAACCTACCTGGTCATCTACTGCACAAATATATGGTCTCGTCATATTAAAAAAAATTAGATATCTCTACAGAATCACTCAAAATAGTAATGTTGTTGAGAAGTATTTAAGAGAGAACTCTATGATAGTAGCAAATATTCCGGTTAGTGAAAGTTATTCAGAAGTTGGAAGAAAATTTCACTCAAAATATGATAGAGAAAATGCTCCAACAAACCGTACTATTAAACTTATGATTGATAAATTTGAAGAAACTGATTCAGTTCAAGATCAGAGAAGTAAAATTTATCTTCTTAGCGTATAAGTGAAAATATTGCAGCTGTTAGCACAAGTGTTGCTGAAGAGCCAAGGTCATCAATTTGTCGTCGTTTACAGCAATTAAACCTCAAACCAAGAACTTTGTTCAATATTCTACACAAAGATCTTCATGTAAAGGCTTACAAAATACAGTTAACACAAGAATTAAAGCCAAATGACCACTCATTACATCGGTAATTTGTTAATTGGGCCATAGAAAACCAAGAAGAAAATGAGAATTTTTTCATGCAAATTATCTTCACCGATGAAGTTCATTTTCAAATTGGCGGCTAGGAACGAGAGATGATTAGAAACTTTTTGTGGAACCAATTGGAAGATATTGAGATAACGATACCTCAAATTTGAACACCCTGTAGAGTGCAATTCCCAGATTTACTCAATATCCTAGCATTAGACCTCATCATAATACATATTTAACCTTTTTAGAACAATTTAATGTATAGTAAACCCCCCGGTAATCCCTCCACAGAAATCAATTCCGATAAAACGTCGAATCCGGACACATACAAACCTATTTTTGAAGCAAGTTCTCAGGCAGCATAATGAAACCCAATTACTTCTAGATGAAAACACAAACGAGTAATGTTTAATCATCTTCAATTAGTAAAGAGGAAGTAAAAGAGGTAGTAAGAGTAGCACAACTAGTCAAAGGAGGATTCATAAATTCTAACCTGCTGGATAAAGTAGAGATGGGTCGTTTATTAACGGAGATATAGAAATCGCGTATGGCATGCGAATGTGATAGAAGTCATCGAATATGCAACAACTAGCCATGCTAACGGAGGATTCAACCATCTTGTTTTTATTCTCAATGCCTAAAACGAGCAACGGAAATTTTCATCATATTAAAGTTAGGTCAACAATCAACATAAACGGTTCACCTATGAGATTCTAATAAATCAACATAAAATATATGGCATAATAGGCAAATGTCTCAATAGAAGAGAAAACACCATATGGGAAGTAAACCCGGATCTGGAACAAACTAAATCTGGAATACTTAATCTGTTTCTCAATAAACGCCTTGTTTCATTGGCTTTTTGACATTTAGCACCATTCCGATTAAACCACAACTTGTTCATTTTCATATAATCAAATATTGGCCATAAAATTCGCCATGTGGTCGTTGTGGACAAATTTAATTGCTGAGAACACTTGCTCTCACTGTCACAATATTTTCAATCGAACGACCTGAACTAGCGCTTGTTGCTGTAGGGATGCCTGTTACTGACCAGTGGACTCAAATTTTTAAATGAAATTTTTAATAGCGGGCTCAGATGGGTCATTTTGTCTACCAATAATAATTTGAATTTTACGAGGGATGAACTTTAAAATGTTATTAAATGATAATCGAGGGTAAACTTTTGGAACCCTGCACAATAACATCAAGACTTCAGCATAAATGTCTTTTTATATTTTCCTGAAACTGGGAAGTAGTCTTTATACTACTATGCCTAGGTTGTCCTTTATTAAATGACAATGTTATTGTGAAATGATTGAATTCCTTGGGCCGATGGCGAATTTTATTCTTATTTTCATTATGTACGCACAATGTCGAAGTTCAAAGTAAAAACCCACTCCCAAAATTACCTAATAATGCGTATTATTTAAAATAGACGAAAGTCATTCATAAATTAAATAAGAATCGGTCATGACATTGACCAAAACCATTACAAATTTTTTTACGTATCGCGCATGGCGCGAGTTATAAAATGAAATTGAAATTTATTTATAAAAAAAAAAAAAAAATTCGTTGCTATTTATAAATAAATAATTTTGAGTGGAATTTCATCAACGTGAAGAATCAAATAAAAATTTAATATTTTATTAAATATGTGGATTGGCCTGATGTCTCGCGCGGTTTATTCGTACGAATTGTAATAAAATTTATTCGGTAAGTGTGCGCGGTTACAATAACATATTTGTTTACTGTACAAAATATTTGACAGTTGAAATGTTTAGTTTATATCGCCAAAATTCGCGCGTCATCTATCTGCTGGATAATAAATTAATAATGGACGGACTATGCAGGCCGTGCCTATAGATACACGATTTATGTTAGATTTGTATAATTCGGGTATCAATCACATTACGATCACGTTTTTCTTTCATCTCGGCGATTTCGGCGATGCCATCTGTTCCGCTGTCATGTTCGCCTATGTTTAATAATAATACATTTTGATTGTCATAATTCGTTTTTTTTACTTCACAAAAATAAAATTTTATTTTATAAACATTATTTTTATATAACCGTATGATTTACACAATAATAATAATAAACAAACCAAAATATCATCTGTTTAGCGTTCCTGTCACATTTTGAAGTTTTACGTATAAAAATAATAAAAGTTGTTACCTTTTCTCACCGATGATAGCGCTTCAACAATTAGTTTTTGATTAACGCCACACAAATTTGCCGTGAGTTTTTCACATTTTTTGTGACAATTCACGTCACAATCTATTTTCAAAATTATGTAAGAAGAATGAAAAAGTGAAAAAAAAAATGTTTTTAAAAATAAGAATAAATAATATATTTTTGACGTATGTACAAAACTAAATTATAATATATTTAATCTCTTTTGATATTGTATCATCTCGTCGAAATGTCTAAAAATAATTCATTTAGATTCTCAAAGTTGATGATAAGTACGTTCGAATTTATAAATTACAGCAGGTATTGTGTACCCCCGTCTACAGCGACAAAATTTTATTTTCACTAAACTGCGAAAAAGTATTAATTTGAGTGTTTTGCCAAGAATCGACCAAATTTTAATTAAAATTTTGAGTTTTTAATGCTTTCACGGTTATGCGTTTATGGTTTATTTTACTTGGTCCTTTTCGATCACGGCGATGATTTATAGATTTAACACAGTTCTAATTAGTTCATATTAATTAATTAACATGTAATAAGAAATATGATTAATTTATTTTAAGGCGTGGGGTGGGTAGAAAGTAAACGCCGAGTTCACACAAATATTCGATTAATTAAAATGGTTCAGAGAGGAATCCGAGACAAATAATTTATTTTTGAAAATTTTGAAAACTTTGTAATTTGCGGAAGTAGCTTTAACTTTCGTTGCTCTCCCGGAATTTATCTTACAAACGAAATAATTAATTTTGTATTTCTATAATAACAATATTTTTGATTTAAACCAGAAGAGATACGCGGTTTAAATATAAACATCCTTGGCCTTGGAACAGAAATATATTTTTATACAAATTGAATATTGTTGCATGAATTACTAAAATAATTGCACTTGCACTAAATTATATGCGATAATCTGTTTTAGCTCGTTAGCTTAATAAAATACGAGTATTTATTGAATTTTGAATATCTGTTCTGGTTTTAGTTTTGGAGCACAGTGGCACATTTTCGTGAACCAATTGCGAGGAACATGTGAAAGGTGTAAATATCTAATAGAATGCCAGAAGGAAATATACGCCCGGTGTTTAATGTATAATTTTAATATTGAAAACCATAACACCTTGACATAGGTACAAAGCTGAAATTTGGCCTAGTCACTTGTGTGACATCGAATAATCTAAAAGAGTACCGATTGTTAGCACCTAGAAAATCCTTCCACCTCCTTCCTTTAAATTTAGAACGTGAAAAAAGAGACATCTATTATTAAATATTATAACCTTCCAAAATGATAACGCCTTTGTTTTCAAAGCTATTACTTACTATACCAAGTTCTCTCCTTTCAAAATCAAATAGATTGTGCTCGTAAGCTTTGAGTTACAATTTTAAGTGGATAAAATTTGTCAGGATTTATGTAATTACAAAAAAATATCAAGTCTCATTATCTGATGCTGTATCAGATAGCTAGCAATTTCCAGCAAAAAATTTCTCTTTGCTATTCATCGCTAGAGGCAGCAGTATAACATATGTTTAGAAACCAACAGAAAATTTATGAAATTATTAAGCAAATCACTAATGTCAGCAGAAAGTTTTATAAAAAATCAAAGGATTTATGAAACACAAGGGAAAATATACAGGGTGACTCAGAAGTAAGTACAATAAATTCGGGAGATGATGGAGGATACTAATTTGAACAAAAAATTATAAGACAACACATATAGAGATAATCAAGGTTCTACTGTAAAGTTAGTCTCTTTGAATTTCACTCATAACTTAAACGCTGTTACAAATTTCTCAAATAAACGTTTAGTTTATCAAACCAAAGGCCAATAATAAGGTAAATTAATAATAAGTACGCTTCACTCTAAAAAGGTGTGAAAATGCAAAATGTAAGGAAAACAAGAATAATAAGGATTTTCGTGAATTCTTACTTTTAAGTTATGAGTGAAATTCAAAGAGACTAATTTTACTGCAGAACCTTATTTCTATAACGGTTACAGATAGGATGTATGTAATTATATGACAATTTATTGTTCAGATTAGTATCCTGCTGGTACATGACCAGCTTGACATGGTAGGTGATTTTAATTTGCCTGATATAGACGGGATAGATGTTGACGGCATCTTCACACCATCTTCTAAGGACGCAAAAGCATTACCAATTATAAATTTGCTAACTTACTGACAACTCAACTAAATCGTACTAGCAACAGCAGAGGTAAATTCCTAGATATGAATTTTGCTAATGATGCTTTGTATTCCGTGGTCCTGCTCTAGCATTCCTCATATATATACCGCGATAAATATTTTTTATGAAAAATGTAAATCTAGAACAGAAACTCTAACTATGCATGTTAGAACAATTCAACGTGGCCGGAATTTAAACGAAATAGTTTTAATGTTTAACGACATACTCAGAAGTGGTATCGAAAGCACGTTCCGTTGATTAAATTTAAAGCTGGCTTTCGGAGGTAATAAGCAGTTAGTGAATCTGGAGAAAGATCGCAACAAGGACATAGATTGTTCAAACTACACGCCTTAGAATACGACCCAGATTTTGATATGGCCCGAAAAGTGTTCTAAAGCCTAAATTGATGAAGACTTCTCGAATTTCATGAATACCAGGAAAAAAGTAGCCATTTTTCAATCCTCCAAAGTCCTGCAATTCCATATTTTTTCGGTTCCGTATATGAACCAGTTTCGATGCCACTTACTGAATCGCAACACTTTGAAGTATTTGAAGATTTTTTTTTTTTAAATGTAACTTTATTAGGTTCACGGAACAGGAAGTTCTTAATTGCATGTTTCAAATTGACATTGATAAGAGTGCCGGTGGACGGCTTTCCGATTCTGCTTAAGTATTGTACGAAAACTTTATACATTCCGATTACCTTCATATTCAATGAAATTCTACGTATAGTTCTATTTCCTGGGCCTTGGAAGGTTTCGTGCATTCAACCAATTTTTAAAGCAGGTAGAGGGAATGAAGTAAGTAATTATCGGGGAATAGCCATTCTTTCGGTCATACCACAACTTATCGAATCCAGCCAATTATATCTTCGGCACAGCACGGTTTTTATCCAGGAAGGTCTACAGTTACGTACCTTATTAACTTCTGTTGTAACTTATTTGATAGTTTAAAATCGAGTCAACATTTTGACGTTTTTTTTAGATTGATTGATCAATTCTTATCACTAAGTTTAGGCTGTAATTGAGGTGCCAATCTATTCCCATAGAATGGTTGCACTCTAACATGTCATAAGGCCGGAAAACTGTAAGACTTCTGGATGAACCTTCCCTAGTATTTTACGTGAGGTATATCACAGAGTAGCCACTTGGGCCCTTAACTATTTTCACAATTTGACAGCGTTAAATTCGCAAGTTGTCTTCTTTTCGGCGATGACATGAAAATTTTCGCTCGCGGTAACATCGAAGCCGACTGTAACAGGCTTCAAGATGATTTAGATAGATTTTGTAAATGATCAACTGACAATAGACTACACCTTAACGTAATTAAATGTAGAATACGCTCCCGAACGTCGTATACGTCAATGCGGCAGGTTACTATAGTATATATCGACCAATCATCACCAAACTACGGTCTTTCGGAACCAATTTTGAGGGCATCGCGTATATTTAACTCGGTATGCGACATATTTGATTTTTATTTGTCGAAAGAAACGTTTCAGGGAGGTTTTCTAACACTTTTGTTATAAAACGGAAAAGATTGCACAAGTCATTTTAGACTTTAAAAATTCATGGAGTGCTAGTGACGCGGGTTATGATTCTTATTTTGCCCATGTATAAAGATTATAATCACGGCTATCTTAAATATATAAACCCAGAGTAGTTAAGAAGGGTTTTCAAACACTTGTTGTTTTTAACTTAACACTCACATTACAATGACTTTAGAAACTCATGGAGTGCTATCAAGTGGACAATTGATTATTATGTTGCTCAATTAAGTTCAGTTAACATAACAATGTAACGTGAGAAATGTCAAGTCAACAGAATTAGCAGACAACTCATTCAGTCTACGTAACTCAGCACCAAGAATGTTTTATTTTATTTATTTTTTATTTTGTGATGTAGCGTCCATCACATTGAGGGATGTGTCCGCCTTATTCTAAGGTTACATAATCTATTTTAACTTTGAATTAATGAATGATTGGTCCAATAAATTCTAGCCACTTCTCAGGCCTACTGGAAAGTGCTTGCTGCTGCTGGACGAGGCATTCTTGTATTCCGGGGAGGAAGGATGGTATCGTTTTCTATGCAGTCTTCTAAATTTGCACTAACGCAAGCGACGTCACCCAAATTTGTACTGACGGCATTAGAGAAAAAAATTAAATTTTTAGTTTTACTTCTGTTTTGCTTACAGAATAAAAACTACCTTAACAGAGAACATAATTGTCGAAAGTGCGAATATAGTACGAGTGTAAAATTATATCCACGAGAACGTAATTGTCGATCGATAGTAGGAACACCCAATCAATAAACCCATAAGAACAGAAGTGATATAATCAGATTACTAACAGGTCACTAGAGTAACGAAGCTGAAGTGGAAACTGCGATAAAGTGAGCGGAACGCGAGTAGACGATTTACAATTATAAACGAAGATATGCTAAAAGGGAGAACTACGGAATGATATCCTCTTAATTGTAAGTGAACAGTTGAAATAATAAATTAATAAATTAAAGAGCAAATCAGAGAAATATTTAATTAATAACAAATAGTAAAATAAAAAAAACGGACAGGCGAAGCAGTGGTTAAAGCTTCGGCACTTGAACCGGTAGGTACTGAGTTTGAATCTCACCAAAGGCTGGATGCAAAACGAATTTTCCTCAACGATTACGATCGGTGATGTTAATAAACACAACTAAGACCCCTGTTTGAGTGCAGAATTTATCACCGCCCCACCGTCCATGTTAGTGTACAGATTGACGCAGCGCTTACAAAGTGCAGGTGTTATACTGTAACTGTGTGAGTATGTGAATGGGTGGTGTGTGTGTGAATGAAAAGAGGGGTATTAATTGACCATCAAAAGATATTAAATCGACTGGGTAATTAATAAAATAAACAAAATTAGCATTAACGTTCTTATAGAAACGTATAGGACCCGAGCTCTTGACGTTTTTATGAGGGGACTAAATGGAAATTTCTCAAGAATGCTGATTATTCAGAAACCACAAAAATAAATTAAATTTGCAAAACTTTGCGATACATAAAAAGGATGTCAACAATACAGTAACAGCTCCAATAAATTAGATTTTCCCACAACCAAACATCAATTCGTTGGACTGCATTACCACAACGGATCAAGGCCCACAATATTCAACACCAGAATGTCAGGGTACTACCCAGGCCAACGAATCCCAAACCACCAGAACAAATGAAGATTGACCCATCATTGAAGATACAAACCAATTCCATAAATCGGCCAATCCAACAAATTCAACAAGGCCAAAAACCAGTCAAGACAATAGGTTCCTTTCACAATGAACCATGAAAACAGCAGAGAGTTTACCATATAGAAACTCAGGACGACCATTGAAGACGAAGAAGAAACCGAGGAGACGGCAGAATTAATTTTTATGATGGGTGCCTCTCTAGCATACCAAACATAGAATATTAAACGAAAAATGGTAACTCCTTTAGCTTCCTGATCAACACGGATGCTTATGAAAATTTCGTCAAACTCGAATTAGCTAAAAACACGATTCCCATCAATGCTAATTTCAAAGTTGGTGTTAATTTTATAAAAGCGTCGGAGTAAAACAACCACAAAATTTTTATTCTACCGAGACAGAAAACGATCGACGGCATACTCGTTCATGACACATTGAAGGAACTTGGTATCGTTATTGATCGAAAAAACAACATCCTGACACTTGTCTCACATATTAAAGAACCACTTCACGAAAAGTAAGCATCTCAGGTAAATAACCTAAAAATTTGAGATAATCGCCTGTCCTCGGAAGTGCAATAAAATCTCCAAATAATGCTACCAAAGTACGAAGCACTGTTTGGTCCAGTAAACAACGTAACAGCAATAGATAGTACTGTGAGGGCTGAAACCAAAATAATTACAGAGGGGTCAGTCTACACAAAATCCTATCCGTATCCTGTCAGTATGAGAAATGAGATAGAGAGGAACGAATTAATCATCTTGTGAAAAGTGAGATCATCAGCTTTCAAAGAGCCCATATAACTTTCAAATCTGGATAGTGAAATAAAACCGGACGCTTGCGATACACAATAGCACACGCCATTTCGCACCATTTCACAGTTCACCTAAGGATTGTACTGCAGGATTGTAGGATAGAATAAACTGCCAGCATACCATGCTCAGAGGAATATCCTACCATGAGTAACTAAGGCTTACTGAACAGTTTCTAGAGAAACTGTTGTGGTTTTAGCTGGCGTGCTAACAGTGGATATTCTAATCAAAAAGAGAGCACACTTGTACCACCTAAGAAGACATGAACCAAACGAACTACTGATTACTGACAATAAATAAATAGAAGCAACGGTGATTGACGTATGGTAAAGAAGATGGAATGAATCGGTCAATGGTTGACACACATACGACTTCATTCCCAAATTTTTTCTAGTAAAGTTAACCACGAAGTACCAAAATTTAGCAGAACCCATACAGTAGAATGTTGCAAGACATTATGGAAAATTAAATCAAATTTTACTAGCTTTAGCAAAAATTAACAGAACCCATACCAACAAATTATTTAAAATCAAATGAAGCTTAAAGGCAAATTTTAGGCTCAAAATGGTCGACTGAAATTGGAAAATTTGTCCGAAAGTAACAGTTGTTTGAATCATCATTAAATTTGATTAGAATAATAGGACTTCGTATTGGACCATTGTTAATCCATACTCAGTGATGACATAAATAAATCGATTAAGGAAGTTATTGGTACTAAGAAGATTGTTTGCCAAATCATTTCAAGTTATATTCTCATACTCAGGTGAGGGATCGGAGTCAAGTTCAGACTTAGACAACGACTCAGGCGTATACTTATGCTCCAGCTCAGGCTAAAGGTGACTGTTCTAGTGTGAATTTTTAAATCAATACACTTTTGCTCAAAATGTCGTTTGTCGAAATCGTTTATCGTTATTTTATCGAGATTCTGTCTGTTAAATTCTTAATTATTTCATTTCATAATGGTTCTTATGTTATAAGCTAAACATTAATTGAAATGAAGTGTGTGTATCTAAAAATTATCAAAATATTCACATTAGAATAGTCGCTGTTAGGCGTAAGCTGAAGCTCAGGCTTAGCCTCATGCTCAGGATCAGGTTGATGCTCATATTCAGGCTCAGGCTAAGGCTCAAGCTGAGGCTCAGGGTCAAGCTCAGGGTCAGGCTCAGGCTCAGGCTCAGGCTCAGACTCATACTCAGGCTCAGGCTCAGACTCAGGCTCAGGCTCAGGCTCAGGCTCAGGCTCAAAGTCAGGCTCAGGCTCTGGCTCTGGTTCAGGCTCAGACTCAGGCTCTGGTTCAGGCTCAGACTCAGACTCAGGCTCATGAGGCTCAAGTGGTTTGAAAGAAATGAGGTAAATAATTTTACCTCAGAAATACGATTTAAAATTGGCAATTACTGAATAAATTTGCCTTTTATTCCTTTTCGTTGATTTTGTTGTGACATAATATACGATTCAATAAATGATGTAAATACTTTTCCGAAAATCTATTAACCCACTTCCTAGTATAATGATCAATCAGTTTCCACCACCTACTCCCTATCGCATCACATTTTAGTATATTCAGCACAAAAAAATAATGTTATTGATTCCCGGAATCGGAAAACTTCTCAAAGAATAACCTTTTATCTGTAAATTGATTCGTTTTACACAAAGAATAACAATTTTTCATAAATAAACATTTTCAAACGCGTCTACCTAAATAACTCATCCATTAAATGTTGCAAATCCAAATATACAAGTCAGATGTTATTCATTAACGTTTTCTACTAAATTATTAGTTTATAAATTTACAAAACATATTTATTTTAAAATTTTCACTGGAACAACAAACAACGTCTTATAACTTATATAAGCGCGTAAAGCGGTCACTCACATAAACACGGCCACCTGTCGCTCCTTCTAATAAATTATACAGTCAATAAAAATCGTAACAGCCGGAAGACATGATACTCGTATGTAGTAAATCGTTATAGTCGTCAATTTTAAAATAATAAGAAAATCGAAAATCTGGAGTCGATTTATGTACGCGCAACATGACAAGAGCCAACGGCATGGGATAAAAATAGAAAATTCGCGTACATCTCGAGAGGATGTATGGATATATTCACATCACTGCCGTAATTTATTATCCGTACTTTTTAGCACAGACGTAGTATGTTCGCAAGCAAATCAAAAACGAAAAAAGTACTGACCAGCATCAAATTAGTAATATTAGTAATTTTGGCATCAATTCGCATTTTAACTAATTTATTTTCAAAAAACACTTTTCAATCGAACTGAACAAAGTCACATGCGAATGAAAGGGAGCGACGTATACGACATAAGATCAATCAATGCTAAATTACGATTTCAAGATCATTGGTACATAAATAAATACGATGCCGCGTATATAATTAATCGAAATGATTCATCGAAATAATCACAACCACTTACCTAGCATTTGTTTTGGACTAGACGGTGCAGTCCCGCCTTCAAATCCAGAATCGACACTGCACGTACTCATTCGTATATCCTTATTTATTTCGCTGAGCTCTTCATCGCCTCGGCCGCCGCCGCTGTCCGACGATTTTTCATCACTGTCATCCTCGTCACTTGTCGCCTCGGTCGAGTCGCTCGACGAGGAGGAATAAATAATTTTTTTCTTTTGTAGCGGACGTGGCCGGGCGGTAACGGGACGTAACATTGGTTCGTCGACCGTGTAACATTTCATTTTTTTCGAATTAAATTTAACCATTTTGGTGGGATCGAATGGTTTAGCTTCCTCCTCGTTCGTTTTATCAGCATTTTTATCACTACTAGTTTTGGTGGCATCGGCGGTATTACTACCGCCATCACTGCCACCCGTTTCACTCGTTTTTTTACCACCACTTAACACTTGTTTGTTAACAATTTTCGAATTTTTCTTTTTCGACTCGTCACTAGAATGGGGACACTCGAGTGGCTGGATTTTAGATTTTTTACGTTTAACCACAACTTTTTTCTTTTTATTGGCCATACTGCCGTCGCCGTCCTCGATCGTATCTATACTACTATCACTATTATCACACTCGGAATCTTCACTACCACCGTCGTTCTCTTTCGAATCGCTCGATTCAGGTATTTTAATATTTTGGTTTGGGGTCGGCTCACTTTCTGGTTTTACTACGACTTCGGTTACGGGATCATTCGATGTATTTTGATCAATTGATACATGAATACTATTTGTTTCGATTGGCAATTGATTTAAATTTGATAGAGTGGGGAATTTTGTCAGGCTGCCAGATTTTTCGGTAGTTGTTTTAGTTGAGATCAAACCATGATCATTTGATTTATTATCGCGGTGATTTTCATTAACTATTTCATTCACGATTTGATTTCCGAGATTAGGTTTGGCATCGTCCACTGTTGGTGTTTCAGTTGGGGTTTCGATTTTGGTTGGGGTCTTTTCGACAGCAGTTGGTGCTGGGGGATCCTTTTGTTTAATTAGTTCCAATCCGGGTTTCATAACCCCGAATTTTTTCGGCACGATCGCTTTTTTATTGATACCTTCTACATCGGCTCCTTTATTTTTAGTGTCTACTGCGACCGTTGATTCACTATTTGGTTTTTTAATTAGATCTTCTTGTGCAGGTTGTTTTTGTTTCGTTTCGATTGGCACTTCTTTGATCGCAAATTTAGAATTTTTCGAATTATTTTCATTTACCTTCGTAAGTGCAGAGGTCGATTTTTGATTGGTGGTTGGCATTGAATTATCCGTCAACGATTGTTGTTTTGTTTCTACAGGTGGTGTTGTTGTAGATGATTTTACTGGTGGCGGCGATTTGGGTGCAGTCTTTGGCGGCGGCGGTGTAATCGGTTGTGCCTTTTTAGCAATAGTATCCGGGGACGTCAATGGTGTCGACACCGGAGTTTTAATCAATTTTGTCTTTTTCACAGCAATACTGTCGGGCGAAATTAATGGTGTAGCCGGAGATTTTCCTGGAGTTTTAGGTGTCATACTTTTACTAGACGGCGACGTAATTGAACTTTCACTTTTCGAATCCTCTTCAATTTTACCATCATTCGGTTTAATGTTGTCGAATTTAAAAACATTATCATCCTTTTCATCACTATATTCTATCAATTCCCTTTTTGACTGAATTAAGTCTTCCTTGCGTTTATTTAGGTATACGGATTCGCGCGTCCCTATTTCGCCCCAGAAATCAATACTGTCACTGCTCTTGTCGCGCACTAAATTTGTTGCTGGTTTCTTAACCACTTTTTTCGGTAATTTTAATACTGTGTTCACTGTATGATGTTCCTCCTCGACGACCGCCTTAATTTTAAGCGGACTCATCGGCGGTGTCTCTATATCACATTCACTAGTAAAATTTATATTTAATGGTTTTACCGTCGGTTTTGTTTCAATATCAACAGTTGCGGTTATTTTATGTTTAATCGGTTTTTTAGGAACTTCATCTGGGGCGGACTCAATGGGCGGTGGCATCATCTTGATCTCCCCTATATTTCCAGAAGAAAGCCGCCTAATTTTTTGAATTAAATGAGTTTCATGCTCCTCCGCTGTCATTTGATGTACGCCCCGTAATTCACAAGCATTTAGATCATCGGTGATTGTGTCCTTTGAGATGTCGGCACAAATATCATGGAAACTTGGATTTTTTTTCATTGAAATTCGTTTCTTGACCGACGGTCGACGACGTACTGGTTCAGGGCTGGGCACCGCAATATATTTTACCTCCTGCTCCTCTTTACCTTTGATTAAATATCTGTCCATTAGTAACTCACCTGGTGATTTATTTGGCTTATCTTTGCTCGGAACTTTACGCAGTTCAGCCTCATCGAAATTTTCTCGCCATGAACTCTTCCCAGGTTTCGTTTCCACAATTTTTTTCTCCGGACTTTTATTCTCGATCCGATTGAGTCGTTTAATTATACTCTCTTTTTCTTTTTTCTCATCGGATTTTGATTTGCTGCGTGCTCGAATTGTCGAGAGCCTAACAACACTACGATTCCGATTAATTCCTCGAGCAGGGGGTTGATAATTGTTTTGTAGTGCGATTTCATTTTCATCCACATTTGAATTTGTTTCGCTAGCCGTGTCGTGACTTGATGATGTATCAGACGCTGATGCGGATGCGGACGCGAATGCGGATGCGGATGCAGAGGCCGATGCGGATCCTGTTGGTGATCCATAAAATGAATCGAGTTTCTTTGGCATTCGGTTGTACCGTGTCGCAGACACATCAATATCAGCTGTGTTGATTGGAATAGGTCGTGGTGCTATATATTTTGGTGATGAGTGTAATGATAATTTCGGCGATTTTATCCTAGTTAAAGGCCTCCGTCCAATAAGCGCCGCTTCCGATATAGGCGTTAGCATCGGTGTATATCGATTTTGTGACACATAATTTGATCGGCCTGATGTGTATGAAGGTGCCATCGCTCGATTAAATCCACTAATCGACTGGTATAAACTGGAGCTCGAGTATGGCGACGAGCCAAACGAGGTTGATTTATATCCTCCATAATTATAGGGATCCGCCGAGTAGAGAGGCATTTCACTGTTATTTAATTCACGTACACAGAAAAAATTATTCACAACAGTTCAGTACAGTAACGCGCACTCAAAAAATCACATAGTGTTTAAAAATATTAAAATATTTTAAGATTATGTAAGAACCCAAGAATCTTCACTTTTTCGCAGAAATTTCTGTTTTAAATGTTTCACTTGAGATTTTGTATATAACAATAAATTACTAAAGTTAATTAATTAACTTTTTTAACAAATTTTTTTAGCACTAAAATCACTAAAATAAGAATTAAAAATTTTTTTTATATCTTGGTATAATAATTCTAAGATTTCGCGATCCGTAACATTTCGTTTATATCTTGAGACTGAAAATCAGAATTGATGAATATTTTTCAACTTAATAAATTTCTTTTTTGTGTTTGTTTAAAAATATTTTTAATTTACAAAAAAGTAAAATAAAACGCGAGAAAATTTTTTTAGACTGGGTGACCGCAGTCGATGAAATGTTACGCCGAGTACTACAAACATTGTAAATGATGTCGTGTAATTGTTTTTTATGATTACGCACAAGAACGTCAAGGTATGACGTCACGTCGTGTACTTTAGAGTTTGCAAATTGTCTCCTGTGGGCGTAAAATTGAAAATTACACGTTTATGGCATTTGATACATTTGCATGGGAGGTGTAAATGCAATTCGCTTAGTGTATGGACAAAAGCAAGTGTTTTTAAGAAAAACATTGAACTCTGGAAATATGTAATTTATAAATTGTTTTTATAATCCGCTGCTCTCATTGTAAGCTCTCTGAAGCACAAAATCCATTGTGACATGAAATGCAACATAAAATTGTATTGCAACTAACTTCAATCAAGTTTCATATTGTGTTGAGTTTAGGAACACACCCAAATAAGAAAAACAAAACTTTACTCCTTTCTTTTCTGATATTTTTTGTGTTTATAATATTACCCGTTATCTGGTAATGTATTCAATTGTTTTATAGCTATGACGAGCCGTACGCTTGTAAAAATAAATTGTTTATACAAAAGCCTCGTATTGTAATTTTAGCAAATCTTTGATAAAGTGCGTTGTGTTGAAATCGATAAAAAAAGAAGATCGGCGTCATGCAATTTAAATAATTATTGGAGGTAATACAAAAGCTGAACGAAGCGGCTTTAAGGCTTCTCAAACCTCTAAAAAATCACCTCTTATGATTCAGTTGTGACGTAAGTAATAAATATTTTAATCAAAATCGTGTTCTTGGCCTAAAATCGTGTTATTGGTCCATCTGTGTCAATCATCCGAAACCCGAGAAAAATGCACCAAAAGTAAAAGGAGACGGTTAAATGAACAAAACTCACCGATTGAGTACGCTCAAATAGTAATAAAACCCTGTTGAGTCTATAGCAAGCGTGAGATTGAACTAGACCTCAATTGTCAGTTGGTGGTGTGAATGACCTCGCTAAAACGGTAACTCGATTACGTAGGACATTCAAATCTCATGCTTGAGTTTGAGGAAAATGTACACGCAAAGGAACTTGGATTTCAAACTCCATTAGGAATTTGTTGCCTATAGAGAACCGAGACGGCACCGATAGCTCTGCCAAATTGTATAGCCAAAATATGGGCGCTTTATATCGGTTATATGCCGAATTCGTGAAAATTTTCCCATAAAGTACTTCAGGGGATTTTAGACATTCTTACAGAACACCCTATTATTCCCACAACAAACTGTTGAGATTCCTACCATTGTAGTAAGAGCTTACTGCTGCTTGTCAACAATTTTGGAATACAAACTGTGGAACATTATGTAAGACGGCGTTCTAAAGCTCAACATACCTGAAGAGTTCGTAATTGTGAGTTTTGTGTAAAACTACAAAATAAATTATGGAGATATGCATAATAGCCATTATAATTATCAGAAACTTTATTCGAACTTCAACCAGCGGAACATTAAACCTAAGCAGCACTCATTTCGATATTTGGGTGTCGAAATTGATGTGCATTTAAATGTAAAGGTGTATCTAGAAATAACAAACAGAAATGCTGTCAACGTTACTGTAGCCGTCCCTCGCATTATGATCAACAATGGAAAGTCGAGACAGCGTCGTAGAATGATTCCAATCGAATTACTTGCAAAGTAAAGGATTATGTGGTACCTAAAATGTGAACTATCAAGAACCAAAGCAGCATATGCAGTATCACGGTAGCAGGATAAAGCAAAGACGCTGGATTAGCTGGATCTATCTCATGCCAGCTATCAAAAAGTGAATAAATTGACACATGGTGAAATTAACTCCTACTTGACACAGTTGGCATACTTGTTTTAGTGCATAACTTCACACATTTAAACATTCCGACACTACAGAATGAAAAATATACGATGGTCCGCAAAATATTGTGGAACACATATATTCTTCGAATGTTCACGATTTGAAACAGCAAATGGAATGTTGGAGTAGGAGATGCTACGGATAATATAAAATAGAATTGACTAGTCACCTCCTTGCGAAGTAATGTCTAACGATAGTCCCGTATGGGGGATGGATAATCGAGTGTGAGGTTTTTAGATGGTAGAAATCTAGTACTGTTACTGAGGTGTTTTCGTCACTTTAGTCACCGACAAAAAATGCAGTCAATTGTCTAAAATATCCACCTAAACTGTCTAATCTATCTATCTAATCTAACTATTTAATCTGTCTATCTAATCTATCTATCGAATATATCTATCTATCTAATCTATCTAATCTATCTAATCTATCTAATCTATCTAATCTATCTAATCTATCTAATCTATCTAATCTATCTAATCTATCTAATCTATCTAATCTACCTAATCTATCTAATCTATCTAATCTATCTAATCTATCTAATCTATCTAATCTATCTAATCTATCTAATCTATCTAATCTATCTAATCTATCTAATCTATCTAATCTATCTAATCTATCTAATCTATCTAATCTATCTAATCTATCTAATCTATCTAATCTATCTAATCTATCTAATCTATCTAATCTATCTAATCTATCTAATCTATCTAATCTATCTAATCTATCTAATCTATCTAATCTATCTAATCTATCTAATCTATCTAACCTACCTAACCTATCTAACCTATCTAATCTAACTAATCTATCTAATCTATCTAATCTAGCTAATCTATCTAATCTATCTAATCTATCTAATCTATCTAATCTATCTAATCTATCTAATCTATCTAATCTATCTAACCTATCTAATCTATCTAATCTATCTGGCAAGCTGACAAATCAATGGTTAGTTGACTCATACCTACAAGTTAAAGATAACAACCTCAATTACATCCGTCAAAATCAGTAACATTTGTGAGCTGGGCAAAATAAAGGATTCGCAGATCACATGGAAAACAAGACGAGAACTTGGCTGCCGGTGTTTTGCTTATTCTCCCATCACAAAAGATTGTCAAGTAACATACGAGAAAGATGCTGCGATGCAATGCCAGTATTTGTAGTGTTTGGCGCTTCAAAAGTTTTTATAACGTTCACTGCAAATCCAGTTTGACATGAAATTGCTGAAAATTCGAGATCGAAAATATCTTCAGATCGACCGGATTTAGTGGCGAGAGTTTTAAAAATCAAACTCGACTCGGTTTGAAAAGTACATTTACAATATATATTTAAGAGAATCGATTGTGCGAATGTTACCATCACTGCATATGGTTAGCCGGAACTACGTATAAATTAACTTTCCAACTTTATCGATTGCCGTTATGTGAGCGCTCCTAAAGCGACCTAACTTCCAGTTCACACGCCAAATCATTAACAAATTACCTTCAAAGCTAGTCACGAGGAAGTGGCATTGCTCGCAGCTCAAATGAACAAAACTAAATCGAAGTCTTGGTTTGAATTGAATACAACTGTTGCCCGCAACTGTAGGATGAGGGTCAACGACATGGAGCATTTCTACTTCTTCATGCGATTGGTGCAATCAACTTCGATCCATTACGAATAATAAATGAAGTAGTTTACCAAAAGTTCAAGGCAGCAGCAATAGCACGAGGACTTTTTGAATCAAACGACGAGTGAGAGCATTGTTTAACTGATGATGGTTTACTTGAAGCCTCAACAATTACGCAAAATGTTCACCTACATGCATATTTTATCAACCTGCTCAGCCTTTCAAACTTTGGCAGGAAAAAACGTTCCTTTTACACAACACTGATGGACTACTTCAGAAGAAAAGCAAAATCGTTCTGTCACTACGGGAATTGCTGCCACATTACTGAAAGGAGCAGTACTACACTGTCCATAGCGGATTCAAATTACTCGTGCCTTTGCTCGATACTGATTGTAATTGACGGAGATCTCAGAGATACTCTGAATTTCTCGCTTACTGCAGGAATGTGTTATACACAGACACACCTATGATTGCCATTATGGTGCCTGTACGTTTCTTATACAGGGTGTCCGCCGGGAAGGTATACTACTTTGTTTGTTTATGATTTTTGATTAAATGAAAGAGAATGGATCTTATATTGATAAATGTTTTATTTAACGTCAGTAATTATGTATGGAATACAATATCAGATAAATGTCCGCCTCTGTTAGCCTCACAAATGCGAGCCCTTTTGAGCACATTTTTCATTACATTCTCACACATTTCACGCGGTATTTCATTAATTTCACCAAACTGGTTTGTTTGCATAAGCCTTGCTTTTTAGATATCCCCACAAAAAGAAGTCCGGAGCAGTCAAATCAGGCGACCGTGGAGGCCAATCAACATCACCATTTTTTGAAATAACTTGTTGTGGAAAGAGTTCTCGCAGTAATAATTCCATTATAATCCTGGCTGTATGCGATGTGGCACCGTCTTGTTGATACCACATGTTAATCAAGCCCAAAGTATTCAGTTGTGGCGTTAAAAAGTTTTCAATCATATCACGATATCGCTCCCCATTCACAGTTACCGTTACGTCGTTTTCATTTTCAAAGAAGTAAGGCCCAATGATTCCTCCTGACCAAATTGCATACCAGACTGTCACTTTTAATGGATGTAAAGGTGACTGATGAATAATGTGAGGGTTTTCTATTGCCCAGAACCGACTATTCTGTTTATTCACATATCCATTTAAATGAAAATGTGCCTCGTCACTCATTATGATTTTTTCATGAAAATCGGGGTTGTCATGGGCGAGCTGTAACATCCTGTTGGCATATGTACGGCGGCGTAAATGGTCTTGTGGAAGAATTTGCCATGTGTCTACTTCACGACTGTCAAGTACGAACTGAACTAATTCTAATATTCGCCTAAATGGCGGCAAAACAAAGTAGTATACCTTCCAGGCGGACACCTTGTATATCATATCATATCGTACACTAACTGTGTCTGAGAAACCCTGAAGGGATAGGTTATTCATCATCCATCATAGATCCAAAATCGACCACGATTTGTATCGAAATACAAATGAATTTAAAATGTAATTTGGTGGTTATGTTACGGCTAAAGTCCGAAATTTTAATTTTTTAAATTCGATTACACAAAAGCAGCTGTCTAGAGGTCCGATGATTACGAAATGTTGACCTTCCCTCCTTACATCCTCGTAGTTGTATTTATTCGCATCAGAGGGATAATCATAATCAGCTCCCGCGAGCTTGTGAGAATTAGTAAAACCGTTAGTTCCTACTATTCCAAATTCCAATTTGCACTAATACCATAAAAATACTCCGTGAAGTGGGGAGTGAACCATTTCGGGTATAGGACTCACATTTCATAGAGTTCGAAGCCGATTTATTTTACCGTAACAGATACAACACATCAAGGCAGATCAACAAATGGTCACAATTCTCGCATTCTTAAAATTTTCGCATATGTCCGCCTGCTGTTTTGGACCAACATAATCAAGCCAACACACAATAACTACTCATCCTCTCTCACGTAAAATATAAATCTACACACACGTGGACAAAAAGTTTAAAATTAAATCGAAACAACTGAGAAAATAATTAATTAATTTATCGTAATACAATGTTGCCATGATTTATTGTGTATCGCCGTCCCGAACCGCGATTCGCGCTCCATTACGAATTATCGCGGCCGCAAAAAACCAAACCAAAAATAATGTTTGCGTTGTTTTATTTTTCATCATAACGGTTTGGACGCGTTATTGATGGATTTTAATTTTTGATGGTTGGCGACTCTAAATGTCGCGGAAAAATCGGAAAAATTTAATTTTTTTTATGAATATTTATAGAAGTCGCATATATAGGTACATGATGGACGACAGTAGAATTTATTGTTTCATCGTTGACTCGAATGTTTAACAAACAGGTAGAAAATCTGCGGTACTCTCGCATTGTATATATTAAATTTTTATGAACTTTGGCTATTTTTAAATAATTGCGATCATTTTCATTTTGTTGGACGTGAAAATTGTAATATTTTTTAAGAAAATTATATTTTTGTTCTCGTTGTGCGATATACTCGTGTAGTGTACCTGAGTATAGAGATTTTTATTTTTAATTAGCGTGGTTTGTCTCCAAGACTGATTCAGCAGTCGCGTAATATGCCTAGCACTTAGCAAATATTCGGGATCATATGACGATGGCGCGGTGCGGAATATTAAGGTTGCATCTCTAATTTAATATCGCAATATTGTTTCAAATATTTATTTACTTTCGAGTTAGAGCGGTGAGCAAAATTTTTACAAAACTCACATCGACAAAATGTAAATAGTTTTCACGTGCTACGTGGCCGCGAACGGATAAAACGTCTGAAATGTTTAATTTTAGACTGATTGTGTTGTTAACATTGGAATTTTTTTTTACGCTTTTTGTATATTTTGTTGACGTATTGGCTTTATAAAATAATATTATCGTTAGCGCCCAAGTTTATCGATATAATGTATAGGAAGTATATCATCGGTTGGTGGCAAAGTCTATAAATATTAATTTGGTGGATTTAAAATTTTTTTCGGTTGGCCACCACATCGAGTGCGCGAGCAAGTTAATTAAATTTTATTACTCCACGTATTGTTATAAATCAGTTTGCATTTCTCGCCCGCTATAGGTGCGAGATGAAAATTATTATTTTTTGTGTGCTGTGCGCGAAATGAAAACAGAAGACGCACGTGACTCGTGAAAATCGTGTGTGTAGGTGAGGATTTATTTATATTTTGTTGAACAACAATTTTCCGAATGAATTTATATTTTTAGGCATGGTTTTAGATTATGTATAGCAAAACAGATGTTAATTGATAGTGAAACGATTGCTGCGCGCGGTAGACTATTAAATCAGGAGATCAAACGTGGGTTAAATGATATCTACTCCTTTCGTGCGATCTTAGTTAGACAAAATAATTCCAAATCGATTTTAATATTTTTATTATTTTATTGTAATATAGAGTCAGTAGAGAAATAGTTTATTTTATAACGTTTTTGAGAAATGCTAATGCTAAGTGTTTACACAAAAAAAAGAAATTATATTGAAAAGCCAAACTAACGAAAATTAATCTTATATTTGTTATCTTTGTTCGGTTGCCAATTTTTAAATTATTGCATGTACTCGAGACTACAGATAAATTAAGATCATTTTAGAAAATATTAACCTGCTTTTCGGATAAAAGATATTGTTATAGTGCAAGAAATATAAATAGGCATCGTAATTTTCCGGAAATGTTATGCACTGAAAATATTAATATCAGAAAGAATTTGATAGGGATTTGAAGAGGGATTTGAAGATTAAGGTGCTCAAGATGCAACGAGCGGCTCCATAGAACAATATATACACTACAAATGTCGGCGAGCAGAATCTAAAATGCTAATTCACAAAAACGCGATGATCTCCTAGTAGGATACGAATCATCGTCAATCAAACTTTCCCAATTGATTGAACAACACACGCAGCACCGGGCCATACAAAACTTCAAAAGATCGAAAATAAGACGCACATTGGGATGAATTCATCAATTGAGAAAATATATGGACGAAGTACGGAGTACAAGAATTCAATCATGGTCCACAAGCATTGGGAAAAGGATTACCAAAAAGGAGTATAGCACCTATTTCTACAATATTTTTTACCTGCGTGCTCTTAATAGCAAGTATTGTAGATACATGTTGTATAATAATTCATTGAAAAGCAGTCGGAGATTATGGAGAAAATGATGACTCATTTGCAAAAGATTACCGTCGAGTTCAAGGACGCGAAAACAGCACTACCCAGCAATATACCGTGGCCACATCCATTAATTGTTGAATTTAGAGATATTTGAGAAAATTTCGAGTCATTCAAGCCAAGCTAGAACGACCATAGCCACCGTTATTAATCTCTGGCCGTGATTTCCACAATTGCAGGAAAAGCCAGAAAAATATATGGATTTTAGTTTGACAAACGAAGACAAAAGATCGGGCATCATGGGTTTGTCAGTATTACAAAAGTTATTTGCAACCAAAAATTTAACGTTATATATAATAGATATAATTTAGACACGGCTAACGAAATGGAGAATAGAACTTTCGCTACATACTTTATTCGTATAAACAGACTCAAGAAATTGTGTGATTATCCAGTGAATATAGAAATAATGAATCTAATAAAAAATCGCAAGTCATGGATCTAAATATAAAATCAACCAAATTGACCGCGATGAACAAGGAAGACAATCCAGTTCCGAAAACGAAGCTGTACACATGTATGAAATTAAGAAATCAATCAGTAAACGCAAAGGTAAGGCAGTTCTTCGGTGGAGTTCAATTCAATCTGGAAAGAATTTTTTTTTTTTTTAACAACATAATATGGCTACTACAATCTTAAACATTATTAATTCATTAGTAAGGTTGACATTAGTACTTATGAGATAAGCATAAACTTGTGTGGGTCTGCTGGACAAGTGTCCAGTTCACTTGGTTTATAATTTTCATACGGTTAGCTCATGTGGTTTGATTCGTTTGAGCCGCCTTACTTCGTTTGTACTGTCCAGTAGTTGTACGGTCTCACGATTGGTGTGGGTAAGAAGTCTCTTCTCATGTTTTATGGCACATTCGCGGATAACGTCGTCTATTAATTGTATTTCTGAATCATTGTGGATCTCCTTGTTAGTCACAAAACGGTAGGCGTTGGTGACCATTCGAAGAAATTTATTTTGGCTTCGTTGAATAATGTCTCTATTGGATTTATGTGTACAACCCCATAGCTGCGCACCATACATCCATATTGGTTTGAAGATAGTCTGGTATACCAGTCTTTTGCAATACAGGTTCATTTTGGAATGATGTCCAATTAACCAGTACATTTGACGTTGTTTCAATCGTATCTGTTCAGCTTTTTGTCTCACGTGATGTTTCCAGTTGAGCCTGGAATCTAAATGTAGACCAAGGTATTTTGCCGATTCAGCTTGCGGCACTTGCACTCCATTGAGGTGTATATGAAGAGTGTTATTTTTATGTCGGAGCGTAAATGTCACATATGTTGATTTGAGCTCATTCAGTGCGATTTTCCAGTCAATTGTCCATTTAGTAACGTTGTCCATTGCTCGTTGAAGATTTTCCACTGCTCTTGGTTGAGATTCGTCTACTGACATAATTACAGTGTCGTCAGCGAACGTGCCGATGAATATTTTATTCGTTGTACGTATGCCCGCAGTATAAAGAAGGTAGAGGAGGGGACCCAATACGCTTCCCTGCGGAACTCCTGCATACGCTGGATAAAGGTCAGAACATGTTTCTTCATGAATGACTCTGAATTGGCGATCAGGGAGGTATGATTCAAGCGCAGCTGGCAATAGTTTTGTGGTAGAATTTTGCTCATTTTAAATGTCAATCCATCATGCCAAACCCTATCGAAGGCCTGGGATACATCCAGAAATACGGCGGGGCAATATTTCTTTTCTTCTAACGCTTGCTCTATTACCGCAGTTATTCGATGGACTTGATCTATTGTGGAGTGGTTATTCCTGAATCCAAATTGGAAATCAGGAACGTTTACCATTGGCTTTAGACGTTTTAGTAGCAGTTTCTCGAACAGCTTTGATAAGATCGGAAGCAGTGAGATTGGTCTGTATGATGTTACTTCTTCATCTGGTTTAACTGGTTTCTTTAGCATAATTATTTGGGCCATTTTGAAGCATTTGGGTACATAATTCAATCGTCTTCGAGATTGAAGTATTTGGAAAGATGTTGAATGCATGTTATACTTAACTCAGAGATACTGCCAACCGAACAAGGACTAATTGACTTAAATGGAAATCCTATACCATTAATCCGAGAGGTACACATTCCATACTGGATTGAAAGTCGAGACGAATCTATTATATTCCAAATTATTAAGCACAGCCATTAGCCATGGTTGCCTTCAATCGCATGTTCAACTCGAAAACACTGGTAACATACAGTTCTGATGTTAAGAATTTTCCAACACCTTCCGTAACAAATCACCTCATTGATTCGATATCAACTACCAAAGTAAAACAAACCTCTGATGTAAAGCTGTCAAAAACGAATGCAGATCGCATTGTGGTTAAATATGGCGATATCTTTGAAGAATATGGTACAATACCCGGCGATGTAGAATTAGAGATCAGCGAAAGCATTGAACCAATCATTCAACATGCACGACATAGACAAATCATTTATCGTCGTCGTTTGAAGAAATAATTAGGCAGTTGGTTGCAGATGGCCTACCGATTAGATGAGTACAATTTTAATAGTTCAACGTAACAATTCTTTTCGAATATGTTTAGACCCCATGATAAAGTTGAATGAAGCTTTTAAAAGACCAAACTATCAGTTCATAACCTTAGACGAGGTTCAACCAGAGTTAAGCAAAGCGAAGGTATTTTGGTAGGTAAACTGAGAGAAACAAGAAGCAACTTAACTTGATTTTGAACACTTTTTGGAAGATAGAAATGGTTGAGAATGACATTTGGAATATCATCAGCATCTGATATTCCTGGTGTAGGGCTACTCGCAGATTTTTTTAATTATATTTATTTATTACAACTATCTCTCTTCATAATTTATATTATCGTTGGGAGGGTGTAGCCCTTTGGCTTTACAGTTTTATTATATTTTTAGTCGATCCAGTTTGGATCTAGTAGATCAAGTGGTTTCTTCCTTCGCAGCCGACTTACTGGTTTGACTCATTCAACAGACAATGTATCCCAGCATTTTGGTGAGACTAATACGTTGCATGTGTTTTCTCGGGTGTCACTTATTTCTTCACTGACGCAATACATCTTCAGATCTCTATGTAGATTATCATTTCTTATGTACCAGGGTTCATTAACTATTCCACGTAGGACTTTGCTTTGGAATGCCAGTTTAATACCTTTTTCTTTTTGACATGCTCTTTCCATTTTAGTATCGCTTCTAGAGTCATACCTAGACATTTTGCCATGTTTGCATAGGGAATTTACTGAGAGTTCAGTTCTATTGGTTTCCAGTTGACCTATTTGTTGGTGAAGTTTATGTGAACATATTTTGTTTCATTAAGTTTTATTCGCCATCTCTTCGTTCAGGGTCTGACAATATCAGTAGATCTTAGACTGCTAAGATAGCCGTATCATCCGTAAAAGTTGCTATGTTAGTTTCCTCTACATTGGCAGAATGCTACCTTGTGGTACTTCTGCTGATTTTTTCTTTATTTCTGAGTATTCGCCATCTAATCTAACACGAAAATGTCGGTTAGATATGTAAGATTTTAGTATTTCGTAAAACTGATTTGGTAAATCTCTTTGTACTTTATATTCCAAGACTTAATGCCATACTCCCAGGTCAAAGGCTGTGCTACAGGCAAGAAGATGCTTCATCATACTTTCTTATTTTCAAGTACAATTATGTTTGTAATTCGATGTACTTGTTTTATTGTTGAATGGTTTCCTCTGAAGGCAAATTCTTGTGGAGGAATAAGATTTCTTTCTTCTATTATTGGTTTGAGTCTCTTTAGGATTTCTCGAATATTTTTGAAATTACTGAAAGTATGGAAATCGGCCTATATGAATTTTTATCATTTAGTGGTTTGTTATGTACTCGTATCATGATTACTTCTGCGCATTTCCATTGATTTGATCGTGTTTAAGTCTGAATACTGCGGTAATTATTTGGAGGAGCTTACATTGTCCTTTTTCGGGAATGGCTTTTATTACTTTATTATTTGTCCTCTAATTAAGACATATCCTGAAGATTCCATTGCATTTAGGTTTAGATTGATTTCCTCTTTTAATTCTTGCAATGTCACCGAAGTTCACTAGGGGACCTTACAAGACTTTATAGTGTAGCCTTTGAAGTTACCATCGGCAGTCATACCCATGTTTAACGGTGAATATGCAAGCTAGTATGCATTCAACGATATGTTTACCCGAATTATTCACCAGAACGATCAATGATCAGACACATTGAAGATGACAACTTTAAATCAAATATTCATAATGGAACTGAAATATTGATCGTCCACCTGTCAATAATTAGGCGAGGTAAAACAAAAAACCACTGCTGGCATTATTTTACTTCCACGCATTAACCGTAAAGCATATAACATCCCTCACCGGTAGTAGTAGAAGTCAACAATCTCCAGTTGGATAACCCATTTGAAGCCCTAATCACGCACATGGTGATACGACTGTAAGGAATTTTTACTAAGAAGATTTCATTTACTGGAAGTATGATATATGGAAGTCTTAAACTATCTCCCACACGGATAGCTAAGCCAGAATGTAATATCCAACGGAGGGTACTTTTAAGTAAAGAGCACGAACATCAAAAGGCTCCATGGCAACATATATCGCCAGATGTCCGTTCTGCAAGGAACACTGGCCTCGGCTCATTCGGTGCCATTTCCGCAACAATAGTCAAGTGCGTCGAAAAACCTACATGCACCGTTTGTAAAAAAGGCACCATCAGCTACTGGCCACCGCTACTGTACAGAGCAAAATCTTGACGACAGGTGGAGTAAGTTGGTCTTCCAACTAAAGTAACTTAAGTAACTAAAGTACTAGAAGTGAATATCAACCAAACAAAGCGGTCTATAACCGACTTCATGATAACTTAATCATGGATTCTAAAACCACCGTCTTCTTAAAACGCATTTGTATTACGCAGTGTGGTGGAAATTCAAACCATCGGTATCATACACTCATAGAAATATATCAAACTAGAAGATAATCATGCGGGTTACGCATCTCGAGGGGTGACTACCAAATACAACAGAGAGACTCACTAGTTTATCAACAAATATTCATCTCTTCAAAACCTCATCCAAGTGACAGTTCACATATAAATTGCGGCCGAAGCAGCGATTAATAGATCAAGAAGAATGGGAATACACTAGCACGCCTAGTCAAAACAATCCAACATGGTTCACGGATTTGTGCTTAACAGTAAGCACAATGAAACCTCTCGAAAAAACATAGAAGACTTAATCCATTACATTTCTTTACAGATAAAAGCAACGTACTCCGGGTAGGTGGTATGGTGGAAAATTTCCAGCTTTCATAAGAAGGACATCATCCTATTATAATACCCAACAAAGAACACTTTACCCACTTATTTTTGGATTGGGGTCGTCAAACATTAGGAAGTAACGGAAGTAACATTCTAATGTTTGATTTTACGGAAGTAATTTATTCAAGTTGGCACATATTCGATAACGATTATGGATCATAAAAGGAATTCAACCAGTTAAACAATATGCTTTGCATAGCATCTGATGTCATTGTGTGAAGGTGAGAACCTCAGAATGGCTCATGAGAAACCTGCTCACTCCTCGAGTCACTATAGCTCGATCATTCAAATATAATGGAAAATATTATGCACGTCCCTACAAGAAACGGGCCGTACAAATAAACCATATAAACGATATATTTCCAAATTTATCAGCCTTACTACCAAGGTGATTTAACTCGAAGCAGTATTCAACTTAACAACGGAGAGATTCGTAAGCGTTTTTCGGAAATTTACTGATCGGTGTGACAACGTCGTCGTCTTCGTTCTGATTGGGAATTGGATAAGCTTTTCAGGGAAATGAACATGAAATTGCCTCAAAAAATCTCCCGTTCTGACAGATTACTGACCACGTCTATAGCAATACCCCAAACGACGATAAAAAACGCAGCATATTGATAAAGATGATAGTCATACTTCGAGACGATCTGCAACCCACAACAAGATTAAAATTAGGACGAGTTATTCAATTGCATCTCGAATCGATAATATAGCGAGAGTCGAGCCTCCAAATCGACTATGAATATTCGTTTTAATTTGATTAGTTAGCAATTCAACAACATCCGAATAACGAATTTTTGACTCGTATTAACTTAGAGAACATAGAACTTGAAACAATAGAACTTGAACTGGAATTCGATTTGGCCACCCTGAACGAGTTCCGGACTTATTAGGAAAACCCCAAAAAACTGCTGCAAGTATTCACAGTGGCTAAGAACCATCATCCACCCCTCTCTACTAAACGTAAGAAAAATCAACAATCCTTCCTGGGCACGGCTTCTTGAAATTACACAACTTATATCAATTGATATAAAGAACCCGTGTAACACAGTCAAATGCGATTGTCGCTACGGAAATCGCCAACCAATCACCCAAAACCTGAATTGGTACAAACTATTGCTAACGTAATCATTTCAGTACTTCAAATCACAGTAAAAGGACGCTAAAAAGAATGAAAATTAATGTGGGTAAAGTTTTAAAAATTATTCGCGTCAAGAAAATAGAAGAAGCAAATTGCGATGTTGAGATAAATAACATCGGGGGATCATATCAAACTATAAGTTAGTAAAAGCAAAGCGTTACGATTACCGCATCATGCAGAATTTGATGAAACCAGCTTGAATCACTGCAGCTACCAAATGCATAGTAAAGAATTTCTGAACATTTTTAATTTCTACACTATCACGGATTCGAGGGCGTAAACGAAATTTCAGAAATAAAGGAAAATAAAGTCTAGCACAGTGACTGGATATAATGTCCAAGGAAATCCCTACTGAGTGTACCTCATTGGTACTTCATCGATACGATGGACCATATCAATATTCTGGTCCCTAAGGTTCGGAGGGAATTTGCAATTAGATCATTAGATATAAGCTCGAGATTAGAAAATATAATTAGTTGATTCATTGCTTAACTATTCGCAGCTGATTGTTTAATATAGATCGGTTCTTATTCGCAATTTAGGAAGCTTAGATTGTCACTAATAGATAACTGTCAGTAGTACCAAGGCAATCAAGTAATAACATTACTAATCAAAAATAACGGTATTTCAGAAAAGAGAACTCGCCCCGATGAATGCCAGGTGAGAAGTAATTTTTTGTGCTCATTAGAACACAGTATAGCAATTTAAATTAAGGAAATTATTTAGACAACAGTTGACAACAGTATGGCAATCGGTTTCAGGGAGCAATTCATTACAACAGAGTAAAATCACGATCACTAATAAAACATGTATAATATGTACGCACCACCTATTGCAGTCGCGGTCACCATAATTCTCACTGGCAGCAAAAGTAATACCAAAATAAAACCATACGACAGCCAATATTGACTTAGAAAAATATTTCAGTTTTTAATCAATTTTCCATTCTTTTGGCATCGCTTCAAACACATTAATGTTTTCTTTATGGTTTTAATAATTTATAATCTTCAATAAAAATGATTAATTTTAATTGAAAATATAAAAAAATAAGTAAATTAATTATAAACAATAAAATGAATCATAAAAAAATATTACGCCTAAATGTCGACGTACGAGATGTATACAATATCAAACAAAAATTGTAAGGTTTTAAACAAATAAAAAAAAATTGATTCATCCAAGAAACTTACCTTCACATTTCAAACCCTGTCGAAATAAACCGTACAACAGCGAACCGCAGTGATCACAAAATGTTGGCGACATAAACGTATACAATTTAAAACGATGCGGCAAATTGATTTTAAATCGTTCACGTAAATACTGTAATTAATTAGATGTAGAATTTATTGGCTGCGTGCTTGGTATATATAAATGGCATTGTATTGGATACTTACTATTGTACTTTCTGAATTAAAGCTGGATTCGGAGCACGTGCCTAGGAGATGTTCGTGGCACTTTTTATGCACCGCGGTTTGACATTCTGGAGGTAATTAGAAATTTAGGTATATGTAATTATAAATTGTTTAGGCGACTTACTTATACATTGATAGCCTTGTTTGCCGAAGCCCCATAGGAAGTCTTTGCAGAATGCGCAAAACGTTGGCTGGCGGAAAAATTTCGCCACAAATTTGTGTCCATTAATTTCGTGCGTACGCTGGTGTTTTATTGCGCCGCGTCGCTTCGAAATGTACTTCCCCCGAAATTTTCGTTGGTCGTATTGTTTCTCCTGGGATTTTAATAACAAATTTGTGGTGCTACCCGTTCCACTACAACTATTACTGGATGTACTATTGCTATGTGATCCGGGATTCCTACTGCTACTACTACTACTATTGGCGTTATTACTATTATTATTCATACTATTACTATTACTACTACTACTGTTGTTGTTATTGTTGTTGTTGCTTTGCAGCTGGTTCAAATAATCCTGATGCATTTGATAACGATGGTAGTTAGATGGGACGATGTTTGATGGTAGCGAGCGCGGTGCCTGCTGGGGTGAATAGCTTACCTCGGGATCGCGATCCCGATTTGTAGTACGCGGTGCAGAATATCGGACACCCCGTTGCTGGAATAAAAACAAGCAACACATCTTGATTAGATACAAAGTATGTAAAAAATATTGCGACTTACGTCATGTGAGGATCGCGGTCGATTTCGATGACTCGACGTCTGCACATTATTGGCACGTTTACGGCCATGAGCTCCGGTGAACATCATCTTGCAATCTGTTTTGTTTTATAACACTTTTTGCCGCATATTCCAAATTGGTTTGAGATTTATGGTGCGCTGATGTTCTAAAATTACAAAAAATTTAAACAAAAACTTGTTAATTAATGAAATTCGGTTTTTTAATAATCTGCGCGAAAAATTTCTTAAGATAAATAAATGTTAGTAAATTGCGAGAAAATTATTTTCGTTTGTTGTTATTGTTGGATTTTTTACTTTTAACCGTATTTTCTGATGGTGATGAACATTATTTTTGCGTAGCCGCAGACCTTATCGCGCCTTCGTACGATTGTGTAAATCTTAATCACATGATCGGTAATTAGGACACTTATGGTTAGAGTCCTACACAATTATTAGAAGGTTGTTATTTTTATTGTGATTTTTAAACCGTCTGTGAGATTAAACAACTGTATTGACTGTTCATTGGACGACGATTGTAGAGTAACGTTAACACGTGATAGCTGCAGTAGAAAAACTTGTGAAATTAAAGATGAAGCTTCTCATACCATTAAAGCCAAATTTGTGTTAGTGACTTCTATTAATGACACCTAAATGTGTGGACATTTTTCAATAGCTTTGACCTCTCATCAAAGACTCGCCTCTTTAACCTTAATTTAACAGAACTCAAACCATAAACCAGAACGAGAAGGTAAAATCAACAAATATTACCTTTGAAGTCTTTACATCTAAAATAATCACGGTATGCTACCGAAGTCCACTATTTGTCTCTGAACCTCAACTAAGATCATGATTTCAATCGAATTGGACGTAGAAGCCTCTCGATGCAAATTCGAATGCTATTGGAAATTACTCGTGGTTAATGGTGGATGTTAGAAATTGCAAAGTACGGAGCACTATAGCGCTACTGTAGGTGATTGGGCCCATCGATTGATCAGATTGAAACATTTAGTGGTGATGAGTCGTTGAACGGTAAAAACACTGTGTATTTTCTGTCGTCTTTATACTTTAGAGTATACCGGACCACTCGATAATTAATTGGATGCTTTCAGTCATCCTATTGAAACATCCCAAAATCATCAGCTTCGTGAAAATCAATTCTAAATGATCCTAGTGTGTTGATAGGTTGTCAATCAGCATGTTCGTGATGTTGCCGATGACGAGGTCTGTGATCAATATGAACCGTGTTGTCATAAATGAGATGTTCGTTGGATATCGCGATCGTATTAGTGATATCCATCGCTCCTTCATGTTGGTCGATATATCAAGGATTTTACGAAGTTTCGTGAGCGATTCGAGAGCAAGGACGCGCATGGTTTGTATATATTTTCGAAGGTGACTATGACTATCAGGTGCTGAATAGACTATTGAATTCTACCTAATTCGTGCAATCGCCATTAAATACTAGAATTTGATTCGAAGCGAATGTGCGATGATCGATAGTCGTGAGGGTGCAGATTTGACATTTATTGGGGGTTCTCAATAGTACATACTTGTTACTGAATTGGAGAAAGCGATAAATACCTATAATCGTACCATAACCTCCTCGAAGTCGATCACCGCCTGGATCGCTTTGGTTACCTTGGGATAATCACTTGGACTCCTTGGAGCTCCGTGTATACTGTAAAATATACCATTTTTGTGTATTTATTTTAATCCTTCCTTTAGGAAGGTTTAAAATAAATACACAAAAATGGTATTTGAGGTTTGCTTTAGGTGCTTAACAATAGGTGTCGTCTCTGGAGAATGAGAATATGTCCGATGTTGCGTCCATCGATAATAAAATAAATTTCGTTCGTGGTAGCATGGCGGTTAGTCCGAAGGAAATTGTGAACTTTACTGTTACATGTGAACTACACTGTTACACTGTGTCATGAATATAATACAGGCAATCATAAAAGGATTTGAAGAGGGAATTGACATTATCAGATGCATGCAGAAAGCATTATCTTTTCAGAATCTAACTGACTATAATCATGGATAAGCTGGTAGTCCAGTTTAACATGCTTTGATCTGACTTTATAAGAAATGGTCAGAAAGTCATGGTCAGAGATGTCAGACAAAGTGTGCCAATACCCTAAAGTAGTCTGACTCTGGGACAATGTATTGATCAAGCCATGTACGGTAATGTGTAGGTGAGAACGGGACTGAAACTAAATGGTTGGCTTTTAAAAGATTATGAAATTTATGGGACTCAACAAGCGTATTACAGTTTATATCGCAAGCAATTATAAAATGATTATAATTTAAAATATGCGAGGATAGGAATTCCTGAAAATCATCTAAATAGGATTGTACGGGGGTTGATGGATTGTAGCAAGCTACAATCAATACATTCATAGATGGTAATGCCATTTCAGCCATCAAAGCTTAAGTTTTACCTTAAATGAACTAATGAATAGCCTTAAGTTTAAGGCATTTTTTTATAGTAAATGCAAACTCCTCCACCTATTTTATGTATTAAAAGTCTGTCAAATCTCAAGATGCTGTACCCATTCAGCGGGATAGATTCGTTATTAATCTTATTTGTAATCCATGTTTCCACGACTCGGGATTATAGTAGTTTCCCGAAAAATTTAGGAAAACCGTACATGTGATTTATAGATGATCAATTCAAATTTGGCTTTTCTAACCACCCTAAACAGGAAACACAAAATTTGATCAAAATAAACGAGATTTTTATAAAATGAGGCCTCGTAGCTTCTCGGAGTACGTCACCTAGCATTCTAATTTATAGGAGTTTCTCGGAAAAACTTAAAATAATTGTACGGTAGAATTGTAGTACTCCAATGCAAATTTAGCTGCTCTAAACACCCTAAACCCCAATTTGATGTAAATAAACGCATTTTTCTATTAGTAAAGGTCTAGTGGCTTTCAGAATTTACGCCACTTAATATGCTGGCTTCTAGGAGTTTCTAGAAACGATTCAGAAAATTGTGCGTTGCATTATAGTACTGTTACGTTTTCGCCTTGTCACTCAAGGTTCGAATCACTGGATTGTGAATAAATACAACTGCTTCAAATTTGAACACACACAGTTTATTTACACAACACAATTTATTATACAACACAAAATTAACAATTAATTATTACTACAATAACACACTTTAATATTCACTTTAATAATCTTTCTATTTAATCTTCACTGTATCACGTTTAAAATAAAACTCCGCATTCCACGTCAACGCGCGCCTTTATATACCAAAATATCTGTTTCTAGAATAATCCCAAATGTTGTCCAAAATTTATACGAGAACATTCTAGCAAATACGTTAGTATACAAATAGCGCCTAAATGTTGATACATGCCAAATTAAAATTGAACAACTTATTAAAATAACTTATTCTACTCTAAACTAGATGTCACCGTAACACTACCCCTCACTCAAGCCTGTTCGTCCCGAACAGGGTCCAAATCACCTCCTCTGTAGAGCGCCAAACGCTCTAAATGCACCACCTTTGGTTTACCGCTCCGTCCTTTCCGAATGCGATAAACCACGTCGTTCATCCTTTTAATGATAGTGTAAGGTCCTTCCCATGTAGGTTGCAACTTCGGTGATAATCCTTTCTTCCGTTGTGGGTTGTGAAGCCATACCAATTGCCCTTCCTCGAAGCCTTGATTATTTGCTCGTATGTCATATCGAGCCTTCATTCGATCACTTGATATCCGAATTTTCTCCCGTACAAATTGATGTATCTCATTAAGTTCTTCTTTCATCCGGTCGACGTAATCCTGTCCGCATAGAGCCGCTGATGGAACTGCTCCAAACTTTAAATCTCCCGGTAGTCGCAGATTGTTCCCAAATATGGTTTTAGCTGGCGTCACTCCTGTTGTGTCATGTACCGCTGATCGGTAAGCCATCAGGAACATCGGTATATGTCGATCCCAGTTGCGTTGGTTCTTTTCCACAATCTTTGCTAGATATTCCTCCAATGTGCCATTGAATCTTTCCACCATACCGTCCGACTGCGGGTGTAGAGGCGTTGTTCTCGTTTTATTGATGCCAAGCATCTGACATATCTCCTGAAATACCACCGATTCGAAATTCCTTCCTTGATCCGTGTGAATTTCCATCGGTACACCAAATCTGCTAATCCAGTTGTTCACCACGGCATCAGCTATTGTTGTTGTCTCTTGATTGGGTATGGGATACACTTCTGGCCATTTGCTGAAATAATCCATGATTACTAGCACATATTTATTTCCGCTCTCGGTGGTCGGAAATGGCCCCGCCACATCCATTGCAATTCTCTCGAATGGTGCCCCGACATTATATTGTTTCATGGTTCCACGGCTTTTTCGTGCTGGTCCCTTTACTGCCGCACATTGATCACATCTTTGACACCATTCCACTACTGACTGTCTACATCCAGACCAGTAGAACCGTTGGCGAATTTTGGCTAGTGTTTTATTAATCCCTAGGTGACCTCCGCTTGCTCCTCCATGATACTCTTTGAGGATTTCCGCAATCCGACCTTTTGGAACCACCACCAACAATTGTTTTACTTTACCATCCGCGCTTTCCCAATTTCTCTTTAAACATCCATTTTCCATGTGGAGGCTGTCCCATTGAGCCCAATAAGATTTTACGATGGGGGTTTTGTCGGCTATCTCGCTCCATGTGGGCCGGTGTTCCTTTTCCTTATGTTCCATGATGAATGCCAGATCAGCATCCCGTAATTGCTCCTTCCTGATCATTTCATCAGTCCACTCCTCATCAGGTAGCACTTGCATAAGCCGAATATCGATGATGTTTTCCTTACCCTCCACACGTCCACAATGCTTGCATTCCACGGGGCATGGCCTTCTTGATAATGCGTCGGCATTTCCATGTGCACTTCCCTTCCGATGTTCAATTTCAAAATCGTAGCTTTGCAAACGTTCGATCCAACGTGCTACTTGTCCTTCTGGATTTTTGAATTGTAACAACCAGCGCAAAGCTCCATGATCCGTCCGTAGAAGAAATTTTTGGCCATAGAGGTACTTATGGAAGTGTTTCACACATTCTACTATAGCCAACAACTCTTTCCGTGTCACACAATAATTTCGTTCCGGTTTTGATAACATCTTGGAGTAATATGCAATAACTCGCTCCTCACCATTTGTTGCCTGTGATAATACTCCTCCTATCCCATCATTACTTGCATCGGTGTCCAAAATGAATTTAACGTTGGGTATAGGGTATGCGAGGATTGGCGCTTCGCATAATCGTCGTCTTAGTTCCACGAATGCCTCTTCTTGGTCTTCCTTCCATTCGAATGCCTTGTTTTTCCTGGTTAACTCGTGTAAACTCTTTGCGATGCTGGCAAATCCTGGCACGAATCGTCTATAGTAGGTGCATAATCCAAGGAAGCTCCGTAATTCATGTAAATTTTTAGGTCGTGGCCATTCCTTTACCGCTGCGATCTTGTCTTCATCGGTGTGAATTCCATTGGTTGTTACCTTATGACCCAAATATTTTACTTCCGTCCTAAATAATTTACATTTCTTTGGGCTTAGCTTTAATCCGGCGGCTTGTATCCGATCCAAAACCTCTGCCAAATTCCTACAATGCTCGTCGAAATCTTTGCCCATTACGATGATGTCGTCCAAATATACGAGGCACGTCCTCCAATGTAATCCCTTTAGTACGCGCTCCATTAGCCGTTCAAAAGTCGCAGGGGCGTTACATAATCCGAATGGCATAACGTTAAATTGCCATAATCCGTTACCCACACTGAATGCCGTTTTCTCGCGATCTTCCTCCTGGACTTCCACTTGCCAATAGCCGCTTTGCAGATCTAATGTCGAAAATATTCGAGCACCCGATAATGTGTCTAACGTGTCATCGATCCTTGGCAATGGGTAACTATCCTTTTTCGTCACAGCATTTAATTTTCGATAATCCACGCAGAATCTCATGCTACCATCCTTTTTCTCGACTAACACCACTGGCGAACTCCATGGACTGCTTGATGTTTCGATTACCCCTGCTGCTTCCATATCTTTTACCATTCGATCCACTTCTCCTTGCTTTGCCAATGGTAATCTCCTGGGTGGTTGGCGAATCGGCATTTCTGCTCCTGTATCTATTCGATGTTTTACCATTGTGGTTCTCCCATTATTATCCGATGTACTGCAAAATATTGGCATGTACCGCTCGAGCAATTGTTTTGCCATATTTTTCTGTTCCATAGTAAGATCTTCGGTCCATTTCTCCATGAGTTGTTCAATAATTTCTTTCTGCCCTTGCGAGTTAGCCGTCTTAATCGGATTTTTCTGCTCGCACTTCACTATCGCAGATATTTCTTCACATTTTCCGATTATAGTCCCTTTCTTGATGGTTTTCGTCTTATCCAAGAGATTTAGAGTCCGAATTGGCACTCTATTATCGCTGTCTGATTTCACTAGAGCTCTTCCGATCATTATTTCTCTGGCTCCGTCCTCCGCTTCATTGGTTTCCACAACCCACAACCTGGGTGACCCAAAACCGCCCTCCAATCTTGCCCATACTATTGTCTCTGAGTTCGGTGGCAGCTTCTCCCGATGATCCATTATAATTTGCCTGGTCGTTTCTCCTATAGTGCTAACGTGAAGTGGCAACTCGATATTATCGTAGGTTAATACACCTCGTCCAACATCCACCACGAAACCATTCGTTCTCATGAAGTCCATCCCCAAGATGACTTCATCTACAATATCTGCCACCAGCACCTCGTGTTGAAAATGGTTTCGCCCAATCCTTATTTTCACAACCTTTTTACCTTTTATTGCTGAATTTTCTCCAGTTGCCGTTCGTAATTTCATTCCATTGGCTGGTTTTACAATTCCATCGATAATATCTTGACGAACAATCGTATGAGTTGCTCCCGTATCCAGCGTAATCATGCAGTTCTTCCCATCAATATCGGCTTTAATTGTCAAGCTGTCACCGCCTCTTGCTACGCTCGAAACATGGATGGAGGTTATGGGGCAATCGGTTGTAGGAGTCAGCTTCTGCCCCTTCAAGCTGACTCTTTTGAGTTTAACGACTCCGCTGTCGTCTGACCCTCCTTTTCTGGCCTCTGTCTGCTCTTCGTTTGGTCTACGCTTTATGGGAGATGGCGATCTTCCTCGTTTCTTCTTAATCTCCCAGCAGTCCCGTGAAATGTGACCCATCCTATCACATGCCCAGCATTTAATTTTGCCACTTCCCTTTCTGAACCTTGGCGGAGCCCGCTCGGTGTCTATTCTGGAATCGATCTCCACTCGGCGAATTTTTATTGCTGGTTTGACGATGGCCTGAGCAGTTTCGTTTGTTAACGCACAAACGATGGTTTCCGCGAAAGTTGCCTTAGGTGACAACATCACCGCTCTGCGTGTCTCAGGATCTCGAATGCCGTCGATGAATGCATCTATTTTGATTCGCTCCATGTAATCGGCCGACATACTTGAATGTGCCAGATGCGCAAGCCGCTCAATTGCCGATGAATAATCCTGTAGCGATTCTCCTCCTCTTTGATATCGACCCTTCAATTCCATGCGATAGATTTCCCTTTTGTGGTCACTTCCGTACTTTCTATCCAGCGCCTTCATAATTCCGACGTAACTATTGCGTTCTTGCTCCGGAATTGTTTGTAATGTTTCCGCCGCTTCACCTTTAAGAGCCACAATTAACGCGCCAACACGATGCTCTTCATTCCATTGATTTTGCTTAAGCACCGTTTCGAATTGGAACTTAAAAATGCTGAAGGATGTTGTTCCATCAAATGTTGGTGGTTTTAACTTAACAGCGGTTACTGTCTGGATTACTTGATGTGTTGTTCCATTTGACTTGACATCTTCAAGCCCCTTCTCAAGACGTTGCACTTCGGTTCGTAGATCTTGTTTAACCGTTTCAATTTTTTGTTGAACCTCCCCTTTAATATTTCGAATTTCTGTGTGTAACTCTGTTTGCCGTTTCTCCACTTCGCGCAGATAATTCCAGAAACTTCTCGTCCATTTTCGTGTAGCAGATAATTCCAGAAACTTCTCGTCCATTTTCTTTTGGCCATCTTCTATTTGGTGTTTAATATCCGCGCCTTGTTGCTTCATTTGTAGTTTAATTTCCGACTGTTGTCCCATCATTTGATTCATAGCAGCCATCAACTGCGATAAATTGAAATTTCCAAATTGATCTTTTGTTGTTTCGGCCACCGTTTGCGCGTCCTCTGCTTTGTTGTCTACATTAGTCTCGTCCATTTTATCCTCCTCAAAATGATACACGTCCGGATCTAAACCTTCCTTCTGCATAGCCTCACGTAGTCGCTCCACTAAATTAGCTTTTGAGCCTTCACTGGCCAAACCTCGCTGTTTCAGTTGCTTCTTTAATTGCAGAAGCTTTAAATCGTAGAGAATCATTTTTCTTATTATTCACAATCCCACCGCTGTCACCAATTGTTACGTTTTCGCCTTGTCACTCAAGGTTCGAATCACTGGATTGTGAATAAATACAACTGCTTCAAATTTGAACACACACAGTTTATTTACACAACACAATTTATTATACAACACAAAATTAACAATTAATTATTACTACAATAACACACTTTAATATTCACTTTAATAATCTTTCTATTTAATCTTCACTGTATCACGTTTAAAATAAAACTCCGCATTCCACGTCAACGCGCGCCTTTATATACCAAAATATCTGTTTCTAGAATAATCCCAAATGTTGTCCAAAATTTATACGAGAACATTCTAGCAAATACGTTAGTATACAAATAGCGCCTAAATGTTGATACATGCCAAATTAAAATTGAACAACTTATTAAAATAACTTATTCTACTCTAAACTAGATGTCACCGTAACAGTACTTATAGCACGGAAAATAAGAGACTACGCTACTCGCCGCAAGTGGCAGCACCATAACAAAAGATAATTTATGTTGCAAATTTTTTATTCATTTTGTATCTGTTTTTCCACTAAATAAACATCACAGCGGAATAAAATATTAAAAGTGATCCTTTTAGATGAAATTTGGATAGTAGTATTGATCAGGGATTTTAAAGTAAGTTTTGGACAAAATTCTAGGATCTGATCATGCTGGACTAAACTTGACCATTTCATAACCAATCCTTTTGAAAATTTAAAAATTGTATTTATTTATTTTCAGTTTTTGGGCAATATCTCAAAAACTTCCACTAGTAACCAATACTTTCGGTTGTTTCTCTAATAGCTTAGGTCATCCTGGAACTACAAGGGAAATTTGGGTAAAATTTTCACTACAATTTTTTGATTTTCAGCACAATTTCTCTTTTGTGATGGTCCTGCTTGCGGTGAATAGCATAATCTTTGATTTTCCGCTGTCAAATCTCCGCTATCTTATAAGTATGCAAATTTGGCTTTCCTAAAATCCGTTAACCCCCATTTTGACCAAACTAAACGATTTTTTTTTCTATTAGAAGAGATGATTTTTTTCTATTATAGGAGCTTTTAAGAACAATGTAGAAAATTGTACGTTCGTATTATACAGGGTGGCTGAGACCAAGTGTTACCAAATGAAAACGCTGTAATTTTTTTAATTTTGATTATTTTTTATTGAAATTTCGTGGAATATGTTGAAAACATATTACATTTTATGAAAAACATGTTACTGCTCGTTATGACCTCCTTTGGCTCTGATTATTTGATTCAGTCTTCCATAGAGAGCATTGCATGCTGACCGAACGTGAGCTTGCGGAATTTTATTCCATTCTCGAACAAGAGCTGACTTCAATGCATCAACACTTTCGTATTTTTTAGTGGACACCTTACTCTCCAAAATGGACCATATGGAGAAATCCATGGGATTCAAGTGTGGTGAATATGGTGGCCATTCTTGCTGTGTCGCTCGAGCTTTGTGTGACGGTGCCGAGTCCTGTTGGAATGTCCAACGGTTCGTACCACAGTGTTTACGTGCCCAAGGTAGCAAAGCATCGTTTAGGATCTTTTGGTGGTACACCTCTTGGTTTACCTTGACTCCATGTTCGATGAAAACCAGAGTAGTGCGTCCATCTGCAGTCACTGCAGCCCAAACCATAACAAAAGCTGGTGATTGCTTGCGCATGACAACTCTTGTGTCCAAATTATCGTTGAACTTGTGCTCTAACCAAACACGACCATTTTGTTTATTCACATACTGTTGAATGGTGAAAATTTTCTCATCAGAAAAGACAATTTTTGAAATCTCATCACGTTCGGCCAAGGCCTTCAATGCTCGTGTTCTTTCAAGCCTAACTTTTTTTGTGCCTCTGTAAGATCTTGAACTTTTTGTATCTTGTAGGGCTTCAAGTGTAGTTCGTTTTTCAATATGGTTTGAATGCTGTATCGTGAAACATGTAGACGTGCGGCTAATTGATTGGCACTTTGACGAGGATTTCGTTGGATTCGTTTCTTCACATTTCGTATCATTTCTTTTGATGTTGCTGTCTTTTTAGGACCGCCTCTGTTGCGTTTAGCGATGCTACCAGTTTCGTTGTATCGAGTTATGGTTCGATACACAAACATTTTATTCACATTCAAATGCTGGAGCTGACGAACTATTGCTGTTTGTGAATTTCCACCCAAATACAGTGCAATCACACTATTACGTTTGAATTCCATTACGATTTTTCTATGAAGATATTAATTTAGAACAATTATTTGTTGACCACATGTAAACAACTAACCAAACTTCAATCTGTCAAAAAATTGACGCGCGAAAATGACAACTACACAAATGACAGCAGAGTGAAGTCAGTAACATTTGGTCTCAGCCACCATATAGTACTCCAAAGAAAATTTAGCTGTTCTAAATTCTTTAATATACTTTATTAGATGGAGCCTAGTAACCTCTCAGAATTTACGACACTTATTCAGAAAACTGTTCGTTTGAGTTATAGCACTCCACGGCAAATTTTACTGACCTGACGGCACAAAAACTCCAATTTTGCCATATAAAAATCTTAATTTTATTTAGGACAGTTTAGGGAAAAAATCACGAGAATAAAATTTTTAGCCGGTTAGCTCCACAAAATAACTCAACCCACACTACTGACAATTGGCCGGCTGAAAAATACTGCAAAGAACTACCATTAGAGAGTCTGATAACAGAACGATAAACCGCCCATGTCAAATAGGGCTTAGTTCGAAATAATTCTCTTAAAATAGAACTTCAGAACAATTACGATTGACAGTTTTCCCCACACTTTTCTCCCGACATATTAAATTCACCAACGTAATGTTTGAAAAATAAATTGGGGTGCATTCTACAAAATTAATTGAACACGGATACGTACAAGTGAATAACTTATTGGCGCAATAATTTCAAGCATTTTGCAATAATATGTCGATGTGACAGGTAATAAATTACAGTGGCTTAATCCTCTCCGCGCGAAACACGCATCGTCATGTCGAAAACACGTATAACAACTTGTCTGCATGTTCGTAGACCAACATAATATTTTATTGTCTGTATAGATCGGTACGAGTTGTATTACACATAATTATAATATTAAATTCAAAATAAATTTTAAATAATTATAAACAATGTAAATAAATTAATGAATATATTGCTTTTGGCAGTAAAATTGAATTTTCTTCTTCCACTGTATCACGACGCGACCATACTTCAATGACCTAAACCTCTTTCAAATACTAGACACTATATACGATCATTGTTTACTTTACGAGTATAGTTATTGAGATCACTTAAGCTTTTTACGAGATCGAAAGGTAAGTGATATGATTAATAGTTTTTTATAGTTTATGGGAAATTTTTTTAGTGAATCATCACCATCAGAACAGAATGAGCTGGGTGTGTAGTAACCGAGCCAAATATTATTCCACAGATCGTTAATTAATTTTAGTTTTGATTCAATTCTGGTTTATTTTGTTTTTCGAGTAGCTCGCACCCGATACCAAAGCGTTATTCGTTATTTATTATTATTGCAAAAAAAAAAAAATTTTGAAAATTCCGTGTGTTAATCAAAATAATTATAACAATTCAAGGTTTTTTTGTTTCGAATTTAATTAAAATAAATAATTAAATATTTTGATCGATTGAATTAAGATATATTTACATCTGAACCACAAATATAAATCCTGCATGTGCGTGAGTCATCATATTTCGTTTGGTTCGGCACAAGATCAAATTTTATTTGATCGCGCTCAAAATCTCTATTAAATTACCAATGCAGATGTTTAGGCATCAAACCAACCATGATATGTGGATCAATGGCATCAAATACAAAATTTTTATAAACGATTTCAATCAACCGCGCGGAATAACTAAATTTAATCATAATGATAAAAGGATTTAAATGTCATCGGTCAAACCACAACAATAATTGGGGGGTTAATTGGGTTTGGTTAATTTTTCGCCGCAGAAATTTCTAAGATCTAGCGGAACCGACAATGGAAGGAAATCTTTGTACGACATTTATCATTACGTATTTGTTTTTGACAAAATACAAAAATAGACGTGGAAAATTTATTGTGTGTCAAATATGGCTAATTATAATATGAGTGGGTAACACATAGAATTTACCAACCAGAAGTATGTTAATGTAAATAGTCCGGATGCAAGTTTCGTTCAACAGCGCTGATCCTACTTATAGAATACGTCAATAAATATTTTCGTTTATTTGATGCTATTTCCTTTCTGAAATGTAATGTAAACAAGTAGTGTTATACGCAATGTGTGTAGAGTATCAAAAAATGGCGTCGACAATGCAGAGAATGTAGAAAATATGTCAACAATGTCAAAAATTATTGTTTCTGTTAGCAATCAGCAAATTCTGTGGTCTCTTTGTTAATGGAGTTATTTCTAGATTAAGTGCTTCATTCTTACTCCACATCTGAAAAATTTAAACCAAAGTTTTTACTTGGTAACGGCGTACGAAAAAAAAAACGGAATGATGGAAAATGATCTATAACATCACCAGTAAACGTAATAACAGAAATTTTCTAGATAAGGAACCAACATTTTATTTGGTTTCGTTAAGGAGGTAACTCGTTTCTGAACAAAACTGAAATTACTATTTTCAATAGTAGCAACGCTGAATGCAGAAAAATTCGTTGATTATGCTTCTATTTTCCGGATTCCTCGACCAAGGATTATACGAAGTAGATTACGCTGATGCTCTTGTTATATCGATACAAATAACTTTCCAAGAAATATCACAGGATTGTGTTAAACCCTTGGGATCAAAGTTACGAGAGCTATAGTGGTGTGCACAAATTTTCCGGATGATATGCAAATTGTGCGAGCAAACTTTGTCGAAGCCGTTATAGGTTTTGGATTTGAAAGACTAAATAATTTAATTATAAAAACGGGAATTCGATCATTTATGGTTGTCCCATCATTTATTGTTCACGAAGGATTTAATTTCAATTACCGGAGCTAGTTGACAGGTGGGTTAACAGTTTGACAAAAAATAAACTTCTTCTTTCGAAATTATTTATTTTCGAAAATAAATTACCAAATATTGGACATCTGGGGCAACAATTGTAATTTTTCAATCGTTTTGTACAAATGACCCTCGAAAGCCTCATTTTGAACTATTTCGTCATCGACATGTCGACAATTGCGAAATACGCGAATACACACAACACCAAATATATCTAGGATGAACCATTCCACGTACATCTAAATCGGATCACTGGTATTCGAATCCACCGGCAGCACATCTAAAGGCCGGATGAAGCATTAGTCGTTCGAGAGAAGTGAAACGAATCACCAACCATATCTCTGAACTTGGGAAATTGGTTATTATCGGAAAGCTGTAATAATTAAAATTCTAAGTTCAATAGAAAAGTGACGGACTGGAATTGGAAGATTTGGTACAAAAACAAGGAGAGATTTATGCGCAAATCCGCAAAACGAAAGAAAATATAAAAAATTATTACCCAGATCGTAAAGCGAAATATTTCGTTAAACGTAAAGAAAAATTGGACGAACTTTAGAACGAATTCAAACAAAATGACCAACTCATGAGTCAAAAATTTACATCTAAAAGTCGCAAAGGACACCTACTATTACAAATTGGGTACAGCCAGCTGATAAAACAACATCATGAAAAATGATTCGCAGCAGTTACAGTAAACTCTCGATTTAACCACGATTTAACGGACCCTCTTTTTAACAAACAATATTTTATTTTCCATTTTTCGGTTACCGATTATGATGGGATTGGGTATGTTGAATGGAAATGGGATTCTTAAATGATTTTCGGAAGAAATTCGGGAGTTCGACTCTTTAGGGTTCACAACGTGATTTTTTGTGATAGTAGGTAGTTGGCCTGCCGCTCAACTAACTAATTCTATGAGTGGGTCACGTTCTGGTGATAGATGTTAAGGTATCCAGCCGCTTGCTTCAAGAAAGACGCCTGCTTATTACCTAGTTCCATCCTAGTTTAAATTACCGAGTTCCGTCCCAAGTAACCATATTCATTTAAGAATCCCATTTCCATCCAACATACCCAATCCCAACATAATCGGTTAAGAAATGCCTGAGTTCCGTCCCAGATGGCCATATTCCATATCTTCTTCCAAAAACTGTTTATGAATCCATAAAAAGACACACACATCCTGTTCCATCCAACAAACAAAATCTCATCATAATCAAGTAATAATAAGTGTCGAGTTCCGTTCCCGGTGACCTAATTCCAGAACTTCTTCCAAAAATCATTTAAGAATCCTACTTCCATCCAACATACTCAATCCCAACATAATCGACTAATAAATGGCTGAGTTCCGTCCCAGATGGCCATATTTCAGAACTTCTTCCAAAAACTGTTTATGAATCTCATTTCCATCCAACAAACAAAATCCCATCATAATCGGTTAAGAAATGAATGAGTTCTGTCCTAGGTGGCCATATTCTAGAACAAGTGCAAAACGATCGTCTATAGGTTTAAAATTTAAAAACATTCGGATTTAACGGATAATCGGATTTAACGGACTCCCCAATTAGTCCGTTAAATCTAGGTTTTATTGTAATAGGAATGCAAAATATCAAAGTCAAGGCGTGAAGCTGTCTGGGGGAATCAAGTTGGTACTTGTGTCAACTAAATATCTTGCAGCTTCCACAATCGTTCGTGTTACCTCCACGCGGTGGTACTCGGGCAACTAATTCCCTACGGTTTTTGTGATGTGTCAGGCTAAAACATGACACAAACTGGGTCGAGTTCATGACCCAGTATAAAAAAGCTCAGCCTCTAACAGTTTATCCGGATATCTGGCACCCTCCGGATCAAACTGCCTTACCCGTGTACTGCACAGATGAATATTTCTTTCTCCGCTACTCGTGGAACAAAATATGGATGAAACTAACAATACAAAACACGAAAAGAGTTTAGCGCCTTAAAAACCCGGAAAATAATACCGTTGGGATTTTGGTTTTAGGCTTGGTCTCCAAGGCATAGGTAACCAACTTGAGGCTTTGATCAAGAGGTCTAATCCGCTAGACGTACGAAGAAAACGGGAACAACTTAGGACTTTGGCTATTTGGCCTGGCCTTAGACGTGCAAGGATAGTCTCGTTTCAAGTTAAAAAATAACGAAAAGAGCCTGGCAAGCTAGAGGATTCGTCGGAAGGCTCTCCACCCAAAAGGTGGCAAAAATTGATTAAATATAACTACAACCATTCATTGAATACGTATATTAAATTATCCCATGATTCTATCCCAGAACATATAAATTTCATCAGGCAACACAAGATGAAAACCTCTCTTGCTCTCGTATGAAGTTAGCCCAGCCTAGAATTTATTAGAAAAGACATTAAATACAAAAATTAAATAGAACTCGTATTTGAATTAAAATTACATTTAAATTTGACATGTTTAAAGTAAAAATTTGTGGTTTTGAGATGACCACACTCATGCCTTACTTTTAGGAAAATTTTAGTTCAAGTACGAGTTGAATGGAGATATCTGGCCAAGGACCCAATTTCAAAAAAGTTGCCAAGAACCGATTTTTTCTAATTTTGCTAAAAGTAAGGCATGAGCGTGATCATCTCAAAACACACATAGCCTTAATGTGACAAATTTGTACTTTTAACATACCAAATTTAAATGTAATTTTAGTGCAAATACAAGTTGTATGGATATAACGGTTACATGCAACATTGACTTGCTTATTCAATTCGCGATCACTATACAGCGCCACGTAACAACGATTACGCCATTAAATCAATTACTAGCCTTGTATTAAATTTCATTACCTAACAAACACGCGTGACTCGTAAATACCTTACATATTTTACCCGAATTACCCCCAGATGTTCGTAATAATCTTGTTTTATTAAATAAATTATTCTTATGAAATTTTCTTTGTTTGTTTATAAAATATAGATGTGTAGATGATCGCCAGCGGATTGAAATTCAATTCCAAGGTGAAGAAAATTCCGCGTTTATAACAAGAATTGATAAACATTTTTTTCTTGGTTCTCTTGCTCACTAATTAAATTCGAACTTTATCGTTTTTAAACAAAAACCTACACCCCGATCGTTACAGAGCAAATAAATTAAAAAAAATTAATGAATGAAGAATCAAATTTACCAAAAAAATGTATAACCATCCGATTCCTCGGATGATACTTTTTCCACAATACTTCGAAAAGTCGCTTAAATATTTTAATACGAATATTTGGCCAAAGAGGCAAGTAGGATTATGCCTAAGCAACGGGGAGTTATTATAGTTCTAGCGATCTCACTTGTTGCCGTTAAGGCATCACCTCAACCATACTACTTTACATTGCCCTTTCTTCGTTAAATGTCAAGGATGGAAGAAATATTTTGATCACGCTATTAAAATGAAATTTCAAATAACACTGCGACATGGAAGTCAACACATGTTATTGTCAGCACTCGTTTGAATGTTTAGTAACCAATAGTAAAATACATTACAAAGTTTTGTTGTTTAATCTTTTAATCAGATATTTTATTTTTTACTCATTGATATCGAGTCAATGCTAGGTGCTTGGTAGTCGCACATGATTATCTCTGCCAAATAAATGATTACCGAAAAGTTCGTATTATTGTTAAAAATGTTTTTGTATGTCATGAACAAATATTATGGCCGATCCTAGCTGCACCACCGTCCCGCTATTGACTGCTTCAAAAACCAAATCTTTTTTAACTGAAGCCTAATAAAGAAACAAACATCAAGATGATTTTTAAATTAGGGAATAATGCAATGTTGTTATAAAATGCTGAACATCGTGGTTTTAATCCTGATGATGTCCTTCGTACGGTTTAGCGTTTTGGGTGAATTCGTTAGATACGACGATATCAGAACCATATTTGGTGATGGTTAATTTTGACTCTAAAACATGACACGATTCGGAAAAATAACACTAATTGACTGATCGGCAACTTGTTGTACGACTGAAATAATTTCTATTTAATATTTTTTCAATTCTTAAATAATATATTACTGTTGCAGTTTTTTAGTTCTGGAACTGCGTTATCAATTGCAGGGAGTGTTTGGCTAATGTCTATTTTATTAGAGGAATTATTTTATTTTAGCCTCTACACTAATAATTTCGTTCGAGTAAGATTGCCATTTTATGCGGTTTTCGATTGTTATTGCGGAGGGACGATTAATTCATCACCTATCATAATCACCTTGAGTTAAGACAGTTAGACCTTTTGGATCAAATGGCACAGTGGTTAAAGCTTTGGCGTTTGGATCGGGAGGTACCGGGTTCAATCTCGATAGGCGTAGGATGCAAAAGGGAATTTTCATCAGCAGATTATGATCTGGGATGTAATGGAACACAAATATGACCCCCCGTCGGAGTGCAGAACTCATGGCATGCCAGTATAGGCTGACATGGAGCTATGCAATGTGCAGATGGTGACAAAATCGGACCTATATCCGTACGTCCTCGATTTGGCAGGACACTACGTAAGGTAAGGATGTAAATATGCGAACTGCGAGAGAGTTGGGAGTACTTCGGCACCAGAAAACATTGCAAAGAATAAAAAAACAGACCTTTCGAATCGTTGGTGATGAAATTTATATAATAGTTCTCAAATTCAAGTGTCCTTACTCTTGGCGCGCCATTTTAGTTTAAAATTGAATTTAAAGAAAGTATTTATTGCACATTCAGTTGAAACTACTTTACTCCTTTTCAATAATGAGAAACTTTGGTTAGATTCAACCAGTTTGGCACTCGTGTTGAATTGGGTTTTGTTATAGGAGATTGATGATTTTTTTTTAATAATATAAATCAAGGAGATGATTCGGTATTGGCATCGTAGAATTTGGTAATCGTTTTCACTTGTCAGATTCTGGGTTATACCTGTGTTGGCATAATATGCTGGAATAGCGTTTGATTTTATCATTGAATTAATGTTTGTGTTTGAGATATTTCGTGTTTTTTAAATGGATTGGGTCTAGTACAAAGTGAAAACACCCATTCCAGCCATATTTCAAAATATTTACAAAAAAAGAAGATGCTGGTATAAAAGATGTTACTTCCGGGGGACCGATTTCAACCAAAATTCACTGGGATCTAACAATTTGGGGAAAAACTTGAGTTTCATCCAGATCAATAAATTCGTCTGTGCAGTTTTTGGTCAAAAACGTCTGTTAGAAAAACTTATCTACATAGGTATTATTGCAAATTTAATTTAGAACCGTTTAGTTAATTTTTCGTAAATACTTAACTTTTCAAAATATTTTTTGGGAAAAGACGAAAATGCTCTAATAGAGGCTGTCCCGTGGACTGATTTTAACCAAAAATCATTTGGATCTCCCAATTTATGAGAAAAGCTTAAGTATGAGCTTTCAGCTCGAATCAATCAATCCGTCTGGGCTTTTGAGAACCAACAGACATTTAACCTACACGGAATCACATACTCAAGCACAGAGATTTGTTAAAACCAATTTTTTGACTTCGGCGATATTGCGAATGGTAAATCTGAAAAAACGTTAATGTCCAAATTTTTCATGAACCTATCACCGCCAACCAACAAGTTGAGGTACCTTTCTGTTGTTCTGAGATTAAGATGTTGAGGAAGACTACTTAAAAACAAAGCTACAAAATCAAATCTTCAGCGTATTAGGTAAACTTCTTAATTGTATAACAACTCTGATGTCAGTTACCAGATTCAATAAGATATTCTAAATATGTTAATTGTGAACATGAAGCTCTCTGTTTATCTAACGACTAGTTAATCTCTTCAAAATGCTAGATTGATGAACCGCTTCCAGCCTTGGTTCAAATTCTGTTGCCATTGAACAATCTAATACTTTAATAGTTCGATTTTCTTTATGTCGTTTAATTTGGTGATTAACGGCATTTTTTCTGTTAATTACAGCATGGCTTTTAAATAATTCATAATCATGTGCAGCTTCTCACTAAGCTTATCCGGCCTATTGTTTCATTCCAAGCTCGTGGACAAACAGTAGAGTTGTTTTTAAGTTTAATTCTAGTAAGTCAGATTTTATCGCTCCTAAAATGTTCACCGCATAAATCAGTCCTCGTACTTTCACAAATATTTGACCGTTACCTTGTCACTGTAAAAGTATCCAAAGGTTGTCTACAAGGTGGTATTAATCGTCAAGTGTTGAGTTTTGCGCCCAGCGGTAACTTATTATAGAATAATTTCATGTTGGCTATCACTGGTGCTTCGCATCGTTTACTCCACTCATTGCCATTTAACCCATTCTTCTCCTATCCCAGCTGTAGATCCATATTGCAGGCACTTTGTTCTGTTTGTTCTGCAGTATATAGGTGGAAATACAATAGAACTTAAAATATAGTAGAAGTTACAATCAAGCGGGTGGAAAGTAAGAAAAATGTTGATTTTTAGCCATTACTCCTTAATAGTCGCCTTCCGCATATCTGAATCGAATGAGGCTGATTTCAATTGTGGAGTATAACGCCCGCTTGATTCATGAAGTATGTAAAATATACTTGATTTTTCAAGAGGTCCCACGTATTTAATTGCTATGTATTTATGATGTGCTCAGTTCGTGAATTTTGTCCAGTGTGTTGTCTGACGATATTGATTACATATTCTGGATGAATTGGTTTGGGATCAAAATTTCAGCAGTTTAACAATTTTACAGTCGAATCGTATTATAGAAGATGCAATATTATTTGTGAGCCCATTTATCTGGAGAACGTTGCTATTTGGAGGTTGTCGTTCTAGCCCACATGATGCAAACGAGTTACATTTTGTTATAATCGTTCTAAGTTGAAAATTGAAATACAGAAAGGGCGGATCTAAAATGAAAAATGTTAACACTAAACTGTGCACGATCACAACACTTAGCCCCATTTAACTTCATTAGTGGGAAAAATGAAAGTAAAAAATTTATTAAATAAAAATTTAGTTTTAAACAATTTATACGCTCTAAATAAATTTCATTCATTAACAATGTATAAATTATACATGAAAATTGTTTTTCCAGCGCGTCGAAATATAAATGGAGAGAAACATTTGATGTTGGAATACAAAAACACGTTTTACGGGGGCATATGGGTGGGTATAACGCTCTTACCTTATATTTACAGTGTCTAGAAAAAGATTTGTATGAATATTCCGTAAATCTTATAGTTTGCCCCTCTACGAATAAATATTAGTATCTCGTAACAAATTCCTCTTTCGGCAATCTTTGAGAGGTTGTTGGGGGGCAACGAAAATCATCGTCTTTCAATGTGGACTAGCTGAACGAGAAGAGATATCAACATGAAGTATACCTAACAAGGTTTACAGGACTATTCAACTGTCAAAAACCTTCTTAAAACTTAGTAGTAACCATTAAGTTCAGGAGAGATCAACAATGCAGTGGACTTCGACAACAGACTCCAGGGGTGGATCGGTTGAACTAAGAATGGACTGAGCAAATGAACTGTTACCATATAGGAGTACTTATTGGAGCGCAAGAGAAAGTACTTCATAATAAAACTACAGCGTGCTGGACAGACTCAACCGAAAAGTCCAAATATCTTATTAAGACTCAGAAGAAATATCTCTAACGCGTCCATTGCATACAAAATTATTTTTGTTGCATAATCAACAAATATTAATTTCTACAACTACGAGTACGAGTATAACAGCTGCTACTCGCTATTTAAGGCGTTTACCTTTGTTAAATTTCTAAGTTATGGGTTTCATGGGCAGTACGCAACCAAGACATTAATGTTACCATTTCTCGTTCATTCACTAATCATAATTTCTTAACGATTGTAACGCTTAACGTAAACACCGCCTCACACTTTATTTGTATCAAAATCGGAAAATTATGATTTTTATTTTGCAAATTAATTCGCGAAAAATCGCGCACACACCGACAATATTTATTGCATTTGCACATTTCTATTTATAAATCTATTCAAGACCGGTCGATTAATTTTTGGGGGAAGTACAATGCGGGAAACGTCACCGTGTGGCACTGAATCTAAATACTGTACGTACATTTGTTACGTCATTGGAAAAATATTTGCCTCTGTTGTCTGTAAAATTCTGTAGAGATTTTTATAGTCACATGAACATTTTTTTTCAAAATTTGAATATTGGGTGTGCGTGTGTGCACCTTCTACGAGTATTTATTTATCTTTTCAATTTTCAATTTTTTTTTTGTTTTTCATATTTTTAATTGATTACTTATGCCAAAATACGAAACTTATGGTGTTTAGCATCGCGCGCACATTCCAATCATTTGATTGGTTATTCATCTTAGAATGTTACAACAATAATTCGACGCGCGATCTAAAATTTAATCTTGAACCGGATAGTTAAGTTGGGCGCGGGGTTGCGTCATAAGTTGTTTATAAAGTGATTGGTTAATTTTTGATTTACTGCTCTGCTTTTTAGTTCACACGAAAATTGGTACCCTGTTTCGTTTGTTTTTATTTGTATTTGGTATTAATAAATTTATGACGTCATGGAGAAATACGAAAATCAGCCGTCGAATATTTTGTGTATGTATACGAGTACTGAGAAATAATATTAAATTTAAAGTTTTTTGAGTATTTGTAATTTGAAGTAATATTTAGCTCCAGAGATAAATCCGCTTATCATTTCCCTATAAAATTCAAATATTTCCGATATCACACACCTGCAAAACGCTGCAGTTGACGATTCAAACGTAGTCATTTCAGAGTTTGTGGGGTTTATGATTGGCCACCATTACTGTTGTAATTTTAAAATATTTTGTGCTTGTTTAAAAAAAAGTAGTCCAGAGATATACAGAGATATTTACCTACAGTTTAAACAGCAATCAGAAAGTGACACTCACCTGCTGACAAACTTGTGCTTAGCAAATACATTTTTGAGAGGATGTGAATTCTCATTATACATTACTATCGTGACTGTGAGGCAACTTAGCTTTTTAGAACACCTGTTTAGAACATATGAAACCAACATAAATAACCAGTTAATCGTATACAGGAATAAGGAAGGTTAAGCATCTCAAAATTTTTAAAGTGTTAATACAGGGCAATCATTAATACAGGGTCGAAAGGTACGGTAAACCTCAGGCCTTTATTAACGGTGTACGTTAAGGTGCGTTAAAAGCAACGCAGAGTATGGTTGATATGAATCTGGTACAGTGAAACTGTTTTTACTTTTGATTAAACCAGACTTTCTTGCGATGAACTAATTTCTGACCGTCTTATTGCTTGGAACTCATTTTGAGTAAGTTGTTTCATCAACTAGATTTAATAGTCCGATCGGCAGTTCGGCAGTAATTAAATACTAACAGTTTTTGTTTTGAGAAACGGAAACACGTTTAGCTAATTTAGGCTGTTTTGATAAGCTTCATTTTCTACATGCTTTTATTTTACTCGCTCTGTTCCCTATGGATCAAATCTTGTAATTGATTTTTCGCCCACTTATCGATTTCCATTTTAACTCAATTAATGTAGAATTTCTAAAGCATGATATTTGAGAAGGCGTATGAGGATACGATGTTTGTCAAATTTTGTTGGCCCTTTTACATGGTAATATGGTAGCATTAGAGAATACCAATAATATACTGGATTAATGATAACGATTTCTATTAAGACAACGGAATGATAGAGGCGGTTGGAGATGGCGAAGGAGTAATATAAAAAGAAGCGAGTGAGTGAGAATAAAGGAGATAAGGAGACTAGATTGCATCTCCATTACAACGTAGTCAAGTATTACAAAAAAATCGGGAACAGCATTCGCAAGCAGGAGCGTAATGCGGCAACGCGCTATTTCAATCTTCCAAACCGCTAAATACGTTTTCCGATAGCATTTTCGAGATCTGCACTAAGCGATGCTACTCTCTGAAGAGTCGTTGCAACCTACATTACTACTATATTATCGTTGCAAGACGCATGCAGTCGTAAGAAAATTTCAGCAGCAAGGACATATTGGAGTAACCTTGAGCCTACCAAGATCAATTCAAGATGCTGTAATTATAATCATCACTGCGCTAATTTTGCCAGTACCTGGACGAAGAGATGGCGAATAAAACTTAATGAAACAAAATCTGTTCACGTAAACCAACAAAAACATCAACTGGATACCAGTGTCATTGAACTCTCAACAAATTCCTTATGCAAACACGGCAACATATCTAGGAATGACTCTAGACGCGAAACTAAAATGGAAAGAGCATGTTAAAAAGAAAAAAGAAGAGTTAAAGATTAGAAGAAATTAATAATAATCAAATAATCACTGTGCATCTGGAACATCTCAACATCACTAACAAGTTCTCAGACTCGAGTCTGCACGTCGATGGTTAGATGCCAGATCCACGGCGAAGACAGAAAGAAAGTCCAAGAAGTGCATACATCTCAATAGGAAAAGCCTCCCGGATTGTCCCAAATCAATCGAATGTCGAGGTATTCAAATCCAGCGTAACCTGGTGTTCAGTGTTGCGCAATGGTTCTCTAGCTAACATTCTTACAGAGGATGATGAATGTTATCAGACGGTTAAAGTTCTCTCGGAAGAATTTAATTCACTCCATCCAAATGGAGATGACGGATACCTGGCCGTACACCACCTTGATGTAATCAAAAAAGACTTCATTATATACGCCGAGTCTTTTAAATTGCATACGATAATGACAATCCTGCAAGAACGCTGCTAATAGCCAATGGAAGACTTAATGAAGACTTGACATACAAGCCACATATCGTCTCATAGAGAAATATTTCATAATCGTAAGCCGACATGTCATGATTCGTGGTTCATCGTGTGTAACACTAAAGGTTTGGAGGCGGAGTAAAAGCCTACTGGTGGCAAATAGAGTTCCAGAATAGAGAATCATCCATTGAGAAAATATATAGCGTGTGTTCTTGCGGAATAACTGAAGAGGGATTGGAACTCTATGAACTCGTCAAGAGATGTCAAATTTAATACCATACCGCAACCCGCAAGAACCACCACACCCCTTTCATAAGAAATGGTGGTGGATACGAGTATGTCTACTGAAGCACCGAAATGAAGATAGATGTGTCAATAACTATAACGAGATTCTCCTGAGCCTATGGAACGGAAGTATGGACATCCATTCATGTGCTTCAACGAAGCAATAGCATTCCACAGAGAGAAGTAAATTCAAAGTAAGAACCAACACAACTTGACGCCAGCATCGCGAGGCCATCACCAAGCAATACACCAGATTAAGCAAATAGATGCATGCGAATCATGAAGAAAGATCAAATGTCAACATGTATGTGAACGTGCTTACAGATTGGCACATCTCAACTTATGAAAGAGCTGGAAAAAGTGCATATTCCTGCACATTCGCAAGGAAGAGCAACTATACAAAGTGCTGAAGTTTGATGACACTGAACGAGCTTTAGAATATTGTAAAAACATATTCGAGCATTACGAGAAGCACCCTCAAAAATAAAAAATCAGCAATATGTGCCTCCTGGAGTTTGGAATTCTGATGACAGAAAATATGATACAAATGAAGACGCCTACGAACTTGAAGTATACAGTCGCAAGGAAATAATTACGCTGTTGAATAGCTCGAAGATGTTAGTTCGAAGTAATCCAGCAGTGGTAAGGTTACCATTCGTCATGGCTACATCTGATCCCGAAAATTACATCCCAAGAACGGGAGCAGCTCCCGGTTCTAAAGAACCAGATCAACTGGTGCTACGATAGAAAAGCAGTGAAGGTCGGATCGTTGGCGAGAATAGAGACGTGATTAGTTGGACGAACAACTCTACATCGCTACAGCTGGTAGCAATCTAAGAATCAGGCGGCAGCAATGGAGAGAAATCGAGTTCCTCTTCGGAAAAATGAATGTGCTACTCTTACAAGAAAATCAAGTCTTCAGTGAATCAGTAAGATTAGCACCAGCAATATATCTATTGACTCATTGAATTGAAGCAGATCATCAAGGCGTTACAACGTAAGCAGATATCATCAATGCTTTCAGAGTGGGAGAACTCCATCGATATCATCTAATGAAGCTGCAGAAGAGAGTGAATAATAACCAGTAACGTCAACACCACAACGAAACTGTATTATGACACTACAAAATCAGCATACAGAAATATTCAATATCAAGGGCCAAGACCAGTTGGTGTCAATATCATATCATCAGACAAGAATAAGACAGGAGGGCTACCTAAAGAATTGGATATATTCGTAAGAGCAAATGTGATGCTACGCTCCAACATTGATGTATCGAAGAGGCTGGTCAATGACTGTATTGGAGTAATTACGGAAGTCAAATGGCCTGTAGAACGCAGATATGCTCGTATGACACAAGTATACTTTCGGTTCAAAAGAACTTTGGTAGAGACAACATACACGAAATTCAACCAAAGTTTCCTAGCCAAGTTCAGCTAAGGTATACTGCTGAACGAAGAATGCTACCGTTCATTATGTCCTGTTTATGCTTGAACTTTTTGGTGAAGGTTTTGTTGCATTGTCTCTCTTTACCACCCGACCTGTAGTGTTGGTTCTCAAATAATGTTTTAGATCATCATCCTTGACAGTACTAAACGCTTCCAACCTATTCAACACGCGGTGTTGCCTATTGCAGGCTCTTTTAACGCTATTATCGCTTGTTTTCTACTTTTATCTTGAATAACTCTCTGACGTGTGACTCATAGCTCCTTTCTGTTGCGGATACAGTTTGCAAGATATCTGCAGTATTCCCCGGAGAGCCTAAATGCCTCTATTGAGCTGCTCCCCTACGGTCCAACAATTGTGTTTTACTGTTGAAAACCATTTTTAAACTGGCTAATAGTTTGAGAGGTATGTGTTTCAAAGCGAGCCTTCCCTTGCTTAAATTTATTTTGATGTTCTTGCGTGAGATGTCCCTCAAAATTCTATATTTGCTATCTACATTTTCCTCGAGAGACCTTATTTCTCCTCATAACTATTTAATTTGGAAATGTGGGCGTGCTGTGTGTGGTTGAATTTCTGGTCTAACTCGACAAACCGCCCATCTTGTTTCGCTCGTAGTTCTGTCATTTGGGCGCTTTGTTCTTTATGTAGCTCTGCAAATTGTCCACCTCGATCCGCTTGCAGTTCTGTCCGTTTAGCGCCTTGATGATTGCCGTGCTTGCCTAATTTGCAAGAGTGCTTTCATCATATCTTCCATGTCCAAGGATGGTTTCTATTGTTCAGGTGTAGGCGGCTGTATGGTATGGTTACTTCTATTTAATCGCTCCGATTCCCACATTTTTATTTCTTCTTCGTAAGATTCCCCTTTCAGTATCCCCTTCCATAGCACTCTGCAGTCTCGAAAGCAGCTCGTTTTTATTGCGGTCGGTTGAAAGCCCGAGGCTCTGCAGGTTATCTCTCAATCCTGGGATGTCTAGGTGTTTATGGTTTTAATCAGTCGCTGATGTTTAGTATAATAAAATCCACTTACGGTTTATGTTTCTCCTCAAATACTACGTTATGTAGGTCCTAGTATGATCAGAATTTTTTCCGAGTGCCTTTGTGCGATAACTCCAATAATTACCAATCTGGACACGGAATATTCTTCTCAACTACTGCTTTATATAGGACCTTGTGTGGTAACTCCACGTGTTAATCGCAAAAGTGCTTTGTGGCTTCCTTGGTCAAAATCCCGTTGTGCCCATTATGTGAAGGTCAGCATGCAGCTACCACGTAATACTCAAACTCGATCAGAGTCGAATAAAAAATTCTTTAACTGATGTACAGGGTGGCTGATGAAAGCTGCTACCAAAAAAAAATTAATAACTTTTTTTCTATGTAATTAATCTGTTCCAATTGTTTTTTATTTTATAGATTGATTTTTAAATTTAGCGAAAATGGAGAATTGTAACACTGAGAAAAGAATTTGGTTTGTCCGCCGACATCACGCATTGGAGTCTGTCGTTTCGGTACAAAGAGAATATAGGCGCACGTTTAGCGGCACTCCTCCTAGCTGATGGACTATAATGAGGCTCGTAAACAATTTTGCTGACAATCCCAGAGTTTTGACAAGAAGCTTATCTGCTCAAATGGGTATCAGCAGACAGTCACTGCAGACAATTATGCACAAAGATTTGATCTTATTCCCTTATAAAATTCAAATAACAAACAAACTCAACGCAGCAGACTTGCCGATTCGCTTGGAATTTTACCAGAAGATCCTTCAAATAGTGGAAGAGGACGAAAACGTCTTAAACTGTCTTTGTATGTCTGACGAGGCCAATTTTGATATAAACGGCAATGTTAATAAACAAAATTGTCGAATATGGAATGATTCTAACCCACAGATACTCCATGAGGTGGAATTACATCCACTTCGCGTAACCGTGTGGTGTGCAGTTTCATCAAAGTGCATTGTCGCGAGCCTTACTTTTTTCGAAGAGAACGGTGTTACTGTTACGGCCACTGCAGACCGTTACTTAAAAATGTTGAAAGAGCTTTTTTATCCAGAACTACGCCGAAAGAGAATCACATTCAACTCTGTGTGGTTTCAACAAGATCTGCAACTCCTCACATAGCCCGGCCAGTTATGACAGAATTGCAGCAAAAGTTCCCCAATAAGCTGATTTCAAGAAACTCCGCATTACGTTGGGCCCCGAGGCCTCCTGACCTTACTGCGCCTAATTTTTTCTTGTGGGGTTATTGCAAACAGGAAGTTTACAAAACAAAACCAACAAATTTGAATGATTTAAAGCAATCCATTCGAACGATAATTGAGGCAATTCCCGCTGCAACTCTTCAGGCAGTAATGAATAATTTTTTGCTGAGATGTCGCACATGCGTCAACGTGCGTGGCCATTTAAATTAAATTATTTTTAAAACCAATTAAGAAAACTTAATAAAAATGAATTATCTTTCAAATGAATCAAGAAAAAATAAATCACGTGAATTAATCAAAAAGTTATTTGAGTTTCTTAATGTAGCAATATTCATCAGCCACTCTGTATGTTATATCACACGAGCTAAAGCGAACTATATTTATTCGTTTTGCTCGAACACAACGGTTGTTATAGTCGAGTTCGGTAAAACAAAGGTTAAAATCGATTAAATTTGATAGCAACGTAAGTTAAGCAAAGTGTTTTATTTTGAAGATGACATGAGGCGAGGAAGAGCTGTATACTTCACGAACAGAATAAAATTTTTAAAACCAAGTGCTACCACTGGTGACGTGTCAAGTAAAGAACTATTTTACAAGCATCAAAATCGAAAGCTATCACCAAATTACCATAGTCAGAAGATGCTTCTTTGTAATCAGCATGAAGAGCGTTTGACCTTTCACATATTTTTCTGCTGGCTTATCTTAAAATAATCTTTTGTTTAGTGGCTACGTACTAAACTATGTCTATGCCACTCCTTTAGGACAGCCACCATAATCTAATGTATTGAATATTACAACGACACTGGTTGGTTGTCATTCTAAGAAACACCAATATAATATTAATTATGTCAACAAACCGTTAAGACAAGTTTGACATGTGAAAACAAACACATACATATAAAAAAAAAATCGTCCAACGCGGAAATTTTTTTTGTTTTTGTTGCGCTGGTACCGCGACAACAGATCGAGACGACATAAATATTTTCACTTAGCAAATCTATAATTTTGAAGATATTTCCGTTTTAATCTTAAAATTTAAATTTATTTTTAAAAATTTTGATTTATTTTCGTAGCTGCGACTTATTGAGTGGGGGGGACCTTTTGGAAATGTTAAAAATACATTTTAACAAACGTATAAATATTTATGAATTTTGAATAATTCGAAATGGAAATCAATCAAATTTTCATTTTACGATCCATATACTTGAGAATTCTTGAAGCGTTTGGTGAACCTAAGTGCCCGCACGTTTTATATTTGTTGTCGACGGCGACGCGCACAACCTCAAGGCTAAAGTAATTAGCTGAGTTTATGAATTAGTTATGTCAGCCGAGCGGGTGAAAATTTATTCGAATTTTCATCAAAATCTTCAATACATCATCGAATACATTAGCGAATTATTATTATCTTTCATCGACGCCCGCGCACAATTAGCATAATTGTTTAGACGAAAATAAATAAACAAATTCACTTAGCTCCACTTCACCGGAATATACAAAATGAGATGTATAATGGGCACGGCCCGGTCCCGATCAATTTGACATTTTAAAATACTTTTCAAATATTTGAACTTGAAGTGTGTTTTGTCTTGCGGCTCATTGAAAAGCAACCGAAGCAAAGAAAAATGGCGTCAAACAGCAACCGAAGTAGTCCGCACGCAGAGTGTTTTTAATTTCTTGGCATTCGCAACTGTATCGAACTCACATCTCGAGTGATAAAAATAAGTTGAATTATATTTTTGCTGTTGGTTTTCGCATTCTGCCAGCATGTCGCGCACATTCATACAAATACACTTCATAAATTGAATTAACTTGTTATGTAGCGTATTTTTGAAACAAGTGTTCGATCACTAAATCATATCTGTAGACGAATCTGTGTTTCTCGTCTATGTATTATAATTGTATATATCATCCATCCCGCAAGATGTTTGGCCTTAATATCTTAAATATTATTTTGTGCATGGGAAAATTTTTTGTGATTCATAAAAGTGAAAATCAAAAACAATTTTATTGTGTCTGGTATAATGTGCGATTGTTAGAGATGAGAAGGATTAAACCAGATGATTGATGTTAACGGGTGTCATCTGTTTACGCTAGTCCGGGTTATGGTTAAGATATATAAATCGTATAAAGACGTCATTGAATAAACCGAGCTGAAATTATTTAAAATCGCGCTTGGTGGTGAAGTTTTTCGATTAATGAACTAAAGAAAACTATGTAATGCAAAATTATGTCTTTTGCTTAACTATCTATGTGGATCAGAGCTATTAGAATTTTGAAAATAAGATAACGCAGATAACGATTGTGGTTAATGTTTTCTTAGTAAAGAAATCTTGTTTTAAAAATTTTCAGTTCATAACCTTCAGAAGAGGACGTAAAGATGCTCCAATTGAAAATTTAAAATAAAGTTTTACTCGTGCCGCTGCTACTGCCGAAGGCGTTGTCACCGTTCATTACTCTGGTTTTTGGCTCAACCAAACAATTACTGATCAAAGTTTTACAATGAGGATGTTTCTCGAAAAGTTAAGGAATATAAACTTTAAAACGATTTCGAATGAGTCATTGTATCATTTGTGAGAATATCTGGACCACGCCGAACATGATAAATAATCACTGTTTTAATTGTCCTGCCCTATTTCTATCATGCTATTCGATTTTAGGTTGTAGCTTGTAGTTTTAACCACAATTAAATCCCACTAGGTTGGCTTTCAAAGTGGATACCTAGTTGTTTAACACTTGTTCTTTTATTGAAATTGTATGGGCATAGGTAGTGTTCTCGTAGGTAGATAGGTAGATTTCCATTTAGTTTGTTGTTATATTGAAGGAAGTTATTCGAGGACTTTCGTTACGTAAGTATCGGAATGAAGTTTATGCCAAAATAGCACACTATACACTTTGCCATGTAAGTACTTAGAATTAAAAAAAACACTCAAAAATTAAACTTTCATAATAATATTTGAAATTTTTTAACAAACACAAATATTTCTGCACAATAAGTAGAAAATATTTAATTTTTGTGAAAAGTTTTGAGTGAATTTTTTAATAAGAAATTTTTACAACAAAACACACTACGAATCGCACAGAGATGATCGTAGTGATTCTGAATTAGTATTTAATGTTAAAAACAAATCTTCTTTATCTACATGCTCGGACATTTCTGAGATTTTCATTATTCAACTGAGAACATCAATGAGTGAAATATAAAAATTCTTCAACATTTGAAAGTTTTTATTTCGGCCCCTACGGATGGCACAGAATTGATAAAGTGGTTCTGAACTTATTCTTGACGTAAGAAACAAATCTTATTTATCCACATGCTCGAAAATCTGTAATGAGTGTAATACGAAAATTCCTAAATTTTCATATTTCACTCAAAGGCGTTCTCGGTCGAATAACAAAAAACTCAGAGATTTCCATGTGGATAAATATAATTACTTTCTTGCATTAAATACTAATTCAGAACCACTTCGATCACCTCTCTGTGATCCGTAGGGACGGAGATAAATAATTTCAAATTTTTCACTCAATGATGTTATCTATCGAATACCAAAAATCTCAGAGATTTCCGACCATATGGATAGATAAGATTTGTTTCTTGCATCAAGTACTACTTCAGAACTACTACGATCATCTCTGTGCGATTCGTAGCGTTGTAAAAATTTCTTATTATAAAATTCACTCAAACTTTTCACGAAAATTAAATATTTTCTACTTATAGTGCAGAAATATTTGTGTTTATTAAAAATTTTCAAATATTATTATGAAAGTTCAATTTTTGAGTGTTTTTTTTAATTCTAAGTACTTACAGGTCACAGCGTATATTTTGTTATGTATTATATAGGAGCAGAGAGAAGGCCAACTCGGAAATAGCACAGCAGTTTACTAATGCTACTTGGGAAAATCCACTCACAAAAATATTTCGATATAATGCATGTCTAGCAAAGTAAGAACGTGGTCTAGAGTCTATACATAAGCGACTAGATAAACAAGAAGCCACGAATGCCTTAACATCATTGTTTTACTAATTAAATGAAAAGAACACTTAGGTTAGTCATTTAGAACGCGAATGAACTATCACACCATATTCCTAGAAACTTCATTTATTAAAATACGTGACTGTGAGTGCCACAATGCTTTTTTGGACGTAAAGAGATGGAACGCAAGAGGTGGATCTACCGTACCGTAACTGTTGATAATAATATCAAACATTACGAGCAACCTAGCATCGAAAGGGATATAATGCAAGTAAAAGTTGAATTAATCAATATTAGGGATTTCAGTATCTCCTCTCTTTACTGTTCCCCACGCCATTAGTTAAAAAAAGACTACAGTCGACTTTTTAAATCACGAGGGCCAGATTTTAGCTTAGGTGGTGATTTTAATGCAAAGAATAGCTATTGGGATCTAGACTTACGACCCCTAAGGGAAAATAGTAAATTAATGCAGTTCGCGAGAATAACTATGAATTTCACTCTGGCGTTAAACCAACATATTAACCTACTGACATACATAAAATACCAGGTCTTCTTGACTTCTTTTTAACAAAAGAAGTTTAAGACGAGCTTCCTGTTTCAAGGCTATTTAACCACTTATCTGTGATCTTGACTCTGAGTACAATTACAATAAAAAAAGAAACTTGCCTAACCGATATCACAACTTCCGATAAAATCAAAAATATTTGAAAAACTGCTGCCAAGAGCTCTTGGGTTTGGAGAAGATCACTCTACAGTTGAACAAGTTCACAGAATAACGGATTTCATTGAGGATAGATGCACTTGAGAATAAGAATATATGTTCCCTCCTTATTGATTTTCTTAGATGTAGCTCAAGCTTTCGACAAAGTTTGGCACCAAGGGCTTGAATTTAAACTGCATCGAAATCTGTTTAATCAATTTTATCAAATTGTTAATTTCTATATTGCATGTGTGCAGCTTCAGGCTGTCATTGCTGTCAAACCAGTGATGACAGAGCGCTCAAGTTTACATTAATGACAGTTCATTCCATTGTTTACAAGCGTACAAAAGCATTTTAGTGGAAAATATTCAGAAAAAAAGTTATTCGCAATGGAATTCAAGCGTAATAGTGGGGTTGCTCTATATTTGGCTGAAAAACCACAGCCGCAGATTGTTAACCAGTTAAAATATCTGCATGTGAATAAAATGTTTGTGTATCGCACCATAAATCGTTATAACGATACTGGCAGCATTGCAAAACGCCATGGTGGTGGATCGAAATGCACTGCAACATCGCCGGATATCATTCGGAAGCGTTCGAGCGAACATTTCGCTGACAGCATTGCAAAACGCCATGGTGATGGACCGAAACGCACTGCAACATCGCCGGATATCATTCGGAAGCGTTCGAGCGATAATTTGCCTTGAACGGATGCAGCACATATTGAAAGATCATCTTGGACTAAACGCCTTGAAATTCCATAAAACGCATGGTCTCACCGATGCTAAAAAAATTTAGAGTGGAAAGAGCAAAGGAGTTGTTTCGCTTGCACGAAAGTGGCGATTTGATGAATTTGGTTTTTTCCGATGAGTTACCGTTCGTTATTGAGCAATATGTGAACAAGAAAAACGACCGATTAACGGAGTGTCACTCGAAACCAAGCGCCGTATAAAGAAGATATGTCACATCTTGAGGTTCTTGCTACTATTACCACTAACGTGCTAATTATGGCGAGAGTGAGCTGTAGTAGTAGACATACTTGAACATAGTGCTTGTCTTTGTCGCTCGTTTGTATTGATTTGCTGTTTCGTTGGTACGATCTGAATTAGCTTTCGTATCTTCTGACACGGGTATTTCATCACACGGTTCTTTGTCCTCAATCACGTCATAGACTGATCTTTGTAATTAGCGTCATGGGTAATAATCCTTCGCAGTTTCTACTGTTCTGACGAAACTATCGTTACCACTTGAATCTGACGAATTCTTCCTAATGACCATTTTTCCGGATGAAGATCATCATCTTTAATAATTGTTATCATCTTACATCTGATGTTTTGATTTAAGTAGTTTAACGAACGTTAACGTTGTTAAATCACTGGAATCAGATGATAGTTAAATTCAAACCTTAGACGTTGCTCTCCTTACGTAAATAAAGTTTGGCGAACTTAACTGCCGCTTCACATAGTAAACCCTCGTGTGGTGCTCTTGGCGGTATTTGGGGCCATTTTGTGTCATTTCTTGCAAGTTGTTTAGACAGGTTTCCGTCAGCCGATCAGGCCGTTCCTCTTAAGTTTTGTGGCCCTAGTTGAAGCCACAGTTGCTGTAGTGTTCCAAACCATAACCTAAACTTGCTGAAAATCATTTTACATCAATATGGTGTTAAACATTTGAATTCAATCCTTAATGTGTGAATGGTCTATGTAAGTTACTCTAGCTGTTGAAAGTTCTCCCATAAATTTATTCGTCCTCGTGCTTGTTGTTTGTACCAATTTTACTGCTAGTGGACTCTTTATTACCCAGTACGTTTGCCGTATGAAAGCTATACTACAGGGATTCGGTTCTTTGCAAGGCCATCTTATGTGCACAATCTATCACTAGCATTAAAACATGGCGACTCGTGGCATTAGACAGCCTTTAGCCCACTCGCAGTAATCAAATATTGTCTCTGTTTTTGGGTTAAGAGTCCGAAGGTTTGACTCGCTTTATCTTCTTTGCTGTATGCAAGTATTTCGAAGCAAAGCTGTCAAGAGAAACTGCCGAAAACTGTCACTGTATTTGAGATTATTAGAGCGGCCATCTTTGGATCGAATGGAGTTCCTTTGGAGTAGGGAGTATTGAAATGTATCTGGAGGAGATACAAAGAAGTGGTGATTAACGATTGGCAATTGAGAGGAAAGTTATCGAGCTAGGGTAATGTGTATATTGCAATGGCCCTTGGATGGAACAGAGATTTGTGCAGAAGTGGCAAACATTGGAAAGGGAGTCTACACAATCTTCACGAATTATCAACATTCCTTTTAAATAAAGGGGGACACCGCCAGTAGAAAAATATGTTGAACATATAATGGGTTATCCAATTCAAGCTTGATAAAGTAAACTTAAAAAAAACACACAAAATATTCGGAATGTATTGTAATTTTTATTTCATTTTACAGATTGATCCTTGCCATTTTTAGTTAAACAAGATATCATTCAAATGTCCTCCACGGGACTTCTTACAGGCCTTGATTCTTTTGCGGTAATTTTCAATGACTTTTCGGCACATTTCAGGCGGTATCTCGGCCATTACCTTACGAATATTAGTTTTCAATTCGTCAAGAGTTTGAGGATTGTTTGCGTAAACACGATCTTTCGCGTAGCCCCACAAAAAGAAATCCAAAGGCGTTAAATCACAGGATCTTGGAGGCCAATTGACATCATCCAAGCGAAAAATGAGCTTCATCACTGAAGAAAATTTTGTTCGAAAAATCAGCATCGACGGCCTGTTTTTCTAACACCCAATTTGCGTATGTTAAATGCTCCATATTCTTAAATGGCAGAATGTCAACTAAATAAATGACAGCGTACTTGACGTTTATCTTTGACAGATGTCGGTATACAGATTTCTACTTTATCAACCTCGAATTGGATAACCCATTATAAGCGACGGCGGGAAAGATCATCGACCTCATAAAGGACGTTGGCTTTTTGCAAATATTACAGTATGAATGAAAATATGTGTGACCAGGCGCCAGCAGTGATGGAGTGGATTGTCGTCAACGATTGGGTTGAGATAGTGTGAATCATGGAGAATAGCTGCAAGTCCGGATGGCGTCGAATTGGTTTGCGTTACACGATCTAACCTACTTCCGGTACTTTGGAGGTCCTTTGGATCCTGTTCGGGACGAACAGGATTAGGTGAAGGTTATGTTACGATCTCACACATTGATGGGCATTTATTAAACGAAACTTGCTTGTGTTTAGCGGGAAAATAATAAATGGTGTAAAGTGAAAATAGTGAATTAATAAATAATTGTGAAAATTATTTGTTGTGGTGTTTTAGTGATTAGTGGATTTTAGGAAAATTCGTGTGGGGATATTTCATATTCCAGTAGTGGTAAGTGTTAAGTAAATAGAAGTAAATTATTCAAAGATTATTTCCGGTATTTACGCGAATATTCCGGAATCGGTGTGCATTACGAGAATTGGTGTTATAATTTTGGGAAATCTTCTGCCTAAAGTAAAATGATCTTCTGGCCACTCAATGGTGATTTAAACTTAGAGCTCGTAATGGACTCAATCTGTTCTCGCAGACTCAGACAAAGCAGCAATATCACTGGACATCCAATTAATTTTTGAAAATTGTATTAATGATAACGTAAATTTTAATTCTAGTGAGAATTTGAATTTTAAAAAGGGAGACTATGTATGATGCTTTAAATGAGCTTTTGGACAATATTAATTGGGATCGATGTAAAACGGGTAGTTTGGACACTTATATTGATCAGTTTTATAATATAATGAACTTGGTAATTGAACAATTTATTTCTCGTTTGTCTGTGCTTTTGTCGGCACGCGAGCAATGAGACAATTGTCGCCTGTCGGTCCTAAAAAATGGGAAATCTAAAGCTCATAAAAAATACAAATTAAATCCATCCATATTTAGTGCTCTCAGATCTCAATTTAAACTTTTGAGTTATTTCTTGTGTAATTCATCTATATTGATGAGGTTGAGTCAAATATATGAAACAACCCTAAATATTTCTGGAGCTATGTTGATTCGAAACGAAACTATAGACTGACATGTTTGCAGCATTTTTTAAAATGCCCCTTCTCTCCCCCTAAACGTTTTGTCAGGCATCTCACAATGTAGCCATCTTGTACCTCTCTCATTTATTGCATTCAAAGATGATGTAAAACGGTGCTTCAAGCATTGTGAATTTTTGATTTATGCTAATGATGTTAAAATTGTTTGCAAGATTCGAAATTATGGCGATTTTAATCTACAACAAGAATTAAATATTTTCTGTGAATGGTGTACCTTGCATAAGCTTTATTTCAACGTTCTAAATGTAAAGTTTCAAATTTTCACTATCCATATACTCTAAAAGTCCCCTTCTTCTCCCGTTTCACACTTGCAATATGCCTCAATTGTCTGGAATCCGTACCATAACAGTTCCTCTAGCCGTATAGAATCAATTCTGAGGCGATTTCTGTTGTTTACCTTAAGGCGACTCTCTCTATTTAAACCGTTGTTTGCTTCTGAATATTAAACCATTGTCCGTTTGTACACAAGTATCTTGCCCAGTTTTGATTGAATTGATTGTTCACAACTACTGTCCTTGTATTCAATAAGCGCTTCTATGCTACGATCACTTCGATCACCGAGGCTTCGTGATCGATCTGCACTTCCATGGGTAGAACTTGGGTAGGCCGAATCCGATTTTTAATTCAAGTCGTGTATTTAATAATATTTCTGCCATATTCGACTTAAATTTATCTATACGATGATTCTGATATAATTTCTTATAGGTTTACTAACATATTTAGATATATCCTATAGCCTGATATAAGTAGACCGTTTTATATAATGGTCCGTGCTCGATTCCAAGTGGCACATTTGGTCTGTCAGATGTTTGAATATTTCCCAGAAACCGTTCCATGCCTTGTACTTTCCATATAACGTGGAGATTTCAATTGGATGAGTTTAACAACTTTTCAGAATATTTCATCAGATAATCGATCAATAATCTATAATCTAAATATTTTCAAAAAAACTTGTTGAACTCCAAAAAATTCCATCCAATCATAAACATAATAATTTACCTACCCACCACAATCCAAAAAAAAAAAAACACGAGCAGTTTCTTGTTTACAATTATTTTCATTTCGACACGCACTAAAAATGTTATGACGTTGATTAAATCATCTAATGCGGCCAAGAATTTCATCGTGTCGAGACGAAAATTCCTATTCAGTTGACATTTTTATCTTTTTTATTATCTCAAATCCATTCGTGTATGCGACAATAACCTTAGTCTGTAAATGCGCGCCCAATTAAATGTTGTGATCGCGCACGCAGTCATTTTAAACGGTACAATTGTTCGTGAGATAAAATGTACGATTTTCTTACCAAAAGATGAAAGTGAAACCGCCTTTGTAACAAATTTAGCTTTGATTCAATTATTTATTGATTTTATGTATTATTAATTAACACAAATTTTGACAACAACAACAACAACCCAAAAATTAAAATCTAAATTACATCACCAGTTGCTGTTTACATTAACAGCCGCGATCTACACTCGTACATACATAAAATATTGACAGCAATACAGAATACCGGATAATTTTTCACAAACGAAAATTGTATCTATCATTTTCCAAAAGAAATAAAGAAAATCTTAAGAGAGATAAGACAATAAAATAAGAAAAACAAAAGAATATTTTTTTAATTAATAATTTTCATAAGCAAAAATACATCAAGATCAAACGGAAGGCAAATTATGATATATTCGCGCGGGGGCGTTTGTGTAATCGAGATATATTATGATTATTAATAATTATGATATAGGCCTTGTGGGTGGCAAGCACCTGCACGGCACTGCCAATTGTTCAAAAGTATTATAATGTTTATTATTTGAGTAGCGGCCAAAGATGATTTATGATCACAAACTTAGCAATTTTAAAACGGTAAAGATATGGTCTTGTCTTTAATTTCATCTTTCAAAATAGATTTGTCTAATCTTACACATATACGAGTATAGTAAACATAAAATTTCGAATTTATGTATAAACAGAAGATCATGATGAATGGTGTCATAAAAAAGTGATATGTCACCTGTTTCACTAAATAAAACGATGTTCAAAATATTTTGAGGAATTTTTGCTACGTTCCTGAATAGCCAAATGATGTATTACTTTGCCAGAGAAACGCGTCTACTCTATAGATGTATGCGTAACGTATACATGAACAAGTTATCAAAATAATGAATGGGTTACATGTGTTCAATAAAAGTTAATATATTTTCTCAGCCAACCTGTTACCAAGAATTTCTTCTTCATAAATTCTACATCAAATTTAAAATGAAATTAGCACACTTCCTCAAAAAATTGGAAGCCATGTATTGCTAGCACTAACTGATTTTAAGTAGTTGTTCAATGATCAACTTCACGTACTACCGTTATTACGCGTAGAAGATCAAAATTGGAATATTATTGGTCTCTCTTTGATATCGTGGGAAAAATTTAGATAGTCATTACCGAAGATATCTGCGTACCGTGACCCACTTGGGGTGTCACCTAACGAAACTATTTTCAATTCTAAATTTGACTTATATGGAAACCGTCGGTTCTATCCCAAATTGCATGAGCTTGAACTAGAGCTGGGGGTCCAACTGAACTACATTCAAAGGATCTGTAGAAAACAAACAGAATAGAGTCATCATCCTCTACAGGGCAATCGTCACTCAGAGTTGAGGATTAAAACGGCCATAATCACATGAAATACTTTACCTTTTGGCAGGTAGAGGAAACAAGCCAATTACGCTTAGCTGGTTAATGGTAGATCTTATAATTGTTAAAGGTTAAAAGTGCAGACGGTTCAGGTCCCATGAATTCCAGAAATGAACCTGCTTCAACTAAATCATCAACACGATCGCTGATCATATTTGCTGAAGCAAGAACGCTAACAAAATGTTTATATAGTCCTTGACCACTTTGGAAGTAGTTATAGAATTTCGAACAGGAGACGATAAAAACTGATGACAATAAAAATTTTCTGATAACATTCCACTCACCAGTGAAAATGTTACAGTTGGCAATAGACGCATACAGTGACAGATACAATAAATGGAATAATAGCGAACAGCGTTACACAAGTATGTAATGCAATTTAACAGTGCAAATTATAGGAAGTAAAAGTGAATAAATAGTAAAAGTGAAATAGTGAAAAAGGGATAAATTGTGAAATAGTGAATTGTTCTGGTGTAAATAAAATTTGTAATTTAAATGCTAAGTGTTTTATTTTCAAAATCTAGTACGAACCCGTATCGAACGCCCGAAGTTCGTAAAATTTGTGTCAGACGTGGGATTTTGCAAATACCAGTAATGTGGTATGGTAATTAAATCCATAACCACCTATACATCCCATCTCTACATCTCGGGCTTTCAACCGAAGGCAATAAAAAAGAGCTTCCGCCGAGGCTGTAGATACCATGGAAAAGGATGCTTTGGAATACGTGGCAGCCAGAGCTAAACGCGTTTCCCGTCTCGATGTTTCCGATGGCCAGTCGTGACATGAGGCACTGTAAACAGTCAAGTACAAAACAATTAGATGTTGAACGAGGCGAGGAACGAAAACACGTATCTCATTTAATGAGCAACGATCCGAGAAACTACGTTCCACCCGTTTTCAGGCCTATTGACACATCATCAATCCGTTGTTTGCCCTGATATGGCAGATCCAGACAGATTGTCGATATTGTGCGCTATAACTTGCTAACAGGGACAGGCAGATTTGCGGTCGCCAAAGGAGTGTGTACCCTTCCAGTAATGTTCGGAGGAATGCGGGTTAACCTTCGCTATATCGTAGCTGGAATAACAAATGAATGTCTCCTCGGGCTAGATGTAACGAAGAAATACCAGACGGTGGTGGATCTGGATAACCATGTTTAGGACCTTCAAATAAACACAAGAAATAAAATTCATTGCAAGTTATAATCGAAGTCGAGGTACCGACGTCGAAATACCATTGATGTGTGAATATTGATCTACGCCAAAATAAACGATGACCTTAAGATGTGAATTGTGGAGCCTGCGAATGTCAAAAATAAAGACTTGAGTTAACTATATTGTGAACTGCGAGTTGAAACAATGTCGTCGATCACCAAATCATAAATAGAAGAAAATCGTTCTCTCACTGTGTGCTCATCTCCCAATACAACAGTTAGATGTTGCAGTGGGAGTACTGGATGGATTATCCGATATATTTGCTCTTAATGATGGCGAATTATGAAAAACTAATATTGTGCAACATAGAATCGACACAGGAAATGCTACTATAATCCGGCAAGCAGCAAGACGATTACCACTTGCAAAACAACAGGAGACGACCGAATTAATTAAAAAAATGGAGAGTGACGATTTGCCGGCTCAGCAGAAACTGGTCTGATAACAATCCTAACAGTCTTAAGTAAGTACTACAAGCTATCCGGGCTGCTGGATTATGAAGTTAAGTGTAACGAAATGTAGCTTGTTCAGGGGGGAAGAACTCAACTATTTAGGTAATATTGTTTCAAGCAATGACGAATGGATATGAACAAGCTAGTATCAATAATATATTAGCCAGCACTAAGGGATATTATAGTCAATTTAGAAGTTTCCCAGGATTAATATCCTACTACCGACGTTTCACAGATATTGCACGACGTCTGCATCGCCTGAACCCGGAGTATCAAACAGTATTAGAAGAATTGAAGAAGCGCTTGGCGTATACGCATGCAGTCTTATTACAGAATGCAGAGGTTAAAGTGCCGGTTGTGGAATATTATAGTTGATCCTACTCTAAAGCTTAGAAAAGTTATAGCGTTAAATAATTCTTCAAATATTTCTACTGGCAAGAGTTCGTTATTCGAATAGATCATGTGGCGCTCAAATGGTTGAAACAGTTTCTGGAACCTGAGGGGCAAGTAGGTAGGTGATCGAACGACTAGCAGCCTACACTTTTAAAACTGACCTACTACGAGGTATGATACTCAACAAAGGAGATTGGTTATTCAGAAGGCCCTGTTAGATGTTGCAGTTCACTGTAAGTAATACGTAACGCATAGGAACTAAAGAACTGTTCCACAGTTTTGCACGAATCCAGTTTGGAGCAGAAAATGGTTGGAAGCTAGGAAATGGCTGTTAGAAGACATAAGACCGCGTTGGCATGAAATTAATTGCATCTCAAAGCGCAACTGTTAAAAGTTATTTGGTGCAGTGACCCTCGCTGAGGATAGATGACAGATTGCTAATAAGAATATTTCCTACCATCCAATTGGATACGATAAGTTCTAGAAGAAAGACGCGATGTAACATTTGGAAATCATTAAAACATTGTCATTTAAGACAATGAAGATTGAAGCAGACAGTTTGAAGTTTGTGCTACAAGAAACAAACCACAAGCTCGCACAAAAGGGAAAATACAGCAATACAATGTTACGTCACCGATTGAACGAACTGATGTTGTTTGGCAGAGAGTTTCGCCTAATGCATACTATTTAGTTTGGGTTACCGGAAAATGAATGCGAGATATGACCTAACAGCGAATAGCGATGGGTAATCAGAGAGATTTGCTTTGGCTATACAACACCAAGAGAAGAAAAGGTGTATCACCAAAATTACAACAAAGTTGGAAAGGATCCCTTATAAAATCATCAAACGAGGTTACGATATTCTATATCGGATTCAACTAGGCCCCAGAAATAAGATGAAAGTTGTCAACATTGATAGATTACGACATCGGAAAGTGGATGGGTCTGTTTGATACGAACAAGTCAGGGTTGTGTTACGAATTCTACTCTACACAGATATAATACTCTGTGGTCCAACGATTAAAACATGCACCACTAAGTGTATCGATACCAAAGCTCGCTGGTTCGAGTTCAACCCGACAACGGAATTAAAAACGTTAATAACGCGTTAATCATCAAGACAGAGGAATTATACGATAAACGATAAACGATGAACGATAAACGATAAACGATAAACGATAAACGATAAACGATAAACGATAAACGATAAACGATAAACGATAAACGATAAACGATAAACGATAAACGATAAACGATAAACGATAAACGATAAACGATAAACGATAAACGATAAACGATAAACGATAAACGATAAACGATAATCGATAAACGATAAACGATAAACGATAAACGATGAACGATAAACGATAAACGATGAACGATAAACGATGAACGATGAACGATGAACGATGAACGATAAACGATAAACGATAAATGGTAAACGATAAACGATAAATGGTAAACGAATCAATGATCGATGAACGATGAACGATGTAAACGAAATAAACCGATATAAACCGATATAAACGATATCAACGATATTGATAGATATAAACCGATACGTGAAACGTATAAACCGATATAAACGATATAATCCAATCTTTAATCGATTACTGCTCAATGTCCGATACTCGTTGCGCTATTCAGTATCCGACGCAAAAATTTTCTGTCATCGATCACAGGTGGTAGGAGATTAGACATCACTCTAATTTGATTGGCATCCAAATATTTTGATATTTATAGATGCGCTTTAAGGTAGAGGCTACTCCAAAACAGGGAGAATTAACAAACGATGCTGATTGATAAATATACAGCTCTTAATTCTCTAAGACGGAACCTAAAGTAAAATTCCGGGTATTAAAACAGTTCCGGTTATGTCAGGTTGATACTTGTATGTGTTATGTTCCACTTCATCTATGTGGATTGAAAACAGATACTTGCAAGAATATCCGAATTCAACGATTAACACATGAATTTTTGGTTTTCTAAGTTGCTTAATCTTCCGTTTATTAGGAGTTTCAACAAAATTTACTCTGTCTCTGGAGTAAAGTGTGTAAGCGCAATATTCCATTTAGAAATTGTACGTCTTTGTGGACTTTTACTGTATACAAAATTCTTTCACCTCATTTTTGTAGGATAAAAATTAATTAATAGAGCGAAAGTTATTAATGTAGACGTACAAAATATTGCCGAGGGTCCTTCACCTTTACGTGAAATAACCGAAATATTATAATATTTAAATAAACCGAAATTCTTTTATGTCTGGGCCCACCAAGTCTATAATTAAAATTCGCGCCAAAAATGTAAAACAAAAAATTCAACCGGATTATGAATCAAGCCAACCCACGCAAATACCGTGCATTCGCATATAAATTATGAAATTTTCAAAATATGAAGACACATTTGTATAGAACGAGTCTTGAAATAAACCAGTGGTGAAAATTGCAAGTATAAAATTAATAAAATATCATTCATTAAAAAATAAAATTTCTAAAAATATTCGGGACCAAAAAATTATTTTTAATATTTTAAGTTGAATTTATTTAAAATGAATGTCGATGACATAAATGGAATTTTTTATTACATTTCCAAAAAATTAAGTACTAGTTGTTGTAGTAACAGAAAAAAATTTAGAACAAATTTAAAATTTAAAAATAGTTTTGAAGCCAATTAAAATAAAATTTATATTAAGTCTTTTAAATATTTTATGTGTGTTTAAAGCATTTTAATTTTATTAACTGCCCAAATCGTGTTTGATCGAGTACACAGAGACGTTTAGATGAATTGGCTATCCGGTAATATAAATTTGTATCGCGTATTGAACCCCGGCCACGCCATGCACACGTATAACCTTCACACGATCAATTTTAATTTTAACGTTTTGCGAGCTAGGCTTTGATCTTATTATTCTTTTTATTATAAACACTAAAATTATTTTAATGTGGTTTGTTGTAATTTGGAAAAATATTTTGATTAACCGGAATTGGTTTTTATGCCGCAAAAATTCTCCGCGTCTATAATACCGGATATATGGATTTAGTATACAGTGAGACGTAACTAGCCAGACGAATAAATCGTGCAACACGGCCGTTATATATTATATACCCCCACCCAAACCAAACACTGCATGTGTTGAGACGATAAATTGTAACGAAATGAATTCTTCGAACACACTTAATATGATTGAAGCGTGAACATTTTATTTTTAATAATATTTTAATAATTTATAACCCTCGAATAACGTGTGTTGGATAGAAAGAAAATCACATATTTCTTTCAATTGGTTCGATTAACACACACCCCGACCAAATGTTTATGATTTTTTAGATCAAAATTTTGAAATAATTTTGAGTCTGCACACATTTCAAAATTTCTTCGTATGTTCGATACCAAAAATTAAAAGTTTGCGTAAAATTACAGATAAATAATTTAATAGTGCCCATCCATACACCCACAAAAATATGTAATTATTTATTTACATTTTTTGAATTGAAATAGCAAAATGTTTGTTTATACGCTGGAATTAATTTTATCGCGGTTTAAATAAATTAAAATTCCAAAATTCTATTACGCTACGCACAAAATATGTGGGTAAAGTGTTTCATGATTTGAATTTTACTCACAGTGATGGAAGACAAACAGCAGGTCGAATTCCGGTTCGATGACAAATGAGTTTGTTATCACATTTTGTGTTTGTTGCTTAATAGTGGAAATAAATTATTGAGGACTTCATTTTCTAAAAGCAAAATCAATTCGCTTATTTTGACAGAAACTTGTTAGTAGAGAATTTGATTTTAGATGTGGACATTTTTCAGACTGACATGAACAAAAGCAGAGGTTGAATTATTGTAACGTATAGTGCCTTCATAACAGATCCAGGAATTCCTTAGACCAGCGCTTAACGAGGCATGCTTCCTAAAGTTTAATTCGGGGCATGGGGGCTCTAAGAATAGAGAGTAACCGCTTCCGAAATTATGTAAAGGATTGATATTTACTGACGTTCAGTTCGAGATGGTTTTCGACCACCATATTTCAAAGCAGTTTAGGACCGCGAACACAGAGACAACCGAGTGTTTAATAACGCGCTGAACGTCATTTTTAGACACAATGAATAAAATTGGTCCTAAATGGTACTTGATATCGAGGATTTTTCATGCAATCGACTTCTTAAAAAGCCGTGCTGAATATCAAGGGACGTATCATATACGACACTCTCAAATAGCTTGGTAATACAGGACAACTTCGCAATCGGTCTATAGTTAGTAATATGAGACTTGCAGCCTTTCTTATGAATGGGGATTATGAATTAATCTATCCACATCTTTTAGAACAACTGCCGGCAAACCGTCTGTTAATAACTGTGCTAGAATCGAGTTCAATGGATACCAGGAATATCAGAGCGCAGCCTTCTAAACTTTCAAAATAATTCACGTCACGCCCAAAATCACTGCTATAAAAAGCAAGTTTGAAAAACTGTGAAAACATATTCGTAATAATTTTGGGTTGTTTTGTTGCATAAAAGTTGAATATAAAATTTCTCAACCTGTATTATTTTTTTCAATCGTTTCAACATACTGGAGCCTTAAGGGATGTTATTCCTTAATATGTAATGCTACTAGTTTGTGTACAGGACGTTTAAATTTCCTCTGTTTTTAAGGTTACCACTCTTGTGACACATCACTTCGAGGGTGGACATTTTTGATTCTAGCCATAACCGATTGACTAGAGTAAAATTTGTCCTCCCGTATTAGAATAACGCCATCGACTTCGAATTTATGATTTTCCAATTTCCACTTATATATGACCGAGAAAATTTTACTAGTTTTTTTACGAACGGTTTAGTAAATTTTTTAGTAAAAATTTCTCGAATCGGATGGATCATGAGAAGTTTTCACTAAGCCACATTTTCCTTTGTATGTATTAGTTAGTTAACCCTGTATAAGACGAACCAACAAGATTTTGATTTTAAATTTTATTTTATTTCAAAAGACCCTTAAATTTGATTTTAAAAAGTTAAATAAACATAATGACATATCAAAGATTTAAAAAATATAAAAACACATTTTAAAGATTTTAAGTGTCGTCGTTATTAAATATGAACATTAAACTTTCAAACCCACAGTACTACAACCCATCAAAAACACCGTCAAAAAATTATAATTAAAACGACAATTTCTAAATACATATTCGTAGTAACATGCGAATTGCAATCGATTAAAGCTGTATAGCCAAATACGCCACATGTCTTTGCGGATCGTCAGGATGTCCCATTTTGGCCCGGTCATTTTATCATATACTTAAGACGAAAAAGTCCGAAAATGGAAATTCTGTGGAGCGAATCCTGGAGATTTTGCCACAGAGCCACATACATAGTGCAATAGATTAAAGCCGTTCAATTTCGCGAAAATACGCCACATGTCTATGCGGATTGTCAGAGTGTCCCGTCGTGGCCTAAATATTATTGAATTATAATAAAATTGTCCGAGACCTACATATTATGATAGATTTAAGTCGGTTATTTTATGTTTATTTCACTGGCGCTGAACCCCTCATAGGGATTTGGCCATTTAATTGAAGTCAGATTACTTTTTTAGATTAATGATTGATAAGTTTATTGAATCCTAGCCAGGTTCAGCGGTTGCCAAAGCTGAGCAAACCCAAGCAACGGCTGCGAGACGTCGATAGTGGTGATGTATCTCATTAACTATTTCAGATTAAAGCATTTTAACCCGTTCTTTTTTCATAACAATTATGTTCGTAAATTTAAAATTTGTAGACGATATCCTGGATATTATGGCACATAGCCATCTGTATAGTGCAATAGATCGAAGATGTCCAATTTTGAAAAAAGAAAATGCCACATGCCTATTTCGGCCTATAAAGCGCACCAAACAGTGATTTTCTTTGGAAGAAATGGTGTTTTGTCAAAGGTTTGTGGATTGGCTTCACTCCAAATCCAACAATTCTGTTTATTAACGTACCCATCCAACCAAAGGTGAGCTTCATCACAAAATTTTGTTTGGAAAATCAACATCAATATCAATTTGTGCTTTAGTCCATTGGTCGAATTTACGGCGTGTGCGATGGTCGGATGGCTTTAATTTCAACACAAGTTGAAAAGCACGTAAACCAAGATTTTTAGATAAAATCTTCCGTAAAATGGATGGGCCCATATCCAGTTGCCGAGAACGACGTCGAATTGTTTGATTTGGGTTTTCCTCAATTCTACGCTATACAGCGTCCATCGCTTGTTCGGTATGCCCTGTTCGACGTTTTATTGGATGCGTATTATCATTTAGAGTATACGTGGTGCGAAAACGATCCATAGTTAATCGAACTACCTGCTCTGATGGACGATTATAGACGTAAATCAATCAAACTTATCAATCATTAATCTAAAAAAGTAATCTGACTTCAATTAAATGGTCAAATCCCTAATTCAATAACATTTAGGCCATAATGGGACACCCTGACGATCCGCATGGACATGTGGCGTATTTTCGCGAAATTGAACGGCTTGAATCTATTGCACTATGTATGTGGCTCTGTGACAAAATCTCCAGGTTTTGTTCCACAGAATTTCCATTTGCAGTCTTTTTCGTCTTAAGTATGATAAAATGAACGGACCAAAATGGGACACCCTGACGATCCGCATAGACATGTGGCGTATTTTCGCGAAATTGAACGGCTTGAATCTATTGCACTATGTATGTGGCTCTGTGACAAAATCTCCAGGATTCGCTCCACAGAATTTCCATTTTCAGACTTTTTCGTCTTAAGTATGATAAAATGAACGGACCAAAATGGGACACCCTGACGATCCGCATAGACATGTGGCGTATTTTCGCGAAATTGAACGGCTTGAATCTATTGCACTATGTATGTGGCTCTGTGGCAAAATGTCCCGGATTCGCTCCACAGAATTTCCATTTTCAGACTTTTTCGTCTTAAGTATGATAAAATGAACGGGCCAAAATGGGACACCCTGACGATCCGCATGGACATGTGGCGTATTTTCGCGAAATTGAACGGCTTTAATCTATTGCACTATGTATGTGGCTCTGTGGCAAAATCTCCAAGTTTTGCTTCACAGAATTTCCATTTTCAGACTTTTTCGTCTTAAGTATGATAAAATCAACGGGCCAAAATGGGACACCCTGACGATCCGCATAGACATGTGGCATATTTTTGCGAAATTGGGCGACTTTAGTCTATTGCACTATGTATGTGGCTATGTGGTAAAATCTCCAGGATTCGCTCCACAGCATTACCATTTTCTGACCTTTTCGTCTTAAGTATCTTTTTGTGCTGAAAATAAAATTCTGGCCATTATGACATTTTTATAGCAACACGACAGTTTTATTTTTGGCTATACTAAATAACTAGTTATGGAATAAATGTTGGGCTTATACTTACTAATCTACGAACTATATCTGTTCGTATATTTCGGTGTTGCCATAGTATTTTTTTTTGGGTTGGATGATGGACCAACTTCATTCACATTAATAAGTATTTAGAATGAAACAGTTAATATAATGCTTTCGTTTCAGCAAACACAGCAAAAATTGGATGAATTGGGCCTCGAATTGCTTCTCCATTCACCATATTCACCTGATCTAGCCGCTTGTGATTTTATCTTATTTCCAAACATGACAAAATGGCACGGTAGAAAGATATTTGGATCAACCTATGAAGTATAACATCGGTTGATTCAAATATCTTTCTACCGAGCCATTTTGTCATGTTTGGAAATAGGAAAAAATTACAAGCGGCTAGATCAGGTGGATGGAGATGCAATTCGAGGCCCAATTCATCCAATTGTGTATTGTTATGATGGAAGAGCACTTCAAATGTGGCCGTTTTTCCTTAATTTGTTCATTCAAAGTGCTTAATAATGATGAATAATATTCACCTGTGATAGTTTCACCTTTCTCAAGATGGTCGATGAAAATTATGCCTTAAGTCCCACAGGACAGTGGCCATAACCTTATCAGTGATGCAACAGCTTTTGTTTTCTTTCGATAACTTGAACCAGCTTATACTTATCGCTTTAACTGTTGTTTTGGTTCTGCCGTGTAGTGATAGATACAAGTTTCAAAAACCGTTATGAATCGACGCAAAAATTTAGTTGAATTAAGCTAAAACATCTCCAAACACAATGTTTATTGCTTAGAAATGGTCATTCATCTTGTTTCTTCGTGTATGATGTTGTTTCGACCTTTTATGAAGTTATTACCTCTTTCGGCCTTCCGAACGTTCAGCATCACTTGTGCTTGTGCGGACAAGTTTAAATTGATTTATTCAATTATAAACGGTTGCATTTGAAGGTGCATGTTCATCTAACACTGTTTTCATCTCATCGATGATTTCTTTTGGTTTTAAACTTTTTAAATGAAAGTATTTAAACACTGCTTGACTTTATGTTTTCCATAATTAAAAATAAATCAAAAGTGATTTTACAAAAACGAGTCTAACTAAAAAACTATTCAAGCAAATTCAATAAGTTGTTACTAGCGACCCATAGATGGCGTTCTTCTAAACATTTATCAATCCACCTTCGTTTTAAAAAATCATATAAACTACTAGGTACACCTTAAGGTTCAAGTAGTCCACTAATAGTTATTAGAATATCTCAGGAATATATCTTAGGCCCATCACATTTTGCGATCTAATGGAACACCCTGTGAGACCCATTACAAAATTAAAAACTTATTAGGGAACCTCCTCCACATTTTGAACTCTCATGCTACTTTAATAGGGACACTCTGTTTGGTTCAGGCAATCCACCAATATCTCTATCGTTCATGCTAAGCTTAAATAATATGAAAAATGACTTCGGAATATACCTAAGGCCTTTAAAAAATCACATTTTTGTATTTCAAAGAACATTGCCCTTGGAATATTTAAATTTTTCATCCTTGTAGAAAATTCTCAATAAAAATTCGCCTGGATGTCTACTTTCACCAACAGTACAGCAAGTTGCTTATTGTTGTACTTTTTGGGTTAGTTTGGATACATTTCACTAGCATATCAAAAGTTTATATGATTCACTTCAACAATAAAACTAATTTTCGACATTTACCCCAAAACCTAAAAATTATAATCATCGACTCTTCACACGAAATTTTATCGAAATTTTCATTTCTTTACGGCCATAAACAAAAGCTTCCTGATCATCGCATCCATATGTTGGTAGTGTCGTACGATATAATATACGCCACCTCCGCGGAACTATCCTGTGAGCTGGTCAATATTATTTTCAGTAGATCATTTAATTTTTCGAAATGTTTGTCCCTCACACACATCAACAGAAGCTTTCTTACCCGGATCATTTTTGGGCGCTGGCTTTCCAAGTATATATTTGTATCTTAATTGCTGTAATGCGATATTTAATTTTAAATTAATGTTTCAATTGTCCAAGTCGTTGTTTATATTTACATATTTCAGTATCTAAAACATTTTTAGCGTTTTCATAATTTGCTGTATGTAACGTTTTTTTACCCAGTGTACTATTTTGTTAAGTTAACAAATTTGTGTGTAAGTATTGATTTTGGTTTTAGTTGGAAACTTCATATCCAGAAATATTAATTAGCACGAAATTGTTTTGACAGTTTTGGTCCCCTTTGCTTCATAACAAACTATGTTGTGATGGTTCATAAAAAAGCGCAGTGCTGAAATAAATATACTCGCATAAGTCGCCTCCAAGAATATAATATTTATACTCTAAAAACTTCAAGCAAAGGTTTGATGAACCATCACATCCACCAGAAACTACATCACAATAAGTGAAAATTGGCACAACTAGGCATTTAATTTGGCAAAACTTCTTTATCAATCTAAGCTTAAATATCTAAGCTACAAATAAAATAACATCGTTATCCAAAAATAGTGTAGGAGTCAAATTAAGTGAAACGTTTCTAGAAAGAAATAATGCCTTACTTTTAACAGGATTAAGAGACGTGGGTAACTGCAGCAGGCAAACTTTTGAATTTCAAAATGAAACTTTGCATACCGATTAAGCCCAATTTGTGCTAATTACTGCTCACGGGAAAACAATTTGTGCTAGTCCAGGAGCGGGAAACGGGAAACGGGAAAAGAAAATTTCAAATTTCGCCTAAAAGATGGAATAAATAAAACCCGATTTCTAGAAAAAACTAGAAATAATTTAAGCCTAATTTTAAAACTTTCTAAAGGTCGCTAAACTGGTGAAATTTGTGCTTATCATAGAAATATAATTTTCATAAATTTTCATTCATAAATCGAGGAAAACTAAAACAGCCCCTGAAAGATACTATATTAAAAAAAAAAGAGATATATCGTTCAATAATATTTGTGTTGAACAACAAATTAAACAATAGAAATATAATGTTCTAAAATCCAAGCCATAAGCAATTCAGATAGTATATTCCTGTCAGGTATGTTCATTGCCATCCCAAAAATATAGTGACTGAATTTGTGGTAATCCAGAATTGGCCAAATTCCATTGAACAACAACGACCGTTGAATGAACAATTTTCTGACAAAAAGCTTTCTAGAAACCAATAAAATTGGCACTTCTGATTGCATATTCCTATCAGATATGTTCATTGCCGTCCGAAAAATATAGTGGCTGGATTTGTGCTAATCCAGAATTGGCCCAATTCCATTGAACAACAACGACCGTTGAATGAACAATTTTCTGACAAAAAGCTTTCTAGAAACCAATAAAATTGGCACTTCTGATTGCATATTCCTATCAGATATGTTCATTGCCGTCCGAAAAATATAGTGGCTGGATTTGTGCTAATCCAGAATTGGCCCAATTCCATTGAACAACAACGACCGTTGAATGAACAATTTTCTGACAAAAAGCTTTCTAGAAACCAATAAAATTGGCACTTCTGATTGCATATTCCTATCAGATATGTTCATTGCCGTCCGAAAAATATAGTGGCTGGATTTGTGCTAATCCAGAATTGGCCCAATTCCATTGAACAACAACGACCGTTGAATGAACAATTTTCTGACAAAAAGCTTTCTAGAAACCAATAAAATTGGCACTTCTGATTGCATATTCCTATCAGATATGTTCATTGCCGTCCGAAAAATATAGTGGCTGGATTTGTGCTAATCCAGAATTGGCCCAATTCCATTGAACAACAACGACCGTTGAATGAACAATTTTCTGACAAAAAGTGTTCTAGAAACCAATGAAATTTGCACTTCTGATTGCATATTCCGTTCAGATTTGTTCATTGCCATCCGAGAAATATAGTGGCTGAATTTGTGCTAATCCAGAATTGGCCCAATTCCATTTAACAACAACGACCGTTGAATGAACAATTTTCTGACAAAAAGTGTTCTAGAAACCAATGAAATTGGCACTTCTGATTGCATATTCCGATCAGATATGTTCATTGCCATCCGAAAAGTATAGTGGCTGAATTTGTGCTAATCCGGAATTGGCCCAATTCCATTGAACAACAACGACCGTTGAATGAACAATTTTCTGACAAAAAGCTTTCTAGAAACCAATAAAATTGGCACTTCTGATTGCATATTCCTATCAGATATGTTCATTGCCGTCCGAAAAATATAGTGGCTGGATTTGTGCTAATCCAGAATTGGCCCAATTCCATTGAACAACAACGACCGTTGAATGAACAATTTTCTGACAAAAAATGTTCTAGAAACCAATGAAGTTGGCAATTCAGATTTTATAGGTAACTCCCCATTTTGCTTAAGCAGTTCTATTTCGCAGTTGCTTTCATTTGTATTATAGTCATACAATGGTAGTTGTATGTCGCAAAGATACTTTTCATCAAGGCACATACAAATGTTAAAGCCATCAGCGGACAACATCATATACAGATTTTGTTGGTATACCTTGGTTCGGGTTCAGATGATGAACGACCTCAAGAATCTGCTCGTGAAGTTGCCGTGGTGTTAATATGAGTGGAACTAGTCTGCCTTGGTGAACCTCTGTAATGATATTGATTATTGCAGATTGATAACTTCGTATAGTCTCATCATTTCCAATAGAGAGTGTAGAGTCATTTCTATGAATTGCTAAGGAAACATGATGTTGGTAAGAATAGTGTTAAAAGTTTCGAGATCTTTTGGTTAGTTTCTTCGTAGTTGAATTTTATTAAATTGACAGTGAATTCCAAAACCGTAATTTGTTGTTTTAGACGCTTTCTGTTCGTATTGTTGGTTGGAACTTAGCTTATCAATGCTCTCTTTGTAAGCATTGCCGGCTCGTTGGCCGAGTACACCGAATAATTCGTTCGCGACGAAATTGGATGCACGTTATCTAATTCAGCCCAGTAGGGAGTAAAATTGTAATAAGTGATGATTTTCCACTCCCCGTTGTTATATATACTTCCTTGTCCGATTTTGTCAAAATAAATGCCAGGATGGGCATTAAACCTTGTTATGTTAAGATTAAATTTTAAATGCTAATCCAAGTATACAGAATATTGAGAGCGCATGAAGTATAGTAATTTTGAGTTTGTAGATTCTCTTGTCATTCGCCTAGGTTGTTCGTTTACTTCAATATTATCCATAGAGTTTTTCATCAGTATTTGCTGGTACTTCTTCTTTTGGTAAGACCAAACATCCATAGGTCGCTTGTTCATATCTGGCTCGAAGGGCCAATGTTATGGTTTTAGACAGCTAGCAGTTATATTTGCACAGCTATGCCTAAGTGTTAAATTTGATTTATGACAGATTAGCACTGGTGGGGTCTAACAATAAGAACATGTTGTTCACTTGACTGCTTATTTGTGCTTACTATGTGAGATGAAACTAACTTCGGTGTTCTCAACACCGAACATAACGGGTGTTCTTGATAAATAAGACAAGTACCTGTTTTACCATTTTGGATTTAGCATCAGGCTTCCATCAAAATTAAGTGAGTGTTTCTAATCTTTCAAACCATTGTTGTCGGGTTTTCTCTAAAATACTTAAGATTAACCATTCGAAAGCCAATTTTTAATTTCCAAGAAACCAAAAATAAATCTTATTTGGTAAAAACGCTTAATTCTGTATCGACTAGTCATAATTTCTATTGTCCGCCTATGTTACGCCACTGTACAAAAATATACACAAATATTACGCTGTCCACCTTATATTGAGGATTAAGTAACTTGCCAAAAAATTTCTATTGTATTAATATTAATATTCTTTATAATTTAGCCGAGTACTGATAAAATTTAAATAAATATGTGAATTAACTAATCAGATCACAAGAACTCTACTTGATGACTTAATCTTCCGTTTTGTAGGAATCGCATTTTCATTCCAGATAATGCCAAATAACATAAAATGGTTTAGCCTTCACAATTAAATAAATTCCGAAGTGGTCTCTAAAATTGTAAGAGTATTAAAAAGTAATCTGATCCATTTTCACTCAAGACTGCGAACATAAAAGAAAAATGTTGCTACACCACAAAATAATACAAAACTGGCATATAATATAAACACTTGGTCGAGTAAAATATACTAAATAGTGTACGGAGGCGCCAAGTCCGATGATTTATTAAAACATTTTATTATACAAATATATCAGCGCGTATGACAAAACCACGGTGCCCGTGAAATTTTTATAAATTTTTTATTCAGTTTATTTCTCCGAAGGACCTACTCATCATGATAATACTAAAATATTTATTTAAAAGGCGCGCTAAAACAATCAACAATTATTGGGAAAAACTCATCACATACTCAAACAAAAATGAAAATATTTTGTCATGTTTTTGGTGAAATTTGTCGCCGTGCATTTCAGTTTAATAAATAATTTTTAAAAAATATTTAAACTTACATTTTACAGTAAAAAATTATTAAAAATTAATAATTTTCTTCAAAAAACACTTGCACGATCATGCAAAATAAATTTTCTTTCAACAAGAAAATTAGTCTCACTTAATTTTTTTGTTTTGTCTTAACCTTACAAAAATTTTATATTTTTATTTATTTTGAAAACTTTTCTTTTCCACTTTTTTTTTGAAATTTATAGATTTTTCTTTATATACAAACTTATATACGGATTCACCACCAACCAACTCAAAATTAAATAAAAATCACTAAGACAATAGAAATAAACTATTTTTGTAACAAAACAATAATTCATTATTTTATTCACCAAATTAAACTAAAAATTATTAATTCAAATAATTTTGTATTAAAACAAACACTAAATACGAATTATTCTAATTTTTGAGTTAAAACTGAATCTACAAAATTCTAAGCATTTTAAAAGAAACCCGTCGTTGTGAAATTTATTTGGAACACTAATCCGATGATCATCTACATTTTATTAAAAAAAAAAACAAAATAAAAAAAAAATTGAGAAAATGAAAAGAAAATTTTTTTAAATATGGAAATGTGTGCGTGCCTTATGTACACATAGAGTAGAGCTGCTGAATAAATATGAAAAATTTATTTTAGTGTCTTGTAAACAAATTAACAAACAGAACAAACAACAAATTTGGAATGTTTTGTCTAGCGCATTTTTAAACACCACCCCCATTTCCCATCAAATATTGATAATTCATAAAAAATATGTGTAGGTCACGACCGTGGTGGCCCTGTATCCCCACACTCTATGTAATTATTGTATCTTAGATAAACAAAAATTACTTTAGGTAGTCTACTTTTTGGCTGTCGGAATGACGTATAATTCCAAATGGATTTACGTCAATTGAATTAATTGTAGGTCAAAAGACATTATTTCGGTTGACTGAAAATAAATTATTTGGTTTAGTGGCTCCGGGAATACCAGTCAAAAACACTCAAGTCAAAAAATGAAAAATATAATTTCAGTCATAAAATTTTGTACGCATATGTTACGATCAAAACCAGTTACGCGTCTCTAACTAAAGAAACTCAATCTTTACTGATATAGTCGTAGAACCATAATAATTCCGAAAACTTGCGACGTACACGGACGACAACGCTATAAAAATGGGAACTTGGTTAGATTAATCATAAAGTTCATCATCAAACCGAAGAAAAAATCAGATGATGTGAAAGATTTGTTTTTTGTTGAATTGGAGAAGACATCATCAATAACATCCCCCCCACCATGATACCAAAATCGTCGTGGGCGAGTTAAAATCGGTAAAAACGCAGAAGCTACCTCACATATTGGTCCGTGCAGCTTACATCAGCTTAGTAACAACAACGTTTCGTCAACGTAAGAAAATCCACTAGGTGACGCGGCGATCGAAAAATGGGAAAACGGAAAATCAAATTGATCACATCATTATCTATTTTATTTGTTTATTAGAAAAGTCTACATATTCGACCTGAAGAAGAAAATGTATTTTTACAAAATTAATTAAGTGGTCGTTTCTTGGCAAAAGTCAAAGAGCTGGCCAATTTTGGTAAAACCCGTGAGCATCGTGTTCACCGATTCGTTGTAATCATAATTTACCGTGTGCTTATTTACCTGAAGAAACTAAGAACTTTTTACGGTTTTGACTCAAGTAAGGTTGGTGAATTGATTTCATACAGTAAGATGTTTCCAATAAACGAACACTTCAAAAGCTCCCATCTATTTTTTTCTAGGATTGTCGAAGTATCATTTGCAATCTGTTCTGGGGTGAAGCACACTCGTATCTCTTTCGTCGTACGCATTTCACGTCCTACGTACGTTCTATTTACGTAGAACCATTTGCACATTGCATAGCTCCATACCAGCCTATAGAATTGGCATAGAAGATAAGATAGATCGGCCCTGTCCCCATACTGCACTTCGACAGGGAGTTGTAGTCGTATTCATTACAGATCTTAACCAAATGATAAAAAATCCCTTGTACATCCTGAACCCAACATACGCACTGCTCGATGTGATAAGAGTAACTCATATTTTCAACGGAAGTAAATTCTGGGTTTTTAAATTCAGATACCTTTTGTAGAACCATCTGTGTTACCATTTATATGGTACTGTTGGACAACAGGATTAGTTTTCCGGTGGGTGTCGATGATGTTCTTCACGGTTTTAAAAGCCTTAACTGGAGATGGCTGAAACTAATTCAGACCATTTGTTTCCCATTTCAATGTATTGAGAACGGTTGCTCAAGTATGATATAAACCAGGTTAACAACGGGCTGCAGAAACTATATTTATACAAGCATTCTGACGTTTTATAACGATTGAGGGAGTCAAAGTGTATGTATGCCACATACCTGCTTGTGATTTTAGTTTTCATTTATTGTGCTGCTGGTGAACTCAGTAAGGTTGGTTGTAGTTGATTTTTCTGGCGTAAAACCATTATGACTTACTGTGCGTTTATACTTGCGGAAAAAACTATTTAGGTAAAAGCTTCCGTACTCTAAAACAATCAAATTTCGTGACATGCTTTATGCCCCGCCTACTAATTCCACACTCGAGTTGAAATATTTTTAACTTTGTTGTTGTTTTAATACATTTAGTACGATTCTGCAGATTTTTTTCCGCAATCGCTTCCGCAAGTATAAACGCACAGTTAGTGGTGTGTTTGGCGGAACCACGGTCCTGAATGAATTGCTTATTACCAGTTCAAATAATTTAGTATTACATGAAATTTAATTCCGTGTTCCAGTTTCAAATATTGGTGTTACTCTTCCATCTCCTTCTTATTTTCCACTCCTGAGGGAAAAGGAGGCATAGAGAAATTATCAAATTTTGAAGTTTTTTAACCCTTTCGTTACTACTGGTACTCATTTGTACCACTAGGTAGTTAAATTTAAAAGTGGTGCGGTATAACAGTAATTCACTTTTTTATTTAAATTGTTTTTGTATAACGCAATGAAGTTGAGTGTTAAACGTTCTAATGACGAACCACCGAATAATGAGTATTTCACCAGCTCTGTTAATGACCACTTGATGCCTGTTGCAAGTGAAACTACTTTCGACAATTTTTCAGCTAATAATGGCTATTTTGAACAAAATATAACAGACCTTGAGTATGCGTTCCAGGCACCAGCAAATTTTGCCGACGCGTCAACATCTGCAACACAAACATTATTTTCATAGGATAAACAGCATCTTTAGCTTTATCATCTCCTGGCCCAATGAACACGAGTTGGTCGCCACCAAAAACTGATTTTACACCAAAAATGTGTATTAATTATAAAACCGATCCTCTAAAATTGCTTCAAAGATTGGCCGGCTTGATTCACTTATTGAAATTTTCAATAAAAATTTTCCTCGGTCAATGCACCAACTAGTGAATAATTGAAAAATCAATAGATCACATCCAAAGTCTAGCCATAAACAAGACACCGATGCCGGAGAAATTGAAATGGTAATTGGATGTATGCTCGTGATGTGTTACAACCGATTGCCAAGCGTTTGAAGATATAAAGGGTGTTTTTTTAAGAGGTTGCCGATTTTTTTTTTGAATAAAACACATATAAAATTATGAAATGACCAAAATTTTTTTTTATTTGGTAGATAATTTTTTGGCATTTAACATTTAAACACAATTTCTGGCATATGGCTACCACGACTATTTTTCACAAATGTCATTCTGGAGGTCCAATTTTCCAGCACTTTTTCAAGCATTTGAGGGCGTATGTCAGCAATGACACGTTGAATATTGGTTTCCAAAGCGTCAATCGATTGAGGTTTATCCACATAAACCAATGACTTCACGTATCCCCACAAAAAGTAATCGAGTGGCGTCAAATCGCACGAACGCGGAGGCCAATTCACCGGACCATTTCTCGAAATAATGTTGTCGTTGAAAGTTTCTTTCAATAAGTCGATTGTTTCACGTGCTGTATGGCAAGTGGCACCATCTTGTTGAAACCACATTTCATTCATATCCATATCTTCAAGATTTGACAACAAAAACTCATTTAACATGGTTCTGTATCGATTTCCATTCACGGTAACGCGTCGTCCTTCCTCATTTTTAAAGAAATATGGACCGATGATCCCACCAGCCCATAGACCGCACCAAACAGTACATTTATCAGGATGCATTGGTAATTCTAGAACGGCGTGTGGATTATCTTTGCTCCAAATGCGACAATTTTGTTTGTTGACGTATCCATTTAACCAAAAATGCGCCTCATCACTGAAGAGAATTTTACGGTAAAAAAATGGATCTTCGTTCAATTGATTTAACGACCAATCACTGAATTCACGGCGCAAACGATGGTCGTGTGGCTTTAATTCTTGCACCAATTGAATTTTGTATGGCACCAAACCCAAATCTTTACGTAAAATTTTCCATAAAGTCGATGGACAAAGTCCAATTTGCTGAGCACGACGACGAATCGATAAATTGTCGTTTTCTTCGACACTGGCCTCAACGACAGCAATATTTTCTTCTGTACGAACTCTTCTCATTCTTGTCGGTGGCTTGGCATCCAAAAGAGTGAATGTAGACCGAAATTTGGTAATTACGTTCTTTATGGTGGTCTCTGACGGACGATTATGTGCACCATAAAATTCACGAAGTGCTCTATAAACATTTTTAATTGAACACTGATTTTGAAAATAAATTTCCACGATTTGAAAACGTTGTTCTGGAGTTAACCTATTCATAATGATTTGCCAAACAATACTGAGTAGAAATGCCACTTTGAGCTGTCAAAACAACTGTCATAAAATAAAACGACATCTATCGGAAAAACAAACCTCCTAAAAAAACACCCGTTATATTTCAATGTTTCGTGATCGATATATATTTTTATCTTCGAAATAGTATTTTGCACCACCGGATAAGGTGATCAAATTCAAAAGGAGGACAATGCGAAAACACTATATGCCGCTCAAGCCCGTAAAACGAGGTAAAAAATGTGGTTACGATGCGATGTAGTTATGGGATACACATTTGATTTAAACATCTACACAGGCAAATCATGGAAGGTACTTTAGGCGAGAGGGAGTTAATAAATTAGTGAATATTGTTTCGATGGATTTTATAGATCTGCGCAACTACTCGAAAGTATAAGTTATCCTGCTGTAGGTACTTGTATGGCAAACCAAAAAAATTTGCCAAACTTATCAGGGAAGATACAAGTAATAGTCACACAGATGGTTTGACCACGGTAACACAAACCATGAAAGTTGGGTCAAAACTTCAAATCTCATGCCCAGAAATGATTAGTTTCTATCGCCAAATAATGGTTGGTGTAGAGTTAGCAGATCAATTATGCGGCATATACGAATATGATCACAAGTTGGTTAGGATGATTGTTGTAAAACAAACGAAAGATGACCCCACTAATAGACTTTATTGCACCTTTAGATGAGATGCCAATATATGAAGGTAAAACATCAGCCAAAATCAAGCGTTAGAGCTTTTGGTGATAATCCCAATCGAAATTGGATCAAGACGTCGTTGTTGCAACTGCAGACAAAAAATTCAAAAGCGCACTACAACAAATTGCCAAGAGTGCAATATACCTTTCTGCAAAAATTGTCATCTCATACCACTAATAAATTTCAGAAATCTTATGAATTGAATTGAAAAACTTATAAATTGGATTTGTTTTTATTTGCCTTCAATACTATGGCTTCAATAGTATACCACGTAGAAATACGGCTTGTTCATACAAGTATCACCAGCTCCCTTCCTCTCAGCGGGTTTTCAGCCAAATTTGATTCCACAAGTTCAAGATGATGATAATTCATAGTACAACCAGAAAAGGTTTAACAAAATCCGACATTCGAAAGCCGTAACGGAAAGGTTAATAATGAGGGTGGAATACCATCCGGGCCGCATCCATCTTTAAACGTTTCTAGAGCGTGATGTATATCTTCCGCTGCAATTTGTGGAATTTGTATAGATACATTGTTGATGCTATCAATTGGTTTTATGTAATTATCGATGCCTTCTAGCTCATACACTGATTGAAAAAATTGGGTGAACAAGTTTGATATGACTTGTGGATCACTAGATTCTTGCCCTCTTAATGTCATATGATCCGGGTACCCGTTAATCTCACGCTTTCTATGAAAATAGGTCCAAAAGTATTTTAAATCATTTCCTAGTTTATCTTATGACATAAGAGATGTAACTTTTGAACTTCGTTTGGTAGTAGATTTCGCAGAGTTGGTTGCATGTAGTGAATTTATGTTTACTAGCCTCGGGGAGTTATCAGTGATTTTGTCATTTTTTATTTTTCAGTTTACTAAATTTTTAATCGTACCAAGGACGTTAACGATTAAGTTTAGTGAAAGCTGTGGAGCAAATAATTATATTTCGTTACAGAGCAGTGTCTGGAATTTGGCTGCATTTACATCAACACTGTTGCTATATAATTCGTCGTCCCAGTTGATGTTTTTAAAGTATAAATCCAAGTTCACTGTGTCCCTGGGTAGTAGCTATCGGGTTCCTCCTTTGAGTAGTAATTTGGAAATGCTGGAAGAATAACGGCGTTTGGTGCTTTCGTGGTACTCATTACATAAGAGATTGGTATGTCTACAATGCATCGCGATTTTAAGGCTCGTTTATATTAGACCGACCCGCTAAAAGGGATATTTAATATCCATTTCAATCCATCAATATTGTCTATTGATGTCAATCTTGCTTTTCTTTAGAAATGTTTTCAGCATGCAAATGTCAAATTTATCATACATCAGCAGACGCACGTCCGGTAGATCATTGGTTTTATCCATGTTGTTACTTCTGGGACAGCTTGTCTATAAGTATTAAAAGGGATGACTTCTAAGAATTGGAAACAATTATTACAATTTTTTATCATTTTGATCGTAAGTGTTGTAACTAATTATGAAGAAGACGGGAGATGTGTAAGTTGAACCTGAATGTTCGGTCTGCGTTCCACAATGTACCAGCTGCTTCTGAAACCGCTCAAATTATTTTGCTAGCAGACCTGCAGACCAGAGTTTACAGTTTACAGTAGAGTTAAACGATTCCCTTTCCATGATAGATGACTTGGAGTGTTTCTTTGTGTTGCATAAACATCATCTGTACTAATTATTTTATCTACACTAGTAACTTCTTAAATTGCACATCTGTAACTGAGTAATGAATGCGACTGATAAAAAGCCATCGTCTTGGTTCCACAATTCAATCACATGCGCATCATTGGTTAACTGGTTATGCAGCTTATATAATTGTCAATGCTTTGCCTTACTGTTGCTATTAATGATGGCGGAACGTCGACAGGCGTACACACGGTTTTTGATTGAATCCGCTTTGACCGTCTTATGATCGTTTCGACTACATCATTCTTGATGATGGATATTGGGGTTGTGTCGGAAATGATTTCAGAGCGCGTTATTAAGTTCTTTACTATTCCATTTTAGTTCCATTAAATTGCAGGTTGTCATTTCCAGCGTTTATGAAAACATTGTCATTTGCAAGGAAACACCGTCAACTCCCGGGCCACCACTAACAGATTCAAATTAGAGCAACTTTCACAGTACCGATAAAGATAAACATTTGGCATGGTACATAACCGTACAAATTCCGTTGCAGCTAACTGTTACATCCCCGTAATCGCAGATTTTATTACACTTTGCGCAATAATTCTTTTTCGTCACTTATGTAGACCACTAACTTCAAAGAAAACATCCGCCACGAGAGTATGAAGGGATCAATGATGCAAAATTTTTAAAAGGTCCAGAAATGTGAAATATGTAGCGAATATGCAGATTCACAACAGAAGCCACCAATAGTATCGCACATTCTGTTACGAAACCTTACTGCGACAGAAATGTAACGTTCTTGGTTACAGTTTGAGTTGATCATTGCGCAGATTATTTCGAATTAGATATCTTAATGGATATATCTACACAGTCAACAATAGTAGCTTGTAAATGGTACTTTGGAACGGCATTCCTCAGAGTCTACTTACCGACAACGGTACTACTGATTAAAAAATTGTATGAAAGGAGGAAGGAATTATAGGCTGTCCTACTACTCTAGAGAAACATTCCAAATAAAATTCAGATGCGATCAGTTTTATTTTAGTTAGTGTTCAGTGCGATTAACCCTCTATCTGCATAGTAGCTAGACTCGGCCGATAGAGAGTGGGGAATTATTTTATGAAGTTAGAGTGGGTCAGTAGTGTAAAGAAAGCAATAAATGAAGTTAAAGTCAGTATAGTGTACCGAAATAAACTAAAAAAGGAAAGTTTTAATCAGAATAAATTTAGAACCCTTTCGGTGGTGAACGTTCAAGAACAGTGTTTTGGTAAGTATGCATGAGTAACATCCTAGAGAGGCGTTCTTCTGGTTGGCCCTGACCGCTTCGCTACTCCAATTTACTTACTTAACCTAAAAAGAATTAAAAAGCAATAACTGAAACTAATTCAGTTCCACGGGAACATTTTGTCTTATGGGCATAAAGTAAACTTGATGTTTCTTTAGAAACCTAAATGATCACAATTACGGTTGATTCACCCACGGATTGAATTGATGGTACGAATTCACCTCTTTGGGGTCCCAATTCCTTCTTTATCGGAAAGGATATATTGCAGGAATCATACTCGTATATCGTCAGATGACAAACCATTTAATTTAGTTTCAGCAGGAACTACTCCAAGGCTTTTGGGTCAAGCTAATTTATGGTGGAAGGGACCAAGTCGGTTTTCTGAACAAAGCTCTCACTGGCCAAAGCGAATAATAAATATAAATCCAATCGTTCAAATTTGTTAACACCATCCCTCGAATTCAACAGTTATTTGGAAATGTCAAAATGCCGGAAATGAACCGTACGCATGCCATCAAAGCCGCAGATGTCCATCAAGCTGAATATTTGGTTTTTAAATACCTATATTCAAAATCAGTATTTTACAAGTGATTCTCCGCCGTGCTTTCGGAGTTTAAATCCATTTATTGATGCTTTTGAAATATTGAGCGTTGGTGGGTGCGTATCAAACTCCATAGCTAATCACAATATAAACATCCAATAGTCCTGTCTAACAAATCTGAAGTTGTCATCAGGAAACTTGTTGAAAACTGTCACACTAGATTCCGACACGAGAGTCCACACTACTTCAAAGTATTTTGAAACAAATATTTTTTGTTATTGGTGGGAGACTGCTGGTTAGGTCCGGGTACTAATGATGTGCTAACTGTTGGAACGCGACACCAATTACGCAGCAGCAATTAATGTTCGATTTTATGAAAGCTGGTGTGGATTATGCAACGCCCAACAAAGATGTATGTGTGCTGGTTTGTGTGCCTTGCAACGAAGGCCGCTCACATAGCAGTTGCTGGTAATGTTACCAAATACGATTTTTTAGGCGCATGGAATGATCGCATGATGGATGATTTCAAGGCGAGGCCTATATAGTGATACTTTTAGTAATTGTAAGTCGAACTTCGTTGGTAAAGAGTGAACTGGCACTTGAACCCACTCAGCGCTCCACATTTTGGAAACATATGGGAAGCGGCGGTGGAGAGTTTCAAAACCTATTTGAGGCGAGGTGTGGAAAAAACATTTTGACGATTAGTGGTGATAATGATATGGATGTCTTCTCTCTGACATCCTTATTGGTCACCCCATTATATACCTATCATCACCGAACGATTCGGAATTATTTAAAATTGTTTGCTTCTTATATATTCTATGCAGATGGCACATAGATTCACAAAAGTATTAGATGGATAAATAATTATGAAAATATGTGCAATCAGTTTCATCAAAAATAGTTTCGCAATGTGCCTGATGTACTGATAAAATCCATTTTTCAAAACAGATTTTTAAATTGACATATAGCACCCGTATTCAGGCCTTATATGTGGCCTTATATATGCAGAGGCCAACCCGTTTCCTTAGTTAACGTCAACGATTCAACTTATCGACGGAATTTCGCTAATATTAAGCCTAATCACCAAATTCGTCGTTTGGTGTCTAAAAATATAAATCAAACAATACCAGAGTACGGATTTTGTTCGAAAACGGAGACTTGAGAGTTGGGAGTTTTGCTGATGTTCTACTACTAGATGCATAAAACTAATGTTATTGTTGATTGAAAATAATAATTAAATTTTATATTTACATTTAGTGTGCTGATGAAACAACAGAAAAACTCCCAACTCTCAAGTCTCCGTTACCGAACAAAATTCGTATACAGGTAAGCCTAATGAAACAAATGAGTCACTAAAACATTCAACCGATGCTCAGGATTTACAACAAGAAAGGGTAAAAGTTTATCTACTTCGTCATAGAAGGAACATAAAGTTGCCTAAGAAATTCAACGATTTTATAACGAATTAAAGTAACGTCACGAACTTGCCTTGAATTTTAAACTTTTATAATTTTGTAGTTTGCATAATTTCTTGTAAGTGTAAATATTTTGAGGCAGGAAGAATGTTGTGGTACGCTACTGTATTTTTGTATGAGTGACACCACTATATTCTATGACCTGCTAAGCAACAACCTCATGTATTGCAGTATGCTCGCCAAAAAAGTATCTATAAATCTAAGTAAAATAATTTTGTTGATACCAAACAACTACGAATTGTTACATTGAACTTTGGTTCATGTGACATTAAGAGAGCTAAGTCAAGGCCAGTAGTTGTTGTTCGTCAATCGCAAAATTGGAGCAAACCGACGATGAAGTTGGCCTCAACGAAACTGAGACCTCATGTGGAGAGGGATTTCTATACAAACACAATTCAATGAGGCACCAACTGCAGAACAAGAAGATACTAGTTCTGGCAAAAGTTCGATGTCTACAGAATTCTTTAGATTAACTATTTTTTACGATACATATTTCACATGTAGCTAGAAAATGTACTAATGAGGTTCATGGGAAATGAGAGAGCTTCATTTCTGAATACCTTGCAAATATAATATCCCTATCTAGGAACTTCTTTTTCCCCAACACCGTCTAAAAGCAGTTTTGCAGTCTCCTTTTAATATTGTAAATTTGATCACACTTAACTAATTTCGTTTACTGTACACTTCAGATGTTTATTACTGCGTTGAAAAGAACTGAATATGACTAATACCATTATTGTATACAAACAAAAGATTGAAAGAGTGAATATTTCGCGCACAGCAGCATCCGACGGGCTTGTATTCGCACACACAAAAAAAAACAAAAAAAATTATTCACAAATCATCAACACACATCTGCTTTATATACTTTCATTTCCGATGATGAAACGCGGTAGCGAAAATCAATTGCACACCCCTCGATCATTCATCTCTCGATCTCCACCACTGTATGAGCGCTAACCTTATCTACACAAACAAAACAATCGATTTTGAAGTGCTCGCACAGTTTGAGAGCATACAACATCATGGTGTTGTTGTGTATTTGTAGGATGTGAGATCTCTGGGTGTGTTTGTGGAATACGCGATCGTTACACGCAGGTTTTATTTTTAATGAACCGCGCATAATTTGGTACTCGTATTATATACATTTTTCTCTTTTAAGTAATTTTCATATTTTCGTATAAGAAAATTCCTAAATTTTCTCAATCTGTGTATTTTGTATGTATCTCGCTTTCTTATTATTATTTTTGAAATAAAAGAATATTTTTATTCTTATAAAAATTATATTTTTAGAAAAAAAATTGTTAAACAAAATTTTCTTAAGATACAGTCATTCAATTGTTTGCTTTTTCTTCTTCGTATTGATGCAATAACTTTTCACAATATTACAGCCAAATATTTGAACCGATTTTTAGGAAATTCATAATGAGTCGACTCTCTATATACGAAATTCGAAATTTTTAAAATTCTTATCCAAATATTTTTAAGAAAACCGTAAAATTCTGAATTTCCCGAAAATCATTCATTGCGCACACAATCGCGGTACTGTAGAATGAAAATTTGTATTTTGCGTGTGCTGAATGGGATTGAGAAAAGTTTTTGTGAGCGGGAGATAAATTCGGATTGAATGTGTTCGGAATATTTTCAAAAATATTTTGTCTGTCGATGTGTTGAAGTTTTAATTTTCTTCATTGGATTTGAATTTTTTTTAATAAACTTATTTTTTTGGATGTGTTGAAATAATATATAAAATACATGTTTTAATGAGATGAACGTAGATTTGGTTTCGTTTTAGTATTCTCCAAAATAATTTGTGCCATATTTATGAATGACTGAGCTTTTGCTTTACTTAATGAAGAGAGTTTGATAGACAGAACATAAAAACATTAAACTACTTTAGGTGTTTTTGGCGTATCCACAAGATTAGTGGACTCAGTTAGTTCGTACATCAGTTAGTTAACTAATTCCAGGTCAAGTATCAGCGTTGCTGATACCCAGTGCCTAACAAATGTAAACTTTACGTTCCTGTCGTTTGATGTGCTAGACAACTCCCATAGAATCAGATCCTGAAAATCTTATTTTTAAGACAATTTTAGGTTCATTTGATGTTTTGTTGTTATGCCCGACCAACCCCTGCGAACATTCTGGTTGTTCAGGTATTTCATTTGTTTACAAACGTGAAGTAATGACAATCAATGTTCGAGAACAATCCATGATGGGAGAACTGAGAAAATGTAGTGTTGTTGTAAATGATGTAGTAGTGGATAAATAATTAGTGAGTTCCAATGCACAAACACATGACTCCTCCCTCCTTATTTTATGAAGTCCACAATCATGATGAACGATCAAATTTTACCACAGGTCGCCAAATTCTTGCTAAGCGACGTGCTTCTTGACCAGCTTCAAAGTACGTAGGTGTCTATCGAAGAATTGATCGTGAATGACTGGCTGTAGCAACCTCGCTCGATAATTGATGTTGATTTTGACTATTCAAAATTCCACCGAAATCAAACGGATTAGCATCAGGTATTTTGAGTGTTTGGTTGTGATGAGGTCGCACCAAACCATGCTGTGTAACTACACTATACATCACATTGACAAACACCTGTTTCATCTATCCTTCAACTCACTTCGCACCTGATTAGAAGTTTCGAACGAAAACCGACTACAATGCACTTTGCCCACCTATTCTTCGTTGAAGTTGAGTACGGATATATGAGAGGTAACAGGTTAATCAATCTCTCAATTGTTTCTTCATGGCTGTTCTTCTCACAAACTATTCTGCCTTCCCATTTGACAAGGGATAAAAAAACAGTTGTTAAGTGAGCAATACCATTACGTCGACAGAAATCGTGAAAATCTTTCTGGCAACCGTTCCATTGCAAAAGTTCTTGTAGTGAGCGAACCGTAAATTTGGAATTACCCCTTATCGGATTCAGAGCAATCTCCTACAATGCTCGAGTATTGTGGTTTCGATTTTCTTGTCGATGTTCGGCCATCAGCAGTGTCTACAGGCTAGCTGTCTTCATTCGAAGAATGCCCCAGTGTCCAGTATGCAACAACTTTAAAACTTTTTTCCGCAGACCGAGAGAGGAATTATGGCTAGAGTAAACTAAATCTTGAAAATAAGAACGTTATTGCAAACAGAAATTAAATTTCTTCTGATATGAAATTTCTGAAGATCTGCATTTTGGACAGAATCTGATCTAGCTGCAATTAGTTTACTGTTCAAAGGAAACTTCCAATATTTCGCGTTCATATTTTACACCCTGCCAACGGGAAGTCGAGAAAGGGCCTGAGCGTTGCCATACTTGTCGGTTATACTTAATAGTATACTGGTATCCCATGAGAAATACAGCCCAACACTAGAGATGGTTTGCTGCTGTTACTTGCAAGTCTTTTTCTGGGTGATACGAAGAGAGATATTGGTGAAAATTTGACAGCCATATATAAATTTGCTTCGTTTTCAATTTGACTATATTTATTCTGATGAGTGATACAGTGATTTCTCATATTTACTCTGATGAAAAGGAGTATCCGATAGCGTTTTCATTGAAGCTTCTTGACGATAAGGGTCAAATGATCACTCTTTTGGATGATGGTCGGATTTCAGATTCACCCAAAACATGTCCGAAACAATCCACTTTAGTTTGAAATAATTTGCGCTCGCTCATATTACATTTCAAGTTGGCAGTGGCAAATCGTTTAAAAATCCATACTAGATTTTTGAAATGTTCATCCTTGGTTTGACTTGTTACAATTATGTTCTCCAAGTAACTTGTAACAAACTTGTACGTATTCGCTGCATCTGTTCAATGCATCGTTGAAATATTGCTGGCGCGCTAGCTATTCCAAACGACAAACTTTGGTACTGGAAGAGTCCAAATGGAGTCGAAGCTACCACCAGATCTTTCAATTCACTACAAAGTTCCAATTACAAATATGAATCACTGAGGTCAGTTTTAGAAAATCGTTTCCCTCCTTACAGGCGCTGAAATAACTCCTGAACTCTCGAATATTAGTCGGCGTAGAGTTGAGAGTTTACCGAGACCTTACAATTTTCGAAGGTTCTCAGTGAATGTTGCCACCTTCACGAACAAAAACGGTGGGTGCGGCCCATCGACTGAACTGAATTGGTCGAAGGACGCAAAGTGAAACCGATCTGTCAATCTCTCTTTTAACTTTGCCCATCTGTTTTTAAACGGTAACGAAAGTGCCTTGAAACATTTCGCTGTAGCATCAGGTTTCAAGATTAAGTGGGCTGTGAATTGATTACAGTGACAAAAAACAGATTTTACACAGGTCATCGACTTAGTTCCCAATCGCACGAAATAGAAAACAAACGTTCTTTCTCCGCTTCAATGCGATTAACCAGTTCACTCCTAAAATATTTGCTCCGTCGGCTACAGTCAAAAGTATTAGCAATCTCGCATGAACGTTTAAACATTTCACATTAACGTCGAATTTACCTCGCACTAGCACCCGAGTATTACCAAGGCGCCAAGCTTGTGTTTACAAACGTGACTTACGGCTGATTTAATTCACGATAACCATCATTAACAATCAAGGTAATTATTGATCCAGTGTCAATTAAAAGAAATTTCATTCATCATGAAATTTCATTTAACACAACGCTCAATCAAAATTGACTGCTGAGCAAATTTTTGCTTTGGTTTGGTTTCCAAATCTGCAATTTCATACAGCACCAATGGTTCCTGTTCAGACTCGACCACATTGTTACTGAAACGAATTTCAAATGAAGACTTCCTGTTGGCTCAAACTTTCACCTCCGATTAGTTTATTCAACAAGTTTTTGAAATTTTGAATAATTCGTCACTGCAATTTTCAAAACTTTCGATGAAATCCAACAAATTGACAATGTTATTGGAATGACTTCGATCACCACGGCATTGAAAAATCGACATTTGCTGCGATCATGCCTTGATCCACAGCCCGGACATAACTTTAAAACATTGTTCTTCGTAACACTCCGATTACGCTTTCAAGACACACTTCGATTGTGGCAGAACAACTGAGCACGAGTTCGTCTACCTCGAGTGTTCAACTTATTCTCGTTCGAACGAATTTCGTTTTCGTTCTTCTAAATCATCACCGCAGATTGGGTATTTTCGTGAGCTTGGACTTGCAAATGACGTCATCCGGAATGTACGACTATCTTATTCCGAATTGCGAAATCAGAATAAGATTTCTTACATACCCGGCATTTGAACTCGCATTTTGTAGCCACTTCCTTTATATTAGATAACCAGCTTGCATACGTATCTGTGCTACTCATTTTCAACTGTAAGAACCTGAACCGGAATGACAACACATCAAGTGATTTGATCAAATATTCTATCAATTTTTTGATGATATGGTACGTATCGATCCGACCCAGGCTAAAACATGATTTTTTGATTTGTTCTTTTGGTCGTACGGCACTAATAGCCCTCTTATTTTCACACGGCAGTAATCTTACAATTCTTCAATTTTTTTATCTTCGTTACTAAAATGTTTCGTCCAGATACGCGTTACATGCATTACTTTAACTTGTCTCAAAACAAAAGTCCTTTCGGCTAAAATACCAGGCCGAGATCCAAACGTGAACTGAATAACAATCGATGTTCGAGAACAATCGATGATGAGAGAACTGAGAAAATGTATTGTAGTTGTAAATGAGAGAGGCGTATGAATAATTAGTGTGTTCCAATGCACAAACACAACACTGCGCATATTTAGCAAATTCACCACGGTACATAAATACAACCCACGCTGAAAGCAATGAGTCAAGAAATTTTTCACCCGATAGTTTAAAAGCGAAAGTAAACACCGTACATCCTCTAATTTATGGTTGTATTGACAATCCTGAGATAGGAGCCGAATTTTGGCAAGGCATATTCAGTACAATCGGTGATAGCGGTGGAATTGCGGTGGAATATTCGAAGAAGGGTTTGAAAGATTCGACGGCTCTGAAGTTAAAACTCCAATTAGTGTGGTGTCATTTGCCTAAAAATATCAAAATTTAGATTAAAGTGTGGATGAACTCGTACTTCCAATTTAAAAGATTGAGAAAAGGATGACGAGAAATGTATAAAGGTTGAACATAAAATTCAAACGATCTTAGTCTGAGGTTTAACGTCTCGAGGGAGATCTTGTCTATATAGTTGAAACCAATCCGGACAACATCGCATGTGGTCCAGACAGTGCTTGCATAAACTGAAGCCATCAACATTCAATATAATAACTACGCTAGAATCCAATTTGAAAGTACTTAAAGCAGCCGAGATTTTGCGAACAATTTTTGGAAAAGATCGTACTGGTAACAGTGAAATAATGAAGATTTTGGATCCGCAAATATGGAAGAGACCACATGAAAAAACGTTATCGGAACGTCGGAGATGCGTTTCAACAGTATGCATTAGAGATTGGGTGGCCAGCACTCTTAGAGTAAAAAAGTATGTCCGCCGAATATATGGCTAGAGCCAAAATGGGTGGTTTCATCAACGGGCTTAGTACAACTCGAGTTACGCAGGTGCCAGTTTTGTCTGAACACTCAAACAAATATTAAGATTCCGAGACAACAATAGGACTACATGTTGTACTTGTGACAATGCGGGATAATCCATTTTCTCTAGCAAACAAAGCATTGGTAAAGAAGGAGAACTCAAATAAAGAGGCGTTTAACTCCAACGAGTGCGCTTAAAGGAGCAAAATGGGCTCCCTCAACTGATTGCTTCATAATATTTATCCCTATTTCCAGAACACAAAGTGGTAATAGCTTAGAAGTGATGTGAATGGGAAAATTTGTGTGGTTTTTTTGAAAGTTCTCGGCCAATAGGTTGAATTTGCAAACAGCAACTAGAAACAGTGCATTTATCATTAAGGTAAGAAGATGTGAAAACAACAATCTGGGATATTCGTTTTTAATACGAAGTCCTGGGAACCGATATTGAGAATTAGGTCATTCTAAGTACATATTAACTCAACTCATGAGAGAAAGGAGAGAGCTCTAAATCTTTCGCACTAGACATAAATAATAATAAAAAGTGGACATTCAATGGAAAATGTGAATGCGGGTATCTACCGTGGTGAAATATGATCAAAACAACCCGGTCAGAAAAATCAACGCTGTATAACAGAAAAAAATAATAAGATAACTTGTGCGGAAAGCGAGCTACAATTATTGGAACGATATATGTCCATTTTATGTAATACCTCGGATAATAACGAAAGCCATTTTAAAACATAGAATTTATACCTGATAGGAGACGATTCATCATAGAAGGCGGTTATGTCAAGTTGAACGTAAACACTGCAGACGGCGGGCGGAAAGGAAAACATAGTCGATATACGACTTATGAAAACTACCAGGAACAACCTTTGACTCCGATTTATCAATAATCCAGATAAGAGATTATGTAAGCATTACGAATACGATATACAACTTTCGACTCAAACTAATTTTGGTAAATTTTCAATGAATACAAAAAAAATATTATGATTTGCATCTCGAATTTATAATGGTGTTCGTTCTTCCCTTCGTAAAGAATTGTGGAGCCAAACCAGTTGTCCTTCTTTGGAAGCTATACTGACTTGACATATCGATGTGTGCAAACAGTACAGTTTCCAAAGAAGGACAAATGGCTTGACTCCACAATCCTTTACGAAGGGAAAGGTTATGACCGAAGCTACTACTAGTTTACAGAATTAAGAAAGGGCAGTGAGGGAAACCCACGGTGCTGTTCTTGAAATGATTGCCACTATGCAGATGTAGCTGGTTCAGGGCAAATAGGTTTATCGGGGGAATAAGGTTACGATTGCGCTATGGCCAGAAAATTACTTAACGAATTTAAGGGACACGAGTTTGGTAGATAGCACAACACAACTCGCGATTGATGTTTAATTCAATTTTAAAGGTGAATTATAATTTATCAATATGCGCCTGACACCGATTTTTTTTGTTTAAATTTCCGACTAACTAAATGGATTGTTAGTGTAAACTACTCGTTCATAGATGGCGCTAAACCAGTCAAGCTTTATGTTGATTTAATATTTGCTAATTAAATTAAGATTTAAGAAGCTCTAAAGTATTTTTAATCTGGAATTGATAAATTTAAAACAAAACAACAGGCACATTTTGGTTTATGTACATTAGGGACATCTATTAATAACTAGTATAAACTGACCATCAATTAAGTTAGTGGGAAATTTAAACAAAAAAATCGGCGTCAGACAGACAGTAGCTTCGGCTGATGCCGCTGAATTTTAGATGCGTCTAATGTTCATAAACCAAATTGTTCCTGATAATTCCAAATTGCAAGCCGATTTGAAATAATGCGGAGAATGATAAATTTTAATTTATTTGGTAAATTTTAATTAAATATCAGAAGCTGTTTGTTTTGTGCCTCATGAATGACTACATAGTCTGAACTAACATTAATTTAGTTAAACGGCAATATAGACGAAAAACGGTCTTATCATTCATAGATTGCCTTTACATCATAATTTTCGCGAAAATTCCTGTAGTATTAGAGGTACCAATAGTGGTATATTTGTATAAAAAAATTTGGGCAAATTACTATTTTTTTAATTTAAATTTTTGCAATCTGTTCTTGAGTAGAAACACTTCTACCTCTGTGTCGTAGTTAGGAAGTCAGATGATGGAAAATCCCTTTGGCATCTGCCCCTATAAGGATTCTAACCTGGTACCTTTCGGTCCAAACCCCAAACGCACGACCAATATACACACCAGCAAAAAATTTTAACTTTAAGGATACCAAGTTACAGCTCTCAACCAACTTAAAAAATTGGGGGTCTTAATCCGGCTATACCTCCTGCATTTAAAAGATAGTCGAATTGGTGCGGAATTAATAAGTAACTATGTTAAGTATTTATAGGTTCATTGACACTATACTAAAACCTAAATTCCATTATCGCGCCCAATTTCACTTGATCAGGTTAATTTCCACCAGAAGAATTTCGTATTTTTTCTGAAAAAATTATTTTTTTTTGTAAGGTTTTAGTGATACATACAATTATTCAATTAAGATAGACTGAGAAGTAAGAAATGCAAATGTTAGTACAGTGCATCGTAAACTCGTGCTTATAAATCTATAAATATTGTCGATCTCAAGACAATATGACATCAACGTACAAAAATAATTTAAATTTTATACAAACTGCAGACTCCGCCAAGAAGAAGAATAAAACGAAAATGTATCAATATGTAAGATTTTCTAAACTAAATAAATGAAAAATTATTTATTTATAAAAATTTGATACTTGGAATTTAATTATTTGCCGATCTCTATTTACAGATCAAAAATACCTTACATCCGTTACACTTATATAAAAATACATGAGTAAAAATAAAATGTCTGTTGACCCAAATTGCTTGGGTGAATGTTTGCCGCATATTTTATCCCCGTCGAATTGGATTTCCATCCTTATCGCATATCAACGGTTTGTACCCATCTCGATCGTTCTTCATCAATTGTTTGAGTTTGATATTTAAGGGCGTATCTTTGGGCGCTGGCGCAAATTCATCAACCATAATCTCTTGAGATTTTGACCGCGTCGGTTGCGCCTTCTTTTTATATTCGATTCGGGCGTCAGGATCCGGATCGGGTCGTTTACTCCGCACGGGTTTATCACCGGGTTTACTAAACTGGGCAAAATATTCGGTATGCTTCCGTACTTCTTTTAAATGTCGCGCCAATTTCATGTCCACGTCGTCGTTTTCTAGACGTTTTATCGACGTCTTCATTTTATCGTAAAATCCTTTATACTCCTCTGGATTTTCTTTAAAGTATTCATGTTCCTCTTTGACACATGGTTCTTTGGGCAACTCATCTATATACAAATTTTGGGTTAATTTCCAGTTTACGACTAAACCAGCTTCGTTCACACGTTTCACCAATTTAAATTGTTTTATCGGCTTTGGCGGTGCGTATGCGAGATCATTTGTTGTTATGGTTAAATAGTCTTTCTCGTACTCTTGCAGTTTAAACATTTTTTGTAGGGCTAAAATAAAGCGGCGTCTAAAATACTTCAAAAAATATAAAACAAAATGGAATGTTTACAAAAAATTCGCGTGTTCTCTAGATTCTCGAAATAAAACTCGATTCGAATTTATTTTATGTCAGTGTTTTATTTGGTGCGATGGAATTGCCCGTCCACAAACGCACTTCTCCTGAGGTGGGATATTAAATAAAGGTTTTTCTTTAAGTTCAACATTTAATTCTTTTAAACACAACTCGTTGGTGATTATGAATAAGCCAAATAGCCCAAACAAAATCAGAATAATTATAAATCCTAGTGCATGCCAATTTTCGAACACTGGCATAGATGCCAGATTATGCAAGGTTGCATATTGCACGATGCCGATTACTAGCATCTCACAAGCGTATCTGACTGCCAAAATAGGTTCATTCACTGTTAAATTTGTATACGAAAGAATATTTATATCCGGTGCAGAAAATCCAAATCCAATCGCAGCGTATAAAATCCAAAACACAATTTTTATATCTCGATAGTTCAGTACGTCACTCGAGCAGAAAAATATCAGAACCATTAGCAAGCCTAATTTAAGCGCCAGTGAAACCATGTACATCAATTTATATTTCACCAGGGTCAACATCACGACCGATATTACTAAACCAGTCAGACCGAACCAATGTACTTGAAAAACGTTTAAATCGTTCGAATTTACTGACGCAATCATGGACTGCAGAAATATTGGCTGATAAAAGAACATAACAGTTAATAGTTTAGCGGCAATACAATACATCGTCCCAGAAATAATTTTAGAGACGTTCGATTTTGTACTACCCCTTAATGTTGATCCCACACGAAAAATATTTTCACTTTCAAAATTCGGATCCAAACTCCGTTTATAATTATAAACTCGAGTTGCTTGCATAATCTCGTTAATTAGGCACCCAATAATTATAACGGAACAGATGATCGCAATTATCATTCCGATTCGTTCATTAATTTGCATGTAATTCACATCATCTTGAAACTGTCGCCACGTAATCGTGGCCCCGGTACTTACGCCCAGCACATAAAATATATGGGGCACTGATAATTTTATAAATCGGTATTTTAAGCCATAAGTTCGTATATTGATAAACGTTAAGCTAGATATATAGCAGACCCCGTGACCAGCGGCAGCAATGTATAACGGCATATAACCTAAAATAGAAACTGATTAACTAACATTCTGAATATTATATCTATATGCAGCACACCTGGTGGGTAAATAAATATATTAGGCACTTCACTAGCACCCAGTAAAGTTAGACCCATCATTATGAAATAGAAATGTTCGTATTTATAACGTTTGAATATAAATTTGATGGTCACAAGGAAAATTGATGTGATTACAGCAACAATTCCGCCGCACAGAAATGGTCCGAATTTTATTAATTTAATTATGGGCAGCGTGTGATGATCCAACTGGTAGAAATACATTAGGTATCCCATAAATATTCCACATGGCAACATCGCTAGAGAGGCCAGAAGTTCCGGTATTAATTCCAAAATTGTCATGGTGCGTACACGAATCGCGCCAAATTAACATTTTAACCTAGACCCCCATTAGATGTGTATTGATTTGGTTTTGTGCGATAAGCCCATTATTGTAAAAGGAATTAGCTAATGAACGATAAAGTGCTATCACTTGAATTAGCAGCATATGATTTGGAAAAAGATAATTGCAGGAGATTACGCAATTTAAACGTTAACATGTGTTGTAAGAATGGGGTTTTTACAAGCAAATGGTTAAACAGAATTAGTTGGAAATTTATCTCAATATTCCGTACTCAAATTAGGTTTTATCTAATGTTTCGAGTTCAACCCGCGTGATGTAAATATCGTTCCTTAATGTTGGGGCTTGCTCAAGTTTGGTTCAGCATGAATTGAATCATTAAGGTTAGAAGCACTTATAAACTTATAGATCATACGACGGGCAATAGATTTCAAATTCCCTAACCAGAACTCGAGAGAGAGAACCACTAAAACCCAACTCTTTTTTGTCGGTTTGTGTTCTCACCACAGGCCACATGATTTTTTTAATTTTTTTATTTAATTGGTTGGACCACGCAGGGTTACGCACTCAATGTCACGATGGATCCATGGTGTAAACCGGGGATTCTATCAAAGGGCGCAAGTGTCATCATTATCCTCAAAACAGTCGTTGCAGTCGGCGGTCGGGAACAAACACCATATTCATGAGAATGATGTTATTTAAAACGATTATGACCCGTTAGAATCGAAATTAGATTCTTAGTTGGCCCTTTCTCTCCCCTAGTTTGGGCTCACAATGCTTTACTTTGTGACAGATAACAGTAGAAAGCCACTCTTTCCTCAGCTAACCCGTAAAGTAAGTTTTAATTGTAGCCCTACCACTATTCAACCGATTAGTTTTAGCTGTAAGCCAGGTTTGACTAGAAGATCGGCGATTTCGTGTTCTAAAATGTTACAGTGAGCTGGCACATAAGGGTGACACATCAAATTTCAAAGCCTCAAGTACACAAAGAGTTAAAGCCGTGATTTCAACTTCGACCAACATACAGATCAGGACTAAGCTCCCTGATGATCTTAGGTTAAGCGTGGGGACAATACATTCAAAAAACCTGCATCATATTCTAATCGAAAAAAATTTGGATTATCAATAAAAATTGATTTCACATAATTCGCATGTATAAAGGTAATCTAGACTGGGTGAAGACCAAGTCGTAAATTGGTGGAGCACACTAACAGGTAACACCTGTGTCAAAAATCAGGACATATTTCAGCAGCTGAGAAAGGTAAAGAGTGGACTCCAATTATACCTTCACGACCCGCAAGTTAGTTTTGTGAAGTTTATAATCTAGGCTTCTTTCCCAGATAACTTAGCATCCAAGATAACTCTCATATGCCTTACACAGTCTGATTTAGAGATTGTGCTACTGAATAAAGTGGAAATGATAAGGCCACCTAAATTTCATCATCTAGTGAAAACTACGAAATCAGTTTGGTGAGAGTCGATGATGAGAAATATCGATATAGTTAGATTTATCGTACAGAAGTAAAGCCGAATGAAACGCAGCCATGTAATAGATGGGACAAATTATTATTTAATAACAAAAACCATGCTGCAATAAAGCGTGAACAATGTGATCAGGACCGCCAGACTTATTGGGTGCAAAAGAGAACAAACAAAAATGTACAGTATCATACGTAATCAACTTTTGGGCTAAATTTAAGTTAGCACTTTCAGCAGCGATAATAGATTGACCAGTCATGACAGCATTGGGATCAACGATGACTCATCCAGGACTCATCCTGCTTTAATGATGAAGTAAAACATCATTAGGTAATCGGATAAAATCAAGTCGGCAATTACCAGGCTGGTTGTGGATTTCCTCACAGAATTTTATCTAGAATATCTTTTAGTAGATCTTAAGATTTTCTTCCTTCAAATTGAAAAACATTCGTAAGATTTCGTCGTAAAGTTAACTGTTAGTTCAATATGTTCGGAATTAAGAATTTTTTTTGCTGTATATTGTTACGATTTCACCTATTGGTTTGGGTGGCGTAAATTCCACGTGGATTCAAGGATCAAGACTTTAATGACATTTAAGTAGAAGCATTAGAAGTAGTTTTATAACAATTTTGTGGAATTGCAGATTATAGCAGATTAGTTGCGATTGTTGACAGTCATCAATTGAGATTATTCGGCACAGTATATAAGTAGAGGTGCGATGAACGCAATGAGTAACACTTAAGGAATTGCCGATGAAACTGAATGCATATAAGTATTTTGCCGTTGGCCTGATTTAATCTAGCGTCCATTTCCATCATCCAATTCGGTCTCACCGCTAATGTAACTGGTTCACATTTAATTAGCAGTGAACAATTTTTACCGGCAGTCTGTCATAGATATGCCTGGCAAGATTTCTGATTAACTAAATTGATGGTTAATGTACTCCACTCGTTCATAGATGGCAAAACGAAACCCTCATCTGAATTATAATTTAAAATGGTCAAATAAATTAAAAAATTTCAGTCTCCACAATTAGCGATTGATAAATCCGAACTTAGTTTGCACTTTAGAACTAAATGTTAGGCAAATTTTGGTATATGTAACGGGTGTTTCAACAGGTGCGCTTCAACTTTTTCCGATAGGGACGGCGAACGACGCCATATTTTTTATTAATCTTTTTAAGCGAAAGAATGTGAACAGCGAATGCAAATCGTGCAAATTTTTTATCAAAATAATCGTTCTGTTGCTGCTACTTTAAGAGCATTACGGCCATTTTACGGTCCATTTAACAAGCCAGCCCGTTCTACAATCGACCGTATAGTGGCAAAATTTGAGTCTACGTTTTCGCTACATAATGTTTCGGTGCCCTCGAGAGCAAGAAGTGCTCGAAGTGTTGAAAACATCGCAGCCGCCAGGGCTTCAGTTCAAGAAGACGCGAATGTGTCGCTCACACGACGTTCGCAACAATTGGGCCTTTCTGCGACATCATTGTGGCGAATTTTACGTAAAGATCTTGGCCTACATCCGTATAAGACCAAGCTAACACAACAACTAAAGCCGTTTGACCATTTGAAGCGACGCCGATTCGTGAATTGGGCTCAAGAGCAAAATGATGCAGATTTTCACCGAAAAATCATCTTCAGCGATGAGGCTCACTTTTGGCTAAATGGATTTGTCAACAAGCAAAATATGCGTTACTGGGCAGGAACAACCCACACGTGATTCATAAGGCACCGTTGCATCCCGAAAAAGCCACTGTTTGGTGCGGATTACATGCCGGCGGCGTCATTGGACCATATTTTTTCATCGACGATAACAATCGCCACGTTACTGTTAATGGAAATCGATACCGCGATATGATAAACGATTTTTTTTTGGCCGTAATTGAATGGAATGGACTTGGACGACATGTGGTTTCAACAGGACGGGGCCATATGCCACACAGCACACGATACAATCGCGTTATTGAAGACTAAGTTCGATGAGCGTGTTATTTCGCGAAATGGGCCCGTCTAGTGGCCGCCGCGCTCGTGTGATTTGACACCTCTAGATTATTTTCCTTGGGGTTATGTGAAGTCATTGGTCTATGCCAATAAGCCGGCGACGTTGCAAGAGCTCAGAGCCAATATAGATCGTGAAATTGCTGGAATTTCGGCCGAATTATGCGAAAGAGTGGTCGAAAATTGGGTTCAAAGATTGGACTTCGTAAAACGTGCACGCGGTGGTCATGCAAAGGAAATCGAGTTTCATACTTAAATGTATATGTTCAAATTCGTTAATAAAAAAAAAGTTAGTTCAAAAGTCGAACAGTTTGTGTTTAATTCAAAAAAAAAGTTGAAGTGCTCTTATTGAAAAACCCTGTACATGAACGACATCTATTAATAACTTGTGTGAACTATCAATATACTCGTAGTTGGTATCATACATCAATTTCCGAATATATAAATTATGGTTAGTTCTTACCAGTAATTGATAGATGTCCCCAATGTCCATAAACCAAAATGAGCCTGACATTTAATTGATAAGCTCTAATTTATTTGAACGACTGGTATGCGCATCAATTTAGTTTGTCGAAAATTTGGACAAAATATTCAACATCAGGTACACGGTATAAAAACTCTAATACTTTGTGCCTGATACCAGTTTTTTTCACTAAACTAATTTAAACTTAGTTCGTAAAACACGATACACTAAAATTTTATTATCATTCGCAGATTTAACCTTAATATCAATTACCGAAATGTTTATTATCGATGGTGGTTAATTAACACATTTAAAAGGTTTAATTTCATCTTAATTTGGCCCGATTATATTACTGGCCACTCATTTATTATAATAGAGGCTTCTATAAAACGCGAACTATACACTATCTCGTACTCATTCGTAGGGTTTAGGGTAAAACCGAAAAATGGTTGAATGTAATACCAGTAAGGAAAATTCGTATTTTTACATTTTTGTCAAGCTCAAGGGGTTTAACGCAGTTCTGAGAAAATATCTATATTGAACCCCTTTGGGTCACTTAACTAAAATGAAACAAATTACTGCAGCCTTAAAATAAAATTTATTTAACCGTCTGCTTTCATATTCAACGAACTTCATTTTTACGAGGAGGAGCATTTGAGCTTCCGCTTGCTACAGGTGAATTCGATAAATAGGGCGGAGGTTGATCTCCAAGAATTTCACTAGTATACGATGGAGGTCTCGGCACATTTTCTTGGTACGGCAACGGACTAAACAGTTGCATTGGCCCAGGTTGACTATAAGGCGGAAGATCTGGCGCTGCTGTAATCACATTCCTATCTGAAGTATTAATTGGGTCTCGTTCATTTACCTGTTCGACATCATCGGTACCGCTATTACTTCCCAACCCAAACGTATTTATATAATTTTGTAGTTCAAGCAACGATTTAAAATCGCGATTCGGCATAATAATCATTCCAAAGACGTTCAACACAATTAGAATAAATAAAAATCCGAGCGCATGCTGAAACATAAGTTGGAACGTTGAGCTATCATCTATGATTTGGTTTGGTGTTTCTATCGTAACGTACTGTATTACACCAACGATCATGCTCATCACCACATAGCCGGCGGTTAATACAACATCGGTGTATTTAAGATTTGTATACGATAAAATATTTATATCACAATTCGGATACGCGAAGCCAAGAGTCATAAACAAAAACCACATCACGACGGTGAGTTGCCGCGTGTACCAATTCTCGAAGAAAAATAGGATCAGCAGTAGTGCCATGTAAATCAGTTTCATTGTCAAACCAATGAAATGTTGTAGTTTATACGTCATCGGAATCAAGCATAATGTTGAAATGATGGCACCGGCCAGTCCAAACCAGTTTATCGAAAATAAATTAAAATTTTTGGCCGAGATCGACATCAAGTGGTGAATATAAATAAACGGCCAGTAGAAATACATGATCGATGTAATTTTCGAGATTATCACAAACGAAATAAATAATAAAGCGTTTAATGGTTTATGTGGGGCACTAGGTCGCGCCGCCGGGATTTCTACATTTCCGTGCTGCGAGGTGATCACAAAATATTTTGGTTCGAATAACGAAAAATTGTTATTTTCCCGATTGATATCTTCATCCAGACTCGATTTGTAATTAAATCTTCCGTAATACACGTTATACTCTAGTGTTAGTATACAGGCAATGGTAAATATCGACGAAATAAGCAATAGTATGCCAACGGTTTCATTAACAGGGGCCGCTGGTGAATTCACAACGCGTACATTCAAATTCCTGTACACCACGGTTGCACCAATCGCAATTGAAAACATATAAACCACAAGTGGTATGGACAAACGTAACGATCGAAATCGAGTTTTTCCCATTCGAATATTTATGTAGCTGAGTGCAGTGATATAACATATCCCATGCGCAATAAAACTCATGTATATTGGTACATATGGAACTGGAACCAAACAAAAATATAAAATTATAAATTCATCATGAAATTTTGAGATTTTATACTCACTGCCGGTGGCCATAAATAATATGCCAGCGGTAAAAAATAGCAGCATCCCAACATTCAGCAACTGGAAATGCTCATAACGATACTGTTGATATTTAATTTTGATACCAAATAGCACACCGCCTGTAATTAAGGCTGCACAACATCCAGCAAACCAAGGCCACCATTGTTGCGTTCTTAAAATTATTTCAATGTTGCGATTTTGATTTAGTGAGCCGGCAAAGTAGTATTGCATTATGTAGCCCATGAATACGCCCATTGGAAAGAAGGCAGATATAGCTGTGTATTATTGTAGATCAAATTTAGCCAGAACTTCATTTTATAATTTCACTTATCTAGATAAAACAATCACCTGTAACTTCCGGGAAATATTTTGAAAGTTTCATTTTGTCACCTTAAAATTTTCACTTAAGCTAATGTTGTATAATTGGATTTGATCGAGTAACTGAATCAAAAATATATGTAACGAGTACACTCACACCTTAAATATAGATTGATAAAGTTGGATTGTGTTAAGACAGCGTTAAACCGAATCGGATTGATAATAATGAATCGATGAAACGTTTGTTGTTATAAATGCGCAGAATCAGTTGTGACATCGGGCACGAGTGAACTGATATAGTTGTCATGGTTATTTGATTGATTTAATCCAATACACGTGATAGACAACAGTGCTGTAAACCTTTCATTTTGGATGTCATTAAAATTGCGTTAAAATTTCTTATCAAAACGTCACTGATAAGATTTAAATTGTGTTTATTTATTTCACCACCAATAACCAGCGTCGGCAATTTCTTTTGAACAAAACGAGTTTTCGCTTTTTATTCCAATACAGGCTGCCTACAATGATGTCGTTGGGAACGACTTTTGAGATAATCAATGTGTTGTGGAACCCCTAGTTTCTGAAATAAAACGACTTAACATTTATTATTTTAAGACTGCGGAGATTACAACTAACTCGCCTTTATTACAGTATCGACCAACTCTCTATTTCATCAGTCTCACAAAACGAGGATGCTTTTTATGTTCCAGGTCGATTTTTTTTTCAATTTTATAATTTATAGTAGTCTTTAAGATCATGTATAGAATATAATGTCGAGCAAGTGGATGCCTCTGGCCGTGGCGCAAGGGCGAGCTCTTTTAAGCATATTTTATTATTTCAACAAATTATTTCAGCAATTTCATTTCTAATGTTGTCCTTAACCATCGAGATTATGGTTGGCTTATCAGTAAAAACCTTTCCCTTCAAGTACCCCCATAAGAAGAAATCGGGAGGGATCGAATCAAGGGATCGCGAGGACCAGTCGAGATCACATTATTTTGCCGGGAAAGTATTCTTAGTTTGCAGGCAGTGTTAGTTTGTCAGGGTTGAATAATTCTTAATACGGTTTATGAACGGTCAAACGAACGAAAATTCAAAACCGTATAGGAAATTAGGAAATTTTAAAACGTCAATGATATTTGATAAAGTCTACTATCAATTGTGTGTTCCGACGTTCAGTGGCTGTGACAATTCTGGAATAATATGCAATTGGTCGTTCATTGCAACTCACTTTATAAATTTTCGCTTCAACAAATCCCCTATGCTAGTGAAATTTATTCAAAGTTATCCACAAAACAGACCAATAACGTAGTTTTGTAATAGTACCAAAGGTAAAATCCAACATTCAGGCGAATTTCTATTGTAGAACTACTACGAGCTCAACTCCAGTGAAATTGCGGTACTGTTTAAACCAAAATGACTGGTCCATATGCGCCACACTAAAATGGAAGTTTAGAATACACGAAACGAACAGTCATTACATTTGGTTGTTACTCTGAAAAGCTAACAGTACGTCTCATCATTTGCTCATCGTTCAAATTCATACCAGGAAGCAGATGTTTGTGTCGGCGCCAACTAAAGTAAGGCCTATAAATTCATGGCATAGAGAAGATCTCGGGTTAGATGAATATTAACAAATGTGATATTGCAATTATCTTATTGCAATTGTTTTATTACGTTATCGAAGAAAATGTCACTTTATATTCCTTTTCCGGTCATAAATCTTGAGAATGTTGAACTGTCTTAATCGATATCTCAAACAGCATAGGTAAGCCCGGTGAACCTAACACCATCTTCTGAAATAGTTTTATGATTTGAACACGTTCAGCTGCTAAATAACCCATTTGTTGAGTAACAAGTTTAAGTACTCAATTAGTACAACGATGAATAATGAATTTGATCAGGTGGAGACAATCATTTAGAGGTCCCGAAGTCCCCAAACTGAATAATTGAATGTAACCAACTAACGGGAGAAGGAGGGGGGAAATTAATTGTCAATAAATGGTCAATAAATGGTGAGAAATGTTTTCAAAATTCTTTCCAAAGGTAACGAAAGGGTGTACTGAATATCTTTCAGGTTATCTTTGAAATATTTTGCTTCAATTCCAATCCAACATTACCGATGGTTATTTCCATTGAAGTCAATCCATGCATTTTACAACCAGACTGGTTTGCTCGGTCGATACATATTGCCCTGGATCTTGATGAAGATGGAAGAACCAATCCCTGATGAAGATGCATAAATCTCTTGAAGCCTAAACGATTTGACTTCAATAATTAATTTGATAAGTAATACTGCTTCACTTCTCCTGATTCTCCTGTTTTAAAGAAATTTTCTTTCATTATTGAGTGCAAAAATAACAGCATATTGTGCAAAATTTTTTTAGCTGACCGAATCTATTGATGCAATTACTCATAGTTTGGAGGTTATTAAACCTAAGGCAAACTACAACTGTATTTTGAACATGGGGAAGAATCTAAGCTTATTGTGCTCTAGTGTTAATGACATTTCGAGTTTTTCAGGCAATAACTTTGAAAACGACAAATACTTTGCAAATATTTAAAAAAAAATCGACATGATTGTGAGCGAACGCAGAGCTTTCTTGTAAAATCGATGACGCACTTCTACAATCAACTAACTCCTGTTTTGAGAATGATCTTAAAACTACAAGGGACACTTGTAACTTGTTAATCAATTGCGTGTTAACTAACCAACCCACAACAACAGCGACTCTTTCAAATGCTATCTTTCTTCGGCATGAACTTTCATCAATCAACAGCAACTTTACGCCCACAACACCAGTAGTGCCAGCATCTGATAATAATTCCGGTAACCCTGAAAATATCAGTAACAGCAGAGCTCCCTGCCGGCTCAGAGTAGCTTCTACACATAAGAACATATTCGTTTCCAGGCTGAATATATATATTTACGGCAAACGCAGGTATTCTTGCACATGTTAATTCCTTTTTGAATTATGGTCATCTTTCCTCCTTTAAAGTGAGGTTCCGAAAACAATGTTTGTCTTACTAATGTTTCCAGCATCATAGCCTGAGCAAGCTTTGATTATTTATAACTTTTCAAATTCTGGTTGGATGCAGATCAGTAACGTCAAGAACAATCTAAACAAGCAGCTTGTCTTAGTATTCTCTTCTAACGCCAATAATTGCAGAGTTTCGGAAACAAATTTGATTCTCAGTACAGTTGCCTTATATCATCCAAGTATTTTTACCACATTTTCCGCGCACAATGTAGAGCTAACGTCAACTGTGAAACTTCACCTAGTTTTAATTTTCGTAATGTCGATTTTAAGAAGCTTAACGAATTATTGGCTAACACCGATTATAAAAACATTCGAGACAATAATCACAACCTGGAAACTTGAACAAACTGGCAGTTCCTCCGTGGTACAACAGGCAATTGCGTTCAGTTCAGTGTGTAACCAAAAAAATACACACTGGAACAAATTCGAGATACGAATGTTTACAATGAATTTTCGAAATGTTGCCCGTGTACTTAACAATGGTTACATCGGTATTATGTAGTTGGAAATAATTGTTGACCCAAAACATTTTTGGTGATTCACAAACTCCAAGAAGAAATCAGATTGATGTCTTTTTACGATAAGCTCATTGATCATTGTTCTAGTGATCCCAAAACCATTGCTGACTTAATCGCAAGTATTTTAATACAGCCTACTTCTACAACGATATTGAGTCCTATGCAGACTCTTTTATAGTTTCGATCCATAAATAGAGATGTAAATCTATTCAGTATCGGAAACGAGGTTGATGTTATTACGGACTTCAGCAAAGCATTTGACACGGTTTCCTATATAAGATAATTATGTTTAAACTCAGGGCTCCTGGTTTTCGCACCTCAACTCTTACTATGGATGGACTCTTATCTGAACGTAGGTACTCGTATCAGGTGATCTTTTGGTTATCAATATCTGCTAGTTTTATATAGCTACTTCCGGAGTATCGCAGGGCGGTCATCTTAGTCCTATATTTTTTCATCTTATTCGTCAACGTAACGACATCGATTATGTGAATAAAATTTCGTGAATTTCCATTTTTGCAGACAATATGAAAATTCAGCGACAAATTTCAAGTTCCACTTGATAACTTGGCATGCTAAAAATAATCTTGATCTGAGTGTGAGTAAATACCAATCCATTACATACCCTATAAAACGTGCAAATTCCATTCTACGAGAGTATACCATCTACAGTGATGTTGTTGCCAGAATTTTAGCTATACGGGGCTTCGAAGGCCTTGATAAACGCTGGTCTAAAGAATTTTTGAATTCCTACGTTACGAGGGCTATTTATATAACCATTGTTTGGCATTTGTTCGAGTATGCTATAGTTAAGTTAAGCTCCCACACGCGGATTTCCATGGGCGAACATTTACAACTTGCCTCCTTATCTTGACCGCTTGGTGCTTATTAACTTACAGCCACTCAGCAAGCGACAACCTGTTGTAGACATCGTTTTCAATAATCAACCTTTATCTGATGGAGAAAATTCTTCAACTCTACTTCGAAAGATAATTCTTAATGTAAATGCTCGTGCTTTGAGAACGGTACCTGCTGATATGGTCAGAACGAGCCTATTACCTAATAATTGGTCATAGTATCGGTTTTTTGCAATGACTGTGACAAAGGCTTGTTTACTGGAATCCATGACGAGTCGTCTAGAGTCCATTAGATATAAACCACCAAGGAACAGAAAACGATTGGAAGCGGGGAAATTATATTCTAATCTGTAGCCACCTAGGTTGTTTTAGAAAGCTGGATGAGACAAAATCATCGGAAAGGGTAGAGAAGAACTTGTCTACTGATATAAGAACGTTAATATAGCTAGCTTTATGAAGCTGAAGATTTGCTGATTGTAACCGATTGGTAAGCATAAGGGATTTGATCGGAAGAACCTTAAAAAATTGATACTGTGCCGAATGGCATTTCGGGTTGGAATCATTTTAGTCGATGATGGTTTGAGTTGACCGAGCATGAAGTGCATAAATGGTGGAATTAAGTAAGGAGCACATTTAGAAACCAAGTCAGTATTTCTAAATGAAGAAGTGGAAGTATGGAATTTTCGTTGAGTTTGTTCAGAGCATCGAGGTAATTTACATAGGTTAGTGGAGAACGCATCACGAGCTTAGCTGCCTCGCGTTCTATAACTAGACCTTCACATACTAGATCTTTTGGCAGCATTCATTAGAAAATTGTCGTGTGTGAAACGAACAAGTCGTACAGAATGACTGCTATTCGATTCGAAATCCTGGTGAAATTCAGGAATGCCGATACGAGGCTGAGCCTCGTAATCGTGCAGGCTCCATTATGAGTAGCAATGACTTCTCACCAGTTGATGCTAAAATATAATTCGCGCAGATTCAAACTTTTCCGTCTGCTTCGTTCCATTGGACAGTATAAGTATTGGTGATTGAGTGTAATTCACAGACAATAGACGTAACATAGATTTTTTTTATTGTAATTTCCATGAATCTGGAGCATCATGATTATCCGAGCTCATTGGAGATAGATGTTGGGAGTTTTACAGCATATTCAAAATTCGCCTAGTGAATGAAATGGACCATTGTGCTGGATAATTCGCGGGACCTCAACTAGAGTGAGTGCAAAAAGTGAGATCAGGCAGTTTCAGAATTATTGTTATGTTGGGCCCCCGAATAACCTTCTAAACGACACGGCACTTATATAACAGTTTCTAAGTGCATAAATTTCTTAGAATGATGGTCATAAACTGGCTCTGTGAAGAATCACAACCCTGGTTTAGCATGTTTAGCCTGATTTTGTTACGAGAAGGAGGCCAACACACCAACGGTTTATTTTTGGTGATACTCAGATGGGTGGTCAGAGTTCATTGTACAAAACGAAGTTCCGTAATAGTATCGAGAGTGACAGATAGGGGCTCAAAAATGTTACCAAACTTAATTGGCCGCGCAAAACCAGCATGTGACATCTTAAGGCTTGCTTCTTCTGTCGCCAAAGCGGATCACAAAACTAACCTAAAATAAGACCTCCTACTCAACCGAGCTGTCTGAAGAAATATTGCCAATTTTCATTGAAAAGGGCAATACAAAAATAATTAAGGCCAAGAATTTTATAAACTAAATCATATTAGCATAACATAAATTTTATTAAACCGAATAATTGAATACCGTTTTAGGAATTCCACTGTAGCCGTGCCGACGAAAATTAAGATGATTGCACTTCCACCAGAATTGATGATTTTGGTTGTAAATGATGTGCTGTGCTCGATTGTGATGGGCTATAATATGCAGGTGGTTGAGTTGACATCTGGTGTTCAAAACTAGGGAATGCCGGTGATTTTATATTATCTGTCTGTAAATTGTCATTGGACCGAATGTTCCCTTCCTCATTATCATTACACAGATGGAACGTATTTATATAATTTTGCAGTTCCAGAAGTGATTTATAATCATATCTCGGCATAATAAACATTCCGATTAATGCAAGTATGAAGAGAATCACTGTAAAAGTTAAAGCATGCGTAAACACCATTTGAAATGTTGAAGTTAAATTTATAATCCGGTTCGGGGTTTGTAACGTTATATACTGTATAACACCAACGGTGATGTGCACCACCACATAACCAATTGCTAACACAATTTCGGTATACTTTAGGTTCGTGAATGATAAAATATTTATATCACAGTTCGGATACGTAATTCCAAGGGTCAAAAACAAAAACCACATGATTACGGTAATTTCCATTGTGTCCCAATGATCGTACGAGAACAAAACCACCAGTATCGTCATGTATGCGAGTTTTAGTTTTGTTCCAAGAGTTTGTTGCACTTTATAGGTCAGCGGGATTAATAATGCGGTTGAAATGACCACGCCACCAAATCCAAACCAATTTATCAAAAACAAATCAAAATTTTGTGATGCGACCGACACAGTATGGTGTATCAATATAAACGGCCAGTAGAAATACATGATCGAAGTGATTTTCGAGATAATAACAAATACAAAAAATATGAAACCGTGTATTGGTTTATTCAGCATAGTCGGTTGTGCTGTTTGGGTAATATGTCCATTTTTTGAAGTGATCATAAAATATTTCCGCTCGAATATCGTTAGATTGGTATTTTCTCGATTTGTGTCCTCATCCAAACTAGATTTATAGTTTTGACTACCACAAAACATTAGAGTTAGTATGCAAACGATTGTCCATGTAGAAAAAACAATCAGCAGTATACCAATGATGTTACTTATTGGAGTGGTTGACACGTTCGCGATGAATAAATTTTGTTGGGTGTAAACCACAGTTGCGCCGATTGCCACCGATAACATATAGAACATAAGAGGTAAGGATAAACGTAAAAATCGTAGTTTTGTTTTGCCCATGCGAATGTTAAGGTAGGTGAGGGCTGGTACGTAGCATATTCCGTGCGCTATAAAACTCATGTATATCGCGGCATATGGCGCTAAAAATAAATAGAATAAAAATATATAAATTTGTATAGACATGTAAATCTTATAAACTCACAATCAATAGTTAAGAATAATATTCCGGCGATAAGAAATACCAGCATTCCGAAAATCAGGAAGTATAAATGTTCATATTTATACTGACGAAATTTTAGTTTTATCCAAAACAGTATTATGCTCGTCAGGATTGCTGCAGCGGATGCTGCGACCCATGGCCACCATTCTAACACATTAAAAAGTATGCGTGCATTTTGGTTCATTGTGGCAGCAAAATGATACTGCATTATGTAGCCCATGAATACGCCCATTGGGATGAAGGCCGATGTCACTGTGTATAGTGGAAAAATGTTCAAAAATATTATAAACTTTTGCCAATTTCACCGACTAAATTAATTCTTATTACTCGTTATTATTATGAAACACGGACGCACCTGTAACTTCTGGAAGATGTTTAAAAGGTTTCATTTTGATCTCTCTAGTTCGCGTCTATGTTGTATAATTGACATCGTACACAATACACTACATTAAATGTGGCCAATGCACCCACACGATAAATTCGTTCGATATTGATAAGCAACGGATTGTGTTAAGCCTGAGGTAAATCTAATCGCAAAGATAATATAGATCGACATTTTGATTTTATTGATAACACTGTTTTTGTTCTAATTCATTTCCCTGATAAGATTTCATTTCAGCCATACGATGATCGTGCTAAGAATTCAAATAAACGAAATGGTTTTGTTAAATGCTAAACGGTCAGGTAGTCGGTTGAATGAAAAAAAATTAGTAAAAGGCATTCAACTATTTTCGTGGGGTCAGGTACCCATCGTTTCCAGAAATGTGAGGTAATCTGCTGGATCAGTTGCGAGTTGCCATTTTTTAAACAAGGTATAGTTCTTGATTCGAGATATCAATTTCTAGAAGTTTATGGAATAGGCCTGGAGTTCGTGATGGTTTCGGATCTCAGATGCTGCCAAAATGATGTCTACTGCGGGTGGATTAAAGTTTCATTTGGTAAGACGCGTTTATGAACACCGATAAAATCACTCTACTTATTCTACTCCTTAAACGAATTGATATCGAATAGGCGTAGTTGATACCTACTTGAGAAACGGTTTACTTAGTTGAATCTTACTGGTTAGCGTTTTTCGCTTTAAACCAAGAGGTTGTTACGCAGTTCTTAACAATTTCCGTGTTTATTTCTTTCAGCTAGTACCCAATATTCTTGCTTCGATATTGGTATTAAGAGTGATAATCCTGTCTGTTTGGTTTGTATATTCTTGAGGGTGATTTCGTAATATTAATGCAACTTCAAAATGGAGTTGTTAATGAATGATTGAATATTTTATGTTAATTAACTTTCTTGAGCAATTAGTCTGTTGGCTTTAAAAGGTGAGACCTGAATAAAAATGCAATTGCCGATACTTACTAGTTTCATATTGAACATCGAAAAGTTAATTTCGCCTAAAGTAAATGAGTTTGGTTATTTCCTCGTCTGCCCATAATTAATTATGATTCTCCGAATTGGCTGTTATAACCAGCTGGAACCACACCAATCAAGATCGATTAATTATTGAGACAACAGTTCACGAGTACATGACCCCAATATTTTCGATTGTCCATACCTAGTATCTTTACAGAGTAGGATGACTGGTGAGAGTAATTCCTTGGTTGAAACCTAAGTTGACTTAATAGACCAAGAAACTCGTAAAATGTCTGCTTTAATGACGGTGGGCAATGGACAAGTCATTAGAAAATAACGAAGTTTTCTATGTAGTGGATATTTCCTTTAAATTTGAGTGGCCTGAAAAGACGCTGGTATACCATAGCCCATACGCAAATGGCGAATTGGGTCTATACAATTTACACGCAAAACGATTTTATATTTGTTCCCCATATCCGGCTGGTCGTTCTTGTTACTGGTGAGGTGCGACATAGTTGTCAGTGGAATTTTAATGTTCTTGTGCGGTATGTTATTGATGACTTATTGATTTATTTATTTATTTCTGATTCGTTTTTTTGCAAATATTTTGAAAGTATATCCCAAATTATGAAATCTTAGGTATAAAGTTTTACCCCGATCAGTCAAACCTGCTGGATTGTAAAAAGGATACCGACATTTAGTCTTCACCATAGACATACACACAGAGAAGATTTTGAAACCCACTTTCTCGGACTTCGGCGACATAGCGAATGGTAACGGGAATGGCATCCCGAAGCTACAAAAGTATTGTGTAAAAACATTGTTTCAAGTCACTTGGTTGCAAACAATCAACCCGGACGACAAGCTTCCTGAGCCACAAGATGTTAATGAGTATAGGAAAGCATCAAGCTTTAGCGAGGCTGCAACACGTACGAGTTCATAGATGGCTTGGGTCCCATAAATCAATCGACTTGCATGAATTCTATGGCGCGAGAAAGTGGGCATATGCTGCATCAGTTTATGGTTTGGTCGTTTGGGGAAAAACAATAGTTACGTCTTGAGCAAACTCTGGTTGGAACTTAACGATGCTTTCTTGCTGACAAAACTTATATTGGCTGTCCAAAGTGCGCTAGATCTAACCATTGAAAAATTATCAGCAGGCAACCGAAAATAGCCAAAAATGGTTGTCACTCGAGCGACAGAGATTTTAAGCCATTTCAAACGAGAGCAATGGAAACGTACAAATTAAGAAGCTCAGATAGTGACTTTGAGCTTCTAAGTTACTGGCGATAATTACATTATTCAAGATGACACGAGTTAATGGTGCAGCTTAAAACAAGCGCAACATAGCCGCTTATTAATACGGAATTCGGAAGCATATGTCTGATTGATATCGGCGCCGATCTAAGCGGAATCCCGTACCACAAATATTATCGCTCCGGAACAAATCGCAATCCCAATTTACTTTTCTGTCAGCAGCAAATGGTACCACGATAAATACTTTTATGACGTTCTTTCAAACACGCATTCATTCTTCTCGATTTCAACTGCTCCGTCATCATTACTAGTGGACCTGAAAAATCGCAAGTTGATTGATCCATCCACTTAGCTCACTATGGAGCATTATTAGAGAAATTTCCTTCTTTAACAGCTCCACCATACTACAACTCTACGGTAAGGCATAATGTAGTACACCACATCGTGACTACAGGCCTTTAACCATTTTCGAGACCACGTAGATTTGACCCAATTCCACCACATGGTGGAGCTAGGATTGTGTCGACCCTCTTTTTCAGCAAGATCATGTCCATTACACATGGTGAAGAAGAAGAACAACGACTGGAAACCATGTGGGGAGTACAGGAGGCTCATCGTAGTCACAATTCCTAACCATTATTCACAATCAAAATTTGTCACCGATCAAAATTTAATACCGATTGCTTCTGACAACGTACATAAAACCGCAATTACCACACCATTTGGCTTATTCGAATTCACCCGAATGCCGTTTGAACTCAGAAACGCTGCACAAACATTGCATAGCGTTTCATCAACGAAATTGTGAGTTGGCTTGATTTCATTTTAGAAACGACAAGCATATTATGGCGTCTATATAACCACAGCAAAATGTGCGTTTGGGATAAGCAATCTTGACTTCCCCAGTCACAAAATTATACTTAATGGCATTTTGCCGTCCGAAGGACGAATTCATACAATTAGAAAATTTCCAGCACCGCAAAGCATTAAGCAAATTTAACAATTTTTCGGTTTGGTAAACTACTACTACCGATTCATCTCAAAACCCGCTTCATAATTTTTTCGTGGCCTGAAGAATGTCAAAATGCATTCCTTCAGCCCAAGAAAAGCTTAGAAAATATTACTGTTTTAGCGCATTCGCTAAATGCAACAAAATATAGCATCACCACTGATGCATGGAACACAGATATAAACGCAGTTTTACAACAACTAAATAAAGAGACTTGGGCACCTCTTGGATTTTTCTCCAAGAAATTATCAGATGCCGAAAGAAAATATGTCGTAGTTGATCGTGAATTGCTCATTTTTAGGCACACGTAGATTTTGTCTCTCAATTTACGACAGACATATACAACACATACAAGGTACAGACGATGTGGTCGCCGACACACTTTCTCGGACTTCCGACCATAAGCTAATCTCAGCAGCAACTTGCTACGACATCACAACGATCACGACATCACAACGAGGCAACTACAAGACTTACGCTCTAGTTCTACAAATCGGCGCCAATTTTGATTAAGCCAATTTACTATGAAATTTCTACAGGCAACAATCACCCGTACATCCCAGAGACATTACATCGAACTATTTACGACACTCTGCATAATATTTTACATCCAAGTGTACGAGAAACTCGCAAACTGGTCTTTTCAAATACTTTTGGTCTAATATGAACAAAGATGTAATCCAATTGGCGAAACCTTGATTATCCTGCCAAAAAAGTAAATTGCACCGGCCCACCAAATCACCTCACTGGAATTTCCAAATTCCACCAGATAGATTTGAACTTGATTTGATTAGAGCATCCATGTAGATATTGTTGGACCACTTCCACCAACAATCGCAAAAACACTCGTCGAACACTTCATTTCTAGATTCGGCGTGCCGGTCAACATTACGACCGATCAAGGCACACTTAAACCCAAACTATTCGCTGAGCTTATGCAACTCTTAGGCTCACATTGAATACGAACTACCCGCTATCCCCCACAAGCAAACGGTATGGTTGAGTGCTACCACCGCCAACTTAAAACAGCTCTCAAAGTTAGTGCAAATACCGTCAACTGGAGCTCAGAGATCCCAATCATAATGTTGGGAATCCGCGCAACAGTCAAAAATTACCTAGAATGTTCACTAGCTGAACTGGTGCATGGTCAAACGATCAAATTACTTGGGGAATTCTTTGTGGAACATTCACTTACACGTGCAAAAATCAAGCGAGAATCAAGACGAAGTATTGTCATTCCACATCAAACCGACCTCTTATACCAGAAAGGAGCAACATACCGACATATGTCTTTGTTGGCAAAGATTGGTAAAAGGTAACTTAACTATAAGCATGAGATGAAATAAATCCTTTTATCGCTGAAAATGGGTCTCAAACGTTCACTTAAGGGTAATCAACATATCAAGTTATGTTTGTTTTAGGGGATACGTCCAGGTAATAAATAAAATTAAATTTGCTATTTGTGTATATTATCAGTTTTATTAACTCAACTAGGATCCCGCCTCGATACTTTCATCGGAGACCCCACAACCGATGCAGTTTAAGCTGCACGTCCATCTCCTGGTATTGGCGACTTTGCTGGTAGATGATATTCTGTGTCTGCCTGTGGTAAACTGTACCCTGACGGCTGCTGAACTGCTGTCCGAAATCCATATGGTTGCTGGTAATTCTGCTGAATCGGCATCTGCATATTTTGGTGTTGTCCATAAACCGGGAATGTTGGTGCTGTTGCAATCACTGTATGTTGATTCGTATTCACTAGAACCAGTACTCCCCCTTTACTATTTCCGAAACGAAATGTATTTATATAATTCTGTAATTCCAAAAGTGATTTATAATCACGTGCCGGCATAATAAACAATCCGAAGAATGCCAATCCGAACAGGATTACTAAAAATGTTATAGCATGCACAAACACCAGTTGAAATGTTGAAGTGAGATTTATAATCAGGTCCGGGGTCTGTATCGTTATATACTGTATAACACCAACGGTTATGTGCATCGCCACATAACCGAATGTTAAAACAATTTCGGTGTACTTTAGGTTCGTAAATGATAAAATATTTATATCACAGTTCGGATAAGTAAGACCGAGGGTCAAAAACAGGAACCACATGACTACAGTGATTTCTCGTGTGTACCAATGTTCGTACGAGAATATTATAAGTATTATTATCATATACGCACCTTTGAGTTTTGTGCCAAGCGTGTGTTGCACCTTATAAGTCAACGGTATCAATAGTATTGTTGAAATGATCACGCCGGCCAATCCAAACCAATTTATCAAAAATAAATCGTTCTTTAGGGACGCAATCGACATGATGTGGTGAATAAACATAAAGGGCCAGTAGAAATACATAATCGCTGCGATTTTCGACATAATCACAAATACAAAAAATAATAAACCGGTGGTGGGTTTATTCAGAACGGTAGTTTGTGCTGTTCTGGTTACATGTCCATGTTTCGAGGTGATCTCAAAATATTTTCGCTCGAATATCAATAAATTTTTATTTTCACGATTAATGTCCTCATCCAGACTCGATTTATAGTTGTGTGTCCCGTAATGCACGTTATACTCGAGGGTTAATATACAAGCGATTGTACATACTGAAAAAACTATTAGTAATATACCAATGACGTCATTAATCGGGGCAGTTGGTGCATTTACAACGGACAAATCTAATTGGGCATAGACAACAGTTGCCCCAATCGCCACGGATAACATATAGAAAAGCAGCGGTATGGATAAACGTAAAAATCGGAATTTGGTTTTACCCATGCGAATATTAAGATAGGTAAGGGCTGCGATGTAACATATTCCATGCGCTATCGAACTCATGTATATTGCGGCGTACGGAACTAAAAATGTATATTTGAAAATGAAATAATTTGAAGTTATAAATTTTATTTAGTACTCACTTTCTGTGCTTAAAAATAAAATGCCGGCGATAAAAAAGATCAGCATCCCGAAATTCAGGAAGTACAGATGTTCATATCGATACTGACGGAATTTAAGTTTGATGCCAAATAGTATAATGCCCGTTAATAACGCGGCGCCAGATCCTGCCACCCACGGCCACCATTCTGAATTATCTAATATTATGCGTATATTTTGGTTGAGATTTATTGTGCCAGCGAAATAGTACTGCATTATGTAGCCCATGAATACGCCCATTGGAATGAACGCTATTGTCACTGTGTATTCGAACAAAATAAAATGAAATTCGTTGAAATTTTTGTATTCCGGTATTTGATAACAAAAAGTTTATGAGTCATAGCACAAAATTCTTAAAAATTCACAACTTTTCACAAAACAATTTGAACTTGCATTTATAATTATGGGAGACGCGGACACACCTGTTATTTCTGGAAGATGTTTCACTGTCATTTTGAACTCTCTAAACCACGTCTAAGTTGTATACAATTGAGATCACTCGTTACACTAAATTAAATGTGGGGAGTCCACCTACCTTAAATACGTAATTGATAAGGAAGGGATTGTGCTAAGCCTATGATAAATCGCATCGCTACGATAATGTGGTAAATGTTTTTATTGATAAAACTCGACAGAAACAGTGGCGCTATTTAAGTGCATTTATGGCGATGAGCGTACACCAAAATATTTGAAACTAATTAGAAAATTTGATAAGGTTTTTAGAAATGTGTTTTGGATTTAGCCAACAAATATGATTGTCAATCCTTTGAATTTTTATCAGCTATACGATTCTATTACATAAAATATTTTTTTAAGGTATTGGTATTAATGGGAAATATTGATTGTTGCACTGGAATTCTTTAGAAAAACCTGCATTGGATATCAGATCCATCTCAATCAAACAGAAAACGGGTTTCATTGGAGCACTAGATGCACTTACCGCCTTTCTTTTATAAAACATAAGTAGTGCAGTCCCGTTATTATTAAAATTGTCTGGAACATGCAGAGTTCCGCACTCATAGCATTTTCCTGGGTTCATCCCCAAATAAATAATATCTATATAAGCAGATTGGATCTTTCAAGTCAAAATAATTTCTTAAATGAAGGCATATAGCATAGAAATTTTATTGGCCTGAAACTCCAGGCTAACCGTGCTTATTTATGATCATTGTGAAATTTATAAAACATTGGATCTAGATTTCCAGAACTTTTAATGAATTCTGACAATCGTATTAGATTTTCCATCATATTCAAACTGGAGTTAACTGGTAATATGGCTTATTATAAAATCAGAGATCAGACCATTCCATGAATCTCGAAGAAATTTAAATATTAAAATGCTAACTCGAGATAAAAAATCTTCACAAAACAACTGAGAAAAATGTGTTGATATTTATTACAGAGATTTGTAAAATTTTGGTTTTTAAACAATTGGATGTTTAAAGGGAAGTATTCTTGGAAATAAATTATAATAAAGTTTTGGGAAAATCAGACCAGTTTAAATGTTTTGTTGTCACCACTATAATAAACAAATAAATCGCCACCAGGGCCGAAATGATGGATTTCTGAACTAAAGTACTGATAACAAAATTGTTGGATAGTTTACAACTGTTGCAGACAACACCTAACGTCTCCAAGCCAATCGGACGTGACACCTTTTGGTGAGCACTCTATAACGAACATCAGAGGTAACGTCGGGCAACTCCATCAAGCACCAACCAAACAGTATCGGACAACATCACTACTCAGAGATGTCAAAAATGGCATTTCTCCGAAAAAAAACTATTTTCTTACTCTAACCTCCATTCGAGCGGCACTCCCCGGATAAATCAACTAAACGCCAATAAAGTATACAATTCAATTAAACATTTTCGGTCCTTCGGTGCTAAATGATTCATCACATTTAGAATTTAAGATTCCTCCCTGTCGATTAATGGAATTTTTAACTCAAAAAGCACTTTGAGTCTATTAAGCTCGTTTTAAGGTTGAGGAGCTCGTACAGTTGAGTTAATTGGCGTGTTGGTAAACCCAAGTGTTTTAGGGTATCGTAATCGTACTTCCAGTTGATTTGCTAAATATAGTAAAGTGTCGCGTTTAATGATATTGATGGTTGCTTCTGCAATAGATAGTTGTTGGTCCGGTAAAAGCAGATCTGTCATATAGGCATGATTTTCAGCCAGCGATTATATTTGTCCCCTTGTCCAAAGTCAAATGGAGTTCTTTATTGGATTATAATCGGATTGGTTTGTCATTAACGTAGCATTGCAGCTCCGTAGTAGTACCTAATTTGACATTCCGTGTTGGATTTAATTCAAGCCAATAGTTGGTTAAGTCATGGTATATTATTAAATTCCTAATATTATTGTTCAGGGATTGTATTGTAGTTGCACGTATTCGTATTTCATGTGGCACCGCCGCATTCGTAATCGTAACCAGGTTATTTAGTTAGCATTTTTGTATTTCTGGGCTGTTTGAATTTGCCTTGACTGGTTCTGGTGTTGATATTTGTAGCTTGGTTTTATAGGACCAACAACCATTTTGTACGAGGTATACTCGTTCATTTCGGATTAAAACTAACTGACCTGTCTCTAGGTTTACTTTCGTTTTTTCATTTCCTTCTCTCTTCCGTTTTCCCTCAATTACAATAATTGATAAAGATGTAACCATCTGTTCCAGATGTCTTATTTTAACTTCTCTATTTGTTTCCATCGACCCAGATTCCCGATTTTTTCGGTTTCTAATTGTTGGTTGTGAAGGGGCGATTAATGCATCCCGTATCAAGCAATGACCTAGAGTTAAAATGGATGGGTCTGACGGATCGTTGGGCTTAACGGCCACTACTGTTGTTAATTCTTCAAAAGTGGGAGAACCCAACCACACTTTTTAAGTGATTTCTTATTGACTTTACTGCGGCTTCCTAAAGGTCCCCAAATCGTTTCGCCCAATTATCGTTTCATTTGCACCCCCTTCAGCGCCTTTATCCTTTTCTTTCCAAGTTCATAATTTGCGCCCATGAAATTAGTGTTATTGTCACTCTCGACCTCTTTACAAAGGCGTCGCCTTGCTGTAAACCTTTTATTTGTTGCAAAGAATGCTTCCGTTGTTAAATCGGATGCTACCTCGTTACGCACTGCTTTTGTCACCATGCATATAAATATGGCATGGTGATCTTTATATGATTTATAACATCTGCCTTTAGTAGTTCTTACTTGGAACGGTCCGGCATAATCTATCTCAGTATCAGAATATATTCTAGCTGAGACGAGTCTAACGTCAAATAGATCTGATATACCTTCGACAGTTAATAATCCAAAAACATTTTTCAATGTACGCTGGAGTGACCTGAGTTCCTCCATGCATGTTTTTCACATGGGCTTCACCTATTATTATTTTCACTGATAGATTTCCTGGAAGAAAGGAAGAAGTAGTTAACACTCCATTTTTGTCTACAAATAGATTTAGCGAGAGCATTTTGCTTTTCGTTGAGATTCTTTTATTTTTTTTCAAATCCTCTATCCCCACATTGTGGCTCCGGTGGCTCTAGATCTTTCATAATGTTTATTAGTGCCCATGTTAGTTCTTTTGATGTCACTGTTATTGAATCCGGTATGTGTTGTCCTTTCATACTCTTTGTAAAAACGCAGCACGAATGCCATTATACTAATGGGGGTTCAAATAAGTTTTAAGCCTTTTTATAACATCGAAGCTTAGTCAGAAAAATAGGTAGAATAAAGAATATTCAAAGTATTGCCCATCGTTAGCTACGGGTTTTTATCTTCTTTCAGCCAGCATGTAGGCGGATTCGGCGTCGAAAAAATTCCTCGTGTTTTGACGCGATCTATGAATCGACTATGGCTTCTTCGTAAGGGGTGGCGTGATGCTCGGCCGGTGGGGTAGGACACCCCATTGAAGCACCTTCAAAGTTTCCTTGACGACTCTTGCAACATGTGGCCGAGCGTTGTCGTGCTGAAAGATCACTTTGTCATATCTTTTGGCATATTGTGGGCGTTTGAGCTTCAATGATCGGCTTAATTTCATCAATTATCGTTGATAACGTTCTCCAGTAATGGTTTCGTTAGGCTGGATTAGCTCATAGTTGCTAACTTCAAACTGATCCCACGATTTTCTGCGCGCTTTGGTTTGTCGTAGTGAATCCACTTTTCTTCTCTCGTCACGATTCGATGCAAAAAAAACCCTTCCGATTTTGTCTTTGGAGCAGATGTTTGCACTTAAAAAAAACGGCGTACGACGTCTTTGGCTGAGTTCATACGGAACCTTATTTCCTTGTTTTACACCATACCCGTGGTCTTGAGATGGTTTTAAATCGCTTGTTGAGTCACTCCCAAAGTTTAAGAAAACTCCTCTTGAGTTTAGTATGAATCATGGCTCAATCACGCAAGTTTTGTTGGCACAAAGGTTGACATGGCTAGAGTACTTCATCGAAATGACACATACTGATTTATAGAAGGAAATGATGACTTTTCTAGTAGAGTAGAGTCAGTATTGTTGGGTGAAGCTTGGTAGTCAATGCTTTTGTTTATTTATTTTTTTTGTTCTGGAGAATTCCCTCGTGGTTTGGTATTGGCATCTTAGACGTTTGTAACCATTTTGGTCCATGCTGCCATAGTGGTTGTGCTTGTATTTGACGGTTGAACTTAAATAATTCTACTGCGACAGTTAAATTATTGTTTGTATTTGTGAAACTCTGTTTGCTACAAATGTCTCGAATCTGCTTCTTTTCCTTTATTCAGCTTTACTATTGAATCTGTCCAAGCATATTTATAGGTGTGTTATTGAAACCCATGTTTTGTGAAATTTATTGTAATAATTTGAACAGGAGTAGAGCACCACATAACTCCAGTCTTGGTAATGATACCTTGGTTTTGATGGGAGCTACATTTGTTTTCGCTACTATAATTGAGGTTGTTGGAATGTTACCGCGTATGCCTTTTCGGATGCATCACAAAATCTGTGAGTCTGTCCCACACTGTTAGTGTATTCTATCCAACGTAAGATCCTAATTTGTTTTATTTTAGGTAGTGTTTTCTTGTATTTGTTCCATTTTTCTGCAATTTCTATTGGCTTCTCTCCTCCTACCTAAAGAATCAAACAATTTGGACGCTTCTTATAATAATTCTCAGTTTGTTGTGACGGCGTATCCTGGGAATCCTGTTGAACTTGAATTCAAAATGGACGCTAGTTGGGTTCCAATATATCACCAGCTTTATTATGGTATTGTTTTATGGGATCTATACCTTCTCATTTCTGGGGAACAAAATATTTGTGGTCAACTGCCATCTTGTCTGATTTATGGAGCTTCCTCTCCAAATGCAGAAATCTGGCCTTGAATGACCTATGGATGGCGTGGAGTGTGGATTGAACGGTAGACTAACCACTAATCTCCCTGATGAGTTACTGCGATGAGTTGTTTTATGTTAGTTGTTCTTCATGGTTCATTCCTTTTCATCTTTGATTTCCTCTAATTCCCAGTTTTTTGTATTCATTAATCTCTGTTAGTGTTATCAAAATAAATCTTGGTAGTTTCGCTATTTGTTGCATCAATTATTATATGCCCAAATTCCGTTCGTTGTGAGATGGGTCTCCGTTCCTTCCTTTTGGTACTCCATCTAACATTTTCATTGGATAGAAGTCTGCTGCCAATAGTTTGTCGATTTTTCCCGGTTGGTTGTAGTTTGGACCTGCCCATACAAAATTATTTATGTGTTACCATTACCAAGCGATGATTTGTTGATCTGGCAATATGTTTGTCAAATTATTCATGGCTAACGCTTTTATTTGTACTGAAAAATATGACGGGAATCTTCGTACTTAATTACAAGTGGTAAATTTATTTATTATTCTCGCCTTAGTTTCCAATTCCTACTAATTCTACATGAGTTTTTTGTACTATAGATTTAGTCTGCTAACTGCTTGCGAATAGGCCACACCATAATTCCTCTTGCAAATCCAGCTTGTGCTGAGTTTGCAATAAAAAATACCATACGCTATTACACAATTCGAACCCAAATCGGCATCCGGCAAATTATCATCCCAAACTCAGGTCACCACGAGCCACGCCTCGCATCGCCATTCACCGATGTACGGTTCGCCATAAGAATCGCCATTCGTATCGCACTCTAATCAAAATTTCATCGTTCGAGGTCACGGACGGTCACGAGAAAATGAGTTCTTCGACTCCTACATATGGAACGTCAGTTTTTTAAGAGTGGAAAACTTCGCTTTGAATACAACAAATTCATGCAAGATTATCTGGAACCGGATCTTATGGAGAAAGTGCTATAAGACCACGACAGCTCGCCGGACCGAACGTGTTATTTTCCTCATCACGGTGTATCGGCAAACAAGAAGCTTTGCATCGGTCCCAAATTTTTACACAACATATTCGAAATAGCAGCTGATGTATCGGGATTATCGTTTGTGCACTTCGCTTACAATACTGCAAGAGCTTCGAATCCCTCAATTCATACCATCCATCAGCTAGCTCGAGGCGGACTGGAGAAATGTCTAATTGTAGGCAAAGTAGCATCGAAAGACGTACTGAAGCAAATGATGGAATTGTTCCAATGAGGTGGCTTCGAACTGAGGATATGGTTTTCGCGAGCATTAGAATCAACTTCACCTGAATTGGGGCGATTCAGTAAAAACACTTGGAATACTTAGGTCTCCTTCGGCCGATTATTTCGGATTCAACATCGGATATTCGAGCACCAACCAAACGACCAACATTTTCGTAGGCATGTAAGATACGATACAATTATGACCAAAATCATACTTCAAGAATTATTGGTACTCGGTGTACCGTGGAATGAAGCAGTCTCACAATCAATATCATCATTGGAGTTTGCCAGTCCCGTGTTGTTAAACCCTCATTACTACACAGTCATCTGTTGTGGTGAATAGGTCTCCACTGAGAAGATCCCAGTCATTGGCCACGCGAAAGCACTTACGAGACCAGCACTAATATTGACAGAAAAAAATAAAGTCAATGGTTGCAAAGCATGCAGAAACCGTAAGACATCGCTGCTGTCCGTGAGAGGCAGTCAATTTCTCGTCGTTCATGAGATGGTCTAAAGATCGATGATAAGCATGATAAGCGATGATAAGCAATTTCTCGTGACCTAAACTGGGCGATATGGATACCGACGACTTATGGTTCTAACAGGACGGCGCTATACGTGTCACACAGCTCATAACCTTCTGCACGAGCGATTTGAGTGCATTTCATTCTTTAAATTCATAAAAAGCTTTATTTCACCACAGTTTTGGCAGCTTTGCAGTCCAAGGTTGATCATTTGGGGCGAGTTTCATACTAAACATTTTACTAAACATTTAACAACAACATCATAAAATGGGAGACAGTTGCGAAATGTGATGGAAAACTGTGTAAGAGATTTCTAATTTTTTGTTTGTGCAATGATGTTGGAAAGTGAAAAAATTTACAAAACACAACAAAGATTTAATTAAAAGATTCAAATAAATTTTCGATAACGGTTGACATTGTTGGTTTTCTGAAACTTAAGCAGAAATAATGATTTTTGATTAAACAAGACAGTTTTGATAAATAATCTAGATAGTTAAATTTTTCACTTTAATACTGATCTAGAATACACCATCTAGATCTATGTATATTCATGGTAAAATATATATATTATATAGTCGGGTGCATAACAGCTTCACTCCACGAATATCTCGTAAGAGCTATACACTTTTCAAATATTTGCAAAACACGAGAAACCTCCTATGGAAGCCGTCAGCCATCACTTACGGTAGACCGATTTCGATCAAAATTCACTAGGATGAAGTTTCATCTCGATCTCGAAAATCGTCATTTCCGGTTAAATTTTGGAAAATTTATCTGGGACGTAAAAGTTGAAAGTTTCGAAGTATGAAGTTTCATCCCAATAAATATAACTAATTTGATTGAATATTAAAAAATCCCAACAATTTTGGTGGCCCGGCACTTCATAATATCGAGATTGTGTCATGAGACAATCACAAAATTTCTATAAACAATCGACCGATATAATTTATTGTGGTGGCGTAACGCTCCTTATCTGAAAATTCGATTGAATCGCGGTGATAAGATTAGACCTACCTAAACACACGGAGTAATATAACTAAAAATATCAAATTCCAATTATTAAAGTAATTCTTTAAAAAGTTTTGTATATTTCAAAATTTTATGACTCAATGATACAAAAATAAAATTAAAAATTAATCTTATAAAAATCAACTTCCGTAAAAATAATAAAAAGTCCACTCCCACAACTACGTATGATAAGATAAGACAAAGGTAAAATTTCTTCTTAAGAGAACTTCAATAACTACGAAACACCAGCCAATCATTTATTTCTTATTGGTTAGCGGAATTATTGGTCGAGCGATATTTTGATCGTATTGCGATGGTTGGGTGTACGAATTATGCATAACCGGGGCGACATTCAGTGGTAAATTTTGTATATTTTGTTGTGGCATCGTGGCCACCGGCGGAAGAGATGAAGTGTTTTCGTTTTGCGAATAAATTGGTGGTAAATCGTTATTATTGTAAGGTCCTGGTGCATAACCCATTTGACTTGGATACGTTGTATTAATGTATGGCGTTTGATGGTATTGCGGCTGAGGTTGATGCTGGTATTGCTGATGAAGAGAATATTGCTGGTCTTGTGCGCGCCCATATTGGAACAAATTTTGCGAATGCGGCGGTGGTCGATATGCGCTGGTATTTGGATCGTATGGCATTGGCTGTACTTGCGGCGGAATTTGCGCAATTTGAGGGTAGTTCTGTTGCAAGAATATTTGTTGCTGCAAATATAGTTGCGGATTTTGCTGCCCATCATAATTTCCAGTGTTCACCAACTGATTTATGCTGGCACAATTATTTAAAACATTTTTAATTTCGAGCAGCGAATTGTGTTTGCCGTTTGGCAACACGAATATACCAATTACTCCTAAGCCAATCAAAATCAATATAAATGTTAGGGCATGTACAAAAATTATATCAAAAAAGGACGACAAATAAAATATGGACGATATATTCGGCCATATATTATATGGGTAGAATATCGTTTCGTATTGAATTACACCGATTATTACATGCCCGATAAAATAACTAAAGCCCAAAATAATTTCATTGCATTTTAGATTCGTAAACGATAGAATGTTAATGTCAGGATGGGAAAAACCAAAACCGAGTCCAATATACAAAAACCAGAATAGGATTTTCATGTCCTGCCAATAAAGGAAATCGTACGAGAAGTATATCAGTAACACGATCATAAATATTATTTTAACTGTAATCGATAGGAAATAGTTGATTTTAAAGCTAAGCAAGGCCATAAATATTAAAGAAATAACTATGCCGGCCGTGCCAAACCATTGCAGTTGGAATAAATTCATATCGAATGAGTTAACCGAGGCAGATGTATGTAAAGTAATAAACGGAAAGTAGAAGTACATCAATGTTAACGCTTGCGATGCCAACGCATACACAATAAATCCAGTTTGCTTAATTCCAGATGATTCCGCTTTTAACGGTATATGCGGCAACTGCACATTTTCCGGAAAATTCCAGTGAGGCGGTGTAATATGGAAATATTTATTTTCAAATATTTCCTTATTCGTATTTTCCCGGTTGATATCATTATCCAAGCTTTCTTTGTAATTGTAAGTTCTCATACTATACTGAAGCACTTCGTTGATCAAGAAACATCCTATTATCATACACGTAGTGATCAAAAGAACAGTTCCAGTCGACATTCCATAATACGAGTTACTCCACCATTCAATATGATCAATTGATATCAACGCAGAAAAGTCATGCGCCGTCCAAACCATCGTGGACCCAAGACTTACACCGATCAAATAAATGAAATGCGGCATCGTTAATTTTAGGTGACGGTATTTTGATTTACTCGTCCGAATATTTATGTAGCTGAGCGCTGACACATATATAATGCCGTGACCAACAAATCCGAGGTATGCCACCGCTTGTACTGTAAATATAAACAGACAATAGGTTCCGTTAAAAAACACACAAAATTAATTAAAATACAATTAAGTACGCAGAGTATCACGATTTGAACATCTGATCTGTTTACCAAAATTAAAATAATTTACATTTATCGCTTATCGCGACCACCAAAAAAAAAATTATTTGATAAAAAATTTTTTCTATTCTAATATACGTACATTCTTCGGTCATCAATAGTATACCCGCGATGAGTAAGAAAACCAGCCCCACAATTTGGAAGTACATATGCTCGTATTTGTATTGCTTGTGTTTTAGTTTAATAGCCAGATGGACACCGCCAGTTAGCATTGCAATTATACCACCAACAATGTATGGCCAAAATTTAATATCACCGAAAGCGTTCGTGGCGAATTCGGTCGTCTGCGCAAAACTCACCATATGCCCCATGAATACTCCCGCCGGTAGGAATGCTAGCATAGCTATTCGAAAAATTATATAATTTTCAGATTGTTCAATCACGTCATATGAATTCACCAAAAAAATTGTTCACCTAATATTTCCGGGAATTCTTTATAATTTGCGTTCGACATTTTTACTGTGAATCCACTTTTCCACTCCACATTCAATTTTATATTTTTTGTTTATTTATTGGACTTCCTAATTTGTTGCGGCCACCTTTACGAAGTATTTAAGTTAAACTGCACAGACTGATTTATAATTACCGATTCGACTTATATGATATGTAAAATACTTGATAAGAGCTTTAAATAAATGGCTGATAACATAACAATACATTGTTCTCTGATAATGGAATAAATTAATTGCGCAAGTGAAGTTTCCATATACTCGTACCTGTTCGTTTTTTAGTTTGTGAGAAGTTATTTTTATTTTCTTTTATGACTGCTGATAAAATGCGGTTATCAAATTCGGATGATTTTACTATGTTCTCAAGAATACGAGTATTAGAGAGCGATGTTGTAATAATTAAACGTGCCAAATACAGTGCGACACTGTTAAACACATTCTCACGGTGCAAATAGTAGATGGCACGGTCTATAAAGACTGCCAAACAAGGGGACTACAAATAAATATATTAAAAAATAGCTTTCTAAGCAGCATGTTTTACAAGTCTGTATATTGAGTGTGGCTAGTATTAGTGAATTTTTTTTAAATATCGAGTAATTTATAAAAAAATCACGTCATATGGCGTAAAATATTGCTCACAGTGCTGTAAATGGGCGAATATTACCTGGTCATCGGGAACTGAGCTATCTTGAAAGTTTGAGCACTCAAGCTACTCAAGAATTGGTCCAAATTAAGATTGCAAGATATAGAATTTTTTGCCTACAGACAAATAAACAAACAACATATATTTACGGAAATTTTAACTATTTGAAAACGATAGACATCAATTTCAACAAATAAATTGAAAAAGCGACGAACCTGATATAACGTATTGTACATAACGGAAAATAATTTAAAATGCCATCAATGGAGCACTAAGCTGTCCTGTAAGTTTGAGCGCTTTAGCTTCAAGAAGTTGGTAAAAATTCGCTTTCAAAATACCGCGGAACAGACAAACAAACACGAAAGTGAAATAATTGTTTTCGGAATTCTAATAGGAATTATCTTATTATTGTCATCACGATGACATCTATTGTTGAATAGTAAAGTTAATTTTGAATAAATCTCATAGATACACTGCAGGGTTGATATTAGCATTAAGTTTAAAGTATAAAATATCTTTTCGCGGCGACCAAGTCTTGCAATTTTAATTTGTATATTTGTACAACAGAAATAGGGCAATATAATCTTTTGTCCGATACAACTCACGACAAGAAGACCTTACAAATCTTTTCTAATTGTAAATACTTCGAATTTTACTCCTTTATACCAAGGTAAAGATCGACCTACGGGTTCTAAGCAAGAATCAAACCATTCTCTTAACAATATTTTTATTGATACTATTTGGGACTGGAAATAGCAGCGTAATAACATCATAGTTAAATTCTAGCTGAGGTTGCCATCGGGTTGCTTTATACAAGCCCGCACTAACATGACATTAGTGAAATTATAAAATTTGAGTCAGGATGTACCTTAGGAGCCTGCCTTGTACGTCTTGCTGTGAGTATTATCCACCTCAGAGGCGCATGCTTCGTTTGTTTAGTGAGTGCCTTTTAACAGTCACAGTTCCCCTCAAACTGTCTAGATTTTCTCAAAATATTTGAGATTGGCGCAGTAAATTCGGAGTAAATTTCGTGTACCACCCGGCCATTCCTACAAGGTCGAAACAGAAAATTCGCAAATCGATTCCATTTGACTTGGCTCATTTAATAGTAAAGCCTGCACTTGGGAATAGTTGAGCGACTTTTACGTAGAGACCGAAGTGTTCTACTAAAGTGAAGGAAACAATTAGGATGATATCCAAATACACACAAATATTATGTTTCAGCTCGTGAGGTACCACTCTGTCCATATGGTGGCATGTTGTTTGCAGCGCGTAACATAAGTCGAAGCGGCCTAACGACCGTGAATGCTATATTCTCAATCTACTTTTGGTAAAGGTATTGCCAAAAGGGACTTGAGGTCTATAGCTAGCATAAAATTAGTGTCGTGGAGGCCACCGAGTAAGCGATCTATTGTTGAAAACGGATGCGGCGCGTCTTGATGTTTTTCTTTACTCGTCGATGTGAGATTTCCACATTTATATTTGTTTGTTGAGTTTTATCCTTTGAGTTGTTGAGTCATCGATGTATGTTGCTTCAGTTTTACTAGCGCAGTTTCTAGAATCCGAAACGTGTGTGCTGGAGGTATTTTGGAATCCATTGGTTGAGGTTGACTTTTTACATAATTCTGCTGTTATTTCAAACTAATTTGTCTGGAAACTCATTTCTCCATTATGGACTAATATTTTGAAAATTGATGCATCTCGCGGTATTTGTACCGTGGAGGGCATGGTGCCGTGCCATCTTGCCTTATTGATGTTGAAGACAGCTCCTTCTCCCTTGGATTTAGCCTCTTTGTCTTAAATAGAATCCAATGAAATTATTCAGTGATGCCAAGTTTTTTTGCACATGTAATTTATGGCAGCAACAATTCCAATAATAATGGATCCCATGATGTGACATCGACATCTAGTTTTCTTATTGGGGCTGCTGTCTCTGTTTGACACGCTAGCAGTTTCTTGATGTTTGTTGAGACAAGTATTCGTTTTTATAAAATGAAAACTCGTTTACCAAAATATACTTTTATCGATTAGATAAGACCAAGTAGATAGTACCTCTAAGTGATGCTGGTTACAGACTCCTATATCTTCAAGGAAATTATGAAAATTTAACAGTTTTTTTGCAAAATATTTTTATATTACGATTTATGTTGACATTCCACAAAAGCATCTATATTTTATTATTGTTGCTTTTTAGGACAGATTTAGGACAAACTTCATCAACGTTGGGTGGGGAGGAGCTTGAAAAAACTGGTCACCAGACAGTAATATCATATAATATAGTAAGCCAAAAAGTTGAGGTAGCCAGTCAATGTTTGTCCAGAGGCTCCAATTCCAATATTTTTTATGGAGTTTTTTTTACAGAATAAAGTGCTGAAATAGCATTTTAAGTTTTCTAATTCATTAGACTCCCAGCTTTGGTTGCTGACTCGAATGAAACTCAGATATTTAGCTTTATCTGGAAAGTTCACACTGATAATACCATTTAAGGTGACCAGTGTGAAGAAGTTTGTATTTCCTGTGCCGCTACCAAAGTTGGGTAAACACGTAATCTATTACGTAGATTATATAGCGATTTCTTGCATCCGTAACATCGACAATGTCGACAACGTCAACTACCTGAGCCATAATGTTAAACACTAAATTTCCCATTAGTCGAGCTGATAAAGTTGCTGTTTAACTATTAATTAATTGCCTCATTATCCTAGAGACCTAACCTAATATATGGACCGACTCATATGGTGGCCTAAACTACTTTTCATTGGGTGTATAAGAACACGATTTTACAAAAGTCGCCGGTAAACGTGGCATTATAGTAATTACATGGTCAACCTGGACAACATCAGCATTCACAAATAAAATCCAACCCACTCAGTCTCACCTCTAATGTACCAGGTTCACATTTAATTAGTTCACTGTATTTAAGGCAAAAGTACAAAAGTTTTGACATTTAACTGCACTTTCAAATTAATTTTTGCATAATTTGTCAATTCGCTGAATAAAATATTTATAGTTCAACTTCAACGTTATATTTAGTTTGTGCAAATGTCAGTAGATGTCAGCAAAATATAAATTGTTATAAATTTTCCATTTTTATAGAGATGGCACTTTTAATTCTTAATTATCGTTTTAAAACAAACATTCCTATTTTATGTTAAGCGGTTTTGTTTAGAAAAAAATTGTATTTAGTCTGAAATGAACGTGTAGACTGTGTGCCTCACGCCAATTTTATTTATACGTACAAAACAAACCGCACCTAATTTTTAATTAAAATGTGCTAAATAAATTAAGATTTATTAATTTCCGAAATATTTCTAACTGGAGATTGATCAATTTTAACTAATTTTGCAGGTCGGAACTGAATATCAATTGAATATCAAACACATTTTGGTCTATGAATATTCGAGACATCTATCAACGAATAGTAGGAACTAATCGCCAATTTAGATAGGCGAACATTTAGACAAAAAATCGCTAATTTAATTTAAATTTACGGCAATTTAGTGTAGTCATTAATTTATACTGTGTGTCTCACGACGCTTGTCTTGTCTAAACTTCCGACTAACAAAATTACTAGTTAGTTTATAATAGTCGTTCATGGAAGGCGGAAAAACGAACCGTAACCGAACGAGTAATCGACATCACGTAAAATTTGGTAGTTGACGCGTAAATCTCCATCTCTGTCCGCAACTGTTGGCTCAATTAGAAAGAACGCAAAGCATTTTGCATGTGTTTTCTAGAGAGTTATGATATTTACGAAATACAACATACCTTCACTATCTGCGTAAGTACAACAGGTCATTAATAAAAAGCTCTCGGGACAGATCATACATTTTCCTTCTTATCTTAAATGGATTTTTTATTCGTATGAGTCCCCATACAACTAGTATACGTTTAGGCGGAATATTCGTACCACAATTGTTGTGTGTTTAAAATCAAAATGAAGGAGGGGTGAATATGTTTTAGCCAACACCCGACTTTCATTTACCACGAACGTATACAGAAAAGGATTACTTGCCCTGCACAAGGCCCATGCATTAAAATTTGACTCAATATCTGGTGGCGGTTTGGTGTAATACATTAATGAATGTGGTAAAATCGTCCTTTGATGCTTTTACAGCCAGAAGCCAATTTCGTCTAATTTATTACCAACCTTACCCAGATAAGATGCCCATGGAGCAACATTTGATATCTGGTAACAATCTGGTGTAATAAATTATTAAAGGTGAAAGGTGGTAAAATCGACATTTATATTATATATCTGAAGCTCATATCGAAAAGCTTGCATCTAACGTGATCTACATTCCCTATAAATGACTCATAGAGTGCCATTTGGCCCAATATCTAATGTAATAAATTAATGGTGGAATTGACATTTTCGATTACATAATCGAAGTCTATATCGTCTCAAGCCAATTCCGTCTAACCTAATATTTGACCCAATATTTGGTGGCGGTTTGGTGGCGCAAAAATAATTTATGGCACACCTGTATAAGGTTGATTTGCCGTCTACATGACTCCTACTAGGCAAATTATAGGGGTGGTTTTGAACTAACCAATGAAATGTAATTAATTTATAATAAATTCTAGTCCAAGAACCAACCCGATACCATGCTACATCAAAAGTTACAATTTTGGCGGTGCAGGTTTAATTAAAAGCTCGTTCTTCAAAAACGATAACTGTAATAAAATCGGGTTTTGTTGTAATCAATTGTAATGAATGCATAACAAATTATGGTATAGGTTTCATTGAGGCAGGCTAATTTGCTCGGTGCAAGTTTAAAGCGTTGAAAAATTTTCTGAACTTTCATTGGTTGATCCTTGTTGGTTGAGAATTTAATTTTTGCTAAACTTCTCAACATCATTGCAAAAATTGAAAACGCTTCTATTGAAGCTACAACTTTCGGTACACTAATTTACAACAAAATTTCCAAAACTTCAAGTGAAGTTTTATTCCGAAAAGTCAATCCGCTTTAGAGATGTCGGATTTTGGCGAAATAATGTTTTTTTTATCAAAACTCGTCATTTCCGGTAAAATTCTAAAATGAGCTGAACTTATTTGCTTTCAAATTTTAATTCCAATCGCTTTGTTTATAATCGTTTTACTTTCTTGTACGAGGCAAAATAAAATATCGTAATCATTAAAATTTTCGACCTCGAAATTTTTGCAGATTTACCATTCGCTATCCGCCGAAGTAAAACCCAAGTGGCTTTAAAAGCGGGTCCTCCCTAGAGCCCAGACGGTTGGTCTGATCGTGGTGATATTTCGTAATTAAGCTTTTTCCATTAATTGGAGATGTTAGTGATCTTTGGTTGACATCAATCCACCGGAAGTGGCACCTTTCGTAGGAGCTAAAAAGTATATAGCATTTACGAAAAAACGAGAGTAAATTAAATTTGAAACAACATTAGTTCAGATAATTTTTGAAAACGTGATACTTGAACTTTTTTCCATTAATTGGTAGATCCTTGCGAACTTTGGTGGAAACCTAGATAACGGAAGTGGGTACTTCAATGAGTGCTTTTTAAATTTTTGCAATTCTGTTGAAACTTTAGCATTTACATAAATGACAAAGAATTAAAAGATTCAAACAAACTTAAAAATTTAATTGTCAACCAACAAGGAAGGGTTGAACTTGTTGGTTTTATGAAATTAAAGTAGTTGGCCACAACTTGTTCACTCCTCCATTTATTAATACACATACGCTATTGAGTATTGCACATTTCCATTTTTATCCTAAATTGTAGTTACTAAATTCTCTTTGTATGAAAGCCATTATAGTTCCGACAGAAAATCTGACATTCCTAGGTCTTACTGTAGAAATCGCTCTAAAACAGCACTTTCCACTTATCTAAATTTGAACAATTAACTTTGCAGCACAATCATTTCGTCGAAACTGAACTTGCTTTTACAATATATTACGTAGAACTGTAAATTAATCATTAGACGAGGAAAACCGAAGAGAAAATTTGAAAAATTAATTTAACTCTACCGACCGTTTACACAGTACTCGGAGCGTAATTTTAAGGCCTTGCTAATCGATTATAAAACCAGGTATACCAAAATAGTTGTATGGCGCGTTCGATTATAAAATTAGAGATTAGCAATCGGAAGAACTCGATTGATTTACAAATTCATACGATTATAAATTACTGATCGAAATTATTAGATAAAATCCAAAATTATGCAGCCGTTTGTGTGGGTGTACTGTAGGGGTAATCGTCGATTCCGCGAACATACACTTTATTCAATACGAATCGTCATATTATCGCTGATAACAAGACACAAAATACACCTTAATCAATTAATAAAAATCCATTATCATTATTAAAATTATGGCGAACCTGTTATCAGTGCACAACAAGCAATTATTTGTATTATCATTGTTAATTAATTCCATAACGGGCCCAGTTTTATTTTGGTGCTCACGCGAAATGATCATACTAAAATAAAATGGCCTCGAAGCGCTTAGATTTATTACCGGAACTGTTAGGTAACTATTATTGTTTTGTGGTAAATTTACGTCCGATTTGATAATCATTAATTTCTAGCTACGCTAACATTTCTACCCCTTGGAGTTTATATGGGATTCTTCACACATTTTTATTTTGTCAATCAAGCGGCAGAATATACATTAAATTTTACCGAGCAATGGCCGCATTTAGTTAGTTCGGTTTGTGCACTCCTAACTGGTATCTTATTTATAATGAGACGGGTTAATGGACCGTCCCGCTACCACTTTGAACACTTTTACGTATTATCGGTCGGAATGTTTATTGTATTGGTTGGCGGCATAATATTCTCAAGGGCCAAACGTAAGTAGTTATTGATTTTAGTGTCACATAGTCTATTTTGATATTTTGATTCAGTAAGTAGTCAACGAAATTTTATTTTATTTGTTAAATCGTGTAATTAGTGAAAAGAAAATTAATTATTGAAAAATGAGATCAAGGAAAGTGAGGAGGACTAAAAACACTAGAAGTCCACCTTCAACACCATCACCGCCACCATTACGGTATCATTGTACAAAGCGTACGGGGCCGCGTCATATGCATCAAAATCTTGACCATCAACCTGTATTCACAATTTCGATACCACATCCACCCTGTACCTGCCAACAGCCAGATTGCTGCGAGGAATGTTGCCAGGAGGTGGGGAACCAAGAATTTTACGATACAATAAATAATGATGCATGTTTTGTAGATGAAGAGGGTGTAAAACTTCCGACTACTTCACGAACTGACCCATTGTACTTGGAACATTTATCTATGTTGTCGTATATGATGCCACTGGTTAATAACGCGGCGCCCGGTTTACCTTTGGACACGTATCTAAGGTCGCCAAAGCTTGTATTTGATTTAATGCGGCTGAAAGATATTTATGAGGCGAACATGAATCTCGTTAAGGCTATCATACATATAAAACAGTGGCATGGTCGGGTTGACATGTTCAATCCGTCGGCCGGAGACCAACCATCAAAATTGCATGCGACCTACCTGCGTCTAATTGATATTGAAAGAGAAAATTTAGAGATATACCATCGCATATTACACCGAGGATCAAACTATAAAAATTCAGATTTTGCAAAATTTTGGATTGAGCAGATGAAAAATATTAAGCGAAAAGCGAAATTTCCCATCGTAGTACCTGGATTTGTGCAAAATAATCTGGACCTTATGGAATCCCCTAAATCATTAACGAGCTTCTTGGCATTGTCAAAGCCACGCATATTTATCGATTTAAAAATTCAAGGGCTTCGAAAAATTGGCCGCCTCATAGTAATCCTATACTACGATATAGTCCCAGAAACGTGCCAAAAATTTTTTGAGCTCTGTTCTAATTATAAAAAATCGATGGACGAAACGAACAAAAAAAATCCGAAATTGTACCCGAATTATGTAAATAATTCAGTTTCGTATATATTCCCGGGTTTATATGCAGAATTTGGTGAGGCTACATCAGGGGCGGCTGATTCCGATCCAGGGGATGACGTGGGACAAAAGAATGAAAATTTTAAAGTGTTACATCGGCACTCCGGTATGCTGTCGGTCTCAAAAGGTTTTAACAATAGAATAACTACACGGTTTACGATTACTTTTAAACCATTACCGATAATGGATGGGATACGGGTAGCCTTTGGGCGGGTGGTTCATGGTGCGAATGCATTAAAAAATCTTGAAGGTTATGGATCTAGGCATGGTCATCCACTAGAAAATATTATTGTTTCGAATATGGGAATTTTAAAGAGTTCTAGGCCTTGAAAAAGTTTTATGTTTTTATAAAATAAATCGATTTAAATTTTGTTCCAACCCTAATTTTTTGTTTGTATATTTTTCGGTTTTTACAGTTCCATACGGCGGCCTTTACACCATATTTGCAGGGAAAGGGATATGCTATATTGCAGCCCTTTCATATCTGAATATTCGGATCGGTAAATCACGGTACCGAATGATAAAACTGTTAGCACCCCATTGGATTTATCTATTTGGGGTTGCAATTGGAGCGACAGTGACCATTACATCAAACGATGGCCAATTCCATTATAATAATGCCGTAGGACTCATGTCTGCGTTAATCATAGTATTTTCGGTTATATTGCTTAGCGGATATTTGGCCAATGAAATGCTGCACATTCAGAGACGAATTGATTATAAGCGAAGTCTGGATGACGATATAAATCGCGAAAACCATCAAGCGGAAATATTTTCAAATAAATATTTTTTAATTTCGGAACCACGGTCAAATACTCAACCAGCGAACATGATCAATATGGAATTGGTGTTGGACTGTAATAGAGCAGTGAGTTCTATCATTTTTGTGGTGATCGGTAAAATCGGCGAAGTCGCCTATTTTTATGCCCCATTCTTATATATGTATATTTTTGGAGCCCGTGTCAGGGACATGACTACGGTATCATTTTTTGAGATCAACTGGTACGGTTTGATCGGAATCACCATTTCTTTGGTTATATTGTGCTGGGGTCCGTATAAGCTGCACTTTTTACTGTCATGTGGAATTAAATTGGTAGTACTGGTGGTTCTACTCACAGTAGCAGTTCAAGATGACCATATGGAAGCGGTTATGGTTGTCATGGCTATTGCATTTGCAATTTTTGGATTTGGCTATGGCTTTTCTGACATTAACATATTGTCGTACACTAGTCTGAAATATAATGAATTAATTTTGGCAATTGGGTATAGCGTCCAGTACATAACCATTGGAATTATGAACTACTACTCTATAATTTTGCCGCGTTTCATATTCAATTATACGAGCAGCTTCACCCTTATTTTTGCACATTCGATTACGTTCAGCATATTTATTTTATTTGTGGCCGTTACGGCGATATATTTGGTGCCAAATCGTACCCAAATATCACTTCTTGAGATTAAAAATGCTAGGTTTGGAGAAACGAATATTCTGTTTCGTGTTCAAACAACGGTTACACATTCAAATAACAATTTTCCACCACCATACATGCCGGAACAGACTACACATTCCTACCCAAATATACCACAAGGGTCCCAAGTCGCACCTCTCGGAGTTATACCGGGCACGAATTACCCACATTTTTATCAAGTACCACAGCTTTATTACCAACAACAAATGCAACCACCATGGCTTCAGGAACTACAACAGTCACCGTATTCAGCGTATGGTCCCGTTCCTGTACCTGCTCATCCTGTAACACCACCGCCAGAATATACCGCGATCTCGTTCGATCCGTCACAAACACAGACGCGAAGCAATAAAATCACAGAATTGTAATTTTTTATATATTTGTAAAATAAAAAATATTTGTAGCGGACTAGTATTTTATTAATTATCCTTAATATTGAATGAACGTCCTTCCAACTCCTCGACGTTTATCGGCGTTGTCATTATATCATTTTTCCAAAATTCGTGATTTTAAAAAATTTGACAATTTATCTATGATGTTCCATTCAAACTTTAATTCTTCTGGTTTCCTATACGTAAGAATACCAGAAAATCAAATCATGCATCCTATATAATGACGAACCCTATCGTTTGCGTGCCAAAACTCGCGTGCCAAGGCCTCTTTCAAAATAAGCTGGTACTGTTTGGTTTGTACAACCTTAACCAAACTCTGTCTTTTGACAAACAAGGAAAGTTCTTGGTGTTGGATTGAAACCGAAGGTTTAACTTTATCTTTCGAATCTTTCGATTAGGTTAGAAAAATGGCAATTCTGTCTTTAGGAAATCAAATATCTCTGAATACAACCTGAATGAGCATGGATTAAGAGCCGATCCAAGAAGATTACTGGTATTCTGGCAGACTAGGAATGGCAGGTTATTCTACAAACAGGCCCCCAAAATCTGAGATAAAACCACCGCAATGTTTGTTATACAACTATCGCGAACTTGGCGATTCTTGTTTAACATCGCGACAAGTTTTCGGTCGTCTTCTCCGGGATAAAACATAGTGGAAAATAAGAAAACTCTGATCAGACTTGATATATAAACGTAAAATGGAAAAATTTGTTAATCCTAGGAATCATATGCATTGTGAAATCAAAGCCGAAACCAAAGGAAGTTGTTTGGACCACGCAAGAGAGATGAAATTCATGAAATCTAGGAACTTGATGAAGTAATAACGGCGGAAAAAAGATCTGCGACAGCCAAATACGGAAAGAAGGATTGCGGGCTCGAACTTTATTTTTGATTTCTCGAATAGATCAACCAAGTACCTTGATGCTGATGTAGCGATGTTTAAAAGTGGAAACAGATACTTCCGGAGCTAAAATTATTGTTGAATGGTTTTACCTTTATAATACGGAAGATGTTCAAAGACTGCCGTTACCATGCCGGTCTTCCGACTAATCGGTTTTCTAAAACACTAGCTGAGAAGTGCTTATAGTTACGTCAGATTTAAAATCGACCAGTGATAGTTGTTAACTCATCCGGCCGCTTGGGTCACTGAATTCATCAGAAGAGTAGCCAAGGAACTCGATGCCGCTTTATTTAAAGTTTAAGTTTCTAACGCTTTCTTCGAATAAGAGCGGCATATTGTTACCTCGATACTTCTACTTTAGGATCATATATTTCGATCAGTGAAATAGCAGTAGTAATAAAGACGAAGGAATATTATCTGCTAATTGTTGGGTTGCTTTTGCCAAATGGCCAAAAGTGATATTTTATCAACACGGTAAGAAAGATCATGAGGATAGTCCCAGAAGTACTCAACTGCCAGTAATGTACCTTTTGAATTATGCAACCTGAGAAAAACCTTGCGCAAAATGAACCCCTGTCAGACGCAAATGATGATTTTGATGACCATCTTAAATCAAAACTTTCGGGCCTTATTAAACTACTTGACAGTTTCTCGCAAAAAATACCTAACTTTCACAATGAAAATACTCGTAATGTCGAAATTTCTGCGCCCATTTCGAACTCCCCCACCTTAGATTTAACAATGATGCATCAAACTCTACTAATGCAAATGAAACAACTATCACAATAAGTGAACAGTTTAAAAAGCAGCAACAAGAATCGAAAGCCAACCTGATAACCTGATAACCACAAACCATTTAAACACTACTAACACTCAAGTACCTTCAACAATAAACAACGCGACTTAAAGTTTACCTACTTATACGCAAACCAATTAGTTCTGCAACAGCAGCCTTTCCATTCATGCCGAATTATATGATGCCAAGTTATTACTACAACCATGTTCTCCTTTTTAATGAACCACTCCAACGCCACAAAATACTGAACACCACAATAATAGATCAAGAAGCTTTCCTGACCCTCGAGAGGATTGACCCTAACCTAGGGGTTTTACAATTCAGGAAAATACTTGGGTCGGTTAAAAATTGGCTCAAATTATAACACTTAAATGAAACCAGCTATTCATGAACTAAGTATATGTTTGATCAAGGCTCCAGCCATTATCCTCTTTCGATCGTTATCCCTCGGCTATTATCCCCGTTCATTTTCTCTCATTCCTCCGATTATAACTCCTCCCCCTTTTGGCTCTCAAAGAGATTTCCTATTATAATAATTTGCATAATTTATTTGAAACTATTTCAATTGCAATAATTTGAAGATTCCGGGAACTTAGGTACCAAGTGGTTGGCCCGAAGTACCAAATTATATAAAAACACGATATATTATTGGGAACAATTAGATGATTAAGGTATTCGCACGAGTAAGATTAAAATAATCGGAGGCAATGAAAGAAGGAAAATTACCGGAGTGGACCGAAGCTAGTGACTGGGGCTAATAGCGAGGGTAATGACGAGGGGGAGGGGTAATGGCGGATGGGTAATGGCTGGGGTAATTAAGGAAGGGGGATACCACCCTGGGGTAATGTCGTTTTATGGGTTTTAGTAGAGTAACGTACCCCAATTGTCCTTGAAAAACCTAACACCGGGAAACAATCTTATCCCGCTCAAACTACAACGAATCAGAATTCACCAAATACTCAGACATCCTAATTTCCGATATTTTGAAGATAAATCAATCGAACGAGCCAAATCGGGATCCAACACAGCTTTATATTAATTTTATTCTGCCACAGATCCAGAACCTCAACCGTCTAACTTTATGTTGTCGTCGACTTTATTACCATGTGAAAAACGCTACTATAGTAAAACTCAGCAAGTTCGTACGAAGTTGTACTGGTATAATAGGCGAAGGCGTCGTTCCAACATAATCGATTCAATTATTAAAACCAGAAGTGCAATTTTTCAATTCTCCATCTTCTGTCAACACTGCAAGCGGCGAGAAGAAGGGTGTTTTCTCTCACTATCACAACTTGAGCAGCTTGCTTTTGAAACGCAATGCCGCAAATTATCATCAATTGACACTTATACAGAAAAAGGCATTAAAACAATGAATTGAACAATTTCCATCATCTAAACAGCTAAGGCTTGGCAAAACTACTTTAATATCGCGATATCCCCAGCCAGACATACAATTTTATTTTATGAGCTAGACTGGATGCTTTTTCTAGGAGCCATAAAGTTGAATTACAGTAGTTGGAAATCGCCAATGACCTTTGTCTGTAAGGAAAGTGAAGTTGGGTAGATTAGTCCAAGCAAAACGTATCATCATCATTGACTTAAAAGATGCGTTTTGGCAGACACCTCTCGACCTCATTTGCTGTACCTGGGCGGCTCTTATATCACTTCACGATCGTGCCATACTTATGAACTGCACTCGGTCTTATGTGCCGCCAAATAAATAAGGTGATACCATCCGAGATACATGAGAAAACGTGTTTAGCTACCTTGCACTTCGGCTACTTTCGAGGGGCACTTTCAACTTCTAGGATATATAGCTAACTCTCTAAAGGAAGCGGATCTTCTACGGTAAATCTTGGTAAATGCAAGTTAGTTTTAAAGAAAGTTTATTATTTGAGATATAAGTTGTTGGAGACTGTTGTTGGAACTTTATTTACAATTGTGGTAATAGAGGGCTATCCATTCCCGATTTACATAGATCACGCGTCACTAAGCTGGTTAATGAGTGAAAAATATCTGTCCGGTAGACTTGCGTGATGGTGTTTAAAACTCCAACCGTACAATTTTGAAATCAAGTCTCGTAAAGGTTCCCAAAACACCATTGCTGATTCTTTGTCTAAAGTTGTCTGCTCCGCAAATCTGAGAGTACCCGATGAATTAACAATAGATTTAGCTATACACAAGCATATAATGAGAGTACAAAAACCTTGGCAAATTTGAAACGACAGTTCTTTCGGCCACACACTTTGAAAGGCATGAGAGAATTCGTACGCAACTGCGACATTTGTAAAATTTACAACCCCGTAAAACAATCGTTAAAGCTACCGGTGGGATAGTAACTAGAATCTCATCGACCGTTGAAACTGATGTAAATCGATTTCCTCGTCATTGTGGGTTTACTCATTATTATGGATCACAATTCAAAGTTTGTTCTACTTCCACCTCTTCGAGAAGCTAACACAAAACATGCATATTCTTGGAAAATTAATTATTTAATGCATTCTCAACAGTTTATGCCTGCAGTAAAGGATTATGGCGTTAATCATATTCGAAATCAAATCTATTCCTCTAGTCCAATGAATTGGAAAGCATCAACAGGACAATTTCAGGAGTCATCAGTCATCTCTACAGCCCAGGCGGATAGACTATTCGGAATTAAACTTCCAAGGTCCTTGCGAAACTTGATCATAATCAAGTTCAGAAATCATGATTAAATTATCAACAAGCGTTGACCTTGTTGGTTTTCTGAAATTTAAACAGGAATAATTACTTTTGATCATACAAGCCGGTGTCCGGTAAATTTAATTTTTCCCTTTAGAAATCAAGTGTGATGTATCCGAGGTCTATGCATACATGCGTCGTAAAAGAAAGTCAGGTGTTGGTCCTCCGTTTTTTAATTCGAAAAGTACCGTTCAAGCAAAGTAATGGCTTGATAAGTGTAACCGTCACATGTTGGTTTGCTACGTTTAAGCGTTGTGGTGCAATCGGTAGTTAATTCGGAAAAGAGAAAAATAAAATTCACAAAATCGTTTTGGAAGACCGTAAAGTGAAGTTGCGTTAAATAGCTGACCCCTTAAAGATATCAGAAGGAAGTGTATACACTATTTTGCATGAGGGTTTATTCATGAGAAAACTAGGTTCAAAGATGATGCCGCACTAGCTCTCTTAGTCTTAGATTCCTTTGGAATCTAACCCTGAGTACTGGATCTACAGACAATATCTAATTTAGAGTTATCTTTCAGTTGGTTTCTATACAGTCTTTTTAAGGAGAAACATCAACCACTCTTAAATACAGTCTGTCTACTTGTCATGATTGCGATGCCGTTCTACATTCAGAGCGATGCAGTTTAAATCTTTTCTCTTATGTTTTCAGGTTCAGGAAAGGCTAGAGCCTTTTCTACTTCACTCTCCTAATTATAGGAATTGTACTACCCTCCCTTTGAGCCATATTAATTACAGCTACCGTCCGTGCTCATTCGTGTTTATTAATTTAATACTTTATGCACCTAATCATTACTGGAGTACGGGATTGACAGCCTCCACGAAGTATTCCTAAATGGATACTGGCGTACTCTGGGCAATATTTTGTAGAACGAACAGTTGTGGTACCCAATCCCCTCGTAGTAGTGAAGCAGAATAGCTAATTAGGCAAAATAATACCCCAGGTGGTGCACCAATATCAACATTGGTAAATCCACTCTCTGTGGAGACTGGCCCTATAGATTCTGGGGAGGGCCATATATTGCATTACCAGGGAACATCAAATCCGTTCCAGAGAAGCCCAAATTTACAACGATCACCGATAAAGAAAAATAGAAGCAACTCGGTAGCTGACCAAGCCGATACTTTTTCTAACGCTATACCTAGACAAACATTACACGAAATAAGTGATGTCACCGGAAATTTTACTTTGCAAATAGCCGAATCTGATAAAACAACTGTTGACCTAGAAAAGGATAAAATGAATCTCTTGGCGAGGCTAGAGCATATGAAGCAATTATTTGCCAAGCTAAGTGAAGAAATTGAGTATCTAAAGCAAGAAAATGAAAACCTAAAAATGAATCGGGATTCAAAAGAAGATTGCGATATAGTAAGCATTGAACCAGACCCAAACTAATCTATTCCACTGATGAAGGTGAATTACAAAGAGAGACGGACTGGTTCCTAAAGAAGAAAAAACAGTCCAGGAAGAGTAAGCAAAAAAAGCAGAATCGTCACCTGAGGCTGAGCAATTAAATGGTAGGGGACAATCTAGTCCAGATTCAAACGATGCTCAATCCAAAGCCATTCAACCAAAAAGAAGTAACTCTACCAAGAACACTACACCAAATTTGGTGCGCGTTAAATAATGACGTTTGGAAAATTAATACTCTGGACTCAGATACTTATAGAAAGAACCTTATCTATGAAATTGAATGCTGAAAAGTATCAGTGGTTCACTTACGAGAACAAACAGGCCCGACCTATAAAAGTCATGGCAAGAGGTTTGCATCACACTTGCTCAAGCAACGAAATGAAAGACTTACAAAATAAAGGTCTTAAAATACTTAATGATAATCCAACAAAAAATGTTAAGTAAGAACACAACTTTCAAAATAGCAATCTGGAATGCGAATGGCGTTATGCAACATATTCCAGAAATAGAAATATTTTTAAATTCAGAAAAAATCGACATTTTCTTAATATCTAAAAGCCATTTAGTTAAATCTTCGTTTGTTAAAATACGGGGTTATAACTTATATCACTTCATTCATCCAGCAGAAAGAGCAAGAGGTGGTTCGGCATTACTAACAAAAGAAAATATAAAACACCATTTAGAATCAAATATCGAAGAAGAAACTATGCAAGTTACTACTGTAAGGATCCAAATTAAACACAGACAGCTTACTGTCTCTGCAATATATTGTCCTCCCCGGCATAACTTGAAAAGGGAGAACTACCTTAAACTCTTTAAATCGTTTGGACGTGATTATATTATTTGAGGTGACTTTAATGCTAAAAACACCTATTGGGGATCTAGACTTACGACGTCAAAAGGTAAATAATTACTTCAAGCAGGGCATACATCAAAATGTGAATTTTACTCTGGTGGTTCCCCAACATACTGGCTCAGTGACGGAACGAAGATACCTGACCTAATAGACTTTTATGTAGCAAGAGGTATATCCCAAAACTACATTCACATTGAAGACAGTAATTCTCTAGTATCGGATCATTCCCCGGTTATCATGACAGTCAGTGAAATGGTAATTCAAAGGGATAGTGCACCCAGATTAACAAATTCTAAAAAAAACTGGGATCTCTTTCGTGAAGTATTGGAGGAAAAAATCAATCTTCAGGTACCGATAAAAAATCCCCACCAGTTGGAAGATGAATTAGAACAACTGAATGAAGCAATTCACTATGCTGCTTTGGCAAGTACCCCCCTTATACAAAATAAAAAGAAGCTTAACATATCCTATCCAACTGAAGTTAGAGAGTTGGTAAGACAAAAACGACGGGCACGTAAAACCTGGCAAATAACTAGAACACCGGAGAACAAAACAATTCTTACCAATTTAGGTAAAAGTCTCAAATCTCTTCTTAAAGAAGTTAAAAATGCCTCAATCAGCAGATATCTAGTTAGCCTAACTGATGAAGAAAATCTGATTATTCTCTGTGGAAGGCGACGAAGGGACTCAAAAGACCCAAAATGCAAGTGCCTCCACTTAAAAAGAAGGATGGAAACTGGGCAAGAGGTCCTAAAGAGAACGCTGATCTGTTTGCGGAGTATCTCGAGGATACCTTCCAACCATTACCAAGGCAAACGGCCAATGAAAATATAATGTCAATCCAAAAGCTAGATGATTTTGATATACGCCCAGTAATTCTCAAAGAATTAAAAAAAGAAGTAAAAAGCAACATGAATGTTAAAAAATCCCCAGAATATGACTTGATTACTTGCCAAATAATCAAGGCTCTACCAGATAAAGGATTTCGTAACCTAGCTTTCGGTTAAAATATGTTCCGTGGCAATGAAAAGTAGCAGAAGTAATCATGATAGCAAAACCTGATAAACCACCTAACGATAAACAATCATACAGGCCAATTTCATTGCTGCCAATTATGTCAAAACTCTTTGAAAAATTATTACTAAAAAGACTTAAACCAATAATTGAGGACCGACAACTAATTTCTCCACATCAATTTGGATTCAAGAAAAAGCACCCCACAATTGAACAGGTGCATAGAATCACCAAGATTATTGAAAGAACGTTAGAATGCAAAAAAGCCTGCTCAAGCATATCTCTGGACGTCGCCCAAGCATTCGATAAAGTGTGGCACAGTGGATTGGAATTCAAACTGCACAGAGATCTGCCAAGGCAGTTCTACGCCATACTAAGATCTTACTTATCCAATAGACATTTTCATGTGAAATATGAGGATGAATACTCGGAACTAAAGAAAATCTCTGCCGGTGTCCCACAAGGGAGTGTCTTAGAACCAATCCTATATTTATTATATACAAGGGATATTCCAACAACAGATGAAGGAACCATAGCCATCTTTGATGACACAGCAATCATGGCCATTGGAAGTAATGTCGCTGATGCAACAAGCAAACTCCAGAAGACCAATGCCGTTTGTAACTGGACTAAGCGCTGGAGAATCAAGCTTACTGAGACGAAATCCACGCATATTAACTTTACATATCAAAAGGCTTCCCATCTACCGATAGTAATTAACTCACGACCGGTGCCATATGCAAACAAAGCTAAATATCTGGGCATGACTCTTGATGCCAAGCTCAAGTGGAGAGAGCATGTCAAAAAGAAAAAAGAAGAACTTAATATTAAGTTCAGAAAAATGTATTGGCTCATAGGTAGAGGCTCTGAGCTTACAATATACAACAAGCTGCTGCTATATCGGCAAATACTGAAGCCGATATGGACCTACGGTATTCAACTCTGGGGATGTACTAAGCAAACCAACGCCAAAATGATACAGACGTTTCAAAACAAGGTTCTCCGTAGCATCGTAAATGCTCCGTGGCACACAAGAAATGAAGACCTTCACAGGGACTTACAGATGGAATACATCAAAGCTGAAATAAAAAAGCATCCCGCCAAACACGAAATAAGGCACCAGGAACATGGAAACCCCTATATTCGCCATATGATAGATAACCCTGTCGTTGAAAGAAGACTTCAAAGAACGAGGCCACTTGACCTAGTAAACATACCAAATTAAAATTATATTTTAAATAGGTTTAACTAATTTTGAGACGAACCATTGGGTTTCACCCCAACAAATCAGAATTATTTAAGAAATGTAAAATTTGTAAATTTGAAAGATAAATTGCTAGATGAGCACAGTCTCAGTTGTAATTAATAAAGAAAAGAAAAACATAATCATTACTAGTGGTAAGCCTGCTCGCTTGGGTTAAATTAACAAATAGACCCATTGAATACTAAAATCGATTGAACTCATCATCCACGGAACAAAACAAAATAAATTTTCCAATTTTTAAAAATTCAATCATTCGTGTGTGCTGAGCTTTAGCGTATCACTTCAAAATAATAAAACCAACACGAATCAAACAAAATAATTGGGTTTTGATTGGACAAGTTGGAAAATCATTTTCCATTACTACCCCAAAAATTATAAATTTAAATAATGTAACAACCAATAAATGCTCCAAAATTTTGCTAAAAACTATCAAACACCAAAAAGCCAATATTGAAGTTTGAGCTATTACGACTACATTTCGCCCAACCACAATCAAGCTATTCTAATCGAATACCAAACCAAATTCAAGATATAAATATTAATGTCCCATTCCATGACAAAGTATTTCCCACGACTGTTTAATTTTTAAAATCGCCACTCTCGTATTTGGATAAACATTACTACTTTGAGATCGATTATTAACACTAATTGACTGATTTCCTTGATTCCAATTTGCTAAAGTTCTTCAGAACGATATGACACCAATAACATATTCTCGAGCAAAATATAATCAATTAAAATAATTTATTCAGATATTACGAGTAACTATACCCACAGTACGAATATTTTTATGAACCACTGTTTTGTTCCATTAACGTGGTTATCTTAATTTGATTTAATCACCATGTTCTGATAAGGGCGTCGATAATTATAACGATTACTTGACAGTCACGTCAATCGTCCCAATCACAAAAATATCCAGTAGGCAAAGTACTACGATGAGATACTATCCGAAAAATTTATACGCTGTTCCGCAATATATTGCGGGGTTTACATTCTATCCGATGGGCCTATTTTTTGGTTACTATCTAAATTTATTTTACTTAAACCAGGGCACACAAGAATTACTTGGCCAGGTTTCTGTATGGCCAATTTTTGCGGGTGTCATCGCCGCTGGAATCACCGCATTTATCCAGATTGCAATTAAAATTATACGCAAAAAATATAGCTTCGAGCACTTCTATTTACTTATGGTTGGATTGTTTTGTATTTTTGTTGGCGGGATCATCATATCGAATAATGAAACTGGTAAGTATCTATCAGTACAGTGCAAAAAATTATATATGGATTAACAAAAACATATTTTTATTTTACAGACGTGTCATCATCTCTATTCGCATGCTTCTCTGGCCACGGTATTTGCTATGTATCAACACTGAGCTACATAAATATACGGACCGCAAAATCGGAAAAACGTTTTTTAAAAATTTCCCTTTATGGTTTGTTGTACTTAATCGGGATCGCAGTTGGGGCGCACAGTGCTGTAACAAAAGTGAAACTAGAAATAGACCCAATTATCGAGTATGAAGAAGTGAACGATATAATCGGCTCGTTATTAACGCTGTCATCCAGTTTAATACTAGTGTGCTATTTTGTGAACGAAGTGTTACACTGGATTAATACTTACGATTATAAATCATCGCTCGATCCTGATATAAATCGGGAGAATAAGGCTGGCACACTGTTGATCGATAAGTATTTTTGTGTAACGCGCAATAATGAGGGAACTCCGATCAATTGTCGGTATGAGGCAAAATATCCGGTAAACCGAATGCTTGCATTTTTTTTTATTTATTCGAACGTTATACCGATCGCGTACTTTTATTTTCCGTTTATATACTTCAACAAACACACGCTCGACATTATGGGAAATTGCGATTCTTACATCATATTCTGGTTTGGTGTATTAGGCTGTGCATTATCATTGGTCGTGCAATATTTTTTTACCAATCGAACCATGTATTTCATAACGATCGTCATAAAAATAATCGGACTAGGATTATTTTCAGCATTGCTTCTGATTTTGGAACCAGAATCACATCACGTTGTATTGTATGTCCTGTTTTGTGCCCTTGGATTTCACTACCAGGCCAATGACGTGAATATTCTTTCGTATGGTAACATGAAGTATATTGAAATCGAAATATTTGTCTCCTACATGTTCCAATATTTAACGATTGGTATAATACAATACATGACTCTAGTGGAGCCGAAACAATTTATTGATTTTGATGAACCCATTGTGCTACCATATCATCACGGATTATTTCTCATGGGATCACTCAGTGTCGCGATATTTTTGGGTGCATGTGTATTGCCAAAAGGGAAGCAGATTTCGTTACTAGAAATTCGAAATATTATTAATTTGCAGCAACCGCCAGTGATGATTGCCCATGTTCTAGCAGCGCCACAACCTTCAGCACCATATATGTCTGGAGTAAATTCGGATCCGCGAGCTAATCAACAATATTTTCAACCACAAGTTCCTCAATATCCAAGCATGGGATGTAGCCAAATAAATTCGCAGCCAATATATAACAGCTATCCAGTTGTACTTACACCAGCTTCTGCTGGATGTAAATGGTAAAATGTTAGAAAATGTGTAAATATTTTAAATAAATTAAATTTTTATCTAAAAAGTATTTTAGTAATTTTAAAAGCAAACCGTTTTGAAAGTGAATATGTTTACTACTAGTATATCGGCGGTCACCAGGCTCAACAAAATTTTGGTTAAAACTGACAATTGTAGAATTGAAGCTCTTCGGTGACCTAACGGAAAGTAAACCTCTTTAAAAAAGGAGGTTGATGACCTGCTGAATCAACATCATTGGTTCCATTCCTGTTACTACTGCACAATCAAGTACTTTTGCTTCACGTGGAAATGGCGATATCAACTTGCGTTCTATGATGATTTATGGATTCGTAGACGCATGGTGGATGTGCTGTATGTATCTGAAATGTATATGAATTTATTATCGTCGGAAACGGTCATGGATCGCCGATTGCGTTGGAATCGAAAAGTATGCGCTGAGAATTCGACACGACAGGCGATTTCAAATACTATTCAAAGATGAGGAATTATTGGAGATCGATGAGGCCAGGTCATCAAGGCAAATCTGGCGGTCAAGAAAATTTCAGTTCACGCTTGGCATGAACGATTCGGAACAGAGCAGAACGTCGCACACATGAAGAAACTTTTACTAAATAATGAAATCGATTTTGTGGATGAGGATGTCCTTGTGAAGCGTACATCCACGGAAAGCATCATCGTGGAAGTTATAAACTTCATGAAGAGAAGTCAAACGCATGTGGCAAAAATTATTCATGCGGATGCTTGTGGGCCAATGTAAACGAATTCGAATGGCGGTTTGGGGTATTTTGTGTACATTTTATGAACCAAAAGTCAGAGAATTGTTGTGTGGAACGTGACACAATTGTGAAACCTGCGCGAACAATGATTGAGTGAGTCGAACCGGAACGAGCACAGTGCCTGAGAAATCACCGTATTAATTATGACACGGTAAAAAGGCGAAAACCAATCATTTGCGGATTTTCCGGTCAAAGGTGTTAATATGTATCATACATTCCAAAGGAGATACGACAAGAACTGGATAAAAAGGCGGCCAAATGTGTGTTCGTCAGATATGATAATTGTGGCGTCTTCACATCACACACCCTTTAAATAATTTGGTCTTTAAATATCAAAACTGGTGACCCCAATAAAAATTCAGATTCGTCAGTTAATTTATCGAAAATTATCATCACCGAAATTCATTAAGTGCTACATATTTTGAAATGTAAATTAGTTCAAGTCCACTAAAAGTTTACGTGAGAAAAGAACGAATCGCTGCGTCGAAACATTAGTTTAAACTATTAAACTAAACTCAAACTGCAATTATTGGATGGATTACAATTAGCGCTTTTAATCAAAATTCAATTTCATTACTCGAAGAAACCAACATCGGGCTATTTTATATTCGTGCCTGTATATTGGATTATTGCAGACCACAGCATCGTCAGCCGCATAAGCGGTCGGTTTCAACATATTACCAGAGACCGAGGTGCCACCTTAAATAACGTGTCTCTGCAACGGCTGATAATTGGATAAACTAAACAGAATTGTAAGTACCCAATTAATTATTTACGGTGCTAGTAATAAGGTTTTCGGTAATTTTTCTAATTTTCGCGTTTTTGTTTCGGCGTGTGGTGCAAAGTGTGAATGATCCACCTACTTTCCTAGCATCGACGAATGACACAAACTTGTCAGCGGCATCAAGCAGCGGTTCAACAAGGGAGTCTAATCTCACGTTAACTCCCACTGAGCTGATTGGGCTTATTAATGATGCTGTTGCCAAGGCTGTCTCACGGTTTAATATAAATTGTATCGAAATTCCAGAAACTCCGCGACCAAATATTAATGTTTCTGCCGGAGTTGGAATTGTTCCTCGAGTGGCTTTCAGAAATTACTATCGAGTCTACTAAATATGCTCATGCGGTACGAGCGCCGGATGCACGACTCCACGACACATTTGCATTTATAATCACTAGCCCGAAGGGTAATACATCTTATTCTACATTTAAGCCTGGGGTGATTCAGGTACTTGGTGAATCAGAAAAGTCGAAGCTTAATAATCTAATGCATGGCTTGACACTTGGGGACAGGAAGCCGTCCCAGTTGTTGAGTATAATGAAATTTAACGCTGGTGACAATATTAACGAAGCGACACTTCGTCAATTTTGGATGAAGAGGTTGCACCAGTCAGTTCAAATGGTGCTCATACCATTCGAAAACGACGTCTATTGAGCTTCTGCATCTTCTTGCTTCTAATTCAAATTCAAGTTTCTCTCTAGACAATAAATTTTCGAAATTCTCACAATCTTTTTTATGGTGATGCTTCGGCTGAAAATAATTTTATTTGTTTTTATCATCATCATTTGGCAGTGTGTAATGACGTTTCTAACACTAGCAGTCTTTTAATTTACGAAATTTTTCTTCGTACTCATTTTTAAGTCATCATTCAGCTTGTTCGCAGCGAAAAGTTCTTCGGTACATGCGTACGGGACTTAATTTTTAAAACTTGACATCGGGCTGCGCCGCGAATTCTTCTGGGAGTTCATAGTTACTGACGTGTCGATGCCTATTATCGGTGCGGATTTTTTGAGAAAAACTGGTTTGCTTGTGAATATACAGAGATAGAGGCTCATATATCCGTTAACCTCTCTGTATTCAAATGGAACTCCTTCCTCCTACGATGATACTACTGCATCTGGGATTGACAAGAACTATGGACCCAGGAGTTTTCAATAGTAATAATATCAAAATTTTTAACAGTCATTCACGGTAACATTAATATTGACTATACGTACTAGACATAACGTGACTCACAAAATTGAAACAAGCGGACCACCGGTTGCGTGCAAACCCCGACGACCAGCACCGGACAAATTCATCATCGCGAAGACAGAATTCGAAAACATGATGAAACTCGAAATTTGTAGACCTGTAGCAGCCCTTGGTCTAGCCCGCTACACTTAGTACCCAAAACAAATGGAACTTGTCACAATTCGAGACAGGTATCCGATTCCACATATTCAGGACTTTACACAACGGCTCGAGAGCTGCACTATGTATATTCACAATGATAGACCTTGCCCAGGCTTACCACCAAATTCCTATTGGACCGACGGACATTCCAAAAACTTCAATTTTGACACCTTTCGGACTATTTGAATTTTGTAGAATGACTTACGGTCTTAGAAATGCAGCACAGTCGTTCCAACGTCTTATGCATTCAGCATTACGTGGACTCAACTTCTCTTTTGTATATTTGGACGACGTGCTCATTGCCTCTCGAAATTATGACGAACATCTCGAACATATTAAAATTTTTTTTACTAAATTAGAAGAACATAGACTGGTTGTAAATGTCGACAAATGCGTTTTCGCAAAAACCGAAATTATCTTTTTAGGCCATTTGGTAACTGGTCAAGGTACATTACTGTTGTATAAAGGGGTTCAAGTCATCAAAGATTTCGAACGACCACAGACTGTTAAACAACTGAAACGTTTTTTAGGCATGATCAACTTTTATCGACGCTTTATTTCGGGTGCCGCTGCTGACCAGGAATTGATGAACGATTCCCTAAAAGGGTACACTAAAAACAGTCAAGTTCCAATACAATGGTCAATGGTGGTTATCGAAGCGTTCGATAACTGTAAAATTAAACTTACGGACTACGGACTCTACTTCTCTCTTCGGTCACTTCTTTACTTATTTATCCATCATCAACAGCATCTCTGGCCATCATGTATCATCTCAGTGATACGCAAAAAAGATACAGCGCTTATGATCGTGAAGTTCTCGTGTCTTATTCGGGAATTAAGATTTTTCGATATCTTAAACCACTTGTCTACGCTTTTAATCAGAAACCGGATAAAGCATCTCCTCGTCAATTTCGACACTTAAATTTCATTGGTAATTCACGGCCGATATTCAGCACATCTCTAGACTGGATAACGTTGACGCAGATTCTCTTTCACGCATTAATCAAATTCCTATTCCCGAAACTATTAATTATGCTATCATCGCGGATGCTCAGACCAATGACGAGGAACTTCAAGAAGTTTTAAGGAGTAACTCTGTTCTCAAAATTCAGAAATTTCCCGTTTCTTTCATTCAAAAAAATTAATCTATTGCAATATTTCTACCACTACATCTAGGCCATCCATTCCCCTAAATTTCCGAAAACAAGTTTTCGAGGCTTTTCATAATCTTTCTCATCCTGGCGTCAAAGCTTCCATTAAAATTTTCATACTCAGAATGTCACTGGTCATCGATTAAAAAAGACGTTCAGAAAATGGCTCAAAGTTGTGTAGCTTGCCAAAAGGCTAAAATCTCGCGACATACAAAATCTCCGCTTGGTAACTATAAATTTAACTTCTCAACGCTTTTCGATTATTCACCTCGATATAATTAGTCCTTTACCAGTTTCTGATCAGCGGTATTGCGTTACATTTATTGATAGATACACTCGCTGGCCCGAGGCGGTTCCAGTTCCGGAAATAACTGCTGAAACCGTTGCTTTCGCTGTTTACTCTCATTGGATAGCTCGCGAACTGGCTAACTTACTTGGTTTTGAACATAGGACGACAACTAGCTACAATCCAAAATGTAATGGCATGATCGAGAGATGGCATCAGATACTATTCTTCCTGCAATCTTATTTGGACTACGAACGACTTACAGTGACGAACTAAAAGCTACTCCAGCTGAACTGGTTTACGGTTATACAACTCGGGTTCCTGGAACATTTTTAGATACTATGAACGATCAAATTTTACAATCGGACTTTATTACGAACTTAAGACGAAACTTTGATGAAATTCGACCTGTACCGGCTTCTCGACATAAAGATCTGTTGACTTGCTCGCACGTTTTCTTACAGACTGACGCAGTACGCAGATCACTGCAACCACCATATACTGGACCGTATTTGGTTATCGACCGTACATACAAATTTTTCACTTTGGATTTAAACGGATGTCTGGCCAAAATTTCCATCGACCGACTCAAACCGTGTTACTTCTCCGACAATAAATCAAAAATTGCGGACGCACCAACTATACAAACTGGATTACTTTTACCGGCTCTCGAACCAGAACTTGTTATTTCGGCTGACGAACCTAAATTGTCTATCGAGGAATCAAAAGTTCGTAAAAAGGTTCGTTATGATCTTTCACCAAGTACTAAAACAATTACAAGATCAGGTCGATAGATCTTCGATCTTTCTGGGAGGGGAATACTGTGGCGTCTACACCTTGTATTGAAATTTATTATATAATTTAATTAAAATTGATTAGCACCTGAATGGTTGGTTGGGTATAAACACGTGGGTAACTGCAGCAGGGAAACTTTCGAATTTCTAAATGAAACTTTGCACACCGATTAAGCCCAATTTGTGCTAATTAGTGCTCATGGGGAAAAATTAGTGCTAGTCCAGAAGCCGATAAAAGGGGAAAAGAAAATTTCAAATTTCGCCTAAAAGACGGAATAAATAAAACCCGATTTCTAGAAAAAACCAGAAATAATTTAATCCTAATTTTATAACTTTCTAAAGGCCGCTAAACTGATGAAGTTTGTACTTATCATAGAAACAAAATTTTCATAAATTTTCATTCATAAATCGAGGAAAACCAAACCAGCCCCTGAAAGATACTATAGTTAAAAAAACAGAATCAACATTCAATAATATTTGTGTTGAACAGCAAATAAAACAATAGAAATAAAATGTTCTAAAATCCAAGGCATAAGCAATTCAGATAGTATATTCCTGTCAGGTATGTTCATTGCCATTGCAAAAATATAGTGACTGAATTTGTGCTAATCCAGAATTGGCCCAATTCCATTGAACAACAACAACCGTTGAATGAACAATTTTCTGATAAAAAGTGTTCTAGAAACCAATGAAATTGGCACTCCTAATTGCATATTCCGTTCAGATATGTTCATTGCCATCCCATAAATATAGTGGCCGATTTTGTGCTAATCCAGAATTGGCCCAATTCCATTGAACAACAACGACCGTTGAATGAACAATTTTCTCATTAAAAGTGTTCTAGAAACCAATGAAGTTGGCACTTCTGATTGAATATTCCGATCAGATATATTCATCGCCATCCATATCTGACAGGAATATGCAATAATAAGTGCCAACTTCATTGATTTCTAGAACACTTTTTGTCAGAAAATTTTTCATTCAACAGCCGTTGTTGTTCAATGGAACTGGGTCAATTCTGGATTAGCACAAATTCAGCCACTATATTTTTCGGAAGGCAAGCAACATACCTGATAGGAATATGCAACCAGAAGTGCCAACTTCATTGGTTTCTAGAACACTTTTTGTCGGAAAATTATTCATTCAACGGTCATTGTTGTTCAACGGAATTTGGCCAATTCTGGGTTACCACAAATTCGGCCACTATATTTTTGGGATGGCAATGAACATATCTGATAGGAATATGCAATCAGAAGTGCCAACTTCATTGGTTTCTAGAACACTTTTTATCATAAAATTGTTTATTCAACGGTCGTTGTTGTTCAACGGAATTGGGCCAATTCTGGATTAGCACAACAGTCACTATATTTTTGGGATGGCAATGAACATACCTGACAGGAATATACTATCTGAATTGCGTATGGCTTGGATTTTAGAACATTTTATGTCTATTGTTTTATTTGTTGTTCAACACAAATATTATAGAATGTTATATCTCTGTTTTTTCAACTATAGTATCTTTCAGGGGCTGGTTTGGTTTTCCTCGATTTATGAATGAAAATTTATGAAAATTATATTTCTATGATAAGCACAAATTTCATCAGTTTAGCGGCCTTTAGAAAGTTATAAAATTAGGCTTAAATTATTTCTGGTTTTTCTAGAAATCGGGTTTTATTTATTCCGTCTTTTAGGCGAAATTTGAAATTTCCTTTTCCCGTTTTAGCGGCTCCTGGACTAGCTTTAATTTTTCCCCGTGAGCACTAATTAGCACAAATTGGGCTTAATCGGTATGCAAAGTTTCATTTTGAAATTCGAAAGTTTCCCTGCTGCAGTTACCCACGTGGTATAAACCAACTTTTTGTAAAATTTTCAATTGTAGAAGCCAATGTAAACAACAAAAAATAGTTTAGTTTTAAGTTTTTGTTTTAGAGTTTTTCATGATTTCTTGGACACAACAAGAAATATTATTTGGACTTTCAATAATAGGCTCTATATTTATACGAAATAATTAATAAATAAATTAGGAAGCTAATAAATAATTTGGTCTTTAAATACCAAATATTCATTCGAAATTATATCGAGTGTGGAATATGGAGACGACAAAATTGAGATAGCTCGTGACGTAATTTTTCTTCTTTACATCGAGTCGAGCAATACTGGCGCTGGCGGCGCAACCTTGTATGGATTGAAATAAGCATCACACTGCGGGTAGAAAAGTTTACGTCATCCATTAAAAAAACGGCTTCGTGGCCAGTGAATCGGATTCATATGTTTTGTGTGTGATGGGAAGAACGGAATGATGACACTTGCGATTTATGTCGACGGCGGTGAGATGATATGAATGATACAAAATATGTCGATAATGCAGGATTTTTGTATGTAGTAAAGTTTCAGGCCACAGATAATTACCATAAAAAAAATTTGTAGAGCTGTAAGAGTAGAAAATAATGCGATATACAAATTTACTTAAGGATAAAGATAGAATAATACTTTCCTTTTCTAACATAATAATAAAAACAATATTTATATTCTTCCTATTGGTGTAATTTTTATTTATTTTATTTTGATCATTTTATGAAACAAATTTAAAATAATTATTAATTTATAATTATTTTTATGTTAATTTATAGTTGTTGTTTTTATTTTTTTTTTCTATAAAAGTAAAACAAGATGTACTCGTATCATTTTTATAATATTATTAATCATTACAAGTGGCTCTCAGTTTAATTGACCATAATTTATTAATTAATAGTATTTAAAACTATGTATTAAATTAAACCAAATTTTTAGAAAATTTTTTGAGCAAATTTCTTTGGTTTGATATTGAGCAATTGTTCGGTGCAATTTTTATACTACATTACTTTTGTGCAATATAAATTGATAATACTTATATTTATTGTATGTATTTACTAAAATGCAACTAAATTTTTATAAACACAAATTTGAACTAAATATATAAATTAAAAAAGATTAAACATAATACAGAATATAAAGAGGAAACCAGGTACAACAAGTTTTGTAATTAATTACCAATTAATTGATTTTACTTTTAAATAAAAATCTTCATTATGAAGTAGATTTTAAATTTTAATATTTACAAGTTCCTAACAAGCTTAGAATCCACAAAACAAGAACCAAAAAATTTGCTATCGACCATTTTAAATGGCGCGCTATTAGCAAAACTTTTATTTTTTTACTATAAGTTTGTAAAAAATAAATATTATTTATTATTAGTATTTTATTATAAACTTACAAATTAACAGTACTTTGACAGTAAAACCTGTCCATAAACATTTTTATTTTATTTTGCTTTCTATATCATTTAAATTGGTTTGAGATACAAAACAGAACAAAGATTTCAACCAATCAAATGTAAGATAAATGCTAGATAGCGAGAGACAAGGCTATACCCAAAAATGTGTGTAAGAAAATAGATAGAAAATAATGTTTTTGATTTCGGTTTCCTTGTCGTTCGTATCCACTGTGATTGGCGGGCGTACTAAATTAAACTGTGATACTAGAACTAAATTAAAAATTATCCAAAAAAATTAATTAATTAATTAGTAGAGATATGTTACTGGTAGTTTATTACTCTAAATTCATAGGTTTGTTTGGCAATATATTTGTGAATTTAATAATGTTTCGTTGATTTCGTTTTATTTTAACTAGTCCAAGTAGACCACCTTTGTACATTTTGTTCTACTTGGCGGAGAAGAGCATTTCTGATCTACAAGCAAAAGCTTCAAGATTTGGTTTGTGTCCCAAATCTTAATTTTACACACTACCATGGAATTATAAATTTGGCATATTTTATGGAACTAAATTGGTCATCCATATACAGAAAAAAATGTATCAGTTCGAAAGTAGACTTTTTAGTTTAAGTAAAGTACTAAATAGAAGCGGAATAGAGCGCGCGCGAATTAACTTCGGTATACATAGTTTGTAATTATTAGCTTTGTAAACGGAAGACGTGGATAAAGTTGTGCTCTAAAAATATTTATGTGTATATCAAAATTTATAGAAAATATTATGTATCAAAAATCGTTTTTTATACGTTTAAGGAAGGTGTTAAATATGTTTGACCAAATATTCTCTACGTATGGCTACATTCACGTCTACTTTTGGTGTCAATCAGGCCAGAAATCCCATTTTGGAAACCCCACGGTTTTCTTATTTTATCGAGTACTATTTGATTGTGCAAACTTACCAGAAACCCCATAGATTCGTTTTAACATTGTAGTATATGTTTTATTTTAGTTTAGTTTCTTCTCCAGAATTGGTCCTAGAACGGCCATATCTCACCATTATGTACACCAAGCGCATTATGCACGGAATCTGTTGATGTCGATTTACTATGTTAGAATATATCGCAGTTGTTTAGTTAAACTGTTTAAATTAGAATATTTAACCTGATAATACCACGATTGACTGTTCATTCTTCACATCAGCCAGGTTTGGTCATAGAAAACATTTAATTCAACCATGTTCTTGCAAGTAGGTTTAAAAAAAATATGAGTGGTTTCTGGAAATCCTGACGTTTATTAATGAAATCACTTAAATTCGATGTATTGATCATATTGACCAAGATTCATGATTGTGCCTACTTCCTATCGGCCAAATTCGTCCAAATAATTCCCTTATTTTCTCGTTAGCAAAAATTGAAAAAAAAAACATAAAAACGAACGAAAAAAAATGGGAAGTAACATGGTCGCCTCCACGCTTGTGCTGTTCTGCCTGAGGGAATGACCAAAAAATTGGTTCATCTGTCAGTGAGCAAAAGCGAATAAAGGAAGACAAACCATAAAATTATTTCAAGTGATTTCATTGAAAAATGGTGGTGGGATTTCGAGAAAACACAAATCCAAATTTTTCAAAAATGATCTTTTGAAATTAGGAATGAAATAAGGGTTTTCTATGGGCGATTTTGACTGATGGGAGGTTGGTCAAGTCATTCATATATTTTTAAACCTACTTGTAAAAATAAGGTTGAATTATAAATGAGCAAATCTATCTGATGTGGAGAATAAACAGTGAATCATGGAAACAATTGCGACATTTTCTAACATAGAAAATCGACGTCACCAGATTCTGTACATAACGCGCTTAAATAGGACCAATCCTGACCAATTCTTGAAAAGAACTAAATGGTTTTTGGAATGCTTATTTAACAGACCTAAGCTAACTACTTCAATGTATAAACGGATCTTTGGGATTTCTGGTATGACAATCAAACACTACTCGACAAAACGGGATTTCTGGCGTGACACACTACTTTTGATTTACGTACATACGAGAAGCTAAAAAATTTTTCAATCATATAAAGCTTTCTTGACTCACTACTAAAATACACTACTTAATATTACTAGTGGTGGGGGAATAGAATATATCATGTAAATGTTCTAGTATTACAACCTTTTCAAAACCAATAATTGTAAACTTGAACGTTAATTACACCTAGAAAAGATATGCGAACTAGAATCTCATTCTTATTTCTAGGGCCACCCAAAATTGATTCCAGTCATTTGATAAAATTTTGCATTGAATGGCCTATAAAAATCTCGTAGACGTTCAATCGCCGACGGATCGATATGTGGATGATTACGTCCTTTTGTCTTACCCAAACAGTGTGGACTACTTCGGGCCTCGGATTTTAATAAACACGGAAATCCTTTAGTCGAATTAAAATAAAAATGTTTTTCCGTTACGACACGTTTCAAACCAAGAAAATCCTGTACTCGTCCTATTTCGATAGCTGGATCAACAATTAATCGTTCACCACTAATGAACAGCAGTTGCGATAGTGGAAAATATTGGAGCCATCGTTCTAAATGCCGAGAGTATACACCAATTTTTATTGGACCCCATGCCGTATCCACAACACCGGATGTCCCGTTTACAAATACAAGATCTTCAAATTTTTTCATTTCTTTCTTTTTACTTGCGGCCTGCGTATAATCTGAAATAGCACGCGTCACCGGATCACGAACCACAACCAGTAATTTTGTATTCGGGTTCATATGATAAACCCGTTGTGGTACTTCTTTGGTCACGAAGTAGCTCGGCGTTTTTTCCATTGTTACTTGGCCCTCAATAGTTAGAGGCATATGGTGTCGATACCAATGCAGTCCTTTATCATAATGACGATCGAAAAAATGCACTTCACACCCGGCTGCCCTAACATCTGGATGCAATCGTATAAACTCTAATAGGGCACGTGTACCACTCTTTTTTACTCCAATGATTAGTGCTGCGGGTAAATGTCGATTCGGCTTCAATCCCTGTTGTCGTAAAAATCTATATTTTGGTGAACCATTCAGTTCGAATGATTTATTCGATGGATTTGTGAGCGGCACTATCCGCACAATCGAGCCAAGGATTTTAATTTCTGGTGGCTCCGTGGTCTGCGGCAAAGGTGACATAAAAGTTCTCAATTTTGTCTAAAAACAAATATATCAAAATTATTTCCCGGTCCACCGCAAAATTAATCCTAATATGTACTCACCCGCTTAAAGGTGCGATTAATCGTGGGCACCAGACATGAATTAAACGTATAGGAAAAATACAGCATGAACAAACATAGGATGATTGTAATCGCGATTGTACGATTACTTAAATTACTGTACCATTGGACCACCATCACTATCGTTCACTTCAGCACATAAATAGAATTTTTGGTCTGGAACATAAAAAAAAAATATTTATGTTCGGCGTCTTTGCATAATTAATTCGATGTTGTTTAGATCAAATTTTATAACAAACCTCAGCTCTTCCGTTCGCTATACTCGCTCAACTATTTATGTACGTCCAATTAATATTTGTTTGCAACTTGTTTGATCGTACACACTTTATAATTTATTTACAATTGATGATAGTTCATCAATTTGTTGCGATTAAATACAAAAAAATTGATTGGTTTCAATTTTTTTCCGAACATGTTTAGAATAAATAATTACACAAAATTGAATACACTGTATGGGTATGTACACTGTACTTTTGACATAACATCAAAGGATACAAAAAAAAAATTAGAAAAATTCCGTAGTTCGGAATTTTCACACGGAAAAACAATTTGATTTTAACGGCGCTCGTGTTGCAAACGAGAAAGAAAATTTATTAATAGAAAATATTTTTTTTTGCATTTTTGGATTCTGCGCAGACGTTTTTAGAAATACCGTTGTTTTAACACAATTTAATATAATTCCAAAATGCTCCAAAAATAGTATTCTTCAACGTTTTAACCATGGTCATTCGAGAAATAACCTTTAGTACATATAAAGTTACGAGTATAAAGAAGAAGCATGCTGCAAATGGAGAGCTGCTTGAATGAGTTTAAATTACATGATCAGATATTTCTAATTAAAAGAGTTTAATTATAGTTGGGAAATCTGCATACGGATATATAGATGTCAATACTTGTAATTTGATCATGATAAGGAGAAAACTAACAAAACCCCCATTTCTTCATAATAAATTCTCTATACTCTTGACATGTTGTACTCGATGTTGTTCCTGCTACTACTGCTCCCAATATGTAAATTTTTTTAGAGCGTGTGAACGCTTGGTTTGGTGGTTACTCTTGCCATTCGTTTATATTGTTTTGGTTGATTACCTTCAGTATTGATCACAGCAGTGCCATCGGCATTGCCTGTTCTTGAAGGGTCTTCTTTTGGCAAAACCGATATTTTTGTGATAGCTCATTTGTAGAGATAATTTCCCGGACCACGCACTAAAACGACTCATAGGTACCAATATGTGCCTGTATGAGTTTCAACTATTCGGCCTCCCCGACGTCTTTGAAGATAGTCATTGCTCCATCTATTCAAAAAATCCTGTTTTAGATGTTCCATCAACTGCCATCTTGACAGTCTACGACAATGAACACTTCTGTAGTAAGATCTGTTATTACTTCTATCAGAATTGCTTTTTGGTGACAAGGCAAATGAAAATCACAAAGAGATTTAATTTTTGTAACTTGCTTCTCTTCTGTCTTGAAACAACTGCGTTAAGCTTGTCTTTTATTTCTTTTTTACATTTTTTATGGAGTTGTTCACGGTTTTTACGATTCTCTTTGATTTTATAAAACTTGTTGTTTTTCTATTAAGTGCTTCTCCTTCGATAGCGTTTTCTAAACTGGCTTGTATCTCACTATTGAATGATAATTTGGATTGTCTTTCAACCATTGCGGTCTCTCCACCGGATATTGTGATTCGTGAGTTCCTTTTTGGTTATTCCCCGACTCGCGCAATCAGCTGGGTTATCATTTCATTGAATGTGGTGCCAGTGATGTGGTTCAGTCAAGCTTCGGATTTCTGACACTCTGTTTGCAACGTACAATTAGAACTGTTCAATATCACCTTGTAGCCATGAAAGTACTATCGTTGAGTCAGTGCATGCATTAGTTGGTGATTATTGTATGTCTAGTGATTGCTTGACTACTTCCAGGAGTTTCGCAACTAGAAGGGTTTTGTTTAACACTAACTCTCGTTTTAGCTACTACGAGGCTGATGTGAACTTATTTTCCAGTGATTATTTTCTGATAGACAGGAGAAAATTTTTCTGAGATGGGTTCATCCCAATTGAGTCTTAGAAGCAAGACGAATTTCTTGGAGTAATTTTTAGCGGAACAAATAAATTGGCTGGGGTTGAATTCAAAAATGTATGTATAAAACTTTCAACTTTACTTTTATATATGTCTGTGCTTTCGGTCTCAGCTACTTTGTTAGGTAGCGTCATGATTGCTTGTACTGTACACTTTCTCAAATTAAAACCGCCTTTTCGGCGGTCTGATGATCAAAGACGGTCAAATGATTTTGAATCAAATCGTGGCGCATCCTGTCATTAAATTATCGATATACAAATTTGTTTTTACTACCTGACAAGCAGATTCGTCGTCCGCCGCAGTTGTTGTAAAGTTCTGAACGCGAGGTGAGTCACTACTGAAGTTCCGTATGTGATTGCTTTAATTGGTATTCCTGAACTTTCTCAGCTAAAGTATGCGATGGACATTCCTGTCTTCTTCGATAATTCATATTTTCGCTATCGCATACCGTACTGATATGCCAAAGTACTTGTTGTAAATTTTAGTCGGCACGCAGATTCATCAAACACCACTCTTAACTAAGTTGTGGTGCTTGACGATTTAAAAACAGCATGATGCGGCATCTAGCATGTGATTTCAGTTGTTGAAGCGTCAGTGGCTTTGTGAATATGCCCGAATTGTCATATTATTCCATGAATTCTCTGTATTTGACTGCTATTCGTTGTCCTTTATGAGTTGTTTTTCCAGTTGATCTTGTCATTGCCATGCGTTCGAGTGAATCTGTCTACAGTTAAATAATAGCGATTACTTTCTGACCTTAGAAAGATGGCCCAAGGCAGTGGTCCAATTAGATCATGAATGAAGTTTATCGTAGTGAAAAATGTTTGTTCTTTGATATTGTAGTCATGTCTGAACGAAATTTTTACATTGCGATTATCGTATATATCCATACTGTACTTATTATTATTTAATTTAGTTTTAATTTTTGACCGATGAAAAAATTTGCTAGAGTTTTAACTTTTTGCTGCAAACTATATTTTAAATTTTATTTAAGAGTCTCTAGTGATAATGGTCGTGATTTTCCATGTAGAGAATCCTGAAATTCCACTAAATCGTTTAAAGAACTGTCCGCTTTATTGAATGATGTCTCTACACCAACTGTTGATTCGTTGCCATAATCAGATCCAATGGAAATTTATCGGACGCACTAAAAATATAACACGGCCTATCCGTTTTTCGATGATACCGCATTTCCAAAATTATTCGTTGCGACGATACACTTTTGCGTATACATTGCCGCCTGGAGGGAAACTACGATATTGGGCTCCATGATGTCGGTTGAATTGTTGCTCTTGTTGAATATCGCGATCTGAAGTTGATTTCAATTAATCGAGTTCCATTAGAATTGGACATTCGCCCCTTTCCACCCCCACCCCTCCCTCTCTATTTTCATTGTGGAATTTGGTAAGTATTTCCTTGTTAGTTCCCTAGCCTTCCGTTATTTTAGTGCACTTTTTAGTGTGTCGACAAATTGTTCAGCTCGCACTGAATAGTTTACTGTCGAATTGAGTCCCGTTGTCGGCTACCAATGTTTCCGGATTGCCATAATGTGAGAATTTGCTCATCTTCTCGATGCAAGTCGTTGACATGATGTTATTGCATCCGTGGACGTGGAGAAACGTTGAATGTAATTCAACACTGTTCAGGTATCAGTTTCGTAGTGGTGCTGCGATGTCTGTAATCACTCATTCCATAGGACGAACTACGCATGGCAACGATTGTAGCAGATGCTCGAGCGAGTATTTTCATTATCTTGATGCCCAAATCGGAAGCAATTGAAAGTGTTCCACGTCGGTTGTAAAATTAGCTATCAGATTTCAAATAATTAACGATTACTGTAAGAGTTCGATCGCGTATCGCTTCAGTTTCTAAAATTTTCCGAGTGATGGGAAAGACCTCGATGGTTTCCTCGATCTGATCGTTTATTCGTTTTTCGACATGGAGACAGGCAATCGCGTAGTCTTCATTGCCAACTCGGGTTGATGCGATGAGTAGTGATAAAATATCGCCTGTTCCAAAATCATTTGTCGACATGTATAAAATGTCGAAAGCATATGTCGTTAATAATAATCACCATCGTAGAAATCGATTGGCGGTGTACGCGGGGATCCCGTTTTCGACCCGAAAACGCTGAGAAGGGATTTGTGGTCTTTTGCCAGTGTAAACCTTCTCCCGTAGATGTACCGATGAAATCTCTTGCCTCAATACACAAGAGCAAAACCTTCTTTCTCCATTTAACTGTAATTTTGCTTAGCTGGTGTCACAGTTTGCGATGCATGCAAAATCATGTTGTCCGTCTCATCTGGATAGACGTGCGGGATACTACGCTTCGATTCCCGTGTTGCCAGTATCAGCGTAGACTTTGTTAGGAAGTGCGAATTGATTGATTGAGGAGTAATTCGGATGTGAAAATGTGTTTAAATTTATCAAATGGTTGTTGACATTCGCGTGTCTTTCCTCCTAAACACAACCAATGTTGTGTGACGTTTTCAGGGGACCGCACGAAGCTATTGCAGCAATTTTCGATGGATCTGTGGTGATGGCCCGGTTATTGATGATCATCCCCAAATAATTGACTTCATTACGAAAAAATTACATTTGGTTAACTTTACTTGGAAACCGTATTCCTCCAGTCGTCTCTTTCAGCTCGTCCTTGGAGGTACAAAAATATCGTCGAAATAAGCATTGGATCCATCAAGGCCGGCGTGCGCATAGTGTCTAAAATTTGCTGGATAATCCCGGACGGGTTGTATTCTGAAAGGTAGACGATTGAACGTAAAGAGCCCATTGTGTGTGCTGATATCACCAGGAATCACTTTGATGTTCCGTCGCGTCAACTCCGATTTGTAGTTAAGCATACTCGTATGAAAAATCGAGTTTGCTGAACACTTTACTGCCTGTGAGTTGTGCGATCATTTTCTCAGGAATTGGGAGAGTGTGCGTTGGTTTCGATGCATGAATTCAGCCCGGTTGAATAGTCGTGCCCCCTCTGAGTGCTCAATGGGTGAAATAATGGCGAGTACTTAAAGACGATATAGTTCGCATTCAACTTCTTCAAATGTAGCGAAACTTACCGCCGTGGGCTTAAAAAGAGAGGCAATTATTGAAGGTGGCCGAATTCAATGACCACTTATATAGTATCACAGTGAGTGGAAGGAAATTTGTTGTGCAGTCGCAGGATGAGGTGCATCAACAGTTGGAAATCTTGCCAGATCATCGCTCATAGCCGTCATTGTTTTTAATATTTAGTTTTTTTTTTCACTTTTCGTATTTATACGAGTATTAAAATTTTTAGTTGGCCATTATTTATATTACATATCCGCATCAATACTGCATCAATATTTTTACTCACCTTAATAATAGAAATTGTGTTTTTCAGGGTGATGGGCCATGTGTACCATTGGATGACTTCATTTTCAATAGTTTCCCTTCGATTTCAATAGTTTGCATGCTATTGCTATTGAAAACTCTGTGTAGAGAACTGCCCTGCAACCAGCTAGGCGACGATTGTTCCAGGTGGGACATATTAATGCTCAGAGTTTGTTGGCTCAACATGGCAAAAATTGATGAGGTATGTAGTATCCTTAATGGCTAGTGCCTTCCTTAATCCTTAATGGCTAGAGGCATCACCTTTTTATTGTCTCCGAGACTTAGCTTAAACCCAGCATCTCCAGTCATGTGGTTCCTATTCCAAGGTAAAGGATCTTCAAAAAAGATCGAATTACAAATTACAATTACATTAAAAGCATAGGTTTACATAATGATTCAGTCGTTGGTCTTCATGGGCTCTGCCCCAATATCGCCGATGCTTATTTTGCGTCGTTTCAGTAATTCCAGTCAAAGAGCTTATCCTCCTTTTCATTCCACAATTACCCTCGAGGAGTTGAGCTTGCAGTCTCGTTCATCAAACGAAATGTGGTTGGATTAGATAATGTTCCCATTAAATTTATTATCATTAAATTATGAAATGCAAGCTAACAACCTCTTCTTTTCCTCAGTCTGGAAGAATGCTCGTGTAATTCCAATGCCCCAAAGAGCGAATGCTAATGAATGAGCTAACTTGAGCCCGATCAGTATTCTCCCCGCCTTGTCTAAGGTTTGTGAGCGTCTACAAGAACCAACACATTTCCTTCTTGAAAGATGATTCATTTCTCCATCTGTTCCAGAGTGGTTTCAGGAAATTTCATAGCAATGCATCATCAACGATTATGGACATTACTGAATTGGCTCGGAGCAAGATGGGCCAGAGTAAGATTCGTCCACCTCTGCCGTCTAAGTAATCCCTTCCCACTTGGCCAACAGTTCTTCCATGTTTTGTAGGCTGGCATGGGGCTATGCAATACGCAGGTGGTTCTAAGAAAACCGGACCTATAGCCGTACGTCCTCGAATTGGCTGGGAAACGGCGAAAAAGATAAAGATAAATAAGAAATAATAAAATATGTTCCCAGTGTGTCTCCATTAGTGACAAGTGTTCCACCTTCTTGCCGTTGCAGAAGGACGTGTTCCCCAAGGTACTATTTTGGAGTCGTGGTTGTCCTCTCTTTTTATCAATGACGTTTCACTTGCCCCTCATTTCTCTTTAGTCCATCTCTTTGCGGATGATGTTCAGTTGCTTCATTCAGCGCTTCTCTGAGCTAATGTTGTGTGTCCCTCAGATGATTAACGGCCTGATGGTTATCTCATCCCGGGCCAGCACAAACTATCTGGATATTAACCCCTCTACAAGTCAGGCGATGGCCTTCGAACGTTATCCGATATTCTCGGTCCGATCGTCCTTAGCGAGACACTCGTGCCTTTTTCGCAGTCTGGTATTTCTTCTTGATGAGACTCTATCCTGGTATAATCATGTTAATGCTATTATCATTCGGGTTTGGGCTGTTTTGCGTAAGTTACACCTGATCAAAGAGTTACTTCCATCCCAGCTTCGATCTAGATTGACAACTCGCTGGATCTGCCTTTGTTTACATATTGTACTGAACTATTTTCGGGCACTTCCATGGGTAACCATGGTTGATTAAATCTTTGATTTAATGCATGCATACGATTTGTTTTTTCTCTCGGATTATATGATCACGTTTGCTTAGAACAGTCGTGTATCTGTTTACGATTGTATTGCGACGTCGACCGTCCTTTCTCTCGTCAGATATTAGGTTTGGCCCGTCCGTAAGAACTAGGCTACTACTCATCCCTACCCAAACCTTTAACGTTATGGTAATGTCTTTCATAGTTAGGGCCTTTTTTGTGGGATTCTTTACCATTGGCGCTTAGGGAATCCAGGTCCTTACATACATATATATTTTTCAAGCATTACCGAGCTCTGTTTAACCTGAACCAAGTCTGAATTTTTAATGGTTTCGTCGGTTAGTCGTGCATAGCTCTAGGATGCAGTTGCATTACAGTGTACATTTTTCCGCAGTTGCCTGTCGTTTATTTATTTGTTCGCTATCTCCATCTACAAAGGAATGCATTTGGCCCTTTTACGCTTTTATGTTGATAGGATGAGTCACTTGTTGTAAGTTTCAAATTAATAGTTTGTAACATTGTTCTTCACAATATTGTGACTATAATATATATTGTGCCTATTGTTCCTGGATTATTCCGCTAGTAGACTCGTTCGTCGTTTCAAGAGACCTATATGAAACCAAAGTCGGCTGCCTAGTCAAAATATCGAGTAAGTATATTATCGTAGTCACTTCAAACGACAAACGAAGAATTTCATTGTTTTCCTAGTCACCACAAAATTTCAGTCGTCGACTTAAAATGCAGCTTTTAATGGTTTCTTTCGCCTCCAGTCACTTAATGGCATAGTAACTGCCTAATTGTTCATACAAATAATAGCTTTATATAGTCATTTGAAACGACTCGACTAGTGGAAGGCTGTTCCAGCCTGATATACAGACAATACAATCGTTTCAAGTGCTTAGTTGAGACGTAGATCGAATAACGACGCATTTCGAGTGTCATCCAGCAACATCAACAGCACAACTGATCGACTGCAAATAGATTTTAAAAAGTAACGCTGAAGGGGAAATATATAGATACAAAGCAAGATTAGTTGTGGGAGGATGTTCACAACGAAAAGGAGTTGAATATAATGAAAGCTATGTGCCGGTGTTGAGGTTTACCTCCTTAAAATATTTAATATCAACAATCGAGAAGTTCAACAATGACGTTGAAGTGTGCTGACTTAAGAAGTCACTTTCTATTCACTAACACGTCATCGGTCAAAATCAAAACCAAATTACCTAATGGAAAATTTAAGGATGAAAGATAATGGAGAAGCAAAATACCTTGCCTTGGGACACAGATTGCACAATGGACCGCGCAAAAGGAAAAATATCGATCGATCAGCAGTATATAAATGAAATATTGCAGTTTCTCGACCAGACATTAACTAAGCAGACAGCAATGTAAACATATTCAATAACTACCCCGAAAAAGCGCATTGGTTGGCAGTGGAAAGAATTCTGCATTATTTAAAGGGAAATGCTAGCGCAAAATTAGAGTTCTCTAAATTAACGTTGCAGACGAACGTCAATCCATCACCGGTTATGTTTCACGCGTCAAAATCGAGCGGTATATTGGAATTCTACGAACCAAGAATCGCGTTATCTACAATCACAGAGAAATCACTATTTCTCTATGCTACAATGGAAGCAGAATACATGGCGGCTTCATCTGCAATTCAAGAAGATCTCTGGCTTAAATCACTCGAAATGCATCTTTTCCGAATCCAGATCCCGTAACTGTCACGTATAATACGACAACAAAAGTGTAGTTGATCTAGACCTAAATAAGAGAACAAAAACCTAAATAAGAGAATCAATGAAAATCGTGTAGTTTGAAACCGTGCAATTCAAGGGAAGGTATCCGTGTTCTTCGAATACCATGTTCTTGGAGGGTTACCTGTAGATAACAGGGATCATTTTGAGCATGCAAATGTGGTCTGGTAGAACAAAGATGAACCATATCTCAATTGAAATGTTCCAACGAAAGCCCTTAATGGACCACAGCATTTCACTCTCGTACTACACTATTGCATTGAAGTATATCCTATAATATATTTTTGCTTTTGGTTCTTGCTCATTTGATTCTCAACAATTGACGTTTTATTATCTCATCCAGTATAACTCAAAATAATTATAATTACATCAAAATTCTGTTCGCGAAAATGCAAAATGTTAAACATTTGTCCTTTCTTCATATTCCAAATTGTTTCGGTTCGTGTATCAATTACCGACAGTTAAATTACGAGATATGCTAACAGTTTTTGGGATTAAGTGCCTCCTGGGAGTTTGCTACGATGATCCATTCTGTGACTGGGTGCTAGAGCATTCCCGTTTACGCAATCGTCTGTTTAAAAAAAAATATTGAAATTCGAGTGACCCGATAAAATTGAAATGTTGAATGAACGGGGTTATTCGCCAACGCTGGAGCATAGGTGCTAGTAAATAAATAAAACAATTAGATATTACATTTTTGATCGTATCAAAACTTCTACTTTATTATCAAAACTTAAAATACTTGCGATTCTCTTAAAGAAAATCAAAAGTTCTTCAGTCTGTTGCGGTCGTAATGTACCTGAAATAAAATTTATCAGACCAAAATACTTACGCTAAAAAATTTAAAATCCTAATCAATAAACCCTCATCCTATTCCAATTCCTGTGAGTCGACAGCTAAAAAATTTAAATTTACTTATTAAATACAATAGTCAAAAATCTGAAGATTAATATAAAATGTTTTAAGTATCTATTCTTAAATATTAAATTTTAAAAGTTAAAGAGATGTGCCATCGAAATATGCTATCGCTTAATATTTGAAAATTCACAATCGGATCGAATTAAACGCATCGACAAAAATTCACCATGATGGTCTTGTCACACATAGGTACACGGAAAGAACACCTTTCTCAATATCCAGTTACATATTTTTATACCCCGTTTGGGTCCGCATTACTTAACAATTTTGTTACGTAACGAACGCATATCACGATCGGAAAACTATTTCCAGAATGATGATATGCGTTCGTATTATAATAAAAAAATCTTAGATCTATAAATTTAGGTAAATAATTTGCCAAAACCAATTTAGGCTTGCGCGAATAGTTTTCTTGACTACTTACTTTCAATATTATAAGGACGTTTTGTTTTTCATTCAAAAATTCTTGAAATATTCGTTTTATATTTTGGACCGCCACCCACAACAGGGAACCGCAATTTATATAATTTTTCGCCTATCCTAGAATACGTTAAAGTATCGTAGTGTGTTCCGCATTCTTAAATATTAGCACCGTAAAATTTTAACGGTATTGGTATTTCGAGAAATATTGATTATTTCGTGTGGGATTTTCGTGTGCGAATTTAAATGAAATTTCATAATGTTGCATAAATTAATTATTAAATTTTTTTTGTTCTTTTTATTTATTTTATATGATTTTTAATTCTAAATTGTACATTATCGTTTAATAATTTTCTGGTTTTTTTAAATATTAAATCGGATGTCCCGAATTGAATAAAAATGATATAAAATATTAATACAAATATTGTGTGTTAATAAAATTTAATTTTACTGATCTCTCTGTAACGCATTTAATCTTACAAGAACGCTCTGCTTGATGATCGAAAATACGGAGCTCCGTGTTCTTTTATTGCTTCTAAATGATTTCGCTCAAGTTTTATAAACTTGGTATAGTTTAGTTGACGCAAATAACAAAATATAATAAACAATAATTTTTTTATATACACAAATAGTTTTTTAAGTTATTTCAGTAAAATAACAAAATCTCATAGTTTTAATAAAATGTGTTCCAGTTCGGGTTTGCCGTAATTTAAGACTACGATTTTAAAATAATCCACAAGGATTCTACTGTTAATCTAAAAATCTATCATTTTTAAAATTCTTCTGTTGTCACTATTTTTTAACATTAGTGAATATAATATTAAGATCCTATAAATTATCCTTATCCTATTTACAAAATAAGTGATAGATAGTTTTAGTTTATTTCATTCGTAATTATCTGGATTAGTGTTTTGTGTAAGAAAAATATTCGGTTCATTTCCCGGGCGCTGTTCAAATTTTTTTAACTACAACTAGTTTTTTTTATATATGTATAGTTTAAAACGGTAAAATGAATAATTATTTGATAATCATAAAATTTTTAAAATCGACGATTCATCCGAGGTCCATTGCTATAAGAGAAAATTAAGAAATGTCGAAAATTAATGAATTTTATTACACGAAAGGATTTTAGTTTTTGCATCTAATACGGGCATCGTTCAAGCTTAAGGCTAACCGAGTATCGGACAATTCTGGATCGATTCTAATGTAACGCAACATTAGGTGAGAGAAACACTTTCGTTTTTATTTTATATTCGCATTCATGAGATCGCTTTCTTCGTTTCGAGATGCGTGAATAAAAAATTTATGAGAATGCACAACTAGAAAACACTTACCGGTTGTTACTCATTTGGCCTCCGCCACCTCCCAGCGTTGGAAATGATTGGTTATAATCACCACCACTTCCTCGATCGTATCCACCTCGTCCACCACTTCCCATACCACCACCTCCTCCCATACCTCCACTCATTCCACCACCTCCTCCTCCCATGCCTCCACTCATTCCACCACCTCCTCCTCCCATACTGCCACCCATTCCACCACCCCTGGAATTAATTGAAAATTACAATTCTACCATTTAGTTAGAAGAAAATAAAACCACTTACATTGGTCCTCCACCTCCTCTTCTGCTGTACATATCACTCATTCCTCCACCTTGATCTAATCCTCCTCCCAGTGCTAGTGGAGGCGGTCTTCTATCGAAGAGTCCACCTCCGTTTCCTAGGCCTCCGCCTAATGACCCACCACCCATACCAGAATTACCACCAAATCCACTACCACCTCGACCACCCATATCATTAGGGAACATTTGGCGTTCAGGTAAGGCAAAACCACGTCGATCTTGATTGCTGAACCCGAATCCACCATCATCAAATCGACTGTTCATATTGCTGCCTAATCCACTGCCCATTCCTAAAACAAAAATATCGTTATGGAATTTAAACGATAAAATTATAATATGTACATGAAACTTACGATCCATTGGGCCTTGGTTGCTCAGTAAATTCATTGGATTATCCATTCCGCGATCGAAACCACCGCCATTTCTCATACCACCACCTCCATCACGGCGATTCATGATATTATCACGTCCAAGTTTATTATATGGCCCTCCGCGATTTCCACCGCCTCTACCATCGCGATTCATTCGAATAGGCCCACCACCAGCTCCTCCACCGCCGCCACCACCCATACCACCTCTAAAACTTCCTAAACCTCCAAATCCACCACGCATACTTCCACCACTACCATCCATACGATCTTTACGATCCCCGCCACCTCCACGATTACCGCTAAACCCGCGACCTCCCCCACCTCCTCTATTACCTCCACGGCCGCCAAGTCCTCCAGCATTACCACCACCACTACCACCACCACCTCCTCCACCACCCGCATTCCGATCCTTCATACGGCCCCGTTCCACAGTAATACTCATCCCTTTAAATTGAGTATTATTCAACGATTTAATTGCATTCTCTGCCATCTCTTCTGTTTGCATATGCACAAAACCGCACCGATTCATTATATCACATTCGGTCACAACACCATGATCTTCAAAAAGTCTTCGCAATTCCTCAGGTTTCACACCCTGTGGCAAACTACCGACAAAAACTTTTGTTCTCTACACAGCAAAAAAAACAAAAACAACGCGTGTTTATTTCACATTCACACAACAGCACATCGAGTATATAGAGCACATTTGATTACTTACCGGTATCATTGTTTAGGAACTAATAACAAAATAGTAACAAACTTCTGTTTTAATATTAATAAAATTGATAATGGCGGTGATTTAAATTAAAAATCAAACCAAATAAATTTAATATCGAAGTAAAAGCTTCACTTTCTTGGTTCTGCGAAAAAATTTCGTCACTCAAATTTTTTGGACACTGAACTAGAAAATATTCGGAGTATTGATGAGTTCGTTTTTTCGGAATTATATTTATGAATTTACATTTTAAATGAAAAAAAATCATTTAATTGTTTGATTTAATTCGAATTAATATAAATTAAATTCTAACTTAAAATTATTTAAACAAATTACAAATGTTTGAAAATTTCTAGAAATAATTTTTACTTTGTTCGCAGCACTGCCTCTTACGAATAATAGCGAAATAAGCGTTTACGATTTGATTTTAACACGTTGACTGTAAGTAATTTTTCAAATCAATCAGTAACAAACAACAAGCAATTCAAAACAAATTAAATCAGTTCTTCAGTAGCTTGGGTTTCGCATATAACTAGATTAACTCTAATCCGCCATTTCACACTTTGATTCTTTCGTCGTAATTCTTTCCCCGTTTCCTTACTCTTCACATACAAACTAATTTTCGCGGCGGTGACATTTGTAATTCTTTTTTCAATAATTTTTTTTTTCATTCTACTGACTCTCGCATTACTTACAAAACTAACAGATTTGAAGGCCATTTTGTTTATTTGTCGTTTTGAATTTTTGGTTAATTTTTTCTTCGAGTTGTCAATATTGTGGAAATTTTTCTTTAAACCAAGGTATATACGCAGCAAAAAATAAACTTTACGAATACGTCAAAAAACAAGTAATTTCAAACATAGACCTATAAACATAGAAACGCGAAAAGAAATCAAATGTGGCGTCGTTGAGTTTTTGATGTCATGGAATCGCGACGAAAGAATCAAGGTGTGCGGTAGGTTTATGGAAATTGGTATCTAAAAATTTGACCAACATGAAGTAAATATGAAAAGTGAAGCACTAGTAAATTAAATAAAATTTTGCTCGATAGTTTTGTTTATTCAACGCGTACTTTAATCATATAACTACAAAATATAAGGGGAATTGCTCAAACTTTCCATTAAAAAATCACGCAATAACAACTGGAATTTGTTGTTTTTCTATTGATGAAATAATTTCAATGAAAAATTCAAAATTCGAATCGCTTATTAGGTTTAAACAGAAAATAATATCGAAATATTTCTCATTTTTTGCTGGTCTCATGGTATAGATGTATTATTTAGTGGGTTTACATATAATATTACGATATTCCTGTAAAAAATAAAGTTTTTATCATCATATAATGAGAATATAACTATGTATAAAGCAAATTGATGTAAAATAAATCGCACCAACGTTTTTGTTTATTTGACGCGTATAATTAATAAAAACTTTACTTTTTACATGAATATCGTAATTTTAAATGCTAAAGCACTACAATAAGACATTTATATTCTAAGAAAAGTAAAAAATACTATTTATTTTTTCCCGCTAAAACTCGATTAGCGATCTTCAGATTTTCGACTTAAATTGTTTTACAAATCCTAACAACAAGTGGCAAATATGTATGAGCAATCACCTTTATAGTAGTGTAGTTTTATGATGGCCGTATGTATACACTGGCACTGACATTTCTTTGATGGTTTTAACCATTTTCGGAGTTACAATGAGAAGAGTAATTTTTAAAATATTTTCTAATGAAATTTTTCATTTGAAATGTTTAATGTTAATATTGAAATAATTATAAATTAATACTCATTGTATATTTATATACATATAGTAAATATAATTATTAAGAATTAAAATAGAGAAAATTATTCACTTTCTGCACAAAAGTGCCTCTTACGTCTCTGACGCCTCTTACGCCTAGTAGTGAAACAAGAGTATTAAATTTTATACAAAATTTGTTAACATGTTGGCTGTAAATTTTTAATTTTTAATACAGCGTTCCTGGAACAAAAATTAAAATCTGAATGAAATTTTATCATGCTTTTTCAATTGCAAAAACTACAATGCCTATGTATAATATTTAAATATAATTCTTATAGTGAAAAACTTGTGTATGGCTATTTGAACGCTATTCCATTTGTATTTTAAATAAGGTTGTTTTTAAATATGAGATATTAAAAAATTATCATTTGCTATGAAGTCTTCCAAACCATAAAATTATCAAAGTGTGTGTTTTTTTCGAATATATTTTTGTAAATTATACAATAAAATACAAAATAATAATAATTATACAATACTAATCAAAATCGATTTTGATTTTGCAATAAATTTGATTTGGCTGGAATTGCACACAACAGAAATAAGCTGTTACGTGGAACGTGCAATTCATTATTTTTTAAATTGGCTACATCCAAACCTCGATATACGAACAAGATCGTTGTCTAAAAATGTAGCCGTAAATCGAAATGCCGTAAAGCGTTTTTTTTCAAATACAAATTTTATGTAAACCCGTAAATCGAAAAATAAGTCAAATTAGAACAAGCCGTTATAGCGAATCGCCGTAAAAATAGGCGTCGTATAATGAGGTTTGAGTGTAAACCAAATAAATATATCGAACAAAAATCTATTTCAAAGATTGATTTAGTGAATTACCTTTTAATTACATTTCAAATGATCATATTTTACGAAGACGTCCGCTTACTCGTTCAAATAATAGTGACAAAGATCAATAATCTGTCCTTTCTTATAATAGATGGAGCACTAAACGATAGATTTTGATACAAGAAAATATTCACAATATCATTTATAATTGAAAAACTTCACAATGACTAAAAACAAAAATATTTGGTCATAAATTTTTTGTTTGTTAATACTTCATCAGTATTAAAGCATTGTTAATCCTTTATTAGTGTTAGTGACACCTGGCGTTAACTAGCGATAATTATTATTTTCAAAAGATGGTTGTACTGTGGATTTAGGCATATCTTCATATCTTGACAGTGCATTATGACCTAACACTTAAAAACAGAACAAAAAATATCTTCACTATTATTTATTATTTATTGACTTTCCCAATTTACAATAAATCACATAACTTATTCACTTTAAACACCGTTTTAAGCTTTCGCATACCGAACCTCCTGAATGACTTATCAATGTGTACCTCTCGCACCCCTATTTATATACCGCGCTGAACATTCCAGATTGTCCGCGAACGATCACACTGGTTCTGATCTAGTCTTATCTGCTATAATCTGCAATACATCTTTACTGTTAAAACTACTATTACTTCTAATGCTACTACGTAAGCCTAGATGTCACTAATGGTAATAAATGTCATTAAACTCTTAACCCTTGATTTAACAATTTACGAATTAACCAGCCCAAGTGACTAATCGACGCTGAATTACGCCAAATAAAATACACAAACGACCTTTCACAGTTTATATGGGTTTCTCTTGTTTATGTCTGATATGGTTTCCCTAAATCCCAATAAATATGTATACACAGCATAAAATTCGGCTGAATGATAATAGGGAACCTTGGAAGTAACGAACATGAAACAACAATCGCCATGGCGACAACAAATTTATCATGGCTGCCAAAATCGAAAAATGTACAGACAGGTATGGATTCATGGGTGAGATCGGGATACTAAACAATGTTGCTTTCAAGAGATGATCCCACCAAATCTACGGCTACCTAAAGATTGGAAACTGTTACTTATGAAATCACACTGGCCATATTTCTAGCCGTACGAGCCCTATTACTTACTACTGGTATGAGGTGGCAACAGCGCTCAATCATTAACAGATATAGAAAACTGTGAAAAAGGTAATTGCCCTCACAGAAAAGACGGTTAGAATTTCAGAAATTGGCCTCCAATACCGTTCAACCAAGCCAAATGATAGTGTAAAAGCTTTGAGAATCTTGTATCATCGTCTTGCAGATACATTTGAGTTAGATGTCTTAAGATATCAATTATCACACGGTCAACCAACTAAGCGATTCCTATAGGATGGCTGTCGCCAATAACCACCAGGACCAAACTAATGATGCATGAAACTAAATGAAATATTTATTTTATTTTGAGCATCAAAGCTTATACATAACGAGGTGCAGTTATGGGCCCCGAAGTAAATCAAGAAATGAATTTATGAAAAAAAAACTTCTCTATACGAAAATCAAAGCTTACTCAAATAGGAAGAAATTAATAGCTACTGGCTGCATTAAACGCTAAATGAATGAGGTATACGAAAAAATTGCCTATAATGAAGAAGTTAATGATTCCTCATTGGTTCGGCACAACAAGAGAATAATTAATTGAGCTGCATCTGAGTCGGCACATTCACATGTCGAAAACATGGTTCGCATAGAGAATACGCAGCCATGCTATTTGGAAAACTTATAAACCATATTTGAGATGAAAAACTCAATGACATCAAAAGTCTGATTCAACTATTATACTATGTTAGGTCAGAGAATAGCCAAAGCTCTAATAAAGAGAATCCTGCGACCAGCTACATGGCATCTTGTACAGTCAAAGGAATATAAATAGTGAGAGGGTCCAGATTTTCTGCATAATGAGTTAGTGTTGAATTCCGATACACCTATGCCAGAAAGCATCCAGGAATAAGATTTATATAACGAAATTTGCTTCCTAAAATCCTCATGGTACGTAACAAAACAGCAGACTCAAGTCTTCGAATCCAGTCTTAGATAACAATTGACGATGAACAAACAAAACAAAATAATGAATTCTAATTATCGAACATGCCCGTCCATGCAGACTCGTCGCTTTACACAATCACAGATGACACTATTGACTTAGCAGCAATAACCTCAGGGCACTTCTAAATTGATGATTCCTCCCTTAAGGAGCCACCATATGCGAACATATAGTACATATACGCAACATTCGCAAATTATAAAATTATTTCACAAACTAAGGAATCGTTGTCGGAAGCCATTACATATCGAGTCTGGCGATGAAGTTCAACTGGCAATTAGTCTTTGAACACACTGCGGTTTGCAACAAAACTCAAGCAGCACGTATCTTTCCACGCACACTAGTCGTGCATACAATTATTGTTCCGAACGTGCCGCAAAAACCCCCACTTTAAAATTATGTTTATAGGCGAAGAAATAAGAGGCGAAGAAGACACATCGTGTTACCGCACTTTGTGGAGCGACGCAATAACAACCTAGCTCCGAGACAAAAAACGACATAAACAAGCAAAACATGTATGGAGAACAAATCAAGTGATTAGCAATATTTTCTATGTGCTGCATTATGTTACTTGCACGAGACACCATCCAAATAAGCCTTTTAATAAGTCCACCGGTATACACTTCGACAAATTAGGCAAGCTCGAAATATTGGCGAAGGTTAATCAGTGGAAGGAAATTGAAAACTTTAAAATGAGCCCAGTATGAAGCTGCTCGTTTTAAACTACAATGATATTCTACAGCAACTTCTATGGCATTACAATTATTTAATAACATAAAACGAGTTACTATTCGAAAGCCATAAGAGAGCCAGTAGGCCTTGTGTTAGCGACATATTTAGAGTCCTCATCCAACGAAAGGCTAAAAAATATGAGTCCCAGTTTGAGAAAAGTAATAATGATGAGAATCATATCTTATCAAAAATCAATAACAAGATGATAATTGCTAATAAACAGATTTGAAATGATTCTAGCTCTAATGGCCTTCAGGATATGCAACAAGTACTTGACGTGCTCTATCATGACCATCAAAGCATGCTACATCCTTCCATACTCACATCAATTCAGCTACGCGTGCTTGTACTTTGCCTATCAAAGGATGACTGTAGTTTCACTGATTATCTAGCAATGGACATTCGGTTTGATCATTTATAAATTTTTAATGTAAACTCAACCACAATTTATAAAGCAGAAACATTTTTTCTGTATAATGCTATACAATGAGGTAACATCTATTAACTTTCTCTGAAACTTCAAGCTTTTACAAAAATCTCAACAGATAACAGTGTTCGAGTTTAAACAAAATTTGATTGTGCGAATTGATGTATGTATAAATAATCTATTCTAAATAGCCGATGACGATTCGGACCCGTTGTGCCTTCTGACCTAAGTTGCACAACTTTAACCCTTATCCCACTTGTTTGGTAAAATTATTTTGGTAATGGCTAGGACCTTTGCTGTTGATTTAAAGAACAGAAAATAAAAATAAAACTTAAAACGGTGCACGCTCCTGTCAAAGATAAGCATTTGCAGTGCGTTTAACTATATTAAAAGCAAGGTATGAGCCAACCATATACCACCTGCCAATTAATCCATAAAATCCTAATTAATGCCGCGTCAAATTGAAATCTAATTGTAAATTAGAAATATCAAATAAATTATTTAATTTAAATCAAATTGATTTTGAAACCAAAATTCTTTATTGAATTTTTAAATTAGCCGGCACTAAAGCCTAAATCACTAATCAACCGTAAACTATATATCTTACTTATATTGAGTAAAGTTAAATTAGCTTAAAGATTTATTAATTCGGTATTAGTGATTGCTAAAACTAAATTTGTTATTAAATCTAGGTTAACTTAACAACTGAACGTCATAAGTCATAATAAAGTGTCAATGTGCATTAAACCTTTCTGACCAAAGCATCATCGTCATCTTTATTACTCTACAAACGGTGGGAAACACTGAGATCAAAAGATTTTCCCCTCCCGTTGTTTTAAAGTTTAACGCGCGACGCGCTTTACTTGCGATCGATAAAGCGAAATAGCTTTTAGTTTAACAATAACTTTGGTGTGCGATAGATGCACAGATCTTATTTTTTTATATAGTGATCAATTGTTATTGTTGGTGGTTAAATATACAAATTGTGTAAGAGAAAGAGTTTGTGTTAAAAGTTAAAGTGGCGCGAAGAAATTTATAATAATTAAATTGTGATTGTTTCAATTTCACTTTTATTTATAACAATTTTTAATTTGATCGTTCGATTCATAATATCGATCAAGAATTGTGATATATCGAGCAGAATAATATTTTGTGACATTTTATTATTACTAGCAGAATGCAAATTAAAAATTTCTCCGTTTGCTAGTTTGAAGACGACGAAATCAATTTTTATGTAATAAGCTGTATCAAATCAAACAAAGTTTTTTTTTTACGTTAATTTGAATAAAAAATTTTCATCGTTATTTACGTAAGATAAATCAGGTTAAAGATTTATGTTTTGCTGTATGTATTTATGTATTACATACCAAAGATATTTTTTTCGGTTTGAACTTTCCGTTTGATATTGAAATTTATATGCGTGCACAGTGTTTTTGGACGTGGTGTTATATAAGTTGTTAGGTCGCAGAAATTTGTTTGGTAAAGTGCAATGTTCGATATTTTGATTTGCCTTTGGCATAATCGGACTCCCCGTAGTGAGATCTAAATCTTTATCTGAAATAAAACATATACATTATGTATAAGATTGCTAAAACCCGTTATATATTTTTGACCGTCAAACGTTGAAATATAAAACGGTTTTATATTAATTCTGTCCCTGGTATTGAAAATAAGTTCATGAATGAAAAATTACAGCATATTCTTGTTTTTGCACAAGTTTTCTTTAAGAGCTATATTCACACACAAACACAAGTTAATTATCGTGTAACATACTCCGTTAGATAATAGCAATTTAAAATGAGTCACATCTTTTACCATATCAGCGAGCGATATGTGGTATGAAGAAAAGTTTTCACTTTCATTTTTTTTTTGCCTTTGCAAGTTTTTATTTTCTTATACATAATGACGCGTCTTCTTACTAACTTTGAAGGAATTGCAAAAATCTTATTAATTTTAAATTGAATATCAGTGTCTTGTTTCATTTCTTCTTTCATTTTTATTATATTGGTATTGTGTCTTAAAATTTTGTTGTGCATGTCTTGTTAATAGTTATAAAATGTTTGTTTGTTTATTTAGTTGAATAATAGTTGCAGTGGAATATGGTGTTTTGTACAACAGTGTGTGCATGCATTGTTAGAAATCGCGATTTTCTTTTAATTATTGCTCAATAATTTGATTAGCTATCCTAGACCCGGATGCCGGATGCATTTCATGATTTTTCTTACTTCTTTCTTTGTAACGATTCACATTATTGTAATTCAATCTCCCTATCTTACCTTAAGGATGGTCTTTATCTAAGGCGTATACCGGCTGTTTGTTGGTAGAACAAAACGCTTTGATTTTGGGAAATTTGTTTTGTTTATTATCATAACAAGTCACATCATGTCAGTGAAACTTCTCAATTGGATCGCATTTAAACAATTTATCATAGACAGTTCGGCAATATAGATTGTTATCTCATCATTTTATTCAGGCTTGGAGCATTCTGTAGATCCTCGAATTAAGTGACCTATTTTGACCGCGCTTACCGTATTTCATTTATTAAACTCGGTGGAGAAACGCCTTAGTTGGTCATCTATGACTTAAAAGAGACAATGTAAACCCATTTCTATCTATTAATATACACGATGGCCTCCGAAAGACTGTAATTTGTTGATGATGGTCGATATATATTTCAAAATATGAAATAGCCGCTTAAACTTTGGAAAGTGATCTGGAACGATATTGTTGCAAATTAAATTTAAAATCTTTTAGTTTATAATCATTTTTCTCATAAACGGTATACGTTGCAAAATATTTGCAAAAATCGATAAAGCTCCAATGGAGGCTGTCAAAGCTTAAGTATGAGGTTTCATTCCGATCAGTCAATCTGTCTGGGCTGTAGAGAACTAACAGACATTTAGTCTGCACGAAACAAGTCAAAATAAGTAGATTTTTAAAACCCACTTATTTTGACTTCGGCGATATAGCGGATGGTAAATCTGCAAAAATTTGGAGGTCGAAAATGATTACTATACTTACTTTTACTATGGTCATAATAGATATATTCTAACATTGGGCGCTTTCAGGTTTTTAGTGAAATCATCGACAATTTGAGTTGAAAATTTCGTAATATTTTCATATCGTTGGTCGCGATGTTACCCGCAACATCAATTCCTAGTGGAATGTCTTAAATCCAAATAACTTTTCACGTTACCCCTAAAAAATATCGAATAAGCCGCATTCGCTTTATCTAAGAATAAATTTTGCTAAAGACTGATCAATCAAGCACTAAAGCATATTGGGTCTTCCTCTACGAGGCATTTCGGCTGGGATTTGAAACGCTTTGTGTATGAATCGTACAGCTGTGAGGACCTTCAACGTGATCTGACCATCTAACTCGGACAAGCACTTATATTTATCTGTATGTTCGCGTAACACCGAAAGAACCTCCGGAATATCGGTTGGTCGCATGTAGTCGGAGCAGCCCTACTACGTAAGTAGTCTCCGTAAGAATCGGAAACCCATACAATCAAATCGAGGATTCGCCTATACTAATTTTAAACAGGAGAGCCACAATAAACCGTTTTCCTATAAAAATAAGTTGGACATTTTTCTGAAAAAACATATAAAACTGTGTACCGGAAGTTCCAGTATTAAATAAATACAATTGTAAAAATAATTTTCAGTGAAAATAAATTAAACTATATTCTGTAAAATGGATAAAATACGATAATTTATTAATATTTTATGTTTCAACTAGCATTATGTAGAACGCTAAAATTAATTTTAACTAATGTTCTGAAATTCTGTTATGCTTAATTAAATTAAGCCATTACGGTTAAGGGTTAAACTCATTTCTTCTGACAGAATTGCTAACCAAAATTAAATTTGGATTAATATCCCAAATAGTCATCTAAGGTAATGATAGATGGTAATTACCATATACAGCACTATTATGTTTTGTATTTCAGGGATTGGCCTATTTAAATAACAAATTGCAAACAAATTCTATAACTAAGTGCTTGGCTATAGTCGTCTGAATTGGTATAGTAGATGTTCATTACTAACTGAACTTTATATGCCAATCCCTGAACTACAAAACTTTTATAGTCCGGTTTCTGATAATGGACGCCTATTACGAATTCTCTATATATCGAAAATTTCAAACAATTTCATCAAGTGGCAGTACTATCGCAAAATAGAATTGTTTCGTACAGGGTGGCGCAAAAAGGCCAGTCAGTTTCTGCTTCACACATTCGTGTTCTTTCTAACACATTTCTCATTACTTTTCTCAAAATTTCAGGTGTTATGACCCGGATTTCATATCGAATGTTGTTTTTTAGTTCTGGAATGGTCGCTGGATTACTGACGTACACTCTCTTCTTTTCGAAATTATTTCTTCGCTAAAGATGTCTCGTAACAGAGCATTGTGTCCCTTGCAGTATGGGGCGTTCATTGTGAATGAAATCGGGGTTTTCGTTAAATTTTCCTCGTAGCGAAATGGCAAAATCAAGCCGTACTTGATAGTCTTTTGGTCTTAATTCTTGTGCAAAAGCTGAATCTTATATGGCAACATTTTTAATGTGGTGAAAATTTTTCCATTGTGTTGAACTTCTCCTTCTTGAAGTGTTTGTACTATTCTGCACATCTTCCGGCACCTGAGAGGTTCCTTACTACACGTTGTTGCTGAAAATTTGCAACGAGACGGTTCATTGTTGGTCTTGATGGTACAGAACGCACATTAAAATAGCATCGATAAGTCTTCTTTTAAAAATTCTGAAAATAAAAATAAAAAAAATATTTAAAAAAGTTATTAAACATCTTCACTCGATCCCTGCAGAACGGTATTTCTGCGCTCTGTAGGTTAATTATGCTATTCTTTAATTTGTCAATTCTGAACCAAATTCAACCATGGTTCTTATCAGTAGAAGTGGATTGAGATCCTAACATAAATTTTGAATTAGACAAAATTCTGATCTGCAAAGAAAATGGGTAACATTTCTCGTTTAGGATCCGCTCCATAAACTTCAGGCCATATAAGTTATTTTTAGTTTAAGGTGAATTTTCTACTAGTTTAGTTCGTATTAAATTACGTGCTAAATGTTCAGACAATTTATCGTTTAGAATTCGCTCTATAAAGAAAGTGCATTGGATTGTGGAGTAATTTATTTGGAAACAACATTTTCCATATTCTGCATGTTTTAACTTCTATGGTTAATACATATTTTGGGCAAATTTTTTTGAAAACGGTTTTGAATATACCGACCATTTTGATCAAGTAAACTATCTATTCCTGTTTCAGTCAGAAAAAAAAACTCAGTCAAAACAACTATTGACATTTCCATTAAAGCTGTGTGCTTTAATATTAATTAATTTCGATAGATTTCAACAGAGAACGAATGCAAGAGTGTCGATTGTCCGTTAATCCATTAAAACAAATTAAGCGCACCTCATTTTAAAAAGCACTTAATTAAATTACATCTTTATACTAATTAAAATAATTACGTACATAATTATAAGTGAACATTTTCATTACGGTGAATATTTTCTACAATAACAAAATGTTCTTTTAATTAATTAAAAAAATAGTTATAGTTTTACAGTGAAAATAAAATTTATTTATAAAAATATGAATATCATAGTTAAAATAACAGTGTTTGTGGTGTGCCTAAATCAATGCGTTATAGCATTCGCATTGGCACCATCGACAGTTGGTGGCGTGGTCGCAAGTGCTGGCCGCATATCGAATTCAATTAAGGTAAGAAAGCGATTTATTAGGTGTGAATTAATCTTTCTAAATTAACACTTTAAAACGAATTTCTTAAACACGCGAGGCTCTAAATCTCTGTCGTGCGTTATTTCTTAATTACAATTTTTATTTAGTTTTCCAATTAATTTTATTGCGGTAGAGATATTCAAATCAACAAAAATATTATTAGGCATAAAAAATGTTGAACTCGTTTTTTGTGTAATTTGTGTTGTTTAGCATTTGGTTTGTTTGTTAATTAAAATAATCCTAGCATAGAGATTCTAGGTTAAAACTTTTACTTTTGTGTGTGTGTGTGAAATCTACTTTTGATTAATAGGCAGATAAATATTACTAAATGCTCACCTTTTTACTACTATAATACCATATGGGTTTGTTCCTCTAACATTGTAAAACTGTAAATCATAAAATTAGACGGCTGTTGATGAATATTGTTCACGTGTGTAATAAACTATACGAAAAACGAATTTTAATTAATTTTTAATGGTCATTTTGTAACAATGATGCTTGACGATAAAATAAATTTGAGAGTTTAAGGTTGTCGATCTCACGAAATTAACCGGTGACCCAATTATATATAACGTATATTGGTTCACACTTAGTACTATTGAAATGTCATTAATAATAAAAAATAATTTCAACATCTATTCAAATTAAGATTAGTATAGATCGTAGATCTATTATACGTAATCTAATAATAACGAGACTTCAAGGCACCAAAGTATTTATTGTTTGGTCGTTGAGTACCGATTAACAATTATCGTTATAGTTATTGATATCACAAAAATCAACATCTAACCTACTTAATATACTAATTGAATTTTAGAATCCTAGTTCCCTCCAGACAAGAAGAAATTAGAAGTCTCAGTATTCTACAAAGAAATGATTAATCAACCTGACACCAGAACAAAACCATATGAGTTCATTTTACAATCAAAACGTCATTATAAAATTCGTACCTGATGTTAACCGGGTATGAAATGGTAGAATTTTAATAATATCAAAACACACAAATGGATTAGACACCAAACTTCGAAAAATTCGTTTTAAAATCCTCGTTCATTGTACACACTAATGTGCAACAAATTGAGTTCCATTCAACTTGGTAATACTCCAAATTTATTTATTTTACAGGCGTTAAAGGAGAGCTTTGGCCGCCTTATTACTGAGGTTATATAATCAGAAGAACGTTACCAATCAATTCAATTGAACCATTAATCCGATATCTCCGGATTAATCAATTCTATTCATCAATCTGCTCTTAAAATTATCTTTACTTAAATAAAAATCAAAGAAATGGTTAACTTTATTGAAACTCACATAACATTCACTGGTTCATTATCGCTATATAGTTGGTTCTGCGTCTACCTAAGTGGAGGAAGACATGATCCCTTATCTGTCTACTGGGTACCTTTCGGTGTATTCATTTGGCCTTGGGTGATTACCAATAAAATTACTCTGTAGCAATTCGCGACTATTTTCTAGCGTTGTGAAGTAGTGAGCTCATATCCAGTTAAATATGTACAGCGTCTTCCAGCTGGGATCGAAAGTAAGCACTATAAAGCAGCTTAATTGCCTCCAAATCAAAAATGTTTCATCCATAACCAAAATTATGTAGCCGAAAAATGTCGATATTGTAGATTTAAAGTAATCAACACGAAATAACACAAGATAAATGTCAGTTGAAATATGCGCCTAAATAAGTAAATAAACAATTGTGATATTAAAAAGTAATTTTTTTAAATCAAAAATTTGTACTTTGCTGTATTAACGAAAACTATTAAATATTTACAATTTTCAACTAAATTCATTAAAACTAAAACACGGAACCAATTTTTTTGTTATGATTCATTACGTTTTCGGACACAAAAGATGTGGAACGTCTATCTAGTTATGAGCTTCTAAAGTATCATATTCGAAGAGCATTTGGAAATTGTCCAGGAGAACTCGTTGGAATATATTGCAAATACAAAATTTGAAAATTTTTGCTTAGTTAATTATTAATTTCATATATATTATTAATTAATAATTAATTTAACTCCTAGAACAAATTTAGAAAGATCAATTTTCGAACTAGTTTGCTCTAAATTTCTACATGGAAACTGACCCGAAATTTTTTCCAGTGGTAACCATCACTAAGACTTTTCATTTGATTCCCTTTTAGGCAATGACACTTTAAACGATCAATTTCTAGGCATTTTCAAATATTATATGTGCGATATATTCAAAAGAGTTTTCCCGGGTTTTCCACATGAACATTGATCTGAAATTATTTCCAAGGAATACCATTTCCAACCATGACACTTTAAACAATCAATTTTTAGACATTTTCAAATTTTGTATGTGCGATATATTCAAACGAGTTCCGGACTCATAAACAAGGCACTCCATTTGAACGTATTTTCATACATGTCACTATAGATGCATTCCACATTTTACCTCTCCTGATTTTTAAAAACAATAAAGTACAATTTCTAAAATAAGAAAAATACTATCCCACATAAAATTCGTATCTGCATTATCGACTATTATCGGCTGGACACTTCGGTGGATATTTTACGACATTTATCGACTATCATTTCCTGTTAATTAGTTTGCATCTACATTATCGAGCAATTTTTGATTAACTTTAATGTGGTATCCAACGTTTGATAAAACCGATTATAGAGTTAGCTCTATAGCAACACGCCGCTCAATGGCGGAAGTTTCCAACGAAAGCAACCCCTAGATCTTTACTTTCAAGTACTACCTGAAGAAGTACATCATTTATCGTATACTCTTATATATAAGAAATGATAGAGATTTACACTTTACATTTTTGAAACTCAGAGAATTAAACTCGCACCACATCGCTTGATTGTCAAAAGAGGATTTCAAATTTTGGGTACACCCAGATTTACACATAAGCAAATTTCTCTTCTAATTGATTGAAAAAGCGGTTAAGTTCTACCAGAACGGCCATATAAGGGCCAAGTCCGGAATCAAAACTTAATTTGATCATAAGTCTTTGTGGAAAGGCTGAGTTCCATTCAACTTTCTCATATTCTAGTAATCTTTGAGGTAGACTTGCTTTTCGGTTGCAGCGGGCGTCTTGTACCATTTCTAGCTCGTGCAGTTATCCATGATGTCTGAATGACCAATGACCCAGACTATTCGGATATTAATAAACAAGTCCATCCCGATTAGCAAGTTACTCAGCCTCCCTCATTGAAGCCGGAAAATGGATTTGAACAAGCTAACTGCCGCGTGGACGGACATTGATTACAATATAATCCGAGGAATCATTTCTCAATGAAGCAAAATCCTCTTCAATTGTTGAATATCTGCACAATGATACAGTCATTGTTCAGGAAAAGTTTACATTCAGATGATCACATAAAACTTTTCATCTACAGTCTAGTTTGAAGCCGTCTTTCAAAAATTGCATAGCTTAAGTTCTGGAAGTGGATCGCTCGTTTTAGAGAAACATACAAATATATATAGTTTTGTCTGAAAACCAGATTGTGCTATAGTATTATAGAGCCAGTGTACTATTTTCTGTTTCAAACCGAGAATGTAATTTCGCTATCGGACATACTAGAAGCGTAAAGCTGTATCTACAGACTTCCCATTTCGTAGGCGTGGTTTAATTCGAATATAAATGTTTAACAATACTTTCATATTTTTGAAGAAATGATGATAGAGTTATAGATCTTAGGTATTTCGAATGACCATATTAGCCTTTTTTTCACTTCAATGACCACGTCGACTTCCGAAAATTGGGCTATAAGTAGGGTTTCTTCTCCTCGGCTTTATTCCCCCCGGTCGTTTACTTCCAACTCGCTTATTATTCCTTCGTTATTACCCCTCGGTCATTACCCCTGGGCATTACGTTTAGATAACATAACAGAGTTTTTAATGGTTTTTTGGTGAGAAGGTTTTACTAAAATAACGGTACATCGTCGATAAAGAGTTGTATCGGAATATAATTGGCATACGAGTATACAGGGTGCTTTTTATGTTTCAGGTCGATTTTGTTAGGCCACCTTTTTCTTTTGGATGACAGTTGTTCGTTCGCATTTGACAGTCGTAGAGAGTGGTCGATAACAATTTATTATCGAGCATCTAACGCCGCAACAATGTGGGTTTATTAATAACCAGAACAGCCGCTACTGCGGGGCACGGAGAATCCTCAATTGATACGAACGCCACTACAACCTCGTATAGTAACTATATCGTGCGCTATTTGGCCCGGCAACATCATTTTTGAGTATGGCAGAGGCAATGCTGTAGCGGTTACTGGTGACTACTATCAGAACATGCTCGAAAACTTTCTTGTATCCGAATTTTATCAATTAGGCCTACAGAATATGTGGTTCCAACAAGTCAATGCCCCATTACACACAGCTCGCTTTACAACGCTCGTGATCGCACCCAATTTCTTTCTATGGAGGTACTTGAAGGGAAAGGTGTACACAACCCCAGCTTCGATGCTTAAGGACAACATTTGCTAACATAACACTAGAATTCAGTTTGAGGCGGCCATTTAACCGACATTATTTTCCAAACAATAAAATATAAAGTTATTAAAAAAACATCGACCTGGAACATAAAAATCACCCTGTATTTGTCTTATAGAACTTTTTCATACAACATATGTATGATATTATCAATAAAATGAGATAACAAGTTGCGCACAGTTTTGCACTGTCGATATAAATGACTAACAGACAAAAAATTCTTGCAAAGAATAAAAAAATGCGTGAGCAGAGAAGAAACCAGAGGTTTCTGAATTATAAGACCTATTGTGGAATTAAAACTTGTGAAATAAGTGGAGCTTCTCAGTGGTCAGTCATACGTCCTACGCCGTGGAATGTAGAGTACGATGGTGTGCTTCGGCATGTGGGAGAACTGAAATTCCTTGAAAGAGACAAAATAAAGTAATGAGGTAATTCTAGCCGAATAAAGAGGCAGTCTTGGCTGAATCAGTCTTTTGAAGTAATACCTAGCGGTAGTTCCACGGAGACGGACGTTCTAGTTTACCGGGAATGAGGATTTGGTCGGTAAGAATTCAACACTTTTACATATTTTGTAGTGGTTCACATGTGAAGCCCAGACTTCTCCGCCCAGACAAAAAAAACACACTCGCACAAGCACAAGGAGAACTTTATGGAAACGACTTTTTCGGAATTGTATAGTGAATGGTAGACTTCATGAGTACAATACTTTATTTTACCAGGTATAAAATAAATTTAAATGATTTTTGTAAACTTGATGTTTAATGACTTTCTGATGGTAGTCCGCCCTATTTGAATAGCGAATCTGACATAATCAACTTAGGTTTCTTCTTTCTTTGTGATTATTTTTCTTTTAAGTTAATAATTATATGTGTTCCTTACGTGGCGAATAATAAAAGTGACATTCCAACAAGCTCATACTCCTATTACGGTTCTCACCTCAACACAGATCTAGTCGGATTTGCATAGTAATTTTAGGTGAGGTCTAATCCTAATAGGGGCTCTAATGTTGTGCACAAAATTCACCAGCAGAAAAATTTACTTTGTAACTTAAAAATTGACATAACCTGTTTAGCCGAAATATTTTTAAAGGTTCACCATTCGAATGCTGCGTAGCTGCTTCCGTGTATAAACTGAGCGTTTAATTGGGAAAATGGGAGTAACGGGGGGTGACGACCGGGGGACGAGAAGGGTGCGTAATTGGCAAAGGTATAAAGCCGGGGTTATATTCGGGGGAATTGAAAGGGTGGTTAAAGTCCTAGACCTGTAAAAATGTCAATTTATTAGTTTCTCGTTTATCACAGTGTCTCCTCTCGAATAAAATTTGACTCCTCTTTCTTTATGCATTGCATTGAAGCACTAATGAAGTTTAGCTATTTCAGGAGCTATTTTCGGGGTTAGGCGTTCCTCATATTTACCATATGAATTCATGTGATCATGAATTCTTGGTGTTTTGTTTTCTGATTCATTTTTTAGTCTATACGCAGAAAAGAATAGACAGATGTTCAATGAGAATATACTTTCTGTCCAAAGCAAAAACTCAGGAACCCAGGTGAAAACGCTGACTAAAACGAGCTTTTGTTACCCAGAATTCAAGAGGATGACACACACGATATTTGGTTTCAACAGGATGACGCAACTTGCTACACAACAAGCGCAACAAACAGTCTTTTGCACACTGGTATCGAAAAATCAGCCATAACGGAGAAGTCAATGGGCCACTACGCAGCTGCGATTTGACTCCGTTGAACTTTTTTTGTGGGGAGCCGTTAAGGATAAGTGTTACGCATCCAGAGACTATCCAAGACTTGACAGATAAAATCGAAGTTGGAAACGTTAGACCAGCCACTCTTTACAAGGTTTTATAGTGCAGCTTTAGTAGTCGAGCTATTATTATTATTCTGCTACTTATTTATTTCCATTCAAGTAGTAAGTATTTTCTCTACCTTTCTAACTCGTGTATGTCTTGTCTATCAAAAAACCTAAGATAATAGCTCGTAGTTGTTGTTAAATCTCCACTATTGTTCCAATAGATGTGACGTTGTGAATTTCCAATGTCTCCCTTGGTACAAAATCCAATGGCCCATGTTTATGTTATTCCTTCTTCTAGTATTCTGCAAATCGTTTAGTTTCGGATTAATGCATATTAAGTCTTTTGAATCAGAGCCAGCTTTCAGGGCTCCCGGAAAAGGCATACTAGCATGCCGGGTAGTAGGTTTCGTTTCGTTTAATTTTCCACTTTCTTTTTTAATGTTCCCAAGTGTCACCCAAATTTCTACTAACAAGGTCTCTTCCTTCTCTGTCACTTGCCTCCATGGATCTGATATAGTTTCTTCATTTAATCTATTAATGTCGATCATCTTCGGTATTTTTTAATTCTTGATAATTGAGTATGGGTAGGTATTTGTGTAAACAGGTGCCTCGGTTGATGTTTTCAGTTTTGCTTTCTGCTTTAATGTTATTTTCTATAATTAAACCAAACAAAGGCGAAAAACTGTGGATAATGGATTCTATCTGTATTTTTGCTTCATTGTTTGCCTATCGTACGATGGTTAAAGTGTTCTGTCTTCTCTTTGGCCATTACTTTCTTTAAATTATCATCCTCGGTTAGGCCATCGAGTGTACATAGGCCAGGCTAAATTTTTAAAGTATTGGTGGAGCTATTTTCGCGTTATTGGTATGTCACCTGCTGCATATTTAATGGCAAATGGTTTTTTACCTGTTAGGCGCTTTTTGCGAGTTCGTGTTTAATAAAATTTTTGTTCGCACCTGTGTCGGTAAAGTTTCCTGCTGAAAAAAATTATATACTCACACTGATTCATCTTCTTTTCCATTATAATTTTCAATCTAGTGTTCATATGTTTCGTTTTAATTCCTTTGCCCTATAGACGAAATGTCCTTTGATGATTGTCAGTTTTTAAGTTAGCATATAAGATCCATTTTGAAACATGTGGTTCTGTTTTGTTTCTCGATTCATATAATTAACTTTATTTGTTTTTACGGACTCATTTACTCGTTTATCCTACGATGTCGGTAAATTTGGTTGTGATGACCTGATTGGTGGAAGATTATGACTCAGCTACTGTTGGCTATAACTTTGCTGAGTTTTATATGTAACTGGAATTGCTAATACGTTGTTGTACATATCTCTATTGTAAATTGACAAATTCCTAAAGTTAAGGTTCTGGATTTTCAGGCACAAAATGTGCTTCATATAAGTTTGACTGGCCTTGAATTGACCAAGGTTTAGTACCTTGAGTTTAGGCGCTTCTGGTGTTCTAGTATCCTTTGGTCTCGTTTGTCAGCAAAATGTAATGACAGACAACTTTTAATTTACTCCAATTTTTGTCGAAAAAATTTGTAGGATTTAAATATTTGTGTTGTATGAAGTCTACCCAAGAAACGTCATGAAGTATGAGTGGATTTCCATCGAATACTTGTAGTTGCTTAAGGCAACCGGAAAGTTTATTTATTTCAACTAAATCTTTTTGTCCCTGTGATATGTATGTATTTGGTTTTGGTTTGCCAATCTGAGTACTCTGTGATAATTTTTTTAATTTAAGTAGTTCAATCTGAGCATTGAGCGCTCCTGTCAATTTTATAATGACATCTTGGTCGTGTTTGACAACAAAAATGAATGTGAACGATTTTTATTTTAAATAACTTTCAAAGAATAAGAGTCCCGTTATTTTAGAGAGAGATAGAGTATATGAGAGAAACAAGAATTAAAACAATGGAATATTTCAAATGTAATTTTATTTTAAATGTCAATTTCCATCATGGTGTTAACAGAAGAACGTTTTAATTTTTTTAGATAAATACGCTAGTTTTTCAGTAATTATCAAAGAGTGTAAAAAGTGGGGTTCAACATTTCAAAAAGCACACTAACCTACTATCAAAAAATAAAATGCCACTAATGAGATGTAATAAACCAATTAAAAATAATGGACGAAACTCATTCTTGTCAAAACGCCAAATTTCAAATTTGCAAAAAATGGTAACCAAACCTAATCACCGATGCAGACACGTTTGGCGAAACATTTTAAAACAAAGGTTGGGGTCAAACAATATACTCTAAAAAGAAATTGGAACTAAGAAGACTGGCGAAGAAACCTAAGTGTTACAATATGTCTGCGCAAACAATCACCAAAATACACCAGCGCTCCCTACGTCTTTACCGACTACTGAAAGTAGTTCACTGACCGATAGCCAAAGAAGTGTGCAATATTTGAGTTGCGGCCAAACTAAAGCGGAATTAGTTTCCTTCACATAACGTTTCATGCGAAAGGCTTCATGGTACTCTTAGGAATATCCAATTTTGACACAACGGTACCCATTTTAGTTGAACCAGTCACTAAGATAAATGCAGATTACTACATAAGCAACTGTTTAAAACCAATTCACAAAGATTTGAAACGCTTATACCCAGATGATAACTGGATATTCCACCAGGACTCAGCACCATCACACCCCTGACACAGCAAAAAAAAAACTCTATATTGTTTTTGGTTTTTTTCATCGAACTTGTTGAGGGATTTTGCACGTACAGTAATAATGTCAGCATAAATTGACGAGGATTTCTCCTGTGATAATAAGATGACGTCAGGACTAAAAATTGCTTGACAATCTTTGAAATGCACTAAGGTGCACTTGACTAAAATATTTCAAACACTAATGAAATCCGGCAGCTAATTCTGCTGGTATCCCCTCAAGTTGTGGTTCAAATCAGCGACGAAAATAGCTCACTATCAATCAGTGCCTAAAAGCGAAATTTATCTGTGTATGATTGATCAGCATTTGATTTAAGGCCATCGCTGTACTCCAAGTCTAAATAAGGTGCTATAATGCTATAATCCAATCAAATATAAAACTACTGTAGTTGTATATGGGTTTTGCAAATTGTTTCTTGAATGTGTTTGGTGGATATTTATTGCGTTATTCGATATTCCGTAAAATAGACATTTTTAATCTTGCAAACCAAATTTTTATAATATATATGTTGTTTCGTCCGCACGACAAGCAAAAGGCCGATCAGTCATTCCAGTCTGCATCTGCGTCTTTCCCAAACGTTCGATAACGCATCTGTTATTTTTGCAAGACAGCTGAGTATGGTTTAATAATAAAATTTGCCACCGAAACGGCAGAATTTTGGTTATTAATCTCACTAAACCAAATTAAACTTTGATTCACTTCTGCAGCCTATGGAGTAAGTAGCCATTTCTAAACAAACAGTTTCATTCACTATTTGAGTCCAAATATGGTTAAACGAGCTGTCCAGCCAATCTGTTCAAAATATTTCATGTAAAATCATAACTGTTTCATTTAATTAAACTCACTCTTGCTTTTTATCACGATGTTCGGCATTCAACTAACATGAAATGCGTAGCTTATTCAATATCTCATTAAATTAAAATAAATTTCTTCATAAAATTTACATAAAAAATTTAATGCTGCGTATTATGCAAATAAACCATAAAAAAAGCGATTTATTTACACACCTGGATGCACACTAAATTGAACATACTCGCAAACCAGCCAATTGCAACAATGTTAGATAATACCCTTGCCTAAGTTCATACATTTCATATGCACAGTTATGTGCATAGATGCGCGCTTGAAAGTGAGCTCGGCTTTGTTAAAATATTTAATTGCTATAAATTCGGTAATATGCTGGCTGCATACCATACATTAACGAACTAAACTGTGCATGAAATATGTACATGCTCGATTGCATCAGAGCATAGCATTGTCTGTTCATAATACGTTATTATGCTGAAGTACTGTGGTTGATACTTAATTCATATCTTTACAATTTGAGTATAAAATTTGTTGTTTTTATCTTTTTATATGAAAAACATGATAATGACCCATTTTGGTGTGTCTAGGGGAGATATTTAAATGTCGACACGTCCATCGAATTTCTGAAAAGTTTAAATATATTTTCAAGTGATATCGACAGACAGCTGTTATGATCTACTTCGTGAATAAAGCATTACAATATTAGAAATGGAAATTGAGTTTAACAACTCAATTAATTGGTGTTCAATTCACTTGTGGCATTGGTTTAAAATGACATTATACTCGTGAATTAAGAAAACTAAATCTGAGATTTAAATTTTATTGTTTCTGTAGGTATTTGATATAATTCTCCAACGAAGAAGGATCGCAGTAGAAAGCGAAATGTCCACCAATTTTCAACAGTTTTAAATATAGAGCTGCCAACTAGAGTTGAGAGGCCATTAATAGCTAAATTCAATATCCTCCTTCAATATTCAAGTTCAGAGTGCCCCACTCTGTTGAATGATATTGCTTTGATCTTCATCCGTAACATGCCTGTTTGTGGGTTTTACTTCAAATAGCTACTTGTTACGTCATTTGGTGATTTCCTCAGCGCGTGATAAATCCATCGTCACTTTCACTTTCTTATTACAGCCTCAATGGCTGCTTGAATCGTTTGTCTAAGGAGCCCAACATTTGTTATTTATTTGTACCAGAAGCCCCTCGGTATTCTTCTAAGACATTTATTTATAAACACCTGAAGCTTATTGTTTATCTTATGTGAATGCTTCCATCTGTCCTCCACTCGCTTTATCGATTCACTTATTTATGTCTTCATCTGTTCCACCCGTCATTTTTGCCATGAATAACATTTTCGGCGTTAAATCTTGGACTTTCAGTTTATTTTAGCACCACAAATATCAGTTTTGTACCCAAGTGCCATCTGGCATTATTCGAAACTGTTTGGCACTACATTTAATAAAAATATTTTTCATTTCGCTAGTTAATCTTACAATTTCTGTATAACCGGAACAAACAATCAAAAATTCTGCTAATTAGCTAAATTAAATTGGTATTATTTATCGAGATAAGATATTTCGATTATTTAAGCAGCTTAAGGAAGTAAGAATGTTATAAGGGTTTGGGTGCCAGTAATCCATCCTTTTACCCAAAACGAGATAACACACATGTTGATGTACGCCTTAAGCACTGCACCACCTAGTGCTATATCTGAGCAGAGTAGAATTTCTAAATCACCTCGTCGAAATTTACTATAATTCTCACGCTGATCCTGTTCCGACTCCCATTTATCTTTGGCGCTTCTGCAGTGGCTCTCTTCTGCGGATCGAATGATATTCATTCTTCGTCATAGATTTTCTCGTATTTCTGGGCGCTCTACGCTATTGGTTCACCTTGCTCTCGATCCAACCTCGTCACATTCCAACATTTCTCCATCTATACCGTAGTGCGTAGCCATCTAAGCAGGTCTGTTCGCCACGGCCTTCTGGATCTCTCTTTGTTTAGTGAACACATCCGTTCTCGGATTCATCCTCAACAGTCGTACTGGAATTTTATAAAGATCTTTTCTCTATTCGGTAAGCCAATTCGTCCCTCGATTTCTCTGGCCGTACACTGTCTTCACGCAGTCTTGCCCTGCCGATCTTGAGCAAAGGCGTTTACCTATGGTGTTGGTTATTTTTTACGGGTTTCCGTTTATCCGCTCTCTGTTCGTCCAGCCAATTTTAACATTGCATTCCTTGAGAATCAGGCTGGATCATAAAACAATTATTCCATTTCCAACAGCCTCGAACGAAGTGACCTAACTTCCCACTTCTGAAGCATCTCTTTATATTTATTATGTTTCTTAGCTTTGAACTTGACTAATGCAATTCTCCGTGACTCCAAAAGTTTTGTGTAATAGTTGTTTGAACTCGTGTCTTTCTATTGCTCTTATCTCCGTAATATTTATTGTAACTTTATTGTAACAGTATTGTAACAGTAGTTAAACATGCTCAGATGGTCGAGTTTCAGATGGTCGAACAAGTTTCAGATGGTCGTGCTTGATAACACTCATAAAACCGGACACTGTTAGTTCACCCAATACATCTGCAGGTGTATTATCGTAAACTCAACACGCCAGTTTCGTTAAATCCTTTTCTAGGTTTTGCAGGTATTCCCCACATACTCGCCGCTTGCTTTGGAGTTGTATATTGAAACGTTTTCTAACGAGTGAACGCCTATATCTTAGTTCCAACACAGGTCATGATCCGCTCACCGCCCCTTTCTGAAGCGTATACGGTTTATAAGATACCTGCAGCTTTCTCTGGAAGAGCCAAAATGAGCGCGTGGAGCTGCTCACCTATTCGCTTCTCGTTATCGAAGGACGGAGGCTTTAAAATGCCTCATGTGCTTCCGGGCACTGGTTATTTTGAAAAAACACCCGGCCAATTTTTGCATTTTCTCGGGTCACCTTTCTTGGGAATCGTTATAGTAAAGCCTTCATTCCATTTCCACGGTACTCTACCAAAATTCCATACTTCTGTTATTACTGGTGTTAGAGCTCTTCTAGATATGTCTCTTTTGAATATCCCACCTGGTATATTGTCCGAGTCGGCCTTGTTATTGTTATTCTCATTTTAATAATGAATTGTATGATTTGCGTAATGTTTCCTTCCATCTCTTTAATTGAACTTCATCTGTTATTAAGATCAGACCCTGACCAGATGCATTCCTAATTGTTGGTATAATGGTAAATTTTCCAGTTGCTCGTCGTGCACATTGATCTAGTGCTCGCATGCTCTGAGTTGCTGCAGCCTCTTCCGCTGCCTTAAGTATGCCTTCAGTGCATTTTGTTGTAATAAAAATATTTATGGAGAAAAGACGTAACACGACGTAACACATAGCACATTAAAAACGCCCAGTTTTAACTTTTTGTCACCACCAGGAATCGAACCCAGGACGCCGAATTACAAAACAAGCGCTCTACTTATTTTGCTATGTAGACCGGCAAGTATCTTCGTATTAACGTTTCAGCTCCGATGTATTTGGTTGGCACATTTGCAACTTCAAGTCATGATGACTGCGGTTGCTTCATATCAGGTTACTCTAGATATCTAACGGTAGGGTAAGAGTTTTCCTTGGTTGGGTCCAACTAATTCAATTTAAAAGGGCAGCAGATCGCAATATCGAATTGAGATAGCATCCTCGGTTTGCACTATTGACCCTATGTGGAATTGAGTGCGGTACTCTTTGAGTTCTAGCTAATTTGTAGTAAATAAATACTGTGCTCAACTAATAGACCTGGGTTTAAAGTTTATAAAATCCTCTCTAAATCTAGTTCCTCAGATTCCTTCTGAAGTATAATTGTGACAATGTGATTCGTCTGAAGTATAAATGTAAGGTTAAGCCTATGGTCTGTTCTAACAGCCGCAGAAATGATGGTATTAGATCCTGCTGGATCTTATAGGTGAATTTCGGTTTATTCTCCGAAGGTTCCATTTCTAGTTAATTATTTGACTTGCTATTCTGAGGAATGTCGCGTTATTTGTTATTTGTCATTGGTCTTTGTTGTGAAAGTTCAGAAAAACTATGAAAATATGTCGGTAGTAAATCTAAGGAGTCCACACTAAATGCAGTTCAGATGTGGTGACTCTTTTATTTTATCACAATGGCGTGTTCGGAGACGGACTACGAGAAGGGCATGCTGCCCATGATGAATACAACTTTTTGCTTTTTTTAGTAAACCCCATATAATTACCATGCCTTTACCATTCTGTGGAAGATATGCTGATACTGGTCGGAGATTGCCATAATTTTGACATCTATCGCGGCCGATGCGGGCTTACAGCGACAAAGGTCTCTTCTTTAGTACCTACCATATAGTTGTATCACAATCTACATTTGTCCCTGCGTTCTTGTGGTGTTCATTAAATAACAACATTGATTTGGACATCTGCAGTTCACCAAGAGTTTATTCACGTTCTCTTTTAGCCCTATATTCGAATCATATTCGAAGTGACTATTGAACTCTAACCACCGAGTTGATTTCACACAACTTTGTCTCGTTTTACACTGTCAAAGTGATGTCATCCCTTCATAACTAATTGTAACAATGATAGCTGATGTAACCCTTTGACCTTCTAATTTATTAACCATCTAGTTTGAAATTGGGTGGTTTAGATTACCAATTTAAGGAATTTCCAGTATCTTTTTTAAGATCGCTTCCAATGGATCCAATACCATGGCCTAGGTGTACAGGGTATTTTATCAGACCTCACATAGCCATTCTAGTGTATTTTTGTAAAGAGAATGCAACCGTCGATACTCGGTGACAATTTAACTAAATTGCGGGCAAGATCCGTCGAGTCAGGGTTTTCGTTAATGCGATTTAGATAAGAAGTGCCAAGAGCCTTTACACCCGTTCTTCTAAGCCCTGTCAATTACAGGAATAACGACATGGTCGCCCTTTCCTGTGTTCTAGTTCTTCTCGCCGCTTTAGAGGATTTCCCTAAAAATATTTAAAGGGAGATACAGGTTTTTACATAGATCCATAATTATGTCCCATGCAGGGCAAATACAACGTGTTTACTGCGCAGAGTTTGACAGTATCGATACAGGGCTATACATGAACCGGAGGACGCCGGGTATTCGGATTCACAGTTAAAGACTTAACCGTCAATGTTTTCACGTAATTTGAATACCAAGAATTTATTACTAGTATCTAACTTTCCAACACGTTGATGACCAATTAAAGGTTTTAACTTAGACTCAACGGTTAGAATTTTGAAAACTCGATGCGCTTCGTCGTGATTGAGAACTTTCGAAATGATCATAAATGTTTGTCTTGTACACAATACATAATAACCGACCTATAATTGTCTTTAGTTGAATTTGTTTATTAAATGGAAATCAAGACAGTGGGATTGGCACATTTGGGTTACATAATTTTGCTATCGTGATTGATCAAAACACAATAAAATTAATTCATACATAGAGACACCAATCACAAGCGAATTAATAACGTTTTCTACGTGCGCATTTGAAATATCGCGAATAAACCACAATTGAAAGTACTCCTAAGCTTACATAATTAAAAATGGTGATCATGCGATGCCTACAGTCAAGTAACTACAGAAGGAAATAATAACCTCAAAGTACAAAGACTCTCATTATGACGGCGAAGACTTTTTTGCGAAATGTCTAAGATTATTTAATTAAAAGAAATTGAAACGGTTACTTCTGTATTTTCTACTTTATCTTAAAAGAGAATGTTAATGACAAGACAATTTGATGGACATATTTCTTAACCTTACCTACATGGTTCAAAATAACGCTGTTCGCATTCCCATACTGTTTAGAATCAGCTGTTAAATTTGTAGATTTTGTTTTTAGCAAGAGGTTAGGAGTGACTACATAAACATTCAAGGTCTTACTAGAGTATACAATACAATGTCTGTGCCACTTAAAGATAAAATTTCTTCACATCATCCATCACGCTGAAGGTTTACGGATTGAACTCGAATTGCTGAAATTGCAAGTGTAAAGTGCTATCGCAAATTAGCGACGTAAATGTGTAATATTTTAGGTAACAATATATAAATTTTACACGGGTGAAGCTGTCGCCCGGACTTATTTACTTTTCAAATTATGGTTCATATTTAAAGCAGAGTTTACTTAACTATTCGCAACTATAATTTGTGCCATTAAAATATCTATTATTTACTCAAACCATTAGACACTTTTTAGTTCCAATATTTTTACGCTCAATTTGATGCTGTAATTAATAAAAGTTATGTATTAAATTGTCAATATTGATGATATATACCCTGATCGTATATATGCGATAAGCGTCACAATTTTTGCCGTGACGTATTTTTGTCACGACCTCTTTCAACGTGAACCGTCCAATTCTATTCTGATCAGCATTTACAATTTTAAACACGAAACACGCTTATCGTGCTCTTCTCTTAGGCTACAGCTTTATTAATCGACTAGTTGGAACGCCGCTGTCTAAGTCGTACTGACTAGAGAAATCCAATCTTACTAATTCTAATAAATTTTCTACTTATTTTGAAGTTTTCCAAGCAGAATTTGTTATGCCTCAAATAAAACAACACAAAAAACATTTCACTGGATAGAAACAATTTGTTACAGCCCAAATCAAACTTGCCATAAGTTGAAGCATAATTCTATATAGAGGAAAATTAAATACAGGAAGTATTGACCACTACAAATCAACTATTCATAGCCTCTTCTGTCGAGTTCGGATACACTTCGTCATTCATCACATGCAAGGAATGGGACGAAATAAGAATTTTCGCAAGTCTCGAAAAAGCTCTAAAAACACCAGGGATATTTTTATGATCTATATCTGCCGTAACGGCAAACACGCACTTGTCTTCATCCGTCGCTCCTAATAGGCACTCGCTTCAACAGAAACTCACAATCGTATCACCTGCAGTTAATGTGTATTCAGTGTCATCTCTTTCATTTGTCGGGGTTGATGCTACTCTTACTATAAACTGTCATGGTTCCATTAAAATCGCTATACCTAAGAACATATTTATTTCAAGATTATGAAGTTTTACTACATCTCCAGACATCCTCTCACTCGCAATATTTTCTTAAGAACTCAGAAACTTCCATTTAATGTTTTTGCACCTAAGGAGTCAATGAATTTAGCACCAACTAATATTTTACTACAGATTTTAATGTCTTCCGGACAGATGGTTATTATAATGCTGACTCAAATTTAAATGGTAGAGGAGTTCTTATTGCTGTACACGTCGACTTTGATAGTTCGACGCTCATTATTCCCAACACTAAAAATATCGAGTTGATTTCTGTTAAAGTCAAGAAAAATATTTTCATTCTGATTTAATATATTTACCCCAACGCGAAGATGCTGTGGGCTACGCATTTAACATTATGAATATCGTCGTCGACGATCTGAACCTTCCTGATCTGACGTGGGTACGAACGGATGATAACACTCACTATGCTGCTATGAATGCATATTCTGCAAAGGAAACTCTTATTACGGATAACATGGCGAATTCTTTCCTATTGCGTAACATCAAAAATAATTTGGATAGTCAACTCGATCTAGTGTTTTCTTCTGATGTCAGTAATCGCGTTGTTGCATTGATGAATAGCATCCGACGATTTTAATCGCATATTGTTATGATTCTGGTAGTTTTCAAAAAACTGATTTTGGGAAACTTAACGTATTGATTTAAACTAATTCTGCAACATTTGAATATATCAAAAAATCCGTACCTTATACTCGCCAAGAAAATATCCCGTCGTCTGCTCCTTGGTACAATCGATTATTTTAGTAATCTGAACATCTACAATCATTTATCAAATTTGACTCATGAACATTATCAAGCGATTTGAACAGTTCATCAATTTCAAAATCTGACGGATACTCTGCTACCTTAGAATACAATTTACAATCTCCCAATGATCCCAAAATTATTACTAACAAGTTCACCAATTCTGTCAGTTAAGCTTTCTCTAATAATGATTTTGAACCAAACACAATTTTGCTGAAACAACCACAGCTTCCATAAAAATCGATCAGGAAACTGTATTCAACCAGATTATCAAACTAATGATGATTTTTCAACTGATCCTGATGGTCCTTCGCCAGTCGTTTTGAAAAATTGAATTTATAGACCTTTTTCAAAAATCATTCTCATCTGAGAAGATTAGTTCTGCTCTACAAGAAGGGCTGTAGATCAGATATGTGTAACTACAGACCAATTGCGAAACTGTCATGTATTCTAAAATTGTTTGAAAGTTTTGTATCTGATTCTCTTTCATTTGTAAGAAATGTGGTTGATGTCGTCACCACCATTAAACCTCGGTTAATACCGATTATTTCAATATAACTCGCGATGACATCAAATATATTTTCGAAAAATTTCCACTTGCATTAACACCAATCTACTAAAGGATGGCCTAAACGATTTCGCCATTTGGTGTGTTAAGAATAATCTCGAACTGAATGTGAGCAACAGCCAGTCCATGATGTGCTCTCGTAAACGCGAGAATTCCCCTTCACCTCAACTACAGAGCAAAATCCATGTTTGGTTTCTTGAAACGAATGTTAAGAGAAATTGATGATTCATACGAAGGCTCTTTATACGAGTTTCGTCCGACCATTGCTGAGTACGCTTGCCACATACAGAGACTTGAAGCAGTGCAACGCAGATTCCTCTGTTTTCCTCTACCGGGATTGCCGTGGGTTGACTTTTACAACTTGCCTCCTTACCTTGATCGTTTGAAACTATAGTCAAGTTGCAACATCTTAGTAAGTGTCGAGCTGTTGCTGATATTGTTTTTGTCCACCAATTACTGCCTTGTGGTATCAATCCTCATACTTTACTTGGTAAGATTACAATAAATCTTAATTCCCGTGCATTGAGAACAGTGCCCGCTTTTGGATCACGCATCATAGAACTGGTTATGGTCTGAATGAGGTCATTACTAGTATTTTACGAAAGGTTAATGGAACTTCCACATTTGTGACATAAATAACATACAAAGGGTACAAAATATGTAGCTACATAGCAATCACTCCAGCACGCCAATCCATATTCTAATTTAGTCAATAGCCCTAACTAGTGCATGGTAAGCAATTTTTTAGTACCGGAGTAGGACAATAGTCATGAAGGAGGTAAAAAATTCTTGCAGTTGATGACAGATACTAGTTGACTGGATTAACGTGCGTTTTCTAATTAAGACAAGTGTCTAAGTAAACATCAAGATGTCAAAACACTCAGAGTGGCAACCAATAGATGCATATTCAGACCTGGTGCGATTAGTCTATGGCAATTTGGTCAACATTAGGTTACTAGATAATTTAAACAACATGAATTTAGGCTCAAAATCATGCGATGCTTGTTGAACAATGAGAGTAAAACTTTTAGATCAGAATTAATCACCGCGGGTTATTGAAAAACGCTTGGAATAATGGATTTCCGTTTATTTTTGGATATCCTCATTAATTATGGCCACATTCTAGTGTAGCTTTCGCGAAGTACTAAATTACCAGAAACTTTATTCCTTTCATTGATACGCCGCACAAGGTCAAGGGAAATACAATGTTTAATTGATGATAGAAATCTATGAAAAAAATATCTATGAAAATATTTTTGCGGCTTCCCTATTTCCAGGGAAAGCCACAACAACGTGGTGAAGTTATACAGGGTGAGTTTTATAATAAATGCCAAGCTTTTATCTTGGAAACGGTGCAAGATAGGAGAAAATTTCTTATACTAAAAATTGTTCAGTGTCGAAGTGGACGTTTAGTGGTGAATCTTGAATGACCTTGAAATTCATTAGTTTAGGAGATATTGACGTACGTTATTTTTTTTAATTAGAACAACATTTTTCGTAAAATGTATGGTTTTAGAGATATTGATTGATTAATTGGAAAGTATAGCCAAGCCTAAACTTTTCTTCCGGATGACGCCGGTCTCGCCTATACATAATTTTTCCAAAAAACATTTTTCCAGCAAGGAAATCGACGCGATTACAGATACCTGACTGGTCAATTAGTTAGTAAATAATATAATAAGTCGGTTAGCAAAAGATAATCACGATTTATAAATCTAATTTTATATGAATAAGGATTCTGAAATGGTAAAAATATTAATGTAAACTAATGATTTCGCTCGAATGAAAACACCTGTTGAGCTTTATAGGTAATTTGATAGGAATTATAACTGCAGGATAATTTCTGGAATTTAATTTAATTTTAATTTAATTAGTGCATTATGCTGTTTATGAAAACTAAAATTTAAATTAATTATCAAAATATTTATAAATTAACTGGCGCTACGTGGTTACCCAACTAAAAATTAATTGACATTAATTTTTGACATTAGAGCCTAAAACACGTGACTATCTTAGAAATAGTTAAATTTAAATAAAATTAACAAATATTTGCTCTTCAGTGTTGAGCGTCTAGAAAGTACAGCGCGATCAACCATACAGCACAGTGGTTAAAACTTTGGCGTTTGAATCAGGAGGAACTACGTTCGTATCCCGATAGAGGCAGGATGCAAAAGGGACTTTTCATCATTAGAGTACGGCCTGTGATGTAAATGAACACAACTAGGACTCCTGTCGGCAATGCAATATGCAGATGGTTCGACGTAAATCGTGCTTATGGCTATGTCCTCGATTTGGTTACTGCGTAAGGTAGAGCGTTAAAAGCGAACCGCGAAAGAGGTGAAGGTGCTTCGGCCCCAGAACAGACTGCATATAGTTAAAAAATCAAACAAAAAAAAGTACAACGTGTTATATTTTATCGTAAAATTTAATTTATTTTTTCGTCGCTCAATGTGAACCGAATATTTATCACAAAACTCTGAATCAACATTGCATCACACATGATGTATCACTTTCATGGCATTTAAGTATTAATTAACCCTCATGTAATTATAAAACAATAAAGAAGATCAAAATCAATAAAAATTAAAAATTATATCAAGGGCGAAAGCGAATCAATTTTGCAATTCGCGTGCACACTATACCTTCAATATTCATCAGTACATCGTGCACCTTCGATAAGGTTGCCACACATAACATAAGGTTTTATTGCGACAGTGCGCGACACGATCATGAACACCATATTTAACACATTTTTAAAAATCACATTGATTTTTTGTGTACTTCTACTAATAATAGCGATCCTTGTTGATTTAAAAATACGCATCCGCCAAGCGGAGAACACAAACGAGATTAATGAGTTGCCGATGTTTGATAATTTTGAAGATGAAAATGTTAAGTTTGTTTTTGGATAAATATTGATCAAACTATTAAAACCATTTATTTTATTTGTTTTAATTTTAGGATACAGCAGCATGGCAGCTATTAACATCGCAGCAGAATTCATTTGTGCGGACGTTACCTGCCCGAGCGATGGAAGTTGTACAAGAGGTGGTCGGATCATTTAGGGTAAATATATTATTTTGTTTTCGTATTTGCATATACTAAACATCTTATAAGACGTACGAGATTCAAGAAGTACATTACATAGTAAATATAAATATTTACTTAGACAAGATTATGAGTTTCACGGTCATAAATTCAGGCAAACAATTTTTAAATTTTTATAGCTCAGACTTTCGGCAAGAGAATGTAACCATATAAAAGTTTCTTAACATTTTGTATTTTGTGCCGAAAGTGTTTATGAGCTCAAGACCATATTCAAGTTAAGTTCAAACGATCGATCCAAAAGTAAATGTTTGGTCAAATTTAATTATGCTATTTCAAACGATTTGAAATACTCGTATGTTGCAAATTTAAATGATTTTTTTTAAATTGTATGTGCTCCCATGCACAACTCATTATCTTTAAATTTGATTAATTATTTTTTGACATGGAATGTACCTCCATGCTTTATGACTGATTAACTGGCATTGAGTTGGGTAATTTCGTTTACAAATTGCACACATATTCAGTGCTCAAACGAATTTTTCATAAAGTGATTTAGAAAGAAATGCAAGCAATAACTTAATGTAGTAACTATCCCAGTACCAAGTTTCAGGGAGTAATCCTTGATAATGGTATTTTCAATGAAAAAATTATGTTTATTCCGTTAGCGTGCGTGTAAAGGTTATACACAGCTTTAAACCTCATACCGTAACATCTAACACATTTCTATTATTTCGATTCGCAATGACATTGAATCGAATTAGAGCGTAAGACGCCACCCATCAAACGATTGAAAATTATAATTGCAATGCTTTTATTGGCACGAGTCAATGAACGGTTATGCTACTTAATAATTACAACATGCTTAAGTGAGATAAATTAATTTCAATAAAACGTGCTAATGAAAGTTTGATTTGATATATGTATTCAAATGTGTACTTTCGATTTATTTGGCGTTTCAGTATTCAAATTTTCATAACGTTTTTCTGTGGCATTGAACGAGAATAGAATGTATCCAGTGAGTCTTTTGGCCAATCGAAGTTTTTAATGTTTTAATCTAGTTTCAAATAATATTTTCTATCAGTTGAGTTTTATGAAATCCCAGGTTGTTTCTACTTGCCTTGAGTACTGGCGCAAAATAGTGCCACGTTAGTTGTACCAAACGTACATGAAGTTGGTCCGAAATTGCGAATTTCATATAAAAGATTTTGAAGCCTTATAAATTAACTTATTTGTTGTATTCTTGACTCAACTCTATATTTGCACATGTTTTAGGACCTACTTTTGTATCTTTTTCCACTGCTGCGTTGTCAACACTTCCTCTTTTTAGTCATATCGATAATACTCTAGTTTCCGGTGAGACCGCTGGCTTATCTTCCGTACTGCTACAATCGGTAAGATTAAGGGCTCTTTTGCTTGTTCTTGATGCTGTTCAAATTCCTTCTGTGTAGGCAAAATTTCGGTAATGTTTTCAAAATGTGTTGTAAGACAGAAGTCGAAAACTTCAGATTAAATCGTGTTGAAACGACGACTGTCATTTTCTCGATTATCGGATAACGACGTAGGATAAAACGTGCTACATATATACACACTCAACGATTTCTCACAGATTACTTTGGCAAGAAAACATTTCCATGGAATTCGATATGATACGATAATTACAAAGCAGGGTGGCTGTTAAGCTTGTATTCTATAACATACTACAATCAAATTAGTATGCCCATGTTGATACATTCCCTTGATAACGCAGTAATTGAATGATTCAGCATATTCAATCTATTACTACTGCCTTCGATTATTACTTAATCACCCAAGAATTGTACCAACCTGAGACACAATTCGGTGACCAAACTGACTAGGTGAGGTATCTTGTTATCAATTAGTAGTTTTATTTTACCATTAGCCTGTAGAATTAAAGAACCTCGTAGGATCAGGATACCTAGTTACTTCGGTCACCGAATCGTGTCTCAGGTTGATTTTTTCTTCTATATTTACCAATTGCCAATTCTCGAATCCAGTTTAATGTTTTTACCATGCATGGTCTGTTGAAAAAGTAATTAGTTTGTTAGTAATGATAAGTACCTATCTTGTTTGTGTTCTTTTTCTCACCATGAAGATGAAGAAGATATTGGAAGATTGGGTTTTTAAGCCCATTCTAATAAAATTAAAGATGGTCATCCTTTTTATGAATTTAGTTTTCTTTTTCACCTTTATCTATTACTCGATTTAGGTTTATTTATGTATTTAGTGACATAAATTATATCTTCCTCTGATATGACCATTCGATTTCAATGTTTCAGCCTTTTCTTTTATTGTAGTTTCTTTTTATCTTTAGCCAGTTCGTCCCATTCGTGTGCTGATATGTTAATTTTTCCGAAGTCCTGTTTAAGTGATTTATTCCAGGTGAGTAGCTTACTACTGCATTAAATATGTGTCCTCTGCTCTTAAAACGTGCCCCGCGTTTTAACTTTAATTTGTTTGCTTTTGTCAACGAAGATACTTTTAGTCCAAACGTGGGAAGTGGCACTCTTATTGCCTTATACATTTTAACTACAATATCATAAGGTATTTTATGATATTTAACGAAGGATGCAAGCATTCTACATATTCTATGCTTTTCCACATCTAGTATTGACTATTTCCTTCCGATTCAGTTCTCTTGTAAGTTGGATGCCCATAATAGGTTTGATTCGTTGTGGTGAAAGTTTGGCTCAATCAATTTGAATGTGTCACATAGATATTTTCCTAAATGGGCATTAAAGTCTCCCAAAATGAATAATTCTCTTTTCTATGATAAGTGCATTAATAAAATGGAAAGATGAGTGTAGAATGAGAGAACCTGACGTAATTCCTAGTGGAACATGGTTGCTGATAAACATACGTTTCTTAATTTTTTATTGTAGATTACTGTTCCACAACATATTCTCTCAGATACGCCCACAAACGGATGATTTGTATATCGCCATTTAATCTGTTCCCGATCTTATTTTTCTTTATTTCCACTGAGACACCACCTATAGCTAGTGGTAAGATTTTTCGAAGCCTTCATATTTGTTTCTTCGCTATTATATCCAATCGATCCTTTTTTCATAACAGGTCTAGTTCAAAGCGTTTTCTTGTCTGAACGCATCCTCTTACACCCATGGTTCTTATTTTAATTTTGTTTCACAATATATTTTGGTGATGGCCGTTATTCTATTAATCGAAAGTTACTTGGGCTTGTGTGTACATTTTTATGCTGGTGAAGAACTGGTAATCTACCTATTGTCCTTTCCATTGTGCTGTCATTGTTTTATTATTAATGAAAATCTCATCGCTTACCCATCTACCGTCTTCAGAAAGGTACTCTATGTATGCCATCACCAGGCCGTCTTCATCATTTGGAAAATTTAGAACTGCCCGTGCAGACAGAAAAGAAAATTCGGGTTATACCAGTTGTCTGTATATCTTCAAATGTCCTTCGTGATAATTGGAATGCTATTATAACACCAATAATTAATCCGCGATTAAAATCGCAAAACACACAAATTTTACAAATTTTAAATATTATTCGACTAATAAAGATAAAAAAATAACAGAATTATCAGAATATTTTATCGGGCCATCCCCAGATTTCAGTTTAGATTGGATCGTAAGTTGGATCTCGATTTAAGCAAACATATTTTATTGAAACTATGTAGGCCAACAGATATATTGTTGGGTGGAGTTTTACCAATTTACTACTTTTTTAGACATTGGAAAAATCAAGCGCTGATGAAACCTTTCAATGGCACTACGGTCATTACGAGTATAACTTACGAGTTTCGAAACTAACTTTGACAAATTTTCAATGAAAAAAAAATTCATTACGGCTTGTGTCTCGAATTTTAATTGCGTACGACTAAAATAATAACAAGTCATAATTACGACAACCCGAAATGCTTTGGATAAAAATTCGGTGACATCTTGTGTCAATATTTGGCCAATATTATACATAGCACGAGTGATCTGACGTCTATTGGAAAACATGAATTATTCTTTAGCATGCACGATGAATACTGAATACTGATTTAGATCAACGACTAAGCAAAATAACGATCCAGATCAAGATTTTAATCCATAGTTCTCTTACGGTGTAACCCTTTTCGTGATCTGCTACTCGTATATAAACGAAAAGTTAGTTTTGTTTCATTTCGTTTTATGTCAACCGTTAAGTTTTTCATATGCAATTTGCTTATTTGTGGCTTAAGAACAAAATTGCGTATATATAAGGTTTCGAGCTTGTGTTGCTTCTGGAATTTCAATTCGACGGCGATGAGCTTGCGAGACTGCGTTTTTAGCATGTCAGATTTGAGTTGTTTCTAAAGTTTTACTTCGACGAAGATTAGTGATTTATTCAGCGGTGTCTTTATTTAATCTCTCCCTTCTTGGCTTTGTTGATCATGCCAGCGCTTCTTCCTTCACTTCTCTAATCGTCATCTCTTCCAATAGTATTTTCCTCCATTTTGATCTCAAAAGTAATTTACAGTTTTAAAAAATAACGCAAAAAACACTAATTATACTCACCAGTATGAATAAACTCGGAATAGTCTGTATATTTGAATTGATTGACGTTATGAGCATATAGATACATCTGGCTTATTAGTGATAGTAGTGACCAGTCAAAAAAGACATTTTGGTTTGGACTGTACGCCTATAACACATTTTCCGATGTTAAAAAACAAAGTATTTTTGTTTTGATTAAAAAAATGTCATGTTCTTACGCAAAATAGCCTTGATTTGATAAATTAAAAACAATGTTATTCTTGATGTTCGGATTCGCATAAAGATGGGGTTACGATTTGCATAGACAATTTTGTCGTGTTTATACGTGAAATAGCCTTGTTTTTCAAATTTTAAATTGTTTTATTTTATAATTTGTAACCACATACTTCCATTTTAATCACGTTAGAGAAACGTTTCGATCCTATTCTCTTTGCGCGCCAGATCATCTCCAATTTGAATACATATTCATGTATTGAGTCATTAGATCTCTCCGTCGTTCCCGTAAAGCCTAACATCAAATCAGTGGGCTTGTTAATAGCTGCTGATACTCGTATATATTCCTTTCATTTTTTTGTATATTGTAAATAGCTGTAGGAGTGCATCCGAGTTGCTCGAATTTTTGCTTCGGTCTCACTCAATGTATTTGGAAATATAATTCCCGTTGTCCTATTTTATGTTTTATGAGTTTTAACTTTCTTGTTATCTAGTTCTAATTTGATTCGAAACATCGGTTAAGGTATCTTATCTTGATTAAAAATGTTTGTGATTGATTTGGCGTGGAAACCAGCGACAACAAGAGAGAGCATCATGAATTTCAATTGTTTCCACGAACCTTTCAATCTTTTTAATCATAATATCCAAACATTTTTGGCTTTACAATTGGTAGTTGTAGTACCTCTTGCCGACATTATCAAAATGATTGAAATATTAAGTTACCTTTGTTATATGGTCAATTGATCTGATTAATTTTCTATTTGATTGTTCCAGAGCTGTCTGACTAGCTTTGTGCCTTGCTTACGCTTACGTAGGCCGCTGATCTGTCCATTCCCGTTTATACAAGCTGGTAACAGCACTGACCTACACTGTGTTTTTTGCAATTGTCATTAGATGACGGGCACTAGTAATTTTGTTTTCGTTTGTGGCACTTGATGACGATACACTTAAATTAGTCTATGTAAATTTTCTTGAAGTTTTGATCAAATTTTTTATCGTGCGTTTTGTTTTAGGCTATGTTGCCTTGCTTATAAATGGTTTGTTCATTCAACCACCTTTGTTGTTCAATGGGATTGGGCCAATATTGAATTAGTAAAAATTCAACCGTTATGTTTGTCGGATGGCAATGATCATACCTGATAGGAATATGTTAGCAAAACTGCCAAGTTCGATAGTGTCTATAACATTTTCATCAGAAATTCGTTCGAACCGTCTTCGCTATTCCATAAAATTAGGTCAATTCTGGATTAGCACAAGGACATCAACTATAGATTTTTATATGGGTAAATGTATTTCATTTTCAATGTAATATCTTTTGGGCGTATGTGGCTTTTTCATCAGTTTGTGAAAATTTCTATTCTTTGATCTTGATTTTGCTTTATTAGTTGGAGTTAGTTTATAGTTAGTATATTTATCGTTTTTCCTAGAAATCTGGGCCCCTACTATTGAAAACGATCACAATAATAAATAAAAAATTGGTCTAAGAGTTTCATTTTTTGATTTGGTTTTTGTGCAAATTTATATAAATAGATTAGAACATACGAATTATTCACTTAAAAATAATTGGAATACACAAGAAAATTGAATATGGAGGCGATTGGAAATTTACATTTCCTGTTTTATGGGCTCCAGTTGGGCTTAACGGTATATAAAGTTTCATTTTGAAATCCGAAAGTGTGCCTGCTGCAGTTATCCACACCTTGCCAGACCTAATTAAAATTTAACTATTTCTAATACGAGTGGTCTAAATTGAATTCCAATATTTTATAATATATCGCTCCCAACATATCGCTCCTAAACGCGAATATTTACTTTCAGTTTCGTAATAATATTCAAATTATAAATTCTAATTTAAAATTCAGTTTGCAGTAGTTAAATCGCGCAACAGCCCCATCAAATTAGCAAGTTCAGTGAATGGGATAAATATGCATACGAATGACCATATAAGATTAATACTCAGGTTATGTCTTGTACACGGAATATTTCAAATGGTTATGTATAATAAACTGCTATTCACAAACGACCATAAAATGCTTATTTTAATCGACCTTGACTATATTGTTTTGATGCCGTCGACGTATTCACACATAATAAGACATAAACCGATTTCTTCATCTTACGTATGCGTATTATAAAAATATACAAAGTGGATACGGAAGGTGAAAGTATATCATAGCCGCATATTTGCAATTTACATAAATTTTGTAAAAGAAAATTTGCGTAACAAATTTTTAATTTTTGTGTGTCTATTTTCATGTTACAGCAAGAATCGCGGGTCGTTATTGTTACGCCAAATGGGAAATTGAGGGGTCGACAACAGTACTACAAGTCCGGAACGCCTGGATATTTTTATAGTTTTAAGGGGATACGCTATGGTCAAGCACCGATCGGACCGCGCCGTTTTAAATCGGCCCTGCCCGAGAAACTATGGCGAAAAACAAGAAACGCAATGCGTGAGGGAAACTCATGTCCACACCGCAACATGATTTTAAATACCTACAAAGGGGATGAGGATTGCCTATTTTTAAATGTGTACACACCAGAATTACCTACGAAAAATGGACATCCAAAATTACCGGTTATGTTCTTTATACACGGTGGAGGTTACTCGTTTGGATCGGGTAACTCATTTATTTATGGCCCAGACTTTTTAGTCGCTGAAGGTGTTGTACTGGTTACAATAAATTATCGACTCGGACCACTTGGCTTCCTGAGCGTGGGTCCCGATGCACCTGGAAATGCCGGTTTAAAAGTAATATTTATTTATTTACAAATTTAACATATTTTATTACACGACATTACCAGTTTTTAAAATTGATCGGCGTCGCGATTTTATTTCGGTCCTTGAAAATAATTACACAAACTTTATTAATAATGATTTTTATTTCAATATCAGGATCAAGTACTCGCGTTGCAATGGGTTCAAGAAAATATCGCTGCATTTGGTGGTAGCCCATCGGACGTGACAATATTTGGTGAATCGGCTGGCGCGTCATCCGTCGAATATTTAATGATATCACCAATGGCTGCTGGTCTATTTCATCGTGCAATATCACAAAGTGGTTCATCATTAAATCCATGGGCTATGATTCGTAATCCACGTGAACGTGCTTTCCGTTTAGGGGCTGTACTCGGTTTTAATACAAATAGTACGAAAGAGTTACTAGAATTTTTACGTAAAGAATCGCCACGCCATTTAGTCGATTCTGCGTCGAAAACGTTAACATTTGAGGATGGACGCAATCAAATAGGGCTACCATTTGTACCGACCATCGAGGACTGGGAATATGATGGCGAATCATTCCACGATTTTAGGATACAGGACAATTTAATTGGTGACCAAACTTTTATGGACGAACCACCGATGAAAACACTTAAATCTGGGAAAATTACAAAAATTCCGTATATGACAGGATTCAATTCACACGAAGCGCTATTATTTATGAGAAGTATTATGAACCAAAACTGTTATTCAATATAAATGTATAATACAAATTTTATAAATATTCTAGGGCTCAGCCAAGATCCAGCACTGTTGGATACTATCAACAACGATTTTGTTCGAATGGTACCTAACGATTTGTACATTCCGGGTGGTCGAGATTCATCTGAGGCGCATAAAATTGCACAAAAGATAAAAGATTTTTATATGGGACCGCGGCCGGTTAGTGAAGAAACCATTGAGGAAATGATTTTCGTGAGTAAAATTTGTATTATTTGTTTAATTCAACCATATTTTCGAGAATTATTAACACTCAATATTTTAAACCAATATTAGTTTGAAATTGGGGGATTTATATGCTTTATGACTTTTTGGGTAGGCATGTTGCAGTCAAATGCAAGAAGGCCTGGATCGCAATCGACAGTGACATTCTGTTTCAGTACAAAACAACTACCTTCACAAAAACTTTCATTTCTAACGTAACGATCGTCTAAATGTTTATAAAACTTTCAGAAATTAATCTGGACATTGAATTGAATTTTGAATTCTGCAACGAGAGGGCTAATTTTGAACTTCTTCGTAACGTTGAAGAGAACATATTGAACTATAGGACATGTTCTCTTCCGTAAGGATTAACCATCGGTTGTCGTCGCCTATTTAACTATTTGTTCATTTTGGACCCTAATTTTAGATTAGCTTATTACCTGTAAGTAGTTTCTGAAAAAACCTAAAAAGTTTAGCTACACAAATTATAAAAAGTGTAGTGTACACAATTTTTAAGTTTAAATTGCAATCACAGGAGCACCGAGCGTCATTCGGCCAAAGTTGGTTGGATAAGAATAGTTTTGTGTCATTAAGAATTACATTTCAAAATTACTACTTTAATTTTTAGTTGTAATACCGTGTAAAAACAAAACAATTACAATCAAACACATTTCTGTTATTTTTACGGACCACCGTGTTCTATACTTCACTCTACGTAATCATCGTTCCTTTGCGACACTTGGTTAAGGAACGACTTAGTTCTATTCATTTTAAAAAATCCGCGGCTTTGTTTGAATAAAATTTGAGATTTTCATAGTATCAACCGAGTTCCATACTATTCGCTTGATGAAGGTCTCTGTTTCATCCAATTTACTAATTTACCAGAACCACATCCGGAACTCATTTTGGAATCCTATGTTACCCCAAATGGTTAAAAAATGGCTTAGATTCATTTAAATTGACAATTGTCCAAAATTTATATTAGATTCTCATTTTTGTCATGTAATCTGAGTTCCATCCATCCCATTCGATTGAGAAATAACTTACTACTATTGTCATGATTCATGGCAGTTGTTTAATGACACTTGAAAATCTCCTCCATCAATAAGTTTCCAAAATAGTTGGAGCCGATTTTTTGAAATAGATGTTTGATGATCTTCTTCCACATTTTCCGTATTATGTTTAATATTTCCCAATGATCAACTTGTTCGATTTCTTCCTGTACGTCTACGATCACTAGAAGTTCCACACTGTTCAAGTCGAGCAACTAAATGTCGATCTGTTCAGTCAGTAGGCGCCTTTGGAATTCTCGTTGCATAGCGATAATTGAGTTATTATTTCGAGCATATATTAAAACTATTATGCCACATTGCTGAGGTGTCAACCGATTCATTTAATAAATTTTTTTGAGGTAATTAACAATAATCTGAAAGAAATTTAAAAATGAAATTAAACATAATCAAAATATATCAAAATCAAATGGGGTGATTAATTTTGGAACACCCTGTATTACCAGAAAACTCATGATGGAATGTGATGCCAGATGTTGCAACATCATGACGGTGCAAAATTCCGCAATATAACACAACATCACGCAACATGGATCAACTTGACTTAACATACGGTCTCAGGACTCCTTCCCCATCATCACCATACAGTAACCCCATATAATAAAATGAGTCTAATGGTTGAACAGATCGTGTGGTTCTCCATTTTGCTCGATATCCCTTTTACAATACGCTACCGGAGAATTCATCCGGGCTAATGCTGATTTGCCCACTTCTGGGCATGTGAGTTCCCGTGTCATCACTCCTAGTCTGATATTCTTAAAGGCGAATTTCTTATACTCAAGAAATTTTGCAATATGGTAAATAAGGGAGTGAAGAGCGTTCCCACAGATTTACCCTTACAATACGCGTGTTAAGGTTTCGTTTCGATAATTCGCCTCGTTCTAGCATCTGAGAATGAAGCAGCAAAAGTTTATAGGTTTAAAGTCTTTGTCACGAAGGTTTTACTCCGCCTCAAGTAGAAATTAACCTATACATTGCTAGATTTTCTAGCAATGTCGTAAGTTTTCAAACTGGCTTTGAATATATCTTCAACTTCCCCCACGCTAAGCCGGTAGTCAGTTAGACATCGGCAGGTATCTCCCCATCAGCCCTTGTATTCACAACAAGGTTTCACTCCTGCTTATAATTTCACTTACGAGGCTTGGGAACCTTGGGGCGTAATTTATGAGTAGCGAAATTTAAGTTCTTAACAGCCCAAAGATTCCTCGCTTCTTGTGGTTCAAAGTCCAATCGGTCGTTGTAGATAAGTCGCTATGGTTCGACTGGTAGCTTGTGCCACGAAGGAGATCGCAGTTCTTTCGACCGCATGAAAGAGTTTCAAGTTTGCTCAACATTCTACTACCGACCAAACGGCACAGTGGTTAAAGCTTTGGTGGTTGGATCGGGCGGTACCGGGTTCGAGTCCCGATAGATTACGATCTGTGATGTAAATTAATGCAACTATGACCCCTGTGCAGAACTCATGGGCCGATCTATCTTACATAGCAGACTATAGGCCCGGTATGGAGCAATTCAATATGTAGATGGTTCGTCGTAAATCGGGCCTATAGTCTAACGTCCTCGATTTGGCTACTATGTAAGGTATGACGCGAAAGAGTCGAGAATGCTTTGGTCCCAGAACAGATTGCACAGTTAATAAAAAATGAAAAGACTACAGCACATCAGATCATTAAGCCATTGATTGATCCACATGTTCGTGGGTCTTGTTAGACGTAGTCGTGCCGGCGTAGTCTAGCTCTTTCGCTGCGATGTACCCTGACTGATTGTTGATGGGTTTTAGGGTTTTTGCTATCATTCGTGGTGATGGGGATCGTTCAACGTGTCCCAACCATCTAACTCGGTTTGATTTAACGAAACCATTAATGTCACAATCTTCAAGGAGACGTTTGATTTCTTGATTCAATCGAATCCGATATTCGTTGTTCGCAACCTTGACTGAACCATAAATGGATCAAATGACCTTCATTTTAAAGGTAGACAACATTCTATAATCGTTATTGGTGAAGGCCCAACTTTCGCTTCTAAAAGATAGCAGAGGTCTTATAAGTGCTTTGTAAAGTGCGATTTTTCACCACCAGGATGTCATTCTGCTTTGCGGAATTTAATATTTGCCTGGATATCATTTGTTGAAGGTATAACTGACCCGAGATATTTGAAGCCTATACCTTGTTGTCAAAGTTATCAATTGGTCTTCTATCAATAGTATTTTCTGACTGGATAGTTAGCCACTACTCCTGGATGTATTGATGGTGTTTCGTGGCTTTCATTGTAGCGGTTTAGATGTTTAGTGATAGCGGATTGATAACTTTGCAGAGTCTGAATCTTTGAGCTTCGATATTCCAGCGCACGGTTTCTACGCTTGTCTGTTAAACGTGGATGATAATTTGCACTTATATTTGAACAGGACAAACAAATGATCACTGCTCATGTTGGCGCCTCTTATAGGTTCTAACGTCAGTTTTGAATGGAATGTTTCTTCAAGATTAAGACGTGAACAATTCGGTTTTCTGTCCTTCCATCATTCGATCATCAAGGGACTTTGAGGATTTTTCTATGTTGTAAGGTTGTACAAGGATATACAGTTCCACCATGCTTTAGCCGTTGTTGTTACTCAGCTGATGCAAGATTTAAGGACCAATATGTAATGTAGTATCCACGCCCCTATCGATTTTACGGATAAATTCGCCCACGATAATTTTAAAATCATTATGCATGATATTATTCAGAAAGTCTTCCAGCTCAACAAAGAATAAATCTTTGACATCATCTGATTTGTCTTCGGTTGGCACATGATCATTGGCGTCGTGATATAGAATTTCTTTGTGCCGAGTCTAACGTGCATATCCGCATGTTAATTGGACGGAAGTCGATGATATGCTTCTATACTTGCTGGAGGATGAGAAAGCCGACTCCAGATTCTCCTCAGTTCTGATGGCCTCTGTATTGGAAAGTGTAACAAATTAGAGTTGCCCACTCAGGGAACTCAGTTTTGAAATTGCTTATTAGTTCTTAACTGTATGAATGATTTTGAAAAGAGGATAAAATGTTCACCCGCGTAATTCGATGTGTATAAATACTATTCACAGCTCACTGTGAGTCGTACCGCATTTAATATTCAAACATTTTATTTATTTTATCGTTACAGCTGCTGACCGACATGATGTTCATGAAAGGAATTGCAGATTCAGCCCGCCTCCATGCACGCGGTTCAAATTCAACATACATGTACCGATTTGGTTTTGATGGCTCACTCGGTCTGTACAAACGCTTGTTAGGCATTTCACGGCCAGGTTCATGCCATGGCGATGAGTTAGGCTATTTATTTCAATTTGGTGCGTTCAGCTTGAGTCTGGATGCGGCTTCATCTGAAATACAGGTTAAGCGGCGTATGGTGAAAATGTGGACAAATTTCGCTAAATACGGGTAAATAATATCAATTTTGCGAGACCGCGTATATATTCCAAGGACAAATTTAGTCGTCTTACCAAACTCTGATTAATTTACTTAATGTGCAAATAGATTCGCGATTATAAAATTTTTAATGACCTCCACCGCAGCAATAAATCTATACGTCTGTTTAAGTTTTATAACACAAGCATGTCCACAGATTACAATCCAACATTTGTAAGACAAAAATGTCGTGTTTATTGCGCTCAATATAAAAAAATGTGTACAGAGCAGCAAATTATGTATGTGCAACACATGCCGCTCGCGTTATAAAACAATTTCAAACTCATTCCATGCCACAATTCAATCGAAATTAAAAAAAAATTGGTTTGCTAATATTAAACGGTAAATTGTATAATAAACTCGGTGTAGGTCATTGATTTAATGGAAAGAGAAACACGGTCTGTAATTAATTTGAATGTTGCATAACATTAATCTCGTATTTATGCGGTAGTTAGACATATGAATAATACTATGTTGTATAACATTTAACCTCATCAAGGTTTTAACATTTGTTTACTTTTGTTAAACGTGTTATGTCCGATCCGATAATTATACAACTCTTAATTTTTAAAAACACAGATTATAATAAAGAAATGCTTGTCAATCGTTTTACAGTAATCCTACACCGCTGGGCGAACTAGATCCGGTACTCGCCGTTAATTGGTTACCAGTCACCACGGACTCCACACGACTAAATTATTTAGATATAACAGCCCGACTGGTGCCGAAAGTGAATCCCGAATCGGAGCGGCTGGCTTTCTGGGATGATATGTATTCAAGGTATGGTGCAATATGAGGCGAATGCAGAAAAACACTGTAACGACTGAATACGGAAAGTAAAAAATACAAAATAATATAATTCAAATATGTAATTGTTATAATTTTAATTATTATTATTTTTATTTGTTAATCTATTGTTAAAATACTGTGTATGTGTTAACGTTATATAATTAAAGATAAACTGTGTTTTTAATTTGTAAGTGATTTGAAAATTGAGCCAATGTTTTAGGCAATAAATCGAGTGCGAAATTTCTAAAAACCAAACATTTTAAGTGTTTTAAATTGCAACCATTTGAGATTGAGGTTAATCCAACAAAATTTCACGTACGTATTCTTACAAATAAAAATGAGGGTTATAGTCCCTCAAGATGAGAAGTTCGATTGTAGTCTCTTCCAAAACTGTCGACCTTGTAACATGAAACCATTTTAACAAATCAGGAAGTGGATGCGATTGAAAGTGGTACCATACACTGACGATTTTCTGTTGTACACCACCCAGTTCGAGGAAGTATTTCAAAACGGTTCTAATAAGATAACCCTTGCGAATTTGGGGCGTCGATATGGATTCGAAATGGATTTTGCAAGTAAACACTGAACGGGACATATTTTATTTATACCAAAACCTATAACTTCTTCAACAATTCACTATTTCACTAGCACTGTCAACACTATTTAACTTTTACTGTTCACTTTTACTTTTTGCACTGTTCCGTTTTACTTCGTAACATGCACTGCTCACTCTGCATCACTTTCATATAGTCGTATTCGCGAACACCAATTTCCTTGTTTTGATTATTAACGCGGTTCTTAATTCCAGTATTTTCCATGATCCCCCTCCACTTTCCCTCATTATTTTCCCCTCGCAACTGTTGGAATGATAACACTTGGTGTTTTACACGATAACCACTCGACCACCAAGTGTTATATCTGCGTAGACAGGAATTCGTAACACTATTACACCTTAAATCCGTTCGTCCCGAACAGACACATCCAATATCGTATTGTGTCAGTCTATAACATTTGACGATTTTCAGTAAACCTCTGACGTTTTTTTGTATCCGATACACATTACCGTTGATTCTCTTAACAATTTTTTATGAACCCTTCCAAAAGCGGGAATCTTCGCTTTCGCTTTGTGTATAACCACACCAAATCACCTCATCGAAAATTACTAGATCTTCGACGATGGTCGTGTTACGCCTCCAATTTACCCCTGTTGCTTCTACGTTGCATTTACGGTCACGTTCTATTTGACTATTCCATCCTTTTCAATTATCTTTATGTCCGACCTCCACTATTGACTGATTCTACTTCTGATTTTGTCTTTGCCTCATCACTTTCAGCACGCTTTCTACACTTCAATACCACCTTACCACATCTTTGTGTCATGGCCTTCTGAATCGCTCTATCCTCAGTGATCATCTCCATTGCCGATCTTTCCTCTTCTTAAGCTATCTTCATGCAGTTTTGCACTATCCGATCTTGAACAGAGCAGTTGCCTCTGGTCTGGGTTGTTTCTTAAATCCTCTGTGGCTTTCAGTAATTTCAATTTCCATTTCTTTCATTTTGCTTCTAGAGAGAAACTTCTCTGTAAATATCAGACATATGAGCGAGGTGGGGAGGTTGTTATACTGTAGTTCTAACATTTTGCCAAGATCATCCGCAACGTGATTTAGTGGTTGCTGATGATATTTTCGGCGAGGAAGACGATTCTGGCAAGTAGAACTTTAGCAAACCAGGGTTTCACATTTGAGACGCAGCAGCTTATGAGAGCGATCTTCCCTTCCTCGGGCAACTCTCGCGGTCGCATATCACCACGATGATATCATAAAGCTTAGATACACAAGTAGCTCCTCCTTGTTTTACTAATTCTGCGGGATTCCGTCAAAATAGAGTGCCTTTAAATTTTTTAATTTAGTAATAGCTTCGTCTTTGACGGAGACGGTCACTTTAGCTTTCGAAAACTCCTGCCCTCTTATTACCAACCAACAACTCAGAACAATCCTTTTGGGTTTTCTGATCTTAAGAAACTTGCACAACTGTAGGACTTAAAAATAGACCCAAAAGAGCTCATATTCAGATTTATTGGAACAATCTTTCAGTAGCTCAAAAAACCTATAAAAAATCTAAGGTCCTCTGGTCGCAAGACCTCTTCGATAAGTTTCTATGAAGAAATTAGGAGTCTCTCTGCAATCGCCAGACTTAATAGGTTTCTGGCGTATATGTATTACGATTACCCTGTTCATTTCGTCCTATTGAGAAATTATCAATTCGGATTTTGTTGTTTCTGAGCAATGTAGCTCTTAGGCTAGCTACTCGTTATTTAATTCTTAGGATTGCTACTCTGAACATTTTGCGTTGAAGTTTATTCCATTTCCCACCGTATAGGATAGAAGTCCTGAGGAGTTTTTCCTGCTAAAATATACCATGGGATTTCTCCATTTTGATATCACTAGGAACTATTCTAAAGTCTCTGAACAGGGGTAGCGTTGTTTTCAGCCTTAAGCTTATCTTCCACTCCCTAGCACTCAACAGGCTTACAAAGCAGACAAATCATGTAAAACTGCTCTCCTAAATAAGGAGATTTCCTATGGGGACCTACTGTTATTCATATGATCTACGATCCTACAGAATTCTAGGTTTAAACTGCATGGTATTCTAAACCGAGGACAATGCGCACACGTTGCTTCTATAATCTCACTGTTTCAGATGGAAATAATATTCTGCGTACATATAAAGAGCAATGCTCAATTCGTTACGGAATCCTATAACCAGTTTAGGGGCTGTAAATATTTCATAAGCCTTCGCTATTCAATACAATCAAAAGTTATTTGGGACATTGACTCAAATGTCATAGTTGATGCTTTAACTAAATCGGGTTCAAGTCTGGAGTTCATTGTGCCTAAACCGGCTACAACTTTCACCTCTAATAGTGCAAAGAAAGTAATTAAAAACTAGATTCATTACCAAGATAAGTGTAATTGACTTGATCTACATACTGAAAGTCAAAATATATCATTTGTGGTGAACCTAACCTGGTTAACGAAGTACCTCGGTTTTTTAAACTCCATTTACAATGAATGAAACATGCTGAAGAACATTCACTTTGTTTGCAGATATCCCGCATTCGAGAGCTACGTTTACTATTGGTTTCGTTTCCTTAACTAGTACAATTGCAAATTGGTGCAGGATCCTTGGTTTGCACCACGGATTCAGTGTGGCACTAACTGCCGAACCTCTTTAGATTAATAATAGCTAAAATAATTGTAATCCACAAATAGGCCTTTGAGCTTTAGTTTACCACTTGGCATCTGATGCTTTCGCTACAGGTCCTCTTATATTTCCGTTTTGCCTTATGAATTTTCTCGTGTATTTCCTGTCGCGTCGCGGAGATAATCTGTGAGACTGCTCCTAGTATTACGAATTTTAAATCTTACGAAGCTTCTAGTTCATTTCCGACGAGTTAACAGCACTGATCGTCGAAGCAATCATTGTGTAGCATTTTGGAGGTCTCCTACCGATTAAATTGGCCGCTGCGTAGTAGAGTAAATTTTTCGAATGTTGGACGGACACAGGTAGCTGTGATACACCTTAAGATACCTTAAGATACCCACCGCCCCCTTCCCGGTCTTGTTACATCAGTACAGTTACAGTATGCCGCTTCAGCCGCCGTGACATGTAGATTGACTATAAGCAATGATTTCCCTTCACACCTGATTGATTTGGCGGTTCCCAAGAAGTACTGCAGTACTCCGCATAAATAACTATACTTTTCGGTATACTTGCAAACATCGAAAAATCGGCATATCGCCAAGACCTCTCATTTACGTCAAAATCGTATGAGAAAGTCTGAAGTTTCACCTTAATCAATTAATCCGTCTGGGATTTTTTGAAAATGACAATCCAGATAGTCAAAAAAAATAAAGCGTAACAGTTAGGAAGGATTTATTGAAAATTTGGATGTAGTGACCTAACTTCCTGCATCTGAAGCACCCGTTTGACTTTTGATGTCACTTGGCTCTCTACTTGACTGTTGCAATTCTCTGTGAGTCCAATAGCTTTGAGTTAGTTGTCTCAACGCCTCTCTTATTATAACCTTCATCGTCGTAATATACTCAGATCCAGCTTACGCAACTTTATTGAATCGTTTGCTAAACTTGCTCCGGTTGCCTCTTATTTTAAAACCAACAGCAATAGTTCATTCATGGTTTTATCTCTAGTATTGATTCGGAATTTAATTTTCGGATTATCGTCCTTGACAGCACAGATAAACGCGCCCACTGTTCTAAGTCACAGCGTCTAGTTCACTCCGTTCTAAATCTTCTAAAAGTCCCTCCCAGCGTAGCTGTCGCTTGTTTTGCAATTGTATTTTGCATAAATCTAGGACGTGTGACTGCCCATATCCTAGTTCCAACTCAGTCATGACCCATTCATAGCTCATTTCTATTGCGGATACAGTTTGCAAGACAACTGCAATGGGATCGGTACGACAGCTCGAAATACAAAATCCCGATTTATCAAAATCCCGAATTATCAAAATCGCGCTTTCCAATATCCCGCATTTCAATTTTCGGAACTTGGCCATTCCGTAACCAATAATTGTCAATCTTGGTATACAGAATTGAATTTGGATCCCAACTCGAATTTCGCATTCCAGAATGTGGCCATGCGGAATGTAACTAGGCTATTTCTTAACAAATTATGGTGATATTTGGTAAGTACAACTGGTTTAGGATTTTAACGTGAAGCTAAATGGAACTTGGCCATTTCTTAACCAATCATGATCAAACGTATATTGTATAGAGCAGAATTGGGATTGCAACATAAATTTTGACTGAAGTTTTGGATTTTGGACATGTTGGATGGTATTTGGTCATTTCCTAACAAATGTGGTTACATTTGATCGGTCTATATTGGGATTTTAACATGAATTTTGAACGCATTTAAAGAATTTGGCATTGATTAATTGAACCAGGCCATTTCTTCTTCATATTGAACGGAACTTTGAAATTTCTTAACCACTTATGACGAATTCTAATCCAGCTTGATTCGGAACTATCAACTATTTCTTGATCAGTTACGGTGTAATAGAGATTTTAATTGTAATTTTACGGTTATTCTGGAATATGACCTGAATATATTAAATGAGATTTGGCCATTTCTAAACTGAATATGTCCAAATCCAGATTATATTCCTAAATATTTTTAATTCGTTCTCCACAAATCAAATGAAATTCGAAATTTCACACACACAACAAGAAATAATAATTTCAATACAAGGTCTATAAAGGTGACGCCGTGATTCTTACGCGAAGCGCTTAAATCGTTGATTAGTGTTGGACTACGAGGGCGTAGGGAGAAGTCTGGTAAAATTGCAACAGAGTGCGCCACAATCGCAAATCCCAGATACCATGTGTCAGTACCATCTGTCGTTAGACCAAATTAAAATTTTCAGAAAGATCTGTCATTAAGTTCAGTTTTGACAGCCATTGAAAACAGACAACCCATTGTTTTTTTGCAAACATGGAGAAAAGTGAATTTCTTGTTTTAATTAAACATTATTTTTTGCGTGGAAAACCCATTACGCAAACCAAAACAAAGCTTGATAAATATTATGGGGACTCTTCACCATCGATTAAAACGATTCACAAGTGGTTTACTGATTTTCGTTGTGGTCATACAAGCACAACTGATGCTGAACATTCAGGACGCCCAAATGAAGTCGTCACCACACCAAAAATGATTGACAAAATCCATGATATGAAAAAGAGATCCGCGCGTTGGGTGCCGCGTTTGCTTACAATCGACCAAAAACGCACACGTGTGACAACTTCAAAGGCAGGTTTGGCGATGTTCAAGCGAAATAAAAAGGAGTTTTTGCGTCGTTTCATAACTGTTGATGAAACATGGATCCATCACTATACCTCGGAGACCAAACAACAGTCTAAGCAGTGGATTTCTACTGGCGAATCTGCGCCGAAGAAGGCTAAGGCGGTTTTATCGACCAACAAGAACATGGCCACAGTTTTTGGGATGCACGCGGCATAATCCACATCGATTACCTTCAGCTGCGAATATAACAGTAACTTATTGAACCGTTTCAACGACGTTTTGAAAGAAAAACGACCGCATTTGGCGAAATTGGCGTTCTCTTCCATCAAGACAATGCCATAGCCAAAATTCATGAATTACGCTTCGAATTGCTTCCACATCAGCCATATTCTCCAGACTTAGCCCTCTGCGACTGCTTGCTGTTTCCGAACTTTAAGAAATGGCTCGGCGGAAAGAGATTCGGCTCTAATGAGGAGGTCATCGATGCAACAAATGCCAATTTTTAAGGGTTGGAGAAATCCTATTATTCGGAAGGGATCGAAAAATTAGAAAAAGGTTGGACTAAGTGTATCGAGCTAAAAGGCGACTACGTTGAAAAATAAATTTTTTTGGCCGAAAATATTATTTCTTGTTTCATTTTTACCAGACTTCTCACACCGCCCTCATATATTAGCGAATATATTTGTATATATATTTGCGAATTTGCTTTAAAGGTTCTCAATAACACATCAACCTCAAATTATGGAACAATTGCATTGTTATGCGGGTATCGTTTACATCGACCATTCAAATAATCTTGAAATTTAATTCCAGATACACTTGTCAAGTGAAAGTTATCTCTTTGGATATGTTTGCACATCACGAGCTCAATTGTATCTGAATTTATCTAAATAGTTATGAACGCCTCGGTTCACTACAGCCAGTACAGACGATTTCAATAGCTGAGAAATTTTCAAATCAAATAGATTTTAATTACACATATTTATTCAAAAGTTTTAACTACAGCAATTCTTAAACTTTAAAACAACCTTAAAAACTATAGATGGTTTGCTTTAAGCATAATATTTTGTTCCGAAATTAAAACTAACGGTTTCTTTTTGAAAACCATTTTCTCAGGTGTTTCAGCGCACGTTACAACATTAAAATTTCGAATGATCGAAATTATTCCTACACGTGTTTGCATCACACCAAACCGGAGACCGATGCATACACGTGGCCCTTCACCAAACGGTAGAAATGCAAAGTGATTTCGATGTGCAACATTTTCTTCTGAAAAACGTTCAGGGTCGAATTTTTCTGGATTAGGATAGATACTCTCATCATGATGAATTCCATATACTGGTATGTAAACGTTTGTTCCTTTCTCAATTACGTGTTTAGTTCCAGGTACTTCATAATCCATTGAAGCTTTCCTAAGCAAAGTCTCACCTGGTGGGTATTTACGTAACGTTTCGTTAATTACTTGATCCAAATATGGCATGTCATTAGTCGCCTGGTAGGTCACTTCGTTATTGTGTTTACTGAGCACTTCTTTTATTTCACTGCGAAGGCGATTCTGAATTTCTGGATTCCGTGCCATTTCATATAATGCGAAAGTTATTGTGGAGCCGGAGGTTTCGAACCCGGCAATGTAAAATAAAAATGCTTGTGCTGCGATATCTAAATCAGTGAATTTTTTGTCCGAATTTGATTCTTTCTTTTGAATTTCTAACAGGAGTTGCATAAAATCTTTTCGTTCAACACTATTGTCGCGTCGCAATGCAACCGTTTCATTAACAACGTTTATAAAAAACTCGCTAAGTTGTTTACGCAGAAAACACACTCCCAATTTCCTGGCTAAATTAGGAAAAGCACTGCCGAAGAATTGTTTAAATTGTTCGAACCCGGTCGGTTCAAAAAATGTTCTCCCTTTTACTCGAAATTCAGCTTCTGGATTTTTTTGGCTGTTACACTCGATTCCAAAAGCCGTATTTCCAATCACATCTGTAGAATATCGAGACACAATTTCTTTTACATCAAAAGCACAACCACTATCAGCAATTTTTTTAAGTTCGGTAGTCATTTCATTGGCGATATGTAACACTGTGCCAAACATCATTTTCATTTTGCCACTTGTAAAGGTTGGTGTTAATTTTGCACGAAGATCTTTCCATTTGTGGTCCTCAATAGCAAAAAGATGAGCCGATAACGGGTCGTCTTCCTCATTGTAATAGAAATTTCGGTTGCGGAAATAATCGAAATCTTTTACCATAATGTTTTTGATCAAATCTAAATCCGCCACCACAACTGCGGGCTCAGTAAATAAATAAACTCCAGCAAATGTTGCTTTGTTTTTAACTTCACGATAGATTTTTTGGGTAATTTCATATTGGTGGCGCGTAATTCCTAAACCGCCAAAATTACCCATCGGGAATTCTGGTTTTGGCGAGAAAACTCCACGATTCTCCCAGTACGAATATTTTTTGCGTATATAAAAGTATATCAATCCCAGAAGGGATGTAACCCAAACCAGCACTGTAGCCCACATATTTTGATGCAACTTGTAATTGCCCGGAATAGTAGATTGTAACTGTGGCCGATAATTGAAATGATTGACTTTATATTACTGTTCTGTACTTTATCTTCATTTTTTAAGTTTGTGATAAGCAGGTTTGTTTCATTGCAAGAGTATTAAACAGCTCAAACTGCGCATTTAAGTTGTCTTAGCAATCAATTCACTTTGCAAATGCTACCATAAAATGCCTTTAAGTAAATTGTAAAGGAAATGATAACAGTATCATGATTATCGTTAAATATTTTTTTAAATTGAATGATAACTTTTGTTTTAATAAATGCATGCGATGACTGCGTCTTTATTGTAATCTGCCCCTCAAAATAAAAATATTTGAAGAGGTAGATGAAAGGTTTAAAATCAAGGCCGAATTTTAGTAAGCTTTTCGATATGAGAGGAAAGCGTACCACACATCGCAAAATGCGACACCGCCTAATGCAATGCCACACATTCGTTTAATCGTTGTTTGCATGACGCTAGATGGCTACACAGTGAGCTAAATTTTAAATTTGTTTAAATGTTAGTTATATTTTAAATCCTCGTCCTAAATAATCAAAATTTTATTAAGGCATCCACGTACATTTCTTTAAGGCACCGTTTGTATTTTTCACTTTAGATCCGAATACGACATTATTAGTGATCGCACCTAAACTTAAATAGCCACTATTATTGTTTATAAACTTTTTCGATTTTTTAGCTGCAGTGCGTATTTCTCGCTATCAGTTACATATAGGGTATATTTATATTTGGGCGGGTCGATGTTTGTTTCAGTCATTGATACCAAATTACCATGACAAGTTACATGATTGAGCAGCACGTCCAAATGATAAAATTTTGTTATCAAAATTAGTATTTAGTAGTACAAACGTTGCGCGCGTTGCACCCATTTAACGTCAGTCGTGGTGGTCCTTCAAAGTCGACTCTCCAACGTTTGGTGGCCAAATTCGAGACAACCGGGTCGGTAAACAATCAGCCAATACTCGTACGTCAAAGGAAGGCCAGATCGGTCGAGGAAATTGTCGCGGTCCGTGAAAGTGTACAGGAGAACCCGAGGCAGTCAACTCCTCGCCGTGCACAAGAACTCGGACTTTCACAGACTTCAATTTGGCGAATTTTGCGTCTAAACTTAATGATCAAATACAACGCCGTTTGTTCGCTGACTGGGCTTCGGAGCGTTTGGAAGAGGACCCCAATTTTGGCACAAAAATTATCATTTAGCGACGAGGCGTATTTTTGGATAAATGGCTATGTTAACAAGCAAAATTGCCATATATGAGACGACGCCAACCCACACGGTTCACCATATAGCAATGCATCTACAAAAAGTTACTGTTTGGTGCGGATTTCGGGCCGGCGACGTCATTGGTCCGTACATTTTTGAAAATGACGTTGGTAAGGCGATCAGCATGAGCGGCAAGCACTACAGAACGATGCTAACCGATTTCTTTTTGTCCCAAATTGAACGATATTGAAGTAGACGACATGTGTTTCCAGTAGGACAGGGCTACGTGCCAAACAGAATTTGCCTTTGATTCATACCACTATATTGTGAATACCGCTATAAATTTGATGGTTTACAACAATAATTACCTATGTTACTTTACATAATTACTGGAAATTTCCCCCAAAATACCGAAAACAAAACAACAATTTTCACAATTAATTATTCATTTACTGTACACAGTAAACAATTACTTTTAATCACACTGCTAATTTTACTTTATTCACCACTAATAAATTATTCGACCCGAACGTTCACAATGATTCTGTGCTAGACTAAAACTGTTATAAAACTACTAATCCTACTCGGTAAACGCAGATCACTAATATTACAAAATGATGAATTGTAACACAATGAAACAATATTTGATACAAAAAAGGGGTCAACATTTGGATTGTTGCTCCAACTACAATGGAATTAAAGAAAACAAAACACTTATCGGAAACTTCGGGAAGAACCTGGATCAATCGAAAGAAATAATATTTAGCAAACAGGGTGCCGATATAGGCGATATGGAGCGGAAAGTGGGACATTTGGAATAATAAGGTGGTACCAGATGATGAAGTTCATGACAAATCAAACGGTATATTACCTCAGTATAGGAAGAATAGGAAACGAACTATTTTCTCATAGTGAGCCATATTAGTCAGAAAAAACCAGGACTGTTGTCGTCCGTGATTTTAATGCAAGGATTATTTTTGTTATGGAGAATGCCAGTAAACTTGAGGACGAAAGTGATAATTCTTGTGACGCCATGGATGTAGATATGGTGAACAAACTGGACTTTCAGAGCAGCAAAAGTCGGAAGCCATGTTTGGAGATTGTTAATTCAAAGGACCAAGTGGTGCAGTGGTTAAAGCTTCGGCGTCGGCACTTGAACCGAGATATTCTGGGTTCGAATCCTACCAGTGGCTGAACGCAAAGCGAATTTTCGTCGGCGATTACGATCGGTGATGTTAATAAACACAGCTAAGACCCTCTGTTGGAGCGCACAATTCAGGCTGACCCATGTGCAGGTGGTATACTGCAATTTGTGAGTAGGTGATTGGGTGCTGTGTGCGTGAATGAAAAGAGAATAGTGAAAAATTAATACTTTCTTTAAAAAAGTAGGTTGTATGTAAAAGTAGTTTATATTACCCAAAAAGGAAATATATGAGACAAACACCCACGGCTGTTGGAAGAATCTGCGAAAAGCATTGACAAGAGGGAGCGCTGAGAATAGCTATCGGCATGGAGAACGGTTTATAAAAAAGTTTGGTCGATGAGAGAGATTGGGGCGTTTGCTGTTTTCGTAGATAACAGCATAACCGAGAAGGTGTGTTAGCAAGATTACCACCAGCAATCAAGGATGAAATAGAAAGGAATAGTTCATAGAAAGTATTTGTGTTATTTCATGGTCTGAAGAGCCAATGATAATAGAAAAGTTGAATTGGTTAGCGCTATACGGACAAAATAATAAAAGCGGCAGCTTGAATCCTGTTCGGGATGAACAGACTTAGGTGGGAGTTAATGTTACGATGTTGCCTATTGGGTTAAACGTGAGTTTAGCGTAAATTGGTCTCTGATGATGGGTTATGAAATTAGTGACAGCTAGTGTTAAGTTTTAGTAATAGTTAGTAATAGTACAGGCACGATGAATGCCAATAATAGACGAAGCGGATTTAACTAGTATGAAAATATCAGTGGTGATTAAAGTGAAATTACTTTGTGTAGTTTAAAGTAATTGTTTCTTGTGTAAAGTGATTTAATAAAATGTCGATGATATTTGGAAATTATTGTAGGAATATTTCCAGTATCAGAATAGATTTAGAATATTCCGGAAGTGGTGTAAATGTGGAGCTAAATTGTATTAAAATCGTAGAAGCCAAATAAAATGTTAAAGAAGCTTCCAAGCCCCACGACTTCATCGGATGACTCCCTAAATAAATTTTCGCGAAATCAGGAACCATCACTCGGGTCCCACTGGCCGACCTTATGAAATTAGCACTCATCGCAATCGTCACCTGACACTCGAAAACCTTTAAAAAAAACCTTTAAAAATTAAAGAACGGGCTCCACTGCAGGACAACTAAACGAATTTTCCTGAAACCAAGACTCATAGAAATTGTTCTATGGCACTCGAAAACCTTCCATAGAAATCGTTCGATCCGTTTCCGAAATCCTATATAGAGTGTTTTTTTTAAACTACCAGGGTTTTATCTCGTGCACCGTTGTTAAAGGTCGAGGAGGACGTCTAGTGGTGATCTTGAATGGACTTGAAACTCATTAGTTAGGTTTTCTAAATTGTAACCTGTATTATTGTGTGCTTTTTTATTAAGCAATTAAAAGTAAATACTATTTGCTCACACAAAATTTTTGTAAAGTATGTATTCAGAGATATGTGCAAAATTTGATATTCACTAACGCAAACGAGTTTTCGCTAGTTCTACAGTGTTAGATTGTAACAATAAATAAAAATAGATAATATCAATAGTTCTTTGATTGATTATGCAATTGTTTATTTTATTACTATGATAATAAAAAATTAGTTTTGAATTAGAATTGTGATAAATTACAATTATCTTTGAAAAAGTTCTTATCTTAAAAATTCTTCTTGAACACGTGAGGAAGCATTCGAGATGATAATGATCTACGTGAGTGTCGACAAAATGAACGGGGGCGATTAGATTATACGCTGAACCACATCCAGATCGTTGGCACTTTGGAAGAGGTGTATTAAACGTTTCGCAGATAAGACTCGCATAATCGAAAGCAGAAGAAACCGAAGGAATCGCCATGAGTTTCCTGAGGAAATTGTTGTATATGTGCAGTACTCGAGGGCCCACACACATCGACACGAAATCTTGCACGAGATATAGTAATATCTCAAAAGACCGTGGCTTACGCTTTAAGAGAAAAAAATTTCATGCATACCACATATTATTGCTGCAAGAGCTATCTGCAAATGAGTTTAGATCAAGAATTCAATTTTGTCATTGGCGAAGGCAACAAATGGAAGAAAACTCCTCGCAGAAAACTGGAATTATTCGATTTAAAAGCGATGCAATATTTCAATAAAATGATAGAAATGAACTATTGTTTCGCAATTTGGAGGTTCAACATTGGCGAAAACCGAGGTTACTCTGACAAATTTGTGTTATTGCTTATTAAATAGCAACAATTATTTAACGGCTAACGCATTATTCGTATGCTGTATTGCTCTGTTACTCGGGACCGACGATGTATTTTTAGATATGTGTGTATAACAAGAAATATTTGATGACTGCAACTACAGATATTAAACTAAATATCATAAAGTTCACATAAATATAGATATGGACCAAACCCGTTTTTGGAAAAATTAGCTTAACACTAATTATTATGTTTTTAATTGTGTTCAAACTAATTACCAACAAATTTCACCACTAATCCAATAAATGTTCTAAACATTTAAATACGGTTCAAAACTGTTATACTGAAACTGCACAAATTTAAAATTTTATTATAACAGTGTACAACACTGGTAATACAGTTATAAATTTAAACTATATACAGAACTTTCGGAAAATGTGTTTAATTAAATAAAATTAAATAAAAATTAATTAAATTAATAACTAAATTAAAAGTAAAATTTAACTATTTAATTGAGTATAATTTTGACAGATATGGTCGATAAAGAAGTCTTGAATACTTATAGTACACTTCGTCTAAAAAGTTTGAAATGATAACTATGCATTTGTGTGCCATCTATTCGAATTTTTTTAAACTATTTATTTAAATTTGTTGAACGTACGATCGTTAACAAATTATTTTTATCATAATTTAAAAATTTGTCGAGTTAATAAACCAGGTTTTTTCACAACAAAGACCCTAAGCACAAATTGATTCATAAAAAATTGATTACAATCAATTCATAAATAGAACAAAATTTTTCCGGCAAGGTGATTAAAACCTTGACATCATTTTTCATTTAGAAAGTCAAGATGATTTTAATATTTATTTGTTTACGGTTGTAAAATAGCAATAAATCAACATTAATCTCCATTAATTTCATCACCTCACCCGCATACAAATTATTATAAATTGGGCAGGAAATTCCCAATGTGCTATCTGTATGTCCGACTTTTCCTTTTTGTATTCCTATCCACAAGTCATTTTCCGTTTGCGTGCATGGACCCAAAAATAAATTTTATTTTGAACAAATTAATATTACGAGTATATCATCTAAATTAAGACACAGTTGTGAATATAATAATAACCTCGCAGCCGGACGCAAGAAATTCTGGCTCCACGCGATTTATTGTGTTTTTATATTTACACGCAGTTTTCAACATTTAAAATAATAATAATAATGTTATAAATTTTATTTATTAAAAATAAATCAAAATATTATTTTTAGTATTTGATTTAAAAAGAAAAATTTTATTTTATTTTTAATGAATAATTTGAAATGCCTTTATGTTTATTAGCCGCGAGCGGTGTTGCGCGCAAGAGTAGGAGCAAACATCGACGATTTTTCAAAATTGCGTTTGAAGATGAAAATGGGCAATAAAATTGTTAATCTCAGGCCTGCGCCGTTTTACGAATTTTTTATTTTATTTTTCAAAATATTTAATATACGTAAATTGTACCGAATGAATAATGCCCGCAGTGTGGGCCCGTGTAGTAAAACGTCTATTAGACCTATCAGCTTGACTATTAATTTGCAAAAATTCAAATTATTTTGGTTTTTGTGACAGCTCGTGGAGATTCGATGACCAATGCTCTGTATTATTAGTTATGCTTTAAATATAACTGCAATAGGCGGTGGACTTGGCCCTGAGCCAAACAAGAGTCGATTAATTAATTAATTTAATTTTGTGTAGATTGTTTTCCGTGATATACAACATGTACGGATATTTGTACGGATCAGTTGAATATTTTTGCAATTAATAATTTTTTGATTGGTATTTAGAGATGTGAATGGAATGTAGATTTTGTAAAGACGGTTATACAAAATAAACAATCTTTTGAGGTTATCAACATATGTTGAGAATATTTTTTTCTGAGTTAATTGTCCTACGAAGTTTCATCATTTTCGTAAGAGGGCAGAACATCCAAAAATAAATATAAATAACTCACGACACCCCGCGAAGTCTTAGAATTTAATGTATCCGAAAAGGTGAAATTGTAAAATAATTGGAATGTTGGAATTTTGAGTTTAATAAATTCTTTAAAATTGTTTAAGTACGTAAATATCTTGGAAGATCCCTCATTGTAGTAACAAACTGCTAGTACTTCCCTATAGGACTTGCAGACGAGAATAAATAAAGATTTTTTATTGACTAAAATGAGTATATGTACGAGTACAAATAGGCCTGCAACTTAGTACACCAGGTTACGATTTGTAGAAAGTCATAAAGAATACAAAGATCAAATCAAATATTCTATACCCCATTGATTTGAATGTCAAGAGGAACAAATCGAAACATGTTCAAATGAAACAGATGCAACAAACACTACACCGAGCAAAAACTAAACGGAAACGTCTATATAGAGTGTAGTTATAGAGGTTTCGAATGCGATGGCAGAGTTATTCATAGAAGGAGTCAATCCTAATTTCCGGACATACATAGGAAATATCATGATAATATAGCTACGTGGCTCACCATCATTGCCCCCATCCGAAAACAATTTAGGAATAAAACTCTAAACACAGTCAGAGGAAGCTGCAATTATAGGTTCTCCAATCATTTGCGGACAGAAACCGTTTGCAATCCAATTCAAAAGCCAAAATGAAAGGCCGTGGGAAAACATTCACGAGAATTAAATCCAGTTACCTACAGTTGCTCTCACGATAACTCACTCAGATTTAGCCCTTTAAAACTCATTAAAAGTTAAATACTTAGAACGTATCCAATTGAATTATTAAGTAATGCATGCAAAAAATTGATATAGCGATTAGGAAATAAAACCTTTATTATCCTTCAACATCTTCTACTACTATAGACCTGAAACACACGCATCCCAATCTCACGCGACCTTAATTACTTGGCAATTATGGATGATAACCACATAAGTTCTACTCCAGTATGCTTCGGATTTTCCGTGGCGGATTCAGAACCTCAAGATCAAAAGAAAGGAGGCTTCTAATTAATATCGAAAATTACATTGCAGATTAGCCGCGGATCAAACACTATGGGGTGTTAAAAATTCTTTTGAATTCGAAGAAAATAGTATGAGAGCTCAAAGTGTATACAATTTTAACAAAAGTTAAGCAAACGATGTTCATGCAGCGATTATACTGTAAGTAATGCAAATCACTAAGGTTTTTGAGCCTTAGAAACCCAACAACGATTACAAGATTATGTGTACCAGTTCAGGAAAATGCAGTCGGGAGTGCGCAGAACGGGGTAACGGTGGATTGTAGATTCGTAGGGCCTTCTTCGACTCCAGATTGCACACATCTTTCGTTTCCAAAGAGCGGACGCTGACCAAAGACTAAAAGGATTCGTAATCGGAATCGTAGGAAATGCCACTTCACGATAAAATGTTCTACGATTTTCATAAGATACGATATAATTAGGTTTTGGATATATGTACGCAGGCTGCCAGGTTTTGCACACGTCACCAACTCATCACTCTAGATGGTTTGTCAACTACAGTTGTAAACTGCTCGTTGTTCTAAATTTTAGTTACGTTATATAATTATTGAATAATATTAGTTTTTAAGGATAGCGCCTATTAGTGGAGAGATTATATAGGGTCGACAGCTTCTGATGCGTTATTCAAGGATACTATTTGATTTTGCCGCATTATGGAGTTTTGTGAAAATCAGTATAACCTGTATCTGAGACACCTCACGCAATGCAAATTTCAACATAATAAGCGAATCACTTTCAAGTGTACATAATTGTAAATAATTATCACTATAGACTAGTCACTTTGTACGAAACTTGAGAGACTAGAGAGCTCAATAAAATTATTTAAAGGCATTTACTCCGTAATTTTTAGCAGAGTGGAAAAAAATAAGGATGTCAAACTTGGACTGACTGACATATAACTTTTTTATTTTTTATTTTTTTTTCTTGCACATTATAAAGAATTATTTTATAATGTCTTCATACTCAGTGCAAGAACGTGTCAAAATTGTGTAATTTTTTTGGACGACTGCAAGGAAAATATCGTCTGCATTTTAATACTGCCGCTGCCTGAGCAAACATGATAAGAAACTTAATAACCCATTTTGAAGTGTGATGTGTAGTATTTAATGAGCTACGAACAAATGTTGTAGGCGAAAGTGTCAACGATAATTCATCCGTGTCTACTCGTTGACGTGCTGCTCAATTGGGTATCACTAGACCATCGCTATGACACATTTTGAAACTTCATGTGAGGATATTTTCATACAAAATTCAATTTGCCAAAGAATTATTGCAGAGGGATGTAACACAACGGCTACAGTCAGTTCAAATTGGCCCATCCCGTAGTAAATATAAAAAGTTTGTTAAATACAAATGAATTATAAATAAGTTCATGGGATAAAATTGTTAAGGAATTCTAAATAGAATTAGGTAAATATATTTACAAAAAATGTTTTTTGAACTTAGTCAAAATAAATTTATAGTTCGTTTTCCCAACTATTTGTTGTCACTAGGTGGGCTTTTTCAACTTTGTCATTAGCCAAAACCACAAATTGCACTTCTTCAAGCATTCTTACCAATTTCCTTGATTCAACCTCACTGTTCCATCGTTCCAACTCTTGTACTTCTTGCCTTTTACCTGACATTTTTCAACAAATTAACTCACCCATTTTCTCCACAGATTTATCTGAAACATTCGAAGTACATCTCTTGCATTCATGAATTAATATTCAGTTACATCCTCAATTATATAACCCGGTTTTGCAAGCACATAGGCTCTTTCGTTACCTTCAATCTGTTGAAGACCTCACTCCTACAAGATTGAAGGTCCTCATACAAGATTTCTACATACACATTGCCATAAGTTCCCTCACCCTGACAAACTAATTCCAACCCATTTACTTGCCTTGCGCATTTACTTGATGTCCTCCATAATCCCTATAAAATCTGCATTCATTATACAGATACTGCCATGCAATCTTCCTCTTTTCTCTTTTTCAATGAAGGAATAAAAATTCGTATATGCTTCCACATGGGACTATAACAACTCATTCGTATTTTACACAACGCTCTCTTAACCGATAATTCATTCATTCACGTACAATTAGATTGCTCGGATAGACTTTCGATTTTACGGGATGAATCTTGCAAAATATATTAATATCTTTGAAGATCACCCGTTTCCTTTTGTAATCCGTCACTCTTTGTAATCTCTCTTTCATTGCATTCACCAATTTGTTGTCCTTAATCAACATTTGCACAGTTGCACGCACGGTAATCCATTCCCTCTTAAAATTAAGAAATGAATCATCATTACATTTTTTAACCTATCCTTGGACGCAACACCATAAATACTCATTCCATACGCAATTTTGGATGACACTAGCGCCTTTCGTAACATATCAGTCACACCGGGATGAGCTCTTCATTTCGGTTTGCTCACCTTTTTTATCACATTCAATCTTATTTTACAATTATTTGTTAATTTTTCCATATGCACTTTAAAATTCAATCGCTTACCACTCTAGATTCCCTCATTATACACTTGCACATTAACCAAACGATTGGTTCGAGAAGCCATGCTATTATAATCCACGCATCAGAACCCGGTATAATCGTAAATCAATTCGTTTGTTTAGCGACAAGGTGTCCCAACACCAGAGAAGCAAATTTTTAATTTTTAGACCGGCAACTGCCTACACAATTTTTGTTCGTTATTGACAGAATGTCAATAACGAACAAAAATTGTTTTAAACCGCTCATTAATATGAGGGGACGCAGCCATCCTCCACAAATAGAGGAAAACAAAAATAAAACCTCTTTTTGTTGAGGAAAACACGACTAACCAAGGTAAGTTGTGGTTGAAAGGCTGATAGTGCAAATAGTTTCCGAGGGGTGTCGCCCTAATGTACGTAGATACAGAAAATATTGCAAATGGGATCAAGGATCAAAAAGATTAAATACAGGAAACGCTGAAAACGAGAACCACATTAACAACAATATACACAAAAATGACAACAACAATAATAAAAACAACAATAGAAACAATAATTTCAAATGTATAAAATGGAAAACGAGGGAACAACGAAAGAAGAACTAAACACAGTTGGAACACAAGAATCAATACCAAGTAGTTCCAAAATCGAAATCAGAGCAACAGCAAGAACCCAATCACAAGCCAAAAAATATCTAAAAATGATTAAATGCCTGTTGGTTCTCTACAGTCCAGTTGGATTGACTGATCGTGATGAAACTTCATGGTTTAAATCAGTCCATCGGGAGTGGCAGCCTCTGTAGTGATTTTTCGTTTTTTGCAAATATTTTGAAAAGTATATCATTTTCCAGATAAACGGTCATGAGCTAAAAGATTTAACATTAAATTTTCAATAATACTCCAACGCCAAGTCAAATACTTTCCTATGACTTGCTGCTTTCAGCACAGACATAGGCCTTCCTACACATTCTTTCCCTGGTTCCAGCTGGAGAGTTGTACCGTTCCTTGCTAATTCGTCTACCCTGCAATTTCCCTTAACGTCAGAGTGACCCGGAACCCAGACCAACTAGATATTGAAGTGTGCACTCATCTCGTTAAGATAAAAAAGAATGGCGGCCCGAATGTCCACACAGAAAGTGATATCAGACAACGATATTACACTGTGCTTCAACCAGTTCATGACCTCTTCAATCGCTATCACTTCAGCCTAGTACACGCTGCAGTAATCAGGTAGACGAAAAGATAGGCTTACATTTAATTCCCCACAAAATACACCAGCTCCCTCTCTACCATTGAGCTTGGAGCTGTCGGTCAAGAATTTAACTATCCGGGTCTCCATAATGAGACTATTCTTCCAATCCTCCCTAGGGGGAGAATCACCTTAAAACGCTTGCAAAAGCACAAAAGTGGTGTTATATAATCCAAATTCACCAGGTCATCCTTCACAGAATTGACTATAATTGAGTGCCCTTAATATTCAACGAGAGAGCGACAGCATGACCTCCAAGGCACTAGTGGGGGTCGTTTTCAATACCCCACTAATGAGCAAGTTTTGATTATAAAACCAAATTGTTTTATAATGGCACTTTTACAGATAGTTTTATCAAATTTAGGATTTAGAATATTCTTTATATCGGTTCAAAAAACTGCTTTTCAGTAAAAATTTCGTCGTTGTACAGCCCATACGGATTGATTGATCGGGGTGAAATTCATACTAAAGCTTTTTCCATAAATTTCAAGATCCTAGTGATTTTGGCAGAGATCGGTTCACCAGAAGTGGCAGCTTCCATAGGAGATTTCTCGCAAATATTTTGAAAAGTATATAACATTTGTTGCACAAACAAAATAAGTTCAGATCATATTTTAAATTTTACCGGAAATGACGAGTTTTGATAATAAAAAACTTTACTTCACCAAATTCAGCATCTCCACGGCGGATTGACTATTCGGAATAAAACTTCATAATAAAAAAAATTTGGAGATCCGTGGAAAATGTAGTGGACATCTGTCTACCAGAAGTGGAAGCTTTCATAGGAGCTTGTTAAATTTGTACAATTAAGATTACATTTGTTAACAAAGGTTGACCTTGTAGGTAGTCTGAAATTTAAGGCTCTGTGGTACTCAAACTGCAAAAAACGATGTTTAGTAAAAATCCGTTTTTGACCACAAAATATTACCAATTGGCCTAATTATTTCTTTAGCATGAACTTAGATGTATAATTGAGGGATTAATACAGGATTATCCAAATAAAATGTCTAGTTTGCTTATGGTTAGGTTTCAAATTTATCGGTTTTTTTGAAACGCATAAATCATTTTTTTCAATATTTTCCCTCTAAACAGCGGGAAATTTTGGCTCCAAGGTGTTAAGAAACTTAAAATCGAGAGATTAATAATACATGATTATCAAGAATAGTCTTGAAATGACCCAGAAAATGTAAAATTTAGTTTAAAAATATTAAAAATTAAATTACGTCAAACGCTAAGTTTGTATCTTCTTGTGCCGCAATGACGATTAGTTTTGGAAAATTTACGGTCACTAAATGACAAATTACGGAATAACAAGTGTGTCCAAGATAAGTGGTTAATAATTTATTAAACTATGCAATGTTTAGATCTGCAATAATGAAAATTAATAAATTTGGTAATTAATTTTCTACATATAAACAATATAAGTAAAGTTTAGTAAACAAATTATACGAAATTATTATGCTCAAACATATTAAAGAAACGAACCAGTACATACATTTAGGGGCATTGAAATAGCGATATTAAAAAAGAAATTTGTTTTCTCAGTACCAAAAGCCTTAAGCAGGAATTATAATTTTTGATTACACAAAACTATTATTATCACAAATCCAGTAGCTCAAATTTTTCATTTTAGAAATTAAGTACATTTGCCGCAGTGACCACAACAATTGCACCTCACCATTTTTTTAATTTATTTTCCCCCCTTCTTTTCTTTTAGATGACCAAGACTTCACCAAGAATTTTTCATTTTATGTTTGTTATATCCGTCCATTTACTGAAGTAATCCGAAATACAAGCATTATTTAATAGAAAGAGCAATATGATCAGCTCAGTTGAATATGTGTCAAGCCAACAACAGCTGCCCTTAAAACTCCTGGTGAGATAGCTCATTAAAACCTTTAAATCTCATTTAAATCAATTTCGATTGTAACATGTTGGTGACGCGTACATACAAAGTCATCATTAACGTGGCCAATTATTCGATCTGGAAATTTACATAAGTGAAAAGTATAAAATTTCTTAAAAGACACGACTTTATGTCAACCTCTTTGATTCGAGTGTCAAATCCCTTTATATTTCACCATGTGTGTTTCTTAAAACAAATCTAAATTTATATTTCAGATGCATTGCTGCATATATTCTATAGCTACATCCGAACACTACAATGCAAAATAAATCTTACATATTTTCTAAATTTAAATCGTTTGGAACCAGTGATCGTGAAAATTCTTATTTTTCTATATGAAATATGATTATTGTGATTTATAGGTCAACGTTTAAAATATTACTGCAATTTAGCTACTGCGCGGGGAGGCTTGACCTAATATTTAATAAAATTCAATGCACAATTAATGCAAATAATTTGCGCTAAATATTTCTTTATGAAAATAATAATAAATGAAGAATTATTATTTTGCCGAAATATTTTGGCACCAATTAATTTCAGATTGAAAACTTGTACTCTAATTAACCCCCCACTTAGCGATTGTGTATATAGACTATATCAAATTATCAAAAAAAAATTGTTGTTCTATAGAGAACACCAAATGTGTTTTCCATAAATCAGATTTGGGTCACTAGTGGCTTAAATAAATAAATAATTTTGTAGTTAAATTTCATATTCGTATAATTTTAAATATATTTTTTTTTAATTTTCCACACATAATTAAAATTTTTATATTTTATATTATGATGAATGATGGATTAGTTTTCAGTATTTACTATTTAGTCTAAATTCTCTACGAGTTTATACACACATAAGTTGTATTATACTCGTAACATTGCAATATTCGACTTCATACACTGGCTGGAAATAGGTCAATGGAACTATATAAAATACGAGAGTTATGTTTGGTTGGGCTAAGTCGAAATCAAATACCTATACGAGTATTTTATATATTTGGTCTAGGCTTTACAGCATTTTTATCATAATAAATGTTATCTATTTTATGAGTCCACATCAAGATATGTTTGAACAACCATTACGTTTTAAATATGTGCCGGAAAATAGGTTAAATCAATGGGCGGAAAAATAAATTTTTGTTCACTTCTAGATCAAAATTGGCAGATCTCATTCAAAAACTATAGACACACACGATACGAGCGTCTCATCACATTTTGTATCGGAAATGAACACAAAAAACCACTCTCGATGTTTTAGATGTGATTCAGCTTTTTAATTATAGACTACAAAATAAAACAACATTCGAAAGATAAAAAATGAAAAACAGTCAGATAAAATTTAGAAACGCAGAAAATACCACGCTAACGAATATACTTGAAGAGCACGACTTATTTGTGTAATATAATGATGAAGTTAAGCCATAAATCTATGTGTATCTAACAAACAAAATCTTAAAGGTACATTTTAAAGTATAATCGACTCGACAATAAATAATATGAAAATGTTTTCTTAAATTTGTTTTTGACACATTTTAAACTTATGATAGCAATTTAAAAGTGTTAAAGGCCCAATTTGTGACAATCGGGTGTTTCAACATTCCAAATTATACTTTGTTTTCACGGACACTCTATTTTGAGCATATGGATAATTTATTTATTTATTTATTTATATAGAAATAAGTCTACAAATTTGACCTGAGAAATTATTAATGTAAAAATACAAAATAAAATAAAATCACTTGGGGTATAAAATTGTCTCAATCTACTATTAAAATAATTATCTTTAGTTAAGCAAAAATTAAACAAATAGTTAATTTTAGTGAATCTCTTATACATAATCCTCACTGGTTCATTATTGCCATAGTAGGTTCTGTGTCTATCTAAGTGGAGGAAATCAATTCTCAATACTTTGGATATGTTCTTCGTAGAACGGACACCACACATTTGCAGCATATTCCAGCTGGGATCGAACGTAAGCACTATACAGGATCTTAGTTGTCCTCAAATTAAAAATATCACTCATTCAACGTTTGATAAAACCGAGCATAGAGTTCTCTCTAGCGATGCGCACCTCAATATGCTTAGTAAAGCTCATGTTTTCAACGAAAGTAACCTCTAGGTCTTTAGTTTCAAGTAATACCTGAAGAAGTATACCATTTATCTTACAGTGTTGTTAACAGGGTCGGCTATTCGATGAACTGATAGATATAGGGTGTCTCAGCAAGAGCGTCGGATTTAAATTTGCCGCCATTTTGTTAATACGAGTTGTACGTACGTTTAATTATTGTAAAATCACATTACAAACATGGTGAAAGTTTTGCAAAAACAGTTCGCCAATTACGTCAAGTTTTCGGTGCGGCAAATGAATCGACAGTGAGGCGTTTAATTACAAAATATGAGACCAAATTTACGCTGATGGATCAGAAGATCTTTGTTCGTCGTCGTCCTTGTCGGCCACTCGAAAATGTAGCCACAGTAAAGGAATTTGTGGCCGAGAATCCAGGAACTTGGGAGTGATGTATCGCGAAATGTTAACGGAGTTTTTGTGACTCGAATTGGATGTAATTTATGTGGAGGACATGTTTTTCCAACAATACGGTGCGACCTGCTACACAGCACGTGAAACAATGGTGTTACTGCAGACTAAGTTTCCAGGCCGTGTCATTTCTCGATTTGGCGTTCAACATTGGCCACCAAGATCGTGCGATCTAACACCGATGGACTTTTTTCTTTGGGGCTATGTGGAGGAAAAGGTGTATGCGAATAAGCCTGCAACAGTTGGACATCTTAAAGAGAAAATACGGCGCGTTATTGGTGAAATACAGCCACATTTATGCGATTCACTATTTTTGTAATGTGTTTTTACAATAATTGAACGTTGTTGGTTTGAATACTTCTCCATATTCTTAAATCGCGTGGTCTGTACGTGAGAACTGTCAAAAAAATCACCGTGCAACTCGTATTAACAAAATGGAGGAAAATTTAAATCCGGCGCTCTTGCTAAAACACCATATATTTGCACTTTTTAATGTTGGGACTCAGAGAGTTAAGCTCGCACCATTTATAGCTAGGTTGTCAATGTCTGCTTGTAGTTTATTGGCAACGTCAACTGACTCGACTCTGCTTTTGAGGTCATCTTTACTTTACCAGTTCATTAATACCATTAATGAAGAATGTGAAAATCCATGAACTAACGTGAGAGCCTTCTGTTGTAGTGGAGGTTGTTTGTATTGTAATCGATTTTTATCTCCTATTTCAATATATTGTCTGGAAAATCTGAACTTAAGAATATGTTCCAAAGTTTTGCAGTGCCTGACGGAGTTGAAAGCTTTTACAAAGTCAGTGTACTATATATTACATTAACTCGTTTGTGCTTCTCAATTTATATAATAGAATAGCTGGTAAATTCTGTGAGATTGGCCGATACTGATCTTTTGAGCACAAAACCTTATTGGTATTGGGACATATACCGCGGGAGTATTGCTTTGAATGAGTTGCATGTTCAAATAACTTAGGTATAGCAGATATAGATGTAATACCCCTGCAGCAAGAAAAAATATTTCTAGATCCAGTTTTGAAAATAGGCGTCAATCTAGTTATTTTTCACTTTTGTGGAAAAGTTGCCAATTTTAATGACAGATGAATATAAATTAACTACCGTAACATATGGTACAGCAGCAGCAACATACATAGTTGGTGTACAATAGTACTAACAGACTTTTACGTACATGTTATGATTTCTGAAAATATAACATTGAAAAAAGCCATAACACTTCAAGGCCAAATCCAAAATCTACTAAACAGTGATGGCTATTCGTTAAGAAAAGGACAACAAACAACTTCTATACCATTAGAATTCTTGGTGTACACTGAAATCTACTAAATCCCGCGGTCATTCTCAGACCTTAATAAGCCAACTAGGCAATAAAAGTGCAATACTTTTTGATCGATCAAGCTGGTTAGCACCAATAACAGTAATCGTAAAGCTAATGATGCAAGAGCTCTGGCTAGCAGGTTCCAAGAAAGTTATGAAGCTATACTTTAATTCCATTAAATTTGACATCGAAATGACAATTAGAGGAAATAACTTATCCAAACGAATTGGTGCATTTTATAATCGAATGCAATTTTGCTATAGAAAATCAATATTTTTAAAATGCAACGCACTAACACAATGTTTTCAATTCCACGATGTTACCAATTTAGAAGTTGTTGTTATTTTTGATTTATTATTGCTCGATAATTTCCTTTTTTAGGAGCACGAAACTCTGTTTTCGCAATTGTATGTGATTTTCATATTTTCATCTTTTCGATATTTTTCACTTTAAATTAAAAAATCTAAATAAACTTAATTAATGAATAGGTATACATTATGGAAGGTAAATCTATATTTTGATATCAGTCTAAATTTTTATCGTAAATAAATTCGTACTATGTACGTCGAATGCCTACCGAAACCACTTGTTCTAGAAAAATCATTAGGCCTTTCCACTTCAAAGCTAGCAGGACCCAAATCGAAAATCGAACCAAAACCGAGATTAGAAAGCAAACCAAGGTCTATTGACATACAAATAATTTTTGGCTCATTATGCTAATTAAACGCCCCATTAAAAAATTAAGGCTCTACTCCTTCTTCTTGTCCCTATTAAGCTTTAGGTCATTTAATTTAAAGCTAGCAGACTCCAAATCAAAATCGGACCAAACCCGAAATTTAAACGCAAACCTAAAATAATGAACCTTTGAGTAGCTAGCAGGCTAAAGCCCTGAAATGAACTTAAGCTTTATCAAGAACGAGTGGAGCCCAATATGTTTTATTCGGGAATTAGATTAGTTTATCATGAGTCTAATTTGTATCTCAGTAGATCTTGGATTGCGGTCTAATTTCGGTTTTGGTTCGATTTTCGGTTTGGATTCAGCTAGCTTTAAATTAAATAACCCAAAGCCTAAAATTTTGTAATGGGGCATTTGATTAGGCGGTAATGACGCCTACAATTATTTGTTTGTCGATAAATTTTGTTTTCCGTTCTAATTTCGGTATTGTTCTGATTTTTGATTTGGGTTTTGCTAACTTTAAATTATCCTAAGATAAAGCTAGCTTGATCAAGAACGAGTAGAGGCCAAAATTTTTTAACGGGACATTTGATTAGGACATTCGATTTGGGTTATGCTACCTTTGAAGGGGAAACGTATAATGTTTTTCTAGAACGAGCGGATCAAAAAAAATTTAATGAGTCTTTTAATGAGCCTATAATTAGCCTTTAATTTTCCAACTGTTTTTAAATCATGTTTTGATATGGGTTCTGCTAACTTTTTCTAAAGCTGGCAGAACCCATCGTTTCAGTTGAAAGAGATGGAACCCAAAATTGTTTAAGAGAGCATTTATTTAGCTTATTATTATGGTTCTGCTAGCTTTAGAGAGGCTTTTTGCAACATTCGTGAGTGCGAGGAGTAATTGTATTCCTTTGTTCATAAATTGCAATTGGCTAACGAAAATCGACGATTGTGATCTGTTTTGTGAATGTGGCTTAATTAAGCCGATCATTTTATTTGTTTATATGTCTGAGATAGCTGATTGGATATAACAGTCTCAGTTCATTCGTAATTATTTGATAGGAGTAACTAAGAAAGTTTCGATACTCAACTGTACCTTGCAACATAACTGAGTTATCTGAATGACTGATTTTTCAATTTTTGGAAAATTCTATGTGAGAGTCCTACGTTTTATTTCGAAATGGTATTTTTTCCGTTTGTCTCCGATTTAGGAACACCGTTATTTTCCAGGCCATTGCTGCTCTCCCTGCTTGCCGCTTCCCTTGCGGATTCCATTCCAATAACAATTTTTTTATATCATTGGTCCCTTTTCCTAGTGCGAGTCCAATCCATTTCCACTTTCGTTTCTTAATTTCACGCTCGATTCGATTTTCGCTATAATTTATATTTACCTGGTCCACCGCAGAAGTTCTTCGCTTGTTATCGTGTTTGGCCAGAAGCATTTTATTAGACACCTAAAGCATTTATTCACAAATACCTGCGGAGTCTTCTAGTGATTCTCTGCGTGTGTTGCATGTTTCACTTCCAAACAGCAGTACTGAGTTCACACAGGCATTGATCATTCGTAGCTTTGTAGTTCGTGACAGGACGGACGCATTCCAGATCTTGTGTAGCATGTTAAATGTATTTTTTGGTTTATTGATGTGTTGGTTGATATCCTCTTCAGATCCGCCTATTTTCGCTACAGTACAACCAAGGTATATGAACCTAAGAACATTCTCGATGGTTTCTTGGTTGATGGTAATATATGTATGCATGTTTGTGTTTGGTCCCATAGCCTTGGCCTTTCTGATGTTAATTTTGAGACCGGAGTATTGTGCCAAATTAGCTGATTTCTGGGCTTTCTGCTGCAAGTCCGCGTGTGTATGCGTTAGAGACATATATCGTCCGCGTAATCCAGAGCATTGAGCCTGGCATCCCTGTACATTTCGTCCATTTAGCAGAGAACTTTCCAAATCGCACATCTATTGATTGAATTGTATTTGGTAAAATTATATAGGAAAAATCACTCAAGTTAACAGATTAAGATATTGGAAACTATCCTAAGAAAATTAGCAAAATATTAAAGAATTATTAAAATTAAGATCCGATTAAGGATGTAGGAATAGAAAAATAAATATTTTATCAATCAGAATGTATTTTTATTTACTTTTGAAAAACGCCGTTTTTACAAACAATTTTGAGTGATATTTTCAAATCGCTCAAATTTTGAAATATGTCACTCTTGCAGCAAATGAGCGAAATAGTTGATACGATGATACGATGATACAAATTGAGTTGAAGTGGTCTCTACAGCTTCTACCAGGTCTAAAGCCAGCCTGGTCATTTCTGATGTTCGTATCTGGTTCAGTCAAGCCATCTTTTCCATTTTTATGGAACTGTACCAGTATTCCATACTTCGGCCAGTAATAGAGTTAGAGCTTCTGCTGTTACAGATGCGTCACCATTTAGTAATTCTGCTGAAATATTATCCATGCCGGCTGTTTTGTTGTTATTTAGCTTCTGGATAGCACTTTTAACTTCCTGTTTCGTTCGTGGATAGGTGTGTATAGTTTCGTTATAATTGCCATCAAATCAGAGAGCTCATCATTTTATTCACTCTCTGTTCCGTTGTGCTCGAAGAACTCCTCTCTATTTGCTGCTGCTTCAGTAGCCTCGAGAATGTGTTCGGTGTATTTTCTCCGTTTGTAATGAGGATTAACCAGTACATGATCAATTCGATTTTTGGTTCTTCCATTTGGTGATGTCCAAGTGTATTTGTGTATATTCTGGCGTGAGTATTTGCTGCCTCCTATGAATAGCTGATTTGTGACACAGTAATCGATCAGCTTTTTTTTCATTGTTGTTTCTTGCGAAATCTAGGGTGGGCCAAATAATTTTTTTTTAAATGCAATAAAACAAAAAGTTCTCAATACTTTTTCAAATTTATTTTTTCATTGTAAAGAACAATCCTTCCGATTAATTATGGAATACTATTTCATTCATATGACTGCCTCAACTGGCCTTGACGTACCCCATACAGTCGGTCCAATTTTTGAGCACATTTTCGATGGTATGCGGCATTATGTCTTCAATGGCAATGCGGATATTGTTCTTGATTGCGTCAATCGTTGCTGGTTTATCGGCGTAACACTTATCTTTGACGGCACCCCAAAGGTAATATTCCAACGCCGTCTTGTTGAAACCAAATGTTGCCTATGTCCTTCTCTTCAAGTGCCGGGAACAAAAAAATCGTTTATCATGGCGCGGTAGTGCTCACCATTGACAATAACGGCGGCTCCTTGCTCATTTTCAAAGAAAAATAGCCCAATGATGCCACCGGATCAAAATTCGCGCCAAACAGTCACTCGTTGAGGATGCATCGGCTTCTGTACGATCACGTGCGGGTTCTCGGTGCCCCAAATGCGACAATTCTGCTTGTTTACATAGCCGCCAAGATGGAAATGCGCCTCATCCGAAAAGATGATTTTTTTGCCAAAATCGGCATCTTCTTCAAGACGATCGCAAACCCACTCAGCGAACCGAAAACGCAATGGGTAGTCTCTTTGCGCACATTCTCGGCTACAGCATCAACATTTTCGGGTGTACGCTTGGTTGGCTGCTTGGTTCGTGTGGGTTTATTAATTAGCAAGCCTGTTTCTTTAACTTTATTCACAAAATAACCGTTTCTTCCGAAAACCGCAAGCAATTTTCGCACACATTCTGCAACATTACCATGATTTTCGGAGTAATGTTTCAATATTTCCCAGCGTTGTTCAAGCGAATACACAAGCATTTTCGTTCAGCGGAAGGATAAAACTAACTTTCTGTCAAATCAGAAATGACATAACCCTTATCATACTTAAAATAACCACTAGTTCAAAAAAGTTAGATGACCCACCCTGTAGTGCGTAATCTCCCTTGAATGACGCCATACCGTTGTTATCAATTTCAATTTTCGTGTTGAAATCACCTTTTAACTGCTCGTAGAATTGCATAGCACTGAATTATCGTTGTATTTCTTATTTTCGACTGGAATCTTGCTGTTACTATTCTGCCACTTATAGGTTTCCTTTCGAGTAGTGCCTTAGTTGTTGTTAATATCCCTACTCCTTGTTCACGTATGTCTTGTCTACCAGAGTAAAATGGCATTAGGTGATTTCACTTCTACAATGTATGCTTTTTCTCACTTATATAGACGCACTAGCCAATCTCTGAGATTCGTGTAATTTACCATAAAAATAATTTGTCCAAATTATAAAAGTGTCCAGCAACTTCACACCAGTGCCGAAAACTATTAATTTAGAATTAAATTTCAGGAAATGTCCAGATGCATGTGAAATAATAATATTTTGATTTATTAGGTTGCTCACTTAAAGAAAAATTAATGAAGACAAAATACCATTAGTACAGTTACCCATAAGACCTTTATCGTTTTTCCAAGTAGAATAGAGTAGTATTGTCTTGTGCCGTACGATCGCTAGGTGTGTAAAACCGGGTGGTTCCTTCCAAAAAACCTCTCCTGTCCTTACGTCTTGTTATATGACAGGCTACAGGAATAGACCCGGCGTTATCCAAAAGACTTGTACTGGACATGGTCCTATAGACCTATCAAACAATCAATAATTGGAGCCACTGAATTTTACAATTTATATTACCATTGCCTAAGCGTTATCGTAATTTTTACATTGGTTAGTAATAAATTTTGTGTATTACAATATTTCTTGTAATACAGTTCAGTGCTACAAGTTAAATATCGTGATTATAAAGCACATGATTAAGGAACAATATTTACCGCAAAGATTCAAACTTGAGATGTACTCAACCGATCAATGTCAGATCAAAATCAGACAGCACAATCGTGTTCAAATTTGCTAGTCATTATGTCAGAGCACTTTTTTATTCCAATGTATATTTTTGTATTAGAATATTACACTCTGTGTGTATTTGTATTTATGACGTGAGCCATTCATACACGTATGTACTCGTATGTAGATATAAAAAAACTCATCACAGATGAATCTAAAATAAACTCATTCAAATTTTTTACTGTGTTTAATAGTAAATGTAAACAAAAAGCAAAAAAAAAGTAAATTAAAGAAATATTTCAATATATACGACTATCTCTAGTCGTTCACTTCAGTTTTGTGTCGCGGTCTATAGTTTATGAAATCAAAATTTAAAGTTTAGTTTATAAATAATAGTCACTCAACTAAGACGTGTCCAAATAAATAAAGAAAGGAAAATTATTAAGTGAAATTTTTATTATTAAACAAAAAAATTTATTAAGTGGATTTACATAAGTGGATTAAAGTGAAATAAATAATTATCCAAAGTGTGTAACAAATACAAAATGCATATACATCCAAGTTCACCAAATTCATCTCAAGCGTTACCCGAAGAAATTGCGGCTACCAAAATTCAAGCCGGATTCCGCGGGTATCGAGTACGCAAACAATTAAAAGAAACTGATACGCCACGGCAACAAAAAATCACAACATTTAATTCCAGTAATAATAGCAATAATAATAACCATAATAGCAATAATATTAACAATAAAGAAAATTATCGTTTAAATAAAAAATTAACAGATGATTCTCCTAATCCCGCAACAATAGGATACAATTTGCGAAATAATAAATTGAGCAGCAACACGAACGGTGGTCCCGATGGCATTGAAGATAAATCAGCCACAAAGATTCAGGCGGGCGTCCGAGGATTTTTAGTGCGTAAGAAGCAGAAGGCGGCAACCGATGCAGCAACCAAAATTCAAGCCAGTTTTCGCGGTTTTAAAGTGCGCAAAGAGATCAAGAAGAATAGAAAATAGGGCAACCTAGAATTTTAGTATTTAGACTTAGACTAACTAAATCTGTTATATATATATATATATATATATTTTTGTATTAATTAATTATATTTTTTACTAATCGATCTCTAAGCTATGTAAAGTGTTTTCCAAAAATTACAGTATTTTGACGATAAGAATCGGTTTCGCGCCACCCAAACCAAAATATAATAAATCGTTCATACATATCGTGCACGATTTTTATCGGAAGGGCTGTAAATTAAATTAATTGTAATTTAAATATTCACTTTAAAGAAATAAAATCACCATCCGGATTCAAGATCAAAAATTGTGTAACGTGGTCAGTGTTGTATCTTGGGTAAATAAATTCAATTTTATTTATATAGGTCAAGTTGAGAGAAAAATTATACATTTTCAAAATGAAAATTAATTTGTATTCATTAATTATTTTAATTTGTTGACATTTTAACCGTTATACATCATAATAAATTTTACCCACAATTTTTTTTTATTTATTTGGTTTAATATAATAATTAATTACCACTATAAATAAACTAAAAAATTGTAATAGTAATTAAATACAGTAATTAAATTACCGGTAAATTACAGAACGAACAGAATTAAAAAATTGGAAAAACTACAGCAAAATTAACGAACTGTTAATTAATTTATAAATGTAAAGTGAATATTTTTTTTCATCTTAATTTTAATTTATTATACGATATTTTTATTAATTTTATTTAAGATTATAATTAAATTAAATATTATTATTCCAACAAAATATAAATAAAATTTAAATTAAATAAAAATTTTTTTGTTTGTTTACATAACGTGAGGAAATTTTTGTGTTATCATTAATTATAATAATTAGTATTTGCTTGCGTGCGTTCACACACGAGATAAGACATTTTTTTATCTTTGGCTGTTTACGAGTAAGTAAAAATTGTTCGCACCTTAAGCACAATGGCATTACTCGTATAGGTAAATAAATCGGTTGAATAATAATATATGTGGAGCAAATTATGCCGGCAACTTATGATCGATGACTAGTGATGTCAATCAACTCGAAAATTGAAAGGTAAGCAGCAGATGTATTTAAACAGGTAAATATAGAATTAATTTTTTTGGTCTGCCGATTTTGTTGCAGACATTGCTGATGTCATCGCTATAATTATTTTACGACACATTAATTAACTTGTTAATTATACCATGTTCATTTTGATGTGAATTGACCCTAGTTGATCTATGGCCCTCCCACCTTGCAATAAAATAATAGCAAATATGAAGTGCTTTTGAAGTGCCGCCAATTAAACATATCAGCTTGCCACATTATGAAAATTTTTATGATATATTGTATGAGACATATAATACAATCAGGCCCCTGTTTAGATCACGTTGATTTACAAAACATGTTGATGGACAGTGCTGGCCACAAAAATTGCCAGACTTGGAGACCAACCATAACAGTAACTCTATTTTTGTATATTTACTTTTACTTCATTACTGGTGCTACATCCCATGAAGAGATTTGGCCGCCTCAACAATGCTTTTCCAGATAATCGAGAGCAATTGGGGTGCCAGACACGATAATCGAGTTTGAAGGTCCTGTTTTCCGTCGTCTATCCACTGAATTGGGGGCCTGCCACGAGGTCCTGTCTTTATTGATGCCAACTCCAGGGCCTGTTTTGTGAGATTTTGATCAAAATAATCAATTTTAATTATTTAATTGTTCCAATTATATAGAGTTGTTGAGATCATTTCTGATCTTAAGATTCAGACGCTTGCTCTACATTTCTCCGAGACTCGCTACCAAAAGTGACTACTAGCCTTAGAGTCTAAGGGCTTTTAGACTTGAAAATGTTAATGTCAGCGTAGAATACTCAATAACTAAAACTCCTCCGCCTGTTGAAAATTCTCCGCGTGTTTCCCCCACATGTATTTTGTTCTCGCTTCGTTGTTATGGAGGTCGATTTGTTGGGCTGTTTTTTCCAAGCAGAACTACTTTGAGAGATACAATGTTGTGATCAAAGATGCATATGTCGTCCGCGTAGGCTAATATTTGGCTTGATTTATAATCAAGCCAAATATTATATTATTAAACTGCTCTGTGCTGTGTTGAGCTAGCGGATAACATATTCTAACGAAAGGTTAAATCGAGTTTGATTGGGTTCCATTTCTGTACAGAAGATACTCCACAATGTATTCCTCTGTACGCTATCATATATGCTTGTTGAAAATTTATAAATAGAAAATGCACATAGACGTCCTTTTCATAGCACTCTTCCTCCACAATCCCCAGAGAAAAATTTTGATCGGTTGTTGACATGCCTGGACGAAAATCTCATTGGTTGTCGCGCAATATGTGCTCGCTGTAAATTGATAACTTGTCAGTAACTTTATTGGCCAAAATCTAGTAACCGGTGTTGAGCTATTCCGAGCAAAGCTATTCCGCGATAGTTGTTACAATTCAGCCTACACTGTCGCTACACTGTCAGAATGGTGTTTGTGTTTATTTGTTACTCTCCAGATTTGCTGACCATAGTATCAGTCGATTGGAATGTTTTCTCGTGACCATGTAGTGATTGTGTGATTGCCTTGTTGATTGGGACAGGTTCCGTATCCGTGCGCAATTATTTTCTTGAATTGAAGCTAGATAAATTTTCATCTAGCAAAGTGTTTCTAGGTTTTGATGTATTTTTACCTAGATTCGCCGTTGAAGCAGTTGTTATCGCAAATTGTAATATGTTGCAATGTTCTTCCACAAAATGAAGTAGTGATTGGTATATTTCGCAACTATAGGGTGGCGCATAAATAACGTTATGATTTATTTAATGAATAACTTTTTTGTTTCTGATTTTATTTAACGTTGGCATTTATTAAAATTTAGATTATAGTTTGGAAATAATTTCACATTATGTTTTGAAGATAATATCTTTCAAATGGTGCTCATTGTTTGCTTCGACCTGACGTTCTCTTTCCAGAGCATTTTCCATAACTTTTCTTAGAATTTGAGGTCCCAGCGCCAATGGCCAGTTAAAATCGGAAAAACACGATATCATTCGATCGCCAAAAATTTCGCGCAAGAGAGCTATAGTTGGACGAAGTGTGCGAGCTGTGGTTCCATCTTGTTGGAACCATAATTCTGGATTGTTCTTTACCTCGGGCCTTAAAAAATATTCAATCATTGCCCGGTATTGAATGCCATTCGCATTAACCGCAACTTGTTCGTCGTTTTCGATAAAATATGATCCAATGATCCTTTCTGAAGTTATTCCACACTGAATTTTGGGTGCCCCATATTCTGCAATTTTGTTTATCCGCGCGACCATTAAGGTGAACATGGGCCTCATCGCTCATTATGAGTTTGTGCGACTATATTGAATGCGTACTTGTGCATCATTTGAGAAGGAGTAACTCATGTAAAATTCTTTGCTAAGACCGCCTAGACATAACCACCTGAAAACTCGTCTGGTGGAAGTTTCGGGATTTTTCTCAATACTTGCTTGCTTTCGAGCAATGTTCACATTATTTCGAACTGCATGAGGTCTCCAAGCGCGCGGAAGATCACAGACAGCTCCCTGCTGCCGAAAACGCTGAACCAATCGCTAAATTGTTGGAGCACTAGGTGCAGTTCGAATATGAAAGAAATTTCGATATGATCTTTGTGTCTGAATAATCGAATGCTAACTTTCAAAATAAAATTGAAAAACTTTTGTTCTTGTTCTGTGCTGAGTCTTTCCATCATAAATTTCATAAAGTTCTTCAAAGTTAATTCTGAAAAAAAACGTTAAAAAATACGTAAACAAAAAATTTATTCACTAATTAAATCATAACGTTACTTATGCCCAACCTTTACTAGAAAGTGGTCAAAATCGATGTTGGCACCGCATTTTGTCTTAATATCGGTAATGCTAGAAAAATCACGATGATGTGGTCGATTTGATTGATCGTAACTCCATCGTTTGATTTCCACGGGACTTTGGGGATTCACTTACGTGGGAAGTATGTGAAGTATTTGTTGAAAGTAATACTGTTTTCCTTCTTTTGATTTACGTAATACTGGTATTTGAAGGTATTCCGGACTATTCCACCATATTTTGTGTTTAAGAGCTTTTTCGGAGTCAAATAAAACCTCGGCGTATACAATCAGCTGGGTTTAGTTTGGTCAGTATGTATTGTCATGTCATTGACCAATTGTTTATTTATAAAGGATGAAACTTGTTCTGTTACCTACAAACAATTCCGTTTTCTCAACTAAGAAAAAATACACTTTAGAGTCCGTCCAGGCATAGAGCGAATTTGCATGTGCTTCAAAAATATTTGTAACCTTGGCTAAAAGTTTTGTTAGGAGCTGAATATGTTTTTCAGATGTGACACAAAATCTGTGGCATGCATCCGAGGCAATACATCTGAAGAAAACGAGGAATGCGTATGCATTGTAAGACATAATAATTCATTACTTTTGATACATAAAATTGGTCCAATTTTCAACCCCCGTCGGTTTATTGGAGCTCACAGTCCTACTTGCCTTTAAGCAGTTTCTGCAGAAATCGCGTTTATTGATAAATGCTTTCCGAAGTTCCATGTTGCGATCGCAAAACACTTTTGCGGTACGACGTGCGGTATTTTAGTAGTTGATTCACATCTTTCATGACCCTGCAGATATTTTCCACAATCGGACATCGTCAATTTTGTTAAATAATAAATGTAGAATAAAAGAATCACAAGAACCGCAATCAACTGATTAGTGCTTTAAAAATATCCACGATTTACTCGATAAATATTGGTGATAATAATATTTGAAAATTAAAAATATAAATTTTAATCCCGTTTCGCAAATTCTGTAGATTAATCCATTCGCGCAAAAACAAGTAAGCTGGCTGAAGAATTCCCCTTAATTAATTCAAAATTTTCGTTTTGATAATAAAAGCTATAGATAACATCAAATTCCATTTCTAGGGTGGGATGTTCTCGTATCAACACTTTTTTCAAATACTTAGACAATTTTGTATCACCTTAATATTTTATGAGTAACTCCATAAAATAAAATAATATTAAAGAAACGGATGCCAGTAGAATTGATGTCGTTTTAAAATCCAACGTAACATTACCCCTCCACGGTCATTAACTCCTACCAATATCACCAGTTCGTAAACTGTCAGGGTAATGGACGAATATTTCCATAAATGATTATACTTGATCTTTCCCATCGATCGGCAGTATGTTTTCTTCCGGTACTTTCTAATGGTGGTGAAGGGAAGAGAAACGTGAAACGTGAAACGAGAAACGTGGAATCGTTTCTAATTAAAATATTTTTTAAATATATTTATAGATAAAAGCCAACACGCATGGCACATTAAAAACCCCCAGTCATAAAATTTTTGTCAGGTTACCAATGGGCTCGAACCCGAGACTCCCGCTATACAAAGCCAGCGCTCTGCTTAGCCCGCTATCCAATAATTTATTTTGGCTTCATTCTAATTTTAAAACTAAAATAAAATCTAAAGGGTGTTTTTTTAGGAGGTTTGTTTTTCCGATAGATGTCGTTTTATTTTATGACAGTTGTTTTGACAGCTCAAAGTGGTATTTCTACTCAGTATTGTTTGGCAAATCATTATGAATAGGTTAACTCCAGAACAACGTTTTCAAATCGTGGAAATTTATTTTCAAAATCAGTGTTCAATTAAAAATGTTTATAGAGCACTTCGTGAATTTTATGGTGCACATAATCGTCCGTCAGAGACCACCATAAAGAACGTAATTACCAAATTTCGGTCTACATTCACTCTTTTGGATGCCAAGCCACCGACAAGAATGAGAAGAGTTCGTACAGAAGAAAATATTGCTGTCGTTGAGGCCAGTGTCGAAGAAAACGACAATTTATCGATTCGTCGTCGTGCTCAGCAAATTGGACTTTGTCCATCGACTTTATGGAAAATTTTACGTAAAGATTTGGGTTTGGTGCCATACAAAATTCAATTGGTGCAAGAATTAAAGCCACACGACCATCGTTTGCGCCGTGAATTCAGTGATTGGTCGTTAAATCAATTGAACGAAGATCCATTTTTTTACCGTAAAATTCTCTTCAGTGGTGAGGCGCATTTTTGGTTAAATGGATACGTCAACAAACAAAATTGTCGCATTTGGAGCAAAGATAATCCACACGCCGTTCAAGAATTACCAATGCATCCTGATAAATGTACTGTTTGGTGCGGTCTATGGGCTGGTGGGATCATCGGTCCATATTTCTTTAAAAATGAGGAAGGACGACGCGTTACCGTGAATGGAAATCGATACAGAACCATGTTAAATGAGTTTTTGTTGTCAAATCTTGAAGATATGGATATGGATGAAATGTGGTTTCAACAAGATGGTGCCACTTGCCATACAGCACGTGAAACAATCGACTTATTGAAAGAAACTTTCAACGACAACATTATTTCGAGAAATGGTCCGTGATACGTGAAGTCATTGGTTTATGTGGATAAACCTCAATCGATTGACGCTTTGGAAACCAATATTCAACGTGTCATTGCTGACATACGCCCTCAAATGCTTGAAAAAGTGCTGGAAAATTGGACCTCCAGAATGACATTTGTGAAAAATAGTCGTGGTAGCCATATGCCAGAAATTGTGTTTAAATGTTAAATGCCAAAAAATTATCTACCAAATAAAAAAAAATTTTGGTCATTTCATAATTTTATATGTGTTTTATTCAAAAAAAAAATCGGCAACCTCTTAAAAAAACACCCTTTATTAGCGGATAGTAATAATTTCGTAATAGTTGGGTGTAACTTGGTGCATTAATAGCTGGTAATGACCGAGTATGTTGAAATGGCCTTAGATACAATGAGCAAGGGGTAATCTAAGGGGTAATGGGAATATAAATACTTTTTAATCTACATTCAGACGTACGGCATTTTTTAAGTGCTCCTATGAACCTTAACCTCAAAAACCATTTAAACGAATTCTACATTCGTTTAAATAGTTCTTGAGGTTAAGGCTTTTTTCATTTTCGGTTCTAATACAACAGGAAGTAAATGTTATGAGACGTGATTTCGCGAACGTTTGCTTTCTCATACCGTCTCCCGAAATATATTATAGGCGTACTTACCTTCTTGCGGTAACCATATATTTATCGGAAAAACTGTTGCAACGCAAATCGCCTATGTCATCAGCGAAGTAACCAGTATTTAGCAAAGCGATTTCACGGTAGTTATTACAGTTTAATCGATTACTCTTTTTAAGTATTGGGAAATCGGAGCCGGCTGCTTCCATACTTCAGAGATTTCCTTAGTAGAAGTTCGTACATCCGGAAGAACATTTGATCACTGTCGTTTTTAACATTTCACAAAATAAATATGTCTTCACGAGGCTTGGTGGGTACCATTTTTGACATCACGTTACGTCATAAACGATGTAATCATCGTAAGTTGATGGTGTTGATGTTGGACTGGTGCAAGGGAGATAACTTTTCGCCAGCAGATGGTAGTACTGGTCGATTTAAAAGAGAGGCAAAATAATTACACCACATTTGAAGGATTTACGAGGTTGGAAACCTGTAGCTATCTCTTTTATATTGGGACACCTCTATCTAAGATTCGTCTGTTCTTATGGGTAGTTGATGGAAATTTAGCAATAGATAAGTGCATTTACTGTATGAGTTAGTTTCGTGACAGGTAATAAGTCAACCAGGCCATTTTACGCAATTGAAAAACAGTTTTGAAAAATCTAAGAGTTTCCAATTTTTACAGACATTTCATAGAAGAGTTACTTGCCGTGGGTCATGAGCGAGGGTTATAAAATATGAATATCAGCCAACAATACAGATTTGAAACATTTTTTACATACAGTGCAAAATATTGGACATTGCGAGAATTCTAAATATTTGTTTGCTTAATAAATAATAAAGTTATTACATGCACGAAGTGAATAGTAATAAATGTTTAGCAAAATTTAGAAACATAATCACATTCAAGTAGGGTCTATCTCATAAGGTTTCAATGAATCGTTTATTACAATATTTACAAAAATAAAATTAGAAATAAATTATTATATGCAGGAAGTACATACTTCTACTGTTAGAACCATATTTGAATTCGAGATTATATCTAAATTTATCTTTTGGTTTCTAAATTCGAATGGATTAATGAAGCGATGCATAGTAAAATATTGCACATTGCGAATTCTAAATATTTGTTTGCTTAAAAAATAATAAAATAATCACATGCACGAAGAGAATAGTAATAAACAATTCGCAAAATTTAGTGAAGTAACCACATACAAGAAATAAAATAAAAATAAATACAAAAATAAAATTTGAATTAAATTTTTACGTGCAGGAAGTGAATACTTATTTTGCTAGAGTCGTATATGAATTCGTTTTCAAATCAAAATTTAAGATGTTTTTTGGGTTCTAAATTCAAAAGAATTAATATTGCTTTGTGAAGCTTTGTCTAAATATTTATTTGCTTAATAAATAATAAAGTTATTACATGCACGTAGTGAAAAGTAATAAATGTTTAGCAAAATTTAGAAAAATAATCACATTCAAGTAGGGTGTATCTCATAAGGTTTTAATCAAGCACTTATTACAATTAAATTAAATTATTACTTGCAGGAAGTAAATACTTCTATTATTACAGCCGTATTAATTATTAAGTTTAAAACAAAATACAACAAACAAATTTTTTGGGGGATCAAATGGATTAATAGCGCAGAGTAAAATATTTCACATTGCTAGAATTTTAAATATTTGTTTGCTTAATTAATATTATAATATTTACATGCACGAAGTAAATAGTATTAAACATTTAGCGAAATTTAATAAAATAACCACATTCAAGAATAGTTTATCTAATAAAGATTCAATCAATTCACCAATATTTACGCAAATAAAACTAGATATAAATTATTACATGCAGGAAGTAAATACTTTTACAAAATTCTTTTTTTTTTGGTTCTAAATTCAAATGGATTAATGGTGCATTGCAAAATACTTCACATTGCTAGAATTTTCAATATTTGTTTGCTTAATTAATATTGAAATATTTACATGCACGAAGTAAACAGTATGAAACATTTAGCGAAATTTAATAACATAATCACATTCAAGAATAGTTTATCTAATAAAGATTTAATCAATTCACCAATATTTACGTAAATAAAACTAGATATAAATTATTACATGCAGGAAGTAAATACTTTTATTGTTATCGCCGCATTTGAATTTATGATCAAAATACAAAATTCTTTTTTTTGGTTCTATATTCAAATGGATTAATGGTGTTGTTATATAATAAAATATTGCACATTGCTAAATTTTCAATATTTATTTTATTGTTTGGATTTTCGTGTCCTAATGAAAATTATGATTTTTTGTTAAGGTACGTTTTATTTATTTTGAATAGTAATAATAATATTTTAATTCAAGTTCTTAGGGTAACTAAGTTGAAAATATTTAAGGATGTTGCCGAAGGAAGGTATATTTTCTATTATTTCAAATTTGGTAATGAATTTTAAATTTCAACGTTAAGTCACTATAAAATTCAATTTAATATAACAAATAACTTGTAAAAATATGAAAATATATATCATATTATTTTAAATTGTTTTCGAGTTTTAGATTTAGTTTTCTCACCTTGTACTTTCGACCCATTATTATATACTTTCTTAATCATTCATTGATTAAGATTGGCAGGTTGTACATTTTCATTCAAACTATAACTGTGTTGTTATATTAACAAATGTCAAATAATATCGAACTAACACTTTACTAACTTTGACTACTTAGTTGTCTGTAACCGGCTTAAGCATGTCATATTTAGCAACCTTTCCTATCCGTCCTTCTTGTTATGTGTAAAAGGGCGTATGGTAAGCCCGGCGTATTCGGTATCTCTACTAAGTCTTGAATGACTTTGAATTCGAAGTTCGTTGAACACGATTTTGTTTCACTGTACGTTTGTTTTAGGAAACAACATTGCAATTTTTGAAAGCAAGATGTAAGGAAAATTGTTGAAAAAACATTTTTCCGCAATTTTGGAGAACATTTTAACTTGGCACTTACACAAAATAGTATAAACTACTTTCTTCGAAACCTTTACGTGGATTTATTTAACTTTCATCAACCTGAATAAATGGAAATGCTTGGTAGGCATGAAATGTTTAGAAATGTTTACAGAGATTAGTAATTTATTTTAAAATTTTGTTAAATTTCACTTACTGTATTAACACATTTTTTCATATTTTGGAGGTCGCATCATTTTTAATGCCGGTGTATGATTCATTCCCGATTTAATTTAATTTAAATACAAAAATATTCTACAATTAATCATTTATTTACGCTAAACTGACTACACCGCATCCATCCATTATTTATGTATACAACTCACACACGTAACGGGTACTGCGTGGTTTATCTTACATATAAATACAAAATAATTTCGCACGTGGAATTATGAGCCACCCGCACAGAAATTATGGCGTTCCAATGCCAAATGAAAAGCCAAAATATTGTGTTATCGGTTATGTAAACATCGCACAAACAGTTGATTGGTGTATTTACGCGGTGTTGATTTATACAATTTGTTGTTTGCGGTTGTGTACTGAAGACTACATTAATTGTGGATGGAAGAAAATAAATATTTTTTCTTGATTTTATAACTTGAAGATCATTGCGTTAACACAATTATGATTCATAATTAAACAGTTTCGCGCGTGTTTTTTGTATTCAAAAGACTACACAGGGAAATAAACGGGCTGCGATAAAATTTTATTTACATTCAGAACGAAAATATTAATGTTTAATCGTCCGTTGGTTTGTTTACTAATTGTTTACACTTTCAAATTTGACTCGCGGCTAGGAAGGTAGTAGATAATAATATTGTTATATGTTGTGTGTAGACTAGAACTAACATAATATTTATGGCTGTCAGAACATTAAAGTTACTTATACAAAGTTAGTATTGCGATTTGATTGATTTATTGTAAAAATTGTAGGTAAGGTGTTCATACACACTATATTGATTGCTTTGAATTTTTAAAAGTTTACATTTCGACTTAATCTTAGTACTCAGTTCAAAGTAAAATGAAATTTTAACGCGGTCTCCAAAAATCTATTTATTTTCGCGTGAAATGTTATTTGGAGAATTTTATTTTTAACGTATAAATTTAGACAGATGAATTTGTTTATTTTACGTGAAGCAATTAAATTAGATTGATTTTATTTAAAATTTTTAGATTTACGGTATTTAAAATTTTGTTTATTGCCAAACACAACCAAAATGTCAAAATTTCACGTGAACATAATTTGGAGAGTTTATGCGCTCCATCTTTGATGTATTGAACACACTTGGGGTTTTCTCTGGTGAATCTAGTACAAGATGAAAACAGAAGTGAAATTTTTCATTTCTAATTTCACTTCAGAGTTCAGGCTTTTATATGTAAATAAGTTCTTCATTTTAAATTCAATCGGAAATTGGTAGTATTTATTACTTGATGCAATCAAATACATTTTTACGTGAGCCTTTATGAGTTGAATAGGGCCGATACAATCCTAATCGATCGGTGATGAAAAATTTCCTAAAACATTCCTAAAACGAAAACGTTTGATAGTATTGATAAACCTTTCAACAATTGATATCAAATAGGTAGTCAATCAAATTATTGAACATAAATATTAAAAGTGATTCATTAAGCGAAAATTGGCAAAGAAAGAATCTGTGTTCCAAAAATTAAATTAATAAGAGTTTACCAACAAAAAATATTAACTTAAAAATTCTATTAATTATTTAATATAAAATTCAGTATGACGAGGTAAATATGACAAGGAAAACCAGACATTGAACGTTTATTTATTAACTTCCCGCGCTGAATTAAGCTGTATTCCCGCACTAAAATAATATTTATATAGGAAACCGAAGTATTGTTCGTGCCTAAGATAATAAATAAACATTCAATGTGTGATTCCCTTCGTCATTCTTAACCCCGTCATGTTCTATATAATATTTTCATGCATGGCTTAAAATTAAATTCCTAAAAATATTAGCCGTGCTGGAATGAAATTTAGGAATTCGAAGTATTGATCTCACCTAAGATAATAAAATAATTTTCAATGTATAGTTTTCCTCGTCATACTTAACCTCGTCATAGCACCAAAACTAATATTGGGATTTCATTTTCATCGAGCATATGCAAATTAGAGTACTGCATTTAATAACCAGCAACATAATTTAGAACTCATGAACGCAACTCATGATGCTATTTGACAAAACATCACGAAAGTCGTTGCTACGGGGGTCGAAGGGCACTTAAACCTTTCATCAAAATCATGCCGAAACAAATGTTTATAAAAGGGAACCATACACCACTGAGAAATTCGTCAACAAATTTCTCCGAAAGTAGGACTCATTCTACTCATTTCCCCGCACTCAAAAAAACCTCGCCAATTTTGAATGAAAATATTTCTAGCCGAAACAAATATAAAATCGCAAATGATTCCTGTTACTCGATGATCCATTTTGAGCAATTTTCATGAAAATCGTTTGTGTGAAAAGATGGTTAATAAAAAGATGGTTAATAGACAGTTGAACTATTTTCGTACACCATATTCACTAATAAAGGGTGTTTTTACTATATCTTTAAGTTGGCAACACTGTTTTGTTTGACAACCGATTTGACAGCTGACATTTGCTTTGTTATTAGTTTAGTTTGCCATTTCATAATGAGAGACTCACACCAGAGCAACCATTGCATTTTGTTGAAATTTTTTTTGTCATCATAATCATCCAGATCGTTTTCGCACCACGTATACTCTAAATGATGATACGCATCCAGTAAGATGTGAAACAGTGCGTACCGAACACGCGATAGACGCTGTACAGCGAATCATTGAGGAAGATTCAAATCAATCAATTCGACGTCGTTCTCAGCAACTGGAGATGTGTACATCCACTTTACGGAAGTTTTTATCTAAGGATAAACCTAGATCCTGTGCTTACAAAATTCAACTTGTGCAGGAATTAAAGCCATCCAACCATCGCATACACCGCCAATTCGGCCAATGGGCTGAAACACAAGTTCATATTGATGTTGATTTTGCAAACAAAATTTTGTTCAGCGATGAAGCTCATTTTTCGTTGAATGGGTACGTTAATAAACAGAATTATCGGATTTGGAGTCAAGATAATCCACAAGCTTTTGCGGAAACACCATTACATCTAGATAAAATCATTGTTTGGTGTGCTTTATGGGCCGGCGGTAACATTGGTCCATATATCTTTAAAAACGTTGATGGGCGGAATGTTACAGTCAACGATGAACGTTATAAAGACATGATCGACATGATTTCTAACTTTTTTGTACCAGAATTGGCTGGCATAAATCTTTCTGGTATGTTGTTCCAGCAGGACGGTGACACATGCCACACAGCGCGGGATACACTTAATTTACTCAAAGAAACATTTAATGAAAGACTAATTTCACTTAATAGTTCTATTAATTAGCCACTGAGATCGTGTGATCTAACTCCATTAGATTATTTTCTTTGGGAATATGTTAAGTCACTTATCTACGCCGATAAACCAGAGACGATTGAACACTTGGAACACAACATTTGGCGAGTTATTAGCGAGACACGGCCGCAATTGCTGAAAAGAGTGATCGAAAATTGGTCCTCCAGATTACGCCATGTACGCGCCAGCCGCGGAGACCACATGGCCGAAATCATATTCAAGCATTAAAGGCCTAAAATTATCTATCCAATATAGCTAGTTTCACTGATATTCAAAATGTTTTCATTTGTTCTATTATAATTTAAAATTAATTGTGAACCTCTAAAAAACACCCTTTAGATCTGCAAACATTTAGAGGTTGAAAATTTTTCTGATCAAATAATCAGGAAAATTTTCAACTTCTAAATGTTTGCAGATCTAAAAGGTGTTTTTTAGAGATAGATTAGATGTTTTATTTTATTTTATAAAAGAAAGTAAAATCTGTTTTCTAAACAAAATTCTGATGGCATTTATTTTCCGAGATCCCTGGAATCGGCCATAGTGTATCAAGTATTTTGACGAATATTTGAATATTTTAAAAATTTAATGAGTCAAAACTTGTATGGAGCCACTACAAATATTTTTATTTAAATCTGGTTAACTGTTCAGAATAGCCAAATTCCTCCACTATTAAGCTATGTATGCCAACACTTGATAATATTTCGGAGATGTCTAGTATTTTGACGAATATTCAAATTTTTAAGAAATTTGGCGCCTTAAAATTTGTGTGGAGCCATCCATAATCTCTTTATTTAGTTGTGGTTAACAGTGCCACTATTAAGTGACCTATGTCAACATTTGGTAATATCTCTAAAATTTCTAGAAGCGTAGCAAATTATGGCGAATACTTAAATTTTTCAAAAAACTTTCAAAATATTTTTATTTTAAAGTGGTCAACCATTTTTAATACCTCAAAACACTCACTATTAGATGACATATGGCCACACTTGGAACATCTCTGAGATTCCTGGAATCAACCATAGTGCAGCAAGTATTTTCACAAATATTTGAATTTCTCAAGATCATTCATGATCTTGTTTAGTAAAGGTTTGCTATTTACACTTTTTCATTGATACACATTTCAGTAGTTACACTTTACGTTAAAACTTTTCTTTAATTTGTGTAGCTACACTTTTCGTTAAAAATGTCACTTCGGTCACGCGTATAAATAATAAACTGACGGATCAAAGCAACTACGGAGGGTGTTGATGTCGTAACCGGGCCCGACACTCTGCTCTCTCTAGAAAAATCCCAAACCATATCTAGGTGGAAATTCTTGCAATAGACCTCTGCACACATGAATGGCTCAGAGGAATATAAATATTTACTATATTTAATGTCGTTCTAGGGTTATAAAAAAATTTCTGCTGGTACTGAATGTTTATCTGTGCACGATAAGTTGTTACAATTATTCAAAAACTTTTCAACTGAATAATCATAGTAAATTTAGAATTAAATCGTTCACTAACCAAACTAACTGATTTTAAGGCTTCTCCTGCTCTTTCAACTTAACCACTACTAGCCGAGTGCTATGGTGGAGTATGCGTTAATTTAATGCTGTTTTTATCATAATATTCTTGGAACAATTTACTTGAAATAAAATGCGTATTATCTCATTCTCATTTATTACACACGCACACATATAACTAATTTTGTTCTCTTTAATCCTCCCTCCATCCACACGCCCCATTTTGAGCAACAGCTGCTCATTTTAGTGAAGCGCACGGCGTGGTGTAGATCAAATAATTTAGAAAAACAAAAATATTTACAAGGAATCTCCGTTAAATAAAAGTAGAATTGTTGTCAGTTTTGTGGCTGAACTGGCAATAGATGCATTACGGGACTTCCATTGCTGAATATTCAAGAAGATTTGGAAATTGTTCTGGTTCAAATACAGCAGCAACTACTTTGCTTTTCCTCCATTGGTAGTTTTAGATTTTTATAATTAGTACAGTCTAAACAAATTTACATTATAATTTAAAATTTTGGAATAGTTACTAATAAAATAAATTTTAGAGCGAAAAATATGCGACTGCTTGACTTGAAAGTCAACTCTAATTATCATGGTTTATTATCTACGTCATATTAAACCAGAACGATCGAGCACAAGTCATCCAAAATTCTAATGAAGAAGAATAGCAGGTTGCTCAGTAAGTTTTGTCATTCGATAAGCAAACACGATTTTATGTTTTTTTTTATTATCTCTGCAATCTGTTCTGGGGCCAAGACTCCCCCACCTCTTTCGCGATTTGCTTTTTCCGTCCTTACTTTTACGCCAGTGTCGGCCAATTCGAGGACGTACGGTTATAGGACCGATTTTATCACCATCTGCACATTGCATATTCCATGCCAGCCTATGCCAGCCCTTTGTATCCTGCCCCTATCGGGATTCGAACCCGGTACCTCCCGTTCCAAACGCCAAAGGTTTAACCATTGTGCCATTTGGTCGGTGATTTTATGGTTTGAAATACATTTTTTTATTCAATATAATCTCCCTGAACTTCAATATCCTTGTTCCAGTGATCTTCTAATTTATGGATTCCATCCCTAAAGTGAGAATCCGGAAGACTGTTAAAATACGCTTCCTTCCTTGTTTCCCGCTCATGAATTTTTTTAGATGTGAGAACAGCTAGAAGTCACAGGGAGCTAAATCTGGCAAATAGGGTGAATGTTGCAACAATTCGTACTTTAATTCACTGATTTTCGCGACGGTTTTTTGAGCTGTGTGAGAGGGTGTGTTGTCTTGATGAAAAATTATGTTTCTCTTCTGTAAACCAGATCTTTTCTCACGAATTTTTACATTCAGGTGGTCCAAAAGGTTGCAATAATAATCTGAGTTTATTGTTTTTCCAGTTTGGAAGTAATCCACAAACAAAATTCCTTTTGCATCGCAAAAAACTGATGCCAACATCTTTTTGGCCAATTTCTGGACCTGATTTGTTTCGAAGTCGAAGTACCGGGTTCACACCACACCTTAGCCTCTTGTTTGGTATCAGGATCATAGTGGTAGACCCAAGTCTCATCCATAGTGATGAAACAATGCTTTTTATCCTTTCTAAAACGCTCCAAATGTTGCTTAGCAAGTCGTATTCGAATGTGTGTTTGTTCTATTGTTAGCGAATGCGGCCCAAAACTTTAGTCAAAATATTACTCACACTGCCTAAAGAGATCCCTAGATCCCTGAAATACTAAATCTCTCTAGGTTAATCGACGATCTTCACAAACCATATGCTGTATTTTTGCTACGATGTCTGGTGTTGATGTACTTTTTTACGACCACGTTTAAATTCAGCAACCCATCCTGTTACTGTTTTAATTGAAGTTGAAGAGTCCTTACACACCTTTAACAATCGTTCATGAATTTGTTTTGTAACGTTTTGTAACTTTGAACAGCTGTATTAAAAGTATTTTATTTTCACGATATGCCGCTTAACGCTATTAATCCTATAAAGTAAAGAAGTAAATTTGCAAGCAAAATCAAACTACGTATCACATTTACGCAATCTCCGTAATTTACCTACGTACATCAGAATGAAGATTTAGTAATTTGACGAAGTTCAAATCAATTAATGCTTTGAGACTTATAAAAATATTAAAGGCAACGTACTAACCTTTGTACGTAAAATCAACAATTGACGTTGCAATAAACTACATATACAAAACCTCAAACAATTCCAATTCATTTTACAATTACTATTTATTATAGTACTCCGTACACACCCACGTTGACGTCACCATTTTTATTAGATAATTTCGTGCAGAATCACGCGCTATATCTCCAACATTATATATATTTCGCATTTACAATGAATCAAACGTAAATTATCATTGTCGAGTATTTATCGCACGTTAAATTTATGCGCCGAGTCAATAAAGAGCGTTTCGTACAATCGGCAATCATACACCATCAAGTTTATTGTTTTTGTCCGAAATCGAACAACTTTTTGTTCATAAAACTGTTTTGAAAATATTACAAGATAAGATAACATTTTTAATGAATTTAAACCGTTTATCGCACGAGGTATGATAAGAAAGTTTCAAATTTCTAGGAATCTCAATTGGAAGTGACCGAAACACTGTCTACCAATATAGTCAACAAGTCCGAGCCCGATAAGACAAAAAGTATCGCATTTCGAAATTAGTATAACTGGAGGGAGTCTTCAAACACCATGTATCTAAAAACGGTTCTGTTGTTAATTTTCGTAATTTGTGTTACTTATTCTCATCAAAGTGTGTTACCAAGTGGTCGTATAGTTCACGGTACAGCCGCTGCTGTAGGACAATTTCCATTTTTCGCTCGAATTAAAGCAACCGCCACGGGTAGAGAAAAATTATGTGGAGGATCTCTAATAAGGACCGACTGGATTTACACGGCAGCACAATGCGTTCACGGTTATGATTCGTTTGAAATTGGTCTTGGATCGATAACGTTGAATAGCCAAATTACACTAATAAGAACTTCAGCACATGCTCATGTTAATCCACTTTACAATCCGAACACATTGTTTCAGGATGTCGCTTTAATAAATATCGAACCGGTAACATTAAGTGATACCATTCAAACGATTGATTTACCCTGGTGGATTTATGGGTACGATGATTTTTTTATTAATCTCGATGCACAAGTTATGGGTTTTGGTCAGCTTGCCGGTATGTATACGTATGCGGTGGTATATTTCCGTTACGCAACTAAACTTTGTTTTGTTTTTAGATGGCACATATCCCAATACACTGCAATATGTTAATATCGTAACAATTCCAACGCCAAGTTGCCGTGCTATTTACGGGGGTACCGTAATTGGGACGGATAAAATTTGTGGCAAGGGGCCAGATGTAAAACAAAACATTTGCTATGGTGATTTTGGTGGGCCACTAATTTTTAGAAATGCAACAACAACATTCCAAATCGGCATCGCTTCATTTTTTTCGATTCAGCCGTGTGAATCGGGCCAACCGTCGGCCTACACTAGAGTGGAAAGTAATTTAAAATTTGTGGAGGTTATCACCGGATGGCGGGTCGAGTATTGAACGCGGTTGCCTTATCCACTGTATATATTGTGTCGTCTACTAAACATCTTTATAGAACTCTGAATAAAGAAAATTTATTTATGAACTACGATTTCTCGATGTGTATTGGTGTAATTAAAAAGCAAATTTATCGAAAAATCTGTGTTTTTATTTTTAATTTTTAAAAATTTATTTTTTGTTTATTTTCGTTATTCTTCAATTTCTCAATCAACCAACAATTTATAAAACCAACAAAACCGATTTAGTTCTTTTTAAGCGAATATAATTCTGAATTTAGGATTTTCCATTATATGGAGCATTGAGAGATATATGCGGGATTAATCACATACACAAATATACACACATCTATGCATATGTTCAAAAATATTTTTATGTTACGAAATTTAATTGAAATGTCGGAACACCGCGCACACATGAACCAACCAATTGGTTCAAGATCAAATTAATATTTTGATTTGTTGATTGTGTGAAGTATAGAATTAACCGCATCGAAAACCTTGATAACAAAATGCGTGGGTCTGATGACACCGCACGCGTTATCAAATTACAGTACAATAATATTTAAGGGTGAATTGTCATTAATTTTTTTCGACCGATACAAATAACAACAAACCTGAATAAATTAAAATCAGAGCAAATAACAAAAAAACAATTTTTTATTGAATTTATGATAAGCAATGATAAAAGCCTTTATTAAAGTGATAACGTCAAGTATTTTATGGGTTCTACGAATTTTATACGGTTAACCTTAATTAACTTACATAAAATCATTCAAGTGATCTCATCCAAATTGATTTACAATCTTACGACTGTAAGATTCTGTAATAAAATCTCAATATAATTTTAAGTTCAAACCCAATTCAAATTAAACAAATTGACATGATAATTCACATGCTAACTCTAGTCATCAAGTTTCATTTCCTAAAGTGTGGGAATTGCATCTATGGATCTTATTTGGATATGACTCATACGGGGGGTGAAGAAAAGCCACTTTCTTGGCCCAGTTCCAGGATTGAGCAACAAAAATATGTTTGTTGTTTGTTAATATCGTAACAATTCCAACGCCAAGTTGCCGCGCTATTTACGGGGGTACCGTTATTGGGACGGATAAAATTTGTGGTAAGGGGCCAGATGTAAAAATAAAACATTTGCTATGGTGATTTTGGTGGGTCACTAATTTTTAGAAATGCAACAACAACATTCCAAATCGGCATCGCTTCATTTTTTTCGATTCAGCCGTGTGAATTGGGCCAACCGTCGGCCTACACTAGAGTGGAAAGCAATTTAAAATTTGTGGAGGTTATCACCGGATGGAGGGTCACATGAACCAACCAATATTTTTGTTGCTCAATCCTGGAACTTTTTGCTCAATACGTATTGAAATATTTCGTAATTTTGAAATAATTTGAAACATTTCAAAATAATCCGTATAGGGCTCTCGCAAATAATTCTTGAACATTCACGATACTATATACTAGTGTCCCATAGTGGCTATATAAGTTAAAAAAAACGCTTATATTGTAGAATTAGAATGGTCTCTCGTAATTTCGAAATAATCCTTAAGGCTCTTGCATAGAATTCGTGAACTGAAGCTCAAAAATTCTAAGCGAGGGTCTTATGGCTTATTTCGAAATGGCATTAAGTGATTTTACTTACTTTATAGTAGCCCTTTTAACCTATATGGAAGCCAATCTGTGAGATTCGTGTAATTTTCCATAAGCTACAACGCCATCCTTTCACATAAAAATTGCACATATTCCTAATGATTAAAATTATTTCTGAAATGTGAAATATAAAAATTTGTTCTTTTTTACAAACAAAATTTGGTTGCGGGAAAATATCTGTCTAAAATCTATATTTTGTCCAAAAAATTAATTTTGAACACTCGCATAAATTTCGGTTGAAAATTATGAAAGTGTCCATAAACTCACACCGATAGACGTTCTATTCGATACATACATAGCTTCTAGACCACAATCTTGTTGAGTGCATTAATCGTTCTTATACTTCGGAATTACCCTCGAGCGGATTTTTTTTAGTAGCATTAGTTAACTGTGGTGACACTCTATTTATAGTTGGAATCCTCCCTCTTGTAACGTTAGAGTTTTGAGTCAATTGGCGCGTTTTATTCCTTAATATTTGCAATTGCACCGCTACTTCGCATTCTCTACAGTTAGCTGGGTGTTGCGCTTCACGGTTTATACACCTTGCTGGTTTGTTTCGCCTGTGGGCCTATTCTGATAATTCCCCGGGAATAAGTAACTGGGGAAAGGTTTTACATATAACTTCTGTTTAAATTATTTTATTCTGGTCTGAGGCAAAAAGTGTGAAGAAAATTTCTATAAATTGGGAATAATATGTCCATAGCGAAACCTGCAGGGAAAATCATTGCCAATTTTATTTTGTTATCAGAAAAAATAATTTAAACAGAAGTTATATGTAAAACCTTTCCCCAGTTCCCTATTCTCGGGGAATTACCAAAATAGAGCCACCGGGCAGTCTCTTGCGTAGTGTCTACCGGCACATTTTGCGCACCTATATCTCATCCGCAATATCTTTGGGGTTAAAGCCTTGGCATTTCCTGCATTGAAGTAATTAATCTTATGTTCTTTTTCAGTGGTTCTATTTTAACCATATTATTGAGTATTTGATATTAAAATGTGGGAGTGGTATCGAGAGACACGTTCCGCGGGTTATCAATAATAAATCCGGCTTTCGGGAGCGAGCCAATACCGAGTAGATGCTGCTCGAGAAACGACGCAACAAGTTTCATTCCCTTTACAGGCTTTATGGCGAAGAATATTATCCCGATTTTGTTAATGCCCGCAACGAATTCAAGACCCTTAATTGGTTCCTTTTCAATAACTACGTAGTGCAAATCGAGCAAGTTTTGACATCCAATCCCAAAAAATTTTGGAACTTCATTAACAGCAAGAAAAAAGTATCTGGTTTTCCGCCGAATATGTCTTACCAGACGTCCACCGCTAGTCAGCCATCCGACATTTGCAATTTGTTTGCCAAATTCTTTGCATCAGTTTACAAGCCACTTCGGTCAGAGTATTGCACTTCCATACCAAGAGACTAATTTCTCCTTTTCAGCATGGATTGTATCCCGGTAGGTCTACCGTGTCTAACTTGTCCTCATTTTGTGGTCATCTATTTGACAGCCTAAACTCCAAGCAGCAGCTTGACGTTGTCTACACAGACTTCACAAAGGCTTTCGACGTGATTGATCACTCCATTCTTATTAGCAAGTTGGAGAGTCTCGACTGTGATTTCATTCCCATCGACTGGTCGCGTTCTTATCTCTCAGATCGTTGGCAATCTGTTAGGATTCTGGATTCTTCTTCTGGAAGGTAGCCATATCGGCCCACTGTTATTTGCATTATTTATTAACGATGTTGTAAAATGTTTTAAGATTACCAATTGCCTCCTCTTCGCAGGTGACATAAAGATTTGTGCCCGGGTCTCTAGCGTGTTAGACTACGAAATGTTGCACGACGACTTAAACCGCTTTTGCAGCTGGTCAATTAACAACTTACTGGCTTTAAACGTGAGTAAATGCAAAACCATTTCTTTCTTCCGTATCTGCTCGCCAGTTTTTTATCAATACCAACTGTACAACGAAACCATTGATCGGGTTGAGTTCATTTCAGATTTTGGTGTGATATTTGAATCTGATGCTACATTTACCAGGCATGTTAATGCCATTATTTCAAAGTCGTACATTATGCTTGGCTTCATTAAACGATACTGCAAGGACTTTCGTGACCCGTTAACTTTGATATCATTATACGTATGCTTTGTTCGGTCCATTTTGGAGTATGCATTTCCTATCTCCTGTTTGGTCATCCTCCTACCACTGTCATTCTGAGAGGATTGAGAGTATCCAGAAACAGTTTATTTTGTTCGCGCTACGACATTTACCATTCAGTCGTGCCGTGGACTACGTGCTTCCGCCTTATCAGAATCGATGCAATCTTTTCAAACTGCAACGTCTCGACAATCGCCGAAACGTAGCTTCCGCGCTGTATGTGCGTGATATCATCAATTCCGTTGTCGATTGTATGGAGTTACTAGCACGTGTCAACTTGTACGCTCCCGAACGTTGAATGCGTCAACGCGATGGAGCTTTGTTCATCGACCGAGCGGTAACGAACTATACGGTCTTTATGATCCAATTCCGAGAGTATCGCGGGTGTTCAACAAGATCTACGGAGCTTTCGATTATCACTTGTCGAGAAATTCATTCAAGAAAGCTTTATATAACCTTTTGTAGTCGAGCTCATAATTTTTTTTTGTGGTTACCAATTGTAGTCGCCGATTGTAGCCACTCCTACAGTGACCATTTATAAATAAATAAAATAAAAAATATTTTCAATTTTCGCACCTTTGTTGAATGTGAGCATGAATAGCGGGAACTCTCTTTTAATGATCTTGGTTCCTTTTCAATTTGCAATCTTTCATCTTGAAATCTTCTATTATATGCTTCTTCTTGCAGGTGGAATGAAGATCTCTGGCCACAACTATAATTTCTCGGTTATTTTTGGCTTCACAGGTATACTACTTCAGCGAGTTTTGTAGCTAAAGCTCTATATGCATGGAGACCGATTCCGTCAAAGCTTGAATATTCGTAAACTCTGTAATGCGAATCACAATAATTGGTGGTGGTGTCTTTATCCTCATTGCAACCTTGCGTTGTTCTTGTTGCTGGTGTTGTTGAGGTACAGGCACTGGTTCGGTAGTTTCATTAACTTTTGCTTGTAAATGCTCCCAGACTTCTAGCGAGAATGCTGCTCTTTGTTTTTTTCTAGGTCTTTTCTTTTGCTTATACATCCAATCAATTTCACTTGCCACTTCCTCATCTCTCTTCATTAATTCAGCGTTAATACAGACAATTGTGCTGTTTTAATTACAACTGGGGTCTTCTTCAGCTTCTCATTTAATTTCCTTAATTTAACGATTTCATTGCTAAGTTGTAATGCCATTTCTTCTATTTCACTAAGTCTATGCGTAGTTCAGCTTTTTCATTTTCCTGCTGAGTCGCGGACAATGTTTGTCTAGGTGGTGATTTAAATATTTTTGAACTTTGTATGAATGGGCTTCGTGAGAGGGTGAATTATCCAACTGACCCGTTTAGGTATCACCTAGGGTAAAAATTCCTGTTTGTTGTGAACTCATTGCTTTAAGGACTGGCTATTGAAGCAGCTACCAACCTAACCAGTAAAATAGGTAGTGGGTCAGTGGAGAAAATATCAGTTGCCAGGTTCCCGAGGTTCGGTTGTATAATATAAATGAATAATTATTTACGTTAAACAATAAACGAACAAATATTGCAGAAAATACTGGCTTGAAGTTATCACAGACTTCATTCCACGATTTTTTTTTTAAATATCACTAGAAGCACAAGTGCTATAAAACTCATTCCAGACTTTTCACGTCATATTTTTTTATTTTCGAGTTGAATTTTTATATATGAAATCCTTTGGAAGAAACAAATTGTTCTGTTTAAATCTAATGAGGGTCGAGCAAAGTGATAAATTCCGTTGAAAGTGGGAATCACCATGAATATACGTGGCACGGGAAACGTAAAGGTGCCGTTGAAAAATATAAAAACTAACAGCCTAAGGGTTAAACGCTGATTGTGGAAATTACTGCTATGTAAATTTGGGTGAGCGTTCAACGATATTCTACGAATTTTAGCTCGAAAATTAGTCTGAGTACTACTGTTAAAAGGTTTGCCGATTTGTGATGGCCAACAGATGTGTAGAACATAAACTATCGTATAACCCTCACTCAAATTTACATAGTCGGTATTTTGATGCTCAGCGGATCTTCGTACTCGCACGGTAGGTGGCCATAAGAGTCTATTACTTACGTAAATAAACAAATTTGCAGATTTTTTAAACCCTTATCAGTTGTAGCATTTTAAGAAAATGGTTATTTGTATGAGGCGAAATATATTGTTTAAGAGTATTTTTCGAATTTCATTCGATGATTTAACGTTTAAAATCTATCTTTAAAAGTACTCCAATCGTCATGAAAGTTCTTCTCGGAACAGTTTTCTCAGAAAATATTCATAATAAATACTCGATATCGCCCATTGAGGCAATGTCAAAGGTTCAAAGTAAGGGGTTAATAATCGGAGGGAATAACGGAGGGTATTTTACCGGGGGTAATTGCGGGGGGTTTATAATGACCGGGGGTAATCATCGTAGAGTAATGGCTGAGGAGGTAACCAAGGCTTTCTCAGACAAATTGGCGCATTTCAATTTTTCATATAAAGACACATTTCCGGGCCAAAATTTTCGTTAACATGGTGCACCACCAATGAAGGAAAAAAGAAAGTTTTTGCTGAATTTCTTATTTTAAATTGTTATAAAAACGCAATTTTAACTGTGTTAATTTATTCAAAAGTGTTTTTGCAATCGCTGATTACTTAATCTTTTATTAGTTTTTAACCACTTCAAGATGGCGAATCCAAAACGGCCGCCTAAAGTGACTTATGAGAAATGCGAGGCCGCCGGTTGAAGCCGGTAGTCAAAAGTTAGAGGTCAGAATTTGACAAATTTAAGGTAGCAGATCAAGATGGCTGATCAAATACGACCAAGAATAGTGGAACATAATAAAATCGGCGATAACAAAAGATTCACCGAAAAATCTAGGTAAAAATACATCTACAAGTAGAAAAAAAAACATCTGCATATAAAAAGATCGCGAAACACTCCAACCGAGTATGTGAAGAAAGAAACCTGAATGCAAAAAACAAGCGTTTAAAGACGAAACTGCAAGTTTAAGAGGCAGATACTGCTCCATAAAACAAAATACTACCCACTTTCATGTGACGCGGTCATAACAGTGGGGCGAAATTATTTCTCATCACTCTTAAACAGACAGGAATTATACGAATCCTCAAGTGATCAACCAACATTACAGCATCAGTCTGACCTGATAAATGACCTAATGTAGAAATGACACCCCACCCCATCTTATATCAAATATAAAAAGTTATAAAGCACCTGGTGAGGATCGTTCATGTGTAACGAAATGCTCGAAAACGGTAGCAATCACCTCATCTGCCGTATGTTTGAGCTGGTTTTATCGATTTGGTTAGAATGCAAAATCCTAATCGAGTGGAAAATAACACTATTTAATATGTTCAGTACATACAACTGGCGCCCGGCTGAAACAATTTACAGCTGAGGATTGCATCCAGAGGAACACATACATCACACTTGATAACCATATGCAAAGTAGTAATGGATGGCCTTTAATGCAAGGTGATAATCGAAGGCAAACTCTCAGTGGCTTTCAAAATAACATTAGGAGTAGGGCAAGAAGACCCAGTAGCCCAAATCCTATTCAACCTATCTTCGGAACATGTGATTTGGCAGCTTAAAATATCGCAGCGCAGCTGCTTATATTACAAATCAAGCCAAATATTAGCTTACCTAGACGGCATCTGCCTTCATGGTTATCACATAGGGTCTCTTAAAGAAGTTGACCTTCAGTTGAAAATAGCAGCTCAACATACAGGTCTCCATATTAAGCAATACTCAGCCTCATACCATCTCTAATCTCAATATATCGTGCAAAACAAATTTAAGTATCTACAAAGCGCTGATAACACCAGTAGTTACTTTTGAAATAGCAAGTCTTGGACGTTACCCAACACGGGACAGCCAAAATCTTGCAGTTTTTGACCGTACATTATTTCGTAGGATGCTATACAACGCCAATTAAGGAAGGAGCAATGTAATGGATGAGTATGAATTTCGAGATCAGTATAATTGGAGCAAGTAAATCGTCAACGCTTAAAGGACTCGGACATGTTCTTCGTTCCCAAAGCCGTACCATAAAATAGTCCATTAAGTCGGCACCAATCAAGACAGCACTTCGTTGGAGGCCTCTTATTCGTTGAATGGACGATGTTGAAAAGGACCTTTGAGCATTGTTGACGCGTTCAAATCCTTTCATGTCAGGAGAAGAAGCCAACTGTTGATTTAACTTTAACCTTTAAATGATTTACCTTTAAATGATGTTGCAATGTGGTTTTTGATGAAAGAGAGATAATTGTCGAAGTGTCTGCTATTGTTCACTATACGTGGCCGATGAGCGCTACACATACCACAAGCCTAAGGTGGCGAAAACTTTTTCTAATTGAAATCATCTACGAACATTTTTGTTTTATATAAATTATTACTTTCTACCACTTTTACCACTAGTACAGAAATAAATTTATCTAGATGTGAGATACTTTGCGTTAAAAGTCGAATATGTTGTTTCGGTACATTTGTATGCAAAACGTAAAAACTTTAAATATGTGACCGCAAAAGAATATAAAAATATTTTTTTTGGTTAAAGATTTACCAATTCTTCGACACAGGCAGTACCTACAAATTATTATTTCGTTTCGTTTTCATTGTACCTTCGGCTATATAACTGACTATATAAGAGCACCCTTCAAATACATAATTCTCAAAACATTGGAGAGAACATGGAGCGAAGAGTAAAACATAGTTGGGCAGGTTAAATTCCACAGTTCATTGACAGTTCGGTACAATAGATTCGATAATACCCACGAGAACTTTATTTTAAACTGTAGGGGTTAGCATACGAAAATACGTTGACAGTGACGATGGTGAACAGTATACAATGAAGCAAATTTTCCTATAAAAACAACATTTTTAATTTTCTATCTTCAAAATTCGAAATGCCAGCCACTGACTTTCTGCCATCCCAACTCACTATTGTGAGCTTCCATAAGAATCATTGTTTCATTATGAGTAAATTTTTGTAATTTTCAAATGAATTTAAATTACGTTTTACATATTGTGTGTCAACCCTCCATGCCACACTTATTATTATGACTTAATTGGTTTTCCATAAGTACTCGTATACGTTGTTATTGTCATAACATAACGTAAACATGCAACAATAAACATAATCTTTTGAATGCTATTTGCGCTTCACTTTGCAAATAACAATAGTAAACCGAATGGGAATGTTGGTCTATTGTTCAAAACTAATAGAAAAAATCCCATCCTCATGAATAATTGAAAAAATAATGGATAGAAAATGAATTTTTGTTGACCAAAACAGATAACTAAATTGAATTGGTTACCTTGAACCCGGTCATAATGAAATCAAGCGCAAATAAACAAATCGGATTCGTAATGCACGACTATGGTGGTGAAAATATGATATTAGGACGACCTAACCGCGAATACTCGTCTTGTACAGCAAACATGCGGCTACAGTAAATAGTCAAATTCTTGAACATTTGTTTATTGGATTGTGATTTGTGCTAATGTAAATAATAAAAATTAATTTAGATAAATACAAGTCGCAAGATGTTTAACGCTCGCGAAATTATTACAGTCACGATTTTCAATTGTTTAAACGCACGCGTAGCAAATTAGAATCTTTTACGGTTTTGGTTTTTGCATAACTAGTGTTTAAATAACGAATTATCATTCAAATCTGAGACTGCGTCTTATGACTTCGATTTAACTTAGGCATTTAAGTTACTCGACTGTATAAAATTAACAGATTTTTAAATTTTTGTTTATTATGTTAAAAGCTGAATGGAATTTCACGTGATTTTAAACGATTTTTAACATTTTTTATATTGTGAAGTTTTATGACAGTCGTTTGGCTTGCTACCCGGACTGAAACTGTTGGACTGTTGGGTTATTTAAAAATATTTAATGGAACCTAGTTTCTTCACTACAAAATTAAACTATGCAGTTACCACCCATCCCGGTAGTTTTTATTAGTTTTTTTCGATGTAGAATCTCTCAACAATCGTTGATAGGACAGTCATTTTATTGGACGATAACCAACTGTTGATCAAATCGTCAAACAAACGAAAAAAATAAATTTTTAAAAACTTAATACTTAATACTCAATACTTAAAATGCAATATTTGATGTCGCCCCGGGCAATGAAAGTGGCATGATAGATTTTTTCGAACAATATTACGTCGTAGAAGCAGGGTTAAATCGGTTCATCCGAGAATAAAACGCAGCGAATCCTGACGAGTCGCAAGTCTTGGGAAATACCACCATGAATCAAAGCATGACGCATCCAGTTGAAGTACGACTGCCTAAATATTATATTGAACCATTCTCTGGCCAATACACTGAGTGGCAATCATTTTATGATTTGTATATCAAGACCATTCATGAGAATAATAATTTATCACTGGCACAGAAGTTCGAATATTTACGAGGTTACTTGAAGGGCGATGCGTACAATCTTCTAAAGCACTTACCAATTACGGAGACTAACTATTTCGAGGCATTTCGCAAGTTGTGTGCCAGATATGACCGTAAGAAACACACCATACAAGCATTTATCAGGAGTTTTATGGAACCAATCAACCATTCAACAAGCGATTGCAGCAGGTTTAAGAAAATTGCTTGATACCTCCGACGAAGTAATAAGAGGTCTGAAGGCGCTAGGGAAGCATGCAGAATCGCGCGACGTATGGTTGATTTACATGTTGGAAGAGAAATTGGATACTGAGACTCGGTCATTATGGGCACAAAAATCGTGTGAAGATGAAATGCCAACATTGGAAAGCCTTTTCAAGTTTCTGTTAAACCAGTCTGATGCACTAGAATCTGTTAAGGCAACCACAGTCAAGCGGTGAGCAAATCAACGGTCGTCCAAATCGTATGTCACCACAGATGTAAACTGCGGTTCTTCATGCAATTCCGATCACTCAGTAGCAAACAGTGAGAAGCGCAAGCAGTGATCATTTTCGGGGCATCAACGAAACATTCAATCTAAAACGTTTGCCACCACAGATATAAGCCGCTGCCCTTTATGTAATTCCGATCATTCATTAGCCGACTGTCAGAAATTCAAGCAGTTATCAGTATCGGAACGTCGACAAAGTATTAAATCTGCGAACCGTTGTTTTAACTGTTAAAACTCAATCACCCGGTATTCAGGTGTCTTTCGAGAAGTAGATGTCAAGAATGTGGAAAGAAGCATCACTCGCTGTTGCACTCTACTGAAAGCCTAAATTCAGACAAGGTACCAGTAACGATGGCACATGCTAGTATATCAACAAGTTGCATCTTGCCAACCGCATTGGTCACTATAGCCGATCAGCATGGTATGGATTATGAATGTCGAATACTACTGGATTCAGGTTTCATGTCAACATTAATTTCCGAGAGATTATGCAATAAACTCAAATTACGTAGACAGTTCAATCGCACCGTAGTGTCTGGTATTAGCGGATCCGGTACTCAAACAACCAAGGGAAAGGTAACGGTTACTCTCAAATCACGCATTAGTGGTGAATCTCAAATTAAAGTTGAAGCGTTGGTAACGGCTAAATTATGTTCTAAAGTACCTACTCGTTCGTTCAGTTCTAACCTACCGCATGTAAATTTATTACTAGCAGATCCTAGTTTTAATTCGGCGCAAGACATAGATCTAATTCTAAAAATACAGTGGTTATCATGTGTTCATCAGCTGTTTGACTTAATAGAGGATGAAACAAGTTCTCGAGGTAAGTTGCAAACAAATAGTATTTTCACTTTGCACTTATAGCCCATGTTCCACTGCCATTTTTACCTGCTAAATTTAAGGTTTAGGTTGTTTTAATTTTTTTGTTATTTTCCAAAGGGAATACTCCGTACCTTACGACAATAATCCTGAATTTTTTTTGTGACCTTTTATTCATTTCGATTTCGACACAAATATCGTAGCAACAAAATAAAAGGCGATCGGGTGAACATTGAAAAAATTGAAGGTGGTGGAAATTGGCTAATATAAAAATTTCAGATGCTCCAAATTCTAGAGACCATTGAGCTGTTCAACGTTCTGCAGAAATTTCTTGCTTTTGCCACCTGAATATAACCATTTTTAAAGTGCGTGGGGATCAACGTATGCGGACAACAAAACTATGACCAATTTCGTGCGCGATTAATAGAAGGGCCATAGAATATAATGGTCAAACTGATTTTTTAAAAGAAAAATTCAAATTCAAAAACGGGTCAATCATCGGAACAGAACAAAGGAAAAGCTAAGGGTTAGTATCCAGCCAAAAGGTAATTGTTTTCTTTGTGGCGAGAGTGGTCACCGGAAATGCGACTAGCACAGAAAAATAAAAAGAACAATTCAAATAATAAGAAACAGGAAAATATTTTACACGATCGTGACACATAACAATGGGAAATGGTGAAAATATCATGGCTTAAGGAAAAGCCGATATCAATATTCTTGCGATCTTCGGTGACTCATAGATTCGTAGACGTTTGGTGGATGTGTTTTATGTTTCGGTAATTTATATCAATTGATTTTCATCGAGTAAGATCATGGATCGTGGCTATCGATTGCAATCGGATAGCAAGCGCGGCGAACTACTGCGAATTTCATTTCACGCATGCCATGAACGACTCCGAAATCAATTTTGTGGAGGAAGATGTTACTGTGAAGTTATAAACTTTATGAAGAGCAGTCAAAGGAATGTGACAAAATTGTTCATTGTTGTTTGTGGGTCAATACAAATGAATTCGATTAGCGATTCGAGGTATTTTTGCTTCTAGAGGACGATTTTACACATTTCAGTTACGTATATTTTATGAAGCAAAATACAGAGGTTGCCGCAAAGATCAAATTCGGGATAATGCGAATGCAGCAAGAGCGCGGTCACAAGGTACACTTTTCGATCAGACCGCGGGAAAAAGTTCGTCAATGCGGAATTGGAAAACATTTTCAATGAGATGGGCATTGAGCATCAGCAAACTGTATCGTATACACCGGAACAGAATGGTTATGTGGATCGTAGCAATCCCACAATTGTGGAATCTTCGCGAATAATAATTCATGCGAAGCAGATGGACTACAAATTTATGGGGGACGCTTCCAACTTAGAAGTGCATGCACAGAATAGTATGAATTATGGTACGGTAAAAAAAGGAAATCACTCATTTTCGGATTTATATATGTATATATTCCAAAGGAAACACGACAAGATCTGGATCAATATACAATCAAGTGTGCGTTCGATGGATATACCAATCATTCGAAATCGTATCGAGTGTAGAATCCGGAGACGAACAAAATTAAGATAGCTCGTGAAGTGATTTTTCTTCTGAAAGAATCAATGACTTGGACTGGCCGTTAGTGACAGGTAATGAATCAGAGGTGAACGATGCTGTGACAATGCCGGCACAACCAATCGAGTGTGGTGCAATATGCGGGCTGGATAATAAGAATATCATTGAACGACATTTGGGCGAACGAAAAAACATTACAGCGGCACGGCGATTAACGTATTATGAATCTGCAGAACACGTTTCCATGTTCTCAATCAGCGAAAAACCCATGGCACACGAGGATCGCAAGCATTGGGAGTACGTAATGAACGAGGAGCACGATTCGCTCATTGAAAATAGTACGTGGAACTTGGTCAATCCACCGAAAGCCTAAAGATCAAGAGGTGATTGATAATTGTTGGAACACAAACTAAAACGAAATCCAGATTGCCAAAGATTGCAGCGGTTCGACTTAAAGACAGCTTTTCCGAACGGTGACTTGGAGAAGAACGTTTGAGTCAACCGATTTTCGGAATTAGTTAAACTAAAACTACTCGTACCGACTAAATTGACTATATTTACCAGAACAAAACTCAAAAGTATTCCATTTTTATGGAAATGCCCTTGAACTCACACTATCGTCTTATCCTAATGTAATAATAATTTCCACAGAAATGGCTTTGTACACAAATTTTCTATATCCGGCATTTAGAGATATTGAAACAGCTTACTATTATCTTTTGAAAATCTTCTTATAAATGAGAATTTTTCGGGCTACTAGGTAGAATATAAAATACAATGGGCGCTTTCAGGGCATCCAAAAGTTGGGAAAATGTTGAGCAAAATCAAAACAAACGCTATGAAAATGTTAGTACTATGAAATTTTGAAATCAAATTGGCGATGATTTCACTAATCATGATGCCAACAGTCCTGAACGCGCCCAATTATTTAAGTATTTTTTTAGTTTTCACTCAATATTTATAAGAATTTTTTAACAGGGTATTTACTAATACTTGTTTGGTTTTGTTATTTTGGACATATTTTACTGCCATCCCTACCATTATTTTATTTTTTTAAGTGAATGATGACTATTGGTTTAAAATTTCAACATCAAAACATTGGCATTGAAATTTTTTCGAAAAGTCTTCTAGTAAAATTCCATTCAGTGATTGGTCGATGTCGTGAGCCGTCGAGGGTCTCGTATGTTTCAATTGCCGTTTGTAGAATGTTTATAGAAATTGTAGGAACGGCAGACGGTGTTCAGGGGCGAACCCCTCACAGATATTATATATTTGTTTGCGTAACTCGTAATTGTTGTGGTCAATGACCGTCACGCATAATCAGTTGCGTTTCGTTAATCGTCAGACACCTGTCATCAATGTTTTTATTTTTATTTCTAATGAGATGCACGTCAAGTATATTTTAAAAATCATTAACTCTAAGTGTACGTACGTACTTTAAAAATGACGTACTAAAAGTATATTTGGACACATTATTGTATTAGTTTTTCATAACGTATGCACACGAACCTCACAAAGTAGGTACAAAATATCCATTATAAAATGTTCATAATCACAGGTGAAAATTAAACGTCTCGAGGCCAATTTAACAATTTTTCAAATTAAAATTATTAAAAATCGTTTGGACATCAATCGGCAAATAGTCGATTATTTCATAATAAAATTGTTTATGTGTAAGACAAAAGATTTGTTTTAAACAAGAATCGAATTTAAAACAAACGAACAAAAAAACTTAATTTAAATATTTTCTTTTAATTCCTTCATAAAGCTTGGAGTGAGATGCTGATTGGAAATCTTTGATTGTTATTGATTGAAATCAATTAAATGCATAATATATTTTCCAAAGTCGTTTCTTAACTTGTGTGTGATATAATAATGTTATGAGTTTTAGCAATGAACATGTTTATCTCACAAGTTGTTTAAATTCGAATTATTTAAATTGTAAGATAATTGATACAAAATGCAGAACAAAAGAAAATACCCAACAGTGCAATTGTTGCATAAATCAAATAAATTACAAACAAATTATTTTAATTTAGCAACGATTAATTAACGAATGTGTACAGTAAATGGTATGGCCTACCTCAGCCGCATAGTGTCAAGGTGATTCCGATTTAAAAAATATCTCATAATTAATTAATGGCGCGTATGAAAAATTTAATGTTTTTTAATTTTTCATGAAAATGGAATTTTTCTAAAATTATTTTTTGAGTTAATTCAATTTGGCATCATATCAAATTATTTTAGTTACTTCGTCATAAGCATAAAATACATTTTGTTATTGATCTTGAAATTGTACTCATCACCACGCGTGCGGCGTGCGGGGTTCAGTTTTGTATTTGTACGCGCGTCATCGTTTTTGTTGTTAATAAATAGAAGCAAAAAAAATTATTTTAAATAAACGAATTTCAATAAACTTTTTGTATTTTTGTTAAGTAAATGATATAATTATTATTTTATTTATTATTATTGATATTAAGAATATTAAGTTAAACAATTTGCTTTTTATTAGTAACATGAAAAAAGCAAAAATAAAGATTTTAAAATTTAGTGTTTTTTCGTTATATAAATAAATAAACGATTCGAATTCTTGGAATTTTCAGAATATGACGGGGAATTGATAGCTGGCAAATTTTATATTTACACACATTAAATGAGCAAGACGAGGTGGCGCTCACGTAAATCAATCATATTCGGAGTTTGTTTACGTAACGTTCAACATTAATGCGCTTATCAATCGCATTTAAGTGCGAAACAGAAATCTCCAAATCAAAACAGCTGATCGCGTCACGTATAGTTAAAAAAATCTAACCTTTTTAGAACAAATGTCAATTCTAGAATTTATTTTATTTTAGTCGTTATTGTAAAAACTACACCACCGTGTGCGCCATATTAATTATATTGTATAATTTCGACACACAAATTCCACGATATTTTTCGATGATTCAGCGCGTTAGCAGCATTCCGGTTTTGTTTGTAATTCATTTTCTGTCCTAGTTTTTTGAACTTTATTACCAAGAATGAATAACGTTTAGGAGGAGGCGGTTAAGAAAGTGAATACAAATATATTAGATGTCTCGCGACATTCGGGCTTCTACATCACTCCCCCTCCGAGTGAAATTTTTTTGGGTATATATATACATCTAATTTTGGATTTAAATGTGAATTTTTTCAAACCGTTCAAAAGGGAACTCGAACTTTTGGAGTTCGAAACGAGTGTGTCTTCTAATTTTAGATTGTTGACAATCGATGCACGATCTTGCCCAATGGGAGCAGTGTTTATTCATCGTTGGGCTAAAATATTTAGATGTTACTTTCTTACGTGAGGCTCTAATGCCCCAATGTGCTACCTTATGGACGTTGCCGAATATTTCACGTCCAAGTATTTCAGGAATATACGAATGAGGCGATGTTCACACCATATTTCGCACCATACTGAGTTACCATCTGGGGTCATTTGTTCTAACTTCAGTCTTTGGTTTAACGTTTTTGACCCATTTAAGCATTCTTTAAATTCAGATTCATGTGATTGAGCTAGTGTTTTCAGAAATCAAAAATGTCGTAGTATCGTGAGAGTATCATCCACTATATTTTCTTGGCCACTCACGTGGCGCATATCACATGTTAACTGAGCGATATATTCCAAATGCCGCGTTATCTTGGACTTCTCAAGGGTTTTAATTGAATCCCATTCCCGAGAGGCTTGCGATGGTATAAACGCGGAATTCATTTCTTTATTCCTACAAAGATAGCTAGAAGCTCACGATCAAAGTTTTAGTATTTTTGTTCAGTTGGTGAGCGTTTTTTTGGAAAGAAAGTTAGTGGTTAGTATTTATTATTGTTTCTGTGTTCCAGTACACCTCTACAATAGACTGTGTTTTATTTGAGATGCGCAAGTAATGTGCAGTTCACCAAAGTGTTTTTAATTGTCTTTAATGCCATCTGACGCTCAATGGGCCACGAAAATGTACCTCTTACCTAGTTTGATCAACGAATTTGTGTGATTGTGGATAGGTAATAGTTGCTCGGCCACATTTTGTAAGAATCGACTGGTGGATCTGCCGAACTCTGGTAGGATGAGTGAGTAAATTGAACGAATAAAGTAGAACATCGTTTAACGTGATTTCTTGGCTAAGGAAATTTCATTTTTTTTACACGAAATTCGCATTGTGATTCATTTTCGATTGTGATTCAGTAATCTGATAGTATTTTGAACAATGTCTGTGAATGATATGAATATTCTTCAGCGTTCTACTGGCGAATAAGATATCGTCGACGGAAGCGAATAGGAATGGTAAATCTTTCGTTACTTCGTCCATAAATAGTTGGAATGTTTGGCCCGCGTTTCTGACACCAAAAATCATTCTATAGAAACCAAACATGCTAAATGGTGTAGTTATTGCAGTTTAGTAATGATCTTCGGGTGCAATCGGAGTTTGGTGATGAGCTCATGGAAATCATGAATGTGAGGTAGTGGGTATCTATCTGTAATCTTCACATGGCCACCCTGTAATCTCCACATGGTCACCAGTTATTTTGGTTTTTTTTAGGTACCACGTAGAGTGGCGAGCATGTCGATGAGCAAGGCTATTTGCAAAGTCCGAGGTTCTGTATGTGCTGGATAGCGTCTTTTGCTAAGGAGTACTTCTCATGGTCTAGACGACGTGAAATCAAAAATGTATGTTGGCCTTTTGTCACAATTCTGTGAACTACAATATGCTTTACTGGCATGTAATATCTTGGCGATTGAGTGAGTTTGAAAACATTTTCTTTAGCAATGAATCATAAATGCCTTCGACATTGAATATTCTAGGTGACGGCGAGCTTATGTCTGAAATTTTTCCTATGGTAGAAAAGGTTGTTGTGGGATCAATTGAGCATTTATTCTCTTAATCGAACGTTAAACCAAATTTACCAAGGAAATCCCCAATGGTGGGTTTGCCAACTGATGCTACTACGAATGGGGGCCGAAATTTTCGACAAAGCCCCAAATTTAAGAGTAGCAATTTCGAACCATACGTTTTCATTGGCAAACTATTTGCGGCCGTTAATTCTAGATCGTTGTCTTAAATTAGATTTTTTTTGATGACGCTGTTATGACAGATATTTCAGTGCCAGTGTCTATCAAGAATGTGAAGTTATTGTTTCTACATTTTACGAACAAACGGCGGATTGATGAGACTCCAGCATCTGGTATTCTTACTAATATTCGTAAACCGGTTGATAAAAATGATCAAACAAACCAAAATGATCAACAAATAATTGTTGAGTAAATGGAGGCCTATTTAACAAGCTTGATAAGCAATGGGACGATTTCAATCAGGTCAGTGACGAAACCTCGATGATTGGAGGTGAATCTGATGTTATTGCCTTTCATGATAATTTTTTCTAAACTAAAGCCTTGCCAGCTTACTACATAAGATCTCGAAATGAGCCTACTATCGGCTCAGCAAACAATCAAACTCTCAGACTAAATTTAAGCATCGATTAGTTGGTTCAACAGCAGCGATCATTTTTCAACGACTTCACGGATTTCACGACGGCTCAATCAGTTGATTTACGTCCACCTCGCAGTACAATCGAACCTTCCGTTGGTAATTATAAATGTTTGATAACCTTTAAAGTCTTCTATTTGACTTCGAAACATAATAATGCAAATTAGGAGTACTTAGGCGAAGTTAAGTGAGCCCCAATTATGGATCAAGGTACTATTAGTAAAAAAGTAAAACGGTAAGAGAATTAAGTGAAAACGTTGATGAGGTAGTTAGAGGTATAAAAACAATCGGTAAAGAGCCGGAACCAGAGACATTTGGTTAATATATTTGTTTCTAGCGAAGAAGTGTAACATTTTAAAAGCATGAGAAGCAATCCAAGTCCAAACGCAAAAATTCTCTAATCCTCCACCATTTAATATTGAAAGCAATCACCATGCACTTGTAACATGACTAAGCCTAATTGGTATTCTAACCTGATAAGCAAAGCCTTCATTTGACTAAAAATCAAATGTATACGTTGTTACTGCATTAATCTATACATAAAAGATGCCTTAGAAAAACTGCAAGTCGCAAAAGCCTTATTAGATTCTGGCCCTTAATCTACGTTTGTAAGTGAAAGCTGTGTTCAACGTCTCCGATTATCCAGAACGCATTCAAGCATTTCAGTTAATGGCCTAGCAGTGTCAAAATCCGGTACTACAAAAGTGGCTGCGTCAGTTACAATTTGTCTCCCGATGCGGAAACCACAATTTCGGCGTCAGCCTTAATCCTCAACAGACTTACGTGTAATGGTTATCATCAAATAAAGTCGAATAAGAAAATGGACCTGCATCCAAAACTTTCAACTAGATTCGCCATTAAACCATCGATATCTAATTGGCGCTGTCGCATTCTTTAACATATTATCCAGTGATCGTATATTTCGGATAACCATCCAATCGCACAGCTTCTAATAATTGGTTGGATACTATATGGACAATTCTACGACCAACAAGAGAGTAAAGAATCGAATTTAACAGTAATCACATCCTTTGCCATCATTATCTATGATCTACATACAACCCTCGAAAAATTTTGTCAATTACAGGATATCAATATCTTGCCACAAATATCTCCAAAAGATAAATGATGCGAAACTATTTTTTCGAATAATCACAGTCGTGATCCGGCCAGCAGATATGTTGTACGTTTGCCATTCCGAAATACACCTGAACTAGGAAATTATTTAAAGCAGCTATGACATGTTTATTTTTTGTAAAGAGAAAATTCCAACGAGACAATCCCCTAAAAACAGCACATTCAGATTTCATGGCGGAATATCTTCGATTAGGCCACATGAAAAAGGTTCCAGAATTTGAGATCTACATCCAATGCTACTTGAAATACTATCCGGCCCATCACGCGATCATAAAAATATCAAGCACAACTATCAAACTACTCGTAAGGGTTGTATTTGTCAGCTCAAGTAAATCATGTTCTGGCCAGCCTTTAACAGACAACCTGCTAATTGGTTCAAAACTTCAACAAATTCTCGTTAACATAAATCGAACAGAGATTTCCAAAGAATTGTCTGGCGACAAAATACTTCTGATATGATCTCTCACTATACCGTTTATGCACGGTCACATATGGAACAATACCAGCTTCATTCTTCGCAGTTTGATCTTTCCAACAAATAGTGGCTGACCACGGAGTGATTACCCATTAGCTGGACCTGTACTAGGGCAAGAGCTTTATATGGATGATTTGCTTTCTGGAACTGATAATATTGATCAGGCATTCAAAATATATAATCAAACGATCGCTCTATGTAAAGAGGGTGGTTTTACCCTGAGAAAATAGATGACAAAGTCTCAAAAACTGCTGAATTCGAATTTGAAAATGAACCATTTGGGATTAAAACACTTGGCCTAAATTACAATCCAAACGAAAACACATTTCAGTTCAAGGTGCATTATGATCAATACCTAAAGGCAACCAAACGCAAAGACCTATCAGAAGCTGCAAGGTTATTTGACCGTGTGGAATGGTTGTGGCTTACCACGATCCAGATACAAAATTTATTCCAACGCCTCTGGCTACTGAAACTTGGTCGGAACGACCAACTTCCCATTAAAATTGAATAAAACTGTTAAATATGAGACAGGATTTACCCGAACTCGAGAAAACTCGAATATTTTCATGTCTTTCTACATCCAAAGACGCTAAACCATTGATCTACATGCGTTTTGTGACGCTTCTGAATTAGCCTACGCTAGCTGTATTTACGTGCGTGTCCAAATGGTTTCAGGTCAAATCATCACAAAATTAATGCTTAGTGGCAAAAACAAAGGTAGAGCCATTGAAACAGATAAGTATACCAAGGCTGAAATTGTGCGAAGCCTGGTCAAAGAAGCATTAGCCATATATTTAGGATACATTCACGCATAAATCAATTCTAAGATCGTACTAGCTTGGCTCTCAGAGTACCCCAAAAAATGGCAAACGTTCTTTGCGAACCAAACGTCTCAAAGTTTTAGAAGATATAACCAGGTCAATTTTGGAACTACGTCTCATCAAACGACAACCTTGACAACCCAAACTAGTTGAAAACAAATTATGGTGGCAAGGACCGCACTAGTTACAGCTTCATCGCAGTTTAGTGAAAGTGATCAGACAAGACAGTGATGGGTATTTCAAATTTAGCTTTGAACTAGCTTCAACTAGCTTGGCAAATCATTTTTTGCTCTACCCGAATAAGTAAGTCTCGTTCAAGAACTATGAAGAAATTTCACTCTTCACCTCAACTGGAATACGAACTTCTTAGACCCACGGTTTTAGTAAACAAATTTAACACACACAGACTGAGTTGATGTGTGTGTGAGACCCACAGATTCATTGAGAACATTAGAGACAGTTAAATCCAGACGAATCGGAAACTCAATTTTTCCAATTGGGTATAATAAATTAAAACCTCACTAAAAATATTAGAAGAATTACTTTGTATTTACTAGGAATTTGACAAAGTTTTACTAGGTTACTCTTAAAAATAAAATCAAATTTCTCGGTGAGGTCATACTGTCTTGCTGACTTCTATGTTTTAAAGCTGTTTATAGTCCATAGGATTTCCCCCCATTCAATCCTCAGCAGTTTTGGATTTCTTGGCCTTTCTGATGTTTTTGACGAGTATTTTTTTCGTTCCGTCAACCATCAGGGTGGCCTATATCTTCTCATTGTTCTAATAAGAGGACTAGCGCCTAAATACCTTAATTATAAGCATAGGCTAGCTTATCCTCAAGATCTTGTATTGAAGAACGGGGTCCCGAAATCAATAACGGCAGTTATCTTCTTAGCATGGCCGTAAAGATATATCAGTCCAATTTTCTCCAATTTGAGAAAATAAGTTTTGGGTGGGATTGTGTCCAATTCATATGGGACATAACATTTATTAGAAAAGAAATTATCAATGAACACTTTTCAATTCACTACCTTGGCTTTAATAAAATCTGAAACAAGTGTGACGTCTAAGACTTCTTCTCTGTTTCTGGTTGCATAAACGGCGGATCAAAATCAATACTGCGTATACCTAGGAGGGTACTAAGAATGAACTCAATAAATGATTCACTGCTCTCGTTCGTATCCATTTCCCCAGATTGTGTGATGCAAATTCGTATCACCTATCATGTGGTACGATTACCACATAAATCCAGCTTAGAAACTGATTCAACTTAACGCTACTCAGGCGAATCTCGGACTTCCGCTGCGGAAACAACTGGACTTCCGGTAATGGTAACAAAAATATAGAAATAATCTCTGTTTAGTACTAACAGTCAAAAAAAATTCGTCACATTTAACAATTATCGTCCTAAATGACAATATTACTCTCAGCGAAAAATTATGCGATTCGATATTTTTTATTTAAAAAAATTTGCAAGACTCGGTTTCGGAATAACTGAAGTACTGTCGTACTACTGCTCGACTTTCATAATTATTGAGTTGAAAGGCTAAAATTAAACGGGCGGCTATCTATTCTTAGCAGTTTCGTTCGTTTTGTGAATCTACAATTATAAATTACAATTGCAAGAGTAATTGAATTTTGAATTGATTTTAATTACACCCACGCAACACCAATAGTCTGACTGCCGCCTAAATTACCAAGAAACATTGATTCGTGATAACTAATAATGAAAACGCAATCGATGTTGTCCTAAAATTATAATTTATTCTATTCCGACAGCAAAACCGTATATAAATAATAAAATAAAATTTAGCTAGCCCCTCGTGTTCTAATTCATATATATTAAAGCAAAGGTAAATCACCTGTTCACCTGTTTGAGCTGACGGTCATTTTTATTTGCATTCCTTATATACACACAGCTTGTTCGAGAATAAAAACAGAAAATACCTTGACTCTATACAGTGAATACATAAATACCTTGTTTTGTGATACCACATGGTACCCCTAGCAACGGTCAAATCGATTTAATAGAAAAGTTTCCTTCCACATCAAATTAATACAAGTCGAGTTTTTGAACAAAACAGTTCTTAAAATTCCCAAAACTAGTGTTACCTAAAAAAATTAAAACGCAATTCCGAAAGTGAACAAGAAAATGCCGAAAGATATGCCAAAAATGCCTGATGGCCTAGAAGATTTACTTCGCGGCCTATCAAAAGCCGTGCTCAAAGAAAAACCATCAAACATCTTAGATTTTTCGGCAAAGTATTTTGAAAAATTACTTATCGAGCGAGACGGAAGTCTCATGAAAAATTATGAACGATTTGAACATTACGAGAAAAGTTTAAGTAAAATTATGGCAAAACAAAAGAAAATTAGTGGTGATAGTGATAAGAAAAATATGAAAAGTACGGTTAGAAATCGTAAAAGTAGTCCTAAAGTAATAAAAAATGTAAAACAAAGCGATAAAAGTGATAAGGTGCCGTCACCTATTTTCGGAGACAAAGTGGCCGATAAAGAGTCAACCCGTAAAACAATGGACGCGGTCGCACCACGTGGTAAATTAAGCATTCGTACCCGGAGCTCAATATCATTAAACGCAATCACGGAAGAGTCTACCTCCGAAATGCGAGAGGAACGTCAGTTGCTGTATCGCAATGCAGTGAAAAAAATTCAACGCGCATTCCGACGCTACTTGGAAAATAAAAAACAAAAATCACCCATCCAAGAAGCAGGTGATAAAATGGATGAAGAGAAAGCAGCTAGAATTATTCAAAATTTATTTAAATCAAAATTTCGTAAGAAATCGCCACCTCAACCTAGACCACGATCAATAAAAAATAAAAATTTGGAACGAGGAGTGGAGGGTGGTGAGGACACTAAATCGTTATTGGAATACCTGCAAGAGGAGGAGAATGCTAAAAAGTCATCACAACCAACAAATGTTGAGCACGATTCTGATACGGGGGAAGTATTAACGACGCGCATAGATGACGAAGCCAAAATTTCGAATGCTGATTCACTAGAAAATATGATTATTAACGAGGACATGAATAATTCAAAAAATGTTAAACAAAATGATAAGGAGGAAGAAGCGGCTGTAAAAATCCAATCAACATTTAGGGGCCACCAAGCTCGAAAGGATGTCAAGCAACAACGAGCAGCAGCAATAGGAAATGTGACACCATCTGCAACTGTAATTGAGGATCCAGTACAGTACAAAAATAATGCAGGGGAAATGGAACTTGCGGCCGTTAAAATTCAGAAAAATTATCGTGGCTATAAGGTACGGAAAGATATACAAAACACTAAAAATGTAGTTAACAGTGGTAATTTAGTAGCAGCAGCTGGTAATATTATTAGTAGTGTTGTAAATCAGAGTGGATCACAATCGGACGGTTCTACTACAGAACCTGGTGCAATTTTGGGTGAGCCAAAACAAATTCATGGTATAGTGACAGAAAACCCAGAATTTTTGAGTAAAGAGGAAATATTAGAAATTGCGGAACGGAAAGAGATAACCGATGCGGTGGAAGACGCGGTGTCGAATAATACTAACTCGAATAAAGATGACAGCACAGTTCCTGAGGTGAGTCAAAATACTACTGAAGTTATTGAACCTATTATTGGCATTAATAAACAGGATCGCGGTAGTGAAAGGAAGAATAGTGCAGAGGACATCGATAGTGGTGATATACTTGAAAATATTAATACTACTCTACAACAATTAGTGGAAAATGGTACTCACGGCATAAAACAGATGGTAGGTGCGGTTAGTAATCAAATTAAACATATTGTTGGTGTTGATGATACAAAACCGGAAAAGGGATCAGAGACCACTGAACCAATAGACGTTATAAATAATCCTGGTGAAGTTGAACTAAAACATAAAACTGATGCTACAACTTCTGAAACTAATTTAAACCTCCAAATTGCAAAAGAAACTAAAATTCAAGATGCTGGCACAGTAGATTCTAATGCTACAGAGCTAACCAACCAAATTCCACTGGACAGTACTTCTAATGAAAATCAGAAAGTTGGAACAGAGAGCGTCGATGTAGCAACTCATCAAGAAAATGAAGAAGAAATTCAAAACGAACATGATGTTCACCCACTTCCAATAGTTGATCTAAAACATGAAACTGAAGAAACACAAGCTGAAGAAAATGGCACAAATGTTCCAGAAGATGAAACTTTAACTTCTGAAAATAAAGCCGATGAGGTGGCGGAACCAAAACATGAAATTGAATCATTTATTCACGATGGAGTAACTCTTGAAAAGAATCTAGTTCTTAATACTCTAGGCGAGGTTAAAAATAGGCAAGCTTTAGAAGTGCTGCATATAGTTGAACCAAAACATGAAAGTGAGCTGGTAAGTACAGAGCTAAACACAGCTGTTCAAAATACACTAGCTCTTAATTCATCAGATGAACTTGAAACTGGTAAGACTGTTGAACCACTTCATATGATTGATCCAAAGGTCGATAATCCTCTCATTGTTGAGATTAAAGCGGATCGAGAGGCACTTGTGATCAAACCTAACCCTGAAACTACGGATGCACTAGATAATGAAGTGAATGAAAATAACCAATCTATCAATAGCCTAACAATCCTTCAAAATGAACCAATAGATGACCCACCAATTAATGCTGAAAATGGTGAAGCTGTTGAGACACCGCATTCAGTTAAACCAATAGTTGAAACAACAACTATTAATGAGGCATCCTCTGGAAATAATCAAGTTTCCGAAGCCAACGAACCAGTTCTTAAACCAAAAATAGCAACTAATCAAGCCAACAGAGAAGCGGCAGTTGAACTAAACGCTGAAACAGTACCATTACCTGTTGATGGCACAACTCCTCAGAACGAGCCAGTTTCAAATTCTCCAGTTACGGTTCAAAATGGTCAGAACGAAATAATTCCGATTCAACCCAAACATGAAACTGAATCCGACGGTGGCAATGCCCCAATGCATAGTGAGATACGCGGTGAAGCTCTAAGTGAAATTTCAAATAGTAAGGATACTCCACTTACCTCCGAACACGGTATTCGTGTTCAGAATAGTTTACTTGTTTTAAACGATCAAGAAATGACGGATGCAGCTCTAAAAATACAAAAAACATTCCGAGGTTACCAAGCCCGCAAAGAAATTCAGGAGAAGTTTCCAGCCAAAGTGCATATTATTCCTGAGGTTACTGTAGATGGCGCCAGCGAAGAAATGTTAAGTGATACAGAAGATGGCGAAGAAAAACAAAAAACAAACGAAAATCATAATATTTTAAATGATTTGGATGAGGCTGCAGTGAAAATTCGGAATTCGACCGAAGATGCCAATTCTATTACTGAAAGTATAACTCCTGTGGAAACTAAAATTCATGAAAATGTACCTGAACCTCTAGAAATTGAGATGACTACACCGAATATCGAAAACACCGATCGCCATGATGCCGCTACTAAAATACAGAAAACTTATCGTGGACACCAAGTTCGTAAAGAGATAAAACAGAAGAAAGACGAAATCGTCAACTCTGCTGCCGCTCTTAGTAATGATATTAGTGGAAATCTAGTCGAAAATGCCAGCCATGCAGTTAATCTTCAAAAATCAGATACTCTTCCCGACTTAAATGATCCAGAAATAATTGAGGGTGCATTGAATATTCAGAAAGTGCTTATGACCCACATGAGCCCTAAGCATGAAGATTATACCCCAATAGTATCAGATATCACACCAAAGAGTGTCGATTCCAAATTAGAACACGAGGTTGAAACCAAATCTACACAACAAATGGATTTAGATCCCGAAAAAACAGAGTCAGATGATTCTGTTAAAAGTGGCCCAACACCGTCGGCAGAAAACAATGAATTACTAAAGCATCAGGATAGTTTACCTGACTTAAATGATCCTGAGATGGCTGATGCTGCACTCAAAATTCAAAAATCGTTTAGAGGACATCAAGCACGCAAAGAAGCAACAAATATTAGGAAGAAACGATCTTTAGATCCACAAGATGTAAGATCACCAGCACTAAACGAAGAAAATGGACATCCTCCAAATTTGAAAGATATTTCGGAAAAGGACACCTTAAAGAGAGATATGCGAATGGAACCTCATGATAATTTAATAGACATGACCGAGTCAGTGGCTAAAGAGGGAACTTCTAGCCTCGAAAAGGCGCATCAAGAGAGCTTACCTGATTTAGATGACCCTGAAATGGCAGAAGCAGCTTTGAAAATTCAAAAGACGTTTAGAGGACATCAATCGAGACAGGGACAGAAAAAACCAGAAAACCACGCTATTACGGCCGATGATTTAGCAAATGACACACCAATGTCAGACTCTGGTTTAGAAGTGGCCGCACCACAACTGATGCCTGAAAATAACATTGAAAACCCGCAACAACTAGCTACAAATCAGATTGAGCATCAAGAAGGCTTATCCGTTTTGAAAGATGGAGAAATAAAACAAACAGAAAGTGATAAACCCCTAAGAACAGTGGAAGTTATTAACGATCCAATCACAGAATCAGGTCTTGTAAATAAAGAGCTAATTGGTGACCGAAAACTTATAATTGAGAAACAAACATTGGAAAAGGAACAGAATACAGTAAATCAAGAGGAGTTGAAATCTGAAACTTCAGCAAAAGAACGCCAAGAGAGCTTACCAGATTTAAATGATCCTGATATGGCTGGAGCAGCTCTCAAAATACAGAAATCATTCAGAGGACATCAAGTGCGTAAAGAATTCAAAGATAAAGGAACAACTAACACAGGAGAAGTCGTCGAGCCTGTTCTAGAAACTTCAAATCCTGTCACAGCTCAACAAATATTTTTAAGTGATGGCGCGGTCAATGATGCCAAGGTGGTGGAGCAAGCTTTAGAAAATTATAATGATTCAGTAAAACAACAAGATGTAGCAAACCAAGTGGAAGAGACATCCAAATCTTCGGCAGAACAACGCCAAGAGAGCTTACCCGATTTGAATGATCCTGAGATGGCTGAAGCAGCCCTCAAAATCCAAAAATCATTCAGAGGACATCAAGTGCGCAAAGAGATTAAGTCAAACGAAATAGTAAAATCTGGAGAAGAAGTCGACGAACCTGTACCAGAAACTATTCTCGGAAGCGATGGGGCCACATGTAATCCAGATTCTGAAAATTCGGCAACAGAACGGCAAGAGAGCTTACCAGATTTGAATGATCCTGAGATGGCAGATGCAGCACTGAAAATTCAGAAATCATTCAGAGGACATCAAGCACGCAAAGGAATCAAGGTTAACGGAAGAACAAAATCTGAAGAAGTTGGCGAACCTGTACCTGAAACTACAAGTCATGTCAAAACTGAACCAATACTTGCAAGTGATGTGGACGGCAGTAACCCAGATATATTACTAAACGTAGTTATTCCGGATCAAGTAAGCCAAGTAGAAAATTCAGCAGCGGAACCTCAAGAGAGCTTATCAGGTTTGAATGACCCAATCACAGAGTTAGACCTTGTAAATAAGGGGCTAAATGGAGATCAAAAACTTAAAATTGAAGACGAAAAATTGGAAAAGGAACATAACACAGTAAATCAAGAGGAGAAACCTGAAACTCCTGCAATAGAACGTCAAGACAGCTTACCGGATTTAAATCATCCTGAGATGACTGATGCAGCTCTCAAAATCCAGAAATCATTCAGAGGCCATCAAGTACGCAAAGAAATAAAAGAAACAGGAAGAACGAAATCAGGAGAAGTTGATGAACCTGTTCCAGAAACTTCACATCTTTTCAAAGCTGAACCAATACTCGTTAGTGAGAGAGCGGCCGATGATTCCAAGATGGTGGAGCAAACTTTAAAACACCATGATGATTCATTAAAAGACCAAGACGTAGCAAGCCAAGTGGAGGAGACACTTAAATTTTCATCAGAGGAAAATCAAGAGAGCTTACCAGATTTGAATGATCCTGAAATGGAAGATGCTGCACTGAAAATTCAGAAATCATTTAGGGGGCATAAGGACTGCAAAGAAATTAAGCAAGATGGAAATTCTAAATCCGAACAAACAGCCGAGCCTGCACAAGACTCAAGCAGTCTTGTAAAAAATGAACCCGTTCTTGTTAAAGATGACCCAACTGATGGCCACTCCAGTTTATCAAGTATGACAGAATTCAAGATAGAGGAACCATCGAAAGAAAATAGTGAAAAATCAGCAACAGAACATCAAGACACTTTACCAGATTTGAACGTACCTGAGTTGACGGATTCCGGTCAACAGCAAAATGGTCAGGTGGTGATTGAAAATAGTGAAAAATCAGCAACAGAACATCAAGACGCTTTACCAGATTTGAACGTACCTGAGTTGACGGATTCCGGTCAACACCAAAATGGTCAGGTGGTGATTGAAAATAGTGAAAAATCAGCAACAGAACATCAAGACGCTTTACCAGATTTGAACGTACCTGAGTTGACGGATTCCAGTCAACAGCAAAATGGTCAGGTGGTGATTGCTATTGAGCCAATAAATGATGGTAAAATTAATCAGGATGAGACGAAACCTAACGAACCTCTAATGGAAAATGAAGATAGTTTACCAGATTTGAATGACCCTGAAATGGCTGATGCTGCTCTCAAAATTCAAAAATCATTTCGCGGTCATAAAGCCAGAAAAGAATTTAAAGAGACCAAAGAAAATGAAGCAATTGATAAAATATTATCGACGGCTTCGGCCCCTCCCTCTTTAGAAATTGATATTAATGAATCGTCCGCCCAGTTGGCACATCCTGTAATACCATCCAATGACTCCAACATTTTACACAACATCACTCCCGATATACTAGCTAATCGAGCTGCCGATATCTTCGAGGACGAAAATAAATTGGTGGACTCATTAGAACCAATCTTGGATCAGAAAATGGAAGATAAAATCGATGCCGACAGCCTAGACAATTTTAACATCGAAGAAAAAACAGAAGTCATTGAGGAACCATGTCAAAAGATCGTGTACAAGAGTAAACTAAGTATGCTAATCGAAAACAGTCAATCAGATACACAAAGTACTGAACTAGTGGATACCCTTCCGGAATCGAAAGCAAGTGATGACTACTTCGATTCATTAGAAAATGCGCAAATATCCGAAATGGATGAATCTGCACAGACCGTGATCGAGGTATCCCAACAATACGATTCAAGTATTTTTGGTTTTAAAATTGAGCCAGAGCCCGGGCAACACGATGCAGAAGAGGATTCTATGTCGCGTAAAACGACGGCCGAAGTTGAAGTGGCCGATAATAAAATTGAAACAAGAAGCGGTCTAACTGAAGATGAGATAGCTGAAATTAAAAATGTTGATTTATCGTCATTCGAAAAGGACTCGCTCGAGGCAATGTACTACAGTTTACGTAAAAATGAGCTACTCAGGGATCAAATGCATAGTCTATCGAACGTTGAACAAATCTCAGATCAAACGGAACCTCCTAGACAATTTACCGCAAAGCATAAGCTTATGAGTATGGGTGAGAGTGACAGTGATGACATCGTGTTCAAACAACTCTCAATGGACTACGATGATAACTCAGATGCATCGAATCAACATACCGCTCGCTCAACCACCGATGACGATGCAGATGTTGAAGTGGTTCGTGACGTTTTATACTATAATGATGGTAAACAAGTGTTACCTGAAGAGGCGAAACGGGAACCAGGTGACGGTGCTTCGGTTGCATCCGATAATTTGTTTGATAATCATTCGAACGTTGATGAACAAGATCCCCTCACTAAAACTGGTGGACATCAATTCGAAATATTTTCACTTGATGAGGAGATCAGAAATTTGGAATCAAATGTGACCCCATACCAAGAGGATAATCCACTATTTTATGCCCAGCAAAAAATTGAAAAATTTCTACACCAAATACACGGGAATATGAATGAGATGGAAGACGATGCAGATGATGAGAATGATGACGAGTTTTTGGAGAACCCAATCGATAGTAACAAAAGTTATTTAAGCGAGAATAATATTAATGCCGAGTATGAAGAGGAAGACGACGTTGTGGATGAGCTGCGAATTGATTTTAGAGAGCCGTCGGCTAAGAAAATTTTATCGTCAGCAGTGTCCGAAGCCGATTCTGATTATATAGAGCAGAGCCGCATTAAACCGATTAAAGACGATTTTAATATTAGCACCGCGCTCGATAATTATTATTTATCGACCGATTCGGACTCGACGTATAATTCGGCCGCTACCAAAATACAAGCTGGTGCACGCGGTTTTTTGACACGACGCCGTATCCAAAGTGTAAATCGCCAATCGATTTCGGAGCGACGATCTTCCATCGGAAATGCGGCTATTGATCAGTCACTCGACGATATGATCGAGGAAACAGAGGATCGTAAAAAATTTAAATTTCACGAAGCTCAATCAACGTTCCGCGAGGATACCATAACGAGCTCGGGTGAAATGGAAATGTTCGGTATAACCGATATAAAAGTGGAGGAGAAGAAAATCGAGTCACCGGTCACCGATAGTGGGAACGAATCTACAACCAGCATTGACCCCGAAACCCAAATCCATTTGCGTAATAATTACGAACGATTCACAAATGAATCTTCATTTGATGCAATTGACGACGACAAATTAAGTGATGTAGTTGATGTCATACGAACTAGTAATGTCCAAAATAGACTTCGCAGCCCAATGAAAAATAAAACGTTGTCAAATTTGAATTTTGATGAATATGATCGGGTGGCAACGCGTCGCATGACACTGCAACGAGGAAATGCGGTTCAAGGTAATTCAACGCCATCGGATGAGGAAAGTAGTAGATCGCATCCGAGTGGTAGCAGCACCACGACCACGAACAGTGACGAAAAACATGATTCTGATGGTACTAAAAAAACGTCGTACGATTCACCAATTCGACGAAAGTCTACGGATTCGGCATCGTTGATGACAAAGAGTTCTAATTCCCTGCCCGATTTGCAAAATTCGCCTAAACGACGTGGTTTTATTCAGCGCCAGCGAACTATGCCGGTACAAATTGAAACCGAAATAATTCGACCGTTGCCAAAACATATGCGGAAACGGATCAAGAGTGCTAATAGTAGTGCACAGGGTAATCATCACCCGAGTAAATTGTTTAAGAAAAAGGCAACTTATTAGGTAGGTTGAGTAATCTTGATTCTTACATTATATAGCGACTTTGCACATAACCATCACACGTAGCATTTTCTAAATTTAGCTTAGTCCCATAAACGTACCATCAAAAAATTCAAAAAATATAAATTTCGAAATATTAATTATTTATTTTCATTACAGGCATATTGAAAATGAAATTTACCGCAAAAAGAAAAATAATAATTTTGCAAACGGAAATGAATCATCTCACCTTTAATACTAATGTTATGTAGTGAGCTTATATTTTTTTTCTTTTTGAAGTACTTTAGCATCAAGTTTAACGTGTACTGTACATTATAACAAAAACAGGTGAATAATTTTAAGAAAAACATTTTTTTTATGATGATCTAAAAATAGATCCATAATAATCATCGTCTTATATGAAAATATGCACTTTTCCTTAAAAATGAACACCTATCTCTATATAGTAGACACACAAATACATACATACATTTATAGATTGGCCGCTTGCGGAGAGTCAACCCAAAATTTATTTATAAACACTTAAAAAATAAAAATAAAACAAACCAAACACGTTGGTCTCTCATTTTATGTATGTTAAAAGTTAAAACCAAACAAACAAACAACAAAAATTGTTTAGACATGCAGACGACAACTTATATATCCCAAATGATCTATGTTTTATCAATGTACGCACATGTACTACATGTTCGCAGCACGGTTTATTACAGTCCGTACGAGGGTAGTTTGCAAGGTTTTTACTTAACATAAAGCAACAATCTCAACTCATTCGCTTTCCTGGACTCTTTTGTTGTGCAAACGACAGTACAGCCATCTTCTGGGAATTGTTGGCTTTAAAATAAAATTTCTAGATGATGGCTACTAATAATTTCATAATATTCTTCCTTTGGAAATGTTAAGTATGATCTTGACCGACAAATTTATTTTTACTTGGCTTCTTACTCAAACGTTTCAAACAACCCTCGTACTATATTCGCGTTGTGAGTGTAGAGTGGTTTTTTGTGCAAAAAACAAATTTTGAAAGGAAAATTTTAAAATATGGCTTTTGATTACGTCAATCTCATTTAAAAATAATATTAATATTTTTCTTCCTCAATTAAAAAAACAAAAATTAAAAAAATAATAAAAAAAAGAAAATAAAAAGAAAATATTATATATTTGTTTGTTGACGTTAATTGAAGAGAAAATATTTTTTAAATGTGAAAATCTAAAATCCTATTTTATGAGTTTTGTGTGAAAATTTGGTGAAGACATTTTAGCTACATTAATCGTTAACCCTTTGATTATCATTGTGGTTTTTACCCACAAACAAATTGGATTGGGATTACTATTGGTATTTATCGAGTATTTTAACGTTAATTGATAGAGAGCATGCAAAATGCAAATTATAACATATTTTTATACAACGGTCAAAGCCATAGGTAAATTGCACGCCGATAGGTATTTCAATTTTCCGTCATAAATAAAGAAAATAATAACAAATAAGTAATTTAGATAAATTTTGAACATCTAAAGTTGGTCTCTACTTTTTGGATTAAAAAAAACGGAATCTCCAAGATTAACATTTTTGTGATTTAACTGACTTTTAAATTGTCAAAAGGGACTATTACAGCGACAACAGAAACGAATTTGTTCTCGAATAATATTCTAGTTTCTGCAAGTTGTGAATTTTTGGTTTTTAGGTCTTAAACAAGGATCACTTGAATAAAAAATAATTATGGATGATTGATATAGAATTCCACAGGAATGCAAACTAGGATACGAACCCGCAAAAAAATCAATAAAATATCCATAAAATTCCAAATATGATTGTAAAAGGCCTTTGAGTTTACTGGGTGATCAAAAAATAAAACTATATAAATAATATTTCTTGATAGACGCGGTTCACTTTAAAACTAAAATAAATCTAGCAGCCTTTGCTTTCTCCAGTTTCTCCTAAAAAATTATTTTTTATGTTGATATTTTTTTGTCGCTTAGTTCCTATCCAGAAGATGAAAAAGACACCGCAGACTTGGAATTTTTGTATTAATGATATTTTAACAATGTCTATTTTGAACAAAAGAAATAAGTTCTTAATAAATCTGTTCTTACAATGGCTTACCTAATTGAATGGATGTCGATGCGTTTCGTACTGTAAATAATAAGACGGCAATTGTTTAATGTTAAGTAAATCCGAAAGTTCAAATGAGCTCATATTGATTGATAATGTTTTCTTTAATTACATTTATTCAATGATGTTCAATTGAATTATATTTTTTTGTACTAGAATAATGTCAAATTTATATTACAGAATAGCAAATGAACAGATATCAACTGATATCAAATTTATCGCGGTCAAAAATTATTTCGTACAAATTTTCGGACAGGTCCTTGGTTTTAAAACAGTAACTGAATAGGCTGCACAAAAATGTCTAAATTTGATTGACTTTAAATTGTCATTAGATGACTTTTGTACTGATAGAACAGAAAAAATGTTCCGCCAACTAAATGTCGCAATATATTTATAACAGAAAAAGCAAGGAAAACTAGTTTTTTGGTATAATATTAGTGTCCGCAATCTCCATTATTGATTTGTTCGGCATTGTTAGCACTAAAATGCCTCGGGATGAGAAATAATATCTTAAACCGAGTTATAAATCATGATTAGGCATGACATATTACAACGAAATCCTGGTTAACTTGAAACTATAGTTATGAAATCAGTAGTCTGTCTACAGTATAAATCAACAGCATGTGAAAGAAAACAGCGTTATCGACAACGTCAATTTCCTCGCTAAGGTTAAACTTCCAAAGCCAATTTATGCTAAAACGTACTTGCAGATCCTTTCTTTCTGCAAGATCTTATGAGTAATTCAAAAAATCTTCACATAACTCGCAAGTTCTGTGATCAAATCAGATCAATTAACAATGCAGTTTCATTTACTCACATTGTGGATATTCCCGGTCAACCCCCATATGTTTTCAAAGTGCATGGTCAGACATAAGTTATGGCAGCTGTCTATTTATATATTTATAAGTAAAGTTTGCATACTTGTTTGTCCGGACTAATCTCAGAAACTATTCAACCTATTTTGATAAAATCTTCGCCATTGTACTTAGTGTTCGTCTGTGGTAGCTTTCGGCCTTTCAGAATTTTATTATTGCATCATTTTACTTTGATGGCATAATAAATCTACGTTATATCCACCATTAGGTGTTTTAAATAGAACGAAAGAAACTCATAGATTAAACATTTATAGTTACTAATTTAAAAAATTCTAAAATACATACAAATATAGCATAGGCAAAGGAAATAGTGCTTTTTAATTTCACAAGCTCCTTTAACAACTCTAGGTCCTTTTCTATTCTGACCAAAATAATTATTACCAAAAGTGTACAAAACAATCTATTTAAAATTAACCGAATTGTTAAAAACAACCATTAACACATTTAAAAAGGCGGGACAACGATGTTAGCGAGGCACAAAGCACCGAGGAAAAGCACAAACCGTCCCAGAATTAAACATCGATACCTTTTTATAAAATTCTGTTTATCGTTTCAATTTGCTTGCTTTTAGAACAAATAAGCCGAGAAGCAAAAAAAAATATTTTCTATTATCAGCTTAAATCAGTTTAAATTTGGCTCTTAGAACTGCAAGTTTCTTTATTAAGGTTAATGGTATCCCTTAATAGATCATTTTATCGGAAGATGAAAACCTCAGCGCTTCTAGACCTGTTTTCACTTACATTTCAAATCTAACTAAGTTTTCGATAAAAATTATTCAAATTACAAAACAGACAGATTTTCATTCAAAACTTTCGAAATTACTAGGTTAATGTTAACCTAACATGTTAAAACATATTTCTAATTACACTATTAGTTTTAATTCTAATAGTGACTGAAAGCCGTAAGACATGAACTATTAAACAATGAAAACGGATTTTTTTAATATTTCGCAATTTTTTTAGAACGTTTAAATATTGAACAACTGCATGAGTGTTTATAATTCTTTAAAAACTTCAAACCGCTAAATTTCGGAAAACATACCGAGTTGCAGCCAAATTCGTTTGAGATTCGGAACTCATATCGGAATTTTATTTTCAACAAACAAATTGAATTTCTTCCGAAAAAATTGCCTAGTTACATTCAATGAAGTCAGAACTTATGTATATTGGCTGCAGGATTAAATCCGAAAAAGTTGAGATAGAAAAAACTAAAACTAAAATTTAATTGACTGAATTAAACCCACCCATGGATTACTCACTTGTCCATCGATCTCACGCTGGCTTATTATTGATCCTATGATAAGATAACCCGTTAAGAGTTAATCAAATTTCCTTTTCAGATATAAAATTCTAACCTAACCAAGCCAACCTCCACCTAGCCTTTATTTAGTTTAAAAAACGCTGCAATAGTGAAGAAACAGCTAAAGAGATGTTTTTATTTAATTTATGAGAGAATAATCCACGTATTTAAGTTTCGGGAGAAGGGGCGATAAGAACCCACCTTGCAATGTGCCTCATCATCACGAGTCTGCAATTTCATTCTGATGTTGTTGATAAAGCCCTCTTTTATCTTTAAAAATTAACATAGAAAATTTTGTATTTCCCAACTGCTCTCCCCCAGTTTATATCGATTTTCGCTTGGAATATGCATGTAACGAGTATGACTTATGTGGCTTCATCCAACTTTTAATTTGAGATTAACTTTGTAAAAGGATGTAAGTTTATAGATTTGAGATTTTTGACATTGCAATAAGAAATTTTTACCGCATTAGGAACGTATCAAAGATGGTCATTGATCTATATAGCGCAGATATGGAGAAGAGTGGAAAATAAGTACCCATTAGTAGCTCTAAGATTCTGCGTTAGTCTATCTGATCGTTCAAGTTAATTCTTATTGATATGACTAAATTCCCTCGTAAGCTCCTTATTTTGCTATAGAGTAGAGTTTCCAGGCGTTGTTTCTAGCGCTTATTAATTTGGATTTATACGTTTTGAAATTTTTTATATTAGTTCCAATTCACAGAAACTTTGATTTTCATTACTTTTTGAAAAGCCTCTTGCTTTTTTGACGGATGCTTTTCAGTTCCTTCGGCCACCAGTTCGACCGAGGTGTTCTCAATGTTCTGAGGACAACTAGATTGTCTTCAATAAATGCATTTGATAGCTTGTGTATTAAATCTTCAAGTGTTTGGATTGTTACAGGGCGTTTGGACTCAATATTGGTAGTGTACTCTCTAGAATGACTGTATAGATATATCAGTCGCATTTCCTTTATTCCTAAAAAGGGTTTTTTGGTACTTATAGGTATAAATACTATAATAATGAATTGAAGGAGACTCATCTCTTTCGTTCGTATCCATACTTTCGCAAAAGTGTGTGATGTGAATTCGCATCACTCGCTTAATTATTTAGCAAAACCAAATGTAGGATCTTTCTAGTGAGCATTCTCTACATGTATAGTAGTGTAAAATTATGAGTCCTAATTTTAAATACGAGGTATCCTCTGATCCAAGTTTCTTGAATTAAGACGATGTCTTAATAACAGCCACTAGTCTACCGACTAGAGGATTAAAAAAGCTAAATAAAACATTTCTGTCGCCTTTATTTTATATAGATTTACCGAACTTATTGAACACCCCTCGTATACCTAATAGAAAAAGTAATAATTTCCGTTACGTGTTATAAACTAATAGGACAAGTTGGCCAACTTACCCCGCGTGATTTGTTTCAACTTGTCCCACACGCTGAAATATATTTTTTTTTATCTTTGAATTCTGTTCAAGTGACCTCTGTCTTCCCTAAAGTTTCTTTTCCTGTTTTTCCTTCTTGAAACTAATATTAATGGTAGACGGCTGCTATCAGCTGACTATTTCTTATTATGCTAAAAAGGTTTTGTTTATAAACTATTTACCATTAACAGGCAGACATCAGGGTCCTTCCGAAATAAAGCTTTAACATGGCTCCTACCTTAAATAAGCAAAACCATCAATTAAATTCGTTACTTGTATGCTGTGAAATGTTACTTGATATAAAAAGAGATAGTTTTTTCAGGACGAAGCAAACGACTGATGAACTCGAGAGCATAACACAAGCCTCTTTCAAAATTGGGTATAACATTGCGCAATTCGAGGTTGAAAAAAGTTTAATTAGAATTTAATGAAATGTTTAATTAAAACTGGTATCTAAGTAACCTCGATAATTGAGGAAGTGAAATAGTTTTTTAACGGATATTTTCATCCTTGTGGTAAGTTGGTAGTAAAAAAGTACTGAAAATTAATTAGAACTTCTGGGAAAACACATTTGTTGAGCAAAATGTCATTTGACTGAGAATGGTTTTGAAAAATGTGAAAAGTAGAACAAAATCTTTGGACAATGTAAAATTAAAGTGAACAAAATAAGGTAACTTTATTGATATTAATGGATGAAACTTAGTAGTCCAAAAACAAGTTAATTAAATTCGTAGTCTTACGAACTAAACATTCTTTAAATATCACAATTCCCAATCCAATTTCAATATAAACGAATCCTTCATTCATAACCCATCGCTTAAAGCATTAAAGCTTTTTATTGCTCAAACAATTATTAAATTTACAAATAAATTTACAGAGTGTATTATAGTCAAAGGGTTAAAATAAGTATAAATGTAGTCTAACGTACGTAATACTGCATCCGGTCAATTTGTACGTGCGTATGACGCCAATACATAATTTATATTTACGTTGCTGAATGAATCTCTTGCAGAATATTTTCTAAATAATTAACGAAAAACACAAATAATAAAAAAATAAAAATATTTTTCAAGATGTTTCAGCTTTCAACATGCGCGCTCATTTTACATACTTGGCTCAAATTTTCATTAATGAAAATTTATCTTAAAGTATTTTTAAATTTTAGTTTTTGTATTTTTTTTTTCTAAATTGAAAACTTCCTTCACTTAAAAATAATAAAATACGTGTTTGCTACCTTTATTAATTTTAATCATAAATATCATACGAGTATAGTTATTTATTATTATAACAAAAAATTTCATTCATTGAATTTGCGTCATCTCGGACGATGGCACACATCTTAATGTACCATCGTACGAACATCTATCATTCAATTAAAGATTTAAATATATTGAAGAATATTCCTACATAAACTGCAAGTTAATAATAAAATAAAATTGCAATTGTTAAAATATTTTGTTTTATTCAGAAATAAAAATAAATAGAAATGTTTTATGTATAGGAAAAATAAATTGAATTCCCCATCATTCGACATCACAACAAGAGCAGAATCACGAGTACGATATAGCACAAACCAATATTTTTACAAATAGAAATTGATTGGATTTTTAACACACAACATCAGTGATTGTTTGTAGCAAGTGGGAATAAAATAAACGAGATTTTTTATATTTACATACTTGTTGAATGACCACATAGCCCACCTTATCTTTTCAAATTGGGAGGAATATAATTCTTGGCTCGTGGCACGACATTAATGATGTACATTAATGTTTGTAACTGAATTCAAATGGGGGGATTCAAAAAATCTTCACAGTATTTTTAAAAAAAATTTAAATCAAAAATTGTCATTTCCGAGAACGAAAAACTAGAAAGCTTCTTTGAGAGATGGCGCTTCAGGTAGGTACACAGATATCAGGTACAACGGATAATGAACTGAACAAACTCTAACGATTTATAATGCTTTAATTTAATTTTTTTTGTCTATTGTCAAAATCGTTTATTTAGGATATCTAAATTTATAGAAAAGCTTAATACTGCGAATATTCATCTCGATGAGTTCTTCCGGCAGGATAGTAGAGTGGTCGCACAATTTTTTTTCTGCACGGAACCGAAAACACAAAAACCACGGACATATTTCTGTAAACGATTTTTTAAGATTTCACGCTTTATCGCTCAAAAGTTAGAAAAAGTGGTTTTCAAAAACGTTTCTCTATATGTGGTTTTGTATAGACTAAATGTTGTAACGCGCTGACCAGGCAGTTCCTGAAAATGTACGAATTAAAGAAACGACTTGGATTTCGGCTGGTTGCCTAAAAAATATCTTTTATAATTCTTCAATAATTCGTTTCTATTTTACTAACGCACTGTACTCAATCTCGCACAGAAACCCTTCACAAAATACGTATTGACCTTAGGTCTTCATCAACTTGTTCACGGTTACTACAATTTATCCACAGCACGTGTCTAGCATACGCGACACTATGTTCAACTTATTTTGGTTGCTCTCCGTTGGTGTAACTTAACCGTTCTATTGTTCATTCATGCACAAAACATACGACAAGTACACTCATTACAATAAGTGGCCGTCCAAATTTTCTATGCAACTCTGTACCTGTTATATTATTTTCTGATCGAACCCTTTGATTGTATTTTTTTCGGTCGACATGCAAAACCCAAGAACTAAACAAAAACTACTTTTCTATATACACGTGCTCGCCGCACAATCTTTTAATTTCTCCACAAAACTCACTTAACACACAATACTCAGAGACAAAACTGTCAAACTAATCATCGCCAACCAGTTTTAGATCTGTGCTTCTCTCTCCGTTCGAGTATGTAGGTGTTTACTTGTTTACAATTCCTCGCAATCGATGACCTTTCTCATAATTTTGCTTTGATTTTATAGATCATGTTTTCCAAAAGACATCAGATCACTCGTTTTATATATAATAGTGTCAAATTTTAACGCTGGTTGTCACTAGCATCTAGAATCTGACTCTTACAATAGATGGAAGCACTAATCAACAAATTTTGAAACGAAAAAATACTTACAGAATTTTTTACAGTTGTAAAATCTCACAATGGTTAAACAAAACTATTTGTTTATAAGATTTTTTAAATGTTAACTCTTCAACAAATTACCAACACAACTGCGTTATTATTAGAGATATCTGGTACTGTCGATTTATGTATAATATTGACAGTGCGACATGATCTATTATTTTGCATTTAACCAAATATTACGCAGATTACTCAAGACACTACATCAGCTGCAAAGCAAGACGGCGAGAATCTTTGGAAATACAATTTATGTGGATTTGGATGCTGGACTGGACACAGGAAAATTTTATAGGATTGAAAAATAACTTACTAAATTCTCTCGTTCACCCCAAACCATCGTGAAATTGCACAAACTTTTACAGATTACAACCAACCGAGTAACAGCCTCTCCAAAACGCTCGGTTTCAATATTGATGTTGATGGCCTTTATTTAACTCAAGACAAATGGACTATCTCTCTCTCTCTCTCTCTCTCTCTCTCTCTCTCTCTCTCTCTCTCTCTCTCTCTCGCTTTCACAGCCGATAAAGGGTTCGGCCGGCACGATGGTGTCCCAACTATCTCGGTTCCTCCAGATTGGTCATCCACTACTAGAAAATCTTGTTCGTCATCGTCACGCCATCGTATTCTATATTTTCCTCTACGACGTAAGCCGACTGGTCAGTGGTCGTTGATGGAACGCTTTTCTTATTATACGGTTTGTTTGTGATTTCAACGAGGCCCAACCGTCTAACTAGGTTGGATTTGCTGAATCCGATAATATCGGAGTCTTCAAAGAGTTATCCGTTGTTCCCAACCTAAATTGAACCATAATGACTTTTTCTCAAATGTTGATAGTAGTTGTTGTGTAAAACCAGGTTGTTTCGTGTGCCGGTCAGCGGTATTAAACGGCACTTGATATTATTTGGTCGTCGGCTAAGAAGAACGAATACGTACAAACCAGATGTTATTTCGAAGGGGTCAGATACAGCCGTTTCAACTACAATTCTACACAGCGAAGTGAGCTAAATATCGGTAGCGGATTAGCCTACATATAAAGACAAATGCTTCTGGAATCCGTGGACATACGACCGCGGCCCAAAGATTCTCGCGATTTATTTTATCATATGGCTTTCGAAAATCTATGTCGGTGAATTGTTATGTTTTACTCCCAACATTTTTTCAACATAATCCGTAGCGTGGTAGTCGCTGATAATATTTGCAGCGAGGGAAATGATTCTGGCAAGTACAAATTAGCAAACCGACCACCTTTTATAAGCAATGGGTTTATGAGTGCGGTCTTCCATTCCACAGGTAACTGGTCCTGGTCCCAGATCATCACGACGTGATCATAAAGATTAGAGAGAAGAATAGCTCCTCCGTGTTTTAATAGTTCTCCGGCGTTTCCGTTTAGACCGGGTGCTCTGCCAATTTTTAATCTACAGCTGCGTCTACTTTCTCTATATTAGGATATGGGAGAAATACTTCCACGCCTGGTAGAGCAATAGCCCGGATAAGGACACTTCCTCAGTCCGATTTAGTAGGTTTTAGAAGTAGGCTTGGTATACTAACTAATTGGACTGAGAGAACGTTAGCTACGTTTGATCTCAGCTCGCCATTCGTAATTTGATGGTTGTGGATCTAGGATGGAAGTCATGAGTACGATTTGTGGTGATAGCAAAAGTGTCCCTGGAGTTTCCGCTCGCCGCTTAGAAGCTGGAATTTTCGTTGCAGGACATATATTCGCTCCTTTTATCGGAGGAATTTGGTTGTGGCTTTTTTGGCGCGGAGATATTTTGTTTCAGAGCTTCTGGTTTCGTAACACCAGGAGCTCTCAAACACGGCACTGATCATCGAACCAAACAATACGTGATCTTGGTGACCTTCTTCCAAATTGCATTTTCAGCGGCGGTTGTTATGGCTTACTTGATAGCTTGCCATCCCTCTTCCATGTTTTATTGAGGGTCGTGGTTTTCGTTATGCTGGTCTAGATGTTCAATGACTACTTATTTCTTAACGTCAGTTATACTGGTGGAAGGTCTTTCGATCTAGACGTGATCAATTAATTTTTCATTCTTCCATCATTCGATCGCTATGTTACCTTGTTGATTTTTTAATGTTGAAAGAACGTATTGGATCTAGGGCTAATGTAAGCAGTACGGACCAATATGTGATGTAATCTTGGCGCTCCCATCGATTTTTGAATTAAAGTCACCCACGATAATTCTGCACAACACTCAAGCTTTAGCACGTTCTATGTTACCATTTTTATAGTGATCCCCGTGTACATTTCCCGAAGTCGCTGTTGTGATGAATCCAATTAATTAATCCGAAGCCTTTGGTTAGGTTCGTAACTTGAAGGTTTTTGAAAGAATAGGTAGTTGGCCCGCCGCTCAACTCACTTTTTGCGTATGTGGGTTAAGTATGTACTGGTGATAAATCTTATGGTCTCCAGCCATTCCTGAGGCGCGTTAATACAGCGAGGCGCTTGCTACAAGATAGATGCCCGCTTCAGCCGGCTCTAACCTGGAGAACAGACGCTGATTTAGTATTGGTTTTATGGCGCGACTGACTCATAGTGAAATGTAGTGCTTGTAAACTGATTACTTATGATTATAGACATAATTTCCTCTGCTCATCTCCAGTATACCGTCTGATTCATTTCCCCGACAGATTGACTGGTCGGGGTGAAACTACAGATTTAATATTTTTCCATAAATTTGCAGGTATTCGTGAATTTTTTAAGAAATCGGTGAGACGCAAATAGAATTTCAAAACGAAACGTATCGCTGAAGGGTAAATAAATAGATACAAACCGAGATTAGTTGTGAAAGGATGTTAATGTCACTTGCAGCAAAAAAAATATGGACATTGAACAAATGAACGCTGTAAACATTTTTCTTAATGGTAAACTAAAAAAGAAATGTACATGCTTCAACCCGAGAAGTTCACAATGTCGTGTTAAAGTATGCCAACCTAATCGTGTTCGGAATCAACAACTTGATAAAGTGCAGGGTCTTCCCATAAGAACCCATTTTTAATAGAGTAGCTATTTCAAAAGTTCCGTTACTCAGTTTTTTACAAATTAACGGTAGAAGGTTGACCATTTAGTAAAATGAATTCAATTTCGCTTCAAAATCGTATTAAAACGATTAAAATCCATTATGAAAATGGAAGGATCTGAAAAACCAATATTTCGTAAAATTCAAGTTTTTTTTGACAAAATCGTCCATCTGAGCCCGCTATTAAAAATTTTGTGCAAAAATTTGAGTCCACTGATGCGAACAACCGACAGCAATACGGGCTTGTTCAGGTTGTTGAACTTGTTGTTTTTCAAAAAAATAATGTAGCTACGTAACAAACAAAATTGTCGCATTTAGCCTTCTGAAAAGCCAAGGGCAATTGTTGTGCAACCATTGCATTTTCTTCGTGTTACATCATTGGTGCGCATTATTTCGAAATTGAAGCTGGACGGCTCTACATGTCATAGAAACAATAAAACAATCGATTAGAAATATCGAGAAAAAAATTTGATAAACCATTTGCGAAACGGGATGCTTGTTGGCCACCAAGAACGTGCGATCTAACACTATTAGATTATGTTTTATGAGGCTATGTGAAAAATAAGGTTTATGAGAATAACCCACAATCAATCGAAGATCTCAAAAAATATCGAACGCGTCATTCGTGAGATAGAGCCCCAATTATGCAGGAATGTGATCGAAAATTTGGACCAAAGAAGCAACTTCTGCAATCGTACTTGTGATGGACATTTGACAGATATTAGTTTTGTCTTTAATTCCAAATTAGAAGAAAATATCTTATTGGAAGACTCTGTATTGAAACAACTTGGACTATCACAACCATACCATTCGTTTTGCCACCGGCGCCAAACTGGACGCAGCTGGTAAACAGTCATCAACCATCGTTATCAATTTTGTCATCAAGCAAATATTTTTAAAAATATGATTGTCATAATAAATTAATTGCTTGTCATAGTAAATATAAATTGGTCATGTGTTTGCATTTTATCATAGGTTGGCTTTGGTGGAATTTACAGCTCACATACCACGGTTATTATTTATGTTATTTGCTGTTGTACTCCGCAAAATCAAAGCCAAAGAAATTAATGTTAATCGGACTACTTGCCAGGCTATACAAATCGGTTTGATTAATAGCGAATTGAGTTTAGTACAGAATTGAAATTGGACTTTTGATAAACTTAAAAAATTTAAAATCATTTTAGCTAATTTACTGTTCAAAATTTATATTTTTATTTTTAGCAAATTGCCTTATATAATCGATTTCAAGAGGATGCAATTTCTTAGCAGGCATCACCAGCGAATGCAAGGGAGGTCCCATATCGGTATTTTTCATATCCTCCAAAGTTGTCACCAATATTTGTTGTGAATCATGACCAACCCGAACAATTCCAATGCACAACGTTTGCTCAGTAAACGCCAGCTCGGAATTCGGCATACCAGCCTCCCGCCGCTTACCGAGAATTTGTAGCAACTGATTTGAAGCTTCATTTACCGTCATAAACCTTGGCGGTTGATATTCTCGTTTCTTCTTCATTAACGATTCTAGTGTTGGTTCCTTTACTCTAATGTCCAGCAGGCAAAGCGTATGCTGATTATTGTCTCGATTCAATTTTATCTTATCATAAAAACTATCCGGTTGCCAAGTATCACTCCAGTACGGAATAGAAATTGTTTCGCCGAATGTATACAGCTGGAGTCCACAACAACCGACCGCATTCAATATCGACGCATTATGAACCACTTGGTATTTGATTCCCTTCTCTTGGGCGCGTAATATTAAATCGGTATGAGTTGTGGCCCCAAATGGATCACCAACTACTAAAAATGCTACATCGACGTTATCAGCATTATATAATATATCATCGGCGCCAGATTCAACAAGTTCGCGATCTGCCAGAATTAACGGACGGCCATAAAATTCTTCCTAAAATAAAAATAAAAACAAAATCAATGCGACGTATAATTCGCCTTTACTAATTTGACATTTATGTACCAATGCTTGTTGCCCACACGTTAAAATTGATGTATACGATTCTAAATAAACACGATCACACTTTTTGATAATTTCTAGTCCTTTAACAGTTACATCTTTCGGGTCTCCAAGGCCCAAACCAATTATATAAAACATTTTCTATTTAATAAAATACAAATTTGTACACGAACAGCACGTTGAATTGACATTACACACTTTGACAATTCTGAGTAGGGGAATAAAGAGTAGATTCTAGTAACCAAAATAAAATGTAAAGTACGAGAATCTATTACCAATCAGCTGTTTATGGACACAAACCAAGAAAATACAAAAGAGGTGGGATGCCACATATACGACGTCACGATTTATGTTAATAATCTTCTTGAAGATGACTTAAACTATGTCATTAAACTAAAGAATTCTTGTATGTGAACTAAAATTAGTTTTATTTCGTCTTGATTTGTGGAATATCAAACATTTTTTCTGTGCAATAAACAAGTATACATTAGGCTGTTGGTAATGACCTAAAAATGGATGACCATAGCGAATCACAAGACGTATGCTTTATAAATTATTTGTGTGATTTATTTGATTTATTTATGTGTATTATTTTTTCTAGAAACAACAAAAAATTGAGACATCAAAAGAAATCAGCGTCAAGCACCGTGACGAAGAAGATACATCATTTTTTGATTTGAGAACGAAACGGGGTCAAATTTTGTTCTTTTTGATTACAGTCTCGATTCCACTGCTATTTCAATTCGTGCCAAATAATATATTTGTACGAGTACGTGAGTCTCGTGATTTATTACCAAAGTGTGAACCTATTGTGACCACCTCGCCCATAATACAGCAAATCGAAGTTGAAAAGTTACCCACATACTGGGTATACTCGAGAAGTGGTGACCATTTGAAACATGTTCATTTGGTATTAAATCGCATGGGTTTGCGTGAAGTTGGAAACCAATCAGATTGGGATTTGTTATGGGCACACGACTATCCATTTGGGAAATTACAGAATATGATGCTGAATTTGAAGCCGCATCAGAAAGTGAATCACTTCCCGGGTTGCGGATTCATTACAAATAAAGTTGATTTGGCCACAACTGATATGAAATACATGCCCAAGTCGTTTAAGCTGCCTGAACAAAAAGACGAATTACTCGAGTATTCAAGAAAAAATCCGGAAAAGATGTTCGTCCAGAAAAATAACCAACATCGGAATATTCAAATAAAAAAACTACCCGAAATCGATTTTACTAATAATGAGACGTTTGTTCAAGAATTTATCGATAACCCGCTGCTGGTCGATGGACACAAATTTGATATTGGTGTCTACACGATAATTACGTCGATCGATCCGTTACGAGTATATATTTATAACGGTGATATTTTACTTCGCTACTGTCCTGTAAAATATTATCCGTTTGATGCGAATAATATTGATAAGTACATCGTAGGGGATGATTATCTGCCATCGTGGGAGGTTCCATCATTGTCACAGTTCTATAATGGTTTAGGATTTGGAATGAGAGGATCATTTGATGCATATATGGTTAGTAAGGGTCGTGATCCCACTTTAATGTGGGATCGAGTTGAGGATGCTGTTAGATTGGTACTAGCTGAAAAAGAATCACATATCACTAAAATTGTAAGTTATGCGCTTAATCCAAAGACGAAAATAACCTGATCTTTTTTGCAGCTAGACTCTAAATATCGTAATAGAAAACGCAACTTTTTCGAAATGATTCGATTTGATTTGATTTCCGACAATGATTTTAACGTTTACCTAATGGAAGCGAATATGAGTCCCAATTTATCTTCGGCCCACTATCCACCTAACCAGCTGCTCTACGAGCAAGTGATATACAACGCTTTGAGTTTAGTCGGAGTTGGATCGGTTTTACATCGCGAATCATTTCGGAAATCCGGGCACACTACTGAAATTATGGTTTCGACCGATAAAAATGTAGCAGTAAATGCCGAAGTATGTTCTATTGCACCATGTACTGAATCATGTGTGCCAGACGAGTGTCGATTGTGTAAGCCGTGTCTAAACCAAGCGGATTTAGCTGTAATTCATGAAGCGTATCGTGAACATGTTCGTCGCATTGAAACTAAACGTATAATTCCAAAAGCAATCCAAGATCGTGAGGCCCCGCTAGGCAAGGAAGAATTGTCTGCTATGACACCACAGAATCAATTTATGACGAAATGGTTTTATGGCAAGTGTAAACTCGATAAGTTCTGGTGTAATTAGTGTAAATTTAATTGAGGCCGTATAGGTAGTTTGTAAGTTGATAAAAATAAATCCGTCCAGATAAATCTTTGTGTTACTTTAAGAAAAATATCGCGCCGGCTTCGTTACAGTCGAATTACTTATTGAAAGACAAGTCTTATCTCATAAGGCCTTTTTCAAATATTTATAGCCTTAGTAACATTGCCTCTTAAATGTCAGTGGCTATTGGGTAGTCCCAATTTAAGAACATAGATAGCAAATTGTTGAAAACATCAAAAACTTGGAAAATGAATCCTGAAATATATATAATATATTTATAAAATGATGCAATCGAAAATAATCCTAAATGATGCTTTTTTGATCTGTTGAGTTAGCATATTCAATTGGTTAAATGACTCCTAAAAATTGTAATATCTGCATCTCGTACTGAACTGCATAACTGCATATAGGGTACAGACGAGAGAAAACCAACTGTCCTGGTTTTAATTTAAGCGATACTTTGTTACTACCAAGCCCAGAACATCATCAGTGAACACAGAGGGGGCATTCGTCCGGACCTTCTCCGTCAACCACAGCTCCCCATCGGCGTGACTACTGTTGCACGTTGCTGATAAAGGTGCTTAAAAGCTTTAATAGTTACATCCAATCACTGCTAAAACATTCAAAGCGCAGGTGACAACGCTGGTTCGCATCCATCGGCGTCGCGATCGCACACCTTCAGTTTAGTATGAAACGAACTTGGCTCTAATCTAGATGGTTTTTTAATATTGTAACACAAACTTACGCAATTCACTGAAATTGGGAGTTCTTGGAGGTGTAAAGTGCCATACCATTGAGTTCTCTGTGCAAAAACGATCAATGCCTGTTCTATTTGCCTTCAACATTTGGTACATCTCGATAATCTTGTTGTTGGCACCTACAATATTCGTAGTGTGTCGTTCCAACTACGTGATGTGAAACTTTCCTCGGCCTCTAAAATACCTTTTTAAACATGCTTTGAAGGCGCCTGAGCTTGCATGTTCAACCAATTCTAAATGATCAGTCTTTATCGTGCAGCATATACAAATATAAATATACCCATTATGGTAAGTAACCTTGCATTGCCATTTTTGTATCTCATCGAAAACAGGCCGCAAAAATCCACTTGAACACTGTAAAATTACCAATAGGATTTGATTTTATGTCTAGGCAATTCCCCCATTAATTGCTTTGCACGAACTGGTCTTGTTGCATAACACGCTATACATTTATGCACAATTTAATCCGCAAACAGATGATGACTACAGCTCAAAGATAGTCTTGAAATATTATTTATAAGAATTGAACCTTGAGAAACACTAAACAATAAGGGTAGAATGGAAGATTTGTCCTTCAAGATTACAACATACTGAGACCGGCCTGTCAAGTAAGATTAAATTAGCCTGATTCTTTAGATAGAGAAAAAAATCTAGAAGTACCAGAACAGCTTAACTATTCCTGTCCAAATATGATCTTACGAAATTCGTTACATGGGTCAACAATGAAGTAGTACTGTGATATTGGCGAAAGCCCGATTGATAATCTGATAAAGACTAGTTTAGCATTAAGTGCGAGTGGATTTGGTCAGCCACTGATGATATGAGCTGCATATCCCCTGGCATTTTTGGATTTCTTTGTTTGGAATCACAATTACCTTACTTATTTTCCAACAGTCAGGAAATGTCCGCGTATTTAGAGCAAAGTTGAAAACGTGGACCAATAATGGCAAAATAGCCGGCATACAACATTTCATAAACTTGAAAGATATTCTATCAGCAACGATAGCATCAGATTTTATGGAAAGTAGGGCATTTAAAACTCGATCCTCATTTACTTCTGAAAATTAATGCGTTGATCGCATATGGGGTGTGATTCGAATTACCGCAAATTGGATTATCAGGTAATGAGTTCGAAGAATGGATAGGATAAAGAACTGTACCTAAATAGGAAACCAAATTAACAAAAGCAGAATTCAGTTGACCAGGATCAAACACCCTACAATACCCCTCATCATCCTTGCTATGAATACTTTCATCTTTTAGATGTTTCCAAATCTTTAGAACTACGACCTGGGTCAAGCTTGTATTGAATGTGGAGCGTGAAGAGATTGAGGAGGTTTTAGCCCTTTTACTTTTTTATCAAAATGTTTTAAAATATTCTTATTTTTAGACAAACGGGAAGATTTCCAGACTCCATGAGCCACGTCTTAGAGTTGGATAGCATTCATAATGCTCGAGTCAGTAATAGGACTTTAGCGTTGATATCGTTGGAGTTAATAAGAATATTAGTATCAAACCTGTCGAGGTCCATTTGGAGAATATCACACTGGAGGTTTCTATACCTACGAAAGGTGATATATTCAATGTTACGAATGGTCTTTATGTTGAAATTTGCACTCACCAATTCATGATCAGCAACCCTAGCGCACTGAAAAATATCACTCGATTACAATAATGAGTTAGTTAGAATTATGTTAATTAATGAACCGCCATTGTCTTGAATTCTAGTAGGTTTAGTTTGTGAACAACAGAGAACAGAGAAACGGCGGGATAACCGAACACCAAGAACTTTGCAAATGTTGTTCTATGCATACTGACCCACTACCTGTCTCACTAATTAGGTTGGTAGCTGCTGCAATAACCAGTTGTTAAATCAATGAGTGAAAAACAAAACGTAATTTTTACTCCAGGTGGTACGCCAACTGCACAGTTGGCTAATCCATCCTCACACGAGGCAGGCTCAATGGATTCTGGGATGAGCCAACCATAGCGAAACCCACTCATACCAAGGTTAAGAATCTCTAGACCACCACCTAGCAAATGCATTCCGCGACTCAAAAGGAGAACGATGTCGACGTGAACCTCCACGATGTCGCTCAATGGACAACTAATCAAAGAAGTCCAACGGCTTAAAGAAGAAATTGCTATAATCAAAAACGAGGGTCAAACCAAAGAAAATACTATATAGCTACCTCAACAGATGAAGATGAATTGGCGTATGAAACGAGTTTTATACGAAGGAAAATTAAAACTAAACGTCAAAACAGAAACGCAGAATCTTTGTCTGAGCTGGAACAATCAACACAGAGCGTAAGAAAACCACAACCCCAACGACCTGAAGAACTAAAAGAGAGACCACTGCAACCAGTTAATACACCCAACGTAATTAACCAAGGAAAAGTGCAGGAAAATCAAATAATACATAAAGAGAGAGACCACCTCCGCCCAATAAGGAGACATTAAAAAAGAACACTAGAGTAGAATGCCACAATGCTACAACTGTCAGTCGTGTAACCACAGACGCAAATACTGTGGAGCCGAGATGCGTAAATTGCGCTGGGTTTGATATCCATCAAACGACTGCAACAAAAGTAAAAACGAACCAGTAATATCCATTCACTGTGCTAATTATCATCCAGCAAATTACAGAGGCTTCGAGGTAGACAAAGAGCTGCAAAGAATGAGGGACAACAAGAGAGATGAAACATGTAAGAGTTCTCCACCTAGGATGCAATCCTATCAAAAACAAATCCCTCCAAATAGCGCCAAAGTAAGAAAAGGCATAACAGATGCACAAATGGCTAAGCAGAACGAAAATATTAAGACACCGACGAATCACGAAAACCATGTCCTGCAAGATATACTTCAGAAGCTAAACGCTATAGATCAATTCACATCTGGCTGCGCAGGACCAAAAGTCTATCTACGGCCGAGCAACTGAAAAAATAAGAGCAGCGACTGAGAACATTGTAAAATATATCGATGATAAAAAAAACTTAGGAATTAGCTACTAACTTTAGGAATTGCTACCTGGAATGCAAATGGCCTTTCGCAACACATTAGAATTAGAGATATGTTTAAACACAAAAAAAATTGATATATGCTTAATCTCAGAAAGTCATTTTACCAGAACCTCATCATATGCCTAAATATGTGGATACCAGTGCTATAAATCTCTACATCCAGCTGAAAGAGCTAGAGGCGGGGAAGCAATCTTTATTAAGGATAATATTAAACACAACTAAGAATTAAAAATAGAGGAGGAAGCTATATGCAAGTAGCTACTATCTATTGAAATCAAAAATTGCAAGAGCTATATTATATCAGCAATCTACTGTCTACCCAGATATAACCCAAACAAGAAGACTACATCAAACTTCTTAAATGGCTTAGAAGTAATTTTATTCGAAGCGACTTTAACGCGGAGCACATATTTTGGGTAACTACTTCCAAAGGAAGAGAGATATTTGAAGCAGGCAGAATATTAAAAAGTCAGTTGTACTTCAGTAGAAAGCCAACCTACTGGTCTACGGCCCAAAAAATTCCTTACACAGTAATAAGGAATGCAAGTCTTGCAAGACTAACAAATAACAAAACAACCTGTGAATATTTTCGGCAGCTAGTCGCAGAAAGCGTCAATCTACAGGTGCAGATCTCGAACACTTCCATGATAGAAGTAGAACTGGAAAGCCTCATTGAAAGGGTACAAAAAGTGGCCTGAAAAAATACCTTTGATCAGCAAAGAATATTACAAAAAAGTATATAATATCCAGTTGAAGTGCTAAAGTTGGGTAACGAAAAAAGAAGAGCTCGCAAGACTTGGCAGAGAACTAGAGCCCCTGAAGACAAAACAATCCTAAACAACATGAGCTAGTTGCTAGCTTCCTAGTAACCTGATACGATATTCCCTGCGAAAAGCCACCAAAGGTTTAAAAAGGCTTAGAATGCAACTGCTACCCATAAAAATGGTTGATGCAACCTGGCCTCACAGCGATAAGCAAAAACCTGATATGTTTGCCGAACACCTTGAAAATAAGTTCAAACCACCAACTGGACCAGTGGATCATGAATATTTAACACATATATAAGAAAATAGATGACGTATCCGTGCTACCAGTTACTCTGAAAGAAATCAAACAAGAAGTAAAAAACCTCAATGATATAAAAAAGCCCCTAGATACGACTTGATACCGTGGCAAATAATCAAAGCCCTACCAGAAAAAGCACTAAGGAAACTACAACACATAATCAATGCTATCTTTAGACTAAGTTTTGTTTGTCGCTAAACGACAAAACATCGTATAGGCCAGTTTGTAGCCCAAGTATTTGATAAGATTTGACACCGTGATGTCGGTTTAAACTTCAACGAAATTTGCCAAAACAATATTTTGAATTGCTAAAGCCTAACATCAACCAACGACCGTTACTTCCGGGTGAGTCAGGAAGGAGAATATTCAAAATTAAAGAAAATATTGGCAGGGGTTTCACAAGGTAATGTTATACTGTGGGCTTTGTGTTATACCTACTGTATACAAATGATCTACCAAACATAGTAGAAGCTAGAATAGGAACATTTGGTGATGATACAGCTATGATGACCACTGATGCTATAGCTAGAATTGTTGAGTCAATAAGGAAACTACAAAATGCTATTAATATAGTGAATACCTGGACAAAAAATTGGAGAATAACCCTAAACGGATCGAAATCAACACATATCAACTTTAAAAATAGGAAATTAGAATATATTCCGATTAGACTGAATTCGCAACAAATTCCATATTCTGATAACGCTAAGTCCCTCGGCATGAATGACGCTAGACACTAAGCTCAGATAGAAAGCGCATGTTAAAAAGAAAAGGCTAGAACTGAATTTAAAATTCAGAAAAATGTACTGGCTAATTGAAGGAAACTGCGAACTGACAAGGCACAAACTGCTGTTATATAAATAAATCCTAAAGCCTATCTGGACGTATGGTATTCAGCTTTTGGACTGCACAAAGAAAACTACAGTAGTACGTAGCATTGTGAATGCCCCATGGTACAGAACAAAAAGAATAACTTCCATCAAGGCATGGAATACGTCAGCAACGAAATATAAAAATTTGCAAGGAGCATTGTACTGCGATTGCAGCAGCATAAAATACTAGAATAATTTGATCTACTCTTGTACTCTTCAGTCTAGGATGCAAACACTATCTCAGGGTTGTCAAGAAGTAACCCTCTATGGTATATATATCCTAGTCCAACAGCCAACCCACTTGTACCCAGACTACATACGACAACCAAATGATCAATTTTATAACACGATCCCTTGTTCAAACCAGTAATTTTATTATTGCTTGCGATATCCCCCACCTCTATCTTGTCTGAAAAGCTCATAACCATCAATTTTGAAGGCCTTATTAGTATGGTGAGTATTCAGCCAGGTTTCTGAAATACCCATAATGTGGAAACGCCTTTTGTGGAAAACAATCTGAAGCTCTCTGAGAGAGTCAAGTCTGTTTCTAGTATAATTATCAGAATTGAACACATCACAGAAAGATCATGTCGCAAAATACAAATTTGGTAAAAATTATTATATAAAGAGCTCATGAATGATAGAGCTGCCGTTGCATAGCAATATTAATTAATTAAAATAGGAATTTCATATGGCCAATCAATTAAGAATGATGTAATGAAAACGATAATTATAATCATAATAATAACAATACGCTTCAAGGGCAAATAGCATGCCCAAACTTACAAACATCTCTATTTAACTGGCTGCCTAGGTGCTTTCCCTAAACAAAGCAGAAATTAATAGCAGACATTATAATCTTATCTTTGTCGCATGCATAAGTACTCGTATATAGATATTAAAATTGTAAATGAAATGTATGCGTTTTCAGGTGTGAATAGCCAATAAACTCCGTAAAATCGATAATTAATTCACTCTGAGATTTAAACAGGTTTGGTTGTACATATTACTTTGCAAAAAATGGAGGGCCCCACCAAATCACAAGAGGTAAGATTTATAAATTTTTAAGTTGATGTTATTTATTTTTTTCTGTATGCTCATTTCAGCATCAGGAAGATGAAAAATCTAAAGAAGTCGTTGATAAGGCGCATGGCGAGGATACTTCATTTTTTGATTTGAGAACGAAACAGAGTCAGATTGCATTTTTTTTATAGCAATCTCAATCCCACTGGTATTTCAGTTGGTGTCAACGTGTGATCATGTTACCACCGCAGCCGACCCCATAATACAGAAAGTCGAAGTTGAAAAGTTACCCACCTACTGGGTGTACTCGAGAAGTGTTGACAATAATTTGAAACACGTTCATTTAGTATTAAATCGACTCGGTTTGCGTGAGGCTGGTAACCAATCGGATTGGGATTTATTGTGGACGTACGACTATCCATTTGTCAAATTACAACGAATGATGCTTAACTTGAAACCACATCAGAAAGTAAATCACTTCCCAGGATGTGGTGCGATCACGAATAAAGTTGATTTGGCCACGTCCGATATGAAATACATGCCCAAGTTGTTTAAACTACCCGAACAAACAGACGAATTGTACGAATATTCGAGCGCAAATCCGGAAAAACGATTCGTTCAGAAGAGTAATCAACATCGGAATATTCAAATCAAAGCATTAACGGAAATCGATTTCACAAATAATCAAACGTTTATTCAAGAATTTATTGATAATCCGTTGCTAGTCGACGGGCACAAATTTGATATCGGGGTGTACACTATAATCACGTCGATCGATCCTTTACGAGTTTATATTTACAGTCCTGATGCTTTAATTCGATATTGCCCAGTAAAATATTCACCGTTTGATGCAAACAATATTGACAAGTACGTCGTGGGAAATGGTCATCTGCCAACGGGGAAGATTCCATCACTAGCCCAGAACTACAACGGCATGGGACTTGGAATGAAAGGTTCACTGGATGCTTACATACGTAGTATAAGTCGTGATCCCAATATAATGTGGGATCGTATTGAAGAGGTCATTAGATGGGTCCTAACAGAAAGGGAATCCCATATCACAAAAATTGTAAATTTTCTTACGTTTACACGACTAAAATAACCAGATTTAATATTACAGCTCGACTCGAAGTACCGCAATAAAAAGCGTAACTTTTTTGAAATGATACGATTTGATTTGATCGCCGACGCCGATTTCAATGTGTATCTAATGGAAGTGAATATGAGTCCCAATTTATCGTCGTCCCGCTTTAGAAGGAACGAAGCGCACTACGAACAGGTGATATATAACACACTAAGCCTAGTTGGAGTTGGATCCATGTTACATCGGGAATCATTTCGAAAACCTGCTAAAAAAACCGAAATCATGATTTCAACCGATAAAAACATCGCAGTAAATACCGAAATGTGTTCTCTTGCCCATTGTGCCGAATCATGTGCACACGATGCATGTCGATTATCGTGAACATATTAACCGGGTTGAAACAAAGCGTATAATCCCAAAACCAATCAACGATCGTGACGCTCCACTAGACGAGGTAGAATTAGCTGCCATGTCGCCACAAAATCAATTCATGACCAAGTGGTTTTATGGTAAGTGTAAACTCGATAAATTTTGGTGTACTTAGTGTAAATTTAATCATTCAGTGCACAATAATAAATTAGTCTCAAATAAATAATAAAATTCATGTTTGATTGTCATCGTCATTTGGTAGAACTATTTGATCGCAAGTGGTACAATGTGGCCACACTTGTCGTTCCCGTTTTTTAGGATCGGCCGCTTGCGCTTGCTGTTGTTTTTTCAGTTTATTCTTGCGCATTTCCTCCTTTAAATTGGCACGCTCATTTAGTAGCATTTCAAGCTCACATTCTTTTTTAATGTTCATTACTTCGTTGTACCGATATTCCAATAGGAAATTTGCAAGATAATTAATCGGATCGGTTGGCTGTAGCGTTGTGATTCTAGCTAGTGCTAGCCTTAATGGTGTGCCCAACACACGTTTAATATAGTCTTGGTCTTCTTTGCGTTTCATTTCGAGGGTCGTAATGGTCGCTTCACTAGCACATTTCTGTGCCAGTGCTTTTTCATCTGGAGTCGCGTCTGCAATTTTTACTAATTTTCCATCCGGACCGACGATATATTGTGATGCGTTTGAATATCGTTGATAGACGTGGATTCCTTCATCGTTGATAAAATATCGACCGTACTGGTCGTGGAAGTACTCTTTGCGGGCCAGTGCATTCTCGATAAGCTTAACATTTTCTTCGTAACTTTGAGTAAGTGCAGCAATTCTAGCATCGATTTTTAATATTTCGGAGGGCGTTGCACCAATTTTCATCTTCTCAAGTTCTTCCAACTGTTCGGCGTATCTCTTCTTTAACTCTTGTAAGGAATTTTCGAGTTGTTCAGCGTACGCCTTTGAATTTTTCATCCATTCGTCTTGCTTCAAAGCCAAATCGGACATAACATTTGCACACTCATCCCTTAGTCCCTCTAATTCTGCATCTAGTTGTCTTAACAGTGCTTCTTTCTCTTCGGCCGTTAAATTGGGATCGTTTATAATCTTTAAACGTTCTTCCTCCTTTTCAGCAATCAAATTCTGATAGTTATCATAAATTTGCTGAATTTCGGCATCAATTTCTTCGATCAACATTTCTAATTCGATAAAAATTTTAAGCTCGATATTAAATATGTCCCGTTTCTCACTTAACCGCCCTTCAGCTTCCACTCTTTTCTTCTGAATATCTTCAATGTCTTGAGTCATCATTTCAATGGATTGCTCAAGAGCCTGCATCGATTCGATTCGAAGAGTTAAATCCTCCTCGGCAGTATGCATTTTGGATGCGATCGCCTTACGTTTAGTCGACGGGTCAGGTAAATGCGCGGTCACCTCATCTTTCAGCTGGAGTAGCTCTTCTTGCTTTATAGCCAACGTCTTTTTTTGTTGTTCAAGCTCATTTCGTAAACGCTCTTGAACGGTATCCGAGACTTCAGCCCGAGTTTCCTCTTCTTCGCCATACTGTGGAGTTACAATTGGGGGATCAGGTTCTGGTGGTGAAGTGGTTCCAATTTTTTTAGAAACTTTCGTAGATGCGTGTTTTTTGGGTGGCATTTTGGTGTGACAACTGATTATTTTATTTCAAATTGTTTCTCGCCCGATAAAGTGATCGAGCCAAGTTTGAATAAATGAGGAAAATAAAAATAGATTAATTTTGAAATTTTATTTATTGATGGCATGAAAATGGAACAATTGTAATAAAAATATTGTTTCGTCTAGACCAACTTCGGCACTGTACAAATTTTTAACCCGCAGTCGAAATTTTTTCAGAATATCCCGTTCGGGCGGTGTCAGCGTTTCTAATATTTCCGATATATACTCTTCTGATTCACCACGATCTTTCATCGCCTCGACAATACCCTCAAGCCGCTGAGATTTATCAACTAAACGCTTATTTAGCTGTTTATCATGTATCGAACGGGTCATCGCGTTAAACAACGATTTGTAACTAGTTTCGATCAGCATCGCTACAATTTGCCGTTGATTTACGTGAAATAGATAAAATGCTTTAGCTGGGCCGGTTCCACCACCACCCGCTTTTCGAATTGTGTGTATCTGCAAAAAGTTCTCCTCCAGCAGCCGATACGTTAACAGCTTCGCCTCTTTAGCCGGAACCATTGCTTGTTTTTGTATATCCTCCTGCTCGATATATTTCTGTTGTTTAACAACTCGAAAGATACGAGCAGCTTTTGTGCCAAATTTTTCCCCAATTATATTCTCAATACACGCCCATGTTAATTGTTCAAATCCCGCTTTCATGTCTACGACATATTGGCCGCCTCCACTATCCCCTGCTTTATTAAGAAAATTCAATGGATCGTCCATAATAATCGATATGTACTGATCCAGGTACCTAATCATATCAGCGTTCTTCGATTTTTTATCACACATTTGCTTAATTTCTACGTATGGTATTGGATTAGATTGCTAGAACGATAAAATCAGGTTAAAATTATCTAGATTTCTCGATGTAATACCACATACGATTTGCCAAGGATCCGTTCTGTTATACATTGTCTGTAAAACGTATTTGAAGCATTCACCAGCATTAGAGTCAATTTTTCGCTCGATCGCTGTTATCATAATGGAGTCCCGAAACTCTTGATGAAAGCGTTCAAAATTCACATACCAATAGATCTCAGGATTACCCGATTTATACGAACCCGCCTTGGTATCTTCATGTTTTTGCAGCTGGAGTAAAGCAGGGATCTCAATTGTTGGACAAGAGAATAATTTCGATTGGTCGATATCAAATTTTGGAAGGCCTGGGTATTTATCACCTGGTGTCGCCGGTATCAGTGTTGGGGCTCTAATAAAATAATTCGATTGTACTAGTTCAAGAAACCGATCGCGAAATTCGACCAGAGATGATGTTTCCTTGTGTTCTACATTGCTGAAGGCCCGCACGATTATTTGAGGGGCAGTTTGCGACCCTGCTCGTAATAATTCTTCCGTGAGCATAGCACATTCATTCCCAAATTGGGTTTGTATAAGATGGACGTATCTGGAATAACGAAGCAGTAGTAAAATTTTATCCGGAAGCAATTTATATTCAACAATGTTTGGGTTTATGGGCGAACCCTCAAAAGCTACTAAACGGAATTTTAACAGCACGGCTAACGATTGGGTCACCTGAAAAACACAATCATTGTGAAATTTGTTAGAATTATGCCAAATTTTATAATATTACCTCAGATTTGGTCAAATTTGTTGTTTTTATTATCATCGAAAGACTTTTTACGTATGTCGAGAATAAATCAGTTCCCACTTGAGCCACAAGTTCACCAAAATGTTCTTGCAGTATAAGAGAACACAGATTCCCTAATATTATGGACATTTTTTATTTATATTTAACAATTATATTGGAAATATCAAATTTTGATCACACAAGCGGCAAGTCACATTTTTTCAAACTTTATAAACGTCAAAACATTGGCTGGTGCATATTTTTATTGAAATGGCAAATTTAAACTACCTAGTTCCTCACTATTATAAAAGATGGTACTGTACGTTAGTAAATTTATTTACTTTTGCCCAATAAACAGTTTACAGTAGAAGAATTTCCAAAATTGATCGTATTCGTTCTTTTCTGCTGTGTTGTTCGTTGAGTGTAGACGTGTTCCATAAATTAAAATTCTAAGAATTTTTACACAATTTAGAAAATGATTTGGGCGTATAAAAGGTTAAAAATCGAAGTGGGATAAAGTTACATACAAACCTAATGCGTGGGAGTGCATTTAATTTGGATATCCGTACTTACCTAGAAAGATGATGCCCTGCAAGGTTAACACGTGATCATGTTTACAAGAAATAAGGTAAAGCGCGGAAATGCTTAACAAGAATTTATATAAAATACTCTGTTCATTTGAGGTATTATCGATTTATGTTTACGATGGTATCACGATCAAACAGATAGATAAAATTATAAAGAGATCTCCGTACCGGGATTCATAATCATATAATCTCGGCCCCGTAAAATTTCTTACATTCTAATTAACACAAAGCTTTAATATCTATATGTAGTTATTTAACAGGTTGTTTAATTTAACTATGTTTTGTATTTACAGATTTGAATCCATTGATCACACCAAACGAATAGTTAAGATTGGATTTGTACATAAAAATAATGTTAATAAATAAACGCTTTAAACTTTATATATATTCTATGTTATTAATTTAATTATACGAGTAAATCATCTACAATACTGCACATAAGTCTATCGTGTGGATAAATTCCATCTTCACCCGCCCCATTATTCTGCGAATCATCCATGTCCAGCAAATTATCTGGCAACATGAGCTTGTTATCCAAATCTATGTTGTCTGGTAGGGCCGCAAATGTATTTTTAACAATTTCTCTCACCTTTTCTAAGTGCCTCTGGAATCGCTGTGCCGTTTCAATTCGTTGTCGTTTTTGCATTTCCATCATAACCCGAAGAGTTTCACGTGCCTGGTGTGGTCGAAACTCATTTAACAGATGGTGGATATGAACGAATAGGAGATTTAGGTCTTCAATCTAGATTAGTAATAAATCATATCTTTATAATGGCGTCTTTTAAGATAAGAAAGTTTACGTACCTTTTCGGTTCGCCTCGGGCTATCTGGATAGTGGATGAGTAGATCGATCAAATCCAAAAAATTTACAAATAGCGAATGATTCAGCTTTTTTAGTTCTTTTCGTCGGTCGCAATGCTGTGGATACAATCGTTTAAAACCTTGGCTTTCAAGGGGCCGAATTATGGTGTCATCGTTGTTAAACGAATTACCAAACATTGAGTATGTCTCATGGATTGGTGGAGGAGGTCGTGGTGCGCGATTCTTACGTATATTTTCCTCTGTGTATAAATTCACATACTGAGCTGGAGGTAACGGTAGTGCTATCACTTGAGCTGTTTCGGCATTTGCCATTATTTTTAATTAATTAAACCTAATTTTAAGTAGTGTATAAATATTTGGATGCTTGGTATTTGTAGTTCAAGCTAAATTTGACATTTGAAAGAAAACATCAATATGTTTAGTACATATTTGAAACAAGTGGCGCTGAAATACGATAAAATAAAGAAGGGCGCACGCATTCGTGTCTACCACTAATCAATTTTGTACTAAAAAATAAATTCAATTTATTTCTGTAAATTACATATTCAAATTAAATCGATCTGCATTTATGTCATCTAGTGGTTTCTCATTAACTAGTTTGGCCAATTCATCTGCACTATATCCAATCAGTTGTCTCAAATCGCATACAAACTGGTAAACAAATCGTTTACCATGTACCTTTGAAATCATGTCCCCGTCGTAGTAATATCGAAGGGCCCTTGATAATTTTTCATAATTCATCGCAGGCTTATTTTTGCGTTCACCCCATAGTTGAGCGACTCTTTCTGGATCACTTAGTTTGAATTCACCATTGCCATCTGCAAAACTAAAACATTTAGTTCCAATCTTTTGTAAGTTGATCATATAATACTTACCCATCCAGTGAATTATATGGCGACAATTTCGGTCCGTTAATATTTCTAAAAGAAACTGCCACAACTGTATTTGTCCATTGCTACCAGTTCGGTTGCCACACGGATAATCGTACGATGTGTGTGACGGTGCTGTCATCACTACATCATCGAAGCTTTTTTCCACTTTGATGTTCCTCAGTTTATCTTGTTTCATATTTTTTCGGAACGTCGGGCCCTCATCATCAGTCGAGTCCATTTTATTACGAGGATTTTTCTGTATTACCGCGACCATTTTACAAGTACGCAGCAGCTCGAAATGTGTCCAAAATATATCATTTGGATCGTTTGGCACTTTTTTGTGGAACTCGTCAATTTTCATGTTGCAGAGATCGCGGCCCGTTATAGTCCAATCTTGAAGCTTAATGTGTGTTAAATTGAACTGCCGCACCGCCCATTGTAACCAGTGCCTCACCATTGGCATGGTCCATTCGACCGGATTGTTTGGTATCCCTAAACGAATTTGATCATTTCGGAACCGCTTATCGGGACACCATTTAATAATTTTATCATCCGAATTACTGCTGTCGTCATTATCGTCGGTGGTAGCTGCCGCTGTTTGTTGAACACCACTTTCTGTATTTTTCGCTTTCGAATCGTCAACCACATGGTCTGGCACATCTTTCTTAACTGTTTCCATTATTTCCTCTGTCGGTTTTAACACATCCACAATATTAATCCTCCTCGTCATTGTAATCACCTGAACGTTAATTTGGACGATCCCTTCGCCTTGAACACATTGATCTACTAAATTTTTGTGGGATTCCAGCATTTGGGCATTTTGTAACCAAAAATCGAAATTTTTTAGCGGAACACCAACTCGTTGCTCTAGTATGGTCCTAAGTGTGCTCAAGGGCTGCCTAATATCCATATGCAATACAATAATATCGTCCACTTCGCCCTCTTCGTCATCTTCCGAATCGTTATTTAGGAACAGTGGTTCTTGTGGCAGGATTTCTCCATTTGATATAATTCCTTCATAAACACGAACAATTTTTAAACTGTACCCTTCAATAGGAAGTAAAAGGTAAACTTACCAGAATAGGCCTCAGACATGATATCGTCTGTAAGCTCTTCCATGTTCTTCGTAAACTAGCACAGTAATACAATTCGGTATTTTATTTCATGTACAATGTTCGTATTACTAGTAATAAGCTATAATTAGTAAGTATTTAGTTACTAAAATGGATATTAAATTAAAAATCAATGTTTAATTCAATAATATTTACAAAAATTGTATCGACGACACAGAAAAGTTTGAATGTCAAACTATTTGACATTTGTTCAGGGATGGATCAATTCAACAATCAATATTCAGTGTACTAAAAAACGAGCAGTTCCAAAATTTTGAACGTTTTTCGTTATAATCGTTTTATATGTGATTTTCGTTAATATTTGTAGAACAAAATTCTAGATAAACTTCATTGAAGTTGTTAAGTTAATGTTCCATTTATCATCCCAAGTAATGGTAAATTTTTATTGTGAATTGTAAAATAGATTCAAACTTTTTTTAGTTTTTTAACATCGTTTACAATTCTTGTACAAATCCACTTTTCACTTTCATCACAGCTTGACCTATGCCAGTACACCTAGATACTAATGGCCTCATTACTTTAAAAATATTGTTATATGACGTCATTTTACATCGACGGTTCCAATCTTTGACTATAGATGGCAGTATATTTAATAAATAAATGATTACATTTTTTGCATAATCTTTTTATTCGTGAAACGTTAATCGCGATGAAAACAGCAATAAATTCTACAATAATATCAATTAAAAATTATATTACGGGCTATTGGTAAGAATTAATTTATTATATTATTATTAAAATATGAATTAAACATTTCATTAACCCCATTAAATGTCAAGTACTTTTTGCGAACATTACAGATGACAGTAATAGTTCAGCAAAAAAGCTGTCGATATAAAATTTATGATTTATCAAGCAGTACTGCCTGGTTCTCTAGGTGCAATGCTGGTACTTTAGATGCATTGTGTATGCTGTACACTTTTAAATTACAACTGCCTCGCTTTAAAATATTAAATTTGTAATGTGTCGGCATTGCCTCGCGCTTACATAAATACTTGTGCATCGCTGTTCGCTATTATTCGATTTATTGTATCCATCGACGTTAGTGTACCGCAATTGCAAATCACTTGTATATTGTTGTATTCGGCAAAATGACAAGCCATCAATTTCCCTATCTTTATGATTAACACCGTTGTTACTTCCAGTATTCTCCATGATGACTAACGCCTGACCGCCTTTTAAAATTGCTTTCGTCATTCCAATATTCTTCTCCACTTGGAAAGCCATTGTAAAATCCAATTTCCAATCAGTATTGAGGGAATGGGAGAGAGAGAGTGGCATGCCCCGCGACCATTGCTTGGGTTGGTACAAATTTGGGTGACTGCATGGAAACGTCATTGAAGAATTGGAAAATCGAATGACACCAAACCTACCGCTCGGCATACCAGTATGCCTTGCCGGGCGGCTCTGGAAGATGACTAGGATCCAATAGACCAATTATTCATCCGAAACTAAAATGATTACAAAAACGACTACTATAAGAACCAATGTACACCAGCAAACAATATAAACATCGAATTGGAAATTGGAACGTCAGAACTATAATGGAAATTATAAGGTTATGAAATATTGAGACATAAATCACGCGGTACTATATGGAAATACTAAGGGGCCTTAGTTAGATGGGAGAATAGTGGAGATTTAACAACAAGCACGGGTAATTATCTTATGTAGTTTGGTAGTCAAGACAAACAAGACCAAGGCGTAGGCATATTAACAATGGCTAAAGAAAAAAAGCACCACTCGAATGGAAACCAATAAGTTTCAGAATAATAACAACAAGAAAAAACAAGAAAAAATACGACGATTTTTCATTGTTATGGAGGAAGAAGCAGATGACACAACGAAAGATGAATTCTGCGCTAGCTATAATCCACTAACATAGGAACCGACAGCACCGGCATGACGTCAATTATTTGTGAAAAGACTAGAAAGTTCTCTTCTAGAATTAACATTGGAGAAAGACTCATCGACCACTGTGTCACACATCATAGGCAATTGTACTTGGACGTCACTAAATAGAAGAACCAATCACCAAATCGATCCTGTATTGGTTAAAAAGATATTTCTATCCCCCTTAGAAGATATCAGAACAAAAAGAGGAGCAGACATACTCAGCGATCACCATCTAGTTATTGCAGCATTTAAAGTTAAACCAGCAAATGTGAAACGTATAAAAGTTAAGTGAAGGACATTCAACTTCGAGAGATTGAAAAACGTTGGCATAATAAAATTATCAACGAAACGCATCAACTCTATCTCACAAACGGCGAAACCAGTATCAATAATATAAATCAGTAATGAGTACAACTAGAAAAAGCTAGCAACGTGCTCAGCTACCAAGATATGCTTCATAAAATCTAGAATGTATTCATCTTGTCAAGCACCTGTGTGTTATCTGTATGACTGTAGAGATATGAAGTAGTTTGCAAGAACAGCTGGTAACATGTTTCTAGCCAAACAAGATCAGTATCGATTGACCTACGCGGCAAACAAGATAGATCAAAATTGAGCATGTCTTGAAACTGAGGAAAGAGCCTAATGACAGCTAAAAAGTCATTAGAGTGGAACTCGCAGGGGAGGGGCAAAGTAAAATGACCAGTAAAAGAATGACCTGGGAAAAATGATGGCAGCTAAAGAAACACCGCTTGGTAGAACATGGGGGGAACTAAAAGCAATAGACTCTAATAGAGTGAGACGGTATAGTCTAGCAGATGTCTTATGCCAATGAATCGGATAAACGACAAAAAAGAAACAAAATTGGGACAATACTTGATAAAGTGACATCACCGCATAATTAGAATAACAATATTGTTAAGAATTAGCCCTGTCAAAGCCGGTTCGTATCACTCACTTTCTCATACACTTACAACCAATATTACCATAAAAATTTTCCCAAAAAGACAACAATAAATAATTTCCACAATAATTTATTAATTCATTATTTACACCATTTACAAGTTTTAATTACACCACTATTATGACTTAACACCACTTATTATTTTACCGCTACTCACTTTTGCTTTTAATCTATCGCGTACCGAATCTCCCAAATGACTGACACTATATTCTTTGCGTTCGCATTTATGAACCGAACGAGTATTCTAAACTCGCCTGCATTTATAGTAATATTCTCGACGGTTTTGTCCCAGACTACTATAGTCTGCTATACAACAAAACTGTTATAAAACTATATCTAACGCTACTACTTTAACCTAGATGTCACTAACATCACATAAAAATTACATACATTTTCTAAACCTTAAGTGAGCATTTCTCGTTGAACAAATCTCGCCTATTGGTATGATGGACAATTAATTCATCACGGGCGAGAAGTGTATTCAACAGAAATTGCACATTTAATGTTTAGAATATTTCTAAGTTTATTTAACAGAGAAAAGCGGTAAACTTGATAAAATTGATAATGATGATGCTGGAGGTGGAGAGATGACTAAGAAACTCGTTCCAGGTGCAGTGATGCTCTCGGATGATGTCGTAGAGTAATTGTGGCAGCTACGTTTAGACGATAGAGAGACGTAACTAGAGCGAATGCTGTCCGGACCAATATGAGATAATTGGAGCGGTTATCTTTGGAACGAATGAAGTTCCATTGAATAGAATATTGAAATGTATGTGGAGCGCAGGCGATACCGGCTAAGGCGAGTTAAGACTGCAGATGGTCCGCCAATTGTGACTGTTAGGGCAGCAAGGCCGTATGTGTTGAAAGGGAGTTGTGTGTAACATATCTCCAGAAGTTATGAACTGGTGGAAAGTAAGGGCGAGCAAGGCCATATGGAGGGCGATCAACATACTAGATTTTAAAATTTTGTCTTTGTATTATCTGTCCGTTTCGTTCAAGCATCCATAATAAAATGAAAACAATTTTACGCATACATAGACACGTGACGCAGACGAGTTTTGCATGGGGAGGCAGTGCTGCTTGAATTTGGTTTGAAGAATGCAGTTGCTTTTATAAGTATTATTTTTACTCCCAATCCCAAACTCGACTGACCGGTTTCGACTGACAAACTGGCATGTTTTAACTATCGTGAAGCCAGAATTTTCGGGGAAGAGTAAAAATATGACTTTGAATGTTTGACTCTTAGTTGGAAAATTTGTAAGAATCCCAACAACCAGTTTCGAACGGTTGAGATTATTGGTTTGAAAAAATCAGTCTTCACAATATTCAAATTTATCTGCGGTCCAGCGATAACAGACGAAAAAGTATGGGGTGGTTGGGAAGTTGATTGTGTAATAAGCAGGTGTCGATATCATAAGATAAACCAATGCACGGAACAATCACTATAAAACCCATGACAATAGTAGAAATCAAAAAAGTAATAAAAAAAAAAAAATATGACGATTTTTTGGTGAAAAATATCATGATAACAATAATTAGTATTGCCATTGTATTTTTCGGGGACAGATTTACTTTCTCCACACACATATCAGTATTATTTTTACAGTCAGCGCCGAAAAGATAGTTTTTAACTATCGCTATAGCAAGTATTTTCAGGGCTGAGAGTGATTGGTTTTGAATGCGGAGGCGAGGGTGATGCTTTTTATTTCCGATGTTATGTACGCAGCATAATTGTGGCGATTTTTTCGGCTGAGAGTAAAAAATTGTCACGAAATTAGTGTTGCCATCGTACTCTTCGGGAATGAAATGTGGGCTATCTTCAAATGCATATCAAAATTAGACTTACTGAATATATGTTTTTATAAGTAATATTTTTACTATTAGCCCCGACAATTTCGTCTCTCATGACAGTTTTTAACTATCTTTCGGTGCTCAGAGTAAAAATGTAAATTTTTTGGGCTGAGCGTAAAACTTGTTATGATAGCAATATAGTTATGTTGCCATCGCATTTTCGGGGATATAATTTGGGCTATCTTCAAATACATATCAAAGTTGGACTTACGTCACATACATATTTTTATAAGTATTATTCTTAATCTCAGCCCCGGAAATTTCGACTGTCATGATGGTTTATAACTATCGTGATAGAAAATATTTTATTGGCTAAGAGTAAAAATGTGGCGATTTTTTGGTTTGAGAGTTGAAAATTGTCAATAATTTGTATTGCCATCCCATTTTTCGCGGATGGGATTTGGGCTATCGTCTCATACATTATGTGAACCGGCTATATGTTTCATACAAATTAACTATGGTACACCATTAGACTGAAAATTTATATTTTCAAATTCGTCCTCTCTTAAAAAGGGTTATCCAATCCTAAACACAAAATTGTATTTTTTGCTACATTTTTTTATTGTAAATATTTGATTCAGTGAGAAGAGTAGTCCGAGACAAAAAGCTGATTTTTGTTATGTACCAAAGGTTGCATGTAAGATAAATTGTGTTTAAAAACTTTTTGCCGGTTCGGAAAGAATTTTATTTTTGATGCTCCTGCTGCTCCTGCTGCTGAAATCATTTACGTGCTGCTGCGACACAGGATATAAAAGGATTTATTGAATTTGAAGCCTTTAAATACTGTTGTCTTATACACTTACCGCTAGACGACGAACAACACTGGCAGACTTAAACCACTAATCACCGGTGGCATTTGAATAGTTTCTCAAACTAAAACGCATTAGAAATTAAACAAAAAAAAACTCAACAAATTAAATGTTTTAAATTAATATAATTTATTTTTAATTAATTTAAAAAAAATTAACTTAAATTTATTCAATTAATTAATTATACGTAATTAATAATACTATTTACAAATATATATATATAAATACACTGGTAACAACGTCTAAATTGTGTATCATCATCTACGAATTCTAATTATTTATGCAATAAAAATAATAATTAATTCATTAAATAGTAATTAGCAAATAATAATTTACAACTCAGTCGTTATTTCATCTTGTGGCCGAAAACCTAACTTAAAGAATTCATCCTCCAGCCACAGTGAACTACCGTTCAACTCGGGCGATTGATAAAAATATTTTATATTGCTCGACGAGCCAAACGGATTCGAGCCACTCAGCCGATGGTGTGACGACACGCCACCCCGATGATTATTATCGATTTGATCGAATTCGTGCAAGCTGATTAGAGACCCAAATAAATTACTATTTTGCTGTTCGTTTGATGAGTCCGACGTTGTGGCCGCCGTCGTACGCGTTATATTCGATTTGAATGTCGAATGCTGACAATAACTTAGCCTAGGATCTTGCGATGAAATATTTGGTGTTTGATAAAAATCGATTAGCTGTGCCATGTGCGGTTTATGATGTTCGAGTAAATATTCGGCCCAGGCGGCTAAACGATGCCAATCGTGCGGTGGACCTGGTATTATCTCATTTGGTTTATTTAAAAGGATTAGTAATTTGGCTAGGTCGCGTACAACGGCATGATATGATAGAGCACCCGTTATATCACCGGCCGTGTGCAATTTACGAATTTGTTTGCGTGTATCGTTCATCATTGCTAGAAAATTATCGGCGTTCGGCCGTAAATTGTCCAGTTGGTGTAGGAATTCGGATCGCTCGATCGTTTCGTCCGTTAGAGCGTCTCGATACGTTTTTTTCTTTTTGCGCTTTTTTATTAAATAAATAATTACTAGAATTATTATGATACATAGTATTAAGCCTATTATCGATCCAACTATTATTGCCATGATCGATTGAACGTAGTTCACTCGTTGGCATACTTGTCCCATGACATCAGGTACAATTGACCACTTCGGTTGGTAGCCCGACGGACAGGCGTCGAAACATGTGCGCGTCTCCAGCATCATAACATTATGACATTTTATACATTCCGCCAATGAATTACACTTCAGACATCCGCTTGGACATTCTGGAAATATAGACAAGAAAAAATATAAATCGATTAACAAAACTATTTAAATTAACAGGCATAATTTTTATAGACTAACAAGTATGTAAATCGAGTGAATTAACAATTAAAATTTGCACACATTCGATTTTGTTATTGGAAGTTGGGTGTGTGGGACGTTAACATTTATACGTAAACGACGTTATGGGTGTGCTGCTTTAAATATTGTTGTCTTAAAAGTTAAAACTTAAACGATTGCGATTCATGTATAGGGCGACTGAAAAACAGGTGATCACTTTCAAACAATACTATGTATGCGTATACACAATGTACCTAAAAACAGCTACACAAATTCCTCATTAACCTCAATTAAGTCGACACAGTGAATGTTCTAATTTAAGTCATTTTTTCTTATTGTTAAGAAGTGAAGCATATTCATAATCGTTATTATAACACAATAGGTGGCATACACTCCACACACCAAAATTTCACACACAAAGTATTTTTTTTATGCATGAAGAATATATACGAACAACAATCAGCTGTCAGCATGATACTCTCTCTCCACTAATTGAATATTTTAATTCGAATAGTGCAAACATCCTAGATACATACAATTACCCTACCGCATTATATGTACAAATTACGGAATATAAAAAATTGATTCGGTCTTATCGCTGAAATGTACTTAAGAATACAAACTATACCGGAAGTATAAGAAAGCAAAGAAGAACATTTAACAGAAAACAAAAATTGTTCGACATCCGATTTTACATTACATGCCACGAGAAAAACTATCGAATTACAGTATTGGTTGCGGTTCATATCTTGCAGTCTGAGATTTATCGATTTGAAGGGATGTGGTGTCATGGTAACGTGAAACACCTGTTTCACTGTATGGTTTATTGGATCGATCGTTATGTATTTTTTGGGTGGGGTGCATAAATTTGCGAACAAACTCAACTACAAAATTGTGTGGTTCAAATTGTAGATAAATATGTATTGAGGCATTTTAGTGGAAGCCTTCAGATGCATAAGAACTTATATTTTCATTTATAAGCAAGCAAAGGTTACTGGCGATGGTAGAACAGCTAACCTGATTGTGCTCCAAACAAAGAGGAATAACAAAAAGTTGCGTTTGCCAACATCAATCAAGTTAGTTACAGGTACATGTAATGCATGTCCTCTTTTTACTTGTATATTGGAACAGATACCAATGAGTAACTAATTAAAAATGCAGATGTAAAACAAAGGAATTGTTATCTCGATTGCCACAAAGCCCTTGGTTATCCATGGCTTGGATATTTTGTCTTGGACAAGTTATCTACTTTCGTAAGTATTCTTATTGTTACGAATTTCGGGCGCTCGATAGCAATGGATTTTGCATATAAAACACTCAGCGTTTGTTGAAAATTTTATTGGGATCGGTACGAAAGCCCGAATTACAACATCCCGCTTTTCGAAATCCGGATTTTGCTGAAATCTTAAAATATCCCACCAAAAAGCGGCAGTTCTTGACATATTAAAATTTTTTTACCCTTTATTAAGCACTTGACCATTTCTTGGTTGAGCTTGGTAAAATTATGAGATGTGATTTGCATTTTAACATGAACTTGGCTCAATAGAACTTGGCTATTGCTCGAAAGGAATGGTAGGAATGGATTCCTCGGTAGAAATGGATTTCGGTTCTAACTTGAATTTTGAACGAGGTTCCGGAATTCGGCCATGCTGAATGTAACTGGGCTATTTCTTAACAAATTATGGTCAAATTTGGTGAGTTCTGGAATTAGACAATCATGATAATATTTGATATATCGTCTAGATTGGAATTTTAATATGAATTTTGAACGCTAAATGCGGAATTTGGCATTGCTTAATTGAACTAGCCCGTTTCTTCTTCATATAGAATGAAACTTCGAACCTTCTTAACCACTGGTTAAATTTATTATGTACAACTAGATTAGGATTTTTATGTACATGGATTTGAAGAATTTTGTGGAATTCGTTCATGATATTTGGAATTAGGTCATATCTTAATGTATTAAGAGCTGGATTGTGATTTTCACATACATTTTAGATGTATAACCAGTTTTTGTCTATTCTGATTGGAACTAAGTCATTCCTTACCATATTATTGTCAAATTTGGTATGCAGATTTGATTTAGGAATTTAACAAAGACGGATTTGAGGGTGGTTAAATTTTAAGGGCCGACGTTGAATGTGAACCACACCTAAACGTCAAGTTTTTTTCTGCATTTAATTTGACATTTCTCAATTTCAGACTAACTCAATTTGAACCATGGAAAGATACACAATCGAGCAACGCGTTAAAGTTATTCAGGCATATTATGGAAATGGGCGTTCAAATCAAAATGCATATCGTGCACTTCGTGATTTTTTCGGTCAATTTAATCGTCCAAATGTGCGTACAATCGGAAAAATCGTGCTAAAATTTGAGCAAACCGGGTCTGTAAAAGATTTTAAAACACCAGTGCATGCTCGTACAGCTCGTACAGCAGAAAATATTGCTGCTGTTCGCGATAGTGTGGCTGAAGAGCCGTCCACCTCAACTCGTCGTCGTGCCCAACAATTGCACCTCTCACGCTCGTCGTTGATGAACATTATGCATAAAGACTTGCATTTACACGCTTATAAGGTGCAATTGACTCAAGAACTAAAGCCTCTTGACCATTCCAAACGTCGTCAATGGTCAGAATGGTGGCAAGAAATGGCAACAGTGGATGATGAATTTTCGAAGAAAATCATCTTCAGTGATGAGGCACATTTTCACCTCAGTGGATTCGTCAATAATCAGAATTGCCGCATTTGGGCGAATCATAATCCAAGAGTGATTGTCGAAAAATAAATGCACCCACAAAGAGTGACTGTTTGGTGCGGTTTATGGGCTGGCGACATCATCGGGCCGTATTTTTTCCAAAATGAGGCCGGTTAGGCAGTTACTGTGAATGGTGTTCGCTATCGTGAGATGATAGGGCATAGAACCTCAATTATGCCTAAGCGTCATCGAAAATTTGGACCATCGGGTGGAGGTGTGCCGCCGAAGTCGCGGCGGCCATTTGACCGATATTTTGTTCCATACATAATTGAACCATACCATATTATCATAATAAAAAGAATTGACAATAATTTGTGTTTTATTCAAACTCAACATCGGCCCTTAAAATTTAACCACCCTTTACATGTATTCTTTTACTGAAACATATTTTTATTGTGTCCTGATCCCCCCTCTCGTTTGTTTTATGATGAAATATAGAACCACACATTGATATAGAACCACATATTCTGAACCAATCCGGCTTGATTCGAAACCAACAATTATTCTATTCATTTACATTGTATACTGAATAGAAACAGGTTATCAAGGGTCGCGGGCGCCCGAATTCATAAAGCAAAATTTTAAAAAGTGGGATTTTGATAATCGGTAATTTTATTTACACCAACCCCTATAACTTCTTCTACAATTCACTATTTCACTATTTATCACTATTCACTATGCCATTTTACTGTTCACTTTTTACTTATTAACTTGCACTGTTCACTGGCTAAATTACAACTCTCTCTGCATGGCAATTTGTTCGCGTTGGTGATTTACTTGTCTATCGCTGTTCGAGATTAATTCATTTATTGTATGTTTTGTATTTATATGTTGTGCCTCTTCAGATCTGCTGTTCACTTCCTGGAATTGTACAGCCACACCAAATCACCTCGTTGGAAGTTGCTATAACGCATACGCTAGTCTCGTTGCTTTTCTGATTTATCTCTGGCGCTCGTGTCGTTGTTTCTGCTACGGTGTAAACTTTGTATATTCGGTGCCGTAGGTTGGCTAGGATGCATTTATGGCTACGTACTATTTAACTATTACATCGTTTTGACTAGTCTCTTTCGACTGCATCCTTTCTCTGCCTCGAAATATTTCAGCATCTCCATTTCAACCTCAAAGCGTGCCATGACTAGCACGACTCCCCGTTGCTGCATTCTCTCTTCGCCAAACTTACTCTCATGAAACATACTGGAATTTTGGGCTGCGCCTTCTCCAAGGAATTTTCCTCCACTGGGTATGCCAATTCGACCTTCAAGTCTTCTTGCCGTCCTCTCTTCTCGCAGTCTCTGAGTTGTTGATCTTGGCCTGATAATTTGCTTGTGGTCGTTTCTTGAACACTTTGTAGTTTTCTGTATTCCAGCTCCCTGCTCTCCTAGCCCGTTGCCTTGTTGTGTTTCTCGAGAATCCAGGTGTCGCGCAAAACAATCATGCCAATACCTCAATAATGATTTTAACTCTAGTATTGGCTCTCAAATGAAGTTTGAGATTATATAAGCCTGATGCGGGCCGATCTCATTGCGAAACCTAAACGGTTTTGAGATTGGATTTTTGGATTTTTTCCTAACGTGTGGAAATATTCATTATAAATGTAGGCCGATTGCGAAGTTTTCTTGCATTTGCAAGCTTTTGAGAGTGCCGTATATATCTCAATCAATTACATATTCTCTGAAACGCTTACCTTCTCAACCTAGAGAAGAGAGATCCTTCTCCAATTCCATCAACACTGATGTTATTGCAAGAGCATCGTCTATTCGAAACCTGGGTGTTATCTGTGATTGCGAATTAAACTTTAGGGGGCAAGCTCAGCGCTTGGCTTCGTTAAGCGTTGGTCTATGGAATTCCTTGATCTATCCAGTTAAGAAGGCGCTCTACATATCCTTAGTTCCACCTCTGCTTGAGTATACCAGTCAGGTATGGTCTCTGTACCACAAGATACATCCACATAAATCGTATTGAAGCAGTGCAACGTAGATTCCTTCGTTTTGCTCTCCGCAGACTGCTCTGGGTTGACAATTTTAGGTTTCCTCCCTACCTCGTACAATGCGTCGCATTGTTGCAGATGTAATCTTTATCCATCAATTGCTGTCGGGCAACATCGAGTCCCGAGTCTTAAATTACAATTTAAACCCTCGTGTGTAAAGAAGGGTTTCTGCATTTAGAACTGCACCTCACAGAACTCTTTACGACCAGAACAAAGCCATTACTAGAACGCTGCGTGAAGTAGACACGGACAACGAATTTTTCGATTATAACTGAGAAGACGATTTTGTATTTCTTAATATTTTTGTGTAGCGAGTTTCAACCACACCACTCACATACTCTATCATTATCATCTTGTGGTTTCGCCGCATGGAACATTTCATTAATCCTACGATAAATTTGTACGTTATCTTCAAATAGAGCACGTTTGAATTTTTTATTAACTCAGTTACTCGATCTATGGGAACAATAAAAATCGACCGGACTTCTTGATCCAATTTATGGAATTGAAAGAAAACCCAAAAGTAAAACTCTGGGGTGCTTTATGATGACACATAGAATCAAATGCTTTACCGAAATTCGTGTACGCTATACCTCATCTTATTAATGTTTTCCTATCTCGTTAATTATTTTACTGGTGAACTCAGCCAGATTAGTCGATGTGGATCGACGTGCTATTGTGGATTTAAATTTGTTGCATATAACTAATTCACTCAATTTAGGAGTTCATGATGAACTTGATGTAAGGAGTCCTTGCTTAAGGAGTGGTTGAATAGGTAACATAAAGTAGTCGTTCAAATGTTGGCGTACTCCTTCAGCAAAGATGAGGGTAAATTGTCAGAGCCACAACCGTTGTATCCTCAAAAATAAAATCTTCGCAGGGTTTCCTTCTATATGTGCTTTGAATTCTACTTGAATTTGATCGAGGTACGACCTGTAGTTTGACTTCCGCCGATTTTTTAAGTGAACTAGGTAGTCTATGCTTTGCAACATGATGTCATTAACTTTGTCAACTTTATCGTTCATATCGTTAGAATTGAGAGTTACTTTCCAGTTGATTGGTTCTCGTTAAATTTGTAGCCACACGCGGTTTCTTTTCTTGAAGTTGTATGTTATTGGTTTCAGGTGTTCCGAAGTCACCATTAAATTAGTTAAGTATCTAGAGGTTTGTGATTGAGATTGTGACTATTATAAGCAATGGTGTTTATTTGTTTCAAATTACAACCTAGCATAAAAAATTAAGGATTCCGCTATTTGGAAGATTAAAGTTACCAAGCACAAGAACTAAATCTGACGAGTTGGTTGTAAAGGGTTATCCAATTCGAGGTTGATAAAGTAGAAATCTGTATACCGACATCTGTCAAAGATAAACGTCAAGTACGCTGTCATTTATTTAGTTGACATTCTGCCATTTAAGAATATGGAGCATTTAACATACGCAAATTGGGTGTTGGAAAAACAGGCCGTCGATGCTGATTTTTCGAACAAAATTTTCTTCAGTGATGAAGCTCATTTTTCGCTTGGTGGATACGTTAATAAGCAAAACTGTAGAATTTGGGGCTCAGAAAATCCACAATTGATTGTAGAGAAGCCATTACACCCGGAAAAAGTCACTGTTTGGTGCGCATTGTGGTCTGGTGGTGTGATTGGGCCGTATTTTTTTGAGAACAACCATGGACGAACCGTTACCGTCAATTCTGAGCGCTATGGCCGCATGTTAACCGATTATTTTTTTACGAAAATCGAAGATTATGATCTTGACGATATGTGGTTCCAGCAGGATGGAGCAACCAGTCACGTAACACGAGCAAATCGAGATCTTTTGCAAGAGAAATTTCCTGGACGTTTGATTTCGCGATTGGGTGATGTCAATTGGCCTCCAAGATCCTGTGATTTAACGCCTTTGGATTTCTTTTTGTGGGGCTACGCGAAAGATCGTGTTTACGCAAACAATCCTCAAACTCTTGACGAATTGAAAACTAATATTCGTAAGGTAATGGCCGAGATACCGCCCGAAATGTGCCGAAAAGTCATTGAAAATTACCGCAAAAGAATCAAGGCCTGTAAGAAGTCCCGTGGAGGACATTTGAAATAAGGTAATTCGATTTTATGACGAAATTATAAAACTGTGAACTTTTGGTGCTGCTTTCTTTACAGTTTGATAGTGCTTTGCACATTTATCATCGTAAATCACTTGTTTCTTCCTTCTTCTCCAAAAAAATTGGTTTATTTTACCATTAGAGCAGTAGAGGGTCACGTGAAAATGTTCGATCAAGTGGTTGTGAGCTGATTCTTATGCGAATCACATTTGGTGAAGTTAATACTTGAGCTTTCCGAGCAGCCCGAAACTTTGAAAAGTTGTCTCTTGTATTCCGAAAAACTGAGCGTTTTTTTGGAAACTAAAACTCCTTGACGAAAGGTCCCGTTGGCCAAGCATCAAAATTAACCATATAATCAAATTGTAAGTCACCTGTGTCTGATTTATGAAATTGACTAATAAATATTCATCTTCTTGGTTTCACGACACTAATTATCTCAAAATCATTTGACGAGGGTGATGTTTGGATGAGCTTTACGGGTCATACGACGGTTATTTATTGGGGGCACGGATAATTCACGAGGTATATTCTCCGAAGCCTTTTCCGCTGTTCATTGATTTTTAACAGAGTAAAATAAATCGTTCATGCTGCGCATGTATTCGGCACAGAACCAACAAGTCCCGGCACAGCATCAAAATTGTTATACATTTGTTGAAGTCCGTTAACACCCGTCAACTATAATAAGAGAACAGTTACACAATTTTTTTGGAGCTTCGGTAGCTATAGGATGCGTCAAAAGTAAGGTGGTAGCTTCCATGCTTGACGTTTTCGATTCTTCGATTCATTGCAATCTTCAAGCCAAGAGATGTTTCTTCTATTTTTCCTTTCTTAAGTATAAGACAAAGTATGCTAATAGTTGAAACTGCTGTATTTTGCGGATTGAAGTTGGCTCTAGAAAGTCATAAGGCATCTAATGAACCGTATTACTCGATGCCGTGCTACATACGTAAAAATTAATGAATAACTTTCAGGTGTGAACATTTAATGATAATGCACCCGAATATGGGATAATTTGTTTCAATTTTACGTCGCATTGTTCAAGTTGCAAGCGAAATTCCTGATTCCTAATATGTTCATTGTCACCTTCACAAGCAGAATAAAAAAATATTCGCGGTTTATTACAAAGTATTTACGATTATGGAAGATATTATTAAATTAAACGATCTGTAGAAAGTGTATTTGCACGAGTAAATCGATTTGTCGTGTTCAAATACAAGGTAGGTATACGAGTTAAGACCAACTTCCTTACAAAGATCGCACAGTATTATATGCAAAAAAAAAAGTTTTTGATCTTAAATATCAAATCGAGATGCGCGATAATTGCATTACTTCGACATGTGGTGTGGCCGCCTTATTTACGTACATAAATAAAATTATAAATTGCGTGTGATTAAATAATTTAAAGAAATAGAAATTGTCTTTTAACTTATAAGCGATAACGTTGTAATTTATCACAGCAAATTGCGTCTTCTACTCGTAAATCGCTATCTTGACGTTCAAAGAAAGTTTCGCTTAACTGCAATATGAATATTACTAATTCTTAATTAAATTAAATTAATTAAAATATATATTTAATCTTTGAGAACGGTTAAACGACGTACAGATCTTGACGTGTGAAGTTGTTACCAAGTGACTTGAAACAATTAACAAGTTGATGTTGTTCACCGTGCGTGCTGGTGCGGCGTTTGAAATGAAACACAATGCGCGCCGCTTGATAACCGGATATGGAAATTGCAAGCTCAAAATTGAATAAAACACAAAACAAAATATTTGATTTACAAAAATTAAAAATATTTTCTGATCGCAGCTGTTTGCTGCTCGTGCCGTTGCTGCTGTTGCTAGAGCTGCTATGGCTGTTGTAGCCGCTGCTGCTGTAGGTAGTGTTGATCACTGTATCCTAAGAGTCATCATTGTGTATTATCTGATTTTTCAGCCAGAACTAACATTAGCCTAGCTGGAACAATTTCAAGCCGGCCGGACAAATTTTAAGCCAGCCGAAGCCAGAAATCCTAGATGGTTGTGTAATATATAAGTTTTCAGCCGGAACCATAACAAGGTCCTCCGGAACCCCTATGTCAACCGAAACCATATGAATCAAGATGGAACCATACCATCCGAAACTAAACCAACTATGGCACAAGTGGTATACAATGCATTGTGCATCGTTGTGCACTATCAGATTTTGCAGCCTGAATGAATATGAGGTCACTGGAAACCATTTAAAGCCAACCGGAAACATTAGAAGCTGCACACTGTACTTTACATGATTGTGCAACATATAAGCTTTAAAACGCTTTAATGCCATCTCGATAAAGCCAGAACTGTGCCAGCTGGCGTTATGCATCATTGTGTGCTATCAGATTTTTCAGTCGGAACAAATATCAAGACAGCCAGAACCAAAGTTTTGCCAGCCAGAATTTTAAGTTTGCCTAATGAATACTTTGCGGTGTAGGTGGTTATGTAATGTATAACTCTTCATCCGGAACCGTAAAAAAAGTTAATCGGAACCGTAACAATGTCAAGCGAAAGTATAAGAAGCTATCCGGAGCGATGCCAGGCGGAACCAAACCAACTATAATATAAATAACACAATTCACTGTGCATCATTGTGACCGACCGAATTTTTGAACCGAAAAAAATATCAAGCCAGCCGGAACCATTTAGAGCCAGCCGAAATCAGAATTTTATCAGCCTAAACCATTTTGACCAGCACAATGGCACTTTTTGCTTTGTATGGTTGTACAACATATTAGCTTTCAGCCGGAATCATGCTAGCCGAAACCAAACCAACTATCACACCAGTTGCATAATGATTTGTGCATCATTGTTTTTCAGCCGGAACCACTTTCAAGCCAGCCAGAATCATTTTAAGCTATCCGGAATCAGAGTTTTAGTAGTCGTAATCATTAGAACTGCTTGTTCAAAAAACCAAAAGTACTTTCGATGGTTGTGCAAGATATAAGGTTTCAGCCGGAACCATAACAAGGTCTGCCGGAACAACTACAATGTCACCCGGAATCATATGAAGCGAGCCGGAACCACACCAACTATGGCAGAAGTAGTACAATGCATTGTCCATAATTGCGTACTATCTAATTTTTCAGTCGGAAGCAATATGAAGCCAGCCGAAACATTTTAAAGCCAGCCCGGGTACTGGCTAGTTTTATCAGCCGGAACCATTAAAAACTTACAAAAACTAGTGTAGATGGTTGTGCACATATAAGTTTTCAGTCGGAACCATAAAAATGTCAGCCGAATTTTTTCTGATTGTTATTAATTGAAGCTCCTAATGGTTCCTACTGATTAAACTCTGGTTCCGGTTAGCTGTATATTGTTCTGGCTGGCTTATTATTAGTTCCAGGTACTAGATCGTGCACAATGCTTTGTGCTACTTGAGCCATAGTTGTTTTGATTCCGGCTGGTGTTACAGACACTAAAATTATCCTTTAATTTTGGTTTTACATTATTTTGACACTTAAACTGTAAAATTATTGGTTAAATAAATTTTACTTTCTGTTACGTAGTAAAATAAAGAAAATTTATCATGAAAAATTTTGACCTCGAGATTTTTGCAAATTTACCACTCGCTATATCGCCGAGGTCTAGTCGTCGTCTCCTCTCTACAGCTCAGACGGGTTGTCTGATCGGGGTGAAACTCCAAGTGATTATTGGCAGTCCACCGGAAGTGGCAACTACCGTAGCAGCTTCGAAGCTCATTTACACAAAAATGATTATAAACTAAAAGATTCTAAATTAATTTTGCAACAATATTGGTCCTTACCACTTTTCCAAAACAGCGGAAATGACGATTTTTGCCAAAAAAAACTGTTTATCAACAAAAAATCGGCCCTGTACAGCCCAGATGGATTGATTGATTGGGATGAAACTTCAAACTTAAGCTTTTCTACAAAATGGGTGATTCCAGTGAATTTTCGCCGAAATAGGTCCACCGGAAGTGACAACTTCCATAGAAGGTTTTTCGAATTTTACAGCCCCTATACATCCTAGGCGGAATGATTTGATAGAGGTGAATGATCGGATAATCGGTTGATTGATTGAAATGAAACTTCGTACTTAAACGTTTCCAAAAATTTAGAGATCCGAGTGGTTTGGCCTCCGGACATCGGTCCACCGGAAATAGCAGCTTTCATAGGAGCTTTTTCATTTCAAAAGATTGTAAATATTATGTTGGGAGAACATTGCGAAATTTGGTGACATTTTGGTATCGGAAGTGGTAGCCTCCATGAGAGGTTTTTCAATTTTTACATCGATGTTGAAAAGTTTTGTATTTACAAAAAAAACGACAAAGAAAAAATTTAAAGATTAAATTCTCAGCAAGAGTTGATTAAGGTTAAGTTGTGCAGGCTCGATAAGCATGTGCGGGAACATTTTCTTCTAGAGTTTCTTGATATGCAATAACTTTTATGGAAAACTCGTGGTTAGCTTTTTCCTTTTCTCAAATTTGAAAATTGAAATGGAAATTTGAAAAATTTGTGCAAGCTCGATCGGAATATACAGCAACAAAACTCAACTTATTTTCACAATAATAAAATTAAATCCTTAATCGTCTAGTTTTAAATTTAAAAAAATTTAAATAGAGACTACGCATAAATTGAAAAAAATGAAAACGAACTCTGAAAATTACCGATAGAAGGCCAAAGGTTGTGTGGTATACAAATATGGTTTTTCTATTAAATAGGTTTGAATGGTAAAAAAATTTTAGGTTAGGTTCAACAATAAATTTTTCATTTAAGTAGGAATAACGATATTTGAGTATACAAGACGATTTAGATAACAAGAGTGGTGTAGTCGAGATCTATGTGTACATTCGTGGTAAAATAAAATCAGGCGTTGGCCAGAACATACTCATCCCTCCATTTTTAATAATTCTTCTCCTGAATATTGGTTTGTGTTATTGGTTTATTTAATTGGTTCCGATAGTTGTTTATAAAGCATATTAACTTCTTTATGTTTTTGACAAGATCCTATGCTAGACTGCCAACGGCACTATCGAGGTTGTGTCAACGCGGATCCGAATGAAAAATGTTAAATCTTGTCTGGTTCTTCTAGTTAGACCTATATTTTGATATATTGGCTATATAAGTTCCATGATTCATAACACCTTTCTAGCAAGTACTTATGCACTTCACTCCAAGAAATGTAAAAAAAAATTCTTCAACAATAAAAATTATCACGTCCGGAAAAATTAAACAAATAAATTACAAATTTTTTGTTCTGTTCATCTTACATCTACTCGCACTCGCATATAAAATAAAAAAATTCTAAATCTAATATTTATTTATACAATTATTTAACAAATAATAATATTGGAGAAATATTGTTTATTTATCTAAGATGAAATAACAAATAATCATGAGGAATTTTATTTAAGTTAAGTTTTATGACCGAGCAAAGAAGTGAAAGAAACTCTACGAGTGTATTTAAGAATTTCTTCTACACACGATTCTCGATTGGTAAAATTCTAAAATTATCCATTCTAAAGTCAATGCAAAGTGGTTTTTTGAGTTTAACATTTTTAATTAAATATTTAAATTACAAATTACATATGAATTAAATAAAATTATAAAAATTTGTAAGCAATATTCAATATCACGGTCGCGTACTGTGAGCTCGTAAATATGCGTTTTCGTCTAGAACATCTTATTATTTATTCCCTATGTCTTCGTACACAACTTTATGGTATTTGTTTTTGGTTAGCGACATAGTAATTAACAAATATGGTAAATTAGAAAAAAATAATAATTTCTATGACATTTTTGTAATGGAAATCATAAAATGAATTTCACTCAATAAAATGCACGGAGGCCTGTTGTACATAAAATTGGGTAACGTCGGTTAGTCGAGCGCCAGTTCAATCACGCTACCTTGCAAATATTTAACTAGCGTTGTCGTGGCTACCATGTGTTTTTGGTGGCGTCTGTCTAATTTGCTGTTTTTTTCTGTCACTGATACCAAATCACCATGACAAGCTACACGATTGAGCAGCACATCCAAATGATAAAACTTTATTATCAGAATGAGTGTTCATTAGTATAAAAGTTGTGCGCGTTGCGCCCATTTGACGGAAGACGCGGTGGTCCTTCAAAGTCGACTCTCCAACGTTTGGTGGTAAAATTCGAGACAACCGGTTCGGTAAAGAATCAGCCAACCATCGGCTTGCGAAACATGGCCGCGGTCTGTGAAGATGTACAAGAACTCGGCCTTTTACAGACTTCAACTTGGCGAATTTTGCGTCTGGACTTGGGCCTACACCCGTACAAGATCTAACTGACCCAGGATGAATGGCTATGTTAACAAGAAAAATGGCCGTATAAGGGACGACGCCCACCCATACGAGGTTTACCAGGTGGCAAAGTACTTTTCTGAAAATGACGTTGGTGAGACCATCACCATCAACGGCGAGCGCTACAGAACGATGCTAACCAATTTCTTTTGGCCTAAATTGAACGATATGGAGGTAGACGACACGTGTTTCCAGCAGGGGCTACGTGCCACTCAGCAGACGCAACGCTGGACATTCTGCATGAACGATTTGAGGGTACGATTATCTTTCACAAAGGTGGCGTGAATTGGCCACAAAGATCGTGCGATTTGATCCCGCTAAAGTTTTTCTTGTGGGTTTTCCTCAAGTCGCAAGTCTGTGCCAATAAACCACAATCGACCCATGCCCTTAAAGCCAACATGCAGCAGAGTCATTGAAAATTGGACCACTCGGATCCGTGTCATCGTGAGAAGCCGCGGCGGGCATTTGAACGATGTTATATTCCATAAATAATGGCATACATGGCAAAGGCCTTTCAAATAAAAAAAGAATTTCGTTAATAACTCACACACAGCTTGTTTATTCCATTTCAACATCGACCCGTCCAAATTGAAAAACCCTTTAGCTAACCGTTAAATATTTTTGATACAAAATAAAATTATTTCTTTCGTTTGCACTGAGTTGATTCTGCCTTCAAAAAAGAATTCATACGAAAACTTTAGGTAGCGCAAGAACAACTTGTAGTTTATAATTGTGTGCAGCCGGCATAAACAAATCATTTTGTTGGGTTTTAGACAGCTAGCAGGTATATTTGGTTAACACTGTCTAAGTGTTAAATGCTTACTTTATCCTATCTTAAATATTACAATCTAGTCGTTTTTATGTATTGGAGGTACAAATAAATTTTGAGGAATTTACAAAAGATGGCGCAACTAGTACTAAATCGCATCGGCACATCTTGTCACTATATTCATGTTAAAGCGTCATCATTTCCCTCTAAAAATCAGTATGTGTCATTTCGCTGAAGTGTAAGCACTGTTTTTTGTTTTAATTTGAAGATAATTCCATATTTGGAACATGCTCCATTAATAAAAACATATGAATACTGGTTTGGCCAGTAAAGTTTGAAGACGCTGAGTTGGAGGCGTTATTGGCCCAAGATTCATGCCAAACTCAAGAGGAGTCCGTTAAAACTTTGGGAGTGACTCAACAAGCGATTAAATACCGTCTTAAGACCATGGGCATGGTGCAAAAACAAGGAAATTGGGTTCCGTATGAACTCAAGCCAAGACACGTCAAGCCAACTGCTCCAAAGACAAAATCGGAAAGGTTTTTTTGCATCGAATCGTGATGGGGGACGAAAAGTGGATCCACTACCACAACCCAAAGCATAGAAAATCGTGGGGTAAGCCCGGTTATGAATAAACTTCAACCGTCAAACGGAATATTTATGGCTAGAAGCTAATGCTGTGCATCTGGTGGAATCAGTTCAGAGTGATCTACTATGAGGTACTCCAGAATAACGAAACGGTCGCTGGAGAATGTTATCAACAATAATTGATGCAATTAAGACGAGCATTGAACTCAAACGCCAACAGTTTGCCAAAATACATGACAAAGTGATCTTTCAGCACAACAACGCTCTGCCACATGTTGCAAGAGTCCTCAAGGTAACTTTGGAGGCGCTTCAATGGGATGGCCTACAGCACCCACCATATTCACTAGGCATTGCTCCTTCCGACTGCCACTTGTTCCGGTCGATGATTCATGGCCTGGCCAAGCAGCACTTCACTGTTTATGAAGAAGCCATAAATTGGGTCGATTCTTGGATCGAAGAAAGCCACAAGGAATTTTTTAGACGCGGAATTCATATGCTGCTTGAAAGATGGGGAAAAGTCGTAGCTAACGATGGACAATACTTTGAATAAAGGTTCGAAGTTATAAAAAAACCTCAAAACTTCTTTGTATCCCCAATAGTTTAAACTGCTGACTAAATATTTTAAGTTAAATTAAGGTTCTTGATAGAACATAAAAAATAATTAAAAATGTGTCAGCATAGTTAGATATGAGGTGTCGCAATAAGACTTGTTATTTTTCTAATCAAACCCCAGGTGAATGGAATTAGCACTGCTAAAAGTAGCAAATGTACTACTAGATAATGATGATAGTCGTGCATGGTTACATAAACTGATAATGTTACTTGTGTTGTTGCAACAATATCTACTCAGGTTTTTTTTGCTTCCGGGCAATTTAACGCTACTGTTAAATCGCCGATTGAGACCTAGAGCATCACTTTCGATATCTTGCGTTGGAGTTTAATTTCTTTTCCCCCTTATAATGCAAGTGATTCTGATGGGATTTCCTTAATTTTTAATACAATTCTAATTATGGCCAATTGTTAGAGAACTAGTTAATTCCTAACCGATCATGATATTTGGTAAGTTTGTGTAAATTTGTTTTTTATCATGCATTTTAGACAAGCTCGATGAAGTTAGACGTGCAACGTAGGGTTAAGTCACAGGTTAATCGGCCGAGGCCGAAATCTATACATTTTAAATGATCGAAAATGATTTAAAGAATCTAATACATAAACGCCCAATTCATTCACTGACTCCGGAACGCTCATTGTTTATTTCCAATATACATACCAAATAGTTTTAGCTGAGTAGCATAAGTGGTGGAGGTGTTGAAAATAAAAAAGTTGAAGGGCATTATTGAGGCCCCTTTAATGTCATCTGCCAATTTCGTCGAGCACAACATTTTGCGCTGAACTTCCAAGTGATAAGAAATTCATAGACTGCTGCAGAAAACGTAAGCTTATGCAGCAAAAGCCGAAGGAAGTAGACGGTAAAGAATTATCTAACGTTCATTGAAAAGTTACTCTCATATGTGAGTCATCCTCATCGTACTCACTCTCGCAACCAAATTAGATCGTATTGTATAACAGTGCTAATTCATTCGCTTCGATGGGTCTAAAAAAATTTACCAGGGTCCCTATTTCTGAATACGAAACGAAAACGAGAATACTGCATTCATATTTGAATTGAATCAGATTCGTACAATTCTTATTTAAAATTGAATAGGAATCTAGTATTCCCGTTTTGGTATCGTATTCAGAAATAGGGTCCCGGACGAAGCCCTTATGTACACAAAATGCACGGAGAAAAGTGTCATCGAAGTTCGCATTTGGAACCAATTGGCAATCAGGCGCCTCAAAATGCACAATTATATGTGATCACAAGTGACAGAAGTGGAATACCGAGGTGATATCCTTGACTAACTGGATCGTTTCTTTCATGTAAATAACGGACAACTAATTCTGATTGTGAGTATGGCATTTAGACGCGATAAACAATCTGATCAATGCCGATATATTGCTTCGACCTCAAATGAAGTGGCTATGATATTTGTAAAGGAAGACACAGAGCCTCCTTTCTACCGAAATACCGAGAAATCTTCCTTCTTCCTCGTTCCCTCCAGTGTGAATGTTATCCAGAAGCTGTCTTTAATCGAGTGCGAAACAATGACACCATGCTTCAATTTAAAGCTGCACTAACTATACAGTCTACACAAGTTGAAGCCAATATCCTCAATTCTATCCGCAACATTTGAGAGCCGAGTAATATAAAATAATCGCTGATCACATGGAAAACATGAGTCAAAACGAGAACTTCGTTCGAGGAGATCGAAAAGATCGATCGTCAATAGGTATATGCAAAGTTTGGTGCTCGAGAAATTTTTATAACGTTCACTACAAATCGAGGTTGGCGCGAAATTGCTGAAAATTTGAGATTTGGCGAAATACTGGTGACCTTAAGAGCCAAAAATAAAATCACAACAGTCCAAAGAATCGATAAATTTATCAGTGCTGAGATTCCATCAGAACCGAGACCAAGGCTTGTAAAAATTGTGCTCAAATTTATGACGTATGAGCCTTGTGGCATTAGGTATCCAAACGGGCCTTACATGAAGGACGGTCAATTCTAAAAACAATTTCGAAAATGATGTCATCCTGCCACGCACACATAAATGTAGAAGTCATCTCTTCGATTTGTAAAGTTCATTTACAAATATGTGTTTAAGGGATTCGATTGTGCGAATGTTACCATCACCTCAAACGGTCAGCAGGAACTAGGTAGCTGCTGAAGCAATCTGGCGTTTAAGAGGATCAAAAATTCACGATCGCTTATATGCTGTCATGAGGCTCCCAGTCAGGCAGGGGGTCACGAGGAAGAGGCATTCCTCGCAGCTCAGACAAACAAAACTAAATTGGGGTCTTGGTTTGAACTGAACACAACTGATGAAGATAATTGACAGCATCTCTACACGGACATTCGGTGAGTTTCAAAGACGGGAAGCGTTTTCACTGACGTATTTTGCTTCTTCATGTGCCTGGTGCAATCAACTTCGAATCATTATGAATAGTAAATGAAGAAGTTTACCAAAATTTCAAGGCAACAGCAATAGCACGAGGACTTTTTGAATCAGACGACAAGTGGAAGCTTTGTTTAACTAATGGTGATAGATATTTGATGCCTCAACAATTACGCGAAATGTTAACCTACATATTTTTTCAACCTGCGGTCAGCCTCTCAAATTTGTGTAAAATCATTTGGAAAATTTGACACTTGACTACAGGCGTTCGTACGATGAAGATACATCAATTAACAAGAAGCTTCATGACATAAATTTCCCTCTCAATCAACATGGATTGTCGTGTTGAACAAAACGAGAAGCGCAATGAGGCCCAAACTTACGCTTTACCAACATAATGGTAGCAATAGAGAACTTGCATGAAAAGCAGAAGCTCTTTTATCTTGATGGTTCCGGTGACTAAAGACGTTAAGGAAGAAAGGAAAAATCGTTTTGCCATCTGCAGCGAATTGCTGCCACCTTACTGAAAGGAGGACGCATGTTCATATCAGAATTATAATGCTACTTAAACACGGACTTCGTCGCATCGACCAATTGCACGTAAATTGATGGAATCTGTCATCCCGTGTGGCGAGAGTCATTGCTAGTAGTGCCAAGAGTGGCACGCACATAAATCATCAAGTATTGTATTAGATCTAACCCATTGTGGAGACTTCGATCAATTGTCTTTTACCATCAATACGCGTAGTGAAGAACAGACTGAGCTTTTGAAGAAGACGTCTTACAAATTCGAAGTGATATTATTACAACTGAAGATTTAATAACCAGCGTTTTTGGCAACATTCAGCAGATATTCGTTGAGGATTTATCAAAAAGAGTCATCGTTGCACTAATAAATGCACAAACGCTTGGAATGAATCGAAAAATCATTGGCATGATAGCCGGTGAAGCGCACGTATATTGTAGCGTTGACGCCATCGTGACTGAAGACCCTAATGATACTCTTAATTTCTCCATAGAATTTCTCAACGACCAAACACCATCTGGTATGCTACTTCGTGTACTTCTTCTGAGGAAAGGTGAAGAGTTCGCTCGGAATTTCGTAAAGGCTAAAATAATTTCGGCAATAAACGAGCAAGTGTACTGATTCCTCGAATTGATCTGGCACCATCGGAAATGTAATTATATATATATTGTTCTTCCCTTGTAAATTGTTGAAAAATTGGTTGTAGATTGTCACGCCGATGGTACAGTAAGAATATTTAAGACGGATTTGCGTGTGAAAACCAGAAACCGTCATAATATTTCACATAAATATTTTATTGTAGCTTAGTCATGAATGAAGAATTTCCTAGAAACATCCAATTACCTCAATAATTTTTTTGTAAACACAACACAAATAAATTACATTAAGAACGAATGGATGGCCGCGATCCACTTAAAGTGTTTTTCTTTTAGTTTTGTTTGTTGATTTCTTATTTATAAATGTTTTATCGTTGGTCGTTCGTACAAATTAAAATGCGCGGGCGTTTGTAATTTTAAACATATTTAATTGGATTTTAACATAAGTACATTCGTACATATCTTGCGACCGTACAACACATAAAAACCGTCTAATGTGTTAATTATGTTGTAGGTAGTAGATGGTGTACCCGCGCGTCCTCTGCTCATCTTAATGGTTTGTACATTAAAAACATATTTGGAAGCAAAGTCCCGTAATACCTTTTTGTGTACAATTTACATAAATCAAATTGTGAACAAATACAACACAGCATACGAGTATATGAAAAGTACTCGTATGTATGCTTTTTATGTTGTGTTGTGCTGTTGTAAAACAACAGAAACATAAAAAAAGTGAAGCCAAGATCAAAAATGGAAATGACATTATCTCTATACGTTAACTCTAATCTAATCATTTCCCTCTAAAAATGTTTGTACGCTCTCTGTGTGTACATGCCTAGATATGTTTTATGTACAATTTTATTGTTATGATTATTACATAAGAAAATAATCTTCTATGTTTTTCGTATTTTATTTTAAAATTCTTCGTCAATCGAATAAGAAATTTTATTTCCGTCACATATCTAAGAAAAAAAAACTTTTTAGTTTGATGTGCCACAGCAAAAGCACATGACTTTGCAATTACTTTTATGGCAGCATTAAAGAAAATTAAGTTTTAAAATTTTGATGAGTTCAGATGTTGTTTTGATCCATCACGTACAGCTAATTTGTCCATTGTGCGATTCGCTTCACAGGTCGTGACTAATTTTATCTAAACTTTAAAATTGGAAGCGGTTAAATTTATTTTTAATGTGTACAAGAACACTTCAAAAGTCTTACATTTGCGGAAGACCTACTATGGTATGGGTATATTTTTAGTTTTGTCGGCGGAACACGGCACGTTGCATGCACTAGGCATATTTGCATAAAACAATTTAATTTATGAATTTTACCATGAATGTGTAAATTATATCGTTGGAAAACTGTGTGTGTGTCACACGAGGCAGAAATAACAATTGTTCCGCCTGTCCATCTTTATATAATTATGTGCTTGTACTCGTAATTTAAAAATAACATGTTATTTATAGAATAGGGCCATGCACTATTCATAAATTTTTAAATTTAGTAGGCCACAAACCGACTATTGACAGATAATGTTATGTCTAGAGCCAAAGAGGAACCATGCCAGCCGGAACTAACCCAATTGTGGCACAAGTAGCACAATCCATTGTGCACTATCTGATTTTACAGCCAGAACCAATTTTAAGGCAGCCGCATGCTAGTGAAATGTATCCAAACTAAACCAAAAAGTACAACAACAACAAACTTATTGTAATAGTATTGGTGTAAGTAAACATTCAGGCCTTAACATGGGCCTTAGGTACATTCCAAATTCATTCTAAGTATTTTCTAAGCATTTAGCATAAACTTCAGTAAAATTGGTACTGGGTCTCCATTAGAAAATCATATAACTTGCTTGGGACACTCCTTTTGGTCTAAGTAGTCCACTAATATCACTAAAGTTTTTGCCAAATGCTTAGAAAATACTTGGAATGTACCTAAGGCCCATTAAAACATTACGCATCCTCTAAATTACACCAATACTATTACAATACCTTTGTTGTTGTTGTTGTATTTTTTGGATTAGTTTAGATAAATTTCACTAGCATGCCAGCCGCAGCCATTTCAAGTAAGCCGGAGCCAAAGTTTTATCATCCGGAACCATTAGGAGGTTGCTCAATGAGCATAATGCACTTAAATGATTGTGAAACATATAAGCTTTCAGCCGGAATCTCAACAAGGTTAGGTTAGGTTAATGTTGGCCCATTGTGATACCATAGGATCCGACATCATTAAACTCCCTTTAAACCCATCTAGTGCTATTCACATAACGTAAGAGATCTCGCACATTACAGATTTCGATATCAGAGAGGCTATTCATTGTGTATTTGCCCAAGTGATCATGTCTTCTGTCAGCTAGCGCGGGACATGATCATAGGAAGTGAACAAGAGTTTCCTCCTCCTCGTCCTTGCAGCCTTTGCAGAAGCCATTTGCATCCAGACCCCAAGTATCCTTATAATTCTACCTAAGTCACGCTTCCTCAGTGTGACCAAAATCTTGAATCCCTTCAAACTCAGCTCAGGCCATACTTGCTTCGTTATCCTGCCAGTCGGACTGGCGAACCACCTAGAATTTCCCAAGGCAACTGCTTTCCTACGACTTGCCGCTTTCAGCCCAGACATAGGCCTTCCTACACATTCTCTCCCTGGTTCCAGTTGAAGAGTCGTACCGTACCTGGCTAATTCGTCTGCCCTGCAATTTCCCTCAACGTCAGAGTGGCCCGGAACCCAGACCAACTGGATATGAAGTGTTCACTCATCTAATTAAGAGATGTGTGACAATCTAACGCCATCCTTGCCGCAAGGGAAACTGAATCCAGTGAAAGAATGGCCGCCCAACCGTTCACACAGACAGTGATATCCGTCAACGATATTACACTGTGCTTCAACCAGTTCATGATTTCTTCAATTGCTATAATTTCAGCCTGGTACACGCTGCAGTAATCAGGTAGACGAAAAGATAGACTTACATTTAATTCCCCACAAAACACACAAGCTCTCATTCTACCATCGAGCTTGGAGTCGTCGATGAATAATTTGACTCTCCCGGTCCCCATAATGAGACCATTCTTGCAATCCTCCCTAGAGGAGAGAACCACCTTAAAGCGCTTACAAAAGCACAAAAGGGGTGTTATAAAATCCAAATTCACCAGGTCATTCCTCACAGAATTGGCTATAGTTGCTTAGCGATAATATCCAACCGGAGAAGGTACAGCATAACCTCTAAGGCACTAGTGGGGGTCGTTTTCAACACCCCATTAATGAGCAAGGAGGCTGCCCTCTGCACCTTCGCCATCATGTTCCTGCAAGCATGGAGTGCCACAGTGGTCTTCTTCATTCTTTCTATCGTGTTTGGTTTCCAACTGAGCTTACTGTCGAGAAGAATCCCCAGGAATCTCGCCCAATCAGTAAGAGCCAGCATAGTACCATTTAAACTTGGTGGAACCATTACTAGAATTTTATATCTCCTAGTGTAGAGGACCAGCTCTGTTTTTGAGGGGTTAATCCCCAATCCACATCTGCTGGCCCAACCCGCAATGATTGATAACGCATTCTGCATCACATCTCTGATTGAAAATAGGTGCTTCCCCGAAACAGCTATCGTTACGCCATTGGCATAAGCGACCACGCCCATTCTTTCCCCTCCAGTTCCAATAGTAGACCATTGATTACTACATTCCAAAGAACGAGAGAGAGAGAACATCTCCCTGAGGTGTTCCCCGAACAACTCGCCTTCTAACGGAAACTTCCCCCATCTCTGCTATAACCCTTCTGCTACCTAGCAGGCAATTAATTAGGCTGGTCACAGGGTATTCAATCTCAACAATCCTTCCCTAATTGCCCCCCACTTCGCGTTGCTAAAAGCGCCCTCGATATCGAGAAACGCTACCAACGAGTATTCTTGAAAATCCAGTGACTTCTCGATTTCCCGAACCAAAGTATAATGCCATGTCCACGGACTTACCCTTATGGTACGCATGTTGAGACTGTGCCCAGTTTCTGGGTACAATTCTCGATCGAATATGGACATCCAGCAATCTTTCCATAGATTTCATCAGAAAAGATAACAGAGATATTGATCTTAAGTTCTTAGGGTTGCTGTGCGAGCTTCTGAGATGAATATCACCTTAGCCTCCCTCCATTTCTTCGGGATGTACCCCAGCTTCATACACCCTTTGAAGATAACCTCCAGCCAGGGAAGTAAGACCTCCACGTTCTTCTGAATTTCTGCTGGCACAATCCCATCCAGACCAGCTGACTTAAAGGGCTTCAAACTTTTAATATCCCATTTTATCTTCCGTGTATTCAGAATAACCTCTGTACACAACGATTGGACGCCGCAGTAATCTCTAAACAGACCCGCAATCGACGCATCCTCTCTACACGAGAAGTTAGTTTCCATAAAAAGATCAAGAGTCTCTTCACTAGAAACCGTCCATTCGCCATCTGTTTTTTCAGATAGCCTGGAACAGCTGGACTAGTAGAGATAATCTTTATTTAGCGCGAGGTATTCGAGGCCCCTTCCATTCTATCAAAGAAGAGCCTCCACGAACCCCTTTGTATCTTCCTTGTTTCCCTTTCGTATACTCTAAGGCATTTCTTATATAAGTCCCAGTCTTGACTTTCTCTTGATCTTTTCGCTCTATTGAAAGTAGACTCACAGACTTTCCGGCACTCCGCAAGTGCCGAGGTCCACCAAACAGGTTTTTGCTTTCTCCTCGGCTTTGTTAATGGGCATCTTTCCTCATAGAGGTATTGCAAGCCCTAGTAAGAGTATCCACCAGTGAACCCAGATCACTACCCGGTTGGTCCTAGGACTCTAGATGGAATCCTGCATCATTATGTGCATTATATTATTTTTCAGCCGGAACCGTATAATTCCAGCCGAAACCTAACAAATTTAGCCAAAACTAAACTTCAGAATGCCTTGTGTAGCATTATAACCCGGAACCAAGTAAAGGCAGCCCGAACCAGAGTTATATCAACCTGAACCATTAGGAGTTTGCACAATGAGCACAATACACTTAAATAGTCGAGAAATATATAAACTTTCAGCCGGAATAATATCAAGGTCACCCGGAACCACTACAATCGTGGTCGAAACCATATCAAACCAGCTGGAACCATACGGACCTTATTATACAGCCAGCCAGAACCAAACCAATTATAGCAAAAGCAGCACCAGATTGTGCACTATCTGATTTTTCAGCCGCAACCAATATTAAACCAGCCGGAAGCACAATGAACAATGCATGTAAATGGTTCTGAAACATATAAGCTTTCAGACGGAATCATAACAAAGTTAGCCGGAACCAGTACAGTAGCAGCCGGAACCATAAAGCCAGTCGGAACCATACCTATAACACCAACCATTTAACTAGAAGCACAATGAATTGTGCATCATTGTGTACCGTATGATTTTCCAGTCGGAGCTATACAGTGCCAGTCAGAAGAAAACCGTAACCAGCATTTTGAAGCCGGACCATTAGAAGTTTGCACAATGAGTAGAATGCAATTTAAATGGTTCTGAAACATATAAGTACTCAGCCGGAAACATAACAAGGTCAGGCGAAACCACTACAATATAAGCCGGAACCATATGAAGCCAGCTGGAACCCAACCACCTATGGCACAAGTAGCACTCTGTTTTTGTAGACAGATGTTTTACTAGCCGGGAATATTATGCGTTTACAAAATAAATGCAGAGTAAGTGAGAGTAGTACCGAGTAATACATCGCGTTTTTGTGTCTTGGTTTGGCTGTAGAAGATATGGTTCCGGCTGACTTTATATTGTTCCGACTGGTTTTATACGGTTCCAGCTGTTATTGTAGTGGTTTCGGCTGACCTTGTTATGGTTCCGGCTGAAAGCGTATATGTTTCACTACTGTTTAAGTGCACTGTGCAAACTGCTAATGGTTCCGGTTGATAAAACTCTGGTTCCGGCTGCTTATTATAGGCTGAAAAATCATGTAGTGCATAATGCACCAGGTTAGTTGTGTCACGGTTTGGTTCCGGCTGGCGTGACGGACACAAATTCGTAAAAATGAAATATATTAAAAATTAAACCGCCGGTCGATAAAGGCCGATTCAATAGTACTTATTATCGAATGACTTAGTTTTGATGTTATATTAAAATATATTGCGACCCTAAATCTAGAGCAAATCAAATGTTTAAAATCTTACCAGCTCTTTAGTTCATATCGAAATTACATTAGCTCATGTGAACTTCATAATGTACGTCCTTTCTAACCTAAATAACTGAGATTCCATCAAAAGTCCGAAACTCAAAATCCAAAGAAAGCTCAAAATGATTGAGCAACTCATCATCGTAATCTCTATTTACAGGGTGTCCGAGAAGATCAAACGCAACAGAGTGATATAAAAGCTCATTTCCAACCAAAATAACCAAATAAAGTTTGATCGAATTGTTGATGGTTCAAAAGTTATTCCACTTTTAGTATTTTTTTCGTGAAATTGCATTAGCACCCACCCACCAAAAATAATTAACAAACAATAGTTCTTTTGTTTATTTTTCTGTTTTAATGCGAGCTTGAAAATAAAATAAAATCATTTCTATAAACTCCATCTGCTTCTGCCAAATAAAAAAATGGTTTTGTGAAGTCATTTTGTTTCCCAAAAATTTTAATTAATTTTAAGTGACGCAACTATCAGAATAATAGACGACACTAATACAGATTCTAAAATGGTATCACACAAGAAGGTACTCAAATCAGAATGTTTTTACAAAGTAAGTCTTGTTTATCTGTGGTTAAAGCTTTGGCGTTGGATCGGGAGGTACCGGATTCGAATTCCGATAAGAGCAGGTGGCAAAATCGATTTTCCATCATTAGATTACCATTTGTGATGAAAATGAACACAACTATGACCCCCGTCGGAGTGCAGAACTCATGGGCCGACCCAACGGCATAAAAGTAAAGACGGGAAAAACGAATCGCGAAAAAGTTGGGAATGCCTAGGCCTCAAAACAGAATTACAGATTAAAAACAAAGGCAGCTACCTAGTTTCCTAGCAATAAGAACATTCCCTTAATTAGACGAAGCAGAAAATTATCCTTTTACTGCTAAAATATTAAAAGCAGAATTTTCGTGGACGATATATTAGCAGAAACTGAAACAAACGCAAATGTTCTCAATGCTTATCATAAATTCGCAGGCAAATGAACGACATAATTAAAACGTTTGGTAGTTTAACAATCCAAGGGATGATTTTCAATTCAACACGCAATATCTACAGCTTCCTTCTTCAAACTATCCAATTAAAAGATCATTGCTATCGCATTCATCAATTTTTAACCCAGTGTAATGGTTTACTCTACTTATAGTCAGCGGTAAGCTCCTAATACAAGATGTCTGGATAAGTAGCATCATCGGTTGGGAAGGCAACCATTATCCAGGCCAATCAAAAAATCTATCGCTTATTCAATAAACTACTTCAAGCCCAGCTAGTAGAAAAGTTGGCAAATCAAGGTACAGGTCTTGGTGGTTTCCGAGAGTCATAGGAGATACATTTAAGGAATTATAATCTCTCTGTGGTCAAATAGAGACATACTTGAACTCCCGGCCTCTCTCCCAATCTCGTGTCAATGAAAAGCATCATTAATTTTCATTTAAATACATTTACTAATTACAAATAAAGCAAAATCAGTTATGGATAGAAATTACAATAACAACTAAAGCAACATTTTTGGAAACATTGGCACATTGGCTACTTAGATTTGCTTAAACAGTGATCAAAATGGAAGCAATTGCTAAAATTGCTCACTAAATGAGCCAAACGAAATAGAATACCTCAGTAAGGAAAGTCAAACCAATGAGGTTTATTGCATTAATTCAGGCCATTTTGTTTGAAGTAATCCTGTTACGAGGACACTTTACTAAGACAACCGAAAGTTATATATGCCGCAATTCATCCAGCTAACTGGAGTTTATTTGGAAAACGTCGGCCAACTAGAAGTAATTGCATTGTGGGTTATATGGAACTCTGCAAAAGTATATCAGGTATTAATTGTGCTTTGATACTACACTAATTGAACTTACAACTAGACGTTTTACAAAAGAACAATGAATTACTACCTGGCAATGTTGCCGTTAAACAATTTTATGGATAAATTATATCATTTCTTGAAATACATTAAATTTCGTAAACTGAGTTGGGGCATAAAGCACATCAAAAAGTATAATTGCTTCGCTCTCTTACAATTTTTGATCCTCATTACTGAACGACGAAGTGACTTGTGGAGATTGAATAGGAAAAGGAATATAACAGTAACCAGAGAATGGGAGAAAGCTACCTTCTAGTGTTAAAAAAACTTCACTTAAAATTTACCCATGTTCGTTTAGTGAGACCTTTCATAGGGGCATGGATTGATAGTTTGTTCTCTGGGCCATTAAGTTCGAAATGCCTAAGCTCGTTATTACAAATGTTATTATCATTCTTTGTTTTCTCTCAATTTAACAAAAGAGATGAATTAATTATCTGTAAATCATCTGCGCTTTACAATACATTTCATAAGCTTAAAACTTCAACAGATAATAGTTAAAAATACATATTATTCTAAATCCAAAATGGTATCACAATGGGTTAACAAAACTCTTCCACATATGATATGACCAATTATGTTGAGTTATAAATTTAGATCATGTCAAAATATTTTCTATATAACTGAATATTAAATACAAATTGTGTTACGATTTATTCAATATACCTTGAGGCATGTGGTGCATAACGCAGACAAATCTACGTATGGAGAACATGCAAAATGAATTCTTTATATCATAAATAATTCAAAATTTGTCAGATTTGTACACTGCTATAAAACAACTAAGCGGCCATTAATCATACTCCAAATCAAAACACCTTAACAAAATATTTTATCTTACAACTAAATCTATACTCGTACATAACACAATTAGTTCATAACATAAAACAACAAACAACAGTTTGCCGACATTGCTTCATTATAATTTGCAGATTTAATTCACTGTTACAAGCGGTTCGCGGCAGCAGTCGGTATATCGAAACGCCGCCCAAGAATCGCAACGAATATTAAGTTGTCATTTCAACACTCCAATTATGGTCATAAAAATTAATGTCGCTATTAAATTATGAAAATATAATTGTCTTGCTCGTATCTCAATATCTTAAATACAAAAACACGAACGTTTTTCACCAAGACTTTTCAATGAAAATGTCATCGCGCGCGACGTGTGTTGCAAATATTAGCGCGCGGTAATCTTATATGCGTGCGAATGCATACAGACACTCAGACAGACAAGAAAGAATCAAGTTCTTTTCATTAATAAATTTGTACAAATCGCTATATATCGTATCATTAAGAACTGAAATATACTGAGATCTTAGAACATGAGGCAGCACATCTTAATTTATATAAAATCCTAGTAGTCGAATAACATATTCTAAGACTATTCAGTAAATAATTGACACAATTGATTGATGACTGTTGTACATTTGTATTATACAAATCCTTGGGTATATTTTTTCAAAATCATTAGCAAGTCTTAAATCGACTCCATTTATATCCAATCGATTTATGATGAGTATCCAATCTCTCACACGCGAATTATACTCGCGTATACAATTTCCACAATGGCAATAAATCGCGCGCTTTGTAGCTGGCAATTAGAGAAATAAATAATAATAAATAAAATATTTAATTTTTATTATTATTGAAAATGAAAAGTACGAGATACAAAATATTGTGTGTATTTTGTATCGCGAGTCATAAATAGTGAATAATAATTAATGTTACTAAATCTCCTTACCTACAATTGCACACACACCATATTTTAGAAAGTGAATGTTTAATATCTGGTTGGTTTTGGAAATCTTGTACTATCATTGTACAACTACGAGCGAGAAGTATTTGGCAACTTTCTGGTACGGAAACCTTATAACTCCTATTAAACTTCTAGTAAACGTTATAAATGTAAATAAACCCTGACAAATGTAAATTGACACATGATGCAATGTAATATTTAAATTTAATTTACAGTGCAGACCGTATTCTGCAGACGGCTACGTAGCTTTAAATAAGTTTGCCTAGATCCTTATATATGTGAAGATAGTCCAAATTCCATCACCGAAAAATGCGAACAGTAATTATTGCTATCATGACATTTTTTACTCTCACCCCAAAAAGGCGCCACATTTTTACTCCCCACTGTAATCACAATGGAAATTTTCGGGGCTGAGAGTAAAAATAGTACTTCAATATACATCTTGCTTTAAATGTGTCTCTCGCCAAAACTATCACACAAATTTTTGTATAAGCGCTTTTCTAAAGGTGCTGTGATATAATCAATAGAAGTCAGGAACTATTCGTTGGCCCGGCTAGTGATTGTGACTGAACTGTTTTGATACTGATCGTTTGATCTGAACTCATTTTAAATTCTATTAAGTTCAAATAATTCCCGACACTTTTATATAACATATAGTAAAGTTATATACAGGGTGCACCATCTTTTATGTCGGTATGTAAACATTCAATAACTCTGACATTTGTCAACCGATTGACTTGATTAGACAAGTGACGCTATATAGTGACGCTAAAAATAGACGATCAGTTGTGTGCATATTGTCGAAAATATCGTGGCCAACAGGCACCGTCTGACACACTATTCGCCGTTTGTTGTCGAATTTTGTTCAGCACGGGACAGTGAGAGATCGATGCCGTTCATCGACGATCTAGACGTTTCAATGAACTAGTTGAAGCGGTCAGAGAGCGTTGCCGATAACCCAAAAGTGTCGACCGCGCTCAACATTTTGGTTTCAGTGGAACCACCTTGCGGCGCATTTTGAAGGATGATTTGCATTTGTTTCCGTATAAAGTGCAATTAACACAAAGAATATAGCCGACAGACCGTCCACGGTACTTGGAATACAGCCAAATAGCCTCTTGAACGGTTGACAGTGAACCTGGTTTTTGGAAGCAAATTTTTATGACCGACGAGGCCCATTTCATACTCTCTGGCAGCGTTAATAAGCAAAATTACCGCATTTGGGGAACGGAGAATCCACACGTTTGAGCCGGCGTTTGCGCCAAAACCATCATTGTGCCATATTTTATTCAAAGAAAACGAAACAGGCAATGGGAATCGATATCGATGGATGTTGGTTCATTATGTCTGCCGGTAAATGTGTGAAAAAGGTCTTGACGATTATTGGTTTCAACAAGACGGTGCGACATGCTCACTGCAAATCAAACAATTCGTTTTCAGCAAAAAAATTCCCTGGACATCTGGTGTCAAAAAGGACTGACATTGACTGGCCAGGCCACCCAGATCTCCAGAGCTATAATTATAATGAAGTGTCGTAATAGTATAAATATAATTAAATAGTATTGCCATACGCACCTTTCTTTATTTTTAGGGCTGGAATTTCGATCTATCTATGATGGCCATTTGTGTAAACTTTCCCAAATGGCATTATTAATGTGTTAGAAACGTAAAATTATGAATCATCAAATTTTTACCTTAACGTTATAATTTTTTTACACGCTTAGTGATATTAAATTCGATTATTTTTATTAGCAATGCAACGCAGAATATGGTTTACAGACCTAATGTAAATTAAATTTAACCATTACATTGCTTTATGTGTCAATTTGGATTTGTCAGAGTTTATTTACATTTATAAGGTTTATTAGAAGTTTAATAGGATTTATAAGGTTTACCAAAAAGTTGACTTCACGCTTGATACTTCACGCTCGTTATATAGCTACATTGTGCTTAAAAAATAGGCATTGTTCAATAGTTTATAGCTCTGGCAGGAGTTGGTGCTAAAAAGTATTTCTTGGTCCTAAAAAATTTCGTCTTAGTTCAGATCTAAGGTTACGATAATTTCATAATTTTATATAATCGGTTTTTTCGATTAATATTATTAAAAATATTTGTTTAAATCTTTGAATATTATGAATCACAACCGACATTTCCCGATTTCAGACACCTAAGTAATCAATAGAGGAGAGGGCGTGGAAGAAAGAAATAATGCGACAACATCATCACCATCCAACAAAATCAAGGAAATCATACGTCCTAGTGAATCTAACATAAAAATTCACTATGTACCTAACGCTGGACCTAATGGTGTTGCAGTTACTGTGGATTGTTCCTCGGATCTGAAGGTTTTCACGGAAAATACCAAGTTGGAAGGCGTGGGTCTAAAAGCCACCGAACCAGAACCTGTTAAGATATTACCTAAAGTGATTACCTTTGATATACGCTCTGAGCTTGATGGTGACATGGTAAAAAACTGCCTAATAAACCAAAACTGCCTGCATCAAAAAGATTTTAAAGATCTGTATAGAACCGGTGCGAGAAATAAAGAGATCGCTCACTGGGTGGTAGAAGTCGAACCAGCAGCCAAAAACATGTTGCTAAAGTGTGGAAGACTGCACGTGGACTGGATACGATGCCGTGTGATAGAGTTTGTGACTCAAACTAGGTGCTTTAGGTACCAGCGATATGGTCACATTGCAAAGAATTGTAGAGCGCGCAAAGAGACCTGCTCTCACTGTGTACATCATGGTCATGGCTATAAGGGCTGTCCTAACAAAGACCAACCAGCCAGTTGCGTAAGCTGCAAGGAATTGCAAACAAAGACAAACCAGCCAGTTGCGTAAGCTGCAAGGAATTGCAAAAACCTCATGACCACCAAGTAGGTCGCGTTTCATGTAACGCAAAAATAGTTGGATCAGAGATATGTGAACGCATCTCTACTCACGACATAGATATACTGTGTATGCAAGAACCACACTCAGTCAATGGTCCAATCAGTGGCATGCCTTCTACAGCCAGAGTAGTAACAGGTAACTCTGAGAATCCAAAACTGCAATTAGTATTCACAACTATGGCCAATACAGTGAACCGATCGAGTATCATCTGTGCAAAATCGAAACGATCCTAGGCTCTATATCGGGTCAACAGAAAAAGGTAATGATCCTTGGAGACTTCAATGCAAGAAGTAAAATGTGGCATAACCGATTAACCGACGAAAACGGAAGAAACGTAGTGGACGTCGTGTCTAGGAGTGACCTTTTCATAATGAACTTGCAGGGGCACCCAACGACGTTCTCGTCCAATGAGAACTCCAATATCGACCTAACCATGGTCAATGGAGAATTGCTGGGCGCGATAGTTGGGTGGTGTGTTAGAGAAAATTGGACATCTAGTGACCATAGAGTCATCACGTTTGATTTATCAAACTCACCACAGAGCAGTCCGCTTGCAACTAGCAAAACTCCGAGATTTGCCATTAAGATAGCCGACTGGGTCTATTTGCTAGACACTTGGTTGGCTCTTGGGATACTGTAGAAGCTCTTCCGGAAATAGATTCGATACTTGAAATTGATGCTCGTGTGGAGCTGATTTCAGTACAGTTAACCAGTGTCTGCAACAACTCAATTCCTAAGAAGAGAGTTGCAAAGAAACGGAACAATTGGTGGAACTCTAATCTAAGGAAACTTAGATGTTCTATGCACAAGCTTAGGCGGAAAGGAACCAAATAGCAAAAGAGTTAAAATTGTCTCACTTTAGAGAAGCAAGAAATAAATATGTCCATGAAGTATTTATTGCAAAAAAAATTAGTTTCCAAAGGTACGTCACGGAACATGGTAATAAAGACCCATGGGGACTTGTATACAAATTTGCCGCTGGCAAAGCAAGACCTCCAGAAGTTTTGAACACCATTAGGAAGTCGTCACTGATACGTGGCATGACACACGTTTGGAATTACTTAACTTACTTCTTCCGGACGAAACGCCAGACGAAACTGGGCCTCAAGCAGAAATGCGCGAGATCGCTACCAAATGTAGTTGGGACGATGCGGAAGACCCCCATTTACGTGGGAGGAGGTCACCAACCAGTGCCTTAGCTTGCTTTAAACGTAACAAGTCCCCCGGATTTGAAAACATGAACGCTAAAATAATCCAGCTGGCATGTCCCATCGTAGGGTCTAGCATAGTAAAACTCTTAATCAATTCCGAAAATTTGGTTACTTCTCTAAGGTATGGAAAACGGGTGAAATGATTATAATCAGGAAACTTGGCGATAGAGATCCACTATGTTCGAAATCTTATACACCCATAATATTACTGCCAGTTATGGGAAAACTCCTAGAAAGGTTGATTGCCACTCGCATTACACCGCGAGTTGAACAAAGCGGACTGTTCTCGGACAAGCAATTCGGATTTCGACGTAGTATGTTTACTGAGGATGCGATAGTCCGCCTAACCAACACTGTCAAAACCACTGAAACCTAACACTGTCAAAACCCAAAGTTCTGAATATATTATGGTGATATTCTTGGACATTGCCGGAGCATTTGATAATCTTACGTGGCCTAGTGTCATTGCAAGTTTATCGATCTATAATCTCCCTGAACCCTGAACGGTTCTGTTTTAAAGCAAATTACAAAAGGATGTCCTCAGGGCTCTATTTTGGCTCCTCTCGTCTGAAATATCGTGTTTAACACAAACATGATCAACGACTTTTTTTGGAAATTGCATTGGCGGATGTCAAAGTCATTCTGGTGCACGGCAACTCGAGACTCGAACTTCAGCGCCAGGGTCAAATTGCAATAAATAATATGATCCAGTGGTGCGAAGCAAATAAGATGTCACTATCAGCAGAGAAAACAGTGATGCAGCACGAGCAGCCACGAGAATCTTATAAAATTATTTATAAGTTATTAAATGCCACAGCCACCATTACCGAAAATGACTGAAAATAACTGAAGTGACTGCCACCTTTAAAGAAAATAATTTTATTACAGTGAAACAGTTACAATTTGTGATTTAGCCATCATCACTAAATATTCACTGAACATATGTCACCGTGTTACTATTTCAAATTTTGAATTATTGGTTAACTTACATATTTTGGCTATCTGGGCACTGACCTAGCGTCAAGGTCAGTAATACATAAATAATTAAATATTCAAATGTTCTATCACCATTTCAAAATTTCCGCCTAGTAAATGACTATTATATTTTATAAAGTTAGAAGGTTAGTTGGAATGCGCCCGTTGAGCATCTTCTTTCGACTCACCACAAAGATGAGGAGGGTATTTCGACTGAATGTTGATACTTTAATAGTAATATTCTTCTTGTGATTTGTTCTTGGGAACTCAAAGATATTGCGAACCCCATTCTCGGGACTTCAAGCAGTGCACCACAAACCTTATCCCACAGTAATGTTTCGGGACACATTTCCGCCTCAAAAGTAATAAAAGTAATTCTGATCCATCTGTTTATGGTCTTCCTCTACTTCTTATCTGCTTGTTTCTCGCCATCACTCTTTTCACAAAGCACAATGGTTCTTCACGACGAATGGCACCCACTCCATGATCTTCATCATCCGGTTCCAGCTTATTACCAACATTTATTTTCTACATTTGCTCCTGATAGTTATCTGAATGCTTGACCTTCTGCTCCATATCGTCTACATCAACATTTCTTTTGTCAAATAGTTTGAATCTAGATTGGTCCTGTTTCTGCACGATGTTTTGAATTAGCTGCCTGAGTTCCTTCACACTTTGCTCTAACTTTTGATTCATTGTTTGTTTCCAAACTTGTATTATTTGTTGCGCCTTTTTAATCCGTTGATCAAATTTTTGATTCATTTGTTGCATATATTTACTTTGTTGTGCCCCCTCCGTCTCACGCTTGTCATCTAATTTTTCCTCTATTATCTCTTCGAACTCATACTTATCAGGGTCTAATCCTTGCTTCTGCTTAGACTCATGCAGTCACATTATTAATTCGTTTTAACTGGAATTTTAATTCCACAACCGTTTTCAGGTGTCTTTGGTTCAGCTGAAACTTGTCGCTGAAATAAATCACTGTAATCTTTCGAAATTCTATTAGAGAATTTTTCCAAAAAAACAATCTCCAAATGTCCCAATTTTATTGGGCCACCCTGTTTAGAATTGCGTAATTATACAATCCTGCGAAATAAATGATTCAATTCTTATACAACACATAAATTTTTCCCAAATTCTGTGCTGTGAATTAACTGGGCTATAAACAAGCTGAAAATTCCCTAACACATTAATTCATAAAATGGGTTTTAAAGCCAACCCAAGCTGTTAATATTCTCACAGTTTTCTTTTTATGTATATTATCGGAATCTACCTCATTAATTTCGCTATAAATGTCACCGCTGTCTTTTTTATATAGTACTCGTTTAACACAGGAACAAACATTCTACATAAAATCAACGCAAAAAAATTGGTTACAGACGATAATACAGATGTAAATACAACTGGCATATAGACAGAACGCGTATCCATTAAATAAAAAACAAGGGGGAGATATTTCCATTTCGATTACAGTCAACAAGAGGCATAACAAGAGATGCGCGAGCCCCACGCAGAAAGATTTTTTCGCAATCTGCATGAATTCCCAAATGTTTAATGGTTTTTAATTTTTAATGACAACATTGTTTTGTGTTATGTGCGCGTCCCCTCTTATTAACAACAAAAAAACAACAACACTTTTCACATAAACAATAATCATAAATTGTGTAAAAGTCATAAATATTTAACATACAAATTGGAGGATGTTGGATTTTGTATAGTTTTTGGTACAGTGAGTAGTGTCTTTTGTTAACGAAACAACTTGCGGAAATAAAATATGTACGTACTGTACAAGATGAAATTTAAATATTTTATCAGTAAACAAACCTAAGATGAAGTAAAAATATGTATTGTAGATAGGGTCCATTTATGTATATAAGAACAATAGAATTCCTTTGGTTTAATCAAGGTAAGTTCACCTCTATAGCTATATATAGCTACCAAATAAATATTTGGTTTAAACTTGGAAAAACATTTATATAGGAACTAGGATTTTTCCTCACGGTAGATTTAAATAAACAAAAACCTGTTTGCATAGCTTGTCGTCCTGTACCTCATTGTTATTATAGGATTTGAGTTTAACATGTGTTCAGGTAAAATATTACTACCTATATTCGTAAGCAGCAACTACTCTTCCGCTTAAAGCAATATTGCTCTTTTAGCCATATTTTGATAATGTATGTGATACGGTGAAAGTCCAACATCGATAAATGTCTGAATAAAAATTGGATAAAACTGTTTTATTGCTCCGAAATCAACGAAATGGGAGTCCTATGTTAACGAAATTATTCAAGCTGCACCCCACTCCCATGGACTACTTTTTATGGTATTTATTAAAATTTATTTAGAATATAGCAGGGGCTAATGGCTCTCATGTCGCTTAGCCCACTGATGGGGAATAAATAAACCTTGGAAGATGCGGGGAGGGGTGGCAAGTCAACAAACATTTTGTTAACATCGGACCTATGTAAAATCGGTTTTTAATCGAATAAACAAATTAAAAAAAATCGGATATTTACCGATTTTCGACTTTAACTGTAACATATGCATATAGTAAACATATTGTTCGTAAATTTAAAAAAATCAAGATAAAATGGAAAGTGTGAAAGATATAATTTTTACGGTAGCACGACTATCACCGAAAACGACAGTTTACAGAAAAAAAATAATTCACTGAAAGCATTGACAGTAACGGTATTACCAGCTTCATTTCGAAAAAATACGGACCGATGATTCCACCAGACCAAAAACCACACCAAACTGTCAATTTAGGTGAATGTAATGGTTTTTCATGAATAATTTGTGGATTTCTTCGCACCAGAATCGACAGTTTTGTTTATTTACCGTGCCACTCAGCCTCATCGGAGAAGATGATTTTCTTAAAAAAATCGTTATCGTTTGTAATTATAATTTGTAAACGTTGTTCTTGCGTATATCTCACCATGATGAAATTGTAAACATTACTGAATACAATGAAATAAAAAATGACAGATCATGACATATTACAAATGGCCGAAACGTCACTTAAAAATCATATCATTCCTATTGGAAAACCCTATATTTAAAAAATAAATAACAAAAATTTCGAATATAGCTAATCTTGTAATACATGTATCAGATACTTTATGCTGAAAGTGAACGATCCCAGAGGTCTTCCATATAAAAAACAGACATTATATGGACCGATTATTGCACAAAGCTTTTTTAACTTGTCTAAACCCCTTCAGTGTTTGGGTTAGGAATATAGAGCGGTACTATCCCCTATAATGTATTTAGAGTAATGACATCTATGTTTAATAGAAATTTAGAATAAAAATCTAGACGAATCTAGAGAGTTCCTCTCTGGGTTAAATAGTTGATAACTCGATACGAAATAGGTTGAAAACGAACAAGAATTGTAAATTGTAAGAATGTAAAACTGATAGCTTCAAAATACTTCTGGCCAAGAATGAATACTGATACAAGCAATTGGGCTAAATCTTGTATCCCATGCCAAAAGTCCAAAGTTCACCGCCACACAAAATCAGCGCTTGGTAAATTCCATGGCCAAATGGCAGGTTCGAACACATCCACATGAACCTGGTTGGTCCACTGCCCCAATCGAATGGCTATCATTATATTTTAACAATAGTCGACCGATTTACCCGTTGGCCAGAGGCTTATCCAATCCGAGAAATGACCGCTAAAACCGTAAGTAAGATCTTCTACAATGAGTATATCTGTAGATATGGTGTCCCACTCTTCATCACGACAGACCAAGGAACACAATTCGAATCAACGTTGTTCACCGAGCTCACGAAGCTCCTAGGTTCCCATCGCATTAGGACAACTGCATACAACCCGAAAGCGAATGGTCTTGTCGAACGGTTCCACAGGCAATTAAAATCCGCCTTAACAGCTCGATGTAATACATCCCATTGGAGTTCAGAACTTCCAACTATCCTATTGGGTATTCGAACCTCTGTCAAGGAAGACCTACACTGCACACCAGCAGAGCTAGTGTATGGTCAAAATATCAAGGTTCCCGGTGAATTCTTCATCAACGATCAAAATTCGAACCCAAACACAGATACTTCGGATTTCGTAAAGCAGCTTCGTACCACCATGAGAGGCTTAGTTCCTACGGACACACGACATCCAAACGAACAGGCAACATACATTCCCAAAAATCTGGAAACCTGTTCACACGTATTCGTGCGTGTGAATAGAGTCAGAGGTCCTTTGAGTACACCCTATTCTGGGCTGTATCCAGTAACCCGCAAATTGCGCAAATTCTTTGTTGTGGATATAGATGGAAAATCAACAACAATTGGCATCGACAGGCTTAAGCCAGCATACGGAATACTTGTGGTAAACCCAGTCGAAAAACGTAGTGTTCGAAAAACGGTTAGATTTAATTTAAAACACTACGGTTTTCGATCCAGGAGGGGGTGATGTAGCGGCTCAAAAATCCTTTTCACTTCGTGGCACTCCTCGTAGCAAAACTATTTATACACCGCGCCGCTTAATTACGAGGCATAACTCGTTTTGGTGAATAGCACTATTTCGCCACCTATATTCTCGAATCTCGATATTTATCGATAATCGATAAATATCGAGAATTAAAAATATTCAGACGAAAAAAAGAAATAAGAAACGAAAAAGGACAGTCGGGTTTTGAATTTCAAAGAGACACAGTCTCACGCACATACGCGGTGAAAGTTAAAAAAGTGAAAGTGCCGAACAATCGTTCACACGCATCAACCATCTTGTTGAACATGTGGAACGACATTTATAATAAAAATAATAAGAATAAATAAATAAAATAGTACATAATAATAAAATATAGTGAGTGTTATTAATTATTAATAATAAAACACGGTAACACCCGCCAAGCCCTAGGGTAGACCACTTGCCACTTTCAGCATAAAGTATACGTCACAAGGTCTTTCCATAAACCACTGTCTACATAATCTTCTAGCTTTGTGCAACAATCGTTTCAAATCATGTCTGTTATTTATAAGGCCCCCTGGGATTGAACACATGACATTCTCAGCATAAGCTACGATTCAATGCTTTCCCAGAAACCGTTGTCTGTATAAGGATGTTTTGATTTTTAAATAAATGTTTTTAGTTAAATCTTCGTGGAACGATCGATCGTTTGGCACTTTCAGAATAAAGAACTCATCGAGACTTTTCTAGAAACTAATCTGTCTATGTAGGGGTCTTTTGGCCCTTTTAGTACAAAATTTTTCATTTAAGCTTTGTGCAACAATCGTTCCAAATAATATGTGTTATTTCTATGGGCGACTACTGAGATCGATCATTTGGAATTTTCTGCATAAGGTACACAACAGAACTTTCCCAGAGACCACTGTCTATATAGGGATTTTTTCATCTTTTTAGAACAAACTTTTTCGTTGAAGCTTTGTGCACTAATCTTTTCAACTAAAGATTAGTGCACAAAGTTTCAACGAAAGATTTTGTTCCAAAAATATTAAAATACCTCTATATACACAGTTGTTTCTGGAAAGGGCTTGTTGTGAACTTTATGATCAAAGTACCAAGTGATCGATCACAGGCCGTTGGCCATATAAATAACATGCATTGTATGGAAAGATTATTTATACCTTTCTTAGAAGCCACTGTCCATGTAGGGGATCCTTGATTTTTTTAGAACAAAATTTTTAGTTGAAATTTTGTATACTAATCCTTCCAAATTATGTCCGTTTTTTATATCTCCGGCCCATGGGATCGATCACAAGTGTCGCTTTCGGTGAGTTTTCGTTTGCGGACTCTATGTTAGCCGAAAATTTCCAGCCAAAATGTCGATAACGCAGATTCAAATTAAATAACCGAAAATGGCAGCTGATAAATGTCGGTAATAAATATCCACGAAAATATCGGGCCGAAAAATTCCGATAATGCAGTGCCTCACAAGGACTTTTCATTTGCATTTTTTTACACTCATGTCACTTTAAACGATCAATTTTGAGAAATTTTCAATTTTTGTATGTGTGGTACGAGTTTATTCAAGCGAGTTTCCTCGGATCCCCAACATGAAAATTGACCTGACGGTTCCCCTATTTTAAATAAATTATGTCACAATAAGACACTCAATTTGTACTACCTTCCAGACAAGATACTTTCGAAGCTCAGCACTATATAGGCTTTCTAGATCTTATCTCAGTTGACAAAAAAAATTGTTTCGTATTGTAAAACTACAGTTACAGTTGAAAATGTTTGATTTTGAACATTTTTCGTTAATGGAAGAACAAAATAAAAGTTTTTGATATGCAAAAATATCTTTAAACATCACAATTGTTTATCTGCTGGCTGCATTATAGTCATTTTTCGGCTACGAGATTTCGGTTGTTTTAGTCAAATCTAACTTATATACTGATAAAGTTTTCGGTGAATTGTTTTTTAGTAAATTGATGTGGAACCAATTTTCGCATGCGAAAAAATTTAGCGTTGAAGATTTATAATATTGTACAATTATTTAAATTTAGGCAATTTAAATTAGTGAACGTACAAAAATATGTGCTTTTACCATCAGAATTAAAGTAATTTTTAAACGCTCGGACATTTTACTTCCAAAGTGCATAAAAGGAATTGACTTGTGAAAGTAAGACCTTTACTATTTTATGCACCTGGACGATTTTACTTGATCATCTTTATAGATTATTCTTGATAAGTTTCAGAAAATGAAGTTAGTTAATATTTGGTTCAAACGCGTAATTAACTTTCAACAAATTTTAAAATAGCGAACGTGCATTGCAAATTGCTCCCGATTTAGAAAGTAAAAATGCAATAAATGAATTGTAGAACCAGAAAGTATGAAATATCAATAAATTGAAGCACATGATAACATCATTGGTTGGAACACAGAGGGTTCCGGACTCAATGCCACATTGGGTATGTTGTAAAAATCAGTGTTAGCAATTCCAACTCCAATGTTACTTTTAAGAGTTTAAATTGAACTGTTATATACATATCGATTACAAACACATTAAGAAATACGGTTTTATATGCCCACTTACGAAAGCAGTCGAAACGTACATAAGAATTTCTCTAGACCGGTGGTCATTATCCCAAACGAAATTGACTCACTTATCGCGCAAGTACACCTGTTGCAAAAAATATCAGAAAATTTCTCTTGCACGACTTGTGCGATTAATTTATGATCTATTTGCGTATACTCGAACGTAACGTATAAAATCCAACAATTGCGTATGATAACATTGAATTACTAATCGTTTTATATATTTAAGAATTTCTTCTTAAAGAAAAATTCATATAACAACAACAAGGCACGACAACGCTATTAAGCATCCAATTTCTACAAATCAAAACAATAAACCCACATGCGCGCGTACTTTAGAGTATCGCGTTGCTTTTCACACAATAATTTGTTGTTGTTGTTGTAATTTCAATTTCTTATTTTCATTTGTATATTAATCTTAATATTTAAGAATAATAAATAAATCTAACGGAATTAGAACGTGCACAATCGTTCAATTATACGCGAATAAGCCGCAGATATAGTAGACAGACAAACAAGAATTATTATCCCGTTGAAATGTTTATAGATGGAACCCGCTTAGCGGAGTTTTTGTGGTGAATGCAAAAATAATGTCGATTGGATTCATTTCTATAAATTCTAAATGTGCAATTAGATTAACCGAAACTAGATTTATTGCAAATTTAATTGAAATGTGATCGAATTATACGGAGCACGGTTGTTGTATCGAGAGAAATTCAATTTTTTGTGCAGATTATAGCGGATCGCACGGATGAGGAGATGAATGTGGTGAAGTGGTAAAGTGGTGGCAAATTTAATTTATGAATATCGGTATAAATTTGCAAAATTGATCACGATCAATAATATAGTGCTTTAACCTTTATCTATAGTAATTGCAAATTTACCGCTATTTCATTAAATACCAACCATATTGTGTGTAGAGTACAATAAGCAAATAAAATAGAAAACCACAAAAAATTTATCAGAAAATCGTGAAATCAATTTACTTTAAGTTTTTAAAATCATATTAGTTTATAATAGCAATTGTTGTGCATTTTATCTCGTTTTATTTAGAGTATAGCAGAATTCACATTTCTATGGGTTTCTTGATTTTTCTATTTAAAGTTCTTATCATAGTGGCGAGACAATATACTTCGATTACATGACGAAATGATTTTGAACTTTGACTGGTAATGAGATTATGCTTAAATTGAACTTCCTGTACATTTTTTAGTTTTGATATCAATCTAAAGCAGTGGTGACATATGACATTTGATTTAAATTAGGATAGCATTATACTGCAACCTTAGCTAAATAGACTAAACTTGTGTTGAACTGGATCGCAAATTAGTATACACCGATATGTTATTGTGTCATTTTTATGTCTCCTGTCACCCACATTACATATATTTTAATGCCATCTAATTTAAAAAAATGCAACAGAAACCGCAGGTCTAAGCCTCTCATCTACCAAAAGTTGACTCAACAGTCCTAAATTGAATGATTACTATTTCATTCCTTGTACAGAACTTGATTTGAAAAAATATGTTCAGCTAAGAATGAGATTTCACAGCACATTCAAACTAAAATAGTTTGTTTACGAAATAACAGGGACATTGTACAGTAAAGGATGAAACACACCAAGGGCAGCGCAGCAATTTGTTTGGTTTTAGTAGTAAAATCGACTTGAGTCAATTTTATCGGGGTTATGATTAGCAGTAAATTGAAGTTGCATAATTTCTTTAAATTTAAATTTTTCTATTAAAATTACAAAATATTTGATTTATTTTAACGGAAATATCCTTATTTATACTCAAACTATGATTTAGCTTCATTACACAAGTGAATAAGCTTATATTTAAATTTGCTGCTGGAGTGTTTTATCCTTAAATATGTTTATGTAAAAAGTTATTCTAGCCATGGCAACTCAATCGAAGATAGCACAGAAACTTATGCTTAAATGGTCTGATCCTCTTTATGTGAATATTTAATTAATCTATACAGTTCGCCCTTCGCATCGGCCGTATTGAAAAATTAAGAAAATTTTTCATAATTCGTTTTTTAGTGAGAAGTTTCGAATTATCCGATGCTAAGTTTCCACACGTATTTAGAACCGAGAAAAATTTCATCATGTGTTCGCCTTCGTACTTCCGATCCTCCTAGTATTTCAAAACAAGCCAATGAAGCAGTGTGGTCATGTTTTTGAGGAGTCCAATACCGTTGGACCTAGTGGTTTGTTGTAATGAAGATCAACATCGCGGTGAGAATTACGGATTACGGGAAAATATTAGTATATTTCCAATTAGCAAAATAAAAGTAAAAAATTTCGTAAAATTGATTTACGAATATAGGCAAATACTGAATAGTAAGTGAGAAAAATACCGATTGTTTTCGATAATGTAAAACTATCGATCATACAAACCAAAAATAGGACCACCGCGAGTTGAAAAATCAAATATAAAACGAACATGATTAGTCGTTTATTTCATTTAATTCACAAAAACTATTATTTTCAGTTTATAATCGAATAAAAAATAAAAAATTTAAGTTATAACCATTATAACCGGACAAAACCTGATATCCGGAAAGTTTCCGTCTTTGAGAATTTTTACTACACGTTGTATTTTGATTCATTGGGAAATTTTTAAGTTCATTACACAAACAAAAATTGTACTAAATCTGAAATGGAGACTATTTCGCATAAAATATATTTTGTTTCAGTAGAAGTCATCCAATTGTCAATAATTGAAATAAGTTCTCCTCAAGGAATTAGTGTCGATTTTTAAATTTAATTATATATTTATTATTTAATTAGTTTTAGTGTATTTATTTAATTTTAAGACATTTGTTTGAAACACTTTAATTTGTTCAAGTGCTAATTTAATTGTATACAAGTAATAATTAATAGTAATTAATTGTACTCACAAGTAATTTTTGTTTCACAAAACACGAGAGATCATGTTTGAAAATTTCTGTAATGGTGGAAGACATCGTAAGTACCCATTGGCACTATAAATAATATTGTTTTTAATTTTATGTTAAGTAAATCGATATGTTAAACATTCTGGTAAGCTGCTTTATCCTTTAAGTGCTTAACGTGTTTAGTTGCTTCAAAATTTAATAAGCTTGACAATACTTTGTTGATATTTGTCCATTACCCAAATTCGTTGACATGCTGGTTTCATGTAATGTTGGTTTAAACGTCCTTACGGTATTTTGAGGAGCGGTAAAATTTTGAAGATAACTGATTTTAAATTTAGTAAGCAGATTTGCGTTGCTTTACGAAACATAAACCAAGCTGATCAGATCAAGCGTCAAGAATTTAGGCTTATATTATAAATTGCAGTCGGCCAAGTTTGATGTTCTTGGAATTAAAACCATTGATCATGGCTCGTCAAGCCGTGATTAATAGTTTTAAATCCGGTCTTGCAAAGTAACCGCTTTAATAGTAACTACTTTAATGCGCATTTATTGCGTCAAAGGCATACATTTTTTGGGTTGTGAAGCGTTGGTTTCCTTCAGAGTATAATAACACAGGTTATTATACTCTGATTGCAAATCCTTAAAATTCCGTTCTCGTACATTTGAAGATACAAAAATCCATTTGGACGAATATATTTACAATATCGTACAATCCTCGAAGTACACAACGATTAATCCAGCTGATTATTTAAAGCAAATTTATTTGTTATCCGTTTGAATAAAACAACAAAACCGGCAGACATTTTAAAATGTTTGGTTGGGTAATTTTTTTAAATTTAATAACAATAAGGCCACAGGGAACGCGCGAAATTGCTAAAGAAGAACAGGCTAATTCTAATTGCGGGAAAGTAGGAAAGGGCATATCGTACATTAGACGATGATTATCTAAGAATCCATTTTGGTGAATATATTTACTATAGTGCCATACAACCCTTGGAAATATAAATCAAAATTCAGAAACGTTTATCGCGCATTTTGGCAATTAGAGTTCTTACATTTCTAATGATTACGAACTGCTCAACGAGTGAACATAACCGATAGAATAACCGACAAACGTTACGTTTTAAATTGCTCGGCTGTCCAAAACTCAATCGCAGATTGCAGGAATTATGGAAAGTATCGGGATATTACCCGATCAAGAATACAACACGGAAATTTTAGTGGGCATCAATTTGACCGATTTTGTTCCATTGTGTCTCTAAAAATTGCAAATAGCAAACCATAAATTAGCAAATTGATTTGTTAGTTAAATAGCAATCGAACGAATTTATAAGGTTTTTTGACAAAAGTACTTTACACACGATCAAGAATACAACACTTTATATCGTTACCATATAATGGTGTTTAGGTATAAGGTCTATAATGGAAAACAGTAATTTTGATAATACTACTTCAATGCACAAATAAATGCGCAAAATTAGGGAGATATTGGCTGTTGGAAATTATTATTATTTTTAAGCTAACTATGGTTGTATACCTTGTAAACTGGAATTTAAATTTTGCGAGAAGCTTCTTGGTAACAACCACGAGATCAACCTGTTACAAATTTAATGACATTTTGCGATCCATACGAAAATTCCAGTCAACTTAGTTTATAAGGATTAGGGAGTAAATTCGCGTTCCGAGTAGGTTTGAATTGTCCATAAAAAAATTTGATACCACACAGTGAAAAAGCTAACTAGACTGCCAAATGCTAATTTTATTCACGAATTTTGACGATAACTATGTTTAATTTTCTGAGTTTTGGGTTAGATTTTTAACAAAATTAAAACTCTACTCCTAGTTCCTTAGACTAATACCTCCGACAAGTGGTTATCGGTGTTTTGGAAAAGGCAAGAATTATCACAAAAATTTGCTCATATGAAAGGATTTGAGTCTTCACAAAACACTCAACAAATTATACTCGTAGGTTAGCAAAACTTATTCTCGAGAAAACGGGAGATTTAAATATATCTAATGTAATTTCTTATGTTACCTTCAAGAGCTATAAAACGTCTTCATAAAATGGTTGATTGATATCAGAATACACACCTCCGATGCTTTTGAAGATACAACTAATCCTTAACCAACAAAACCAAACGAATATTTGTGTGGGTAAAGTTAAAGAACAATGCCATTCAGGCGAAATGTTGACTTTCATCAAATTAAGTTAATTCCATTTTTAATTTTTTCCTTATAATTAGCTATTATAATTTATAGTTCATTATAAATGAAAAATTAAAAATTATGATTTAAATAATTAATTTAAGTAACTAAAAATTAAACATTGACATTGATGTAGTATTAAGAAATTCTTAAGAAATTTGATATCTCGAGACCTAATATGTTTACCACCAATGTCAGTGTGATTTTCTAAAAAGTCTAGACTAGGACTAAACCAGTAGTTAAACCTTTGGCGTTTGGATCGGGAAGTACCGGGTTCAAATCCCGAATTAGAGTATTGGTTTGTAGGTTAATAGGCATATTGCCAAGAGTCACCCAAATGTATTGATCACACCCACAGATGAAAATTATAACCTTCAAGAGAAAATTCCAAATATTTAAATTTAGCAAACTAATGACCAATTTAGGTAAGAATATACGTATAGATTAAGATTCATTAACCCAGGCACCAAAATTCTGTTTTGAGTAATAAATTGAATAAGGAATAATAAATTTCTACGCCACACTTATCCAAAATTTATAACTAAAAGCTATTTCCAATATAAAACTTTATGTACAAACTATAAAAACACACCTACTCATTAATTAATCGATCAATATTTAAGAAGATTTCCAAATTCCAAAAGAGATGTTTGTATACTTATATAGTAGCAAGAAAGCGATAAAATTTTGTGCAGTATCTTTAATCCTAAACCTATCATTCACGCGTCATAACAACATTTCGTTTACGAATACAAATCTATGTCAACATAAACCAGCATCAATCGTGATGTTAGATTAGAGATACAATATAAAATACATCGTAAACAATAAATTATGTATGAACATATGTTTTGATTCTATTCAATTCTAACAGCTCTAAGCTATATAGGCGTGATAGATCAATATCAATTCTATACATACATAGTTATTACATTCACGAGTGTCAACAATTTTTCAAACAATCTTAGATGAAATAAAAAAGAAATCAACTTGAAATACGTCCCAAGTTTATGCGAGTTCTGTATATAAGTTGTTGATCTAATCTAATACTGGATTAGATTCAATAATATCTAATTAAATTTTATTATACTTAGTTGTTCTACTTATTTGCTTCGTACATTGTTTACTGTCTTAAATCCAAAGATCTCGTATAGATTGAATTGATGGGCGTTCCATATCTATTTACCTAATTCAGCATTCTCTTAATCGCTATGTTTATAGATAGGTTCTGCATTGTTCTAGGAACGTATATCGGATATATATATATACATAGAATAGGTGTGAGAAGATGAAACGAATTATACGACTTAATTGATCTTTAATTAACTCGAAAAGATTAGATTAGAAAAATTTAAAATTCTAAAATACTCGTATAGTATTCCCGCATTTGTGTATAAATTATCCGGTAATCGTATTTTAATCGCATACCATATAGCAGGTTATGGTATGAGTGTGCGTGCCTGCGCCTTTGTTGTATATGATAAACATCAAAGTCACATCAAACAGAAAATCTTTATGGATAATGCTCGTAAAATACGAAATAGAATTTTTTTAAATTTTTAGCTGGGTGGTCATCCACTATATATACATATTTGGAATTAGAATTTTATTAGACCCGGTCGCACAGCTTATATAAATTAATGTTACATCTGCACAGCCATTTTGTTTCGGATAATCACATCCGACATCATAATTTAAAATACCAGTGCGCGAAAAAATGCCAACGTCGACAGCACAAATTATATAAATTGTCACATAAATCAACAAACCCAACATAAGCCATTTCACAATATTCGTTTAGCTGTAAAAAATGGTAAGAAATCATAATATATTTTGATGATGATGATGATGAAGAAGATGACTATCAACCCGATGAAATGTTGCTTTTGCTGTTGTACATAAGCAAAAAATGTTAAGACAAAAGATTCTTGAGTTGATTGCTTTTGATTGAATCGCATTTTACTACTATGGGGATGAGTAGAATATGAGGAAAGAATGGGCAGTTAAGATGTCGTGTAAGTATCATATCATGTTTGAACCATAAAACATAAAAATTGTACAAACAAAGAGTAGTTTATATACATGATAATTGTAATTGTTGTGTACAATATTACGTTATGTAATACCGACAAGGTTCAGGAAATGCTGGAATTGCAATTTACTGTACGTGATTTTATTTATCGAGATGTTTTATTCTCTTGAAACCTTTATAAACCGGAATATTTATTATTTTTTGGGTAAAATGTGAACCGTTCGGCACATATCTAAATATTTTTGACATCGGTGCAGCGAGTAAAAACGTAGTGCATGGTGAAGATGTTCTTATGCGATCCTACGATAATTGGCAACTACATTTTTTCTACCAGCATTAAATCAAATTGATAAATTAATTTATCATTTTTTATGTCAAGGTAGGATAATCCGTACCGAAGTGAACTTTTTAATGAAAAGTGTAGCTACACAATAAAGAGGAAGTGTTAAAAAGTGAAGCATTGATAATTGATACGAGTAAAGTGTAGATAAGATAAATGTTCTTTAAAATTTATATTGGGCAGAATTATTGGATTGAAATATTATGAATCTAATCTTAATCATCTATTACCTATTTGTTGAGTCCTAAAGTGCTGATAAGCATTAAATTTTTATGTGTAAGAATTAAAATTTTCAAAATAAAACAAAATTAATTCACTCTTCAACTAAGCAATTGTTTTCACTTTAGTAGACCCAACCTGTGGTAATCTACTAGTTCCTTAAAGGGTATAAACTTTTGCTGAATGCCGAAATAATCTCCATAGAAGTTAGTTAAGTCGGACAAAACGAGAACAAAATCTTGGCCACGATCCTGCCTCTGGAGCAGAACCACGCTTATCTCGGGAAACGATAGAAAGTCGCCTAAATACCGGAACAAAGACGACGCAGCGACGCAGCCTAAACATATAAACCTAATAAATAGCCTTTCAAATGGTACAACGTCCTCATGCTCCAGATTTATCAAAACACTAGCAACATATCCAAAAAATATGTAATGCTAAAAATAAAACAACTTGAAATATTCCAATACGGAGGAAATAACGAACCAATGCGATCTTAGTAGAACTTGAAGAAGACGTGCAAACGTCTGACTATTTTAAAATAGATTATTTTGATCAGCTACAAGAAAAACTATAGACCGACGATAAAACAACCACGTAGGGGAGCAGTACAAATGAAACTGCCAAAAGTAGTAATTTACCTTTACGGTAAATATGAACGATGAAAAATATTTAACAACATGTTCACTGAGATGTTTAATCAAAACAACAAAATATCCGACACTCACTGTGTGACATATTTAAAGTCATACCTACAGAAACGAGCAGATCAACTCATCAGTCACCTAACAACAACACTTGCCAATTACCAAACAACTTGGAGCATAATGCAAAATGTTGTCATTGCAAGGTTGCTCGTTAACCATAAATTCAATGCACTACTGTCAATTCAATGCACATAATATACTCGTAGTTCTTCCTTCGGAACATTCGTAAGCTGTATATTAATGGAAAAGTTGGACTCGAAATCCATCAGGCTTTAAGAATCACTCAAAGGAAAACCCAGAGAATAAAAATAAATTTAAATCCCTGGAAGCCATGGGCAATCACAAACCAACCACAAGCCGACCACGATACACACTATCGCTAAAACGGGTGTACACAACCACTGTGATCAGGACATGTTGGGTAGAAAGCTATAAAGCACGACACAGTTTAAATCAAAGTCAGCAGTTCAAAAACATACAACTTCATGTACATTGTTTAAACCGGCACCAAGGTACATATTGTCAAACAAAACCATGCGTCGTGTGTAAACTACACTGCAATAACGCAGCATCAACTAGCGAAACTGGAGTAAAAATGCTGAAACATCCATGGTAAATCAAAGGGGCTACGTTTTATAACCATCCACAGTTTTTAAAGCCGCAACTTGCACACTTTCAAGCCGGTAATTTATTCAACCTTAAATAACAAATTTGACATCTCCATCTCCGGAATAGAAGGATAAAGCAGGCATTTGTAAATTCACAATCAATATAAAACTCAAGTCCTATATTCGATGAAAATGTTGGGCAGAGATCTGTAAAAAACGTGACGTTTACGTTGTTACTAGGCGCAGAAAGGAGTTAAGATCGTGTTTTGAGAGACTTGTAACTGAGGTATGAGCAGTCACAAATACAATTTAAAACAATCAATCATTGAATACATGAAGAGTATCTGCAAAAACCATGCATGATATCTTGGTATTGGCTTTCATAAAAAAGCGATCGTACTAAATAAACTGACAAAAGAGGAGGAGGGCGAATCAAATAATCATAATCAAAGCAGTGAAGTGATGCACTAGGACAATAAAATCTAATAATAACTGAATGAAACTTTTCACTAGTAGGTTCCAAGATCCAATCTTATGCCATTTTAGGGTCCGGTATAGTGGAAATCGAGGCCAGCTGCGTGCTCAGAGACTCTGATGTTCACATTATTGCTGTAGGTCTAGCCCAACACAATATCAACAAATTTTCTTGCCATTCAACTCATTAAAGGCATGGTGCCAACAACTTACGGAAATTTAGTGTGTTTGTCAAAAATAAAACAAAGAAAGATAATGAATTAAACGTTCTTACTAATCACGCCAGAAACAAAAAAATGTGAATAAACGAGATATTGAAAGACGAGGAAGAAATTATTGTCTATCACAAGAACGTTCATTATATTCACCATTATGTATGTGATGATACACATCTTATTTGGGAATGCTGTAGCTATAGGAGTCATCTTGGTTAAAATCAAATTAAGGGGAAACTGTGTCTCGAATCACAGATCACCTTTCTCACTAACGCAACCAGAAAAAAGCATCGTTTAGCAATAAGAAGTTTTTATGCTCAGGGTCGAGCCCGTAATATGGTGAGATGTATGTACATATAAGTAAGACCTTTTAGATAAAAATAAAGCAGAATTAAAAATAATTTACATCTGTATATTTCTCTCACTCTGATTATTTAAACCCCACCCCCAAAATCAGGTCTCTGCTCTGATTTTGTTTAATAATCAGTATTAAACAAAATCAGAGCAGAGACCTGATTTTTCAACCAAAATATATTGCATAACACTAATTCCTTTTAAAATTAAACATTTGTAAAATAAATATATAAAATTTAAATATATTAAAATTTTAAAATCACAAAACCTGAAATCGTCCTCCAGTTTGCAAACGATAGATTTTATTTTGAATATATCAAAAAAATATTTTTTTCACACATCAATGTAAATTACTCTTAGATGAATACTAAACAAGTAATATTTTAAGAAAATCGATTTTAAAATAATTATTCTGTGTTTGAAACTAAATTTCTCAAACGAAGAATTATGCTGAAAATGCCTAATGCCTAATTATTAGTAATTTATTAGTTATATACCTACAAAAATTGAATAGGAACAATAAAAGACACATCTCACGCGCCACATTTATTTCAATATAGTTATGACTCAGTTTCGTAGCCTCGAATAAAAATTTTTTTGATCAGAAATCGTCGATCAGAATTGGCAGGATGTAGGATATAAATAAAATAAAATCCATCAATATCAATCATACCCAATCTATATTATAATTGCTGTTTATTCTACGCATGTTCACAACATCTTAAGTCAATAAAATCCAACAGCAAGATAAATATCTCGGGCGAAGGCCACCGCATACAAAAACGTTTACATTTACCTAACCACATAAATCATTTACGTCGTGTCATTTATAGCTTTGCATCAGAATTAATTAGAATAATTGCTATCAATATACTAATTTAATAGTCAAGTATTAAATCATCTCTTATTTAAATAAATATGCAAATTAGATTATCGATCGTATCTCTCTGTGTAGTTAGTTAGTGTACAGCGTGTATTTACATGCCTAATAGGCAAATGAGAGAAAATTAACATTCTGACTAATTACTCATATAAATATTCTACGTCTACCTAGATATCAATCACAACTAATTTTTGTTACCGTATATGGAATAATAATTATATCTTGTGTACTGCGGAACCTTATTTTTCTAGGTGACTGAATCAGTTCTACTCCAATAATACTCAAATAAAATTCTTAGGTTTTAAAAAGTCCAAATTGATTGGCATCGTTCATTTCATAATACAATGTTTATTCATTTGTACTGAAAGCGTATATAGAAATCATATAAAATGCACCACTGAATACTGCTACTACTCCATATAGATTCTAATCATTTTAATGTTTATAATCATAAATCATATGTTATGTTAAAAAACCTTTTGAACCGAAAATTTACTTTTGTTTCGAATTGTTTTTACAGGAATTTAGCGTATACCAGATCACATCAATGTCATTTTACCAAGCTATGCGGAAAAAACAGTGCCAAAGCAAAATGGTAGAAATCCATCAACACAATTCACAAACATTTTAGTAATAAAATATTCCGCCAAATTTTTGGGTTACAGAACATTAAACATCACCAACATTAATTTAATTTTAAAATATGTTTATAGGCCCCAAATTCAACGCTTTGATTCAATTTCAAACTTCAAGGGTAATGGCCACGGGCAATAAAAATTATTAAATCACCCAATTCACCATGGTATGAACCATTCACATAAATTATTTATATCGAATGAGTTTACTAAGTGCGCAGTGCGTGTGGTATTCCTGTAACTCTTTATAATTGAATCGGTTGCATTCTGTAAAAGGAGATAAAAGCACGCGCGGTTTAATTTATTGGATGAAAACTATTAATTAAAGTAAGCAAGATAAAATCAGCGTTTACATGTGTAAATTATTCGCAAAAACATTAAGAAAAAAAATTATTCGCCAAGGCCACCGTCATATACAATATAGAGAGGTAAAGAGAATCGATTTTCATTATGCATGTCTAATGTCCAGATACGAGTAGTTAGTAAGTAATTGAAAGTTGTTTGAATATGTGGATGAATATACAGCCACACCAGTAGTTTACTAATCTATTTGCATTTGCAATTAAGGTTGCGCGTAGCGCTCAAAGATAATTGAGTTACTATAATACAACGTTACTTATTTTACAATTACAGAACGACATCGATTAACTGCGATGTGAGATTTTTTAAACAGTTTAAAAAAATTTTAGAAACGAGAATAGAAACATTTATTACAAATTTGGATTTCATGTTCTTCACTTAATAAAATTATTGACAGATTTTTTGGCTAATTCTGTTTTGATAGCTGTCGAAAGTGGAAGAGTTTGTGTTTGTTTGCAACCATGGAAAAAAAACAATATGTTTTTCTCTGTGTATTGTACCTTGCGATTTCTTTTTGTCTGCAAACATGAAACAGTGGTTTGGCGGTTCATGTTCAGTTTCACGTCAGTTCAAAGGTCTTTCTCACAGAGTTCGACAAAACACATTTTTTAAATGGCTTAAATAAGTTGGAATATCGCTGAGCAACACCAATATGGCTGTAAGAAGATTAATGAGTAACTAAAAAATTAGTTTCTTTCTCTGACACAGGCTCTTATCATACTATTATGATCTCATCTATTAGTTTGGTGGACATCAATTCAATGTGGATTGACCACTTGCGGGAGACATTAATTCACCAGAAAATATTCAATTATTTGTTAGAAAATTAATGACGATTTGTGAAATTAGTCCCATCTTAGTAATATTAGAAGTAGTTGTATACCAGGAACACAACTATCCAGATTTTAGTAGTTTAGTTGCGTTGCGATTGTTCACGGCCAATCTGGAATATTCAGCGCGGTAAATAAATGAGGATGTGATTGAATCATTCTTGAGTGAGTCTTTGGATGCACATAATTGTAAATGGTGTTAAGTGAATTAATTAATAATTGTGTGAAATATTTGTTTTTGTGTTTTAGTGTTTGAAAATAACAGCGGGAAAATTATTGTAGGAATATATCTGGGTTTTCGTGAATTACGAGAATTGGTGTTGAATTCTAACGATCAAATTCTAATTATAACAGTATTCACAATCCAGTGATTCAAATCGGCTTTGACAGGGAAAATTGATAAAAATACAGTCCCCATAGTACTTAGGTTCCTTTCTAAATTTGTTTGTTAAAATCAGTGAGACTTGTTTCAAGTGTCCGAAAACCTCTATCTATCTTGGTTAATTCCGTTAGAGGTCTCTGTTGATTCTCTTTAAACTTGTTTTCTAGATTTTACTATCGGAGTGAAGTTTATGGCACAATAACAAAATATACACTGAGCGACTAACAAGTCTAGACATTTTTAAGAACGGTAAAAATTAAATTTATCCGCACAACATTCGTGAATCCTGATTTAAACGTACCTTTTAGCTGTCTTGAATTTTGCTATAATAAATTTGACTTAGCTTCGATATATCGGACATAAAACGAGGCATTGGTGTATTTGGACAATTTTTTGAATGAAACTTATTAACTAAATTTTTTAAACCAACCCCATGAATCGCATTGAGATGATCAAAGTGGTTTTATATAGGCATTACATGTAGAACTGTTCTTACTAAAACAAATGATCAAAATTTTCGGAGGGGAAAAGGAATATTATGGAGTAAATGGGTCGGTGTGTAATTCAAAACCACCTCAATTAACTCTATCGAAACCGTAGAGACCGAGTTAAGGTTGTCCAATTTATAATTCTCACGGATTGTTTTTTGATTGGGTTAGAAATTTTTGGTTTTTGGTGCTAAAACTTCCGGAATTTTGACTTTGAGTAAAATACATTAAATGCCGGGATCAAGGCTTTATGTATTTTGATGATTCGGTTGCTGATAACACACACTGAGTCATCAATTTTAGAAGAAATATCAATCTGCTGCTACTCATTGGTTATCAGCTTACAACTCTGTGCTATCGACAATCTTACCAATTTTTACAAATTGAACATAACTATCCTTGACGACATACGTTGACTATAGATTTGTCAGAAACTGATAGTGCATTCGCGTGCTTCTATCTAAATCATTATTATCACATAAGGCCATTTCAAACTCAAGCTTTGTCAAAAATTACCTCAGTTTCTGATTTGGATGGAATTATTAGATTTTTCAAACGGTGCAAAAATCAAATGTCGTTGCCAGCTAAACATTAACTTACAGAGCTTTTAATGGTACATGAGCATATAAAAGAATTGCGTTAATTGCGTTGTGGTCCATAGTCACTTCTGGCACAATTTCGCCAGCGGTTCCGGCCATTGAATGGTCGATCTCTCGCTAATAAGATTTACCAAAATTGTGTTTGAGTGGTTCCAAGTTCACCATTCACTATCACTTATGTTATGTGGTTCATTTTTAACTCGGAATCAAAATCAAAGAAGCAAGACTGAAAATAAAACATACATGGCGGTCTTTATTTATTTCACTACAAAGGCCGTGTACAATGAACTCGTCTCAGACCTGTCAATCAGCTTGACACACTATCCAAGTTTTGGTGGCCTGTGGGAAGCTATCTCGAGTCTTTTAAGTAACATTTTCGACGATTTCCACGAAGTATCAATCATACAATATTAAAAAAGCTCGAAGCATGCATCAATTCTAGGCCTACAATACCACTATCCTATATGAAGCGATTAGTCAAATGGAAGGTCGTAGAACAACAACCAGGCCATCTTGATCAACGATGTCGTATTGAGCCAGGGAGACCTTTTATCACCATCAACTTGAACTTTAGGACAAATATTGCAAATGCACCGCGGAGTTGACCATCACCCGAGTGGTACCTGCAGTTGACGAGGATTGGTTTATTACCGATTTAGAACTCACCACAATTGTGATGTGTGGAATTATATAATTCAAGGTGCCTCGAGATGTTGACGTATCTTTAATGTTATGAATACCGAACCAAATTGATTATGTTGAATGTTCTCTTTAAATGAAGAGAGAAGTTTGTCTCTGCTTTTATTCTAACTATAATTGCTGCTGCGACGAATATGCACCTTGTTGGCGAGTTTTTTTTATAAAATAAATTAATAGCAGGGTTAAATGAATCTAAAAAAATATTAATAAAATCTAAAACTTAAACAGAAAGAAAAATGAAAATGAAAATTCGACATACAATCCACATCGCAACTACATCTTTTCGTACGAGATAGATACACGCAGAACTTGGCAATTGTAAAATTTACTAATCTAAAGAAGTAAACGAAGAACTGGAAAGAGCACTTGCAATCGCTGATAACATTAAGCCATTTTATACGAATGATGCAACAATTAGAAAGATAAACATCCCTACCCAATAGATTTTTACCTGCTTCTATGTTACTGTTGCTTCAGAAAAATTCGAAAGTATGCTTAGTATTTCGAAAGTTTTTTTGGACTATAAGAGAAAATCTGAAAATGGTTAAATCGAATTATCGATTTATTAAAGAGACTTATGCAAGCTTGTATGCAAATGCAAAGAGGTGAAATGTTTCTTAAATAATCCTGTTTGTATTTTTAGGACAATTTTAACACGGCTTTCCCACCTGAAATATGTATACCATTGCAATTTACTTTCTCTTTCTAAAAAAATTTGCCAATATGGAGTCAGGTGTGGTAAATTTCGGAATCTAGAACATCACTTGAACAATATTTTTCCATGTAAGCAAATGTCCACGGAAGAATTGGTTTTACAGGTGCCTCAATTCCTATTTTATGAACTGTTTGATGTGGTAACATTAGTTATAATAAAATACAACATAATATAGAAAACACTGTTCTACGAGGTAAGATTACAATTCTAACTGACTTCAAATTATATTTACGTTCTTACCCTTTCCACCAAAGTAACACACCCGTTCCAGTTCCGATCGTTTTATACTCAAAGAAGAAATTTATTTTACCTGCAAATAGATAAGAAAAATTATTATTTTTAGATATATTATTTACTGTTATTAATTATACATTTAAATTATAATTGGGAGTTTAAAGGGTGGCAGCTGATGTACATTTTTGTATACCGAACGCACAACATTTCTACTATAATTTTTTTTATTAACGTTTATGGCAGTCGTAGTATCAAAATATCTGGTAAATGCAGGAACAAAATACTTATTTATCGCATTATCAAATTTCAATTTTGTGTACCGAGCGTTCAACAGTCAACATCAGCCAATAATAAACAGCTAACAAACTCCCAGAAACTGTCTTATGTGAATGTTAATTTGAAGAATTTTCCATGAATCCATAGTATCACTTCCTCTTCCTATAGTGAAGAGAAAACCCGAACATAAAAATCACTCAAAAAACAAACGAGACAAATTGACTGTAACTTATATTCGAAAACGAAATCCAGGATGATAACCTGTGAAAAAGTTTTGTGGTTATAAAATCAGCTGTCGGGGCTGTGCCGGCTGCTACATCGGTCACGAGAAAACAAACACTAATAGGCATCGAAAGCAACAAATCAAAAAGCAAATTATGCACTGAAAGTCTTTCAAATCAGAGCACATCATGATGTAAATTCGAACGATGTCGAATTAGAATCGATAGGCTACAAATACGAGTATCTTCCAATTAAATTGTGTGTAATCTAAAATTTCACAATCAGATTGACATAATCGCAATTACAAAGAAATTTTAAATAATTTCGCGTGTTTATTATATTTATAAATCCAATTAAATAGTTTTAATAATAAAATATTTGAATAAATTAGCAATGCACATAAACTAAAGTTGTTTTTATTCGGATTACCAAATGATTTATGATTATTACCCTTTTAATTAATTGAGGTTATGCATAACCCAAAGAAAAACTGTTATTTGTGTAATGTTGAACTATTGAACTCCGTCTCGATGTAATACACGGTCGCCTAGCACAGACCACTTTTGCTTTATATAATTTATATTTGAATAATAAAAAGTGTGAGTGATATCAGTTTGTTTTGCTTTTAAGGTCTTTTCTAAATAATTTGCATATTGTGCTTTAATTGCTGTGAAAACGATATAAATTTTTGTATTTTTTTTTGTAAGGTACTAAACAATGGGGATATAAAATGTTGCTATTAATAAATTGGCTATTTCTATTTTACTATACTCGTACACTATTACTCAACCGTGATAAAGTATATTATGTACTTTATTTGGACATATTGTATAATATATTAGTGCAGTTATGTATCGTGGTAATTAAATTTGTATTGTCTAGCAGTCATATAAAACCACCTGCAATTTATATTCTTCGTGCTTATTATTTTTCTTTAGCTTTTCGTGGTTTTCTTTCCAATTGAATTATTACAAATTGCATCTGTCTTTATTTATATTTTAATGGTTGTCATAAGGAAATTACATTTTTTATGTGCACTCGAGGTTTTATTTTTTTATTTAGTCATGAAATGCAAAAAAAAAATTCTTGTTAAATAAGGGAACGTAGATCTGAACTTTAATCGGATTGCAACATTCGATGTTTATGACAAAGTCATGATTTGCGGTGTGACTGGATAAGTGTGGAATTCAAAGTCGTAAAAATAACTATTTTATTAGCTGCAAACTTTGTATTCATCCAAATGAAATTTTTCTTAGATGTAATAGTAATGAGATAATCTTTTGTGCAAAGAGAGTTGACTATCGCTTAGTTTGATATGAATCGTAGTTTAGGCAATTGCAATCTCAAATTAATTTCTTTATCTAAACGATACCTGCACCCCAATGGCCGCATCCGTAGCCATTCTTATTTTCTGCTCCAAACGAAATGCAACAAAAATAGGGTGAGGCCGAGCGAGCGATCGTGTCACGTAATTAATTAAAAATCCAAAGGAAGGACTTTTTAGTTCATTGCAGTGACTGATGTAAACTTCTGTCAAATCTGGTTTGTACCACTTGATTGTGAATACCACTACCAGTTTGACGAGTTACAACAACACTTCTCATAATTTAAACTACTTCCAGAATATTACTACAAATACTGAAAATAATCTTGTAATAATTTCCAAATTTCTTACTTAACACTTAAAGCACCACAACGAAAATATTTTCACTATTAATTATTATAGATGCCACACGAACATTCACAACGACTCTGTTTTAGACTAATCTGTATAAAATTACTTCAAATGCTTAAATCTAGATGTCTTTGTTTAATAGATTTCTTTGAATTCTCAACTAAAGCCGAACACTACCAACCAATCCACGCTGAATTAATGCTAAATAGGCGAAATCGTAACATTACCCCCCATCTAAGTCTGTCCGTCCTGCATAGGATCCATCTCTGGATAGTGCCAGCCGTTCCAAATATATTACCATGGCTTTCTCTCGCTACCCTTTCTTTACTCTGTAAACTATGTAGATTGATGATGATAGTATATGGCTCCTCATGCCGGTTGGAACTTTGGTGATAAGCGTTTTCTTCGTTGCGAATTTTAGAGTCAAATCCAAGAAGGACAACTTCTTTGAAAGTTTTATTGTTTACTCGTATATCTTACCTAGTCTTCAATCGATCGCTTGCTAACTGAAATTTGTTTCGTACGAATTTGTCAATCTCATCAAGATCTTCTGTATTTTATCAACGTAATCTCGACCATACAAAGCTGATGAAGGAACAGCACCAAACTTAATATCTGCTGGTAATCGTAGATTATTCTCCAAAATTATTGTGTCTGGTGTAACCTCGGTCGAGTCGTGTACTGCTGATCGATAAGCCATCAGGAACAATTGCTTATATGTCGATACCAGTCGCACTGATTTTTTTTCTCAAATATTTTTTCTCTAGTGTACTGTACAATTTTTAACCGGCATCTGATTGAGGATGCAAAGGCGCTGTTCTTGTCTTACTCGTATGTATGCCGAACGACTGACAAATTTACAAATAATGCACCAAAGATGGTTATTTTTCCTGTCTACATCTGGACCAATAAAACTGTTAACGAATATTTGTTAGTGTTATATTAATTCTGAGATAGCCTCGACTTGCATTTTCATGAAACTCCTCAAGTAACTGATTAACTCTATTTTTCGGCAACATTTTTCCTAATTGTTTAAGTTGCCAATCGAGCTCCTCCATTCCTTTTAAACAGCCACTATCTAAAAGAAGGCTTTCCCACTGTGCACAATAGGCCGTACTTATGAGTGTCTCATCTGAAACCTTATTCTATTTTGGCTTAGCAGACGTTCGATCGACCTAACTTTCCAGATTTTTTAATTGTGGCAACATTCGTAACGCCCTATGACCTGTTTGTAAATTGAATTTTTCACCAGAGGTAATTATGAGAGTCTTTCTTGCATTCCACAATAGCCTTAATACTTTTTTAATATCATCATGGAACGCCCTGTGAGGTCCAGTGGAAAATAGAAAATATTTAATACTCGTACACATTTTATAAGAGAATTTTCTAATTTTTACCTATGCTATTATAATAAATTTGTTGTTCTGTTTTTTGAAAAGTTTTGTATAAATTCATCAAACGGCGTTCGGTTTGAGGCACACTGCAAATCTCGAATGCGTAATAATAAAACCATATAGCCAGAGTCATGATAAAAATAGTGTTTTGCATCAACTTGGTATCTAAGGATATCCGTCAAATGCATCCTTTTGATCGAGGTAGCTGAGAAGCATAATTTCGGGTAACGTTACCCAATTCGCCAGTGTGTCAAGGCAAAACCTAAATGCACACCCCCTCATAAATCTATAATTCAGTTTATGATGAAGGTAGTGTTGCTGTTGGTTTCAGACCCAATTTTTACCTGCACTGAGCGTCGCATCGCTGTCAAGAGGAGGCTGCAGATGTTGGTACCAGCATTGTTAACTATCGCGTATGGGCGAAAGTTTAGTTCTGGTGAAGTTGTAGTTGGTTGCAATTAATGGATTTGGTAGCACCGGCAAAACAATATATATAAAAATGAATTCATGTCTGTCGGTTTATTTGTGGGCGTTTATATGTTCAGAACCAACTTTACGATATTTTTTAAGGGGCTGGACTTCGAGGTTTTGGGGCTCTAATACACATTTTTTCAAAAATTTTAAGTTTTTTAAATATTTTCACGGGAATTAGTTTAAGAAATGGCTTATGTTAAATTAATGATCAAACGATTTATTTCTATAGGGATGTAATCGTCAGCAATTGGGAATAGAATCGACTCAGTGAACAGAAGAGAATACTGTTGGCTCTGAAATATTGTACGAGATGAATTCTTCCAGAGCTGAAATGAAAACTATCGAAGCAGAACATACTCTTCTAGAGCTGCTGAAGCAAGTGAACAGAGTGAGTCATTTCGGAAGAACAATCGCTTACGATATAGCCGATCATAGAATTTAGAGCTGATTTAAAGTTAGCAACATTCAATTACGATATAGATTATGATTATAGCATGCACTCCAATGTTAAAATTGGGCAAATAGATAACATTCGTTTGCATTTTCATGCTTTTTTAAGTTTCATAATGAATCGACTGTAATGTGTTGTGTGAAAGGAAGAGAATTTGCCACTTCTGCGTAATCTACCTGGACATCTTGTAGCGCACGTCTTCGGAACTACTGAGTTTTCTAGAGAATTTCTACAAAATGTTCGAAAGTACAATTCATACATTCAATGTATAAGGGCAAGTTTACCATAAAGTGGTATCACTTCTTCCTCATTCTGACAAGAACTATAGTTTTTACATATTTTTTTATGGGCAACGACGAGATGAAGACTAACCAACGTTGTGCTATTAGTCTCGGAACAAAACGTGAAATAATATCAAGTTTAGATATTTTGTTCCATGAACGCAATCTGTCAAATTTATTCAAAACTGCACATGAGCAAATGCCATCAGATGATCAAACTGTAGTTATTCAAGCAGACAAAACACCTTCTGATGAATACGAAAGACTCTTCAGTATTCAATATGGGCAAGAAGAGGACAGATATCATTTTAACATGATGTGAACTAATCTAGCAACAGGTGCGATGATAACGAACAGGGTTTCCTGTATGAATTCCTATACGTGTCGTATTATGATAAGAGCTTAAAAATTAAATCACATCCTAAAGTGCCGTCACGAAAGTCAACGACTTCGTTAGGGAAAAAATATCTTCTTACAGGATGTTGCGTCATGTTGTACTATAAAATTAGGTAATTTCTCAATCGATTGGAACGACACACGGTTTATTTGTTGAATATGCGAACTAAATATAAATGTTGGACTTCAATTTAAATGATTGTAAGTCATTTTTCATACCGTTTGGGATGAAGAAAGGATTTCAAAATGAGTTCCGGATGTGGTTCTGGACCATTAGTAATTTGAATGGAATAAAGCTATTTCGCAAATGATTTTAACTCGGTTGATACAACATAAATATTCAAATTTATTTATTTCTGTAAATTAAGAATGATTTTTCACGAAAGTCTGTGTCGGCTATACATTAAAATCGCACGAACTAACTAATTATTAATTTTATATCTTTCAATAAAAAGGCAAAAGTATAATACGAGTACGATAGATAATTTTATCTTAAATGTGCTTAATAAATATTGTTGTTTTATCGATTTTATATCGACACGGAAATTAAACGTTCCAAATGAAAATTACAATCTACTTTAAACAGCAAGAGAGTGTTTAATTACATAAAAATAATTAAATTAACAAGGCGCATATAGTAGCTACTTGTATGTTCTGTGTATGTACTCGTACATAGGTGCCGCATATTATCTTAATTAGTTTTAAGTTTTATTTCCATGAAAACAAAAAAAAATCTTATTTTTTCCGTTATATACTGTAAAATGCATTTGAAAGATAATAACAAAATTAATGGGTTTAGTAAAAAATGGTTTTTCTGTATCATACAGACATAATTCACGTGCATGTGCACAACCGGGGTAGGTACCAAAATAACATTGAAAAAATATTAGATAGTTTATTATCGCCCCCGGCTTATAGATTATTGATTCTTTCTAGCTCAGCATGAGATTTAATTATAGAAGAAAGTAAAGTATCGAAGATGTAACGCGAAGCCGAGCAGCTCGACGTGGAGAAGCAGTTACACCTCCTTATTTTGAACATCCAGATAAAAAATATTCAAGATAGAATTATTCGCACACTCGTAATTTGTATACTGGAAATAAAATTCGCTATGGTGGCTGCTAAATCTTAATTTTTAGTTTCTAAAATGGTTGAAAGGTATTGTAACTGAAAAACTTGTTGCAAGGGTTCAGAGTATTTAATTAAATTAGCCGACTTCTGTTAAGAAAATTTGATAAAACTCAGTTTTCTGTACTGTGTACCGGCAAAAGCAAGCAAATTTTTTAGAAGTTTTAATTCCAAATCAAATTAACCTGCCCTACAGGGAATTTGGTTCAATTCATGATTTATTTTGTGGAAACTATCTTATTTAAAAATATGCAATAATCTTCGAGTAGAGTATAAACGGAAAAATGTTTACTACTGGTTCATCTTTTCAGTGTTGTTATACCTAGGCTTCATTTACTTGATCAATTATTTTATTCTGTTACTCTTTGCTCGGTTTTATGGTAAACGTCAAATAATTATCCTCACTTGGTTTTTCGTTTCTTCTAAATGTGTCAGAAATGCAAATTTCATTTTCAAAAGAGTTGGTTCCTTGAGGAGGCACCTGAGACTCCCAGGTCGCATTCAGTTGTCGAATGTGTTTTAGGCTCGCGGATCGATTCAACATTTTTCATCCTTGATTATAGCCCTCGTCATCGATAAAATCATCGGCACGCTCTCATTGCAACCAATTAACACGCATCAATGGTCACACTAGAGACAACAAGAAGAGAGACATCTAACTTAGAGCTTATGTCATCGGAATGCTTCAAAAGGATGGTTGCATTAATGGTGTTAGCCGTTCTCCTTTCACACAAAATACTAAACAGCTTAACGGCAAGTGTCGAAGATTATGATACCATCGACAATCAGTTTTAGGAGATCGATGTTTGTTTATCTCGAAAATTAATGCACGACGAGTCAGAATGTGGATGGCACTACGAATCGATACAAAATCTCAACGAAGACAGAAGGAACACAGTATTCCCGCCATTCAATGACAACGTATTACCACTTGGAAGGTAACGAGAGGATGCAGTTCTTCGACTCCAACATAAGGAACGTCGGTTTTTCAAGACTGATCTCCACCGCTCTGAACACAACAAGTTCATGCAAGCTACCTCGAATCGGGTCGCCGGACCAGATGTGCTATCTTCCTTATGACGGTGTAATGCAACGCAATCTGCGGGTGATATTCTACGCGTCACACAACACACCATATTCGAATTACTAACCCGTTTTCGCAAACATAAATTCGTTTTCGTTACCGATATCAAGCAGACATATCGACAGATCCTGATGGCGCTCGAACACCAAAACTCGGAAACTATCAGCAAATCGTTTATGGCAATGTTTTCGAGATGAACCAGTCCAAAACTATCGTTTGGCATTGTTGCTTACGGTATTGCCAGCGGTCCATATCTCACAATTGAAACCATCGATCTGCTAACACCAGACGATCAAAAGAATATCCCAATTGTAGCCATAGTCGCATCAAGAGATTCCAAAGTCGACGACTTGATGACCGGCTCAAACGACGTCGTGAAGTTAATCGAAGCCCAGACGCAAACTGTAAAATGGAACTGCACTAAGGTGCTGGCTTCGAACTGCGATAATGGTCTTCAAACAACCAACAGCCTCTCAATGAGATACCGATCGAATTCCGCGAGAATAAGAGTCAATTTGAGCTAAATTGGGACGATTCAGTAAAAACACTTGGATCACATTGGTCTCTCTCAGCCGATTGCTTCGGTTAGGTATCTCCTACCACAATTACCGCCAAAAATCGTACTCCAAGGACTGTGAGTACTCGGCGTATTGTGGGATGAAGCAGTTCTTCAATCAATAGCTCAAGGATGTTTCACTGACCGAGGTAGTTTGGGATTCTAGGAGGCTCTCAGAATCCATTGCTGGCTGGATACATCTTTCGACAAATCGAGTAATCTTCAAATTCACGGGTTTAGCGATGCCTGTGAGAGGACCTACGCAGCGGTGGTGTATGCTCGTATAACGTTGAAAATCACGATACTAACATCTAAGACCAACGTCGCTCCTAAGAAAACAATCTGGTTGCCACGTTTAGAGATTTCTGCAAACGTGCTCCTTGAGAAATTTATACATAACATAGTTCAACTACTCAAGTGATAAGTTCAAAATGTACACGCATAGGCCGACGGGCAAGCAGTACTTGGTTTGCGACGAAGCTCGCCTAATCGCTGGAAGTTGCCCAACAGCCATTAAGCTAATAATTGAAATTATGTCGACACTAAGCACAACTTTGCTGATTGTGCGTCTCGTGGTGTTGAACACTCATTATTATACAGTCATCCGTTGTGGTGGACAAGTTCTGTTTTGGTACGAGAAGGTCCCAGCCAATGGCCACTCCAAAGGACTAGCGAGAACAACACTAACATTGATGAATGAAAAATAAAATCAATGGTCACAATGCATGTAGAAACCGCGTGAGGTCTAATAACGACTTATACTAGTACTCGGTCGATATTCCTTGCTCGGAAAACTACTTCGTATCAAGAACTTCTGCAGGCACGATAGGGCGGTTGGCAATGTTGGAAATAACACCCAACGTCTCCACGTCAAACGGAGGTGACACTTGTCGATGGGCACTGTATAATGAACACCAATTCTTAGTAAAGTCAGGTCATCATCAAACAGCTTTCGACAATACTAAGCAGAGATGTCAAATTTGACATTTCTACGAAGAAAACATTTTTTTTACTCTAACTTCAATCGAGCAGTACGCACGGATAGACCAATTAAACGCCAAGAACATTACAAAATACTATGGATAATTATAGACTAATGATAGACTAATTAAATGCTCTATTTCAAAAAGTTAGACTCCAACTAAAACAATGGGTTCTGATAGCTTTAGAAAAAGTTAACAGATCCCATATAAAAAATTGATTAAAAACAATTGGAAAATTAAAGGCTAATTTTTTGGTCCGTTCGTTCTAGAAAAGTATTAGGCTTTTCCACTTCAATGCTAGAAGAACCCAAATCCAAAATGGGATCAACCCCGAAATTAGAACGCAAAACAACTCGTTCTTGAGGAAGCTTTAGGTTATTTAATTTAAAGCTTGCAGAACCCAAATTATAAATCGGACCATAACCGAAATTAGAACCGAAACAATATCTATTGAGATGCAAATAATTTTAAGCTCATTATGGTTTAATTAAATGCCCCCTTAACGTTTTTTGGGCTTCACTCGTTTTTGGCCAAGCTTCGAGCCTAAAATTGTTGAATGGGACATTTGATTAAGCCATAATGAACCTTTAATTATTTGTATGTCAATTGATCTTGTTTTGCGTTCCAATTTCGGTTGTGGGCCGATTTTCGGTAGTATCTTGTACTTCTGGATGGGTTGTGCTAGCGTTATTATTTGCTTTGCTAGCGTTAGGAATGTATTATTTGCTTAAAAGAATTCTCATTTCTCAAAATTACGTCTGAGATATGCATGTAAGGAGATGCAGATCTCAGACGTAATTTTAATACTTAAATACTTAACATGTTACCCATGAACACCTATGCACATTCAGTTGATCAACACAATCCACGATTTGAATATCCATTATCCTACTCACTGTAAAATTGCACATTAAGTGTGATTCACTTTAAGATTCAATCGAACCAAATTCTCGATTTTTTCATTTACGCCCGCTTGAGCAGTTTACATCTCCAAATCAATGTGACGGTCCTTGCCAATGGTGTCAACTACCACCATTCAATAAACAGAAATCTTCGTATGATTTAAAAAAAGACTGTTGAAATTGTACCGGCATTGTACCGGCATTTGGTTATTAAAAGTTTATTAAGGAGATCGAGGTATTCCAGAATTTAGGAGCTCTATAATAAGTGCCATCGAAGCTGATCTACTTTATCAAAATTACAATTAGATCCGGATGCTGGATATATATATATATATATACCACATTCTAAACTCACTCTAGAACTATCAAACAAAAATAAAAAAATTGTTTGAATATGTTTATTTCATGATTTATTTGTTACATGTTACATAAATAAGATTGATCACTTTCTTTTCCAATACAATTTCATTATATAGTATATAGTTTTACACAAACATAGCTAATCGAAAAACCAGCTAAAAATCTAATTCAACTCAATCAATCATTTAAATCGTATAAATGGAATTAGAGCAATAAAGTTTTAAAAAATTAGCAACTCGACTCAATTCGCTTAAGAGAAAAAATCAATCTGTATTAACACCTTTAAGATTCTGTGTTCTAAATAATATGCCTAGATACGTAGAAATACAGTTATTAATTATTTTTATTTATATATAGGTGGATTTGATTAAAACTATATGATATCGAACAATACGTGTGTAGTCATATGTGGAAGCCCCCACAATTTTGTTTGTACACAATAAAGTGCGCTCGCGGGTGATTAATTGTAGCGCACCATAGAAATATACTCCATAAACACAATCAATTAATTAAGATCTAACTACGAGTATAAAGAACCACACACTAATTTACCAAATTTTAATTAACTATTTTTTCAATGTCAGTTTAATTGAACTCAACATAACCACTTAAAGCATTCCTTGAGTAAATCTAACAATTTTAGCGAAACTGAATAGAAAATCGATTAAAATTTACTTGTCTGTGTGTGTGTGTAATTACTAATTATAAATTTTAATGGTAAACCCCGTTTATTTTGACTGCTGAGTATAAAGAAACCAAACTATTTTTTTATAATTACAGTAATTTTTTATAAATTTCTAATCGGCTTTAAAATAATTTTAGAAATTTTTCCAAGACGTGCACATCCAAGTGAAACGACCTTTACGCCATTCGATTTAAATATATAAATTGGCGCTAAAATTCAAACAAGGATTGTGAATGCCAAATTGGATGAAACCATTACGTCATGTTCCGTTTTTAAATTGATCCAATTTTATATGTAGCGACTTTAAAGTTATCGTTGTCGTCGTCATGACATTATAAGTTCGTGATCTCTCAACATGTTCTTAATATTAAAACATTTTGTGTTCTTTTTGCGCCAAGCCCATCTCGATTATTTTTTTGTTTCTTATTGGGATTTAAAAATATGTAAGAGAAATACTTAACACATACAAGATACTGTAAGAAGTAAGAAGAAATATAAAAGAAAATAATTTTATTTAGTCGAGCGTAGAAAATTAAATTTATTTTTATTTATTTATGGGTGGACGACATGACGATTATGTCTATTAAAAGTTTTATAAGATTAGCTTTTGAAATGATGATGGTGATGATGATGAGTAGAAAGAAAAGCACGAAAATATGAAATTCATAAAAATGAAAGTGATCATTAATTTTGTGTCGTTAGTGTTCAATTTAAAAGTAGGTAGCCCCCGATTAACGCGAGTCTCTTTAAAGAGCGTTATGGTACCATTATACGCCATATGCACCGAAAATATTGGGATTATCAGCAATTTGGTTTACCTTTTGAGATGAAATGAACTTAACATGTGCAGGTCCTTTAAAGGTTATCCCTAGGTCAGACTATAATAGATTTTTTAAACAATTTTTGAACATATAAGTTTTATGTCAGAATCAATATTTTAAGATGATCTGCTTTTTGGACAAAAAGTGTATCTCCGTGTACCTGTAAATTATTATCATTCTAATTGGTATCGGAGGGAGGAGACATTTGGAATTTCGCAAAAGGAAAAATTTATGTTTCTCAAATCGGTTGGAACAATTAAATCATTAAAGGTTAGTAGAAGACGTTCTCGATTCCCGACATTTTTTAGTATTAAGAAACTGGAAATCCACAAATTGAGTTGGAAATTCAGAAGTCTACGTTCCATTAGGTTATTTTTATTAATTAGGTTTTGTAAAACCATCATCGCTGGTAAATATTTCATTGGCGGATTTTTCTAAGAAATCTTCCTGCGAAAAACGCAATGCCAGATAAACCGGTTGACCTGAATCATGATCCAAAATGGTTATAATGGCTTAATGTATCTGACTCCAGCTTATTTGATCGGTGGATTTAACGGTCCAGAAAATTTTACACAAACGGTAAAACATAAAACAACAATAATGTGTAACAAAGGAAGCCTACGAAATAGGAGGAGTGTAAGCGATTGAATAAGTCCGACACAAGATCACGCGAAGCATACATATACTGCTTATATATAGAGTTGTTCTATTCTAAAAACTCTTTAAGTTTCTCTTTCGAAAATCCTATGCAGTCCTATGCAAATTCAAAGACAACATTAATCAATTTTATATAAACTTTTACTTTAACAACATCCAACCGCAACACTAAATTAAATTAACGAAAATCTAATCCACGCTAAATAGCAATTCTAAACAATATGAACAAATTTAAACAAAACCGGACCATAACCCATTCAGTGTTAAAATATTCAAATAAATCATGTATCCTAGTTCTCTGGAGACATTCATTCCGAAAATTATTCTAATCATTTTTGTCATTCTCTTTATGTTTTATTTATTTCTTATCAATGGTATGGTTTAAATTATTCAAACCCTTTTCATAATTCCTATTACTATCATTCCTATCATTGGGTCTGTTTTATAATTCAACCCGAGCGATCAGGCTTAACCCGAGTATTGAACACCCAGTAAAGGTTGTACGATGTCAAACGAGATGGTGTGCAAAAATAATCGTTTTATACTTTGCACACTATTCGCACATTGATACTAATTTCCGAGTAAAATTTGAAGAACCGAGTATATACGGTGTAATCACAGTTCACAAATAGAAACGCAGTATGCAGAGTGCTCGGGTTGAATTAAAAAATACACCACTCTTTCCTCCCTATCAATATTTTCACAGCCGTCGTTCAATTCTTATTAGTTTTATAATTCTTATCATTGATTTTATTCTTATCGTTATTCTCAAATTAACCTTCTTATAATAATAATCATTCTTATGATTGTTTTCATTCTTTCTTCCTTATCATTCTTATCATTTTTGTCATTCCTAGCATTCTAATCATAATTATCATTCTTGTCATTCTGAATATATTTGAATGCTTATCATTTTACGGCTTGACGCCCTCTATTGGCGATTTGCCATTTGGATAGCCAGCAATTATATCAAGTGAGTAGGAAGAAGAGTTCCCAATTCCACTCCGTTTATTCGCGCAGCTCCGTCGGTTCAAGATAGGGCAGTCCAACTTGCTTTAACAAAGGAAGCTTGCAGTAACCTGAAGAGTTCTTATATTCTACTTGTAGATATCAATTGCAGATATATGATGAAAAATAATACACTCACCCAGTTGGGAAATACAACAGTAAAGCAGTCCGTACTCACGGTTAGAGGAATGAATACACCTCGAAATGGGCCGCAAAAATTCAAAGAATTATAGTGGAAATTGTAACCGAAAATTTTTCCCTAAATTTCACATATAATTTCACATTTCTAACCATTAGAAAAACATCCGTACACTTACCTATGGGTACCTATGGGAGTTTTTGAGATATAAGCAATAATCTGAAACTTAATTATTTGGCTACAAAAAATCAAAATGTTACTTAACGAATTATATTCTCCCTTAATTATCTTATAGATTCTTTTTTTCTTAGATTCGAAAGTTTCCAATCCAAAATTCAAAGACATCTCTTCACAACTATTTTTATTAGTTGTAAAAGTATTGAAGAAGACGCGCCTAACATTGACTCATTTCAGAACCTTATTCAAAATAATCATTAATTAAGAATGAGTCGAGTTCTATCCAGCATAGTCAAATATAAGGATTTCCTACAAAATACATCTTAGAATCCATTTTAATCGTGTGGAGATGTAAGAACATCAAATAACTTTTTCTTTCAATATAAAATCAATCTAATTTAGCCCAGCATGAACAGGTCCTACAATTTTGCCCTAAACTCTCTTTTTGAAGCCCTAACCAATACTACTAAGCAAATTTCAACATAATTCGTTAAGAAATCGCGAAGTTAGGTGGCACAGTATAAAATTTGAAAATTCGGTATTCCGAGTTTCTTTACTTCGAAGGTCAATGAATTTGTCAATTTTTGGTACAAAAATTAACAAAAAATTTCCGAACAGAAATTCTTTTTTGTGTTGCCGCGAATAGCGTAATCTTCTATTTTCCGGCTGCCTGAGTGAATGATACAGTATCTGCTGAAACTGAATTTAAAAACTAAAAATAAGGCAAAAACTAATGTGAAGTTCGTAGTGGAGCTCTAGAAATGGCCATTATGCTGCACTATCTCGAATCTAACACTAGACTTTAAATCAAATATCTTGAGTGCATTTTATCTAAGGTTAAGTCGAAGAAGAAATACAATGAAAAGAAGGGGTTCAATAAAAGTTTAATCAAACTAATTCGAGTGAACATCAAGTATCAACTGTTGGTTGTTGGGAGGTCTTTGAATTTCTCAATATATCTAGAGCTCTTCTTAGCATAAAAAACAAGTTTCCAATTGTTGGGAGGCACCAGAACTTCCTTTGTCCAGATTCGCATAGAACATTTATTTGAAGGTAAAATGAAAATCACCATAAAGTACAAATGGCTTTGGCGGAGTATTTGTTTAAGACAAGGAAGAACCGACATCTAGTAATGGAAGGTGATCGAAATTCGATATTAGTGGGCCAATCAACAGTGTGACCGTCTACTTAAACTGCACCTCGCAATCGTAATTCATAAGATGCGATAGATCTGTGTTAGAAAAGCGATGAGGGTATTCTGTACAGCGCAAAAGTAATTTATAAACAAGGTCTAGTTACTTGAAAAATAGAAAACCTATTTTGTGATCATGGATGGGTTACGTCTTAAAGAAAACACGAAAGATGTCGATCAACGATCTAGATCCAGATTTGTGCAAAGTCTCGTATAGAATTTCTGAGACATATTATGTCCAGACCAAATTTAAGCTCCATGTTAATCAGTGCAATAACTTGAGTTTTCATTTCAATAGAGGGCTATAGTTGTTGTGGGTAGTATTTTTTAACACACTTGAAAATAGATAATGCCGGCTCAAACTTTTAAACAAAGCTGCACTACCGAACTATTTGTTTGCTTGATACGACTGTGTTACAGACAAAATTATTCAGTGTTGTAAGAAATGAGTCAGGTACATACTGAACTGGTTGAAAAACAATTTTCGAAACAGATGGATTCAGAATTGGTTTTACTTGCCAAATTCTGCCAAATACTTGCCAAAGTGTACAATAATTTTTTGATTCACTTTTTTATGATATAATTGTGCATCGTCTATGCAAAGAATACCACAACTGAACTTAAAAATTTTAAAATGAAGTTTTGGTCCTAAGCATTACATGCTTAATTTACTATACAACATGGTTCACACCCTTTGTCAAAAAAATTGTAATGTAATTTATGTCCTTACTAGTACAACCATATGTACTATTAAAAATCTGAAAATCAAGTGCATTAAAATCACCAGATGCTTGAGAATATCCATTTGAAGGGTATAAATAGTACCACCGTACCACAAATAGTTTTTTTTTCGGTGCAGGAGTTTAAGGTTACACCGAGTTTCGATTAAATCAAATATTTTAATTACACTCGATTTAGATAAAACTGTTTTTTTTTATATTCAGTCTAGTGTATGTATAGCCAGAGTTAACTAATCATAATTCATAACGTAGCCGCTATTAAACAAAATGAAGAAGAAAATGTATTAGATCATACAATCCATGAACAGATGTTTTTCCATTACAAATACAAGAAAAGTAATTAAAATATTTTCTTTTCTTTTTCCTCTCTCATTTTGAAGATCATTGTGTGATGATCGTTTGTAATTATTGATGCTGTGTAATTATAATTATTCTGGTAGGAGATCACATTTAATTACATATTCGATTTGTTTATTTTTTTTTATTTTGTTTTTCAAAAGCATATCTCTACTGTAATTAAATATCGCACTTGATCTATAAAATATATATTATGATCGTGTTGCTGCCGCGATCATTGGCCCATTCCGAAAATAACAATATAGAATTCGAATTTATATGGGATAATAAAATTTGTTTTTAACACGATCGAATTGAGCTGAAAATTCATTTTATCGGTATTATACTTAAATTACGATCAAGTATGATGAATGAAAAATGCTCTGCCTACACAAATAATTTGGGGAAATTATTGAAAGGTGCTCTTCATCAAATATTCATCTCATCTCTTTTTAAAATAATTTTAAATATGACGAGTAATTTTAAAGAAATAATTTATAATGGCGGTGACAGTAAAATTTTTACCATGTGTTTAAGTTAGCTGGCAAAATAAAATCTAACTAAGGAAAAATGATTTTTTTTTTCAAAGTTAGATTTCGATTTCATTTATTTTCAATGTTTATATTGTTTTGCACATATCGTCATGATCGCACATCGGCGCCCGCTTCGATAAGAGTAAAGAATAATACTTTTTTCGTTGATAGAGACGTTTTAGGGTCACTTTTAAAAGCCGTCTAGTTTGCGCCACTTCCTATGCAAGCCAATTGTAGTACTGGTTTTTCGTATTAATTATATACCATTTTAACATAATAAACAATATTTATTCGGATTATAATCAAATATTAAGTATATTATAATATAAAAACTAGTTTCTGAACATCATTGGCTCGATTTACAAAATATTGCGCCAGATGCCAGACACTTTGCATTAAATGGCGAATATTGCTGTTACTCTTATTTGGAATTTTGCAGGACTACAATTTTGTGTGATGTTCCTCATTTAAGAACTAATAACTTACTAACGGGAGAGGAGGAAAAGTACTAACCTTTTACATTTATATTTACATCTTCTACAATAAATATCCTTCGCTACAAAGTATTGTATACGCAAAATTAACTTCTTTTGTTTTGCTTAATGTCACGTTTAAATTAATGTGGTTCATAATGAATCGTTTCGAAGAACTTAATTAAAATGTTTAATGGTTCGACCAATAGAAATAATTATAGCCAATTTAGAGTGGGCAGTCTTCAATTACGATAAAGAGCTGATTATAACATGTAACTCATTGGTATAATTGGGCGGAATAACCTGAAATATATTGTTCGAATGGAAAAGTCAAGTTGCCACCTTTGGGTGAACCATCCGAAGTACAATTTTATTCAAAGGTGACATTTGTAAGGTTTAAATTTGACTTTTCAAGTTATATCAGTTAGTCGATAAAAATGCTTCTTTTATAAACAAAATCATTAGAATACCAACAGCAACCAATTTTGAAATAAAACTTTTAAAGTTTATTTTATCACTTAATATAGGCTACATAGTAAGATTAACAACAAGCTAAGTATAAGAATCTTATTTAATATACAATGCTAAGTCTCTTAATAAATGTTATTTCTTATTTCAGATTATTGTGATGTTTGGATGAAATCTTGTGGCAAAAGGTATTAGTGGTTAGCAACGTTAGTGTAATTTTCCATTGTAGTCTAGTAGTTTAATCATCTCGTTCTCTTTTATTTTTCATCACGACTTGATCGGTCGTTTAATTTATTTCGTAACATGTAACTGTTAGTTTTCAATCTTCGTAATACAAATCCAGACGCCTCATACGGGTAATGTTTGCTCTAGACATTAATTTACTATTTTTATTGGCATCAGTCGGTATATATTCAATATCGCATTGAGCGGGTTTCTATTGTAATCTATTAGTGCTACTTGATTTCTTTATCACCTCGTGAACAGAAGAACATCCTCACCTTCCAGCAATACATTGATACGCCCGTGTTCGTGAAATTTCGGATCTTCAACATTCAATGATTTCAACTTCTCAAGTTCCAACCCACTTAATCTGGTTGCTGAATGCAATACCATTATTTTCGATATGACTTACCCTTGAGATTGTAGTCGGGTAAAGACTGTGATTTTGACACGACTTCGAATTAAATAACTGTCACCCTACAGTAGACTGACGTAACCTACTAATTTAATGTAGAATTTTTTTCAAACAAAATTTTACTCGTAGGCCAAAAAAATGACTACCAGTCAAAAAATTTTTGATCAAGAGAAGATCTAAGAAAAGAATTTGCCATAAGCTCACTGCTACCTCGAGAATTTATATAAATGCACATTTGACACATCAAAATTACGTTAAACACAAACAAGATGAAAATAGGTGACGAAGTTATCGATTTAATCACTTAAAGATTTGGTGGACGACATATCCGAAAAAAGTGGATCGCGTTTTTATATTTTTTTCTAGTTTTCAGTAGTCATCAACCGTATTTTGTGATCTCCGATACTCCGATTAATAAATAATAATTTCTCTTGGTTTTGAGTGGTATTGATTGTGTTTTACTACGAGTATCAAATAATCAGTACAGTAATCACTTTTCGAGGAGCCCCTTGCCACACAATTGTTTCATCAAAAGCATACTCGGGACAGACTATAATGAAGTTAGAATGGCTTATTTTCTGTTGTCTGGAGCGATCGGCCCATCCGGAATGATCGTGCCAATAAATTTTCATTTTTTCATTTTTAGTCAAAATTTGTCTTATACTCTGTAATGGACCAATCGACTTACTTTTCGGAAGCCTGCCAGTGCTCTTCATAACTTGATTTAATAATTACTTCCAATGAGAATCGTTTATCCAAGTTTGAGCAACTTGTCGTGTCCTTTCTTAATCATGATTTATTATTTATGGCTTACACATTCCCAACCGACGTTGGGAACATATTTTCGAGTCTTAAAATATTGACAAACGGATTCCTTATTTAATGATTAATAAACATGTCGCAAAGATAATATTTAAAAGAACAAAAGTTTAACTTCCGTTTGGGTTTCTGTTGTAATTAACAATGTCATTATCGACAGAGTAATATGCCATCATACGAGGAAACATAGTAGAAAATAACAGCATCGAGAGAATTTCCTACATTATTTAAGAAACAAGATTCTTTATTCTTCAACTAGGCTGAGCACGCTCTTCGCACACTGACATTTATTTCAGAGTAAAATTTGAAGAACCAAAGGCACGGTTTAAGTACAGTTCACAAAAAAAGTGTGTAGAGTACATTGAGATAGTTTACATCGTCGTGACTATACACTATATGTGACCTAAACTAAATAGGTAACATGATGTAAACGCTAGTTACCCAAATTAGGTTGGGTAGCTTTTTTATGTGGACTGACCCAACTTAGGTCGATGGAAAATGTGATGTAAGCGACACCGACCTAAAGGGTTTTTGCATTATGAAATAGATGTCCATAATGTCATTGATGGTAACTAAACATATCGTTATAAAATTTAGTTTTACAATTATTAAATTACTCAAATTTAAAAAATTAAACTGAACAATCTTAATTTCGGAAATGTTTCTGGAATTATTTATCAGCGAAATATGAACTGCGAAGAAAACATAAGCAATACTTTTATTCAATAGATTGCGTACATAAATCTATGTGTCCTATAATGTTTGCGTTGTAAACGGTTGCTAAATGGACTAAAATGGGTCACTATACATCATTAACTCAGTTTGAATGGAAAACACAGTAATTTTTGTAAGCACGCGGCCTGCTAAATTTCAATTATAAATCAGATCTCTGATTGGTTTTATTTACCAGTTACAGGATTAGTATACAAATAAATTAATTAATAAACTAAATCAAACTTTGGATTAACACACTAATCGACTTCGGTTCAATTATGGGAAAGGTCTGAGGAGGATACTGTATGGAATAACATTTAATTCATTCGCGTGTAAGATTGTGTCAATGTCTTCACATATCATAACATAACCAATTGTATAGTAAAATTTGTTGCAATTCAAGACGCATGTGTAAGGTTATATGGATTGGTTGAAGTTGGACAAATTTGAAAATTCCTGGAACACTTGTTTATGAACTGTCATGTTAGAGGGCAATAAATTTGAGTTGTGGCACTAGCAGTAAGACCCTGTCGCTTACAGAAATGAATAACGAGAGATACGGGAATTTTCGAATATATATCAGATTTGGTTGAGGATTTTCGGAAATCTAACAATGATCCCACATAAACTTTGACCTAAAACTTCGCATGGATGTTTTGTTTTCAGGCTCTAGCCTAAACAGATTGTCCGCTTACAAGACAATTGAATAACGCGAGAAAACGAGATTTCAGACTTGGTTGAGGATTTTCAGAAATCCAACATAAATGTTAATCCGAGACTTTGCATTTATATTCTGTTCTTAGGTTACAGTCTAAAATTAAAGCCTGTTCACAGAGATTTCTGACATAGTTAAGGATTTTTGGAGATCTAACTATGGGTCCTACCTAACCTTTGACCTGAAACTTTGCGTGAATATTCTGATATTAGCCTTAAGCCTAAAAATACAACCCTCTGACATGATAAATTAATAACGCGAGCTATGCGAATTCTCGAATATAGATCATTTCGTAGAAAAAACGAGACTTTGGGCTTGGTAGAAGATTTTCGGAAATCAAACTGTGATCCAACATAAATTTTGATCTGAGACTGCATGTATATTCTGTTTTATGCTCCCAGCCTAAAATTGTAGCTCCTTCCACGACAAGTGATTAACGCGTACTACGCGAATTTTCGATTTTAGATCATTTCATGAGAAAAAAAGATTTCTGACATAGTTGATGATTTTCGGAAATCCAACTATGATCTCACAAAAAACTCCGGCCTGAAACTTTGTGTGGATGTTCTCTTTTTAGGCTTAACCCTAAAAATACAGCCATCATACATGGCAAATGAATAACGCGAGTTATATCAATTTTCGAATATAGATCATTTCACGAAACGAAGAGATTTCAGATTTGGTTGAGGATTTTCGGAAATCTAACAATGATCCCACATAAACTAAGCCTAAAAATATTGGCCGCTTACAAGACAATTAAATAGCGCGAGAAAACGACATTTCAGACTTGGCTGAAGATTTTCGGAAATCCAACATACATTTTGATCTGAAACTTGGCATGCATATTCTGTTATTAGGTCTAAAATAACAGCCCGCTTATATGACAGGCGAGCTACGCCGATTCTCGTGGGCACATTATAAATTATAATTATACATATTAATAATTATCGTAAGCCTTAGAAGCTGGTAATTAATTAGATAATTTTACTTTAACCAAGGTGCATAGGTAAAGTGTGTTTTTAGAGGTTCATATCCTTAAGCTGGCAACACTGTTTTGTTTAACGACCGATCTAACAGCTGACATTTGCTTTGTGATTAGTTTGATTTACCATTTCCTAATGAATAGACTCACGCCAGAGCAACGCTTGCAAATTGTTGAAGTTTTTTATCGTGCATCACGTCCATTTTACGGTCGCCATAATCGTCCATCAGAGCGGGTAATTCGGTTAACTATGGATCGTTTTCGTACCACGTATACATGATAATACGGATCCAGTAAAACATCGAACAGTGCGTACCGAACAAGCGATAGATGCTGTACAGAGTAGCATTGAGGAAGACCCAAATCAATCAATTCGACGTCGTTCGCAGCAACTGAAGATGTGTCCATCTTGGTTTACGTGCTTACAAAATTGAACTAGTGCAGGAATTAAAGCCATCCAAACATCGCACACGCCGCCAATTCGGGCAATGGGCCGAAGCACAAAATGATATTGATGTTGATTTTGGAAACAAAATTTTGTTCAGCGATGAAGTTCACTTTCGGTTGAATGGGTACGTTAATAAATATAATTGTCGGATTTAGAGTAAAGATAATCCACAAGCCTTTGCCAAAACACCATTACATCCAGAGAAAATCGCTGTTTGGTGCGCTTTATGGGCCGGTGGAATCATTGATCCATATGTCTTCAAAAACGATGATGAGCGGAATGTTACAGTCAACGGTGAACTGTATAGACATGATTTCTAATTTTTTTGTATACCAATTGGCTGTCATAAATCCTGCTGATATGTGGTTCCAATAGGGCGGTTCCAGCGCGGGATACAATTAGTTTACAATCAATTTACTCATATTTGGTGAAAGACTAATTTCACGTAATGGTCCTATTAATTGGTCACCGAGATCGTGTGATCTAACTCCATTAGATTATTTTATTTGGGGATATGTTAAGTCACTTGTATACGCCGATAAACCAGAGACGATTGAACACTTGAAACACAACATTCGACGAGTTGTTAGCGAGATACGGTCGCAATTGCTACGAAGAGTGATCGAAAATTGGATCTCCAGATTACACCATATACGCGTCAGCCGCGGCAGCCACATGGTCTAAATCACATTCAAGCATTAATGGCATAAAATTATCTATCCAAAAAAGCTAGTTTCACTGATATTCAAAATGTTTTTCTTTGTTCTATTTTAATTTAAAATTGTGAACCTCTAAAAAAACACCCTTTATGTAGTAGAATTGATTTGTATATTTGAATATTATTTTGAATTTAAAATTTACTAAAAAATTTAGTTAGTTTTATTGAATCTTCTTCTCACAATAAGACGATAAAATAGTTTTTCGGCAAAATTCGGTTGAAATGGCGATAATGCAGATTGTTCTGCTAACTTCAGCCGCTACCACCTTACTAAACAGAGGTTGCATGTTACAGTGTAATAATAAGATGAAGAAAATAGTTAGCTGCTTTAGTTGATATGTAAATCGCGCCGGAAGCGCTGGTCTCTCTTCTCGTTCTTCCAACCCCAACTTTATATAATAAATGCATTTACTGTACCTACAAATTTTGTTATTCATTTTACATAAAACTCGGAAATAAATTCACCTACAGCAAATTACATGGTAAGAATCTTAAGATAAGAAAATCTTAATCTCCAGACCATTAAATATACGAAAATTGCCAAATCATATCCCAGAATGCTCCTATCTTAACCGGATTACTTTTTTTTGTTCGATATAAATTCCCTCCGGATGAACAATTTTGTCTAATTTTTTACGTTTGGCGAGCTTCAATAAACATATCGTAATTGTTCACTTTCACCCGGAAACTGAAGACACTATCTGCATTATCGATAATATTTTGCTTTCGGCTAACGTTTCGGCTAAATTTTTTTACACAGTTACGTTGAGAGTCAAACTGACAATTATCCAAAATAAGTTCAATTCATTAAAGCCACATGGAAGTGCCAAGTTTTTATGTAAAATGTAGATCTGCATGATGTTACGGGACTACGAAGCACCCGTTAAGTTAGAGAGCGGGACGCTCCGGGTTGCAGCCCATAATAAAATAATAAAAAAGTTAATAGCATTATATTTATTTATCCAAATTCATTTTTTTTTGTTTTTAGTAAAAAGTGAATGTCCAAAGATAAAGTTTGGTATTATAGATAGTAGTATAATGAACAAATACATCTATAAAAACATGTGATTAGAAACATTACAAAACCATAGATTTTCTTGTTTAATTTATTATTATTATTATTAAATGTATTTACTTTTGTTGTGTACTTAACAAAAGGCCGTTAGAAGAATACAAAGTAGTTTCTTTTCTTGTTCGTATAGATGTAGTCTTTTATACACTCGTATTTTGCAATATATCACGTCCATTAAACCATCAATTAAATTTCAAGTCCAAATTTGGTCTCGAACTTGATTTTTATATATTTCAAGTTTATATTTATACGTACTTAACACAATCCTTACCCTAAAATTTATGTATCTGCAATATTTTCCACCCCATTAGCAGTATTTATCCATTGTAGATGGCTGTGGTGTGTATTTATCGATCGATACGCCATAAGCTGATTAACTCTCACGATATAAATCTAAATTCCCCCTTATTAGACTCAAATCCTATCATCGGCATTAGAATTTAGAAAGTTTAAATCTATAAATCTTAAAATATAATATTTATGTTTGGTATGCGATAAAATGTGGAATACGGATTGAAATGTTTATTTTGTTAATGCATTGGGCGCTGTAGGGTTAATTTGCGATAATACAAAAATTATCATCATGATAATGTGGTTCGTACTCGCTTTTATGGAGATGATTAATACGGTGGATATAAACAATTTTGAATTCAATTAGTTAAATCAATTTATTTTAATTAAAATGGACATTTACCATTGTATTATGGTATATTTCTAAATTGAGTGAAATTTAGACTAATAGTTAAATATCATAAACCGTTGTTGAATGTTGATCGTTTTGGTCGGATGATTCATTTTGCGTGTATAAATTTGAAAATTTTTCTCTACGTAAATTTTATTTGGCAAATCGAATGATTGACGTTAATTTTTGGAATAATTTGATAGTTGCGATTTGGTAAACCGTATTAACGTGAAATGAGTAAAAAAATTACAATGCTAGTTGTGAAATATGTAGTGCAAGTGTTTTGTTTGCATAACCTTTTTCGAATCCATCCGAAAGTCTGAAGTAAAAATAGTGGGATCAAAAGTGGGATTTTGTAAACGTAAGCTATGTTATCTAAACGCATTTACATCACATAAATTTGGAAGGACACATCGCTATTAACGAGGAAACCCAACCATCTTGGTAATGTTAATTTACCAGCTGATGAAAAGAAAGTCAACTCTGCCAACGACTAGGGAAAACGTGAGAGCGGCGGTTCAATGCAGGATCAAACTCAACGTAAAAACACCTGTATCAATGTAGCTACCCTTTCATGAGATTGATACAAACAATATCGCCGCTTTTGAAACAAATGAAGTAGATGCGTCATATTTCAAGAACAAGGTAAAATTTTATGGTGAAACTCAATTGAAAAATTTCAAATAACATTTCAAGTACCTTGGCGATCTAAGGCGATCTTAATTTTGGAAAAATTCAAAAGAAATAAGTTATGACCCTGTTATAGAGATTTGTGGAAAACAAATTTACATAACAAATGACAAATATGTGGAGAGGCCAGACAGGACAAGTCGATTAACAGTGATCGTATTTATCAGTACTATCAAAGATGACAATCGGCTCCTCATTTTAGGATCAACATGAGAGCCAAACCACGGATGAATTAGTGCTGCAGCTTTTTTAGTATGATACAGTAAAACAATTTTAACTTCTTCCTCAAACCAATTTTCTTCCTTTAACTAACAGATGACTTAGTGTAGAGAAAAAGAGTTGCAAAAACAACGTCAAGGTCGTCGAACCATTGGAATAAAAACTAATCGGATCGGAATGGGTAAAGCCAATTTAATCATTCAGATACTCAGCGTAGTGAGGCCATATTTTGAGATACTTTTGCCACCGATATTGTTTCGCAAGTTACACAATATGCGGAGATCACAATTTACCATGGTACGAACAGTTCAAAATATTCAAAGTACTACAGCGATACGCCAATAGGGCTGCGGGGAGGAATTAAACTATTACTTGACTTTATAGCAGATTGCGAATTAATTAGGCGAAACGAAATCCGTTAATTCGATAAAGCAAGCAAACCAGAAATAAGATTTAGAGCACGATGAATTAAAATTCAATATACGACGTTTGTCTAAGAAATAATTTATGTGTTTATATAAGTAGACATAGTTCACACCTTTATATTTTTCAAAACGTCGCACATTAAAATTTTTGAAAAATAATCAAAAAATTGTGTTTTGTGGCAATTTTTGCGATGGCCTATTGCCAACGATATATTTTTATCACAACTAAATACTCGCATATCCGCAGTCAATTGAGTTTTGTCAAAGTATAAATTATAAATTAAACCGCGAGTATATTCAGCGTAGTTTTGCGTGCGTTCCCAAATTTATTTTTTTTCATAAACACGAGGAATAAACCACGGAAATGTCGGTTTTTGAATGCGTGGGTGATCCGCCAAACTATATCAATTATATATACATTGTGTATAGCGCTTACAATTGTATTCAATTTACACAATGTGCTTGTTGATCTTATTTTATGTAGAAACGAGTATGTTATTTACCCTCCAGTACAATATCTCTAAATTGAAATATTCAAATATTTTTTATGCCAAGGTGATAAAAACATATTTCATTTTATCATATATGCGTAGATCGCTGCTACGAAATGCGTTTTTACAAAAGTTGTGCGTGGGTGGTGAAAGCAAATCAACCAGCATCGCACACGTATTCGTATTATAGATTATTTCTATTGATATGATTTGTTTTTATCTTAAATCATTGATTTTCCTTTGTCGGTTCTGATACGTGCTTGCAAGATTTGCGCTCGCAGATATAAAACACCTCGCCGGAATGAGTTTTGTCATATGCCAATCAATTATACATTTTGTGTGGATACGAAATGTTGTTTGTTTATTTGTTGGCTGGATTGAGAGATTGCACGTTAATACACTCAAGTTGAAATTTTGGTTATTAGGCATCAGTAAAACTTTTCTTAATACGAAACTTAAACAATTACTGTCTCGTATCCGTCACTAGCGTCGAAACAGCGATATTGCTAGGGCTGCCGAACTCACAAGTTTTAATTTATCTGAAAGAAACAGCCCAAAAACTAGTTTCTTACTACGCCAAATTCCTTTTTATCATTTCATTGGAAGGCCGTTTCTAAAAGAAAATCAGACAAGAGGAAAAATGGGTTACCCTAATAATATATATAGAAACGAACTTTCGTTTGATGAAGTCAATTTTAAGCCGACGCTAAGCCTTTATGCAACATGAAACATGAATTTCAAGAACTTAACGGTCTCTATTAGGATGATGGGATTTCTTACTCAATAACAGAGGTATACTGTCATTACGGTGTCGCACATTTGATCCTGCTCCTCTTAATCTTAGGGTCCATTTGGGATCTAAAACTTCCACGTCGGAATTTTGTTGTGCAATATATCCGAACAAAACCCTTTTCAAGTCGGTGGAGGATTCAATGCCTATGCAAGAAAAACTGGAAGAAGAATCGTTAGTTGAACCCAACCAGATTACAATAGAACGTATTAGGTAATCAATTGTTAAATAGGAAACCATATTGATGGCGACTCAGTAGAGTATGATGAATATACGTGCCACCAGTACGTGATTAGGCACCTCCAAAATTCGCATTTATGAAAATATTTAATCGGATCGCTAACCGTGTTTTTTTGTTGCATGTGTATTTTTTACGGATAATAAAATAATTTTATTATAAAGTTACGCAAAATTATTAGTTAATGTGAAATATAAAATCAGAATTGCTAAGCTCGTAGCATTCTAACATACTTTTCTGTGAGATATTCAAACGTATTTAACCTTCTTGATGTTCATTGAATTTGAATGAAACCTGCGGGGTGGCACGAATTCCAGCTACTTTGTTATTCGAATGTCGATGTACAGAACTTGGTATTATGTAATCAGAAGTAACAAGTTCAGTTGCAATTCTAAATTAACCACACATTTCCAGAGAGTGATGCAAAAATGTCCGATCTGAACATTTCATTGAAGTGCCAATTACTAGAACAACACTTCGGAATCAAATCGGCTAGTAGCAAATTTGTTTAAATTTCTGGTTGTTATGAATTCGAATAGCCATTTGGCTGAGAGTATCGCTGCTATGAGATGTCCAAGGGGATCCGCAAACATCAACCACACGAGAAGCCACTCAATTAGGCATCATTATAGGTGTATAAGCAAAATGATCGATTTAATATTTCGGCAAGAATGGTCGGCTAGAATAACAGTGACTGGTGAGCGCTACAGAATCGTGATCAACGACTCTTGCTGTTGCTAATTTACGAATTTGGTCTGGAGAATAAGTTAAGGAGAGGGATAAGGACGAGGCAGTCGCACACACAAAATACGCGTCTAAATGATGTGCACTAACCCAGATATTTGGTCAATCCAGAATTCATATTTTGGCTGTTTTTAAAGTCTCGGTTCTATTTGAATGAACGGTTCTATGAAGAATATTAAACAGCACCGGCGACTATGCATTCTAAAATTTTAAACCCTAGGATGGCTGGTTTTATTTTTCGTACGGAGTTGAATTATCAACAGAACTTGCTCCCCAATTAAAAATCTTGAATCGAATCGTCCACTTCTGGTTTTAATTGATCGTGTGTCCCATAAATACACTCCACCGTCTTGACATTCAATAGCCTTTTCAATAATTCGAATTGAAGCACCCGGCCATTAATCGGGGTCGATAAACAATCAAACACACGATTGCAACTGTGTGAGTGCGAAGTCACATCTTGGCTGCGAACTTGCCAAACCTCGCCATCGGCGAACATAAAACGGCTTCCGTCAACAAATTCCGATAAACGCCGTCAAAATTCACGATCGGATAGTACGATTGTATATCGTACAGACGAACGTGTTGATAGCCGCATGCCACGAACATTTGCCGATTCGCAGTAATATCCAAAGCGTTCATTTGTTAGTCGAGATGTTATCGTAAGCATACACCAGTATGTTCTTGCCATAATTTGAATGTGTGATGATCCGTTTGATGCTATAATCTAATGTTCACCATTTGGGTCTGCAGTTATGGTAAGGATAATATTAAAACTAAATTACTTTGTTCCATTAAATAGTATCGGGAATATTACCAAGTTGCCAACAATCAAAAAAGTTTGCATTTCTCTATGAGGATACACCGAAAATTCAAAAATCTCAACTTAGCAATAAGGAGTGAGTGGCCAATTTTATTGAAAGTCTTCTGGGTAAGCAACGTGAAGTTTAGAATTTAAACTTTGGAATACGTCTTATCACAATGTCGTTTAAGCCCCGTTAACTCGTATAGTCGGTAAAGTCTAAATATTTAGTCACCTTTGAATGTAAAACATCTTTGACAAAAATGGCTCAAGGAACAAAACGACCGAAGAATTGCTTTTTCTTTTCGAATTCATAGGAAACATACAAATGCACATTACAATTCGTTGGTACCACATATTCGAACTTTAGTGTAAAGCTGAGGAAGGTAAAAGTATTGATTGTCTAATATTCATCCATAAAACGTTTGTAGCCGATGCTGAGTTCCTTATTTTGCGTAAGTTTAGTTCCGTGATGTGGAAACTTTGTTCCGCAATGTGTGGTGAATTTCCCAGTCTCAGTTTACTTTCCTTAACCGGAATTTTCACAAGAACACAGAGTGAGTACTCATCATACACTATAGAGAAACTCCTAATTGTCTCATTTGTTCTGACCATCTTTTCCTTGAACAATTGCTGCTGGTAGAATCGCATGTTTAAGTTAGCTGGGTACAGTAAAATTGGTAAAATAGTTAAATTTGGCTCCATTAGTCAAGAATCCTGATGGCTGAATACAGAAAAGTTATTAGAGCAGATGCTCAAAGACATTATTTTGATTTAGGGATCTGCATAGATTCCTTTAAAACAGACTTATCCCATGAAATCAATAACGTTTGTCACTTCGAGGGTTGATTGGATCGAACTGCATCATGTGGAACTAAAACTGGGTTGGTATGACCATACGCTTATAATAAATAACTTTGGTGTTGGATTTTTACATTCAACTACCGTGTGCTTTTATAGTTATCACCTTGATATGTAAGTTATAAGAAAACATCATAAAAATCTTCCTGAAAATTTCAAGAAAAGGAATTAGACCCGCAGAAAAGTTAATGCCACCATTTTTAAATGAGCTCCATAATTCGGTCAATAATCGGTTAAAACCTGATTACCATATATAGTTTTTTTGTAAACGTCTTGTGTGAAAATTATTGTAAAAGATTATGATCTAATCACCATGTTTTTGTATGCAATTTGCAATTTCCAAGAAAATAACAACAACAAATTATTAATGTGTTTCTTAAGTTGTGCGCTGAATCATGCTTGCATGTAAAAATGCGTGATTAGAATACATTTAAGAAAAATGTTGTACGTGGGTGATGTTTCGCAACTTTTTGCTACTCTATACAAAAATCTATTTTCATAAACCGTACGATTCGAGGGTTATGTATGAATGTACAGGCCCAAAAATAGTACAATTAAGAAGCAATAAAAAAAAACCGTGTACCCTATAAATGGTACATATAACGAAATTATAACAATTTTCTCTGGTTTGTGCTTGTCAAAATGCACGATACAAACGAATTAAATAATAATCGATTTTAATTAAATGAAAAAATAAATAAGAAAAAAGACACAATTCTTCTGCTACTGCTGCTGGATGCCGGCGCGCATAACTACCGTGTGTAATTTTTCTGTTTATTAATTTAATTACTCAAATGGCCTAATAACCTTTTACGTTTTGTTTATACATTTAATAAACATTTCCTTTTGAGTCTGTCTTTGGAACAATGCAAATTCCATTTTCCAATTATTTTTTATTTTTTAATGAAATAATTACCTTATAGTAATGATTATAATATCGATGGTACATAACTGAATGCGCGGCTACATGCCGTCGCCGTAATTATATTTAGCAATTATGGATGGTAATTCTCTAGATAGCTGTATACAAATCTGACACATTTCCATTTTTCTTGGCTTCATTGAAAGTGAATGTTATATTCTTATTTAGTGACTAGGAGTCTCGTACTCCATGTACAATCAGGCGATCTAGTTTTATTGGCCATTAATGGCTCGACAATAAATACCTATACGGAACAAAATTGCTCCAGGTATAGATCTCGGGTTTAAACGCCCGTTCACATGCTATCGTTTTAGAAGGTGTGAACCGTCCAATTCTTGGCGCTGATTTCCTAAGTAAATTTGGCCTACTTGTTGATCTTAGAAGAAAACGGCTGGTTGATTCAACAGCAGGGCTGTCAATCAATGTCACGACGGTTCGCGTTAATACGCCTACACCGACACATTACGCGGTCAACAACGGCTATGGTTCGCTGCTAAAGAAGTATTCTTCTCTAACAGCAGAGCCAAATTACAAGTTAGGTGTACAACATTGCGTGGTCCATCATATCGTCACGACAGGTCATCTACCTGTATCTCGACCACGGGTACTAGATGCAGTGCGCGATAAGCAGCATTCACACAATTTCAGCAAATGATGGAATTAGGGATTTGTTGACTATCAGCATGTCCGTCTCTCGTCCATTCGAATACAGATAACAGTTGGAAACCGCGTGGGGACTATCGGCGACTAAAAACGGTACCGGATCGCTACCCAATACCTCACATTCAAAATTTCTCCATGCACTTGCATGGTTGTACGATATGATTTTCGTCAAAACTGACCTTGTCGTTTTTGTATATATTGACGACATTCTCATGACATCACAAACGCACGAATATCTGGAAACACTTTTCCAGCGGCTAGCTGGGTTCGATGTTCAAAATGTGTTTTCGGCGTTAAAGCTCTAGATTTTCTCAGCTACAAGATAATACATCTAATGGTATTTTACTTTCTCCAGAAAGAATTCATGCCATTACAGAATTCCAGGCTCCCATGACAATCAAACGCATTCAACAATTCATCGAAATGAAAAATTATTATCATTAATTTATTCTGAAACTTCTGCATTTGATCGGGAATTACACGCAATTTATCTAGAGGTTAAACACTTAGATATTTTATTAAAGGTTGGGACTTTACCATTTTCACCGACCAAAAGCCACTGTCTAGAGCCATTCAGTCTAAACCTGAACATAATCCTTACAACGACAGTCGAGAGCGTCTCGATTTCGACATGATTATAATCGCACAAAAGGCTGGGAACATCAGAAATTACCCTTTGGTTATACATGTCAAGCTAGTTCCAACATGAAACTAGAGCTTTTTAAATTCTCATGTTACGAAACGTAGAGCGAAACATTAACGAGTACAGGCCGCCCTTTACACAATATTTCAGTGGCTCACCACTTTTGTTGATGAGTGCTGCCATCTTCATGTTGAGGTCGGAAACTTTTCAGACAACCCTCGTACATAGGCTTACGTTAAGTAATTTATTTATTGGTATTATAAAGCAACTAATTTATTAGTCAGGCCTTTGTAATTAAATTAACGCTAGAAGCATAGTAGTCCATCAATTAAATAATACCCCATCTCATTGGAGGGGCGCTTGTTTTTCACACACTTTTCTGAGATTACCCCTTACTTCTAGAGTCGAAAATGTATCCCCATTACTTACTGTAAACTGCGAGACTTATCTGCCGCATGGTTTTAATCATTGCTTCAACTCACCTGAAATGAAAAATAATTACATTTGATCAGAATTTTTCTCCAATTACCAATAAATAATACGTAATTTGTTACGAAATATTTAAAACTAAAAAATTAAATAAGCAAAGATGTTTTGATATGAGAAGGAGACCGACGTAATCTATAAAACTAATCTAACAACATTGGTATAGGTTTGGTGAGGGCTAAGCAATTTTTCAAGCCAGATGAATAGAGCGTACTCTTCCTATTTTTTATGCAAATCCACCCTTCATTTATTAAGTTAATCATGACAACTAACTCAACCTACATACTCGTATTTGTGTAACAATGTGTACGTTGCACATATTTGTGACACTTCAATTTTGTGTGTATCAACATTACAAATTCATATCATGCTTCCAACTTTATATTCTGTATCTTATGTAAATTTATTGATAGACATATAAAACTTTTAAACAAGTTGAAGAATGCGAAGTTTTTATGTATTATATACATAAGATGTATGTGAAATTTTTCAAATTGTCATGTTGCGGGTTTCATATGATTTTCTAATATTATGTTCCTTGTATGTATAATGTATGTATGCTGTGCCATAAACATACCCAAAAAGCTCATGAATTTTAATTTAACAACATATTATACTACTGTGTTGGTTGTTGGTTGATTGTCAGTTGATTGTCGAATTTTTATTTTAATATATGTCGTCAGAATATTTTAAAGTTGAACATGTGGGGTAAATATGTTTATAAGAATGAATTACACCTTCCCATTTAGGTACCAATATTATCTCGGTAAATACATCATTCCTGAGTAGGAGCTATTTGAAAATAGAGTCAGGTTTGATTCAAATTTATTTGGCTTTCCGAAATAAAATTGGCTTCTATTTACGATGAGGACAGTCACGAAACTGCTGACAAAAATTAATGCGTTATGATTAGAAAGTGCTGATTTAGGCGATTTTTAGGAAATTCTCAGGGCAAGGAAAATTTTGAAAATATGTCGCACAATTTTGCAAACGATATTTATTGTTTGAACGATTAGGCGTACAGGCTACCCAGTGCTGCATCATTACCAATCTAAATTTTAAGTTACATTATTATCGAGACATTCGATGCCTGATTTAATTATGTTTTTCATAATATTTACGCACACCGTATAATGCGAAACCCACAGTTGCGACCGATATTACGAAGCAGTAAGGTTGATTTTGAACGTTAACCAAATTTGAGCGAATGGAGAAAAAAGGTGATAACCCTGAAACAATTACCGGACAGAAACAGATAAATTACGAGTATAGGATGGAAAATAAATTTCAATGAGTTCTCCGAGTTATCCAATTTTTTTTAAGTCACTATATTCAACTTCATGGCAACGTTTAAATATTAACTTCCTCAATACAAAAACATATTGACAGTTGACAAAAGGCCGAAAACGTTTTAGTTAAGCCCAGTGTGGAAGAAAGGCTGCCCAATGAACATACTGAAGTCAGTAACACAGCCTAATGAGCTCGGCTAGAATCAGTAATTGAAGATTTTTAAATGGAACCTTGTTCAAGATTACCACCATCAAGAGAATAGGACGATGACTTTAATAAATGAACTACACTATTTAACACATTGGAATTAAGCATAGCAAGCTTAACGATTTTCGAAAAAACGTGCATAATTTGTCTATGTCAGAACTACAGACGATAATGGGATTGGGCTTAAAATCTACTTTTTCAAAATCAAACATAGTGAATATGTTGAGGCCAACACTCGATTTTATTTTACCACGAATGTATACATCTCGATACAGATCTCGAATACACCACTCTTGTTTCTAAAAGAATAAACTTCAATTAAAAGATCGATCAGGTCAACCCTTGTTGGTTGAAAATTAAATTTATTTAAACCTTTTAATTCTTTCCGGGTCTTCAGAGTTTCAAAGATTGAAAAAGCGCACAGATCGCAAGCATCTCCCAATTAATTGAAAATTTTAAGTATCAAGTTTTATTTCGAATAAAATTTCATACTTCTGCCTGGAGTGTAGAGATGCCGAATTTTGGTAAAATAAAGTTTTTTTTTCAAAATTCGTCATTTCAGATAAAATTTAAAAATGATTTGAACTAATTTTGTTTGAAATTCAATTTACAATTCTTTTGTTTTTAATCGTCTTTTCGTAAATGCAATAAACTTTTCAAAATATTTGCAAAACACGAAAAAGCTCCTATGGAAGCTACCGCTTTCGGTGGGCCGACGGCCAAAAATCACTGGGTTCTTCCAATTTGTGGAAAAAGCTTAAATATAAAGTTTCACCCCGATTGATCAATCCGTCTGGGCTGTAGAGCGCCAACAGACATTTAGTGTGCACGGAACCACGCTGCATTTGTATAGCATATTTCGAAACTTCTTATAAAAATTCCAACAAAGAAATATAATTTTATCTTGATGTATAAAGGAACGGATGAGATTCATCACGAGGACTAAAATTTGAAATCCCAATGTCATAGGTTTTGATGATAAAATGATTAGGTTGAGGAATGGTAAAGTTCCTTGTAGCATGGAACTTAATGGTCATGTTACAGAACTTCACAAAATATAATTTAAAATGTTTAATTTTAATATAATTTTGTGAAAATCGGCTAAAAAAACTTCCGAGTAACGATTTACTAAGACACAAATTGGCTAAACTTCAAAAATTCACTAAAAACTATTTAAGAATGGAAGTAGCTACACACAAATCGAATTACAAATTCTGTTAAGAAAGAAAGTTCCATTTAGAATGGCCTATAGTAATCATATTCCAGAAATTACTGCTTTCATCTAAATCGGATATGAAAAGGTTGAGTATTATTTGGCATGGCACCTGTTGACTATAATCCAAAATTTTAAGGGTACCAACAGGGTCTCAACAGAAAAATGGTTTTAATTAGATTAGTAATTAGATCTAAAAAAATATTTTTTAATTAATACAATTCGTGAGAAGAGTTGTATGCTCCAACCTTTATTGTCTTAATTCAGATATTTTACAGCTCAAATATTTTACAGCTTTCAAAATATGGGATTGATTTTGAATTATGAACGTTAAAATACGAGATTTTTAAATGGAGAATTTTGAAAAGCAGGATTCAGGATTTTTAAAATACACAACCCTATAAATCTAGATCAACAGTTCATCGAACTCATTATCTTAAGTCCAAGCCTTGGTATAACGACTTAGGCTATTCTCTATCCGTACATAGAAGCAGAATGGCAGCCAAAATTACTCGCCAACGTATTCGAAATATGATCAGTATGTTGCAATTTGAAGTACCGCAAAATTATATCTCCAAGTTGAGCCTACGAACGTATCCGATTTGAGCCGAGTAAATTACTACTGATTATGAACTCGTTGCTTATGTTGTAAATGTTCGGTTATGTTAATGGTTTCATTTGAAGGCTCACCAAGATGCATACGCAATAGTCTTCAAGATGCAATTCCCATTTTTGTTAAATTCGAACCTCAAAATCTGTTCATCACTGCAACCCTTAGCTAGTCCGAAATCACAGCACACTTGAGACCAGGTGAAACTGAATTCGATTGTCCCGATTTTGTTGCATGTGTATTCAAACTGAAACTGAAGGTACTGATGGGTGTTCTAATTTACGCTTCAATGATGATGATGAATTTAAGACAGCTGAAAAAATTGATCAAGTTGTGTGAAACTATGACCTGATGCAAGGTACGGTGATGCCAAACCATTTGCTCCTTGTATGGATGACGAAAATGCAAGAAGAAATCCCCTTGAGACTACAACCAGTTGCAGTTCCAAAGGTAAATGGATATCATTCAGTCAAATATACAACTACAAATATATCTACAGTGAATATAACTGCGCTAATGTTGTTGTTCGAACCGGCGATGATCAAAGCATGATTCGTGATGAAGTTGCAAGTTTTATCGATGAAACCAAAGAAGTGGCACATGACTAATCTCACTACTCTCTACTTCGCATTCCGGGCTCAACATGTTGCACTTTTCTAACGACTATCGGCAAAGGGTTGTTTTTCCTAACGCTACCACAACTGTGCCAGACATTTATTTGCATTTAATATGCTCCGGCAAACCATTAAGCCTATGGGACAAATTCCGTGAATATATGAGCCTTTATTTGCCAAACCTTTATGAAGCGGCCACATCATACAACTCCGATCTTCACAATATCGACTTAATTCTTCCCCAACACAGATTTTCTAGCACAGCTTTTGGTTTGCCTTAGTAGTACAAGCAGCAGTTCAATTCAATCAGGAATTGGCAAGACATAACTATATAAAACACTGATGAGCTTCATTCGAGTGACCGTGATGGAAGGAGGATGAACAATTAATACCGGGCTCAACCTTTCTGTTCCTCTAGTCGACACCTCTGTTTCGAATACTAAACAAACGTTGACAGAAGTAGAAACAGTGACAGAAACTCCGCTTATTGTCATGGATGAATTCACAATGCTACCAAAAGATGATCTTCGCGGCATTGATTTGCTCCGTCGCGAACTAATGCAGATCGATATTCCATTTGAAGACAAAGACGGTAATTATTGGAGGTGATTTTCATTAAACTCTGCTCGCCAGAAGCGGTGAAAAAATGAATTCAACCAATGATTACTCGATATTGGAACCAGAAGCTTACCAAATCAATAACTTATTAGAAAATACAAAGGAATTATCCTAGAACAGCAGATCCATCGATGAATTTTTAAAACGTGTAATTTTTAACAACAGGAAACATTACCATAAAGTTAAACAAGTCATCAAAACACTTCCTGGTGTGATTCGGATATGCTATAGAACAAAGTCAATCATCACCGAAGATCCCAGTATTTATCCGACTGAGTTCATGAACAAACTTATCCGCAACTTGAAACCAAAGAAAATACTGTGTAATGACACAATTGAAGCGAAGACAATTCCTGGTCATTCCAGCGATCGGAATGGCCAAAGTAACATGAAATGAAATGCAAATTAATTTATATTCAAGTATATGGCACGCCTTACACTTGTCATCGAACGTGGACAGTCAATGTCAATGTGTGACTTGTCATAAATTAGTGATTTTGTCAACCTACAATCAAAGGTCACATTCATCTAGGCCCGTAATTTTTAACTGTCGTGTGACAGTTTTTTAGTTCTTTGATATTCTTCTTACTTCCGCATGAAACGATTTTCTCATTTTTTTTTAACACGTACGGTTATTATGATTGCACTGTGGCTACGACGAATAAGTGCATATCGCGTGACATAACAAAACCCATTTGACTAATGTCATTGCAGATGTAGAAAGTAATATTATATTTACATAAAACGTATACTGTGCATACGATATATTCCCATTTCACACCACATGGTTGGCAACATCACCACCATTAGTGTTACATACTCGTACTCGTATATCTTGCTTTTAACGTCTTATGCAATATAATAAAGGATTTATTTAAATTAAATTGTAAATAAGACAAGTTTGTATTACCCCGTCACAACAACACTTACGCATTCTACTACTCGTAATATAAAATCTTGGTGTATATTTTTAAAAATAAATCGTTTATTTATGTTTAAATTAGACCACATAGTGGATTTTCTATATAAGATATAAATCTTTAAGATTATTACATTCTGTATATTTATTTTCGTTTTCATTTTATTTTATTTTTAATTTTATTTTTTAATCACTTGAATTAAAAATAAAAGTAACTCATTTTATACAAATTGTTACGTTTTAATATTTAGGTTACTCGGAATTTGTTATATAAGAAAGTAAATACGCTTCTCATATATATTGTCAATCAGAGACCGCAACGACATTATCTAAGCGAAATCATTTAAATCTCCTACACTAAAGTCGACACGGACACCGTTGCTAATTATCGAACTGTTTATGGTTAAATACATAAAATTTGGAAAAACTATCTACCCAAACATAGATAGTGAAAGTATCAATAACCGAAACAAATCATAAATTTATGATATAAATACGTAATTTGGACAGATCTTCAACCCCCTCATAAATCCAAACCAAAAATTTTAGATAATGTACTCGTATCTTCGACCCGTATGCGTTACATGATTAATAGTCCGGCATTATTCATATAGTTTAGATTAGACTGCCTTTATAGACATATTTCAAACATCTCCACACCTTAAGGTTAAGATTTGTGATTGATTGGAGCGACGGCTGTGTAGAATGAGCTGATTATTCATACAATTTATTGTATTTTGCAATAAACTAGTTATTCAGTAGAGTATTAATAATTTATTTTATCAGTTATAAGAAACTACTATGCGTTCGACAAAAACTAATAATTTTCTTTTCTAGAATATAAATAAATACTTATTTACTCGTATGTCTTATGTGTATATAGGAACTGTTATAAAGAAATATAAAATTTTTTATGTGTTCAAGTTCTGATTCAGTAATTTTGTAAATAAACTTCAACAACTGTTTTGTATTAATAGGGTTATTTAACAACGCCAATAAATTAAAAATTTTCTGATAACCAGTACCAAGAAACAGAAAGACTTTACGTTGTATGAACCAGGTAAAAATTCAGCCTTGATTTAAAAGTTCTTTTCAAGGATCTCAGGGCCAATTGGAATTCGGTGTGTAATTTATCAGGCCTATGTTGCGAATAGGATGAAATACTTCCACGGAGGTTGGCCCTACGGATTATGGTGAGTGTCTTTCACTGCACTAAGGCAAAAATCAAATCAAACTCAACAAAATCCATTCCAACGTAACTGAAAAATCAATAGGTTTTCCTGAAAGTGCTAAAAACACTCACTATTGGACCTCAACAGATACGTAATGCCCAAAGAGTCGTTACGTATCTCAAATGTTCTCCACATCATTGTAAAAATTGAAAAAGCTCCCATAAAAGCTGCCATTTCCGGTGGACCGATTTCGACCAAACATCACTGATTCCTCCCATGTTGAAAGCTTATTTATGAAGTTTCATCCTGGTCAATTAGTAAATTCTCAACATTTGTTGAAACCGAATGTATTTTTAACATCCCAACAATATTTTATTATACGAGTATATTGTTTTACATTATGTTAAAAGTTTTATTTTAACCCAACCAACTATGGCACAACTACTACGATGCATTGCGCTGGAACCATACCAACCGGAATCATGCCAGGCGGAACCAAACCAACTATGGCACAAGCAACACAATGCATTGTGTGTAATCGTGCACTAACTGAATTACCAGCCGGAGCCAGCCAGCCAGAACCATTTAAAGCCAGTTGGAACCAGAGTCTCATCAGCCGAAGCAATTGAGTTGGCACAATGAGTACAATGGACTTACATGGTTGTGAACCACTACAATGTCAGCCGGAACGATATGAAGCCAGCCAAAACCCACTATAGGTACTATGGCAAAAGAAGCACCTTGCATTGTGCATCATTGTGTACCAGTTGATTTTTCTATCAGAACCATTTAATTAGCCCGCCGGAACCAGAGTTTTATCAACCAGAAGCATTAGGAGCTTACAAATTGAGCGTACATAAATCTTCAACCGGAACCATAAGGTCAGCAGAATTACTACATCTTGAGCTGGGACTTTTTGAAGCCAGCTGGAACCAAATGACACAAATATCATAACCGATTGTTCGATTTTTCAGTCGGAACTAATATTAAGCCAGCCAGAACCAACTAGGAGCGTATTTAGTTGGGTAACATTGTTGGTTTGGTTCCAGCCGGCTTGATTCCGGCAGGTTTCATGTAATGGTTCCGGCTGAGCTTGCTTTCATTCCTACTGAAAGCTTAAGTATTGTACAACCATTTAAGCGCATTGTGCAAGCTTCTAATGGTTCCTGCTAATAAAACACTCCTTTCGGTGGGCTTTAATTTATTCCAGTTGGCTTAATATTCGATTCAGCTGATAAATCAGATAATACACAATGATGTTCAAAGCATTGTGCTACTTGTGCCATTGTTTGTTTGGTTCCATCTGGCTATTCCTTGAAGCATGCAAGAGTGCTTCCAGTATACAAATATAGCAGTGAGATGATAATAGCTAATTATCGACGATTTCCATTTCTAAATTTGAAAAATTTTATTAAATCGATTCACTACTTTTCTAGAATTAAACAACGTCATATTTGATTTACACCAAAGTTAAGTACGGCAGCTGTGTGTCCCAATTTCACTGATATTTTAAGTAGGCAAATTGATTAAAAAATGTATTGTGGATGCCTATTCTTAGATATTCCTAAGACATTGCGGATATAATGATGTTTATACTACAGAACTTCAGTTACCAACTGTTCATTTAAGTCTTTTTAATTCGACCAAAAATCATCGGTATCTCCCAATTTAAAGAAAAAGCTTTAAGTAAGAAGTTTCGCCCCGATTGACTACCGTTTGGGCTATAGAGTGCCAACAGATATTTAGTTTGCACGGAACTACACACACACATACACATAGAGTTTCACTTTGTTTTACGTAGTAATGAAATTTTGCAGATTTACCATTCACTTCGGCGATATACGAGGTCAAAAAACTAGTGTATAACAAATCTCTGTGTGTGCTTGCGTATGTACGTTCAGACTAAATGTCCGTTGGATCTCTACAGCCCAGACAGATTGACTGATCGGTGTAAAACTTCATATTAAAGCTTTTTCCACAAATTGGGATATCCCAGTGATTTTTGACAGAAATGTGTAATCCGGAAGTGACAGGTTCTATAGGAACTTTATCGTTGTTTGCAAATATTTTTTATGATTTAAAAGATTCTAAATTAAATTAGTAACAATATAGGCTCAAGCTAGATTTCTAAAATTTAAGCGGGAACGGCGATTTTTGACAAAAAAAAACTATTTTTCAAAAAAAATTCGGCCTTCGTACAGGCCAGACGGATTGATTAATAGCTTTTCAAATTAAAGCTTTCTCCATAAATTGGGAGATCCCAGTGATTTTTGCTTTTTAACTTCCATAGGAGCTTTCTCGTTTTTTGAACATACATATTTTGAAAAGATGCATGTAAGAAAAACGATTAAAAATAAAAAAAATGTAGATTAAGTTTGAAACAAAATTTATTCCGATAATTTTTTTAAATTTTGCCAGAAATGAAGAGTTTTGATAAAAAAAAACAAAAAACTTCATTTCGGGTATCAAACTTTATACTAAAGCATTTTCCATAAATTGGAAGATCCATGCGAAATGTGAGGGATATCTGTATACCGGAAATGGCACCTAGGAGTAAAAGCTTTTCAATTTTTGTAATAAAGATTAAATTTTCAAAGATTGTTGATTTTCCGACATTAAATGTCAGAAAGAATTAATTTTAATTACACAAAATAGAGGTAATCAAAATTCTGACAAGTTTAATTTTTCGTTTTAGAAATTTATACTAGACTTTCATGTATTCATAATCCATGTATACATTCGTGGTAAAGGAAAGTCGGGTGTTGGCCAAAATATATTCACCACTCCAGTTTTTGATTGGTTGTGATTGATTAGAATATAAACGCAGTATAGGGAAGAGTTTATCGAATAATAGTTTAATCATAATTAATTTTAACGTAAACTATTTATTAAAGAATTAACAGTCGAACGATAGTTATAAGTGGTGTACAACACCGTAACGGAAAAACATGGCTATCTACATGCTGCTGACTCATAAATATTTTAGGCGAGCATATTTTTGTGAATGCATTCATGCGATTGTGCTAAAAATATCGCATTGTAATTTGATCTCGTGCAGATAAGTATTTTTTTGTGGTGAGCACCATCATTAAGAATTTTTTTGTAAGCAGTAAGTATGTAGGAAATACAACAAAACCAACCCCAATCAAACGAATTTTTATTCTTATTAATTTCCTCTTAATTATATACGACATCAGCAACTGCACCAGCTTGATATATGAATGGAATACATCGTTGTCGGCCGTGTCCGCCAAATAAACAGCATGACATCATAAAATTATTTGCGAATTTCGCGAATTTTGTTTTGTTTTAAATTAAAATTATTATTTACAGTCATATATGATGTTGTGTGACAGAATTTTGTGGATCAAATAACAAGATTTATAAAAAAATGTCACGTAAATATTCTGGCGAATTAAAAATTCTTTCTCATGACTCAACTGCATCGGGATGTATGTGAAGTTAGCCCGAAAAGTAGCCCGAAAAAAATGTGTCCTTGCTAAAAGTTTAATATTTTCGGGCCAGCCCGAAAAATTTATAAACACTGCATTATCTTAAATTCTCATCCCGAAATAATTTTTACATCAGTATATTAAGCTTTTTGAATTTGCAAAAAAATTAAATACTACATACATTGTAATAAAACTTAATAAATAAATATTTTGTTTATTTACCATACAAATATAAATTATTACCAAAAATATATTAAAATAATAATAATTAAAAACGAAATAAAAAATTACGTTACATAGGATTACGTGGTTGCCCTCACAAAAATGCTCAAAAACTACTGCAAGTGCTGCTACAAAATATGATTAACATCACCAATCTACAATAAATATATACCTTCATTATCATATCAGTGGGATAGAAGGTTCATATTAACCCGAGTCCGCACATACAAATCACAGCATAAAAATTGAAATTTTTAGTGTTACATTTTATTCTGTAGCAGATTCCACAGGGATATCCGACCACTTCGGCCAATGCCTCGAGTTAGTGTTGGTCACCAGAAACCTAAAGCATATGCCCACATTACCATATCAGTGGGATAGAAGGTTCATATTAACCCGAGTCCGCACATACAAATCACAGCATAAAAATTGAAATTTTTAGTGTTACATTTTATTCTGTAGCAGATTCCACAGGGATATCCGACCACTTCGGCCAATGCCTCGAGTTAGTGTTGATCACCAGAAATCTAATGCATATACCCACATTGCCATATCAGTGGGATAGAAGGTTCATATTAACCCGAGTCCGCACATACAAATCACAGCATAAAAATTGAAATTTTTAGTGTTACATTTTATTCTGTAGCAGATTCCACAGGGATATCCGACCACTTCGGCCAATGCCTCGAGTTAGTGTTGGTCACCAGAAATCTAATGCATATGCCCACATTACCATATCAGTGGGATAGAAGGTTCATATTAACCCGAGTCCGCACATACAAATCACAGCATAAAAATTGAAATTTTTAGTGTTACATTTTATTCTGTAGCAGATTCCACAAGGATATCCGACCACTTCGGCCAATGCCTCGAGTTAGTGTTGGTCACCAGAAATCTAAAGCATATGCCCACATTACCATATCAGTGAGATAGAAGGTTCATATTAACCCGACTCCGCACATACAAATCACAGCATAAAAATTGAAATTTTTAGTGTTACATTTTATTCTGTAGCAGATTCCACAGGGATATCCGACCACTTCGGCCAATGCCTCGAGTTAGTGTTGGTCACCAGAAACCTAAAGCATATGCCCACATTACCATATCAGTGGGATAGAAGGTTCATATTAACCCGAGTCCGCACATACAAATCACAGCATAAAAATTGAAATTTTTAGTGTTACATTTTATTCTGTAGCAGATTCCACAGGGATATCCGACCACTTCGGCCAATGCCTCGAGTTAGTGTTGATCACCAGAAATCTAATGCATATACCCACATTGCCATATCAGTGGGATAGAAGGTTCATATTAACCCGAGTCCGCACATACAAATCACAGCATAAAAATTGAAATTTTTAGTGTTACATTTTATTCTGTAGCAGATTCCACAGGGATATCCGACCACTTCGGCCAATGCCTCGAGTTAGTGTTGGTCACCAGAAATCTAATGCATATGCCCACATTACCATATCAGTGGGATAGAAGGTTCATATTAACCCGAGTCCGCACATACAAATCACAGCATAAAAATTGAAATTTTTAGTGTTACATTTTATTCTGTAGCAGATTCCACAAGGATATCCGACCACTTCGGCCAATGCCTCGAGTTAGTGTTGGTCACCAGAAATCTAAAGCATATGCCCACATTACCATATCAGTGAGATAGAAGGTTCATATTAACCCGACTCCGCACATACAAATCACAGCATAAAAATTGAAATTTTTAGTGTTACATTTTATTCTGTAGCAGATTCCACAAGGATATCCGACCACTTCGGCCAATGCCTCGAGTTAGTGTTGATCACCAGAAATCTAATGCATATACCCACATTGCCATATCAGTGGGATAGAAGGTTCATATTAACCCGAGTCCGCACATACAAATCACAGCATAAAAATTGAAATTTTTAGTGTTACATTTTATTCTGTAGCAGATTCCACAAGGATATCCGACCACTTCGGCCAATGCCTCGAGTTAGTGTTGGTCACCAGAAATCTAAAGCATATGCCCACATTACCATATCAGTGAGATAGAAGGTTCATATTAACCCGACTCCGCACATACAAATCACAGCATAAAAATTGAAATTTTTAGTGTTACATTTTATTCTGTAGCAGATTCCACAGGGATATCCGACCACTTCGGCCAATGCCTCGAGTTAGTGTTGATCACCAGAAATCTAATGCATATACCCACATTGCCATATCAGTGGGATAGAAGGTTCATATTAACCCGAGTCCGCACATACAAATCACAGCATAAAAATTGAAATTTTTAGTGTTACATTTTATTCTGTAGCAGATTCCACAAGGATATCCGACCACTTCGGCCAATGCCTCGAGTTAGTGTTGGTCACCAGAAATCTAAAGCATATGCCCACATTACCATATCAGTGAGATAGAAGGTTCATATTAACCCGACTCCGCACATACAAATCACAGCATAAAAATTGAAATTTTTAGTGTTACATTTTATTCTGTAGCAGATTCCACAGGGATATCCGACCACTTCGGCCAATGCCTCGAGTTAGTGTTGATCACCAGAAATCTAATGCATATACCCACATTGCCATATCAGTGGGATAGAAGGTTCATATTAACCCGAGTCCGCACATACAAATCACAGCATAAAAATTGAAATTTTTAGTGTTACATTTTATTCTGTAGCAGATTCCACAGGGACATACGACCACTTCGGCCAATGCCTCGAGTTAGTGTTGATCACCAGAAATCTAATGCATATACCCACATTGCCATATCAGTGGGATAGAAGGTTCATATTAACCCGAGTCCGCACATACAAATCACAGCATAAAAATTGAAATTTTTAGTGTTACATTTTATTCTGTAGCAGATTCCACAGGGATATCCGACCACTTCGGCCAATGCCTCGAGTTAGTGTTGATCACCAGAAATCTAAAACATATGCCCACATTACCATATCAGTGAGATAGAAGGTTCATATTAACCCGACTCCGCACATACAAATCACAGCATAAAAATTGAAATTTTTAGTGTTACATTTTATTCTGTAGCAGATTCCACAGGGATATCCGACCACTTCGGCCAATGCCTCGAGTTATTGTTGGTCACCAGAAATCTAAAGCATATGCCCACATTACCATATCAGTGAGATAGAAGGTTCATATTAACCCGACTCCGCACATACAAATCACAGCATAAAAATTGAAATTTTTAGTGTTACATTTTATTCTGTAGCAGATTCCACAGGGATATCCGACCACTTCGGCCAATGCCTCGAGTTAGTGTTGATCACCAGAAATCTAATGCATATACCCACATTGCCATATCAGTGGGATAGAAGGTTCATATTAACCCGAGTCCGCACATACAAATCACAGCATAAAAATTGAAATTTTTAGTGTTACATTTTATTCTGTAGCAGATTCCACAGGGACATACGACCACTTCGGCCAATGCCTCGAGTTAGTGTTGATCACCAGAAATCTAATGCATATACCCACATTGCCATATCAGTGGGATAGAAGGTTCATATTAACCCGAGTCCGCACATACAAATCACAGCATAAAAATTGAAATTTTTAGTGTTACATTTTATTCTGTAGCAGATTCCACAGGGATATCCGACCACTTCGGCCAATGCCTCGAGTTAGTGTTGGTCACCATAAACCTAAAGCATATGCCCACATTACCATATCAGTGGGATAGAAGGTTCATATTAACCCGAGTCCGCACATACAAATCACAGCATAAAAATTGAAATTTTTAGTGTTACATTTTATTCTGTAGCAGATTCCACAAGGATATCCGACCACTTCGGCCAATGCCTCGAGTTAGTGTTGGTCACCAGAAATCTAAAGCATATGCCCACATTACCATATCAGTGAGATAGAAGGTTCATATTAACCCGACTCCGCACATACAAATCACAGCATAAAAATTGAAATTTTTAGTGTTACATTTTATTCTGTAGCAGATTCCACAGGGATATCCGACCACTTCGGCCAATGCCTCGAGTTAGTGTTGGTCACCAGAAACCTAAAGCATATGCCCACATTACCATATCAGTGGGATAGAAGGTTCATATTAACCCGAGTCCGCACATACAAATCACAGCATAAAAATTGAAATTTTTAGTGTTACATTTTATTCTGTAGCAGATTCCACAGGGATATCCGACCACTTCGGCCAATGCCTCGAGTTAGTGTTGATCACCAGAAATCTAATGCATATACCCACATTGCCATATCAGTGGGATAGAAGGTTCATATTAACCCGAGTCCGCACATACAAATCACAGCATAAAAATTGAAATTTTTAGTGTTACATTTTATTCTGTAGCAGATTCCACAGGGATATCCGACCACTTCGGCCAATGCCTCGAGTTAGTGTTGGTCACCAGAAATCTAATGCATATGCCCACATTACCATATCAGTGGGATAGAAGGTTCATATTAACCCGAGTCCGCACATACAAATCACAGCATAAAAATTGAAATTTTTAGTGTTACTTTTTATTCTGTAGCAGATTCCACAGGGATATCCGACCACTTCGGCCAATGCCTCGAGTTAGTGTTGGTCACCAGAAATCTAAAGCATATGCCCACATTACCATATCAGTGGGATAGAAGGTTCATATTAACCCGAGTCCGCACATACAAATCACAGCATAAAAATTGAAATTTTTAGTGTTACATTTTATTCTGTAGCAGATTCCACAGGGATATCCGACCACTTCGGCCAATGCCTCGAGTTAGTGTTGATCACCAGAAATCTAATGCATATACCCACATTGCCATATCAGTGGGATAGAAGGTTCATATTAACCCGAGTCCGCACATACAAATCACAGCATAAAAATTGAAATTTTTAGTGTTACATTTTATTCTGTAGCAGATTCCACAGGGACATACGACCACTTCGGCCAATGCCTCGAGTTAGTGTTGGTCACCAGAAATCTAAAGCATATGCCCACATTACCATATCAGTGGGATAGAAGGTTCATATTAACCCGAGTCCGCACATACAAATCACAGCATAAAAATTGAAATTTTTAGTGTTACATTTTATTCTGTAGCAGATTCCACAGGGATATCCGACCACTTCGGCCAATGCCTGGAGTTAGTGTTGATCACCAGAAATCTAAAGCATATGCCCACATTACCATATCAGTGAGATAGAAGGTTCATATTAACCCGAGTCCGCACATACAAATCACAGCATAAAAATTGAAATTTTTAGTGTTACATTTTATTCTGTAGCAGATTCCACAGGGATATCCGACCACTTCGGCCAATGCCTCGAGTTAGTGTTGGTCACCAGAAATCTAAAGCATATGCCCACATTACCATATCAGTGGGATAGAAGGTTCATATTAACCCGAGTCCGCACATACAAATCACAGCATAAAAATTGAAATTTTTAGTGTTACTTTTTATTCTGTAGCAGATTCCACAGGGATATCCGACCACTTCGGCCAATGCCTCGAGTTAGTGTTGGTCACCAGAAATCTAATGCATATACCCACATTACCATATCAGTGGGATAGAAGGTTCATATTAACCCGAGTCCGCACATACAAATTGAAATTTTTAGTGTTACATTTTATTCTGTAGTAGATTCCACACGGATATCTGACCACTTCGGCCAATGCCTCGAGTTAGTGTTGGTCACCAGAAATCTAATGCATATACCCACATTACCATATCAGTGGGATAGAAGTGGGACAACAGTGGGATTCGAATTAATATGAACCTTCTACCCCACTGATATGGCAATGTGGGTATATGCATTAGATTTATGGTGATCGACACTAACTCCAGGCATTGGCCGAAGTGGTCGGATATCCCTGTGGAATCTGCTACAGAATAAAATGTAACACTAAAAATTTCAATTTTTATGCTGTGATTTGTTTGTGCGGACTCGGGTTAATATGAACCTTCTATCCCACTGATATGATAATGAAGGTATATATTTATTGTAGATTGGTGATGTTAATCATATTTTGTAGCAGCACTTGCAGTAGTTTTTGAGCATTTTTGTGAGGGCAACCACGTAATCCTATGTAACGTAATTTTTTATTTCGTTTTTAATTATTATTATTTTAATATATTTTTGGTAATAATTTATATTTGTATGGTAAATAAACAAAATATTTATTTATTAAGTTTTATTACAATGTATGTAGTATTTAATTTTTTTGCAAATTCAAAAAGCTTAATATACTGATGTAAAAATTATTTCGGGATGAGAATTTAAGATAATGCAGTGTTTATAAATTTTTCGGGCTGGCCCGAAAATATTAAACTTTTAGCAAGGACACATTTTTTTCGGGCTACTTTTCGGGCTAACTTCACATACATTGCATCGGGAAGTAATAAATATTATTAGAAATAATTTTGCGCGCTTCAGCCCCGTCCATTAAACCGCGCGTGAATTCTAATTTATTTTCAATTCCATTTTAATTTTCTCACAGCAGGAATTCCTAAGGTATATGGCTTCATTTCTAGCCCATAATTGAAATAAATTAGATTTAAAATTATTAAAATGCATCGTGCAGAGTGATTTATTTTGATCTTATTGAAATATTAAGAAAGCATAAAAAATGCTGTAACATAATCTGGAATTTATTTATTATCCTCCGCGTATACTGTGCGCTTGACATTCAATAAACCACATAAATTAAATTGATGACCCATAATTGTTTACATGTAGGATATAAAAAATACCTACGTACACACCTTCGATTCTATTTCTTAATTACGATATGACTAAGTATACAAAAGAACAACAGGTGAAAAAGATGATTCGAAAGCTTTAAACTTTCACTTACAAAATTTAACAACTCGATAATAGCACTCAGAGTCAGTCACTTAATCTGGTACGTATCTATACAACATTTAAAGACGAATCGGGTGCAAAAGGTCAACTAAATAAATTGTTAGCATTATATTTTTTGGAATGCGTACCGTGTTCAAATAATTGAATATCATTGCGATCCTATCTGTTCAAAGGTACACGATGATGGAATATAAAATGCAGAGAATTTAATTTAAAATGCGCGCGCATGTTATTGACCTCATGTGTGTACTTGATTGCACTTAAGCGCATCAAATTATTATTTGTGGTATACATATTTTTGTAATTCCCACTCACCTGATGTTATATTCAATTTATGTTTATTAAATATTTGTGATTTAACGTTACTATCAATCATATTTTCTAGCGGTTCTTGTGGGTATGCGATTATTTAGGTTGGTGCAACTGCACCTGTGTTATTCTCAATTTTGTTACCGTTTTCAGTTTACATCTTCGTTTTCCACGAAACTTATCGAGATCCATACAATTCTGATATTGATTTAGGTTCTCTACCGTTTAAATAAACATCATTGTGATAACACAAAATAAATGACAGTTCTCCAAGTAACCGCAACATTTTACATATACGTTGTGTACGCCGGAAAGTGTGGGATGAAATTCTAATAAAATTCCATTTTGTATTCAATTCTATACGTTAAATAAGAATTTGTGTTAAATCGCTTATAAGAAAGTATTGTGTAATTCAACTATTTTCATTTAGAAAACAATTGCTTTCGGATACAAATTCAACTAGATTAAAGTAAGGTACAAAATTACCGAGTTCTATTGAACACGCAAAAAAACATATTTTCATCAAAAAATTCAGCTTAAAATTCTGGCATGTTAGAAACTCAGAGCTAGATCTTAATAGAAACGGTTCAGTTACATTTAGCATGGCCTAATTCCAGAATTTACGAGTTCCACCCAGCAGAGCTTCATGTAAAAATTCAGCTTAGAGTCCCGATTTTGATATTTAAACAAACTGATTGTAATCGCTTTGGAAATTGCGGGTTTCACTAATAAATATGGCCAACCGCCGAGTTTCCTGTAAAACTCACTTTGGAATTAAAAAGTTACCCTAAACACTAAATTAGTTCCTATAATCGGCTAAGAAACTGTCCGATTCCAGTCCACCATTGTGAAATACAAGAACTTCGCCCAATATTCATTTTGGAGTTCCAGTTTCACCCAAGCTGAATTTCAGAAAAGGTCGAGTTCCTGCTCATTAAGACCAAATTGCGGAACTTTATCCAAAATTCGTGATAAGTTCAAACATCACACAATAATATTAAGTGTATGACTTAATTTTTACAGATATTTCAACAAATTTATTTTATATAAAATAAAAGACAACAACGAATTTAATCTTGGAAATATAGTAGACTCGTTTTTTATGATCTTGCGCCGTCTCTCAGGTAACATACGAATGCTGCGCAAAAGAAGCTTGTAGGATTCAACGCGATAAAGTCATCGACGAATTTACGCACATCGTCCGGCGATTTGAACTGTTTATCCACTAAGGTGTACTGCATTAACTGGAAGAAAAATGGTAGTCGGATGGGGCCCAAGTCTGGTGAATATGCCACGTGCGGGAGGACTTCCCATCCCAAGTTCAAGAGGGTCTTGTAAATAACCTTTTCTGATTAAATTCTTCGGTCAGTTTGTTCAACTGTCGGCTGTAGCGTTCTGCAGTCACCGACTGACCAGTTTCTAAGAGTTCGTAATAAAGTACACTCTTCATGTCCCACCAGATACATAGGAGACCTTTTTTAAGCGGAGGTTCTACAATTCCGCATCTTAAAACTTTCAAGACTATCGAGGGCGCGGGCTGTCACTAAGACCGAAATCACCACTTCTCAAACGTTTGTACCGATAATTACACGTTTCTTAAGACACAACGTCTGCACCAAGAACAGTACAAATCACGTAGATTTGTCGACCGGTGTACCGAAACCTTGCGTCCAATCCTGAAATGATAACCACAAAATACCGTTAAAATATTTATATTTTAAATGTATTGGGAGTGCAAAAAAGTTTTGATGTTTTTTTAACTTCGAAGCTTTTTGTATTTTATTCAAAGTATTGTCCATTATTAGCTATGATTTTTACCCATGTTTCAAGCAGCATACGGATTCCCGTCCCCCGGAGGCCATCCACGAATCGATCCAATTTGTGGCTTCTTCGTAAGCAGTGAAGTGCTCCTCGGCAAGACCATGAGGCGTCGGCCGGAACAAGTGGTAGTTGGAAGGAGCCATGTATGGTGAGTACAGCGGGTGGGGTAGGTCATCCTGTTGAAGGGCCTCCAAAGTTTCCTTGACGACTCTTGCAACATGTGGCCGAGCATTGTTGTGCTGAAATATTATTTTGTCATGTCTTTTGGCATCGGCATAACTTACAACAATTGTTATTGATAACATTCTCCAGTGAGTTTTGATGGTTAAAATTGATGCATGATTGGGCTTACCTCACGATTTTCTGTGCTTTTGATTGTCGTAGTTGATCCACTTTTCGTCTCCCGTCACGATTCGATGCAAAAAATCCTTCCGATTTTGTCTTTGGAGCAATTGTCCGCACTTGAAAAAAGAGCTTGAGTTCATACGGAACCCAATTTCCTTATTTTACACCATACTCATGGTCTTGAGACGGTTTTGAATAACTTGTTGAGTCACTCCCAAAGTTTCAGCAAGCACCTCTAGAGTTTGGCTTAAATCTTGGTCCAATGACGACTCCAACTCCGTGTCTTCAACCTTTACCGGTCTCCCTTCGCGCTCTTTGCCACTGGTGTCAAAATCGCCACTTTTAAAACGGCGGAACCAGTATTCACATATGTTTATTGATATAACATGCGAATTCTGTTCCACATTTGCTTCACACAGCAATCGACGTCCATCAGCTGCAATTTACTTCAAACTAACACAAAAAAGCAGCGTTTCCCACAAATTGTGTTTTGTTGGCACAAAGGTTGACATGGTTAGAGTACAAAAAATATGATGTTTATGAAAATATGTTGTTGAGATAGGTCATAATCCTAAGTAATCTCAGACCGAGTTAAGGGCAGGTCTGAAGGCAATATGGAGGTGTAATGGGGTGTAGTTTACATCACCTTCATACTTTCCCCAAACTCTGCCCGATATTACCTAAGATTATGAACTACTTCAGGGACATAATAGGATCGATGAGCAAATGGGTAACTCAAAAGTTACAGAACATTTTATTTAGGTAGTTTCGAAGATTTCGGAAGTTATTGTAATTTACATACCATAGGATCTGGTAAAGTTATATTGCTTCTGACAGATGGGGTTGTCTAATTATTTAGAGGTGATAGTGCAAATAGGTGTATCGTGTAATATGTTTTACAGCTATAAAATAATTTTTCGACTAGAATAGCAAAAACACTATAGGCATTACCATTTTTTCGGCTGGAAAATTTCGGCTACGGTAGCTACGGTATGGTAGTATTATTCTAAAAAAAACTAAAACTATACTTGCTCACATATATTTTATCAAGGAGGAGCTGGAATCCGTTTCCTTGTTAAAATCCCATTTATGTTTGTAATATTATACGTAGCAGGAAGGAAAGGAAATTTAAAATAAAATTACCCAAATTAAATTATCATTAATCCGGTCTAAATTATCTGTTTTTTTTTATTAAAACTCAATAAATCACATCCCGAATATAAAATTATAAATTTTGAATCCCTTTATTATAATTTACGTTTGGCCATTTTAGACCTAAAGTAAAATATATTTGGTTGGTCAAAAAGTTGCAATTCTTTCAAATAATACTACATCGTCAGGGCATTTCTAATGAACTCAATATCGGAATCCAATTAAAATTTGTATTTCCCCATAAAAAGTTGATCTGTAATTCCGTAACATATCTCAGTCTTCAAACACGATAAACAAAGCTACTTAACTATATAAATTGAAATTTATAAAATTAATGACTGCTATATTAAGAAATGGGTCAATGTTGTACTTGTTACTTTACAACAAAAAATTATTCAATATTTTTTAATGATCTGATATTCTTAAGAATTTCAAATGATGCAATCTAATATAACAACGTACACACTCGTGTATATGAGGGAGGCTGCTAATCATTATCGCCTGTGTGCACTTCAAAGTTCAAACAAACTAAAAAATGGTTCGAAAACAAAAAAAAAATAGTCACTAATTGAAAATGAAGAAAGTAAGCAAAACTTTCTTATTAGAAAATAAAATTTTGTAATTAAAAGACACGCAATGCGATACCTTTACAACCAAAGACTTTTGTTTTCTTAAAAAACATTAATTATAAACATTTAATTTCACTTTTAATCAAATGAAATTGACAATTAGAGTGAAAAATATCTATAATTGTCAGTTTGTCAATATTTTTTAGTTTTTTTTAAACAGAAAACAGCACACAAACAACAAATATTTCAAATTAATCATTAATATCGCAGATAGTTTGTGGTATGAAGAACAGAACGTACATCTTTATGACGTATACGTAATTTTGAAAGTATAAGTTTGAATTAAACTGACAGATAAGTACTTTTGTGGCGTGACTTTGTACATTCTCACCGTAATATGGCTTCTGGGGATTTTAGTCTAAATATACTGGATATTCAATTACACGACTAACCATTACGAATTTCAACAAGGTCGTGAGATACATAAATTTCTCTTAAGTACACACATTTCTTAATTTCACTGTCAAGAATATCCGTATAAATAAGAAATATGACAACTACAGCAGAGCAATAAAAAGGTTATAAAAATCGAAATTCGCAGAAATTTGAGGTATATAAAGAACATAAAGAATTTATCTTTGCTTTCATTCTGTTTTTGGCTTTTGTCAGATTTCGTGCAAATTGTTCGATTGTAATTATGGTAATTGTATCGCTCCTGATTGCGGTTAAAATTGTGTTGGTTTGGTGCTGGTGATACACACAATCAGATGACACAATTTGTGTACTAAGGCGGGTAGACGACACAGCATCTCTACAAGTAATTAGCTACTTCATATTTTTGTGGTTTGTATGTAGTTAAAGCGTTATACACAATACTCCGCGGCTTGCATGCCATATACACAACAGCATTATGATTAATTATCGATTTATGTTATTTCCTCTTTGTGTTCGAAAACCAAAATCAATTTCTTTTAAAAAACAAAATCAAAAGTTTCAAAATGGCCATTGGCTATTTTGCTTTTAAAATTACACCAACAACATTCAAATACGATGGTAATGATTATTATTATCATTTGAGCAGACTTTTTTTTTAAATGGAAATATCTTTTCCATTACCATGGAGGATGTGAGAGTTTTTTTTTTACTGTGTCTTGCTGGTTTTAGGTTTTTCATGGTAAAGTATAAAAAAATTGTTATACGATACAACATACAACTCAAATATATCATTATTCGCAAATTACGTACATCGTAATTGCTTATGTTTGTTTTTCCCTCAACCATTTTCTCTATATAAATTGTTTACCACCTAGGTAGGTGGTAGGCAAAATCCTGGTTATTTCAGATCTTAATTACTTAATGATCTGTTAGTCGTAGTCATATGCCGCAGTGTTTTAAAAAGGGACCAACAATTCCCCCTCACGAGGTAATCAAAACCTCGGCCGACCTGTAAATATCGTAAAATGTCTCAGCATCAATGATTTTATAAAAAATATAACATCTGCAAACATTCGCATTTTCATGCACAAATTTCAAGAGAATCAGACAAGTTTTAATATTTTTTTATTACCATGTCGTCTTTAGACAATTGATTTTTGGAATTAAAACAAATTTGTGGACGAAGGAACTGTATGGATTTTGCGGTGTATAACAAACGAATAACTTGTACCAGCGCCGAAATGTTGGATTTGTGAACTGCTCAAAACTAAATTATTTGGTAAATGTTTTGAGGTTAAGGTGGTTTAGTTAAATTTCTGACATTCTTTCGGACCTTTTGAATGATATGCGATACGTAAATATTCTATTAGAAACGAATAATTAAAATGTCTCTGTCACTAGTGCCAAGACGGTCGATTTGTGAGCTTAAATGCTTTTAATAGAATTTTAACAGAATAGTTATTTGATCCAAGATATTACGAAAACGAGACAAAATGTTTTATTAAGATTCAAGACATTTTTTCTTCAACTTTATTTTTATTTCTCTATATAGTCTCCTTGTAAGTTTATACACTTCTCACAGCGATGCTTTCATCTCTTCAACCCGTCCAAGTAGTACTTGGCGTCTTTTTCTGCAAAATAGTTGTTTACTCATTCGACGAAAATCTCTGTCCTCCGAGCACAGCTTTTAGCTTAGGGAACAAAAAAAAGCCACTTGGGGCTAGATCTGGTGAGTAAGGAGAAAGAGGCAGTTCAAACCAAAAATCGAGGTTTTTCATCATGGCAACCACTGAGGTGTGAGACGACGCATTGTATTGGTATGGTCCTGAAATGGTTTTTCCTTTCAGAGGATAATCGATTAAGATAACATCATGAGTGTGCCAGAAAAGACTCGCCATCACTTTCCCAGCCAAAGGAATAACCTTTGCCTTTGCTTGTTGAAGAGTATTCTAGTTTCATCAATTAGCCGGCACCAAAACTCTTTCATTTATTGCGCATAAACTGTCCCAACAGAGCGTTGGAAATGTTCATTCGAACGCGTTTCTGGTCCAAAGTAAGCAAACGAAGCACTAAACGCGCAGACAGCTTTTTCATGCCTAAATCTTGATTCAATATGTGACAAACACGTTCTCTGAACATATTCATATAGCCTCATCTATCTCTCTAACTTGAATTCGACGCTAGTCTAGCACCATTTGGTTAAAACTTAAGCGATGTTTTCCTCGATGGGTGAAGTCTTGGACGTCACGAATGTTCATCGTCACCCGAGCTGGACGGCCATATTTAAATTCTGCCGCCCAAAATTTCACGGTGGTAAATGATGATGCAGAGTTCACGCACACAGTCTCCAACTCGTCTTTGATTTCCGTAGGCGTATTGCCTTTCAAGAATTAATATGAATGACAGATCGATACTCGATGAAGATGATTATGATCAGATGTAGTTCGATCCTTCGATCCATGATTATGATAAGATGTATTTCGGTTCTCCGAAATCGAAATAGAAGATGATGGGTGAAAAAAATTCAATCCGCACAAGCATTTACGAGATATCGTCGGTACAGAAATACAAACCGAAATTAATTCTTGAATCATTTATTTAAAAGCCCCTAATTGCAAAATTTGCTTTCCGCCTGGATGTCTGTTTGTACCGTCAATATCTCGAGAATAGCATGAGCAAATTTGAAATTTGTTTCAACCAATCCTGTTCGGATTATATTATTCCCGTTCCAATTCGCTGAATTGAAAAGCTTTCGGGAATCGTACGCCAAGGGGGTTGGATGCTTACCTCAGGAAATGATCCCCAACAACAACTTAACACTTAACACTTTCCATTATTCTCATATAATTGCGTCATATATCGTTTGGTAGGTCTTGGATCAGGGATAATACCATTTTAGCTCACAAATCCGCCTAGCGCTGGAGTTTGTTCATTAAAAAATTGTTCATTTAAAATAAATATCTAAGTGACGTATATCGTTGAAAAGGTTTTTAAGAATGCCACAAATATTTCTGAAGCACTTAAGTAGTAAGAATCAATTGACGAAAACTGGAACAGCTAAATCATTAAGGGTGCTAGAACTTCGATTTAGAATTTAAAAGATAGGGAGGACGTATGTACCGAAAATGTAACTAATTTTTTTACGCATTATGTAACAAAACTTTTCGTAAAAGTTTCTCGAATTGGACTAGCATTCACTAAGCCACATATACAGGTTAACCCTGTATAAGATGAAAACTATAAATTTAATTTAATTACAAAAAGCCGTTAAATATGATTTCAAAAAATTCAATAATCACAATGAATCACAAATCAAAGAATGATAAAATTGTGTTTAAAGATTTAGTGTGTACCAATTAGTCGTTCTTGATAGTTTAAACCAATAAAGCTCTAACACTTTTCAATAAAACAAATCCAAAACTTTGAGCCCCATTTTGTTGGCTCGTTCATTACATGTTGAACGAATTTCGAAAACGTAGCATATCAACCGTACATAGGTCCTATGTCGAAAAACATCCCTCAAAATTCCTGCGCTTTAGGCACATAGCCACCTACAAAGCGCAACATAAAAAAGGCCCTGTTCACTTTATCATTAATTTAAAGAAAAAGTCCGTAAATGAACATTCTGTGAAGCGAATTCTGGAAATTATGGCACATAGCCACTAGCATAGTGTAATAGGTGAACGCTGTCTAATTTAAAAAATACGCCATGTCTAAGCAGGTCGTAACGGTGACCATAATGTCCGTAAATGAAAATTCTGTGAGGTGAATCGTGGACATTTTGGTATTTAACCACCTACATAGCGCAGTAGATGAAGCAGTCCAATTTCGAAAGAATAAGCTACATTTCTATGCGGATCGACAGAGTGCCTCATGTTGGCCCGCTCACGGCTCACCAGGGTACCCCACATTGACCCATTCATCTACACGCTGCAATAGATGATAGCAGTCAAATTTCGATAAATTACGCCACATGTCTATTCGGATCGTCTGGTTGCCCCATTTTGGCAGATATGAAATATTCAAATATGAGCATAAAGTATCTAACTCCGGAGAGACCTCCGCTAATTCTTCATCAATATTTATGAAATTTTCATTGTAGGTTTGTATTTGATATAATGCTAATATGTATGCCCACTTCTGGTTGTAAATATAAAAATAGGGTTCCATTTGAATTTTGGATTGAAAGCTTGCGAATCTAAATGGAAAATTAAGGAAGAATATTGTTTAGAATTCGCTAAGTAAGATTTTGATTTTTTTTGGCCAATTATTATTAGAGCCCGCATAAACTCAAAAATTATAGTGAGAATTAAAATGGTAAATTTGCCCCAAATCTAGTATCAGTGTAACCTTAGCATAATCGTACTTAGCAAATTCTAAACGATAATCTATCTTAATTTTTCACTTAGATTAGCACGTTTGCAATCTAAAATTCAAATGTAACCCTATTTTTTTATATGCCTGTAAATAAGTAGACGAGGAGTTGCCATCTTCAGCTCATTTTAATATTATCCGAGGCCTCTTCAACATAGGCAATTATGAGAATTTCCTTCAAAATGTATCTTAGACCAGGTACCAAATTTTTATCTAAAATTTATGTTTCAATCCCAAATTAATCCTAGAAGCAAAATTTCAAAATGATTGGTTAAAAAATGGCGAAATTTAGTCCAGCATGAACAGATGTGTGTGCACACTTTAGAACCCCTTCCAATACTACTACCCGAATTTCATCATAACTCGTTAAGAAATGGCAGAGATAGATGGAACATTGTAAAATTTCAAAATTCCATATACCGAGTTTCTTTTCTTCGGAGTTTAACCAATGTTAATTTAAGAAACATTTTTAAGATTATATTCCGCTGGAATGTTCTCTTTTGTGAAAAAAGAGATACAAAAATGAATAAAAAATTCACACTGGTTATAAAACAACAACAGAAATTATCTTTTGTGATTGTACTGCCAGATACTCCGATCTGTAATCTAGAATTTGAGTTAATTGTGTCAATACTTATAGAACCTTCCAATAATTGAACTGACTTCGCCCAAACCTGTTTCCTTATTTGTATCTCAAAAAAATATCTTTGTCTTATAAATTACTTGTTCTTATTCCGTGTTCCAAAAGTCGTCAGTTTTGGTTCTGTGAGTCTGTTCACGTAAGTGATGAATTATGTTCGATTTTATAAATAGCTTTACAACAAACGTTTCTTATATATTTAATAACGACTACATCCAATATATAAATTTGCTACGCTGTCATTATGTACATTCATTAAAATAACGTTACACACTCGCTACTATATAAATTTGATTAAAAAAATTAAAATTCTACCTAAGAAATATGATCAACGATTTGAATGACTTCAAAAATTCTTATAAATCTTAATAAATTTTCGCCAAAACTACTTTCCAAGTTTATTAACCCAAAACAAAATTTGCTGATGTCCTTCAAAAATCTCGCGTCTCAAAATTTAATCGAATTTCTAAATATTCATAACATAAACACAATATTGAATCATTGTTATTTATTGTATTTGGTTATAAAATAAAAATCCATCAAGAGTCAACGACTTTAAGAAAAAAATTGTTTCTTATAAATACAACAATATACAACGATGGACGGTTAGATACTCTGCAAGTATCAATCAATTCAATGGCAGATATCCATTTGAGTGCTCAGCCTCTGACTATCCATCAATCACTGAGTTTATTATTTTCACACTGTTTAGTTATAAACTTTGTGCAGACCGACTATACGTCAGCCAGCCGACTTTCTTTGTTTGGTTTTAAAAGTGTTTGTCGATGTGTATGTCTAAGTACTTGTACTGTACATAAGATGTGTAATATTTTTACAGTTAAACAAACTTCTTATTTCTTAATAATGATATTCTGGGAATTTTACTTATTTTTCTTAGTTACTTACGTCTTATGTCATAATCAGAATCAAAATGTCCAAAAAAATTTAAAAAAATTTTTGTAACAAAGTCACGATATTTTACGCAAAACGATAAGCGGTTGGGTTTTAATAAAATTTCCAGGAATTATGGATAACATATATATGTAAATGTTGTATATGTAGTTTATGGTATGTTCTATGGCAGAGTAGAGTAAATTTACTGGGTTTAAGATTAATATTTTTTTCGGACTATCCATTAGCGGTTTGCTTTTTGGTACTGTATTATGACGTCAAAAGTATAAAGACGAATAGTAAATTGAAACACACAAAGTTGTTTGGGGCTTAATGCCATTAGAAATAATTTGCGGTAAAATATGTTTTGTATCTACAAAATTCTTCCATAACAGTACGGCAAATCAAAGAAATTTGCTAGTCAATAGTTCTTTATGTTTATGCTGCTTCAAAAGATTTAGTTTTTACTACACTAAATTGAGGTAAGTGATGGCGTCATTAATAGTTGGTAAGCATTTAGAAAAGTCATCAACCTATATAAGTATTGAAAGAAATGCTCAAAAACAAATTCGATTGGAGAAAAAAATCCCAAATTTGTTGCGTGCAACAAATGTTGCACACTCAATAAAAAACATCTATAAAACGATTTAAAACGAAAATTTCAATATACGACAGTCTTCATCTCGAAGAGTCATTTCAAAAAAGTTTGTGGTAAAGAATATTAATTTTTACAATTGCTTTGTTTTTTATCAGCTCCCGATACCGATTGTACCTGGAACACCCAACTTTCTGTGTCAAAACTTATATTTGGCTAAACTGCGATTTTTCGCAGTTTTTTCTTGCGATGTACCGCTATCCATTTTAATGGGAAACTTGAAAACGCCTTTGTTTTGTATAACCCTTAAACCATAACAAACTTAATCTTACAATAAAAGTTGAAAACGCGCCAATCTGAATTTTTGTTTATGACGTCATGTCAAAATAAATGTATATGATGAATATTAGTATCCTTTACTTCAACCACAACTAACCCAAATTAATAAACTAACAAAATCTAATCCAGAGTGTGAATTTAATTGAGACTAACATTTTAATATATTGAAGTAGTTAGAAAACGACTTTGCTGCGGTTCGCCCTAGTTGTTTCTGTGACTAACATCCTTTCCTAACTAGCCTTATCTGTTAAGGATGCAGGTGGGGCCTGGGCCCGCATGATGCTGAAATATTATTCGCATTCAGATATAATTTGTTATTTGATTGTTGATATTTCAGGATTATGGTAACATACTTAGGATCGCCATTATGGTTGGCCTGTAGGCCTCAATCATATCATATCATATCATATCATGACGTCATGTCAAAATAAATGTCAATTGGTATATTTCAGGTCGTTTAAAGTTTGTTTTATGGATGAATTTATTTTTAATTTGAATGATACAGCGACGAAATAATTTTCCATTCAGCTCTCAACAGCCCGCTCCGGATGGCGAATAAAAAAACACTGCAAATAGTGTAATATAAATCACGGATCTTATAAAAAGAGGTAGTTGAACAATTTTCATTTAACAAAATGTGTTCAATAAATTTCAGAAGATCAACATAACGGTAGTTTATCGGAAATGCTCATGATGTGGTCTCTTAAGAGAGTAAACGAATCGAATGATTCCTGGAGTCGGCAAAATTTCAATTAAGACAAGTTTTAATTAAAAAATTCGCTCTTAGGAAATCGTCCAGTTAGATCCGAAACCGAGTTGCAATTTAAATTTCGTGCTGTCGATTGTTAGTTCAACAAGCTTTCGGGTCGACACGGTTAAATCGTCCACAGCAAAGCCTCGTCATGGATTGAAATTTCGTCCTTCACGGAAACGTCCTGTCGATGCCCCTGACTCACAGTAACCGGCCATGTGACCGGCCTGCTTGCAATCAAACCATTATTTTTCCCGAAAGTGGCAATCACTATGAAATTGAATTACCCCACAGTTTCGACGCGGAAGCTTCGCTTTCTGTGCCTCTTCTATTGGTATTTTGGCTTTCTGCTCCGTCTTTTGTATGTCACTGTTCCACTGCCACTGTTTTAATGCATTGTCAACACTTCACTTTTCGAAATGACTGGGCACAAAACCATCGACTTCTTGACTTAACGGCTGTTTAATCGTGTCGGTTTGTTGAGTCCCTGCACAAACATCATACTTTCAAGTCGTCAGATGTGCAATTTGCAATGTCGAACTATTCTCATAGTGTGTCTTTCCTGAGTGTCAAACTCGTATTGGCAAACTTTAGAGAGAGTTTCTTGGTAAGCAAATCCATTTTTTATTGCGCAGAGATTGCAGCAGTCTCAGCAGTAAAGACAGCTTGACACAAACAAATTTCTCTATGAGATCAGACAGAATTTTATGCAACAATGTTACCTACACATTTGCCGGTATTTTAGTTGGTTCTCGCCTCCGGGCTGAAGCGCAAACCGCGCTATCGTCGCTCTTTTTCGAAAAAAGTACTTAATGAGTTTTTTGCGTGAAATCCACAAATCCTCATCGTCACTGTTATGATCCTGTGAAAATATGTTTAAATAATACTCATATGATTTCGATATTCGACTGATCTGTTTATATAATGATTATTGCGTCCGTCCAATTCCGAGGTGTAATTCCACTATTTTTATGTATCTGTTGTCACCTCACAACATATGAATGTGTTACCACCTCACAACATATATCCATTTGAAAAATCCTTGATGGAATTGAAACTTTTCATTATTGTTGTCCAGTGCTACCAACCAAAAGCCTCATAATAAACTATTTTGATGCCCCAAATTTAAGAAATGTTACTATAGCGTAAGAAGCAGTACAAAACAGCTGAATACATCAACGACCAGCTAATTGATAACACTTTGCATAATCAAATAGAAAAATCCAAACGCCATTATCCGCCACTGTATGTAGTAAAATCTATTGTAAATCCAGCATGAAATACATAATGTTTATTTAGTTATAGAGACACAAAGTAGTTCTGGCAACGAGCCAAACATTATAACAACAACACTATCACCAGCGGCTAGCCCATTCCTTGCTTACTTCCAACAATTCACGTTTATTTTTTTGTGTGAGCTCTCTGTGCTGCAATTTATGTTTTTGTTTATAACGATTTTTGCACAAAACCAATTTTTTGCTTAGTTCGTCTGCACAATACATTATTGTATGTTATAGTTGTTGGTTAGTTTCTTCCACCTAATGGAAATGGAATTTCGTATGTTATTATTATTATTTCTTCAAATTGGTACACACACACACACACAACAACAACGTCTTATTATTAAGAATACGAAAATTTTTAATAAATAATATTGCTATAAGAAACTGGTTTCTTTTGTAGTTTTCTTTAGACGTTGTTATATCATTTAGCAGGTTTCGAATACTATAAAGTCTTCCTTCCTTTGTTGTTTATACATAACGAGACCATAATATATGAGAAGATTCATATATCGGTGTTTTATGTTCTGAGATAAATGAACACGATATGAAACCAATTCTGCACATATTAATAATGCACCGGAATTTTAAATTGTCACTTTTGTGCTACCGATTACATCGCCCTCAACGCGCGTACTACACAGGTAGTTTTAATTTATGTTTTATGTGTTTTATGTATGTTGCACATATTATCACTAAATAAAAACGACATAGCACATAGTTCGTAAATTATTAATGGTTGACCTTAGGCTAAGCATCAACATCAAACATATTCATAGAAATTTTGCGACACATTATGCATTTGTGCATTATAAAAATGCTAAATAGGTTGTAATAGAATGAGTACTTACCTGTTCTATAAATTATTCATAATCTTACTCTATTTGTGTAAAAAATACTGCTCAAAAATCGCCAAGAATCGCGAGACACAACATCGATCAACGTCACTACATAAACTACAAATTATATATAGTTGCAAACCATATGTATCATTAATTAATGTTATTGCAGGTCATTAATCAATCTTCATATTTTATAAACGATCTTTCAGACGTTTGTAATGTGTAAATTGTCCGCATAAGTTCATGAACATCGCATTATTACGGTTTGCAACAATTTATCTCACATCATAATAATGTTTTGGGTAACAGGTTTAAGAATTGATCAATATGTGGAGGTATATGAGCCAAAAACGGTTAAACTACTTTATAACTATTAAATATACATGATTCCGCTTTAGTATTTGAAAATTGACCGTGAAAGAATCCATAACAAATTAATTAAAAATATAAAATAAATTAAATCTAACCTTCTTTGAGTAATAAAATACCATTCCGGGTTAATTTACCTGAAAATGGATTAAAAAATATGTTTACTAATATTAAGAAAATGTTTGATTGGTTTAAGAAAAAAAATGATCAAATCAATCCAAAAAATAATATTTTGTTTTTTGAAATGGGAGTGGAATTATTTCGATTATAAGAGATGATATGTGATGTAGATCTTTTAAGTCATACATTTCAACTAGTTTCTATTACAGATTTTCAACGAATAAGTGTACCCTCTTGGACCGTAGTCTCCTAAAGAATACAAGAATTTTCTTCGTAATTTAAAACAACAAGTGTTTTAAACAAACAATCTTAGCCATTCCTCTACTTCATTAAACCAACGCAACGGGCATTCATTCGTTGAAAATGATATTGAATCAATTTCGTTGAATTTTCGTTCTTCGTTCAAGAAGAATCAATATAGCGATTACATATCATATGCACTTTGTTAAGTATTTGAATAAAACCTTAAAACTTAGAGAACTACTTAAGCTTAATCGGCCAGTTTTTTCACAATGCCAACCAAAAATCAGCAAGCACAAGTGAGGCATCATATCGTATTAAATATTAATATTCTATCCAGTTCCACCACTATCGATTAGCCAAAAAATCAATGGCGTAATTAATAAACCTGCATGAAAAGCATAAATAGGATGGATGGAGACCGGGAAAAATCTTCATTAGTAATCAATTGAATTGCAAAAATACAGTTAATCACGGCTCACATTTTGCGAATCCATATTTGCCCGTGCCAGAACTAATAAATTATGAGCACTGGCAATTGATAGATTTAACTGAAAAACATAATGGGACTCATGAGAACTGGGCTAAATATTGATAGTAATTACAAAATTACTTTAAAATCGGTTCACTCGTTTTGGAGCCATATTTAGCTATGCCAAAACCATACCACAAATCTGGAAAAATTCATGAGTGCTGACAAATCTATCTCAAAAGTCAAATCATAACGGGATCGATTAAAAACAGGAAAAATCTTGATTAGTCAATCAATTGAATTGCAAAACTATTGTTAATCACGGCTCATACGTGGTCTAATTTGCCCATGCCAGAAATAGGCAAAAAATCTGGAAAAAAAATCATTACTGGTCTATTAATTAGACCTAACCTGAAAACGTCACGGGATTTGAATTGCAAAAAAATTGTTAATCGCGCCTCACACGTCTCGGGGCCATATTTGGTCATGCCAGAACTATGACAGAATTATTTCATGCCGATAATAGTTTAGCCTATCGTGCTGGTTACAGGTTCGAAATATTTGATAAATATATTTTTGAATACGCATCTGAGAAAACGACACTTTCAACTGGAAATTCGTTTGAAAATTCCAATCGCTTGATGGTGTGAAAATCCCAAATAAACTTTGAATGGAGCTATCGTAGAAATGTATAAAATATAGTTGAAGTCAGAAAAACTCGAGGTTGTGAATTGTGTAAACGCCACAGCCACAATTAACCAATCATATCATCACTACCGACTTTACCGCGAACCAGCTAATTATACCAGTTTAACAGTTACTCTTCTCACCAGTCACTATAGGTTGAAACCCTAACGTTATTTTATGTTTCGCAAACAATAATTACAAATTTCAAGAAAAATACGTTACTGGTTTACCTTATTCGGATAATCGTTCTCACATCGACATCGCTTTTCATGGACAATTTAATACAGGAATTTATAAAAAAATAAATTAAGCCGAATAAAACGGCTGACGGTATCGAAAACAAAAAATCGGCCATAATAAACAGCCAACAGAACTTTTTATTGTTAGATTCTCTATAAGTAGGTGTAGGATTTTAATTAAAAAACAGAACATAACCAGTATTGTTAAAAAATTCGCCTACTGTTTCGAAAATATTTTAAGTTTGTTTGATATTTTGTCAAATCTATCCGCGAATCAATACCGACACATTCACACCAAAAACACCTTGAACGAAACGATTCAACCTCCCAAACGACGAACCCAGAAATATCGATCAGAAATTGGACCAAATAGAAGCTAACATCATCCTAAATTCTTAATATTTGCGAATAACCTTAAAATCTACTGGTCGGTGAATAATATCAGTGATACATTGACAAACTTGTTTGCAGTTTTACCAATTTTTGTATTCGAATGATTTTGTTGAAAGTTGATGAAAGGGAATTTTAAATTGCCGGGATTGCGGTTGGTCCACATTTCGGGAAAATTCATTCAGAGGGTTGTCCCTTTTCAACCCTTATTTTTTCCGGCTAGCACGATTATTATAAAAAATGGTGAGGAGGGGTTTTCGAGTGCCAGGAATCGATTGTGATGTGTGCTAATTTCGGGAAACTCAGAGGGTTGTTCGGTGGGGTCCGGGTTCCTTCTTAATTTTTTGGCTTGAACGATTTTGTTAATAATTGCTGGAGGAGCGTTTTCGGGCACCAAAAGCCGATTGTGGTGGATCCTGATATCGGGAAAGTTCATTTAGGGGGTCATTCGGTAGGGGCCGAGGGTTTGAAGCCTTCTTTTAACATTTTATTTGGCTTGGACGGTTTTGATAAAATTTAGCGAGACAGGGTTTTCGAATGCATGAAAACAATTACAAGGAGTCCTGATTTTCACCATATTGCATGTTGCACGATGTTGCGTTATGTAGCACCATGTTCTGGAATGTTACACTACGTTGTGACATTTTTCATCATGTTTGGTCATATTGCACCATATTGCATCTTGTTGAAGGATGTTCTGTGATATTCCACTATGTTGCGTCAAGTTGTTGCGTGCATAATGTTGCGTTTTGTTGCACAATGTTGTGAGATGTTACACCATGTTGCGTGAAGTTTACCATGTTGCTTAAATTTGCATCTTGTTCTGAGATGTTGCTAGATATTGCACCATGCTGGCGAGATGTTGCACCATGTTGCGTAATTTTGTACTATGTCGCGTCATGTTGCTTCGTGTTGGATCTTGTGTTGTTCGTTAATTAGATATCTGGCGTTATGTTCCATCATATTGTAATGTTACACCATGTTATGTTGATTGCGTAACGGTGACATGGCGACTGGTTACGGCGACAGGTGCGAGCCGGGTCTCTTTATTTAATATTTTTTCAGCTAGCACGATTTTGATAAAAATAGGTGAAGGAATTGCCTGGGAATCAAATGGTTTTCTAATGTCAGGAATGAATTGCGATGTGTCTTAACTTTGGGAAAATGGGACTTTTTCCGGTCGAACGATTTTTATTAGGTGAGATTGGTTTCGAGTGCTAAGAATCGATTATGAAGAGTTCTAAATTCGGGAAAATTTATTTAGGGGTTTCTCAAACGGGATCCGAGCCCCTATTAGAAAAACAGCTCGAACGATTTTGCTAAAAAGTTTGAGAGAGGATATTTCGAATATCAGGAAATGACTGGAATGGATCATGAATTTGGGAAATTTGTATAGAGGTGTTTCGGGTTAGCTGAAGGGAATGGAGCTTAGATTAATGATGAAAATGTTAATCTAATATAAATTTTGGACTTGTCTTTGGAAAATTGTCAATTTAAAGGAATCTAAGCCATTTCTTAACCGATTTCGGGTATGATTTTGACAAATGAGTATATTTGAGATACAAAGATCTTTCTAACCGAATAGTATTAAACTTTGTTGATACTATGAAAATATCCAATTTGATTGAAATAAAATCGTGAATTCCTTCCACGATAGTAAGTAAGAATAGAAATCATGAAAATTTTTAACCTCGAGATTTTGGCAGATTTCCGAGTTCGAGAAAGCCCAGATGGATTGACTGATTTGGATGAAACTTCATATACTAAAACTTTTTCAGAAATTGGGAGTGAAATTTGGCGGAAGAAAATGACAGTTTCTATACGAGGTTTTTCGGTTTTTACAAATATTTTAAAAAGTATAGCATCTGCGAAAAAATGATTAAGAACAAAAGGATTCTAAATTAAATTTATAACAAAACTGGTATATGTAAATCATTTTTTCAAATTGTAAGCGGAAAAAGCGAGTTTTGATAATAAAATATTATTTCAGTATCTCCTGAATATCCTCATGATTTGGCCACTACGGAAATCATTATATCCGAAATCGTTATATCCCAAACAGCTTGAGTGGTCGGCATAAAACTTCAACCTTAAGGTTTTCTAATAAATGTAAAGTTTTATCTATCCCCAGAATTCAGACATCTGGTATTGAGGCTTCATATGTCTTGATGGATGAATAAATAAATCGAGTGTCTGACATTCCAGATCTTATTGTTTGTTCATGAATTGCACCGAAATCGCCTATAATGATTAATTTACAAAGTCTAGATCATAGTCGCGAAATAGCCTGTGCCGTGTTTGGTCTTGATTTCTGCCTTCCAGGATTGATTGCCCGAAGTAGCTTGGAAAGTTTAGCGTTTATGCTCCCCAGAGAAATTTAAGAGTGTGGCCCAGTTTTTTCCGTATTCCGTTTTGTATAAAAACTTAACAGCACAGCGTTTCTTCCTCCTATCTAGGTTCCGTGATATCCAGATATGGCACAATGCCAAAATTTGTTACTCCAATAATATGATTAAAATGCGAACAATTTGGAAGTTCGGGGATTTACTATATTTATTTCTACAGCTATTGAGTTTTACATAACCTGGCCTAGTTTCACCTAGGTTCCATGATAGTCAGATAGTAAATTCCAGAACTTCCAAATTGTTCGCATTTCAATCATATTCTCGGTCTATTATCGCCAGTTTGCTATATCCGGATATCTCGGAACCTAGTTTGGAGGATAAAACTGGTCCAGTAAACATAAAACTCAATAGTTAAAAATAAAATCAACATCAGAAGAGAGATCACAGGCTAAATTTTTCATAGTAAATCCCTAAAATACGAACCTCATTTTTGGGAATTTCTTGTATTAGATACAACAAAATATTGTTTTCGTACGTGTCTGTCACCATCCTTTTATTGTACAGTATGTCCTGGGATGCAGAACAACATCAAAATATGAACTTATTTTTACATCAAAAATGAAATAATGCTCAATTTGTGTTTTAATTTTGCCTACGCAATAAAATTCATACGGAAAACTAACCAAACAAAAAATGTTTCCTAACTTTAATTTATTGTGATATACAGAATACCGAGTTCGCCCTTGTCGGTCTATTCTTTATCATTACAACAGTTATTAATTATAAACAAATAATATTTCTTGTCTGTTACGTAAATTGGCGTTCCGTGAAGTTATTTAATGTAAGACCTTGATATCATAAAATATTTTATCGTGAATCGGTTTTTAAAGAAAGACAGGTTGGTATATTAAGCTAATAATTCACCTCAAAATGTAGATCAAAATAAAAATTCGAAACATTTCAATCACCTGGCGTATCTAAAAATCGGACAATGATTTATGAGTTACACATTGGGCATATAGCGTTCGAGGTATGTAAAACTAAGTAGTACAAACTTAAAACATTATGTAACAAGGAACTAGTTAACTAAACATTACACACAAAGTAATTTTCGTTATAAATGGTTATTACTTATTTAAAGCAGGAAATAGTAAAATTTTATGGATTGTGTTAAAATTAACGTAAACCGCATAAAATATCATTTTAAATCTTTGAACATAAATCTCTGTTAAGTTAAAACAATAAGAAATTGTGTTTATTGCAATTTGCATATCTGAAACGAGTGCGATCGATCGATTCAGTCGTACATTTTGTATTTAGCAATATTTATACCAATAGATTGGGATTCCTGCATGTTGTGTTAGCAAGATAGTATGAAAAAAAAAATTTGTTGCTTTCTTCTGGGAAAATAGAAAAACTTGTAAGTGTGAATGGATGTACATACAAGTAAATTGGTTTTATTGTTCACGTTCGAAATTATCATGAATCTTATTTTAAAATGAATATACAATTTTGTACGGTAATACAATTGTAATAAATCATTACCAGAAGTACTCGTAAGACTATACATACATTGTACAAATAAATAACCATAACAATGAGTTTATATCTATTACACAGAAAGATAGTTTTCATTCAAAATAAATAGTTTATAAAACCAAAATTATTTTTTAATTTAAACACTTCCTATTCGAATATTTCGTTTTGAAATAAAATTGGATTTTGGGGAGCGACAAGAACAAGACTTCCTAATTGCTATGGGCAGCGTAATCCATAAATTACCTTGAATGATACCCCCATATTGCTTACTGGAATGAGTAGACATTTTGAAGATGCCGAGGTATATCGGCATAAATAAACAAATTCAATATGCTATATGAATTAGAATAAACCTTCAAATGCTCTAGGTTAGCTTACTATACCCAAACCAGAAACAATTCCTGCATCCTTTCGGCTTTGAGCTATGAATAGTCAGTTGCTGGGTGGAATTTACACAGATCAAACCATACTTTGTAAATAATCGAGCAAATATGGTATATGAGTAGATCTCGACAGGTCAACTAAATTAATTAATTAATTAATTTAATTTAAATAAAATTCGACAAGCCAACTGATTTCAGTCACACTGTCAATCTAGACATCACCACCATAGAGGTTCGCAAAATAGTTTATGCCCACTAAAGGTAAATCGTTAATACAAAGGCTAACCAAACTGGATTCAAAAACTCAACCCTGAGTATGAAATAGTCTCTAAGTAATAAATGAAGCAACGAGCGCTTAAAACCAAATAATATTTATAAGAGTACAGTGCATATAGAAGTTGTTTCCTATAGCCTAGCAAGGATAATGTCATAGCAACTGCACTAATCAACTAATGGTAACCATACTACTGTGAATATTCTTACAGAAAGTATTAGTTGGATGAAATCAGCCATGAAAGCCCTTCGAGAATTTTTAAACCCAGATTGGAAGAGAAGAAGAAAATATCAGTCGGCTGGTCCTTTACCAGCTGGCCACACACTATTAATAAACCCGATAGAATACTAATAAAAATAACATCAAAAGGTAGTATGAGATAATGTGAGTAATTCAAGAATCACTACGACTAAAAAAGATTATATGAAAGGGAACGAGAAAAGGATAAACAAGTTAGTGAATTTATAGAATGGACTGCCCAGAATAGCTCATCTTCATTAAAATTCCTAAAAAACCTTAGTGTCTTATGTTGATAGACGCCACAACTCAAAATATGATAAATTGAACTCTTGTTTTTAATTTTTATTATTATCTTTCCAATCTGTTCGGGGGCCGAGGCCCTCCCAACTCTTTCGCGATTCGCTTTTCCGTCCTTACTTTTAACTCCGTTGCCAATTCGATGACGTACGGCTATAGATCCGATTTTCGTAGAATCATCTGCACATTGCATAGCTTCTTACCAGCCTGTAGTATTGGCATAGAAGATGTGTCGGCATCTGTGAGGGCATATTCGTGTTTCTTTTCATCACATACCGTAGTCTATCGGGATTCCAACCCGATACCTCCCGATCCACACGCCATAGCTTTAACCACTGTGTCATTCGGTCGGTAAATTGATCTCATGAGGTTGTGATAATCCCTGATAATCCTCCCGAAGTTGTTTAAGAGACTGTTCAACAAGGTTTGATAGCTTTCCTAATAAGACAATTAATTGACTATAATGCGATATTGTTAAAATATTCTGCATAGGTCGTTAGATTTAGCATTACTAACAGTTTAATCCTCCCCCTATTCCTTTTTACATGCTTTTATTTAACCACTCTGTCCGTATGAGTCAAATCTTGTAATTGGTTTTTTTCCAACTTCCCAATTTCCAGTTGAGCTGAAATTCTGCATATTCATCTAACTTAGATGAAGTAGGTTGACAGGAAATGTCAGCTTCCATGGGAGCTTTTCTAACAATTTGGATTCTAAATTAATTTTGTTACAATACCGGCCCAAATCAGTTTTTCAAAGTTTAACGGGAAATGCCGATTTTTGAAAACAAAAAACTGTTTACAACATAATTTCGGACCCTATACAGTCCAGACGGATTGGTTAATTGGGATGAAACTTTATACTTAAGCTTTTTCATAAATTGTGAGATCCCAGTAATTTTGGTCGAAATCGGCCCACCGGAAGTGACAGCTGTCATCGAAACTTTCACTTTTTTTGTAAATATTTTTCAAATTTTACCGGGAATGTGTTTTGATAAAAAGAAAACTTTATTTCATTAAAATTCGGGGCATCTCCATTTCATACTTAAATTTGGTGAAATCCTGTGTATCGAGGCTTCCATGGCAGCTTTTTCAATTTGTACGTGCTTGTAAATCATGTTTCGGCCACTTCCCGATATCCAAATGAGCTGAAATTTTGCACTGGAGGACCCCTGCGAAGAAATGGGATGGAAAGACGAAAGAAACTGCTACTTAACGGGAAACATGGTTGGAGAAGACATAGGAGAAATATAAACAGATGCGAGTCAGTGAAAGATGATGAGACTAGACAGCAAAAGCGAGGAAGACAGTTGAAAGAAGAGTCATTAGAACAACGTACATCAATATTAGAAAAACAACGGAATCGATTTATCTGGATAAAAGCATTGGCATCATCATCACAACTTAGTCAAAGATTACACCAAAATCGGAAACAGCATTCGAAAACAAGAGCAGGAGTGAGAAGTGCCATTTCAACCTTGGAAGCTGCTAGTTTATTTATTAATACGTTCTGCGAAAGCATTTGTGATGTCTGCAGCGATCGATGCTACCCGAAGCAAGTTTCAATTCATACATCAAGTATATGTCTGAAAATAAATACCTGCTTGAAGTTGTCATCGAAAACTAAATTATTACTTTGTTATCGTTGCAAGCCGCACGTTAGCAGTCGTAAGACAACTCCACAGCCGAATATACATTGAAATAATCTTACTCAGGTAGCATTCGAGACGTAATTCTGATAAGATTATCTAGTTCAATGGTATCTAAGTGGTGCTATTCGCTCAGGACATATTCGAGGCTAGTCATAAGCTACCGAATATTCTACCAAGATCAACTCAAGATGCTGGAATCGTAGCCATAACTAAGCATCTATAACATCTCAACATCAGTCGTGAGTTATCAGTCTCAAGAACACAAGTCTTGGAAGCACTTCGATAGTTAGTTGAACCCACTATACATAGATGTAATCATCGATCCAGATGCACAGATCAGCGAACAAGAGTTGGTAAGAGTAGTCGATCACTAAGAACAACTTAAACACAGAACTGAACTCCAAGAAGAACGAAGAAATGCATAGACCTCGATAGGATAAGCCTGCCAAATCGTACGGAGCTCATGGAATGAATTGATTGAGGAGGTATTTAGATCAGGTTACGCTAGCTAACATTGTCACAGCTGCCATTCATAATCGCACAAATATATGACGAAAGAATTTGGATCATCCCACCCAATTGGAGATCACGGATACCTTGCTGTACGACGATTCGTTCCGACTTGAATAACACCCCAATGAAGTGAAACCCCAATGTCTCTGCTAGATACATTAATTCGGCTCTTTCAAAAGCATAATGCAGGAGTGTTGATAGCATTAGAAAAATCGTTAGGAGTGATGCACTACAAGTATTACTATTTACACAGGCAGATGTGCATCACGACTTTGTAAACGTGGCATGTGAGTTGATTTACTTCGAATATGGACTACTTGGCAGCGACACACGATTCTAAAGCAACGAATACCTGTTCTACGCAATGTCGCTGTGCGAGTATTTTAATATAAAGACAATAATCGCAACATGTGGACAGATAAAGATCGAGGTCCAGGATAGACTGGTTGAGGACTTGCACATCTACATAAACAACTTGAGCGGATACAGTGAATATTGGAATAAGACACTCAACGAACTGATTGCACAAATAATATATCTGGGAGCACCAACCTACTTCGTGATCCTCAGCCGTATCGATCTCCATTGGCTGGACATGGAAATAGAACTCATAATAGCTGATGGAAGACTTAATGAAGAGAAGTACACATTGTGGACTTGAAGTAAACGCCACACAACATCTAGAGCATTATCTGGTCATCGTAAGCCGATACTAATTGGAGATGAGCTTTTTACGCAACCCGATGCTGAAAACTGCACAATGGCATTACCTACAGGTTTGATGAGATTGCAACAATAGATAATTTCATGTTGCTATTGGTAAATTTAGTGGACATTTTCAAGATGATATCGTTTTCCAGACTGGCATAATTAACTCGTTGCTCTCACGAGGGTTCAAACTTAGTCTCAATTTCCGTAATAAATCAGTGTGCAGGTTTTAAACTGAATGACGTTGAATAGGTCAATCACAGAGTCAAGAATGAACGACTTACATTTCGAAGACATAACAGCAGGCATAATCGTAATTTATACTGAGGAGCCTTAATATTTATATTCATGAGCTTAACAGTCGGAGTTTACACGATTGTTTGCGGGAGATTAGTTCAGACTAATGTATTCGTTTCATAATTTAAATGATTTACGCTATTAACAACCGTCCTCTCAATGGTTGTATTTATAATTAACGGTACTGTTACATATTCAATTCACAGGTTGTACAAATGTCGTACACTGGATTCAAGCAAACTGCAAAAGTATCGATGTTAGGCTAGAATTGCGACGTATTAACCGTCTCTTGTGACCCTTTCGGGTTGTGGAAACGAAAGCTGTTCTTACAATTAATAGTAAAACATGACATGATGAAAATTGGCGGATATTTATCGGACCTTTTACAGGTACTTAACCAGTAAAAATGTTGTTATCAAACATTTACGCAGTTGCTTTGGCAAATTTTTGATGCATTTGCACACTCCCAGACTGCAATAACGTTCCAAGCAAACATCAATGCCGAAGGACAGGCATCTAAATCATTAGAGAGAAGAAAAAATTGTGATCGATTAAAATTAAAATTATCGCAAATAATTTCACTTTGTGTTCCCCAGGCCTACAGTTATAAACCACTGTTAATTTTTAGTATAAATCATTTTTTTAATCCATTGTACCTGCTGCATTAAACGACACAGCATCCCGGTATAATTGAATTTGTATCCTTGGATAAATCTTATGATTTTTTGTTTGTTTATTGTTCACAGAAAAAAGGAAATTGCTTTTGTCGCATACATTGAATTGTTCCGCATGAATAATGGATGGTACATGATAGCAGTATTTCAGATCAATTCTTTGATGTTTGCATATCAAATAGACGGAAATGAATAAGTGGAATTTGGAGAGATGTTATTACGATACAAAGTAGAATTTCAAACGATTTATCTTAATGGCGCGAACTTGGAAAGATGATTGGAATTTTCTTTTTCCCCGAATATAGAAAATTGTTTACGATAAAGAGAAATATCAATCACGATTTTGTGTCACAAACAAGGAATCAATACAGTAATTGTACGATGTTCTATGTTATACCAAACAAGACTTGAAAAATATAATCAATTTGTTAATTGTGTACCAAGGCGTCGCACTGTCTATATAGCTAGATTTTTTCTCTTTGGAAAATTGTGCGTACAAGTAAATTCCATATGCCTCTGTAATAATTCTGTTCATATTTCAAAACGTCTTGAAACTAAATAAAACGTATAAATAAATAAATTCCATTTGTAAATGAAAAATCGTGCGTGACAAAATTACCGTGGACAAAGAATCTTGCATTCTCATTACCCAAAAAGAAAGAACTGTAATAATTTCTATTCAGCAAGTTATGGTTACATAAGTAACGCGATTGTAACACATAAAATGGAATTGCCTAACGTATGATCAACCGCGATGATTGATTGAATATTTTGTAGTCGTCAATAGGTATGCATTTCTAAATCTAAATATTCAAATTATATTAGGTAATTGATCTTAATCAATTTTTTGAGTGACAACACAGAATCTTTCAAAATTATAATAATTCGTAAAAAAATGCGTGGCATGACAATAAATAGTTTCTTATATTATATTGAACACGTGATGTAAGAACATAATTTAGAATGAATTTGAATTTTAATAATTTTACCTATTCTAAGCTCTTCGGATTACCTATAAAAAGGGTTTAGTCTATAGCTTAAAAAAAATCTTTCTTACTCTTATTTTGTAAACATAAACAAAATACCACTTAAAGCCGCGAGCTTAATAGTTTAGCTTTACTTAGTAATACTTAGTTCCTTAATATTTTGAATATTAACATTAAATGTTTACGATTTTTTAATAATGTTGGATGGTTAAAAGCAAATGGTTGCAGTTTTTGGACGTTCCGAACGTCCATCGTCACCCAAGCTGGTACGGCCACGTTTAAATTCAGCTACCCACAATTTCACGGTGGTAAGTGATGGCGCAGAGTCCCCGTGGACAACCCCCAACTCGTCCTTGATTTGCGTAGGGGTATTGCCTTTCAAAATAAATATTTAATGACAGCTCGATACACGATTTTTTCCATTTTCACAAAACTACTCAAATCGGCTCACTCAAACGATTGGCTAATATTTCCGTGAGCACCTTTCAATACATGCGCAAACACACTCCCCACTTTTGTTGACGAGGCCATCTTGATGTTGTCGTCGGAAACTTTTCAGGCAACTCTCGTATTACAGCCTTCCTTCTCCGTCATATATCTATGTGTAGCACTCAGAGAAAATTTCTCAATTAGGAAGTCCCCAGATAATACAGAAAAGCGGAGATCTTCAGAATCTCGAACGGTCAAACCGAATTGCTAAACAATCTTGGAGAAACATCTAACAAACCTGAAGAACACGATTCTAATGAAATTCGGTATATGGGCTCAAAATAGATTTCAAAAATTATTTCTGGATTATATTCTTCAGTTATTCTGGGATATGGCCAACTACAGCATTTTTCAACCAATTTCAAAAAATAAGATTCTTAAATGACTTTTGGATTAAGTTCGGGAGAGATATTTTTAAACAAAAACAAAATGCAAACCCATGAAAAGAATAAAATGTCGAGAGGCAAATTGACGAAAAATTTCTGGAGATGCACAACGAAAGAAAATATACAAAAAGGAATTCAATATGTGCAATTGGAGGTTGGATAGAAAAATTAACAGTTGAATAGCAGCAGGTGTGACGTTCAAGGTTTCAAAACAAAAATCTTTTTTACTTCCAAACAAGTAGAACGATATCGTGGTCCAGACAGTACACACGAATAAAATAAAGCCACCAACATTTGATAAAACAATTGCGTTCAGAACTCTCGATTCGTAGTAAAAAAAACTTATGGGATATCGCAGACTTAATAAGCGTAAAGAGGAAGCACCTGAATCGAAAGTATACTAGTGTCCACGAACGAGAACAGTTATTTCGAGTGTGGCAACACTTACGTCATTCGTGTTATGACAGACAATTAGATTAATGTTTGACATTCACGAAATGGATCGCTTTACCATTGAACAAAATTGTGAAATATTGAAAACTAACTTGTGGTGAGTGTTCGAACTAAACTGTAGAAATTTACGTGGAAAATTCAGTAAAAATGAAATGCCTACAAGGCAATTAGTGAATCAATTTGTGAAGCGAGTTCACGAAACTGGATTGTTGTTGGACAAACCAACACGTACACGTGCATTTACAGTGCGTACAGCCAAGAACATTGCAGCTGTTGCTCAGAATGTGTCTGAGCATCCATCAACATCAGCTCGCTAAGTTCTATTAATGTAGGAGCTGAAGCAACGTTTTTGGTTCGCTAATTGGGCTGTGGAACGCTTGGAAGAAAATAAGCATTTTTACCGAAAAAAGATCTTTTCCGACGAAGGTCATTTTCACCTCGGAGGCTACGCCAACAAGCAAAAATGCCGCATTTGAGGCTAAAAAAATTCACACGAAACTATGGAGAAGCCGATGCATCCACAACGAGTGAATGTCAATGGGGAACGTAAGAGAGCCATGACAAACGAGTTTTGTTACCCAGAATTTAAGAGGAGGACACAAACGGCATTTGGTTTCAACAGGACGGCGCAACTTGCCACACAGCAAACTCAACAATCACACACTGCTCAACAAGTACACTGTCTTCGGGGATCGAATAATCAGCCGTAACGTAGATGTATATTGGCCACGACGCAGCTGCGATTTGACTTCGTTGGAGTTTTTTTTGTGAGGAGCCGTTAAGGAGAAGTGTTACGCTAACCATCCAGAGGCTTTACAATGGGGTATTGTACAGCCAGCCGTGGAAGTCATTTGATGGCAATGTATAAGTACTCTTTCTAATAAAACAAACCGCTTTGAAAATTATGCACTCGTCTTTGAATTAGAGCCAAATTAAATTGCAAACGTTAGATGAGCCACCCTATACCTCGGATCTATCTTCGGAAAGAGTTAAGATAGATTCATTTATATCCGGGATATGGGGTCCGAAAGTATGAACGGCAGGGTTGGAATCATCAAACGCCGCCATTTTATTTAATCCTCCACTTTTCAGGTGTTTTATTCCTCACAAGGTGGATCACATCTTCAACACTGCATAGGTAAATTCAAAGAGCATATACCAAAGCGAGCTTTGATGGGCCAACTTCGAAGCTAGTTTAAGAAACCCTAGACAGCGAACCCCATCCTGTGGAAAAACGGTGAAACATAATAAAATTGGCGATAACAAATGCCTCAACATTGAATCTAGATAAAAATACATCAAAACCTAGAAACACTTGGCTGGATGAGAATTCTTTAGCTTCAATTCAAGAAAATGCCCACGCATGAAATCGGATCCTCTTTCAATCAACAAAGTAGCACAAACAACAAGTGCATAAAATCGAACTGTTTGTTTAAGAGAAAGACACCGTTCTATAAAAGAAATCGCTACCAGCTTCCATCTACGTAGTAGCGCTATTCGGAACGAATTTGGATTATAACCACCGTCCTGACACTGTGGAAATATTACTTCTCGTCATTCTTAAATAGACAAACTGTATTTTCCAGCGAACAGCCAATACTTGGGCATCCAAGTAGCATTGTCATTTCTTCCTGATTTTCGTTTTTCTGAAATCCAGGTCCCCTTTTGGTACATTCACCTTTATTCTATTAATTAGTTCTTCTTATCCTGCCCAATCTGTACACGTATTTGTCAGGGTTTGGGTATTATTGTGTCGGTGAGGGTGAACAGTGTGGGCGAGTGGTCGGAACTCGAGTATTTTATTGCCATCTGTGGGCTACCAAGTTTTTTTTCTAGTAGAATACCAAATGCGACCACAATCTGTCACTGCTCCAAGAAGTTCGTTACTAGTTTTAATCCTCAATGAGTTTGTTTTGCATTAAAGTCTCCTCCATCAATCAACTATTCTCCTAAACTTTTAAGGAGCTTTATAAAGTTATTTTTCAAACAGAAACAATTAGTGATTGTATTTCTTTTGTTTCATATTTTTGCGCTTCATAAGGTGAATGTTGTTTTAACTATTAAAGCACTTCCTCCTCTTGCAGTGCAATCTGAGTGATTGCTTTGTGAAATGTGTTTCGCATATGAGACAAACATCAATTTTTTGAGTGTCCAAGAGCATTTACAATTCCTGCTAATGTTACAATAGCCCCTTGGAATTCCATTCTAATATTTTTATGTTATTCTTTTTTATGCTTTTATTGCAGAAGGTATCCTGACGATGTGTTCTAGTTTTGTGAGACTTTGGATAATTGATGCAATAGCTTTGTCTTGTTTCTGCTCTTGTTCCTCCCTTGTGCCTTCTCATTAAGCGACAGAGTAAGTTTTCGGTAGTTGTGTACGTCTGGAACATTTACTTTGAGGTCTTCACTGTTATGCAATGTTGTTTGATATTCTATCTGATTTGAATTCGTGAACTTTCCTCCTTTGCTTCCCTGAAGCCCTCGTTATATCCTGATAGTTTTCAACTTTCTCATATTTACAATAAATAAATGGTGGCGGTTTTATTTGTGATGCCTTTTTACTTTCATCAGTTTTTTTCCTCTAAAATTTCTATGCAACATCCAGCCGGCTTCTCTACTCAATTCGTCTGAGTCCCTTGCATATTCTTTCTGGTTGTTTACGGGTTCGCTAACATTAATATTAGGTTTCTGGTGAACGTTTTTATCTCTCAAATCCATGCTTCAAATTGTTTTACGCTTTTATAAGTATCATTCTTTCTGATCTTCCCAGAAGCAGATTCTCATATATAGGAAGCGTTCTTTCTCTGTGGTCAGTTCATCCTCCTCGACTGTAATGATATACGTCTTTGATTTTTTTTTTTGAGGTGTTAATGATGATCTATTACACAACACGTTGTTGTAACGGTGAATGATATCGTTGCGGTTTCAAAGAAGGTCCTTGATCTTCTCGTGCCTCGGTTTTAATTCACAAAGTCGTCGTATCCAATTAGCACCCTCAGCGTACTAAACTATTGTATTATGATATACTTAGTCAATTTTGAATTATGATTATAATCTCTAACCTCGCACTCATCGCTTTTTCTGCCGTTTAATTGGAAAATAATACAAAGTATTAATTTCAAACAAACTACCCTCTGGTCAAGCCAAATGTATTTATACAAATTAAATATCATATCAATTTTATAAATTCCCTGAGCGCCATATATCCATTCGGAAAAGTACGTACGTATATGTTGTACATGTAACATAAATAAATTAAAACCCCGATTAATTTACATAATTCAATAAACTGCTATCTACTCTTCGTACGGCTAAATGTAATATAAACAACCTCGCAGAATAAATTAAATTGCAAAAATTTATAATAAAAGAGACATATCTATCAATTTAAATGTCGTTCGGGTACAAAACACAAAACAAATAGTTCAAATAAATGTTTAACCCCCGAGGGGAACTTGAACATCCGCTCGATAACTCACTATATCTACACCATGAAGTTGAGTATATCCAATACCATATACGAGTACAGCAAAAATAAACGTAAGGGAACACAACATGCTCGTATAATAAAATTACATTTTGCTGGTAATTTCAACTTGTTAACATACTCAATCTAATTAAAAAGCAACAACAATAAAATGTATTTACTATTTTGATATAGGTGTACAGTGTTTCATATGCACAGTATATAAGAAAGCATGATCACACTCAATATGGGATAAATGATGGACCCAATTAGTGTGGTGCGATGTTGATTATAAACCGCACTAATGCATTTTAATTTAGACGGCAAATTGACAGTAAATCTCCACCTACACGCGGTACGGTGTTATTGAAAATAACAACGTTGAATCGGACTGCTGTTCGACGAAAAAAAGCTATTTACAACTTTGATTACATCACACTCAAAACTATAAAATAAAAATGCTAGTTGTTTATATTCGCACGAGGTGATATGTAATGATTCAATCACATGTATTTCATGCTTACTCCGTTTAATCGCGCGGGGTGATAAAATTTTTCACCCAAAAATATTTTTGTTGATTAAACACCAAACCAAATCACGAAAACGTGCGGCATTCACACTGGGCGGAATTAATTTTTTTTTTTGTTTAATCTTTTGTTCAAATTTATTTTCTCATTTTTTGATCCTGTTAAAAGCAATTATGACAATCTTTTTACGGGTTTTTAGCTGTCTGTGTGTAAGCGCACGAGATGAAACATTAAATTTTACGGTTTTTAATAATTTAATCAAAATTTCAATTTCTTTGTGTTTGATCTTTGCCTTGTGTGTACTCGTGTATTGTGATGAAGGAGTTTGGCGAATACCTTTGTATGTTTCTTTGGTAAAAAAGATTAAGATTTTATTTTCCGGCCCAGGAGCAGTAATCGTACATTTTAATTTTGATTTTATTTAAATTATTAGATTTGTAAAGCAAGCGAAATAACCCTCGTTTGAAATATTTGTAATCAACTTACATTACAATAGCATACATTAAAAATCATTACATATGGTGCGGTAACTATTAAGGACCATCTGTTATTAAATCTCTCGTGTGCATGTGGGTAATCGTAATTTCAGCATTATTTTAGGATGAAACTTAGCAAACCGCGTGCAGTTTGAGTTAAAACAAGAATGTTAAAATTAAAATTTCAATTCTATAAAGTTTAGCCGAAATTTTCGCAGGATTAAAGAAAACTAACAATGCATCTAGCGTTTGTATCTTAGACAATTTATATATAAGATTCAGCCAATTGATACCTTCCACTTTGAGAGTTGCTTACATGCAATTATTGTTGTTCTTTCTTTCAATTCAAAGCAAAATCAATTGGGGCAGTATGCATAAGATGCATAAATGCAGACTGAAAAAATACACGAATACTCGTATCCTTCCATCGTATTTAATAATACCGGGTGAGTTTTCTAATTAATGCTTTTACCTATAAAACCGTGCTAGATCGAAAAAAAATAGGTGTAATGCTGAAATACTCCTTCCTCCTGCCCTCTGTTGCCAAACTAGCACTTTCAGATTATTTTCAGCACTATATAAAGAGAGTTAACTACTAATAAAGAGAATTAAGCTGTAATTTAGGGTGTGATTTATATATAAATCTTAGAGATGCCATAAGGATGATGGTTACAATGATGTAACAGGAGGAGAGTAGGCAACCCACGTTATATGCATCAAAGAATGCAAAACACAAGGGCATATATTCGCACTATTGGTCGGTTTGACCTGTTTTTCACATTGACGTGCAATGCTAAGAAGAAAAAAACTCAATATAAGTTGCTTCCGTTCACAGACGTACGTTCTAGCTAGAGTGTTCCGGTTAAAATTATTAAAACAGATGGCCTTTAAGACAAAATTTTATATTTCTGGGTCAGTAAGGCGTTATAATCGATCTCCTCATACTTAACGATTAAAATACTCCGCCGTACAACAACTAATTGACCATTCAGTTAGAAAAAGAAGTTGACTGGAGCTCAATAAGGGCCCACACTCAAAGCCACAATGATCCCATGGTGCAAACCGTGGATTCTATCATAAATCGCAACTGTATTCCGCTGCTTTGACAAACTGTAAGATCTTGAACCAAGACAGTGAGAACAACTGACCAACATTCAAAGATCTGTGGTCATGGAATCGGAACCGCACTAACTCGAAAACAATCATCACAAAAGGAATCACGAGCAAGCCGCTCGTGATTCCTTATGAGATTTTATTTTATTTTTATAAATGGAGTTTGAAACGGCGCCCTTTAAGAATAGCAACAGAAACTCGTACCTGGTATTTCTTCATAGACAAAGTTTATACTTAGTTAATCTCAAATTAGATTCACAAATAAAGTATTTCTAGCATTCTGGCCTTCCTGGTCAAAGAATCAGACACTACATTTCCCTCAATGAGCCGGCACCCATATGACCTTGACACAATTGTTGCAAGTGGTTATAGAATTCCGCTATTTATTGAGCACAGTTTTACTATCCGTATACAAAATAATATTTTCATTAATAGCACACAGCGTGTGGGCATTCTTATATCAAGTGAAAAGCAGAATAGATTAAAAAACCCGCACGAAGATTCCAAAACCCTCACCCGAGTGAGAGCCATCTACGAAGAAAACTAACGACTCAGGCACCCGGTTATTGAAGTTTTGGGGCAACCAAAGGTTTCTCGATGGGTAAACGACTGAAAAGGAATTATCGAATACGAATTAAGGTTTGTTAAGTTTCGCTATAGCGGGATTTGATTTTACCACGGACTACCAAACAACAGAAGCATAAGATAGCATAAATAAAACCATCGAGTTATAAATAAACATCAGCGTTTTGGGTGTCAAACCCAGAACCTCTTAGATGCTCTTCTACATTGCCAAAAACGGCAGTGGTTTTTTGAAGGTAATCTCAAGGTGAAGGTTCCCAAAAAGTTTACTGTCTAAGATAACACCAAAATAAACATTTTCTGGTTCTGGTTCTAATAAAAGGTTTCTGATCTGGTGATCATTTCCTCAAAAAAAAGAAGGGACAGACAGTTCACTAATATTAGACGAAGGCATATTAGTGAACTGTCTGTAAATGACATTAAACTGGTCTTATATAGATAAACGCGCAAACCCTTCTCAACGACCACATCTCTACAACTTGTAGAGCGCGCTATTAAGTCAGATTGGATTGTTAAATATTTACCTGAAACAGTAATGTCCAGATCATCAGCATAACGCTGAGCAATAAAGCCAGATTGGTATAGTTTAACAAGTAATTGATCTTTAAGTGAGAAGAAAATTAATTAGTTCGAAACAAAACTGCCAGACCACTTGGTAACCTTACCTCATCATAAAGCATCTTAATCGCTTGCTGGCACTCGAAAATTATGTTTCACCAATTTTTGTTAAAATTGTTTAAGTTTCAAACACCATTTAAAAGGGGATTGGAACCCAAATGGAGGTAAACCCAAATGTATTTTCTGAAGTCCAGATTTATTGCACGAATCGTAATTTATTTCATAGATTTGAAATCATATATTCGTATTCAAATCCAATTGGAATTCATCTAATTGTAATTGGGATGTTATACCTTTTCTATGCAGTAGTGTGGAGTACAGAACTGTTATGATTTTTAATTTGCGAAATTGTCAATGAACAGTAAAATACTATGTTCGATTTTCAATTATAATAACAACATTTTAAAATAATTTAAATTCAAAATAATGAATATGATGATTATTAAAAACCAAGAACATCAAGATAATTTTTACGAAAACTAGCAACTTTTATCTTTTTGTCTTGCGAAAATTTAACTTCTTGATGGATACCGATGTTATTAACTTCGGTCTGAAATCCTGATAAAAATGATCCTGGTGCAAAACCATTTATCTCGACGTTTTGAAAGTACCTGATCCCAAAAATGCAATAATTTTTACTTTACTTTTATTTAAATTTGGAGAATTGAAAAGCTTTTGGGATCTTTACCTCAAGAGAGTCGGGCACCTGCCATTGGAAATCATCCAAAAAACCATCAAATACCACGATTGTGATTTATATTTTCCGCTGTAGTATACCGTTTGAAAGGTTTTGGACCAGACAACAATTTCGATACAACTTTAGTTGATAAATCCACCGTTATGGCGGTGGTGGCTGACTTTTCGTTTATTATAGAACATATACTTGCCGTATGTCGTTGAAAAGGTCTTGAATAATGCCGTAAATTTTGTCTGTACACCTTAGTACTTAAAACTACTGTTGTGCCGCTGAAAGCAGTTACAACATTTATTATCACTTAACACTTACTTACCACTTGCTCGGTAGTCTCTGAAATTTTTGTTATTCGAGAGAGAATGTCGCTAAATGTAATTCAATAATTCTTATATATTTTAAATTATGTAGCTCGGTCTCTACGGATTGCACAGAGATGATCGAAGTAGTTTTGAATTAGTATTTGATGTATGAAACCGACCTTAAATAACCACCTGCTCAGAAATCTCTGAGATTTTTTGCTATTCGAGAGAGACTATCTCAATGATAAAAGAAAAATAATACACAAAATCTTAAACATTTAAAATTACTTAACTCGGCCCCTGCGTCTCGCACAGAGGTGACCAAAGTGGTTCTGAATTAGTATTTCATGTAAGACCAATCTTACCTACCTTAAATAATTTAAAATGTTTAATAATTGTTGTAATACACTCAAATAACAGAAATCTCCGAGATTTCCGAGCACGCGAATAAATACGATTGCTGCCGAATTCATCAAGTATTGCACAAGGATAATCGTCACACATACCATATAAATATAACACCCGTTCAAGAGCTATTACCGATAGACCACCATAAAAGATTGGAGTTTTGTAATTGGTTGATTGAAAGGAATTTTGACAATGATAGTTTTGTGAAACGTATTCTATTGGTGGATGTATCTCAATTCACAAGAGTGCTGCTCTTACGTACGTCTACACACGTGTGCGTGAAATTTTAGTATCGCTTTAGTGTAAAAGTATGGGCTGCTATAATTAGCGAATGTTATTTACAATTTTTACAAAACAATTTGCAACCCCTCCTTGATGATGTTCGCATTTTAAGTAGGTTCTTGCACATACAGCAATATGATGATGAACCTAGTCACAACGGTATAAATGTTAAGAATTGGTTAAACGAAAATTATTCAATCCAATTAGCAAGAAATGGTCCAATTTATTGGCCTGCAAGACCCCGGTATAACTGTATTAGATTTTTATGTATGGGGAAACGTGATACGTGTACGTGATAAATAAATAAATAAATAGAATAAACTGTATACATCGGTATACATCCTGGCGAATTAAAATTAAGTAAAAAACAAAATAACTGTAGTTTTGAGAAAAACTGAATTTTCTAAAAAATATTTTTTTTTACTTTAAAGCGTCATAGCTTTCAGATGCAGAAGCAGGATAACCACTTAAATCTTAAATAAGCCTATACTACAATTACCAGTCAAATAAGACTTAGTTGGTTGCTCTCCGATAGTTATTTGTGAAGTTACAGTTTAATATTTTTGTGTAATTTTTGATAAATTTTTGAACACTATGTATCTCAAAGGATATCAATAAACGACCTCCCCCCCCCCCCCCGTCCCATCGCTCGGCCCTAACAAATTAGCATCCCAAACCCGGACCCCTTTATAATAATACTATAATACAACACGATTTTTTTAAAAACAAATTTTTAGAAAATCAATGAAGAATCAGAAAATTCCTAGTCGTTTTCTGAAGAATTTTTAATGAAAATTGTCGATTTTCATTTATTTTCATTTTATGTATATTTTCCTGGTTAGTGCAATGGTAATTATATTCTTAGAATTATTTTTCTTCATATACCAAATTTTAAGCAAATCAGAACAGATTTTTCGATTCATTGAGTATCAAAGAAAACTGTTAAATCTGGTCTAATTTTAAAAATCAATGAAGATCGTATACTAAGAGACATGCGTTGGTTTGTCAAGTTCTAGACCGAAGTTCTGATTACCTCGTGAGGTTTCAGCCCCTAGAACTTTTAGATTTGGCTCAAAAATCACATTCGTGGCTGAAACCGTCATATTTACAGCCACAACATGTAAATCGATTTGGTATTGACGCTACCATTGCTGTTCAATATGAATGATTTATGATTTATAACAAATTTCCAAAAATGTACGTGCCTTAATGTGTACGGCCTTAAGATTCCAAGGTTGAGATAGGGATGTTGATATGAATGGTAAACACGTTAACGTTGAAAAACGTTAAACTTTATTTTACATTTCTTCTCATTCAATTCGCCAGTATTTAAAATCGAGTAACGATAACTGATCTAATTTTTTGAAAGAAGTGATTGTATAAATAAAAAGACAGCACAATGAGCAGTTTGAAAACTGAAAGACACCAATAAAACATTGTAAAATGAAAATAAAAAACTCATTTCACTTTCAGATGGAATTAATATTTAAACGATACGATGGCTTGAAGAGATTTCCGATTGTATCTTTTGATGTACAAATTCGAAGAAATGGAATGTTATAATTAAGATATACGAAAAGGTAGATTTATATGATATTGACTGAGACACGACATAATAATATGGATTGAAATATCCGAAAATTATACAGAACAGAGACCACTTTACAGATAACAAAATAGATTTTATCCCCGGACCCGGTTTTTTTAGTATCTTGTGTGTTCGTTGGTGTCGCTTTCTTCTAACACTAATAAACTTTTAATTTCGTAATTTCCGTAATGCATGCGTGCAGTTTTATTATTTTATAATCTAATCAATTCTCTTTTTATTTTTAAAGAAAGGGTGTTTTTTTAGAGGTTCACAATTTTAAATTAAAATAGAACAAAGAAAAACATTGCTTGAATATGATTGCGGCCAATTCTCGATCACTCTTCGCAGCAATTGTGGCCGTATCTCACTAATAACTCGTCGAATGTTGTGTTTCAGTTTAGTTTATCGGCGTAGGCAGTGACTTAACATATCCCCAAAGAAAATAATCTAATGGAGTTAGGTCACACGATCTCGATGGCGAATTAACAGGACTATTACGTGAAATGTTTATTTGAGTAAATTAATTGTATCCCGCGCTGTGTGGCATGTGGCATCGTCCTGTTGGAATCACATATCAGCAAGAATTATGCCAACCAATTGGGGTGCAAAAAAGTTAGAAATCATGTTTCTATACCGTTCACCGTTGGCCGTAACCAATGATTCCGCCGGCCCATAAAGGGCACCAAACAGAGATTTACTCTGGATGTAATGGTGTTTCGGCAAAGGCTTGTGAATTATCTTCACTCCAAATCCGACAATTCTGTTTATTAACGTACCCATTCAACCAAAAGTGAGCTCCATCGCTGAACAAAATTTTGTTTGGAAAATCAACATCAATATCAATTTATGCTTCAGTCCATTTTCCAAATTGGCGGATATATCTTAGTTGCTGATTAGTTGCTGAAGTGGATGGATATATCTTAGTTGCTGATAACAACGTCGAATTGGTTGATTTGGGTCTTCCTCAGCGTAGTACAGCGTATAGTATACGTGGTGCGAAAACGATCCATAGTTATCCGAATTACCCACTCTGAAGGACGATTAAGACGACCGTAAAATGGACGTAATGCACGATGAGTTTGGCGAACAGAACCATTATTTTGATAAAAAAAATTGAACAATTTGTAAGGGTTGCTCTGGTGTGGGTCTATACATTATAAAATGGCAAATCAAACTAATGACAAAGCAAATATCAGCGGTCAAATCGGTTGTCAAACAAAACAGTGTTACCAAGATGTGAACCTCTAAAAAGAACACCCTTTATTATGTAATGTACCCATATATACCTAAGTAAGTATATGTAATATAGAAAAGAAATGTTTTCAATTTCTTAGAGTTAACGATAATAAATAATAATAAATTATAAGTACTTATATCGCGTTGCTTAATCTTTTGCGGTATACAGTGGTCGGAAACTAATTGCATATGCGAGAAATTTCTGTTTCAATAATTTGAAATATTTTGTTTATCTTATGGTCTATAAGGAAAGAATACCGATCTCAAAACAGAATAATTGGATTTACAAGTTCCATTCAGTAAAATATTTACATTTACGCCCTTCCCTTACTTTTATCGATTTTGTACCGTAAAGCACAGTTTTGAAATTGCTAAAACATTCACAACAACAACAAATCATGGAAGTAAACTAATTTAGGATTAATCGTTATAATTATAAAACATTTAATTAATCCGGAAAATTCAGAATTATTAGAAAGTATTTTTCTTTATCAATCTTTTGTTTCTTAAGATAATTTTCTTAAACTCCGGCAGTCTTAGTTAATTTAAATTTATTTTAAAGACCTGCCTAAATTATAGTTAACTTTTAAGATAATTAATTAAAATAATTTCACATTTTCCAATTTTTAGCGAGCTCGTAAAGTTTCATTTGTATGTATATGAGCGTTATTCTAACGTTTTACCGTTGATTACATCTATATATAAGTATCTTCGTGAGATAACGTTGAATGTAATTATGTTAATTACACATCCTACGTAGGATTTGTTTCTTTATGTAAACAGTCTGTTTCACCTAATTAGATTCAAAAGAAACTCAGGTTCGAATGTCATGTTTTACTTATTTCGATATCACGAATTTTTTTTATTTTACAAAAAAATTTAAGTACCTTCAGGTTCTCCCAGAAAGGTGGACTGTACATCTAACAAAACTGAAGGATATAAAAGAAAAGTTAGTGGTGTCAGACTAGGCTCGATTATAGACACATAATAAAGTTAACAGATTGCTTCTAAGATCACACGTGATCAAAAACGTCCAGTAGTAATGAATAAAGCAGCTTAAAAAGGGAAGTCCTAAATTCCGAAATGATTTAATTACAACAGTCAAGTACAGAGCCAAGTAACATAAAAATTATAAAGAGGTGCTTTAGGTGCGGGGAGTTGGGTCACTACGCTCGACACTATTGGCAGCAATGGGATGATCATTTTATGAAGCAGCTTCATTCCCGAATGAAAGAACTTCAAAACTGGCGAGAGGAACAGAGATCGGGATTATGAAGAACGACGAAGGGTTTCAGAAACAACCAAGACCAGAGGCTAAGATTCAGTTCAATACCGAAATGTAAAATACTGCATAAAAAGAGTGCATAAAAGAAGTGGAAAGGTCCGTAGAGGTAGCTCAGCATAAGATTCCAGCACGATTGTTAATGGTGAGTCCGTCCCTCTTCAAAAATCCCTCAGCCATAAGAGAGGGGAAAATAACTGTTTCAGAGTTATTCCACGATTTCAGTTTGAAACTGAAAATGATTGGGATACGGAATATTTGAAATTAGATCTCAAAGCGCCACTATTAAAAGTTATTAAACGCAATGGCACTCGCTGAGAATAGATAACGGATTGCTAGTGTGAATCTGGGAATCGATGAACGGCGACAACAATAAACAACCAATTGTGCTACCATCCAATCGAATACGAGAAGTTCTACAAAAACACATATTGAAGATTGGTGCAGACAGTCTGAAGCGTGTGCTGCAAGGGTGGGCTGCAAACTCAGATGAAAGGAAGAATGCAACAATGTCTGGCCGTTTGAACGAATAGCTATGGATATCGACTACTTCAGCAAGTGGATGGAAGCCTATCCGATTGTGATTCTAGAAACCCGGACGGTATCCGACACATTCGTGAACAATTGGATTTGCAGATTCGGAATACCATGCGAACTACTTCCGGTAGAAGACTCGTATCACACCACAGCCAGACGGAATAATATAAAGGTTTAACCGTACACTGGAAGATCATCTGCCGAAAGAAGTCAATACCAACCAGGATAATCAAGTTCGATGTATACCCCAGTTCGTGTGAGGATGTCGCAGAAAGCCGGTAGCCAAGGCGTGATATTAAGATTAAGTTACCAGAAAATAATTCGGAAACGAAATTAGCCGATTTAAGACTGAGAATGGACCGGATTCATATTGAAGTAAGAAGCAATATCGCAAAAGTCAGTGATAGAATTAAAACGTGATATTATCTAAGAGCGAATAGCGAGGGACATGCAGAGGGAGATTTGGTTTGGCTATACATCTTGTATTTCGGATTCAACTAGACCACTGAAGTAAGCTGCAAGATGTCCACCTTGATAGATTATGAATGGTTAAGAGTCAAGTGGAGGGGAATATAAACGACGGCGATAATCATCATTAAACACCAAGGCGCAGAGGAGTTACGTGGAATGTTCGCGAATACAACTACACGTTCCCTCGAGAGATAAGATTAGTGTCGCCTATTACTAAAAAAACGAACCATACTCGTATTACGAAACTTATGTTACTATTAATATAAGCGAAAATTTAAAATTATAAATAAAATATTTACAAAATATCGAGGAGTGATTGTCAATGTTAGAAAAAGATAGCACTGCCAACGTAATAATACAGGAATTGTATCTATATATCCTCAACTGTGTATCTCTACAAGGTTGAGGAGAGGCAACACACAGTAGTGCCCAAACATTAAATGAGCTACTCTCCACATTAGGTAGTGAGATACGAGCTCTGTGCAAAATAACTGTTTCAGACATTAGTCGGAAAACCACCAGCACCTGCAAACAGGTGTAAAAACCACCCAAAGCCACAGTGACAACCGTAAAGCGGTCACTGTAAAACCAATAGCTGTCAAGGAGGCTACCTTTGATAGCAGTAGCGAAGTGAGGAGTAGGTGGTAGGAACTAATAATGCATAATTGCAGTAAAGAAGGTCAGTGACATCCATGCTGATGCCGGTTCCAAAACTTAAAGCTATTGTAGGTGAGTGTCCATTTAGTATACCCGTGGGTAAACCTCAGCCATCTTGGGGGTTGAAAGAACTTCAAAGATCTTGTCATGAACCACATGGAGACTGTACCGTCAAAAACCTTCGGAGGACTCTAGGTTACGTAAAGTAAGTTACCAGTTATACCATCCCGCGAGTTATTTTCAACGGCTGAATGAGCTCTGGCTCGCAATTAGCGTGACAACTTTGGAGCTTCTAATGGAACCTGGACGGCTGAATCATGCTACAAGTATACCTGATGGTGAGAGCTATATTGTTGCTATATTCTAACCTAGCCTGATTTGTTACATTCTTAGGAATTGAAATGAAGTAAACTCTTTCTTCATAAAGTTATTGAGACGGCAAATAAAGGCTCGCCACTCACATCAGATACACCAAGAGCCAAATAAGGAGGCGAAATCTCAGCACACATATTGTAAGGGTAGATCTGGATATAGTATAAGGAATAGCAACTCTTAGACTGGATAAACCATTTTTAGCTAGACTGACCTATTTGGCGTGGGTGCCAGGGCATTTCAATATTACGGTCAATTAAACAGCAGATGAGCTCCGTCATCGTGTACAACCTACCTCATCTCATCTAGCAGAGCAGATGTCGCAATGCTACGTGCATATGAGACAATCGAATCATAGATGGGTTAATCGAAAACATCAAATTAGTAAACCGTCTGATGCAACTCAAGTTAGTCGAAAATACGGAGCCGAAGAGAGAAGTTTGTTCGTTCTTTACCTGATTAACGAAATTAAGTTGTGTTGAATGTTACAACTCCTACTTATATTTTGTTCGGTAGTCATCGTTTTTCGTTTTATTCTTTGTTACATCGCGAACTTATTGTCAAAATTACTGTTAATCTATAATAAAGTAATACAAGTCCAAACATGAAGAGGGAACAAGCCAATTACACTTAGCTTGATAATGAAATTAGTTCTAAATTGCTTTCTTACCATTATTAAAGGCCAACGATTCAGCCGATTCCAGCTAAAGCATCACCTATCACATTTATCTCAATATCACAATGAGCCGGAACCCACATAACTTGACCATATTTCTGGAGTAAAGAAGACTAATAAAACGGTTCCAGTCCTTGACCAGTTTGGAAGTGGTCATAGGATTCCGTAAAGAACTGAGCACAGATTTACTACTCGTGAGCGAGATTTGAAGCATCAGTCGGACAACGTGTAGTTGCTATCAGCTCGACCTGGAACAACGTGCAGTTTAGACCTAGACTCCTGTATGTTCATAGATATTTTCAGGTACAGTAGAGGCGTCGACGAAAAACGCTAGCGGCTAAACACCTACTTATCGAAGTTTTGAGGCATCCGGGACTATTTCGATGGATAAACCACCAAACAGAATTATCAAAAAAAATCTAGTAACAATTGTTATTAATCATATCGATTTCTGGTAAAGATGAAATAAGCCGTGCCGAGCATGGAAGCCTGCAGTGGGGATACAAACAGGACTGCAATGTAAGTAAAGGATTCGAAGATATACCATCGGTAATATCGCGGCAAGCCATACCTTGTTGGCAGGCTACCAAACAAAGAAAACCCAGGATTTCTCAAATGCACTTCTAAAGTAACAGCACAATGTTTTACGATGTCGAATCAGACAAAAAACCTCCTTGGGGTCAACGTTTAGTAACTTTAACAGAAACAGAAAGAGAATCCAGCTCCAAATCACAGGTATGCGAAACCTAAACATGCATCCAATCTATGTAACAATGGCTTGGTCAATGTCAAAATTTGTCTAGGCCTCAGTGATGGTAGAGAAAGATGTAGTATCATAGGTTCCCGCAATAACTAAGAAAGTGCCAACAGTAAATTCCTTAATACTAAGCAATATTTTAGTCCTTGCAACAAGTTCAGCCAGAGCAGTTTCACACGGTTTAGGAATATATAAGTGACGGTCCTTAATATATATCTCAAAAATTTTCGCCAAAGCATTAAGGAAAGTTGCAGAAACAGTAACTGGACAAAATGCCTTGGGGTTCGCATAATCCGACTTACCAGCTGTAGGGATGAACAGAAAACAGTAATTCGATAATCTCGTTTTTGGAAGAGGTTAGTCTGCCACCAGAAAGTCTAGTACATCAAGTCTACAAGAATCATTTTTAACCAGAGAGCTCTGAAGTCTAGCGATTCCTGTAAAACTAATAATTTCTTAGAATCTTAGATTATTTCTATATTCTTTTTGAGCTGCCAAAATGTTATCCTAACCAACCTGAAGATTAGATTCGATCTGTTTTGGAGTATTATCCGTTCGCTCTATTTAAAAATTTAAATTTTCATGGAACAATAGACAAGAATATTGGCAATGGTCCTACTTAACAGAAAAACAAGATGGTCCCTAAACATCCTTTTTAAATCTCCTAAAATTTCATTGCCTTTACCGCCTATAATTAAATGAACAGAATAGCAATTTGTGCTCAAGTTCAGAGTCAAAGTTCTTCAAACGGCCATTCTCGATTTAGTGACGTCAATGTATTTTACATTTAGCCAAAATAATTACAATTTCACTCAATTCTGCATGTTGTTTTACGTCATGTTATATTTCAGTTATCTCTGTATGTAATTATTTAAGCAGCCAGCAATCATTTTACAACAACTTAATATTATTTTATTAAACAAATAATGAAAGTAAGTAAAGTAATATAAATTTATTGCAAGATATATTAGATCTAAAGTCAAAACTAATCAACAAAAAAACTTTCCAACATTTTTAACCTTCACTACAATTAAGACACTTGTTTTGTTGCTAATTTGCTATTCCACACCTTAACACCGAACAACTTTTATGGAAGTTCCACTGTCATAATATTTTCATGCCACAACGTAACGAACTCAACTCTTATGTCATTTTATTTGCAGAATATTAAATTTTATACATTTTCCAGCAAATTACCTTGCAGTCCGCAGAGAATACGTAAACGGGGGTACTCGTACGAAAGATGTATACAAATCTTACTTTGTGTATAAAAGCGAAAAATCTTAAAGAAATCCCTCGAGAGATGTTATAGCAGATTCAATATTCAGCTAAGAAAGAACTGTATATAGTTGGTTAGAAGAAGTAACATAAAATGACAGCAACAAATCTAATGGTAAAAAACTCTTTTTCAGATTCGGTTGGTGTACATAATAAGATTGTATATATGGGTATGGTTCGCATAGTACACAAAAGAATAAAAATAAGGTTATTCCATTTCTAATTGTTATATATATACGAGATTGAGCCCCGTTCAAGGATTGTTTTGGGGTTTTTGGGTTTAGTTTTTATTTATAAGATTATTGTTTACGAAGTACCATATACGGTCTTAGCATTTTTGTATAACTCTTTAACATTTTAAAAAGATGTAAACATTTATGTATTATAAGAATATTGTTTGCATTCGTAACATAATTATGATTATGTATCATGTTTATGGTACAGCAATTTACCTGCATCTATCGAATAATTGGTGCCTGTATAGCCGAACGTGTATCCATTAAATACAAATCCAATAAATAATAAAAATTTATTCCTGCTAATGTATCCCATGCTGTAGTAAATCCTCCTCCGTACATGCCTAACGATCACAAGACATTTTTTTATATGCCAATCATATTTTCTTATCACTAGTAATTATATCACTATATAACAAAACTATCACTTAATTTAAAAAACTTCTTAACTTATTTCTTAAAACAAAATACAATATTTCACTTCTCTTTAATTATTTTTAATTACACCACACATAAACTCACATTTTTAATTGAGTCTCACAAACAGTAAAGCTATTTATCATAAAACCACTATAAACTATTTATGAAATGAATTAAACGGCCGTAAATAAAATTTGAAATCTCGTAATTCAATTCAACGCATGAAATAACACAACGCGCACCACAACGATCCCACTCGTACGAACGAAAAGTTGGTACTAAAAAAAAATAATGAAAATGGAAATAAAAAACTCCGAAATGACTCACAAATTTACAAGTTCTCAGCAGATAAAAGAGAAACGTCGCAAAAGATAAAAGATGCAGCATGCAGAATGAATTAAGTAAATTATGAGAATGTAGCAGAGAGATTAATGTAAGTTTTGTTTGAGATTTTATGGGAGCGACAAAAGAATATTGCAAGAAAACAAAACAGATTTTTTGTAAACAAAGAGAGAATTTTTTAAGATGTGTGGGAAGATAAAATAAGTATTTTTGTTAGTACATTTTCTAGTGCTAGCAGATACGTGGTAAAATGGTGCAATGTTGTAAATTGTAATGTGTTAATGTGTACTGTGCGTATACAGAGACTGTCCGGGTTGGGGTCTTGGAGATTCTAATGGGGGGGAGGGGGATAATTTTTCCTTCCAGATACAGTGTGTTTAAAAAATGTTGTTCAGCAAAAAGTAAACACAAATAAATGTTAAACTGTAACTTCCAAAATATTTATCGGTGAGCAATAGAGTGGCCAGACCAAAATTCCTAAATTGGGGTACTCTTAAATTAAGGTTTTATTTTCAAAATTAATCCGAAAAATTGGTTAAAATGGACAATTGTTGGATTAGTTTTAATATAAGAAGTTCTTTCTTTTATCTTCATCTACTTCTAGCTTCTACGAATAAGTGTGGAAATGTGAGGGTTTTGATGTGCGGTATTCTCTCTGCACCCCAAGTGGATTGACTTATTTTAATGAGGCTTCATACTAGGGCATTTTGGAGGTTGGCCCACCAGATGTGACAACTTATCTTGGCAACTTATCTTATCTTATCTTGGCCTTTTGATGTTTTTTCAATTATTTTGGAAGGTAGCATCTGCGATGGAATCGTTTGAGAGCGGAAGGAATTTGGATTGGATGTGTAATAGGGCTGGTCAGGATCATTTTCCAAAATTTAGGCGGAAGTGACGATTTTTGTAGTAAACTGTTATTTCGCCATAGTTCAGCCGCTCTGCGTCCCAGGTGGGTTGACTGCTCAGGATAGAACTTCATTCTTGGTTTTTTTGTGTTAGATTGGGGAAGACGGCAGCTTCTTTGGAGTTTTTTCTTTTTTGGTAGTATTTTTTTGGTATAGCATTTGCGATGGAGTCTGTTAGGAATGAGCCGATTCTAGGTTGGAGTTGTAGCAAGACTGGTGGGAACTTGTTCTTGTTTGCATATGCTTTGGGAGATGCAGAATTTTTTTGGAACTTTCTTGTTTTTTGCTAGTGTTTTGTATTCTATGGGATTTATGAAGAGCAGGCTTGGCATCTTAATTGGTCCAGTACATTTTTGTGGAATTTGATCGGATGTGATGAATTTTTATAACAAACTGATTTTCACCAAAATTCGCCTAAGTTCTCGTTTTATTTTTGGAATGATTTGTTTCCGAAATAGACGGTAAAGAGGTCGGTATGAAAATGTTGTACAGGGTTTTGGCATGTGAACTTCATGAGAGTCAGATGGTGGGAATCTTAAAATTCTTTGGTTGCGTTTAGCCGCCATAGTGTTCAAGTGTTGTGATTAGCATATATATTCGAGATGGGGGAGGGTCGGATGTTGGCTTACATCAATGAATTGTTTTTACTACGCGACAAAAGACACGTTTTGTCTTGTTGGAGATTTCTTACTGCCGCTCATTAGCTAGAAGCAATGTCAAGCTTAAGTCATAACATCATGTAACAAATCTTTGTATTGCGGTAACAAAGTGGCCGATTTCAAAATTTTATTTAATGTCGCATATCGCGAAGTGGCCAAGAGAACTGACTGAACATTTTTAAATGCTTCGTAAATTTAAATGTACAAAGGCATAACAATGTAAATATTGATCGTTTTGAGGTATTTTTCCGAACCCCATTTCATATTTTTGAATTAGGGTATTTTGCCAATTTTTTATGATAAAAGGAGTATAATACTTCAGAAAGGTATACGTCTGGCCACCCTAGTGAACAACCAACTTAGCCTTATTAGATTTGTAGAGAGATAAACATTTTGTTTACTTTTGGGTATATAAATTTTGGTTTGAGCCTGTATACGTTAATTGACAATTTAGTTTGATCTATTTTCATTTGTTTTGATTGTTTTTATCTTCAAGGTGCGAAGTTTAATAAATTAGGGAATGTGACATTTACCTAATTATATTAGACAAAAGCGTCTCTCTCTCTCTAGTTTTCACATTCAACGAAGGGATTTGTCCTCCTGCACTATGGTCCTCAATCCAACTTGATTCATCGCTCTCGCCCTCCAATTTCATCATCCTATTATATATACGTAGGTCTGGTGCGACATCGTCACGCCAGCGCAGTCGGGGTCCCCCTCTACAACGCACACCAGCTGGTTGTTGGAGTTGATGAATCCGATGAAATCGCTACTTCCGAGAAGTTGATTTATCTCGTGGTTCATACGAATCTAATATTCGTTTTGCACAACTTTAACCAAAGACGGAACGAATTATCTTTCTTCCGAAGGAAGACAACAATCTACAATTGTTGGAGGTTAGGGTCTAGCTTGCACGACTGCGATATATATTTAGATCACAATAAGCTTGATTGGGCGTAGACAACTCGTTGTCCGACAACGATACTGGCTTTTATTTCTGCATGTATATTATTCGACGATGTTATCAATGACCATCGTATTTAAAGTTTTCAACGATATCAAAATTATGGGTGCCGATTCGGAGATTTGCCACGGAGATAATCCTGGGTGCTGCTAAAAATTTGGTTTTGCTACTATTCATCTACATACCAGGTCCACCTGCGTGTGTAAAGCTGTCTTTAATATTGCTAGGTCTTCGGTCAAGAAGCACGACATCAGCTGTACACCCAAGAATTTGACCTGATTTATTAAATATACAGCGTGAAGTTTCAATGTTGCTTTTCCTCACTACATACTCATCAAGTGCCAAATTGAACAGCACAGGCGAGAGTGCATCTCTCTGTCGAACACCAGGTGTTATTTAGAAGGAGCCTGATTCAGTTCCTTCAATTACGATTCCACATACAGACCCAGATGTTGTTAATTTACACAGAGAAACGAGTTTCTCTGGAATTCCTAGGCATATGAAGGCGGGCCATAGGTTCTCGCGACTAATACTGTCATATGCCTATCGGAAGTCTATATATAGTTGTTGTTGTACTCCTAACATTTTTCCAAAATCATCCTCATGGTGAAACTGATCAGTGGTCGATCGCAGTGATGCTTGATTTTTAAAGCATTGAATGTTCTTTTGTGCTTGTCTATTGAAAGTAGATGATAGTTTGCACTTATATTTGATTATAATCGCTGTCCATGTCTGCTGCTCTGTAAGATCTAACATCCGATATGTTGGTGGAGTGTCTCTTAGACATCTCCATGACGATTGGTTTTCCGTTCTTCCATCACTCGATGTCCAAGCTACTCTGCGGATTCTCTATGTGGAAAAAACGTACTTGATACAACTAAGTTGTACATTATAGCCACGTCAGTGCCGCGTTGGCTGTTGTTGTTACTAATGAAGTGCTGTTAGGACCGATGTGCTATGTATTTTCGGCATTCCTTCCGGATTTTTGCATTAAAGTCAGCCACGATGATTTTAATGTTTAATGTGTTATTGGTGACCTAACCTAACCTATTGGTGACTTCCTCCAACTCGACAAAGAACAGATCTTTGATGTCATCTGAATGAGAAAGCCAACTCCAAATTCTCCTCCATGCTAATGGCCGCTGTAACGAAGAATATAACCATTGGTGGAGTCATGGATCGTACACCCAGACCATCTAAATACTTGTAGTGCAAGTACGTCCAATGTGTAACTCTTTGCCTGGTTCGAAAGGTTTTGGCGATCTCCAGGTCTTAAGAGGCTAAACACGTTCCATGTTCCCATTTTTAAAAGGTTGTCCGTGTACAATTTCCGAGGTTATGTTTGTGATGAGTCCTATATGGTAATCCGAGGCCTTCGGTTTGGGTTCATAACTTAGTTGTTTTTTTGAGAGAAGGTTATTAGCCTACCGCTCAACCCACTTGTTACGTGTGGGGGTCATGTACTTGTCTCCACTACACCGCCTGATTCATTTAGAGTTACCCGGAGAGCACCGTTAAGTAGTATAAATCTAGGACTTCGCTCGATTTAGGATTGCTGAGATGAATTGGTTGGTTATGGTGCTCCTTAATTACAACTTCACTCGAAAGCAGAGGCTTAAGAGAAATATTTGAGGAGAAACACTATTTTGTCACGCGCACAAATTAAAAGAAGGAGGAATGGCGATTAATGACAAAGTCAAGCAACACGACTGACATATGTATACGAGTACCATTGCAATCTACTTTCTCTTTCTATCGAAATTTGCCAAGATGAAGTCTGGCGTGATAAACTTGCCATAAATTGATATTTATAAATAATTATACTTTCGATATCGAGAACGTCACTTGAACAATATTTTTTTACAATTTCAAAACACAAATAAATTCGAACGCCAACAAATATTATGATGCGGCCATATTGAAGTTGAAGAAGCGTCATAATATCACACCAATCTAGTTATGTGGGCATTGCATGTACATATATGTATAAATGGAGCTACGGGGATGTAGGGGACGGTCAGCAAACATTTCGTAACCATCGGACGTCTGGACCACCGGTTTTAAATCATGTAAAAGAATTTAAAAGATTGAAATTTCGGATAGTTACCGATTTCGGGCTTAACCGTATCATATATATACTTGGTGAATATTATTGCGAGTATATCTACTTGCAATTTGGTTCAAAATTAATAATATAATTAGATGGTAATTCCAGATAGAGAGTCCATGTAAAAAATTGTAATTGGCGGCCGAACGTCGAATGACCATGGAATTTAAAAAATAAAAAATCCGCGGAGAAGAGTTTTGGTCCTTCTCGTGTGTTGTAAATTCACTGCTTGTTCGATGATGCTTCTTCGTAAGTACATGAATGAGTTATTATGATCACATGCAACTGACGATGAAATTAGTAATAACATGGTGAAAACAGCTTATTTGTGACTCACATGAAAACTGAGATCCTATAAAAGAGAGGAACGGAGGATTTTGGGAAATTTTAAATATCCAGAAAATTCGGGATCGTCTTTTATACTCCTCTCCCTCCTCCACTCACTGCGTTTTCCTTAGACGTAAACCACTACACGCAGTACATATAATTATTGCGGCCCGGATTGCCTTATCTGCTTTAGTTCGAATGTTATGTATACAAATCTCATACGATCTGTCCTGGAATTATTGTAAACCATGCCCAAAAAATCAATCCTTGTATGCGGTTTATTGGGTAATGATTCTCTTACTTTACTTCATCTGAGGTCTTTAAGACTTTATTGGACATGGGTCAAGTACATTGCTGTTACGAAAATCATTCAGGCAGCTCGCCCTTGGGAATATGTTTCTCTAAACAAAATGCATGAAATTATAGCGCCAGACATTTTCGCTCGGATGCTTTGCTCAATACGCCGAGCAGAAACATTTATGACGATATGTATTATTGAGCTCCGATCAATACCTTATGATCTCAATGTACCACCGTTTTATTTAGTTCTTAGATCAAGAGAGAGAGAGAGAGAGAGAGAGATCAAGACATACGTTGAAGTTATCGAAGTTAATAATTATTAACTTCACAATAAGTTCCATGTATCCAAATGTCATGGTCAAGTCCAAATATCATGGTGAAAGTTGCAATTGCAAATAGATTGAAACAACTGTTAACCTAAGAGCGAAATTTGTCGTCTAAATAGTCATTCATAGCCGCCAACTCATTCAAGCCTCAATTATGGCTGCTGTGTAGCAAGCCTGATGTTTGTTTTTCCCAAATCATTTTAAAGAAAAAGGCTGTATTGATAGATATATTTTTCTATATCGAAATCTCAAAAAAGCAAACCGTTTTCTAACAAGCCGCATAAGCTTAAGTTAGGCTGATTGCCCTGTATCTACCTGTTTGATGATATTTCGCAACTTATGGTTTCCTTATCTGTTCTGATCTGGTAACAGCTCAGAAGGCTACCTAGCACTCTACCTGTAGTCGCAGCAAATCTTAGTTTTGTTTGTCGGCACATTCAATGCTAATGAAGTCGTTTTATTTAAAATTAAGGTAAATACATACAAAATTATTTTGCTATATGTAATTCCGTTTCCAGCCAGGTAATACAAATCGTATACAGTGTTAATTGCTAATTTCTATTTATTTAATTTTGTAAACCGACAAGAACTGTTCAATTGAACATATCGATTTATCTCAAACGTATAAATCACATACAAAGCACATACAAGACCACAACAAAAGATTTGTTTTTTCTCGAATTGCAAATAAGCAAAATTAACATTTTGCAATTGCACTCTGTGTCTTGTAAGTTTTGCTGTTATTTGTACTCTCTATGAAAGAAATCACGAATAAATTTTTGCGCTTATACGAAAATTGTATTATTTAAAATATTTTATAAGATTTGTTATTTTAGAAATGGAATTTATAAGCAACAAAGTTTTTTGTTGTTGTGCATGTGCTGGTTTTGCGCGAATTTAAATCCCAGACAATAGAATTAGAATAACGTGCTGCGCTATATTTGTGTGTGATCAAATGATATGCGATACTACACTTTCGAATATGGTTCATGGAAAACACATGTGAAATGTGAATTTCATGTAACATATTTCGTGATGTTTAACCTTTGGCCTACATTAGTATATGCAATATATATTGAATTAAGGTTAGTCAACCTTTTTGTGTGTCAAACTAATGGCGTTGCACAAAAGTACGTGGTCATATTTGGATAACTTTAGTGGCAAAAAAATTACAAATACTGGTTTTCTTAGAAAGATTAGATGTGGGAGTAGCTTAAAGGGAATGTTTTAGTTGCTCTTGTGCTGTGATTTCACTTCCAACATTAGAAGAAATACTTCAATATTGTAGAATTCGTTGATAGAAGTTGTTTTGAAATCGAAATATGATGTGGCCCTCCAACTATTTCGGTTCATCGAACGTTCTCTCCAGTTCCGACATCCTAATATACGGAGATCTAGTCCTCTAAAGGTTGTTGATGAAACGCTTTTCGTATCATTCGTTCTGACGAGGATCTTTCAACGTGACCCAGCCATCTAATGCGGTCTGATTTAATGAATCCGATAATAACTCTCCGAAAGAGGATCAGAAGAGAAGCTAATTGGTCGGATTAAAGTTAAGCTCAGCTAATTAATAGTGTGCGATCGAGAGAACGTCAACTATTTAGGAAAAATACTGCCACGTACGAAATTACGATCAAATACGATAAACAAAGATTACGACATATCTAAACAGAGGATGTAAATTTTGAGAAACTTGAAGATTTTAATGTTTGCTCAAAAAATTTTGTGCGATGGGTATCTGATCTCTGGTGGATATCTGATGGTTCGTCAATTATAATTGCACGAGAATTTTGAGAGGGTGGGCTGTCTTGATTTAAAAAACGGGTACAACTCTGGACCATATTCAGCTGACGGGCGATGATCTGTCCAATAGAGATGTTAACGATTCTGGTCGTACTTCTAAGGTTATGTTAAATATCTATAAAAGTTTGCCCTATATGTATCTTGAATTGAGAAACGCGTTCTTTTGTATGGTGGCGTATAATTGCCTTCGATAAGTATGTAATATACTGTGAAAAAGCACTCCTTTTCGTAGCATTTCTCTAATAGCATATTATTCCCCAAGGTCCACTACCATAGATATTTAAAATAAGATATTCCGCAGTAAACACCGCAGTAATATTTAACCCCTCTCCCTTTTAATATAATGGGAAGATTAAAGCTGTATTCCACTCTTCTGGCGTTTCTTCTGATGAAAGTTCAAACATCAAATAGAACAAATAGCCGCCATTAAATTTCATCTCCATCAGGTGCCTTGTTGTTTTTGAAGGAAGATTGAAAATCATTTGCAATGTTCCGATGGTGCTATGTGGATGGAAATTAGTAGCTATTTCTTTTGTGTAGCGAAATCTATATCTAAGATTCGAATTTATGATGTTGTTTTACCAGAGCAAGGAACCATCCATAGGTCTACTACCAACTAATAGGCTAGGAATTGCTTCAATGGGATATCTGCACATACCCACATACATTCTGTGACTCTATCAGACATTAAATTATGTTCTTTGGCCGAGTCTTTTACAGCAACCATGATTTACAATTGGGTTAGGTGGTAACCCAACTCATCGTGTTGTCCATTCAACCATGTCATGGTCGAGCCATTCCTTTTTATTTGCCACGCTATCATTATCTCGATCGTGTTGTTATACGATTTTCGTTTTTTCGTTTTAACACATCAGGAAAGTTCAAGAAAACACAATTTTTTGGGGAAAAATATATTTTATTCATCAACATAATTACCTTCTAGAGCGATACAATCAGTCCAACACCCCCCTAATATTTCGATGTTATCTTTGTCAAATGATGTATCTTTGTCTTCAAACTAAGCTTCAGTTTCGGCAATCACTTCTTCATTGGAGCCAAATCTGTTTCCCTGGAGCTTTTTTTTAGGTCTGCAAGTAATAATCGCTGAGAGCCAAATATGGCAAATACTGTGGATGCGGAAGCAATTCCATGGTCATACAAAATATGACCAAGATGTTCCATTTATATCTTTACAATGTCAGCTATCTAACGCAACTTCATTTTACGGTCTTTCAAAATAAGTTCGTGGATTTTTTTATGTTTCCTGGAGTCACAGCTTCATTTGGGCGTCAAGAGCGTGGTGCACCATTGGTTATTGTACGATTACGTTTAAATTCTGCATACCAGTCAATGATGGTTGATTTTCCTGGTCCGGATAACACTTATCAAGCCACTGCTTTACTTGATCGGTATTTTCCCCATTGAAATTTTATTTTCCATTGTTTTAAAATTAACAAAAGAAGCGTCACTAAAACAACTGTAACTTGTAAACTAATCGTCGCAATGCAATGAAATTTTGACACGTATCGTTTGAAGGTTGGTAGAATTTAAAAATCATATGGGTTTTAAATTTGTGGCACCATCTATGTGTCAGACCGGGAATTTTTCACGCGATGTGATATAAAGTTTGACGCCTCTTAGCCACTACTACTGAACACACTACTCTCACAGCCCTCAAGTTCTGGACTGGTGCCGCTCTTTTCTTATAAAATTGCTGCATCGATATGCGTTGGTTGAAACTCTGCGCCATACATCGGAATAAAACAACGTAAAGGACTTCTTTGTGCAGTATGTGATCGGTTTGCAAGAGATTCAAGATAACTCTCGCCTCGACTCTATTTTTCATACGGATGAGAATTGAAGAATTTTGGAGGAGTTCTGCTTTCCTGACTAACTACCTCCGCAGGATACCACTCAACCTCTTGTAAATCCTAGGGAAAAGCAAAATTCGATCTTATGTCCTTGGTACTGATGACTAAAGACATATCAGAAAGTATCTTGGAGATCCTTCAATGGACTGAGAACAATCAAGACTTAAGATTCAGATTCCTTATATTAAAGGAGAACCGAAAATTATACAAAAAAGAAGAAAACATAAAAGATGTGCTGGAAAGTTTAATGTAAAAAATCGAAAAGGAGTTCGAAACTTCTCGCCTAAGACAATTCTCTTTAAATCCGACCGAATCAGGAAGCTTGAATGACTCAAATTAGCTTAGATCCTCTCGAGAAACTCACATGTTATTATTAGAGGATATTGTCAATAAAAATGTATCATGTGGGTGCTAAAAGGCTGCACGCCATATAAATCTGCCGACCCTGATCAAATTATTCCAGTGAAACTCTTGAGTAAATCGAAGATTATTCTTCCCTTTCTGGAAATTATTTCTAGGAAAGAGGTTTTTATTCCCAAAAAGGATACTAATTCAAATGGTTATTCAAAGTAGCAAAAACGTGTCCATTTGTGCTTGAGTAAACCTAGTAGTTGGGCATAGTCTTAAAATGCATGTTGTTAGGGGAAGTCTGTAGAAGAAGCAGCTTTACAGATTCTAGTACCACGCGATAGGGAAAATACCGCAATCATAAGAATATTTTTTACTACGTAGCCTCGATATTAAAGGTGTCTTTTATAATAGCTGGGTTCCATTGGCGTTAGCAATGTATTTGCAAGTAAATGAGTAAATGTTCAAAGGAACGCAAATTTGTTAATATTTAGTAAAACATAAGAACACAATATGCTTGCTTGAGTAGTTGTCAGTAGCAAAATACTTGCGAGTACTTTGATAACGCCAATGGAACCCAGCTAATGCAAGTTTTGAAGAAATCAGCGTTAATCGTCTCTGAAGACTGATCTCTTTTCTAAGAAATGCAAAATTCGAATGGCGTACTTCAGCCTTCGAATATAACTGGCAATCGATTTTTTATGTCTTGGGAAAGTCGTGCAGTACCCATATGCGACTATGTCTACTTATTATGGAAGAGAAATTCCATACAGAGAACTGGAGCTATATAGACGGCTCTATGCTAGACGGTATAGTAGAAGCAGAAGCCTTCTGGAATCATCTGAATATAAATGTATTAATTTATCTCCGCGATTACTGCAGTGAGAGATGACAGACTGCAATTGGAGAAATTCCTACTGACATAATAACTCGGATGATACTGTAATACAAGTGTACAATCAGGGTTAGCAAGGTGGTGTTGTTACTAATTTCTTAGTTTGCGAACATCTAGATAGTCTGAATCCCTGGTTACTTGGACAAGGACAACTGCAGGGCGGGGTAGCTATCTAGGCTGTAGGACACTCTCATACCAACCAGAAAAGGTTGAAATACTCAACGGACACTGCATTGTTAGGGGGTTATGGGAGATCGTTGGTCTGGAATCTAATCTTCATTTTCCCTGATCCTGTCAGGTGTTAGCGCATAGAAGACACACGCACTTGGATAAATACACAATGAGTCACCTCCCCGATTTCGAAAGCTATAAGATATTTTACCCTTGCTGCAATTGATCCAGTAGAGGGGAAATGCATAAGATCCAGAAGTGTGCTAAACCAATGAATACTGCACTACTTAACGTAACGGCCAAAGTGGTTTACCATTTCATTAAGGAAATTAGAATAAAAAAAACAAAAATCGTTTTATAGGAATTTTAAAATTTTTATTTCGACCGTTAAGAACCGAATTTTAATCTTTTCAAGTTTCTTCACATAAAAACCTTATGCAATGCAATTCAAGGTACATAAATTATAAAAAAAATTCAACAAATTCTGTTCCATTGTCCAATGTTACACGAATATTCATTAATCCTAGGTAAAGGAAATAAATTAAACAAATTAGAAAACTACTAAAATTGACTAAATCTTTGTGGGTGCGTTACTGATAATTAAAATTTATTTTGTCGTCCTTTTTTGGATATCACAGGTTAAAAAAAATTCTTGAACAACAGTACTACGGTGCGAACCCATCGGGGAATTGGTCGCATGGCAAGCTCACTTTCGGCGGTTGTCCCCAAACGATACAAATTATCGCATTCTGCCTGAAGTCGCGTTTGAAGCAATTTATTTTCCGTCACGATACAGAGTTGAGTCTCAAGATCTCGATTTACAGACCGTTCGCCGAAATTTGATGATCCGATAAGCGTTAGATTTGGTAGCGGTGATTCTGGTAGATAATACCATAGTCCTTTGGCGTGATATGACCATCCATCTTTAGCGTATTCTAGAAGGCTTACTCGATGATCCTGATTCGCATGTACTAATTTTTCATGGAATTTACGTGCGATTAGAGTGTAAGCAGTTGGTATACTACCCGCTGGCCCTTTTGCCCCCATAAATCCATTAGCTGAGGGATGTGCCATCAAAATACTACACTCGGCCGCACAATTATTAGTAATCGTCTCCATATATTCGTCTGTTAGGTTAAAATAACCAGTGGCAAATTTCATTTTAGACTCTTCCAGCGACGATGAAAGTAACATTTTGGTAACTATGCTGTCGTGGTGAATTCCAAGTTGGCCCATTTCAATGAACGGAAATATCCAAGTGTCAGCCTCCGTATTAACTTTAACTAATTCATGCTGCTTTTCTAAACTACTTTGGAAATAGTTTGTAATTCGCGATTTAGCCTCACCTACAAAGTCCATTTTATTTCCCTGGTACGGTAAACGATCCCATTTTGGATGGAGGCCTACTTCTTGGTTCGATTGGACACATAAACTGAACTCTTGCACTTTGCCTATGAACTCGGAATAGAAATCGGCTAAATTTTTGTCGTCCACCATTACATAGCGATCCTGACGATTGGTAAAGTAATCGTTCGATAAATTTGCACCACTTATGATGACCGAGTCATCGAATAGATAAAGTTTCATGTGTTGGAGTCCGACTAGCTCGTTCCACCGTGGTGGCATAATTTTCTTTTTAAGGCCTCGCAATGCTGGCGTATGGTATAGTGAGAGGCAGAATTGATCTTTAATTCTGATTAATTCATTAAGTGTGGTTTGACTATTTACTTCTCCTCGAGTGCCTCTTGTAAAATCCAGTAGCACATTAACTTTTAGTTGGCTGTTTGACTCTAAATTCGATTTCATCGCACTCACTAACTTTTGTTCCAGACTCCCTGTACCCAAATACAAACTCGCCAGATAAATTCGTTCTTTTGCGCTAGCGCATTTCGACAGTAGGGTTTCATAAAATATATTCGGTTCGTGTATTATGGACACTTGGTCGCCGCGGACAGGAAAACATGGTGCCACCGTGTACAGCCAGTTCAGACTCTCCAGATTCGAGTTTCTAAATTGGTTTGCTTTACCGCTTGCGGCCTGGGTAATAATTTCGTTCGGTGATATGCACGGGGTTTCAAGCAGGGTAGTGAAAAAGCGTCGAATCATTTTATATATTATGAAAATAAGCAGGACACTGGAAAAACATGACAAAATTTGTAAATGGCAACTTGTGAGGTTACGTTTGCGACGATACTTACTTCAAAACTAGATGTAATAAAAAATTCATTAAGAAAATAAAATAAAAAATATAAATAATGTATATTTGTCTTTCACACGATACAATTCTGGATAGAATTAAACATTATTAGGAAAAATTAATTTCATTTATGACACAATTAAATTATTTTCGCACTGACTATTCGATAAGAATGACATTTAACCAATGAACTTGGGAGTATATATGGAAGATAATTCACAATAGGTAAGTTCGAGAACAATAAATGAATGTGCAAAACGCACTCATTTAATGAAAATAGGCCCTCGGTTAAACAAATATAAGTGCTATTCGTGGAACGAGCGAGAGTCGTCAGTTTCGTATTTTGAGCTTTGACATTTCTGTAGTTCTGAAATTGATATGAGCCGCAGCCTAGAGAATCGTAAATGTTCAATTCCAGGTTGCGCTTCGACACGACGAGATGGTGCCCGTTTATTTAAGTACTCGAAAAAATTTTTGTACCATAAGGAGTGGCTGAAAAATTCTGGCATTTTACCGTTGAATTCGAAAAAACTGTTCGTTTGTTCGAAACATTTTGAGCCCCATCATTTTAATAAACGCAATCTGAAAGGTACTGCCATTCCAACAATGTTCCTATCTCAAAGTGCAAACATTAAATTTTCGGACTACGCAATTCCAACCGAAATTAATTCGAAGCAGATTTTATCCGAGACGCCCGAGTTTCATGACGGCTACATTATAACAATATTACCGGAAAATAGGAAGCAAATAGAAGATTTACTGCAAGAAGAAAAAATTGAAAAGGAAAAGGGATTGAAGAAGAAGAGTGCAAATATGGCAAAGACAAACAAGAGTTTAGTTTTACAGTTTGTGGAAGAAATTGAGAGTGAAATTTTGACATGGAGCATACCAATGCAGCTCGAAATGATATCGCAAATGTCTAAGTTAATGTCCGATTTAAAGAAATGTATAGATTTTAATTGAAAATTTTATTGCGATTAATGACGTCAAAGGCAAATAAATTGGAATAAACTGTTAACTATTAAACTTAAATGACGTTTTCACTAGATGTCGATTAATGTGGTTTGAATACTTGAAAATTTTCCGCCTAGCGAATTTCAATCAAAACATAATATACAAAGGTGTGTTTCCATGGTGTCACAATTTTCGAACTTATATTTTTTAATTATTGAAACAACAGATATTTTACTACCTGACAAGATTTTCGAAGAGTAAGTTGGTAAGTAAGTTTCGCTTTATAAAGAGCAATTGTTTCGAAAATATAAGCTTAATAGCTTAACAGTTTTCTATTCTTATGGTTTGGATAGCAGATGTCTAGCCACCTGGCGGATAGTAGATTGGCAAAAATGTAATTTTGTGAATTTATTTCTTCTTATTTTAGTACTAATCAATTGTGAATGGTTAGCTTATTTTATAAGCAACATTTGGGCGATACTCATTTAACATCCGGTATCAATTGGAATTTTTCGTACAGTAATTCAATTCGCCATTCATGTTTAGCTCAACTGAAGTTAGAACTCAAAAATATGAATTTACAGCCCTATTCTGTTAGCCGGTTCAAGTGATATCATTCTGCCGGTTCTGTTATCATTGTAACGATGTTTTAAAGTTCATTCGGTTATTATAGTTGTTTACTCCTTTACGTATCACTCCACTCCGTCGTGCTGCCGCATTAAGCCCAATAAAATAGGTTTAATAATTTTTTTTAATTAAATACGTTTGGAACGAAATTGTAATGGATGTGTTTCGTCCATATATTGCATGCGCTTACTTGTACTTGCCGAAAATAGTCCTTTTTAAAATAATTCAAACATTGAAATTGACCGGTTAACATGCCATGACGAAATCCAAGCGTTAATTGAAAGACGACCAATGTTCGAGAACAATCGATGATGAGAGAACTGACAAAATGTATTGTTGTTGTAAATGAGAGAGACAGATGAACCATTAGTGTGTTCCGATGTACAAACACAACATCCCTCTCTCCTTATTTTAACGTAGTCCTCAAACATGATGACGGATCAAATTTCACCACAGATCGTCGAGTTCTTGCTGAACGACGTGGTAACTCTTGAACATCTTCAGAGTCCGTAGGTGTCTGCCGATGACCTGATCGTGGAGGACTGGTTGTAGCCAGAACCTCGCTCGTTAATTGATGTTGGTTTTGACTATTTAAAATTTCAGCGACAACAAACGGATCAGGATTAGGTATTTGAGCTCTACACATCACCTTGCCAAGCACACGCCTAATTCCAGCCTCAATCAAGTTCGCACCAGATGGGAAATTTCGCACATAAACAGGTTGACCCGCAATGAACTTTGCCCACCTATTTCTCGTTGAAGTTGAGTACGGATCATGAGGGAAAACATAGTCCTTGGTTGCTAACCATAAAGTTTTTCGCTCTGAGATTTAGCATCAGGACTCGTGCTCGTGTGATCAGTACAAAAGGTGCAGTTGTTAAGTTTTCAACACCATTGTGTCGACAGAATTAGTGAAAACCCTTCCGCAACCCTTTGATTACAAAAAGTCCTTGTGGCGCGCGACCAATAGAGAGTAACAATCACATAACATCCAAATATGACCTCGAAATGGTCCGGCAAAGTCAACATGTAACCGTTCCGATGGCTTCTAGAGCATCCTCCTGGCATGCTCGACATTTTTGCACCGTGGTTTCAATTTCGTTGTCGATGTTCGGTCACCAGCAGTGTCTACGGGCTAGCTGCTTTATTCGACCAATGCCCCAATGTTCAGTAAGCAACAGGGCCAAAACTATCTTCCGCATCCTTCATTTATAGAACTGGACACTCGCTAAAACGGAATCTCTAGCTATTTCTGCAGCAATATTATTTTACTGTTTAGATGGAACTCTTTCAACAATTCGTGATATTCTACATTTAGTTGATATGCTGACACTCTTCACTATCAAATTTCACACCCGGAACAACGGGAAGTTGTAAATGTGCCTCGGCGTTGCCACTTGATAGTATACTGGTGGAGTTGTATGAGAAATACAGTCGAACGCTGGAGACAGTTGGCTATTGTCAAAGGCAACCTTTTTCTGGGTGAAACGAGGGGCTTATGATCCGCCACCAGAATAAAATCTCTGCCATACAGATATTGGTGGTTGCTTCATTCTCAATCTGATTATATTACTTCTGACGATCATCAAGTGTCTTCGATAACTCTTTGAAAGGAATATCCGATTCGCTTTTTCGGACAACCTGAGACGCTTTCACTATGGAGTTCTTTATTTCACAAAAATAATTTTCTTACTCTTTTGACCAAGCAAACGGAACATTTTTCTTACGCAAATATTTTTCATTTAATTCATATTTAACCCTACCAATGAAAGTTGGCAATTCTAAGTTTGTTGGACGAGGCATCTCTTCAATCGCTCGAACGCTCTCGGATGATGGCCGGATTATAACCGGTCCGGTTATAATTAAGTCGTCGAAGTAACTTGTAACAAACTATAGATTCCAATGTGAAACCAATCTGTAATCTCTCTTTTACCTTCGTCCATCTGTTCAAACGGTGATGGACGTGTCTTGAAACATTTTGGTGTAGCATCAGGTTTCAAGATTAAGTGCGATTTGAATTGATTACAGTGGCCTAAACCAGGGCCGGAAATGCTCGAGTAATTTTAACACACATCATCGACTTTGGTTTCGTAATCGTACGGAATAGAAAACAAATAATCTTTCTAAGCTTCAACACGCTGAATTTGAAGAACAAATAATTTGAACCAGTTCACTCCCGAAACATTTGCTCCGTCGGCTGCAGTCACACAAGTAGTTGCAATTCAGTCAGAACGTTCAAAAATTTCATCTTAACAATTTACCTCGCACTGTCACCCAAATATTATCATATATTAGGCGTGCAAGTAGAAACCCTGCTTTTTTGGTTAAATTAAACTGTTTATTCGCCATTACTATCTATGGTCTTTTGCCATTTATCAGGTAGATGATGAATGCCTTCGCGATAGAAACTTGGTGGTCTCGAAGCAAAATAGTCATCGAGTCATTTTTGCACATCTTCAACTTTCGTAAACCGCTGGTCTTTCAAATATGATGACATCGATCTGAATAAGTGATAAACCTTCCCAGCCTAAGGAGAAGATGAGTTACTGGGTTGATTTTGCTGTATGTGGACGAGCGTTGTCATGCAGCAATACCACCTTCGGCCCTCCTTGGTCCGCAAATGGTCCTTTTTCCTCCAGAACAAGACTTAATTTGATCAATTGGGCCTGGTAACGTTCAGCTGTAACAGTTTGACCAGGTTCCGTGCTGTTCCGAACCTCGTAGTAAATGACTCCTTTCCAATCTCACCAGACAACCATGGATCAACTCATGGTTTTCTGCGTCTAGGATTATAAATTTAAAAAAATCTTTCGTTTGTACCGAAACAGCAAATTCGGTTTTTGTTTTCTTGGGTTTATGAGAACCCCATTTTCTTTCCTTCTGTATTTTTCCCATTGCAAGCAATCGAAGTGATATTGCTTGGTGAGTAGCTCTTTTTGAGTTTTACACGGATTTTCATCTAGTAAAACTTTAAGTTGGACTGGACGTGGATCGTCCTCAAGACTAAAATTGCCATCACGAAATCTTGTAAACCACTGTTTTTACTGTTGAATGACTCACAGAATGTTCACTCAAAGTCGAATTAATCAGTTCCATAGCTTGGGCAGCATTTTTTTTTCATTAGAAAACAGAATGGAATGCAATGAAGTAGATGTTGCTTATCGACAGCTTGTAAATATCTGAAGCAAAATGGCGGGCGATTTGGACGCGTTCAAATATATTTTAATGCAACCAACTTCAGAGCCAAGTTTCTATTTGCACACCTTATTAGGATGCCAATCAACGAATTCAATGAACTAGCTTCATTCAAAAAACTCTATTAGTACGAATCCGTTTGGAATCCAACATGAGCAATAAAACAAAGAGCGAGTGAGCTGAATAACATTAGAAAAAGACGAATTGAATTTTTGTTTTATTTCTTATATGAAATAACAAGGCGTGCGTTTCATCTCTTTCTAATATCGTACAGCGGTCTATTCCAACACTGTTTTAACAGTGTAAAAACTAACACATACAATTTTTTGGAATATTCTTATTGGATTCGTGTACGTATTGCTGTTATTTTTTTGTTCTCGTAGTTATGTAGCCCGCAAGGTTTTTTTTTTCAAATATCATTCTGATTACAGTTGATCTGGTTCAATAAGCAACGCGTAACATTTTTGGCTGGAATTTTTACCACAGCCAATGACATTTGAGGTGACTTAGGAAAAGTGATTGACTTGTGAGTAGGTAAAAATCGAATAAATCAAAATATCAAAATAAATTTTTCGTTTTTTTCTAAAATAAAAAATTAAATATTTTTATTAATTAATTCATATCTTTAATAATTAATATATATTTTTGTCATTTTTCATAATTATTTATAGTTTTTTTAGTTTTTTAATTGAATTACACAGAATTGTTTTTTTTTGGATTTTAATTAACTTTAAAATATTTTTTTTGTTTTATTTATTTATAATATTTATAATTATTTATATTTATTTTATATTTATATATTTTTATTTATATTCATATAAGTTTGTTTATTTTATGTATGAATTATAATAAAGTAATAATAAGGATAATTGTTATTATTAGTTTATTACGTTTAGTGTTTTGTAATGCTAAATTGAAGCCTATGTTACATGAATATTTGTTTTATTAATTATTTATTATTAATTTATTAAATTTTAATTTTGTTTTTTCTTGTTTTTTATATAGGGTTTTAGACAAAAATAAATTTTATAATATAAAATCAAAATAATGGGTTTAGTAAATTAATTGATTTAATATTTTTTTGTTAAATTTTTATTATTATTAATTAGAAATATTTATATACCGAAGTTGGGTAATGGGCTGGAAATGTATATAGATATATCTCCGTGATTGTTTAAAATTCTCGTATTTTACCAGTTTGGTAATCCAAAAAAATATTAAATCAATAATATTGGCTTTGCTTTCTTGTAAAAATTATATTAAATAAATGAATTAATTATTCTTTATTTAAATTTTATATTTTTATTTATTTAAATTTTACAGATTTTTTTAAAATTTAATTTAGCGTTTTCCTAACCCAAAGTTGTATCGTTGTTCTGGTAACCTTCTTTTGACTGTGTCGTCACGAGCCATGCGTTTACCTAGTCCGAAGCTGTATGGTCGGCCGCGCTTAATTGGTGCTGAGTCTATAACGATAAAAAGGAAAACTGATGATCAGATGAAATGTTCAAACAAATTCGGCTGTGGTGCTTTGGTAGCGTTAAACCAAGGCAAGGAATACAACAAACTTATACTCTAAAGGAAGTGGCTCTTTGAAGGCCCGGATTGTTTTTTTTAATCGAATCGAAGGTTCAATAGATATATCACATCTGATATATATTGGTTTCACAGTAACATCGAAGTCAGAAAATCCAAGTGGAGTCGGATGGGAAATAAGTTGATATAGAGCCGAAAACAAAGGCTCAAACAGTGTTAGATGGTGTAGCGTAATTGAAGTGCTTACTGGTCCAACATATATTGAAGATAAAGAAACATAACAATTAGGAGAAGCTTAGTAACAAAATCCCGTGAATGTGAGATGCTCCCTTAAGAGGTGCAGATACAAGCAATAACCTGCTAAGGCTCAAAGCTTTCGAAGACATTCTTTCGTATAAAAAGTAAGATCTTACAATCCTTTGTGTTGGTTTGTCCATTAGGCCACATGGAAAATGGGCGATAAAGGGGTTTCAAGCAACCGGCATTCGCATGTAAATTAGCAAATGCTGGTTAAAATAGAAAATGGTGGAAACGTGGTGCACTTTTCCATCTTAAACTAGCACAACACATTCTGTCGCAACAAGTTCAGATGTCTCACCATTCACGGTACTAATGTTTGCAGGGACATCAAAGAATTAGCGCAGGCAGTGAGTAAGAAAAGAATTTTCTTATTTCAAATGAACTTTATTAAACCAAATATGTGTCATTTTGATCGATGACCTTTTGCCAATTTTCTGGTAGAGCCATGATCCCATCACTGTAGAACTTCTGTAGTCTAGGGGCGAAAAATCGAGACAACTCATTTTCGCAGGCCTCTTTTGAATTTAATGTAAAACCATTAAGATGGTTCTGCATGGACCGGAACAAATGGTAGTCCGGTGGTGCAAGGTCAGGACTATATGGTGGGTGCATCAAAACTTCCCAGCCAAGCTCCATCAGTTTCTGCCGGGTCATCAATGATGTGTGTGGTCTAGCGTTATCATGATGGAACACAATGCCCTTTCTTCTGATCAATTCTGGACGTTTTAACTGAATTGCTGCCTTAAACGCGTTAGTTGTTGATAGTAAAGATTAGAATCAATCGTTTGGCAAAACCAACTAAATACACAGGATTTCGTTTCTTGGCGTCAATCCTGGCTTTGATATCGTTTGGGAAGCTTCACTTCGTTTCGTCCATGATCTTTTTCGCCCAACGTTGTCGTTTCTTATCCACTTTTCATCATCAGTAATCATTTGCTTTAAAAATGGCCCGATTTCATTCCGTTTCGCAGATAGAAATCCGATCCATTAAATTTTTAACTGTTACTTCATGTGGTACCCAAACGTCAAGCTTTTTTTGTATCCAGCCATTTTCAAATGGTTTAAAACTGTTTTATGATTAATATTTAGTTCTTTACCAATTGCATGGCTGCTTATATGCCGGTCTTCTTCAATTTTCTGCATGACTTTATCGAATTTTCCAGTGGTTGGTCGACCAGAGCGAGGTGCATCTTTGACATCCATATTTTCAGAACGAAAGTGATTGAACCATTTCTTTGCTGCTGTACAAGTTAAAATGTCACCTTTCAAATACACATAAGAATTGCCCGATACGATGGTTACTGAGATATATGAATGTAAAGCCATCTACCGGGAAAAAGGCCACGAACTTTTTCCCCTACCTATTACATAAAAAACATCTGGGGGTACAAATAAGTTTTGTGTTTTTCTTTACAAGTTCTTAGCTTTATTCAGAGAAATTGGTACAATGTATTTTATTCGAAGTATTGTCAATTTTTCAGGCAGCATACGGATTCCTCGTGTTTTGAGGCGATCCCAGAATCGACCCAATTTATGGCTTCCTCGTAAGCAGTGAAGTGTTGCTCGACCAGGCCATGAGTTATCGACCGGAACAAGTGATAGTCGGAAGTAGCAATGCCCGATGAATACGACGGGTGAGGTAGGACATCCCATTGAAGCGCTTCCAAAGATTCCTTGACCTCTTGCAACATGTGACCGAGCGTTGTTGTGCTGAAAGATCACTTTGTCATGTACCAATTGTTGTTGATAACGTTCTCCAGTGATGTTTTCGTTAGGCTGGAGTAGCTCATAGTAAATCACTACCTTCGTAATTTTTACTTCTGTTTTCCATTGTAATGGTTTTTTTTTTCAATAATCTCATCCGTTCCAAACTGATTGTTGGGATTCTTACAAATTTTCCATCTATGAGTCAAAAATTCAAATGAATATTCGGTTTGGCGATTGATGTTGATGCATGACCGCGCGGGCTTATCCCACGGTTTTCTGCGCTTTAGGTTGCCCGTTACGATTTAATGAAAAAAACCCTTCCGATTTTGCTTTTGGAGCAGTTGGTCGCATGTAAAAAACGGCCTTGGCTTGAGTTCATACGGAACCAAATTTCCTTGTTTTTGCACCATGCCCATGATATTGAGACGGTTTTAAATCATGTTGAGTCACTCCCACAGTTTCGTGGTCTAATAACTCATGCAACCCAGCGTCTTCAAACTTTACTGGTCTCCCTTCGCATTCTTTGTCTCTGGTGTCAAAATCACCACTTTTAAAATGCCAGACCAGTACTCACATATTTTTATTGATGGAGCATACTCTCCATAGCCTCATACAGCAATCGATCTGCATCAGTTGCAATTTTCTTCAAATTAAAGCAAAAAAGCATCGCTTCCCGCAAATTGTGTTTCGTTGGCACAAAGGTTGACATGGTTAGAGCTCAACATATATGTTGTTACACTTCAGCGAAATGACGCTTCAACACGAATATAGTTACAAGATGACCCGATGCGATTAGTAGTTACGCAATTTTTTGTAAATCCCTAAAAACTTTTAGGGAATCATCTGAACATTTATGCTGAACAAGACATCTTCGCTCAGAACATAGTGATACCAGGCATTATTGTATTCAACTTCAGTCACCTTCTCGTGCGGTGGGCCGTTTGTCAAGGGAAACGTTATTGACTGTATTGAACCCACTACCTCTTCTTACTTCGCAATAATAGAGGCTCACCATTAATGAGTATAGCGTTATTCGTTGTTCAGTTGTATAAAAAATTGTAACATTTGCAGCGAACTATCGAGGTCAGAGGATGGTTTAGAAAATTTATCCCGAGATACAACTTTTGACTTTGTTAATAATGTTGAAAAATTGCCTGTCGATTATCTAATATTTTTGTAACGCACGTTGCGACCAATCAATTTTAGTCTAATGATGATTTAAATTTCTCAATTTGGGGTAAAAATGGATACAAGTTCATCAGCTACCGTTTCTGAGTTTCCTCCACCTTCACGTTGTTGAAAGCTTCTCGAACCAAAGGCATGGAGTGCCGTGTCCACGGACTTACCCTTATGGTACGCATGTTAAGACTATGCCCAGTTTCTGAGTACAATTCTCGAACGAATGTAGACCTCCAGCAGCCTTTCCATGATTTTCAGAAGAAAGGATAACGGAGATATTGGGCTTAAGCCCTTAGAGTTGCTGTGCGACCATCTACCTTCTTTCGGTATGAAGATCACTCTAGCCTCCCTCCATTTCTTCGGGATGTACCCCAGCTTCAGACACCATTTGAAGATAACCTCCAGCCTGGGAAGCAAGACCTCCGAGTTCTTCTGAATTTCTGCTGGTACAATCCCATCCGAACCAGGTGACTTAAAGGCCTTAAAACTTTCAATAGCTCACTTTATCTTACGTGTATTCAGAATATCCTCTGTAAACGACGCATCCTCACTCCCCAGGAAGTGAGTTTCCATCAGAAGATTAAGATTATGATAATCTAAGAAACAACATTTTAAGACGATAGCCTGACAACAGATGATTATAGTGTCAGGGAACTTAAATTTCTCTAAGAAGAACAATACACTTACCTTCAAATTTATTATCGAATGGAATATAGAGATGATAAGACGTTAAAGGTGTATCATATAACGATGATGATTGCACTGCATCTTGACTATCTTGATATTCGTCTTCTGCGGCATTTTCAGTCAACACATTACGTTTGCCAAGACCAAACGAATAGGGTCTGCTATAAATTATAGGAAAAATTTGCATTACAATAAGTAAGTTTATATTACGTAGGCCTAAATAATACTCACGCAGCTCGCTTGCCAAGTCCAAAATTATAAATTGGTAGCCGCTTTACGCCAGGTCCACCGGATGTATATGTATATGCTCTTCTACCCAACCCAAAACCATATCGTTCAGCCCGTTTATCGATAAATTCGTCCGCATTCTCCATACCATTACTGTCACTCCCCGTACCACCATTAATCGCTTCATTTATTCTGTCAAAACTGCTTAGTTCTTTGTTGTTGTTGTAACCGTCGCATGTGACAGCTGCAATATAGTATCCAATAATGAAGAGCGGTACTAGAACGGAACGCATTTTTGTTGTGATGTTTTTAGTGACGCGGATCCGGTTACGGTAAAGGTAGTGTAAAACGGTGTGGCTGGCCCAAACGTGGTTGAATTAATTAATCTGTCGAATAAAAATAACCATAAATCATCTTAATATCGCACGTTGATTATTATTTGATTTTATTTACTCTCAGACTATGTCTATTGCATAGCCAAACAAATTAAAAACCGATTTAAACTTTTTTCATATAATCAAAATATTAAGAAGTTAACTTTTATTTATTTATAAAGGAAAGCGTAATGAAGACAACTTGACAACGAAGAGACAGTGAACAACAAATAAAAAGCGCCGAACAATAAAAAAAGTTTTGTCGTCGAGATGTAAGAGGAAAATTTTATTGTGACAAGATATACGTGAGACAAAATCTTATCCTAGAGATGTGCACCACTCACAATAATTTCTGTAATAAGAAGTTATAAATGTTTTATATCCTTGTGTGTAGTTTTTATCTCAATTTATCAATCAGAGTATATACGTTTGTGTGTGTAGGTACGAAGATGGATCTACATCAGAAATAAATAAATAAATTTTACTTGTTCACAAGTGAATATTCTTGTATTTCCGTTAAAAGTTTGTTTTATCTTAAGCTTTTTATTATACGAAATCTATTTTTAATTTATAATTTTATTTTTGCGTTATTAAATTTGTCTTAGATGCGCGATATCATAAGATATATGAATTTAATAAAATAACTTTTTAGAAATTAATCGTAAGATCTTAAATATTTTTTCTTACTTTGACGTTGATGTAGGTAGGTACGTAGATGTGAATGGATATCCAATATTTATGGTATGTGGAGGTGTACCTAATTTTAGAATTTCCATCATTATAGTTTGTTCGGTTGAGATTTCTGGTTAGGATCAAAGGAAACCAAAATAAGAAACACCCTAAGTTTGAAAGTTAATTTTCGATGTGCACGTAGTATGAAATAAGATTTTGAAAATAGATGGAATTAATGCTTAAAGCCTTTAGGGGGTGTGATGTTAAGATTTAGTGGAATATTATTATTTATAGTAACATTGTTGAGTTACTGCTTAGTAATCACAAGCTTTATAAAGATGTTAAAAAGTAATAGATATACAATTAAAATCTTAATAGGTACAGGGTGTTTGGCGCGTGATGTACCAGGTGTCACGGTTACTGAGATATCTTTAAATGGTCATAACTTTTTTGCTTGTAGTCGTAAAAACACGAAATAACGTTTATTGTATTCTGCAATGTGATTTTAATCTAAATACATCATTATTTAATACAATTGGTTTAAGAAAAATGTCTTATGGGCTTCCAAATCCTAAAAAATGTGTAAAAGTATGAAAAATGTCACCAACTCTTTTTTTAATAAAAAACTAAAGGATATTTTGAAATTAAACTTTTTTTTAACAAAAAATCTCTAGTGTATGCCCTTTTCTACATATCATAAAAATCACTCATTTTGTGAACGAAATAAGTGATCCGTTTTGGTCAGGAAAATTTGTGTCAGGGTTAAGAAAACACCTTTTAAGTTATTGAAAAAACATTAATCTGCTTTCATTTATTAGATTTACATTTAAATAAGTCAACTGATGGCAGTGAAGTATGTCCCAAACAACACAATTCTTATAAGAATTTTGAGTGAAAACTAGAAAATAAACTCAAAAGGCGGCAGTGAAGTTTCTAACAAAAAATTAACAAGTATACGTATATGATTCCAATTGGATTATTAAACTACTTTTGTGTATTAGTGTTACACTGTAACAACGTATTTTTGAATGAGCCATATATATAAAATCAGAAAGAGATGAAAAGTGCTATCCCTTTCAAATTGGAATTTTATAAAAAATTGTAAAAAAAATCCACGTAAGAATAAATTACAATGAGTAATTTTTTATAACTTCCTTTGACTTTAGATTACAGCTGTTTAACTATCTTAAATTTTGACAAACAAGGAAAAAGCGTTAGTATTAAACTGTCCATTTGCCATGTGCCTGCCGTTTCCCCCCTTTTTAATTTTTTCTTAAAATTTGTATGCCATGCCGATTTCACCTGTTTGAGTAATTTATATTGGGTGTACAAAGTATATTTCTTCGGAAGCTATAACCTTCGCCCAACGTTCAGGTAATAAACGGATTTCCCGAAAGAAGAAGTCTGGTTGTTTCGAGGCGATCCAGTCATTGACCAATTTTTTGACGTTTTCATATGAAGCGAAGTGCTGCTGTGCCAGGGCTGATTGCATCGACCGGAACAAGTGGTAATCAGAGGGAGCAATGCCTGGTGAATAAGGCTGATGAGGTAGAATTTCCCAGTTCTGCCTGTCCAAGTAGTCTTTGACAGGTATAGTAACATGTGGCCTAGCGGTACCATGTTGCAAAATAATCTTTTCGTGCCTTTTGTCTCATTCCGGTCGTTTTGCAGCTAGAGCTAGATTCACGCTCGTTCAGCAGCTCATAATAAGCGACACCCTTCATATCCCACCAAATACAAAGCATCACCTTCGAACCATGGATATTGGCTTTTGGTGTCGACGGCCCTGGTTCACCTGGCTTGACCCACGCTGGTTTGCAAAAACCTCTTACTTTGTTGTCGTTGAAGCAACAATTCGCACATGGTTTTCCGACGTTCTATGTCCCGTTCTTTCAATTTGTGTGCCACCCAATTTCCCAGCCTCTGAACCAATCCCATTGCATGTATACGTTGCAAAACACATTGTTGGGTAATATTCAACGCTTCTGCCAATTGTTTTTCGGTCTGACAAGGGTCCACATCAAGCAATTCTTCTAATTCTGTATTTCGTGGTCCGCCTTCACGTTCTTTGTCTCTTACGTCAAAATTACCAACTTTGAATCATTGAAACCACTCTTTGCATGTAGTATTCGATGGAGCATGCTCACCGTAAATTTCCACAAGCAAACGATTTGTTTCCGATGCACTTTTCTTCAACAAAAAATAATGAAGTAAAAATTCCCGCAAATGCTATTTTTTGGCACAAAATTCGACATTTTCAATAACATGAAAATAATTGTTGTTTACGCTTTGAAAAAATGTCACTAGTAATTATTCAAGTTTGACATCTAATATCCAAAAAACTTGTATGGCCCGATTGAATAATATGTAAGCAGTTATACTAATGACACCTCTATAAAGAGGTCGGAAATACATTTGTATACTCAACATGTCAGAAAGTTACAATAGCTCCATGTACTAAGTATTAAACAGTTTACTACCATGTTCCAGCGGTGTCCCCAATTTTCAATTTTTTATTTAATTTGTATGGCATAACGATTTCACCCGTTTGAGTGGTTTATATGTAAACTAAGATTATGAGGATCACAGGGGTTCTTCTAAGATATCATCAGGAGATTACAGTAGCCCCATGTACTAAGTAATAAACAGTCTATATGCCATGTCCCAGCGGTCTCCCCAATTTTAAATTTTTTATTCAATATATTTTGTGTAATCGAGTGCCTTAACGATTGCTTGCCACGCGCGAGAGGGTGCACATTGGTTTCGCTACATAATTATTCAAGTTCAGCAACCATTTTTGTTCAAATTATTTTTTTGTTTCATTTCGTTACGAAATTATTCACGTTCCACGACCATTTTAGTTTGATTCATTTTTTCCCTCCTTCCGCCTTTGACCGTTTAGTGAAAATTATTTGATAAAAAAACAGTACGGCGTAGGTTTCCTGGTATCCGGTTTTCTTTTATTTTCTCCCTCATCGGCCTCGAATTAATCTTCCGTTATTGTCCTGGTTTGTTACCTAGTTGTGTTTTTTTAGTGATAAAATGAATTACCAGGTTTTTCGGATTGGTATGATGAGAGTGGGGGGGGGGGTGTTGTCTCATTTCGTATCGGTTCCATAGTTGCAGGTTGGGCTTACTACTCCTCGTTATCCCCTTGGCAGGACATCCACTGGGTCGGAGTGATGTGTCCAGCATATGTGTCGTCCATTCGCGGACGACCGTAAAATCTACATGGTTTCCTCGTAGCACTCCGGCAGTCTCAAGCTGTCGGAGTGTGTAATGTGGGAGATTACCTAGAGGTCTCTCCTGATGAAGAGAGGCTTTGTCTGTTGGGGAGACATCTCTACGCTCTAATGCTGCTTCGTTGTGGCTGGGCATTGGCCTCTAGGGGTCGATGGGTCATTCGAGGGGTCGCTTCAGCAGACATTGTACTTACCATTCGGGGAGATCCGGTCGTTCCTGGGTGGACACACCCGGTTGGAATTTTGGGGAGACGGCGCGTAGCAAAGAGAGAAAATGCGACAACCACTTCACCATTCACGTCAAGCAACCATACTTTGCCTTAGTACAAATTTGGGTGAACGCATGAAAAAAACACATAAGTAATTGGTAAAATGGAAGGAGAAAACGAGATCATCCCACCCCCGCTATGCCAGTATGCAATTATGTATCATCCAGCAGCAGTCTGCCCCTTCCAGCGGCCTTGAGATCTGGCTAGGATTTAATGAACTTATCAGTCATTAATCTGAAATCAACATGATATTGTACTCATTTGAGGCGGCCAGATCCCTAAATAGGATGCCATCACACACATGTACAAATCTATTTTTTTCATATACAAATCTATTTTTTTTTGTTTTTGTATAATGTGTAAGTGTACCAGGTGTATAAATATGAAACCGGAATTTACCAATAAATGGCGCCACCTGTCGACGTCATTGGCACCATTGTTTTCTTTTGACATCTGTCAACAGTGCTTGTTTTTAACGTGTTGATAATGTCGAGTTTTGTGGCTACATATCACGATTTGCGAACATCATTGGTTTTTTGTTATCATTTGAAGAAAACTGCTGCAGAATCACATTTAATGCTTGTCAAAGCTTACGATGAGCATGCTCTTGGTAAATCACAATGCTATGATTGTTTTAATAAATTGAAAAGTGGTGATTTGGACGTGAGAAACGAAGAACGCGGAAGACCACGAAAAAAGTTTGTAGACAGTGAATTGCAAGCATTGTTGGATGAGGATGACACTCAAACGCAAAAACATCTCGCGGATCAATTGAGTGTGTCTCAAGGAACCATCTCCATAAACGTATGGAGAAAGATCCAAAAGCTGGGAAAATGGGTTCCGTATAAACTGAACGAAAAGAAAAAGAAATAGAAAAACCATTTGCAAAATATTGCTCGCCAGATACAAAAGAAAATCATTTTTCCATCGAATTGTAACTGGCAATGAAAAATTGATCAATTTTGATAATACAAAGCGCAAAATGTCTTTGGTTGATCCAGGGCAACCATCGACACCGACTGCAAGGTCAAATCGCTTCGGATGGCAGACAATGTTCCGTATTTAGCAAAGAATGTTCCGTATGAAGCACTTAATTGGGAAATACTTTCACATCAGACTTGGCTCTGTCCGATTATCATTTATTTGCATCGATGGGGCACGGGCTTGCAGGAGCACTTCATTTCCGAAAATGTACGAAAATGGCTCGATAACTGGTTTGCCTCAAAAGAAGGATAGTTTCTTTGGCGTATAGCATCCACGCATTGTCAGAAAGATGGGAAAAATGTATAACTAATAATGAGCAATACTTTGTCTATGAGTTTGTTACCAATTATTCCACGCCACACGTTGACAGTCCAAGGGTGCTGATGTTCAACTTGGTGAAACTAGTGCGCATATTTAACACTCCAAAAATGCATGTTGTGTCGATTAACCAACCGTTCCATGGTTTGTGAAAGACGGTTCGTCGAAGAACAATACGTAGCAAGAAAAATTGGGATTTTGCTGTATTTGTTCAAGTGCCGTCTCACAAAATTACCCGATTTTGGAAATCAACGCCATAAAGATCTTGGTGTAAAGACACACAATACGGATGATACTGATGGCGTTTTAAAAATTTCCAAATACTGATTTGTGACAAACCGGAATCGCCAGCTATTTTTCGTGTACTATCAGTAGTAAATTGTTGAACACTTCAACGGAACTTTTGTCGGAAAACGCGAAACGTAGAGAGTAATAACATTATCAAGACTACGGCCAGCTTCTCCATAAACCAGGACCATTTCAATTTTTTCTTGTACAGTTAAATACTCCATTTTGGATTGTATTAAAGCCTAACGCAATCGTCTTTTTGTTTTCGAAATAATCTTCGGGCTGAATCTTGAAAACAAAATACAAAAAATCATTTATTTGAAAGCAGATTTAGTCGCATGTTCTTGGGTTACGATAATGGTTAATTTTAATTCAAACGTATTGCGGACTCGTATGAACAGATTCTCAGTGAAAGAAACCGCAAAAAATTTAATATCGTTACAGCGCCATCTATCATGAGTCGAAAAAAATGTTTTAAAAAATCCGAAGTTTAAGCCGTATTATCCGAATCTGAAATAAAAAATAGGAGTTCGTATTTCTAAGTTACCCCCGCCCCACCTACAAGAAGGGGAAGATTAGTACTAATTTTAGCACTAATGTATGTCCCCCCGGAATGGTTAAATTTTGATAATGGACGGTTTTTCGTAGAGCGTTTATTTTCCGAGATATTTGAAAGTTGTAGTTTTCGTCTATTCCTTTGGTGTAATCTGCTGCAAACAGCTCTCTTCCTTTTTTAGAGAGTTAGTAGGTATTTTTTGCGGTTTACGGGGTATTAAATAATCTCATTTAAATGATTTCTGGTTTGGGAATGTTGTTTCAGTAACTATGTACATTATGAGTTTTCGAGATCCAGGTCTATTTAACATGAGTTGTTGATGAACAGTCATAGCAGATTATTAAATATGATAACCGTGATCTTTTATATGAAAATCGTCTTGCGAGTTTCCTAAGTTAGTAGTAGAGATGTAAAAATCGCCAGAGTCAGTTAAAAAATGTCAATATTTTTTTAAAATTATGATCGAAACGAAATTTATGACGTTTCATACTGGTCACATTGCTGCGTACGGCATATCGTAATCAAAATAGTTATTTTGTCATTAATTGACACCTTAAAAATACTCGACTCTATATACGCACATAGTGCTAATATCATTATGTGCACAGCAATCATGTACGAATGTTTGCCCCATTTAACACAACATAAAAATTATTCAACCATACGCCAAATTCCATATACACAATGAATAGCCGGCATAAACACGACATAAAACACCTATGGTAAATATTGAGATGATATTATGTGTACCAACGCAATAAATATGTTTATGTACCCGAATAGCATAAATATTACGATATGGCTATTTAATAGTTTAATTCGGGATTTTACTGTGAAAATATTACGGTTTTCATTGCGAGTACAGCTACCGCTGTAAATAATACTCAGTTTCATATTCAGACGAACGACCTAGATTTTATGTGTAGTAGAAATTAATTTCCTGACTTTTTTTTACCTTGTAAAGTGATTTTTCATGAAAATCGGAAATTAATTTAAAGCGGCTATACGTACGTACACCATGAATAAGTAAGATAAAATACGAATCAGTCATTCAACGATACGCAACTCGGGAGACAAAAAATGCCTACCAATTTTAAGAAATAGATCGTTGCGAAATTCTGTGATTTTCTTGAATTATTGAATTGACATTTTGATTGATAATAAAGGATTTTATTATTCGTAAAATTTTCACTTAAATTAGATTTTGTGATTCCGATTTAGGAGTATATTCGTATATATATAGAAACGGAGTTGTAGCCTGTTAGTAATCAATTTTGTATTTTTATCAAGAATTTTTTAATTTAGTTTCCGATACAGCAACAATACCATGTTATATTCGATTGACAAACACAATTTCGGCTGTGATGAATTTAATTAAAGTAGATTTGTATAAAATGCGTGACTGTAATTTTTTCTTATTGTAATGAATTGTAACGCATAAGAATGAGTAGGCGAAATGGCTCAGGCTTTTTAGCACCCCAATCTAAAGGTTTTGATAAAAATGATGATTGAATTCGTTTCGTTTCGGTCACTTACGATTAAACGGTAAATAAGTAATCAAAATTTTAATAAAAAAATTTCCGCGTAGCACCTCATTGCGAGAAAATCATGCCGTTTTATCAAATTTCGTAAGGTAATCGTTAGGTCAGGATTGGTCAACACATTTTGGCGTTTGGTCAAAATGCAAAACGTCATTTAGATTAACTCTTTCAGTGAATTCGTCCACAATTGTGGATAATGCGTGTCTCACTCTTTTTGATGTGCATGTAATACAATGAATTCAAATACATTAAAAGGGAAATCCCCAGTTTTTTGTTTTGTTACGAATTTCAATGAGTAAAATTTATTAGTTGTGTAGTGTTCAAATTTCAAACCGTCTCAGGCCCTCGTCGAAGCAGGTAAGCACGAGTACATTTTTTTTAATTTGTGCTATACATTCTAAGGTTATAAATTAGATTTTTGTGATTATCAGATTTTTAAGTTCATTAAAATAAATATTAATTGAGGATAAAATCTTGACGTGACGTCCTTATTTGTGGACATAAATATATTTATTCATGAATTGGTACAAAACATTTCAATACTAACACGATCCTTAAACAATATAAAGGTATAAAATGCAACGAACCATTCACCTACCAGAAAAATATTTGAAATCACATGAAATGTTGGAGCTGCGAATACGATTCAGAGCTGGAAATTTCAGACGAAAAATGTGTTGAATACGTGCATCTGAATCAAACACAGTTATCTAACAATAAAGATCAATTGAGATACGAAACCAAAGAAAATATTTTACAGGATGACGAACAAAGTGAATTGATATTTGAAACTGCGACCGTTGAAGCTATCGGAAATGACAGCGATTTAAAAAAACATATATTCGTAAATATTATCGATTGTTCATAGACTTTCGATGTATTGGGACGAATATATTTGATTTGAGGTCGTTAGGAATGTGAGGAGTCTCAAAAGATTTTACCAATTACCAGTTTGCTTGCATTTTGTGGACAAAACAAATTTAATTCCTCACAACAAAGATAAATTCTAGTTAGTCCGACCGCTAATCGACTCTATGTTAAGAATGTTGTTGGGAATATCCCTTAGAGGAAACGCTCCCAGTGGACGAGCAAATCATACCGTTTAAAGGGCGTTTCGATATAAAGCAAGTGGTTCTTCAATTACCCATCTGTCTCTCAGTCAACTCACGTGGCACCCTTTTTTCCTCCTTTTGATTTTTTTCCATAGCATAAAAACGTTTGGAAATACCTTGGCGAAACTTGTTTAATACCTCCGCAAGTTGATCTTGAGTTTGCGTAAAATCTACAATTTGCAAGCGTTGTGTCAGCTGCCAAATCGATTGTCAAATAAAATATTGTTGCCAACTTAAAGATGTGAACTTCTAAAAAAACACTTTTTATAAAGTGTGCGACATCCAAATGTATATAAATGAACACAGCAGGGCTGGTAAACTGAACTGGGTTGTCAGTAGCTCATAGAAACTTAGTAGCGATATAGACTTTAATTATTTGATCATTAAAACCAAACGAGATAGTATTAATTATTGCTCTCGATCAATCACAATGAGTCTCTGCTGGCCTTGGTGCTCCTAGCTTGAGCCACTTCTTTACTATGACAACTTAAACAATTTGTGATCTAAAAACCCCAAAAATGTATTGCGACAGCGCTTGCTTATACATTTACCTTTTACTGTTAGGTTGAGCACTTACCTTGTTTTCGTAAATTTTTGCATTTATAAATTCGAAAGCACAAGACATTCCCGTCAGTTTATTAAAGAAAACAGTTAGTTAATCAGCCCACATAAATATTTTTAAAACACTGTATTTCATTTCGTTATATTGGCTTGCGTAAGAATCTCGTAATTTGTTCCACAATTTTTCACTTAGCGGTACCATTATGTTATCGAAGCCTGGAACTTCCCATTCGTCATCAACGGAACTATTACTGCCACATTCGTTTTCAACTTAAATTGGTACCATCAATAATTCTCGCGATTTTGATAAAATTCTACGACGATTTTCTAGTAATCATCCCGAGGAATTCATTTTTCATTCGGGCATTTGCTCATTTACTGGAAATATTTCCGTTTCAAAATAGGAAATACATTTTCTTAAGACGACAACTTGTCATGACTTTAAAATTGACAGTTTAAACTGTTTATTAGAGAAGAAAATTTTCTTTATTTTTCTTAACTGATATTTTCAAAATTAATTTCAAGTTCAATCAACAAAATTTAAGAAAAAATCAAAAAGAACGTTACGTACGGATGAGCAATCGAAAACCACTAGTGACCAATCCTCAACGACAGTCGATCAAACGACTCCGATCGTTAGTTTTGTGATAAATCTAGGATTAAATTAATCTAAATGACATTTTGCATTTAACTTTTGCCAAGTATCAACGGGACTAACGGAAAGTTCAGCACTTCTTTTCATAAACTAGTTGTAGGCACTATTAAGATTATTTTGGAATTTGAGTTATCAAGATAAGATCAGCCAGAAAGATCCAGGATCTCTTTGTTTTTGAGGTTTAGATTGTTTCTACACGTTTTGTCAAAAAGAAGTATTGCAAAAATTTTAACAACGATAAGCTAGAAGCCATAATTATTGATATTAGCCATAATTATTGAAATGTTCCCAAGTAAACGTGTTTATTTGGATAATTTGTTTTATTTGAAAACTGATTTCGCACTAAATCCAGTGGACTGAACCTGAACATCTTTGTTGTTCAACACATGCCTAAGACTTAATAGACGTCATAAATTGAGTGTTAGCGTCATATCTACCGTTCGAACGAAATTGCAAACTCGTGAATTTTAGTATAAGTTTCAATGTTCCTATGAGATTCCGTATTAAAGTGACGTGGTTTTGCCCAATCTGCGTAAGCCAATTGAATAGGAAGCCGAACATTCAAAGTATTATCAATGAAAATATTATTCGATACGTTGACATATAAATAAATAAATTTTTTACTCATAAGGCTTAGTCATTCAGATTCGTCAAAGTGCTGCACCTCTTTTGAGGATGATTGTTTGAAAAAAGTACTATGCCTGTTGCAACAACTTTAAATGGATTACGTTTACGCAATGATTGCGTCACAATCTGCAGCTGGGGTAGTCCGGAATTTTTCTCCGAGATCTCCTTAATTTTTAATTCACATTCCTTAAGGAAATGTGAACAGGGATATATTCACAAATTAAAGATTTGGTTATAATTTTATTAAAGCTATGGAAGTTTTGTTAATTAGACGCGAAGATGGAAAACATTCTCAGATAAGAAAAATATGCGAAATATCAAAACTTTCCCTTGTTATACTGGGATTAAAAAACGAACTTCTAGGATAACGCCACTAATTAAAATGGGAGTCAATTACCTTCTACTGTATCCAAACAAAATTGTCGGTTATAACAAATATTTTCAGGGTACTGTGGATGCGAGGGCTGCCGTAAAAGTTCTTAGAAAAAGTAATAAAAAATTAAAAGTTTTCATCAAAAATCGCTTTATTGTTTTTCAAAATGGACGCCTTTATGTCCGAAGATGATAGGTCCAAAACATGGTTTTTGATCGCTTGCTTCAATCGCTTCTTCAGACGATAAAAATTGTTATCCACGCATCTTATCTTTGATTGTTGGGAACAAGAAGAAGTCATTGTGTTCCAAGTCGGGGCTTTAAAGCGGATGACCCATCAACTCGATCGTTTGAGTGCTCAAATACTCGCTTGGTTGTTGTGATGTGTGTGGGCTCACATTATCGTGATGCAAAATGATTCACCGTTTTGGGTTGTTTTCTCTCAATTTGTTGAAAACTTGGGGAAACAAATGGTCGTATACCAAGCTGAATTGACTGTCTTTTGATTTTCAGAAGCTACATGGCCGGTTTTCGTGAAGAAACACGCTATCATTTGCTTCCCAACGAACTGGAAGACCCAAACAGTCGATTGCTCTTTTCATTTCGGCTCAGACGCATATATCCATGCGTCACCCGTCATGATCTTGTATACGTTTTTGGAAGTACCTCGAAGGAATTTTTCAAGTATTTGGCGGCACCAATCGACACGAACCTTTTTTGTGCGTCTGCCAACAAATGTGGAATCCAACGTGCACATAGCTTCGGCACCTTTACATATTCATGTAAGATCGTATGTACGCTGGTGTTACTAATGCCTAGGCATGTCTCGATTTGACGATAAGTCACATGACGATCCTCTTCAATCGTCTTTGAGTGAACGTCGTTTGCGTATAAATTCATTGCTCCAATTATAAAAACTAGCCAAGGATGGTGCTTCGTCGCCAAAAGTCGCATGAAGTGATTCGAAGCACTGTTGTTGAGTTAGCCCCTTTCGAAAATCGTAAAATATCCTCACACGAAAATTTTCACGCGATAATTCCATTTTTTCACTGAATTCAATTTTTCAAGTAAATAAAAAACAATGTTGCGATGAGAACTGACAGATGACTTCTGAGAAACAAAACCTTCAAAAATGTTAGAATTTTTGATTGACATAGGGATTTGCATCGGAAAACACTAGTATTACCATTTTCTAAAAATTTTATAGCAGCCTATGTATAAAATAATTTACACTTCGCAGTTTATTGATCGCAGAACAAGACATTAATAATTAAGACTCCTATAAATTGTTTGTTGTATTATTACGATATAAAATTACAAGAATTATTTATACGAAAATAAATGTTAACATTTTTCTTCCGCCAACATCTTTTTCTCACAGTAAAGTCACTAAAGTGTGTATATCGCAAATGAACCAAACCCGATAAAAAAAAATATTATTACAATTTTCCTTTCCCACTTTAACCATTTTACCTTTCGAGCTAACCTATAACACACCACACAAGGTGGTAGATACGATGTCGTGTTGTTTACTCTGCTAGAAGGAGGGAAATAAAATAATACAAATGGAAAATGATGAAATTTAAGCGCTCTGTATACTATCATTTTCATTGATAAGAAATGGTTGTTGGATGTCGTTGTGTTTCTAGATGGCAAAATTATTGTGGTACTTGATGTTGTTAGAATATTTTTTGTATATAAATCACTAATTGAATTTGAGACCAAATAATAAATGAATCATAAACGGGACCGAAGGTTTTCTGGAGGTTAGAGTACGTAATAACTTTGAATGGATATACAGATTCCAAGCACTATTGCAAGGCAAATCACATCTGTGACGTATGAAGACGTTCAACAGATCAACCATCAAAACTATTTAGTGCCCTAAACAATTAAAGAAACCATTTTTATTAAGGCGATGTTGAAACTCAGCAAAATTAACTAGAATCTCTAAATACAAATTTAATTAACAAAACCTAAAAGTGTTTTACTCAAATTTTAATAACCAACTTTTGTTGTTTAATTAAGCGGAAACTAAATCAAACAATATTGTGATAGAGAGAATGGCGGGGGCGAACCGAGGTTGAGAGTTTGAGGTGAGGTGATACCATGAAATTGGTATAAATTAATCAATTTGAAATTATTGTGGCTGCACAACAATAACGCAATTAGTGCGAGATGGGTGATATTTTTAAGGCTTCCGTTTTCTTGGGAAATTCTATTATTTTCTTGTGTCACACCTTTATATACACATAACTCTTTCTCGTTACTAAATTAGATTTACGTGACAATAATTAATTAATATTGTTGTTGCCGCTAAATGAAAGTTGAAGGAAATTGGTTTAGTAATAGAAAAACGAGTGTTAGTGAAGAATATTTTTTTAACTTAAGGTTACCTAATTCCGGGTACCTATTTTAAGGTACGTATATAGATTATGCGGTAACATAATTGGCTGTTAATTGATTTTTAAGTTTTCTTTAACCAAAATTTTTTATTTTCTCTCTTTATATTCACATTGAAAATTTCCAATGCCAACGTGAAGTAGTTTGGACGTTAATTAAATTTAAAGTCATGGCAATTTACACTTCGAGTTAAATCATTAATTCACTTCGACTATTAGAAGAAGCTACTGCACTTTATGTGAAAGAAAATAACCGCAAAAGTTATTCTCATATCAAAAACATCAAATCGTATCAAATGATATCAAAAATATCAAATCATATCACAACATATGAAATCATATCAAATCGTATCAAATCACATCAAATCATATCAAATCATATCAAATCATATCAAATCGTATCAATACATATCAAATCGTATCAATACATACCAAATCATATCAAATCATATCAAATCGTAAATCATATCAAATCATATCAAATCATGTCAAACTATATCAAATCATATCAAATCATATCAGATCATATATATCAAATTATATCAAATCATATCAAATCATATCAAATCATATCAAATCATATCAAATCATATCAAATCATATTAAATCATATCAAATCATATCAAATCATATCAAATCATATCAAATCATATCAAATCATATCAAATCATATCAAATCATATCAAATCATATCAAATCATATCAAATCATATCAAATCATATCAAATCATATCAAATCATATCAAATCATATCAAATCATATCAAATCATATCAAATCATATCAAATCATATCAAATCATATCAAATCATATCAAATCATATCAAATCATATCAAATCATATCAAATCATATCAAATCATATCAAATCATATCAAATCATATCAAATCATATCAAATCATATCAAATCATATCAAATCATATCAAATCATATCAAATCATATCAAATCATATTAAATCATATCAAATCATATCAAATCATATCAAATCATATCAAATCATATCAAATCATATCAAATCATATCAAATCATATCAAATCATATCAAATCATATCAAATCATATCAAATCATATCAAATCATATCAAATCATATCAAATCATATCAAATCATATCAAATCATATTTTATCATATTTTATCATATCAAATCATATCAAATCATATCAAATCATATCAAATCATATCAAATCATATCAAATCATATCAAATCATATCAAATCATATCAAATCATATCAAATCATATCAAATCATATCAAATCATATCAAATCATATCAAATCATATCAAATCATATCAAATCATATCAAATCATATCAAATCATATCAAATCATATTTTATCATATCAAATCATATCAAATATCCAATCATATCAAATTATATCAAATCATATCAAATCGTATCAATACATATCAAATCATATCAAAACATGATTTGTCTGTCATGCAGATAATTGGCATGCTCTTCCTCAACCCTGATAATGATGCATGCATAATAATTATTCTGTTAGAATTTAAAATTTTGAACTGGTTTGAAGATTGATTACCAATCATGCTTTGAAGCATTTTCTTGAGGGTAGTTTGCTAGGTATTTTAAGAGGTCAGAATATCAGATTAATCGTTGAAATTTGTGTTTTAACTGCTTATCATCGGCACACCATTCAATTATGTCCTAGTTGTGTGTCTTGTTCTTATTGTTGGTGGTGCTCTAGTTTCAAATTCAATATTAATTTTATGATTAAACCTAAGATAATCCAGTATCTTTTTGGCTAATTTTTACTTTATAAAATTAGCTGACGCTCAGTTTCATAAACCACAAAATTTTGGCTTTTATGTTGGAGCTTCTTCTCCAAAATACAATCATGAGAACATCATCTTTATCAATCAGCTCAATTAATTATTATTTCCTATCTTCTTCGAATGTTAACACGCCGGTATAGGGTTAGCAGTCGAGTGGTAAAATCTACTTAAAAAAGAGAAACTGACATCAAATACTTAGACATTTTGTTTTCAAAAGGACAAGAACAAGAATCGTGGTGAGTAAAGCTTGTTCACTTACAGTAACGCCAAACCTGCAACAAATATGTCGCAAGATGAGCAGCTACCAACTATAAATACCTTATGTGTAGCACCAATAACATCGCACGTACAAATGGAATACGAGTTTTAGTAACCTCGAGAAACAGAAACTTCTTAATGGAGTTCAAACTGCTTTTAAAAATTTCACGATCATCCAACAAAACCAAGATCAATTTTTTAACCATGTTAGAGGTGAATCGAAAAGAATACAAAACATTTTCGGTATGAAACTGCTATACAAGATGAATTTAGGACGGAAATAAGTGCTACAGTTATGCAACCTATTCAAGAAAGGATGACATATCGAGTCAGAAAAACAGCGTCAAACTAATACTAGGGTTCTTGCAAAGAAATAAAGGGCTACGTGAAGAAATCTGAAAGTTCATAGTACTCGTAAGTGGAAAATATATTTACGCAGAATAAAGAAAATCATACGTCATGATATCGTGAATATTCGTGTGAAACTTGAAGAAATGACAACCACTGAGGTACAACCATCTTAAAAAACTCCATGTAACCAATAAATATCTAAGCAAAGTTGGTATACTCGAACAGACACCTAAAAGCAAGGCAAATATTGAAATACGTCGTTAAAATGATAATAAATTGGTGACACGTTGTGGAACCGGTCATCGACAAGTGGAAACAATTCAGGTATATGGGTGAGATTAATATATAGTCAGTTTCAAAAGGAGTGGACTACATACCAATCGGATTAGTTAACACCGACAACTGTGAGATTTATATTTTTTTCTCCTCATTTTTACATATTGATAAAAAGGGTTTTATAGAAACTTTAGGCATGCTTTGGATTCCTGCTTAAAACATCTTCAGTTTTAACGTACCAGGTCACCGCAGATATCTCCTGTGACCACCACAAAAAAAACTCTTTATAGCCTAATGCATGATTACGATGCGCCATTGACTCAGTAACTAATATTTGCTTAGACGACCAACGGGAAAACGTTTTGACCCGAAATAATATAAAATCTGTAAAATTTTGAGAAGGAATCGTAATGGTTTGAGGTTGTTTTTCAGGTCAGAGCATTGGTCCGATTCGAACAAGTAATACAATGGATCAATTAAGCTTCAAAGATATACTAGAAAACGTTATGCTACCAAACGGAGCATGGGAAATGCCACATAGGCCACTTTATAAATACCTTTCATATAGTTTTTACGGTAATTGAAATAGTTGCAAAGGTTTTGTCCGATACTGTATGTAGGTTTCTATACGTATAAGGGAGACGAGAACTGTGAAATCTATAATTCTGGCAGTTTTGATCCTCCTTGCTCCACAGCATCATAACTGTGATTCACATGTTGTTTAGCACATGTTAGCTATTATGCTTAAAATCGCAAATAAATTCAAGGAAACAATCTTAGCCTAATCAACCGTCCCCCGATAAAACACAAATATAACCGAAATAAAATTCACTAATCTCAAGAATATTTTCCTAACGACATCTTAATCTCTTTAACCAACGGTACGAATAAAAAAATTATCCTCACACTCCTTATTTCCACCTATCTAGCAGTTTTTTATATTCCCCATTAATTAAAATATAAAATAATTAAAAAATTTTATTTTCTGTTCCAGTATAAAATTATAATATCCTTGCTATAATACGAGTCGAGTCGGGAAAGGTAGAAGCGTCAACCAAAAAGGATAACAATTTGTGTGATAAGACTATACAAAAAAAAAAAACACTAGAAACAAAAGAAAAACAAATTTCCTTTTATTTTTTTGTATATACAGATGTAAGTTTCCACTACCACCTACGAGGAATAATAATAAGGATAATTCGTTTTTCTTTTATTTATTTTTTTTTGTGGTTACGCGACGAAGGGAAAACGGAAATAATTATGTGTTAAGAGATTTTTTTCGTATCGTGCTTCGTATACGTTTATAGTTTGGTTGTTGGAAAATTGTTGCAAAAAATAGGTCTAAATTTAGATACACACTCGTACACCCAATATATTTTTTTTTTGTTGAGTGATAAATTAAAGATCAAGGATTTTAATTTAAAACGAAACATCACAAAAAAGGTGATAAACTCAAGGGCAAGTTTAATCGTTTTGTACCAACCATGGTATTTTGTAATTAAAATGTCTCAAATCTTGAAGCAATGGATGGTTTAAAAAATATCACTCAATTAAATTAGAACAATTCATAAAGTTGATAGAATCAAGTGGCCTGGCACGTCCATTTCAATTATCCTTAAAAACATAATACAATTTATGCTTTTGTTTTATGCTGTTAAAACATAATACATACATATTTGCCATAAACAATGGTAACCCCATACCTCAATGTGGCACTAATTTGTGTATTGTGGTGCGTCGTTTTCAACGTCGGGTGAAAACTTTTCATTGTGTCAAATCGTAAAACAAAATTAACGGAAACACCGCACACAAAATAAAAAATAATGAAATCAAATTGGTCTTTATGCGGGACCATATAGTGTTACACTTTATATACGATTATTGTTATTATGCTGTGCTTTATGAAAGCTCTCTACCATCTGACCTCTCGGGGGTGATATAAATGTTAATCTGTAAGGCGAATCGTAAAAAATATCTATTATAATCATAAACACTTGTATATATCTAGCATCGAGCCAGCCAGTGAGACACATATCCACAATTTATGTCTGTGGAATAGTACTCGAATGGTTTTCATTCAAAATGTTGGCAATAAATTTTATCTGTTTGAGAGTTAATAGAAATTATAGTGATGTATGTAGCCTGTGCCGTTTTTTATTCTATATCCTAGACATGAAACAAATTTGTATAGGCGGGTTTTTACGTGCATAAAATAATATTTCACGTATTAAATCTTCCTTTGTGTTCACCACCAAATTAAACAGCCTAAAAGCTTTTACAACATTTTGATGTCTTAAATGGTACAATGCTTACTACATAAAGTTCTTAATTTTGAATCGCGTTCTGTTCAAAGAACACGGAATAAAACACTTTATCAATTTATCACTGTACATATCATACAAGGAATTAAGGAATCGTATTACACAGGCATTAAACCGAATTACTTACCCAGTACTGCATGTGTAGCGCGATAAAATCTCATAAAAAAAACGTTTTATTCTTGGATGTATTATTAAGGCATAAAATAGGCAAACAATTTTTTAGTGAAATTGATCTCTTCGGTTCAGCAATTTCAGACAATAAAAATATATTAAGTAACATTTTGTCGTTTTTATGGTGTGAGTGACAGTTTATTGCTTTCCGATTGGTTTAGTTGTTTATATAGAAGGATTTAATTATTGCTAAATTCTGACAAATACGTACGAAAAACATGGATTAAATGTCTTTATAATTTTATCGCTTAAAATGTATACTTTTGTGTTTCAGTTCTGCCCTTTGTGTAACGACAAATTCAATACAAACATGGATCTCAGATAGACCAATGTAAACAAAACGTCAAACCTGGCTAATCTCTTAAACTATTTTTGTTCGTGATTTTACCTTGATAAGACGGAATTTGCGAACGTCGTCATTTTTCTTGGATGTAATTATTAAATCCTCGCGCCTATTGAGTAAACTGAATAATATCCGTCCGTTTTACTTCTCCTAGTTGCCTGAATATTTAAGTTAAGGTTTAAGGTTCAAAACTGAAAAGTACGAGGGGGTTCAATAAGTTCGGTAAATCTTTATGAAATAACGGTGATAGCAATTTTTTATTATTTTTCCTCTATTTATCCTATACCGACAAAAAATTCATGTAACTCAATTATGTCATTTAATTTGTGTGAGTCATTTAAAACACGCGTTTCGACAGTTTAAAATTTTTTTTAAATATTTTAATTTGAAAGATAAAACGATATCGCGTTTATCTTTATTGAATTATTTTTGTTTGCGGATCAGTATTATACGATAATTCGGTGTTGTGACAAAAATACTCTTGTACTGTTATACAATTTATTTTCGTGTTAAATATAAAAATTTCTATCCATTAATTTTATTTTCTAAACAGTGATGTTGTACTACACAAGAAAATTCTAAAAATTTAAAATTTGTAAGTCTGACAATAATAGCTGTGTTTCTTGATGGTTGATCTGATCCGGTTCAGTTCATATTTCATGAAATTATGCTAAACTCTCGACAGACACAAACTAGCTAACTATTCCAAAAAAAGTGGGTGTCTGTACCACGAGTACGGACATATGACATGAATACGTACAATTTAACGCATATATAATGTTATAGTTCCGCCCCAGGTGGTCATATTCCAAAACTTTTTCCAAAAATCATTTAAGATTACCATTTACCATTTCCATCCAACATACCCAATACCACCATAATCGGTTAGGAAATGGCCGAGTTCCGTCCCAAGTGGCCATATTCCAGAAATTCTTCCAAAATTCATTCAAGAATCTCATATACGACCAACATATCCAATCTCATATAATCGGTTAACAAATTCCGCCCCAGCAAGCCATATTCCAGAACTTCTCCCAAAAATCATTTAAGAATCCCATTTCAATCCAACAAGCAAAATCCCATCATAATCGGTTAAGAACTTACCTAGTTCCGCCCCAGGTGGCCATATTCCAATACTTTTTCCAAAAATTCTTTAAAATCCCATTTCCATCCAACATACCTAATCCTATCATAATCGGTTAAGAAAATTCAGAGCTCAATACAAACGGCGAAAATTAAAATGGCGATGCTCCCCCTCCTCCGCGTCACAGTCCCCACTCAACGTAACGAATCCTTTGATCCTTTAGCTATCGAGTGGTGTATTAAATTTTGGATGTACTCGTAGATGATAAGTATATAGCTGCAGCATCAAACTATATCCCTCGATTTTGTTATCATCAGTTTTTTGAATTGCCTCCCTTTATGGAAGCAAATTTAAAAACGTATTCACGTCAAAATACAATAACAACTGACTATTGTAATACTATTGGTGTAAGTAAACATTCAGGCGAAATTAATTGTATAATTTCGAGAGAGTGAAATATTTAAATTTTCCAAGAATAAAAATGTTTCCGTAAAAAATTTATGTCTTAGGTAAATTTTAAAGTAGTATATTGTGGGACTGAGAGGCGAATGGCAGAGATAGATAAGACAACAACAACTTCATCACCAAAGTCAAGCAACCATTTCGGATTAGTACAAATCCGCTTGGGAACATCATAGTAGAAAAAGTGAAAAATGGAATGAAACGTCCGCTCCTGCATGCCAATATGCCTTCAGGATTCATTGGACCAAATCATATTTATTAATCCGAAATCACACCGATTACTGAAACGAGTACCAGAAGAGAAATAACAACACAACCGGCAAAACCAAAATATCGACCCCCTTATTCATATCAACGTACACACGAATCGGGACTGGTAACATCAGAGAACTATAACAGAAAAACATCAAGAGGCTTTATATACTCGTATAAATATAATAAGCACAAGTAGAGAAAGAAATGAAACGTTATCACAGATTCTAGACCTCAGTGTGAAATCAGATGGACAAACAGCGGCGAAATAAATAATACAACAAAAAAGCAATTGGATAGAATTGGAGAAACCACAGTTACAGCAGAATATAATAACTACAAAATTGTACAAGAAGAGGAGATTTCAATGCCAAAATTAGCACAGCGTCATGAGTAAAATAATGCGGTTGAATTTTGTGTGCGAAACAACAGCACAAATGGAGAAAAAAGGCTCCGTAGAATTATTTGATAAGCAATTTTAGTTGATAAGCCGTTTTTCTTGTTAATTTATGCTTCAAAATATTACCAAACAACGGAAAAGCTCTTATAGACACACTTCACTTTCAGGTGGACCAACTTCGGACAAATATAACGGGATTTCCCAATCCGTATGCGCTTTACAAATTTTGATTGATGAAAATCAGTGTTTTGTCAAAAATCGTAATTTCCGTCTAAGGTTTGGGAAACTGGTGTTGCCCAATATTGTTGCAAAATTAATTAAGAATCCTTTAGTTTATAGGCCTTTTTCTCATAAATCCTATAGTTTTCAAAATATTTTCAAAAATCGGAGAAGTTTTTATGGATGCTGTCTCTTCCGGAGGACATAATTCGGTCAAAAATCACTGGGATCTCCCGGTTTATATAAAAAAACCTTAAGTAGAAAGTTTCAGACACACATGCTCGTACATATCTTTTTGTAAACAACTTTTCGAATTTCGATGATATAGCGAATGGTAAATCGGCAAAAATTTCGAGGTCGAAAAATTTCCTGATTACTAAAATACTTTATTTTACTAGGTTAAAGTAAAACCTAATTTTTGTGTTGGAAATAAACAACTTATATTATTACGGAACTGATTCCGGTGTGGAAACTCGGAAAATCGAGATTAACCGGCTTTTTTACTGTTGAAATGGTAACGAGATGTATAATTATAGATGGAACGTTAACCGGAACGTTTCGGTTTCATTTTTACGTTTCTGTTTTAGCATTTAAATTTAAAATTTAAAATTAAAGCATTTGGTCTTGCTCTAGAGTCGCTAAGACTTCTGTTTTAAAATATTTACCTATATTTAAAATCAAATGTAATATTATCCCAAATGTGGCAAAATTGGTAAATGTGTGATTAAAATTAGAAGACTGTTTAACTGGAGCCTAATTTATGAAATTTGAGTTCTATTTTTCCGAAATGGTTCACCCCATGGACTATTTTTATGCTACGATGTATGGTATAGCTAAGCAGAATGATGATCGCATTTAACGTTCTCGAGCACGTGGAAATCAACTGTGCCGCTCATTCTGGTTTTATCTGGGATAATAAATGAGACTACAGAAGAGCCTAGGATGACCTACCTCTTTACAACCGATTTTTAATTGTGTTTATTATTAAACGTAAGGTGTTATGTACAAGTATCAATAAATTTATGATCGACCGGAAAACGGTTCTAAACCGGTTTTGAAGCCAAACCCGAAGCGGTCAAAAATCCCGAAACTGAACGAGTTCTTACACAGGAACTCCCGGATGACGCCGGGCCCACCGTACACGCTTTTTACACATAACAAAACCGAAGTATTGGATAGGTTAATTAAGTGGAACAGAATCGGCCCGGTTACAGCCACCTAGGTATAGCCGATAGTTAGTAATACAATACTATACTACTAAAGGAAGGATAAAGGCTTAATAGGTTTAACGATAACGATGATATAACGGATAACGATGTCACGTCAAATATGGCATGCAGAATTTGATTGGCTCTCTATCATAATGTTCAATGGAAATAAGCCATTTCACAAAAAATGATGGTCAAATTCGGTGTGCAAAGCCAAATTTAGTGAAATTTTGGGATTCGGCTATAATGAATGGAACCAGGCCGTTTCCCAAATAATAGTTCTCTAACTTAGTTTGTAGAGCTGGGCTAGGATTCTAATAAACCAAGGCCAACTTGTATTGGGACTTTAGCGTGTCTTTTGAATGAAGTTTTACAATTCGACCATTCTGAATGGAACTTGGCCATATCGCAACCAACCATTGTCCATTCGGGTATGCAGCATTGGGTGGAGATTTAAAAATGGATTTTAGAGAAGCTTTGGAATTTGGCCGTGCTAGTCAATTTCTTAATTAATTATGTTCTAATCTGGTATGGAAAAATACCGAAACTGAACTGTAACGAAATTAAATGTGAAACGTAACCTCAAATCGGGACAGTATTAATTTCGGTTTGACTCTCTGGATTACACTGTTCATTTGTTCAAGAAAGGGAGTTATCGGAAATTTAATAGAAAATGTTTGCGGATAAAGATTGACAAATCCTGATAATACGATTTCTATCCCAGATTGAAAAATTACTCAACAATAAGTACACATTTCTCTGTTTCTTATTTTCTAATTCATGGGCCTATTCTGCCTATGTAGTGAAACCTTACCAAAATCTCTGATTTTTTGTTGGTGGCCAAAGGTGAAAAATTACTTATACCATTAGCATTAGTATTACTTTCCCTGGATGCATTTTTCTGACCTACTAATAGAATTAGTTTGATGTAAATATTTTCGAAACAAAGATAAATTTGAAATTATATTTTCCTATGTGAATTTCGTGGAGCAAATGATTTCCAATTAACTTTGTTTAGAAAATATTTATAACAAACTAGGCCACAAAAATACGATTTAGACAAAAATAATATGAAAATATGTTCCCCTATAGCCAGAGAACGCCAGAATAGTGCCACAGAAGGGGACAACTACTTATAAAATTATTTTGTTTTGGAAAATCTTCTAAATAGGTAAGTCCCGAACTACTAAAACTCATTTTTTTTAAATTCGACTTTATTTATCAACACAGTTTTCTTCAAGAGTGAAATATTCATTCCAAAATAGATGCAAGTCTCTTTATCTGGAGTATTTTGTGAGATCCGCAAGCAGGTAATAAGCCCCTGGGAGCTGGATCTGGAGAAAACGGTGGTGGGGAAGCAGTTCAACTCCAATTCGTTCAATTTTTCTGTCATAGCCAAGTGCTTGTGTCTCTTTTTCTTTTGCATTCGGAGTAGTTTTTTCGTAAGTTCTTCCTTCAAACGCACCAATAATGCTTTGTAATATTCGCTGTTGATAGCCTCGCTTTTATCAAGGTATTTGAGACATCTTACGCATCCCAAAATACCTAGGTCAAAATTTTACCGGCAGACATTTGAGATTTTGAACGCTCTCGATGCCTTTTATCTATACTGCTGTCCATTCAGCTGATTAGCGATTTTATTAAGAAGTGTATAGTGGTGAATCCATCTTTCATTCATTCACATGCCAACGCAAAAAAAATTCTGTTTATTACAGTTAAACAGCCCCAAACAGCGCTCATAATCGGATTTTCATAAAATTTTGATGCAAACTATTTTGGTTGGTACTTGCTAAAACTTATATGAGATTTTAATTACATGCGACATCTACGTGTCAGCATTTTGAGATCCCTAGGTGAATGGCATACTCCCAAATTCAGTAAAAACAATTTCTAGGTACTGACAATCGAAATACCTACAGATTATAGGTTTTAAGAGTAAACCGAGTTTCAGCTGTCTCACCTTTATTAATTCTGGGGGGAATCGACTGGGACACATACATTTTATTTAAATACCATAAAATCGACGATACCAACGAAACCAGAAGTTTACGATGAGGCGATGAAAATGTTACGAGGCTAAAACAATAACATAAATCGTTTTTTTTATTTATTTCTTGTAAATCATGTTCACTGAATCGTAAAAACAAAGCAATAACTTAAGGATATTTATCTAATCTAACATAATATTTTGTTCTGTTTCATCTCACTTTCATTTTGTAACTGTCACAATAAAAATTGCTATCCTTGTACGAGATGTCGCATAAACAATAAAGCGACTAATTAGATTTACGTGAATATACATTCACAGTGGTACACCTACACAAGAGCAACCTCTTTAAACAATTAAATCCACCTTACGGCGAGATGAGTTGATCCTGGTGGTTGGATAAATAAAACAGCAAAAAAAAACTGTCACTATATTACAAAGGTATACACAACACGTACCTGAAGAGAAAATGTTGAAGAAGATACGAGTTCATTTTCTTGTAAAAATTTTATTTTTAATTAAGTCAAACAAAGTTAAGTTGACCAAAGCAAATATTAAGTCCTTCCACAATTTTTATTTTATTTTTAATTAGCGTTTTAGCTGCGAACAGAAGTTTAATTGTTATATTTTTGGTGAGGACAGATAACGAACGACATATAACCGTGCATGTAAAAACAGAATCCTTTTTGAAACATGAACAGATAATTTGTACTGGAATTTAAATAATTTTACCTCTGGGAAAATCCATTGTTTTGTACATAAAATATTTATAATGATCGTTGTGATTGTAGGTTACACACAAAAGAGGAAACCACTGGCTTTTGGTATTTTCCTCCCTTTTTTCATCTAATGAAAATTTATGAAGACAGATTACAATTTATATGTATACCCAGTGGTGTAACATACATGTAATCTGTCTGGTAATTAATTAAACAGTAGACGAATTTACCTTTATATACGTACATACGTGTTAGTGTGGGTATATCTGTGTATTACCAAAAATGTTATCAGGATTATATTAATTCATCAAACAGGCTCTTCCTACGCTACATACGAGCACCAAAATTCAAATTTAGTATCAAGCTACAAAAAAATATTTAATTACAGATGAGGGATTTATGTAATCAAATTACAGATTTTATTTCAGTTTCATTTGATGACATCATTATATTTTGTTTTAAGACCGTAGGGAGATTATGGAATTATGATTTTCATCTTATCTTGCGCTGCGTGTATATTTAAGGGAGGGATGTGTGTACTATACAGACATGTATTACGTATTTGTGTTCAGATTTAGATTTGACGCACGCAAAACCGATTACTTAACTGTGATAACTTTTTAAGAGTCAATTTACTGTTAAAAGTAGTTTGGGTAGTTTGTAATTCATCAATCATGAATGTATTTGTCGGTTTTTGAAACTTGGCCCGTTTAATATAATTATTTTGGTTTAATAGCTTTTGTGGGTATATAGTATGTGAGTGCTTTCTTGAATCGGGGCCCTTAAATGTATTTTTTAACTCTTAAAGGTGAGAGAGAGTTCTAGAATTCCCATGTAGTGGGCTATTGAGTGCGACATTGGCATTGTGCGACAAAGGGTTTTTCAATTCTGTTGCTGGGGTTGTTATACTCGGCGCTAATATTTTTTGTTGTTGTTGTACGAAGATTATTTTTCGTGTTTTTTTTTTTCATTTATTTTGTACATATTTACTTTATTACTTTTTTGCGTAAAGGTTTTTCCATGTGTCAATGCGTGATGATCGCGCAGCAATGAATTTATAATAATTGATAAACCAGGGCCTATGTGTGTGTATACGGCCATCTCGCAATCTATAGACTTTGGTTGTTAGTATGTAAAACGTAAACTTGAGAAGAGACTTTCATGCGTATGATATGGAATTTTGTTTTTGAAGAGTTTTTTCGCGTTACTTGATGGTATCTTGTAGATGCGGTGGTGAAATGAATTTTTATTCGCCTGAGTATAAACTTTGTTTGGTTATCTTTGGTTTTGCTGAATTGTTTTTTTATTTTTAGGGTACTTTTGGTTTAGAAATTTACCATCTTCCGTGGTTGTATCTTTGATTTGATGATCGTTGTATAAAATGTTTAGATCGTGGTTGAGATGTACGCTTGAAGAGTGGTAATTTCGTTCGTCATCCACTCTACGTGCATGCACATAGATTTTGCTCTGTATATTGTACGGTGATCGTCGGATTAGGGATGTTCTAGCGGTGAATGATGAAGTTTTGATTGGATCTCACAACTTGGAAGTGAACGGTCTAGTTTATCGGGATTTAGGATGGATCGGCAGATTTTATGTGCACGCCGCATGTACGAAATATGGTAGGGTGAGGTCGGGGAGGATCTTAACAGAAGGAAATTTCCATGGCATTTGTATGACGATGTTGACCGTGTTTTTTGTTTAACTTCTAATCGGCTATATTTTGATTTCAAAGATTGGCTGATTTTAGTGATGTTCCTGTATCCAATTATTCAGCTTCTGAATAATAAATTATTATATTTATTGGATTTTAGTTTAGAGTTATCGAGGTTTATCAAGTGTGCATTTTTAATATTATTATTCATTGCAGTTCCTGATTAAGCTAATTTATTTAGTGCTAATGAAGTTTTTTGATTACAGAATATCTTTGAAGCTGTACTACTTTTTCATTAAAAATTAAATTTTAATTTTAATTTGATAATTACTATTCAAATTATTGATTTACTTTATTTGGGAATTTAAGAATCTAGAATCGTCCGAGATGTTTAATATTAATACTATCCTTTATAGTTGGTTTCCTTTATAATTTCCTGATCGGAGAGTTTTATTTAATTTAATATAATTTAATTGTATATTTAGGATTTAATTCGTTTTACGTCAATGGGTTTATAAAACTATTTTAATTGATCAAACGAACATGATTGTATGGAAAATTGAGGTATCGGAGGAGGGAAATTTTATAAAGTTGCATAACAGCAGTGTTGCCTGATTCCTGTTTAAATTAAATTTTAATTTTAATTAATATTTTTTAGGAAGCTTGCAAATTTTCATGACTTTTTGTGGAAGCAGTCAAGGCAGGAATCACAATGACTATAACCGCGTTTGCTAATGAATTTGATATTTCAGTGGTTGTTGGAATTTTTGAAATTATACGAGTAGATGGCTTGGAGATTACAGAATCAAATTTAAATGCAGACAAATATTGCTGTACTTAGATAGTTGATTGAATTATTTTCTAGGTTGAACGGGAGACTGTAAATTGGTAAAGGTTTTGGTTAGCTTGTTCTACGTTGGATAAATAGTTATCGCTGGTTGTCAATTATATGGGTGGAGGAAATGGTTAATCACTCATAATAATGAAGTTTTATTTCAGGAAATTTACCAATTAAAACGTTTTGTATTTAGGATCTTGATTGCTGATTATTTATATCCAGAAAACAAAAATTATTGTGCCATCTTGTGCTTGTGCTTTACTAACTATTGACTACTTAGGTGTCTGTAACCGCGTCAAGTCTATCATATCTAATAACCTTTTCTATCCCTCCGTATTGTTATATGTGTAAGGGGTGTACGGTAGGCCCGGCGTATCCGGGATCCTTGCTTAGTCTTGGCTGTACATCCTAATCAATCAATCAATCAATCAATCAATATAATATGTGAGTGCTTTATTATGGTCAGTGCAGCAGGCTTAAGAAGTGGGTTTACGCCTAAGTTCCTAATTCACTCGAGTCGAAGGAGCTATAATCTATAGATAAGAGATAGGTAAAGTTTTACTTTGATATCTTCGAAACAACAAAATAATTATCTTAGAAGACAATTGGCGTATATTTTTATTACATCTGAGGAAACAGACAGGTCAGCTCATATACCAGGAGAGAAATGTTTATTTAATTTTAAAATTTGAATTACGAATTCTTTGCTTGGGAAATTACAAGTCTTTGTTGTGATCATGGATAAATCCCGTGATTAATACATTTTTCAACATTTTGTGACAAAGGACGTAGTGTTTGCGATCGTTGATTTCTTTTAGGATACATGATGCATATAGTTTGAATCTTTCAGCAGTCTGTCTTTTGGGCTGTTCAATATACAATCTACCACAGTTTTAGCAGTTTATATTATACATTTCCGTTTTCTCCAAATTTTCCGTTTTGTCTTTAGTTGCACCTAACCAAAAGTGTAGATTGGGGTCATTGCTTTCCACCTATCCGTCATTCTCAGGTCAACTATCTTATTTGTTTATCAATTATTTATGCAATTTTATTAATTGTATCTAGCTCTTGGCCATAATTGATTTTTTTGTGGAAACTGAAGACCTGTAACACAAAAATAAAAATAAAATGAAAACTTGAAACAGAAAGTGAAAGGAAATTATATTTGTCCAAACTTGAAATTTGAAATTAAAACTATTTTTTCCAAACAGTACAAAAATTGCATACCGAGATCCACTCTGCACTAGTGTCTACTACCAGTGTCAGTTGTTGAGAAAAACTAATGAACAAGCACCGAGAGCATACAAATTTATTATAGATACATACTTCAATACAAATAATCACATATCAGATTTTACTATTTCAACATGATCTGCATGTTCCATTGCAATTCTAATAGTCTCTGCATTAAAAGTTAGCAAATGTAACACTGAACTAGCTAAAGTTATGCCAATCACTGCGCCCACATTATTGGCATATCAGGTCCAAATCATAGACAGTTGTAGGTTTTCTCCAAGCACTCCATCATACGTTTTGTCATGACGGGAGAAACAGAATTACCGATGTACCCCCTCTCATTGAACAAATAGAGTTCCACTCTTAGAAAGGGTATGTCTTTGTGTTTAAACCATTTCTTAAGGTGATCAGCGATTGGTTGATATCAGAAACAGTGCTAATATATCGGATCCGTCTTGATCTCGTTTGGTGCGATTGTTCTCTTCAGAAGAAGATATAGATGTTCTTGTCTAATTAAAATTTTTTTGGGTAGAAATTTCACGCAATGAATTTTGTCTTAGATATTTCGAAGACGCAGCTACATCTTCAGCTCTCAATTATCCGGAAGCTGCTTCCAAATGGGCTTCAGATTCAGGCATCTGTAGGTGTACTTTTTAGTACAGCCCAAAAATTAAAACACCCCTACAATTTTTCGGATGAAAGAAAATTTTCGAATGACGTACTTTTCACATTCCAAGCTATGTGTATACCTGAGCATGCGAATTGTAAGTAAGCAAATAACCAAGGCTTTGGTGGATTTTGTGCTAATATCCTTAGTTTTTCGAGTTGACCTTTAATTCCAATTGTGTGCGAATTGTTACGACTCCGGTGTCGGCATAACAAGGTTTTACTTCGATCCAAGTGAAATAGTTTGTTTGTTTAAATATTATAAACGAATAATTATATGTACCAAAATATAGTTTTTGAATATATGGCGAAGGTTTTTTTGTTACGACATCTGTTGAGAATATAAATAAAAAATTCGTTGCGGCAATATATACATGAGACAAAGGTATAGAAATTGTATTTTTTCTCGCTTGTCGATTTTACCTTTACGTAGTAAAATAAGGTATAGTACCTATATATACATGGAAATTTTGAACTTCGAGATTTTTGCGCTATATCGCCGTAGAAGGTCGGTAAAGGTCGGTTTTAAAAAGTTCTCTGTGTGTCTGCCTACGTGTTGTGGTATTGCGCAGACTAAAAGTTTGTGTAATCATCTATGGTCCGGACGGTTTGGCTGATCCAGATGAAACGTAATACATACATTTTTTTCATAAATTGGGAAATCTCAGTGTTTTTTGGTAGAAATCGATCCACCGGAATTGACAGCTTCCATTGAAAGCGGAAATGACGATTTTTGACCAAAATCTCTTAATAAAAATATCGGCCTCTGTACAGCCCAGACAGATTGGCAGATCGGGATGAAACTCCATACTTTAGATGTTTCCATAAATTGGGCAGTATTTAGCGATGTTTGGTGAAAATAGATTCACCGAAAGTGGCAGCTTCACCAAAATTTGCCCTTTCTATAGTCCAGGCGCATTGCTTATTTTGGATGGAATTTCATTACTAATTTTTCCATAAATGTGGTGGACGTCTGTGTAACAGAAGTGACAGCTTCCGTAGGAGCTTTTTAGTTTTGCAATGATGTGGAAAGTATAGCATTTACAAAAATCACCAAGGAAATTATAGACTCAAATAAAATTAAAGAAAAATTTTCAACAAAGGTCTGAAATTTTAGCTTAAATAATATAAATGTGAAAAATCCGGTAGGTTTAATTTTTCGCTTTAGAAGTAAGTGTGGAATATTCGAGATCTATGTAGATTCGTGGTAAAAGAAAGTCGAGTGCCTTTCTATTTTTATGGAAAACACGAAGTATTTTTTCTGGACAGTTGAGTTTGAAATTTAATGGTGGCGATTTGTCTTTCAAATTTTTTCTTGACAGAGAGAGTTAATGCGACAGCAACTACCACAGAGACGTCAAGTAACCGTTGCTTGAGTTAGTACAAATTTGGATGACCCCCCTCTGCGTTCTAGTCATGCCGGTATGCCTTATCCAGCTGCCCCTTCCAACAGTCCTGCATCCCGACAAGGATTCAAAATAACTGGATTATAAAACCTCATACTTTTGTGAAAATAATTTTTTTTACATAAAGTGGGCATTTTGGTGTAATAAAACAGAGTGACAATTAAAATTTTTTATTGTCAAAATAGCAGAATTACAAATAATTTCATTTTTAAATATGTACAGATATCGGATTAACGCCATGATTACTAGATATCCCGAGGATCTTTATCGAGTTTTCGAACTGGGAGTTTTCATTCTCTAAGTCAAGTGTAGAATAGTGCACCTCTGACGGTGTTTTGTGGTTTGTCATGCACGACAAATAAGTCGTTGGTGGTGTGGTGTAGTGTATCAGCAAATTCGGACGCTGCAACCCGTACCGCGGTTGCTTGACATAGCAAATACACAATTTTACCGGCGAGTAAAGGATACTGCAAGCCATTTTGGTAAAGACTTCCTTATAAGTGGCCTAAGAGCCATTTTAACGGCAAGGACGCCGCAACCTGTGTTAGTAAAGTCCGTCTTACTTGTTATAAGATTAAATTATTTGATGTGGATAAGCAACCTACATAGGTTGCCTAACGAGGTCAAATTATTTATAACGGAGTAGGCGTCGCAACCCACATAGTTTTCCTAACGAATAGAATTTGTGCGGACGCCCCAACCCATACAGATTTCTATTTGAGTTGTTCAATTGATTCTGTTCTTCGTTATCAGCGGTTTAATGAAGCACAGAATCACGTTTCCACACCCCGTTCCTACGTCCCTGAGTTGACATGTTCTGTTGATATCGTTGCAAAGCCTAATCCAATCTAAAATAAATTTCATCTTGGGGAATTAATAGAAATTTCTAATAAAACTGAGCAAGTGAAATATACAAACAAAGGAAATATCGAAACAAAACAATATCACGCCACCTAAGAATGTCCACGGGTTTCAAATGATGAAGTAATTAATTAATTAATCTTCTCTACAAATTATATAAAAAAGATTTAATAACCCAATTTCAAATTCTGAATCCAATTCTTTGTTCGGTAAGCCCAAAATATATGTACAATTAATCCGCTGTAAAACTTTGAATTTGATCCAGATCCAGAAAATGACTGCCGATGAGATAAATGAATATGAAGTTTGAAGAAACCTATCACAACAAAATAAACAGTCAACCCAGTATAAGGTTATGTTTTCTCAAATTGTCTGAGGAAACCCCTACAATTAACCAGCCACAACATATATCTGCCAAATTGCATTTGGCACAAAAACTCTTGAGGGGTGTAGCCGAACTGAACAGACGCAATCTGTTCAAATAAACAAACACAACAGCTGGATCCTCAGAAAAATAACTTTGTGTGTCGAACGTTTTGGGACTAATGAAATATTTGAAGACACTAGACCGAACCTTAGCTTAGTTGAATATTTTGGAATTCCTGAAATGAAGAGAAATAAGAAAGGAAAACTAACGAAACACAGGTGGAACAATAAGAAAAATGGAAAGGTTTGTTTGTAATTCTGAAAACTATTATTTAGCGACCATTATTTGTTATGATTGTAAGCTCTAAACCCTATCAATTTAATAAAAATTTAATAAAACTTTGCCCGAGCTCTCATAGCTAATTATGGAATCCACAAAATACGAATTTTACTCAAATCGTTTTTTCTGGCTTTGCAAGTCAATATCAAACTATTTCACTGCATTACTTACTGTGTCTTTAGCCTGTCGTTTACTTTTGAGCTCAGGGTCCCGAATAATTCTAATCTCAATTTAATGTTACTGGGAATATTTTGTGGAATGGGATGACCAAATTTGGAGACAACCAATAAAAATCGTGTATGGCTAAACATGGGAAAGGACAAACCATATTGCAGATGATTGCATTTATCACGTATCACAAGCCGACTAATCCCACCTAAGCCTGCGCAATAAGTCTGTACAGGTATTGAGCTCGAAGAACGTTGTGGAGGAAATTGCGACATCACTATTGGCCATTTATTCATAGAGGCGCACAAATCTTTAGGAACGAGTTAATAAAATTTATACCTAAAGGAAGAGATTTGAGAAATGGTAAAACAAATGTGGACGTCTAAAATAAGGCATTCAATTGGAATATTGCGAAGCGCAAGGAAATCAACTTTTGGTCGAACCTTGAAGTACCGTGAAGGTCAACTGGGAAAACTATTAACACATCATGACGTGTGGTTCATTCGGTTAATTTTGTAGTGTAATGAAACTCTTATTATTTATGGAGATGAAAAACGTAAATTGAGTGACGCAAGCAAAATCGCAAGTCGTGAAACTACGATTCAATGCAGCAATCGTGCAGCGATCGTCAAAACAGCAACCGTGAAGATGGAAACGCGAATGAAAACAGATAAAATTTATGCATACATAGCATGGGTTTATGCCCTGGCCGGTGCACATCAACTAATCTGGTTGAATCCACCAGTAAAATAATTAATGAGATAGCAAAACATCATCAAGTTGATGTAGCGTACACGGATTTCAGTAAAGCATTTAATTCCATCTGTCATCAAAAAGCACTCCAGAGTTTATTCGCATTTGGGTTTTCACTCGGGCCTCTCGAATAACCGAGATAATCAAAACCTCAAACGCGGTCATATTTGCTGATGACTTGAAATTTTTTCGAACTGTTAATGGAATGCTAGATAAGAAGAAACTTCAAGAAGACATCGATATATTAAGTGAGTGGTGTGATCGAAACTCGCTTTACTTAAATATTAAGAAATGCAAAATCATGTCTTTCCATCGTAAGAGAAATCCGATAATTACTTCATACAAAGTCAACAACGAAGTATTGCAAAGAGTCAAGGAGATTATGGATTTAGGTGTTATATTTGTCTTAAATGGCAGTTTCAATAGGCATATTGAAAATTGTATTGCGAAAGCGAATGCCATATTCAAACCTTATGTTCACTCTATTTCGCTTACGTTCTCTGGAATCCATACTATGCTGTCCACATTAAAAGAATTGAAATTAAAGAAAAGTGACTGCGCGATTATGACCACAATTTACCATTCCATGTGGCTGAAAATAGAAATAAATATGAAAATAGACGGCTTCTCTTATAGGCGCGGCTTTTATTGGTAACCTTTTCCTTGGTCACATTGATTCAGCTTACAATTTGGTAAACGTATCAATTCGTGCGCCTTGCAGAACATTTCGAAACCATGAGTTTTTAGCACTAGAACACCATTCCACAAACTATGGAGAAAATGACCCCATTAATAGGTCATCTAAATCGTTCAACATCGTCGACGACCTATTTCACTTTAATTTATCAAAGGACAACTTCAAAATTATCCTGAAGGGGGCAACAACAAACGAACAAACCAAGGTTACTTGTGTGTTTTTGTTTGCATAACAGACAAGATAGTTACAGACCTAAGAAGTGAATGATTTTAGCGACGCTATAAAACACTTTGTGGTACGCCAGTTATCTCGAGAGATGAGTACAACCAAATTGAAATAACCTATTTACGTTCTAGTTTTCAGTTTCCCGGACATTTTCAGATTCTTAACTCAGGCCTAGGAATCAGAAGTAAAATCGACACAATTCCACCTTACATTCGTATATTAGACGAAATGATGACGTGATTGGCAGAAATAGGAGATATAATGAATAGTCGATCGGCCAAGAAATGGAGATCCTTACGTTACACGACATCAGAAAGGTCAGTTCTTAAGGAATCACAACACTATTGTGACTAAGAAATTCTTCTTCTCAATCCAATCGATCAAGCGATGTTATCTTCCATCATTGGGATCTTATTGTTATTATACTCACGTTTAACACCTTGAGGTATATACACGTCTCTATTCATTCACAATTTTTTAGTCAAGTGAGTGGATAGTCTCTGTTAGCCCAAAAAAGATTTTGCATTTTAAACTCGATTACATAATTACATCAAAGCTCTTAAAAATTTATTCGAAATATTCCAACACTGCCATATCTCCTTAAATAATGCTAAGTGACCACAGTGATTATAACTAATTGTATTCATCAACGAACCCATTTTTATTTGTTTGGTTATATTGGTGAATTAATATGAGTAGCGGTGTACCTCAACGAGCAGTAATTTAATTTAGAATACCATCGAGGATGCAACTTACAAATCCCTTCGAAGTTATCACTTGTTGATGTCACCAGTGAATTACTTAATGTTTTGGTATAGTGACCACGCAGTGAAGTTATTTTCCGACTCAATAAATTTTGAACTGCAAGGAATTTTATTCAAGAACATTTTAGACTGGAACTCCTTCCCTTTTTGGACTGAAATGTTTTTTGCATGTCAACAATTACCGAGTAAAATTCAAAATACATATTTGAAATGTCCGTAACTCCGTACATCGAAATATAAAAGTCGGTTTAATTGTTCAGTAAAAATTCATTACTGATACGCAGGTTGGTGATCCAATTCAATTAACAAATGTAGGACATGCGATTTCTGATATTATAACAAGTACAACTTTTATAAATGCCTGCTCATGGTTGTTCTTTTTAAGTTTAGTTGCCAGTTTGGCGTTTTGACGAAACTTGCATTATCATCAAATTCATTGATGGGAAAGTTACTCGTGAGTAAAAACTTTAAACGACTATAATGGTAAATGTCTATCATCCAAATAAACCTAAATCCATCCACTCATTTAACTAAATGGACACGCACGCCGGATTTGGGCAACAAATTCTATTTAAAAATATGAAGGAGATGGAGATATATATTACCAAATCCGCAGACAATGCACACACTTTAATGTGACAAAAAAAATAATTTTAGGATACGAAACTGTATTAGGAAAGGATATTTATATGCTTAGGATCATAAATATATTGTAAATTGAATAAATGATAACCGTATAAGAGGAACTTTAGTATTCAAATATGAATATGCTAATAATAAATGATTATGATCATTCTAAGTGGTCTTGAGTTATGTGACGCTGGGTTATTTAAATGATTTATAATTTGTAGCAAGTTTGGGATATTTTACCCATCCTTGATGATATAGGACACATTTTAATGTGGTATAAAGGGTGCTAGCGATTTTAAATCATTTAATTAACTTGTCGACACATATGTAATCCTATATAATCTCCCACACAAACACACAACAACCTTTTTTAATTAAACTCAAAATTTATACAATTTTTGGTACGACAACGGTTTCGAAACAACCCAATAATATATATTCACCTCCTGTTGATTTATATACCAATATTGTGTTCGTCCCGCAAATGCGATTAACGAAAATAAAATGATTTTCTCTCTCGTAGTTAGGAAGCTGAATAGCTGTTAAGTACCATTCTTTCTATTCACATAAGGATATTACAGTACCATTCAAATATTATAACACAAAAGTTCTCAAACTTCTTCAACTTTATTAAAGAAAATTCACAAACCAACTTTAAATATTTATCTAAGATAGATAATAATGGCACAGAGGATAATGTAAACGAAGAAGAAAAATCGGTAAAAAAAATTCTTTTGGGAAATTTCATTGTTCAATATTGATGAAAAGCAACAACAAAAAGAAATTGTTTATGCAGAGATCAGAAAGGGAAAGTGGCAAGCAAACAGAAGGCCAACAAAAACAATAAAATTTTGGGAAAATCTCAATTTTCATTTTTATTGGAATAATAAACACATTTCCAATGATCAATAAAATTTCATGATTTCGTAAATTTGTCAATCAATGTGGTTTAGCATATATATACATATGTGATGATACTGATGTGTGACGCCAATTAGTATACAAATAAAATTTGTCATACAAAACGTTTATTGGTTTATGTATATGAGCCACATAATTTACAAATCAATGCTGTTTATGAATTTCAAATATTTATATAATAAGCAACATTCCTCCTAATTTATTAGGGATATGGAGTCGGCAGCAAGTGTTTTAAATTTTAAAAGTTTTTTCGGTTGCGGAAAAATTCTAAACTCACTCTAATTTTCCCTGAGTGTTTTAACGACGAACCAGGCGAATTCAAACAATTTTTCTCATTCTCTAGAAAAAGTATCAACGTCTCTTAACTAGAAAACACCGATTTAAATAATAACAGACATATAAAATAATCCATAAACCGCTAGTATTCTACTGAATTCAGCCACCAAACAATAGAAAATATTAAATGTGGCCACCGTCGTCTACCACATATCCTATACACATCCGCACCAGGGTCATCATGTGTTGAGCTTAATTTTATTAAAATAAACTACACGAGATATAATAGGGCGCTGTATAGAATAAGGACTTAAAAAAATTTCAGTTATTTAAGGATAATAAAAATAAAATTAAAATTTCTGTCATAAATCAAAAATATTTATTTTTTATTCTAGGACATACTCCTGTATACGATATACATGTTTATACTTTTGGGGAATTCTAAATCCTCTTGTCGTTTTATGTTGTTGGTATTTAGTACTCGTACTACACAATAAACAGATTTGGAGCTTGAGAATATTCAATTTTAAGCTGTATTCCCAAACACCGTATATCATTTGTATATCTAGAGAGAGAGAGAGAGAGAAAGCGACTGGGATCATTAAAAGATTATCAGGATAGCACATACTGTGAGACGAGCTCAGGAATGAATTATAATTAATCTAATGGCAGGAGATGCAAACTTAGATGAATACAGGTTGGACAGGTAACATACAAATCTATTTATTTTTATTAGGGGCCATGAATAATGAACCTCATTCATCTTAGAGCATCTTAGACTTAAAAACTTTATATATATACATCGTTTGTAAAACTGGCTTCCTGGTAACGATCACTGATTCTAACAATAAACAAGTATAGGGGCGTTTCTATGGCATTTCGGCAATGATGTTGTTTTTTAGGTTTTGAATGGTGGCTGGACTATCAACGTCCACTTTGCGTTAAATCGCATGATAATGAGGGCAATTCACATCTTCGCGACGCGAAATGAAGGGATTTTCAAAGAACCTTTGCAATTCGTCGATATTCTCATGCGTAGTATGATAAGTTGCACCGCCTTGTTGAAAATAAACGTCACCCAAGTCGAAATGAGTAGAAATAATGATAATCGCGACTCCGTCCTCATTTTAGCACGGTATTAAATCGAATACTACTCCATAGCGATAAATGGCAAATATTCAACTAACAAAATGACATGAAATGGCAGAAAACGTTTCATTTGGACAATCCTTTATATTCCGATCGAGCTTTCACAACTTCTCCAACTTTGAGAGCTCATACAAAAATATTAAAAGAAAATTTCGAGATAAAGAAAAACTAGACATGAGTTTTCCATAACTGCTACTGAACATCAAGAAACTCTAGAAGAAAATATTCCTCCCGATGCTTATCGAACCTGCATAACTTACCCTTACTTTAGTAAAGACTCTTAAGTACAATAGAGAGGTAAATATACAGGATGACTCTTAAGTAAGTACAATTAATCCGAGAGGTGATGGAGGACACTAATCTGAACAAAAAATTATACAAGATAATCAAGGTTCTACCGTAAAATTAGTCACATTTAATTTCACTCATAACTTAAAAACTATTACTCACCCAATTCACTCCTGTCCTTAAAAAACGTGTGCAAATCTTTAATTTTTTCAATATTTTCTTAAAAAAGTCTTAACGTAATCTTTATGTATATTTTAAAAATATTTACTGTAAATCGTGAAAAACTTTATTATTCTAACAATGCGATAAAAATAAAACTCAAGCTTCTGACAGAAAATGCAGTAACTGTGATGGAAACCACGCACAACGAATTATAGAGGTTGGCCAGTTTATATTGAATTGAAAAGGAGAATTAATCCTAGACAGCGAGCTGAGCAACGATTGCTTAAATTACATTCAGAAGCTAAAGTTAAAAATGGAAACCAGAATATAAATGTAAACAGTAATGTGTATCACGGGGTTTCGTACGCAAGTGTATTTAGGGGTGCCGTTCCAAACGTGGAGGCAAGTGAGGAAGGAAACATCTCATCAGTTTTAAACAAGCTATCTGGTATGATGCAAAGCTTCATGGCGATGACGGAGAGAACTATGGATCTAATGATGCAGAATATGAACACGCTGATGCAGATAGTTGTTAAAAATCAAAAGTGACTTCTCAAAATAGCAATATGGAATGCAAACGGCCTAGCGCAGCATAGAGCGGAGGTTCAAGCATTTTTCATTGAGCACAATATTGGCGTTGCGGTAATATCTGAAACACGCTTCACCAACAAGAACTACTTCAAAATTAATGGGTACTCTATGTATTTATGACTAAAACTAAAAAATTATGAACTAATGAAATATGAGAAAGATCATATCCAATCAACAAGCATCTGTCTGCAGGAATGGTCTGGATATCAGCAATGTATTGCCTTCCAAAGCACGCTTTAAAAAATTGCAGTTTATTGATTATTTTGGTTAGCTGGGTAATAATTTTCTCGCGGGATGGGGTTCAAGACTAATGGGGTTCAAGACTAACAACGCCTAAAGGCAAACAAGTTTATGAAGTTATAGAAGAACAGTCCCTGGATTTTGTATCTACCGGCCATCCTACTTACTGGCTCACGGACAAAAAGAAAGCGTACGTATGTTAAGGCCGCTGATTGCTATGATCTGTTGTCTGATCATTCACCGATAATAGTAACAATGAGTACTGTTGTCTTAAAATCAGAAACGTCTGACAAACAAACGAACTGATTGGAATCAATATAGGAGTCGAACAAAATTGGCATCTTGATATCCCGCTAAAAACACCAGCAGATATTGATGTGGCTGAGCATCAACAATTCTGATTAATAAATTATCACATAATATCCAGCCACTAATCCAGGAAAAGCGGAAAATTCGACGGCAATGGCAACAAACAAAATCATCATTGTTGAAATGCAAATTAAATCGAGTTGATAGCTGAACCCTGAAATTTGCATTGCAGGAAGAAGAAAACCGATATGTCCAGAATTATTTAAGTGAACTCTCGGCAACAGAGAAGACTGTTATTCTTTGTGGAAGGCAACAAAAAACCTAAAAAGGCCTACAAAGTCGAATCCACCGATTAGACTACCAACTGGAAATTGGGCAAGAAGCGATGAAGGTAAAAGCCAATACTTTCGCAGCACATCTAAAGACGGTGTTTTCACCACACGAAGGAACTAATAATATCGTGCTGCCTCACCACATGGATGACGATTCATTCTTTAAACCTATAAAGCTTGAATGGAAGAAAATTAAGAACACAATCAAAACTTGCATTAGCCCGAAAAAGGCACCAGGATATGACCTTATTACTGGAAAAATGATAAGGGAATTACCAGACAAATGCATAAAACTAATAACTAATAAACTGGAAAAAACTGGGCCTGGGAAAAACGAAACTCAAATCTCGTCTTATCGTCCAATAAGCATGCTTCCCACAATCTCAAAGCTGTTTGAAAAAGTGTTAATAACAAATCTGAAACCAGTATTAGAAGAAAGGCAAATCATTCCAGACCATCTTTGACAGACCTTTGAGGCAAAGCAATACAGTTCTTCTGTGTTCATGGATGTATAGCACAAGCATTTGACAAAGTTTGGCACGATGAACTAATATACAAACTTAAAGCACTCGTGCCGAAGAATATTCACTCAGTTCTGGAAAACTATCTCCTCCAAAGCCAATACATGGTCCAACAAAATGGTGCAACAACTTCCCTAAATTATAAGCGCAGGAGTCCCACAAGGAAGCGCTCTGGGACCTATTTTACACTTGGTGTACACGGCAGACTTACCTGTTACCGACAATGTAATAATATCAACATTTGCTGATGATACAGCCATCCTGGTATCACACGAAACCCACAAACAGCCTCAAGAGAAGCGCAAAGTCATCTGAGCAAAATTGAGGATTGGCTCAAGATCTGGCGAATAAAAGTAAACGAAATAAAATCAATTCATGTCACATTCACGCTGAATAAACGCTCCTGCTCACCAGTAAAATTAAACGGCGTATATATTCCTCAAAAAACCAAGGTCAAATATCTAGGCTTACACCTGGATAGACGGCTAACGTGGAAAGAACATATTGAAGCAAGGCGCAAATCCAAGTTATCATTAGACAATAAGGTCTTACTATACAGAGCGTTAATCAAGCCAATATGGACATATAGTATTCAGTTATGAGGATCCACTAGTGCATCAAATAGAGAACTCTTGCAACGAACTCAAGCGAAAAACTCCGATGTATTGCTAATGCCCCATGGTATATCCGAAATACTAACATACACGACGACCTTGGTATTAAAACCTTTAAAGAAACAATCAAAAAATTCAGTTCGAAATACTACTCAAAACTTCAGGGACATCCCAATGAATTGGTCCGGGATATACAAAAACAGCCGCGATTTAAACGACTGAGAAGAGCAGATCCATTCGGACTAATGGACCTATACAATCTTTAAATGTGTAGATTACGCTTATAAGTAGAATCTAGATTAAATTATGAACACTAATATTAAGTATTAACATTGGTTAAAACTAGCACCCGATAGATGTATCCGGAGCAGTGAATTTTCTTCAACAAAATTTAAAAGCAACTTGCTACTTACTGGTGCAATCAGTGTTTTAAGACTAAACTTTTTAATTCAACTTTGGATACAAAGAAAAACAAAGGTAGAAATTTATTTGGGTTTCACATATTTATATGGAGCCGCTGTCGAGAGCTCGTTTCTACTTGCTGGGAAATTTATTTTCAAAATTGAAAACGCAGCAAACTGAATTGTTGTTTACAACGTTATGTCAAATTAAAGCTCAAACCAGAACAACCATCGACGCTGGCGACGACGATTTTTACGTTGAAATAAATTTAGACATCGCCGGCGAAACAATGTTGCCAACTGTTTTTTTATATATTTAAGTTGGTAACGCCCATAATAATTTATATGTCGTTTGTAGTTGTTTTTTATCGTCATACGCTGACGCTCTTATTTTGTTAGCTACAGCGATATCGCGGCGATATTTTTGATTGATTCGTCGACGCTCGTCGTTGTCGCTCTTGTTCTACTTCGGGCTTAAATGTCAACTGACATATTTCAGATCATTAAACATTCCGTTGAACGAAATTGGAACTACATTTATGGGTTTTTGGAATTTCCCCAAATCTATAGAAAATGTGTGGTTAAAATCCAATTCGTTCAACAAAATATAATTTTTAGATTTTTTGTATGAAACATGTCTCTCATCTATTATTGAAAGAAAACTCTAGTTTACGATTCGAATCGTTATGTCAAGCTAACAGGCAAAAAGGTCTAGGTGATAATTCGAAATGTCACGTAATCAAGTGAAGGGCAATACGGGTAATAGATAAAGATCGAAATATAATTTCCTATTCAGCCCCCAATAGCCCGCGCCTGATAAGGAATAAAAAAAACAGCAATAAACTAATTCATAATTTAACAAAAACTACTGCTTTACAAGCAAGACACATTTATAGCGCGAGGTACTCCAATCGCCGAGTAGAGAAACAGGTTCCTTCAAATGAGGAAGTGTGCCAGGAAAGATGGTAACCACTAGAACGCCTGCACTAGAGGAAGCTGTTTTCAATAAAATAGCAAAACAACCCAAGATGAGCACAAGAAAAATAGTTCATGAACTTGAGGTGAGTCAAAAGCTAACCATGCCTCGTGATTTCCCGAAACGTTTAAACTTTTATCAATGAATTCAAAGACAATTTTTACAATCTTCAGGTCATCATGAATTTTCAGAATAGTAATATTTGGTGTAGGTAAAACCCACATAAAGTAAAGTAAAATAAGTTCCTTTTCTTGAAGATGATATATCTATCTAGCTGGATGATGTACCGGTTTTGATTAGAAATAGAATGTGGTCCATTCATGATGGTGCTCCAAGCCATTTCAGCACAATAGCTCGCTAGTTTTTGAACTTAAAGTTTGTCGATCGATGGATAGGTCGAGGTGTTCAAAGACCAAGAATGGTCTGCAAGATCCCCGGATTTAAACCTTCTAGATTTTTTCCCGTGGGGATATCTAAAATCAATAGTTTATGGAGAACCTATTCCAAATCTGAGGAACTTTAAAAAACGAATAATAGGTAGTTGCGTGTGATAGTATACGTTTTACTCCAGGTATAGAGTATACGTGAATCATTTAGAAGGAGAGCTGAATGTTGTATCATGATTTGAGACTAATTTTGAACATTTAATTTGATGAAATCTTTTTTCCCAAGTAGAACCTTGATTATCTCTATAACGGTTACGGATACGACATGTGCTGTCTATAATTTTTTGTTCACACTAGTGTCCTCCATCATCATCCTGAATTTATTGTATTTACTTAAGAGTCCTCCTGTATAAATGTCATATGTGTCTGTCCATCAAATGCGAAACAAGAAATTAAAACTGAGTACACATTTTCTGTTCATACAAAATCTCTCTCTCTAGGCCTTACCCTCTTTGATGAAATACGATACTATTGAAGCAACATCTTCTCCTTTATTACAATATTTATTTTTATAGGAGTGAAATTTATCCAAACTTATCCAAAAACGCGTAACAATAATGTTTATTGTAACACTTATATATTTCAACGACATCAAATCCAACTGAAATTCCTGGAATGTAGAGTTTCCTTGCATTAAGGATCAATTTTATTACCGGGCTGCATAGACACAAAAGAGTGTCTTTAGAAAATTAAATAATTTGGTAATGGGTCTAGTAAGTGACATTGCAGGACCACTTAAATCTCAACGAGTGCCATAGTTGCTTTTAGATAATTTTCTTATGTGTTTGACGAGATGGCATTGCATGTGAGATTAAAAGATTTTACTTTTTAAATAGGTTTTTAGATACATTCCAATGTCATTTTAGTTATTTTCCGGGCACTTAACACCAACTTCATCTCCAAGTATTGATTTATCACTAACTTTATTAGTATTGTCGGACTGGTAAGATCGAAAGAATTGTTTGTAGGAAGTTTCAAGGATGTTCCATTAGATCCTTCAGCAATTTCTGGGAAATCACCTAACTGCCTAGCCACGTAAACCCTGTACGGGAAGAACATTGAACATATCGGCCGCCAATGCAGCGCACTAAATTTTAGGTATAATCAAAATCAGACCCAAGATAGATTGATTTCATAAGGAATATAGTCATAAAGAACTGTCTGTACTTGCTAGAATGTTAAAAAATTTTTTTTGAAGCGTGAGTATTTAAAATCAGGCCAATGTCTTACAACAATTCTGTGACTCACGTAGGTTATTTTGTAAAGACCTTAACAAATTACACCTTACTTGAGGGCAAGGTCGGATTTACATTTTTTTGTAAGAGAGAATTGGAGTTTGATTTTACTAATTGGTAATAAAGTGAAAAATATCAAGTGGATCTTCAAGGAAAATCTTAACTTAAATTTTATTTCAGAACTTGCAAAATTGCACCCTCCAAACCGAACTTTCCGAAATCCGAATTTGCTAAGTTGATTCACATTTAAATTAAATTTGAACGGCAGTGAATTTTCTAACAAAAAATCAACAAGTATACGTATATGATTCCAATTGGATTATTAAACTTCTTTTGTGTATTAGTTTTACACTGTTAAAATATATTTTTTAATGAGAAAGATATATAAAATCAGAAAGAGTTCAGAATCGCTATTCTTTTCTAAATAAATATCCGTTTCCGCTATTTTTCAATCTAAAATTTCACATAAAAATAATAATTAAAACTAAATTTTTAAAAAATAAGTGACAGCTGAGGCCCATTGAACGCCCAATAGCTCTACTATAAGGTGTTCCAGGCTTATCCATTCATTCTGGGACACCCTGTATATGGCATATTGGCTATTCTCACTTGAAATATTTTATCGATTGATGATGGAATATTAGAACATTTCTTTAAACGTTTCAAAGTATGTATTTTCTTAAATATTTCACTCAACATTCTTATTAGAAATTAGGTTAACACTAATACAATGATACATTTTTTATTTGTTACAAATTTCAATCCCTTAAATTTGATCTAATTCAGTCGGGAAATAGGCAGGTTTTATATAGCAATCAAAACGGCTAAGCTTTTTATTTTAAATTTTAATCAAGTCCGATTGCATGCAAGATTAATTTTATAATTCCAAACTATAACCAATTTGGAAATAGTGAACAGTGATACAAATTGATAAATAGTGAAATAGTGAATTTGATGCACAAGTTAAAGGTGTCGATAAATAAATTTTGTAACTTTAAGCGGCGATAATTTTATTTGCAAAATCTAATATGAATCCAAACGGCCTAAATTCCTAACAGTATTTTTGAGTGCTGTGTCAAATCTGAAGTATTCACACTAACCTTTTCCGGAAACGGACGATTTTTGACTGAAATGCAGATGATTTCTGCGTTTCGTCTCAAACTTTATTCTAATCCTGAATCCACGAAAAAGACTTTTAATCATAAAGGTGTGATAAATTAAAACGCAGGAACGAGCGTATTTAGTAGATTTATTTTTAGCACACCTTTATCATTAATTATAAACAGTGCCATCGATATTAGAAAACAGAAAAAACAGTTAAGATACAAAAAAGTATAAAACCATAACGAATGTTGTTTTATTAATCGAACTGAACTCTGGCGTTAAAAAACCAATTTGAAAAACATAACATTTTAATTTATTTCTATTTGCAGTAACTGATTTCACAAATTTATACTTACAACTTTTATATGCAATTAAGATGAAAGTATAAAAATAATTTTAATTAATTCCGCTATGAACAAATACTCATATTTATTCCTTTAATAATTTCCAATCATAAGTTGAAACGAAAAGAAATGATCAAAATGAAATCGAATGGAATAGATAAATTATAAATAATTTATTTTTGTTCAAAGCATATCGTCATCGATTGGCTTGTTCCGAAACAAAGTAGAAGAAATATTTTCTAAAAATCTTATGGAATTGGATACGAGTAACCGTAACCACATATACAAGTATTGTGTGGGAATCTATAAATTTGGTGTTGGTCCTTAAATTTTATTATTGTATTTATCATCAGTATTATGTGCGATTATCATAATGTCTCATGTATATATTTGTTGCCTTCTCAGACAATTGAATTAAATCTATATAATTTTATTCAAGAACAGTTCAAGAAATTGTAAAGTTTTTTTACTTGTATACTCTTGTATCTTGTTCTTTTACGTCTTCTTCTTGGCCCCAAAAAATCAATCGAGCATTAATATTGGTACGCACAACAACAACAATAACAAAACTTATTGAATAAAGGTAATTGTCGACGAATATTTATTGAAACTGAAGATGAGGATATTTATTGTGTTTTGAAGGAGCAAAAAGGAGAATAGATAATGGCTTATTGACTTTCATTGGTGAATTAAATTGGACGCAGATAAATGTTTTGATCGTGACCGATAAAGATTTTGAGTATTATATGGTGATTTAAATTCGCACGTTAGGATAAATTGATAGTATTTTGTAACTAATAGTGCATAAATTATTAAAACCATAAGCCTTTTGAAGCGATTGTAATTAGCCTAATTATTTAAATTTTCCGTTCAAAAGGCCTTTTCAGACGTTATTCTTTAAAATTGATTTGTTTTCAACTTTCTATATAGTTTACTTGTTTGTAGTTGAAATATCTGTAATTACATTAATTATCAATTTTTTTTATAGATTCTTCCCACTTGCTTATAACCAAAATTTTTTGAAGGCTTCAAAGAAAATTGCAACTTCCATCCTCCTTTGGATGCAATTTCTTATCCCGCTTTTTCTGCTCCGATCTATGATAAATTAATACTGCTGCATAAGGATTAAGCTCTCGTTACCTTGACCTCAAATTTAGTCAAAACAGGGGTAGATTATTTAAGCATTACGACTTCGACTTACAACAAATAACGTCAAAAGGCCTTTTTATTTAAAACATTTTGGGTTATCGTAATTGTGCCTTCTTGTTGTGGCTTTCATTGAAAATTTGTCGAAATTAGTTTGAGTTGAAAGTCGTAAGTCTCATAATACTTACATAATCAGCCCCAGCTATGATGTCGTCAATAGCAAAGCCTACCGCATTTTTGTTAAATTTGTGTAACTTTAGAGAAATTGAAATCAAAAAAATGTTAATAGATATTTAGTTGTGAATTACATATGGAAGATAATTTCAGTTAAATATCCTCCTTTGTCAGCCAAACAAAGACGAATTATCTTTATAATATTTTTTATCAAACTTTCACACATGCAATCGGTAATTCACTAATTTCATTAGGAAAGTTTTGTTTAAACCTTGATTAGACCTTCGTCTTAAATATTTGAATAAAAAGAAGCCAAGGTTGTTAAATCTGGCAACTCTCGAGTTCATCAGAGGTACCAGTCTAGAGATAATTTGTTGTGGAAACAGGTCTTTCAGTAATTACAATACGGCATTAGCTGTATGTAAAGTTGCAACCTCTTGTTGAAACTACTTGTTAACCAAGTCGGCCAATAATTCCTACAGACCATCAAGCGCTCGTTTTTTCTTTTACAATCGTCAAAAAAATGAAAGGTGGATTATGAAATTTCATCGAAATCTTTCTGCACGGACATGTTGCTGTTGTCAGTTCCTTCCCGAAATGAACTTTTGACTAACTTAGAACAGTTTGTTCGACTTCTAATTGAAATTTAACAGGCCGGGTTATCGAGGTAATTTGAGAAGTGATAACAAGTGATAAAATAAATTCAACTTAAGGAAGTCAATAATGTCCTAATAGAATTACGCACTATTTCTAAATCTCAGAAATTAGTTTATAGACTATTATTTTACAAGTCTCCACATCATTTCAGTATAGCTGTAAAGTTTCTTTGCCATTTTTTATTCAACCGAAAGAATATCGGTGTAATTTCAAATTTTTTGAATTTTTAATGTGAAATTGGCCATGCGTTTAAGATTTTTCCAGTTGGAAACTATTCAATGTAGCATGGATGTACGCAAAATTTCGTAGTATGGTTGGGGAAGGTCTGAGGAGTTATATAGAGTATGATTTCTCATTAATTCAATTTTTAATTAGGAGAAGTAGTTCCAAAAATGTCAGCCGAAATTCGAAGAGTCAAAATGCAGACTGTGTCTTTGCGAGTTTTAAATAATTAGCCATAATGACGTAAGTAATGATTGAATATTTCTTTCGGTTTCAAGATTTTACCCGTTGGCCATCATTCTAACAATGACTATTCGATGTAGCATGGATCTTCGTAAAATTTCGTAGTATGTTGGAGAGGCGGGGGGAATTTGAAGAGTTTTATATGGGCAATTCCGAATTTTCTACTTCCTCCTCTCGTACCCCTCTACTCCACCCCACAAACATACTCCACAATTTTACGTATATCCATGCTTCATCGAATAGTCTTAGTTAGATTCATCCCATCTGGGAATATTTATTTATTTTTATTTTGCTGGCGCTACATCCCATTAAGGTATTTGACGCCTTATTAGTGAAGTTACATAATCAGTTTTAATTTCGCATTAATGTATGATTGGTCCATTGAATCCAAGCCAGGTCCCAGGATTGTTGGAAGACGAATACTGCTGCTGGATGGGGCATACAGACATACCGGGTGGAGGAAGATGATCTCGTTTTCGTTCCATCTTACAATTACTTTTATGCTGTTCCCATGCTATCACCCATGTTTGTACTAACCCAAGAAACGGTTGCTTCACATTGTTGGTGTAGTTTCTGCCGTTTTATCTTCCATCCTATTTGGCAAGATTTGGCAATTTTTCCGAAATTTTCTTTCGGTTTGTGAAAAATACCTCTCCACCTAATCTTCCCCAGACATACTACGAAATTTTAGGTAGATGCACGGTACATCGAATAGTCATGGTGAGATTGTCGACAAACTGGTAAAATATAGGACGCGGAGGATTATATCATTAAAGATTTTAAAAATTCGAAACTACACATTTCCTTTTTCAAACTTCCTCAACCTACGATATTTTGCACAGATCCCTGCTACACCGAATAACCATAGCTAGATTGGTAGTCAATTTGAAAATGGAAAAATGGGAAATTCTGTAAAATGGGAACTCCTCAGATTTCTCCATGTCACGTTGAATATATTTGTGTTGTTAGTTTGTCATTTTTTGGTTGGCCATATTCGATTGCTACATCCAAATCTGTCTTACAAAAATGTTTCAGTCTGTCTATTTAAAACAATGTTCTATATCGTCATTTTCTAAAATTTTTGGAAACCATTATCTCTATACTACTTTTCTTGAAAGACATTTTGAGATTAATCTCATTGCGGACCTTACTGTCGTTTAACATTGACAAATAAATTCGAATACAATTCACAAGTAAGGAATTTATTTTAAAGGGTCTGTAATTGAATTGGCATTTTTCGTAAGCGTTTTAAATTATTGTACATCAATTGAAAATCTTAACATAATTCAAAATCAGTAACACAATACTTTAAGTACGCAAGGAGTGTATTAAATGTTTGACTGGCCATTAAGAAAGATATTTCAAGAATACATTTCTACTCAAATAAGATATTTTAAAAGTTGTTAACTTAACCAAGTTCAACACACACAATATGAGTGCCTTTCGTTAAATGAGTCAAAAGACCCAATTTGGAAAAATGTTATCTTCTCGGACGAGAAGAAGTTTCAGTTAGACGGACTGATGGATTCAAGTGATACTGGGCTATTTTGGGAAAATCCCTATGTGTAAAATTTCGACTCGAATGAAGTCCAAAGATTACATAGAGATGTTAGATGAGATTTTGGTGAAAATCAACCAACCTCGAGTTGGATTTTTCAGCAAGATAATTCTCCCCCTATTCACATATTGAAGGAAATGATCGATTGGTTTAGTAAGCGACAGATCGAACTTTTGCACTGGCCAGCCCGTTCTCCTGATTTAAATCCTATAGCGAATTTATGGAGTAATCTGGGAAGCAGTATAATAACTTAGTTGAGTTGAAAGGATTAGTTAATTCCATGTCCAGCAGCATTTTGAAATATGCTTATCGACATCCAGGTCAAGTTCAAACTCTAAGCTTTTCATTCAGATCAAAAAATTAACGGTGGCTTTAATTGTATTTCGCGGAGCGTATTTCTTTAAATAAAATTGTAGGCACAAATCTAGCAGATCAAAAATCTTGTAAGGTTCACTTGACTGAATCAAGCTGTCAATAACATGAACATGATAAATTGAGGAACCGTTAGTTAGCAGCTTGTTACAACTTTCAACAAAAAATAAAGAAATAAAACCACTTGGAAATCTCGGACAGATTTGTTAGGTGCGTTGAATGAATTGTTACATGTAATAACACTGCAAAAGGCTGTCTCGGGATCTTACTTGCTTCTGCTTGGTACATGATATAATTGTACCATATGCCAATCCGCCTCCAGTGGTATGCCGTTTCAAACCAAGTGAGCAACCTACATTCTCAAACTTACATATAGAAGCAAAAGTTTGTACTTACAAATCCCATATAATAAAGTATTATATTCCTAGTTTATCCACACTTGACATTATGAACTTACCTAGAATGAGAAAAATCAAAAAAATACAAATTAACTTAATTCAAAAGACAATATAATATTATTCAAATAAATATAACTACAAAAGCACAATACAAAGGCCAATGCCCTTGCACAGTAAGTGTCTGAGAATAAATGTTGACACTGAAACAACAGCCACCAAAGAGAAAATGCATCAAATAGAAATTAATTTCTTACATCATCGTCACCATTTCACAAAACTCTAGTTAAAAAGCACACAAAACTAAACAATTTTTGTCACGCTTAAATGTTTACGAAGCTTTAATGGGTGATAAATTAGTCAACAGCTTAATATTGAGTGCGGTCTTCACACTACATCTATATACGTATAAAATATACACATACAGTTGAACTTTGCACAAAGTATATAACTAAAAGCACTCATATTAGTTTTCATTGAAGAAAAACTGTGTGGTGTAGTTAAATGGAAATTTATGTTACCCGACGTACGATGTTTATCAAATACCACATTCGCTTAAGTTGTCGTCGTTTTGTCATGATATGTAAGTAATAATGCCACACACATAGAGTACCTAATACTAAGAATGATGATAGTGTTATGAAAGTTGAGTGTGGCATGTGTGTGTATACCAAACTGAGACTTATTTGTTCAAGAAGAAAATCAAAATATTTTTCCACATTATATTTGGTAGATGAACGACGAGAAAAACAACGATATGGGAGCAAAATTAAGTGATTGCGGTTTAGTTGAAATATATTGTGAAGTGGTTTGGTTTTATAGTTTCTCAGATTTATAATAATTTGTTCGTGTTCTCGTTTGCGTTTAGTAAATAGATTAGCTATCATGCTGTGCAGTTTTATGTATCAATAAAACTAATTATAATTTCACTGTATAAATAGAGATGGGAGTTTAATTACTCATTGTGACACCCAATCGATTTCAATTTTATAAGCCAACCATAATTATGAAATTTATATTGTACTAAAATAACATTGTTCGTTACGTTTATTAGAAACCACTCAGAAATTGAACATATAGTAAATACAAAAATGGAGGGGTGTAATGTTTGTGGCCGACATCCGACTTAATTTTACGCCAAATGTACGTAGATCTCGAATACACCACACTTAATTTCTAAAACGAAAAATTGAACCTACCGGATTTGTGGTATAAATTGTTTTCTAAAAAAATCAATTTTCCTGATTGAATTTCAGAAAAATTATCAAGGATCTCTCTTTATGGGGCAAGTTTCATCAACTAATCCATATGGGCTGTACAGCAACCAAAATTTTACTGAAAAACTGTTTTTGACTAAAATCGTCAGTTCCCCTAAAATTTTGGAAAATTGATGTGCACCGCCATTGTTGCCAAATTAATTTAGAATCTGTTAGTTCATGACCGATTTCGGCGAAAATTCACTGGGATCTCTTCCACATTTGTGTAAAAGCTGAGGTATGAAGTTTCTTTCCGATTAATCAGTTCATCAGAGCTGTACAGGGGGCCCAATTTTTGTTTAAAAACGTTTTTTTTTGTCAAAAATCGTAATTTCCGCTTAATTTTTGGAAAACTGATCTAGAACAGGGTTGTTACACATTTTATTAAAAATCTTTTAGTGCATTATATTTTGTCACGTAAATGATACACTTTCAAAATATTTGCCTAAAACGAAAAAGCTCCCATGGAAGCTGTCAATTCCGGTTGACCGAGTTCAGCCAAAATTTACTGAAGTTTCAAATAGTCTCGCCTGTACAGTGCCGAATTTTTGTTAAAAAACATTGTTTTTGTCATAAAAACGCATTTCCGCTTTAAATATTGGAAAAATGTTTGAACCGGTCGGTGTTGTTGCAAATTTAATTAAAAATATTTTCAAGATATTTGCAAACAAATAAAAGCTCCTATGAAAGCTGCCATTTCCGGTTTATCGATTTCGGCTAAAACTCATTGAGTTCTCCCAATTGATTGAAAATGCTATGAATTTCTACCCTGATCAGTCTTGAGGTCAACATTTTTCATGATTCCTATACTTTAGTCTACTATGTAAAAGAAAGTAAAATAGACTTGTTGACATTTAAATTTTAACTCGATGACAAACTTAAGAATTTTTTTTAAATAAAAGCAGTTAATGAAAAAAAAGTTCGTCAACCACACACATTGCAACGAGAAATCCTGATCGCGTGTATAGGTAATTTTTCTACGCTATCTTTGTTATTTTCAGTCAAGGTTTTTTTCTCAAACCAAGAAAATGTCATTATAAGCTTTCTGGATTAGATGCAAGGGATGTATACAAAAATACTCGATTATTATTTATGTGAGCAGAATACCACATGTCACTCAATAATTTTCTCAGAAAAAATTTTGAGTAATTGGTGATGACGTTGCATAGCAAAAAATTTAACGTTCTAATCTAGGCTAGAGAGGCCGTGTAAAGGAATTTGAGTGACAATTATGGTGGAATCAACTCCGACACTGAAGAGCTTTTTGAGTGAAACTTAAAATTCAGCAAACTTAATCGGCCAATAACACGAACTTCTCGAGAAGGCATAATACCATAATGTCCTTTGAATCACATAGGCCATGAGATATTTCTTAATTGTCTTCTAAAAAATTATTTTTTTAGTTAACGTAATCTTAAACCTGTTTGAGTGTTTTAAATACAATTCGACCGTGTATTTAGATTACGAACAATAGTAAGATTCTAACGTCTAATGAGATTGTTGTAAGATGCCATCAAGCGGACATTATAGAGTAATGTCCTTCTGAATAATCCCCCGAATACCTAATTTTTGACTCGTTTTATATTGCGACCAATAACATGAATCTCAAAGGGGTTGTTTTAAGATGTCATCATTGTAAATTAAAAAAGCCTTTCAAACATGTTTCAGTATTTTATTATGGTTTACCCTCTAAGATGCCATCATGAGGTTACAATAACACCCCTATGTTTAGTACCAGTGTCAATTCTCCATAGTCTGCCGAATATTTGAATTTCATTTTTAGAATGTTTGTTTAGTTAATTAGTTTGAATATGTCTCATGTAAGGCAATAACATGAATCCCACGGGAATTGTTCTAACATGCCATTATGTATGCCATTAAGATATTTATACTTTATGATTTCTGAGTCAAACAGGCCATGTGTTGTTAGCCCAAAAACATGAAGTTCAATGGAACTATTTCGAGGTGAGTTTGACAGTTTGGTTTCAAATTAATAAAACATTGAATTATTTAAATGACCAAACTAAAGGGTGTTTTTTTAAGAGGTTGCCGATTTTTTTTTTGAATAAAACACATATAAAATTATGAAATGACCAAAATTTTTTTTTATTTGGTAGATAATTTTTTGGCATTTAACATTTAAACACAATTTCTGGCATATGGCTACCACGACTATTTTTCACAAATGTCATTCTGGAGGTCCAATTTTCCAGCACTTTTTCAAGCATTTGAGGGCGTATGTCAGCAATGACACGTTGAATATTGGTTTCCAAAGCGTCAATCGATTGAGGTTTATCCACATAAACCAATGACTTCACGTATCCCCACAAAAAGTAATCGAGTGGCGTCAAATCGCACGAACGCGGAGGCCAATTCACCGGACCATTTCTCGAAATAATGTTGTCGTTGAAAGTTTCTTTCAATAAGTCGATTGTTTCACGTGCTGTATGGCAAGTGGCACCATCTTGTTGAAACCACATTTCATCCATATCCATATCTTCAAGATTTGACAACAAAAACTCATTTAACATGGTTCTGTATCGATTTCCATTCACGGTAACGCGTCGTCCTTCCTCATTTTTAAAGAAATATGGACCGATGATCCCACCAGCCCATAGACCGCACCAAACAGTACATTTATCAGGATGCATTGGTAATTCTTGAACGGCGTGTGGATTATTTTTGCTCCAAATGCGACAATTTTGTTTGTTGACGTATCCATTTAACCAAAAATGCGCCTCACCACTGAAGAGAATTTTACGGTAAAAAAATGGATCTTCGTTCAATTGATTTAACGACCAATCACTGAATTCACGGCGCAAACGATGGTCGTGTGGCTTTAATTCTTGCACCAATTGAATTTTGTATGGCACCAAACCCAAATCTTTACGTAAAATTTTCCATAAAGTCGATGGACAAAGTCCAATTTGCTGAGCACGACGACGAATCGATAAATTGTCGTTTTCTTCGACACTGGCCTCAACGACAGCAATATTTTCTTCTGTACGAACTCTTCTCATTCTTGTCGGTGGCTTGGCATCCAAAAGAGTGAATGTAGACCGAAATTTGGTAATTACGTTCTTTATGGTGGTCTCTGACGGACGATTATGTGCACCATAAAATTCACGAAGTGCTCTATAAACATTTTTAATTGAACAATGATTTTGAAAATAAATTTCCACGATTTGAAAACGTTGTTCTGGAGTTAACCTATTCATAATGATTTGCCAAACAATACTGAGTAGAAATGCCACTTTGAGCTGTCAAAACAACTGTCATAAAATAAAACGACATCTATCGGAAAAACAAACCTCCTAAAAAAACACCCTTTATAAAAATATGGAAAACGAATTATTATATTTCGTTACACATTTACTCCTTCGGAACGTCGAATTGTATTGTATTTAACGTATACATGCGATTCTTTTGCATCGAGGTGAGGTACTATGGCAGTTTAACCGAATTTGTTAATTTAAAAAATTCAATGTTTCATTAGCTCGAAACCAAACTTCTTGTAACCTCACCTCGATGTAAACAAAATATTTGGCCATCACCAAGAATAACCCAAAATTTTTATGACATTATTCTTAGATGCCAACATGAGGCCATCTATTAAAATTGTTCCTTTTACATTTGTATGTTATTGTACCAGAAGTTTCAGCTAGGGCGGGTAATGAAAACTGGAAATATTTCAGGATGAACTGCAGTCAATTCTTCATGTGCAAACAAAAACAAAAATATTTAACTAATAGCAAATAAAGTTGTGACGTCATCTGTTGTCATTTGATTATGACCTTAGCTCAGAGACTATATTACCGACTTTCACCTTCTCGTGAAACAATCCAAACAAACCCTGATTCTTATCTTATATTCCAATACTTCTGGTAAGACAGGATTGAGAAAACAAAACGTAAAACTTAATAAAATGAAAAAAAATGTATTTGAACCTTGTTTGACTGTTGTTTATGTCAGCAGATCATAGGTTAGGTAAAGTATGTTTAATTGCACTTTCAACGAATTGCGAACTTTAATAGCCACTTTAGTATGCGTGTTATACATGGTTTAACCCGCTTTCATATCCACGCTTTTCGTTTGTTTGCCTACACGCAGGCTGTTGGTGATGGAATCACTCGTAAAATGTATTTGTTCTAGTATTAAATTTACCAACATTGAAAACAGAATTATCATAAAAAAAATCAAATCTACAAGATTCTTCTTCGTCTTCCCCTTCTCAATTTTCATTTCTTAATTTTATTTTACGAGTATGCCAACACATAAAATAATATCAAGCAAGTACAGCCAGCTATATAAGATAATACGGAGGCAAGCGATACGTCACGCTCGTTTTAATGTGTGTGTTGCACAGTATCGAAAAATCTGGAGGAGTCTGTTTGCGGTTCTTAGATTATGATCATGTCCAAGCAGCTTACCGTTTAGGTCCTCGTCATTTCTTCATAGTTGACGCGTGACCTACACTACTCCGTATCCGCCAAAATTAATAATTTATAATTCATTACAAATACATTACTGAGTGTCTGGCCAATATCACAAAATCCCCATATCATAAAACGCGGTGAGACTTTGGTAGATTCGTAAATCGCATTCCGTAAAGCACTTCCGAGTACTCCTAGATGTTGATCCTAAGAACGATGATCAAGCTATATCAAGCTCTGATTGCTACGGCAATCGAACAAGTTAATCACTCAGAGGCACTGATTGCCAACGTGTTTAATGCCGAATCTTACTATCAATTCTATTGTACAGAGTTTAAAGAACGCAATGTTAAATGAAGTGAGTGACCTAAAATAATTAGAATTATTATTCTACATTATTTCAATCTTAGATACGGCCCAAACAGGTTTATGTAATTGTTTGGAAACGGTGTTCTCAGAATTTATTAAATTTTATTATAGGACGAAAAATCCGATTAGCAGCTTTCGTGAATTGGCATACCTCGCATATTTTAGTGAGATGTTGTACTAGTTGACGCATACTTGGCCAAAAGTAAAACAGCAGTGAAGTTTTCCTAAGGCTTTTTCAGTCTACCATGCACGACAGTAGGAGCTTCATGTTCTGGGCTAATAAGCTTATTACCGGAAGCTCTGCCGGGCCTTTATTCGCCTGACGCTCGAATCGATTATAAATTCGATCATCGTGTATATGGTGAACAATCTACGATCATTTTCTTTCGGAAATCTTTCGATGAAAGCGCAAAATTTGTGAATGCATAACAAGATGGCGAGACACTTGAACACGGTCATGCTTTATTTTTTTGGACTCGATTTAGGTTTTATGTAAAAAGCAATTGGTTTTTAACATCGGTTTAAGTTTTCCGTTAGAGGACGCCTCCTACTCCCGTCGTTAGCGTTAATCAAGACTGGACCTAACGAAAGAATGGATTTAATAATATTGAAAAGCTACATGAGACTCCCTATTCCATTAAAATTTAATACCTTTCTAGACCAGTGATAACACCTATGTTATTTTTGCATAGTTTAAGATGAAAGAAAGCTCAGTTTTTGTTAATCGTTATAGGGTTTGGAAAGTCGCATATAGCCTGAAATTTGACCGAGTCAGTAGGAGGGCCGTCATCAAGGTAACGCAGGTACTTAGACAGTTTGTAATAGGGAAAGTGCTCGTCACGACTTGGAGATATTCCATCCCTATCGTGGTATTTGTGAGGTATGATACGGTCCATTGGGAGGTAAAGAGCTTAAGGCGTATCACATAAACCAAATGGCATAAAGGTAAACTGGTAGAGAGGTAGAGACCGCGAAAGCCGTTTTGTTGCCTTTAGATTTGTTGAGCTAAAGAACTTGTTCTCATGTAATATTTCTAAAACGCAATCAATGAGACGCGGTTGATTGTAAAGCTCTATGCGGTATTACTTTCCTCAATTACTCCTAGATGATACAGTTCGATCTGGAACTTCATAAATAAGAATTATGTAGCAGGCGAGACATTATAATGTCGTTGTTTAATACGACCAGGCATGTTCCAAGAGATAGGGTTTTTTATTTGACGAACCAGTTAGTGGAGATGTTTAAAATCGATGCAGGAGTTAAGTTCATGTTGGACAAGAAATCAATTCCGATATAGATTTCACCCTCTAAACTGGAATCCACATAAAATCGAATGGTTTCTGTTTTTCCGCCATGTTTTTCAAATACTTCTATAATACAACGCCAGGAATGGTGTTTGCAGTGCCCTCGACAGTTCTATTGTAGGACTTAATTTTCCTAAAGGTTAAACTTAATCGGTCATTGAGATTCTACTGCATAACATTTATTATCAAGAAAGCTTATTCAGATGTACGAACGGGGCTAATTGTTCTGCCTAATAATCGCTGCACTACAAAGTTTATTTAGATATTTTCCTTCCTTAAAATAATTAAAGGTTTGCATTTTTTGTTTACTCAAATAACTCACGTTTCCTTCCCTTTCAATTTCAGGACTGTACGATGTTTTTTAAGTGTCAGAATTGGTAAAGCAGGTGTACTTTAAGGAAATATGACTGAATTGGTAAACTTGATTTTGATTTGGTGGGATTGAGATGGAATTATATCGAGTTTCCCTTAGTGTAAGCTTAGCATTTGAAACAATTAGATTTCGTAACCCCAGATTTACTACATCCAAAATAGAGACATCCTTAAAATCTTGTAAACAATTGTGATAACAATGTCTTAGACCATTGCAGTTCTAGCATATCAGATGATTAGAACTGGTTTTGGCTAGGTTTGACGCGAATAATTGAAAAACATTTTCATATTGTTCTAAACTGGCTTCATGAGGATCTAATTAAGCATCCGAAGACAGTTGTGAAATAATACATGGCTCATTTCAATCAGATAATGTACTATAAATCCCAGTTGGTGAAATAGGTAAAATTGGCGGGAATGTTGCATAAGAAACTTAAACTTGACCTAATTCGAAGATCTTTGGAAAATAATAAATGACCAGTTTAATTTAAAGGCCATGAGGCTATGAATCATACTAATGGCTTCGAATTACAAAAAATTGAATTTCTTATATACAAACTTAAATTATTTACGTCAAACTTCCTGTAAAATTTAACACTCATAAATTTCACTCAAAGAATTTTTGGATTGTTATGGTGAAAAAAAAAAATTTTTTTATTTGAATATCGAGAATTTTACGAAATAAGTGCTGACATTTTCCTTTTACCAAAAACTTCACAGCGTTCATCCATGTACCTGTCTTATTATTTGCCTCACCTTATTTTTCCAAGAAAATACCTTTAACACTCGTATATAAGTCAACAACAAAATGTTATTGAATTTTTGTGTGTAATCGGGGGATAAACATTATGTAATCTGTTTATGCTGTATGTTGACACAGAATATTGAGTGACATATTATGTATTCGGTGACTAGACCTTATGTACACAAATATATAAAAATCTTTTAAATATGAAATAGATTGGATTTGTATTGATTGGTATAGTATACCGCAACCGCACCATTCAAATTTGATTACTGATAATATGATAAATTTTAATCAGAAAATTCGATTAAAGCGCTTATGGAAAATCTCTTAAGTGTAATCTAGGCTAAAATATTAATTTTTGGTAGTGTATCGCCTTTGGAATTTTCTTTTATGGTTGAAATCGAATTTTAATACTAAAAATTGCCTCCATACGACGTTGTTAAATAAATAATTTTCCGTTCTTCACCTCACTTCCGTGCTATTTACCCAATATACGTTTTTCTTGTGTTCGTACAATTTTCATGAAAATTTCAGGATTAATATTTTACGAAAAATTACGGTTGACAGAAAACACCGAATTTTACTTTTTTTTGTTGTTTGGTGTGCGTCGACGTAAAATAATACTAATTAAAGTTGTGGAGAAATGTTTTATCTTTTTGATGTGATAATTGATTATAATTGTGCTACGTCCTCGGGGAGTGTTTGAAAGGGCGTGTTTGCCTTAGTTCCGGGCAATAGTTCAAAGTAAAGTTTTTTGTACGCAGTGGCTTGTTTCCTAGAATTTTCCGTATCATAAAGGCGAAACATAAGACAAGGTACAGAATTAACTATTACTTTACACAGTTACGACTCATCACCTGTTGCATGAGAAAACTTCCATAGTAACAAGGATAAACAATAGGCCATTCGTGAATCGAGAGACTTATTTAAGATAGAGAAATTGCTAGATGATCTCTGAATTAGATGCCTTGTTTTAGTGTACTTTGCAGATCAGCATCATTTTTATTCAGCACGATTTGCTATATTTTTGGAATTAGGCTGCAAGAGAAAAACCGATCTATTGAACAATTTTAATTTTTCGGTAGATCGATTTGAAAATTTCACTCAAAATTGTTTGTAAAAACGAAGTTTCTCAAAAGTAAATAAAAATATATTCTGATTGGTAAAAGATTTTTTTTTCTATTCCTAACATTCTCAATCGGATGTTAATTTACATAATTCTTTAGTATTGTGCAAATTTTCTTAGAATCGTTTCCAATATCTTAAAACGTTAATTTCTTTCGCGAATTGAATGATTTTTATAAGGATTTTTTGCTAATTTGTTAGAAATAGCTATTTAAGAGAGTATGTATGTTTTGATACAAAATAATAAAAACATGAATTATTGGTAATCGTTTAATTCGAATATCTTAGAAATCAGTGAATTTAGAGTTGTGTCACAAGAAATTAGTGCATTTTGAGTTGTATTTTGATTTTATTATATGCCCTTTTCCAGATTCAGAATTTTTATTCAGTTTTATAACGCTAGTCTGAATTTTGTCCAAATCTTTTATAGACTCGCTTTAGAAAGAAAATAGAGAATAATGTTTTGTACAATTAAACTATTAATGTAATTAAATTAAAGTTTAATCGAATGCCTTATTTGCAGCTAAATGTTTAAGCTAAGGTTCGTAAAGTAAATGGTGAAATCATCATCGATTTACATACAAGAAAACGCTCATTGGCAATTAGTCTATCTTTCTAGTAAACAAATATGCCTTCGTAAAGTGAATATGAGTGACGTCTATGAAGTTATCGTCAGAATTCATTTTCGGGAATTTTCCACGAACCAATGAAAAAGTTCTATTAAAACGAGTGGTGAGCGTCTTGTGGCAGGTACCGCGGTTCAAACTATCACTGAGCGGTTGCTATCGTAGACCAGTTTGCTGGTCTAAATTGTCTTTTAATTTGCACTGTAACCAAACACGATCGTTTTATTTTAAACGTGCAAGTGTTTTAACGTCTTTGCTCTTGCTAGGCGGACTGCCTTTTCTGCAGGTGTTAAATTTTGCACGTTTTGTATTTTGTAGAGCTTTAATAGTAGTTCATTTTTTATATGTGCCCCATACTTCGAGCAGACACATTGAGATTTTTCGCCAATTGAACTGCGCATTGTCGTGGATTACGTTGAATTCTAGCCTTCACCTTTCGAACCATTTTTGGCAATTTTGCTGTTTTTGGATGTCCACCTCCATGGCGTTTTTTGGTGCATCCAGTTTGTAAGCAACGTAACAGACTGTCGCTTGTCAAAAAATGAGCGACAGCGCGCCGTTTAGTTTCTACAGCAGCGTGAAGTTGGTATCACATCGAGCGCCGATAAGAGGAATAAAGATTACTTTGATCTTATCCTATAGATATATTTGACAGCCTGCATGAAATGTAAGGTTTTTATCGGTAAAATGTTTTCGGCCTTTAGAGTAGCTCTTCACGAATTCAGAATTGTTAATTTATAGCTTTAATGCAACAGTTCTGTAAATTTTATAGCTTCCTCAAACGTGATTGTGATGAGTTGCCATAAACAACGAGGCCATAAGTAATTCTAGAGTGAATGAAGCAAAGTATGCATATGCATCGAAGTATTCTCGTAGGTATATAATGATAGGTATTACGTGTAAAACCAATTATTGGAAAAACTTTTGAGCAGACTGTGTCAATACGATGCTGCCAATTAATATGCTAGTCTAAAATAATTCCAAAATACCTATAAGTTTTGACAAGCTCAATATTGACATTCGCTACAGCAAGACTATGTAATGTAGGTAGAGGTTTGCAGATTAAGATGTTAAAGATAACATATTCTCATTAGAAACATCAAGCAAAATATCAAGATCATGTGACATATACTGCTGACCGTCAATGGTCCCTAACCTCATAAAACAGTGCTGAGCCATCTGCAAATAACCTGTTTTATTTTTAATGGGAGATTGCCCATGCCATTTATGAATAATAAAATTATTGGGGCCGAGTACACTGCCTTGAGGCACACCGTACTTCACTCGGCTACACTTACTAGTAGCGCCATTATCAAAACGGATTATAGATAACTTTTCATTATATCATGGGATTTCCTTCTAAATCCATAGCAATTCAATTTACGTAATAATAATCCATTTATGGAACTATTAATCACGTCAACTGTTCCAACTAAATCAACATCAGTTGATCAATAAATTGTGAATCTCTAAAAACGAATTAACCCGTAACATTAACAATTTTTCTAACAACTATACGAGTATTTCGACCTTAAATTTTAAGTTATTAGACGGTTCGGCTTTAAATTTTTTAAATTATTAATTTACGCGGTATTTACATCAGACGAACATGTATTAAATATATTAGATAAACTTTTTTATGATTCTTACGACATCTATTGGACATTGTGAAACTGTAAAACTGTAAGAGTTGTAAACGAAATCTGTAATGCCATAGACAGTTTATGGCTGGTCTCATAACTGTAGTTTCGAGATTTTGATTTCCTAAATGAGAACTCAAGGCACACTACAATTTCTTTTGTCTTCTCGTTTGGTTTTAAATGGTACTGGAGTAGGCATTGAGAAAAATGTCAAGGTTATATTTAATTGACTTTTAAATCTATGGCATAAAGCAATACAATACAGTTATGTCTATTTAGGGTGCCTTCACGAAGCGAGATTAAAAAGTTGGATTTGTTTTACTAACGTGAATATCAACCATGAGATTTGGTGTTTTTTTAATTTGTCTGTCAAAAAAGTAACGGGATTAGACATTTAAAATGCCCGTGCCATATTGACGTGAAGTTTGAGCGCGATCTGCCATTTAGTTTGTTTACAGTGCTCTATTTCGTCAATTCATCTCAAGTGTGTTTTACGATTTTTATAATGAATAAAAATATCGAACAAAGAATTTGTCTCAAATTCTGTATTGCAAATGGAATTTCGTGTGCCTAATCGCTGAAAATATTACAGAAGGCTTACAGTGAATCGACTTTATCAAAAACGGTGCAATGCGTTCAAAAGCGATCAATATGTGCTGGAAAATTTGCATCGCTCGGGTCAACCTCAACTGAAGTTAACATTGATAAAGTGAAGGAAATGGTGACGGAAAATCGTCATTTAAGTTTGAGAGAGATAGCCGCTGAGCTTTCTGTGTCTCACGAATCAATTCGTACCATTGTACACGATTGTTTTGGTATGAAACGCGTTGCCGCTCGACTAACTCCGAAAGACCTAAGTTTTCTTCAAAAACTCAATCGCGTAAAGGTCGCTGAAGACATGCTTGAACGAGTCAATTCCGACCCCACATTCGTAAAACACTGGTGATGAGACATGGGTTTACGAGTTTGACATGCCAACCAATCAACAAGCTTCGGAATAGTGCCTTTCAACTGAGCCGAAACTGAAAAAAACACGTTAAAGTCGATCAAAATTCAAGGTAATGATGACTGTTTTCTTTGAGTACACAATTCGGAATTCGTGCTAGAAGGTCAGACGGTAAATAAAGAATATTATCTGGATGCTATGCAGCATTTGAGAGAGCCAATTCGTCGAAAAAGACCTGGTTTTTGGAAAGAAAACTCATGGATTTTGTACCACGATAACGTACCATCACACGAGTTGGAGTACAAAAAAGTTATTCGTTTTTGAAGACATATTGACCAATGATTCCGCCGGCCCATAAAGCTCACAAACAAAATTTTGTTTGGAATATCGACATCAATATCAATTTGTGCTTCAGCAGATGAATTTTGTAAGCACGAAAACTAAGATCCTTAAACAAAATCTTCCATAAAGTGAATGGACACATCCCCAGTTGCTCAGAACGACTTCGAATTTATTGATTAGGGTCTTCTCCAATGCTACGCTCTACAGCGTCTATCGCTTGTTGGGTACGCACTGTTTAACGTCTTACTGAATGCGTATTATCATTTAGAGAATACGTGGTGCGAAAACAATCCATGGCTAACCGAATTATCCGCTCTGATAGACGATTATGACGACCGTAAAATGGACATAACGCACGATGAGTTTTGCGAACAGAACCAATATTTTTATAAAAATTTCAACAATTTGCAAGCGTTGCTGTAGCGTGAGTCTATTCATTATGAAATGACAAATCAAACTAATGACAAAGCAAATGTCAGCTGTCAAATCGGTTATCAAACAAAACAGTGTTGCCAACTTAAAGACATGAACCTATAAAAAACATCATTTATTTCAGTTCATTTTTGTTATTTTATCGGTACGACCAAGATTATTTGCTCAAAGTATGAATATCTTTTCACTAAATCTGGACTAAAATGGGCGACCTTAATTGAATATAACGATTTGATTTGATAAAGAGTTGGATTAGAAATAATCTCGCTTCGTGAAGTGCCTTGAAAGTTAATAAAATATATATTATGTCTAAACTAAAAAGTTAAAAGTGTTATTCGGACAAAAATTTTTTCGATTAGAATGGGGAGGTCCCATTGCGCCAAAGGATATATCGCTTTTTGTAATATTTTGGAAAGTACCTAGCATTTACGAAAAACGATTAAAAACTAAAACATTGTAGAATATTGTAAGTTCCAAACTTTATTTGAACAAAATTCGACATCTCCACAGCCCAGGCGGTTGACTACTCGGCGGTTGCGAAATTTGTTGGGAATCTATGTACCAAAGGCGGCTTCCATGAGAGCCTCTTCCATTTTTGCAATGACGTGGACAGTGTAGCATTAACAAAAAGACGACAAATAATTAAGATTTAAATAAATTTAGGCAGTTTTATTAAAGGTCCGGTAAGTTTAATTTTTCGCTTGAGAAATAAAATGTGGTGTATTCGAGATCTATGGATTCGTACATTCATTGTAAAAGAAAGTCGATTGTTGGGCCACAACATATCAACCCCTCTATTTTTAAATTGTCAAAACACGTGTTCATTATAAATCATTCACAGACTAAGCAGAGGGATCTTTACCTTCTATTAGACTTATTTCACATAAATTTACCGAACTAATTGAACGCCCTCGCTAATTATACTACTACTACCTACCTAATGCTATCAAGGAAATTCAAATTTGTGATCAAAGCGTTGGAGTCCGAATCGGGGAGTATCGGGTTCGAATCGCAATACGGGTGGGATACAAAACGTCTCTTTTATAATTCCGAATACAAATTACGATGATGTAAATGACTATAATTATGACCCCCTGTCGGAGTGTAGAGCTCATGGACCGACCCGTGGTCCATGTAAACAACTAACAAAGTATGTTCAATCAAGATGAAAACCACTAAACACATAATTCCACAAAGCCATGTCACGATCAAAATATTCCAATATAATTAACAATATACAAAATATAAAAACGTGTCAATTGGCATATCGCACAACCCACATACGGATATAAATTTTGTCATTTTGTCCATTTAAGCGGAGGTGGCACACATATAAATATTTATTACTGCACCCAAATATACCCCAAAGAGTTTTGGGAACATTTTGTGTTAATTTCACCTCATTTTCCGATGGCAAACACATCAATAAATAAATCGGATAATTTTGTTATTGCCATGCGATATACGAGTACCGGAATAGCCCTCTTGAATAATAAATATAAAATGGAATCATCTTAAAAAATTTTATCTTAGAATTATGATTTTCTTATGTAACACTTTTCTAATCTGTATGATGCTAAGCTATGTGTTAGCATTGGAGAAAGTCGCGTTTTTATAAGGTAGGCATTTGTGTGGTGTGTGACGCGGCTGCTCTATTACAATATTTTTAGATAATCGCGACGTCGGTGTCAAGAAGCGTAAATAGGAGTAATTGATTTATATATGTTTGCTTACGTGTGCGTAAATGAGGGTGGGAGTAAATATGAGAGCAGAAATATAAAATTGTTATAGTATATACAAAACGATAAACATTTATTCAATTTGTCTCGGTTTATGATCCTCAAATAATAAAAATTTGGACCCATAAAAATATGATGTCGGAAAAACTATACACCCAATATACCTACGCAAACAATCATAATAATAATTTACGAAATTGGATACAATTTTTTACACAAACACTTAATTTATAATCAGACGTGTATCGCTAAACAAAACTTCACTCAACAAGTCGTTTCATCGAAATTCGGTCTCTAGAATGAAACACGCCACCTCCGACAGATGAAGTAGGAAAACAAGAAAATTGTTTTTTTTTATTTTTTTACTTATTTGGGAGGTATCGCATTGAATTTCAATGTATACCAAAGAAAGTAATAAAATAAAGTTTAGTGTTTGGTTGGGATAACTCACGTAGGCCGATTGTAATGGAGTGGAAAATTTTATTTTCGTGGATATTTTATGTATACCCTTGGACCCTATATCTAGACATATATATAAAAGGTGAAATGAAAATGAAAGCATTGATTAATTAAATTGCATGGGCATGTATATTCAAGTTCATTGCTATATTGCGAAACCTTCATTAATTTGTAATTTTTTGTTTTGGGTTTATTTGCAATTTTGCATGTCTGATACACAAACTCTTTTTTTATAATAATAAGGGTGCTGTCTACAATATTTTCCATCCTTTCTTTCATACAAGTTTTTTAAGTGTCAAATTTTTTTCTTATGTACCGCAAGTCACCCCATAATACTAAATTACTTGTCATGTGAATTTATGCCGCCATAAAATCTTGGTCGTTCGCTGCCTAATTTATAATATTAGAAAATAAAGCTAAATATTGTTGGGAGAATTTGAAACAACAACAAATTTTTACAGTTTAATATTCTACTTTCGTGCTTTTCGTATAGTGTTGTGTATTTGTTGTTGTTGTTGTTATTGCTTAAAGCAGAGTAAGAACAATAAGGAGAAAAATTATCATAATTTTGTTTCGCAAGTTTCGTTCTCTTTGATTCTTGAAACAACAACAGATTGAAATAATAAAAATTTTCCACTTTATAACAATGAAGATGTATTGTTTGAAATAAGGATTAGGCGTAACAATAGGTAAGCAAAATAAAAAATCACGAAAATACCGCATTGTTATAATTTTTCTAAGGAAAGCTTTAAAGCTGTAACGATTACCAAATGTTTTTCCAATTTTAACAATAATTAAAATAAATAATTGACGTGGCTATATCCATAGAGATTTGCGTTAATTTATAAAATAATTTACACAAAAATGCTAAATTAATTGTTAGAATTACATGAACGAAGCTTTTTAGCTAGAAAATAAAACTTTTAATTGATTATAATATTCTTGTACGAATATCGTTTGAACAAAATTGAAAAACTTTTAGCACTCCGGTTTATATGTTCATATATTATTGCGGTATATATGGTGGAGGGAGTGAAATATTTTTGGAAAATACTTCATCGAAAGTTATTTGTGGTTTTGAGTTTTTTTTGTGTAGAAAATTTGGTGGAATTTGGTTTTATTAATGTACGAGCATAATAACAAAAATGCAAACGAAAAATGTGAATATTTATTGGTTGAATAGAAAAGGGGTTTAATTCGGATTAATTTTTGTTTGAAAAAATTAATCAGTTGTTTAACATCCTATTATTTCGATAAATTTTAAAGTTCGAATTTGTGCCTATGATGTCACACCATAAATAAAATATTCATTGCGAAAATTGTTCAATAACACTCTCTTCTGAGACTGAAACACCTATTTACAAGTTCTCAAATAAAAAAGTGAAAAGGCAACCAGATCCGATTTTTGTTTAAAGTATGTATATTTGAATTGCAGGGGTGAAGTCAAAAACAACTAAAATTTGTATTTACCAACACTTTTGTGTAACCCGATTATTTATAACATAATATGTGGATCCCAATTTAATTTTAAAAAAATTAATGAAAAAGGAAAGTTTGTGTTTGATCATTAGTCAATCAACCTACCGGTGTATAACTGTAATTTCATATCGCATTAAAATTATTGTCTTACCATTTAATTATGAACGTAACGTCCGCCCGTTGTGTCTACTTCTTCACACTTCATGACCATCGATGACCAGTAAGACTTCCTTATGAGAAGTTGGCTTAGGGACCTTATTATTGAATTCGATGATGATTTTGTCATTTATAGAGTAGAATAGTTGAAGTAGTCAAACGAAAAAAACTAGAAAATATATTAAATCATAAATAAAGCGTTCGCTTTTATTTCAATGCTTACTATAGAGAAAGGATATCCGTCGAAATAAAGGTCACATTGCATAGTAAGGCCCAAGGATTTCATACCAGAAAAATTATTTAATGCACCTCGCGAAAATAACTGAGAATTCCAATCTCATACAACATATAGGCCTCATAAAAAGAGTTTTAAATGACTACACGAGCGCCAAAATTACGAAGGACTAACACCTAACAAATAATAATTCCAATAGGGATCTATTCAAAAATTTAATAGAAGAGTAAATACATCTCCGAATACAAATTAGAAAACAGTGCAGATGAACTAGACGCATTTAACAATACTATTCAGCCAGCAGGCAGCAAGGGAAAGTACACCTTTTCCTCATACAAAATCATTAAGGGAATAAAATTATCCTGTTGAGATAGAAAAACTTGTTAGAGAGAAACGGAAAGTTCGGGAAATGTGGCAGCAGACTCGTACTCCACAACATAAGTATAGGCCAAATTTCCTGTGTAAGACTCCGTCTTCCCCTCTCAATATAGCATAACGATTACTCATTTTGAAAAGCAGAAAGTGACTAGCAGAGAGCCTCTAGTTGAAGGTGGGTGAAGTAATTATTATTCCTAAACCAGGTAAACAAGCAAATGATAAAAAATCTTGCAGATCAAAATCTTACTGTTCCCTACATCCTATGTAGGGAATTGGAAGGCTCATTATAGGTTATGTAATCAGGATTATCTTAGGTTTAATTTTTGATTGACCCGCTGAAACCTAGCTAGGTTCCAAAGCAATATGAACGATGTACAGAAAGATGTACACTACTGCTGGATGAGGCATATATGTACTTGTATGCCTGGAGGGGGATTATCAACAATTTTGTTTATGTTGTTCCCATACGATCGCCCAACTTTGTACGAACTCGAGCAATGGTTGTTTGTCATTAATGTTGATGATGTTTATTTCTCTTTCAGCCACTTGAACCCCAAAATTATAGAAATAGAAGATAATATAAAAAAACTGTCAATAAAACATTTAGCCTTTCACATACAGACCTATACCGACAATCTCAACATAAGGGTCGATCTGGGGTTTTTATAATGATTAATGATCATCATCACAATTTGATACCAAATGGTTTGGTTTTCGGAACTTGTGGTTCCTGAAACTAATAACTGACAGCCTGTGTCATGGACATATGGTATGTTATTAAATTATGTTCACGTCGAAATTATCTGACTCATGTCACAAAAAATTTGTATTCATGGGTATGTAGCGTTCTCCATTGACGGTAACTGCAATGCCATTTTCTTTTACATTTACATTAAATATGGTCCAAATACATCTCCACTTTCCAGCCCTTAAACCACACCAAACTGTTAATTTTTATAGATGTAAACGAGTTTCATGAATAGCATGTAGGTTTTTTCACTCCAACTCCGACAATGGTGCTTATTTACGAAGCCATTTAACTAGAAATGATATTCATCGCTGAAAATGATTTTTTCATGAAATAATGGATCTTTTTTAAGTTGCTCCAAAAGCCTAATTTGCAAAATTTTAACGCAATAAATGGTCATTTGGTTTAAGTTATTGGGTCAACTGAATTTTTTACAGCTTGGAATGCAAAACTTTATGAAGAAACAACGTCTAATTGATTGTTATCGATTTTCATCCACACGTTGGCTTAAGTTTTTCACGGGTTTGATTCTTAACATCACAAACACTACCATTTGTCTCCAATTTAGAATAGTTAGCTCTGTAGTAGGACCATTATGTAGACCTTGAATTTCACGTAATTCGCGAAGCGTAACCCAAATAGATTCATTATTTTTGTAATAAATTTTAACAATCTCCAAACGCTGTGCAACTATGTATCTTTCCATGGTAGTTTGCCAACCAATACTGAACACAAATGCCATTGTTGTAGGGAATCTGAAAAAATGTCCGCTACACTAATTTGATCACACTTTACTATATAAAGTGCATAAAGTAATCTACTAAGATAAACTGTTGAAATCTCACCTGTCGGGTGAATGATAGGTTTGATGCATATGGACTACTAACTAAAACTAGAAAAACAGTTTACGGAAAATACAATTCAACGAAAACAAAATTCGTTCAAATTTTATTTAGAATTATTTTCTCGCGTTAAAAATAATTTAAACCTTTTTACCTTTTTATTTTACCTTTTTAAACCTTAAACTTTTAATAAACAAACAGCCAGTGCCGACTTCAGTAATTTTTGGTTGCTGGGAACCATTAATATAAAATTAACTCATATACACGCCATACACATATAGGTCTATAAAGCCAATTTCATATTTTTTCAGTTTATCTCGGAAAAAGTATTTAATGAAACTTTGCTTGCGCTACATAAATTTGGCCGACTTTTATCTTCAGTTGGAATATTTGCGTGAAATAATCACGGCGCCTAGATATGCATAATTTTAATTTATGAGTCTCAGAAGTCACGTGTTCCGGAAACCGCTTCAGACAGTATCGACTTATTGGTCTATTTGTGCATGGCCCAGTCTATTTGAGACACATTTTTATTAACAGTTATCTATTTCTAATGATAACTGATAACGACGCACATGCTATTTAGTTAGTATTCGAATACTAAACATTTTCAATTCTTCGAACTTTATCAAGTTTCTGTGACAAGTAGTCAAATTTTAATATTTTCTGGGATGACCTGATTTATCATATTTGCAAAGCATCCAAAAATTCCTGGGTTATTTGATAATTCAGATTTAAAGCTGCCTGATATTTTTTTTCAGGGCTGAATCCTGGGATAACTCCACAGACGTTTCCTTTAAGTGCGCCGTGTTAAATTCTGGAAAGTGAACTAGTGATCATACTTTCGGTGTACCATATTTAACACCTACCAGATCGCGTTGATTATTTTCCAAAGGCCTTATTTATAGTAAACTGACATTTGTGAAAAAGACTAGATGTACAAAGCATATTTTAGAGTTCCTAATTATAGCAAACCTTACTAATATCTTTAATTAGTAAGGATTTACTTAACTCATTAAAGAAATAATCGAAAAGGAAAATTAAATTGGAGATTCAACTGGTATGAGCTTGAACCTATCATAAAATCATCTGGGTTTGCGCACTAACCATTTCCATACGTCTACTGAGAGCTAAAATAATTTCATTGTTCAAGAAATCCTTAGGAGGATTGAACGGGTCTAACATTTCTTTGATAAATTGCTTAATCATTTAACCTTGCCTACATTTTAAATAAGTTTAATTATTAGAACACCTTCAGCTATCAAAAAAGCCGCCTAATATGTATAACTATCACAACCGACCCAATATGGTTGTAATTTATCTTCACAAATATCGGATGTTGGATAGTTCGTTCCGAAACCACAATACAAAATCGTCCAAACTACAATATAAAAATAATCAGTAATCAAATTAGATTAGTGCTAATCTGGAATTTACATTAACTGTGAAGATAATGGTCTGACTCATATTGACAAAATCAAGTTCAATTCATTAACGATGAAACGCTTAGGAACTATCAATTAACAGAGCATATAGCAAGATAACATTGTATTATTAACTTGAGATCTGTAAAGAGTATCAAACATAGAGGCCATATGCTATAACCAACACAACAAAATAATATAAAACTCCTTCAGTTAAATATATTGTAGGATCTTTCTTTCACTTCAAAACTAGTTAATCGGCCAAAATTGCGACACATCCTGTTCTAATTATCAAGCCATCAAACGAAATAACGGCCTTCAGATGAAAATATTTTTGTGTACATTACTACCTACGAGTATATCCCAACATGTGGAGCTCCGTCATTACATTTTTCCGAATATGACTTCATGTTGTTTTAATTATATAATTTGAGCTGCGTGTGTAAAATTGATTTATGATTATAACAATAAACTAGAACGGTATAATTTAATATTTTATTAATAACATTTATGTAGCAATTAAATAATTAAACAATTAAGTATTTTGAAATATTGATATTGAATTTAACGCATTTGACGCTGCCAAACAAAATTTTTACGTCTAAGTGAAATGGTCTGCGTGTGAAATTTAGTACAATTTTTGGTTTGTGTATTAAAACAGAAATCAACTTTATTTATAAACCCTATCCTGCACTATAATATTAAATTGCGCTGTTTTAACTGTAGTTGGCTTAAAATAATATTTTGAATTAATTTTAATTAATCATTTTAGAATAAATAAATAAATTAATTAATTAACTACATTAACCCTTCCGCGCTAAAAAATGTTGGTGATGCATGTATTTTGATACATCGTGTGTACGATTTGTATGTGAAGAATACCTGACTGTTAAAGTTTATTCGAATATATGACCCCTTTGTTAATGGCACACTTTAATCGTTATTAGTGGTTTTGCCTCTGTAAATATTATGTTCTCTGTGCTAATAGACATCCGCTAAGAAATGGGCCGCCAATACCCATACATTTGTTGTTATATTGCGTATATTAATTGAATATCGACTTAAACACTTTTTAAATCAAATAAATCTGTAATTTTAAATTACTTGTCGCCTATTTTTATGATACGGTCAGACATTGAACATTTACCACATCATATTTGCCAGTTTAACCAGTTTACAGGAACTATGTCAAACTTACACATTTCATATCAAATTCTGTGATTGTCTGAAAATTATAAAAATTGGTCATTAAGCGTCAGAGTCTTAAATCATACGTTAGATGTGCATAAGCCAACTGTCTTACGACGGGGATTGCAACCAGACATTTTTTATTTATTATTGTGATCGATTAGAGCCGGCCGATTGAAACAGATTATTTCATGCCAAATAAATTTTTTTTAGAAAAGATTCGTTGATTTTACCACCACAGACATAAAAGAATAAGACATAGTACTAAATATCCTTCCGCGATAATAGCCCTTATGTATTTGCATAATTTCAAATAAAACCGTTTTCTCGTTCAAATAAACCTTTTTTGTTCCGTTGTGTAATAAATAGGAATAACCATCCATAAATCCCATTTATTTGATTTTGTATATCCATAATATTTTTTAAAGTAAAATACAAGCAAAAACCGAAACAATAATACACAAAACCAAAATGAAATGTAACCCAAAAACCAATTAATCTAAATGAAAAGCGAGAAAAACTGTGCATAAAAAATGATTTTTATTTATTTTGTCGTTCTACTTGTTGGCCTAATTTCCTCCTCATAATTTTGATTATTATTTTGGATAGAGATGCGATGGATTATCATAACAATATGAACGAAGATCCCTGCCACAATAGAAAAAAATGTAATTATTTTTCTCAAGACTTTCATTTTTCGCCTTTATAACGGGTGTTTTTTTAGGAGGTTTGTTTTTCCGATAGATGTCGTTTTATTTTATGACAGTTGTTTTGACAGCTCAAAGTGGCATTTCTACTCAGTATTGTTTGGCAAATCATTATGAATAGGTTAACTCCAGAACAACGTTTTCAAATCGTGGAAATTTATTTTCAAAATCAGTGTTCAATTAAAAATGTTTATAGAGCACTTCGTGAATTTTATGGTGCACATAATCGTCCGTCAGAGACCACCATAAAGAACGTAATTACCAAATTTCGGTCTACATTCACTCTTTTGGATGCCAAGCCACCGACAAGAATGAGAAGAGTTCGTACAGAAGAAAATATTGCTGTCGTTGAGGCCAGTGTCGAAGAAAACGACAATTTATCGATTCGTCGTCGTGCTCAGCAAATTGGACTTTGTCCATCGACTTTATGGAAAATTTTACGTAAAGATTTGGGTTTGGTGCCATACAAAATTCAATTGGTGCAAGAATTAAAGCCACACGACCATCGTTTGCGCCGTGAATTCAGTGATTGGTCGTTAAATCAATTGAACGAAGATCCATTTTTTTACCGTAAAATTCTCTTCAGTGATGAGGCGCATTTTTGGTTAAATGGATACGTCAACAAACAAAATTGTCGCATTTGGAGCAAAGATAATCCACACGCCGTTCTAGAATTACCAATGCATCCTGATAAATGTACTGTTTGGTGCGGTCTATGGGCTGGTGGGATCATCGGTCCATATTTCTTTAAAAATGAGGAAGGACGACGCGTTACCGTGAATGGAAATCGATACAGAACCATGTTAAATGAGTTTTTGTTGTCAAATCTTGAAGATATGGATATGAATGAAATGTGGTTTCAACAAGATGGTGCCACTTGCCATACAGCACGTGAAACAATCGACTTATTGAAAGAAACTTTCAACGACAACATTATTTCGAGAAATGGTCCGGTGAATTGGCCTCCGCGTTCGTGCGATTTGACGCCACTCGATTACTTTTTGTGGGGATACGTGAAGTCATTGGTTTATGTGGATAAACCTCAATCGATTGACGCTTTGGAAACCAATATTCAACGTGTCATTGCTGACATACGCCCTCAAATGCTTGAAAAAGTGCTGGAAAATTGGACCTCCAGAATGACATTTGTGAAAAATAGTCGTGGTAGCCATATGCCAGAAATTGTGTTTAAATGTTAAATGCCAAAAAATTATCTACCAAATAAAAAAAAATTTTGGTCATTTCATAATTTTATATGTGTTTTATTCAAAAAAAAAATCGGCAACCTCTTAAAAAAACACCCTTTACATTAGGATACAGATGCGACCCATCATATGGAAATGGAATGGGGTGCGCGCACGAGAGAGTTATGGATATAAACTCGATATCGCACATACAAATTGTTTCTGTTATTTAGAAATATTACAATAAAATTGATTTGTTTATCTTAAGATGATTTGTATTTTTTGTTCCTGTTTATCTTAATTTGGCGTGGAGATAACTAAATAAATGCTCAATCGAAAACTCATCAGTACACCCGATTTATCAATTACAACAGTATACAGTGTATAAATTGTATTGAGAGTTCTTACCAATAATAAATCAATCGTTTTGTACCACATGCAGCTCAAGTAAATCACAGTACAAAAGATCTGAACAAAAGGCCGGAAAAATCAGGAAAACAACAAAACTAACAAAAAGTCAAACGAAACCCAAAATTGTTTTGTAGGTATTTGAAAAGCAAACCTAAATAAACAATTATATTTGCTTTTGAAGTTTCTTTTTAATATTTTGCTGTTGGTTGTTAATCCAACAGGTAACAGATACACTAGCATAGAATCAAGGAAAACGAATAAAAAAGAATTTGATGAGGTTTCCATCCCTCAAAATTTAGATTTTTTTTTTGTACATAGAAAACTGGTAGGGTAAGAAATTGCGAGGATAAAAAATATTCCAGGAATGGTACCGGTGCCGATGATGTTGTTAAAAAATTCAATGTGATGAGAATAAAATAAATTTGTGAGCTGAATTGTTAAACTGATTTTGTTTTGTGATTTTATTTTCTCTGTAATCAACAGGTTGGTGCGGTTTGTATACGTACTACTGTGTGGTGCGAGAAGAGGAACGGATTTTTTTTAACAGATACAAAATAAAATTGAATTTCTTCTAAAATTCGCTTTTGATGTGGAGAAATCAAATGAAATTTTGTCACGAATTTGATGATAAAATAATTAGGGTATATAAGGGTTAGGTAATTTTGGTTTTAATTTTTTTTTATATTGCTCTGTATGGCTTATAAAAATATAATCGAATTAGAGATATGGCTTTTATACGTTAGCATTTATATTTTTGTGTAGGTGAATGTCGGTTGAAATTTTTATAGGTGAGGGTTAAGATTATTGTGTATCTTAATCATATAGACTTTGATATGGGTATACTGGAATTAATATAATGAGTTGTATTATGTAAGTGACGAACTGGTTTCTGTAGACTCTTAAATTTGTTGGCATGTTGACATATAAATAATAAGGTGAATAAATGGTTCATTAAATTATAATTAACTTACATTTAAAGTATTTATTTAACCCAAGTTACTTGTACTTTTAAAGTATGATATTTCATTATTTTGACTAAATTATAACACTAAACTGTTAATTAGTATATTTACCTAAACCAAAATATGACTTATCTTTTGAATTTATAATATATAAACTAATTTAGTTGCAAGGATTTACTGAAATGCTAAAGCAATAACGCTGTCAGAATCCCTGAAAACATTATTCTAGCAACAACTTCATCTCTATTTAATCTTATTTAAAAAAAAACTATATAATTTCATTATCAGACGAATATATGTATATGTGGTGTTGATGTTTTGTTAAGACTAATTGCATGTGTTTTAAAAATTTAGGTTTTTTATGTATAAGAGGACAGAGTTTAAGAGTTTGATGTGTACGGATAGATTTTTCTTGAATTTTTCTAGCGTACATTCAACAAACAATTAAAATACACACAAATAATATTCTTCATGACCAACATTTTCGAGAAACGCTTTTCAAATTATTTATACATTAAAAAAACTTTTACAATTTTCTATGAAACAAAGTTTTATACAACTTCATATTGTCAACAGGCAACATAAAATAAATAACATTAACATCAACATTTTCAAAGACAACCCTTATAACAGGGCTAAACTTATAATCGACAAAATTTTTGTTCCTGTTTGTTTCCACCTTTGAGGATTTTTACTGATGTATTTTGGTTCATAGGGAAGTTTATTACACAAACGCAAATTGTACTAAATCTGAAAGGCAGACTATTTCACATAAAAGATAGCCGTATTTTCAATGGAAACCATTCAACTGTCAATAATCAAAATATGTTGTTGTCAAGAAATTTGTTGATTTTTAAATTTAATTATATTTTATTATTTAATTAAAATGTAGTGTATTCAATATAATGAAATAATGTCGTTTTAATTTGTTAAATTTATAAATTATTTTGTACACGCGTTTTTTGTGTGTATATAAAATTTTGGTTTCACACGCTCGACAAATCATGTGAACAATTCTATAATGGTCGAAAACTGTAAGTAGGTAGGTACTCATGAAAACTGTAATTATTTTTAATTTTATGTTGAGTGAATCGATTAAACATTTCTCGAAATTCTTTGACTCAATGAACTAACTAAACACGTTTGGTTTTATAAAACAACTGATAATGTTGTTAAAATGTTTCCATATTTAGTTATCCACTTTATCTAATCAAAGCTTCATCTAAGCCTAAGGTGCAGAAAAACCTATATGAAACCCTGTCCGATCAAGGATCCTTGCTTCTTTTCAAAACCGAATGGGCGCTTATGGTTTTTCTGTACGATTTTCCTGGAACGATAGACACAGTTGAACAATTTTTTCGATGTCGTCATCAATTTTCGGCCATAAAATATATCATCTCGCTATGCCACATTTCGAGGTGCTCTTCATACGTAATATTCCTGCATGCAATCTGTAGTACGACGAATATTGACTAGCGGTAGCATGACGGAGTTATCGTGCACTGCCCCAAATAATACTTTGTTACAGGCAAAGTCGGCGCGGCATATCCAAAATAACTTAAATTGTTCGTAGATTTTGTCAAAACAACCAGTGCGGCTCCAAAGCGGGATACAAAAAGAAGGCCATTCGTAGCGCTCCCCGTTACAATTGGGCATTTTATGATTAAATTTGTATTATACCTCCTCACGATCAATCGACTAAGGCCGCCTGTATTTCCAATTTGCATCCCTGGACAGTAAATTATTTGCTATTGTTAGGCTTTTAAGAAGGCGCTCCAATGAATCGTTGGAACCGCTTTCAGGGCACCCAACAGTTGGGAACATGTTGAGTAAAATTAAAGCCAACGTTATGAAAATGTTTAGTACTATAAAATTTTGAAATCAAATTTGCGGTGATTTCACTAATCATGATGACACTGTTCACTAATCATGATCAACAGTTGGCGGTCCTGTGGGAAAGAGAATTTAGTGTATTGGATTCTCAGGGTCGAACAAGGCAAATTACAGCTTTTGGTCTGTCACGATGACGAATTTTCGACCATATACGAAAAGTTGAAATGTTTTACGACAACACCTCCTTATTGATCATTGAGTGTCCTAGAATAAAACACAATAGAGGTTTCGGAATTAAGCAAAAATGGAAGGTGCTCATTGAATGAAAATATTAGCCGCCATTGCAGATTTTGGCGGTCGAAGAAGCTGTATAAGGGCTCAGCAATGGTTAGCTTTGCCATATATAATAGTGTTGTAAAAATTGAGGCCATATGATATTAGGGTATCAATGGTTGTGTTTTATGGATTGCTTCAATATTGTCCTCGGATGGTTGAAAAAACTGACACATTCACATCCTTTGGAACATTTGTCTTTCCGCAAAGGTAATTCTGACTCATCGAAACAATTTAAGAATTTGCATGTTCTTTGACGAAATTCATCTTCGGCAGAAGCGATTATTATAACGTCATCGAAATCTGTAAAGGCAGCTTCAAAGCCATGCAGTAAGTTTTAGTAAAAAATAATTTTAGGAAATTCTAGACACCGTAAAAATTTCAAATTTGGGTCACTTAACCTTATTGTTGACAAGTTTGATTTTAATACAGATACGATTAGAGCGATTCAATAGCTATAGCTTATACACGTTTTAATTATCTTTCCGACATTACAAGTTCTTGTGCGAACGGTGAAAAGAAAGGGATAACCCAGAAGGTGTACGAGCACGACGTTTGTATCCAACTTTTCGTTGAAAATAAACGCTGGCATTTGTTTATGATATCAGTAGTTGATTCTACCGCGTGTAAGTCATCACGATTCATTACATTTGTCCTGTTCCCGTTGTTTCATATAAAGGTAATTTCTCAACAATGGCCGTTGCATTCTTTGTCGATCTCCAAACGGCCTAATATTCTTATTGGCTTTTGCTGGAAACCCATTAAAAGTAATACGGATGGTTAAGCGTTGAACCATCTGTATTACTCTTAATAGATTTCCAGCAAAAGCTAATAAGAATATTAGGTTGTTTGGAGATCGACGGTGTTTTTGTTTTTAAATAAAACTTTCTCTTTATTGCCTAACGGTTATCGGCAGTGAATCGGCCACACAACTTCTGAATGTGACCGCTAAAACCACAAAACCCGCTAAATCTTGACCGGAATGCGCCAAAAGATGATGATGACTTTCTTTGCAACCCCAACAACGGATATTTGAAGTATGCCGTTTTCGATGGAGTTGGTTCTGACAGTTAGATGGCGCGGCTGATGAATGGCTTTTACTTGTGAATACACAGGTTTTTTGCATCATCCTTACTATTTGCTGCGAAAGTCAAATCGACCAAATATACTCCCCAGCCGCTTAATGTCTCCTCAACTATACACGTGTGCACCTATTCTTGTTTCTTTCAAAACGTCGTTGAAACGGTCCTTATTGGACTTGCACGGAACGTTATTGGTTGCAATAATATTCGCCGTTGACTGTTTTCCCTTTTTGAAGGTAATCGATGTGGATTATGCGTGTATCTCAAAAAACTGTGGCCATGACCTTGTTGGCCGATAAAACCGTTTTAGCCTTCTTCGGTGCAGATTCGCCAGCAGAAACCCACTATTTAAACTGTTCTTTGGTCTCCGATGTATAGTGACGGATCAATGTTTCATCAACAGTTATGAAACGACGCAAAAACTCCTTTTTATTTCGCTTGAACATCGCCAAACCTGCCACTGAAGTTGTCACACGTGTGCGTTTTTGGTCGATTGTAAGCAACGCGGCACCCAACGCGCGGATAGCCTTGTCATATTCAAATGTTCGTGTAATATATTGCGCAAACGTTTATCTGAGATGCCTACTATCTCAGCTACCTTGCGCGCTTTCACTCTGCGGTCTTGCAATACTGTATCATGGATTTTGTCAACCATTTTTGGTGTGGTGACTTCATTTGGGCGCCCTGAACGTTCGGCATCAGTTGTGCTTGTACGACCATATCGAGATGCCTACTATCTCAGCTACCTTGCGCACTTTCACTCTGCGGTCTTGCAATACTGTATCAAGGATTTTGTCAACCATTTTTGGTGTGGTGACTTCATTTGGGTGCCCTGAACGTTCGGCATCAGTTGTGCTTGTACGACCATATCGAAAATCAGTAAACCACTTGTGAACCACTTGTGAATCGATGGCGAAAAGTCTCCATAATATTTATCAAGCTTTGTTCTGGTTTGCGTAATGGGTTTTCCACGCAAAAAATGTTTCACTTTTTCCATGTTTGCAAAAAAACAATGGGTTGTCTGTTTTCAATGGCTGCCAAAACTGAACTAAATGACAGATCTGTCTGAAAATTTTAATTTGGTTTAGTGACAGATGGTATTGACACATGACATCTGAGAGTTGAGATTGTGGCGCCCTCTGGTGCAATTTTACCAGACTTCTCACTACACCCTCGTATGCAATGATGATACTTAACACAACTATCTCCACTACTTTGTGCTGAACAATGCGATGCACAAATTCGATAATAAAACACCAAATCCGAACTACACAGAAGATAATCATACCAAGATGTTGAAAAGTTCAGGTATACGAACTGGTTGTTAGAATGGAATACGCAGAGGAAGATGTGACCTGGAAAAAAGATGAGGGGAACTAAAAGTAATAGCCCCTGACAGAGTGAGATGATCCAGCCTATTACACTTCCTATATGTCCCTAAAATGAAGATAAAGGCGCTTCATTCAAAATCAAAGGTCACAGCTCATGATATATCTTGTTTTAATCTTAAATCAAAAATATAACCATTTTAACTAAAATTTACCCGATGGTTAGGCTAATTAAAAAATTTAACTCCTGGTAAGTGGTTCCACGCATCCATACATAACACTTCTAGGAAAATTGTATGTGGCACGTTCATGTACATAATTATGTATTAAGTACAAATTAATATGCCGACTTTAAAAAGTTTTTGATCACATTGCACGACGTAACATTTCTTTCTCCTCGGGCATTTTATAATTGTGCGATTTGTTTTTTGGGAATTTTTTCCACGAAATATATTTTGAGAATACCATGCCAGACTTTCTAGACAATTGTGCTGTGTTTTCCACTTTATTTGTATTATTCGGTTATTTAAAATAATTTCTTAAATAAAATCTAATTTTAAAATTCGGTGGCATTTGTCGTTAAGCCGGGCATTTGAATAGCAATTAATGGTTTAAACTTACTATATCAAGCTAATGAAATAACGTTGCAACCATAATTTTACCTTTATTGTAATATACGAGTATATGTAGGTGCGGTAATTTATTAGAGCACAAAATATTCAATCTGTAAGAATGTGTATGTACATTCTTACATACAATCTGTAATTGGAAACTAGAAATCACTCGTGCTTTTATTCATAATCTTTTTCTAGGGATTTATGATTACCACGAGACTTGATTGATGGCAAATGATTTCTGAATCACACTATATATAATCTAGTATATAGCAATATCATATCATTAAATCTCCTGTCGTAATATGTCACAAATATTTGATAACAATCCCATATAGTTTTCAAATACCATTGAAAATATGTGGATACGGTAACAATGATATTAGTAATCGTAATTTAGCATAAATCATGCAATGATGGATTAGTTTTTTATTGTTACACTCTGGAAAATGCATATATCTGACGAGCTACTTGACGTTCGGTTGCATTTTTAATGACAACTATGAAAACTGTGTCTGTGTGGTACATGAAAAATCAATTTAAATTTTTATTTTGTTTGTCTGTTAAATTTTCGAGGATTTATAATGTGCAACTATAAATAGAAATTGGTGGCAGGGGTGGTTCATCACGTTACACATTTAAAACTTTTAGTGAGTAAATGGTAGATTATTCCACCACATCATCAACCATTCTTAACCCACCTGCTAAATATAATTTAACTTCTTACCTAGAGGACAAGAAAACAATATGTTACAATTCAATAAACACTTATACACATTAATAAAACCCCAACAAAAAAACCGCAACATGTTGATTTCCCAAACTGTTTATCATCTCAAATTACATTAAATAAACCAATTTTGGGAAATCAAAACAGATATACAGAGTATGAGGGAAATATCAACATTCTCCTTGTAAGGACACAAAAAAACCCAAAAAATATTTTTCTCGGATGAAACTATGTATGTGTAATATAAACATTTTAATCCCACCTAATTCACATGAGGGCCATCATTTTATTAAATTTGTCATCTACCATGTGTACGTGTGTCGTGCTCGTAAATGATACGAAACGAAACGAATACACAGACGAATGAAAAATCTGAAAAAATATTTTTTGATTTATGATGGTGACAATTTTTTACCACAAGCAAGGTATATAAATCGGCATATCCTGTAAAAAAAACTGTTAACTAATATTTCTCTGATGACACCGATAAATAAGAGAGCAATTTAGTCTGGTTAGAAATTGATGGGTTTTACATTTTATGTCGGCTAATTATGTTAAATACCATCATAGTTCCAGATCAAATAAATATTAAAAGTTTGGCGAGATGCCCAATAATTACAAAGTTTCAGGTTTTTGCTCTTCTAGCTCCGAAGCACACGGAGACAGCAACCTGTTCTTTAGTGTATAACATTTATATATAGAACACAATATCCGCCCCATCCTCATGGGTAACCACATCCCCCTTTATTAGATCGAGTAATTCCACTCTTAGTGTTTTATATTTGCTGTCAAGTATTTACTCAGCCGGCCATGCTGTGATAAAGAACTGACCAGGAAGACGATCAACATGTGATGGACCAGATAATCATTCTCCGCTCCTGAAACTTTTCCAAATAAAACTGCGATTGGGGAAGGCTTGTTTTATTCGTAGCGTTCTATTCACCGTCTGAAATTTTCCGCCATGGAACTATGTTGCAAATGATTTAATTCGGAATTTTTGGAAATACTAATAATAAAATACTATTTATTCTGTTGGATTTTAAAATAAATATTATTTCTAATTCTCGGTCGAAATGCATATGGCAAAGGAACACTTAAGAAACTTTATATATGCAATCTTTATCGGAGTTATGAAGAAAATATGTCGTGACACTGTAATTGTAAAATTCCAGTAAATTTAAAATCCGTATTGAACCTTTGTTACAACTTTCTTGCATAATCCAAAGTGTGGTTTATGAAATTATATAGGATTGGTTTAAAATGTTTAAGCCCCACTTACGTATTTCGGGCGTTCAGTACGGATTCGTAATGCATTTTGCAAATAAAACTCTGATGGAAATTATTCTATTTATTGTATCTGTTGATGTATGCTTATTGCAATTGTAAATCACTTGCAGGTAGTTGTATTTGTGAACGTTCCACGTTATCTTGATCTAATCCTCCTCATCCTCTCTTGATAGTTATAGTCGTCGTTTACAATCGCGTTCGTATTCCCCTCCACAGGGATGGTCATTGTAATATTTTATTTAAATCGATCTGGGAGGAATACATGATCCGTATTATTGCCTCGGATTGGACTCGAACGGACGACCATTGGAATAGTAATAACGAGTGCCTTTTTTAAGCCTGATAGAACTTGAAATTGTAATATATTCTTATATGCGTAACTTATAGACGACTTCGTGATTTTTATGGCGCACATAATCGTCTATCTGAGTAAGCCATCCGTCGGATAGATTCGTACCACATACTCTCTAGAGGATGCAATAACATCAATACGTCGAAGGAATGTGCGTACTGTAGAGAATATCGCCGCTGTAAACGAAAGCGTGGAAGAAAATCCATTTCTTCAAAAATGAAGCCGGGGATAGCGTTACGGTTAATGGAGATCGTTACCGCACCATGATCTTGATTTTTTATTGAAAATATGGATGACATTGATCCGGTCGAGATGTGGTTTCAACAGCATGGCGCTACGTGCCATACGGCAACCGCAACCATCGATTTATTAAAATCAAGATTTGGCGATAAGTTGATTTCGAGAAATGGACCTGTCAATTGGCCTCCAAGGTCGTGCGATTTGACACCTCTCGATTATTTCTTGTGGTCTACGTAAAGTCACTGGTTTATGCTGATAAACCAGCAACAATTGACTCCTTGGAGGCCAGCATTGTTCGTGTTATTCGTTACGTACGGCCAGCAATGCTCGAAAAAGCGCCCAAAATTGGACGCCCAGAATCGTTTCGTCAAGAATAGCCGCGGTGCCCATATGCCCGAAATCATTTTCAACGGAAAATACGGTTAATAGATACCATGCATTACTGCAGTGTTAATACATGTTAATACGGATTTATGACTGAACTAACAGAACCCATTTACATAGGCTACCAACTGACAATGTTATTAATAATTTATCTGCCAGACTCTTTCAATATTTATACATATTCAAACAAAGCGTGGGTTACCCAATATACTCACTTTAAAAGTGAAATAGCCCGCTCGAGTAACTTTACTTTTTTCAATGGTCATATCTTTCAGTAATGGCGCGCCGTTGACAGTTATAGCAAAGTCAGTTTCGTTTTGGAAGAAGTACGAACCGGTGATTCCGCTAGACCAAAATTCGCATCAAACAGTGACTATTTCGAGATGCTTTTGTGCTGTTGTTCATATATTTATTCATCCAAAAATGGACCTAGTTGCTAACGATGTGTACACAAGTCCCGACGCAAAATTGGTCAATTTGAAGTTGCAGAAAATCAAAGTTATCGTGAACGATGAGAAATTGACTGCCTCGGCTTTTCCAGTACACTCTTACGAACACCCACTATGTTTTCAGCAGACCTTGCGTCTCGGTGATGTACGGGTATTGGCTGATTATTTAACGAACCGGTTGACCCGAATGTGATGACCAAACATCGAATAGTCGACTCGTCAGGTTGGTTGTGGCTGATAAAAATTGATGATAAAAATTACGTAATGCGCGGAATGTTTCTCTGATTTGCACATGTTGTTCAACGCTATAACCTTCCGTGTTGATTTGCCATACGCTATACTGGTCAATTCACAACAAAATTGGCAGATGTTGATTTAACAACATGGCTGCTATAACCTACCAAATTTCGAGCGTCCGTATTGAAAGACCCTGTATAATAAAACGCCTTATATTGTAGCTACACAAATTAGCGAAAAGTGTAAATAACAAATCTTTATAGTATTGGCTTTAAATATTACCAAACCAAATTTGGTTAATTGTTTTGAATAACTCAAATCATTCACTTTTAGAAGACAGATGCCCACACTTGACCACTATTCTAAAAGTTTTGGGAATGACAATAGTCTAGCATATATCAATGTGTGAAAATTGAAAGGTTAATTATTGTTTCGTTAATATTTAAATCCAATACCTACACTTAAAATTGCTACACTTTCCGGTTATTTCTGTAGCTATACTTTTCTTTTGGTGATGATCGATGAAGTAATGAAAAAGAGAAAGGGCTTAATAGCCGGCATGTAATGCACATGGGTTAATAATCGAGAGGCAATGAGCGGTGGTGCTTGGAAGGTAAAGACCGAGAGATACAAGTGTACTGTAACAGATAAATACTTGGCCAGGACCATTTATCAAAAACATTTGAACCTAATTCATTTTATTTATCAACAAGTATTCCTTGTAGCCGTTACCTTCATTTACGCCTTCCTTAACTCTTACAAATAGGCGTACGTTTGAACCGGAACCCGGTCTGATAACCCTATTGCTTATTTAGTTTCAAAAGAGAACAACGACAAATAGCTATCTTAAGATCGTAAACAAAATCGTATTTTCTGTTCTTTTGTAAATCAAATTATCGTTCTTATAATATTTGCCGAAATAAAGCATTTGTGTCATTTTGAATATTTCCCTGTTATTCTCCTAAATTAAAATTAATACACTCGAGAAAGATAACAAACACGAGAAGGGAGAAATCAAATTTCATGTCTTTAAAACAAAAAAGCTGTGTGGATGAACATCTTGAAAAAAATATTAAAATATTTGTTACAATTACACGGCTCAACAGGTGTTTAATTAGCATCGTTTCTTTTCGTAATATTTCAGAAACAATAAACCAACAAAATGTTCTTGTTTACTGAAAGATATAGCTACGAGAATACAGGGTGGATTACTTAAATTGATACCTCCGAATAACTCAAAAACTAGTGATTTTGGGGAAATGTTCGTATAGAAAAATGTGATATTTTATGCCTTAAAGAAACTCACCCCCTTTATTACGAATAATCAACTCACTTTAAATGACTTACCCTGTACGAAATATTTTCTTTTGCTATATAGATGAAGATGAATTATGAATTATTTATATGAAATATTAATTAAGATATTAAATATTCGGTTTTTTGATAAAGTGAATAAATAAATTATTAGGTGTTAACGATATTCTAATTTGGAACACTCAATGTGATGTATTAATATGGTAATTAGTTAGGATATTCGCCCACGTATCGACCTAAAAACAATGTAATGGAAATTCAATTAATAATTAATGTGTTGAAACATAATAGATTAGGTTTAGGTGTATAAACCGCATATTCGAGTGGGGCCAATAATAAAATATTACGCATTACAAAAATAGGAGTTAATTAAATTCATAAATAACCGCCATCAGACTGAATGAATATTACACTCGTATCGTAAAATTTTGGGAAGTTCATTAATTTATTGATTAACATTATCAAATTGACAGTTTTCTTATATATATATATATATATATATATATATATATATATATATATATATATATATATATATATATATATATATATATATATATATATATATATATATATATATATATATATATATATATATATATATATATAATCAGACAAAACTGTTACAGTTCCCACCAAAAACCCACAAAAAAGATTCAAGTACCTACGAAGTACATGTGCGATAAGATAACCGCCGGTTAGTCTGTTGTAATTTTGAAATGAAAACTAAATTAAGATTGTCGATTGATTTATTGTCTCGGAATTTTGTTATCGTGATGCGCGCGACATTAACATCATAGAGAGACAACTATATATAGCATTAAACACCTTATTTATGCTCCTACATAAAATTATGTTAATATTCAAATAGCGCATATCCGCCATGTAGAGATAACAAAAATTAGTATGTATACCTATGTATATATTACTATTCTAATAACATCGATGTTGTATACATGAAAATTATGTGTAATAAATTATTATTTTCATAATATTGAGTAAATTCTGACATCTCGTTCCTCGTGTGTGCAATAATCAAAGCCAAAATTATAGGTTCTTTGTGTACGCCACTATATATACTCGTATGACTAAAATATCCATAAATGATGGTACAAACATAATGTTTTATGCTAATAGCGTTATTAAGGCATACAGATGTGGTCCGCATATTTCCTTTTTGAAAAATAGGTGATCGATATTAAAAATATTAAATTGCAATTTCGATATTCCATAGTACTAGTACCGCTTTACTTCATATCAATATTGATACCGCCGTCCTATCGATAATGGTATGATATGCATCCTGGTATTATTATGATTTCAGCAAAGGATTCGAAAAATTTAATCTTTTAAGTTTAGTTAAGAAATTGCTTTCTTGTTTAAAATTCACGGTTTGTCGCTTAATTCTGTTTTATCTGCTGGGGGCTCTCAGTCAGTTAGGATAAATTCTGGTGTTTCCGATATTTGTAGTACTAACTAGGGCGTTCTACAAGGCTCAGTCTTAGGACAATTTCTATTTATATGATGTACATAAATGACCTGCCATTTATAATCTCCAATAGTAATTATCACCTACTGTGGGCAAAAAGTAGTAAGACTTTAATTTAAATTTCGCGCGGAAAACCATTCGTCGAAATATGTGCCAAATGTCACTTCGGCTCAATTGTGGAGAAATTCTGAAGGGGATGCAGGGGTGTAATTTTGCAAAAATTCGCTGACTCAATATATCGAAAATGCATTGCATGGCCTGTCGTTCAAGATTATCGTACTTTTTCATTGATGTCACTATGGTTATTTGATAGGCCATAATGTTGATCAACTTCGGCCCAATTGTGGAGAAATTCTGATGGGGATGCAGGGGTGTAATTTAGCAAATTTTCTCTATTTCAGTAAATCGAGAATGCATTGAATGGCCTGTCGTTGAAGATTAACGTGCTTTGTCATTGATGCCACTATGGATATTTGGTGCCATAATATTGGTCAACTTCGGCCCAATTGTGGAGAAGAGGATGCAGGGGTGTAATTTAGCTGTTATACGATTAAGCCTAAGTTGACCAACATTATGGTATTACCTTTCGGCTGGAAACTTTCGGCTAACTTTAACAGTATGAGTCTTGGATCTATGCTTACGACCCGAAAACAGACCCGAATATCGTGCCAAAGGTGAGCCGAAGCCGAAACAACCACGTCAAAGCAAGTCAAAAATCAAGGTGATGTTGACAGTTTTCTTCGATGATCGAGGTATGGTGCACTCCGAATTCCTTCCGACCAGCCAAACTGTCAACAAGAATACTATTTGAGTGTTATGCGTCGTTTGCGCGAAGCTATTCGTAAAAAGAGGCCTGAATTATGGGTCGACAACTCTTGGTTTTTGCACCACGATAATGCACCTTCTAATACTGCATTGGTTTTACATGATTTTTTGGCCAAAAATTCCATCCATATCGTTCGGCTATTCTGGAAATTGACTTTAATAACTGTTTCGAGGATTGGAAAAAACGTTGGCATACGTGTATTGAGGCCGGGGGATTACTTTGAGGGGGACGAAATAGATTTGGAGAAATAAATAAAGAATTTTAAAATGATGAACAGTCTTACTATTTTTTGTATATGCAAGTAAATTTTCCCGTTAAAATGTTAGTAAATTTTCAGTATGTTAATAACAAAAGTCATCTTCTAAGAGACTCATACACAGGGTTTATTTCCACAACATTCAAATTAGAAATCTGTTCTATAAAATTCAAAAGATTGGCATGTGAGTAGGTTTTCTGGAATGTTCATTATCTGGTCTCTTACCGGGACAAACGAACCGAACGATTCCTGGGATCGGCGATATAATGGCTCTTTTACAAAGAAGTGGAATGCTTTTGATATGGTTTCTTACCAGGACAAACGAATCGAACCGAATCATTCGATCGAATCATGAGCATTCCAGAAAACCTACCCACATGTCTATCTTCTGAAATTTGTTCAACAGATTTGTTTATTGGAATTTGATGCCACAACTCCTTTATAACAGACCTGTTATTTGTATCGCCGAACCCAGGAATCTTTCGATTTATTTGTTCCGTTAATATAACGTACTCGTACCATGAGCGTTCTAGAAAACCTACCCACATGTCAACCTTTTAAAATTTGTTGAACAAATTTGTTAATTGAAATTTGATACAACAACCACTTTGTAAAAGACCCGTTATTTATATCGCCGACCCCAGGAATCGTTCGATCCGTTTGTCCTGTTAAGAGAAGGTGAAACGAGCATTCCAGAAAACCTATCCACTTTTCAATATTTTGAAATTTGTTGAACATATTTCTTAATTTGAACTTGTTGCAAAAACCTGTTGATTGTGCAACGTTTATTGCATGCAACAAATTTGCAATTTTTTTGGGATATATTTCACTTGGGTAAATTATTTCATAGAACTGGAGATACGCAACAATCAAAATATAAATATGTTTCTCGCTGTAACCAAACCATTGAATCTAAAGATGTCGGTCGCTGTAACAGAGTCACGCTTATGTGGCCAGCTCTGTTCACAATTTGATTAAAAGTTATTTCACTATTTAAACTTATCGGTCCTGAACCTGTTTTTTATTGTATCATTTAACATAACAGCAATAAAAACTTTTATTTTTTGCCTATCGCATAACATATTGTCTATCGCATCGATGTATCACTGAATTTTTGCGTTTTTCTTCAAGAAGAATCATCTAAGAAACCTCTTTTCGAATCTGACAGATTATACCAACCTTAAAATAAAGTTATGGTATTATTTATTATGTTTGTAGCTTTGTTGGAAGACGTTCTCAGGTACTCAATTCTCGCAATATTGCAGACGATCAACTGCAACCTATTTCTAGGTTGAATTTCCTTCAGTTTTCCTTCAGAGCACCCTTACGCCCTTAAATAAAAAAAAAATAAAAATTGCTTATCTGCAATAACTTACAAAGAACTGTAGTTCAGTCTATTTCTCTGTTCCATTTAGAACTTTATGATTTTGCTTGTGTTCAAATAATACCATAACAAAAATATTTGAATAACAAAGATTTGAACCAAACAAATTGTATAATTCCCGATGTATCTCTACAAATCACCGGCTGTGTATGTCTATACATATCGGTATATTTTATTGAAACAGAAATCTTGGATTCAAAATAAACATTGACGTGCCTGCGGCATTTCTCTTTCCTTGTTCAACCAGCACTGATGTGGGGAAAATATTCATTCAAAGAATACTCCAACTCTCATTTTACTGATACCATTCGCATTAAAAAATTAATTAACGCAATTAAAATATAATTAAAATTTTTTAAATATACAAATATTGATTGAACATATTATTATCTTTTAATTACAACAATAATACATTATTGTGTAGTGGTGGAAACCACGGCATTTTACTCCTACACCATACAATTATTTTTCCAACAACTAAATAGATAAATGAAAAATAATTTTTATGTAAACGATAATACCGATTGTATAGTAAAAAATACCCCATATCAATAAATCAAGTGTTCAACATGTGGTCAATTTAGTTTCACCTGAAACATTTACTCAAACTATATAAATACATTCAAGAGGTAATTTGACTGATAAATATTGTTGTGTACGTAAGAGCTTCGTAACATGATGGAAGGTGAAAAAAAACTATTACTTTTGATTTTCTACATAGATAGGCTACCTATTGATTTTTGGTTTAATGCTACACCGTGGGTGCACGAATATGTAATTATGGTCTAATTTCCCATGACCGGAACACAGCCAAAAGTTTATTATGATTTTAGTTATTAAACAAAGTGACAGATGGAGAGCCCCACGTCCGTCATTCAATTACAGTATAAATGTTGGCTTTAGAGCAATGGATGGCTACTTATTGTTCCGAAAACTTTATCAATACTTACACAAGATAAATTATAATGACATTTTCATCTCTAGAGAAAAACTTTTAAAAATATTCGTGTGTTGCATAATCCATTTAAATTGCATAACCCACGCATTTTTGATGAAAATTGTTCTTCTGTTTCGTTTCATTATAACATTACTTACTACTCTATGATCAAACCAACATACTATTTTTGAAAGACGTTTGAAGACAGTACAGCAATTTAAACGGTGATTTTTTACAATAAATTACAATAAACCTGTAATATTTTGACAGTTCAATGCCGCAACAAGCATCGGATACATCTACTTTAGTTGTGTTTCATATCGCGTATTACAAAACATAGACTTAATTATTTATCAACGGGCAATTCTCCAAGTGTGTGAAGTTATCCCCGTATTTCATCCCAGAAAAATAAAAAATGTTCATCAGGCAATACTAGTTATATCCCATCCCAGGATTTTTAAATTCATTCCAGAAAATTTTAAAAATACACAAACCAAGATAAAACTAAATCCAAAGTGCTAATTCTTAAAATATCTATGATAAAATGACAAGCCTTATGTTGAGATTGACGCTAAAGCATCCTGGGATGGCCCATTTTAAATAAAATATACATTTTAAATTTAAACGAATGGTACTCTGGAACCTAAAGTGTCGTAACCGATCTTATTTGATATCGATTGGATATAATGGGTAATATCTGCAAATAAAATTCCAAGACCATCCGTATGTTATGATTGGCGCTATGGGGCCATATGTGTAAATGGCCGGAACCTGAAATGTCGTCACCGATTTCTTCTTGAGTTGTGAATCGGTTGTGATGTGATCGGTTACGACTCTTTAGGTTCCAGGGAACAACTACAATTGGAATCGATGTTCTTGCAATCGTATCAAAGATGGTCCCATCGTCGGTTAAATGATTAATATTGTGCTACCAAAAAGATCCTTCAATACGATAGTATGTGTATATTATTCAGGCCGCCGTTAACTTAATATGGCGACCAGCTAAAACTAGATTTTGTTTTGACCAATTCAGATTTTATTATTGTGTTTACAAAAACCAGGGGCGGAATCGTAAACGCCACACGGAAATTTTAAACGGTAATGAAATATGGGACATAATAGTTTTGCCAGTTTTGTTCGAACGAATTTATAGGGTTTTTTGAAACAATAGAATAAAACCGGTAGAATTGCTGCTGTTTTTCCATTTTAAATTTGAATACATTCTAGAATTTTAGCACGGCGTTCCTGATTCCGCTCCAGATTACTAGTTAAAACTAAATTGGTATGTGAAAATTAATTCAGATTGTGTTTACCAGACAGACCAAAATTTAATAAATCTTCTAATCAATTTTGGGGTTTGGGCGATTAACATCGCCACAATCAAATTTTTATTTATTTAAAAACAATTTGATTTAAGATTTAACTTTAAAGTTTATTTAATTATAAAAAGTGTATCAGTGTCCAATCCAACACAATGTAAATTTTTTTGAGCGATTTCCGGGTCCCATTTGGAAACGGGCAAAGATAATAAAAACTTGCTCCATGTCGTCAACGAACTTGACGCGGCTACTATCGCTCTGAGGAACCAGCCCGAAGAGTTAGTTTTTAACAGCCGAAATAATGTATTCCGCGAACAAAATCAACAGCGGCAAACATAAGTTTGCGCATGCAGTACTGTCTCTTTCATCAGCACAGGCGGTACAGGGCGAATATATTTTACAAGACCCTCCGCCATAAATAAGTACGAGGCAATAAAGCGAGTACTAACTGCTAATTTGGTAAATAATATTACATTCCTGACCATTGGCGCCGACTTGAGCGTAATCCCACATTATGAATGTTTTAGTTTGAGCTCGGGTTTTAGCTCCCGATTTAGTTCTTCTAGCAGCAAACGTTGCTGAAATAAATACTTACAGCACCAAATTTGATCCAACGTACATAACATAAATCGTTTAATTATTGACGCGGATTTCTTAACAAAATTCGGTTTGAGTGGATCTGAAAATCTAAAAATCCGCAAATTGATTGATTGATGACTAACAATACAATCAACGCAATACTAGCATGCGTTGATATACAATCTCTGTTTTTCGCAATCAACAATGTTTATTGTGCTTTGCAAAGAAATTTTCTTTAACTGATCCATCAAACTAAAACTCTCAGGTAATGCACAAAGTAGTACACCACATCGTCACTGCCGAGCATTTACCATTGGAGACCACGTAAACTTGATCTAAACCGCCAACCTTCTCGTTCTATCCGGAACTTCTTGTACTTATGTCATGGAGTCTGAATAAGAAAATTTCGAGGGGTGTATGTTTACTTGGTTAATTCTCTAATCGCATCTGAACTGGAAATTCTTGACGTTTGCAGTGAACCAACTTTTGCCAATACCGAGAAGTAGGTAATTGACATTCGTTTGTGTTCCATGTTCATCACCCATCTAATACTAAATTGGAGAGTAACAAACGGTATTCTAACTTCTGATCACGGGTGTTTTTTAGTCTGGATTCTTAGAAACCGCCGTTAAAACCTTATCGAATTAAAAAAATTACAAACTGGGCACTCTACTCCGGATAACTGTCGATTTTGCATCACTCGCCTAGTATATTGATTCCCTTGCTGTTGAATGCAATTTCGAATGCTTTTAAAAATGCTTGTCTGCTAATTAACAACAAAAAACTCAGAACAAACTTTTCTGGTGCTCTAAGTTTTAAGCTTAGAAAAAAACCATTCGCAGTGAAACTAAAAAATGTGTCACAAATCTTCAAGCCAATTTGAATAATTGACTGGTTGCTCAGGAAGTCTACAAAAAAAATGTAAGATCTGTTCATAGATCATCCAGGCATAGTTTTACTGACAAAATTAGTAGACAAAATTTTGCCCAACCATGGCCATTGCAGACTTGAAGCTCTTCGTTCAAATAAAGGAAAATTAACCTCTTCAAAAAAGAGGTTGAGGAACTGCTTCTCAGTGTTTATTTTCCTGATTGTGATCATCATCGTTTTCAATCCTGTTCCCACTGAACATGCTAGTACTTTAGTTCTTGCGGTTGATTGGTCTATCTCGCAAAGGCTAATTACGTACGACGTTCTGGATTGGAGTGTGTTCTCCTTTGCACCTTTGTTCTTGATGTGATTTTTCCCGCTGAATTATAGCAAGACTATCCTACAATTAAAGACCATGCGCTTTTTATTTGCCAAATTTGTTTGGTCTATAGTTTCATTATAGCATGTGGAAAAGGGGTCGAGCCGTTTTTATACATAAAACTGGCTGGTAGGATTACACTGACCCTAAGAATTTTCGCCAAATAAGTCCTTGAACTTATGAAATCGTTAGATAAGAATTGGTGATAGATTCATTGGGAACCACCTCTTGTAATTTCCTCCCTTTAACATACGCTGTGTGAGTTTTGGTGAAAGCTTCGGTGCCTATTGTCCAACGTTTGCCACTGTGCATTTGAAGCGCTAAGTTGTGAAGCTGAAAATCTCAAAATCGTCTTATGCATTGACTACAAGGCTGTGCTTAATGCTTTGAGTAACCCCTTGGTTAATGCTAAGCTTATCAGAGAGTGTAAAGGATTCATTAATTTTCTTCGCAGTTTTAAGAAAGTTGCAGTTATGTGGGTGTCAGCCCACTCTGACATTTATGACAAGGAGATTACAAATTCCTAGGCAAAAGTGAGTTCACGCTCTGTAATAGTGGTAAAGTCGCAATTAAATATATTTTCCTATATCTATTAAGGCAGCAATGATTGAACACAATTGATTGTCGTAGAGCGACACAATTAATTGCTGTGCCAGATACCTTGACAAAATATAGCCTAAATTCTCGTTGTGATTCTGACTATGGGCATGGTCGTTTCATTGAACATCTGAATCGCATGCAGCTGGCTCCAACTATCGTATGTTATGACTGCTTAGAGGCTAACGATGATAGCATTCATTATGTAGGTAGCTGTCCTGCTTTCAATAGGGTCAGATTCTATGTTGTACATTCCAACCTGATTGATGTAAATCAATTAACGTCCCTGGTCTAAACTAATTCAGTTTGTCATTCTGTCATTCTGTACGCACGTGCGTAAGCCTGTCTGGCTAACCGCACAATTTCTGATCGTTATCCGATCCCACATATACGGAAAATTTATCCACTCAATTACATGGAAGTTGGGTCGCACCCGACGATATTTACAAGACTGGAATTACCACACCAGTTCGCTTATATTAGAATTTACTCGAATGCCATTTGGCCTCCAAAATGTGTGTTTGGGACTAGCAATATTTAACTTCTCAGTCACAAAAGTACTTCTATGTACTGGCCTTGTGGGGATTTCCCAATATTTTTTAAACTACAATTTTGGCACTATGAAAATAAATTTTTGGTACAGTTCTTTCTATTATGTCAAAACAAAAAGTAGTTTTGAAAACTTTTTCTTTCTTCTTAGGTTTAGAAAATTTACAAAGTTTTTTTTATCGCGAAAAATTAAAATATACGTCTTAATATTAAATAATAAGTTTACACTCTAACTAAAAATAAATGATTGGTGGGACACACACTTCCACCAAAGCTTTCTGCCGTCCGAATGACGAATTAATGCAATTGGACAACTCCCAGCACCACAGAACGTTGTTACAACTGATTACGTTCACATAAATTCAACAATTTGTCGGTATGGTAAATTACTACCACCGATTCATTCCAAAACTCGCAGAGATAGTTATCCAAATCCACACGCAATTGGTAACACTTCTCAAGAAACCCAAAACCCAAAAGAAAACGATTTTCTCGGCCTGAAGAATGTAAAAATGCATTGTTTCATCTCAAGAAAAGCATAGAAAAAATAATTTTTCTAGCGGAATTTGGTAACCCATAGCATTTTTATCCAAATAGCGTTTTGAATTTGAAAGAAAATATTCCGTATTTGAAATAGAGAATTACTAGCAATTTATCAGGCGATAAAGTAATTTTGCAACTTTGTCGAAGGTCGAGAACTCCAAGAAACGTAATCTAAGGTAATCGCCATTTAGATTTTGTGGCTGCTAACAATGATTGCTGATTTTAAAATTTTTGAGTAAGGTTAGATATTAAAGTGATGAATGACCATCAAAAGAGACACTTTTGTTCTGATAGTGTCTTTAAGTACGCCTCGTAACCAATAAACCGAAATGAGTTGGAAAAACATGAAAATATTTAAATATCAATTGACATCAGAGAATTGAACAAGTTGATTGTGTTCATATCGCCTATCTTTCTTCGATATATTCAATTAGTATCTCTTCTAAAGATCTAAAGTAACAGTAGCTATTAGAATCTCTGTATTTCCTAGTCTACATGCTTAGATAACGTTAAGACCCATGTCATATACATAATAGATTTCCTGAAGGTGAAACTCCTTTTAACAAACCAAATTATCTTACAGTACAAAATGGTTAAATGAAAATTCGATTCAAAGCAAAGAAATATTTGTCTTTACAATTAAATCAATTGTATATTTGCTTATCGGACATGTACGAGTATAAAAAAAAAGATAATCGGTAATTGCAACAACACCGGATACCTTTATTTCCCATTTATGCAACCCACTCATCACGTTGTTTTTGTTCCATTGTACATCCTTTCGTTAAACCAATATACGAAGAAAATGTCGTTCCGTAGTATAAATTGAAACAAAATAATAGGAAATTTCGGGATATGCAATAAATAAAAAGGATATCAATGGTAGGAAATACAGAAATGTGTCATGAAAATATTTTTTAATAAACAATGAACACTGCGTATCTCTAGTAAACAAAACATAAAATATCTCATAACGAAATTTTCTTTTTCATTTTCTTCTCGTGTTATGTAAATAAAATAAGAAAATATCTCTGATATTTATTGGTTTTTGGTCGATCCAATATTAGCTATACATATTTTCAGTAAACACTGTATATGGTTTGGAATTGAATTAATGTTACGAGTAGAACAAAAAATTAAATAAAACAAATTGCTCGTAACATGATACATATTGAAAATTAAAATAAACTTTACGTTGTTGGCTACATAGAAAGCTTCTCGTATTGTACATAAGTCCCACGGTAAACGTATAATTCAATCTGGGAAATAATCACGTGTTTTTTCGCATACAAAAAATGTTTAGACGATTATGTTTGTGATAATTTTCTTTGTACGGCTATTGAGTCAAACTCTAAAGAGTTTAGAAATATAAATAACTATTTATAGACTTTCTGTAAGACTGATAGCTAAAGTAAGGGAGAAATAAAAAATTATTTTCGTAAAGTTATATAAGAGCCACTGTGATAAGCGTGCAACAATAACAATGTTCTTGAAACTCCGCACGCTCAGCTTGGATTTTGTTGTCTATGTTTTGAATAAGGGTATACACTCTGCTTCATTTAATTACGACCACCTATTATATTGATTTCAAATGTTAATGAAATAACAGACACCAACAGTTAGACCGTTATCTGCATTTTGTTACAAATCTAATAATCTACTTCGTCAATCTTCGTTGATTCCGATCGGCAGAGAAATCTATGTAAAACTAAAAATTTCGAAAAAAACAACTAGCACTGTTATTTATATGCTAAACTATTTTGATTTCATTGCTTTTCACACAGCTCCCTCCTTTAGCACAAATAGTTTCGAAAATTCGTGAATGCATCAAATCGCAGAGGATGTCCAAATAATTTACATTAATTTTATTTCAGGCCATTTTAATAGCTGCTATCAATGATAGTTTATCTTCATATTGCTTGCCCTCTCCATACACTTCCCTTGAAAGCCACCCCACACATTCTCCATGATATTGAAATCTGGTGAATGTGGAGGCCATGGCAGCAATGACACAGCTTCGACTCTTATCCAGGCTGCAATAATTCTTACTGTGTGGATTGGGTCATTATCTTGTTGAATCGCCTCTTCCAAGATAGCTTTGTATCAAATTGCAGTCAGTTTCTTGCTAGGAAAAGCTAAGTCAATTGTTCCTTAGTACGAAATGGCTCTCCAAACCATTACGCCACCTTGTCTACTATTGTTTGTTCAAAAATATTTCCTCTTTTCGTAGATCATGAAAATTAAACTGATGTCCATCAGGACCATCCAAATTAATTTTATTTTTGTTCGAAAATACAACACTTTACCATTCTTGCTTTCATGCCGTGTGCTTTTTGGCAAATTCCAATCGGTTTGATTTGCGTGATGCAAGGGATCGCTCAAAGGAGGTTTTTTTTAAGTTTTTTTTAATGATGCTTAGTATTATTAACCACACGCCGAACCGTTGATAAGATAGCTTTGACTCCAGTTTTAGCATTAATTTTTACCGCTGATAAGCATGGATTTGAAGCAGTCCGAATAATCGCCCGTTTATTCGTGAGAGTTGTTGCCTTTGCAAAGCGTTCTTTTCTGTTTTTTCCATAATTTTCAATATTGATGAAAATAACTATTTTTCGCTTACATATTTATACTGCTATTTTATAATTTGAGAATCCTTATTTCTTCCTTTAAAACTTCGATTTTTGCTTTTTTGCTTCCTGAAACCCTCTTCCCTTTAACCATTTTGGGGGCTGTACTGTAGTAAAATACAGGAATGCTCTGAGATATTTAGGCTACATAAAGTAATATTTCCAAGTCTCACCATTCCGAGTTTTCTCCAACGACTGGATGATTGCTGTGCCGTAACTAGTGCAGAATCCTTGGAACCACTACTGGGAACTCATTTTCCAGGTAGCTCTGAATCTGCACCACAAGCGTCTAAGAACCACAGAGTCGTAGGCACTGTAAGCCAATTATAATCAGGAGAAAAATCTTAGCCTTATAAGTCATCAGGACACGATCAGGATGCCCAACAAACAACTGACTTAACCTTACCCTGGATGAATATTTTCTTCAAGGGCAGCCTAGAACTCTGCCACATTCCTAGTAAATGGACTGAAGTAAATATAATATTTATAACGGGTGTTTTTTAAGCCTGATAGAACTTGAAATTGTCAAAAATAACACAAAAAATTAAATTGTAATCAAATTTTATTTTTTATTCGTAAGATCAATACATGGCATTAATGTTTGGAAATGATCTGGCCTTCAAGGCGTCAGTTATTGCTGCTGCTGGCATAAACCAGTGACTCCAAGTAGCCCCACAGGAAATAATCGAGAGATGTCAAATCACACGAACTTGGAGGCCAATTAACAGGTCCATTTCTCGAAATCAACTTATCGCCAAATTTTGATTTTAATAAGTCGATGGTTGCGGTCGCCGTATGGCACGTAGCGCCATCCTGTTGTAATCACATCTCGTCCGGATCAATGTCATCCATATTTTCAAAAAAAAATCATTGATCATCGTGCGCTAATGATCTGCATTGACCGTAACGCGATCCCCGGTTTCATTTTTAAGAATATAATATAATAATTTTTAAGATTTTTTAAGAAATAAGGTCCGATGATGTCACCAGCGTGTAAACCGCACAAAACACGCACATTCCTTCGACATGTTGATGTTATTGCATCCTCTAGAGAGTATGTGGTGCAAAATCTATCCACAGTTCGACAGATGGATTACTCAGTTGGACGATTATGTGTGCCATAAAAATCACGAAGTCGTCTATAAGTTACGCGAATTGACGACTGATTTTCAAAGTAAATTTTAATGATTTCGTAGCCTTGTTCAAGCGTGAGTCTATACATGATGGTTTGCCAGAGTATATTTTTCATAAAAATTTAATTTTTTGTTTTATTTTTTACAATTTCAAGTTCTATCAGGCTTAAAAAACACCCGTTACCTAAGGCGGGAAAAAGCTCACATTGTAATCCCAAAGACCTTAGACCTATAAGTATAGCCTCTTCCATACTAATAATTTTTGAAAGACGGATATAAGCTCACATTAGGAGTTCGATTGAACCAAACAGGCTATTGAAATCCGAACGTGCATATGGCAAGAGAAAATCTGTGGAAACTGATCTCCACTCAACTGACGTGTGTTTTAGTGGAGCTCTTAGGAACCTCTCCACTCAAGCACTAGAGATCCTCTTTCAGATATCCTAGATAAACAAATGGCAGCGATCTCAGCTATAAGGCTCAACTCCATCTCCAGATTGAACTGTATTAATACACTCATCTGTTCTAAGAAATAGGAACATCCCAAATGCTACCGATTATACCATCCCGCCACCATCTTTTGATCAGAGGTTTAGGACTAATATTCGCACCATAATTAAATGTTAATGTCGGAAAGCCGTTGGCTGGTTGAGGTATAATGTAATATCTGCAAGGTATATTCGAATTTTTAGGGATAGTCAGTTTTCAATTAAAACGCTCAAAGCATACTTTCTTACGTCGAAAGCAGCCCAAAATTGTTTCTCTATATCTCCCTGATGTGAGTGCCAGTTGGTCTAGTAGTGTTTCATGCGTAATACCAAGACAGATCTGGTCAGAACTAAACCTGTAAAGATTTAGACAGCTGGCATCATGGTGGTGATGCCAGGTAAGCATGCGTACTGCTTTGCACCTGTTCCCGTCTAACGCGTAGCAGACTGAAATTCATGGTGGCTCATCTCCTAAATGGCTTGACGCAAAATGAACGTAGATGAGGAGAGAAAACAATGTGGCACGGCTACGGACCTCACTGTGTCTATGTCGGTCATTTAGGACAACCACTTTAACCTAATCTAACCTATTCGGTCCACAAGATCAGCGTGCCAGTAACGCCTACAAAGACAGCATAGAAAAATTTAATTCAAATCAACAATATTATCAGAAATTACTACAACAACAAATGCCCATATTGGAGTCAACATTCAACTTAATTAAGCATAATGACGAAGGAACCAGTCAAGAATTTGAAACATTCACTAATATCCTGAACAATATAATGTTTTATGAAGAATTCGCTGGCTTAACTCTTCATACAATGATGGAATTGTTCAATGTTCGCCCATTTTATTCCTAAAAATGTGAAAAATATGCAGAACCGACATAAAAATCCCGCTGGCTCAGAGAGCACGATTTAATTTATTGTAGTAATTCCTTCTAACCGTCAGCTGGAATACGTATAAATCAAAGCAAATTTTAAATACCTGATGGTCGCCTTGTATCAAAATCAATACGTGACGCTCTCTGCTGATGAATTAAATTAATAAACCTCTTTTAATAGGGAGTGCCTCATCTGCAACATTCACCAACCATTGGCGATTTGGGAAGCGGAACTACTCAAACAAACTGGTGACATTCCAACAAGCTGTCAAATCAGTAAAACGGTCGTCACTACGGAATTCATCAACATAAGAAACGGCTAGAAACATCAACATCATTATTCCTCCTAGCTGTTCGTGTTGCGGTTACGTAGTTTATGGTCAGATAAATAAAGGGAATATGTTGAGAATACAACATGCATAATAATCAGTCTGAAATATTTCCAGACACCTGACACCAATGCAGTAAACATTAATTTTAGTAAGAGTGTTCTCTCGTGGTAATCTAATTATAAACAAAAATGGTAAAACAAATAGACATAGCTCCAGCGAATTTAAACGCAAGTTGTCTAATCGTTCTATACAGTGCCACTTAAACCAAAATGTGTACATTTTTGGAGAAATTTTGCAAAAAATATTAAACAATATATCCTTCTACGAGTTGTATTATTAGTGTCAATCAATTTTCAAATATGAACCCATGTTTTGACATAAAATCATTAAAATACTCGTAATATGGGCAAAAAATTAGGAAAAAGTTCAAAAAGTTATTTCGATTCCAACCCATACATCCATAAATAAATATTATGGGAATTACACCACAATCGATGTGCACATGAAATTATTCCAATTTATTTCTGTAAAATTGATTATTATCTGGGCCACAGTAACTATTTATACGTACACGCATAAACGAGCATAAGTATGTTACATTATAAATTGAAACGGATATCATCAGAATATTATCATATTTTCAAAAAATATAATTTAATTTTCGGTTTCGGAATATTCACCTCCAACGCTGTATGTGTGACAATATAGCTACGTATGTTGATTTACAAGGATATTGAATTTATAAATTCATACATTTACAAAAAAAAAAAAATCTCATTTTCCACCAATACCTAAGTGTGTCCATCATTTAAATTGAATTTTATTATCAAATCAGAATATCATTAAATGTATCTGCTGAGCATCAAATGTAATGTAACATTTTAGAATATTGTAACGAATTTCGTTATATAACGTAACGATACAATATTCGAAGGTTGAATCGTTACCACCAAGTGTTGGCATCCATATCCACACTCACATAATAACCTCATACGCTTCAACAATTGGAAGCAAAGAAAGGAGCATTTTCTATACCTGGGTCACTTCTATTATAAATAAGTTTGTATCATTAAAACATAATTTGGGCTTTCCCGCTAGCTTCCGGAAATTGTTGGCGCTTTACTTTTTGATGAAATAAATTCATACACTATAACCAAGGAACACAACGAAAGAGTAGTCACAGATTTTTTTACGGTAGCCAAATAGACATTACAAAACGTTTTACTGATTAATATTTTTTTTTCAGTCGTACGTCCGTAACTCGCAACATTTGGTATCAGAAGTGGTAGTTCGCAAATACCAGTAATGGTTGTTAACATAAACACCTTCACATTCGAGAAATTGAAGGATAAGCCACTGAGTCTCGGGCATAAGGCAACAAAAATGAGCTCATGTCGAGGATACGAAGCGCTATGAAACACGAGGCTGATCCGAGAGAGAGTATAAATCGCGACAATAATCAAATAAAAAATTATCTGTGGATTCATTAGAAGGTAGAAGTCCAGCCTTCCGAACACAAGTAGAAAATAAGAGAACTGGGGCGATGGGTCAGTTAAAAACAAATATATCAAAACAGACGTCCATTCGCTAACACCAGAAAGCAACCTTGGACTTAGGATATATGTTTGGCATTACTTCACATGAAGGAAATGTAAGCGGTACAGGCTCATGTCAATATTGACCGGCAAGCCGCAATATTCCATTTCCATAAACAAGAAAGAGGCAGCAGAGTGTCAAATTTGCATAGCTATGACCAGAACAAGATGGTCTGTTGAAGAGAAATAAAGCCCCTTGGAAATGAAATTAGTAAGTACGGACGAGTTTTGAGACCCATACCTAGCAAACTATTTTCAGAGGCCAGCAGATGAAAACCTTTACTACAGAACCAGTTGACGGAAGTTCAAGTGGAATTTGACAGACTCCGATATTCGATGGGGAGACTCATTTAAGAATTTTAAAGTGCAATTTTAAACGGCAGTAGAGCACCATGATTTTGCCTTGAGGGAGCGCCTCAATGCGCTTGCTTTGGGTTTTCGAGGAAAATCTGCAGATATCTTGCAAACTGTATCAGCAACCGAAAGGAGTTCAGAGCGAGAATTATGCAAGATACTACTTCAAAACAAGCGACCGCTACGTGGAGGGAGTTTGCAAGATCTAGAAGGAGAATTAAAAAAATTGGCGGTAAGTTTACGATAATACTCCTTCAGTGAGCAGATTGATATGAACGCATTCATCAGTGCTGTTAAAGTCGATCATCTGAAACTTTATTTGAGGATGCAAAGCGAAAATCAAACCCCTGGATTAAGTATTGGCGTTGGCATTGCAATATGAAGCTTGATTCAAGGGGTTATTATAAGAGCGATGTGACATTAAAAGTCTAAGAAGATGTTTCAATGCTTCAGGTGTGGGAAGTTATGTGACATCAAAAATTATAGACAACGATGGAAGCCTGATTTCCCAGTGAGACATTGCAAAATCTGTGCTTTTATATTAGATTACGCTTACTCCAGAAATGATATATATATATATATATATATATATATATATATATATATATATATATATATATATATATATATATATATATATATATATATATATATATATATATATATATATATATATATATAGGATCGACACCATATTTCGTGAAACAAGAAAGAGTCCAACCATTTTGAATATACAAGTGAGTGGAAATACATACAACAAAAATATAAAAACCGAAAAACTATGGTGATAGAAATACAACCCGCATTTTAAAACCGGAACAGTCGAATAGTTTAGTGTGTGGGGCTAGCTGATGGAGAAAAAGCTCGCGCGTTTTAAACTCAGACAGGGTGCTTGAGACGTTTTGTTCTGTGTATCACGTGTATTGTTTACAAGCCAGTAGGCGATATAGTAAAAAAATAAGCTATACGAACTTCGACAGTGAGTTAGTCCAGAGATCATGTCTAGTGGACATGGTACTTAAGAGCTCCGGTTCAAAACTGGGCCAAACCGAATTGGCCCAATTCTGAAAATGTAAAAATTATATAGCTGCAGCATTATAGAAATTGTTTACAAAGAAGAAGGTACAGTTTTCTTAAAAATGTATTCACAAACTGTATACTTTTCGCCGCTGTGGTGGTAAGCTCGGTGTTCGTGTATAACCATGTAGTACAGTGATAAAGTGCGAGCGTCTTACAAGTACTTTGTAAAATCCGAGACGAGATGAGCGGAAATAAGGGTGGGCTTTTGTTAGTTGTTGATTGAATCCATTCAGTTAAGACACAATGTCAGTAACATTAGTAGTGCTTAACTGGAAGATTTAACTGTAAAACTGGGCGATCACCGCGCCATGAAGGAAGCAGCCAGCAGAACTCAGGTGAGTTGCTATTTCATCTCCTTATTTTTTCTAGTTCTCTTGTCCGTGATCGGTTTGGCGGTAAGGGTGGTGATCGTTGATTTGTCTAATCAATTTTTGATTTAAACGATGGCTCTGTCATCCTGCTCTCACGAGCTTAGCTGGCGCCCAAATAAATCATAGAAGTTAGGAAACTTGTCTATTCAAGCCACCGTGGTTCTAAACATTGTCAAGGCACATTACAAAACTCACACGAAAGACATATATTTATAGTTCAAATAGTTTTTAATGGTATAGTTTAATATTAAATACAAATAACTAATTGATTTAATATCGATTGGCATATGATTTATACTGGTCATTTGATAGGTCATTGAAATCCAATTAAATTACAAAAAATAACAATATAAATTGAATTCAAAATAGTCATTCAATCTCAAATTACATTTTATAAACACTGGTATGATGTACAGGAAAATGAAATGGAATTTCAATTCACATATTATAAAGAAAGACAATTAAATGTCTTTAAGTTGTATTGTTTTTGATAGATATGTGAATAGCCTTGGATATATACGATACATATACTATAGACGAGAAGCGATTCGTATTTTGCTACACAAACAAAACTAAAATCAAAGCCATAAATAATTTTGACGGAATTTTCCACCCCCGCACGTTTAATCTTTCGCTTTCTTTCTAAAAACATTTATAAGAAAACTAATAAAAAAAGCTTAAAGCCCAAATACAAAAACAACAAGCAAATATCCCTTTATCCCTTTCCGTTTCATTTATTTGCGTAATTTTCTGTGTTTTCGCCGTATTACAAAAATACTGTAGGAGACCGAAACAAAAACCATTAAAATTCCTATCATTCTTGAGATTGTACATAGTCGACATGAAAATTGACATAACTTTTCTTTGTACCGTTGGAGTCGTCTATATAGAAGAGTTTTTGTTATCTTTAACCCTATATATAACCATACTGAATTCGAGATGATAGGCATTTTTATGTATTTTGTAATTAAATATTTTTTTGTATCCTAGACCTACATTTAAGATGTACACCTTTGTATTATATATATCGAATTCATGTTAATTTCGAAATACCGGAAAAATTTTCCTTTTTGCTATCCTCCAGTCAAAATTGCAGAATAAATCGATATTATATTAAAATCAACAGGTGGTAAACTAATATACGTATACATATACGATTTAATATATTAAGGATGGCGTGTGCCGTAAAAGGTGCCGCGGTGTGAATGAGTTTTTCTTCTTAAACCAACGCAACAATTTTTCATTGCAAATTCTTGTTGTTCACCCAATACAATACATATGTTTCGAAAATCGCAATTCTCGTGTCTATGACACAAATCACATAATATTCACTCATACACATATACCGGTATGTGACATTTCCACAACGCTATGTGGAATACAAAAGGAAACATCAAATATTATAATGAAGACCGAAGCCAACCAAAAATGTAAAAAAAAAAAAAATTAAAATAAAAAATAAAATTTTGTGTGTGACAGAAATTTAATTACAAAAATACATCGAGAAGTATTTTCATCATAGTCATTTGCGGAACGATGGCGATGATGATGACAATGTTTTAGAGGCCTCTGTCATGCATGCAACATAAAAATAAATGTTAATTGTCGTAAATTTATGATTGTTGTAATTGAAAATATTATGAAACATGACGAATTTGAATTATTAAAAAATAAATTCGTCCTCGCTTAAAAGCGCAATTTTACATTTTGCCTGTATAGACGAGAGACCGTATATCCAATTAGTCCGGATCCGTATACACAATGATACTTTGCAACAAACGTTTTCAAATCAAAAAGTATTTTACGATGAAAATATAAATTTCAGAATAAATTAATAAACAATTTTCTTGTGATTCGTAACGTGTCTACAGGTCAAACCCACAACATTTAAATTATAAATTTGAATTGTTTTGTTAGTTTTTCTTAAAAACGAAGATGAACTACTTTGCATTTTAGCGGTAAACAAATTTTGATGGTCATGTTGCGGTGTAGACAGGGGATAAACACAGGATTCGTTGATACAAGTAAGACTGGTGCTCACGCGGTTTTCTCACGGCGGCCACCAGTAACTGCTTCGTAAAAGGGTGGGCTAAACGAACGAATACATTACAGATTGTTACCCGCTTCTCAGCTATTCGTGTGGCCTATTATGAATCTAAAACAAACAAACCCAAAGCGGGACATAAACAGGAATAATGCTAATCTCTCAAAAACAACTTGTACGGGCAAAATTACGAAAAAAGGTGGTCTGAAATATGATGAAAAGCTCAATAAGATTCCGGTAACGCATAAAACGATGAAAATGATTACGGGATGCAAGGAGGTTTATCTGGCTCTTGGCCAATCCTCAACTAGACTTTCGACAGCCTATCAGCTTACCTTGATTCCGATATCATTCTGGGTAAGCGCTAATGATTTCTGGAAGGTGACGGCTTGAGCTTTTACCACCTTACTATAATTTTTGTGCACTATACTTCCGCCTTCCTGAGCCGTAGACTATACGTGGCAGTTATCTATAACCTAGTATCTTTTGCAACCGCCACTTAGTCTTCAATGCGATGCTCAAGAAGCACCTGTATTCAAGGAGCTCAGGAAAATGGAAGTATAATGCAGAAAAATTGGAGTAAGGTGATAAAGAATCTAGTCACCACCTATCATAAATTACGAGGGATTAGCCCTACTGGTATTGGAATCAAGTTAAGCTGATAGGCGTAGAAAGTCTTGGTGAGGTTTGACCTGGAGTCAGAATGCAGGTTGTCGCTAGAGAAGACGTTGCATATAGACCCAAGACCCGAAATTTGGTCCCAGAGAAACCGAACAGTCTAATAGGTCTATTCCACCTAACATACAATTAATCGAGCGCTCTCTACTAAAAAGCTTTTCCCTGACATTTTATTGCCAAGTAAAATCCAGTTAAAAAGAATTTGCCTATTTTACAGAATAGCTTGTTCGGTTGAAATTTTTTTGCAAGGTAAACAGCTATTCAACGTGCCACATATTCGTCATTAATTCAGCAGGATGTTCAAATTTCCCTTTTTTTCACTAAATTTTGAGAAATTGAAAATAGTTCTACCAACCGATTTTTGTCGATTGATGAAGAGAAATGCGAAATCTATTTTAACACGACCCATTGTAGAGATTCCAATGGCAAATATAATGTATTTTTACCTTTACAAGATTCCATTTCACTAGGCTACGAAAAATGGTAGCCAAACAACTCGGTTATATTGAACGTAAACTAAACAATAATCCTGACTTAAAAAACAAACGAATATATTTCTTCATGAAAGGATACATTTCATTAGGCTATATAGAAGAAGTACTCTGATTGAACTGATAACGAACAATTCTATATTCAGCAACACCCCATCCTTAGCCTACGTAGTACATCTACAAAGGTTAAAGTCGTATTTGACACTTCGCTAAAAAGTTCAAACGGATTTTCACTAAATGATAAAATGCTTGTTGGAGAAATTATTTAACGAATATTATGGTACGAGCAAGATCCAGATGTTATAAAGACATTTGAGTTAAAAACAGTAACATACGGGACGGCAACAGCCCCATTTTTGACTACAAGATTCATCAAACAGTTAGCCCATGATGCAATTTTAAAATTTTCATTCGCGTCACAAGCTTTACTTCACGACACTTACGTCGATGAGATTGTTACAGGTGCGCAAACTTTCTCAAACACGCCAATTGACTGAATGTGGTTAAATAGTGAAACCACCAAACTAAAACATTCAATAAAAATTAATATATTACAGCAACCTAACGAAGATTACTTCATATTTAAACCACCTGAATTCATCAACGAATTAAAATTAGCAGAAAGAAGCACTCTTTCTGTTATTGTTAAACTTTTTGATCCGTTAGGGCTACTAGCTCCCATTTTAGTTGCGGCTAAACTTGAGTTACGGCCAACTTTAGTTATTGCTCAATACCGGACAAGTGAGGCAGTGATTAAAGCTTCGGCACTTGGACCAAGAGGTACTGGGTTCGAATCCCACCAGGCGCTGGATGTAAAACGAATTATCACAACTAAACACAACTAAGACCTTCTGTTGGAGTACAGAATTCAGCGCCGACCCACCGTTCATGTCAGTGTACAGGTTGACATGGATCTTGCAATGTTCAGGTGGTATACTGAAATTATGTGAGTAGATGAATGGTGGTGTGTGAGTAAATGTAAAGGAGTAAATTCAAATTCCGAGCAACAAAAGCCATGTGACCTGTTTATACATCAAAACAATCGATTTCGATAACAATATAACAGTAAATTTACTATGTAGCAAATTGACACTACATTTAGAACTTTGGGCTGGTCTTTTATTGTCAAAAATTGTTATGGCGACTAATGAATCGATCAAATTACGCTTTCCGCCATTACTATTTTTTGGATTCCACCACCTCATTTATTTGGAAATGGTGGGCGGTTTGACGTCACAATTTTCTATCGCTTGCTTGAAAAGATCCTTGTTCACCGTGGAAAAGTCGCAGTCGGATAACGAATCGACTTTTATTGGTGCTAACCATGAATTAAAATAATTATTTAAAACTTCATCTCCCAAAATGAAGAAGCTACATGAAGTTTTGTACTACCACGTGTTCCAAATTTTGGGGGTCTATGAAAATAATAAATCGAGGTAGATTGAAACTAATTTTTTTTTATTTTAATTATTACAACTGAATACAATTAATTTAGTAATTTTTCTGAATGTGAAGATGCCCATTGGCCAGCTCCATTTATATGTTATTTACTGAAGCAGTCTTTGTAGTGTCTTTAATCCATTAAATCAAATGGTTTCGTTCTCTGCAATCGCTTTACTTATGTGAAGTGTCCAACATACCACGAAGCTCTTCATTTACGTGTTGAATATCGAAAGTAAATGTTTAGTGTTATGAATTTATGAAATTGAACTCAAACTTGATATTTCATTTTAAAATATATTCTGTATACAAAATCAGTTTTTCTGGAATCCTCGAACTTCGCAGTAGGTATCTATACGTACCTAATTTTAATTGTTTGTCCGTGAAAACACGAAGCCTAATAAGGAATGTAACTTCTATTCGAAAAAGGTTTAGGTAAGCGAATACGAATTCTCCCAAAAAAATTATTTCAAGTTGTTTGCTACATAAACATAAAATACAATATTACCCCGATTGCGTTATCCTTCTTGACAAAACATATCTACACATACGTACTACATACAAACATACCTACATACAAATTCTCTCCGTTTAACATTATTATTTTCCCACTACACATTCTGTGTTGGTAGATCTTAACGATTTACCAAAATAAAAATTATTTCTTTATAAAAAGGTTCAAGATTAGTTTTTATACTTAATATGTCTTTAACAGATACTACAGATGTTGAGTCTTTTGTAAAACATTAAGAACATAAAAAGATGTAGTTAGCTACTCGTGTACGTAAGTTGAATTTATTATTTAAATCACGTATAAACACTTCCAGAACTATTACCATGAAGCTGTAATTTGAACTATAAACTATGATATTTATTAGTTCTTTGGGAATTATTTCATTTGTAAATTGGTTATAAAAAAGTTACGTTTATGATGTAGTTAACTATTGTATAGCTTTATCCTTCTACCTGTTGAATATAATTAAGGTTTTGTGAAAATTTGTTTCTATATGTTTTGATGAAGCTTTATATTTTAACATTTTGATTTCGGTTTCCAAAATGAGAACTAATTGGTACAATTTTTGACAAACTGGTAATTGAAAAACGACAGGCAACTACATAACCGCACTCAATAACCGTAATGCTTGTTTTTCATATGAATTTGAAATTCCACTCAAAAAAATTCCACTCAAACTTTTTCACTCAACTATTGTTTGCTACTTGCAATTATTTTGCTATATTGTACGAGATCTCACTTAATCGACCCTTTCTCTGAATAAAGATGCATTTCCCTAAAATGTATCGACAGGCTCACTGACAAGTTTAAACTCGTTTTAATTTCTTTTCCTACAAAAAAATTTAAAAATTTAATTTAAATTTGCAACAATAGCCCAGAACATTTATAGAAAATTTATCCGGAGATGACGATTTTAGACAAAAACAAAAATTTTTCAACAATAATTAGGCCGTGTGTGCGGCCTAGATGCTTTGTCCGATCGGGATGAAACTTCATACCTAAGATTTTACATTACTTCGGAGATCTCAGCCATTTTTGGCAGAAATCGGTCCACCGGAAGTGGCAGCTTTCACAGGAGCTTTTTCGTGCCTTGTATATATTTTGAAAAGTATATCAATTGTGAGAAAATCTACAATGAACTATAATATTCTATATAAAATTTGCAACAATACTGTTCCAGAGCAGTTTTCCAAAATTTGAGCGGAAATTACGATTTTTGGCAAAAATTGGACCCAGTACAGTCCAGATGGACTGATTGATCGAGATTAAACTTCTTACCTAAGCTTTTTTTATAAATTGGGAGATCCCAATCAATTTTGACCGAACCGGAAGTGAAAGCTTCCTTAAGAGCTTTTCGTTTTTCCGCCGGAAATGACAGCTTTCTCGTTTTGGTAGATTATTTTTTGATAGAGCTTTTTCGTTAGGTTATCATCAGGAGTATGCTTTAACCAGTTCATGACCTCTTCAATCGCTCTCACTTCAGCCTGGTACACGCTGCAGTATTCAGGGAGACGAAAAGATAGACTCACATTTAATTCCCCACAGAACACACCAGCTCCCACTCTAAGATCGATCTTGGAGCCATCGGTGAAGAATTTAACTGTTCCGGTCTCCATATGATGAAACCACTCTTCCAATACTCCCTAGAGGTGATTATGACCTTAAAACGCTTGAAAAAGCACAAAAGAGGTTTTATATAATCCAAATTCACCATGTCATGTGAACCGAATTGACTATAGTTGACTGTCCCTTTTCCAGGCAATTCCACCTCAAAACCGCTGATAGCCGGGCGGCCGTATTGACCGCCATTAACGCTTACCGATAATATCCAACGGGAGAAGGTACAGCATGACCTTTACGGCACTAGTGGATATCGTTTTCAGCACTCCACTAACAAGCAAACATGCTGCTCCCTGCATCTTCCCCATCATGTTCATGTATGATAATTTCTCCAGAGTAGTACGGACCTTTCAACTGTCGTGTAAAGCCATAGCACCAGCTCCGGTTTCAGACCCCATTTTCTTCCCATGACATTTTTGCAAGAGTAGAGCGTCACAGTGGCCTTCTTCACTCTATTGTATTTGGTTTTCAACTAATCTTACTGTCCAAAAGAATCCCTAGGAATCTCGGACGGTAATGGTCAGTTGTCTTTCTCATTCGTAACCGGCAATCAATTCATAGTATATCTCTTCAATAGAAATAGATTTATTAATTGTGAATATCACACAGATTTATTAATGTGTTCTTCCACATCCACAAATTCTTTAAATAATTGTTCGGAGCTCTTAATTCTTACACGAACATTCTCCAATTTAGTAGGTTATGTAAGTTTTGAAGCACAATGCAATATTTGCCACATTTACTAAGGCGTTTATTTTTGTCAAAATTCAATTTCATGCTAATCTTTCGAAGCTTTCGAATTTCAAAATGAAACTTTGCATACCGATTAAGCCCAAGTTGTGCTAATTAGCGCTCACGGGAAAAATTTAGTGCTGGTTCAGGAGCCGAAAAAACGGGGAAACAAATTTCAAATTTCGCCTGAAAGACGATACAAATAAAAACCGAGTTATAGAAACAAACAGAAATAATTTAAGCCTAATATAAATTTCATAAATTTTCATTCATAAATTGAGGAAAAACAAACTAGCCCCTAAAAGATACTATATTAAACAAACAAAATACAGAGCTACGCCGTTCAATAATATTTGTGTTGAACAATAAATTAAACAATATTAATAAAATGTTCTAAAATCCAAGGATAAGTAATTCCGATTGCATATTCCTATCAGATATATTCATTGCCATTAGTAAAACATAGTGGCTGGAATTTGCAATCAAAAGTACCAAGTTCATTGGTTTCTAGAACACTTTATGTCAGAAAATTGTTCATTCAACGGTCTTATTGTTCAATGGAGTTAGACAAATTCTGGATTAGTACAAATTCAGCCACTACGTTTTTCGGATAGAAATGACTATACTTTAGAGGAATATGCAATCAGATGTGCTAAGTGCATTTATATACTTCATGTCACAAAATTGTTCATTCAACGATCTTTGTTGTTCAATGGAATTCGGACAATTTCGGATTAGCACAAATTCAGCCACTATATTTTTCGGATGGTAATGGATATATCTGAAAGGAATATGCAATCTGAATTGCTTATTCTTGAGTTTTAAAACATTTTATTTTATATCAACACAATATAGTATCTTTTAGGGGCTAGTTTGTTTTTCCTCAATTTATGAATGAAAATTATATTACAATGATAACATAAGTTTCATAAGGTGAGCCGCTTTTGAAAAGTTTTAAAATTAGGCTTAAATTATTTCTAGTTTTTTCTAGAAATCGGGTTTTATTTGTTTTTTTTTTCATCTTTCAGGGGAAATTTGAAATTTGTTTCCCCGTTTTTTTGGCTCCTGAACCAGCACTAAATTTTTCTTGTGAGCACAAATTGGGCTTAATCGGTATGCAAAGTTTCATTTTGAAATTCGACTATTCACTTAAAAACAAAAACAAATTCTGGGCTTAATTTTTTTTTTTGTTTTTTCATTTGTGTTAGTGAGTATACACACAATATAAAATTATCGCTGCAAAATACCCCCACTTTAAAATTTTGTTTATAGGCGAAGAGCGTGTTGCCACACTGTGTGGAGCGGCACAGTAAATATAAGCATATACTCGTACAATAATTCACTGATTGTCGTACGTAAATAATTGATTGATGCAGATTTGATTAGGAATTTATTATGAATAACAACGGTTTCATAACAACGTATTAAAACAATTTAAATGACGGAATGCAAAATGAACCAAATAGTACCAATAAGGTAATAAAATTATCCAAGGGCTAGGCAGGCTATAAGCCCATAAAATTGGGTGTCACTATTTCGAAATGGATGTTTCATTAGCAAGTTGATTCCCAAAGATATTTGTGGATGTGTTGTGAGTAGTTATAGTGTTCATGGAAAGATCGTGGGTTTTCGAGAACCATGATAACACACTCATTTTACAACAACAATATCTGAAATTTTATAATATAATTTTACTATAGCAGTTAGAACCGTAACTAACACTATTTTGAAACAGTTATTTCAAGAAGTCCATATTAAAAATTTTTATAATAAATCTGTAGCACGTCAAATTATTTAAATGCAAATAAATGTTAATGAATCCCTAAAAAACTATAATTTAAAATTACCATCATCTATTTTTGGTATACATGAGACTTGTGCTTGTTAGTTTCACACAATTTTATCAAAAACTAAACTTCTGATAATACGAGTACATATACACTTTGTTACCCGTAACACACAATAAAAATTATATTTTATTTAACTTTTGAATAAATATTTTAATTATAATTTATATTTAAAATTAAACAAAACAAATTAAGTTATTTATAAAAAATTATATTTTTGAGAATTTTATAAATATATGCATAAAAAAAATATATTTTATGTGTGCATATTGTGCTGTTAAAATGTGAGGGCGTGAAAAATAATTTTCATACATACATAAAATGTAAATAATGAAAAAGATTTTAGCATATTTAATTTTTGAACTCGGAATTATCGGTTATCAGTTAGATTCCACCGAGTAAACGTGCATTACCGAACTGCTCTGTAATGTTAATAACCCACATGAAATTAAATAGCATATAGCAAATTTGCGGTACATAAAAATACATACATGAATTAGTTCCCGTAAAAAGCTAAATATGTTATGGAAACTATAAAAAACTTTATGACTCAAACTATTAAAACACTAACTGGGATTTACTACGATACATAAACATATAAGTTTTCTATGGTAATGAATTACCCAATAATAAATTAAAATTGCGGGTTTGCCATCCATGGTTAGATTTATATATAACATCGACAAGTACCAAGCACCTGCATATATACTTAAGCTCTAAACAGATCCATATTTACCACGAGGTTTTCATCATATTTAAACGGGAGAAAAATTTTCATATAAACGTATGTATTCTAAGTTAACTGTTAACCGGCACTTTGCGGTTTTAATGAAAGACCAACAACGATCAATTTCAGCCAATCTATTTAGGAATCTTAAAGTTCACTTGGCTTCTACTGTCTTTTACTAGGCATCACAGCTGAGGAAATGTACACGGATGTTATTTAATATCCCAGACTTTCCATAGATGTTAGATTTGTATGAGTTTTACATTGTAACACCAAATTCAAAAAGGAAAAAAAAAATTATGGGAAATTTTAGTACAACCCAGTATGCAATTTTTCCAATGTGTATTAAAAACAGCTCCAATTTCACACAAAATTCCGTACTACAAATTATCAACGGCACCATAAAACCTGATATTAAGTAAATATAATTTTCTTTCTCTTTCTGATTTTCAAATTTTTATTAGAATTGAAGTACGTTTTGTCTGTTCGTATTTCTCAAAGATGATGATGAGCGCAACACTACCGTCAATGGCGCTCGCTATCGTTAGATGATTTCGAACTTTTTTTTGTCCAAAATGCATGAACTGAATCCGGTCGATATGTGGTTTCAGCAAGACGACACCACATATCACACAGCAAGCGAAACCATGGACTTAGTGAGAAATGAGTTCAGTGAGCAATTTATCTCACGTTTCCGTCCGATGAATTGGCCTCCTAAATCTTACGATTTAGCACCTCTTGAATGGGACTATGTGAAGTCTCTCGTCTATGCCAATAAACCAACAATAATTGCAGAATTGGACGACAACAATATTTGTGTAATTAGCGAGTTACCAGCCGAAATGCACGAAAAAGTGGTGACAACTTGGACATCTCGCATGGACCACTTAAACCGTATAGCCGTGGCCAACATTTACATGAAATAATCTTTAAAAGTTGTGTTTTTTAAAATTGTAAACCAAACGCTTAAAAAGCACCCATTATAAGATGTCCGTAACATTTTATGTTGTAAGTGCGTAGCGTGTGTTTGAAAAGAAAATACCAGTGAAAATTCAAGTAGCAAACATATTTAAAGTACAAACAATTTGATATGTCCAGTTGGTGAAAATTATTATTAAATATTCTTCTTCTAGATATGCTCAATTACTTATGAACAACAACTAAAAACGTATAGAGGCGAACAAATTCATACGCCTAATTTTCCAAGAACATAAATTTTTGAAAAGTCATTTAGCTGCTTGAAAATATTTTTTTTATCCTTCTATGGAAAAACCCATATTATATCGATTGAAATGATTTTGTGTTGATATATCTTTCCTAAACAAGTCCGATTTGGTGTTAGGTTTCAGGCTTTTACATCACACAATTCCTAATCAATGAGGAGTATCAATTTCTAATTAAGGTTTTGATTAATTATGTATAACGCAAACACGTTAATTAGCAACTAGATATAAATTTTGAACATGTACACCTCTGTCAAAAATCAAAAGTTTCAGCATCGAATTACCTCAACATAAAAAAATTATCGTCACCAAATTTTATGCAAAACTTGATACCCCGCGCACATGTGTGTAAACTGAATAAGTACACGAGTATAAAAAAGCCATAACTACCAAATATATGCAATAAAAATCTCGGTTCATGGGAAAATTAACAACCGAGTACAATCCAACCAAATAATAAAATCTAAAAAGGAAAATTAAATTTCCTCACTGTGGCACTGCATATACACAAACACATATACATAGTAAACACAGTGGCACGGCTGGATTTTATAGCTTTCTACGGCTAAACCATTTATCACATGCACAATTTGTGTACCATAAATTAGAACACAACAAAAACTTGTGATTTCATTTAAAGATGCCATAGACGTAAAATGTATGCACAACATAATAATATTTTATGTAGCCATTGAGTTGTACATTTTATTGAAATTGTGGGTGGCTGGGAAAACTGAGAGATGTTGTCATAACAAAAATTGTTTTGAATTTTTTCGTTCGAGATCGAAAAATTTAGATTAACTAAGAGATACAGTGCGCCATTAAAAAAAATACTGATAACATTATTTAATCTCAATTTATAGTAGCTGTCGAATGAAAAGAGATTTTACGTTTGCGAGCATTTTATTATCCAGTTTTCTAAATTTACCCACAGGTCACGGTATTTTAACTATAGATTTCCACCTAGATTTATTGAGTATAGATTGTATATTGTGATGTTGTTAGTATAAATCGAAACTCCGTTTACACCAGTCAGATGTATTTATGAAGAGAACATCACAAATTTTTCATAAGACACTTGATACGAGAACATTGCTCCCCAGAATGCAAACTACCACAGTTCCGAATGCTCAAAGCTTCCCTCGCTACGCTTTCTTTATTCTGTAAACTGTCGATTATCTTAGTGCTGACAGTATATGGCCCTCCAATGCCGGTTGGATCTTCGGTAATAACGCGATTCTTCGTTGCGGATAGTAGAGCCAAACTAGTTGTTCGTCGTCGGAAATTTTATAATTTGCACGTATGCCATACCTATATCCTCAATTCATCTTCTTATTAACTTAATACCTGCCGGTAATTGCAGGTAACTCCAGAAAATTGCTCAGTCGTACTGGTTTTTATTCACAACCTGTGCTAAATATTAGGTTGGGGAACTATAAATCCATTATTTTTACGTTTATTTCAGGACTTTATTTTACATGGCTAAAATCATTCGTTTTGGCTTAAATATGCACCATATTTTCGATAGCTCGTTGCTCTTTAGAAGGCAATTTCATTATGCCACTTTTTGAAATAAAAACGCCTTTTCTCTATTAGCAAAAAACTGAGATAAATAGTTTTGACAAGCATTTCTTGACGCCTTTTTTACACCACCAAGAACGTTTGCCTTGGACAAAAAGAGGTGCAATTCGTTTGACACCAGGTCCGGACTATAAGATGGATGCATAATAATCTCCCAACCAAGCTCACGGAGCTTCTGGCGGGTCATCATAAACGTGTGTTGTCCTGGTGCAACATGACGCCTCGCCTATTGGCTAATTCTGCCCGCTTCTAGTCGATTGCTACCTTCAGTCGGTCAAATTGGTGGAAGTATAGGTCCAAATTGAGCGTTTGGCCATTGGGCAGCAGCTCAAAGCAGATTATTTTCTCCCAATCCCATCAAACACACAGATTAAACTTCCTAGCTGTCACTCTTGGATTGGCCACCGTTTGGGCCGCTTCACCGCCCTTCGATCATGATCATTTTTGCTTGAAATTATCGTGTGTGACTCATTTTTTGTGGCCAGTTACCGTCCGCTTCAGAAATGGCTCGATTTCGTTCCGCTTGGCCAAGGATTCGTAAATCGAAGCACGGTCCATCAAGTTTTTTTGCGTCAACTCATGTGGTACCGAGTGGTGGACAGGTGGCATACCGGCCTACTTCGATAATTTTCAGGGTTTTATTGAAATTTTCGACAATAGGCCTTGTAGTGCCGCCTAACTTGCGTTTTCGCCTTTATCGAAGCAAAATTGTAAAATATAGCGAATTGTTTATTTATCTCCATCCTTGACACGCTATAACTCACAACTGAATCGATCAATCACAACAAGGACAAAATAATATTTTAGTACATGAATCCTCCTTTCCAACGAACAAGTTTTACCCACTGCGACAAATACATCACGATATATATGCCACTAAAGCCATCTAGTGAAAAAATAATGGATTTAATTTTCCCCCAACCCATTATTTCTCCAGTGTACTATTAAACCTTTCCACCATGCCATCTGATTGCGGATGTAAAGGAGTTGTTCTTGGCTTATTTATGCCAAACAACTGACAATTTCCTAGAACATTACCGATTCAAAGTTTCTTCCTTGGTCCGAGTTCTTTTCGATCGGAACTCCAAAGCGGCTAATCAAGTTGTTAATTATGTTTTAAATTTAAATTAAAAGTGAGAATATCCTTTTTTTATGTGATAATTTTTTTTTTATTTTGGACTAGTTTCGAGAGTTCTCTCCTCGTCAGCTATTTCTCTATTTTGAGAATTGAGAATAGAACAAAACAAAATCAGCAAATTCACGACGTTTATACGGATGAAATTGTAAACATTACTGAATACAATGAAACAAAAAATGACAGATCATGACATATTACAAATGGCCGAAACGTCACTTAAAAATCATATCATTCCTATTGGAAAACCCTATATATACCTAATGCCGGAATATGGAATAGACACTTGATTTTCGTTGCTCGATATCTAAGTGGTTTTAGTAAATGGAAATGGAATTTTTGACCATAGACGTATTTATGAAAGTGTTTCACGCATTCCACTATAGCCAATAATTATTTTCGCGTCACGCAATAGTTACAGGCAATAACTCAATCTCGACCATCGATTTCTTGTGACAACACTTGATATGCAAAATAATTTTCACATTGGGTGTTCATAGTCTTTCCCATAATTCAACGAATGATTTCTCTTGTTCTTCCTTCCATTCGGACGGCTTCTTTTTCTTGCTCATTATTTCGCGTAAACTTGTGGTCCACTTTTATTGTTGTTTCGTCAAAAGCAATCTTCTAGGTGCTTGACGAATCGGTGTGGTCCTTCCATTATTTTTGGTGTACCTTAGAAAATGAACATGTATCGTTCTTGTAATTGCAGCACTTCGTTTTTATGCTCTTTAGCGAGATCTTCTGTCCAGTTTTGCATCCAGTTATCCTATTATTTCCTTTTGTTCTGTTGTGTTGACTTTTCTCACCCGGTTTTTAATCTTTCAACATCCCACACGAAGCCATTCGTTCTCATAAAGGCCAAACCTAGAAGAACCTCATCGACAAAAACTTTGACCTTCGTGTTGAAAACTAGTATCCTGGAATCTTATTTGTGTTATTTTCTTGCCTAGGAGGAATGTACTGTCTCAAGTTGCTGTTTGCAACTTCAACCCGAAGGTTTGCTGTGTGTTTCTGCTGATGATTTTTTTTCGTACAATCGTGTGAGTTGCTTTACTTAGGTCCTCATCCTTTTTCAACGCTTTGTGGCGACTTTCCCCACTTTCGTCGGAAGTCCCGCAAGATGTGACCTCCCTTGTCATATGTCTAATAACGGAATATCGGTGTCATCTGCTCGATATTCCTCTCGGTGTCTATTTCAAACCGCCGTACCTCAATTAATTAAAACATAAGCATTGGTTTCAGCAGAAGTTGCTTTCGGTGACAAAGCCATCTTTCTTTTTCTTTCTTTGTGTATGAAAAAAATTTCGGAAACTTAGCTTTCGGTGCCTCTTCATTAGGTGTCGTAGCGTACGGCTCCGCCTTTTGTTTGTTGCTGTTTTACTGGGGTTTCCGGTGCATTGTCAACACTTCACTGTTGGAGACTCCTGCCTGGGTACAAAACCAGTGACTTCTCGATTTTTAGGCTGTTTAATCGCCTCGTATTTATGATGTCTTGCAATATCAGTTTGGGCAGTTGAGCCAGTTGAGTCCCTGCACAAGCATCAGTACCTTCAAGTTGTCAGAAACAACTTTCAAGTTGTTATGCATCTTGTAATATCTAACTCTTCGCATTTCAGATTCATTTCAGCTTCATTTCAGATTATACCAATTTCACAATTTCGCGTTCTGACAGATTTGTATGCTACCTGCACTTTTGCTATAGTGCCATCGCGCCATCAACACTGCAATCGTCTCCACTACTCCTAATACTACTACATACTAGTACCTAATGAGTTTTATGTGTGAAATCGACTAATCATATAGTTTCGATATTCGGTTGATATTTTAATTTAATGATTATTGCAACCGATTCCACGATGTAATTTCATTATTTTTATGTACGGCTAATCGTGCTGCCACCTCACAACATATCAGTGTTACCACATCATAACAGTTTTTGTTTCTAAATAACAGTGTATTGAGAAAGATTTCGGAAACTAATACGAATTTTGCAGATGTTTTGCATAATGTATCCGCAACAGAAAGGAGCTATGAGCGGGTCACGACTGAATTGGAACTAAGATAGAGCCAGTCACACGTCAGAGAACTATGCAAGATTCAACTCCAAAGCAGGTGACAACTACGTGGGGAAACCCTTCAAGACCTATAGAGGGAGGTAACGAAATTAACGAGTCAAGCATACGGCGTAAAATCAGATCTCAAGATGCACAGCGAGACTGGAAAGAGCCATACAAAATTGTCACTAGGGTTAGCGACGATGCGTGTATCGAAAAAAAGAAAATCTGGGAGGTGGACGATAAGTTGTGCAGGTCCATAAATTGAAGTGATATGACATTGGATGTGTCTGTTCGGAACGAACATATTTAAGGTGAGAGTAGTGTTACGAATTCTACTTTAAACACGCGTATCACTCGGTGGTCAAGCGGTTAAGTTATACACCACCAAATGTTGTGAACCCAATGGTCGCGAGTTCGAACCTAGTCAGAGTTCATTATTTCTAGGATCAAGTATTCCTGCAACACTGAATGGAAATTATATTTTAGAACAGCATCCCATATGGAGGAGAATATGGAGATAACGAAAACAATTGTAAACGCCGGCGATAGTTATGATGGAAAATACTTGAATGAAGAACGTCGTTAATCATCAAGACTGGGGAGTTGAGGAAGTAGAATGTTTGCGTATACAACTACATGAAAGTGATTTACAATTTCAATCCGCATACATCGCCAGATGGAATGAAAGGAATAATCTCGAATAGCGATAGACACGTATATGGGCGCGAGGAATTTGAGACGCAGGAAGCAAGTTAAAAAGTAAAAAGTAAACAGTGTGAAAAATAGTGAACCGTGCAAATGCGAAAAGTTAAAGTGAACAGTAAAAGTGAATTTGGTTGCAGTGAAATATTGAAGTCAAAAATAAAGTTCGTAAAATGCCCGAAATTCGTAACTAACCACAGTCCAATAGAAATCAATTGTTTTTATTGCAAGTATTAATTATTGTAAGATTTTTAAAGAGGTGATGGAAACATAAAATCGTTGTTACAAAAGTAGTCAAAGTATACATCCAAAAGTTGAGGTACTGAATTACAAGTCATCTAAAACATTTTCAGGCATTTTAGAAATTTCAAAATTATTTCAACTAAAAACTTGCTTATTTAATAAATTAGTGATGAAATGGTGGGTTAGCCTTAGGATATGGTCACTATCGAATTAGTTTGTGATTATTTTGGATTAGGTTATCTTTAAGGACTGAAATAATCAAATTTTGAGTGAAAATAAATTGTTGAATTATATTATGCCATGAGGTCCGGGAATGATAAACATTATAATTTGTTATAATTACAGGTTGGGTAAATCGTTAAAACGTGTATTTATTAATTTTATTTGACTAGAAAATAATTTTCTATTTTGTACTTGCCTCATATACATAAATTTGGTATCAGATTTCATTTCATTAGAGCAAACAAACAATAAAAATTTATCAAATCGCACAAAACGGTTTGTATTCCTAAATAATATCCTCCCACTGATTACATATTTGCGTTTCGTTTCAACAGGCAACACAATATCACCTTCATATATATAGACAAAAACGATATTTCCAAAAGTTAATGTTACCTGTGTAGTGCACATGAAAAAAGAAAATTATTTTTCATCGCACAATTTCATTCCCAGAATTTGTATTTATTCGCTTATCAATTTATATTTTCCGAGTAGCCCGTTAAAATAGACCATAAATTGGAATATACAATTCTTGGAATATTGATTATAATAGAGATAAACCAGTAGTTCAAGATGCAGCATTACATTGTTTGTGTGGTGCTCTTTTATTTTAATTGTGTAAACAATTCTTGTTTAAATAACTCTGGGGCTCGTTTTGATTGGAAAATTTATTTTGCCACATCGTACCATCTCCAAATCAACAATCACGTCACATAAATTAAAATGGTTTGTTTTTGTAAACAAATCTGGCAACCCATATACTGTACCAAAAATAACATTTCTAATACATACTCGTATGTAAATAAGTTATATATATTTATGAAAAGGATTCACAAGTGTGGCTTGAAGTTATAAAACTTGAAAATTTCGTAGTATATAAGCTACTCCAACATTGAGTATTTAAGAAAAGAATATTATTACGAAGATGTATTTATATTTTCTTGTAGGCTGTTTATCCTTCCAAATAAATAACAATCATTACTGTGATGATGATGGTATGTTTAGAAGAAATGGAAGAAGAAGCCTTCCAATTATTTCGACGCAAATTGTAATTATTCCATTAGCTGTGATGGTGTTGGGAATTTATCTAATTTTTTTTTTTATCCAGGTTCTCTAACCCTGCACATAAACATTCATTAACATTCATTTTCTTTACCTAAGGCCCTTAACCCCAACATTTAACGATGTGGGCAACGATCGATTTCAGGTCTGTTTAATATTTGCGAGATATACAAAAACGCGAAATAAAATTAAGTTAAGTGGACAGTATAAGTTTAGTGTTTAATTGATTAGGATTTAAGTTTTTTAATGAGAGTACTGTTTTTAAATGTGTGTGAAGTTTGTCCTAAATTGTCCTAAAGCAAGAACAAAGGTTAGGACAAATATTTATTTTTCACACATGCATCGAGAAAATGTTTAATTGAATACGACTGGAATGGGCGTTTTCACTTTGTACGACACCCAATCCAGTTAGAAAACATGAATTTTCCGGAAAATCTAGAGGAGCACTGGGTGTAATATTCAAAAGTTGTATACCACAATATAGCATTAAACGTGCATTGTCCTAGTGCTTCCCTAGATTTTCCGGAAATTGTTCGAGGACAAGTAGTCCCGACCAATAAAAGTAATAGCCAAAAAGCTGCATCGATCCTGCCAGGCAAAGGATATAAACTTACAAAGGAATCAAAACTTACTTCGAAAAAATCGAAAAATTAAAAAAGTAAGTCAAATTGTGGAGAGAACAGATAAAACCACTCTTCCCTTGTTTCTGCTAACATTCGATTAAGAGGAGGAAATAACAAATATTTATGAAATTAGATATATCTTAAATATGAAGATAGAAATCTCAGCCCTAAGAAAATCAATATTTAATCCACAAAGCAAAAGATGTCAGTTATTTGGTCACCCTCATAACTAATTGCAATCGAGACCCAAAATGTGACAAGTGTGCAGCAAAACATCTTACAAAGGAATGAAAAAAACCCAGAACTAGCTTCAAAGGTTCTATAATTGCTAAAGAACTTAAAGAAGGTGCGAACTGAAAACCGGAAATCAAACCTACACACCAAAGAGATCAAAGTATAAGCTTCAAATATTCCGAAGTTGCTAAAACTGTGACACAAATAAATAACGGCCCTGACCGTTATAGTCAAATGTTGCAAAAAAATTTAGACAGAATGGATGAGCAAGAACAGAAACAAGAGAAAGCTACAGGTGCTGCAATAAAAACATAAAACTGAATGACATTAGAATATTAACATGGAATTGTAATGGGTTATTGCAACATCAGCAGAAATTGCAAATGTTCTTGGGCATTCAAAAAATGTATGATTGTCTCATATTCGAAACACACTTCAAAAACCAGTAACGTAAATTTACAAGATGCCATGTATATCACACAATACACCTAGATAAAACTACAAGAAGAGGAAGTGCTATAACAGTTAAAAATAACATTTAGGATTAGGAAGCGCAAATATGCAAGAAATATGCTACAAAAGAAATACAAGCAACCAGAAACAGCATCAAGACAAAATATCATTCATTAACCTTTTCTGTAGCTTATTGTCTAAATGATGGAAGATGGACCACTTTATAAAGTTCCTGAAAAGTTTAGAAGAAAAGTTCATTGTAAAGTTCATTGTAGTTGTAATTGTCAATTCAAAACATACTTATTTGGGATAAAGGCTAGTTTCCACTGTAGGTAAAGAACTTCTTGGAGTAGTGATAAAATGTGGTCCTAATTGGAACCCTACTAGAAAATGTCAATACAATGCTCGACCTACCGATAGCTTACGTTAATATCGAAAAAGATGTCGACCTCGACACCAGCTGTGAAGACTCGTTTATACTGCTCACTCTCAGTGACAAAATAATATCAAAACCAGCAATGCTACCTTGACGAATACATCTAATGTTAATTTCCATTAGATGTACAAATTACCCCCAAACAAATAGAGTTGCAGAAAAGCGAAAAATCAGGAAGAAGTGGCAGCATAAGAGGTAACCTACGGTTTAAAATATACTGAATAATTTGACATAGCGAATAAGGAGAGAAATAACGAATATAAAAAACGATTCTGAAGAGAGCGAACATATACGTGAAATAGAAGGAACTGAAGGTCAAGAAATCTCCCCGACTCTCCCGCGCAAGTGATTAGGCAGGCTTTGACCTGATACAGGAAATATCCTTAAACAGCTTTTCAAAATCAACATTAAAAATTGACCACCCTAATCAAGGCAGCGTTCAGAATCAAATATGTACCAAAAGTAAAGAAGTGATAATGCTATCCAAGCCAAGAAAACCACTCAACGAAATAAAGTCTCATAGACCAATATAACTATTACCTATTATGTCAAAATTATTTGACAGATTCCTATTAAATCGAACGTAACCTTTAGTTGAATGTAAAGAACTCAAATCGTACACCAATATGGGTTTCTAGATAGGCATTCTACAAAAGATTAAGTTCATAGGATAACGTTCATGATAGAAAAAGCACTTGAAGAAATCATCTGCTCAGCAGATTTCCTTGAGGTGGCTCAGTCTTTTAACAAAATCTGGCACGACGATCTATTGCTAAGACTTAGACAGTTTAACCACCACAACTCTGTTACCTTATTGAATCGCAAATTAAAGAGATCAAAGCTGGAGTATCACAAGGGACTGTCTGTTATTAAAATTAGAGGTGGAGATATTAATTTTCCTAACTGAAGTTTAACTGAGTCTGGCTGATCATCTAATAATAGTTTTTAGTTTCTTTACGGTCCCAATTAAAATACCGTCACAATTTTCGAGAAACATGATAACCGCTAGTTTTATAAATTTTTGGAACTTTTCACTAAGCAGATTTAAAGTAATATTTAAAGTTAATTTAAGTCGAACAACTTTTGGTTGGGTGTTTATTTGGTACAGATAAATATATAAGTAAAGATAAGTGATAAATTAATAAAAAAAAATCTCAGATATTTATTCGTTCAGGTTATTTTAAAATGTGTTAAATATTTCACTACCTACCAAATTTAGAAAACCTAATACCAATCGCCAACTTATTATCTGCACTCAAAAAATTTATACTCAAAATGTTACCTAGAAACCCACTCAAACCAGAAAATGATAAATGAGCACAAATGTGCTTTCATTTATATAAAATGTCTGGGTAATTAATTTCAATTGTATCTGCTACATAGCATACGTTAATAAATGCAATCATAAATCAAGTCGCGAATCCTGGAACGGATAATTTATATTACAAAACAAAAAATCTTCCAAGGAAAAATAAAATTTTGAATTCCATATGTCGCGTGTAGAAACAGAATTTTCTCTTTATTCACCTGTTGCACATATAAAATCGCACACTTCGAAACGATTCAATATTTCAATCGTGCAACAGGTAAGAATATGTTAATCCGTAAATTATGCAACCTGTTGCTAGAATATCGGGTATGAAAATACCCACCACCACGAAGAATCGTTATACCATTTCGAATTGTATTTTTTGCTTCGTGCCACCTTATTAAAAGTTAGGCAAATTCCCAAACGTTATTATCGTAACGCAAATTTATCAACATAACTAATTTTATCTCGTATACTTGTTCATCACGAAATAAGAAAGTATACAAAACATCAACATCATCATTCATCATCAGGATAACAATATAAGGATATATAACAACATAATTGTAACTGATGGTATTTACCTTAATACAATTCAACACAGTTTGATAGGTTGTTCCTGGAAAATGTTTCTTTTTTTTACAAACTTGTTTGTAACCAAATATTTGTATTTTCAAAACACTTAAATCACGACACTATGTATAATATGCTTTTTATAAAAAAAACACTCAAAAAAAATTTTTTTCACTCAAAATTCACTTGTACCAAAATTTCACTAATAATTAATATTTTTAATTTATTTTTTGTAAATATCCAGCACGAACTACAAAATTTAATAAAATATTACCAATTTTAGAACAACTAAATAATTACAATTACTCAAAATAATAAATTCACTCGGCTCGTAACTTATGATCAATTTTTTTTTATATTTTCACGTACAGTGCTTGTGTTATATAGTCTGCGGTTAATAAACGTTTAAAATCAAATTGTAACGAACTTCCCTTTATATGCTCACATTGGCGGTTGAAGAAGGAAAATGTTTTGTAACACAAAACAACATACAATACAATTTTTCCGAATTTACAACAACAAAAAGACAAAAATTAAAAAAATTTCTCCTCCAGCCGTGTATTCCCCCCCTCGCTATATAGAGGAAAAACAACTTGTTACAAAATACAAAAGACGCTTGCGTACAATTTACTATCTACTTAATATACTTTATGGGTATATATAGTCGAGGAAAATTCGTTGAGCTTTTCATTGCAATGTTCATTTTTTACGAATTTTATCTTTTTTTGATTTTTGAAGTAAAAATTGGAAAAACACAAATATATAAATTTATGCTTGATGGTATTATGATGAAATTTTTACACCAAGTGAATTTTCATTAAAATTATGTTTTTTCCGAAATGAAGTGGAGTGGGCGGCGTAGAGGGTGGAATAAAAATATGAATTTTAAAATTATTTTTGTGTTATTATTTTGGTTTATTGGCGAATTAATTTTTTTGTTTGTGCGTGTGCACTTAGTGTTAAAAGTATATATCATTATAGAGTTCATGGAATTTGATAAAATGTGCAAGCCTCTAATCTGTATTTATGATAATCGTAATAAACGGTAAACGGATATTGGGCGTTATATTTTTAAATTGGCGTTCCAGGAATTTGGAATTACCAATAGTGTTGTGCCGTATTGTCTGCACCGCATCGTTAATTAATATTATATATGTGTGTGTATGTATGTAAACAATTTAAAAAAATGGTGTCGATAATGTAAAGAATGTAGATAATGTCGAAAATTATTTTTTATTTTGCAATTAGCCAAATTTTTTAATTTGTTAATGGAATCATTTTCAGCTGGGGAGCTTCATCTTCAGCTATAACATTTGAAAAATATTAACCTTAAGTTTTATATTACAATAACGTACGACTATACAAGTGTCTACTATCATTTGTGCTAACAAACAGAAAAATTCTATGACGTTTTACGGAAATATCTCATTTTAAGTAATACCTTCTGTGCGAGTATAGTGCTAGATATTATTGTTAAACGCGATCAATGGTACCGTAATGAATGTGAAGTTAAACCAGACAGTCATCTCAGAAAAATAAATTATTGCATCAGGCAACACTTAAGTTGGATTTTCATACCAGCCCAGGATTTCATTAAAATTATTTAAATTGACATTAACTCTAAGAAATATTAAAACCTCGTAATAAAAGATATTTCATAAACGACAAAATATTTTTAGAACCCAGACATTTTGCAATGAAAATTTTTGAAATAATTATATTAAACAAATTACATATGAGTATATAGCGCTAGGCACAACGGTAAGATTGGCTTAAAAATTGTATTGTCCTTAAACGGGCAAGATGACACGTGGTTATAATCTGGATTTGGTTTCCGGAATCTGCGGTTTCTAGTAAAACAGTTCATATATTGAGCTAAACACGTATGAGTTATAGCGCCAATCAGAACGGTACGTTTGACTTGAAATTTGTATAGTGCGTAGGCAGTATAATAACCAGTCGGTACTATTAACGTTGGGTTCCAGAACTCATTGTTTCCAGGAGTAATTAAAGCAAATATCTGTCAAATGTATTGGCCCATTTTAACAAGAGCCAGAAGAATGTAGCGCTAATCATCATGGCAGGGTTATCTTGAAATTTTTATTGTCAGTAACGGACATGATGATAAGCACAATAAAATAACAGAAATATAGAAATTACTTTAAATTTTCCTCTACCACCAGACACAAGCCGTTCAAGTAACAATTCTTAGTTTTAAATTGAACTCAATACCACGGATGTGAAGTTATCCCACGATTATATTCAAGAAAATAAAAAAAAGTGTCAGGCAACACTAATCAATAAAACCCCATTTGTTCTTGTGTAAAGTTAGCCCATCCCAGAATTTATATAAAAACCACATTAAATACAAAAAATAAAATTTGTTGAACGAACTAAAATTACATTAGACCCAATAAAGGTACTTGGCACGTTAAGTGTGTAAACTAGTCGGATTAAGGCTATGTAGTTTTAAAATGGTCATACCCGTCCTTTACTTTTAGAAAAGTTAGAAAAAAATCGTGGCAAGGCAACGATGTGAAATTGGGCCATGGGTATGTATTTTAACTACAATTACATTTAAATCTGGCACGTTCAAAGTATAAAGTCCTACAACTAAGGCTATGTGGTTTTGAAATCGTCACACTTACGCCTTACTTTTAGAAAAATTAGAAAAAATGGTTCCGTGGCAGCTTTGTGAAATTGGGCTCTGGGCCGTATTTAAACAAAAATCCGAAAGTCTGAAAGACAGGAAGACCCTCGAGCAGATACTCTCTATACGCTGTTCAATCTGAAGAACCTAAACATCAATACTCGTAGATAGTGGAAACCTGTAGAAATCAAATTTTACCAATCATGTAACATCTCTCACAAATCATTGTGTATCTAAGTTCCGTTTAATTATTTTATCGTGCCAAATTTAAATGTAATTTTAGTTCAAATAAGAGTTGTATGGATATATCTAGCTCAGGGTCCAATTTCGCGAAGTTGCCTCGCTACGATTATTTTTTAACTTTTCTAAAAGTGAGGCATGAGTGTGACCATCTCAAAACCACATAGCCTTAATCCGACTAGTATATACCTTTAATGTGCCAAGTACCTTTATCGTGTCTAATTTAGTACGTTCAAATAGATGTTCTTTAGATACAACGGTTGCAAGGCTAAAATTCGCAAAATTCAAAAGGAACGAATTTAGCTTTAGTATTTAACGTGGTTTTAATAAAATTCGGGCTGGCCTAATTTCGCAAATTACTGTTTGTTTTGAATCAATTTAAACAAATTCTGGGCTGGGCTAACTTTGCACAAAAGAAAATGGGTTTTTATTGATTAATGTTGCTTGATGATTTTTTTTATTTTCTGAGATAGAATCGTGGCATAACTTATCATATTTGATACCTCGGTATCACAGAATGGCACAGCAGGTGAACAAGATAAATAATCTACACGATATCCGCCAACAATATTGTTACATGATAATGAACACACCAATTGCATCGCAACAAACACACCATCCCAAGGCGCAACCTGCTACAACAAAAAAAAATATTTTAGAGTACCATGATGAAACAAAATCACTGAATACGAAGGCGCCGATAAGTATGCAATTACAAAACATATTCAGATCGGTTCAAATTGCAGAATCATTTGTTTCATTGATATTCAATAGCTAGCTCTTTGCAATTGCTAGATCTTAGCAATTCATAAATCTAAAGAATATTTCTGACGGCTAACCTTCCGCCCTGAAGTATGATGATTGTTTTTCGATACCAAAATTATAGCTTACCACTTCGCAGATTTTTCAGTCAATCTTTCTCGAATAATGATTTTAAACACGATAAAGACTATTTTAAGTATTCGTATATGAATAATAGTGGTCTAACATCTTTGATATCCAATCATATCGATTATCATACCGTGGTATATAAAATTGTTAAATGATGGTTTGCTTTCTATCATTTTTACAAAATGCCATATCAGTTAAGCTGAACCAGTTACAACACTTTTTCAATAAATTTTTATTTCCAATCAATTAGAATAGAAGGTCGCATTTTTGTCCCAATCTATAAGAAATGCTGTAAATCGGATGTATACAACTATATGGGTTTATTAGAGGACAATCCACGAACTAATCTTACAGAATTCACATTTAATACTTTGAATAACATGCAGTTCGAAGGTGAGGTTGATATTATTCCCACCCATTTCAGTATGGCATTTGATAAATTTCCCATATAGGATAGTCATTTTTAAACTAAGACCCCTTGGTCTAGTTCCATAATTTTTACATTGGGAATCCATGAGTCCTCGCGTTACTAAGATTTATATAAGACCGATTACCTTGGGATAACAGCTTAAACGTGCCTCATTTGGATCGATTAGAATTAATTAATTTACAACCATGGGCAAAATACATCTAAATGTTAACTTTCGCAACTTGAAAATGGTACCTGCCGTTAGAAGCATGCATATAATTGATTAAAGTCAACGCAAACCTATTATTAGAGTACTGTGCGAAAGTAACACAAATTTAAAGTTTTAAATAATCAGTTTGGCGATGAGATGATTGCTTGAATGCAATTCGAGAAAAAAATCGCCCTCACCGGCAAAGGTCTATCATAAAATATAGGACATACATAATGACTTTACTCGGTTCTGTTTATAGTCCTTCTGTCCTTCTGCCTTCAGAAATCTAAACCGAAATCGATACAAAAATTACTGATGTTAGACAAATACCTTCATGAAATGTACCGCCATCAAATAAATTAACGTACATGCTCTCAAGAATACTGAAGGATCGTAAACGCACCTTGTATTTATGTAATTCAATTATACATCGTGAACTCAGCAACAAAATTTTAACGGACACAGAACAGAAGTACCGTGGAGATAAAAAATGAGTTTTACATTAAATTCTCTGCAAAAGATATATGCATGTACTGGTGCACAACCATGCGCAAGTAAATGCAGAGGGCTCTTGCATACAATAATGGCTTAAGAGGTGCTCTTTAAAATTATTCGCTCTTCTCAATGCTTTCTGAAATGGGAAAATCTTGTTATTTTAAGTTAGAAGAACGCCTCTTATGCCATCATTTGACACTAGTCACTACTCGGTAGTATCTCTGCGATGTGGCCAATAGGATTAATACCCTAAAAACCCCAAAATCCGTATACATAGTGTTTGCAACTTGACTTCATCACTGTGTTAATATTTAACTAATTCTTAAATGTTGCGTACTACTCGTATAATTTCATCAAAAGTTTGAGTTTTTCCGCACCTGCTGTTAGCACGAATTCGTGTGTTTGCCACCTCAAGATGATGTCAATTAGGTCACTTTGAATTTTCGGGCCGTTCATCATTATGTCATTCAACGATTGTTCTGAAGTAGTTTTGCTCGATGCATCGAATACTACTCTAAGCTTTGTGGCAGTACTTTCGTGGTTGATCACTCCATGATGTGGTATTTAGTATACTGGAGTGTCACCTGGACCATCTTTCACCAATTGCATACGTCCTTGCGGTAGATAGTATTCCATAAATTCGTGATATAGTTTAGCGAATGGTTTATATTTCAGAAATTTTCTTTCGATTTGCAGTAATCGTTCTACCGCCTTTTTTCTGAATTCTCCTAGCAATTGTTTTGGTGGTGACCATTTACAACATTTTATCTTCCTGGTTATAGCGTGTGGTGCTCATTATGATCCAACCAAGTTGAATTTCTTGGGCAATTGGATCTTGTGGGTGTCCTCTAATGATTTTACCTTTTACAAATAGAGGATACTATTCAACCCCGATTATTACAGCAATGCTATTGGAATTGTTGTATTGTGGATCTGCAAGTTGTAAATGCTATGTGCCCACTTGTTGCTATCAAAGTCGATCTCTGGAATATTATTAGTTAATTGTTTAAACACCAATGCTTCAAAGGAACTCTGAAGCCTTGAAAATAAAGTTAGTTCGACTTTGTGACTGCACACTCCGGCTACCTTTCCTGCCATTCCTGATATTTTAGATTAGAAGATTTGCTAGGTTGTGGAGATGAATGACGCTTGAGAGCCTGAGTCAATTAATGTTCTGAAGAGCATGCATTTTCCCTCGCTTGTTGTTAATGCGATTAGAACGGTAGGTAATGTCGTAGGACCTAATTCTGTTTTTAAATAACTTTTAGATACCCGCTGCATATCTGCGAAGGAATCGATGTGCAGTTCTGTGTTAAGCTTTCCATTGCATATGTTATATTGGTTCTTCCGCTTGCATAAATATGTCTCATGTTCTGCTGATAAACGTTTCTGCATAATTTATGAAGCATTGCAATTTGCGATCTTTCACTGAAATTCAGTTTCCTCAATCCTCCACATTCATTAATTTTATGTCCTCCTCGGCAGTAGACACAGTTGTTTGTTGTTGTTATGAAGGTCCGTTCTATTTCACTTTTGTTCTCTCGTGAGGTGGTTGTTGGTAGGATTATTTGCTTTTGGTTGCCATTGGCCTCTAATGATTTAAACCTTCCTTCCAAAAATTATAAAAATTCCGTTGTTGTTTTGAATTCCCTTGGATCTTCTAAGGAGATCTCATAGAGTCACCTTGACTCATTGTTTAGTTTTTTAGTTAAGGTGAAGATTTTTATTGAGTTCTACGATTCAATGTTTACCCCTGCGTTAAGTATTCCCTACACACATTCAACTGTTGTTTCGTGAAGATTTATCAGTGCCGCTGCAGACTCTAGGTTTATATTTACTTGACTAAGCAACGTATTTAGATATGTTGCAATCAGTAATCTTCTGTTGTTATATCTGCTATTCAAAACTTCCCAGACGGCTTTGTAATTTTCTTCTGTTGGTTGGAGGTGGTTAATTAATTTGGCCGCAGCACCCTCCAAGTGACCCTTTAAATAGTAAATTTTATAGGTGTCACTGCTTTGTCGATTCATATGGATGAGTTTGGTGAATGTGTCACGAAATCCAGAGATTTGAATTCGTGGTAGCCGATGTTCTATGAAGTACTTTATACGTTATTCTTCTTCATCAATAAGGAGCATGCAAACTTCCTCATGCAGTTGATCTATTTGCTCCATGAGTTTTTGCATCACTCCTGGTGACAGTTTCATTGCCAGTTTTGGCCCGGTCATGACAAGGTCTTCGCCCTCATCAATCTTCCTGTAGAGACTCCTCATTCGAATGGTCTGTCGTTTTATTAATTGATGCAACTCTGTATTTATTCTTTCCTACCACATCTTTGTGGTTAAAATTGGTGTCGGACATCGTTTGAGTATTCTCAATGTGTATTAGTTTTGAAGATGATGTCTCTGGTTGGATTATACTGCGATGATCTGGGACCGGTGTAAGTGGTGGGCCGTCGTTTAATTTTGCACGCATTATAGCAATAAATTCTTTATGTAAATATTTTTATTTCTATTTTTTTTATTTCTTTATTTTAATTTAAGTTTTGATAATAAATAGATTTGAATTAAAGTAAATTAGTCTGTTGTCAGGTTCCCATTGCTAACATAGATTTTGCCGATTGTTTGGTTTTGTTAATTTTGTTATTTTGTTAAAAACTTTACATCCGTTCTCGTATTCACTATATGCGTATATGAGAGTAGATTTTGATGCTTCGTGCAAAACAACCATAGACACATCTCTAAGGAAATTATGTATGTAAGTACAAGACAACCTAATTACAATATTGATCAGATGGAAGAACCATCATACAAGTAAATATTTTTCGTTCAATAAAAATAAAAAAAATATTTTTTTGAACCTCAACAACCTCTTAATTTTATTGCTAGCCAAAAAATACAAAAAATGTCTTATTGTCTAGTATTTATAATCTATAATATGCTGATATGATTTTATGTACATATGGAGGTTTAAAGTTACACAAGAATGTTGAATCTTAAAGGAACGGCTACGAAAAGTGTTTCCTCCATCATCGTAACTTAGAAAATACTTGTTCAACTTGATGATTTGCACATGGTGGAATTTTCCAACAAACTCGACGATATCCAGAATTTATCTAAATTAAAACTAAAATTAAAACCTCTAAAATTCATTAGATTTGCGAGAACGAAAAATGATACCTATCCCATAGATATGGAAATGACTCTTGATTCATTTGATTCTGTCAACGTAAGGCTAACAATTGCACATATTGAAATTTTCCAATAAATGCTTAGATATCCAGAATTAATCAAAACAAATTTATTCAAACCAATAAAATCGTTTTCATTTACCATAACTAAATAGGATATCCCAACTCTCTGTTTGGAAGTGGCAGTTAACTCATTTGTTTTGTCAAATAAGGCTATCCAAAGGTTTATTTTCCGACAAAGTTTACGATATCTAGAAATTATTTTAACAAAAATTACGCAAACAATAAAATCGACGGGTTGACTGGTAAATTACCAGACCAAAATTCGGAAGTATCCCATTTTTATGGAAAGGTCCGTCAGCTCACTTGATTGTCTTATCTGTCTTCTGGATGTCATCTTATCGTCTAATTTCCACATATTGGCTTTGTATACAAATTTTTCATACTCTGCATTTAGAGGTATTGAAATGTTATCTTCTGTTAAACTACTTAAAAATGAGAATTTTCCGGGCTATTATGAAGAATGTAAAATAAACTCTTTTGAGTATAATTTCTAGTTTTCACTCAAAATTCTTATATGCATTTTTAACAGTGTATTTACTAATACTTGTTTATTTTTGTTATTTGTGACATACTTCACTGCCATTTAATTTGTATAATTCAAACAAAAAGTTAGGTACACATCTAAATTGTTATCTAATTTAATTTTCAGTACATTTTATATTTTTCCCTTTCAGCTTCCGATGATGATCCTGAACAAAATCTCCTTTTTATAGAAGATTTCATTGAATTACAATTAAAGTATAATCGACTTGTAGACGTTTGGTCAAATTTATAATTTTTTTCAATTCAAGTACCTGGAATCCAGAGCAAGGAAGAATAAAATATCTCGTTCCTGGAAATAACATGAAATTTATTAACCACACCGACTAGATAATTTCCTCGTATTATCCGAGTATAATTTGTTACCACCTTGTGCCACTTTCCGCAACGGAAAATAATGTCTTATGCCTTAATGCGTTTCATATAAAATATGACCACATCCTCTTCACATACAGAAGTATTTTCACAACCAAAAATCCTACAAACTTTTATTTCATAATATCACCCACCCACCTATGTTTTTCTGTAGCCAAGCGGTGCGATGTAGGTGTACTGTGTATATGTGACATAAACAAGTCACACCTCATGATGCATTAATTTTCTCAACAACTATTTTCACGTACACCAAGCATTTTTTTGATCAAAAGTTTTCGAATCAATTTGCATTCTATTATACAAGAAAGCTTGAAAAATATAAAAGTTTCTTTTTTGTTTATGAAAGTTCATCATTTTTTTTATTTGTTCGTATTTTTAAGTTAAACCTGAGAAATGAAATTATCCTCAGGTTGTTAATTATAAAACATAAAATATTTTGTTACAAAAAATTTGGAATAACAATAAACAAAAAAAAAATATCTTTAAATAAAAGTTTAACGGAACTTTATTTACTTCAATTATTTGAATTTCTGCAAAACTGAAAGGTTGTTACTAGATAAAAAAAACGGAAATTTGAACATTTAACAGGCATCCTTTCCCCAGTAACATCTCGTTGTCGGGCTAACTATCGACTAAACACATTTCAATTGTTTATCAATTTTAGAAGCTCCATAGCAGTAGTGACGGGAAGAACGAGGTACTATGTTCGGCCATTATTGCAAGGGGCTATGGTACATTTGTTCGCGGAAAAACTTTTAATATTTTCAAATTTTCACTGATGGGGATGAGTTCGTTATATATGGTGGGCTATCTATTGGTTTGTTTTTAAATCATAGGCTATGGCAACACCTTTTTGAACGATTTTCTTGAAATTTTGACAGCTCATTAGCCTGCTGTTCCGCGTCACGGAACAATTATGTTTTTTGCTTGAGGAGCGTTTCGAAATATTAAAAATTTATTTTCAAAGTCAGTGTTGTGTATATAGCCGAAACCGTGCGAATTTTGGCTGCCGAACAGCGGAACCACTCTAGTGAAATTGGTGAATAATTCGCATGAGAAAAGCTTGCTATTGGATGACAAAAGTGGTCCCCAAGCTCAGACAGTGTGCACGCCTGAGAATATTGCGGCTGCCGTTCATAGTGTAGGACAGAATCCATCGACCTCAACTCGATGCTGGTCGCAGCAACTGGCCATTAGTCGCACCAGCTTGAGGAGAATACTGCACAAATACTACGGATTATTCGCGTACAACATCCAGATGACTGAGCAGTTGAACGTAAATGATCAATTGCTTCGGTATCAGTTCTACATAATGATGTATTTTTCTTCATAATGATGTCGATTTTGGTCGAAAAATTATCTTTACAGACGAAACGCAACTCCATCTCAGGGGCTATGTAAACAAGAAGAACTGCCGGATTTGGGGTTCGGAAAAGCCACCCGTAATCGTAGAGGAGTCAATGCATCCACAAGAATGACTGTTTGATGTGGGTTTTGCAGTGGTGGCATAATTGGCCCATTTTCTTCCTAAACGCTGCTGGAAACAACGTTACCGTGAATGGCGACCGTTACAGGACCATGTTGACCAACTTTCATGGCCTCAAATCAACGCTATGAATGTGAACAAACTTTGTTTTCAATAAGATGGCGCCACATGCCATATACAAACCGCCCGACAATCGATCGCTTGTGCACCAAACAACCGAACAATCAGCCGTTTTGGAGATGTCAATTGGCATCCGTGCAGCTATGAATTGACGCCGTTGAACTTTTTTATATGAGGTTTAATTAAGAATAGATGTCATGCGGATAACCCATAGACAATTCCACCTTTAAAACATAACATTCGCGAAATAGGCACGCAATAAGGCATCTAAAAAGTTCTTAAAAACTGGACTCACAGGATTTTATAGCGTTTTTAAAAACTTTTAACTTTTAAATGGACCCTTTACTAAGAACTAGAGTAAAGAGAAATGGGAAAGTTTATGGATTTGTGGTTTTTTCTAACTTGTTCTAAAACCAGCAGCCTACGGATTTTAGTGGATGTGGTGGGCTCAAAATTTAAAGTGAAGTCCAGTATTAACGATGGTAGCACATCTTTTCCTGACTATTGCATGCAGGTTTTTATAATTACAAAGACGAATGGTTGAACCGAGGGTGGAAAAGCTGTTCAATTAACCGCCATGTTAAGGGGCTGGTGCGAAGCGACAAACCGTGTCATAAACCGTGGACTTCCAAGGAGTCGCTGTCTGGCCGAGTCGCTAAAGAAAACTTCTAGGAGTACGTTGCAGATGTAGGCCGGTCAACCAGACGTGTTTTTTCTGGTTGTTCTCCAGGAACGCAAGAAAGGAGAGCAGCAATGCCGTTCATAGGTGAAAAATATAAGATTTAGAAGTGCAAGATTTTGTGATGATAGCTGGACCCGTATGAACTTTCGGCAACAGTCCAAACAGCCAACAAAATAGAGTTATCAAGGATAGCATTTCGAATAACGAGGAAGCTGGTACGATTCGTCGAAACTGCAGCAGCCGCAGTTGATGCGCAACCACCTTGCAGAGATTACTGAAGATGGAGCACATCCCGAAAGTACGAGGTTAAGAAATATGGTGTAAGCGGATGATCACCAGGTCCTATCACAACCAGATATACACCTACGGTTCGGAGTCATGCAAGGTTGTAAATCATCCAGCTGTCTAGCTAGCAAGCGCGGATTCTGTTTGAAGGGACTTGGTGGCTCACCCGACCTTTCGGTCACTCTTAAAACGTTTCGTCATCCCGCAAGAGAATTTTTGTGGCCGCATATATAGAAGTTCAACCCTGTCATCATTGTCGATATCGGAGTGAGTACTACCATTCTCGGTCGACAAACATAGGAATATAATCAAAGAAGTTCCGTTACACCAAATAATTTGGAGGTGTGTAGCGTAGTATTACGTACAGTGCAGTGACGTGAAGAGTAAATGCGCTAAATTTTGCGCTTTAAGTTTAGAATTGGTAAGCAATTATTTTGCCATGATGATCCTTGGGATGGATGTATCCTGGGTTTTGATTTCTTAGAGAGGTTCGAAAGTGTCATTGAAGTTTAAAATGGTAGAATTCAGATAAATAGTGAATGAATGTTCGCCAATATTATTCCTAATTCCTTAAGCGAGCGCTCCTTAGAGTAAGAGCAAGGCGCATGTGTGTGGCAACTACAACATAATTATCAAGTCCGTGTTCAATGTTACTCATCAAGTAGTGCACTCATCAAACAGCCATATCGGCGTATCACATCAATAAAGGCGAAAAAATTAAGCAATCAGTCAGAGAAGTGGAACAGCGTGATTTAATTATTTTATAGCACTTGAGAGTCTCCGTCTTGTAAGTGATGAAGAAGAATGGACTAACCAGATATTGGGTTGATTTCAGACGGCTTAATGAGGTAGATTATTTTTTACATTGGATCTGCCAAGGTGTTGCTGACAGACAGAGCTAACATAGGAGGATCTGCCTAAAATTCCGTTTACTACTGGTGGAGTGCTGTGTAAATTTACTCAAATGACATTCTGATGCAACACATACTTAAAGGTTTGCCATGGAAGGCGTGATAAGTTTAGCTAGATGACATCATTGTTCATAGGAAAAGTTTAAGACAGATTACGAAAGTTCAATTTAAAATTGAGTCCAAATATGTGCATGTTATTGCAGCGTGAGTTGGAAACTGCGAGGTACGAATGAAACCCCAGTGAGTCTTTGCTGTCTTAGGCTTGGAATTTATACTCGATATGGATTACTGAGTGCGTAATCGTCTATTACTGTAAAACACTTAGCAATGAAATCAGCCAATTTTTTCAACTAAATTATTTTTTTTAATTCCCCAATTTAATTTGAGGTTTTTTAATTGTCGAAGTATTTATATTGAGGGTGGATAATTAACATTTTAGTCCGCAATTAAGTAAATGGTAATAATAATTTGTATTAACTAAAATGTCCGGATTCGATCACTAATGGCGTGAATTACAAATAGTAATAGTTGACATTGTCTATCACAAAAAATTAGTAAATGACGCGTATCGGTTTGGTGTATTCGTTTAGATGGAAATTTGCATCACCGGCCATAAAGATTTTTTTTTAAATCAGCATCAACTGCTTGTTGTTTAAAATCAGACTAGTAAATGGCGCAATTAATGATCTCTAGTCTCCATGGCTAAATTTAATAAAGCCCATAGACAAAAAATTTAAATATTTCCAACTTAAAATTAATCGCCGTTGAAGGCATTATCATTGAACCACGCTTTGTGATAACTACAATCCCAAATATTTTACAGAATATCGAAAAGGAACCCATTCAACAGTAAAATGCAAATTACCCCAATCTTTATATAGCAAAAGTTTTAATTGTTTCTATGAATGTGAACCCACTGGCATACGTTACGCTCACAGCAAGACCAACGTCGATCTTTATATACAAAAATGTTGTGCTATTTATTAGCAGAAATCTCTTTGTTATTTTTGAGATTACTTAAAAATTTTTAAGCTTCGATCATCTGCATCTTACGGAAAGTACCGTGGAATACATCGTTGACAAATCCGATAGTTCATTCAATCACAAAAAGCTACGACAACTATTATTCCAACATTACTGCAAAGTAGAAACCCACATAATAAAATCGTTTCAATTAGTAATGACATTAACAAATACATTTAATCTAAGTAGGCGAAGAAAATTCCAATTGGATTTGAATTATTCTCTATACAGATCTCGGTAAACTTTGCTTGAAATTGTCATTTGGTTTCTCCATGAAAAAAGTTAGGAATGCAAAAATGTACTGAGAAAATGCTGTGGTGGGCCTTTACTGACCTATTTATGATTCATTTTATAACTATCGAACAGGTCGAGATAAAATAAAGTGCGGGTTGCTCTCGTCATTGATAGCTTCAAATCTGTTTAAGCACAGTAAAATCGGTGTGGATTCACTGGATTATGACTACTTATCTGATAAGAGATACAAAAAACTTAAAAACAGTCATTTATTTTAAAATTATAGACCGATACACCATCTTTATTTACGAGTATATGTAAAAGAGATTGTCACATACTCTTCTGGATGATTAATCAGTAAATGAAGTCAGATAATAAATTTTCGGTGAGAATAAATTTTTATACTTTTTTCCTTTATACTCTTCCTACGTCATCGAGCCATATGCAAAATATAAAAATTATTTTCGGTAGTCATAAATCAAAATAAATATACACCGATTAACTGGCATCCTTGAATCATGCGTCATCACCAACTGATGTATGTACATTTTATTTCCGAAATGTTTCGGACTTCATCGCTCCCCCGCTTTCTTAACGTCAATAAATCGTTTATATAGGATGATGACACACAAAAAGAACTGAAAGGAGGAAATATCATAAAAATATTTGGATAAGTAATCAAAACATAATCTTCCGAAGTTATTTCTAATCAATAAAAGATTAACAACATTGTACGAATATATCGAAAAGATTTTCCCATCCCGCATCACAATCGGGCGTATAATTGAATTAAAGTTGTTTGTGTTATATTCGACTTATCTATCGGAAAATTTGTTATTAAGGAAGTACACATAACATTGTACACATCCTGTGGTCGTAACCTACACAGATTATAATGACCAAAGCCCTCTTCATATCTAACGAGGTAGAAGCGCCGTATGCTAAAAGCACACAAATTTTCATATTTAATTCGCAACGTCGTGCAACGAATGCCATAAATATTATACGGCTGACATCACTGCACTTATCTACATCCCAGTGTTTTGTGTATATACCACCGCACATAAACCGGAGATATGAGCGCACACATCTCGACAGGTTGAAGAATATATTAAGTCAAAAAGCATATAAAAACCAGAGAGTAAATGACGAGAAAAAAAAATTGAAAATGGAAAGCTCGTAAATTTTCATTACAGGATTTAAATGAACAATAGATGATTGTCGTGGTTTTATTACTTTAAGTGGGATAATGGGGTGGTTAAGGATTTATTTCCCGTTTCTACTCGAGTATTTTTTACGGCAGTTGTACAATATCCCGAAGAAACATATTTAATACATAAAAATATGTCGAGGCATTCAAATGTAGGTTTTTTTGTCTTCGTGGTGCTGCTGTCGCATCGTTATGTCGTTGGCACACATGACAAATATTAGTATTTTATCAGTATTACCATTTTATGACATCTATTCGGTTGCGGTAATTTATTACCGCACGGTGAACGATATGAGCCATTTGTACATAAAGCTCATATTTATCCGCATGTAAGTGGCAATTAGTGGATTAGTCATTTATAAGCCGCTCACATTACATTATTTCGTGTATGACGCCAACGCGTTTTATATTAAGATGAATGATTTTTCATCTTGTCTTGAATCTCGTTATCGTAGTCCTCTTAGAGAAAGAAATTTTTGAATTTTTGTATAAGTGCTAGCGTTATTATATCAGACATGAAAAAAAGCTCCTTTAGCGAAAATAAACAAAAACAAATTTCTACCCATCGTGGTCGTAAAAACCAAGGAAAAAAAAATTAAGCCCCATTTAGCGGCTGTTAATAGTCAGCACACAAGCATGTTTCATTACATTTATTATATAAAAAGCATTTAGAGTACGTTTTTTACAGAAATCGAGAAATGTTACGACCTTTTAAAGTCGTTACGACCTTTTAAAGTCCTAAATAAAGCAATCGGGCCAATTCAAAGTGCACAGTGACACGAGATGATGATCTGTTTGTTCGGGAGCTTATTAAACAAATCCTCGTAGCGGCATTGATCACTTTGATGCCGAACAACTTCTAGTGATAGTGGAATAAATAAAGACACTAACAAAATTTAAAGAAACAACTAATATAGCCGATGCCGGCGCTCACCAAAGACCGGGACAATCGCAGGCGAGCAACATGAACCTTAAAATGAGACATCAGGCAGCTAGTGTCCGTTGAATCGTCCAGAATAACTATTGGTAACTGAAGCTGTTCAACGGCGTTTTAAAGGCACACACCATGATACTAGCCATCATGGATGAAGGTCTCCAGAATTTGAAAATCGCCGCCAAAAATGCAATATTTTGCTACAATGCTTGACGGACTAAAACAATTAATTGCGTGTTCTCTCGCCCAAAGGAATTTTATAAAAAAAGTGGGCAAGCGCAAAGCTCGCGGCGGTCAAAAAGAGAAAATCTAGTGCAGGTCAAGGGCAGGAGTTTGGTACCCAATCATGTCAATGTAATAACCCCTATTTTCCAAGCAATAATCGGAAGATCGTTAGACATGTGGAAGTTCAAGGCAACATAAGGTCGGTTTTTATTGTCATGGAATCCAGCACCTTATGCTGTATAAGGCGTTATCATAGAAAGAGGACAACCCGAAAGAGAAGGAAACCTCGGCGAACCAGGAGAGAGCGTATGGCTACAGCTGGTCCATTAAGATCTACTAAGAAATATGGATGGTGTAACGGACTAGCCTGTGCAATGGCCGAAAATCTTTGACGAGATAAAGCAACATTGCTAACTTTTCGTACTACTTTAGCTTTCAAAAATTGTACAGCCAATTTGGCCAAGTAATGCTTGATGCTTTGACTCTATGTAAAATTCCGGATAAATACTGTTTCTCTAATTCCAAATTTGTGGAGTCGACTATGCAAATTATCGGAGTTTGTTATCGGATGTTTAAGGTCGTGCCACTTCTAAAAATTATTTCTTTGCTTCCCGGCTGGTTTTATATGGTTGCGGCTTGCATAATATTGATTCCACCTGAAAAATAAGACAGTGTGCTGCTTGTATCATAGTTCGTTTTGAACTGGTTTGCATAGCAGCGGCTTACATTATCATGGTTCCTGCTGATACATAATATATATCACATAACAATGCAATATACTTTGGTGCCTGCAACAAACGGCTCGGGTTGGTAAAACTCTGGATTCGGCTGGCATAATTTTCGCTCCGACTGAAATTTCGAATACAGCACAATGAGTTAGAATGCATTGCGCTCTTTGTACAATGGTCTAAATCGTTGCAATTGACATCATACAGTTGACGTCTGATGTTGGGAAAAACGGATACCGCATTCGTATGAACCACGAGATGAAGCAACTTTTCGAGTTAGTTGGGTAAGCCACGTATTACGTGGTTCATACGAATGCGGTATCCGTTTTTCCCAACTTTGATTAAACCAAAGTAGGAACGAAATGCCTTCCTTTCGAAAGTATATAACTGGACGTGGAAAGCGAATCGCGAAAATGTTGGAAGTGCTTCGGTCCCAGAACAGATTGCAAAGATTAAATCATAAAAAAAATATTTACTATACTCTCTGCAACTCTTTTGATGCGCGGGGTTACACCGAGTCTCTCATCAAAATCAACTCTTAACCACTTTACCGATGGTACGATGATCTTGTCATGCGCGAATGCCACTTCTTCGACATCATCCTGCATACTACTATTGAAAACTATATTCCAGAGGGGCGGGCCCAAGATTGAGCGTTGTAGACAACATTTGTTTACGCTTTTGCGTAAGCACAAAAGCTGCGCTTTTGGTCAGAGAAGTAGCTGATAATGGTCGAATAAAAATTAATTGGACAGTCCATTCTTCTCAACTCTTTCATTATAAACAACCACAGATTATCAAAAGCTCATAGATACATCCAGAAATACTGCTAAGACATGCTATTGCTCTGACTCCTTTTCTATGGTGGCATGATTTTCTTGTATGCTTTGGGATCGGTGGTCTCTACCACCGCCCTTTTTCATGATTATTACTTTGCCGTTTTCCCAGCATTTTGGGAAAATTCCTTTATCCATACAATCATTCAGGAAACTAGTAATACTTGGCCAATTATTGGTCTAGATCTTTGTATTACCATGGCCTCGTTATTATCTAGGCCTGGCGCTGTTACTACGCTTTACTTTTCTTCATGAACATGATGCCAATCGTGCTTTCTTCACTGTTACTGTGTACCCGATTCGTGTTTGATGCCATGTAGCATTGAGCACGGTATATTGTTTACTCACTTGTACCTGTTTCCTGCGTACATCAGCCACGTTTGTTCTTGGGCTCTCCATTTCTGTCGTTAATGACAATACTTCTTGGGTGAAAGTCTTTAGTGAGAGGCAAGGCGTAAGCAAAACTGTCTCTTGAATTTCCTTGTTCACCTTGGAAACTGATATTTTCGGAGGAGGTATTTAGTCGTAGCTTACCTACCACGGAAATATTCTGCTAAAGTGCTCCTAGTGTCGTGAGACAGCCATTTTCACGAAACTTTTGTTTATTTTTGACGACCAGGCGGCACTAATCATCGAACTAGATGCTATCAGCTTCTTGATGTTAAAAGGAGTTTCTTCGATGTTACTGTGCCGCTCTAGTCAGTGGCAACTAAGTTGTACATTATTGCCAAGTCAGTGATGCGTGGGCCGTTGTTGTTACTAGTTAGGTGCAGGCTGTTAGGACCGATGTACAATCTATTTACTGCACTCCTACCGATTTTTGCATTAAAGTCACCCACGATATTTTTAATGTCGTAATGCGGGATGTTATTGATGGCTTCCTTCAACTCGACAAAGAATACTTCTTTGTTGTCATCTGACTTACCTTCGGTTAGTGCATTAAAGATCGTTAAATTTCTTAGTGCTGAGGAGAGAGGAAAAAGCCAACATAATTGGATGAGAAGCCAACTCTAAATTCTCTCCCATTCTGATGGCCGTAGTAATAAAGAATATAACCATTTGTGGATTCATGGATCCCATTCCAGACCATCTCAGCTCTTTTGCAGTACGAGACATCGTACGTACGTCTAATGTGTAACTCTTTGACTGGTTCGAAAGGTTTTGGAGATTTATAGATCTAAGCTACCTTTCCGAGGTCGTGTTTGTGTTGAATCTTATGTGGTATTCCAATGCCTTTTTATAGGGTTCAAAACATTAATTTATGTGAGAGGATTTTAGCCTGCTTGTCAACCCGCTTGTTAACGTGTGTGGATCATGTACACTGGTGAAAAAACTTAAGGCGTCAGCCTCAGCCGCTTTTCATGGACAACAATCCCTGATTTGGTATTGGTTTTAGAGCGCCGATCACTCGTCACCACATGTAGTATCCATGACTATAAACTTCATTTTCTCTGCCCTCCTCAACTACAATGGTTAATTTAGAGTTACCAAGAGAGCACCGCGAAGAGGTATGAAGTTCTAGTGCTCTCCAAATCTATGTACGCCGTAAGTAGTAATTAAGTTTATTTGATTATCGAGGTCTTTTTGTTATAAAAAGATGCAAGTCGACATTTTCTTGTTTTGCAAATGTCGATTGTGTAGTTTGGTTCTTGGGTTTCAGTGTCAATTGTTTAGCAGAGAAAACATATCTCTTTCAGTTTTATCGTTTTGAAGATAACAAATATCGTCGAATGTAAAATCCGCATAAACCATTAATAGAAATTAAATAGCTTCTAGAAGAGGAACAATGGTGCTGGATGGGACATACCGCCATGCCAGGGAGGAATGATTAAGTTTTCCCTATATTTTGCCAATTGCACCTTATGCGGTTCGCACGCAGTCACCCAATTTGTACTAATCCAAATATATACACCTCAAGTAGAGCTGTGTTGAGATTTGCTATTAAATAAAATTCGTACGCATCGTTCGGCACATATTCGACAAAATGGTACACCATTCGTGTAGTATATCGTTTGAAAATTCTCGGATCAGATAAAAATTTGACGATACCGCTTTAGTTCATAAATTCGCCGTTTTGACGCTGGTAGCAAGTTTATCATTTATTATGGAATATATAATATTGTAATCGCTAAAAAGGACTTGATGCAAAATTTTTTGGTAGACCACATTAGTACTCAAAACTTTCATTGCGGCGCTGAAGCAGTGTAATTGTCTCGTGATAATTTGTCTCATTCCCGTAATCATGTGGCATATCATTTGAAAGGTATTGAAAATAGTTACAATTTTATAATGTTAAGGTAAAAATACGCATACCGCATACCTTTGAAGAGGTTTTGAAGAATGTCACAAATTTAGGTGATGTAACATAGTATTCAAAACTACCGTTGTGGCATTGGAAGCTGTTGCATTTTTCTCATTTCCATTTAATCAGGAGATATATCGTTTAAAAGTTTTCGGAAAGCAACAATTTTCTTATCAGCGCTTTAGTTGGTAAGTCCACTGTTTTGGCGCTGGCAGCTATAATTATTTGTTAATGATAGAATATATGTAACAATATACCATTGGAAAGGTCTTGAAGAATATAACGAATTTAACTAAAGCATCTTAGTACTCTAAATTGCCATTATGTCGCTGCAGTACTCAAAACTTCTGTTGTGGTGTTAGGATCATTTGAATTTTACCTCATTCCCAGTAACGTGGCATATCATTTGAACAGGTAAAAGTTTGTAATACGAGTAAGCCATTTAATTAACGAATCCACCGTTTTGGTGCTGATAACACATTAATACTTTGATGTAGAATATATAATAACGATATTTATTTTTTTTAAATTCTTACAAAATCTATGGAGAATTATAATATTTCTCAAGTCGTTTAATGGCGAATTTTTTAATGGGAATTCTGAATTGGTTCAATGCTAATTTTATTCTGAGGAAAGCAATATGCCACTTTCATATGCGTGGTGGGGGGGGGGGAAATTTCTCACTAAATTTGATGGGCACAGAAAAGTTGTATAGCATGGCTCGATAGCGACCACCAGTAACCGTTACAGCCTTGCTTCTAACATTCTCAAAACAGCATTCTCATACGGTTACTCTTCGAGGGTGTAGTGGTCTTTGGTGTATCAAATGAAGGTTGTAAGTGTCCCAATAGCGGCTATTATGTTAATAACATAGCCAACCAAGTCGAAATGTGCTTCGTTCAAAAAATCACGTAATTTTCTCCGCGTATATTCACAATTGAACTATTATTTAAATAAAATGTTTTAATAATTTCAACACGTTGTTGCGGTGTCAGATGCTTCTTAATAAATTGCTTCTTAATCGACCATTCTCTACGCCTGTCAAAGGCGTACTGACAAATGTCATCCAAAACAAAATGGGGGTCAAACAAAATCGACCTGGCCATAAAAAGCATGTATGTCAACACTAGATGTTAATTTGGAACTATGTCTGCAATCAACGACTAAATCCTTCTTTGTGGCACTCAAACACTTGTGACTACGGGGCCAAATTCTAAAAGAAATCTAAACATTATTTTGAAAATGCTCACTTAAGAATTGTCAATAAATTGTTGGCCGATAGAGTTAAATTCAAATTCGACCCACCCGGTACTCCCCATACTGAGGATTATGGGAATCAGCTGTTCGACAAGCAAAATTAATTTCATCACAACATTAAATAAACCCATTTTATTTTACACCATACCGCACAACAAGTGATACAAACACCAACATGCTGATGAGAAGGTTTTGTCACAAAATGATCAATGGGATATAGGTCGCAAAATCACTGTAAACTTCTGGCAAAGTTGGCAGTGGGAGTATCTCGAAAATTTCCAAACACGATCAAAGTAGAGAAACCGCAACACCTAAGAAAATAATGTCGTCATTATTTGTTAACCAAATTTACTATCTGGTAAGTGGTATCTGGTCGACATTGGAACGTTCAATATCCATGGTATGCGAGTCACCAGTTAATGAATCAATTGATTCATGGCCGGCAGGGTGTTCGAGATTACAGACGGTTTAGGTGGATCTGAGAAACCTCAACTTCAATCTAATTCTTCCGTAACGCAGCTACACTGAGGAAAAAATACATTTTAAAATTTAGGTTGCACAAACAATTTTGAATAGGATAGTACAGCTCCTAATTCTACAATAGAAAATTCTCCAAAAATTTTTGTGGTTTTAAGGATGGGGGAGGTTGAGTCAACATTGACTCTGCCCCAATTGTAGTTATTTAAATTCCTGGCAAGCTGAACAAGCACAAAATTGTTGGTTTGCGCAAACCGAGAGCACACAAATATATCATAATTCCGTATTGTTTTTCTTTTGTAAAAGGTGCTACATCAACAGAGATAATTCGTTTATAAAATTTTAGACTTCTAAACTCTTTTAGACTTACAAATTTTTATTTAACAGCATAACAACTATTACGCAAGGATAAATAAACTTTTAAATACAAATTGTTGCAAAGATACATTAATAAAGAAATCCTGTCCCTTCCATCGCCTATCGTATGAAACGCCATGATTCCGTTTTAGTACTCTACAAAAGAATACACCCTTATCGTCAACCTTACAACCAATACATGTTTGTTGTTGGTTACCTGTCCAACACGAATGATTTCTTCAGAATGCCTATCTATATAAATTTTTAATATAAAGTATTACATCACCAAGCGAATCACTCTAACTTTGGGCATCATATTTTCCATAAACCGCCCACGCACAGATCCGATAAATATATTCAATTGAAATAAATCCGCTTATGATTCATTCATAGCCATCATCATTATTTACCTGTTACGAGCGTACATGACATATTACTAAACACAGGTGGAAACTCCAATTTCCTTGTTTACCGATTAGTTTTTAGGTGTCGTCTCTCTATTGTGTATTTATGTACACAAACTGTAAATTATGAACTTAATCAACGTCATCCATTTTCCAAAAAAATCTAATAAATTTCAGGTTTTGCTGTGTGTCTAGCACTCTAACGCATAAATTTGTCAACTCTAGATTAAATTATTCAATATTTTGTATAATTTTCACTATCCTATCGAATATAAATCAAATTTTTTTTAAATTTTTCCCAAAAAAAATCGGAATACATACATGTTTTGTATGGATGTGTGTGTGTAGTTTGATAATCTAACAACTTTTGTGATTTATTTATTACCTATTGGACTATTATCGTTCAATACGTATATCCAAATTTTGTTGTAATAATTTGGGATTGATGGAGAGATAAGTTATCCACCCTTTGTACCCTATAAACACGTTTCTGTCTTACAAGGGAAATCAGGTCGAAACCGTTCTATTTTCATCGAAAACGTAAATCCTTTAAAAGATTTCATGCACAAAAGAAACCGCATTGCATACAACAGCATTGTCATCAGATTTACTTTCGTCTTGTATTCACCTTTATAACTATAATAATACAAAGCTTAAAGTTTATATACTTTTTAGTCAAGGACTTTGTTTGACAATAACTAAGAAATGTATAGGTAGTGGTGCGTACATAATAGGCGATGTACCAAATATTCCAGAATTTTTTCAAAAAACGTTTTATTCACCTGCATTAAAAATTAATTTCTCAACCAATCTTATAGGAGAAAAGTTTACGTGGAAACTATATGGTTATAACGCCCACAAACAAACTACTTCACATTTTGTGAAATAATCGAAATTATAAGGAAGTAGCCTTACGATGTTGAGTGAAGTTTAAAAACTTTTCTTGTGCTATTAATAGCTCTGATGGTTATGTAAATATCGATAAGTTAAATATAAGAAGCTCTGCAAATTAACAACAACGAAGAGCTTTCTAAAGTTGCCACAGTGAAATTTTCATTGCAGATTCCCCATTTTATTAACGTTACTTAAGATAGGAACTTAAGTATGTGAAACACTTTCTGGATCACTTCTTAAGCCCGCCTCTCGTTTTATACCTTGCGTGTCATGTATTTCTTCGATACTTTTACAAATGTAGCAGATGTCAGAAACTGTTTTTTTTTTGGTTGCCTCGTTTACAATTTCTGCCTGCTCGAGTGAGAGTGGTCTGCCCGAATATCGATTTTTCAACTGGTCCTTGAATCTTATACGTTGACGTATTCAAAACTTAACAATCACATTTCAGAAACCACGCAATAAAGCGTAATAATTTGCAAAAATTATGAATGTATAGTTGAGAGTGTCGATAGAGAGGGTTGTGGTTTTCAGTTTTGGATGAGAAACCTAAAACATATCACAAACCACAAAATTCTGATTAATGTTGATTTGATTTCGTAGACAAAAGATAAATTTAACTTAATTTTAATTAGGCATGAAAAATAAAATTTCCAGTAAATTTCCCACAGTCTCTTTGTTTTTCTGCTGTGCTTCGAGCATGACAACCCCCTCACAATATAATACGATTAAATGTAATTTAAGAATTTCACTAAGAAAATATTTAAATACTCGTACCTATCACCCTATCTTAAAATAGAGACATACGATTTTCATGACGACAAGTGATTTGAGTCGATGCATGCAGGGCAAAATTATTTTTATTGAATTCAATGACTGGCCACTATTTTAGGTCGAAGGATGATGATCTATTGTTGGATATACCGAAATAACTAAAAATCATTATTTTCGAGATGTATTACGTAATGTAAAAGTATGTAGTTCTGCACATACAATATTTATTGGAATTTCCGTTTTCTAACCAGAGGATAAAACAATTTAAAATTCTCCACTTACAGAATGTCATGTGTAGTACTCGTGCATGTGCTATAAGCAAATTATAAAGAAACACCACAATATACTCGTACACACTTATTACATAAATAGAGTGTGTAGGAGTAGTGAATTTTCGGTATTTTCCATCTACGAGTAAACACACACATATATTGGATTTGCGGGAGAAAATCATAGGGCAACGATAATATACTGGATGTGTCGATTTCGTTTTTACAACACATTTTGGAATTTGGTTTCGTCTCTGCATAATTTAAATGTAAACATATTGAACGATAAACAAAAACATTAAATTGTGTTAGATTACGACTCTACCTACTTGCGCTATCCCACGTTATTGTATTCGGGGTTATCAGTTTAGATTTGAATGTGAACGATGTCAAAGATCGCAGTCTTATGAATATTCCTTAGGATAGAAAACAGTTCATGGATTCTGCGAATTTATTTAACGAGTAAATAAAAGTTTCACATATCACCACATGTACAAGTTTATTGTTTTACATCCGTACATATAAGTAGGATTGGGTGCAGTATACTCTGACTGTGCGTACGTGGCATCGGAAATAAAAAGCATCACAGTCGCTCCCGCTCTCAAAACCAATCAAATTTCATAAAATGCTTTTTCCCCGCCTACTAGTTCCGCACTCGAGTTGAAATATTTTTAACTGTGTTGTTGTTTTAATACATTCTGAGCGATGTCATGGTATTTTTTCGTAACTAACTCTCGATATCATGTACGCAGTCTAAACAACATAAACAATGGCTCATATGCGATAAATGATGACCCTAATGTTGCGCCAGAACTTGTAACCCTCTCGAATGTAAATTATACTAGATTTTTACAAATTAATTACAAATTTGATACACAGTTAGAAAATGTTTACAGTTCCCGTTAAGCTGCTATATTCATGTGTGGGCTGACATTGGCGAAAGCTACACCACTCAAAGAGGGATGGGGTCAAGAAATACGACCCGAAAATTTTAACGGATTGAAAAATATTTTCAAACATACTTGTTAAAATTTATTAAAATTTGCCTTAGTGGAGTGACGCATAAAAGCAATTTCTAAACTATTTCCGTACATTTCCGTTTAAAATAGCTCGATAATGTAATATTTGCCGACTATAATTTTGTTAAACGTTTATTTAATTACGTTTTCATACAAAATATTTGGATCAACTTTGATCATTTTCGAACTTTTTGGTGCTTGGCCATTGGAATATTTTGGAACCATTGATTTTTCCGGTCGGATTTCATGAACTCGCCCCTATTTTCGGGTTTCCATTAATATTTGTTGTGTCGTAACAGGGGCGTTATTGTAGATGTTTTCAACTGCGCTCCCTCAAATTTAATGAAACAGCCCATTACGTACAAGAAATGGGAACCTCTGAATTTATTAAAACAGGCCACACCCACAAAAATCGATAATGTTGATGTCAGGAATCCGAGGCGAGAAGCGATATTAAAAGGCAATTTTGCAAGAACATTTATCCATGAGAAGGCTCTGTTCAAGCTCTTTGGAGCTGTTTAGCCGTAATAAACAGGATTTTGTGCGTCAGTATGTGGTATGTGAAAATGGATGAGACATGGTTCCACCACTACACTCTGGAATCAAATCCAGAGATTGAAAGAGAGATGAGATGAGATGAAAAGCATTCAAAGCGACCTAAAACGCAAATGTCGACTGGTAATGCACATGGTATTTTATTCATCGACTATATTGAGAAAAGAAAGACCACCAACAGCGAATATTGCATGGCGTTATTGATGCGTTTGAAAGAAGAAGTTGCGAAAAACGGTCCCAAATGTAAAATAAAAAATCGTCACAAATCACCGGTTTCGATGGCAAAATTGCATGAATTGAAGTTTCGGATTGCTTCCCATACACCGTATTCTCCGGATCTGGCTCCCATCAACTACTACTTGTTCGCAGACCCAAATAATGCTCCAGGAAAAGAGATTTGCGTCTATTGAGGCCAAAGATAAATCGTTGTACAAAAAATACATCGAAATGTTAGAGAACCGTTGGAATGAATGTAAGAGTCTTGAAGGAAACTAAAAAAGTTTTTTTTAGTAGTAAGCCTTAGATTACGTTTGTGATCTCGAATATACTCTGATGGCTTCAATAACTGAGTCGAGTTGCGAGCTTCGATTTTGGTCGAATTTTAGGATCCATGATTATTTGATCACACAGGTTAAATTGTGGCAAGAAAGAAAGTTTAAATTTACTGCTAAATGTCCTGAATCCCTTCAGCGGGACGGATTCTCGTTTCAACACACAGTTTGGATCTAGTGTTAAGACTCCATCTCCTTCGGTGAAAGTGTTTGTTGTCTCGATTGTTCAGCTGCTACTATCACAAATTAATTTATAAAGAACCTTTGATTCGATTACAAAAATGGTAATGAGGTGATGTCCATTTTGTGGATCACACAACTAGTTGGCACGTTACTAGTCTGCTGGGAAAGTTGCATCTCACAGCTATATCACAAATGTATTCATCACATCTTGTATCGCATTCAACAAATAATTTGAAGATGGCTTAATGTATAAGTATTCTTGCTGATGAATAGTTGAGACGGGCATAACGTGTTAAGTGTTATATCGAATCCTCTGTACTTGATTGATCTCGAATATAACCGTTGCTTCATTTTTTAAAGTTGTGACGGATCGAGAATGCCTTGATGGACTACTATGCCTCAAATTTCTGGGTTAATTCCTCATGGGTGCGGATGGTGCTGCTGGTTCACATTTAATTGTTCCTTGCTTTTCCTGTAAGTTTTTCCTTCCCTTTGATCCGTCATCCCGAAAAGTTCATTGGCAATTGTATACCAACGAAATAGGACATCGTTTTGCTTATTTAATTCTGTGTGAAGTAGTTTTATCTGTGACAAAAAGTAGTAATTCTCATCTAAATAATTGAGTTTGTGTTATTCCCCCATAATTGTCTTTTGGTAGTGTTCATAATGATCTCCCATTTAAGAAATGTGCTGGCACCAAAATTGAAGATGTTGTGATTTCGCTCGAAATTGTGGAGGTGGGCCGAGAGTTCAATCATGCCTCTATTTGACTACAGAAAGTTTACAATTCCGCAAATATTAAGCGAGTATCACCTATGTGAATCTTTTTAAGTGATATGTTTAAGATTTCACTTCCGCTTGTACCTTGTTATGGTGATTTTTTATTAGTTGGGTTGCGGGAGAAGTTTATTGAATAGTCCATTTACTTTTCGATTGGCCCCAATGAAAGTTGTACCGTTATCTGAGTATATGTGGGTGCAAACGCCTCTTCCTGTTGAAAATCTTCTTTATGCGGCAATAAACATTTTTGTTGTTTGATTACTAACTATATTTCGATGCGACAGGCTTTCGTTGAAAAACACGCAAAAAACACGGCTATTTACTCCTTGTATGTTTGTTTTAATCTACCTTCTTACGTTTTAATAGAGATAGGACCTGTGTAGCCTAATCCAGTTATTTCAAATTACATTGAAGCCAGTACTCGTTCTCGTGATAGTGGTGATCTTTGTCGTAAGAATGTGATAACTAAAGTTGTTTCTCCATGTAGAGTAATACGATGAGCATCTTTGATTATCAGATTTGTGAATTGACCATTATTCGGCAAAATGAGTGGATGTCTCTGATCACATGGCACTAATGATTTCTCGATTCTGCCCCCAACTCGCATTATGTTCTTATCATCCAAGATAGGATTCAATGATAAGAACTTACTACTTTTATTCAACTGTTCTGTTCAAAGTCGATTGATTTCTTCGTTGAATCGTTCATTCTGCATCAACTTAATTGCAATTTCATTTAATTTTTAAATTCAACAGGATATCAACAGGTATTTTTAGTTTTATGCATTTGTCAATGAATCTCAGAGTATATGATGTGGCTGTAATTAATTTTCGATATTCTGATTCTCTCGGGAAGAGATAATGTTGGCCCATTTTACCCAAGTTTGCGATGTTTAAGTCCCTGGCGTAAAAACTCTTTAAGCGGCATCAGCAGAGTTTTCTTCATATGATATGTGCCATTTGTCACCTCATTACCGCCCTCAAATGTTAATATCACACATTGAAAATAAGCCTGTAGCTGTAAAACGCATCAAGACATATCGGGAGAAATTTAACACCAACAGATTAAAAGGAGCGATTCTGCGAAGCGCTCAAGCTCAGCCTCCCAAAAAGCAAGAAGCAGCCATCAGTGTAGATCAACTGAAAGAAAATTGAAGAAAGCCGGCAAATAAAGTTGAAAATGTGCCAACAAAACACGTCGGAGCTGAAACATCAATACAAAGATATAGCACGAGAAATCAAGAAAAAAGGTGAAGGAGTGACCGTGGGCAAAATATTGGAGACATTCTTCAACTAGTAAATATATCAGACACCAATGTATCACCAAAAAGGGATGTCTTTGGTCGAATATTAACAACAGATGAAGCACAATTGAAGAGATGGAAGGAATATTTCGTAGAGAATATCACCAACAATAACCAAATTTTTGAATTTACAACTGGCGTTAATAACAGCTAGCTTCCTGTTTCATTGCTGAAATATTCATAGACGCAGAAGAAAATAAAAGAAGGCTTGACTATAACGATTTTCAAGAAAGGTATATTCCTTCTAAACACAACCATAAAGATATTAGCAATTCTGGATAAAATTTCACTCACAATCAACTTGATATTAAGAAACGAATAAGATGGCAGTGTAACGAATGAAATTCACCACTGAACTTACTCTTCGTGGACTTCGAAAGTGCACTCGACATAATACACAGGAACGCAATATGGATGGCATTTTGTGAAATGGGCATCCCAAAGAAAATAATCGAACTCATAAAGAGATATTCACAGGGATGCGGGTAACTAAGTGAATCGTACTGTAACAGCCAAGAAGTAAGACAAGAATGTTTACTCTCGCCACTACTGTTTCTAGCAGTATTAGATAGTGTCATGAGAAAATTAGATAGCGCGTACCCAACGGCTTCGAGTGGTTATTAACGGAGAAACTTAGTGATTTGGATTACACGGATAATAAATGTTTCTAAACACCCAAACACCCCGACACAACAGAAAGTATAGAAGCTATCAGATCTGGCAAAGAAGTTTGCGCTCAAAATAAAGATCAGGAAAACCAAGAGGATAAGGCTAGACACGCGTTTCTATATTCACCCGTATATATCTCAATCAAGAAGAAATAGAAGGGAAATAAAACAGTATTGCTGTACGGTTGCAATACCTGGAAGCATTCAAGTAAGATCAACGATAAGCTACAGGTGTTAGGCAAACGAATCAAGCAGTCTTGGGTCTGAAAAAAGAAAGCGAAGTGGAGATAGATTGGCCACACACATGGAATAGTCACCGAATGGCATAATAAGAAAACTTCTGGAATTGGGAACTGCAAATTTTCGTTGAATTTACTTTACTGAATTTCGAGATTAGGAAATTTCCAATTCCGAATTCCGGAATATTCTAGTATTGAGAAAAAAAATATGAATAAAAAAATGTATTCAAGAATTTAGATAATTCAGTAAAAAAACACATTGATCAAAATACATAACACTAATTAATAAGACAATTATTTTTTGAAATTTGTAGTTCGGCAAACTAATCACATTTACCTTAGTGGAATGCTTCGATATCACGACGGTTTAGCGGGAATATTGCACCTTAAAACTGCATCAATTTTATTTTGAAGTTGTCCACCATTAATTTCGGACCGTAAGACTGTGCTTTACTATCATCGATTTCCACTACCACCATCTCCAGATCGCGGTCCTCTTCTTCCAAAACAATATCTCCTTTCAGATCATTATTCAAGCTTTGTACCAGCGTGCGGCTATTGACTTTGCCATTACTTTGCTTTCCAGGTAGTTCAAATTCTGTATGTATTTCACCTTTTGCCACAATTATGTGAATATTGAAAGATTCCGGAAAGTACGATTCTCCGCTGGCCAATCATTTGTTAAAAACTTTTATTTAATCGCACAGAGAGCTCATCGGGATCAGACTCCAGGGAGGCCAACATAAATGAAAGGGTGGTATCAGTCGTCCGTAAATTCGAGTCTTTGTGGCAAATGGTATCCACTGCCAATTTGATGAAGAACTAATATCACTCGGTGAACCGAACACATTTCGCTGTTTGTAAACGTAATTTCGAAATTAATATCAATAAGTGCCTTCATAATGCTCTTCCTTAATAAAAGATGTTGGGAAATATTTTATTTTTATACAAACAAAAATGGAAGGGATGAAATGAAATTCGGATTTCGGCATTACATTCACTATCTGATGGAATCCACAATGGAAAAGTCGGACGATCAGCGGAAACAATTCAGAAAGTCTTGGGTGGAAATCAAAGCAATAGCACCCGATAGAGTCAGATGGTCGAGCCTAGTAGACTATGAGACGTCTACTGCTAAATTGGAGATAAAGGTAAAACGGATACAGTGAATTTAAAATGTATGCGACTGTTAGACCGTGGCCGCGATGAGCAACCAACACTAGCATTTGATCAAAAATGTGAACGTAGATTTAATAATATTTTCATTTCGATGTTTGAACTTGTTTCGGACATTCAATCGAACCGCAAGGAGAAGTTGTGATGACGTTTCATCATCTAATGTTAAAAGGTGTATAGGACATCGTTAAGACAAGTCAACTTCGGCTAATCCAATATTCATATGCTGATGGTGCAATCCGGCATCCAACATTCCGACTGCGTGATAAAATGTATAGTGGCATTTTAAACTTCACTGTTAATTATTGTAGCAACTTAAATTTTAACTTTTAACGCTTAACAACTCTTAATATATTTTGTGATCACTTATTACTAATTATGTTTGCACAAAATGATTGCGACTCGTAATAATTGCTGATTAAGACTATCTCTTAAAATTAAAATGTTCTTCCTATATAGACTAAAATTTAGGAAAAATGAAAATGTTATATTTACAATCACCACGGAAAACAAATCTACATTTTCCGAGGTTAGAAGGTACTTTTCATATTTTCAACGAACTAGACTTTTTGCGGAATATTGTACAACATTCCTCCCTCTTTGAGAGAAATAAAATCTTCTGGAAGAAGATCCGTGCTAATCTTGGGGTTTGGTCTATGTGCTGGGTGCTGTGTTGGAGTATATGTTATAGAATGATGGTTGATGATTTAAATTGGTGATTTTGCTGCGTTGATGATGGGTATTGTTTGTTGGATATTTCTGGTCGGTTTGGGTTGTCGTATGTATTCTTTGATTGGTACATTTAGTTGGGTTTATTCGTATGCGGCGTCTGTCCCATGTGTGATTTGCCTATTGGCAATATTTACAGATGATTTGGTGGCTAATTGGCTGTAATCTGAGGTGTAAGTGTGACTGTAGTTGTGGCAAGCATTTTTTCAATCATTTCTGCTTCGTTTAAGATCTCTTCCACGGTTTTAGTTGTTGATGTGCTTACTTTTTCTCTTAGAACGGTATTATTTAGTCCTCTTTTAAACGTTTGACCAGAGAAAATCTCTAATATTCGCCACCAAAAATGGTGATTCTAAAATAAAAAATCAAATGCCAGGCTTCTGTCCACACAGCGATTGTGGTGCATATTCTACCACTAATGCCCACTCCTTTCCTACGATTAGTTTGAGTCGTAAATTCACTGCCTATTATACTTCACTGGCCTGATTTGGCCGTTGATTTATGTGCGACTGTTAATTTGTATGTGGGCGTTGTAAAACCTCTATAAATTCTACTTTCCTTTGCCAAAAGGAAATTTAGTATGAAATTTATTTGTTCGAATATCAATACATAAAGATAAATACCACAAGTAGCGTCGCCTAACTGTCAAATCTAATAAAATATTTTACTTCGCAAAGGAAAATCTGTTTTAAATAAATACGCGCACCTCATTCAATAAAAATCAATTCACACATCAAAGTCTAATAAATTTGTTTCACACGTTAGCACACACAGCCAGAGATCTAACGTATACAATAAAATTCTAAATTAATCTAATCGATATGACAGGTGATTTCATTCTTATCACATTTTGCTATGTATACTGAGATAACAAGTGTTTGATATTCCCTATACTCTTATTAAGGAAAACGGAAATATCATATACACATTATACCAAAATATTGCCGAATTTTCACACGGCGATACGCATCATCGCTGCTAGAATAGCAACAACAACAATATAGCGACGACGACGACAACCCAAGATGAAAAATCGACGTCTTAATACTTTTACCGCGTGTGTGTGTGTACACCATATGCATATATCGAATTTTATGTGTAACATATATTTTGCTAAACATGGGTGCTTATGATGCCTTTCTCGCACTCCCCGCGTAATAAAAATTCATATCAATTTTTGATGAAAATAAAATTTTATATTTATTATCATTATTATATCGTTATTATTATTATTATTATTACTATTATTATTACGACCATCTGAACGCGTTGAAACCCATAATGTGCTTACATAAGTATATTGATATCAAGGTGGTAAAATAAAATAAACTTTTGAGCTTTTTTGAAATTTATTGAAATTTACGCGTTTCGTGTGATAAAAAAATATTTTGCTCTTTAACGTAAAACGTCTCTGTATGCCATCCCTATTATACTTCTTCTAAAGCTAGGCGAAATTTTTAAAGTTATCCTCAAAGTGGTTACGAAATGTAGGTCAGCCAAATGACGAATTTTAATATAGGTAATTAACTTTAATTTAAATCAATTTAGGGCCACCCTCGCATTCAATGTCTTCTAATTGATTTAATGATTGCAAACTGTAATAAATAATTTAAGAGCTATTTTCTAGCATTCCAGTCCTCCAGTCCCAAATCGATCATCCATTTCACCTCATTATTATCCGATAATTGTTAATTAAATTTTTAATTTATATTATTAGTGTGAATTTATTGTTTTAATTTTTATATTTTACACCCAACACATTTCTATCGTTGATGTCGAAGATATCAACAATTTATGTATTTTGTGGTTGCTGTGTAGGACGATACTCCCAGTGGGTGGGGTATGCCTTTGTCTTTTAAAAGCTTTTCGTGTTTCTTATATTATGTTTTAAGCCAATTAAATTATTACATTTTATTATGCGGTTCTTCATTTTATGATGATTATTGTTATTCATCTTAGATTTACAATTTACGCCAGTTGGACATTTGGGATGGAGGGGGAGTTGTGCAATGAAAAAATCAAGGCAACATAAAATGAATTATTGTGTTTTGTGAAAAGCAATTAAATGGGATTTTAATTATTTTATGTATTTGAAATTAATTTTTATGGGAAGTTATGTTTCTCGAGCTGTTAAGCCAGTGATTATAATTTATATATGCTCTGCACTAATGGAATCTCATAAAAGCAGAATTTGTGTGAATTGATTGTGTCGCCTTAAGATCATCTACCTTAACTGTTTAGTTTGACTTTTTCTGACAAGAATAATACAAGAATAACACAATGTTTATTAATTTCGATATTCAACATATCTTACGAATGTCAAATATTGTACTCTGTCGTTAAAGAATTTGACGGTTACACCACCAATTCTCGTAATTCACACACTTCCAGAATATTCGTGAAAATACTTACTTACTTACTTTTCTATATTATTTATTGTTAATTCACTTCCCATAAATTACACAATTTTATTTCAGTTCACAATAAAACATTTCGTTCACAATCAAACATTCTACATTCGCCTGGATTTATGCAGAAGTAAATTTTCGTCACTACTATAATCTGATATACATCAAAACTGTTATAATTCCAAAACACCACCTAAACCTAGATGTCCTCCTCACAAAAATGTTATCAATTCTTCAAATCTTAACTGAGCAATTTTCATTGAATAAATGTCTCTCCACGCTGACTTGTTTGCCCATCAAACCAATAGGTAGAATTGTAACATTACCCTTACCTTAGCCTATTCGTCCCGAACAGAATCCAAACTACCACCTGTGTATAGTGCCAACCGGTCCAAATGCACTACCTTGGGTTTCCTTCGCTGCCGTTTCTTTATTATGTGAACTACGTCGTTTATCTTTGTTGTGACAGTATATGGCCCCTCCAATGTCGATTGGAGCTTCGGTGATAACCCCTTTCTTCATTGCGGATTGTAGAGCCAAATCAGTTGTTATTCTCCGAAAATTTTTGCACGTATGTCATACCTAGCCTTCATTCGATCGCTTGCTAAATATCGCTCGCGAATATCACAAAACTTAATATATGTTGGTAATCGTAATAGATTGTTCCCGAAAATTATTTTGGATGGTGGCACTCCGTTCGAGTCTTGCGGGTCGATAAGTCATTAGAAATAATTGTAAAATAATGTCGGCAACAGTCGCACCAATTTTTATTCACATCCTTATTTCCGACAATATCATCGATTCAAAATTCCTTCCTTGGGTATAGGACACAATTCCGGCCATTTGCTGAAATACTCCATTATCACTAATACATAACTATTACCGCTTTTTACCTATAACATGTGAGCTTCCTTTTCGATGCGCGATGTCAAAGCCGTAGCTTAGCAGACGTTCGATCCAGCGTGCCAACTGTCCCTCCAAGTTCTAAAATTATAGAAACCATCTTAACGTCCCATAGTCTATTCGTAAATGAAATTTTTGACCATAGTTGTATTTACGGAAATGTTATGATTCGGTTTCGATAGGATTTTTGAGTAATTACTCGTTCTCGACCATTGATTTCTTGTGACAACACTCCTTCTATACCATCATTGCTTCCATCGGTATAGCCAAAATAAATTTCACGTTGGGTATAGGGTATGCAAGTACTGATGCTGTGCATAACCGTTTCCGTAATTCAACGAGTTATTGGTGGGTTCTTTGTGACCCAAATAATTTACCTCTCTTCTGGAGAGTGAACATTTCTTAGGACTTAACTTTTACTCGGCGGATTGTATTCGTTCGAAGACTTTAGCTAGGTTTGTAACATGCTGTTCGGAACCTTTTCCCATGACGATAATGCCGCCTAAATATGCATGACATGTTCTGCAATGTAATCCTTTTAGTACACGCTCCATTAATTGTTCAAAAGTCGCTGAGGCATGAAATAATCCAAATGACATTACACTAAATTTTCATTACTCGTTGCCTACACTAAATGCCGTTTTCTCACGATTTTCCTCCTGTACTTCTACATGCCAATAGTTACTTAGAAGAGCCAATGTTGAGGACACCACGAATCATAATGGATACTACCCTTTTTTGTCACATCATTAAGTTTTCGATAATCTACACACAATCTCATCCTGCCGTCCTTGTTTTCGGCCAACAACACCGGTGAGGCTACTCGATTACTCGTCTGGTAGCGTCCCTTCATTTGTTCTTTCATAAATTAGTTCTTGCTTTTGGCCCTTTTCATATTTCAAATTCGGCGACTTCATCATCATCATTTTTGGAAATTGTTATGAGATATTATTAATTCTACGATACGACTCAGTTCATCCCACGCATTTCTGTTGGCAGCCGTTTAAAATTGAAATCTGAAAATCTCAAATGAAGTGTCCCATCGAATATCGGTGGCTTGAGTTTATTCGAGAGTACTGCCTGGACTACTTGTAATGTTGTTCCATTTGTTTTCAGACAAATAAGATCTTTATCGACACGATCCACAACACTCAATCTGGGGATTATCTGATACGAACGAGACAAGATAACCTTTGATGTCATTGGCTGCAAGCCACTGTTTATAACCAACAATAGGCATGATGCTATATATATTATGCTTGTCTGTAATTTTGTAAAAGAAAATGAAAAGTGGATACAAAATGCACCAATAAATCTATCGATAAGATGTGTCTGTTACTTAAATCGATCATTGAGTAAACCTCGGTTACCTTTCTAGGTGGTGAAATAAACTTCAAACCACTCTACAAAAGTACAAGAACCTCTTCACAAAAATCAGGAAAACAAGATCTGCCGAATGAAGTCCTCAGAACGTACGACTATAAGCTTGCCGAAACCAACAATACACAGTGATAAGATACAGGAGCCTTCGAAAGTATTTATGCTACGTAAAGTAGCAGCTGCTAGACCCACTATCCCGAAATCATTTTTAATCTCAAATTCTTGGATATACCGAAATTACGCCACAAGGACCCTAAAGCAACAACAACAAACCACTAGAAAATGTAATCTGTGTATATTCAGTTCTTCTAAAAATTTTGGAAATACGAATAGAAAGAAGCTCACGTCAGATGCTCGAGCGATCCGAATAAGCCATTCCAATCTCAACACTATCAGTCATTGTAGATTTTTAGACTTGCCAAATTTAATTGGGAACAGATATTGTTTGGAGATCCACTTCGTGCACTGGCTTTACACGTCAATTGTCAGACCCATTTCTGGGCCGGTTCTAAATGTTCTGGTGATCCTAAACGCCTTGATGAAATACAGCGAACAGTATCAACTATAGGCACATAAGTGCCCTATTATTTTTCATCTCAGACCCTTGGATATTCTAGGTTAATAAATAACCACAAGCTCAGTTATAAGGTATAACTCCCTGTCCATGTACAGAGACACCATTCTTAGAACCCTGCAGGTATTAACTTTTTCATGGAAGGTTGTGCCTTCCCCAGAATTAGAAGACTTCGCAAATATGTGAAAAATATCTTGGCAAGACTTTTCTGAACACTTCTTAGAAAGTGTTGTCTAATGTTGTACTTGCCAAACTCATCTCACTCGCCAAAAACATCATCGGCCACCATCAGTGTGGTTTTCATACTAACCGATCAACCAATGACAAGTACTTCGCCATGAAGATGATTTTGGAAATATTGAAAGTACAATGTAACCATACATCAACTATATTTAGTCTTGCGGCAAGCACAAGACAGTATCAATCGCGAAAACCTATGCATACAAATTCCAGAGAAACTCATTTCTCTGTGTAAATTAACACTAGGTCTCTATGTAGAATCGAAATCGAAGAAGCTGTATCGGACTTCTTTGAAATAACATCTGGTGTTCGACATGGAAATGCACTCGCGACTGTGTTGCTCAATTTGGCGCTCGAGTGCATAAGCAATTATTTTGATGGTGTAGAAGACTTCCAATATCTCAGGACAGTAATAACATCGTTAAATGATACGCAGGAAGAAATAAAAGCCCGAATTGCTGCTGGACACCGAAAATGGTATATGAAAAAATTATGGATGTTTGGAAATATGGAGTTACTATGGTGTATGGAAATACTCGTAATTTATTATAAGCTGATATTTTGGTATATACTTTGCCTTTCAAAAAGCCTCAAATCGCATGATCTTGGTGGCCAATTCACATCGCCGTGGCGCGAAATTGCTCCTCCATCAAATTTCGTCTTCAATAGTTCCATTGTTTCGTTCGCTGTGTGGCAAGTTGCGCCATCCTGTTGAAACCACATGTCTTCAAGATCCATTTCAATAATTTGAGGCCAGAAGAAGTAGTTTATCATCTCTCGATAACGAACGTCGTTGACGGTGATCGCATTGTCACCGGCATTCTCGAAGAAGAACGGTTTAATCACTACGCTAGCCCAAAATGCGTACCAAGCAATGGCTCGTGAGGGATGCATGGCGCATTGAAAGATCATTCTTGGATTCTCAACTCCCAAAATGCGACAGTTCTGGAAAGATGATTTTCTTCTAGTAATCACCATTCACTTGTTGATGCTATTTCTGTGCGTTGTGCGTCCGTGTAATTCTTCATGAGTGAAGGACAACTTTCACAAATGAGAACATTTGTATGTACAAGATTGTCGCTGTATATTATTTGGAATAATTCTTTAAATATGGAGAATGTTTACGGAGGATTGTTCGTTGAAGAATGATTGTGCGTTGTTTCTTGTAGTGGCCGAAACAAGTAGCTACAATATTATCCGAGGAGTCGTTTTCAAAAGTTATTTCAAAATTCATGTAGATTCTATATAGAATTTCATATAACAAATTGGAAAAGTACCTTAAAGTTGTATGTGTTCGCTAGCTATTTATTAATTTATTATGACTCGTAGCATTTCTACAGTCTGATTTTCATCTAATCTGATCTCATTGTAACTATACTGTCTTACAACATTTCTCCTGTCAGCTTATAATAAATTATTCGCACGAGTAGCATAGTTTTTATAAATCTGTCTCTTTTAATCCAAACTAATTTTGATACAAACTGCATTAAATATCCCCCAGTCCATGAAAAATGAAAGGAATAGTAAAACGTGGAACTAAAAAGCATCATTTCCATATTACAACATCGCTACACATAAACAGGGAAATGTACTTAAACATAAAAGATTACTGTACAGCCTTTCTTATCGTCTTAATGCCAATAAATTAGAATGTTGCGGTTGGATCGTGTCGTACACATATCATCAGCCAGAAGGACGCCGACATGACGTCATTAACACAACAATTGTATATGGCGTGAGATCTTATGAACAAAAAGCACACAACACATAAACAGTATATACACACACTACACACACAAACAATACGTAAATACATACATAGATCTGTCTTATAAAGTTGGGGTGGTTGTAAAATATCACAATGAGACATGAATCATGCAGAAGACATACGAGTGTAAACGAAAACAGAATTATGGAACAACCACCCCCGAAACTAAATAGAAACAAACAAAGCCACTTTCTTCTAAAAGTCGCGTATAAATAAAAATTACTTTTGTTTTCGTCGACATGTGAGGGAGGAGCAGTTTTGAGTCTAAAATAGGTATATATATATACATAGAAGGCGGGGGAGGTCTATTAGCGACATAAAACAATTCTCGCAATTCGCTGCAGTCATAATTGTTGAATATGTACACAACCAAATTACATATGGCAGGAATGTGGGCTTCAGTATTGTTTGTACATAGAATTTATTATATTTTTGTAACACAATAAAAAATCGTAAAATGTTAAATTTTTTATTGTTTTAGCAAAACAATACAATTGTTATAAATTTGTAACAACAAAAAAAGTTTTATTTTGTAAGCTTTCTGCTTTTTCATTTTTCGCATCATTACCGCCTGGTTGTGTATTTGAATATTGTAACAATTATAGATTTTGTTTTTGGAAATAATTCAAATTTTTATTTTAAATATCGGTGCGCGTGACACATCGCAAGATAATTGTGACATCAGATTGTTATGTATTGTGTGTAATCGGATGGTATTCGTTAATACGTGCTGATGATTTTTTCCACGGCTATACGTAATTGGAAGTGTGTTCAATCAAAGCTCTCTCATCATTTTTAGCATATTATGGCGTCAATTTATTTCTACACCTACAGGGGAGGCCAAATAATTGTTTTTTTAACTAGCGGTTTTTTTGAGCATGGTAAGGGGTATGTCACTTCTGATTTGACAGAAAGTTAGTTTTATCCTTCCGCTGAACGAAAATGGTTGTGTACTCGCTTGAACGCTGGGAAATATTGAAACATTAATTCGAAAATTTTGGCAAAAAAATCATCTTTTCGGATGAGGCGCATTTTCACCTTGGCGGCTATGTAAACAAGCAGAATTGTCGCATTTGGGGCACGGAGAACCCGCACGTGATCGTAAAGAAGCCGATGCATCCTCAACGAGTGACTGTTTTGTGCGGATTTTGGTCCGGTGGCATCATTGGGCCATTTTTCTATGAAAATGAGCAAGGAGCCGCCGTTGTCAATGGTGAGCGCTACCGCGCCATGATAAACGGTTTTTTGTTCCCAGCACTTGATGAGGAGGACATAGGCAACATTTGGTTTCAACAAGACGGCGCTCCGTGCCACACAGCACACGTTTCAATTGATCTTTTGCGCACTGTCTTCGAAGATCGAATTATCAGCCGGAACGCTGATGTGATTTGGCCGCCTCGGAGCTGTGATTTGACGCCATTGGACTACTATCTTTGAGGTGCCGTCAAAGATAAATGTTACGCCGATAAACCAGCAACGATTGACGCTCTCAAGAACAATATTCGCATTGCCATTGAAGACATAATGCCGCATACCATCGAAAATGTGCTCAAAAATTGGACCGACCGTATGAGGTACGTCAAGGCCAGCCGAGGCAGTCATATGAATGAAATAGTATGAATTTAGTAGTAAAAATATTGAGAACTTTTTGTATTATTGCATTTAAAAAAAATATATATTTAGCCCACCCTATAGATGGCAGCATAATATTACGATATTTACACTTTACCCCCCCCCCCCCCCCCTCTTTGCGGCGAATGCAGGTTTTAAAATTAAGCAACTAAATTGCAAAATTACAAAATTAATTTATGAAAATGGGGAAATGGGTTACACAAAAGTTTCAAATAAAATGGAAAATTAAAGTAAAATTATTTATTTAATTGTTTTATCAAGTTCAAAGTTAATTCACAAATATTTATTTTTATTATCTGAAAATAATCAAATAAAATTTCAATTTCTGGTAAAGTAAATATTAGGTGTGCAAGTAAAAACTCTGCTTTTTTGGTCAAATTCAACTTTATTGAAAATGTAATTGTTACAAAGGTTAATTATCGAAATATTCGCCATCACTATCTATGGTTTTTTGCTATTTATCAGGTAGATTATGAATGCGTTCGCGGTAGAAACTTGGTGTCGAAGTAAAATAGTCATCGAGCCATTTTTGCACGTCTTCAACTTTCGTGAAACGCTGGTCTTTCAAATATAATGACATCGATCTGAATAAGTGGTAATCAGTGGGAGCCAAGTCTGCAGAATACTCCGCATGTTGTGAAACTTCCCAGCCTAAGGAGAAGATGAGAACGTGGGTTGATTTTGCTGTATGTGGACGAGCGTTGTCATGCAGCAATATAGCCTTCCGCCCTCCTTGGCTACAATGGCCTTTTTTCTCCAGAGAATTACATAATTTGATCAATTTGGTAACGTTCAGCTGTAACAGTTTGACCAGGTTCCAGAAGCTCGTAGTAAATGACTCGTCTCCAATCTCGCCAGACACACGGTCACACTTTATTGGCATGAAATCCAATTTTCATCACCCGTAATGGTTTTGTGCAAAAAATTGTTTTTTTGTACCGAGTCATGAGATGTCAACTCTTCGGTTTTTGTTTTCTTCGGTCAGTTTATGAGCAACCCATTTTCCGTCCTCCTGTATTTTTCTCATTGCATACAATCGAAGTGATATTGCTTCGTGAGTAACTCCTTACTATTTTGCAAGCTATTTTGAGTTTGATACGGATTTTCATCAAATAACACTTTTAAATTGTTTTACTATACCTGGACGTGGATCATACTCATGACTAAAATTGCCATCAAAGAAAGTACACTCAAAGTCGAATTAATCTATCTCTTAAAATTGATGAACACGGAACGACAGATTGTAAATGACTGAAACTTATGTCATAAAAACAGTAATGACTAAGCTACATATATCCAAAATGGCGGGCGATTTGAATGCGTAGTCTAGTATACAGGAGTCGGCACTCGAAGTATTACTAATTGAAAATGTTGCAAATTTGTCAATTTTTATTTCAAAACTTCAGTATATCGTAAAAACATTTCAAATTTAACAAAAAAATATGTTATTGTTCGAAGTAGCCATCTTTAGCGCGGATAATAGCATCGAGTCTGTCCAAGAAGGCTTCACGCGCTGCACGAATATGGTCTGATGGTATTTCCACCCGTTCTCGGCGAAGAGCAATCTTTAACACGTCGACCGCCTCATTTTTTTAGTTAATACCTTTGCTTCCAGCATGAACCATATGGAAAAATCCACTGGGTTCACGTCCGGATTATATGCTGGCCATTGTTGTGAAGAAATGAAGCTGGGAACTTTATCTTGTAAAAAACTTGGTTTTCAAGGGCTTTATGGGATGGTGGCTTGTTGAAACGTTCAATGGTTTCTACCGAATTGTTTACGTACCCAAGATAACAAAGAATTGTTTAAAATCTTTACCCGGTACATTTGTTAATTTACTCTTCACGCCTGTTCAATGAAAACAAGTGGTGAGCGTCCTGTGTGAGATATTCACTCAATTATGGAGTGTGTCGTCGTTCAAATGTTTATCGTCGCTTTGTTTGGAGGCACATATTCGGGAAGTTCAACTTTCGATTAGTTTGTTGATGGCGTTCGTTATGTTGACTTTCAGGACATCAAATGTTGTGGTTTATTCGCCTGGAACTGTGATTTAAGATAGCTCAAAAAGGAAGAAGTTTAAATGCGTTAAATCACGCGATTTAGGTTGCCAATTAAAGTTGCAAATCGCTCGTGCAGCGATCTTGGAAACATATCTACTCAATATCTATATCATCGAATTTTACAAGAAGTTGCTTATCATCGCCGCTAAAGATGATTTTTTGGCGAAATTTGGGTCAAGTTCTAACTGCTTCAGAGTCCAATCAACGAACACACGGCCTTGTCTGGATTCGACGTTAGTTGGATTTTATACGGGTATAGACTCAAGTCCTGACGCAAAATTCGCCAAGTTCGCATAAACGCTAAGTTCTTGTAAACGACGATAAATTGACTGCCTCGGGTTTTCCCGTACACTATCTCGCACAGTTGAGATGGTGTTCAACACTAAAACCGTTCATGGTCATTTGTCATACACTACTGAACAATTCACAACAACATGGCTGCTATAACCTAACAAATTTCGAGCATCCCTATTGAAATAAATGGTACAAAAATGATAAATAATTGGCAAAATCCAGCAAAAATTTATTTATGGATTTATTTATTTACGTACATTCACAAAGACTAATCTGCAAATAATTTTGTGGGGTACATTCTAAATTGTGTAGGCCAGATATATCCAACACATTTAAAGTTCACCGTTATCCTCGTTTCTTGTCGATTGTGAACAAAGCATATGTGCAAAGAAAAATTAGAAAACGCTCGTCCTTTTTTACAATAATCGTAATTTTCTATACAATAACCGGAAGGTTGTTTAAAGAAAAGTCGTTTACGGTAAATTGTAGCTTTCGGTAAATTGTCGTTTCCAGTGAATTGTTTTTTCGGTGAATTGGCGATTTCGGTGGATTGTCGTTTTCGGCAAACTGTTGTTTTTAATTAATTGCTGTTTAGGTGATTTGCTTTTCAATAAATTGCCGTTTTCAGGGAATTGCTTTACGGTGAATTGCCGTGCTACCCATTATATAGTTTCCGTTTCATTCATTCATTCACAAATTTTTCATCTGTTCAGCAACATTCGCAGAGATTTCAATTTGTTTGCAAAAACTTTTAAAAACTTTTCTCTATGTATAAACGTTTAGCAGCAGTAGGACGAACTTCAGCCGAGCTCCATGATCAAAAGATTCAGGAACCTTTATTAGAAACCATAAACCCCCAATAACAATAGCTGTCTGTCTGTCTGTGGCAATAACGAATAAGTGGGCCTCTCATACATACACGTTCAAATGAAAAAGAAGTAATATGATCGGAGTCAGGCGAGCGGACAGCCCCGCAGAGGCACGAGAATTGAGAGAATCAGTAGTCAACTTCTTCAATCAAATAAGTCGGCAACAAAATATCCACGGACTGGACGGTCAGCAGAATAACCCATTTGATTTTTCAAATGATCACCATGCCACCGAACAGCAAGAATCTACACAGATGGATGACCGATACCGAGGGAAAATCCTATAGCAAAAGCATTGAGACAGTCAAATTTTCAGCCTTTAAATAATTCCAAACTAAGGCAAAACTGAAACTTATCATTCGATGATGGTAAAACACAAATCATGTTCATGATTCTGTCTATAAATTAGAACAACTGACAAATAATGATGGGATCCAGATTAATTTCCTGCCAAAAGTAATTCATTTATTTTCATCAGGTAAAGTAGAAGATTGGTTCTGGTTGTTTGGTGGAGATTATCTTAACGTTGCCTGGCCTGTTCTAAAATCCCCACTGCCCTCCACATTAATAGTGATTTTTATTTATTTATTCAATATTACAACCGATTCAGAGATCATCTAAGAATATAATCTGTTGGTTATTCATTTTACAATAATTTCTTATTATAATTAGAACTGTCGTTTCTGCCTTTGAAGTCTTCTCACTCCATTTGTATGGTGTCCAACATACGACGAGTATCTGCATTTTCATGTCAAAATAATCACTGTACGAGTTTCCTTGCTTGTTTCTTTATTATATCGGTGACGTATTCCATCTTTACGACTCTATGAAAGTTGTCGTAGCGAATGTACCATGGGCATTCATCCTTTGCAGCACTTTATTTTGGAAGCATTGTATCATTTGTACATTGGCGTTTTTGGTACAACCCCAAAGTAGGATAGCATAAGTCCATACTGGTTTTAGCATTTGCTGCTTACAGAAGCAATTTGTTGTGTATTGAGAGTTCTGAATTTCCACCCATGAACCAGTACATTTTTCTATATTTGATGTTAAACTCTGCTTTTTTCTTCTTGATGTGTTCTTTCCTTCTTAGCTTAGCATCGAGGATTATGCCAAGGTATTTAGCTGTATTTGCAAATGAAATTTGGTTTGAGTTAAGAACTACGGGAATCCAGTTTACCTTTTATTTTGTAAAGCTGAAAGGTACTAATTTGGCGCCATTTAATGCAATTGTTAGCCAGTTACTCACTGTGTTAACTGCATTTTGAAGTTTGCTTGTTGCTTCCGATATACCCTTTCGTATCGTCTGCAAATGCTGCAATGTGTTGCTACATATATACTGTAGTACCTTGAATATTCGGTAAGTATCTCCTGTAAAGGATGAGCAGAATAGGTCCAAGTATATGCTACCTTGTGATACACCGGCTGATATTCATTTTAGTTGAGATTACTCGTTTTCAAGTTTGACTCGAAAGTGGCGTTCTGCGATGTAAGATTTAAGAATTTGATAAAATTGATATTGTAGGATTCCGTGCAGTTTAAATTGAAGCCCTTGGTGTCAAACTTTGTCGAAAGCTTAAGCTAAATCTAAGAAAATACTGGAGCACATCTTTTTACCAAGTGCATCCTCAACGACATTGATTACACTATGAACGTGTTCAACTGTAGCTTATAGGTTCTCTTCTTGTAGGGTTTCACCCTCTTATGCAGCAGTTTTTCAAATATTTTTGATAAGACCAGGTGTAGTGATATCGGTTTATGTTTTTTCGCTGTTTGCAGGTTTACCAGGTTTAGGAATCATAATTACTTATGCCACCTTTCACGTGGAATATATTTCAATCCGTAGGTTGCAATAATTATTTGAACTAATTTACGCAGACCTTTTTCGGAAATGGTTTTCACAGTTTGCCCAGTAATTAAGTCATATCCTGGAGCTTTTCTAATTCTTATATTATTATTGATTTCAGTTTTTAGTTCCAACAAGGGCACACGTCTTATGTTAAGATCAACTATTTTGTTTACGACAGTTGTATTTTCATTTGCTGGTTATCTCAGACGATTGAAAAGTCTCTTCCAAATGGGTAGCAAAAGAGAGACTTGCTGCTTGTCACTTTTACTCCAGGATCCGTCATTGTTTTTGATAGGTGGCACATGCATTTTGGTTCTTTTGAACCCCTTCGTTGCTTTCCAAAGTGAATAATCGTCGTCCTTTAGATCAGGAAGACTTCGAAGTCACTTATATGGTTTTGTTCTATATTTCCTTTATAAGTTGTTTTAGTTTGTTGCACAGAAAATTGAGGATATTTTGTGTCGACGAGCACAAGTCTGCTGCCAGATTTTACGAGCTTCTCTTTCCCTCTGTGGTATCAGCATGACGACAAATAGGCTTAGGGTTTCAGCAGCAACCCCATTCAAAATCACTATTAATGACATTACATTAGATATACTTACCCCCAAAAAGTTGACGGCACCATCGTATAATACAGATTTTTATTCCTTCGCAAAATAAACCAAAAATTTTCTATTTAAATAAAATTTATTCTATTCCATCACCTTCTTCCTCGGCCAAATAATCTTCCTGCACTACCGTACCATCCGTATCCGACATCGGATGCATCTTCCACATATGCACTTGTAGTTTCATTTTATTCCCTACCACCAATTTACAAACATCGCATCGCCGATGCATCGATTCCATGTGCCGCTTTAAAACGCACAACTGCGTGTATTTTTTGTGACAAATCTCGCACGCATGCGGCCGTTCCCCATCATGCGTTCGCATATGTTCACGAAATGTATTTGCCCTCATAAAACCGGCATCACATTTCAAGCATTTGTATTTCCGAATATTCGCATGACTTAATTTATGCTGATACAGATTGCTGTTATGCCGAAATTTTTCGGAGCATATATCGCATTCGAACGGCCGGTCACCCGTATGTACAGTCTCATGTGATTTTAGCTGGTTAAGTTTTGTAAATTTTTTGTTGCATATGGGACACATGAATGATTTCCTGTGTACCTTACGATGTGTTTCCATGATAGATGTCGATTTAAATTCTAAATCGCAGTCGGGACACTTGACGCTTTGGATTTGTAGGTGGACAACCTTTTCATGTTGATATAGCTCGTAGCGTGAGCGAAACGTTTGATTGCAGTTAGTTTTTGAACAAACGATTGTTGTTTCAAAATTCATTTTGAGATGTGATTTGCATGCGCCGCCCATATGTTTTTGAAGCGCGCTATCCGCTACAAAGCTTAAACCACACACGCGGCAAAAATAGTCGTGTCTATGTAGGCTCATATGTGCTTCCATATTGTACTTGCGTCCAAAATTTTGCTCGCACATTGGACACTCGAAAACCGCTGGTTGGTGTTGCCGTTCGGTGCGGCAACGTTTCTTCACCCTTGTCTCGGTTAACGCAGGTACTTGGATCGAATCATCTAGATTGGGCAATGCTATTTCAATTACATGTTCCGATTTATGAGTTGTATAAGAGATTTGATCTGTAAATGTTTCGTCACATACAAAACATCGATATCGATATTCGTGCTTCATAACCGCAAAATGGACTTCAACCGCAATTTCGTTCTCGAACAGAAGTTCACAAATATCACAATAAATGTTGTCCAGCCAGTGCAAATTATGTCGACCAATATGCTCATTCAAATCATCAGTGCGATATCCGCAGAATTTGCATACTTGCGTCCAATCGTTTTCGGTCACATGGTCCGTTCGTATGTGGCCTAGGATCTTATAAAATTCGTCAAATTGCATGCCACACTGCATACATGTTTTCAGATGGAACTCGCGGTGATGCTCAAAAAATTCCTGATAGGTATTGAATATTATTTCACAATTAAATGAGCATCTAGTGTTCGGTTGGAAGCTTAATGCGGTTTCCTCAGTTATGAAGCCTTCTTTGGTACTGCCGCAACTAAAATTAAAATCCATCAAATTTATTTTGGCTGTCAAAGGTTAAAATAATGGTAAATAGTTTTGGCTCATCGAATCTTGTGAACCCGTTTTTTGTGTTCAGCTAAATATCGCCTCTGTCTAAATTTCGATTTGCAGAGACCACACGAAAAAATATCGATTGGCGCATGGCACTTCCGATGCACATACAACAAATTTTGGGTTTTAAAAGTTTTTGGACACAAATCGCACACAAATTTTCGTTCCGTAGTGTGAATCAGTTTGTGCTTCTTCAAGTTAGTAGCACCATTAAATTTCTTGCCGCACACATCACACGGCCAAGAGGCATTTTTATTATGAGTTCTCTTGTGGATGTAATACGAGGAATCGGTTTTGAAGGATTTCGAACAAATTTCGCACTTATACAATCGCTCGCTTGAATGTACGGAGCGTACATGATTTCGTAAAATGCGATTACACCCGAATAATTTCCCACACTCGTCGCACTTATATCGACGCTCCTTGTTGTGAACCTGATTCACGTGGTATCGCAACCCGGTTTTAGTGACATATACCATCGGACATAAATCACAATTGAAGCGAAATTTCTTTCGTAACGATTCGATCTCGGGTGCAACCAAATTTTCCTTATTCACGATTTGTTCGTTTATTAGTCGAACCTCTTCTACCGCGTGCTGAGTCATATGATAAATCAGTAGATTGCGTTCCACCAGCTCATTACACATATCGCAATGGAATATAAGTTCGGAATGAGCCATTTTCATATGATCGTTGAGTCGTGTTTTCTTGGTAAAGGACATCGAGCAAAATTTACATTTAAAAAGTGACGAGATGGGCGCATTACGCGAGACAAAAAATCTGGAAAAAGAATTTGGTAAATCATATCGCACGAAACGAAAGGATGCTTTTTGAACGAATTTGAATGAAACTCGATTTTAATGGACGATTTTGTGTGTTTATTAAATAATTAAGATAATTCTATTTAGTGAGCCCGATTCTTCTTATGCCGCAGCAAATAACGCTTCTGCTTAAACGACTGCCCGCACTTTTCACAAGAAAACGGTTTATAGTCCGTATGCACCAGTTTATGAAGATTTAGTTCGTGCTTGATACGGAACCTTTTATGGCATATATCACATTCATGATCTTTCACTCCTGTATGGACAGAAGTATGAACCAAGAGTGAACTTTTAGTACGAAATCCTAATCCACATTCCTCACATTTATATTGATGCGGCTGATGCAGTCGTTTATGCATGAATAGCGAGGCTTGCTGTCTAAATCCTTTGCCACATGTTTCACACTTGTAGGGCCGATCGCTTGAATGTAAATTTCGATGCTCGGCAACATTTCGTCGATTCGAGAAGAGACGACCGCATATATCGCACGCAAAGTCTTTTGTCTTCATGTGTGTTTCTTTGATATGACGCGAAATGCCGTGATAAACTCGAAATTTTTTACCACATAAATAACAGACGAATGGTTTCTCACCAGTATGAATCCGCATGTGCCAGAGGAATGTGCTCGTTGCGTGCAACCGTTTTTTACATTCCGGACACTCATACAAAATTTTACCATCCACTTCGACTTTATTCTCGTCAAAAAATTTCGCCTTAAGCTTCATAGTCTGTTTTAATTTTTTTAATGTATTCTGAAAATGCTGCTTCAAGTGACCTTCCATTACATCCCGTTGCTCAGTATCAAATTCACACTCATAACACTTGTAATATCCTTCGTCTTCCAGCTTTAAATTTAGTCGAATTTCATCGAGAAGCTCATTCGATAATTGCATATTTCCTGAGCGATTCGATTTTTTCACGAGTTCACAAAGTGTAGCCGGGTCCACCGGGTCTATAAGAGTGTATTCTGTTTTTATGGGAGTTTCTATGGTTGAAATGATTTGTGAGCATCGGATGGTGTCAGGTGATCTGCAAATTTTTAGAAAATGCAGGTTAAAATTAATGAGGTCACTTAACTTTACGGTGAAATGGAAGTGTACGATTTGTAGATGCTCGCTACGAGTCGAAACTTAGACAGAAAGGCAGAAATATGGCAATTTTGTCTACGATTTGATATAGCTCAATTAATGGGATAGAACATAATTCGGTCTGCGAGAATCATTCAAATTCTATGAAAAATATAATTACTCACTTATTTGGTTTGGCCTGCTCCTCAAGGTCTTGTTCTAACGTTGATTCCGGCTCAATTGATGGAGTTTCTTCAATTTCTTCCTCTTGCGACAGAGTTTCCGGAAGATTTTCATCATTCACAAATTCGGTTTCTTCTAGATATTCAGTTCCTTGAGTTTCTGTATCTATGGTTTGATTCTCATCAGTCGAATTGTCTGGTTCGTTACCATCCTCTTGCATGTTTTCTGAAACCACCTCCTTCTTGGTAACCTCTTCACACATACTAGTTCGCAACATGACTTTAAAGCGCTTGTCTGCTTCACAACATTCGGCGATGAATTCATGCCAGAGCGCCACTGTAGTGGCACAGTTGGAACACACATTAATTGGTAGAATATCCTCCTCGCTTATCTGTAGAAAATCGGTCAGTACCCAAATTCCCACTAATAAACTTTCAGTTATTTACTTACATCAATTGGCAAATAATAATTAATTTTAGTACTTAGTTCTAGATCAAGACCCTGTTCCCCATAAACGGAAATCAATGTATCGCGCACATTACCGCAAATGCGACACAGGGAGTACAAATCAACCTCTATGAATTCGTCTTGCACTTGATCAATTTCATCTTCGGCGAAATCGTTTTCGCCTTTATACATACTAATTGAATTTGTTGCGGATATTTCATCCATTTTAGAGCATTATGAAACTAATTGATTAACTATGAAATAATAATTTATAAATAAAAACAAAATTGGTTGAATTTAATCAAATTTTCTACTTGTCAGTTAAAATTGGTCTACTGTGAAGATGTCAATTTTGAGCGTTACAAATGGAATATGAAGTTTGCTCCAATTATGACTGCAATACCGACGTACATTTCCAAACAAATTTTATTCACCGCATTTACAGATTGGTTTGGTTTTACTTTTTAAGTAAAAGATTAAATTACGATGAATACAAAATCGATACACTATTTCTACAGAAGTACAGTATTCGTAAAAAATTTTATTCAAAATTATTCTTAGCAATTTATTAATTTTATTCACCACTTATCAATTAGATGATAATGCAGTAACACAAAATGTCGACTTAAAATTTACATTGCAGTGCTGCATAAAGTTTCAAAATGGGTGAGGAAAATTTCTTCGTTGAATGAAAAAATATCGTTTTTATAAAACTTTCAAAATTTAACTAAGCTACATAAATTTCTCTGAACGTAACTATCGCTCAAGTTGATACGCTATCCCCAAAATACTTCAGCGTCATCAACGAATATGATCTTTTGAAAAAATATCCCGCGTTCACTGAGGCTCCGAATTACAATCGCACAGTGAAGCATAACGCAATTGATTACGTCGTCAAGGTAGGTTAAATTGTGATCTTAACAGATTGACTGGCCAGATAAGCAGCAAATTTTGATATTTTATATGTACTAATCGGTCCTTCGCTCCCGTCAACATGCAGATAACCTTCGATAGTCTAAATGGCTTGTCACATCACGACATCCGTGTCTCGCGAAAATTTATTTTACGCCATGCCAAAAGTCCAAAGTTTACCGTCGCACGAAAACAGTACTTGGAAAATTCGAACTACCAAGTAGCGGATTTGAACACATCCAGATGAACCTGGTAGGATCACTGCCCAAATCGAATGGCTATCATTATATTTGAACGATATTCGACCGATTTATCCGTTGGCTAAAAGATTATCCAATCCGAGAAATGACCGCAAAAACCGTAAGCCAAGATCTACTACAATGAGTATATTGGTAGATATGGTGTCCCTTGCTTTATCACAACAAATCAAGGAATACAATTTGAATCAACGTTGTTCACCGAGCTCGAGAAGCTCCTAGGTTCTCATCGCATTCAGACTACTACATACAACCCGAAAGTGAATTGTCTTGTCAAAAAGTTCCACAGGCAACTAAAAGCCACGTTAACAGCTCGATATAATAAATCTCATTGGAGTTCAAAATGTTGAACAATCCTATTGGGTGTTCGAACCTCAGTCAAGAAAGATCTCAACTGCGCTCCAGCAGAGGTATTGCATGGTCAAAACATCAAGGTTCCCGATGAATTCTTGATCAACAATCATAATTCGGACCCAAATGCGTATTTTGTGAAGCAGCTTACACGTATTTGTGCATGCGAAGAGTGACAAATTTCTCAAACTTCTTGTTGTGGATGTCGACGGTAAATCAAGAACAATTGGCATCGACAGACTTAACTGCTTAAGCCAGCATACGGAATACTTGGGGAAACCCAGTCAAAAATCACACAGTTCGCAAAACCGTTTAGTTCAATTTAAAACACTACGGTCTTTGAACAGGGAGGGGAGTGATGTAGATGCCAAATCTAAAATACACTTTTCACTTCGTGGTATTGTAGCACAAATAGGTATGTACGGCGCCGCTTAACAACGGGGCATTGCTCGTTCTGCTGAACAGAATTATTTCTGTCGAAGCTCGATATTATTCGATTTTCTATCAATATCAAGAATTCAAGAACCACATAGGTTGGAATTAGAAAGAAAAGATTCAAAATCACACTCGTGGTTTAGAAGTTCATTAGACGCAGTCTCACACACGGGTGTGAAAGTAAAAGTGAAAGCGCGAACAATTGTCACGTCTAGGAATGTGAATAAAAATAATTAAAATTATAAAATTAATAAAAGAGTGAGTGAAACCCGCTACCCTCACTATACATCCCAACAGTTATTCTGATATTCTTTTTCAGACATTCAACAGCATAGGCCTAATGTCAATCCGATACTCATAAATTAGTGACATTTTGCAAAGACTTCGGTTTTGCTCTCACTTTCACAAGTCCCTCGATAACCAAAAAAAATATACGGCGGAACCATTCTACAAAACGACTTCTTATCACTTCAAGACGTGCTTACGTCTTATCAAGTAAAAAATTTCTCGAATGAATCGAAAATGGATATTAACATTTTATTTAGATTTAGACATTTTTATTCGTCGGAAATTTAATTTTTTGACATTTTTTACATATAACCAATTTCCATATTGGGAAAAGGAAATTGGAAAATCTCAAATACATTTTTCATTTTCTTTATTATCCAAAATAAACTCGTTATGTGTATGATAAAGTATAAAGTACTTTGGTAATTGGTGGTTTCTATATAGGGTTATTAACAAAAAACATTGTTGAGCATACAGGGTGTACATTTTATTGAGTCTGTTTTATCTATTCAATTTGAGTAAATTACATAATTTTTCTAAAATATTGTACAATGTTTGTTTCTATAATCCTAAGATTGGCGGTTTAATTTGTATTACAGCAATAACTTACCTGTGTCTTGCGTTTTGGAGATTTAACCAGCCTAAAAATATTTACAAATCACTAAATTGTTCCAAAGATTTGCGAATAAATTGCGAATTATTATTCTAGCGAACTGCGGCCTCCGTGGATAATAAAGACCACTGGTTTGATTAAAGCGGGTTTCTTCAGACATCTAAGACTGGGACTAAGGAAAACTTGGATTTTGAGATATGATTGGTATTCTTCTAACATGAACTATGACATTTCGCCATCCTAAATGCATTTGATTTGCAGATGTGAGTATAGGATTATAACATGGATTTTGGACGTAAATTTGGAATTGGGGAGTCCTAAATGAAATTATGGCATTCACCAACAACTATGACAACATGAAATTTTTGCTCATTATTGAATGATTTGATAATTCTGAACTCGTCTACGTTTGAATTGAATGGAAATTTCGCCTCAGTTTGTTTTAATCGACATTCAATTTTTATCAAAGCTCCACATTCAAATCGAGTTCTCGCGCTTTCAGTGAATAATTAACTCAATATTTCTTCATCAACATGACTCTCTAGGACACAGGTACCAAATTCAATCCAATCCAGTGTAATTCCTGCTAATAAAATTTTTACATTTTTTCTCAAATTTGGCAAGGCTTACCCCTTGCCGTTTTTCGTGGCGAAACATCTCAAAAACATTTTGTGGCTCAAAACACGAAATTGTTGCTCAATATTGAATGATTTGATAATTCTGAACTCATCTACGTTTGAATTGAATGGAAATTTCGCCTCAGTTTGTTTTAATCGACATTCAATTTTTATCAAAGCTCCACATTCAAATCGAGTTTACGCGCTTTCTGTGACTAATTAACTCAATATTTCTTCATCAACATGACTCTCTAGGACACAGATACCAAATTCAATCCAATCCAGTGTAATTCCTGCTAATAAAATTTTTACATTTTTTCTCAAATTTGGCAAGGCTTACCCCTTGCCGTTTTTCGTGGCGAAACATCTCAAAAAAATTTTGTGGCTCAAAACACGAAATTTTTGCTCAATATTGAATGATTTGATAATTCTGAACTCATCTACGTTTGAATTGAATGGAAATTTCGCCTCAGTTTGTTTTAATCGACATTCAATTTTTATCAAAGCTCCACATTCAAATCGAGTTTACGCGCTTTCTGTGAATAATTAACTCAATATTTCTTCATCAACATGACTCTCTAGGACACAGATACCAAATTCAATCCAATCCAGTGTAATTCCTGCTAATAAAATTTTTACATTTTTTCTCAAATTTGGCAAGGCTTACCCCTTGCCGTTTTTCGTGGCGAAACATCTCAAAAAAATTTTGTGGCTCAAAACACGAAATTTTTGCTCAATATTGAATGATTTGATAATTCTGAACTCATCTACGTTTGAATTGAATGGAAATTTCGCCTCAGTTTGTTTTAATCGATATTCAATTTTTATCAAAGCTCCACATTCAAATCGAGTTCTCGCGCTTTCTGTGCATAATTAACTCAATATTTCTTCATCAACATGACTCTCTAGGACACAGATACCAAATTCAATCCAATCCAGTGTAATTCCCGCTAACAAAATTTTTACATTTTTTCTCAAATTTGGCAAGGCTTACCCCTTGCCGTTTTTCGTGGCGAGAAATCTCACAAAAATTTTGTGGCTCAAAACACGAAATTTTTGCTCAATATTGAATGATTTGATAATTCTGAACTCATCTACGTTTGAATTGAATGGAAATTTCGCCTCAGTTTGTTTTAATCGGCATTCAATTTTTATCAAAGCTCCACATTCAAATCGAGTTTACGCACTTACTGTGAATAATTAACGCTCCACATTCAAATCGAGTTTTCGCGCTTTCTGTGAATAGTTATCTCAATATTTCTTCATCAACATGACTCTCTAGGACACAGATACCAAATTCAATCCAATCCAGTGTAATTCCCGCTAACAAAATTTTTACATTTTTTCTCAAATTTGGCAAGGCTTACCCCTTGCCGTTTTTCGTGGTGAAAAATCTCAACAAAATTTTGTGGCTCAAAACTCGAAATTTTTGCTCAATATTGAATGATTTGATAATTCTGAACTCATCTACGTTTGAATTGAATGGAAATTTCGCCTCAGTTTGTTTTAATCGACATTCAATTTTTATCAAAGCTCCAAGTTCAAATCGAGTTCTCGCGCTTTCTGTGAATAATTAACTCAATATTTCTTCATCAACATGACTCTCTAGGACACAGATACCAAATTCAATCCAATCCAGTGTAATTCCCGCTAACAAAATTTTTACATTTTTTCTCAAATTTGGCAAGGCTTACCCCTTGCCGTTTTTCGTGGCGAAACATCTCAAAAACATTTTGTGGCTCAAAACACGAAATTGTTGCTCAATATTGAATGATTTGATAATTCTGAACTCATCTACGTTTGAATTGAATGGAAATTTCGCCTCAGTTTGTTTTAATCGACATTCAATTTTTATCAAAGCTCCACATTCAAATCGAGTTTTCGCGCTTTCAGTGAATAATTAACTCAATATTTCTTCATCAACATGACTCTCTAGGACACAGATACGAAATTCAATCCAATCCAGTGTAATTCCTGCTAACAAAATTTTTACATTGTTTCTCAAGTTTGGCAAGGCTTACCCCTTGCCGTTTTTCGTGGCGAAAAATCTCAAAAAACATTTGTGGCTCAAAACGCGAAATTTTTGCGCAATATTGAATGATTTGATAATTCTGAACTCATCTACGTTTGAATTGAATGGAAATTTCGCCTCAGTTTGTTTTAATCGGCATTCAATTTTTATCAAAGCTCCACATTCAAATCGAGTTCTCGCGCTTTCAGTGAATAATTAACTCAATATTTCTTCATCAACATGACTCTCTAGGACACAGATACCAAATTCAATCCAATCCAGTGTAATTCCCGCTAATAAAATTTTTACATTTTTTCTCAAATTTGGCAAGGCTTACCCCTTGCCGTTTTTCGTGGCGAGAAATCTCAAAAAAATTTTGTGGCTCAAAACACGAAATTTTTGCTCAATATTGAATGATTTGATAATTCTGAACTCATCTACGTTTGAATTGAACGGAAATTTCGCCTCAGTTTGTTTTAATCGACATTCAATTTTTATCAAAGCTCCACATTCAAATCGAGTTTTCGCGCTTTCAGTGAATAATTAACTCAATATTTCTTCATCAACATGACTCTCTAGGACACAGATACCAAATTCAATCCAATCCAGTGTAATTCCTGCTAATAAAATTTTTACATTTTTTCTCAAGTTTGGCAAGGCTTATCCCTTGCCGTTTTTCGTGGCGAGAAATCTCAAAAAAAATTTGTGGCTCAAAACACGAAATTTTTGCTCAATATTGAATGATTTGATAATTTCGAACTCATCTACGTTTGAATTGAATGGAAATTTCGCCTCAGTTTGTTTTAATCGACATTCAATTTTTATCAAAGCTCCACATTCAAATCGAGTTCTCGCGCTTTCAGTGAATAATTAACTCAATATTTCTTCATCAACATGACTCTCTAGGACACAGATACCAAATTCAATCCAATCCAGTGTAATTCCCGCTAACAAAATTTTTATATTTTTTCTCAAATTTGGCAAGGCTTACCCCTTGCCGTTTTTCGTGGCGAGAAATCTCAAAAAAGTTTTGTGGCTCAAAACACGTAATTTTTGCTCAATATTGAATGATTTGATAATTCTGAACTCATCTACGTTTGAATTGAATGGAAATTTCGCCTCAGTTTGTTTTAATCGACATTCAATTTTTATCAAAACTCCACATTGAAATCGAGTTCTCGCGCTTTCTGTGAATAATTAACTCAATATTTCTTCATCAACATGACTCTCTAGGACACAGATACCAAATTCAATCCAATCCAGTGTAATTCCCGCTAACAAAATTTTTACATTTTTTCTCAAATTTGGCAAGGCTTACCCTTGCCGTTTTTCGTGGCGAAAAATCTCAAAAAACATTTGTGGCTCAAAACACGAAATTTTTGCTCAATATTGAATGATTTGATAATTCTGAACTCATCTACGTTTGAATTGAATCGAAATTTCGCCTCAGTTTGTTTTAATCGACATTCAATTTTTATCAAAACTCCACATTGAAATCGAATTCTCGCGCATTCAATGAATAATTAACTCAATATTTCTTCATCAACATGACTCTCTAGGACACAGATACCAAATTCAATCCAATCCAGTGTAATTCCTGCTAATAAAATTTTTACATTTTTTCTCAAATTTGGCAAGGCTTACCCTTGCCGTTTTTCGTGGCGAAAAATCTCAAAAAACATTTGTGGCTCAAAACGCGAAATTTTTGCTCAATATTGAATGATTTGATAATTCTGAACTCATCTACGTTTGAATTGAATGGAAATTTCGCCTCAGTTTGTTTTAATCGACATTCAATTTGTATCAAAGCTCCACATTCAAATCGAGTTCTCGCGCTTTCAGTGAATAATTAACTCAATATTTCTTCATCAACATGACTCTCTAGGACACAGATACCAAATTCAATCCAATCCAGTGTAATTCCCGCTAACAAAATTTTTACATTTTTTCTCAAATTTGGCAAGGCTTACCCCTTGCCGTTTTTCGTGGCGAAAAGTCTCAAAAAACGTTTGTGGCTCAAAACACGAAATTTTTGCTCAATATTGAATGATTTGATAATTCTGAACTCATCTACGTTTGAATTGAATGGAAATTTCGCCTCAGTTTGTTTTAATCGACATTCAATTTTTATCAATGCTCCACATTCAAATCGAGTTCTCGCGCTTTCTGTGAATAATTAACTCAATATTTCTTCATCAACGTGACTCTCTAGGACACAGATACCAAATTCAATCCAATCCAGTGTAATTCCCGCTAATAAATTGTTTACATTTTTTCTCAAATTTGGCAAGGCTTACCCCTTGCCGTTTTTCGTGGCGAAAAATCTCAAAAAACATTTGTGGCTCAAAACGCGAAATTTTTGCTCAATATTGAATGATTTGATAATTCTGAACTCATCTACGTTTGAATTGAATGGAAATTTCGCCTCAGTTTGTTTTAATCGACATTCAATTTTTATCAAAGCTCCACATTGAAATCGAGTTCTCGCGCTTTCAGTGAATAATTAACTCAATATTTCTTCATCAACATGACTCTCTAGGACACAGATACCAAATTCAATCCAATCCAGTGTAATTCCTGCTAATAAAATTTTTACATTTTTTCTCAAATTTGGCAAGGCTTGCCCCTTGCCGTTTTTCGTGGCGAAAAATCTCAAAAAACATTTGTGGCTCAAAACGCGAAATTTTTGCTCAATATTGAATGATTTGATAATTCTGAACTCATCTACGTTTGAATTGAATGGAAATTTCGCCTCAGTTTGTTTTAATCGACATTCAATTTTTATCAATGCTCCACATTCAAATCGAGTTTTCGCGCTTTCAGTGAATAATTAACTCAATATTTCTTCATCAACATGACTCTCTAGGACACAGATACCAAATTCAATCCAATCCAGTGTAATTCCCGCTAACAAAATTATTATATTTTTTCTCAAATTTGGCAAGGCTTACCCCTGGCCGTTTTTCGTGGCGAGAAATCTCAAAAAAGTGTTGTGGCTCAAAACACGAAATTTTTGCTCAATATTGAATGATTTGATAATTCTGAACTCATCTACGTTTGAATTGAATGGAAATTTCGCCTCAGTTCCTTTTAATCGACATTCAAATTTTATCAAAGCTCCACATTCAAATCGAGTTCTCGCGCTTTCTGTGAATAATTAACTCAATATTTCTTCATCAACGTGACTCTCTAGGACACAGATACCAAATTCAATCCAATCCAGTGTAATTCCTGCTAATAAAATTTTTACATTTTTTCTCAAATTTGGCAAGGCTTACCCCTTGCCGTTTTTCGTGGCGAAATATCTCAAAAAAGTTTTGTGGCTCAAAACACGAAATTTTTGCTCAATATTGAATGATTTGATAATTCTGAACTCATCTACGTTTGAATTGAATGGAAATTTCGCCTCAGTTTCTTTTAATCGACATTCAAATTTTATCAAAGCTCCACATTCAAATCGAGTTCTCGCGCTTTCTGTGAATAATTAACTCAATATTTCTTCATCAACGTGACTCTCTAGGACACAGATACAATTTTTACATTTTTTCTCAAATTTGGCAAGGCTTACCCCTTGCTGTTTTTCGTGGCGAAAAATCTCAAAAAACATTTGTGGCTCAAAACGCGAAATTTTTGCTCAATATTGAATGATTTGATAATTCTGAACTCATCTACGTTTGAATTGAATGGAAATTTCGCCTCAGTTTGTTTTAATCGACATTCAATTTTTATCAAAGCTCCACATTCAAATCGAGTTTTCGCGCTTTCTGTGAATAATTAACTCAATATTTCTTCATCAACATGACTCTCTAGGACACAGATACCAAATTCAATCCAATCCAGTGTAATTCCCGCTAACAAAATTTTTACATTTTTTCTCAAATTTGGCAAGGCTTACCCCTTGCCGTTTTTCGTGGCGAAAAGTCTCAAAAAACATTTGTGGCTCAAAACGCGAAATTTTTGCTCAATATTGAATGATTTGATAATTCTGAACTCATCTACGTTTGAATTGAATGGAAATTTCGCCTCAGTTTGTTTTAATCGACATTCAATTTTTATCAAAGCTCCACATTCAAATCGAGTTTTCGCGCTTTCTGTGAATAATTAACTCAATATTTCTTCATCAACATGACTCTCTAGGACACAGATACCAAATTCAATCCAATCCAGTGTAATTCCCGCTAACAAAATTTTTACATTTTTTCTCAAATTTGGCAAGGCTTACCCCTTGCCGTTTTTCGTGGCGAAAAGTCTCAAAAAACGTTTGTGGCTCAAAACACGAAATTTTTGCTCAATATTGAATGATTTGATAATTCTGAACTCATCTACGTTTGAATTGAATGGAAATTTCGCCTCAGTTTGTTTTAATCGACATTCAATTTTTATCAAAGCTCCACATTGAAATCGAGTTCTCGCGCTTTCAGTGAATAATTAACTCAATATTTCTTCATCAACATGACTCTCTAGGACACAGATACCAAATTCAATCCAATCCAGTGTAATTCCTGCTAATAAAATTTTTACATTTTTTCTCAAATTTGGCAAGGCTTGCCCCTTGCCGTTTTTCGTGGCGAAAAATCTCAAAAAACATTTGTGGCTCAAAACGCGAAATTTTTGCTCAATATTGAATGATTTGATAATTCTGAACTCATCTACGTTTGAATTGAATGGAAATTTCGCCTCAGTTTGTTTTAATCGACATTCAATTTTTATCAAAGCTCCACATTCAAATCGAGTTCTCGCGCTTTCTGTGAATAATTAACTCAATATTTCTTCATCAACATGACTCTCTAGGACACAGATACCAAATTCAATCCAATCCAGTGTAATTCCTGCTAATAAAATTTTTACATTTTTTGTCAAATTTGGCAATTCTTACCCCTTGCCGTTTTTCGTGGCGAAAAATCTCAAAAAACATTTGTGGCTCAAAACACGAAATTTTTGCTCAATATTGAATGATTTGATAATTCTGAACTCATCTACGTTTGAATTGAATGGAAATTTCGCCTCAGTTTGTTTTAATCGACATTCAAATTTTATCAAAGCTCCACATTCAAATCGAGTTCTCGCGCTTTCTGTGAATAATTAACTCAATATTTCTTCATCAACATGACTCTCTAGGACACAGATACCAAATTCAATCCAATCCAGTGTAATTCCTGCTAATAAAATTTTTACATTTTTTCTCAAATTTGGCAAGGCTTACTACCCCTTGCCGTTTTTCGTGGCGAAAAATCTCAAAAAACATTTGTGGCTCAAAACGCGAAATTTTTGCTCAATATTGAATGATTTGATAATTCTGAACTCATCTACGTTTGAATTGAATGGAAATTTCGCCTCAGTTTGTTTTAATCGACATTCAATTTTTATCAAAGCTCCACATTCAAATCGAGTTCTCGCGCTTTCTGTGAATAATTAACTCAATATTTCTTCATCAACATGACTCTCTAGGACACAGATACCAAATTCAATCCAATCCAGTGTAATTCCTGCTAATAAAATTTTTACATTTTTTCTCAAATTTGGCAAGGCTTACCCCTTGCCGTTTTTCGTGGCGAAAAATCTCAAAAAACATTTGTGGCTCAAAACGCGAAATTTTTGCTCAATATTGAATGATTTGATAATTCTGAACTCATCTACGTTTGAATTGAATGGAAATTTCGCCTCAGTTTGTTTTAATCGACATTCAATTTTTATCAAAGCTCCACATTCAAATCGAGTTCTCGCGCTTTCTGTGAATAATTAACTCAATATTTCTTCATCAACATGACTCTCTAGGACACAGATACCAAATTCAATCCAATCCAGTGTAATTCCCGCTAACAAATTTTAACATTTTTTCTCAAATTTGGCAAGGCTCCCCTTGCCGTTTTTCGTGGCGAAAAATCTCAAAAAACATTTGTGGCTCAAAACGCGAAATTTTTGCTCAATATTGAATGATTTGATAATTCTGAACTCATCTACGTTTGAATTGAATGGAAATTTCGCCTCAGTATGTTTTAATCGACATTCAATTTTTATCAAAGCTCCACATTCAAATCGAGTTCTCGCGCTTTCTGTGAATAATTAACTCAATATTTCTTCATCAACATGACTCTCTAGGACACAGATACCAAATTCAATCCAATCCAGTGTAATTCCTGCTAATATAATTTTTACATTTTTTCTCAAATTTGGCAAGGCTTACCCCTTGCCGTTTTTCGTGGCGAAAAATCTCAAAAAACATTTGTGGCTCAAAACACGAAATTTTTGCTCAATATTGAATGATTTGATAATTCTGAACTCATCTACGTTTGAATTGAATGGAAATTTCGCCTCAGTTTGTTTTAATCGACATTCAATTTTTATCAAAGCTCCACATTCAAATCGAGTTTCCGCGCTTTCTGTGAATAATTAACTCAATATTTCTTCATCAACATGACTCTCTAGGACACAGATACCAAATTCAATCCAATCCAGTGTAATTCCCGCTAACAAAATTTTTACATTTTTTCTCAAATTTGGCAAGGCCTACCTACCCCTTGCCGTTTTTCGTGGCGAAAAATCTCAAAAAAATATTGTGGCTCAAAACACGAAATTTTTGCTCAATATTGAATGATTTGATAATTCTGAACTCATCTACGTTTGAATTGAATGGAAATTTCGCCTCAGTTTGTTTTAATCGACATTCAATTTGTATCAAAGCTCAACATTGAAATCGAGTTCTCGCGCTTTCTGTGAATAATTAACTCAATATTTCTTCATCAACATGACTCTCTAGGACACAGATACCAAATTCAATCCAATCCAGTGTAATTCCTGCTAATAAAATTTTTACATTTTTTCTTAAATTTGGCAAGGCTTACCCCTTGCCGTTTTTCGTGGCGAAAAATCTCAAAAAAAAATTTTGTGGCTCAAAACACGAAATTTTTGCTCAATATTGAATGATTTGATAATTCTGAACTCATCTACGTTTGAATTGAATGGAAATTTCGCCTCAGTTTGTTTTAATCGACATTCAATTTTTATCAAAGCTCCACATTCAAATCGAGTTCTCGCGCTTTCTGTGAATAATTAACTCAATATTTCTTCATCAACATGACTCTCTAGGACACAGATACCAAATTCAATCCAATCCAGTGTAATTCCTGCTAATAAAATTTTTACATTTTTTCTCAAATTTGGCAAGGCTTACCCCTTGCCGTTTTTCGTGGCGAAAAATCTCAAAAAAAAATTTTGTGGCTCAAAACACGAAATTTTTGCTCAATATTGAATGATTTGATAATTCTGAACTCATCTACGTTTGAATTGAATGGAAATTTCGCCTCAGTTTGTTTTAATCGACATTCAATTTTTATCAAAGCTCCACATTCAAATCGAGTTCTCGCGCTTTCTGTGAATAATTAACTCAATATTTCTTCATCAACATGACTCTCTAGGACACAGATACCAAATTCAATCCAATCCAGTGTAATTCCCGCTAACAAAATTTTTACATTTTTTCTCAAATTTGGCAAGGCTTACCCCTTGCCGTTTTTCGTGGCGAAAAATCTCAAAAAAAATTTTGTGGCTCAAAACACGAAATTTTTGCTCAATATTGAATGATTTGATAATTCTGAACTCATCTACGTTTGAATTGAATGGAAATTTCGCCTCAGTTTGTTTTAATCGACATTCAATTTTTATCAAAGCTCCACATTCAAATCGAGTTTTCGCGCTTTCTGTGAATAATTAACTCAATATTTCTTCATCAACATGACTCTCTAGGTCACAGTTACCAAATTCAATCCAATCCAGTGTAATTCCCACTAACAAAATTTTTACATTTTTTCTCAAATTTGGCAAGGCTTACCCCTTGCCGTTTTTCGTGGCGAAAAATCTCAAAAAAATTTTGTGGCTCAAAACACGAAATTTTTGCTCAATATTGAATCATTTGATAATTCTGAACTCATCTACGTTTGAATTGAATGGAAATTTCGCCTCAGTTTGTTTTAATCGACATTCAACTTTTATCAAAGCTCCACATTCAAATCGAGTTCTCGCGCTTTCTGTGAATAATTAACTCAATATTTCTTCATCAACATGACTCTCTAGGACACAGATACCAAATTCAATCCAATCCAGTGTAATTCCCACTAACAAAATTTTTACATTTTTTCTCAAATTTGGCAAGGCTTACCCCTTGCCGTTTTTCGTGGCGAAAAATCTCAAAAAAATTTTGTGGCTCAAAACACGAAATTTTTGCTCAATATTGAATGATTTGATAATTCTGAACTCATCTACGTTTGAATTGAATGGAAATTTCGCCTCAGTTTGTTTTAATCGACATTCAACTTTTATCAAAGCTCCACATTCAAATCGAGTTTTCGCGCTTTCTGTGAATAATTAACTCAATATTTCTTCATCAACATGACTCTCTAGGACACAGATACCAAATTCAATCCAATCCAGTGTAATTCCTGCTAATAAAATTTTTACATTTTTTCTCAAATTTGGCAAGGCTTACCCCTTGCCGTTTTTCGTGGCGAGAAATCTCAAAAAAAATTTGTGGCTCAAAACACGAAATTTTTGCTCAATATTGAATGATTTAATAATTCTGAACTCATCTACGTTTGAATTGAATGGAAATTTCGCCTCAGTTTGTTTTAATCGACATTCAATTTTTATCAAAGCTCCACATTCAAATCGAGTTCTCGCGCTTTCAGTGAATAATTAACTCAATATTTCTTCATCAACATGACTCTCTAGGACACAGATACCAAATTCAATCCAATCCAGTGTAATTCCTGCTAACAAAATTTTTACATTTTTTCTCAAATTTGGCAAGGCTTACCCCTTGCCGTTTTTCGTGGCGACAAATCTCAAAAAAAAAATTTTGTGGCTCAAAACACGAAATTTTTGCACAATATTGAATGATTTGATAATTCTGAACTCATCTACGTTTGAATTGAATGGAAATTTCGCCTCAGTTTGTTTTAATCGACATTCAATTTTTATCAAAGCTCCACATTGAAATCGAGTTTTCGCGCTTTCAGTGAATAATTAACTCAATATTTCTTCATCAACATGACTCTCTAGGACACAGATACCAAATTCAATCCAATCCAGTGTAATTCCCGCTAACAAAATTTTTACATTTTTTCTCAAATTTGGCAAGGCTTACCCCTTGCCGTTTTTCGTGGCGAAAAATCTCAAAAAAAATTTTTGCGAAATTTTTGCTCAATATTGAATGATTTGATAATTCTGAACTCATCTACGTTTGAATTGAATGGAAATTTCGCCTCAGTTTGTTTTAATCGACATTCAATTTTTATCAAAGCTCCACATTCAAATCGAGTTCTCGCGCTTTCAGTGAATAATTAACTCAATATTTCTTCATCAACATGACTCTCTAGGACACAGATACCAAATTCAATCCAATCCAGTGTAATTCCTGCTAACAAAATTTTTACATTTTTTCTCAAATTTGGCAAGGCTTACCCCTTGCCGTTTTTCGTGGCGAAAAATCTCAAAAAACATTTGTGGCTCAAAACGCGAAATTTTTGCTCAATATTGAATGATTTGATAATTCTGAACTCATCTACGTTTGAATTGAATGGAAATTTCGCCTCAGTTTGTTTTAATCGACATTCAATTTTTATCAAAGCTCCACATTCAAATCGAGTTCTCGCGCTTTCTGTGAATAATTAACTCAATATTTCTTCATCAACATGACTCTCTAGGACACAGATACCAAATTCAATCCAATCCAGTGTAATTCCCACTAACAAAATTTTTACATTTTTTCTCAAATTTGGCAAGGCTTACCCCTTGCCGTTTTTCGTGGCGAAAAATCTCAAAAAAATTTTGTGGCTCAAAACACGAAATTTTTGCTCAATATTGAATGATTTGATAATTCTGAACTCATCTACGTTTGAATTGAATGGAAATTTCGCCTCAGTTTGTTTTAATCGACATTCAACTTTTATCAAAGCTCCACATTCAAATCGAGTTTTCGCGCTTTCTGTGAATAATTAACTCAATATTTCTTCATCAACATGACTCTCTAGGACACAGATACCAAATTCAATCCAATCCAGTGTAATTCCTGCTAATAAAATTTTTACATTTTTTCTCAAATTTGGCAAGGCTTACCCCTTGCCGTTTTTCGTGGCGAGAAATCTCAAAAAAAATTTGTGGCTCAAAACACGAAATTTTTGCTCAATATTGAATGATTTAATAATTCTGAACTCATCTACGTTTGAATTGAATGGAAATTTCGCCTCAGTTTGTTTTAATCGACATTCAATTTTTATCAAAGCTCCACATTCAAATCGAGTTCTCGCGCTTTCAGTGAATAATTAACTCAATATTTCTTCATCAACATGACTCTCTAGGACACAGATACCAAATTCAATCCAATCCAGTGTAATTCCTGCTAACAAAATTTTTACATTTTTTCTCAAATTTGGCAAGGCTTACCCCTTGCCGTTTTTCGTGGCGACAAATCTCAAAAAAAAAATTTTGTGGCTCAAAACACGAAATTTTTGCACAATATTGAATGATTTGATAATTCTGAACTCATCTACGTTTGAATTGAATGGAAATTTCGCCTCAGTTTGTTTTAATCGACATTCAATTTTTATCAAAGCTCCACATTGAAATCGAGTTTTCGCGCTTTCAGTGAATAATTAACTCAATATTTCTTCATCAACATGACTCTCTAGGACACAGATACCAAATTCAATCCAATCCAGTGTAATTCCCGCTAACAAAATTTTTACATTTTTTCTCAAATTTGGCAAGGCTTACCCCTTGCCGTTTTTCGTGGCGAAAAATCTCAAAAAAAATTTTTGCGAAATTTTTGCTCAATATTGAATGATTTGATAATTCTGAACTCATCTACGTTTGAATTGAATGGAAATTTCGCCTCAGTTTGTTTTAATCGACATTCAATTTTTATCAAAGCTCCACATTCAAATCGAGTTCTCGCGCTTTCAGTGAATAATTAACTCAATATTTCTTCATCAACATGACTCTCTAGGACACAGATACCAAATTCAATCCAATCCAGTGTAATTCCTGCTAACAAAATTTTTACATTTTTTCTCAAATTTGGCAAGGCTTACCCCTTGCCGTTTTTCGTGGCGAAAAATCTCAAAAAACATTTGTGGCTCAAAACGCGAAATTTTTGCTCAATATTGAATGATTTGATAATTCTGAACTCATCTACGTTTGAATTGAATGGAAATTTCGCCTCAGTATGTTTTAATCGACATTCAATTTTTATCAAAGCTCCACATTCAAATCGAGTTCTCGCGCTTTCTGTGAATAATTAACTCAATATTTCTTCATCAACATGACTCTCTAGGACACAGATACCAAATTCAATCCAATCCAGTGTAATTCCCGCTAACAAAATTTTTACATTTTTTCTCAAATTTGGCAAGGCCTACCCCTTGCCGTTTTTCGTGGCGAAAAATCTCAAAAAAATATTGTGGCTCAAAACACGAAATTTTTGCTCAATATTGAATGATTTGATAATTCTGAACTCATCTACGTTTGAATTGAATGGAAATTTCGCCTCAGTTTGTTTTAATCGACATTCAATTTTTATCAAAGCTCAACATTGAAATCGAGTTCTCGCGGTTTCTGTGAATAATTAACTCAATATTTCTTCATCAACATGACTCTCTAGGACACAGATACCAAATTCAATCCAATCCAGTGTAATTCCTGCTAATAAATTTTTTACATTTTTTCTCAAATTTGGCAAGGCTTACCCCTTGCCGTTTTTCGTGGCGAAAAATCTCAAAAAAAAATTTTGTGGCTCAAAACACGAAATTTTTGCTCATTATTGAATGATTTGATAATTCTGAACTCATCTACGTTTGAATTGAATGGAAATTTCGCCTCAGTTTGTTTTAATCGACCTTCAATTTTTATCAAAGCTCCACATTGAAATCGAGTTTTCGCGCTTTCAGTGAATAATTAACTCAATATTTCTTCATCAACATGACTCTCTAGGACACAGATACCAAATTCAATCCAATCCAGTGTAATTCCTGCTAACAAAATTTTTACATTTTTTCTCAAATTTGGCAAGGCTTACCCCTTGCCGTTTTTCGTGGCGAGAAATCTCAAAAAAAATTTGTGGCTCAAAACACGAAATTTTTGCTCAATATTGAATGATTTGATAATTCTGAACTCATCTACGTTTGAATTGAATGGAAATTTCGCCTCAGTTTGTTTTAATCGACATTCAATTTTTATCAAAGCTCCACATTCAAATCGAGTTCTCGCGCTTTCAGTGAATAATTAACTCAATATTTCTTCATCAACATGACTCTCTAGGACACAGATACCAAATTCAATCCAATCCAGTGTAATTCCTGCTAACAAAATTTTTACATTTTTTCTCAAATTTGGCAAGGCTTACCCCTTGCCGTTTTTCGTGGCGAAAAATCTCAAAAAACATTTGTGGCTCAAAACGCGAAATTTTTGCTCAATATTGAATGATTTGATAATTCTGAACTCATCTACGTTTGAATTGAATGGAAATTTCGCCTCAGTATGTTTTAATCGACATTCAATTTTTATCAAAGCTCCACATTCAAATCGAGTTCTCGCGCTTTCTGTGAATAATTAACTCAATATTTCTTCATCAACATGACTCTCTAGGACACAGATACCAAATTCAATCCAATCCAGTGTAATTCCTGCTAATAAATTTTTTACATTTTTTCTCAAATTTGGCAAGGCCTACCCCTTGCCGTTTTTCGTGGCGAAAAATCTCAAAAAAATATTGTGGCTCAAAACACGAAATTTTTGCTCAATATTGAATGATTTGATAATTCTGAACTCATCTACGTTTGAATTGAATGGAAATTTCGCCTCAGTTTGTTTTAATCGACATTCAATTTTTATCAAAGCTCAACATTGAAATCGAGTTCTCGCGGTTTCTGTGAATAATTAACTCAATATTTCTTCATCAACATGACTCTCTAGGACACAGATACCAAATTCAATCCAATCCAGTGTAATTCCTGCTAATAAATTTTTTACATTTTTTCTCAAATTTGGCAAGGCTTACCCCTTGCCGTTTTTCGTGGCGAAAAATCTCAAAAAAAAATTTTGTGGCTCAAAACACGAAATTTTTGCTCAATATTGAATGATTTGATAATTCTGAACTCATCTACGTTTGAATTGAATGGAAATTTCGCCTCAGTTTGTTTTAATCGACATTCAATTTTTATCAAAGCTCCACATTCAAATCGAGTTCTCGCGCTTTCTGTGAATAATTAACTCAATATTTCTTCATCAACATGACTCTCTAGGTCACAGTTACCAAATTCAATCCAATCCAGTGTAATTCCCACTAACAAAATTTTTACATTTTTTCTCAAATTTGGCAAGGCTTACCCCTTGCCGTTTTTCGTGGCGAAAAATCTCAAAAAAATTTTGTGGCTCAAAACACGAAATTTTTGCTCAATATTGAATGATTTGATAATTCTGAACTCATCTACGTTTGAATTGAATGGAAATTTCGCCTCAGTTTGTTTTAATCGACATTCAACTTTTATCAAAGCTCCACATTGAAATCGAGTTTTCGCGCTTTCTGTGAATAATTAACTCAATATTTCTTCATCAACATGACTCTCTAGGACACAGATACCAAATTCAATCCAATCCAGTGTAATTCCTGCTAATAAATTTTTACATTTTTTCTCAAATTTGGCAAGGCTTACCCCTTGCCGTTTTTCGTGGCGAAAAATCTCAAAATACCTTTGTGGCTCAAAACACGAAATTTTTGCTCAATATTGAATGATTTGATAATTCTGAACTCATCTACGTTTGAATTGAATGGAAATTTCGCCTCAGTTTGTTTTAATCGACATTCAATTTTTATCAAAGCTCCACATTCAAATCGAGTTCTCGCGCTTTCAGTGAATAATTAACTCAATATTTCTTCATCAACATGACTCTCTAGGACACAGATACCAAATTCAATCCAATCCAGTGTAATTCCTGCTAACAAAATTTTTACATTTTTTCTCAAATTTGGCAAGGCTTACCCCTTGCCGTTTTTCGTGGCGAAAAATCTCAAAAAAAAAATTTTGTGGCTCAAAACACGAAATTTTTGCACAATATTGAATGATTTGATAATTCTGAACTCATCTACGTTTGAATTGAATGGAAATTTCGCCTCAGTTTGTTTTAATCGACATTCAATTTTTATCAAAGCTCCACATTGAAATCGAGTTTTCGCGCTTTCAGTGAATAATTAACTCAATATTTCTTCATCAACATGACTCTCTAGGACACAGATACCAAATTCAATCCAATCCAGTGTAATTCCCGCTAACAAAATTTTTACATTTTTTCTCAAATTTGGCAAGGCTTACCCCTTGCCGTTTTTCGTGGCGAAAAATCTCAAAAAAAATTTTTGCGAAATTTTTGCTCAATATTGAATGATTTGATAATTCTGAACTCATCTACGTTTGAATTGAATGGAAATTTCGCCTCAGTTTGTTTTAATCGACATTCAATTTTTATCAAAGCTCCACATTCAAATCGAGTTCTCGCGCTTTCAGTGAATAATTAACTCAATATTTCTTCATCAACATGACTCTCTAGGACACAGATACCAAATTCAATCCAATCCAGTGTAATTCCTGCTAACAAAATTTTTACATTTTTTCTCAAATTTGGCAAGGCTTACCCCTTGCCGTTTTTCGTGGCGAAAAATCTCAAAAAACATTTGTGGCTCAAAACGCGAAATTTTTGCTCAATATTGAATGATTTGATAATTCTGAACTCATCTACGTTTGAATTGAATGGAAATTTCGCCTCAGTATGTTTTAATCGACATTCAATTTTTATCAAAGCTCCACATTCAAATCGAGTTCTCGCGCTTTCTGTGAATAATTAACTCAATATTTCTTCATCAACATGACTCTCTAGGACACAGATACCAAATTCAATCCAATCCAGTGTAATTCCCGCTAACAAAATTTTTACATTTTTTCTCAAATTTGGCAAGGCCTACCCCTTGCCGTTTTTCGTGGCGAAAAATCTCAAAAAAATATTGTGGCTCAAAACACGAAATTTTTGCTCAATATTGAATGATTTGATAATTCTGAACTCATCTACGTTTGAATTGAATGGAAATTTCGCCTCAGTTTGTTTTAATCGACATTCAATTTGTATCAAAGCTCAACATTGAAATCGAGTTCTCGCGGTTTCTGTGAATAATTAACTCAATATTTCTTCATCAACATGACTCTCTAGGACACAGATACCAAATTCAATCCAATCCAGTGTAATTCCTGCTAATAAATTTTTTACATTTTTTCTCAAATTTGGCAAGGCTTACCCCTTGCCGTTTTTCGTGGCGAAAAATCTCAAAATACCTTTGTGGCTCAAAACACGAAATTTTTGCTCAATATTGAATGATTTGATAATTCTGAACTCATCTACGTTTGAATTGAATGGAAATTTCGCCTCAGTTTGTTTTAATCGACATTCAATTTTTATCAAAGCTCCACATTCAAATCGAGTTTCCGCGCTTTCTGTGAATAATTAACTCAATATTTCTTCATCAACATGACTCTCTAGGACACAGATACCAAATTCAATCCAATCCAGTGTAATTCCCGCTAACAAAATTTTTACATTTTTTCTCAAATTTGGCAAGGCCTACCCCTTGCCGTTTTTCGTGGCGAAAAATCTCAAAAAAATATTGTGGCTCAAAACACGAAATTTTTGCTCAATATTGAATGATTTGATAATTCTGAACTCATCTACGTTTGAATTGAATGGAAATTTCGCCTCAGTTTGTTTTAATCGACATTCAATTTTTATCAAAGCTCAACATTGAAATCGAGTTCTCGCGGTTTCTGTGAATAATTAACTCAATATTTCTTCATCAACATGACTCTCTAGGACACAGATACCAAATTCAATCCAATCCAGTGTAATTCCTGCTAATAAATTTTTTACATTTTTTCTCAAATTTGGCAAGGCTTACCCCTTGCCGTTTTTCGTGGCGAAAAATCTCAAAAAAAAATTTTGTGGCTCAAAACACGAAATTTTTGCTCATTATTGAATGATTTGATAATTCTGAACTCATCTACGTTTGAATTGAATGGAAATTTCGCCTCAGTTTGTTTTAATCGACCTTCAATTTTTATCAAAGCTCCACATTGAAATCGAGTTTTCGCGCTTTCAGTGAATAATTAACTCAATATTTCTTCATCAACATGACTCTCTAGGACACAGATACCAAATTCAATCCAATCCAGTGTAATTCCTGCTAACAAAATTTTTACATTTTTTCTCAAATTTGGCAAGGCTTACCCCTTGCCGTTTTTCGTGGCGAGAAATCTCAAAAAAAATTTGTGGCTCAAAACACGAAATTTTTGCTCAATATTGAATGATTTGATAATTCTGAACTCATCTACGTTTGAATTGAATGGAAATTTCGCCTCAGTTTGTTTTAATCGACATTCAATTTTTATCAAAGCTCCACATTCAAATCGAGTTCTCGCGCTTTCAGTGAATAATTAACTCAATATTTCTTCATCAACATGACTCTCTAGGACACAGATACCAAATTCAATCCAATCCAGTGTAATTCCTGCTAACAAAATTTTTACATTTTTTCTCAAATTTGGCAAGGCTTACCCCTTGCCGTTTTTCGTGGCGAAAAATCTCAAAAAACATTTGTGGCTCAAAACGCGAAATTTTTGCTCAATATTGAATGATTTGATAATTCTGAACTCATCTACGTTTGAATTGAATGGAAATTTCGCCTCAGTATGTTTTAATCGACATTCAATTTTTATCAAAGCTCCACATTCAAATCGAGTTCTCGCGCTTTCTGTGAATAATTAACTCAATATTTCTTCATCAACATGACTCTCTAGGACACAGATACCAAATTCAATCCAATCCAGTGTAATTCCTGCTAATAAATTTTTTACATTTTTTCTCAAATTTGGCAAGGCCTACCCCTTGCCGTTTTTCGTGGCGAAAAATCTCAAAAAAATATTGTGGCTCAAAACACGAAATTTTTGCTCAATATTGAATGATTTGATAATTCTGAACTCATCTACGTTTGAATTGAATGGAAATTTCGCCTCAGTTTGTTTTAATCGACATTCAATTTTTATCAAAGCTCAACATTGAAATCGAGTTCTCGCGGTTTCTGTGAATAATTAACTCAATATTTCTTCATCAACATGACTCTCTAGGACACAGATACCAAATTCAATCCAATCCAGTGTAATTCCTGCTAATAAATTTTTTACATTTTTTCTCAAATTTGGCAAGGCTTACCCCTTGCCGTTTTTCGTGGCGAAAAATCTCAAAAAAAAATTTTGTGGCTCAAAACACGAAATTTTTGCTCAATATTGAATGATTTGATAATTCTGAACTCATCTACGTTTGAATTGAATGGAAATTTCGCCTCAGTTTGTTTTAATCGACATTCAATTTTTATCAAAGCTCCACATTCAAATCGAGTTCTCGCGCTTTCTGTGAATAATTAACTCAATATTTCTTCATCAACATGACTCTCTAGGTCACAGTTACCAAATTCAATCCAATCCAGTGTAATTCCCACTAACAAAATTTTTACATTTTTTCTCAAATTTGGCAAGGCTTACCCCTTGCCGTTTTTCGTGGCGAAAAATCTCAAAAAAATTTTGTGGCTCAAAACACGAAATTTACATTTTTTCTCAAATTTGGCAAGGCTTACTCCTTGCCGTTTTTCGTGGCGAAAAATTTCAAAAAAAATTTGTGGCTCAAAACACGAAATTTTTGCTCAATATTGAATCATTTGATAATTCTGAACTCATCTACGTTTGAATTGAATGGAAATTTCGCCTCAGTTTGTTTTAATCGACATTCAATTTTTATCAAAGCTCCACATTGAAATCGAGTTCTCGCGCTTTCAGTGAATAATTAACTCAATATTTCATCATCAACATGACTCTCTAGGACACAGATACCAAATTCAATCCAATCCAGTGTAATTCCTGCTAACAAAATTTTTACATTTTTTCTCAAATTTGGCAAGGCTTACCCCTTGCCGTTTTTCGTGGCGAAAAATCTCAAAAAAAAATTTTGTGGCTCAAAACACGAAATTTTTGCTCAATATTGAATGATTTGATAATTCTGAACTCATCTACGTTTGAATTGAATGGAAATTTCGCCTCAGTTTGTTTTAATCGACATTCAATTTTTATCAAAGCTCCACATTCAAATCGAGTTTTCGCGCTTTCAGTGAATAATTAACTCAATATTTCTTCATCAATATGACTCTCTAGGACACAGATACCAAATTCAATCCAATCCAGTGTAATTCCTGCTAACAAAATTTTTACATTTTTTCTCAAATTTGGCAAGGCTTACCCCTTGCCGTTTTTCGTGGCGAAAAATCTCAAAAAAAATTTGTGGCTCAAAACACGAAATTTTTGCTCAATATTGAATGATTTGATAATTCTGAACTCATCTACGTTTGAATTGAATGGAAATTTCGCCTCAGTTTGTTTTAATCGACATTCAATTTTTATCAAAGCTCCACATTGAAATCGAGTTTTCGCGCTTTCTGTGAATAATTAACTCAATATTTCTTCATCAACATGACTCTCTAGGACACAGATACCAAATTCAATCCAATCCAGTGTAATTCCTGCTAACAAAATTTTTACATTTTTTCTCAAATTTGGCAAGGCTTACTTACCCCTTGCCGTTTTTCGTGGCGAAAAATCTCAAAAAAATTTTGTGGCTCAAAACACGAAATTTTTGCTCAATATTGAATGATTTGATAATTCTGAACTCATCTACGTTTGAATTGAATGGAAATTTCGCCTCAGTTTGTTTTAATCGACATTCAATTTTTATCAAAGCTCCACATTCAAATCGAGTTCTCGCGCTTTCTGTGAATAATTAACTCAATATTTCTTCATCAACATGACTCTCTAGGACACAGATACCAAATTCAATCCAATCCAGTGTAATTCCTGCTAACAAAATTTTTACATTTTTTCTCAAATTTGGCAAGGCTTACTTACCCCTTGCCGTTTTTCGTGGCGAAAAATCTCAAAAAAAATTTGTGGCTCAAAACACGAAATTTTTGCTCAATATTGAATGATTTGATAATTCTGAACTCATCTACGTTTGAATTGAATGGAAATTTCGCCTCAGTTTGTTTTAATCGACATTCAATTTTTATCAAAGCTCCACATTGAAATCGAGTTTTCGCGCTTTCTGTGAATAATTAACTCAATATTTCTTCATCAACATGACTCTCTAGGACACAGATACCAAATTCAATCCAATCCAGTGTAATTCCTGCTAACAAAATTTTTACATTTTTTCTTAAATTTGGCAAGGCTTACCCCTTGCCGTTTTCGTGGCGAAAAATCTCAAAAAAATTTTGTGGCTCAAAACACGAAATTTTTGCTCAATATTGAATGATTTGATAATTCTGAACTCATCTACGTTTGAATTGAATGGAAATTTCGCCTCAGTTTGTTTTAATCGACATTCAATTTTTATCAAAGCTCCACATTGAAATCGAGTTTTCGCGCTTTCTATGAATAATTAACTCAATATTTCTTCATCAACATGACTCTCTAGGACACAGATACCAAATTCAATCCAATCCAGTGTAATTCCTGCTAACAAAATTTTTACATTTTTTCTCAAATTTGGCAAGGCTTACCCCTTGCCGTTTTTCGTGGCGAAAAATCTCAAAAAAATTTGTGGCTCAAAACACGAAATTTTTGCTCAATATTGAATGATTTGATAATTCTGAACTCATCTACGTTTGAATTGAATGGAAATTTCGCCTCAGTTTGTTTTAATCGACATTCAATTTTTATCAAAGCTCCACATTCAAATCGAGTTTTCGCGCTTTCTGTGAATAATTAACTCAATATTTCTTCATCAACATGACTCTCTAGGACACAGATACCAAATTCAATCCAATCCAGTGTAATTCCTGCTAACAAAATTTTTACATTTTTTCTTAAATTTGGCAAGGCTTACCCCTTGCCGTTTTTCGTGGCGAAAAATCTCAAAAAAAATTTGTGGCTCAAAACACGAAATTTTTGCTCAATATTGAATGATTTGATAATTCTGAACTCATCTACGTTTGAATTGAATGGAAATTTCGCCTCAGTTTGTTTTAATCAACATTCAATTTTTATCAAAGCTCCACATTGAAATCGAGTTTTCGCGCTTTCTGTGAATAATTAACTCAATATTTCTTCATCAACATGACTCTCTAGGACACAGATACCAAATTCAATCCAATCCAGTGTAATTCCTGCTAACAAAATTGTTACATTTTTTCTCAAATTTGGCAAGGCTTACCCCTTGCCGTTTTTCGTGGCGAAAAATCTCAAAAAAAATTTGTGGCTCAAAACACGAAATTTTTGCTCAATATTGAATGATTTGATAATTCTGAACTCATCTACGTTTGAATTGAATGGAAATTTCGCCTCAGTTTGTTTTAATCGACATTCAATTTTTATCAAAGCTCCACATTGAAATCGAGTTTTCGCGCTTTCTGTGAATAATTAACTCAATATTTCTTCATCAACATGACTCTCTAGGACACAGATACCAAATTCAATCCAATCCAGTGTAATTCCTGCTAACAAAATTTTTACATTTTTTCTTAAATTTGGCAAGGCTTACCCCTTGCCGTTTTTCGTGGCGAAAAATCTCAAAAAAATTTTGTGGCTCAAAACACGAAATTTTTGCTCAATATTGAATGATTTGATAATTCTGAACTCATCTACGTTTGAATTGAATGGAAATTTCGCCTCAGTTTGTTTTAATCGACATTCAATTTTTATCAAAGCTCCACATTGAAATCGAGTTTTCGCGCTTTCAGTGAATAATTAACTCAATATTTCTTCATCAACATGACTCTCTAGGACACAGATACCAAATTCAATCCAATCCAGTGTAATTCCTGCTAACAAAATTTTTACATTTTTTCTTAAATTTGGCAAGGCTTACCCCTTGCCGTTTTTCGTGGCGAAAAATCTCAAAAAAAATGTGTGGCTCAAAACGCGAAATTTTTGCTCAATATTGAATGATTTGGTAATTCTGAACTCATCTACGTTTGAATTGAATGGAAATTTCGCCTCAGTTTGTTTTAATCGACATTCAATTTTTATCAAAGCTCCACATTCAAATCGAGTTCTCGCGCTTTCTGTGAATAATTAACTCAATATTTCTTCATCAACATGACTCTCTAGGACACAGATACCAAATTCAATCCAATCCAGTGTAATTCCTGCTAACAAAATTTTTACATTTTTTCTCAAATTTGGCAAGGCTTACTTACCCCCTTGCCGTTTTTCGTGGCGAAAAATCTCAAAAAAAATGTGTTGCTCAAAACACGAAATTTTTGCTCAATATTGAATGATTTGATAATTCTGAACTCATCTACGTTTGAATTGAATGGAAATTTCGCCTCAGTTTGTTTTAATCGACATTCAATTTTTATCAAAGCTCCACATTCAAATCGAGTTTTCGCGCTTTCAGTGAATAATTAACTCAATATTTCATCATCAACATGACTCTCTAGGACACAGATACCAAATTCAATCCAATCCAGTGTAATTCCTGCTAACAAAATTTTTACATTTTTTCTTAAATTTGGCAAGGCTTACCCCTTGCCGTTTTTCGTGGCGAAAAATCTCAAAAAAAATTTGTGGCTCAAAACACGAAATTTTTGCTCAATATTGAATGATTTGATAATTCTGAACTCATCTACGTTTGAATTGAATGGAAATTTCGCCTCAGTTTGTTTTAATCGACATTCAATTTTTATCAAAGCTCCACATTCAAATCGAGTTCTCGCGCTTTCTGTGAATAATTAACTCAATATTTCTTCATCAACATGACTCTCTAGGACACAGATACCAAATTCAATCCAATCCAGTGTAATTCCCGCTAACAAAATTTTTACATTTTTTCTCAAATTTGGCAAGGCTTACCCCTTGCCGTTTTTCGTGGCGAAAAATCTCAAAAAAAATTTGTGGCTCAAAACACGAAATTTTTGCTCAATATTGAATGATTTGATAATTCTGAACTCATCTACGTTTGAATTGAATGGAAATTTCGCCTCAGTTTGTTTTAATCGACATTCAATTTTTATCAAAGCTCCACATTGAAATCGAGTTTTCGCGCTTTCTGTGAATAATTAACTCAATATTTCTTCATCAACATGACTCTCTAGGACACAGATACCAAATTCAATCCAATCCAGTGTAATTTTCCAGTTTGTTTTAATCGACATTCAATTTTTATCAAAGCTCCACATTCAAATCGAGTTCTCGCGCTTTCTGTGAATAATTAACTCAATATTTCTTCATCAACATGACTCTCTAGGACACAGATACCAAATTCAATCCAATCCAGTGTAATTCCTGCTAACAAAATTTTTACATTTTTTCTCAAATTTGGCAAGGCTTACCCCTTGCCGTTTTTCGTGGCGAAAAATCTCAAAAAAAATTTGTGGCTCAAAACACGAAATTTTTGCTCAATATTGAATGATTTGATAATTCTGAACTCATCTACGTTTGAATTGAATGGAAATTTCGCCTCAGTTTGTTTTAATCGACATTCAATTTTTATCAAAGCTCCACATTGAAATCGAGTTTTCGCGCTTTCAGTGAATAATTAACTCAATATTTCTTCATCAACATGACTCTCTAGGACACAGATACCAAATTCAATCCAATCCAGTGTAATTCCTGCTAACAAAATTTTTACATTTTTTCTCAAATTTGGCAAGGCTTACTTACCCCTTGCCGTTTTTCGTGGCGAAAAATCTCAAAAAAAATGTGTTGCTCAAAACACGAAATTTTTGCTCAATATTGAATGATTTGATAATTCTGAACTCATCTACGTTTGAATTGAATGGAAATTTCGCCTCAGTTTGTTTTAATCGACATTCAATTTTTATCAAAGCTCCACATTGAAATCGAGTTTTCGCGCTTTCAGTGAATAATTAACTCAATATTTCATCATCAACATGACTCTCTAGGACACAGATACCAAATTCAATCCAATCCAGTGTAATTCCTGCTAACAAAATTTTTACATTTTTTCTTAAATTTGGCAAGGCTTACCCCTTGCCGTTTTTCGTGGCGAAAAATCTCAAAAAAAATTTGTGGCTCAAAACACGAAATTTTTGCTCAATATTGAATGATTTGATAATTCTGAACTCATCTACGTTTGAATTGAATGGAAATTTCGCCTCAGTTTGTTTTAATCGACATTCAATTTTTATCAAAGCTCCACATTCAAATCGAGTTCTCGCGCTTTCTGTGAATAATTAACTCAATATTTCTTCATCAACATGACTCTCTAGGACACAGATACCAAATTCAATCCAATCCAGTGTAATTCCTGCTAACAAAATTTTTACATTTTTTCTCAAATTTGGCAAGGCTTACCCCTTGCCGTTTTTCGTGGCGAAAAATCTCAAAAAAAATTTGTGGCTCAAAACACGAAATTTTTGCTCAATATTGAATGATTTGATAATTCTGAACTCATCTACGTTTGAATTGAATGGAAATTTCGCCTCAGTTTGTTTTAATCGACATTCAATTTTTATCAAAGCTCCACATTGAAATCGAGTTTTCGCGCTTTCAGTGAATAATTAACTCAATATTTCTTCATCAACATGACTCTCTAGGACACAGATACCAAATTCAATCCAATCCAGTGTAATTCCTGCTAACAAAATTTTTACATTTTTTCTCAAATTTGGCAAGGCTTACTTACCCCTTGCCGTTTTTCGTGGCGAAAAATCTCAAAAAAAATGTGTTGCTCAAAACACGAAATTTTTGCTCAATATTGAATGATTTGATAATTCTGAACTCATCTACGTTTGAATTGAATGGAAATTTCGCCTCAGTTTGTTTTAATCGACATTCAATTTTTATCAAAGCTCCACATTGAAATCGAGTTTTCGCGCTTTCAGTGAATAATTAACTCAATATTTCATCATCAACATGACTCTCTAGGACACAGATACCAAATTCAATCCAATCCAGTGTAATTCCTGCTAACAAAATTTTTACATTTTTTCTTAAATTTGGCAAGGCTTACCCCTTGCCGTTTTTCGTGGCGAAAAATCTCAAAAAAAATTTGTGGCTCAAAACACGAAATTTTTGCTCAATATTGAATGATTTGATAATTCTGAACTCATCTACGTTTGAATTGAATGGAAATTTCGCCTCAGTTTGTTTTAATCGACATTCAATTTTTATCAAAGCTCCACATTGAAATCGAGTTTTCGCGCTTTCAGTGAATAATTAACTCAATATTTCTTCATCAACATGACTCTCTAGGACACAGATACCAAATTCAATCCAATCCAGTGTAATTCCTGCTAACAAAATTTTTACATTTTTTCTCAAATTTGGCAAGGCTTACCCCTTGCCGTTTTTCGTGGCGAAAAATCTCAAAAAAAATTTGTGGCTCAAAACACGAAATTTTTGCTCAATATTGAATGATTTGATAATTCTGAACTCATCTACGTTTGAATTGAATGGAAATTTCGCCTCAGTTTGTTTTAATCGACATTCAATTTTTATCAAAGCTCCACATTGAAATCGAGTTTTCGCGCTTTCAGTGAATAATTAACTCAATATTTCTTCATCAACATGACTCTCTAGGACACAGATACCAAATTCAATCCAATCCAGTGTAATTCCTGCTAACAAAATTTTTACATTTTTTCTCAAATTTGGCAAGGCTTACTTACCCCTTGCCGTTTTTCGTGGCGAAAAATCTCAAAAAAAATGTGTTGCTCAAAACACGAAATTTTTGCTCAATATTGAATGATTTGATAATTCTGAACTCATCTACGTTTGAATTGAATGGAAATTTCGCCTCAGTTTGTTTTAATCGACATTCAATTTTTATCAAAGCTCCACATTGAAATCGAGTTTTCGCGCTTTCAGTGAATAATTAACTCAATATTTCATCATCAACATGACTCTCTAGGACACAGATACCAAATTCAATCCAATCCAGTGTAATTCCTGCTAACAAAATTTTTACATTTTTTCTTAAATTTGGCAAGGCTTACCCCTTGCCGTTTTTCGTGGCGAAAAATCCCAAAAAAAATTTGTGGCTCAAAACACGAAATTTTTGCTCAATATTGAATGATTTGATAATTCTGAACTCATCTACGTTTGAATTGAATGGAAATTTCGCCTCAGTTTGTTTTAATCGACATTCAATTTTTATCAAAGCTCCACATTGAAATCGAGTTTTCGCGCTTTCAGTGAATAATTAACTCAATATTTCTTCATCAACATGACTCTCTAGGACACAGATACCAAATTCAATCCAATCCAGTGTAATTCCTGCTAACAAAATTTTTACATTTTTTCTCAAATTTGGCAAGGCTTACTTACCCCTTGCCGTTTTTCGTGGCGAAAAATCTCAAAAAAAATGTGTTGCTCAAAACACGAAATTTTTGCTCAATATTGAATGATTTGATAATTCTGAACTCATCTACGTTTGAATTGAATGGAAATTTCGCCTCAGTTTGTTTTAATCGACATTCAATTTTTATCAAAGCTCCACATTGAAATCGAGTTTTCGCGCTTTCAGTGAATAATTAACTCAATATTTCATCATCAACATGACTCTCTAGGACACAGATACCAAATTCAATCCAATCCAGTGTAATTCCTGCTAACAAAATTTTTACATTTTTTCTTAAATTTGGCAAGGCTTACCCCTTGCCGTTTTTCGTGGCGAAAAATCTCAAAAAAAATTTGTGGCTCAAAACACGAAATTTTTGCTCAATATTGAATGATTTGATAATTCTGAACTCATCTACGTTTGAATTGAATGGAAATTTCGCCTCAGTTTGTTTTAATCGACATTCAATTTTTATCAAAGCTCCACATTGAAATCGAGTTTTCGCGCTTTCAGTGAATAATTAACTCAATATTTCTTCATCAACATGACTCTCTAGGACACAGATACCAAATTCAATCCAATCCAGTGTAATTCCTGCTAACAAAATTTTTACATTTTTTCTCAAATTTGGCAAGGCTTACTTACCCCTTGCCGTTTTTCGTGGCGAAAAATCTCAAAAAAAATGTGTTGCTCAAAACACGAAATTTTTGCTCAATATTGAATGATTTGATAATTCTGAACTCATCTACGTTTGAATTGAATGGAAATTTCGCCTCAGTTTGTTTTAATCGACATTCAATTTTTATCAAAGCTCCACATTGAAATCGAGTTTTCGCGCTTTCAGTGAATAATTAACTCAATATTTCATCATCAACATGACTCTCTAGGACACAGATACCAAATTCAATCCAATCCAGTGTAATTCCTGCTAACAAAATTTTTACATTTTTTCTTAAATTTGGCAAGGCTTACCCCTTGCCGTTTTTCGTGGCGAAAAATCTCAAAAAAAATTTGTGGCTCAAAACACGAAATTTTTGCTCAATATTGAATGATTTGATAATTCTGAACTCATCTACGTTTGAATTGAATGGAAATTTCGCCTCAGTTTGTTTTAATCGACATTCAATTTTTATCAAAGCTCCACATTCAAATCGAGTTCTCGCGCTTTCTGTGAATAATTAACTCAATATTTCTTCATCAACATGACTCTCTAGGACACAGATACCAAATTCAATCCAATCCAGTGTAATTCCTGCTAACAAAATTTTTACATTTTTTCTCAAATTTGGCAAGGCTTACCCCTTGCCGTTTTTCGTGGCGAAAAATCTCAAAAAAAATTTGTGGCTCAAAACACGAAATTTTTGCTCAATATTGAATGATTTGATAATTCTGAACTCATCTACGTTTGAATTGAATGGAAATTTCGCCTCAGTTTGTTTTAATCGACATTCAATTTTTATCAAAGCTCCACATTGAAATCGAGTTTTCGCGCTTTCAGTGAATAATTAACTCAATATTTCTTCATCAACATGACTCTCTAGGACACAGATACCAAATTCAATCCAATCCAGTGTAATTCCTGCTAACAAAATTTTTACATTTTTTCTCAAATTTGGCAAGGCTTACTTACCCCTTGCCGTTTTTCGTGGCGAAAAATCTCAAAAAAAATGTGTTGCTCAAAACACGAAATTTTTGCTCAATATTGAATGATTTGATAATTCTGAACTCATCTACGTTTGAATTGAATGGAAATTTCGCCTCAGTTTGTTTTAATCGACATTCAATTTTTATCAAAGCTCCACATTGAAATCGAGTTTTCGCGCTTTCAGTGAATAATTAACTCAATATTTCATCATCAACATGACTCTCTAGGACACAGATACCAAATTCAATCCAATCCAGTGTAATTCCTGCTAACAAAATTTTTACATTTTTTCTTAAATTTGGCAAGGCTTACCCCTTGCCGTTTTTCGTGGCGAAAAATCTCAAAAAAAATTTGTGGCTCAAAACACCAAATTTTTGCTCAATATTGAATGATTTGATAATTCTGAACTCATCTACGTTTGAATTGAATGGAAATTTCGCCTCAGTTTGTTTTAATCGACATTCAATTTTTATCAAAGCTCCACATTCAAATCGAGTTCTCGCGCTTTCTGTGAATAATTAACTCAATATTTCTTCATCAACATGACTCTCTAGGACACAGATACCAAATTCAATCCAATCCAGTGTAATTCCTGCTAACAAAATTTTTACATTTTTTCTTAAATTTGGCAAGGCTTACCCCTTGCCGTTTTTCGTGGCGAAAAATCTCAAAAAAAATTTGTGGCTCAAAACACGAAATTTTTGCTCAATATTGAATGATTTGATAATTCTGAACTCATCTACGTTTGAATTGAATGGAAATTTCGCCTCAGTTTGTTTTAATCGACATTCAATTTTTATCAAAGCTCCACATTCAAATCGAGTTCTCGCGCTTTCTGTGAATAATTAACTCAATATTTCTTCATCAACATGACTCTCTAGGACACAGATACCAAATTCAATCCAATCCAGTGTAATTCCCGCTAACAAAATTTTTACATTTTTTCTCAAATTTGGCAAGGCTTACCCCTTGCCGTTTTTCGTGGCGAAAAATCTCAAAAAAAATTTGTGGCTCAAAACACGAAATTTTTGCTCAATATTGAATGATTTGATAATTCTGAACTCATCTACGTTTGAATTGAATGGAAATTTCGCCTCAGTTTGTTTTAATCGACATTCAATTTTTATCAAAGCTCCACATTGAAATCGAGTTTTCGCGCTTTCTGTGAATAATTAACTCAATATTTCTTCATCAACATGACTCTCTAGGACACAGATACCAAATTCAATCCAATCCAGTGTAATTTTCCAGTTTGTTTTAATCGACATTCAATTTTTATCAAAGCTCCACATTCAAATCGAGTTCTCGCGCTTTCTGTGAATAATTAACTCAATATTTCTTCATCAACATGACTCTCTAGGACACAGATACCAAATTCAATCCAATCCAGTGTAATTCCTGCTAACAAAATTTTTACATTTTTTCTCAAATTTGGCAAGGCTTACCCCTTGCCGTTTTTCGTGGCGAAAAATCTCAAAAAAAATTTGTGGCTCAAAACACGAAATTTTTGCTCAATATTGAATGATTTGATAATTCTGAACTCATCTACGTTTGAATTGAATGGAAATTTCGCCTCAGTTTGTTTTAATCGACATTCAATTTTTATCAAAGCTCCACATTGAAATCGAGTTTTCGCGCTTTCAGTGAATAATTAACTCAATATTTCTTCATCAACATGACTCTCTAGGACACAGATACCAAATTCAATCCAATCCAGTGTAATTCCTGCTAACAAAATTTTTACATTTTTTCTCAAATTTGGCAAGGCTTACTTACCCCTTGCCGTTTTTCGTGGCGAAAAATCTCAAAAAAAATGTGTTGCTCAAAACACGAAATTTTTGCTCAATATTGAATGATTTGATAATTCTGAACTCATCTACGTTTGAATTGAATGGAAATTTCGCCTCAGTTTGTTTTAATCGACATTCAATTTTTATCAAAGCTCCACATTGAAATCGAGTTTTCGCGCTTTCAGTGAATAATTAACTCAATATTTCATCATCAACATGACTCTCTAGGACACAGATACCAAATTCAATCCAATCCAGTGTAATTCCTGCTAACAAAATTTTTACATTTTTTCTTAAATTTGGCAAGGCTTACCCCTTGCCGTTTTTCGTGGCGAAAAATCTCAAAAAAAATTTGTGGCTCAAAACACCAAATTTTTGCTCAATATTGAATGATTTGATAATTCTGAACTCATCTACGTTTGAATTGAATGGAAATTTCGCCTCAGTTTGTTTTAATCGACATTCAATTTTTATCAAAGCTCCACATTCAAATCGAGTTCTCGCGCTTTCTGTGAATAATTAACTCAATATTTCTTCATCAACATGACTCTCTAGGACACAGATACCAAATTCAATCCAATCCAGTGTAATTCCTGCTAACAAAATTTTTACATTTTTTCTCAAATTTGGCAAGGCTTACCCCTTGCCGTTTTTCGTGGCGAAAAATCTCAAAAAAAATTTGTGGCTCAAAACACGAAATTTTTGCTCAATATTGAATGATTTGATAATTCTGAACTCATCTACGTTTGAATTGAATGGAAATTTCGCCTCAGTTTGTTTTAATCGACATTCAATTTTTATCAAAGCTCCACATTGAAATCGAGTTTTCGCGCTTTCTGTGAATAATTAACTCAATATTTCTTCATCAACATGACTCTCTAGGACACAGATACCAAATTCAATCCAATCCAGTGTAATTCCTGCTAACAAAATTTTTACATTTTTTCTCAAATTTGGCAAGGCTTACCCCTTGCCGTTTTTCGTGGCGAAAAATCTCAAAAAAAATTTGTGGCTCAAAACACGAAATTTTTGCTCAATATTGAATGATTTGATAATTCTGAACTCATCTACGTTTGAATTGAATGGAAATTTCGCCTCAGTTTGTTTTAATCGACATTCAATTTTTATCAAAGCTCCACATTGAAATCGAGTTTTCGCGCTTTCAGTGAATAATTAACTCAATATTTCTTCATCAACATGACTCTCTAGGACACAGATACCAAATTCAATCCAATCCAGTGTAATTCCTGCTAACAAAATTTTTACATTTTTTCTCAAATTTGGCAAGGCTTACTTACCCCTTGCCGTTTTTCGTGGCGAAAAATCTCAAAAAAAATGTGTTGCTCAAAACACGAAATTTTTGCTCAATATTGAATGATTTGATAATTCTGAACTCATCTACGTTTGAATTGAATGGAAATTTCGCCTCAGTTTGTTTTAATCGACATTCAATTTTTATCAAAGCTCCACATTGAAATCGAGTTTTCGCGCTTTCAGTGAATAATTAACTCAATATTTCATCATCAACATGACTCTCTAGGACACAGATACCAAATTCAATCCAATCCAGTGTAATTCCTGCTAACAAAATTTTTACATTTTTTCTTAAATTTGGCAAGGCTTACCCCTTGCCGTTTTTCGTGGCGAAAAATCTCAAAAAAAATTTGTGGCTCAAAACACGAAATTTTTGCTCAATATTGAATGATTTGATAATTCTGAACTCATCTACGTTTGAATTGAATGGAAATTTCGCCTCAGTTTGTTTTAATCGACATTCAATTTTTATCAAAGCTCCACATTCAAATCGAGTTCTCGCGCTTTCTGTGAATAATTAACTCAATATTTCTTCATCAACATGACTCTCTAGGACACAGATACCAAATTCAATCCAATCCAGTGTAATTCCTGCTAACAAAATTTTTACATTTTTTCTTAAATTTGGCAAGGCTTACCCCTTGCCGTTTTTCGTGGCGAAAAATCTCAAAAAAAATTTGTGGCTCAAAACACGAAATTTTTGCTCAATATTGAATGATTTGATAATTCTGAACTCATCTACGTTTGAATTGAATGGAAATTTCGCCTCAGTTTGTTTTAATCGACATTCAATTTTTATCAAAGCTCCACATTCAAATCGAGTTCTCGCGCTTTCTGTGAATAATTAACTCAATATTTCTTCATCAACATGACTCTCTAGGACACAGATACCAAATTCAATCCAATCCAGTGTAATTCCCGCTAACAAAATTTTTACATTTTTTCTCAAATTTGGCAAGGCTTACCCCTTGCCGTTTTTCGTGGCGAAAAATCTCAAAAAAAATTTGTGGCTCAAAACACGAAATTTTTGCTCAATATTGAATGATTTGATAATTCTGAACTCATCTACGTTTGAATTGAATGGAAATTTCGCCTCAGTTTGTTTTAATCGACATTCAATTTTTATCAAAGCTCCACATTCAAATCGAGTTTTCGCGCTTTCTGTGAATAATTAACTCAATATTTCTTCATCAACATGACTCTCTAGGACACAGATACCAAATTCAATCCAATCCAGTGTAATTTTCCAGTTTGTTTTAATCGACATTCAATTTTTATCAAAGCTCCACATTCAAATCGAGTTCTCGCGCTTTCTGTGAATAATTAACTCAATATTTCTTCATCAACATGACTCTCTAGGACACAGATACCAAATTCAATCCAATCCAGTGTAATTCCTGCTAACAAAATTTTTACATTTTTTCTCAAATTTGGCAAGGCTTACCCCTTGCCGTTTTTCGTGGCGAAAAATCTCAAAAAAAATTTGTGGCTCAAAACACGAAATTTTTGCTCAATATTGAATGATTTGATAATTCTGAACTCATCTACGTTTGAATTGAATGGAAATTTCGCCTCAGTTTGTTTTAATCGACATTCAATTTTTATCAAAGCTCCACATTGAAATCGAGTTTTCGCGCTTTCAGTGAATAATTAACTCAATATTTCTTCATCAACATGACTCTCTAGGACACAGATACCAAATTCAATCCAATCCAGTGTAATTCCTGCTAACAAAATTTTTACATTTTTTCTCAAATTTGGCAAGGCTTACTTACCCCTTGCCGTTTTTCGTGGCGAAAAATCTCAAAAAAAATGTGTTGCTCAAAACACGAAATTTTTGCTCAATATTGAATGATTTGATAATTCTGAACTCATCTACGTTTGAATTGAATGGAAATTTCGCCTCAGTTTGTTTTAATCGACATTCAATTTTTATCAAAGCTCCACATTGAAATCGAGTTTTCGCGCTTTCAGTGAATAATTAACTCAATATTTCATCATCAACATGACTCTCTAGGACACAGATACCAAATTCAATCCAATCCAGTGTAATTCCTGCTAACAAAATTTTTACATTTTTTCTTAAATTTGGCAAGGCTTACCCCTTGCCGTTTTTCGTGGCGAAAAATCTCAAAAAAAATTTGTGGCTCAAAACACCAAATTTTTGCTCAATATTGAATGATTTGATAATTCTGAACTCATCTACGTTTGAATTGAATGGAAATTTCGCCTCAGTTTGTTTTAATCGACATTCAATTTTTATCAAAGCTCCACATTCAAATCGAGTTCTCGCGCTTTCTGTGAATAATTAACTCAATATTTCTTCATCAACATGACTCTCTAGGACACAGATACCAAATTCAATCCAATCCAGTGTAATTCCTGCTAACAAAATTTTTACATTTTTTCTCAAATTTGGCAAGGCTTACCCCTTGCCGTTTTTCGTGGCGAAAAATCTCAAAAAAAATTTGTGGCTCAAAACACGAAATTTTTGCTCAATATTGAATGATTTGATAATTCTGAACTCATCTACGTTTGAATTGAATGGAAATTTCGCCTCAGTTTGTTTTAATCGACATTCAATTTTTATCAAAGCTCCACATTGAAATCGAGTTTTCGCGCTTTCTGTGAATAATTAACTCAATATTTCTTCATCAACATGACTCTCTAGGACACAGATACCAAATTCAATCCAATCCAGTGTAATTCCTGCTAACAAAATTTTTACATTTTTTCTCAAATTTGGCAAGGCTTACCCCTTGCCGTTTTTCGTGGCGAAAAATCTCAAAAAAATTTTGTGGCTCAAAACACGAAATTTTTGCTCAATATTGAATGATTTGATAATTCTGAACTCATCTACGTTTGAATTGAATGGAAATTTCGCCTCAGTTTGTTTTAATCGACATTCAATTTTTATCAAAGCTCCACATTCAAATCGAGTTTTCGCGCTTTCAGTGAATAATTAACTCAATATTTCTTCATCAACATGACTCTCTAGGACACAGATACCAAATTCAATCCAATCCAGTGTAATTCCTGCTAACAAAATTTTTACATTTTTTCTTAAATTTGGCAAGGCTTACCCCTTGCCGTTTTTCGTGGCGAAAAATCTCAAAAAAAATTTGTGGCTCAAAACACCAAATTTTTGCTCAATATTGAATGATTTGGTAATTCTGAACTAATCTACGTTTGAATTGAATGGAAATTTCGCCTCAGTTTGTTTTAATCGACATTCAATTTTTATCAAAGCTCCACATTCAAATCGAGTTCTCGCGCTTTCTGTGAATAATTAACTCAATATTTCTTCATCAACATGACTCTCTAGGACACAGATACCAAATTCAATCCAATCCAGTGTAATTCCTGCTAACAAAATTTTTACATTTTTTCTCAAATTTGGCAAGGCTTTTACCCCTTGCCGTTTTTCGTGGCGAAAAACCTCAAAAAAAATTTGTGGCTCAAAACACGAAATTTTTGCTCAATATTGAATGATTTGATAATTCTGAACTCATCTACGTTTGAATTGAATGGAAATTTCGCCTCAGTTTGTTTTAATCGACATTCAATTTTCATCAAAGCTCCACATTGAAATCGAGTTTTCGCGCTTTCTGTGAATAATTAACTCAATATTTCTTCATCAACATGACTCTCTAGGACACAGATACCAAATTCAATCCAATCCAGTGTAATTCTTGCTAACAAAATTTTTACATTTTTTCTTAAATTTGGCAAGGCTTACCCCTTGCCGTTTTTCGTGGCGAAAAATCTCAAAAAAATTTTGTGGCTCAAAACACGAAATTTTTGCTCAATATTGAATGATTTGATAATTCTGAACTCATCTACGTTTGAATTGAATGGAAATTTCGCCTCAGTTTGTTTTAATCGACATTCAATTTTTATCAAAGCTCCACATTCAAATCGAGTTTTCGCGCTTTCTGTGAATAATTAACTCAATATTTCTTCATCAACATGACTCTCTAGGACACAGATACCAAATTCAATCCAATCCAGTGTAATTCCTGCTAACAAAATTTTTACATTTTTTCTCAAATTTGGCAAGGCTTACCCCTTGCCGTTTTTCGTGGCGAAAAATCTCAAAAAAAATTTGTGGCTCAAAACACGAAATTTTTGCTCAATATTGAATGATTTGATAATTCTGAACTCATCTACGTTTGAATTGAATGGAAATTTCGCCTCAGTTTGTTTTAATCGACATTCAATTTTTATCAAAGCTCCACATTGAAATCGAGTTTTCGCGCTTTCTGTGAATAATTAACTCAATATTTCTTCATCAACATGACTCTCTAGGACACAGATACCAAATTCAATCCAATCCAGTGTAATTCCTGCTAACAAAATTTTTACATTTTTTCTCAAATTTGGCAAGGCTTACCCCTTGCCGTTTTTCGTGGCGAAATCTCAAAAAAAATTTGTGGCTCAAAACACGAAATTTTTGCTCAATATTGAATGATTTGATAATTCTGAACTCATCTACGTTTGAATTGAATGGAAATTTCGCCTCAGTTTGTTTTAATCGACATTCAATTTTTATCAAAGCTCCACATTGAAATCGAGTTTTCGCGCTTTCTGTGAATAATTAACTCAATATTTCTTCATCAACATGACTCTCTAGGACACAGATACCAAATTCAATCCAATCCAGTGTAATTCCTGCTAACAAAATTTTTACATTTTTTCTCAAATTTGGCAAGGCTTACCCCTTGCCGTTTTTCGTGGCGAAAAATCTCAAAAAAAATGTGTGGCTCAAAACACGAAATTTTTGCTCAATATTGAATGATTTGATAATTCTGAACTCATCTACGTTTGAATTGAATGAAAATTTCGCCTCAGTTTGTTTTAATCGACATTCAATTTTTATCAAAGCTCCACATTCAAATCGAGTTTTCGCGCTTTCTGTGAATAATTAACTCAATATTTCTTCATCAACATGACTCTCTAGGACACAGATACCAAATTCAATCCAATCCAGTGTAATTCCTGCTAATAAAATTTTTACATTTTTTCTTAAATTTGGCAAGGCTTACCCCTTGCCGTTTTTCGTGGCGAAAAATCTCAAAAAAAATTTGTGGCTCAAAACACGAAATTTTTGCTCAATATTGAATGATTTGATAATTCTGAACTCATCTACGTTTGAATTGAATGGAAATTTCGCCTCAGTTTGTTTTAATCGACATTCAATTTTTATCAAAGCTCCACATTGAAATCGAGTTTTCGCGCTTTCTGTGAATAATTAACTCAATATTTCTTCATCAACATGACTCTCTAGGACACAGATACCAAATTCAATCCAATCCAGTGTAATTCCTGCTAACAAAATTTTTACATTTTTTCTTAAATTTGGCAAGGCTTACCCCTTGCCGTTTTTCGTGGCGAAAAATCTCAAAAAAATTTTGTGGCTCAAAACACGAAATTTTTGCTCAATATTGAATGATTTGATAATTCTGAACTCATCTACGTTTGAATTGAATGGAAATTTCGCCTCAGTTTGTTTTAATCGACATTCAATTTTTATCAAAGCTCCACATTCAAATCGAGTTTTCGCGCTTTCTGTGAATAATTAACTCAATATTTCTTCATCAACATGACTCTCTAGGACACAGATACCAAATTCAATCCAATCCAGTGTAATTCCTGCTAACAAATTTTTTACATTTTTTCTCAAATTTGGCAAGGCTTACCCCTTGCCGTTTTTCGTGGCGAAAAATCTCAAAAAAAATTTGTGGCTCAAAACACGAAATTTTTGCTCAATATTGAATGATTTGATAATTCTGAACTCATCTACGTTTGAATTGAATGGAAATTTCGCCTCAGTTTGTTTTAATCGACATTCAATTTTTATCAAAGCTCCACATTGAAATCGAGTTTTCGCGCTTTCTGTGAATAATTAACTCAATATTTCTTCATCAACATGACTCTCTAGGACACAGATACCAAATTCAATCCAATCCAGTGTAATTCCTGCTAACAAAATTTTTACATTTTTTCTCAAATATGGCAAGGCTTACCCCTTGCCGTTTTTCGTGGCGAGAAATCTCAAAAAAAATTTGTGGCTCAAAACACGAAATTTTTGCTCAATATTGAATGATTTGATAATTCTGAACTCATCTACGTTTGAATTGAATGGAAATTTCGCCTCAGTTTGTTTTAATCGACATTCAATTTTTATCAAAGCTCCACATTCAAATCGAGTTTTCGCGCTTTCTGTGAATAATTAACTCAATATTTCTTCATCAACATGACTCTCTAGGACACAGATACCAAATTCAATCCAATCCAGTGTAATTCCTGCTAACAAAATTTTAACATTTTTTCTTAAATTTGGCAAGGCTTACCCCTTGCCGTTTTTCGTGGCGAAAAATCTCAAAAAAAATTTGTGGCTCAAAACACGAAATTTTTGCTCAATATTGAATGATTTGATAATTCTGAACTCATCTACGTTTGAATTGAATGGAAATTTCGCCTCAGTTTGTTTTAATCGACATTCAATTTTTATCAAAGCTCCACATTGAAATCGAGTTTTCGCGCTTTCTGTGAATAATTAACTCAATATTTCTTCATCAACATGACTCTCTAGGACACAGATACCAAATTCAATCCAATCCAGTGTAATTCCTGCTAACAAAATTTTTACATTTTTTCTTAAATTTGGCAAGGCTTACCCCTTGCCGTTTTTCGTGGCGAAAAATCTCAAAAAAATTTTGTGGCTCAAAACACGAAATTTTTGCTCAATATTGAATGATTTGATAATTCTGAACTCATCTACGTTTGAATTGAATGGAAATTTCGCCTCAGTTTGTTTTAATCGACATTCAATTTTTATCAAAGCTCCACATTCAAATCGAGTTCTCGCGCTTTCTGTGAATAATTAACTCAATATTTCTTCATCAACATGACTCTCTAGGACACAGATACCAAATTCAATCCAATCCAGTGTAATTCCTGCTAACAAAATTTTTACATTTTTTCTTAAATTTGGCAAGGCTTACTTACCCCTTGCCGTTTTTCGTGGCGAAAAATCTCAAAAAAATTTTGTGGCTCAAAACACGAAATTTTTGCTCAATATTGAATGATTTGATAATTCTGAACTCATCTACGGTTGAATTGAATGGAAATTTCGCCTCAGTTTGTTTTAATCGACATTCAATTTTTATCAAAGCTCCACATTCAAATCGAGTTCTCGCGCTTTCTGTGAATAATTAACTCAATATTTCTTCATCAACATGACTCTCTAGGACACAGATACCAAATTCAATCCAATCCAGTGTAATTCCTGCTAACAAAATTTTTACATTTTTTCTTAAATTTGGCAAGGCTTACCCCTTGCCGTTTTTCGTGGCGAAAAATCTCAAAAAAATTTTGTGGCTCAAAACACGAAATTTTTGCTCAATATTGAATGATTTGATAATTCTGAACTCATCTACGGTTGAATTGAATGGAAATTTCGCCTCAGTTTGTTTTAATCGACATTCAATTTTTATCAAAGCTCCACATTCAAATCGAGTTCTCGCGCTTTCTGTGAATAATTAACTCAATATTTCTTCATCAACATGACTCTCTAGGACACAGATACCAAATTCAATCCAATCCAGTGTAATTCCTGCTAATAAAATTTTTACATTTTTTCTCAAATTTGGCAAGGCTTTACCCCTTGCCGTTTTTCGTGGCGAAAAATCTCAAAAAAATGTTCTTGCTCAAAACACGAAATTTTTGCTCAATATTGAATGATTTGATAATTCTGAATTCATCTACGTTTGAATTGAATGGAAATTTCGCCTCAGTTTGTTTTAATCGACATTCAATTTTTATCAAAGCTCCACATTCAAATCGAGTTTTCGCGCTTTCAGTGAATAATTAACTCAATATTTCTTCATCAACATGACTCTCTAGGACACAGATACCAAATTCAATCCAATCCAGTGTAATTCCTGCTAATAAAATTTTTACATTTTTTCTCAAATTTGGCAAGGCTTACCCCTTGCCGTTTTTCGTGGCGAAAAATCTCAAAAAAATTTTCTTGCTCAAAACACCAAATTTTTGCTCAATATTGAATGATTTGATAATTCTGAACTCATCTACGTTTGAATTGAATGGAAATTTCGCCTCAGTTTGTTTTAATCGACATTCAATTTTTATCAAAGCTCCACATTCAAATCGAGTTTTCGCGCTTTCAGTGAATAATTAACTCAATATTTCTTCATCAACATGACTCTCTAGGACACAGATACCAAATTCAATCCAATCCAGTGTAATTCCTGCTAATAAAATTTTTACATTTTTTCTCAAATTTGGCAAGGCTTACCCCTTGCCGTTTTCCGTGGCGAAAAATCTCAAAAAACATTTGTGGCTCAAAACACCAAATTTTTGCTCAATATTGAATGATTTGATAATTCTGAACTCATCTACGTTTGAATTGAATGGAAATTTCGCCTCAGTTTGTTTTAATCGACATTCAATTTTTATCAAAGCTCCACATTCAAATCGAGTTTTCGCGCTTTCAGTGAATAATTAACTCAATATTTCTTCATCAACATGACTCTCTAGGACACAGATACCAAATTCAATCCAATCCAGTGTAATTCCTGCTAATAAAATTTTTACATTTTTTCTCAAATTTGGCAAGGCTTACCCCTTGCCGTTTTCCGTGGCGAAAAATCTCAAAAAACATTTGTGGCTCAAAACACCAAATTTTTGCTCAATATTGAATGATTTGATAATTCTGAACTCATCTACGTTTGAATTGAATGGAAATTTCGCCTCAGTTTGTTTTAATCGACATTCAATTTTTATCAAAGCTCCACATTCAAATCGAGTTTTCGCGCTTTCAGTGAATAATTAACTCAATATTTCTTCATCAACATGACTCTCTAGGACACAGATACCAAATTCAATCCAATCCAGTGTAATTCCTGCTAATAAAATTTTTACATTTTTTCTCAAATTTGGCAAGGCTTACCCCTTGCCGTTTTTCGTGGCGAAAAATCTCAAAAAAATTTTGTGGCTCAAAACTCGAAATTTTTGCTCAATATTGAATGATTTGATAATTCTGAACTCATCTACGTTTGAATTGAATGGAAATTTCGCCTCAGTTTGTTTTAATCGACATTCAATTTTTATCAAAGCTCCACATTCAAATCGAGTTTACGCGCTTTCAGTGAATAATTAACTCAATATTTCTTCATCAACATGACTCTCTAGGACACAGATACCAAATTCAATCCAATCCAGTGTAATTCCTGCTAATAAAATTTTTACATTTTTTCTCAAATTTGGCAAGGCTTACCCCTTGCCGTTTTTCGTGGCGAAAAATCTCAAAAAAATTTTGTGGCTCAAAACACGAAATTTTTGCTCAATATTGAATGATTTGATAATTCTGAACTCATCTACGTTTGAATTGAATGGAAATTTCGCCTCAGTTTGTTTTAATCGACATTCAATTTTTATCAAAGCTCCACATTGAAATCGAGTTTTCGCGCTTTCTGTGAATAATTAACTCAATATTTCTTCATCAACATGACTCTCTAGGACACAGATACCAAATTCAATCCAATCCAGTGTAATTCCTGCTAACAAAATTTTTACATTTTTTCTCAAATTTGGCAAGGCTTACCCCTTGCCGTTTTTCGTGGCGAAAAATCTCAAAAAAATTTTGTGGCTCAAAACACGAAATTTTTGCTCAATATTGAATGATTTGATAATTCTGAACTCATCTACGTTTGAATTGAATGGAAATTTCGCCTCAGTTTGTTTTAATCGACATTCAATTTTTATCAAAGCTCCACATTGAAATCGAGTTTTCGCGCTTTCTGTGAATAATTAACTCAATATTTCTGCATCAACATGACTTTCTAGGACACAGATACCAAATTCAATCCAATCCAGTGTAATTCCTGCTAACAAAATTTTTACATTTTTTCTCAAATTTGGCAAGGCTTACCCCTTGCCGTTTTTCGTGGCGAAAAATCTCAAAAAAATTTTGTGGCTCAAAACACGAAATTTTTGCTCAATATTGAATGATTTGATAATTCTGAACTCATCTACGTTTGAATTGAATGGAAATTTCGCCTCAGTTTGTTTTAATCGACATTCAATTTTTATCAAAGCTCCACATTGAAATCGAGTTTTCGCGCTTTCTGTGAATAATTAACTCAATATTTCTGCATCAACATGACTTTCTAGGACACAGATACCAAATTCAATCCAATCCAGTGTAATTCCTGCTAACAAAATTTTTACATTTTTTCTCAAATTTGGCAAGGCTTACCCCTTGCCGTTTTTCGTGGCGAAAAATCTCAAAAAAATTTTGTGGCTCAAAACACGAAATTTTTGCTCAATATTGAATGATTTGATAATTCTGAACTCATCTACGTTTGAATTGAATGGAAATTTCGCCTCAGTTTGTTTTAATCGACATTCAATTTTTATCAAAGCTCCACATTGAAATCGAGTTTTCGCGCTTTCTGTGAATAATTAACTCAATATTTCTTCATCAACATGACTCTCTAGGACACAGATACCAAATTCAATCCAATCCAGTGTAATTCCTGCTAACAAAATTTTTACATTTTTTCTTAAATTTGGCAAGGCTTACCCCTTGCCGTTTTTCGTGGCGAAAAATCTCAAAAAAATTTTGTGGCTCAAAACACGAAATTTTTGCTCAATATTGAATGATTTGATAATTCTGAACTCATCTACGTTTGAATTGAATGGAAATTTCGCCTCAGTTTGTTTTAATCGACATTCAATTTTTATCAAAGCTCCACATTGAAATCGAGTTTTCGCGCTTTCAGTGAATAATTAACTCAATATTTCATCATCAACATGACTCTCTAGGACACAGATACCAAATTCAATCCAATCCAGTGTAATTCCTGCTAACAAAATTTTTACATTTTTTCTTAAATTTGGCAAGGCTTACCCCTTGCCGTTTTTCGTGGCGAAAAATCTCAAAAAAAATTTGTGGCTCAAAACACGAAATTTTTGCCAATATTGAATCATTTGATAATTCTGAACTCGGTACGATTTATAGTTTTGTTTTTTATTCCACAGTTTTTGATGTATGCCGTTATATAAATCAGTGGGTTATCCATACACGATTTTTTTTCTCTTTTTTTGATATTCCCAGTGCACATGAAACAAAAAAAAGCTTGGATTTATTTTGTATAATCTTGTTTTCGTGAAACGTTAATTGCGGTGGAAAAGCAGTAAATTCTACAATAATATTATATTACGGACTATTGGTAAAATTTAATTTATTATTATTAAAATATGCATTCAACATTTCGTTAAACCCATAAATGTCAAGTACTTTTAACGAACTATACTGCCATCTACAATTCAGAAAAGAAACTGTAGACATACATTTGATGACGTATGAAGCAGTACTGCCTGGTACTCTAAGTGTATTGGTATAAACAAATAGTTTGTCACCAGCGCCAGATGGATTTGTTGATTGCTAATGGGCATCAGACATTCTTCAAAACCTTTTCAGTGATATAAAACAGGTATTTATTCTATAATGTTTTAAGGCGATTATGTCAAAGTTACTGTCTTATCCAATACCTTTCAAACGATATACTACCCGAATAGAAGATGGACGAAAAAAATCAAATCGTGTGTAAACCATTCTCGATCTAGGCCCATCAATTAATAAATTAATTTCATATAAAGCCAATATTACGAAAAACAAAATTTTTTGTTTCTATTATTTTCTTTAATTAAAAATTTTCATCATTTTTTTTTTAGTTTTGTAATTTGTTTGTTGTTTGCTTTTTGTTTTGTGTGTAATGTAAAATAACATTTTGATTTTAAATATAATTAAATTAAATTATTATTATTTTATTTATTTAATTTAATTATTTTTGCTCTCTTGCACTGGGACATCAAATTTCATAATAATTAATGATCATAATAATTTTAATTTTTAAAAATCCTGTTTTCCATGTTTTTTTTTTACTTTGTTTAATTAAATTTAATTTTAAATTCGAAAATATCGAAACTCTAGCAAATAATAATTTAAAAAACAATATTAATTTATTACATTTAATTTATATATATAATATATGATTTTATTATATATTTTTTTTTGTTTGACAGCAAATAAATTAATTATATAATTTTTTTCCTCCTTCATATATATTTAATTATACATCATATTCCTAATTAATAAAAATAAAAATATTAATTATTAATTTTGTATAATATTATATAAAAAATTATATTTTTTGCCTAAAATCTAATACAAAACAATATTATGAATTATGTAGTGTGTTGTATAATTTTAATTAATTTTTAAATTTATTAATTTAATTAAACAAAAATTGATTAAATTTTTGTTTTCCTTGTGTTGTAGTTGTTGTATTCATAAAACAAAAAAAAATGTTGTTAGAGATGCCTTTTAATAAAAATGATTAATTAAAAATTAAATCAAATTGAATAAATAAAATTTTGAAATTATTTTTTAGCACAATTTGATTTTATTTAATATATAATTTTAAAAAATAATTTAATAATAAAATAATAATAATTAATTAATTTTATATATATACTTTATTTATATTTATTTATTATTATTAATTTTTATATAATATATTTATAGAAATGATAAATATTTATAATTTTTTTTGTTGTTGTTGTAAATTTATACATATTTTTTGTGTCGTCACACTATATACTCTATTATTTATTTAATTTATTTATATATAATTTTTATAAATACAGGGTAGGCCGTAAAATGCATAGCACGCAATTATAAATATTGACCGGATCGTTTTACACCTCATGTTTAAACCTAACTATTCAAAGGACCGGATTTTTATAAATCGCATCGCTGTTTACGGTCTACCCTGTATACACGCTGAGGACACAGATTTTATATTATATTTATTTATTTAACAGGGGTCGTCAATTTAAATATACATATACATACAAAAAAAATGGTTCTTTTATAGTTTTAGAGATGTTTTGTTAGGCCCGCCTTAGTTTTTTCGGCATAGAGACCTGCACAACAGCCTGTTCTCTACACATGCTTACGATATATAGGGTGTTTATAATATATATATATATTGTATCTCGTTTTTGCATAAAATATATATTTTTATATATAAAATAAAAAAATTAAAATTAATTAATAAAAATGAAATGATTTTCAAGATAGTTATTTAGCTGGCGCGGCGCGTTCACCCACGCCTCTTTAATAATAAAAAATCTCAACCCCCGCCGCAGCCGTCCATCCATCCATCTATCCATCCACAGCGCATCGCTCTTCTCACCCGGGCCCATTTTCTATTGAATGACGCAACATGATTTTTTCTTTTTCTTATCCTCGATTGTGACGTGGCTGGCCGATTGGGGTGTTGGTAGTATTTGATTTGAGATTTGTGTTTGAGTTTTATTTGTTGCATCCCCATTTGTGGCTGCCGATGTTGGAGGCTTATCAATAATTGTTGTTGTATTATTATTACTCTTATTTAAATTATTATTATTTATATTTGTGATTTTTTGTGGTGATTTTGTTCCATTCTGTTGATGAGGTACAGAAGCTTGTAATTGTTGTGCCTGCAATATTTCCAGAGAGAAAAAAATTGTCCGTAAATATATGTTGTTGGCAGCCAGCCATCTTATTGCACTTTATCACTTACTTCAACTTTTGTAGCACCATCAACTACTGTTCCATTTTCCGATGGTTTTTGAACATCGCCATTACCAATATTTAAATTTTGTTCGCCTGTGGGTGTAATTGGTTTACCGCCTGTAAAATAACAACAAAAACAAAACGTTAATTGACAATACTCATTAAAATGTAATGCATTAGAAATTTGAAAGTGTGCCAAATTATCGTTGTCTGCCGCGTAAATAAATTTTTAGCGATGATTTATCAGTTTTGTCGGTGGAAAATTTTCATATCGTGGGTCGTTTAGGAAAATAATGTCAAGGTTATAGACGATTTCAACCTTTCAGTATAAATATGTTCTCCGTTCTTTCTCCACACTTCGACAAATCACCAACAAAAAGGCATCGTAAAATAGAAATAGAATGACGTTGTATTCGAGCTTACTATAGATGAAACAGCAAATCATTTAACTCTTAAAACGTGAGATATAAAATTAATCGAAAATTGTGATGGTATACAACATCCCGCCCCTGATTTAAGAATAAGAATTTGTATGATGCATGATGATTATCTGACGACACTAATAAGTTTTCGCCCTATGCGATAAGGTGCAACGAAAAATCCACTGCGCATGGCTAAACATAGTGCAGGAACGTACGTAGGTAGCAACGGGGAATCTAAACCAGTGCATAAATATTCTAACAAAAACAGGCAACAGCTAAATTTAATTAGTAAATTACCCAGAGGTATGAGTAAGGGATTAAGATGCGGTCCAGGTCAGTCTTCGGATGAAGCTGACGGTCATCGTGCACCCAAAAAGGTGAAGTATGACAAGAATCTAAACGGTTCGAACTCAAGTAGCACAAACATGCGAAAGGTCCCATGGAAAGAAACCTAATGATAGAAAACGTTTCTCTTGAACCGATGCTAGAGTAAAACAAGGCCGTTGTGGAAACTAATTTAGTTAGTTGTTGGTAAACTGGAAGAGGCACGCAAACAAAGGTGCAGTTGTAGTCAGAAACAAATAATTTTGATTACTATGGAAAAGACACCAGAGATGGCTGCACGGGATTCAGTTCCTAATGCAAATCCAGATAACGCACGGAGCGTAGCAACTAAACCAACGAAAACAATGATTGCAACTGACGAACGGTCTGTAAAAAACGCAAGAAACGTAAAAATAGAAAGCAAGACAAAGACAAAACGAATAATGATCTCAGCAAGAGATAATGTCCAGGCTGTCATCAGAAATGAGTACATAAAAAAATCAAGGAAGTCATACGTCCCAGTAAATCAAACATGATAGCTCAACAAATAACAAATCAAAATCGCCTATTTAGTCAAAATTTAAGACTTGATAACAACAACCTAAGGATTGTCCACCTCAACATGCAGGGTGCCAAAATAGTCGGATCAAAACTAAATATGTGAGCGCAACTCTAACCACGGCATAGATATTCTATGTCTGCAAGAACCACACGCGGGCAATAGCTAAATCCGCGGCATGCCTGTTACTGTGAGAGTAGATACAAGCTGCTCTGAGAATCCCTATAATGCAATTAGTATTCATAATGCTGGCAGGACCATGGTGGTGACGCTTAATCAGTTTTGTGATAGTCACTGCACTTGTGTTGAAATTCAATCGGAAGTTGGTTCGTGCTACCTATTTTCAATATACGCCTAATACAGTGAACCGATCGAGTACCACCTGTACAAAATTGAAACGATGCTGATTGGCTCTTTATCGAGTCAACACCAAAAGATAATGATCGTCTAACTGTTGAAAACGGAAGAAAACTATAGAGGGCCTCGTGTCTAGGAGTGACCTCTTCATAAGGTACCTCTGATTGGCTCTTTATCGAGTCAACACCAAAAGATAATGATCGTCTAACTGTTGAAAACGGAAGAAAACTATAGAGGGCCTCGTGTCTAGGAGTGACCTCTTCATAATGAATAAGCAGGGAATCCGAACGACGTTCTCGTCTAATTGGAACTCCAATATTGATCTAATCTTCTGAAGTTTTAAACACCATTACGAGTTACTTAACTTGATTCCACCAAACGAAACACCAAATGAAACTGAGCCAAATGTGGTAGGTATGTGTGAGATCGCTACCAACAGTAATCTACGGTTGCTGAAGATCCCGATTCACGTGGGAAGAAGTAACAACCGCTCTAAAATGCTGCTTTTAATCTGGCTACTTTCCTAAGATGTGGAAATCAGATGAAATTATTGTAATCGAAATTTTATGGGCCTATAATGTTGCTACTTGTTACTAGCCATTCGCATTACACCGCGGATTGAACAGAGCGGACTGTTCCCGGACAAACGATTCGATTTACGACGCAGCATGTCTACTGTAGATGCAATAGTCCACCTTATTAATACTGTCAAAACACAAAGTTCTAAATATGTTATGGATATATTCCTGGAAATCGCCGAAGCATTTCGTGACCGTACGTGGCCTAGCGTCATCGCAAGTTTATCGAATTATGAACTACTTCAGCGATCGATTTTTAAAATCTGGATTTTGCTGAAATCTTAAACAAACCCACCAAAAGGCGGGTTTTGCTCAAATAATGGGATGTGATTTGCATTTTAATGTGATTTTTTGGAATTTGGCCATGCTTAATGGAACTTGGCCATTCCTTAACCAATAATTTGGTATGTAGAATTTTTGGAATTTGGCCAGGCTGACCATTTCTTAACTAACTATTTTCTTAATCAAGGTGGATTTAACATAAAGGTCTGGAATTATACCATTATACCATTCTAAATGGAACTTGGCCATTTCATAACTAATCATGGACAAATTTAGGTTGTTGAACTGAACTGGGATTCTTACATCAGTTTTTGCATTTTGGCTATGTTGGATGGAGCTTGACTATTTCATAGCAATACTGGTCATATTTGATATATCGGTATAGATTGGAATTCTAACATGAAATTTGTAAACGCGTTCGAACTTCGAAACAAATGCCCAGGAGCTTCAAAAGCAAGTCAGGTCATTAAAGTTAAATAAAATGTCTTCAACAGAACCAGTTGCCGGAAGGAGTAATTTAAAGCCTCCGATATTCAATGGCGAGTGCAGTCCCAAGCGGCAGTGCAGCATAATTGTTGAGGCGCAAAGAGCAGCTCAACGCACTAATTTTGGTTCTCCGAGAGTAGCTGTAGATGTCTTGCAAACTTTATCCACAACAGAGAGGAGGTATGAGGGGGTTATGAGTTGGAGAGGTGTGTACAACCAAACGTCAGAGAACTATGCAAAATACAACTCAAAACCAAAACATAACTACTTGGGGAGAGCCGGCAAGACATAGAAAGAGGTAACGAATTGTGTGCGTCTAACTTATGGAACACCATTTGTAGATTTGTTGAACAGACTCACAGTGTACTCGTTTATCAATACTGTCAAGGACAACCACTGCAGAGTGGTTTGGAAGAGGATGTTGAAACAGGAGGCACAAACCGCGAAATGTTCACAAACATCAGGGCCGTCAGGGACGACGCAGACTACTCCAAACGATGAGCAGAAAGTCCAGCCTTGCAAGGAGCAAATACAAAATGAGGAGACCAGAGCGATGGATCAAACAGAAACAACCATTTCAGTACAGCCGCTTACTTCTTAACAACAGAAACCCTCCTTAGACATGGAAGAAACGATGAAGGCATTCTTGCTTCAACCGAAGGGAATGGATGATAAATATAATACTAAATTAGCCCAGCAAGGCATCAAATCCGAGCAGCAAAGAACAATTGACAAAACTTCGAGTGGGTCAAGGTGTTCAATTTGCTGAGCCACGAAAAGAGCAAAATGCGAATTTGATCAGCAGGACCTGAAACTCGATCAAATTAAACAAGCCCAAGAACTTCAAATGCAAGAGCTACGAGAAAAGAAGAATCTTGAAGAAGTTGACGGTCGGTTCAAGGACCTTGAAAATCAGATAATGGAAGTTGAGGCACGAGTAGAAGCTAAATGAAACGATTACAATAAAACCAGTTGCCGGAAGCTCAAGACGGATGTTAAAAACTCCGATATTCGATGGCGAGGTCTCGTTTGGGAATTTCTCACTTGACTCTCCGAGGGAAAGCTGGAGATGTATTGCAAACCGTATTCGCAACCGAGCGATCGGATCTGAAAGAGTTAGTGTCAGTAATGGATTGGCCAGCACCAAATCATATTAGTCAACAAAGAAGTTTTTTAGGGTTATGCTCCTACTACCGACGATTTGTGCCAAACTTCGCAGATGTTGTACAAAGTCTTCATTGAATCATCGAAAAAAGTAAACCATTTAGGTGGAACACGGAGCATCAAAAATCTTTAAAGAATTGATGAAGAAATTATATAGGGCTGTTTTGGCATATCTTCGGGCAGATGGGATATTCATCTTTGGATACAGATGATAGCACCACGAGAATAGGTGCATGTGGAACACCCACAGACAACTGTTGGGCGTAGTGGACACTTTTAAACATTTTAACAAATATCTGTACGGAGTTTGTTCTTCGAATAGATTATGGGACAGATCATGCGGCTCGGCGCAAGGGCATTGAAGATTGATGCAGACAGTGTAAAGTTTGTGCTGGAAGTAAGGGACCGCAAACTAGGGCGAAAGGGAGAATGCAGCAATTCAATGTTTCGGCAAGTGGGTGGAATTCTATCCGATTGTGAACCAATAAGCCCGAGCAGTAGTCAACACAATTTGTCGTGAACAATTGAATTTGCAAATTCAGTGTACTGCACGAACTACACTTGGACCAACGAACAAACTTCAAGTCATCTGTGTTCCGAAAACTGTGCAAAATTCTTAACATAAAGAAGACTCGCGCCACACCATAACATCCACATTCAGATGGAATAGTAGAGAAGTTTAACCGGACACTAGAAGGACATCTGCGGAAAGAAGTTAATGCCAACCAGGATAATTGAAATCGCAGTCTATGATAAGACAGGAAATTCAACTGCCGTGGTAATGTTTGGCAGAGAGCTTCGCCTACCGTGTGACATTAAGTTAGGAAAACCGAAAGATGAACCAATCACACAACATGAATACGTAGCCGATCTAAGACGAAGAATGACCAGGATTCAACAAGATAAGAGCGGATAGCGGGGGGTTAAAATTTGTTCACGTTATTACGAAAAATCCGAAAATTTAACGAACTCTTGTTCTGGAGGAACCCGAAGGAAACGAAATTTTGGTACAAATTTCAAGACGCAAAATTCTGGAAAAGACAAGGCTGACCGAAAAACAAATTCTCAATGTCACTCGATTCTTTATCAATTCTTGGAACTAAAAAAACTTGGAATCACTCAGTCTAGTCGGCGATATCTTCCATTTTAAACAAGAGTCACCTCTTCATACCCGACAAAAGAGACAAAATTTACGGGGTACTGACTGGTGGGGGTACTAAAACTGACAACCCGAAAATTGACAGAAAATACACCGCAAAACGATTCAGCTGGTCTACATTGGCGTAGTACAATTTGTGATTTTGTAAATCTGTTTTTCATCATTCCGCTATTTGAGCCGTTTTAAATTTGGTTGTCACGAATTTATGGGAACGTTAAAAAGACTACAGATTATAGCTGCGTTCCGTGTGGTGTTGCATTGTTTTTAAATGATTTCATATTACAGGTTCCCGACACTATAAACGCAGAGTTTTGAAATGCTTTTCAATTCTATGAATTGACAATAGAATTGGAGATTATTGAAAACAAAAATATAAATCACATAAGCCATTCTTGAGATACTCGACCAATATCCAGACGGGCGACTATATTCCGGGACCTTCAAAACGTTGAGATAACTAAGTTGATCCAAATCATTTTTATCAGAATTTAAATAACTTGGTCCTTTGAATCGAAGTTAACTTGATATTTTTATTAGTCTGCCCCCATAGACCTTTCGGCGGCTCACGTCCGACAATTTTCTACCATGATCATGATGTCAAAATGTATCGCGACCCCGACGAGTAGATGAAGTGCACCATAAAGCTGTATTCATAAAATGTCCGCATATGATGGAATTGGGGATTTTTCGACCGTTATCTACTACATATGGTTGAGAAAAAAGATAATGATCGCAGACCTTGTGTGGAGAAGTGGACTAAGATATTGGACCTCTTCGTATTCAATCGAAAGCCATTTGTGAATTTATGATTTAAGTCGTACGAGAGTTTATTCTTATGGTGTTGTAAACGAAACAACACAACACCTCGAACGTCTGAACACGATTTACGAAACGATAGTCGCTCTATTGAAGAAGCCCGAGGTATTCAAGAACCCGAAGAAAACTAAAACGTATATTTGTAAGTCAAAAGTGAATTACCTAATATGATGATGGTGTTAGGCCGTCGGGGCTGTCCTGTAATAGTAGAAAAACAACTGTTTGGACATTTTGGATTTTTTATCGCATGGCGAAGAAATGTACTCGTCCTTGATCGGGAATTACTAAAAATAAGTTATGAAATACATAATTTGTACTGGCGGAAACGGAACATAACCCGAGGCAATCGCGTTACTTGCGGTTAATACAGGGTGTCCGCCGGGAAGGTATACTACTATGTTTTGCCGCCATTTAGGCGAATATTAGTATTGACAGTTCATACTTGACAGCCGTGAAGTAGACACGTGGCAAATTTATTATGGAAAAATATTCGATAAACCATCGTGTCAATAGGATGTTACAGCTCGCCCATGACAACCCCGATTTTCATGAAAAAATCATAATGAGTGACGAGGCACATTTTCATTTAAATGGATATGTGAATAAACAGAATAGTCGGTTCTGGGCAATGAAAAACCCTCACATTATTCATCAGTCACTTTCACATCCATTAAAAGTGACAGTCTGGTGTGCAATTTGGTCAGGAGGAATCATTGGACCTTACTTCTTTGAAAATTAAAACGGCGTAACGGTAACTGTGAATGGGGAGCGATATCGTGATATGATTGAAAACTTTTTAACGCCACAACTGCATACTTCAGGCTTGATTAACATGTGGTATCAACAAGACGGTGCCACATCGCATACAGCCAGGATTACAATGGAATTACTGCGAGAACGCTTTCCACAACAAGTTATTTCAAAAAATGGTGATGTTGATTGGCCTCCACGGTCGCCTGATTTGACTGCTCCGGACTTCTTTTGTGGGGATATCTAAAAAGCAAGGCTTATGCAAACAAACCAGAAACGCTTGAGCAACTCAAACAAAATATTCGTGATGAAATTAATGAAATACCGCGTGAAATGTAATGAAAAATGTGCTCAAAAGGGCTCGCATTTGTGAGGCTAACAGAGGCGGACACTTATCTGATATTGTATTCTATACATAATTGCCGACATTAAATAAAACATTTATCAATATAAGATTCATTCTCTTTCATTTAATCAAAAATCATAAACAAACAAAGTAGTATACCTTCCCGGCGGACACCCTGTATTAAAATTGGGAAAGCTAATGTTGTCTCGGATGGATTGTCATGCACAACCAACAGATCTATGTCTGGAAAAAGGACAATTTGAATGGGACTAAACCATTTCTCAACCAGTTGGAACGAAACTTGTTTACGTATTTACGAAAAAAATTAGATTCATATCGATCCGATCGCGAGTATTGGGAAAATATAACTAGACCGTTTTGGTCACTTGGGCTAATATTTTTTAGCGGTGGTGGTGACATTTAGGTTTGAATCGGCACGGTAAGGCATTTTTGAACAACATTCCAAACTAACGGCATCATTTTTCCTATATCAATCTTAGAGAATCTAAAATGTTCGCCTCTGTATATGCGTAGTAAGTTTGGTGGAAATTAGGCGCGTCATAGATTAAAGCGAAACGGAGGTAATGGAAAAAGCATTAACAAAGTGTTAAGTGAATTGATCACAAATATTGTTGTTGTTGTTGTTAACTGTCAAATTAACCGTTGTATTCACAATCAAATGATTCGAAACTCATTTGACAGGTCAAATATGATACAATTGTTGATAGCGAAGTGAATTTCGGAGCCGCGAAATTAACAACGAATAAAGAAACCAAAACGGGTGCTGACTTTTGAAACCTAAAGGAGAAGGTCAAGCGTCAGATTAATGGTTGGGAGCATATAACGATCGCTACTGTAGCTAATATAAGTTATGGGTGCCATTGCCTCAGTTCCATAGTGAATCATTCAACAGTCAGCATTAACCAGCAAAGTCGATGACGGTAATTTTGAAGCGAAGTGTTTCTTTTAACGGAGAATGGCGCCACCGGAAGGATGTCGAGGGTATGGGTGGTTTGAAAAATGTAACGACCCGAGGATGGAAGGGAGTTTTCTGGCAGCAATTGCGGGGATATTTATCCAGGTTTATTAATATAGCAGAGGACATAGCAGGACGGCTGAAAAAATGAACGATAGATAAGATATTCGGACGGTCCAGACTTTGGATTGACATCCACAGCGGTTTAAAATATCACACAGGTTTTGAAACGTTGTTGCACTTAATTTTCAATGAACATGGAACAGCAGGTCGAAAGCGTAAAGCGGTGAGCACTGAAAAGAAGTTGGATTGGATGGTTATTTGAATCCTGATCGGGACGAACAAGCTTACCATATAAGGGGAAAATATTTAGTCACGGCTATGCTAAAATATAACTGACTCGGATTGGTCAATTGCGCTCTAAACTATCGGGAGTATTTCTCTGTATAAATCTGGGAGTATGTAGAATGTTCCTCCTGGTATACAAGTGGAGTTCGTTACGCGATATATTAAAGTTAGTTATAGGTATTTTGGAGAATATTCGGGAACTAAATTAATAAAATTGTTGTTGTCGTCAAGCTATGCCTATATTGTCTGAACCTAACCCATCTCTCACCCGAAAACCTATGTATAAAATAGACTAAAACACCTACTCTAGTATAAATTCTGTCTATTCAGCTAACATTACGCTTCTTAAACGATTGACAGTGTTTGAAACACAAAAGGTTTTGCTGGCACACATAGTCTCTGTGACATAATTTTTTGATCGTTAACCTAAAAGGTACAGCATACACCAATTATGTGCTGATTACATTGCAATTGAATAGCATATGTAGTTTGTATTTTAATTAAAAAATTCTATTGAATACAGATGTTCTATACGCCAGACACAATTAGCAGATTCGATTGTGGAAAAAAAAAAATCGTCACCTCGCAAGGTTACCGTACCGCACATTACATAATTAATTGAATTAACGCGCGCTATACACTCGTTTACGTAACCCTTCTGTATTTTGTTGTTGTAAGTATAAATAAATTCTGTCCACGTGATTATTAGGGTTTGGTTGGTTGTATGCCTGGTTGCTATAAGAAACAATATTTAGCTAAACTGATATGATTCATCTTTTACGATTTGACACGCGTCGTTAAGTTTGTTCGTATACATTACTGCCCTTTACGAACAAATCTACGTGTTTTCAACCCTTACCTCGTAAAATTGTTTACCAAAAAAATTATCTAAATTACAAATCTATAATTAAATGTTTCGTGATTAGTATGCGCTGTTGACATACATGAATCATGTTCCATAAAGATAAAAATTCCCCTTAAGTGACCTAAATTTTGTTCCATTAACTGGTTAAATTGACGTGAGAATAGGCGGCAGACCATCATTCTATAAACTTCTAATCTCCTAAAAGCAAAAAAAAAAATGTTTTTTAGAATGACCCAACTCGTTTATCTGTGCTACCCCCCATATGATGAAATGCAAAAAAATTTAAAACGCAGAAAATTGCGATTTTTTGCACAAACTCGGTCACACAAACGGAACTTCATTGTATGTATCACAAATCATATATTATTATGAGTATGTGTGTATGTGTGTGTAATTGTGTATCAATTGTAAAGAAATTCGCGAATTACGTGCACGTCCACCAGTAATGTGGAAATAAACCTTGAACTTCAATCAAGCGCGCAAATTATTTTTTAATTAAATTCGATTGGAATCGGTTCTGCGGAAGGAAATTAGAATTACATAGAAATTTATATGTTGGCCATTAGGCGCAGGTATGTCGACTAATGTACCGTCGCATGTTTTACATATAATTAAGTTGGTATGTAATGAACATGGTGATTTTGGCACGAAACGGAAGGAAACCAGCCTTGGAAAATTATATTCAGATTCTTCAGTTATGACCACTACAAAATCAATTGTTGCTGTTGTTATGTTGGTTTCTTACCTCTCGTTGTTGTTATCTTGTTATAAAAATAAAGTTCGATCGATATTTTTTTTTTTATATCGGATGGGAGGAAAATGTACCCAACCGTTTTATACGACAAGGGCAAATCTGTTTATTCACCACTCGATTCGTTGAATTTTGACAATATGTCCCTTGACATAATATAAAAGGGGATGTACACCATCATGATTGCGGGGAATTATTTACTTTTCGGATTTAATATTTTTAAAGCTAATAGAGTTTGGTAGATAATCCTTCTAGTAATTTTAAAGTGATTACAAGAATTACATACGCAAAAAGCATCTTTGTTTTGATAATTTGTGTATTTTAATACGTGAATTAAGGGTATCGGGGATGAGGCAGAGCCCTGAAATTTATATTGGAGTTGTTTGCATAATGTAAAAGGTTATCTTTATATGTAGTTTTCTGATTTGGGAAAATCAACAATGTTTTCTTGTTTTGTTTCAAGCAGGCAGGTCCTTACCGACCTGACAATGCCGTAGTTGGATTCCATTATTCTTTCAGAGTTGGTTCGCGGATGACTAGTCCATTACTACTGCAAATAAGGTGAAATAAGAAATATTCGAAATTTTTACGTAAATAGGCGCTACCTAAAATGCCTAGATACCTTTTAGCCACCTATCGTCACCCCAAAATGGCTAGCACTGCCGTTTCTTAACCTAGAAAATTGAAAAACTATTCACCGACAACTATAAGCCCTAAACTGGCCAATTTGAGTCCCGGATTATGAAAAAACTCAATTTAAATGAGGAAAATGAAATTCTAATATGAATTCCGGATGCAATGTTGTATAATGAAAATGGGAATTTCCTATCAGTTCTGGTTGTTGTTCTGGAAAATGACCAGTTCAAATTTCACAACCGCTCCGAGTGAAACTCAGTTTGTATGACGAAAATGGGATTCCAAACTGAGTTTCAAAATTGACAAGGACAAATTTCTAACTTGAATGGAAATGAACCTTACCTGGGAATTTCCATCACAAATACTATTTTAGTTGCGGATATGGTTCTATGAAATGGCTAATTAAGAAGTAGAATTAAGTGATTTTTTACCGTTGGGAAATATTAGAATGCTTAGCATGTGGCCTGGAAAATTACAAATTTGAATAGCCATTTCGTTACTGATTGGGCACTTAGTTTAAATGATGTTGCGGTTGTGATTCTAGAATACGGTCAGTTTGAAAAAAACTAAACCATTTGTTTCTAAAAAGAGTCTTATCTGTCTTCAGAACATCAAAACATATATTGGATTGTCATTTTCTTCATCCAATGTAACAATTTTTACCGAAATCAGAAAGCATTTCAATCGCTTGTTGGCACTCGAATCCCTGTTAACTAATAGGGAATTATACGCATCCCCAATTTTTACCAAAACCGTTCGATCCAAAATTGTTTTAAAAATGATGTTTGAGTTCAAGCGGAAAACGCCCTAAACGAATTATCCCGAAAGCAGAAGTTATTACAGTACCGGGCTCTAACACAGCGACCCTAAACCATTTTTTCCAAAAATTAGAAATCTCACACAATCGGTTTCTCAACAATTATTTTTCACCAATTCTTATAAAAATCGCTCAAGGTTCAAAGAGTTTTAAATAAAGGCCCGTGCCCCACGTAAGAATCCCTAGACGTTTTTTCCGAAAATCGGAAACTACTTTTTACAGTTTCCCTGAGTGTATTAAAGTTTTCTCTTAAGACTTATTCCAGAAACAACAGAATTTACTGCCATCACTTCTGGCTGCTCGAGCCAAAAGACTGGAAAAGTGATTCAGGCTCCACTGCAAGAACCCTTAAACGAATTTTTCTGAAATCCCGACGTATTTCGATTGCTTTCTAGCATGCGAAAACCCCTCTTCACCAATTTTTATCAAAACCGTTCGAACCAAGAAAAATTTAAATGAGTCACATTTTTACGACCGAGACGTTTGTTATGACCCAGGCTGATAGACTGACTAAATTTTCCCTAAATTAAACAGATTAAATTTTCCTAAAACTCCCCTTCCCCATCGTCGAATGACTCCTTACTTATTTAAATCACTTCCCGTTCTTAAAAACTTCTTACACCAATTTTGAGCAAAATCTTTTGAGCTACAAATAATCTAAAATAGATTACCCACACCAAACCGGTAGGTTCCCAAACGAATTTTTTGAAAATCCAAACTCATTGCAATCGATTCTTGGCATTTTAAAACCTTGAGCAAAAAAAAACTAAGTCAATATATCAACCGATTGGGATAAGACTCGGTTTGTATGATTAATTTTGGGTTTCTCAGAATTTTTTCTTTAAGTGTTTGCTGTTCAATTCACAGTTTTCACAAATCGATTACAATTTAAGGAAATTTAAAAATGAGAAAACGCACAATTCATTTAGTAACTAATTAACCGAATGTATGTGTCCGTCACGCCAACTGGATCAGACGGAACCGAGCCAACTATGGCACTAGTAGCACGATGCATTGCGCATCGTGCAACTGTTGGGACAATTTAAAGCCATTCAGAACCAGAGCTTTATATCAGCCGGAGCCGTTTAGAGCTTGCACAATGCACTTTAGATGGTTTTGTAACATATAAGCGTTCAGCCAGAACCATAATCAAGCCAAGCGGAACCACGTTAGCTAGAATCAAACCAACTATGGCACAAGTAGCACAAGGCACCACTGTGCACTATCTGATTTTGCTTAATGCATTGTGCAGCATTGTACGCTATCTGATTTATCAGCCTGAACCAATATTAAGCCAACCGGAACAATTTAAAGCCACTCGAACCCAGAGTTTTATCATCCGAAACCATTAAAAGCTTGCACAATGAGCACAATACTCTTTAGATGGTTGTCTACCAAGTCAGCTGGAACCACTACAATATCAGCCGCGGAACCATATGAGGTAGCCGCAACTATGTCAGCTGGAACCAAACCAACTATGGCACAAACACCACAATGCATTGTGCATAACTGTGAACTATTAGATGTTTCATCCGGAGCCTTATAATGGCCGGCGATACCATATAGGTTAGGTTAGGTTTGGTTTCAGTGGTTGCTATCGCACATTTAGGCCAATTTTGGCCCATTGTAATGCTACAGGATCCAACATCATTAAACTCCCTTTAAAAAAGGGCCCCTAAACGGTTTTTCCAGGGTCTTCCTACACATTCCCCCTCTGGTTCCAGTTGGAAAACCGTACCGTACCTTGCTAATTCGTCTGCCTTACAATTTCCCTCAACATCAGATTGAACCGGAACCCAGACCAACTGGATATTGAAATGTTCACTCATCTCGTTAAGAGATGTGTGACAATCCAACGCCACCCTTGACGCCAAGGAAACTGAATTCAGTGAACGAATGGCCACATAAATAGTGATATTCGTCAACGATATTACACTATGCTTCAACCAGTTCAAGACCTCTTCAATCGCTATAATTTCAGCCTGGTACAAGCTGCAGTAATCAGAGGGACGAAAGGATAAACTCACATTTAATTCTCCACAGAACACACCAGCTCCTACTCTACCATCGAGCTTGGAGCCGTCGGTGAGGAATTGAACTGTCCCGGTCTCCATGATGAGACCACTCTTCCAATCCTCTCTAGAGGAGAAAATCACCTTAAAACGCTTGAAAAAGCATAAAAGGTGTTATATAATCAGGCAGTACCACATAAAGTCAGCCGGAATAAAACCAACTATGGCACAAGTGGCACAATGCATTATGCATCATTGTGCTCTACCTGGTTTATTAAACGGAACTAATATTAAGCCAGCTGGAACAATTAAGAGCCACTCGGAATCAAAGTTTTATCGGCCGGAACCATTAGCAGATTGCACAATATCCTTTAGATGGTTGTGTAGCAATAATCGTTCAGTTGGAATCATAACAAGGTCAGCCGGAACCATAATAGGGCAGCCGAAGTCTAAAACCCACCGAAAATAGAGTCGTATTAGCCGGAATTATTGGAAGCTTGTCCAATGTACTTTAGATGGTTGTGTAACATATACATTTTCAGCCGGAACAATAACAATGTCAGCCGAAACTAGTGGTTTCGTCAGCTGGATCCATCTGAAGCTAGGCAAAATCAAATAAAGGCAGCCGTAAGACGGAACCATTTTAAGCTTGTACAATGAGAACTTTGCGCTTTAGATGATTGTGCAACATAATATGTTCAGCCGGGACCATAAAAGCCGAAACCACATGATGCTACCCAAAACAAAACCAAATATGTATAAAACAAGTAGCATATTGCATTGTGTACTATTCGATTTTTCTGATCGCTGCTGTGCGGGAGAGTGTACGGAAAATCCCGAGGCAGTCAATTTCTGGTCGCCCACAAAAACTTGACCTTTCTGCGACTTCAGTTCTAGGCGAATTTAGTGTCGGGACTTGGGTTTGCACTCGTACAAGATCCAACTGACCCAGAAACTTAAGATAAACGTTCATATAGGAGATCTGGGGCGATTGGAAGTTGCTCCAAATTTCGCCAAAAAATCATTTTTAGCGACGGGGCTCATATTTGGATGTATGGACATGTGAAGATCAAAATTGTCGGATTTGAGCCGATATCAATTCGCAAGAGATCCACAAGCACCATATGCATCCCGAGAAACTCACTGTTTCGTGCGGATTTTGGTCTGGCGGAATCATCGGTCCATACTTCTTTCAAAACGAAACTGGCAATACCATAACTGATTGATGATAAGTAACTTATTGTGGCCTAAACTGGATTACATTGATGCAGACGACATGTGGTTAAACCGGACTGCGGTATGTCCCACCCAGCGCATGTCACGATAGACAATCTGCACGAGCGATTTGAGGGCATGGTTATCTCGCACGGCGGCGACGTAATCTGGCCACCGAGATCTTCCGATTTATTCCTTTGGGAATCGAACGTAAATCGCACATGCGAATAAACCGCAAACAATTGATGACCTAAAAATCAACAGAACGAATGTCATCCAGCAAATTCAGCAAGATTTATGCGACAAAGTTATCGAAACGTTTGCAATTACGAGATATTTATTCAATTACGTAATTTTTGCAATTACGAGATATTTCCCAGTATAGGAATCGGCGTATCATCCAAGCAGAATGAAAAATGTTAATCGAATTTTAAAGTTTAAACTGAAAAAAAAGAAAAGCCAAAGATGTTTGGCCTTTCGGTCAAATTATGTTCGACCAAATGGTAGTTTATCGATTATTTTGTTTGTAAGTAAGCATTTTATTATTGGAAAGGACCTTCTAATTTAAATCGACGTCCGTAATATAAAAATATTTTGTAAATAAATTGAATTAGGACCTCCCTGTACATTCGATTTAAATTTAGTAGCTAGAATTCATAATTAAATGCTAATTATGCGACACTTTTTATCAACGATTCGAAAGCGGATTTACGCCCGAAATTAAGCGACGATGTAATTTCAATATCAATAAATTCTGCTTCAGTCTGGTTTCATCCAATATAACATCACATTTGAAAGACCCGAATTAGGACAAATCCCGCGAGGCAAGCCGTCATATCAAATTTTATATATAAAGATGCAAGCGATAACACATATCATTAAAAATTTATTTTTATCACCAAGAAAGACACTTAGCTAATAAGCAATTCCTAAAAAAACATATTTACCTTTTATCAAATTAACAATTTCATCAGCTTCCCTAGACAAATCACCACCGGGCCGGAATGGATTATCCCATCCTGATTCAGTACTGAAAATATAACCAAAAAAAACAAAAGATTGATTAAAATTTTATTCCGACTTAGGAAAATTATTATTTTAAGGAAAAGCCGTTTATAAAAAACCACGCGCGTACCTATGCCTTCGCTTCGCATCATACTCATATTCCTCGCGCGGCACTTCAACAATATAGTATAGGGCACCACCATGCGATTGTGACGTTGACATCGATCGATGGTTTTTGTTACTAATTGGACGTCTTAATTTCATCTTGTAATATTATTTATTCTTTAAAGGTTATTTACAACGCGCTAAGTAGTTTTCAATAACAATTAGCACACCATATACACCCACTGTACATATATGTATATATAGACACAATTTTCCAAAGCCTGAAAAATATAGGGGAAATTTTATGTTATGTTATTTCGTGTACATACATATAATGTACTCGAAAAAGTCGGTTATTAGGGCACACAAACACAATGAAATAAATTGATTTTTCCGATTTGTTGTTTTTCCACTTTGCTTTGGATTATTTTTATTTTTTGGTTATAATCTCATTTGATTTTTCGTTCACATAAATAAATTTTCATCAAAAAGTTGTTTAATATATTGAAACCAAGTTCAAGGAAAAATTTAATTGGCACTCGGAACACACACAGCCACTCGAATCTATATAAAGAATTGACTTAATTTCTTTTTATCCCGTCTCGGTTTAGTAACTTAGCAGCACGGTATATTAAAGCGCGCACATCTTTCGACTTTACAACAAACACTGACTGAGTATACACACAACAACAAATATAATTTTCATGAAAATGTAATAAAATTTAAAAACTTTATTGTTTTCATTCGGAATTCAAACACAAATCTATTTATTCACTCTCGCTCTCTGCTTCGGGGGCACATCGATTTGATTCTTTACACACACGCACATACATAATAAAATTTAATTAGAATTTGTTGTTGTTAAATGTTCAATTGTTTTTAATTAAGAAAAGTAAATAAATTTTCATTTTTCATGTGAATGGAAAATAGCACGTTCATTGTAAGTAACTTGATGGAAGTAAAAGTTTGTGACTGCTACTGAGCTCTCATCGCGCGCGTCTTTTCTTCTAATGTTTTGATTTTTCATTTCGGAAAATTTTTTTTTTATGGTTTTTATTATGATTATGAAAGTTTAGAAGTACTGGTAAATCGCGATGCAATTTACAATGAAAACGAGTATTCGAGTCTGCGCATCACATAATTTTTCTCTACATTATTCGTAATTTAGAAAATGTGTTAGTACATTAGCAGTCGACGACATTTACTCAAAATACGTGTGTAGGCGGATATTTTGATATTTCGTATTATTTTCCATATTGCCACTGTACCAAGAAAATAGTACCGGCCAACAATGTCATTTCTCATTTCCGCGAATTTATTGACCGCTGTTCTAATTTTGGCAAATCATTTCGAGAACATTAAAATAAAATATTTTAATGTATAATTTTGTCGGTTTGTAACAAGTCATCGGTGACATGTGAAAATGAAGCGACGAAAATAGCAATCAAATTAGAGAGTTACAGTGTTTGTGCGAGAAATAGCAAGTCATGATATTTTAGTTATGACTTAATTTGTTTGTATTTTGTTCAAGAAAAATTAACACATTGGTGGACAATTTTGTGATTAGTGACGCATAGAGATCAATGCGATCGTAAAAAGTTGGCTGTGATCATCATATCTCGAAATATGGCCATTAGAGCCTTTTGCATCTTAAATCTGATTTAATAATATTTTCTGAAATTAATGATCATGGCAGATCGTGAATGACCACCAACACAATAAGCCGTAGATCTGACAATTTCACAACTAAACAGATATTTTAGGGATTAACACCAAAAATTGAATTTTAAATATGTAACTAGAATAACGATCGTGGGACCTGGCGAGTGATCTTCAACATGGAGGGCGTTCGTATACGATCGCGCCTGACTAAAAAGATATTGTAAGTAAAATAACACTGATGCTCGAAATATCGGGTGGGCCATCTGTTGGTTCTTTTTTCAATCGATTAAGTTTAGTACTTAATGTTATCTGTTCTAAAAAATTCTTTGATATGTACAAAGTCAAAAATATGCCAATTATTAATGGAGTCGCTATAACAACCCAACAAAGCATTTTGATTGTCCAAATTTATTATGAAAATAATCGTTCAAAAACGACAACATTTCGTAAATTACGTGAGAGTTTTGGTCGGCATGGACGTCCTACTGAGCGTGCAATTGGCAAAATTTTTGATCGTTTTGAAGAAGCTGGTTCAGTGGAAGGTCGTAGACCGTATCAACAATTTCATCCAGTTTTTACTTCTGATGCAGTAGCAGCTGTTTATGAAAGTGTTTGTAATGAATCAAACACATCAACCAGGCATCGTTCACAAGAACTAAACATTTCACGAACCACATTACGATGAATTTTGCATTTTGATCTTCATTTGCATTCATACAAAATTCAACTAACTCAAAAAATGAAGCCACCAGACCACTTAAATCGACGTCGTTTTTTTCTTAATCGGATGCTTGAACGAAATGAAGGGTTTTCATCAAAAATCATCTTTAGCGCTGAGACTCATTTTCATCTTCCAAGAGTCACTGTTTGGTGTGGTTTATGGTCTGGTGACATCATTGGGCCGTTTTACTTTGAAAACGAACAATGCCCTTACAGTGAATGGAGAACGTTATCGCAACATGTTAACTGGTTACCATGTTGCGCACAAGTTGTGCAACAATCCATTTATTGTCAACAAAATTTGCTGATCGCATAATTTCAAGAAGTTGTGAAGTTCCTTGGCCACCAAGAAGCGCGGATTTAACACTACTTGATTATTTTTTGTGGGGTTATTTGAAAGGTAAGGTGTATGCTAATCATCCACAAACAATTCAACACCTTAAAGCTTATACAACATACGAGCTGAAATCGAGGTCATTGATCCGCTTTTATTGATAAAAATCATCGAAAATATTGATGCTCGGATGCAGGTCTGTAGACGAAGCCCTGGTGGGCATATGAACGATGTTATTTTTCATACATAAATGGCATAGAATCACCTTTCCTTATCAATAAAAAATTTTGACTTTTCGCACGCTGTATTACAATAAATTTAATGTTAAACTAGGTACAAGGATGATGATCGCATCTTGTGATCATAGGTGGCACCTAATTAATAAGCTTCTACTTCAGAAAGGCCAATAATAAATTTAACATTAATAAATTAAATTATTCTGATTCAACAATATTTTCTGATTAACGGGTAACGAGCAATCCACTAACTACTCCTTGGACAAAGTTCTACTCCAGTACTAGTTTTTCAATACGAAATTCAATTTTATTTCGTGTGGAAAGGCCTTAGTTCTACTACACTCTACTATATTCCGCAATAAACAGAGGAACCATAAGCTTGATGATCAAATTTAATTGTATAATAAATATTGCAACCATCCAGCGATCGCCAATGAGTGCTGTCTGATAAGTTAATTTTTATTAACGACCATAACCAACTGAATAATTATACGACTCCTTAATCTGGTTCAAACCTTAACGATCAGGTTTAGAGTTGGTGAAGTTTTGCTCCAACATCGAATAATTTCAGTCAATTTATTGTTATAAAAGTAATGATCGCGTTTCAGACGGAATCTTGAGCATCTTATAAACACCAATTGCACAACAGGTTGTAAAGAAATTGTTATTAACTGAAATCGCGATCGCTATTGATCATCAGTGGTCATCAGGATCATCAAGTTTAAATTAATGTATTTTCTTAATGATCCTATTTTAGAGATCACATTAGTTTACAAAGCTGATCGTATACGATCCTTACGCACCTGGCTAAAAAGATATTTAGGGATCCTCACCGGTCAGATAAAGTTACATTTCATGTAAGAGGCCGATTTTACTAGTTCATTTGCAAAATCGTTGAGAATTTTATTATTCCAGAAATCAATCGTGGAGTTTGTTATTTGAAAGAAAATATCTTTGAGTGGATCACAAAATTATAAAAATTTTGAATTTCTTCAACTCCGATATAATCGCACATAGACAGTTGTAAAGCTTTGTCATTACACCGACGTGACTAACATCAAACGGTAAATCAAAATCATTTCGATCATCTCTGTGCCATCTACAGGAGCCGAGTTAAAAAATTTCCTATTTTTAAGAATGAATTTTATATAAATTTTGAAATAAAGTGATTTTGATTCATTAAAGTTAGGAGGATCGGTTTCTTAAATCAAATGCTAATTCAAAACGAGTTGGATCATCTGTGTGTGATTCGTAGGACCCGAATTATTTGATTTCATTTTTTTAATCCATACCATCTTTTCTGGGTCCGAAGCACTTCCTGCTCTTTCGCGATTCATTTTCCCGTCTTACTTTACGCAATTACTGCCAAATCGAAGACGTACGGCTATAGGACCGATTTAAGTTCCCATCTACGCATTGCATAGCTCCATGTCAGCCTATAAGTAATGGACATGGAAGATGGGTCGGCCTATGAGTTTTGCACGCCGATAGGGGGTCGTAGTTGTGTTCCTTTTAATCACAGATCCTAATCTGGTTGATGAAACGCTGTGCCACATGGTCGGTTAATTCCACTTTAACAGACATAGTAAAGCACTCCTTGTTTAATTTAAAATTACGATAAATGTCTATCGTCAAAAAGGTCTGGATTTTATATCATCAAAATTGAAAAAAACAATAACAATCGCATAAAGCGCGCTTCAGAAGTGTCTCTAAAGAGATTTAAAATTATTATCTGAAACTAATGATCGTATCTGATTGAGCTTTAATCGCCAACGGCAAACAGATTAAATTACCACCCATAGATCATAATTTGTAATCTACCTCTAATGGAATTTTCGTTAATCATATTTAGAGATCAAATAATTTTTAGAACAAATTACAGTTATTCCTTAGGGTCGATATGTTCTTTGAAATTATTAATTAATTCAGTATTAAATTTGAGGAACATTTTAAAAAAATATAAAAAAACAGTTTATAATTTTTAGTGATCGTGATCGAAAAAAGTTAGATGACTTGTTGAGTGAAACTGTTTAATCTTTAAATTAAAAAAATATTTACATAGAAGCTAGCATAGCTCTTACATAGAAAGGCCAGCACAGCAATTATGTCTCGTCCATTAACTTGCGATCGGCAACTGCGATGACAATTTAAATAACTAAAAGTATTAAATTTCACTCAATGCAACTCTAAGTGAGTTGGAGTCAATCAAAAGTTAATGATCAAAAGTTTATAATTAGTTATATGATCATTTTTGATAACGAATTTGATTTAATAACGACAAAATTTTACGATCGCGACCATTTTGAGCGATAGCCAATGAGCATTGACCGATAAGTTATTTTTAATTAACGTCACGATTGTTGAGTTGTAATTTTATAAGAATAAATTGATTAGATATTCGAACTAACTTTTAAATCTGGCTTAATGACGCTTACTGAAAGATAAAGTTCAGATAGTAAATTATTCTAAAGTTGTAATCCAGCATCAAATAATTTCAATTAATGTTCGTGATCTTGGGGTAGCCCCATAAGAACTAGATAGACAATAGTCTTAAAATAGATTTAACATTTTCAACTGAATCTAATCTGCTTCAAGTTGTTTTTTAAAGTTAACGATCGTCCCTGATTGTCAGTGATTGCCAATGCCTAAAACACCAAATTATTTAAATAAGCTTTCAAACAAAATTAGTTTTGAGAGCAATTTACAACCACGAAAAATTCTTTATTGCCGCTCTTACGAAACGCTTATGGAGATCATCGGAGTGATTTTGAATTATTGCATTAAGTGGTAGAAGCCTCGATAAAGGGCAATTCAAAACGAATCCCATCATCACTTAGCGATCCGCAAAAGCCAAGTTAAATAATTTCAGATATTTATTCCCAAAAAGGAAGATATATTTTCGATTTAAACACCGATGGTGTAAATTACTACAAAGAATATAGTGCTACAGGTTTCCTGTGAAGAATTTTTCGATTTTCGGTTGGGCCCAACTAGTCCATGTGCACAAAGTCGATAGTTTAACGATTCTACTACAGATCTATCGCCAAAATATTTTGTTATGTGGGGAACTTGCTGAGATTACCTACGCAAAGACTTCGGCGAGTTCCAGAAGACAGCTTTGGCCACCACGATTTATAAGAAATGACTGGTTATCACCCAAAATATCCAAAAATTTGGTACAAAATATCTTAGGTGCCTATTGTTGAATGAAATCGTGGCTAGCTAAACGAAGTCAGAATCTCCCAAGTTATGTGACACTTGAAATCTCTCTAACTCACTCTGAACTGCTGAAACCATAAAACCACTTTAATTCGCTCCAAATGACCCAAAATATCCCTAAACTACCATAAACTGAGGATTGACATCTAAACCGTTTAAAACTAATTAAACCATTCTAAATCGCTCAAGTAAGTTCAAATCCGCTTTAACTGCTCTAAATCGCTCTAAGCTATTCGAAACTTCTCCAAACAGATCGCTTTGGACCTCAAAACTGTTATAAACTGCTAAAAACCGAATTGAACTACTCTAAACCACTGTAAACCGCTCTAAAGTGCTTTAAACAGCTTTAATTCACTCTAAACCTTTTTAAACCATTGTAAATCGCTCAAAATCACCACATACTCGTAAATGGGTCTAAATCGCCTTAAACCATTCTATCTTGAAAACTGATTCCAAACCGTTTACTACCGCTCTTAAACACTCTAAATCGCTTTGAAATTCTGTAATATGTTCAAGCCGCTCTAAACTATTCTAAACTACTATAAACCACTTAAAACCACTCTAATCTGCACTCAACAGCTCTAAACCACATTAAACCGCACTAATTTGCTTCAGACTGTTCTAAACAGTTCAAAACTGGTTTAAACCACTCTAAACTACTTTAAACTAGTCTATACCGCTCTAGACTACTTTAAACTGGTTTAAACTGCTCTAAACCGCCCCAAACCACCATCAACTGATGACTGACCTCAGAACCGTATACCACCGCTTAAACCATTCTAACTCGCTCTAAATTTCTCTAGTATATTCGCTCGAGAGATGAACGTCCCTAAGTATGTGCTACCGCCGTATGTAGGCCTTTGTTTGCTATTGAACATTGAACCATTATTCGTCCGAACACAAGTACAATGTTTCTGACGTGTTCGATTTTAATTTGTTTGTAATTTTATTATCCAAATTTGAATTATATAAAATTGAATTGATTTTCCTAAATAAATAAAAATAAATCGTTCTAAACCGCTTTAAACCGACTTAATCGTTTCTAAACTGCTCTAAACAGCTATAAATCGCGTTGAACTGCTCAAAACTGCTATAAACTACTACAAACCGCGTTAAACTACTCTAAACCGCTGTAATTTGCTCTAGTTCGCTCTGAACCTCGTAAACCACTTTAAAACGTTATAAATAAATTATTATAAATCGCCTTGAACCCTCCTAACCTGAGAACTGACTCAAAACCGTTTAATATCGCCCTAAATCAATTTAAACTGCTCTAGCATCTTCAACACCGCTCTAAACTATTATAAACCGCTCTAATCCGCTACAACAAACTGTCAACACTGGTCCAAACTACTCTAAACTACGTCAAACTTTTAGCGGTTACGCTCTAAATTGCTCTAATCCCTCTCTTAGTTGCTCTAAACTACTTTAAACTACTGTAAATCTCGTTAAAGTTCTTTATACTCTACTTTGAACAGCTCTAAACTACACTAAACTTACATAACTTATCCAAAGTACTCTGAATCACTCCAGGCAATATCAAATTCGGGGCCAGTGAAGGTGATAGCGGCCTTATTTCCTAAAAAAGCAAGAGTGACCGAAGAACTAGATTTTAAGTACTTTTTTACATTGCCTAGTATCTTTAAAAGGGCATAGCCACTATATGTTAATGTACAATAAAATACCGGGTCGGCTAGGACTAGGAATGCACCTTATAGCTCTCCGAGATTATATGAAATTCTCTATCTATTATAGCTATGCGGAGTGTAAGCCTAGGCCGGATTACTCGAGCTTTAGTCTTTGTAGGTATTTCTGATCCGACAATGTATATCATATAGATGCATGAAAGATGATCGCCCGAGAATTATGATCGACAAATTTCTCTGAAAACTCATCAGCAAGTCTTAAAATTCAACAATTTCATTTGTCCGATTTAATTGCATCAAGATACTGTTTCGACGTATTCTGATTGGTTTTATTTGATTTAATATTTTTAGTTTGATGGTCCTAGAACTTATATCGTAGACGCTGCTCAGAGTGCTCAAACAAACTAACCACTGAATTTTATTCAGCGTTATGCAAGTTTTTTTTAATCTGTTTTTGACCTTGAAGCTGTTGCATGGGAAAATAGAATTTTCCAACGGTCTGTAAACATATTTCAGACGACCTTCTCTGAGTTGACACTGAAATAAACCTTCCTGTACAAGCCGTTTACTATTCTAAATTTTTGGTGCAGGGCTTCCTCTTGGGAACAGCCTCTAGTCGCTGCAATGTATGTTTCACTTGGTAAATTGGTGTTGTTATTCAACACCACACACTGGTATTGCTTTGTATATGAATAACCCAAAGTACGAGGTACAAGGTACGACTCACAATTTATTAGTTAGATACAAGCAACAAGTACAAGGTACAAAGTACAGGGTACAAATTACAAAGTACGAGGCACAAGATATGAGTTACATTTGCAGGTTACAAGGTAGAATGTGGAAGTCCAAGGTACAAGTTACAAATTTTAGGTTTTAACTACAAGATACCAGGTGCAAGGTACAAAGGTAGAAGTACCAAGGTTCAATGTTCAAAATACAAGATTCACGGTACAAGGTACAAGTTACAAGGTACAAGATGCAAGGTATGAGGTAAAAGGTTACAAGTTACAAATTTCAAATTACAAGATCCAGGCAACAGGTTTAAATTAAACGGTACAAGTTTAGAGGCGATCTATCGAAATTAACGTTTTCATTAATCGAAAATTTAGAATAAAATTACGGTAGCATAGCCGGTAAAATTTAATGTATTTATTTTCATATTTCTTTAAGATTACATAACTTTTGTAACAAATAATCATACTTAAGGGACCAAGAATATAAACACCAAATTTCCCTAAACATCGACATTTGCAATATGTTTGCAAAAGCTCACCTCTAATCGACTTTATAACATAATTCCCACTTTGTAAATACGTTACGTCAACATTTCCGTTTTTGTATCGTCTAAACACATAGGGAAGCAACAACAAAAGCCCACCATCAATAAAACTATATATGTAGAGATAATCATGCTAGTATAGATAAAACGCACCAACAACAAAAACAATTTTCGTACAAAAAGCTAAATCCATCATCGTGTCGCACGCGATACAATATAAATTTAACTCGTGAGTATATGTTGAATACATAAATAGTGTTGCCATATCGGTAACTAACATTATCGTAGGAAGGTGAGAATGGCCAGTTACACATGAACCGAGTAAACTGGAATGATTGCGCAACCAAACCAGGCGCACGTAATTCATATTCATATAAATACAAAATGAAATTGTTACGATTTTATTGATTTTGGCGTACACGAAAGCTTTTATATGGATTGAGACCGCATCGGATATGTGATACGAACATAAATCAAAAATCAATTGTTTGTATACGAATGAAGATAAGCATTCAAATTTATTTGAAGGGTACCGCGAGAGTTATGCCAAATTTCATTAATAGTGATTGATCATTTTGACAGTTTAAATGGGATGGACATTTATACGTCTAGTACGTAAAAATTGGATTGGATTTGAATTTAATTACATTTTCTAATATGAGGGAAAATTAAAATTATTTTTGGATTTTGTTTGCACAATATTGATTTTCATTTAACGGTAATGATAAATTACCCCCGTTATTAATTATAGCGTACTACAAAGCTGAAGCATAGAATGTACTAACAATATGTAATAAGATCTGAAGATCAACTTGATGTAGATTTACAAGAGATTTGGCACGTATACATCCCAAGTTTATGTATATTTTCTGTATGCTGGGTTCTCCTTGAAAATTGGCACTTGAATGTGATGTGCGGTGCTTATGTATATATAATCGATTTGATCACGTCTGGAAAATTTATTATTTACAGAAACAGTTTGAAAATTTATTATAAATACAAAACATTGAAGAAAAAACCGTAAAAAGTTTCGGGTTGGTATTCTTTTGACAACTTCTCGTTACTTTTCTTAAGACATTGTGTTGAATTGTTGGAAAAATTTTGCTCTAGGCTGGACTTAAATAATTTTACTTTTTCAACTACGGAATAATAAAAATTTAACCCTAACCAGACAATTTTTAACAGACCTCACACAATATAATTGTTGATTTCCTCAAAGCAGTTATGTAGGACTGATGAATCATACTATTGCAGGTGGCATGTTTTATTCTACGAACTTAATGAAGCCCGTTAGATGCGGTTCTCTTGCAAAATATTTTTGGGTAAAAATTTTCATTTTTAAGGCGACAAGGAGTGTTCCATCAAATTTCTGCCTAAGTTTTCCCTCTGACCTGAAGAAAAACTGTCCTTCCTCAAGTTTTGATTTTACACGCGAGAGACTACGGACGGTTTCAATACTGGCACGCTTCAATAAAGGGCAGTAATTCAAGATGACACCACGGATTTTACACTACTCTAACCAGACTTGAGCAAGATGAGCATACCGGAATAGGAGAGATAACCCTCACCGATTAATAATGAGTAGGGAAAAATAGGCGATTCATCAATGAATTTCTGGCAAAAAGCACTGAAAGATGATAAGAAAAATATGAAATTAGAGAAGTTCTCGTCCTGGTTAAGCTGGGCTTACTCAGGGGAAATGTAAAACATATCACAACAAATCCGAATAACATAGAGTTCGAAAGTTCGGTAATGAGGAACACATTGCGGAAACATGTCAAAAACAGCCGAGGGCATAATATGTCCTGGCGAAGAAGACAACGACGGAAATGTTAATCATGATACTGGGCATGAAGGTAGAGCGGATGTGCCCCCCGTACTCGTACAAAAATAATCCAGAAACTGCAGATACGATTTGGATAAACGATATAAATAAATTTGTTAGGACTGCCATTTTGGTTGGCAGCCAACAAGCCAAGGTTAAAATAAATGGTATTCAATTCTTAAAGACTATAATATGTGAACTTAACGGAAATCCTCCTCATGAAAGGGTCTCAAAGGATAGCAGAAATTCTGACTGGATGCGGAGGACCATATTGCTGAGAGATGTTTTGAAAAATTCGGTATTGAATATCTTCATTGTGTCCGCAAAAATAATATCTTGATGGGTAAAAGTATCTCATTCTGACACCATACCGAATTTTTCGTGTTTGCTAGACCCATACGTATGCTTGACACTATACGGGAAATTTGAACTAGCAAATAATTAAAGGAGGCAATTGAAAGGGCCGGTGATTTGGCCAAACTTCGGTCGGGTTCCAGAAAGGGACATTCAAAAGTCGATAGGGGGGAGGTAAAAAAATATGGTACCTTTGTTACCGACGATGTAATAAACCACCAATAGTTGCAGGCAGTGCATCTACATTTAGCTGAATAGAAATGCAAAACAGCAACAACTAATTAAGAGCGAGGATGTAAAAAAAATTGAATTCAAAGATAGTTAAGTGTTCCAGGGATATCAGAACGAATATTCAATATTCATCTCAGCGCTTTGAGGTTGATGTATGTGTTTAGGAATGCAGAGCATGGCAGTGACGCAAATATCACAGTGACAACGAAGCAGGTCCCAATAAAACTATGATCACCTGGAACGTCAGATGAACCAAACAAATAAAGATCGACGGACTCGTCGTTTGATTGGACTACCTGCCACAATTCCGGCTTTTGAGAGTACCTCTTTAAATATAAACACGACGACTGATATTTCAACGACGAACAGATATTTTTCGTATGCCAACAGTTTGCAGGAGCAAATGTTACATGCAAGAGAACGATCAAACAATAAACAACGAACAAATAAAATTAACTTATCGAGGCACATGAAATCATTTCAGGCCAAAGTGCTTTGTAGTTTCAGGTGCTGGTCTAGCAACCATTTGCTTTGTATATAAATCGTTACTGTGTAGAGATATCAAAAATTACGCTCAGAACTCCATGCATCGTGTCGAGTCGACATGAGGTTGAATCTTAAATACTCAATTTTTTGCTGGACCCATGTACACTCACATCGTCGGCATGACAAGTTCGTCCGCTGAGTTTCCTGACCAAAAGGGTCATTATAAAAGAAAAAAATATCCAAAGGGATTTTTATCGATATTATAGACGCAGCTTAATGGATGCGAAGTGTTTGACGATAATCGGTCGCTATAGCTCGGGCGCCATGATAATTTTTAAAGAAAATAGGATTTTTCTAAGTTAAATATCAGAAATAAGTGGCCAATACAATAGAGTTGGGAATATATGAATCGGAGAGTAAGGATCTATTCTGTTTCCAGGTAGTGACAAAGGTGGCTAAATAGATGGAGAAGGGGTAAAAGTTGGCGTAGCTTACAACCATGCAACCATACCACTCCATCATATTCACGTGCACCATTAAAAATTGAGTTTTCCATTTAAAAGTCTATCTCGTTGGATGAGAACTTGGCACCAGTTAACTTGTTCTAGTTGTGTTGCTTGTGTAATGTTTCGGCTTATGGTCGTTTCGTTTCTCCTAATGACAGAAAATATGACAAATTGGTCGAAATTGAAATTTCAATTAGAGCCACGCAATTTACTGGCAGTTGGCCGAAAAAAATGAATTGAAATTTCGATTACGTCGCTAATTCTAAATAATTTTGTGTTTGAAAGGGTTAATTATAACTACGGAAATTATTAAAGAAAAACCAGTGAATAAATTGAGATGGCGAAAACTGTGAGTATGCGAATTTAGGCCAGAATTTCATCCCTGAAAAATAAAAAATATCATCGAGTAAAACTAAAACCGCAATGATATCTCAGCCCAGAATTTAATGTAGCAATTTCGTTCAATCTCGATATTTTACTCTAGCCCAGAAATTGCCCGCAGTATAAACATTATGTAAAAAAATTACAAAAGTTTAAATTCAGAGAACTGAATTGATTTAGCACTGTCGCGGTATCGAATTTCTATAATAATGAAAAGCTGTTTATCGTACTCTAAAGAAGCTACTCGATACGAGCCATTAACGGAATGAATTCTATTCGGCACGGGTTCGTATTGATTAGCTCTAGTTTTTTAAGGGGATCAATAAAAAATGCCCTGGTCTGTGCAGATATATCGAATGCCAGCAACGGAATTTATTATATTTGCTACGGAGTTCTATTGAACAGCTCTAGTTTTAATTTCAAACCGAGTTGCATATTGAGAACAGAGCCTCTCACGATGGAGTGCTAGTAAATGGAGTTGAAATTGCAAACATGGACTGGAAACAGTGGCGTTTATTCTAGGTAAAACACAAAGAACTGGGACATTGGTTTCGAGACGAAGTACACTAGTCACATGGCAGACGGGGGATCCTGAGCTATCATAATCGACAGAAGCTGCCAACAAAAGCAAAAATAATTATTTCGGGAAGATTGTACGAGACTGCCAAGACACCGGGGTTGTGGGTTATAAGCCAGTTCCAATGATACCTCTAAATTTCTCGGACAAGTACAAACATCTAAAAAGGGATAATCATTATAGTGAAATTCAAACAGAAAAACCCGGCGAGAAAAGTCAACGCGGCCAGATAGAACAGAACAGAACAGAAGCATGAGATTCTGCTTTGATTATAAGAAACTGAAATTTGTAACGAAAAAGGTTATCCATTGCCAAGAATCGGTGACACGTTAGGCACGTTATCGAGCACTACAATAGTCTCTACATTGGATCTGCAAAGCGATATGCTTCTAGCGGAGCATCAATGGAAAACGGCATTTAGTCGTTTGGATTATATAAAGTGATCCAATAGGAGGTACCTTTTCCAATTGGGATTCATGCGTCACAACTGTCATGTTTATATGACATTTGTGTTCAGTATTCATTGACATTTCATCATGAATAGACTTACGCGAGAACACAACGTTTACAAATTGTGGAAATTTATTTCAAAAATAAGTGTTCAGTGAAAAATTGTTTTCGTGCTCTTCGACCAATTTATGGTGTTCATAATCGTCTAACTGAACGCACTATTGGCCAAACAATCAATAAATTTCGAACCACTTTTTCATTATTGGATATTCATCAACCGACTAGAGTGCGTACAAGTCTATCTTTTGTGAATATTGCTGCTGTAGTTGAAAGTGTACGTGAAGACCGCAATCAATCAATTCATCGCCGCTCTCAAGCTCTGGGTCTTTCGTATGACACATTGTGGCGTATTTTGAAAAGAGATCTTGGTTTGAAGGCATACAAAATACAGTTTGTTGGTTCAACCATCGATTTGGTTTATGGGCGTTGGAACAGCTCCAAATTGATTGTTTGATCAATTGTTTTTTTATCGAAAAATTGTGTTCAGCGATGAAGCTCATTTTTGGCTGAATGGATACGTCAACAACAATGGATACGTCGTATTTGGGTTGATGAACAGTCAGAAGAGATTTAAGAGCTTCCAATGCATTCTGAAAAATGCACTGTTTGGTGCGGTTTATGGGCAGATGGCATCATCGGACCGTATTTCTTTAAAAATGCGGAAGGACAGTGTGTAAACTTCAATGGCGCAAATTACAGAGCAATGATCAATGAATTTTTACTGCCAAAAATTCGATATATTGGTGTAGCCGACATGTGGTTTCAACAGGATGGTACAACGTGCCACACAGCAGGCACGGTTTATTGAAAGAAAATATCAAGAAACGGACCCGTTAACTGGCCACCAAGATCTTGTGATCTAAAGCCGTTCGATTACTTTTTATGGGGGTATCAATCGATTCCTGCATTAGAAGCGAACATAACACGCGTAATTAACGAAATATCGGCCGAAATGCTCGAAAGAGTGCTCGAAAATTGGACCCATAGAATGGATCATCTAAGAGTCAGTCGCGGACAACATTTAAAAGAAAATATTTTCAAACATTAAATGTCATAAACCGAACTTACGTCACAAATACAATTTTTGATTATTAAATTGATTTTAATTTCAAAAAAACTTCTGGAAGCTCGTATTGGATGGATCATACTTTACAAGGCCTTACCGATATTTGAATGATGTGAAAAAATTTCCACGAATAAAGCAAAACTAAAACGCCAAGAATGGAATTTAGTACAAGACGGCAAATACACGGCACCATTAGTTACATCGAACCGGGTTGGACATCGGTGCAAGAAATGATGGTATAGGATGATTGCTATAATCACATGTTCGATTTTTGTATAAATCCGGAGCGAAAATTTGCAAGGAATTTTGAATATGGTCTGGATGTAGAAAGTCTGTAGTGGGGTTATATCAAAAACGTGATTAATGTGGGCGGTAAAAGTTTCCATAAGAAAGAGAGTATCCCGATTTTAACGAATCAACATTTTAGTATAAAGCCTGAGCAAAATATTCACTTTGTAATGACTATAGTATTGCTGAAAATAGCAGCGTCACACAAAAATACGTTTCTTTTTAAAGATAAACTATCTCCGCCACACCACACTCACTTGATTAAATTACAACGCAATCAATTAATTCATTATATTTTTCCAGCACATCCGCACAGACATCCTGCACCATCTCAAACTATATATTGTATAGTTTACCATAATAATTTCACTGCATACATAAAAATAACCGTAACAGATATATCGAATCGATAAACGAAGCCAATCCAACAACAAAAATACTACAAATACATTGTTTATATGGGTATCTGCGAGGCTAAGGTACCTACATTGCAATTTCATTCAACTTATAATTTTTCTTTATCAAAATTTTTCATCACACACCTAATAAACCAAAGTCATGGAAAATAAATAGAAATAGATTTTGTTGTAAGATTAGGTCTGCTGTGGTAATATTCTGTGCCTATTAGCACTATAAACAATGGGAGTGAGTTTGTTAGCAGCTTCCATTTTCTATATGTTTAAGAACGAATCGTAATCGATTAGTCGCCGCGCTCCTTATAAAGAAAGTTTTTCCGCACTCTAGAAATTGCGGCGCAATAATAAAACGTAGGCGATCGATGATGTAGGTGAATAGGTGAAAGGTTATTCCAGAACATAATCCTCGATTCATTAAAATTGCATAGGACAAAACGTTGGTATATAATACTGTCTAGGATATGTTTTTTAAACCCTTCAGGTACACCTTTGCTAATGTTTTTTTGTATCCATAGTATTTTAGTACACCACCGGCAAACCAAGGGTTGTTTTATACAAAAACAAAATGTAAAATTCCCTTTGTGTGTATTCGTAGAGAAAGGGTATATGTGCGGTACATATAACACATGGTATTTCACTTAGCTATTTCAATGCGAGATTAGCTTTTTGTGCTATGCTGACGAGTTAAAATCCATGCATAGTGAGAAAAGTGATTTTCAGTTTTTCTTTATACCTCATTCATTTATCCACCACAGCCTATGGTAATATATAGACGCGTATCAGCAAACTGTTTTGTATACAATATAATGAAGAATGACATAAGAAATGTTTTTCTTTTGTTTTTAATTAGAAAGAAACTAAGTGATTCCCTAGTACTCGTTTAGTCGTTGTCATGTGTGGACGGTGGAAATATTAGCAATTTTTTTGAATTACCATAGAATAATCGTTTTGAGGTTTGAATCACGTGAATTCCCATTTTTGATATATAAGGGGTGCGTGCGAGTGGCTATCACCCAATAATTATGCGTTTGGGATTGGAGTTTGGAAATAGTAAAAACAAATAAAACGAAATCGCTGCACAACAGGGGGAAAACACGCAATTATTTTTGTTTCAGCACAATACAAATTAGAACTGCAACAATACTAATGGGCTTGTGTACTGCTCGTATATCAAACGAAAGCCCGCCATTTACAAAACAATAAATCGAGATCAGTAAAGCCAAAATGTCACAACCCTCTCAAGAGTGATTGCAATTTTCGGTCTTTTATCTGAAGGCCTAGCAATAATAAACAAATAAATGGGATTTCTGGTGTGTCGACAAAGAAAAATATCCCGCTGGCCCCACAAAATTGCACAATGAAATACTAATCGAAAAAATAAGAAAAGCCAAGAATTTAGAAAATGTGTCTTGATACTATATGTTGACACGTAGAATTGCAACAGAATGACATTAATATAATCTTGACGACCATTTACGGTAAGCAACTCGGGTTTCGACTACAAAAAAAATGATTGATCAACATTTTGAAGAGCATTGTGAGAAAGTACGGCGGGATAAAACCGTTATATATGTTGTGCTGCCGACAACACACGTGCTAGTTCACGTGCAGGTAAATTTTTAAAGGTGTCCCGAGTTATTAAGAGGCCAACGAGCAACATCTCTAACTGTTAAATAAAATAAAATCGCTTTATTAGGTCTCTTTGAATCTCTCAGTGATGACAAAAATTAACTTCGGTTTGAAAAACATAAAATTGATAAAAATGACGCTGTTCCAGTACCATTTTTTTGGACATTTTGAAGGTCCCTGATCCTACAAATGCAAAACAAAAATGTTGCTCCGTCAGTCTGGATGTTTGGATGCCAGCACAGATGATAGCTCAAGAACGTCTTTTATTTGTAGTTTAACGAATTTACATGATTTTGGGATCAATAGAAAATCACAAAAAGCACCCAAATCCGCGATATTGCTAGTCGTATAATATATCGTTTCAAGAGTCTTAAATCTGATAACAATTTTGACGATATCGCTTTAGTTCATAAATCCATCGTTTTGGTGGTAATAACACATATACTTGTCGTATATCGTTGAAAGGGTCTTGAAAAATGACACCAATTTAGATGATGCCACATACTCGTAGAACACAAAATTATAATTTATAAATTATGTTATATATAGGGTGGGCCAAATATTTTTTTTTTTTAAATGCAATACAACAAAAAGTTCTCAATATTTCTGTGTGGCACGGAGCGCCGTCTTGTTGAAACCAAATGTTGCCTATGTCCTCTTATTCAAGTGCCGGGAACAAAAAATCGTGTATCATGGCGCGGTAGCGCTCACCATTGACAGTAAGGGCGGCTCCTTGCTCATTTTCAAAGAAAAATGGCCCAACGATGCCACCGGATCAAAATCCGCACCAAACAGTCATTCGTTGAGGATGCATCGGCTTCTCTACGATCACGTGCGGGTTCTCCGTGCCCCAAATGCGACAATTCTGCTTGTTTACATAGTCGCCAAGATGGAAATGCGCCTCATCCGAAAATATGATTTTTTTTGCCAAAATCGGCATATTCTTCAAGTCGATCGCAAACCCACTCAGCGAACCGAAAACGCGATGGGTGGTCTATTTGCTTCAATTCCTGAACCAATTGAACTTTATACGGTGTCATACCAGGGTCTTTATGCAGAATTCGTCGCAATGTTGTGCGTGAAATGTTCAATTCTTGAGCACGATGACGAGTTGACGTTCCCGGCGACTCACGTACATTCTCGGCTACAGCATCAACATTTTCGGGTGTACGCTTGGTTAGCTGCTTGGTTCCTGTTGGTTTATTAATTAGCAAGCCTGATTTTTTAACTTTATTCACAAAATAACGCACATATTGAGCTCCCGGCGCTTCGTTTCTTCCGAAAACGGCACGCAATGTTCGCACACATTCTGCAACATTACCATGATTCTCGAAGTAATGTTTCAATATTTCTTAGCGTTGTTCAAGCGAACACACAACCATTTTCGTTCGGCGGAAGGATACAACTAACTTTCTGTCAAATTAGAAGTGGCATAATCCTTACCACACAAAATAACCGCTAGTTCAAAAAAAAAGTTAGATGGCCTACCCTGTATATTTTGAAGGTTTTAGACGAAATATCAATTTTGTTATTAAAGCGCTAATAGTTGATATATAAACCGTTTTGGCGTTGGTAGCTAATTATTGATATATATTATTGGAAAGGTCCAGAACCATGTCATACATTTACCTGAATCACCCTAGTACTTCAAATTATTATTGTGGCTCTAATAACAGTTAAACTGTTTTTCATTATCGTTTTCAAGGTTTTGGACGATGCAAATTGTACCTTTGGTATATAAAATACATATGTCACATATAAATGATATTGTATTGGAGAAGGTCGTAAATTTAGTTGATGCACCTTAGTACGCAAAACTGCCGTTGTGATGCTGAAAGCAGTTATATTTTCCTTTTTTCAATGTAATCATGTGGCATATCGTTTGAAATGTCTTGGACTAAGCAACAATGTTGTTACCAGCACTTTAGTTCACAAATTCACACCTTTAGCGCTGGTGACAAATTATTCCCTTGGTATACAATATGAAGAACCGGAATATTTTTCTAAATTTTTTCATTACGAATTTTTTAATATGGAAACTTCCGATTGTCTTTTTTCGTGAATTTTTCGGGTTGGTGCAATGGTAATTATTTTCTTAGACTTTAATATTAAATGTTCGAAGTGATATACGGATGACACCTTGATCAATTTGCCATTTAATACACAGATTTTGAGATCGGCGGTGGTCAAACAAAACGCATTCTGAAGACAATGTACAACCAAATATCGTTTCCGAACATGATGTCGAAACATATCATACTGATCTAGAACGGGATGAACAACGTGTGACCACAAGACAAAAGAAAGATGTACCACCAAAAATGTTAATTACGAAAATAAATAAAGTAACCACACAGACTCAATGATATATGGACGCCAGAAACGGAGCAAACTCAGAAAAATGTTTGGCGGCTGTGAAGGATGAAATTGACTCTTCACAGTTTTTGTAGAGGTGAATTAACTAAATTGCCAACAGATTCCAGTTCAACTAGGTTTATAAAAAAAAAGTTTAAGACGGGAACATAGTAAAGTTTAAAGCCCGCTTAGTACTCGCAACGAATATTAAAAATACTTTAGCTGGAAAAAATGTGGCTGCAAAATATATTAAATTTATAAATGATTTTGAACAACAAATGAATATTGAATTCGTAATTAAAAATCTTTCCTCACTACACTTCTATCTAGGTATCCAGTCCGATAGGGATGAAAATGGCATATTTTATATGAAACAAGAGAAATATGTTTTGACTCACATGAAATTTACCGTAGTGCAATAGGATCATTCTACCCCAACATCAATTTTAAGTGACAAAACGTAACTGGAGTGAAGTTAAAAGAGTGCTCAGATACCTGAAAGGTACACAATCAACAAATTTAAAATTGGGAAATGAACAAAACGATGATATTCTCAATATTTTATTTATTTTTAACCGAAGCTGAATTTATTGCGTTGCACGTGATCTCCTTTGGACAGAACGCATAATAATCGATTCTGATCAAACAATAGAAACACCAATAAAAATGTTTGAAGATTATAAAGGATGAAACTACTCAACGACAAACTTGTCACCAACGTGTAAAACACATCGACAGAATTCAAAGAAAGTAACTGATACGTATTGTCTGACTGAAGAAATTATCGTTGAGATGTAAGTCTAGCTGACTAGAAAGTAAGTAAGTCTTAGCGTGCTTGATTAAGTATGCCTAGATGACGTGCTTGATTTGCTTTTTTTGGAGGGGAGGGGGGAGGGATGTTCCCCACTCGATTATGGTTTGAAGGATTTAAGTAACAGATAAGTAAAGTTCCTCTAACATAGTTACTATTGTCGGTATTATTTAGCTTTTAATATTTCTTTTGTTTCAGATTTTGACATTTGGAGTTGTGTGACGCTTGGGGCCCATAAACCTGTCTCTGGAGGAAAATTGTAATTATCTAAATAAAATAGCATGTAAGTATTATTGTTGGGCGCCGCGATTCACGATGCCCCCTGAGAACATTTTCTTTGCCCTTGGTTTTATTAAAATCTATGCTTCAGACTAGGTCCAACTTCTTTAATGGTAGTTAGCTTAAACATTCAGGATCTGATTTTAAATATTGAAGAATTTTGTCATATTTTTAATGGAGTCCCAGTTGATATCATCAAATATTTCTAATTCTGTAGTGGCTTCAAAATGTTCAGGCCAGATAGGGGTACTCTACCAGTTAATTATGACAATACGTATACATATAAAGGGTGTTTTTTTAAGAGGTTGCCGATTTTTTTTTTGAATAAAACACATATAAAATTATGAAATGACCAAAATTTTTTTTTATTTGGTAGATAATTTTTTGGCATTTAACATTTAAACACAATTTCTGGCATATGGCTACCACGACTATTTTTCACAAATGTCATTCTGGAGGTCCAATTTTCCAGCACTTTTTCAAGCATTTGAGGGCGTATGTCAGCAATGACACGTTGAATATTGGTTTCCAAAGCGTCAATCGATTGAGGTTTATCCACATAAACCAATGACTTCACGTATCCCCACAAAAAGTAATCGAGTGGCGTCAAATCGCACGAACGCGGAGGCCAATTCACCGGACCATTTCTCGAAATAATGTTGTCGTTGAAAGTTTCTTTCAATAAGTCGATTGTTTCACGTGCTGTATGGCAAGTGGCACCATCTTGTTGAAACCACATTTCATCCATATCCATATCTTCAAGATTTGACAACAAAAACTCATTTAACATGGTTCTGTATCGATTTCCATTCACGGTAACGCGTCGTCCTTCCTCATTTTTAAAGAAATATGGACCGATGATCCCACCAGCCCATAGACCGCACCAAACAGTACATTTATCAGGATGCATTGGTAATTCTTGAACGGCGTGTGGATTATCTTTGCTCCAAATGCGACAATTTTGTTTGTTGACGTATCCATTTAACCAAAAATGCGCCTCACCACTGAAGAGAATTTTACGGTAAAAAAATGGATCTTCGTTCAATTGATTTAACGACCAATCACTGAATTCACGGCGCAAACGATGGTCGTGTGGCTTTAATTCTTGCACCAATTGAATTTTGTATGGCACCAAACCCAAATCTTTACGTAAAATTTTCCATAAAGTCGATGGACAAAGTCCAATTTGCTGAGCACGACGACGAATCGATAAATTGTCGTTTTCTTCGACACTGGCCTCAACGACAGCAATATTTTCTTCTGTACGAACTCTTCTCATTCTTGTCGGTGGCTTGGCATCCAAAAGAGTGAATGTAGACCGAAATTTGGTAATTACGTTCTTTATGGTGGTCTCTGACGGACGATTATGTGCACCATAAAATTCACGAAGTGCTCTATAAACATTTTTAATTGAACACTGATTTTGAAAATAAATTTCCACGATTTGAAAACGTTGTTCTGGAGTTAACCTATTCATAATGATTTGCCAAACAATACTGAGTAGAAATGCCACTTTGAGCTGTCAAAACAACTGTCATAAAATAAAACGACATCTATCGGAAAAACAAACCTCCTAAAAAAACACCCATTAGTGAGAATATTAAATGCAATGTTGCGCCGGTTGCCCCTATCACGTTCGCAAAAGCTCAAACATGTGAAGTTATCCCAGTTTCTCATCCCAGGATTTTTTTTTATTATTATTTACACGAAACTATTCTATTCCATCCCAGTTTTTTTCGTTTACTTGTTGTTCATGTATAACAAATTCATCCTTGGAAATAATGAATTGGGTTTTGGCAATAATAATTTTGTATATTTTTTGTTCGAGATAACAAAACGCCATAATATTAGTTTAAAATATTAAGGGTAACTTATAATGAGGACCTCAGTGCCAGCCGTATGTTAGGATTGGCACAATTTTCCAGCTTCGATATGGCCCCATATAAATTTATATGAAAATCGTCTATACCTTCCAAACCATTTCTTGGCCGGAAATAGCGATTGATGTTTTGAGTTGGTACGTAAATAAGTGAATGCTGACCAAGTGGCCAGCACCAGCCGTATGTTCAAATTTAAGTAAATGGCCAAGTTCCAAAATCTCAGGTTTAGTTAAATAAAAATTTGTATCTCCTAAGAACATTCTAGGCCGGAAATGATTCCTTAGGTTTTGGATTGGTAATAAAAGGGCAAACTACGGTGAGCACCCTAGTGCCAGACGTATGTTGGGATTGGCACAATCTTCCAGCGTCGATATCGCCCCATATAAATTTATATGAAAATCGTCTATAACTTCCAAACCCTTCCTGGGCCGGAAATAGCGATTGATGTTTTGATATGGTACGTAATTAAGTAATTGCTGACCAAGTGGCCAGGACCATCCGTATGTTCAAATTTGAGTAAATGGCCAAGTTCCAAAATCTCAGGTTAGGTTTCAGTGGTTGCTTACTGCACACTTAGGCCAATTTTTAGGCCCATTGTGATACCATTCATTCACTCCACATCATTAACCCACCTACTTCACCTACTCACACAACTACAGTATACCACCTGCACATTGCAAGCTCCATGTCAACCTGTACATTGACATGGAAAGTGGGTCGGCGCGTGACACGGAATTCTGCACTCCATCAGGGAGGGTCTTAGTTGTATTTATTAGCATCACCGATCGTAATCGATGATGAAAATTCGATTTGCATCGAGCCTCTGAAGGGATTCGAACCCAGCACCTCCCGGTCCAAGTGACGAAGCTTTAACCACTGCACCACTTGTCCGGTAAAAAAAATCTCAGGTTAAGTTAAATAAAAGTTTGTATCTCTTAAGAACGGAACTTGGCCATTTACTCAAATTTGAACATACGGCTGGTGCTGACGATTTAGTCAGCAATCACTTAATTTTCTGTTAATTCGTACTCTCGACTACTATGGACTGCCCCTCTGATATCGAAAGCGGTAATGTGCGAGATCTTTTACGCTATGTGAATAGCACTAGATGCTTTTAAAGGAAGTTTAATGATGTCGGATCCTGTGGCATCACAATGGTCTAAAATTGGTCTAAGTGTGCGATAGCAACCACTGAAACCTAACCTACTCTCGACCAAAACCCAAGGTTAGATCTTTCAAAAATTGACGAATCTCATTAATTGAGACAATATTTTTTATGTTGGTTCTTCTACTGATCAAATAGATTATTTTAATTCCTTTATTAATTATGTTCTAAATATTTGCGTTCCTCTCACTACCATTTATTTTAGACCTACATCCTCCCTTTAGATGACGCAAGATATTTTGATTGCCATTTCCGTTCGTTTTTCCAAATATTTCTTTCGCATCACTAAACCAATTTTTTTAAGCATAAAGTAGATCCTTCAAATAGTTGCAAAGATGCTTCTATAGATTTCGAAGCTAATGATTTTAACCATTACCTAATCAACTCTAGTCCCACGACATTTCTAATATAGATTTTGTGTCCGTAGAATCCCTAAATTCTTTTTCATTTACAAATATATCTATTGTCAATTCCGCAATTTGGGAAGTTAAATCGCAACCCACTGGTCTAGATATGGTAAGTTTAAAATTAGTAAAGCGAATTTTTCCTATTCTATCAAGGTACTTGCTACATATTTTCAATTTTATTTTAACGGCCTCTTCAGTTCCATTTCCGCCGTATCATCATTTTAAATTCTCTGTTCAAGGCGCTTGAGTTGGTAGAAAAAACCAAATTCAAATCTCATACCGATAGCTTTACTTTGCTTAGTCTTTTTCAATCGGGGTTTAAAAGGTTCCACGGTACTATCACAGCTTTACTGAAGGTTTAAATGATTTGTCTTACTCTTACAGTCTTTAATGACAATTATTTTTCTGACTTCTAACCTGTCTCTTCTGGCGACAGGTTAGACGTCGGTTCTTGGTCTTTTTCTACTCCCTATGTACATTAATGACGTTGTGTGTTCGATCGTCATTTTTATTTTCATACATTTGGTGGGGTGGTCGCTTAGATAATGATTCCATTAGCTCCAATATATCGCTTATTAATGATGATTTGGTAAGAAGTTATAATTGGATCAGCGTCCAAGAAATTTGGGGTTAATTCTCAATAAAACCCTTCCTTGGGGTTACCATTTGAATAACGTAAGCAAAACGATTTTTGGAATGCTTAGTTGTTGTAAGAATTAAGTAATTTAAGTTATTGTTCAGTAGACCCCATTCTTCAAATTTATGATTAGTCTTCCCTCCCCTCATAAACCTGTGCAGATTTCTAATTACATCCTTTTGTATAAAAGTATTTCTCTTTGGAATTCCATTCGCTTAGATATTAAGAGATCGGCGTCGCTTAAATATTTCAACTCGTGTTTCTCATGTATGAATAAGGCAGTTACATTTTCCAGCTTATTATTCATATTTGTTTGCTTCAGTGACCAAGAAAAATATTTTCGAATGGAACGCACAAATATATGTAAATTTTTTGCATTAACTAACCGCACCGACATGAAAATTTCAATTTCATTCACCGCAAACACATAAATTATGAATGAAACAGTAACACCCATCTGCTCACATACCTCGCATTGTCGTCGTATGTCTATATAACTGAAGTAGTCGCGCGCGTTCATTGACATTCATCATATATCATTCATAATCATCATCTTCCCAGTTCGCGTTTGTATGTCGTTATTATTTATCTTAGCGAGAGATCCCATAAATAATTCATTACGATTATCGTGTTGTAGTGTAAGTATTATTATGTAGTTTTGTAATTTGTTTCATAATAGTTTATTCTTTCTTAAAGCCTCTTTTCAAGCATAGCCAACAACAACACCGGGATGATGAATGACATCTACTATATGTACACATCAAGTCTATATAAAAAGGGAAATTTACCAAATGACTTTTTAAATAGAGTTAATAGTTTATTTATCTCTTTATGTATTTCGTCTCTATTATTTACTTTGTATTTCCCCATCAACATTGTATATAATACATAGTTTATCAACTGCAGTAAACTTCAAAGGGAGTCGCCTTTTATAGTAAGATTTATATACGAAATCATAAGAGATGCGCGACGATAGACCTAACAAAAATAAATGTGTCCCAATTATGACACACACGCACGCTCGCGTACACAGCACCGCATCGCACTTTATTTCGTAACGCTGACCGCATTCTCAATAAACGCGACATGAGTAATTTACTCTACATTAAACAATATTGGCTATATGTAAGTTCACCGGGCCAAGACCCAATGGCCTATATTCAATATGTTAATTATCTCGACGTATACAAATTGTTATTACTTTATTTAGAATCGCGCAGAGATGAAGATGCGTGCGATCGTGCAAAGAAGACAATCGTAAGTATAAAGGAACGTATATTCATCATTCGTCAATTGATTTCTTCTGAAAAAACTAAATGAAATTTACGGTTAATGAAAATTGATTGAAGTCAATTGAAAAGTTTACGTTTTGGTATAGAACATCGATTGTGTATTACTTAACCGTATACGGCGCTGGCCATTCATCATGTCACGCTGCTCACTTTACGAAAAAATTTATTAGTTTTTACAAGACTGAATGATTGGAATGACAGTAATTGGTTTTTGGAATCGATTGATCAGATTGATCGGTTAATTGAATTCATTAAGGTGTTGGGAAATTAGTGGAATGTTGAATTTTAATGTAATTTTTCGTAATTTTTTCTGCCATTTCTACCGATTTCAAACTAATTCGAAAATTTTTAATTTCCACAGATTTTTTGGATATTTGCTGATATTGCAATTTGAAGTGATTGTGGCCCTTTTAAATTTAACCTCGGTATATAAATTGTCAAGTTAATTTATACATATTGGGTCGGGATATTTGAAAAATGAAATTTCAATCGGAATCTCATCATAGGACACTATCTTATCTCTCACCTAGAGTCGTACTAGCAACATTCAGAAGCCAGCTGGAACTAGAATTTTATCAGCCGAACTAATTTGTTGCGAACCGACGTGACCTTAAGTCGAAACCATCCATACAACAGTACAACGTTAGCCAGTGCAAGAAGTACTATCAAAAATATCAGACGGAATTAATAAAAGCCCAGGCGGAGCATTCATAAGGCAGCTGGAAGTACTATTTTATTTGTGGGTACCATTTGGCGGTGGTCCAGAAAATTTAAGAAATTCTATTAGAACTGTGGTGTCCGCTGTTACTTGCCCTCTCCAAATATAAACAGCCTTACCTATGTATGCGTATCAATGCACAGATAGACCTTCTTTTTTCTGACATTCGTAGGATCAAGATGGAAAATAAATTAAAAACCGTAATAAAAACCGAGTTCACCGGCGTTAAGCAAATGGCCAGAACAATCAAGGACGAGTAGGTGAAACCGTACAGGGGAAACTCCTCCTTATTAAAGTAAGATGAAAAATCCCAAAGAACCTTTGCTGAAATCGGCGCTTAATCCTTGCGAGGTTCGGTGCTACCTTGGATCGACAGTTAACCTAAAAGCAGAAGCAGTCTGTGACATAGATCAGGAAAGCTGTGCATACAGACAAAAAGAGTCGCCGGATGAAGCAGAAGCAATTAACAGTAACCGTGCCAGGGTGCAAACAAAATCTGCATTGAATGCTATCAAGACGCACAGTCGTTCTAGCTACCACTTTTGAACATTGGATACCGTAAAAATAATTAATTATAGTAGTAATTTGGGACCTCCCGGTTGCGATTAGAAAGGGGAATAGAATCCCAAGCGGACCAGGACACCTGCTTGGCATATGCTGAGCCAAGTCTGGATGAAGTAAGATTAACAAACAGGAGGCGACTGAAGAGGACTCGATATTTCATTATGGTGATAAATAGGGAATACCTAACTTTTCTTGTAAATACAAGCAGACTTATTAACTAAGGAGAAGGATGGGTCCGACAAGAATACACAGGACCACAAGAAGGAAAAGTGCAAAACCTATTCAATTCAGGAGAGGCGATACTTGCAATGGATTACCATAAAAATGACAGCATTCTTTTCAAGGTTTCTGACGAGAACACTTTTTAGATTCACAGGAGGGAGAGCGCCACCAATTAACTTGCATTAGCGAACACTTTGCACAAGTTGGGAATTAAAACTCTAGAAACGCAACTAAACGTATAAATTTGAGCTAGAGTTAGGCCTGGTAGCTGGGTCCAGTATCAATATGCTTACTGGAAACGAAAATTTTTCGATACAGCTTTACATTCCCTAGTGCCCACGGTAGAGAAATCACTAGACTCACAAGAATTCTACTTAATTGAATTTATCGATGCTGAGTGTCTTTAACTATGTGAAGACTGAGGAAGTCATGGAAGGTAAGTCTACCACCTTGTAATCAGATTAATTAATCATATACTACTAAGCCGGATTGTTGCTTCAAGCTGGGGGATCAACCACCCTGCCTTCTAATGTCTATAGATACACCGCAAGGCGGCGTCCTGTCTTTCCGTCTCTGGAACATGTGAATCAACGGATTACTGTTAGAAATGGCGAGGGAGGGGAGGTATTAATGGGTACCTATGCCGATGATGTAGTGATACTTAGATATGATTAAAGAGGTAATGAAAATGTCCTTTTAATCGGTTATGTTTCACCTTCTTTCAGACGATATTTCGGATAGGCAGATGGCGTCAAATAAAGATGTGCGGTCAGTGGACGTGCGAGTGTTGTTTAAAATCTGCCTTCTTTATGATTCGATAAAACGTATTGGACAGCTTGTCCTACCAAAGAACTCGGATGACCTGACCGAAGCGGTGAAAATTATAACTAACTTGCAGTAAAAATTTTCAGTAGTTCAGAAGGCTGCTGTAGATATTAATGACTTCTGTAGAAGCTGCAGGGATAAACAAGAGAAAAACTGCAGAGATGAAGAGGAGGAATGACTGTAGTTTATTTTCTTTATTCTTGTCCAGCATTGACACACGTGAGGCACACTTATGGGGAGGCGATGGGTCCAATGGGTAAATTCGTAATAGTCAATGAGTTACTAGACGATGCTGGAAAAGGGTAAAGTGCGACATTTTACACTACATATGTAGCTCCAAATGGATTACAAATTACCATCATCGGTCCAAGCATGTGAGTGTAGCCACTACAACCCAAGATAACCTAACCTACCATCCGATAAAGATTACAATGCATTCTGATTAGTTGTGTAATATAGAAAATATAGCCGGAAGCATAACAATGCCATTCGGGGCCCGCTGCCAGTGCAAACCATTCAGACCATTGCATAATGCGCACAATGTTCTAGGCCAACGATATTGACAGGATGTATTGTCGAGATTTAGAACATAATTTTTTGATTTTCGTAAACCAATTAATTCTCTTTTCTGTTTCGGGTGTAGCCAAACAGCAATGTTTCTAAAATGATAATGACGTTGTATTTTTTCTCGAAACCTAGAAGTATAATGGCAAAAGAATTATGTGAATGTGACTTGACTGCAATACATGACATCTGAATAACTAGATCCTTCGCTTTTTAAAGAATATTATTACTACCAACTATAAATACAATAAAATGAATTTTCCTTCCAGGGGTCTCTCTTGGAACATCACAACATGTAATTGATATACACATAATAAATGTTCCTAATATTGCATTGAGGGATGTACTGGGGCAACATAACAAACCTTCGATTTCAATATTTAAGTTCTCAGCTGCTCGTTAATTAGATGACATCACCAAAATTTTGAGCGATACGTCACATTAAATCTGAGAGTAATACCGATCTCCTATATGTGGGGCGATTTCACATGAAAAATGGCCGAATCCTGTACTCACCCCATTAGAGTTTTATGATACTTAGGGAAAATGTTCTCTACATCCACGAAAAACTATAATTGTTTTTTGCACTGTACTTTTACAAGGATGCATCCTGTTTTTAGCTTTTTGCAAAATCAAATTTTTCAAGAATTGTTTGTCAAAAACTACTTAACCGAATTGACGACTCAAAAGTAACGGATTAACCGGAAATTTTAGAAATATTTATTATTTCGTTTGCATTCGACAATGACAACCCATTGTTAAGTTTAATTTTTGAAAATGCCGTTTTTTTGCCTATTTTAAAGCATAAAATCATAAAAATAATAGTTCTATGAAAGAAAATTTGAATAACCAAATATTATCAAGCTCTACAAAATATGGGTTACCTCATTACTAAAAAATTTCATTTACTATAAGAAAATATAAAACTTTTATGGCCACTAGAACGCACAGGTTGCACAGAAAAATGACTAACGGCCGGTTAGTTGTGCGCCAGTTAAATGTTTTGTATATGAAATCCTGTTTTCGCAATCAGAAAAAACTCAACACAAACTTGATTAAATATTTTGTATTCCATGGAAGTGTATAACGATTAGTTAAAAAGTTATTCAATCAAAATTGGCTGTTTAAATATTTATACACAAGCGAAATATTCCCAAGGAATAAAATATATTTAATCAAGTTTGCGCTGATTGTTTTCTGGCAGTGAACACAGATTGCACAATTTAACTGGCGCACAACTGTGAGCCATTTTTCTGAGCAAACGGCCGTGGCTCATTTAAATTAACAATTATAACCGAATAATAAAGTTTTGCCACTAGAAGGCACATCTACAAAAATCTTAACAAGTAATAGACCAACGTTTCAGGAACACTTTATGGATAAAAAAATATAAAAACTAAAAAAATTGTACCAAACACATGCCAAAATACTATATTGTGTTAAAACTTTCGCCACTCTTTAATAGATGTCGCTTTACCTTTTCCCTATATAATAAATATTTGACGAAGATGCTTCACTTACCTAATTTGTCTATCATACGTTGGTGGAATTACTACTTGAGTGGCTGCCATTTTATCGTCAATCGAACTTGTCTCGGATAAAATTGATTCGATTAGTATGGAATTATTGTTATCACCAAAAAACGGCGTATGCGTTTCGGGTGGACTAACTTGTTGTGGTTTACTACTTTGAAAAAATGTTACACGAACTTTTGATCTTTCAACTCTGAAACGAAAAAAAAACATGAAAATGATTAATTAAACATTAATTAAGATTTATATATTTACATAAACGTGGTAAGGATATATCGTGTAGTTAAACGGACAAACTGCTGCGCGCCTTTTTATTAAAAGTTTCGATTTTTGTAAAAAATAAATTTCTAAATAATAGAAAACAGCAAGGTGAGGTTCCGCGACTACACCGCCGTACACAACTATATACAATTAAACGGCACGAAACAATAAAAAGCGAATAGTAATTTCGCTGTATGTGTGTGTGTGTGTGTGTGTGTGTGTGTGTGTGTGTGTGTGTACCGACAAAAAATAAATCGATTAACGGCGCCTTTTTGTCGACATCAAATATTTAATAAGTATAAAACGTTATGTGTTTTACTAAAAGCAATTTTACTAAATTTTACACGATTTTCTTTCCGGTTCGTGTACTCGAGGACCAAAGAAGATATAGTTACTCGCCGCTATAATATTTTATCGACCATTAATAACGACCGGCGACTGGCTATTATTACCCTACGTGCATATGCAAGGTAAATATTTTTCACGGTCGATTTGTCGTAAATCAATATAGTTTTGGTATTTTGTTTGCTATGAAACTAGCAGTGCCAAATGACATGATTACGATATCGCCATATCCAGATCTAGGTGTATTACTATATCTGATTCAACACAATGTTATTAAATTATATAGAAAAAAAATACTGGTATATAGGGGTTATGCCAGACGGATTATGTTCAGAATATTAAAATTAGATTGGATGAATTTATTTCAGCCGGGGGAAAATTGGGCAAATTTTTTCCGTTTTTAAGGAGGGAAAATTATGATTAAATTTTTTTATAGAATTACTTTTTGGTAGGTTTAACACTATAGATTTGATACGTAGGGAGTGTGTTATGGTACCGTGGTTGATAAAATCCAATTAGGAACCTAATCTAAACATACTGAAATTAATCAAAATACATTTTTTAAGCTGTAGCAAAAATTGTTACTCTATACACGTATCATCGTTCTCCAATAACTTGATTTACGGAAATCTGAGTGAGGCTGTCGTTCTTTTCTTGGTGGTTTTATGTCGAAAAGTTTGGGGATTTGGTCTACATATGTTTGGAAAAAATTTTCTTTAATAATGAAAATTCGAAATCCACGGCTAGTTTACTCCATCATGCGCTCCTTTTGGAGGCGAATAAGAGAAGTCCCGCCAGATATGGAACGACTTTTAACCAAGTAGCACCAACAAGACCAAAGCATCTAGGATTAAGAGACTTTCTAATGAAATATAGAGAGGGTCTATATCCCATAAGGAGCGGCAGATACAAGGCAGTAAGTATAACATGCTAAGGATGGAACCCCTGAACTAACAAAGCCAACCTCAAGAGTATGTCATGTTCAAACATGCATATACCCCGGGTCAGAGGAAACGCGAGTTTAGTATCTAACCTTTAGTATCTGGGCGGAGAATAAAACCAACAACCTCGCAGAATGGAAACGATCAACGACCTTAAACCAAACAAAATGTTTCACGAGAAGCGTCAGAATCCTTCAGATCCCCCGTCAACCGTCAAACCGGGCCGAAAAAAATGAGGAGAACAAGCTAAAAAAGAGCTCGTCCACAAATGTATGGTGGGCGCAGCTTCTTGCTAAGCGAGGTTTGCCGAAACAAGGAGCCGTCAGCATAGAACAGTGATCAATTGAAAATGTCTGCCATCTGCGCCCTAATTGAAAGATGCAAACCAATCCCATGATTTTTGCTGAGTTGTTTGAACAAAATGTAAAGCAGCAACTTTCGTCGGTTGCTACTTCACACCGAACGATGCGGTGGCAATTTTCGAATCAAAAACTATTGGCGGACAACAGGTCATGTAGTGTTAGCAAGGGACTTCCATGCTAGAGCTCTCGAGTGGAAATTGCTTCTCCCGAATTCTAGAGGCAAAACTGTTCTGGACATGCCCCAGAACAGGATTGCGTATCCAAAATGTAGGTTAAACATAAACCATCAGCGATATCACAATCACAGATCAACCAGCTGGACAAACTAGGTAGATGAGATCTGCAAGCGTTTGACGAAGGGGCTAAATTGGTGAAAGTTTCACAATAGCCAGAAACAGAAGTATCCTTCATTGTAGACCTCGTAAATGTGGCCGGGGAGATATCCATTAGACGTACAAAACTGTGACATGACAAGCCAAAAGCGCGATACATAATGCATACAATAGCAGAAAGGCAGCTGGAGCGGGCTTTCAAACATAATCGTAAAAACCCTCCTTCCGAGAGAACAACAAACTTTTGACTTGGAAAAGCAATCCTGGCCTTGAAGCTCCTGTGCCAGATGGAATACCCGGCGAAGTGTTCAGAACGATCTTCCAATAAGATCAACATCTGCTGTTAGAAATTGGAAACAACTCTTGCTTGTTGGAGCGGATGTTTTATGCCTGCTGGAAAATTATTGGCTTGTATTGTCAAGCAAAACCAGATGCAAGGCACGGCGGACAAGGTTTTGGTGAAATTAAATAAAAGCAAAGCTCACTTACGCAATATAAGCGAGAATACGGGTTTAGAAATGGATTATCTAAAACCAACGCAATGGTAAGTTACTGAGGCAATGAAGAATGCAGAATAATACAATAAATTTTGAAGGCACATTGTCCTCCTAGTGATGCTGGATGTGAAAATCGCAAAAACGCGTTCTATGACAGTTTGTTGTGGATAGAAATACCTGACGAGATATGATTGGCTGGATATGCGGATGAAGTGGTGGTGCTTATCTTTGCCTGCAAAAATAAATAAGCTTCCATTGCCCTCAACTAAACAAAGATCGCCATTTTAACAAAAACCTAATATCCAAATAGAAATGTCAATGTGGGTCGGCCAGGAGGTGAAGCACCTTGGAATAACCATTGGCACGAAGCGATCATTTTCGTGCAGATTCGGCAACAGCAGTGACTTCTAATGTCTGCGGTCCAATCAGTCCTTTTATAAGAAGCAGAAGTGTGGGCCGGCACATTAAAAGCAAGAAAATGTGTCGGAAGCGACTAGCCCAAATTATAAAGACGTGCAGCCATGCACTATCTCGGCACACCGAATGCATAGACAGGTGAAATAATTTAGCACAAAATAAATCTAAGCAGGAGTCTCTCAGAATTTGCCTTCAAACATTTCAAATTTTAATCAACTACTTGCAAATTTGAATTTAAAAATGTATCCACTCTTTAAAATCCTCAATGGTCAAAATCTCTGAAAAGCAACGCCACATAATTTTGGGGATACAATATTTGACCTAACAAAAATATGATTTTGATCGAAATACGATACGAAAACAATATTCGAATATATGCGATTCGAAATTTTGCGAAATCGAAACGAACAGAATACGAAAGGATAGCGTATGAGGAGTGAAATATTTAAGGGAAAGAATATGTGAAATATTCTCTCGAAGCTTTTTGCGTTAATGGGCCCACGTGGTAACAGGCCGTTCCTAAATTAAATTAAATTTTAAATTTATTCATCCTTTCTACCAGATTTTAGGCGATTGCAATTAAATGAAGGCTTTGTGAACAATGAAGTCGGCGACTCATAGAGTCGCGTTGTCGAAGTGCGCGGCCGCTGACTATATTCTACGGAACTTAATAAAGCGCTAGAACCAAACAAGTGCTTCTAGCGTAAGAGGGAATTCTAGGTGGCTTATTGATAACACCGTTTCGATAAGTCAGATGCTTCCTTGCAGGTGGCATTAGCCGACACCTCTATGATATTGATGCCTGTCAATACCCCCTGCGAGCTATTTCAGGTGAACCGTTTGCAACCGAACGTAAAGAATACTTTCAACAATCGATAGACAAAAACATACAAAACATTATCCCGGATGAAAAGACTACCAGCGATTTTTCAAGTGCCTCCACTAGGTGCTCAACCGAATGTAAGAATACGATATCGCACTCTAAAAGCAGCAAATTGCTCATTCCATCATTATTCCGCCTAATTTTTATGTCTCTTTACAGCTCAAGTAGGTCTCCGTCCAAATTAGGCAAAGCTGCTAGATATTCAACAGCTGCCCACACCATGAGACATTTCGCGACTGTGCGCTTTGAGTGCGTGGCCGCTGGTTGAGCTGTTACAAAACAAAGCAGAAAATAAGTGGGCTGAAGAACGAGTAACCTCATTTAATCAGAGCCTCTGAGTTAGCTATCTTGCATTATGATTCGTGATGGGGTGGAGTACTTATTGAACTAAAGCAAACTTAATGGAACAAACCCCGGCATGCTTGAGTTAGGCTTCTTTTACAAGGCATACAAATATTACACACAAGTTCAAAGTATATGTTACTCAGTCGTTCAATTCATGGGAAGATTTAGAAATGAATCTGCAGTGATACGTTACGACATCGGGTATATTTCCAAATTGTTCGCAATGGAACCTTCTCCCGAATCCAAAGATATTCTCATTGCAAATGATCAACGTCGAACTTCACAATTGTTTCGCCATTATAATGAGACTAAAACTCACTGCTAGTCAACGGTACCGATATCCAAAAAGCAAGAAGTTAAAGCGAGGTACATCGAGGTAAATCGTTACATCAAGGATACGGTTTCTACTATGGTAATATTTAAAGATTTCGCTCATCATTACTAATAAGATATCGCACGGGACGCTTCTTCTGTTTGCTTAAAAGTAAGGCATAACAAATCTTATAGAAGTTTCTTGAAGAGAAATACACACCAAGTTGAATTTAATTAACACATCAAGAGTGTAATTAAACGACAAGCAAAATGTTGAAATGGAAAAAGGTTTTACACACTGACCATAGAACAAAATACAAACAATTTAATTCTAAACAAGCGATCTTCTTCAGGGTAATGCATCCGTTCGTTCATGAACCTGGCGGTACCGAAATCACGCGAAGGAGCAAGATGGACCGCGTGATCCAAGACGCATGCCACGCAACTGCGAACCGTTTTACTCCCTCTTACGTACGCATGAACGTATTTTTTCCACCAAGACCGAGAGCGGCAACCGAAAATAACGTTAGCACTTTTTATATCGAACGAGGCGAAATCAAATTCAAACATCATTCCGAAGTTTGCGAGCGCACAGTCAGTCGAGTTTTTAGTGGTACAAGATGAATTAAGGGAATAGCCAAAGAGATACATCGAAACGAGTAATTTGAAAATGTAATTTTGAAATGCTGAGTGGTGAAATTAAAAAAATTGTAGACCAGCAAAATGCAACACAAATAGACATAATTGCATTTCTCATATTACACAAATAAAAAATTTAGGTAAAAGTTCAAGGGGGCACAAATTTTCCGTTAAATAAATTTATTGAATATGCAACTGGAAAAATAAACAAAATAATTTTACAATGCAAGGCGTATTCTCTATGCGCCGATGAAATGAAATGTGAGAATATGAGAAATATTCTAAAATCAATAAATAAAATCTTATTTCACTATTTTCTTGTGCAATAATAAATTTGTATAAATAAACAAATATAGGTCATGTAAAGAAACATTTTCTATATAAATTTTCCACATACGAGTCTATACATTGTATCGTGTCATGAGAGAGAGAGACCAATTTATATTTAGCCATCCATTGTTTGTACGAAATAGTTTTTCATTATACTCTAGATGCAATAAAAAGTATAAAACACTGACAGCAACAATAAACCGCGAATAAAAAAATTAAAATCAGGATGGTCATTTATAAAAATAAATCGCTTTAGTATTTTTATTATGCATACAGTTTATATAGTTGCTGGTGTGCACCCCTCGCACTATATTAGTGCTTTAGCACAATTAAATTCATTGCCATTTAATTTTATTTTTTATGATTATGTGAAATTAAAATGTCATGCTGAAATTTTCATTTCCACTGTGTGGTGGGCGTTTTTTAACACCCCTGTGTACATGCAACTCGTTACTACAGTCCACGATGACAGCATTCAAACTATACATCACAACACTATGTCACATTTCTAGAATTAGGTTTAGATGAAGACTATAGAATAATGTGCTAAATTGTTTGTTTATCTAGCGAGCGTCTTATAAATTTATGAAGATCTATCTAATTTCTTTAATGTGTCGAAGATGTAAAACATGCGATAAATAAAAGTGTGATGTGGGAAGATGCTTCAGTAAATTTATTTCAATACAATGATGTCATACATCATCTTGTACAAGATATTTGTTTTGTTTTCTTTAATTTAGCTGGGAAATGCAGATAATTGATTTGTCAGCTAAATATTTTACGTGCTATTTACTTGCGAGGGTGTTACAAATGCAACAGGTGACTAACTAATCGGTTAAACGAAGCACGATCATATGATCATCATTAATGTATTGCGATCATTTATTTATTTTTTATTTTATTTTTATTTTAGTGAATTAATTCGTAATATAAATTACAGTACAATTTTAGCAATAAAAAATATATCAAATGAAATACATAATTCTGGTTATTATAATAAATTATTTAAAATAGTTTTCCTTTAAAGATAGTCTGATTCCAGATTTCGTCATATTAAAATCACAAAACATACTTAATTGATTATAAAACTTCGACATTAAATTCAAAGGTTCGTCACATCCATAATTAGTTTTATGAAAATCTAATTTCAGAAGGGTTCGAGTACGTAGATTCCTCACAGGGGCATACAAGTTAAGGTTAAATAATAAATACGGGCTTACAATTTCGCCATTTAGTAAATTGGAAATTAAAATAGCCCCAGCATGCTGCCGACGAATATCAAGTGGCTCGAGTTTTAGAGATTTACATCGCTCGGTATATGGAGGGAGGCCTAAAACATTCTCCCAGCACATTCTACGATTATCAAACCCAATAGTTTTCCAGGCATAGAAAATTAAGAATGATTTCTGAACCGCCTCAATTCTCTTGACATGATTACTGTAACTTGGACACCAAACACATGACGCATATTCAAGTTGTGAACGGACAAGAGATTGGTATAGCGAGATCAAAGCTTTCGGGTTATTAAACTCTTTCATAATTCGTTTAAGAAATCCTAACATAGAACAAGCCTTTGCAATTATCAAATCAATATGCCGATTCACTGATAAGGTTTGTGTAAACATAACCCCAAGATCTCTTACTTCAGTTATTCTTGATAACTTATCATTATTAATACAGTAATCATGTATTACATATGACGATGAGCGGGTAAATGACATAATTTTACATTTCTTGGTATTCAAAAATAATAAATTATTTTCACACCAATGGCTAATTGCATCAATGTCCTTCTGCAGATTAAATGAGTCTTGCGTATTATTTATAGGGGAAAATATTTTTAGATCATCAGCATAAATTAGACAACGAGCGAATTTGACACATTTGGTGATATCGTTCAAGAATAAAATGAAGATAAGGGGTCCAAGATGAGAACCCTGTGGAACTCCTGAATGCACTTTTATCGGATTAGAAAATCTGTCATTTATTTTTACAAATTGTATGCGTTCAGTAAGGTATGATTCAATCCATTTTAACAAACTATTAGAAATGCCAAAAGATTTTAATTTTTCCAATACAATAACATGGTTGATTGAGTCAAACGCCTTACTAAAGTCAGTATAAATGACGTCAAGTTGCGCCTTAGCCTCAATCACCTCCAAGGCACGTTTTGAAAATTCCATTAAATTCGACACGGTAGATCTTCCACGGACAAACCCATGTTGTTCGTCAACTATAAATAACTTCAGACCGAAATACATGTGGTCACAAACAATTGATTCGAACAATTTAGGGATCGCTGATAGTATAGAAATGCCCCTATAATTAGAGACATCATTCCTATTACCGGATTTGAAGATTGGAACAATATGTGAGGATTTCCAAATAACTGGAAAAATTCCCGACGAAAGTGATCCATTGAATAATATTGATAGAGGAAATGCTAGCTCATGACCAAGTTTTTTTTAGGAAACTTGAAGGAACACCATCTGGGCCACAGCCATCTTTAAACTGAGTGAGTGATTTGATAATATCCTCCGGGGTGATACGAGGTATATACAAGGTGGTGTTTGTACTATTATGTGTTGTATCCGCAAGTGTTCCCTTATTAACATTATCTAGTCTATAAGTATTTTGGAAGAAAGAACCAAATAAGTTGGCTACGTCTATAGAGTTATTGCCCGAAACATTATTGTAAGACATTGTCGACGGAAAACCGCATGTTTTCCTTCTAGACTGAACGAAATTCCAAAACGATTTCGGATTTAATATCAAATCATTTTGAACCTTGTTGATATAGTTTCTATAAGCTATTTTATGCATGGAATCAAATTCATTAGATACAGAAGAAAAGGCCAATTTAACAGAAGCATTGTTGGATCTTTTCCATTTCCGATATAATTTTTTCTTGCGATTACCTAAATTAATCAAGCATTTATTAAACCACGGAGGATTATTTCGATTATTCTTAAAAACAGAAATTGGAACGAATCTGTCGATACCACTAAACAAAATATTATAAAATAGTTGCACATCATGATCTAAATCATTAAATGAGAAGCGTGCATTCCAGTCAATTGATGAGAAAAATGAAATCAGGCTATCAAAATCTGCACGTTTAAAATCATAAAATTTAGATATAAAATTATTCTTAATTGAGTTAGACAATAAAAGTTCTGATTGGTTCAGATTGACCTCCATCGACTTATGGTTAATATCATTAACAATATATGGAACGGGTGCTTCGATTACCGTATATAAATTAATCGAATTCGTAAAGAATAAATGCAAAAACCTACCAATGTAGTTAGGAACATCATTAATCTGGATAAAACCATAAGATAAGATGGAGTCAATACATGAAGTTTCAACAGTCGATGTCACGTTACAAGGTATGATATAATTTACATCCACATCATATACCCATTTGACATTAGGTAAATTAAAGTCTCCCAGAATTAGCACGTTGTCGTCTATGTTGGTTGAAGATGAAATTTTAAACAAACACTGTGTATATTTAGTATACACCTCAGTTTCCGAATTCGGTGGAATATATAAACCAATGACATTTATTGATTTCTTACAGATGTTCAGCTTTACACATAATAGTTCTATAGTTGGGTCGCAATCAACTGTATCACTTACGATAGTAGAGTGGACAGCTATGAGTATCCCACCACCTTTTGATTTAGAACTAGTTAATTCAGATCGATCCCGTCTATAGACAATGTATTCCGCAGGAAAGTACTCCGCATTGTAAATATCAGCATTCAAATTAGTTTCGACCAGTACATATACCGGATACCTAGATGCACAAACAAAACGATAAACCTCAGAAGATTTTGAAGCAATGCCACGAACGTTTTGGAAATAGATGAAATTTGAGTTAATATCAACACCGACATTACTATCAGATAAGGTTATATACGCATTCGAGGCTGCTGGCGAACTCCGCGAAAATTTGTCTTCTGATTGAAGTTATATTCCTTAATGAGGAGATGTTCGGGCCATGCCTCGGCCTTCATTATAGCTTCAAAGCACTCAACAGGAACACCAACCTTATATGAAACATATCCAGCGTTCTTTTCAAAACGTGTGCAATTTGCATCCACAATACGAAGATTATTTTTTACGAAATTTTTAAATTCAATGTCAGTAACGGTTGGCTGTAAACGGGACACGAAGATCCATTTTCGCGGTGTAATGGCTCCAATAGAACCAATGCCCTCTGTAGCTGTACCAATTATAACATCTTTCCCAACTTGCATCTTTCCATTATCATGTGATAGAAGTAAATTTTAAGAAGTAAGGACGAGGTTGCTTGAGTTATTTGAATCCGGGTAATTACTTTTGAATACTAATGCATAAGCTGGAGCTACCAGCATATGTACAAACACGATGAAAAAACTAAACAATCACTACCGTGAAAATTTACTATCCCAGTTGGCATACACCACCGGATTCGATGATGTTTTGACTATAAACTTCCCCGATTTTAAGAAAAATTCTATTTAGAATTATCTGGATATAGTCGTTTGAATCTCGCATGGTAAAAGTCAATTGGTCGTGAATCGCCTGTGAGGCAAGATATAAGCGAAAATAGCCGATAGAAGTTTTTACTAAATCTTACAAAAAATTTTTGTAGATTGACTGTGTCGTAATCTGACTGAATTAATCAATTAATAATCACAAAAATATTTTATTTTGTGTAAAGCAATATATTGGCTGGCAAAATAAATTAAAAATTATAAAACATTGAACTATTTAATCACTTACTAAACACTAAACAATTTGGGCATCAAACAAAACCACCCCTCTATACCAGGCCACGAGTATAAGAAATTTCTCAAACTTGTCAGGCAGTTTATTTAGTCATTCCTCTCATCAAAATTCATTCGTTTGTGAACGGTCAAATAGTTTATAGCAAAGGGTGTTTTTTTAGAGGTTCACAATTTTAAATTAAAATAGAACAAAGAAAAGCATTTTGAATATCAGCGAAACTAGCTTTATTGGATACATATGTATATGGCGTAATCTAGAGGTCCAATTTTCGATCACTCTTCGTAGCAATTGCGACTTTCGTTTATCGGCATAGGCAGTGACTTAACATATCCCCAAAGAAAATAATCTAATGGAGTTAGATCACACGATCTCGGTGGCCAACTAACAGGATCATTATGTGAAATTAGTTTTTCATCAAATGTTTCTTTGAGTAAATTATTTGTATCCTGTGCTGTGTGGCATGTGGCACTATCCTCTATACCGTTCACCGTTGCCTGTAACATTCCGCCCATCATCGTTTTTGAAGACATCGAGAAACGACATCGTTTGGCGCACCAAGCAGTGATTTTCTCTGGATGTAATAATGTTTCGGCAAAGGCTTGTGAATTATCTTCACTCCAAATCCAACAATTCCGTTTATTATCGTACACATTCAACCAAAACTGAGCTTCATTGAGGAACAAAAGTTTGTTTGGAAAATCAACATCAGTATCAATTTGTGCTTCAGCACATTGGCCGAATTGGCCGCGTGTGCGATGGTCGGATGGCTTAATTCCTGAACAAGTGAATCTTGTAAGCACGTAAACCTAGATCCTTAGATAAAATCTTCCATTAGGTGGATGGACACATCTCCAGTTGCTGAGAACTACATCGAATTGATTGATTTGGGTCTTCCTCCATGCTACGCTGTACAGCGTCTATCATTTGTTCAAACCGAACTGTTTGACGTCTTACTGGATGCGTATTATCATTTAGAGTATACGTGGTGCAAAAATGATCCATAGTTAACCGAATTACCAGCACTGAACAATTTGCAAGCGTTAGTCTGGCGTGAGTCTATTCATTATGAAACTGCAAATCAAACTAACGACAAAGCAAATTTCAGCTGTCTAATCGGTTGTCAAACAAAACAGTGTCGCCAACTTAAAGATCTGAACCTCTAAAAAACACCCTTTAGTTTCGTAAGCGATTAAATAGTTCAAGTATAAACAATTTGAGCATCAATCAAGTCCAAAGCCCCCCCCCTCCCCATCCCCCGTTTTTCAGAGTATGACAAATTTCTAAAATTTGCCAAGTAGTTCAGATGGTCACCGCACTCATCACAATTCAATTATTTGTGGACGGCCCAATAGTTTATAGTAGTTTAGTAAGTGATTAAATAGTTTAAATCTTAATAATTTAAACATTAATCAGAACCACTCCCAAGGCGTACGACTAAAATTTATATTAAATTTCGATGTTCATCATATAATCTGAGTTCCAACCCCTTCGATTCGGAAATGATGAAGTATTTGTGTAACAATTTATCGAAAACATGATTATTTGTAGTCGTCCCCTGACACTCAAAACTCCTCTTTCTCATTTTTTTTATCAAAAACGTTCCGAGCCTAAATAAATGTTCCCGAAAGTAGAACTAACGTCAATCGACTCTAAGTGCTGCAAAACACCTCTGATCCATTTGCATAAAAAAGGTTCGGCTCGAAAAAAACATTCAAAATTTGTTTACGAAAATTGGGATTTATCGTAATCTAATCCTGGCATTAGAAAAACGTTATCACCTCAATTTTTTATGAAAATCGTACAAGCAAAAAAAAAATTTAAGAAATGGACCCGGGTCCATAAGATGACTCCAAAATCGTTTAAGGCGGAAGAGAACGTGAAAACGGGACGAAGGTCAAACTATTAATTAGATATCGAATGCTACAAATCAATATTGTTACTCATTATAACCAACATTTTCAAAAAACGCGATTAAATCAGCCATACAAGAAATCACCGTAATGCAACCAACAGAATATGGTGCAACATTCCATAATATGATGGTATATAACACCGGCCATCTAATTGACGGAAAACACAAGACCCAACATGGCGCAACATAGTGGAACATCAAACAACATGTTTAAACATGGTGCAACAAAACGCAACATTGTAGAACTGAAAGCAAGATGATGCAACATGACGGCTAGTCTGGGGGACTTAATTAAAATAAAATAAATTAAATTAATAAAAAAATTAATTTATTTAAATTTGGTAAATTAATTTTCCGGAAATCAGAAGTCCTTGTAATCGTTTCGGTTCAGTCCAAAACCTTGTCCCGCCAAGTTTTATCAGAACTGCGCAAGAGAAATAAAACCACTTGAATAAGGAGCCTTTGAAATCGAGTTCTGACCGCATTTTTTTTTTAATTGAACCGAGCCAAACAGATTTTCCCGAAATTAGGACTCTCACCGCAATTAATTTCTGGGCATTAGAAACTAATTATCACCGTAATTTGTATCGAAATACCGATCGAAACATCTAATCTGTTTCTGGCATTCGAAAACGTTCCTCCAGGAATTTTTGTAGAAAAAATGTTAGCCAAAAAAATTTAAATGGGACCCGAGCAAATCGCAATCAACTATTGGCACTCGAAATGTCTCCTTCACTAGATTTTATAAAAATCGTGCGAGCCGAAAAATGTTAAAGAAAAAGACCCTGGCCTCACCGAACGACCCTCTGAGCGGATATCCCGAAATTACCCGAAATCCTCCTCCTCTTCACCGATTCTTATCGGTTTTATTTTAAAACGTACGATCCAAAACACAATTAAAACGAGACCCGAGCACTACCGGATAAGCTTCTAAACGAATTTTTTTTCGAAATGAGGACCCATTACAATTGATTCCTGGCACTGGAAAGCCCCCTCAGCAGTTTTCATCAAGGCCATTTGAGCTTTCGTATATTCGAATAGGTCAGAAAATTTTCTATCAATATTGTGAAAACGGCATACGAATGATTTTCATCATGGTTTTTAAAAATTAAATCTTCTTACTTTTTAATTTTATTCTCAATTGGAAATTTTCATATTTTTGGGTGGTTTTTACCCAGTTGACATTCCCAAATAAGGTATGGGCCGATTTACTGTAAAAATAATCGAATAACAGAAATCCTAGAGTTGCTCACAGGGGCACGTTTATAATTTCAGAGCTATGATTATACCGCTGACTAGTGCCTCTATTTTTTTTTATGTTATAATCTATGCGATCTCTTCCGGAACCGAAGCACTCTCAACTCTTTTGCGGTTTGCTTTTCACGCCCTACCTTACGCATTGCTTGCCAAATCGAGGACGTACGGCTATAGGTCCGATTTACGTGGAACCATCTGCACATTGCATACCCCTATGCCAGCCAATAGTACTGACATGGAAGATGAATCGGCCCATGAGTTGTGCACTCCGACAGGGAGTCATAGTTGTGTTCATTTTCCATTTTGCATCCTGCCCCTATGGGGATTCGAACCCGGCACCTCCCGATCCAAACGCCAAAGCTTTAATCAGTGTGCCATGATGATTTTTACTATGTTACAAAAATTAAGAAATTTTCAAAATTCATCTGCTATTGATTTTATTTTTAGTTAATGAGTTTCGCAATACGTGGACTAGCTTCATCCTTTTATCTAGTTTCCGTGATTTCTAAATGTGACAAAACACGAAATTAGGCATAAAACTGAATAATTTGGAAATGTCCATTGAGTCAATTGCGCAAATTTCTAAATCGTGCATGGCACAATAAATAGCATCATAACTGAACCCTGTCCGGAACTATCGAAAGTCGGAACTTGAAAAATCTATAGGATTTCTGTTATTTCATTGTTTTTACAATAAATCGGGTTCGTAGCTTATTTGGGAATGTCAACTGAATAAAATTCTAATTGGCGAAAATACCAAAATTTCCATTTGAGAATAAAATTGAAAATGAGGAAGTTTTAAATTTTGGAAAACATGGAGAAAATCTTCATTCATGTCCCATTGTCACAATAGTAATAGACAATTTTCTGGGCTATTCGAATTCTACTGTAAACGTAAAAAGGTCTCTAGAACTTGATCCCGTTCACCACACTCATAGGGTTTTGACTGTTCTATCTGGCCAAGTAGATGAGATCTCGTGAACATCTCTAGGATCGATCATGAAACTCCTAAGTAGCCTGTATGAATATATTTAAAAAACTATGAAGATCTCTAGGAGCGGTAACATTTGACAATAGATTGAAATCAAAAAGCATATTTCATAATTAAATCTTGTTCACCACGCACGTGGGGTTTTGATTTAGCTATTCCGTCATATAGGTGAGACCTAATGAACATCTCTAAGATCGGGGATATAAAAGTAGAAACATTATCTCAAATAGCCTTCTTTAGAGTTAAAATAACTTTAGTAAATTGTATCACAAAGTTCTCGTGTTTATCTGAAATTGTTAGAAAATTATTTGATCTTAACAACGCCACTGTTAGGAACTCAGGGGCTTCTCTAATATAATAGTTAAAGATTATCTAAAAATGTTTCAGTTTCATTTCAAAAGAAATCCAATTGGAATACATTTAAATTTAACAGTGTTTGATATCGTAACATTTTTGGTGTGTATTTCACGAACATTTGTTTGGGTCAGAGGTGACCACATGAGGACAACGTAAATGTAAAATGGAAGGAGACAAGATCGTCTCAGTCCCCGGCCTGTCTAGGATTTGATGGCCTAATCACATATTAATCCAAAGAGAAACTGATTATGTAACGCTGTTGTATTCAAAATTGCTGCCCTGGTGCTGGAGGCAGATATAGTTTTCTTTTTTAATTCCAATATAATGTGGTTATCATTTTAAAGGTCTTGAACCAAATAACACATTCCTTATCAGAATTTTAGTTTTAGTTGAAAAAATGTCAGAAACTAACCTTTAATTATGATTCTTGATTATCTCTAACTGACCAATTCAGTACTTTCTAGTTTTGATCATTTCGCAATGTTTCTCAAATATCATTTTTTCGAAAATTATGTCGATCATGTTCTAATTATATTAACCTTGACGAAGCAAAAATTCGTTCCAAATAAAGTTACCCCGCACATTTTCATTACACCAAATTCCTGTGTACCAAATTTCATATAGCTGTACTCGAGATAACACAACAAAACTAAATTGGAATCAAGGTTACCGATTAATTTAGCTACTGAATAGCAGTAGCATCATATTTATTCAAAAAAAATGTTGTTTATTTTGTTTTTGTTAGTTTTCCGGTTGAATTAAAATTGATAATTCTTAAAACAACAATGCGATCGAACTTACTCGCAAAACTTATAATTATCACGTTGTACTTATGTACGTACTACGAAATTATAAAAAAAAAAAATCGTGACTCGAAAAAATATTTTAAGATCGGCGGCGGCTGCAGCATCTTGAAATTTATGTTATATTTACAAAAAAAAAATACAAATCGTGTAGTTCGCGATATTATACAGTGTGGTTGGACGATTCGAATGAGACATTTTAATTCATAAATCAATTTGAATTTTCTTTTTGGAAAAACACGATGAGTAATAATATAATTTAACGTGAGATAAACATTCTAATGCGCTATTTATAGGACCTTCCACAATTAAAATAATGAAAAAATTACAAATTGCACATGTTGGGTAAAAAATTAAGTTGTGAAATTAATTTTAATTTACACCGACCGTGCACCAAACGTTTATACGTCACGCGATTTTCTTTATATACTCGTAAATTGTGTTTGCATGTAAAAAACGATTGTGATTTGTATCACAATTTGCACTCTATATGCTATACATAAAAAATATATAAAAATTTAGCACAAATTGGATAATGATCCGCAAAAGTGGTGTTGAAACGACGGTCGAGATTATTAAAAATTTTCGTTACATTTCACAAACGGGATATAATGCTGAGCGATACGGCGATATCAACGAGGTGGAAAAATAGTTGGATTTTCCTAACATTTAACGATAACAATGAAATGGGCATGCATTTAATAGGAAGGGGATGTATTTGCGATAAATGTGATTTGCAATTATCACAGGCGCATTGTGCAAAAATTCCAGTTGATTAAACTAACTTCCTATATATCAAAAATGATCTTGACTTATATAATTTTTGTTCGATTGCCAGCGAATGATCGTCTGCCTACTTAAGATCACTTGATCGAGTTATGATATCATGTATAAAATTAACTACAAAATTACCAATTAATACACAGTAAAGATCACGATCGTAATTTATTATTCGATTTGCATGCAAAATTACACGATCGTGATTAAAATATTTATGCATGAAATTTAATAGTCAATTAATTTCGGATCATTTGTTTAACAATTACGATGATATTTTTGAATTTACAGTTTCGAGATACGTGGTCTCGAATATGTTATCGCACCAAACACCGTTTACGAGTCTGATCTGTATAAATCATTTTCAACGCTTTAAACCGTTAAAATTCTATGTCAAGGCAACTGCTGTACGGGCAAAAGAGATTTATGTCGATTTTAAGCAATTTTTTGTCGTATATTCTTTGTATAAACGAGCGTGTGCGTCAAACCAATAATTTTATTACCACCAATCTTAATATTTATAAAAGATAATAGAGAAAGTTTTCTAATAAATTTTATTATTTTATTTTTCTAAAAGATTGATTATTAATAGAATATTATAATGCTATTAAGTTGGCGTTGTTGTTGTTCTTGTATCATGTTTTCTTTAGGCCTTCTAATGATACATAAGCACAAACTAGTTGAAGGCGAGTCGGTTTCATTTTTATTTATGTTTCTTATAAACATACAAGATTTGATTATGTTGTTACGTAATATTCATTAAGAGCTTAATATATTCCATTTATGGCTGATTTCCATATATAACATACACACAACAATACACGGTAATTTAATATTTGAATGGCTATGCCACTATGCGGGAATGTGGATCGAATTGCGTATGAAAACGATACATAAATTATTCTCATTGACTGGAGGTTCTCGTGAATATGGATTTGGGTATAAATTCCCATAATCCGGTTTTGTTGTCCGAACTGCAACATGAGGCCTTAGCTCAATATTAGGAGATATTCATACAAGTTGGCAAATACATCATTCGCATTTTTTAAAATTTTCGGCACAATTGTTTCAATGTTTTATCAACGAAGTCGTGTTAAGGCCCCGATTTCGTATGCACATACATCGGTGACATCAAAGCATGGGAAACATACTACTCTTTTTGGTGGAACTTGGTGTTAACATAAAGGTTTCCAAATGCGTTTTCGGTTCGAATTACCTCGATTTCCCATGTCACACATTACACCTCTCCATAACGGAACGAATTTCCTTTACGGAATTCCCAGCTGCAGCCTTAACCAAATTAATTTAACATCACAACCGACGCGTCGAATTCCTCCATCGGAGCAATTTTGGGAGACCTTGGGATTTTTCTCAAAAATGCTCTATATTGGACCGAGAATTACTTGCGATGTTTCAATCAGTTAAACAATTTAGAAACCTCATCGAAGGATGGAGATTCACCATTAACCACATGCCAACATATGAAATTTGTTCTGTTCTTTAGGAAAACATCTCTACTATAGCCTGCCATTATGGTAATCGAAAATAAAATTGTCTGAGTTTTACGTGTCTGTTTGGTTTTATTGTAAGATCGGCCACTGATTTGTTGAGTGCCGCTCCAATATAATGACTACTTCCACTTAGCCATTAAATGACAGCCAATTATTTATTCCGTACTCGAAATTATAATTAATTACGTATAATTAATTGGAACAATTTTGTAATTTTTAGGTAACATTCTTATATTCGTACCAGCCAAAATATGACTTCATATTCTTAGTGGATTTTAAAAAATTAAAATTGCATTTTTTCAGCTGTTGAACGCATTTTTGTTAGTTTATCAGATCAAAAGTTCATTACGGTACCGAAATTCCATTTGGTCGATTCGAACATAACCAGATGAATAAAGTAATTTTGCCCCAACCATACCATGGATCGAAAGAAACACTCAATGGTCCGAAGCATATTTCATGTTAAATTTATCTGCACAAATCATTACCACAACGTTCGTAAAAAAATACGTATCTCGATTCAGCGTTCCACTCAACATCCCAACTGTCCTCTATGAATAAACAAAACTAATTGGTTTTCATCATTTAAGAATGCTTACTATCTGGGCTCACTAACCGAAATGGGTTTTAGCCGAAACATCAAGCTACCCGTTTTTTTTTTTATCGAAAACCTACCGATTCACTAGTAAATTCCACTTTGCACGATCTTACTCCCACGGTTAGACAACAATGACGGATAATGGATGAAGTTCTGAAAGTTCTCGGAAACAATAATTTCAAACTAAAATGTTCCAACAAAAATTCAAATCCAGGATCTAAAATTCTGTAAAAGTTTGGTTCAAAGACCGGGCCGGGAATTTTTATTATTCATTTTTTGTTAAAAGAAGGTTTAAGATTGGCTCCAACCAATTACCTCAGGCCACCACCATCGCAAATTACAACAATTACAGATACTAATTTTATTAATTACAAGAAAATGCCGAACACAGAAACATCGCGTAATTAAGGAGTTGGAATATTTAAATCATTATTTAGTATTTTCGTACCTTTTCAATCGTAGCTTTACAAAACAAAAACCTTAGCAGATTAAAATACAAAAGTTTTCTCAAATTGTGAAAACGATTGGTCACTTATGGTCAGCTAACTGGATTGGAAACTTAAAATAGTAAAGTCGAAACACAGAATTTAAGGGGTTTTAACTTGTATTTTAGATGAAGTTCTGGATTCTGACAGAATTCGGCCAATTTCTAAGCAATGACGACCAAATTTGGGTTTTGAATGCATTGGGACTCTTAACACAAATTTTGTGTTTATAATGCGATTTGGTTTGAAAGATCCTGTTTTAAGCAACAGCCCAATCTGAACGTACGGCTATAGGGCCGATTTACGTATAACCGTATTTGCATTGCAGAGTACTATAGGCTGCCATAACGGCCGTTATGGCAGTTTACTAGATATTATGTAGTTAGGTTCGTGGAGTTTAATTTGAGTATTGTGTTTGAAATTTGGAAACTACATGGAAAGTTTGGACAAATCCTATTGTGTAGAATCCAAACCATAAGGTCCTTGATCCTTGACAGTTTCTTGCCATCACAGTGCTCTAGATTCTGGCACCATATTTCTAAATTCGCAGAAGTCCCTTCCCCATACTCCGTCCCTTCTCCCATCCGAGCGGATAGGGAAATGGCTTCAGCGATAAGTACTTGGAAAATAAAATACTATCCGTGGAGCGAAATCTGACATCAAATTCAGAAATGTCTGTTCCATTTTAGGCGGCTTCTTGGTCGGGGTATATGTTCAAGTAAGAAGGAATGTCAAATCTCAACTAAACAGCAGACAATTGCTAACATATCAAAGCAGATAACATTATGCTGTGAAACCTAGACACACCAACCATTAAATAGAAGAAAGCATAGAGAACATCGTGGTGTCACATCGTTTCGCTGGATAGCGAAACAAAAGTGGCTTCGCACGAGTTCCTATTCTGTAAAAAGGAACTTTGGCCGCTTGGCATGGGATGACTTTGCGGGAGATTGACAGAAAATGTTTTAACAAATTCAAAAATTTCTTTATGTAATTTAAGTGATGTTCGATGTTTTATTTTGCGATAATTTGATTTACGATCAAAACCTTTTCGATTATTTTATTTTCGGATACTAATTTGTCAACAAAATAAAAATATTCGTCGTTTCGTCACCCACAACAAAATTAAGGCTATTACAATATAGTTGGTGGATGCGAATACCTACTGGCAGACTGTATCAAGTCATTCAAAGTTCCCTATATAGACACCCAAATGGCGGTGATGGTTGGGTCTCATTCAGCTAAATTGAAGCAAGTTGGTACCGGCAGAATATGTGAAAAAGCAGCGTTTAAAGTGTTTTCAGCCAACTCATATAGGTGTGACATGGATGGTTTTAGCTTTTACTATAAATGAGGAGGAAATGGTCTTGAGAGTAAAATGAAGAAGCTAATTGTATGCTTCGCCAAAACAGATTGAACTGGAACCATATAGGAGGAAGTGGCAGGTGCACAACATTAAGGACAGGATTGGAAACAAATTATGAAGTTCATTTAGCTCAAGTTGATACATTGTGAGGTTGCACAGGACGTACTAGTTCAATCTTTACATGAGCCTAAGATTGATCTCTCCAACCTATGTGAACAGCACAAATATCATATGGTATATGGACTTGTGTAATTTGGCTATAGTTAAGTTATCACACAAATAAAAGAGGAGTGACAGTCATCAACTGAGGTTGTATTGCTCAGTACTGGTGATATACCGATATTTAGGAGAGTTGGTGCCTTCTCCTTGGTGTAACCACCAAGACATATTGTTTAAAATAAAACAAGGGCAAGATGGACGTATAAAACATGGTAAGCTCGCTTAAGAAAGGTATATTTATACTATTCTTGAATAGAAAAACTTTACTATGATTTTCGTGAACAACTTCCATACTTACGTAGTGCGGTCTGAGCAAATTGTACAATTGCGCTGGATATGCCACAATACAAGAAGGAAACCTTAATGTATAGAAGTAATCGCCAAAGGGGGGAACTAGCAGAGCAGTGAAGTGGAACATCCATGGGCAAGGCTCTATAAATTCGTCATGAATAGCAGAGCAAAACAGATACACCACTTTCGACCTGTCCAATGTCCCTAATCGGTATCGTAACCGCCTGATTCCTGCAAAAAACTGAAGTGATCTGAACGGTGTAATTTGTGTGGTACCTGTTTTGGAGAATGTTTTCTCGGTATCTAGAGAAGAGCACACCTGTGCGTATCAACGATTTGGAAATACAAGTTTCTGGATTTTCCAATATCCCAAATATTGCATTAAAAGCTGTCATATACGAGCTACATAATTCACATAAATCTTCAACTCATGTCTGAGAGAGGGAATCTTCCAGATAGCGTCTGGTTTTGTTGCCAAAAGGAAAGAAAGCTTCAGAGGAGCCAGACTCTTACCGACCATTATACCATACATTCAGGATACGGCCCACAAAATTTTAGAATGCAACATGTACAACTGAATGAAGAAAGCTGTGGAAAAGGCCAGAAGAATTCGTCGACTGACAGCATAAATTTCGAATGACTCGATCGACAGTCGGTATCGTGCAACACATCAATGAAATCACTGAGAAATTGAACCCAATGGCCCTAAAAATACTGCACCGTGGTCACCCTAGATGTCAAAAACTCGACCAAATGGAGCTGTATTCTCAGTTGAATTCACCAGTATCCTTGTTAAAGCCCTAGAACAACACGAGTAGAACGACCCACTTTAGCAATGGTTTCGACTCATTGAGTCTCTGCAAATCGTTCTTAAATCTTTCTCTATAGTGATATTATATTCTGGTTCTTTTCACATATTTATCGATCACTTGATTCGACCAGCTGATTCGATTACTTTATCAAAGTCGGTGGTCAAATAGGCTACTAAGACACATATTGCGTGTACCGGTTATAAAGAGTTTGATTGTAAAATTTAATGGCGTAAAAAATATTGCGTGTCACTCTGGTGCGTTATCTTTTATTCCACATATTGCCATGGAAGCCATATTTCTCTTTCCTCAGCTGCAGCCTTTTATTTAAGGTGTAGCTGATTAAAATATAATGAAGCGTGGAATGTACTAGAAGCACTCACGGATCGGAAAACACTCAATTCAGCTCGATAATACGAGAAATTAATATGGTTAATGACATATTGCTCTAAATAATTATGGGACCATCCTGCGAGAGATTTATGAATGTCTCTGTAATTTAGAGAGGAACGTAGTTATATTCAGATATTTTTCACTCTAGCCTTAGTGGATAAGGGCTTCGGTATCCATTACCTAAAGCTCATTTCTCAAGAGTCAACCAGTCTCGGTACTTACAAAACAACTTTTTCAGCTGTGACTCCAGCTCTGCTAAACACCGCCTTTGATTAATGATTTAGTTAATGCATTGATTGATTCAAAACTAACCTGGAAGTGTAGCCATTTCTAGTAACCATTTCATACACCTTCCTCAAAGTTATAATAGAGTTTCAATTATGTGGATGTCGACCGAAGGGTACTCAATAAGTTTGATGAGACATAACAATAGTTTAATCCTCGAAGTTGCCCTATAGCGAACCACCTAGCCTGGTTAAGGTTATTCAGGTTACAATGAATTGAGTTCAAGACCTCAAGATTCAAGCCTATTTATAAAAATCAACAAGTGTAACTTAGACCATGGTTTTAAGGGGTTGAATTTCGAGATCAAGGTGCCTAAATAAAATGTCTATTTAGCAGCAGCAAAATGAGGCGACAGTTATAACATTCAATCTAAAAAATGTGAACATTCATGAAAACTTAATTCAGAAAAATCCTAATGGAAGCGAAGCAAAATGACATTTATTCAACTACCTCAGCTGTTTGTAGATTGGACTTCTCTGCAGAGTTAAGACCGACAAGGCTCATGTTTTCAGGCTTCTGACAACATTTATAAAATATACAGCATATTTTTGAAAAGATGGAGATAAAATGTTCTTCTCATATTAATATTAAGAATATGTTAATCCAACGTTCTATAGCTCAACTGAATAAACAGGGTAGTTTACCACCCATATTCCTTCAGAAGTTCTGTAGATAAATTTCTAGTGAATTCAGCTAGTTCTGAATTTCGGCGGCTTCATCATATCCTATTTCAATGAAGGCTTCTTTGGCTAATTCAAAACTAAGATCGAAAGCATGCAAAACTCTTCAACACCTTTGTTGTCTGCTTCTTTTGTACGCCTGAAGTTGGTAATATTTTGATGGCACGGCTTTAAAACTGATCACCCAAACTGCATAGCAACACTTTGTACATAATTGTATGAATATAAGGTTCTTTATTTTGGTTCTTCATGCGACGACTGTATCGATTGTGAAATCATCGCTTTTTTGAAGCTCAAAGACAAAATGTGTAAATAATTAAGGACTATTTTGACCGACATTTCCAGCTATCATTTATTACGTAGTCATTTTACTCTTTCGAATTTCAATTATACCAACGTAATGCTGAGCTTTTTACTTTTATTGATGAACTTCCACATGACGTAATTGCACACGTTAAAACCCGAATCATTCTACTCGGTGACAACATTTATGTATAGAATCGAATATTTGAGAGTAAGCGGACCGTCTAAAAATATTGCTTAGGATTCATAAACTCATTTTATTTGTCACAACACCCTGCTAATTAGATTCACCCATCATAACAAATGTGTTGTTCCTAATTAACAGGTGCTAAATTCTCACAGAATTCATTTCACGTATGTGTTATGTATGGTAACATAATATTTGGTTAAGCATTTATCTAAAAATATCCACGTCTTATAGCAAATAGTACCGTAAGATGTAAATTCATGCCAAAAATAATAAAATAGAAAATAAAAAGAATCGCGAATAGTAAACCAGTAGTATATATGTAGTAATAGTTGAACTATTCACGGTTATATTTATAAAACGAATATATTGATTTTGATATTGAAATGAAATAGTTTGTCGATTGTATAATAATCTGCTTTGAATATTAACACAAAAACCAGTTTACGCGAATAATTTATTACATTCGTCATCGAATGATCTTAAAAAAGGTTACTTACGAAACTCCGTATTGGTATTATGCGGAACCCACGCGGTATTTAGATAGCACACTTACCTGAAAATAAATAAAAGAAATGTTATTAGTGCTATTCGAGGATTAACATAAATATAAAATGAAGTAATTCGCGAATTTGTGCAACCCCTGCCACTCCCATCACATATAATTTACATCCGCGTTTTAACAGTCATCGATTTTATATAAAGTTCCAGCTGGGTCCATATCTCGCGCATATATACGAAATATTTTATAAATAAAATTGAATTAAATATCGATAAATCAAATATGACTGCGGGTGCGAGATTTGCGGGGGTGGTATCCAAACAGCGCTCATCTAAAAATTATATTCTGTACACACACTAAACAGACACAATTAGTCATCATCAGTATACGCAATAATTTGTAATCGAAAAACATATCACCAATATCTAGATATTTTATCACAAATTACTTAGATAAACAGGTTGGTTTTGTGAGTCACGACACGATCTTAGGGCGTGCGCGCGCGTATATTGAATCACACAATCGATTATTGCGTTTATAAAAACAAATTTTATCACACTTTGGCATTAGAAAATATAAATTTTCTTTGAAATAAATTTAAAAATATTTTCCATGAAAAAATTTATTGAGTTGGTGAGTGATATCTTTTCACTAGTGTATACGAGAACGTACACCGAGATAATCTGAAAGTTTTACAAAACGTACTTAAATAATTAATCCTCTGTAGTGACTGCTTGTTGAATTTTTATAAAAATTAAAATATTAAAAAAGGCTTTAATTCAAGCGAATTGATGATGATCTACCGCCAAACAAAGTCATTGATATCATCATCCTCCAGACACTCCTCGCAAATAATGAACTCAACTGGTACTTTGGTAGTCCTTCCACTAGTAGTCGGCCAATTTTTAAATAAGGCGCTTTTCAATCATGGGACAGTTTTAATAGTAGCCACTATTGATAAGGAGTTAGCAATTTCAGTTGAATACAACTTTACTATCAGAATATTCAAAATTTTGGAAGCTCTACAATATAAGGGTTAACTCATAAAAACGCATTTATTAAACTTGTATGGTGTTAATACTTTAAATTACTCATACTTCTTACTTTATGACGACAAAGCAGAAGAAGAAAAGCAGTGGCTCGGACAAGTGTGCAAGTTACTTCTGAGAAACCACGAAAACTGTTCGACTGATACTCTACTGACACGGATCCCGTGAAATTTTCCAAAATGATAATAACCCATCTGCCAAAGGACAAACTTTGGTTAAAACCCAAAAACGTTGGATGACAAAGTTGCCAAGTCTACGATCCCACACGAAAACGATTGAATTCTGTGCTCATCCCTAATAATTTTTATGAAACTGACGGAGAAAATGAGAACCAAATTGAAAATTAACATTAAATTTAGATTTTTTAAATTATTTGTGTGACAAAACTGGCAATTTTTCACTATTTCGACAAAACAATTTTCAGAGGTTTTTTTTGAAAAAGTTTGATTATTTTTCAAAGGGGTAGGAAAATCATTTCCAGTTTTAAAGATACGAAATTTTGTTCTCCGACTATTTTCATATAAAAAACAGATACTCAACCCTTAAAATGAAATTATTGGAGCTCTTCAAAATATGGGTTAGTCCATAAAACATATTGCCACATTATCTAAGGCAGACAAAGTTTAATTTAAAAAACGATGGTTTTGTTGCATATTTTGGGCGCAGAATAGTCACGTTGAACAAATCTGTTTCTTTCTCGATGGACCTGAAACACGTTAGAATTTAAAAGAAGACTATCTCCAAGCTGAATGACAGCTCTGCTAAACATGACTCACATATAAGTACTAACAATTTCATATAATAAAATATTTTTTTTAATTTATGGGATAACCCATGTTTTGTAGAGCTTCAAAACTTTAGGTTATCTTTGTTTCTTTTGTGATAGAATATGTTTTATGACTAATATTATAATATTATATTGTAGTCAAAGAACGAAATTTTCGAGAAATCACATTTTTTAAAACAGGAATTGATATCTTAGCTTTCTCATATCCACAAATAATAATATCAATTATCTCATTTATTTAATTTGAAAACCTAAAATATCGATCGACGCCAGTCTCGTTTAGGGTCGGCATACAGCCAAATTTAAAATCTGTCAGTAACTACAGCAAACTAGGAAGTTCATGGAAATCAAATTGTGATCGTTATAAAAACAAATTATAGATTAAGAAGGAACAAATGAGGATCAGGATTCCTAAAAAAATATGTCAGTTGGACCTCACTAACATTTATATATCAAATATAGGCTATACTACTTTGAAGTATTTAAGGAGAATAATGAGATTACATGCTCTTTCATCACCCAACGGAGGTTCACCACCGCGTCGAGAAAGAAGCTATTAAAAACTTCAAATTTAATAACTCACTGTTGAAACTATCGAATTATCCAACAAACAAAACCAGTTAAGTCTGATTCGGAATTGTATTCCATATTTCGCATGAGGTTTTACGTAGTCAGAATTTTTAAATTAATGCATCATTGTAGTGATAAAACGGAATGATTGGAATCTGATCATCCTCGCTACAGCTTCGAGATATACCCAACCCTTCAAGCTCCCAATTTTACTGCAAGATGTACCACATATTGTTCCAATCTTACCTAGCGCTTAGCCTGGTATGACATTAAAGAATTATTCTTCCATTCAAAGCATTTAAAATGAGAAAAATTAAATTAAATTAAGAAAAATATTTTTTTTAAATTTAAATAATTTTAAAAGATAGCTTCTATCCGGCAAAACAGTTAACATAAGGACTGTAATGCTAATAGTCCCAAAGTTGTGAAATCTTGTTATATTAAGTAGATTTTTCCGCCACATGATAATTCCTAAAGAATCGCGTGGTCTGAATGACGTAAGAACGAAAAATTATTTTAATAATCACATCAAGTCAAGATTTTGAAGAGCCATGCCGGTTGTGTCGATATCCTCGATCGTTTAACTAGCGTTAAAAAACAATCAGCTTTAATGCCTGCACCGAAAAATGATTCGCAACATCAGAAGCAACCAAATAAAACCAAAGCACCTTTGAGAAACTGGGTTGGGAACACCACCAAGCGGCTAGAGGGAACTTACGACATTGCTCCACAAAGAACGTGATTACAGCTGATTCTTCTACAGAACCTATGCAAGGCGGTTCGTCTAGTAGTTCTCTGTACAAGAAGTATAAATTTCAACAGAAATCGCCAACTGCTGCAAAAAATACCAGGTTCCAGATAACTGCTACTAATCCCATTAATGTGGCGCTCAAGAGACACCTAGTAGTGACGGTAGTCGACAAAGCTCAGAAAAACTGATTGGGGTAAGGTAAAAAAAGGCTCAAGCCACCACCTACCGATAATTTTGAGGGAGGACTCCGGATCGACTCCATCCAATTGCAATGCAGGACGGTATTGGAATCAAATAGACTTGACAGCCTGTGCCACCCAACCCGACTTGATATTCCCTGCCGACCCAGAGGAAAACTACTAATGTGATCAGCTATGGGTACAAAAGTCACAAACATGACATATCGAGAGCAGGAAAGGGCATATCAAGAGGTTTCCAGCTTATTAATGAAGGCCCAACCTGCACTCAGGACGACAGTCAGTAGGAGAGTAGCGATCAATTGGAAACACTTTCGACCGACTCGGTCGAGAATAATGGGATCACTTAATAGATTACATGAAGAAGATTTAGTCTCAGGCGAAGAACCTCATATAATTCTGTCCTGAGTCTACCTAAATGTTTAGATTCTTGCAAAATCGGCCTTCACCATTGCAAGGCCACGTCGGTTGCTCTTTTGGTCAAAATTATTGCAGAGCGGATTGATATTTTGCCTTAATCGTTGAAGCTTGGGTCAGTGAAAACCCAGTATTTATACGTAGAATTCAAAATTACGCAGCAATGCTGATGTAACAACAACTTGTGGCCGATTTTATAAAGAACTGGAAGGTGTCCGATAGACCTTTTAGTAAATTTCGGCTATTGTGGCGGTCAAAAGGAACTCCAAATCATCTGTTTAAAATTGTTTGTATTTTTTTTTAAATAAATTTGTTCGTTTTGTTTATTTGTTCTTTTTTGTAAAGATATTTTTATCAAGAATTGTGGACTAACATGGGTGGCGATTTGGAAACGAACCACGTTTTTGTTGTTTACACGTGGTAAACAACCGGGTGGCGATTTAGAGTTATGCTACTAATTGCGTTGATATTGCGATATGTTACATTTGCGATACGTACGATTATAATATTTGGTTGCAATATTCTAACTGCTACAGGACTATCCCTGTGGGTGTTCAACATACTACCCATTTAGCGTTACCTTAGTTTCAGCTAAACTCAAAGTCAGCCTGAAACTTTATCGTATTACGAGGAGTTTATACCTAAGACGGGAAAAAGATTTTATTGCAAGACCGTATTCGCATTTTCCTGGACAGACAGGCTTCGATTAAAGCATTAAAGGGATTTCAGATCAATTCAATATTACAACCCGCAACAGACCGGCCAAGATCCATACGGCTAATATCTCTGTGAAGGTGTCATATCAGCATTATTGTGAGTTTTATTACAGGATACTATCCTAGTGAAAGAAGTGAACAGATTTCTTACTTGATTACTGGGGCACTTGCGAAGATGATGAGGAGAAGAAAACGTACTCCGTTTGCTCTGCTCTGATAGATCCTGTGTTAAATAAGAACCTTCGTTGAAAACGCTGGATGGTTACAAGCATCAGGTTTCCAACCTAGCCTAACCTAACGTAGCTCCAGCAAACGGGTGAGAAAAATTTATTAAAAATATGGAACCCGCCCTAGTAGCTGCACTGTCCAATATCTTGCTCTATTTCGATGGTGCAATCCTAGGATTCTACTGTAATTTGAACAAGAGTATTATATCCTTGGCAAACTGCATAAATTGGCGCCAAGATAGAAGAAGTAGTTGATCTATATTAAGTAGCCTCACATTAAACACCTCGAGGAATATCCTATTGAAAGCCAGTGCCGTAACTACAATATATTATCCGAACGTAGAAGGTTAATCAAAATAATCCTTGTTAAAGGATGCATTATCATTAAAGCTCGCATTTGAAAAAAATACTGATTCAAACACGGGCTTGCGACAATCCTTAGCTGTCCATAAATCTTTCGATCGATAAGTCAATGGCAAAGAATCATTGAAGTTGAATTTTGTTAACAGCTTGTCGGTTACCATGTTGATTCATGACTTGAGAGGACTAAATTTAGTCACATTTGGAGTTACCCGAGCTCTTAAGACACGTAAAAGACTGTAAGAAAATATAATCAATCAACTGCATGAGATATATTTAAACGTTATAAAGAACCGATGCATTGAGAAAGAAACACTGAAGCCTGCCTACCAAGGGCCATGTAAAACAAGAAGACAGCGAATCAGTTAGTTAAGTTGGCCAACCACAGTTTTATTAATTCAATTGCCACGTTCCAAACAATAACTACTAAAGATGGATTTGGAAGATGCGATAAAATACCTGTATATTCTAGTGAAAATCAAGTTCTTCCAGCTAGCCAATCTGTTTCAGAAAACTAACAATAAACTCATTCAACAAGGCGAGGAATTGACATAAGGAGCCAATGTGAACCAGCTAGTTGTCAAATTAGACAAGGTACGTGACGCCAAACTGGAGAAGCCAATTGGTGGCCAATTTACTGAGCTGCTTAACCAGCAGAACTAAATTATACGGGTCCAAGAGAACCAAATAGAAGAACTGTTTCTCAATTCCGAATTGCAGAAGGAACAGGAAGGTAAAATTAAAAAGTTGATAGCCGCTTGAAGAGGCATTTTCCATACATCGATGACAAAGTTCTACAAATAAGCGATAGTGTTGTCGGAAGCTCAAAAAAGTTTTGGAATCTCCAACGATCGATGACAAAACTCAATTCGGGGACATTAGTTATGGGCAAGGCTCAATTCAAATAACGTTAGCAGTGATAAGAAGCACGAGTGAAACAAACGATTATAAAAGTGAACACATAAAAAGTCTAAGAAGATGCTTCAAGTGCGAGAAGTTGAGATTGTAAGCAACGAACGAACGTTCATTTTACGAGGCAACCTGATTTCCGAGTAAAAGAATATGATAACTGGCGATTAAAACAGAGAAGTAGGCGTAGCGGAGAGTGTCCATGAAGATGAGTCGAAACGCTATTCACCAAATAGCAAGAGGAAAAATTTTCTTTATACACTTTGGTCCACTTTTAAATTTTATTGCAAAATTAATTTTCTATTGAAACACAAAATCCTGGAATTGAATAATTTAGAACAGTGATGCACAAGTATATACATAGGTGCGGGCATTTGAAGTGCATTGAAGGGGTAGACTAAGCTTCTCCCCGGATAACGATTATGTTTCCCAATGCTTTAGGATTTTAACTAGAAGCTCATAATGTATACCCTAGGGAACCACGAAAGAATTTTGGTTATTTTGTTTTTACCACACGCTTAAACATTTTTATAATAAACCCCTAAAATACAAATTATTTGTAGTCAACAACACAAACGTATACAACAAAATTTACATTTCGATTTCAAAATAACACTTTTGGTTTTTTCTTATTTGCAGAACTTCCTTCCGGCTTCACAAATATGAGTCTACTCAACTTTACATCGATCTAAAGATATACAGTGAATGTGTGTCTATCCACCATATGTATCTACTTGCCCATAAAAAATTCTCGCAAGACATTTATACGCGATCCATATTTGGTTCATTTCCGGAAACAACTTATACCATAAGATTTCTGAATGGGTCTTGTACTTATTATAATATTTTGGTAACGGTAAATTGTCGCATTAAATATTTTTTACAATGCAATTTGAATTACAATTACTAAAAAGATTGCGGGAGTTCTAGTGCAACTATCGGAAATATTTTAATAACAAAAATTTTGTCGTTCAGTGATTTTAATTTTAACAAATTGAAACATTTGTTTAGTTGTGCAGTGTATCTAAAAATGTTCAGCATGAACGATTTTGTTGTAAACCATAAAGCTACATAAATTTTTGTTTTCTATATACTTTCACTTGTTGTAAAGACCTCCCGCCAATTTCGCGAAATTGTTACCGCAAACGGAAAAAGGTATAGTCGTCGCTATAAAGGAAATCGAGTACAATGACGTCGTGCAACATAAAAGTCTACATCAAACGTAAAATGACAACATGAAAATGACATAAAAAAAATACCGGAAAATTAACTATACACAGTTCAGGTGAAGGGATGGGGTGTTGATATCAACAAAAAGGCAGCTACAGCACTGCACACACAATAGAAACCGAAAACTCTATATTACATGATGACGTTAATTGAAAACTTGTGTGTTTGGAAATACAATGAAAACATGGAAAATTATACGCGAGTGGAAAAGGGAAGGGTATCTACTGTTAAGACGTCAATCAAGAAAATTTGGTACCGTTCTTTGTTTTTTTTATAAGCCAGATGTACGTAAATAAATTTCCATTTTATATACAGTCTGTCCATTAAATTCCCATAATACTCGTACACGAACGCGTATTATGAAACACTTTCAAATTAAAAAAAAAAATGTTTTTCGATTTTTGGAAAAACTCAAGAAAAATTTATGATTACACAAGTCGAGAGAGTTTATTTTTAATTTATTCGTTCTAAATTTACAAACAACAAAAATAAATTTAATGAATGATCGAGTTAATTATATGGAAAATTAAACGAGTTTTTCATATCATTATTATTGTAACCCTGAGATGAATATTTGTGGTAAGAACTGTAATAAGTTGTAAACGCGAATTATAACGCGACATAATCGATTTATAATTGAGCTCAAATTTACATAAATTAGATGTAATATAATATGAGTATGGATATGGTGTATGGCATTGATTGATACATTGCGGGAGGTTTAGTACGTTCACATTCAACTGTGAAATAAATGAAAAATTTGGAGGTTTTGAGTAATATTAATTGAGTATGTTTCCAAATATTAGGCCTAGTTTACAAAACTCTTTTCTACATTTTATATCAGCATTATTCACCCTAACTTTACTTCTAAATCGTTTAAAACTAGCTCAAGTCAATTATTCACCAATTTCTCTCAAGTGAACCACTTGATGTCTGCTGTATATTAAAATAGTCGTATTCATCAAGCAGGAAGGGGTTTTGGAACCGTGGAATTTATTGCTTACATAAACCTTTTAATTTAAGAACATGCGAGTATTTGTGTCCTATGACCTTAGGTATTACCTTCCATTCAAATAAACCCCAATGAACTTAGAAGAACTCAAAAACAACCAAGTGTTTAATAAAATGTGTTTATTAACCCCAATGAACTTAAATTATGATACAGCTGACTGTGACAACCTTAATTAGGTTATCCTTTCCTGACATACATCATATACTCGGGCCTGTACTAAAATTGTTTTATTTAATGATTCAGTGTACGTCACTAGTCGAATATATTAAATGACGCTAGATATTCGGCCATCGATCTTACATTGTGATTTTCATTGTCATACAGACGAAGGTGACTAATCGACTCGATATTAGCGATATCTCAACCTCCTGTCGTATTAAAATCGCAAGTTACTCGAATCTTAGAGATTGGCTCCCAAAGCGACTATACAGTGATTTTGAAATTAAAATGACATGATCCCTAATTGCGGAAGGTGTTAATGTTAAAAAAAAAAAAGAAGAAATTTTACGGTGTGTGTTAAGCAACGGTTTAGATCTATTAAAAATGGCCAAATTTTTCTAAAAAAAATTTGATATTTTCATAATACCAATCGATTGAGAAATGGTTTAGTTTCATCCAACTAACCCGTTTTCTTAAATCACATCCGAAAGGTCCACTTAAATTGGCCAACTATTCAAAGGCACGTCAAGAATTTATAGAAAATACCCATTTTCGACATATAATCTAAGTTCTATTTCAAGCGATTGAGAAAGAACTTAGTTCTATTTTGAATGAGCCAATGTCATTGCGAATCGCAACATGCGATTGTTCAACCGGAGGATTCCAAAATGAATTTTCCGCTCTCCATTGCAGTTGCTTCGAGAAGAAACATTTTAGAAGGATGACCGTTGTACTGGAAAAAGAGAATTTCAAAACCCTTGGCACAAACATATAATTTTATAACGTTTAAGTATAATGGACCGCTAAATGTACAGACAGAATATATAATTAGATAACTAATTTTACAAATCAATATTGATATTCATAACAATCAACATATTCGAAATCGTGCGGTTAAAACAACCATATTTACACATGGCTCCGTAAAGCAACCAACCCAAAATGGTGCAACATCCCACAACATAATGCAGCATCATTGCTGGCACTCGACCACCCCTGCTATCATTTTTTTCAGCAACTATATTTATAACTAGAAACAATAGAACTGGAACTCCATCGGCGGTTCGCCTAAGCAAATGTTCACACAAACCCTGATCGAATTAGGACTCATCACAAACTATCCTTGATACTAGAAAACAAACCTTCAATGTTTCAAAATGTTCATCAAACACATTTGAGCTGAACAAAAATTAAAACTGAGAACCCCAACCCACCTGAGGATTCCCTAAATGAATTTTCCCCAAATCAGCTCCATTGCAATTGGGCGACATAATTTGCCGGATTTTTAAGGGTGGGAAATAATGACCCAGGTGAAGAAACATCCGATTAAGATATTGAGTTGCTGCATTTAATTTAGACAAATACCTTTAACTGAAAATGATTACTGGGATTTGATCAAAAAATTTAGGGACTCGCAAGGATTGATGTGTAAACATGTTAGATTGTAGCACATAATCCGAGAACTCGGTTAAATCAATTATTTAGTCCCATTCAAAGAGGACATTTTGAGAACCATAATCGGAACCCACATTGATATCCCACAATCATCATTATCGAAAACCATCATAATAGGCCTAGTTCCATTTAAACTAGCAATTTTTCAGTCATATCCACTCTGACTTCCAGAGTCTTATACACAACTAGCTAATTCATGACTATAATCTAGTTAGCGCATTTTCGTCGTTTTACGAAACGTGCGCTGATTCGGATCAGGTCAAACGTCAAGCGAAATGCGGCTAATTGCGTTTTCTTCATACAAAGTAAATTATATCATAATCGATTGAGAAATGGCTTAGTTTCGTACAAACTGTAAATTCTCGAGAGCCACGTCATGCTACACCATAAAACATCTAGATGCGATGCAACAAGACACAACAAGGCGCAGCTTAGCGCGATATGATGCAACATGAGATTAATCAATGATGAGTTTTTTAATTAAAGCATAAAAATACAGCCACAGAGACCTTATGAACATAACTGGTTAGAAGTAAATGGAATATTCTATAACTAAAACGTGAGGTTAGAAAAATCTTGAAGCACGCGTTTGAATCTAACGACGACCTTACACGCTTAGTTCATATCTACCACAATATAATATTCGTGATTTTTACAGATAATTAATTTTATCTTTAATCTGACATAGCAGAGATCACCACTCTAGCATCAAGCTTTCCCTTGCAAAACAATTTTTGTAACTCTGTATTGACTAAGTCCTTTAAAACTAAAATTATTTTACTTTTTAAGAAAACTACATGTGTCTTTCAAGAAATTTTTTCTTGATTAGAGAAGGTCAACAAAATCTTGGGAGAAAATAAAAATACCACTAAACATTTGTCATTCTGCCATGAAATAAAAAATAAACATTTGAGAAAAGTAGTTCTCATAATAAGAAATGAAATTAACAACAAGAAAACGATTTCTTTCAGTGAGAAATTTATACTGGACCAGAGAAAAATATATCCGAATATAAGAAAATTATAATTTTAGATACATAAATCATTTCGAAATTAAAAATCAAATTAAAATAATGTTTGCCAATAGAAGACTACAAAATTTGAATTTTATATTTAACAGAAGAAATTCTAATTTAAATAAAATATAATAATAAAATTCTTTGAAAAGCAAATTTCACTTAATTTCCATTTATTATCGGTGCAATTATATATCTCATTTCTTGCACCACATGAAAATGTTCTTCTAGCGTTCTGTGAAATATGGCTTATAGAAGTTCAAAAAAAAATTAATGCACTAAAAAAATTATTACAATATTCTCCCGAATAGCAATATTATAAAAGATCTCCTCCGTTTATGTCAGCTATAGCTAAATCGATTCTTACATAGACCACCAATTTAAAAGCACTTCGATCATCTCTATATAATTCAAGTAATAACTTTCATGTAACATGTTTCCCAAATAATAAAACTATTTAACTTTTAGAAAGTAATTTGCGCCTTTCCGAGAGGCGGGTCAGAGAAAAAATGAAAACGTCATCACCGCGTCAAGCGACCATTGCGACAGTTAATACAAATTTGGGTGACCACATGGGAACGCAAAGAAGGATACACAAAAATGGAATGAAATGGAAATACCTACCCCCCTGGCATGTCAGTATACCCGTATGGAGTAATAAATCATTAATCTGAATATATGTAACTTCAGAATTTTACTGTTCTAGCAAAAACTAAAAAGTGTTTCGGAGGAATTTGAGTTTCGAAATTATAATTTGTGGAACATATGTTTGCAATATTGGATGAAACATATTTAATGATTTAGTTTTGGTGTGGAACATATTACAGTTCACGAATTGTCAGTATGTTGTGAAATTTATTTCGTTGCTTGTTAACTAAACGCTTAGATTATTGCCTAAGTAAAGTGTGGGACCTATTTTATTTTTTTGTTAATACATGCGATATCAAAGGTTGTAAATTTTCTGTGAAAACTGATAATTAAACATAACTGTTTATATATTTACTCTTGAAATTAATGCAATCGTTATCTGTTATCATAGCAGATTACAACGATCTTTTAAAAAACTTAAATTTATTTCCATCGCTGTACATCAAAACATTTATAATACAAATTCCATTTTCCTTGGCAATTTTCCAAAAACAAAACAAAAATGATAAAAAACCAAATAAAAAAATTAAAAACTTTCCTTCTTCTTACATAACATCTTAGGCTTATTCTTCTTGCTTAATATACATTTAAAATTTTATTGTGTTGTTTTTGTGTTCGAACGATGATACTTACCGTCATCATTTATACAATTCTATAGAGAAAAAAAATTCCGCCTTTTTATTAACTTTCCTTATACACATCTACAGAAACTCATATATGTAATACCCAAACAGTATGTCTGTATGTCGAGTTGCTACACTCGTTGTTATCTGTAGTACAAAATTGGTTCATAAATTAAGTTCCAAAAACAACAAAATTCTTAATAAATCCACTCGCAAGTTGTGTGTATATGCGAGAACATTTTATTCAAGAGGGGTTCTAAAAATAATAATTAATTGGTTAATTAGAGTTTGGAAAGGGAATGGAGAGATAGTAAACCACGATATTTATCCAAAGATCGTGGTCATAATTTAATAGAACACTTGTAGTTTGAAGTTGACCGGCAGTACGAGAGTATTTATATACCGCGCGCCATTTTCATTCCTCCAAACACGGTGAAAGGTCGTTTTGTTTGTTACATATTCAGTAAACTTGGCAAAACTTCAACCAAATTTTTTATTTTATGTTTAATTAAATTTATATCACGAAGTTATCTCTCACTGTCCAATAAAATACGAAAACAGCGCGTCACAACATGATCAATGAAACGAAACTGATTTATATACGTAAGTACACACTCGTGTACATTGTTGTCGCGATTTTTGTAAACAAAAAATCGCGGACAATGCGAGTTTAAAAGGTTGGCGTCTGATTTCTAGATATGAGTATAGCTATTGTTCCAATTACTCCAATTTTTAATTAAAAACATAAATTTCGTATTATGTATTCGTAAATGCACGCCTATATAGATAAGGATAGATATGTAGGTGTGATTTGTTTGGGTTTAGAAGTAAACTGGATTGAGAAATATGTTATATCTTATCAGAATTACGTTTGTTGCGTATATATTTGAATGACGGCAATCTATCGTATTGTATACAGGAAGTAACATCGTTTAAATCTGCCAAAAAACTATTTAGCATACTTGAAGTAGTATACATATTAAGGCGAATAAATTATAACCCCTTATTTAAACAGCTACGACTATGAGAGTTGTCTGAAATTTATTTTTATATCTTTAAGTAGTCTCCTTGTAAGCCTATACACTTCTCCCAGCGATGCTGGGAGAAGTGTATAGGCTTACAAGGAGACTATTTTCTCTGCAAAATAGTTGTGTACGAAGGATACTCGATACTTTTTTCATTTTCACGAAAACGCTCATATCGACTCACTCAAACGATTGTTAAACAACTGCACGTCCAAAATGGCTGATATTTAGCTTACAACCTTTCAAGGCATGCACACATACTCCCCGCACTTTTGTTAGCGAGTGCTGCCATCTTCATGTTGCGGATGTCGTGTTCCATCTGTATTTTGTTCTAATAAACCGTGGGCTGGCTATATAATTTAAAGGAGGATAAAACGTTTAGGTATCCAAATCAAAACAATTTTTATCTTATATTAAACATTTAGAAAGTGAAAAAGCCCAATACAATTGGTGCATTGTTTTATAACAGAAAATGTTATATTCCAATGCTCCAATACCAACAAAAACTTGCACAGACTTGCTTACCCAAATATTTTAACCCAATCAAAAATTAAACAACATATACTTTTTTTCCTACATTTTAATCTTACACGCTTTGGATTCTACGTTTTAGACTCTAGCCACATTTGCTGAATAAATGAATTATGTCCCACAATTTATTTAAATAAGAAATGTTGTAGAGATGCACCAAAATAAATTCAGAAGCTAGTTGATTATATTACACCTTTGAAGCAATATGTTCCACATGTAAAAATTCTAGATTTCGCTAATAAAACGGCCGTCACATGATTTTAAGATGTTTAACAATGTTCGTTCTTCGCCAAAACAGCCCTATCTTTATTCAAGATTCAGTAACTTATATGAAACCATTTCACTCAAACATGTTCCACAACATAAAATTACGTTTTCATGTAGCTACTGATATGAAAAGATTTCACCAAAATATATTCCACAACATAAAATTATATGTCCAACTTTTTAAAATATGTATTGCGAAATATTTTTCTATAGCAAATTTAACTCCGCTTCAAATATTTTCTTGTTTTTATCAAAGTAACAACGGTTACGAAGAGATTAGAACTAAAAGGACAAAATAACCTACAACCCACCAAAAATCTTTATGTTTTTGCCTAAACAGCAAAAGTATTTATTAGACTAGTAGGGGCATAATTTCCATCTACTAAAAAAGAAAATTTGTGGGATTTAATTTTTAGGTGGTAATTTATTTCTCACTCTCGTTTTTTTAGCCATGGATTAATGGGACAAGAAATATTTTCCATTCCACAAGGAGAGATTAAGAGAAAGTAAGTTTTAAATATTTTATGTTCCACAGGTGCCAATCATTTCAAAAATTAAGAAATATAGTCTAAAATATTCTTACTTAAGTATAGATAAATTCACGCATTTGTATTATAATCTCGTTTTTCGAACAAACACAATTCTTACAGTTCGTTTCAGCATTTCGAGAAAACTATATCCTAACAAAAATTTCAAACCCATTGAACTTTATTTTGCTGTAAATATCTAGTTACATAGAAAATTTAGAACATGTTCCACAAGAACATTAATATTATGGATACTTTCACACGCTTAGATTCCACAAATAAAGATTTAGTTTTAAATACAATCCCAATAGAATTATTTTAATTACTAATTGAAATATATTTCACATTTCCGGACATATGTTCCACAAAAATTCCTAAATTTTGAAATTAAGCTACGGGGTTATTCCAGTACACGATTTTATGAGATTCAATTTCTATATTTACTAATAAACAGCCTAGTCTTAACCAAAGTTGTAGTTACCGGTGTGAAATCATTCATCCTAAAATATACCTTACACTATAAAAATTAACCTTCCTGAGCGAAGTACGATTGAGAGCACGATTTTATCAGGTTCAGTGCAGCGACTAATCAAAAACATAAAAGCTTCCGTCCAAAAAGCCGAAGTTGTTTATTAACCGACTTTGTACATAATTTTAAGTCACAAAAAAAAGTTGTGGAAATTATGATTTAATAGGTAATTTAGCTTTCACGCTGTTCTTTTTAACGGTGGTTTATTAATGAGACCAGAAATATTTTTCTATTGAAATGATTTTCAAAGGCAATAGCGAATGAAGCAAACATTTAAATAATTTATTTAATAATTATACAGATTTCACAGATACCAATCACTCCAAAAATTAAGAAATATTTTCCAAAACGTTCACCCCCAACTTAAGGCCGCCACTAAATTGTATGTATAGTTAATTTGTTTTCTGAACACACAGAACTCTTTACTTTATTTGGTAGTAAATTTCCTCACAGTAAATTCAAAAACATGTCTCACAAAAAATGTACATTCTTATTCTTTCGAGTATTAAGTTCCACAAACAGAGAAGAACATTCCACTTAAAAGCGTAATAAGAACATTATACTATACCAACAAAAACTTGTTAGACAAGTTATGACAAGACAATTATTTTATTTCCAGTAAACAGACACTAACTACACCGTACACTATAGACAACCTGTAAAAGATTTATTTATTGCTATTATTGGTTGTGAAAATTCAAATTCAAAAATCATGAACAACCACACAACTCATTCGCCGTCCTACAAACCATCCCAAAGGAAATTCTAAAACTAATAGATATATTTCGAACTTTTGTAGACATACGTTCCACAAAAAATATTGAATTTCAGTAATATAAAGGCCTTCTTACTGTTCCAGAAAATGAAACTTAATTTTCTGTGATGATGTTCTATTGTTTACTAATAAACAATCTTTACTTAACCAAAGTTGTGGTTACTGATATGAAATTATCACACTGAAATATGTTCCACACTATGAAATCAACCATTTATAACATATCGAAATATTTTTCCAAAGCAAATTTAGCCTCTTTGTGAAATGATTCTACTGAAATGGGTTCCACAACATAAATCAAATGTTTAACGATAAAAAATATTACGAACAAATTTCTCAAATCAAAACACAGACAAAACCAATACTTTTCCCTGTAATCAAAGCTGGCATATTACTCATAACATCTATAAATATTTAATTTCGAAGACGATCGAAAATCCCTTAATTTTGAGCTTCAAAATTTTTACTTTACTAATCTGTTTAAATTTACTAAGAGAAAAACTATTTTCAAAATTTAGCATGTTTAGGTTCCACAAACATAAAGACTAACAAAAATAATAACACTTATTACATTAATTACTTTACTTTAGAGAAGGGGCATTTATTCCATAAGAACGTTCCACATAAATCAATTCACCAAAAATTGGAAAGATTGAATTAATACAGGTATGAGAAAAATATCAAAGGAAGTATTTCAAACCAGAAGTTAGGGAACGAAGGGACACAAAAATTACTTATTTGTAAATATTATGTTGTTTTGGAGCGCGCGTACCGCAGAGAGAGATAATGCGACGACAACAATACCATTGGTCACGCAACCGATTCTTGCTTTAGTATATATTTGGTTGACCGCATGGAAACATCATAAACTTAATTGTTGAAATGGAAGGAAAAGCGAGATACTCCGCCCCCGGTATCTTCATTCAGCAACTCGTATGTCCCCTTCAAGCAGCATCGGAAGACCGCTAGTATTCAATGGACCACACACTAATCCGAAAGTAACCGATTATGTAGTGCCAGCAAACTACAAAAAATTTGAGATATAAGGTTTTCAATTATGTCAGCAACATAGCTCTGTCCATAGCTTTAAAGGATAAAAAGTTTCAATTTTTTTTTAATAAGGAATAAACTTAAATTTTCATTTTCCATTAACAAAAGGGAATAGTTTAAATTTTCTAAATATTTTAAAAATTAAAAAACAGCGCCTAGTTTAATTGAATTTGATTTCATCTTTAACATAGATTCCACAGAATTAAATTGTTTAATGTTCTAAACAGGAGCCTCCTAATATGTTTCAAACGCAATTCCGAGAGCTATCTTTTTCTTATAGTTGTCGCATTCGTTAGATGCTATTCGGGGCCCGAAATATTAGTTACTGTTTGGATACCCTGTGGTGTCCAGAAAATAGTTACGATTGAATATTTTTAATGTGTCACGTGTTAAATATTTTCTTTAATTTTCAAACTATAGCTTATGATTTTTATTCCTAAATATTTTTATTGAAAGTATATTATTTCCTAAAAATTCATAAACAATTTCCATTCCTAGTTAAATTTTATAAGTTTCACAAATTTTTAAATTTAGGATTATGAAAATTGTTTTTAGGTTTGGTTTCTGAATATAGCGTAGCAGAATGTGATAAAGGTCTATCGATTTCAAAGTTGGTGAATCCGTAGATTTGGATTCAGAGTTGTATTAAATTTGATTTGTACTGTGGAACTCTGTAACTTGTGAGATTAGGTTTTAATATGCCCTAGCAGATATGACCTATAACGTTTATTAGAGATTTTTTTGAGATGTACTCGTATGTCCCACAGTTGCCAAATTGAATACCTGATTTTATTTATTTCTTAACTTAAGTTCCACATTTTTATATTTTAACCAAATTATGTTCCAAGCACGAAATTGTATTAATGAACTCACAATGATTTGGGATGATTATTTTAAATAAATTAGGAAGCAGGTTCCACTCCAAAATTGAACATATGATCTACAAATCATTCTAATGACTGTGGGGTTAATATCCGATTTTGTTTGTAAAAAAATTTACATTTTTTAACCAAGTTTCATAAAGGTATGTTCCGAGCAGGGAATTAAATTAATGAACTCAAAACGAGTCGTTCGACTATTTTGGATTATACGAAAACAGAAACATTTATAATATAAAATGAGAAACAGATTCCCTATGAAATCAGAACATATGTTCCATATATTTTTAAACAAGCGATCGATGGCCTGATTCAAGGATTTTAAAATCTGAAATATTTATGTATTACACACTCTTCAACATTTTTCCATGTACGAAATAAAATCAACGATAATAAACGATCTGGTTTGACTATTTTGGTTTACTAAACCAAACGAAATATAGTAGTTATTGAGAAATCTAATCCACGCGAAAACTGGAAATATGTCCCACAAATCATTTGAATACAAGTATGGTAATACCTATTTTTAAACAAATGAACGATTTTTCAGAATTTTAGATATGTCCCACATTTGTCAGATTGACCATCTAATTATATTGTATCTTTCTAAACTAAAGTCTCACAATTGTTTCCTGATTTAATAAAATTATGTTGCTACCATTAGTTTACTAAGTTATACGAAATATTCACTAAGCCTTAGCCTTACTTAGTAAATTGAGAAATAGGTTCCACTTATACACTGAACGTGTGTGAATAAATTAATGATTATACTCAAGAATTTTATGAGATGTTTAAGAGAATGTTTAAGAGATATATGTCCTACAATTCCAAATAATCTTATTTTATTATCTTTGTAAGCTTATGTTCCACATTTTTACGTTTTAAAAATTATGTTCCTAGCACAGAAATTAACTAACGAATTAAAAAAATGGTTTACTAAGCCATAAAAATACAGGCCATGTGAAAACTTAACAATGATGCTCTTGGTCAAAATGAAACGTATTTGTTTGGAGTGGATTTTTGATATCAAAATTTGTAAATGGTAATAACAAATAAATAAATTGAGAAACAGGATCCACATGGAAATTCAACACATGCTTCACAAATCATTAGAATATATGCTTGGATGTTACCATATTTTTAATAAATCATCGATTGTTAGATACAGGGATTTAGATCAGTAAACTTCAGTTTATTTTAGAACAGTCGAAATTGAACTAAAGCAACTAATTTGGTTCACAGGAATAACATTAAATTTATGGTATTTGACCGATATATTGTACATTTTTAAGAAGGAATTTTAATAACAGACCAATGATACGCATTCCATCTATGTATAGATTAAATTATTATGAAACCCTAAACCTAAAATAGATCGTTAAATATTCCATCACAGATACGAATAGTTAAAATTCACAAAAACTGTTAGCAGATCAGCATTCCATAAAATGATAATTTAAACATACAAAACTAATAAAAAATGTTTTCACAGAATTCATAAACTCATAAAATTTAACATAAATAAACCAAAATTAACTTTGGCAAAATGATGAATCCAAAAAAAAAATTCTCATAGCTCAAAATATATGCTTTGAATGATTTCTCCAGCCGGTGCGAATTAGTTACGCACTTATTCGCAATTTTTATAACTAGCGCAAAATTTATCTTATAGAAGTATACCATTTATGGCCACATGTATAAATTCCTTCCGTAATACAGGTTTGCACTGGATTCAGTGATTTAGGCGATTTTATCACTTTCTTCGCTTTAACACATTTCACGGCACACAAGAATTTTGCATCCGCGGTTAAATTTTTTTTCACCGCCCCTAAAGTTTTTGATGCACTGCAATTGAGCACTTTCACTGAATTTACCGATTTTACAGCACCGATAGCAACCACTGCATTCAAATTTTTTTTAACCGGAACCATTAAAACAAAACAGCGTGGTTAAGCACACAATAACACTGTGACAACTACAACACTAGTTGCTACACTGCACTTTACCTAGAGATATAGTTGAGATGTAGTTTGCTGAGTAGTGATCTCTCCCCATTTACTATTATTATACAATTTTTCAAATTTCAAATTCAAAACGAATCAGATTAACAAAAATATATTTATAAAAAAAAATCGTACACAAAAAGAAATGGAAACAGTTAAATTAAAACCACGATTCAAATTGATGTAATAAAATAAATAGTTTTCTTCTCGCCAAAATCTCGTATATTATATTGACTTCGACGCAGTCCAATTTTTATAAACCAAAAACCAAAACTAAATTCAACGATCACGTATTAATTCAATTTTTTTCTTTTTAATACAACTATGATTAACACGACGGAACGAATCGATCGAATTAATTGAAAATCATGGTCACATTGCGATCGTATACGCTATAAAAATGATAGATCTAAGTTTTTATATTAAGTGAAGATCACGTTAAAAAAGAGGATTTATGATCGGATTTTAATTGCAAAAGAAGATTTAATACGATCACATAAATAATAATAATACGTAGAGGGCGGCACCGAGTGAAGATCACGATAAAAGTATGCAGATATTATTGGACCCCTATTGCAAATTTACACGATCACACCTCGATCAGCGGCGACCGCTTAATTCTACATACTTAATGGGCGGGAAAATACTTGATCGCACTCGATACCAAATCATATTACGAGTATACTTTGTAAAATATTTACATTGTAAAGTTTGTGTAAAAATAAACATATTTCAAAATTTCTAATAAAAGTCACGTTTCGTTTATAAAAATACAACTTTGTATTAGATCATGAACTCCGCATACTGCAAAACTTGTGTTATATTATGGTGCATGTACCAACAAATTAATTGTGATAATGAACTTAACAACAATAAATCTTAAAGTTTGTAGTACTCTTCTTTACTTGATACAATTTGATTAAAATATTTCTTTTGTATACGTAATGAGTGTATATAGGAGTACAAAACACTGTATGAGATTTGTTTATTCGAATGAATTTTATAAATAAATCTGTTTGTTTATTTATTTATTTAAATTAACGCGATCGTATTTTAACTTTTTTCTTATTGTTATAAGACTTGCATCTTACTTATTGTGTTGTGTTGTGATGTCTGTGTGAAAAATGCATTTTAATTTAATGTGCGAAATGTGTATACTTACTAATTTATGACAGCTTAAAAACGATTTGTTTTGATAAACGTGACACTTACCTAGAAATAAATGAAAATAAATATTAGAATTAATAAATGTCTGATTGTTTGGTTGGAAAATTAATCGGAACTAGAAAGGTCAAAATTAAGGTCAAAATATCGATATAAATGTATGTTCTTTCTTTAATAATGATTTAGTGCAATTAGACCAAGGTACAAATGAAAAGCATAATAAATTAGCACTAGAATATGATAAAATTATTTAGTACAATTTATTCAATATAGCTAACTGTCTAAACAAAGAACAGGTAAACTCGATTTGAGCTATTGCAGTAAAGATGATTAATTGTATGTAAAACGTTTGTTGCTAAAATACTGTAAAATAGTAACATTTTAGTACAGTTTTCATTTTGCTGGATTTGTTCAAAATATGGTACTAAATGCATGTACTAAATTCGAGATAACAAAAAATTTTGATCACATTGTCACTGTAATAATTTGTACTAAATATGTCTTGTACTGAACAATTATAGGATATTAGTTCAAATCTTCCGGCTAAAATAACGTATGGTGCCTTAGACCAAATTTAGTACTCAATACAGACATACGGTCAAAAGCGGAAGTTTCAAATAAAACGTAACCGATAATTTTTTAACAAACTTGCAGTTTAATATTGAAGTTTAAACCAAAAAATTAATTTAGTGCAATATGTAGTAAATAAATTAACGATTGCATACAAATTTTATACAATTTTAGTACAACAAATCATATAGTTTCAATTATTTTATAATTAATAAACCAAACAGCTCAGTTTTCTTAATCAAAGTAATTATTGCCTAATAAATCGACTCTTATAGGGTGTTCTAAAATAGTAGTGAATTTAATTGTGTTTAGTACAGAAAATTCATTTACATATACATTTATATTAGAGAGTAAATTTTGATGGATAAGTTCCATCTTATTCTAATAACACGATTTCATATTAAAGTGTAAAGCTAACAAACTTTGTTTATGGTTTAGTGCAACTATTATAGTTAAAAATTAAACGAACGTAGAATTAGAACAATTTCAACGAATTTTCTGAAATTTTAGTGCAGTAAATCATATATATATATATATATAGACTCAAGTTTATTACAATTATTACACCAAACACACATTTAAATATTTATGTTAAAGAAAATTATTCAAAATTTATTTTTAAGAAATTTTAGTACATGTTTTAAGACACTTAACAGAGCTTTAAAAATTTCAAATTATTTTACAGCTAATTACTTCCAAATCAAAGCAATGAATAACTAATAAATCAAATCGACTGTTGCAAGGTATTCTAGCAAGGAAGTAAACTTAATTGCATTTAGTACATAAAAGCCAGTTTTCAACTAAATTTAAACTTAAGTTTAATTTATAACTAATATGCGTATTCTGATAACACACGATCTAATTTCGCTACCAAATTTTATTTATGGTTAGTGCAATTGATATGGTTAAACGCTTTACAGACGTAGAATTAGAACAATTTCATACGAATTTACTGAAAATTTAGTACAGTTTCAAATTTATTATTATTACTACACCTGCGTTTGGTGTAGTAATAATAATAAACACTTATGTTCCCAGCTAATTACATTTAAATCAAAGTAATTAATACGTAATAAATCGATCGTAGCTGTTCTAAACTAAAAGTGAGTTCCAAAGTATTGAGATTTCAACATTTATTTATGGTTTAGTGCAATTTATGCAAATTAGTATTTATGTTAAAGAAAATTGTTAAACAAATCGTGGGTTTGATTCGAGACCACATCTAAATATTTGTGAAATTTTTAGCATACAAGCAAAAAATTGTGATTAAGTTTTGCCTAATTACTTCTAAATCAAACTAATTATTAAATAATAAATCAATTGTCGTAAGGTATTTCAAAATGGAAGTGTATTAAATTGTTTTTAGTACAGAAGAGCAATTTTTAATTAAATATCAATTAAAATTTAGATTTTTACTAATCTGCAAATTCTGATACCATACGATTCAATATTGAAATATAGAACCACGAAAATTTAGTTTAAATTTATTCCAAATTAGAAATGAATTTCTTAGATTTTAGTACAAAAAAGTCAGTTTTCAACAAAATTTCAAAGAAAATCTAAATTATAAATAACGTGTTAGTCGCGTCTGACAAGTTATCACGAGTTAATATTAATGAATATACAATTAAAAAGATTTCAAACGCTTTTGCTGAAATTTTAGTACAGTAAAAGCTGTAGTTTCAAATTTGTCGAAATTATGACTCAGGTGATTATTTCTCAATTAAATTAATTTTTCTAACTAACATATCAACTATGAATAGAAAGTTGGTAGTAACTATATTTAGTACAGAAAGATTTGTTTAAACTACATTTAGTGTATGTTTAGAACATCTTAAATTTGTACTAAATTTTGAAAATTTTATGAATTTTATTGAATTTGATTGCGTTTTTTTAATTTTGTACAAAATTTTGAATTTCTCTAAATTCAAAATTTGGTGCAAAATTTAAAAAAATAAGAATTTTTATAATAATAATAAGGAATAGAACTATATTGATGTTAAATTGACATCAGCTGTCTAATTTTAGTACACATTTTAAAACAATTCAAATGAGTTTTAAAGATGACTACTTATTTTCCTATTCCTAGTGTATAAGGTGCTAGTACTAATTTTTTTAGTATAGAAGCATTAAACTAATATTAATTAATTGCTCTACAAAATTTAGTTTAAAATGCAATCAGAAATTTGTATGATACATTTAGAGTAGATTTTTGAATGTCGATTTTAATCTATAAAATCTAGATTTCGTACATCTAATAAAATACAAATATAGCTTTATTAGTACTTGCTTGGTAAGAACTATAAAGAGCCATTAGTAAAAAGCATTCTACACATTTAGTAAGTTATGATTAGAGGACACTGAAAAATAGAAGTGTATAAACCAAATTAAGTTGTGATGGTCATAAATCTAGTATTTTTAGTACAGAAATCCGGCAAAAATCGTTAACCGTTTCTAAGAAAAGGTTTAAGGAAATTTAATTACACCAAATTCTACAGTTAAAAATTATTATAACTGCGGCCTGAAATGCAAGACACTATATATTTATGTTAAAGCAAACAATAACAAATTCATGGTGTACTTGAGACTCTTTTAACATCTACGAAATTTGGTACTCCTTTTAAGACAATTAAAAGGAGTTTAAAAATTGAAAATTACTTTCGAATCAAAATATTGATTTACTACAATATAGATTGAGAAAATGATATTGATTAAATTTAGTACATCAACATTATGCTTATATTTAATAATTGTTTATAAAAATGTGTAAAATAATGGAAAATATTTTTTAATCCTTAGACTACATTTACGTACATTTTAAACATCTTAAAATGGTACTAATCCTTTTAACTTACGAATCACTATACAACCTTTTGTTGCTTTTGTTATAAAAATTAAAATTTCGAACAAAATTGGAAATCAAAACATAGTTTTATAACAATATTGTCAGAATCTAAAAAACAAATGTTTGAATAATGTTCAGTAGAATATCTTTACTAGGTTTTAATATGAAAACTTTTACTTTAATAGAATTACTTAAGACGGTTATAACCAAATCTAGTACTAATTTCTTAGATATAAAACGTAATAAACAACTAAATGCATTCATAATTTGTTTTAATTTAACAAGTCAAAGACAAAAAATACAGTGTACTAAAAATCAAATACACTAAGCAAAGTGACCGATTAAACTAACACGTATGTACTACTGATGAATTTAGAGTATTTGTAAATCCATGAATGTTTTAAACACTAGAATTAAATCAAACTTTAGTATAACTGAACCAACAATAACTGAGAATTAAAATGTTTGCATAACTAAAACACAACACAGAACCATAAATCAGCTAGACTCATTACAGTGACCCTGTAATAAGTATACTTGTTGTGTATACTAAATATATATTCAATTTAGTACACACTTAGCCAATTCAATTTAGCAAAATTTAGCCAGAGGTAAACAATTTGTAAAACTTCCAAATAACCCAAGTATCGTAGATTCAGAAAGATTTTAGTATAATTTTTTCCAAAATATGTCCCAACAATTCAATACATTTCAATTTACACTAAAAGTAAACCTGAGTGACCTTGTTTTAAGTGTAATGAAATCAAATGTAAATTAAATTTAGTACACACTTTAAATTTCCAACAATCTTTGTTAGCTCGAATTTAGTACAATAACACCGTTATATCAAATTAGTTCACAATCATAGCATACTGATTAAGATAAACACATAATATTCTTAAGGTTTAGTAACTATGACAAAATTTAGTACATGTTTTATTAAAAAATGGTATTAACTTTTCCAAGAAAGGCACAAATTAAACCAAAGTACTAAAAATGTCGTACCAAATGTATTTAGACGAGTTTCAATTGGAACAATGTGTTGATTATGAATGCTCGAATTTCATTTGATTGAGAATTAGAGTTTAATGCTTAAGTTTAAAATTTGCTTTGGGTTGCAAAAATGGATCAATTTAGCTCACTTTAAACTTCAGTTTTAGCTTACTAAATAAACTACAAAATGATTTGGTAAATTCGACAACATATGTTATGCCTTAACGTAGCAAATCAAATTACGATCAAAAATTGACAGTTTTAGTACTATAATTAATAATCCTTCCTATCCATAATTAATTGTCGCATCTTTTCCGTAAATTTTAAATTATTTTTTCAAAAACTACGAATTTTGAGTTATGATCATTTTTACGCTTTTAGTACTATGATTAATTCTAGCGGCAAGATACAGCAATAATGCTTTAGTATTAGTTTTGGTTTAACAATCAAATTACACAGCAATGAAAACAAACGATCTAGCGTTATTTTACAATTTAGTGCTGAAGTACCAAAAATTACGCAGTACTAAACCGTAAAACAGCTTCATTTTATTAGAAATAGAGATATGAAAACACTAAATTCAGTTTTTTAAATTGTTTAATTATTATTTACCGATATGCGCTTGGTTTTAAGTGTACTTAAGCCTAAGCACGTATGTTAAATAAAAATGCAAATTACGTAAAATGAAAATAAGGTCGTAATTGAATCAAAACAAGTTCAGAAATAACGAACGTGATCATTTAAGCAGATGGCATTTTTAGTACAAGGGATTGAGATCTTACCGTTAGCCTTATTTAACAATATTCCAAGGAAATTTGTTGTAAGTAAAAATAAAAATGCAATATTTTAGTAAACATTAGTTGAACATCACATCCGAGGTTTAAGGTTCAATTTTTATAATTTTAAACTGAATTTAGATTTTCTCAATGGTCAAAGATTTACTACAATTTTAAGATATTGAAATGTACTAAATATAGTTTGTCGATTAAAAATTATTTACTACATTATAATGAATATAAACTAAATGTTGTAGTAATTAACAAATGTTAACAAAATGTTTCAGTACTAAATATAGTGGCATCACCTTATTCACAGTCGTTTTATTAGTATGATTTAGAATTCGTCAGCTGGAACATATTTCACAATCTTTCAAATTCTTTTGAGTTGTTTTAAAATGTGTTCTAAATTTCGTAAGTAGAAAAAATTCAACAGTTAAGAAATCTAAATTTAGTACAACTAATAGAACAACTGAGTTATGTTGTTTATCACAATTTAGACCCTAGCACCAAGTGTGCTTATATTATTATTAGTCTACCTAATATGTATGTTGCAAATAAAATACAAATTCAAATAACGTAAAATCAATACGAAGTGGAATTTAGTAGGGATAATGTTCATGTTCAGAATTAAATGATATTGAACAGGTGAAATTTAGTACTAAATTATAATTTTTTTTACTACTTCCATATGTAAAACAAGAAAGGTAGTTGGTGCTAACATCATTTGACCCACGAGTACAATATTTTTAGTACTAGTTATATTTTTTATGAGTAATTCAATTATCACTGAACATGACCTTTTATAACCTAAAAAATTAGTTCTAATCTATATGTAATTGTAATTCATTGTAATGTAATTGTATTTTAGTACAATCGTCTAGTAACTTTATGCTTATAACTCCTATTCCGGCGATCGATTGATTAATCTTAATTTAATTTGCAAAAATCAACATCAGACCCAATATGTATTTATTTGTAGCTATGTCGTCTTGGGCTAATTTACAACAAATTTCAAGAGACGACAATTAAGATATATTTTTTAAGGTAAAATAGAACGATCATAAATTATTTATTACCGAGAATCACAGTGCTTATGTAAAAGATTAAATTAATCCACGATCGCAAACTACTAATGTTCAACGAGCCACTGGAGACAAAGTACACGACCACCCGATTGACAATCGTTTACATAGTCAATCGTTTATATACGGTTTAACGATTATATCGTTTATATACGGTACAAAATTTGCGATCACAATAATTTCGATTGAATTTGATCAGATGATCATATTGTTTACCTTAGGTCAGAGTAGCTAAGATCGAAAACAGTTAGTTTAATATGTTCGCATGATCTCAAATCTTTTACTTTACCGACCAGAGCGATTTTTCTATAATCAGAAATTATAAGTGTACGATCGCACGATCAACCGCCATTATACTCGTAGCTTAATAGTATACCAAACCGTTTAGATATGCTACACCGCAAAAAAAAAATTCATTAAGAACATTCACCACACATCATATAAATACAACAAAGTACAAACCCAAGTTCTAATTCTGCTTTAGATTTATTTTTTGTGTTTTGTAAATTTAATTTGATTAAAATTAGAAATTTCCTTCCCAAATAGTTTTTTTGTTGTTGTTTACGGTTTCATTATGTTTTAGTTGAACATTAAACTAATCTAACACACACAAAAAAAAATCTAGAATCATTTATATTTTTTTGTATTTTACGTTCACCTGATTGTTGTTAGTTTCTATAGTTATACAACAAAATAACATGAAACATAATAATAATTGTCAAAGTCGGTAATAATAGTTTATAATTTTTATATAAAAAATAGAGTTTTTACTCTAAAAATAGAGAAAGTCATCCAATTTTACATGTTTTTATAATTTTTGGTTTGGTTGTGTCTTAATTCGAATTTGAAATCCAGTGTCTATATATTTATAGCGTGTGCGCGGCGTTTATAAAAAGATTTTGGTTATTTTTGGAAGTACTATTTAGGTGCTTGGTACGAGCACGCAAAAAATCTGAAGAAAACGCCTAGTTTGGTAATTAAGAAATTTTGTAAATCGCGGATATACATATACGAACAGTTCTATCTGTTATCCAAAGACACACTTATCAAGCTGGAATGATTCATTCTAACTAGTTATTGTTTGTGATTAATTTACTTTTAGGTAATAAAAAATATTAGTTAATTTCACTATGTGCCACTATTATGCTGGTGGTGTTGTGTAACGAACTATTAAATTTTATTGAAAGTTATAAAACGACATGATTATCGTGTTAATTGCAGCAGTTGATCAAGTTTAATTTACAGTTTGTTTAACTATCTCGGTTTTTTTGGTTTGCTGCAATACACAAAAACATGTGCAATCATGCTTAGAGGCTTTTCATCATCTGTTTCCATAAAAACGTGGCGGTTATCAGGACAAGAGAAAGAACGGTCGGACCAAAGCCTTCATTACTAACATCAAGCTGCACCAAAGCTTAAATGCGCCATTTTTGATTTTTTGTAAAAGGAACCTAAAATTGCTGTCTGTAGCCTCAGTATTTTGGATCAGTGACCAGATTTTCTAAAAAAAAAATTTGGTATTATATTTTCCTGACTTTAAAGTTAATGCCTTTATTCAGTGTCAATATTCGTAGAGTTTAGCACAAACAACAAATTTTAAAATGTAGCCTATTTTAGTACACAATCTCAATATCTGGAATATTTTATAATAGTATTTAAATTAAATTGGAAAAGATTATATTTTTTCGGCCTACTTAGTTAGTGTTTATTTAAAATTACCCTGCGTTGCAAATTATTTTCCTCGTCTGCTTTGCAAACCGAGTCCTAATGGTATTAAGTACTTTCTACTTTGAGCAAAGTCGCTAGGCTTTTTCGTGACGTTTGGGCACTTTGTGCTTTGTAACTTTAATGATTCAATACAACACACAATTTTAAGTCTCTATTTAGTATTTAAATTTTTAAATTAAATTCCGGAAAACCTCTTAAATTTTCTGAATAAACTTTAAATTAAATTTTTTCGTCCGCTGGTAATAAGAATTATTCTACACGTATGCGTTATAAAATTAGTAAAATTAATTATTTTAAGTACTTCTTATGGTATCATAAACTATGCTATCATATGACCACATTCGGGATTTTTTATTGAAAATTTAGTACAAAGATTAAGTACTTTTAAGAGTAGCTAATGTGTTAATGTGTTAGGCTTGCCACCTTACCAAATTTCACGTTTCAATTATCAGGACATTTACGCGATGAACGTCGCCGAATGTTGTTGTAATTCGTGAAGATAGAATACTGCATTCTAAACGATTTGCTAATCCTAAAAGAGGCTAAATTTATAAAGGGATCAAACACATTATTTACTAATAATGTACTTTACTATACACATTATTTTTACTAAATGACTGGTAACTTCGGCTTCTTCGAGTTCGAGTAATTTTTGCATTCTTTCTCATCCTCTCTTGTCCAAATTGCTAAACCCTTTTATCTAAATTTATATTTTTTATTTGCATCCACACTAATTAAATTATTTTATTTTAAGATAAAGAGCAATAGCCTGCAATACAAGAAGGCCAATGTTTCTGGATTTTTCATCATCTGCTTTCGACTCACCGCTCCATAGTTAGGAAAATAAATCTCACTTTAGATCAGGTTCATCACAAGTTTAGAACAAAAGTTTAATATATTTTGCTTGGTTCTGATAAAAGTAATTTTAGTACACAGCATTAACATATGTTCTAAAGTTATTTGAAATTTTATTACATTAAGCCTTACTTCTTATTCAGTAGTAAAAAATTTAACAAGTTTGTTTTGGAAATTTAGTACTATTTATACTAAGTACTATTAAATGACGTGTTATTTTGATAAATGTAATATAATTTAATGTTGTGGTTTATAATTTTTATGATTTGACTTAGCACAAAGCATAGTTTAAAATTTTTAATCAGGTTTTATTAGAATCATTTTAGTACAATCTATAGAAGCCTATGACAGCATTTAAAGTAAAATTTAGTATTTTTTATTCTTAATAAACAGTCAGTTTAAAGTACTAAAATTAGTACTAACGATATTTGGTACTTTCTGTGGAATAGAAGACCTTACATATTAACCTTTTAACTTTGTTCAATGAAACTTATTTGTGAAGTTTTTTTAATTTTTAGTACTAAATATATTAAGTGTACTTATGTAATACAATCTAATTTGTAATTTTATAATTCCAATTTAGCACAACACATACTCTTAAGTTTTAATAAATGTTTAAATTAGAATAATTTTAGTGTATTCTACGCAACTTTGCTGATAATTTTAATTACTTTACACGTCTGCTTTGTGAAATTAGTACTATTAATGATATTAAGTACTTTTAAATTAACTTCCTAATTCTAATATATATTAATTATTTTTCTGTCTTGTTTTTAGTACAAGTTTGTTGGGAAATCATTATAAGGCCTTACATTTTAGCCTCTAAATTAAATTTGGTATTACATCAAGAAAATCATTCAATTTCATTTGCACAATTTTTGTATTCAGTGACTAATATAAACTTGTTTTTTGTCTAGGTATTGACGCAATCACAACGCGAATTTCGTTATTTTTTCAATTTTATAAATGCAAATTTACACCAATTAAATAAGATAATTAAAATTAGTACTAATATGTAAAAAAATTACCCGTAATCGCCAACTCAAGGCTCAATGGCCCAACCACATGGTCTTGTACTAAAAAATTATTACAACTTAATTTTATATCTGACTGTAATTGCAACTCGTGATATTTGTTTAAAAGCATTGCACTTATTTAGTTAATGATATAGGCTTAATTTAAATAAATGAACAATAACAACTCTCAACTTAAATTTTATCTTACCTACAAAGTTGCTAAATTAATAAAGTAGAAATATTCTAAAAATAATTTTAGCCTTAAATACCAATTTTAGTACATTTTTCAAAAATGCTTTAAGTTAGTACAATCAAAACTACTTAGATTTTAACGATATTTAGAGGTGGTATTGCTAAACTAAATTACCACAATTAACCACAATTTTAGTACACATCTATTTCAACTTATATTATTCTAAAAAACAATAAATTATTATTTTGTTAATCTAACACCTCAGATCTAATTTAGATCATGTATTATGCTGAACTACATTATGTTGGAATTGAGTACTGCGTAAAGTGAGTTTAAACCCTTTACTGATCCCAATTACGTATTTATTTATGTCATTTAGATCAATCATTTACATTTTATCAGATAATTTAAAAGCGATAAGAAAAATATTATTTCACAACAGTTTTAGTACAAGTTGATCACAATCTACTCAGGAGGTTCTAATCAAACTCTATAGTGATTCAAATCAAAATAAATATTGGAATCAGATTATCTCATATATTTAGTTATTAGTACTAAAATATATTTGTACGAAATGTATGCACTTGCACATAACATAATCTAGGTATCACAGCAAAATAAAAGATAAATGTTATGTTTGATTAGTTCACATTTTATAAATTCAAAATTTAGTACTCAAATAACTTTAAACAATATTTTGTACTAAGTAAAGCGGTTGCTATTATTTTAGCTTGATAATTTTATCTCTCAATATCAAATTGATGCTAATTAAATAAATCCAATTAGTGTTAAAGCTGCTGATTAACTTATCAAACCATCCGACGTACAATGTGTTAATTTATAGCATTCAAATCGTTTATTTAAATTTGTATAATTTAATTCCAAACATTTTTAATTATATTTTTAAATACGAAATTAATTTCCAATTTAATACACATACTTCATCCACCATACGAGTATAGTAAACCTAAAAGAAACATCTAATTTACATATGTTCGTAATTAAGCTGACCATATCACATATTATTTAGTCAAAACAATTATTTTCGATTGTTGTATTCTTTCGTCATTCACTCGCATATACATAATTAATTATAAATGTATGTCAATTAAATGTATAATTCAGCTGTCATAAAACTATGTGTGAATTCCATTGACCATTGTTACCGTGGTTCTGGCAGCGATCAAGTTTAAGTTCACGATAATTTTTCACGCGAGTAATTTTATTTTATTTGTAGTTGGACTGCCTACGAATTTTTAACAATATTTTTCGCGTTTACGTGGTGTTGTTGTCTTAAAAATAACTAAACGCCTTCACGACAATTACATAAAGTATATTTGTTGTGTTATATGATTTCATATAGGAAATAATAAATTAATTTAAATTACTAATTAAAGTCAATATGTAGAGCGGTCGGTATTGTTTGAGTGTCTATATCGCGACTGATAAGCGGTTGTTTAAGCGCAAGCGACTATTCTCATACTCCAGGTTGCACCACCGTCAAAAATGTCCAAATATTTGTTGTTATTTTGCGATAAGACCGACTTAAGCTCTATTTATATATTTACCAAGTCTATTATCAGTTCCTAAAATATATACCAACTGAATGCAAATAAACTTTCACATATTGTTTTCTTATCAATTTTGATGTATGTGTATTCCAATTATCCGACAAAATTGTAATTGTTGTCGACACACAAAAAAAATTGCTAATTTCTATTTAATTATCACACACCGTTTATGTGGATCGAGTGGTTTTTGTGATTTTCGTTTATCAATAAATTGTGTGGTTTGTGTTTCTACAAGAATTTTAATTGAAATACCAGAAGCAGCACCCCGGGCAATTTCAAGAACTAATTATTTTTATTTTGTTCGGCCTACCCACAAAAAGCACTTATCTCTTCCAAAATTCAAATTACGAAGTTCAGCTATTTTATCAATAAAATTTTTAAACAATTTAACTACAAAAACAGTTACGGGCAAAAACCCTGAACTGGTACTTTTAATTAAAAGCCTCGACAAAAACACCGGTTTCTTATGTTTTTGTCAATTTGTTGAGCGATATCTAATGATTTCCGATATGTTGGTTTCAGGATTTTTCTTTATCCCGTTTTCGGGAGTTTGAGTTTTTTCCGATTAAGAAAATCTTAATACATTAATGGTTGAGTTCGAAATATCAATGATATAAAAGTAATCTTGAATTTGTAATCCATATTTGAGTTACATTAAGTCGGTTTGATTTTTTAACTCCAAAATTTATTAAACAAAGGAATTTAAGGATTTAACGACATCCGACATCAATAACCCTACATTCCACGTAGAAAACAATAAAATTCGAGATTAGGATTTAGTAACGTTTAAGATAATTATTTTTATAATTCGTTTGAATAATTGTAGTATGATTCCTTTGCACAAGATACGAGTTTTTGATGGAATAACGCCTAGCGAATCCACAAATGTTGCTACTTATTCCACCCGACACTACAAAAACTTTAGATTACATCCTGAGAAGAACTTGGAAAATTGAAAAGGGGCAGAACATTGTCAAGTGATTAGCATTGTTTAGTGAAGAGCATTTAATGGTAATGTTCCATCAAGATGATAGTGCACGATTTACAGATGGTGTTCCAGAAGTGGTCATCAAACATGTTGAAAGCCAAGAAGTGTCAGATAAAAAATTATATTCGCTGCTGATCATCCTGTCAAGGTGTTCGAATCGAATCGAATACAATGGATCCCAATGAAAGACCTATTTTCATTCACAATTATGTTATTGACAACTGCAATTTGAACAACATTGGGTTTATTATCAAACGCTTAGAAGATATTTGATCTACTTGTAGGTTAACTTTCTTAATCATAACCATAAAAATTATATTTTAACGACTATAGGTTAGTTTAATCGGTAGCACGACAATTCACCGAAAACGACAATTTACCGAAAAGCAATTTACTAAAAATGACAATTTACTGAAAAGCAAATCACCAAAATAACAATTAGGTAACATGACAATTCATCGAAATCGGAAATTCACCGAAAACCATAATTCATCGAAAACGACAATTCATCGAAAATGATAATTCACCGAAAACGACAATTCATCGAAGATGACAATTGTTTTTCAATAAATTGTCCTGGAACGGGATCAATTAAATTGGGACGGTGAATTCCAGCGCAAACCAGTAACAATTGAATAGAAATAAAACGCGTGATGGCCATACTTGAACACATAAGACTTGTACACACCACTTAACAAAAACCGGAATGGGGATATCACTCATAAACAAATATTCCCAGGCTGTAGTTGTGTGTAGGTCAATTATGGAAAATGCTGATGGGAGGCATTATTGAGGCTCTGGGATTTCAAGATATGAGTTTACATCCAAAAACACGATATCGGAAGACGTTCAGAAATCTGCTTAAGGGAGATCTTCTAACCGCAAGGATCCAAAGAATCCGCCTTCTTTCGGAAGTCAATTTATTGGTCCATTCTTATTAAAATCACGATTGTAACGTTAAAAAGTTTTTTTTTCTAAAATCTACATAGACAATGGTAGAAAAGATGACTTAACTTGAAACTTGATACCACCATTCACTTGTTTTCACAACACTCGCATACGACGAAATGTATACAGTTCTTTGCCAACAAATTTATGCGTAACTCCATCCCGTTTTTCAATCGTTCGACCGTTATTAATCGTACCAGAACCCGAGTTAGCCGACGCCCAATTTTTTTTTCAATTGTCTACTTATCATAATCTTTATCGAGTGGAGATTAATATAAAATATGCGGCAAGACTTCTGAGGTGGCTTCAGGAATTTATTTAACAACATTGCACCCAACTCTATTGTAAAGTGGGAGGCGCTTATAATTACGTTCGTGTACTTACACTTCACACAGAACGGGAACCTGCATGAGGCGTATCAGTAAAATTCCATTCCTCCAACATTTTTAATGTATTCCATTCATTGTCGGATTGAACTTTTTGTTATGATTTAATCTTAGCAATCTGTTCTGGGGCTAAAGCACTCCCAACTCATTCGCGGTTCGCTTTTCACGTCCTACCTTATGCAGTTGTCGGCCAAACCCAGGACGTACGGCTATAAGCCCGATGTATGTAGTACTGGCATGGAAGGAGGGTCGAATCCGGTACCTCCCGATCCAAATGCTAAAGCTTTAGCCACTGTACAGTTTGCTTGGTGGGGTGAATTTTAATTAAAAATATTAAACACGTTGTGCTGTAAGTTGGTCTAATTTTTTGCGCTTATTCAAAAATTATTTTAGAGGCCAGATTTAAAAAAATTGTTAACAAAATATTTAACTTTAGTTCCAAATGTTGAGTAATGTTACTACGGAGTCGAGACAGCCGACCACTAAAAATTCAAGAAGTTATCCTCTTCTTGCACTAGTATTAGTAGATCCGCGGTGCAATTGATCAGAACAGAAACCACACGTGCGATCAGTACGATTTGCACATTTTCAAAATAAGAGACATTACTGTTGAACAATGTCTTTAGATTTTTAATTAAGATTAATAAAAGTGGCTTACTCAGATATCAGAAATACGCTCTAAAGGTGTTACGACAGTTTACACCGAAAACGATAATTTTATTGGGTCTTCGTTTAAGAAACGTCTAGATCGACACTGTCGTTTAAAAACGCAGATTGACCACAATTTATAAGTAAGGCGGAATTATACAACAATTCGTGTATTCTGGCTTAATAAAAATTATTTGAGTTATAGGTAAATTGTCGTTTTCATTAAACTATTGTCGTAGGTACTGAAAATCCCTTAAAACGACAATTTGCCGAAAGTATTAGACAAACCATTAATTAAAAATTGGTTAAGGTTCTGCAAAACAGCTATTTTAAATTTTAAAAAAACACCGATTCTAGATAATGGCCAATTCTAGGAGATTCAGTTCTCAAAAATTCAATATTTAAAATTGCCTATTTTAAGGCAATTAGATATCAGATTATATGAAAATTCTGGAACTGTAATTTTTCACCATACCAGTGTAAACCAGGCGCGAATACATACATATCGGAAAACGGAAGGGCCATGACCTATTTATTTCTAAGAAAATAAAAATTATTGAGCCACTTCCGAAATTCATCTTGGAATTCAAGTTTGATCATTGATTATCTATTTTGACCCAATGGAGTGAGATTTGACCTATTGCATTATTTAGAACCACATTCAGTTGCAACATATTTTATCATAAACCCGAATTTTGGCAACAAATTGATTAGTCCCGTTTAAATTGGCAATGTCAGAATCATAATCAAAAGCCATATTTTTCAAAAGTTTTGAAGTCCGGAACTAATGCACGCAAAAATAAATTATTTTTTGAGTTAAATTTAAATAATTCATTTCACAAAACCACTTCATTTGAATTCAATACGTTTAGTCCGGAAATGTTCGTTCAAATTGTAATTCATTCAAATAACTACATGTTGAATTAAAACATAAAACCCATCAAATTTTCCATTTTAAGGGGGAAAGGAGGGAAGAGGTCTCTCCTGTACATTCGAACGGATCTCACTGTATATCCTCCAGAAATATGCTTAAAAATGCAAACCACGGAAAACTACTCATTTGACATATTTTCGGTAAAATTCCGTTTTCTGTGAATTGCTTTTCAGTGAATTGTGGTTTATAGTAAATTGTCGTGCCATTTTATTAGTGATTTAGCAATAGATGATTATTAATCGAATTAAAGATAATACGACAATACAACTTAAATCAATGAAAAATGGATTACAGGTCACCCATCCATATCTAAACTATTATCTCCCTAATGCCCTAATTTTTATTCCACAATTAGCATAAACACATGTAACAAGAAACATCAATTTGTACCGACATTCAATTACACTGATAAATAAACCTTTCATTTAGTAGTACATGCATGCTATCAAAACTATAATATTCATAAACTGTTTTATAGTTTCGTTTGGTTAACGCTGAATTAATTTCATGCGTGAACATATTTTGGAATTTATAATTAACTTCTATTTTTAAAATCAAAATCTACCACAAAAATAGATTATATATTATATAGTTTGTAAACAAAACTAGGTTAACCCTATTTATCATGAAACTGTTGTGTCTGTATATATAGTAAATTGTATACGCATAGAACAGAAGCAGCTAGCAGCAGTTCAAATTCACTCATGCGATTTTAAATCATATCTTCGTGACGTCTGAGTCAGTTACGACTATATGATATCTAATAAAAATTTAAATTTTATCTATAAATAATAGAATCACTTGCTGCATGTTATGAATATCAAGCTCATGATTACTTAAGGCTATATATAATTTATAATCGATTTGTAAGCTGAGTAAAATAATAAATTGTCCAAATCACCGCAAATCCACGAAATCGAAAATCTTGAAACTTTCACACAAAATAGTTGTGTATATAACAGAAAAAACAAACTTTCCAAAACTATCCTCCCGAATAAAGCAGATCATCGACCCCGTACCGTGTGTTACGCCATTATTTTTAACTTTGTCTTTGTTCTGTATGCGCGGAGATTACTTATACAAAATTCGCAATTTATTCATCATATCATCATGAGAGAGCAGCATGAGATCATTGTTTTCATAAATCTGGTATAAATCTTACCTAATTTGCATAATAATAAAAAAAATCATATTCTTAAGATAAATCGTAACTATAGATAGAGAGAGAGACCGGTGTGTGCAGAAAAACGCAAAATCGTAAACGTCTTAAGATTTTGAATGACCATGGAAATTTTATATAAATGTAAACATTACACAAACAAAGTACGCATTTTATTATCGCGTACTATATACGAGTACGTAAATAAACAATAATATCAATCAATCAACACATGAACAGTTTATATAGTTCATAATAAACACATACTTCTGGAAGTAGTTAGTACCTTAAACTATGTCACGGACACGAAATTCGAGTTATGTAAAGTAAAAACTGTGTGTAACGTAAATAAACATCGTTTACATAATTGAATATGTTCATGAAGAATGCAATTACATGTATACATTACACGATATTCTGTTTTTACTTTTCTAGTGTATATATTAAGCCGCGTTCAATATATCGCACGTACATCGACCGACCGACCGCGTATATACCGATCCATAATATGCAATTTTGCGAGAACAAAATGAAAGTTGAATTACTTAACTAAATTTGGCGCATGCTATTATGTAGTTTGATTCTTGTTTATATTTATTTTTAATATGTACGTACGTGTGTGAGTGTCTGTACATACATAAATAATTGTAAGCTCATGAATAATCGAAAGTGGTTTGACATTTAATAAGAAAAGTTTGAGATAAAACTTCTATAAATACTGTGGGGGTCAAATAGATAGGAATGCTTACTGTGCGGTATAAACGATGTTGAAAGTTAAAAATTGCCTGTATTAATCATATTTGATTGATTTTGACAGTTTGGTGTTGTTTAATTATTTTGACTGTTAGATAGTTATTGCAAATTTTATATCCAATCGAAGTGCCAACATTATGATTGAAGCAAATGATTTAACCGAGTGATTAAGTACATTGGATAGTTAAAACGGCCAAATTAAGTACTTCCTCGCAAAAGTGAACGCGATCATGTAATTACAAATTCTAAAATTTTATGGAGAGCACCTAATACGACGAGTTTCATATTTGGTTTAAATTCAAAAATTCCTTGACTGCTCGATATGTGGGTATAATCTAAACTAAATTTTATTATAACCTCTTATAACCCTAAGTTTAAACTAATTCTAGTACACAGGATGATTTTATCTTCTTTTTTTTATTCTTCACAGTGTACTTGACGATGTATCAGAAATACGAAACTCTAAATTGTTTTAGTACAAGTTAGTTTACATTCACACGAAGTTCTAAAATAATTATCGAAACCAAAGATTTTACCGAGTTTAGACTAATTTTAATACACGTTATAGATGATTGAAACTAACAAATTAAGTACTTGCTCACATTAACTTTCAGTTTCAAAAATATGTTGTATATATTATTTTTAGTTCCAGTACGATAACCCTTACTGAAATCTTACGTTGAACACCAAACACAAACCGAATATCAAGCTTCGATTTGTGGGTGCTATCTAAACTAAATTTTATTATAGGTTGTTTTAGTAACAACTAGAAAATTGCTGTTGAAAATTGCACATTCATACGAAATGCCAAATTATGATCGAAACAAGTGGTTTAACCGAGTATAGGCCAACAACTTTAGCAAAAATATAGATTTTAACCTTTCATTGAAATACGACCAATTCAAGTACTCAGACTCACTTTTTTCAGATATATCAAACAATAAATCGTTTTTAGTACAGACATGTTCTGGAAATGAGATATTATATAATATTAAAGTTGTTTCAAAGATATCAAGCTTATATTATTTTAGTACAACTTTACTACAATAACGGCTTTAATACAAAAGACAACAACAACAAACAAAATTGCTATAGTCCATTAAATCAGTAAAATATCCCAACAAATTTCCGAAAATTTACATTTTAGGGAACCTTCTCCGCTTGAATTTTCTTTATAATTTTAATATTTTATTTTGCATTAGTCATTTGTTTTCAATCGGGTGAAATTCTTGTACAATCCAAATAATATATTAACCAAATATAAATTTGGCTAAAAAATTTAGCCTAGTTTATGAATATTTTAGTACACATAAATTTTATTTCACAATACATATATTTTATCATAAACTGTTAGGTAACACAACAAAATTTAGCACAACAACATTTCATTTAACAAATGGCTCTTAACAGAATAAAAACTTTTAGCACACGCCACAAGTCGGTTTCAAACGATTTGGTGAGGTTTAGTACTGTTCAATTAAGTTACTTTATTCAAGATACATACTATTCAAGATATATTTAAATATATTTCAAAAAGTTAAAAAAACATATTTTAGTCCTTGTACTAAATTTCTGTTTAGCACAGCAGATAATTAAATTAATAATTTGGCAACATGACAAACGGCCAATTCTACTTACATTTCTAAATTATAACGTAATATAGAGAAGATTTTAGTACACATGTTCCCATCTTTAGATACAACAAATTTAAAAAAATTAGTTTTAATAATTTTGCTTACATTTTACAAAATCAATTGCTAAACAATGTACAAATTTACTAGTAACTAAACAACGAAAGATTAATTTATTATAAATGATTATAAAGAAATATCATCGAACTTCAAGTCTTAATAATTGTGACCAATGAGATAAATGTATTTGGGGTCTAAATCGCGAAATTCAATCTTTATAACCAATTTATAGAAAAGACGTAATTAGTAATTTCGCGCGACATGGTATGTGTACTAAAAGTAAAAAAGACTGCACAACATGTAAATCCTATTTTAATCATGGAAAAAAATTCTGTGCTAGTACTAAATTTAAAACTACGCTAATTAAACGAAACGACTTCTTGACATTACTAAAACTATATAACTAACTACATAACTAAGCCACAACACAAAATTAAGCACTAAAAGTGAAAAAAGGTTTTCTGCGTAGCAAATCCCGAGATTAGTAGGCTCAGGTTGAAAAAGGTAAAGTTTTTGTATTGTGTTTTAGTTCTAGACTAATTTGTACTAAATTAAAAAATATATTGAATAATTTAAAGGTTTATGAAAACGATTTTCGTCAATATGTTTAAAACACTGCTGGAGCTGCAAAATAAGGGCGCAGTATTTCCTACCTCTTGGGTAGCTTTACTAATTTAAATCGCACCCGTTACCTTTTAAGTGCTATCTATATTACTTTAAATAAAAAATTTTGAAAAAAACACAAAGATAAATTTAGTACTAAAATAGAAAATACTTGTCTCGTACACAACTAAATAATATGAGTTAATCGAAAACGGAAATGTAATTTTCTGATCTAATATTTTAGTATTGTACTAATTTAAATAATAACGATTAACTTAGCCGAAATAATTTCAATTAGTAAAACTTATATTGTACACTACATAATTTCATTTAAATGAGCCTAAATTTAAAGTTCCTTTTCGTTAATTTAACTGACTTTATTAGTTTCAGCAAAATGTCTAGGCTAGTAACGATATTCGGTTGGCGATTGAAAGGAACTATACATATTTTGATATTAAACTGCTCGGCTAAAACCTGGTTTGGTTTAACAATTTAGTGTGTTATAGGCTAATTAGTACTAAATTAAGAAACTTTAATTGAACTAAATTCAACAATAATAATTATATTTGCTATTTTATGTTTCTCCCCAAATTTAATACTGAATTAATTACTTTATTTATTTAAAGCGATGAATAATTAAATATTTAAACAACTTGCAGAACAAAGCAATTAAGCAACAATACTCCTTTTCTCTGAGGATAATTTATAGATAGTTTTATTAAACAACCTATAGAGAATTATCACGTAAGCTAAAGTTATTTAAAATTATTATTATTTAAAAAACGCAAGATATAAAATTTTTCGATTAAAGGAAAAAAGTTAAATATTTTAGTACAAGCCTAATTTGTGCAAATTAAAGCCGTAAATCTAAACCCACCTTGAATAATTTCAACAACTAAAACCTTAAGTGTACTTCATTTATTATATAGCTGGGGTTTAATACATTAGTGCATAGGTTTAAGATTTAGTACACGCATTTTAATCCAACAAAACGGATTGAATGGGGCCAAAATCGATTTTAATAAGCGTTTCATCAAAGCAGATCGACTTAGCAAGAATAATATTTAATAAAATATTTTATTACTTGTCTATTTTGTTGTTCTAAATTGAGCAGTTACAATAATTACTATTATTATTAAAACTATTGTTATTTAATTTTAAAACTCGTTTTATCTATAGTACTATCTCGATAGAATTACATTATAAATTCTTAAATTTGGTCGACTGAAGGACTTAAACATAACCGTGCTTTCTATTCGAGGGCTTTCTAAGTTCCTCGCTTATTCAAATGTAATTGTTTTTAATTTCAGCTAATTTCATTGCTTTAATTAGTTTTAAAATAGGAACTTATTTTATAATTTTTCAAAATGAACACCGGCGAAAAGCCAATCTAACTTTCAAGTATTCTGCGTACCGACCAAACCGGCACAGTGGTTAAAGCTTTGGCGTTTAGATCGTACGCCTTCGATTTGGCAAGCAATGCGTAAGGTAAGACGTGAAAAGCGAACCGCAAAAGAGTTGGGAGTGCTTCGGCCACAGAACAGATTGCATAGGTTAAAACATAAAAAAAAGTATTCTACGTAGCAAATCGCAAATTATATGCGGGTTTAACAAACTCAGGCGTAAACAAATCCTTTCTGTTGATTTAAAAGATTTTTTTATTAGCCTTACGATTAAAAACATTTAGTTGAGTTATTTTGATATAACTGCTCGGCAATATGTAAATATTTGAAATTTAAAACAACTTGTACTAAAATAAGAAACTATCCTAAAAATAAACTAAATTCAGTTATAACAATTCGATATTTTATACAACTAGTATGGGCGGGTTATGGAGGTTGTTCTAAACGATTTTAGGGCAATCTTAATAGTGTTAAATTTTGAGATAAAGTACTAAAATTATTTTAGTATTTTGCTGGAAGCAAAAAATTCCATAATCAAACTAGAAAACCGGTATCTACTAAAATTAAATTAATTATTTTAAATATTTATTTTAAAAAATAATAACATTTAGTACTAAAAATAAACAACACATTTCTAATTATATTAGAACCACAATAACCAAAATAAATAAAGGGAAACCAAAAATCAATTTAAATTGGGTTCCTGCTCGACTTAACAACTATAATATTTAATAAAATATTTTAGTACTATACTAATTTGTACTAAATTGAGCAGTTAGAATTATTTCAATAATTAAAAATAGTGTTTATATAGATTCTAGGCTATATTTTATAAGTACAAAAGTGCTTCATTCTTTCTAGGGTTAGTCAAGTTTATTTTTAAATAATAACGTTTTAAAGAGAGAGAGGATCTTATTTCAAGTGTTGCATTAAGCACACGAATTGTTTAATACTTGAAAACTTGTTCAAATGCAAGATTTGCTAGTACGAATAATTTTAGTACTAAAACGTATTTTAATAAAACATAGCCAAATTATTTTATTGAATTAAATGAAAAACATAGTTTAAACTGCATGTCAACAGAGAAATTAGTATTCGTAACTAAACACTAAACATGTTTAATGTTTCATGTTTAATAAAACACAAGGCGCCACAACTATAAACATGCAGCAATATTATGGCGCTTAATCTAATCAGAAATCGCGTTCTCCAATATCGCTGAAATTTAATATATCACGATTCGATATATAAAAAACCGCACACGAAACCATTTTATAAATAAACCACTGATCCAATATCAAGGCGGCAACCTCGAAAGTCATTTCATCAGTATAAAACCCAACCTGCAAATTTATGAAATTACAACGTAATGTTTGCGATACCGCCACAAAAATTTCCATGACTACGAGACACTATGTCTCTGTGTCACTATCATTATATCGTGTGTACATATAACGGAGTCGCGCACTATAGAAAAATTATTTACAGCTAATTTAAATATGCATTATATACAAACTAAAAATTACGTCAGTTTTAAATATAACCTCAAAATATTTTAACAGATGATGTAATCCCCAGTACCAATTTGTTATTTATTTTCTGTTATTAACAATATAACACGTTAGCATACTTTCTAGAACATGTACACGAGTAATAAACCAAAACTATTTTTAATGACCGTGAAAATTTCGTACAGGTACCTGTTAACACTCTGAACATATCATACGAACTTTTGACCTACAATCGAACTACGCCCTGTGATCTCATCCTATATTTCATAATATAGTTTTTACGAAGGACGCTAATAAATTAGGATATACCCAAAGTTGTCATTTTGAAACAAACAAAACAACCTTGCTACACAATACAAAACATGCGCAGAAATCGGGAACACAGGAGGAAAAGAAGTGCGGAAAATCTTATGAATATACATCCTTTACCCAATTACACAGTCACACTGTAATTGTAACATATTTATTATTTATCCTACAAAATTTACCAATTTTCCACACCTCAAAAAAATTTCGAAATTTTCTCACACCGCAAAGGCGTGTCAAAAACTGATAAAGATTCAAGGTTAATGTAATTTTAGCGAATTATTTTATTTATCCAAATAAATAAATCCAATGACCTGTCATGCACTTTGCTAATATGCCAAGTATATATTATTCACCTCCCCCATACGAAGATGACGAAGACAAACAATATTTATAAAATTTAACAAAAATAAAAACAAACGAAAATGACATCATCGGACAAAATACTTGATAATCTTATATACGTCTTATCATCATTTGCAGGCAGATTCGTAGGCTGTCATAGTATTTTAGCATTTGACTGTATAAAATCAATTGACCTTGAACACCAAGAAGTAACTACGTTTTATGCGTTCATACGAAAAATAATACAAATTTTCCACACTAGATGGTACGGACGATATAAATATATAAATTACCTTGAAAAAATTTTCCCAATGGGCAATTAGATCAAATCCGCATAAACAAATATAAAACGCTTAATTCACACACAATATACACTAAAAAAATATTTATGTAAATCTCACTTAAAAAATTCTCACTAATTATTTCACTTTATTCACTTATTTCGGATAAAAACAAAAGAAATTGATACTCTCTATTCGACTGTCACTGTGTACTAAATGAACGAACGAACGAGATGCACAACTAAAATTATTATATGAACAATAAAAATAATGCGGGAAAAGTATTTTCGCACAATCACGAAAAACAGGACTATTTAAATAATTTTAACTTTTATAGTAAACAAAAACAACAAAATTATTAATATTTATTTGTATTTAATAATTTCAAATAATTATGACAGATATAAAGAAATTTTTATTTATAAATTTTTTTATTCGATGAAAAAATATCAAACGACATGCGCGTTTCTTAAATTTTCGGTTCAAATGAATATGACTTTCATTGTGTGTATATTAAACTGCCGATTGTATTATAAAAATAATAAAGAGCGAGACGACTTAATAGAAAGACGAAACAACTATCTAAACATACGAAACGAATATATAAATAACAAAACAGATGTTATTATTATTGTAGCCATTTTGGAGTGTACGTACGAATAGAAAAGGGGAAATATTTATTTGTGTTTGTATATTGTGTACACTGTTGTCATTTTATATCACGATGTAGTAATAATGGAATCATTTTATGAATTAAATGTTATAAAATTTAAATTAGTATAAATATTTTAATAATGTGCGTAAATAAATTACATAAAATTAATTAAAATTTAATTCATAAATTAAATAAAATGTAATATTAAATGCAAATTACTAACACTACTATACGATAAAAATATAAATAATTCGCATGCTTGTTGTCTCTTTCGTCGCGATACATTACGCAACACAATGACATCAGAGAGCACGATAAATTCGGCATTACAAGTGGGACAAAATTAGGGTATTGAACTGTATTTGATACATTTCCTTAAAACAAAACACAATAAACATTAAATGCACTAAATATAGAAAAAGACGTATATGTATATGCAAAGCATTTCTATAGGGCTGTCGTATACAATTATATATTTGTGCTCGTCTATATAATTTTGCCGGCAATTTATTTTCAAAACGAAACAAAAGATCTACGTCTTAGTATACAATGAAACGAATATCTTTTTTACGGGTAATTTACCCAAGCATAAAGAGAAAGACAACAAGAGGTCATGTAGTAAATTTTGACATTTTGATATTTATGCGTAAAATTTTATTTAAGACGAAGAAATATATCATTTGTTACTGGTCCAAGGTTATTAAATATTCTGTATCTATGACCAAAATAAACGGTTGATAGTTAAAGATGTTTAGCATACTCCATACCTATATGTATGCGATGGAATGAGGAAACATATAAATGTTGGCCTTGAAATGTGTGTATATCCCCAGGAAAATAACACAAAATTGGCGCAGAAACATAAAATTTTACAACTCGCACACAACACGTAATATCAAATCGATTAGTTTACATTAACAAATCATTTTCCCATTCATCCGCTTTTCCGAGCGAAAATTTATCGACTCGATTTATTTTACTTTATATTTGCACGAGTTGTGGAAAAGCGCGACTTTTCGTCTCCAAAATATCAGAAGAAATTATTTTGGTGTAAATGATAAATGGTGTACGGAATGAATCACCCATGAAACTATTTTGTATAAAGGAGTGTTTAAAATTTGCCTATTTGGGACGTACACACTATTCGCGAGTAGTAAATCAAATTTACAAAGGTACCATGTAAATTTCATATTAACGAATTTACGAACTCTCCCCAAATTTAAATTATGGAATTTTAATAGAGTTTGCGTGCTTTCTCCCTTGAATTTTTTACTTTTTCTATTATCTGAAACTAGTCAACATATTTTGTTGTCAAAATATGAAAGGAAAATAATTATTTTAACTGCGAATTAACATAAATGGAAAAATTATGTTACGAATGGTTACATAAATTAGTTTCAAGTCGGAGTTCGATGAATTTGTACCCCTTTGAGGGTGATAATTGTTCGAATGAAATGAGTGACTAGCTGAAAAGCAACGTATAAATATTTAGCCTTTGCTAATATATATTTGATAAATTATTAATTAATAAACGAATTAATTACCATGTGAATTTAATAAAACAAAAGTTTGCAATCGAATTTCATGGATGAACAAAAATAATAAAGTGAACTTCTACGTTAACAATCCTTAACTATTTGCAGCGCTATGCCACTGTTTGCAGTGCCATTAAATTCTTTATTTTTGATATGATGAGGGCACCACAGTACTCCCTTTTTTGGCTAAAGAAATGCTGCTCGTTTGCTGATTCGTTACTAGCGACGTTTCTGGCAACTGTTGATTGTTACTCGTTTGCTGATTCGTTGTTTGTGGATCATTTGGGTTTAGTCGGTCAACAGACACAGTGGCGATACGGTTCATGTTGATTGTATAAACTTTCGGTGTTCTATACCACCTTTCGATTTGAGCATTCTATACCACCTTTCTATTAGCCCGTTCAATTGCGGATGATAAGGCCCTGTTACAATCTTATCAGCTCCAATGATGTTATTAAGTTCTCACATTCAAGTTGCCTACCCTGATCGGTTGTGATATATTCTGGGCATTCAAAACGTGCGATCCAACAGCTCAAAAGTTCACGTACGACTTATTGTGCTGACATATCTCTTAATGGTCGATAACGGTTAAACATTTCCGATAGATATGCTATAACGGTAAAGGCCCAATGAGATCTATGTTGATGTGGCTAAATCGTCGATCTGGGGGTTTGTGTATGTTTATCGATGTATGACGATGTACCTTAGAGCGTTGAAATTGTACACAAATTCGCACGAAATTTGTAACTTACCTTTGGCCACATATATCGATCGGTTACAAGTCTAGTAGCTTTTATGCCTGGATGTGAAAGCTTATGAGTCGATGCTATCACTTGTTGATGAAATTTCCATGTTATATACGGTCGAAATTTCAGACTCGATGTATCACACCACATCATCTCGTTAGAACCTGGGACAGAAATGCCGGATTTCGGTAAATTTTTCGTCCATTTCTTGTCCCATGGATAATTTCTAATGTTTCGATTTGTTGAATTTTTGATAGAAGGTCATTTCTCTTTCCCGATGATATATCGAATTTCAGTTGTAAATTGGCTCACAAAGTCCAAATGACGGATTTTTCTTTTTAATATGCGAAATCAAGCGGTTTGAAAATGTTTGACACTGAAATATATTTTTCTTGGATATCGGTCAACTTCTTCGAAAAATAGCTTAAAGGTTCGAAATTTGCATTGCGTTTTGATGCAATGCTGCTCCTCAATAAAATTGTGTTATTTCTCGGAAAAGTAAGTAATGTGGCTAATGCAAGTTGATTTTTTCATTTGTCGGAGGCACCGATTTCAGATCCTTTGCCAAACGAGGTTTAGATACATTTTTAATGGCCTCTACTTTGCTAGCAAGAGATAAAATACCATGTTTCGAAATGTTATGCTGGAGACACTCGAATACTAATGATAGGTGTCCGAGCACAAGCGGGAGTGTTTTCGAATGAGTTTAAAATTTCATCGAAATATGATATGATATGATATGATATATGATATGATAGAGGCGTACAGGCCAGCCATAACGGCGATCCTAGGTACGTTACCATAATCCAGAAATATCAACAACCAAATAACAAATTATATCTGAATGCGAATAATATTTCAGCATCATGCGGGCCCAGGCCCTGCCTGCATCCTTAACAGATAAGGTTAGTTAGGAAAGGATGTTAGTCACAGAAACGACTAGGGCGAACCGCAGCAAAGTCATTTTCTAACTACTTAAATATATTAGAATGTTAGTCTCAATTAAATTCACACTCTAGATTAGAGTTTGTTAGTTAATTAATGTAAGTTAGTGAAGGTAAAGGAGTTAGTTAGTTGAGGTAAAGGATACTAATATTCATCATATGTATTCGGCATCAGTCCTACTAGACTGGTTAGGTTATTTAATTCACATCTATGGGTCATCTCATCACATACTGCTTGTAATCTTATTTTGCCCTATCTTCCCATCCAACACCATCTAACCGAGGGACTTCACGTTCGTAATGACACGGCAGTATTATCATACATATGATGACCTAAATATTCCGTCAATAATGTCAAAATAAAATAAAACATAAAAAAAATAAAAATAAATAAGTAAAAATAAAAAAAAAATTTAGATTCGGTATTGTCATTCAGCTACCTATATTTAAATTCATCCAACTAAAATCAGGGTTAATTTATATCTAACATTCACTCAACTTCATTAAAACATAACCTGAATTCAACCAGAAAGATCGTCGAAATACAACATTCCATAGCAAAAAGTCTTTGGATCGTTAACATATTTGATTGTATTGAGTTTATGCTCAAAGCGTAAGTAATTAAATAGACCCCCTGATCAAGAATGTTGCAATCACAATCTTCTCTGACCTTCCGGTATGTAAAAAAAAATAAATAAATAATAAATTTTAAATAATAATAAAAATAAATTGAATTATATTTGCCGATAACTTTATTGTTTTAAATCATGATTTTCGACAAAATTTCAATTTATAGAATTGTTTAAAGTAAGTGAAAATTATTAAAATAAGTTATGAAAATGTAATTAAATTTAAATAAAAACCCAAATGGATAACACAATCCAACATATTTCAGCTCAAATGATAAATTTCCCGTGGCAGAAAACTGTTTCCTCCTTTCATTAACATTTTATATATTTATCAATTTATATTATTCCACAAAAAGTCATTTTTGTCACAATACGGTGGCAACCCATTTTGCGTATACAAATTTTCGCTTATTGGGTAAGTTACAATTCGATCTGTTGTAATTTCAAATTTTGGTTTCTCGGGTACCAATATTTTATGTACTTAAGTACATACAAAGGGAATTCCCTTGAAATGTCAGTTTCTAGAGTTTAAAATAGTGGGGTGTTTTTGGAATATTGTTCGAATCGATTGGGATCTGATGAAAAGCTTTCTGTAAATTTATTTTGCAGAATATTGGTTTTCCACTTAGAATACTCGTGCAATTGTGAATATAAGACTCCATGTTCTATCGGATTTCCTTACCATGCGGACGGCAAATATTCTCGATTCTTATTAAATTTTCGACTCGTCTCTTACAGCGGCTGTTTTCTGAGTCTAATCTTCGATGTTGAAAGGATGATGGTTGTCATATAATTAATTTAGTTGTATTATCACACACGATTACAATAGTTATAATTAATTTAGTTGTATTATCTACCAAACGACTCCCGTCGAAATTGCTTATAAAATCTGCTCCAATCCTCGATATTTTGACGTCAGCAGTAAAAAATTCCCACTCGAAATGTCGTCGTAAACTTAGATCTAGTTTACTTCGTTTTTTGTCATAAACGTTTATCATCTTTCCATTTGCTGGAAAGAGTTTATACTCGATTGTACTTTTTTCATTTAGCGTTAGCGGTACTACGGATACATCTGCAACCGTATCGATGAGGAACTTAGTATCCGATTTTTGTTGACATGAACATTTGAAGTTTCGCCTGAACTCGTACCAACAGTCAGCTCGTTTTATTCAAACTGATTACTTCTCATCGTAGAACGTTTGTGATTGGGCTACGGTATTTAAATGATTTTTGGCCCAATTGTTGATGATACCAACATTAGTCAGTAGGGCCGCTTGATATAACATTTCGTGTTCGTGATGTAAAACGAGATAAAGTTCGGCTGCGAGGTCGTTCCGTTCTGGTCCATAATCTCTCAAATTACCTCGATAATTGAGCTACTTCGAGTGGTAATTCCTGAAGAACCGTCGATTGTAGCGATTCTTGCCTTGCTTCGTTATCAGGCTCGATTGTATTAACAGTACGTAGAGTAGTAAATTATTCTACTGAGCCGGAGGAAGCAGCTACGGCTGCTCGTGCATAATCGGCTAAACGTTGAGCAAATAATACCTTACGGACCAAGTCAATGTTTAAATTCCTTGCTACTAGATTGAGTCGCTGGTTGTTGTCGCTGCTGGCTTTTAGCAAAATATCCAATTAATTTCTCCTCGTATTTTCGTAAATCTCGATAGGAACCAAGCACACAATTTATCGATAAAAAATATCAACTTAAAAAAATAATTCTTGAGTAGAAACAGGAGAAAGCAAAGGCAAGAAATATTATTTATATCGTTTTGTTTTTGGGTCACCCAGTATAATCAAAAGCCTGCTACAATCTTATATGGAATTTTATGGATATTTGATTGATTATTTTAACCGATAAAATTTGCGCTACCCTGGCGTGACGTTGATAATTCCCGCAATTGTATTAGCATTGACGGGTCGATAACTGCTAAAACTGCATTAACTTTTTGTTTTTCGGCCACGCTGCCAGATGATGGAGACCAAAAATCCAACGATAAAAATCAACTTTCTACATCGTTGCTGTTCAATCGTGGTAACAGTAATTTCGCAAATAACGTTGAAATTTCATTCTCGTTTGGTGAACTATCATATACCAATTTACTTTTCGAATCCCCATTCGTATTTCCCAGTTGTGGAGTGGATTGCGTATTCGTGGCGGGTGGTTCGATGATTGTCATTTTTGCGATGAATGGTGAACACTAATTTCGATTAAGAATATTTTATTTATTTGTATGTGTAAATTTGTACGATCGTGTTAATCAAAAATATACAGCACAAATTTTTAGGTTATACAAATTTTTCCGGAACACACTGCTCGCACATGTTAATGAAATTTTGAGGCTACCTGATTTTTTACACTCGAATCAAAAACGCGAAAAATTATGTTTAAATTCTAATTAAAATTCACAAAATTTAGCCTTTGCTATAAATTACGTGCTCTAGAAATAGTAAAATGGTTGAGCATAAATAAAAATGAATACAATGGATGGCCAAAAATAATAAAATGAACTTCTACGCTAATAATCCTTAACTATGTGTAGCGCCACCATAACAAAATTAGATTCTTTATTTTGTGTATGATGGGGACACCAGAAATATTTAGTTCCTATACAAAACAAATTGTCTTTAGAAAGCTGCTTAGGGAATCGAATTCATTAACAGTTCTTGCAGATGGAAACAAACTGTAATTGGGTACTTTTATATATTTTGTTTGTAAACGGTTATTATATTATTTGAATGCACTAATAATTGTGCGGTAAACCCAGAACTAACAAAATTTTGTATAAAACGTACTCATTGCATACAAATTTGGTATTTTTTCAGGTTTTCTACGAAATGCGTTGAAAGTGATCAAGAAAAAAATAACGAACGATATGAATAGAAGATAATTGATGGGATGCCTTGGGAAACAATGCGTCATTCAACTTCAAATAAAAACTAGTAGTGACATAGCAGCTAATCTCCTATAAGAATTTTACCACGTCTGAGATATCATGGGTGGATCAGACATGGGAAGCATTTCAATTAATAAATAGATTCCGTTTCAGGATATGTTCGACAATATAATCAATCAGAACCAAAGATTCACCAATACTCATTCTCAATCACTCACTAAAGAAAAAATGTAAGTTCGACGATGTAGCTCAAATTAAATCCTGAAATTCTGAGATGAGTGAAACAATACTGATATCAATTTTCAAATTTAAGCATCGAAAATAGTTTCTAGTAACGCTACCTGTGTTGATAAAACCAAGAAACATAATTTTTAATAATGCTATTCAAAATAGCCCAGATTATTTATTATTATTATTATTTTTATTACCCTCGCAATCTGTTCTGGGACCAGGGCTCTCCCAACTCTTTCGTAGTTTGCTTTTTCCGTCCTTACTTTTACGCCAGTTTCAGCCAATTCGAGGACGTACGATTATAGGACCGATTTTATCACCATCTGCACATTGCATAGCTCCAAACCAGCCTATACTGGCATGCAAGATGGATCATAGATGTGTTCCATTTCATCACAGATCGTAATCTGTTGATGAAAATTCCCTTTGCATTCTACCCCTATCGGGATTTGAACCCGGTACCTCCCGATCCAAACGCCCAGGCTTTAATCACTGTGCCATTTGGTCGGTAAGTTTCTTTATTGCTTGCAAATGTGTTTGGACTGTCAATTACGAGCTGATAAAAATGAGCAAATCTATTTTTTCCTATTTGATTTTCTTGATTAGTTTTATGGTCCAATCTCTAGCTAACTATCTCTCATAAACTAGAGCTCAAAACCCAATTTGTTAAATAAAATTAAATCTATGAAAGTAAACCTGTTTGACCTGGCAGTTATGATACAAAATTTTCACCGTGCTTTTCAATTCTATGCAACAAAATTCTGCGAATCCAGATTTTTTCAGCTTTCACACGTCTTGGCTTTTACGTTCTCGATTGAGTTTCGAAAGGTTGATTTTTGATCAGATTCAACAGCTATAAAATCGTAAAAGAATGAGAATATATTGTACAACTCTGAACGACTTTATTAGCTGAACGGATTTGTGTTTAGTAATTGTAACCTGATTTCAAAATACTTAATTCACCCACTGTATATATATCAGTTAAGCCAAAAACAAAACAAAACCTTTCAACACTTGTTAAATAGGTTTTTTTTATTTCGTTTTCCCCCTCCAAACAAAAATTTTTTCTTTTGTTTAGTTGATAAGCAATAAAAAAAATTCTTAAATTGATTGATAATCCGATTATATGATTGATAGTCGGTCGTATATAACGTGTCGTTATATATTCTCCCATATACTCGTACATAAATACATCTCGGTTGCCGGCTAAGCCGTATAGATTAGACTTTTGTGTACAATTAATTTGTGTTTTTTTTGTAGAAAATTAGAATGTCTCATGAATTTATTAATAGAATTAACTATTTATAGTTTTTCTTTCCGTACATTATACATATGACATATTTTAGTAGGGTAAAGTTGTCTATAGATGTCTATAGTGTGTAGTGAATGTACAGTGCCATCTTAGTAATATACCAGCAAGTTTTATTTTGCGTAATTGGAAAGTAAACCAAATCTATATTTAGCGGCGATCGGTGAATTATTTTAAATTACATTCAGAGCCAGCCGGTTAATACATCACCGGTTACATACGTATTTATCGTGCAAAATAAAAAGTTTTGAATGAAAATAATGTAGTTCATAGTTTTGTTAAAAATAATTGGTAAATTCCTTTTTTGTTATACAGGTTTTTTGCGATAAATGCAATTTATTTATTGTGAATTGTGTGATTGTTAATGATCGATCAACCAATTCGGGATCGTACATTGTAAAATTGATGTAGTGGACATACCATTATGGTTTTGTGTGTGTGATTTGGAAATTAATTACTTTATGTTGTCATTTAATTGAATTCCAAGTAACAATGGATTTTGCGTGCTCTTGAATTATGTCATTTTACAGCCCAAATTGTTTTATTTGAGTCATAGTGAAATGTTATACAATACTCGTACATGTCAGTTAAGCGAAATATACATCTTGTGATCTGGAATTGCATACTGAAATTACAAAAGTTCTTCATTGGATCGTTTGTCAATTTAACTGAACAGGGCTACTATGTTGTTTCCAGGCAGTGATGTATGCCAACCCTTTTAACTTATAACCCTTCCCGTACGGAGGGGCTCTTACAAGTTCCTCAATAGGTAATATTTTCGTTCTTACAAGATCTCATAGTGGAACACTTCAACTTATTGTACTGCTGATCGAAAATGTTGTAAACAGTAATAATTACAAAAAATTCACGCACTAACAAATCTTAGCACAAAAATTCTTACAAAATAACTATTCGTCCAAAAAAAATTAAACCAAAATTAAGAATAAACAAAATTTTAATTAATAAATATTCAATATTTTTAAATGATTGCAAACCCCGATCAAAAGAATAGTATTGCTAGTCGCGCTTCTATCGATAGATCCATCATAAATTTATACTATTAATGTTATGCTACTGAAGTTAGCCGATAAAGTCAGTCGAAACCCCCTGCATTATCGAAATATTAACAGTTAATTTGCGCCGAAAAAAATTTGAAAAATCAATATCACATAATTCGAATGTTTAAAGGTCATATGAACTGGGTGAAGTTAGAGACAGACTCGTAATTAGCTGGATCCCATATTTATAATTTGTCGTATTAGGGAGCTATGAATTTGAGTTGTGGCACCAACAGTGAACACCTGTGCCAAAAATCAGGCCATATTTTATGTAGCATCATAGTGAAATAAATTAAAAGCTGGACGCATGTTTAGTGGTAATTTGAACTGGGTGAAGTTAAACCAATTCGTAAATAGCTGGATCCCGTATTTATAATTTGTCGTGTTAGAGGGCTTTTAATTTATCAACTTTTAATTTATTTCACCGTGCTGCTACATAAAATATGGCCTGATTTCTGGCACAGTATTCAGCAGTTTAAGAATTGGTCTAACTTCACCCAGTTCATATATGACCTTTAAACATTCGAATTATGTGATATTGACTTTTCAAATTTTTTTTCGGTGAAAACTTACTGCTAACTTCAATAACATGTAATTTACGGCTAATATCAACAGAATTTTATACTTCCATCTGATACAAAATATGTCGATAATGCAGGGGAGTTCGGCTGAAATTTTCGGCTAATTTCAGTAGCATATTAAAGTTAGCCGAAAATATTCTGCTGAAAATGTCAATAATGCAGATCCACATAAACAAAAAAATGGCATTCGATAAATGTTAGTAAGAAGATCCACATTAATAGCCAGCCAATAAAGCAGACAAAAATAATTTAATTTATTGTTCCATTAACGAAAATTTTCAAATTGATTATTTTTTGGCATTTGGTTGAAAATTTGGTTTAGTATTTTAATTTTAATTGTTTCGGATTAAAATTTTTAATTTGAATATTTTCAGTTAATAAACAACAAAATAAAACTCTACTATATAAATAACACACTTTCGATATAACAATTTTCTGTGTTATCGAAATTTTCCAGCCCAGATTGAAAATAATCAACAAGGAATCACTGTTGGGGGCGTAAATTACACGATGTAACTTATACGGTTATTTACATTTAATTTACATGTAAATTATATAAGTTATTTTTACATTATGTAAAGTAAATAATGAATTTTAATGACAAGCGCGCTATCTATTATATAATTTAATAACTAAAAATTATTATAAAAATTGACTGTGTAATAGATGGCACTGTAATATAGACACGTATTAAAATTAATATCTTTCTCATATGTAGCTAAACTAAACCTAAAGATGCCAGTAATCGTATTTGGAGCTTGTTTAAGACAAACAAAGATGGCAGTGTAACCCTTATAAACAAACATTTGTTACATTTTTACAATATTTTCAGTTATTTTTCAGAGTTTTCACGTTTTTTACATATTTTATGTAAATGACACAAATTTTTATGTAATTTACGTTATTTACATAAAAATGTAGATAACGGTTTTTCATGTAAAATGCCCAACGCTGCAAGGAATGACAGCCGATAAATGTTGGTAAGGCAGATTCGCAGAAATACGCAGTCGATAAAACTGGTAAACAATTGTGATGCTAAAAAGTATTGTTTTAAATCAAACATGTTTATTTTGTTACATAACGAACAATATTAAAAATTAAGTTTTTTTTAACAAAATTCATTAAAACTATAATACAAAATTATTATCTTACTGGGAAAATTCGTTAAATTGTATTGTATAGGGTTTTAAAATAGGAATGATATGATTTTTAAGTGACGTTTCGGCCATTTGTAATATGTCATGATCTGTCATTTTTTTTTCATTGTATTCAGCAATGTTTACAATTTCATCATGGTGAGATATTCGCAAGAACAACGTTTATAAATTATTCAGTTTTATTATCAAAATAATCGTTCTCCAATTGCAACTTTTAGCTTTTGCCATTTTATGGTCATAATAATCGAACAAGTGTGCTCGCTATTCGTCGAATTGTTGAAAATTTTGAGCGTACATTTTCTTTACATAATGTTGAAGTGCCAATAAGACAAGATTCGCTCGAACTAATGCAAATATTGCTGCCGTTCAGGCAAGTGTTGCTGAAGACCGCAATTTGTTGATTCCAAGACGTTCTTAAGAATTGGGACTGTCTCAAACCACAATCTGGCGGATTTGAGAAAGGATTTGGGTTTGCATCCATATAAAATTGTTCTCACTCAAGAACTGAAGCCATTGGACCACCGTAAACGTCGTGAATTTGCTGATTTTGCCTTGGGACAACTTGAAAACGATAACGATTTTTTTAAGAAAATCATCTTCTCCGATGAGGCTCACTTTCATCTGAGTGGTGCGGTAAATAAATAAAACTGCCGATTCTGGTGCGAAGAAAATCCACAAATTATTCATGAAAAACCATTCCTCACCTAAATTGACAGTTTGGTGTGGTTTTTGGTCCGGTGGAATCATCGGTCCGTATTTTTTTTCGAAATGAAGCTGGTAACACCGTTACTGCCAATAGAGATCGGTATAGACCGATGATAACCCACTTTTTATGGCCGAAATTGGAAGAAGTTGATCCTAACAATATTTGGTTCCAACAACGTGCCACACAGCAAGTTCAACAATTGAATTATTGCGAGAAAAGTTTGGAGATTCGATTATTTCAAGAAATTGTGATATTGAATGGCCTCCAAGAAGTTGTGATTTAACACCATTAGACTATTTCTTGTGGGGTTATTTGAAGTCATTGGTCTTTAGCAATAAACCAAACTCTCTTCAAGCTTTACAAGTCAATATTGAACGTGTTATTCATGACATACAACTTGATTTAGTGGAAAAAGTGCTCGAAAATTGGGTTCATCGAATTCGTTCCTGCAGAAGAAGTCGTGGAGGCCATTTGAATGACGTTTTATTCAGAAATTAATTATATCGATTGTACTTCACATTAAATAAAAAACATTTCAATTTCCTTAACAATTAGTGTGTTTTTTTTAAAGAAATCGTATCACTCTTATTGGAAAACCCTATACAAGCAAAAGTTTAAAAATTCGTTTATAGTGGACAATGATAAAAGGTAGTCCAAATGAAAGGTCTTGGTGACCGTTACCTTTTGAAGACATTTCAGGTCACATTCTATGTGGAAAGCTTGGGCTAAACTCGTTTGAACATATCATATATACAAAATTTGAAACATCTCTTTAAAATTAATGTTTAAGTGTCATGCCTAGAAAAACCTTTAGAAAACATTTGATGAAACATTTGATTATATACAATCTGCATTATCGAGATTTTTTGTCTGGTTTATTTCTGTAGATTTCTTTTAAAAATTTACGTTTTATTCAACCGAATTTACGAAAGCTACCGACATGAAAATCCACCTGAATTTTCATTAAGACCTTTCATTTGACTCCATTCCAGCCATGAATTTTTAGACATTTTTATAATCTTCTGGTGAATGATATAATTTTCAAAATATTTGCAAAAATAGAAAAAGCTATTATGGAGACTGCCATTGTCGCAACCAAAAATCATAGGGATCTCCCAATTTATGAAAAAAATTTAAGTATGAAGTTTCATCCCGATCAGTCAATTCGTCTGGGGTGTAGAGAACCAACAGACATTGAGTCTGCACGGGATCACCTGCACACAGGGATTTTCTAAAAACCACTTCTTCTTATTTCGGGGACATAGCGAAAGGTAAGCCTTCAAAAATCTCAAAAATTCTCATTACTAATAATCAGAAAAGATTGGGCTACTTTTAATAGCTATGTTGTTCAAAGTTCAACCGGTGCTCAGTTTTACCAATACCTTAAATTTCCCTACTGTAATCAATTTAAAGAAAATCGCATAATTCCAACTACTAATTAGTTTATCATAATTTATTTATTAGTTATTTAGTTATTAATCATACGTATGACCAAATAAAATACAATATATAGCTCAGTTTTAAGCTATTGATCGTTTTGAGCAAAAATATTTAGAAAAAAAAAAACATAAACTACTCACTCTTCTTGTAATCCAATACCGCTATCATCCAAATTTGCTGAACCATTCATATTTAAATTGCCAGACATTGGTTTCCCAATGCCAATGGAATTATTGTGTGAATCTGAAAATGTAAATTCCCTTTCGGCATGTTCCGGTAATGGTGTAGGCGTTTCAAATACTAATGTTTCGACCATTGAACCCTTTGATGAGCCAAATGAAACTCTGCAATGATAAAATAAAATTTATACAAAATAATTAGATAATTTGTTGTAAATTGTACACGAGACAAATTTAAGCTGTCATCACACGGTTGACCTAGTTTTTACTTTCAATACACGATAGTTTTATAGAATATTATAATAGTTGGTTGCGCTGCGCGCTAGGTTGAATGTACTTTCTATTATTATATCTAAAATATTTAGGTTTTTTTGTAGTTTTGGGTAATCGTTTTACTATTAAATCTGTATAAACATCGCACTATACGAGTATTTGGGTGGCCTGGATTAAACTATTGTAAAGAGAAAACTAACAAATATTAAATATTTTGATTAATGCTAATTTTGCGGAACAAGGTTATCGCGCGCTGATATGGCAAAAAATAATCTAACAAAAAATAAATAAATAAATAAATTAAGTAAATATAGTTTTTTCGTCATTGTTGTTGTAATAGTTTTATATAGAATTAACGTAATTACACGCATAACCTAAATATGAATCATTTTTTTTGTGGTTGGTTCTGTTGTTTATTTAAAATTACAGTTCATTTTGAAAGTGGAAATTGTGTGCCTATTGCGTTATTCTGTGTCTGTAAGACTCAGTATTTAAAACTAATCTGTCACAAATTAGGGGATGCTGTGCTGCTATGCTTAATCTCAATACAAATGATCGATATTAAAAGTGATCTTCAAATTTATTTAGTTAGCGATGGCGATCTCGCATATAGCATAATTAAATCAAGGTTACGCGCTCCGATCTATCTTAATTAAAAACAAAAACTTAAGTGGTTCTAACACATTTTATTAGTTAATTTACGGCACTCGATCGCAGATTAATTACAAACCATATGCCTAAACTAATTAATTATATAAAACAAAAAATGTTAAGTTAATCAACTTGCTGCTATATGTACTCGCTCTTCACAGTCCCACATATACGGACCAGATGTTCTTATATAAAACTTACAGTTATAATTGCATAACATATAAATTTATAAAGAAAATATTTTTTATTCTTTTTTTATAGATTGTGTGTACCTAATAATTAGAAATGATTCCGGGTTTCACAGAAAGAAATCAAAATAAATAAATTTCATATCGCGGTATTCAAATTAATTTCAATTAAACGAACAACACAGCGCGCGCATATTGAACTTATCTTAAAGAAACACCAAGAGAACCAAACGTCTTCAATAAATCATCGAAGTAATTTAATAAATTAAAAACAAATAAATTAATTTTCTTATCCATTTCTTATTTTTTTTTTACTATTATTGGGTATTATTTTATTTAAGAAGACCCTCAAGTAGTTTTTATGTATTTATGTGTATACATAAAAAAGACATTTGATGGGATAATCAATGAAACGTATTATAAGAAACCTGTTAAGAAATTGTATAAAAATAACAACAATTTTGTGTGTGTGAATTTATACTTCACATGCACTGTACGTTGCATGCATTCTCAACGCATGTGTACCAAGTCATAATGCGATGAGATGTTTTATGTAGTATTTTGGTTTGATTGAAAGTCGCACAACTTAAGTTAAGACGTTTCACGTTATTTATGATGAACAACCCAATTTAGATTTTGTTATTTAAATTAAACTTTATTTTGTTTGTTTTAAAATGATTATAACTTCCTTTTCGTATTTACGCATATGAAAACACAGCCACTATTAAAATAAATTAAATTATGAGATTTTACTTTTTGTGTGCAATGGATTTGATGTGCGGTTGTCGCATATTTCGAAAATGACGAGTCACACATTATGCGATTTGAAAGGAATTTGACATATTTTTGTGTAGGATAGGTATCATGTAAATATGTCGTTAAATTTTGTGGACCAAAACGAACTGAAATGAACTCGCTTTGTGTTCGTGAGCCATTCTTGCGCACTACACTTCCACTTTTGTACATCGAATTATAAGCACAATTGTTGATAATTTCTGCTTTATCTGGTTGCCAATCCAGAGAGGATTGTGCATAAAATCAAAGGGTCCGTATATAGAAATACATAATTTCCTAAAATACATTTTAATTGTTAAACATTCGCACAGTTTTGAACGCAAACGTATTACCTATTTAAATATTCTTGTAAATGAACCAAAGAACAACTTTTCAATAACGAACACTAGATCGCTTTGATCACTAGTAACAGTGATTTCAAACTTTTAAATTTTTTAAATTTATTTCGAGCACACTAAAGCTACTTTTTTCGCGGAACGCCTATTTATTCTCAAGGCCAGGGAAGGTTGACGAAGATGACACAATGTAATCAACGCGATTGTTAACACTTAATCTAGTACGTACAATTACTCAATGATTTTTTACGTTGCTGACGTCGACATGTAGACAACGTCAACAACCTAATATTAATAACAAAATTTTCTTCTCTCAATTATTTCACGTTAATCGCACTATTAAAATATGTCGAAATTTCATTAATAATTTCTGAAATCTAATTCTAACTATAAGCTTTTTATAAATTAAAAATTTTAAATTATATATTATATGCTTTGTGCGCCATCTTTTATCAAATAGATTTATTTATCGGGATGGAAGATTTCTATCGACCATGACAGTGTACAATTTCGTTATTTTTAAGCAAACATCTTGTAATGGCCTTTAGTTGTGCAATAATGTCGAATTTTTTAGGTGGACGGCTAAACAACATAAATTTTGAAAAATATAAACTTATTTTAACCAAAATAAATCGTTAATATAAGGCATTTTGCGAGGTGTGTAAAAATTATTTAAAAATACGGCTGCATAAAGCAATCCCGGATAGAACACTGTCTGAAGGTGGTAATGCTGATGCGACTAGTACGAATTCCACAGTTAGTAAGTAATCCACATTTATAATATTCCCAAATCTAGTTTAACATCATTAGTAGATTATATCTTGCACTGGATAAATTCAAATTTTTATGCATCACTCATGGTGACGATGGCTTGGATTTGTGAATTCAAAATTTGTTACATTATTGTGGTGTCAAAACTAAAAATCTAGTTGATTGAGGCTATACAGTTTTGGAATAGGCAAGTCAATAGCTTATTTGTAGAAACAATTGCAGGTAATCGATATGTTGCCACTTGTGGAAATAAGATTCTTAACATTTTCGAACATTAAATCAGTTTTCTTCCCGCGTGTCGAACCTAATTCGGATTGAGGCTATATAGCTTTGAAATGGGCATGGAACAGTTTATTTGTGGAGACAATTCAAGATTATCAGTATTTAGCAACTTGGCAAAATATGGTTCTGGGCTGAGAACTCCTAAGCATTTTCGAGAACTATTAGTTTTTCTTCTCGTGTGCCAAACCTAGAATGGGCATGCCGATAGCTTATTTGTGAAAAAACTCAAGATGACCGGTGTTTTGCAACTTACAAGGCTGAGGGATAAGAACTTTTAAGCAGTTTCGCGTGTGCCAAAACTAAAATTTTCTTGGATCGAGGCTCTAAAGTTTGGAATGGACATGTCAACAGTTTATTTGTGTAGAAAAATCAAGATGAAGCATTTTCGAGCAATAAATCTGTTTCTCTTCCCGTGTGTCAAAACTGGAGGAAAATACTTACATATTCCTCGCTCTTGTAATTGAAAAGTAAAATATGAAAAAGAAGTAAAATAAACCCAACATTTCTACTCAAATGTAGTTAAAAAATGTATGTTGACCCCTTGTGAAGAAGTAAGAATATATTCTAAGAATGATTATTGATTCATCTATCGGCTAATAGATTTTTTTTAGTATTTAATCTTTGCAATCTGTTCTGAGGCCGAAGCACTCCCAACTATTTCGCTATTTCCTTACCTTACGCAGTCGCCTGCCAAACCGAAGACGTACGGCTATAAGTCCGATTTTCAAAGAATCATCTGCACATTGCCATTGTATAGCTCCATGCCAGCTTATAGTACTGGCATGGAAGATGGGTCGGCCCATGAGTTCTCCACTCCGACAGGAGGTATAGTTGTGCTCATTTTCATCACAGATCGTAATCTGATGATGAAAAATCCCTTTTGCATCCTGCCCCTATCGGGATTCGAACCCGGTACCTCCCGACGCAAACGCCAAAGCTTTAACCACTCAGCCGTTTGATCGCTGGCTAATAGATTTACTGCATGATATGTTTTGGGACTAGGTGCTTTAGTAAACAGGAAGTTTCTGTACTTGACCTTAGGTTGGCCAAGTTATTTTGAGATCGTTAATTTGGAAGATTTGATCTGAGTTGTTGGATTTGTCCTACCAATGTTTTATATTTGTGATTTCTGTTGATTGAAGTCCAAACACATTTTCTGCTGGATTGGACCAGCCCGCATCAGCGTATGTAATGTAATATATTCCTTTTTGCTAATATTTATCTCTTCAACTATTTGATTCTGACAACTTTATGACATTGAGTTGTTTCGAATAGTTTTATCGAATAATTCGGCGGTCGAAATAAAGTTTCGTCAGGTGTCGTCGTGTAAAGTTTCAAAATTATTTTAATGTGTTCGTGCTATTTTTATAAATGAAGCGGGGGTACATCTTGCTGTAGAATCCCTCAAACGACTCAACGGATTTTACTTCAATTTTACAAACAAATCTGAAAATAAAATAAACCGAATATAATATCTCCCTACCTCAACAAATTGAAATCGTCATACTTAATTCCACTCCGAAAGAGTTTCAAACAGATAATGATTGAAATGTGGTTTCGGTAACAGCAAAGTTAAATGAAAAGTCATCGAAAATCGTAAATGGACTTTTCATTTGCCACGTAGTGCGGAATAGCAAAAGCTTTAAAATTTCATAACACAATAATGTTTAAAAACTCTAAAATTGTGTTAACAAATATAATGTTAGGTCGTACCAGTTATTAATAGACCGCGTAAATGCTGCGCAAATATAATTTAACGCAAATTTGTTAATTGTTGAAGAATTTATTATCGATAATAGATGGAAGTGGAATTAACAATTTAGTACGCAATTTACAGTGAGAACTATTAATCACTAGTACAAACTATCGGTAATTTATGCTGAGTTTTTTGTAAGTTTCGATAGATGGCGTGAATTAAATTTACAAGCAATTGTCGATGTTGTCTACGAATAGTCAATGTTGTCGTCGAGTAGTAGTAGTAGTAGATGACGCATAAACGAACATCTCTTGCTCAGAGCCCGTATTCTCGAATTCCTCATGAGTTTCGCCGTGATTACATCTGCCAAAAATCTGTGGCATCCCATTACTTTTCCACACGCGTTTCAACAGGAAACTAAATACTTTATTCTAGAATTATTCTGATTTTTTCACCATTTTTTTTATTCACCACTCTTCCACCGTTTAAAATTTTTTTATGAATAACTTGTCAGCGAGACTTAAAATAAATCAAATAGAATAGTGAGTAGTGATTATCATATTCGAATTTGTGCAATTTACAGTAGAACAGGCTGAGGCGATGCAATATCACAAAACTATAAACTGTCCGTAAAATGATTTACTTGCACTCTTATCCAGCAATAGTATACTCTTTTTAGTAGTTCTGGGACCTCTTGGCTAAGATTCAATGAACCAATCAATCATTAATAACTTGATTATGTAACCTAAAAATAGGGCAGCCAACATAGTTCTTCGTTAAGATTCTCTTCGAAATGCCTAGGAAGGGAATGGTATAAAAGCTTCATCAGCGAAGTGGCCTAATTCCATTCACATTTACCATTTTTCAGGAAAACATTCTAACCTTATCTTAGTCAAAAATAATAAAATTCTATTAAAATTAGTCATTTTCTAGAATAGTTTTTAACCAAGGTTCATACAACGCGAGTTTTATTATTTCGGTTGAGAACTGGTTTAGTTCGATTTCAAGTAGTATTTTACTCCGGAATCTTATACTTCTTGCCATGTCATGCCAAATAGACGCAATTGTGAAAATTGAATTTCTATAACCTTATGCAGACGCCATACCTGACTTGCATTATATTTTCAGCAAATTTTCGTTTTCGATGATTGTGTTAGTGAACAATTGTTTTCGGTAAACTGACGCTTTCGGTAAATTGTTCTAAATTCTAATTGTTCTTCCCCTTTTCGGGTAATACCCTGGGAATAGTTTTTTTATAGCGAAATTGGCAGGGAAAATTTTTCCCAATCTTATTTTGTTTTCAAAAAATTTAACACTAATTTTATATAGTTGCCAGAAAAAATAATTTAAATAGAAATTATAGGTACACTCTTCCCAATTCCTGGGGAATCGCCAGAACAGGACCACTGGTACAACAATTTACCGAAAGCATTAGTTCACCAAAATCGACAGATCGCTGAATGCTGCTATTCACCGAAAACTATTGTTTATTGAAAATGATAGTTCATTCCCGTTCACCTGAGTGGAAATTTGATGATAAATTCGACTAAAAAAATTTTTATTTTCATCTATTTTTTGGATAAATGTTTTTTTGACATTTTGTCTGTTCGTTTGGTTCCAAAGTAGCATCTATGCCATAATCAAAAACATCGAAACGAAAATATCGAATGACAAAATCTCAACAATGAATGGAATTATGCAACAGAAGATCACTCAAATTAGCGAAATTTGTTTTACCAACTTGACAACTTACCATCATCATGTCTTAAAGAGATACATGACAGTACCAACAAAATTGGATAAAAATTTTTGTTTAGGTTTTTCGAGAAAACAAATGTGTTTATTACAAAAAAGTATACGTTTCAGATGAGCATTCCCAACAGGTACGCCTCTATTGTGCTTGTGCGTTACATTCCGCAAATATTTTATATGTTGGAAGCAGATTCGGACAAGTAAAGTTTTTACAAATTTTAAGCAATACGAGATTTTATTGTACTTTATATTAACAGCGACAGTTTAAACTCAAGACTATTTGAAATTTGATGGAATATCTGTTTCCTGTACAACATTCGTAAAATTTAATTTTCATGTATATGGGAAATATTGGGAGATTCCAAACGAGATTATAATTAACCATGAATATAGATTGTAAGGGATATTTCATTTTGAAATTAAATTAACACACTACAAAAGCCATATTTAGAGGCAAAACGGAAAATAAGAAATCCTTAAGGCCTTGCGAAAATTTATCGGGGCAGTATCAAAAACAAAAGTTATTTTATTATTTTTGGAAAATTTGTAAAATAAAATTTTAATATAGCGGTGACCTCCCAATAGCCCAATTAAAGTTTTATTTGAAATAGTGCATATTGCATATTGTGATGTGCAACAATCTTACCAAATAGTGCCTGTTATTTATATGGCATACCACTGAGATCGATCACTTGGTAATATCACAATAAAGGACAAATGAAGATCTTTCCAGAAAGTGGTGTAAAAGGGCTTTTGATTTTATTAGAACATTTTTTATTGCTTCTCTTTATTTGGCCTAAAGCATCGACCATTTATAATTTTCAAATCAATTGTAATCGTGGTCGTTGCAGAAATTATTATTAGAGCAAGAAATGAGAAAATTAACTTTCTGAACGAACTTCTTTAGTACGCTGCCGAAAATACTCCGTGTTTTTTATTCAACTTGAACAATTTTGTTACGTATTTCACCTCCGTTCTTTACCTGGAACTTATATTTAAATCCAGTTTTCATCATATAAAAGGATTGCCTCTCTAAATGATTGGGAGCAGAGCCCTTACTCTTGAAACCGATCATATTGCTTTCGATCCCTCACTATTCAAAAGTGGACTATGAATTAACATGAAAAAAATCCAATTACAAACATTAAAAAACCAACGAATGGAACACCTAGGCAAATTTTACATTTATTAATGTGATCATTGAGAGTTGAAAACGAACAATGAGAATTTAGTCTCCAAGATCTCAACAAAAAACATTTAAATTTTTAAAGTGCTTAAAGCGAAAAATTAACAAATTGTCTGCTATTCTGAAATAAAGAGGAACATATCCTACAGGAAGCGAATGTACGAGATAGATCACCAACATTGCCAAATCACAAAGGCTTAGATAAGGGCCTCTGGTAGGTTTCAAAAAAGACAAAAAGTTCATCTGTAAAGTACGTGTGGATAATATTTAGCACTCAAGCAACATTTAGCTGACAAATTTTTACTAAGAATCAATAAATCCATTTTGCAGACAAATTAAGATTTGCAATTTGATAGTTTTTTATAATTGTTGGCGTTTACAAGATTCTACATAGGAAAAATCTCGTATCGCTTAGGTCGTGACTCAATTAATCAGCAGAAGGGGCATGTAATAAATCAAAGAGATATAAAAACAAATTATAAGTCTTGAAGATTACACGTCCAACTTGTTGAAATTAACAGAAAATATAAAAAAGTAAATTATACAAATTTAAGAAAATTATCTTACTTCCGTGATTTGATGACGCATTCGAAAAGAAATAATCGAGAGACAAACATAAATATTCCAATTAGAATATTTGATAGGTATATAAAACTATTTGCTGTATACGAGATAGTTTATACAGTTGATAGTTATGTTTTTATGTTTGTTTGGTGAATAAAAAATTAGGTAACTCTCCAAAAGTCGTAAAAAACTATTAAAATATTAACTACAAACAAATTGTTTGTGTGCTGTGTGTTAAATTCTAAGAAACGTAAACGATTCGTAATTTTTGGTAATTTTATTTGTTTATGACGAAATGTTACGTAAGTTCCTGGGTTCATACTCGTATTATGTTCTCTGGTTTGAAATAGTAGCAAAACTAAAAACTATAACACAAAAATATTTTTAAGAATAAAAAATACTTGGAGGTAAATTAGGAAACGAGTTGTTGCTACTGGGTGGCAAAGCCTTAATTATGGTGCATTTAAAATATTCAGTGATGACCAACTAAATAAATGGTTTATGAATTATGAAACCATAATATATGAACGTGCTACATGTTGAACTGGAAATAAGGACACCTACATAAATTTGGCTTCATATTTAAAATTGTTCAGGCTTCTGCCTGAGACATTAAACTTTCAAGAGTTAATTCGAGAAAAAGTTAGAAGTGAAAATTTTTTCCGATTAAATCGATCGGGTACTCTCTATCAAAGAGATTATGTTAGTCCTTGTGATCTCGTACAAGTAGTATGGTTTTAAGTCAAGAGCCTTACACAGAAAATTGTTACCAGTATTAAACATATCGAAAAGATACTCAACTTTAGAAAAAGTTAAAAGAAAAGCCAAAATTAAGGCAGTAGTAGTTGGAACAATATCAGAATATTAAACAGATTCTTTGTAAATCATAAACGATAACTATAAAAGTCGGAACTTTACCGCAACCCCCTCCCCCGCAGGGAGGCCCTCCGAATATCACTCCCAAACGACTATTTTCTAAAAATATTCCAATCGTCATGGACGTTCACTTCGATATTCCCCATGCCATTTGAATGAGGCGAAATATATTGTTTAAAAGTATTTTTCGATTTTAGAGCATCACTTGACGGGAAAACTCATATCTCAGATCCTAGTTAAAATATCATGAAAAAGCTTCCTGTTGTAAATAAAGGAAGGAGGACATATAAAAAATACATAAATAAGATATTTATGTGAATTTCCTGGAATTTATACTGATTGTTTAAAAATGGGCGATCGAACCGACGCGTGACAGATAATTTGAATTTATAAAAATTTAACACAGGTTTACAGTTTTTCCGACATATTGTGTGTGTAGTTTTAGATTCAGCTTTTAAAGCTGCACTCGAATCCGTCATAATAAAAAATTAGAAACAAAATTTTATTCCTCACGAAATGGTATAAAGTTTCACAATCAATCCCGGAAAATGACAGGAGAGTGATGGCCGGTGGTAATGGCGGGGAGTAAAGACGGGGGAATGACCGAGAATAATTATTTTTAAATATCAAAACAGTTATACAGGATGGGTCCTTTTTCAAAATTTACGGGAAGTTTACTTTATTAATTATTCTGTTTTATAATCAATCTTCTAAAATGAAGAACTTTCTCTCTAATGTCTAAGAACTCCTATTCGATCTTAACCAAATTTAAACTAAATTGGTTAAAAATAACCAAATTCTATTCAGCATATTGGCATATTCCAGAATATTAACCATCTACTATATTTTTAAAGATAAACAAAATTTGGACATGTAAGGTTGTATTTCAGAACTTTAGTCCTGATTAATTTCAAATCAAAAACCCAAAAAGTAAAATAAATTTAAACTTAGTCGATTATGAAATGACAAGTTTCATTTAAAATGGCCCAGAACTTTATCTAACGGGTGATTTTTTAAGAGCTTGAGAACTTTTTTTAAAAAAAAAACGCATAAAATTTGCAAAATCTCATCGGTTCTTTATTTGAAACGTTAGATTGGTCCATGACATTTACTTTTTGAAGATAATTTCATTTAAATGTTGACCGCGGCTGCGTCTTAGGTGGTCCATTCGGAAAGTCCAATTTTGGGCAACTTTTTCGAGCATTTCGGCCGGAATAGCCCGAATTTCTTCGGAAATGTTGTCTTCCAAAACTGGAATAGTTGCTGGCTTATTTCTGTAGACTTTAGACTTGACGTAGCCCCACAAAAAATAGTCTAAAGGCGTCAAATCGCATGATCTTGGTGCCCAACTTACCGGGCCATTTCTTGAGATGAATTGTTCTCCGAAGTTTTCCCTCAAAATGGCCATAGAATCGCGAGCTATGTGGCATGTAGCGCCATCTTGTTGAAACCACATGTCAACTAAGTTCAGTTCTTCCATTTTTGGCAACAAAAAGTTTGTTAGCATCGAACGATAGCGATCGCCATTCACCGTAACGTTGCGTCCAACAGCATCTTTGAAAAAATACGGTCCAATGATTCCACCAGCGTACAAACCACACCAAACAGTGCATTTTTCGGGATGCATGGGCAGTTCTTGAACGGCTTCTGGTTGCTCTTCACTCCAAATGCGGCAATTTTGCTTATTTACGTAGCCATTCAACCAGAAATGAGCCTCATCGCTGAACAAAATTTGTCGATAAAAAAGCGGATTTTCTGCCAACTTTTCTAGGGCCCATTCACTGAAAATTCGACGTTGTGGCAGATCGTTCGGCTTCAGTTCTTGCAGGAGCTGTATTTTATACGGTTTTACACCAAGATCTTTGCGTAAAATCTTCCATGTCGTCGAATAACACAAACCCAATTGCTGCGAACGGCGACGAATCGACATTTCACGGTCTTCAGCAACACTCTCAGAAACAGACGCAATATTCTCTTCTGTACGCACTGTACGCATTCGTGTGGTTGGTTTAATGTCCAATAAAGTAAACTGAGTGCGAAACTTGGTCACAATCGCATTAATTGTTTGCTCACTTGGTCGATTATGTAGACCATAAATCGGACGTAAATCGCGAAACACTTTTCGAACCGAACACTGATTTTTGTAATATAATTCAATTATTTGCAAGCGTTGCTCGTTAGTAAGTCTATTCATTATGAAATGTCAAAGCATACTGAGCATCTTTCTCTTTGACACCTTGTCTGAAATCCCGCGTGATCTGTCAAATACTAATGCATGAAAATCCTAACCACAAAAAAATCACCCTTTATAATTAAATCACAAATTTTAAATTCAAATTTTTTTAAAATGCAATTTAAATTTAATCATAGCAGTATTTTTAACATTGTTTGTTTGCCGTGGACACTTGGCGAAACACACTTACACTTAATAAACACGTTTTTCAGCATTTGTTTTTTGTTTCGCAAAGTTATAGCAGTCCAGCTGTAAACCATGTTCCATAGTACTACAAAAGAAACACATCGACTTCCCTTCACAATGATCGTAATCAAGAACTTCAGAATTCTACTCAGTAAAATATTCATTCATCCCAGAAATAGCCAAAAACCAGCCAAAGTTATCATAATAGAATAGTCCATAATAGTAGTGAATAATATCCAAATATTTAATTTTGCGAAAAAAAGGCCAGACAGTTTTTGACATTAAAATCATAAGCGTAATTGCTTCTTCAGCCCGAGTTCGGGGCTCATGGCCAACAAAAAATGGAAGTTACTTTGTAATTTTTTTAAAATCTTGTATAAATAAATCATGTTCTTCGAAAGACGGCAGGTCGTTAGTTTTTTGAATGATAGTGATTCATTTGCCACTAATTCGTTAGTTAAGTTAGTACTTATAACTTGTTAGTGATTTCTGACCTCTGTTCAATCGGAGATAAATGGTAAAAAATAAATCCTATTAAAGTTAGGCGAAAATTTTCATCGGAAACAATTAAAACTAAAATACATACCAATCTAAATTTTAGTAATTGCCTTTATTAAATGGTTGGGGAGATAAGCCATGTTTAGAAATTCATGTCTACAATCTTGGAAACCCCGTTTGAATATATCCGACATAAAAAAATTTAAAACTGAATCATAATCATTGAAGAGGCACTCCATTTGAACTACTTTCCAAACATAACACTTACTATAGACGCTCATCACTATATTGACATTCTACATCTTATCTCCCCGGACACTTAATAAAGCACTTAAAAAAATTAGTTTAGTATTCAATATTAATGGTTTCAGTTGAAAATTTTTCGTTAGTGAAATAACAAAATAAAATTTTTTCATATAAAGAAAATTACCTTTTATAAAATAAAAATTGTTTATTTGTTTTATTGGCTATTTTTCGGCTGGCTCTGATTATGAATCTTCTTTACCGACATTTATAGTCTGTAATATATTTTTGATTATTTTGAATTTGTATTATCGACATTTTTCAACTGGAGATTTTCGGCTAACTTCAACATTATAAAAAATAACATGGAAATTGTTTAACGCATTTGGCATAAAACGCACTCATTTACCACAAAAAAAGCTAAGGATTAGTTTTGTTTTTAGGATTGTGTAAGTCAAAATTTTAATTTTAATTTTAATTTATTTAAATTTTATTGTGTATGTGAAATATTTTGTGTGTTTGTTAATCTTAAATAAATAAAAAATTTATAGATAATAATTTTTAATGTCCATATTTACAAAGCACTTCTAAACAATAAATGACGTTTATAACCAATTTTTGTTTTTTTTTCGTCATTTTGGTTGTTCAATCGGGGTTGGACACGTAATACTACGTAATAGAGTTCGGGTGAGATAACATTTTATACCGTATTCTTTATTTTGTCTCGCTTTAGCACACCCAGTAGGTGAAAGAATATTATCAAAGTAGGGACGATTTTATATATTCAATTGTAGTTAAGAAACAAAAACGGGAAACCCCATTGAACTTCGTTTTTTATATAACATAATATGCTAATTCGTTACATAATATTGAAATATTGTTTCGAATTCGCCTTTTGGGCGCTATATCGCCGAAGTCAAAAAGGGATTTAAAAAAAAAATCTCCTGTGTGCCTGTGCGTGGTGTCGAGTACCCTAAATGTATGTGTCCCCTCTACAGCCCAGACAGTTGGACTGGTCAGGCTGAAACTTCATACATAATCTTTTTTCGTTAATTGGGAGATCCCATAAAAAACTGTTTGTTCATTCTTTCACGTAATAAAGTAAAGTAGTCATGAAAAATTTAGACCTCGCGATTTTTGTAGATTTACCATTCTCTATATTGCCAGTTAAAAAATAAACTTTTAAAAAATATCTGTGTGTGTGTGGTGCCGTGCAAACTAAATGTTGTTGGTTCTCTACAGCCCAGGTGAATTGACTGATCGGAGTTAAGCTTCATACTTGAGCTTTTTCCACAAATTGGGAGCTCCCAGTGGTTTTTGGTCGAATTCGGTCCGCTGGTCATGGCAGCTCACATAAAAGATTTTTCGTTTTTTGCAAATACATACAGTAAACGCTCGATTTAACGGACCCCGATTTAACGGACGCTCGATTTAACGGACCTTGATTTAACGGACGCTCGATTTAACGGACAATTTTTTATTTTCCATTTTTCGGTTACCAATTATGATGGAATTGGGTATGTTGGATGGAAATGGGATTCTTAAATGATTTTTGGAAGAAATTCTGGAATGTGGCCACCTGGGTCAGAACTCATTTTTCACCGATTATGATCGGATTGGGTATGCTGGATGGAAATGAAATTCTTAAAAGATTTTGTGAAGGAATTCTGAAATATGGCCACCTGGGACGAAACTCAGTTATTTCTTCATCGGTTATGATCGGATTGGGTATACTGGATGGAAATATGATTCTTAATTGATTTTGGAAAGAAATTCTGGATTGTGGCCATCCCCGACGGAACTCGATCAATTTTTAACTGTAAATGGGATTCTTAAATGATTTTGGGAAGGAATTCTGAAATATGGCCACCTGGAACTCAGCCATTTCTTAACCGATTATTATGGGATTGAGTATGTAGGATGGAAATGGAATTCTTAATTGATTTTGGGAAGAAGTTCTGAAATATGGCCACTTGCGACGGAACTCGATCAATTCTTAACCGATTATGATGGGATGTGGTATGCTGGATGGAAATGGGATTCTTAAATGATTTTTGAAAGAAATTCTGGAATACGGCCACCTGGGACGGAACTCAGCCATTTCTTAACCGAGTATGATGGGATTGGGTATGTCGGATGGGAGTGGGATTCTTAAATGATTTTGGGAAGAAGTCCTGGAATATAGCCACCTGGAACGGAACTCAGCCATTTCTTAACCGATTATGATGGGATTGGGTATGTTGGATGGGAATGGGGTTCTTAAATGATTTTCGGAGAAAGTTTTTGATTATGGTCACCTGGGCCGGAGCTCAGCCATTTCTTAACCGATTATGATGGGATCGGGTATACTGGATGGAAATGAAATTTTTAAATGTCTATCAAAATTTTCTATTTATCAAAAATCCGGTAGGTTCAATTTTTCGATTTCGAAATTAAGTGTAGTGTAATTCGAGATGTACATTTGTCCTAAAAGAAAATCGGGTGTTTTGCACAAAATATACATTCCTCCAGTTTTTTTACTTTGGCGATATAGCGAATGGTAAATGTGCAAATATCTCGAGGTCAAAATTGTTCATGATTAGTATACTTTATTTTACTACGTAAAAAAGAAAATAAAACGGGTGTGTGCATAATTTACGGAGTGATACTAGAGAGCGATCGGCACAGCAACCGGTATAAAGAATGATCAGCATTTTTTCGGTGTCGTTTTGCGACAATTAGTTAAATTTCATGCAAATCAGTATAATCTCTGATGAACAGCGGATTTTTCAAAGTCGTTTTGTCATTAATTTTTGGTGGAAAGTGGAAGCCTACGATGCTCCCACATTTTGCTTATTTGTGTAGGTTGCCAGTTTTTATAACGAAGTTCTGATTACCTTATCTAGTTTTAGCGCCTAGCCAGCGATATAATGAAACCTATAAACGCTCAACTTAACTATTTTGTTTGTTAGCGGCTTGATACGTCCGAGTATTTAGTACCATCACTTGTTAAAACTGAATAAATATTAAAACTTAAGATGAAAATAGGAAAGGAACTGGATTTATTGACTGATTAAACCCTTAAGACGGATGTACTTTACTAGGTGCTCAAAATAATTTACGACGTTGAGCAATTAAATTTCAACGAAAAATGGCTCAAAAATGTGTGTGCAGAATAGAGTATTTTCCAAATTTTCATTTAATTTTTAGGTATTTTTTATATAGAGTTTAATTTGATTTTAAATGTGGTAACGAAAGAAGCAAAACTACAAAATAAAATGCACCATTTTTTTATAATGGGAACACCTTTCTAGTTTCTTAATTTACCTATATAGTTTAATGATAGAAGATCAGTTGCAAACCAACCTACAAAAATTTGTAATAGCCACGATCAATTATGTCAAAAATTGCGCTACTTTAAATTTAGCGAACTGTGAGCGTAAACTTAAATATTTTTTTTCGGAATTTACAATTATAAAATTTACACTGTATTAAACACCCATTAACTAATTTTAATTATAATCCATTCCCATCGCGGCATCGCCCCACTCTCTCAAACTATCTAATTAATTCAATATTTTGATTGTGATTTGTTCAGTTGAACGGAGAACAACAAAAATAAAATGTTCACATTCGAAACTCTCGCCGAGACAAGTGATTGATGGATTTCTGCCCTAAATTAGTATCATGATGCATTCGATCATATAACCTTATGAACCTCGGTTTGTTTTACTTTTCTACGTATTCTTTGTATTCTTCTTTTTATAAGTATAAAGCTGCATTCAACTCTCGAAATATATATTTTCTTGAAATAGATTTCCATTCTTATAGAGATACACGAACTGTTTAGAGCGCCCAAACAAAACAAACATGACAACGGCACAACAAACAAACCCGAATGACACATTAATCTATGTAAGCGCCCAAGTTTTTGTTCGACTCGATTCAATTTATCATTATTCTTCGAATAAACATGCATGCGTCATTACGACCGATCCAATTCGACACTTTGGAATAGTTCCAAAAAGAAAAAAATTGTTTTGTTCGAGAATACGTGCGTGAACAGATACGCTACACTTGATGCTTGAAATTAGGATAGTTGATTTATGAGCATCCGAAATACACTGGAATCGTCTATGTGTTGAATGCTAATTTTCAGAAAATATTTTCACCACACTCATATGTAATATATCGCTTTATAGTTTTATGTATAACTGTAAAGAGGTTTATTGATCTAATCTGTGTATTATGCTGTAATCTGATCTTGAAAATTTAATATTTTTTTGTTTTGTATATTCTCAAGTTCAATATCTTATTCGATCTTAATTTATATGTTGTGTAATTTTCTCATAGGAAATCTATATACAATTTTTTTCCCAATATATGTTTTCGATCGATTCGATATAAACCGCAAAATCATTTCTTTTTGATAGCTTTGTTGGTGCGCGCTGTGCTGTACAGTACTCGTATAGTGATATGGAATTACGAAAAAAAATTTTGCTTTGTCAGTACTCAGTATATAAGAAAATTTTATAAAAAATTATCTACAGTTAACTAGAATACTGAAAATTCGATGCGCGGTTCTTCAGATTATGAAATATGAGCGAGTGGTGTCTAAGGAATTATGGGTGTTTATGATAAGTCAATACCTAACTAGATGATCTGGCACTCTCTCGTATAGTGGCAGCTTGATAACAAATAGTAAACGAAAATGATAACAAACCTATACCTGAACACGATAATAAGCTAGCGATTAGTGGCTTAAATGCTATGGTGTTGGCATGGAATTCAAACCAATTTTTAGGGCAGGGTTTAATTGTAGGAGGCTGTATCAAAAAACTTTTTTACTGATCGAGAACACTAGAGAGCGGGAATTTAAACAGCAAGTAAGATAAGAGCAATTCAAACAGAAAAACTAAGAATTCCATCAGGCAATACTATTTCATTATAGATGTTATTTTTCTGTTTAACATCGTATAAGAAATACGTATTTGAAGTTATCCCACGACAAAAAAATAAAAAATCATCAGGTAATACTAATCAAGAAATAACTCATTTGCTCTTGCGTGAAGTTGGCCCAGCCCAGAAAGTTGTTAAAAATGACTTAAAATACCAAAATAATATTCGTACCTTTTCAGTTTAGCAGAATTGGGAGTAAGTGTAGGTGACGTATACTTCGCCGAAATCGGGTAATGAATTTTTTTTAAACATTTTTCTTTATAGGATTGTGTATCTATCATTTTTAGAAGTTTTTAAAATTTAAAAATCCGCGGTTTTAATTTATCAAATCTTAATTTACCTATAAAAAGTTGAATTATGTTGTCATGTACCAGGTAAAAATTGCATTGCGTTTGCTCAATTTTACTCCAAGCTGCACATATAGTTGAATTTTCATAGAAAATTGTTAAATTTCTTTAATTTAATTATTTTAATTTGCCTTATACAATAGAGGATGGAGGCTGCCACTGGTCAAACCAAACACCTAAGCGCCAAAATTTTCAAAATTTGTGTTGTTATTCGCATACTAAAATTGGGAACTTCTCAAAGCCGCTTACTTAGCATTCATTTTACGAAGAAAATATAAAGTTTTTCAAAATACGTTGGCCCCATAACATTTTTACGATTGTTTATCAATGTAGAATGTTCCAACAATCATTAAAGATGCAGTCGTTTTATTGGACGTAATTATTTGAACAGTTTTACCATATTTTATAATAATCTTCAAGGTTATAACGTCTTGAAAATTCTAAATAAAATAAATTGAATTTTAGGTTCTTCTAGGGGTTCTAATAAAAGTCAAACTATATTCATTATGTTTATTTAAAATTCACCATGTTGAAGCCGCTCAACAATTATTGGCAGAAAGGTCTAAATTTATTCACCATTCTTGTGGAAAAATTCATTACGGCCGTTTATTTTGGAGAAAATCAAAACACATAGTTTCCATAATTGTTTGTGTGTTTTAACCGATGTAGAACAGTTCAACAATTACCGATGACACGGTAGCTTTATTTGATGGTAATTTCACGAGTATTTGATACAAATATTCTAGGTTATAACGTCACTCAAAATTTCTAATTTAAATAAATTGATTTCAAAGTGTCTTAGAAACTCGGAGTCGGTGTCTATGTAAACGTCTGGGAATAACAATCCTGGATTGAACAGCTGATTCACGCTATCAGGGTTGAAGAAATTTTTCTCAAGTAATCCTCCGCTTCTTACAATTCAAATGACACTGCACTTCTTATAGACGGCGATATCTTCAGCAATTCCAAACACGATATAATTCCATCAAACATCTGTTGGCTATAAAAGACTGTATTTAATGTGGACTTTGTTGTATTGTTGATTATATCGCCGTAATATTATTTAGTGAAATTTTAGGATAATTTCAAATAAGCTGGACTGTACCGCTGGGCCAATCATAAGGGTTTGGTTAATAGAACGCGTAACTTAGTGGTAAGACTCTGTCTTTCTTTACTCCTTGGTGCAGCTGAATCTGGTAATTCTGATAAATTTATTTCGAGCTCTATGATATGGTCCAATGTTTTATAGTCGTTCATGAAATCCACATTTTTGAATTCTGAATCTACTTGGAATTAACATTTCACGGCCAATAATATAGATCGTGGTAATTCATATTTTGCTTTTATCCTTTGATTTTTCATCAGAAGCTTTCAGAAGCTTTAAAATTAAATCAGTCGTCTTATGTACATAAGGGTTCGGCCGATGTTTATTAGTATTACGTGATGATCAGCCATCATAAACCACAAAAAATCGAACGTTGAACGGGCGAGGCAAACACTCTGGATGAGAAAGACCCGAGTAACAATTAATTAAAAAAGTAGTTGATAGATCTAGACAGCATATACATAGCTAATTACATATTTACCAATTTCGATCACTTATATCACTTATATTTTAATAGAGACAAAACATCGTCCTTCAGATCACACTTTGCGTCAAAAATTGCTACCCAACCCACTTTCGAATCTACTTTTCGAAAACCATTTAAAATTGTTCTAACTTGTTATTTTGAAAATTTTTTACTTGGCCAAATAAAGTCTGAATCTGAGTTGGGATTTGGGAGTTATGCTGCTGTTTCACTAAGCTACTAGATGCACAAAATTAATATTATTGTTGGTTGATGTAAAAAATATTTCAATTTTATATTTACATCTATAGTGTGCTGATCAAACAACAGAAATACCCCCAACTCTCAAGTCGCGGTTTTCGAACAAAATTCGTATACAGAACTTCAGTCTGGAATCAATCCTGGAATTGGCAAACTAATTACCAGTTTTAACATTTTTGCATGATACACAAATGGCGCGAAATACTAAAACTGTCCTGATTTGCTTGAAATTTGATAGGACATGTATATATATGAAGAAAAACTTTTCTAAGCATATAATTAACATTGCAACAACCTGGAAAATTCAACAAAAATTAAAATCGAAAATTTCCATTAAAAACTCGTCACAAAACAGCTTAGAAAAATAATATAATTTTTCATTGATTTTTGCCACACCCATTATACCAGAATGACAAAAAACTCTATGTATGTTGTATGTTGTCAGCATGACAATGGTAATTTGAAGTACTAAGGTGCTTCAGCTAAATATATGACATACTTCAAAATATTTGAATGATACGAAACACGTTTATATTCTATAATAATTGCATAATTAGCTACCAGCGCCAAAATGGTGGATATGTGAACTAAAGTACTGATTACGAAATTATCGCGTTTTGTAAGACCATCATGATTATGTGACGAGTAAAATTGTTAATTGCTACTTGGTAGTTATACGTACTAAAGTGCTTCAGCAAAATTAACGGAGCTCTTCAAAACCTCATCAACGATATACGATAAGAATATATTCTAAAATAAAGGAAACATTAGCTACCAGCGCCAAAACGGTTGATTTAGGAACTAAAGTGGTATCGTCAAAATTGTTGTGTGTCAAACACGAGTAACAAGAATACTGTAAAGCAATATCGAGACATTATGTGATTTTGGGTGATTTCTTATATTAGGTACCTGGCCCCTTTAAGACCGAGGTCCTAAATGTTTTTAAATAATAAAAGAAAATTAGAGAAAAAAGTCGAATCGCACAAGCTGTTCTTGAGATATCATCGATACATCCAGTCAACACCCAGTCAAAATTTTTGCTTTTTTGGGCCCAATGACCTTCAACACAGCAACTAAAATGTTATTGGATCACGATCATTTTTCACGATTTCACCGAACTTAATTCTGTCAAACGCAGCTTTCTAAGATATTTTCGTAATAAAACTACATACATTAAAATTTTCGACGTACTGAACGCAAATATTAAATTAAACCCATTAAATAATGAAGATCACAAATATTTATGCATATATCACAACGAGCCTTGAACTCTGTGAACCGATCAATAATTTTGATATGAAAATGTAAAAATGATCAAAACATAATTCATAATAGAGTTCACAATAAGCAAATTTTATTTAAAAGTGAATTTTTATTGACGACGTCATGCTATGATCGATCATTAATTTCGGAATCACAAATAATTCTTATACATTTACTATTAAATAATAAAGTAGCGATCGTCTTTATTACGACAATTTAAATATTAAAATAACAAAGAATTTCAGTAAATAATTCTATTAACCTTGAACTAGAAGAACTCATCAAGTTGAAAGATTGCAATAAATAAAAGTTGATCGTTTAAGATTTTAAAAAACTTCGTGATCGGAGATTCTCACGACCTATCGATCGAGTACCAACATTTTTTTATATTTGAGTCTTTACCGCTTTGTGACTGTAATTTTTTCACCTCACCAAAATGTTAATACTTTTTAAATAAATTGCAAATTGGATAGACTGACATAAGAATTTCGTGTTCTTCTTACTTTTTTCTGATTTTTTTTGGGAAGAAATGTATTCAACGCTTCGTTGGACTCATATCCGTCATGGTAAATAACAACTTTGTTTTTATTTTAATTTTAATGTACATCAAAATCGTCTTGAGAATTTTATTGTTTCGTGGCCGTGGTGTTGTTGTTATATGTGCTCTTCTACATACAATGCACCTTTAACACACGATGCGTGGAATTACTTGGAAATGGGTATTGTAATGGGTACTCATCACTATTAACCTAAAAAAATAGTTTTTGTCTAAAAGGTGCATCGGACCGAGGCGAATTCTTTAGCTGCGTCCTTGATCGTTCGCGCGATATTTTAAAATTTAAAGATATGGGCTTATCGCACAAAATTTTCGAGGGTCGAAGAACTTATCTCTTACCGCAGTCCAAAACATTTAAATTCAATTAAATTTTTATTTTTTTTTTTATTTTCATTCAATTTTTATTTAACTTAGGTATATATCAAGATTGATTGCTGGAACAGTTAGATAGTTAGAAATTAAAATTAGATTTTTTTTGTTGGTTCGTTTTCATTCGAAAGATTGTGTACGGTAATTTATTATTATTTAACCTAATGTTTTAAATTCTTTAAGTAATCTCGGTATATCTAATGTGTATTTCTGTGTATTATTCCAAAACGTATATTCTTCGTAAAACAAAACAAAATAGTTAAAAGAAACGGAAATGCAATCACATCAAACCAAACCAATTTGTTATTGCATTTTGGTCAGATGTACATATTTTGTATTCTTAAGGGATATCACTCTTTCTTATCTACTTTCTAAAACCGATTTGTATATGGGAAATATCGTAGAAGATGATTTGTTATGTGCAAAGAAACGTGCAACATCTTCTTTATTTCTTTGCCTTGGGCAATCGATCATTATACCATGTAATTACATTGTTTATATCCCAGTAGGACGTCGTTTATTTAAGGGGCCTTGTTCTCTATTTGATGGTTTGGTTAATTGGTTAAGAGACAGAAACTGGCTTCCCAGACGAGTACTCTTTCTGTCAGTTTATGTTAAATATCCTATTTTTTATACCTACTCGTATGACAGCAGTTATCAGTTACAGCTTACCAGTTTTACAAAATGGATGAGATGTGAGCTTACCTGCAAATAAAAGAAAATCAGAATTATTAATTGCCTTTGATCTCAAAAAATTTCATTAAGTTTCGAAATACAAGAATGACTAATAAAATTAAGATTGTGACTAGTGACTACTGCCACAATTAAATACAATACATATGTGTCGCACCATATGTGGCAAAGATAGATGCGACAACCGATTCACCAATAACATCAACGTCAAACAACAATTATTTGGATCAGTATAAATTTGGGTGACCGCATGGGAACAGCGAAAAATAAATGGAAGGAAAATAGGACATTCGTTTCCCTGCGGTATGCAAGTATGTTTCATCCAGGAGCCGTGGGATATAAAACGGAATAAAATAAAAATAATAAACTCTACAAGAATGTTAAAAATTGCTAAATCAAACGGTGGCCGAGAACCTAAAAATAAATAATACGAATTTGTTACAACTGTCAACAATTTTAAACATATTTTAACAATTCAAAACATTTTTAAATTTTTTATTAATTTTCAAACATACTCAAACATTTTTAAACATTCTAAGCATTCTCAGAGATTTAGTTTTAATTTTAGTTCAAAACTAGAAACTTAAAAACGTATTAACTACATTTTTTAAAAATCTTAAAACAATTTGAAACATTTTCAAATATTTTAAACAGTTTTGAACCTAGTCAAGCACTTTTAAATACTTTGAGTCACAAAAACACTTTTAAATTACTTTTAAACACTTTCAATTGTTTTGAAACATTTTAAAATATGTACAAAGCACTTAAAAGTATTACAAGCTGTTTGAAAGTCTTTTAAAGATTTTTCAACATTTTTAAACATATTTAAATTGTAAAACTTCCTTTAACTATTTAAACCGATTTCAAATTTTTTAAACGTTTTCAAACTATTTTAAAAAACAATTTAAACTGTATTTAAAAACATTTTTAAAACTATTTTAAAAATATTTCCAAAACATTTCCAAACAGTCCCAAACATTCTTAAACTTATTTACTTGTGTAAAAACTTGTACAGCATGTACAATTTGTATAACATGCCAAACTTGTGAAACTTGTAAAACTCATAAAACTTGCAATACTTGGAAAAAAGTAAATCTAGTAAAACTAGGAAAAATAATAAAACTTAATAAATAATAAAACTAGTAAAACTAGTAAAGCTAGAACTAGTAAAACTTGTAAAATTTGTAAAATTTGTAAAACAAGTAATACTTGTAATACTTGTAAAACTTGCGAAACTTGTAAAACCTGTAAACTTGTAAATTTGTAAACATTTAAAACTTTTGTTTAAAACATTTGAAATTTTCAAAATTTTAAAGACCCTTAAAAGCTTTCCAAACTTTTACAAATGTAAAATTTGCAAAAATTGAAAAACTTGTAAAATTTGCGATATTTGTAAAACGTGTAAAACTCGTAAAACTAGTAAAACTTGTAAAACTTAAAAGACTTGCAGAAACTTGTAAAACTTGTAAAATTTGTAACTTATAAATCTTGTGAAACTTGTAAAACATGTAAAACTTGTAAAACTGTCAAAACTTGTAAAACTTTCAAAACTTGTAAAACTTCTGAAACTTGTAAAATTTGAAAAACTTGTAAAACTAGTCAAATTTGTGAAACTTGTAAAAATAGTAAAACATGTAATACTATGTAATACTTGTAAAACTTGTGAAACTTGTAAAACCTATAAAATTGTAAATTCCTAAACATTCAAAACTTTTGTTTAAAACATTTGAAACCTTTAAGACCGCTAAATCCTTTCAAAACTTTTAAAAATTTAAAATTTGCAAAAATTCGAAAAACTTGTAAAACTTGCAATACTTGTAAAACCTGTAAACTTGTAAATTTGTAAACATTTAAAACTTTTGTTTAAAACATTTGAAACTTTTAAAACCTTAAAGACCCTTAAAAGCTTTCAAAACTTTTACAAATGTAAAATTTGCAAAAATTGAAAAACTTGTAAAACTTGCAATATTTGTAAAACTTGTAAAATTCGTAAAACTTGAAAGACTTGCAAAAACTTGTAAAACTTGTAAAATTTGTAACTTATAAAACTTGTAAAATTTGTAACTTATAAAACTTGTGAAACTTTCAAAACTCGTAAAACTTGTGAAACTTGTAAAACTTCTGAAACTTGTAAAATTTGAAAAACTTGTAAAACTAGTTAAATTTGTGAAACTTGTAAAAATTGAAAAACATGTAAAACATGTAATACTTGTAAAACTTGTAAAACCTATAAACTTGTAAATTCCTAAACATTCAAAATTGTTGATTAAAACATTTGAAACTCAAGTTAAAACCTTTCAAAACTTTTAAAAATGTAAAATTTGCAAAACTTGTAAAACTTGTAAAACTATTAAACCTAGTAAAACTAGTAAATCATGCAAAACTTGTAAAACTTGTAATACTTCTAATACTTGTAAATTTTTTATTAATACTTGTAAATTGTTTATTTAAAACTTTTGATAAAAGTTCCAATGGAACCCCACCTTCTTAGAAACCTTTAAAATTTTTAAGGTTTAAGGTCTTTAAAAAATTTAAAAAAATTTAAGTTTTAAAACTTTTAAATCCATTGAAACCTTTGAGACCAACAAACCATGTAAAACCTTTAACACCATGAAAATATGTAAATATGTAAATGTATAAATTTACAGTAAATATGTAAATATTCAAACATGTAAATATGTAAACATGTAAATATGTAAATATATAAACATGTAAATATGTAAATATGTAAATATATAAACATGTAAATATGTAAATATGTAAAAATGTAAAGGGTGTTTTTTCTAGAGGTTCACTTCTTTAAGTTGGCAACACTGTTTTGTTTGCCATTTCATAATGAATAGACTCACACCAGGGCAAGGTTTGCAAATTGTTGAAATTTTTTATCAAAATAATGGTTCTGTTCGCCAAACACATTTGCCTTACGTCCATATATTCTGAATGATAATACGGATCCAGTAAGACGTCAAACAGTGCATACCGAACAAGCGATAGACGCAGTACATCGTAGCATTGAGGAAGGCCCAAATCAATCAATTCTAGTCATTCTCAGTAACGAGAGATGTGTTCATCTACTTTATGGAAGATTTTATCTAAGGATTTTGGTTTACGTGCTTACAAAATTCAACTTGTGCAGGAAGTAAAGCCATCCGACTATCACACACGGCGCCAATTCGGCCAAGGACTGAAGCACAAATTGATATTGATGTTGGTTTTCCAAACAAAATTTTGTTCGGCGATGAAGCTCACTTTTACTTGAATAGGGTACGTTAATAAACAGAATTGTCGGATTTGGAGTGAAGATAAATCACTGTTGGTGCGCTTTATGGGCCGGCGGTATCATTGGTCCATCTGTCTTCAAAAACCATGATGGGCGGTTACAGTTACAGTCAACGGTGAACGGTATAGAGACATGATTTTTAACTTTTTGTACCCCAATTAGCTGGCATAAATCTTGCTGATATGTGGTTCCAACAGGACGGTGCCACATGCCACACAGCGTGGAGTACAATTAATTTACTGAATATTTGCCCGTCATCTACAACAGAATAAACATGAAATCGTCAACAGGTGACAAGTTTTAACAATTAATAGATAATATTAATTAGATGTACGTAAAGTTTGCGAACATTTCTATCCCCGCTATATTATGGTCGAATAAAAATTACCACACATCAATACGCCGCAGTTTAAAATCTCAAACCATTTATCAAATACCATAGATCGATATTTATAACCAATTAGCGTCACATCTTTACAAATCGATATGGTCAGTATTATGCAAAATTATGTAAATAAACACGATTGTCGGTAGATGAAACGGTTAGTTCTTAAGGAAATTACTTTATTTCTTATTTACCATATGATAAATTTTATTATGCATTACAACATGAATATTTCATCATAGCAGTAGCTTAACTAATTTTAATGACCAGTTTGGTCGTGTTCTTAAACGCATAAAACATTGTGATAAAAAATTATCCAATAGCATTCTTTACCGAGAGTCATAATTACTTTGAAACGAAACTGCGCGCGCTATAAAAAGGCAAAGTGTTAATTTTCATACAACACATAAAATCCACTTGAGAATTTATTTTCTTACATAAATAAAATACTTGACTCAGCATTAGCTGTTTTATTTCCTCTATACGACCAAATGATCAATCTTACATGTTGTTGCGCCTCGAGTGGTTAATAAACATTGTAAATAAATTACCCGGTTAATGAACTTCCGATTTCAGTATACAAATTACTTTGAACATGGAAATGGTGACGTTCTCGCGCACGCAAAAAATTATCAAATATGCGAATCCAGAAAAGAATTAATTTAATTAAAAAGCTGCGAATTATAAACACGCAATCCGAATAGATTTTTGTTAATTTCCTCCCCAAAACAAAATTTAATATAATTATTCCGAAAATGCAATCAAATTTAATTGAAAAAACAACTTTTCAATTTAAATTTTCTTTTTCGACGGCGCGGCATTTTTTTTTTTGTATGTACGTTAATTATTGAAAATAGAGGCCTACGGAACGTGATGTTGTTGTATATACATCTAACATTTTCCCATCAGCATTTTCACATCTACGCTACACATGTAGACGCGTGTAATTTTTATTTTCTATGTTAAAACAATTCAAATGAAGCCAAAGAAATTCGGGTTTCTCGTGTACCTCTTTAAGAAATGTTCTCGCGTGTACAAAACCATTGTGCGTTTCTTTCAATGGAAAACGTATACATATTTTGAAAGAAGTAGGTGAGGTAAGGTGAGAGAGGAAACAATATTTGAATTACATTTCAATGTGCAGATCTAATTACTTTTTATAATGTTTTAGGTTTTCCCATTCAAAAAACACTTTTCATTTTGTTTATTGTATCCTTGTGCGCGATTACTTTTCGGATTGTATATGTGTGGCTTAAACAGTTAACCGCATTTGATATTTAGTTCCGGTAGAAGTAGTATGACTTCCTTATTATAGTGCTTCTCTAATATCTTAACTATGTCGTTAAGAAGCCGGTTTTAGATGTGCGGTTAATGAACTACTCGCGATTAGATTAACGAATTAGAATTTGTTACGTGCATATAAAGTATTTTGAGTTTAATATGAGCGAGTTTTGGCTATTACAAACGCAGGTGTGCAACGAGAAAAGTAAGTACGAGAAAACGAAAGGTTTTGTGCGAATCAAAGTATAAGACAACACCAAACATCTGTTGAAAATAGTGGCACTTCTTGTACCACATTACACATTACACAATTACCTTATACGATGTAATCACGATGTAAATGTCAGACGCAAAGGTAAGCAACATTGAAGAAATTCTGGAGATCGAAATAGTTGGCAGTGGTAAAACTATCTTCCCACCAGAAGAAAATTTATGTGATGATTAGATTAACAAAACTCGCCACTACGTCGAAAAATTACAGGTTTTTTCCACTCGAGGACTGATAGATCGATTGAATATCCGAGGATGATAGAATAACTGAGGTTGATGCAGTGGAGGTAATTTTAACTATTAGAGCTTATACGAAAAGAAGAACGATATGTATGAAAACCTTTGTGGATGTGAAATCTGAACTGGGATGATCCATTACCAAAGAACCAAATGGTTACTATACCGAAATGATTTATTGGAGGCAATGCTACTGACATTCTATTGCAATACCCAAACATACCGCGATAGTCAACCAGTTCAGTTGTGGCAAATACATGTTTTAAGTATGCGAGTCTTAATTCTTATCTGCTGCATATTTTAAAGTTATCAACGGAGTAAATAACGATAAGAGTAAATGATATAACGACTAAAGCTGAAATGGCTCAAGTGCCTTTTCATTGTTAAACTTATTGACAGTTGTAATCGCCGAGCCTCGAGTTGGAAATCGAACGGCGAAATTTGATGCAATACAACAAGAATTTCTAAAATTTGTTAGTTCACTTCAGATAAATGATAGCCGCCACCATAACGCCACACATTACACCGTCATTGCGGATCATGTAATAAACTTTATAAAGTAAATTAATAAAATTATAAAATTAAGACAATTTTAATTATGCCCAGCATCTTAGTTTTATAAATTTTTAATGCCCTCAAACAAGAAAGTCAAAATTTTCACAAACAATTTTTTTAGACATAATTATAATCACCGTGCAGCATAAAATTGACCGCGGCGCGAGTGTTGAATAAAACACTCGAGTAGCTTCAAGAACACGTTAATCGAAAACCAACAAGAACAACCTTATTGGAAATTGAATGTTTAAATTTATATAAATCTTTTAATTCTTTGTGGTTTTTTCGAAGGCGACGTACTTTTCAACATCATTGCAGAAATTGAAAAAGCTCCTACGGAAGCCTCAAATTTTGCAAGATTCCCCAATTTAAAAAAAAATTATGCCGGGATTTTGGTGAAATACACTAAAACTCTCCATTTCCCCTTAAATTAAAAAAAAATGTTGCACCCGATCGGATTGGCTGTTCTGAGCTGTAGCGAGAACTCTGACATTTAGTCTGCACAGCATCTTACACACACAGGGAACTTTTTACAAACCACTTTTCCTAACTTAGGGGATATCGCACTATATTTTATTGTATTACGTCTTGAATTTGTTGGGTTGATCACAAATTTATAATCAATAATCGTAACAGTCTTCGACATCTTAACGATGTATCTGACGAAGTTGTTCGAGGTCTAAACGTCCTTGGAGAGCAAGCTGGAAAAATGAATCCATAACATCTTAGTAAACAAATTGAATGTCGACTCAAGCATTGGTCCACAAACTGACCAATGAAGATTTTAAATATCAACTAGCTGTAGAATTTATTTTGAAGTTCTTCGCTTACATAAATTGTAGAGCATAAATCATTTAAACGGAAAATAAATTGTAAACAGTTTTTAGAGTGTGGAACGTGTTTAGCATAAATGATTGATTGATTAAAAAGTTCAAAGGAAAACTCATTTACCAAGTCAAACACTGGCTACTGACTTTAACTTAAATATGTTAAAAAATTGCAATATACGTAAAAATTTTTGATAAACGGTTCTATATTTTTACATTTTTGAGGTGAGTGGAATCAATGATATTTGCATTCGAAAGCAATTCAATTAAAAAATATTTCTTGTCTCCTATTTCTTGTTGAGAGTGAAATTTTTTATTTAAAATAAGAAAACTAAATTTTACAGAATATTAGTCTCACTACTTTTACAAATTTTTTGTGGAATTTATGTTTAATCCGAAAGATACAATTATTGATAAATATTTTTGAAAATTGTGGAGCATGTTCCAATGACATTTTGTATCACTATATCTGAAACTTGGGTGAAGTTAAGGCTGTTTAGACAAAAACAAACATTGTGGAACCTTATTGAATCATGTCAAGAACGTTTTATTAGTGAAATTCAAAATTTTTACCTGTGGAACATATTGTTTCAATGGTGTAATATATATCAGCTACTAGCTTCTGAATATATTTTGGCGAACCTCTACAACATTGCTTGTTTAGAAAAATTGTGGAGCCTAATTCATTTATTGGGAAAATTAAGCTAGTTGAATTATTTCTTGATTGTGGATTTCAATTTGTTTAAATTATTGTAGAATCTAAAATACGTAAGAAAAACCAATGAAATCGCGTTCTGTCTAATTTTTCGTTAGGTTAAAATATTCGGATAAGCAAGTCTATCAACATTTTTATTAGTGTTGGACCAACTACAGAATACCCTGGATATTCTAATAAAATTCAACAAGATATTTATAATTAAGTTTTAATTTGAATTTTTCTATTTGACAGCTAAACTAACGTGGAATATTGTGGAATGTAAGTTAATATTTACTTTTAGAAAATCCCGAGAGCTTTTAAAGATTATTAGGCTACTTTATTTTGCGGGAGGTATGTTCGACTTTTAAATAAAACAAGCAATTCAAAAATCTGTTTAGTTTGTACTGCTTTAACAATAGTATAGCACAACGGAAAATAATAATTTGATAAAAATTGTCATTTGCTTAATATCAGATGTTTCGGAGCTAGGTGTTTCGCGGCCTATGCGAGCCACACAATCTAACTCGAACTGGCACAGAACCCACAGAAAAATTTCTTCTTAACTCAAAAACTTCTTTGTGAGTTTAATAAGCCCGAAGCCGATCATCAAGTGTATCAAGTCCTCACAAAAAGCCCAGCACTGCAGATAGTCGAATGTAACCTCAAAAAATTGATTGTATAAAATATTCATTTTCCATCTCTCCATTCTTTCAGGGTATTATACCAACTCCGAACATCTTAATTATCACCATATTTAATGCAAATTTCAAAATAACTACACAAAGTATCTAAAACAGCTAATGAATATTTATTAGTTTATTCAACTATAATTAATTTTTTTGGCACAAACAGTTATTAGAATTTTTTCTAAATTATTTTCCATTAAGAAATTTCTCAATCTTTATTAATAAATTGCAGAAGAGCGCGCAAAAAAATGTATCCCGCAAAAAAATCGGATATGAAAAACAACACATGACTTTTCGATTACTGCCCTGGATAAGCAAAAACTTTGGAATCCGAAATACTTTTGTTTGTATATAGCTGGAAAATCAAATATTTAGAAATTTGCTTTATATCGATCAAAATTCATGACGTAATTTAACGATGTAAACAAAGTTCGTTATAGTGGCCCCAATACAATTTATATTAAGTTAGAATAAATACACTTCACAGGTAGCTTCCGAACCAAACAAATTTATTGTGCGATATCGATGGGAAAATTTTTTTTTGTGGTAAACAGAACAAGGAAATGAAATTTGTTTACACCCGGAAGATATCAAGTGGCGCATTGAAGTTCAATACCATTTTGTAACCACACAAAATTCCATTTCCATATATACACAGCCGAAACATGACATAAAGCATATGCTACTTGTATTTCTAATCCCAATCTACAATAAAAAATTGTTTAGTTGTCTTATTTCTTTCATTTTATTAATTATTTCTTAATGTAATTTCTCGGTTAATTTAGCAATTAAAAATAAACAGATTTCTAGTATAAAAAAATTAAATCTAAATGTAATAAAATTTCATATTTCAAAATATGCTATAGAAAAATTTTCCATGTACATACTCTGTCTTAGAAAATTGAGCAACACATGACGTCTTAAGAAATTGCCTTCCTCTTTGCACGATCAAAATGACAAAATAAATCAAATCTGTTTCGTATCTTTAAGGAGGCTTGATTGAACATGAATTTAATTAATAAGAAATATGTGTTTATGTTCCGTTTGTTAAATATATTAAGACATTGGAGAAATACAAATAAATAAATTTTATGAGCATTTGAATTTATGGGTTTTTGCTTTTGTGCGTTTTCTATTCTTAGTTCTGGGCTTCTACTCTGTACTCGTATATGATGAAGACAAGAGGAAGAAACGAAATGGAATTTTGTAATATGTCATTGTCATATTTTATCTTCTCGTAGACATATTGCTTGCCATTATGTACCGTAACGACTCATACCAGAAATTGCATGATTTTTATGTAATTGACTAATGGAATTTGATTTTATTGAAACATGCGTTTGCGGGTCAAATACATAAAATGTGCAAAATGCGATTTAACTATAAAAAGAAATCGTGGTTTTATGCCGTTGAAGAAATTGTTCGCATTTTTGAATGAGCAATGCAATATGCCACTTGATTAGTAATTATGATGTACAATTTCGAGTCTTTGTATTTAATTAGATAACATTGTTGTTGTTTCCAATTTATGATGGATTTCCAAGTTGCGATGTCGGACCGATTAGATATTCATAGATGGAACATTTCGTTCAGTGACGAATAATGTGGAATTCCTATGGAGCGATTTATTTACCTAGTAAAGTGTCTCAGCAAGAGCGCCGGATTTAAATTTGCCGCCAGTTTGTTAATACGAGTTGTACGGTGATTTTTTGACAGTTGTCGCGTACAGACCACGCGATTTAAGAATATGGAGAAGTATTCAAAACAACAACGTTTAATTATTTACACATTACAAAAATAATGAAAGTTTTGCGAAAACAGTTCGCCAATTACGTCAAGTTTGTGGTCGCAATAATGCGCCAAATGAAACGACAGTGAGGCGTTAAATTACAAAATTTGAGACCAAATTTACGTCGCCCTTGTCGGTCACTCGAAAATATAGCCACAGTGAGGAAATCTGTGGCCGAGAATCCAGGAACTTTCATTCGGTTCCGTGGTCAAGAATTAAAGATTTCCAGAAGCACTATGCAACGAATTTTGGTGAAAGATCTGCATTTGCACGCGTACAAGGTTCAATTGGTGCAAGAAATCAAGCCAAGGGACCATGCACAGCGCCGTGAATTTTCTGACTGAGTGTTGGAACATCATCAAATTAATGCGGATTTTTCGAAGAAAATCATTTTTTCAGATGAGGCACATTTTCATTATTAAATCGAACAACAAAATGGCGGCAAATTTTAATCCGGCGCTCTTGCTGGGACATCCTATATAACAATGAGTAGGATAAGCTACACGAGTATGCCATTCCTAATCAGCAATCTACACGTTCTTTTATAAAATAAGCCATTGGTTGGTTTTATTTGTTTCTTGAACGGAACAGATAGATATAGTGTTATCAATTAAATGTAGCAGTGGTGCATCGTTTTGGAATAGCGGTAACACGGCAGGTGAATAAACTGGTCGCATATTATGATTACGATGATTTAATTAACCAAAATTTCAGCAGTATTCGAGTAGCCAAAATGCAATCAAACTCTTTATGTACCGTTAACTAGGTATCTAGGCAGAGAACCTCTAACAATAAACAACGTTTGGAACAAGTTAACAATACTTGCTGAAACTGTGGGAGCTCTGAAAAAAAAATATTAACCAAACAAGCACACTACAGAAAACTTCAAACGGAATTTCACAAATTTCGGAGTTCTGAGATTTCAGAACAGAAATGAGAGATGATTCGGAATTCTACAATATTATACGCTAAGCAATACACGATGATTAACCAGGCGATACAGGCGCCATTTACAACTGATACGACCATTACTAGAAGTTTTCAATAGTGTAAAAATAAGGAAATTTAAAAGATCATAACAGAATCCACTATTGCTTCCAATTTTTTATTACCACACGTAATATGGGTTGAGTGACGAGCTAACTACCTACTCTCAGCAAAAAGACATTTCTCCAGAAAAACTGACGTTTTGCTTGATCGAAGATCAGCGTCGTTAAATCGTCGAAAATAAACAAATGCTGCGTAAAAATTGGTTAACTTGTAACACTCGGAGCACTCGCATAAAGTATCTCCTCGCCACCAAATACCTCCGGAAGAAGAATAGAACTTTATCGAAAACGCTAGCTTCCAGCTGATAGCTAGCTATCAGAGAGAAGACTGAAGAGTTGAGAACAAACGTGGCTGATATTCACTCAATATGGCAATTCTACTTCTAAACTCTACTTAAACGGAACGAGGAAGTGACCCCTACTCGAGCTATTGACCCACCGTGCGAGCAGTTACAGGGCCCCATATCCCATAGTAGAGAAAGTAGATGCAGCTATAACGGAATTCCCGTAGAACTATTAAAACATGAGGGGGGAACTCTTGCATCCAATCTTAATGATCTGGAACTGGAGGAGCTTTTCGAGGCATGGAAGACTGCACTCATATGCCCACTGCGTAAAAAAGGCAACCGCCTCAAATGTGACAATTACCATGGTATAGCTTTGTTAAACACCGCCTACAAAATGCTTAGTAATGTTGTGCTTGCCCGAATCATCCAATTGCAAAAAATATCATTGGTGTCTAGAGTCTACCAATGTTGCTTTTAACCCCAAACAATGAACCACTTGATCAGTGGTTTTGTTTCTTGATCCGTGTTTTTGAGGATGATGCTAGAAAAACGTTGGGAGTACAACATAATCATTCACCAGCTCTTTATAGACTATCAACATGCATATGTCAGCAAATGATGTGTCGGCTGAAGTGTAAGGTTCTTCCTCGACATATAACTTTAGTCTAAAGTAGCTATGCGTCCGAAATTAGCGAACCTCGATAAATGTGGAGAAAAACAAGCTTCGAGTATGCGATTGGTGAGGGATACCTTAGAATGGGCTACGAAAAAGTGCGAGCCTTAGACGTAAATTTGAAGATTCCAGGGTATGCTCTGCTCGCATCGCCGATTCATTTCTAAATGCTCAGTGCTAACTGCATCTTTAACCGATCTCGAAGATTTTCACATTCAGTGTAATGAATTAACAAATGGAATTGGAAGTGTACATGATGAGCGTGGGCTAATAATGACGATCATTCCGTGGCTTTAACAACTTTTTATAAACTTAACAAGATCCAAAAGAAGTATGGCAAATCCGAATGGAGTACAAACCCAACATCTTCAGCTAGACTCATATAGCCGGCTTATGGGCACAAAAATTATTATATAAAATAATTCAAAAATCAATTACATAAGACATTGCACCCGATTTGTTTTGCGTAAACGTCTCAATGTTTGTGGTCGTCTTGCATATATGCGCGGATAGATGAAATAATCGTTCGGTTGACCCTTTCCGACGCGTTGGTCTGAGGTGAGTATTTTGGTGTAAAAGAGTTACTCCATTCGAATTTAAAAATTCTGAAAAAATGTGGCTTAGAATTGTTTGTCATTATCAGAGACGAGATATTCGGGAACTCCAAATAAACAGTTTCTTCAGAAATTCAATTATAAGATTCGCCGTTGCGGTTCTATGAGGCAGCGAGCAAGATGAACTTTGTGTACTGGCCGAGAACTATTAATAAGTACGTATTTCCTAATCCAAGACCCAACTCCTAGGGTACGGTGCCAAGAAATGGATAAAATCTTTTGAAACGAATGTCGAATTTCAAAGAATTTTCCCATTTCCTGTTGGGTGATGTATTGGTACATTCTATTCGTTTACTCGTTTATTTTCTTTCGCCATACTGTTCCAATAAAATTGCGACTCTAAAACTTTCAAATTTATCACAAATTCGCACTTGAGGATGACTTAGGCGCTATGAATAGTTTCCCGTTCACATCGCGATAGTTTTTTTATGTGCCTAGATTTTCAATCAAAGCTATAACTGCCAACGCAGTAGTGTTGGTACAAGTACAACACCATCAGGCGAATTCAATCCAGTTAGTGAATAAAAGTATGCAGAAGAGATAGAACACCAGGAACCAAATTTTGAGATCCCGAACGGTACTACATTTTGAAATCACTTGGCTTATAATTTCAAGCTCCATCTCAACTCTATCGATAAGCATTCAGTGATGCTGTATTTCAGCTGGGCAGAATTAAATATGTGAGAGTAATAGACAATCGGGTACTGATCTCCCCCGTCCGTTGTTTGGCACAAGACGCTTTTCATTTCGCATGTGCTAGCGTAGCACAGTATGTAAAATGGTTGGGGAAAATAGGCATTTCGGAGACCGGGAGCGGTACTTAAAGCTGTTTTTAATTTCTGAAATACATCATGGCCTCATTATTTCAAGTTAGTTTCTGGCTAATCTTTAAATGGTCAGAAAGTGGGGATCAAATTGTGGCAAAATTTTATATGAACGGATAATACCACCCTGCGATTCGTAAAAATTGACGCAATTGTCGTGTTATGCTAGTAGTTTGGTACTGCGTAATCGAAAATACTTTATCCAGGTCCATGTGTAAAATCCCATTCCTAACTACATGAACAAAGTATTTACTTTCTTTAGGACGAACTTACTATTAGCTAAATCTACAGAAACAATGAGCAAGTCGTCTATATAAATAAATACCAGGTCATGCAGTTGGTAAGCGATTACTTTGTTCATCAATCTACACAACGTCTGAGCGGCGTTCCATAGGGTGAAGGGCATTACTGTGAAGTGATAGAGGGGCGGTTCGGAACAGTGAATGTAATCTTATCCTGGGACTGCTCGTTAAGAGGGATTTGGTCTAATAGACTTAACAATCCCTCAATAACCGGCAATGGGTATGCGTGTTTTACTGTGATTGCATTCACTTTGTGCGCGTCAATATATTGTTTCACCTCACCACTGCCCTTTCGGATAATAGTAACAGATGAGGGTCAAGACATTGACTCTTCTCTATCACTCCCAATCCGAGTATACTATCCAAATCTGCGCTTATTTCCGCTTAAACCGATGACACCTGATATTAGTGCTGTTTTACCCGTTTCGCGTCATTAACGTCAATACTATTTGCCACTCTATGCGGAACGGCCGAGATCGTTTTTCGAAGAACTGGGAAACATCGCTACTATATGCCGCAATCGGTGATCATTTTCTGGTATTAGTGCAAGTACATTTATTGATTAAACCAGTGTCGGTAGCGGCCAGATAAAAAGCTTGGACAAAATCTGAGGCGATATGAAATCTTTAATTTTTTTATTTGCCTGGCACGAAATTGGAAATATGGCGCGGCCAATAACCCGCTGATTCTCACTGCTAAAGTGCATTTTTTTCCTCATGAAAAGTTTGAGTTGACTAGAAATGGCCACAATGCCGGAGATGGTGACGGACAATGTGGATCAGTTTAACTCAAATAAATACGGAGTTAAATATTCCTTTACAAAGTATTCCCCACAAGTTAATACCGGCGAGCAGGTGAACCAGTTAGCCTTAGCCACTGTGAGATCATTTATTCAACATGATCACCCAATGAAGAATAAACTTCTCGACGAGATAATAAAAAATTACTAGCACGGCGCAATCTACGCATTCATCATTGTGTTACTCCCATACAGAAAGTCAACGAAACAATTGCTTTGAATTATAATCCGAGTGTCAAGCTACATTTATAAGGCCCCCTGCCCCATTTTAAGACCTTAAAGTTCGTTGATGTACCTTTTTATTATTCCTTTCATATTAAAAAGTTGTATACTGCCCTGCAGAGGTTCGGTACACTGGGTGGCATGGGGTTCGAATCCTAACAGAGGCAAGCAATAAGATTGGTGAAGAGCGCGGCTTTTACCACTGACCAATCGAATGGTGCAAGTAATATATTGCACTATTACAATATATCACTTGCACCATTCGAATGCTGACAGGTTTAAAAATACGATGTATATATGTGACCGACTGCTTTAAACAATGAGGGAAAACATATCTTCTAGACTTATGCGGCTTGGGCTATAGCTATACAGTTAGTAAAAAATATGTAGTCGGTTAATAATTACTATTAGATTGAACTGGTCGATGGGTCAGACTGTAAAGGCACATAGGTTTAAATTTTAAAATTTCTATTCACATAAATAGAGGTTGATTATCTTACCTTATGGGCTTTCACGTTTCTCCAAAAGAGATTACACTCAAAAATGGTAAGAATTATCTAAAGAAACCAACGTTTCTCGAGCACAAACCTAAACTTACCCTAATCTAATATCTTAATTTGTATAGCTTCACCTGATGTTTATTAGCGTTTCGATTATTGTGGAGATAAAGGAGAAATGGTTTCACTAGGATGACAGTTCGGACTCAAAAGTAACAAATTTTTTCATAACAACTCCACGTATAAAATGGTATTCTATACTTGACTTGAGGCCAGACTGCGCTTAAAAGCCATGTTTTTCTAACATAAATCAAAGCAAGCATAAAAATGTTCAAACTTCATAAATAATATCAAATTTGTATTTACGGTTTCTCCAACACCAGTCAGATTGAATACACAACACCTTCAAGCGATCTTTCGTAATTTTCATTTAGCATGCAAATACTAATCCGCACAGGATTTTCTTTATCACCATACACTTACATTGCAAAGATATCACACATTTAAATTAAATTGCTAGGCGATTGGAAAATTGCACAATATTTTCATCAAAATGTAAAACATTTATTCACTTAAAGCTATGCATATATAAAAAATGAATAACAAATCATGGTATTATTATATAAGATAAGAGGAAAACGCAAAGTCGCGAAGAAATCTTAAAATGAATAAGACAAGACGATGGCGGTGTGAATGCAATATTCTAATTCTCTACAGTTTTTTTTATGATGCGCGGAAACATAATAAACACAAACCGAACAATGATGCAATGCAATTTGCATATTTGTACGGATTTTTTATTTTTATTGTTACAGTTTAGAAAAAAAACTATAAATTTTAGTTTTCTTGTTGCATACAGCAGATTGAACAGATGAGACAAATTTGTTTTTATGAATTTGCATATACTGTTTTTAATAATACAGATTACTTTTTAGAATTCGTTTTAACTTTTAAGTGGTTTGGATTAGTATGGGTTGATATAAAAGTTGTGGGCGTAACAATGCGCGATATTTGTAAATTCTAAACGACGGTTTGACTCGATAGAGATAAACTTACGTGACATGATAATTTTGTAGACGTTTCAGGATGTTTCCATTCGGTACTTGTAAGGATACTACGCGAAGAAAAACACGGTCTCCTCTGTTTATTTGGACGGCTCCCTTATGCCATTTACAAAAATTGTTGACAGATGTGACATATTCCGGGGACCACTGTTTCCAAAATCTTTGAATCAGTTCTTGAATCAGCTCCATTGACCTAAAAGGGACACCTTAATGAGATGAATTGGTTTGGGTAATATCCATATTGGTTGCATAATTAAAAAATGCGCAGGGGTAAGTGGGCACAACGCGTCGTCTACTAGTGCTCCCAATGGTTTCGAATTTAATTGCGCTTAGATTAGCATTATGACCATCAGGAACTCCTCATATGTGGTTACCAGTTCTTCTGGTAGTGCAAGTCATAATTACAAGATTTTACCGGGGACTCCCATAGTCCACCGAAGGTTGATAGGTTATCGGTCGACGCTTGTTGTCAAAATTGTTCTTCTTAAATCTTTTCGTTTTTGTAATTAAAAAGATAAAGGACTCACAAAACCTACCTCTGAAATTATTTTATTTCAATGGAAATTAGAAATTATTATTTTTATTTTAATAAAACCCCGTAAAAATCACATCGTAAGAACACATTCATATGGCTAAACGGAAACAAAAATATTCATAAGGCGAAACGTCAACTTTTAGTTCATTATTTCCCCTCAACATTTATTTTACAGGGTTATACTACTTTGTTTTGAATTATATTACAAAAAAACTCGACCAATGATATAAATTTGTGATATAACCACCATAAAATGACCACCCAGGAGTGTACCAGTATTTATATTGGTGACAATTTCCTGGGTTGTTGCTTTGGTCGCCATACAGATAAATATGACGAGGTAGGATTTTGCAAGGCGGCCTTTATGCGCCTGAAGGGTAAAGGGACCAGCTAGATCAATTCCAACTTCAATAAACAGTCTTGGTAGACTGGTTGACTTGACATCGCCGAAACGGTTCAACTCCATTAATTGCTGTTGTGGTTTAAAAATGAATCTTCGGCAGGTAAAGCGCATGTGTATAACTCGTTTTATCAAGGTTCTTGCTCGGGGGATGGCAAATCGTTGTTTTGTAATGGTAAGTACCAATTTTTGACAAGCATGAAGATTTCTGTGATGAATTTCTCTAATTATTTACTCGGTGTTGCTGTGGTTGTTCGGCAATATTATTGGTGTCGTGCTTCATAGGTTATATTAGTATTCTACAATCGCCCACTTATATGCCATTGTCGCCAACATATGGAAAAAAAATCTTAGATTGAGTGGTGTTGGTTTGTGGATTGTTAATAAGTTACTTTCACTTTTATAAACTTCAAATTGAATGAATCGGAATAGATAAGAGTCAGCCGTTCAAATTTCATCTATCGATAAAATTTTACCTGTTGTATGGACTATCTTTCACGACTAAAGATTTTTCTTAAATCTCAGGATAGAACATGCGTTAAGGTACATGCATTTGAATACTTATTAATTATTGTCATGACTTCGTGGCACGGTGAGACTGACGAAAAAGTCCTTAAACCATATTTCCATATTATTAAAATTTAATGTTTAAAGTGTCATGTTTGGAAAGTGGTTTAGCGCTCTCCACGTGAAATATATCCATCATTTATTTCCAAGGGTAATCAACAATAAGATCTTGCAATTGAATTGTTTTCCAGTAAAGACACTTTAAACTATACTGTTAAAGTTAGCCGAAAATGTCAGCAATGCAGTTTCAATTGTAACACTAGAAAACAGTTAATTGAAATTGTCGATAAAGTAGTTTACAATAGTCAATATAATAACACCAGCCAAGAAACAACGACAAGATAAATCATTTCAATTGCCGGCTGGAAATGTCGGTTATCAAGTTTTAGTTGTAACAGCCGAAAACCGAATAGTCGACAATACAGATTGGGTCTATGCCAGTTTTATATATTTAACCGAAATATAGTTGATAGAATGATGGTACATTTGCCTCACTTTAAAGATTTTGCCAGTTTGACATCGATTCAACTGTAATTATTCGATGTGGCACAGGCAAAATGTCATAGATGAAATAACACCAATATTCTACTAAGAAATTATGCCTTTATCCATGCTAATTGAATAGTTAGCATGGATAAAGGCATAATTTCTTAGTAGAATATTGGTGTTATTTCATCTATGACATTTTGCCATAGATATTTTTATTTTTTGGGTCTCTGGATGGCTTTGAGGTCTTTACTCGACCAGCGCAAAAGAGAAAATTACTGCGAATCTGTAGAAAATGTCTACAATATCAAGGCAATACCTAATATGAGAGTAACAATAGAGTCGCCGAAAAGAAACATTGGTCTAATATCGCAGAGCCAAGAATGTCAAGGTTTAAATCAAGCGCGAAGCTATTGCCAAAGCGAGACTAGATGCGATAGCTGTGCTGAAAAACACCACGCCCATTAACGCAAACTGCATTAATTGCAAGAAGCCATATCTCGCAAACTACAGAGGATGTGAAGTAAGCAAGGTCTTAAGAATCGAGGAAGGTTGAAATATTCGTTTAACTGAACCAGAAAGATGTATCAAAACTCCAACCATCTGGTCAGATAACGTAAACTCTCTGAATAATGGTATCCGTTTCTATTAAAACGATTCAAAGAAACCATTAAGAATAGTAACCTGGAGTGCAAATGAGCTAACAGAACGTATTCCAGAACTAAAAATTTTTCTGAAAAACTCCGAAAAACTAGAAATGCTAAGATGGATGTAGCTGTTTCTACATTATTTATCTGGCAGGAAGAGCTAGACGAGTGATTATAAAAGAAAAAGTCAAATACTTTATAGGTCTTATCTTATCTCTCTTAATTGAAGAGGAATTTATGGTTAATAGTCACTTCTCAAAGTATTAATAAATAACAATAAAGAATCTAACATATCGTCAATACATTGCACATTATTTAAATCACGTGGATCAAGGTTCCTAATCGGAGGAATGGAAAAAATACCTACTGGAGATCAAACATGACCTTTAAAAATGAAAGGTAGCTGCTTGCATCAGGACGAGTATTCAGTTACGAGTTTCGGCTAGAAATAAAATACCCGATCTCAAAGACGTCCTACCGAAGAGATAATAGCTCTCACTAATCTTCGTAGTTGAACAGTCTATTCGAGGATAGATCTAGTGAGGGCTTATCATTACATTCCTGATTACAATTTTATATGGATTCTTCGAGTTCGTTGGAATGCCGTTTTTCAAAGGAAGATGCGCAGGGAGTAGATTAATTGTTTTACACCAAAACAGACGTTGAGATTCTCCATTCGTGACGTTTATCATTCTAATTTTTTCTTGCTAATCAAACCCCTAAGTTATATAAGATTAGAGTTTCATGTCATTTATATCTAAAATCGTGAATTTACATGAAAATATAAGTAAACAAAATAATAGTTTACGCCACATAAAAGGATTATCGAAATATTAATGAACCACCATGAATACTGACCAAGGGACGGGTGAGTGATATTGGCTAAAGACTTAAAGTGATAACGCAACTACCAAATGAAATATTTTAGCCAAACGATTGGGATGCTTCAGTGGAGAGAAAGTATCGAAATTGAAAGAAAAGAAGATTCGCTCAATTTAATGTTCCCTCCGTGGCTGTGCGTCATAGGAAATTGTGCAACATTCAGACTGATCCGTGGCTGTGCATCTTAGGAAATTGTGCAACATTCAAACTGACCTAGTCAGTACATTTGTAGGAGTATCTGGAGTAGAACTCTGCTACTGGACTAATATCTGCGAGTTTACATTCTCTGGCAAGAATTTTACACAGTTAAAATACAGAAACTGCTTGCAAGACTCTTCTCTTGAAAGATTAATTGCAAATGCCACTACAAGTATTCATGTTATTGATTCGATCTCTTGGTACCTTCAACATAAAATATTCATCAAGACACATTGATTTTTTTAACAACGTGTTTCATTGAAGCTTTTTGAGCCACCGTTCAAATACAATTATCCTGTTACATATTACCAGGGACCGATCTCCAGCCACCTTTTGAAGGTAGCAATGTAAAACCACCACAGCGAGTGTTGCCTCGTCACAGTTCGACGTCCTTATATAGTACTACTCAATCTTTTGCCGACGGAGCATCGGGAATGGTTGGATCAGCTCACCATTTTCAAGCGATGCCCGACAAACAATTTACAGGAGTGGGCGCTTAAAGTGTTACTAACTTCACGCTGTTGTAGCAACCAAACGGCTAATTACAGTATGTTATGTTTTTACAAGCCTACGGAAGCATCGTTGTACGTCGCAATTGAAAAAATTTTCGAAATGGAATTCAAACGCAACAAAATGTTTGTGTATCGGAACATTACACGTTACAATGATACTGGTGGCATCAAAAACGCCATAGAGGTGGACATCCAAAAACAGCAAGAAGCAGTGAAGGCCAGAATTTAATCCACGACAATCCACGACAACGCGCAGTTCAGTTGGCGAAAAATTTCAAGGTGTCTGCTCGTAGCATGGGGCGCATATTAAAAATGAACTACGATTGAGCCTTACAAAATACAAAAAGCGCAAGATTTTACAACTGCACAAAAGACAGTTCGCCTAGCGAGAGCAAAGGTGTCGAAACACTTGCACGTTGGTGGCAAGTTTGAGAATTTGGTCTCTTCTGATGAAAAAATGTTTGCGGTTCAGCAATATGTAAACAAATAAAAACATCGTGTTTGGTTAGAGTGCAAATCAAAAGACAATTCAGACCAGCGAATTGCTCTGCGAAAGCAAGCGCCTGCATCAGTGATGGTTTGGCCCGCGATAACTGCTACAAAACGCTCACCACCCGTTTTCATTGAACAAATCTACCGTCAAAAGATTTTAAACGAGACTTTGTTACATAACCCAACGTTTTTTACAAGAAAAAGTTACCAGGTTAATTTTTTCACAACAATGGCTACTATATTCCCCAATGGATTTTTCCTTATAGTCCTACCTGGAGGCCAAAGTATTAACTAAAAAATATGAGACAGTCGACACTTTAAAGATTGCTCTTCGCCGAGAATGGGACAAAATACCATCAGACCACCCACATTCGTGTAGCGTGTGAAGCCTTCTCGGACAGACTCGATGCTATTATCCGCGCCATAGGTGCGGCTACATCGAACAATAACATATTTTTAAATTTGAAATGCTTTTACGATATACTGAAGTTTTGAAATAGTCGGATAGTCATCTTCACCATAATAATTCGTTCTACCAGAACCCATAACCGAAACTTGCACGTTCCGCAAAGCAATGGATAGACGTCATCCAGGAAGCTTTCAATACATAATAACCGTTTAAAAATAAGTTCCTCAAGACTTCCCATGAGAGATGAATATTGTAAAGTAGTAAAGTTAATTTAAGAAGAAATGCTGAACTATCAGGTGGCTGCATTATTAAATATATACGATCAATGGACCATGATGATTTAAAGATGCAAACGTCCAAACCGATTTCAAATTGTAATGAACTTTTGTTTATGTTGTAATGAACGTTATTATAACGAACAGTGATTCCCGTAACGAAATCGCCTATTTCTCCGTACTCAATCGTTTACACCGTTATCGAAACTGCAATGAAACTGCTCTGAACTGCTGTCTGAAAATTTGGATGTTGCAAGTAATTTAAGAGAAACCGAACAATATCAACTAAAGTTTCTGTTGTCATTCCAAACCGATGTTTTCGTTTAAAGCGCATCAGAGTTAAGCAAATTATTATTAACAAAGATGGAAATTCAATTTACTCCCGACACACCGATTAGTATTAAACCGTACAGTATCGCTATCGCAAACAGTAAAAGTGTCAAGAATATTGTTGAGGAAATGGTATACAACACGGAATTATACGACTTTCTGATTCTATGTACGTTTCATCAATTTTATTGGTCGATAAGAAAAATGGTGAAAGTCAAATGTGTGTGTAGACTACAGGCAGATGAACCAGATAAGCATCTGTTTGTTGTGTTTGTCGGGAAATAAATATTTTAGTATGTTGGACATGAAGATAAGTCATCATAAAATCGAGATAATGAACAGAAGAACATGAATGTTTTTTGGGTTAGTCAACGCACCGGCCGTATTTCAATATATGATCAATAAACTCATTTCGAAGATGGACTATGGAGAAGTGATTATATACCTCGGCGATATAGTGATTCCAAGTAAGACCGTTAAATTAATTTATTAATTTATTAAAAACTATTCGTTAATTTCGAAGCCGCTTCGAAAAGAAACATTTCAGTTGGGGTGAATCGAAGCCACAAGCCTTTTTAACGTTATAGTCGAGCTTATGTAGCAGACCACTTTAGGATCTCGCCGCTGAATATAAATTACACATTGACGCCTTTAGGATTGGTTTTACGGAGTTCTGTTTCAGACGGTAGATGGTAGAATATGGCAGTTGTCATATACAGATGTTGTACAAAAGTTCCACAGTTACGAGTGACAGGCTCTTATCGTTGTGGTATCTTTCAATCGGTCTCGAGTATATCTGCTTGGTACCGCCGGATACTCAACCACTTGATTATTGTGTTTGGAGCTCTTCAAAGATGTCGTGCCAGCGAAAAAAAAGAAACACCATTAAATTACTCCAAGTCGGCGAATTGTAAGCATACAAAAGTATGATTTATATAATATGAACGAAAATTAAATCATATTTCAAAATGCGGTTCAAAAGTCTAGAGCAGATGGGTGCCATTATATGATGATCATGATTTTGCTATTCGATTTCTAAGTTATCAATTGGTAATGATTAGAAATTTCAAAATAAAAAATTCCATATTTCTGTTCACCCTACATTATCTGTATAATATAAAAAGGGTTTGCCAAACTTTCCATCAATTTTTTTTAATCCCATATACCAAACCTTATCCTACATAGTTTACACTAGCGATACAACAAAGTAAACTATTAAAACTGCATGCACATATTGTTAGATCAATAAAACAACAAACACCATATAATGGTATATCGTATTTATTGCCCCGACCTTTGCACATGACCCAAGTCAACAACAATAACAGCGAGAAAAATATAATAATAATCACCCTTCCAGCAAAAACTATTTTATTAAAACTAAATTGAAACTATAAAATCACGCATATGCTCAGCTGTACATGAAGTTTAATTTATACAGCAATCCCCCTTCCAAGTAGTTACGATTATATAAAACTTTATAATTTTATACAAATGTAAGAGATTAGTTCCGGCATTTCAATTACAAAAACAACAAAAATCAAAAAGTACACACAAAAACAACCGTACAAACTTGTCTCCCGTAGCTCTATAGCTCTAGGCTAGGGCTGCATAAATAAAAAAAAATTACACTTGATTTTCATCCTGAATTTATTACATCCCGCGTCGACAAAACTACTTTAGTACTCGTACTAATTGACAATAATTTTCCTTGTGGCTGTGACTTATATCGATCGTTTATAAGAAAATTTTCAACAAGACGTATAAAATAAGACAACGGCGGATGTACATCGTACATTTATTTAATGAAAAATCTATAGAGATCTATAAATAACTGAAAACTATCAAGAAACTATATATATAGACGTATATACCACATCTAAGAGATGTGGAAGAAGACGTGTTACGTAATTATTTCTGTATTTGATTCGATTACACAAAAATACTTTTTATTTTATTATTATTTTTTGTAATTTCAGAGTCAAGGTTGGAAGACGGTCGAATAAATTTTGTTTTCTTTAAGATAAATATTTTGAGATGCAATACTTTATAATTATGTTATTGTTGGTGTATATATCGCGCTTGTTTGAAATGTAGGCTGTGTGTTTATATCATTTTGCTTTTGAAGGCGATTTTTTAGCATTTTTTCGGCGGATGTAGGCTGTATTGTATTTGGATTTTTTTTTTGTTTAGTATTGTTCCGCCTAAAATTTACATATAACACATGCGGCAAGGTTACAGGAAAAGATGTTAGATGGAAAAAATATGTTCAGGAATTGAGAGGCTGGGTCTCTTTGGATTTTTCGCCCTTGATCGATTGGTAATTAATTCTATATTAGATAGGTTTGCAGACTTTTATAAAATTTAAATAAACATTACCAAAAATAATCGTATCATTTCAATAAAATTTACGTTGAGTACAGAAGTAATTAATTACCTAAAAAAAAAGAAAAAACCCGAGATTAGAATTTCACTAAAAATATAACGGTGTTTTGAAATAAATTTAAATTTCAAATAATTACTATATATGAGTATAAAAATATAATTCGCAACCTGCGCCAAAATAGTGGATTTGATGGCGCACCAATATGATTTCGAATATGATTATATCGTGATTAAAAAACAATTTACCGCCAGTGCGATAACGGTAAACTCACATATATGGCATATTCTATAACAAACGAAAATATGATTATCAGCTAAAAAACGGAGGATTTGCGAACTAAAGTATTCATAACAAAATTTTTGCTTGGTCTAAAACCTTTTAAACCATGTGCAACAAGCTTATATGGGAATGACAAAATGTATCAGCGACCAGTACCAAAACGGTAGTTTCGATACTACGGTTCTATGGACCAAAGTTAAAAGCAGATTACTCATTTCTTATTTTTATTTAAACTGATAAGCAGTAAACAATATCTGATATTTAAATCTGAACTAAACATTTCAAAAATTACTCACTTACTTGAAATTATTTTTAATTAAGCCTAAAGCTAATATTTGAATGAAATTTTATACTGAAAAAATACTTAAAGTTTTCACTGTGACTAAACATTTGAGTATTATAAAATTTGAGTGAAATAAAGTTTGATCACTATCATATTTTCAAATCTTAACGACCGATTTGGAAAAATCACTCAGTGATTTAAAATAACTATTATTTAGGAATTCCTGAAGCTAAGGTTTCGGTTAACTTTTAAACCAAAATAGAAAACAAATTTGACCAAAAATACTTAAATTTTGATAATGGGATATTAAATGTAGAGAGCGTGGCCAAAAGTTCAAGTAATTTAAGTTCTTTGCATTGAATAAAACACAAAAATATCTGTGAAATTTTATTTGATCACCATCAGATAATCAAATATGAACAGTAGATTTAACAATTAACTCGGTGGTTTGAAATAGGATTTAGTCTTAAGCTAATAACTGAGTGATATTTGATTCTAAGTGAAAAAGTAAATTTCAAAAGATAATAAAGGGTTTTACAAAATAAGGTAACATTGACGTACAGACAGTAGCCAAACATTTCAGAAATATAAGATCTACATTAAATAAAATTGGGGGACTACTGATTTAAAAAATTTCTCGGTGGTTCAAATAATTTGATATCTGATATTCAAATCTTAGCTACAGATGTTAAAATTTACTAGGTGGTTTAAATTAAATTTTATAAAATAATGAAAGTTTTGAAATAATTTAATATTAAATGTATAGATTGTGACCAGCAATTTGAGTAGCATAAGCCTTGCGTTAAACAAACTACGACAAAAATTTGAGTGAAATCTAGTTTGATCACTACAGATATTCAAATCAAGGCTTCCGTTTTGAGAGCCTAAATATAATTATTGGGAGATTAAATTGGGTTTAATCAAATTTGTATGACAAAAATTTGAGTGAAATTTATTTGAGTGAAATTTAGATTGATAAGATTAAGATAATAAAATCTAAACTACCGATTTTAAAAGTATTTATTGGTTTGAAATAACTTTAAATCTTCCGGCTTAGGAAACTATTATTTTAGTGCAATTTTAATTAGGGTTCAAAATTAAATTTGTAAGATAATAAAGCAATTAGTAAATATGATAATAAACGTAGAGGCTTTAACCAGACATTTGAGTATTATAAGCTTTGTATTTAATAAAATGCGACTAAAATTGGAGTGAAATTTAGAAGTTAAAGTAACTTTGAATTAAGCCTAAAACTAATATTTAGGCTTTAAAAGGAGTGAGCAATTAAATGACATTTAATAAAATACGATAAAAGTTTGAGTGAAATTTAAATTGATCAATATAAGATATTCAAATCTGAATTACCGATTTGAAATGAAAAATGAATTAGGAGTAACGCTAATATTTGAGTGAAATTTTTACTTGATTTCGAAATTAAATTTGAAAAGATGGTTTTAATAGATAATAGATTAATCAATAGATTAATAATAGATTATGACCAGACAGTACGGCTTTGCATTAAATAAAGTACGATACATTTTTTAGTGAAATCTAGTTTGATTACTATTGGTTATTTAATAAAATTTATTCGTAAAATAAGCTTTCAGTGAAATCTAGTTAGTCGTTATCAAATTGCGCGATCAAAGCAATTGCATTTTGAGCAATTTCTCGGTGTTTTGAAATCATTTTTAATAAAGTCTTAAGCTATTATTTGAGTGGAGTTTGAATATGGGTTAATAGTTATAATTTAAAAGATAATAATTAAAAAAAATTTGTAGTAACAAAAAGCTTTGTATTAAATAAAATACGCCAAAAAATTGAGTGTTATCTACTTTGACACTATCAGATACTCAAATATAACTACCGACTTGAAATATTAATGGATGGTTTGTAGTAACTTTGCATTAAGCCTTAAGCTAATATTTGAGTGAAAATTTAATCTGAGTGGGAAATAAAATTAAACGGTAGAAAAACAGTAAATGTGTGGACTGTAATCAGAAATTTGACTATTATAAGCATTTCGTTAAATAAAATGCAGGAAATATTTGAGTAAAATCTTATTTCTATCTTCACTAGCAGATATTCAAATCTTAACTACCAGTTTAAACAAATACTGGGTTGTTTTGGTGATAAACAATATTAACATAAAAGTATATTTAAATAGTTTACGGTTTAAAACACGACAAAAAATTTAGTGAAATTTAGTTTTATCCCTATCATTATATACAATTCTGGACTACTGATTTGAAAAAATACTCACGACATAAAATAAATATTGGAAAGGAAATTAATAATAATAATGATACTTTTGAGAACTAAAAAACATTACGTTAATTAAAATACGGCAAAAATTTGAGTGAAATTTAGTTTGATTACTATCAGATATTCAATTCTGAAGATTCAATAAACTACTGGGTGATATAAAATAACTAGACCTAATGTAAATAAAGTAATTAGACCTATTTGATTGAAATTTTAATCTGAGTTGAAACAGCGAGTTGAAGTGATAAATTATTTAAGTAAAATAAGTTTTGCATTGTATGTCTCAAACATTTTTAGTGAAATCTAATTTGATCACTGTCAAATATTTCAACTACATAAATTCAGGAATACTGATTTGAACATTTTCTCTGAGCTATGAATTAAGCATACAGCAAATATTTGAGTGAAATTTTAATCACAGTTGGAAAAATTTAATCAACAATAAAAATTTTGAGAAAATAAGACAGTAAACGCAGACCTTGATCAGATATTTGAGTAACACTAGCATTAATTACATTAAATAAAATACGACCATAATTTGAGTGAAATCTTGCTTGATCAACTATTACATATTCAAATCTAAACTACCGATTTGAACCATTACTCGGTTGTTAAGAATAATTTCTTGCCCAAAAAGCTAATATTTCTTTAATTTGTATAGAAAATTAAATTTGACTTATAGAACTTTGAAAATAAGATAATGCAAAACATCCATATGATAATCCAGAAACATCTAGAAATTTGAAAATATACGCTTTACATTAAATAAAATACGATACAAATTTGAGTGATATCTAATGGGATCACTGTATTATATTCAAGTCAGGATTTGGCACCGATTTGACAAAATGTTCGGCAGTTTAAAATAACTTTTAACTAGATTTAAAGCTTTGAGAAATATAAGCTTAGCATAAATGGTATACGATAACAATGTGAGTGAAATCTAGTTTGATCGATATGTGTAACACACATCTGTGTAGTATAAATCTGGACTATAGCACAGAAAGATATAATTCCCATTTTTTACTAATGATTAAGTAAAGAAAGATATCTACGAGTAAGCAAACAATAAAAGTATTAAAGATACTATCACAATATTAAATTAACACAAAATTCTAAATTGTAAAGTAGACAAAATCCAATTTGAAAGCTTATATGTCATTCCGATTAATAAGCCGATAGGCACAAAAAAATTCGATAAAATGTCTTTCACCTAAGATCTCAACTGTGGTACTCATACAAACAAACAACTATTTATATTGTTAAAAAAATAATTAAGAAAAAAAATTTCTTCATAAGAAACGCGGACCGGTGATTTTATTGAAAGATTATAAATATTGGTATTTTCACATTATAAAATAAAGAAAATATATTGAAACCTTGAACTTCGCGCGCCGATTGAATTGTGAAAAATTAAAAATTTTTTATTATGTTCATAATTATTTTTTCCGTTGTTTCGTTATTCAAACATGATAATTTTCAATTAAATAAATAAATTTATTGTTCGATCGTAATAAATCGATAAGTTTTCTAAAGTGTTTGGAATTTATTTATATTCTTTCGAGTTTTCTGATAAAAGATGCCTGTCTTTAATACGAAAACGTATAACGCGTTTAATATGCCTTACGTTTAGATTGGTGTTAATAAAATTAGGTTGCTATACGAAATTTGTATTCGAGATTACATTCACTTTAACTTTTGTTTGGAGAATAATACCTCGTCGAATTAAGAGGAAGTCAAAGATATCTGGGTGGTCAATTCATTTATGTTAGATTGCAGTAAGCGATTTTATGATACTAATTATTATAAATTATCTATAAACCCAAAAGGTGTACATTTTTATTTATGCTATACTAAAATAAATATTATCTATGGTGTCACCCAGTACATAACCAAAGGATTGAAGAGATTGTCAATTTCAAATTTATTACTCACAGGGATTAGTTCGAATTTATTATTTGTATTTTATAAAATTCAAACTCAATAAATTTCTTTAAATGACATCTTTCGAAAACGCAAGAGTATGAATTAAATATAAATTGAATATGAACCAAATATGAACTGAACATGATTTGAGAATATGAATTGAATGAGTTGAATATGAATTGAATGTTTGAATATGAAATGAATATAAATTGAATATGAATTGAATATCAATCGAATTCGAATTGAATGCGAATTGAATATGAATTGAATACGAATTGAATATGAATTGAATATGAATTGAATATGAATTGAATATGAATTGAATATGAATTGATTATGAATTGAATATGAATTGAACATGAATTGAAAATGAATTGAATATCAATTGAATATGAATTGAATATGAAATGAATATGAATTGAACATGGATTGAATATGAATTGAATATGAATTGAATATGAATTGAATATGAATTGAATATGAATTGAATATGAATTGAATATGAATTGAATATGAATTGAATATGAATTGAATATGAATTGAATATGAATTGAATATGAATTGAATATGAATTGAATATGAATTGAATATGAATTGAATATGAATTGAATATGAATTGAATATGAATTGAATATGAATTGAATTGAATTGAATATGAATTGAATATGAATTGAATATAAATTGAATATGAATTGAATATGCATCGAATTTGAATTGAATTCGAATTGAATTGAATATGAATTGAATACGAATTGAATATGAATTGAATTGAATATGAGTTGAATAAGAATTGAATACGAATTGAATATGAATTGAATTTGAATTGAATATGAATTGGGTATGAATAAACTTTGAATTGAATATGAATTGAATTGAATTGAATATGAATTGAATATGAATTGAATATGCATCGAATTTGAATTGAATTCGAATTGAATTGAATATGAATTGAATACGAATTGAATATGAATTGAATTGAATACGAATTGAATATGAATCGAATTGAATATGAGTTGAATAAGAATTGAATATGAATTGAATATGAATTGAATTTTAATTGGATATGAATTGAATATGAATTGGGTATGAATAAACTTTGAATTGAATATGAATTGAATTGAATTGAATATGAATTGAATATGAATTGAATATAAATTGAATATGAATTGAATATGAAATGAATATGAATTATTTAATAATCATTTGCTTTAAGTCAATTTAATCGTTAAAATACTAAATTGGTAAATTTAATCCATTATAGTTTATTTTAAATTGGGTTTAAATTGTAAGTCATTGAAATTGTCTGCAATCTAAAATCCGCACTAAAGTTAAAACGCTTGCGACACAAATATTTTCAAATTTCACTCAAGCTCATAACGAACCTAGGATATAAAAATTTATTTGTATTGAATTAATTAAGGGAATCTGAATATTTGAACATTTTAATCTAAATTAAAAAGAGTTGAGCTATTATCACATTTCACTAAACTCGGTTACCATCAGAAAATAATGATACGTTTATGTAAGCATTTTAATATATCAATTTCCGAAACTAGGAATACGTAGTGTCTAATGAAAAATTTAAACGTTCATTGAGCGCTTTCATTTTGAAATCTAAATAAACTTGAATTGCACACCAATTTTGTAACCTAAAGAAAACAGGTCTAAATTTAAAACATTTGTTACCAAATATTATCGAATTTCATTCAAACTTGTAATTGCTCTAGGTTATAAAAATTTAGTGGAATTGAGATAAATTAGGAAACTTCAATATTCTAGGTTAGAATAATTGGGTTGATCTAAACTTAAACATTTTGTATTGAGCAGTAACTTATTTTGCATCAATTTAATTTTTATTCGAATTCGATTTGATTTTATTCTATTAAATATTGATAGATTAAGTATTCAAATTTACAAAAGTTAACCGTAAATTTTCAATCTAAAATCAGGACTAACTTTGTATTTCAAACTTTGTAATAAAAATATTATCAAATTTCAATCAAATTCCTAATTACTCTAGATAATAAAAATTTAGTGGGATTGAGTTAACCACTCAAATGATAATGGTCAAATTTCATTCAAATCGCTAATCATTAAGAGTTATAAAAATTTCGTGGGATTAAATTAAGAGTAAAATGCAACTGAAAGAAAATATTGGCTGCTTTCTTTTAGAATTACTTAAATTTTTGAAAAACAAGTGGTATCTAATCGAAAATTTGAGTATCGTTAGGACTAAATTTAAAATATTTGGATTCAATATGTTTTCAAATTTCACTCGAACTCATTCAACTACCTCAGGATACAAACATTTTGGGAAATTGATAAGATAAATTTGTATGTTGATATTTGAATATAAAATATTTATTAATCATTGTGAAGTTAAAAAATTGGGTGGTGCTTAATTTTGAACAAAATGTGATTAAAAGATCTTATTGATCCGTATTCCTTAACATTTTTATGAATTTTAGAAAACAGGTTGTATCCACTTGAAAACTTTACCAGTCGCTTAAACTCACATCAATTATATTTAAAACCTTTGAATTTCACTCACATTTCTATCAAAATTATTAAAAATTTAGTTTGATTATTTTATGAAATTTTAAATATTTTGTATTGAACTTACTTACTTTCTTACTTCGAGTCAATTTAATTGTTACGCCAATTTAATTCCCTTTCAAATTTCTAATATATATTAAAAAATTTAGTAGCATTCAAAATATTTCGAATTAAAACGTTGGACAAAAAAATGTTGAACAACGTTGAACAAAAAAATGTTGAAATCAATCTGATATCGCACGTTTCAAAATTGAAAGCCTTGGCAAATTTGATCTAAAATAAAACCAGTTTAACTATTGTAAAATTTCACTCAATCCTTAATCGTCGTTTAGAATTTTATCAATTTTAGAAAAATACTTAGAATACACTCGAAAATTTTATTTGTCGGTTAGCACACACCAATTCCATTTTACACTGAAAAACCTTTGAATTTCACTCAAATTTTAGAACACTTATAAAATTAATTGGAAAGTTTAGATTATTATTTTATCAAATATTAAATATTTTGTATTGAATAACAACTTATCACTTTAATTTCATTTTCTTTTAAATATTTAATAAATTTTAAAAGACTTAAATCGAAAACACTAAAATATAGAATTCAATCGTTCATTGTTCACTTCAAAATTGTTTAAATGAAGGACTTAGAAATCGACCTAAAATCTGGTATAACTGTACAACATTTACAATCAAAATATTTTTAAATTTCACTCAAACTTGTAATTACTCTCGGATATAAAAATAAGGTGGGTTTGAGTTAAATTTTTAAGCTTGAAAATTCGGATCATAAATATTGGCTTGATTTAAGCTTAAAGCTTTAAGTTTCAAATTTGAGTGGAATTTAATTTTGAGCCAAAAAAGGAAATGTTACGCGACCTCAGCAAATTAAAAATTTTGCTTATTTTTGAATAAACCGGGATTAGACTTGTATATATAAATATATTACCCTTCTTTCTAACGTTCATCATTTTATTGTGTTTGCATACATTTTTCACTCAGTGTGCAGCAAATGCGAATAAATTGTTATTTACAATTTTTGGGGTATTTTAAGGAATTAAATTATGCAGCTATGCAATAAAATTAACTGTATTCATCTAAAGTTAGAGCAAACTGTTATCGGCTATTTCTTCAGATTCAGAACTCAAGTTTTATTGCAAACAATGCAGGTTATTTAAACACGGAAAATAGATAGATAACCCAATATGATTAAGCGAGGCGCCCATTCATTAGGCAAGATGATGAAGATGATTTTTATTTCATCCATAACACACCGTATCAAATTTGCAATCACAGTTCATAGCCCTGGGTTTTAACCAAAAAAACAAAATACTCATCAAAATACCATAAATTATATGATGATTAATTATGTAATTAACATAAATAAGAGCTGTATGTAAATTTCATTTTAAATGTATTTGAAGGTTAATTGTCTAACAACTATATAAATAATTATCTTACAAATATTCTTTAAAATGTTATTAAGATACGGTTCAATTGTTAAATATCTCTATTATACCATGTACGAAATTGACGGATTTCTAGCGCGCCAATATTTTAGCATTCATGTCAGAACTCATTAAATGTTTACTGTTAGATTGATAATATAATTTGCATATTTGTATTCTGCGAGTTTGATGTGCGGCTATTGTGGCCATTAATCATTTTGACTTTGGTTTAGTGCGGGTACTTACTATTTACTTACTCTCTTTTTGGACAATGAATTTATAAAGTTTATGTTTTACTTACATCAACCGCGCGCGATATTTCGAAATATTAATATTTTTTGAGAAGATAAATAGTTTTCAATTTCTAGAAGTTATGTTTATTTTCCAACTATAAATGCGCGTTTGATTGATCTGTGTAGTGCGGTGAGATTTATTCGAGAATATTGTGCAAGAGGCGACACATTAATTAATCGACTGTACAGTAAAAAAAACCGAATTGCTTAATATTTGATTAAGGAAATAGATTACAGTGGTTATGACCGGTACACTAGTAATATAGAATGTAATAAATTTCGATGATCTCACTGCACACTTGGTAGTGCGGTCATCACGTTACACACGTTTTCATTATATGTAGGTTGATAAGAGAGAGGTCAATGATTTAATGGAATAAAAAACAACTTTGTATGTTAATTAAATAGCATTATTGACCAATTTTTTGGTATATAAACAAATAATTCTGCATGTTTACTGTAAAACATGGAATTCAAGTGGGAGTCTAATCAAAAATATCAATGTCTTGTAAGTATACGAGGTTTTATTGATATTTGACAAACTAGTATATCGAAGAACCTTTTCAAAGTCGGAAGCGGTTTTAATTAAAAGACGGTGATATTATTTTACCAATACCTTTATGGTAACTTCTGCCCTTCAATTCTAGTTGCTATTTATGTCACCGAACTGTAAAGCTAGAACCTCAATAAACAAAGCTCAACATAATTAAATTAATTATGAGCACATTTTACCGATAGCGACAATTTACTGAAAACGACAATTCACCAAAAATATAGCAAATGAATAAATTTCTAATGGCTTGCAATTTGTATAATATTTCTGTTGAACGATTGAAATAAAAATATGATAAAAGAGAGCCGTTGGAATGCCAAGAGCCCCAATTTCTTGAAAATTTATCACCCGAATGTACATAGGTTCTGTTTTTTCTAGGCACAAGATTTTTATATTTTTTTCGCGGCTATGGTGGATTTATACTTATGATGATAAATGAATTCGAATATGAGATCCGAATGAAGTTTCGGAAATCGTCCAATTTGAATAGACTTAGCCATTTCTCAACAAATCATGATGAAATTGAATATGCATAATAAATATGTCTTGATGAAATTCGGTGAATCATATTTACCGTATTTCATCAAGAACTGTTAAGGAATGAGAATCTTTCATTCTTCTCAAAATTGGTCTCAAAAAAGATCTTGAGAAGAAATTTTTGAAAATAGTCAACTGGGGTTTGTCTAACCGAATCCAGCATATTGGACTTCCAAGTACCTTATGAATCAATCAATCGAGGGAATTTGTAGTTTGCTCTAGGATTTATTGTCAAGGATGCCAAACAATAATATCTTCCCACGAGCATGACCTATTTCAATCGCAAAACTGTGACAAAGATGAGAACATGAAATCGAGAATTTTGCAACTAAAAATCCTTTGCTCGATACTCTTCAATGCCATTGGAAATTTTATAAATGTAGCCCAATCAGTTTGCTTAACCGGATACAATTCGGGTGATTAGGCTGAGTAACAATAGGCGAGATAGTCTTCAGTCTCTCTGAAAAACTCATTCATTCAATACAAATTCATTATAACAATAAAGCTATTTTCACACTTTAAGCACTATTTGCCGTAGGCACTTGGCGAAAGACAGATAACCTTAATAAACAGAAATAGTCTAGTTTCATCCCAGTTGGTGATATTTCAGAACTTTTTTCAAAAGAAGAAATAAAATCTTGCTAACCTTCGAACAGCCTGGAGTAAATCAAACGCCACAACAAGTAGGACCAAAACGCCACAACAACTAGGACCAAACGAGAATGTGACCGTTAAGTTCGTGGGAATACGAGAAGAATTTTGAACTCTGGTTCAAATAGACCATCCTTTTGGTCCTTTGCTGATCTGACTAAAAGGAATTATCTGTACCATCTTTGTTTTATAATAATGCATATTATTAAACTGCTATTCAAAAAATCAATTTGTTAGCATGACATTTCGCTGCAGCTTCGACTCTTCCGGCAACTAACCAAAGCCCTTGAATTATCCCTAAGTGTTGTCTCAACTAGGCCTAAATTATTATCCCGTTCCATGGCGGTTTCCAAAATTCTAAGGCAACTTAACCCAAACAAAGCAATTTTACTCAAACATCGCTGCAACTCATTCGCTAGGTCGCTTACCCAACTATTTTCTCTGTCAATCGAGGCAGATAAATGTCTTTCCTTTAATTTGAAAAACAGCGAATATTCAACTGGTTCCAAAAAATTGTGATAAATCTTCAAGAACAAACTACCGACCGCGTACTTTATTATCTATTTTGTCGAAAGTAATGAAATCTATCGCCAATTGTTTACACTCTTAAACGTTTTAGACACTTTTCCGATTTTCGATATCGATTTCGGAAAAAACTCTTGTGATAAACTACCGTTCTGTCTTTGGATATTTAAAAAGTTTTTCATATAGTTTGACATGAATGTTTAATTTGTAAACTTCATCCGCTAAATTTACGTACCATTGAATGGATAGAAAATTATTTTTCGAGACCACAAATTCAGGTAGTTTGGGATGAATTTAGTTCCGTGACGTAAACGTGAGGTAAATGTAGGTGTGCCACAAGAATCATTCTTGTCCGCTATAACTTGCGACATGCATGTGAATTTCTTCACTAATTCACACTTCATACATGTATTTGATTAACACTGTTAAATTACTCTATTGTTAAATTAATTCGTGTACTCAAATGTTATCTAATCCAGATTACCGTAAGAACAAAGCAGAAAAATTACTCGTTTATCTGCAATAAATTATAACATAAAAGAACATAGTATTTGATCTGGCTTTGTTGGACGAGGAATTTAATTGCTGTTAGACGCACTATCGAAACTTGAGTCAAAATCTCTAACAAGAACTGTTAATGGTAATTTTCAGTTGCAAGATTTATTTGAGTTTCGTTGAAAAAAAAAATCGGGAACACTTTGAGCCCATGGTTACGGGATGCCATTTGGGCTCGTCGGATGAGGAATTTAATTAGATATTTAACGCACTATCGGAACCTGTAACTAAACCTCTGGTAATAAGGAATTTGATTAGCTATCAGACGCACTATCAGTCCCAAGGCAAATGTGAGGTTCATAAAAAAAATCGTCAAAACTTTGTTAGGGGAGGTATTTGAGCTCGTCGGATGAGGAATTTACTTAGCTATTTGATGCATTATCGAACCCCGAGTCAAAATCTCTGATAATGACCATTTGCAAATTTGATGTTCATAGTAATAAATTCGTGGACTTTGCAAACCGAGTCGCATGAGGAATATAATTACCTACTTGCATTATCGCAACCTGTTGATATCTCTGGTAAGGAGTGTTTATAGTCAAATCCAAGAAAAACTTGACGTTCATAGAAAAAAATTCGTCCGGGTCATGGGATGATCTTTGAGTTCGTGGGATGAAAAATTTTATTATTTGACACACAATCGGAACCTGAGTCAAAATCTCTGGTAAGGAGTGTTAATGGCCATTTATGAATGAACACTTTGTGAACCGGGTCAGGGGATGATCTTTGGACTCGCCGAATGACAAATTTAATTAACTATTTGACGCATTATCGGAAACCTCAACGAGCTCAAATGCCATCCCCTAACTCGGGCCCAAAGGGTACATGCATTTTTTTCGGAGAAACTCTAATTTGTCTTGGAACGTTAAATGGCCATTAACACTCGTAACCAGTTTTCGAATCAGGTTTCGATAGTGTGTCACATACCTAATTAAATTCATCATCCGGCCAAACTACGTACCATCCTCTAACCCGGATCACAAAGTGTTTACAATTTTGTTTATATGAACGTCAAACTTTCCTTGGAACGTTAAATGGTTATTAACACTCTTTACCAGAGATTTTGACTCAAGTTCCAATGCATCTAATAGCTAATTAAATACCTCGCCTGACGAGCTCAAATACCATCACTTGGTTAGGGTCCCGAAGTATTCACAAATTTTTTTTGTAGAAACTCAAATTTGTCTTGGAAATTAAAATAGTTTTACCACTCTTTTACAGAGATTTTTTAGGTTGACGAGCCCAAATACTATCCCTTAATCCAGGTTACAAATTTTTTTATATGAAACTCAAAATTGCCTTAAAACTGAAAAGGGCTATAACTCAAATATATCGTTAAATTCCTCTATCCCGGGCACAAAGTGTAAATAAATTTTTTTCTATAAACCTCATGGCCTCATGGCCTTGGAACGTTAAATGGACATTAACAACCGTTATCAAAGGCACTCAGGTTTTGATAGTGCGTCTCACAGCCACTGAAAATGGCCATTAACATCCTTTGAGATTTTGACTCAGATTCCGACAATGCGGTACTAGCTAATTAAATTCCTCATCCGGAAATCTCAAATAACATCCCCTAACCTGGGTCATGAAGTGTTCACAAATTTTTTTCTAAGAAACCCAACATTTCTTTGGTACTCTAAGTGGCCATTAACATTTTACCAAAGATTTTCAAGTTACAATATTGCGTCTATCAGTTCTTACATTCGCCATTCAACGAGCTAAAATACCACCCCTATTATTGTCGACTTGGAATCCAAAATTTTCACACGCATACTTGTGACACCCATTCATTTGCTAACGACATAATATCTAAATAGAAAGCAATGTCTGTCTAGAAATTTCATTAATATTATGCTAGAAAGTAGTACAAAATTATGTCGCACCCGTTATTAATGGGCTTCCAATTGACACCTGCCATAACTCCTTCGGTATTTTACAAATTGTATGCTTTTCCGAACGAATACTCGTTTCAAAACATAGGTTTGCTTTAGAACATTTCTATTTTAGAACCCAACATTTTAGGTCCTCATTTTTTCCTACAGTGACCTCAATGTGGACCAGTTAGACAACAACGTACTTCCCGAGACCGAATTGAAATGCACAGTACTTTAAGAAACAAGCCAATCGGTTTTTGAAGAACCGGATGATTCCGTAGAAGGATTCAAGAAATATTTTTTTTCTTTTGGATTAACTAAATTTATTGTAAATTTTCTTAGTCAGTGTGTTCTGTAGTCTTCTCTGACCATAATACAATGATAAAAGTACATTGTAAATCAGTTACCTTCCGTCTTTTAATTTTCAATAAAAGGACTCTGCCCACCATAGTGTCGTGGAGAAAGTCATTCAGGAAGCCCTCCCAATATGTTTGGATAAAACGAGTTTTTAGTTTATTTTCATAGAAAACACATGGAGAAAAGAAGCGGTCGAAAGTCTCTGTTTAAAAGGACCACAAAGTCTAACTTCTTACGCTTAAACTGCATTGAAAATTATCTTATAGTTATACCAAAAAGTATTTTTGAAAGTTAAAACGATATGCTATATATGCCACAAGCTGCAAAAAGCTACAAACTACAAAATATAGGAGCAGCATGTCCGATTGGTTGTAAAAACGACATCGGTATATTTCAAAACATGTTCTAATCTATCACGTTTTACTATGCTAAAATGAAATGGTAATATGTTTCTTACTCGTATAGTGGCACATGTTTCACTGTGTGAGATTTTGTCAATTACACCAACTTGTGACGTTCAACTCTCGTGTCCCATTTAATTATTTAAAATACAAAGGACATCTCCGCAGTTTTGCACTCGGTGCTATTTTCATCAGATTGTCATTCGCATTTTAGTAAGCACATTTCTAATTTTTATATATACCTTGCCGGGCACGCCATAGTAAGCAACAAAATCACAGCAATTGCGAATAAATTTGTTTACTAAATTTTTTACGAGTACGAAAAATGTTGTTGGACCAAAACATTTAACCAAAGTTTCCCCACATAAAATAAATCTGAAACAAATTTTGTGACTAATTGACGTTTCTCTTGCAAGTGGATTAATATTGGTTAACGAAACCAAATAAAATCGGACCAGTATACATAATTGGAAGTTTAGAGAAATAATTTCGGCCAGTACAAGTTTATGTCATGTTACGGTGACAAGATTTCAACACAAATGTTTGAAAAAATATAATTTTCATATTTTTATGTGTGCTTCCGCCAGTAAAAATAGCACGCGCCATCATTGCTATCAATTTCAAAAGTCATAATAATCATTCTAAATCAGAATTATATGGGAAAATATATCAATCCGGAAAAATATCTCTTCCGCCTCATTTCAAAAGGCAATAACAACAACAACGTGCATAGAAATATAATTAAATCAAATTCAAAATGTTTTCCAGTCATGATTTAGAAAACGTGAAAATTTGAAAAGTAACTTTATTACTTAGAGATTTTTATTTAGCATTTTACGTCTTCCCTACATCACCCGATGTAGAAAAACACAAAGATTTACAGAAATTAGAGAGTCTATCGGTTCAACGCGAACAATCTTTTGAATATACACTTTTATATCTGTATCTTGCTGTCTTTATGTGCAATAATTATTTATTGTATATTATGGTTAATTTGTGCTCTATAAATAATCAATTATGTATTGGCAAATAAACAAAAAAATTGTTTTATTATTTATTGCATTAAAGAATTTATACATAGCCGAGAGTCGATGCTGCAAAAATAAAATAAAAAATTCAAGAAGTTATATTTGTTTTATTGTATGCAGCAAGATGTCATCCTTTCTAACTGTTGGGTATTGATTAATTGCATTGCAAATTATTTATATACAAAATGAATGGCAATAATAGGGCATTGTTCAAATCGATATATAAATTAGAAAGTAGCTAGGCATGTCAATATATAAATCTCTTCGGAACAATACTCATTCATATGTAGAAGCAGTCGCATGTGTTTACTTGAAGTACAAATCGAATATTTTGGCAAACCTGATTATACGAATGTCGATGTATTGGCCAAATAGTTGAAATGACAAAAATAAACGTTGAACCCATTTTTCATTGCCAATCGGTCGGTCATTTTATATTTACGAATATATATATTTTATACAAAACGTATAAGAGTTTTGATTTTACTTTCGTTTGGTTGAAAATAACATTTTTCTGCAGGCGATTCTGTGATGAGTTCAAAAAGAAGACAGACCAAGGTTATAAGTTGTAAAAATTCTGATCGAGGCAATTTCGTTAAGACGTTCAGCAAGTAGGTATTATATATGATTGCTGATGGAGAATGAGATATTATGTTGTACTTTATATGCAAATTACAATACAGTCGGTCAAATATTAATGTACGAGATGTAAATGCTATGGGAAAGAGGGCAATTAAAATATTTTGTTCTAGTACAAATTAACATATATGAGTACATATGACTTAATTAACAGAGTTTGCATATTTAGTACATATCTATTTATTTTCATTAAGAATACGGAATTTATAGAACTAAAAAATCTCACAATACTTATGCTGATAGTGCAAAGGTGAAATTTAACTAGATGATTTCAAATATATAAACACGCCCCAAATGTGATCATCGACGAAACCTTGCGATCTAGGGATATAGAAAAAACCATAGGACAGAAAAATATCTCTTTGTAAAGTAAAGTAATAATTTGTGTAAACAGCAAAAGCAGCAGTGATTTGCAAAATACATTACGCTATTATTTACATGTAAATTATTGAAGAAATTACATGATTTTTTGCAAGCCAAGATGTGAAAAATCTAAAAATACAAAGCTAGCAGAATAAACATGGTTAATTTTTAGTCAGAACAACAACCCCTGCAGACAAAATGTTGTTTTTAATTAAAATTTAATTTAATTTTGTCAATCATATTTTTCATAAATTATAACAACTGCATCACCATGCCAAACAAATTTGAGTGACCGCCGATCTGAGAGCTGAATTTACTGATTATATACTAATCCGTAGAAAAAATGATCATAGAACCTCAATGAAGCGCCCAAATTCCTTATGTAGTGACATACTGTTAAAGTTAGCCGAATGGTTCAAGTCGAACAAAATTGGCAATGTAAAAAATTTACATTTAATCTAAATTTTGTTCAGCAGAAAAGCGTCAGTACACATTTGCACGATGTGGAAAAATATTTCAAAAATCAAAAAAAAAATCTCAATAAAACTAAAATGTTTTAAATTAATTTAATCCATAACTTTAGAATTACCCATTTGCGGTGTGACTGATAAACCTTAATATTAGTAAAGCCAAGACAAAGTTTGGGGCAAGTCTGGTGATAATTTGGCACAATTTACTAAAAAATTTTGAACTTTAATAAAACCTAACCTAACCTAGGTAGCGCTTGCGCAGTGGTAAATTTTAAACTTACAGAACATCACACTAATTCAGTTTGAGAAATTTAGTAATTACACTCCATTATATCCACCACACTTACACAAAACTCCGCCTAGGTTTACCTAGGATTAGGACCGAAGAAAATTGTGAAAGAAGAAGTTTCGAAAATATCGGAATTACTACTAACTTATACCTCCAATTTTCATCAGACGTGCTCGAAACTACGCCTAGGTTAACCTAGGATTAGGACATATCAGACGGCAAGAATAAGATACACGAGAAAGTGGATAATTCTGAAATTACAGAATATTTTATCAGTTTACGCTATACGAGTATATTTGTGAACTATTACATTAGCGTCAAATTAACCTTTCGGGATAGGGTAGCAAAGATCATATCTACATTATCGATATTTTATTTTCGACTGGAATTTTTCAGTTAACTTTAACAAAGTTGTAGCGCCAGTGAAAAAGTACAATTTAGTAGAGTAAATACATTGCTATTTTTTATTGATTTTTACTTAACGAAAACATGATTATTTATTGTAGAAGGCATTATGTTTTTATATTTATTATGTCACTTACATTATTTACAATTTTTACGTATTATTTACGTAAAAAACGTAATATATTCTTTAATCCGGCAATTTTCACAACACTGGAAAGCAGGATATGCAGCACGTGATAATACAGCAAGATTGGTGACCAACAAGAAAACAAAACTCGTTTAGAATTGTATTTCCTTTAGAAACCCGAGGGGAGAGAAGATAAGACAACAGCTTCATCACCATGTTGGCGCTCAGATCTGACAGATGATGAAATTTACAATATTTGATGAAGCTCTTTACGATTACAGGCAGGAGATCGTCCTCGGTATATATGTTTTAATGGAGGATGTTTAGGTATCGATGAAGAGAGTCCATGCTTTTTGACCACTTTTCCTGGTCTTGGCTGTGCTGTGCCATGTTATGATTGAGACCAGAGGAGCATGGTATTAATGGCTGATGTGGAGATCTATTATTGAGTTATGAATTACCTGGACTTTGAAATTCAATGTGCAGGTTTGCTGACGTGTTCTACGGTAACCGTTTTACTCTGGATTAGGATCTTGCTCCTTCCATGTTCTTTCACCAAAAGAAGTTTAGCGACTCGGAAAGCCAATTTAAGTTTTAGTTGCAACCTTTAGCGTTTTCCGCTATTTTTGGTGAGGTAAACGATGGTTAATTGTAGTTATCCCGTTTTCCCTATCCTTGCTTTACAATATCTCGCTCTCCGGGTTCCGTAGCTCCTTGTTTTGGACCAGCAGGCGATAGCTTATTTTCTCATTCGTCTCGTTTCTGTAGTGTGGTAGGTAGACGAGGAAAGTGGGACAGAGACCCATAGTTTAAATATCGGGATGATGATGATGTGCCATCCCGCTGTATATTTTCATCCCCGCAGTTAACGGTTAACTAATTTTGGGCTTACACCATCCGTTGGGAACTCCGCTGTCACATCCATGATTTACTAGCATTCAGTCGTTTATAGACAAACGAAACATTTTGGTTGATGGTTGCCAACCTGATTGCTTCCAAAGTGTCACTCCACCAGCTGCCTGGTCCTTTGAGCCTGATTCTTTTATAATCCATGGCACTAGATTAGATTTTAAGGCTGATCGGCTTCATTCGTCCTTCATTGGATAGTCCTCTCTTTGATTTTATTTTGGCATTGTGCAATGGGATCATCGTAACAAAGACCCGAAAAAGGCGTCTAGTTGTGGTTTTCTTTCCTCTTACCATCTACAATATTTCTAAACGTATCAGTTCATCTCTGAATTGAGGTTGTGGTAGTTGTGGATATGTTGTCTGCGCATATTGACACGTTGGTGTCTATTGCCGGCAGTAAGTTTGATAAGGAAAGAAATTTCGTTGGTAAGGCTACTTGAAATCGGAGAGCACCAGGAGCGGAACTTTCGTGCTAGTAACCAAAGTGTTATCGTCCCATTTATACGTGTCCCACCTTAGATGGAGGATTATTTTAATAAGGTTTTCTTCAGCTCAACCCCAGCACCTCCAGGTTTGACCCGTGCGCCAACTAGATAATGAAACACCAAATGGCATCCATTGGAACCCAATAAGTCGACTCAATTATCACGATTCATGTTTGTTATCGCACAAACACATTGTTGAAGATGTTGGCAAGTTCGTATCTCTTGAACACATTAATCAACAAAGGTAGAAATATGTCAATATGCTCCACAAAATTTGAAATATATGCGCCCTCTCAAGGAACACAAAGCTACAAATGTATAGGTAAAAACCATAACTGCTGTATTACTGCGAAACATTAAAACACACGCAGAAGATTACGCAAAAATACTACAGGTATGTAAACAAATGCCATAGACTCCTGATAAGATGCTGACGTTGACAAACTAAAGTGGAGATGCGCAGGACATACCTAGTAAAGAGCCTAATGCCTTAACAAGAAGGTCGTTAGAATGGAATGCGCAGATGAGGAGAGAATAAGGAAAATCAGAACGGTGCTGGTTGAAGCGTGAATTTATTTCCAAAAACACAAAATATACATCGCAATGATGTGAATTGACTAATTGGGTTATTAAAATATCAAAATGCCGCCATTTTGAGTGAAATAAGGTAAACTATGAGTAAATTAACAAAAATATGAGTGAAATAAAATATGGACGGAGTTTTCAACTTATAGGTACTAGTATATCTGAATAGATAATGTTAGGACCTATTCAAATTAATACGTCACGTTCATATAAAAGAATTGAACAGCTACTCATAAAATACTCAAAATATAACGAGCAAAATTAATGAAGTGTCGAAAACTGGTAGATTTCAGCAAATCCATGTGGAAAATTAAGGAATTTACTAATTTTTCTAGTTAAGTTTCGAGTAGTCTAGGGGTAGCTAACAAGTTTTTGTTGTGGACTCAACATACTAATTTGAACAGGTCCAAGTACCCACTATCCATTAGCGCCTTGGTTTTGGTGATTTTCGTAAATTGATATGAGAAATTTGAAATTTCACTTATATGTTTTGTTATTTCAAACAACATGGCGGCATTAATATTTGTAATATGGAGTTTGCATTTATGCGACCCAGTGTGCATTTTGTTATTTTGACAGTAACTTCACACCGATAGCAACAAAAGGTTCCTTTTTATTTTTATTTTTCTGAACCTTTCAAAATCGAAACCTCTAGGAACCGAATAAACAGATAAACACTCATTAGTAATTGTAGTAGGTATAGTCCAACTCGTGAATTGAGAAATCGTAAGAGAAATGATCATTTAATTTACTATTTAATTTGCTAATTAAAGTTACTTCCAAAGCACTGTGAGCACGTTTTAAAATCTTTAATTTCTCTTACTTTAAAGTTTTCAAGACGTTTTCACAATCCTCAAAGTTCAAAGCAATAAACAAATTTCCTCGGACAATGGCGCTGAGCAGGTGTTTAACGGAGACAGGAAATCTGAGGAAGGTCAGTATATACCCACTCCATCCTAGAGAATCTGTTTATTGCTCTGAACGCAAAATGTAAAGGATGTTTAAATAGACTTCAGAAAACTCAATAAAAAGGCTTTAAAAATTGAGGGCAATAGAAATTAAAAGAATTAAAGTAATCTCAATTGTTTTGAAAAATCATGTTGGAAAGAAAATATCGTAGAAAGTGATACGACTTTTCATGCGATCATAATATTCAATTTTGGGTCAAAACTTAATATTAAAATTACACCTTTAGAACATTTTAGACCCTATTGCATATTTTATCTTCTCCGGTATAGACTATGTTTGATTCAATACTTTAAAAGTTTACCAGGTAGCTCGCTGGAAAGTTCTGGAAACATGAAATGCTATTTTAACAACTTACATGTGGAATCAAAAATAATAGATCACCACTTTTACTAGGTATTTAGAAACGTATCATAACAGGGGCACAATAAAAATTCGAAAATAGTTTTTTGCCACCAAAAGGAATAAATTTGAATTAATTGTGCGCAACAAAAACGAATTCTGTGACAACGAGATTGGCATCAACTTTCATAAAAAATATTAAAACAAATGTGTAGATACCGAATTAATTATTTTGTGGAACAAAAACAGATTTTGGCGACGACGTTTAACAAAGTTAGATTATGTTATTTAGTGACCAAATATTAAGAGTTAAAATGCGTGTCGGCTATCTACATTTTAGTTCTTTATTTACATTTAGTTTAAAACGATCATAAATTTGAGGAAATCCCTCTAGGATTATGAATAACTGCACTTATTTTCCACTTGCTGGCAAATATTATTTTTTTTATAAAGTCGAACATAACATAAAACCAATCACTTTAGCCTTCCAGAATCACTATTACTCAAAATTAATAGAAGTAATCTCGAACATTCAATTATAACTTCCAGGGAAATCAATCAAACGATCTACATAAAATTTAATTATTATACGATCAGATTATATTGCAAAAATTTAATATTTATTTCAATTTCGATCGTATTTTTTTTATTGCAAATGTCAAACTACACTACCTACTTTCAATTCAATCGATCGAAATAATAGTAATAAAAATAATTATAAATTGATTCTCATAAAAAACTTTCAAAAAAATTCTAACACAAACACAGGGATCTAGAATTTCATGATCGATCGTATTTACATTGAACCGATTTTGCGAATATCTGTTTCCTAATCCTTCCGATCTCTTCCTCTATATCAGAACCACCACCAAACTTAAATAACGTGATCAATCTTTTGAACTTTCAAACTACAGCAACAACAATACAAAAAATTATTTAATTTAAATAATTCTATTCCGATCGTCTTATTTGAACAACAACAACAATTGAAATATAAAATAAGATCATCATCTTTGATACCATTTTCAGTTATTAGATTTCGTATTACATTTTCTTCTTTCCGCGTATATTATGCTGGAGAAAATGAAATGCATTTTACAATAAGTATTTTGCTGTAATTCCCATTTTCTCATTATTTTATTGTTGTGCATCGTGATTAAATTAATAACAAATCGTGACTTAAATATCTCAATATAGTTATGTACTCGTACCTTAACTTAGATATCGCGGTTGTTCTTCTTATTATCTTACATATTATTTTTTTTTAATATTCGCGTAAACGATTATAAATTTTATTCCGCGCGCCAATCATATTCTAACGTGTATTACATGCACTTGACACCTTATGTGTATATACTCGTACAGTACAATGCAATTAACTATTAAGATGACGCGCTTATTTAAATAATTTCTAGGCCAAGTTCAATTGCGCGCAGAGAAATTGTGTGCGGCCTGCGTTGAATTGAAATTTATGATTTATACGACTTTGTTTGTATATTCAAATTTGATGATGTGCCGTCGTTTAATTGAATTAGATGTCATTAGGAATGGAATTTTCTTCTATTTAATGTTACTTAACCTCGTGTTGAACTATTCCCGATGTTATAGGTAACCTTTTTACCCCTCTAATTCAATTTATTATTGAAAGATTTATGCGGTCACCTTGGAGTATATGCACGTAGAGGTTCCGGTGCATAAATTTGACAACCTCTAAAAATTCTTAAGTATCGCATTATTAGAGGTTGTCAAATTTAAATAAATTGAATTAAATCGTATGGATTATATGGATACCCTGCAGGTTCGCTAAATAATCGTCAAACTTGTAAAATAAACTAACAATTTAAAAATGTTTAGAAAATGAGGTAATAAAATTGTTTTCGTTATATTTAAGTATGCCGTGGGCGATCTTGAACGTGAACTTGATTTTCGAAATATGCGTTATTGTATTTTTCTTAATGAACGGAAATTTAATTGTTGGTTTTCATAACATGACGTCAATCATCATAATATCTTCATTGGGTTTTGTGGCCTTGAAAATTTTCTTTTTTATATATAAACGTCGTCACTTTAGATTTGAGGAATTTATCTTCGTACAACAACAATAAATTTTCCATCGATTTAAGGATTTTCCTTAAGTAAGGGAAGTAAAAAAAAATTCGAATATTTTTGGGTTTAGATACCTGAGTCAGTGTAGTGTGTATGTACCAAAATTTTGGGTAGGAGATTTTTTGCTGAGTATTTGTATATTGCGATTTGAACTTTGGTATTTATGAAGCTTTTCAATATATTGCTTATATTTAATTGGTTGATATTATTATGTGCTTTGTTAGGGAAAAATCTGGGTTTTAGTGGTATGTTAAAGAATTGAGTAGTATAGATACTCTCAATTGATAAGATAATTCTTAGTTTAGGACAAACAGGGATTTATATAGCTAAGCATACGCCACAATGGATATACTCAACAATAACAAAGTTAAAATTCCAGTAAAACAGTAATAGCAAAAGAGTAATAACTTTCACATTTATAAAACAGTTAGTAAATTAGGGGAGGAGGGGGTGAATAAGTTGTGGAAACAACTGCCTTTCTTTAACCACGAGTGTAAATATATCTCGAATTCACCACACTTGATTTTTAAATTGAAAAATTAATTTTACCAGAATTTTGGTTAGCTATCAAAAAAGGTCAACCCTTGTTGAAAATTTATAATCTTTAAATTTATCTTTTAAATTTAAAAAAATCCTAATGAAGCTCTCACTTCCGGTACACATATTTCCATCAAATGTCGCAAGGATCTGTTAATTTGTAGAGAAAGCTTAAAGTATGAAATTTCATCCCGATTAGTTAATCCGCCTGGACCGTAGAGATGTCCAATTTTAATTTACTTTTCGATAAATTTATAAAATAATTTGCACTAATTTTCTTTGAAATTTAATTTTGTTTTAATCGTTTTTCGTAAATGTGAAAAAATGTCAACCAAACATAACCATAAGACCCCCCAATTTATGGAAAAACCTTAAGTCTAAAGTTCACCCCGATCAGTCGATCCGTCTGGGCTGCAAAAAAGCTAAAATATTTTAGCCTGTACAAATCACACGCACATACATACAAAGATTTTCTAGAAACTATTCGTTTTACTTCGGCTATGTGGCGCATGGTAAATCTGAAAAAATCTCGAGGTCGACAATTTTCATTTAGTAAAATAAAATATAGTAATCATGAAATTTTTTATAGATTTACCAGTCGTTACATCGCCGAAGAAATTAAATAAGTAGTTTGTTAAAAACCTGTTAGCCTATTATAGCACTAAATATCAATTGCAATAACCAAAGACATAAACGTTAAAGAAATCGTTTGCAGTAACAACCCTATGTTTGCGTCTATTGTCAGATGAACCATATACTAGAGTCTAGTAACTAACCAGACCAATATCTAAACTTCTGTTTTCTATTGTAATGGTTTTATTGTGATTGTTCCGTGCATTGGCATATTTTCGGTACTCTCGTATTAAATACACAATCGTAGGAATTTCCTCCATTTAGCGTCAATCTGAGTGACCACAACTATAACAATCGACACCTACATATATACAACCAATTTCCTAACCACCCCATACTTTTCGTCCCTTATCGCTGGACCTCGGATAAATTTAAATTTTTAACTCATAGATGGAATATTTGTAAGATTCACAACAATCAGTTTCGAACGGATGAGATTATTGATTTGAAAAAATCAGTCTTCGCATCAGGTCGCGATGGCTGATTTTGTATTACTTACATTGAAAGTAGTTGTGGGAATGAAATATAGATTAAAAATATGAAAGGATCGAAATAATCTCATCCGTTCGAAACTGATTGTTGTGATTCTTACAAATTGTTCATCTATGATTCAAAAATTCAATATCTAAAATTGAGAAAAAAATCCAAATAGCTCTACTACACCAGCTGTTAGAAGATGCCTATTACCAGTGCACCATACGTATCACTGCATCCAAAATCAAAAAGATGCTCGATCTGTAAAAGAATATATCATACCATGTAATTGCATGCACATGTGAATTGAACAATTTTAAACTAATAACAAATGTAAATCACGATAAGGTACACGTGTTGTCAGCAACAGCAATGGTCAAATCTACTAATCCTAATGGAAGCTATGCCACATTAAGAATCCTGATATACTCGGGATAACAAGCAACTTTTATTACCGAGGAAGCAGATCAGAGGTTAAAGCTGAAGGGGCAGAAAGTATATGCCAAAATATAGCAGGAGTCGGTGGCCACAACATTGGAGAGCTGAGAATATCAAAATCCAACAAGTCAGGCATTATTAGTTAAAAACTCCCGAAACTGCTACCGGGACAACAGATACAAACGGGAGGTTTAGAGCCTCTTAACAACCTAGCAAGCAAGATTATTATTCAAAGATCGTATTGGAAACATTATAAAAAACAGTTTACCGAATTAGGATGGATCTAGTTCGGAAAATTTAAAGGTTTCTACCCAGCATCACACCATAAAATCTATGATATTGTTACGGATAACTAAACGGATTTGAAAAGGTAAATTAGTAACAATATCATATATCGACTTAGAGAATCGGTTAAAAATTTTGGAAAAATTTGGAAAATTAAAAAAGTCGGCTCGACATAGGACGAGGATTTACCAGCGATGAACAAAGATGTGAAGAACACTCGAAAGTAAATAGCGACAAAAAGACTCGGAAATGCTGCGTACCAGATCGCATTACCGTTTAAGGGCAACGAGTTCATTTAATATGAATCAAGAAAAAAATCTACAACACGTCTTCTTCAAGTGGAAACACAACTAGATAAAAACATCCAGATGAAGAACGAATATAACAACTTCATTGACGAATGCTCTGCTTTCAGCTTACATTTTGGAAAACAAGAGTTTTTAGCACCATTAATAGGTTTCCAAAAGCTGTAGCTCTACAACACCAATTTGACGCCTCAGCGAAAACTTCAAATGGAATATCATTAAATGACCTGCTCTATGCTGTTCCAACAATTCATCAAACCTCTTGTAGAGATGGAGGAAGCATAAGTACGTGTTTAAAGCTGAAATTGCAAAGATGTTTAGTTGAATAAAAATACGTTCACAAACACAAAGCTTCTAAATGATATCATGGAGAATCGGCAACCGTACAATGAGCATGCACCAGCTGAAAACGATTACGTAAGATCCAGCTCGACTACTTATCTAGCCACAAGAGTTCTACACCAGTTAGCTCGGGATGATATGGGACGAAAAAATATCAAGAGCGGATACTAAACGTATCAAATAATACAATAACAATTAGTCAAACTCTTAAGACATTACTAGAGTTTCAATCTAAGAAAATGAAGCGGCAACAACCAGAAAATATTAGAAAACATAGATGATGAGCATCGGAATGTAAATGACCATACAAACGAAATAGGGGACACTATCAAAACTCCTAATATCTTATGGACTTCTACAGAAGATATTTTCCAACTTAAAATCAAGCGGCTATAAGAGAAGGCTGCTGTCCGAAACTTCCAAATTAATTGACCGGCTGGTACCGGTTATGGTAAAAGCAAAAATTATTATGCAATAACTATGGTCGTTAGATCGTATGGTCGTAAAAACAGATTTACTATGTCACCCAATTGCAGACATAAGAAAAAGTAAAGTTACAACCCAGACAACACAGGCGAATTACGCGGGCTCTGCTATGCTTCGGAAGACGCATATGCAGCAGTAATTTACAATAAATCTATTACTACAACCAACGAAAGCAGAGTAATTTTAGTCACGGCTAAAACAACTAGATTGGAATTATGTGCAGCTGTGTTACTATCAAAATTAATCAGGAAAACCAAACAAGCGTTATCAACGATACATAACGTTAGCATGGATTCAAGAGAAACCCAATAGATTTAACACATTCCGTATTACCTCCACTGCAATTGCGTTAAGTAAAATGCGAAGAAAATGCTGCGGATTGTGCATTGAGACGTTTGAACCCACCAGCTAGATAGATCTATCTCTCTCTGGTGGAATGGCCTAAGTTGGCTCATAGCCAGCAACCACGAATTGAAGAAACTACTGAAAATTCAAAAATGAAGTATGCGCATTCACCAATTCAAGTAAAGATGAAAACGTCGTTCCTGTAGAGTATTCGATAAACAGCTTATGAAACAAAGCGAATTAAAACTTCATACACTTCATCCGATAATAAGTAAGGAAGTGTCTTAAACGTCACAGTTAAGTTTGACATTCAACATCAAATAATAATTCGCTATAAATGTCATAAGATGACTCTGCACGGAAGCAAATCCCTGCCACTAGCTTTCATCCATCCGTCAAAAGTATTGGATAATAAAGGGTTCATTATCAGTTAAAACTTTGATTAATAAATGTGTAATTTGGTACAAAGAGCAAACACGGACTCTGAACCAATTGATGAAGGATTTCCCAACAGCAAGAGCTACTCAAACCAAACCATGCACCCAAAACGAGGTAAAAAAGGCTATAAAAGATATTTAGCAGTGTTTGTCGGTTTTAAAATCAAAGCCGTTCACTTAGAAGAACTATTACCAATTTGTCATCCAAAGCTTTACTAGAGGCGTGCAACCTCTACAGCGAATATGGCTCCAGCATTGAAACAACTACCCGAAAAGCTGGCAGAACAGCTTACAAATGATGGTACCCAATACCACCAAGGACATCACACATGGGTTTACTAAGGGAAGCAGCAGTTAAGTCCATAAAATATCATATCCACAGAATAATTGGAGAACAACATCTAACATTTGAAGAGATGACAACAGTAGTTTGTCAAATAGAAGCATGTTAAAAATCAAAACCCCTTCTTCCACTACCATCAGGCCTAAACGACTTTTTAATGTTAACAAAGGGACATTTCTTGATAGGCAAACCACTTCAGACGACACCGGAACCAATCCATTTAAATCAAAACACCAACCAGTTAAACGATAAAGACTTCTGCAGACATAACACAAGAAAGATGATGTTCTATCTTCAGTAAAATGGGCTCTAGGAAGAATTCATGGTGCTCGTTATGATTACTTTAAGGGTTTATTTGCATAAACCTGCGATTTAAGCCCCAAAGGAAGAAGTCTAAAGGCTCGAGATCGAGCTCGATAAACAATCAGCCCACACGCATACTTCGATGAAGTATGTGTGTGGGCTGATTATTTATCGAGCTCGAATTTGGCCAACAAAAGTCGAATAGTCGACTTGGCAAGACGGTTGTGGCGAGGACAAAACTCACGTAATGCGCGGAACGTTTCTCGAGCGGAGCGCTGAACTACTGAACAATTCACAACAAATTTGACCAGATGTTGATTAAACAACATGGCTGCAATAACCTAACAAATTTTGAGCGTCCCTATTGAAAGACCCCTCCGTATCGCAACCTTTCACTATTCCCATTCAATGACGTTAAGAAAATGCATTTGATAATAAAATATCATGTTATATGACACTGATGATAATCAAATGTCTTACAAACTAATCGAATTTATGTTTTTACTACCGTTTTCTTATATAACGTTTGCTTATACCGCACCTCCTTCAATTCATTCATCCATTATACAGCTACGACATAAAATACTTGATTAAAATTAGCTGTCGCGAGCGCATTTCCAACAACTTAGTTAAGTTTTTCCAATAACAATCGAGTGTTATATTGCGGTTATATTTAGAAAATGCTTTTCTTATACCTGTACGAGTATATAACATTGTCGATAATTTGATAACAGCATAACATATAATAGAAGAGGAACTAATAGTTTTTCCCATTTAATAACAAAAGTGTTAGACATAGAAACGCGAAAGAGATAAGATTCTGCGGTAATTTTCTTTCTAAATTTATATAAAAGACAAAAAGTCATAAAGACACAGTACATGCAATCATTATTACTTTTAATGATTTTTAATTTTTTATGATCGTTTCTTGTGTTGAGATCCCTTGAACAACAATAACATAAAAAAAATGGAAAAGTAATTAAATGTTTATTTTAAGAAACTGGGAAGAAAACTTAGAGCTAGATAGAAAAAAATCGTTTTAATGTTTTATGCATTCACACCTAATAGATATATGAACATAGCTATATAACTATTATTGTTATTACTATTATTATATGACGATAATTTTTTCGAGAACTTAAGTCGCCTTTAGACCGTGAAATGATTCTCTTATACAAAAAATATTTAAAATCATAAAGAAATTTATATAAACATATTTTAGTAATGCATGATTTGATGGCATATAGAAAATTTGTTGTGATCTTGCGAGATCTATGGCCAAATAAAACGAGTATATAGGTAAATTTAGTTACATGTATACAGTTAAATCGATTTGTATATACGGCTATGTCGCGTGACTTTCCAAAAAATTTAAACAATGGCTTGCAATTAGCTTGATGGTCTCAAATAATTGAAATATCACTTGGAATAAATGTGCGGCTATTAAAATCGTCTGCAGATTATCTTACCATAAAATGTATAAAAAATATATATTTTATTCGTCGAGTATGAAACACTCCCACCTAAATTTAATGATGTCACTTTTTGTCACATTGAGCTAGAAAAATTTGCTATTGAGTGTTAATGAATTGGAAACTAAATTGTTTGGTAATAGTTTGTGTAGGTGCGCAGAATAATGATTCATGATTTCGTTGAATCATACATAGGGAGAGTCAATTAATGGGAATCACTATTTTAAATATCGCTCAAGTTTTTAGGCGCGAAAACACGAAATGAATCGATTAAGGTACGGCAACTGATCTGTGTGCCATCATCAATCACATTCAACCACCGATGACAAAGTTTTTGTTTTGGATATTTTTAATAAACTTCAATTGCATCTTAGATTTGGATATCTCGTTAACCCGATTTCTGGCCTGCTGATGAATACGAGATTCCAATCTCATGTTCCTGTGAGGATTGTTCGAATTTGATCCAAATCAAATAAGAATCTAGCATTCTCGTTTTAATAGAAATTGTTGTTTGTAATAAGGGGTTTGATTATTCAACGCAATGAAGATAGCCGAAAATGAAATTAAAGTTCTAAGCTCTAATATTCATTTCATCCAGGTATTAATAGAGAATCACAAGTGTTCGCAACAAAGAGGTGTAAACATTATCAAAGCCAATATAATTTTATTGTTTCGCCAAATATTTCAACAACGTATCCTAGTTAATTTGGCCTGTGTCATTTATTCAGTTTAATCAAAGAGCACGTTTAGTTATGAGGAGAGCGGCTTTGAGCAATTATGCCTTAATGAAAAATGCAACAAAAATTAAAAAATGGCCCCAAAATGTATATGAAATTGGGGCAATTATGGGCGTTGAGCAATTATGACTCAATGGGAAAATACCACAAAATGTTAAGGAATTTTTCATTATACAAAAAAAATGTAAATGACAAATTGTACCAAACCAACGCGTTAATTCCCCTAATACAAATAACTAACATTTTATTATCAGAAAAAACTTTGAAAATTAAAATTATTCGTAATGGTTGAACACGGGCGGAAGATAGAATGACGATACTGTGGTTTCGCGCGAAGAAAAAAAACTAATTTTTTGCTAAGTGTAACTGCCCGCTCATTTAGGAATATGATAAAATGCCCCAAGAATTGAGAATATTTACATTTAATTTTTAGAGTACTTTTAGTAGAAACGAAAAATAAAAACCCCAATAAAATAAATGAAAATTTGACCCATAATAAAATACGGCTTTGGTGCGTTGGTTCATATAAAGCTCTCTGTATAATGGCCTCACACTACTCTCATTTTCTGCATATGGCGTCAATTTATGTCTACACCTAGATGGCAGCATAAAAACGTTAAGATATTAAACTTTAAACCGCTTTGCGCTGGAAGCAGGTTAATTAAAAATTAGTATGCATAAGTAATTAAAAATTAAGCTGCACATGAAAATTATGCAGCTTACAAAAAATTAAAAAAATAATACGTAAATTAGGAAATGTAGTTACTAAAATTAAAATTAAAGTAAAAATATTTTACAAAGTTTATTTCACAACTTAAATATTTCTTTTTATTATCTGAAAATAATCAACTAAAATTTTAATTTCTGTTATAGTTTAATTTACAGTTGTATGCCTTCTCAAAGAGCACATTTCTGAAATGTTTGTCTCATGCTAAATACGCCGTCAAGCAATAAAATAACAAAATATGTATTTAGTGTTACACAATTCATAGAAGCCGACTGACGGATTTTTTCATTTGTTTCCATCATCACTGCATTTTGACTTCAATACCTCCCTGGGTTCCTGGACAATCGAACGTCATGATCAAGTGCGAGGCGGATGAGCCCGCTAGGTATGTATGGTTCGATAATCTGCAGCAAATATAATAGCAATCGCGATTTGAAATAAAATTCAACGTTTAAATAGGCGCTTCAGAAAGAGGCGCTACATATTTGAAATGAAAGCATTGTAAACACCGTTAAGTATAGGTGAGCACGTTAAATTGAGGTAAAACTAGACTAAGGGCGCACAATACTTCAACTTCCATGTAGAGACGAGATTTAAGAAATGTATTGGGGAAGATGCGAAAAGGTGGGGTGTGGAATCTAATGACTCTAAGTGCTAAGTTGGAATTACATTAGGGCAGAAACTGTTAAAACTGAATTTTCTCATCTGATTACAATCGATGATTTAATAAACACAACTATAACTAACTCTCTGATGGAGGGCTGATACTTAACTATTTTATGTAAATTGACAACTAACAGTAATTATACAAACACTCATATAATTTAAGTCAAAGATAAAAAATCGAAATTAGAATATTCCTTGCATAGCTTTATTGGGGTTGAAAAAACTAATTATTAAGCGGGCAAAATTTATCAATAGTTGGACATTTATAACCAAAAACTAATTGACAATTAGTAGTAATTATCGACGGTTAATTTTATTTAACTCAAACGTCTAAGTGAAAATTTGAATCTTCTGCACATTGACTTATTAAAATTAATTATTTGGTGATCAAAATTCATCAATTCGTGGACAATTATAAACCATAAATGATTTATTGAAGTTGAAAATTAATAGAGGTTTACCAACATTCAAAAAAATTCACTAAAAAGTTGAAATGGAATATTTAGTATTCCGTACAATGCTTTATGGATATAGAGAAAATTAATTATTGGATGGGCAAAATGTATCATCGGGTGGACAATTCTAAACAGCACTTATTTAAATTGATATTTAGAAATAATTTAAGAACATTCTTATAATTTGATTCATATGTTTAAGTGGTAATTTGAATATTTCGTGCATAAGTTTATGGAGGTTGGACAACTTATTATTAGGCGGGTAAACTTCATCACCAGATGGACATGAATTATATATAACTAAAACATGCATTTAACACAAAAGTTTATGTGAAATTTTAACATTCCAAGCATAGGTTTATGAGGTGGGCAAACCTAATTATTACTTGGGCAAATTCATTAGCACTGGCGTGCGTGGCTTCCTCCGGAGCGCAGTATCCCTCATTCAGCAGCAGTATGCCGCTTCCAGCAGACCTGGGACCTGGTTAGGATTCAATCCGGCCAATCTCACATTATTCCGAAGATAAAATCTGATTAAGAAAACCTCAAAAATGCAGCGCCAGTAAAATAAAACAATGAAATAAATGAATTCTGAAATGTAACTCATTAATTTAAATTAATATTTAGAAGGGGTTGATGAACATTCAGATAATTTGACTCAAATATTTAAGATGAAATTTAAATTTCATCCTGAGCAAAAGAACATTTTAAAACTAATTTATTTACATTGGACATTTATGAGTGATTTGCATAACATTCCTAAAGTCTTCTTTTTTAAATATTTTCGTCAAATTTAATACTGAATAAGTTAATTAATTCGAAGCGATACCGCACATAACGGCCCTGAGGCCATTTAGTTGTGTTTTCAGATAACACGGAATATATTAGAATCGCCGAACAATTATATATAATTCTCTTTCCAAGCGCCCCCCCCCCCCCCCTATTGTGAATGAGATGCAAGTTTGTAAGAATACAATTTAGTGAGTTATCATATAATTCAGTCGCCATGGCCTGATGAGAAGATTGAATTTTTTCATGATCTTATCAGATCGGAACTGGATATTCATTCTCTTACAAAATTTCCTCGAAAATTTAGCTTCTGGCTTATAATCGATTATGAAAATGTTGGATCTGTAAAAACAATAATTTGTAAAATTCGAGATATTTTTGAAACATGAAATCGCCCATCTGAGCCCGCTATCAAAAATTTAGTGTACAAATTTGAGTCCACTGATTGAGTAGCAAACATACCGACAGCAATACGTGCTCGTGCAAGTCGTTCAACAAGAGAACCCACGTTTACCGATTTCACGACGTTTTCAATAATTCAACTAGTCCACAACGACCACATGGCGAATTTTACGGCCAACATTTAATGATATGAATATGAACGACTTACAGCCAATTAAACAATCGGCTTATTGAGAAACAAATTTGATGACCGATTAATTTCGCGAATGGGGTTAGTTGGCCACCAAGGACGTACCCATCTAACAACATTAGATTATTTTTTGTAGGGTTTTGAGAATAACCCACAATCAATCGAAGGTGACCAAAACTAATATCGAACGCGTCATTCGTGACATAGAGCCCCAATTATATAGAAATATGATCGAAAATTTCGACCAAAGAATCAACTTCCGCAAACGTATTCGTGCTGAATATTTGCCAGTTATTACTTATTATCCATAAACGGTCAAGTGTCTAAATTTCAACAAAGAATGGCATGTATTTTGAACAAAACGTTTAAACACGTCTAAAAAAAATCTAAAAAAAAAGTTCTTATTGGAAGACCCTGTAAAACTAACATCATGTTCGTAACTCACTTCTTCAATTCCTCTTTTGGGAGTTCTGGTTCAAATTTCACTAATTTCGTTTAGCGCCTTTGAACGGTGGGAAAAACACGGCTTCACACACCTGAGTAACTGATGAGCTTTCTCTAGATTAGTTTTACTAATACTCAGGCTTTCTAGGCTTTTCTTATTCTAATGGCTATTTTAAGACTTTACCCTAGGGTTCAAATTTGGAGCTCTAATTTGAGAGTTTTTGTAAGAACAAATTTCACGCGTTTCCACAATTACGTATTTTTTCCGTAATTATAATTCTGTTTCAATCTGATGAGTTGAGATTTACATTTTCCACATATCACAAAATAATTAACTCGCAAACGCAAGTGTCCTACCCCAATCGATTCTAACAAGCTGCAGCTAACCATGAAACACTATACTTTTGAAATATATTATGGGCTAATTAAATTGTCTCAGGTTCCTAAAAAATTGCCACGCAAGTGACTAACCACGAAGCAGTATAATTATGAAATAAATAGGTTTCCTTGACGCTAGACCGGTGTAACACAACGTGTGAAGATCCGAAAATCTTAAATATCCTTATATTCTGGATGGTACCATAGTTCGCTAATTACCCCATTTTTGGCTACGAGCTTTAGCGCTACCTACATACTGGAAAGTTCATTAGTTCATTTTCTAAGCTATAAAACATCGTGAGTTCAAAGACTCTCTATTAATTTAACAAACACTTTTAGTTACATACTATTAATTCATATCAATCAGTTTCATAAGAGATTATCATAGATCTCCCAAAAAATATTTAAAACATCTTTCAACTAATGTCCCGCATATTTATAAATTCTTTGACACTGATTCAATTTATAACAAATTTTTACCCCATTAAATTATAAACAAACGCGAAAATGATTTAAACAGATTTAATCCATTACACAATCCACTGATCCCACTCGCTGTCGTCGTCGTTGTTGTCGTAGCCAGCACAAAACTATTTCGAATAAATATTTGTATATTTCAGATAAATTATCTTGAATTTAATTAAAAAAAATTTTGCACACACAAGTAAAGCATCTTTCTTAAGAACAAAAAAGATTTTTTTTTAATGTGCGGAAAAAGAAAAGATTTTGTGTAGTTTATGTTTGTTCAAAATTTTCTAAAATGAGATCATTTTCAACGTTAAAAATATTTATTATACATCAACCAACTTTAAATTATGTGACTCAACACAAAATTGTGTATTGGACATAATATTTTATTATACATTTTGAGTATTTTGTTGTTTATGCACAGCATAGAATCGAAAGCATTCAACACTAAATATTTTTAAACCGGAGGCGAATTGAACTTGAACTTAAAATTAACTAATATTTCGTGGTCTATACGAAATAGTTTGTAACCTAGTTTCTGGTTAGCGTTATAACGAAGTTCTTATGTAAGTACATAAAGTAACTGCGACACCATAAATTTGTGGTGTGCAATTAATACATGTCACGGCGACATAAAATTTTACATAACATCGAGCTACCACCATCAAACCACGGTATAGGTCACAAAAAAATATTATCAAGTTTTGTATGTGACATATGTATACATGGCTTGTATGTGCAAATTACATCACAAAGTTAGATCTACAGCGATATAAATTCCTTTGAAAATGATCTAAATTTAAACCTTCTGCGATATACAAGTGACATCAACACAGCATAATATCTTAATGAAACTAATTGTTATTTAAAGCAATAAGAAAGCCTTGAGAATCGCCATCGTCCGTAAACAATTTCACATCGCGCCTGCCTGCAATCTTAATGGGAAAATCTACCATTTGCAATTTCATAAAAAAATAAGATTTTGCACAACAGTGCGAAAAAATATTAAAATATCAAAAGGTGAAACAGACTTCCGGCTATTTACATCTTACATGACTCGAAAAATATGAATATCTTACGATTTATAGTTTTTTATTTAATATTAAGTCAAAAATAGCGCCTCCGCCCATTATTTTGTGTATGTTTACTGTGATTTATGCAGTACAGCAGTCAGCAAATCTATAGTCAATAACATTTGTTAGTATTTGAGCGTGAAATCACAATTAGAAAACTGAAATAATTTATTTTTGTACATTAAGATTAGGCTGCCATGTGTTGACCACACAATATTTCCTAATTTTTGTTTCGGTATATGGAATGCTGTGTAGTTGTTGTATACTTACTCGTATTACATTTATCAAACGTGGTTTATTGTTTGTCGCAAGTATTTTATATATATGTTCTAGAATTTATGTGGTAATTTTTGGCGGGAAAACATATAAACATGAACGATTATGGTGAGCATTAATCAAATGGGCGTTTAATGTTACGGAATATACTCGAATACTAAGATTTAGCAAGAGATGAACATATTCGTAAAACCTATCAGTTCAAGCGCAACAAAGGAACAATAATATTACTTTAAATCTATCCCAAATACTCTGGGCCATACAGCTTTAAGCCGATATCTACAGCTGCAATCTTATCATATACGGATTGTAATTAGTGTTTTTTGGGGAATAATGAGTTCTAAGTGCTCGCCAGATGGTATAGGTTTGATTTTTCATGTTTGTTGCCACTCATAACAAAAGATAAGGCGTTAAGCCGATCAACTGGCAATATGCTCTCTAACAATAAATTTTGATCTGAAGATATTGACTTATAACGACGATCTCTAATTACCATAAAAACCCAAGTCGATCCATATGTTAACTAACAGGCCAGATGATTTTGTCTAGCCATGTGTATTGATAAGCTCCATAAGCCGATTATCGTGTTCCCATTCAGACAGACTCTAATTATTGTTTCTTAGGAACCATAAATCGGCGACATTGTTCTGATGGAAAACAGGCACTGTTAAAACCAATTAGGATTAAAAACCATGAGTTCCGAAAATAGAGGTGAAAGATGTAAACTTGACATGGTCAGCCTCAGCACTACTTGTTATGTCAGTCACAAAAATCTCACATTTATCAGTGTTTTAAGATTAACTTATAAGTGTAAGGCTACTGAGTTGATTTAAATTTAATATGATTTAAATATAATATCTAATCTATCTAATCTATCTAATCTATCTAATCTATCTAATCTATCTAATCTATCTAATCTATCTAATCTATCTAATCTATCTAATCTATCTAATCTATCTAATCTATCTAATCTATCTAATCTATCTGATCTATCTAATCTATCTAATCTATCTAATCTATCTAATCTATTTAATCTATCTAATCTATCTAATATATCTAACCTATTTAATCTATCTAATCTATCTAATATATCTAACCTATTCAATCTATCTAATCAATGTTACGAGATGTTGCAATATGATGCCCCATTTACATCTTGTTACACCATATTGCGTGATGTTGCACCAAGTTTCGTCATGTTGCGCATGTTGAGCTCATTAAACATCTGGCTTTAAATTACATCTTGTTGTGGAATGTTCCGTTGATTGTTATTAATTTGCGGCACCCCAAATTGGGTATGGCGGATGGAAATAGGATTTTAAAATTGCGTAGAAACCTTCAAATATAGTACGACAAATACTGCCTTTCTACAAAAGTTGGCTATAAAGCCTACTTATAAGAGACAAGCAGTGAAATTTTTATTTACCCAGAATAATTATGAATGAATCTATAACATTTGTGTATGAAATCGGTTTTCATACTTGGCTTCATAGTTTTCTCCATATTAGACGAAACACGAACGAAAGGAAGGAGACAACAGAACGTAATTGATGAAAGATGAAATTGGATGTAGTGAAGCAAATTGGGATTCTAAAATTATTTATTGAGGAAGCTAAGGACGTATGATAAAAATGAAGTTCGCCAATAAAGAAAGACATTGCTTAACCAATTGGCATGAACCTCAGTAAATATGATGAATAAAAGATTCAACTATAAGATCCGATTGGCCTCCTTCCATTCAAAGAACATTTTTCAATCAATTAAGAAAATTGTTATCAACCAAGAATTGCCAATTTGAATGAAACTTGAATGAATTGCGGATGTTTTTCTGGAAAATTCGCAATTTAAACGGCACTAATAGCCAGTCTCAAACGATTTGGATTAAGCATTTTTGAAACTATGAAAATATTAAACTTGATTGTAATAAAGCACCGGTCCATTTTGATCGAAACAAAGCCATTTCTTAACCGAGTTCAACTGCCTGTAAGGATACCAAATCTGATTTAGTAATAAGCATGCGCCTACAGATCGGAAAAGAAACGGCGATTCTAGAGAATGACGATTTTTGAAAATAAAAAAATATGTATTGAATTGTATTGAAAATGTAAAATGACTGAAACTGGATGGAGCGTTCCTCCGAAATTTTCTTAGCGGAGAAGAACGTTGTAACTTCCATGACAACCTCCTGTACGCTGACATAAAAAATTTCTAAATGTTCGAATTTCAAGAAAATTTGTTTCGTAGTGTTGGTAACCGGACGCCGATTTACAATTTTTTTCTCGTAAGATTTTGATAAAAATTGGTACAGGCGGTTGTGGAGAATAGACAACATTTTTCATATTATAATCTTGTTTTGCTACTAACCCCTTTTTGCCTATTACGGATAATTCGTTTAGGTTCTTCCATTCATATGGCTTCAACGCAACATGTTTAATCTCTCTGCGTTGGTTGTATTATGGTTTAAAATTGTTTATGAGTGACAAAGGTATCAGAAACTACTCGAGATAAAAAATAGAGGAAAACTGTTTTTCAGTTTGTTGTTGTATTTTCAGTTTATTAGACCGTTGTAAGGAGGCGAAGATTTTTATCTCCAAATGAAATTGTTCTGGGAAAATTGTGATTTTAGAAGTTTTAAGAATTATTTAAGTTTGCAATCGTAGTTCAGTAAATCAATAACACGATAATAATAAAGTGGAAGAACCCAGAATCCATGAAAATTGTGAATTTCTCTGAGTCTCAAAAATTAACTTCGCAGGACCAAGTAACGAACATTCAAATCCTGATAAAAATGATAAAAAATTACCTAGGTCCAAACTTACATTACTCAATCGTCGGCTCCACTAGATGTCTGTTGATGACGATATATTGAGGGTGGCTTGCACGTTTTATTTTCAACGATCTTCGAGCACTTTTCATTCGAACAATTAAATAGCTGTTGAGACCTATCAAGAGATCAGCTACCTACCAGATGAAATGACTCCCAAAAACCACCGAACACGACGATGTGGCGTTATCTTCTCTTTTTATTATTCTCAAATAATCGTGTCGCATAACACTGGAAAAGTTTTGAGAATGCCACAAATTTAGCCGAAGCACCTTAATTCTCCAAACTACCGTTGGGACGCATAAAGCAGTTATTTTTTTCTTATCCAGATATAATAATGTGGCGTAACTGAGATGTTTTGGAATGAATTTTTTGTGACGAAATTGAAAGATTGAGTAAACCACATCAGAATAATTCTAATTTCCCGTATAACATGAAGTACTTATATCAGGAAAAAAGATTAAAATTGGTTTGATTTGCCTGATGATGAAACACAAATTGTTCCAAAATCACAAATTTTATAAATTTTTACAAAAATAATATAAACTAGCGGATGATCAGCATATTTTTCTGAGCCATTCTGTTACCAATTTTCTTAAAAGAAATTTGCGATGTTTCCAAATTTCCCGTGATTTTCTCGATTTTTGAATTTTCGGACGGAAGTCTATTTTAATTTAATTTTAACTTATTATTTTTTGTTTAGGTTTCCACTGAGGATTTTGATGAAATTTGAGTGGTTCTCCGGTACTCAGTTTTAAACTATTTTTCGACTCAAACGATGTTGATACAAATAGTTAGACAGATTTTAGAGTAAAACTTAGCGATTGCAAAGAGTATCGATATCGGAAAATTCATTTAAGTTTCTCTGACAGCGAAGTTACATTACATAATAGATTTAAGCAATTTCGCAATCGATTGGAAAGAAGCACGGTTTATATGATGAAAATATGATTCTATTTTTGGTGGTTTAATAAAAGTTTATAATAAACTACACCCGCCCAGTATCACCTCACATAATCTTTCTGGGTGAAGTTCGGAGTTAGCGGTAGATATATTTGGAAGACCACGATCTCTAAAAGACCTTGAAAAAGTTTCCAATTTCGTTTCGTTTTCAATTCGATTCATTCAAAAATGAGTCGATACCTTACGCTCCCACATTCCAAATTCATAACTAAAATATAGCATTCCTTTAAAAATTAAAGTTTTAAAATAGGCTAATAAATGGTCGACGAGAATACATTAAGTCCTGCTGCTACTACTCGAATAATGGTAGTTTGACTTGCACTTGTTCATCTTCGAGTCAATATTTTCTATGCGAAAGTTATAAAATCAAAATTTGTAATTTGAGTTGAAAAATTTCGCCATTTTTTGGTAATATATGGCAGATCGTGTCAATTATTGCCTTAAGAATTGATATTTATTTGTAAATCGCGGTTTTATCTGTCTAGTGGCTCCGTTATTTGGCGGGATCCTGTAAAATCGAATTTTTTTTATTATAAACCTTAACAGCACCATCACTTGGATTAAGATACATTGCGGCGGAAATAATCTGGTATCTTTGGTTTTTCGAGCGCTTCACTAATCAAGTATCAGAGGTTGATTGTGTTTTTCATTGATGGCTCGCACTCGAATATTACCCTTTGTATGAGCCAAGATCATCTGGTAGTTCGGATATATTTTATAATGGTCAAATGAGATCTAACTCATTGAGATATTAAGGGTAATAAGATTCCCTGAGTAAATCAGGATTAAAGTTCCAGAGCCATTTTTACGGGGGCCTGTTATTGGCCAACACAAAGCTACAACTTCCATTTTAATGTACAATTAGTTGGAAGCCTTTATAAAACACTGTTAGACAGGGCATCCGAACATGTAATTTAAAACAACAATCAGGTATAAAGTACTCAATTCAACGATATACCTCTTCCCTCGGATATTACGCCGGCCGAATATTCCCCTCGGTGAGTACCCCCCTCCCATCACCTTTACTCCCGGTTATTCACCCTCCAGCATTCTCCGTGATTATTACCACCCGCTACCTATGGGTTTTCTCGTCAAGTGATGCTCCAAAATCGAAAATTACTCTTGAACAATATATATAACAATATATATTTCAGCATTCCAGAACTTCAAATCATTTAAGAATCACGCTTCCATCCAACATACCCAATCCCAACATAAGAATTGATCGAGTTCCGTCCCAGGTGGTCATATTCCGAAAGAGAGTTCATTTCAATAATAATTTAAGAATCCCATTTTTATCCAGCATACTCAATCCCATCATAATAGGTTAAGAATTGGAAGCACTGAATTTGTTTTGCAAAAATTTGATTTTGAAATGCAAAAATTTACAAATTTGAAATATTAAAACTTCAATTTGTTTTTTAATCCATGCCATCCTTTTTGGGGCCGAAGCACTTCCTGCTCTTTCGCGGTTGATTTTTGAGTCTTACTTTACGCAATTCCTGCCAAATCGAAGACGTACGGCTAAAAGACCGATTTAAGTTACCATCTGCACATTGCATAGCTCCATGTCAGCCTATAGTTCTGGACATGGAGGATGCGTCGGCCCATGAGTTTTGCACGTCTATAGGGGGTCGTAGTGGTGTTCGTAAGATCGTAATCTATTGATTGTACAGATCGTAATCTATTGATGAAAATTTCCTTTTGCATCCTGCTCCTATCAGGGTTCGAGCCGGTACCTCTCGATCCAAACGCCAAAGCTTTCACCATTGTGCCGTTTGGTCGGAAATTAAATTTGTTTTAAAAATATTTGAATTTACTCCACATTTAATTGAAGTTACTTTGAAAAAACACGAATTTGCTTTCCAAAAATTTGAGGTTCATTGAACAAAATTGATAATGAAGTATAAAAAATTGTGATTGACTTGCAAAAACTGTGAATGAACTAAAAAAAATTGAATATCACCAGCAAAATCGTGAATTTGAAGTGCAAAACCTATCTTCAATATATGAGTTGCCCGAACAAGATGTATCTTTAACAAAGGGTAATAAGTAACAACAAGGCAGCACAACCCAATCCTGGAGCCATTTTATGGCCTGTTATTTACCGACAATTCGTTACACTATTCGTTTTTTTTTGTTATATAATTATGGAGATATGAGAAAATACTTTTAGACGGGTCCTCCCTGTAAACATGTAATTTATCTCAAACAATCATTTAATAATTAAACAAATCAACGACATATTCAAAATTCGGGAGTTATCTTTACGATGGACTATAGCATAACTTATAATTTAGAATTTTTGGAACTTAAAGAAAATACTGTAACATGAGTCATCCAAACTCGAGGTTTAATTCAATGACATGCTCGACTACATAATAGGATGACATGCTCGAAATTCAAGAACCATCTGCGATTCGAAAATTCACAGTTCTTACTTTTGTATGAACGTTTTGAGGTAGCCAATAATATTCTTATTAGATTTTATTACAAGAGTATTATGTATTCTTTTACACTTTGTGACCGTTGTGAGGGTATCATAGCCATCATAAAAGTTTCTGCTCTCACAATATTTTTAATTACATCGTATATAATATAATTAAAATAAGACAAATAGAAATATTTTATTACCTAGGCCAAACAATTTTTTCGGGTGAAATTAATTTCTCAACCACAAAAACTCAATTCATAATATTTTATTTCTAGGCCATTAAAACACGTAACGTGAATGGAATATCATAAAAATTAATTCTCAAGAATATTAAACATAATAATTTATTAAAAAATTAACACAATAAAACATAAAAGAAAATTCTTACCTTTTTAATGTAACACCTTTTGTTGTCGGTTTTGTGCCAAATTTTAATTTCTTATTATTTATTTCATCTCTAAAACTATTCTCTGTATTATTTTCTTTCTTATTATTTATCAATATATCACTACAATCGCCACCGCGATCAAGACTACCACTACCAACGCCACCATTCAATCCGCCATTCTTTAAATTGTCATTATGATCGCTATTCATCATGACGTGCCCGTAGAAATCTTGTTTTGTTTTGGCCGCGGTCACGCAATCACATTCACTATTCAATAATTTCGTATTTTCATCACTATCGTCAGCATCACATAGTAAATTACTGTGGCCGTTATTATTTGTACCATTTAGATTTAAACTTAAATTGAGATTACGCTGCTGTTGGGTATTGGCTGAAGATTTCTCTTCGACCGCTGGGAGCATATACGATAGCATTTTAAAAAAACGTGTGAAATGAAATTACACCGCGCGCAAAACTTTTAAAAATTTACAATTTTCTATTCTTTTTTTTCAGTTAATTAAATTTAATTAACAACAAACACTATTTAGACACAATTACACATGCACAAAATTATAAATTAAAATTTAAAAACATAAAATTACTTTTATTACGTTTTCTTAATTTAAACATTTAAAAAAATTTTGTTTAACTAATTTTATTGCGGTTATATCCAAATGATCCAATTTATGATTGTGATGATTCCAAAATGTCTGGAAGATAGAAAAAAAAATTGGTTATTTATTTATTTTTATCTAAACAATACGAAAAATGGGGAAAATACAAATAAGGTTCAAGTCATAAACACACAATTAAAAACAGCAATTAACATGATTGACTTCAAAATGACTCCTTTCCAATCCCACCAGACACACAGTAACACTTTCTTGACTTGAACTTGTAAATTCACCCAGATGTCAAAACTATTCGGTTTTTGTTTTCTTCGGTCAGTTTGGGAGGAACCCGATTTCTTTCCTTCTGTATTTTCCCAGTGCATGCAATCGAAGTGATATTGCTTGGTGAGTATCTCCTAACAGCTTTTTTTGAGTTTGACATGGAGTTTCATCCAGTAACACTTTAAGTTCTTCGTCTTCAAATTGTTTTACTGAACCTGGACGTGGATCGTCCTCAAGACTAAAATTGTCATCACGAAATTTTGCAAACCACTTTTTTACTGTTGATTGACTCACAGAATGTTCACTCAAAGTCGAATTAATCAATTCCATAGCTTGAGCAGAATTTTTGTTCATTTGAAGACAGAATAGAATGCAATGACGTAAATGTTGATTAACGACATCCATCTCTTAAAATTGATGCACACGGAACGACAGCATGTAAATGACTGAAACTTATGTTAGAGCAACGGAATTTAGAATGTCCCTATATTACACGGGACTAGTAGCATTCAAAGGAATCATTGTCATCTTTCGTTTTACTAACATTTATTGAAGTTACCATCGCCATTAGCCTAAGGCCTTTAGCTGCAGAAGTGAAAGTCTTTGGTCCATACAGAGTATTTAATTATATATTTTACTTTTTGGTTTTTGCAATTGTAATGGTGTTATTGTGATTGTTCTGTATATTGGTATATTTCAGCACTCTCGAATTAATTATTTTAATATTATTTATTTATTATTTTAATTTTATTTTTTTAATTATTATTTTATCTATAAGTCAAAAATTCAAAAAAAAGAGTATTTAAGTTTAAGAACAAAATGCAGTAGCGAATACAAATGAAAATCCACAGCCGTTCAAGACAAACATCGAAATTTCGGAAAATATACAGCGCATTAATAAACCAATCAACCAACCATCCATATAAATAATACCCGTCAAAATTAAGAATTACCAGATATTAGCGGAAAATATTCAGCACACTAAAAATTCGACCATTGCACTATTGATCCATATCAACATTCCCAATGATACAATAAATACAGTTAATCCCTTCTGTACAGTCTGGATGGATTGTTTGGATGAAAACTTCATGCTTAAACTTTTTATTTAAATTGGGAGGCCTTAGTGATATATGTATGACCGAAATCGGTCATCCGGAAGTGGCAGTTTCCAAAGGATAATTCGGTTTTTGCAATTATTTTAAAAATTATTTTCAAAAATTTAAGCAAAAAGGCATTTTGCAAAAAAAAACTGTTTCACACAAAAATTCAGCCTCTCTAAAGCCCAAACTGATTGACTGGATAAAATTCAGGATAAAACTTCATTCTTAAGACTTTTCCATTCAAGATCCTAGTGATATGTGGAGGAAATTTGTGTACCGGAAGTTGCAGCTCATAAAGGAAGCTTTCCCGTTTTTTAAAGTCTTTCCCAAATATTTTGAAAAATCATTACAAACAAAGGGCGGGAGCGTCATCACCATCGACGTTGTAGCTCATCAAACTTATCACTCTGTACGTGCAAAAAGAGTAAATGCATCAACCGATGTACATATACGCGCAAGACGGAAACAACACGATGAGCATTCAAAAATAAAACAAAAAGCGACACGACGTATACAAAGCAATGAAAAACTAGCAAACAAGTTTAATTATTTAAAATAAATTTCTTTGTTATCAGTTCGTTCCACACCATCGTCGCAGCGACAGCACTATTATATGTCCATTCTAACAGTTCTGGGACTTGGTTAAGATGAACTTATCAATCACTAATCTGAAAATAACCTGATAATGTAACCTCGTTGAAATCCTTCAAATCCTTATTACGTGGGATATAGTACCAGTGAACTCTATACTTTTTTGCTAGTACTCATAGAGGTATTTGGCCAGCTTATATTTGAAGTTGCATCGGTAATATTCAGATTAATGTGTTGGTTGATCCATTGTGTCCTATAGCCACGAGCTGCTGAAAGGGCATACTGCTGCCGGGGCGGCATGATATCGACTTTCCAACCATTATTTACAATTACATTTTTATGTTGGTTCGTGCGGTCACCTAAATTTGTACTAACACAAGCAACGGTTGCTTGACGTTGAAATGGGCTCGATGTTGTCTGGTCACTGCCGGTACCGGTTCTGAACCCCTGATTCAACACAAGAGCTTGATGCCCTAGTGTACCAGCTATCCGACATTTTCAATAATGCCATATTAGATGCTTGCATACTAGAAGACCTCAGAGTAGACTTTGGCTACCATGGTGATCGAAAGAACTTCGAAACACCTGTAAAAAATGCAGGAGGTTCTTGAAAACTGCTATAAGGAAGTCCTCAAGCCATAGACATACGAATTAAGAAATGCTAAAACAAATGCCTGGAGGCATTTACCGTAGTAAATTTCAGGAGTCCTCTGAGACATCCAGACTGCATAAATTACTATCCCTTTAAGTCCCACCACTCCAAGTTTTCTCTAACGGCCACATGGTTCTTGGACCGTAACTAGTGCATAATACTTAGAGCTACTACTGAAAACTCACTTCCTAAATAGCTTCAAATCTGCGCCAAAAAGGCCTATAGGGACAACAGAGTCATAGGCAGTGTAAGCCAGAAAAATTCTGTAAGCTATAAATAGCTTTAAGTCTTATCAGTCGGCAGAACCTTATCCTGGCTGAAAGTTACCTTCAAGGGCAGCCTTGAACTCTGACACATTCGTAGTAAATGAAGTGCAGTAAATGTAGACCTTAAATCTATAAGTGTAGCCCCTTCCTCTACTATTGGTGGATTCACCAATAGTAGATTTGTGAATAGAGGAACACCGCAAGGCAAGGTATTACTCCCTCTTATTTGGAACCGGTCAAAAATACTCGTTATTAAACCTGTAAGGATGTGACTTTAAAATGGTTGCTTATGCGGATGATGTTGCGATTAATGTTTTCGGTAAATATCCTTGCACCTTAAAAAAAAGCTAGCAAAGTGTGCTAGCCATTCTCTGCAACTAGGTTAACAATTGCAGTTTGAATTTGTATCCACACAAAGCGTAATTGGTATAAGATTAACCTTCACAGATAAAGCGAAGCATCTGGGTCTCATTTCGGACAGCAAACTAAGCTCGAAATATAACAAATTAAAGAGAGTAAAGAAAGCTGCAATAGTGCTTTACTCTAGTAAAAATGCCATTGGAAAATTGTGGGGTTTGAAGCCCCACATTATATTGGATGTACAAATGTATTTCCGACCTTTTTATAGAGGTGTCGTTAGTATCACTGCTTGCATATTATTCAATCGGGCAATACATGTTTTTTGGAGGTTAGATGTCAAGCTTGAATAATTACTAGTGACATTTGTTCAAAGCGTAAACAACAATTATTTGCGGGAAGTTTTACTTAATAATTTTTTGTTGAAGAAAAGTGCAGCGGAAACAAATCGATTGCTTGTGGAAGTTCACGGTTAACATGCTCCATCGAATACAACATGCAAAGAGTGGTTTCAACGTGAAGGCGGACCATGAAAATTTGAAGATACAGAATTGGAAGAATTGCTTGATGTGGACCCTTGTCAGACCGAAAAACAAATGGCAGAAGAGTTGAATATTACCCAATAATATGATTCGCAACGTATACATGCAATGGGATTGGTTCAGACGCTGGGAAATTGGGTGCCACACAAATTGAAAGAACGGAACATGGAACGTCGGAAAACCATGTGCGAATTGTTGCTTCAACGACAACAAAGGAAGGGGTTTTTGCATCGGATCATCACTGGGGATCCATTATGACAATCCAAAACGCAAACCAGCGTGGGTCAAGCCAGGTAAAGCAGGGTTCGAAAGTGATGTTTTGTATTTGGTGGGATATGTAGCTCTAGCTGCAAAACGACCGGAATGGGACAAAAGGCACGATAAGATTATTTTGCAACATGACAACGCTAGGCCACATGTTGCTATACCTGTCAAAAACATGAAAACGTCAAAAAATGGGTCGATGACTGGATCGCCCCGAAACAACTAGACTTCTTCCTTCGGGGAATCCGTTTATTTCCTGAACGGTTGGTGAAGGTTATAGCTTACGAAGGAGCATACTTTGAATAAAACATTCGTTCATTTTCTACACAAACTAATGACCTTTATTTCACTAAAAAAGGTCGCAAATACATTTGTACACCCAATACATTGGCCCTATATTTCTACAATTAGAGCCATTTTATTATATGGGGTTACTGTTTGGTGGCCAGCTTTAAATATTCTGACCAACCAAAAATCGTTGGTGAAAGTACGGGCTCTTCGGAGCACAACCACCCAAGCAATGGAGATTCTCTTTCATCTCACGCCCCTAGATATCCTAGATAAACAAATGGCAACAAGCTTAGCTATAAGGCTCAACTATATTTCCATGTGGAACTGTAATAATACAAGATGCTCAGCTATTCTAAGCAACAGAAAGATCTCAAACACTACCGACAAGACATCCCGTCATCATTTCTTGATCAGAGGGTTAGCACTGATACTCCCACCAGAGAGGACTGGGTGGGGGAATCATTTCTGAATAATGTTGGTGTGTCAATTTCGCTGATGGTTCAAAAATGGATGGAAAGGTTTACGGGTGGAATTTTCTGTGAACAATTAAATGTAAACCTCTCTTTTCGATTCCCGGACTGCTGCTGAATTTTTCAAGCTGAACTAATCACGATAAGGGAATCTGCAAAGGTTATTCACATTGTTACGGACAGTCAGGAACCAATTAAGACGATCAAATTATATTTCCTTACTTCTAAAGTAGCCCAGAATTGTCTTATCTCTTAACGAAATGGCAGATCAATTTAACAGCCTCCTGATATGAATGCAAGGCATTTCAATATTACAGAGAATAACAAAGCAGGGCGAATGTTGATATACTGCTCGCCTCAGTAAAATGGATGTCAATGATATCTTACATTTCGTTGAGAACTCCAGATGGTTCGATGAATAGGTGAGGAGAGAAGACGATCTGACACGATTACGGACCTGATTGTGTCTATGGCAGGCCAGTGCTTTAGGACAACCACCCTAATCTAACCTAACCTAAATTGATATCTCGGAATCCGAGATTTTGATTTTCTGGATTTTGATTTTCAATATTTTGAATTCCGGGATTTTCATTTTTGCGGAAGTGCAACGATGCAGGGTCAAACGAATTAGTGCTGTTACAAGAGAATTCTTGTATGGTCATGTCTGAGTGTTTTAAATTAGAATTCAGTTTGAGTTCATTTCTTCTGCAATGGAATTCAATAGTGATACTTAATGGTGTTTCCTGACAAAAACTAAGATTGAATAAAGAATAATAAGCTTTTCATTTCTGAACTAAATAAAAAAAAAATACATTAAGTGTTAGAGAAAATTACAGGTGCCCACTAAATCATTGCTGTTCTTTGGAAAATATGAATTGCGTTGGTACAAACTAAATTGAGGTTTAATTCACTACCGACGATCGACTTTCGTCATTACTACCTCCAAACAATCTTATAACAGGAATACACTCTATTCCAAGTAAACGAACTCACCCAAAACTCATAAATCTATTTGTAAATTCTAAATCATTTATATCTCCAATTAAGACTTTCCGCTAGAACAAACACCTCTACTCAATTCCGAGCCCGTTAATTAAACCAAACCAACAAACCAAATTTAGTCTTTCATATACAACTTTATTGCTCCAAAAACTTTATTTATTTATTTATTTATCATATTTGATAATATTAAAAATTGTAATAATGATAATAAAAAAAAATTATCATGACTAATGGGTCAAAAATCAATTCAATCATAACTAGTTACTCTCTGAAAGCATTCACCCAAAATTTTTAATTAAAAAATAAAAATCTTTGCATCGCGTTCCAATGCTCTGCGCGCGTTCTGCTTGATTGGAATAATTATTTTGAGTTCCAATCGGTATTTATGGAATACAATCGGTGTAATTGTTGTATGTACTCTAAAAACATCAACGTTAATATACATCGAGTTATGTTTTAGGTGGGTATACTCGTACATAAGATTTTTGATATGCGATAAGGCAAACATGTAATAGTTTTTTTTTTCCATTTTAGATAGTAAACTCTGAATAAAAACATGTACACTGTATAATTGATTGGAATAATTGATTAGCAGTTCAATTCGACGGGTGTACGCAGTATATAAGCCGCACATGTGATAATAGTTTTTCGATTTAACCTAAATTTTGTACACATAATTATTTTGTTGAATGTGATGATATGCAGATTTTGTGCGGTGTGCTAAACAAAAACGCGATATACAAAAGATGTAATCGTGCATTTAAAATTAATCGTGGTATGCAATTAACTCTTATCTCATTCGATTTGTGAAGCGTGTAAACGTTTATTTACTTATACTGTACATGGTCAACAGCTTATCTACTGGCTATAGTGCATACCTAAAATGGTGCGAAATCATATCGTTAAAATATCTAGATACAGAGCTGGAACCAAATCATAATTTTATTAGATCCCAATTCCACCTGTTCCTTCTTTTATATATACACGCCAATAATACCAAAAAATCCACTTAAATTTAAACAAAGCAAACAGATTTCAATCGTTAACATATAACTTTAATTAGAATTTTTAATTGAATGATCGCGTATTATGTATTATGTGGCAGGAAGTTAAAATTTATACCCCGAAGGCAAATAATTTACAACGCGACGAGACAACTTTCAACAGCACCAAATTGCGGTTTTAATTTTTTTAATTAAATTCGCTTAAGACTTTAATTCGAAAAATTGGTTTATGATGATGACTATGATGATTGTTCACTTCTTCTATACAGTGCATGATTATAAATTTCTTTCGATCGATTTATGAATTAACGACTGACAGGCAAAATACAATTTTATATCCATCATCTTAAGAAAGTAGTTTTTACTTTTATGATTATGAAGTTTTTATCTGTTGCAAATTATTTTATGGCACGATATAAAGGGTGTTTCATTTCGAGGTACAGAAATTTAAGTTGACAATACCTTTTACAGGGACAGTACCTGCCAGTTGATTTTCGGTTAGTTTGGTTTGCCATTTCATAATGAACAGACTCACGCCCATCAGAGCAGTTACTTCGGTTAACTAAGGATCGCTTTCGCATCACGTTTACTCTAAATGAAAATACGCGTCCCGTAAGACCTCGAATGGCGCGCACCGAGTAGGCGGTAGCAACTGTAGTGCGTAGTATTGAAGATAATCTAAACTAATCGATTCGTCATTTTGCACAACAATTGGGACTTGATTGGGGCTTACAAGATTCAACTTCGATGAATGGACCGAAGCCACAATATTCACATCGATGCAAACTTTCCATACATTCCCCATTTGGGGTGAAGATAGTCCACGAGATATTGTTCAAAAACCATTACATCCGCAAAAAGTTACCGTTTGGTGTGCTTTATGACCTAAGGAATCATCAGTCCATATGTGTTCAAAAATGATGCTGGTAGAGACATGATTACTAATTTTTTGTGCTTTAATTGGAGCCAATTAATTTCCTAGAAGAAACGTTTGATGATCGATTAATATCGAGAAATGCACCTGTCAACTGGCCACCGCGTTCGTGTGATTTAACACCGCTGGAATATTTGCTAGGTATGTGAAGCCATTTGTCTACGCTGGTAAGCCAGAGACTATTGAACACTTGGAAGCCAACATTCGACGCGTCATGGCCGAAATACGACCAGAAATGCTGCAGATTACGCCATGGCCTCCAGATTACTCGCCAGCTGCGTACGTAAAATTAGTTTTATGTGTTTGTTAGTAAGTTAAACTTCTATAATGTCTTAATGTCTGAAAATCGCCAATATTAAACACGAGAAGTTGCTACTAAAATTTTAGTTTTAGTACTAAATTATATTTCAATGTTATACAGTTTGTTCTGACTTTAGAACTAAATTTTAATCTTCTGAAATTGTATGTAACAGTTAGTACTAAATTTAGTAATAAATTCTCCGTTTACTAATTTTTTACGTATTTTATTCTATAAAATTTTCCTCAGAATAAGTTTAGTACTAATTTAACGAGCTAATAATTTGAATTAGATGTTAAAATTGTAATATAAATATATAAAGTTATTTATTTAGGTGTAAATAGTTAGTATTAGCTAAATATGATTAGTACTAAAATTTATAACAAAACTTTATGAATTTATTTCGAAGTAATTTTTGCAACAATTAACTTATTGTACAATTTATTATCTTCTTAATTTTAAGTGGTCTATAATTTAATTTAAATTCTCGTTATTATCAGAGTGGCACTAAATTGAGTATTTTTGAAATATTAATTTGTAACATTATGTGAAATACAGTTACGAATAGGAAAAACGTTTTCTGAATTTATCAGGTTTGGTTTACATTTTGTACTAAAAAAAATAATGCTAATTAATTAATTGATGTTGAATGCACTTCAATTATGCCTAAGTATTTCACAATTTCAATTATTTGCCCTAGTGCATTAATGGTTGGTTAAACAATGAAAATTATAGAAATAATGTTAACGTAATAGACGATGACCTACACAACATTTTGATCGTGATCAATAGTAAATTTCTGAAAATTTTCCAACAAATATTTGAACAATCACGGTTCAAAAATTATAAAAGGTGTCCCAATAAGAAGTTCAGATTTAAAAATTTAATAAAACAAAAACGGCTTAATATATTTCCAAATTTATTTTTTTGTTTGAAAGTACAACTCTATTAAATTTCCTAAAAATTAAGTAGAAATTGACTTTTACCCTACTATAATCGTGCTTCCAATAAATTCCTCTTATTATATTTATTATTTAAATTTCAACGACGATTCGTCCACACAGAATTATGACGATATCATGGTATTCACATTTTAGTACTAAAATAGGTTCTAGAACTTAATTATTCGAAATTAGAAAATATTTCAGCAAATAATTCACCAACTTCATTAGACACGGATCTTTGTACTAAACTGTATTAGTACAAAATAAAATTCCCATTAATTATGGTGTGTATATTTATATTAGTAAAAAAAAGTAAAAGTAATTTTAGTACAAAATATATCAATATTAAAAAATTCCTGTCGAAAATTTTAAACTAGATTTAGATAGTTGATAAATTTGGCTTAAAGGTGAATTTTAGTTCTGACGGTAAGTTCGAAGTATTTTCCTATCAACTACATATCTCTAAACTCAGTTGAAAATGTTCAACAGGAATTATTTAATATTTATATTTTGTACTAAAATTACTATTACTTTTTTTTACTACTATACACACCATAATTGATGACAATTTTATTTTGTACTAATATACTGCACTAGATTTGGCAGCAGTATTAAGTGCCAAATAATTAAGATTAGTATCAAGATCCGTGTCTAATGAAATTGGTGAATTATTTTTTTAATTTCGAATAATTAAGTTTTGGAACCTATTTTAGTACTAAAATGTATATACCATAATATCGTCATAATTCTATGTGGACGAATCGTCATTGAAATTTAAATAATAAATATAAAAATTGCAATTTATTGGGAGCACGATTATAGTGCAGTTCCAAATTTTACTACACAAACAACTCAATACTAGATAATTTTCCTACGTATTCAATATAAAACTATTTAATTAATTATATCAATCTGGATTGGTAGATTTAATTACTTAATTAAATTAAGTAACTACACAACCGTAATAGCCACTGATAGTGTCCCGATTTAAATAACCCCTTTAAATATATTATTGTGCCAAACAATTACCCAAATAGTTTTATTCCAAAACAACAACATCAAATTTAAATTTACCAACTAAAATTACCATAACTAATTCTAAAACATTACTAAAATTCGTGTATTCTTCTGTCTACTAGTATATATGCCTGTTGTGACGGTTATTGCAATTTTTCAGCGCAGACATTTCACAACTTAATATAACATTCTATTTTTTGGTTTAATGTGTGTAACAAATCGTTAAAGTGTGACTTATTCCAACAACAATATAGTATGCGAATGTACATAGAATGTATATACCAAAGACACTTTTATGCTTCCTCATTACCCAACCCAGTTCGATACATTTAACAAAATATAGCTAAAGCTAAAGTTTTTTGAAATTTATAGACAATCCTCAACCTTCAAGTTGTATAAATGAAAAACTCGTAGATTTTTATTTATTTTTTATTTTTCAAATTCATGGTTGTACGGCATCCCCATGACAATCCCTTAAAAGGAAATTATTCTGGGGTGGTACATTGCCGCATGTTAAAATAAGCTGGGTGTAGTAGGGTGGGAATAAGTATTATACATAAAAATTATGTTGTATTATAGAGAGAAATGAAAATGTTATTAAATTTGGCCTTGCACCCTATTTAGTTTCTAATTCTCTTATGTTTAGAAAATCAATAGTATTTTTCAAACTTATACCGTATTTCAGTATGAAATGTGTGGTGGTGTATGTATAGATGAATTTAAAGAATCTTTGGTTAAATTTTCGGTTTCAGTCCAGTGAATTTTCAAGGGACCGGATTTTTGTATTTTCCCCCTTTGGATTATTGATTATGATGTTTTGTTGGTGTAATTGCTCTTGTTCGACTTTGTAACCAATTAATTAAATTTTAGTTTAATTAATTTTTTAGTTTGAGTTTTTTTCGTAAACAATTATTACATTAAATAAGAGTAAGGCGTAAGATAAATTGTATTTGTAAAGCAACAGATACAACAAACATTCTGAAAAAATCGCTTAGAAAAAACTAAATTTGGATACGACAGCTTATTTTTATAAAATCTTTTCCTTCGCTCCCAACCAATTTGCCTACAAATATTTTTAAACTAATTGTTTTTATATGAATTGTTTTAAAACAAAAACGGTTAATTTTTTTTACTGGTCGAAATTCCTAAACTAGCTCTAGCAGCGTTGGTGTAATGTATAAAACCAAACTAGCCTCTCTCAAAGGCTAGTTTGGTTTTATACATTACACCAACGCTGCTTCGCTCTTTCGCCCTAATTGACCACATTCCAGAAGTTGGTTGAAAAAAACTTTTATGATCCCATCTAGCACGATGCAAAGTAGAATGTACATAAAGTGATGTTGTTTATGAAAATACGATCATGTGTCCTTCTGACGGTTAAATGCGATTAATCAGTCCTGCAATTAAGTGTTGTGCGATAATGTGACCAAACGGTTAAATGGCCTTACGAATAAACCATTTTACGATTAAGTGGTCTTAGGGGTCTGTAGTTTGTAAGTGTTTGTATACGACGTTTGTATGATAATGTGTCCATACGGGTAAATGTTCTGACGATTAAATATTCCTATAATTACTAGATGCGCGCGCAACAAGCTTTTTTTGAAAAATGGAAATTTTCATTAGAAATATAAAAAATGGTTTATTCAAAGTATTGTCCTTCGTTATCTACACATTTTTGCAATCTCTCTGGCAACACATGAATTCCACGACGATAAAACGACACGTCTTTGGACCGAAATCATTCATCCAACCAATTTTGCACTTCTTCGAAATTAGCCAAGTGTTGACCTGCCATGCCATGCTCCATGAACTGGAACAAGTAATAAACCAAGAGGCCAGGTCTGGTCAATAAGGCAGGTGCGGTAGCAGATCTCATCTCAGCGTTTTAATGTCCTGGACGATGGGAGCGCGATGTCATGGAGCGCTGTGGTGATGCAATATCACTCGTTCGTGTCTCGTGTCCCATTCTGGCCATTTTTCGAGCAATGTATAGTTCAGATTGATGAGTTGTTTCGGCAGCATTGCCCATTGACAGTTCGCCCTGTTTCAGCAGCTCAGCAGGAATCGTACACGATTCCTTTCTGGTCCCACCACACGCAGAGCAATGTCTTCTTTCCGAAGCGATTTGGCCGTGCCGTCGATGCTGATGCTTCGCTACGGCGTTGCCGTGAAAACAAAATTTCGCGAAAGGCTCTCCGATTTTCCGTCTGTCTCTCACTCACCTCATGCAGCACCCGTTTTCCATCCTTTTGAATTTTTCCCATAGTATGTAAACTTGTGGAAATACCTTGGCGAGTCGTGTTTAATGCATCCGCAAGTTGATCTTCAGATTGCGTATCATCTTCATCCAATGCTGTTTGTTTGGCACAAAACTCGATTTTTTCGTTCTTAGAAAAAATATTTTTGCGTTGCAATGTGCTGGTATTGCAACTGGTTATCGTTAACAACTGTCCACGCTATGAACAAATCACAACTTCTGACATAAATGACAACTAGATGCGTCGCTAGCAACATCTATGTGTGGAATCCGGAAATTTAGTTGCACACCTGATAATTGTTTTGAAATTAATGTGTCCAGACGATTAAATGTTTACGATGATGTAGTCGGATACCGGCCTTGATTCCGCAAATTCTTCTGGTAAAAATTTTAATAATACCCAATTTCATTATAATCGGCAAGAAATTGCTTCAGTTAGGCATATTACAGACATTCTTCCAAAAATCATTTAGAATAATTTCATTAAATCGGTAAAAAATACGAATAATTGCTGTTTTCGCACATATGATGAGGTGGCGGCTTACGATTAATTCCCCATACGATTAACGGCTCGTACGATTAACTATTTACATGGGCTTACGATGGTATTGTTTACAAAAACACGATTGGTAAATGTATATACGATGATGTGGTTTATGGTTCACTGTCCGTAAGAATCAATGTCCTAATGGTTAAATATTCAAAAATTTAACATGTAATCTGCGATTAAATGTTTACGATGATACCAAAATATAGCATCGAATGGTCTTGCTATTACGAGATATCCTCAACGACCGGGTGGATTCTGGCTCATTAAGCGCCAGAACCAGATCGATTCTGGCTCAGTAACTACGCCGCAAACGCCAGAGTTAACCGGGCCTCCCAAACCAAATAATAAAAACGAGGCAAACCTGGTCGACTATCACATATTTAAGCCACATAAGTCGGTGCAAGCAATACACCCGCAGCACTCGTTTACAGTGGAAAACATCTCTGATTTGAGCATCAATCCACAAAAGACTGTGTTGGCCGGCCCTCTTTCCTAAAAATTATAAACTTCCATAGGTTGATCCCCAACTTTAAATAGTGTCATTTCGATATTCACACATCAAGCCTAAACGCTCTGGCGAAACTGCATTAGTTAACTTTTGACTATGATGAGCAGTCACCATCTTTTGAGGAGAAATTTAGAACTGTTCTTTCATCAGAAAGGACTAGGCGACAGAAGCTAGTAAACTTTTCCACGAATGATTCATAACTGATTGGAAGGTTGGAGTTGGGGTGTTGAGTTTGAGATGAATTAATTGCGATAAAAGAAATAGTAACCTCAGATGTATGTAATTGCCTCTCATACAATCACGGAATGGCAGATCAGTACAATATTTAGTTGACGTAATGTGAGAGCATTTCTATGTTACGGAGAATTTAAAGGCAGATGAGCCGTTGTACTCGTTGAGGTACAACGTGCTCATCCCACGAAGCAAAGTAAATGTTGAAATCCCGAAAAATGATATCCAGAAAAATAAAATACCAAGAAAGACGAAATACTCAAACACGAAATTCCGAAAAACAATGTCCTGGGATTCGAAATTGTAAATAGAATTTTTTTCCGGATAAATTTGGGTTTATCAATTATAGTAGCACAAAATTCACGAAAAAAATATATTCCAATAAAATTGAGAGTAGAAAAATCTCAAATTGGAAAATTATACAATTAATTTTTCTAAAATATAAACATCCAACCAGAATTCAGCAGTTACGTTCTCGGGATTAGAAAACGCATTCGGCTTAAAGAGCTAATTTAGTCGCAAGTGATGTTTAAAAATTTAAAGTGGCAAATATTTATCTCCAAATAGACGAAATATTAAATTATTGAAATAACTGCCAAGTACTGAATACTTTAATTTTAAAAATATTTATTTTAAAATTTTCCAATCTGGTATTTTTCTAATCTCAATTTTATTGTTGGAATTAAAACTTTTTTTGGTTTTTGTGGAAATTGCTATTTTATTTTTTATGATACTGTATGGCTCTCATAATTATGCCAGATGTTTCTCTAGTTTGAGGTAACTACACTGGGATGTTTGGTCATTTGTTCTTTCGAGAGTTTGAGTCTCGGGATTTTGATGGAATCCCGTTTAAATGACGTTTAGTAGATGGACAAACGTTGAAATAACGTTCGCCACATGCAAACTAAAAATTATATCTGCCTAGATCCATCGGCTGGTATCATTGTAGAGACGGCATATCAGCACCAATGGGTACTATTACAAAACATTGTGCCATTGGTAAATGCGAGTAATAAGTTTAAATTCCTCAGCACGTGCTTATCCTCATACTTGCGAAGATGAGGAAGAGAAGAAAACAGCACTCCATTTGCTTGACATCTGACCTCGTCTAGCACTAAGCAGAATGACATTTCTAGGAGCTTTTCTTCTAATTCTAAGGAACTTTTCCAAGTGGACGTCAGAACAATCCCACGCTTTGTATAAGCTCTAGCTGGTTTCAATAAAAACTAACCTAATTCACTCGTACATATGCTCATTAAACAGAAGTGGCCTAATGCAATGCATTCTCAATCTTATGGAAATGTGATTTGATGGAGGAAATCTGCATATTAATTTACCATAAAAAAACCATGAAATATTGGCGAACCGTCGAACTGTTTTTAAAACGCACCTATATGTTAGAAATGTAGTAGGCCATTTGACTTACAAAAGGCTGACTTTTATTTATAAATGGAACCTTTAGCCGGATTAGATTACCAATAAGTTCTGTGTGGCATAAACACCTAACTAAACTATAATTAAAATAATTAATTACATGAAATTTAAATTAAGTTTGTTTGGTAATCAAGGAACGTAAAAGGGTAGTGCATTATGACTTTACGCCTACATTTAATTTCAATACACTGAAGGCAGTTTTACTAAAATTGATGTTCAACTGTCAGCACGTGACATGAATTTCTCGCGGCAGTATATGTTTTGTTATTTCAAAAAATGTGCCTCGCTTTATTTATAATTGCTTCCATACATGTTACAAATTTAGCATATCTCATAAATTATTTACAAGTGTATACAAAACATGAAAACAACAACAATTTATAAGCAAACCATGTTTGAAAAATGAAATCTCAAAAGTTCCGATACAACGACAATAACCTATATAGAATTCAATCCTGTGTTGGTCCCCAATTATTTCTGAAATTATGTTGCCTTTCGTATTCTAATCAAGATCTTATCAAGCGCAAAAATTATATTTTATTTTGTACCATATAGACTCCTCGACTTGTTATATTCAAAATATCCGGCATAACAAACAAATCTCTCTGGCGACGCTGAGGGGATACGATTAGCAGAACAAAATGTCTATTTATAAAATTATATTCCGAGATTCGGTCGCGGGTGTATATTCAATTTAAATTGGTACAGAAAGTACATTAAAATTTTGATTTTTGATTTATGTTGCAGTAATATGATCGCTATAAATCATGAAATTATGTATTATGTAAAAATAAAGTACAACAACAAAAATGTAGCGAGATAGAAATCGTATCGGATTGGTATTAATTTATTTTGATGAACCCACACATAGGAACAGCTCTCTATTGTGTTTTCTAAGTACAAATTCAACTCGACATTATATTTTATTAAATATGATTTAGCGTGCGAGCTACCCCCACATTTTAATTGGAGTGTGTTATGTAGTCATACATGTATAAAGATTTTCCGTTAAAGCAGAAATTTGCATGCCAAAGGTAACGCACGCTTATTTGAAATGTCAATGTCACTAGTATGGACTTACCACAGATTTTCCATTTACCAACTTAAATTACTTTATGGATTTTTTATAAAAACAATCAACACTTTCGTTCAACGCGTATGTGGATACTATGCTCGAGTGCATGACATCATTTATTTGACATTAACTAATTATTTATGACTTTGCATGAATGTCATGCAATTTTAGTTTGTTTATTTTTTATACGAGAGAGTTTTGTGCATATTAAAATGTTTTTGTTTATAATTCCAGCTAAATATTTTCCAACCATATGCATATTGAATAGAAAAATATTTTCATATGTTCGGTCTTGAAAGATTTCCTAGAAGAAATTACAGCAATTTAGTTTTCAAAAACTATTATTTGTTTACTTTAGAAAACCTCAACTATGATGGGTAATCTTTTCGTGGTGAGAAAATACTTTAGCATGCAAGATTAAAAAAAAAAATATTTGGAAAGAAATTAGGAGGTGGGATTTTTGCAACGAACAGTGAATTTATACTAGCCACAGATTTCAAGTAGTGATTAGGAGTTAGTAGTGATTATGCAAATACCTTTATATAAGCATCAACATTTTGTTAAAACTCTATTAAAATTGTATATAAACTCTGGCCAAAATTAGTTAAATACAGTTTGACAATACCGAGTCAGCAATACTAGCAATACTACTTGACTATTACTTATGCATATTTATGGGACCGAATATACTTTTGTTCTGCTAGCTGTGATGCGAAATCCTAATTGAGAAATTTATCTGGAAATTCGTTGTTTTTTCGCCAAGTTTAATTTGATATATTACTATGTTCTGGTCTATTAGTATTTAAATATTTTATTTTCTGTTAATAATTTAATTTTAAATTAAGCACAATGTGTCCCAAAAGCTTCTCGAAAATGTTATGCCTTATACACAATTTGGGTGAGGGTTCGAAGTCAGATTACAAACAAATACAAACAATTTTGCTGTCAATTCAGAAAGACCTTGAGATTGACCTTCCTCGATATGACAATCCTCCTGACTAAACCAGTCGTTTAGTAGATGATTCCATCGAAAGCTCGAAACTTACAATCCCGAAACAACAAAAAATGCGAAATAACAAAAATGAAATACTGGAATACTGAAATAATTGTTTATGGCATTCGCATCTATTGGCCGCACAGTTAACGCCACATTATATGCGAGTTAAGGGTTAAAAATTAATTTATATGACAACAAGCCTCATAGAAGTTATTTAAACGAATTATGATCAAATATAAAGTCTATATAACTTTAGTTTTAAAATACCTCACCAGATGTCAGATACTTTGCATTAAAACATTATAATATTTAAAATAAAAATGTTCCCCTAAATTTAATTCTGAATTAATTAATTAATTCAAAGCGATATCGAGCATATCGGCCCTAAGGCCATTTACTTGGAATATATTAGAATCGCCGAACAATTGTAAAATACTCTTTTCAAGTACCCTCCCCTCTCGCCTGAGAAATATGTGTTGCTAAATTTTTTTCGCGCGAGCTTAGTGTGATGCGGCACTTCACATATTTTGTATCTAAATAGCAATCATAATTGTTACATTCTTTGATCTAGCATTGACAGAAAACTGATCTACTGATACCACCAGGACATATGACGTAGACAGAGTGATGACAAATACACGCATATATGTAACATGAATATATACAGCAATTTTGAGAATTGGTAATAAAACTTTAAAAGCAGATGTTTTTAACCTTGTTTAAAAATGTTGCTTTTAACAATTGATAAATTGAAACGTTACAGCAGATTTCAACATTTTCAATATTTTTCATGATTTTTCGAGATTTCGTGTTTCGGGCTACAATCACGAAGCCGGTTAGTAGCCTAAGGATTTGGTGATCGCATAACTGATGCTTAAGTAATGTTCGTGGTGCGGCGCCACAAAAGAAATAAATGGTCTCGAAAGGAATAAAGGAGCTCAGAACCCTCGTACTTTGTAAAATTATTAATAGTCCATTCTAGAATGAAGTAGTTTAGCGCACATGGTCCAAATGTGCTGAATTACTTCAAAGTTCGTATTGTCTGAAGCGTCTTGAATGGAGATAAAAACCGACAATTACATTTCTTAATACAGAGGAAAGTCTTTGATTTCGCCTTTGAATTTTGAATAAGGGATAAAATTTGGAGTGTTAGAGTGACTCAATATTTTGGTCACCTTATTCAATCAGAAGCCGATAGACGCTCAATTTACATTTTTATCTTCCAACCTACAGATGGAGATGATTTATACCTATATCCCTAACACACCAATTTATATGCATGAAAACGACTTTGAGAGTTTAAGTCCTCCACCTTTCGTCTGTTGTCATAGGTTAGACCATCGTGTCATATTTTTCCGCTACCGTTTTGTATTGCCCGATAAAAATTCGATCTACCCAATAGTGGCCATGTGGCTATTGCAAAACTTTGTATTTCTCGTCATATTCATGATAACGTAATAAACAGTAATTACATTTTCGGGATTCTCAGAGCATCCTCTTATTGGTAACTGCTCTAGTGCTAGCAGGCAAGACGTAGTTTTAAATACAAAAACCCAAGATTACGAAATGTTTAACAAATATTAGTGAATTTGATATAATTTGCATTGAATCCTTTCCCCAGACCACAGGTCAACATAAACCTTAAAAGACTACCTCTTAAACGTTACCGTAATAAGGTAATAAGAAGATAACAAACTGGGAAACCTTGTCTTTAGAGCTTCAACCTTTGCTAATTTCACTGGGCGAGACGTCTGGCGGACGATATTGAATTGCTGGCATCGTCATTGAATAAAAAACTAAAACTACCAGGAAACTTAAGAATAGATACAGAAAAGGTCCAACCTTCACAGTGATTGGGGCTTATTCTTAGCAGCACAAAGAGAATATAAAAACGGTTAACATCCGCTCGTAGGACTTCTTGGATTAGCTTCCGTGAAGAAATTGCAGACTGGATGTACTCTGACTCTCTGTTGACACAGCTGACCTTCTCCAATAGGCAAATTGCGGAATTACTACTGACTACTCACTATCTCAGTTATGACGTTATTAACTCTGTATGCACCACGCTACTACAAACTAATCTGACTGAGACTTAGCCCACCGGCTAGTCTTTCTCAAAGTCTTGTGCTTGAATTTTTTCCACTTTTCGGCGTGTAAGGCAGGTGGTCCTGACGGATTTTTTCCTGCTGAATTACACTTACTCCAACTTTTCCAAGCTTGCATTGCTTTCGTGATTGTTTCGAAATGATGGAGCAGAAGACCCATTTTTATTCCTAAAGCTGGCAGGTCGGATTACACTGACTCTAAAACGTTTAGACCCATCAGTCTCTCCTCAACCTTTCTCAAAGGTCTTGAGAGAATAGTCGATCGATTTATCAGAGATCACCACTTATCTAATTTACTACTCTGCAGCATGCTGACAAAGTTGGCAAATCGTGTGAAACTGCTTTACTTGAACTTGTTACAAGGATCGAAAGATCGCTTGGCAGTAAAGAGTTTCTCGTGGGCACGTTCCTGGATATTGCATGTGCCTTCGATAGCACCTCGTTTTCTTCTATTATCGAGTCATGCTCAGGTTGTCTCCATGATGGTGTTTTGTCACCTCTTGTGTGGCTCTTTTTGAAGAAACGATCACCAGATCAATACCGTTAAACATCTTGGCGTCACATTAGATAGTAAACTTTCCTGGAGGTTTCATCTTGAAAGTAAACTACAAAAAGACACGGCTGCCTTTTGGCAATGTAGAAGAGCATTTAGTAAGCCCTCATGCTTGACTCCCGCTGATGTTTATTTACAAATCACTTCCGTTGTTTGGTGGCCTGCGGTTAAATCAAATTCAGCTTTAACGAATCATATCAGTTTCCAGGGTATGCAAACCATTTTGTTCCTACCCCGCTGAAGTAATTCATTCTAGACACGGCTTTTTCCGCTGCATTCAGACTAAGGTGCATTAGGCTGTGGAATAATCTCGGTTTGATTGTAGGGCATATACTAATTTTCAATCTCTTCGTTCAGCTGAATTCGACTTCGATAATTTCTTTTCATTTGTTTACCCATCGGGAGACTTTTACTTGTACCAGAGTTTCAACAACCGGGTGTCTCAGTCGAGTCGCTCTGAAAAAAGTGCGAGTTTTGGAACAAACAGCCCTTTACATGATCTACGATCTTAAGGCAGTATGGGCTAAATCCATATTCTAGGCTGAGGTGATTGCCCTCATGCTGTATGCGATTCTTCTTATAACCTCGCTGTTTCAGTATTATTTGGGTAGGGATAGCAAAGCTGTGCTGAATGCATTGCGGAATCCTTCGACCTCTTCCAAACTGGTCAAGGACTGTAAAGTGTAAACACTTTAGTAGCCGCCTGTGTTACAATAACAGTGTCAAGGTTATGTGGGTACCGGCTCATAATGATATTGAGCGAAAGTAATGGTTGATTCCTTAGCCAGGATGGGTTCGCGTATTGAATTTATCGGAACTGAGCCTAAAACTCCGCTGTACTTTAATAATGACACGAAACTATTGCCGGAAGACGAAATATTTTATTTGTGAACCTAGTTTGATGTTAACTAAGTACGCTCCCTCTCTGAAGAAAGACCAGGTACGAGTTTTAGAATGAGGCTTACAGTGACTCCTTGTGTCACGACTGTCTTAAAGAGTTCAATGATAGCATTCACTGTGTTTGCTGTTGTCCAGCTCTCGAATCAGTTAGGTTTAGATTTTTGTAATAATGCAATCTTGCAATCTGTTCTCGGCCGATGCTCTCCCAACTCTTCCGCGGTTCGCTTTCCTCGTCCTTACTTTTACGCCGTTGCCAGCCAATCCGAGGACATACGGCTATAAGTCCAATTTACGTAGAACCATTTTCATCACAGATCGTATTCTGATGATGAAAATTCCCTTTTACATTCTGCCCCTAACGGGATGCGAACTCGGTACCTCCTGATCCAAACGCCAAAGTTTTAACCACTGTGCTGTTTGGTTTGGTAGGTTTAGGTTTCTTCATCACAGATCTTTGAATGTTGATAAGTTGTCCTCACTGCCAAAGCAACGGAACGCAGTTGCAATTTAGGGTAGAATTTTCGATAGCATTGAGTTTGGGTTCCAACCAACTTTAATAATAATAGTAATAAAGCGAGGTGAGATTATCAAGGGTTTGGATAATCTCACCTCGATATATTATTCAAATAGTTTTTAAAAAAAAATCGAGGAGATCATCTCATGATCAAGTAGCACATAATACACTTTGTAAACAAATCCGAATACATATATAAAATAGTGTGAGAATAATGAAAAAATTAGTCATCCACAAAATGTATATAAAATAATTTCTGTTCCACTGACATTTACAAGGTGACAATGACAATCAATGTAACTATATTTTTTATATAAAAGTATTGATTGACAAACCAACCACAACTTTCACTACACAAAACACATTAGATGTACGACATAGTTTGATTAGTTTTACTTGATAAATTTTATAACCAAAACGCAATAAAATCGATAATCCGGCTGCCGCACACAAAACCGCCAAACGCAAACAATGGACCTGATCGAATCAGCAAATGTGAAACATAAAATAATTTTTATGACTGCGCATTATATACATAACTAAATACAATTTTGATGTCATTCAAAACATTTGGTTCTAATTTAATTTACATTTTTATGAAATATAAATTAAAAAATCTTCCGTCCGTCTATATCGCAAATCCAAATAATATTTAAATATAAACCATATTTTTTGTAATACACACAGCAAGAGAGTGAGGCTATATCGAATTGCCGCCCGTACCCCATTTACGTATTGCCTTTATAGTGGCATGTGAATCATTCATCAGTTCAAGCCTATTTAACTGTGGCAGACCCACCCATATAGTGTTTTGTTTAGTATTTTTACTATTAAATAATAAATAAACAACATTAGCACGTTAATCTAATTCGACAGTCTTGCATTGTCTAATTCGAAATTAACATAAAAATGTTCGTTTACTTATGTATCTAAATTTAAATCAAACAGTCATTAAAATATAAATGATGATGGAGGTATGAAAATATTTACGATAAGAGAACCTTGGCTACCTACATTCGGATAATCAATCAGTCAGGGAGTTCTAATCTAATATTCGAAGTGAAACGTAAATATTGCAATAATTATTAATTAATTATGTCTTATAGTTTATTATTACAATATGACATCAACTTCTATTCAGCAAATTTTTTGTGCGATTTTATATCTAATTCGTGAAATTTGTTAGAATTAATTAGAATTAAGTAACATTATTAGGGGAAATTTATCATGTTTAGACGAATGTGACACATTTTACGAGTTAATAATAAGCAAGAATTTATGTTGATATATAGCTCTATAATTGTACAGTTTTAATGGTTCAGATGATGTAGGTCAACTAGGAATTAGATAATCAAATTAACTCAATTTCTGCTATTTAATTGGCCGTGGCACCATAGTGATATCATCTCATTTTATTAATGGACGCATATTTAACATCATATTGGTAAACTATAATTGGACCGATTTTTGCTATACAAAACAAATCCATTTCGGGTAAAACCTAACTAATTGTTCTAGTGAGTAGTAATAAATGAATGTGTAATGAACAAAAAACAAATTTACGATTCTAGGATGAAGTTATCTTCTTGAAATTTTCTTAAAATAAGAAAGTATTTTTGTATGTACTTTTCAAAATATTTGCAAAAACTGAGAAAGCTCTTATGAAACCTGCCACTTCTGGTTTACCGATCTGAGCCAAAAACTACTGCAATCTCCCGAGTTATGGAAAAAGCTTAATTATACAGTTTCATGCCGATCAATCAATCCATCTGATTTTGGTAAAAAATTACCATTTCCACTTAAATTTTGGAAAACTGATCTAGACCGGTATTGTTGCAAATTTAGTTAAGAATCGTTTAGTCATAATCGTTTTTCTCGCAAATGATGCACTTCAAAATATTTATAAAAACCGAAAAAGCTCTTGTGGAATCTACCTCTTCCGGTGGACAAATTTAGGCAAAAAATCACTGAGATCTTCGAATTTATGGAAAAAGCTTAAGTATCAAGTTACACCATGATCGATCAATCCGTCTCGGCTGTAGAGAGAACACACCATTTAGTCTGCACGACACCACAAACGCACACACAGCCTTACACACAGACGTAAAAGAAATGAAAATAGTTGTTGGTCAAAATCGGCCTTTCCGCTTAAATTTTGGAAAGTTGATTTGAACGATATTGTTGCAAATTTCATTTAGAATGTTTTCTATCATAGTCGATTTTCTCATAATTGAGATACTTTTCAAAATATTTGCAAAAAACAAAGAAGCTCCTGTGAATGGTCCTTTCACACACTTCCGGTGGACCGATTTTGGCCAAATATCACTATAGTATCTCTAAATTTATGGAGAAAGTTGAAGCATGAAGTTTCATTTCGATCAATCAATCCATCTGGGTTGTATAGGGCCCAAATTTGTGTACGTACCTTTCAAAACATTTTGCAAAAACCGAAAAAGTTCTATGAAAGCTGCCACTTTTGGTGGACCGATTTCGGGCAAAAATCACTGGGATCTCCTAATTTGTGGAAAAAGCTTAAGCATGAAGTTTCATTTCGGTCAAGCAATCCGTCTGGGATGTGCAGAGCCGAACTTTTGTTGAACAACAGATTGTTGTCCAAAACCGTCATTTCCGGTTATATTTTTGAAAATTGATCTGGGCCGATGTATAAATAGTGAAAATACCACTCGCAATCGACTCCAAAATCCTGTATGTGTTTAGTTATGTTTACAAAACAAAAATTAGTTATATAACGTGTTAAATCCGAAATTTTTCTTTTAAAAACTGCAACTATTTTTCAATGAACAAGTAAACTGCTACAGTGTCATGCGGTGAAGGCAATCTGATATACTAATGAAGCTGTAGTACTGCATATCTCTTCTTTATTTTTAAAAATTACAAGAGGATGAATGGTTGCTTATTTGTTATTCCAATAAAAATCCTGTGCTGCATTTTGCATTTTAAGCGCATACTTTTCTGCAAATTCACAAGAAACAAGCACCTCTGTAGGCTCTAGAGTCAACTTTTTAATTATTTTTTTAAACCAAATTATTGTAGTGAAATAAAGCAATGACCAATCAGATTTTTCCAAGTTGCATGGGTCAGTTGAAATCCACGATAATTCACCATCCAGACAATCATTGTCCAAAAATGAATTTTTTCAATATTCGCAAAAATTATCCAATCCTGGGCAGTGTTGGCATTACAGAACGGAACATGTAGATGTTGGATCGATACATAATATAGACGAAATGAAGTCCTGACATTACGAAATTTTTCCATTTTTTACAATCTCCATCTTGGTTCCGTCCGAGAGCCGTTCTTATTTTGAATATTTTGGAACTGTAGCTAACAGATTTATTTTATCACAATATTCCTCTATCGAATAGTGGTTTTTTGTTGATCCATGAATTCATCGAGGCACGTCTTGCCTTATTATCAATTTCCACTGAGTGACAAAAGTAGTTCTATTCCAGATGCCAAATATGTTGATGGTGACGCTAGTATAGTTCATGATATTCCCTGGATTCCACTTTACCTGGATATATAGGGGCCTTGCAAATGTCTGGTAATTCTTATTAGGTTTTAACGAACGACAACACTTTCTATTCCTCACTTACACTCCTATCCGAAATATACTCGTCATTAAGTATTGGCGATGTCTCCGGAGTAACAGGTAATTTGATGAATCAGGAACCGGTGATACTTAGATTTCAACTTTCCGACGTTTAGAACTCACCAGGTAATAGCATATTGAGCAAATCGATGAATTTTCAGGCCTACTACTTCTGGAACGGAAATGTCGCAATTTGGCCATTAAACATATGATTGAGGTGGTTTTTGCCGTTTTTAACCCTGTTAATGTCAAATTAATTTCTTTATACTGTTTGTGCATCATGAATGGATCAGGATTGATTTTAAAATATTAGTCTCAATTGATCATGTTTTGTCGAATAAACTTAGAATGGTGATCTATTTGCGAAACATTTTAAAACCCAAGAAATTATTTTTAATAATTAAACGATAGATTATATACAGCGACTGAACACAAAAACGGCCGGATTCTGTCCCCCGGACCACACCCTCTTCAATTGTTGATAAATCTTGAGGGAAATGTTCTCTATATTCAAAATCTTATCTATTTCACTAAAACGTAAATTTTTAACAACTTGTTTCTCAAAATCTACTTAAACGATTTTAATAAATAAGGGCGAAAATAAATGGATTTAGTCAGCTCAAAACTGAGCTTCTCGCTGCTGTGGACAACAGCAATTTTTTACTTATATTTGCTTATTTAAAAACAAATAATCAGGTTTTCGATAATAAAAATATTTATATCATGAAAAGAAATTTGAAAAACTGAAATTTACTTAGCTCTACAAAATATGGGCAACCCCATTACTAAAAAATTCACAAGTACTAGAGGAAATTTTGTATCTTCAGAACTTTTAATGTCTAATTTTAATTTTCTATGTTTGTTATTGATAAATGTTACAACCAAAAAGATCTGGGTAAACAGTTTGCCACTAGAGTTTAAACGAGTCTAAAACCATATTTCTATAATCTTGTATGGCTTCTAGAGACTTCCAAGTTGAAAAACAACAACAAAAAAATATTCAGTTTGTTCAGTAAATTTTTTATTCAATAAAGGATACGCACACCCTTAAACTACTTATATTATTTCTTTACCCATCTTTTCAATTTAAACAACTCTTTCTACAAAAAATTTAAAAATTTAACAATTTTGAACCATGCAATTACGTTATAAGTCGAACAAATTTGAGTTAGTATTTATTTAAAAGAACAAATTAGTTTAAGAATGTTTGTATTCTTAACCTTTTACTGCAAATATGACTTTAGGCGTTTTTTAAAGCAAGCACACCTATTCCTTTCAAATAATGAATAACGCATTCTTGAAAGATTGGACTACTTCCTGTTAAACAACGTATCGAGTAAATGAAAAATTTCATAGCTTTCCGCTCTGGTAGCAAATTTTAAACCCAAATTTTTTTTAAACAAATTTTAGATCTTTTTTATCGCAACATCCAACAAAAACAAACATAAATAATAAAAGAGATAATTAAAGTAAGCACACATCTTTTAGTAAATATCGCTTTATTTAGCAAAGGATACCCCACGATTTGTAGAGCTTTAAAGTATCGATTGATCGTGTTTTCAATCAGGATACGATTATTTTTATGATTCAATGATTGTTTTCTGCATCAAAATAGCCAGAAAATGGAATTCGTACAAAATCAGTAACATTGGTATCAAGCCAAGCGAAAAAGTTTGGTATCAAAATAAAATGAAAGTTCAAATTTTGGTTTCTATCAATTTATCGTATATTGCATAAAACCGAATTTAGATTTACCCAGAAACGTCACTACGCCAGATGAATAAATTTGCTGTATGGTGGTGATGAGGATACAAACCTCATGATGATCAATTTACAATTTGTTAGCATTAATATTTGTCCAATTCAATACCACCCGTCATTTATTACAATAAAGAATTTTATTACGATCACGTTCTTAGATGTGATCATATCGAGATCGACTGATGTAATTTGTTGAGTAATGCAATTGTCTGATCGATATAATTACACCACTGCAATATGTGATAAAATATTGATCGATCGCATACAGTTGTTTTGAGATCATTTAAAATAAAATAAATAAAAAGTTGACTACGATTAATGTGATCTTGATGATGTAAGTTGTGGTAATCGTATATGGCAGAATGCATTTTGATATTTTATTTATACAATTCTGATCAAAATCGGTTATATATAAGTTAGAAGGTTGAAGAAGATCAATATAAATTTGTGTGATCAGTTTAAAAATTTCGTCAAAATTTTAAATAGTTCGTGTGAGAAGATGACATTTCCGAATTATGTCACAAATTTATTGTATGGAACACTGAATTTGTTTGTCATTTGTTGATCGAAGATGATTTGTGTTATGATCGTAGTGAAATTTTACGCTCGATCGCAACAAATGTATACGGACACATGTACTCAACATCCGATTCTCCTTCAACTTTTTTTATTAGTCGCACACGCAATTATTTAATTCAAAACTACAAATGTTTATAACAAATAATTCTTCATTACAAATAAATAAAATTTTAATTTAAAAAAGTATTACTGCAGTATAATGTTTTAAATTAATTATGCGAAATTTGTTTATTTTGTTAAACTGCTCCGTGTGATGTTTTAAAATTTTTTAAGATAAATTCTTTGTAATTACGTTTCATCTTGGTGTATGCGAGACAGTACAAAATTGCAATAACAACAGTAATAATAGCTATTACTATTATTACTATTAATAATTAAATGCATAACATTTAATGGAGATCAATTCATTTGTGCGCATTTTGTATTTTTATAGCGGAAGATCATAGACCGGCGATAATATATAGGGTAATTAGATAAAAATTATTATTATTAAATTAATTGTAATTTTTATTTAATTAATTTATAAAAATGAAACAAATAAAAGTTGCGATTACAAAACGTACATCGCGTATTTTTGTGTAAGACGAGTCTGGATGGGCTTGAATAAATAGGTTTAATCGGTTTAATCAATTAAATGTTTTCATTTCACTATTTATAGTTTCGAATAGTGATGTAATCTTGCTTCAGGTTATTTATGGCCGAGTAATTACTGTCGACCGCATGTAATGTTGAGGAATTTATAAAAGTGTTCGTTCGCTTAATTATCGATAAGTACCTATGTTAGTATCAGCATATAAATTAATTAAGCATCTTTCTACAGTCGTAGAACCCACGGTTTCAAGTATTAACAACAGTTCGTATACCCACGGTGAATGAAAAGATTCAACGACATAATTACTTAATACGAAGAACTAAAATAATTTTGTTCATTTAAAATGTTTTAACTAAAAATTAAAAAAATATTTTGTAGAACGTCAGAATTTTGTTGAGGGTTACCGCGAATTCCGAATCGAAAACTGTTTTACTTGGATTCGGAAATTTCATACTACCAAATGAGATTCGGGAGGTAATTTATCGGTAGCTGATTTATTGATAATGGCGGCCCATAGAATTTAGACAATCACAGAATATATCAAAAAAATATCAAATTCCCATATCGCTGACGATTTTCAGAATTTCGTCACAGTTGTGGAACGGCCAAGCATAGCCCAGAAGTAGAGCATTACTGTTTAAAGATTTTTTTCGGTTTCCACGGAATAGAAGTCAAGAATTCGAGAGGTCCAGACGGACCATGACGATTTTCATAATTTTGTCATAGTTATGGTGGAATGGCCAAATATAGCCTCAGATGCAGATCATTACTGTTTAAAGAGTTTCTAGATTTCCACGGATATTATAAGTAGAGATTTTGCGAGGTGATCATGGAGGTCATATATTTTTATGACAGATATATCAAATTCTGATATCTATGACAATTTTTAGTATTTTGCCATAGTTGTGGAATCGCCAAGCATAACCTAGGAGCAGATCATTACTGTTTATAGATTTTTTTCGATTTACGCGGAAAAGAAGTCGAGAATTTGCAAGGTGATCATCGATCTCACTATGTTTTTATATTAGATCTACAAAATGCCCATATCCATAACGATTTTCAGAATTTTGTCCATTTTGACCATTTAAATTATTTTTCGATTCCACGGAATACAAGTCCGGATTTTTCGAGGTGATCTTCGATCTCACCATATATGGCCATCAACTCGCAAAATCTCGAGTTCCATTCCGTGGGAATCGAAAGAAATTCTTCAAAGAATAATGGTATGCTTCTGGATCATGTTTGGCCATACCACCAAGTTTGAAAAAATTCTGAAAATCGTCATGGATATGGGCATTTAACAGACTGAACATAAAAACATAGTGAGATCGATGCTGACCTCGCAAAATAGATGCTGTTTTGTGGCTCGGCTAGTATTCCGTGGAAATCGGAAAATGTATTTACTCTTGTTGTATTCACATAATATTAAAAATGCAATGGAATTTGTATGAACATTTTCTTTGTGTTTTAGGAGAAATTGATTAAAATAGATATCATCTTACTGAACAAACAATTTTAATTTTTGTTTGGTGGCATTTTCCGATCTTATTTTAAATGTGGTTCGCCTAAATGTTTTATTTTTTTATGTATAATTACTAGCACACAATTTTTGGTTAGGATTTTTTTTTAGAAATTATTTCATGCCGCTAATTTTTTACTTAGGATAGAGTTAAGACGTATTTCACGCACCTATCATACCGATATTAATTATGATTTAGTTTCACGGAACGCATAATTTATTTGTAAGAATTTAACTTGTTATGAACATATCAAGAACTTTGGGCCCAAGTAGCCCCAAATATCAAAATATATGAAAACAATAAAATTATGGTAAACAGTAAACAATTTATGATCAAGATCAAGTTTACCAATCCTTCGGAAAAATAATTTAAATTTTTTGGTTTGTTTATGAAATTTCACTAGGAACATAGAGATGGTAAAAAATCGAAAAAAATGAAAAAAAAATGAAATAGTAGACAAAGTAGTGTTGTTGCCGAAAGGAGGCAAATCACCAGAACAGCCATCATATTATCGCCAGGTCTGATTGCACAAAATAATACAGGACAAGATTGAATTAAGTGTTCAATAAATTTGTTGTAGTTAGATGTTCTGAAAATTGTTCTTCATTCAATCTGAATAAGAATATGCAGCCCACTATCAAAAACTGAAGAAGAAACGATGGTCCTTCGAGCCATCAACAAACGGCGAAACGGAGTTTTGATAAACGGTTACTATTGTCCGATTCATAAAATTTATTGGAACCAATTGGCTGGTTGTCAGTAAGAACGATTACAGCAAAACTGTTAATGCATAAACTGCATACATAATATGGGATGATAATATCCTAAGAAATACAAGAAACAGTGGCAGAAATATTAAAACTCATTAGGTCTGATGAACTCGCGCAAGTAACCATCAGCTTGCTGATTGCAAAAACCAAAGATGCTGTAATGAACATCTTTACACAGGTTGGCAATCTATGTTAGTCATACTTTGAGCTATCAGGGGATGAGAATGTTTGCTTGGACCTATTCCATTATAGCCCTGAGCTGACTCAAAAATTCGAAATATTTAAGTACCTCAAATTAGGAGAAATTTACCTGAAACAGAACGAAATTACGTATCAACTATCGAAATCCCAATTTTACTACAAAACTTACTGTGTTGGATGGGAACCAACATGTTGCTGGGAGATGCCAATTATTGGATTTCCATACATAATTACAACTCAAATTAACAGGTGCAGAACCCACCCGATCATGACTGAGGCATTGCCAAATGAGCACTCTACATAAAATAATTGACAAAATTTGAAACATTCACAAATTGTAGCACATATTTGTGTAATGGCAGAGATTCATGGGCCAGTACATATATAAAAGGGAACAGTATTATAAGGAAAATACAGTGAGCTTAAGATCTCGGCGACCAAGATTATTAGGATTAAACAGTGATATTTCTATGAAGAAATGAAAACATTGATAATAAGAGCAATTTTGCATAAGAAATCTAAAACATTGGGGCTAAACCCGTGCATTGACCAAACTGGCATATTAAGGTCACAAAGGCGGTTAGAATTCAATCAGAAGCTACCAAAACAAAGTGTAATTATAGGAAGCGAATAATTACACGTAACATTACTTCACTGTGGTACCGAAATGAATAAGATGAACGACCGAAATAACTTTGAATCATCAATGGTACAAATTTGGCACCAGCGCACTTCTAAATAAGTGAAAACCCACCAGAATTAAGCGGCACAAAATTCCGCTTTACGACACTCAGATTATCAATAGACTACTAAAGTTGTGATTCGGCCAAAGCCCGACATTAACAATAACAGCTTCCGGAGTTAAATAACAAACATGTTCAAAACGACACTTTCTACACAACAATATCGAATATACGACACCTCAAACAAGCATTGCTTAGAACGAATATTTGTACCGGGGCAAGACAAAAAATGTTAAGCCATAATTTTAATACAACTACAAGAAAAACAACAATTTGTCTCACAAATTTCCTTAATGATTATTTCTGTAGTTTGTTTATATTACAAGCTGCCATTTTCATGTAGTTCATTTGGTTTTGTTTCTTCCACTAGAGGCGCTCTAGGTACATTTACAATCGTCAATACAACATTCGGCCTATTACTTAGTACCATAGTATTCATGATATTATTCACGATACTACGCGGATTTGGAGGTCGAAAACAGTAATTCCTAACCCCAATCAACCTGCAAAGTGTTGTCACTTTCCCGCTTAAGATCATAACGATAACTTGTTTAGCGATTTTTATTCAAATTTTGGTTGGTGGTTAGAGAAAGAATACATACATGTGATTAAAAGATAAGTTTTATTCCATATTGGGTGGCAAAAGTTTATTTTTGTATAAATAGCTAGCTGTCGATACATTTTTCTATATTGAAGACAAGAAATAATTGTTTGCTTTTAAGAAATTTAGCAAAAATTCAGGAAGTTCATTTCAGGAAATTTAAAGTGCACAAATTCGGCATCTAATACCCCAACCTAAAGGACGCGAAACTTGCTCACAACTCCAAGTTCGCAAACAAACTAAAAATATTGGCGTAATGTCGTGTCAAAGTATCTATTCTACACGTATAGATCGTATATCTACACGTGTAGACTATATATCTATATATCTACACGTGTAGACCGTGTTTCCCGAGAGTTGCAGCAGTATATTATTTCTGAATGATTGGAGTAGTGATACTCCTTTGATGTTACTCCTTTGATACATAATCTACTTTAAGGCATTAGGTTACGCTTTGTGGGTTACAGCCAATTTAAAAAACAATTCTGCCAAACAAAACGGAAAGAAATGCAAAATCTGGACGTGGATTTTAGTACCAAACCTAATAATCTGATAAATAATTGTTGTTGCTGATAATCTTCTTCTACTGTAAAATTATAACTTTGCGATGGTTCAGGATTCCGGAACCATGCACAATTTCTATTCGTATGTTTAACATGACATTTTATTAGTTCCCAAATCAGTTTTACGTTTTAACGCAATTTTGTCACTTTTTTGTGCCTATTCACAAGGTAGAATTTTGGCCCCGCCATCCAGATCTAGTGCCGTCCTCGCTATAAATTCGTCATACACATCGATAAACAAAATAATAAATTTAAAAAAACAACGAAATTTACTTAAAAACGACGTAACCGGCGTAGTTTACACAACACGTTGTACAACACAATACTATAAAACGTGATAAAATTATTTATAAGCAAAAATTGAAAATACACACCATACAAGTCACACACGAGTTCCTTGGCATACGATTCAAACTGTTGCTATCACCAGAATACAAAATATTAATAATAAACTATAAATAACTCGGTAGTTTACCGTTATAAACATATTCTGCTACCATATATAGTTTGAAGGTGTCTTATACCACAAAACACTCATGACTGTGCGACGACGACGATAAAGAGGCGATTTATTCAAAAAGTTGTTAATTCACCTGTTTAGCATTTAGAGATGTTATAATTTTCCAACTACGGAAAATTTCAATTTTTCACACATCTTTATGTTTCATAAAATGTAAGTGCTAATTCATTTATAGTTTACATGTTAAGTTAAATATTTATGATATGTTGTGGATCATTTTGTCTTCCCTACTACAGCTGACTCTAGACCGCGCATATAAAAAAATAATAATTAGAATTGGGTTGAAAATTGTTTGCGTGCGTCTATGGTATGGGGTGTTAGGAAATGTATTGGGACATTAAACTATTTTTATGTACTTATATGTTTTAATGTGTTGTGCACATACGATTTCAAAACTATGTAATTTATATGCATAAGTCATACATATGCTCTCGTGTTTATGCGACTATAGCATAAATACATATAAATTATGGTTCTACAAAACATAAATCACAATTTGTGTGGTGTAGTAATCTGTATACAAAGTACACAAACTGGACACAATTTATTGAGTTTGGTATCATGATTAAAACGGCTTGCATAATTTAAAAATTATGTATCTCGTTTGCAAATGAAGTTCTTTCTAAAGTATGACATTCTAGGCAGGACTGCTCCATACGACAGTAATAACCCTACCCATTACTTAACGTCGCGCGCAGAGTATATCCAAATTATTTGATTTAATTACTTGCATGTCAAAATATAAATAATGTTGCTCAATGTAGCTCAATATTTGTTAATTGTAGTTGCTCAATTTTGTAGATCAATTAAGAGAACGCTGTCCACATTTATATAAGTATGCATGATTTGGCGGCAGCCGCAAATGAGGAAAAAATAGAGCAATAAGTCGAAGAATACGACGAATCCAGCGAAATTTTCTTTACTCAAAACCTAACAAGAGTGTTACCAATTTGTATTGGTAAACTGTGTTAAAGTGAGATCTCACTTATTCAATTTTGTTGCTCAAATTACGATTAGTGTTGAGAAGAATTAAAAAAGATTAATCGAACCAAGTAAAATCAATTTTACGTTTAAAATTTAAGTTGCTCAATTTGATGACTAAGATATTAAAAACGTTTCCAAAGTAATCCTAAGGAATATTCCCATTTGAACCCACAAAGAAACGTGTATAGAAAAAATCCGTTCCGGAGAAAAATTTGTTTCCTCTTTTTAATGTTGCTCAATCTGACTCAATACTTGCATTAAGCCTACAACTAGAAAAAATTTACTTATTTGCAATCAAGCCCAAAATCAAATCAGATTTTTTAGGCACGCTCACAATTTACTCAATAAAATCGTTTTACCAGTAGATTGAGAAAATGCCCATGTTCCTATGATTTTCAAATTTGATGCAGGTTAGAATCAGTGAGAAACTAGTGGTCCAAGATTTTCTCTCAAGTATGTCGTGAAGGCAACCGCTATAGCCAAATTTTCAAATTTAAGGAATTTTCTGTCCATTGGGCATTTGCTCTGTTAATTATAGTCACCGTTAGCTGTTCTTTTGCCACTTCACTAAAATACCTCATATCTTAGTTCTTTTCGCCTCTTTAGACTCTTCATCGGAAGACGCTATTCTTCGACCCGTCAATACTGATGCCCTTGATGAAAATACCACACCACAGAGGTTGGATTAAACAGCAAGTTTCGCCATGGGGAATCCCGGGTTTTAAGACAATCTGGCTCTTCGTTTTTATACTAGAGACTGAACTAGTTTTTATACTGAATCTCAGCCTATCCCATTATCAGTATGATGTGGTTGCCAAATAAACCCTGCCCTCAGTAATCGCCGCATTCAGCCTAGTCCGATGCTCACCACTAGATAATAAGCAATGAAAAGGCGACTTGATTTTCCCTGCATCACGTCTAGACCTTTGGTATCTACATTAAGTTTATTTTTTCATTTTTTCATTCTTAACATTAATTTTTAAGAATTTTGCAGGAGGGAGAAAATACCGCTTAGTTAAATCTCTCTGTACCTTCTTAACGACTTCTCCTATTGCTCCCGCTTTCAAACAAACCTCCTTCGGAGTTTGAATCTTTATTTTTTCTATGTATATAATGGCATAGAAATCTTTCCAAAAAGACCAGCCATTCTAAAGGACTTGCTTGCATCGAACTTCTGCATATGGTTTATATTCCGTTACGTTTGTTTCTCACAATTTCCAATTGTGTTACCTTACTATGTTACTATTTCTCTCACTTTTCTCCCCTAACTTCACCTTCACCAATTTTTAGCTGATTAATAAAATAAATAGGTTAACGATTCGGAGTAAATTTATAAGGGGGAGAGAGATGATCGTGTTTTAACAAGTGATTGCAATTAATTTAGATTTAAGAAAAATTTGTTAAGAAGTTTCCGGATGGGGCTTAAGTGACTTTTTTTGGGCTTGAACAATTTTAATAAAAAATGATAAAATTAGATTTTCCAGTGCATTGGGTATTGAATTAAAGACCACGTTTACTTCTCAGTATATTATTGTTGTTTGAAAAAATGGTCGATTTCATTGGAATCATTCGGTTCGTTTTCGCACTAGCACTTATTTCCCCGCTCACAGCTCTAATGTCATTTGTCAGTGACAGTAATATATTCCCGGTGTACGAAATAAGTAATAACTGATTTACACATGGCTGAATGGGTCAATTTTCGCTTGAAACAAATTGAGCATTTATACCAAAAATCATCACTTCCGGCGAAGCTCATTTTCACCTACGTGTACAAACAAAATTGCCGTACGTGGGGCACAAAAATTCACACGCGAGAATTGAGAAGCCAATACACCCAAAACGAGAGACTGTTTGTTGTGGAATATGGTCCAAAGGCATCATAGAGACATTGGGTTCAACAGGACAGCACCACTGCCTACACAGCCAACGATACAATCGACGTTTTGCGCCCAATCTTCGAAAATCGAACTAAAAGTTGCCGCACCCTATATAATGGGTTCCGAAAACGGCTTCAACAAATTTCATAAAAATTGTTGAAAGAGGGTTTCCGAGTAGTAGGAATTAGTTATAAGGAGTTCAGATTTAATAAAAAATGATTTAGAAGGTCGTCCGGTTGGGCCTTGATTTCCTTTTTAAATTATTTTTCTGCTCAACAAATTTGATAACAATGGGTCAGAAAAAATTTACTAGCGTCAGGAATAGATTACGGTGATTCCGGATTTAGAGAAAATTAGTTTAGCAATATTATTAGTTGCACTAGCATGTTGCAAAATGTTGTATTATATTTCGTCATGTTTCGTCTTGTTGTGCTATTCCATTTACAATGGAAAAACCGTGCGTTATGTAAAATAGGCAATCGGAATGAACTCAGCCATTTCTAACAAAATCAGAATAAAATTGGTTTGTATGGTAATGGTAATTAAATATGAGTTTGAAATGGCCAATTTTAACTGAACTAAAGCCTTACTTCTCAACAGGTTAAAATGAACCTTGGCTTAAGTACATGATGAAAATTGTATTCAAATGATAGCCCAAATGTATTTTTGAGAAAAAAACAATTCTAATAGAACTCAGCTATTTCTCAACCCTTTGAAGTAGATGTCGAACTGTATTATGAAAATGAGTTCACAATTTGTCTCTTTAAAATTATCAATTTAATCGAACTAAGCCATTTCTCAAACTCATGCTTCATTATGAAAATTGGATTCCAATAATAGTTCATATTCTGGTTTTGGAAAGTGACAAGTTTTCACAGAACTTAACTATTTCTCAATAAATTGGAACGAAGCTCAGTTTCTATCATAAAAATGGCATTCGTATATGAAATCCTGATGCGGAATAGGAACATGAAAAATTAGGACATTTGCCAACCGATTGGAATGGGTTTATATCATGAAAAGGAGATTCAATATGATTTTCGGATGTGGTTATGGAAAAGGTCTATTTGGCTAGAACTAAGAAATTACTCAGTCGATTATGAAAAAACTTCAACCGATAATGATAATAAAAATGGAAAACCAAACTAAGCCATTTCCTAACAGAATTGCATGATACTCTGGTCAAATATGCGTTACGAAAAACTTTCAAGTCATTTCGGTGCGTGGCGACATGCTCCACCATTCTAGGTGGTATATAAAGTTTTAATAATAACGGTTAATGTTACATCTACTCGTTTTCCAAAACATCCACAAAAATTCATTTTGTAAGTCCAATGCCATAATTCAAAATAAATTTGGCAATACTTAATTGGCCAAACCAGGACAAACTAGCCAAGTTATTCAATATCATTGTATAAGCCGAGTTTGGTTGGATTTAAAAATGGCAAATTTCTTACGAAATACCAATAAGTTTGTGTATCTGTCAACCTTTTGTCTCTATGGGTCTTTCGTTCACGTTGGCATCTTGTTCGTGCCAACATTTTGTAAGAGTTAGCCATTTGTTAGCCATTTTGAATTTAGTAAATTTTAGAAATATTTTAACAGTGTGAGTTCCATTCGAATTGTGATGCGAAAATTTGTCTAAGCTCGTAAACTTCTTGATGTAAGGGAAGTGTAGTTAAACGACTTGCAGTTAAACGAGCTTTTAGACTAGAAGAGTGCCATTTATTAATGCGCCAGGTTATATAATTCCTTTCTAGATGTAAATATTAAGGTTATTCAATTCAATTGAACAAATTACCATAACCTAACCGTGCATAATACATATCGTATTTAGAATAACTTCAACGAACATAAATTATACTTTTGAATGTATTTCTTTATAATTTGCATACAACATATTGTGCAAAACGAACGCCCACCATAAAAAAACAATTTTACGTTAGAAATGTTAAGATAATCGAGCTTCTAAAGAAAACGAAAAATATTGTCCACAAAGAAATCTATAAAATTTTAAATGACGTGAATATAGCACAATCAAACAAAATGTCAAGGGGTCATCAAAATTATGATTAGTACATAAGAGTAAAGAGACGAGTAGGGTGTCTTTGGCGGTAAAGGTTTTGTTGTAGTAATATATCCGAAAATACACTCACGATAAAGTTCAACAAAGGGTATATAGGATGACCTACATATTGGTCATCTACACATACACAACACAATATTCTAATCAATAATATAAAACGAATTAAATTATGTTTAATAGTCCGTTGACCCCGAGGCACATGATGTATCAAATTTGGTTGATATAAGGCGGCATCGCATTAGTAAAGGGCACATCATTTACCTTAAATTTCCTTAATTTCTATGAATAAATGAAAATAAATGAAAATTTCCACGTACTCAAAATTATTAAATATGTTTTCATACCCACAGCTAATATTACATGAGAGTTGACTGTATATGCGAGTTCAAACGAATTCCCAAAAATAGGAAGGCATCATCATCACCCGCTAATATAAACAATCGAATATTATTTGTTTTGGGTTTTTGGCGGAAGTGAAATTTTTATTTTTGAAATAATTAAAATAAACAAAATAAATAATAAATAAATTAAAAACTATTATTCTTAGCTGAATGGTCGGTCACGTTAATTTTCGTATATACTCTGCCCAAATATTATTGATTCATTAATGCCTTGAACATTTAGTTCATAGGTTTGAAATGTGGTATAGCTCTCCCCCCTAATTGTGATGGAAAAATATAAATTTCGGTAAAAATTTGGTGTTAAACTAATCAACACACACGATTCGATAGAAAATATTAGATTTATTTAGGTTTTGGCAAAACACTATCGATTAAACAGTAGTTTATGCTTTTATGGTAATGTATACAAAATAGTTCAGCCCGCGTAGGTGGATAATTATACAAGTTTTATTGGTTTTAATTGATAGATAACCCAGTTCTCTGTAAACAATAGGAAATTAGAATTGCTATCTATATGTTCATTATACGCTTAGCTAATGTAAATAGGTTATTTTGCACATCATTGTTGGAATTTTTAGAAAATTTTAGTTTTTATCGCTATTAATTTAAGGTTGGTGACTTCCTTGTCATCACATCATAGATTGTATTATTTTTAGCTGTTTTATGTTGTAAAATGGAGGTCAAAATCTATATTTAAACTAAACAGCGGGGTTTATTTATGACTGGAAAAGGTGTAACACCAAGTAACAATTTATAAAGGCGAAGGTGTACCAGGTTCATTATTACACCATTTTTTTCTACCAAACTCTCGACGTAACGTCCAGCCTCGCTCCTTACTGGAGGGGTAAATGTTGTGACCAATACCCAACTTTTTTTACCACGAATGTGATTGATTTCTAAAGCAAAAAATTAAACTTACCGGACTTACACTTATTAACAAAAACACTATCCCTGCTTAATGAAAATGCTTCTATTGAGCTACCCCTTCCGGTACAGATTTCCACCTAATTTCGCAAGCATCTCCAATTATTGCTTGAAAAAGTTTCAGAATTTCCTTTTATTTCATCAGTTTTATTTCGAATAGCAAATCCGCCTGGACTATAGAGATGAGTAAAACTCATCATTTCCGTTAACATTTAAAAAAAAGTTTGAACTAGTTTTGTTTCAAATTTAATTTGAATTAAACGCAACTTTAATTTATCTTTTAATTTTTCGTAAATTTTATATACTTCCGGTCAACCAATGTTAGCCAAAAATCACTTCGATCTCCCAATTTATGAAAAAAGCGTAAATATGATTCCACCTCAATCAGTTAATCTGTACGGGCTGTACGAGGACCGTATTTTTGCTAAAACACCGTTTCTTGTCCAACAACTGGAAATTGATCTGGACCGGTATTGTTGAAAATTTGATTTAAAATCTATAAGTTCTTAGTTGTTTTTTCTTGTAAATGATATACCTTTCAAAATAATTGCAAAAAACGTAAAAGCTCCTATGGAAGCTGCCGCTTCCGGTGGAAAATTTTCGTTCAAAAATCAATGGAAACTAACAACATTTAGTCTGCATGTCGTGCACACACGCAAACACAGAGATTTTTTAAAAACTTTTTTTGATTTCGGCGAGATAGCGAATGGTAAATTTGCAAAACTTTCGAGGTCTAAATTTTGCATGATTACTATTAAGTAAAATAAAGTAAATAAGCAGAGGTGGAAAATAAAGTTCGACTTTGTGTTCTAAAATATTTATTTTAGGGCTGAGGAAGTAAACGCAAAGTCAATTATAAACAAATTTATTCGTCAACAGAGGGCAACATATCTGAAAATTGTAACTATATAGGTTATAACAAGTCGTGGGCTACTTTTGAGAATAGGCTCTAGGTGCTCTCAAATTTCATAAAACTACAAGAAACAAGAAAAAGTAATAATAAAATAATTTAACTAAAATGATGATTAGTTTATATTAGCCACTGATAGATGCCTCTAAAATTTACAAACCAAAATGTGCTTGATATTTAACCTAAAATGGCAAACCAAGAATTGATTCGAAATTTTTTTCAATCGCCAAATAAAACATTCAGCGATCGACAAACCCCAGTCAAATTTCAAAATTTTAATTATACATCAGGCATGGGTTTGTTATATGCCATCTCCGAGGGGCGTTCAATAGGTTCGGTAAATCTATATGAAATAACGGTAATAGGATTTTTTGTTTTGTTTTCTTATTCCTTTATTTAGTCTATCGACAAAAAAATTGTATGTGGGTGAATTGATGAGCACGTGCTTAAACGCGATCTTGTGGCTTGAAATTACTCTTAGGTGCTAGGACCTTTCAAATTAAAATCACAACAAGATGTTTTCCATTTTTCTAAATTTTCAAAACTCGTGTTTATTAAATCACTCACAGAAGTTAAATGAAAAAATTGGCTTACCTGAATTTTTTTTCGTCGGAAGTTATTTCATATAGATTTATCGAACTTATGCAACACTCCTCGTATTAATGATTGGTAAAAACTTATGATTAGTCGGACATTTAAACCAAAAATTCGGGATGAGGCACGCAGCCATGTTTGTGCTATATTTTAATATTTGTACACCCATTGGATGGCCACTTTAATCAACTGATTAGGAGAGGCCAGAACGACAGTTGACAGTCCAAGCTGTCCACAAATACGATCATATGAACATCTCTAGAAATTCGTTTATCTTTTTAATTTAAAAAAAATCGGGTTTGCCGGAAGTGTAAATAAATTGCGTTAATTCCCATCGACAATGAAAACTGAGTAACTAAAAGCTTTTAAATTTTGGAATCCATGTAGACTTCATTATACGAGTATGTAAGTGGCCCATTTTAACTATGAAAAACCTTAAAGTTTAAAATTTCGTTAGACAAAAACAAGCATAGAGCCCGTATAACACACACTTAGGATATTGTTTAAACTTCCAATCGTGAGTCCCCGTAAGCATCTTTAGGATCGGTGAAAGAAATAATTGAACCCCGTTCAGTTCACCATTAGAACTTTGTATACATCCTCGCTAGAAACGGCGGAATAAAATTATTGTCTGAAATGTCCTAACTCTACAAACCACGATAAACTTAAACTTTCAGCTCTTTAAATTGAGATAGAAAAAGGAATTCGTTCTTTAAGAGCAGAATTAAATAGAAAGATCTGAAAATTTCAACTTCACAAGAAGTACAAATCCAATGGGCAAATGTAAATTTTAACAGTGTAAATTATTTACACCATCACCTCCTTTAGATACATTTCGGAATTAGTTTTACTATAAAATTTTCCGCTGCTTTAATTTGGCAAACATTTCGTATGAACACAGTTTGACTCCCCCCACCCCCAACGATTAAATATCAACTTCGAACGTCATATTTGGCTCCTACTTGTCAACCAAATCAAATTAGTCAATCATTGCTGCTAACTTGATGACCCATTACTTATGTAAAATCCCAGATCAAGTTTATGATATGGACTACTTTAAAGTCACGAAGAATTAGAATCTCGTACACCACAAACTGTTGGTTTTCAATGTACCTTGCACGTAGTCACCAGTGGCAAAACAAATCACTTTTGTCACAGCATGGCGAGTTTTGGAAGAACCTCCAATAAAATTTAAATATAACCTCTGCCACGATCTACATGTAATATGAAGAGTAACGAGAAGATTTAATTAATTAATTATTACACTCACAAGAAGAAATAAAGCTTTTAACGTCATGAAATAATGTGGATGGTAACCTACCTAATACCTTTTCAATGATTCGGTCGACTTTGAAATCGCTTAGCGAGGGCGGATTATTGTTCAGGTACTATCAATTTTCAACATGAGCTATAATTCCCAGAATCAGAAAGAAAGTACGGTTTTGAAAAAAACCTTGTCATGAATCGTTTTGCTATAATTTTTCCGGTAAAATTTTTTAAGAAGAGCATTATGACTAGAATAATAAGATCAAGAAATACACGAGACGAATCAAAGAGACCCAGGAAAATATGCTGATTATTAGATAATCTACTTGATTTTGGCAAAATTCGTTTTTGACATCAGGATCTTTTCTAAAAATATGTTATCTACATACGCGATGTTCCGAATTTTTACGGATTTTTATTTTAAGTTTTTAGTGGATTGGTCTAAAAGGGAAACATTCTTAAAATATTTTTCTTTGTCAATATGAACACATTTCAGGCAAATCAAACAGTTTAAGATTTTTGTCACAAAGTGGTCTAATGACCTACGCCATTTTTTAAAACATATACAACGATATGACTCGTAAATATTTTATACTAAACAAATAATTTGAAACCGGAACCGTGCCTAAACGGAGAATTTGTGAACTAAAGTGGTGTTGAAAGTTTTGTCCATTGTTCAAGACCTTCCGAATGATACGCCACATTATACGGGAATCAGAAAAAATGTAACTCTCTATAGCACCACAACGATGGTTTCTAGTGCTGAGGTGTTTCGGCCAAATTTGTAGAATTCTTATAAGGGTAGATTTGTGCACTAAAGTGATATTATCAAAATTTACACCTGATCTAAGACCTGTTAAACTATATTAAGGGATCGTATCATTGATTTTTGGATTCTAAAGCTTTCCAATTCTTCGAATTAAGACGAAGCATATTGACGAAAATAAATTTAAATCGCAAATCTTCTCCAGAAATCTTCTCACAGAGCGACATTTGGACAGACCAATATATATTTTTCCCCAGAGACCTTCATCGGTTTTAAGCTTCAACGAACCAAGAGCCATTACATCTTTAGTGAACATAATCCAGATTAGGCATGGCCAGTTATTACCGCATCTAATCCTTCGCAAGAAGTTGGACACACTGTAGTTCCTTTGAGCTAGTCTATAGGTTTACCTTTATAATCCAGAGCCTTCTGGAATAGAATGGATCCCACAAGGTAAGAACTGCAATCTTAGCTAAAATCTGGAATTATTAAAACAGTTTACTATCTTTGAGTAGGTTGGCTCTGCAATAGTTGCGAATAAATAGATAGTACCATAACCCCCTAGTTGCCACACAGTTTTAGGATAAGGGGCACTTCTTTAAGAGTTCTCACCGTACCTTAAGTCATAATCCTCTCTCACCATCGACATGACGAAGCTAATTAATCTCTCGACGAGAGAGACGATTAATCTCGACATTAGTAGTGATCCCAGCGTACCAATACTAATCCTCTAGGTGGTTTTCAACTTCTCTGAGAAGATCAAATACTCGTTTACAGTAAATTTATAACATGTACCGCATGCTGATGTTTTGGTCTAAATTTCCGGCTAACTAAATTGATGGTTAGTTCATATCACTCACTAATAGATGGCATAAACCAAACCTTGAATCTATGTTGAATTAAAATTTACTAATTAAACTCAGGTTTCTCGATCACTGAAATATTCATAATCAACGACTGATAAGTTTTTTCTTACTTTGTCATTTTGCATAACAAGCACATTTTGGTTCGTGAATGTTAGAGTCATCTATCAATGACTGGTAGAAACTAAACATCAATTTAGATAGTCAGAAATTTAGATAAAAATCACTTTCTGAACAGCAGGTGAAAAGCATTACTTGAAGGATGTTGCCTAACATTTAAGTTCTCTCTAAACCTCGTCCAACCCTTGTCTAGATCGTCAGTTAAATCTGCGACTACTAGAAACGATAACTCTAACGAGTATTAAAATTTCTTTAAATCAATGTTTTTCAATGAATAGTAATGCAACAGCTTGCCTATGTGCCAAGATCTCAAGAATTCGCTCCACAGAAATATAATTTCCAAATTTTATTCATTTTTTTCTTAGGGGAGGGGGAACTTCAGTACACAACATCATAACCGTGTCAAGAAAGCATTGCTATAGTTAGTGCCTCATCCAGAAGATCTGGGCGCTGGCTGTGGAGTAATTAATCATTAATCTGAATAAAAAAAACTGATTATGTAACCTTAAAAATTAGCCAACGAGGAAAAAATGAAAGGTTTCTTTTTAATAATAATAAAAGAATTGCAAATATGGAACCTTCACGCTAGGCGTGGATAAGTGAAACAATATTTTTCTTTTTCTAACCCTGACGTTTCGAGTAGATAAACCTGATAGTTTTAATTATTTCAGAAGCCTTACGAAAAAATGTATTATTTTGATTAAATGAATTGTTTATCCCGTTACGTTTTCGCGGACAAAATGTTAATTCAACAATAAATTAATCACTCATGGAATATGAGATTAATGACGTTATGAAATTAGTGACATCTAGGTTTAAGTACCACTAGTAATATTAGTTGTTTCATAACAGTTTAGTCTAGAATAGAACCTTTGCGAATGTTTTGGTGAACAGCATGTTTCCTGTTGTATATCAAAAATTGCACGATGGACGCAAAATAGTGGCCTTAGTGAAGATGCGATACGTGACAAATTAAAAACAAAAGGTAATAACTAAAATAATTGTTGCACAATCCAGTGATTCGAACTGAATTTGATATGGAAAATTCGTAACAATATCTAAAATTATTTCGAATTTATATCAATTGCCGACTCAAAACCTCCAATATTTTACTTATTCGATTAATAATATTCGATCCTAAAGTTATCCTACTTTAAATTCAACACACTCGCAGATCACGAAAACAGCTCAATCATCAAAATAAAATTATGTTTCTGTGTAAAGATAATTTCAGAGTCAACAGTTGAAGACATCAAAACATTTTTTATTTGTTTTATCTAATTATCAATCATAAATCACATTTCTAATCATAAATGACACAGCATGTCGTTGATGCTGAAGCAGCTTGATAATAAAATTAAATTAGATGAAGTATGTTTAGATACATAGAGAAAAAAATAATAAAGGCAATTTACCTAATAAACGTGTACGTCATGATATTTCATTGAGTAGATCATCTTCATCATCATAAATGGGGTAATAATATACTCGTACTTATTTATATTGAGTACTCATGTTGAGTTGTGTAATAAGTTTTATAGTTAGTTACAATTTTTATTCTAACCTGTTGATATGTCTAGAGATATACGATTTAGATTAAGACATCGCATTACAACAAATACAATTTTTTAAATACATTTTCTTAGAGACAAGATAGAGTAGCCAAAAATAATTCCAACAATTTTTTTAATTTTATGAGGAACAATAATTTTGAAAATGCTGAGTGCATGAGACTTAAATTTTAAAATGATTCGACCTCCAAATAGGTTTTTGTATCATTGAATCATAATAAGGAAAATCACAGGAGCACAAGGGGGGACGGGTCTCAAACAATCATAAATGCACTGCAAAATTGAAGATTTACGTACAAAGTGAACTACAACTGAACTATTGCAATTAGTGAGCAACTTCGGTTAAGTAGATTTTGAGTTATTCGGTGATAAAAGATCCAATCATTGATAAGCGCTGCTCGAATACCAATGAATGAATATTAGCCTTTCGTAAAATTGGGATCTAAGAAAACATTTAGCATTTCACAACAAAATACAATACCAGTGTCAGGGATTATGCTACTTGTAAACTCAGTAGCTGTTGGATCTCGGGAGCGAGTCAGGTTAATCAAGAAAAAATTAAAAAAAAATGTCTTGTACGTTCTTAGCTTAACCTAGTAAACTGCGGTATGTGAGAGAATCTCTAGGCGTAATTAAAACAGGAGATATGTCCATACAGCAAGGTTTTACGTGTTCCGATTTTATAGGAGAGAGCAGAGGTACAATGCTCGCTAACAAGGAAAAAAGGATCAAACACGTTTCAAAAATTGGTTTATTGATTCGTATTATTCTTTTAAAACGAGGACGGTGGGTATTTTTAGCTAAATATCTTTCATTGGTACATTCGCAGCCTACACGCACATTGTGATTGGTGATGTGGACCTACAGGAAGAATCGTCTTTGGTCAAATTTATTTAATTCTGGTATTAATTCAACACAATTTTCTCCGTGGAAGTACGAGTCCAGTCTCCGTAATGCAATTTAATTTATTCGAGTTGGCATGGTCTCCAGCATCTGTCATAAAAGACGATTCGCATATTGTGATTGACTATTTGGCGTATGTGTAAGCGTTTTAGACCAAATTCCCAGGTAGTCATCTTGTGCCTCCTCAAGACAGTCACCGATAACTAATCCTTAATTTGGATATGCAAAATGTATGAGATGGCTCCTTTATACGAGTTTGCGTAGAGCTAACAACTGCATTTGTGAAAAACAAATCGCTACGACACCTCAACATATGTCTCGGATAAATTTGGGATTTCAACAATGGCTTCGAATACGAATTAAGGCCGGTGTCTAAAAACTCTGATCATTTGGAATATTCTCGCATGAAGAACCTCCATCATCTCTTCGTGCAATTACTACAAAACACGAATTTGGAGTTATTTTACTGATCAACAATCGGTATCGTTAACTAGTAATCGGAACTAGTAAAAAATCGGAACTGACAAACTGTTGGAAAAATGAAGCTCTTAACAACCACGTTACTCGAACTAATTACGGTAATCCCATTCAGGAACTCTAGAAACCAACCACGGCACGATTCCACGCAATATGAGCGAAACTGTGGTAACGGAAGCAACGTTGTCAGAAATTGGTCAAACGTTACCCAGGACCAAAAATAGCTGGTTGACCAAAGATTGCTTTAATGCAATATAAGACAGCTACATAACGTTAACATCTCCGCAGACCAAAAAACGAGAATGGTGAAATCAATGAGCGCTAAAAGAGATAGCTTCAGATTCCTAACCTTTCAGCAAAACTATCAAAATTAATCTGGGGAGTTAAGAATAGACACCTACAATGGCCTTCAAGTACGGAGAAACTATTTTACTCCTCTTTAAATCGACCTGGATGCACCACTGTCACGAACAATTATCTCTCTTGCACGTACGATGAAGTATGCAACATTATGTCAAAATTGAGATGCAACAAGAAACTTCCTGGTGAAGATGGAATTTTATCTGAAATGCTCAAAACCAGAAATGATCTAATGTACGCTCTTCTATTAGTTATAAGGTGTACTGAGGAAATCCCAGAACAATGGAAGATGGCTCTTATTTACTCACTACTTACATAAAATGGGAGCTGCAAAGCAAATATAGGTTATAAGTGAATCTAACAACCAGACCTTCACACTAAATATTATATTGGTGAAATGTTATGAAGACATTCTTGCTCCAGTATATTTTTAAACTTCCAAAAAGCGTACCACAGCATACAGAAGAATCTCATATCTCTTTAAAACTGGCAGATATATCCAAAGTGTTGACGAATGGATTAAATTGCAAGGTAAAAATCGAAGGTATGCGGTTACGGAATTTTAAATACGCAGAGAAGAGTTTAAATATTTAGGATAAGTAATGACGGTTCAAAGTTCAGTTTCTGTAGATGAAAAATCAAGGATATTATCAGGATATCAAGATTTTCACAAACTATTATCTCGAAAAGGCAGCTAGTAAATAAGTAAGTGCACTAAAGTTATAAGGCACATTTGTTGAAATATTGCCAGAAACAAATAAATGTAGCCAAAAACACATTCATGTGATGGCTTATTTCGGAAATCACAACAAGTGTTTGGTATTGATAATTTTATTACAAATGCTGGATACGATGCCAAGTCAAAGACATTAAATTTCATAATTCCAAATATAACCTATGTACGTGTTTGATGTAAAACGGATGAGACCTTCTGTCCTGTACAACTCGAGAGCTCTTGAAAAACTTATCACATGGTTAATTGGACTACGGCGAAACGCCTTACAAAGTTGTAAGGGTCAAATAAACGAGGTGTTCATTATGATGATACATCGTGTTCACGAAGTCTCTCCAGCATCATCGTAAAGTTTAATCAAAATCCTATGAATTGTGAGTCAGATCTAATTATGATGATTTTTAACTTGTACATCGAAATTTCTATCCTTACGATTATACAGCTTACTCCGGAAATGCCGTGTTTTCATTCGTATATTCACCAGTATGTATTCTATTGGTACGACCTTATAAGAAAATGAGAATCTTGATATGCAACTACCTTCGGACACTAGGCATCTTCGAGTTTGGTTGGATACAAAGCTTACCAGGCAAAATATTGTAAAGCGAAATGCTTGAGGCAAGGAAAGTTTACTGGAAATGTATTTAGCAAGCAATACATTAAAGCATGGGCCCAAAAGAAACTGAAATGCTTAATAGTTTGTAGCGGTTTCAGTTCCTTTCTGCTACCTTATTCCATGATGAGCTAGAGCTTTTGTATTTAGGATTGTCTTGGACCTCCCATCTATTGATGTCTGGATTAGGAGGTATGCACATTTAGAAATACTTGCCTGTGTAACTTAAATAGCCATGTTCTGGTAGGTAGGCAAGGCACGATCGTATTTGGAGGAATTGAAACTTTCAACGGCTTACGTACCCTCGAACTAGTTGGGATTAGGTTATAATAACCGAAGGATCATCTAACGGTAGTCTTTTGGAAAATAAAATAAAATTTTAAAATTTATTCAAATCCATAAAATTTCTATGTTTTGCATAAAGCAAAGTAAACATGATCATAACTGAACCTGTAAACATCTCTTCGACCGATAATTGCAAAATTTGAAACCGTAAAAACTTAAATACCTTAAAAACCCTTTGGAGTAGTAAAAAATCATCATAATTGGATATGGATGGCTTCGTTATCCGAATAAATACCTCCAGCAAAAACACTAAACCAAACTTTTAGTTGCCCATCCATTGAAGTTTGCAAATTACAGTTAATCAATTTACAATTCATAATTGCGTTATCGTACACTTTAACAGAAAGCAAATTTGGATTCCTGAAAATACCACTAATGGAATCACAGCTGAAATTAAATTAAACTGAAATTAAGAGTCTTATTATCAGCCAGTAATCTAAGCTTGGATTGGAAAAGTAACGTTAATCAATCCAAAACTCAATAGGGATTAGAAAACAACGAACAACCTCGCGAAATCTCAGATACAATTTTATTTTTATATACTTTGGTGGTTAAAGTTAAGGTCCGAAATTGGCAACGCTTTAGTTTGCGTATAATGGTATAATTAGCTGTTATTGAAAATGCTGTATGCTACAGAGCCATGTTGTGCAATCTTTTGGCCACTCCTATGGCTAGACACGACATATCGATATATGGTCACCCGATCGCCCGATTTGCCACCACTCTTTTGTGATGCAGGAAAGCAATAATCTGACCAATTTGGGTAGGTATATACTAATAAAACGTATATTGAGGATTTAAGCCAATACAATTCTTTAAGAACATTCACAATTTTAATGTTGATGTGATCATAGAATATTATTTTTTCTATTTTCATCAGCACTCGTGAATTGCGTTGTTAACACAAGTTTAAAACACCACATATGCAAACAAAATCAAACGCAAAAACAGTTTGAAAACCTATACCAAACCTGTGAGGTCATACTATACCAAACCTGTGAGGTCAACTATCTCAAATCCGTAAATCATGATAATCTCAAAAACTATACGTGATTTGTTTTTAATTCTATTAATGAATCACCACTAATAAAATTTGCATCTCTGACATCCAAAGTGCGTGCTTTAATTCTTAAGCGAATACTACCAATTTTGAACGATATATATAAAATATAGCGGTTAGTTTGATTCTAGGCACACACACACAAATTAATTTTTTTTATTAAGATTAATTTTTTGGACAATTTAATTTGGAAATCCACCTAAACATTATAATTCCTAGTAAATATGCAAAGCGGTTTGCCCGTTCAACCGGATTAAATCACTTATCTCGTAACCAGTAATTTCCCTGTCCAACGTGGTAGTAAGATACGAATAGTTTTTTTCAGATACGTGTACATATTAAATTATACAAAATTTATAGTTACTTTATAATTATCGGAAGGAAATATAAAGAATATAAATTTTGCTTTAAGCACTTAGTTAATATTCTTTAAAATAATCGTCTTACTCGTGTACATAGAAATATACGAGTATGTATGCATACAACATGTAAGAACTTATTATTATTATTATTCCAATCGGACCGGAAAGATAGTTTTCTTCTCGATCAAAATCAATAACTGTCATCATAATGACGTTTCTAATGTTTTAGGGTCAATTAGCACTTAAACCGTTTATACTCGTGTAACAATTTCTTTCGAGATGTGCCTTGTCATGTAGGCGGGTTAAAAACATACATCATCTTTATGTTACATACGTGTACATTAGAAAACCTATTTATTTTCCCGGATGGTTGAGAGTGTATACTCGTATAGTTAAATACAAAATAACGGTTATAAATTAGTTTTTTATTAATTTTAATGGATTGTTATTAAAATGATATGCAGTTTTATTTCAATTTCCCCTTGGACCGGCTTTTTATTGTCTTAATATAAATATTAACATAAGACGACGAACGGTTGTATAAGCATAATGTCTTGCGCGCGCTCACTGTTTATTTATTTACACAACGTGTTCAGTTTCGCGATACATCGAACGATACATATTTTTATAATTTAAATAAAATCAAAATAATTTATTTCTATATAAACATGTCCATTTTCTATAAACAAAATAATATATTTCTGTATTTCAAGAGTGATCATTGAACTTTCATATAGTTCATGTCGTTTTGTTTCTTGGGCTTCGTATAAAATACTTGTCGAGTTTCATTTTTCAACAAAACACTCGACATATAAAATTTCTTCGGCTACATAACCCAAAATAAACCATAATTGTATCGATGTTGGTTATATGTTTTGTATTATTAACACGAATTATTAAAATATACGAAAGAAATTTTGAAAGTAGTCGACCAGTGTGATGTGCATGTCTGATGTGACTATTGCCTGAGTATATTTTAATTTTTAAAAAATTAACAAGTTGCGGAAATGCGACCGCACACAATGCTTTCAACTGTCATTAACATATCAAACTTGTCTTTTATAATAAAATAATATTTTCTATAAATTCATAGGGTCATTGCGTTGTCATATACAATTTACTTCGGTCTGTAAGACCAAGATATTGAAATCCTGATAAAAAATGAAACTGGTCCAAAACAGTTTTGAAGATCGCTGATCCCAAAGATGCCCCCCAATGCTAGGGGACAAAACCTCACGAGGTAATTAGATCGCAAATTCCCAGTAAGAAAATTGGTAAAACGACTCCGGGAAATATACTCTCAATATACGATCATCATAAAATGCATTTATCGTCATCGTGAAAATCCGATTAATTTTAATGAAAAAATATAACTGTTCTGATTTGCTTAACATTTGATAGGAAATATATTGTTACAGATTTGCCATGCCAAATCCGGTACGTATCACTGGATTGTGAATACCGTAAAAAAATTTGACGGTTACAACATCAATTCTCATAATTTGCACCAATTCCAGATTATTCCCGAATATATCGCAAATAACCTCTGAATAATTTCCTAATATTTACTGAACACTTGTCACTACTAGAATATTCCCGGAAATACCGAACATACATAACAACGCAAAAGTGACATTAAACCAATTTACACTGAATCAACCAGCCCAAGCAATCAATCCACGATGAATTACACCCAATACCAAATTCTTCACAAAACGACTCAAAAAAAATTACCAACAGATTAAATTTCCACCAGCGCTAAAACGGTGAATTTGTGAAGTAAGGTGCTGGTGATAAAATTGTTACTTGGTCTAAAACCTTTCAAACGATGCCACTTGATTTTGTTGGAATGAGCTAAATGTAACTGGTTCCAGCGTGTGATATTAGTACCTTTTCAATAATATCTAGGACGATATATTCTGTAATAAAGAAATATAGGGTGGGCCAAATAATTTTTTTTTTTAAATGCAACAAAACAAAAAGTTCTCAATTAGTTTTCAAATTTATTTTTTCATTGTAAAGAACAATCCTTCCGATTAATTATGGAATACTATTTCATTCATATGACTGCCTCGGCTGGCCTTGACGTACCCCATACGGTCGGTCCAATTTTTGAGCACATTTTCGATGGTATGCGGCATTATGTCTTCAATGGCAATGCGAATATTCTTCTTGAGAGCGTCAATCGTTGCTGGTTTATCGGCGTAACACTTATCTTTGACGGCACCCCCAAGATAATAGTCCAACGGCGTCAATGCACAGCTCCGAGGCGGCCAAATCACATCAGCGTATCGGCCGATAATTCGATATTCGAAGACAGTGTGCAAAAGATCAATTGAAACGAGTGCTGTGTAGCACGGAGCGCCGTCTTGTTGAAACTAAATGTTGCCTATATCTTCCTCTTTAAGTGTCGGGAACAAAACATTGTTTATCATGGCGCGGTAGCGCTCACCATTGACAGTAACGGCGGCTCCATGCTCATTTTCAAAGGAAAATGGTCCAATGATGCCACCGGACCAAAATCCGCATCAAACAGTCACTCGTTGACGATGCATCGTCTTCTCTACGATCACGGGCGGGTTATCCGCGTCCCAAGTGCGACAATTCTGCTTGTTTATATAGCCGCCAAGATGGAAATGCGCCTCATCCGAAAAGATAATTTTTTTGCCAAAATCGGCATCTTCTTCAAGTCGATCGCAAACCCACTCAGCGACCGAAAACGCAATGAGTGGTCTGTTTGCTTCAATTCCTGAACCAATTAAACTTTATACGGTGTCATACCAAGACCTTTATGCAGAATTCGTTGCAATGTTGTGCATGAAATGTTCAATTCTTGAGCACGATGACGAATTGACGTTCCCGGCGACTCACGCACATTCTCGGCTACAGCATCAAGATTTTCAGGTGTACGCTTGGTTGGCAGCTTGGTTCGTGTTGGTTTATTAATTAGCAAGCCTGTTTCTTTAACTTTATTCACAAAATAACGAACATATGGAGCTCCGCGTCGTTTCTTCCGAAAACCGCACGCAATTTTCGCACACATTCTGCAACATTACCGTGATTTTCAAAGTAATGTTTCAATATTTCCCAGCGTTAATAAAACTAAACTAATAAAACTAACTTTCTGTCAAATCAGAAGTGACATAACCCTTACCATACTCAAAATAACCGCTAGTTCAAAAAAAAGTTTGATGGCCCACCCGTTAGATAGTTACCATGGCCACAAAACAGTGAATTTATCAACTAAAGGTGCGATAACAAAATTGTGTTGCTTGCATTTTATAATGTAATTTCTTCCAGCGCATTTTTGATACTAGGTTGTTTCAACTAAATTTGTGACATTCTTCAAAACCTTTCCAATGATAAGAGACATGCATATATTCTAAAAATTTGTGAAATATAAATTTATGCTAAAATATTTATAATTGCTTCGTTCAAGATCTTTAAAACGGTATGCCACATGATTATATCAGAATGGGAAAATGTATCGGTACCTAATCAGCGCGACAATGGTAGAGTAGGGTACTAAGGTGCTTTAGCAGGGACCAGGGTTTTCATCAATATTAGCAGGATTTTAATAATTTGGCCTTACAAACCAAAGTTAAAAAAGGTATGTCCACCCACCCGTCTGGATGTAAGGACGTCTGATACAACAGCGGACGAGCAAAATAACGGCGTTCCGAAAGAATTTTAAACTTTCTGAAATTGCACTTTCGGAAATCATTCCTTTCTGACGAATGTGGTCGAACTTTTTAAGTGCAATGTAGTTTTCTCCGGGATAATTTCACGATACTTCACTGATTACACGAACTATTTTCTTACCCTTCAGTAATGATGAGGTTACATTATTTAACTTAGCTACTGGTTTTACAGTGGAAAGGCTGTTCGATTGTCAATGAGGCTTTGAGGTGTTTTGACATCAGTTTTAACCAGTGGAGCTTGAGTTTTGTTTGACACAAATGCTGAATAGCGACGTATTGAGCTATACTCTCTTGGACTTGGAGTGTCTTGTCATCGCTATTAGTTGGAATTATGTTTCCATGCGCATTATTGTTTGGAAACGAAAAACCCTGATGCTTGAGTCGTTTTACTGCGTCCTACATAGTGTTTAGCCGAATAATAAATTTTTATTACACTCTTATTACGATGGTACCACCACTTCTGTAATGTAGTTAGATGATTCAACCTTGTTCAAATCGACCGAAACTCCTCGAATCTAACTGCTGCGGAAGAGAGAACAACGTTTTAAACCAATTTCATCACCACGGGTCAAGTAACTGTTGAACGGATGGAAAAACAATAAAGAATGAGCATAATTGGAACGAAATTAAAAAATATTAATTCAGTGAACAACACAGTTTTCGAAGCCTCGTATCTAACGAGCTTCTATACCCGGCTTTATAGCTCGAATTCAGGAGCAACTCAAAACAATCGGGCGAAAAAATTCAAACTGACTCGGCAATTACCATCATTACCATCAGCAGTTTACCGCGGATTCTACTAATATTTCGAATTGAACGTTGTTTTACTTGGATTCGAAAATTGAATACTAATAAGGAAGGAATAATACTATAATACTAATAAGGATACTAAATACTAATAAGGATTGAATCGGGATCTTCTCTTTGAAGAGAAAATTATAGCGTCAATATCTATACAGGGTGCTTTTTATGTGCCAGGTCGATGTTTTTTTAATAACTTTTAACTTAACTATGGTCTTTACCATTTTGTATCCAACATAATGTTGGTCAAGTGGCCGACCCTAGCCGTGGCGCAAAGGCAAGCACTTTTAAGCACATTTTCATAACAGTTTCGCAGACTTAAGTGTTATATCAGCAAATGTTGTCCTTAAGCATCGATGTTGTGATTGGTTTATTGGTGTACACCTTTCCCTTCAAATGCCCCCATATGAAGTCTTATCACCACTTTTTGTCATTATTTGGTCGGGAAAAATTTTGCATCGTAGGACGAGCTGTGTGTGATGAGGCCGTCGTCTTGTTGGAACTACTTGTTCCTAATTGATCCAAATCGAGCACAAGAAATTTTTCCAATATGCCCCGATAGCGGTCACCAGTAACTGTTACAGCATTACCTTTAGCATCATCATAGATGATGCTAAAGAATCATCGCCGGCCCAAATGGCGCACCTTACAGTTTCTCTACGAGACTGTAGTGGTCTTTGGTGTTTCAGTGCCCCAATAGCGGCTATTCTGTTTATTAGTCGAAATGTGCTTCGGCGCTCATAATTATTTTTTGCCAAAAATGTTTTAATAATTTCAACTTTACGACTGTCAAACGCAAACTGACAAATCTCATCTAAAACAAAATGGCGGCCAAACAAAATCGACCTGCGGAACATAAACAGGTCCCTGTGGAGAGGGATCCGTGAAAATACTCATCCTAGACCAAAAATTTGAGTATTAACCTCCTAAAATGGATATCTTTGTTCGTAAATAATGACTTTCTTCAATTACGGTAATACAAAAACTTATTAAGGATGATTCCTCAGAAAGAGTTGGCCCTCGGATGTCATCTGAAGCTGAGAGCATGAATACTGAATATCATAGCGAACTAACCGTAATTTGTACTCTTACTATCAGGTAATATTGTGTGAGTCTGATTCTCGCCTTATCATTTGACCTATCGATTCCGATCCTCATTTTTTCCTGAAATAATTTTAATAAAGTAATATTTTCTTAACAAATGTGAAACTTCACTAAAATGACTAACTAGATTGGTGGTTAATTCGTATCAATCAATAACAGATGCTTCTATTATTCGCAAAATAAAATTAGCCTGTTATTTAATTATAAGTGGAAAACCAAGCAGAGATAATCGCCGATTATAAATATTTCATCGAAAAACTGGTTAATTATAAATACTGGTATACAAGAGGCACGCAGCATTAAATACAATAATAAAGTAGCCAAATTCCGCTTGAAATAAAGCAGCATTAATGCGACACGAATTTGGCAAAGTTAGTCTTTAACTCTAGTAGGTAACGAATCCTCATTGTTTCTACTAAACGCGTAGACAAATATATTGTTGCGCAGATTGATTTAATCTTTGCCCAGATTCAGATTTACATAACCGATTACAGAATGCATCTCAATTAAAAACTTTAATTGCATTTTCTATAAATAACACAAATTACTAGCGTTAGTTTTCCTCTAATTAGTTTTCATAAATTATAGTTTAAACTACTTTAGTTCAAAATGGGAATACTCATAACTTATGTCGTAATAAATTAATTTTAATTAATTTTAAAGATAAACAACACGATTATGTACGTAAGTTATAAAAAGATGTGCATGTACATTGTACATATTTTACCTGTACGGATTTTACATAGCACAATTATCCAATCCAAATAGTTTCGGTGAATAGTTTTGTTTAGAATTAGGTTACCAGTTTCTCCAAACGATTAATTGAAAAACTGTAAAGCGTAACCTCTTTTCCTACGTTTGGAAACCCAGTATTAAATTATAATTTGGATATGGATATGCGCTAAACTTTAATTTCAAGCAATAGCGCAAAATTTATTACCAATTTTTTCGTATTAATGTATCCATTGTTCTCGGGTGATGCTATGCGGGATAATTACCTGAAAATTAAAGAAAAAAAATCATTATAGCGGAAATATATTTAATATTATTTTAACTAAAACAATAAATTCATTCTAAGGAAAGTAGGCAAGCAGCAATGTCAGTTATTAGCCTAGTTCGGCTACAGAGATTCAAAAAATATCATTTCAAATATGATTCAATACAAAACATTTAAAATATTTGCAAATTTAAAAAAATTTGCATACGGCAAACAAGAGTTTAACCTTTCAAATGACATACGTTTGATTCCCAAACGGATTGGTAACAATAGATTGTTTTGAATAAACCTTGTTCATTGAATTCGTTGAGTTTGAGACACTCTGAATTTCCAATAACAGGGCATCGTAGAGTTGGTACCAAAATTCCATTATGGTACATACGGATGAGTGATGGCATATAGAACTTATTCATTACACCCATAGATCTTGAGTGCCTTATTTTTACCGACCAATACCAAGAATAGCAGAGTTTGTCTAAAATGTCACAATTATCGGATGAGTTCTAGACTTAATCTTTCAAATGAGATAGGCTTGAATTCCAAACGGATTGGTAGCGAAAGATTTTTTGAGTAAAACTCGTTCATTAATTTTATTGAGTAGCACACTTTGAATTACCAATAACACACATCTTAGAGTTTGCCCCAAAATTTCATCAAATACAAATGATACCTATGGCCTTAAGGTTAAGGCTAAGCCTATAAATAATATCATAATTTGTTGTATACAGCTAAGAAACCTTTTTTAATTGCTAGTTTCTTTCAAATTGAGTAATGCAATCTCTTTTTGTCACAAATATTTAAATGAGAATGCAGTATCAATGTAGAGGATTATAAGAAAAGGAATTTTTATTTTGATGAGTTTTTTTTATTGCACTCAATTGTTATAAGAAATATTCTAACAGTGTACTTACAAACTACTACAAATTCATTTTTGTTAATTGTTCGAAACGATACTATACCATGTAACAGGTTTATAAATCTGAACTAATGAGCGACCTCAACTGTCTTCTAGCCGGAGGGCATATCAAATGTGAAAATTTCAAATCAAATCATCGATCCCAATGAAATTAGGCGAGCGTACCAGAAGCAACAAATGGTGTAACAGATTTGCAAATTCACCACAGCATAAGTCATGAGATGAAACAAAAGTAACAGAGAAGCCTTTTTATGGAAATGTTCCCACTTCTGAATGAAAAATAAGGACACATATTTTACAATTGAAAACATTTAAATAAGACTTGTTTGAGTAATTTTAGCAGTGAGTTACAACAAAAACGAAAAGATTGTTTTCACACTCTTTATGGAAATGCTGGCCAAATGACTACTAAATCAAATTTGAAATTTCTAAAGGAACAACAAGGTGTCTTACAATTTTATGAAAAAAATTTCGAGTAAAACTTGTTTCAGTAGTATTGAGTTAAAGCAATAAACCCACATATCGTTCTCTAGGCCTCGTTATGGAAATGATGGTCAGACGTCTGTCCAAATAAAGGAGCCACTAGTATATTTTTACTGACAACCGACTAATAAGAATTCGAAATACTGTTATCAAATAAATATTTAGAGCCATAATATGTATGTCCACTCAAATAAGCCGGATGACATTTCTAACTTGAATAAGTTGGTTAAATAATTTAAGTATTGAATGAAAATAATAAACGCGGAGATCGTTCGCAAATGGCTCAATTAAATTGAATACTAAATGTGGCTTTTCTAAACGGAGAACAGCAGACCTTTTAAAAACCTTAAGAGAAAATTTCGAAAATGATTGTCTGTCGAAATTTAAGCTGGTTCTACCGGCTTGAGTATAATTTTAATTTGGATAAATTACGGATATGTTATAGAGTTTGTCATAACATACAACTACGTCGAAATATTAGAATTAGGATAAGATGATGAGTGTTCATGTTTGCTCTGGCAAATGAAGCCGATTCGTTTTGAATGGATTTAATTTTGATAAAATTCGGATATTGTAAAGTTTATAGCAAAATAAAATTATACGGAAATGTTAGCCGCCTTAATCGTTTTTTATAAAAATGTCAAGAAGTATGTAAGAAAAACTGAATTTATTCCTTTAGTTCAAACTTTTCGTTTCACACGAAATTACAGTTAAAAATCGAGGTGGATATGTTAAACTTTAGTTTAGTGTAAATATACCTAAAATCCACGGGTTTGCCTGAGTCACCATTTAGGGATCTTTACAGTAAAACAATCAAATGTTTCCACCTATTATTCCAAATTAGCCAAGCAATTTAAATGTATTGATCAATTCCGGAATCAAAGTTACAGAATATTTGTTTTCTTCGCTTGGAAATGGGCCTAGGATCATTTGATTATACGCTGAACTATCACGTTCATATAGTGGTATTTACGAAAAATCTGCGACAGCTGAAATTTATTTATGCAAATTCAAACTATTAAATGAACCCCTTCTATTTGGCTCTCGGCTTATTTAATTCTCTCTCGTAAATATAAAATTTGTATATAGGATCTACGTTTTCGATTTGTTCTGAACTTCGGGAAAACATTTTCTGTATCCAAGAAATACGAAAAATGATTTTTTGTGTTTCCCTGCACATTTCAACAGAAGCGGATATACTCGTACATGTATGATTTTTCTTATTAGAATTTTTATTAATTGATCGTATAAAAAACTTATGATTTTTCAGTTCTTTCGACAATGACATTAATTTTCTTCTAAATTACGTCATTCCTCAAACATATAAATAAATTAGGAAACACAATTCCATGCACTGCCTATTTTAAAGCAAAAAACTTAAAAACTGAAATTTGTCAAGCTCTACAAAATATGGGTTACCTCGTTACTAAACAAAAATAACATTTGCTAAAAGACATTTTATGACTTTGGTACTGTTTTTTGGCCCCACTTAGTTTACTTATTTTGTTATTTATGATTATAATTTTTTACTACTGGTATATTTTCAATAATTTTTTTTGCCGGCCTATTTCAGTTTTTTTGCAGCGAAAGTTGACAAATTTGGGGAACCGATGCAAATTATTAAAGTTGTTTCTACATCATTTGAAAAAACTGTAATCTTTTAAGCAGACAAGCAGCATATCATATTTTTATGACCTCTTGTTTGGTTTCTAGAGAGCTTCAATTAAAAGATACAAAATGTTCAACCTTTTGCAGCTAAATTTATAAGATTAAAACCTAAACCATAGTTGTAGGTGTTCTAGTTCGGCTGTCAGGATTGACCAAAAAGGTAATATGAGCCATTATACTAAAGCCGTAGAATTTCTTTTAGTAAATGTAATGCGATAACCCATGTTTTGCAGAGCTTGAAAATTTTCGGTTATATACGTTTCTTCAATTATAAAACTATCAGGGAACGAAATATGATTTTTTATTGTGTTTGTGGAATAAACAAACTTAAAAAAACTCATCAACCGGAAATTTTTTCAAAAGTTAAAAGTAGTAGAGGTTTTGCGAAAAATCGTTATTTCTCTCACCCAACCAATCAAAAATCTGATAATATTAGGAACCTTTTGTGAAAAAGGTTTTTAAAAAATTTTGAGAAGAGAACATATTTCTCAAGTTTCATAAAAAACGAAAGAGATGAGGACAGAATCCAGAGTCGTTTTCGTGTCATCGCTGGAAAGAGATCTCTGAAATTACTGAAATGTAGGAAACGAATTGACACAAATTTGATAATTAATAAAAATGTAACTGATAATATTCTATAGCTTTTTGTTAATTTATAAGAATTTTGGTGACAGTTTATTTAGTAAAACATATTTTTTGTATTTTGGACAAACAAAGGGAACTGTTAATGATTTTACATTAAATTTATTTGAATTATCACTACGCTCGCCCCACACTAAAATTTAAAAACGTCCTGTTTGGTCGTAACGAGATATTTAAATCGAGTTTAAGATTGAACTACAAAATTCCAAAAGATAAATTAAGTTTTGAACACAGAATTAACAGGGAGGAACTCTCTTACTTATTGGATTAGCGGCCAGCTATTCATAGATGTCACTAGTATTTTACCTTAAACACTTACTAATCATTAGCAATATAAAGGGCAAGATTTTTAATAAATGCCAGGATTTTATCTCCATAACGGTGCAAGATAGGAAAAAAATACTTATATTCGTATGTAATCGAAATTGTTCAATATCGAGGTTGACATTTATTGGTGATCTTGAATGACCTTGAAACACATTAGTTTGTGAAATATTGACGAAAGCCAATTTTTTTAAATCAGAACCTATACTTTGTACTTTTTGATTGAGTTCAAATTAAATAACAAATTTTCTGTATTCGTACAAAATTTCAGAGATATGAGCTCTGACACTGTTCTAACACCGTTTCATTATAACGAGAAATCAAAATAAATAAAAACAAAATTCTAATTTGATTTTGCAGTCCCTAATTTAAAAATTTGCTTAATAAAACAAAGAAGAATTTCTATTTATTGGGTACACAAACTAGTCTCCGTCGATTTTATCAAAAATTGGACACTTATTGTGGAAAACGATAGGTTATGTTTTATTCAAAGTATTGTCCATCGCTAGCCACTACTTTTACCCATCTTTCTAACAGCATACGAATACCACGTTCGAAGAACGCTTCATCTTTTGAGGTTACCCATGAATCAACCCAATTTTTGGTATCTTCGTATGATATGAAGTGCTGCTCAGATAGGCCATGCGTCATCGATCGAAACAAGTGGTAGTCAGACGAAGCAATGTTTCATGAATACAGGGTAGAACTTCCCAACTGAGTGTTTCTAAGTAGGTTTTGACTGGCGCCGCAACTTAACATTATCATGCAGGAGGATAATTTTATCGTGTCTGAAGTAGTGTTGGCGCGTGTTTCCTTGAGTACTTAGCTCAATCTCATAAATTGTGTTCGGTAGAGCCCCAGTAATCATTTCCTTCGGATTTAGTAAATCATAATAGTCGACACCAAGCTGATCCCACTAAATACACAACATGAGTGACTATCACCAGTGACTATGCGATGCAAAAAACCGTTTGTTTATGACTTGCAACCAGCATTTCACATGAAAAAATCGGCATTCAACATCTCATATGGAACCCAATTTCCTTGCTTTTGAATCACTCCTATTGATTTTAAACGATGTGAAATTGCTTGTTGAATCACTCCTAATGTAAATGCAAGTTGTTCTTGCGGTTGGCACGAATCTTTATCCAATAATGCTTCCAATTTCGCGTCTTCGTACACTTTCTTTCGACCTTCCGCTTCCTTATTTGTCTTCGACATCAAATTCACCATACTTATACTTTTGAAACCACTCTCGAGAACTTTTCTCAACATATGCTTCTACAAGCAATCGATGTGCCTCATCTAAAGATTTCTTCAAATTAAAGAAGTAAATCAAAGTTCCATGATAATGATACAAAATCGCTAATATTTTAAGGTTATGTTGCTGACAGATGTCCAACCTTAGGATATGACGTTTTACATCGGGCAATTTTATCCATAACTTACTGGTGACACCATCTTTTGTCGAACGGATTTGGAATACCTAATATTTGTATTTCTCGTTATAAAGAAAGTGGCGGCGCCGAATATCGCACACCAACAGGGGTCATAGTCGCACTGGTGGGATTCAAACTTTGTACCTTCCGACCTAAATATCACAGGTTTAACCACTGCGCCATTGGGGGGTCTGGATCTTCAAAATATTAATGTGTACAGCTCGGAAACCATAGCGGTAAAATTTTTCAAGATATGTTCTTCTACTCAAAAATAATAAAACGAATTCCAAACCATAAATATTTCCCAAATTTCTTATCAGTAAGACTATCAATTAGAAAACCAACCGAAAAGATCATTTAAATTTCATTTAAATTCGCTAGTTCCCTACCATAATTCAAATCCAACGAGTAATTGAACTTCAAAGAACAACCAAGCCGACAACTTAAAAAACACTTATAAGATTGAATTCTGCAGGAATGTTCTCTTATTTAAAAAAGGAGGTATAAAAAATAAAAAGAAATCTGAATCTAAAATAAAACCGGAAATTCTCTTTTATGGTAGTGCTGCCACTAGCTGAAAGTGCCAGCATAACTTTTCTTGTTTTCCGTTGGCAAATTTTTGCTATCTTATATAGCACACTGGAATAACATGGAAGATCGTAATTGCAACATTTTTGACCAAAGTGTGTTTGTAGTTGTGTTTATAGAGCCATTTATGATAATTACAGTTGTAGTTGCATTTATAATAGTTTATAATGAATCCATTACAACCAAATTAAATTTACATAAATTAATTTCGCATGTTTTCTGCCCTGTTCCTGAAGTGAACGAATCTGCAGATAGTTTGAGCTGTAGAAAGAATTTGAACTCTTGGCTTTCTTGACTACACGTGGTACCACTTTTGCAACCATACACTTTTCAAATCTACAACGTGTAAAATTTATTAGTTAATTTAGACATCAAATCACGATCGATACGACAATTTTTAGCAGGTGGATTATGTATCGGTTTTTTACTATCTCCAATTTGCCAAAATAGTTTGTGACATCTTAATAATTCGAAATGACACAAATATTTTACTAAAACGAAGCATAAACATCAAAACGAAAATCTGCTTTAACATAAATTAATCAAAATTAAATATTATGACAACCATTACGATCAAAACATGAATAAAATTTTCATCATTTTTCAACTTTGAATGTTATATTTCATTTATATTTCCACGGCAGGCAAACTATGAATTATTTAAAATTCGCACAAGAAGTCGCGAGAAAAGCGCGCGGCATTCCAAATACTATAAAAACCGCACAAATTTCGGAATTTTGATATATGTATAATTTTGGCAGTAATTCAACATTAAATTAAAACGAGTTAGAAAAATATGTTTTGTGTATAAATGCACAATTATACAGTATATAAAATTTTCATGAAAATTATAGAATATATTTTTCCCGGGCTATTTATAGATCTAACTATAAAAGAAAATATTTTATATGGTTTGACTGCGCGGCTTCAAGACAAATTGGATAAATGTTACCTCAAGCATCTACGAATTGGAAATATTTTCGATGATAAGCCACCACATTAACGAGATAGATTATATATTTATAGAATGGAGCACCCTTTATAACGCACTGTATACATTATAACGTATGTTGTATATCTTGCGATGAAATGAAAAGAAAGAAAGGGAAACAATTTTCAATTTACTGCAGGTGAATTTTAATGGATTTCTTGTTTTATTTTCGTACATACGAGTTTTTCCTTAGCATGCAGTTCTTCTCGTTTGTTTAAAATTAACTTTTGTGTTACATAATAATAATAATAATAATAATAATACGAAACTTGTGCGAAAACCTTATTGAATAAATTTCCAGTTGAGATTTTTCCCTTATTATTTGATTTGAATTGCTAACCATAACAGGAAAATGCTTCAGACTAATAAATCTTTTATTATTGTTAAGGAAGTGGTGTGAAGTCGCTTCGATTGAAAATGTATGTATGTATAGGGTGGTACAATGCTTCGTTCATCTACTCGATATACAATTTTTCAACTTCCTAAATTTTGTACTACTAGTAGAGAACACTTATCAACGTATACCTGTAAACGTAATCATAAAGTTTTCTGTCGATTGGCGAATTGGTATGGCCGATCCATTGGGCGATAGTACTCATGTGCCACAACCTTAAATAGGATTTTCCATAGACAAGACAATTTTGATCTGCCAAATGCAATAGATTTATTCACCATTTTGGGAAGATTTGGCGAATATTTATTCATATGGCATGGAGAGACAACCAATATTCAACTACTTATTGCGAATCATCTGCGCTAAGCGCAACCTTGTAGTTATAAATATGCTAATTAAGATTATAGTTAGCAGCTATAGGATGATCCTATTTCTCATTCAACTGGTACCTCTATAACAATTCACCGAAAATGATATTTCAAGTTAGTTCATCGGAAAATAATTAACCGAAAACTGCCATTCATTGAAAACAAAAATTCACCGAAAGCAGAAGGTCGTGAAAGCTACAGTTCGATGAAAAACGCTCCGCTTTGCATAATATTGCAAAAAACATTTAATTTCGAGATAATAATTTTTTTTCTTATTATTATTACAAAATCCGGAAGATGATCCAGCCATGAGCGGAAAAAGCATGTCAAGTCGCTACTTAAATAAACAACCCAGCTCTATAATTAATCCCCAATTGACCGCCACCTAAACGAACTCAGTATAGATTTCGGTGAACTATCGGTTTCGGTGAATGGTTATTTTCGGTCAACTGTCCTTTTACAATTGGTCGCGAACCATATTTTAGCGTAAACGATAATTCATGAAAAACTAAAATTTATCGAAAACGCCAATTCAGCGAAATCGACAATTCACCGAAAACGGTAGTTTTCACCACAAATTACAATTTACCGATATCATATAAGTATAAATAAATAATTAATAGACGGTTACGGTTCTGAAAAATGGCCATGGAATTAAGCAATTTCTCTGCCGATGATGGATAGCCACTTTTAAGGCGACTTAAACGTTAATAAACCGATTATTGTGATACTCGCTTTGCATGACTGAGAAACATCTTAGCCCCATTTAATTTGCTAGGGAATTCCAAGTTATTTTATAAAACGGCCGGAACTAAAAAGGTTCCGCTTTCAATGTCTGAAAAGATTAAAGAGCAAACCATATGTTCTATGAAACGGAGCAATTGCAATTGGGTTCTGTGACAAACCATATTACTTTGATCCAACGAATGGAAAGCAAGTTGCCAGATAGCAAGAACCAAATATGTTCGAGGGATCTAATTCTGGCAATTACGCCTTGTACAAGCCATGGTCGCTAGGCTTGTTAGAACCGTCACTAGAATTCTGAGATGTTTTAATATTAAACATTTGCGTATTTGGTTAAAAATACTATTGGGATCAATGATAAAGCGCTGGTACGAATGGCTAGACATACTCGTGACTTAAGAAGCTTGAAAATAAATTTTTTATTGCAATCTTCAGAACTAAATTGGTTTAGTTGTAACATCGTGACATTATTTCACCGGCACAGAAGATTAATAAGACGTGCCCATGATCTTAGCTTGAATCACCGAACTACATGTATTGAAACTACCTGACGATCTAAGGTTAAGTGTGGAACAGGATCCTATGCCCCGCACATAAAATCGTTCGATAGCCAACTGAATCGAAGATAAAAGACTTGGGCAGTTTATTCTTGAAATCCTGAGATATTTGCAAATCTATCATCCCTGCGAATAAGCTACCAAAAGAGATTTTGAGAAGTCATATACTGATTTCTTGTATTAACGATTTGAAATTTTCGAGAGTTAGCCGGGGCTGCATAGGACAACTCTCACGATTTTCCAAAAAGGAATAATTTGGGTCGGACATTAAAATAACGTCATAATTTAGAATTCAAGGTAATTTCTAAATGTTTGACACAATATTAATGGTGCTCGCAAAAGTGTGAAAGCAATAGCAGCCAGCAATAGTACCGGTGAGCAGTGGATAAATTGATTAGTTCATTCGGAAATTGGCAATACTCCAGAACCACTTTAATGTAATTTAACTTAAAAAATAAAGTTTTTCTAGAACCGCATCATGGAATTTCATACGGTTCACCCGAAACTTGTATTGAAATTGTATTTTTAACATAAAATCCATTTTCACATTACTCGGTTGAAAAGTTTATCGGCTTGATTTATTTCGTTTTGTAATCATTACAAACCACCTACGGAACTCATATTGGAATGCCAGTTTTCTCAACTAAAGTTAGCAGTAGTTCCAGTTCAATAGGCAATTTACTACAATCACATTTTTATCTGTAATAAGCCGAATTCCTCCCTAGTCAGTTTAGAAATGGCTTTGCTCCATTTAGATTTGGTGATTTTTAGAACCCCAAGTTTTATTCCAATTAGTTAAGAAATAGGCTTCCATCATTTCAATTTGACCAGTTGTTATTTTTAGCATATTAACCGAGTTCAACCCCATTAGGATAATATTCTATATTCTATATTATATTGAAAGGTTAACTCTATGTTGAGCAAGAGACATTATGAGTAACATCGCACACCATCAATAAGGTGATATTGGAGCCAGAAACCAGGTGAGTATCAGTGGATAATACCTCAAGGTGTGCGCAATACACCACTCCAAGTACTCCTTGTTCCGTTTCCTCCAAGTTTTTTAACATTAACGTTAATTCAATCATGCTTATTAAGCACTAAACGAACGCTTTAGTCGTTATTATTTCCTGTTGCTGTTATCAAGTTGATTATACTCGTAGATGTCATGGTGAGGTTTGAATTGTGTCAAAAAATCTCAAATTGGGTTTCGCATAGACCGCCTTCGCGTGGCGATCGCCTGTAGCATTTCCAAACTCTTACTGCATCTGCCGCTAGTTTTTATTGCTCGTTGTTTCAATAAAAATTTGTTAAATTGCCACTGATGCTGCTGTAAATCACGTTGCAATTAAAACCAAAAGCTGCAATCTTTTTCCAGTAGCTAGTTATATTGTAATAGACCAGATTTTTAATTTTAATGTTACCTTAGAGGTGGTGATTGCCTAAATATTCAAAACATAAATCTGCCTAAAGGTTCAGTAAATACATGCTGCTTGTGCCGAATCCACTAGACCACTGACCTTGATTCTGCTCTTAATTTGTCTATGAGTTAATGAAGATTTTGGTGCAGGGATTGGTCATGTGCCTGAGAACGCCTATAACCCAGGGTTGTGAAGCAAACTTGATGAAAGTGATGATGCTGATGCTGAAAGTGTTGAGCTAAAGGAGAAAATCGAATACGCATTGCAACGCATGGATAATGTACGACGTACAGAAAAATGAGGAACTCGTTGCAGGTGCGGCGATACTCTCGGATGATACCGAAGAGCAATTGTGTCAGCTACTATTGAACGGGATAGAAAAACATAACTTGAACGAATGCTGGTCAGATCGATATGGGATTATTGGAGTGGTTTTCTTTGGATCGGATGAAGTTCTAAGGCTAAGGCGAGTTGAGATTGCAGATGGTCCACCAATTATGATTGTTAGAGCAGCAAGGGTAATCGGAAGCGGTCATTGGTATTGGCAATTCATAGGAAGGTTATGGAGCGAGCGCAGTTTGCGTTTCGGAAAGGGATCCTGCACTTTCTCCATGAAAGATCAACATTACCTTTAAATATAGGAGAATACCGCCAGTAGGAAAATATGTGAAACATATATATCAAGGTTGTTGTAGGAACTGGCATCGAGGCATTGTTGACAATGGGGGCATTGACTATTTGTAAAGATGATAGTATAGAGACGAAGAGATGTGTGAGCAGATGATGCTGAGTACGGAAAAGACGCGTGGCGTGCCAGCAGTGATGGAATACACAGGCTTAGGTGGAGGGCCAATGTTAAGATCACGCCTATTGGTTTGGTGGGCAATTAATACAGCGTGGGCGAAATATTTATTCACCAAAAATTCCTCATTTAAGGTTTAAAACAATATTTACATTTTCGTAAAATTAGTGATAACTAGGATAAAGTAGTAGCGTTAGAGATAGTTTTTTACCGTTTTGTTGTATAGTCGATTAAAGTAGTCTGGAAGAGAACCGTCGAGAATACTTCCAGGTGAGTCTAAAATATTCGATCGGTGTATAAATACGCGTTCAAGTCTTAGTCAGTCATTTGGGAGATACGGTACGCGATAGAGTAAAAGCGAAAGTGAGAAGCTGGAAAATAATAAGTGCGTTAAGTGAAAATAGTGATGTAATTAAAAATTGTAAATGATGTATCAAGTGGGTTAATAAATAATATGTTGTGGTGTTTTAGTGTTAGTGGATATTGGGAAAATTATTCTTAACAATAATAATAATTCTTATTACGGTAGTGGTGTAAGTGTGTGAGAAATTATTTCCGGTGTTTTCGATAATCACAATCCAGTGATACGACCTTAATTTGACAGGACAAATTCGTTACAACATATTTCAACTGTCTAGATTTTTTATAGGTGACAATTTAAAGATTATCGCTGGTGCGGTCTTTTATTGATTTTGAGGATGAAAATGAAACTCTAGTACGAAATTGAAAATGAAATAAAATTTGTGCTAAAAAATTATTTAAAAAATTCACTGTGAAATTTGTTATTTTTTCAATTGAATTTTATTTTCAAAATAAAATTATAAAATTGGACACGTTTCTAATCGTTGTGTCATCGAATCTCGAAATACCTACCGATTCTACCTGACTTTTTTAGCTTTTCGGGAAAGTAAAGTATAATTATATTTAGAAATTGACCATCTTTCACGTTCATCAGAGTTGCGTAACGTTCAATGCAATTCGTGGAATGTCTACTGATCAGAACTCAGATATCTACAGGATCGACGCTAACAATTTTGAAAATAATAGAAAATCTAAAACTCCTTGAACCATTAAGCAATAATTGTGATCATCAGAAATGTATCCCATTCGTCACATATAAAAAAACCGGATATCTCCAGGAGTGTTTGAAAACATTTGTAAAATACTTCAAAACACATAAAAAAATTTAAATTCTAAAAATAGCGAAACCCGCCAGAGTTCTCCTCATCCTCGTCACTTACATATATCACAATTTACCTAACCATTTCATAATCGAGGTCGGATTCCCAACAGCATTTATAGTTGTCCAATTATTTAAATAAATCAATTAAAATGGGTTCGTCATTTATTTGGGAATGTCAATTTAAAATCCAATTGTAAAAATTGTTTAAATCCTGTAGAAGTAAATAATAATATTTTTTCAAAATCTAGGATCTTCAAAATCCCAAAAATCATTGTTAGGCTCAAGATTAATGACCCATATTCACCCTATCGATATACCGTGGTAATGGCCAAATGAAAATATAAATACTAATATACACATAGCAAAATTCATTAGAATCGGATACCAATCACTATAAAGATAGAGTATTGAGTAACCTATTCGAAAACGTGGGTGAGAACCTGTGGACATCTCTAGAAACGGCGGTATAAAAAATATAAACTTGTTAAAAATTTTAAAATTTTATTAACCATAGCAAGGTACATCAGAGTAACGAGTAACGTTCACCACAATTTTAGTACTGGCCGGGCTATCAGAAACCAAAGGCAAGAATCGGTAAATATATCCATGGATTTACAATAAAAAAATGTTAAAATAAGTATAAGTAAGTTGATTAGGGATTAAATCTAGTTTATACCCTATAAGAAACTAATTTTACCTAACTCAAAAAATAAATTAAAAAATAGACAAAAATTATTAAACCGTTAAAACGTGTATAAAATTTAAAAAAAGGTGTTCAGGGTACCGTATTGGTCACCTCGAGAGTAGTGAGTTATCTGATTTAATTGTGAACACTGGCCGCAGCCTGTAAATATATTTAGCTCGGCCGTTATAAAACTTGAAATATTTATAAAAAATTGTGAATTTTCTAACATCTATAAAACATAATAAAATCAATCATAATTAAATCTAATTCACTATAGACCCAATAGATTTGATGATCTACTTCTCGGCCCTCCTCCTCCACATCTCCAGGATTGGCTGGAATATTGTTTGAAACCCACTAAAAATGTTCAATTTCTAAATATAATGTATAATAGACCGAACCTGATATTTCACTTAGATCGCAGCCGAAAAGTTAGCTAGCTCTGTAGGTATTTCAAGATTCGACGGCACAACATACAGAAATGGGTCCAATTTTACAATTTTCTTATGAAATTAAAATGAATTTGGAAAAAACACATTTAACAGTGTAATTTTATAATAATTTTTTTAGCACAAATTTTATTATCATGATGAATTTACAAAAAACATAGAAGGCTTGTTATCAGAAAAAATGTTATTTATGTGGTTTGCTAAGTCAAGCATAAAACTAAATTATTTTTATTACACTATTCATACGAACAACTAGTAAAACTGATAATTATTAAACTTACTTTTATCGAATTACCACAATAGTAGTGTTTGTAGCGCGATTTGGCACTGTCTTAACAACAAGTGAATTCGAAAGAACGGAAGATTTTCGAAAAACAATTCACTTGAAGAACACGAACGGAAAATATATATACTTAGTGGATTAGTTTCAGGTAGTGTAGGAAGGAATAATTTTTGAGTTAGAATTATTCATCTCAAATATATCACGTTTAATTAATCTTGTAAATACTGACAACCGACAAGATATTTTGCACAATTTTCATCACGTTATTTCCCCCACAACATACTAACTTGTCACTTTATAAAAATTTCGCAAACATCTGTTGTACTACACGCAACCCATAACACATAAAAGTAATTGAACTAATTGATTATCTGTCACGGTTCCAAATGTGTCAATATACAGCAGTACCCATCAAATTCAGAATTATTATTTTTTGTGTGTTTGCCTTCTGTCAATCAAACAAAAATTTTCACAATAAAAATTTTGAAATTTTCAGCATAATCTCGAGTAATATACGTCAATAAAATATATTTCTATATATAGCTATTGCTGACCTAATTCAAATTTACGTACATCAGTCTAACCCACAAAATGCAACAGCATCTCTCTCTCTATATATAGAATGAAAATTGCACAAAAAAAGAAAATTTTTCCTTTTCTAGTCGCATAATTTTCACACAAGCGCATTTTCATATTCACCAACTACACACAGAGTTTTACTGCACCGAACTATAAAAATTCCAAGGATCATCCTTGAAAATATGCAATTTATTTATTTGGTCCAGATACCATTTTCCTGCTATCTCAAAACAGAACACAATGTTCCGCATTTTAAATTTGGTACATAAAAAATCCTTTAACCAAAAACATTAAAGGTTGCGAAATATGTAAAATGCAAGACACAAAAAATGTTTTATAAGCACAAGACATAAATATTGAGATTTGAGACACTCGTGATTGTTGGTTGGTGTATCGAAATGTAACCAAAAAATTTCATTCGTATAATAAAATGAAAAAGAAGAAAACTTATTGATTTTCTTGTTGCTTATACACTTCGTATTTATAGTTTGTAGAGTACAGAAGAAGGTTTTGTTGTGTCTGAAACAGCAACGAATGATTTAATATTAAATTTTATAGTTTTTGGGGATGTGAAGTTTAAATGCTATACATGTTGACTCACTGGAAGAACAGAAATTCAATTATGTCTTGAATTTCGTATGATTTGAGACAAAATATTTTATTGCTTGATGTGAAATTTAATTGATGAAGTTTGTTTGCGGCAAAAATATTTTGATAGATTTTGATTGATTGACTGATTTTGGTATATTGGCAGAACAACTGCGTGGTGCGGACTAGATATAACGTTGATGCGGCAATTGACATTTAACTCGCTTGTGTTTTATGTAATTGGCTTGGATAAATATTTAGATTGGATTTTAGTTTTCTTGTTTGATGTGATTGAACTAAACAGTGTATTTGAAATTTCATAAGTAACTTAAATAGACTAAAATTTGACGGCTTTTATAAATAAAACGGTTTGTGGTTTGTTAATTCGAGAAGATTTTATTTAATATGTGGTAAGCCTTTAAGTTAACTTATGGTAAATTTACGAATGAACCAGAACATTTTTAAAATTTCGTTTAAACTCGAACATTTTTACTCTTTCCTTAAATTTGTATTTGGTTTTTAAAATCTATTAAAATTTTAATTTTCCGCACTCGTGCGAGGCAAACAAACCTGTTTGACGGATAGAATCAATTTGGCATTGAAGTCACAATATATACTAACTCATATTAATATTTCACTCATCGCTTACGAAGTTGATGAAAACTTATTCACGGTTAGTCAAGACATAATTTCTTTCAAGAAAACATGTTGCTTGACATTATACGACATTAAAATTGGGTGGACTACATTTTACAAGTACTTTGAAGTTTATGCACTAAAATAATGCGCGAATAATAGCCCTTTCGTATATTAAATCTGAAATGGTATTAATCTCGGCTTCGATAGCCGAAATTTCAGAATTCATTAAATAAAACTTTTATTTTCTCGCTTATTAGGAAGAATTGTTTAAAACCATGAACTCTAATCGCTATTCGATTTCTAACGCAAAGTATTCGACATCTAGTGATTTTTTTGTACTACGCCAAAGGTGGTAACGTCTTATAATAAAAATAATCTTAGCAAGTGTTTCAAATTAGAAACAAATATTGAGCACCTTTTGCTTATGGAACGTGTAGTGGCGCTTAAAAATTGCAAATGCTTCAGAATACTACTAAATCAACGGGTGTTTCTAAATTTTATGTTCTTACCGGGCATTGTAGGCAAAACCCAGTTGTATGCCTGTTTTCCGAATATTATGGTTTTTGAATCTCGTCGATATTTTTATTGTTGATGAACTTATAAAGGGTGACACAAAGTCTAGTGTTTTAAGAAACCCTATATTTAAACTTCACATAACAGTTCATTTACATCCAGCAATCCAGAGGAATGTTCAATATGAAACAGATTTCCCAAAATTAAGAACCATTGCAATCGCTTTCTGGCACTCGATAATCCTTGAAGCCGAATTTTTTTCACAATTGGAAGCCGGACCCTACCTGAGAATCCCTTAAACAAATTTTTCCGATTTCAGAACCCATCGCAATCGATTCCTGGTACTCAAAAACACCTTCACAAATTTTCTCCAAAATCGTGCGAGTTAATATAAAAATGGATCCCGTAGGACTCTCTACTCAAATTTTTCCGAAATTTGGACCAATCGAAATCGAATTCTGATACTTGAAAATCCTTTATCAATTTTCATCAAAGTCGTTTGAACTGAGAAACAATAAATTAAGATGCCAGGGCCTCACTAGAGAACCCTCTAAACAAATTTTTCCGAAATCAGATAATGCAAGCATGACATCCCGCCGTAACGCAAGTAAAGCAATATGAAGTAATATTATGAAACATAATGCAACATAACGCCCGACATCTAATTAATAGAATTCGCATGACGCAACATGATGAAATGCAATGTAAGATATTATGATGCAAATTGCTCTAGCACGGTGGTCCACGGTGCATCCATCAACAAAGTACAAATTCAGGATATCGCAACTAGATGCAACATCATACAACGTAGTGCTATCGTACGCAACATGGGGCAATATCACTCAACATGCAGCAACATTACGCAACATGGTACAACATTCACCAACAAGGCAACATATCGCAACTTCATCAAAATCATTCGAGCTCGAAAAATTAAAAAAACCGAGACCCTAAACTAAATTTCCTAAAAACGGAACCAATCGCAATCGATTTCTGCATCACTCGAAAACGACTGCGATAACTCCGTTTCAACAGTTTTAGGTAGTTCGTAAACCCCATTTCAACAGTTGTTAAAGTCGTTTGAGCTGAGAAAAAAAAATTATAAAATAAACCCGGTCTTAACATGAGATCCTCAAAACTGGGGCTTTTCCTGGTAGTAGGAAATTGGGAAATAATTTTCATAGCATTTTTGTCTAAATTGTATTTTTCTGCGAAACAAAGATAATTGGAGAATTATTTTTTCACTTGGAATAAATGTTTCCAATTAACTTTGTTTCGAAAATATAATATTTACACCAAACTAGTTTTATGAGTAGGCCAGCAAAATATAATTTAGATAAAACTGCAATGACAATAGTTTTCCCATTCCCAGGGAAAGCCAAAATACTGTTACTCGAATACCTCCCCTCAACAATTTTCATCAAAGTCGTTTGTGCCGAGAAACACAAATTCAAAAAACGAAATCTGGGCCCCATCGGAGATCTGCTTAAACGAATTTTTTCGAAATCAGGGCCCATCGCAATCGATTCCTCGTACGCGGAAACCCCCTCTCACAGTTTTGTTTTCAAAAACAGAACCCAACGCATTCGATTTCTAGTACTCTAAAACTATTTTCACCAATCTACAACAAAGCCGTTTGATGTTAAAAAAATTAATTAGTGGAACCCGAGTCCCGCAGGAGAACCCCCTAAATGATTTTTTCCGAAATCTGGGCCCCATCGCAATCGATTTCTGGTACCCGAAAACACCGTTTCAGAAATTTTTGTTAAAGTCGTTCAAGCTCAGACAAAAATATTTAAAAAGAGCCCGAAGGACCCAAAGAGGACCCGCTAAATTAATTTTCTCTAAATCAGGACCCATCGTAATCGATTTTTGGTACTCGAAAACCTCCTTTTAGCAATTTTTATCAAAGTCGTTTGAGCTTAAAACAATTTAAAAATGAAACCAGGCCTCACCGGAGGACCGCGTTGAAAACTTATTTTAAAACCCCGATTTCGCAAGAACAAGGCTGTCAAACTGCTAAATAGTAGAACTTCGTCTAAAATTTATTTCAGAATTTCAAAATTACCTAAAAATGTTTACTAACGATCTTTTGATCAACGGTTCGGTTAGGCTAGATTATGGCGGCTATCCTAAAGAACATAGACACGATTTATTGTGTATCCGTGGCACATACAATTTTTTTCTAGCGAAATCACGAAGCGGAGCTCTAATAGATGTTCGTGCTGTGGGCCGTTAGGTCATTTAGATAGGAAGCAAAGAGAGTACTGCACCTTCTTCCTCCTCATGGGCGTTTATTAATGGCTCAGTTCTTGCAATAGCATCCACCAACACGCTGATAAGACTCCACCGCGCTACATCTTACTTTGCACGCAGCAAGTGGCATTTTATCATTTGCCCTGCATAGTGCTTGTACCTCGACGAACAAGCTGATCTACTTTTCTGATCTCTGAAGTCTGACTTTCCTTTAAAAAGTAAATATCTCTTTCAGGTTTTGCATTATACCTCAACCAGTCTACAGTGTCTAGTCTTTACATAACATCTCTGAAAAAAATTAAATCTTCATAGCTCAAATTTGCTTAGCTCACCTAAGTGAGAATGCCATTCTTAAACTTCTCGTCAAAAGAGAGAGGAGAGTCGGCCGCTGGAGAGTAATCGGTCTAGTGGTTCTAGTGTAGAGTTAATGAACGATGTGGATTTCAAAACCCCATCTTTCACAATTTTCACAGGTTTCTGAAGCATTTCTATTTTTATTGTAAAGGGTTTTAAACTTAGATTGCTGAGGATATTGGAATTGCAATGAGATCTTTTTCACGCCTTATCAAATACATAAGAAATTTACTGTAGTACATCTACTAGGAATGTGGAAAAATTCTAGTCTAGAGTTAGAAGTAGTCTCCTTAGAAGTAACCTCAAGTCACGGTACCGTTAAGCCCGAATGGTCTTGCCGACCTATATTAATAAGGCTGTTTATAGCCCATAGGATTTTCCACCTATTTCCGTTTTATATTTGGCTTAAGAAGCCTATGAGCCTTATTAGTCCTTATTTATGTTGTGGCGCAGTATCAAAGCAGCCCGGAAAGTGAACTTCTATCAGTAGCTAAAAGGATGTTGTGCTAGTAATGGTCCATAGTCCCTCCAATCAATGCAGATAGCTCGGAGTGGTTGGACTTGGCCTTTATTTTCTTAGCTTTTCTGAAAAGCCTCTTGAATTTTTGAAGGGTTCTTTCGATATATCGGTAAAAGGTTAAGGAACCGACACCAGTAGTGAATTCTCTAGAATGATTCTATAAAACAATTTTTCTACTGGTCTTAATATATGTTTTTTGGTGGGTTTCTATCCACTTTGTATTGGAGACAACAACGATCAGAAGAGGAGTAGTCGTTCAACACTTTCCAATTCACTACATTCTCCCTAAAAAAACTGAGACAAGTGTGACTTCTAAGTATTTCCCCAGTATGTGTGATGTGAACTCACATAAATTCTCAGCATGACTCCCATTACTCTAGACATTTCAGAACGGTTCAGAATGACTAGTGTTTTACTAATTTCTGATAGAAATTCAGTCATGACCAAACTCCAGAACTGTGCCAAACTGTTCTAACTGTGTTAGAATTACAGTCCAAAAAATCTAATTGAATATATTTAGTCGAGAAACAGTATGGATTTTTTCCATGGTTCATGGGTTTTCCCAAATAATATCAATTGGCTGCTTAAAAAACAGCTGCAGGAGCAATGTTTCATCAAATTTCCAGAATTTGATTAACTTAAATAATGGCATAGTGGTATTTCCGGAATATTTTTAATTTCTGCCAATCCTACATTTTAAAATTCATAATTTCAGTCCGGATTCTTGTGGTTAGACGAACTAAGTAGAAAAATTCATAAGGCTAAGATATTTAACAAAATGAAAAGTACAAAAGGTAGTTTTCAAAGTTTAAGAATTTTGTCTAAATCTAAAGTTTTTCATAACAGCGAACTGCATAGGTGACCAACGATTTACATAAATAGAAACGGTAGAAAATTGTTTGTTTTGACAAATTTATACTTTCCGAATACTTATAAATAATATAAATCTTAGAATATTTTTCAAATTTGTTGAAACCTTAAACGTCAAAGAAACGATTCTCCCATACTGCTCAACCCAAAATCGACCACAAACAGCAGGTATATCTTAATAGCCTATCTAAAAATAGTATCCACTTTTGGGTTTTCCTAGTTTACGTAACACGAAATAGATTTCATTTTGATGAAAACTATAAAGTATAGTTTTATATATTGTTGTATTACCTCAGCACGTAAAATCATTAGCTAAAAATAAAATCCTTGTAAACTCGTATACTTATGTGCCGCGGCGAAGATGTAAAAGGAGATTGGGATATTTATGAACGTGGCTAAGACTCAAACACTGGGATTACAAAAAATAAATATTATTAAATTGTCGGGAAATGTTTGTCAACACAATCAATGCGCGTACCCTTCGGCAAAATGTTTGCGTACGCCGTTTCCTATGTTTGTTAAATTCAAATCCCCTAACAAGTTGTGTTATCTGCGTTAATCCAGAAATATGAACCAAATGTTATTCTTTTTTATATTCAATTTAGTGTGATCTACATAATATACAGACAGTATAGACAAGACAATGTTTGCCATTTCACTTCACATTCCCTAATTTTTATATTCGAAATGCACCCCCTAACATGTTTGTGCTAAAACCTCTCCATTGTCTCTCGCTCTCTCGTACGACTCGATCCGATAGTGAATTTTTTGTATTCGCTCGCATTTCAAAATTAAAAACAATCCATTGTTGCTGTATACAGGACACAATATTTTTAGTCCTTTGTTCTATGTGGAATGGATGGATTACTACGCCCTAGAATTGCTAAGGTAAGGGATAAAATTTGTGGGTATACGAATAGTTTGGTAAACACCCTTTTATGAATTAAAAAGCTTAGTTTTTATATAAAAAAATAAGATAGATTGTTTCAATGTACTGTACACCATACATATTCTAGTCTAAACATAAATCACATTTATTGATCCCATTTTTTACATAAAGGTTGGGTGAAAATGTATGTATGTGTGCCGATTTTTCATTAAATTTTCTTTCCGTTTATTCGAATTTTAAAGTGGTCGGATACAACAAGGATTAAATTATTTTTTATTCGAATCGTTTTGACTTTTATCGAGTGGTTTACAGTGGGAGGTCGATTATCATTGCTTCAATTAAATTTTAATTAACCGAATTAATTAACTCTTAGTAACCTTGAATTATATAATAAATTTTGAAAATTTTAGGATTTGAAAAAAACATGCAAAGTAGACACGGTACAACAATATAAAGTTCTCTGGTGATTGTCAATTGTAAATTGTAAAGAATATCATTATGAAGCCACTTTATATGGTTCCCCGAAAATTCTGTAAAAAATAATAATTACGATTCATCCAAAAAAAATTAAAACAAAAATTCATCCCCAACAATATCGAATTGACATGATATTTTTTCAAAACGATTTACAAATTTTTGAGGATATGCGTTGCGAGTTTGGTCAGATGTCTTATATCCGTAGAAACTAAGACTATCACGGTGGCACGAAGCTGCTCCAAAAAATCGGTGTTGGGTTCAAATTTTGACCGTTGGAGAAAAATTCACCGGAAACCATAAAGTTTTGACCATTCACCGCTGGAGTGTAGTTGAAGTCTTCCTTGACTGAGTGTCGAATGCTCCATAAAATTGTTGAAAGTTTTGAACTCCAATGAGATGTCGTGATGGAGAGAGAAGTCCTTCTACAGTATGTACAGTATATCTACAGATAAACTTATTGTAAAAGATCTTACTTAAGTTTTCTGCAGTCACGGATTAGATAAGCTTCTGCCCCTATCGATAAAACCTAATGAAATAGGTTCGATTGGGGCAGTGGCGGTGATTTCGCCTAGTTGGTTAAGCATCAGTATTCATTCTTGGTCAGCAGTATTTCGAAACAATTTTCAAGCACGAATTCCGGTATGATAAGCCATGTAGACTATCGAATATTGTGCATCGATTTCGAAGGCGTGCCGAAATCAGTTTCTGAAATTCACGTGGCGAGGTTGTTGTGTAAGTATTTTCGTCTCGAATGAAAACTGAGTTGTATGATAAGTGTTCCACAAGAACGATACGATCAGTTGCTCCCCATAATGTGGTTACCTTTAATGTGCTGGAGGCCAATTTTGAAATGGACGATGTAATCGAGAAGTCGTAATTTCCACGGATTACATTTCAACTTTGATGCAATAGCTATTGTGAGGGTCGGTAAATGTAGAAAAATCTTGGCCTTCGAGAAGTTTTCTATCAAATGCAGAGTATTCAATTTGCGCAGGGGAGAGCTTCTTTGAAACGAACGTTGATGGTATCAACATCATTAGTTGCGTTGTTGTTAGACAGCTCTAACTACTACACTCGAAGCACCGGCAAGAGAACACTCAATATTTTCGAAAGATTCAGTGCATTCTTCGGGTCGAGAGAAGTTTCTTCTGTTTTACCTTTAAGAGTAAAGTGACCACATGGCGATGAATAAAGAATAATAGTTCGTCTAAATGTGATATAACGCGGTGGTAATCATCATGCCAATGAACTGCCATATTTGGCGTATTGATGTTGGCTCAGGAAAGTTTGAAATAATTGTGAGACTCAAGAAATCGAATGACCTCAGACCGATATGCATTTCGAAGCTTTAATGTTAAATCCAAATGCGGAGACGTTTAAATACTGACTCGCGATGTTCGCAGTGTTCCACCTCGAAGCGGGTCGCAATTAGGATATCGATAGAAAAAAGGCGAAGTGCGGCTCTTTTAACTCTTTGTTAAGGAATTGATAATACGTTTGGGCTGAATTATGAAGACCGTAAGGCTTTCGAGTAATCTCGAAAAGTCCAAAGGGAGAAGTAACCATAGTTTTGTGAATAGCCCCGAGATTCATGGAAAATTGATGACAGACACGAAACAAATCTATTTTCGAGAAAATACTGCTCCGGCGAGTTTCAGGATATCTATTTGAGTCTGCGACAGTTAACTATCGACAGTCTCGACATGGACATCCATCCTTTCTTTTGCGCTATATGTAATGGCAAGGAGACTGATGATAATGAACCCAACAGAATTCAAATTATGCCATTAACTGAAATTAAGTTTTTACAGCTCTAAATTTCGTGGCGACGAAACGTCTAAATTTAGCATAAGATAACCACCTTACCTGGCGACGTAGTAAACTATTCAATGGGATATTGTAATTCGGATAGAAAGTTAGTGCCTATAATAGGCCTTCTTTTTCCGAGTTTGACCTTCAGATCTTTTGTACCGTAAGTAGAAGTTGGGGAGCAGTTTACATGTAAGTAAGAATGCAACCGGTGTCTTTTACATGACGGAAATCACTTATACTTCAGATCGATTAGAAATTATAAGTGGTTTTCATGATCGTGGATTAAGAGAGATAGTGGTTTTCTGAGATGACGATCTAGACAGTAGTCGATCGATCTGGCTCGGTAATTGAATTTCAGTCTGCTTTTGACGATCTTCCACGTGAACCAATGTTAATATTGGTCAGTGTTTGATGGATGACAGCCAATTGTTGTTGCGTCCTGTCAAATTACTATTTCATTAAAGCAATGGCTGATTCACCGTCAGCAGTTGCCTTGTTAGTGGACGGATGGTTAACCGCAGCCATTGGTTTTGTCCAAGATTGAGAGTTTCCTTCTTTTAATTGACGCCACTTCTGTCGGCTGTATTTGTGTCCTGGTGGATTTTTTAAAATTTCCGGTTTAAATTGTATTGTCACTTGTGCTATTGCGCCGAGAATATATGTGAACTGCTCATTGTCATCAATAATCATATCTATCATCATATTTTAGCGGTGAACGACTGTTATTTTAACTAAATGATTGTTAAACTAGGCTGTTAGACTTGCAAAATCCAACTGGACCCCAACATTCTGTAATAAGTACATTTATGTTGTATCTTTAGCGAAGTCCGGGCTTCCACTACAACGACTGGAACGGCTAACACTACAGAACACTACAACGGCTTCCATCCACTACAACGATTACCTTGGAATTCTTTCAAAGTGGACCAGCTACCTAACTCGGTTTGATTTTATGGTTCAGTCACATCGCTGTTTCTAATGAGTTGCTCAATCAATAGATATTTCCGATAATAATAATTTAAAAACAGTTTCGAGCCTCGGTAAAATACTCTGTGTTGCTTGGCTTTTTACTAAACTATTATTTGATATCGTAAGGCCCTCTTCATTTAAGATCAAAGAGATAAGAGATCGCGCCTTCGCTTACTATTTTACATAGAAATCCAGATGTTCGCCAAGAGAAACGAAAAGAAGTAATCAGCCTCATCACAAAACTGTGAAAAATTATCCTCTATAATTTCTTATGATTTCTCCGGTGAGCAGGATGAGCTCCGCAAGCAAGTAGCACATACTTTGTAGGAGTAACGCGACAATTCGCTGAAACAAGTACTCGGGGCACTATATTTGGAGGACTCCGATTTATGCACAAATTCTAAATTTTACTGGAACAGATTTTTTTTCGATGTGGCAAATTGCATTCCAGTATGAATGGAACTAAGTTATCTACGTCAATATATCGCGATGTATACCAGTTCGTAAAATAAAAATAGAATTCCAATTAGAGTAACGGATGTAATTCTGGAAAATGATCATGGAACTTTAGCTAATTCTTAAGCAAATGAGATAAAACACACCGAATTCCATTACGATAGGTTAGTCATTTAGTAATTTTCCACTCCTTTTTGAGTACCATCGGCCCATTTTGGAGTTGGTTAACCGGAACATCATCCGCCATAGACAGGCATCAACTTAAGTGACCACATCGCTCAATGACGAATGTCAACAAAGTATGCGAGGTGTGATAAGCGGGGTGTTGGAAAAATTCCAAAGATGAGCAAGTAGAGCTAACAAAACTCTAAATAGAAAATTGAATCTTTTAGTGAGGAACATGAAGATGATACCTAACCTTAGTGCGACAATGGATAAATAAACCTCGTTCGCACTATCATTGATTCACAAATTCGGTGTACACTGAGCCGACTATTATAATAACAAGAACATTCTCGTCACCAACCTCCGATCTATTTTGAAGAATTATACGACAGCGAGGTCTATAAGTAAACTAATGGCTTCGCAATGTCCCATGATTTTAATAATGCCTTTACCGACTTCGAATTCGCTATCGAGTATGAGGAGAATGGCAACATTCTGTACCCGGACGTCCGCCTGTTTAAATTGAATAACAACATCATCAGCAAGTGGTACAGACAACTTACGAATAAGGGTCGGCTAATTGAATTCTCGTCCTCGCATCCACCATGTGAAAGAAAATTGTATAATTTCCTTAGCTTGTCGCGGCATCATGTGTTATCCGTCGTTCTCTACTCACGTCAAGGAGCTCATCGAGAGTAGAATTCCCAAGATTGGCTAAGAAAACGGTTTATGGTTTATAAAATTAGACATCTGGAACAACGGATACAAGATCTCAAGAAATGACTGTCGTCAAAGCGCATAATATTGATTTGGACAACCGTTGCATTTTGAACATTGAGCAAAACACATCGAGAAGGGAGAAGATGGAAGATTCGCATATTAGTGTTCATCCCAATGTTGTCAATTTTAACAGTACGAGGGAACATCCCTTTTATAGTACCACAAAAAGTACGGTTCAAACCCATTTAATGGGTTCTGAGCGATGTACGCCAATTTTCATCTTCGCAGGTTTCCGACAATTTTCCAAAAATGACAAATCACCGAAAACTGGTTTTCGGCGAATTGTTATTTCGGGGAATTGAGATTTTCGAGATTAAAAGTTTTTCGGTGAACTGGGGTTTTCTGGTTATTTGTTTTCATCGAATTTTCGTTTTCTCTCAATTGTTTTTTAATGAACTATTGTGGCTTTATAATTTTTGCATTTCAATCGGTCACCTTTTTATGAAGCCGCCAAATGAATACTATTTGCATCTGATACTGGAAGGTGGTTAGCGTTTTGTTCGATTTTACACAAAATTGCTTTGTTAAACATTAAGTCTATGCCTACTTAAGTAACTTGATTTGTTTGGTCAGCGGCGAGAATCGTACTCGGGACCGCAGCGTGGTAACAATTCAACTTCTGAAAGAACACTATCGAGGTCAAGTGCCTTGCCCTTCTTTAGGTTGCTAATGGTAGCATCATATTTTTCTACTAAGTATGATAGTTTCGCAAAGACTTAGTCCAGTTCCCGCGCAGCTTCTAAGTACACGCTACTTCAGTAAATTTATTAAACAAAGGTTTATCATTTGCATTTGTATTTGAAAATGGCAAGCGTTTCTTTACTACAGATTCGCACGTCGAGATACAAAAGAAATGGATTTTCAACTGTTTGATTTGGGAGGAGAAATTCAGGAAACCAAAATCCAAATGCAAAAAGACCGGATTCAACATTAATTAATTATATATCATGACCAGTTCAGAAGCCATTCTTCTTCTCAATATTCCGTAAACCACCAGTAGTAAATACAGAGTTTGTAAAAATATTTATCTCTAGTTGCGAACAAACACTTATTACCCCACTAAAAATATTTTCCACATCCGTAAATAGCGGACATCGAATAATAAATTTCCAATATACCAAAAAAAACGCATACCCAGATAATTTTCCCCCAAAGTAAGTAAGTATATAACACATACCAACACGAACAAGGGGCCAGGCAAATATCCCGTCTCATCCCTCATGTCAAAAACAAACATCATCAGAAAATAGTAAAATCCATTTTCCCAAACACATTCACATACACAGACACATGAAAGATAATATTAAAGCAAATAAAATGAGTCTGACATATTTTTTTTTGTATACATATTCGATTTTCCTTTTGATTATCCTGTTTTCCCTTTTATCAAAATATTTTCCATATTTGCTGCCAAAAAAAGAAAATATTTTCCGATTTAAAATTAAAATTCGGATGTTACATGGAGAGCAAAAAATACTTTTTTTTATGAAAAGACGTGCGCAGCGCATTTCCCATTTACGAAAATTGTGTTGAATATGAATTTTCATGTGAAAATGTTTAAAAAATTTTGTTTGGTTTTATACGGTTGTGTTTATTGTTTGGAATTTTTTGTTGTTGTTACTTAAGCTACACTCTTGTTGTTTGTGTCGTAAATAGTACTGTTTGTTTATTTTATTCATTTTTTGTAAATTGCACAATGAAAACCAACGCGCGGAAAAACATGAAAACCTTTAACTGACAAAAAATAAACAATGAAAATTATTGTTGCGAATATGAAAGTAGTGCCTTGTGTTTTGTTATCGTTTTTGTCTCTATTTTATATTGTTAATAAATTATTAGAATTTTTGTTTGGCTTTGTAAAATGTACAGCTGGTTAAATAGCTGGTTTGCGATGAGAGAGCTTACATAACCTAGAAAAAAATGTCTTTTGTTTAAAGTAGTTGTTGCCGGGGCCTGCATGTATAAGATGATGAACATAAAATTAATTTTATAAGTGATTGCACGTGTACAGTATTTTAGATGATATGTTTCAATATTTTAATAAACATTCAGCTGCTTGAACCGAAGCTTATAAAAGAACATGAACTTATCTTGAGGTTTTTCAATGACTCGGTGTGATTCGTAATTCTTATCTATACTTAACGTGATTCATAAAAAATGTGGTTGGCAATACCTTGATATGAAATTTTACGATTGTTTTGGATATTACAGAAGTGAATTTGGGAGATCTTAACGTGTCTAAAGTAAAATGACGCACTGCTGAAGATGATCTTATGCCATGCAATGGTGATTTAACCTCAGAACTCGTGATCGGCTCAATCTGTTTGGGAATTATATAGTACAATCATTGCTTGTGATGATCTTGGCGGTTCTTCGAATATTTTTCATACACCACTGGACAACCAAGAAATTTTTAAAAATTGTATTAATGTTAACGTAAATTTTAATTCTAGTGAGTCTTTAGAATTGGGATCGATATAAAACGGATAGTTTGGTCGCTTATAGTGTTATCAGTTTTATAAACTAATGAATTTGGCAATTGAACAATTTATTCCTCGTTCGCCTGTGGTTTTGACGGCATATTTGCCGGGCTGACCCAAATCTGATAAAAAATAAAAATTAAATCCATCCATGAGGTTGAATCGAATAGTAGAAACCCCAAATGTCTCTGGAGCTCTGGACCGCAAAGAATCACTAACATGTTTGCACCATGTTTTGGAAATGTGGATGTCTCTTCTTCTTCGAGAGAACCGCGATCTTCATTTTAGTAAAAATCCAAATATTCAATTTCAGTTTACCACTGATGACGTTCTGCAAGCTCTTGTTGAATGTAAATATGAATGTGAGTTGTGGCCCCGACAAAATTCACTTTTTTGTATCAAAAGAGTGTGCCAGTGTCTTGATTCCACCGTTGACATACCTCTTCAATTTGAGATTGGCGAGGGCGGAGTATATCGTTCAACTTGAACATCCAGTTTCATTAAACCAATTTCGAAGAGTGGATGGGGAAAGGATATCGAAAATTACAGCGGTATTTCTATATTATCGGATATTCCTATCTACAACCGGAATTAAATATTTGCTGTGAATGTACCTGGAATAAGCTTTGTCTCAAGTTATGGACTTTTCTAGAAGACGTAATGGTCTTATGCATAAATATGCATCAATATCTGGAAGCCGTACTGTAACAATTCCGCTAGCCGTATAGAATTAGTTCAGAACCGATTTCTGTTGTTTGCCTTAAGGCGAGTCCCTCGAGAGCTAAACGCTCCTAAGGATGTGCTACAGCCGTATTTAGGCCGTTGTTTGCTACTGAATACTACCATTGTCCGTCCGTAGACAAGTATCTTGTACAGTTTTCGTGCGGGACATTATAATGGGCCGAATTGGTTGTTCGCAACTACTGTCCTTGTATTCAATACGTGGTCCTATGCGATCACTCAGATAATGTGGCATCGCGATCGATCTGCACTTTCATAGGTCGAACTTTGGTATGTTGAACCCGATTTTTAATTCAAGTCGTGTATTATTAAGAATGTTTCTGCCGTATTCGATTTTAATTTTTCTAGAGTCGGATTTAAAAGGGTTATAAGTTGGCTAAATAAATAAAAAAACACAGCTTTATGAAAATAAAGGGTTTTCCACTAAGAGGTTTCATTTTGATATTAAAAGGAAACGAGTATTTCTTAACAGAAATTAAAAAATGTTTATTTGATTGTAAATAGGAAGGTATGCCATTAACATTGAAAACGATATCAGCCAAACGGCCGCTACGGCTACGCTTGCAGCACCATATAATTTTCATGAAATTTTCCATGAACAATTCGCACATTTTCGGCTGTATGTCATCGATAACTTCACGAATTCCGTCTTTAAGGTCTTCAATCGATTGTGGAGCATTGACATAGACCTTATCTTTCACGTGGCCCCAAAGAAAAAAGTCTAAAGGTGTTAAATCACAACTGCGATTGTTTCGTTGCTTGTGTGGCACGTAGCGCCGTCTTGCTGAAAATAAACGTTGTTCACATCAATATCTTCCAATTCCAGCCATACAAAATCATTAATCATAGCTCGGTAGAGCAATCCATTCACCGTAACAGTTGCACCAGCCACATTTTCGAATAAGTAAGGTCCAATCACACCGCCAGCCCAAAACCTGCAACAAACAGTGACACGTTGAGGATGGAGAGGCTTTTCAACAATCATTCTTGGATTTTCTGAGCCCCAAATGCGACAATTCTGCTTATTAACGTAGCCTCCGGGTCATTTTGATGCAATTGAAGGACCCAATCAGCGAAGATACGACGTTTATGGTGATCGACCGGGAAATTTAAAAATTTGATCTGGCATCACTAATTGAGGGTGGAGCAAATAAATAGACTTTATTGATCGACCAAAAACCCGCCATGATGAACATGAGTGCAATAAATTTTTCTAGAACAAGATTTTGAAAATTGAGGCTTTCCGCATTTTGCATTGTTAGTTCACGCCTATTAGACGTTTATTGACGGTGGTGACTACATGACACACATCTTTAAAGTATTCCATCGAATTAAATAATTTGCCGTAATAACAGTTTGTATGTCCATTAAGCTATTCGGATCCATTTCAGCCAGAAACAAACCAACTATGACTCTAGAATCATGCATTGTACAATGTATACATGCAAGCCATAAACGTCTAAAGACGCTAGCAAACCAACTGTTGCATAAGTAGTAACACGATAAATTGTGCAGTAGTATGTACTATAAAATTTCCCTGTCAGTCGGAATTTTTCCAGGCGCAGCCATACCGGCCGAACAGTACCAGCTGAAATCATGCTATCGAAACCAAACCAACTATTGGACCACTACCACTTTCAGTCAATTTTGCCTTGTCAGCAGGGTTCTCAGAAGGAACTTCCGGAAAGGAACCAGTCAACAAGCCAGAATCAGGTGGAATTAACTGTATAAGAAGCATAATGCATTTTAAAGTTTTAGCCGGAACCATAACAAAGCCAACCGGAACAATGCCAGCTAAAACCAGTTGATACAGGATGAATTAATGGAAAACATTGTGCACTAAATGTATAAGACGGAAATAATATCGTGACATTAGAAACCATTAGTCGGCTGATTTTGCAAGGGAAAGAAGTTCTTTTCACCATCAAATCAATATTTGACCAATATTTGCAGTTTTACTTACTTCTACTTTCTTTCGAAAAATATGGTTCTGGATGTACCCAAGTTCTCTTCAATTTTGAAGAGCGTAAATGCAGCAACTGATGAATGACTATTCTGACCGCGGTTCGAAAAATTCTTAGATTCCGTGAATCACACACTGTAAACGCCGGTTTGCTTACTATTAAACTTTTTTATATTATTTCCCCTCTCTCAGTTTATGTCCCTTATTTCTATGACTTTCAATTTTAGTTTTATTTGCAGACGTATCAAAAAGTATGCCAAAAAGGAGCATAAGTAGTTCACGCCTGCTAATATATGATCCCACTTGAATATGGTCAACCTAATAAAAATGCCAAGCTACCGTTTTACTATATTTACTTTTTGGGGAGTGAACTATTGTTTGGTTTGATCGACTTAAAGCATTGCGCTCCTCATGCGGGGTAAATGGTGTAAAAGTTATACTTCCGAATTAAGGAAGCCGAATTAAGTAGCATATAACAGTTTAAAAGAAATAATGGAGTTTAACAAACTGCCTAAATTTCCCGTGTTTTTACAAAAGCGCAGCTCTTGATATAACTAGAGTTTTGGGTTAGAGCAGCAGTTCGTTGACTTCATCACAAGTGGGTCAAAGATGGGAAGGTTAGTTGTGTTATGTGACGAACTAAACAAACCTGGTTTTCGCCTACCCAACTGATATAGTGTCTTTTAAGATGAACTAATTGCGATAAGAAAAGTACTAGACTAGTTATATGAGGTGGCTAGACACTCGTACATTACGCAAAATATCGAGAGATCAACAATCGCCAGATGGTATTTTAGTACCTCACGTTTAATAACTAGGAGGATCAGGTCAAAACTATTGCCGGAAAAATTGTTTTTTCTATTATCTTATTTAAACTTATTGTTGTGTGACATTATCCCAACCTCTAAAATTCGTATTTAGCATCTTTTCTGGTCGGAAGTTCTGAGTATGAAATTTATTCTAGGTTTTGCTGATTTTCGATACAAATAAGCGAAATAATTTATTACTTTATCATACTACGCTGTTTAGTCAAATTAGTTAAACTTAAAATTTGATTTCACAGTCAATCATGTCACAATCAAAATGAGAAAGCGTTAAGTAGATAGAACGGAGTTTGCATTCTGACAAAGAAATACAAAATTTCGTTCAAACTAACATCAAACTTGAATAAACAAACACATTATTTGCGTTCAGTATAGTTTCATGAAATTGGCCAAATGAATAATGATTTGCGGAAAACCAAGCGATTTCCAAACCTGAATCAGTTCATATTGCTCTCCGTTCGGAAAATTTAGTTACAATACAGAATTTAAATATTACAACTAATGCTGTGTGTGCGACACCATTTTTTTGAATAGATTATTGGCTAAACTAATTTGAAGATAGTTCGTACCAGTTACTAATAAATGGCACAATTAGCGGAAGTAAATACTGTCAAGTTACAAATAGTCTCATTCGTAAATTCAATTTTTTAAGACAGAGGCAACAGTAGGATGCTTCTAAACTTATGTTGTGTGCCTGATACCGCATTTATTTATTAAATTACCGATTAAAATAAATTGTGTTAGTTCATACCGCTCATTGATCGATACCGGTAGTATGAATAAATTTATGCGTAATATTTAAAATTGTAAAATTATTTGTCATTCACAACGCACATACTTAAGCGATTTATCCGATTACAATCTAATTTGCAATTTAGAATTAAATAAGAGCTATAGTACCTCTTGTGCCACTAACATCAATTTAGTTTAAATTATCGCATTTCACTTCAATATCTCTTTTCTATTAACCACTAAGTGGCTGACGTAAATTTTACTGAAAGGAGTAAATCTACTCAGTCGGTAAACCTTTGGCTAAACCTAAACTCCAATTCAAAAAAATCAATTTCCATCCAGTTGATATGGCACTAATTTTAAGTGCAGCGCCTATGCTCGACAAAATCAATTGAAATAAAAAGCCGATAATTTAGAAAAAGGTGCCAGCATAAGCAACGAAATCCGATAATGGAAAACCTTTTTAAAAACACAAATTTTCCATCAAAAATAATTTAACAAATTTAGCCCCATTCCACATTAAACGCAACTCACTATTATACCAGAGTAATATTTCCAAATTCCAGACAGCTTGTCTGGTTAACAATTTTTCTACCATTCTGATCACAATCCGAATTTTATTGAATTTCCAATAAAAGCTTGAAATACTATGGGATGAAAAACATCGGAAAATTTAATTTTATTTTTTCTCTTCAGTATCCAAAACAAAAATCCAAACTAAACAATCGAATATGTATATTAATTTACGTCATTTGAAAAGCAAAATAAAGCAGCAAAAAAATTCGAGGGATCGAAATGAAAAACAATTCGACAAACATGAAACAGAGTGTATATGTTACGGTTAAAGTCCGAAATCGGTAAATGTCCGAATAAAAATTGGAAAAACCCATCACCCCACGGGCTATTTTTTATTAGTGCAACGTAATTTGGAATAGTGTTGACTAACGGCTTTAATAACGCTCGCGGTAACTAATTGCGCCCCTCATGTCGCTTAGCCCACTGATGGGGAATAAATGATATACGGAGATGTAGAGGGGAAGGTCAGCAAACATTTCATTAACATCGGACTTCCGTACAACCGGTTTTTAATCGTGTACCGATTTCGGACTTGAACCGTAACATATCTAGCTCTACACACGAACTCGAGAACATCAAAGATGTGGTCATTTTACATTTTTTTTTCTACAAAATTTCCGCGCGCACATGCTATCTTATTTCATTTTCATTTGTTTTATAATACACGTTGTCTTGTGAACGAGATTAGGAATTTTCATCCAGTTCTAATTTTATCTCAAATTTATTTTGTTGTTGAATTAAATTTAGACGAAAAAATAATGTGAAAATGTAATAAAAATCCATGAAAGAAATGAAAATTGTTTTTCCCGAGTTTCCAACACATACTTATACGAACCGAAAAGAGATAAATTATATTTAAGATTGCATTTGATTTATTACCCGTATCAATAGAGGCTGGAACCCGGACCTGCCTGCAGAATTAATTATGCGATTTATTTGTTGGTGGAACCTAGGCGCGACGTACGTAATTATCAAAGGTGCGCGGGTATAAAAAATATATAAATTAGGTGACGACTGATTTACGGACGGTCCCTGGATTAAGATGATTAAACTTACATAAAACATAAATAGATTCGAGTGAAATTTAATAAGATTTCGTATAATTAAATTTGGAATTTGAAGAATTAAATATTTTTGGAATTTAAATAAACATCACAAGGTGAAAATTGAATTTCAATGTTAATTTTGTTTTGATGAGTATTTGACGTGGAGAATTCAATCGAGATTAGTTACGTTTGTATTATTTAATAACAATGCCTAATTGAGATTGACCAGATTCCCCATGGCGGTTTTATACAATACACCACCATAAATAATTCCACCGTTCATTTTAGTGTAGGAATATTTTTCAATTTTTTATATTCAAGTTCATGAACGAGTTTGCCGGTTTATTATCAAATTTGGCAGAACTTCAATTGGTTCAAATATGGATTTTGACTATTGGACTAGAAAGAAATTGTATGGTGGAAATTTTAGTAAGTATATGTACTATGTAGTAACCTATGCTTAAGACAAATATGTAAAAGCTTAACAAGATTCTGTTGCTTGGCAATGAATTTCGCAAGGCGAAATGTTAAAGATTTATTGAAATATGTTACAAAAATTCGATGCATAGGAAATGTTAAAGTTTTAAAGGCTTTATAAGTCGTTCTGATCCTTAGCAACTGGGTGACACTTATGGTACGACTGGGTTCCTTGATCAAAGCCAAGGTAACTTTTTTATCACTTTCAACACTCCAGTCAAATTATAAACGTTGAAAAACGTCTATAGTTGTGAAAATTCATTAATCGATAAATGCTAACTGGATAAAGGTGCTAAAGTAAATAAATTTTGTTTGTTTTCTAAATACCTTGCCTCACTAATGGCAAATGTCGATCAATATTGTTGATTTGCCAAAATAACAAATCTTGTTCCAATATTGATACACGTTCGCTCAAAAGCTGGTTTTTTTAAAAAGATCAAAAGAAACTAGCAACAATGGCTGTATACATTGGCCTTTTGGGAACTAAAAATCGAAAGATTTTTTACAGCAAAGTGTCTGATCATTCGACATCAAAAATGATTTATACGAGTATCATATGTTTCGATGCATTTTCCCATTTAAAAAATGTATCGCATTTGGCTCGAATTAGAAGTGGCGCTAACTGCGCGGCGAAGAAAAGAAGAATAGGAAACTACCTTGGGTTAAAAATGAATACGTGTACGTAACATTATTCGGTGAGCAAGTAAAGGCTTATTTTATATTTATTCTGTTAGTGAATCTGATCAAAACACCTATGACAACGTTTACTTTAAAAAACAAGAGAACAAATTAGATAAAAAATCTTAATTTTTTGTTAATGAAAATAAGAAGTATCTTCTTGGATGTAGCACAGGCATTTGACAGAGTATGACATAAAGGCTTGGAATATAAATCACAAAGAGACTTGCCAAAGCAGTTTTATGAAATACTAAAATCTTACATATCTAACCGACATTTTCGTGTTAAATTAGATCGCGAACACTCAAAAATAAAGAAAATATCAGCAGGAGTACCACAAGGTAGCGCGTTCTGGGGCCAACTTTACACGTTTGATATAACTCGGACCTGCCAACGATAGAGGAGACTAACATAACAACGTTTGCGATACGGCCATCTTAGCAGTCGCTGATAGCAAAGAAGAATCCACAAGCAAATTGCAAAGAGCTACTAATATTGTCGGTACCTGGACGAAGAGATGGCGAATAAAACTTAATGAAACTGGTCAAATACCTATAGGCATGACTCTAGACACGAAACTCAAATGGAGCAATCAAAAAGAAAAAGAAGCGTTAAATACAGACAGATGGATTGGCATTTAACATAACATAATAAATTGCTACTATACCAGCAAATTCTAAAACCTGTGTGGACTTACGGTATTCAACTCTGAGGCTGTACAAAGAAAACCAATGTCAATATCATCCAGCCATTCCAAAGCAAAGTCCTACGTGGAATAGTTAAATATGGAATACCGTGGTACATAAAAAATGACAACCTCCATAGAGATCTAAAGATGGATTTCGTCAGTGAAGAAATAAGCAAACATGCGAGAGAACACATGCAACGTACTTATTAGTCTACACCAAAATGTTGAGATACGTCGTATGATGGATCACACAAACCGAGAAAGACGGCCGCGAAGGAGGAAACCACTTGATCTACTAGATCCAATCTAGATCGGCTAAAAATATTACAAAACTGTAAAGGAGACTAGCCAAAGGTCTACAGCCCTCTAAACGAGAATATAAATTATGAAAGATAAATTGCTAAAAAATATTAATTATAAATTGTCGAGCGACTTAGAAGTAAAGCTAAAGGAAAAATTTACGGGCTAATTGGAACAATTTCCAAGTCGCTCAAAAGAATTACAAAAAAACCTTAAGATTCGCCCACAGAAAATTGCGGAATAATTTTTATTCGGAAATTGAAACATATTGGTCCCAAAACTGGGTTCCATATTGATTATAAATGATATCTGGCATTGGACTGTTTTCACTTATACTCGTTGAAATGGGCAGCTACAGGTGGTATTTTTCATGCTGCACTTAAACAAGGTTTCGACCTTATTAGAGCTTATCTCTCCATTTAATCAGGAACAAAATAGTTTCATTCCTAAGGCCTGGAAGACAGATAAACACACGTATAACTCCAAAGCTGTTCGCCTTATTAGTTTATCCCCAACTTTCCTAAGGACATTAAAGAAGATTGTTGATAGATTTATTGCAGATACTGATTTATGCATCCTTCCTCTTACTAACTTGCAATGAGCTTGGCAGAGTTGGCAATTCAAAATGCTCAAAAATTAAACAATATTTAGAGAGAAAATTCGATAACTATGGCTTGATACCACATGAAAATTGAGCATATGTATATAACTTATGACAAGTTAAAAATATCCAGTCTTAAGAATTTGGTGTTTCCACCATCAGGAATCAAACACGAAGCCTCCGAATTACAGATCAAGCACTCTTCCTAGTCAGCTAAGAAGAGCGACAAATCCTACACGAACTTGTTACTTGTTGTGTTATCAAAAGTTTCTTGAGGGAACCTTCTTGATATTTCAGGAGTTTCTGATAGGTTTTGTTTGAAGTTATTACGAAAACCTGTTCATCTCGATTTCTGTCAATGTTGCCAAAGTTTACCCTTGAAATTCAATTCATATTTTAAATAGTTAGTAGAATCAAAATTAAAAATTATGTAAAAATAAAAAAGTCTAATTTAAAAGAACTGAATTTATTTAGCACTGTGTAGCAAAGTGGGCCCGCTCTTTGAATATCGGTAATAACTAAAAAAAATTTACATAACTTAAAAGCGACTAGGTGTGTCCTAAATTTCAAAAACAATTTCCATTTTAGAACGGTATTTAATCAATACAATATCGATTTTCTAAAATAACCAAGAGCTATTCGCCGTGCTCTAAACACATTCTCAATGAAAGGCCATTGACACTGGGTCGTGTTGATAAGCTCTAGTTTTATAATTGATCAAAAAGTACCGGCCTAGTATGTCCAGATACGAGTATATCGGAGGCAAGTAACGGAATGTATTCTATTCACAACAAGGTTGTACTAACTAGCTCTAGTTTTAATCTCAAACCGATTTGCATGTTGAGAACAGAGCTATGACGGTTTGAGTCAGTGTGGTATCGAAATTCTATAATATCCACAGAGGTTCGGCCTGGTATGTCTTGCGGCATCAGAGGCCAGTAACAAAGTGTATTTTGTTCGAGACAGGCTCGTACTGTTTAGCTCTAGTTTTAATTTTAAACTGATATGCATGTTGTGAATATAATAGAGCCATGATGGTTTGGGTCAGTGTGGTATTAAGATTCTATGTCGGTCTGGTATGTCTTGTTGTATCGGAGGCCAGTAACGAAATGTGTTCTATTAGATATGAAATCGTATTGACTGGCTTTAGCTTTATTTTCAAACTGGTTTGCATTATGTATACAGAGCGAGGATGGCTTGGTTTACCGGAGGCCAGTAACCGAAGTATTCTATTCGACACAGGGTCGTATTAACAAGCTCGTTTTAATTACAAACCGATTTGTATGTAGTGATTAGAGCTATGGTGGGCTGGGTCAGTGTGGTATTAAGTTTCTATAGTATCTATCCAAAGGGATTCCGCCATGTATGCCTTGGTGTATCAGTGGCCAGGAAAGATTAAGCTTAGTTAGTTCTGAATATGAAAGAACCTGTCGTTGGAGCCCACTTGACTGATGTGACTGTATTTTATTATATTTACAGGGTTTAATGACCAAAGTAACAAAATATTTTTCTTTAGCTGACATTACATCCCAAGGAGGGGTTTGGCTGCCTCAGTTGAAATTACATAATCAGGTAATTTTCGGATTAACTACTGCTGCTGGATGAGGCATACTGGCATGCCGGGGGTATAGAGGCTGGTTTGATTTTGTTTTCTTATCAATTCACATGCCATTGTTGTCGCATAATACTTATCTCTCTGCCCCATTTACAACCTTTGCACGTCTAAAATTATCACATTTGCAAAGATTCGATTGACTAAGTAAAACTAGTGAAAATTTTCATCATCCAAAATTATTTATTTTGAATTCACAACTTACGGGCCCAGCTTGAAATTTGCATGAATTATATTTTCCTTGTTTTAGGCAAACTTGCCTTGTATTTAGGAAAAAAAATATTACTAAAATTGTTTAACTAACAGCTTGTCAGCGTTCTTATTAAGTACTTATATTAGAAAATTTTATTCTGGCAATATTTTAACCGTTTCATTCCCCGCAGAAGAGTGTACGTTTCGATCGATTCTACAATGGAAAAAGAAGCAAGTGTATAAAATAAAACCGTAATCATATCTTTCAGGACAATTTGTACGACTAATGGTTCGAACGAGCAGTCCAATGCTGTGTTATTAGGGAATTTCAGGCACAATCCCCAGATACGATCGAAGGAAAAATGCCTTGTATCTTGCATCATGTTTCTTTCTCGAACTTTCTTTCAAGCAAGATTGGATAATTCTTAATTTTCAAGCATACCAAACAATGAACAGAGGAAAATTTTCTGTTTTTCATACAAAATAACATTTTGAAAAAATAACAGACGGACGGAACGTATGCTTTGCATTTGAGCCTTTACAATCGCAAAACAAATACAAATTCTAAATGAATCTAGTATCCAAATAGATTATTTGCGACTGGATCGAGGATGTACCCCACTTCCGTTACTTAAGCAGCGGGAATCTATTTTCGACTGGTTGTGTAAATGTGGTTACCCCAGCTAAGCTATAACAGCTAAGGAAGGAAGGTTACTAAAATTTTGCTTTATAAAAACTCGGTTTACAATCAATAAAGTCCCACACAGAGAATAATATGTATATGCTTACACTCACTAGGTTGGCCTAAAATTTGGAATAACTATGATTTACTGAACTCATCCCACTTACCTTCAAGCCCGATTAGTTCTTCTTTACATAAATTACTGTCAGTGTAATTCAAAATATTGTTGATTATTTAAAGAACTTCTTTTAATTTTTAAGGTAAATATATCGATAAATCTCAAATTCATATATCTAAACCTAAAGCATGAATCTAAATGCTTTACTCCCACAAATCCATAAAAAGCACAATAAAGACGAGGGGAAAAAGAACGAGGGGAAGTAGGTACCAAGAAACAATAAAGGAAAAGAGAGAAATGGCATAATGGCCATGACATATTAGAGCTTGCGTGTCTATATACAAAATATATTACGGTACATTAAATTACATAATTAATAATTACCATTTTATTTTCATAATTTCCATAAACACAGTAAAATGTTATCTCACAAAATTTTCCCCCAAAACAGAATCGAAAAAAATCACTAAACTCCACCAACAATTTCACTCCACTTTCTTTTTTTAATTTATTTGATTTTCTTTGCTATTTATTTATTTAAAAATCGGAAAATTCACTTTTCTTTATATTTCTTTTGTATTCGTGTGTAGGCGGATCAAACACACAAAGAATTTTCACTCAAAACATTAGGAAACCACTCAACTTAAAAGCACTTTTTGTATCCCTCTAATGAGGGTGAGATGAATTTGCAAAATTACGTTATAATCATGTCTTGATAAACATTGGTACACAATTTTTGAGCTGCACTAGGCTGCCAAAAATAGCTTTTAACGGGACAAAACCAAAATAAAACAAAAATGAACGGGGGCAAAAGCACTTTACCGGCCGGTCAGTCACCGGTACAGAACACTATAACTTTTAAAACTTCGAACCGAAGAAAACGAGATAAAACCACTCAAGGTTCTTGCTATTTTCTCGTCACGTTATCACTTAATTATTTTTTTGGTTCAGGCCAAGATAACAAACAAAAATGTTTACCCCAAAAAAAGCACAAATTGATTATAAAAATATAACACAGAAGCACAAACTCACACACACACTCTGTGCTGTGCCGACTTCTTTGCAGATCGAGAGAGAGAGATGTTCACGGAATCGAATTCAAAACGCGTCTAAATATTTTTTGTTTTTATTTTATTTGGTTCTTGTGATTTTGTTTTCATTTTCTGTTTCTCGAAAATGTGCGCGGTGAAAAAGAGAGAAGAAAACGAAAACAAATTTTATTCGATGTACTGTGGTAGTAGTAATTTGTTTGTATAAAAATTTATTTTTTGAATGCAGCAATAGTAGTAGTAGTGTTTTTGATAGAGCGCAATTTTTTTCAACCGAGTAGAATCCAATAAGAAATAAAGAATGTGTTAGTGTTTTTCACATTACAAAAGTTTATCTCGCGCATCACAATGTGAGTATATAAAAATTATTAAGGTGGTGGAAACAATAATTGTTAGTGCTGTATAATGATGCACGTGAACGAGAAAAAATGTCTGTCTGTACTTTTGTACTAACCGATATAAATTAATGCTTGGTTTTAATGGGATAAATACATGTTGTACTTCTAATGGTATTGTGATACTGGCGAATTTTTCAGCAGCTGAGGAGTCCTATAAAATGATGTAAAACTAGTAAAGAAAGAAAGAGAAAACTGCAGTAGACCACTAATTTTTTATGTGGCAGCTGATGTCTCATTGTAAAAATATTAAACAAGTGCTTATAAAATTCTGTGTATCAAGGTCATTTTTATTCTGTGTATCTGTATATCAAAACAATTGTGTTTTAATTATAAAATTACAAATTTAAAATTATTTCGGAATAATATCTTGCGAAATAGTTTTCAAATTGCCTTCTAATTTCAAGTGCTTGCTTTAGTTGAGCATCAACTTCTCCGCCGTGATTTGTTAAAATAAAATTATTTTAATTTATTGAAGCTACTTTATTTGGTGGACTCGCCGATTTCGTTACAACGTATAATTAAATAGAAAGGTCTTTATTAGAATATGGCTTCATGAAGTAATCCATAAATGGGAAAGCATCATCAGTTACGAACACAAATGGCGAGACTACTTCAGTCCCTGGTAACTGGTACGGCGGTGGTATAGGTACAACTTTCCGCTCTGTATCTCTTTTTAATCGGATCTCAGCCAAATCTCCTCGACTCTAATACGTCTGTTGATTCCAACAGCTACATAAATAAATCTGTAATGTACATCTACAATTGCCATCACAATAGGCCACTATTTGTATTAATTCGATGTTGGCTCCTATTGCCACCTGTAACTCTGCATTGGAGATTGACATATTTTTCACTATTTATTTTATTATTTTAACTATTATTAAAGCTATACCACAAAATAATTCACGTTTTAATATCTATACAATGTAGTGTTGTGTCAAAAAAATTAGAATAATTTTCGTAAAAAGTATAAAATTGATCATATGTCAAAAAAACGAATCAAAATTGAATTATTTTTGCTCGATTAACTGCTAGAAACTGTTCGCTTCATTTGGATTTTTCAGCGGCTGAAAAAGTCGGAAAAAGCCAGTATCAAAATACCATTAACCTCACTTTTATTGACGGGTATCAATAGCTCATTTTGGACATGAATATATATGTTTCTAAGCTAAGTTGTTTATCTATAAATGCTTATCTAATCCCATCAAAAATTGAGCAGATTTCCGAAAAAATTTAAATCAATCAACGGTATTTGTTAGTATACACAGCGTCCGTACCGCCGAATTCAAACGATTTATTAAGTATCACTGATCGTTGATACCAGGTTGAGTTATATATTCAACTAAATTGACAGCTACTAAATTTACATTTATAAATAGACAACCATACATGCTAAACTATAAAACCAGTTGCATTGATGAAACCAGCTATACCAACATCTCAATCGCTCCTCCAGTTGTACCTCATGACAACATTCCATCAATATTATTTTAAATTCATTATTCAATGATCCGTTAGTTGTGTGCAATAGTTTTAAATCCACTTTAAATGTCAAGTCAATCAACATAGATTTATGCCTTGCCGCTCTACATCTTCTTAATTCACTCTATATGGCATCATAAAGTACTCCAAATTTGATCTGCAATTGGATTTTCATTCGAATGCGTTAATTAGTTCAATTCGTATATCACGAACCATCACCAATATGTAATATTCGGAAATAAGAAATTCAATACATCATACTGTCGAACTCAAAATGACCTAAATATACTTGGTATGTGGTGGTTCAAAACTCGTTGGACTTGAATATCAAGAAACGCAAAATTATGTTTGCATACAACTTCAATGACATTGAAATTTAGAAAGTACAAGAGATTACTGATTAGGGAGTCTCTTTATTGCTACTATGGGGACTGGTTGATTCAAGGATATACAAAAGTGTATGTTCATTATATTTCACTTATGTGGGATCTCAAGTGAAATATGCTGTAATAATTTTGAATAATATAAAAAACTCAATGGATGGTGTTTATGACCATAGCAAAATATTCCATGAAAATATAGCTCGCTTGTTCCGAGCAAATGTTCCAAGCAATACATTGCATAATTGTCTATTTCTGGTTTTAAAATCCATTCCACCAACTGTGACGATAACAAGTAAGCAATCAAGTTTTAATTTTTAAAACCATTCATTATAATTAACAATGCAACATATCGCTTTTTCATCTTCGTTGCAACATATGGTTTGAGGTGGTCGATAACCATCCAAAAAGTTGGGTTCGTTTCTCAAAGTATGTAAATAAAAAAGAGCGTTGCATTATGGTCAAACTCATCTCTAAAAATGACAGAATTTTACTACTACCAACAATCCATTTGAGTAAGTACACTATCCCGACCTAGTGTTTTGCTTCACTACAATTTTAATTTATCTACTCTGCTCTGCCTAAGAGCCTAATCAGTGATGCACTACTTATCATGTTAATGTAAACTTCAATTTTATATTCATTCATTCGTCTATTTTGAAAATACTTGAATTAACTATTTTAACTATCTGTATGCCTGATTCGAACTTCCCTCCATCATTTATATTACTCCGCCGGTACTCGAACATGTACACTATTTAATACAGTTTTACTTGGGTGTTGTCGTAGCTCATCCCTCCCTTTTATGAACACAGCAGTGAATAGCAGTTCCAGTTCAAGGATATTTATTCACTACAGTAATATCTAACAGGTGAAAAAGTCCCTTTATGAAATATGAAAGCTAGAGAGAGAGAGAGAGACAATATCTACCAGTAATAAATAAATTTTGGACAACTGTTAGATTCCTTGATGTAAAATAATAATAAATGGAGCTGAACAGATCACTGTGAGAACTCACATGATCGTTTCAATCAAATACTGAAGTTTGGTTTAACTATTTTATATTACGATGCAAACCAGTAGATAGTGACAGCAGTAGATAGACGCATGCCAAACTCATCGTAGCGGTGCGAAATAAAAATGGTGTTAAACCACCCCATGTATACACATAAAGTATTCAACTATTTTACTGTTGTGTTGTAGGATCGACAAGTGGTAGTGGTAGAATGTGTTTTAAATACAAAAGTTTTATTCAACTCTATAGAGAATAAGCTAAATCTGTCTTGTACAGTAATTTTTGTGAATCACCGCTGAATCGAAATAAAAAAGTGTTAAGTCAAAGGCTTGAAATAGATTTTAAGAGCAATTGGCAACGTCTTCTGGAATTGATGGACTAGCAGGGTAGATTTTTTCAAACTTTTTGTGGTGCTTGGTTTCAGCTCTCGCCTCTGGCAGCTCCTGTTGTGCAATTTCTTACTGCTCAACTTCACGATTTTTTACTGTCACCAAAAATAAGGGTAGTTGTAATATACGAGTATTTTTACACAAGGAGTACACATATAGATGAAATATAGATGAAAAATTTGGACGAATCACAACAATCAGTCAAATGAGTCATCTCATCAAACCATGGGCACTGACGTTTTGTTACGTACATTTTCCTTCTATATTTCATTCACACACCAAACTTTGTGTGTACAATTTTTTATTTTGCTAGTTTTACTTTTACAATACAACTAGTGATTGTCATTTGTATATTGCAGTATTAAAACGATCCAAATTTTGGTTTAATTTGATTTTTTAACAAATTTTTCACATTTAGATTTTCAAATATTGGACCTAGAAATGTGAAAATTAAACTTTAAAACCGTTTACGGGATGTTTCCAAGTTTAAAGTAACCATACAAACAATTAGTGTACAACTAGAACCAGAAAAATGTTTCTAACCCTTTTGGTGATTAAACAATCTCGAAACTTGATGAAATGATGAATTTATTTTCCGGATAGAATTTTTTGCTATTTTCTCTGTAATCTATAGAAGTAGAGATGGACGTTAATATTTCAAGCTAGACGTGATCTAAACTTCCATTCTTCCGCAGTTTCATATACAACACTTCAAAACATTTGGGCAGATCAGGCAAAGATGAAACAAATCATCAAAAAAAAAATCTCACCCTAAAACACAACCTCAATGTGATACAACGAAATCACGCTTATCAAAAATGCAAACAGAAATCTTGACCCCGCGTAACCCATAAGTAAAACAAAGATTACAAGTATGTCGGCAAACAGTCTCTAATTATCTCTAACTGCTGACACTTCAACAAATACAATACACCAAATGAGAAAATTATTAGTAAATAACTAATTCGTCATGTTCATTGTAAATCAATTATTTAAATCTACTGAATACCTTGGCAAGTACTAACATTGCGGATTTTAAACGTTTATATTTTTGGTTGAACCTTATTACCAGCGAGCATAAATTGTTATTTCTGTGTGTGTATTGGTTTAGCCAAAAATAGATGAGGAGTAAAAGCTCTCCATCCATTTCAATTCGAATACAAAGATAACAAAAAATATCGATTTTACCGGTACATTGTGTAGCGCCTGAATACAAGCTAAATGCAATACTTATAAATAATACTAAATATTTGCCTGAAAGTAGATTGTATGACGTGTCAATTTTAAAATTTCACAGCTATTCGCCTGAGTGTTGGCTTTGCGTATTGTCTGGGCGAATTATGTACTAAAATATATTGAGCAATAAAGCATAGATTAAACGAGCGAAATTTTATTGATAATTTAAATTTAAGTTTATATTACTGATGAGATGATAATGAAATTAGTAATATTGATGGATTTCACTCTTAATTGTAATTATGTATAAGTTTTTATTAATTTTAGAATAACGGTTTCAACAGATTTAATGTCGTTATTATTTTAAAACTTAAACAAATTCAACTTAGACAGTCCTAATTAAAATTTGACATAAAAGTTAACAAGCTAAACCTATTCAGCTCCTCTACTTCTCGTAAATTTTATTAGGTTAGAATCTCCACTAAATGTCAGATGATCGTTATTATTATTATGTGAGATTTCGAATTTTGGTTTTATTGAAACATAAATTCATTTTAATTAAAGAAAAATTAGAGATGTTTGATTTATTTATCAAAGGATTCTAAAAATTCAGTTTACTGTTTCTCATCTAGATGGCAGTTTAATGTCCTCACCGTTTATCATGCAGCAAATTTATATGCCGATTTTGATTTTTAGGTTTGTTATTTGTAATATTGAGATGCCGCCAACAAACAATCAAATATGAAAGAAAAACCATTTCGAAAGTTTATCCCCACACAATTCTTTTAGTTTCGGAAATCGAACATACTAACGATGCGGAACACAAATAAATTAATCGAATTTGGCCGGTAGTTTATTCAAATCCTAAATTGTTTTTTTTATAGTAAAAAGTTAGTTATTTTTTTATTTTTTTAATCTTTAAGGGCGGTTTCCTTGTTAACTTACATCTTCGTGAATTATTTCAATTGAGCAAAACATCTAGAGTAACTCATATATTTCACTCCGAAGTCTTCGGTTTTAAATAATTTCCTTCAAGGCTCGGGAGTCGCCACATATTATTAGTGTTATTGCGCTTCAGACTCTAAAATTTGTCCAAATTAAGCAATCATTAATTATATCAAAACCTATCTTAGATCGGAAATTAATAAAAAATCCTTGTAATGATTAAGAAAATTAGAATTTCATATAATTAAACCACAATTTACACTTATATGCATACCAAATTATTTTATGAGCTCAATTTCTCTATTCATATTGTTTGTCACTCAAAAGTACAAAATAGATCAAAGAAACCATTTGTTATTTCATATCGAGCGTTCGTTTTGTCGTTCCAACGGTTTCATAATATAATTAAAGATTTGAAACGACAAATGAAACGACTATAGCGGAATCGGAATGTGTGTAGTGACCAAAATACATAGAAGAATCAAACCAGAATATAAATTGTGTAATTCCTTTAGTTTTTTACGGATGAATTCACAAAAATTGTTGTGAATCAATCTGTTGTCAATCTATCTACTGCAAGTACTCAGAAATACTTAGTTTTCCCATAAATATTTTAACTGAAATATATTTGCCACTACTCGTTAGGAATGTCTAAGTTGTTAAAGTAATCTTCAAATATTATTAAAATTTGATATTCTGCGTTTTCGGAGCTATTAAATAAAGGAACTCACATGCACCGCACAGTCTAAGTCTAATCGCAATAAATAAAGTTGTAGGACTAGAGGCATTGAAATGTTTATTGAATGCTAAACCCAAATTTCCATAAATACTAGCCGTTTCAATAGAAGATTTCAAAAATTAAGTTGAAAGATCGCCCGACTTTAGAAAGTTCTAGGATAAGAAATTATTTTTTATAATCAGCAAGTTAACTTTCCGTTTAAAATAAATTTTAAAGAGTCCCGTTTTTTCCTCAATTTGATGACCGATTGAATTGCGCACTCGATGGATTCGAGGCCCACCGTTAAGTTTTTTACACATAACAAAAGATACTTAGCGAATGGTTTTTACATTTTTCTGTTTATATGAGCAACGCAATTATAAAATTAAAAATAATCCGTTTATTTACTTACAACGTTTCATTTTAAAACACTGTCATGCCAAATTTGAATTTTCCATCTCTTGATTTCCTATAAATTTAGACCAATTTAGATTTTATTGTTTAAAAAATAAAAATAAATCTTTGCGTAACGTAAATTTCCACATATAATATCATGTGGAACAACTGTCACGTCATTTCTAAAACAGCCCAAAGTTTAAAATTGACATATTGGTAAAAATTAGTAAAAATTCCAATACGACCCAACATGAATTGTGTTGAAGTTGCAGTAGGACTTAGGTATCGGAAATTATTGACAGATAGCAGCACAGACATTTTCAACTAATAATTTTTTTAGCTAGATTTTCTGTTAGTTATAAGTTAATTGTAATTACATATATCTAAGTTTTATATATATTTTTTTCCATGACTAGTATGACAGGTTCGATTTTTTTTATCAATGGCATTTGTATATTATATATAATTTTTTTGTGTCTATCTATAAATTTCATATCGTGTGCGGTCTACTTTAATCCACATGCAACAAACGGCTAACGAAAAAATTATCCGTTGACAGTTGCTCAATACACATTTTCGTCTACATCAAATATAGGGTTACCCAAAAATAGACGAGTTGTTTTACAATCAACTGGAATTCAATCCAATCTCGTCAGTCTTTAAAAGAGAAACGAAAAAGAAAGTTGCGCTGTTCTACACGCATATTTTTTGTATTTAAATTATTTTTATGTATACAATTTTATAAAATACTAGTTTAAAAAACTACTAATTAATGTAAGTACACAAAACAAATTGAATTAAATTTATAACAGTGAAGTGGCACATTATTTTTATATCGTGTGTGTTTCGTGTACAAGAATAAAATGGGGAAATTTTTTTGTGTACCGTAAAAAGTGTCACACCCGAATTTATTTTTCAGTTTTTTATATCCTATATTTCCGTGATAAAAATGTGTGTTTATTGTAATGTCATTATGAATTTACAAATAGTGAAAATTGGTTTTTAATAATTAATGGAAATTCAGTTAAATGTTCATTGAAAGTTGTATTCTCGGCCATAGTGGTGATGACTCAGTTTTGTGTATTCGTTGTGTATGCCTGTGTATGTTTTGACATTTTTCTCCAGTGTATTGTTGTTGTATTTTGTGTACGTACATTTATGTATGTATATTTTGTTGTTGTACGATCAACGGCTCAAAATGTGCTAAATTTACACAAATATCTTTGATGGATTTCCATTTATAGTAATGGATTTTTCTGTTGTTATTATTATTATTATACAATGGAACATATTGAAATGTGCAAACACAATAATTATTGCCGATGGGGAAATAATTAGCAAATTAAATATAAAGCAAACGGTCGCGATGTCATCTCTTGGCACCAGTACATAGCCTGTCAGTTGTTGGAATGTGGGAACGCTGATTGTCATAATTTTAGTGTATTATCCCGGTCAAGGATTTCTACGTGCAGTTGTGATTATTACTGCCATATATGGAATTTTAATAATTGCAATTATTTATTGCTATGAAATGTTTGAAAGTTTATTACTCTTTGTGGTAGTTTGAATTTGGAGTGTCATGCGGTGATACATAAACTAGGTCGCTTATTTTAGATCTACATCTAGATTGTCAAACTATGTTATATTTTAGCCATCTAGCTTTTAAAACTCCATAAATGTAAGGTAAGCAAGATCCATGGGGTAAGCGAATTACTTGCGCCAAATCTTTTAACACCAATCACACATAACGTCGCAGGGTTACCAACAGTACACATTTGCAAATAATTTAAAAAACTCCAAACCAATAAAAATTATAGTAATAAAGAGATAATTCATTGATGCTGAACCAGTAATACATAATACACACGAGCTTTAAATTAAAACTCCTAATTCTGTATCTCTGAAAACAGTCCGTTTTAAAACTCACGGCTCCGACAGTGTAAAACGAGATCTTAGATATCCTTGACCAATTTTTACCAGTCGGGGATTAACTACTATCAAAAAATTAAAATCGACGGTCGTAAACCAAAAGATAACAAACATAAAACCCAAGCACCTCAAAATTAACCAAACACCATGAAAACTTATTTTGATAGGCAAATGATGTTGTTAAGGATGCTATCAAATAGACTGGATATTATTTTGCTAAGTTTTAGCTCATTTTAAGAAATCTTTTACATGAGTCCCTGCATATAGTGAATTTAGGTATCTAATCTATGGAATATGTGTTACTAATTGCGGCCTATTCTTCTTATCGAACAGACATGGTTCACTATTTAGATTTTCAAATAATAATATTAAAGACATAAAAATTCAGTTTCGGAAAATATAAAATCTTGAAAGCCATGCGTTTGCAGGTCGAATGATTCACTTAAAGGAATGAGCATGGAGTGAACCAATCGAAACAATGTAAGGGTAGAACTCGAAAAAGCAAAAATAAGCATAGAGATAAATTTTGAAATTTCTGAGCGGATTATTTCAAGAGTTGGTAACCCGGTGAGTTGACTGCCATTTCTTATTTATCTACTTTGTTGTCACTCCTGCAAGTTTCAATTGTTTAACTAGATTCAAGTTCAGCTGTTTTCAAATGATATCAGCCGAATTAACGATTGAGCTTGTAAAATTAGGTCTGTCTGTCATTGCCCCAAGCCAAAACCAATGAGAACTTATGTTTACCATGCGAGACGTAAAATTTTTCGTTCTAGCTTGACGAAAAGTTCCTTAAGTTGTCCTAGCACTTAAGTTACTTGTCATTTGGACTATTATTGTTATAGTACAAATGACAAGTTATTTAAGTTTTCGCTGCTGCTCCTCAATTCTGGTAATTGAGTGAAATTCAGCTAAGGGTTGGAACGAATAAAAAATCTTTCAAGTTATGAACTGTTCAATTATTTTGTATTTCTTTATTTTGTTTATCTAAAAATATTCTCTATACAAACCAATGACTAAAACAGAAACTGTTTCTGGTGTTCGATGCAGAATACTTTAGCATTACTCAAAATCTTAGTTAGTCTGATCAAAGAAGTTACACTTTTTCTTGAATCCCTTCTTTGTAGAACGCAAAGTATATTTCGTATGATTAACTGGGTTGACTGGGCTTAAAAACAAATAGAGAGCGGTATTACAATCTGCTTTGACCCAATTCATAACTAAGCACAGTATACTATAATTCCACTAGAATAAGGATCAAAAAGAGCAAATAATACTGAATCCTTTTGTGAAGATTTTGAGGCGATGATTGTGGTTGAAAATCGTATAGAAAATTATATAGAAAAATTTAAATAAATACTAAACTATATTTAAACATGTTTCTGCCTGGCAAATTAGCCTACCTAGCGGGATTGATTTAAATAAAATGTACACACACAATACAGAAAATGGGCCTTTCCACACTTGGATTGAGCACAACACATCATGGCTACAAAAAAGATGCATTTGAACGAGTGTTCATCATAATTGGTTTTTTTGCTAATTATTTATAATTTATCGTAGCATTAAACAGAACAAGCGTAAATTATATACATTGGGCACTTTCAGCTTCCCTATCATGATTAGTGAAATCATGACATGTTAACAACATCACATTTTCGATACTTTACGAGGTTTATGTCTCTTTTTGCTTATTATTTATTTTCTATTGCTATCACAACCTACTTTGTAGGTCTTTATCTAAGTTCGTTCAAGTGTCGAAAATAAATTATTTGGTGTTGGAAAGATCACAAGAAATATCACAATTTTTCAATCTAGCAGCCTAGTAAAAAGTGTCACATTTTATTTTAAAGAAGCGAGACGTAAACTTTGATAAAGTATCGAAAAAGTAATGTTATAACGTGTCACTCTATGAAACAATTTAGAACAACTTATAACAATTGCGGACACTCCTTTAAATTCACCTATTTTGTTGGCATGGTTTTGTTGTGCTCAATATTAGTGAGGAAAGGTCTAATCTCGTCTGGAAAAGGTTATATTTGGGATTGTTACTCTCAGTTTGTAAAGAACTTACCTCGTTTCTTGGTACTACTGTCAGATTGGTTGGTCCTGACCTTTTATATACGCGAAAAAAATGTTTATTTATAGCAAATTCTTTCCAAATAAAATTTTGATCTTAGAGTGTGTTTCATTTGGTTTAAATGCCGCATAAAAAGTTAAAAATTGTGGTGAATAAAAATGTCAAATTTTTTATCTGCTTCAAGAGCTGATAAAATTTTTATATGGGAAACATTTGGCTGACAAAAATATTTGTTTTTGTAACGTATCTTTTTGCCAAAATTTCCTACGTTTTTATCCTTGAACATTGATTATCCAGCGAGCCAGATGTTGTTAGCTTACAGAGAGAAACAAGCTTTTCTGTCAAATGCCTGTTAGAGCTGCTGACTGGCTATCTTGTACTCCCAACATTTTTCCAGGATCATCGTCAAAGTGAAACACTAATCAGTGGTTGGTCGGTTGGAGCGAAAATCACATTGATGGTCGCCGATGATATTGATTCGGGCAAGTATAACATTAGCAAGCACTTTGTAGGCGGTATGTAACAGAGCTATGCATCGGTAATTTTGACCAGATTAATGTTTTAATAATTCTGAGGGGATACCGTCAAGACCGGTGCCATTCTATTTTGTAATCTACTAGCTGCATTTTCTTCCCTTACTGTGTGATACGGGACGAGTACCTCCTCGTCCGGTCCGGCAATAGCTCGAATAAGGATCACTTCGTCGTTCCAATTTAGTAAGGTGTGGAATTTGGATTGCCTTACTGAGAGAACATCAGCAACGTTTGTTCTCAACTCTCGTGTGAGTGCTCCGAGTGTTACGAGTTAACAATTTTTCACGCAGCTTTATTTTCGACGATTTGACAACAGTAATCGTCGAACCAAACATTTCCCATGCTCTGCTTTTTTCATTGTGCCAGCTTAGATGTTAAGTGATAGCTGATTGGTAACTTTGCAGAGAGGTGTAGGTTTTTAGTGTAGGCGCGGATTACAGCAGAGAGTTATCATCTGTCAAAGAAGTCATCTAGCCGAGTAACCTTCTTAAGGTCAGTTCCGTGTATTCATTACTACAGTATGATCAATAAAGTTTGGTTTGGTTAGTTATAGAGAAGGGCAGCAAGGAAAGGAAAAAGGCAAGGAAACAGTCGGTGTTATCCTTTTTTATAGTTATTGCTACCGTATGTACGAGTACATTTAAGCCTAGTCTCAAAATACCTTTAAACACTTAAACATAAAACGCCCTATATAATCTAAGCAAAACTAAAAACACAAATCTCTAACCCTTTTCACGGTTTCGTTAAAAGTTTTGTACAAACGAACAAAAATTTTGTAAATTGTCGATTAAATTCAATCAGAAACCACAGCAAAAGTTAAAAAACATTAAATGCCCCAAATGCATTCATTTAGAAATAAACATTTGTAACAATACACAGCAACAATTTAATAATCGATATCCATAAGTAGCAGTATAAATGCGGCAGTTTTAAAACCGCATAAAGGAGATTGACTCAAACTACTTACGTTCAACTACAACAAATAAAATTCTTGTAACTGAATCACAATCACAAAATATAAAATCGCTTTCTTTTTATTGTATTGTTGAGTTTCTGTTTACGACAACCACGACGACGACAAAATGATTCATCTTTTTAACCTCAACTCAACTTAATATCGAAAAGAAAAAATACTTTGTAAACGAAACAAAATCATCAACAGATTTATAAATTTACAAAAAGGTACAGCGAAACCGCGGAAATCGATATTTTCACGGTAATTTTATAGGAAGATATATTTTATAGTACCTACATACATGCAAAAAATATATATTTAGGTTGAGATATACCGCAAATTAAACGCCAAAGTTGAATGCACGCGATATACCGAGCCACTGCAATTTTTTGTTGAGTCAACCAAAATTGATGATATTTACCGACTATATTTTTGTTATCGTGCCCCAATCAATAAATTTTTGGTAACTCATTGGAATTTTTTATTGAAATAATTTTGATTAATTTCCGAGAAATTCATGTTGGTTCGGTTTATACCAAGTAAAAATTTTTGGGGTCGGTGACAAATACGCGGGGAGCGCACGCACGATTACAACACAGATAAAACGGATGTAAATTGTTGAGTAAGTAGTGGTTGTTAATAGTCGAAAGGTCTTATCAACAATTTTTTTTTGTAAACAAGAGAAACTTGTTTACATATTCGGAAGTTAACTAATCTACTGCAGTAATGGTGTGATATCACCAATTTATATCGTTTAATGAACTACAAAAAACGTTTTGGGAATTATTCTACTACTTCGTTAGGCTGGTTCCAAAACCCATCGATATTGTTATGAACTTATCAAAGTTATGGCTCAACGGAAAGAGCGTAAGTTGAAGTCTGTTTGAACCATTTCTGTTATGATTTCTTACCAACAAACGCTTGAGATCTCTTGCCAATACTCAATGAACAAATCCTGAAGTATCCCAGTCACTAACTATAATGCAAATAGTCAAAATGAATGTAAGTTAAGAACTTACGGACTGATGGGTTGTCTTAACTTTCACATACAAATTTTTTATTATTCGGACTGTTGAATTTACGAAATTACGGCATAACAATAATGATGTCGAATTTTGAACACAGTTCAAACTGAATAAACTGAACTCTATGAATAATTTATAGTCACATGCATGTGCTGAACACGAACGACATACAAAAATTTAACGCGCGTTGAAAAATTATAAACGGTGTGCATGCCAAATCACAACTACCCATCGAAGAATGGTCAACAATAGTGGTAATCTTTGCTAAATCATCCAAAAACGGAAGAAAGTCAAATAAGGACTGAAATTTCTTTGGAATTGGGACTTGGGGAAAATAATTTTGCTTTGCAGATCAAATTTTGCTCATATCTCTGAAACCACACGCTTTACGAAAAATATTGTATGAACTAAAAATATTTATTTATTTACGCTGCTTAATCAAAAGTTCACTCGAAATATAGACTAATTATAAAAATAAACTTTTCGCCAATATCTCCCAAATTAATTAGTCTCAAGGTCATTATTGATCATGAATGAATTAAACACCCCCCTCGACACTGAATAATTTTCTCACCTGTGTCCCCCTATCCTCTATTCTGTCCGCAAAATATCATCGAAAACACGTTATAGAGTTAAGCTATACTTCTTGAACCACATGATCGTAGAATATGAAGCAGGAATCGGATGCTTTCTTGTTTGGTTCAGTGAAGTAAAAGTAAGTGTAAGCTTCAATTACCTCTTCATCTATAACAATCGATAGAATAAGGGCCCTTTTGGACGAATATCGCGAGAACATTTTTAGCGTTTATAATAGTAAATTATAGTTGTAATAGTTATACCCCTCTTATCCTTGTTATTCGATCTTTTTCTTATTGAGCGACAATATCAAGAAATTTGCGATAATTTATTAGATAGGCGCAGATTTGTCACATCACATTCATAAATTATGGGGTTGCGTGAAGTGACTCCAGTGTAGACTTCCCATCTACAGATTTGGTCGCATCAAATTGCATATTGGTGCCATTTTTAGCGAGAGAGAAAACCACTGCAGACGTCCCGTACAAGCTGAAAAAATGCAACAAAATTAACCAAATTAACCAATTTCTAATCTCAGCTGGATTCTGCAGAAATTGAACCGTGGAGGTTTTAATCGAATGCTTATCTGTCATGAGAAATGGGTGACCTTATGTATGACAATCGAAAAGCCGATTACCAATAGCTGAGTTATCTTCATACCGGAAAACGGGTACCACGTTTTATAACAGTTAAATCCGTTGCCTAGGCCCAGCAAATCTATACCATGTCTCAAACCAAATGCTTGCACAAAACGAGTAGTTGGGTTAGGATGTACTAAAGCACCCACTTTATAGCTCAATTATTGCACTATGACGTTACAAACTTCTTCCATCGGAAAGTATGAGTTTTGCCGGTGAGGTAATGACGGTTATATCGGCGGTTATATGGTTAAAATGTATTAAAATTAATAGGACAACCAGACAAGCATAAAATATTTCGAATATCGCGTAAGTTAAATATTTTCATCGGTCATTATGAAAATAAGAATCAAAGAGAAACCTGCAAGGTGATAACAACATGCTAATAGAACACCTTAATTTTATGATAGAGAGGTGTGTCCGATAAAAAAAAATTACACGACTTTTATTTACAGCAAAATTCAATTTAATTTGTGTGCGATACTATGAAATGAATTTAATTAGAATATAAATGTTATGTGATGAAATATGAAAATTAATTGGTCTTTTGGCACGTTAGAAAGGCTTGATAGATCTAATTATAAATAGATTCACTGATTAAATGTAGAGACTTGATTTCTCACAAAGAAACAGTTGATGAACATTTGTGGGAACCAAGCAATTATATCTCGACAAATACACATACATATTGGGAGGACTCAAAGAAGAACTAAGTTTAGAATAAAGTTGAATGTACCTCTAAATAAAAAGGAACAACTGAATGCAGAAGTTGAAAGGTTTATAATAGACATAAAACTGTCACTGGTAAAACCGGAAGTAAGTGGACGGGTCCAGATGTCAATGTATTTGTTAGAAAGACATATTTGTCAACAAAGTTTGGGATCATCGATAATACCAATCTGAGCATGCACGGTTCACGACTGTTTATATTATTTTAAGTGTAGTTTCATACTCCCTAGCACTAATTAAAATCAACCTGAACTTAGGTTTTTTTAATCTGCTGTGCTTCAACACAAAGGCAGGACACACAAAGGTAAGACAACTACACACAATGACTACTGCCATTCATCTTCTCTAGGAAGTTACCACGCACGGCTTTCGGAACTAGTCTTTAGATCTGTCTACGCTTGTCTTAGCGAGCTCGCAAATAATTTTTTAATGCAACCTTTATCACAGTTAAATGATAATTGGATAACCGGTTCAGGTGCAATAAATTTTAATTGAGATCTTAAGTTAGTGGTAGGGGAGAGTATTGAACTGGTTATCGGGGTTTAATGGATTTAAGTTTCTGATGTAGGCGGTGGTACATCTATGCATTCACATTGTTACTTTGACAGTCAGTGCAACCTGCTTCGAGGTATTAAGTTATCCTTAAATGTTTCCATACATGTTAGTTAGTTAACTAACTTGAGCTAAGCTGGCTGGCTCGGAACATGTTACATATAATTAAGATTACCTGAACAAATTGATTAAGTGGTTAAGATAAAATAAAATGAAGTGATTTCAGTCGTCATTTAGGTAATAGAATAAGTCTCACCAAGTGAAGTACTTCACGAAAATATTTGATTGGTATTAATAGAGCTCTAGTTGTACAAAGTTTAATAAGGGAAACTGTAATATTTTGCTAGATAAACGTTTCAATAATGCCAAACAGATTAATGAGGGTTTATTATCATTAAAATGCCGAGTTAGAGTAATCTCGAATTAACTGAAAGTTAAAACCGATACTAACTTGATGGTAATAAAATCTTGACCGCAGAAATTCAGCTACTGTTATATATGATTTAGGATTCATTATTTAAAATTATACTTGAGACTGTCTTAACACAAAAGCAGCATTCATTTTAAAGTTATATTTTAGTTTTTAAAATAGTGATATTTCTGCTTGGGAGTAACTCTGGTTGCCAATTTTACTGCTGATCAACATGTTTGAGTTATCGAGTTAAATCGGTTTTAGATTTACTAATTTATTTAATTAAAACATCCAACAAACTTATAAATATTAATCTTATTAAATTTAAAGGTACTAGGGCGGCATTTTAGGGAAATTTTTAAATGGAGGTACTTGTCATTTTGATTCCATTTCTACAGTTTTTTTAATGGAGTCCGAGATTCTTGATGTTTCATTTTAACGACTTTGATGAAAATTAAAAATAATTACTACAGATTACGATTGCGTTGCTAATCGATTACGTAGCAAATCCTTTAACTTATACCAGATTAACACAAAAATTGTATTAACTATTGTAGAAAACGTTTAGACGTTTCTGAAAATAGTCCTCAATATCTTGTCAAACTAACCATTTTCAATTATGTATTTGTATTTTCTTTTGTTTGTCTACTCGAATCCTACTTCTGTAGTCTGCTCGGTTTCATTTCATTTTGTCGCTAATCCATATCAAAGCTAATCCCTTAATTTATTTAGATTAATTCAAAATTTGACATTAGCTCAAACTGTATATTACTGGCAGTAGACATTTAGGCGTTTCTGGAAAATTAACTATTAAATAAATTGATGGAATTTATGTTAATTTTTCAGAATACCAGCTTTTATGATTTTTTTTTTTATTGGTAGATAAATATCGATTTGTGTGCATTATGAGCGCACAGCAACTAGATTTTCGCCTACTAAAAAAAACTGTCGAAATACAATCAATTATTTGGACCAACGACTAAGAAGGCTCAGACTAATTTAGATTAATCGATTGCACACTATTTGAATTACTAACTTATCGTCAAAATTGTTATTTCCACTTGCCAATCTATTTAAAGTGGCAATATTATAGTTTACTAAAAATATGATAATATTCAAGTTTTTATTCTAAACCCAATGTGAATCATATGAGGCTGTTTCAAAAATCTATCAATTCAGCTAGTTGTGATTTGTAAATCGGGATCATGCTTTCACATTTGTTTTAATCGAGTTTCCATCTTGTGTAGTTCCTGGTTGCTATCAGAAATACCGCTAGACGCATTAACAACTTTATAGATTAGTATTCTGAAATTTAAAATTGTAGTTTAGGCATATTAGACTCGGTTTGATGGTGCTCAATTTATTTGAAGATTTTTGTTTTCACTTGAGCTCGGTTAAACGAAGTACAATTGTGTAAATCAAAATCAAAACGATCTACTGTGGGCAAAAAGTAGTAAGACTTTTTAATTTAAATGAAAAGAGACCTTTTTGAAAGATCATTTGGTTACAAAATCACTCAATTTTTTGGAAAAATAGCGTCGCGTTGACGTCTGTGAAACAATGCTTTCCGACTACCAGGATGTCATGAAACGTATTATAACTGGCGATGAGTCTTGGATCTATGCTTACGACCCGGAAACAGACGATCAATCGGCCGAATATCGTGCCAAAGGTGAGCCGAAGCCGAAAAAACCACGTCAAAGCAAATCAAAAATCAAAGTGATGTTGACAGTTTTCTTCGATTATCGAGGTGTGGTGCACTCCGAATTCCTTCGGACCGGCCAAACTGTCGTGAAAAGAGGTCGATAATGCACATTCTCATACATACATATCGTTCCGCAACCACCGTATTCGCCTGATTTAGCTCCGTGTGACTTCTGGCTGTGCAGCAAACTCAAACGACCGCTCCGGGGAAACCGTTTTGAGTCAATTGAAGACATTAAACGTGAATCGCTACGCGCATTGGAGGCTATTCCGGAAATTGACTTTAACAACTGTTTCGAGGATTGGAAAAAACGTAGGCACAAGTGTATTGAGGTCGGGGGGATTACTTTGAGGGGGACGAAATAGATTTGGAGAAGTAAATAAAGAATTTTAAAATTATGAACAAAGTCTTACTATTTTTTGCCCACAGTATTATTACACTTTTCACGTTTTCGAAATAATTGGGAAAAGATTATCTGTAAATTACTTGAAAAATTCGTATTTTTATTAATTCTATTGAAATTAGGAATAGATGGTTTTTGACTGGAAGTTTTATTGTAATAGGATAGTTTTATTTGCAGAATTATGCATATTTCTAACTCAGTTTTCTCGAAAATACAGTCATTTTGCAAATTTTTATTTTTACAGTTAACTAATACGAGTTCAATAAAATAAAGCAACATCCATCACTAACTAAAATTTTTTAAAAAGTGGAATTGATCGTTTTTGATTCTTATCTACAAAATTACTTTTTCTTCGTCGTGTTTCGGTATTGGAAGTAATCAACAATTAAGTAATTGGTTTCAGTTTTCAGTTTACTAGTAAGCTCGTAGTTTAAATTACATTAAAAAGTTGATTGTGATTAACATTTAGTGCGTGCGAATGACTTAGTAAGTGTTTTAGAATGTTGTTTACTAGAGTAAGCGAACCTTGTGGAGGCTCGATAAGCATCCGTGTGAACATTTTCTTCTGTGGTTTTTTTCATATTCAATAGTTATTAGTTAAGCAAAACTCATACAACAACAATATGGTGAAATTTACTTAACAATAATAAACTTTAATCCATAACCTCGTTGCTTTGTTTGTTTTTAAAAAAAATTAGAAAAAATTTAGTTAGAAAATTTAATTATTGTTTACTCAAAAATTCTAAAAAGTTGAAAATTTCATAAAATTGTCGATATGGGGCCAACTATGGTGGGAATAATGTATAAATGACCACATTGAATTTAATTTGTAGGTACGGTTCAACAGTAAATTTAGGTAAGCTTACAAATTGGGCTATTAAATAATGATTTAGGTTTTGGGAGAGATTCAAGCCAAAAATTGAACAAGTGGCTGCCTCCGATTATTATTTTAATGGTAACATTTATCAAATATAAGTTGAAAAATTAGTACTATAGTATAATATGTACGCCAGCATCGCGGTTGGTTTCACTTACTTCAAACACTTTGATTATCCCAAAGAGTACACATCCGCTTCACCTTTCCGTGCTTGTTCCACACCCGAAAATACAAAAAAATTTTATGAATGAAATTCTATTTATACCAAATTTCTTGTTTACTATCGACACAGTCACATCTACATAAACAAAAATCGTTTGAGTCATTTTCTTCTTATTTGACGTGCGTATATTCAAATCCTAATAAATTTTCCGAGAGAAGAATTTAAAAAATGTAACAATTGCACAACACAATCAAAGTCATTGTATGCGACTTATTCATCCATGCCAAGCATTTCAATTTAAATTCAACATTTTTCTTTTGAGTATTATTGGCGCGCACTGTATATCTACAAATGAATGTAGAAGAAGGTCGTGCGGGGCCGAGTAATTGACTTAATTAATTTGTTAATTTATCTCTATTTACAAATTATTTTAGTAGCTACAAAATAATTTAAACTTTATAAATTTTTCAATTGATAAACGTTTGCGGCTCACTGTGGTGCGGCCTCAATAGTTTTTAGCTGCAAAACCGGTTTTTTATCGCTTCGTTTCGTTATCAAACTACGAGTATATACATTTTTTGCTTAGTGTACTGCTAATACATGACACACCACCGTGGTATGTCGTTTATGTGCAAAACATAAAAAATTAAGTCATGCAGTGGTGAAAAGTTCGTCAGATTTAAAAAATATAAAAATCTTAGAATTATTCGATTCCGATTAGTATCTGAATATAGAACGATGAAATAAACAAATATATATAAACGTGATCAGTCTTATTGTCGTCGAATTTGATTAACTGACAAACGACATTATTACTCAATGTCAGAGCAAAATAAAATTTTACGTTAGATAATTGATTTCCGTCGGACATTTTATATCGATCGATTACAGATTTTTAATGAGTTTTGTGTTGTAAACAATTTTTTATGACAATTGTTGCGCCCCGAATATGTTATGACCAGCATAAAAAATTTATGGCTCGGTTACATAATCGCTGCGTATATAGGATTATTTTTGGCAATGATATAAACCAACCATCTGTCGTGCACCTAACCAAATATAGCGTAATGATTGCATCAAACGATATAAACTGTTTCTGTGTGTTGATTATTTGACTTGAGTTTTATAAAATACTATTAATCCCGTCTATTAACGATATCTTATCAAGAGTGTCTTTATTAGAGGCTTACCGAAGTGATAGTGAACTATTTTTTTCGTCTGTTCTGGGCAACATTAGCAGTAAGGCCCAATTTTATAAAGCAAATTTTACTGTAATTTTCATCAATAAAAAAAATTATCATTATGTCGAAAGAGCGAAACGAAATAGGCACACATTATTTGGGTAATAATGTTATTTTAGTTCCTGTAGAGAAAACCGCATAAGTAGTCTGGGGCCCTATTCCTGAATACGATACGAAAACGAAAATACATGATTCATATTTGAATTGAATCAGATTCGTACGATTCTTATTTAAAATTGAATAGGAATCTTGTACTTTCGTCTTTGTATCGTATTCAGGAGTAGAGCCCCTGAATAGCATAATTCTAGACGGTTCGACCGTGGGTAGTGGAATGAGGGAAGCACAATAATATCTTTAACAAAATAACACACGCTTATGGAAAGATGTAACGGACTGACAACTATTACCATTTTAGTTAAGGATACTCTACGCACACCATACTGCAAAATTATTTATTTGGATAAATTTTGGGTATAGGTACAGGGGCTCTATTTCGCGACATCGAACACTTTAGTGACAGTTACCCAGTACATTATGCAATATAATCTTGCACGGGAGATATTAGATCTGAATTTCAATGATATATGGTTCGAGATCACCATATTCCTTCTTGATTCTTGTAGCTACTTGTAAAGACATGAATGAGCAAATCAGAATACAAATAGATGTTCTTGATAAAGGCTGGATGTAGTTTCTCGATAAAATTCAACATCCATGAATTATTGCTGCAACATTGTTTTGAATAAACCCTACTTATTTTTCACACAAATTCTAAATCTGCTCTTAAATACATCGGTTATCGTTGTAAAAATTCCAAAGTAGCATTCCCCTGTATCCCCAAGGGGCGATCCTCATTTTTTGAAATCAATAATTTTAGCGAATCGAAACTTAATATTTATTGTAATTCTTTCAGATTTGTTATTTAGCTATGGCGGTCAGAAATGTTTTCATGCAGTCACACTTTGCGTTAAGACATATTCATTTAGAGCCATTTATAGTGAATAGACTCAGCAGCGGCCTGTTGAATCAAGCTGCATAACAACCGGTGAAATAAAATCCATCCGATACACGGTCTTAATGAAAGACCATTTTGTGTCCTTTCAAATTGGACAGTAATTTACAACCATTTGTGCCTTTAATTGATCTAACGATACGAAGTGGTCTTACCGTTATTATTCTTAGTAATCGATAAAACTTTCTCCGACAATTTTGAAGCTGAAAGACTCCCCCCTTATTGTAAAAAGATGTATATTTTAAAAATGGAATTTTCTTACCCTATCAAAATTGATTTTAAATCTTTGTAACGCGTCACTTTTGTGATACGCCCCAAGCGCCATCTAAATGAAGGAAGGTTGTCATATTGAATGACAAAACGTCGTTGATTTGGATATTTGTTCCTACCCGTGCCTGTCCTGTTCGGCACAGTGGACTTTGGCCGTGTTGTTAGTGGCCGTCCGATCAAAAACTCGCCAATGAGAGTGACCGCATGTGCATGATTAACCAACAATATAGCCAGCGTATTGTCTTTCGGTAAAATCATCGAATGTCGCTGGTTGTATAGGAGATCAGAGTGTGTTAGTTGTCCTCCGACACGCAGAATTAGATTATCATCCAAAAGAGAATTGAGTGCACGTAGTTTGTTACTTGTCTTTACTCTAGAACGGGATTTTAACGATTTAATTTTAGTTGATGTATTCGTTATCTTGAGCCTATGTGAAAAAAACAAGGTTTCCTCCTCTCTAGTTGCTCCTAACTTTAGTTCTCCACTATTTACGCCCACCTGGCCAAAAGTGCACAAAATCGAACAAGTGGAATGCAATTTTTACCGTGGACACAGGTTGTGATATTCGTTGCAATTGATTCTTGATGTAAACGGCCACTCCACCATAACGACTGTCTTCTTTGGCGGTTGGTAATAATCTGCTGGATTGTGTTCTGTACGAATATCTCGCCATCGATTGATATTAGAATGTTCCTGTATGTAAGCCACTTGATTTGAAACGCACAGTTTGGAAGTTAATGCTATGTTCCAACGAAGACCTAGTACTGTTGTTTCGGGACCGCTGAGTCCCAGTTCTGAAGCTACTGATTGCACACTGACAATCGCTGCGAGTGTTCCGTTTCAGGAATTACTCTCGTTGTAACATGGAATTAGTATCAAATGCAAGAGTTACCGGTTCGTTGGGAGGGTCGCTGCTATCAAGTAAATCGTTAACATAAAAATTACACAAAATACTGTCACGTGCTACGGCTGCCCGTCAGCGATTATTCGTGGCGTTGTTGGTGAATCATGCCATTATCGATACCGTAGGTCTACACCTTCATTTGGCGGAACATTTTTTCGACACCTCCCGTGATTACAATTCGTCCTCTTTGGAACCGAAGTATTATGTTAAGAAGCAAATCTTGTAAGTGCGGACCAGCCAATATTGTGTCGATCAGGGACATTGCTTGTCTTGGCCGAAGCGTAGAACACTGATGTGGCATATAATATGATTTAATTGGATTCCCTGAAACATCTAGAATAGCTTCCATGTGGTTTAATGTGATGTATTCGCATATAAATTTCACATATTTGAATCGTAATTCGGATGATGAGAGTTTCCACATGCTCCACACGTATCGCACATGGTTCATTATGGTGTCCAAAGACAATTCCTTCCTGAATTATATTGCTCCAGATATCGGCACCGATAAGAACGTCCACTAGTGCAGGGTTCGCAAATAATGGATCCGCAAGCTGCAAATTCCTCAAATGATGCCAACACCAATCTAGCCAACATCTAAGCTTCGAAACGTAATTCAAAGTTAACATCAATTGTAGAACGCATAGTAGCAGTTGTTTGGCTACGTGTATAGGTATTATTGGATGTCCCGATTCCTTCGATCGATAATTCATATCGCTTTTGCGATGATTCAGATTATTGAACGACTCCGTACTTAAGCTCGCCTACCCAAGATCACAAAGTATTTTGCAAATATGACATACCATGGCAATCCAAGAAAACTACATGGAGTATGAATGATTGGATATAACCCGCTGGTCATTGTTGTTCCTTACTGACTACCAAGGTAGCTAAATTTGTAGGCAACTTTCAGATTTTGGATTTTTATTGATACCTTGCTCTTAAGAAATTCATTAGGCTCCACCAAAATTTGCAGAATAGCCATTTTGGGAACACATGGCTTTCTGTTTACGAATTTATTTCTATGATAAAATGTTCTCTAAAAATTCTGATATTTATATTTTCTATCTATCTTGTAACTAAATATATAAAGGAATTCAAGGCTACCCGCGCAAATATTATATCTGTCGGCTCTCACTGTTTTATATTAGCTAACTAAAAATTCTAATCGTTTCGTCTTTATTTATTTAGTTTTGCAAACACACATTGAACGTGCCACATTTATTTTTTATGTTGTTATGCTATATTATCTCGGCTTCATGTCTATACAATTTACATAATAATGATTTTTTATTTTTTATTTATTCTCGCCTATTTCTAGAAATTAAACACCAAAACCAACAACAACACACACAACATACAAAATGTCTTCCCGTAAAGCAGCTGGTCGCCGTGCAACAACAAAGAAGCGTGCACAACGTGCCACTTCAAATGTATTCGCAATGTTCGATCAAGCACAAATTGCTGAATTCAAAGAGGCCTTCAATATGATCGATCAAAATCGCGATGGTTTCGTTGAAAAAGAAGATTTACACGATATGCTAGCGTCGCTGGGTAAAAATCCAACCGAAGACTATTTAACCGATATGATGAATGAAGCACCCGGGCCAATAAATTTCACAATGTTTTTGACATTGTTTGGTGAACGATTGCAAGGTACAGATCCCGAGGATGTGATTAAAAATGCGTTTGGTTGTTTCGATGAAGATAACACGGGGCTAATATCGGAGGAACGATTAAGGGAGTTGCTTACAACAATGGGTGATAGATTTACTGAAGATGATGTAAGTATTTTGTTTTATGGCGGTTAATTGCCTATATAAGCTATACATTTTTTTTAAACCCATCTGCGGTATAAATATGAATTCCATACACCACGACGCCATTTGAGATTTCCTTCTTCTCTACTGATGGGCTATACATAATTTAAAGATGCCTATATTTTGTGTATTCTTCAAGTTTTAAATCATGCTGGAATCGAAATTTTACCGATGAAGAAGAATGCGATATCAACTGTTGAATATCGGAAGCGCCCAATGATCAGAAAGGGAGCCAATGGATTTATAAAGATCCTTCTCAATATTTTTGATATTTAAGAAGCGAATAATCGAAGATTCCCTATTTAGAAGCAAATTCTCAGAACCGTCACAGTTTTTTTGGGCTTCACCAATTAGTCATTTGGGCGACAACGGCAAATTACGTGTTGCCTAGAATAAATTGTACAATGGAGTTGTGTCTTAAGTACTTTACTATCAAACAGTTTAAACATTTAAGTAAAATGAAGTAATGGCCCGAAGGCGTTTAGCCTTTTGCTTAATTAAAAAATTTAGCTCATCTAGTAGACCCGAACAAATTTCGTTTTGAACTCTATGTCTAATATCGTCGTTTAACACCCCGATTTTAGACCAGAGTTTAAGACCAGAATCTTAAATGATCGATTAACGATTGACAATGCGAAATGTGTAGAAATTGAAATACCAGTAGTTCCCTATCACAAAATCAAATGTTGACTGATACACTCTTAAGGTAAATCCTTTTATCACTCAGAACAACATTGAAGTCCATCCGAACGCCTATTGAATGATAATTTTGGTACAGCGGCTAAGGCCCTAGCATTTGTCAAAACAAATTCGTACAGCAGCCACTCAGCAACATTAATTGCAAACTGAACTCGATTTAGACAAACCACAAACAAACTTACCAATTATTGATCCAATAAACTCGAGACTTTTTAAGAGCAAACTTCAGTTATGTCTTAAATCAAATAAATAAACCAGTCCTGGATTTTCTGAAAATTTCACTTGCCAATTCCCATGCTACTCTTCATTAAGAATCACTTTTAATCAAATATTGGTTCTTATAGTGATAGACCGGGAGGTGTTGCTCGATTAGGCATATCATTTGATGATTCACGAATTGGATTGACGCTGACTTAGTCATCCTCCAGGTTGAATCTATTGCAAATACAATGAATTTTTACAGTATTACATTGAATTGCATTTGACTTAACGTCGCGATAATCCAAACCTTAGTTCCCAACTACGAATATCATGTATTGATAAACAGTTTTAAGATTCAGAAACGAGTGTTAAAATTCGACATTTTCTGAAAAAATGCTAATAACAAATTGCTAGTAACAAATTGACCTGGTTTAGTTGTAATCAACCATCCAAGCCATAAATTATATATGGCTACTGAACAATCCGACACTTGCGAAATTTATTACAATTATTGTGTTTTAGAAATACATACTACTCTTATTTAGCTCTCCATATTCTCTTTGTTGGACCTCGCAAGCAGGTTAATCGCAGCCAAACAGAGTAGTCATCATCCTCTTCACATTAGTCGCCACACAAAGATTCTCGAATAGCTTCATTCTAGCGATGTATAAAACGGCCATGAGCAGTAATAACTGCGATCGAAATTTTTATATCTTTCTTCAAATTTAAAGGATATGTACTTTGTTAATTGGAAATTAGGTATACAAATAAATTACTTCACCTACCGAAAGGTAGTAGGAAGCTCAAGCCATTTGCGCTTGACTTGGTAATAAAAGTTCGTACGTTATTCGCTATCATACTTTCCTCAAAATTATAATGGGTGGGCCCCAAAACTAACCATTATTTACTAACCATTTAAATTTCATCATGATTCTGTTGTTGGAACAGAGAAATCTAATAAAATGTTTACAGCCTTCTTCACCAGGTTCTAAGTAGGTATATTATTATTCAATTTGTCATTAATCATGTTTATGTCCTGCAATCAAACCGAGTGAGTTCCACCGGCTCCAGCAGAGCTAATTTTACTATTAGACACACGCCGATGATATAGCCATAATACCCGTTGGAAAATATAGTAATGTCGTAAAGGGCGATGACCATAGTCATAGCCTGGTGAAAAAATGATTATTCATTTGTCAAAAATTGGGGATCTTGCCATTCCATTCTCTTCGGAGACTAGCTATCTTGGATACCGGTTGGATCCAAAGTATATCGGCTAAAAACATTGAAGAATGAGAAAACAAGTAAATTCTAGGCTGCACTCGAAATTGTCTTCGATCTTCTATTTCTTAATCTCTGGATTAAGAGGTGTGGGACATTCAAAAATACTCGACTTCGATATTTAAACAGTCTTTCTAAGGCAGATAATACTGTTGGGCACCATCGAATCTGAAGTAAGTAAACTTCCAACGGTTTGCATGTCCTCAGACAACATCACCACCATTTGAGAAATCATTTGCTGTGATTATTGCTGAACGCCACTGCCTTTCAGACAGAAATTGTTGTAATCCTTATCCTTCGAATTAGGGGTCGCCCAACATGCATTACATGGTCTGTATTGCCTGCAACACAGGTTTCTCGAAACTTGTCTGGGAAGTATCGACACCTTTAATTGGTTTAGTAGCAGGCAAACAAAACTTACACTTCTTTAGGTGCCCGGTCATACAGACATCTTTGGAGATGGGGTGGTCGATAAATTATCTAGAGAGAGAGAGAGCGAGCGGATCGGCTAGCTTCATGGAATCCAAATCAGCTCTCGGCTTGATGATTTCGCATTTTATTTATTATCGTTAAATTATGTTATCGAGGTTAATACAACATTCCTATATGTCTCTGAAAAGGACTCAGATACTTTTAAACTGTGATATACGCACCCAAATACGAGAGATGTAATGGAGGGATAATGGTTTTACATTTCTATGGTCTGTCTCTCTTGTCCTTTACATACATCTCATTGCTTCAGTTTAATTTTCCCTTTTGAAGATTTATTAGCAATACCAAAAGATACCAGAAATTTTGGAATTCGTCGAAAGAATTGTTTTCAGGACTACGTACGTGTATCCTGCCAATTTGATACAATGGTCCATTTAGCGAACGAGTGGCATGTATACTCATTGGTCATCCTTTTAAGAAAATAAAAAAGTCATTAGCGGATAGCGCTGAGCAATAAAACCAGATTGGTGAGTTTAACAATCCAATTACTATTAGCTAGAAGAGCGGTGACAAAACACCTCCCTGGGTCAACCTAGGTCCCTGGGTCAACTTCATCGGAAACAGAAAGATGACACGGTAGGTTAGTCATGTAGGCTCCAGTGTTAGAAAACGATGCTACCAAACTATCAAATACACTCGTATCTAGGAAAATGTCTACGAAAGAGTCCTTATTATTAAACCTTCTTTCAATCCTTGTAGCAAGTTCCCACGATTTTCAAATTCTGTAAGCATGTTACGTGCTTCTTGAATGGAAAGATAGATAAAAAAAACCTATGCCTATTCCCAGGGAGCTCATCTTTTAGTGATAGCTGTGCCATTAGTTTAAGATCAGTTCTCAATACATTAGGTCGACAGAATCCTGATTTCTGAGTACAAAACCCTTGAGCTATTGTTCAGCTATTGGACGCACACTTTTTCTAAACCGACGACTAATTTTAAAATACCCCAGCTGGATTATAATTTGTAAGAAAATTGAATCGCATAATTTATATTGAAACGTATTTCTTTTATATTTTTCAGGTCGATGAAATGTATCGTGAAGCACCAATCAAGAATGGCCTATTCGACTATATCGAATTCACACGAATTCTCAAGCACGGTGCTAAAGATAAGGATGAACAATAAGATTAAGACTAACAACCTCTTGTCCGTTAATTTTTTTTTATTTAACATTTTGTCTTAATATTTTTTTTGTCGCAACTTTTGTACTTTTTTTTTTCTCGAAACCAGAAAAAGTTTCCAATTTATTATTATTATTATTTTTGTTAATTTTATTAATTAAATTAATTATTACATATTATTATTATTATTTTATATATTTAGAAGCCAAGATAATAAATTTATAACAAGAAAAAATCAGTATTTTTTACGTTTTTGATTTTGTTTACTAATCAGAACAGAAGCGATGAGGTGTCTCTGCGGTCTTGTAGAACAAAACTGCTGGATTATCTATTAGAGTGCCATCCTAATTGGAGACATCTAAAATGGGATCAGTATACGAGAACCATTTAAACATTTTTAAGAATTTACTACTAACAAATCTCATTATTTTCTTTTGTGTTGGGTTTTACTTTATGATTATTATAAATTACTGTTATGATTTTTTTTTCTATAAGAAACGTAAATTGTACATTTTTCCTTATATAATTTTAAAAAATATACTTATATAGAAAATAAAATATAATATGCAAGTCAGAGGAGATAAAAGAAAAGTGTAAATGGGTTTTATTTTGAAGGTCATCATTATTAATGAATACCCTGTATTCGTAGAGGCAGTCCAGTTTTACAAACTGGGCAGAGTCGGAATATAACAGGGCCCTAAAGAAGCAACAAACAAGCCACGCCAAAATAAACCGTAGCAGAGATGTGGTGGTGTTAATGCACATATGGTCGGTAAGTGCACTGTGGAATTCCCAGTAAATCTTTCTTTGCCAGAATAATTTACAAATCTAGAGGAATAGTGCCGAGTTACAACTCAAAACAGTTTTTCATTCATTCTTTTTGGTTCATTTCGATTTTCATATGACGTTTTAATTCATAGGAAGGTTTTTACATTGTTCGGATCGTACAACTAATCTATGCGATCTTAAGTTATCGCTTTAAAGAAACAATCATTCCTTTGTTTTTTGAATTTAGTTAAATGCTTAGCTTATTCCTTTAAATTTCATTGATACAACACACCCAAAAATTTCTTATAAAAAATGATTTACTGCTCTAAGCTACAGAAACGTGTGTAGATGATGCCTGAGGAATAATTGAATATTACATAAAACTGGAGAAGAGCGAGATGTTCTGCTCCAGGATTGACACACCGAGAAGTCCATCGAGTTTAAATCAGGCAAGTTTGACTGGCAACCGACTTTAGCAAACAACCAAGAAACAACTGCTTACAGATGGGTCGAGTGTTAATGTATCGATCCTCGGTCTTGTGGAAACAAGAAACCGCCTTAGCGGAAGCGCTGCATTATTTTATCAGCGTCTGACAGCAGTTTTAAGATTTCTCTGCCTATGAAAACCAAAGACATCTTCGTCCAGCTCGAAAATAAACATGTTCTCGTCTCAGAAGAACACCTTCTTGAAGCGACCAGACGAATCAGGTAAGTAAAAATTGGAATTGTGGAATGTTGTCAGCCGAAGAAGAATTCGCTAGCAGGTTCAAGTTGCTAACACTCTTTCTCGATGATGTCTACACCCAAACTCACGAAACACAGTTTGTCAAATAATCAATAGATTTGTGATTTGTACTAAATTTAAATCACAGATAAACAACCAATTAATGGGCCAAGTTCCCGAGTCGAATTAATTCGAATAAAATTGTAATTTACAAAAAAAATATAGTATCTTGGGTTAATGGATAATTTTGGAATCAACGCGATTCGTAATTAACTTGGGAAGCTGCAAATCATTACGCCCTTATTTATTTATTCAATATATCATCGGCAAGTGATTTGCCTTATGGACAATTATCACTTAAGATGAGCTAAACTGGACCAATTAGTGCTGTATAATAAACCCGAATTTGCAGGTTTCAGTGACGACACAAGACTAAGTCCGATCAAATAAAGTTTGGGGTAGAATTACAGAAAGTATTAAATAATAATCACCCGTCACTGTTTAGGCTTTCGCAACAACAATTTTTTTGGAGCTGCTATTAAGTGATCACGATCAGCTTATAAAATACCGATTGAATCTTTGTTGACCACTTTTTCCTATAACCAACATTTCAATCACTGATCACCTTCTGTATTCGAGCGATGCTTTCTTTGACCACTTTGACCAAGCGTCGAGATAAATATCACTTAATTGAAAGCTCCAAATAGGGTTTCGTCAAAGTGAAAATCAAAGGAACAGAAAATAAAAATCTCGTATATGCGTAATGTTAACTCAGTCTATCATGGAAAAGCTGGCGCAGAGCATTTCGAACAATTTCGGATAACGCAGTGTGTTTGGTTGCAAAATGCCTTATATAAAACCTCTTACCTAAAACGTGTAAAAAATTATACACAAAACTTGGCGGGTGTTTTGCATGAGGAAGTCAACTTACCCCAATTCTTAACAGTGCATAACTCCTTCCAAGAATACTTATTCAAACGGAAACATGACGATAGTCCCTATTATACGACAATTTCCAGAAGCCAGACGATTTCCAGAGGCAATACGCATGCTAGGGTAGAACGTTGAACGGCATATAAAAGGTAAAAAAAATGTGGACCACTACGAGTAGAAGCGTCTGCGAGTCATTGAAATTGCTTAGCAGTCTCGAATGAGAAATGTTCGATAATGCATCCGCGTCAATCGTCAAGAAGTAGAAGTACCATTTCTGTCTGGTACTGGATATTGGAGGGATGGTTTTACTTGGTAAACATTTTGAAGAACTCCCGCCACAAACAAAAAACAATCAAAGAACATCAACCATGCTGCATCAACACGGTTGCTGTTTTATTATTGCTTGATCAAATCAGCTTATAACACAGCTGATAATATTTGCGTTCTAGATAGCAACATCGACTCTCGAATTCTCAATAAAAGGAGGTGAAACAGCGTAAATAATCTAATATACGCATCATAGAGGATAGTAAATGGGAAATACATTAAGAATTCCACGTCAACAGTAAACCTTCAGGTTTTCTGAGGTGCTGGAAAGCCTGTTCTGAACTTTTGGCTGCGAATCAAGGATGTTAACACTAAGAAAGCAGTGTAAGTTCGTAAATGATATTTGTTTAAAATAGTCCATAGAATTAGTCTGGATCAAGAATGTAGAATATGTTCGAGAAAGGAAATACTATTTCCCGAAAATGGAAGTGATTTCATGTATAAATTCTAAATTTACACCAATTAATCGTTCGATCTCGCAAATTATGAATCTCTAGTTGAGATGCAAACGCAATGAGTAGTAATTGGAAAATGTAAATACCTGCTGATATTACCTGATCAATTTTCATTATTAGGAAATTTACTTTATCATATTCGTAAAGTAATTTCCTTCTTAATTTTGCACATCTCTTCGTTGTACTTCTGGAGTTTTATTAAATTCAATATAAATTCATTAATCCTCTTAAGTATTTTGTGTTGCTCTTCCTAACCATTTTGTGTAGAACCCAAATTTGATACAATACGGTAATGGTAGCTGTCTTTCAAATATAACCATAGATGGTGGTACCCGAATCTATTCACGCTTGATTTTGTTCTCATTTAAAGCTGGCAGTATCATTCATATCTGCAAATATAGAATTAATCAAGTAATTAGTAAAGTTAAAAGACTATAAAGGCCAAAGCTAAACGGACGGTAAATAAAATAATGCTAGCTCATTGAAACAGGCTAGCTTTGGAAATGAGCAGAACATACAGTGTAAATACGAAATGTCCAAAAATCCGATATACATATTTATCAGCTGTTGTGAAGAGATCACGAAGGCCAGTCCACGATTCCTCTTGTTTTGAATGGTCACTAAATCACGTGCGTCTCCCATAAAGTTATGCTTGTTGAGACATAGAGGTTTGGATTCTATAAAATCTGAAGAATCAGAATATTAATGTTAAATGATACTATGAAATACAACAGATCGATTGTCAAATACAATGGACCGATAGCCAGCTCAATTTATTCCTTTTGACTAGAAGATTGAACATATTGCAATGTATTTTCATCACGAAGAGGCGTGCTACCAAAGAATATTACTATCGCTGGCATTGTAGTTTAGCCAAATTTTGAATTGCAAAAAGCATTTGGAGGGCATGTGGGAACCACATTTGATATAGCCAAGATATACACTTGGATTTTCATGCATTTCAAAAATGGAATGTATAAGCTTTGCTTACGCGTGAACTTAGCTAACGTGCAACCGACCGAATCACCCGGTATCTTTCGCTGCATTAACAGGAGTTGAATGCGAACTAGATCGTCTTCAAAAACTCGACATTATTTACCCCAACATCGAGAGAGATCAACGCACATCCACTTCTAATTCCTGAGGAAATGTTCACACAACTCATCGGCAGTAAAGTGCCCATCAAAATCGATTTATCAAATGCTTACCTACAAATCGAAATTGAGGGCAAATCAACGACGATCAACAAGCACAAGAGACTGTTCACGTTCAATCGTCTACCTTTACGAGTAAAATCCACCGCTACATTTTCCAGCAAATCACAGGCACTATACTGACTACTACTCACTACGTGATTGCCTGTCTCCACCTCGAAAAATAAATAAACGATCAGATCGAGGAAACCATCGATATCTTAGCCTTCAGCCCGGAAAATTATCGAAACTGAAACGAAACGTGATCGAACTCTTAGAGTAATCGTTAATTATTTGAAATCCGACTGGCCAAGTCCGACAGCCCAATTTCTGGTAATTATAGTGCTTACCGAAAAAAATTAATGCTTGTCTAGGAACGATTCAAGGTTGAATTTATGATGATATCTACAAAAAAATTGCCCAACGTGGGGCTCGAAACCTACGACCCTGAGATATTAAGTGTCTCATGCACTACCTACTGAGCTAGCCGGGCCATACAGGGTTTGTAAACTGATTACATTTACGTACTGATTTGCGTTACGATATAACGTAATGCAACAATTTATTGCATGCAACATATATAAATGAATAATTAATTAATTTAATTTTGGTTTTGTTAAATGGAACTTCAATACTCCATTTTAGCATTGCCACTTAATCAATTTAAATTAATTCAAACTTTATAAAACAAGTTATAAAATTTTGCAAATTAAACTTTTTATTAATTACATATTACACCGGATAAAAATTATGCAATTTAAATAAAAATGTCCCTTGCGCGACGATGAAAAGTACTAGTAAAATGATTACCCGATGCGTAAATTTTTAGTACATAAAATTGTTATCAATTTTGTGCTAAAAAACAAAACAAAACGAAACGAAAAACAAGAAAAATTACATATAAAAAACAACAACAAAAATTTCCCTCTGGCAACAAATGTCATATTTAGCTGAAGGTTATCTCGCATTTTGTAGTGGAGTTGTTAATCGAAGGACTGTGTAGTGCAAGAATGATTCAAGTAGCAAAAATATTTTAATTAAAAAGTGAAATAAAATTTAATTTTATTTAAAATATTGCTTAGTGAGAAGGTTTTATTATCGCCGCGGTAATTAACAAGTGCTAGACATTTAAAAGTGTAAAAATATTTGTCTATTGGAAAATCAAGAACGAACACGAAAAATATTTTGCAAAGTTTTTTTTTATGTAGTCGGTGGAGAGATATATGGGGCTTGCGCGATTGTTACGCCTCGTTTTTTTAAATTGAACTAAAGCAAGAAAAATATAAAACTAAGTTGTTTTTGTTGTAATTTTTGACATATTTGTTGCTTAGAAAAAATTGTGGTGGCGAAAGTGATAATCAGATGAATACATTTAAAGTGAAATAGAATAACAACAATTTTGGGCGATGTTGATAGTAATTAAAGCGCTCAGATAAGTGATAAAGTCGCGTTTATTATTTAAAAACAATTAATTTATCTTGTATATTCGTATGTAATAAAGCTTGTTATATTGAAATTGAGTGTGGTGTGTGGTGGTGGTCGTCGCCGTCTTGTGTGTGTTTGTGGATAAATTGTGAACGAAGAAAAACAGTCGAGAAAGTGAAATACGAGAAGAAAAATCCAAGAATGATTTGACGCAATTGAATCACACGAGCATACATATAAAATTACAGTAGAAAATTTAGACCAAAATCATACCAAAAATTTGCTTTCCGAACCAATCGATTAACATTATTTGATTAAAAATAAAACGCGAAAATCCTGTAGCCGTGGAAATGCCTCTATTCGGTAAGAAGGACACCGGGAAAAAACTTAAACGGGACAACAAAGACTCGGAACGTCAACCATCGGTGGATGAGAAATACACCCTAAAGGAATTACTGGGTACGGGTGCTTTTTCTGAGGTGCGTCTAGGCGAGAGTAAAGATAATCCCGGGTCACTATATGCTGTCAAAATTATAGATAAGAAAGCGCTCAAGGGCAAGGAGGACTCGTTAGAAAATGAAATTAAGGTACTGCGCCGATTAACCCACCCAAACGTTGTTCAATTATTAGAAACATATGAGGATAAGTCAAAAGTGTATCTAGTCATGGAATTGGTAACGGGTGGTGAACTATTCGATCGAATTGTTGAAAAGGGTTCCTATACAGAAAAAGATGCATCCGGTTTAATAAGGCAAGTGCTCGAGGCTGTGGATTATATGCACGAACAGGGAGTTGTTCATCGTGACTTGAAACCTGAAAATTTGTTGTACTACAGCCCCGATGAGGATAGTAAAATAATGATCAGCGATTTTGGTCTTTCAAAAATGGAGGACTCGGGTGTGATGGCAACGGCATGCGGAACCCCAGGCTATGTAGCTCCAGAAGTACTAGCTCAAAAACCATATGGTAAAGCTGTCGATGTATGGAGTATAGGTGTCATCTCATACATTCTACTTTGCGGATATCCTCCGTTCTACGATGAGAATGATGCAAACCTTTTTGCACAAATTTTAAAAGGTGAGTTTGAATTTGATTCACCGTATTGGGACGAGATTAGCGAATCGGCCAAGGATTTTATACAACATTTAATGTGTTCATCGGTCGACGATCGGTATACCTGCAAACAAGCGCTCGCCCATCCTTGGATATCGGGTAACGCGGCTAGTAATAAAAATATTCATGGTACTGTGTCCGAGCAGCTCAAGAAAAATTTCGCTAAATCACGATGGAAGCAGGCATATCATGCGGCCACTGTTATTAGACAAATGCAACGAATGGCGCTAAGTAGTGGAGGTTCTAGTGGTCGTAGTCCAATCGGAAATCGTCCAAATAGTTGTGGTAGTAGCAATAGTAATAATAATAATTCTAATCCCGATGATCAAGATAGTAGCAACGATCAACAAACATCATGTGTAAATGGAACTGGTACAACGGACACTACAAAATAATCTCTCTATCATTTTCTCTTCTACAAAAACAATATAATCTCTTTTATTAATCTCTCTTTAATTAATTATATAAAAAATACGGTTTTTAGTTTTTTCACTAAAATTGTGATTTGATGATAAGATTACGTGCTGTATATAAAACAAAAATGTAAGAAACTAAATTTAACGTGAAAGCTGCTGCACCCACGCTCTCTACTACTATACTACTTACATACCAACCACTACTATAAGGGACGACGAAGAGGCTGCTGGATCGAACAAACTACTTAACAAAACAAAAAAAAACTATATAATTTTTAAGACATATTTAAATTAAATTTAATTAATTAATTCAAAAAATTAATTACAAAACAAAGGTAATTTTGAAAAGCTAAAAATATTTAAAATTCTCAAAAAAAAATTATATTTAATTCCATAGACTGTAAGTACACATGACCTTAAAAACTTTTCTCTCTTTTACTATTTTATGCTAATCTCAATTTTAACAATCTATTTTATTTATAATATCTATTCTTTTATAAATTTAAATTTGATCTCAAACGGTTTATATTTTTTGTCACCGAGGTGTTTAATAAGTGTTTCATTTAAAGATTTTATAATCAATTACTTTATCGCAGATGTTGTTGAATTTTCTTTAATCATTTACTGAATAAGTTCTCCCTTTCTCTTAAAATATTTGTTGGTAACTGCCGATTATTATCTCTGTTTATCCAAAATTATTGGTAGATAACGAAATGCAACTCGCTAAGTGAATGTAGTTGTTCAAATATTTGGTTAAGAACAGCAAATTAGCAAGCAACTAATGAACAACACTTATGTTGAATAAAAAGATTACTTATATTAAATTTGCAAACCCATTTAGTTGGGTCATAAATATGTGATCAGAAATTTCAATGTCATCTGAATAGCTTATTGTCATTTAACAAATACGGGAAAGTATACTCAAACTCTTAAGTAGATAAATATAATAATATCAAACATCAAGCAGTGTTAGAAGAATTCGCAAGCTAAATTCTTGCCATGGACTAATATTTTGTTGTAGACCTTGTCATTCGCTGAATAACTAATTTAAGCATCATAATGTTCTCTTAAACCTAACTAAAAATAAGAATTTATCAGCAATATCGAATATATTTTACGATTTTTGGCTACAAAAGATTGTCGAGCTGTCCAAACTATAACTTTTAATGCAGAAGGTAGTCTTACGTTGATTTCGCAGGGAGTACCGAATAAATAAAATCCTAAAAACGAATTTTCCTAACTTCGTTCTCGAATTCTGAGATAAGGTGAGTTTTTATAAAAATTAACCCACCACACTCCGACCTAAGTAGGTAGTTCATTTTGAAATGTTGGTAGGCATTCAGTTGAACTCGTAATTGTAGATTGAAGTTGTTTTGAACAAAATTTGTATTTAGTCAGTGCAGACGTGAGAATCAGTACGTGAGAATACGGTTTTAAATTAATTAATTGATTCAGTTCAATCGAACATACCTTAAATTTGTGAGAACCACCTGTAAAAAATCGAGTTTGAGCAGCCCGTTCATATTAACCAAATCTGGCATTTTACTGAGCAACTAACCAATTTTATATCACTGATTGCTGAAGTTTACCAAGAATATTTTAGATATCAAAAGTTTTCTCGTCCAATGATCGTAAAGGTGGATTCAATGTTGCGTTCGTTCATTCTCTTCGTGACAACAAGAACATTATTAGTCTTGCAATAATAATTATATATTTAAAGGAATAATAAATAAAATAAATATCAATACACAAACAAATAATTTGGCCTTTAATTTCCAAACCTCCACACATAAATGGGCCAAATAAAAACATGTGTGATATTTAATTTTAATTATTCAAATAAATTGATGTCTATCAAATCGTCGAAGTATTTACTATCAGCAATTGAAAAACTATTAATTCAGTTTACATTTTAAGTTTAACTTATCTTGCAAAGTATATTTTTTGGTAACTGCGGCATTTATCGAAAATCATTACAATGGCAAATTAATACCAATTTAGTTTAGTCAAAAACAGCACTAGTTTTGTCGTGTTAGTCGAATAAAGTTCAGTTGCCTTTTAGATTATGTTTATAGTTGAATTAATGGTCTCGATTCTCCTATTGTTTATATAGCAACTCGATTATTATTTTATAACTTCCGTGCAGAAACGGCTAACTTGCTTGAAGTCCGGAATCGAGTAATCATATAATAGAGGATTTTAATAGAATCGGCTCATATCTCGCTAAAATTGTTCAAGAAGAATCTATCTATCTATCTTTTAAATGAAATACAATTTTATAATTTCTATTTTATTGATTGATTATTATGGTCTTTAACATTATGTATGAAACATAATGTCCGTCATGTGGCCGCCTCTTTTAAGCACATCTTTCTTAACATTATCGCAGACTTGGTGTTATTTCAGCAAATGTAGTTCTTAAGCATCGAGGTTGTGTTTGGTTTATTGGTGTATATCTTTTCCTCCAAGTACTCCTATAGGAAGAAATCTGCAGGGGTCAAATTAGGGAATCGTAAGGTATGGTCTGTAAGCCTAATTGATTCAATTCGGGCATAATAAAGTTTTCCAACATGTTGCGATAGCGGTCACCAGTAACCGTTACAGCATTGTCTCTAACATCCTCAAAGATGATGTCGCCGGCCCAAATGGCGCACCATACAGTTACTATACGAGGTTGCAGTTGTCTTTGGTGTATCAATTGAGGGTTTTAATTGTCTCAATAGCTACTAGTCTGTTGATTATCAAAGCCAGCCAAGTCGAAATGTGCTTCTTCACTCTTAATGATTTTTTACCAAACATAAAATGTTTTAATAATTTCAACAAGTTGTTGAAAAGTGAAGTTTAGAAAATTTAACTATAACAAACAGGAAATTGGACGAACTTACAAGAAAAATTTGGAGTTGATTTGAAAATATGAAATACAAATCGAGCAATTAAGTCTGTCGTGATCAGAATTCTAGAGTAACATTTTTTTGGTTTTTATTGAAGAATAAATTAAATTGACTTTGAAGGCAACTCGTCAAAGAAGGGTCCTTTTGGTATAAGAAATGCATTTTTGGAGCCCCGGATGTCGAAGAGTGTAGTTATGATTAATTCGGAAAGTTTTGTAGGTTTTTCTTATAATAATTATCTCAAACCCAGCCCAATTTGGCCTAAAAGTGGCGTTTTTAAACTAAATTTTAGAAAATTTCCAGGTTAGTTTTCTTCTCTAATTGAAATTCTAAACTGGTAACATTTTAACCAACAAAATGAAGGCTTATAGCCATACCAAGAATTGTGGGATATTGAACCAACAAATTTCTTTTCAAATATATAATGTTGAAAGATCTTAATGATTGGAATTGAATTGTTCACAGAAAACACTCATTTGTGTAAAAATTGACGGTTGCCTTAATACAATGTGTATAATAAAATATACATTTATAAAAATGTTCCCAAATTTTGATTTGAATTTTGTAACAAGTATTTGGGTTGATTTGAATTAGGCATTATCCTGTAATTGACTGACACGAATAGTATTGTTGTATTCCACACTCAAATCGAAGGTAACTTTCACTTCGCACTCGGCGACTATAAGCGTTTAAATAAAGGCTTTTCACCGAAATACTCTTTGTTGGAAAGAACTGATAAGTATATCTCTCAAACCAGTAGAATTTTGTAACTTTATATTTATTTCAAATCTTATAAAATTGCTCTACAAAAAGCGTGGCCAAAAATAGTAAATTTTATTTTATTTCGTTCGGAAATGTAAAATTTCAAATTTTTTCAATAACATTTTTTCGTTTTGTAAGCGTTGGAAACGCTTTTAGAAAAGTTAAAATTTACTTCAGCTGAATTTATCAATCTGCCACCAATATTACCTTGATACCTGTTTTAAATATATTTCTTCTACTGCTCTAATGGTAAAATGAATCAAAACATCTCGGCCAACTAAGTGAATTATGAGAAATGTGCCATATATTTTATGTTATGAGCAAAAATTCGACGAATCTGCTCGAAGAGAAACCCTGAGAACATTAAATTTCGAAAATGTACTATTACTATATTGAAAACAATATTACTGATTAAATTGTAGAGTAAGAGTAAGAATGATGTTCTAATCAGCTGTTTCATAAAGGATTTGGAACACCATCAAGTATCATTAATTTGATGCTCCATATATACTTTGCTAGGTATATTCTGCGTTATATACTAAGGTGCTGCACGGAACACTTACTACTTTTTCATCCTGAATATTGCGATTAGTTAATTGGACATTATAAAGTTTCTTAGGTTTCATTATTTTGGAGTTAAAATACTAAAACATAGTTGTTGCATAGAACGGGAATGATGACATTTATTGCTTAAATTTTATCGACAGTAGTTTTAATTACGTACAACAAAAGAGCTAAGTGCAATTATCAAGCTAAATTATCCATTCCATCATTGATTCATTCATTCTAAATATTTTGGGAAATGAAAAGTGAAAACATGTTTAGTCTTGAAGCAAATAAAAAATGTATTTTAAATAATAGATTTTTATCATAATCGTTGATCACTGGTTTGGATTGAACCAATAAACATTCCGTAAATGTATTTTGCAGGTGTTCTTTCCTGCTCGAAGGACGGCCCATAATTGCTCTCCAGAATATATTAAATAATTTATTTTTCAAAACATTCCCCCTGCTCTTCTACAAGGAGAAGTAGATAGAGAATCATTCCTAATTATATAGGACTCTTTCAACTTTATGTTATCGTTAAAATTCCAGGGTCCTATTGTGTAGAAAATTTATAAAAGAATAAATCTGAAATCGAATAGTTTGTTTAATAGCTGTTTTTGAGTCTAGGGGATGTTTTTTCTTTTGGTTCTCTGAATTTTACTTTGAAAGTTACTCAGGATTAGGGATAAGTGCCCATTCATCAGTTTGGGATCTTGAGTTTGAAAATCCTTTATAGTAGGCATTTGGATTTAACAAAATACTTGAAAGTAATACTACATCCATGTTGAAAGTCTCTAAAGATAGAGATTCTAAAGGAAATGCTATAACATACAACCTAATTTTATTCTAAATAAACTCAAGAATTATCTCGTATCTTTAGAAAGCCTTTGAATGGGTTCCAAGGTAATTTAAAATCAACCGTTCGTTGTATAAAAAAATTATAAATAGTTTTATGTGTCGTGCGTGGGACAACTGGTAACTAGAACGTTGTTTTGAGACGAACCACAAAAGGATTCATTTCTCGGGTATTCTCGCTGGTATTCTCAAAACAGGGTATGTAGTTTATAAAATTACTGTAAACTAATAAATAAATGTAAGTGAATGGCACATTTGATACATTCTGCATTCGGCAATCCGCAAGTACGTGAAGTTGAGGGAGAATCTCGCCAATGGTTTGGCGCACTCTTACATTTTAAGTGTCCGTTGCACTGATTACTTTTAAGCCTATAACTGGACATTTTCAAAATTATTAAACCAAGGCGTTTCGTTTAGAGGCTTGTCGTTAACGATTAACCAATTATTTAAATTATTGATACCATTTTCTATGTCGGTAACCCTGACATATTGTAATCATGAATCACACCACTTAAATAAAACTTCTGTTCAATTTTTATTGTTTGCTCTGATTTAATTGCTGATTAATGTGTTGGTGAAATCGAACTGGGTCGTTTATCGAGTATATCAAGCATATCAGTATAGTACTAAAGTTTTTTCATTTTCATATTTTTATACAACTGATGGTTCTTAAATATTATTTCAGACATATTTAGTATACAAATAAGGATTACCATTTGCATCTATGACAAGAAAACCTCTGAGAGCTCCGCTAATGAGAAACTCGATTTTCTAGCTTTACAGTTTACTATCAACTCAGTCTGTTTGAATTCTTGCCACTCTTTCTGTCACTCGTCACCGGATCTTGTAAGTTTCTAAAATTCTAGCCGACATTATATACCAATAAGCCGGATAGTCTTAACGGAGTCCCTGTTTTCAAAATCAAAACTTGCCAATTTCAAGCCTGTTCTATCTTTTGTCTCACGCATATGCCAATTTTTGTATTTTCTCTTTCATTTAGAAAATTACTAATGTTCCATCAATTTTTGATCATTCGCACTAGCGCCTTTTACTTTGTTAACTTTGTGAGATTTTTTGCCGTCGTTGTGGAGAGGCGGCTGACGTTGACCTCTCCTTGTCGACCTGGGTTGGCGTCATCGGCAAGGGGTCGAGATCGCGCAAAATGAATATTGTACATATAAAGGAATGTATATTTTTGGCGATTGGGAGGGGGTTATACTTTTTCTCTGTGGTGCGAAAACTGGATTAGATTTCGACGAGTGGTGTATGTGTGTGATTGGTTTACACAGGATGTGCTGCAGCTGTATTGCAGTGAATCTTTTTTGATATTTGGAGTGATTTGAATGGGTTTCGTTCATGGTGAGTAATGGCTCGGTGTCTGCGATTTGTGGTGGTTGTTCGTTGAACGTTGTGTTTCTCAACTTGCGGAGAGTTGTGTTCATGTGTGTTCTGTCGTTACCTGTATTTATAAGGTATTTTTGACTGTTTTGAGTTGTTTTGTTTAGGACTTGAGGTAGTTCTCATTTGTTAGTGTACGAGGGCGGATTTGCAGTTTTGTATTGAATCATTGCCTGAATGTTGGATTTGTATGTCCAAATTGGTTTCTTTGCTGAATGCTTCGGGTGTTTTTGTTGGAGTTTGCCGTCGATTTGGCGAGGGCTGAATCATTTTGGGAGTTTTGGTATGATCGGTCGTACGCTGAAGTTTTTGGGGTGTTGGGTTGCCATGGCTCGTTTGTGATCTGTCATGGATTCGTCATGGCTTTGTGAAGCGTGGTTTTTGTTGAATGGTGGTGTTGGCAGGAGGTCGCTTGGTGGATGGTAGTGGTTTCATGGTGGGAAGATTCATGCCGTCTGTTGGGATCGTTTCGGAGGTAATTTTAGGTGTTGCAGTTTGTTCGGTTTTTTGCTGTAGAGGAGCGGGTATTGAGTGCTCCTGGATGGGCATTGCACAATTATCTTGGTACATTTTACTACGATTGTTTGTAGAGGTGGTTTCTTCCATGCTTTGATTTCGGAGATTTTCGGAGAGAGCTTTTTTGGTGATGTTCCTTCATCCTATTATTCAGCGTTTGTGTAATAAATTGTTATATTTTTATTTTGGTTTGATTAGCGATAGAATTTTCCGTTTCCGTATTTTTTCTGTGCATTGAGAATATAGTGTAGGTAATTTATGATTAGCTGTTTTCTATATTGTATTTACTTCATAATCCATCATTTTTGCAAGATTAATTGCAAGTATGTTGGAGTTGGTAACGAATCCTATTAAATTACCGCAAAATTGCCTTTTTGTGACACTCAATGGGTTACTAGTATTTTCTCACAGCTTATTAGCGATATTTTTGCTTTATAAAAAGAAATATTATTTGCATTGGATTTGGGATTTTAACAATCTTAACATAAAGAATTGTTTATCGGCAACTTCGTTATATCTATGTAACTGAAAAGCTAGAAATATTTGATATAATTAATATAATTATTCAAAAGAAAGAGAAGGTTTGTATACTTCAATACACCAACGACTGGATGTTTGTCATAAAATGCAACGTTGCCAATCTTGACTGTTTTAGTACAAGAATTATAATTATTAATTCCCAATTTCAAATCAACCCTAAATATTAATCTACATGTACAGTGCCGAGCTATTATATTAAAATTATTCGGTTCTCAGGAAATCTCATTCAAATATATTTAATATACGAGTACATATTATCCCTCTTTTAAGATACTGGTACGATTTATATTTAATTATAAAAATTATAAAATAAACTTATTTATCATTCATTTTAGAATAATTTTTTCAAATTTTATCTAGTTGCCTTTACTTAAATATTACCTTCCAGCAGGAAAGCCATTGACGACACACTAATTACTAATTTACGTTTGTTACCAGTCTGAGATGAATCGTTTATGACAAGTCTAATACGAGGTGACAAGTCATAGACGAGTCGCATGTGTCATGTCTGAGATTAATTGTATGTGATATATCCCCAGCAAACGTAGAAGAAGTTCCAGAACTAGTGCAAAAGTAGTGATAAAACTATTTGTTTCCTTGTGAAAAAGGATGGGCGTCGGGAAAAATTCATCAGTTTTATAAAAAAAATTTAGTAAACATACGAAATTTTTGCGAATTCTAAATTATTTAGGATATTTTAATTAATGGATATTTTAAGGGATATTTGAATGCAAACCGGTAGTTAATCTAGTTAATCTGTTTTTTTTTTTTTGCTATTTCGTGTTCGCCCAATTCAACGGTTAAATACTAGTTCAAATAACTTTGGTTTCAGGAAATTCTACTGTAAGTTGCGGAGTTGCAGAATGATTAAATTAATAAATGTTTCAATTATTTAGGAAGCCGGAAAATATGAATTTAGAATTAAATTTCAGGAAATTTACAGATGCTTGTGAATTAATGCTTCATTGTAATTGCTGATTGTGTAGTTTAGAATTGTGTTGTCATTTTATTACTAACGACTTTACATAGGTGTCTGTAACGGGTCGAGTCAACCAATTTTGGTTAGGAAGCCGAAAAGTATTAATAGAATTAAATTTCAGGAAAATTCCAGATGCATGTGAAATAATAATATTTTTTCTTAGGTTGCCGTTTTAAAGAAGCAATTGTTGAAGACCAATACCATCGTTATCCATTAACCTATTAAGCCTTTATCCTTCATCTAGTAGATTAGAACTGTGTTGTCTTTGTGTTACTAACTATCGGCTATACCTAGGTGTCTGTAACCGGGCCGATTCTGTCCCACTTAACTAACCTATCCAATCCTTCGGTTTTGTTATGTGTAAAAAAGGGTGTACGGTGGACCCGGCGTCATCCGGGAACTCAAGCCTAAGAACTTGGTCGTACATTCAAAATCAATCAATCAATCAATTCGCACTAGCGCCTTTTACTAGTATCTCTGTTCTTCTCAGGCACTAGAAACAATAGTGCATATTATAGTTGAAATTAGAATTATGGCCTATTAGTTTTTGGACGCCTTGTTTAACATATTTAAACCTCATCAAGAACGAAAAGTTGGGTTCCGAAATTATGCTAAATGCATTATATTTTCTAATTCTAGATCATGTGATTAAATAACACTTTCTAGAGGTAACGCAGTAAGAACCTAAAGAAATGATGATTTAGTTATAAAATTGTCGCCTGATGATAAATGAATAAACATTTTATGGTAACTGAAAGCCATGATACGGTGACTCTAATAAATTAAAAATATATTTCGTTAGGTGTGATCTATTCTTTACTTTCTACTAGCTTTCTGGTTGGTTCATTTTAACTGAACTCTTTCTCACACATCGACCATAGTGTGCGCTTTATCTGGAAAATATGCAAGAAATCTCTATAGGATTAAGGTCTGGAATAGGGGCTGCCAATCTAACATTAAGTAGTTTATTCCCCAAACCGATTTTCGTAATTTTATAGGTTGGACATTCATGGAGATCCCAAGACAGTTTTCTTCCAAAATTAGTATATCGGAGTGCGAGGTCATCATTATGGAACCATCCCTCAAATTTTATTGTTTGATATACGTTAGGTGGTAGTAAAACAGATCCAAGTTTCAGCTAAATCATTTCTTGTGACCGCCGGAACCAAATGGTCCGTTTTTATCTTATTTTAACCCACTTAAAAACCGTTAGTTTTTTAATTTTTTGGAAAAATGAGCCGAAGTTTTCGTTGCCGTTTTGTTAAGAGTGTTTTTTTAGCTTTTACCTAGCTATGAATAACAAGACTTTCCTAATTCTACTGCGCTTTCCACTGTGCACGAACAATGGCATTTGGTCAACGGATTCGTAATGTTGAGCGGCCACTCCAATCCCTCGATCTTTCTCTTTTAGAACACTTCTAGAGCGAGCTTAAGGGAACTTTTACAAATTTGTCAGGCAAAGTGCGTACTGTAGGCGATGTTAGGGACAGTAGAATCACTGCAGTTTTGATAGTCGACTCTCGCATAACTAGCAGCAGCGTAGACTTTGACAGATAATAAAGGTGTTCTTAATGAATAAAGCGTAAATCGTTTTGATTTGTTTGAATTTATCAAATGCTGCTTAACAATCAAGAGTCTATCTCCATTTGTTATTTAGGTACTTTAAAAAGCAGCACGAAATTATGCATTTACACCCGGGTCTTAAAAGTTATTCAACCCTAAACACGATCGAAGTTTTTAAATGTTTTTAGAGATAGGCATTGACGGAACTGTCTGCTGAATCGGTTACCTTTAGTTACTTAAACAAGCTGTAAAATAGCTTTGTGCCTCTTCAATTTTTGAATGAAATGAAATGTGACACTCTTTTTGCAGCCGATATTCGGAGTGAAATTTTCCTTCCTCATTTTTTTGTATTGCCGTGTAAGCAATGCTACTAAGCGTATAAAGTTATGGATGGTGCATTGGGTCAATGACCGTTAGAAATATTGAAGCAAATATTAAAAAAAACTTGAAAGGTAAAACTCTATTGTAAGACTGTCGTTTAGGCCAAAAGGCTATTCATTACCTCACACGATTTCTTCGTTGTCAGTTTTGCGGTTAGTTTATTTGGCGGTATTTGCCATTTATTGATAATTCTCTTCCTTTAAAAGTACTTTAATAAGAAAAGAAGGGTTTATACTTAAATGAAATTAAATTTAAATAGTTTTGATTATTAAAAGTTAAATAAAAACGTCTCTAATTTGATATGTTTGGTGCGTTTGTCCAATTTCCATGATAACCAGAGAAGTGTTAGGATCGGGTGTTTTTAATGTATTGTGTGTTATATTTTTATTTCTCGAAAATATCACAAATCATAGTTGAAGTGTCGCCTTTAAGTACAATGTGCCCCCTATAAAAATGCTGTCTTAGGCGCTCCTAAAGTTTGAAATGAAATACACAAACTCTCAAGCAACGTATAGCAAAAAGACGAACCTTTTTAATAATTAAATGAATTTTTTTTCATTACTGCCCATTTCCAAACATAAATTTTCTCGTAATAAAGAGACTCGTAGCATTTCACCAAGGCATGCTAATATAACAAAATAATTAAAAAACTTCATTACAATTTCATAAACATTAGATCCAGTAGATCTTCTGACATTACGTTTAGATTAATCGCGGTTTTGGTATCCAAACTAAGTTTGTTTTCTTAGGAATCGTGACGAAATTTCTCTTTTTAAATTTTAAACAAATCAAAACTCTGTTTTTAAAAGCATTTATTGGATGCTGCAGACTCTAATATGAAATATAATTGGGTTTTTTCGCTTATTAACAAGAATATGCCATACATGGATCTTTGGTTCTTCTGAAGCAAATAACCGTTAGGAATGAGTGAGTTGCGGCGGCCTCAAGAGAAGTTTATGCTGGTTGTGTCTGCTATTATAAGAAAAATATTTCTTTATTTAAAATTTGTGTTGGATCACCATCAGTAAATTCGTATCAAGTCGAAAAGAGTGTCGATCATTTCCGGTATTGAAATAAAAGACACTGACTTTATAGTACAAATCATTCGCGTGGAATTCCGGAACTGAACCTTTAGCATGGAATTCAAAACTCTTGTCCAAAATGCATGTTTGCAAATCCCATAACTCGCCCGCCTGAGCAACGAGTATTGAAACTATTATCTTGTTTCCAGTTTAATCTAGGTAAGAAACCGAGTTTGAGTTTATAGAAAGAGTGTTGAATAGGTTCCCAGTGATTTTATTTTAAACTCGGAAGATTTATGCGACCACAAGGAGGTTCGAGGAGGGCAAAATTCACGATAGCTGCAAGAAACTACATATTTGGCAATTCAATTCCAGCCGAAAACATTTTTTCTGTGGAAGTTAATTTTAAATGGCGCTGGTTAGTGTAACAGTAAATCAATAAAAATTAAAGTAATTAGCACGTTAGCAGAGCAATCTTGTTCAACTCAAGAAAGCATATGTTAGATGTTAGCATAAGCTTTATGGAAGCGTATTTCCTTTTGCATTTAACATCGAACTCAACTGGCCCTTCTATCTTAAAAAATAAACACTTATTAAACAATCTTCGGTCACATATAAAACAAAATTACGTACATCTTCTGTGATTTTAGAATTTTTACTAAAAGAAGAAGCACAACTATCTCTAAAACTGTCACATAAGGCAGTTATGAATCTCAAAAACATTCCCACCATGATATGCGATTATTGCACAAACAAACAAAAAAACCAAATTAGGCTAAAAAGCTCTCGTCGCATGCAGCATTTTTAAATTATATTTTTTTGTAGAGCGACGAGATCAGTTTAGCCACAAACACACATATACACTGATACAAAACGTTCTGATGACCTTAGGTCATCTCAACGTGATAAGTATATATACCAAGAGGCTATCAAAAAAAGTATTTTAGGAACGCAAAAAATTCATTCCTCCCTAAATACAAATATATGTACACATAAATTATAAGTAGGTATATAAAATATGCCACCCGTCTTGCCGCGCGCGCTCGACGACACCACCCCAAAACTATGGGTCGCGCATTTTTCTGTGCCGTATATTATACACATGAAGATGTTGGAAAATAATAAAAATTCTTTTTGGTTTATTAAACTATTGGAATATATATTTTTCCACACACAATAATAATAATAATAATTACGTACTACTCAAATTAATAAAAAAAAAATCTTAAAACTATTTTGATTCTTATATACAAACCATAAAAGTTAATTACATTTATCCGTGTTTCCTAGACTAGTAATTTTCTTATTAATAAAAAGAACGCGTTCGGTCGCTATATACTCGTAGGTACAGCTGTCGATTATCAAGCAAATCGCATACGTATACAGCGTTTGACCGTCGTATATTTTATTTCACATACACACGCACACACAATATTAATGATTAATTAATTAAACAAAAAAACTTTAATGCTGGATGGACTCGCGCCATATATTGTTGGTAAAACGCGCCGGGCGCGCGGCGAGTGATCCTACCTCCAAAAAAAAAAAAAAAATACAAATATAAATAATTCCCAAAAATCTAAAAAATTGTATGATATTATTGTATTTATTTGTTATAAAATTTTTGAAATTTTTAAAACCTATATATTTAATTATTAATTAATTAATAAAACAATTAATTATTGTATACATTCTTATATATAAATATATTATTATATAAAAATATTATGTTGTTAAATAATACTGAGATGTAATATTTTTTTTAATTAGTTTTTTTATTTAAACATATTTTATTTTGTAATTTTATTTTTTTATTTTTTTTAACTACAATTGTAATTTTTTTATTGTATGGGAATAAATAAACTTTTAACAAAAATTAAAAAAAAAAACCAAAACGAAATAAATTTGTTGGCTGAAGTACTTTTTTATTGCAGGTACTTAGTGCGTACAATTAGCACCCCCCCATATGCTTATTACGCTAATTTAAAGCCTCGCGCACATTTGACACCCAACAATTTCTAATCATACGACTGTGTGATAAAAAATAATGTTGTTTACCATTTAACACTTACGCACTTAGCACTTCAATAAAATTTTATAATTTTAAGGCCAATTGCAATTTGGATGGAATACAAGCAACAATCTTATCTTGAAGCAAAGGTATTAAAGAAATATGCAGGTAAGATTACATACGTTCATAATTTGGTAAGTGATATTTTACATCGAAACGTTCGATTAAAAGCCATCAATTTGGAAATTATTTGAAAACCTCGACCTGTTATGAAATTTTTCGATATTGAAAAAATTCGATACTTCGCGGATTTATCGGAATTGGGAGTAGTTTTGACTCTAATTTCTTAATTAACTTAAACATAAATAATATCAGAGACTTGATTTCTATATTTCATCAAAAAAAGCACAATCAGTTTATATCAAATTTTTGATTTTTTAGCTTTATAATAGGGTGGAAATGTTTGCTATATAAAAAAAATTGAAATCGAAAAATTTCATAATAGGCGGCATGGGAGATAAATGTGGGACCGGGCGGAAATTATACCACGTATCTGGCGGTAGACGAATCTATTGGCCAACCAAAAGTCGACATATATTCATTCTGATCGACTTCTGTGTAACAAAGAGTACCACTAGTACTTGATGAAGGAGTCCTGTAATTTAAGTGAACTTACGGCGAAAAAGCGACATTGTTACTCACTGTGAAAGCTGCTAGGAAGCTCCAACGGCCTAATAAAGATACGACTGGCGATCAGTTAGTTCGGTATCTGTAAGAAATAATGGTAAATTGGAAATATCAGTTTTTTCTTTTCTTTTTTAATTCCTCCATTTAGTCTACCGACAAAAAAATAATTTTATTCAAATCAATTTTTTCATTTAATTTCTGAAAATTAAGAATATCGTGTTGTGATTTTAAAATGTGATTTTGCGATTCGAAGTTTCTGTCAGGCGGTACGAGGACCACCTCCTGATAGTAATTTCAAAGCTCAAGATTGTATTTATCTTTCAGATTAAAAACACAGCACGATTAAATGAAACAATTGATTTGCTTGAAATTATTTTATTGTCGGTAGGCTAAATAGAAGAAATAAAACAAAAGAAAAAATTTCTATTTCCGTTATTTTATAAAAATTTACCGATCTTACTGAATACTCGTATATTGGCTTAACATACAAGGAATTATTGCCTGAGCCCTACCAAGCTTCATAATTAGTTACAACCATTTAATATAAATGGCGTGCGTGAAGTAAAAACTATGATCAGTGAATGTATACCTAAATCCAAAGTAGGCACTTGGCCATGATCTAATAAGCGAAATATACTTAAAAAAAAATTCTGAATTGTGTGTTCTGAACCGACCTCTCAATTCCCCCCCCCCCCCTACAGAGTTTTATTATATGTTGGCTAAAGGGGTTTAGTAGATCAAAAGGTTTCTTCCTTCGCAGCCATCTTAATGGGTTTGTGTCATCCAACAGGCGACGTCTTTAGCATTTGGTGTACTCGTACACGTTGCATGTCTTTCCTTACCTCTCGTGTTTGCTTATTTCTTGTCATTTCTTATGGAAGTCCACACAGGTTTAGTAGTAGTTTATTAGAAATACGACCGCGAAATTTAAAGGGGTTGAAAACTATTTTCAAACGTACTCGAATATATTTATTAAAATTAGCCATAGTATAGATGTGATGTGAGGTAGAGACGCAATTTCTGTAATATTTTAAGAGAAATGACTAATTTGCTAGAAGATTTTCGGAATTTCCATCGGTAGTAGTTTTCCATTCAAAATTGCCCGATACTGCATGGTTATCGAATACAATTTGTCGTTAAACTTTAATTGACTTGTATTTTTATTTATTTGTCTGTTTAATGAAATATTTTAGAACTTCTGGTCAGATTTCCAAACACCGACTTATTTGTGAACATCGACTTATTCAAATAAGTCACCTCGCGAGGAGACTTATTTGAATAAGTGCATCTACACAGTAATGTCTCCAAAGTTGTGTCTTGAATGTAACACATGCAATGAATTGGAATGACTTGACAGACTTATTCAAGATGGCGTCAAATAAGTGTTTGGAAAACACCCTATGAGCCCATTCATCTTCAATTTTAGTATTGTGTCTAGAGCCATGCCTAGAAATTTGTGAAGTTAACATATTTCTGAATTGTTGTAACAAATTTAAAATTTACAAGTGTCCGTTCAATTATTAACAGTGTAATTTAACTATGAATGGAATTACAAGTACATTTTATAAAATAACTGAAATTTCAGATATGTGTTCTGTGTGTGTGATTTCAGGCGACACTCAGGTCTATCTAATCTGGTATGTGTTATACCAATATTAAGGGTTGGGCTCGCCTGAGGATTTAACCTCTAGCTTATTGTTATAAGGATTATTATTATTAAATAATACACATTTAGGTTACTCTAATCTGTTTATTACTATTGATGCGATCGTCGCATTCCGTGGTTTATTACAACGATCACACTCCGCCCCCCCCCCCCTCCGTACTCTTTCCTACTCATGTTGCCACCTCACAATATACATATTAATGTTACATCACAACACACCTTCCCCACTAAGAATCAAAGTTAACAATAATTCAATATAACGAAAAAATAAGGTCTAACTTCTAATAAGCGCATCGTGTTGTACCTAGAATCAGTCTGGCTGTCGTAATCATCATAACGGGATCTTCCGGAATTAGCTCGAGCCGTGCGACGTGGTTGAGGCATTCCCTGACTCGTTCTGGGATTCTGTTTCCAGTTCTCAGGTAGAACCTCTGGTTTTACTGCTCGTTGCGTTTGTGCTGGTAAATCAAAACCGTCGAACAAAATCTTTCCGCCGTCATCGAGGAAAGTGAATCGCTTTTCCATTTCGTTCCGATGGATTTTAATTTCTTTCTTGACCAATTATCACAAAAGAGAAAAAAAAATTATGTTTCGGTTAGCCCAAGTTAGTTTACCAACCCGCATCTCTTCATAATAACTTCGGATGACAACTTCTACTTATTATAGGTGAAAATGTTGAGCAACGAGTCCTCACCAGCCTTGAATAATTGATTGAATTCTAATTTCGTTTTCATCGATCGTCCCATCATCATTTGAAAAGGATAACTTCATACCGTAGTTGTGTAACGATAGCACATCAAGAATTTGCGCAAAATTTTGTCGGCATTGCCTTCTGCTTCTAGCTTATTTAATCCGGTCTTCAAAGACGATTTTTTCAGCCTGCCCGTTTCACTGTGGGTAAAATGGTGCCGTTTTAATGTTCTCGATACCGTTTTCACTGCAAAACGACTCCAATCCTTTTTTCATAAAGTGGGGATTGTTGTCCGAAACGATGGAGTCGCAAAGTCCCTAACGGGGAAAACGTTTTCTAAGCGGTCGATCGTCTTTTCAGCCGTTGTTGATTGCATTTTAAAAACTTTTGGCCATTTGCTAACACTTCAATGATACCAGATATCAAAACCCATTTACGTGTCCTGCAAGATCGATGTGCACTCTTGACCATCTTGACCCGCTGACCCAGAGCCTTACCAGTTCGACGCCTTCATCAATCGCCAATACACTTCGTTTCGTGCCAACATGTGGGCGACTCCTGGGGTGGAGTGCAGATCGGAAAGAATGTGGTTACGGTACGACGATGCGAGCGTCATAAAAAACGCAATCTGGGATGAACATTAGTTCTCTTCGTCGGCCGAAAAATTTTGTATCTGCGCTACTGGAAACGGTTTTGTTATATCCTCAAAGCTTTCCGTATCCACGTATCTGATGGTGAAATCGCAGTCGTGTACACCGAAATGCCTTTCTTTGATCCAAAAATCGCCAACAACGAACTTGCGACCGCAGATTTATCGATGAAACTTTTTCAGAGCGAACATTAATGCTCAAGTCCCTCGTTGAATCTGTGTATAGTTTTTCTCTTTTACTGTATATGCTTTTCATTGTGCTGGCAGGAATTAGTCTCAGCATCTCGGTTTTCTGGGGATTTGGTTGAAAGCCATTTGCGTCAAAGATGTAGTAAAATGAAAACTTTTCGAGTACCTTTATCTCCCCTCGTCCTTGTGTCGGTTAATCGGTGAAAAATGCCAGGCGTTGTCGTTACATCCAGTTGTAAGCGGTTTACTCGACAAAGGCTCCATAGATCCAGAACTTCGATCCAAACACTTCCAAGCACGTTCAAATTTGTATTTGCTACATAACACGTACCAATATCTTCTCGGTCGTGCAATTTCAAAAGTGTCCATTGCTTGCTCTTTGCACTCGGTCAATGTCGGCGATCCTGGCAGCTTCCAGTTGCTCTCGGAGATAATCGTTCAGTTAGATCCGGAATCGAGTTGCAATTTCAAATTTGTGCTATCGATTGTTGGCTGAACAAACTTCGGGTGGATTAAAGTTTCGCCGTCTTCCACGGAAGCGTCGTGTTGATGCAGCTGACTCACAATAACCTGCCATGTGACCGATCTGCTTGCAACCAAAACATTATTTCTCGCGAGACAATCACTGTGAAACGAATTGCGGCACAGAAACTCGCTTGCATTGCCTTTTCTTTTGACGTCTTAGCATTCTGTTTCGCCGTTTGTTTGCTGCTGTTCGACTATGATTTCCGATGTGTTTCCGATTCGAGACGCCATTGCCTATTCGCAATGTGATGACGCCTCGCAATGTCATTTTTACAACATCTGCTTCAGTTGCTTCGTGTTGCATCTCTGGGCTGTCGAATTTGTTAAGAAGTTTCTCCAACATCTGAGCACCTAGCGGCTTAAGTCGTTGCACAAATATCAAAACTTTCAAATTAACTTTGTTTGTTTTCGGGCGAAAATGCGCTTGAATTCTTTCACTGCGTCATGGAAGGAAATGGAGTCTTTCCTGAGTGGCGAAATTGTATTGGCATACTTCTGGTAGTCGGTTATAGAGAGTTTCTCGTTCAGCAAACCCACTTTCTGTGGTGCTGCCGGCGTAGTTGCCTCGGCAATAAAGATAGTTTCGTATTGCTGGTACCATAATTCGAACGTTTAATTGTCTTCAGCGCAGTATACAAATTTCTCCATGTGGTCTGATAGATTTTTATGCAGCGACGTTACTTGCACGTTTGACATATTTGCGGGCTGTAGCGCCAGCCTTGTTGGATTTAGCCTGTCTTTCATCGACATTCGCTTGTTTTGTTTCGGCTTTCGTCTGTCATTCAAACTTCATCTCATCGACTTTTACCCTTCTTTCGTCGGCTTTTGTCTTTCTTTCAATCATCATCTTAATGAGTTCTCTATAATGTCGGCATCTATATTCAGGTTACATACCGAATGTTTTATTTGTGGTTGTTTGCAACATTTTAACAGAGAGTGGCGGCCGTTCTATTCAGAGAGTTGCTTATCTGAAGTGTTGCTTATAGATCCAAGGTGTTTTTCTTAGCTAGCCGAATGTTCAGAGATTCCATGCTTCTTAGCATCTTTTGGAGAACTGTTTTGTATATCTTCGACAGTGCCCTTCGAAATAACTGGTTTTAGCACTGTCAATTATCTTGATACCTTTTTGGTGAAAGTATGGTTAACTTTTCAGGTATTCCTGGATTTTGTCCCCGTGATTTGTTTTTTAATCGTTGTAGCTCGTTAGGTATTTCACATCCTTTTTAGTTTGTGGGATGTGGTTGCTGGCAATTATATACATTTTTCCGCAACGTTTTCACTGGTCGGGCATACTTGGGCGTGATTTTTTCACACTAAAAACGAGGAACCTTCACCCAAAATTCAGGAGCAGTGGCTCGCTTTGCAGTCAGTCATAACTATCGCGGCGCAAAATAGTATTGGAAGAAAACCACCGAGATGCCGCAATGATTGGTTCGATGATCAGTGCTACCTGGTTGTTAGGAAAAAACAAACGCTTCGTGATAAATGGTTGAAAACCATTTGAACCAATAAACTTCAATTAAAACAACTGCTCCGCCGGTTGAAAAGGTCTTTGTCGAATGTACCACAGAAAACGAAGTAAATACAGCTATTAGTACATTGAAAATGAGAAGGTACCCGGTCCCGATGGTATTACCGCAGAGTTAATTAAACATGGAGACCAAGAAGAGCTGCCGGAGAATTGGAAGACCGCTCTCATATGACCTCATAAGAGAACAACGACCGTCTAAAGCGTAAAAACTATCGTGGAATAGCTTTATTGAACACTTCCTACATTTGTTGGCTAATGTTGTACTTGCCTGAATCCCTCTTGCCGAAAACATCATCGGTACTATCAGTGTGGGTTTGGTCCCAACCGATCAACCACTGGTCAGTGGTTCACCTTGAGGTTGATTCTGGAAAAATTTTTGGAAAGTTAATATTGTATCATCTGGTGCTTGAGAGGGATTTGCACTCGAGTCTGTGCTGTTCATTTTATCGCTCGAGTACGTAGTAAGAAAAAGCAACATCGAAACTTTTATGCTGCATATTTAATAAGTCGGGCCTAGATGATATCGTGCTTCTCGGACGATGACCTAGCAATGTTAAGGACAACTTCATATTGTGAAAGCTTGGTTTGAAAGTGAACAGCAGTAAAACAGAACTCGTATCAACACACAGGAGCATCCCTATGGCAAATATCGGAATCGGCGACCTCAATTTTGATAGTGTAGGAGACTTCAAATATCTCGGGTCAATAATAACAGCATCAACTGTAGAATGTTAAATGAATACCGGGTTCGTATGAACCATGAAATAAAGGTACTTAACGGAGGCAGCGTTGTCATTGGATTCATTAAATCGAACCGAATTATATGGCGCTGGGCCACGTTGCAAGGTCCGCACAACAATTAATGATTTAAAAAGTATCCCAGTCTGACTGTGGTGGCCAAACGCCGTCGAACAAAACCAACAAATAATAGGATGTCGCAATCGGAGGGCACGAACGATGGAACGAGACAATGGAGAACCACCGTGCAGGTGGTAAGATCCCTTCATGGTGATAGCTAAAGAGAGAGAGAGAGAACAGGAATTCTTGTATCAAAGAGTGTGATAATTATTTGTTTAAGATCAATTCTATTGAAAGGTTCCGAAAGCATGGTCGTGAATGTGCTGAATAATTTTTATCTCGATACCCTGTGTCTTAATCAGTAATTTGTCTGTAACCAGTAATATTGTTTTTGCAATGCTTTCTTGTTGTATAACATCAAAAGCTGACCATCCTTTTGAATAGTAAATAAGATAGAGCCTCTATTTCTTCTTGGGTTGGGTGTACACCTAAAGCATAATTGAGCTCGCTTTAGCTGAGTCCTTGCTTAAAGTGTTTCTTAGTTCATAGTAATGAAGGAGGCAAGTTTCGCCGTTCCCAGTAGAATTTTGATGATTTCATCGCTCAGTTATTTAGCGACATACGAGTAGATTAAAAATTTGAAGCCGGACTCGCATATCACTCCACCCATGCTGAAATACTAATATTTAAACTTATAAAAGGTAATTGCAAAAGTGTATATACGGACGGAGTCATTATCTCGAAAAGAAAATCGAATTTCAAATCGATCTCACTTTTGTAAACAGAAGTCGACCTTCACTGAACACTGAAAATAGTCATAAAATGTAATATTCTCGTGCTGTGCTTGTGTGTGGGGTTAAGGTGAATTATTCGCGCATATTATATACAACACATATGTATATGCATATAATTAGTAATTCATTATCGGTATTTCGATCGTCCTTGAAACTCTCTGTATTATAAGAGCATACATGTATAATATAAACAATTGGCAAGAATATGTCGAGGCTTAAATTAATAATCTGACATATGATACGAGTATGATGCAAGAGCTTACGAAAAAAAAATGATTCACAAAAGACACAACGATAAATTGATCAGTTGACCCAGCCGCGATATTTTTAGAAGCCAAAACGCGATTTGTACTCAATTTAATGAAAATATTTTCCCACCAGATGAATATTAATTTCTGGACAGTGGTGGTGTATACTAACTGCCACAGCGGACTAACTGTGTCTCTTAATTGATTACACAATACAATTAATATTAGTATTTTATGTTGCTTATTGCTGAGGGCTGGATTTATCGAAACAGTCGTTCTATATAACAGTAATGTACTATGTAAGATGGATTATGTTTACTAATCATCGCATCGCCAGTATAATGTTTGTAGCTCCTAAAAGTTTTGAGTTTCTATCTGTCTCTGTTTTGCGTACTAATACATCATCACGTTAATCAAAAACGTTTATCAAAAATAGTTAACACAAGATTCATATTTGCTCAGAATTTATAGTTTTTGCCAAAATTTGTTTCCTAAGTTATAAATTATAATTGAAGCTCGAAACGATACACCTTCAAATAGCTTAATAAGTTTACACCGTCTCGCCCTTTGGACGCTTTTTCAGTTATCTCGATCGAGAGCCCTTCATGAGCTAATGCATTTACGCATTATGCTTCCTTCGCCCTTAGTTCGATGTCTTAAGCCGTGATAAACCAAATCAGATTATCCGCTTTTAAGACTGATTGGATACAAATATTGGGTAGAGATAATGTAGCAAATAAAATATTGTGTGTGCCAGAGAAAGCAAAATATTCCATCCTTCTCTTTAATCTATCGGAAATCAAATTCAAATTTGTGTGTTACAAACCACTTGGATGTCAAATTATGCATTTATGATAAATTTGCACGGGTGTGTGTGAATTCCAATGTATTTTATTTGCAAGATGCTCCTTGAGGTAACTTCAATAATAGGCTAAGTTACAATTGAGCTGCCATAAATTCCAAACTTATTCTTCCAACCGCTTTACTAATTTACTTTAATTTGAAAAGGTTCGATCCTCTGAAGGAGTGAAGAATTCAGTGTCGGGCCATATTCTATTTCAGTGTATAGGCTCACATGAAGCTTGCAACGCACAGATGGTATAATTTTTCTGAGCGAGTAAGTAAATATTTAAGAATTGTGAATAGTCCAGATCTAACTGACTTTGGAGAGGTATTATAATTTTTCAATATAATCTAGTATATCTCAATGCCTTGCTCCATCGGTATTTGGAAATCCTGACAATTTTGTTATAAAATCTTGAGGAATGTCACAAATTTAACTAAAACATCTTAGTATTCAGCTTAGTATTTAGTACTGCCACTAAGGCGCTGGAGACAGATACTCCTTTTTTCATTCGTTTATAATAACGAAGCCAACAAAACAAACAAACGTCAATTGAAAGGTATTGGGCCACATAACGGATACTTTAGTTCACAACCCCTCCGTTTTGTAAATGCCTTGCAAAACTACCTCCCGCACTTCAATCCTAAACGTAAATATCTCTTAATTCAAACGTCATGTGCCTCAACTCTCAACTAAAAATATGTTACGAAGGTGTTCGGAAAATTTTAAGCCCAGCAACGGAAATGTATGCCGATGGTCATTATCTAAGCTACTTTGATTTTGTAAATCTTTGTAAAATTTGTAATTTTGTAAAAATTGAGTAAATGTTCAGTTGAAAAATAAAAAACTCTTCTGCCTAAAGGTTTAAAGGTCCGCAGATTTGTTGATTTACATAAGTTATAGACTCCTATGGCCATCTACGGTGCGAGTATGAGGACCCGCTGACCGTTTGAATTCCCGCTATGGTAATTTGAGTGTTAGAACACACACGATATTCTACGAATTTGGGCCACAAAAATTGGTCTAGGATGGGCACTTCTATTAAAAGGTCCGCCGAATTGCCATTGATCATAGTTTCTGTAAATATAGTTGGCCAATTTATGGTGAAATATGAAGTTCCACTGATCATGGGAATTCCAGCTGGAAAATTAGTCTGGAATGGATTCTTCCATTAAAACGAATTGGCTATTGGAAACGGCGTAAAAGTAGGACGTGAAAAGCGAACCACGAAAAAGTTGGGAGTGCCTCGGCCCCAGAACATATTGAAAATATAATAAAGAAAAGAACCCACATTATCTCCAAAACTACCTCATGCATTAATTTTACCGTTAGATGGACAAAATTGCACAATCCAATACTACTCGAAAAAGTAAGAAAACCGAGGGATTTTCAAAATAGGATTTCTGACGTGATTGACACTAAATACCGATCAATAAGCAAAGTATTATTGCGATAGTTTTAATATTCTTTAAAGATTTCTAAAAAATTTGAGGAATAATATTTACAATTCAACATTTATGAGTAGAATGTGGTGAAATTCGTAAAAAATAAAAACTGAAAACTGAAACTCGATTATCAATAAAATAACTTTTACAGCAATCAGAAACGATTTGCGAATAATTTTAAATAACGTAAGTGTTTAATTTTTAACTCTCCTAAAATTTGAGAGAGCCACCTTAGCCGTGAGTCCTTACAATTCCATAAATTACAGAATAATTCACAAAAAATGATTTTCTATTCGCGATCTATTTTACAATTCGATTTTTATGTTTACGACTACTCACTCTCGTCCATCTTTCCATCCACTCTCGTCCATCTTGTCCATCTTTCCACATTTTTATTTTCGAAAAATTAGAAACTTGGTCCTCACACTAAGAACCGAATCTAATTTCTATCGAGTTCATCTGCTACTCGCCATCGTCATGAGCGGCTGATACCAATACAACACTTAATTTTAATTGGAAAATTTGACATAATCGGACGCGCCAAATATCCAAAATATCAAAAATTCTAAATTTCTGAAAAATTTATCAAGTAAGTTGTTTTGGTAGCTGTTGCAAGTTACAAATTTGTATTTGTCTTCAACCATGAAAATCGCAATATCGATGCCAATTTTAAGGAACATGCAGTGTTGCTGACTGTATCGTCAGATATGGGTTCAATGAATTCAAGCGTGACCGAACAACCGCTTTTTAATGAAGACCGCTCAGGCCGTCCGAAAGAGGTGGAAGCGGATATGTTCCACAAATCCGTTAGCTGTCAACCGATGGCGATGAGAAAGCTATTTGAGAGCTGTGTTTGAATAAAATGGAATAAAAACGGAAGCGCATGACAACTTTGAAGCGCTTTTTAGACATGTTTAAGCTCAACACGAAAGAGTTTATATGGCGTTTCATGATGGCTGGTGTGACAAAATGTATCCAACTGCACCTCAGAGACGGCACCTCACTCTAAAGAATACTAAGACAGTTTCATCGTCTGGAAGAGTTATGGCCATCGTTTTTGGAATTCGCAAGGCATCATCAGCACCGGCTAATTCGAACATAGATGGATAATAATTACAGTACTGAGCTGATTTATTAGACCGATTCGACTGATTGAAGAGACAGCGACCGCATTTGGCGCAAACACTTGCTGTTTTATCATGGCAGCGCACCAGCTCACTCGTCCGCAATCGCAATAGTAAAACTAGTCGAATTACGTTACCAATGTTCGCCTCATTCAATGAATACAAAGAATTTTGAAACAAAAAAATATAGTTGAACCGAGGGACAGGGCCCCTCGAGTCTTACCCAAAATAGAGCTTAATTTTTATTTCAAAAACGCCTGTCGTGGCTTCCTTTTAAATTTTTGTTCTTCAAAGTGATCAGACTGGAGTGGAGAGCAATACTATTGTTGGTAAATTAAAAGCTGTCATCAGTTTGCTGCGAAATTGATGCAGGCAAAAGGGCTTCTAATTTAGCACACAAAAACTGTAAATCAATGCTGCTGTAATTAAAAACCTAATTCCTGTTGGCCCCTTAGAAATGCCACACCTTTGAATAAGGCTCAACTCTAACCAATATAACTTGTCACTTGCTTTGAGCATACAACTTTTTGGAACATACACGCCTTGTCAAAGGAACAATACTAAAAAACACAAATTTGGAATTGTCTTTCTGATCAACATCCGATATTGTCAATTCGTGACTGGTTTCATACTTGCCAATAATAATCTATGACCATATTAAAGGCATTCTGAGCAAAATACCACAGAATGATGTAAAAATCATTATGGATGACTTTAATGCTCAAACTAGCAGTGCTATGAAAATCCATCGTGACACCATCGGCCCAAACTTCTGAACCTTATTTTAAACAAAAAAGTGACACGTACCACCGAATTAGTTTTAGAGCAGTTCTTGGTTGTCGCCAGCACATATTCCTCACGACAACATTCATAAAGGTACAAATTGACCACATCTTTATATGCAAAATACATTTCTCCAGTATAAAAGACATTCAAACAAAACGCGGAGCTAACATCGACTTCGACCACTTCCTTTGTAGTTGTAAAATATGCTTTTCGGAACAATGAAGCTTTAAACAACCACTTTATTAGATCCAATTACTATCATATCGAGTATTCCAGAAAGCTAACGGATGCCTGATTAAAACTGCGGTAACCTAAGCATCTAAATTAACAATGGGTCAAACGTTACCTAGGACTAAAAATAACTGGACAAAGATTACCTGAAAGCAAGGCGAGGAAAAAACGAGCACGTCATCGAACTCTATCGCAGATACAAGTGATAGCAACAGATTTTCAACCTGCTATAGCAGCACTATTAGCAATGAATCTGGAGAGTTAGTAATGGACACTAATAACGTCCTTCAAGTGTCGATTCCTCTCTTTAAATCGGCCTGCACCACCATTCGCTAGCGAATTATTATCTCCATTGCATCAGTCCGACATGAACACTGAAATGATCGCACCATCTCCAAACTTGATTTGCATGGTGAGATGAAGAACACGCTATAGTGTCAAAAATCAAGAGCAACAAGGATCCTGGTGAATATGGAATTTCATGTGAAATACTAAAAAATGGCGCCGATCAATTGATGTGCGAACATATTTGAACTGTCTGATCTAGTGACGTAATACAAGAAGAGAGCGATTGATGATTGATCTTTAGAATATCGTCTATAAACTCAACATAGTCCGTTGAAGTTGCCTATAATTTAAAACAATCCAGCTAGTATACGCTTATGACAATTATTGTCATACGCTTATTGCAGAAGTTCTGCTGCCGTTAGAATCAACACGAAATTTATGGTTACCGCAAGAAGAAGGTAAATACGAGATGGATATCGAGCATTTTATGCAAACATTAAAACCTTCAAGGCTCGCAACATTTTGCCGCAAGCTCAACTTAAAATTTACAAGGCGCTAATTAGACTAGTGGTCACTTTCGGTTGCGAGACGAGGACGCTGACAGCAAGACACGAATGAATTAATCTAAAATTAATCAGTCAGGATATATGTAACTCGCATGCTTGAATGTGAAATGCCATGCAATGTGGTGAAAATTAAATGTCCTGTGATCTATGAACTTCTGTGACTTTCTGTGTCCGGGGAAATGTTCCGTCGGGGAAGTTATTTCGCAGTAAATTGTCCACTTTCTACAAAATATCTGCAATGTTTGGCTAAATAAATCACGAGAAGTTCCCGGTCAAAGGCTGAAATTTACTTAAACGGTTTACGGAAAAAGAATTTCAGAGTTCACCAATATTCTTGAGTAACACTGCTTCTACGTGTATGGTTGATAATCAGTGGAAATGCTAAACTTCGTGTTAGTGTAATAGGGTGGGCTAATATTTCTGCATTAACAAATTAATTTTTATCTTGACAACATATTTTGGCTGTTCTGTAAAGGCCTATCATGTAAATGTGAAGGACCAAGCCTGAGTTTCGCTGGCCCATTATAATTGGATTCCTCAATTAAAGAAGGAAACATCTTCAGGATCTCATTGTCCTCATCTTTATTGACAAGGTAAGAAGTGTATGTATAGTCATCTTCCACGTATAGGTCGTCGGACATATTTTAGTCAGAGACGCTTCACTCATAATTGGTCTATCTATATTGACGCTATAATGAAAATATGTGAAATTATTTGTTCCTATTTTCAGTAATTTAGTCCGGTAATTATGAATTAATGAGGTTGGTGAGGGGACGACTGGGGGTAAGAACCAAGCTGAAATGTTTTTGAGATGCATGTCTTGAGATGAGTATTAAATTGCGGTCGTAATTGCAAACACCATGATCAGAAACGAAACGACGTCTGCTACTTCTCCGTAGTCTACCCAACCGTACTATTCCCATCAACCACTTGCGGTTGCTAATCAATTCTTCACAGACTAATGAGCCGCTGGGAGCTTTCTGTTACCAAATTCTACTACATCAAGTTCGCGAGGCGTCATCTCGTTGATGAAGTGTGCACGCCTTAGGAATGGTGTCAAACTGGATGGTGTTGACAATGAGATGTTAAGTAGTGGAGAACACTTTTGCCTAAGCGAGCGAATGGTGAAAATAAATTAAATGAATTTTTGAATGTGCTGAAACTTGGTGATTCTATGGATGATTTCTGGAAATCTATGTTGTATGCATATAATCATGAAACTGGGTCAATGTGGTAAGTACGTTCAGTTCAAACAAATCACAGAAAAATTGGGAGATTTTCAAACATCGTCAACATATTCCTTATCTAATGGCCTTAAACGGTCAGACAGAACGTCCTTGGTAAATAAAAGTTCTAGCAGAATTGATCTGAAATAAAAGTTGAAAAGTTGCTCCACAAGAGTTTTGGTTTTAGTAAATTGTCCATTTAAAATACTTTTGGGCTAAAAAAACAAACAAGATATTTGTTTCAGTTTGGCAAGAGTTTGAAGACATTTTTTATTTTCAATGTCGAATTTATCCAAAACTGCAACAAAATTGGGTTATTTTTGAATTATTAACGTATCATTCAATGTAATGCCAAGGGTAAATAAATAATGTCGCTATTTATAATTTTTAAAACACCATTACTTTGCCTACAGCTTTTGATTGTTCTGGAATATTTTTGTCACTCGGTCACGTCATCAACAGCCAACAGGCAAAATGCCAGTTAAATTCAGTTGTATGCCAGTGCAACTTGGGAAATTGGTTTAATTAATTAAGCATAAAAATCGCGAATAACAGTAGCCGACAAACAAAATGTAAAACAATTTACACCCGCAAGGTTGTATTCTCTAGGAGAAGATAATTAAAATGTAATTAAGATTTCGAAAGTGATGATGATTGACATGTGAGAACAACTTTTACCGGTATCGCGTGTTGTGCATATTCACATACAACGAACTATAAATATCAAGTATAACATGTTGTAACACACCCCTGACCAAAACTTTTATTGGATAATTAAAAATGACCGCACACGTACACCACTGTCAACCGCCCTTGAACACAATGTGGACGACGAGATAAAATTTCAAATTTTTGTCAACACGCCAATACTACTCACATCGATTTTACAATTTATGATGTTATCTTGACTCTTTAATCCGTGTACCATTCAATTTTATGAGTGAGCTGATAAGAAAAAATACGCGTATTAAACTTATAAACACAAGTAGGTTAACCTTTTTTAAGGTCAAAATAATTTAGAATAAAAATAAAAGTTTTTGCTACAAAACCAACGGAGAAAATGTATGTGCGACCATCTATTGGTCGTTATTGATACTATTGTAGTTAGGAATAAAACGCACTCTTTTTGTGTACTAAAAATTTAGTTCACATGTTTATCAACAGATGCCGCATGCAAAATAATTTAAGTTGTCCGAATAAAATACGTTAATGTATATATTGTTAAATAAAATACAATTCTAACTTTATTTATATTATAATATATTATTTACAATTTTTATTTAATAAAACAGTAAATAAAATTAATTTTGCCGCACACATACTCTATAATATCTAAAATAAAATAATTAAATGTCATATAGTAAATCTCTACACGCGTAAATCTAGTAAAAATTAAATTAATATTCCTTATAAAATCAAATTAATTTGCTTATTTATTATATACACTATAAATAATATCAATATAACAATTTTTTATATAAAGTTTTACAAAGTTTTTAACATTAATTCACATTCAGTCAATATTCGTTCGATTGTGTATCTTACCCAAAAATAAAATGGTACAAATTATCATTAAAAATTATAAAATACAATTTAAATTTAATTAAAACATGGGGGGAGGGGTACTTTAAAGCTTCTATATTATAACCTAACACATTTATCGTACATTAATTCCATTTATCGTTATCATATTCCCGTTACTACTTGGTTCCGGTTCGTACACCTCATCGTTCGTGCGCATCTCATAGGGTGCATCGTAAAATTGTTCGCTTGGTATTTGATCGTAAATATTTTCGATCGGTCGGCCATTTACACCACCGTTCATGCCACCGTTCATATGTCCATTTACGGTCGGTGGACTCCGGTTCGGATGGAATGTGTTAAATGTTGAGTTTCGACTGGGCAAATCGAAATTGTGTCGATTATTTTCGAGACTTGAATACGACATAACGGCAGCATTATGATCTTCTTTTGTTTCGGCCGCTTGTACATTTTCAGTATTTTTTACGGGTCGCGCTTTATTCCGATGCAGGAATATTACACCGATTATTATAAGCAGTACGATAATGATGACGGATCCGATCGCAATACCGGTTCCAACGTTGGATGATTCTTGTGGTTCACTTGCAGCCACTGTAAATACAAGGGTTAATACTAACACTGTAAGGAGTTATGTAGTACAAAATACTTACATTCACAACGAGGCTCCTCACCACTCCACTGTCCATCTTCCATACACTTTCTTAAATACGGCCCGATTCGGTTAAAATTTGGTACACAATGATATTCTGCCGAGCCACCAAACAGCGTCATTTCATCAACGATAATTACGCGGCCGTTTTCGATCGGTGCTGGTCGATCACAATCAACAGCTAGATATAAAAAAGTTTGAGATTAGATAACGTATTGTAGTTAACTGTAAAACATTCGACTTACGTTTACAGGTTGGTTTTTTACCAGACCATTGGCCCGACTTTAGACATATCCTTGTTTCGTTCCCGATCATGTATTTACCTTTTTGGCATGTATATTTAGCGACGGCACCAATACTTCTTGACGTTAATGGCTCAATTACCATATTGTCATTTACGTCTGGTTCCGCACATGTAATTTCCTTGCACACTGGAACTTCGTGACTCCAAGTCCCGTCTTCGAGACATAATCTGCGTGAAACACCATCTAGTACATAATTACCATTACATTCATATAGGGCAGCTGCTCCATAATAGGTGGCATTCGTTGGTAGCGTAACATTTCCATTTTTGATAGTTTCGGGTTGCTGGCAATCGACGACTGTAGAAGCAAATTAGTTTAAATCACTTTAATTTTGAATCATAATACTTACATATGCACTCTGGAATCATTCCACTCCAAACCCCGTTGTCTTCGCACGTGATTAAAGAATCGCCAACGATTTTATAGCCACGCTCACAACGGTATTTTGCCAACGCTCCGATTTTGAATGTCTGCATGCTATTTTGTGCTAAATCCGCCGTTCGAATTAGAGTTCGTCCATACATTCGATCGTTTCCGGTCACCGAGAGAATACTGTGCGGTGCTAATGTTGGTTCCGGACATCTGATCTCCTCACATTTTGGTGCGGAATCACCCCATGTGCCAGTATCGAGGCACACACGTTTTGGCACTCCAGTTAACTTATGCGATGGTACACAACTGTACGATACTTCTGATCCTAAATACGTCGTGTTTTGTAAATATTTTTGGAAACCGTACAGGATGGGTGTTAAGGGTCCGCAATCGATATCTTAGAAAAGAAAAATATTTTGTAAAATTGTAAAATCGCAACCAAGGTTTAAGGATCAATCTTACATTCACAGAACGGTGCATCACCACTCCATTCACCTGCTTCGGTACATTTTAATTCAGGTTCTCCACGAAGTTTATGCCCCGGATCGCAATGATATTCGATATTCGAGTGCACATTATAATCATACCCGATTACATAAGAACCGGGTGGCACATGTGGCGTATCGCAAGTAATTAATTCGCAAAGTGGAGTGTCTCCAGACCATTTACCTTCTTTGGTGCACATCAATTCGCCCGACCCATCCAACCAGTAGTCTTTATCACAGTAATACTTAACAGTTGATCCAACCGTGGTCGATTGATTTACCAAAATGAAATTACCTCGATCCGGTCGTGCTGGTTCTCCACAATTTACAAACCGGCACACCGGTGGTTTACCAGTCCATTCGCCACCAAGACCACATGAAATTATCGGATCACCGATTAAAATATGACCTGCGTCACATTTAAAGACGGCCTGGGATCCAGCACGTTTTCCATTTACTTCAACTGTTCCACCCGAAATTTGAGGTGGTTCTGGACACCAATCGACTAGACACTGTGGATTTTTTCCAGACCATCCACTATCGGTACATGTGCGATTTTCGTGTCCGATCAGAGTGTAATTTTCGTGGCAGGTATATGTTGCGGTCACACCAAATGAGGTTCGCTCCTCCGAGAATATAATAGCGCCGTGTTCGAGCGGCGTGAGGTTACCGCAATCGATGTATTTACATGTGGGTGCGCGGCCTGACCAAACTCCAGTCGGTTCACATTTTCGTGTTGCATTGCCTATAAGTGCATGCCCTTTTGGACACTGATACGTTATTTTCTCGCCGATTGTAAAATTTTTCCCAACGATAGTTGTGTTTAGTAACGCGTCCGGAGAACCGCACGATAGAGGCACTATTAAATGAAAGATAATTAGCGTTAATTAGTACAAAAATTAATATTTAGCAAACTTACAATGTTGACAGATAAAATGCAGGTAGTCTAAATTACATCCGACATCGTTCCATAACCAGCTGCGAGCGCCATCGAGTACCACACAATTTTGTTCCCCGTTGTAATTATTTGGTTGCTCTTTACCCCATGCGGGTTTTGATACGACCTCACCTGTAATTAACCCAAAACAGTTAAATGAAATTCAATTAAATACTGACAGATATGCAACCTTCGACGGGTTTTGGATAATTATGTGAATTAATCTGTTTGTTCTCACGTATACTCGTATATGAGGAGATTATTAATCATATTTCTGATTTTAATCTTGAATCATGAAAAATAATTACATTTTATATTGAAAATGGATAACAATTGAAATTAAGTATCTACATCTGGAGCTTGAGATTATTTTAAAGTTTTTAGTACATGTGAGAATTACATATTTTGTTAATGCGGTTGTATCGGAAATTGGTTTCCGGCCATAAAATACATTGTACTAAAAGAATGTACTAAATTTATTCCGATTGGAAAAGTGAAAGAATTTCCGCTCGGTGATAAATTTACATGCATAAATTTCCACTTACCAAACCTAATTTGCATTTTTAAATCACATAAATTGTAGGTACATTTTAAAGCTATAATTTTCCCATGCAAAGTTAGACGATTGAAGGCCGAGCATAAAACGTGACTTGGTTCTATTTCTATTCAAATCGGTTCACTATAATGCGATGACGACACCACATCTCCCCACGGTCATGCTGCGACGATCAATCAAACGTTTTTGATAATAACACTCAACGAGCTGTTTGAGAAGAATTGTAATTGAATTAAAGCAATTCTATTGTCTCTATGGTGTAAGTGTACTAATCTTGCATAATGACTTTTTTGTTGTGCTTAAATCATCTTTCATCATTGAGCTTGGTTCGTGCCTCGGTAATTACGTTTATTCTTCAGATTGTTATGTTTTGTGGTGTGCAAAATTGTTTTATAACTTATGGATATAAAATGTTTAAATCTATCTACTGTTCTTAACAATTTTATAGAACGAAATAATTTAGTTCGTAATTTAAACTTTGGGAAGCCTTCTGGTGAATTATTTTACTCAAAATTTCGGTTAAATAAGTTCCTTTCCCGATCAGCAATCCCAAAATCACATAAAAATGCATGTCCCTAATGCAAGGGGATTTCGGGCACTATTATATTCGTAGGAATAATTAATATTGTCGAAATATCCAGCCGTATCCTGACGTTGTGTCTGCTAAAGCTGTAACGATTTGGCTTTAGTTCTCCCAAAGTTTGACTAGGTTACTGTTTCTTGATAAATTATATTGCTGTTTCACGAAGGAAACCTCGGGCACCTCGTTTAATCGCGTTCTATTTTTTTAAATTTAATTACACATGTCCCTCGATTAACACGGTACCTAGGGTACCGCAACACTTTAAATGCAGGACTTGAAAATAACAGGAAAAATTATGATTTGGGTTTGTAACTTTATTTCTTTTGTTCATTTAAAGTAAAATTGTAGACAGTTAACTGTAAGACACAACGCCTCTCGCTTAGGAGCAATCATTAAACCGAACTGTAACGGGTATAAACATATTGCTGAATTCAAAATATTTCCAGAAAATTTATTACTCTGATTATAAAACGTTGGCTGAAACTTTCCAAATTTTATACTGTTATATAGACTAGGCTATATTGGTGCTTAATATGCGGGTTTACCATCGCTGGTAAACGTCTACAATTTTTTTCGTACCATCATGTTATTCAAAAATCATAGCTGACAGTATTGAATCTGTGCTCACTCACGCCCAATTTGGGGAAAGAGTAAAGTGTGAGTTGTACTATGCAATGTTTTGATTATCTCGCTTCAATCTCAGCTAAAAACGAAATTCAAAATTTTGTAAATTTCAAAATTTACGAAACATTCAGAGCCAGCTTTAATCAGTGCCTTCTATTTAAAGCATGATGAAACACAATTCCAATGGTTCACTATGTATTAATTACTCAGGAGGCAGACAAATATTAAAGGTAAAAATTAACTTAAACCATTTTCACAAGGATCGTGCCTCCATAATCCCTAGCGGTCACAATTATTTGATTTTTAAAATTATTTTCATGTCCTTTGTTGGGTTTTCTTCCTATTAGGTAGTCTACAAAAGTAATTAACGTCTTCACAGATGTCTAAATCAGAAAAGAGCACTGCAATCGGCCCATAGTATTTAAATGGTCTAAGAAAATTACAAAAAAATAATAAATTTTTTGAAAACCTCCCTAAACGGATAAGTTTGTGATCTTTTGCTTAACTGGGAGAAAATATGAATTCGGTTTGCTCAAAACTAAAATATAATGTGAGGATTTGACTACATCACATGAATGAATTTTGTTAAGGTTTTACATGTATGGACTTTTGTTCAGCGATGTGGGCGTCCAATGAAATAATCTCAAGGAACGGCCAATAAAGTTCATAATTTTGTGTTGAATCATAGTCGAGTGGAGATACTTAAGATAGCCAGTCTTCTGGGGTTCAAGTGATATGACTTTTATTGACTACCTAGAAGGAAGAATGACCACAGAACAGTATTATGAATTTAAATTGGATTGATTTCACGTTAAATTTATGGGAAAGCAAAAGAGCAGTCTTTATTGACGCAGTAACCTTCGAAATGTTGAAATGTTCTGGTAGTTTATTCCTTAAACTTTTGATGAACCCATATTTAGATTATTTGCTCCCTTTTAGGCTCTCTCAACTGTCAAAATGTTCGGTTAAATCATACCAAATTTGTAAACAAATTAACTTTTACTCACTATCGAAGGCAACATCTTTGAAAACTCTATTAAACTTTGCCTTATGCAGTCTTAGTTGGCATTTTTTCCATGCATTCACCTTGAAGCTCGTTTTTTATATATCCGAAAGTACGAGACTACGTATTTTGTATATCAAACATTTCTGAAATGTGTTCGGGATAACTTCCCGAACTAATAATTTTGGCTGTATTAGAAATTAAAATTGTTATTGAATGTTTTGAAAATAAATTTAACTTTAATTTTTCATTTCATTTGAACATTTTGAGTAACCCATTTTCACGAATTCATTTTGTATTTATCATTCTAACTGCTTATTACTCGCCTGTATTCGACGCAAAGCTAGGGTAAAGTGTAAATATCTTAACTTACGTTACGATCTCGCCTATTGGTTATGGTTTGGTGGGAATCAATTCCATGATGATTGGATACTATAGCTGAACATGCAATCAGCGTAGATTGGTCAATCAAGGGTTATGAATTTAATGACATTTGTGAAAATAGTGACATGCAGAGGCATTCGATGTAGTTTTATAGCAGATCATAGCAGTTTAGCCTGAAACAAAACCGAAATTTAACGGACAATCAAGAATGTTCAGCGCGGATCCTTAGATAACATGCGGTACGCGATTGTTAAAAGCAAATGTGAGTAGCTGATAAGAGGTGTTAAAGTGAAATTAGTGGTGAGACTAAAAATAATAGTAAATAATGAAAAGTGAATTAATAAATAATTGAGGAAATTATTTGGGTTGTGTTTTAGTGCTGGTGGATAATGGCGGAAAAATTATTGTAGGAATGTTTCTGGTATTTTGGGGAATACTGCAGAAGTGGCGTAAATTACGAAAATTGGTGTGTTAACCGCCAAATTTATAGTGGTATTTACAATCCAGTGAAACGAACCGAATTTGTCAGGGTAAATTTGTAACAATACGAAACTAAGCAGCAGTACATCACAATTGTTGGGGTTCAGAACAGCAGCTCAACGCACTTATGTTGGTTCTTTGAGAGAAAACTACGAATACCTTGCAAACTATTTTTGCAGCAGAAAAGAGCAGTCAGAGAATTATGCAAGGTACAACTACAAAATAAGCGATAATTATCTGGAGAGAGTCTGCAACACCTAGGAAGGAGGTAACGACATTGGCTCATCAAGCTTACGGTAATGCACTACAGACATGTTGAATAGTAACGTGTTTATCAGTGTTCTCAAGGATGACATCTGATTTTTGGTTTAAGGACCAATACTAGAGGTAGAACCATGAAAAACGTTCCATTTGTCGTTTACTTTTGAATATGTGGTAGCCAGAGCACGCAAATAAAGGCACTAATAAAAGAGGCGATTAGGAAACTACGGCTAAATTTTCGTGGTAACGAACTAAAATGAACACTTTCCTCGTCTCGATGTTTCCATAGCGGTTTACAATTATTTCGTTTCGAAGAGTAAGGACATATGCTTAGTTCTATGTCTAACAAATCTTTTAATTTCAGTTCTACATCTTTCAATAGAATTAACTTTAGCTCGTATGACCTAGTCATAGAAATCCTTACAAAACCCAGGTAATCAGGACTTCGGCATAAACATTGGCAACCAAGAAATTCCAAATGAAATGTAAGAATCTTCACTAAGAAAATCGCGTGAAACGACGCAGAAATAACTCTGATCTTGTTGTATTTATTTTGTAAAATACACCAATCTTACAGACTCTGCACCACAAGGAGCGAGGAATCTTTGGAATGATAACAACTTATAGCCCATGGGTAAAGCAACCATTCGCTTTGATTTTTAATTCGCAATTTACAAATGTATGAAAGAGAAAAAAAATATTGTTTTGTCTCAAATAAATTATATTTTGACTAATCGACCAATTGATGACATGTCATAAGATGTGTTATGTCTTATACATATGTTATAAGAAGTATGACGGATGTTATACATGTCTACTATAAATCAATTTCTTTAATAGAATTTTAGTTGACATGTACTCGATCGTTCTCTTTTTTTAATATAAGGAATGAGGAATTGTTCATGATCTTTAGCAAGATCAAATCGCCTAGTCTGGGTGGATCCCCCAGAAAGGTGTCATATCCTTTTTTTAGAGCCTGGTCAAATTACTGAACCTGGAACGGTTGCGGTGTCAGGTGGTTAGCAGCTGTGCTATGAGTGCCAATTTAAATAAGACTATGATGATCTTTTTCACTAGAAGTTCAAACTTCTCTAGATTGATCTTCTAGATCTCTAGCTTTTTTTATTAAATATAAATTATTAATCCATTGGATATTGTTTGTCCTTTTAAGATGAAAAACAAATTAATTATCTAATGAATTGTGTGTCCTTTTAAGGTCAATTAAGACTTCCTTTTTTAGCCTAACACTCATCACCAATTGCAAGCACCATGGCAACCTTTTGCATTTTGTTTCTAGTGGGATTCGAACAAGACACCTCCCGATTCAAGTGCCGAAGTTTTAACAACTGCGCTATTTATCCGATTTTTAACGCCAACACTGTGGAACTGACAACTAAAGTGTAACATTAACAATACTACACGATTATTTTTCGGAATGAAAAATCACTGCAGAATAATATCCCGTGGAGTTGCTATATTTTTCGGAAATTTTTCGTTTCAGAAGCTTTTCAATTGTATGAGTTGCTTGGAACTTGTCTTGACATCACAAAGGCCAATTATCCGAATTAAAAATAGAAGAAGATTGAAAAAAATGTAAATCGCATTAACATTTCTCGTGGCAGCGTCGACAAGCCCGTTACAACTTCAGTAATGTTTGCTGAGCGAAGTGATGTGTTTAGAGATCACAGCTAGTCGTTTTAGCTTAGCTCAGCCCGTTCAATTTGACTGATTTATTTAAATTCTTCATTTAAACCTGTAGGTTAGACACCTGAGCGGTTTGTTCTGAGCGGTGCGAGCTAATTATTTATCTCCAAGGAGAAAATGAAACATTTAAATATATTGGTGCCCAGATGGGATTGATCATTATCAACATTGTATCTTCAATTTGAGATTTTGAGCTCGTATCCAAAAATCAAATCTCGGATCGGACATCTCCACGCTTAGACGAATTGTCAAAATTTTCTTTGCACTTTGTACCTTTAAAAGTTGAATGTGGTAGTAATAAAGTAATAAAAGCTAAACTTGTTTCTACGGGCCGAAATTAAAAAGCAACATACGTCGAGAACTGGAATCTTCTTCCACTGTCAGTTCATAAAATTGAAAAGCTTTTGAGAACTTTACTTGGAGTACAAAAGTAAAATATAGTATAAAAGTTTTTGAGAACTTTACCTGCATAAAATGACTGGAAAACATTACAACACTACGGAATATTATCTTGCCCGGTCCGTTTCATCACTCCCATATAATTTTATAGCGATTGACAGGTATTTAATCAAGCAACAATTTAGTTAATGCTACTTGAAACGTTCCAAATGTTTTGAAAAATATCGCAAAATTACCTTTTGCATTTCCTTCATTCCTTAATTGGTCTTAACTTCAAAACCCATGAGACTAAAGACCACGTGGTCACAACAAAAAATTAATGCTGGCCCGATTTTCCTGAAATTTGTTTGTATCGATGATATGTCCCTTAACTGACTATCTCTACACTGTGGCTTGAGCGGTTTCGCAAATTTCGGACTAAAGTTCTAATTATATCGTTCTGCGAAGTTAAAATTCTCTGATGTATCAAAATTTTTGCAGAGATTCATCGGCATTGCCATTAACGCGGAACTATTGCTGGAAAATCCTGTTTTCGATTGTTTTTTAATTTCGCTTTATAATTCTCCTACATTCACACTTATACACAGACATAGGAAATTTTTTTTTAAATTAGTCTCGTAGCTTTGATTATGGAGCCAAGAAATCGCTGGATACGATTGAGAAACTACCTAAGATTAAACAAGTCATTCAATATACTTCGCTTATGTAACTTCTTGACATATGTAGTAAATGATGGCTGCAATTAATTCGAAAGAAAACAATCGAACATTTAAAACGAAAATTCATTCATACAGTAAATGATTTACTTAGAGATAATTTTAATGTAAAATTTCACATAACTGATATAGAGATGCAGACTATCTTGTCCACAAAACAATACCCACCTGTTGTTAAATACTTTTTGTGTTGCGATTAAATCAACCGCGATATTTTTTTTCGTAGAGAAATCAAACTAAAGGAAATTTATGTACATTGTACAGCAGACAGCTTGAAAAAGTACAATTACTTTATTTTTCAAAGTGAAACTATTCATGACTTGACTGTAAATAATTTGAATCATAGTTAAAAATCAAAGTTGTACCGAGAAAATACTTAAACTCATCTTTTAATTAGAATATGTATATTGTTGTACCTGTACATAGCGATTTTCTCTTATTTTCTTCATCTTGAGAATTTTCCCATCATTTTAATCGACGCTTAGCACGACACTGTGTATGTACATGACGGCATCCTATAAATTACAGTCGAGATGCTTAGGTAGCTGTTATATGTTCTTGAAATAAATTTCGATGTGAGAAGTTACGAAATCTATTGTTTGCTGTTGCACGCGGTATAAAGCTTTAGGGCTAATTGAAATCTATTTAACGGTTCTAATCGCGTATCTAATACACGCGTATTATTTTGAAATACATACCATTAACCCATTTCCATGTTCGTTGTGTGAATCCAGGTTCTTTCTGTGCCCCAATCCAGACTAATTGCGTGCGCAATTCTTTTTTCCGTCGCTCTAATTCCGACAGAATAAAATCTTGTGTGGGTCCACGGAAGCCGTGTAGTAAATCGCCACCTAAAGTTAGAAATTTATTTTAATAAATTACAGTTATTTAATATGACTTTGTGCTAATATATAAATTACCATGCGATTGGCATATTTGTCGCGCACGATCAAAACTTTCGCCTCGGGTTACATGAAATTCATAACACGTCCGGGCGAACGTCGCTAGTATCGTGTCTGCATTTAAACCAGGCGATGCACATTGTTCGACAGAAAATTCATCATTTGAATATACCTCGACCTCGCATAAACTTAGGCTACCCTCGACACCTACTATCTGTATAGTCACGTATTGTCCTAATATAGGACGAGCGCATGTAAATAATTTGGTGATGCCTTCATCGATTGTGCCCGGGTACCAGGCGCACAATGGATTTCGTTGTACTTCGGTGCTGTTCCCCACTCGAATTTCGAGTTCTTGCAGCGGCGAATGACCACAACATCCGCGTGTTGTTATACGAACAACTCGAACGGTTTGTGCTGCTAAAAGATCCACTCGCCACCATGGCGAGGGTTCCTTTTGTGTTTCAGAGCATTCTTGGCCGTCGGGATTCTGTAAAGAAAAGAAAAATAATATTTTAATTCTGTGTGTACGAGTAGATTACAGAGTTTATAGGAGCATAATGACTATTAAAGTTTTGAAATGGGCTTCTTCTGTCTGATTAGCAATCTTTTATCATGACCCCAGTTTTCAACATTTTTTTTAAGTGAGAGTTGAGTTTGTATCGTTCTAAAGTGCAAGCGATAACTACGTAAACAATTTAAATCCAGTGTGTCGATTAGAACTTGAAGTTTTCTTTCATCGCGATAACGATATTTCAGTGTTGCCAGGTGTAATGGAAATTCCCTATTTGTAGGAAATTACTCGTGTATGCAAGGATTTTTTTTACTAAACTGATATGTTTACAGGAAAATTGTATCGATCATAAAATTTATAAACAAAATAAAAGCCGTTCGCTGTTTTTACCAATTTTCATTCAATCTGCTTATTGGCATTTCTCAATTAGCGTTTCTGTTTTTCTGTTTTCAGGGGTTTGTTTTGTCAATCTTTATTCAATTCAAATGATTGGCTCAATGTCGAATAATTCAAAGGTTGACTCAACAATACAAGCAGCCGCCATTATAATCAAGATAAAAAATCAATCACAAATCATTACCACAATATATTTATATAGGCCTGGACTGGTCAACAGATGTCAATAAAATACCCGAACTAATTAACTTTTTTATAACTATATAGGAGAAAATGAGCGTCGTGCAAAACTGAAATGTGCCAATTATAGTGAAAACGATAATGCCAACAGCCCTCCTTCTATGTCGAAAGAGAGACGAATTCATTCGAATAAGAGAAAATATGAAAACAAAGAACGTGAGTAAACTGAATAAATCATCGAAATCTTCTCCACACTTTAACATGAGCCATTTCCCTGAACTTAAATCAACCAAAAATCCATGACTCAAACAATTCTCTGGGGCGAAAAATTCATCTACTATACCCAGTAATTATGAAAATACTTGCAAGACACCAACTGCAGACAACAAATCACTTTCCATGGACGAAATGATGAGTATCCTAACTGAAGCATGTACAAAACTAGCTACCGGTAAATCACGTGCTGAACAAATTACCACGTTTCTTCAATTGGCCTACAAACATGTCTGTGGTTCCAACAAGTAAATTAAAAATTCTTTACTGGAATTCTCGGCGAATTTGCAATAAGTTAACTGAGTTTTATAGCTATCTAAATATTAATTCCATAGGTGTGGCTTTGATTAATGAAACTGGTCTGAAAAATAATATTAGACTGTTAGGCAACTCTAATTATAAAGTCTAATTTTAAAGTAAGTAGCACATTCTATTACCAAATTTAAACAAAATAAATTTAATGTCAGTATATGTATTTTCCTGGTTCAACCCATCCAGTCTTAATATTTTTAAAAATGATATTAAAACATTAACTAATTCTGACTGCAGTTACTTCATCTGTGGTGATTTTAACAGTCGGTACCGTTTATGGGGTTGTAACCGTAGTAATATGGCGATATCCTATATAATGAATTCAATATAAACCGCGTTCAAATTCATTATCCATCATCTCCAACATGTCATCTATCCAGAGGGTCGCCATCAATCCTAGATTTAGTTTTATCGAACAATAATAACATGTTTTTGTCGCTCTCTGTAATACCAGACTTCACTTCCGACCACTATCCTGTCACATTTGCCTATAAATTTGCCTATAAACTGGCTAATTGGTCCACTCTTTAGAAGAACAATTAACCAAAATTTAGTATTAAACAATGAATGCCACAATTATAATACTCCCGAAATCATCGATAGAAAAATCACACAAGAAGCAACTGCTGTACCCAAAGTGCCCATTATTCCGGATAATAGTATTATACTGCATTTTATCCGCAACTTAATTAAAATAAAAAATTCGACAAGAAAGAGATGGCAGTACGATCGTAGTCCAGAATCTCATATGTATTTTCATCATCTTCACGTAGTCTATCATATCCTGAAACGGAAAAACTTGTAGATGAAAGCGTTAATTTTATCTGTGAAATAGAAAATAATTTCAACTCTGCGTCACTCATACATCCGAGAGAAATAAGTCATATCGTTAAAAATCTCAAAAATTCTAAGGCTCCTGGGCATAATAAAATTAATAATAAACTTCTAATCACACATTTATAATGCGTATTTAAAAATATCCTATTTCCCCACAACTTGGAAGAAAGCAATAATAACCCAACCAGTTTTAGACCACTAAGCTTCGTATCCACAATTGGTAAGATCTACGAGCGCTGTATATTAATCCGGTTAAAATAATATATTGACGACCACAATGTAATACCTAATGAACAATTTGGTTTCCGCTCAAACCAAATTTCTAGCATGTGTCAGTCCATCAGAGCTGGGTTAGTAGCAAAAAACTCGATAGGCATTGCTTTGTTAGATATTGAAAAGACATTTGACAGTGTAAGGCATAAGGCCCCTAACACCCAAATTAAAACTTATTAATCTACCTACAATTTTAATTAAAACAATATGGTCCTTCTTAAACGGGCGAACCTTTGAAGTACGATTTGGAAGTTGGCTTTCTTAAGCTAAGCGAACTCTCTATGATTGTTTCGTATACGATATTCCGAAACTACAGAATATTAAGTTGTATTTGTATTCTGATTACACGGCTTTCTTAACCGAGTCAATAATTCCTATCACAATTATCCGAAGGCTAAAGAAGGGCCTAAATGTAATTCAGTCTTACTACCATATGTAAATGGGAAATCATAGTTAATAACAGTAAAACCCTACTAGCAATTTTCACGAGGAGAAGGCATAATAGATACTTACCATCGAGAAGTGTAAATTTCTCTGGAGATTTAATTCCTTGGGAAAATTCTATCAACTATCTTGGCATTACACTTGACAAAACATTAACTTTCTCAATGCATATAAGTAATGTAATTAAAAAAGTCAATAAGATGTCCTAAATATTATACCCATTTATCAACCGCAAATCATCACTTAGTAAACAAAATAAATTAATTATCTTCAAAACCTTAATTCGGCCAATAATGACCAATGGATCACTCAGCGGTGTGGGGTGGTTGTGCTTCATCGCACATGAAAAGACTGCAAATCACACAAAATAAACTATTGAAATTAATTTATGCTCTGCCTAGGCATTATCCCACCAGGAAACTTCATGACCTCGACCGTATAGAACTGATAACAGAATTTATTACAAAACTCAAAAATGGCTACATTGTCAGACTAGTCATCAATCAGAATCCATTAATCAGCCAATAGTTATTCCGAATATCTGAATATTTAGAAATCTTATTAAGAGTAGTGTGTTCAGCGACACACTATACATATATCTGTGTTTTATATAACAGATTTAGTTTTAATTAAGTAAGTTTAAAATTTTTATTCAGTAAGGGTTTCAGTAAGGTTCATGAAAAGATAGAACCGATGCTTCACAGAAAGAAGTAACACCTGAATGAAGAAGTTGCAAAGTTCTTATAGTACCGTGTATATGTATCGTGTTCCAGAAAAAAGAAATGTCAGACAGAAGGCATACACTGATATCTACGATTATTATCATGTGAAAAGGATTCTGAATTGTGGAAGATTACCAAATGAATAAAAAGCAAAAATAACTCAGATACCATCTACAAGAAAAGCTAAAGGACGATGAATAAGATCCAATGAACAAAAACCGAAAGCCTCAACTGATCACAAGGGATCTAGTCCAGTTAGAATTAGCCTTGCGTATCACATAAAACAAAATATTGCCCACCTATTGATTCATTGTCCACCTCTCAAGCTTACGGCATGAGTTGGGACAGTTGTCAATTAGGCTGTACGACCAGCCTAAAACCATAAAATGAAGCAGTACTCAAGTTTGCAACAGATTAAGACTGCGTCAATACTTTAGACAGTTCTTAGCATCATTGACTGTACACACGCACTGTTTGGTCGCGCTGTTCATGTTGAACTTGCATAACTTGCATTTATTCTCGCGGGAAAATTTTCACAAACCCATATGTTTTGGAGAAGAATAAATTTTGATAATTAACGGTTAAAATCTGACAATTTATAAATAGCAACTGAAATAATATGAAATCGCATGAAAGGAAAACGGCCATTCGGAAAATGATTAGTATTGAGTCTGACTTCAACGTCGCAGGTAAATGCGTTGCGAAGAACAGCATCTTAAGTTTTATAATATAACAGTATTTAATTATTTTTGTTACAACTAATTTCAACTGCACGTCTTCTGCGATATTAGAAAATTGAAAATTGTATATAAAAAAACAAATTCAGTTAAAAACATAACGACCGTGTAAAACAACTCGTCCATTCAACTTCCTAAATTGTGACACGTAAAAGCATCTGATGTTTCAACACTTTAAAACTATTTTATCGACTCTTATCGTTCATCTCGACAGATGTAATGTCAGTCGAGGAACGGATAGCTCGACTCCAATCGGCTATTCAGAAAATAACACCAGCTGAAACCCCAGCTATTTGTTGGTATCACGCGAATATACCCACGTAACCAACGTCAAAGTCGCCAACCTTTCAAATACAATGTGACGAGAACGAAAGTACTCTCAGGCGATAAGACAATATATGAATAAATCTCACAATCAATCTCACGCACACACCACCCAGTCACACAATTACAATATACCACCTGTACATTGCAAGCTCTTTATCAACCGGTACACTGACATGGATGTTGGGTCGGCGCTGAGTTCTGCACTACAACAGAGGGTCATAGTTGTGTTTATTAACATAATTGATCATAATCGATGACGAAAATTCGTTTTGCATCCAGCCTCTTATAGGATTCAAACCCAGTACTCACCGGTCCAAGTGCCGAAGAGTGCCGAAGAACGAAGAGAGCATTATCACTTTGCCATTAAATTTTCAATAAGGATGTGCACAAAGCGTCAGTTACGAATCCAGTCGAGGCTAGCAAAGAATTTGCATTTGTTCGGGAATTACGGTTTATTAATTTTTCAGTAAACCAAAAACAATATAAAATTGAAATAAGACACTTGCACCTGTTATTTTACCACGAAAATCCGATCGAATTTTGCTTTAAATTATGCGGCATAAAAGCAGACCTAGATCTATGGAGTTTACTTTCTGGTTCGGAATGTCTCAAACGTTACCCCACTACTAGCGTTGTCTACAAACAAATGATTAAACCTAGATAAAGTGTAGCCTTACAACCCAAGCCTATTTATTGTTAGATTGAAATGGTCCTACCCGAAACGGAAGGAGACACATTAACCTGAAGCCATCTCGAGAAGTATCAACAAAATATTCTATGCTGTACGAAAATTATTTCACAGCAGACCATAATACCTAACCGCTCATGATAGTTTAATCCTGAGTTATTAATACAGATGCAGTTGACCATAAGCAGATGGAACCAAAAGGATTTCGCGTGGATCTGTTGCCCAGAGACATTTCAAATGGAGCATTATTTCACAATCGATATTATCGTGCAATCTCGATTATTGAAGAAGACGCTTGAACGGGAGCGGCATTGAAGCACACACTTTGAATCTCTATTCTCAATATTTATTGTTAGGTTGTAGTGGAGCAGCAGTATGTCGAAATTGTATCCATTTCCCGGGGATGCCGCGGCACCATTATGATTTTGAATTTGTACAGCATTTGTAGCATGTTGATTTAACTTGGTTATCGCTTTGATTTTCGTGTTCTCCGCGACGCGGGTGGGGACATCACTTTAGAGCAATAACTCTATAACCCTGCTTTATTTTCGTTTTGCTGGTGGTTGCAATTCATCTCGCAGAATGACAATGTCTCATAGGGAACTGCTACGTTAGATATTTCTCGTTCCTATTTAGGACGTTTTTGCAAGCGATGAAAGCATTCTGATTTCGATTTTTCTAGAGTATGCGAATGTTCTGCTCCACCTCCCATCTTGGAAGGAGAATTTTTGTAATCCGGCAGAGCACTAGCGTATTTCCAATTAGCAAATGTCTTAGTGTTAATTCCCCTACAGTGATCCCAGATCACCGGTTAATGGTCAGGGAAAGACTTTAAACAACCTTTATTCGGTTCAGTAGGATGGCCATTTCCTCACAGATTACAATTGTGTCGCCCATATCGAAGTTTCCTTAATCTTAGTTTTGATGAACTTCCAAACTTCGCCGAAGTGAGGTGATGAAGAACGGTGACGACGTTCGATAACATCTGTGAACAAGAAAGGTAATTCTAGTTTATTATTTCCAACGAAATCGTTGGCATTCCGGGTAACGGTTAACGTAGACCTTAAGTGATCTCCAGCTTAAAAGGTTTTGGCTTATTGGTGCTTCAAGCAAAACAACAAAACAACATATTTGTTAGAAAATATGAGGTGTTCCATCTGTTATTTTTTTAATTAAAAAACAAATAATGTCTGTTGGAAATTCAATTTTTTTTATTAAAAATGGAAGTTGGTTCTATGTCATTTATATATGGGATACAACATCGTTCATGTGATCACCACGGCTTCTGTTAGACGCCTGCCTGCATCCAAACTTTTTTGATAACTTTTCCAATAAAAGCAGTTCACTGGTCTCAATTGCAACTCAAATGTTGTTCTTAAGATCTTGTATTGTTTGTGAATCATTGCTCTACTTTTCAAAAAGCTCCAAAGAAAATAATCTAATGGTGTCAAATCCATGATCTTCACGGCCAATTGACATCAGAATTTCTTGAAATTATGCGATCATCAAACTTGGCTGCGTAAGGTCGGATGATTCCACCAGCCCACAATCCACACCAAACAGTAACTTGTTTTGATTGAATTGGTATTATCCGTTGAGGTGAAAATGCGAGATTCCACTGAAGAGATGATTTTTGACGACATTGCTGATGGTTTTGTAAGAATGTGTAAATCAACGTGTAAAATTCGATGTAAAACGGTTAACGGCACGTTTAATTGCTGTGAACGATGCCTCAAAGAGACACTGGGCTCTTCAAGAACATTTTCACTTACAGCTGTTACTGTTTCACGAGTACGAACTGGGCGATGGTGTTCATATGCTCGACGATTTGCAACTGATCCAGTTTCTGCAAAACTTTTCACAATTTAGCGAATCCAGGCTCTGTAGGACGCCCATGTTGATTAAAACTATCAAGTAATTTACGAAATGTTTTTTTAACTGAACGATCATTTTCGTAAAAAGTTTGGATAACCAAAACGTGTTGTTGTATTGTAAACGAACACTTGAATAAAAATGACATAGTTTTGTCTTTTCATTGGTCAATAAATTTACGAGATTGTGTCAGCAGAAATTCAGAAGAACTCGGAGGTCTTACTTCCCTGGATAGAGGTTATCTTCAAAGGGTGTTTGAAGCTGGGGTACATCTCGAATAAATAGAGGGAGGCTAGGGCGATCTTCATCCCGAAGGAGAGTAAAAGCTTGCACAGCAACCCTAAACACTTAAGACCAATATGTCTGTCACCTTTTTTGCTGAAAACCATGGAAATGTTGCTGGATGAACATGTTCGTTCGAAAATTTAACATATTGGTTCGGAAAATTGAGAAGTCACTGGATTTTCAAGAATACTCGTTGGTGGCGTTTCTCGAGATCGAGGGCCCTTTCAATAACGTGAAGGTGGAGGCAATAAGAGAGGGATTGTTGTCACTTGAGATTGAATACTCTGTAACCAGGCTAATTAATCACCTGCTAGGTAGCAGAAGGGTTATAGCCGAGTTGGGGGAAGTCTCCGTTAGAAGGCGGGTTGTTCGTGGAACACTCCAGTAAGGTGTCCTGTCTCCCCTTCTTTGGAATGTAGTAACCAATGGACTACTTTGGAACTGGAGAGGGAAGGAATAGATGTGGTTGCTTATGCCGATGACGTAGCGATAGCCGTCTCGAGGAAGCACCTATGTACAATCAGAGCGGTAATGCAGACTGGGCCAGAAGATATGGATTGGGGATTTAACCATCTAAAACAGAGCTGGTCCTTTTTACTAGGAGATATAAAATTCTGGTAATGGTTCCACAAAGTCTAAATGGTACTATGCTGAACCTTACCGATAGGGCGAGATTCGTGGGGATCCTTCTCGACAGCTAGCTCAGTTGGAAACCAAACACGATAGAAATAGTGACGAAGGCAACTATGGCACTCTATCCTTGCAAAATGCCATAGAAAGGAAATGGGGTCTGAAACCGGAGCTGGTGCACTGGCTTTACACGGTAGTAGTAAGGCTCGTGCTACTGTATGGTGTGAGTGTATTATGGCCAGTTGTGGAGAAATTATCATACAGAAATTATCATGCAGAGAGCAGCCTGCTTGCTCATTAGTGGAGCATTGAAAACGACCTCCACTAGTGCCTTAGAAGTTAAGCGATTTCGAGGTGGAAGTGCCTGTAAAAAGGGCACTCAACTGTACCCAATTCTGTGCGGAATGACCTCATGAATTTGGATAATGTAACACACCTTTTGTGCTTTGGCAAGCGTTTTACGGTGATTCTCCCCTCTAGGGAGGATTGGAAGAATGGTCTCATTATGGAGAACGGGAGTGTTAAATTCTTCATCGACGGATCCAAGCTCGATGGTAGAGCGGGAGCTGGTGTGTTCTGTGGGGGATTAAATGTAAGTTTATCTTTTCGTCTACCTGATTACAGCAGCATGTACCAGGCTGAAGTTATAGCGATTGAAGAGGTCATGAACTGGTTGAAGCAAAGTGTAATATCGTTGACAGATATCACTATCTGTGTGGACAGTCGGGCGGCCATTCTTTCGCTGGATTCAGTTTCTCTGGCGTCGAGGGTGGCACTGGATTATCACACATCTCTTAACGAGATGCGTGAACACTTCAATACCCAGTTGGTCTGGGTTCCGGGCCACTCTGACGTTGAGGGAAATTGCAGGGCAGACGAATTAGCAAGGTACGGTACGACTCTCCAACTGGAACAAGGGAGAGAATGTGTAAGAAGGCCTATGTCTGGGCTGAAAGCAGCAAGTCATAGGAAAACTATAGGAAATGCCAGATGGCTCGCCAGTCTGACTGGCAGAGTAGCGGAGCAAGTATGGTCTGAGCTAAGCTTGAAGCGATCCAAGATCTTGATCACACTAAGGAAGCATGATTTAGGTAAAATTGTAATGGGTTGGGTCTAGATGCAAATGACTTGCGCAGAAGCTGCAAGAACGACGAGGAGGAGGACGAGACACTTGTTCACTTCCTATGGTCATGTCCTGCGCTTGTTGACAGAAGACATGATCACTAGGACAAATACACTATGGACAGCCTCTCTGGTATCGAAAGCTGTAATGTGCGAGATCTCTTACGCTATGTGAGTAGCACTAGATGGGTTTAAAGGGAGTTTAATGATGTCGGATCCTGTGGTATCACAATTGGGCCAAAACTGGCCTAAGTGTGCGCTAGCAACCACTGAAACCTAACCTAACCTAACCTACGGGTTGCCACCGCACAATAAATATTTTTTTAGCTTAAAAAACGACAGATGGAACACCCTTTATAGTTGGATAATTGTGATTTTGTTTTTATAAGAACGGATAAGTTTCGCACGGGAGAACAACCTATATCCGAAGGTCCCCGCAGAACACGTAAATTCATACGTATCAATTAAAACTAAGTCACACTTTTTAATCGTTTTTCAAACCAGAAGCAGTTAATGTCGCAATCCAAATTCAATTAAAGTCATAACGACAGCGCAGCACAATCCATCAATTCAATTTCGAAACATTTTACAAGACTTACCAAATTTCCTAATCGTCCATCGTTCGCATACGATGCGGGTCCAGCTCGCGTCGATGACGATTGATTTACCGGTTTTCGGTAGGCCACATTTGTCCCACAAAATGGTATTTCCCGCTCCCATCCCTTAACCGGATCACATTTTATCGTTTTTGAACCGAACAGTTCGTACCCCGAATCACAATCATATGTTGCTTCAATTAAACCTAAACCATTTGGTGATTGTTTTGTTTGTACTTTGGTATTTAGCGGTACGACTGGTGGACCACAAACTGAAATTAGAAAAAAGAGATTGCAAATTATTATTTTCAGTTCCGCATTAGATTAGAATAGTTTAGGTTTATATACATAAATTTCAATGCTAAATAACTTTATAAACATCTAATTAATTATGCAACAAACCATCGCGGATGAGCTTTAAAATAAATTAATTCATTTGTATAGTTTTTAAGCGACATGCGAATGAAAATGAATTTCTGGTATTGTTCATATACCGCGGCTGGTTAGTGATGCCCTTGAGACGATATAACACATTTCCGTTTTTAATGGTTACCCTCAACATTTCGATGTGGTGCATTGTTACAATTTGCGTCCGATGAATATTATCTCATTTCCTCTTTGAAGTCATGCAGTGTTTTATGAGACATGGCGACTCTTATACGGAAGAACAACAAGTGCACGAAGCGGAATAATATATGTGTGATCCCACGACGATGATAAACAAGCGTAAGCGCTTGTACATAACACAATCAATCATAGAGTCGATACATTAAATTGGATACTCGTAATAACAAGTCTTGAGATAAAAAACAACAAAAAAATGTACAACCTTACCAAGGTGTGTACCGTCTAATACTTGTTATAGCCTAGCTAGTAATAATAACATTTTTACAATACTTCAAGGTCAACCGAATAAATTAATTCGATTTTTTTTTAATTTTGAATCAAAATATTTATTTTTAAAGATTTGCGTACGATACAGATATTGTTATTAATAATAGTTCGTTGTTGTTGTGTACGAGCAGTTTCTAAAAATTTAATTATAATTAATAACGAATCTTAAATATTTTTCCTGTTTCCCGTGCACTGAAGTGTTGAATTTGAATACTTAATTAGTTTCTTTTTGAGTTTAGCCACGATTAGCGTTAAACAGATTTTTTGTTCCAAAAAATTTCACTTGCGCGCTTACCGCTTACCATAAACACATACAAAAAATTATCCGTAATTAAATTAATGGTCGACTTCTGGAAATGCCACTCTCAATTATTCGGTGTTTGAATAACGCACTTTCGATTTCTGTGTTTATGTTTTGTGATTAAACGGCCGGTATGGTTATTCGAGCATAAGGTACTTATTGGTGATTAGCATACGAGTACATACTCGTACATGAATTTATAAAAATTGATTCAATTATTGATTGATTAGTTATATAAGATGTAATTGTTTAGTTTTATAATTGAATTAGTTACTGCGGTGAAAATAAATAATGGTGTATTCTTAAATAAGAAAATTCCAAAAGTTCAATCAAGTATAAATCCGCCAATCATTGTTAATGATGTGGTGTTCATACAGATGCAAAACCATGAAATAATTTAACAGGTTTCTTAATTAGCCCTAAATCAGTGAAATTGATAGGTGAACCGAACGCAAAATAAAATTTTAAATCCGGTTACTTTAAGAAAATAGTTTTACACGATTGACGTAGATATCCAGTGAAGCATTGCGATAAATACAGCTGTGGCTTTCAATTAGAGCATACATAAATCATTTCAACTTGTTCAATTTTCTTATCGATCTAGCCTTTCTAGGTCTTTAAGTAATATTAAGTTTCTCGCTGCTTAATTAAAATTTCTTAGAGTGCCGACCCTTGCTCGGTCAAAGATGGTTAAATTGGAAGTTATTTGTGTCCATTACTTATTAATGTAAAACCGTGAAAAAATCGAGACTCTACATTACACAAAGTCGATACAAATATCAGTAGCTCATTTAATTCTGAATACAAAACAATTAAATAATGGTAATAAATAAACTTTTTTATTTTCATTGACCACCATTTCCTATGCTTTACTAAACCACTCGATGACTTCACGTAGGTGCATTATTAAATTGCCAGCAGTAAATAAAAAATGGAGTGGTGAATATGTTGGGCCAACACTCGACTTTCAAGTGAAATTTCCTGACATTTCAAAATATCCTCTCTAAAATTTTTTATCAAGAGCATTCACGCCGATATTTTTTTAAATAGGGACCCGGATCCCATTTGAGACCCCCTAAATAAATTTCCCCGAATTTTAAACTCATCGCAATTAATTGTTAGCACTCGAAAACCTATCTCACTCATTTTTAAAAAAGACGTTCCACCCGAAAAACCCTAAATTAATTTTCGAAAAAAATACCGGGTATCACCGAAGGACGTACTAAACAAATTTTTGCCGAAATCCGCACCCATCGAAATCGTTTCCTGTTATTTGATTCCTTGGGTGCAGCCTCTCTTTGCCTATTTTTATAAAAATCGTACTAGCCGAAAAAAAATTAAATAAAGACACGGGCCGTGCCAGACGACATCAAAATGGGGCGGAACAAAATTTGGAAAAGAGACCAATGTCAAAACATTAATTAGATAGCGAATGTTATCAAGTCAATATTGTTACTCATAACAATCGACATTAAAAAAATGACACGATTAGTGCAACGATCTAATGTGAACGTAACGCAACCAATATAACATGGTCCAACATTCTTCTATATGATGAAACATGTTGCCAGATTTGTTAATGAAAAACACTAGATATACCACGAAGTAACTTGACGCAACATAGTACAAAGTCGCGCAACATGGTGCAACATGGCACAACATCACGCAACATGGTACAACATCATGCAGCATTATGCAACATTGTGAAACATTACCCAATATGGTGCAACATGTCCGAAGGAGTGCTAAATGAATTATACAGAATCAGAATTCCTGAAGGTGCCAAATCAACATGACACAACATAGTGGAACATGACACAACATCCTTCAACAAGATGCAACATCAAGCAATACGGTGCAATATGACCAAAAATGGTGAAACATCTTACAATCTAGACAGCATCGTGCAACATCATACAACATGGGGCAACATGGTGTAACATCATGCAACATGATTCAACATCAATCAACATGGCGCGGTTTAACAAGACCGTCTATCCGACGAATGATAAATGAATTATCCAGAAGGCAGAACTTCTTGTAAACGTTTCCTTGCATTCCAAAACCCTGTCCAACTAAATTTTACCAAAATCATTCAAGCCAAATAAAATGTTAAAAGAAAGATTCCACCTTCTCAGCTCCCACCGAATGACCCCCTATATGAATTTTTCCAAGATAAGAACCCATCAACATTTTTGGTAATTAAAAACGCTCCTTCAGCAAGTTTTAAAAAATTAAATTTAAAAAATTTAAGAAAGGGACCTGGGGGCTACCGGACGACTTAATGAACGGGTTTTCCCGAAATTAGTACTCATCGCTATCGACTCCTGGCGCTCGAAACGTCTTTATCACCAATTTTTATAAAATTCGACAGAAGCAAAGGAAAATTAAAGAATGAAGAATCGATCTTGACAATTGAAAATCCCTCTTCATAAATTTTTATCAAAACCATACATTTTATATTCCAATTCAGCCAATTTGACAATATTCAGTGAATCGGTCAGTTCTTACTAAAACTACCTTAGCGCAAATTGGCAAGTGTTTCTTTCATCCAAAAGATTAAGATGGACTCATCGTTAATGTCGGCTCACCGTTATTTTTAGTTCACAAAGTAATTAGGAAGGCAATGATTTGAGGTTGAGTAGAATCACAGTCTTTTCAAAATTTCTTTCTTCTGACCATTCAATCTGAATATAAGGTACTGGATTTTTGTTCCTTATAATAATCCTTATAATAAACTTCGTATATTCCCTTGTCGAATAATAAGAAGCTATTGTCCAACTTATTATATGTTCTTTGGATCGTACTCGAAACCTCATTGTGTTTTCTCGATGTGACACTGTGAATTTTTAGGAGGTATGATTGTGTTTGAATTGATCTCGATTAAATCGCGACTTTCAAATTTTGAATAGGAGTCAACGAGTTTTCGAAAATCTGTGTAAATCGACCACCAAAAAACCGAATACGTCTTCCAATCGGATCAGTTCCATTCTTTAAAGTTTCTTGACCTAAATCGTTGACTTGGAAAACTACATACCTTTGGTATCATTTTATGAAAAATAATCTCCAATAGTCCTCTAGCGCGACCTTTGAATAACAGTGCAAGCGCGCTACTTACCCTGTTATCGAGGGCAACAGTCGTCTGCTTCGTAATAACAATTTTGGATTCATTAAAATATTACATTAGAACAGGAAGCTTTAGAAGATAATTAGTAAATGGTTAGTGGCATGCAAACATGACGGTCAGTCGTCTTTATATCGTCTTCTATTTTCTAAGATTTATTAATTTGTACTTATAGTTCTAACTTATTAGTTGTAGAACTTGCTGACTTGTCAACTTGTACAGGTGCTTTTCTTTGATAGGTTTTTCGAAATGAGCAAAAGTTAGGGAGGTGGTTAACATTGTCTAAAGTCGAGAAAACAGGAAAAAAAAAATCAAATTTCGCCTTAAAGGCAATAAAAATAAAATCCGAGTTTTAGAGAAAACGATAAATCATTTAAGCCCCACTTTAACAATTGTGAAAGGCTTATCATAGAAATGAAAGGTATTCATTCATAAATTGAGAAAAACAAACCCTAAAAGAAACTACATAAAAAACGAAATACTGTTCAATAATATTTGTCGTGAACAACAAACTAAGAATTAGAAATAAAATGTTCTAGAATCCAAACATATTTTTATCAGATATGTCTTTTGTCACCCATAATTCAGAATAAAATTTTCTAGACACCAATGAATTTGACACGTCCGATTGCATATTCCAATCATGTCATATTCCTTTCATCAATGCCATCCGAAAAATAAAGTGGCTGAATTTGTACTAATCCGGAACCAGGAATATGTTATCGGAAGAGCCAAGTTAATCAGGAGTCTTTTTTCCCCCTGCTATCTGTTCTGGGGCCAAGGCTCTCCAACTCTTTCGCGGTTTGCTTATTTACGTCCTTGCTTTTACGCCTGTATTGGCCAATTCGAGGACGTACGGATATAGGTCCGATTTGTATTACCATCTGCACATTGCATAGCTCCATATCAGCCTATATTGGCATGGACGATGGGTCGGCCCATGAGTTTTGCACTCCGACAGGGGGTCATAGATGTGTTCCTTTTCATCACAGATTGTAATTTGTTGATGAAAATTTCCTTTACATCCTGTCCCTATCGGGATTGGAACCCGGTACCTCCCGATCCAAACGACAAAGCTTTAACCACTATGCCATTTGGTCGGTCAAGAGTCTTTGTTGTTCAATGGAATTGGGCCCATTACGGATTAGCAAAAATTCAGCCACTATATTTTTCGGATCGCAATGAACAAGTCTGATAGGTATATATAATAAGAAATGCCGAAAATCCTCCATTAGACGGTCTTTGTTGTTCAATATGGAATTGGACTGATTCGTGTCAAGTTCATTGATTTCTAGAACACTTTGTGGTAAAAAATCGTTCATTCAAAGATCTTTGTTATTCAGTGGAACAGGACCAATTCTGGGTTAGCACAAATTCAAGCCACTATATTTTTCGGATGGCAATAAGCATAGCTGAAATAAAATTGAAATCAGAACTGCAAACTTCATTGTTTTCTGGAGAACTATATTTCAAAAAACCTTTCATTTAACAGTGTTTGTTGTTCAATGAAATTGGGCCGTTTCCAGAGTAACACAAACTCTGCGACTATATTTTTCGGATGCCAATGAATATACCTGTGGTGGCACTATTCTTGCTTTCCCGGAGAATAGAGAATTGGGAAAAATATTTTCATAGCATTTTGGTTTGTATTTTTTGGCCTACTGGATGAATAAGTTTGGTGTAAATATTTTCGAAACAAAGTAGATTGGAAATCTTTTGTTCCGTAAAATTTTTATAGGCCGAATGTTGTGTTCCAAGTGTTCAAATCGTCTCTGATTTATCGGCGTAGACAAGTGACTTAACATATATAACAAAATAATCTAACGAAGTTAGACCACACGATATCGGTGGCCAATTACCCATCGGCCATCTTTCATCAAATGTTTCTTTGAGTAAATTAATTGTACTTCGCGCTGTGTGACATGTGGCCCCGTCCTGTTGGAACCACAGTTTGTGGTGTCTCTATATCGTTCACCGTTGACTGGAACATTCCGCCCAGCATCGTTTTTGAAGACATATGGATCAATGATTCCGCCGGCCCATAAAGCGCACCAAACAGTGATATTCTTTGGATGTAATGGTGTTTCGGCAAAGGCTTGTGGGTTATCTTCACTCCAAATTCGATAATTCTGTTTATTCACGTACCCATTCAACCAAAAGTGAGCTTCATCGCTGAACAAAATGTTGTTTTCATAATCACCATCAATATCAATTTGTGCTTCATCCCATTAGCTGAATTGGCGTGTGCGAAAGTCGGACGGCTTTAATTTTTGCTTGTAAGCACGTAAACCAAGATCCTTAGATAAAATCTTCCGTAAAGTGGATGGACACATCTCCAGTTGCTGAGAACGATGACGAATTGATTGATTTGAGTCTTCCTCAATGCTACGCTGTATATCGTCTATCGGTTGTTCGGAACGCGTTTGACTCCAGCGACTAGGTAATTATTAGCAGCCGGCCCAGACAATAAATATTACCAATTCAGAGGGTGAACTGAATTGGTCATATCCGTGTTTTGGAACACTGCTGTCAAGAAGAATTTAAAACAAATTTATTAACCAAACCCAGAATGTCGAAAATTATCAGATGGCAAATGGCATCCTTACAGGTAAACCGATCTCGGCTAAACGCTGGCTATATCATGGAAAGGCTGTGTAAGTAAGAGTTTGAAACCTTCATAATTTCAAACAAACTCCAATAGATGTAGTCACCGATGTCGATTTGATCAGTATCAAATCCGTGCATAAATATTACTTACCGTGCATGGATGGTTTCCTCTTCATACATAAATTGATAATTCCGCCTCAAGTAACATTCCTCTCTACAGGCATAGCCTTTGAACAATCCAAACTCCGCGGACTACCCTTGTTAAGAATAAATAACAAACAATCTTGCACAATTTTTAATTTTTCAGTATATGGGAAAAATGAACAATGGCCCACAGTAAGTGTTTCGAAACAATGACGCTCAAAACTTACGAGACAATATTAATCTAATAGGAGCGGCCATTCTAATATTATAGAATGATTTAGGGATATCTAGTTAACAAGAGACCGTTATCCACTTCATTTGCTTTATAAAGACATAATGGTCGATATCAAATAATTTCAATGTCACCTAAAAATCACATATCAAAATTTCGTGACAACGAAAACGGATTCATCTAATCTCTAATCAAATTTATTATTCACATGCAGCACAAAGATATTCACAATGATTAATAATTTGTTGGTGTCAGATATCAATAAACGAAACGTTTTCACCTCATACTCCAAAATAACTGACCACATCAATACAAAATTCCAAGCACAATTGGCAAGAACACTTGTCATTATTACATGATTCACCTGCCACTCTAATGTACTGAATTATTTTGTATTCAAATTATTTTTCGAGCGACTATCAAATCGTCGTCATCAAACACATTCCAATTTTATGTATCTTAACCCAGAAAAATGATTTTAGATTTTTAACGGCAAAAGACAGAATTTGCTAAAAAGAAATAACAAAACCCAAAGACCTACATACATTTAGTGTGTGTGAAATGTAACAACTTTACCATGAAATTATTATGAAATGTGGTAACAAATTCGCGCTCGTTTCTAAAACTCCTATTGTTTGACCAAAAACATGTAAATTTGTATAAAAATAAGACGAACATCAGAAAGTATATTCTTCGTACTATTATAAAGGTGTTACAGTTATAATCTTCTACTTATGGTAATATATTAAGCAATTGCATAACAATTAGTAATGTATACATACTTACCCGTAACAATCATACCAAAATGTTGAATTTACATTCAAAACACACATGCGATATTTATTGTCTTGGGTATGTGGAGAATGGTCAATGGCATTTTGCATTGAAATACAACACTAACTCGCTATTATAGTCGTACACACGAGTATATTACAGTTTGGCATTCATGCATGCATTGAAATGCACTTTAAATAAAATTGTAGATTCGGTTACAGTAATGTTGAAAGATTATGAAATAGTTTGTTTTATACGGTCTCATGTACAACGTTATATTTAGTCTGGGTTGGGCTAAAGTATTAATTTCCTATATTCTTATCTCGTAATCAAATTTCATAGACTGGAATCGATTTATCGAATAAAACCAAGAGACCTCGAACTAGATTTGAATTTATAATTTTTGTAAAAATAGATCTCATTATTTTTAATGTTATACATTAGGGCTACATTACACGTTGCACAAACAATTTATAATATTTTACAGGTGACATTCCAAGACTTTTGAGCTATCGGTTGGATGTTACTAGTAATCCTTGTGGTTGTGGTGTCCATTTCTTGTAATACATTTTTCATCAAATCCTAAAACACGATTTTAATGACCGGTGTGAAGGTCTTAACATATTTATGATTTTTTCTAACAATTTTTTATTGATTTAAAATTTATGCAATTTTACCAGTGCCCCTAGATTTCCGAAACTGAGAGTTATCATTTCTTTGAGCAGATCCGATTCCATTCAAAACAGAAATATCGGAAAAACTGGTACATTACGTCTATTTCTAAGGTAAAGAAATTATAAAATCTCAATCCTAAGTTTCAGTGCCCCTAGATTTCTGAAACTGAGCGTTACCATATTTTTGAGAAGATCCTGCTCTAATAAGAACAGTTTTGCGTAGGAATATTGCCGTTTCGAAATATAAGAAAACTCGAGAAAACTGGTAGATTACGTCTTATATGGTAACGATTTTAGAAAATCTCAATCCTGCGTACTACTGCCTCTAGATTTCCGAAATTGAGAATTTTTATTTTGTTAGGCGGATCTAACTATATTCAAAACAGCTTTTTTGTTGAAATAAGCTCCGTTTAGAAAAATAGAAAAACTCGGAAAAACTGTTACATTACGTTTTATATGCTAACGATTTAAAAAAAAATTCAATTCTAAGTACCAGCGCTCATATATTTTCGGAATTCAATTTTTTCATTTTGTTGGTCAGATCTAGCTCTAATCAAAACAGTTTCTCGTAGGAGTTAGCGCCGTTTAGAGCAAAATTCGGAAAAACTGGTACATTACGTCTTATATGGTAACGGTTTTAGAAAATCTTAATCCAGTCCATAAGTTCCAGTGCCCCTAGATTCCCGAAACTGAGAGTTACCATTTGCCCTTAGATTCTTGGAATTGAGAATTTTCATTTTGTTGAACATATCTTACTATATTAAAAACAGTTTTCCGTCGCAGTTTAGAATTATAGGAAAACTCGGAACAACTGGTACATTACGTCTTATAAGGTAACGACTTGGGAAAGTCTCAATCCTAATTCCAGTATCTCTAGATTTCCGAAACTGAGAGTTATCATTTTTTTAAGCAGGTCCAACTCATTCAGAACAGTTTTCCATAGGAATTATAGTCCCGCTTAGAAAAATAAAAAATCTCGAGAAAGCTGGTACATTACGTCTATTTCTATGGTAACGAAATTAGAAAACCTCAATCAAAAGTACCAGTGCCTCTAGATTTTTTGGTAAGATCTTACTCTATTCAAAACAGTTTACCGTAGGAGTTACCGCTGTTTATAAATATAGAAAAACTCGACATTACGTCTCATATGGTAACGATTTTAGAAAATGTCAATCCCTAAGTACCAATGCCCTTAGATTCCCGAAATTGAGAGTTATTTTTTTATTGAGCAGATCCGGCTCTATTAAAGCAATTTTTCGTAGGAATTAGTATGTCGTTTAAAAATATAGGGAAACTTGGAAAACTGGTAGATTATGACTATTTATGTGGTAACGATTTTAGATAATCTCAATCCTAAGTTCCAGTGTCCCTAGATTTCCGAAACTGAGAGCTACTTTTTTTGTTGAGCAGATCCTATTAAGAACAGTTTTCCGTAGGAATATCACCGTTTCGAAATATAAGAAAATTTGGTAAAACTGATAAATTACGTCTTATATGGTAACGATTTTAGAATATCTCAATCCTATGTACCACTGCCTCTCGATTTCCGGAATTGGGAATTTTTATTTTGTTAGGCAGATGTAACTATATTCAAAACAATATTGTGTAGAAATAAGCGCCGTTTACAAAATTGATAAACTCGGAAAAACTAGTACATTACGTCTTATATAGTACCGATTTAAATTAATTTCAATTCTAAGTACCCATATGTTTCCGGAATTCAAATTTTTTATTTTGTTGGCCAGATCTAGCTCTAATCAAAAGAAGAATTATAAGATTAAGAAGTATAGAATTATAGGAAAACTCGGAAAAACTGGTACATTACGTCGTATATGGTAATGATTTTAGAAAATCTGAATCATTAGTACCGGTGCCCCTAGAGATCCGAAACTGAGAGTTACTATTTTGTCGAGCAAGTTCGGGTCTATTTAAAACATAAGAAATATAAGAAAACTCGAAAAAGCTGGTACATTACGTCTTATATGGTAACGATTTTCGAAGATCTCAATCCTAAGTACCACTGCTCCTAGATTTCCGGAATAGAGAATTTTTAGCTTGCTAGGCAGTATTCAAAAAGTTTTCCGTAGGATTTAGCGCCGTTTAGAATTATAGGAAAACTCGGAAAAATTGGTACTTTACGTCTTACACGGTAACGATTTTTGAAAATTTCAATTTTAAGTTCCAGTGTCCCTCAATTTCCGAAACTGAGAGTTACCATTTTTTAAGCAGGTCCAACTCAAAAATAACAGTTTTCCATAAAAATTAGCTCCGTTTAGAAAAATAAAAAATCTCGAAAATGTTGGTACATTACGTTTATTCCTATGGAATTACGTCTATTCCTGCAAAATTTGAAAACCTCAATCCTCAAGTACCAGTGCCTCTAGATTTCCGGAATTGAGAATTTTCATTTTGTTGAGCAGATCTTACTCTATTCAAAACAGTTTTCCACAGGAATTATCGAAGTTTAGAAATATAGAAAACTCGGAAAAACTAGTACATTCTTATATTGTAGCTGGTATATTACGTCTTATATGGGAACGATTTTAGAAAATCTCAATTTCTAAGTACCACTACCCCAATATTTCCGGAATAGAGTTTTTATTTTGCTAGGCAGATCTAATTCTATTCAAAATAGTTTTTCCGGGGAATTAGCGCCGTTTAGAATTATAGGAAAACTCGCAAAAATTGGTACCTTACGTCTTATACGGTAACGATTTTTGAAAATTTTGTACCAGTATCCCTAGATTTCCGAAACTGAGAGTTACTTTTTAGTTGAGCAAATCCGGTTCTATTTAAAACAATTTTTCGTAGCAATAACCGCCTTTTAGAAAAAAGGAAACTCGGAAACACTAGTGCATTACGTCTTATATAGTAACGATTTTAGAAAATCTCAATTCCTAGTATACGTGCTCCTAGATCTCCGAAATGAGAATTTTTATTATTTTTGGCAGATGTAACTATTCAAACCAGTTTTTTTTGTAGTGATAGGCGCCGTTTAGGAAAATTTGGAAAACTGGTACATTACGTCTCATATGGTAACGATTTTAGAAAATGTCAATCCTAAGTTCCAGTGTCCCCAGGTTTCAAAAACTTAGAGTTATCTTTTTTTGAACAGATCCTGCTCTATTAAGAATTGTTTTCCGTAGGAATTATCGCCGTTTAGAAATATAGAAAAGCTCGAAAAAACTACTATTTTACGTCTTATAAGGTAACGATTTTAGAAAATCTCATTTCCTAAGTACCACTGCCTCTAGATTTGCGGAATTGAGAGTTCTTTTTTGTTGAGCAAATGCCGCTCTATTTAAAACAGTTTCACGTAGGAATATAGAAAAACTGATTGCAGTGGTACATTACAACTAGAGACGACGTAAATATATTTACGCACGTTTTTCGTATTTGCAAGCACTTTTTAAGTAGATGTCCAGTGGAACGGAAAGTCAAAGCTACCATTTATGGTAAACTAATTTTTGAAAAGGCAAGGACAAGTAAAATATGCGTAAATAATCACGCGTATCACGTCGTGATTTTAACCTGTTGATGTAATTGTGGTTTCTATTTGTTTCAACATTTCGATAAACGTATCATCAAAAACTTATTTAGTGATAATTAAAATAAATCAATTTTGTAATCTTAGAAATTGTAAAATAGAAATAGAATGATGTTTTCCCTGGACAAACTGGGAAAAACAAACTAGTAACCATAAAATAGTGATGGTACGACATCACAGCCCAGCACAGAAGACGGGTAAGTTAAACTGGTTTAACAAAATTCAGTCAAGTATACTAGGAAGTGAATTCAATTCAGTTTGGCAGATCACCCAAAAATCATAAATCAGTTATGAAACCCGAGTTTTTCCATGAGGTATTTTATTTAATTTTACTAAACCAACCCTTTTTAACCCTTTTTAAGCTAGGAAACGTCTATTGTCTTCCGTTAGAACTAGTTTCTGTATTAAAGGGAAATTTAGTAAATATTTCTGTTTCGAACTTTATTTATAGTTTTTTTTTTTACAAATGAGTCGATAGGAATCAAGCACACATTTTATCGAGAAAAATATCGAATATTTCGAGCCAAGATCGATATTCCGTTTCTTTGTATGTTTTTGTAATACGGAATTATCTAATTTATCATACATAGCTACCGCAACAATTATAGATACTGAAAAACACCGGGATTTTTTCCATGTAGTTACTTCAGGGTCTTTGTAAGAATTTGATTTGGAGGAACTAGTTTTAAGAATCTAAGAGAATTGTCCCAATCTTCAATTATTTAAACTCTTTGTGTAATTATCCCGGAGTCATACCTAATCGTCTAGACAAGTTTATTTGCCATCACAAAGTGTGATTTAAATCAAAGCGACAAACAATTGTTTTAAACAAGTGGAGTGTTAATAAGTATATTATCGAGATTTATTTGTTACATGTCTGTTTAACCGAACGAAGTATAATTGCGAAGTTCCACCATTGTCTAAGAAACACCATAAATTACTTAAATTAATCGTATCCTTGTTTAACAACTTAATAAGCCAACACGTGCCGCAATCCGCATATACAACATATTCAATCCCGCCACATCATAAAATTCAATAAAAGCGTTATTGTGTTCGAAGCATTTAAAGTGTATTTACATAGTAGAAAATTTATCTACCGTAAAGATATTACGATATGTGAGGGAGATATCATTTGATCGTATGCGTTACGTATTTTATTGTGCTATGGTTCTGTGAATATCAGCAGTACCACACATAATTATATGTCTTTATGGCATATATTTTCAAGGCCAATTAAATGAGATCATTTTATTACGTACAATGAATAGCAACGTATATATAAGATATGCGTATCTTAGCACATTCAGTTAATTTAATCATATAGAAATAGATTTTTCTAATTTATTTTAAATAATACATATACTTGTTTTACGGTTGGAAAGATTTATAATAAGCGTCGAAGTTCTTAGAATTTTTATAAGACTTACCTAAGGTCTATTGCTTATAGAGTGTAACAGGCTTCGACCACTCTTACGAGACCGTGCTTACCATTTTTAAAGAAATGCTGCACATTTCATGTATTAACTCTTATTTTTGGTTTTGACGTTAGAAGTGGCCGTTAGAAATTAAGCACGTACTCATGTCGAAGATCTCGAAGCAACAGACTGGCCCTTTTTAAAAAGTTGGTTTGCATAAAAGAAAGAAGTTTTTGTAAAATGATTGTTTTCGTAATATTATCTTTAAATTTAATATCTTCACGTCAATCACAGATGACACCCTTCGATTGGCACCCTATAAGCAACAAATGTATGAAACGCCGGTCAACCCTTGGTTTAGTTGTCACAATTGATATGTCCAAAAAACCTGATTCTTACACCTACCTCCATAGAGCAACAACACGTCACACAGATAACTTGATAAAATAAATCTCGTACTCGCAACCATCGCGTCCTCGTGTTTTATTTTGTAATTGTTTTAACATTTTTATCCCATATCTTTGTTCGTGCCAATAGTTGTAATACATTTAACTTATAATGTACAGTGAAATGAAATGGACAGTGCCAGATTTCAAGCACAATTAAATTGGAACACGCAATGACGAACATAATGAATCAATTTTCGCTATAACGAGCTCTTAAACAACAGGTTAGACGCAGCAAAGAGGTTGACAAAGAGTATGGCGAGCTCAAGTCGAAGATTATTACTCTGCTGTCGTCTTGAATTTGAAAACTGTGTGTGCGTAACGCGGCGATTTGACCGTTTTGAAACATGCCCGTTTTGAAACTCTAATCAGGCGCTGAATCCACTTTATCGCCGACAAGCTGGAATTAAAAACCCATCGGCAATGGGAGATGGCACTAACTCGAGAGAAATATGTCATTGGAATGCCAATGAATGGTTGATGACCGGTATCCAGGGCTGACTCTTTGCTCAAACCACGAGACTCGGATTCTTCCTGTTCGAAAAAGTTGAGCGTAACGCAACCAATCAACGGTGATCATCGAGAATTATGACAACGTTGCCAACACACAACCGAGAACCTTCCCTAACTTCGACAACCACCGCAAGATCAATGGAATGTGAACATGGAACATACATAGTATTCCTGCCGTTCAACAACAACTCATCACCACCGAATCTGTTATCTGCGTCACTACGGTTTAATGAAACATAAACTTCCCGTAGTTATCGATGCGTCGTATAAAACTGCGACCGGTGTACCACTGAATGAGAAGCTCCTTATTTGTTCGTCCGCTTTAACACACCATCTTCGAAATACTCGTACTAACTCGTTTTCGGAACCTTGAGAGATTCCTAATAGAAGCCGAAATCGCATTGAGCGACTTCTACGTCAATGACCCTCAAATATATGATTCTCGAACGGTAATGGGCAGATATATAGACGCATGGTGTTATGTGATATTAACAGTGATAGTAGGGAAGTGTTTAAAGTTTCCAGGTAGTGAAGCTGTTCAGTCAATAAAGTTGTAGAGGATGTAGGATTTAATAAATTAAAACCAAGATAGGTTAGGGTTAACACTTTTATGTCATAGAAAATGACATATAAGCATATCAGTATAATGGAGCAAAGCCGCATAAAAACTAAACTGAAAAATTTGGTCAGAACTAAGCAAACTGAAAACATCAATTGAAAGATCTCAGAGGATCAATCATGCCCATGGAACTTAAAGACGCCAGCTGAATCAAAAAAGTCGAGGTGTTATCATACCGTCAATACATACCATCCAACACAAGTCCGAGATTCACAGTTCAAAACTGGTGTGCTTGGAAGGTAACGCGTTATACTGTACCAGGCACTGGGCTTGGGTAGTGTGTTAATTGTACCATATTATAACCAGTCAGGCTGTCGCCCTCTGAATCAAGTAGCCTTATTTATGTATGGCGGATCTCTTCCTATGCTACACGTGTATCGTAATATGGATCTGAACAAAACTCATATGGTCTCGTGCTTCCGACTATGAAACAAGAAGATATGTCTTGAGAGCACTAACAAAGTTCAACAAAATTTCGGTGGCGGAAAGAACCGCTAAGAATAATGACACGTTCGAATGGTTACAGATAACTACAACTAAGCTCTTTAATTAGGTGCTCAAGGAGACCCTAATGGTCGCAGTGATTATAACAAGAGTCAAGAAGACAATAGCATTATGAACGCAAATTGATGCATTGTGAAAAAAGCTCTAATCGTCATCTAAAATATCTAGTAATCATACGGGAGAACCATAGAATGACTCTATGGCCAGACTGCAGGATGATATCGCAACTAAATAAATTTCACATCCTGTACTGGTCAACCAACGGCCGCTGTCCCTCTATAAGAAGGCTGCATAGAACCTAGGTAAGGTTTGCCTGGAAGTAAACTTGCGTCGCCGCTAGAAGGATATTCTCTACCAACCCAGGGCGTGGGTTTGGATCACAGCGAAACCTAGCCATCCGAAAGAGATCTTTGAGTTGAGCAATCCAGGCCTTAATACTTCCAACTGAAAGATTGGCGAGCTTGAACACTCAATAGTCTGGCTGCAGTTCAGCCACAATTATCCAACAAGGAACCAACGGTGTGATCAGTTATGCATTTTTAGTGCAGTCATGCTTAAGTTATCCAAAAATGACAAATGTGATAAATCGGCAGCTCAGAACCAACCGAGAGACATTATCGACCGACTTGGAAATTCTGAGAAGTAACTTAACCAGGAAGATGACTTACTTTCAGACACAAAGTCTGACATATCGTGGTGGGGGTGGATGATATTTCCTTAAGCTAAGTATCTGTTACATGCAAAAACACCAGGTAAGATTCGTTTTAGTGTTCTTGCTATAAATATTTTATGGTTACAAAATTAGACCCATGGTTTGTGCTGAGATCGATCGTCGATTTATAAAAGGCAATGGCAAGAAGGCCTCGTATTACACTTGCCTCTGATTTTATAAACGATCATTGATTCAGAATTATTCTAGGGAGTTTATTACCACTGGTCCATCCTTTATAAAATCAGAGACAAGTGTAATATTTAAGACTTCTTGCCATTTACAAACCGACGATCCATCTCAGTACTAACCGCGGTCTAATTTTGTAACCACAAAAATACAGTGCAATTATTTTGAGCAAAAGAGTTGCCGAGGCTGTCCTGTGACCAAAAGAGTCGCCGAGGCTGTCCTGCAACGAAGAAGGTTGATTTGCAAGAACGTAAGCATTTAGTTTCACTGCCGGTGTCAGTGCCAGTTTCAAAATTAGTTGATCAATACATTAATTATTCTTATATTGGAGCTTAATGACTTTGTAAACAAGCTGTCTAATGCTTATGTGAGTAAATCCCAGCCATTTTAGGGGTCGAAATAGCTGTAAAGCATTCATCAAATTGCGACATATCGCAGCCAGCGAGAGATTTTCGGAGCTACAAGGGCCTCGTAAGCCAAATAACTTATAGGTGACAGGACCGATGATGTCATCCTTGCGATGTCCAACAGTCCAGTGAATTGGTATGGCAATGGGTTGAAGCTATTAAAGGCCAGCCTGAAATATGTCACATTCCTTAGACTTATAAGCTTATCCTCTTTTGACCTAAAATGTTTGAAGAGACAAATAAAAGCTCACATCAGATGCTCAATTCAGCCTAATCACCTATCGAATTCTCAACACGTATATTGTAAGGACAATCTGTGGAACTTGCTCATTACTCTCTATTTATCCTATTGAGAAATAGAAAGGCCCTTTAAGAAGATCAGTACGTGAGTCATTTATAGCCGGGATAGATCAGGTGCGTAAAAGTAGAGTCGTACACACCATAAGGCGGGATTTTTTCCCCTTCTATTCAGCTTAGTCATTAATGACTTTTTACTGATTCTGGAAGGGTGTATAGTTCCCGATGCTATTGGTGTTTCGTTAAATATCCTCGCACTTTGAGTGACTGCATATAAAGAATGGCTTAGCATCCTATCTATGTGGGCTAAAAGGAAGGTTCGTCTATCGATAGAAGACTGGAATAAAATATGAGGCTTTGAGACCCACATCATAGGCTATTTTATTGTATTAGATTATTTTTGGATGGTCGGCTGCAAATGTTACGACGAATCTAAGTATTTGATGAACGTGCAACGAAAAGTTACCTTGTGCTTTAGTGAGGCACTTAGGATCATAGGAAATTTTCTTTCATCTAACACCCTTGGATATCATAGATAAACCAAGCCATGAACCTGCGTCAACACAAGATTCTGACCTATCTTAAAAAATAGATATCCTTAAAACCTCCGACTACGCCATTCCATCAACTTCCTTTGAAGAGAGGTTTAGAACTGACATTTCTACCAGAGAAAGCTGGATGAGGGAATCTGTTTTGAACCACGAAAGTATTAAGTTCTTCACCGATGGTTCAATTATAAATGATAAGATTGAAAGTAGAGTGTTCTTTCGTTTATTGAAATAAAACCACTCAAACCATCTCCCTGGCCACTGCAGCGTGGTTCAAGCTGAATTAATTGTGATAAGAGCTAAGACATCTCGGTCTGAGGTATTCACATTTCTACGGACAGTGAAACTCTGGACAACCTTACATTTTGGTACAATCTGCCTCCTCTCACCGTAAAAGCAAATGTTGGGGCCTGAGATTGACGATGGTGGTGAACTTAACTAATAACAAATTGGTTAACAGCGTCTCATGTATAATAACTAGGCAGACCTAACCAAGAGTAGACTTGCCAAGATTCAGAGAGCTGATATTTATTTATTTATATTGAAATAAGTCTACAAATTTGACTTGAAAAAAATACAAAATAAAATTAATCCGCGTTGGACTTGAACATTTGAAATAAACAAGAAAAATCACTGAGGGGCATAAAATTGCCTTAACATAACTTTTAAAATTATCTTTAGTTAAACAAACCTCAAATAAAAAGTTAATTCTACACGTCATCTTCACTGGTTCATTATCGCCTTAGTTGGTTCTGTGTCTATCTAAGTGGAGGAAGTCGAGATCTCTGAGTTGGCTACCAGGAGCCTTTATTTTAATTGACTTTAGCACATCCGGTGTGCCGATTAGGCCTAGTAGGAGATTACCAATAAATGTACTTTTTAGCAATTCGCGTCTATTTTCTATAGTAGCCAAGTTGTATGTCTTGCCCATCCGTTTGACCAGATCAAGTAGCGTATAAACTTCTTTTGAATTTTCTCAATACTTTGGATATGATCTTCGTAGAACGGACACCACCCATTTACAGCATATTCCAGCTGGGATCAAACGTAACCACAATACAGGATCTTAATTGTTTCCACATCAAAAATGTCACCCGTCCGACGTTTGACAAAACCGAGCATGGAGTTCGCTCTAGCGATGCACAGCTCAATGTGCTTAGTAAAGGTCATGTTTTCAACGAAAGTAACCCCTAGGTCTTTCCTTTCAACTATTACCTGAAGGAGTACACCATTTATCTTGTAGCCTTGTGTAACAGGGTTGGCTTTTCGGTAAAATGATAGAGATTTACACTTTCCAATATTGAAACTCAGAGAATTAAACTCGCATCATAACGCTAGGTTATCAATATATTCCTGTAGTTTATTGGCAACGTCGACTGACTCGATGGCTTTGTAGATTTTGAGGTCAGCTGCGAACATCATTAATGAAGATTGTGAAAATCCATGGGCCAACGTGATACACCAGAGCCTTGTGGTACACCAGAGGTTGCTTGTATTCTATTCAACGTTTTACTTAATATTTCAATATATTGGATTCAAGTACTCAATTAAGATTTGAACCAGGCTACAAACTGGCTGGAAAATCCGAACTTAAAAATGTGTTCCAAAGTTTTACAATGGCTGATGTAGTCGAAAGCTTTTGCAAAATCGTTGTATAGTACGTCAACTTGTGGGTTATTTTACAAGACCATCCACATATTGTTTAAGGTATCCTTTGTTATTAAAAAAACACATTTACTTGTTTAGAAAACGAAAGAATTATTATTGAAAATATGATCCATCGGCAGCTAGAACTTTCCCTCATCTTTCAGGCAATAAACAGACTCCGTCTCTGAAGAAATCCTAATCTTTGAGGGCGATCCAATCAATAAGTCAATTTTTGATCTTTGCGCGAGAATTTAACCGCTGTTCGGAAAGATATGGTTGCATCGACCGCAATAAGTAGTAATCTGAAGGAGTTATGTCTGGTGAAACCGGCGGGGTAGAACTTTCCAGCCCTGTCCTTTTAAATAATTTTTCACAACGTTTGCAACATATTTGTGCATATTTACCCATTCTGAACGTTTTTCCTTCAGAGCTCGCTTGAAATTTATTATTTGTGGTCGGTAGACGTCGCCATTGATAGTTCCACCTGATTCCAGCAGTTCAGAATATATCACACCAGATACCTTATTGCAATGAATATCTCGCTTCGGTTGCGATGGATCAACATCACCATCACCCAAGATTTTTTGCGTTTGTGATTCTTATAAAAAATCCATTATTCATCTCCAGTAACGACCAAAATTCGATGCAAAAAACCTTTTCTTTGTTGTCTTTGGAGCAGTATTTCACAAATGGTTTTTCGATGTTCGATATCTTTTTTTTTTAGTTCATGTGGAACCCAGTTGCTAGTTTTTTGAACCATTCCGATTGTTTGTAAACGTTTTGCAACCGTTGATCGATCAAAATTTAATGCTACAGCCTATTTTGGTTGTGTTTGAGAATAATCTTCAGCCAATAACGTTTCCAATTTAGGATCTTCAAATATTAGGGGTGCCTTCCATGCTCTTAAATTGTCGAAATCATTCTTTGCACGTTGTATTCGATGGAGCATGCTCACCGTAAATAAAACAATGTAATAGAACTTCCCGCAATTTATGTTTTTTGGCATAATAATGTCGAATATTATCGGGGAGTTAAAATATTAGTTGTTTACACTTGAACCAAATGTCGCATACTGCGTTTGACAGCTGACATCAAGTAAAATATAGAACGCCAGTATTACCCATTTATTGTACACGTAAGCAGTACTAGCAACGACACCTATTGTGAAACAGCAGAGTCATGTTCACACATCCAATAGGTAAACATGCGAACCGACTTGGTGACTCCTCACGTAGGTACTGTGGTTGCTGCGAAGATGAAGAGGAGTAAAAAGTGTTAATTTAGTTTTGGTTTGATTTTCGATTTGGGTTCTGCTAGGCTTAAAATGGAAAAGAATTTGTAATTAAAAATTAGGCTCTAAATCCTCATTCTTTCTTTGTTATGAAGTCTGTCAATTTAAAGTTAGAACCCATTGTCTTTATTAAAGTATGTCTGTTATTACAGTGTGTAGGATGTTATTACAGTGTGCCTAAATTTTCTTCTCGTGGAGAAATGGGCTGGGCCGTTGAATCTACGTAATTAGAGACATAAGTAAAGCAACTTCTTTTCGACAAATTCTGAAGACATCCATCCATGAGATTTTATTGAAGGGGTTCAAAGGATGTCATTTTTATCAATTTTCATCTTGGCAATCCGGCCAAAAAAGGTCCGATAAAACAACAAAATTAGAAAAGCCCTGAAATGTTTTTCAAACCATATGCCTTCGGGTGAAACGTTATTTCATCTCACACTGTTTAATTTGGTTGTTACATACAGGTAAATTACCTAATTAATTGTGTGAATTTTATTTGTAACGAAAGTTATACGGCCGCGGATCTTCAAAAGAAATTTTCTGAATCAACTTAACTAAATTAACAATTTTTTAAAATTAAATGCCGTATCTTGAATTATTTTGCATATAAATTACTGAATAATGTGCTAAGGGAGTTCGTATAAAAGTAACACTTGAGCCCTATAATTTTTTATGGAACTCGTATACCAAATAGATTTAAACGTGTGCAATTTTCTAATGCAGCGTTTAGATTTTATGCAATTTATGTATGTAAAAATATTTTTTGTAAATTTATCGGTTTAATTTATTTATCTGTGAAAGGCTATATAAATTAATAGACAAACAATGGAAACAAATAGCAACTTGTGAGCTGCTGCATAATTCATAGCGTGAATATGTTTGGTATAATTTAATGAATTTAACGTATAATGATACCTAAGCTGTAAAAAATAACCTACACGTATTATTGACGACGGTAAAAGTAAATATGCTTTTATTACATAAATTAAACATTAGATAATTAATAATAAATTATAGAGCATGTGAGATATATTACAAAAAATTTGTAACGCATGCCAATGTAGATCAATCGTGTCTCCAGCGTCCCGCGAGGCGTTAAAAGTGTAATAAATATCGTCATATTAATTCTGTAGACAAGAATCTTGTATTTTTTGTTGTATTTGTTACAAATTGTGTTAATTTAACACATGCATACTCCATTCGACCAGATGTAAGACAACAAAACGAACCAACAGTTTGAAGAAGTGAAGTTAATTTAATTTATTTTCACCTTCGTATATTTGAGAGAGATATAATCTGGCTGGAGCTCGATTTCATTTTTTATATTTTCTTGTGTACAGATTTTTTTGTTTGCTATTTTGACTATTTGTCTTATTTTACAAGTTTCCTTCTATTCGTTAACAATAAAAAAATTGTAAACAAAACTTTCTATATCTCACAGCTGAACTTTAAATCAAATGAGATTTACGACCGAGGAACTTTGGTTTATTTTTATATATTAACGGAATGAATCGCACCAGTTACGGTATACTTTGTAATGTGACCATCAAGGTAATTTAAAATCGCGGAATGACAGTGCATATGGGAATTGTGTCGTCATGCTGTGCTGAGCTAAATGAATCATTCCATTCGTACGCTGATCATCTCGAATTGGAAAGACTAAATTTATTTATTAAAAATTTTTATTTTTATTTTTTTTATTTTTTTTTATTAAAAATTTCTATGATTGATTGCGTGTTTGTCCGTATCAGGTGAACTTTTATACATGCGCTGACCGGTACATGTCAAAAACTTTCTAAAAATATGTTTTGTACATAAGGTCAAGAGGTTATACGCTACGCAACTTTACTAAACTTTGCCTATATACCTTCAAGTTCATATAAAAATTATAAATTTTGTTGCAATCTATACAATAAAATTTTATATCCACCTACTATATTGCAATGTTAAATTACAAACGGTTCGTTAATTTTCTAAAACACGTTAATTTACTTTTAATATTATATTATATGCATTTCAGTTTCTATCGACAGGTTTATTTAATTAAAAACCAAACTATAAAGGTTGCATTATAGGCCAAGGTTATCGGTAAAACCGCGTAATATTTGCATAAAAGAGCGCGTGCATTCCGTAAAGCACAACTGAAAATCGACGATCAAAATATTATCATAAACAAATTTTCTCTTTAGTCTACTCCAAATGTACGTTAATTAATTATAATTAAATTAACATTAACGTGTGCCACTATGTAATCATATATATGATTTGTGTATATGGTTATGGGTTCATGTTAACATGTAATTTAAGATTTTGTTGTGGAATGTTGATCACGTACCATGGCACATAGTCTGAAAATACCTGATTTAAAAATTTCATTGGTGGAGCTCCTCTCGCTTACCTAGAATGAAAAAAAAAAAATAAAAAATACAAATTAGTTTTGAATTTAAAAATGTAGAACAGAAATATTTAATATTTTGTATGTTGATAAGAAACCAAAAATTTTTGGGCCACTAGCATAATAAAAATTATGTTAATTAAGATTGAAGTGTGTCAAGTTACCATCAAATGGTTATGTTTCTTCTTTACAACTTCAGCTTATCTAAATTATTTACAAAATCCATTTACATCACTTCATTATCTAAAAGCGTAAAGGCGTGATTATTTCAAAGTGGGTATGAGGGACCCAAATTAGAACATAACACGCAATCCAATTTTAAATGGCATATTTTCAGATGACCAGCATTAGCGACCCGATGTTCTTATATTTCATAATGCCTCAAGATACTATGTGCAGTTGGGTATAATCAAGCGGGTTTTCTACGCAAATAAAGTAATTTTGAGGAGCATTGTTTAATTGTGAGCAGAGTCTCATCGATAAAAATAATTGTCCTAGTGTTAGTTATCATCTTCAAATCGTGTTAGTTGCATTTTGTCCTTATGTAGATGGGGTTTCGCGGTTTGTACGGTAGTTGTTCATGACATTTCTGTCTATTTTGCGAAGTGTTTTCACGATTTACTTGTATCTTTTTATCGCTTTGGTGGTTAAAAGTGAAAAACGAATACTTTGAATTACGTTTTTTGCGGTACCTTTCTAGTCAGTCCCCCTCTCCCTTTACTGCATCCAGTTATTTATCCTCTGGCCACTTACTACCCAGCCATCTGTCCTCGGTCATTTACCCTGTCCCTATTCATTACTCCCTAGTTATGAACTTTCTGGCCATTTACTTCCCGACCAAGGTTTTGGACCCTAATCTCTTTAAGTCTAGCGAAATGGAATTCCCAAGAGAAATACCTACGATATTTACAAGTTCATATAGAATGAAGTAATCGTAATTTAGCAAAATGAGATCTACAGGACATTTTTTTTATAAAAAAGTTTACAAATTTCTTACATATTTTAAATTTTTACTGCATTGATTGTATCTTGCACAAGCCAATAACAGATGTTCAACATTCTCCACACTTCGACACAACTTACAATCTTTGTTCTCACTCAATTGACGATTCCACTCACACTCCTTCCAATTTCCGTAATTCAGCCTGATTCTCTCATTCGTTCGCAACATTTGCATATATCTCTTTTGAGCACTTTATATAAAGGATTTCTGAAAGGTGTATCATGAAGTGTAGATTACTTCGAACCTTTCGTTATACTTTTCTCGTTAAATTCACTCTCCCATTTTCTCCACAGATTCAGTTGAGGCATTCGAAGTACTTCTTTGGATTTTTCCTTCCGTACTTTCGAACCATGTCAATCAATCCATCCTTTTTGTCTAAAATATCGGCTCGTTCATTCCGTTCGATCTGTCTATGTGATCAACTACTATCTCAGTCACCACTTTTTAGCAAGCTATTTCCTTTTCCCCTTCATTCACACCCAATTTAACACCCTCAAATATTGCAATCAATTCAGCGTTCATTATACGGATGTTATCATCCAATTTAAAGCATTTTTCCACATTCTTATTAGGCATAAAAATACCGACACTTACTTTATTCTCACTCAAACTAGCATCTGTATAAACAATATCATGTTGCAAATACTGCTGACTGATTTTCCCAAACATTTAATTTTGGCAATAATTTCATTCATACCCTTGTTATTTTCCTCCATATTCATTGAGATTATTCGGAACAGATTGCAGACCAGCATTGCCTATGCTTAAAAAAACATGTTCGTATTTTCAATTGCAATGCTTGCTCTATATGTTGGTTTGTGCACCTCCATACTTTGTAATCTTCCAAAACTCATTTTTCTTAGTTATCATCTCACTTATTCTCCCACTGTAATCCACTTTCCCTTGTAATCGAGAGGTGACTCACTCATTTCAGACCACAGAGTGTGTATTGGGGTTGAGTTAGTCGTTCCCAATACTACTCTGGCACATGCATCCTCTCCTTTCATCAATTGACTAAAAGCCCTTTTCGAACCATTCCTATACACACTAATGCCATATCCAATTTTGGAGGAAATAAGGGCCTTTCTCAACGTACATTGTTCACATACATATACTTTCCTTGAAAATCTAAAATTCGAAAATTCGAGAGAATTTGTTGTAATTTCCACGGAACCTCGTATCATAAGCTCTTTCAATGTCCAAGAATACCATAACCGCTTTCATATTATCCTTTATTACTTCCCACACATACTTTTCCACGCACTCGATTGCAGAGTGGTTCTTTCGAAATCCGAATGTTGTCGCTGGTAACAAATTATTTTCATTAATACAATTTTCCGTTCGCTATTTCCATTCGATCATTCCATTCAAGATTTTTATAAAAACATTCAACATACATATGCCAGGTAATTTGTTGTCACATTCGGATCCCGTTTAGGAATGGGAACCATCCTGCTCTCTTAATTGAGTATCTCAAGTAAGTTGTTTTGCTGAGTCACGCAACCACTGGATCATTCTATAACTTACACGGGACGTCCCTGGAGTGGTAGATTTTGAGGACTCTAATATTCTTTCCTTTTAACACATGACTTGACTTTCAACTTCACTTAATGTATTCAAATCATTACTTACATTTAATACCATTCTCATAAATTCATCTCCCTTTTATTCTGGTCTCATATAACACATTGTTCACATTGACATGTTTACCATTCACCCTATTCAACAAATTCTATACATTCTTAGTTGTCATATGTGACACATCTTTTCCCTTTCACTCTGAAAATAGTTTTTTTTTCAATTTTCCATTCATTCTACCATTTATAATCTTACTCGCACTGCTCCTATTCCTATTGAATCCACGCAAGGCTATTCGTTTCCTTCCAATTGAACTTCTTTATTCCACCACTTATTCCCTTTAATTTCTTTCATATCCACCAATCTAATTCATATCTTTACCACTTTCGATCATTTCTTGATCGATGAACTGATCCCCACCCAAATTATCGTCTTCTACATTCTACGTAACCCGGCAGGCCAGTTCAATTTGTCATAGACAGGTCTAGTGCACTGGCCGTGCCTCACACATTCGCCATTCTAGTTGGCCTTTTATCATTCAAGAGTACCACATCGGAGTCTTGAATCAGGTCGGCCAACCGTTTTCCAGAACATTTAAGGAACAATTTATTGAATTTGTTATTTCTTTTTTTATTTCTGTCCTAGTGTGACTGACTTATCCGAATCAAAATCAAAACAATCAATAACAGTTCCATTCAGGTGAAAAATCAAGAATTTCTTGGGGTTAAAACTGGAAAATAAATTTTTTACTTTCAAAAATGTATTACACTAGACCGTCACCAGATATTGGGTCAAGAGTTAATTCTTAAGCTGGAGGACAGTTAATGCCAATCTAACCCAGATGTATAATAAATTATTTTTCAGTCAGATTAGACGGGATTGGCTTAAGACGATATAGGGCGTCAGATATGTAATATGGAGTGGTAGATTTTACCAGATTCAATTGTTTATTGCACCAGACCGCCACCAGATATTTAGTCAAATTGTACTTAATTGGCTGGCCTTTAGAAGGCAGACCAACTTTCTCGAGATGTGTAAGAATTTTCTTTTGAGTCATTGTCTAACATTTGACTTAATATCTGGTGACAGCCTGGTGTAATAAATTATTGAAGTTGGTATAATCGACACTTTTATTACATATCTGAAGCCTATACCGTACCGTCTTTAGCTAACTCCGTCTAATCAGTCACAAAAATATTTTATTTTATGACTGAGTACATAAGATTGGCCTGCACTCAACAAGTCTCAAGGACTAATGTTTGATCCAATATCTGGTGGCGCTTTTGTGTAATAAATTAATAAAGGTGGAAAAATCGGCATTTTTATTAACCAGAAACCCATACCGCCTTCAGCCGATTCCTGGAGATTCTTTCTCCGCTTCGTGCCGAATGATGGAATTAACTTTGAAGGTAATAGGTGTTTATACCATATCCTCAACTGTTACATGGAATTATATTGGAATTTTACATGGTCCTTCCTGCTGGAATATTTTAACAAATCAACTCAATTATGAAAAGACAATTGTGTGCAAGTCGACCTTATTTATTTGCGAGATTTTTGTTTGTAAACAGTGAAGTGCGATTACAAGGTAGTGAGTTTTGAGAATGAAATGGCGAATATTCGCGCGTTAAAACGCATTTTAAATAATTTAGAATTTGTTAGTGGTAAAGCTGATGAATTTGACTGTACTACGGAAATAAATGAAATAAAAATAAGCTAAGCAATGACGAATGATGAGTGGAAAGATTTTCAATCTACTGAAAAATCGCTTGGCGGAAAATTTAATGAACTTCAGAAATAATAAAATTGAATCTGTATATTACATCACCTGAAAAGTTTCCGGTCTGACACATAGGTGGTGCCACAAACTTAAAACCCTTGTGGTTTTTAAATTCTACCAACGTTCAAACGATATGTGTCAAAATTGCATTACGTTCCAATCATTAGTTTACAAGTTACAGTTGTTTGTGAAACAAGTTTTATACCAATACGAGCAAAGCTATGGAACCGAACCGCAATTCATGAGTTAATACTCTTGAAAAAACGGAACAGTGAAGTGCGACTACCTCGTGTGGATAAACTAACGTTTTCCGGAGATTATTCGGAGTTTCAAAGATCTGTTCGAAGCTTGTCCAAGGTGCATAAATTACAATACTTGAAATGTTTATTAAAAGAAGAGGCTTATAGTTTGATAAAACATTTAATAGTTACTGATGCTAATTATTTGCAAGCATGGGATAAAGTTAAATCCAGGTATAATATAATAAACCATTCCTTGGTAAAGCAATTTATAGCCAACCGGTATTACAACAACGCGCAGCAAATGGTCTGCGACATCTTACCGATACATCTGACGACGTTGTTCGTGGTTTGAGCGTGCTAGGAGAGCAAGCTGAGAGAAGGGTTCCATGGCTTATATACATCTTAATGAACAAATTGGATGCAGAATCTAAAGAAGCATGGGCCCACGTTTTGACCAATGAGGATTTTCCGTTTCCTCAAACATTCTTTCAATTTTTAAATAAAGGAAGTGATGTTTTAGAATGTATTACATCATCACCAAAATCAAAAGTAGATAAGCTTCGCCATGGTAACTCAAGCTGAAATTGCCAGTAAATGACCTATGTGTTCAGGTGAACATTACCTAGGCCGATACAATAAATTTCTTGAACTACCAAACTGTAAAATCCGAGAATAATTCAATCAATTTATTTGAAGCAATTTTACCAACAGCGGTTGTGTTAGTTGCAGACAAGCAGTCAAATGCGAAAATGTAGAGCCTTACTGGGGTCCGGATACCAGTCATCCTTTAATCTGAGAACTGTGCCCGAAGATTACAATTACAACGGGAAAAAGCAAACCTAAATATTACAGGATTGACATCTGGGAATCTGATCTAAAGAGGCAAATTAACTATTGTGCTGAGATCAATGTACGATGCCCACACAGAAATCCTTTTAGAGGTGCTTATTATTAGAAATTTACCCACTCTAACTATTCTAACTTAGCCGATCCTCACTTTGATACATCGCGTCTATTAATTTATTAATTGGAACTGACAATTTTTTGAAATCTTAGAAAAAAAATCGAAAGCAGTACAACACATCATTCTTAAATAAAACTGTGTTTGGATGGGTAATTTCAGGGAATCCATGAACAATTCCTACTGATAGCATTGCAGCGTTCACCATTTTTACGCGAAAAAACAGTAAATCAATTTTGAGAAATTGAGGATGTGTCAAATACTGATAAATTTACTCCGGAGAAAAGACATTGCGAAAGGTTTTTTGTTTAGACACATAAGAGAAGCGACGATCGGCGATACATTGTCAAACTACCGTTTAAGAAAGATGTTGGCAAATTAGGAGACTCATTAGGAGCAGCAATAGTTCGATTTCGATCACTCGAGTGTAAACTGTCAAACAATCCTAAATTACCTATTGCATACATAAACTAGATGAGAGAGTATGTTAATTTGGGACATATGATTGAAGTAGCAGCAAAATTAATAACGCTGAAAGTTACTATTAACCTCATCATTATTTACCTTATTCATCGGTATTAAAGGAAACTAGAAGTATGACCAAAGTTAGAGTGGTGTTTGACGTCTCAACCAAAACCAGCTGTGAGGTTTCATTAAATGTCAAATTGATGATAGGATGAGGACCAACCATCCAACAAATTGTGGGAACTCTTATTAAGATTTCGAACTAATAAATAAGTTTTGGTGGCCGATATTCACAAAATGTACCGGCAGGTCATTGTATCGAAAGAACACAGGAAATACCAATCAATTTTATGGGGATAAAACCCAGACGAGACGTTGAAACATTATCAGCTTACTCGAGTCATTTTTGAGGATGAAAATATCCAAAAAGGTTATGAAACTACTAGAGAATCGTGGATTCTATTTGAGGAAGTGGAAATCAAATAGAAGCAGCTTGTTTGAGATGAAGGACGATGTATTTGTGAGTGACATATGCAAAGATAAAACATCTACAATTAATAAAAGAAAACATTTATCAGAATCCTCTCGCATCTTTGATCCTCTCGGTTTCCTATCACTCTCCATCATCCTCTTGAAAATCTCATTTCAGAAATTATGGCTTCTAAAAAAAGGCTGGGATTAAAAATAGACTGTAAAGGCATCAACATTCCAAGATTTACCAGCCATCGAAGCGAAGTACAAATACACGGGTTTTCAGATGTTAGTGAACTTGCCTACTGTGCAGTGATATATAGTAGAACGGTTCATGAAGATGGAAGTATATTACCACTCAAATATTTACGTCTAAGACGTAAGTAGCCACAAATTAAAAGATTTCCTTTTCCTCGTCTACAGCTACATATGTGCAGCTCATCTACTTGTGAAGTTAATATCGGGGGTCAGAAAAGTTTTGAAAACAAATATAAAAATATTTTGCATGGACTGATTCGTAGGTAGTTCTTATCTGACCCTCTGTATATCCCCCGGGCGATGGAAAACATTCATCGCTAATTGTACTAGTAAAATATTAGATAGTTTCTTACTCCCGACAATATTACTACCGACAAAATTATTAATTTGACGCAGTGATGGACAGGTTCAGAATGGTTGATTCAGCAGCATACGTGATGGCCAGGGAATGACTTACTAAATTTTCCAGAAACCGATCATGGAATACAGCAAAGCACCGATAGTTGCACTTCAGAAGCCTGGTTAGCATACGTATATTAAGGTTCATAAATACCATTATTAAAATCCCTAAGATGAAGTTAACTATACGCACACTAAACTAACTAACCAACTATCTAAAGTAAAATGCATCAAATGGGTACAACGGATGTCGTTTAATGAAGATATTCAAAATATACGGCGACACAGAACTATAACTAATAAATCGAGGCTTTTCCATTAGCTTCATTTGTGGACGAAGATGGTATTTTGCGAATTGGTCGATTACAAAATTCGGATTGTGACTTTGATAGTAAACTTCCTATAATTTTACCCCAGAAACACATATTTAGAACCAGAATCGTATCGGTCCAACACTTACTTGGTTATATAATACAGCTAAAACTACTAAACAAATAAGGTCACTCTGACAAGACCGTTCGAAAATTGCGGTATTGATTTTGCGGGGCCAATTTATTTAACGGCGGGAAAGGGGAGCGGAAAACTGATTTTAACAAAGGACCACACATGCATATTTGTTTGCCTGTCAGTCAAAAGCATTAATATAGAAAGTGTGACCGACTTGACCAGTGAAGGTTTCTTAGCAGCTTTAAAACGATTCACTCCCAGAAGAGTTTATACGTAATCCTATAAACACATCTACACTGATAATGGTTTTAATTTTATCGGTGCAAAGCGAATTTTTGACCAAGCATATAAGTTGAAAAGAAACATTAATAACGATTATATAATTACAGAATTTCTGAGTCAAAATAGCATCGAGTGGCACCACCAATATCCTTTATGCCACCAACATCTCCTTATTTTGGTGTGTTGTAGCAGGTCGCAGTGAAGTCGGTCAAAAATCATTTACTCAACGTTACACAAAACGTCAACCTAACAACGTTCAACCAAACCATGGTTTAGTATATTGTGAATTGGCCAAAGAAGATAACACCAGAGAGCTGTAACCTTGAAAACATCATCAAAAACATTACAACGTCCAGTGGTAATTGTGCAAATTACCGGTAGGTTAACGATAAGTTCGTTATTGAGGCGGAATATGTTTATACCTTATCCTCAACTGTTAGATTATATATTGTGAATTGTAAACCAAAAATTATTCTTTTTTAGATGGCGCTTTTACCTTTTTATGTTTACATAATAATAAGCATTATGTGAAAGCATAGAGCAGTGCACCACGGTACTCGATTTGGTTCAATGTCTCACAATTTGTTTTGGTATTTAAGTCAGTCTCATTTGCCAGTTTAGTTTTTTTTTCTCACGTGCTCTTCTGATTTGAGACAAACGGTAGCTTAGCGGGACGTGGGGTGCAGATATACTTGTGCCGAAATTATTTTATCGGATTAAAACGATTCGACTTCTGAAACTAGTGATGTGTCCAAAGGAAAAAAGAAAGTTGATGACAAGGTAGTTTCATTTCAGTCGACCGTATACAGATTGTGAACTATTTTACATTTTTGTGTTGTGCAAAATTACACACTTCTTTGATTGATATAGATGAGGAAATTTTTTCTTGGTGCTCGTCAGTAAGATGATAGCCCGCTGCCTTATATTATTCATAATTTGCATGCCATTTTAATAGTTTTTACATTCAAAACTACAATATTTATATATGGTTGTAAGACAAACGGAAACTCTAATCTGTGTTTATCTTGCGCTTACGGAAATTGTGAATCAAAATAATAAAATCAAAAGGCTATTAACCATTAAATATCTCTATTTTCTATTTTTCAAAAGACACAACGTTAACACTTCCTCTATTCGACTTCTTTCGTATACCTAATGCTATAAAGAGTTATAAATTGCATTGCATGTGTCTAATAATTAAATCACATTAAATCAGCATCCAATTAATATACACCACAAATCTTAAAGAAATCACCACTTTTACCTTCCAGCAATTTTTATGTATTGTGGACATATTTAAATGTTTTTGTTAACAACTCATACTCGTATCAGGAAATGATCTATAAAAAGACGGAAATTATAAAGTACTCGAACAAACAGTTTGATTCAATTCAAACTTTTAATTTATGGTAAGACACTTTTATGTTGGCGTTCTTGTGTAGCACAATACGCAATTCAATAAAAATAGTTTTACTGTTATGTACTAGAACTATATAAAGAATATAGAATAACTATTGCACTTGTTTAAGATTTATGTTGGTTTCGTTAAACTTCAACTGAGTGTTAAAGTAACGTAATCTCTTTGATATACTTAAACAAAAGAAAAATTGAAAAGAAACTTAATGGTATTTATGGTTTGATTTGATTAGATCATAACGGATTTATTACGTTGATTAATGATCGATCGGTCGTTATAGATCAATGGATTTTGTGATGGATGTGGAGAAATTAATTATAGATGATGACGTAAAGTGTGCACTCGGAAAAATTCGATATGATTTCGAAATTTAGTTTTAGATTACAATTTGATTGATTTGAGGTTTAGATAAAAATACGTTATGCCTCAGCTGATTGATATCTTTCGTAATACTCAACTATTTCCATGTTTGGACCTAACAATAATCTATATTAGGAGAAATATTAGGTATACGCTTTCGAAAGGTTTGTATATTACGTTTACCTGTCTGTAATTTGTATAGAAGTTTATCTCAATTAACATCTCTAGTACTATAGTAAGTATTATGTTAGTGATCGGAAAATATTTCATCTCGAGTAGTCACATGATTTTATAAAACGATATTTTTACAAACATCTTAATTAGAGTACACTAATTAAGAAAACAATGCATCACACTAAATCCGAATGTCGTAAATAACTATCTAACTATAAAAAAGAAAAACAAAATTTTATATTATGTGGCTTACCAATTAACAACAAAATATGCATGTTGGGCACATGTGGCGCACGGAATGTAAACGAACTTTCCTACTCGAGTTATTCTCGTATACAGTTTCTTAATTAACAGCTAATTAGCGGTCGACCAAATATGAAGAGATTAAAATCCCGAAATGAGAGTCCGAATTACGTCTTAATAATATACAATTAACAAAATTATCTTAATTTTTAGTTAAGGTATTTGAACTATAAAATATTGCGTTCGTTTATTCGTATGTCTCAATTGAGTGCACCGAATTTGCAAAAACCTGGCAAAATTATTATGGCATGGTAAACAAAGGATTAATTATTAATTAATTAATTTTTATATAATTTTTTTTTGGGAAACTTATAAATAATTTATTTCGTGTGCTATACACCAGTGGCGCATTACACTTATTTCATTTGAAATTTGAAACAATTTAGTATGGTTGACAGTTTTACACGCGTTTGTTTATAATAAAATTAAATTTTACGTTTATTATTGTGGTTTAGATATAATTTATAAATTAGTTAATAAATTAATTAAATAACAAAATATTTTTTTTAATTTGAAGTGATAATAAGTTGTAATTATAATTTATATTGCGGTTAAACTAATAAACTGATAATGATTTTGTTAGCAAATATGGCGAAACTCAAATTATCTTGCGTTTTGAAGTTTATCAATTTTTATTTTGTAGAGTGAATGGCGTATCCAGCATCTATATCTTTTATGTATGTATACCATTTGCAGTTTAAGATGGGTTCAATTTTTTTCTTATTTAATGGGATTTATTTACATGATTTAATAGGAGATTTTGCATCCAGCTCATGAGATGTGTTAGGTTTATCATTTTAGTGAAACTGCAACGTGTTTGATATGCCGAATTACTATTAAATTGGTAACAACAATTATAAATATGTTAAACAAGCTTTTCGGGGGGCTTGTAAATGGTGTTTTTTAGAGGTTCACATCTTTACGTTGGCAACACATTTGCCAACCGATAGACACATGCCAGAGCAACGCTGATCGTCCATCAGAGCGGGTAATTCTGTTTACTATGGATCGTTTTCGCACCACATATACTCTAAATGATAATAAGCATCCATATTACGACGTCCAACAGTCCAACGTACCGAACAACCAATAGCCGATTTACAGCATCGCATTGAGGAAGACCCAAACGAATTAATTCGACGTCGTTCTCAGCAACTGGAGATGTGTCCATCCACTTTATGGAACATTTTATCTAAGGATCTTGGATTACGAGCTTACAACCTTGTGCAGGATTTAAAGCTATCTGACCATCGCACACGCCGCATATTGAAGCATTAATGGCATGCAAGTATCTATCCAATAAAGCTAGTTTCACTGATATTCAAACCTTTTTTCTTTGTTTTATTTTAATTTAAAATTGTGATTTTTAGATTCACTCTTTAAATCCTCTCGGTTAATGGCTTGGTGAAAATGGTAGACTTATATTTAAAATGAGAAATGTAAGATATGCACTTTATCAGTTCGAAACTGAAGTCTAAATTGATTAAACACGTTCCTAAAATATGTGACTGAAATTCGAAATAATTCTTGAAGAAGCTTAGCGTATACTCGTAGTTTTCTTTTGGGTTTAAGACCAATGTATTTCTTGAGATACCTACAATATATTGTTGTTTATCAGAAAAGACAGAATTGTTCTTTTTAAATTTTCATAGCACGAAGTTGTTCGCTATACAAAAGCTATACAAGAAATGTAAGATATGCACTTTATCAGATCGAAACTGAAGTCTAAATTGATTAAACACGTTCCTAAAATATGTGACTGAAATTCGAAATAATTCTTGAAGAAGCTTAGCGTATACTCGTAGTTTTCTTTTGGGTTTAAGACCAATGTATTTCTTGAGATACCTACAATATATTGTTGTTTATCAGAAAAGACAGAATTGTTCTTTTTAAATTTTCATAGCACGAAGTTGTTCGCTATACAAATAATTTTTGGAAATCGAAATGACCTGGCATACGATTTACACTGCTCGTCAAAAAATTTCGGGCACTTGAATTATTAATGCATGACAATGTCAGACCCTGCACGTTGCATATTGACGTTGTCAATATTTATTTGGATGAGGTATGAATTATTTAAGTCACATGGAAGTCGTTGCAGAAACCTTAGATGCACATCTGGTGCACAGTATGCCAAATACAATGCTAGATGTGATCAGAGCTCGTGGAGGAAATACTCGATATTAAAGTACTGACCGCTTCGATTGATGGTTAATTTTTATTTAAATAAAGATGCAGATATACCAATATCCGCTTTTGGGTAATTTTGTTATTTCATTTGTTTTGGTCCTGTGGTTACTTTTATTAAACAAAAACTTCTTCCGTTAGATAACCGAGGAAATATGCAAAATGTAATGATGAGATCTCCTCTTCTACAGTGATCTTTTGTTTCATCTCGATTTAGTTAACCCTTTTTTCACGTAAAGAGAGCCTTTACCGGTATTTGTCTGAATGATTTCTCAATCTCCTAGTTCAAATTCTTATTCATCCAAAGACAATCATACTAACTATTTGTATTTTAGTTGGCAAAAGAGAAATAAGAAGTTGCAGTGAAATCCTTAAAATACAGAACTTATTTTAAAGCATTCTATTGCAAATAATACTTCGGCACTATATACAGTTACAAGCAAGTGTATTTTGCTTTGTTCTGGGAACTTTTGTCAATTCATAAACTCCAAGAAGAAATCAGATGAATATTTTTCTATGAAGTGTTCAGTGATCATTATCCGGGTGATCTCAAAACCATTGCTGGCCTACTCCAACAACAATATTGAGCCCGATGCAGACTACTCCAGTTACATAAATAACGCGCTCACATCTCTGGTCTCTATTCAAATTGATTACGATACTGTGGTTAGGAGGATTATCAAACTAAAACATGATTTTTCTGCTAGCCTGTTAGACGGACTTCCGTAAAGCATTTGACAGGGTTTCCCATAATATAATTTTGTTTAACCTCAGGGCTCTTGATTTCGCACCTCAACTCTTACTGTGGGTGGGCGTCCCACTGTGAGATCTGTAGGTTATCAATATTTGCTCTTTTTTATTTGCTCGTTCCAGGGTACCGCAAGGCATTCATCTAGGGCCTTATTTTTCACCTTATTCATCAACGATGCCTATTCCGTGATTAAAATCTTCGTAATTTCTATTTCAATTTAGACTATATGAAAATTGAACGACAAATTTGAGGTGGAACTAACCTGTGTGATGTAACCTATTCCTAAATGACCTTAATAACTTCAAAACTTGGTGTGCTTAAAATAATCTTGATCTGAATGTGAGTAAATAAATTCCAATCCATTTCATACTCTAGAAAACAGCAGTGAATTTGTTTTGTTGCCAGACTTTTTTGCCATACGGGACTGAGATGTAATTTGTGACCGCGAACTGAACTTCAGAGACCACATCGAATTTATTGTCAACAGAGCAAACTCTGCCCTTTGCTTTGTCAAACGCTGTTCTAAAGAATTTTTGAACCTCTTTGTTACGAGGGCTATTTGCTAGTCGGGTTTGGTTCCCATACTATGAAGTACATATACGAAGAATTGAGGCTGTACAACATAGATTTCTGCGCTTTGCGCTCTGTGGGGATTTTCTGCGAGATAATTCTTAATGTAAATGCTTGTGTTTTGAGGGCGGTACCTGCTTATAGAATTGCTCCTCATAGAATGGCCTACGGTCAGAACGAGCCTATTACAAGAATGCTGTGCAAGACTAATAAATTTTTTGACTGCCACATTAGCCAAATCGTCATTAAGAAATTATTGGTAGCAGCAACCGATAGACTAATAAACTTAATTTTTTTTAGTTTTATATTATTATTTTTCTTTTTGTCTAATAGACTTAAATACTTTATCTAGTATTTATCGTTCGAAACATTTTTTGATTTTCGCATTTGCTATTCAATTAATTTTATTTTTACTTGTTATTATTTTCTCTCTTTTTCCCTAATTTCAAATCTGCTTGCATTAAGCAGACTAACGGTCGGTTTCTCCTTTTTTGTGGCGGGGTATCATTCTCCTAAACTTAATCCATTTTTAACTATAGTACTTTAAACACATTTCTAATTTTGGTTTATTTTAAATAATTGTTACGTTTTCTTTTCTGATACTAATTTAGTATGTAGTGTGATATCCTTTTTATAATTCTCGTGAAATATGTTCAAAAAAAAATAATAATGGTTATGGTGACTCCCGCGTACTTTCACGTGATTGGTCGTTGGGAATTTTTATTATTATTTAGGCGGTTTATTCCAACGAAAAGCCTATGCAGTATATTATTACATTTCGCAAGGATCTCCCAATTTATATAAAGCTTAAGTATGAAATTTCATCCCGAATTAGTTAATCCGCCTGGACTGTAGCGATACCAAATTTCGGTAAAATATAAGGTATTTTTAACTCATGATTTCTGGAAAAATTTAAATAAATCATCTGAATGAATTCTGTTTAAAATTTAATTTAAATTTTACGATCTGTGATGAAATGGCACACAACTATGACCCCCTGTTGGACTGCAAAAGTCTAGCATGAAGCTATGCAATGTGAATATGGTGATAAAATCGAACCTATAGCCGTACGTCCTCGATTTGGTAGACGACTGGGTTAGGTAAGGACGAAAAAAGCGAACTGTGAAAGAGTTGGGAGTGCTTCGGCCCCAGAACAGATTGCAAAGATTAAATAATAAAAATTTCCATTTTGTTTTTAATTGTTTTTCGTAAATACTACATACTTTCATAATATATAGCTAACCGATTTCGGCCAAATATTACTGGGATCTTCCACTTTCTGCCGATTTAGGCCAAACATCACCATATCACAAAAAACTTAAGTAAGAAGTTTTATCCCGATGAGTCATTCCGTTTGGGCTGTACAAGGGCTAAAATGAAAATTAATTTTGCACCTTTTAGTTCATAAACGTTTTTCTTGTAAATTAATTGCAAATAATGAGAAAGCTCTAAAGGAAGCAGTCACTTGCGGTGGACATTTGTCGGCCAAACATCACTGGAATCTCCCAGGTCCCAAGTCCCAATTTTTAGAAAAGCTTAAGCATTAAGTTTCACCCCGATCAGTCAATTCATCTACGCTGTAGAGCGGACACAAGCAAACATAAACGTAAGCAAAAGGCTTTTTAAGCACCGCGTTTTACAAAGCCTGTATATTCAGTGTAGCCTAAGTGGCCTTGCCGCATTCTGATATTACGTACATAATGGTAAAGTAATTGATTCAAAGTGGTATCAAATACTGCTCACAGTAAGAAAAGTGAAGCATTTCCTAATTTTACTAGAATTAACGGTGAATTAAAAACGGCAAGTAAAACGACGGCTCCAGCTCTTGTCGGCCAACCATATGAAATTTAGCATCCGAAAATGAACTAAATATCGACCAAAATCATTTTAAACCACTTGAAGAAGGCTTTATTTTTATGATATTCATCTTGATGATACTTTAAAAATGAAAACTTTAAGGCGGAAACCTTCTGTAGGTAAGCCGTTTTCAAAAAGTCAATATGAAAATGTTTAAGCCGTGATCAATATGATTATTAGAAACAAATACTAATCAACGTCGATTGTATTGTCGATTTGTCTGACTTGCCATCTTCTCTAAAGTGAACGTGCTGTTTAATCAGAGAAATAAAAATATACTTGACACTAATACATCTGGTCCAGCGATGAACAAACTTCAAAATTCCCTATTTATAACAACTGTCCCCAAGATCTGAAAAATAGTTAATTTTCAGCCATTTTTTTCTGATCACAAGATAAAGTATCTGCGAATGCATTGGCAAGTTAAACAATTATTTTTGGTTTTGAAAGTCTTTCCTCCCGAATTTTCGCATCCAGTTCTTTTGGATAAAATTATCCAGCTATTGTTTTACCTTTTACACGGTAACCAATAAATAAAATCCTAGAAAACTAAGGCAATTAATTATCTTTCCTTTTTAATGAACTGTTATTGCATTTCTTTGGTGTGCTTCCATCGCGGGGTCGTCCAACTAAAGATTTTTTTTTATCATTTCGGGTGTTGCAACACTTTTGGGGTCTAATAAGTGGATCACGTTTTAATGTAAGTTCCGATTTATAAACCATGTTTTTCGAAAGAGCAGACTCCTCTTACACATTTACACTTAAAGTTCTTCTGCAGTTGTCGCTTCGTGAACTGAGTTAAAAATTTGTTCTTTGTATTTAAGCTTCTAAAGGAGATTCCGTATTTCAAAAAGTCTTAAACACAACCCTCATAGGATCATTTTTTCTTTTGACGATAGGCCAATAAAGGTATAAGCGTGAAGTTTCAAAAAGTCACTCATTTTAGTAACCCGCAGGTGTTCTGACTACCCGAAACTAAAAAAATGTTTCTCACTTAAATTTGGAAAGAAGAATTTGCAACTGTCTGCCAACAAAATCATATTTCCGTATGCGCAAAAACAAGCAAATCACATAAACTGCAGGTTTTTGGAAGTTCCTGATACTTCAGTGGAACACATAAATGTGAAGGGGAAAATTTGTTTACAAATTAAACTCTGAGCCATCCGGAAAAATTTGACGCACGTGTTAATAAATAAAGCTGCCTTAAATCAATTATGACATTTAATTTCTGCGACTGATTTAATTAACACGCGTTTTGAAAATAAAAAGACATATATTGAATAACGTGCTGTGGTTAAATTCCTTGTAATGTATATTAATACTTCTAAGGATGTTGAAAGCGAATGAAAAATATTTACGGATAATCTCTTCCGTCTTATAAGAGAGACGCCTTGTAAGCGAGTCACTCGAGAATGAACCCCGCAGCGGAAGACCGATAGAAGCTGTTACTCACGAAATGGTTATTTTGACCAAGGTTTTTATATTGAAAGACAGACGAGTCACCATTACAAAATGAAGTATAGCACCATGTTACACAATCGTCTTAAGCTGTCAACAGTTAGTGAAAGGTGAGTTCCATGAATGTCGATTATGGAACAAAAAAACATCGAACCATGCAGTTAAATTTATAAATCACAAAGTTACAAGTGATGAAACGTAGATTCATTCCTATGATGCATATGCAATAAATAGCGCAGCGAAATTTACCACAAACAATTTGAATGTCCAATATCTGCGGGTAAGATATGGCAACAAGTTTCTGGAATGCTGATAGAATTTTGATGATTGACTGCTTACATCATAAAAATAAGCTGTTCCAGCAGGAAAATTCGCTGAGAAGCCCCCAGTTGAGCCCGGGCCCCTAATTTTGGGATATTTTTTCTTCAGCTCAATAGAATTTCATGAAAATCCTTGAAAGGGGATTTTCAAGTATCAAAAATTGATAGCAATGGGGGCCTGACATTTTCGGCTCGAACGACTCTAATTAAAATTTGTGAGACATGGTTTTGAGTGCCAGGAAACGATTGTAAGAAGTTCGGATTTCTAGAAATTATATTCATGATGCTGTGTCATGTTGCCCGATTTTGAACAATCTGCGGGAGTGTTGCACGGTATTGTACTATATTTAATCAGGATTCGTGATGTGTATTGCGCTAATTAGATGAGAGGGTTTACGTTGCATCAAGCTTCGTAATGATGCGCCATCACCGTGTTAGTTTACTTGCATTGTATGTATGTTATATTGAATGTTCATTTGTGGTTTGGAAATTTAGAGGGCCCTTCAGTGGCACCTTGGTCCCCAAGGTATATTTAAATGTTACAACATATCACATTTTGTTTATCACCATTGCCTGATATTGGCATCAATAAGTCGAATAAGATTTTTATACAAAATGGAGTTATCAGATGTCTTTATACAACTGCTTCCGCCCCAAATTGGCAAGATTTGTATATAAGAAGACTAATAGAACGGTCGAATAAGAAATAATGGAAGTGATAAGGAAGTTTAGCGAAATTTTTTTATGTGCTAGCATCAAAAATTATAAATGTTACAATTTAATTTTGATCTTTTGGGTGTACAGTTATGAAACTAACGCAGTTTGAATTTCGCATCTAATTATGTTTTATTGTTTTACTGTAAGTGCCGAAATGAGGGGAATAAAAAACTGTATGATTTGGTTCATTATATATACAGCAGATGTAATTTACATATATGCCAGCGTTTTTAAAATTCCAAGATTATCCAAAAATTCCTGAAATAACCTAATTATGTTCCTTATACTTTAAGCCATCACTGGTCTAAATACCGAAATATTTATGGTAACCTAAACTTCAAATAAATTGTAGTGCTACACAACTTTTTTGGATAACAATTTTGTAATTTTTCTTATTTAAGTTGAATAAATTATTATTTCTATTATCAGATCTCCGGCCATAATCTAACGATTCTGTTATGATTTGAACGGTCGATCTATCAAACGAAAATCATAATTGCAGAACCTTGAAGATAAATTCTGGTCTTCTAGACCTCATTTTAAAGTCGATGTTCTTCAACTTTTGACAATGGTCCATAATTTCGCCTTTATAACTTTGTTTATACTTTAATAAGCCGCTAATTGCATACTAAGCCTGCAATAACTAAGTTCTCACGTCACAAAATGTATTATTATGTCTATAACTACTCATTAGATACAGTTTACCTTTAAGAAGACCGTGGGTAAATTTAGAACCTCATTTCACTGTTCTAGAAGTTCATATTATAACTAATTGTTGTTAATTAATGCTTACATTCCAACAAATAATTCTTGTTTGTTAATCTTTGAATAATAAAAACAAATTAATTATTAAGACAAAAATATGCGCGAGATGAAATATTACCTGACATGACACAAATTTCACAAGACTATAAAAAATATTATTTGTTTGTAACTGAAAAAATATTGTTTTAACATTATTTCCGTGTCGCATAAGTTGAATGAACTTAGACATGTCGATGTCTTCCGACAGCTCATCTTCAAATTAAGGGATTTTATGTTTCTTTCAGCCCTTCGCAACGTTTTAATATTTTATCTGCGTCTTACTTATATTCATTTGTATAATAAGTAGGTTGATGTACGATCATATTATTGTGTATGTCTCAAAAATATTTTTAGGTCGATGGGTTTCGTCACACGTTACGGCCAGTAAAATTTCCTACTACTCAGCGTAATGAGGTAATTTATATTTGCGTAGTTATATACTGGGTATGACATTCATTCTACTATACCGGTATCCCATTTGCATGTAGATAAATAAAATTAGCAACTTTTATTTATAACACGGTGTCAAGATATTGACTAAACTAACAATATATTTTAGTGTATATTAATAGTTAGATGGGTACCAAAAAAAAAAAAAATAGTGCGGGACAAAAATTTCCTCTCGTCATAATGACTCGATCATTCTCGGTGACAAAACATATTATCACCTAATTTATTTCTTATCGAATCGCACTTAAATGGTAGCACGTCTAAATCAATAAATAAACAAGTTCGATAAGCACTGGTGATTTCCCATAAAGTAACGCACATAAAATTAATTTGTATAAATGGAACACGGCGGCTCGTATAATTGGTATCCAATCAATATTCTAAGACAATACACCAAAATAATATCCATAACAATATTGAAACAACGGGACTTCTTATACACTTCTTCTTACTTACTTACTTACTTACTTACTTATAAGTTAAGAGATATTTCTTCGTTTAATATTTACCTATCGTTCTGCTCTAATTCAATAAAAATGTAAAAACAGAATTTATTTATATTGATTGAATTGATTATATCTCATGTCTTAATAAGAAATACATCGCCTTTGTATAGAAATGGCTTTATAGAAATTCGAATATATACGACATATGAAGAACGGCTTGGCACAGCTATTTAGGCCAATTAATTTAACTTACGCAAGCCAAGCAGTTTATTAATATGACGGCGACAAAATAATTACGATTCGGGCGCGCTGATTATGATGATCAGTTTGCGCGGTTGCAGATGATGAAAGTTTAACAATTTAGATTTATTTAACGCTTTTACACAATTGTCGGTTTCCTATATACCGCGCTCAATTTCTTTTATAAACTATTTACTTCCATCTTCTCTAAATTAATAATAATTGATATTATTAGCTATTATGTTAGGTAATGGCTTAATGGTTTTGTAATAATCTTTGTTATTTTCGGATTTAATAGTAAGGTATGTTTTAATTTTAAAGAAGAGTTCGAGAAAAATAAAAAAGGTTTCGTTTTGGTATTGTGAAATTTTTGATGTTCTTTTGTATTTAAGTAGAGGGTCTCGTTAAATATTTACGGAAAATTGAGAAATTTGGGATGATTGCGGAAATAGCTCATTAGTCTACGGAGATTGTGAAATCTGAGATTACTTTTGCTTTTGACCTGTAGAAATATTACTATTCATGGTATTACTTTTTAGAAATCTACAGACCCGCTTTGTTAGGAAGAAATAAATGTTGTCAAATAATTTTATTTATCTTTGGAATATTCCATAAGACAATTTAGTTCAGAACTTCTTGTTAAATTTCAGTATCGTGTTGGAAAACTTGTTAGACGACCTCTAAAATGTTTATTTTTATTCGAAAATTTTTTATACTAACGAAACTGTCGAGTAGGGCTGTTGTTCGGGTCGACCACATGTGCAACAGTTCCGCCACAGGTCATAATTTGTTTTCAAAATAATAATACCGACTAAAATAATGGTGAAAAGCATTGTATTGTGCGTCTGAAATTAGAGTTCCCACACTTATACTTATAAATATCAGCAAAGACAAGACTATCTGGTTTGTAATCGATTAGCCTATGATATTGTATTGTTTGTGCATGTCGTTTTGTTATGGATATTCTGGAACACGTGTGTAAACAGGTTGGACAATTCATGGAATACCGCTGTTTGTCACATAAGAAACTTAATAGCAGAATACGTTTCGGTGTACACTTTACTTAACAAACATTTACCATTTACTCGTATGTTTTTATAGAATTTTACATACATAACATAACTCGGTTGGGCTTGAAATTACGTATTGCAAAATTTCGTATATCAAAATCCCGTAATATATTATAAAAATTCCGTAATGTTGATAATAAGTGTATGTTCAGTGAACATGATTCATATTCTCGATTCCTTTTGAAAAGTCCAACTAAACCAAAATTGCAAATAAATTTTTCTTATCAAGCATAGCTGAAAGATAATTACTCGTAACTACTTAAACAATCAAATTGTTTAAGATGCTCTTGAATTTTCAATTGCATAACTTTCTCCATAACCTTTGAAATAATGACCCTAATGCTGCACCAGCACTTGTAGCACAATCCAATGAAAATGGTACTGGATCAAACTGCCTTCCTATGCAAGATTTAGCTACCTGAATTTACTACAACAACCCACACCCACAAAAATCAATCAAAATGCATCGAACTTCCTTCCTATGCAAGAAATAGGTATCGCTGAATTGTTACAACAGCCAATACACCCACAAAAATACATATGCATCTAATTAATTCGATACGTTATGCTTGATTTTTGTTGGTATGGCCTATTGCAATAAATTCAGGGATACCTATTCCTTGCAATTGATGGAAGATCGATGCATTTTGATCAACTTTTGTGGGTGTTGGCTGTTGTAATAAATTCTTGGGTACCTATTTCTCGCATGGGAACCAAGTTCGATATAGTCGTATTTTGAACGATTTTTGTGGGTGTGGGCTGTGTTAATAAATTCAGGGATACCCATTTCTTGCATAGGAAGGAAATTCGATGCATTATAATTGATTTTTGTGGGTGTGGGCTTTTATGATAAATTTAAGAGGTATAACCTTTACAGAGAAATATTGTTTTGAAGAGCTTCACTTTTAAGGGGCACTATGTTGTAATTTATTTTGTAAATACTTCTAGTATCACCCTCAGTACGATACAATGATTTTAAACGGTTGCTCTCATTTGTGATAGTTTTCTAGGGGTTTATTTATGCCATTTTATTGTAATTAATTTGTAAAAAATTCCAGAACCATCCCCAGCACTATACAACAAAAATTCACAAAAATGCAGAAGGCGTGGTGTGTCGAGAAATATCATTTTTTAAAAATTGCCCCCTTAGGGGTAATTTTTGGGGGTTTGAGCTATGCCAATATGTTGTAATTAATTTGTAAAAAAAACTCCAGTATCACCCCCGGCACGATACAATGAATATTAAAAAATACGAAAAGTTTGGTGTAGCTACTCTAATGCCATACCACACACGAATTGCAGGATAACGGGACCTGTAAAAAATTTTCTAACTGTGTAACAAATATGTAATTAATTTGTAAAAAATTCCAGTACCATTTTCATTGGATTGTGCTGTAAGTGCTTAGCATTAGGGTCATTTTGAAAGAGCCAGCTTTCCATACTTCCGGAAAAAATGTTTTTGTGAAAGACTGGTTGAAGATGAATGTAATGTGCGGAAAAAATAAACCTATAAACAATTTTATTATCTTAAAATTAATTGGTTTTCAGCTTTTAAATCCGATTCCATAGCACGAATAGCATTCAGCACCATAAATTCATCTACACAGTCAAACAAAAAATAGTTACTGTCAACGAATTTACAAAAATCCAAATCTGGCAAAGGTAGAACACATACCGCACCCCCAAATTTGCTTAACGCAATTAAAATATCTTCGGCAGATGAATATTTGTGTTGCCTGATGAAGATACAATTCTAAGGTTTATCAAGTTCTTCCAGGTTACCCTCGAGTTACACGCATTACCAAAATAGAAACTATGTTTTGCTTAATTAATCAATTTATTGGTTCTGTTACTTAGAAACTTAAAAGAATTAAAATTTAATTCTAAACCATGTTTTCTAAACTTTTTAAACCAAGGTGCTATTGAACATTTATTAATACTTATAGCTTTCGGGGTACACACATATTTTTTAGATATAAGAAATTATAAGTAAATTCTTAGATAAAAAATCAAATCATGGTCAGAAATGGCAGTAACTGCACATTGTCCATAAGATAAAATATTTTGAGCATCAGGCTCAAACACAACAATCAAATGAAAGAGATCATCATGTCTCGTTGGGCCAAATGGTAAAATGTATAAATTATGTATTTATGAAAACAAATATTTAATGTATTTCCAATTAACCTGTTGGAGTTAATATCACCCAAGCAAACTACCTTTTTATACTCCGACAAATACTGGGTAAAAATGATGTTCAAATTATCAGAATCTACAATTACAACAGGCGAAGGATTATAAATAACCAGCGCAAGGATTTTACCAAAATTAGTTATAAGTTCTGAGGCTAAAACTTCTATACATCACCCAACGATCATAAATTCGATCACCTCTCAAAAGCTGAAGCCAAGTTTGTGAAGCCAAGTTTCAGACAAAGCGAGAAAGTCAAATTAATGCAGATGTAACAGAATAGCAATATCATTAAAATGTTTATTTAAGCTACGTACTCGTACGTTTAACTGGCCAAATTTTAATGAATAATTTTTATTTACCCGCAAATTGTTACTTGGAAAAGGTTTATCGCATATTCGTATAAAATGATATTCTTTAAGTTAGTACAGTTAGTTAAGTTTAGTACTGTTTTTGACCGTTTCCGACTGTGAACTCCAAAATTTGGCTCGTTCAGGTTCAAGAGTCCGAAAATTTGACGAATTAAAGCTACAAACAAAAATTTCAATTAGGAAAGTATCAGGATTCGTCACCTTCTGGCGTAATTCTTCATTGATTCCTAATTAAATCACGCGTACTTTAAATTATTATTCTGATTGAAATATTTTGGAATCAAGCACGCATTGGACATTGCTAATATATTACTATCAGCAGTTTCGGTGGCAAACCTTAAGAGGTGTAACCAAAACTTCGGTGGAACTGTTTTAATATTAATATTAACAGGTAAGTTACTAATCTCATAAAGTCTTTTGTCATAATTGTGTGTTGGCAACGTGAGCAACGGAAGATGTATTTCCAATTTGTGGTCGACTAACCATCGGAATTAATTCAGGTGGCCCCGAGGTTCGAGAGGAAATCAATCACATCACAGAACTTGGTGCAAATGAGGATATATTAGACTCATCAGTTACTGTTGAAGACATATTTGATGAGGTTTTACTTAAACTTAGTCCACATTTGCAAACAGTACGTGTGAATGAAGCTCCCACTACAGCAGAATTGCTTGATGTCGATGCTACCGATAACACAACAGTAAGGTAGTTAGAATCTTTTTCAGCACATCTAATGCCTCTAATATCAACTATTAGCATTCTATTGGATGAAAATTCTTTCAAAACATGACTTATGAGCGTTATTTACAGAGGGATCCGCAATAATAGTGCAAAATGTTCGATTGGTCATAAGATCACGACACTCATCAGAAAACCAACAAATGTCGGAGTATTTAAGACGGCACTTTATAACCGAGCGATCAACATTAACACATCCATAATGGAAAGGCCAAAAACGAGAACATATTATTTTATCCTTTCCCACATTAGCTGGCCACTTAACACAATTCATTATATATATATGGAAAATATCGTTACACACGATATAATAGACAAAAAATATTGGGTTGGGCAAAAGAAATCCATTATTTTTTCGCTAGACGGCTTTTGTGACATATATCTCGTGATGTATTTATCGAAGTGGACGACACTTATACTCGTTGGAAAGGGGGATACATGTACTAAAAAATTATTTTGTTATTGTTTTGATTGATAAATTCAGTTGTGAGTTATAGCATGTCAAAGGTGGAGGTAAATAAAGATACAATTCGCTATATTTTACAATTTTTATTTTACAAAGATGCACCACGCACTGGAAGGTCTATCGAGATTATTGAAGTAGATCGGCATGCGAGCTATCGTAGCATCGCTTAGGAGTTGAAGATCGACCACTAAACAGTTTTGAACTATTTCCGTAAAACTGGCTTCAAAAAGAACCTCGATGTTTTGGCGATGCACGAGTTGATGCAAAAAAACTTTATGGGCCGTGTTTTCATTTTCATTTTGGAGCCATTTTCGAAGCTGGTGGTGACTGGTGACGATACGATGGGTATCAATGGGTTACATACGACAATGTCAAGCGGAAACGATCATGGCCGAAGGCCGGCGAAGCAGCCCAAATGGTGGCCAAACCATGATTGATGGCCAGGAAGGTTTTGCTTTGTTTTTGGTGGGATTAGAATGGACTCATCTACTATAAGTTGCTGCTCAATGGCCAAGCCAAACGTTCAATTCGGACCTGTACCGACAACAATTGGACCGGCTGAAGGCAGCAATGGACCAGACGCTGCTAGAATTCGACAATAGGAGAGGCGTCGTGTTCCACTAGGTCAACGCCAGGCGTCACCAGTCCATGATGACACTTGATGAGGTTATTATGAATCCATCTTATAGTCCGGACCTGGCATCAAGCGATTATCATCTCTTTTTGTCCATGGAAAATGCTCTTGGAGGTGTAAAAATGGCCTTAAGAAAGGTTTTTGAAAACGGCTCTTTCAGTTTTTCGCTAATAGGGCCAGGTCGTTGGGGAGAAGCGGCCTAATGAAATTGCCTTCTAAATGGCAATGAGTTTTCGAAAAAACGGAGCATATTTAAGCCAAAGCAAATGATTGTAGCCATGTTAAATAAAGCTCCGAAATAAACGTAAAAATAATGGATTTTTCCCCCCCAACCTCCATGAAATGATTTTTGGAAGAAGTTCTGGAATATGACCACCTGGGATGGAACTCAGGTATTTTCATCATATATATAATGACATTTCCATCATATATCTTTTCATCCACTATACACAATCCCATCATAATCGTTTAAGAAATGGCTGAGTTCCATTTCAGCAGGCCATATTTCAGAACTACTTCCAATAATAATTTTAAAATCCTATTTCCAAAATGCCTTGTTTCTACATGCAAATACATGAAACACTTAATATTAATATTACGGGAATTTATAATACTTTCCGGGATTTTAAAATACGCATTTTTAAAATACGGCATTTTGAGCCTCTCCCACCACAACTGTGTAAAATGTTTAACGAACAGTTTTATTTTTAGACAAATACGATCAAAATACTTAATAAATTATCATTCGTAATTAAGATCTAATATGTTACTATTATGAGCCAACACCAGCGGTAAGCTACGGTAATCTAAACAAACCAATACACAATTAAACAATACTGATCGTTCGAGCTAAAAATAACGGTGCTTTTGCCAAAAAAATTATCTTTAGCGACAAGGCCCATTACATCCCGTGAAAGTCACTGTTTGGTGCGAATTTGGTCTGGCGGAATCATCGGTCCGTACCTCTTCCAAAACGAAACTTGCATTGTCATAAGCAACTTCTTGTGATCTAAACTGGATGATATGGATAGCTATGAAATGTGGTTCCAACAGGAAGGTGCTACCTGTTATAGCGAAGTGGCCACTGAGATTGTGCGATTTATCGCCCTTAGAATTTTTTCTTTGGGGCTACCTTAAATCGCAGGTCTATGCGCAAATAAACCGTAAACAATTGATGCCCTCAAAGTCAACATATCGAATGCCATTCAGTAAATTCAGCCAGATTTATGCGACAAAGTCATCGAAAATTGAACCTCCCGAATTCGTGCCACTAAACAAAGCCGCAGCGGACATTTGAACGACGTTGTAACGATCGGCTGTACACCGTAAAACATACACCAGCTGTAGTAGAATATCCTTTGCGCCTAAGTGTTGGTTATGGTTTGTTTATGGTAGAAATTGTATGCAGAATTAATATTACTGGTGGCTCCTGTAAATCTTCAAATCGCGGACTGTTAGTTTACAAACTGGGCATTAATAGGTAACGATATGTTAGCTGTTAACATTTACAGAGATTTATTTATTGAGTTTAATAATAATTTCTAACTTCGCAATCGCCTTTTCAAACATTTTTTCCTGTAAGGCTTGATGTGGTAACGGGTCAATTCTATTCTTTTTGTGTAAATTAGTTAATTTTTGTTTGCGTTAGATTTTTTCTTTGTGGCACGCATAGATTTGATTTTGTAATATGGCCATTGTAAACGCGGGGTAACGGAACCCTCCCGACCGGTTTGTGCTACCTTTAAAATAAATTGTGCGTGCAACCACGCATTGCAATCGACCCAGGTCATCACGTTACCAGGTTACTACGTTATATTCCATATCTAATGGCTGTATTTTGGTCATGTGGCCGCCGCGGCTGGCGAATACAAGGCGTAAGCTGGTGGTCCATTTCTCGATCACTCTTCGCAGCAATTGCGGCCGTATCTCTCTAATAACTCGTCGAATGCTGTGTTCCAAGTATTCAATCGTCTCTGGTTTATCGGCGTAGACAAGTGACTTAACATATCCCCAAAGAAAATAATCTAATGGAGTTAGATCACACGATCTCGGTGGCTAATTAACAGGACCATTACGTGAAATTAATCTTTCATCAAATGTTTCTTTGAGTAAATTAATTGTATTCCGCGCTGTGTGGCATGTGGTACCGTCCTGTTGGAACCACATATCATCAAGATTTATGCCAGCCAATTGGGGTACAAAAATGATAGAAATCATGTCTCTATGCCGTTCACCGTTGACTGTAACATTCCGCCCATCATCGTTTTTGAAGTCATATGAACCAATGATTCCGCCAGCCCATAAAGCGTACCAAACAGTAACTTTCTCTGGATGTTATGGTGTTTCGGCAAAGCCTTGTGGATTATCTTCACTCCAAATCCGACAATTCTGTTTATTAACGTACCCATTCAACCAAAAGTGAGCTTTATCGCTGAACAAAATTTTGTTTGGAAAATCAACATTAATATCAATCTGTGCTTCAGTTCATTGACCGAATTGGCGGCGTGTGCGATGGTTGAATGGCTTAAATTCCTGAGCACAAGTTGAATTTTGCAAGCACGTAAACCAAGATCCTTATAGATAAAATTTTCCATATAGTGGATGGACACATCTCCAGTTGCTGAAACTACGTCGCATTGATTGACTTGGGTCTTCCTCAATGCTATGCTGTATAGCGACTATCGCTTGTTCGGCTCTGATGGACGATTATGACGGCCGTAAAATGAGGTAATGCAAAATGAGTTTGGCGAACAGAACCATTAGTTAGATAAAAAATTTCAACAATTTGCAAGCGTTGCTCTGGCGTGAGTTTATTCATTATGAAATGGCAAATAAAACTAATGACAAAGCAAATATCGGCAGTCAAATCGGTTGTCGGTTGAACCTATAAAAAACACTCGCTACAACTTGTTTTATTGTTGTAACGAGCATCCTTTATTAAAGAAAACCGATTGGGAATATAGCAATAAAATACCTTTCAATGAGAATGTGGCGCATACACCTCCATATAAGATAAGATGCCTGAATTTTAATCCCCGCACTTTATCGAAAATATAAGAATCCTGTTGGATGCCGCTTTTGTAGGAAATATGCTACTTGGCGTTGCCGGTTTACCATACATCACCGATATCTTCATAATTTGAGGATGAGCCTACGTAATCACCGACTGTTGGACCTTGAGCATCATTCCACTAACTATGAGGTTAACAACCTAATGAATAGACTGGCTAAATCTTGCAATGTTTCAGAGCATACATTTGATTTTAACTTATCGAAGGACAGCTACAAAAAAACCTGAAGAATAACTTTTAAATTTATACCTAAGATTTTTGCTTTTTGACTGATTCAATTAGAGATTGAGGTACTAATTTTAATGTACAATTGTAACAACAATGTTATAGTTTTATTTTTCAACATTTCGCTTTTATATTTTCAATTTTGAAATCTTAACTGTAATTTTTCTAAATCAATTTCTTTACATAAATAAAGAAATGAGTACCAAATATGTGAAGAACGTTTCATAAAATGACACCTTTGTCAAATTAGTCGCTCTCAAAATTTTGATATGTAAAGAAAATATTCCAGAACTTCCTCCAAAAAGCATTTCAAAACCCTATTTCCAAAATGCCTAATTTCTTCATGATTAATGCATGACACAATCAATATCAACATTATGGGATTTTTATAATACTCGTATTTTACGAGAATTTAAAATACTGGATTTTGAAATGCGGGTTTTTGAGATACATTTTGTCAATAGTGTCCGTTTTAGTGTGATATTAGTTACGCTTAGTGCCAAACAATAAGTTCTCGTCCGGCCTAAAATATAACTGCATTTTTATATCAGTTGCAGTTGTGTTTCGGTTTAACCCGCGATCAAAGTTTTTTTCGTTTACAAATAATTTAAAAACATTATTCAACAAAAAATTTATTTACTTTCAATTTTATTTTAAGTTCATTTTTTTAAAGCCATTAGTTCTTTAGTTAAATGTGAATAAAACCAATCTTAATGTAAAAATCTTTAGATCAAGACAAAAATGGAGGTATCGAGGTTTTTTCTTGTTCATGTTCTTTATACGAGTATCAAATTGGTTATTGTAGCCCCGCGCTAATCGTATTGTGGTATAAAAGTATCACGATATTGGTCATTTATATAATTTAGTTACATAAAAATTACGTAAACCCTAAACGTATAATACAGTTTTGTTACATTTTGTGGCGGCATATTATATTGACCCTTGGTAATAAAACTGTACGTTTTGTATATATAACTTATAATGTGCCAAACGGCGACGTTAAAATTATTTTAATAAGTCTTTTACCGACGAATATATACAGTTAGATTATAATCGAGTGAAAGTTATTAATAAGCTTCGCATAAATAAGGGAGAATTTTGTGCCTTCGTAACCGTATTTTACACAAATTTTGTATAAAGGAAATGCAAAATCGGGTTCGTCGCTTGCTCCAAAACTCTTTCGTTGTGTTACAGTAAATGCATATAATATAATTCACATCCCTCGAACGCACACATTTTTCACATGAAACAAGTCTAAGTGCAATGCAATTGTAATTAACATTTTATAAATTATGGTTGAAAACAACTTTCATTGAATTTATAATTAATTTGTTTACTTCATGATTTGCATATGTAATTTTTACGATTTGTTGTTGCTTTATGTATGCGACTGAATATGTTGTGCGAGGGTTGACAATACACAAATAGTTTTTGTTAAATTTACTATTTATTGTTACAGAAATAGTTTTGTTTTTATTGTTATTACAGTCGATTAAGTGCGCTCGGTGTGTGTAAAGTCAACTCATAATTTTCAGTTAATAAGCTCGCGATTGTGTAAAGAAAATGTTTACCACAGCAGCGTGACACATATTCCGAAATATATGTGTCAGTAAGAACAAACTATATATAACATCTATATATACAGATATAGAGCAAGAATGAAATATAAATTAAACGGATCTTACATACATACGACATATCTATACATGGTTTAAAGCGGAGTTTAAAAACAATCTAATTTCCCGTTTTTTGCATGATATTGTCTTAAAAACATTATATACAGACGTATACAAGAAAATAAAACTGGTTTGGCATGTTACCCTCGTATCTTATTCATCCATATGTAAATAAATTGATTTGTTGTTAACTGAAGTTGTTAAACTTATAACGAATGGTCGACAGGAATAAAATTTATTAACTTGGCTTAAATCATACGAACTTTATGTTGGCTAGCTAATTATGAAAAGTGAATAGTGTGGTATTTGTAATGTTAGATTTGCTTTCACTAAATGTTCCCAGTCGAGGGCATAAAACTGAAGGTTTTTCGGTGGTTTTATTCGGTATACGAGTATATACGCAGATTTATAACTGCTCTATGTTTGTATTATTTTCGTGGCATATTTAATAATTGTCCTTCGGTCAACTTGAAAAATTGCCTTAGTTTATTTTCTCTACCAAATTTAATGTGATACTCCCATTTTGGAAAAAAATTCATTCCCGTATCAAATGCAACTTTCAAAAGAATTTTTTCGAGTTTTATGCAGTTGACAGTAATTTTCTCCGATTAACTATGTAAGCCTGAAAACTTGCATACTTCTAAACTATTCAGAATGCGAGGCTTATCTTAAGTAGCCAAAAGCCATATCTTGGACACTTTTGAGTTTTGAAGTTGGTCCTAGTATTTTTATTAAATAAAATGTCATACAAAGGTTTAGATTGCAGCAAAGTGAGGTATGAGTTAAATAAGGCTTCGGTAAAATTTGACTGCACATTTAGAGTTTATCATAGAGAAATAAAATATTATTCATCCATGAGTTTGTTTTGTTTTTTGTTTAACCACTTTAAACTCTTTTTTTCTGCAGTCAAATCGATAAAATGCTTTGTTGAGGTTTTCCTTTGATCACTACAACTTTACTGATTGTGTTGTAGGTCGATTGTAAATACTTCAATTTTAAAGGACAGGTGAGAAATCCATGTTTACAAAATATGTTCATGGCGGATGTACTCTTTATAATTTGTGCAGAACCCGATCTAATTTCGAATCTTGCACTATCAAACATTTTTTCGTGATCGTATGGAAATTTAAACAAAATATGGATTCGGTGCAGAGGATACTTTACTTCTCCTCCGAAGTAATGCAGTTGCAATTCTCAAAAAGCTTTAGTCCTAGACTGATTAAAGCAGAATATGAACAGAGGTGTATCTGACTTTATATCTCCAGAAGAATTATTTATATCTAATGTAGCAGGAATCATCAGTTTACATATGCGCCTAGTTGGATTCGTCTTCTGCACTCGTTCGAAGTTTTAGGGCCCTTAATGTCGATACTAGTTTTTTCCACGTCATAGCGATCTTATTCTATAATTACGGGTTCCTTTGGGGTCAACGCCAAATATTTTGCTCTACCACCGAACTACACAATTTTGATTACTACTTATATAGTCGAACCTTGTATTTCGACACTTTTATACAATCCAATCAAATTCTCATTTTTTATTTTCTGGTTTCAATGCGTTAGATCCTCCAGAGAATTCATCTTATTCCAGTTATCACCTCGAATATGGGACGAATCTTGTTTGCAAAAGATAGGTATTCTTAAAAATCCTCTTACACGGTCCCCGCTTTATCATGGTAGGGAAAGCTACACGTTGAATCCGTTATATGCAAGCTATTCTTTTTCCGACAATTGTCTTGCAACTTTGACGATGTTTCTGGTACGATACGAAACGATGTATATAGGGTTCACAATCATCTGTTTCTATAGAGTCCCAATTTACTGGAAACAGCATAAAATAGTATGCACAAAATAGGGCTCTATGCGATTTCTTCAGATCACCAGATCACAAAAGGTTCTTGAACACTGTCTTCACTCAGATTTGTCAGAATTTTCACGAAGGACTCCTTATCTACTAGATTTTCCCTTTTTGTGCTCGGAAAGAGTGTCGTTGTTCTGTGTCAGAGTACTGGTTGATTTGGGGTAGTAGCAACTAATAATATTATTGATTGAGGCCCGCCGCGAGCAATTAGTCGCTGGGAATTATTATTATTTATTGATCAAATTAGTACAACATTTAGGGAAGTTACATTAACTTAAATTAAGACGTCTCGATAAATGGACATGAACATTATCACGTCCATTTATCCAGACGTCGTAATTTAAGTTGATGTAACTTCTCTAAACGTTGTAATAATTGGATACCCAATAGCCAACATGCAATTCTATAAGAAATCAATGAGAGATCCTCTTTATCGAATGGCAAACGTCAAGTGCCAACGCGTCTAATCGCTTTTCAGTCATATCGGATATTGACATTTCGGCGAGATGTGTTCGCATTCGCGACATTTTGACGCTTTACCTTTCTTTGTTTAGATTTTCTTCTTAAGCCAACCAGAGAGGGAAATATGGAAATATCAAAGGCAATTGTAATGTTGCAATTGCCGCGACAGTCATCATGGAAACAATACTGGAATTAATAACGGCGTTAAGCAACAAAACAGGGCAATGATGCAATTGTAATACGCAAAATCTCGATCAGCGATGTACTAGTTTAAACTATAAGCACGAGTAATTTGCGACGCAATCACAGTTGTAATGAATGTGAATTAGCGCAAGTTAAGAAGGTAAAATATAGTGAATATATTTAGCAAGTAAGTTCGTAACTTAATTCGCTGAGTGTTTTATTTGCAAAATCAGGCAGATTCAGTCCAACGTGGGATATTGCAAATGCCAGCAATTGTTTAAAACCTAAATACCTAAATACCTATACATTACCTACACAGCAGTTGAACGAAAGCTTCAGATCTTCGGCCTTTCAACCGAATGCAATAAAAACGAGCTGTTTTCGCGCTGTTTTAAACTGAATAGGACGCGGAAACAAGAAAGCGTAGATCGCAACAATCATCACCGATGCCAGGGTTATCAGGGATGTTGCTAGATACAACATAAAGTCCAGCTTTGCGAAGAAGAAGTTAAAAGGGAGGGAACCGGAGCGATTAATCACACAGAAACAACCATTTTAATATAGCCGCTTATTCCTGAACAACAGAAACCATCCTTAAACATATTGTTTCAAGATATTCAAATAAAATCAAAAATAGATCAATTCCTAATTAGACCAGCAAAGTTCAAAATTAGAGCAGCAGGGCGAGCAGCATCGTGCGCAATTAGCTGGAGTACGAGTGGCGCAAGGTGGCCATTTTGTTGAGCTACGTAAAGAACAAAGTACGCAATTGGCAGAACTACGAGCAGAGCAAGATGGTTGATTTTCCGGGTTTGACCAGAAACTCAACCAAATTCAGCATACTCAAGATCTTCAAATGAAAGAGCTAAGATGAGAAATAAAGTGTCTAGAGGTGAAATTAGTCGGCCAGCACAAGAAATTTCAACGACAAATCAGACAAGAGTTTGAAAATAAATTTAATTTGCCGCGGCTCAACACACTAATTTTGAAACTTCGAGGGAAAGCTGCAGATGTCTTGCAAACTGGATGGATTGGCCATTTTACAAGGCTGCCTGATACCCGAGGAATACAACATGAAAACAGCGGGAATACAGATAACAACAAAGTGTTTAAGAAACGACTTAGACCAGAGGCAAGTGCTCAGTACGCGATTAACATGTCAGAAAGCGAGAGAAGAGAGTGTATGGCAAGAAGACTCGAAGCACGAATTGGCTTATCAAGTGGGGGAAAAATTCTTGCGGGCCAGCAGAATATTTCAATACTCTTGACACCGGCAGTGGAGTTGATCGCTAAATAAAGAAAGAGAGAGAGAGAGAGAGAGAAAGAGAGAGAGAGATCTACAAGGTTGCAACGGATTTGAGATGAAGAAGTGCTGGAATGTGACGGGTGAGAGAAAGGATCACGGACATGTTGAGCCAGTAGCTGGAGGTGTCCAGAAAGACAAGAAACGACCGATTTGTTAAGTAGTAAGAGGCCGCAAAAATAATGTAGCTTCTCACGAAGAAGTAGAAGAAACCAACATCACAAGCGCGAGAGATAAAGCAGAAAAGCAGATCTCATGATGCCCAACAAGATTGAAAATTTCATACAGAATTGTCACGAGGATCAGCGATACAATGTATTGAATAAAACAAAATATGGGTGATGAAAGAAAAGTTGTATAGGTTCATAGATTACGACAATACAACAAGGTCGAGTTGTTTAGGTGTACACCACCAAGTGTTACTAACCCAAAGGTTGCAAGTTCGAGTCTAGCCAGAGCCCCAAATTTTATTGAGGCGATTATTGTTCTTAACACGCATCGATGCTGTCGATGATTGCGGGAATTGGATTTTAGAATGGCATTCCATGGGGAAGTGACTATGAAAATAACGAAAGCAATTGTGAACAAGAGCGGTAGCCATCCAGAAAAATACTGAAATTAACAACGGCGTTAATTATCAGGGAAATTGATGACGTGAATGTTCCCATAACCGGGTCCCACACCAGAAAAATTACTCAATATCACGCTATTACTTTACATTATTCTAATATACTGGTGTAGTATATATACCGTTTGAAAGGTCTTGGATCACACAATATTTTGACGATACCACTTTAGTTCTTAAATCCACCAGTTTAGTGCTGGTAGTTGATTTTTAGTTTATTATAAATTATATACTTGTCGTAAATCCTTGTAAAGGTCTTGAAGAATACTACAAATTTCGGAGATTTCATATGGTAAATCTTTTGAAAGGTTTTACAAAATTCAACATTTTTGTAATCAGCGTTTTAGTTGATAAACCCACCGATCTGGAACTGCTAGCTAATTATTGAGTTATAAACGTACGTATGTATATAAGTTATAAACCGTAAAGGTCTTGATGAATATCGCAAATTAACTTCGGTCTGTAAGACCAAGTTGTTGAAATCCTGAAAAAATCATGCAAAATGAACTTCGTACAAAACCACTTGGGATGGATATCTATACCGATTATATGTCAGGAACGAGTTAAGGGATTCGAATAATTTTCTTCTATATCCTTTCATTTTTAATTCGCAGAATTGGAAAGATTTTGGGAACTCTACCTCAAAAGGGTCGAGTACCTGCCATTTGGAATCACGTAAAATATCATCCAATACCACGTTATTGCTTTGGAATTGCCCCCTACTAATCGAGTAGTATATCGTTTGAAAGGCCTTGGATCAGACAACATTTTCGTTTGATTAGTGCGTAAATCCACCGGTTTGCCGCTCGAAGGTAATTTTTCGTTTATTATAGAATACGAGTATATGCTTGTCGTATATCGTTGAAAAGGTCTTGAAGAATACCGTACATGTTTTTAAATACTTTAGAACTCAAAACTACAGTTGTGGCGCTGGAAGCAGTTACAACGTTTATTATTCGTATAGAAATGTTGTAATCAGTGCCTAAATTCACAAATCCACCGTTTTGACGCTGGTATAGCTAATTATTCGACTATCATATAATATTTACGTTTAAATTGTTTTATGAGCTTACCAGGTATATAGTAAATAATTTTGTTTAACGAATTTGATCTGGGTATAATATGTAACAATTCCAAAATAGATCTTTTTCTGAATTGTTGTTGTTTTCCTAAAATGTTTACATCTTCCAAAACAATATTATGGTTGATGACTCTATTATGTTCTGAAAGTGCACTAATTTGATGAGAATTTTTATGGGGGGGTTAAGGGGAGGTTCAATGGGAGTTAAGCGGCTTGAGAGGCGCGGTTACCTTCAACGTGTTCGTAAATTGTTGAACTCGCTAACCTCTTGTATTTCAGAATTCTACTTATATCATAAAATTTAGTCGAAAGTTCTTAGGGTGAAGCTTGATACATTTCAAGGATGAAGGGGTCCCCCCTAATGGAATTCGGAGCAATAAAATAGTTTTTCTAATATTAATTCGCACATTTAATGATTCCGTTCTTTAACCTTGACATATAATACAAGTGTTTTAATAAGTTGTATAAACGAGCGATTTAAAACTATTCAGACTTCCAGAGGCTCTAATTCCACAGTTAGTTATACCACAGTTTAGTTGTTTTAAATACTAATTATATTAAATGATCATTATTTAAAGCTAATCTTTAAATCAATTTTGTATTATCGAATTATTAAACAGCTTGAACATTTTCTAACATAATAAACATAAATCATATAGATAATCTTAATTTTCAGTGGTAGCCGATAGAGTCAAATCAACGAACCGATTTTTTGCATCCAATATACATGAAACCACAAAATCTCAAAACTCAATGTTCTCGAGTCATGGTTTTCAAATAATGAATAATGATTAGTATATTTCTTCGCGCTTTGTAGTTATTAAAATATGATTGATATTCCTAATAATATGCTACATCATCAATTAATTCGCAATTCGCTTCCTAAACTTGTTAACTTAACAATCGAAATTAAGATCGATCCATTCTCTGATTTGTACAGGTAGACCTTCACCGGCATCCAAAATTGCCTTGATTACAACTTAATTGATTACTTCATCCTTTAAAATGCTGTGTGCGGTATCAAAATACTATTAACCTTTAAATTCAATAAATGTGCGATTTATTATAAATTACCACCATTTAGGCATTGCTTAATATGCCACTCTAATCGATCACACGTATTGTTATGGTACCATCTTGCATAATTCTAATGTACATGACCAAAATTTCTTCTAATTATGTATTCGTATAAAGTCGCAACGATTGAACTTTCTTTTCGACAAAATTACGCGATAAATAATAATCGCGGCGATTTAAGTGTTTCACGTTTTATTAATCGATGAAAATATTGTATGGTGTATAAATTGCAACACGAATTTCAGACAAAAATATAAATTAGACACCTTACAGCACTTTATTATATATCACAGTATTAGTTCGAAACAGCATTCTAAATTCCGATATACGAAAACACCATACGAACAAAAATATCGCCCACCTAGCAATCAAATTTAAGGCGACGCAATATTATTCTGTTTGTTTGTTGTCTTTAAGATACAAACCACAGAATTACAAAAAAAAAGTGACTGACCTTTGTATGAACAAGTTTTACTATTTTTGGTTATAGTTATATTATATTATGAAAGTAGTGTATTCCAAATATGATACCCCATCATCCATATATCGAGTACTCGACATAAAATGTATGTCACTTGAGTAACTGACGTTGACGTGTATTCGGTGGCGCTATGCCATATTTTTATGTAAGCATGCTACGATACCGCACCAAACGAAAGGCAGACCAACTTTATATGCTCGTGTATAGGAAATGAAGTAATATTAAACCGTGAAATCGAAATGGAGCGTACCCACAACTAATTAATCCAAACTTTAAAATCCCATCGATCATACATAAAGGAAAAGAGTTAAAATGTTGCAATGTGCATAGCCATCTAATCCAAAACCGCTGCGAACTTTCACTTTAATTGCTATGCGTATATCAATTAAAGAATGCATTGTACCTATTTACTTTCTCAAATTATGTTTAACAATCGGCATCTCGCGATGTACATCGGCATACGTAAATGATAATTACGATTTTCCTATATACGTGAGAGCGCGCGCATACATCGATATAGAAGAAAAATGAAAACTCCTGAAAATCAATCGCGCAATCGCAGATCATGCAAATCGTATAGATTATATTTTATTGAAGCATAACAGCATATACATTGTAATTTTTTGATATTCATAAGGCACACACACGCATATTATATAATGCCGCGGATTCGTGTGAGTGGTGCTTTATAACCATAATTTTACATAAAAAAAATGTAATTTCAATGCAATGAAACATACAACAAAATATTTATGATTTATGTTTGATTTATGCGAGCTGGGCGCATGTAACGGTATGTTACAATTTTTATTGTTTGATTTGTTAATTTCACTTTTCATTATTATTGGAAAATGTAATTTTCGCCCCCGTTGCATGCTTTTGGAGTACAGCGCGTGTGTGGCGTACATTGATATTATTTTGCAAACTAGGAAGTACAACGTGCCATTGACAGAATGGAACAGTATAGCAATACCAATCAGATCCTCATCAATCATATAAAATTGCTTCTGGTATTTTTAGAAATTCAAAACAATTTTATTTTGCTTGCTACCATATAATAGATTTAGTGGCACGTTGGCGGTCGTTTAAGGCATTTGAATTTGGCAGTTTGATGCTTTATTCGTTATAAATTCAAGTGCATGCATAATATTTAGCATTAGCTATTTGGCGGGTCAAGAAAGAAAGGGAAATGCGCTTCATAAAAGGTGTCTTTAATTTAGTCAGTGAACATGATTGAAACTAATTAGTATAAATTTCGAAATTTCCTTTTACAGTTGGTGGTTGAATCATTTGAATTTTCCAAATCTGGCGTTGTATTACGATAACACATAAAATAGAAGCTTTTGTTCAATGGAAGCAAGAATGGCAAAGTTAGAATTCAAGCGAAGATCAAATTTACAGTCTACTTTAATCGCCTATTTTGTAACCAATAAAATAATATTTATTCTTATTTCAAATGATAAACTGCTAGGCACTGAAACCTCACGAGGTAATCAGAACTTCGCCCTGAAAATTTACAAATTCGGAAAATACATGGGATATTGGGAAACATCACAAAATTCCAGAAGAAAATTGTTCGCAAAACGAACGAAAATTAAACTATTTATGATATGGAAAATGGGTCAGCCTCTGTTGATGAAAATTTCTTTTTGCATCCTGCCCCTATCGGGTTTCGAACCCGGTATCTCCCGATTTAAACGTCAAAGCTTTAACCACTGTGCCATTTGGTCGATATAGGAAAAAGTTGTTTTTAAAAATACTTTGAAACATTACCATAGGATTAATTTGTAACCAGCGCCAAAGCAATGAATTTGTCATCTAAAGTTCTGGTAACAAAAATGTTGCTTGGTCAAAGAAATTTCAAACGGTGTGCCCCATGATTTTGTTGTAAAGAGTCAATTGTAACTGAACCAGCGCCAAAATGATAGTTTTAATTATTAAATTTGAGATATTCAACTAAATTTGCGGCATTTGTGACATGCTACCTGTTCAATGATATGCAACACGTACTCGAATGAGACGAATTGTATCTGCCTCCAGCCTACAACGGTAGTTTTGAGTACCTAGGTGCTAGTGTACGGCATTCTTCAAGAAATTTTCAGCGACGTACGACAAGTATATATTGTACGATAAACAAGTACCAGCGCTAAACCGGTGGATTTAAAAAGTAAAGTGGTATCGTCAAAATTGTTGTCCGATCCAAGACCTTACAAACGATATTTTAGACCGCATATTAGAATAATGTAAAGTAATATCCTGTTATTGGCCTTTTGGTTTTTTAGGTGATTTCTTTTGACAGATACCCAATCCCTTTGAGGTACTGGCCCCAAAAGCTTTTCAATTCAAGATATTATTGATACAGACGTCCATCTATCAACACATACAGACGGATGGACACATTTTTTTACATTTTTGGGATTAAGTACCTTCAAAACGTCGTAAAAAGTGGGTTTGGACCAGGGTCACTTTCCATAATTTTTATCAGGGGTGCAATTACTTGATCTTACAGACCGAAGTTCTAAAACTAGAAAAGTCTTGGCTTATGTAATTGCAGAATCATAAGCATTTGGTCTTTTGATAAATTACATTGCTTTAAATACTTTATATAACTTTCTGTTGATGTTAAATAGGGAATTGTAATAATACTCCTGATAATTCAATGACTCGGGCTACTAATAACCGTACAAAATCACGACATAGCTGGCAACTTTTAAATCAAATTTTTATTGAACGTTAATTGGCCAAGTTTTTAATTGTATTGCCTTTACCAGTGAACAAAGCGTGTTTTAAAATATTGTGTCGAATTTCACTACAACGCGATATATTCCTTGTTGGCAGGGTGGTTAAGGTTTTCACCATCAATGGTAATCATATTAAAGGTTTCTAATAGCATTTCGAGTGGCGAAAAATACTGGAATAACAAAAACAATTGTAAACGGCGGCATTGATCATCAAGGAGAATACCGAAATTAGCAATGGTTTTAATCACGACGATAAGAGTACACCGAAAGACTTGGTGGGTTGAAATGTTCGGAAATATAATAACTATGCGGTAAATGGAATAATCTTGAGCAGAAAAATTCTATAGAATTTTTAGTTAAACACGGTAAAACGGATGTGAGGCAATTAATAGGTTGTCGAGTATCGCTTAACTCAATAAATTGTTAGTTAGGAATGATGACTGCAAACTTAATTCTCTTTGTTTATCTTGTTGCTTCGTCAGCCCACATCTTTAGCTCATTGCAATTTGATCCACAAGCTTATTACGTACGCAGCACTGGAATTTATTCTGTTTTGCATTGGACAAGCTTCTTCATTCTCATGAGTGCGTGACGTTTGGCTTTCTTCTCAGCTCTTGGCGATGAAGCCGTGACATTTTTATACCTAAAGCCGGTAAGCTATATAGTGTATTCTTAAACTTTCCGAATTCCGTAGAAAGGATTATTGTTTTATTCGGGATTATCTTTGTATATAACACCACTAATCTCTATGCAACCTGCTTACAGATATGATGCAGTTGGAAAGCCCTGCGGAACTGAGCTGCGCATGAATTTGCTATTAAGATTGAAAAATCATTTAGCAAATAATTTCTCATGGGCATATTCCTGAATTTTGCTTGAACATTCTATAGTACTTTTTTGGTACGATCTTAGTATTGATAACACTATTGTGAAGTGGGTTGAAGTTGGTTAGTTTCTCTGGCTTAGTTAGTTACGGTGGCTTTTGATTATTGACGATTTTCTGGGTTAAGTTTCAAAATTCCGGTTGTATCGTTGAGACTGATGATCTAGTCATTATTAGGAAAACACCTAATTGTCGTATCATGATTTGTTGAAAAGGGCCTCCACATCAACTCATCAAAATCTGACTTAGTCGTTTTGTTGACTTTCGTTTTTTGGGAGTGGAGTAAAGCTCATTCTCTCCTAAGCTCAGCTTGTTCTGCTGCCTTCAGAATTCAATGCTGCAGACTATTTTTAAAATCTGATATTTTGAAATCTACCTCGGTGAACTGAAGACGCCTGGTAAATGCGACTCATTTTTGTACCGAATATTTGGGCTCCCGTTTAACTTCAGAACTACTTTGACCTTGAGGTCGCTGATAGTCAGGCCAGAGGGTGCTCGCTTCTAAAACTTACTGACTCTGAACCGGTTGTAAGGTTCATGGATCGTATGGAATTGATAAGATAACCGTAGTACAATCCCAGGTTTGCATCATGGTCCGTTTATGGTTTTGAGTATGGAACCTTGTGGGATCCACCCATTAAAAAATAAATAAAAATTTATTAGTATTTTTTGAATTTTTTGTTGCGATATTGTAACTATCAGAGCTCCTGCACTCAACGCGCGATCCTTCAAATAAAAGTTCGATAAACAGTTTCTCGCTCGGCTACCTCAATTCGAAGTTGCGGCAGCTCCGCCGTAAACATATGTGCATTGATCATTCCTCTTGTTACCTTTCCTGGCTAACGAATAGTGGTATTTTCTGTTTTACTTCTTCAGAACATTTACCAGCATTAATCTGTAGAATACGCAGAGTTCTGTAGCATCTCTGCGGTGTTGTAGGCTATCTAGAGTTGTGTAATACTCGGTTAGCACGCCACTGAATCCTATCCAAAAACTGGAGGGTAATAACATATGCATCACTCCAAATTTGACCTTTAGTGATGTACCTTGGTTGTACCTTCGCATTCTTCCAGGCGTTTGGCTATTTACCTTGCTTTTAGAAAAGGAGAAATTTTTTAGCTAATATTTGAACCAAATCACTGGCAAACTCCTTCAACATTCGAACTGGAAGTCCCTCTGGTTCGGTAGCTCATTTACGTCCAGTGTCTTTTTCTCAACACAACTTCCTCCGAGATGTTGACGAAGTCCTTTTTGGAATCACAGTACGGAATTGACGGGGGCGCAAACTCATTAACCCAGTAAGTCATTCTGCAAATATTGATCTATCACCAAAGCATCGTATGCCCATTTCAATGCTGAAATGGGTGTATCAAAATATTGGCAACCGATGCGAACAACTGGTAAAAGTTACGATGGTTTTTCAACATGGAAGCGACGTTCTTATTGTCGGCTCTCTCCGCTTCCTTAGCACAAATGTTTTTACAAGTGTTTCGTGTGGCCTTATATTCTTTGAAAGAAATTTCCTTGCCGGCGGCTTCGTTTGAAAAAATCTTAACATTTAGATAGGGATTGAAAAATGAAGATGGGATATATATTCATTCCATGGAGCAGGGTCTCATTGAAATTGGAAACGGCGTCATCTATTTGATGGTTATAGAAACAATAGCTTTCCCAAGACAAATATTGGAAAAATTAGCAAATAATGGAAAGGCGCTTTGGCTGCTGTCTGTCTATTTTTTCGGTTATCAGGTTATCAGTTTATATGGTCAGAAATTCCAACTCCAGCCTTGACAAGTGCTTACATGGTATGGGGGATGGTTGTGAAAATATGAACTCTTGCAGAAGCCTGACATTCAAATGCTTCCGCTTTGTGCCCAGCACAATTATGATAGTGACGGATTTTTCATAAAAATTGAAATTCATCATTTTGGTTTCAATGGATGCGTGAAAGTTCGTACAAACGAGTAAATTGTGATTTATATAAAACGATTAAGTTAAATTTTCAATGAATTTGACGATTCTTCAAATACAGGTAACTCCCAATAACTCACATTAAGTGTACTTTCGAGTTAAAAATAATCTGAACTAACTGAAAACCATCATCACTTGAAAAGTCATAGTGCAGAGAGTCTTTAGTATTCTCAATTCGCATAAAAAACATATTAGATGAGCTTTTGAGCATATTAAACATCCTTAGCCTCTACAACTTTTCAGGGATGCTGACTTCCTGTTAGTTTGGTTCTGTATTAACCCTAAAATATATTTAAATTAAAACAAGCTAAATTTTGCATATATTTAGGATTAAATAACATCTTAAAAATTGTGTACACAAGTATGAAGTTGGTCCTAAACCTTCTAGGAAATAGTTCATAGAAATGCACAAATCTTACCTTGGTCATTCGGCCATTTTTTATGTTGAGCATTAAAGTCACCAACTTAAACTAATTCGCAGTAGGGATGATGGTCGCAAGTGTCATTACATTACATCTAACAAACCATTGAAGAAATTCATGGTTTCTGAATCCGTCCGTCTGCTTGGGGGATCACCACAAACTAATTAAGAAAAGGATTACTCAATGCATTACTCTTTTTACACCAAATGTGTTATAACATTTAAATCGTTATACCTATTGCAACAGGTGATCTCTGAAACTAATAACCGAACAAATTTATTACCAACGCCAACATTTTTTGCATCTTAATTTGACACTTAACATTATTAATCAAATCCAATGACAAAGCAATCGTCCAAAAGTATAAACCAATACCTGGTGTAAAATAATGAATAACACGTTTAAGTAGGCGGTAAAATTCTAGCAATTTCTCGAATGCCCGTCATATTATTATAAATGAGCGTCGAGGCGAGAAAGTGCATAGTGGACGAATATAATTTTCTTGAAGTCCTTTCCGTGATATGAAGGCCATCATATAGTACAATTTCAATAAAATTTCCATGAAAATGTTCATTAATCTCGTCATCGCATTGTATGCACTCTTAAGGTTATAACTTGCCATTTTACAAAAAAAAATTTAATAGTTATCTTGAGAGTCGCACCTAAGACAAACGTAACCAAATAGAAAATTAATGGTAATTGCCCACTGTGGTTTCTTTATCACTAGAAACAACATCTAATATACATAAAACGGTAAACCACGATATCATATTATCGATGACAACAACAATTTGTGTAAAACAAACAAATAAAATGTCTTAACAGAAATAAATAAGAAAATTGTGATTTTATGTTAATTTCGATAAAACATCATGTAGCTACAATCTTTATAAGAAGTTCAATGTCTCAATACGTAATGCCATTTAAGACATAATATGATGAAATTGACTTTTTGGAGTATTCGCGTGCGCGCGCGCATTTTGCCGCCTTTTCATATTTCGTTAATTTAAAATTTAACATTTATACAAGTTCAATTCCGAAACGAAATCTATTTGTAAAAAAAAACTATAAACTATTGTGGTACTAACTTTACCGTAAATTGGACACATCTAAATACCGTGAATACGCTTTTAAACACAAATGACAATAGGAAAACCTAATTTGAAATTTTTAACAGTTAGGTCCATTGTTAATTTTTGTGTTTGTAAAATGGTCAAGTATATATACAAACAATACGATGACAAATCTCTTTACGATTAATTTATTTTCTAAATATGCTTAAAGAAAATATTTTTTTGTCGAGAAGATTAAAAGTTTTACGCGCCGTGATTTAATTTCGAAAATGAGTTAATAAATTATAATTAAAACGTATGGATGGATGGATGCATCGTGCGTTGCGTCACATTATTTTTATATATCTTAGTTTTAGATCTAAGACGATGGTCATATAATTGTTACATATAGGACCGGTTTATTATGGTGTTATATATTTTTGGTTGATTGTGAAAGTGGGCGTTCTATTTTACCGCTTAAAAGGTTAAATGCATTTTTACGGACAGAGATATATGCATATATGCATACGAAAGTTTTTAGATACCTACGGTTTAAAATATGCAAATTTTAAATCTACATATAGTTTTTAACCGTTTTTGAATCAGTTAATAAATGTACCTGGATATTCCATACCGCTATAACTATCTTTCTAAAGTAAAATAAAATATAGTGATCATGAAAAGTTTTGACTTCATTATATCGCCGATGTCCGAAAAGTGGTGTGTGCGATCTGTGTTCTCTCTACAACTCAGATGGATTCGTTATTTTGAGCTTTTCCTGTAGATACGAACAACTTTTAACAACACCACATCAATCGACCTTTGCTAGGGCTAATTCACATTCCGGCTTGCAATCCAATAAGATTTGGTTGCAAGATAGGATTTAAAAGACTGATTACTAATTAATTTTAAATACAGAAAGATCATCGAAACTGGGTTAAACTAGGATTTAGAAGGCTCTCTCTATATGGAATCAATCAGCCTTCAATCAGTTTTCTTTCAGGAACAACAACAATTGCGATCTTTCATTTAATTTGTTTGCATTGATCTATTTTGTGGGTTCATCTCAAGTGTGTTTTGCGATTTTTATAAATAATATCGATCAAAGAATTTGTCTCAAATTTTGTATTGCAAATCGAATTTCGTGTGCCGAAGCTACAGAAGGCTTACGGTGAATCGACGAGTGACACAGTGCATTCAAAAGCGGTCGAGATGTGGTGCAAGATTTGCCTCGTTCTGGTCGCCCTCAACTGAATGAAGTTAACATCAATAAAGTGAAGGAAATGGTGACGAAAACCCGTCATTTAGGTTTGAGAGAGATAGCCGTTGATCTTTCTGTATTTCACAAATCAATTCGTACTATTTGTACACGATTGTTTTTGACTAGTTCCGGAAGACCTGAATTTTCTTCAAAAGCTCAATCGCGTAAAGGACACTGAAGATATGCTAGACCGTGTTAATTCCGACCCCACATTCATAAAACGAATTATAACTGGTGAGAAGCCATGAGTTTGACATGCAAATCAGTCAATAAACTTTGGAATGACGGCTTCCAACTGAGCCGAAATCGCAAAAACCACCAGAATCTGGAATTCTTGCCAGAAGGTCAGACGGTAAATAAAGAATATTATCTGGGCGTTATGCGTCGTTTGAGAGAGCAAATTCGTGCATTTTGCACTCCTAACGCACCATCTCACAAGGAACGAATTTCTGTCACTAAATTCAACAAATATCTTCAAACAACCACCATATTCACCTGATATGGCTCCGGCCGACCTTTTCTCTTTCCAAAACTCAAATTACCACTTCGAGGCACCCGTTTTCAGTCGATAGAAGACATAAAAGAGAATTCGCGGCGAGAACTGTACTCGATTCCGGAAAATGCGTTTGAAAATTGTTTTGATATTTAGATTATTCGTTGGCATAGGTGTATTATTTCGGAAGGGGCCTGCTTTGAAGGCGATACAATAAATATGAATGAATAATAAATATTTTATGTTTTATTGACCAATTCCCGTTACTTCTTTGACAGAATGTATATTGCAGAAGGGTCAACACTAGAGGTTTACGTTTCAAGTTACTAAACCACATAATGAATGTATGTACAGAATCCTCAGCAGATATTTAAATGCTGCAGAGAGGCCAGGTCGCATTGGATGACAATGGAAAGATTATTTTTTCGTAGTGATTTATTTGAATTCAAAAAACAACCATGTCCTCCAACCTGCCATGGGGATTGTTACACAAAAAAGTTCAATCATTCGGGCCTTAAAAACTCTTGGTACGAAGCTACACTTGTCACTAGATTAGAAGCCGAACATGGTCTTGAGGCGTAAGGATCGGTACATTTTTAGAACCTAATTCCCTGTCGCACATTAAACAAAAATTACGATTTGTACCTCGATAAATGATATTATTAGTGCAAGAATCGTACAAGAATACCAGTTTCCAGTTTCTCTGGAAATTTTCATGCCGTCTCCAAAAACAGAAATAGCTGAATTTTTCATTAAGTGGTCGATATTTTTTAATTCTTTTTTTTATTTAATTGGCTTCAACCCATACAGATTCCGCACTCAATATCATATTAAGGGCTAATGTGGCAAACCGAGAAGAGCCTTAAGCAACTGAATAAGTTTGAGCCAAGTAGTTTGGCATAAGAGTTTAATGCCGGAGCCAATTTTGTCGAAAGCCGAACTACTACCGTCTTTAGGACCTGGTCCTTTATATCTGGTGGACATCAAACAAAACTCAATCATACAATATTTAGTTTTGCGGCCACAAGAAGTATCCATCCATTGTTGAAAAATAGTGGAACAGCAGTCTCAGCACCGTGAACTTTAGTCGTAAACCGACTTTAGCTGAGAATCTGTAACTTCATTACAGATGTTGGTTGAAGTTGGTTGAATCTTTAGCGAATTCAACACACCCTTACTACTAAGTGCCCATAATAAAGGTTTTATTCTCTTCAGAAAAATTAGAAGCTAGAACAAAACTTCCCGCTTAACAGCTTCTCAAACAAAATGCAGAGCAACATGTTATGCTTAGAATAAAGTAATTCGTATACGTCCATTTCAAAATGAGAGACGAGGAATAATAATAGAGAACGAATAGAGAAGTCGGAGAAGGATTAGAAAAGTTGTTGGAAATCGAATAAAATATTCAGATATTTACCTGAAGCTGTTAAAATAAAATCGTAACTCGGAGAAGCAAAACCTGAAAGGATATCAGGTATGCTAGGGAGTTCGTCAATTACATAAGACATAGTAAACGCCATACAGTGGTAGAAAACCACGTCCTTTGGCAACTTTGATATAAAATGGAGAGTAATTCAACTCAACAATAAGAGATTTGATCTAAGACTCTTTAGTATCAAGATCGTCTTTAGTATCCAGAAATTCGGACATTTGAATCAAAACTAACTTGCTGCTGCACCAGAATATAACTGGAAGATTAGTTCTGAAGGGTTGCCATCTGGTTAAATCTCTGTAGTAAAAATACCATCAGCACCTAAATATTTAAACTAAGCTCTGGAATCTTACAAAAGGTGCTATTATGGAAGCAAAATGGGTGAAAAGTAAGTTGACAACTTTTTGTATGTCAGAGATAAATCTTCTTTGCCAAAGTTTTATTAAGCAACCACAGATAGACTCACAGAAATTGTTCAACGATCTTCTGTATGGGCTGACCATAAGATGTTCTGTTCTTAATTCTTTTGAGCCATGATGAAATCGTTCCAATCGCCTTCAAATTTGGTTTTTTTAGTTTTTTTTCCAGTTTGCCGGTGACTTTTTAGACGTTTAAGGTAAGAATCCAATAAAGCTCATTATGGAGTTAGTATAGGGAAACGATTTCGACCGAAAATAACTCCTAATCGGAAATTAATTTTTCGATACAATTTAGGAGATGATCTTCTTAGATTAATTTCGAAGGATAAGCATTCATGATCAGATATAAAAATATCAAGCGTTACCTTCTAATTTAATAATCATTCATTGATATAGAACACTATCTGATTTCAACTTCATTGCGCTATGCGAACATTTGCTGAAAGTAGCAGAATTAGTAGAATGGAAGAATTTTGTTTAATTTTTGGTCAAAGTACTTCAAAATTTCTAAGTCGGTAGGGTTGCTTTAGAAAATTCATTCAAATACTTAAGGATACAGAATTATAACTGAAAATTCGTTTTGAGGTTTCATATTTTCGAACTGGCGTTGTTTTGGATGTTGTTGCTGAATTAGAATAAAAATCCATTTTGAGTTTTCGAATTTTTGTTGCGTTTTTTGGTTTGTTGGGTACATAGTTTGTATTTTGGTGGTTTTCGGGGATTCCCACTTTATGAAAAGTAATTTCCTTATTCATTATTATGCCATAGTGATTTACTATACTTGTTACTTTCAAGTAAGTACATATGTAATTTATTAATTTTACGGACATATTTCAGTAGTTATAGCGTCAGTTTTGGGAAAGAGTTTAAGGCGGTTTACATAACATAATATGTTTTCTTAACCATTCAAGAACGAGATGGAATAAAATACAGGAAGCTGCAAAATCGGCGGTAACATCCATAGTTGCTAAGGCAATGACTCGTGCAAGGAGTGGATAACTGATCAAAATTGCTTGTAATTTGGATTCAAAACCAGGTTGCATAGAAAATTCCATTAAGCAAAATGATAATTCAGACGAAAGCGAAAAGCTTATTCGACACTATAAAAAGTGAATCATCCTGTAACGAACCGTCAACCGATAGTGCTAATGACAAAGATGAAAAATTTGAAACTAGTCAGGGTTGGTTTGAGACATACAAGCTCTTAAAGGCGAAGCTGCTAGTACTGATATCGTCGCTGCAAACCGTTTCCCAGTCGATTTAAAAGCATTAATTCACGATGGATGCTATTCGCCTAAACACGTTTTTAATGTTGACGAGATCGGCTTGTTTTGGAAAATGCTCCATAAAAGACTTTCATATCCAAAACTGAAAAATCTGTATCTGTCTTTAAAGCTAGCAAAGTTAGAATGCCTCTGCTTCTGGGCGGTAATGCCAATGGAGATTTTAAGTTTAAACCACTCCTTATTTACCAGTCTGAAAATCCTAGAGTTTTGAAGGGTTATTCAAAGGATCGGCTTTCTGTTCATTGGCGATCAAACAAGAATGTCTGGATGACAGCATTGTTATTTAAAGCTGGATTTCTATATATGCTATTCCTGAAATTAACGTTTACTGTAGCAGAGAGAACTTGGACTTCAAAGCTTTGGTTCTTGTAGATAATGCTCCTAGCCACCCAGTCTATGTTGATGAATTACCCGAAAATGTTATATTTGTATTTTTACCACCAATCACCATGTCTTTAATACAACCCATGGATCAGGGAGTAATATCCACATTTAAAAGTTATTACCTACGACGAACATTTAAGCTGCTTTTAAGTGAAACTGATGGAGAAGACAAACCTACCATGCAAGAGTTTTGGAAAAAATTTAACATCAAAACATAAGAGAGAATTCCTTAGTTAGTTCAAGATGTTGTTACCTCAGCTAGAAATTTTGATTTTGAGGGAATGTATGAGTTGGACATAGACGAATTGCTAACATCAAATAACCATGCAATGACTAACGAGGAATTGATGCAACTAGATTTACAGTTAGCTAACGAAGAAGACAGTCCGCTAGAATTACCTGAAGAAAGAAATTTAACATCAAACCTGCTTTTCAGAGTCATGAGTTTAATTGATGAAGCTATCGAGATTTTAAAAACAAACGATCCTGACAGCGAACGAAGTAGTAAAGTGTCTCGAGCAGTAGCTGACGATGTTAATTGTTACAAGGAACTTTATGTTGATTTAAAGAAAAAAGTTCAGCAAACATTAGACAAATATTTTGCTAACACGTTATCTATACACTTGTTGGACTAGCGGAAATAATTTCTATTTAAATTTTTATTATTATTTTTTTGAATTATATTTTTATGTGAATTAATAAAGCTTGTTATATTTCCGTTATCAATTCTGCATCTTTATACCAAAAATCACAAAAAACTTTTGCTGGAACATATCTTCTGTATTTACATGGCTTTCTACAGTAAATCATAATTTACTCAGCGTCGTTTCACTTTGCATCGTATTTTTTTGAAACATATCTGCAACGCAAAGTGCGGTATTGGCTGGTTTTTAACGATTTTAAAATTTCCATTTTTCATTCGAATTAGTGTAAACATATGCAATATACGTACAAACCTAGGTGGTACCACACTAACCACGAAATAGCATCCATTCCAAATTACGCATATAAAATTTATTTAACGTGGGCGTTGATAACGATTAACACTATTTTAGTCACAACATTGCAAACAACATATTCGATCGCACCAAGTGGTTTTATATGTATTTCGATTTCCATTATATATAAAGAATCAAGAGTTTATGTATGTAAATTTCCATAAAATCGGTAAATTATGACTAAAACTGAACTAATATTCCGACAACTAAACGAATCGAGAGAAAATCAGGTATTAGATTTAGATATAAATAGCTACGAACAAGGCAATAAAGTTAATCAGCCATAAAATTTATTATTTCAAAAATATAATTTTAATATTTTCTTTGTAAGTATTTAGAATCAAACTGGTGTTGAGCTTAAATTCCACTTTTGAAATATGGCACAGTAGTTTTTTAGCTCAAAACTCCATAAGTTGAAAAATCGGTTTGAAAAAAATTGGTTGATATTGTTATAAATTTTCAGTTTCTATAAATACTCGTATATGTATTTTACATGTAACGAGCATAAAAATATTTTCCTATTGTTATGGTCTCATATATGAACATACAAGAAGTTTGGTTTATTACATACAACTAAAAAGTATACGTACAGCACGATTAATGGTTTGTTGAGCTTAAAAGTGAAATCGGGTAATGAAATATGCGCACTATGAATTATTACGAACTATTTTGTGTTTCTATTTGTTTGTGCCAGAAAAAGTGAATTTGTTAATAATATTTTTTGGTAATGTTAATTAAATGAAACTATTTTTGGTGCACGTTTCGGTCGGTTTTGAACTTCTAATACAAAAGTAACTTAGTTTATATTACGCCTTCATTTTGTTGTGGCTTACTAAACGTTAATTTTTACAGCATTAAAGAACTGCGATATAACCAAATTGTGTTTAGAGTTTCGACTCTCTTCAAACAACTGTTATCAGAGGAGATGTTCTCATCGTTACCGAATTTTTCTTTTGCTTTAACAGTTTAGTATCTAGCCTCTCTCACTCTGACGATCGTGTCATACACTTTTTATCATTAGTTCCTTTGATCATTAAAAAATAGTTGCATCTCTATTACGAATGTGAGGTCTAATTCACAAACTGTTTGTAAGCTCTGTAACTGTAAAATTTGCGATATACAGCTCGGCTCTATAAACGGAAGTTCACTTCTCTACTTACATATAACTGCATACTCGTATGCAACTGCATATGTTTTTCTCCGAAAGATTCATGTCACACATTTGACTATACTGGGTCTCACACAAATGTTTTAACTAAATTACCAACGAGGTACAGGAAAAATAGTTTATGATTCGGTTTTATAATTTAGGCTACTCCCGATGTTGCTTTTTAAAACACATCGCCGTATATATTTAACGGATATGTATGTATAAATTGTAACGCTTTCGATATTTGGATCCAAATAAATAAATTTTGTATACGAGTAGAAAAAGAAATGTCTGTTAAATTGTCAGAACAAATGGAGATGATTAACTGCACATCAAATTAGAAAATCTTTCTATCTATAAAGTTAAATCAAATGACCAAATTACTGCGTATATATAGTCAACCCAAGTTAAGTTTGAGAATCATTCATACTCATTAGCTTTCCATCAGTATACGCTTACAACAAGATCAATTGTAACAAGAGAAGCGAGCGATATTCCGATTGGGTATGCGCCGGTGGTATCAACATCCATAAAACTACTTATACTTATAGTATAAGAGAGTAGCAAGGATCGTCGTCCATTATCAAGAAGTGGTATTTCATACAACATTTGCGAGATGTCGCTCTGCTGTGTTATTAAGCTTACCGCAAACACCATCTCCATATCATTTGGTCTGAGGTTCAAATCATCATATCATTCGGAGGTTAAAGATCTGAGGACTAATTTCGAAATCCAACGAATGGTTGTATCGCAAAGGCAACAATCGAACGAGAGTTTCATTTGTTTCTAGCATCACATTCAGAGCTTAACTCCTAATATAAGAAGATATGATCGAAGGAAGGTAAATAATTTGCGATTAGCGTGCTTAGAGGTGTTGCTCTGCGGCGAGTAAATTTGAATACGGTTTTGACTAATACTATCTTTGATCAGCAATCCTTGGGAAAGGTCGGATAGGTTGGGAACTACCTCTGGAACGGAAAAGAGTAGGAACATTTCCTTTTCTTCCTGTAAAAGTTTTACTACCACAAATTTTGAGAAGTGATGTAACACAACATCACAACAGACCGAGGAAATCAATAAAAAATGGTTGAAACGGTCATAGGTGGGCCTGCTGGAGAAATTTACTGCCTTGTTGGGCATGGGCCTGTAATATTAAATCTTGCGTCAGAGAAAGAAGTACCACTTATTTCTAAATAGGGAGGTCTATGTCCAGATAACGGCTTCCATAAGCTGGAGCTACCAACATAATCTGTTATATTTAAGAATTAGGTAATTAGTGTTGCAGTCCTTCATCTGCTTAATCCTGTCTATCTGGTTTACGCATTCTGCATCCGTCAAAACGGAAAAGTAAATTATTAACATATAAGAGACAAATCAGCCTTACTGCTCGCTCATACTATCTCATAGCTTATGCGATTCTCTTCGGTTTCTAGACAGGTATGAGGAACCAAACGACGTGCATGTTAAGCAATCGGAAATATATATTGTTTACCAGGAGAATTATTGCATTCCGGAGCAATTTCGTCGCAACGGCATCTGGCAACTTATTGGAGTTTTTTCGATAGCCATTCTAGAAATCAAAAGCTTGTAATTTCAGGTTCCATCGTATAAGCATACAGGACCTTCTGAGTCATCAGCCAGCGTAAACGGGCATGATCCGTGTAAATTGCAAAATAATACCCTTTGATATAAGGCATGCATTTCTGCACACTGAGTATCGCGGCGTAGCACTCCAGTTCAATCGCCGAGTAATTCTCTTGAGCCAAATTAAGTTTATGAAGGACATATTCGATATGAAGTTCATTTCCTTTGGTATCCGTCTGGAAAAATACACTACCCACAACCGCGGTACTGGCATCGTACCGTAAGTATATTTAATAAAAATTCGCTGTAATCTGGGTTAGTCAACACGAGAGCCGAGGATAACGCTCTCTTGAGGGCATTAAATTAATTTTGGGCTGCGGTGAACCATGGAACCTTAGAAGATTTTCTTGTTAAATCGGTAAGCGGGGTGGCTAAGGACGCAAAGGTTGTTGATGAACCGGCGATACCATCCGCACAGAAAACTTTCGATTTCCTTTTGGACTTTTTGGTATCATGAAATCCAAAATTGCTTTGCATTCATCTGGGTTGGTGCGGCACCCCAAACCAAATACGTACGCTAGATAATTTACTTCCATTAGCATGAAGTGAGTGTTTGCACGGTTAATAGTCAAACCAGTGCGAGTTAACAAGCGAGCTACATCTTTTAAGAAGTCGAGTTGCTCTTAGTCTTCGAAGATGGCGGAGGCGACGGGGAAATCATTAAGATAAATAAAAATTTGATTGTAGTGGTGAGGGCTTGTGGTGCATTACATAAACCGAACTTGTGGGTTTGTGGTATCTGCCAAAAAGCATCTTTCATATCAAATCATTGAAATTAATCTCATTTGGTCCAAACGACTCAGCAGTCCAGAGATAGAACTTGTTCAGTTGCAACAAATGCACTTTGCCGTTCCCCTTACGCACCAGAGTGACGGGGGAGCACCATGAAATGTAAGTTCCCTCAATCACTCCAACTCCAACAACTGGTCTAACTCTTCATATATGAGCTATTGAATAGTCGGTGTCACCATTGTTGTGCCGTATTCTCTACACCGCGTAGTTAATTAACGTTTTATTCGTGCTCACCATGTATGTAGATAATTCAAAAAATGTTGTCGACGATGTAGATAATGTAGAGAGTATGTCGACAATGTTGAAAATGATTAGTACTGTTAGCAATCAGCAAAACGTTCACGATTAATTTATTAAGAGAAACAAACCATGGAGAAGGAACGACGAAATGGTCGGAAAAATGGATATTTCTTGTATGCTTTAGCTATTTCAATACAATTAAAACAAAAGCGACGTATCATAGGTGGAGAAGTGCTTATTGATAGTCAGCTCCATCGATAAATATAGTTCGAAGTTGAACCTACGGTCACCATCCACAGAAACAAATAAATTTATTTCTAGAAAAACAAATATTTTAATCCTCCTCTTGCATGAACACAGGCCCATTGATAGTATTAAGTCTTAAAACGGACAACTGAAAAATATAAAGGAAGCACTTAACATTTACGAGTAGACTAAAATGTTTTCAAATAAAATCACAAATTCAAGCACAAAATAAAAATAAAAAATTTAACAATTTTCTTAACGTAGTGCTTAATGTATCTCGGTTATAGCTTTGATCCTTGACCGGCGACCCGATATTAGTTGCCCGGTTTTCCTGAAAATTCCTTTAGAGGTCACCACTAATTTTTTCTGAAGTAACTTTAAAAGTTCTGAAGTGACTCAAGCTCGATCCCGTTCACTTTGACAAAGAAATGGTTTTATTATAAACCTCAGAATATGAGTTTCAAATTTATTCCAATATAACATCGGATTACCCTACCTGTTTTCGGTAATCTGCAACTCATTCTGAAGCAGTTGGGCAGCGGCTTTTCCGTTTTCTTGTGACCGAATACCTCCTTCTTTTCGTTCTTGGGTTTAAAATGGTTCAAGTAGGAGTAAAGTTCACTCTGCACAAGAAAAAAAAAACGAAATTTCACTCCGTCTGTTATAAAGACTTGAGGAGTACAATACCCTCCTACGGTTTACGGTTTAAACTGAGTATCGATCGAGTCTCGATACAATATTATCCAATACCATTGTATCTTGTAACGTAAGGCCAGGTGGTGTCTTTGAAACTTTAGAAAGGGAAATCGCTATTGATTCGTTTCCAAGATTCTTGAGATAAAAAAATGTGCTGTTCCACAGAGTTGCGACTTCTTGAATAAACTTAAGAAGGGTGTCATTTTTACTCTCCTGATCAGAAATTAGCTTTTGTGTTGCCAGATTACTACATTTAAAATAAGTAACTAATTCTTCGTAAGCTATTTATATCTACATTTAAGTCCATTTTGAACGACTAAGTTTAAAATATACGCAAAGCATGGATGATGACTTATTTTGAGAATATGGCAAGCTTTGATCATTGATGAAACATTATCTGTGACATGACAATACAAACCATTTTTCATCTATATGCCAATCTACCATAATCTGTTTGATTTGAGCTGCAATATTGTACACTGTATGGTTACATTTAAAAATATTTCGTAACAAAGCGGTGCAGCGAATATTGTAAACCTACGTCAATAAAATAAAACTTTAGTTCAATGTAATAGCTGGTCAGTATTTTATCCCGCAACGCTGTTATGCTTGGAAGTTCGAACCTTGCTTGGAATGCCAAATTCATAAATGATTTAAATCGTTGGTCTTCAACCAAAGTAAAAGTTTCCGATGACTATCACATTTATAAACGTTTCACGTTTAAAATAATTACTTATTGATATAGCTGTTCCCGAGCTGGAGCTAGGAGGAATTGCTTCATATTCTAAAACGACTGAAGAAAAGAAAATAATTATTTATTGAAAGTATGCTCCATTTACGGCTACAACTTTCCCCCATTTTTCAGGCAATTTACGGATTCCCGCTCTGAAGAAATTCTGGTTTTTGGAGGCGATCCTCAGTTCAGAAAGAGACGACTGCATCGATCGGAATAAGTTTCAATCTGAAGGAGCTATGTCTGGTGAATACGGTGAGTGAGGTAGAACTTCCCACTTTTGCATTGTCGTTTTGAAAAATCAATTTGTTGTGTCAATTCACTCATTCTGGTCGTTTTTCCTTTATAGCTCGCTTTGCTTGCGATGGAGCAGCTTCACCAGGCTACACCCAAGATTTTTTGCATTTAGGATTCTCATAATAAATCTATTTTTATCTCAAGTAATTATTCGATGCAAAACCCCATTTCGTTGTTGTCTTTGAGGCAGTATTTAACAAATGATTTTCGAAGTTCGAAGTCCTGTTCTTTTAATCCATGTGGAAACCAGTTGCTAGCTTTTGAACCATTTTGATTCTTTGTAAATTTGTTGCAATAGTTGATCGATTAACTATAGTGAAGTTTCTGGTAAACTAAAAATGACAAAAAATTTTACAACAGCCCAAAAAGTATAAATCTACACTATCAAAAAAAAACGTGTTAAATTGCAAAACTACCCATAACCATGTGCCACAGCTATTCTTTATGAATTCTAGGAGCTCGCTTATTTATGCAGTCATAGATTTTTTTAATTTTAATATTTTGCTATAGTAGAAAATGTAAAGGCGATTCGATTGTCAATGACAAAGCATCGTAGAGATGGCTAAGTAAATCGAAGTATGCTATCGTGTAGTACTGACCCTACTGCAGTTTTTGTAGAAGCCAACATATTTTCGACCCGTCGAAGCATACATTTTCTATGTTGGAATCATAAATGATCGAAAAATTAGAAAAATTCAATCATTCGAGAGCCATTGACAAGGCATCGTAGAGATGTTTAAGTAAATCGAAGTATGCTATCGTGTAGTACTGACCCTACTGCAGTTTTTGTAGAAGCCAACATATTTTCGACCCGTCGAACCATAAATTTTCTATGTTGGAATCATAAATGATCGAGCCTAAGTAAATCGAAGTATGCTATCGTGTAGTACTGACCCTACTGCAGTTTTTGTAGAAGCCAACATATTTTCGACCCGTCAAAGCATAAATTTTCTATGTTGGAGTCATGAATGATCGAAAAATTAGAAAAATTCAACCATTCGAAGGCCATTGACAAGGCATCGTAGAGATGTCTAAGTAAATCGTAGCATGCTATCGTGTAGTACTGACCCTACTGAATTTTTTGTAGAAGCCAACATATTTTCGACTCGTCAAAGCATAAATTTTCTATGTTGGAATCATGAATGATCGAAAAATTAGAAAAATTCAACCATTCGAAGGCCATTGACAAGGCATCGTAGAGATGTTTAAGTAAATCGAAGTATGCTATCGTGTAGTACTGGCCTTATTGCATATTTTGAAAAGGCCAACATATTTATGCGATCCTTCGACGGAATACATTTTCTATGTTGGAGTCATAAATGAACGAAAAATTAGAAAAATTCAATCATTCGAAGGCCATTGACAAGGCATCGTAGAGATGTCTAAGTAAATCGAAGTATGCTATCGTGTAGTACTGACCTTATTGCATCTTTCGAAAAGGCCAACATATTTATGCGATCCGTCGAAACATACATTTTCTATGTTGGAATCATAAATGATCGAAACATTAGAAAAATGCAACCATTCGAAGGCCCATAACAAGGCATCGTAGAGATGTCTAAGTAAATCGAAGTATGCTATCGTGTAGGACTGACCCTATTGCATTTTTTGTAGAAGCCAACATAATTATGCGATCCGTCGAAGCATAAATTTTCTATGTTGGAATCATAAATGATCGAAATATTAGAAAAATGCATCCATTCGAATGATGAATTCGAATGTTTGATGATGAATTCGAATGTTTGAATATGCGGCTGTAATTTCGTAAGTATTTGAATTTACCACCGATAATGACTCACCATGCTCATCGTAAATTTCCGCAAGCAAACGGTAAGTTCCCCTGCACTTCTCTTTGCAATAAAATAATGTAATAAAACTTCCCGCTTTATTTGGAATAAAATTCGACATTTACAAGGAGTTAAAAATACTAGTTGTTTACACTTCTACCAAATGTCGCATACTGCGTTTAACAGTTGACGTCAAGTAAAATATAGAATGCCAGTATTACTAATTTATAGTACACGTACGCAGTACTAGTAACGACACCTATTAGGAAAGACCGGAGTCATATTGATACACCCAATATATGAAGCTAAATTTATAGCAGAGGAAAAAAATCTGTTTACACTTCATGGAGTGGCCGCCATATTTGTACGCCACCCATGTTACACAAAAAACCGACATTAAACTGAACATTGAATTTGTATACCCGTAGTATTCGTTTCGAAGGTATGCGTGACAGGTGGCACTTTAAACATTACACTACTGGACATTACAAACCGACAGTTTAGATGTAACTTGATCTCGAATATATTTGAAATTATAGGGGAGGGATGGGTGTCAAAATTACGTGAGCTCAGCGTATGCTTTTGGAACCACTCACGGAAAAATCAGCGGACAAATTTAGGCAATGCACTTTAAAACATTTAAATATTGATTCTGGTCAGCAAAAAGCTCAAATATTTTGAAGGAAAGGTGACGGTGTTCTTGAAGGACAAGATTTTAATTACATCAACGGTAATCATTTCAGTTTGTCGCACTCAATAAATGGGAAATTTATATACAGAATGGTGTGCAGGTGCTCGATATCGAATAAAAAATGGCTAAATTGTTGACAAGTTTTAGCCGACAGGATAATTTAAATGCTGTATTTGTTAGATTCTACCAAATTTTATGTAATAAACTATTATAATTTCAATTTCTGCCGGTATTTCTGTTTTTTGCAGGCGGCGGTTGACACTGACAATTTCCAAAATATATTTTAATTAAAATATTCCAACTAAACTAAACTGTTAAGTTTAGTTCATATATTTTAAAAGTCATTACCCTTCAAACCAAGCCAATCAAACCCATTTATCAAGATACATTTGGCTTACACTAAAGGTTACACCGATAAATATTAATAATTAAAAAATGGCTTAGGCACACATTTTCACCTGAACCAGCTTAGTAATTGGATTAACCTTTAAAGTCAGCTGTTGATTATTTAGGAAACCTTTCTAAAAATAGACAGGCACAAACGATAAAAACACAATAATGTTTTTTTTTCATTATTAGATATTATCGAATTTCTAAATTCAAATAGAAAATGTTAAATCCACGACAGATTTAATTACAAATAAAAAGAAAAAGTTTTTTTTTTTCAAATTTTGATTTGTGTTGATAAATTACGCACAAAGGTAATAATCGCGATGATAATAGCTAATCTCGAAGAAAGTCCAATCTCTTAATTTAACCGTTTCAAATAAACTACAAAAAAAAACTATTAACATGCATTCAATTACTTAAATAAAATAAATAATTGATTATTCAATACACATTACACACCATTTCGAAATTTTTTTTAAATTAATAATAAATTACATACCAAAATAGTTAATTGACAAGTTCTTTGCCCTCGCACTATCTAGCGGTGGAGGTAAACATCGTGATTTTTATTTTTGTTTAAAACATTAAACCAAACTGTCACCTTATAAATGGCGTGTCCCATTGGTCAAAATAAAAATTGGCAATAAATCACGAATGTTTATATAGCAAATAGAAGACGTCATGCTTCCTGATCTGTTTAACGCGCAGTCCTACACTAAAAATTCCTTTGGGGCACACTATGAAATAGTTAAACAACAATAATTAGTTAATTAAACTGTGTTATACATGAAATTGCAATTAGTCGATTTTTCATCGAGTGCGGTAATTATCGCATATATTCGTGCACATTGTGACATTGCGCAATCGTGATTTTGGTCGCTTACAATTTTATGGTATTCTTTTAGGTATATTTACATAGTTACGTAAATTTCTCAGACTTTCATCTTCTCACGCTACAGTGTTTATTAAACATGGCGGTGCAATATAGCTTCCTCATAAAAATCGTATTCGACTTTCGAGATGAACCATCTTTTATATATATCTAATCACCTCACAAGCATCACAATATATATATACAGATACAGATACACACGAAGACAAAACAATTTCTTTAAGTCGTTAATTGTTGATGCTTTCATTTTTCACCAAATAACATATTATGGTATGCTTATGTATTGTTAAACATAAGTTTTGGTGGTTTGCCGATTTTATACACCAAACGATAGTTCCTATGAAATGCGATATATAAAATTTCACTGGTTAATTTAATTAAAAATCAAAATACAAATCGTATCGTGGTTGATTTGTAATTTAATTAGAGACGGTTTGGTTTTTGGATACGAACAACTTGTAATTACATTTCGTTGAATCTTTGGATGACTGATTTTGGAGTACGATGGGAAACTAAATTTTTTGCTAAAATTTTTTGTAAAAATTATGAAAATCTTTTGTAATATTTTAAACTATCGATTTTACAGTGTATTCTGAATAATATTAAAGAACTATGCATGTGTTAAAAACTGATTAGCATCGATGATCGCAGCTGTGGATTTAATAAATATTTTTGCATGTACAAAACGGATTGGATTGCCAAATACGATGTAGTTTGATTTATAGACCAGAAATTCGTGGAATTTTGCTATAAACAATAAACGTTATTAAAATCGTGTATTTTGTTAACTCAACTATTAGAGTTTATTTCTTATATAGCTTTGATTAAGAATTCGTTGAAATTCTAATTTGCACCTCTGTTTACGTACCAAATATGCAGATAACACGTTGTCGCTTGGTGCTGCCAATATTTACAACAGATCGCAATAATTTCGCGCGAGCGATGCTTGTACCAATGAAAAGTAATTAACACGAATCAGATGATTACTTTTTTAAAATTTCGTGCTTGTTTTGGTTCACTAATCAATGGAAAATACCAAATTTAATGCATTTGGCGCCACTAAGGTTATTGCAAAAAATTTGATAATAATGCAGCATCGGTAATATGTGTAAATGTAAATAAAAGGTGTCTCATTAGGACCGCTTATTTAGAATTTAGCGTAATTTTTGTGTTAGGGTAATGTACCGTAGATCGAACGGTTGTATTTACTCCAGGTGGGTCCAAACTCGGATTCTAAAACCCACCACGAGGGAGCAACGCGACATTGCAAGGGAAATCGTCGATAGGCAACCAGGCTGATCCTGTTCCTAGTACTACTGGAAGTACGGAACAAGCGATAAATGAATGGCCGTTTGGTAGAAGAAGTACGGCACTTCATAGAACACCACCATCAACTCCACCGTCAGAGAGCACCGCACTATGTGAACGTAACAATGAAATGGAAAATACCTCTTCTATCAAGCATACAAATTTCGAGCCAACTTCTGAAGCCACGTCCAGTCTACAAACAGTTATAATAAACAACGCGGAGTTAATAAATAAATTTGAACAAATGGAGAAATTAATCGTGCAGCTGAACAATGTAGTTGTCGTGCTGAAGAAAGAAAACCTTATACTAAAGGAAACAGTAAATAAAAATAACAACGCAGGAAACTCAGCATTATTGAACAATCAATTTCAAGAACTCACAGATCTAGACGAATATCACACGGATGAAAATGAGCTTGAAAAGGAAACCAATTGAAGACTACAGAAATCCAAGAGAAGAAATAAGAAACCAAGAAAAGAAACCAACCCAACCAAGAGGAAAGCTGAATCATCACCAGAAGTTGAGCCAATTCAAACCCACATTAAAATTGCCAATGCAATTACTGCACCAAAAGTGCATGAGCCAGAAAAGAAGAAACTGGTTCCACCCCCGATCAATATTCTGGTAATGATGAATGAAATAAGTAGTACGAAATGACTACAAAGTAATATCGCGTAGTAATAATATTTGGAAAATAAACACAACAGAGCCTGCAGATTGTAAAGCTCTAGCTAGTAAATTAAATTCTTTTGGTCACCAGTGGCATACCTACGAGGATAAAAATGATCGATCAATTAAAGTAATGGCAAGAGGTCTCCATCCGAATTGTTCAAAAGATGAAATTATTGAGGACCTGCAAAACAAAGGCCTGAAAATAATCGATGCAGTCAACATCATCAGAAAAGAGAGACGAGAAAATAGGGAAGGAAATGTTGAATTCATGAGAAGAGGACTCCCACTTTGCATGCTAACCTTCGACAATCAAGAAAAAATCGAAACTATTTATAATATTAAGGCTATCCTCAACCTCAGAGTTAAAATAGAAACACCGAGAAAGGTCACTCGACTAATACCTCAATGTAAAAACTGTCAAGATTATAATCATACACAAAAGTACTGCCACCGTGAAGAAAGATGTGTTAAATGTGTAGGAAAACACGCTGGAACCGACTGCACAGTTCCCCGAAATACAACACCGAAGTGCATCAACTGTAAAGGCCAGCATCCAGCTAATTACAGAGGATGTGAAGTAGCAGTACAACTACAGAAAATGAGAGATAAATCACGCAAACCAGAAACATCAAGATATGTACAATTTATAAAAAAACCACGGAGCCTAATTCGTCAACTCCTACTTGCGAGTAAATGAAAACGTTACTTATGCACGAATAGTTCAGCAAACAGAGCAGAAACAGTTAAAAGCGGATCTCGTTTTACAGGACAACCTGATAAATCTAGAGAACCTCAACAAAATACTTATCTTGCAAGGAAATGAGTCGGAAGAACACACTAGAAGAAATGAAATCACAAACTAGCTTCAATAAAAGAGTAGAAGAAAACCTGGATCGAATGTATCAACAATGAATAAAACAATACGCTACCATGCATTAAATCCTTAGAACAAAGCTAGAGGTGGATCAGCTATCTTAAAAGATCATATAAAACATAACGAAGAACTTAAAGTCAAGAAGCTCTCCATGCAAGTGTTGCGACTTCAAAAATACAATTAAACAATATTAAAACTTGTAGTATCTCAGCAATATACTGCTTTCCAAGATACAATCTCAAACAAGTGAATTATACTAATCTTCTCAAAACACTAGGAAGTGTCTTCTTAATTGGAGGAGACTATAATGCAAAAAATATCTATTGGAGATCACGGCTAACGACTGCTAAAGGAAAAGAACTGTTCGCAGCAGGCAAATAACTCAAATGCGAGTTTCACTCAGGCAGTACACCAAACTATTGGCCTATGGATATCAGTAAGACTCCAGATCTTATAAACTTCTTTATTACAAGACGGATTTCAGATAATTATATCCATGTAGAGAACAGTGAAAGTCTATCGTCAGATCATTCACCAGTTATTATGATACTTAGCCAAACAATGATTATGAACGAGAGCAACCCGAAATTAACGGCTCCAAAACCAATTGGGATCTCTTCCAAACACATTTAACAGAAAGAATTAGTCTGCAGAATCCAATACAAGGGGGTCCAAATAGAAGACGAACTAGATAAGCTCATCCATAATATCCAAAGTGCTGCGTGGGTAAGCACTCCTAATAATAGTAAGGAAATGAAGCGCAATGCTATCTATTCAGAGGAAAAACATCGAAACCCGGAAAATAAGAGGGTATTTAGCCATTTCTGCAACAAATTAAAATACCTAATAAAAGACATTAAAAATCAGTAAATTAATAAATACCTCAGCACTCTAACTGGGCAAAAAGATACTGATTATTTATTCATTAAGGAAAGAAACTAAGAATCTTAAAAGACCCAAACTTCAGGTTTCTCCAATTAAAACTAAAGAAACTTGGACTTGAAATGCTAAACAAAAAGCAGATTTGTTTGCAAATCACCTTGAAGAAACATTCCAACCTTACCCCAAACAAACGGAAGAGGAAAATATCACTCCGATAAATAAACAGGATGAAATGAAAATTACACCTGTAACGTTGAAAGAACTAAAATGGGAAATCAAAAATAATGTGAATGCGTATAAGGCTCGAGGATATGCTCTTATAACGGGTCAGGTAATAAAAGTGTTACCGGAGAAAGCGTTGGAGAAACTAGTGCATATAATTAATGCAGCATTTCGACTAAGATATGTACCAAGGCAATGGAAAGTTGCAGAAGTAATTATGATACTTAAGTCGAACAAACCTCCGAATGATAAAGCTTTATTTAGACCAATTTCTCTGCTACCAACATTATCGAAACTATTTGAAAAGGTTCTTCTTAAAATACTAAAACCAATTATCAAAGATACGAATCTTATCCTCACACAGTCCCCTACATCAGTTTGGATTTAGGGAAAAACATTCTACGATAGAACAAGTACATCGAATTACTAATGTAATCGAGAAATAACTAAAAAGCAAACAATATTGGCTCAACTATATTTCTTGATGTAGCGCAAGTATTCGACAAAGTATGGCACCAGGGGTTAGAATTCAAACTTCATAGAGATCTTCCGGAAAGAACGTCAATGACTCCACTAGTAAATTACAGAAGGCTACTAATAAACGTAATCTGGTGAATTAAATTAAATGAAGCAAAATCAATCCAAGTGAACTTTACAAATCTAAAAGTTATTCATATACCAATAAAGATAAACTCGATAGTAGTACCGCATGCAAACACTGTTAAATATCTCGGCATGACTTTAGATGCTAAACTTACTCGTAGATGGAAGGAACACATAAAAAGAAGAGAGAAAAACTAGAAGACAATCTAAACTAGCGATCCATAAGAAACTGCTGTTATACAAACAAATCCTGAAACCTGTATGGACATATGGTAGTTAACTCTGGGGTTGTGCCAAGAAGACAAATATCAAAATCATTGCTTGTCAGAGCTTGTCGCGGATGAAATCAAGCATCATGCAACAAAACACCTAGAACGTCTGCACCAGCATGAAAATCTGGGCATACGCCGACTAGTCAAATACTTTATTATGCAATGTAAATTACTAAATGGCTACAAGACTCAGTAGTAATATAAAAAAATAAAATAAATAATTTTTTTTTGTGTTGGTAATACACCGTTTTTTATTGCAGCCTGTCATTTGTGAACGTGGTTTAGCCATGGAGAATTACACGCAGCGCCGCACGTTCACATAATGTATCTTAGAGTAACAATAAGTGAATGGTGATTTTTCGAAGAAAATCATCTTCTCCGATGGGGTGTATTTCGAACTTGATGGATATGTTAACAAATAAAATTGTAGCATTTGGGGAGCTGTCAATCCAATAATGATCGTCCCATGCATCCACCACAAGTCACTGTTTGGCGCGAGTTTTAGGCGATAAGTTGATAAACATCTTTTTCTAGCCTCACTGAATTGAAACTCAAAGAGATGCGGTTTCAATAGTATGGCGCAACCTGCCAGCAAGCGAACACAAAAATGAAATTGTTGAAGACGAAATTAGAAGAGAAAGTTATCACGCGCCGCGGCGATGTGAATTGGCCACCAAGATCATGCGGTTTGACGCCGTTGGATTTCTTCCTTTGGGATTTTTGAAACAAAAGATATTTACATAACCCAAGAATAATGCCTGAATTGAAAGGCGAGATTCAACGCGCCGTTGTTGAAATTGGGCCGGTACTTATTCAAAATGTCATCGACAATTTTGTCAAAAGGACCAACGAGTGCCATCAGTCACTCTTTATTACAACAAAAATATCAGAACTTTTCAAATAAACAAAGCGTTTTTTTTTTCAAATTACAAAATGGGTCTTAATGGGACAGGCTATGGCAGGATAATTGCCTAAATATTCTGGCAAGGTCTAATTTTTTGTTACACATAAACGTTTTTTCAAATCAGCCACATAAACCGAGTTAAACTTTGTTTTTGGAAAATGTTTATGTTAGTTAGTATAAAATTTATTGTTCGTTACCAGATGAATCTCACGTCGTCGTAGAAAATGTCTTGTAAAATTTACACTATAGAGAGGATTTGTTTTTTACATCAAAAATGAAATTGGAACGTCAAGATGTCTGTATAGTTTTCTTTTTCTTTACTTTCATGTCGTTTCATTTACTAAATAGAAGTTCAAATGTTCATTATTTTAGGCGATTTTTCAAGTTTCCTTCTGTCGACCCCAAATATGTTCAGGGGGTTTCAATTATATGGTCGCTTTCAGCTAAAATCCGATCCTAGGTAATAGTCATCGAAAATATACCGAGGGTCCTGTGAAAAACTCTCAGAATCCGATTATTCCATTGTATTACATAATAAGGTTCGGTTAATCATTCTAAATTATCGTAAAATTTTAGCGATTTGAAACGAATTTATTGATTTGAATCAATTCGTCGCAATTTGAATTTGGGGCGATTTAAGACGATTTGAATTCCAAATCGTAATAAAATCGTTCTAAATCGTCTTAAATTATATTAAATCTGGTGATCAAGCCATTCCATATCGATTCAAATCGTGCCAAATCGTCAAGATTTCTATGGTTTTATTTCGAATAGCAATGGTTTGATTACGGTTTGGAATGGCAATAAAAAATCACAAAAAAACGAATAATAAAGAATTCAATGTTTCATTAGGTCGAACCCAAAGTACCAAAGAACCGACCAAACAACAGAGTGGTTAAAGCTTTGGCGTTTAGATCGGACGGTGCTGGGTTTAATTATAGAGCCACGATGCAAAAGGTATTTTTCATCATCTTACTACGATCTGTGATAGAAATGAACACAACTATGACCCCCTGTCGGACTGAAAATGTCGAGTTTTGTGCCTACATATAACGATTTGCGGACATCATTGATTTTTTGTTATCATTTGAAGAAAACTGCTGAAGAATCACATCGAACGCTAGTCAAAGTTTACGGTGAGCATGCTCTTGGTAAATCACAATGCTATGAGTGGTTTAATAAATTCAAAAGAGGTGTTTTTGACGTTAGAAACCAAGAATGTGGAAGACCACCAAAAAAGTTTCAAGACAGTCATTGTTGGATTAGGATGACGCTCAAACGTAAAAGCAATCTGAAAGCTGGGGAAATTGGTTCCTCATAAACTGAATGAAAGGCAACAGAAAAATAGAAAAACCACTTGCAAAATGTTGTTGGTTAGATACAAAAGAAAGTCATTTCTCCATCTAATTGTTACTAGCGATGAAAAATGGATCTATTTGGAATCAGAAGAGTGTGATTTATTTTAAGCTGCTAAAGTCTGGTGAAACTGTAAATACTGAACGCTACCAACAACAAATGATTATTTCGAATAGAGCTTTGCGTGGAAAACGACCAGCATATGATAAAAGGCAACACAAAGTGGTTTTGCTTCATGACAAACATGAAGCAAAACCTGTCATGGAACCGTTGGAAGCACTTAATTGGGAAATACTTTCACATGCGGCTTACTCGCCAGACTTGGCCCCGTCCGATTACCATTTATTTGCATCGATGGGGCACGGGCTCGCTGAGGAGGATTTCACTTCCAATGAAAATGTACGAAAATGGCTCGATAGCTGGTTTGCCTCAAAAGAAGAACTGTTTTTTGGGCGTGGCATCCACCTATTGCCTGAAAGATGGGAAAAATGTATAACTAATAATTTGCAATACTTTGAATAAAATACTCTTAATTATTATGAAACGCTGAACGTGTACTTTTTACTAAAAAATTTAGGTCATCTGGTATATGTAGTTTCAGTCAAACCCGATATTTTCCCGATATTATTAGCGTTCATCATTTAATTTGGATTAATGCACAACGAAAAATCACCAAATCAGTTTATTTCTAAGCCGATACCGAGAAAATAGCAGACAGTGCCCACAAAAATACCCCTAACGCCAAATAGAAAGCGAGTGCTGGTCCGTTTTAAGAGCGCTAAATGTTTTCGTGATTTAAATGTCCAAAATACAAAAGCACTATGCCTCTCATAAAAGATGTCAGAAGAAACTTTAATGTAGCATGAGCGTATGCTACGTATGCTACACCGCACGCAAATATGCTAACAGTTTTTCAATAATTTTAAACAATATAAAGCCTCAGGTCGACTACACAAAGCGTTTACATTCTTGAGGCAATACAAACGAGACAACAGTCGCACTAATCAACACTATTACTTGGCTGATAGAGTTACAAAAATCTTAAGGTACCTAGCCACCATTATTAGAAGAAACAGATTATTTCCCTTTGGCAGCCCCTCCAACAGTAGACGATATTAGAACCACGATTAGGTATATTCGTTCAGGAACTGCTCCTGGTAATGATGATAAGTCAACCGACTAAATGGCTTGACACTGTTCAAGTTCCAATTCCAAAGGTAAAAAGTCCCAGAAATACCAACGAATCTGTGTAATGAGGGCTGCAAAATGTATTCAAAACTTTTGCTTGACAAACTAGATGAGCATTTAAATTTACCTACCTCGTATCAAGCTGCGTTTTTGTCCAACCTTCAACTGATGATCCATTTACACTGTCAGACGCGTTCTAGGTGAAGGATGGCGGGTTGGAAATCAAGTATCGGTTCTATCAACGATTTGAACAAACCATTCGATACTGTAAATTTAGAAGTAATTTCTCAGTGCTTATAGCAATATATAGCCCATTGGATATATATGGAGCGCGGTATGTTTTTAATGTCATTCTAAATTTGGTTCATTGGATCCTAAGTTTCGTAACGCAGGGTTAAAAGAAAAAGCGAAAGAATTTGCAAATTTATTGAAAATTCCAGGATTAATTGCTACAAATGGTGGGATAGATCGGTTTAAAAACCAACACGGTGTGGTATTTAAGAATATTGTTGGTGGGCAGATGCTCCACTAGACATATGTGAGGATTAGATCAAAAGTCGGCTACCAGTTATCTTCGAGGGCTACTTACAAATTACAAAATATTTTTAGTCTTGACACATCCCGTGTGGAGGAATACGGAATTTTTTTTAAGTTGCTTCCAAATAAAACTCTTGCTTTTAAAAACGATTCGTGTGCAGGCTCTGACTAGAATACATTTTTGATGGTGACAGCTGATTTCCGTTGTTTCAGACAGATTAGACAACTGCCGTTAACATTTAGTTTGTATTGCTTTGAGTTTTATACAGAACGTGTTTTTTACGGTGTTGAATATGCTGGATTTTGTGATAACTAAACAGCATTTGCAAGAAATGCTAATTCTTTGTTTTAATTGAAAAAAGTGCAGCTGAAGCACTTGTGGAAGTTTACGGTGACAATGCTCCAACCTGTAAATCATATAGAGAATGGTTTCAACGCTTCAAAAATGATGATTTCAGTGTTGAAGATAAGCCTAGCTTGAGACAACCAAAAAAATTCGTAGACGATGAATCAGAAGCATTCCTCGATGAAGATCCGAGAAGCTTGTCGGTACATTGGAGGTGACCCAACAACCAGTTTTCGTACGATTGAAATCTATGGGCATGATTCAAACGCAAGGCAATTGGGTCCCTTATGAATTGAAATCGAGAGACGAGGAAAGGCGATTTCTTTCTTGCGAGCAGCTGCTTTAAAGACAAACAAGAAAGGGTTTTTACATCGGCTAGTGACTAATGACGAGAAGTGGATCTTCTACGATCACCCCAAGAGGAAAAAATACCACGCTTGCTATCGACCTCAACATGAAATCCAAAGACTACAATTAGTTCGTTTGAGCCGTGCATTACGAGAAAAACGACCGGAATATGAGGAAAGGCATGATAAAGTTATTCTTCTGCATGACAACGCTCGGCCTCACGTTGCAAAACGCATAAACAAATATTTGGAATTTTAAATAAATTGAAATTTGGCCTCAAACTTGGATCGCCTCAAAAGACGAAACGTTTTTCCGAGATGGGATTCAAAAATTGCCTGAGAGATGGTAAAAAGTCGTAAGCAGCGATGAACAATATTTTAATTAATCTGTGCATTCATTCTATTTTAAAATAATGCATTTTTTAAATTAAGAAAAGAAAAGCACGGAAAATGGAAAATCTCATTCACCAACATTGTAAAAACGTAAAAACGTTGCCTATAGAATATAAAGCTTACTCTTGGATGACGTCTGCAATATGGGAAGAGTATATTTCAACTATGCAAGCCAGTTCTTTAAGGAGAAGAGCAAAGTGGTAATGGTTGATAATTTACGAGCAGTAAAATTAGTTTTTATGCCGCCGAACATAATAGCACTTTGTCAGCCATTCACCAAGGCGTAATAACAAATTTGAAAGATTTTTATAAAAGTTGTTTAGTAAAATAAAATTCCGGAACTAACGTGTAAGGATATTAAAATAGATCTTCTGGATGCTGTAAATTTTGTATCTAAAGCATGGGAAAAAGTAAAGGAAAGTACAATATCAACTGCTTTAAAAAGGCTGGCGTTATATCTACACCTCCCCAGCTCAAAATGATGGATAGACTATTGAAACATTGTGGTGCAACCCATAGATTCTTTGTCAACTACAAATGTCGATATTGAGGATTTTTTAAATATCAACTCTTGAGGAAGAAGAATCAGACGAGGAACAACAGGAGATCAAGAAATCTATGCCTTCAAATACCGAAGTTGCTGCAGCATTTAGATGTATTGAAACATTTTTATATTGTTTTGATGGAATGGATGAAGAATTAAAAAAACTTCAATCAAATTGAAGTCAACGTTGAGAAACTTAATCAATCTGCGCATGAACATAAAGTTCCTGTGATTTTTTATTCTTTTTTTATTGATTATATTATTGATCTAACGTACACCCTGTCTATAACATAAGCACCATATGGTCCTTTGACCGGAGGAAGCCGAAAAGTATTAATTTAGAATAAAATATTAGGAAATTTCCAGATGCCTCTGAAATAATAATAGTTTTTCCTTAGGTGCTGATTTAAAGAAGGACTTGTTGAAGACCAAAACCATTAAATCTATTTAACTTTTGTTCTTCTTTCTAGTAGATTAGAATTGTATTGTCTTGTTCCGTACGATCGCTAGGTGTCCGCCACCGGGTCTAGTAGTCCTACAATCCAATCAATCAATCAATAATTGCCAAACGTGCCCTTTATCGTTATGTGTGAATATAATCGTCACACTAACTTATATAACAAAAATATTGTTAATTATATAAATTAATAAGCAGACCTTCTGTTTAGAGGGTTACCCAAATATTTAAATGCCAAACCAGAAATGATCAATTTGTAATATTATGAAATTTCACCGAAATTGTGGAGACTGATTCATGCCAGTCGTTTTGTTAAACTACAATACACATGAATAGTTTTTATTGAATGTATTATAGATTTAAATAAATTATTGTTATAAATATTATTTTATTTCGTATAAAAATACAAATTGTTTATGAATCACCTTGAATCATAAAATACAAGACTTGTTTTTTGTATATAAAACTCTGGAAAGTAATATTTATACACAATTTAAAGTGTTTTTAGCACAAGAGAATTAATATTGTCTTAAATACATAGACTAAAATATTCTTGTAACTTACCTTGACTATTTATAACACCTAATCCACATAAAATAATAAATATTTTTAATATAATTTGGTATTTTAATATATTGAAAATATTCATTTGAACCTCTGCCATTTTTCGAATAATTTTAAATTTTAACAGATTTGACAACAAACTTTAACTTTTAATTAACACTTTTTAAACTTATATATTTCTATTTATAAAACCTAACACTTTACAATTTTATGTAATAAACATAATTTATTTGACGACAATTCTACATAAATGTCATGTTATTAAATTTTTATTTTTTAAAATACAAAACACAAAAATCACCTTGGAAATATTTTAACTTGGTTATTAGATTAAATTAATTTTTTCATAATTATATTGCAAAGATTAATTCGATTTATTTTATTACATCTAAAATAAAATCGATTTTATTATTAAATTTTTGATTTGCTATAAAATTTAGATCAGATATTTAATTTATATTTCTTGTAGTTAACACAAATTTTTATTAACGAAAGCGAATAACAAAATCCCACTCACTTTACTTAAGTAAAACAATAAAAAAGAGCGAACCAAAAATAATTAAGAAATAATTAAACTTAAACTTTTAAATAATAAAATTATTATTTTTTTGTTTCAATTTTCGGTATGATAATTAGTTTGGCATAATCCACTTTTATTGATTAAATTTACAACGATACCACAATGTGTCACAATATTTATGACATTTGATCATGTAAAGTGCACAAAAAACTTTTTTGGTTAATTTCCAGTTCCGCGATCTTAACTTAGAAAATTATAAGCAACTCGCACGAAAAGTCGTTAAGACACGAAATCTTATTTAATTTAATGTAAGCAACAACCAGCGAATACGAAAGTTGAAAGTAAACTGGTTTCTTTTAGTTTTGTTACTTTTTGTAGTTTTGTGTTAAGTTGTAATTTAACGTAATAATATGCGAATGGATACAGTGGTGGAAATAATCGATATATAGTTATACGTTTCCAGTGAGCAACGAAGTTTACAGCGTAAATCCAAATAGTTACTCAGGGTACTAAATTAATTAAAATTTAATTAATTCCAATTTATGTATACTCAAAATTATTTAAGTAATTAATTAATTAATTACTTAAATAATTTTGAGTATACATAAATTGGAAAACAATTGAACATTTGGTTAAACTACCTTTATTTTTGATCACAGCTTTTATTCTTTCAGGCATGCTACACACACAAGCATTGATCATATTGCGAATTTGATCACTATTTCTCCATATTTTTTCAATATTTGTTGTTAGGGTGGATACTGTAGGATTGGTGTTTTTATATATACGTTGGACTTAAGTAAAGCCCAATAATTGTCGATAGTGTTTAAATCCGGAGAACTGCCAAGCCAAGAGAGGATGTCAATATTTTGGTTAAGGAGGACATTCTCTATTAATTTTGCAGGATGGGAAGGAACTCCATCTTGCATAAAAGTGTAAAAGTATTGGCCTCGAGGTAGCGACCTCATGTAAGGAAACAAGACGTATCATTAGCGATGGTGTATGTTTTATGCTCCTGACTACGCAGTTCCCTCTAAACCTCTCTCTTGGTCTTCTTCTGACAAACTGGGTCGATTCTGTAACGGCCTATAGCCTGCATGCGCCACTAAATATAACCTATAAATTTTAAAAAAACTTTTTAGTTTCGGATTTTTTTTATTTAATTTTTGAAAATATTCGAGTATAATGAGTGCTTAAAAATCGATTTACCTTCGACGTTTTTTCCGCATTTTTTCAGTGAGTCTGGGTTTCTTTGTTGGACGCTTGCATTTCAAATTATTTTCATATAGCCTTCGTCGCAATGCCATCGCTGATATCTTTATCCCTTGTTCACTAAGGTGCTTTTGTAGTTCGCTCGTCGCTGCTCCGCGCTTTTCTAAGGCTGATTGAATAATTGTTCGGTCTGTTCTAGGCGTTGTCTTCCTGATCCCCATACAGTTTCTTCTCTTGATCTCATAGAATGTACCCCTAGATTGAAAAATCTTTGCCAAATTACTTACTGACGAGCAGAGCTGGAAACCGATTTGTATTTTAGGTTGGTTTGGTTTCTGGTTCCTTTCAACGATAATTTTTAGTTTCGGTTTTGGTTTTGGTTTTACAAATTTTTAAATTTTGGTTTTGGTTTTGAAAAAAAGTTCATGGTTTAAGTTTTCATTCTTGAAAAAATTTAGATAATAAAAAATAAAACTAAAAATTAAATAAATAAGTTTTATTCATAAATTAAAATAAAAAAATAAATGAAGTCCTCCAAACATAAAAAAAAATCAACGAAAAATAAAATTCTAAGAAACAAAATAAAAAGTAAAACTAGTAATAATTAAATTATTCAATTTAATTATTTAACTTAACGAAAAGAATGTCTTCCAGCACATTTTAGTTTAAACCATCCCTGTTATCTGCTAAAATAAACTCCAACGTTGAAAACGCTCGCTCCACCGATACTTGTGTTGCAGGGACAGCAAATAAAATGTTGGCTATTTCAGACAATTCCCCAAATTTTTCATTATTTTGCCAATATTTCTTTGGGTCTTCATTTCGATTTAATCTTTGTATGCCATCAAAATTGTCCACTGTGGTTGTAAAAGTTTGTTTTGGTAACGGTGCTTGAATCACATCTGCCAATTCTTTTTCTTTTATAAAAATTAATTCATCGATGTCATCTAAATTATTCGTAATTGTTTCGTCATTATCAGATACGCTAGTTATCTGATCGTCTTCTTTTAACAGCGATGTGCTTAGAAATGGCTTTGCTTGTTTAGAATATTCTTGATCGAGAATATAATTGTGGATTTTACTAACAAAAACATGGTATCACTATTAAGAACATTGACCGATCTCATTTCTAAGCAATTGTCATAACATTAAAAAAGTCACTCATGGTGAGTTGCTCATTCTGCAAATCCAAACTTGCTTCATGAGCCGGAATTAACACTTCTGCTAATTTTTTCATTCTATTCCAATTTTCTTCTGAGACTTTTTACTCAGGGATTGTTTCTTGGTAGTCACTACAAAATGTTCTCAGATTAATTAAGCTCTTTATCATTTTTAATGAAGAGTCCCATCGAGTTGCGCAACGTAAAACTGGTTTTCTCAATCCAGCTCGTTTTATTATTGTTAAAATTTATAGGTTCCTTAATTTTTTAACGACCACAAAATGTAATCACATTCTGTAAATAGCTTTTTTCAAAAAATCACCGATAGCTAGTTGCAGGGTATGAGCGGCACAACGTATTGAAACTATAAATTCCTTGTTGAGACGAGTAATTTCTGTTTCTAAATCTTCAAGTTTTTCGTCGTATGCATATTAAGTATATCAATTTGATCTTGGAATTCATTATCGGTACCAAAATCACTACTACCATCATTAACTTCATTATTTACATCTGAACAGCCTTTTAAATTTGATAGGCTAGTGTCTATCTTTTAGTTCCAACATGGCAAGGGTATTAATTTTAATTTTACTGTCGTCCATATTTTGAACGTTGACTCCTAGTATAGACCTATCCAGTCTCGATGCTCCTTCTACTTTAATTGAAACAAGTTTTCCTTTTAATTTAGTTTTTAATACGTTACGACGTTCGTCTGCTTGACTTTTAATTAAATCTTTAATATTATGCCTATTAATTGTAATTTTCTCTTCAAATAATTTTAATATTGGATCGACGATTTTGCGGAAGCCACTATCTTCGATAGCGGTTAGCAGGCATTTTGCAATTATTGTGGCGTAATCTTTACTGAATAGGTTTTCTTACGTTTCTTTGTCACGTAGTTACTCGTATTAAGAGTTGGTTGTATATTTGCCATTTTTTTCTTCGTTTATTGTCTAAGTTTTCATAAATATCACAATTTTTTTACTTTTAAATGACGCATCAAATTTTCTGCATGGTTACTATTGAGCTAAATATCACATGATTCACATTTGTTAATTTTTTTTCTGCTGAATATTTAAAATAACTAAACACTTCGTGTTTCGTGTAACTGGTGAATAATATAAAACGTGGCTCGTTTTCAAATCGCCACCCATATTGCTTAACACAATTCTTGATAAACAATATGTTAACGAAAATGAATGAACAAGAAGACAACGGCAACAACACGACGAGTATTCCAAAATGAAAACAAACAACCGCGTGGACAAATACAAGCAAAGCAAAATGAACAAATGTATTCTACCACCATGTCCACTTTCGAATTCTTGCGTGGATCAACTATCGCTTTCCTCTTGTGTTTCGATGTTCTGTCATAATCTTTTAGTTATAAAAGCCTATTCACCTCCACAATGAACAACACCTCTACTTCAAAACCTGCTCTCGGATCTTCAGAACCACCTTGCTCCATAAGTCTCACTAGTTTCTACTCGCAACTAGGCTTTTTAAGCAAACTATGTTCTCGATCGACTCGAGAGATTAGATGTCGCATAAGTGACATATAGGAAACAATCACTCGATCAGGCACACAGTTCGAACTATTCACTGAGCTCATGCATCTCTTATAGGCTCACATTGAATACGAACTACGGCCTAAACTCTACAGACTCATACTACGGCAAGATTAAATATCTTAAACGATCGATTATCGATCAGATAATCCTACGATAGTATAAGAGATAAATTATGACATCAACAACGGACTGACACCCAATCTTTATCGTGTTGTGCATATTGACAGATATTCTTCAGTATATCACGGTAATAGCCTTACGTTCACTTGAGAGATGCAGTGAATGCAGATGAAAATATTGACGCCAGAAATTTAGGTCAATACGTCATACTGCGCACGACATTCACCGTATCACCAAGGTACATGCACGAGAAGGTCCAAGACGCTATAACCTATGTCAGAAATTTAGGCAGACCAGGTTCTTTCATCACCTTTACGTGGAACCCCGAAAGTAGTGAGGTAAATTATGCTATTTGCTAATCCAAGATCTTTTAATAGGGATGATTTCTTAATGCGTAGTTTGGAATTTATTCGTTAGTTCGCAGTTTTACCAATACTCTGAAAATTGTAGTTGTTGTTGTTGTTTTTTAGGAATAACTCGAAAGTTTAGGAAAATCTTCCCAACCGTTATTTTTCTCGTTTTTTTTCAGAATTAACTTTGAAAAAGTGGGGAAATTTATGGTGGCAAGAGTCAGTACAGAACAAAGAACCAAAGTTGTACAATTTTATTTTGAAAGTCAGCATTCGATTATTAAGACACAAAGCTCATATCGAAATTTCTTTCATATTCGAAATGCACCTAGCGCTCCAATAAGTTACCGATTGGTTCAGCACCCAAAATCTAAGAATAATTGTTGAAGATCAAATGCATCCACTTAGATGCACAGTATGGTGTGGAGAAACTTCAAAAAGAATCATTGGACCGTATTTTTTTTGAAAACGACGAGCAATTTGCGGTTAATATGAATGGTATTCAATACCGGGCAATGATTGAAAATTTTTTAAGGCTAGAGGTAGAGAACAATCCAGAATTGTGGTTCTAATAAGAGCCACAGGTCACACAGCTCGTCCAACTATGGCTCTCCTGCGCGAAATTTTTGGCGATCGAATAATATCGCGTTTTTCTGATTTTAACTGGCCACCGCGTTCGCCCGATTTTTTTCTTTGGGCTAGCTAAACGGTAAGGTGTATGCCAATAACTTAAGAACCACCCAACAGCTTAAGGCCAATATACGAGAAGAAGTGAAGGCGCTGGGATCTAAAATTCTAAGAAAAGTTATGGAAAATGCTCTGGAACGAGCACGTCAGGTCGAAGCAAACAATGGGCACCATTTGAAAGATATTATTTTCAAAACATAATGTGAACATATTTCCAAACTGTAATCTAAATTTTAATGAATGCCAACGTTAAATATGTGCCACCCTATAGTACCGACATGGAAGATGGGTTCGGCACATGAGTTATACACTGCGACAGGGGGTCATAGTTGTGTTCATTTTCTTCACCGATCGTAATCAAATGATGATAAATCGCTTTTGCATCCGGCCCTTAACGGGATTCGAACCTGGTACCTCCCGATGCAAACGCCAAAGCTTTAACCACCGTGCGGCACCAAAATTATGTGTTACAAAATCCAAATTTACCAACTATTTCCGCCACTATACAGCCACTCAGTCAGTCTATTTATATTTTTCTTATACAAGTCTTGCATTTTGTCTTTGTACGTGTGTTACACACATACACACTTCTTCGTCACAACTTCGTCTTATTCACAACAAATTTTTCTGCTTCACATTTACTTTTTAATTTATTTCGTTAAGATATAAAGTTTTTAAATGCTAATTGAAGTGTTTTATTTCCGAATTTAAAGTTGTATTAGTGAATATAAGCCAGTTAGTTGTCTGCAAATACATTTAAAGGAAGGTTAACTGATATAAAAGCTTTGGACTGTGTAACCTCTGATCGGTGATACCGTATCCTTCTAATGTGAGTACACACATGTGCGCAACGTAATAATGTATGCAGAAAAATCCACTTTCATTTTCTAGAAGTTTAGCGCTTAAGCTTACGCGATCGACTAGTGAGCAAGAAACGGTTTTTGTGTTTTGTTTTTGTTATTTTCTTATTATTATTTTCTAAGTTGATAATTTATTGATTTTAAATACTTGTGGTACGACTAAACGATCGAAAGTTTAACCTGTGGTAGTGGGGACTACTGGAGTAGAGCAGTTCTGATTTTCTTGCTTATTATTTGCGTTTTATAAAACTTAGCTTTTTAAATTATATCGTGGTGACATTTACCTATTTAGATGCACGGTATTTTCTTTTCTGTGCCTATTTACGTATGAATACTTTCTCGATTTAAGACATTTTTAGAATCGTTCTTGTAATTTTGTCGCTTTTATGTTGTGTGCAGATGTGTAAGGGGTTCAAATTACTATTTGTTGTGTATATATTGTCATTAGAATCGGGTGGGCGGGTGCTTGATCGCCTACATTTTATCATATACGTGATTAGGTATTCTTAAGGTGGGCGAAATAATTTGTGTTTTAAAGATATTAAAATTCGATAAACTTTTGAATATATCAAAATATTTAGGCGGAAGTAGCTTAATTAATCTCGAGTGCAAACCCTAAAATCTAGATGGCGGTATGTAAATGAGATTGTGTTTGTCGAAGTATTTGGGTGCATACATTTTTAGTAGAAACTAAATACCTTCTTAATTCATTTCTTTATAAAAATGTATACCAAATGAGTACACACACCAGAAAGAGATTGTGGTTAACGGACCGCTAAATACTCTCTTGTTATTTATAAAAAATAATAACAAAAAATTCTTTTTTTATTGTTATATTCTGTCTTTGAGAAATGTTCGCGTAAACATTTTCTTTGTGTGGAGCGTTTTGTAATACACACAATGAGCGCGGTTCGCGTAAAAAACCATGTGATGGTGGAATTAAAATTCCATATACAAATGTAAGGTAGTAGTTTAGTAGTTTATACGAGTATGTCAATGGATTTGCAAAGGTTTTGTTCAATTTTTTTTAAAAATCTCTAACATGTTTTAAACAAGCATATCACACGGACTCTAATTAAAGTGAGTTTTTAGAGCCTTACAAAAGCTTTCGGTTGCTGATTTCGTTTGTGTATAGAGTTGCATGATGTAATTTGCATCTAAATAAAAGTCAAATCATTATTTTTCCATAAAAAATCTCAATATTGCAAAGCGAATTTTCGTCATCGAATACGATCGGTGATGTTAATAAACACTACTAAGACCCTCTGTTGGAGTGCAGAATTCAGCGCCGACACACCGTTCATGTCAATGTACAGGTTGACATAGAGCTTGCAGTGCGCAGGTGGTAACTGTAATAGTGTGAATGGGTAGTGTATACTTGAATGAAAAGGGGGTATTAATTGACCTTGAAGGACATTAAACCCATTGGACAATTAAAACTTTCTTTAAAAAAAAAACTTTCTGTTCCTCGTACAGGACTCAATGAGTATTTAGAAAATAGCAGCCACTGCGCAGAATATGTCAATAGAAATTTATTCTGATGATTCTCAATTTTCGTTAAAAAATTTTGCTAATACTGTACAGTATTTATACAGCCAACATTTGCCTGCCAAATGTATTACTAGCAAGGTTATTATTCGGAGTCTTCTACTACTTTATAGAGTTAGCTGAGTTGGATATTTTACTTCATAGCAGGACATTACACTCCCAGATATTACCACCACGGATAATATCTCTCCTGGTCAATTATCGCCAGCCATTACCCCCGGTCATTATTCTCCTCCTTTGGTATTTTTCTCCTCGCTACTACCTCCCGGCCTCCGCCATTACCTCCAGGTTATTTCCCTCAGTTATTGCCCTCCGAATACTATAAGCACGAATCACGAATAAGTTTGATGAATTATACCTTATGACAATTCGTTTTCGTACATTTTGCTTCGAGCTCAGCTAACCCATGTGAGTTTTCAGGACAATTGGAATATTTTTAGAAAATGGTTATTTGTATGGGAAAGTATATTGCACAAGAGTACTTTTCAATTTTGGAGCATCACTTGACGAGAAAAGCTATTTCTCATCACCTAGTTAAAATATCATGATACTGTTCTAGACAGAGAAAGGACCATAGCATGATCTTGTTCAATAATATATTTATGCGAATTACCTGAAATTTACACTGATTTTCAAAAAATGGATGATCGGTCAAGCTGTTTCTGGTGAGATTTAACATCAAAACTCCGTTATCACGGAAATAAGTTGTTTTAATATTTTTTCCCGGAGGAATGGTATCGGATGATCCCTTAATCATCTAACTTTTCCCAATTTTATTCGTTTTTTATAAAATTTGGTACCTGGAACCAACCACTTAACCCCTAACTTCCTGGAATCTTTGAATTGTTTTCCGCTTCAAAATCTACTTAATATCGATATAATGTTATTTCGATGAATCGTAAAATTTCCGTAGGAAATCCCTTTGGAACCCGAAAAATGTGTGGTGGGCAATAATCAGGGGACAATGACGGAGGGAAAATGCCTGGGGATAATGACCGGGGGTTAATGATTGGTGCGTATTGACCAGGGGTAATGACCAAGGGCTAATGACCGTGGGTAATTACCGTTTTAATTAAACAACCACAAACAATCGAATTTTCACAACTTCTTGACTTGCTAGGGCACTCGAGGACATGTAATTGTCTATCATTTATAGCATTTTGTAAACAATTACTTTTTCATGTAAGCAATTCACTAATAGTAGCTACACTCAATACTAAGATTTTGCAAAACGTGGTGCTAAGAAAGTCTTTTTTAACCAGTCATTCATTTATTTCGGAGCATAAAAATTCAAATTAAAGCAAACAATTCAAACTTGCCCATTGCCGAAGTACCAAAAACAACTATGGAGATGATGTGATTACTCGTAACACAGAGTACTCGTGTACAAGAACTAGTATACCAACGGTTGCCAATTTTTACTGGGCATTGAACTGATACTATAAAGCAGAGAGAGTTTCAGTTGAGTCTGGTTTTGGTTGGCCTAACGCCAAAAGATCTGAGTGTCATTGATATTCTTTAAGAAATGGCGAAGGAAACAATGGTACCATTGCATTCTTTGTGTCACTTCGAAATAAGCGAGCATTGCTTGTGGAGAATGGATTCCGGTAAATGCTGTGATAACGTAAAGAAGATGAATCTCGTTGAAAAGAAGCCGAAAATAGATTGCTTCATTGTAGGGGCTTGAAAGGATAAAGTCGGAGTGATTGAAAATGAACCCGAGGAGGTTTGGAGAATTGTCGATAGCAGAGTACTCCTCGAGCTGGGCCGCTATGTAGCTCCCATTAAGCTTTATTATACTACAATATATATAGGCGACGGTTGCAAAGAATGGTGAGGTCTGCAGATTGATGCCTCGACTGAAATTTGGGATACTTTATTTTGATAGCCTAACTCCTCTTGAGTGGCTTAATGGAATGAATTGATCATGAGTCACGAAAGTTTTCTTCTTCGGGCCAGATAAGTGGAAGCTAATGAAGGCTGTCATCAAATGAGGCGGTTTTTGCCGCTAAAAATTGGTGGAAAGAAGTTGAATAAAGGTTTGTTGGACTTAAAGACCCATCATTTGTGACGAGGGTAGGCATATGAAATGGGAGTGCTTGAAAGCCCAGTGCAAATTATTACGTCCAACAATTAACCTACTCTGAGAGTTTAAGAAGGTCGAAACAAACCTCAGAAATAGCCATTAGTGAAGATCCTCTAAGGCAACTTGAACGGATACAACTGCAGGTGACCTCCTGGCACAGCTAGTTTGTGAAACTTTGGCTACTGCAACATTATGAATGATCGACATCCTGCAAGCTCGCATTGATGTTCACGGTTCTGGTATAATGACGATGTCGGGCTAAGGAGTCGACATACTAAGTTCTTGTAGCGTGTGCCTCTCACCGAACAATGCAATTCCGGAGTTCCAATTTAAACTTGATTTAATTAGAAATTGTGAAATCTCAGGGGAAATGGTGATACCTTATGAATTCAATGTACATGCATTGGAATCCCATGCAAGCCGCATCAAGACAGTCTAGGGCGATTTATTAAGGAGATGGCTTCAAGATTGGATCTATGTGTGTTGAACCAGGGATCAAGGTCACCATACCGTACTTATTATACTGAAAGTAAACCAACTGCGTAACCATCCAATTGCATGACAGTGAGCAAAAGGTGCGAGAGGGATATCCCTGGGCCGAAATACTACCTGGTTTTGTAGTGTTGGAATTCTCAAGTATTTCTGTTGTGCCCTTCTTCTTGGGTAATCCGCTGACTTTGCTAGTGACCACGAACCGAACAAAAAATGAACCGGCTGGTAGGATAATTGATGATTCGGCTATGCCACAGCGGCAACAGTAGATCGACAGACAATAGGCTTACTAGGAAACAAAAATGGCGAAGTTGTTTAAGCTTTCACATTTGGATCGGGAGGTACCGGGTTCGATTCCCGATAGGCTCAGGATGCAAAAAGGAATTATTCCTCGTCTGATTACGATCGTTATGATCTAAATGAACACAACTATGATGACCTTTATGAACCTAGAACTCATGGGTCTACTTACTTCCATGTCCGTATTACAGGTTGGCATGGAGATATGAAATTCGCAGATAAAGCTAAGTAAATCGGTCCTATGAACGTTCGTCCTTAGTTTGGATTGTACAGATTAAAATAGAATAAAGTGGATAACAAGGACAGCTTTACAGCTTATGCAAAGATCACAACGAGTACAGCGCAGAGATGGAGCGTTAGCTAGTTTAGCTCCATGAGTCAGCGAAAAATTGGCCAGCAAGACACAGTGTCGGAGAATGATGTGCTACGAGGTGGATAGTTACGAAAGCTTCGCTCGACGACAATGCGCAGGTACATAAATGTCAAGATAGCCAAGGATCATAATTGCATTCCACCAAAACGCTGAAGATCGTTGTTATCGCTAGTTATCTGCACATGTTACTCAATTTGTTTAACAGATGCTTAGAGGCAATAGTATATCCCAGGTAGGCCAGTATGGTACAGATCAATCAATATAAATGAGGTGATACCAACTCCCATCCATCATACAGATTTCGGAGTATGCTGGATGTGATTGATAAGTTACTGGTAAAGTTATTGATACCTATGGGTTAGTGTCAACCACTCACTGATGATCTGTCCCCAAGACAGCATATGTTTGGGACGATTGTAAGATGTGATCGAAGCACTGTATCCTTTTCTTTTGATTCCAAACTTTTGGTATAATGATTCGGGATTACTTCAGTAATCACAGATCGCTATAGGAGGCGTGGGATGGCACAAAGGTAAAGGAGATCACTTTTTAAGCAATTGAGTTTTGGAAGGAATGTTTTGTATGGTAGCCTGTTGCAGTTTGAAATGTCATATGATGTTTTCGCGATCAGGTCTCGAAGCTCAGCTTTGATTCAGTATAACACCAAGAGATGAGAAAATTCAACACATAGATGGAGACACTTGGTTTACATTTGACTATCTCAAATCTGAGTATGGCATGTCTACTAAGTGACGACAGCCATTATTATTGTGGCAATTGGGACCGAAGGGGTAATCTCAAGACGAGTGACGAAATTTCTTGGGGTTACCATATATAATCGTCCATCAGTGCAATCAATCCTACTACACGAGGATGCTCTTAACCCAACGAAGCGGTGCTCTAAGTTTTGCATGCGCTTATTAGACAGTACCTGAAGCTGCATTTTTTCGGTTGAGTGCAGAGTTAGTTAGAAGAAGCAACCGCAAGAGTTCGTTGTGCTATGCCTGAGGAATGGTAGTGCCGGTGGGAGGAATGGAGCAGCCTTAGTTCCTAGATTGATCGTAAAGCCACGGAGAACTGCATTTTCTCCCGTGCGATGTCCTTACTTGACATTGCTACTTTAGAGCCTATCTTTATAAGATTTGGAAGCTGAGAACACCTCAATATTGACTCTGGCCAGTGAAAAGTGATAAGGCGTGTCAAACATCACATTCTTTTGGCACGGTAGATTAGTTGAATAAAGGTGACAACCCTCTTCAATAGTGGGAAAGGTTATACCCGACATCATTATTGAAGTGATATTGGGCTCTGATGCAGCATGTCAAACGTTCGCTACTCCCGTTGCGTCAATAATCAGTCGGAAAAACACAGAAATGGTTAATATTTTGAAACTCTTACACATCAAGTTTACTTGTTCATTACTCCATAGTTAGTTCTGTGTTTATCAAAGTGGAGGAAACCATCCAGTTTGCAGCATATTCCAGCTAGGATCGAACGTAAGTATCATACGAGATCGTAATTGTATCTAAATCAAATTGTCGGCCGTCCACTGTTTGATAAATCCGAACATGGAGTTAGTGCTAACTATACCCACTCTACGTGACGACCAAAATAAAACAGAATCGTCGTTAATGGATAATGAATTTTGAATGAATGAATCTTTCCCTGTTGTCTAGGATAGAGTATCCGCGAAGACGTTGTCCTTTCAGTTCACACCTTGGATATCATTGGCATATTGGATGGTATAATTTGAATCGGCTTTGATAATCACCGTGCATCGTTTATCGAACGCGCTAGATATGTGGTTTTCCTTAATATCGGTTATAAGCCATCTATATCCGCCCGCACTCGTAATCTTTGAGTTGAGAAAATTTGTAGAATAGTTTTGATTCGTTCAGGTGTTGGAAAAATGTCAAAAGGTGTAATTTTGTGGCTGAGAGAATTGGGAGAGTTTAAATTAAAACGATATTTGGAACTTTTATGCTACGAAAATGCCATCATTGTATGACAATACGAAATCGAGGTCTCAAACGATTTCGATGTGTTGTGATCCATTTCTGAAATCTACGAGCGTTCTTATAAATTCGAATAGATCAAATGTGTTCGTCTTTGCTAACGTGCGAACATCCTATGGTTAGATGAGAATTAAATGTTAGGTCAATTGAAGAATAGACTAAATATTAGGGTTAAGATTATTTTAAATAGGTCGCAGGTAGTCGCCATATAGTCCTTAACCTGCAATTTGTTGCTTACCATATAAGCCGACAAGTTCCTATATCTGTTCATCTGCTGTTGAATCCCAAGCAGTTTTGTGGCGTACCAGATTTAGCCACCTAGGATCAGATACTGTTTATAAACCCGTCCTTATAAATCCGCAGAGGTTTCTGTGGGCTCCCATGTCTATGAAAAACTAAGTTTCCCCGTGAAGATCACTGTGATCAAGGTCCCCAGAATTATTTACCTCATATCGGCTGAATGTAGGTAGCACTTAGTGGCGGCCTCAACCGGCAATTCACTAGCGTGTATATTTAGTTCTCCGATATAAAAATGTTATGTTAAACAAAATAAGCCCCAGGATTATTTAGAATTGTCTGATGAAATCTCTCTTTACACACTTTCCAAGTGACTTTGTTGACATAGGCGGGCTTTATACCATACAAGAAAATTTTATTGCTCTAGATACCGCCGCTATTATAACAATCAAGCGCGAACATTATGCAAGATCATAAATTCTGAAATCAAGGTTTATCCAGGTTTAAAAAACTCTAAGATTTCTTTTTCGTTGTTTAATTCATAATTAAAATAAATTTAATGTTCCAAAAATAAACTTAATATTTTCTTATTTATGTAAATGTTGTTGTCTTGTTTGAATGTCTTATAGACTTCTTGTTAAACAGTATAAAGTAATATTGTCATAAAAACTGATTCTTACAATACAAGAATACGAAAATTCGAAAAAGACAAATCACGTTTTTGGTATTCATGTTCTTCGTATATGCGCAATGTATGTATGTACAACAAAAACATAAACATAAGTTTTTGGGTTGTGGACATTCGAAACGCTAAGAATTCTACTTACATAGGTAAATATGAATACATAAATTGTAATCTTCCGCAATTGGTTAAATCATAATTCCGTAACCTATTTACCTATTTAGCTATCGCACGCTAGTTATGGGTTTCTTCTTCTCGCGTCTTTCGATAGTTTCTATTTCTGTTCCTAATGACAATTTGATTGAAGAATGTACAGTTGTTTCGAATACAATAGATTGAGAATTGGTAAATTTCTATGTGTGGAAATATACGATCATCGTCTGATATTTAAATACCAATAATATTAATGGTGTTTTGCCACTCGTATGAATCATTTTCAGAATAAAGTCAGAGCTTTTGGTGGTACAGTGTGTTAAGGTGAGCATAGTGGTTTCATTCATGAGTATTATCAAGGTTATTTGTAATATTGAAGGTAACTTAGATAATCAGTTTATAGTATTGAAGACTCGAAAATGTTTCTTATCAAAGGACAAATACCCGTTTGAAAATTTTTGTTGAACTAATGCATGTATAGAGTTAAGGCAAGGCTACGTGATAACGAAAGCGATATTCTGGTTTCATCTTCAGTTGCACCAACTATTTTGTGAATTACACTTGGTTGCTTGAGGTTAAAAGAGGAAGATCATATTTTCGGAAATCCCATTCTCTTCTTCAAAATTAACTGCGGAACGTATTTAGTATTATAGATTATCCATTTGTAACATAGGGTAGGTTGTAAGTCTCGAAAGTAAATCCTAGTATCCCTAAAGCGGATTGAATGTTCTTTAAAGCATAAGATTCGCAACTGGTGCAAGCATGCAAAAAAACTGTCTTATTTGGCTAGGCATAGCGTACGATTTGGCATCTTGCAGAAATTTTTGCAAAATTGAATCATTTATGTCCAATTACTTTATTCCCACCGTGTTGTCGCTTCTTCCAGAAAGTCGTCATAACATAATGAAAGACGATTTCCTAATATTTCCACTGGAGATGCAAATCTGGAACCAACCAAATCTGGAATGGTTGAGTTTGAACCATAAGAAGTAGATTTCGTGTCTATTGAAATGGCACTGTTTGAAGCCAGCAGTATATATTCCCTCATACAGTACGTTCTGCTCATCTGCAAATGAACCCAAATCATGTCCTTTTTACACATATTTAATTTGTTAACATTCTAACATCTTAAAATTCTTTTGGGAAAATTTTATAACATTTCCCTTGCACGATGCATCGCTTGCTTGAATTACGGTTGCCACCTGATGGATGGACCGTATTTCTAACAATGATTTCAATAAGATGGGACGATAACTAATGGTTAGCGTTAACAATTTTTCGATGTCTTCCTCCGTTCGTAATTTTGATTCATCGTGGAGAATGATTCAAATGTGAGCTGGTCGCAAAAACGATTGCATTCACAGTCCCAAAAAGAAATTTTTTCCGCGATGATGGTGAGAGAAAGATCCGGCTTTCAATACTTTCTAACAATTGTCATAATATACTGGTAATGTTGTTGTATATTGCGGGGCTACCCTGGAAGCTAGATGCCAGCATATTTTCTCCAACCTGCTTGATTTTATAGAGTCTGCGTCACGATTTTTATATTCCATCCATTAAAGCTTCATAACAATCTGCTCTCAATACCCGGTTGATTTTTTCGGATTGATTGAAGATCGTTTGAAACCGTGTGACTATAAGCGTCACTTACATACTAATGGGTTAAACTTCCTATGTTCAGTGACTGGGAAAACTCCCCTATAACTGACAAACGATAAGAAAACTATTCGGAAATAAAATCGGATACGTCATAGTATTTAAATGAGGATAACGAATGTCATCCCGTTTAAATTTTGGTTGGTCAGGCGATCTGATGAAACGATATGCTTCTACACGATTGCTTTGAAATACGGCCAAATCGTTAACTGTTAAAAGATTGTACCGGATGGTTGCTAATTATAATCAATCATTTATGAGCACTGCTTGTTCTCTGGAAGCTAAGCTTCATTCGTTGGTAGACCACATCATCAGACTCCAATAGGTATATCTGGGCCTATTTTCTGGCTTCAATTCCTTCAGGAAGCGCTCTTCCAGTCCGATGAACTATTTTTCTGCATACGCGAAAGCAATAATTTAAGAGTTTCAGTAGTCCTTGAAGAAGAAGTTTACAAGCCGTGTGTCACGCAGGGCAAGTGTTTCATTCACTCTTGTGGGTTTTATCTTCTTCGATCTTGCTGTAACTTGTCCAATAGGCAAGTTGTTAATGGTGGGATTTTGTGTCTTGTCTTGTGGAAAAATTATCCTAAAGAATCCGCATAAACACAATCAGGTGTGTAACCGTACTTGACGTTCATTTTACTGAGGTCCATCAAGTGAGGTGCAAAGCAAGATGAGTCCTAAAGGGCACGTACCACCATACTAACATGCTGCCTGCATCATGACAGGTCTAGGTTTGGCCACATCCGGTGGGTCATTTAGAGATGAAAGGCAATTCTGAGCTACTTTCGATTTATGTTGTACGAATATGATTTGAGCATCTTAATTGAAGCTTGATTGTTCGTAAAAGAGCGTACATCTCTTGCAGATGTTACATTATACCACAACCAGTCAACCGCTTCCCTTATCGTGATTAGTTCAGCTTGAAAAGCGCTGCAGTAGTCCGGGAGTTAATAAATAGGGAGAAAATAAATGTTTACATTTAATTCTTCAAAGAACACCCTACCCCAAACCTCCCTTCCATCTTTGAGCCATCAGTGACCCATCATACCTCTCTGGTGAGAACATCAATCCTAAACCTGTGATCAAATGAAAATGATGGAATGGTATAGTCGGTAGCATTTGAAACGTTCCTGTTTCTTAGGATAGATGAGCGTCCTATATTGATTGAGATGGATTTACCTAGGACATCTAAGAGTGTGAGATGAAAGAGAATCTCCAGTGTTTGAGTGGTTGTGATCCTAAGTGCCCCACTAATACCCAAGGCAGCTGCTCACTGTACTTTCACCAAAGGTTTTACGTTTGGTCAGAATATTTAAAGCTGGCCACCAAACCACCAATGTGAGGCTCTAAACTTCATGTTTTTCCAATGTCATTTTTACAGGAGTATAGCTCTATTGTAAGTTTGTTTACTCTTTCTAATATGTTAGCTTTCCAGTCTAGTTTGCTGTCCAGAATGAGAAACCATTTAAGGTTGGTGGTTGATCTGAGGAAGTTTGTACTTCCTGGAGAAAAGGACTAACTCAGTTGTTCGTGGATTCATATTTAAACCTCAACTGTTAGACCAATTGAGTAGAATGCTATTCGCATTTTGCATGTGTTGTGTATGCATGTACTCTTTAGGTGCAAGGATGTGTACCGAAGACACCAATCGCAATATCATCCACATAAGCAACTACCTTATAGCCGCACCATTCCAGGTTTAATAACAGGTCATTTATGACCAAGTTCCAAAGAAGAGAGAATAATGCCTCACCTTACGCTGTGCCTCTACTCACAAATCTTATATTGAAAGACCCTTCCAGGCTGGCCGTCACGACCCTGCTTTGATCATTTGAACTACCCAGCCTCTGTGGGACTCGTCCAATAAAGAAGAGTGCCTGTATGAACGCCTCCGGTCTGACGTTGTTACAGACTCCCTCTATCTCCAGAAAAGTTATCTCTAAAAATATTCCAGTCGGTTTTCCCCCGGTTTCTATAGCTAGGTTTTGGTGAGTTTTGTCTCCAATTTAAATTGGAAATAACAATGATCAGAAAAGGATTGATCCTCTGACACCTTACAATTCACCAAACTATCCATAATGATATCTGAGATAAGCGTAATGTTTAGTACTTCTTGTCTATTTCTAGTTATAAACGAACGAAGGAACGCAGGAATGCATTTTACCTATCTTCCTGCCGTATCGTAGTTATATTTAGGAGTCCTAAGTTCAAATACCCGGCCATGGACCCATGGTTCTTGGACTAAGATAATGTTTATCTCCTCTGCTCCTAGTTTGAGCATGAGTGTAGTCGATGCTGCCTTGGAGTGATGGGGGTTAATCTGCTGGATGCCAAACATGACGTTTGTTCATTAACTTCGACCTCAAGATCTCACCTTCCTTTTTCTTAAAAATCTTGAGTATGACTGCGCTGAAACCATAGTTGATTAAACCATTAGTTCTCGCCAGTGCAGCCGGTGACTCTCTATAAAATATGCTAGTGACCTAGTCCCCTTCGGATCCAAGCTCTCGCTTTAGGTCTGCAGAGGATATCCTCTCTACTGACTAATTCTAGTCTAGCATTCACCAGGCTGGCCAGGCTTCACCTAGGCTCTTCACAGCCTTTATACACGTGGCCAGTAACCGTTGGTCGGCACAAAATGTAAACTTCGATTCCAGTGCCACCTCCATCCCAAGTCCAAGGTTTCCCCTCATAATTTTTAGGAAAGTTGCGATTAAGGCCTGCTCCACATTCTTCCATTGCTAAACGATATATGTCCGTCTTCGTGGGCTCTGTTAATGACAACCACCACAAAATTCTCTTTTAACACCGCATTTAAAGGCCTAGATATAATTTTCTGTATTCTAGTCCTCTTTGCATTCTTATTTGATTCCTCCTCTGTTCTCTAACTTTTGGGTAGAGAGCCTTCAGATGAATTCTTTTGCTTCATTTCAATAATCTTTTAAGCCAATGAGAGCGTTTCCGTATCCCTGTCCGTTCTATTAACTGAATCTTGTTGAGCTTTGCTAGATATTTCCAGGCTCTTTTCCTAGTTTTTTAGGTTGATACGAGGGGGCCATCTTTGCCTGTATCTATGCTTTGGAGACCAGGCTTAAAGGCCAAAATCTCACCAGATAGTGAGATCTCTTATAGTTTTTGGGTTTTAAGAGCGCCGGACTCTTTTTTTAATTGTATTATTAGTTTCAGTTGGCGGTACGCATTCATCGAATTCAACGGATCGCATACCAATAATGTATCGGTTGCAAATGGTCAACATGTAAAATCGACTAGAGAAATGCTCTTGATTGAGATTGTACAATTTTTAATCGAAGATGGAAAAACAAATAAAAAAAATAAGATGTTTTGTATATCCCAGAAATAGAAGTATCAAATTGCTATCGAGGATGTTCTCAACAATTTATACCGAATAACATTAAATTTGATACGAATAAATAGCAATTGGATTCATGAGCAGCATTGTGTATTAGGACACTGAAGCATCGATGCAGTGAAGAATATTCCGAAAGACGGTCTCGTAGATGGGACACCGATGAAATGACAGAGTGTGAATTGAACTGGAGTCTTGCGGCGGAATATGATATTTATATCAAAAAGAAATTAACTCTCATGTCATTTCCCAAAGTGTTCTAAAGTCGGCTGTCGAATAAGATACTGGATTTGATTCGCAGGGATATATACGAATGCACAGAGCCACAAATGCAGGTAATTGGCTGAAGCATTCCGGCTATTTAAAATAAATTTGAAATGAAAACTAATCGTATATTCGAACAGATCGCTGCGGAGAGTATACAGAAATGGAAGTTTCCGCAATATTAGAACAGCCAGAGATGGGCGTTTACTCGTCATTTACTAATTTTAACGTGATTGCGTGGACAACTTGTCGACAACATCGACTACTCATAAACAACGTCAACTACCCCTAAACAACGTTGAATACTCGTAAACAACGTCGACTACTCGTAAACAACGTTGGCAATGATGATGTGCATATTTTGAAATTATGTTTCCGGAGATTGTAGCTAATGTAGATTATTAATACTACAAAATATTTGCCCAGTAACTTATAGTGCCTTATACCGTTTTTTCTAGTACTGTGTGCCTGACAGAGATTTTTTTATCTAAAATGCCAACTAACTAAATTAAAGGTTGTGTTTCTAAACCAAAATAAACTGCAAACTTAGTTGCGGTTTGTCATTTCCCCCCAATTTTAGTAAAATATCAGACACGGTTGATCTCGCGCCATCTATGAACGAATGGTATGAACTAACCATTAGATTTGTTATTCGGAAGTTTAGACAAAAAATCTGCGAAAAGCACACAGTCTGGAATACTGACTAAACGAATTTGCCCTTATTTTGTATTAATGATTTACAGTTGTTACTGTATCCATAAAACGCACTGAGTCCAGTATTTAGTCCTAAATTGCGTACTAAATATTTCATTGTCCACCATCAGTAATAAATACTTCGACGATTGATAAAACAGAAATGAAATTAAGGAATTAGAATAAAATTTGAGTGCATTACATTTGACGCCATCTAAGTGGTACGAAATAACATGACATTAGTTTAGTCAATAATTTAATCATAAAAAACGGTATCAGGTCCAAAGTGTTGGAGTTCTTAATGTCCTGTGTCTGACGTCGATGGGAGGTTCATAAATCTTAATCTAATTTTCTAACCATAGCCACATCAAAAAAAAATATTCATTTGTAAAATATAAATAACAATTCGCAGTGCCATCTCTATAAAAATGGTAAAAAAAATCTAACCATATTGATTTTGCTGGCATCTACTGACATTTGGCCAAACTAACATGCATAAATTAATTTAAAAGTAAAGTTTGCTGCTTAAGCATTATAGAAAAAAAATTTGTTAGCTAATTAAATGTGAAGCAGATACATTAGGGATGACAATGAACTGGATGATGGAAATGGATGCTAGATTAAATTGGGCGTTATTATTAAAGCGGTGTTGCAGTACGCAAAACACCGTGTTTTGAAATGAAATGGTCTGTTGCATTACAAGCGATTGTAATGGCGAACTACTCGTATTTACAAATTATATTACCATGGAAAGCAAGAAGTAAAACTGAATGCACATTTAAGCTGGATACAAAGATATAAGGTTAGCCTTATTTGGTTTACCCCCCAGGTGTCGAAATTGTGATCGAATTCCATATTAGGAATCAAATGCGTTTCTGGAACAATGTTTTAGAACACTGCTTAGTCTAAAGCTGCTTTAGCTTAGTAAGATATAGGTAAACATGATTTTGAGCAATAAACTATTTTATAAACCATTTCTAAGGCAATGTCCTCTGTTGTTAGAGTTCTTCTCAAATCCCAGGCTCATATAAATGTTCCAATACAAATGTTTCTTAGTTCGACGACCTTGCAATGTATAATCTAATATTTTTAATCTACAATGCCTTTGATTTACTTGAATCCGATGGATAATTTAAAATCGTTTACAAAACTAATATTTGAACTACAAAACAATCATTAGTCAATCAGACAGTTCAATAATTTTCGTATACGTTACAAAACACTTGCAGTAGCAAAAAATATTTTACATGTGATGTAACCGCGCAACAGACAGCATTAATTAACAAAAACTAAAATTTCCATAACAGCTTAAAGCTTAGGTGTTAAAACAAACTTGACTTTTAAATAAATCGCTTCTGAATTGATTGAGAAACGATGGTAGATTAATTGGATCAAGCTTGAAAGAGAAACCTGTACTAAACTGGGTGATCTATCGAAAAGATCTAAATGCTTTTGCGATTTATACGATTTTTGTGCCATCAACATTATTTTATTTCTTTATTTCGATTGCATCTTTAAGATTTGTACTTGTCTTTTGTCGACAAAAAATTGCATCTGAGATGACTGATTTACAGTTATTGCCTCTTATCGGTTTGTCTAATTATGATTTTGTATTAACCTAAAAAACTTCTTTGTACAATGCATTCAGTATTCTAGAGAGGCACACATACAATGGATATGTAATAGGCAATCGCCTGTTTCTTTTGTACAAAACAACCTAATCTTATGTAGTCGCATTATGTACATACGTAAGACTTATGTTAAATCATTAAAATTGATGATTATCTTGAATGTTTAATGTTTTAGTAATTACTGAAGGTAATTTAAGTCTAAATTAAAAAATATTTCGATTGAATGTTTATTACGTAATTGTCAATTACGATAAAAATGTACAACGGAATCATGTAATTTATGATTTTTAGTTTTGGTAATTGTTTTGTATTACTACAAGAAGTACTTGTAATAAGTCTTTAATTTGGTAATAAAGTCGTGTCGTATTATGTACGTATGAAGTTATAGAACGAGGTTGCATAAATGATAACAGCGTTGGTTGGACTCCTTGAAACTGCTAACTTAATCACCGGTGTGAAATTTTCAACATTTATCAAAAGTGTAGCTACACAAATTAACAAATAACAAAAGTGTAGATACACAATTTAACAAAAAGTGTAGAACTATGTAAAAAAACTGTGGCAGGGTTGAATTTGTTATAACTTTCACTAAATGTAATCTAATCTAATCCGCGGCATATCACTGTGACCTTCGGGGAATTTTTTAGTGTTAATGGCCCTTACACATTCATAAGACCCGGTTTACACTTTTTATATTATTATTTCCATTTACACTAAACAAAAAAAAATCTCCAAAGGTCGCAGTGATATGCCGTGGATTAGATTACATTATATTTAGTGAGAGTTATAACAAATTCAACCCTGCCACAATTTTTTTTACATAAAGGGTGGTTACATTTTAAGGGCCGACTTTGAATGTGAACCACACCTAAACGTCAAGTTTTTTTCTGCATTTAATTTGACATTTCTCAATTTCAGACTAATTCAATGAACCATGGAAAGATACACAATCGAGCAACGCGTTAAAGTTATTCAGGCATATGAAAATGGGCGTTCAAATCAAAATGCTTATCGTGCACTTCGTGATTTTTTCGGTCAATTTAATCGTCCAAATGTGCGTACAATCGGACAAATCGTACTAAAATTTGAGCAAATCGGGAGGAGATGTAGGAGATCTGTAGGAGATTTTAAAACACCAGTGCATGCTCGTACAGCTCGTACAGCAGAAAATATTGCTGCTGTTTGCGATAGTATGGCTGAAGAGCCGTCCACCTCAACTCGTCGTCGTGCCCAACAATTGCACCTCTCACGCTCATCGTTGATGAACATTATGCATAAAGACTTGCATTTACACGCTTATAAGGTGCAATTGACTCAAGAACTAAAGCCTCTTGACCATTCCAAACGTCGTCAATGGTCAGAATGGTGGCAAGAAATGGCAACAGTGGATGATCAATTTTCGAAGAAAATCATCTTCAGTGATGAGGCACATTTTCACCTCAGTGGATTCGTCAATAAGCAGAATTGCCGCATTTGGGCGAATCATAATCGAAGAGTGATTGTCGAAAAACAAATGCACCCACAAAGAGTGATTGTTTGGTGCGGTTTATGGGCTGTTGACATTAACGGGCCGTATTTTTTCCAAAATGAGGCCGGTCAGGCAGTTACTGTGAATGGTGTTCGCTATCGTGAGATGATAACGAACTTTTTATGGCCCGAATTGGAAGATATGAATGTGGACGATATGTGGTTTCAACAGGACGGTGCCACTTGCCACACAGCTAACGAAACAATGGCTCTTTTGCGCGACAAATTCAATGGGCGTGTTATCTCACGTGGTGGCGATGTCAATTGGCCGCCAAGATCATGTGATTTGACACCGTTGGACTTCTTACTTTGGGGTTATTTGAAAGAAAAGGTGTACGTCGATAAGCCAGCAACAATTCAAGAGCTAAAGGACGAGATAATTCGGCACATTAACGGCATAGAACCTCAATTATGCCTAAGCGTCATCGAAAATTTCGCGAAAAATTCGCGGCGGCCATTTGGCCGATATTTTATTCCATACATAATTGAACCATACCATATTATCATAATAAAAAGAATTGACAATAATTTCCTAAATAATTTGTGTTTTATTCAAAATCAACATCGGCCCTTAAAATTTAACCACTCTTTAGTTCTACACTTTTTGTTAAATTGTGTATCTACAGTTTTGTTTTTTGTTAATTTGTGTAGCTACACTTTTGATAAATGTTGAAAACTTCACACCGGTAACTTGGGTCCAACTAATCAATCAGTCCCAAATATTGGTTAGAAATTTTTCAAATCATTTCAACATCTGCAATGACTTGGAATGCGCAGAGCCGATAAAATGTAATAATTCGCGAGGAGGCAAGATTTCCAAAATTTGGGAAGGAAGTTGTCTTCGAACTGAAGAGAATTAGAATTTTTCAATGAAAAATTGGTCTACTGGTCAGACTGCAATGATCAACTACAAACATAATGTTTAATACTTCATCCTTTTGAATACAACATTAACATTTTAATCTAGCGAATTATACATATAATCCACTAAACGTGTTTTAACCCTTGGAAATGTCGAATTTTATTGTAAACGGTGTTTCATTTCGAGGTATAGAACTTAGAATTTAAGTAAGTGGCGTAAGTTGGAGATCCAGTTTTCGATCATACTTCGCAGCATTTCTGGTCGAATGTTGCTTTCCAAGTATTCAATAGTCTCTGGCTTATCAGCGTGGCTCTGAAAGAAAATAATCCAGCCGTGTTAAATCACACGAACGCAGTTGACAGGTAATTTTCTCGATATTAATCGTTCATCAAATGTTTCTTTCAGTAAATTAGTTGTATCGCAATTTTCCAGTGAAAAATTCTAATATCTTCAGATCGAAACCAACTATCCTCCCAATTTTTGGAAATCTCACCTCCTCATAAAATATTATAATCCGACTAGTTTAAGACGTCAACAACAACAATGGATTCGACAACGTAATTAAACCTCTACCTGTACTATGTTTGTCTGATATAGGACTTCCTTCGACATTTTGGTTATAATTCAAACCAACAGTTATTTTCATAACAGCGAGTATTTTATGGAGAATTTCTTGTAAACGGAAGAATTCTAGTTCTGGAAGTGACAATCTCGAGGTATTATGTGCGGATTTTTTAGCAGCTCCTAAATGATTGATTCAGTCTAATTTTTGTTGCGTAGTATGAAATTCTAAGCTAACCTTTTGGTTTTTAGTCATTTTAATCTGTCAAATGTTGACACAATCGGTGGATTTTACACACTACGTCGTTGCTAAATTCGCCCATATATCCCAAACTGGATGGAAAATAAAAAGTAATTTAGTCTTCCCACCGAGAAAATAAAGATTTTAAAATTCATGTTTTAATTTGTAGCCATTTTATTGTGGAGTATTCTAGCTGGTGCCACATTAAAGTACATCTGCGAAAGAATTATCGTCAGAGGAATATTGATCCTCTAATCTATAAAATCATAAGATTGACGCTATTTTGAATTTCAAATGGCTTCTAAGAAGCATTACATAATTCAAAAGAGTTAAACTCCACAATAGGTCTAACTTTTAAGCCTTAAAAGGTTGAAAGACCTCCGATCGAGAGAAGTAACTTTGTTGTTTCTTTTATTATTTATTTTTTATTATTTAATATGTTCTGTGGCCGAGGCTCACCCTTTCGCAGTTCGCTTTTCCGTTCCTTACTTTCACGCCGTTGCCAGCCAATTCGAAGAAGTACGGCTATAGGTCCGGTTTTCGTAGAACCATCTGCACAATGAATAACTCCACGCCAGCCTGGCAGTACTGGCATGGAAGACAGGGGTCAAAGTTGTGTTCCTTTTCATCACAGATCGTAGTCGGATGATGAAAATTTCCTTTTGTATCCTGCCCTAACGGGAATCGATTCGATCTAAACGCCAAAGATTGCATTTATATTTTCTTTTAAGGACACACAGTTAGAAACTTGTAAACTCAACTTTCTAAATAAATCATATCACCTTTCTCAAGTCATTGTGTAACACTTTCGTTTACTTCATGCAAATTTTAAGAACTCCAACTTAAAAGATTTAATACTTCATGCCTTACAGGTTCCTTCGAAATTCACATTGAAAATTAAGATTGAAGGTTACGATAGATTCAATCGACAAACATATGAAGCCATTGCATGAAGTGATCTAGCTAGTACGGTTGCTGTTATGCTGTCAATTCCAACTTCTTTGTGTACGGGTCAAGTTCTTTTATAATTTTGGAAACCACTAAGTTACGGTAAAATATTTTGGGAATTTATACGAAGACTTTGTTCGATGTCTGGTTCGAATGGTAGTTGATGGAACGCTTTTCGTATCATTCGCTCTGATGAAAATCTTTCTACATGGCCTAAGCAATCACAATCTCCAAGGATACGTTTTATTTCGTGATTCATTCGAATTCGGTACTCGTTGTTTGCAAGCTTAACTGGACCATAAATACATCAAATGCCCTTCCTTTCAAATGTAGATAATATGCTACAGTCATTGGTGGTCAAGGTTCAACTCTCGCATCCGAAAGTTAGCCTAGGTCTGATTAGTGCTTTGTAAAGGTTGAATTTACCGGACTGGTGTGCGACCGGCTGCTATCCTGGCTTTTATATGTGTTTCGATATAGTTCGTTGATGTTATAATTGACCCTAGATATTTGAAATATTCTGCCTTGTGAAATTTGTGGTCGTTTGTTCCGAGATTTGCCATAATTATTCTCTGTGTTCTCTTAAACTGTTTTTGATATCATTTGGTCTCCGGTTAAGAAGCACGATATCACCTACATATCTAAGAATTTGGCCAGACTTATTGAATACGCAACGTGAATGTTCATTACAACTTTTCCTTATTACATACTGGTGCGCCTGATTAAACAGGCGCGAGCGCATCTTCTCGATGCAAACCAGATGCTATTTCGAAGGGGTTAGATACGCCTTCCACTACGATTCTACTCATTGAGCCAGATGTTGCTAGCTTACACAGAAAGACAAGCTTCACTTGAATATCTAGATATATGAACGAGGCTTAAAAGTTTTCACGATTGATGCTATCGTATGGCTGTTGAAAGTCTATGTAGAGCAGGAAAATGGTAAAATTGCACTCCCAACATTTCCCTAAGGTCATTCTCAACGTGAAACACTGATCAGTGGTTGATCGGTTGGGGCGAAATCCACATTGATAGTCACCACAGGCGTGACCGAGTGATTTTACATTACAGCGGCGCCTATCCTCTACTGTGGGATATGGGACAAATACGTCATCGCCTGGTGAAGCAGCAGCGCGAATAGGGTGCCACTTCGTTAGTTTACTAGATTTTGAAAGTAGGTTTGCCGTACTGATAGAACATCAGCCATGTTTGTTCTCAGTGCTACAGTATTTTTGATGGCTGATGTTGGCGTTTGCAAAACAATCTCTCAAGTTTCCATTTTCGGCTTGCAATCTGATGTTTTCGATGCATTTCCTCATAAATTCGCTCTTCTTTTATTGGAGGAATTTGGATGTGGTTTTTTTGGTACACCGATGTTCTATCTGAGGGCTCCTTATATGTTGCGAGCCAAAAATTTTTCGCACACCTTTCTTTTATTTTTGACGAGTTGATAGCATTGATCGTCGAACCAATCATTATGCGATTTTGGTGCTCTTCTTGCAACTGTTTGTTGCTACTGCAGTTATAGCTGAGTGAATAGATTGCCGCTGCTCCTGGGTATTTGGTTGGGGCTTCGCACAGTCTTATTTGCTTGTTTATTAAATATGGATGCATTTGCACTTGTATTTGAAAATAACAAGCAGCCTTCAACATCAACGCTTCTATATGATATAAAATCAGTTGTACTGGTAGATTGTGTCCACAATCATGACGCAATTAATTTGATTTCCCGTTCTTCAAATATTCGATGCCAAGTAGCCTTGTAAAGTTTCTTATGTTGAAAGTTATTCGACTCATTGGCTGTTGTTGTTACTGAGCGAGCTGATGCAAGATGTGCGAACCAATGTGTGATTTGGAATTTAGTATTGTGAAATCGAATCTTGCGTATCCGTATGTTTGCAATAGGGAAGTCGTTAACGTGCCGCTGCCGCTGCACTCGCCGATGATCGAGAAAGCTGACTCCAAATTCTCCTTTATTCTGATGGCCGCTGTAGTAAAATAATCGAAGTTCTTGTAGTGCAAGCACGTCTAGTATGTAAATTCTCGCTTTGTTCGAAAGTTTCTGAAAATCTCCAGGTCTTAGAGTTAGAAAGGCTTAGCAAGTTCCATGTAGGCTCCATGGGGATTATATAGCGTTTATATACGCGTTTATATACGTTTATATAGCGAGCCACTTGCCACAAGGGTTGCCCGCTTCAGCCACCTCTAACCTGGAGAACAGACGCTAATTTGGTAATGTTGTTGGACGTCAATGACTCGCCGTGACATGTAGTGTCCTTGACTATAAATAGAATTCTCCCTGCTCGTCTCCTCTTCATCGCCTGATTCAGTTAGCGGCACCCATAAGGCACTGTGAGGGGATAATAATCTAGGCGAACTAGTGAACGATGTCTCGCCGTCCTTTAATTAACGGTTTGAGGATGGCTTGTGCATCATTAATTAAAGCAATGGTTGCAGCGAACTTACTGCGTGATCGTCAATGAAAGCATTCGTTTTGGCTTTCTCCGTGTAATTGGCGAACATATTCAAATGTCATAGTCATTCGATTTCTGATGCGTACTCTTGAAGAGCTTCTCCGACCCACTAGTACCGTCCTTTTATTTCGATCCAATATAATTATCCAGCACTTTTATTATCTCAATGTAATTGTTGCGATCATCTTCCAAAATGGGTTGCAATGTCTCGGCTGTTCCATCTTTAAGTGCTACTATTAATTCTGCGACACGATTCAAATTTAGTTTCAAATTGGAATTTAAAAATCCTAAAGAAAGTGGCTTCAATGAATGTCGTTGGTTTAGGTTTATTCGAGTATACTGCCTGGACCACCTAAGGTGTTGTTCCATTTGCTCTCATATAGAGAACATCTTTTTCGAGACGTTGAACCTCGGACTGCAATGCCTATTCAACATAATCAGTATTCAATTGCACCTGTCGAACTTATTTTTGGACTATCTTTTATGCTACTTCTTCTACTATATCGTTGTCTAGTTTGATTTCCTGTTTCATTTCTCGCGACAAACCATTAACTTTGTTGATCAATCTTTTGAGTTAAAAGAAGCAGGCGGCCCGGGAACGGTTTCCACAACCTCACGTTTATCATCTGGGTTGTCTAATATTTCTTCCGGGCTCAATTACTTCTTCGAGCCCGTAATTATGGCTTCTCCATAGCCGCATACAGTCGCTGTATTATCGCTAATGTATAGTTGGAATTCCGGAATATTCCCGAAAATAATGAAAATTATCTAGAAATCGAACCAGGATGACCAAAATGCTGGGGTAAAATCTGGGAATCATTTGATTTATTGTATCAAGGTTGCGTGAATTTTTTTAGCTTCCAGTCTTACCGCCTCGATTCAGATAAACTATTAAGTGGTATCTTCTGGAAGGCCCAGCTAATATGTACTAACAACTTATTTGCATGTCCTGGGCTCACAAGTTAAATAATTAACAGGTGGAAGTTAATACGATCAATTACAATTTTATAATTTTCAAGTAGAAGGACCTAATAGAAACTTCCTGTGGCTTGTACGTGCCTTGTACGTTGGGGAGGGGGGGGGGGGGCACTTTGCATTCTCTCCAATCGTCTTAAAATTGTTGTTTGGACGTAAATCCACATAAACCTTATTTGAACCGTCCCTCTGATAATCTTACTAAGATCAACCCTTCCAAGTTAAATGAAATTGGCTTGAGATTTGCGATAAAACTAAGTATCGACGAGTCTTATTCTGGACAATAAACTATGCTGAAAACATGGCATATTAGATTTAAATACTTGTAATGATAAAAGACACTCAGGTACTCTACGTCATGATCTTCGGATGAGTGGTGTTGAATTGACATTCCACCAAGAGACTACTGACTGAATGAATCACTTCTGAGTCCTGGAGTTGAACTAATCGATGTTGATATAGCGCTCGCTATACGTGTGATAAGTATAGACAGATCTGGCCAAAACTAGATCTGTCTCGGTCCAGACAGCTGGTATCATTGCAGCTGCATCATATCAGTATTGTTATGGGTGTTATTTCAGGGACCTGTTTCAAATCTAAACATTAGAGCAGAATAGGGGCGTCGCTCATAAAGAGGAGCTGTACTTCATTTGCAACTGTCCAAGTGTAAAGCTAGGCAATTTAAAAATTTTAGGAACTCGAGTCATAGAAATTCTGCCGGACATAAGTCGGAAGGATGTTAAAGTCTATTCTGTACTCGTTGAAAGCTAGGGATGTTTTCATGGAGTAGGAGTAATTCATCCGTCAGGTCACTGCGGTCACTCAATAGCAGATTTGGTGAAGCTCCGGCAGTAAATTCTGACCATGTGAGCATGACTATTGTAAGATTTTTAGAGGAAAGCCAATAAAAATTGTTATTCGTCATGCGGTCAGTATTCTACATTGTTAAAACGGTCGAGATTTGGAGGGCTTTTAAACATGCATGTAAAGCTGATCTAAGTAAGTTTTGAAGAATTGTTGTTTACTCTTTTTGAATTTTCTTGTGTTCTGATTTACTGATAGTAGTTAAACTGATTTAACACAGAGATTATATTCATGAAACGACCAACTAAGCTTCTGGGTCAATCCTTGAGCAATCCCAGACAAATTAAAAAATAAAAACAAACATACTTTACATTTTTCTGTTGTTATTAGGTTCTCTGTTAGACAACCTTCTGCAAGCATATCATTTCAGTGTCAATTAAATTATGTTTCAACAGAGCAATGTTTAGTATTATCGACTTCTATGCCAAGTGATAGTTTTTACCTAACATTATTCACTAAAACTTAATTTCGCTTATTGCATATAACTCAAAACGCAATATCTAAGTACAGTGAACTAAAACCTCTCAATTTTAAAGATGGTTTGAGTCCAAACTGTTTTACTATTTTCGATGTACGTACTAAAAAATACTTTTGGTTAGATGGCGCTTAATATTTGGTTGAGTTCCGTACTAATGAATTATAATCGAAGCCTTACAATTTCCGAATTTTATGCTATCATGGTTAGAGTACTGGATAAAATAAAACAAAATAAATTTTAGTATCTGTGTTCAATAGCAGATCGTGTGAGTATATTTGGTTTATAAAAAAATAATCTTATCATCTTAAATTAATTATTAATCACTTGTATTTGTATTCGAATCACCAACAGCTTTCATATCAAAAGCACTTAGCACGACGTTTACGATTACCGTGGTTACATTAATCGCTACGCATATATTATTGATAATTACGGCACTTCTTTGTTCATCCACCTTATTAATGTTCAGCACCATCCCAAGAATCACACAAATCACTGCTTGGAGTGTTTGAAGTGCCAACGAAACAATGACGAGGGTTAAGAGTAATCCATAAAATTCCTGTTTTGTTCCAGATGTAAGTAAAAATTTTAGTTGGGATGCGTTGGCGGCGAGAAGCGCAAGATTCAGCATCCCTTGGGCAATAGTCTTTCGGGTGGCATAACTATTGACATCTAGTATCTGTGAACAAACAAATTTAGCATTGATTAGTTTATCGGGTTTCAATTAGCGCTAATTATAGATTGTCTACTTCATTTGCCGCTTATCACACCTGTCTTATATTATTTAAATTGTGCTTGTAGAGATAAGAAAAATATGTGCGTTTGATATATTGGATTAGTTATTGCGTTGGACAAGACAATTTGTTATTATTGAAATAAACAGTAAATAATAACAATAGACACAAAACAATGGAAATTAATGAAAAAATGCGCTCACAATTTCGATAACTTCTCTTACATTCAGATCAGTTTCGGTCCCATTGGCTACCGCATCATCATTATTTGTGTTATCACCATTTGGTTTCTCATGTTTGGTTTCTTTTTCATTTGCCGCATCTCCATGGCTTAATTCAATTTCGTCGTTAACCGGCGTTGGATTATCGTGGCCGGTACGTTCGTTTAACGCGTTTAATCTCACTCGCGGTATTCCTAACGATTTATCCATTTTTTATCGTATTCTATTCTAACGGATCTAGGAGGGCACACTTGCGACTTTCGTCTTACTTGATTTAATAGAAACTACGGACTGATACAGTTTATTTAGTGCGCGATCATGAAATTAATGGTCGCGATTTGTTTACCACCGAATCGCTACTATAGCGACTTGTCATTGTTATGTTTGTAGTTATTGTTCGGTGTGCGGGTGGCCCGATAAGATTATTTGAAAACTGTGTTATTGAGGAATATATTAAACTTATCTAAATATGTATGTTATGTCTCCTGCCTTTATCTCGGTTAAATCAGTAGTGGCCGTACTTTGTTTCACCTGGAACATTCTTTGGGCTAAGTAGTTTTCAAGAATTGCATGAAATTGTTTCATGAGAAGAGTTTTAATCTTGTAATTTAATCCTTCATGCCATACTTTGTCGAAAGCTTGCGCAATATCCAAGAAAACTGCCGAGCAATATTTCTTTTCTTCTAAGGAGAGCTTAATTGTGTTTACAATTCTGTGCATCTGTTCTATTGTACCGTGCTGTTCTCTAACTCCAAATATGGGTATTAGTTCTTCTAGTAGCATCTTTTCAAAGAGCTTTGAAATTATCGAAAGTAGACTTATTGGCCTGTACGACGAGACTTGGGTTTCGTCTTTACCTGGCTTAGGAATCATGATAATTTGAGATATTTTCCATTTTTGGGAAAAGTATCCACATCTCATAATCGCATTAAAAATATATGTTTTATATTTTATGTATCTATCGGGTAATTCTTTGATCATTTTTCCAGTTATTAGATCATGGCCTGGAGCTTTCTTAGGATTTATCCTGTTTTTGATAACCGTTTTAACGCATTTCCATTTAAATTTTACTGGATTTGGGTTCGACTCGTCCCTCGTAAACTGTGGTAGTACGCAGTCATTATTTTTTTCGTTTGGAGTGAACACTTTTTGTAGATGGTTAGAGAAAGCGATAGCCTTTTCTAAATCACTTCTGGGCCAATGACCATCTGGTTTCCTTACCGGTGGGTTCGATAGCTCTGGCCTTTTTAAATTTCTTGCTGCCTTCCACAGTGAGTAATCTGTTTTCTTTGTTGCTGTGAGCTCACTTAGGTAATTCTGCGTTCCAAGATTGTGTTCTTCCCGTATTGCTTCTCTTAGAGCTTTAATAGCTCTATTTAATTTCCATTTATGAAAAGGAGATTGATGCAGCTGCCATAGCCGCCGAGTCGCCTGCTTATCTGCCAATAGCTTTTGAATGTTACTTGAAAGCTTACTACTTTTTCCGAATTTTTCTACTCCGGAGTAGCTTTTTTTGCAGCCATTTCCATTATTTGTCTTAAGTTTTCTATCGCGGCATCGATATCTCCTGGTGTTTGCAGTGGGACATCCAGATGGCAATTTACGTCTACTATGGTTCTATATAGAACCCATTTCGTTAGTTTGTTTGTTAAACGTTGGGGTGGTTCAGTTTTTAATGCTTGCGTACTTAGTGTTACGATTATTGGTGAGTGATCTGATGATAAATCATAACAGTCAACGACTTGAGCATTGGTGCGTGCTATTCCTCGTATTACACAGAAATCTATTAAATCAGGAATTTTCTTTCTATCGGTAGGCCAATAAGTGGGATGTACAGATGATATATAATCTAGGTTTTTCTCGTTTATGGCTTCGTAGAGTTGCTTGCCCTTGGGTGACGTCAACCTCGAACCCCATTGCACATGTTTAGCGTTGTAATCACCTCCTGCTAGAAATTTGATTCCCAACTGATTAAAGTAGTCGATAAATTGCTGTTTTTTAATTGCATGTTTCGGTGGACAGTAAACAGCCGATATTACAAATTTCCCAGACCATTCGTCCAAACAAATAGTTGTAGCTTGGATGTGATCTTTAGCATATTTCTGGAGCTCGTAGTGCTTTAACCTTCTTTTTATCAAGACTGCGGTGCCTCCGTGTGCTTTTCCATCCGGATGTTTGGTGTCATAAACGGAATAGCCGGTAATATTAAAAAAATTGTGTTTGGTGAAGTGTGCTTCAGATATTAACATGATGTTTATATTTTGTTCGATAAGAAAGGTGTGTACCTCAGCTTTATGTTGCGGAAGCCCGTTCGCATTCCAAATAGCTATTTTTAGAACTGTCATTTTTGATTTTTAACTATTATTTGCATAAGCGTATTCATATTTTGCATCATCATGCTCATTTGCCTCTCCATCATCGTCATGAAACTTTGGATGGTCTCGGTTAATTTATTAAGCGAGGTATGAATATTTAGGTCCTCTTCATTAAAACGAACTTTGAGTTTCGGTTTGTTCCTTTTAGGATGTTTGCATAAGAAACACCTGGCTGTGCAAAACTGCTGTCAAACGTCTCCAAGTTATCATTTTGTGTGTTTGCACTCGCAGGTTTGGTGACTATTGTATTTTTTGGTAATATGGCCCTCTGATTAAATTGCATATTGAGCATGCGTTGCTCAGCTCTCATTTTAGGGTTTATTTTCCGTTTTAAGTCCAGATACACTGCACATTTAGAGTCTGTTAATGATGCGATTTTATTAACCAGTTCATTGTTAGATGCTTCCCTTAAATAAATTGGAGGCGGTTTCTCAGGTTTCGATTTCGGCGCTGTATTGAGGTCACCGACCTCTAAACTAGAGAATCGGTTGTTAAGCGGTATGTGGTTAATACCTAGTTCAATCCGTGTCACTCTGCTCCTGCCAGCAAACTGAGCAGATCTCGGGCTACGTTTTCTTTTAGATTGAACAGTGATATACCTATCCAATCCCGTTTGCACTAAATTATTTTCAAACTGACCACGGTCACTAGAGTTCGTCGCACTGAGTTCATTCTTATTGTTTTCGTTTAGCATTGCATTTGCTGATGAATTAATTTTTTCTTCGCTGTTTTGATTTATAATTTTAAACGGCGGTATAACTAATTCTGTCGAAGAAGCACTTTTAATCACTTGTATAGGTATTTTCTTTGGACTATGTTGAACTTTACCCACTTGATTTACACTTGTACTTGCAATATTTAAATTTTCTACAAGAAGCTGGTTTAAGTTTGATGTAGATTGTGTTCGGCTTTCGGTGTTCGAAGAAGTCTTTTTTGGGGAAAAAGGGCCTTCATGTTCACATTATCACTCACTAAATTACAATTTTATATTATATATTATACCAAAATAAAAAGCACTAACACTGCACTTTTCGTTTGTTTTATTTTACGTCCGATGTTAGTGAAATCAATTTTGCGACTCTCGTTAATAGACATGAGAAGGGCATTTTGCAATGTAATTTGTTGCATTTGTTCATTTAGCTGGTGTATCATTACATCAGAAAGTCTCTGTTCTCCGTGCTCCACTCGGTTTGACAAGTATTATTTAGATGATTGACCTAGTATTCTGTAGAGGTGATGCTGTCCCAATATCCTAATGATTTTCCACCGTAACGCCATTAGGGTGATAATTCCTGCAGTTTTGGATTTATCGTTTTTCAGATGTTGCAGGGGAGAAAGGCCCTTGTATCATGCAGAGCATCAATATTATTAGTCTCATCGGTGCTTTTTTTGAATATTACCTTATTGTGGTATACGGCACCCGTTTCTGTTTAACCTCTCGGTGAGGTTGAACACGTAAAGGTAACATTGGTTGTAGTTGTTGTAAGACTGACAACTATTTGTGTGGTCATTCTCGTTCTCCGTTTCTATGGATAGTCGTGAAAGTTATTCTTGGCATCGGCAAAATTGGTACCATTATCGCTATACAAAATCAGCATAATCCCCTACGTACCGTAAATCTATTGTAGGCTGCGAGGAATACTTCAGTGGTTAGATCACTGGCTGGCTCAATGATGACTTTAGTTATGATACAAACAAAGATCGTTAAATAACCTTTTAGTGCCATGGGATATCTTCCCTTTGTTGTGCGAATCAGATAAGCTTCCGCATCAACTCCAGTTCTCAAATATGGTCTTCAAGGCACGGCTGGTAAATTTCCTATTACCTGTGTTAAAGATTTATTATTGAAACGATGATACCTTGTATATTTCGAAATGAAATTTCGTGTTAGTGTTCGACCGTGTGTGATCCAGTACCTGGTGCGGAGGTGAACCAAGGTTGAATATGTTCCTTCACACATTGTTTGTTTATGGATGATCCCTTGGGATGCTATTCGAATGCTTCTCATGGTAGTTCCAAGAGGTATAGTGTTTTGGTATCGACTACCAATGCGCAAGACATCATCATGTATAGGATGTAGGATGAAAAGTTAAGGATTTAGTCAAGAGATAGATTTTTAGACATGAGTCGGGTGGAAATTTTAATTCTTCTCCTGTGAAGGCAGAATGGTTGATTACAGTCCTCTTTCAGCATTTCTTGATAAATCTTACCACATAAACCATGATATTTTTGATTGTATTGAAATTGAAGTGCCTCAGGTATAAATTTTTAATGGTGTTACTTAATGTTAGTGAGTTGTTTCAGCTCGAATTGATCTGGCGTTTCTTCTAGAGACATTCGTGTTAGGTGGCTTGCTGTCTCAGAGACGTGTTGAGCATTCCACCATAGATCCACTCAACACTTCTGGATGCACAATCCGCAGGATTGTCGTATGATTTGACAGGAAAACACTGAGATGGTGCAGTTATCTTCTTGATTCACGAGATTCGATTTTAAATTTATAATCCTTGTTTTCTAAACTTGCCTTATACAACGATCTATCGTAGAATTATACCACTGCTGCGTAAGCCACTTCTGAAACATCACAAAATTCATGCAATTCTCTTGGTAAAGTTGAATTGAAGTTAATCCACCATGGAATTTTGATCCTCTCTAGGTTGAGAGAGAGTCAGAGAGACATAATATTTATTTTCGATGACTTTTGACTGCCGGATATCCACAGAGCTTGCATTAAGATCTTAGCTTATATTAAGATTGAAGATAGCTATCTTAATGGATTGAATGATTCAGATAACATGTTTCTTTGGGTCATAATCCCATTTTTATTGTTGAGGTTCTCCTTGAACTCAAAAATATATGTGAAAGGGTTTTCAAATAAATGCTCTAATGAAAGCTCTCGAACCTGAATCGACAGCTTCTATGAGTTGAGGATAATTAGAGGTCCATTTGTTCAGATTAAATCCTCCGGTTTTTGGTGCGCTGATCAGTTTCTAGAGCATTACCTTCACCTTTTCATTGGTTGCAATAACTGCTGCAATTTCTTGAAAGCCGATCGGATAGATACGGTGCAGATGACATTCCGAAAGTTACGGTTGCTAGCTGTTATGCTTTTATAACCTAGTCTGGTGTCGTCCAAATATTTGTTTTATATCAGCTGTGTATGTCCCCTTGTATTTTCTTCTCCGAAATAGAATTGACATCAGATCCTCTTGTAATTTCGGACGCACGAGTTGAATTTGATTTAAGGTAATGTTTTTAGCTGTATTATAGCTGTTGCGTCAAATACTATTCTTAATTTTGTTGTAGTGCTAGTTGTTTTAACAAGTGCGGGTCGAAGAATATAATATTCATTGTGCTGTTGTTCATTACTTTCAATTAGATGTCCTTGACTGGAGTATACTTCCATATCGCTTGGAAAGTTGACTGGCTACTGACAAAAGTCATTCCAATTGAATGAATCTAAGCAGGGCTCACCACTTGGATGACCCGATTATGGTATGTTTTGTTGAAAAGAAATTGGTACCAAATAACGGCTGTCGGTGTCTCGACGGTAATTCTAATGATAATGTTCTTCACACAACTTTTCTTCTACTGTCATAATCTTCTCGGTTTTATTTCTTTCACTTCCCAGAAATGCTTTAACTGATTTTCAATTTCTTCCAAAGTAACCATTGATTGGATCCTAGATTTTATTTTTCGTTTAAAATATTCTCTATAATCTATCCTAGCTCCGTTTGTTGAGCGATTGGTTCACTTTGATTTCATTTTAGAATTTGGTTCATCAGGCGATATTTGAGTAATAATCAGCACCCTATGAAATGTCAATTTTATGTGGGTGTTTTAAATTGGATCAGCCCACAATAGCTGATTTAAATGCCCCCAACTTTGAATATTGAAATATTGTGCTTCTACACCGAAAGTGACTAGGTTTGCGAAAAAATTTGTGAGCCGGGATCTATTAACATTCGTAGTAGGGTTGATTGCTGTTTCAATCTCTATTTTCGCCATCGCTGTGGCAAATAGTGTACCTGGTTATTGCTCGGGTTGGTTCACTAAATGCCTTGTTATTTTATACCATTTAGCATTCTATACCATTTAGATCGCTCTAATGAGATCAATTGTTGTAATTTTTGGCCGTCTTTTAAAAATGTCGCACAAAACAAAAGTTTTTATACTTTATGCGTGACAAGCTTTGACTTTTGCGGTTGATTTTTAATTTCGTTGCCTCTAAGGCCTGGAACCGACATTCAAGGGAGCTGAGAAATTCTTCTAATGTTGGCATTCCTCTAGGATCTGTAATCGACATCTCTTTCATGAAAATGGGAATTATTATGTAATTCCATGATACCGTTAGGATGACCAAATTTTTAATGGCATGCATCCTTTCGGTTAATAAGTCGTGCAACGACTTTATTGGTGTTGTTTATTCTACGTTCATTGCTGGATACCTCAGAATCTCGTTAACATAATAGGGTGCCAGCTACCTTTTATTGTGGTGTCTATTTGCCTTCAATCTCAAGCACAAACGCACTATAACGTTTACTCGATTACTCGATTTGATCAACACATTCACTAGTAATCAATTCCGATCGACACCAGTGCTATTCAATATAGTAGCGCAAATAAACTGAGACGTAAAGCTGACTGTGAGTCGGGATTCATCTCATTATTGAACAATACCAAAGTGTTTTTTTTACCTAACTACTACATAGGGTTACGAGATAATATTGTTAAAAAGTAACATCCTTACAAATTTGTTCGATTACTATAATGGCTGAACCCGTCAGTTCGTAACAGCATAAGTTGCACTCAATTTATCCACTTGCATTACAGTTAATCGGCATCGAAGCTTCAGGCTCAATTCATTAAATTTAAATATGGATATATCAAACTTTTAATGTTTAGAAATTCTAACTGTCTGGTTTAGCTTTAAATCTAACGAGAGAGATCCAACTGAATTTTTATGGCTTGCAGTTTTTATTTTGTTGCAAACCAATGGAACAAACCCGACAAATTGTTGTTGTTTTCCCAATCAATTTCATAACCGCTTAAAATTTTCGTGACATATTCATGGTCCGGCCTCTGGCCTATCAGAAAGTGCTTTGTATTCCATCATTCTATAGTCCTGAATCCTCTACATGACTACATTTAAATTTCGTTCTAAAGATCACATGTGTCGTTTAAATAGTACATCGAAGGCATGATCCTTAAATGTAAATCATTGCGTACCAATTGTCGGGTAAAAGTCAATTTTGAGTAAATTTTTCGGAAAATTCAATTATTTTTCAAAAACTTGTTGGCAAACGGTAGTAAACGATTTACTCTTCATTTCGCCTAAATGTTTTAATTTCAACATTTGCGTAAAACTCAAAACCTGATAACACATTGTTTTAGTACTAAAACCTATTAAATAAAAAGATGGTTTGAGCCTAAACTGGTTTAAATATTTCACGAATATTTGTACTAAAACGTATTTAGTTTTTGTTAGATGGCGCCCATTGCTTGGTTGAGTTCCGAACTATTAAATTATAACCTAAACTTGACAATTTTTCCAATTTTGGTATTCATGGTTAGAGTATTGGATAAAATAAAACAAAATATATTTTAGTATCTGTGTTCAATAGCAGATCGTGTGAGTATATTTGGTTTATAAAAAAATAATCTTATCATCTTAAATTAATTATTAATCACTTGTATTTATTTGTTGTAGAATCACCACCAGCTCTCATATCAAAAGCACTTATCACCACGTTTACGATTACCGTTATTACGTTGATCGCTACGCATATATTATTGATAATTACGGCACTCCTCTGTTCATCCACCTTATTAATGTTCAGCACCATCCCAAGAATCACACAAATCACTGCTTGGAGTGCTTGAAGTACCAACGATACAATGATGAGGGCTAAGAGTAATCCATAAAATTCTTGTTTTGTTCCAGATGTAAGTAAAAATTTTAGTTGGGATGCGTTGGCGGCGAGAAGCGCAAGGTCCAGCATCCCTTGGGCAATAGTCTTTCGGGTGGCATAACTATTAACATCTAGTAACTGTGAACAAACAAATTTAGCATTGATTAGTTTATCCGACTTCCAATTAGCCCTAATTATAGATTGTCCACTTCAGTTGCCGCTTATCACACCTGTCTTATATTATTAAAATTGTACTTGTAGTGATAAGAAAAATATGTGCGTTCGATATATTGGATTAGTTATTGCGTTGGACAAGACAATTTGTTATTATAGAAATACACTTATCTTATATAAATAGTAAATAATAACAATAGACACAAGACAATGAAAATTAATGAAAAAATTTGCTCACAATTTCGATAACTTCTCTTACATTCAGATCAGTTTCGGTCCCATTGGCTACCGCATCACTATTATTTGTGTTACTACCATTTCGTTTCTCAGGTTTGGTTTCATTTTCATCTGCCGCATCTTTGCCGCCTATCCCAAGTTCGTCGTTAACCGGCGTTGGATTATCGTGGCCGGTACGTTCGTTTAACGCGTTTAATCTCACTCGCGGTATTCCTAACGATTTATCCATTTTTTATCGTATTCTATTCTAACGGATCTAGGAGCGCACACTTGCGACTATCGTCTTACTTTATTTAATAGAAACTACGGACTGATTACAGTTTATTTAGTGCGCGATCATGAAATTAATGGTCGCGATTTGTTTACCACCGAATCGCTACTATAGCGACTTATCATTTATATGTTTGTAGTTATTGTTCGGTGTGCGGGTGACCCGATAAGATAATTCGAAAACTGTGTTATTGGGGAATAATATTAGACTAATCTAAATATGTATGGTGTTGTTGTTGTTTACGGTGCACAAAGAAAATTTATAATTTTTTCGAGGAATGTATGCGATATCGACATATACAAGATAGGTGATCGATCTAGTATATAAAATTTATTATGCGAGGTTAGTAAAATTATTTAGACGTTCGTGACACGACAAGACGAAATCTAGACCATTGGTGATGAGTCATTCTTTACCTTGCATATATCACAATCAAATTATATTTGCTCTGCTTCAATTTATCTCAAGATAAGATATATTTTAGGAACAATATAGAAATTAAACTATTAAAGTCGTTTTATATTATTAAAATTACGGCAGAGGTGTCAAACCTTACTAGTCCCATTATTAGTGCTTAAATAAACCGCCTTTCAGAAGAGATTTTCTAGAACAGTTTGTTGAATTCCCACATGCCATAAAATCTAAAAATTGGAGTAAAGAAGAATAATTCTTCCCGTAGATCAAAATACAGCTGGCTATACAAATATATTTTTTATCGCTTGTTCCCATTTAGTTTAAAGACCTCCTGGATATAAGATAAGGGTATAAGATACGAATATAGGTAGTTGATAATTCTGGTTTCGTGATGAAATTAAAAGTTCTATTTCTAGGGAAGGAAAAAGGGAACCTAGGTCTATGCGCTTCTAACTCTTATTATGTTAGGTCTGCAAGTAAAAACTCGGCTCTGAAGTTGGTCATTGCTGTTTTTTGACATAAGTTTCAGTCTGTAGTTCCGTGTGCATAAAATTTAAGAGATGCATGTCGATAAGCAACATTTACGTCATTGCATTCTATTTTGTTTTCAAATGAAAAAATGCTGCTCAGGTTATGGAATTAATTAATTCGACTTTGAACATTTTGTGAGTCATTCAACAGTAAACAAGTGGTTTGCAAGATTTCGTGATTGCAATTTTAGTCTTGAGGACGATCCACGTCCAGGTACAGTGAAGCAATTTGAAGAGGAAGAACTTAAAGATTTACTGGATGAAAATTCGTGTCAAACTCAAAAAGAGCTTGCAGAATAGTTATGAGTTACTCACCAAGCAATATCACTTCGATTTCATGCAATGGCAAAATTACAGAAGGAAGGAAAACGGGTTCCTCATAAACTGACCGAGGAAAGCAAAAATTGAGGAGTTGACATCTGCGTGAATTTGCTTTACAAAGAATTTTTTACACAAAATCATTACGAGTGATAAAAGTGGATTTTGTATGATACTCGTAATCCTAAACGCAGTAAACCATTGCTTGATACAGGCCAGCCATCAACATCAGTTGCAAAATTGAATATTCATGCCAAGAAAGTGTTACAGTGTGTCTGGTGGGATTGGAAATGAGTGGTTTACTACGAGCTCCTGGAACCTGGTCAAACTGTTGCAGTTGAACGTTACCAGGTACAATTAATCAAATTAAAAAAGACCATACCATTTACGGGCCAAAGAAGGCGGAAGGTGATATCAGGAACTTAACTTCTCTTAAGTTTTACAGCATGCAGCGTATTCTCCAGACTTGGCTCCCTCTGATTACCATTTATTCAAATCGATGTCTTCATATTTGAAAGACCAGCGGTTCACGAAAGGAGAAGATGTGCAATAATGTCTCGATGACTATTTTGCTTCGGAACCACAAAGTTTCTATCGCGAAGGCATTCATCTTCTATCTGATATTCAAATCAAATTCTGTTTGTAGAGTATCAAGTGAGCTCAAATTTATTTCTAATTTGAAAAGGATAAATTGGAAATTCGCAATTTCTTTGTTGATTCTTGGATTGATTCGTATTCTATTATTCTTTCTACGATTTTTAAGCAAACTAGCGAACTGTTAAAATTTCGCATTTCTCAATTGCACAGGGTGGTTAAATTTTAAGGGCCGACGTTGAATGTGAACCACACCTAAACGTCAAGTTTTTTTCTGCATTTAATTTGACATTTCTCAATATCAGGCTAACTCAATTTGAACCATGGAAAGATACACAATCGAGCAACGCGTTAAAGTAATTCAGGCATATTATGAAAATGGGCGTCCAAATCAAAATGCATATCGTGCACTTCGTGATTTATTCGGTCAATTTAATCGTCCAAATGTGCGTACAATCGGAAAAATCGTGCAAAAATTTGAGCAAACCGGGTCTGTAGGAGATTTTAAAACACCAGACCAGTGCATGCTCGTACAGCTCGTACAGCAGAAAATATTGCTGCTGTTCGCGATAGTGTGGCTGAAGAGCCGTCCACCTCAACTCGTCGTTGTGCCCAACAATTGCACCTTTACACGCTTATAAGGTGCAATTGGCTCAAGAACTAAAGCCTCTTCATCATTCCAAACGTCGTCAATGGTCAGAATGGTGGCAAGAATTGGCAACAGTGGATGATCAATTTTCGAAGAAAACCATCTTCAGTGATGAGGCACATGAACGAACTTTTTATGGCCCGAATTAGAAGATATGGATGTGGACGATATGTGGTTTCAACAGGACGGTGCCACTTGCCACACAGCTAACGAAACAATGGCTCTTTTGCGCCATTCAATGGCCGTGTTATCTCACGTGGTGGCGATGTCAATTGGCCGCCAAGATCATGTGATTTGACACCGTTGGACTTCTTTCTTTGGGGTTATTTGAAAGAAAAGGTGTACGTCGATAAGCCAGCAACAATTCAAGAGCTCAAGATAATCTGATTTGGCACGTTAACGGCATAGAACCTCAATTATGCCTAAGCGTCATCGAAAATTTGGACCATCGGGTGGAGGTGTGCCGCCGAAGTCGCGGCGGCCATTTGGCCAATATTTTGTTCCATACATAATTGAACCATACCATACCAATAAAAAGAAATGACAATAATTTCCTAAATAATTTGTGTTTTATTCAAAATCAACATCGGCCCTTAAAATTTAACCACCCTTTACAACTAATAATTAAAAGTGGCGCAGTTCTGTAATTTGCCTTTACTGAATGGATCCTGATTAAACCAGAGTGAAATTTATGCCAAAATATAAGATTATGGGACATGTTCTTAAAAATGAAAAAAACTCTTAATTTAGCTCGGCCCCTGCGGAACCAATTTTACTTAGCCTACATTTACCAAGCCTTGCTCGCAAATCGCTGATAACAAACGAACAAAATACTCAGAGATTTCCAAAAATGTTGCTAAGTAAGATCGGTGGTCAAGTTGTAGGGTAAACAGGGAGATAAACACAGCTGCAAATTTAGTAAATGCTTACACTGCCTTTTCGTGGCAGCTACAAGTAATACTCTATAAAAAGGATAAGCAAAACGTGTGAGGGCTAGCTCCTTTAGGAGTTTGCATTGGGCGAATAACCCAACCTGTGAAAAATAAATGGTTACGAAACAATATAAGCCTAGAATAAATTTGGATTTTCAACAACGACCTCGAACACGAAATAAGGACTACGCATGGAGAACCTCTCTTCGAACAGTCATCGCAATATGGGCTCGATCTCTTAGCGCTAAAAGAACCACGACTAGCCAACAATAACAGCATTGATTGTAATCTTCTTGGATACAAGCTTTATCAAACCAAAAATATTATAGTAATCACGAATTTGGAGTTGGTTTAATAATCGGATCTGTTATTCAGCTTTCACGGCCACTCAGGGTGAACTCAGGGCCACTCGAACAAATAAAACATGCTTTCTACGACCATATTGAAAGTTTTCTGAGCAAAATACCTCAACATGTAAAAATAATTTGGGTGATTTTAATGCTCAAATTGGCAGTGCTAGCAAAATATATAGTGGCATCATTCCAAACAACAACAACGGGACAATTTGGTTGTCGCCAGCACATACTCCCCATGGAAACGCATTGATAAGAGTACATGGAAATCATATGACAGGAACACGGTTAATTAAATTGATCACATCCTCATATACAAAAGACATTTCTCTAGTATCAAAGATATCAAAACAAGACGCTTAGCTAACAACGACTCCGATCACTTGTTTGTTGGAGAAAAACTCCTTGTTGGAAAAATGAACCTTTTAACAATCACGTTACCAGAACCAATTATGAGAATAATCTATCAGGAATTCTTGAAAACCAGCCACTACTCGATTCCGCAGAGGACCAGTGGAATATTATAAAAACTGCGATAACGAAATCTTCATCCTCAACAATTGTTCAAACTTCATTGACCACGGCCAAAAAATCTATCCCAAAATACTAGACAATCACGTACCGTCTACATAGCCGAGAGGAATTTTTCCACTCGGCTCTGCAGATGGAAACAACGGGAATGGCACAATCAACAGTTTCGTAACAGCACTATTCGCAACAAATCTGGCTAATAGTGGACGCCAATAACCACAGTGTAACGGAATTATTTTGCTTTAACCGACCAGTACTGGTGAATAATTATCTCCTTACCACCAGTCTGACATCAACACAGAAATTCCCCACGTCCACTATCGTACGTAACGTGTTGCTAAAAAAGCAACAAGGCTCCTGATGAAGATAAAATTTTATTCGAAATGCTAAAAAGAAATCCCATAAAAGTGGAAGACGGCTTTGATTTGCCCCCTACTTAAAAAGGTAGGTCGATTAAATTTCAATAACTTCGACTCTCACGATTATATTGGAGAAATGTCATGAAAAGGATATTCCCTGCTAATCTCGTCGAAACAGATATCTATGTGCAAATTAATGATGAGCGACTCAAGAGTACGGCAAGATGATCTTATTGCCCAAATATTTTTTAACTTATCCCTAGAATACGTCGTCCGTCAGCTCAAGTCAGCTATTAGCACAAAATTGACTCTTAAAAAGGAGGTCTCGTACCATTGGGATCAAGAGCTCATCAATTTGGCCTATGAATCAACGAAGCGGAAAGCAATATGGTTATCACAAAAAGGTGGAGAATTTTTTTTGGAGAGAAAGAGAAGTGAAAGAGTTTACATATTTCGAATCGATAGTATCGGAGCGAAATTTAATTTCTGTAGATATCATCAAGAATCGTGGAAGCTGGAAATATTCAAGTCTCGCAACATTTCGTGTCAAACAAAAGTTAACATCTACAAGGTGCTGAGTTGACTAGTCGCCACCTTTGGTTGTGAGTCATGGTCGCTAACAGCATGAGATATGCAGAAACTTGCTGTTCTCGAGAGTAAAATAATTCGTATGCTAGATGCTCGGGCCAATAAACAAAAGCGGTCTAGCTTTCAACAAGACCGAGTTCAGACACGTGGCCTAATCAGGAAGGTAACACCAAATTGATTTAAAACACTTTTTTTATCACCCAATAAAATCCAATGCAACGCGCTATAAAGCGTACCATCTGCATTTGAAAATCAAAAGTTTATCGATTAACCATCAAGCCGTTTACATCAGCTGTTTGTTATTGTGATGAATACATAAAATTCCTGTGGTGGTCCAGGAAATTAAAATTAACCGCATTTTATGCATTTTGAATCGTTTTTTTTACAAGAAATGAGTAACCACAAGCACTGAGACCGTCATACTTCATGTCATGTAATAAAGCCAAAACCCCTCCCGGCTACAAATCCAGTTGCAAGCAATTGCACGTCTTTTACAACAACAACAATAATAATAATAAAAATATCCGCCAATTTAATTATTTGACGAATGATCGATCGAATGCACACAACAGCACGTCCAAAACCGGCGTAAAATCGTTTACGCGTACGCATGTGAATCTGTTTATCAAAAATTTAAAAATGTTAATGTGGCATACGTAAGGTCCCATAACTCTGTCTTCCTCTGTCTCTCGATCATTGAATATTACTTAATAAGCGTATCTACCGTTACATTAATTACAATTTGTATGCACATTTGGTCAAGCAAACGATTGATTATATATTATGAGAGCACATCGCAATTATTGATAAGACATAATCGTTTTCTTATGTACTCGTACGTCTCGTGTGCATGCATTGATGATGGAAAGGAGGAGGTTGGTAATTGCCCGCGATTTTAATGTAATTTTTATGCGAGTTTTTGGATCTGGTTTTCCACTTAATATGCAATTATTGGCATGAGGTTACGCACCTATATATCAAATATTATAAATAAGGAAGTGATTCGCCAGGTATGCATAAATAGCCAGCAGCCGGCGTTCGTTGATTTCGGTTCTAAAATCAGCTGAACCGTTTATTTGTTGTACGTTTAACCAAACATTTTGATGTGCGACTAATTAAAATTTAATTTATTTTTTGTATAAATTTACAGTTGTTTTGTATATATGCAAATTAGTAATTAAAATTCTGAATTATAAGTTTGACTTTTGTGAAACTTCCCGCGGTTACATCTAATTTGTGTGCGCCACATACATCGTGTACAATTTTATCTGTGTCCCGTCATCAATTTGTACTCCTGCGATTACAAAAACAATTATGTTAATAGAGAAGATGGTGTGCTACACACTATATAGGTGACTTACCCTAAAATCTGTCTCCTTAGCGAGCGCCTTTCCCTCGAGCACGTAAAAATTTGGTGTTGCATGCCGATTCAGTTCCTTTTTGATTGCATTGAGTCGTTTCCTTTCATTGTAATAGTAAATGACCAGGCACACAATGAGGATGCATACCAAAACTGGAAATGTCATCGGTAACGATTCTAAATTTTTTAGATTGGGTTTCATTGGCCGCTTGGTAATTTCATCGAAGTGTGGTCCCATATTTTTTTTTCGTTTGCGTAGCAGTACCGCGTACAAACGACTTGTCAATCGCAAATCCGTTGTGCAACTAATTTTTGTGCACGAATTTACATTTACAAAGGAAATGATTACGATAATTTGAAATTAAAATTACTGGTTATTTTTGTGTAAGTTGTCAATTGAATACAGTTTAATCTCGATAGTGCAAACTACAAAGTACTAAACACCAAAGTGGTTTGGGTCTTTTAATTTTCTATTGAAAAATGCCATTCTTAAATGCGAATTATTGAATTTGTGCGACTCGGAATTCAAGGTGACTACTAATATTTGGTATCGAGCGTTAGTGGGGAATTTTGAAAATTTAAGTGTTTAGCTAAAATTCTGTGTAACGTGTTCGTTATCGTGACTACATAAGATTGGCTCCAATTGACTGCCCTGGGGCACTCAAAATGACACCGTAAAAGGAAAATAGTGGGTGATCTAAACACCAGCTGATACCTACGTTCAAAACAAGCAGCTCTTAGTTTAAAACCGATAATTTTATGGAAAATCCTGACAAATGCTTTACTGAAGTCGGTTTCAGTGAAATCATCCTCACTACCAGACGACTTCAAGGTATTTAACATACTAGACGTAAATTTAGTCAGATTGGTGGTTGTGGATCGCCCTACTGGCATGAATTTTTTAACTTTAATAAAAAGTGTAGCTACACATTTTAACGAAAAGTGTAGACCCAAAAATCAATTTTGGGTGACCTACGTTAAGCACATGCCAGAGTAGTTACATTCGTACCGCATGGGTCTGTTCCAGACATATACATTACTTGTAATGAAATTCGTTAAGGATCGAGAGGGAATGACCGTGAAACTCATTAGTTTCGGAGATATGACTAAAGTTAGTTTTTTTTAAATAAGCAAGTAAAAGTAAATATTTTATGCTCAAACTAAATGTTTGTAAAGTACACGATTTTAGGGCCTAAGAGAGGTCGTCTATTTAAAAGGGTGCATATTTTATGTATGTCAAGCTGGCCCGAAAACCATCCCGAAAAACGCCTTTAAAATTTAGGCGTGTTTCTCCGCTAAATTCATTAAAAGGCTTTTCAGCCCGAAAAATTAAAAAAATATGGAAAAAATCAAGTATGTCAAGTATGTCAATCATGTATGTCAAGCTGGCCCGAAAACCATCCCGAAAAACGCCTTTAAAATTTAGGCGTGTTTCTCCGCTAAATTCATTAAAAGGCTTTTCAGCCCGAAAAATTAAAAAAATATGGAAAAAATCAAGTTTGTCAAGTATGTCAATCATGTATGTCAAGCTGGCCGAAAACCATCCCGAAAAACGCCTTTAAAATTTAGGCGTGTTTCTCCGCTAAATTCATTAAAAGGCTTTTCAGCCCGAAAAATTAAAAAAAATATGGAAAAAATCAAGTATGTCAAGTATGTCAATCATGTATGTCAAGCTGGCCCGAAAACCATCCCGAAAAACGCCTTTAAAATTTAGGCGCGTTTCTCCGCTAAATTCATTAAAAGGCTTTTCAGCCCGAAAAATTAAAAAAATATGGAAAAAATCAAGTATGTGAAGTATGTTAATCATGTATGTCAAGGGGTGTTTCTCCGCTAAATTCATTAAAAGGCTTTTCAGCCCGAAAAATTAAAAAAAATATGGAGCAAATCAAATTCCACCCCGAGAAAATAAAAACAATCTCACGTACACACAGCAAATTTTAAGTATAAAATTACCTTACAATGGGGATAAGCGACCTCCCCAGCTGATTTAATATTCGCTTCTGTTGGGCTAGGTATCGGAATTACGCTCATATGTCGCTGAAAAATTCTCTGTTCACAGAGTTTGGCAGATGTAACGGTACATGCCTAATTAATGCACTCACCATCAGCATTAAGCACACAAATGCTCATTACCTTACAGTGGGGATACGGTACCTCTATAGCTGATTTAACATTCGCTTCTGTTAGATTAGGTATCAGAATTATGCTCATATGTCGCTGAAAAAATTTCCGTTCACAGAGTTTGGCAGATGTAACCTAATCTAACAGAAGCGAATATTAAATCAGCTGGAGAGGTTCCTTATCCCCACTGTAAGATAATTTGATACTTAAAATTTGCTGTGTGTACGTGAGATTGTTTTTATTTTTTCGGGATGGAATTTGATATTCTACATATTTTTTTTAATTTTTCGGGCTGAAAAGCCTTTTAATGAATTTAGCGGAGAAACGCGCCTAAATTTTTAAGGCGTTTTTCGGGATGGTTTTCGGGCCAGCTTCACATACGTGCATATTTTGTAATCCGTTCATCTTGTTGAGTACGGAGATAACCGAGCCTCATTTTCATGGAATGGTAAATTGTGGTCGTAATTCTAGTCACTTTTTTTAACAAGAAAATCAGAAATTTCTTTTGAATGCTCTCAATTCTTTTAATGTGTACAGCATTGTATGCATTCCAGACCGGTACAGCGTATTCCAGTTGAGATCGAACGTAAGCGAAATAGAGTGAACATAAGGTTTGAATATTTTTAAATTCTTCTGTCCGGCATTAGCTCTCGCAATACAATTTGCAATATGCCTATTGAAACTGGCATTTTCGACAAATGTAACACCTAGATCTATGATCTCATTAACTCTTTGCAATACTTCGTTGTTGACTTTGTAGGAAGTAATTTTTCTTACGATGGAAAGACATGATCTTGCATTTCTTAATATTTAAGTATAGCGAGTTTCGATCACACCACTCACTTAATCTATCGATGTTTTCTTGAAGTTTCTTCGTATCTAGCATTCCATTAACAGTTCGAAATATTTTCACGTCAACAGCAAATATGAGCACGTTTGAGTTTTTGATTATCTCACTATGACAACAATAAATATCCACGGCCCGATGTGAGATCCTTGGGGAACAGCAGACGTAACTTTAATAACGTTTGACTTCTCATTTCCAGTTATTATAAATTGTCACCGGTTTGATAGATAAGAGTGGAACCAATTTATGTAATCGAGTGAAAATTCGAGTAAACTCCGGAGTGCTTTTTGATGGCAGATGGAATGAAATGGTTTACTGAAATCCGTGTACGCTACACACATCAACTTGGTGATGGTTTTCTATCTCAATAATTATTTTACTGGTGAATTCAACCAGATTAGTTGATGTGGATCGGCCAGGCATAAGCCCATGCTGGTTTATTGATATATGACGTGCAATTATGGATTTAAAGTTGTTGCATAAAACTAATTCAAATAATTTTGGAATTGATGCTGTCGTTGATATTCCTCTGTAGCATGTAACGTCGTCTCGTTTGCCCAATTTAAAAATTGGTGTAATTTTTGGGGAAATACCCCGGTGCTTAAGGAGTGAAATAGGTAACATAATGGAATTGCTAAAATGTCAGCGTACTCCTTTAAAATAGAAGTGGGTATTTTGTCAAGACCACAACCGTCTCCAAATCTCTTTAGAGCCGATAAAATGTTATCCTCATATATAACAGGAGGAGTTATTGATACGTTGGTATTGCTGGGTTGTTCGTACAATCCACTAGTAACGCTTGGTTTATAGACTGATTGGAAAAACTTCGCGAACATGTCAGCTATATCTTGGGAGTTTGAGGAGCTGGTACTGTTGTAGGTCATATTAGCAGAGTATTTTCATTATTCCTAAAGTATTTTCAAAATTGTTGTGGATTTACTTTGATTATTCCTTCAATTTGATCGAGATACGACCTGTATTTTGATTTGAAGTAAATTTCAAACTCGTTACTATGTTGTTGAAACATTATTTTGTCGGCTTCTAACCCGCTTTGCAACATTTTGGCATACGCTTTCGACTTCCGATTTCTTAAGTTAACTAGTCTATCATCGAACCACTTAGGGTGAGCAATTTGTTGTGTACAGTTTATACGAGTATCATTGGGATTGGGAGTTGTTTGCCAGTTGATGGATTCTAGGTAACTTTATAGCCCCGCACGGTTTGTTTTTTTTTGAAGTTGTATTTGATTGGTTGTAGGTGTTCCGAACTCGCCGTTAAATTAGTTGAGTCAAATACAATATCTAAAAGACTTGTGATTGATATCGTTAATTACAGAAGGTAACACGGATTCTGAAATTTTGAAATTGTCAATGCCGTTGCTGACAACAAGATCCAGTAATCTATCACGATTATTCGCAATTGTGTTTATCTGGTTCACATTATAACCAAGCATGGCGTCCACAAATAAAGATTCGGCATCTGTTGTTATATTGCATGGTAACATACAATTTAGTTCCGGGTCCAGATTCCAGATTATATTTGGAAGGTTAAAATCACCAAGCACAAGAACTAAATCTGACGAGTTTGTTGTATTAATAACTTCATCAATCGCATCGATGCAAGTTGCGTAATGATCACTATTTGATTGAGGTGGTATATACGCTGCGTAAATGAATAGATGATTTGATTTTTACACCAATTTGTTCGACTCTCGATGGGGCTAAAGTTACTGGAGCATTCCAGAGTTTAGAATGTACTGCTATCAGTACGCCACCACCCGATTTCTTTGAGCTAGTTTCGAGAGACCGGTCGCATCTGTAGACAACGTAATCATGGCCAAAAAATTCACTGCTCATTATGCCGGGTTTTAATGAAGTTTCACAAATTACATAGATTAGGTAGTTTGATTTTAAAACGAAGTTATAGAACTTAGATGCTTTTGATGCCATTTTGTTGACGATTTGATAGTAAATTGCATATTTCTCATTAACCAACATTTTCTTGAATTTTATGGGTTGATTTATTTTTAGAGTAGTAGTGTAGGCTCGAGCTCTCATTAAAAGCGAGTTTAGTCTATCATTAGCCACTGGTGAAAAATATCTAAATGATTGGGTGTGTCTTAAAATTGCAACTATGGCATACACTATGGGTACACTTTCGAACAGCCCAAGTGGTTGAGAATTGATTCTTATACATATCACATTTGGTGAGGTTAATCCTTCGTGCTTCGTGGATCGTCATGACTTTACTAGATTCTGGTATCTTAAGCTGGGAGATTAATTGTGTTATCCAACAGAGGTATCAACATCAAAGTTGACGGCAGGTTATAAATTTGGCTGAAATTTGCACGGTATTCTTACTACTGATGCTAGCAGATGTAACCTCAGCTGGGCATCTATACGTCACATTCAAGTATTCCGTCTTTGTTACGAATGCGCTTGCATCGGAAAATTGCATATTGCCATGATGTAATCTGTCAATATACGGTATTTGGTTTTTATCACCCAGAAGATATATTTTAGAACATTTACTAAGGATATCCGATTTCTATTGATTAGATACGAGGCAATCGTTTTGTAATTTAATTTGATTTTATTAAAATCGATGTTTTCGTGCTCACAACGAGATGTTAACTTTAATTTAATATCAGCAAGTCCTTCTTTTGTAGCACCTAAAACAAGATCACTGCCAAGTTTATGCTTGTTTATAATCGAGGTTGATTTACTGCATCCAGCTACACCCTGAATATTTGTAATATCCGGCATCTTTATGTTTTCCTTAAGATAGATATTGTTTAACTAGTTGTATGTCTGGTGACCCAACATAATTTCCGTACCCGATGAACAAAAAATATATCTGTTTTGGGTAATAAATGTGTTAGTGTCTTCTCCCAGTTGCACCAGATTATTCCCATCAAAACCAAAGTGATGTTTTATGGTCGGTTCTTCTAGATATTGTTTTGCGACGTTATCAAATATAAATATGTTCAATTGTCGTAACGCAGAAGCAAAGAAAGGCAGTAGATGGATGTTCTTGATGTAATGGTCCTTTAAGTGGCTTTTAATTAGGCTGTCTGAGTGTTTAATGTAAAACATTAATTCCATGATCGAATTTTTATAGCTGGACTCTGCTGACAACACTTTGTAAAATGCCGAAGATGCGGTTGGAAAATCCACACAGTTACTATGTGAAAATTTCGAGGGATCACCAGTAGTCCAACGGGAAGATAGCGCTCTTTCATACTGGGTTGACATATTGAATGGAACGTTTAAAATCCATTTGATGTTGTTAGTTTGTATTATAATCCAACACCGACATAAGTTTGTTGACATGGTGGTTAACATCTAAAGTTACTGTGAAAGGCTCATCTTTACGTTGTTGCAAGTAATCTGTTAAAGTTTCTAGAGCGCAGATTAGATCACTACAATCAGTTTTAGATTGATGGTTAATCACAATAACGTGATTACTCTCAATTTTATAAACTTTTGTAACTGCATTGACGGATTTAATGTAAATGTTTTGTAGTTTAAGTACGTTTCGCGACAAGTGTTTCTTAAGATTACGATTAAGACAACACAAATTAAAATAGATGAGGTTACTAAGTGTTTGCCATTTTTCCAGGTTGAAATCTGAGGTTCAGCAAGCAAGAATTTTGTAGAAGGAATATTTTTAACAAACTCATATCCGTTAGTATAATCTTCATGGTGGTTGTTTTTTAAGCCTCTTGTTCACATAAGTTTAGATTTAAATGGTGAGATAAGCGATTTGTTTTGTGCTGGTTTAATATCAATGTCAGTTTGAGTTTCGCAATGTTTAGACGCGTAGATGTTAGTTCGCCTTGGAGTCTTGGAGTAGTTTTCGGAAGATGAAAAATACAATAAGCCACCGTTTGAATCGCACGTTGCATCTCTGATTTTAATGTTTTTTACGAAAATGAAGCGAGCATTAACATCATCAACCTCACCCGTAATACGGATTTTGAGACCATCATTGAGGTTATATGCTAAGTCGCACGGTTTACAAGTTTTTAAGTTATTTGGATGTTGTTTCTTGGATTCCGAAAAAACGATTGCTTTTTTGGAAACTCAAATTCCTTTATGAAAAGGCCTTGAATCAAATTGTAAATCACTGACACTGATCCGGTAAGAGACGTCGCCATTTACTTTCGGAATGATTCGAACCGCGTTTAAATTTACGATTTGAAATTTATTTTCCACAAATCTCTTGAATTGTTCATCAGTTACAGATGTGTGAATTCTGCTGGTAAAAACCATCTTCTAGGTTTCATCACTCTAATTGTTTCAAGGTCATTTGTCGAAACAGTGGGAGATGTTTGGATACAGTTTCCTAATTGGCTTCTACATTAGTATCGGTTCATGTTGATTGTGGCTCAGAAGTTGGGCTCGAAATTGGCACTGGTACTGGTGAACTAGCTACAGATATTCCTGATTCAGATGGCGATAGATTTCTGGTGGTGTAACTTAGTAGTAGTAATACCAATTCAGGATTCAGGAAATATATATCCTTAAGTGTAAATACCATACAAAATAAAATACAATGATTTCGCTCAAAAAACGACGATCAGTAATTAAAGGTCAAATGACAAAAATGGTGAGGCTAGACAATGTCGTAGATCGTGGTCCGAATTCATAAGTGTTTAAGAGAAAATGTTTGAAATTGTGCCTGAAGTAGAGTCACAGTCGGAAGAATTCGATGAAACGTACTATCGGTGAAACGTATTACCATTCAGCGTCACAACTAAATACCACTAACCAACTAAATACCACGCTCACTTACCACCAGAATGAGCGAACGAACCAATGCGTGACAGATAAGTTGAATTTACAGAAAATTGGTGTTTGTGATATTCATTGGTGCCAACTCTAAGGCCTGTTTCATGGTTCAATTTTGGCAACGTAGGATGCGTCCGAGCCATCTCAGTCTTGATACTTTAATTGTTCCAATTATATCAAAGTTGTTGCTCAAAAATGGCAAGTTTTTGACTGCCCTGTGTTTTAACGTCCAAGACTTGCTGCCAAAAGTGTATATGATGAGATATATTGCGAGACTTGAAATTGTTAATGTTATCGTAGAATGGCCGGTATGCTGCAATCTGTAATTTTATATCTGCAGAGACTGAGATTTGCACATTTATCGTTAGGGTTTCATTTGCCTTGGTTTTGTTGTGTGTCATCTGTGAAAAATTATCCATGTGTTGGCTTCTCATGCAGCCATATACTTGGTTTTCGCTTCTTTGATATGGGGGCCGATTTGTTAGGCTGTTTTTTTCAATGGGAGCAGAATTTGTTTGAGACAGCTTCGCTCGAATCCATCGTAGTAAAATTGTTTTAAAAAATTGCCCCTGACGAAATATTACATTGTCCCATAATCAGCTAATTTTTTGCAAACTTGTTTGTGCTTTCTAATTTTTTCAATATTTTGCCAATCATCATGTCTGAGCTTTCTATACCAAAGATTGTTGAATTTCTTGTGACGGAACTAATTCAGTCACATTATCAGCTTCTATATCTCATGGCTTATTTATCTTCCCCTTTGAAATCATCATTCTTCACCGTATCCCGCAAAAGGCCATTTCTCCGATTTAGAATCTAACTTTCATCTCGTTTGTACCGGTATGTGGTCAAAAAAATTACATTCAAAGCTCTCAAACGTTCTGACTGTGGCTTTCTTCTCTGGAAAACCTATTCTATCACATGCCCAAATTTTTTTGTAGATTAGGCTCGATCAGCATACACCAGGTTTTCTCGACGAGGGTTCCGTTCATCTGTTCACACCGTCTATTGTGCTGAGATCTGGTTTTCAAAAAATAAACGAACACTTTTCTCAAAAATTCTTCCACTAGCACAAAAATGCACCTCACTCCATCAAGTGATACTTCTTCAATGGGATCATACAGATCTACATGAACCAATTCCAACAACTGATTTGGTTGTGTACCATTACTTGGGAAAGGTAATCGTGTTTGTTTATTCTTGTAACTTTTTCATGTACGAGTCATTCATGTGACCAAAAAGGCGGTGCCATAACCGCTTGTCCTCTCTTAAATATAGGGTGGCTGACACGAATTGCTACCAAAACAAAACGCTACAGAATTTTTATTATTTGATGAGTTTTATTGTTTTGGCCACCCTTAGCCGCGATTATGGCCTTCAAACGGCCGAAAAAGCTATTGCATGCAGCACGAAAGTGGCTCTGCGGTATTTTGGCCCATTCCCGACGAAGCGCTTGCTTGAGATGATCGATACTTTGGTATTTTTTTGTCCCAACCTTGCTCTTCAAAATACCCCAAACCGAGTAATCTAGCAGCGGATTTGCATCCGGTGAATTTGGTGGCCATTGGGCATTGGAAATGAACCGCCGAACGTTGTTTCTCAGCCAATCTTGATTGACGCGTGCTTTATGACTCGGCGCCGATTACTGTTGAAATGTCCAGGCTCTACGGCCGAAATGTTTTCTCCAACACATGATCCTGATAAATTTGAGGCAAGGCAAGGCCAGGCAAGTAAATTCGGCCGCTTGTTCACATATTGCTCAATAACGAACGGTGACTCATCGGAGAAATCCAAATTCTGAAAATCGCCACTTTCGTGCTAGGGTAACAACTCCTTTGCTCTTTCCACTCTAACTTTTTTTTGAGCATCGGTGAGACCATGCGTTTTATGGAATTTCAAGGCCTTTAGTCCAAGATGATCTTTCAATATGTGCTGCATCCGTTCGAGCGAAATGTTCACCTCACGAGCCATTTTTCTGCCGCTACGGCGCGGATTCCGAGCCAATTTGGCCTTCACCTTTCGAATGATATCCGGCGACGTTGCAGTGCGTTTCGGTCCACCACCATGGCGTTTTGCAATGCTGCCAGTATCGTTATAACGATTTTTAGTGTGATACACAAACATTTTATTCACATGCAGATGTTTTAACTGGTTAACAATCTGCGGCTGTGGTTTTTCAGCCAAATATAGAGCAATCACACTATTACGCTTGAATTCCATTGCGGATAACTTTTTTTCTGAATATTTTCCACTAAAATGCTTTTGTACGCTTGTAAAAAATGGAATGAACTGTCAGTAGTGTTAATTTGAGCGCTCTGTCATCACTGGTTTGACTGCAATGACAGTCTGAATTCGGTAACACTTCGTGTCAGCCACCCGATAATATGATACCTCGGACAATCCAGATCCAATTTATAAACCTCATTTTGCAAAGTTGCGATTGATAATAAAATTTTGTCGGAATCATAAATTCGACATCGTTGTTGATCAAAAACCACTTGCCTCCAGTGCTTTCGAATAATCGTTCCTCGTAATTGAACCATAATTGTTTCTTTTCCAATTCAGAGTTGTTATGGAAAATCAGATTTTGTTATTTTCTCAGAAACTTAGCCAGAGGGCAAGATAAATAATCAGCCACGTAAATTAGACGCTGATAATGTGATTGAATTAGTTTCTTCACAAAAAATTCAACAATCTTTGGTAGAAAGCACAGACAATAGCACTTATAAGTCGCAACAAAGTCTTCTGGTTACTTATCTCCATCGAATATTCATATTAACAGGGGCAAACGAGAGACATTGTCACGACCGCCAAAGCCAAAAGGTATGACAAATTTTGTGTCGTATGTCTGTCAATCAAAAGGTGTACACAAAAACCTGGTATGGATGAGTGTTTTTTGTTTGCAACGGCATCCAAATATGATTTGGAGATTCATCAGATCGAATATTTTAAATTCGGTAAAAAAAGTTTGTCGCCTAAAAAACGTTTTACGGGCTCCAACAAGCTAGCCTTATTTGAAATTAGCACTTAGACACTCAGTTAAAGGATTCTGGTTTGATACAGTCGTCAGTAGATGCTTGTATCTATTATCAAGTTTAGGTGGTAAAATGATCTTACTGGCGGTGTTTGTGGACGATCAGATTTTGTTTTGTAATGATGGATATGCTTCTGGAGTTGAAAAGGATTTTGATGCGCAAGTTCCAAATTAAAGTAATCGATGAAGCAAATGTGTTCTTGAAGTAGAAGTTGAAAGGAATCGCAGAAAGAAAGATAACATTGTCTCAAGAGAAGTTCATACAAGATGCCTTATACGAAAGTTCAACATGGTAAATTGTCCCGTGTCTAGGCCGCTGGATGTTAAACAAATCCTGTTCAATGAGATGAGTCCAAAAAACGAGAAAAATGGAATAAAAATGAAAATCTGGAGGCAGTTGGCGTATATCGAGTACTGTATACCGCGCAAGTCACAAGGCCCGGCCATTGTTATGTCCTCAATGAATTATGTCGTTTTAATCAAAATTCGGATTTGGTCTATTGAAATGTCGTTAAAAGAATCTTGAGTTACTTAAAGGAAACATCAAACTATAAAATTGAATTCAGTAAAAGTGCTAATGCAAAAATGATTGGATATTGTTATTCAGTTTGGGCGAGCGATCAGACCGATCAACAACGATCACCCACCGGTTACGTTTTTATAATGCTGAATGGTCCAATTATGTGGAACTCGAAACGACAGAATACGGTGGCTTTATCAACAACACAGGAAGAGTTATGGCTCAACAAATTAGAATTCAAAACGTTTCCAGAAACCTTGAGCATGACAAGGCTTTATTGTGATAGTGAAAGTGCAATAGCTTACGTGGAGTGAATACAAGTGATCCGAGGTGCTTTAAAAACATTTTCGTTTTTTAAAGTCCAGTACAGGGTCCTATACAGACCAATCAATCAATTTAGTAAATATTATGAATTTTTGAGTTTCCGGTGTGGCAACAAAAGCTGATTTGGAACTACACAGTAAATATTTTTTGAACTTTCAGTACCATAAGCATTTAATTTCAGTAGCTCGGAAAGATTAAATTATTAAGTTTTATACTCGTAATGTTTAGAAATTCGAAAGTATTAATTTAGAAATTAAATTCTAAGAAATTTCCAGATGCATTTAAAGATGCAATTGTTGAAGACCAATAACATTTTTAACCATTAAGTTTATTACGCCTTAAGCCTTCCCTCTATTAGGTTAGGATTGTGTTGTCTTGTGCCATACGATCGCTAGGTGTCTGCAACCGGGCCGCTCTGTCTTTAAACAAAATACCTTTCCTATCCTACCCTCTTGTTATATGTAAACAGGCTGTAGAAATAGGACCGACGTTATCCGTAACATCTTGGCCATTACTTGATCCTACAATCCAATCAATCATTACATATTTGACATTTATCATTACATAATGCAATATTTAGTTTATAGAAGGCAGCACATTACAATCCAAATGGCATGAAACGCACTCAATATAATACAAATTTAACATAATGCATTCAGACATTTATAATGTTTTGTTTTTTCGTTACACAATATAAATTAAGTTAATTGAAAGATAAAATGTACTATCTAGTAATTAAATTTGGCAAGATATGTATTTGAGCATAATACATAATTCATTTTTAAACTTAATATGTTCCTGGAAATAAACAACTACAGGGTGACACAAAAAAATATCTTTCTATTTTAACTTCTTGTTTCTTTTCAGATGCTCCGTATAACTCCTAACACTCGAACCATAAATCATCGTGTTAATTATTATTTAGTCCTTACCGTTTTGTACATACAGGGTGAGGTAATTAAATTGAAACCAACGAATATCAGTGAAATTGGCGACTTTATAGAGAAATGGTTCAAGAAAACCTTGATTAGTTCACAAAATTTTGAAATTTATCGTGGGTAGTTTTTAATTGGTCGTTGTAACTAACCTAGTATCTAATAAAAAGTAGAACCTAGTTCCGCCCGGCACATTTTAAACCCTTGTTGAAAAAGAATTTTCGGAGAACACACTAATGGTTAGTTAAGAAAATGCCCAGATCCGCCCTAAGTGGTAATTTTGCCAAATTTCTTCAAAAAAAACTGTTTAAAATCCTTTATCTGCCCAGCATAATGCTTTAAAACTGATCTAAAAATAAACTTTATCAGTCCACGACCACTTCTTAATGATTACTAAACTTAGTAGGTACAGTTTCAAATGGTTCGATCCCACAACCATAAATAATACTTTAGTTTAGCGGAGTACACACTTGTGGGAGATTATTGTAGTTAGAATAAAATTCTGTGCTTAACAGTGATAACAGTGAGGTATATGAAAAAGTGGAAGAGATTGCCGAATTTAAGCAAACATTTACTTTCATTAAATTAAATTTTAATAATTTCTGCTTATGTAATTACACCTCACCTGTTTATCACATTAAGTATTGTTTTGTAATCCAACTAATTTACTTAAATTTAATCAATCTCCTTGACCTCTAACCATACATCGAATAAACTTCCAAAAATTTTAATTAGAGACTACAAAATTTGATTGCAAATTAATTAATGCCCAAAACGATAGGTCACCCTTTCCTACCATCCTGTGCTATTGTATGCGCACAATTTGATTAAAAAGAAAACATTTAGTTAGGCGTCGTGTATATAAATAGAGTCGACTACTTAATTATATTGTTAAATAATAAAAACATTCAAACTATAAGGTAGTGTCGTACACCAGCTAGAGTACATATACAATAATAGATGGGATTACAACAGATCGCCCTCGATCAGCAATGGCTATTGCATACGCCTCTCGGGCTAACACTTGTATTAATTTTTATATTGACTGCTGTTTACGTGTGGGACCAAAGTCGCAGGTATACGAGATTAGGGAATAAAATTCCCGGACCAATACCCATACCATTTTTTGGTAACGCGCTGCTCGCTCTTGGAAAGAAACAAAGTGGTAGGTTAAGTCGTTAAAATATATTTAACATTTACAATTAACAAATTAATAATTCACTTTAATCGATTTACAGAATTGGTCACAACAGCTTTGGAATACAGTGAATATTATGGCAATGTGGTACGGGCCTGGTTCGGATTGCGTTTAGTCGTATTTCTAACGGATCCCGAAGACGTTGAAACTATTTTAAATAGCAACGAGCATATACAAAAATCGGACGAATACCGATTTTTTAAGCAATGGCTTGGAGATGGCCTCCTCATCAGCTCGGGCGACAAATGGCGATCGCATCGTAAACTAATCGCGCCCGCCTTCCATATCAACGTACTTAAGTCATTCGTCGATGTGTTCAATAAAAATAGTTTAAAAGTGTGCAACAAATTAAAAAAGGAAGTGGGTAAAGTGTTTGATGTGCACGACTATATGAGTGAAATTACGGTGGATATTTTATTGGAGACTGCGATGGGGACCAAGCAGACGTCTCAAACCGGTGATGGCTATGATTATGCAATGGCTGTGATGAAAATGTGTGATATTCTACATCAGCGACACTGTATATTTTACTATCGATTTGACACCCTCTTCAATTTAACCAAATTAAGGTCATTGCAAGAAAAATTTTTGGCCACCATCCATGGCCTCACCAGTAAGGTTATAAAGGAGAAAAATGAAATTTTTAAAAATAATCTAAAAAGCGGTGTTTTACCATCACCAACGCTCCAAGAAATCATTAAAATGGATGACTATCCGAAAGTCCCAAGTGGCGGGCTACGCGACGATCTAGATGAGATCGATGATAATGATATTGGTGAGAAACGACGACTAGCGTTTTTGGATTTAATGATCGAAACCAAACACACGCAACAATACATTAACGATAACGATATAAAAGAGGAGGTGGACACAATTATGTTCGAGGGACATGATACAACAGCGGCTGGATCTAGTTTTGTTTTATGTTTACTAGCCATACACACAGATATCCAGGAAAAAGTTTATCAAGAACAGTATAAAATATTCGGCGATTCAACGCGTCCCGCTACATTTGCCGACACCGTCGAGATGAAATATTTGGAGCGCGTCATTTTCGAAACGCTTCGCCTATATCCACCAGTTCCGATCATTGCGCGCAAAATAAATCAAGAGGTTCAACTAAAATCACAAAATCTAATTATACCGGCCGGTACCACCGTCGTAATTGGAACGTTTAAAATACATAGACGTCGTGATCTGTATAAAAATCCACTCGAATTCAATCCAGATAATTTTCTACCAGAAAATGCCGCAAATCGCCACTATTACAGTTATATACCGTTTAGTGCGGGACCACGAAGTTGTGTGGGCCGAAAATATGCCGCCTTGAAGTTAAAAATTCTCTTGTCCACCATCATTCGAAGCTATCGATTGAAGTCGAGTTTAACCGAAAAAGACTTTGTACTACAAGGCGACATTATATTGAAGCGTTCTGATGGTTTCCGTCTGGAAATTGAACCTAGAAGTTAATTTATAAATTTTTAATTTTAATAAAATAAAAAATGCATATTTTATTATATTAAATATTCTTATTAGCATTTTAATCTATTCATACACGACATACATTAAAGAGGTAGTTGAACTCACATTTCGTAAACATACATCATCGTATTATAGTTGATGCGGCTAAGGTCGTATGAAGTAATCTGGCTTTACTAATTATCGCTAAAAGTGTGTCTTTCGAAGCTATAAGCCGTGATATATTCTAGATGTGATAAACTTAATTTAAAATATGTTTTATGGGACTTACACTTTCAACATCACTTTTCAAAAAAATTATTTACATTCCGCAATTTTATTCGTCCAAACTTTGCTTAGACAAGACACAGCAGGCTATGTTGCGCTCAAATCGGATTCCCAATTCCAAAACTTAACTCCAAATATACTTACAGGTGTTTTTCTATCTTGGCTCTGAATCGCTTTCTCTGATCACACTTTGTACATCAAGGTTTATGCTCAACTATTTTTATTCGTCATGCACTTCCTTGCCTTTTTCTATAACCTCACGATATGAAGACTATATTTGGAAAGCATATTTAAGCAGAGATAAGTGAGTCTCTGCAATTAATGGTACACACATATATTTTGGATTAAACGTTTATAAAAAGCTTACGTTACTTATACATGTGTGAATTTTAAACTACACTCGCGAGCAACTGAATCGACTCAAACCTCCGCGCGTACAAAAAGGTGTATTTTTTAAAATGGCTTAACCAATTTTCGTAAAACAACTTTTTGACAGCTTAGTGTTTTATCTTTACAAGGACACTTTCATCATTAAAATCTATACAGTACTTTTCAAATTAAAGCAATCGTAACAAAATGCGATGTTCCGGTGACAACAATTGGCCTGCTACAATCTCCTGTATAATATCACGTTGACCGATATTTGCCATCAGTCATTTCTCAGACGTTAACTTGAACAAATCTGTACCAGCTTTATTCGTTGCTTCCTAAAATCATGAATACAATCAACGAGAAGTTGCTCGTCAGCTAAACATGAGCCAATATGTTGTCTCCAGAGTATCCAAAAGGTTCCATCAGGTAACTAATATCTTCAATCTGAGACCACATATCAGCCAGTATAAATGTACATCTGAGAGGGACGATCGATTTGTCGTTCTAACTTAACTGCGAAATCGCCATATCACGGGCGTCGATGTGCAGCAGGAGCTAAGACAAGTTCGAGATGGAGCTGTTAGTCAATGGAGAGTAAGAAGGCTCCTGAAGGAACGTCGGCGTCACTCCAAAACAGCACGTCACCACAAAGATTGACCCGAATTTGCTCGCAAACACATCAATTGGAGGATCGAGCAATCGACGTCCGTTTTATTCATTGACGAGTGCAGAATATGTCTCCAGGGTAGTGAGAGGAGAGACCTGGTCTATCGGCGTCCAGCAGAGCAAATTTTCGCAGTGCTGTTTTGCTCGGCGTCACAGTCTCGTACGATGGTAGATCTTATTTTGTACCTGATGGTCTGACCGCTGAAAGATATATCCATGTCATTCTCTTGAATCATGTAGTGCCCTACGGAGGATATAGAGGAAGATTTTATATTGACGCATGACAATGTCCGGTTTCACACAGCTCGAACCACTCGGCATCCATAAATGAGGTTGGACTCGAGTCGATAAAGTGGCCAGCCCTCAGTTTAGGCATGAATCCATTTGAGCATTTATGGGGCGAACTAAAACTGAGGGTTCGAGCCAGAAATCCCGTGTACCATCTAACATCAATGACCTCAAGATTGCGTTGGGTGAGAAGTAGGGTGCGATCCTCCATGTCTTTGTCAAAACCTTAATAAGGTCAATGAGGAACCGTATGCGAACCGTTGTAGACGAAAGATTTGGAATAATTTAAATTTAAACATCCCCAATACATTTTTTCATAATCATCAATTTTGGTTGCGTTCTCATTGAAAATTGATTAAACTGAAAAGTACTGAACCAATTTTCATGAAGTCGTGAAAGCGCTGAAGGTTTGAGTCGATTTAGATGCTCGCGAGTGTATATGAGTCGAAACTGAACTCCATAGATCTAAATTTGCTTTCTCGCATGCGGATTACAAAATCAGTTTTAGTTTTGTTATCTTCAGTTAACAAAATACGTTGAGCTTAGAGCTAAGTAACTGCCTTATTCCGTTTTACATGGCCATCCAGAAAAATATCTGCAATATAGGCACGTGATATCATCCAAATGAGTTAAGAAATTACTTAGTTTGAGTAATTTACAATTTTCCAACACTACATCAAGGACAATCATTAGATTTCTATTTTTGAAATCATAATCGGTTGATCATTTTCATAACCCAGAGAGATTCAGTCCAGTGGGATGACATACTGCTTAGTCCATTCAAATTGATCATTTTTCCATGATGGTTGGCTGGTACTTATTCGGTATTTTGCAGAATAAATTTCGGAACTGATTTTCTAATCCCAGTTTTATCCAAACGTATCTGAAATTTGGCACAAACATAAAATTTCATGGAGCTTAAACCTAAACTAAGTTTTGATGCTTGTATTAGCCTCCAGGTCACCAAAGAACCGAAAGTTGCTCGACTTTTGCCGCATAAAGCTTTATGAAAAATGTTAACAAATGTCCTAGTTCCGTATGAGTTGGCAATTCCAGAACTACGTTCAAAAATCCTATTTTAGTACCACCATCATTTCCATCCAACGCTCGTTCCATAATTGTTGGCCATATTCCAGAACTTGCTCTAAAAATCATTGCAAAATCAAATTGCCAACCCATCCCATCATACTCAATTTCATCCAAGAATATCCTTCAAAAATTATTTCAAAATCCCCTTTCCATCCATTATGTTGTATTTCCATCCATAGTACACAGGTTTACTTCAGTCTTCGAAATCACTACCAACCGCAATCACTACCAACCGCATATTACTGATATTCAAAACCCCTGTTCTGCATTCGATGTTTATCAAAGTCGTTTTAGTTGAGAAAACTATTAAGAACCCGAACCTTAGCGGGGGAGACCCTAAACGATTTTTTTAATCAGGACCCGTCGCAATCAATTTCTTTTCCGAGATGCAAACCGGACTATGAGAAAGCTGAGAATGTTAATTCTGATTTGCCATTCGTTATATCGCTGAAGTCAAAAAGTTTGCGTGCACACTAAATGTCTGTGTCCCTTCTACAGCCTAGATGGTTTGTCTGATCGGGGTGCAACTTCTTCATAAATTGAGATTTACTCGTTTTTGGCTGAAATCGGTTTACCTAAAGTGGCAGCTTCCATAGGAGAACACAGCCTAGACGGAAAGTTCTTCTGAAATTTAAACAGGAATAATGATTTTTGTTTATACAAATCAATTTTTATCACAAACCCGTAAGTTAAATTTTTCGCTTTATAAATTGAGTGTGGTGTATTCAAGATCTATGTAGATTTCTCGAAAAAGGAAGTCGGATGTTGGACATAACAATTACACCCCTCCATTTTTTTTATTGTAAACCATTAATGGTCCAAATCATCAACAAGTGAAAACTAATTCCATACTTCAAGTGACTCGCTTTTCAGCAGGGAGTGTAACCGCTAGAGTGCGCTTCCTTTAGGTGTCGGATCGGAAATAAAATACTCCTCCCCCCCCCTCCCCCTAAAGCTCGACTCTTTTCAAAGAAGGAGCTCCATTGCTTCTGGGAGAGCCAACCATTGCAACAATCGCAAGCAAAAATCGAAAACAGAGATCATTACGAGGAGAATGAAATGGTCATAGAAAAATAACGCTTTCCATATAAGACACTGGCTGCATCTGGAAAGAATAGAAAAAATTATTCTTATAGAAAGTGTTTAATAATAGAAGAAGAAGAAGAAGAAGAGAAGAACAAGCATTCAAGAAATGAAAACCGTTCATCTGAAACCTAGTATCCGAACCGGTAAACAGCCAGAAATAATATGCGGCGGACTCAGACAGCACCACAAACAAAACCACAGCCTCCAGTAAAAAGCTCTTTTTACAAAAGAACGTCGGGTGCTGACCACAACATACTGACCACTCTATTTTTAGTAAAATTACTACTGTTGTGATTCGATTTGTGCTTGATCCAATACTGAACACGCGATTTTCATTAACAACTCAGCTGTTAGGATCCAGTATTTAAAACCATTATACACCCATGAGGTCGGGGTCCATAAAACTCCGTAAATTATCCGTATTAACTGGCACTACCTCCACTTTTAGGTTGGCATAAACCCGCAAAATCACAGCATAATTTTCTAGCGCTATGAGAAACCTGTCATGTGCCGTCGGTTTCAGCTAGCTCGGTTATCTAGCATTGCTTTATTTATTGTTTTATTTAGCTAGCCCAGTTGACTTATTTACGGTTTATCGTCGAACAATTTATCGTAAATCACAATTTAATGACCATTGTGCTGGTCGCAAACGGGATTCGGTTGGGTTTAGGCAAGTTGGATGTAAATAGGATTCTAATTTTGGAAAAATTCTGGGATAAAACTATATGGGCGGAACTCGGCTATTTCTCTTCCTATTATGTTGGATTGAGTATGTTGAATGGAAATAGGATTCTAAAATGAATTTAGGCAAGTTGGATGGAAAATGAGCGATTAAGCGATTTTGATAAGCATGAATATGTTTGATGGAAATGGGATTAAAAATTTATTTTTGGAAGAATTTCTGGAATATTGTCATCTAAGATGGAACTCAGCCATTTCTTTTTCGTATCCGCAAATTCATCTCTGAGTCGTTCATCCATCGATTAGGTGATTTTTCACGAATACCTTGATTCGTTGGTATCGATTCCAGGGAATGATTAATGTTCCGATTTTGCGATCGAAAAACATTTCCTAACATTTCAGTCTAGATGATGTTATGAATCCGATGATGTCATTTTTGCCGAGATCTTCTTATCTCGTGAGTCATTCGCAATCAAACATCGTGGCAATAGATTTTGGGTGTAGAATGCTCCAAACGACGAAATTTAAAGTCTTTAACCTTCTCGTATTGTATGTCACCCAACGGAAACCAGCCCAATTTTGACTCCTTGCAGTAACTATATATTTGCCTATTTTAAGGGAGATTGTACTCGTATTACAATTACGTACAAATCACATTTTGCTTTTCGAATTCTAGAAGCAGTCAATGTATTTTGGCTATAAAACGTTGATCGTAGGTACTCAAAGTAAGAATGTTCCATTTTAAACCGAAAATACTTTTCCCTTAACTTTATGTTCTCGTGCAGCTGATTTGCCATCCATGGTTGCTTGAAGCGCGAATGAAAGGTTAAATGCTTTCAAGTTCAGAAATAAGTTCTTCTTAGTGTTTAAATTTTTCTAAATTATCTCTGAAATGAAACACAAATTTAACCCTCTTTTCCATCCCAGCAACTTTGGAATATTTCATAGCCAGGTATGTTTATTAGACATACTTCAAAATAATATATCCAAGATTTAACAATGTAATGGTTAGAATGGTTGTCCTAAAGGACCGGCATAAACATATAATCAGGTCCGAGCCGTGCCACAATGTTGTCTATCCTCTCCTACTCATCTTGGGCTCTCAACGAAGCGTAGGATATCCTTGACGTTCATTTTACTGAGGTCCGTCAAGTTATTTAGAAGGGGAGCTCTCAGTAATTTAAGTCTGCCAAATACAAGATGACAGGTGCAGAGCAAATGAAGAAGAGTTTCTTTCTTTTCTTCATAATCGTAACTACGACAGTAAAATTGTGAGGAGGCTCCCATTCTGCTCGCATGCATACTTATATGAGACAGGCTTCCGTAACAGCATCCAGCATGAAACTGAGTCATCGCCGCAGCAATACCAGCTGTCTGGATCTTGGCATGTCTAGGTTTTGACAGATCTGTCTAGTTATTACGCATGAGATACTATTAGATCATCTGTCGTTCGTTGTCCTTTCAGCTTAATCTTGAAGCATAAATTTGCGCTTAGGGGCGGATATATCTACGTTTGCCCTGCTTGGTTAAATGGGGCATGTTGTGCCTCATCGAGGGAGTTTATCCGACTTTTCATTCTCCGTAATATTGGAAGCACTCTAGTGCTTGAGTGGATATGCAAGAATTAATCGGAATAAGGTTAGTCAGAATATTTGAAGCAACCAAACAGTAACCCCATATAATAAACTAGGCCTAGTAGTAGAAATATAGAGCCACTGTTTAATGTGGAACTCCAAACACCATCATTTTCCATCCTCTCTACTATGTTAAGTTTCCAGCTTAGTTTGTATATGAATGCCAATCTAATATCATTTATGCTAGGGGTCGATCTGAGCAAGCTTGTTCTTTCTAGAGGAAAGGGCCAACTCAGTTTTGTGTGGATTCGCATTCAAACCGCAATTGTAAGCGCAATTAAAGAGAATATCACACGGAATATTCATGGATATTTTGTTCGGATCAATCGCAACATAATTCGCATAACCAACCATATTAAAGTCGCTGAGTGACTCGTCCACGCACAGATAGGAGAGTGCTTGCATGATCGCCTCTGTCTGTGTCCTATATAACCAGAAAAGTTAGAAAGAGTATTTCCTCTTTAGATATAAATATTACATTTACTAGGCTGCCTTTGAAGATAACTTTCAGCTAGTATAACGCCATTTGGCCCTGCCGACTCATAAGGCTTAAAGCTATTACACACAGCTGGCCCACATAATTTTTCTCGTGCTTATAACCTGGCTTACGATTTCTGTGACTCCGTTGCCCCTAGGCCTTTGGGGTGCAGACTAGGAGCTACCTTTAGAGTGAGTGTCCAGTAGTAGCTCCAAAGATTCTGCACTAGTTACGGGCCTTTAGTTTCCTTGGCTCTGAGCTTTTTGTAATTTCTTTCAGCTTTTGTGTTTAATAAAAGCGTTTGGTACCGGTACTGGGGTTATCGTAAGGGAGAAGGGGTTTGGAACCGGCAATGTGCAGATGTTTCTATGTAAATCGGACCTGTAGCTGAACGCCCTCAATTTGGTTACTGCGTAAGGTAGGATGCCAAAAGCGAATCGATAAAAAGAGTTGGGAGTGCTTCGGCCCTAGAAGAGATTGCATAGTATTAAAAAAAATTGGGAAATGCTAGATTTAAATAAAGTGACGAGCTTGGTCAAGAACGAGTGAAGCCCCAAAATTTTTTAATATTGCATTCGATTAGGCCATAATGAGCCTCTAATTATTTGTGTTTCAATAGATCTTATTTTTGGTTCTAAATTTGGTTTTGGTCCTATTATCGAGTTGGATTCTGTTAGCTTTAAACGAAATAACCTAAAGCTTGGTCAACGAGTGGAGTTCAAAATTTTTTAGTGTGGCCTTTGACTAGATTTTGTTTTGCGCTCTAATTTCGATGTTGGCCCGATTTTCGATTTTGGTTCTCCTACCTTTTAAGTGAAAAAGCTTAATGCTTTATCTAAAATGAGAGGAGAAAAAAAATTAATGGGGCATTTAATTAGCCTAAAATTAACCTTTAATATTCCAATTGGTTTTTCTAAAGCTAGCAGAAACCATCGTTTTAGATGGAAGGGGTGGGCCAAAATTGTTATATAGACCATTTAATGGACATCGAATATTTTACAACGACCAATTCAGTATCACAAGATCTGATGCACAAGGAATATTGCTATAATTTTTACTTCGCTCGACCTTCATACACTCAGATTAATGTCAGATTAAAATTTGATAAACCGAGGTATAAGCACAGTTTACCAAATCATCACTCAGTATGGCAGAATTATGGCTTTTCCATAAACCTCCAGTCGCTACACAGAGTGATATCAGTTACGCTGGAGGAGTTTTGTAGTTGTAAATCGATGTAAAAGCACTACTTAGCGGCTGGAACCTCACGAGGTAAACAAAACATCATTCGGACTATTCCTGCTCAGAATACGCACCTGAAATGCGGGAAAATAGAGAATCTTCACACAAAAAATTTACCGCAGAAAGACTCAGATTAATATGCTGATAAATACAAAAGCTTTGTAAAATTTGGTTTCAAGCTTTTCCGAGTTGAAGGAAAATGTTCTTCAAAAATACTTCAAAAATCATAAATCCACCGTTTTGGCGTTGGTACGTTTAAAATGGCACCGAACAACTTCATAATGCCACATGATTATATAAGAATTAGAAAAATTTAACTACGTCCAGCGCCATACTAGGGGTAATGCTATTGTGCCTGAACTAACTTTGTGAGATTCTATAATAAACGAATAATTTACCAACAACGCCAGGACGGGGTATTTATAAACTAAATAGATATTAGGAAAATGTACGATTGAAGACTTTTTAAACGCCGATACTACAGGAGTCCATGGTAGAAATAAAAGATATTGTAAACCCCCTTTGCGGGGTGGTCAATGGTTTTTTGGGTGATTTCTTATGGCAGATCCCAGATCTCCTTATGGTATAGCTTCCAAAAGCATTTCAATTTTCCGAGATAAAAAAAATGGAAGAATATTTTCGCAATAAAAAATAATATTGACATTCAGACATCCAGTCGGACGGGTACTTTTTTGGTATTTAAATTTTAGGACGATCAAAAATTCGATAAAAATAATTTTAAAAGTATTATGTCAGTTTAAGCTGTGTGTCCCAAAAACAAATTTTTCAACAGGTAGTTTGTATGTAAACCATATAATGTAACAATCAAATTATTTACAGGAGTCAAAGGAAATTTCTTCTCTGGTGCTGGCGATAAAATCGAATGGTAGGCGGAACGTAATCGGTGTGCAGTACGATAGGCTAGAAATATTGACCACTTGGAGGAATAGTCATCGAAAACACTTTTGAAAATGACGATAACCCTACAAGCTGGGTTTGTAGAGATACCTATTATTAGGAAGTTGCTCCAGTATTCAAATTTACGTGACGATCCGTATTTGAATTAGTATTCGAATATTGTTCATTGTTATGATTAGGGTCAGATGTTACCTTTACACGAAAATATACATTAAAAAAATGGTGTGTTCTGTTCATTATTGTGATCACTTCCTCATTTATCGAAACTTTTCTAGGGCTTTTTAATGAGAGACAGGGGAAGCTTATGTCTTCATGGTCTAATCCGAACTGCGTGCGAGCAATCTTGGGTATTTATTTTTAGAACTTATAAAGACTGTAAGTCAAGAGAGGACTAGAGCGCCGAACCCTATCTTGATAAACTATTGAGTTAACGACCCTGAGCTCAATCCATTTTAATGTCATTACAAATATTAACGTAGATAGGCCTGAGTGACTTATGTTCAGTATGCTACTGACTATGCTCAATACCTCTGGGATTTGTTATGTGTGACAATCAAATGTATTGTTTTGTTACACTGAAAAAAAATTGAATAAAAGGTTCGTGAATACATTTGTAGCAAAATGTAGCATCGACATATTGATCTAGCGAATTATAAAATAATTCGCTGGGAGACCAAAAACAAAATTTCTCATTAAAGCAGTGTATTACAGATTACCACAACTTCGATGAGGCCCTCACATAATTAAGGCGTAGTTTAAATTGTTATTTACGTAAAGAAAAATTGTAGTTTATTACACCAAAAATAATTTACAATTTAAATTATTTGGTTTACATTTTATTTAACTGAATATTTATGAAACAAATACAAGTATTTTGTATAATAGTGATACGGATATTATGCTGGCGCACAATTACTTTTGGATATTATTGATTGTTTTAAACATACTTTACAGATTACTTTATTCTGGGTTCAATCTCTAACCGGAAGCCATCTTCCCGTTTCAATATAATATCAGCTTGTAATTTAAAATCAGTCTCTTGCAAGTTCGACTTCATACGGTAATTCCTGATGATGGTCGATAGTAGAATTTTTAGCTTTAGCATTGCGTATTTGCGGCCTACACAGCTCCGTGGTCCCGCGCTAAACGGTATAAAACTGTAATAGTGGCGTGCCGCCGCTTTTTCGGGAAGAAAATTATCCGGATCGAATACCTCCGGATTGGGGAATAGATCGGCGCGACGATGCATTTTAAATGTGCCGACGACCACCGTACATCCAGCGGGAAGCGTATAATCAGTTGATTTTAGTTTAACATCCTCGTTGATTTTACGTGCAATAATCGGCACTGGTGGGTACATACGGAGGGTTTCTAAAATAACACGTTCCAAATATTTCATTTCTAGGGTGTCCGCGAAAGTTGCGGGTCGATCAGATGTACCAAAAATACCAAATAATTCGTCGTACACTTTTTTCTGAATGTCTTGGTGGATACCGAGCAGGCACAATACGAAACTTGATCCGGCTGCTGTGGTGTCGTGTCCTTCGAACATAATCGTATCGACCTCCTCCTTAATATCGTGGTCATCAATAAATTCACCGCTATGTTTCGTCTCGATCATCAAGTCTAAAAAGGCGAGACGACGTTTTTCACCCACATCATTTTCATCGATATCGTCCAAATCGTCACGAAGGCCGAATGCTTTAGTTGCTGTTGGTGTCCTTTCTTTCGGCTCTGGTGACTCATAATTATCCATTGCGATAATTTCTTTAAGTGAGGGTGACGGTACATTGCCTTTCTTCAAATTTTCACTATAAATTTCGTTCTTCTCTTTGATGACTTTATTGGTGAGGCCATGAATAATACCCAACAGTTTCTTTTGCGTCTCTTTTAATCCGGTCAAATTGAATAAAGTATCGTATCGGTAGAACAGTTTGTAATGACGCTGGTGAATGATGTCGCACATTCTGAAAATAAATATACCGCATATTGGATTAAAATGGTAAATTATTTCTAACTTATACATACTTCATAACGGCCATTGCATACTGGTAACCATCTCCACCTTGTGACGTTTTTTTAGTTCCCATAGCGGTCTCCAATAAAATATCAACAGTAATTTCGCTCATATGGTCGTGCACATCAAACACTTTACCAACTTCACTCTTGAATTTTTCACAAACTTTTTGACTGTTCTTGTTGAACACGCTGATGAATGATTTAAGCACATTGATATGGAATGCGGGAGCGATAAGTTTTCGATGTGATCGCCAACGGTCACCGGAGCTGATTAGTAGACCATCTCCAAGCCATGGCTTAAAGAAGCGATACTCATCCGATTTTTGTAAGTGTTCGTAGCTATTTAAAATAATTTCGACATCATCCGGATCCGTTAGGAATACGATTAAATTTAATCCTAACCAAAGTCGTAGCACGTTACCAAATAGCTTGCTTAATTCGAGCGCCTTAAGAACGAGCTCTATATATATTTAAATACATATCGTTAAATAAAAACACTTTAAATAAATAAATACTGCCCATAACTCACCATGATTTGATTTGCCCAGGACCATTAAAGCATTTCCGACTAGCGGAATTGGCACCGGTCCTGGAATTTTATTTCCCAGCTGTGTAAATTTTCTGCGTTGGTCCCATATATAGAATATGGAAAGAGCAGCCATTGTCACAAAAATCGGATAGAGGTAAGGAGTCATAAAACCCCAGCTGCCATCTGCTACGACGGCCGTCGACATTTTTTCACGTGGGTGCTTTAATCCAAAAATGTATGATTTATTCTCTAACTCGAGACTTTTAAGTTGTGTATGGTGCGTGGCTTAATGTGACACTCGTTGTGCTCCCCATTCAGCGATTACTTATGAACTAATTTCAAATATGAATCAACAATCAATTTTTATAGAATTTGATTTATAATTCAATTTCCGTAAGTCGACTACATTTTAGGTTAAACTTTATACTCGTATCAATGTATTGTGCTGACGCAGTGAAACAAATTCTACATATTTTGCTTCGCAAAGATGACCTTAACCTCTGATTTGAATATCCTTCCATAATACTTCAAAACATTTTAAAACCTTAAAACCAAAAAATAAAATTACTCACAATGTGCGTACACTGTGTAGTGTGTCGATATTAATACAGTGATGCAAATTATACATAAATCAATAGCCTATACAGCTTAAATGAAATGTTCTTAATTTACGTGTAAATTTATTAGCAATTGACTTATAATCGGAGGGCACTCTTCATTAATATTTATAAGCGTACTTATTAAAAATCAATTGCATTTTTGCACGTACAGTGGTGGAAACAATTAGTGGCGAAAAGTTTAAGATGCCACTGGTATAAGGACGCCCAGAATCACGTGGGTGCAATTTTCTATTTTGTTTCGGATGTTTGTTATGGAGTCGCCAACATCACCAACAAGAACAATCACATCTCATGCATTAGATGATGAATAAAACGTAAAAACTGTTGAAATGTAGTTCCATCCTTTTAAAGCTACAAAATTGTGAGTATTAATTAACCTGAGTTAGTTTTATTCGGTTAACCTTTACTTGCCCATATTACATTATTTACACTTTCTACATTGTATAAATTGTAAATTTAAATTATTGTAATTTATTATATTATTTACATTATTTATATTATTTACATTGCTTATATTATTTACATTATTTACATTAGTTACATTATTTACATTATTTTCATTATTTACAGTATTTTACGATTATTTACATAAACATATATTTTATGTCAAATAGCTTAGCACTGAGTATATACCACAGACTACGCCGATCCATTTCATTTAGCTTAGAGACGTTGATCATCATAACCCAATCTTTTAGCGTGGTCGCTAGTTCCCTTAATTTTCTTCTGTGACCTATATGTGTATGACCTGAGCCAGATATAATCAATATAATAGCCTAAGTCGTTGAGTTTTTCGTAGCGCCATTGGTTTGCACTATAACAATGTCGCGAGCGACCACAAATTTATTGATAAGACACTCCCGAGCCCCAATGGCATCTTCTAAACTTATATCGACAGCTCTATTGGAGTCAGTAAAGAAGAGTTAAATGGGTGGATTTTATTCATGTGGTCGGCGTGTCACCGGTCCTTGCTTTTCGCGGGTTTTCTTTGGAATCGGATTGTTTTAATAAGTGCTTGCTACTTGTTTTCTTCAATCTTAGATAATATGGTCGTGGCAAGTATCTGTTGCAGGACGCACTAGAAGTTGCGTAGTGCTATTTGTATAATCTTTGTATTTAATTTGGCAGCAATTTATAAGTTGTAGCATGACTGGGAGAAGCAGGTCCCGGAGGGAATGCACTTGTTTGTTTCTTCCTATTAATTAATCTTTCGAACGCTTACAGTTATAGTACCGTATGAAAGCCCTTAACAAAGTTAAATACACAGTTATACTCGTTCTGTCGAATTTTCAACATTTCAACATTTTCGGACTCATCTATTATCTCACGTCGTTCATGTCGTACCGTAGGAATAATTATGGCTGTTGTTGTACTTTGAGGGTCTACCATTTATCTGATGATGAATACTGTGTTTCTTGTGTTTCATCGTGTATTTCATCTTGGTGTAGTAGCATATTGTGTTTTACCACATTTGTAACAGCGACGGATTGGCACATCTATACTTATTCATTTTAGCAATTAATTCCGTGCCTCTACGATTAATGTAGTTGTTATCGTTTGACAAATGGCTCATTTCATCTAAATCGTCAGAAATAATTTACCCCATTGAGCTGGAATTAACTTTCTTCGTCGTCCTCCATCAGTCTTGGTCGACATCAGTTTCGCCAACCTATCTTACAAAGAACTTTTTCTACATCGTCACGCCAGCGCGGTCTGTGTCTTCCTCTACGACGTTCACCGGCTCTTAATTGTTGGAACACTACTGGGAGCCTACAACGTGGCCCAGCCATCTAATTCAACTCTTTCGTTCTTTCGAATCCGATATTCTTTTTGCACCACTTTAATTGCGCCCGGATGTAAAGAATGACCTTCCTATCAAAAGTAGATTGCATTCTAAATGATTAGAAGTTAGGGTCCAGCTCTCGGACGATATCTCGGATAAAAAATATATCTCAGTTGAATACAAAACCACATACAACGCTATTCAAAAGATTACGTAAAAATATAGTTACACGGTCGCATGCAGAACGTCAAATAAAAGCCAAAGGAATTAAAAATACAACACAACTCTGATCCAAAAGATGGCGGTGTAAGATTTGACTTGCAACGAAAGCCTACGATTTTATTCATAATTGGTGAAGAGGGGTTTTCAGTTACAGGGGCTCGCATAATTTAAAAAAAAAATTGGTTAGGAGGGTTTTCGATTGCTTGAAATCGATTGCGATGGGTGCTAACTTCTGGAAAATCCTTTCAGAGGTTCGTTTGGTAGGGCCCAGATCCCTTTCATAAGTTCTTTTCGGCTCGCATGATTTTTATAAAAAACCAATTGTGATGAGTCCTGATTTTAGGAAAATTCATTAAATTGGTCATCCGGTGGGGGCCGGAGAGCTTGGAAACTTCATTTAACATTTTATTTGGCATGTACGATTTTGATAAAATTTAGCGGGACAGGGTTTTCGAATGCAAGGAAACGATTACAAGGAATTCTGCTTTCTGGACAATTCTTTTTGAATTTCCGGATTGGACGTCACGGTTCACCCCACCATGTTGCATAATGTTGCACCATGTTGCATAATGTTGCGTTATGTTGAGTTATGTTGTACCATGTTGTGGGATGTGGCATCATGTTTGGTCGTATTACACCATATTGCTTGTTGACGCATCTGGTTGAGGGATATTGTGTGGTGTTCCACTATGTTGCGTCAGGTTGGCTTGGCGTCTTCTTTCAATATTTTATTGCTTGAATGATTTTGGTAAAATTTGGAGTGGCAGATTAATGCAAGGAAACGATTAAAAGGAGTTCTGATTTCTGGATAATGTATTCAGGAGACCTCTGGATGGGTTACTTTGCTGCGCCATGTTGCATAATGTTTCACCATGTCACATGATGTTGCATAATGTGGCACAATGTTCACTATTTTGTAGGGTGTTGCACCATGTTGCGTGATGTTGCACAACGTTTGCAATATAATATTACATAATGTTATGGAATGTTGCTAGAAATTGCACCGTGTTGCTTCGAGTTGGGTCTTGCGCTTTCGGTAATCACATATCTGGCGTTATGTTCTATCATATTGCGGTATGTTGCACCATGTTATATTGGTTGCGTTACGGTGCACTTATATGGTTACACTAATCACATCTTTTGAGTAACAATATTAATTTATAGCATTCGCTATCTAAATAATGTTTTGATCTTGGTTCCTTTTTCACATTGTTCCGCCTCAAACGATTTAGATGGCGTCTGGTGTGGCAAGGGCCCAAATTTAATTGTTTTCCAAAAATAATTCTAAGAAATCAAATATCTGAACTCGATTTCGATGAGTACTAATTTCGATAACATTAATTTAAGGGGTCCTAAGGTCTTCTCCAACGATTTAGATACAAATTGCGCTGATAAGGGGTTTCTATTGACCGGAATAGAGTGCGATAAGTCATAATTTTGTGAAAATATTTAGGATTTTTCGGGTCAAACGACTTTTAATAAAAATGGATGAGATGGGGGAGTGAGTGATACGAATCGATTGTGATGAGGCTAAATTCGGGGAATTTAGGGGGTTATCAAATAAAATCTGAGTCCCTATATGAATATTGGCTTGATAGCTTGAAATATTGGCTTAATGACTGCTATGGATCATAATTTTGGAAATTTTGTACAGAGGTGCTCCTGGTTAGCTGGTATGTTGTGAAATGTTTCACAATATAACTATATATCATCTCAATCGAAGGGGATGGTGAAGATTAATGATGCAAATGGGAAATTATGTAAATTTTGAACATGCCTTTGGAAAATTATCAATTTAAACGAACCTAAGCCATTTCTTAACTGATTGGGATACAACTCCTTTTGTGTGTTAAACATAGGACATGATTCCAAAATGAGTTCCGGATGTGATTTTGAAAAATGAGTAAATTGGATGGAACGGAAACCTTTCTCTATCAAATAGTATGTACTAAGAAATATCCAATTTGATTGAAAAACCCCAATGTTTATTTAAATTGAATAGAGCTAAGCTGTTGCTTAACCAAGTATGGTGCAAGAATTTTATTTTACAAAGTAACAGTAAATATAGTAATCATGAAAATGTTTGACTTTGAGACTTTTACAGATTTACCATTCGCTATAGTGCTGAAGTTCGTGGATTTCGAGGTGGTGTCTATCTGCCTGTGTTCTCTCTACAGCCCAGACCGATTTACTGATTTGGATCAAACTTCATGCTTAACCTTTTTTATGAATTGAGAGGTCCCAATGAAGTTTAGCGGAAATCGGTCCACCGAAAAAGGAGCTTTTTCGTATTTCAACGTTTTTTTTCTCAATATTTTACAAAATATAGCATCTGCAAAAAACCGATTAAGGACAAAATGGTTCTAAATTAAATGTGTATCAAAACTGGCTTAAATCATTTCTCCAAACGGCGGAAATCGGTGTACCGTAAAACCATTTTTCAAAAATTTAAGCAGAAATGACAAATTTTCGTAAAATCCTTTTTTATAAGAATTTTTCGAAACGTTTTTTCGTTGGAGCCAAAAAGATTTTAAACTAAATTACTAATCACAATTGGTCCATATCATTTTACTAAAATTTAATCGAAAATAAGATTTTTGATAAAAATAAAATTAGCTTTCAAACACATTTTGTGTTATTTTACAGACAATTCGACAGCTATGGCTTGAGATTATGATATTACGAAACATACACTCTCAGGTATAACACATGACAACTAACCGAAAGATGTTTTAGGGTTTTTTTGCCATAGCGAAGGAGAACAAATAAAACAACGCGATATCAAATATTTGCCGACTCCCATATTTTTGATATCGCTTCTATGAATGATTAATAAAATTTTGACATATGAACTCATGACAATCAAATTCCACAAGAAAGTCGGGTGTTGGCCACAATATACTCACCCTTCCAATTCAAGGACTACTAATTGCTCATATAAGGTATCAACACTAATGAATGTGGCTTTTCTAATGAAATTTTTATAGATGTCAGTAGGCCACATTTAAATAATATACTTATGTTACAAAAGATGGCACCACGATCTCTAGTAATAAGCACACTGTCAAGAATATTAAATAAACGGAATTAATTCTAAATTAATATTGTGTGTCCTTTTGGGTACTTAAACTTAGTTACTTTATGTAGAATTAGGTCGAAACATTTTAGAAATCTCGATTATACGGTGTTCAGCTTCACTGCTGCCATCTTTTGTAGAATAGTGATAATTATAGTTACCAAGTTTCGAAAGACAACAGCACCATAACGAATGTGGAAATTGCTTGACCGGGTGACATGATCAATTGAATCCATTCACGAATTGTAAACGAAACAATATAAAGTTTAACATTTCAGTATCCAAACTGTACCCTAAATGCAATTTTTTATGCAAACAAATTTAACGATGCGGTCTTACCAAAAAAAAAATTATACATTAATGACATTTTAACAATAATTGGGCTTTTGTTAAATTTAATATTTTTTGCAGTAATATATTTAACGTTTATGGTTAAATTAAATCTTGGTCCATTAAATTGAGATAATGCGAGTGTCCCTCTGCACCCAAAGCCATGATGCGGTGCAACATTGTGAAAATAAATAAAATATTTGGTTAAGAACATTGCGATCGAATTTTTAATATTTTTTTTTTTTTTATCTTTATAGATTTTAAATTAAGTTGCTGCAATGTGGTACTTCGCTACTACCTGTATTTGCAAGAATGATAATTTAATTTTGTGTTCTTATCAATAAGACTGTTAATATTTATACTTATACAATAAAAAACAAAATTGTATAAATTTTATGCGATCGATCGAATGATCTGTCGGCGTTCCGCATAATAAAGTTGTTGATATTATTATGGTTTGATCGATACTTTTATTACAGTATATCGAGTGGTATGTTTAAGATCGCGTTTGTACCGTTATTTGGTTTAATATATACATTGTTTTTTAATTACCTCAGGTTGAGGTCGTGTATTATAAGTTGTAATTTTTGACAGATGTCGCCCTTTAATACCGCTTACATGTATTTTTCTCACCAAAGAAGATGCGTGATCGCCATATGCTTGTATATATGATCACCTCGAGATCTTGTTCGATTGTCTCGCAGCAGAATTTTAAGATAAGTTTTTTTGACATTGTGAAACTTGATATTTGAAATAAATGGAATTGGGACGTACACGTAACCAAACAATACAGGAAGTTTGCATAAATATGTATATTGACTTGTACGAATCGTTTGAGATAAAAAACTAACACGAGATCTTGAGATTTCTTGTTGTTTGTTGTGTTATCTTTATGTGTCGGTGATTTTTTGTGTAAATTTTATTGTCAACTCGGAGTCTATAAAGTTTATAAACAACCGCGTGTACGGCAGCTAGACACAAGACTTTTGTCTTCTTCCTATTTTCCTTCCCAATTTTTTATTTTTTTTTATTATTGTATGCGAAGGAGAGGAAAATAGAAGGAAGGACATGAAATGCGTTTGTAAATATTAACTTAAATTAAGAATAGAATTCATGTTTATGTTTGTTTGGATATTTGCTAACCATGGTTTGTTGATTTTTATGTATGTTTCATGTTGATCTAGGGCCTAAGCGATATGTTCTCTTTTATACTCGTAGTATACTATTCCGTTGAGATTTTATTTTCTGTTGAAACATTTTTAATATCGTAAAAATTTCATTCATGGTAATTTTGAGCATTTATTTGCCTTACGGCCAGATAATTGAAGAAGTAAATTCACAAAGGAAGAAGGAATTAAACAAAACCTGATGTCTAAAACATGACGTTAGAATCGGCATGATTGGAACGAATACATCAACCACAAAGTGTAGAGTTGGTAATTTAAAACGAAATTCTGTAAACATTTATAGGATCCTTATTTGCCCCGATCAGGAGACAGGCACTATATTGCAGTTGAAACGAGGGCAATTAGTCCTCCTATACATAAAATGAGTGAATTATTTTGTTCAAATTGTAAAAATTCTAATGCACGCTTTACGGTCATTTTAATTTAAGAATCACATTGTCAACTAAGTACGTTACTTAAATCAATTTTGTGAATAAACTAAATTCCAAAATTTTATCTGGCGTTGAAACATTCTTGTGAAAAATGTTCAAAGTTGTAAATATCTAAATACTTAACAGAAACCTATCTCTAAATTAGGGATTAGGGATTTAGGATAATTAATTTTAAAAAATTAAGAAAATTTTGATATAATAAATATCTGGATCATTAATACTAGCTCTCAAGTACGCTCTCTAGGCAGTAAAGTGTATTCCCCACGTGATCTGTAGTGTAAAAATTTTAAAATTTGCATATAAAAATAAATTATTATTAGATATTTGAATTTATTTGTTGACCTGTTAATTTTCAGACAATGATAATTTTCTTCCATGGCCCAGCCCGCGCAACTGCGCGGTTAGTAATTTATCATACTGTGGCACTATTCTGGTAGTTCCCCGGGAATAGGGAATAATTATTTTTTGTTACAGTTATTCCCCAAACATTTTTCCCAAATTGTTTATTCTATTCCCCGTTTTCTAAAAGTGTATTCTGTCAATGGGGAAATAAATTTATTAGGAAAAAAATTTAATTACATGTGTTCGCCACGCGATCGCAGTAAAACAAAAAATAATAATTTGCGGATTCAGCGGCAACACTTGCGGTGCTCAATAAACCCATTTGACTTGTACGAAGAGGAATTTATAAAACTATACCGAATGCCACAAGAATTAGCTTTGAGTCTGCTACAAATGGTGGAACCTTTTATGGAGGTTACCCTTATACCAAAGCCATTACGAATGCTAGACGCTGTGAGTTTTTTAGCTGAAGGTAATTATATAAGAGACTACTAAAAATATTGTGGGTGGTATTTATTTTATAACATATAACTTTTAGGAACATATCAAAAGAAATTGGTCATTGGACATTTAATGAGTAGATTTATTAAATTCCCAGAAACATCGTACGAGATGAATCAAGTTAAATTATCAGTATGTATTTTATGCATTCCCACTAATATTACCTAGGAACCTTGTAAAACAAAAGGAATTAAACAGGTTTTATGAAAAATTCGGTTTCCCGGGAGTAGTGGGATGCATAGATTGCACTCATGTGTCGATGTATAGGCCGGCTAAACGTATTGAGCACGTTTACCTAAAGCGACATCATTACCACTCCAAAAATGTACAGTTGGTAAGCTAAAAGCAAATTTTTCGTTAAAAATCAACCATTACATTCAGATTTGTGATAATAATTTAAAAATACTCAATATAAATGCATCGTTCGGTGGTTCTAACCACGATGCTACCATTTGGCGGAAAAGTTTGGCAAAAGCATTTTTTCACAACAAATTCGAGGCAAGAGAGTAAGCACATGGTTGTTAGGTACGTATAATCCTTTTATTTCCTAATTTCAAATTTTCAGAATAAATTCACAGCCGTATAGCTAACATAGATTTACTGCCATTTTAGGCATTTATATGAGTATCACATCAACATTATCAAAAATTTAATTGTTTATTTAGGCTTCTAAATAGACTTCAAAATATTCCGGAGACTCATTAGGTGGTTCACTCATGGTTGATCCATTCCGGTCTACAGTTGTATTAGGCTCTGTATTTATTTGCCTAAAAATATTAATAATATTTAAGTGCAAGTAAGAAATATAAATTTTACCCACTCCAGCCGTGGTTACCCACTCCAGCCGTGGTTGATGACTCCGATTGATAATCCAGCAGATGAACACATGAAAGGCAATATAACATCATGCGTAGATCAGCCCGAAATTGTGTGGAAAGGTGTAACGGAGTCCTAAAATCACGATTTAGAGTTCTGTCCAAAGACAGGTGTATAAAATATTCACCTTTTATGGTGGGACAAATTATAAACACTTGTGCCACATTGCAAAACTTTTTAAAAGTTCACAATTACAACGATGAACACGATTTGGTGCAACCAGAACCAAATGAAAGTGGGTTAAATCAGGAGGAAGACATAAGTCAATGGAATAATTCGGCTGAACGACTTCTGACAGTGGCCCGAGAAATCAGGTTTTCAATTGTTCAAACTTATTGTAATAATTAATCTACATCAATGCAATAAATTACCTTTGAATTAATACTTTTACAATTTTATTTCTCTCTTCCATTGCATCAGCTGCGCGATTTAAAGCAGCCACTTTCAGCTCGTTGGCCGTAGCAATTCGTGTTAATGCAACCACTTTCACCCCCTCGATGTTATTGGATTCTTGTAAAACCTTATCCCGGGTGTAAGCGGAACCTAAGAGCGCAATAATGAAATTCGAAAGATTATTGTTTTTTTGTTATTTTAAAAAAATATAGCATACTAGTTAAAGCACGGACCTCGAATCCGCTTAGGCCTTATTGGACTGGTTGTTACGTTGGAATCACTTGTATTTTCGAGAACCCTGCTTTCAGACGTCGCCCGTTGCTCCATACCACTTGTGTTGACCTGTTATACAAATCATTATTCTTTATAAATGTTATTACATTAATAGTTTAAAATGAATAAGTCATACCTGCTGCTCGTCTAGTGCGCTCAATTGACTTGACCTTCTTGATGCAGCCACTAGCCCTAACCCAGTCCGATTCTCGAACTTCTTTAAGGAGGTCCACTGTCCTCGTACGTATTTTCTAAAAAAAAAACAAAGACGTATAAAAAAATAAAAACTAATGTTTGAATTATCCACTTCATGTCGATCCAGGTACGACGCCATTTTTCGCCATCGTTAACTGTACCACCTAAGGCATTTAAGTGCAATTGGACTGGAATTGTTTGAGTTGGTAACGTGACGGAGAACTGTCTTCAAACTGCTTTTGGAGGAATCGATAAACAATCGCCAAACTTAGGAATCATATGCATTGGGCATTGTGGATACCATACCACGGATGTCAGTGCAAGAAGCGAGTGAATTATTCTCAATTGATGTAAAAAAAAATTCGTTTCATTTATTACTCCATATATCTGAACAGATGTTTCTCCAGTTGGGTTTGATCGTCCCGGAACAGGAATCTCACCTGAATGCGGCAGCGGTAGTTGAGCATTTGTCGTTGCCTTGTATGTCGAAGAACTAATTTTTTTTCTGTTTGTACCGAGAATATAATTCATGCACCCATAACATTGAAATGGATCATGTCCTTGTGGATCTATCCATATCATCAGGACACCAAATGACCTTGCGACTCCAGTACTTTGCCATATATGCAGATGGAAAATGCATGCCGTACAAACAAAAGATTGCGTCCAATTTACACCACTAATAACATTTTGTGAAAAGTATAGTCGATATGAATCAGCGGGTTGTTGCTAGGCGGTGTTGTTTGGCACCTCCTTTGTTTTTAAGTTATGGATAATAAGTCGAAAATTTTATTGGTTTTTGTGTTGATTTTGTCGTTAAGTAAATTGTTGGTGTTTTTGTTTTTGTATATTTTCAGGGTGTGAATTTTGACCGCAATTTGACTCATGACTCATGCGAAATTTGTATACGTACAGTACACAAATGTCTCATGACTCATGAGTCGGTGTTCGGTCCCTTCTTGATCCTGTGCAAAATGGTTAAATTTTTATTGAATTTATGTGTTGTGCGAAACTTGATTTTATGAACTGTTTTTAAATTTGGTTATGTCATTGATGTGTTCTCGGTATCTTATTTGAAATGAGCGTCCTGTTTGGTATAAGTATGCCGACTTACAGTTGTATTTAGCGTTACCTGTGTTTACGAATCTCTGCAAAGATGAACCCATGTTTCTCTAGAGGGCAAGGTAGGAGTCGGAGTCTTCTGTGAGAAGCTTTTGCCCAAACTGACAAGACCCTGCCTTTTTGGGGAACATGCAAGAAGGCTGGGTCTACAGATGAATGCCTTTGTAGAAGTTGCATGGGCGAAGAGGAAGAAGAGACTTTAGATAAATTCCTATGCTCGTGTCCGGCACTATCTTACAGAAGGCATAGGTATTTGGGCGTGTACAGTATCGCCACCCTTTCAGATCTCGCGGACTGTAGAGTGCGAGCTATTTTGCGCTACGTGCGTAGCTCCGAATGGTTTTGAACAAGTTTCAAAGGGAAATAGGATCCTGTGGTATCACAATGGGCCACTACTGGTCTAAGTGTGCGGAAGCAGCCACTCCAACCTTAGGTTAGGTACGCTAACCTTGGCCTAAGTAAAACACACATACATGATGGATGTGGTTTTTCGGTCTTAATATGTTCGGCTATGTTCGGTAAAGTTGTTTGTCTTGACTTGCGCAACAACTTTGCTGAAAAAAGCAAAACGAAAATCTTAATGGTTCAAGAGCTATTAATGTGAAAATAAGTATATATTTTGACAAATTTTTCACTCAGAGCCAAAATCTGTCGAAATCATTTTGTACAACTAGCACAGTGAATTATTCATAAATATATTGAATCGAACGCCGGCGAAGGCAAAATCTAGAATGGAATGGAATATTGTGATATGCTCAGCTGTGACCTAGAAATGTGTGTAGGTAACAATTTTTAATAATCATCTGACGGAAATAGTATTTTATTGAGATATGGAGGACGCATAGATACCAAAGCATATATGTACATAAATTTTAATTAAAATTCCAATTGTGCTTGTTTACAGCAAAATCTGCATCAACCTGCAAATTAATATTACCTGTTTCCAAAACGAATTCTTAACCGCCTACACAGAGCTCCTTATCAGTTTTATTTGCAGTTTTAATCTTTTAAAGTCCTGCCACTCTATACACCATTGTTTGTGTGTTAAATCTTAAATCATTAAAATACGTAAAGAATATTATAACAGCGCGCAATCATCTTAAGAGTAAGAAAATAAGATAAATAAAAAAGATAAAAAGGCAGAGATCGACACGATGTATACATAAGCACATAAGACACACGTACAACACGCGACCTATGTTGTCTTTTCTCAAAATTTATGTAAACTACACTAATTTAACTCCCACTCCCTTTCTTCGTTGTCCAATGCTGTTGTCTTTTTGATTATCATTATTATTTTCATGCCGCAGTCTCGCGGTCATACAGACACAGAGTGCGCGCAGATATACGATGTGTTGGCGTTGGTGCTATAGTGTTGTTGTAATACTAATATTTACATAAGTTAAGTAAGCCAGACACATGAACACATTAAATAACACACAGTATATTACACTTGTTTTCATCTTATACCAATTTGTTGTTGGCTTAACATCTTATTGTTACTTATACATTTTATTGCTCTCTCTCGAATTATTATTTGAAGTACAAATGCAGCATATCGAATAAGACAGATAAAGTGGCGCGCTTCTTATAGTATGCATATAAGACGATGGTCCTCAATTATATTTGGTTTTATTATTTTAATTTTTTATTTTTTACTTTGGTGAGGGAAAACGATAAATTTTACCACGAGGTAATAATATGCAGATTTTTGGTTTTGGAATTAAACGTGAAATTCTTTTAATATTTATAAAATAATATACGTAAGTACATGCAGACATGAAATGTTTATTTTATGTTCGTATTAAACCATTACTTTCCTTCTTTGTTCGCATAATATGAATTGTAATAAGAACAGCGAAGAAGCTTTTACAAAGTGAAGTGTCTCAATTTGAAATTCCATTAATTTTCTTTTGTGTGATTAAATTGTTGCTGGATCGTTGCGATCCAATCTGCAAATGTTAATGGGTTCTGCGTTTAACGAAGTTGGGTTTTGGGCTAATTTACATAATAATCAATGGTTCAAATTAATTTTATCTGCATAAGCTGATACATGCTTTTGGGTAATGGACTCTATGAATGCGAGACAATCGAATTGATTAATGTATCTCTGCTCTTGTATAATTTTTTTTCTCTTCAAAATGATGCTGTGGAGTGTGAAGGCGATGATATCTTGTGACTAGGTGAAGATATTACTAATTTATTCCGACATAAATAGACAGACATAAATCAAATTCAGTCAACTGACAAAACGAATGTACAAAAAGCCGACACAAATAAAAGTGTCAGCCTGTTAGTGTCAGTTACCGTCACGGGAGAAGGCCCAAATCGACAAAGTGTCAAACACGGGCAATTCAACGAAATTTATTGCTCATTTTTTACTTATGATCAACTATTTATAGTCTTTCATCTTGATACCAGCCATGTAGAAGCTGTGATGCTTTCTTGTAGTTATCTTTTGTTATCTCCAAGTTGCCGCCGTTTGATATTTGCTTAACCATTGTAGTTTGGAAACTCTCTAATTTTGGTAGTCTCATGCTAAAGACGAGATGATATGTAGGTTTTGGTTTCAACTTTTGTGATTTTAAAACTTCTTATATATTCCGTGTGTTACATCTTTATGCTCGCCTTATCTTTAAATAATAATCTGAAATAAAATAATTAAGATTTTGCAATTGCCTAAGAGATTTCACGCCAATCACGACATTATGGTTTGTCATTTTATCCATTAACCTGTTCTTCTTGCATTTCTTCAGGAACATTCTGTTGTGGGGACAGAGATGATTGTTGATTAGTCTCCTTCTGAATATGTTATGTGTTGATGTTTTTCTGATAATGTAGGTGTTAGTCGTGGGTTTGTATTCAACACCCCACCTACAGAGTGAGGTAACTCATTTTTAACGACTACTTTAACACTAATTAACTGTTTAAATCACATTAAAATATTGCATCTGTTTTTATGCTTGTACGCACATAATACAGGGCAAGTTATTCTTCGAGTGTTGTGATAAGAAAATTTTTGGTTCAGGATCGTGTTCAAATTAAAATTCAATTCGAAATTGTGGTAGAATATTTTTTGGCGTCATCCGGATCATAGGTTTAGGCTTGGCTATATTCCAGCGGAATAAAATCTTAAACTTGTTTCTTAAATTGACAAATTGATTGATCTCCCAAATAAAGAAGCCTGATAGATGGAATTTTGCCATTTTAGAATCAATTAACCTTGACGAGGTCCGGCTCGTATTTCATTTTTAAATTTTTTAAATTCGCGCGATATTTTTTTTAAAATGCTGACGATGGGTTTACATGCCAGGAATACATTGCGTTTGGTCCAGATTTTGAAAAAATCAGTCAGAACTAGAAAATTCATTCACAGGGTCGACGAATAAGCTCCTGGTCCTTTTCTTTAATATGTTTTTCGGCTCGGAAATTTTTTGTACAAATTGCTGCATTAACCTTTGCGAGGTTCCCAAAAACCGATGGTGTTGGTCATGATTACGGGAAAATTGATTTAGTTTGTCATCCGATGAGTGTCGGAATTAAATTTAATTTAATTCCATTAAATGGTAGGAATAGATTTTGATGGATTATAATTTCGGAAAAATTATTTGTGGTGGTCTCTATGTGGGGCCCGAGTCTATTAATTATTATTTTTTGACTCGAGCGATTTGATAATCAAAAATTGGCTCGAACGAGTTTGCTAGAAACTGGTGAAGCGGATTTCGATTGCCCGGAATCACTTCTGGTGGGTCCCTAACCATGAGGGTTGTCGGTGAAGCATTAGCTTTTTAATTACAAGGAAACTATTACAAAAAGTTCTGAACTCCGAATATGTCTTTTTCATGTGGGCCACCATGTTGCGTGATGTTGCACCATGTTGTACCATATTATGCTAGTTGTGTTAATAGCGTCCTTTTTATAATATTGGTTGTTATGATTAACGATATTGATTTGTAGCATTCACTGTCTAATATTTTGATTTTGGCCCCTTTTTCACATTTTCTTCCGACTCAAATTTTAATGTCGTCTGGTGGGTCCGAGTCCATTTAATTAATTGTTACGTCTCACCTGATTTTTATAAAAAATGCTGAAAGTGTGTTTTCAAATATCAAACAACGATTACGATGGGTCCTGGTTTCGGGAAAATCCATTTAGCCGGTCATTCCCATCACTTTTCAAAAAAAGTTTGCGATAATTAGGGTTTTCTCATTTTAATTGTGATAAGTACTAATTTTCGGAAAATTATTAATTGATTTTTTGGGATCGGCCGATTAAATAAGAATTGATTTTGGTGAGAGAGAGAGAGAAAGAGAGACATTTCGAATGCCAGAAAAAGGCTGCAATGTACTATGACTTCGTACTATTTGTTTAGGGGTACCCCAGCTTAGCCGTTATGGCCTATTTTGTTCTACAATAGAATTAGGTCATTTCTCGGTCGAACTGGATGGAACTAAGGTTGGATGATGAAATTGGGAATATAAAAACTGTGGTTGTGTCTGTGGAAAGTTATAATTTTAATCAACGCCATTTCTTACCCGATTCTGTTTCTATATGTTAAACATGGGATTCCAAAATGAGTTTTACGTTTGCTTTTGGAAAATGAGTAAATCGGATTGAACGAAAACTTCTCTCAAACGAATAGTATGAAACTAGGTTGGTGCTATGAAAATATCTAATTTAATTGAAAAAACCGCGCGTTATGTTACTGTCTTGATGTTTTCAGTGTATTGCTACGATCACTCTATCGTTCCCTAATTGATTCCTGTTGCTCTACACTGAGGGCTGATTCTTTATTTGGTTGCTGGCTGAGCAAGAAAGTTATGCAGCATGTGTTTCTTGCTTCAACATCTTTTAATATCTGTCGGTATTAAATTTTTTCCATAATTTGTTTTAATGGGTTTTACAGGCTTAATTTTAATCTAAATCTAGTTGCTTCACGTTGCCACAAGGAGCAACACACACGATTGTTCGAAAGGATTCAGAGGAAATACACAACCAGCCAACAGGTTGAAATTGCCAACAACGATTGGCATTACTACGTTCATCTTATGTAAGAAAATAGTGAAAATAAAAATTTGGGATTTCAACACGAACTAATGGTCGCCGATATTGTTCTAGGTATGGAGTTTATGAGAACGAACGGCTTCTTGGTGAATGTTTGACGAGGGGTCGCTACCATCAGGCATGTAATAATTAAGCATCAACAAAAGCTGAGGTTCTGGGTCATCTAAATTGTTTGTTGTAGTAGCTAATAAACCAAAACAATGAATTAGAGAAGTAAAGATCAGAAAAGCCATAGAAATAACAAATAACGACGATAAAGTTCCAATATGAGCTCCTGCTCTCTCGATTATGTCAAACCAATAAAGAAAGCGTCAATAATCAGAAAATGGGAAGAGATAAGTGCCATAGTGAAATGTGAACAGAAAAATCTGGTGGGAAAAGTCAACACAGCAGAACAAAAGGAAATAGTAGGATCACTTACGCAGAACTGGACCGAAGATCTCAATAGGGAGCATACAAATTAAGAGCAGCGGTTACTAGAACGATTCTTGTCTATTTTTTGTGGTACACCAGAAAATAATGGAATGACCACTATGGTAAAACACAGAATTGCCACCGGAACAAAGAACACCGATTCGCCAAGCACCTAGATGATAGCCTTAATATAATATATGCCTACTGTTGGTGTTGTTCGAAAAGAAGGACGGCTGCACGAGACTTTGACACATTATCTGTGGTTAGAATGTTCTTTCATTGGATCTCCAAATGGTTATTGAAAGGTAGAAGTTCAAGATTACTAGGCAACGGGTTACGGCAATTTAAGGTAATATCCATTTGGATTGTGTAATGTGCAGGTAACTTTTGAACGGTTAATTGAGCGCATATTAAAAGGATTACATTGGGGAACGTGTTTTGCATATATTATCGATGATATTATCGTTATGGAAAAACTTTTGAAGAGCACGCGAGAAACTAAGCTGAAGTTCTGTACGAGAACAATCCGCCGAGTAAAACTTAAATCCTAAGAAATTATAATCTTCAGAGATTAGTTGTAAAAAAGGAACTGAAGAAGAAATACATTTTCGAAATCGATCTTCCTAATAATAAAATCAATAAATATTGTCACTCTAAGGAAATTTTTTACAAAAAACAATTCAAATTCAATCTTCAGAACATCAGGTCAAGAATTTGGGTTTGAAAGTAACCGCCAATGGAATTCCCACAGACTAAACAAAAATATCAACAGTAAACGAATGGCTAAGACCCAAAAATTTACCTGAAACACGAAGCTTCCGTAAATTACGTACTTATTATAAACGACTTCTGCTAGGATTTGCCAATATTGCAAAAAGTTTACACAAATTAACGAGAAAAACCATTTATGAAAATGGGTATGCCGGATTTGCATGGAATGTCATTGCATATTACTAAAAAATCCTAGCAAAACTAGAGCGTAACAGCTCCATTTACGAATAGGCCATGGGGAGTTACGGTAGTTTGGCGGAATCGAACGTCTTCTAAGCTTCAGCTTTGACGCAAGACACTGGAGAATGCTGCCGCATTATCAAGGCAACCATATCATGTTGAATGTAAACACTATGTGCGAATGGAAGTAAAGGATGATATAACCGACGAACAGCTTATAATTGTGCTACTCAGCACTCAGGACTGGGTGGATGAATCAATCCGGAAGGAGCGATTACTAGACGCGGACTTATCAATAATATTGCGGAAGAGGAAGTCGAACAACTTGTAGCGCGATTTCAGATAAAATAGCTTCAGATAAAGACACTGTACTGTGCCTATTAAGCAAAGTGGGCAAGCCTGATTTTAAAGAATAACTCGGGTGTCAAATGCTTGAGGAGTATCATGAAAACGGAAGTGGACGCCATCTCAGAATTAAAAAAAACACTCACAAATATTCCACAACGATTTTGGAGGAGTGGTATCAAAAATGTGATGAATGTGCAGAAGTGAAAAGATCTACTTGAAAAAGCCAAGGATCAATGTATCAACACGACGTTGGCGCACCATTCAAGAGAATTGCCATGGACGTGGCGGGACCATTACGGGGACCGGTAGTAGGTACGTACTAGTGATAATCGAAAATTTCAGCAAATAAGCATCAACTATTGTTGAAGTTATAATTAACAACTAGATTAACCTCTATGGAAATCCGGAGGAAATCCATTCCCAAGGAAGCAACTTTGAACAGATAATATTTCAGAAAATTTATCAGTTGGATAGCTCCTTTATAACCTCAATTAGATGGATATTTTGGAAAGATTAAATAGTACACTAACAGGGGATTGACATAACAATTGTTCGTTATATCGATCGTATCGATCAGCAGTACACGACTCGACCGATTACCAACAGGTAATTAAGGTTCGTACTGTTGCATCATCAGCGTTGTATGGTCAAGATTACATCGTTAAAATGTAAGAAGAGCTTGATGAGATACACAAATTTGTTCGAGAAAAAATTCTGCTGGCAAGCGATCGAATGGAGGCTAGGTATAACATAAGGGCAAATAAAAATTCTTTCGAAGAAAGAGAACATGTTTGGCTTTACAATCGGCAATCAAGAATTTGGTTATTATCGAAGCTCCAATCGGCAGGGAAGAAGCCATTATACATTGTCAGCACAAAGGTAAACATCGTAGTTTACAGAATTAAGGACAAGCAACGAGGGAAATCCAAGGTAGTGCATTTGGAACGGATGGCACTATTCAGAGGTGTTGGGTTCTGTCCGTGTATTAGTTTGCTGGGCAAATAATTCAGCGTTGGCGAGACATTTTCATTTTTATTTTCATTATTTTTAAAATTACTCGGGGCACAGCTTGTTTGATTTTTGTGTTGTACCATAATGACAAGATGTCAAAAATGGCCATGAGGTATCAAGCGGATCGCAGAATAATGTCGGGGCCATCGAAAAATTAATTAAGGATAAATAAACTTGTAAAGTTGTGATTTCATTGTCCAGATGCAGATAAGAAATATGGCATGGCCTTTCACACGAAGGAAGTGGATATTATACTGGACATTTTTATAGAGTACGCATAACGTTATAAATGAGCTTAAAGCTCAAAATGCGGTGTAACTCTAATCAAAATTGTAATAATTGTATAAATAAATAGCTCATTATCATTTATTCGACGAAAATTACTCATTTAAGGTTTTGAAAATAATTACGTTTTTGTGAGATTAGTGACATCTATGTTAAAGTAGTAGCATTAGAGGTAGTTTTGTAGAATAGCAGATTATAGTAGTGCGGAGTGGGCCAAATAATTTTTTTTTAACTAGCGGTTATTTTGAGTATGGTAAGGGTTATGTCACTACTGATTTGACAGAAAGTTAGTTTTATCCTTCCGCTGAACGAAAATGGTTGTGTATTCGGTTCGCTGAGTGTTGAAAATGAGCAAGGAGCCGCCGTTACTGTCAATGGTGAGCGCCATGATAAACGATTTTTTGCTCCCTACTTGAAGAGGAGGGCATAGGCAACATTTGGTTTCAACAAGACGGTGCTCCGTGCCACACAGCACACGTTTCAATTGATCTTTTGCGCACTGTCTTCTAAGATCGAATTATCAGCCGAAACGCTGATATGATTTGGCCGCCCCGGAGCTGTGATTTGACGCCGTTGGACTGTTATCTTTGGGCTGCCGTCAAAGATAATTGTTACGCCGATAAACCAGCAACGATTGACGCTCTCAAGAACAATATTCGCATTGCCATTGAAGACATAATGCTGCATAGCATCGAAAATGTGTTCAAAAATTGGACCGACCGTATAGAGTACGTCAAGGCCAGCCGAGGCAGTCATATGAATGAAATAGTATTGCATAATTAGTCGGAAGGATTGTTCTTTACAATGCAAAAATAAATTTGAAAAAATATTGAAAACTTTTGTTTTATTGCATTTAAAAAAAATTATTTGGCCCACCCTATATATAACAGAACTGTAGCGAATATAACTACAGTATAAATGCAGGCGAGTCTAGAATGTTTCATCGGTACATAAATACGGGTGCAACAAACACAATGAGATATTCAAGATATACGGTACGTGAAAGATTAAAAGCAGAAATGAGCAGTGGGAAAAATTATTATTGGTGTTTTAAGTGGAATCAAATGGGGTGATTTATTGTAAAATGTGGAAAGTGAATTAATTAATAAATTATTGGTTGTTGTGTTTTACATGTCAAATGAGTATTTCGAAAATTCTTTTAAGATTATTTTAAGCATGTTCAGGAATATTCCGAAAGTGGTGTAAATTACGGATATTGTTGTAAACCGCCTATTTTTTAACTGAATGACTCTAGTGGTACGAACTGAATTTGACAGTAATAATACTTTAAAAATAAATAAAACATAAATTCCAAAAAATGTGAAAATAATCAGCCTGTTAAAGCAGGCCAGTTATCACTTAGTCGGGCAAGCAGATTGCGTCGCGGTTACACTGTATATTGAAAAATCTCACGTTAGGCTCAACCAAGTATTAGGGACAACAAATCGGTGGATTGTATATCATTAATCAATATGAGGTAACTGCGAAGCACGCCGATCGATGCCTTGGAATTCTGCACGACGAAAAATTAATGTTATGAAAATAAACTAATTTACATACACTGGTGGCAAACATCGTTAGATCAAAAGAAAATAAGCACAGATAACTTATGCGGAAAGGTGGACTCAATTCTGCTATGTGGTGTCGAGATCTGGATAGTGACTCTGTCTGAACTTCACCCAATCTTTATCTTCTTCTTCACCTTGTCCACCAAATTATTGCCGTGATTTTTCGCACAGAGGTACTACTCGAGCCGCAACTCAAATTCATTGTCTCTTATACGAAAAATTATTAACGTGTGAGTCAGGAATTTTCCAAATGGTCAAATTCACACAGAAATTTCACACAAGTGCCAGAAATAAAATTTAATGCCAGAATTTCAAACCTTCCCAATTAAACATTATATATAGACTACGACAGTAAAAATGATTTCCGACATTTTGACTGGCTGAGCCTGAGATAATTAATCTTTTGTATCAAATACATTTTATTTTAAATTATCACGTAAAACTTTGCATGGTCGTCCTCGAAGTTCTGCTTTATTGCTTAATCTAAATCCAGTTTAAGCCGTAATATTGGATTGGTTTTATTTTTAACTGTAAGATCATGAACTACATAATTCATTTTAATAAACATACCCTCCAAGGGCCAAGGTCAAACACCGAAATTATTCCCTTTTTCATTTTCTCAATCACGATGCATTGGACGGTTACTTTTAGTATATGCAACATGTGCGTGTTCTTACCAAATTTAATTTTTATACGTTAGACATTACATTTTATTATTATTAGAGGTGCAACGAATTATGATTTTGGTTTTATGTTTCTTATGTACGATGTTTAGCATAATATACAACATCTTTATATTAACCATCGAAAATATATAATTGAATTATGTATGTAGCCGATGATTTGTAGAAAGAGTAAGAATATAGTGGTCATGTAGGTAATTTTTGTGTACGATGGATTGATGCATCCATCCTAAAAGATGTTTTGAGATCGCAGTAATTTTCTTAATTTTTAATGAACTTTTGGAAAATTAAATTGTTATTTTATGTTATGTAGTTTTCGTTTTAATTTAATTTAGCATAGTTTCATTCGTAACGTTCATCCACAGCAATTATTTATACCACCAAGTCGGAATATTTTCTTAGAAATTTTTACCATACCCCGTGTTTACGGTATGAACCATAAGTTTTTCATCAAAGCGCATATATAATAAATTTCACATGTGTTATGCAATGCAATAGAGATCCTTTTCCAATATGATACACACCAACTACATAATTAAGGACCTACATAATAAATACATATATTGAGAACGACAAAAAAAAATCCACTTAACCGAAAAAATGTTAACGTAATTTCCGCCCGAGTGATTAAGTAGAGAAATGAAATGGAAAATATTCTACTGTGCACTTTTCTATTTTGTCGAGACTCCGATACTTATGTTTTATGTATTTAGCATACAATTTTATGTTTTGTTATTATGCCATATACACAAAAAATTTAACATATGTGCACGCACGATGTTGTTTTGATAGTCGAACAGTGAGAAAATTTGAATTAACGATTTACGTACATCGCTTGAACGAAATTCTGTATGCGTGTGTGTCAAGTATGTTGCATAAGTTAAACGAAATTTTGAGAATTCATAATTCTAAGTGGAATACTATTGAGGACTTGTGTCCACAATGTACAGGTCTAACCATCATTGCGATTCTTTGGTAAAAATCCGTTACTTGCATATTTGCCAACATAATGCGAGGTAGAAAATGAAACCATATGGCACCAAATTATGATATTAAACCGCGATACAATATATTCTCACGGTATACGACCCCAATTGCATATGGATAAGTATTTGGTTCAAAATTTTAAATGCAGGTTTCACGGGATAATTAATGGTGCAACAGCAACCCGAGTTGTACAGATCTGTCAAACAACATTTTGAAAATAGTGTCTACAAAGGTTCATGATCTCAATGTACTCGATTTATTAAAAAACATTTTTGCTTTCTCCGCGGGCTCTAACTGCGGGACAAAGTTTTCAAGCTTCAACGTTAATATTTTTTAACAATATATATCGGTCATCTCAAATAGCTGAAGAGCGTGATTCTTGATTAGTTGCTTAAGTATGTCGATCACGGACAGTTTGGCGTAATCGAAATGGAAAGGGACACCAAAAGGGATGTGTTGTGCATTAAAAAAGGTTCATTTTATTTTTAATCCAATTCGAAAACCACCAGAACTACTTCACGCACTATTGAATGGAGACCATCCAAAATACAACGATTTTCTAAATAATTTAAGAGCCTACAACGGCAAATCAAGTTATTGAAAACTCAATAATGCCAACCTTTAAAATAAAGACTCACCACTAGAAATACATATCGTTCTTACAATGCCTTACAATACCAACTCAACGTATTGTCGCGGAGAGGATGGCTATAATTTCGCTGTGTACAGTTTTGATCTTGTCGCAGATATTCCAAATCATAGTAAGAAAATACCGGCTATGCAATTTTATAGGAATTCAATTCAGCTTCGTTTGAAAGAAGATCCCCACTCTTCAATAAGTTTTTGGTAGAATATTAATCCTTCCTTCTATATGTTTATAGAGACATGAGGATAGCATTTATTATTACCAGCACCACGAATCTTAAGTGGCTTAAATTACTTGTGAGCTTCTTAATAGTTAGAAATCGAACGATGGGCATGCCTTGAAGAGTTTTAAAAGTTGACGTGCCTCATGAATATTCTTACAAAACACAAGGTATTTGGGGCAGTCCGCTTGTTCTTATTCAATCGAATGGCAGAAACGTGGCTTGCGCCATGCATATATCAGTCATCAGCGCTGGGTTACCAAACCCTAAAGTCTTCTTCCAATTATCAAAATTCACATAATTTACTTTGTCTGTGGCGTAGTGAATACAAACTCACCTTGCATGAAAGATAAACGTTGCTAAAAAATCACAGATGAAGATGAATACTCTTCATATCGCCGCCGATCTGCGAGATGAATATCTATGGCAGACGATCGAAATTAATAAAAGTTGGGTTATCCAATCTTCACGATTATTTCATAGAACATTCTATATCATTGTAGAGTCCTGCAATATCCTCAAGTCAACTAAGTACATTTTGTATGTAAATAAAGGTAGCGATCAAGCTACATTTGCACTGGGCGTTGACCAAGATGAAGTAGGCCAATATCAGTCTGGTCGCTACATAAGTACGTCAGAAATATTTTGGCGGTTTTTCACCTTCTCTATCGGTTATCAACGATCATGCGTCTGAACGTTCAGATGGAAAATGGCCAAGGGATTTACTTTAAGCCTCATAACGTAAACATGTTGAAAATCCGCGACCAACAACACTCTTGGTGCTTTTTTAAATTGTATGGAAAAGGCCAATTTGCAAAAATTTTGATGTATGATGAAGTACCGTTCTACTATGATACCGATACGCTTACCCAGTTAAATGGTTTCCAGTTTTTTTTTAAAGACAATGCATTGGATAGGGATACATCCCACCGTGCATTCAAACAATAATGAATGCTGTTGCTTGCGTCTATTACTGCACACGGTTAGGGGTCGGACATTAACACTGGACGAAACTTTCGAGGAAGCCAGCGTTTGTTTGCTGTCCTGTTGGTGTTCTTTTGAATTCACTGGAGTTATGGGACAAATATCAGCATCATTTGTTAGAGAATTTTTTACGAAGTTTAAGACGTAATTCAGAAGATGAAATTGCGGAACCTACGAGCGCGTTATAAATAGGTGACTTTCGACACTCCAAGATGTTATCATTCCAATTGGTGGTAATTTATTAAGTGCGTATACTGCTGAAATAAATTACAGGTCTAGCACGATGACTCACATCGTTAATAACTTGCCTAAAAGTTCTAGTCTGGACAAAGGCAGATCTATATATTTCGTCCTTAAAAGTGTGAAATGAAACAAAATATTTTTTCTTGATGCTGCCAATCGGACCGAACATTTTTTCTTACTACATTTATCCTAGTGAGGTGAGAAGACAAGGAAAAATAGCACTTGCAGCAGCATCTTCTGCGATTGCTATCATGTTACTGTCTGGTGGCAAAACAGCGCACACGGTGTTCAACGTCTCTATAGACTTAGACAGCAACAAAACTCTTATGTGTGCAGTATCACGCAATAACGGCAAGACAAGGCACGAAATTTAAGATAATTTTCATGGAGTCTCTTCATTCCGAAGTTGACTATCAATAGTTTAACACAAAAATTGAGAATAAAATTTAATTCATTAATATTTTTAATAACTTTTGCCAATCAAGCTCATTACTGACATGTTGCACACTCCGAACTTCTCTATTTCACTATTCAGTCGTTTTGAGCCTCTTGATTTTCTTTGTAATTATTCTAATATCTAACAAGTTATAACACCTGTATATTCTAATGATGATGATCGTGAGCATACTTTTTTTAATTAAGATAGACAAGCTGCTCTCTCTCTCTCTCTCTCTCTCTCTATCTCTCTCTGGCAACTGCTTTGTTTGCCTAAACACACTGATGGTTCGGCCGATCATGTAATAGAAGTACATCCCAAACTAATTTTCGCTTCAGGAATTCTAAGAACGTTCACTCAAATTTAAAAAGCGTGAAACTCAACGATCAGTGGAATTCCTCACTTAATCGAGGGATCCAGTTAATTTGTTTTTATTTATCTGCATTTCAATTTTGAACGTGACTGGTTGAGTGGTGCAATGGTAAAACCCATTGGACTAGGGGCGCGAATGTCAACGAATGACAGTTAAGAGTCAAGTTTATTTAGGCAATACCAACAAAATGGATGACGAATAGGATTGCAAGATGAACGCTCAAGATTTGAATGTTATATTAGCGACATAACATTCAAGATGATAACTTCGGGCATGTTGACGAACCCGCCAATCGGCGAAGATGATTACGAGCACGTGCTGGTGAAACTTTTAGAATGGTTGGCGCAAAGTGGACAGCACATCAAGGACCCCCGATCATCAGAATCACTGTATTACATTCCAAACCTTAGTGGTACAAACTTCAGCCGCAAAATAATACATTGTTGGTATGGCTGACAGGATGAACTAAAACATCCAAATAAAGAAACAGAGCGTAAATGGCATCGAGCAATCATATTTTCTGCAATTAATGGGATAATGTTATAAGGCGACAACCGCAGCGATCACCTACAAGTTCATTCGAGGCGCGATTGAATAAAATTCAAAGAATTCTCGAGAGAATCATTTTCGATGGTCGAAGCAATTTTTGAGGCCGCCAATTTCCATGCTCAGTCTCACGATCACAATCACGGTCATATTCACGTATAGTGAATCCAGACATAGACATTAATGTTACACTAAAGTCGAAATACCTGGCGTGTGCTGGTATCACCCAAACATTAGAAACTCACATGGTCCTCCCAAACAATTACAAAACGACTAAGTCGCACGGACAATGAATAACGCAACCATAAATATAAACCAAATACTTCACATACACGGCCATATAAATTACCTGACGTTTCTAATAGACACGGGAGATGAACTTTCTTTACCACACAATTATGGTGGGCTGGTAAAGAAATTTCTTTCCATAACAACCGAACCAAAATATAATTAACCTGTCAAGCTTTCCATGGTTCATTATATTGTAACGATAGGCCATTTATTTGTATCTCTACTACGAAGACTAGATCCGATTTACTACAAAACTGCGTATACCGAATTTCAACAAATAGTAGAATTTGAGATTTGCCGGTCATCGATATTTCATCTATCTTGCTCGCTTCATATGGTAAGAAAGATAGATTTCGATTGGCGACCATATGGACAATATCGGCGACTTAATTTGGTTATGATACCGAATCGTTACCCGATACCTCACAATTAAAACTTCTCCATACATTTGTATAACGAAGTTGTTCGAGAACTAGGCTTCGAATTCACGCACGTCGACGACATCGAGAAATGTGGCATACCACAAACTCCCACTTTAAACAACTTTTCCAATGACTAGATCAGTTTGGCGTAAACATTGAATTCAGTATGAATTTTCGGTTCGAACTCTCTCGATTTCCTCTGTCATAAAACCTCTCCTAATCATCCTCCATCGCTACTATATAAAAACTCGCTAAAACGCGTCCCAATACATGGACACTTGGCCGTTTTACTACAGAAGTTTAGGAAGCTCAAAAACTTCTTTTGCCCCACGAATACCAACACGAATTTTTAAAATTAAGATCAGATTGGCATATTCGCTGAACAACACTTAGTTCAGTATCACGACCGGCGCATTGAATACAGCAGTCGAAACTGGTTTACATCAATACAACAATAACTGTTGGGAGCCCCTGGAATTATTCTCGAAAAGGCTCAAAAATATTCCGCATTCGACCGGGAATTTTCCGTCAGCGAAACAATTTAGGTATTTTCGAGCAATTTAGAGCAATTAAATCTACGCCTCTGGATTACATCAGTCAAATTATCGCGAATACACAGAATTATACAGTCACAAAAAGCAGACTTAGAACTTCATTTACTTTCTGGTTCCGAATGTCGCGCTAGTTTGAATTACAAACTAGAGCTTTTTAAAATGATTTCGAAAGCCAGGTCTGAGTATGGTATAAAAGCTTGGCATATAAATTACAAAAAACTTCCCAAAGCAGTTTTTGTAATACGGAAATCTTAAATAGCTAACCGAATACTAGGAATCACGGCCATCTGAACAGTCGCTGAATGCAAAGGAGAATCTACAAGCAAATTGTAAAAAACTACTAATATTGTTAGCACCTGAATGAAGAGATGGCGAATTAAAATTTAATGAAATAAAATCCGTTCACATAAACTTCACAAACAAAAAGATCAACTGGATACCAATGTTAGTGAACTCTAAGCGAATTCCCAATGAAAACACGGCAAAATATCTAGGCATGGCTCGAAACGCGAAACTAAAATGGAATGTCAAAAAGAAAAGTGCAGCGCGAAACATTAATTACAGAAAGATGGATTGGGTCTTAGGAAGAAATTCTGAGCTAACTTTACATAATAAATTGCTACTATACCGGCAACTTCAAAAACCTGTGTGTGTGTGGACTTACAGTATTCAGTCTGGAGCTGCACAAAGAAAACGAATTTCAATATCAAGTACAAACTTACATGGAACAGTTAATGCATCGTTGTATGGATTTCCTCAGTGAAGAAAATAAGCAGACACCCGAAACAGTTGCAATGTATTAGTCTAGGTCCTATGTTATATAATATAAATCCAGTAAGTCGACTTCAAAGAAACCACTTCACCCATTGGATCCAATCTGGATCGGTTAAAAATATAATAAAACTGTAAAAGAGACTAGTGAAAGGGCTACCACCCTCCAAACGATAATTTAAATTAGGTAAATTATTTCGTGGTGCTCCGCTTATAAGTTATTTTCACCTGATATGGACACAGAGTGGTTTCCACCTCTTAGCTAATACTTGGGCCTATCCGGCCATATATGTCGCTTGGTGTAAATATTTCGAGAATTATTTTGAGACGAAATACCGCAACCACATCAGCAGGACTGCTGAAAAAAATTAAAAAAAATCCGAAACATTTCTGGATGTTTTTTAAAAAAACGTTAAATGGAGAAAAGTTCTGCGACCGTCAAACTATATCAAATATGTTTGCCGATTTCTTTCAATCAGTCTGCAAGCAGGAAGACATTCATAAGTGACAAAACCTAAATGCCCCATATTTCAAATGAAGATATCCGCTGTGCTTTGGAAACGTTCTGAGTCTGTTAAAAATTTATACAAATTTAACAATTCCGTTATGCTTGCTATATAATCAGTTCTTAAAACTAGCAGAACTTCCCCTTCACTTCCAAAAAAGATAATTCATCAACAAACATCATAGAATTTACCAGTAACACGATCAATGAAGAGCTTGGTTTAAATCATAAAATGATCGAAAATTCAATATATTGTACTGGGGAATGAGAGATCGAAGTTAATTCAAGCTCCTTCAGGGGTATCATAAGGATCACATATTGGCCCTTGGATTTTCATTATTTTCATTATCCCGTCGAAGTAATACAGCATTCTCAGATCTTGATGTTCGCAGATGATCTTAACATTTATATGATATAGTGGAAAATGTTGACGATACTAACAAACTGCAAGAAGATGTCAATAATCTAGCAACTTGGTGTGACTCCAACCTTCTCATCATCAATATTAATAAATGCAAAATCATATCATCCCATCAGAAAGTAAACCCTGTACCACAACACTATCATATCATCACAGTGCGTTGCTAAAGTAAATTGAATGATTAGTTTCATTAAGCGCGTAGTGTCTACGTCAGATCACAACTGGAATATGTATCCCGCCAATTTATACATTCTCTTAGGTCACCTTTCTTGAGGATTGTTATTATTTCCACAAATAACATTTTTTTTTGATTATTGTACACAAATTGATTGATGTAGTACGCACATGTTTTGATTCAGGGGGTTTGCTTCTGAATTCTTGGTACCTGACCCGAGTGTGTTCGTAGCCGTTTCGATATAGGTTCCTTAGATTTGTTTCCAATGTTGCTCTACACTGATAGCTGCTCCTTCAATGGTTTCGCAGAATGTGTCTCTTGTGCCCGACACTTTTAATCTGTCAGTGTTTAGTTTTTTCCGATTTGTCTTGATGCGTTTTACAGCGACTTTAATTTTGAATTATGTAATTTTACCAGTTGGTGGTTACTGTAAACGTCTGTTACTGTAATTGCCCTGACATCTTGTAATGACTTGAGAAATTTCTTGTTGGTCATTACGTGATCTATTTGGTTCGTTATTCTACACTTCAGGTGATGTCCATATGTATATATTTTTGTGTAGGAATTTACTGCCTTGGAATCGTTCTCCATTATTATTACGCACAGAGTCTATATTACTTTTTTACCCATATGGTGGTTTATCAGGTCGGTTTTATGTGTTTCAATTTTTGTGTTGAATTCCTTCTTGTATTATGTTGGTCATTTTCTTGTGTGCACTTGCTATTGTGGCTTGTAGTTGTTCATAGAACTCATTCCTTTGGTTGTTTCAACTACGTCTTTTGTTGAATCGTATACTGAATGTTAAAGGCTGTATTAGTATTGTTGGATAGAATCATGTTACAATGCTACGATTATTCTGCAGGTTTCTATCCAATTAATGCCTTCTTTGCGTTAGTTGTTTTTAATATGTGTGCCCTCGCCTTATTTATCGCTTCCAAAAAATATATTAAGTAATTTCGCTTGTGCTTTATGTCACCACTGTTTTATCTCACTGCACTGAGGCCGAGAAGATGTTCTAGTTTTGATGTTTAAATTTCCGAATCGTCTCGGTTGCGTTATTTATTCTAGTATTGGTTTCCGTAATCATTTTGAATTCTAGCCAGCCAAGTGAAGCCATAAAAGCTTCTCAATAAATTATACTGGCCGGCTGGGGGGGAGGGGGGGGGGGTGGAGCTGGGTTATTCTGCTTCATTATTCATTTTTTTCTGTGTTGTTCCCCAGCGGTCAGCCAACCTTGTAAAATATTGGATGCAATGGTTGCTTGACGTTGGTGAAGAAGCTGTTGTTGTTTTATCTAGTTCGACCACTCGCCCCCAATTTCAAGAAAGATAACTCAAGTGAAAAAGGACCAGGAAATGCAAACGTTGATTGATAATCAATTGGTGAATTATATTGGGACAAATATAATCCTGAACTAATTTGAGCAAAATGTATATCGCTAATTTTGTTCAAAATACAACCAAAAACAGTAAACAATTAACAAAACGCTAAAAGTTTTGTAGTAACCCCAACTATGTTGCTCAAAAACGGACGTTAAAATCAGAAATGAAGTATTTGTTTCGAAAATGTTCATGACAGACGTCACATTTGGCACAGCGAAACCATAGCCAAATTTAGCCTTGTAAGTCGCTTATGGTTTTACTAATATTGCACACATCAATTGACTAAGATTTTCAATCACACCTATTTGTTTAATAAAAATTAAATTTTAACTGCCAAAATATTGGTAAAGCCTAATTTAAACTGGAAAACTAAAAAATGACGACTTCGTACAGATAAACAATGGACAAAACAACAAATAATTAATAATCTACATTATCTACGAATTGTCTACATATTCTACCAATTCTCGACATTGTATACAATAAAATCAGTTGTCTGCGCTATTTTCGACACCAACATGTAGACAATTCGGAAATACGCGTAGAAGCACAACACCTGCTCGATATTCTTGAAGAATCTCGATGAATACTGGCTGATTCTTTAAAAAAATTTCTAATTTTAATTTAAACTACCGAAACGAAAAGAATAAGTAATGTACTTTGCATTGTTGTTACGGTTGCAGCTTAAATGTGGGTACATTGTAGTTTGATTTGAAGGAGCCACCGCCGCGGATGATTTGTAGCAACACTTCCACGGAATTGTGATTATATAGCTTTAGGGTGGCTAAACACGCAATATCGATAAGGCACGGTCAAATTGTAAAAAAATTATAACAACAACAAAATGTTATTGTACATTGGATTGTTAGTTTTGGAATTAATTATCTAAGATAGTTTTAGGCATTAATTATTTGGCAATCGTGGCACAATGCAGCTTGTAACGGAAATATTAAACAATTGTCCTAATTTCTGTGTAATGAACTTAGTGCCAAAATTCTGTTTTGTTGTACGCATCACCATCAACCACAATAAAATGTAACACATCACAATTTTTTACTGTACTTCGTAATCGAAATGCTTGCGGCGACCGGAATAAAAATCGAATGTCTTAAAACACAAGAAAATTAATTCAGCCGTCTAAGGAATCGTAAATCGGCAATAAAATAAATTAATGAGAATTTGTCCCCAGTGGGCGCAATTCAGCGGATCATAAAGCCAACATGTAAAAGGTGTCGAAAGATGTGTTTAATTTGATACCACAGACAGTTTTTGGATTTCCATTTCTTATGTAACCGCGTATGTCCAACGCGTTATATTTATTATATGATTGACTTTATGCTGATCCTGTGTGTGAATTTGATTTAAAACACGTTTCTCAATTTTATGTATGCATCGTAAAAAAAACCACACAAAAAATATGTTTAACCACTTTGCATCGTCCACTTGCGCAATAAAACACTTAACGTAATTATTCTGCGCGCAAGTACGTCTGTACGTATTATAAGATATGCTCAGGAGGTAATGAAATCGCAAGTATTTTTATTTTGGTTATTCCAGGCACGCCAATACCAACTTGGTCATTATACAATTAAGTAACCCCAAAAAATAAAATAAAAATCACAACCAAAATTCTCTCATTGTTGCACGTTGCGTCGTCGTCGTCGTCTTCATCGTATAAGACGTGCATTAAAATGTAAATTGGTATTAATACCGCAACATTGATGTAAGTTTAAGATTATGTATCAAGATGCACACAATGCACATAACATCCGTTTTACATGCATTTAACTCACCTAAATCGCGCACATATGCTTGCGATTTATTGTCATATGCGCGCGTACAACAACAAAAAAACAATAAACCGTAATCTGTCCCAAAAGAATCTTAATGGTTTCTCTGTTTTAATTGTCGTCTGCGCGCACATTATTACTGGTCCACTCGCGATTTCATATACACAAAGTACATAAATTATCGAAATCACAAAAGCTTCTGGTATTGTGTCTCAATTCTATACACAATACGAGTATGTGAGCTAAACACGGGGCATAGAATTTCATTCAAATTTCACAAAATAATAAATTCGCATTATGTTGTTATGTCGTTTGGCTTAATCTCGTTTATTGAAAGAATCACAAAATTATAAAATAAAAAAATTTGTAAGACGATCGAATGTAAGCAAAAAAAAAATTGGTACACACGAACACATATATCACAGATGTTCATCGCGCGTTTTTTTTACTTCTTAATACGCGCAATGCGGTGCGAAGCCACAGAAATAATATTTAGACTTATAGGCGATGGTCGATGTTGGTGTTGTTATTGCATTTTGTGTACCATTTGAGAAGAATAATAACATACTGTAAATCAGAAGATGTTTCAATTTAAATTAGAACATATGTGACATATTTTTTGGTTGTTGGTTGGTTGCGTCTTAATGCAAGGTTTGTTGTTCAATGGTTCTGTGAGATAATCTTTCAAAATATCTGACGAGGGTATGAAATATACATTACGATCTACATGCGTATGAAATTCAAGTTAATATACAGAATTTCTGGTTTAAAAGTTCGCCACCACACACTGAGTATTTGCAAAAAGCTCAGTAAAAAATCGAAATAGTGAGGTTGGGTCATAGTACTGCTTTAACCTACGTGCAACGCTGTTCTTACTTAATCAAATCAAAAATCAAGTAGCTTCCTCCCTGGTCCCTTAATTTTAACCAATTCTACTATAGATGGTGTATCATGTAGCATGTTGCCGATAAAAAGCATTCTTGCAACTGCTGCAGTTTAATATATTGTACAGCAAATCTTGATCGTAATCCCATCCGCCTTTTACCGTAAAAACTGTTTTTGAACATTTTCAATATGTTGAACATGTACTTGGTAAAAGGGACATCTTACGTTTATGTAAATCCCTCTTCAACATAACCATAAAGATATTAGCAATGGTCATCCTCTATAGAATTTCACCGACAGTCAACCCGAAATTATGAAAGCAACAAGCTGGCTTCAGACCCAGGGCGAAGTTACAATTCACTACTGCACCTACTCAAACCTATAGCAAAATAAGTTGGCCTCAAAATAAATATCAGAAAAACCAGACGATGCGGCTGACACCAGTGAAATAGTATTCGTTGGTTGTACTTTAGCGAGAACGGTCGGCACAGATGAAGTTATAAAGAAACAAAGCCAGAACAACAATGAACATGTTACACAAAGCCTGGAACACATCTGTCCTATCCCGCAAACACCAAACTAAGAATGTTTAATTCGTATGTGGAATCAGTGTTGCTGTACCGGTGTTTATAAATAAATGCCTTAAGAGAATACTGAGGTACTTCTGGTCGAACAAAATAACAAATATTGAGCTCCTTGATAAGCAGGTCTCTGAAATGGTCCCACAAGAGAGATAAATCGGAAGCAATAGAACCCAATAGAGTTTGATGGTCCAGCTTAGTAGACTCCTTGTGCTCCTAAATTGGAGATAAAGAGAAAAAATATTGTTTAAAATATCAAGTGAGCCTTCGGTCATATTTTGCCATTTATTAGGATTATGAACCCGAGGAATTTGTACTCGTTTGGTCATTATATTTGCCTCAAAATTTACTATTTTATTGCGTAGGAATGATGTTGAATATTGTAAAGGGTCTTTCAATAGGGACGCTTGAAATTTGTTAGGTTATAGCAGCCATGTTGTTAGATGTTGTCAAATATGTTGTGCATTGCTCAGTGATGTATAACAAATTACCATGGAAGATTATAGCCTTGTCAGGAACTGTATTGTTTATCGGGCGACTTTCACGAGCATGCGGCTAGTTCCTGCACCTCCCTTTCAAATAATGAACTCCATCTTGAAATGGTTTGGATTACCAAGAAGCAACAAAATTTTGATAATTGCTAACCGATAATTGCTTTTCGACGCCATTTTCTTATTTTTCTACATACATTGTCTACACTTGTAGAATATTAATTATCTAATTGTTATCACCAACAACAATAACGATAGGAATCTTAAAACATCGCGGACAAAATTTAAAAGCATTTTTAGAAATGTAGTCCAAAAACAGGTTTATATAAAGAGTGTTCCAATTTGAGGTTAATTTTTAAAATCGTCGTCATTTATATTTTTTGTACTCGAGTGCAAATTAACAGATGGCAAGTAGAAACATTTAGTTTTCTCTCTATAGCTTTGACATCCAATGAAGGGATTTTGCCGCCTATTTTATGTTCGCCGATGGGATTTATTACGATGGAATTTCCAAAGTGGGATTCTGACGTCATTGACACCTTTAGAAATAGCTCCAGCGAACATAAGAGCATGCTGTCTAATCGTACATTGGTCCTTTGAGAAAAAATACGAACCTGCTGATTACCATAAATACATTAAAATAACAACAAAATAGTTTGATACCATAAAATAACGGGCTCCAGTCAAAAATGTGGATTTAATCCGCGCCTCGAATCAAGCCATTAATACTTCAAATCGAGAAACAATATTTTAAAAGCTTATGGGGCCTTTATCGAACAGAAGCGCTAACAATAACCAGGCAAATCGTTCAGCTTACCACCACATTCACATGGAAATGACAACTTGTGGAAAGATATAGAAGCTACAAAAAAATGATCGAAAATGGAAGACTAGAACACGCTCTGAAACTAGTTCTCACTCATATGGAGGGACTAATGAATCAGATTATAGATCTGAACGAAAATTTTTGCCTGGAGGCATGCGGAGATGAAGATAGTACAAAGGGAAATAAATTGAAGAATTGTAAGATTAGTACCGCGTGAAGAAATTTGTTTTAGTTTTTTGTAAAAATGGGTGAAGATATGAAGGAGTTGGTGGCACAGATCGCTGCTAGTCTAGTAGGTTTGGAGGATCAGATGAAACTTTGCTCAATAAAAGAACACAGGACATCATGAAATTGTATGGCGAAGGGAATTTCGACAATAAACCGTTAGATGCAATCGAGAAATGATAGACAGAATATTTCGCGGTTCAAGTTTTCGCAGTTGAAAATGAGCAGCGCAGATACGTTTGCAAGCTGGATCGCAAATTTAAAGTTAGTGGCTGCAAAATGTGAGTTTAAATGCACAGGATGTAAGAAATCTTATGCTGATTTTGCAATCCAAGATACTTATGATAATCTTACATACCCTTCACGATCGAGTACGAACTGCGATCTTCCAGAAAGGTAACTCTAGGATGACATCATTTAAATTGCTTAAGCTCACGAAAGTACCAAATTTGCTCACCGTATTTTGAAAAACGAAAACGAAATTCATTTGAACGTGAATGAGTTGTACACTCGAGGTAGGTAAAATCGTGCTCAGTTATTCCGCCGAAATCAAAGTGGGTGGAGCAAGCGTAATCGGAGTGTATCAAATAAAAATGCTTTAAAGTCATGTCCGGGCTGTGAATCAAAGCATTATCGCAGCAAATGTCGATTCTTGAATGCCGAATGCCGGAAATGTTTTAAGGTTGGTCATATTTAATCGGTATGTGCTTCGATACAAAATGATCAGTCAAGTCGAACTCAAAATCGTAGTGAAAAAAGTTAATCCAAAAAATTCAAAATTTCGAAAATGTATTCAACAAACCAATCGGTGAAGAAAGTTCGAGCCAACAGGAAATCTTCGCTTGAGAAAATCTGTCCGAGTGACAATGTGGCCGAATCTGGATGGAGCGTTTTGGTAAGAATTTTTTCGTGACAATAAAAATTAACGCCAGTGCGAGGTAAATTGGACGTTAAAGTGCAATCTCTCAACGTTCAGATGGAATTGCTATTACTTGTAAGTGCAGAAGACGATGCAAATGTTTTGGGAACTGGTTCGATGTATTCGGTCTTCAAATTCTATTTCGTGTGATTGGGAAACCATAGTTTATGATCAGTGTAAACAATATTCGAGCATTTTCGAACCGAGTTTGTGTCACTGCAATCAATTCAAACACATTTATCGTTGAAACCTGATGTTACGCCGAAATGTTTCATGGCACGACCTTTACCTATTGAACAGATGGATATAGTTAAAAAGGAGATTGACAGACGAGGCGCACCCATCGTTGCTGTTCGTTAAGCTGACAAAAAGTCACTGAGAATCTGTGGAGATTTTAAGGTCACGGTAAACTCTCAAATTCTCAGCCCCTGCAATCGTTTCCCTCCGATTTTCGCAGATTGATTTCAGCGATCTTATTTGCAAATGGAACTTGACCTGAATCGAAAGATCTGGTGGTGGTTTCGACTCCAGTTCGACGTTTCCAGTACCAAACTTTGCCGTTTTAAATAGCTAGCGTACTAGCAATATTTCAGCGATTCACTGAAAAGGTGATGGCGAATGTGGTGTTTGTTACAAGTTAAATGGGCAAAATAATTTTAACAGGTCGAAGCGAAGAAGAACATCTATAAAATATCTGGAAGAGAAGATTTTTAAACAACTTGTGGCTTCCAACTTGAAATGTAATTAGAGCAAGTGTAAACTCTTCCAAACTAAAGTGGATTATTTTGGGCATGTTTTATGAACCTGGAATTCAACCACCGTCCGAAAGACTTCGAGCGATTGAAGAGATACACCGACCAACAAACTTCAAAGAATTGCAAGATTTCAATGATAAGGTTCATTATTATAACCGTTTTTTGAAGAAAAAAATCGGAGTTTCAAGCTCCTCTTAATGGATTACGTAAGAAAAATATTCCGTTAGTTTGGTCAAAAGAGCAAGAAATTTCATTTAGTCAAATAAAGAATTCCACCATTGTGAAAACGTCTCAGCTTGTCCACTATCAGACTGTCCACTCTTGTTAGCACTGATAGAAAGCAGTATTCGGTAGCACTTTCCCGACGACTCGAAGACACTTGATGATCAGATTGAGGAAAAAGCACCTTAGATCGTCTATGGCTGTACAAAGTTTCATCAATATCTTTATGGCAGAGATTTATTCTGGTGACGGATCATAAGCCCCTCGTATCAGCAAGTGGCGACAACCAATCGTCCCCAGCATTATGGACTGTATTTCTTATGGGATACCAGTATACTATCAAGTATAATGCAACTGACAATCATGCCAATGTCGATGCACTTAAATGGTTTCCTGTTGGTCCGGATATGAAATTTGATCGTGAAGAGTGTTCATGCCAAGTGAACGAAGGATATCACGAAATGTTGGGTAGTTTCCTTTGGCCAGTAAAGAAATTGTTGCAGAAACAACTAGAGATTCCTTTCTAGCGAGTGTCCAGTCCTATGTTAAGGAAGGATGGATGAGACTATGTCCAGAATATGAATCTTCAGAAATTTAATGTAAGAAGACATTCCATTTCTGTTATTGACGTCCTTCTTTTTCAGACTGAGCTTACTCGAGTCATAATTCATCTCAAACTGCGAAAGAAAGTTTTTGCCTTGTTGCATACTACACATTGGGGTATTGTTCAAATGATGGAGCTAGCCCGTAGACGCTGCTTGTGGCTGAATATAGACATCGAAATTGAAGTCACAGTGAAGAAATGTCGAGAATGCCAGGTGGTTGCTCCGAATCCGAAAAATTTCAAAAGTTGGCCAATCATCCATACGTCATGAAGATGCTAGGCATTACTGCCAAATCTACGGTTCGCGCGCTACAATAACCTTTTGCAATATAAGGGTTGCCAAGAAGCATTGTAAGTGATAGTGGGACAGCGTTTACAGCAGTAGATTCTCACGAGTTCTGTCGACGCTATAGAATTTATCACGTAACAAACATTGAACAATTAGTAATGATCAAGCACCATTCCATCCGACGTTAAATGAGGAGGCAGAAAGATTTGTGACATTTTTCAAAACCGCAATGAAGAAACAATTGGGAGATGGAGATAGTCCTGATCACGCGAACCTGAAGTTTCTTAGCAGTTGCCGATTTTCGAGCCCTGATGGTAAATCTCCGAGCGAAAAGCGATCAGCAACCAAGGACTCTGTTATCTCTCATGTACCCGTTCACAACTTCAACGAAGAATAGGTGGACATAGTTCATTGTAGGCCAGCCTGTTTTCATGCGAAACTTCTCATCTGGTGCGAAGTGGATTGAGGGAGTGATCAAGGACAATCAAAACCAAACACGAGCTCGAATACTTGATTCTGTCCGTTTGTTGTCTCTGGAATTTTGCTACAGCCAATCCTCCATGATCAATTCTTCGACAGTCACCTACGGACTCACAAGCTGGTTCAGAATTCCCACGTCGTTCATGTTAAGGAAGGATGGATGAGACTATGTCCAAAATATGGATCTTCAGAAGTTGCATGTAAGAAGAAATTCCATTTCTGTTATGGCGTTCTTCTTTCCCAGAATTAGTTTACTCGAGTCATAATTTATCTCAAACTGCGGAAGAAAGTTTTACCTTGTTGCGTGCTAGACATTGGGGTATTATTCGAATGAAGCAGCTAGTCCGTAGACGCTGCTTGTGGCTGAAAATAGACACCGAAATCGAAGTCACAGTGACGAAATTTCGAGAATGCCAGATGGTTGCTCTGAATCCGAAAAAGAGTTGGCCAATCATCCATACTTCATGAAGATGCCAGACATTACTGCCAAATCTACGGTTCGCGCGCTACATTAACCTTTTGTAATATAAGGGTTGCCAAGAAGCATTGCAAGTGATAGTGGGACAGCGTTTACATCAGCAGAATTTCACGAGTTCTGTCGACGCAATAGTATTGATCACGTAGCAAACAATGAACAATTAGTATTGATCAATCACCATTCCATCCGACGTTAATTGAGGAGGCAGAAAGATTTGTGAGATTTTTCAAAATCACAATGAAGAAACAATTGGGAGATAGAGATAGTACTGATCGCGCGAAGCTGGCGTCCCTTAGCAGTTTAAGATTTTCGTCGAGCTCTGATGGTAAATTTCCGAGCGAGAAACTTCATGGTTAGGGCAATCAAAACCAAACACGAGCTCGAATACCTGATTCGTTTGTTGTCTCTGGAATTTTGCTATAGCCAATCCTCCACAGTCACTTACGGACTCCGAACCTGGTCCAGAATTCCCACGTTGTTCATACAGAATTCGACGACCTGTGGTAAAATATGATCCTTAATCATGATTGAGAACTTCATCAAAATAAGGAGGGAGGAATGTTGTGTTTGTGCATCGGAACACAATAATTATTCACCCGCCTCTCTCATTTACAACAATAAATACATTTTTTAAGTTCTCTCATTATCGAGATGTTTTCGAACATTGATTATGCAATTCGCGTGTTTTTCATCTTTGGTACCGTTAAAGGCTCGAAATGGCTATATATCCCAATTCTCTAGTATATGGACACCACCAGCAACTAGCAACTACGTAGAGCACAAGGGGTGGCAACATTATATATAAGAACAATGAAATTCACACTCTTCAGTGGCGCTCGAGTAAGCATGAGTATACCGCTGACGAGTAGATCACTCGACCCATTTGTGATTTTTAGAAATGTTGTCTTGTTATCATCACCAGCATCTAATTACGATCCATCAGCAAACTATAAATCAAATATATGGATCGTGTATCGCAGACATACAAAACTACTAAAATTACAACACCAACAATAATTCTGAAGAAGATAATTTCTGTTTTTCTACATTTAAGGGATGATTTCAATGATCGTCTTTCCTATTCATAAGAAAATGAAATACTATCACCACGTGTTCATATCTATATTTGTAAGATTTCGTCTAATATACGAATTTTTTTATAAATCCTTGTATACATGCGCACATACTACGGTGTTATGTACATGGATTTCGACTTATTCATTCCTCAAGGGTGTTTTTAAAATCCATTTATATTATTTCTTTTAAAATTGTTCTTGAATAAAATAATTTTTTTTCTTTTAAATTGGGTAAGGAGTATTCATCTTATGTAAAGAATTCTCAATGTCTCTTCATATATCCTTCTATAAGCGCACAGTTGTTGTGTTCCTTTATAACATTCATCGGGTTTCTGTTTAATGATGACAAGAAAATGAAATATAACGGTTTCTCAGTGTCTGCGATTTCTTACACAAGACCTACACACTAAAGTCTTAAGAATTTATTTTTTGTGCGGAAAATTGATTTTACATCTACAAGAAAGGTGAATGATGAGCAGAATTCTAGCCGTTTTCTATTCACATAGTTTTTATTGATTAGAGATCGGTTAAAAAGAAGCGAAGATCGTTCGATCTTTAATCTTTTGATACGGTTTTGTGATATTTAATTGGGATTTTAAATGTTTTATTTTTTTGTTGTGTTCTATCGCAGTCTTAATGGGGTTCGTTTTGATAAAACCCACGGTAATTCGATCGGCGGCGTTAAAATTTATTTCGATCGTGGTACATTGTTCTCGAATTATAATCGGGCAATAAATTTTCGTGGTTATTGTTTGATTTGCTTATAAACAGTCGAGAATTGCATTCAGAATGCGATTTAATATGTTTTGTCTGGGAATTCTAATGTATTTTGAATGAATCTTAAAGCTTATTGAGAGTTAAATGGTATTTAATCCGAATTTATCGATTAAGATTTAATTGCCAGAATTATGAAGTGCTGCTTATACAGGGACTTTCAAAAGTCGCTCCTAGATGTTTTGTTTAAATAAAACATGGACATATAGATTTTTTCTGGTTTTTTTATTTGTTGTAAAACTATGGCTTTTAACAATTTCATCATTTAAATGTCTATACAAAAATCAAAATATTTAAGAACTCGCTCACACATTACCGCATCAAGTTCTGAAATATCCATCCAACGGGCATAACGTTTTCATCATAGTTAATCATAACGTCACCCAAAATTTTAAAGTAGACATCAGCTGTCATTTTGTCTTTAATCCAGAAAAGAAGACCCGGTCCATATCATGAGAAAGCTTCCCATATCATTATAGATTCTCCTCTAAGTTTGAATGTCTTTTTTGTATACTGTGGTGACAGACTGGTACAGGGTGGATGTCTACCATAATATTGACCATCAGAAGCTACCAAATATAATTTAGTACCTGGAAATTGAGTTTCCAGTAGTAGCTCCAAGGATTATATAATTGTTACGGTCCATTGTAACAACCATCCGCTCGTTCGAGAAAACTCGAAGTGGTGGAACTAAGAGATAAGTAAAGCAGCCTAGATGTCTCAGAGAAATCCTGCATTTTACTATAGCAGAGCCGCCAGACATTGTTTTCCTTGTAGCAACCCCAGTCTTTAGATTTTTACGGGTGTTTTGAAGCCACCACGGTAGTTGAGGTTTATTCAGAGGACTACTAGGAGGACACGCACCTAATACGGCCTTATTAAAGGCGTCGGCCCACTAGGACATCAAGCTCTTGTGTCGGATCGATGGGATTGGAACCGATACCGGTAGTGCTCCTCCAACACCTTCCAATTCACTGAATAATCTATAATGGATGTCTATGAAGTTAGCCTAGGATTTCATCCCAGAAAAATAAAACAATGTCAAAAATGTCACAAGACAAAATGAATACTGCATTATCATACCCCTGGTTTAGTTTATATTTTTTGTTAAATATGGTGAACTACATTATCCGAAACATAATATAATGTGATTACCTACCCCAGGAAACGAAAAATTACAAGTACCGGCAAGTCGATACCAACTGGTTCACGTGAGCATCGGCTATTATGGCAAGCCGATACCGCTTGGTTCGTTTCTGGAACATATAAATAAAATTAATCTATAGCGCCAATCCCATCAAACGGATCAGCTTGCGATTTTTAGGGTGAGCAACAATCATTATGGCAAGTCGATGCCAACTGGTTCAGGTTCCGGAGCTCATGGTTTCTGGTAACTATTAATCCAGAATTTCTCTGATTTACTGGGCAATTTACAGATATTATATAGCGACAATCTCAACTTATATACCGACTTGGGATTTTTCTTGTGATTAGTGGACATCATTACAAGTCGTTTCTGGAACTCGTGGTTTTTGGAAAACATAAATTTTATATATTGCGCCAATTTCGTCAATCATATCAACTTTGGATTTTGTGGTGAATTATTATAGCAAGTCGATACCAACCGGTTTAGATTCTGAAACTAATGTTTTCTGAGTATTGTTTGTTGGACATATACTAAACAAAATTACGTGTCCTTTTAGAATTTAGGAAATATAAAATGTGTCAGAATTCAACACGTTTAAAGATATTAGGTTAAGACGTAACCTTTAATATCCTTCACTACCTAGTACAGCCAGTTCAGGTATTTTCGATCTGTTTAGAGATTGATTCTCCTACGCTCGCTAGCATCGGCTCAGGCCTCGGCCTAATGGTGTCTTGCTTTGAAAGATATATCATTTAGCATCTCAATGGCCTACGTCCAACAAGGTGAAACAACTTTTCTACCTGTCGCTTATCATATAGATATTTCATCGATTAAAAGATCGGGTAAGCACACACGTGTGTCAAAATATGATTGAGTCACCTTGTAAACTCTACTAGACATTCTCACTGCATTTATTCGACTCTAAACAAGCACTTGCTTGGAAAGTGGATTCACGTGAATACAAGTTTTAAACAGTGTGATCTAGAGGAGCGGCGGTTGCTGTTTCTCTTACTACTTTGTGGGACTAACTGTCTTGTGACACTTAACTACAATGTTTATTTTAGCAGCTGAATAAGTGTATTCACGTTTGCTGTATATGCTCTAAAAATCTCGAGTCAATCCGTATGTTGAGATTGAAGCTATAATGATAGGAAAATTATAAAGTTCTCAAATTTAGTGCTCTAAACCTTCAACGACCAAATTAGCCCGCCTCAACGAAACCTGTACTATAATTTGTTACACATTTATTACCAGTACTATACTTTTGATGTAGCTATGATATCGGGATGATTCTTGGACCAGAATTTATTACAAACTAATTACATTGAATAAGTAAGTTCAAGACCAGCCCTATAACTCGCCTAAGGGTAAATTTCACCCCAACACAACTGGACTTTACACAACTGGATAAGGTTGACCTACCCTTTACAACGACCACAGAGTTACATTAGACCCCATATCTGGTGGCTGTCTGGTGTAATAAATTATTAAATGTGGTCAAATCGACCTTTAAATTAAAAATTTGAAGCCTCCGCCGCTTGGAGTCAATTCCGCGTATCCTGACACAAAAATAATTTATTACACACTTGAATCAGGCTGACCTACTCTCGACAAGACTTCTTGCAACATTTTTCCCAAAATCTGGTGGCGGTCTGGTGTAATTTTTTTTTATTAAAGTTGGTTAAATTGACGTTTTTGAAATATGTAATCGTTTTGGGGTGAAATTTACCCTTACGCAAGGTAGAGGGGTGGTCTTGAACTTACTTATTCAATGTAATTGGTTTGTAATAAATTCTGGTCCAAGAATCATCCCGGTATCATAGCTACATCAAAAGTATAGTACTGGTAATAAATGTGTAACAAATTATAGTACAGGTTTCGTTGAGCTAATTTGGTCGGCGCATGTTTAGAGCACTCTCAAATTTTTACTTTGATTTAGTTACTACTTATACTAAAGATTTGTATAAATTATATTTCTGGGATAAGTATTTATATTATATTATGTTTGGGATGATGTAGTTATAATAACTATAACTATATATAATAAATAACAAAAAATATGAACAAATGCTGGGCTGGGATGATAATGCAGTTTTAGTTTTGCCTGATGACTTGTTTTTATTTTTTATGAAATTCTGTGCTAACTTCATACACATCGATATCTGAGACAAGTGGTGTAGCGTCTAGTACTTCTTGTCTATTTCTTGCCCAACTTTTGTGATGTGAATTGGTATCACTTTCCAGGATGATTCCAATTTTTTGTTTTTGAGCCTTATTCAATAAGCTTCCTAAAATAACAGGCGATATCTCTTTCCCATGATGTAGAAGGTAAGCTGATACTAGCCAGAGATTTCAGCCATCCGTTTCAATGATTTTTGTGATCACATTTGAATATCTGTAATGGGACAACCTTCATTGACCCAAGGTTCTTGTACTAGGACAATATCTATCTCTTCTGTTCTTATTTGGGGCATAAGTGCAGCCGCAGCTGCCTTGGAATAATGGAGGTTAATCTACCACAGTTGCATTATAGTCCTTCTCTAACTGACATTCTTCAAGGGATCCGCAAAGTAATCCCATCGAAGTGGACATGTGTCTGTATAGAGAGTGTTTCCACCTCCTCACTCATTTCCATGACGCTCAGGTTGTCAACCGGGGCCTCTACGTTTTTAATTTGCTAAAGAACGCGTTTAAAATATTTACATCCCCATTCATTCGTGCTACAGATGAATGCGGAACAAAACCGATCAAGACAATCATTTGTTAAAAAAATCCGACTTTACGATAACTTCTAAACTAACCTGCTAAATACTATAAGTATACCCCCAATAAATTTAACCTATAAATCTCACACACACACACACTAAACATTGTTTTGAATTTCAAAATGCACATTGGATTCAACACTAATTTTGCTAGATTATGTATTCGGGTGACGCTAACGTGTGTTCGCGAATAATAAGCGCTAAGCAAAAATTTAAATATTTTACGTCCAATTCCTGATTACATAAATTGTCCACACCAATTAAACAATTTTGGCTAGTTTAGCACATTTTGTATATAGTTTAAAAGCGAAATACATAAAAATGATTTTGAATTGTAAATTTTCTAAAATGCCTACGTGTGTGACGACCGCGCGCATATAATTCAGGTGTGCATGCACGAGTGCCAAATTATTTTGTTGTTTTGGGCTAACTGATTTTGTTATTTTCTGTTGGGGTGGCGTGAACGCAAAGTGCAATTTAATTATATACCTCAATATTGTTATTAAATATAATTATTAAGGGTTGAAATAATAAACAAATCGATCATCTAAACAGGATGTTGATTTTTGATTCAAATCGAAAAATTTCTGGAACAATACTCATAAAAAATACGTTACTCGGTGTAAGGGTGTTTGACCACCCGAAACACTCTTGAAACACGTAATAATCATAATCAACCCTTAAAAAGTACCGACCGACACGGAAAAAATTAAGAGAAAACGGATGTGAAATGGGAAATCGAAATTAGGTTGTTGTTGGTTTGCTTTTATTTTTTTTGTTAAAAAATATTAAAATTGAATTTGTCCTGACAAAATGTAATTAAATTTTACCAATGGACCATAATATTTTATTATAAAGGTTTACACAACCCTCTAGTTTTTTACATTTAATTTTGAAATTATTTTGATACAGTCATATGGTAATTTTTTAATTTGAATATCTGGAATAATTTTCTATTTTAAAACCATGACAATGAGTATTAATTTCCGGTCGAATTAATTAGAATTAGTTTGTGGTTTATTTTGGTTCTTGGAGATTGAGTTTGTAAATATTTAAAATATGCCATTCGATATAAAAGCAGTCGTCTGTCTGTTATCGCAGAAATATATTTTCTGTTATTGGTAACCAACAGCTATAAGGACATGATTTTTTCGAGTCATTTTGTGAGTAGGGTAATTCGCAATTTACCTATTTTTCTTCCGGAAGTTCCGAATACTAAATTTATAGGTTAAAGCTAAATCTTCAACAACAAATAACAAATTTTGTACGTTTGACTGAGTTCTTCGTTCATTTTACAAATAAAACACTCTGCGTTTATATTCCAAACTTCATTAGCGCTAACATTTTGGGACTATAGTTTGGATGGGGTCCGTCTCACTTCTTTGGCTAATTTTAACATTTTTCGATATGTCAATAATTAGTGCCGCTATATCAAAAAAAATCCTTAGGTAGAGTATCGAAATAACTATAGGTGTGATACAGCTCCGGCCCATCCACGTTGCACTAGAAAACTGGAAGATGTAAATAATGAAGCTAGGAATAATCAATAAATAAGAATAAATCAAATTTTTATTTATCATTACTAAAAATAAAAGCGTGGGGCGTTAGGAGATATTTTACTTTGAAAGATGATGGTTTTTCAATTTTCATTAAAAGTTACGATTGAAAGTACGTACGTATATCTTGTAGATATCAACTACATGTTCTATTGACATCTGTTGGGATGATGCTATCTAAGCCAACGCATCCACCAACTGATCTTGGACCTTGATATTGAATATTTTATGAATGCTGATTTTTGTAGTGTTCTTAATAGAGCTTCGTTGTGGTCTTGAACTAAATGGTTGATTGGGTAAATCCTTAGCGCTTTATCTATCGCGAACCAGCCTCTGGTGTTTGTGCTCACTCTATTCTCGAGCTTTAATAGGTGTTCTTAATGGACTTCTCCAATTCTAAGAGGATTGAGGATGTCTGCGTATGTGGTATTGCTAGCTGTTTCATGGTCTTGTTTAATTCAACCAGTGTGAACAGTCTGCATAGGTCTTTTACCGGTGCTAATCTTACTGGAAGACTGGAAACTTTATGTCCTCGAACTGGCGGTAGTTGCATCAGGTTAAAGATTTCGTCTATGACGAGGAAATGTCTAGCCATTGCTGCCGTAAGATTCCTTTGTAGTATACAGTCAGTATGTCTACGATTCTTCCATCCTTCTTAACTGGTAATTTTCTTAAGGAAGATGAGTGTTCATGAACAGATTAAACACGGAAGTTTTCCTGTTCCAACACCTGCTTTGTTCTCATCTCGCAGTTGCTCTTCGATACTTCTTGTGATTCTTTTGAAGATCTCACGCTGACCTCATTGCTAATCTGGTATTTCTTGTTCATCTTTCTCAAGATAAACCTCCACGTGCTCATTCCTGACCTTCACTTCATTTTCGCATGCTCCGCAGGCTTTGCTATCATTCTTGTATCGACTAATGAGCTAAATCTTGCGGTATGGCATGTATTAAAGTAGGATACTATTGTATATTAGTTCTTATTGGTCAGATGTGGCCATGAAGGGTTGTACTCGCACCACTGCTGGATTACTTAGAACTAGCATATTTGAGTTCTCCAATAGCGTAATCAATTCTTTGCGACCGACTCAAAGTTCGTTGGCGTCTTCATCTACACATATAGTTGAACTTCTATTCTTGACAAGGCATCTTGTAACGCTGTCGAAGAGTTTGTTACAATATCCTGAAACTCGTTCAGTTTCATCAAACTTCAACACTTTGTGTCGTTGCTCTGATTTGCAAGTGTTCAGGAACATGCAATTTCTTGGCCAATCGCGTGCGAATTTACGGTATTGCTTATGCGATGCTGGCGTCAACTTAAGTTGGTCTTGACTTTGACATGTAAGTAAAATGTTCTTTTTCTCTTTCCTTTCGTCATTCATTGTTATTGAACCATTTATCTTCATTTCGGCGATTCAGTAGGCATATTCTATCATCATGTGTTAGAAGTCGTCCGATGAGTGAACTATTATTCGTGTGTTCGTGTTCAGTTGTTATGGGAAGCTGAATCTGCATAGAGTTGTGTTGCCGCGTCTCTTGCATGTAGCCGTTTATTGGTGCACTTGACGAGTTCATGGAGTTAAAAATAGTGCAGTCCCAATCCGAAACATTTTATTTTTGGCGAAGTAATTTTAATTTTATCGAGCGGGATGCAAATTTAAATAAAAATCAATGAAATTCCAAGCACAGAGTCGGAACTTGCCATTGAACGATTTCTTTATAATTTGGTGTCAAATTAGTTACTATAGGGTATAATACAGTGGGCAAAAAATAGGAAGACTTTGTTCATAATTTGAAAATTCTTTATTTATTTCTCCAAATCTATTTCGTCCCCCTCAAAGTAATCCCTCCCGGCCTCAATACACTTGTGCCAACGTTTTTCCAATCCTCGAAACAGTTGTTAAAGTCAATTTCCGGAATAGCCTACAATGCGCGTAGCGATATTGCGAAAAAATCACGTAAAAGCAATGCAGTATGAGAAGGTGCACTATCGTGGTGCAAAAACCAAGAGTTGTCGACCCATAATTCCGGCCTCCTTTTACGAATAGATTCGCGCAAACGACGCATAACACTCAAATAGTATTCCTTGTTGACAGTTTAGCCAGTCGAAAGGAATTCGGAGTGCACCATACCTCGATAATCGAAGAAAACTGTCAAAATCACCATGATTTTTGACTTGCTTTGACGTGGTTTTTCCGGCTTCGGCTCACCATTGGCACGATATTCGGCCGAATGATCGTCTGTTTCCGGGTTGTAAGCATAGATCCAAGACTCCTCGCCAGTTATAATACGTTTCATAACATCCTGGTAGTTGGAAAGAATTGTTTAACAGACATCAACGCGACGCTGTTTTCCCAAAAATTGAAAGATTTTGGAACCAATTGTTTTCACTGATCCTTCCGATATTTCAACGATGCCAGTTATGTCTCTGACTGTTAAGCGTCGATTCTTGAGCACCAATTCCTTGATTTTATTAACGTGTTGATCATCAGTTGATGTTGATGGTCGTCCTAGACGTGGTTCGTCGTCAACACGTTCTCGACCCTCTTTGAACAATTTGCACCAATCAAAAACACTTGCTCGCGACATGCAATTATCACCGAAGGCCTTTTGCAACATTCTGAACGTTTCGGCACTATAAAATTGATTCCGCACACACAATTTAATGGAACTTCTTTGTTGAATAATTTCACTCATTGTAAAAATCGCCGAATGCACTTTTTGTACTTCAGGAAGGCAAGCGTATACTAAACACTAATGATTATTTTGATGTGACATTTCACTGTGATAGTGCACAGATGGCACTGACAGTCACACCAACATAGAAAAAAAAATATTAAAAAGTCTTACTACTTTTTACCCACAGTAGTACACCTAAAATCACGTAGCCCTAGTCCGAGGCATTTTTAGTTTTGGCGTTGATTAAACGCCAATAAAATAAAATATTGTACTAGTGTTCTGGACATCAGCTCGATTCACAAGTTCCTCAACCAAGGTTATTCTGTATATTTGCAAATGAGATCATGATAGAGTGTTTAAGAAACATGAAATAGGCCTTGATGCGGGCTCGGAAATGCGCAAATTAGATATCAAATTGTGTAACTTTTAAAATGAATAAAGTAGTGGGGATGTTCCGGTGTATAATAATAGATCTGAATATAATATTCCATTTGAACTAGGGAAACTGTAAGAGAAAAATGTTTGTGGTGCGGAAACGATGAGCAAACCGAATTGGAGCACTCGTCCTCGTGAGAAAAGCATGTAACGAAAGGTACCATTGAATGATTTTGCCAGAGTGGTATTGGATGATTAATAAAATTCCAATTTATCCTGAGATACGGCTTAGTTGGAACTAAGGAAGGCGGCAGAGGCGTAAAATACATAATCCCAGCATGGGGAGGTAGAAACGAGAAATTGCAATATAGAACTCAGTCCGAGGCTCTGTAATTGGAATGAGCATGATTTACATTTTTTAACAAGGAACAAAATAATTGAAAAAAATTGAGTGGTTGTGAGAACATTTATACAGCCTTCTTGAATGCTGTTAGAGATTGAGATATAGAGATACAATGGTTATTCTTCAATGGATACCTTCTGATTTTAGTTGAACTACTCAAAAGGATTGTTTGCATGTTATTAGTTATAATTTAAACGTAATTAGAATGATTCCATAATTATCCAGGCTTTTGAAATGAGAATGAAATCCAACGTAAAAATATATAAAAAAATTCACACGCCCCCGGGTGGACTCGAACCACCAACCTTTCGGTTAACAGCCGAACGCGCTAACCAATTGCGCCACGGAGGCTGATGTACATACCAGGGAAGGTATTGTCGATACTATAGTACTTTTTTCGATACTTTGGCCGTATGAAAAGTACTTCGATACTTTCGAAGAATAACAAAGAAGCGAATAACAACAATGCAATTCATTCGATTTCATATTCGAGGTATTCAACAGCTTTAATTCAAATACTAAGATATTTAATCCGTTTTATGATTAAAGTTGCTTATGAAGTTTATATAGCTGTAAGTTCTAAAAAGTGTTCTAAAATTTGATATTCACAAACTGTAGACTTTTCGAGTCTGTAGACAATACGAAATAAATTCGCCGCTGTAACCAAATTGGAACCTATTTTAAAATTGTCTATCAAATTCGATGGCGGCACTCGAATATTGACATAAACTCGCGTTAACCAATAAAATTTGTACAGTTGTCAAACAACATATTAGTACAGTTGGTGTCATTCGTTTGTATACATTAAGAAAAATATTTTTTCTGTGTATATCGCAGAAAAACTATTTGTTTCGACTGTACGTGTATGAATTTCGTTATCAACATTTAGGAGTACATAAGAGAAGTAATAAATCTTAAACAAATAAATTGAATCTAAAAGCTCAAAAACTACAATTTTCGTTAGCTTCAACTTTTGTTGGTATATAGAAATGCTATTAATAGCAACATACATACTCGTATATATGTGAGAATCGTTTCAAACAATAACAATTTTTTTGAATTACCCGTTGATATGAAACTTTACGTTGTCAAATTTGGTGCTGCCAAGTTACAGAACATAAGATCCGTTTAGAGTGCCGAGTTACATTTTATGAATACCATTTTAGTACATATCGGACATTTTACAGTTACCTGTACATACAGTTTGTGAATTTGTTGCGAAACACAACTCTTTCTTATGAAACTCATTGGTATAACAAAACAGTAGCCATTTATTGGTTTAAATGATAGGCCTAAAATCCAGATGATCAATTTAAAATTTATTAATTCGATTAAGCGGTTTCGATTAGTTTAATCCCAATCCGCTAAAAGGTTGGCGTGACGTTTGCCAAAATAGTACAATAAAAATGCTGAACTGCATAACTTCGCAAATGGGGCAGCACATACAGTGTAAATAGAAAATCCACAATAATAACCATCCGTTTTGAAGAGATATTTACTTGCAAACTTTGGGCTTTTGAACTGGACGCACAGCCCTGTAGTTTGGGCCTTAACAATTACTAAATTTAGTAAATGTCCATTAAAATTATTGTTGTCGGGACACGGAGGCTTGCATTCTAATAGGTCTGCTCTAGTATAGTTTTATGTTCAAGCGGTTAATTATTTTAGAACCAACCACAGCAGGATTACATAGAAAGATCACAAAATGTCCAGTCTTTGAGTAAACCGTCAATAAACAGAAAAGAGGATCTACTTGACGTCGCTCTTTGCAGTCCTAAGTTGAAAGATTAGAAATAATAAATGCCGAAGTCATGATAAAATCTATAACGTGGCCCAATAAGAAGGTTTAATTACCAAACGAGCAATGCAGCACCAGAAGAACTCAACAGTTTAAATCGCTTGGCAAACAAAAAATTGTGGATCGTTACCACTATTAAACCACTATTAAAATTGTATTTGGCAAATATAAAAACCTCCTAAATTTAGTAGTTGATGGTTCTCAAGGTTTCAAAGACGACCATCCTGAAATAATAAATTTTAATATTACATCAGTTCGTACCATATATCACAAATAATCCCTAAAATTCAATTACGCACACACACGTGCGCACATATTTACAAAATCATATTTCACATAAATCTCGTTTTTAATTTCAAGGTTCCAAATGGTTTAGGTCCCAGCACACAAACAAAAAATAATATTAATTTTCCAACAACAATCCCGATCCTCATACATACTCGTATAAAACGTAATATCCTTTTTAATTCCCATATGTGATCGTTCAGTCGTGAACACCGAAAAAAAAAAAATCTCTTGATCATTTACATATGAACGAGTCTAGAAATTGAATCGGTTTGGCTTTAATTATACACAAAACGAGATCGAATGCGTACAAAATGTGTGATCGATCATTTTGCTGCGATGCGACACCATAACCACACTAATTTATGTTTAGTTAATTAAAATCAGGATTTTATTTGGAAAGGACCGTCCTCTCACATATGTTTATGTACAGCAAATAAATTATTATTTCATCGGCTGTATTACATTATATATACGTAGTCGGTTTTTGGTACCTGGATTTGGCACGGTACACATAAAATATATACCCCGCTTGGGACATTTCAAGATCTATTTTATTTCTTCTTCTTTAAGTTGTGCGTTCTGTAGGAGCAAAGCAAGGTAAATACGAGTAGTCGACTAGAAAGCAATGAAGAAAATTGTTGGTAGATAAATTCCCACGATCGTCTTATATTTTATATAAATTATTGAGACGCGATCATTAGTAATTTGATTACATTGGTGTCTTATAATGATCACCAATCTTCGTTACGAGTTCGTTAACATGGAGTCATATACTCGTATGTGTACAAATCACGTATAAATGTAGGCAAGAAAAGGGTGTCGAAAAATGATCTCATGTTTAAAATACAACAACGATTATTTGATGTATTTAGCCTCTAACTAGAAAATTCGGACGTCTTTATATTATGCAAGAATTTATAAAATCGCGCACGAAATTTATTTATTGCCTAACTGGAGTAATTACTTAACTATATAAACCTTACAGACTATAAGATTTGGTTGTACATAACAACATTTATCGCGCATCTCTTATATATTGTGGTAAGATGACGAGTGTGCAGCAACAGCAACAAAATTACATACGAATTAAGACAAACAAAAATTCCTTTTTTGCATCGTAATGATTTTCATTACCATTACACCTGAAGGAATGGACCGACCGCACATAACAACCAAAATACGCCATAATAACGTAAACACAAAATTTAATTAATTTGGAATTTGGCAGCGACGAGCTCCAGGACCAACAAATAATTGAAATTATATTATGCGATCGAGATTCCCAATACACAAAATATTAATGAAGTTAATTTCGATGGTACCGCGTGATTAAATTTTTAACCGGAATTTCGAAATTTTTGGTTTACAATAATATGGGAATTTTAAACCCTTTTCATTTAGGTGTACACATACACATATTGTGTATTGAGGGATGGGTGCGTGATGGAAGGTTTGATTCAATATTTGTTTTTAACAATAGATGAATTCAGGAAATGAATTAAAATTGGATTTACACTCAGAGTATTGTCTAGGATCGGGTTTGATTAAACATTTTTATTTTTTCATTATAATTATTTTGTCGTTCAGTATTTTTGGGGGGATTTCCGTAACGTGAGAGGATTATTATTGATTTAGTTTTATTTCTAAAAAGCAAATAAAATAACATAAATTGTGGAAGGTCGATAATCCGATATTTGAAATATTGGTTGGGAAATTTGATTTATAACGAAATTTATTGATGTTGGTTAAAACCCTAACGGAGAGATTTTAATGTTAAGTAATGGGACTACTTTTAGTAGTGATATAAGATTTAATATTAAAATTAGAATTGTTCATAGTCAAATTTTGCAAGATGTTCTTAATACAAGAGATGAAGAACTATCAAAGAAATTCGTGCAAAAAAAATTTACTACCTTGGGGTAGGTAAATCTGTTAAGTAATTGAACAGAAACACCACTGCAATTCAGATGGCCAATATACGGTATTCTCAAAAGCTTATGAAAATGTATTTATGATTTAGATATCTAAAATCATATCTATATCATTATGGCGCCTATTCAACTAATGTAGTGTTACGAATTCTACTCTACAATTGGTTGTCGAGTGGTTAAGGTATACACCACCAACTGCTATCAGCCCAATGTTCGGAAGTTCGAAACCAGTTGGCAACTATAATTTTATTAAGACGGTTATAATTCTTAACATCATCGATGTTGTCGGATCGATTATTCCTCCTGATTGGGAATTGGATTTTAGAATGACATTCCAAGTTCATGGGAATATGGACATTAACGGAAGCACAATTGTAAGCTGCGGCGATAATCATTATCGAAAATACTGAAATTTAACAATAACAAGCATTAATCATCAAGCCAGGAAAATGGGGATATTCACAATCGTTTATGAATTATAGATTAAAACTAATGGTTCACAGAACGAGTTGACAAAATTTCCCATTTGAAATCGACTAAAGATAATGTGAACTATCTACCACTAGTCTAAAACCACACGTAAGTTAGAGAGATGGGGTTATGAGGCCCCACATATATAAATGACCGAGGCAAATTTACGAATACAATTCGATTTAAATTAATGTTTACCAGGTAACTGAAATGTATCATCGATCTCTTCTGTCGACCTCTATCTACAAAAGAAGTTCTAGGGCCAACCGTTTGATGAGATAGGCGCAATGACCTCTGAATGGCCCATCCAGTATATGCATGAATTATTGATTTAAATTAATGAATGTTTCGAACAAAAGCCCAAGACCATCTGTGTATATGTAAATTGCTGAATCATTTTGAAGAACACAATTCGGATTTAAATTATTGGTTTCCAGGAGCCTAAAATGTCATCATCAATCTCTTCTGGTTTATTGATTTAAACTAATGGTGGATGGATTTAAACTAATGATTTGCAGGATCCACCAGTGTTGTGATGGTTCTTTTCTGATTTCAATACAGCATCATGTCCGCTATCCAAAATGCTGATCAACATGACGATCCGTATGTTGAGTTTGGCACTAAAGCATTCTAGGATGGCAAATTTTATATAAAATATAAATTGAAATTTTAAACAAATGGTTCCCTGGAACCTAAAGTGTCGTAACTCATCTTATTTGACATCAATTAGAGATAACGGGTACTATCTATGAATAAAAGGTCATAATTTCGATACAATAAGAGAACCAAGAAATTCCAAGATCAACCGTATATTGAGATTTGTGCAATAGTTATATATGTGTATGGGCCCATTCATTTAATGGATGAATTATGGATTTAGATTAATGGTTCCCAGGAACCACGGATGTCGAAACCAGTATCTTCTGATGTCAACAGAAATTCTTCTCAGCTTCTCAAAATAAAATACACATGACCATCCGTATGTTGAGATTGACACTGTATCATCGCGAGATGGCCCTTTTCATATAAAATATACATAATGCCGTGTTCAAATTAGAGATCAGTACAACACTCGTGGTTCCTGCGAACCGTTAATTTATATCAATAATTCATGTATAAATCAATTGGCCATATATACAAGGGGCTGTTGTGCTAATTTCGTTATACTGAATGAAGTTAAGGGGCTCCAAGTGAAAACCCTAAGGCAGTAGATTTAAAAAGAACTGTATTCACGACCAACCAGTTATTAAAAATTTATAAACCGTAGGCTAAAGGCCAATAGGTCTAAAATGTGTTTAGAAACGAAAGAAACCATAATGGTTACTGTTGGTTAACCCCTTTGAAAGCCTTGCTGCTTGGTAGTTACTATTGATTTGCATATGGCACGTGGTTTTTATGTTCAGAAACTATGAAGGATCATTTCCAAAGATTGGGTTAAACGCCGCACTGTAACGATTAGTTATAAAGGCCTACAATGGGACGAGAAAATAACTCCAAAAGTTCCTGTTGGAACTATTGGTGGAATACCATCGAGACCGGATGAACTGTCAACATGTAATGTAAACATGAAATATAATTACCGACTGTTTCCGGGGTAGCACACAACCATTTATTTCAAAAGTGTTATTTGGTATCACATTATCAAGGTAACCAAAACAGTAACTGTTGTGTGTAAAATTGGTGTCACAAAAAATATATGAACGAAAAAGTTGCAAATAGATTCAAAATTGGTCTGCGGTCACAAGTCACAAGAAGAATTGTTAAAATAGAAAGATATGGTCTGTAAAGTTGCTCAGATTTTACTTTAAATTCGTCGAAGAGCTGGAGACATCGCACATACTGAACCGGATCTTGCGATTCTACGTAAATTATCCATGCGGAGTTCTTCGTGTTACTCAAGGAGTGAATCACAATATCGTGGAAGCTTCTATTTATATAAGTTTGAGTCATAGCGACAACACTGTGAGACAAGGAACGCGTATTGGATAAGGCAACATAAGTTTTTATTCGGAGCCGTCTTGCACAACTTAACGTCGTCTTACACAACTTAATCATCTGTTTCGGTACTGTTCGAATGGGTTGAGGTAAAACCTCTATACTTTGAATATTCGACCTTTATTTAGTAATTTGAGTTGATTGTATGTTGCTTAGCGGTTGTGAATACGAGAGGAATGTGTGAACTATAGATAGAGGGGTAGTATAGTTCGTTACGGAGATTCAAATAGTGGATGAAAATAATGGGTCTTTCAATAAGAACGTTCGAAATTTGTTAGATTACAGCAGTCATGTTGTTAAAACAACATCTGTCAAATTTGTGGCGAATTGTCCACAAATAACTAGGGTTATAGCGTTGAATAATGAGTGCAAATGTATAAATGTTATTTTCAAAATCAGTGATCCGTTTGAGAAACGTTCCGCACATTATGAGGTTTGTACTCTCGCCATAACCGTCCTGCCGTGTCGACTATTCGACGATTGGTCAATTTTAAGTCAACTGCTTCCAGAAATAATCAGCCAACACCCGTACGTCATCGAAACGCTAGGTTTGCTGACAACATCGCTGCTATGCGTGACTTGAGCTGCACCCGTATAAAATCCAACTCACCCAGGAACTTAAGGCAAACGACATTTGAAAACGCCATATTTTCATTAATTGGGCTTTGGAGCAGTTGGAAGTTGACGATGCTCATTTTTGGATGAAGGAACATGTGAACAAGCAAAATTTTCTGATTTGGAGCAAATGCATCCCTAAAAATTCACTGTTTGGTGCGGATTTTGTTCTGGCGAAATAATCGGTAAGTACTTCTTCCAAAACGAAACTGGCATTGCCATAACCGTGAACGGTGGGCGCTACAGATGGATGCTATTGAAACTGGATGTCATAGTCAATTCGCGCGGTAGCGTGAATAAACTGCAAACAATTGATGTCTGCGCAAGGTCAACATAGCGACGCCATCCAGAGCTAAATTTATACAACAAAGTCATCGATAATTGTACCTCTCGAAAATGTGCCATCAAGAATTCCATACTTAATGCCATAAAATATTCTTTTAAACAAATTTGAGTATATCTCCAACACAACTTTTTTATTTACATTTAAAAATCGAGCGTCCTTATTGATAGACGCTTTAGTTAGTCGGTTGGATAATCTTTTAAGTTAGGTAAGATTTTAGCTTGAGATTTACTGCCTGCGATTGATGGACTAAGCAAGAATGAACTAAGACAGTACACGGAAGGTATTAACTCATTTGATTTATGTAGATTGAAAAATATCGTCGGCCCAAAGATGGGGCCTTATGGGACCCCGGATGATACTCAAATCGCTTCATTAATAATATTTCGCTTCACTAATAGTGGAAGTTGCCAAATGTTTCTTCTTCCTATTTTTGTTCCGTTTTTGATTACTTGGGTTTGGTGATGTTGGTTTAGTGAAAGTTGTATGAGAAGTTTCAAGTACAACTTCCTCAATAATATTCCCAGCGAGATTAACGTCAGTTTCTCATAAAGGAATTTGACGGCATTGAAGGCTATTACTGGTTGGAAGATTTTTGTTATTGAGCTCCGAAATCTCTTGTGAATCTTGCGAGTTGCAGATGACAGGTGAATTAAGTATTCCAAGAATTTGGTTACTTGAAGCAAAATGTCTTTGTTTGCTGCAGAGTTCTTGACAAAATGGTCGGTGAGTTCAAGTAACTGATTCGGAGTATATTTCTCAAATGCAGGCAGTGCAAAGTTAGGCAAGTTACCGAGAAATATTAGTTGGTCTTTGAAATGCAGCATCAATATTGCCGCAAAATAAGTTTGTTGTCAATTTTTTCAACTTAATTACTCAAATCGTCGAGGTTTTGACAGAGATGATGGATATTAGCACTCTTGCTTGAATTGGTCTCACATGTGTGGCTAATATAATTCACGGCTGATAATAATTCATCAAGATCTGTATACTATTTGCATTCAATTTTCCGACAGTCGCATTAATTGCGAGATGTCGATGGAGGGGAGTGAGGGATTGCAGAACTTTAGTAATATTCCTAGATAAACCCACGCATATAGGATGAAATATATTACCACAAACACTTTTAAAATTAAAATTGTTAACCTCATCACGAGATTCCGTGGTATTACATTTAATGCCCTAACCTTCATAAGCATTCGTGTTCCACAAAATCGACTGCAATACCGCACCTAATACTCGTGTCTGCTTTTATCGACCTCAAATATTTCAGTAAATATGTTCAGACTTTTACAAGAGCAGAGAAATTGACATCAGTATTGGATCAGATATGTTTTTCGAAATACTCGTATAGATGAAAAAACCACATCAAACGCAATAACTTACAAAACTTTAAATTGGAGTGGGCAGTGGCCGAACAATTTAGCGAAGACCAATCAAGGCAAGTTACAATATCATGACACCACATCAAATGTGGTGTCATGATATTATAACTTGCCTTGATTTTGCAAGATAGACACCAATGTGACTATGCCAATTCGATGAGCCGTAACCAGAGGTAGATCAGGATTATAGGTTTGGGGTGGGCTTGATGAGGTTAAAGTGGTGAAATTTTAATTTACCTCATGTTTTGTCGGTACAATCGTTCGTCTTTTGAGATTTTCCCAGATAAGCGCCAATCTGACTTAGCGAATTCGATGGCCCATGCATGGCCAAAGGTAGATAATGATTATAGATTTCTGGTGGGTCTGATGATGTCATAGTGGTGATATTTTGATTTTTCCCATGTGTTGTCGATAAAATCGTTTGTCATTTGAGATTTTGCCAGATGGACGCTAATCTGACCATGGCAATTTGATGGCTCATACCGTAGATAGATTTTGGTTATTTTTGGGTTTTGATTGAGTCTCACGAGGTTAAAGAGATGCAATTTTTATTTTGCTCATGTTTTGTCGATAAAATCGTTCGTCATTCGCGATTTTGACAGATAGGGACCAATCTAACAATGCCAATTCGATGGCCCATGACCATAGGTAGATTTGGTTATAGCTTTGGGTATGTCTGATGAGGTTAATGGTTAAAGGTTGTGTCGATAGAATCGTTTATCTTTCGATAAAATTTTCGTCATTCCAGATTTTGCCAGATAGACACCAATCTGACTATGACTAACATAACCCTAGACATAACCCTAGGCAGATTTTTATCATAGGTTTGGATGGGTCCGATGAGGTAATAGTGGTGAAATTTTGAATTTTTCCATGTTTCGTCGATAAAACCATGTCTTTGAAGGTTTTGCCAGATAGACATCTACCTGTGAATTCGTTAGCCAACGACCATAGGTGGATCATAATTATAGGTCTTGGGGTGGGTATGATGACAGGGGTGAAACTTTCGTCATTCGATAAGGTCATTCAAAATTTTGCCAGATAGACACCAATCTGACTTTGCAAATTTGATGACCCATGACCATAGGCAGATTTTAATTATAGCTTTGGCGTGGGTCTGATAAAATCGTTCTGCTCTTGATAAAGTCGTTCGTCATTCGAAATTTTGCCAGATGGACACCAACTTAACTATGCTAATTCGATGGCCCATGACGATAGGTAGATTTTTATTATAGTAGATTATGTGAGATCGAAAAAACGTGGAGAAAATCAAAATTGTACCGCTATAACCTCATTAAACCCACTCCACACATATAATTAAATTCCACATAGAGCCATACTCCTTCGAATTAGTAAAGTCAGATCGGCGTTCTTTTGGCAACATTTATATAAGCAATTATTTCATCAGTTAAACGTGTCTATTGCCTTCCAAAAGAGCCTTTCAACAGGGACGTTTCACGTGTTGTGAATTGATCAGTAGTGTAAGGTAAACCGACATGGAAGGCTATAGCATTGAACAATGTGTACAAATCATCAAATTTATGAGCTCCATTCATACGTTTTGCCCAGTCGACTATCCGTCGCTTGGTGGCCAAATTTGAGTCAACATGTTCGCAAGGTCTGCCGAAAACGGCGTTGCTGTGAGGGAGAGTGTACGGAAAAATCCGGCAATCAATGTCCAGGCAGTCAATGTCTCGTCTTTCACAAGTGTTTGGCCTTTCGGTGAGTCTACACTCTAATAAAATTCAACTGACCCAGGAACTTAAGGTAAACGAATATATAAAACGCCGTGTGTTTGCTGATTGGGCTCTAGAGCAGATAGAGTCGACCTAAATTTCGCCAAAAAATCATAATCAGCGACAAAAATTGGACGAATGGATACGTGTACATGCAAAATTGTCGGATTTGAGGTAATATCTTTCCACATGACAGATAGATGATTAGCCACTTCTTGTGGTTTAAACTGGATGATATAGATACCGACGATATGTAGTTGCAACAGGACTGCGCTACGTGCCACACAGCGGTGATATGAACTGGCTTAAATAGCAGGTCTATGAAAATAAACCGCAAGCAATTGATGCTCTCAAGGTGAACATAACAAACGCCAGCAAATTCAGCCAGATTTATGCGATAGATTCATCGAAAGTTGGATCTCCTGGCAAATATTTTAATGAAGTTGTAATCCATACTTACTGTCATAGAATATTCTTTCAAGTCTCACACACTTAAATACTCAAATAACTTAAATAGGCAATCGCAGAATTCTTTCCCATCTTCCTAGAAATTTAAAAAAACAATCCGTCTATAAATTTCACTTCACTTTCTACGCGCAGCGCCTATACAAACTCCTAACAAAACGTAACGCACTCGAATGAACAAAAGCAGCAATTTTAATGACATATAAACCATAAAAAGAAAATTATCCGTGTTCCAACCGAGTAACTCTCGACTGACATAAACACACAACAGCAAAAGTTGTAATTTCCCAAACAAAGAACGGCTACAAATTGAAATTCCCAAAAAACGAACAAACACAAAAAACTAAAACCAAACAAAAGACTTTAAAATTAGGCAAGAAACCCTAAATTTCGTATACGTAATGTACTCACCGCATGTGAAACCCTTTCTCGTATAGAAAATATTTTTTTTTTTTAAATTAAATACGTAAAATTTTATTTTAAATAAAATTATTTTTCCCGCGAATATATTTTGATATATAAAATTTTAGAAATCGCAAATTAATTAAATTATTAAATTATAAATATTACTGTTTGTTATTATAAATATTAATTAAATAATTAAATAAATTATTTTTGATGTGAAATTATTCTAAATTGTTTTGGCGCCAAAATATCAACCCCACTAAACGCACTAATGATAATCCAATTCTTTTTTAATTGAACCGATTGGGGGCAAAGCCTGCATAAGTAAACGGCCACTATGATGCCGACTGTAATCATCGTGCGAGGTCATCGTGTATATTTTATCGTAGTACTCAGTACTACTTTCGTCATCGTAATTTGGATTTGATATGAGCGCGGTTGGTACTGCCGCCGCCGTCGACGTTATTGTTGCTGTTGTAATTATATTTATTGGTTCTTCTGCTGATAGCATGGTTGATGTATATGATGTTGTTGTTGCTGTTGTCCCTGTAGATGTTATTAATTCGTTGTTAGCGACAGGTGAAATAGATTGACCACTGTAAGAATTTGGTGAAATCGATGCAGGTGTAATGATATGAAGAGGTGAAATAAGATTATTGTAATTCATTGTTGCATCTAAGATATACTGTTTTGATGATGTTGTTGTTGCCGCTGCGGCCGGATCATCATGATATAAATTATTTTCGTGCAGATACGATATATTCGATCCAGCGACAATATCGGTTTGGGGCACCAAATCATCCCCACCGATTATTACGTGGGGCGGTAAATTTTCTTCATTATTTTCCAATTTTATAAATTGTACGGTATTTTGATGCTCGTTCGGTATACAAATGTATTGGCGATCGTTTATGAACGCAATATTTTGATACTGGATGAAGTACTCGTCGCCCAGCGGTGTACCATCTACTATCGTTGACGTTGTATTTATCGTTGAAAAACTATCACAATTATCTATGTTATTATTTTCTATTAAATCTAATTCGTCGTCGAGTTCATCGTGCTCCTCGCCATCGTCGTGCGATTCCGATTTGAACGAATTTAAACTGTAGTTTTCGCTCTGCTCCAAATCGAGATCGAGTAATTTTTCTAAACTGCGTATATACTCGACGGCCATGCGAAGTGTTTCGACCTTACTGAGTTTTTTGGAAGCACCACGACCACCGACCGCTTCGTACGCTTCGGCCACCTCTTCCGGTATGTGTTGTCGCAGTATGGCAAATCCGTTATTTACTTGCTTTACACGATTCCGTTCTCGTGCATTTCGACGTGCAACCGCTGACGTTTGTACATTTTTTGGCGGTTGAATTTTTATAAACTCGTTACTATTTACTTTTTTACTATTATCACTATTACTATTATTACTATGGTTGGAGAGCTCGGAGAGCGGGAAAAAATTTTTATTCTTCTGACTTGTCTTCATTTTGTGAGAACTCTCGATTTGACGATTCGGAAAATTCTCATTATTATTTTTGACCGGCAGTTTTCCCTTGAGTCGTAATATTTTCGTTGTCTTGTTCGGTATACTGTATGGTGATAGTGTTATGTTAACACTTTCAGACATGGCGCGAACAAACTAATCCGCAAAATTTTTCTCGCCCAAAATTTCAGCACTTTTTTATTTTGTTAAATTTTCTTTTATACACTTAACACATTTTTTATTAATTTATCACAAAGTTCTTGGCTTTTCACTCTAGTGTCTTTTATCGTATACTTTATGTTATTAAGATGATGGTAATAAGAAGAAAATATGATTGACCATCAGCATGATGATCATTAAGAACCAAAAAAAAAAAAAATTGAACACCAACCCAAAATATATAAAAATAAATAAAGCGCAGATGTTTATATTTCTTTTTAAAGTCTTTAAGACGATGGATGGACTTTTTGTGTCGCGTGCCTTTAACAATTTTTAAATTTTTTTTACGTTTACGTTTTCTGATTACGAACTTTTTTGTTTGATCTTTAGTGTTCGAATGAATTGAATAAAATAAAAACTACTTTAACTATTTTTACGCAAAAATATTCGGATCCCCGTATATATCGTGTACCGTGTATGTATTACCACTATATACTGAACCCGTGTGTATATAGTCGAGCATTATAAAAGAGGAATACAATTTATTTTTTTTTTTATATAAAATTTGTCGGAGGTCCCTTCCTTCCCTTTTTTATTATTATTATATTTTATTGTAATAAAAATACACGTCACATACACATATGTGTAACGAGTATATATAAATTTATTTATTATGTATATAAAAAATTGTTAGTACGTTTATGATCGCATGTGATCGTTAGATTATTAATTGTCTGGTTTATATACTTGGGTGAATATATGACAAGAAATAAAAGGGAGGGAAAATATTTTCGAGGGTCTCTGTTTGCAGTCCTATCTACTCAGAATACAAATTTTACTGGTATTTAATCGAGTTGGTAAATTTTATGTGCCATATGGAGGATCTTAGGTAAATAGACCAGAAATTTTAGTTTTACAATAGTTTAAAAAATGCCGCCAAAAATGTTTAAGAATATCTTGAAAGTTATTGTTGGAGACATCTAAAGAAAAAAGTTGATGTTCGGGAAAATGAGCTCCTTAATTGGTTTTGTGGTTGTAGTTGTTCCAAATACGGCATACCTAGAGTATTTGTCGTATCCAACTAGAATATCCTGTAATTTTTGAAATATTTCTGTCGATTGTTAAAATGTTGTTGGCTTTAGATCGGTTCTTGATCGACACGTTATAAACTTTTGGCATTGTTCGGTTTCACTTTTATATTATAAAAAGCACTTTTGAATTGTTAAATCGATTTTTTATTTCAGCTTTTAAATTTTTAAATTTACTTAATTTATATAAAAATTATTGCTGAATCAGCAGAAAACCGTCATGTTACTCTATTCCGAAGTCTTGTCCTTGCTTTCTCTTACTGTCGTTGGGCTTCCTTAATTTTTCTTACAATATAGATAATGCTTGAAATGAGGATAATTGCCGCAACTAGGTATATTATGGTATACTGACGTATACCATAATGAGATATTGACTTCTTTGGTTGACTTTCTGCTGCCAACTACACCTTAATATTAGCCTTTAGTGCCTCAATCTCCGTACTGAAATTGCTTTTTACCACTGGGATTGTAAATTCTGGTAATGGAGTTTTACCAGCATGTTCGGCATTTTAAGAAAAGGTATATATGAATTTTTCGAACTGGAGACACCTCCAGCCTTCACTGCTAACATCTTGGTTGGATCTTTTACGAAGCAGACAGGTTCTACCTCTAAAATTTCATTGTTCTGAATCTTTCTTAGCATCAGCTGATTTCCACATATGACATCTAACCTCATCTAGTTCATTAGCTTAACCCAGCCATATTTAAAGGTGAAGGGTTGGATTGGCCCTAATAGATTGATTTCCCATTCCTTGCCCTTGACTCGATCTCAGAATAGTATAGGAATTGGTAATTTACATAAGAGATTTTCGTTTATTTGTGAGATACAAATACCTTACCTTACCTACCACTATCTCTATTGTAGGAATATATCGATCTATCGCCATAGGTTGACTACCAAGAATTTTAATTCTGATGCTATGCATACTGGCTTACCGTTCTTCTTAAATGGTATAGGTATTAATTGAAATAACCGAAACAATTTATTGACAGTTTTATTAATGGTATTGTAAGTTGACGAACAACATGGGTTTGTCCGTGGAAGATCCACCGTGTCGATTTTAATGGAATTTTCAAAACGTGCCTTGGAGGTGATTGAGGCTAAGGCGCAACTTGACGTCATTTATACTGACTTTAGTAAGGCGTTTGACTCAATCAACCATGTTATTGTATTGGAAAAATTAAAATCTTTTGGCATTTCTAATAATTTGTTAAAATGGATTGAATCATACCTTACTGAACGCATACAGTTTGTAAAAATAAATGACAGATTTTCTAATCCGATAAAAGTGCATTCGGGAGTTCCACAGGGTTCCCATCTTGGACCCCTTATCTTCATTTTATTCTTGAACGATATCACCAAATGTGTCAAATTCGCTCGTTGTCTAATTTATGCTGATGATCTAAAAATATTTTCCCCTATAAATAATACGCAAGACTCATTTAATCTGCAGAAGGACATTGATGCAATTAGCCATTGGTGTGAAAATAATTTATTATTTTTGAATACCAAGAAATGTAAAATTATGTCATTTACCCGCTCATCGTCATATGTAATACATGATTATTGTATTAATAATGATAAGTTATCAAGAATAACTGAAGTAAGAGATCTTGGGGTTATGTTTACACAAACCTTATCAGTGAATCGGCATATTGATTTGATAATTGCAAAGGCTTGTTCTATGTTAGGATTTCTTAAACGAATTATGAAAGAGTTTAATAACCCGAAAGCTTTGATCTCGCTATATCAATCTCTTGTCCGTTCACAACTTGAATATGCGTCATGTGTTTGGTGTCCAAGTTACAGTAATCATGTCAAGAGAATTGAGGCGGTTCAGAAATCATTCTTAATTTTCTATGCCTGGAAAACTATTGGGTTTGATAATCGTAGAATGTGCTGGGAGAATGTTTTAGGCCTCCCTCCATATACCGAGCGATGTAAATCTCTAAAACTCGAGCCACTTGATATTCGTCGGCAGCATGCTGGGGCTATTTTCATTTACAATTTACTCAATGGCGAAATTGTAAGCCCGTATTTATTATTTAACCTTAACTTGTATGCCCCTGTGAGGAATCTACGTACTCGAACCCTTCTGAAATTAGATTTTCATAAAACTAATTATGGATGTGACGAACCTTTGAATTTAATGTCGATGTTTTATAATCAATTAAGTATGTTTTGTGATTTTAATATGACGAAATCTGGAATCAGACTATCTTTAAAGGAAAACTATTTTAAATAATTTATTATAATAACCAGAATTATGTATTTCATTTGATAAATTTTTTATTGCTAAAATTGTACTGTAATTTATATTACGAATTAATTCACTAAAATAAAAATAAATAAATAAGTAAGGCACACAATTAATCCTTGGTTTTTTACAATAGTCTGCGCTTTTATTAGCCTGTATACACATGGCCATATTTTCCTTCACGTATGACATCTTCACCCCCAGGCACCACCACGATATCATTTGGAATGTGCTACTGGATTTTATTTAACTCTTGTTGTAACTGCGTCGGACTTAGAAGCACTATTACTTCTGAAATTTTCAGATCTTCTACGGTTTGCTTCATTAACTTGACTGCTGCTACTAATAACTCCAATCTGGATATTGATAGAGGATTTACTATTGGCACGACGTTAAATTTCACAGTTAGGATGCTCACTGACACGTTTCCGCTATGATCAATCATTTTATAATACACCACATCGCACACATCGCAGAATCAGTGGAACTGACATTTAATTAGTTCTAAATTAGGAAGCTGTTCTCCTGGCAATCTTTCATTCTAACCAAACCCACCTAATCATAAATCCTGAAGTAGTATCCTTGGGCATATTGTTGCTGGCGCATACATCCAAAAGGGTCATACACCTTCGCCGTTTTTGATCGAATCACCTTTTTGGTAACCTTTTCATCAGATGTAGCAAGTTTGATTTTGTTCCCAAAATAATCGGTTTGTGGTTGTCATTATACTTCTACGGCTTTGATAATAGGATATTCATGTTATCCAAGGATATCCCTTTTAAAACTTCTTTAAGGTTTGATGACCACGTTTTTAACGGAAATCCTCTTGATTGAAGCAGTAAGCGAAGTCGATTATGTAAGGTTATACCTTCCTCTAACGTTTTAGCTCCAGACATAAATTGTCTACATAAAACCCCTTTAATGCTATCTCTGGTGCTTTTTGTTCTTAGCCAGCTGTTGCAATACCTTACCGCCAGCATATACGATGCAAATGTTGATCTTTGAAAATATGAATGCCTATGAATGCCTATGCCCGCCGTAAACGGATATTTATTTTTGCGTCTCTTGAGCAAGATGGATGTCAAGTTTTACTGAAGCACGAGTCCTATTAGCATTGTGTCATTCAATAAAACACCGGAATTGGGTTTGGCAGACTCATCAAATACTACCCACAACTTTCATCTGACCCAATCGTTCGTATTCTGCGAGAAAGTCTTTGTACATAACTGCTAATCTTTTAAGCGAACGATTCATTGATGGGCGAAGTTTCATTGATTTTGCTATTAAATGGCATCTGGACTACATATTGGCCACTCTTTTGACGAACTACAGTTTTTTTCAATATGTTCCTCACACATCTTCTCTCGTTCTGTATGTACGCGGCTGGTTGAAATTTGCTCTAATTCTCACAACCGTTTACAGCATATTTTCAATTTTTAACAGCGAAACGAAACTATTGATTGCGCTTTCCCTTTTAAGAGTAGTTGTCTCACAGGCCCTGGAAACCATCTAACCAAGTTCCGTGTGTTGAGCTCCAGGTATATCAACTTGGCCTTTTGTTAAGCCATTTTTGATGATTTCTTCATATTTCTCAGCCTTTGAGATAATGTCTATCGAACCTGGAGTCCCATAGGTGCCATATGGTCCCATACTGCCAACAGGCCATCTAGGTGCCTCAGATGGACGCCATTAGTTTTAGCTTCGGGAATAATATTTGTTTATTTGTTTAGCACTAAAGCATCGATATTCATCCTTACTTCTATCATAACCTTGCTTGTTGAAATTCATGCCTCGCTTAATCGTAATCCTGCTATTTTGGCCTGAATTCTCTCTCTTTTCAATCTTAACCATTGCACAGCACCTCCGGTTATGAATGATGATTTCGATTCTGGTTCGATGAGAACCCTAAGCATCTCTTCTCTCATGCTGTTCATGTTCTCATGTAGTGTCTCCAAAGTATACGCTTGGAGTCCATTTGTGACATTCGTTGATTGTAAATCGCATCTCTTATCTGGTTCTTGCTCATACTTTGTATGCTGCAGCTTATTACTTTCAAATTTCAGATCCTCTGAATGCAGTAGTGTATGGTGATATCTCGTGCAAATTTCAAAACAAGCCCGAAGCGAGTATTGCTTAACCTTTATAAGTTCACCACTTTCCTTAGGGCTCATCCCTTTAAATTTTGAACAGTCTGTAATTGCATGATTGCCTGAGGAATTCCAACAACTTTCGGGTTTGTTTTACTTCTGAAATGGTGATCTAATGAAATGATCTAAACTGCATCTTTCCTTTCGTTTGGCAGTACAGTGCCTGAATGATGTTTCACGAAATTATTCCATCGTTATTTGCTTCTAACGCTTGGGAACGGGTTTCCAGAAATGAATAATGTCCATTCATTATATTTTCTGTTAAACACTGGCACATTACCTCCTTTTTGTTGCTAGTACTTTTGAACTACTATCTCATAGATGCTGTTCGTAAAATATTCCATTTTAAATTCATCATCTGCAGCGTTGATAGCGATGTCTTCATGTAGCTCATCTATACTTGTAACTTTTTGCAGTTACCTGCTGGTTGACGTTGACATTATAGTTTGTCGGGAAACCTTTTACATCTATGTCATTACATATTTCCATTAAAACCTGCAACCGGATATGCGTTGCCTCTTTTATATCATTGTTTGCTCACCGTCCTTTATTGTTGGAATGGAGAATGGTTCCGTTTTACCATTTCCTGATGGCTCCCCATTATGCACTGTGAAACTTATGTTTTGTTTTGACTTTCACCAATTCGGTTACGAATTTCTTTTTCGAACTTTTTGACTCGCTCCATTATCGTATCGAGCACTCTTTTCTAGTATATGAGTGCTGCAAATATTCCTTTACTTTGATTATTTTGGTACGCCTGTCTTCAAACTCTAGCCATGAAGTAAAGTGTTTGTCGCTAAGTGTTTAACGTTGGCTTGTTAATCTGATTTGACAGAAAGTTAGTTTTATCCTTCCGCTGAATGAAAATGGTTGTGTAAAAGAAAGACATAATGCCGCATACCATCGAAAATGTGCTCAAAAATTGGACCGATCGTAAGGGGTAGGTCAAGGCCAGCCAAGGCGGTCATATGAGTGAAATAGTATTCCATAATTAATCGGAAGGATTGTTCTTAACAATGAAAAAATAAATTTGAAAAAATGTTGTGAACTTTTTGTTTTATTGCATTTAAAAAAAAGAATTTATTTGGCCCACCCTATATATATTTATGGTGGACTACATATGGTCTATCAAATTGCCATGGTAGTATTAATTGGGTAGGTCGTTTATCTGGAGCGCCAGACCGTTCAATGAATGTTCAATAAATTGAAACATCGAAATTTTGCCAAAAACCTACCCCACATGGTCTTCAGACTTTTTCCATATTTGAACCATAGTTGAACAACAATATGGTCAATCAAACGGCTATAGTGGCAAGCACGGTGTTTGTTATTTATCTGGAGCGTCAGATAGACTTGTTCGACATTTGGACCAGAGTTGATCTACAATATGGCCATTGTAGTATTAATGGGGTAGTTTGATGAACTTTTGAGCCGCCGTTCTGAGACTGAATCAAAATGGGTTGGTTGCTTTGTAATAGGCATTATATAATTGTTCGGCGATTCAAATATATTCTTTGTTATCTGAAAAACACAACTAAATGCTCTCAGAGCCGATATGTTCTACGTCGCTTTGAATTAATTGGTTACTTCAGTATTAAATTTGGAGAAAATTATTAAAATTGGATTATATATTCCAAAACGTTTATTTCAACGTTGAACATCATAGGAGAAATGGCAAATCATCTGATAATTAAGAAAATACCGAAGAGGATTTCTATCAGAAATCCTATAAAATCCTTGTTAGAATTCGCCGTTAGTTGGAAATTTTTTCAATTTCGATTAAAGACGAACATCAGAACAACAAAAGTATGAAGAACTGATAAAAACTCGGTAATAAATCGCTTGAGGTTTCAAACTGCTTTTTGGGACCCCTCGTATTCAGTAATCCATTAGGAATGGGGAACTGGGGAAAGAGTTTACATAGCTTTTATCTATAAATCAGTTTTTTCTGCTCTACTGAGAAAAAAGGTTCATGTAAATATTTTTAAAGTAGGAATAATTTTTCTTAAGCGAAATTGGCAGGGAAAATTATTCCCAATATTATTTTGATTTCACAAGAATTATCTCTTCAAATTTTTTACCTTCGAATGCCATAAAATAATAATTTAAATAGAAATTATAAGTAAATTATTGGCTATAGCAGATGGTTACTATAAAAAAACCTTACAAATGTTTAATGTTAAAAATATTACAACAGAGACGACTTGATAACTAGATAATAAAAGGAAAATTATTTCGCTTCAAGCAAAGCTATCTGGTTAAATATTTCTAGCGAGGTAGGTATTTCAAACCTGAAGTAGTCTTCAAGAGGGCATGACCAGAGATGATTCAGAGAGGCTACGATACCAATGAAGTATTTAATGCAAACGAACCTAGTCTTTTCTGGAAAAGTAGGCCAAGAAAAATTTACACAAACTTATTTATTGCAATGTTTAGCAACTCTTACAATCGACCAAAAATTAGCAGCATTGCTTGGAAATTGCCAAGAAATTTGAATACAATCTCTTTTCAAGGTAGTTCCGCGACGATCCATTTAAGAATTTACGGTTAAGATTAGCAGAAGTCATGCTTCAGAAATTTTACTTAAAAGAGGGGAAAAACTAGAAGCAAAAGTTCAAATTTTGGTAGATTAAACATTTTTGTGCCAACTTGACCACGAATGCGACCGTAAAATCAAAAAAGGATTTAAAACTATTTTTGGATCAAAAATTTTTCTACGAAATAATTCATTCTGAAAAAAATATTATTTTCCAAAATTTATTCATTTTGTAAAGATTAATGTCCTTTTTGGCTTGATTTTTAATTATACAGAGAAGTTTTGAACTATGCTAGTTTGTAACGGGTGTTTTTTTAGGAGGTTTGTTTTTCCGATAGATGTCGTTTTATTTTATGACAGTTGTTTTGACAGCTCAAAGTGGCATTTCTACTCAGTATTGTTTGGCAAATCATTATGAATAGGTTAACTCCAGAACAACGTTTTCAAATCGTGGAAATTTATTTTCAAAATCAGTGTTCAATTAAAAATGTTTATAGAGCACTTCGTGAATTTTATGGTGCACATAATCGTCCGTCAGAGACCACCATAAAGAACGTAATTACCAAATTTCGGTCTACATTCACTCTTTTGGATGCCAAGCCACCGACAAGAATGAGAAGAGTTCGTACAGAAGAAAATATTGCTGTCGTTGAGGCCAGTGTCGAAGAAAACGACAATTTATCGATTCGTCGTCGTGCTCAGCAAATTGGACTTTGTCCATCGACTTTATGGAAAATTTTACGTAAAGATTTGGGTTTGGTGCCATACAAAATTCAATTGGTGCAAGAATTAAAGCCACACGACCATCGTTTGCGCCGTGAATTCAGTGATTGGTCGTTAAATCAATTGAACGAAGATCCATTTTTTTACCGTAAAATTCTCTTCAGTGATGAGGCGCATTTTTGGTTAAATGGATACGTCAACAAACAAAATTGTCGCATTTGGAGCAAAGATAATCCACACGCCGTTCTAGAATTACCAATGCATCCTGATAAATGTACTGTTTGGTGCGGTCTATGGGCTGGTGGGATCATCGGTCCATATTTCTTTAAAAATGAGGAAGGACGACGCGTTACCGTGAATGGAAATCGATACAGAACCATGTTAAATGAGTTTTTGTTGTCAAATCTTGAAGATATGGATATGAATGAAATGTGGTTTCAACAAGATGGTGCCACTTGCCATACAGCACGTGAAACAATCGACTTATTGAAAGAAACTTTCAACGACAACATTATTTCGAGAAATGGTCCGGGGAATTGGCCTCCGCGTTCGTGCGATTTGACGCCACTCGATTACTTTTTGTGGGGATACGTGAAGTCATTGGTTTATGTGGATAAACCTCAATCGATTGACGCTTTGGAAACCAATATTCAACGTGTCATTGCTGACATACGCCCTCAAATGCTTGAAAAAGTGCTGGAAAATTGGACCTCCAGAATGACATTTGTGAAAAATAGTCGTGGTAGCCATATGCCAGAAATTGTGTTTAAATGTTAAATGCCAAAAAATTATCTACCAAATAAAAAAAAATTTTGGTCATTTCATAATTTTATATGTGTTTTATTCAAAAAAAAAATCGGCAACCTCTTAAAAAAACACCCTTTATATGCAAAGTAAATTTACTGGCAATTTAAAGAAATTTGTTTATCTATCAACTACAAATATAATGATATTACGTCAGATTTTGATAAAAAATACGAAAACATTTACCTATGTGGCAGTTTTTGACAGGGTTTACCTGTGACCTCGGCCACTCTCATAAAGTAATGAAGGCCACCAGAAGAAGAAGGTTAGAAAGAAGGTTCGCACCAGTCTTCTTATAAAGGGTCTTTCAAAAGTCACGCCTGGATGTCAGTAGTAAATAATTTCTAAACGCAAACTTTTTTTATGCCATCTTTGACATTTGTGAACTAGAAGGATGTACAATTTTAACGATGGATAAGAACGCGTTAGAAGAACGCATTAAAGTTATTCAAACTTATAATGAAAATCATCGATCTTTAAAAAATACGATTTTTTTTGTGTAAATAATCATCCAAATGAGTCAACAATTCAAAGGTGAGTGAAAAAATTTGAAAAGACTGGTTCTGTCGAGGATCAAAAAAGGTCTGGCAGACCAAAAAATGGACGTTCTAGTCAGAACATTGCTGCTGTGGCCGAAAGTGTCGCGGAGGAACCTTCAACATCTATATCACGACGTTCTCAGGAATTAGACATTCATATATCGACTGTTTGGCGAATTTTACATAAGGATTTACATCTGCATCCTTGAAAAATTTCATTCGTACAAAAATTAAAACAAACAGATCATTATCAACGCAGAACATAAACTGCCCACCTAGATCATGCGATTTAACGCCATTAGATTAGTTTCTTTGGGGTTTCTTGAAAAGAAAAGTTTATGTGAATAAACCAGCTACAATTGCAGAGCTGTAAAAGAGCATTCGGACCGAAATTGATGAACTTAATGCGGTAATGTGTGAGCGAGTTCTTAAAAATTTTGATTTCCGTATAGATGCCTGTATAAGTGCTCATGGTGGACATTTAAATGATGTCATTTTTCACATATAATTGTTAAAAGCCATATTTTTAACAAAAAAATAAAAAACACCAGAAAAAATCTAAGTATTTCCATGTTAAATTTAAAACAAAAACATCTACGTGCGACTTTTGAAAGACCCTGTATAACGATTTTCAATAAAAAATTTACTAAGAATTTCACTTTTGTGGCGGTTTTCACAGGGATTGAGTGAGACTTCGGCTACTATCATAACGTAGCGTACGCAATTTGTAATCTAAAAAATAAAGGGTGGTTAAATTTTAAGGGCCGATGTTGATTTTGAATAAAACACAAATTATTTAGGAAATTATTGTCAATTCTTTTTATTATGAAAATATGGTATGGTTCAATTATTTATGGAACAAAATATTGGCCAAATGACCGCCGCGACCTCGGCGGCACATCTCCACCCGATGGTCCAAATTTTCGATGACGCTCAGGCATAATTGAGGTTCTATGCCATTAATGTGCCGAATTATCTCATCCTTTAGCTCTTGAATTGTTGCTGGCTTATCGACGTACACCTTTTCTTTCAAATAACCCCAAAGAAAGAAGTCCAACGGTGTCAAATCACATGATCTTGGCGGCCAATTGACATCGCCACCACGTGAGATAACACGGCCACTGAATTTCGCGCAGAAGAGCCATTGTTTCGTTAACTGTGTGGCAAGTGGCACCGTCCTGTTGAAACCACATATCGTCCACATCCATATCTTTCAATTCGGGCCATAAAAAGTTCGTTATCATCTCACGATAGCGAACACCATTCACAGTAACTGCCTCACCGGCCACATTTTGCAAAAAATACGGCCCGCTGATGCCGCCGGTGCATTGGTTTTTCGACAATCATTCTTGGATTATGATTCGCCCAAATGCGGCAATTCTGCTTATTGACGAATCCACTGAGGTGAAAATGTGCCTCATCATTGAAGATGATTTTCTTCGAAAATTGATGATCCACTGTTGCCAATTCTTGCCAGCATTCTGACCATTGACGACGTTTGGAATGGTCAAGAGGCTTTACTTCTTGAGTCAATTGCATAAGGTGCGTGTAAATGCAAGTCTTTATGCATAATGTTCATCAACGACGAGCGTGAGAGGTGCAATTGTTGGGCACGACGACGAGTTGAGGTGGACGGCTCTTCAGCCACACTATCGCGAACAGCAGCAATATATTCTGCTGTATGAGCTTTACGAGCATGTACTGGTGTTTTAAAATCTCCTACAGACCCGGTTTGCTCAAATTTTTGCACGATTTTTCCGATTGTGCGCACATTTGGACGATTAAATTGACCGAAAAAATCACGAAGTGCACGATATGCATTTTGATTTGAACGCCCATTTTCATAATATGAATGAATAAGTTTAACGCGTTGCTCGATTCTGTAACTTTCCATGGTTCAAATTGAGTTAGTCAGAAATTGAGAAATGTCAAATTAAATGCACAAAAAAACTTGACGTTTAGGTGTGGTTCACATTCAACGTCGGCCCTTAAAATTTAACCACCCTTTATAAACCTTTTGGATGCCTAACTATTTCATAATTGTCGCCGAAGTCTCAGGTAAACCCCGTGAAAACTGCCAGAGAAGAAAAATTCTTAGTCAGTTTTTTGTTGAAAATCGTTACATACTGAGACTGGCACTAACTTTCTGGTCCCATGCATTTTAAATTCGATTTGTCCCACACTACTGCATGACAGTGGTCAAAGTCACAGGTAATCCCTGTGAGAACCGCCACAGAATAAAATTTGTTAGTAATTTTTTTTATTGAAAATCGTTACAAACGGCCAAATTTGCACAAACCTTCTTTCTGGCTCTTAATATGGCCTACACTGCATCATGACAGGAGCCGAAGTCTCAGGTAATCTCTGAGAAAACCGCCACGTAGCAGAACATTTTCTAATAAATTTTTTGTTGAAAACCGTTACATAGTGAGACTGGTACCAGCCATCTTTGTACTTTGAATGGTATTATATAACATTCTACAATTTCCAAATAGCCTCCACTTCTTTAGGAGATGGACGAAGTCTCAGGTAATCCTTGTGAAAACCGCAACAGAAGAAATAATTTTAGTAAATTTTTTGTTGAAAATAGCTACATACTGAGACTGGCACGAACCTTTTTTCCAGCTCGTATAGAAATGGAGCTACATGTTTTAAACTCTCGATGGCCTACATTTCTTCATCACAGTGGTCGAAGTTACAAGTAAACCCTGTGAAAACCGCCACAACGGAAATTTTTTTGTTGTATTTTGAATATGTTAGACAAATTTTTGGATTTTATCATACAATTTACTTAGCAAATACATAAATTCATTAAATTTTATTCTAATTTTTAGTGTTGGCCTGTAAAATCAAATCTTACCGTAGTATACTGATGTAAAAAAAATTCAGGGTAAGAAGTCATGGTAATTCAGTTTTTCTAGATTTCCGAGCGCTTCTAGTTAAGTGCGATTTCTTCTTCTTTGAGCTTTCATAATATTACATATTTAAGAAATAGGCTTGATGGGCTGCTTCATATTCCTATAACATCGCCATCAATTCATTTATTGATTAACATTTTAGTCATTGTCTGATTTTTCATTCTATTTAATCTCCACTACCGAATCTAATGCATTTTATCAAGATTCATTTTGATATTTTCGACAACTGTTTTGCATTGTTGTGTAATTTAGTATGAAGTTACTTCGCTCGTGCTTTTGCCAACTGACTACATTGCTTTGTACGTCGCAGTGTGTTAAATTTATCGGTTTTGCATGGATCATTCCACTGTTATGTTTGTTCTTGTCTTTGTCCTTTATATGCTGCATTTTTTGTTTTATATTGAGACAACCAGCATTATTCCGATGATTCCTGGGTTGGTGGTAATTCTCTTGCACTACTGTAACAATGACTTTTTGGGGCTCCCTATTCAATGCGCTTACGACGTCGGGAATATCTCATTTCATGTTACTTGGGTTGAAATCTGCAACTACTAAGCATAGGCTCCTCTTCATACTGCTTTTGTATATTATTTGCCCTGTATACGTATGGATACTTTCGAATGAAAATCGATTAATGAAATAGCTTCTGGAATTTCTACCCTACAATTCCCGAATATAGTACAATTTATCTCGACAACCCGCAAATAAATTCCGATCGTACAAAACTATATAATCCTCTAAAATAACGAACCCGACCCTACTTACACTCTAACAAAAAATCCATTATTTTGTTACGTTATAAATCGAATATTGTTTTGTTTAAATTCGGAGGGTAAATTTTTTTGATACGTAATTCCGTTCCGAGTACATACACACAAAACTATTATGTCATGCATATAAGGTCTCAAAATACATAACCGATCATATGTGTAGTTTCACATACTAATTCTTGCGTATATTTACCTTTTTATAGTTTTTAGCAGTTTTGTTTACTTTCGTACATCGCACATGTATTGGTGGTACGTGTATTATATACTCTGCATGATCAAAAAGGGTGGATCATGATTACATATCGAGAAAATAACTTGAATTTAGTTTTAGTGTTTTTTATTTATCCCCCGAAATAGTTTTACTGATACATTTATGTACGGCAAGGGTCCTGAAAGTATTATTCATAAATTCATAATTTGAAATTAAAATTTTAGTTTTTGTGCTAAATCATTTTAATTCCTGTTTCAGTTTCATATCCTTGAACATCGTACAGTTTTTTCATGATCGAGCACAATAAACTATCCCTTTTGTAATCCACTGTTTGTCTTATCTCCTGTACATAATAAATGATCATTGTAAAAGTAAAACTGCTGACCAGAACGAAAAACAAAAACCATTCGGGTTTATTTGTGCGGCCTAATTGAAACCTGGCCTTACACCCGAATACCATTGGTTGCAAACCACTATAATGTGTGGCTAAATTTATTATCTCGGATGAAAGGAAATTTTAGAATACGAACCTTTAAAAATACCATCGTAATAAGGAGAGGTAGAAAAAAAAACAATTTGGACTTGTTCTCATCTAAATCCTAAACTGAATTTACATAATTTTTATGTTATCCTTAATCATTTTTAGTTCATGTTAAAATTAACATAATTTTATCCTTAAAGGATGTTTTAATTTAAATTTTTTTGGTTATCCTTAAATTAAGATCGCTCAGGTAAATAAATAAACTAGGATTTCATTTATTTATTTTTTAAGGGATTTTAATCCTGTTTATGTATTAGGCAAAAGGATATGTAAGAAATTATAAAATCAGCAATATAAAGAAGAAGTTCTTATTTTGGCGCAAAATTTATGGTTCATAGACTCCTGGGACAACACACATACTCGGACAATGCAAAACTCGTCTTCATATATTATAAACAGTTATAGTCTATAAAAATGGGTGGTGTATTTATATATAGGAGGACTTTACGTATGGTAGTATAAAACTTGTTCCAGGTATACGATTTTATGGTAATTATTAAGGGGACGAAAGGGTTATTTTGTAGGATTAGTCACCATACGCGATATCTCACAGAACCCGGAAGTAATTAATTTAATGGAAGTATATAAAATATTAGCAGGATTTATTGGTGCGTCATTTACTCATAGAAATGCGTCATTTGTTGCTATTAGAATAGAACGAGTTGGATTTTTTTTTTGTTCTAGCAACAAAATAAGATGATAATGAAAGTTCAATATTCGAGCAGTTATACCTAACATACAGATGTATCAAATAAAATTGGTAGGTATAGGAACAAGAACACAAAATCAAATAAGTAATTAGTTTTATCATTACTATCAGTAGACGAGAGAATTAAAGAAATATAAAGAGCGGATTTATGGGGTCCTCAAAATGAAGGCGGTAAAAACGGCGTCACTGTAAAGAAATTTGTTAGGGCAAATGATAAATCTCCCATGGCACAATTTACGATGCTAACAGTTACCTGATGCTATAAAAGACAACAAGGTGGAATATGCGACTGCCTGATATTTTCAAACGATTATTTTATCGATAACAACGATTTTCTTGACTTACTAAGTTAGCCTAAATATCTGCAACAGAAAAATGCGAATTTGTGAAATAATCGACCAAAGAGATAGTAGAAGAAGCAAAATCTGGATAAGTGATATTGTAAAAGTAGATGCGCATTGTCGGTAAGGAAAGTGTCTGGAATTTTCAAAATACTTATTTTGTCGTCAATTAGAATCACATCATATTTGTTTATTAAATTTGACATTAATGTTAACCACTGTACCAAAATCATTTTATTGTTAATTAAAAGTTTGAAAATAAATTAGATTGGACGACATTAGTGTGTAAGTAGAACGTGATAGAACTTAATGAAATTGGGTTGGGGATTAATAAATGGAGAAGCCGCAAGTTTAATTCGACATATAAATGGCACCGATGCCAATTATGAAGTAGCTTGGTTGAGATTAATTGAACGCTATGATAAATAAGATGTGTTGTGGCTAACCTTTTAAATACATTTTTTAGTATTCAGCAAATACATCAAAGAAACAGACTAAGACAAGGGATGTATATTGTTGCAGATAAAGTTTTGAGGCATTAGGCAGTAACGATTAAAGGCGCGATTTTTGGATGATCCATTGGTTATTAGAAAGACCAGACAAGGAAATGGAAGCAGCATGGGCAAAAATCTTTATAGTAAATGAATTCCCTACGATAGAAGAGTTTATGAAGTTAGCGAAGGAGTGCGATGAAATTGTAATGCTAGCGCGGCCTTCATTATCAACTCAAACCTCACACAAGGGTCACAAAATGATGAATGCCATAGCCAGAACCACCCAACTCAACGCGGCCTTGCTGAAATCATCACTTTGTATTTGTTGTAATGCGCCTCAACATGTCAGACATTTAAAACATTTACTGTACAAGAAAGGAGGAATTAAGTGCAGAACAACATAATTTGTTACAATTGCTTATCGCGGAACCATCGTGTAACTATATACTCCTCAAAGTTTGGCTGTAAACTACGTAAAAGACGCCGAAACCACTCTATAGCTGGTAAAAGATAACTCTGAAAAATGTATGCTGTGTAGGATCTTGTGGGTTCCGCAAACATCCTTTATTTCTGAATCTTGTATGTAGGGGATATGTTAGTCAAGAACAAACGCCAAACTGACCATATCGGGTATATTGCTACAACTAATCAATACTTCAGGGTGGCTGACACGAACTGTTACCAAAACAAAACACCACAGAATTTTTATTTTTTGATGAATTTTATTGAATCAAAGTAAAAAATGTTCACAAATATTGCATTAGTAGTTTTCGATTTGGCCACCCTTAGCCGCGATTATGGCCTTCAAACGGCCGACAAAGCTATTGCATGCAGCACGAAAGTGGCTCTGCAGTATTTTGGCCATTCATGGCGAAGCGCTTGCTTGAGATGATCGACACTTCGGTATTTTTTTGTCCCAACTTGGCTCTTCAAAATACCCCAAACCGAGAAATCTAGCAGATTTGCATCCGGAGAATTTGGTGGCCATTGGGCAGTGGAAATGAATCGCGGAACGTTGTTTCTCAGCCAATCTTGATTGACGCGTGCTTTATGACTCGGCGCCGAGTTCTGTTAAAATGTCCAGGCTCTGCGGCCGAAATGTTTTTGTGCCCAAGGCTTCAACGCTCCCTCCAACACATGATCTCGATAAATTTGAGCATTTATCTTGATGCCACGGTCCAAAAAAACGAGCGGTGAACGGTTTTCGGCCGTTACTGTGGTCGAAAGCATCACCATCGGCGGCGCTTGGTTTCGAGTGGCAATCCGTTGGTCCAAATTTTTAGTAGAACGGCCGGGCAAGTAAATCCGGTCGTTTTTCTTGTTTACATATTGCTCAATAATGAACGGTGACTCATCGAAGAAAACCAAATTCGGCAAATCGCCACTTTCTTGCAAGCGTAACAACTCCTTTGCTCTTTCCACTCTAACTTTTTTTTTGAGCATTGGTGAGACCATGTGTTTTATGGAATTTTAAGGCCTTTAGTCCAAGATGATCTTTAAATATGTGCTGCATCCATTCGAGCGAAATGTTCGTCTCACGAGACATTTTTTCAATTTGGCCTTCACCTTCCGAATGATATCCGGCGATATTGCAGTGCGTTTCGCTTCACCAACATGGCGTTTTGCAATGCTGCCAGTATCGTTATAACGATTTATGGTGCGATACACAGACATTTTATTCACATGCAGATGTTTTAATTGGTTAACAATCTGTGGCTGTGGTTTTCCAGCCAAATATAGAGCAATCACATTATTACGCTTGAATTCCATTGCGGATAACTTTTTTTCTGAATATTTCCCACTAAACTGCTTGTGTATGCTTGTAAACAATGGAATGAACTGTCATTACTGTAAATTTGAGCGCTATGTCATCACTGGTTTGACAGCAATCACAGTCTGAAGATGGTAACACTTCGTGTTAGTCACCCGGTATATGAAATACGAGTAGACATAGTGTTAGGATAGTTTTTTGAAATATTAGAAAACCGTCAAATGAAGGGAGCTGATGGACACCCAATAGCACAAATTACAGCCCTTGGATAAGTACTGTCAGGAGCGACCAGCTGGAAAAATTCGAACATATACAACCATTACATAACCATAGATGATGACAATATTGATTGTACGCTGAGGAAAATTTTTTAATATAAAGAATTGGGTACTTCTGTCAACGCCCTCCTCACCGAAGAAGAAAAGGCTGTAGAAGAACATTTCAAGGCGAATGTACACAGCGAACCAATCGGCAGATACATGGTAGCTATACATTCAAAACATCTGACCCAGGCAATCTACACCCATGGCTATTCAAAGTCCATGAAAAATTGTCCAATATTATTTCATATGGAAAGGATTGACGGAGGTAGAACCAGACTTACCGATACTAACCATTGTTATTTGCAATATTTTAAAGGTTGGCCAGCCGGCATTATGGTCTATTTTATTTCGTTTTGGCATACACCCCATTGCACTAAGTGCACTAAGTAATATGACGAAAATTACCAAATTTACCCATCGGACAATTCCACACCGTTTTTACCCACTCGATCACTACACCAACTTGCAAACGATGACCTATTAACTGGTACAATAGACATTAATGAAGCCTCTAATCTCAAACAAGATTTAATCACACTACTAAATTCCGATAGCTTGACTTTTCGTTTGGGTTTCCAACATATCTGGTCTATGTGATAATTCAGATCCAATACTCATTGAAGCTAAAGATGCTACAATCAAGGTTCTCGGGCTAGCATGAAATCCTAAAAAAACAATTTTCAATTCAACGTTAAATTAAATGATAACATAAAATTTAATAAAAGAAACTTGTTACCAGAATCCTCTGAAGTGTTTGATCCGCTTGGATTGCTCGCCCCACCAATAATAATAATAAAAATATTATTTCAGAAATTATGGCTACCCAAATTAGATTGGGATGATGGGCTACCAACTTATATTACAAATCAATGGCAACAGCTGTGGGGCAATCTTTCAAATTTTGGGCCGATCAGAATACCAAGATACAGCCCATGGAATATTTGATCTGTTCAATTTCATGGGTTTTGTTACGCTAGTGAGGCAGCTTTCTTCAGCTGTTATCTACTGTAAGTTTGAAGTTATAACTGGAATGGAAATATTTAAGTCAACCTGCTGACATCAACAAACATAGGTTGCTCCATTAAAGCAGTCACATTACCTAGATTAGAGCTAACTGCACTTTTGAGTAGATTGCGAGCCAAAGTGAAGAAATTCACAATTGAAAGGGAAGAGAGATCAAGGAATTTGGTTGGACTGATAGTTCAATAGTATTAGCATGGCTATATCGGTGGAACCTCGTCGCTGGAAGGGTTACGTGGCGAGCAGTACATCGGAAATTGTATGCACTTTTCAACTAAAACAAATTTTGCCGATTGTGCCAGTCGAGGCATACTCGCGGAAGCCTTAAAATTCTTCTAATTGTGGTGGCATGGCCCAAAACTGTTAAACGAGTTCGAACCCATATGCAATTCTAAATGCGATTTGTTGTTAAACGTAAAAATACGTATTAGAAGCAAAAAATGTGTTTTTAAATAAAATAAATAAATTGTATGAAAATTAATTTAGAAGCAGAGGACAATATCCGATCCATTATTCCCAAGCATTACCCAACCGATCATTACCCCCGGTAATTAGCCCTCGGTCATTAGCCCCTTGGCCATTTGTTCTCCCCTGCCATTATCCCACGCCCTCGATCATTTTCCCTCCGTCATTTGGGGACTTAGGGACCAAGTGGGTGGTCTCAAATAGCAAATTATAGAAAAACACGAATATTATTGAGAAAAATTAGATGATTAAGGGTCCGTCTGAAATTATTTCCGTGATTACGTGAGTTTTGAGTACACCTAGCCACATTTTCATGGAATGATAAATTTTGGTCATAATCCCAGCCCCTCTTCTAAAACAAAAAAATCATAAACTTCTTTTGAATGATTTCAATTCTTTTTATGTGCATAGCAAAGTATGTATTCCAGACCATTACAGCTTATTCCAGCTTAGATCGAACGTAAGCGAAATAGAGTGATCATAAGGTAAGAATACTTTTAAATTCAACTGTCAATCGTTGGGCAAATCTAAACTTGGCATTCGCCTTTGCAATACAATTTTCACTATGTCTATTGAAGCAGACGTTTTTGATAAATGTAACATCTAATAATCTCATTGACTCTTTGCAATGCTTCGCAAAATATAAAATTAGTTTCGACCACACGGGTCACTTAATCTATCTATACGTCTTCTTGAAGTTTCTCCGTGTCTGGAATTCCATTAAACCGTTAGAAAAATGTTCACGGTATCAGCAGATATGTGCACGATTGAGTTTGTTGATCATCTCGGTTATTACAAATTGTCGCCGTTTTCTTAGATATGACTTGAACAAATTCATGAGAATAAACTGTGGTGTTAATGTATGGCTATACGTATTGTTGTTTCAAAATTTTTTCAAAATCATCGTCATGGTGAAGCACTGAGCAATGGTTGACCTGTTTGGACGAAGACCACATTGATAGTCGCCAATAATATTTTCGGTGATAGGGATGAATCTGGCAAGTGCAACATTAGTCAACACATTGTAGGCTGTGTTCAATATTCTTCGACAGCTCCTCTTTGTCCCAAATAGAGACGATGAGATCTTAAAAATTTGATACTATAGTAGCGCATCCGAGTATAATCCATACTCGGACGACAGGTTCCATTCCATTTTTCGATCTGCTAATAGTTGCTGATAGGTGTGCGTCACTTCGTCATTCCGATTTAGCAAATTTTTAAAATATAGGGTCATATAAAAAGTCTCCGCGGTTTTTTGGTGCAATTCTGAACAAAAATTTTTTTTATTGAAAATAAATTTTAACCAAGTACATATTGACCATTATTATCTATGACCTTTTGCCATTTTTCGGGTAGCTTCATAATTCCATCGGTGTAGAATTTCTGTGGTTTTTCGTCGAAAAACTTGGCCAAATCATTTTCAGCGGCGCTTCGGTCGAGCAATTTTTTACCATCAAGAGAGTTTTGCAGAAACCGAAACAAATGGTAGTCAGACAGTGCGAAGTCCGGGCTATACGGTGGATGCATCAAAACTTCCCAATCAAGTTCATGATGGAACACAACCCCCTTTCTGATGGCCAATTCTGGTCGCTCTTTCTGGATTGTTTCGTTCAAACGGTTGAGTTGTGCACAGTGCAGAACCGAATTGATGGTTTCGTCACGTTGCAGCAGTCCATAATCGACAACTCCCTTCCAATCCCATCAAACAATCAACATAACCTTGTTTGCCTTTGACCATGGTCACCAGCCTTTGATCATGAGCGCTTGCATTTGATATTCTCGTATTTCACCCATTTTTCATCGCCTGTAATGATTTGCTCGATTTCGTTGCGTTTCAGCAGCATTTCACTGATGGTAATTCGGTCAATTAAATTTGTTTGCGTTAATTCATGTGGCACCCAAACATGGAGATTCTTTTCGTAGCCTGTTCTTTTCAAATTATTCCAAACTGTCATGTGGTTGATGTGTAGTACCTCCGCTATTTGCCGATAGCTTGCGTGCTGGTCTTGCTCCACCAGTTGCAAAATGTCATCGACTTTTTCAGCGACTGGCCGACCAGAGCGAGGTGCATCTTTGACATCCAAATTTCCGGAGCGGAATCGAGCGTACCACTCCAGCGTTTTTACCTTTTTTATAGTAAAAAAGCATCACATAGCGTATTTCATCAGATATTTCACTCATTTTCAAATCAATATAACTGTTATACAGGCAACGAATTAGAAAACTATCTTCACAAAAATTGTAAGCTAAAATGTCACCTATTAAGTACATGTACATGTGTTGCTCGATAATATAGGCATCAACACCACCTAGTAGCAAAAAACACGGACTCTATATGACCTATTATCTTTGAAACAGAGAGAATATCAATCACTTTTGTTCTTGGGTGAAGTCTTTAGTGACCAGTCTCTCGAATTTCAATGATTCGCGTGAAACCTGATTCGCGCTTTATCTGTCGTAGATATTTAGTCGTAGCTTTTCTGGGACGAAAATATTTTGCTAGAGTAATCCTAGCCATATACGAACCACTTTTCACCAAGTTTTTGTTTATTTTCGATGACCAGGCGGCACTGATCATCGAACCAAACATTATGGGATCTTGATGATCTTCTGCTAAAATAATTTACGCCGTGATAGCTATTGCTGACTGAATAGCTGGTCACTACTCCTGGAGGTTAAGAGGAGGTTCTTCGTTATACTCGTATGTTTGCCAGTTTAGATAGCCAGTGATAGCTGATTGGTAATTGACAGCAATGCTTGATCTTTTAAAGAATCACCATTCTCTCGAACGGTCTTTCTGCTTGTCTGTTGGGTAGATAATAGTTTGTACTTATATTTGAATATGACAAGCAAATGATCGCTGTCCATGTCGGTACCTCTGTAAGCTTAATGCTGTAGGAACGATTTATGTATTAAAATCACCCACGATGATTTTAAGGTCGTAGTGAGGTATACTTTAAATTTCTTAGTATAAAGTCTGACCGAGCGTACCCGTCTATTTATAGGACGAAAGTCGATGATATGTTGCTTCACAGACGACCCTCCATTCTTATTGCCGCTGTAATGAAGATTGTAGCCATTGATGGTGGCATGGATCTCCCTCTCAGACCATCTAAGCTCTTGTAGTGCAAGGACGTCTAATGTGTAGTTCTTTGCCTGGTTCAAAAGGTTTTGGAGATCACCAGGTCTTAAGAGGCTAAGCATTTCATGTTTCAATTTTAAAGCGTTGTCTGTGCAAAATTTTTGAGTTAATGTTTGTGATCAAGCCGATATGTTAATCCGAGGACTGTGTGTAGGGATCATAACTTAGTTTAGTTTAGGAGAGACGGTTGTTAGCCTATACTGCTCAACCCGCTTGTTATATGTGTGGATCACGTACTAGTAAGGAATCTTAATTCAACCAGCCAGTCCTTCCTTAACACATTTATATTGTGAGTCTTTTTACCTGACCAAACGATATATTTCTATAAGGATGTGTTACGAATCTTCGCTGGTACTCAAAAATTTATCTTAGTGTATGATCAAAGACTGGCATATACTAAAGTGATGCAATACATAACAAACAGCAGACAAAGACTCGGATTCGCTGTAACATCATCTGGAATTGCATCGCTTTGCGCAATTTACGAAAAAATAACCAACCAATGAGAGGAGCTCTTATACTGCGAGCTCTTATACTGTGATTTTCGTCAAATTTTGTCAGTCTTTCCACGTTCAACACCCGCTGATGCCTGCCTGAAAACATCTCATCTTCGGAAACATGTTACGATAATCATGCTATCTACAAACATGCGTCTGAATTTACTTCACAAAGTTACTGCCAAAATATTTTCAATAATCAGCTTTTGGACATAGGTAAGGGGAAATTTTCAATTGATCCTATATTATATGTGAGATATCGTTCCCTCCTGATATTTTTCAAATCAAGCCGTCAATTCAAGATGTTGTATTGATGAATTTGTTCAAACATTTGATACAATTTCAACAATCATGATTGGCCTTGTGAACGTTCAATTTTAGCTCAAATCCCCATAGGAGTTCGAATCCCCATAGGAGCAGGATGCAAAGGGAATTTTCATCAACAAATTACGATTTGTGATAAAAAGTACACATCTATGATGACCCCCTGTCGGAGTGCAAACCTCATGGGCCGACCCATCTATGCAATATATACCCGTACGTCCTCGAATTGGCCAATACAGGCGTAAAGGTAAAGACGTAAATAAGCAAACCGCGAAAGAGTTGGGAGCCTTGACCCCAGAATGGATAGCAGGGGGAAAAAATTGGATCCACCGAAATTGTGCAACGGAATCCGACTTTGTGTGAAAAAACTGATGCTGAATTTGATTGAAGCAACGATTAACAGGTAACTAATACAGGAGAAAAAGTGCTAGTTCTGCGCATTCCAATGATGCTCACTGATTTGCCATTCGAAGCGACTATAACATCGCCTTGCTTTCACAATGACAATCAATAAAGCCCAGTGGCAATTGGGAAATCAATGCTTTCCATATGGTCAACTATAGTGATCTTACTTTGGTAAATCCTATTCGAATAGAATTGATCATGTGATTAATTTTTATGCCATCTCATAACAAATATTTTTGAAAATATAAAATACGTTTTCGACGTAAATGTTTCTTAGTTCTGAGTTTAATTTGTCATCGAAGTCCTTTGTAAGATAAAAATAAAATATCTGATTAATGGTATTTTTGCCAAATTTTTAATTGATCTGTCTCGTCAAGATGCCCATCCATGAAATTATAATTTTCAAAAAAGTTACTCTAGTGGTCAATAGGAGAACTTTGCATAGAATAATTTTACCGGAATACAAATTACCAATGTAAGACTTTAGCAGTTTGGCAGATAGCCATTTCCGAATAACAAAACACCTGCACTTACCAAATAATTGTTGAGTAGTCCAATAAATTAATTTTGCTGAATTATGACAGACGACATTGCTTTGGAGCACGAAAACCCTCGATCGCACATTTAATTGCAAAAATATACGAAAAGTCACGATCGCTTCATGATTAATTCACCTAACTATAATAGAATTGATTAAAAATAATCTATCATAAATCCATTAAAAGCGTAAATAACATCCGATCGAGCATAAACCCTAAGCATAAAATAATAATAATAAATCTTATAGTAAACCAAAATTCTTATTTCCAAGAAGTCAAAACCAATTAATCTCAATTTTGTGCTGTTTGGAGGGTAAAACGTTACAATTTTGTTTTATAATCATAAAAACGTATGCGTATTCCAATTAACAACCTCACAAATCTTGACTTATTAAGAAACATAAAAATTACCTTAAATTTTCCTATGCCTTACCAAGCCAAATTCCTCTAAGAGTCCTTGAGTGTAGCACACTAAAAAAAATTAAAAAACAGTTAACAAATTTTTATTTGATTCTCGTTGCTATAAAATTCCAAAAGTTGTAAAAATATAATTTTATTCTTACGATTTAACAAAAGAAACGAACGTCTTAAGTGATAATTATAGCACTTAAGACTTATTGAGGCACAAAGCTATATACAATTTTAACGTTTGCCCTGCGCGATCAATAGACGTCGTCGTCGTCGCCGTTATTGTTGTTGTTAGATTTTAATTACATTATTTGGATATGTATACAATACACAATTTGATGAATGGTCCCAGGGATTATATAGAGGAGGACTTGTATATATGAGAATTTGCACATATGTGCTGAAAAAAACGTGTAGCAGCGTACAGTATTCAATTACCCCTGCGGAATAACAATGGACGCGGCTAAACAACGAAATATTTTTATTACTTCGGCGATGAATTAATTTTCGTATATACACAGTGTGTGTAGGTTAGTATTACACGCATGTACATAAATCAAATAGGGTTCTAATCCGAATTATTTATTTCTGTTATTATAAAGGGGTGGCTGAATTATAAATTTACCCACAGGGAAATGAAAATTCTGATATATAATGATATAGATTTGTCACCGTGCTTGCTCTCTCTCCAATCTGAAAATCGTGTGACACAGTTATTTCAGGAAATTTTATGTTGGTTCTGTTTCCCACGCGATCAACTGACACAGATAATGCAAGAACGTTACAAATTTGTATAAACAAAGGACCTTGATTCAAATTGTCATGTTATACACGTGTGCGTTCGATACAACGGCAAAATGAAATGTTATCACACAGAAATCGACCATGGAAAAAAGTTTGCGAATTTTAAATTTAAGGTGATATAGTTACAGTGTTGGGCGTCTACGCGTATTTCCAACGACTCGTACATGTTATTTTCGAAAATAGAGTAGACAATTGATTTTTGAGTCGACAATGTAGAGAATTAGTAGAATATGTAGACAATTTGTAAACAATGTAGATTATTGCTTTTGTGTTGTTGTTGTTGTTTACATTGTTTTTCTGTACCAGCTCGTCATCTTATAGTTTTCCCGTTTAAACTGCAGTTTACCTGCGAGATTGAAATATTTTGGTCAATCGATAGCTTCGATATTGGTAGAACCATAAGCGATTTCATTTTCGCTCTTGGAACAAAAATTAAATTATTTTATCACGATAATTTGTCGCATGTGCTGATTTGTAGTATCGATTCTACCTATGTTGGCCACAATGTCGCCCTTCGAAAAGGTCTCCGGAAAATGGGAAAACTTCTACGATTTGTGTCTGAATTTAGCGGGTAAAAATTAATAATTTTCATTTAGGTTCAAATCCAGTTAGTTTTATAACGAGATCAAATAAAATGTTGGTTTACAATGTACTTTCTAGACCTTAATCGATTATTAAAAAAAAAAAAAAAATTTTTATCTGGTTATGGTTTAGATAAAATTTGCTGTGCCAATTTTGCCGCTTTTCCTGAACATTTTCGAAACGAATAAATTGGGTACACAATTTACCAGGTGTGTAAATGTGAAACCGGAATTTTTAGTCGAAAGTACACGTTCATCGTATGATAATGATTAAGAGTATTTTATTCGAAGTATTGCACATTATTAGTTGTAAATTTTTCCCATCTTTCCGGCAATGCGTGGATGTCACGCCAAACAAAAACTGTTGTTATTTTGAGGCAAATCAGTTATCGAGCCATATTCCAAACAAATTTTCTCAGTCCATTAACATATCTAACGGTATTATTCAAAATAACTTGCATGCCACTTGAGGTAGATCACATCTTAAAAAAAGAAACTCGCAATATATATCGTACGTGGGGAATTACTAATGATCTAGCCAACAAAATTCGAACATTTTTAGGGCAGATATTTTTATGAAGCTTCAAACCATATAAAGTAGAATTGATCTTACCACAAACATTAACAACTTGCGAATCCCAGGTGAACCTGTCATTTATACAAATTCCCAGATTATTAACATGAATCGCAAATTTAATCTTCACACCATAAATAAAGATATGGGGTATCACTGGAAAACTTCTTTTAGAAATCAGAATTGCTTGCGTTTTAGCGATGTTCAGTGAGATTCCATTAGACTTGGACCAAGCCAATTTATGGGATAGATCCAAATTAATATTGTTAAAGGTTTCCAATATATTGTCACTAGTACCACCAATCATCAGCATACAAGTGATATTTGGAGTAATTTTTTGCTTGTGGTAATTCATTAATGAAAAGGGAAAACAGGGTTGGGCCAAGTTTAGTTCCTTGAAATACACCTACAGGTATACGCTCAGGTACTGATTCTTTTCCATTTACAATGACTTTTTGATATCTACTGTTAAGTTGTTAAACATAAGTTTAAGTGCTCTTTTGCCAAAAGTAAAGAAAAGCATCAACTTATGTAGCAACAAAACATGGTTCAAAGAGTCGAATGCTTTGGAGTAATCCAACAGTATTAGATCAACAAACGAGTTTTTTCCGTCAAGATGACAGGTCAGCTCTTCTACAACATGAAGCATGGTAGTCATTGTACTGTGGTTATTACGAAATCCGGATTATCCAAAGAATCGATACCTTTCTTTTTTACAATCGGAATCACAGTGTTCATTTTCCTGATTTCAGGAAATTCAGAACGCATGATACAACTGTTAATCAGGTATGTCAAAGGTGATACAATATATGGTAAAATATTATTTAGAAATTTTAAGTTTATTTTACCGTGACCAAATGAATTTGATTTAATAAGATACACGGCTTTGGAAACATCTGATTCACTTATGCTGCAAAAGGAGGGAGTAGTATGCATGCCTGTGCGCTCCATCCCCTGCAATGGAATAACTACCGATGATTGGGGTACATTGCAAATATAAGTGTTGATAATTGAAGGGTCAAAGTCAGTATAATGAATGAAAATCACTTTATGTTATACCTTTTATCATATTCTGATCGTTTTTCACGCAAAGCTCCATCCAAATTGATCATTTGTTGTTGGCTACCAGTAGTTGGTTCAGTATTTATGCTTTTAGCAGCACAAAATAAATCACATTCTTCTGATCTCACCAAATACAGAGCATTGTCTTCCGTCCGAAGCGATTTGGTCTTGCAGTCGATGATGATTGTTGTCCCGGACCAACCCAAGATTTTTTGCGCTTTGGACTCTCAAAATATTTTACTATTTTCCTGATGCCTTTCATTTAGTTTATGCGAGACCCATTTTCCCAGCTTTTGGACCTTTTCCATGGCTTTACAACGTATGGAGACGGCTTTCATTGTCTCCAAACTATTTTTTGGTCTTCCACGTTCTTCGTTTCTCACGTCAAAATCACCACTTTTGAATTTATTAAACTACTCATACCATTGTGACTTACCAAGAGCATGCTCACCGTAAGCTTTGACAAGCATTTGATGTCTGATTCTGCAACAGTTTTCTTCAAATGATAACAAAAAATCAATGATTTCCGCAAATCGAAATATGTAGGCACAAAACTCGACAATTTTAACATGCAAAAGCATGCGTTATAGTATGAAACTTGTGGAAGTTTTTGACAGATGTCCAAAGAAAAAATCTCCCTGATGACGTGGTTTGTCGAAACGTACGTTGACAGGTGGCGCCATTTATTGGTAAATTCCGGTTTCATATTTACACACCTGCTAAAGGGTAAATGAGTTTTTTGCGAGTAGCAGAGATAAATAAGTTAACAAGTGAATAATGAAATGAAACGTACCCCTCCCCCTGGCATTATATTATACTTTGCTTAGATGCTCTGAGAGCTGGCTAGGATGAACAATCATTTATTTTAAATGGTTACAGAAATGAATACTAGAATAAATATTGCAATCCGGCAAATGTCGACTCTCGGCTATCGGACACGGATACGAATTTGAAATTGGAACATCATAACTCTAACAGAAACATCAAGGCTGGTACAATTAGAGCAACAAATGAAATATTAGAAAATCGAAATTCTCGGCCTCAGTAAAGTAAGATGGAAAACCAGTGGTGAAATAAACAAAAACGAAGGCATGGGCAGATTAACATCAGCTAAAGCAAAGAAGGCTTTAGTGAAATTTAAACCATGTAATAGCAAAAGAATCGTAACAAGATTATATTCAAAATTACGAAACACAATCATAATATTCAGTGATATGCCGCAAACAAAAGACGCAGATGAAACAGCTCAGGAAGAGTTTTATGAACAACCACAAACCACAATGACAAGGACACACTGAAAATGATACAAGATAGTCAAGATTTAAATTGGATTAAATTGTGCGTCGCAATAATAATACAGAACGTCTCATCGACTTCTGTGTCACAAATCAACTATATATTTATAGAAGTCACTAAATTTCCACACAAAAATAAACGGAAATAGACACGGGCATCAACTGATGGCAGAACAATGAACTAAATAGATCACGTAATCATCAATAAGAAATTTCTCACGCCATTACAAAATATCGGGGCAATGAGTGGTGGAGACATTATATCAAAGTGACCACTAACTGGTCATATCACAATTCAAAATTAAGTATTTCGCTGTAAAACGGATCAAGAAAAAAAAATCAAACACTGACAGATTAAAAGATGACGACACAAGAGACAATGAAGAAGACAAACCAATGAAGAAGCTGTCTAGAGCAACAGTAGAAACAAATCGAAGATGCCTTTATCGAAACAGCTACGAACACATACGCACGGGTACCAAAAATTTAGACACAAACCTCAAAGCAAGAAAAGAGGTTGCATCCACCCGAAACATGCGTGTACTTAAAAAAAATCAATGCGTGCGACGGGCAATTATGAAATTCACCAATATCCTAACATGTGCAGGATGCATTTGGTGAAATTTTAACAACAGATGAAGCGCAAAAAATTTTTCGGAGACACTACCAACGATACACAAATTTTCAAATTAACAACTGGCGTTAGTGATAAATCGGTTAACACCCATCCACCAACGGCGCGGAAATTTAGCGGGGTCATTGCTAAAAAGAAGAATAACAAGGGGAACAAACTACAACCTAAGTTTTCAAAGAAGACATAGTGGGCACTGCAAAAGCTTTAAAATCAGTGATAACAGAAGTGCATAATTCCGGTATAACACCAACAAAACCGAATGAAGAGTTGACTAAAACGATTCCCAAGAAAGGTGACCTAAGACTAGAATACAAAAATTAGCAGGATGACCACTCCTCAACATAACCATAAATCTATAGCAATGGCCACATAGAATTTTACTGACAGTTAATGTGAAATTAAGAACAGAACAACCTGGCTCCAGACCAGTGCGAAGTTACGATAATATCATATTACACACAACACGCATCATCATTAAGCATTTTAACGGTTGGAATTCGTCACTGTACCTACACTTCGTAGACTTCGAACATTCTCTTTGCTTGTGAAATTGGCATCCCAAAAAAATTAATTGAACTCATAATCGAACATCTAATCGACTTCGATACAAAGGCAAGCAAAAAGAATCATACTATAACACCAAACAATTAATGATGCTAAGACAAGGATGCATGCTCCGGTCACTTCTGTTTCTATGGTAGAGATTAATGGATAAACTCAATGATCTAGATTTCGCAGATGACTTCACGTTTTAACAGTATATTTGTAAATTTTAATCTGAATTTTTTATAATGCTATGCATTGCCAACCTGTTGAAACAACACTCTGATTGTCGTAGAGCCACACCCGCCCGACTATCGTGAGAGATTTTTGTCATACTGATGCATTTAGGAACGTGGTAACTGTTTTGTAGCATTTAGTTATATCCTTTGGATGATTGTATTTACGGTGCTGAGTTAGCTACGACATATGGAACAGGATTTGAATCCCACGCCTGATCTAATGGTAGCGCTGTAGTGATTATTTGACGGTGTCAACCGGATTTTAATCCATGTCGTGGAAAAATGGGAGTCGAGTAATACGGGAAGTAGGGGAAGAGTTTTTAACACTTTTATACATTTAGACTTTTGCACTTTAACACTTTCACACTTTTGTAATTTTGAGCTTTGAACGAAGTGTAGAATATACTTGACGTCCACCCTGTTTAGACTAATCAATTTACTGATATGATGCCGGACAGCTTATCTAAATGTATGTCACTACTAGGCAGATCTAGTCAATACTGTTGGTATCGTTCACCAAGTAGATCTGTCTAGTAGGGAGGAATGAGATATTTTGAGATAAAGTTTTTTGTGCTTTGATGAGAAAGTTCATCCATCTTTTTATTTCTCATAATATTGGAGTGAGTTGGTACCCACATTAGATAGTTATTGAACTGCCCTGCCATTTATGGAATAGCATTGACCTGCAGAGTTGAATATTTGTTAAATGAACAATCTGCTCAAAAAAATAGTACACCGAGTTAAATTCATGAAAGGTTTTATGAAAGCTTAATTGCAAGTTTACAATAAATTTATTTTCGAGTAGATTTATTATTGCCTGGTTTGACTATCATATGCAATCCTATAGTGCAAGAATCCAATATTGAAATAATTAGAAAAAGTTTATAATAAGCCTTTTTGTTTATTGTAGACTGTAAGTAAGTCAGTATTCTCAAAGTAAGTCAAGCGTTTGGTTAAATTCTAGCTCTCAAATGTCCCGCACTCAGTGCCTCAAATGGCCCATGATGCAAACCAGACATTTAATGAAATAGAACAGTTGCGCTCTGCTTTCTTAGCAAACTGTGAGCTAAAATAAATTAATCATCTCCAATATAGCAATAATAAAGGGAGAGCGATCTTATCCTGGCTAATATAGACCAATTACACACATATGCAGCACTACCATCAATCTCCTCCAAACTGGCCACGGACGAGGTTTAGAATGAGTGCTATATATTAAAGATGTACTGAACGCGACCAAATTAGTTTTAGTTATGAACCCATTTCCATCGAGGCTCAAGATAATATTGGTCACAGAAAACAAAACCAGTGATATTGGCTTGAAACACCGTACTACACTAAACAGACTACCCGGAATATCTTAAGGATAGGTGGTAGACCTGTTGATTTTGAAGCCAACACTCTGTTTGATCGTGCCATCTGATTAGAAGACTAGAGATTTACTCAGTTCGGTTTTTACAGCACTTGAATTTAGAAGTATAGCACCAAAAGCAAAATCCATTTTTTTCCTCTAAATTTACTTAACGGATTAATTGATTAATTCAAAGCGGTGTCGAACATACCGGCCCCTAGGCCATTTAGTTGTGTTTTCAGATAATACGGAATACAATGGAATTGCCTGTTCGACTATAACGCCTTTTTCAAAGCAATCCCAGTTTTGGGTTTTCAAATTTTCAATTGAGTCGTTTGCGATTAACTACCTACGACCAATAACCACTAAGAAAGAATCGGAAGTGGAATTGATCAGCAAATAAAACTTGACATTTTGCGGAGCAGCAGAAAAATAGCAGCTTTTGTGGTTGCTGCTCCATATTATAATTCCATAATAAATTAAGAATTAAAGACAATTCCTAATTGTTTGACACAGTCAGATTTTTTAATCGGCATAGTGAGTAGCAACAGTAAAATCATCTTAATGCCTAGGATTAAGGCTCTTTTCAACACACCAAACAAAAATGTAAATAGCTTGTTGCATGAGCAATATAAACAGATTCGAAGTTTTGGTATTAGCCTAAAACAGTTAGAATAAGGTCATCAGCTCTGAACGCTGAAGGTTAACTAGAATATCATCGATAACCGACCACAAAAACGTTGAGAGGACTTCTTTATGTGAATTCCGAAGTACCAACAGGTACATAGTTACCACAGTGGCAAATCGAATACTATACTCCTATAGTCTGTGAGCTGCTGCGTGAAACTGAATGGAGTTGCATAACTAAAATGATCCATAATAAACCTATCAATGATAATTTCTTAGGGGTTTAGAATTTTTAAAGATAAACTGGACGAGAACTTTTAGCGTCGGTATAGCCGGATTTATCGACTTTTACATAATTCAACCATGCTGTATTTGTAATTCCATCAGCAAAAAATCAAAAATTTGTTGCTTGTTAGCTAAATTTCCATCGCCAGAAGTATTGGATGGTAACAATAGCACTATAATCGAAAATGATGTAACCGGAAAGATGAACTGACAGAAGCAAGGCAGACGGTGAAAATCAAGCCGACAGTTATCATTATTTACCAACATTTTATGTAGTTCAGTGGCGGCTAACAGTTTACCAAGTTCTTCAGAATTTTCGTCATGACTTTGATAGTCAGTCTAAATCTTTATTGTTTAAGTTTTTCAATTTCCTAGCAGTTTCCTTCACCTTTTCAGATCAGATCACCGAAATGGTTTATTCTGAGAATTTTTGTTAGTAATAATTGGACAATAACATTCGACAGCGATGCTACCAAAGAATGAATTATCTTCAAGGATTAGTTTTTACTTGAGGTCTAAAGACGGAAAGATCCCAGTTTGACTGTTTCTATTGCGACAAGGTTTAAAAGGCGGCCTTTAACCAGTTATCACTAGTTACTCTCCAATTTCGAATTAAATCGACAATCGTCAAGAAACTGAAATTACAAACTTATTGATTCACATCCTTGATGACAAATTTCAAGCTCTGATGAGTGGTGTGACTCACTCTAAATAGTGGTGTGAATTTGAATCACATCTAATTACAAGAGGGTATTATTTCTCTTACTCCAAGATACAAGAACTGTCAGTTCATCTGAAGGAGTAGAGGTACACGCGCCATTCAAATTGCAGATGAAAAGATGCCAAAATCAACTCAGCGCGATTCAAAAACTTAAGAGGAATTAGTTCAGATGTAAGTTCATAGCTCAATAATATCAAGCAAGTATAATTTCATAAGGCATAAATCTGCATTTAACTCAAGAGGATCAGACTTACAGTGTTGTAAGCTAATCTCTCTTTTGTTGAACATGGACATCAACATTAATACCAGTATGGTACAAAACATTCAAATAAACCCACGGACCATTGATAATCATAAAGGCTACCCTGAAACCAGGATGTTCTCAAAATACTTTAGACATTAACTTTCAAAATGTAGTTCCGTTCCCATGGCTATAGTCATATATATAGTTTGGAACTTTTAAAGGTATTAGCGTACAACCTTAGTCAAACTTACCGGTACTCGTTTTCGACTTGAAGATCATACTGGGTACATTCAAGATACACACACTGCTTAAGGAAATTCTCTTGACAATCACAGGGTCAAATAAGACTAAAGCCACCAAGCTTATCCATTCCAGAAACAACTATAGGCTCTTGGCCATAGATGAGACTAATATTTTTAGATCATATTTGGTTCATTGCACACACAGGTCATACGTTGAACGGAAAAATTTCAATATTTTCGATCCAGAAAACTCTATTAAATTTGTTTAGGGATTTTCCGGTTTAACCATTATGTCAATCGAAGGGGATGTAACTCGGATTATATGATGAAAGTATAAGAGTCTAATATAAATTTTGGGCATGCCTCTGGAAAAAGTTAATTTAAATTCCTTGACGTTCTAGTGTCTTTCAACCAATCCTTAACCTATAAATGGTTGTTGTCTTATTTAACCCTGTTACTATTAAAAGAATTTCTATAATCTGCCTGTGCCTCTTAAATGGATTGTGGCCAAGAACCCATAGTGGTGGATGTTATTCCAAGTGGTTTTTTTTTAAATTGTGCCTTTAAATCTTGAATAGACTAAGCATGATCTAAACATATTTGTCTCAGTTGATTAGGTTTTGTTGAATAATCTGAGGGTCAACATTGATTCAATATAGGCTGAAATTTTTGCTGAAATTTCTACTAAATCATTTTGTTTTGTTTTAAGATAGATAATAAAAATATCATGAGGTCTAATGAACAAATGTATGAAAGACTGGTTTCACAAGGTCTAAGTCCATCTCCATAAAAATCCTATCCGAAAGCGCTTAGAATAATTTACCTTTAAATACCGCCAATGTTAAAAAACCACAAATCAAAATTTTTTTTATATAAATAATTCGAGTATGATCAAATCCTCGATAAATTATATCTATTGTGTGTATATTTTATATCCCAATTTATCCGCGCCGATAACAACACAAAGTATAAAAAACACCAAAATGTGATAACATCTCATTGCCTCATCGCGATCTTATAAATATTAGTTTTATAGGAGCGCGCTATCGTTATAAATACGTACAGATACAAAAACAACAAAAAAATCTAATCTTACCTGCCATCATTAACGCAGCTTACCACAAAAAATAAAAATCGTATCTCTCGGTTTAAATTGTATATGCATTATCAATTGATCCAGATTCCACATCATTATATTTCCAAACAAACGTCTACGAAATTATAGGTGCACGTCGTCATCATTTTCAAATTCAATCCACCACCGCCAAAAATAATAAAATCGACGAAGACGCGATTAGATTACACGAGAAGCTGAGGATCAGCACAAAAAACCACAAAATATTAATATTTAATGATAATTTTCCATTCTCAGCCACCACAGAAAAAACATTTTTTTTTTCAAAACTAAACCTCTAAATCTCAAAAGTGGCAGCGCGCAGAGGAAACATAACCTATAATTCAATATTTTTTGTTTCGGGTGATATTAGAAATGATATAGAGCCTCTTTTATATCTTGTCTTAAAGATATGCTATAAAACAACAAAACCAAAAAAAAAATTAATATTTTCATATCAAAAAAATAATAATTATAATGATGATGATAAGGCCAGAAATAAAAATTCGATCGACCAGATCAACCAAATACACCAAAAATAACTAAACGCGTATGTATAAGAAGACGATTTAATAAGAAGAGATATAGTCGAGATAAGACGAGGGAATTAATAATCCAAAATATATAAAAAAAATTGTTACCTTCTCTGTATTTCGTCTTAATATAAGGGAAGCCACTATATATATACATATGAATTAAATAACTATAAATTGTTGTTGCTTTATTACTTAAAAATGTATTGTATATAATTTGCTAGACATACGAGCCACGCTTTTATCCACGCGACTATTTAACTCAACACACAAAGCAGCAGCAACAACAATAAAATGACGATCTCGTATGCAAGTCTTTTGTTGTGAATGAATTGAAAAGAAATTCAATATATTACAGGTATTGTTGTTGGATTCTAGATTTTTTTATATACACTGTTAAAATAATGCAGTTCGATGGATACGATAATAGATGGCACTGTTTTATATTGAAATTGAACGATAAAACCAATTTAATTTATGTTACGATAAAATTAGTATGGTTACTAGATGGATAAATGTTGCATCGCAATTACTCGATCGTACATAACAGTGTATTAGAAATAATTCACCATAGAGTGTAATTGAAAAAGGAAAAAAATATTTTTGTTGGATAACAAAAGGCTTTGAAATTCTAGGTAGAGTATTGAAGACAGCAACAATTTTTAAATATTTTTATAGAAATTCAAATAGAATGTTCTATTATTTATTTTTATTATTATTATTAAGGGTAAGCTTTATATATAACCAACACATATAAAACTAAGCACCCCAAAATGTATTATATATACAAAGGCACGTTGATCATGATTTTTACAACAACGCACAATACGATCCGATTCCATACAATTCAGATTTAGTATTATTATGAAATCATTGTGTCCCTGAAAATTTTTAAAAAAAAAACAAAAAATTAATGGATCCTGAATGTGTTTACAACAAAAGTTTCTTGATTTTCTGGATTTTGTTTTTGCTGCATTTATGGGTATTGTTTGGGCTGCTTGGAGTTATTTGATTTTGATGCTGTTCTTGCTCTGGATATATAAATTATAAAATAACATCCCTACAGGGAAAAAATAATATTTATCTATCATCCTACCGATCATATGTGCGCATAGCGGAGATAAAAGAAGGACAAATGAGATTTGTTGTTGGCTGATTTTGGCATGAGATTAATTAATGTGTTTTGCAATTGTATTAATTTTTTTGGGGTGTATTTTTTATCATTTGGAGGGAAATTTTGCGAAATTTGTATTTTTAGAAATTTCGAGATAAATTAAAAAAAAATTAGGTATTGGTGGTTTGAAACACTGTCAAAGATTACAAAAGTATATATGATGAATAACAGCACTTTTATTAAATATTTTCTAACGTGCACTCATACCATTCAGTATTTTATACTGATGTTAGGAGGAAATAGGACGATGTTTTATTGATAATCTCGGGAGCATCATCAAGATTAAACAGTTCAACAGAGGAATAAATCTTTTAGAATTTTCAGTTACCTAGTTTACAACATTTATATGTACAGTGGGTTTTTATTGTGATTGTTTCGTACATTAGTGTATCTTCAGTATTCTAGATTACATACACAATTGTAGGAATATGCCACGATAGTGAAGAATTTCCTAAAACCTTCATAAATTTTAAATCATTTGAAAGTATTAGTGAATCTTTTAATTATTGCTTATAATAAAGCATTCAACAAAATAATTGAAGATAGTAATTTAGTAATTAGTAATTAGTAATTTAGTAATTAAAAAAATTACTAGTTTAATTATTAACAAGCGAGAGCTTTAATAAACAACCAAACTCCAAACTTCTAAAATTATTAATCAAACTAAAACGTCGCCGAAGAACTTAAATAACACGTAGTTCTGTACTCTTGATTTTGCTCTCCTAAACTACTTTAGATTTCGACGGCATCAATAAGCGAATATTTGTAGATAGATATTGATCAGTTTAAGTTCTGCATAAAGTTTCAGGAAAATCTCTTTCGGATTAGGGGGTATAATCCAAGAGACCCCAAGAGATTTTCTTGAAATTTTTTGCATGGCTTAAGCTGACCAATATCTATCTACAATTATTCGTTTATTGATGACTTGGAATTCTAAAGTAGTTTAGGAGAGCAAAATTATAAATGCAAAACGATTCAATTGATCTACAATTCAATTCTTGGGGTTTTGATCAAATCTTACCCCCTAATCCCCAAGAGATGTTCCTGAAACTTTATGTAGAGCTTAAACTGACCAACATCTACCTACAATTATTCGTTTATGGATGACTTGGAATTCTAAAGTAGTTTAGGAGAGCAAAATTATGAATACAAAACGATTCAATTGATCTACAATTCAATTCTTGGGGTTTTGATCAAATCTTACCCCCTAATCCCCAAAAGATTTTCTTGAAATATTTTGCATTGCTTAAACTGACCAATATCTATTTACGAATATTCGCTTATTGATGACTTGGAATTCTAAAGTAGTTTAGGAGAGCAAGATTATGAATGCAAAACGATTCAATTGATCTACAATTCAATTCTTGGGGTTTTGATCAAATCTTACCCCCTAATCCCCAAGAGATGTTCCTGAAACTTTATGTAGAGCTTAAACTGACCAACATCTACCTACAATTATTCGTTTATGGATGACTTGGAATTCTAAAGTAGTTTAGGGGAGCAAAATTATGAATGCAAAACGATTCAATTGATCTACAATTCAATTCTTGGAGTTTTGATCAAATCTTACCACCTAATCCCCAAGAGATTTGCATGGCTTAAACTGACCAATATCTATCTGCAAATATTCGTTTATGGATGCCTTCGAATCTAAGGTAGTTTAGGAATGCATAATTATGAATGCAACTAAGATCAATTAAGAATCATTGAATCAATCGTTCATCGTGTAGTTGATCTATTTTTTAGTGGATATTATACTTAGATGTATTTTTAGTTTTAGGAAAAACTTCACATTTCCAATAGGCCTGTGAATTTTTTCCTAAACTATTCCTAATTTTTGTTTTTTATTTTCTAGGAATGGTTTAGGAAAAAGTTCACGCGCATGAATATGCCCCATTTAGTTTCATTCTGTGACAACAACTATGATAATCAAACTTATTTAAATTCGATTCGATTGATTATCATAGTTGTAGTCACTCGGAATGACGCTAAATGGAGCATATTCCTGCGATTGTGTATTTAATCTAGAATATACTGAAGATACACTAATGTCGTGTTTCTTCAATATTCTAGTTCGGTGTGTGTATGGAAAATATGAAAGAATCTACAAATAAATGGGTATTATTCTATGTATATTGACAATATTTGAAGCGTTGAAGATGATTTTTTAAGCGTTTGTTTTCAACCAGCAATTCACCAGACCGAAACTTAAGAAAAATTGCTCACCAAACTCAGCCGAATTAATTTCTCAATAAGTTTATGATTTCACGTGCTGTGTGGCATGTGGTGCCATCTTGCTGAAACCACATATCGACCAAATTAAGTTCCCGCGTTTTGGACAAAAAAGTAGCCAGTTGCGACCATCATCAAATTTCAAAAAAAATTATTCCACCGACCGATAAACCGCACCAAACAGTTTTTTTTCTGGGTGCATTGGCAGTTCTTACATAACCCGTGGCTGCTCATTACAGCAAATGCAACAATTTTACTTAGTAATGTACCCATTTAACCAAAATTGAGCTTCGTTGCGGAACACAATTTTTCGGTAAAAAAACTCATTTTCCTCAAGATGTTCTAACGCAGTGTTGCGCAGATTAATTACGTTACATTATGCTATCATTTACACGTAAATAATTGTATTAATTCCCGAAATTTGTTACGTTACATGGCGTAACAAATGTAATTAATTAGCGACATCTGTATGCAAATACTTAAATTAATAAAATAATTTAAAATACAGGTGGCCCTTCTCCAACACGGTATCTTACAACACTCTAACACAATTGAAAAATTGCGAAAAACCTCCTACAACACGGTATCCTAGAACACGATTTTACTATAAAACTACATATCTCTATTGACAAATTGTCAAAATACAATTGGGGGGAATACCCATAAAATACAATAAAGTGAATACGCAAACTTTATTTCTTTTCTATAAATTTAGGCAACAGTCCGCACCAGAAGTGCTGTTGTTGCAATTTCTTACATATCCGCAAAATATGAAACTCGTCCTCGTGCGCTGATTATTGAAAAAATGGGAAAAGCACTTAGCATTTGGATTGAATAATATCATTAAGCAAAACTCGCTTAAAGTTTATAATTACCTTAAAGAAAATAGACAACCATCTGTGCACCCAGATTTTCTAGCAAGTAAAGGCTGAATCGAGAAGTTTAAAAATTGTTTTTCACTTTATAACATAAAAATTCAAGAAGAAATTGCATCGACAGATCATGAAGCTTGCCAAGTCATATCTAGAAAAATTAAAAAAATTATTGAAGATCAAGGATACACGGCGCTTCAAGTTTTCAATGCTGATTAAACCGGGCTTTGGTGGAAAAAAATGCCCAACCGAATATACTTATCAAAAAATTAAAAAACAGCACTCGGATTCAAGGTATCAAAAGTTCGTTTAATTTTACTTTTGTGAAGTAATACAATACTTCGGTGGAATCTATAACAAAGCCCATGGTAATTTATAGATCATTTGATCCCCGTGAACTAAAAGGCGTAACTAAATAAGTACGGTCGAACGTACTTAGTTGCCTAGGAAATCGCTAGAAGCTCTTTCTCTACAGTAGAGTGATTTTGCTCCGTGGCTTTTAAGGTTCTGGATGCGTAGCATATAGCCTTATCTTTACCCGTGGTGTAAAAAAATAAAATAAAACAGGGCTTAACAGACCTAAAAACTTTTAGTTTCTTTCTTCTCCGTTTTAGTAATGGGAAAGTCCTTACCCTTATTTGAGTGAAGAAAAATTATCTTAATTTGAGTGATTAAGGTACTCGAGTACGTACATGCATTTTGTATTTTTTTTTTGCATTTATGAAAAGTATAACGGATTTTGTTAAAATTTTATAATTTAAAAACATTCTTGTAGTAGCTGAAACATACAAAAAGAGACGTCTAAAAGTGTAAAAGGTACCCTGTTTATTTTTGTCCGGATTTTATTTGGCTCCATTGTTCTTATCAATATGACCCAGAAAGCGATTTTTCTATGTAGAAATTTCGATTTGCCTAATTGATTTTCCTGAGTCTATTGAAAACATATTTTAAGCTTTCCATATGCTCTTGAAGCGATGTCGAAAAACGATTATATCTTCCATGTATATCACAAGCACGATTTGCCTTGCATAGTTCACCAAAGTTATTGTCCATGGCTCTCGGGAAGGTCGGTCGGCGCATTCTCACATATTTGTGGTGCCCATAGTCTACAGATAAAGCCATTTCAGGAATATCCTCCTTCTTAATCTCAATCTGGTGAAAACTATTGTAGATGCTAGATCCAACGTTGAAAAATACAGATATTTTCCCAATTTGTTAAGAATGTCTGTAATGTTCGCTAGCGAATCCCGATCGTATATTGTTTTTTCATTTAGTATGCGATAGTCTATGACTAATTGCCACTTGACCTTGCCGGTTGCATCTATCTTTATCGATACGGTCCATACGGGTGAGGAACAAAGAGAGAAGCTGGGACGGATAATTCCATCGTGTAAGATTTTGTCTATTTACTTCTTTAATTCGTTTTTATAGGCGAAAGGACAGCGGTTACTTTATGTGAAGACGGGTTTATTATCTTTCAGATTTATTTCATGCTTAAAGTCATTGATAAGTGGCAATCGTTGTTCTGGTGTAAGAAATTGATCTTGAGATTGGTGACAAAGTTTAGTGATAGTCGTTTTTTTTTTTCTCAAAATTGAAATGTTGGACTCTTGCGCTTCATCCAATTCTTGTATATGGCAATGGTTAGATTCAACTCGATACGATTTTTTAGCAGGACTACTTTAATCGGTCGTTCGATTGCGAATGTGTTTTGTTTAATGTTGTAGTTAGCGATAGGAGTATACCAATTTCTACTGTGGTATATTTATTCGGAGATAATTAGATTTCTGTTGATCATATAGTTGGCGTCACACACATATATATATATATATATATATATATATATATATATATATATATATATATATATATATATATATATATATATCACCATTTGCCACATTACTTTGTGGATCAGGAAAGGATAATGGTGCTTCCTTTCCGTACTGTTCCATTTGTTGGTCCTCAAAATTGGTCTCAGTATTAACAATTTCTTGGGTCTCCAACTTAGGGGTCCCATTGATTGGAATTGATAAATATTTGGGTTAGTCTTATTATAATGCAATTTATTTACTGGGTATTCAACCATGTCGCAATGTGATATTCAGTTTTTTAACCTTCTTTGGTGGAATGGTCTGTGATTAATAGTGAGGTATTCGATTGCGGATAGAAATTTATATTTTAAAGGATAGGTGGCCCACTTGGGTAGTTATTCTGTTGAGGATTTACTGGTCATGATGAAATAGGTCTTTGTAGAATGAAGTTTGCACTCATGTTTGTATCTTTTTTCATGTACGACATGTTTTGCTCCGTCATGTAATTACAAAAAGCTTCTGCTAAGCTATGAGGTTGCGTAACTCGAATCGTTGAAACTAGGGGATTTTTGAGGCCTACAAGGAATGTATTAAGACACATTTTCTGATATAGAACTTTTTTTGCTTCCACCACTATACAATTGTGTTCATTAAGTTTATTGAGGTTGATAATAGTACTCCGGATAACTATTATTTTGGCGAAATATTTTTAGAACTCTCTCACGAGATCTGTTTCTTTTCGTTTGTCCGCATAGCGTGATTAGGTTATCTTTAATGGCGTCACATTCTAACGGTGATCCGTACATCGTCAGTACTTACATACGCACTCTTTTGAAAAAAAATTCCGTCGTGTTAAATTACATGATCTAGGGAGCCAATTCTGATCACCGAAACGAGAGAGTACACGACCAGGAAATATCTCGTGTAGTAATTGAATTGTTTCACGGTCTATATGGTATGACGCACCGTCTTCTTGAACCAACATATACTCCACATCAATATCATTCAATTTAGGCAGATGGAACTCGGTTATCATATCGCGATATCAAACACCAGTAACAACCTAAGATCCGCACCAAACAGTGTCACGTTGTGGATGGATTTGTTTTTCGACAATCATATGTAGGTTCTCTGAACCGCAAATGCGGCAATATTGACGATTAACAAGCCATCAATATGGAAATGAGCTTTTGCGCTTACGATTATTTTGCTCGAAAAATCTTTCACTTGTTGTTGCTCAGTAATTCATTCAACAAACGTTCTTCGCTGTACATGGTCATTAGGCTTTAGTTCTTGGGTCAATTGAACTTTGTAAGCATGGAGACGCAGATCTTTAGTGAGTATGCACTGTACAGAACTTCTTAAAATTTGCAATTTTTGTCCATGTCGCCGAATCGATTTTCCTGGACTTTACCAACACTCTCACGCACTGCTTCGATATTATCATTTGAATGGCTTGTTATTGGACGGCCAGTGTGTTTAGCATCATCATCTGATTCAGTCGCCTTGCATTGCCCAATTGTCCTCTTCACAGTTGACGAATTTAAATCAATATCCCGACCATATTTTGTACGAAATTTGCGAACTGTAGCAGCCACAGCAGCCTGTGCATTCGTTAGGCATATACCGTTATATCTGCCAAACTCTATGAACGGAGAAATTTATGGTGACATATGAGCATAATTCCGATACCTAATCTCACAGAAGCGAATATTAAATCAGCTGGGGGGGGGGTCTCTTATCCCCACTGTCAGGTAATTTTATACTTAAAATTTGCTGGGTGTACGTGAGATTGTTTTTATTTTGCCGGGATGGAATTTGCTTTTCTCCATATTTTTTTAATTTTTCGGGCTGAAAAGCCTTTTAATGAATTTAGCGGAGAAACACACCTAAATTTTAAAGGCGTTTTTCGGGATGGTTTTCGGGTCAGCTTCACATACGTGATGGCTGGTTCATAGAACGATATATGAACTAGAAGATATTGTTCAGGAACATTTTAGTATTTAAGCCAAATAAATACAAACGCTTGATAGAATTTTACTAACCTTTTCACGATTACTATATTCGTGTATTTGTGTAGCTACACTTTACGCAAATTTATGTAGCTACACTTTTCGTTATTTTTTGTGTAGGTACACTTTTTATAAATTTGTGCAGCTACACTTTTCGTTAAAGATCTCACTCCAATCGAGAACATCGGACTTGTTAATTTTTCAGCTATGGTGACGTGCAACGTCTCATTTTTTTCGTAATTCTTTGCTCTATAGCCACAAATAGTGAAATTTAGTCAAACAGGATAGGCACTATTTTAACAATTAGGCGGAACTCACAAGTTTTAATTTTTTTGAAAGAAACATTCCGAAAATTAATTTTCTACTAGGTCAACCACCTTTATTATCATTTCGTTGGATTCGGCATACTCAAAAATACTTAGAAAATATTAAACTGGCTTAACTTGAACGAACGGAAGCGAAAGGTAGGAACAAACGTAACTAAAGGTCTTTTTATTGTTTTTTTGCAAAAAATCTAATTTGAGTGACCCCTAATCGCGGCCCGATGGACCTGAAAATTTGCATGAGGTCATTTCTAATAGAAACGAAAATTTTTAGCCCTGAGCCCGGTAGAAAATCAGACATGAGGAAAAATGGGTCGTCCTAATGGACATGTATACAAACTCGAGTCATTTGTAGTGCAATATAAGTTTACAATGTACTGTAGTGTTTTACAATGTGATGGACATCGATCGCTAAAAAATATATCCGCGATCCCGAGTTCAAATTCCAATTTTTAGCTCTTATAGGATATTGCCGGTGAACATGTTAATTCTTTCCTCTAAATCTAAATCATTTTATAATCTTGCGACCTTTTATATCTTATTATGTGAAATGTTTGATTATGATGTTCGAATATCTAATAAATCATCGTTCGATTTATATTGATATGAATTTAACCGTGGGATAAAATTTGGACCCCTTCTATCATCAACTCGTATATCGCTTTGATTATCTTTGTTTAATTTGATCTGTTTCAATTGTATTCAAATCAAATCAAACAATAGATTGATATGGTTTTATAAAATTTCCAGACAAAGTTCTTTGCGAGAATCTGGACCATAACTCATCATTAGTTACAATCAGTCTATAATAGATATTAGATCGCGATCTTTGTAACCTTTTGAAGATAAGTTCCTACTGTTTATATACTTTCCTTTTTATTGATCGTTTATTGAGGCGAGTTGTACGATATAAAAAGAAAACAAGTTGAACGAATTTTAATCAACATCTCAAACATCTGCCTTATATGTTTCCATGTATACGCGCGCGCACAGGTACCGATGTGCTATGGTGTCGTCGTTTTGGGGCGATTGTATATAATTCGCACGGTGCGCGAGTCGTATCATTGTATATATGTAGAAGATTAATGGCACACTCTATTTATGTAAACATAAGAAGAAGTAGAAGAATAAGGTGGAATTGCTGTTAATTTTCTGTTGCCTCACTCTACTTACCAAGAAACGGATCATTAAATGCTAATTAAATTCAAATGTCTTGTGTAATTTTTAATTCTTCAGTTTTATAGATCGTATTCAACTGATTATGTAATTTAATATTTATTGTTATCTGTTTTTTGTAATTTATATCCAAAATGATAATTTCTTATATGAATTCTTTTGGCTTCTTCTTCCCGGGATACTTTATTTCTTATATAAATGGATAAAACCTTAAGAAAAGATAATTAATATTCATGTTAATGGTATAAAGTGGATATCTTCTTGGTCTTTCATTATTATTATTGTGATTACCAAAAACTCTTTCGTTTAATTTCGGTTTGAAATTGGAAGACATGCGATGCGGTCTTTTTCGAAATTAACTGGATACGTGTGGCATTGTTCGTATTCGTTGTTTGTCTTAAAACTTTATTATGCATATATATAGGAGATTAGAATCTCTAAGGTAATATAATTGGTAGTTACCGCATAAATACGTCAAAATTATTTTTGTTCAATAATTAGACATCATATATACGAGGTTAGATCCACCAAAAAAAAAAAATTGTCATACGCGCGCGCCATAAAATAAAACCGGTCACTGTACCGTGTGTGTAATTTGCACACGTACAACCGTGTACATGAAAATAATTAATGCGATTATTAAATTTAAACAAAATTTAATTAAAAAGCATAAATTTTATTCGTTCTGGATTTATTATTGTAAATCCCGCCTATATATGTTATTGATAAACCGAGCACAAAGTACGTACAAAAAATTGTTCAAGACCTTAAAAATTACAGTACAGGTGGATAATTAAAAGAAAATTGTATTTTTATTCAGCAAAATGTGGTTTTTGGAGGTTTTCAAAATAACTTTAATTACGTTGGTTGAACGACGAGTTAAATGTAACCAAATAAAAATCGGGTGCCTCTAGTCAAAATGCGACATAAAAAGTAAATTGATATCACTTGAATGTATCAAGGCACCTACATCAGGTACTTGTATATATGTACCAGTCCCAGGGGTATAATAAAATCGGGTGTATAAATAAATAGTTAACAATTGTTTATATCGTGTAGAAAGGTCCAGACATTACAATGTATATACATTTTCTTAAGACCAGAAGTTGAAAGAGAACGGTTTTTGAATTTTATTTTATTTTTGAATAATTCCCAGTATGTGTCCCAGCCATATTTCTTTAAAAAAAATGTTGAAAAGAATTTTTGTATTGTTTTCGAAGTACAAGACTCCAGTGGATATTTCATCTTATTTGAATATAAATAAACATAAAAATTAGCTTCTCTTACGGATGGATTAGAATAATAGAAAATTCCAGTAGTAATTCATCAATTTTGATGTTATAATATTAAAATAAAATTTGGGGATATGATTGAGATTTTAATTTAACATGTTGGCTGGTGATGCCAAATTGATCAATAATTATGTGTGCAAAACTTATTCGAAATTGGTACAAGGTCGTAGCCCTAAAAGCTACTATAGTTCCAAGACTAGTGTGAAAATGTATATATAGCCGAAATGTGTTTACCACAATTTTAATAAATTTCAATTTAAAAAATGAATGAATCGAATACACGACTCTTGAATGATGAAGCGAAATATTAAACTTACCGGACTTTTGGTAAAACTGCCCTGTATAATCAAAAATCATTATTTCTGTTAAAATTTACTAAAAACTAACAGATTTCCATCAAATTTCGCAATGATAATGTATATGAAGCTAGCCCGATACTCTATAACTATAGTGAGAGTTTACTATCCCAGTTCGAAAAAATTTCACTATCGTGACAGTAAACAGTATCATGATATAATGTCATGACATTTATAAAATTCTTGAGAAATTTTAAAATTACTTTTATGTATTTTTAAGATATATTACTATGCTTGGTGGCATAGTCAGACTCTTCATTTATATGAAGTTAGCCCAATATTCAGTTGAAAAGCCCGTTAGCAATACTAAACTATAACTATCGAGAACATTTTATATCTCAGCCCGAAAAAAAGCACTGTCGCGACAGTAAAATGTGACATGATAATCTGCAATGATATTTAGAGTATTCAGCCCGAAATTATAAACATAACTTTTTAGTATTTTTAAACTATCTCTTCGTTTTCCAACAATTGAAATTTCGGGCTGAATACTCTAAATATCATTACAGATTATCAAGTCACATTTTACTGTCGCGACAGCGCTTTTTTCGGGCTGGGATATAAAATGTTCTCGATAGTTATAGTTTAGTATTGCTAACAGGCTTTTCAACTGAATATTGGGCTAGCTTCATATAAATGAAGAGTCTGGCGATGGCACCAAGCATAGTAATATATCTTAAAAATACATAAAAGTAATTTTAAAATTTCGGGCTGAAGAATGTTATAAATCATGATACTGGTTACTGTCACGATAGTGACATTTTTTCGGGCACTATAGTGATAGACTAAGTTGATAACACTAAGTTGCCATCGCGATTTTTTCGGGCTGTGTATCGGGCTAGCTTCATATACATTATCATTGCGAAATTTGATGGAAATGTGTTAGTTTTTAGTAAATTTTAGACAGCCCAAACCTAACCTGAAAGCGACAATGCGGAAACTTAATTAGCATTAAGTGATTGACCACTATGAGTCTAGCAAGAACTTTCAGCCAAAATAACAGAAAAGATCTATCTGAAATTATCTGGATATAGTCGTTTCAATCTCAATTCACAGGCGATTCACGAGCACTTGACATATACCGTCGCTAAGTGCTCGTGAATCGCCTGTGAGAAGAGAATCAATCAACCGTATCCAGATACTTTCAGATATAATTTTTCTACAAATCTCTCAGTTTGTAGTCATAAGTTTAACGATTTCGACGTTATATGTCATGTGCTCTTGAATCGCACATGAGGCTCAATTTAATAGACTATATTCTAAGTAGATCCCGATAAAATTCGTCTCAAGCGAGTATTTTTGATTTTTTTGAATATATGACCTATTTAGGTTTTTGCTTTAATGTTTTATCAGTAATAAATTTGATTTTGTTACTTTAATAAAATTTTAAAAGCATCGCCATTTTATGAACATTTTATTAACACTTATTATTTGCATGTGATTCAAATTTGCTTTAAAGTTATAATTTGCGTATATTTTGTGTCATGACAGAAGTTGTATTGCCATAAGTAAAAAATTAAAATTTCGGGCTAGCTTCACGGAGGTGCAATCATATCTCAATCAATGGAAAAAAACAATATGAAGTTGGATTCCGAATAGTAAATTCGCCTGGACTGTTCATCGGAAGTAGCAGCTCCTTAAAAGGTTTTCCGTTTTTTGCAAATATTTTGAAAACAATAGATAGTAAATTAAATTTCAAACAAAATTTGTTCGGAACCGTTTTTAAATTATTTCCGGAAATTACGAGATTTAACAATAAAAAACTTTATTTCACCAAAATTTGAGTTAAGGAGCTGCCACTTCCGATGGACCGATTTCTGCCAAAAATAACTGGGACGCTACGAATAAAAAGTTTAAACATAAGTGTAAAGTTTAGGTGTAAGTTTCTTTTCGACCAATCAGTCAATATGATCATTACCGAACTTACTCAGTGTTTTGCCGTATTGTCTACACCGCGTAGGTAATTAATATTCCACACGTGTAGACAATGTATTGTTAGCAATTATCAAAATTCTGTTGTTTCCTTGTAATTCAAACCATTTCAAGATTTAGTCCGTTCTTTCTTCACATTGAAAAATATGGCCCATAGCTCTTATATGGTATAGTGAAGCACGTTTATGTTTATGTTACGGTTAAAGTGTGAAACCTTTAAATAACAAAGTTAAACATTTTTCAAATGGTTTGCACGATAAAAAATCGATTGTAAATAGAGTCTATGTTGGAAGGATTAAATGGTGGAAGGGAGGTGCAGGAACTTGCCACATGCTAACCAATAAAATGGTAAACCATTAAACAATTTTGAGACAAATAATGACCATACGAGTACAAATTCCTCGGGTTCATAATCCTAATAAATACCAAAATATGGCCGAAGGCTCATTAGAGCTGGTCGTCAGACCTTCCTTCCTTCTTGTGGGTCATTTGAGAGACCTGCTTGCTATTTAGTTCTATAACTTCCTCAATGTGGACAATTTAACTCAAGGAGCTCAATATTTATTATTTTGTTGGGCCAGAAGCAGCACCTTGGTATTCTCCTAAGACATTTATTTACAAACTCCTATAGCTTATTATTGATCGTATGTGTACTCTTCCAGGTATCGCAACCATACAGCAACACTGATTTCACATACGAATTAAACATTGTTAGTTCTTCTTGGTACTTGCGGAATTGGACAGATGTGTTTCAGACTTTGTGTAACATGTTCAATGTTATTCTGGCTTTGTTGATCTGCTTCTTTATAACTCTTCATCTGTGCCACCCTTTTTCGCTAACCAACGATTTCATTGTTGTGTTGAGCCTTATCGCCTGGTTTTCCTTATATTTATTTTGAGGCCAACTTCTTTAGCTAGATCTGAGTACGTGCAGTGGTGAATTCCATTCATTAGACTGCTCAATGAAGATGCGTTTTGTTTTAATGTTATCATATTAAGTCGGTGTAACTTCGCCTTGGTCTGAAGTCAGCTTGTTCCTTTCTTAATTTCGGTTGACTCTCGGTTCGATTAAGTCACGTTGCTTGAGAATCGTTATTGATTATTGCACACGCATTGATTGATGCAGGACACGCATGTTTTGATCTGAGGGGTTTGCGTCAAAATTCTTGGTACCCGACGACCCGAGTATGTTGGTAGCTGTTGCTCTACACTAATGGCTGCTTCTTCAATTGCCTCGCAGCATTTGTTTATTTTACCCGGCATCTTTTAATCTGTCGGTGTTTCGTTTCTTCTGATTTGTCTTGATGTGTTTTACAATGACAGGTTTAATTTTGAATTGTGATATTTTATCAGTTGGTGGTCACTGTAAATGTGTGCACCACTCGTTGCCCTGACGTCTTGTAATGACTTGAGCAATATCTTGTTGGTCATTACGTGGTCTATTTGCGTGATCTTTGGTTCATTACATATTCTACTTCAGGTGATGTTCATATGCGTATATTTTTGGGTGGAAATTTGCTGCCTGCTCTTAAGTATCTGGTTTGTACGGACGTATTATTGCACACAGAGTCTATATTGCTTGTTTACCCATATGATGGTCCATCAGGTTGGTTTTATTTGTTCCAATTTTTGCATTGAAACCTCTGCTGCTTATATTACTTTGATCATTTTCTTGTGTGTCCTTCGTGATTGTGGCTTGTAGGTTCATAGAACTCATCCTTGGTTGTTTCATCTACGTCTTTTGTTGAATCGTATCAATATTAAAGGTTGTGTTTGCTTCTTTGGATGGAATTCCGTTACGATGCACGATTATTCTGCAGGTTTCTATTCCATTAATGCGCCTCTTGCGTGCACACCCTTTTATTCATTGCATCCAGAGAATATATTAAGTAATTTCGTTTGTTTTTATTTCACCACCGGTTTCTTATTTTATCTTTTTGCAATCTGTTCTGAGCGACCTCCACATTGCATAGCTCCATGCCAACCTAAAAAATAAATAGTACTGGCCTGAAAGGCGGGTCGGCCCATTTGAGTTATGCACTCCGACCGGAGTGTTCTTTTCCTCATATAGTTGTGTAGTTGTGTTCCTTTTTAAGATCTGATGATGAAAATTCCCTGTTGCGTCCTGCCCCCTCCCCCAATATGGTGTGGTTCAAACCCGGTACATCCCGAGCCAAACTCCAAAACTTTAAAAACTGTGTCTCGTTCGGTCGGCTACCACTGTTTTATAACAGTGCACTGAGGTTGAACATTTTGTTTCTCTTCTCTCGTGTTGCTAAGCCTTCACGTTTAAGATAGGCTTTTTATTTCAATTCCGATTCGTGTCTGTCTGTGATATATCCGAGTGTCGGATATTTGCCGGGTTGCATTATTTATTCTAGTATTGGTTTCTATGATCATTTTGAATACTGATCAAAGAATGATTGATCTATTGAATCCTAGCCAGCTTCCTGGGCTTCTGAGTAAGGTATACTGGCCAGGGGAGGGGGAATGAGGTTTCGTTCCATTTCATTATTCACTTTTTTCTATCATGTTCCAAGCGATCACTCGACCTTGTAATAATCCAAGAAATGATTGCTTGATATTGGTACTTAAGTTATTGTTGTTTTAACTATCTCTGCCACTCGCCCTTAACTCCAAGAAAGAGAACTCCAATGAAAAAGGATCAATGAAAAGGATGCAAACATCGATTCATAATTAATTGGTTAATCTCTGGGACAAATCGATTCCTAAGCTAGCGATGAGCAAAATCGATATCGTTTACATTAAAAAACCCCTACCTGTATTCTTATTCAAGACAAGTTCATCTTCACAGCTATCAGAAATGTTTAGTCTGAAAAACCATGTTATCTGTAAGAAACGACTTTTTTTGTATTTAATATTGATCAAAATCCAACCACCTTGTAGTAACCCCAACTACGTTGCTCAAAAACGGGTGTGAAAATCAGAAATGTTGGAAATGTTGCTGACAGACGGCACTGCGAAACCATAGCCGAATTTGATAAATCGCTTATGGTTGTGCCAACATTGAGGACATCGATTGACCAAGATTTTCAATTTCACTTATTTGTTTTTTAAAAATTGAATTTTAAATGCCAAAATATAGGTAAAGTCCAATTTAAACTGGAAAACTAAAAGATGACGACTTCTTATAGAAAAACAATGGAAAAAATAACAAAGAAGTAAGAATCTAAATTGTCTACATATTCTACCAATTCTCGACATTGTCCTTACTGCTTAAATTTTGAAAAGCTGATCTAAATCTAATTTAGAATATTTTAGTTCAATCGTTTTTCTCGTAAATGACATACTTTTCAACATATTGTAAACAACTAAAATGTCCCTATGTCCATCTTCCGGTTTCATCTGGTTTAGACAGATCACAGATCAGATCGGTGATTAAAAGGAACAAACTACGACCACCTATCGACGTGAAAAACTCATGGGCCGACCAATTTTCCATGTCCAGTACTAACGTAAATCGGACCTATAGCCGTACGTCTTTGATTTGACATAAGTGCATAAGGTAGGACGGGAACAACAAAACGCGAAAGAGTTATGAGTGTCTCGGCCCCAGAACAGATTGCAGGGATTAACAATTTAAAAAAATAAATTTAAAGATTAAATGTTCAACCAACATGGGTTGACCTTGTTGCTTTTCTGAAATTTTTGCAGGAATTTTCGCTTTAGAAATCAAGCGTGGTGTACACTATATATTAGGTGTGCAAGTAAAAAGTCGGCTCTGAAATTGATTACATTAAAATATGAATGCATTCAAACCGCCCACCATTTTGGATATATGTAGCTTACTCATTGCTGTTTTTATGACATAAGTTCCAGTCATTTACAATGAGTGGGTCATTCAACAGTAAAAAAGTAATTTGCAAAATTTCGTGATGGCAATTTTAGTCTGGCCGACAATCCACGTCCAGTTGCAGTACAACAATTTGAAGACGAATAACTTAAAGTTTTACTGGATGAAAATCCGTGTCAAACTCAAAAAGAGCTTGCAGAACAGTTAAGAGTTACTCACCAAGCAATATCATTTTGATTGCATGCAATGAGAAAATACAGAACGAAGGAAAATGGGTTTCTCATAAACTGACTGAAGAGTTGACATCTGCATGAATTTGCTTTTTCGGTGCAAAACAAAGAATTTTTTGCACAAAATCATTTAATCATCACGGGTGAAAAGTGGATTTAATAAGACAATCCTAAACCCAGAACACCATGGGTTGATCCATTCTAGCCATCAACATCGGTTCCAAAAATGTATATTCATGCCAAGAAAGTGTTATTGTGTGTGCAAAATTGATCAAATTAAGTGATCCTCTGGAGGAAAAAAGACCATTTACGGGCGAAGGAAGGTGGAAGGAATTGCTGCATGACAACGCTCGTCCACATACAGAAAAATCAACCCAGGAACTTATCTTCTCCTTAGGCTGGGGAGTTTTACAGCATGCGGTGTATATCCAGACTTAGCTCCCTCTGATTAACACTTATTCAGGTCGATGTCTCCAAATTTACTATACTAGCGGATCCGACAGAGGTTGTCCTGCCGAACGTTGGTTTCGGCTTCCTGGCCGTTAATAGCAGGATTAATGGGTTCAGCAAACGCTTTTTAAATATTCAAATTTTCGATTATCTACCGGTTTGGCATTTCAATCGATTCGTTTCGTCATTGTATGATTTGCTGTTGCCCAAACCAAAATTAAAAAATTAGAGCATTTTCTCGATATTCTCCCAAATTCTCGTGTCATGGCCGGGCGGTATTTGGTGGTTGTCGGCAGTAAAGCAGTACTTTTCGTGAGTTGAAGGTAAGTATAATAATGTGATTGCAAAAAATATATTGCTGTTGTTGTATGTGTAAATGTCTGCTCGATCGATAGATTGTGGCTGTCACTGGATTTCTCTGTTTGTTGTTGAACTGATATCGATTTTCTCCTTTCCAAAATATCAATGGATATTGAAAAGCATCGTAGGAACTATGACTGTCTTGAATTGTCTGCACCGTATTATCTCTGCTTTAGAACCGTATATCTCGACGTTTGTATGCTTCGCCAACCATAACAACTGTAACTTCATTAACGGTTGGTGCATTGTATCGGTCTGCATGCTCTCCAGATAGTACTTTGACTGCGTTGTTGACGATCATGTTGTTATCGTTTTGCAGTCTGTTTGAAACGGTATTGAACAACTGGACTAACTGGTTGTGAGCAGAATTGCAAAAATTTCGAATCAGCATCAGACATTGAGATTAAAGAAGCAGTTTGATGATATACCTGGACCTGAATCTTAAACGTTGATTCAAAATTGCTACCATCCTCATTCTGAACGATTTTTGTTGCTCAAAATGATGTCATTTTCTAGAGTTTTCAGTAGTTCTGGTGGCGAATTCAATGGTGGAAGTACAACTTTTCCAGGCGCGCAGCAGAAACCGGCTGATTCACCTGTGTTTTTGAATGCATGACAGTGTTGGCATTCTTTGTCCATAGTGATGATGAACGTGTCAATGCGCGAGGTACTTGTAGGCACTGTCGTTTATGCGTTCTCTGTGTGTGGTGGCTCGCTGACGCACCTATCTTGGCCTCAATGCATTAGTTCGACGGCGTTCGTTGCGTTGCTGCGTCACTTCCATTTGCACGTGTGTTTACAACCTGGTTGCATTGCCCGTCAATTGATCTTCTGCCATTCTATTTATTTTCGCAAATGTGATAAATGGAATTTCAAAACACAGCGAACCGAAACTGAAATGTCAAAGAATTTGACATCAGCGCCACCTATAGTACACAAACATAACTATAAATTATTCTCAGAAGGTTTTAACGGTCAATTATTCATGAACTTATGATTTTTTTCGTTTTATAAAATATTGGGGAGTGGTGAGAGTGAAATTTTTTGGTTATGTGTTCTGATATGCGAACAATATTAACCAAAAAAAATTAAAAAAAATAAAAATAAAAAAAAGTTCCTAAACCCCGATCGCAGCGCCACCTACCGGGTTCAATTGTGAATCTAAACCATCTAGGAACTCACTCAAAATTTCATCAAAATTGGTCCAGCCGTTTAGGAAGAGTTCAGTTACATATATACACGTACAGAAGAATTATATACATATAGAGTGAGAGCGGGAGGGGGAGGGGGGGGGGGTTACATTTTTTTTCGTATTATATGTTCTGATATGCAAAAAATCTTTAAAAAAAAACAATTTTCATCAGAAAATAAAAAAGAATTCTTAGAACTCGATCTAAACAATCCATAGGGACCCACTCAAACTCACTTAGGAAGAGGTCAAAAGAATTATGTATATAAAGATTAGGTGTATGACTTAATTCTTACAGATTTTTCAGCTAATTAATTTTATATAAAAAATTAGACAACAACGAATTTATTTTTGAAAATATTGTCCATCGTTTTTTATGACTGTGCGCCATCTCTCAGGTAACATACGAATGCCGTTGCGAAAGAAACTTGCAGGTTTCGACGCTATAAAGTCATCGACGAATGTACGCACATTGTCCAACGTTTTGAATTATTTATTCACTTAGGCGTGCTGTATTAACCGGAACAAATGATAGCCCAATATGCCGCATGCGGGAGAAGAGGGTCTTCTGAGTCACGCGAGCAACGTGAGGTCGAGCGTTGTCATGCAGCAGTATGACTTGTCTGATTCCTTGCACAGTTAATGACCTTTTCTGATCAAGTTTCTCGCTCGGTTTGTTCAATTATCCAGGAGTTTCCAAGAGTTCGTAATAAGAACCCTCTTCATGTGCCACCAGATACACAGGAAAACCTTGTTTAAGTGTTTCGGCGTCAATGAACTGGGTTGTCCGAGATTTATCGACTTTTTTCGTTTAGGATTCTCGTAAAAAATATAATTTCCATCACCCGTCACAATTTCCCACAAGAAATCATTTTTTTTACCGGGCAAGCAATGAAAGGCACGTGTTCATATGTGACCTAGGTTGTGTTCGGTCGAAACAGGTGGGACCCATCTTTCAAGTTTTCGAATTTATTCCATTTGGTACAAACTCTTGGAAATAGTTTTTTCGGTGACTCCTAGCTGAGCTGTAAGCTTTTGTTGCATTTGTGTTGAGTCATCATCCAGTAGAGGTTGCAATTCCGCATCTTCAAACTTTCGATGCTGTCCAGGGTACGGCTGATCACTAAGATCGAAATCACCACTTCTATAACGTTTGTACCAATAGTGACACGTTTCATAAGACACAACGTCGGCCCAAAACCACTACAATTTCAGTTCCGTTCATTCTTTCCTTGTTGAAATTCGTAAAGAATACACTGCCGAATGTGCTGTTTATCAGTTGCCATCGTGAACTCTGCTATTCTTAGAGATTATGTAACTCACATAGACTTGTCGCTGAAAGAGAATTTTTTAAATTTTGAGGGGTTACCAAAGCTGTAGAAAACATCACTTTAGTTACTCAGTATTACTACTGAGAGGCTATTACCCATTCCGTTTGAGCTCTCACAGAGATGATCGAATTAGTTTAGGTTAGTATTCAACAGTTTTATGAGAAGTGAAAATCATTTAGCAATCACAACATATATACAAAAAATATTATTTAGAACATATTTCAATAAAGGCATCAAGCGCCATGTCAAAGAATAAAATAAATTTAAATTTTACGATACATTTTTATGCAATCCGGAAACTATCAAGAAAATTAATACAAAATCCTAATCGAGGTCCATGGAATGATGATGCCAATTATGAATTTTTTTTTTGTTAAATACCAATAGCCTTGACTGACTGCATCGAGCCATGATCCAATTTAATCGATTTTTTTACGATTTGTGTCTCGAGTCGATCTATATTAGCTATATGTTGTTATGCATAGTAAATTTGCTGCAAATAAAAAATGCATCGTGCGGTAGGTAAAATATTAGTGTACTAAAAGATTTAGGAGGGGGGGGATTCAAATAAAATCAAAATTCAATTAGTTAATATCGACGAGTCAAACGAAAATGCCAAAAGATCCACCTTTTTGTTGTTTAGTGTTATCACATAATTAAAAATCCTATACCGCTGGATTTAGAAAATTTTGGTTTGTTTGCAAGACCGAAGTAATTAGTTCGCTAAGCATATTATTATAAGATTTGGACTTCTTTTGTTATTTTTTGCTGTTCGGTCGACCACCCAGAACTATTACAAATTTTATAGAGTTGTGGTTTTGGGTTAACCCGAAACAACACAACAAAAACATAAATTTAATATCCACCTCCTTTTTGTGTTGCGCGGTTAGACCTCATCTTCATCAAAGTCTTGTTACGGGAATTGGATTATTTTTTTGTTTGTGGTATGTTAATAAGTGTACGAAGTGCGGTTGATGGATATAACGACCGCTCGACGCAAAGAATTTTAATTTATGTATGTACAAAACACGGTGCATATTTATTCTATATTACTGTTATATGTGGACCACACGCAGAAATTGTACCAAAAAAGGATCCCAACAAGTAGCTAACAACAGTGCGGACGCCTAATTGCTTTATAAATAGATCCTGGTACTAAATATAACAAATATTCGTTCTAATCTGCTACAAATGAGGATACAATTTTACTCCAAGCCACGATAGCAACATAATTAATCAAGTGACTTCTTCATATCTCTGCATATATTACTCTAAGACATTGAATATTATTAATTTGTGAAGATAATGGCTGTTGATAGCCGACCACTTGCTGTGTTATGAGTATATCAAATAACAAAATGTATGTCAATTAATAATTCGAGCGATTAACGATTATACAAAAAAAAAAAATTAAAACGTCTAGCCGCGTCAACGTCACAACGCACGAATATAAGAAAACCTGTCATCAAATACAATTATGATTATAATAATCATCACATGATTAAAATAAAATTAATTTCGGTTTGAAATGTTTATTTTTAAATTAAAATTAATAGACGAAAATAGTTTTGGGATGACCACCCCAGGGAATTTCTGTGTACCTCTTTCGTTTAATCGTTTTCTACATCATCACGATTTTCTTATAAAAATATTTTATTGTCTTTCTCAGATCTTTCCAACTATCATCTACAGCAATATATAGAAAGTAGTTTAAGTATGTTGTCATAATTTAATTTGAATTTAATTTGTTTATTTTTCAAATCTCTTGCTGTCTTTCGACTTACCTTGCTGTACTCGTATATATCAAAAAAGGATATAAATCATTAGAGATAATTTTATTGGATTAAAATTAAAAATACCAACAACAAAATATTCGTTTTAAGATAATTTGTGTGATGGCATTTTATTAGTGTGGCGTCTTGAGACGAGAAATTTGTTTTTAAATAAAATATTTTTTAAGTAGTAAACGTGATATGATAATTTAGTAGTTTAAGATATGTCGTTTTAAGCTGGACTTAATCCTCATATATGCATACGAGTATATCGTTTAAATATACCAAACATTTAATTAAATTGTTTTCAAAAATAATAATGATCGGGCTATATTATTGTCGCTTATGTCCTCTTATTCGAGGATTTCGGTCGACTAATTATGATGTTGGGTTTTGAACTCTTTGCCACTGTTTGAGATATATTTATCACCATGCAATGAAAATTGCAACAGTTTGTTCAAAAGTTGTTCAATGGCTCGTATCTTTCTATCACGAAAATTGCCACATATGGTAAAAAACATTTAATGAAAATGTTTTTTTTTTCGAGAAGACTTCCTTATTAATACAATGAATGTGTGGGGAAACATAGATATTAACTAGTAGGATTATCTAAGAATTCAATGTGACATTAAGTGTGTGAAGCTATTGCAGTGTTTCATCTCATGGAAAATAAAATTGTTCATCATTCTACACCAATTTCATCTAATTCAAAAAATTTTAAAGGGTCCATTAAGTAGAACCCCAAGAACGGAGCAAGAGTTGAAAAAAATAGGCAAGCTACCGGACTGTGTTAAAGAACTACAAGTTTTCGACGGAAATCCATTGCACGACGTGTCATTAATATATAGTGTAGAAAGCATTTAAAAAGATTACGAAATAGTGAGGGATATACCCATATATAGAGCCATTTTGCAAACCATAAGACAAAAGATTCGAGGGACGGCGGATGCAGCTCTAATATCCTACAACATTTTTGACGAAAACTAGCGTGCAATAAAAGGATGTTTAGCGTTACACTGTGCAGGCAAAAGGGACGTGCAGACACTCGAGTTCCAGCTAAGCAGGCTGACTCAAGGGAGGAAGAGTGTCGACGAGTTTACGCAACAGTAAATCACCAGTTATCGCTTATAATCAACAAGGTGAAGATTGAAAATTACAACTCACGTACAGAAATCGCGTGTTAGACGTATTTATTCTAGGTCTAAATGGCGATATATCTAGGATGCTGTCCGTTCAACGACCAAATAATAATAAGATAGCGGAAATTTATCAGCGGAAAATAAGAGATTTCGCTATTCGCCGCAAGTGGCAGCACAATCACAAAAGAGAAATTATTTTATTATATAATTAGCAGCGGAAATTTTTTATTCATTTTGTATCTCTTTTTTCACTAAATAAAACATCCCAGCGGAATAAAATATTAAAAGTGATCCGTAAAATGACAAATTGATTGATCTCCGAAGTAAAGGAACTCGGTAAATGAAATCTTGAAATTTAACAATATTCCGTCTTTCAGCCATTCTAAACTAGGCCATTTCACAACCAATACTTTTGAAAATTTAAATATTTTATTAGTTTATTTTCTGTCTTTGGCCAATATCTCAAAATCTTCCACTAGTAACCAATACTTTCGATTATTTATCTAATGGCTTAGGTCATACTGAGACTACCAGGAAAATTTGGGGAAAATTGATGGATTATAATTTTCACTATAAGTTTTTGATTTTCTGCGGCAATATAAGTTATTTTCAGTTTTTGGCCAATATCTCAAAAACTTCCACTAGTAACCAACACTTTCGATTATTTTTATAATAGCTTAGGTTCCATCAATTTTCCCCAAATTTTTCTGGTAGTCTCAGTATGACCTAAGCTTCTAGATAAACAAACGAAAGTTTTGGTTACTAGTGGAAGTTTTTGAGATATTGGCCAAAGACAGAAAATAAACTAATAAAATGTTTAAATTTTCAAAAGTATTGGTTATGAAATGGCCTAGTTTAGTCCAGCATGAAGAGATCCTAGAATTTTGTCCTAAGTTTTGGACCCCTCATCAATACTTTTATCCAAATATTATCGTCATTCTTTTAGAATGGCTGAAAGACGGAAAATTGTTAAATTTCAAGATTTCATTTACCGAGTTCCTTTACTTCGGAGATCAATCAATTTGTCATTTTAAGGATCACTTTTAATATTTTATTCCGCTGGGATGTTTTATTTAGTGAAAAAAGAGATACAAAATGAATAAAAAATTTCCGCTGGTAATTATATAACAAAATAATTTCTCTTTTGTGCTTGTGCTGCCACTTGTGGCGAGTAGCGAAATCTCTTATTTCCCGCTGAGAAATTTCCGCTATCTTATACAGCATCATATCAACACACATATCCACAACATCAGCATCAACAGCCGCAGCACCAAAATTATTAAGTATAACACCACGAGCAAGGCCAGTCCAACAGAAACCGCCAATATCAATGTCCATTGATCAATCTGGCAATACTAGGAGAATCAATTACATGAATTGACCGAACAACATGATCATTAAACCTAAAAGAGAAAGAAGTCCTGATTCGCGTTTAAATCGACATAAGCAACAAAGAATCTTTTACATCGAACAACAAGATGGTGAACAGGAATACCAAGAATATGAAGAATATATTGACAACTACAGCGACAACGAAGATAAAGAAGAGGAGGCGGACGTGCATATCGAAGTAGATTTTATAACAAATGCCTCTCAAGCATACCTTACATAGAATTTAGGACTAACAACAACAAGATCCTAAGACTCCTTGTCGATACAGGCGCGAACAAAAATTGCATAAGACCAGAAATCGCCAGAAATCCTAAATCGCTTGACAACCAATTCAACATCAGCCGGAGGCGACATTAGAATCCAACAAAAATTGTCAATACCGTTCTTAAAAAATTTTGGCAATAACATCATGCTAGATTTTTATGTTCTACCAGGACTAACAACTTTTGAGGGGATAATTGGGAGCATTAATCGACAGAAAAAATAATATACTTACTATAAAACCAGGTATCAAGATCCCACTGAAAGCCAAAACATCAACTCAGGTAAACACCATCGAAACAAAAAACGATCACCTAAATGATGAAACAAAGTCAAAGTTAAGAATGATGCTCAACAGGTACCTACCACTCTTCGGATCCATTGGAGACCTACCAATCATTGAATCGAACGTGAGAGCAGAGATCAAAACAACTACCGACTAACCAATATACACCAAATCGTATTCATACCCAATTAACATGAGAGCCGAGGTGGACCAGCAAATAGACCAACTGCTCAATGACGGCATTATAAGGCCATCAAAAAGTCCTTATAACTCACCCATCTGAATTGTGAAGAAAAAAATGAATGAATCGGGAGTAAAAAAATATCGGATGGCAATATATTACAAAAGATTGAATACAGTCACCGTATCTGACACTTATCCGATTCCAGATATCTTACATACGGATTCCATAACATCAAGATGATGGAAAAGGATATACCTATAAGACGGCATTCTCGACAATGAATGGGAAATACGAATTTACAAGACTACCATTCGGACTGAAAAATACGCCATCGATTTTTCAGAACATCCACAAAATTCTAGATAAGTTAAGGGAAGCAAACCTTCGAGTCCTATCTAGACAAAACCGTCTTCCTAAAACAGAAAACTGAATTCCTTGGCTATTTAGTAACAAACGAGGGAATAAAAACGGACCCAAAAAAGGTGATGGCTGTGCAAAAACTGAGACCACCCGAAAATCTTAATGAACTAAAAAGTTTCCATCATACTATAGGCGATTTATCAAAGCTACCACAAAGGTAGCAAAACCTTTGATAAATCTTACAAGCGGGGAGAATGCACAAATAAAAGCTAGCCAATCAAAGAAAATAAACATACACTTAACAGATGTAACCACAGTATCAGAGTTGTACTTTCCCAGGGTGAAATTGGCACGGATCAACACGTAACTTATATATCTAGGTCTCTCAACAAAATCGAGGAAAACTACGCTACCAATAAAAAGGAAATGTTAGCGATAGTTTGGGCTCTAGATAATTTAAGGAATTATCTCTACGGAGCTAAGAAAATCAGGATTCTTACAGACCACCAGCCGCTGACCTTCGCGCTTAGTAACAGGAATAATAATAGCAAGTTGAAGAGGTGGAAAGTAAGGCTTGAAGAATACAATTATGAAATGATCTACAAACCAGGGGTTACGAACAATGTAGCTGACGCATTATCAAGGCTAAAATTGGAGATCAACGAACTTTTATCATCGAGTGACGAGAGCGTACATAGTGCAGACGAGGATGGACAGCAGCTCATTCCCCATTGCGATGCACCTATAAACGTCTTCAGGAATCAACTAATTGTAACTGAAGGAAACGGAATTTATGCTTATGAAGAACCGCACCAGAACTATCATAGGCATTATGTCTCCTTGTCAGAAGATCAGGCATAGGCGGTGTTTGATTTTGTCTAAATGTTGGAGGAATTGCCGATAGTTAGGGGAGTATTCGTCGCTCTCAATAGCAAAGTAAGTAGAGCGGTTGCTTGGCGGTTTCGATTCCTGGTGGTGACAAAAAGTTGCGACTGGTCGTTTTTAATGTGTTATGTGTTACATTGTGCATTGTCTATATATCTCAAGCCATAGTTATAAACTTTTCTTCATAAATATTTTTTTTTTTTAAATATCTTTTAATATTTTATTGATGATTGTTTGGATACGGTTTGGGTAGACCTGATGGTATTTGGGGGCCATGCTACAGCTCTGGATAGAAATTACGCATTTGCGTGTTATAATTGGCAAATGGCTGCTGTCGTGCCTCGCTATGATTGGTGGAGGTCTAGTGAACTGAGATAGTCGAACATTGGCGTTGACATGGCTATGATGAATACGGTATTGAACATTGTCCAACTTGAGAAACAGGTGTAGCGCCTCTAACAGATCTACTGGACCTCTGATGCTTAACAGTCTTGGTAGGTCATCTTTAAGACTTCCGTCTTAAAGACTTAACTTGTTTAACACCAGTGATAGGTGTTGATACACATGCTGATAAAATTCTGGGATGGAGTATTGCTTTTGAAAACAGCCTCCACCATTTCCAAACCAGTTGTTCTTGATATTTTGGGAACGCCCAATAATTGTTCTCCATATATATGGGAAATAATTATCTGCAAACGATCCATGGTCTCCGTTCTAGATAACACAGAAGTAATTTTCCATCCCAATGTATTGTTGTAAACTTCAAAATTGATTTTTGCTGCTATTTCTACTCTCTCGAAGACGCTTCAGTGTTGTTTGATTCAAAACGAGTTCATCAATAGAATGGCCAAGAATTGCGGCAACGGCGCTGATTAAATGCATTACTGCACGTTCAGTAATCTTCCACTTATCCAAAGCTGACAATATTCTAGGAGTAGTGAAACATTTGCTTCCTCTAGAAGCTCCTTCTCTAGAAGCTCATGTCGTTACCAGAGATTCTTTCGCTGTCACTCTCGGATGATGAAAATAATGCCTATGAGTTTATTTTAATTGGTTTGCGTTTTTTTTCAAGATATTTTCGTTCACGATTCGTTCACTCCATACGTTCCAATTTTCACTTTTCTTTTTTAATTCCACATTTGGAATTTGGCTCCAGCCAAATATCAGGGACGCCCTTTCTCACGCTGCTGCAAGAGGAATCGCTTGTCGTCTTCACTGGTTATCATGGACAGGCATTCGTATGTGTGATATCGAAAATATCATGCAGTTTACTATTAAAGGCAATTTCTCTTTCACGGTAAACTTTTTTCTCTTTCACGGTAAAAAATGGACACTTCCTGAATTGTTAGAGCTGCACTTTCACGAATAGTCCATTTTACAGTACGGTGATTGTAAAAAATGACACGACACTTGCTTTTTTGAGGGTAACTTGGTACCAATAATTTGACAGTGCTCATGGTCAAGAAGATAAATTTGGAAATCTGGAAATTTGCCTTTGTTTTTCATCAACAATGAAACCAATATCCCAGATGTTGATTAATTGATTGACTGATTGGATTGTCAAATTATGCACTATGGGTGAGATTGCCGGATAACGACGGGACTATTCGACCTTGCTACATATAACAAAAGACAAGGATAGGAGAAATAATTTTTTTTAGGACGGAACGTCTTAGTTTCAGGCACCTTACAATTGTACAACCCACAGCGACAACATACCTAGTTCAAATGTAGTGAAAGAAAGAATAAGAGTTATTAAGGTATGTTTGTAAATACCGAATAAATGGAAATAGACCAGGGTGGTTCCCTTTTCTAAACGGGATAGGGATCCGAATGTGGCAAATAATTATCGGGGCATATGTAACTATGTTGAATGCTTTTCTAAAAGTTTTGAATGGAATGTTGAAAGAGTAAATAGAATATTTTATTAATGAAAATAATTTGTTACCAGCAACAACATTCGAATTTCGAAAGAACCACTCTGCAATCGAGTGCGTGGAATAGTTTGTGTGGGAAGTAAAGAAGGATAATATGAAAGCGGTTGCGGTATTCTTGGACATTGAAAGAGCTTATGATTAGGTGGTACTGTACTACTTGTAATTAGAATTACAACAAATTCTCTCGAATTTTGGATTTTCACGGAAAGTGTGTATGTGGATAAAAGATTTTATGACTGAGAGAAAAATTTTTTTGAATGGACGTGGGTATAGGTTGCAGGGAGTTATGAATATGGGGCTTTCACAAGGAAGTAAAATACCTCCAGCTCTGTTTAACCGATATACCAGCGAGACACACCGCATCAACGCAGAAAACCAAATCGTTCTGCAATTTACAGACGATTTTGTAGTGATTGGAAATGATGTGGATAGTAACAGAATTGAACAAGTGAATGCATACAAGTGTTTGGGTATTTGGATTGACAGGCGTATACATTTTGGAAAACACATAGCCATTTTGGCTGGAACCGAAAGGGGATGAATGAGCGGTATCAGCGGTATTTGAACAACAAATTATTGTTTATAAAGATGCAAGTTTGAGTGAAAATGGAGAAGGTGCTAGTATTTTTATGCCTAGCAAGAATGTGGAAGAATCTTTATAGATAGATACAGATAGCAATTTGTTAGCTAAAAAATTCATCCTTTTTAGGGTGAAATGAAATAGTTCAAGAGTACAGAAGGAATGATGCAAGAGACGTACTTCGAACGCTTCAGGTGAATCTGTGGGGAAAATGGGAGAGAGAATTTAAATGGAAAAGTCTAGCGAAAAGAACGAAGTACTCTACACCTCATGATACTTCTTTGAGAACTCACTCCTTTCTATAACGTGCTCAAAGGAGATACGTGAATGTTGCGAACGGTTGAGAGAATCAGGCTGAACCATGGAAATTGGAAGGAATGTTTGTGGAAACGTCAATTGAGTGAGGACAAAGATTGTGTGGAAGTGTGGGGGATGTTGCACATCTGTTATTGGCTAGTGCAAGATACAAACAATTCAGATCCAAGTTGAACATCCTTCGGAATGCAAGAAATGTAAGTGAATCAATGATTGAGGGGGGTTTAGTTTACAAAGAAATATATGAATTTATTAGAATAAGTGGAATAATAGCTTAATACAAAAATAAGTAACAAGCGGCAGATGTGTGTACGGACGACCAGGTTTTCTCAGTAAAAAATTTAAATTATGTAAGAAATTTGTAAACTTGGTTTATGGCAACATGGCTCATTTTTGTGAAGGAGTCAAGCCTAACTGTAGGCTCACCACTACAACCCAGGGCATTACTAGCTGTAATGCCCTGTGTTGCAGTGGTGATCATCGATTTTATTTAATCAACAAAATTTCATTGATAAATTCATTAGAAAAATCTTAAAAACAAGAATCAAATGAAAAATGATCGATAATTAATAAACGAATCACGTTTAAATAAACAAAAGACCCATAGTGCGATCAAACCCATTTTATCATTTAAGCTAATTATCCCTTTTAATTAGTTGACAAATTTTTTTTTCTAGATCAGAAGCCGCATCATCACAGCGCACCACACACAAAACGATTTAAAATTCAATCTCCTTATTAACTTCTTTAAAAACAACATCGATGTATAAGATCAAAGCCGATCCTGTCGTCCGATATACATAATTATTGTATCGATCGGTACAAATTAACCAAAAATAAATATAAAAAAATGGATGGACCGCGCACAAATAAATTAATTTGGAATAAAACACACGAGGAGTGCATTATTAATTATAGGTTGAGGTATATAATACCGCGCCGGTGCACATGAGGGGATTGAACTGAATATTCAATTTTGGGATGACATGATCATCAAAGAATCTTTACAACTATATATTGTATCGCTATGTCATTCATGTCGGTTTCACAGAACTAAATTCATTCTAAAATAAATAAACTGAATTAATTTATTTGGTTTTATTTTTTATGGTTATTAAATTACGAAATATTTCTTAATTAAACAATTAAGACTAGAATATTAATATTTTTTTGTTTTTTTTTTTGGCATAATAACCTGGACGCATTTTATATGCGAGACTTGCATAAAGATAAGATAGGAATTTAGTTTTTGTTTCTCTCTGGGACTAGTTCGATGGACGGATACACTGCGTTATATAAAAAAAAAACCGAAACTGCAGCAGAAGCACCAGTAATTATGAAATAAATTATGAAATATATGACAAGGTTAACTGTGTGGTGCATTCGATGGTGTTCTGTCTTGCATTCATAATCAGCATCGACTTCGCATATTAAAAAAAAATGTGTAACCGTTTTCTTTAAAGATGTAATCCAATTTCTTGTTTTTTCGCGAATTCGCGGTTTTAGTTGTATTTCATCTTGACATTTTATGAAACATATTTTTATCATTTTTATCAATTAATTGCACTTTAATGAAGATATTTTTAATTGGATTTTTAAAATTCGGTATTCTTCTTCTGTTGAGATGTGCGTCTGGTCCAGGTTAACGTAGTTTGTTGGTATTTAACAAACGATATTACTGGTGTGAACTGTTTAGTTATAAGATCATAATTTAGTTGGATCTTGTTTATGCGATTATTGATCTAGATATTCTGATAAATATGAAATTCTTTTACGACTTTCATTTATTCGCGTTATGGTAGAACTCTTTATAGAATGCGATGAAAGACAACTATCTACCAAAATATGGTGGTGGGATGCTATAGTAGATAGATAATGAGCCTTAACCCGGTTACTAAAATATCGCATGGGAACGGCACGAAAGTAATTGTATAGTGGAAGGAAAACAAGATCAACCCCCGCCCCTGGCCATAGGATTCAAACAATTAGGCGACAAACCCCTTATTCTGATGTAGCGCCAGCAAACTAAACAACCTCTAATATTGATATGTGCACGGTATGCTCATTTGCAAAGCAGACCCATGAACGTGGGACCCATGCGCGTTTAAATTTTCAAGATAAATAAACTTTTTTAGTCTCCAAATGTTCGTTAACATGTCTACTTTTCAATGCCTTATTACATTTTTGGGCCTTCAAAATGGTGGACCGACAATGGAGAAAAATACTGGTTTAAAACTAAAATTGGTCTAAAACATAATTTAAACTTTTTACTTAAAAGCGTTTTTGGAGTTGCTGATTGGACAAATCTTTTATTAGTTTTTGAAAATTCCAAAATGGCGGATTCAACATGGCCGCCAAATGTGTCCAAATCATTCAGGTTCATTAAGATCGATTAAAACATGACCTGGAAGGAATACGGGGCTGATCACGTATGTGAAGCCAGAATATGGAAAATTCGAAATTGCACACCCAAGATAGCGAATTGAAGATGGCGCAAAAAGGATCAAGTTTTCGACGTTCATAAAAATCAATAAAACATGATCCCCGGAGTTTTCGGGTTTGCTGATCATGAACAGAATGTGAAAATTTAAGACAGCGGGCCCAAATTGGGCGAGTCCTATATATTAAAGAGGGGATAAGAGATTAACTTAAATACTTGAATATTGAATAAAACCTATCCTAGTTTTGTTTCTCGGCTCGGAGGAATTAACCGCTTGTTACTTATTAAATTCAATCATGTAATTTTTTATTAAAACACACATATTTTGCAACAAAATTTTCGTCACAAAACGATTCGTTTAAAATTCGTTCTATTTGTTATGAAGAATTCCTAAATAACACAAAAATATATTGTAAAGACCCAAAATAATTAAAAAATAATTAAAATATTTTAATTATTGTTGCCCCCAATAGTTATAAAGCAAACATAAACTATCTCACAATAATAAAAAAAAAAACCGTGGCACCCCTGCGAACAATTTTATTTTAGAATACAAAGGATTTTGAAGTTAGCGATCGGTCAATTCTTTTTAACACCTCTGACTGTAAAATCTGTGTTGATCGAGGATATATGACGTCTGGTTTAACAAACACTTCACCTACGTAAATCGTCCAAATACAGTTTCTTTCGTTCGAAGCCGATCGAATATCGCCTAGCAGATTCCAGGATGAACGATTACCACCGATCCTATAAACTGTTCTATTGAATATTCTACAGTTTTTTAAATTCATACCCCACCTTCAACCGCCCTTTGGGATTCGCCCCTTATTTCTGAAAATAATACTTTTTACTGAAAATTTCGTTACTTTTTAATAGAAATTTTAACTACTGACCTTAAATTCATGATCAGTTATCTTGGGTCTGCCAAGACTGAATTTGTTGGCCTTTATGAGGACCATCTTGCGTTTGCTGTCTAGATCCCGAAAACTCCGCAGACCATGTTTTTATGGATTTTTATGAATGTCGAAAAGTTGGTCCGTTTTTGGGCCATATTCAGATGGCGGTTAAAATGGCAGATCAAGATGTGAAATTTTGAATTTGTGAAATTCTGACACCAAATTCGCAACAAGCAGCCCCTATTCCTTCTAGGTCATATTTCAATCGATCTTCATGGATGTCGAACATTTGATCAATTTTGGCGGCTATCTTGGATCCGCCATCTTACAACTTAAAACAATTCAATAAATGGTTTGTAATCAAAGACTCTAAAAACGCTTTTAAGTGAAATAACATAGTAAAAATTACGCCTTTGTTGGTCCACCATTTCGAAGATACAAAAGTGATACATTAAATGCCAAGTCATTAAATAGTAGACAAAATGGTAACGAAAATTCAAAGCCCAAAAAATTGAATGGAAGAAATGTTTCGAAATATAAAAACCTTAGCAAACCAAACTCCAGTATACAATTTTGCATGGATCGCAATAAACATCTTTAGAAGGTGATGCATAAAATGTATTTATCGCAGGCTTAAAAGCCATATTTTGGCTACATACAAGCAGCAAAGCATTAAAATTTAGAAGCAGCTTACGCATTTTTGTGTAAGGTTTGGGAAGCCGCACCGTCAAATAAAGTTGCCTCAAAAATCAGGGAACTGAAATTCTAAAAGGACTTTAATTGAAAATAAATCTTTTGATCCGGTACTATAGTTAACAAACCGATCTCAATGAAGATAAATCAATCGATAAAATCTGGAGAAACCTTTAAATCTAATAACATAAAGACTCACGAAATTCCAGAAAACAGATAGGCACAAACAATTACCAACTAATTGAAAGAGGATTTCATATTGAATTTACATTAAATTCATATTCGAGTCACTTTCAATTAAAAATCAATTCATATTCAATTTATTTAAATTCATAATCTTATGTTCAAATAATATTCAAATCAATTTATTTAAATCACATTCAATACAATTCATTTCACATTCAATTCATATTCAATTCATATTCAATTCATATTCAATTCATATTCAATTCATATTCAATTCATATTCAATTCATATTCAATTCATATTCAATTCATATTCAATTCATATTCAATTCATATTCAATTCATATTCAATTCATATTCAATTCATATTCAATTCATATTCAATTCATATTCAATTCATATTCAATTCATATTCAATTTATATTCAATTCATATTCAATTCATATTCAATTCATATTCAATTCATATTCAATTCATACTCAATTCACACTCAATTCATATACAATTGATATTCAATTCATATTCAATTCATATTCAATTCATATTCAATTCATATTCTATTCATACTCAATTCACACTCAATTCATATACAATTGATATTCAATTCATATTCAATTCATATTCAATTCATATTAAATTCATATTCAATTCATATTCAATTCATATTCTATTCATACTCAATTCATTTCAATTCATATTTAAGTTATATTCAATTCATGTTCAATTCATATTCAATTCATATTCAATGTGTTCGAAATGTTTGCAGATTCTATTTGAATGGCCCTTTTAATACGCCTAGGCCACTTATGAGCTAAGATCAACTCTTCGAATTACTGATAGTAAATATATAGTGCATCTTTACCTCATTGGCTAAATTTTTGTTGCAATGAATTGCCAATTAGCTTTGAAAGCGAGGTCATTAGGCTTATAGTCTTCGTAGAAATAAGTTATTCCTATGTCTCATAAGTTGTGTTTATCAAAATACAGGTATTGGTCCAGTTCTTCCTCGGTTGGTGATGGGTATTCTGTGAATGGTTTGTTACACAGTACGTGTACGAGGTCAGTATGACGTTGATGTTGCTGCTTAACTTATTCGAATTCGGTATCGCTTTTGTTCTTCTTGAATAAGAAGTTAATTCAACTATGTTTGTGTATGTATCGCCATTATATTCCAAAACATATGAAGATATGCCTTCCGTTTTATTTTTCTCCTCGTTTGTCTCAGGTGAACTGGTTGGCGTAATCTTATCTCGGCGGGGGAGAGATCTTCCGTTTTCATATATCTTCAAATTGCCTATCTAGAAATAGGTTGAGTTTGTGAACATTAAAATGACTTTAAAGCAATGATTGCTACCCACCATACTAAATTTGTCGCGATCTACTAGCGAGCGTTTCACCAAAATATTTTGTTAATATTTTAAAACAGAATTCGCAACTAGCTTTTCAAAAACTATTTTTCTTACTATCCAATTACCGGCATAAACAATATTACATTAATTGGCCACCCAATTATTTATAAAAATTCTCAATGTGACAAAATACATTCAACGAATAAAATATTTACGACCAATTAACCGAATCATCTTGCTCATTGACCTTAATACCACGCGCGCTTAAATACAATTCACCAAAGAAAACATAAATTCACACACCTTTCAATTTATGCTGTAAAAAAATTGGTTTACAGTCACTTATGTACATATGTATATCTCTGAGCTTACGTAAGAAAATTAACTTATTTCCCAAATTAAAAAAAAATATAACTCTGAAACTAAAGTAAGAAGTATGCAAATTTTTCTCAATACCAAAAAAAAATTTCTTGTGTAACTACATATCGTTATAATTTACGTGCATAACTTATTTATATATAGATCGTGTGGTCCAAAACTGTTGTACCACAACATGTAGTAAGCTAACCATGCGAGTGCAATCCAACTGCACGACGCTCGCGACACAAATATTACAAAATAATTCAGGTACAATGCAATTTATACTTCGAAACAAAACATTAAAGATGAGCACCGCTCGCGCTAACACAAAACTGAATTTTTTGGTTAATTGCCAATTTCGTATTTTTGTACCTTTAATAAATAAAAATGTGTAATGCTTGTAAAAATTTCGTGTAAATATTATTGGTATCAACACGGCGTCCTCCCCAACGTGTTACGCGATAGTAATTGGATAAAATAATTCTTGTTGGGCTTAGTAATCAAGCGCGCTCAAAAAGCTATTGAACCCTGTGCTAATTTGTGCTCAAACACATATACAAAATAATGATCGCCTTAAAATAATAGTAATTCGAGACCGCGCGCAGCTCAGAAACTGCAGAATATGTTCACAGATCGAAAAACAGAATTCGTTAAATTATGATTATTTTTTAATAAGATGATCAATCGATCGTATAATTTATACATATAAACACGACTTCCTGAAATTTATTGGTATAATAATCATATAAATTTTGATGTTTCTTGGGTTTGCACATATAGGTTTGTACACCGATCGTGTCTCTTTCTGTTTTTTATTATATTATATAACGATCAATTGAAATTATGGGTTTCACTAACACGTAGCGATCGCGCCGACATTATATGTTAAGAAAAGTTAATTAATTCAAAGTATATGTGTGTATAATGTACGACATAACTGCATGGTTTAAGATCGAAAGATCGGTGAGAACCGCAAGATCATATAAACAAATTGAAAATATTGCTTTTAAATTACATTAAATGATAAACTGTTTGTGTTGGGATCTCTATAAACATAAAGGAAACGACCTTATAGTTCTTGAGAGATACACGAGAAATTATTATGTTTCTTAATAACGGTAATCGATGCATTTTAATATTTCTTGATTTTTTGTTAGCTCGCTCGAAAGTCATAACAATGATAATTTGGGTTATCGAAACAAAATTTTAATTAATTTGAAAGGGGCAAAAATTGTTTTCTTGGAGTAATTCGAAATCCAGCTTATTTCTCGATGTAACGATTGAGACGACGATGAAACGAATAAAACGATTATGAATTGAATACGAATTGAATATGAATTGAATACGAATTGAATATGTATTGAATATGAATTGAATATGAATTGAATATGAATTGAATATGTATTGAATATGAATTGAATATGAATTGAATATGGGTTTAATATGAATTGAAAATGAATTGAATATGAATTGAATATGAATAGAAAAATAGTTAAATATGAATTGAATATGAATTGAACATGAATTGAATATGAATTGAATATGAATTGGATATGAATCGAATATGAATTGAATATGAATTGAATATGAATTGAATATGTATTGAATATGAATTGAATATGATTTGAATATGAATTGAATATGAATTGAATATGAATTGAATATGAATTGAATATGAATTGAATATGAATTGAATATGAATTGAATATGAATTGAATATGAATTGAATATGCATTGAATATGATTTGAATATGAATTGAATATGAAATGAATATGAATTGAATATGAATTGAATATGAATTGAATATGAATTGAATATGAATTCAATATGAATTGAATATGAATTGAATATGAATTGAATATGAATTGAATATGAATTGAATATGAATTGAATATGAATTGAATATGAATTGAATATAGATTGAATATGAATTGAACATGAATTGAATATGAATTGAATATGAATTGAATATGAATTGAATATGAATTGAATATGAATTGAAAATGTATTGAATATGAATTGAATATGAATAGAAAAATAGTTAAATATGAATTGAATATGAATTGAACATGAATTGAATATGAATTGAATATGAATTGGATATGAATTGAATATGAATTGAATATGAATTGAATATGAATTGAATATGAGTTGAATATGAATTGAATATGAATTGAATATTAATTGAATATGAATCGAATATGAAATTGATATGAATTGGATATGAGTTCAAAATGTATTGAATATGAATTGAATGTGAATTGAATATGAATTGAATATGAATTGAATATGAAGTGAATATAATTGAATATGAATTGAATATGACTTGAATATGAATTGAATATGAATTGAATATGAATTTAATATGAATTGGATATGAATTGGATATGAATTGAATATGAATTGAATTTGAATTGAATATGAATTGAATATGAATTGAATATGAATTGAATATGGAACATGAATTGAATATGAATCGAATATGAATTGAATATGAATTGAATATAAATTGAATATGAATTGAATACGAATTGAATATGAATTTAATATAAATTGAATATGAATTGAATATGAATTGAATATGAATTGAATATGAATTGAATATGAAATGAATATGAATTGAATATGAATTGAATATGAATTGAATATGAATTGAATATGAATTGAATATGAATTGAATATGAATTGAATATGAATTGAATATGAATTGAATATGAATTGAATATGAATTGAATATGAATTGAATATGAATTGAATATGAATTGAATATGAATTGAATATGAATTGAATATGAATTGAATATGAATTGAATATGAATTGAATATGAATTGAACATGAATTGAATATGAATTGAATATGAATTGAATATGCATTGAATATTAATAGAATATGAATTCAATATGAATTGAATATGAATTGAATATGATTTGAATATGATTTGAATATGAATTGAATATGAATTGAATATGAATTGAATACGAATAGAATATGAATTGAATATGAATTGAATATGAATTGAATACGAATAGAATATGAATTGAATATGAATTGAATACGAATAGAATATGAATTGAATATGAATTGAATATGGAACATGAATTGAATATGAATCGAATATGAATTGAATATGAATTGAATACGAATTGAATATGAATTTAATATAAATTGAATATGAATTGAATATGAATTGAATATGAATTGAATATGAATTGAATATGAAATGAATATGAATTGAATATGAATTGAATATGAATTGAATATGAATTGAATATGAATTGAATATGAATTGAATATGAATTGAATATGAATTGAATATGAATTGAATATGAATTGAATATGAATTGAATATGAATTGAATATGAATTGAATATGAATTGAATATGAATTGAATATGAATTGAATATGAATTGAAAATGTATTGAATATGAATTGAATATGAATTGAATATGAATTGAATATGAATTGAATGTCAATTGAATATGAATTGGATATGAATTGCATATGAATAGGATGTAAAACGTGAGATTGATAGTCATAACCAAGAGGTTTTGACCGACACCGCTGGTGTCGAATAATCCTTGGATTTACACCCGAGAATTTAAAGTGTCCCCTAACCTTACTTGCGATCGGTGACGTAGATATTTATGTGAATTTAAATATTTAAACGCTAGTATATGAACATGAGCTTGTTATGGTTTATAGTTATAACCAAGACATACCTGGTGGTAGGAGGGTTTGCTCATGAGAATTTGAACTGTCCCCATACTACATTGGCGATTGATGCTGTTTATCGCCGTGATACGAACACAATCTTGTTTTTTTACAAATCCTACGATATTTAGATTTTTTATTATTTGGAAATGATCACATGCATATCTTTATGAAAAATGAAATTATGGGCCAGATCTTATCGTTACATCGAGGTGAGGTTACCAAGGCGTTGGAAGTTTAGTTTCGAACTTACTTTGTATGAAAGTTCAAAGTATTTTCAATATTTTTGTAGTTTGGTCACTGCAGTCTGATGAGAATTTTTTAATTTAAAGAATTCGGTGTTTCATTAGTCCGAAACCAAACTTCCAATGCATTGGTACCTCACTTCGATATTATGAAATATATTTTCGGCGTTTAGTTTGGTTAATTAAAAATTTTAAAATGTTGTTGTTTGTTTTGTTTTATAGTTTTTATTTATTTGGGATTAATATTCATTATCTTAATAATTTATAATAAACACAAACTAAATTTGTTGCTTGTTTTGGGATGAGATTACACTTTTACAATATTTACATTTTTTCGGGATGGTTACACTTTGGCGAAGAAAAAATTTCGGGTTCGGATCAACTTCATTGACTTCTCGAAACACGAGTACAACACCATTTTATTGTAACAGGATGAAAAAGATAACTTTTATCCCTTCTTTTACTTCAGTTATAAAAGAAAACCTACTGATAAAAAATTTAGCTCATACGAGAATTACAAGTATTAGCAATAGTGATCGACTGTGCTGCATTAAAGTAGCGATGGCTCTGATGTGTATAGCACCACGTATCGCAGAATGGACTCTACCGTTGGAACAATTTGGATAAAAATTAAAGCAAGGAAGTGGAATGAAAATGAAACACGTCTATGCTAAGTCGACATCCTGCGACATTCATACTCGAGAGGGATTACTACATGCTTAAGCTGTTAAAGTAGTGCTAATAGGTTCGAGAAAAATGTATTGAATGCATACTCGCTGTACGTAAATCCGAACAGCAAGAAAGTTTTCTACACCCTCTCCCTTTCCATGCTGTCATTTGGGTTTAATAGCCTGTGCAGGCAAAAACTACAAGTTTAATTTTTCTGTTAAAGATGGGTTCATCAAATTCGCGGGGTTATATCCTATCAAGACGAAGAGAAGTTTCGTAACGGAGCTTGGTAAAACATTAATCTTATCTCTTAACATCACTCACACATTCAATAATCACGGGCGTTGCAATGGGCAATGTAATTGTGTTAAATTTTATTACGAGTAGATCGAGCATTAAGGTAAAGAAGTTTTTGTGCATCGATTATTAAGGAACGATTTAAGTTATTAAAGTTTGTCTTCGTGTAAATTATTACATTTGGCGTTAGGAAATTTTGATCTACATTGTTGATCTACAAACAAATATTATAAGTTTTTGATTTTTCTTTTACTGTGCTCTAGCAGTTCATGATTGACATATATAACGGACGATGTTCAATTTGTTGGTTCTCAATAATTCTAGCGTTCAATGCACGAACTTAGCGATTTTTTGTAATGCAATCATCATTTACCTATATGTGGCTTTCTTTGATTTTAGCCCCAACTTTCGAACTACAACAATGCCAGTTTCAGCAAGGGTCTCTTCGGGTGTTTTCTGTATACCGCCTAACATTGAATAATCTAAAATTAATCTTCTATTTTCAATTGTTAATTTGTTGACTTTTGAGGTTAGATCCTCAACTTGTTGTTACTGATTAAGTTTGATCTCGGATAGTGTTTTATAAACAGTTTGATTACTAAAAATCTGTTTAATGTTACTGGAGATTTCTAATTAACATTTTTGTCAAGCGCATTTCCAGATATTACCGAAGATTCATCAGATCATCTCGAAGGTTCACAAAAAACATTTTTTACTATCAGCAACACAAGCACATCGTTTATGAAAATGTTTTAATGGGCACAGTATCAGTATTGGTTCTCGCCATGATGTTTTCATTAGTAATGATGATGATGATTTCGGACTGGTACTAATTCATGTTATTTTTATTCAAGTTCACTGCAGCCATCTTTTGGAGAATAGGGTAAATTGTACCTATCTGGTGTTCCGAATTATAACAACACTAAAATGAATGTGGAATTTTCTTGATGGTGAACCATGATGTATATTGTGTACGTACAAATTTTTGATAAATCAACAGTTGGGAACTGTTTAAATCGATCACATGTAAACTCGAAATTCTCAGAGTTATTCTCTAAAAACCGAGTTTTTTTAGAGCACGAACAAGGTAATAGCATGGTGGGATGGTTGACTAAATACCTTAGATTATATTGATATTCGAAAAATGGTAAACGGCAAAACCTGAATCTGATATATTCAGGTGTCTTCATTCGTACTGGACTAATGATAGCAATATATGTAGTATCAAATTGTAAGAAGCTGAAACTTATTAAAACTCTGTAAAGGTTGATTAAGAGTGTTCTTTACTAAAGCAAGAGTAAGTTGTGCAGGTTCGGTAAGCATCTGTGGGAACATTTTCTGCTAGAGCCTTTTGATATTCAATAGATATTAAGGAAAACTCGTCCATCGTTTTTCCCTTTTCACGAAATTTTCTTTTAATATTTAGTTATTAGCCCTCAAACTTAGCCTTAGGCAATAATAAAGTTATATCCATAATCTCGTGCCTAGTTTTGTTTGTTTTTAAATATTTTAAGTTTATATTATAGAAAAAATTTAAATAAAAAGAGATTAGCCATATTTTCCAAAAAAAAATTGAAAACTAACTCAGAAAGTTTTTCTATTAGATAGGTTCGAATCGCAAAAAAATAATGTATAAATAGACACATTGAAATTTAATTTTGAGGTTAGGTTCAACAATAAATTTAATTTAGTAAAGAACACTCTTAAGAAACGTTAATTCAAACTCGCTTATTTTAGTTTTTTACATATCTACTGAATTAAATGTCTCTTAGGAGGTCTATTCAAATAAATACATAACCAAACTTTACTAAACAAAACGAAGAAATTAAAATTCTTTAGCCACAATACCGTACCAAATGTTGATTCAAAAATCTAATAAAGATATAATTAGATAATTTATTGCTTCCTAATTTCAGAGACAGCCGAATTGATCAAATAATATGCAAGCTCATGGCTTACAAACAAATCATCACTGAGATTTGTGTGTTGCAAACACACACGGTAGACGGTATATTGGTATGAATACTAAACGGAATTAAATTCCACGCAGTTGGATACTAGCCATCTTCTGCATAGAACATTATATTGTCTTATCCTTTATACAAAAAAACGATACATAAAATCTTCTTAAACACAATATCTAGACGAAATAAGATCAAAATAATGTGATAATGCAATTTTTCAAATGCAGACGGTACGTGTCCACAGTGTACACGCACAGCAAGATCGATATAAATAATTATTGAGACCTCCCAATTTGTGTCTGTGTTACTCTATACGCGTATGTGTGCACCAAATTTTATAAAACACGACATTTTACAATTGGCAGCATGATTGATGTAACAATAATTGATTTTCGATAGCATGAAGTATCCAATTTAAAAGTCATTTTGCCAATACACAAAAATAATTTACAACCGAAAATTGCGCGACCCATCCATCTTCCGTATAGGTACACTAGCGTGTTGTACATACAGTACATGTCGATTTCCAGGGTAATAAAAAAAAATCGCGACTTTAAATTTTATTTATCGCGAGCATAAATTATGTATGATTATGAAATCAAATGTTGAGTTTTTTTTTTTATAAAAGAATTTAATTCAATGTTGTGGGTGGATGGATCGATCGATCAGTATTTGTTATCAAATACCGAGCACAAACAACATAAAAATTGTTTAACATGTTCGATTTATACGTTGAACTGTTGACTGCATGTGGGGTTGTTTGGTTAACAAAAAATGTAAATAGTTGTATACACACGTTCGGAACCATCTGCCTATTTACTCTTTCTTCTATCTCATCGCCCGGTAATAGAGCTACAGCTCAATATGTGTGCTTTGTTCATTACGTGTGTATTGTGTGGGTGATGTGCGTATCCCACTGATTCTAATTTTAAATCGACTGAAATTATTTAGGGTAAAATGTTTTCGTGTACTCAAATATTTACTTTGATAGCAAATTTCGTTAAAATGCAAATTTCCATAAAACACCAATCTGTAATGGTTAATCTATATACCCACCCAGCACCATTTATCACTTTATAATCGAGTACAACAATTTTCCACAAAAATTGAGACAACAATCTGCATGAAATATTCTTATGTGTACCACCACCATCACCGTTGATCTTATCCTGCGAGGTAAATGCATGTTTCCAACCGAGATAATTGATCTTTTAAAATGCGATTCCAGACGATATGCACTGTATGTCTACTCGGCTTTACATTTCCGGATTAAAAAAATTACATGACACCCAGAAAAACATTTTTTAACACCTTTAATTATAATATTCTGCTGGGTAAAAAACCGTTTGAGGTCCATCCTACATAATATCGAAAAGGGACCTCACGCAAAAAAAAAATAGATTAGAAAGTATGATATCGTGACTGTCAAAAAATATTATTAAAAAATGTATAGGTAAAAGGCTTTTACCTTTTTCAAAAGATATCTCAAAGTGTCCGTGTCACTTGTAAATTTTTGGCGCCTGCAATATGAATTTTACAATATAATTATGTTGGCCAACCCAAAAATTAGATGTTCGTGCGTTATCTTAACGGTTTGACCAATTACACGATCGTTTATTTGGGTTTTAATGGATTTTCCCATAATCTAAATTGATCCTCTCAGGTCTAATTTCATTGATCAGAGGTATGAATGAATATTTTTTACATGAGTTTTTGTAAAATGTCATTCAAGGAACAATCAAAATTGGTTAGAATACGGGATTCTATATTAAATTAAATCGTGTAAAATAACAAAAATTAATTCATAAATAATTTGTGCGGCCGAAATTGATTTTATTAAACCAACATTTAAAAAATTTATTTTCAAGTGTGGCCTTTTGCCTACTGGCAATGTAGCACACCAAACATAAACAAATCCAGATAATAATCCTTATCATAGCACCAATACTTTAGATTTGTGTTGAATGGTCTCAACAGAATGAATTTAAATGCTTGAGAGATACTAAAGTCGTATATTGCTGACCAGTGTTGTGTGTCTACGCGTATTTCGCAATTGTCGGTGTCGAAATTAGTGTAGGTAATTAATTTTTGTAGACAATGTGGAATATTCCTTTTTTGTTTTACCCATTGTTGGTTCAGTTCGAGGTTGTCATCTTGTAGTTTTCCAGTATAAAATGGGGTTTTCGGAAGTTAAATAATGAAAAACCGTGATGAAAAATTTTAACGTATCGAGAAAATGGCAGAATGGTCATGCATACCGGATTTGACATCAACTTGTTGGGGTGGAAAAATTCAGGTCATCTTCCATGTTAGTATTGATATCCATGGAGCTATGTAATGTGCAATGTGCCTCAATTTGGATGGCATGACTCCACCTGGGTTAGTAAAGCCCAGAGGAATTTATAGCTCACCGGGTTCCTTCAGGGGTTATTCCTAAAAGCTTACTATCATTAATAAGGTAAGAGCCCCCTCCTTTGAAGTAGCGTATTCACCACTTGTCTTCTTATATTTTGGTTCAATCAAATGATAATGTAAATGTAGCACTAGTCGACAGGGCAAGTGATCTAACACTTTTGCTAGAGGATATTTACAACATCATTGGATCTCCAGAATTTCAGTATATTATAACCAAACAGAGAGGAATAGGAGATAGTTCAATCGAAACCATGAGAAATCTAGTGGGAAAATCTATATAGTTTCTGCAAATAATTAGAAGTGAATGGTATAGTTGGCCCAGATATGTTTCATAGGCGCAGAATCGTGATTAGTGATAATGACGATGAAGAAGAACAACGAAATGATGAAGAAGAAAAACGAAAAACTACAATTTTTAAATTGGTAGCAATTAGTGATTGACGTTTAACCAATTGTTAAAGTAAGGACTAATTGAGGATTACAACCCAGAGAAATTGAAAGATTCGCCCGCAACTATCAAGTTGATACTTAAAAGTGACCACCAAATTTTTAACTAACGAGAAGAGTTGTGCCTCAGGAACAATTGGTACCCGCTTCCTCTAAGAGGGGACCAGGTCGATCAGTTGCATTATACTGAAGTTTTCACTACGATGGATTTGCAAAACGGATGTTTCCACGTACCAATAGAAGAAAGAAGCCGAAAATTTGCAAAAAATCAAAAATGTAATTGAAACGGCCTAAAACTATACTCGTATGATCTGAAATGCAAGTAGACACGCCATAGAATATTTTCAAAAGACACGCCATAGAATATTTTCCAGTTCCATCAACCATAAAATCAGTTCAAAATTTTCTCAGGATAACTGGATATTTTCCAAAATTTGCACCAGGTTATACGACTATAGCAAGATTCCTAACAGATCTTTTAAGGAAAAATCGACAGTTCGAATGGAACATGGCCGGATTACCAGATAGGCGTTAATATTAGAGGAGTTGTATTATATTTTGGAAGATCGTAGCGGTACTAGAATGAAGCTGGTTATCGAAGATTGAATTATGACCCAAATAGAAAAGCTACAAAAGCGAGACGAAAAGATGCAGCTCAATAAAAATCTGCTACAGCTTTAAAAAATTATTCAATCCATCGAGAGTTATTATTCAAAGATGATGAAAATGGGAAACAACTGATTTGCATTCCGAAAACATTACAAGATGAAATCATTACAAAACTTCATTTAGAAGTAGGCATTTTGGTTTTAAAAAGATGACCGAAATAAAGATTATCGGAAAAGTGCTGGAGGATATGAGACAAGTATTGAATGTATATAGTATACTCGTCGTGCATAAATCTAAAAGTCAGAAAGGATTTTTACACTCATGCCAAAAGAAATGTGTCCCTTTGCAATATTACCACCTCGACCACTTAGGTCCATTGGCTATAGTATTGCTAAAAACAGCAAATATATTTTTTCTACTATAGATGTTTCCCAAAGTATGTATGGATATATCCTACCAAGTCAACAAGTGGAGAAGAGATGATTCAAAAATTGGAATGACATTCGGGAATATCATTCACATCGAGTCGTTTTGGTGAATATACCTAGAGAATAGTGTTAACTAAACGAGCTCCCAGAAAGGTGGTATCAGAATGTTAGCAGCATTCATTTTTTAATAAGGTATCTGTTGTATAGAAGGGTGGTAGTAGAAGAGCCACACGAGTGGCTAGTGTGATTTAGACAAAACTAAACCTGAAGTAAAGAAGTGCGCAATTGGGGAAAAAACCATACCTCTAATTACAGAGGATGAATTCTGTATAAGTAGTTAAGTAAAAAAATGGCATGGAAAAAATGGCATCAAGACAACGAATTGAGCAACGAGCTATCAATCAAATACATAAACGCTCAAACAATGAGAAAATTATTTCTACAATCATTAACACAGAAACATCATACTCAGACGTGGCTGCGGGTAACGTGCGAAATAAAGCAAATAAACCTCAGAATGATGATCAGGGTATCTACAAAATGGTACGTACCTTCAACGAAACAATGAACAAATTTATGCAAATTATGGAAACAAATATGGAATATATCAAAATATAAGATGTTTGAACTTAAATTAGCCTTACTGAATGCCAATGAGCTAGCGCAACATAAATTAGAAGTACAGCATTTTCTTAATGAACACAACATTGACATCATGGTGGTCTCTGAGACACAATTTACACAAATGAGATCTGTTAAATTTATTGGTTATAAAATTTACGATACTCAGCACTCTAACGGGAAACGTGGGGGATCAGCAATTATTTTAGAGATAGAATATAAGACACCATGATCTGCAAAAATATCACAAAAACATATACAGGCAACTAGCATCTGCTTCGAATAATGGTCCGGATTAGAAGAATGGTGCTTGTCCATGTCTGCTGTCCAAGCTTACTGTCCACCGAAATATTCAATTAAAAACAACAGTTTGCAAATTATTTCAAACCCTTCAAAAATAATGGACACTCGGAATTGCTGCCTGAAGAAGTTGAAGCTTCAGAATTTCAACCAATTAAATATAAATGGCGTGAAGTAAAAACAATGACCAGCGAACATATAAACCCCAAAAACGCACCTGATCAACCGGTGTGAAGTTTTCAACATTTATCAAAAGTATAGCTACACAAATTTAAAAAAAAACAAAAATGTAGATACACAATTTAACTAAAAGTGTAGAACTACATAAAGAAATTGTGGCAGGGTTAAAATTGTTATAATTTTCACTAAAAATAATCTAATCTAATCCGCGGCATATCTCTGTGACCTTCGGGGATTTTTTTTTGTTAAGTGTAAATGGAAATAATAAGATAAAAAGTGTAAACTGAGTCTTGTGGGTGTTTAAGGGCCATCAACACTAAATTCTAGAGATGACACTACAAACCTGAGTATACTGGAATTTCGAAGACACTCACTTCAATCTTTAATGATATGTGCATATCTCTGCGACGTTCGGGGATTTTTTTTTGTTTAGTGAAAATGGAAATAATAAGATAAAAAGTGTAAACCGGGTCTTGTGGGTGTTTAAGGGCCACCAACACTACTTTCTAGAGATGATACCACAACTCTGAGTATACTGACATTCCGGGAACACTCCTTTCAATCTTTAGTGATATGCGGCATATCTCTGCGACCTTCGGGGATTTTTTTTTGTTTAGTGTAAATGGAAATACTAATATAAAAAGTGTAAACCGGGTCTTGTGGGTGTTTAAGGGCCATAAACACTTAATTCTAGAGACGACACCACAGATCTGAGTATACTGGCATTTGTGGTGTCATATCGGGGAGACCCCTCCCCCTCCCCCCCGAAGGTCGCAGAGTTTTTGAAGGAAGTGTCCTCGAAATGCCAGTATACTCAGATTTGTGCCGTCATCTCTAGAATTTAGTGTTGATGCCCTTAAACACCCACAAGACCCGGTTTACACTTTTTATCTTATTATTTCCATTTACACTTAACAAACAAATTCCCCGAAGGTCGCAGTGATATGCCGCGGATTAGATTAGATTATATGTATTTAGAGAAAATTATAACAATTTCAACCCTGCCACAATTTCTTTATATAGTTATACACTTTTTGTTAAATTGTGTATCTACATTTTTGTTTTTTGTTAATTTGTGTAGCTACACTTTTGATAAATGTTGAAGACTTCACACCGGTACCGGGTCATGGCCTTATTAGTGGTAAAATACTTATAGAACTTCTACATTTATGTATCAAATTAATAACATACATTTTCAATGATGTAATGAAATCTGGGCATTTTCCAGAAACTTGGAAAATTTAACAGATCATAATGATACATAAACCAGGTAAAGATGAAACAAAAGTAGACTCGTATCGTCCAATCAGTTTACTGCCAACTATGTCAAAGCTCTTTGAAAAAATACTTCTTAAAAAACTTAAACCAATTCTTCAAGAGCCAAGTATTATACCGGATCACCAGTTTGGATTTAGAGAAAATCATGGAACCATAGAACAAGTGCATACGATCGATCAGAAACCAGAAACTCATTTGAACAAAATAAGTAAGCTTACGATAAAGTATGGCTGAAGGTCTTGTACATAAAATTAAGGGCCAGCTACCATCAACTTATCATGCGATCATTAAAATTACCTGCAAAACCGAAAATTCTTGGTGAAATATAATAGTGCATTTCCAATTTAAATGAAATACGCGGAGGGGTTCCACAAGGTGGTGTACTGAGTCCAGTGTTATATCTAATTTACACAGTGGACCTTCCTACCTCAAATTATATAACAGTTTCAACATTTGCAGATAATACAGCATTATTAGCGACACATGAAAACCCTGAAATAGCATCAAGAGTCCTGCAGAAATGAGCAGAAATCAGCACAGATTACATTCACTCTCAAATACCTATAGGGCTACATCTAGATAGAAGATTGACATGGAAGAAGCATATCGAAACAAAGCGACAACAAATCAATATCAAAAGTGATCAAATAAATTGGTAACTGGAAAACATTCTAAATTAACTCTAGACTGTAAAGTCTTGTTGTATAAAATGGTACTAAAACCAATCTGGATTTACGGAATACAATTGTGGGGCTCCGCCTGTACCTCAAATATAAAATAAAATTGCAACGTGTACACCGTGATAGAGCACAGCAGAAAGTACCACACTAAATTAGAACAACATCCCAATACATTCCAGGTCGGGAATTATTATGGAGGCCTAGATATCTAGCTAAACAGCAAACCAAATAGTGCATTGTAAAATTTTCTCATTTAATTAGCTTGTAAGATTTGAAAACAACTTGTGAGTTTCCCAAGATAGGAGAAATTCAAGAATAAAGCCAAAGGCAGCTATATAAAAATAATTTGTTCTGTCCAAACCAATAATCTACGAAGTCATTTATTTAGCTAAGAATAAACTTTTCATAATTATTAAAAATTCTAACCCAGCCACGAAATTAAAGACATAAAATCAATTCCTCGAATCCTTAACATAAAACACCTTGTGAGAGATTTCCGAGTGCATGTAAGTAATTCAATACTTTTGTCCAATAGAATTAATAGTTTAACGCCACAGCAAGTGCATTTTATCTATAAAATCAAAAATTCTAATACATAAAATGTCCTTATTGTTCAACGAAAAGGATAAAACAATATCCTTAGGCAATCAATTTGTTGAGATGGCACACGATCTATACAAACAGTAAAAAAATTTGATTTACATAAATACAACAATTTTGATGAATTCATAAGATAAGATAACACAAAAAGGACACCTTTCGCCCTTTTTCACGTGTAATATGTCCAGTTTCATTTTAAAAGGAATTTGTCAACTTGTCCGCCATATACGCGACCACGAAGAATAAAATTTAATTTTTAATCGCTCTTATAACAATTTAACGGCCAAAATATTGATATAAACAAAGATGTTAAGATTGTTATCTTCGAAGAAATTGAAATATTTTCGAACACTTTTCGATTCTTCTTGAACAGACTCGCTAGAGCCGGTATTCGTGTGAAAATGAATTCAAATTTAAAATTGTATACGACTTTTGAAATATATTTTTATGGTTTTGAGATTTATTGTTTGGAATTAATTTTTGATAATTTTTATAAATCAATCTTCAGACAGTGTCTTTAGATAGGCACACAATAGAAATGGGATCAAAGGTTTTATGAGATTTTATATGGGTGATTTTAATATTGGTTCTCAGAAAAATATAATTGAGCTGTTCGATACCGGTTTTCGAAAAAAAAAATACTTTAATACTAAAATGTTCATGCAAATATCGATTAAGGTATGCACGTTTGTTGCAGCGGCCCGATAAACCGAACATAATGTCGTGTCTTGTGGTCAAAACAACAACCTCTTATCTGCGTATCTAGCCCATTGTCAAACATAAAAAGCAGAAATTCAAAAACCTAATTTTAATAACAATAAACTTAAATGTCAAAATATAAGAAACAAAATGAATAAAAACTGTCACAGGTGAAATAGGTGGTATCACACCGTTCTATTATCTGCATAGTTTAACGAAGAATATTTTTATTTAAAAGATCATGGTATTAAGACATCACCATATACCTTTTTTGTGACATTTCTCCAAAATATTCTAAAATGGAAATATTAAATCTTACTAATATTTTTATTGTTGTTGTTGCAACGCGTATCAATTAAATTAATTCTTCGACCTTGCATCTTACTCGTAGATAAGACACTGGTAGATAGATAGGTAGGGATACACACATTGCACACAAACAATAGACGTTCTAAGTGAAATTTATTAGTCTAGAATCGTAAAAATACTTTTACTTATCTTGCATTTTATATCAAACTAAAATATTATAAGACGATCAAGAAAATAAAACGATCATGATGATCAACAAGGATCACAAATTGATTGGAATTGTTTTGTTCGAAATGAAGTAAGAAGAAAACAAAAACCTCGTGGAGAGATTAAGATGAAACGTCTTACAATATTTTGTTGTTGTTGATAAACTAAAATGTATTATCATCTTCATGATATAAATTTTACTTTCTTGAAGAATTAACTTTTTTTTTAGTTTCAGGTAAAATAAATAAATAAAGTTGTAAAAATAAATTGAGTTTAAGAATGAATGACGTACAGTACATATAAGACGAGACTTTTTTTCGGTGAATTTTTGATTGTTTTTTTTTGCTAATAAGATTTGCGTCTCTTATGCCATGTTAAATATTAAGACGATCGATTGAAATACGTAACTAGATGTAAAACAGCGACTAAACTCAAAACACACAAAAAATCGTCTTTCAGAAGAACGAGATCACCTACAAAGCAATTTAATTAAGATGTAAGATTTTTATTTGATAATTTAAAATCTTCGCGTGTTTTGGTATCCAATACTTTGTAAAGTTAGATGTAAATTAATTTTTTTTTTCGCTGGCGCTACATCCGCAATGAAGGAATTTGGCCGCCTCAACTATGCCCTTTCAAATAACTGGATCAGTCGTCTAACGCTGTGCCGACTCCAGGGCCTATTTAATTGTAGAGTGCTGCTCTAATACGAACTAATTTACGTCCAAAAAATGGTAAGCTATTGGCTGCCCCGTGTTGTTAGCAGCCAAAATTTACTACTAGCCTTATAAGCGCTTCCTAGTTACCCACTTCTGATTTGCGCGGTATATTGGGAGGCTAAAAAAATTCTAATGTTAACCAACGTAGAATATTCGTTAATCTGCTGCAATTCGCGATGATGTTTCCGCAGGAACTGAGTTTTGCAAATTAACCATCGATCCCAAGTATTTAAACTCATTTACCGTCTCGTATTGTATATCACTCGTGTTTGCCTCATTAATATGAAGGCCAAATTTTGGGCAACTAAAGGGTGGTTAAATTTTAAGGGCCGATGTTGATTTTGAATAAAACACAAATTATTTAGGAAATTATTGTTAATTCTTTTTATTATGATAATATGGTGTGGTTCAATTATGTATGGAATAAAACATCGGCCAAATGGCCGTCGCCCTCTCGGCGGCACACCTCCACCCGATGGTCTAAGTTTTCGATGACGCTTAGGCATATTTGAGGTTCTATGCCGTTAATGTGCCAAATTATCTCATCCTTTAGCTCTTGAATTGTTGCTGGCTTATCAACGTACACCTTTTCTTTCAAATAACCCCAAAAAAAGAAGTCCAACGATGTCAAATCACATGATCTTGGCGGCCAATTGACATCGCCACCACGTGAGATAACTCGGCCATTGAATTTGTCGTGCAAAAGAGCCATTGTTTCGTTAGCTGTGTGGCAAGTGGCACCGTCCTGTTGAAACCACATATCGTCCACATCCATATCTTCCAATTCGGGCCATAAAAAGTTCGTTATCATCTCACGATAGCGAACACCATTCACAGTAACTGCCTGACCGGCCTCATTTTGGAAAAAATACGGCCCGATGATGCCGCCAGCCCATAAACCGCACCAAACAGTCACTCTTTGTGGGTGCATTGGTTTTTCGACAATCACTCTTGGATTATGATTCGCCCAAATGCGGCAATTCTGCTTATTGACGAATCCACTGAGGTGAAAATGTGCCTCATCACTGAAGATGATTTTCTTCGAAAATTGATCACCCACTGTTGCCATTTCTTGCCACCATTCTTGACTCTAATAGCTGCGCTATGTTAAGCTGGCGAATAACATATTCTAATGAAAAGTTGAATTGAACTTGGGCTATTGGATCTCTTTGCAGCACTCGGTATAATAGGCAATCGCCGCCGTTCTTAAGCAGTTCGTTGCAGATGTCATCCTCACCAGATGGGGATCTAACCACTTTAGGATAACGCCGATAATATACACCCAATTATCAGTTAATTCTCAAGTTTCCGCACTACTACAATCGAATAGTAGGCACTAGAGGCTTTTCAAATTAGTATAGCCGGTGCATATAAAAACGGTTGCGCTCCTCTGATAAAATTCGAAATGTTGACACAAATAGTACATGAGATCCGATCATACACACCAAATTATCAGTCCATCCTAGAGTTTCCGCAATATATCGAATCAGATTTAATTTTTTTCTGAACATTTCGAATTTTGTCAGGGAAGATCAATCCTTTTATAGTAAGGCCCGACTAATTTGAATAGGCTCAAAGATATACTCTAGGATGGACTGTTAATTGGATGTGTGTGATCGGCTCTCACATAATATTTTTGCCAAAATTTTGAAATTAGTTGTTTTGAAAGTGTTCTCCGCATATCCGTTAATCACTGGTAAATTCTCAGTCTACATCTTCTTCAATTTCCCAGAATCTTTTTAACTGACTTCTAAGTCTAAATATGCTAATGTGATGATGAGTTGGGCACTTACGACTTCAAGGTTGGATTTTGAGGCTGGTTTTAATTTTGTTTTCTCTATTTGCTTCACCTCTCCTTTTCCTACCTTTTCCTTTCCTTAGCATACACTTTTTGCCCCTTCAGCTTCAATCTCTGAACGGGTTCCTCGGTAATGAAAGTTAGTTGCTTGTGATCCTGGGTCTATCAGGACTCCTAATATGGCATATCTTCCATTATGATCAGTTGATTTGAGCATTGCTGTTGTTCACACGTGTTTTTTTTCTAGTCCATGTAATCTTTTCTGGGGCCGAAGCACTGCCTGCTCTCTCGCGGTTGATTTTTTCAGTTTTACTTTTACGTATTTTCTGCCAAATCGAAGACGTACGGCTATAGGACCGGTTTAAGATACCATCTGCGCATTGCATATCTCCATGCCAGCCTATAGTACTGGACATGGAAGAGGGGTCGGCCCATAAATTTTGCCCGCCGGTAGGGAGTCGTAGTTTTGTTCCTTTTAATCACAGATCGTAATCTGTTGATGAAAATTTCCTTTTGCATTCTGCCCCTATCGGGATTTGAACCCGGTACCCCCGATACAAACGCCAAAACTTTATCCATTGTCAATCTGTGCCATTTGGTCAGCACGACACGTGTTGTGTATCGTGATTTATGTATGCAAAATATTACGATGCATCCTATTACAGATCGTCTGGTGTGCTGATGATAGACTTCTTTTCCATAGCAGGTGTAGTAGCACTATTTGGTTTTTATTGGTTGCTATAGCAATACCGCTGTCCAAGCGTTGGTCATCTGTATGGTTCATCTGACAATAGACGCAAATATCGCATAGGGTTGTTGCCGCAAACGTTTGCTTTACAGTTTGTATCTTTGGTTGATGCGATTGAGTTTTAGTGCTATAGAAGATTTCCCAGAACTTGAAACGTTGTTCATGAAACTTCTGAAATTTATCGGTTTCTTGAAATTCAGCTGGTTATGGAGCAAACTTTCATATAATCGGTGGGTCTCATTGTCTACTTTCCTAGATAACTAACATTTATTCCAAGGCTTCTAATTGCGTGTATGCACTCATATGTTGCGAAGTGCGTATTCCTGATTTCCGCTGATGAAATGACTCAATCGTCGTTTTGTATTTATTTATGAAATTCATGTTGTTGTTCCAGACTGTGCGATAATTATCCGCAGTTGATTCTAAGTGACATCCATGCCAATCTGACTAGCTACGATGATTTTTCAGTTAGTTGATTTTATGTGTATCTGATAACCTTTGATGTTTGTCTACCAATCTTTTGAATATTTCTGAGAATCTACCTCCGTTTCATGTAGTTTCCATAAAATTAGGTACATAAATAGGTTCTAGTTTTATCTTTGGTAGATGATGTTTCTTCTATTGCAGTGGTCATTTTGACTACCACCGACATTCTTTTATTGTTTCATAATCCCCTTGATTGTTGAGTATGAACTCCTGGCTGCGCGATGGTGGTGGTGTCTATAGTGGCCCATTGTTTAACCGCTAGCGCATTCCCCTTGTAAGTTCTTTGTAGGTTGATGCAACCGTGGTTTGTGGACCGGTATATGCATGATTAATTTTTGGCGATTGGTGGATCAAGGTAGAAATTTTTCATCCATTTTATAAACTCTGTGTATATGGAGGTTTCAGCTATTCTAAGTTCGTTTCTAAATATTTTTTCACCTTGTGGGTTGGTCTCAAGAACCACGGTTGCATCAACCTACCAAATACTTATGGGGGGAATGCGCCAGCGGTTAAAGTATGGGCTTTAATATTTGTTGTAACTGCTTTCTCGCTGGTTAGATTTGTTTTCGATGGGTAGTTACGGCAGCCGACAAAATTTTTATTAATTGTATGGCCGGTTGGTATTTTGCGTTAAAATTAATTTTCCGGTTGTTGTTTCGCTTTGCAAAATTTAATTAACTCATTGGTGTCAGTGGTTGTAGTTTAGCTTATACCAAAATATTTTTAAAATTTTCGAGTTAATATTGGGAGCAAATTCCTAGATTCATACCACCTCGTGGTGCTCTCTGGGTAACTCTAAATGAATCAGGCGGTGTAGTAGAGACGGACAGAGGCAATTCTGTTTATAGTCATGGACACTACATGTCAGGGCAAGTCATTGGCGCCCCAAAACCAATACCAAATCAGCATCTGTTCTCCAGGATGGGAGCGGCTGAGGCGAGCGTCATGTATTAGGCGGCTCGCTGTATAAGTGTGTTCAAGGTGGGACTTGATGCCTTGAGAATCTCATCGGGTGTGTAACGAAATCCCGGTTTTCAAAATCTCGGTTTTGTATAAAAAGATCCCGGTTTGAATTTTTAAAATTCGACATGTGGGAAAATGGGACGCTTAAATGATTTTTTGACGAAATTCTAAAATGAGTTGGCATACAGTTACAGTTCTAAAATATGACTAATAGAGATGAAATTTGACCGTTTCTTAACAGATTTTGTTGAAAGTCGATACGTGCGATGGAAATGGGATTCTAAAATGATTTTTCGATAAAGCGGTCAATAGTGATGGAACTAGGCAATTTTTTTGGACAAAATCCCAAATTTTTGTTGGACAAAATCAAATTTTGTTTTCCGAAATAATTATTTTAATTATTTTATAATGAAATAATGAATATTTAGTGGAATAGTTTTTCTGGGATCGATATAAAATATTGCTGTTTTTATTAATCTGCTGTAATTGCAAGATTTTGCATAACAAAATGGTGCAATTATTTTTCTTTTTACAGTGTCATTATTACCTTTTTATATAATCCGCTCCTACGTGCGGCACGCAGTGCGACATGTTTACTGATCCCGGCTCCTACGTCCCTCGAAGTTCAAATCTAAAGCCCCCGTGAGAGTTATCGAAGCCGTCAGCCTCTACTTTAGCATTCGATAATTCACAGCCTTAGTTTCTATGTTAAAATATTATTAGTCCTGCCGGCCCGAATTAATAAAAAATATTTTTTTCAAAATCAAAACTTTAGAACTAAAAGAAAAGAAAACCGGGACTTCGTAGTACACCCATTCTCACCAGTTCGTGACCCACACACGTGAAAACGGGTTGAGCAGTATGGCAACAACCTCCTCTCATAAAAACAGTTGGGTTGTGAACCCTAGTCAAGGGCCATTGATTGCCGTACCGGATCCGTTTTGGTAATGGGAATATAAAGCATGCTTGGTGTCTTGAGACCTGGATATCTCCGGAACCTGTAGAACCAAGCAGACACCACAAAGTGTCGCACTCTTCATTGCAGCGGCCGTCAGAATGAAGGAGAATTTGGAGTTAGTTTCCTCATCCATCGGCGTGTGAGGCGTCATATGATCAACTTCCACCATATCAACGTGCATATTTGTACTTTGTTCAGCTGGGGGAGGTCATCAATTTACACCACGACATTTAAATCATCGTGGGCGACTTTAATACGGAGATCGGCGGGAGTACAGAGAGTACACCGCACATCGGTCCTAACATCAGATCTAGTACGTTTTTCCCACATAAGAGAATCCTCAAAGTAACGAATATATTGAATGATGGAAGGACGGAGGGCCAGGTCGATCATGTCAGGGTGGATGGTATTCGCCGTTAGATCTTGCAGAGGTGCATACATGGGCGATCATTATGGACTCACTATTGAACTTTTATGTTGCGACGATTAGTATTTTTTTCTAAATTAATAAATTATTGGGTTTCTATATTGTTTAGAAGGCTGAGGGGTGTTAATTTGGAGTTAAATTTCAGGCAATTCCCGGATGCCTGATGTGTAATAAAACAGTTATTTTTTTCGTAGGTGATGATTTAATCATCACCTGCACCCTCAATTGTTGGGGACCAATCCCATTGTTAACGATTAAACCTATTTAACCTTTATTCTTTCTTCTAATAAATGGAGTTGTGTTGTCTTGGACCGTATTTTCACTGGGTGCCTGAAACTAGCTCGTTACGTCCTACAAAGGAAAAAAGAAAACCTTTCCTAGCGTTCTCTCTTGTTATGGGTAAGCAGCCTGTAGGGATGATACGGGCATTGTCCGGCACATCCTGCCTAGTACTTCCTGTCTGGTTCTACTGCGCAAGTTTTATATCATTAATTTTTAGGGTGATGATTGCTGTTTATTTATATCCAAAAAATAATTGTGCTGTCTTGTTACAATTTATTATCTATTGACTACTTAGGTGTCTGTAACCGGGTCAAATCTATCATTTAAACAACCTTTCCCATCCATCCATCTTGTTATATGTAGAGGGAGTACGGTAGGCTCGGCGTACCCGAGATCCCTCCTTAGTCTTAGTTTAATACTGTTTTCGTCTTATACAGGTAATACAACTATTACATAAGCAATTAAAAAATGTCGAAAGCGAAAGTAGAATCATCGAAGTAATTTGCGAGAATTTTCCATATTAACAAGCAAAAATAAATTTTAGAGTTCAACGACCACCAGTATTTCGAACATAAGATAAACATTTTTATTTTGTATAACGGACCTCCATGAAAAACCACATTTTCCCGATGACACACATTCAGATAAATAAATAGGCAAAACCTCAAATCATCGGGACCCAAGGTTTTAATAATAAATAATTAATGTTTATCATTTTGTAATAATCAGTAATCCTAGTCTCGAATAAATAACGTATAGAGTTTAGCATCAACGATACGGGAGTCTGCGGTTTTCCATAAATTATTTGTTGTTTTGTATTTTGTTTTCTTAAAACATTATCGTCATAATCATCTCCATCATTATATTTATATTGTCTTGTATTTTTAGTGCCACTACAACAACTAAACAAAATACTTAAAATTATAAGCAAAAAAAATTATCCACGGAGATATCCCTCAAAAAAAAAAAATTTTTGACAAAAGGGACCTTAGGTAACTTTTTTTCATCTTCTATGTCCGTATTGTGTTGTTTTTGGACATTAGTGAAATAAAAAAGATTCTAAAGATAATTTGATCAAGTTATTATATGCGACATCTCTTGATGGATATGAAAAGAGGACCCATGAAAAAGGTCAACCAAGACAAGAGACGAACAATAGAATCGGTATGTGATATTAATCGATTGAAAGGATGCTGGCACTTTTAGTACCATGCCTTAATATAAAAACAATTGCATTGTCTATCTTGACTATGGTATAAGGCAATCCCGATGTACATTGTCATAAAAATGTATAATCCTGTGGTGAATTTATCGTGTGCTACGAATGAACCACCTTTAGCACTCTCTCTCTCCACCACATACGGTGCGCCCTATTGTTGTGTCTGATTATTGTTTTCTGTCGATTTGAAATGCTAAATTAATTTTGAATGGCCCCCATAACATTCATGGCCGCACTAAAGTTTTATTTATAGGTATGGATCGATATAGGTAACCATTGCGTTCTTAGGATACAATTGTCTTTTTTTTTCTGCGAACAGTGATTTTGTTTATGACTTCTATTATTGTTCGGATTTTAGGTGTCGCAAAAACGGAATACGAAGAAATTATTAAAAGTTTGGTTATGTTTTTCGGTCATATAATTCATGGTTTTTAAGGACTTTTGTCTGCATTGAATAAGATAAAATACAGCGAGCAGTTTTACATGCACAGATGAATAAATTATATCGTTTCGAATCGGAAAATTATAAAGGTAAATATACACAGCGGAAGTAATTTGTTTCTTCTGATAACCAGCGGAGTCCCTGTGCTCGTTTATATATATAAACCACCAATTATAATACAAGCGTGAGCGAACACAATACTACTTGTATTTGTGTGCAGTCTGAACTAGTAAATAGTGCATACCCCAATAAACACAATTGAATGCTTATGCAAGAGAGACGAGTACTATACAGGGTTATCTTTTGTGTATGGAATTGTCAATGCATGAAGCATGGTACATTAAAAGTAAAAAACTTTACAGATATTTGAAAATGGAATATTCCTGCACCAAACTACAGATTTACATCATATGTTCGTCACCATCAATGGAACCAGAAAAATTTGGTATTCTTCATCAATCGAGAAACTTAATTGGGATAGGTACATTAATGTCAGACAAAATAGCAATGAAATATTCATCTTCGTCTATTTAGTACTCTTTCCAATGGTTTGAACGGAGCAGATGTTTGAATGCCGCCAATAAACAGCCTTTGTAAAATAGGGATCCATAAACAAGCAATTAACGATGTTAATTGCTTTCGCAATTAACACCTTAAACTCGAATGGCCGCTACGCTATCAACGATATTATTGTTAATGAGATGATCCCGATGCAAGGCATCTACTATTGTCACGAGCATGAAATGAACTGTCACTTCTTGAGTTTAAATTCAGATTGATGAAATGTGATAATTTTCACTGAGGGGGATCACTGAATAAACCTCGTTAGTGATAATATGAACACAATGGATCTTAAACTGTTCAGTGGAAGTATTGGCAGAGTGGATATGATAGCTTAATTTCAATGTGTACCGTTATTAGTAGCATTCTTTATTCCATTTGGGACCATTGTGGGTGGTTTATTACTACTTGACATCTTATGACTGTCTTCTGGGCGTGTGACTTACTTAAATAAAATTAGTTAGTTGGGAAAGTTTAATCCGTTTCGATTGCATTGATCCATCTATATATATTTCAAACACTCACCAAACTCGCGCGTAAGAATTTTTTTATTTTTGTAATTTCGAATTTTTACTTTTAGAATACAACACGAGACGTAATAAATGGAATAATCTCGAACAGCAACTAATTAATAAGCTCTACAGGTGCTGGTTGGAGAGAGCGCTGAATATAGGCCTCCCTCAAGGCAGTAAAATTTCACCGACTCTCTTCAACCTTTACACGAGCTCGAGACATAGGTTTAACTCGTCGGACAAGGTCATTCTGCAACTTGCAGATGACTTTGTCCTATTGGGCAGGGGGAGAACCATCGAGGAGGCTTTATGTCGGACTCAAGAATGTGTGAATCAGGTAACAGAATGTTTGACCGAAATGAATTTGCATGTAAATTCGAGAAAATGTTGTTGTATGACGTTTCGGACGAATCGTATGGTTGACGTGCAAGTGTATAATGAGTACATTGAGTGTGTGAAAATGACTAGGTATTTGGGAATCTGGATTGATAAGCGATTGGGTTTTAAAGTACATATGGAAAAATTAGCCGATAATTGCAAGAGTAGATTGAATGTAATCAAAAGGGTGAGTAAACCGAAATGGGGAGCTCATCCTGGTGGGACTGATATGTTACGAAAGGCACTAGTGTCATCAAAAATTTCTTATGAACTGAGTGTACTCGTATATGGTGATGAATCCAAAGTCGGTTGTAAAAGTTGATGAAAGTGGAGAATGCCTGTGCCAGGGTGGTATAGGGGGCGATTAATTCAACCCCAATACACACTTTGTGTTCTGAATTGGGTGATTCACCTCTTAATTATAAGAGGGAGTGGATCACCGTGCGAGAGACGATGCGAATGTTGACTAAGGACAATAAATTGGGGAATGAAATGAAAGAGAGATTGCAAAGAGGAACGGACTACCAAAAGACACAAAGATCACGGGTGATTTTGGGAAGTATTGATGTATTTTCCCAAATTCGACCTGTAAATCCGAAGTGCCCTCCGAGCAATCTAATTGTGTGTTTAAAGTTTGGTGATACAACAAAAGCGATGATGAATGAGTTGTCGGTTAAGAGTGAGTTTTTAAAAATGCGAATGAATTATTTTGCCCATGTGGAAGTGTATACAGATGCTATTATGAATGATGATCGAGTAGGTGTAGGAATTTTTATTCCGTCAATAAGAAAAGAAAAAATACTTCGAGTAAATGCCAGCATCTGTATAATGAATGCAGAGTTGATTGGAATTATGGAAGGGATCAAGTTGACAATGTCACAAGGGAGGAGGAGAATGGTATTATTATCCGAATCCCAGAATGGATTGGAATTAATTAGTATGGGTGGGGGAAACTCATGGTAATGTGTATGTGGAAATGTTGTATGAGTACCTTCAATCGTGTGGGAGTGAGGTCATTCTTCAATGGATACCTTCACACCTACAGATTGAAGGAGGTAAATGAATATGAATTCATGGATGCAAGAGATGTACTTCGTTTCAGGTGAATCTGTGGAGAAAATGGGAGAGAGAGTTTGTTGAAAAATGTCAGGTGAAAGTACTTTGAGTTGGTTAATTCTCCGTTGAGTAAACCTTTCTTTAAGGTACTCAAGGGAGATACTAGAATGACAAGAACAATGGAACGAGTGAGATTAAATCATGGAAATTGGAAAGAATGCTTGAAGAAACCCAATTTGATTGAGAGTGAATTATGTGATAGCTGCTTGGTTGTGGAGGACATCGAACATTTGATTTTAAAATGCTCTGCATTTAATCAGAGCGGACAAATGTTCGATGTTCTCTTGAGTGCAAGGAATTTGTCAGAATTATTACGAATGGGAATGAATGTATATAAAAATGTGTATGAATTTATTAGAACAAATCAGATAGAAGTATGAAAGGGGATCGTGAAAGGTGAATGATTGAAAAATTTAAAAAAAAATTTTTTTTTAAAAATTGTAAAAAATTGTAATTTGAAACTGGGCCAAATGGCACCAAATTTGGAGCTAGAGCCAAATAAATATAAAAAAACAAGCTCTGGCTTAGGCCTTGGGCTTTCAAATGAAGGTAATTAAAACAAACTCATACCGAGGCTACAGATCGCTATGCTAAAACAGGATTTCGTAAACCGCGCCAATCTTCACCGACACCAGGGCCATCAGGGATGATGCTATAGTTACCTCAAACGTTGAGCGAAAGTCCAGCTTTACGAAGAAGAAGCCAAAAAAATGGGAGAATCTGTGTATCAAACAGAAACAATAATATCAGTATAGCCGCGAACACCTAAACAATAAAAACTATACTTGAGCATGGGAGACACGATGAAAACACTCTTGCTTTAACTGCAGCGAATCGAAACTAAAAGTGGTGCAAGAATAGACCAGCAAGGCGAACAGCAAAGCTCTCAATTGGCGGAACTATTGGAGGAGCAAGGTAAACAATTTGCTGAACTACGTAAAGAACAAAGCGCCCAATTGGCAGAACTGCGGGCGGAGCAAATTGGTCAGCTTGGTGGAAAATAGTTTTAAGCAAATAGAAGCCGCTTGGAAACACATGCCTCGCAAACTATTATAGATGGCCAGCTTAATAAAACGTTAGCAACAGAAGCTCAATTCAATTACCATTCAGTGGTAAGATCCCATTTGAGAATTTTAAAGTGCAATTCCAAGCAGCAGTGCAGCACAATTTTTGGGGCGCAAGTCAGCAGTTTAAGGCTCTCATTGTGGCTGTCCCATAAAAAGCTGCAGAAGTCTTGAAAACTGTATCAGCAACAGAAAAGAGTTATGAGCGGATCATGACTGCAAAATCCAAGTAATGCACCTGCAGATGTGTTGAACGGACTAGCAGTGGACGTGTTTATCTGTCCAGAACGAGCATCTGAGATTTAATTTGAGAACCAATACTAGAGGTAAAACCATGAATGAAGTATTGGCGTTGGCTTTGGGATATGAGGTAGCCAGAGAAAGTTTAGTACCTGATTCAGTAAAGTTGCGTAAGCACGATTCGGATGATACACGTAAATAAAGGCACTATTAAAAGGAAATATGAGGAAATCACAGCAAGCTTTTGAACTGATGGACGAAAACGAACGCGTCCTCTTTTTCGATGTTTCCAATGTCAACAACCCGGACATTACATGAAGGACTGCAAGCAACTAAGTACGAAGCGCATGAGAGAAGCTGATACACGAGTCAAGAAACGCGAAAAAATAAGGCACTTAAACGTTGAACAAGATGAAAAGAGAATCCAGTTCTCTTCTGGTGGAAGGGAGAAAATGCTTCAAGAATACCGTTAAAATTACATAACTTGGGGCGAATTATAAAAGTGTAACTGTCGTCAGCCTATTGGCGCAGCGTCAATGCACATTTGCACTGAATACCGGCACTTCTAAATCGCAGTTGTTCATTCTGATATCGTAGATCCAGTACAGATTGATGTTATTGCTCCGAATAGATGTTATGAAGAACCTGTGGTGGTGGATTTGGATAACCAGGTTCTAATGTGGCGTATTTGTAGTATACGCGAGTATTTTTTTAGAACTTGAGTTCGTCAACAACTGTAATTATGAAAAGAATGATCCTTGGCAAAGCTGAGGGAGGCAACTTTATTACGAACTGCCAGTCGAAACAATGTCGTCGGTTACCTAATCAAAAATTGAAAAAGATCATTCGTTCATCATTCAATCTTTGATGCCGCATTAGAAGCACGAATTAGGACAAACTAATATTATGCAAGCTAGAATCGGCACAGGAAACGCTACTTCAATCTGGCAAGCACCAATACTTGCAGACAGCCGAAATAACTAAGAAAATTGAAAAAGTCGGAGTGATAGAACAGTATAGCAGCCCATGGTGTTCGCCAGTGGTTCTTGTCCAGAAAATAGATTACACAAAAAGACTTTGTTTAATTACAGGTAATTAAATGAATTGGCGAAGAAGGACAGCTATCCATTACAGAGCATTGATGGCACGCCGTCAGAGAGTTTTCTTCATCAAAAGTGAATCTGGGCACTGTAGCACAGTACACATAGCACCTCGATCAAGTAATCCGTTTGGGCTGTAGAGAACCAACAACAGTTAGTCTGCACGACAGCACACACGCACACTTTCACACAAAGTACCATTTTTATTCTCCTCAATAAGCACTTGTGGCAAGAGGTTAAGGAATTGGTACACCACCGAAGTGTCATCACGATCAGACGATTAAGTGTGATATTTGAATGCTATCTGGACACAAACGAACATTATAATGAGAACGGTACATACGTAAAGTGCAAATATATTTAACGAAAATAATAATCGAGTAATCTAGAAATTCGTGTCTATTGCGAGGGGAATGTAAAGCAAAACCAGCACGTGCCGAAATATTAATAGACGAATTTACAAGCCTCGAGAATCAGATGTTTGAAGTAGATCAAACTCAAGAGATATGGTGTATGAAGAAAATTACTATAAGGTAATAACGGAATTATAAAAAATTACTCGAAAGATATGTATGGATGCGATAAAATCTAACGGCAGTTTGGATAATTCCGCGCCGCAATCAAACCACAACGGTAATCATTTCACGATCCATTCTTCTGTTCCGTTCATGATTCAACTACTTTAAGTGTTACGGAAGCCAACTATATAGAACGGTTACAAAAGCTAAGAGAACGCTACCATCGTATCACCACCAATATTAAACGATTGCTTAATACATCGACCAGTTGGTGACTCGAAAGATCCATGATTAATTTATAGCTTGGCCAATAAGTTGGATTCGGATACCAAGAATCTTTGGGCAGTCAGTGTGACGCTCGACAAGGTCCACAACAAATAAAAAGCCATGTGATTATTAACAATCCGAACTGTGGTGAGTGTAATGATGAGAGCCATCCCACCTTCCAGTATCATAAATTACCCACCATGAAATTAGATGAAAAGTGAATAAGACGATGGATTCCAACCGGTGCTTTAATTGTTTAGGTGCGGTGATCACGGGCAGTTTAAGTCTAATCAAAATGGAGTCGAAAACACCATACATTGTTAAAAATTGACAACCGGCATCAATTTATAATCTTAACGGTCATATCGGGATCATAGAAGAGGAGAATGAAACCGAGCAATCGAAGAATGTAAAGTGGTCACCAGGTTTGATAAAGTTTTACCTTGTCGAGCATTATTAGATCCAGGCTTTGTTTATTAGTGAATCGTGTCTGCAAATATTGAACGGTAAACGGAGAGGTAACAGGGCTAGGCAATTCGACAACTGAAGTTACTAGGGGTATTGTAAATTTAAAGTTACAAACTAAGTATAAGGAACAACCTCAATAAATGTTGAAGGGTTAGTTCTACCTAAAATATCGTCGAAGTTGCCATCAACTATCTTAACTACTAGAAACCAAATAAAATAGAGTTGCTTATTGGAGCTGAACACTTTTTCCAGATAATGAAGAATGAACAAGTAAAAACCAACGAAAATAAGATAGTTCTATACAAAACCATATAGTGGTTGGGTGGTAGTCGGACAAAGCTCGAAAGAGACTGAGGCTAGCGATGTCAGAAAATATTGACAAAACCTTGAGAAAATTTTGGGAGGTTAAACATATCGAATCCAAGTCTATTTTATCCATAGAAGAGGAGTTTTATGAAAATCATTTTTTTGAAAATTCGGTCAATGCAAAGGATTACAATGGGGTAAGCAGGGAAGACACAAACTACCAATGCATACCGTGTGAAAAGATCATCCCAAACCATCTTGTATGGAACCTCAGTGGCATCATTTCTGGATAGACGAGCACTAAAGAATATCCGGCGTCCAAGGCAATACTTGAGGATTTTTATGGTTACGTATTGCTCTCTGTAGCGGACTCTGTCGAAGAAGCATTATTCCTGCAACACGAAATTTATGGTGTGCTAGCAGCGGAAGGTTTTCATTTGAGAAAATTAATCTCAAACTTGAAGATTTTTTATGCAAAATTGAAGGATGATCTGATTCAATTAACCGATAAAAGTGATGTTCTCAAGGTGTTGGGAATGTATTTCCGTAGAAATATTGAGGACAATAAAGTATTGGCCAAACGAAAGGTGTTATCGAATGTCTTTTCCGGACTGTTTGATCTTTTAGGCTTGTTGGTACCTATTGACGTTCAACTAGAAATATTTATTCAACATATTCGTGTAGCCAGTTTAGAATGGGATTAACCGTTTAAGGCAATTATTGGTCCAATGGGAGTGAAGACAACGACATGGATTCTGCGATACTATACAGTGAACAAGTTCATTCAAATCTGACAACGAATCAAGCAATTATCCATCCCAAAACTAGAATTGCGTGGTGTATTATTAATATCAAAACTGACGGAGTAGATTAGGTAGCACAAACCTCATCACTACATTTAAACCATATTTTTGCTTAGACACATTCCAAAGTTGTATTAGATTGATTGTCTTTAGCTCCACTAAGATGGAAAACTTTAATTGGTAATCGAACTTCTCAAATCTTTGAAGTTCTACCCCAAAATAAGTGGATACATTTTTAAGCCAGTAGATTGTGGTTGTACAAGGTTTAAGGGGGACAAGTTTTGGAGGACGACTATCTTTTGAAGAAGGGACCGCATTGGTTGATACAAGGAAGGAACACGTGACTATTAAGAAATGCGAAGTTCAAAACAACGTCAGAAAAACTACTTAGGCAAGCATTCAATGTAACTGTCACAGAAGATTCGGCAAAACATCAAAGTATTTACTCGCGAAGAACTGTTCGGGGCCAAACATTGTGTAATAAAGCAACCCAAGTACGGTATTTTAATGATGATCTTACCAATCTTAGAAAAATGAAAGCAGTGTCGTTCTCGTGCAAATTAGAATGGTATATTACGTACTGTTGGAAGGTTATCAAAGTCAAATGCTACGTCAAGCACTCACAATTTCAATGTATGGTTTCCTAATCTCCAACGAGAATAGTTGAAGAAACACATGTGGAGTATATATACGCTGGAGCTTTACTAGCTGACCACTTTGAGGCAAAATTATTGGATAATTCGGGCTAAACAAATAATACGCGGCCATCCAGAGATTCGTTATATTTACTAAAGTGAAGAAAAAACAAAGATTCAGATAATGGCCGATTTACTAGCAGTAAGAACACAACTCATCAGATCGTTTCTCATTATTGAAGTAGACTTTGCGGGGCCAATTTCAATAGATCTCAGAAAAGGTCGGGGGCAAAAGACTTACAAATCATAAATTTGCCTAAGATTTAAGCAGTGAATCTTTCCTCGCCACGCTGAAACTATTCGTTTCTAGAAGAGGTCTATGCTCAGGCATTTACTCAGATAATGAGATAAATTTTGTGGACGCAAGCAAATTATTACTATTAGGGGCTTCCATAAAATAATCGAGCCTAATGAATGTACTAATTTCCTTTCAAGAAAATTTATCGCCTATCACTTTAATGCGCAACGCGCCCCAAGCGCCCCAGGCTTTGGGAGAATGTGAGAAAGCTCTGTAAAGTCGGTGAAGTTGCACCTCAAAAGAATAATTGGGGACAATTAATTTACTGTGGAGGAAATAACAACGTTATTAGCTGGGATCGAAGCAACATTGAATTCGTGGCGGCTGTACTGCTCTCGTTCGATGATTTGGATTTTCTGACGCCGTTGCATTTAAAATATCGCCGATGTCAAAATAAGTTGTTTAAAAAAAATCTCGTTATGTGCGTGGTTACGTGCAGAAATATATGTAGCTTCTATACGGATTTACTGCGATCGGGATGAAACTTCTCATACTGAAGCTTTTCTCATAAATTGGGAAATCCAAATTATTTTTGGCTGGAAACGGTACACCGAAAGTGGCAGCATTAAGAAGAGCTTTATCATTGTTTGCAAATATTTAGAAAAGTACTACTGTGGGCAAAAAGTAGTAAGACTTTTTATTTTAAACTTCGCGCGGAAAACCATTCGTCGAACTATTTTTTTTTCTATGTTGGTATGACTGTCAGTGACATCTGTGCCAAATGTCACGCAAAAATAATCATTAGTGTTTAGTATACGCTTGTCTTTCTGAAGTACAAAAAGTGCATTCGGCGATTTTTATAATGAGTGAAATTATTCAACTTCTTTGTTCCATTAAATTTTGTGTGCGGAATCAATTTTGTGGTGCCGAAACGTTCAGAATGTTACAAAAGGCCTTCGGTGATAATTTTATGTCGTTTTTGAATTCAAAGAGGGTCGATAACGTGTTGAAGACAAACCACGCTAGGACGGCCATCAACATCAACTGATGATCAACACTTTAATAAAATCAAAGAATTGGTGCTCGAGAATCGACGATTAACAGTCAGAGACCTTACTGGCATCGTTGAAATATCAGAAGGATCAGAGAAAACCATTTTGAAAGATCATTTGGGCCTAAGAAAAGTGAAATCACGATTGGTTCCAAAATCACTCAATTTTTTGCAAAAACAGCGTCGCGTTATGACCCGTAAACAGACGATCAATCATCCGAATATCGTGCCAAAGGTGAGCCGATGCCGAAAAAACCACGTCAAAGCAAGTCAAAAATCAAGGTCAGTTTGACAGTCAACAAGGAATATTATTTGAGTGTTATGCGTCGTTTGTGCGAAGCTATTCGTAAAAAGAGGCCGGAATTATGGGTCGACAACTCTTGGTTTTTGCACCACGATAATGCACCTTCTCATACTGCATTGGTTTTACGTGATTTTTTCGCCAAAAATGCCACCCATATCGTTCCGCAACCACCGTATTCACCTGATTTAGCTCCGTGTGATGTCTGGCTGGGGAAACCGTTTTGAGTCAAATGAAGACATTAAACGTGAATCGCTACGCGCATTGGAGGCTATTCCGGAAATTGACTTTAACAACTGTTTCGAGGATTGGAAAAAACGTTGGCACAAGTGTATTGAGGCCGGGGGGGATTACTTTGGGGGGGGGGGGCGAAATAGATTTGGAGAAATAAATAAAGAATTTTAAAATTATGAACAAAGTCTTACTATTTTTTGCCCACAGTATTGTATCATTTGCAAGAAATCCAATTGAAACTTAAAGATTATAAATTAATTTTGCAACAACATCGGGAGTAAATAACCTCCGTTGTTGCATTGATATTTATCTCGGGATTGTCTTCTGATAGACACGTTAAAGAAAGTGGACGCTCGAAGCTGTCCATGTCCAAGTTTATTAAGTCTTGATTGTCCAGTCTAATTTTAGCCCCTACACCATCTTGACTTTCATTTGATTCGAATTATACCGTTCGTAGCAATTTTTAGTTACTACCAAATATGTGTACAGCCACTCCTCTTGAACTGGTTTTAACAATGATTATTTTATCTGACAAATTAAAAAATGAGATTATTGGCGTAAACAGAGATCTATTGATTCATACGCTTAGTTACGTAGAGAAAGGCCGGTATTTCTAAATCTTGTTGAGCCAAATTCAAACTATCCTGAGAGTGTATGAAAACCGTTTGTTTATATGTTTACTACTTGAATCTGATAAAGTTAAGAACTAAATCTTATATAATTTTCTGTAATCAATCTATCAAGTGCCGGGTGCATTCAAAGGCTTAATTCCCAAATGAAAAACCCCAGCTGTCTGCCTCGTAAAGTTGTAATCAAATAGTATACAGCGTGCGTTTCCTGCGCGGCCTTCATATACATAAACCTCAGGCTTATAACAATTACTTGTATTCTGTGTATAAACCCCGCGATATTATATCCGATTAAAATCGTTTATTTCCCATCATCGATAAATAAAGGGATTTTCTTGAAGCCCCAACTGTACAATAATTAAATAACGTGCAGTGCTATGGTATTTACATATAAATACAAAGTTTTATTACATCGAAAAAAAAAATCAAAAGTTTTTAAATAAAACAAATTATTTTTAAAGTCTTATTGACAATCATCGATTTTACAATCAAGAATTGAATCACACACCGAAAAAAAAAGTTTTAACGCGCGCGCGACGCGATCAACCACCCACGCTCTTATACAAATAATTTATACAAAACTATTTTTTAATAAATTTGTAATATATTTTGTAGTTATTTGTATAATCGAAGAGTTCGTTCAATGATAAAATTGATAAGATCACACAGAGTTTTTTTTTCCTGTTTAATTCTTATGGCAACAAACATTCTCGGAAGTGTTATAAAATACACGGCACCGCAACAACAAAAACCGAAACGATCGATTGTAATCACGCAGATGTATGAAGAAAAAATTTTTTTTGGGGCTTTTTGGATTTTTTGGGTACATGTAATATACAATCTACACATTATAAAGATATAAATTTTACGGTTAATGTATAAAATGAAATATCAAGATAATGATAACGCGTCTTATAAAATTTCGGTATGAATGTAGCGCGCAGCCGAGTTCAATGACCAAAGCACGATAGATGGGATTATTTTATGTAAATATTCGGATGCGATTTGGTCCTATACTCGTACGATAATTCATATTCTTCCATGAAATATGAAATAGTTTAACGTTTTATGCTCATGCATATTAGAAAGCTTGATGTTCATTATTACTTAGATCATTCATTCAGTTTTAGATTCAGAATGTGAGCTTTACTAACAAAAAGCTTTGTCAATTCCGTAAATTTTCTCCTTTACTAAGTTATTTCCTATACGCGGAATATATGAATATAAGTCCTGTACAAAAAGGTTAGAAACGCGGACGATTCAAAGTAACAGACGTAACAATATCGGAATAAAACTGAGTTGTATTTCAATCTTAGGCTAATTACATTTTTTAAGTTTTAACCAATGTCAATACTTAATATTAGGGTTCACAATTTAATTTAGATCCTACTTATAAGCTTAATCTGCACATTTAATGATTTTACAGGTTCATTAGTCCGAGTGGATCTGCTCTTCTCAGTCATTCAAATTGCTGCTGTTTTCGAGGCTCTCGAGCATTAGCAATACATAGGAGTAATTTCGCTTGAGTTCGTTGCAGGAGTCTATTTGATGCACTGATGGATCCCCATAACTGAATACCATATGTCCATATTGGCTTGAACAACGCTTTCTATGTATGGCCTTATTGTCTAATAGTAACTTGGGTTTTCTTCCTATCAGCCAATACATTTTGGAAAATGTTATTTGGTTGCGCTTTGCTTCAATATGTTCTTTCTACGTTAGTCGACTATCCAGGTGAAAGCCTAGGTATTTGACCTTAGTTTGTTGAGGAATATATACACAGTTTAATTGTACTAGTGAGCTGGAGCGTTTGTTCAGCGTGTATGTGACATGAATTGATTGTTTTTTCGTTTACTTTTATTCGCCAGATCTAAAGCCAATTATCAATTTTGCTCAGATGACTTTGCACTTCTCTTGAGGCTATTTACGGGTTTTCGTGTGATACCAGGATGGCTGTATCATAAGCAAATATTATTACATTGTCGGTAACAGGTAAGTCTGCCGTGTACAACAAGTGTAAAATAGATCCCAGAACGATTCCTTGTATAGGACTCCTGCGTTTATATCATTTAGGGAAGTTGTTGTACCATTTTGTTGGACCATGTATTGCCTTTAGAGGAGATAGTTTTTCAGAAATGAGTGAATATTCTTCGGCAGGAGCGCTTTAAGTTTGTATATTAGTCCATTGTGCCAAACTTTGTCAAATGCTTGTGCTATAGCCATGAAGACAGCAGAACAATATTTCCTTGCCTCAAAGGTCGGTCTGATTGCATTTACAATTATATGCACTTGCTCTATGGCACCATGTTGGTTTCGGAACCCAAATTGATGGTCTGGAATGATTTGCCTTTCTTCTAATACTGGTTTCAGTTTTGTTATTAACATTTTTTTAAACAGCTTTGAGATTGTGGGAAGCATGCTTATTGGACGATAAGACGAGATTTGAGTTTCGTTTTTCCCAGGCTTTTGTATCATTGTGATCAAAGATATTTTCCAAAGATATCTTGTCTGCTAAAGCAAGTTTTGATTGTGTTCTCAACTTTGTCCATTCAAACTTTATACGTTTAGGATGAATCATCATCCATCTGGTGAGGCAGCACGATATTATTAGTCCCTTCGTGTGGTGAAAACACCGTCTTTAGACGTGCAGCGAAAGCATTGTTTCTTCATCGCTTCTAATCGGTGGATTCAACTTTTTAGGCCTTTTTAGGTCTTTTGTTGCCTTCCACAAAGAATAGTCAGTCTTCTCTGTTGCCGAAAGTTCACTTAAATAATGCTGGACACATTGGTTTTAATCTTCCTGCAGTGAAAATTCCAGGGTTTTGATAGCTCGATTTAATTTCCATTTGAACAATGGTGATTTTGTTTGTTGCCATTGCCGTCGGACATTCCGCTTTTCCTGGATTAGTGACTGGATATTATGTGATAATTTATTAGTTTTTTCAGAATTGTTGATGATTGGTGAAGCCTTTTCAGCTGATACTTCCAGTGCCGCTTTTAGCTTTTCTGCAGCCACATCAATATCTGCTGGTGTTTTAGCGGGATACCAAGATAACATTTTTGTTCGACTAGTCTCGTATATTAATTCCAATCAGTTCGTTTCTTTGTCAGACGTTTCTGTGTTTGTTGTTACTATTATCGGTGAATTATCAAACGACAGATCATAGCATTTGATGGGCGGCCTTAATATACGTAAGGCTTTCTTTTTTTTCGTGAGCCAGTAAGTAGGATGACCGACCGGCAGACAAAAAATTCCAGGGATTGTTCCTCTAGAGCTTCATGTTGTTTGCCTTTAGGCGTTGTTAGTATTGAACCCCATTGAGTATGTTTGGCGTTGTAATCACACCCCCGCGAGAGATTTATTATCCAGCTGACCAAAATAATTTATAAACTGCTGATTTTTCATAACGTGTTTTGGAGAGCAGTACACTGCTGATATCACACAATTTCCAGACCATTTCTGCAGGCAGATGCTCGTTGATTGGATTTGATCTTTCTCATATTTCACAAGTTCATAATATTTTAGTCTTTTCTTAATCAATACTGCAGTGCCACCGTGTGTTTGCCATTCGGATGCTTAGTATCATAAATAGAGTACCCATTAATGTTGAAGTAGTTCTTGTTGGTGAGTCGTGTTTCAGATATCAACATTATGTCAATATTGTGCTCAATGAGAAATGCTTGAACCTCCGCTCTATGTTGCGCTAGGCGGTTTGCATTCCATATTGCTATTTTGTGGAGAGTCATTTTTGATTTTTGACAACTATCTGCCGCAGCGTGTTCATATTCTGCATCATTAAATCCATAGTTTTCTCCATCATCGAAGCCTTGCATCATACCTCGTACCTTGTTTAAAGCTGATGAGATGATTCCTACCTCACTTGCCTCCACTTTTAGAACGGCACTTTTAAGTACACTTGCGTACGAAACCCCGTGATGCACACTACTGTTTACATTTATATTTTGCTTTCCATTTTGAACTTTAGCTTCTGAATGTAATTCAAGCAATCGTTGCTCAGCTCGCTGTCTAGAATTAATTATCCTTTTCAATTCAATATAAACTGGGCAACCTCTATAATTCGCTGTGTGGTTTCCATCGCAGTTACTTCATTTTCAGAAGCTGAGTTTTATTTTTATCGCATTTCGTTGAATTATGGAGATCACCACAGATTACACAAACATCGTTCAAAGTGCAATAAGCTTTAGTGTGACCGGTTTGTTGGCACTTAACACACTGTACAGCCCCAGTTATTTTTCTGGGTTCTTCGACAGTAATTCGTCTTTGTAGAAGATATTTTAGATCATATCAAATCCCGCTTTTTAAAATCCCGATTTTGCTGAATTTTTTTAAAGGACGTTTAAAATATTTTTATATCTACATTTTTATTAAGAACTCGGGAATTTCTTGATTGATCTTGGTCAAATCATTAGACGTGGTTTGCATTTTAACATGAATTTTCAAGAATTTGTCAGGCTTAATAGAACTGGGCTATTCCTTATCTAATAATTGTCAAATTGAGTATGCCAAATTGGGTTTGGACTTTTAACTTGAATTTTGAACGAAGTTCCGGAATTTGGCAATGTTGAAAGTAACTAGGCTATTTCTTAACAAATTAAGGTAAAATTTAATATGTTCAACATGACTCTAATAATGAAAATTAATATGAAGCTCTGGAATTAAACCATTGATATTGAACTTTTTTCAACGAGCATGGTCAAATTTAGATTACAGAGCTGGATTGGGATTCTGTCGTATCGTTCGTTAGATATTTGTAGATTTCCATATAATTAAAACACCATTATTTTACAACATAAGCGACTTTCTCGTCAACAAATGACCTAAACTCAGATAGACACAAAAATCGACAAACAATTTTTTTTATATTTCAAGATAGCCAAAAAATTAAAAAATTCGTTAACTGTGGCAACGCGAAACGACGAAAACAAATATTTTCTCAGTGAGAATACATTAATTCACGATTTCTCGAAATAACAAAATTGTTCGGGGTCGGATAAATCTATCGACATATTCAATAAAAATACAAATTTAAATCAGGTAAAAGAAGAAACTACTCCCATCTTGCCTTAAACTTTCATCATTTAAGCGAAAAACTGTTTCAATACGATCAAACGCTCTCCATTTTAAACCAAAAATTTGAGATACCTTCTGCCAATGCCATTGAAAATACTCCATAGATGGGGCTGCCGCTTTTGATGGAAATAAAACACAAGTGACGTCATGGCTAAAGCCGACCGAAGGAATACTTGTAATGTTTGAAGGAATATTACCCCTCAACAGTACAAAATGTAACAAGATAATTTTACGGATATTAGCAAATTTTCATCGAAGCCTTGGAAGACAAATAAGAACTCTCACACTGTAAACCCCAGCTTTGGAGACACAATCACCTTCAGGAGCAAAGAGACATTAACCCTAAATTTGTACATCCCCAGACAAAAAAACCTAGTTGGTCGGGGCAAGATAAAACCAAATTTATACCAAATTTATGAAAATCGACCCTTACAGGGGGAAACCGAACTTATAATAAAGATGTCGTCAATCATGTATTAGCAGCACAAAAATGAAAAATATTTTAGGAACACACGAAGAGACGAAAATAGGCAAAAGAAACTTGTTCGGACACAATCTGCCAAAACTATCGTACTTTGAGCTAAATTTCGATTCCACTTCAATGGAATATTAGGTTCTTAATCAATAGCTTACATGGCTGCCAAAATTTTTTATAAAACATGTAGAATAGCATTAAACGGTAAAAATTTCAAATTCCATTGATATTGCCCTAATAAAAATTTTTTTTATTGTTACGATTGAAACTAAAATAAATGGTGACAGACCAGTGTCAGAACATAAAAAATTAAACAAGAACTTCATCATTGTGCTCGAATTATAGAAATCCGAAATGAAATCTCTCTGCTACCACGATCATTACTCACCATTTAAAACAACGTAGAAGATCACTTAAACGAGTTCCTAGATAGTGAAATTGTTCGAAATTCCAGCATCCCCTACACTTCCTCTGAGGCGTGTGGTATCTGGAAAGCCAGAGCAGTGATTGAAAAAAAAAATGATAACACCATTATCGACAAATTCTAGATTATGATGAGTCTATTACGATTTCTTTTAAGATTTTGAGATATTAAAAACCTTAACCTTTCTTTTAAGGAACATCAGTTTTTAAGAGAAATTATTTCGTTGCGTGGTAATTGAACTGCTACGAGGCCCCATCACAAGCTATACTAGCCTGCAATTCCTGTCCAATTGAGAAAATCCATTTATTTCAACTTGATTCATGTTTCCAGAAATCTTGAACCATCTTTTGGAGTAGCCTTCATCCATGGTTGTCAGAAATGTTTTCGTTTAGCGAATTTAACTCCAGAGTAGTAATTAGTGAATCACCATCTAAAAAGTATCCTGGGGTTAGAATGCATTTGGAACGCAGATTGCCCCTAATTTCTAAAAACGTTTTTGAATACTAACTCAGAATTTTCCGTTAGAGGGCCAGGGATTGTTTGGTATGCAAATACGGAGTTTTTATATTAGGTAGGTTCGACTGCTAAAGAAAAATTAATGTTTAGCATACATTCAACAACAAAATTGACGGCTACTTCCGAAAGTCCTCCAAAGTGTGGAGAAGATGGTGGTAAAAAATGTGATTTGACCCTGAGTACGCGTTGAAGTTTTTGGGGTCGCTTGTTGAAGAGCTTTTGCTTACCGTCAATTGCCGTGTTTTGGCTCCCACAAAATTGGTTCCATTATAAAAGGTATCTTTGGAAGTTAAATCTCTTAAAGGCTGCAAGAAAGGCTGCAGTAGTCATATCGCTGGCAACCTCTCTTTGTGCACTTAGTTGAAACCCTTAAATACAGTGCTATATATCCCTTGTACGACTTTTCTCCACGTCCGTTCGAAACTCTTACTGAGATGGATTCACCGTAGCCTATTCTTGTGTTAGAAATTGTACGCGATGGCGTTGCTCGTTTTTTCGGTAAGCTTGCCAATAGTTGGTGTTTTGATGAAGCAACGAATCGATAACACGTGATACATTTTGCTACCTCTGAGCGTATGTTGTTCTACCGTTGATGATCGATTATTTGCTTCTAACATGTGACTGAGTTACTTAAATTAACCCATAAAAGGTTTTTATATGCGCATCCTTCATTAATAGCTTTGGGAATCTATATTTTGGTGGCTTCCTTCCACTTTCACCATTGTATTATGTTCATCAATAAATGGATTAAGAGAAAGTTGCTTTTTGTTGATACTGGGCTTTCTTTGTTGATCTGCATTATTACATTCTGGAACATGCAGGATTCATTATGTTCTTTAGCAGATTTACTATGTACCCGGTATTTTGGTTACATTTGAAATCTTTCTATAAATTGCACAAGTGAATTAACCATTGCTGATGTTGCTAGTGTCACTATTTCTTTAGTTTCCAAGTTGGCTTCACTTTGGTCAGTGTACTGGGCTTCAATATGTTTGAATTTCTGATATTCAATTACCCACGATAGTTTCATATATTTAAAACGCCCTCGAATCCAACATAATGTGAAAATCGAATCGGTCCAAAATAACGAAATTATTTCCGGGGTTTGCATTGCTTCTTTAACTTGATGCATCAATCAAGATGATATAACAAAAGTAAGTTTTTAATCGCAGCAACTTTTGTCTTTTACGTAAGAAGGCTTACATTATAGATACCTTCTGAGCTTGTAGATTTGAAGTAGATGGCAGCAGTATCGATATTTTCTGAGGCATCCAGAAACCATGCAACTTTGCTTTTCTCAAAAAGGGCTTATAGTGGGAGTGTGTAGTGGGATAGATATTTTTTCTAGAAAGGGAAATTTTTTAATTCCTCCCAGAGTTCTTGTATCATATGCCTATAACTACAACTGGTTTTGGTACCAGTCTAATGGATCAAAAAGTTTTGTACTATCCGAAAGAAGCTTCGCTTGGTTGACTAATCAATAACAGGCGCAGATTAGAAGATATTGAAGGCGAATATATCTGCTCCTTGATTCCAGTAAATTGAAAGATTTTTAATGGTACGAGTATTATCAAATTCAAATTCAAACCGATTTTAATTTTTAGATGGCCAGGTATATGGATTCCAAAAGAACAGTTTGGTAAGTTATTGGTTTGTTGTTGGATTAGTAAGGCTTCTTCCTGTGTAGCTTGCTCAGAAATCAGATCTACGAATAAATCATTTGTGCTTAGCAATGAAATATCTCATTCTGGGGACTTGTCGACCAAATACTCATCTGGTCATCTTTATCAACGACGATTTATCTGAAAAATTTCTCGAGGTCAGCTGTATGAACGTATTTATGTTTCTGCCATCATAAAAGTGTAGATACTAAATCCTGTCTTGTCGGACCCATCGAAAACTACCGATCAAATTTTTAAGTTGTCGCTAACTGCATGATGCGATAGGTAATAGTATCCAATATATTAGTTGCATCAGCAACTTTCTTGTATCCCAAAGTGATATTTCTATCCATAAACTTCTTGAATGGTTTTGATTTTTAAAAAATCGTTTTTGTACTTGTAGCAGGCGTACCATTACGATCTATTTTGAGCATCCTAATGGGTTGCCAGAACACAATTTAATGTAAAAGGAATTTGACTAGTTACCGGTCATTTTTGAGAGGAGTATGACTGGTCGTTGAAGCTTTCGCTATATTACTCATTTGAATTTCTACATAAAAGTTCGTAACTATAATAAATCGATTAGATGAGTATAAAATGATGGATCTGCCCACAACAGATTATTGGTGTGTTCCATTTTCAGCTGCTCTAGCATATCCCCCGTTATGTTTTAGAAAACTAATGCCTTTATGGTTAAGTTATATTTTAGGGAAATCTTGGTAAATTCCACTGTTGAGTTGGCCGCTCTAGCGCCGGTTTTTCCCATGCCTGCAATTTCTGCCTACGCCGCGGTTTTTGATAATGTTAGTCTCCGACAGGCTCCATCTGTAATGCAGGTTTGCTTGAGATCCAGGAATTTAGCACAAGAATCAGTTCACTTGCTACTTCTTTGTCTGCATTAACCGGTTTTATGTTTTCTGAGGCGGGAGCTCGCGTACTGTTGTTACTATGAAGCAGGCTGTGATGTGAACCTTTGCATAATTCACAAATTTTATTAAATGGATGTTTATGTTCTGAGAACAAGCAACCTCGACACGGTGATTTGAACTGCATTATTTCTTTCGTTTTATGGTAAATTTTGGAACTTCCTACACTTTGGATGAAGTGTTTGTTGGTTTACTCCCATTTTTATATATTTTATGCGGGATACTACTCCCATAGATTGGAACATGTAGAAAGACTAAAAAAATCATTCACAGTTTGTAAGTGGTGTGTTTCGCCGTCTGTATTGATTCTCTGGTTTTTATTTGCATGGAAGCATTCAAGTACATTATCATGCAATATTCCTAGTTTATGAATAGATTCTGATGATAACTTTAGTAGTTCTATAACCGTGTTTATGTATGTATTTGTAAGTACCATAGTTCTCTTAGATATTAAGGTGGCTTATGAGCTTCACTGGAACTCTTTTAAAACGTATTCTGCTATTAGGTTTCTTTTGTTTCTAAAGGATTCATTACTTCAGTTTGTTTACCAATTTTCTATCAAAATCTTCTAGAGTCGAAAGAAACGTTATAATTCCAATTTTTGCTAAAACTAATTCTGCATGCAGCTTTTGTGTTATGAGACTGATAAAACAAGTAAAGTTGGCATGCAATAGAAAAACTCAATTCCTAATTCTGATAATTCTATTTCCAATCTACCTGCCGCTATATAAACCTTAATTCATAATTTGTTCACTAACTACTAAATCATTATCATCCATTAATTTACAATGACATTTTATCCGTAATTCGAATTGAGTCACCATTACCATCGGTTATGACAAAAATGCCCTAATCATAAATTTTAATTAACCAAAAAATCCCTTAATAACCCAATAACAAAAATCTACCTACAGCACACCAACACATTAATTAAAAACGATTAACTTTATGATTGTACAATCCTTTATCATGAATAAAAATTGTTTTTTGTACAAATTATTATCCGGGATCTAACGAAAGTCCTTTTTTATATGACAAACATAAAATTTTTCACTTTCACAAAACCATCGGGATGTCACAACGCTTATTACAAATAGGGGCCTAATTTTTTATATCCGAAACCTTTTTATGTGGTGGATACACAAAACAACAACTCCAACTTAAAGGATTTTTGTTACGTTTGACGTTAATTAAATTTAATGATTTTTATATTTTCCGATTTTTCAGAAGCGCAAATGCAACGAGACTATATAAACCATATAAACTGGACAATCCCATATTATTGATTTACATAATTGAAATGTCGCGGGACCGAAAATTTTGAAATCTTAATTTATATTTTGAATGGAATTTGGGACGGTGGAAGATTTAATTTTTTTTTTTTGTATTTCTAGTTTCAATAAAGGTTTTTACGAGGAAAATATGATAAAGTTGATATGATATCCACAGTGTGTGGTCCTTTAAGTTTATTGGTTTATTGTACCATGTGTATTTAAATTATTTTTGGATGAATTATTGGACTCTGAAGAAGTTCTCGCGAGACTTGTTAATGATAGTGTCAAACAGGATTTGTTTCATTAGTTTACTTTAAGCGTGTGATCTAATTTTTGGATACGTTTAAAATATTCGTGTCTCCAGGTGCTTGATTGTGATTTATTACGTTTATAAAAATAAATAGCGGTTGCGCCATCCAAATCTTATCCAGATATCCAATAACATATCTCGGTATCGGTTTTGGTACTGGATAGATCACTTTTTGTGCCAAATTGGCAAATTACTTCAGAACAGATTTAAGATGTTATCTTTTAATCTCTAAAGGAGACTTCACACTTAGTTACAAGTTGTAGTCTTTTAAACACTAAAACAAAAAATATTTGGAATAGATCTTCAATTATGGAGCCAGAATTTAATCGAAATTCTAACAAATGATGTGCCTATGGCACAACTATTACGTGGATTACGAGGAAGGTCCTTAGACAACAAATAAATGCAAATAGCCAAAGCTTGGATTCGGTTAAATGATCAAGCACTTTGTTTTGTGATAAATAGACGTTTAACTTCGGCTTAACAGAAAGGAAACTTTTCCAGTACCGGAGGATGCCATTTAGCTTCTGTAATTGCAAGTCAGGAGAATCTTTATCGACTAATGGATAAGGTTCTCGGAGTGAATCTAAAATTCAAGATACATGGTTGTGGGTTGTTGTAATAATGTGGGTCTGTATAATCAAATTTGAGGGTGGGTTTATTACATTTATTACAAGTCTGTACACAGAGATTTATGTTTCATAAGAGTTTTACTCCTTAAGGTTAGGTTTTGGAAATTAAAATGTAATTGTTGTGTAGAAACTTCTGGTATCGCCCTCAGTACGATCCAATGATTTTAAACGGTTACTGCCTTTTCGGGCTTTTCTGGGGGTTAAACTATGCCAATGTGTTGTAATTATTTTGTACAAAACTCCGGCACCACCGCCAGTACGATAAAATAAATATTAACAGAAATACGAAAAGTGAGGTGTAGCTTTATCTAATGCCAGCCCAAACACGACTTGCAGCTTAACGCGGTCTATAAATTTTTTGTATAGATGTGTGTGTAACAAATCAAGAGTATCCAGTTTTTCAGATGATTCATCGGATGTTGAGCAATATTGAGGCAACCCCATCGAAATTCCCGATTTTCAAAATATAACATGAGCAACTGTGAAAATACGTGACAACGAAATTATAAATATAGGAACTTTCTAGTATGAGTGGAACCTTTATATGCCTGTTCCGTCCAGAAAAGCTATTATGGTGCCAATCACGATGATACAGTTACTGCTCATTGATGATTTCATAAAACATTGAAACAAATTTGCATGGCCAGTGACAAATATTCGTCGTCTACATGAGTCCTTATTATCTCGTTCGAAAATTGGGAATCGTCATTTACTTGCCAAAATTTGTTTTTCTGAAAGGCCGAGGAGATCTCACTTATAAGATTATTGAAGGTATCAGTTTTTCTAACCCTCGTACCCCGAATTCAGTCCTAATCCCTGATAATATACAAGGTTGATCCGATTCCCGCAAAATATAATCGGAGCGATTAATATGTTGTGGCCAATATCCGGTTTTCTTTAACCACAAATGGATGCATAGATCTCAAATACATCACCCTTGATTTCTAATGCGAAAAAATAAGCTTACCGGACTTTTGGTAAAACTATCTTGTATTGTCATTATTTCCGCTTAAATTACAGAAAACCTTGATTGAACCCTTCAAGTTGCCACCGGTACACAGATTTCGACAAAATTTTGAAAGGATCCCCAATTAATGTAAAGTTAAGTTAACTTTAGTTTGATTCCAAATTGCTAATCAGTCCGGAGTGAAGAATTGCCACATTTTCTTGAAATAAATTTTTATTGAAACTTAATTTACAATTTCTTTAATTTTAAAGCCCCTTTGGAAGTCGCCACTTCTGGTGGATCCATTCCGGTCAAAAAACACTGAGATCTCCCGATTTTCGAAAAAGGCGTATGAAGTTTCTCTCCGCTCGGTCATTCCGTCTGTGCTGTAGAGCGCAATCAGACATTTAGTCTGCACGGAACCACACACACCCATACAACGATTTTTTAACTCTAATTTTTTTGACTCCGGCGATATAGCGAATGGTAAATTTGAAATTTGTTCAAAGTCATAATTTTTCATTATTTCTATGCTTTATTGTAAAAGAAAGTAAAAAGCTCGCCGAATTTTGAAGTAAGTCCAAATTTTATTTTATCGTAACAGTAAAAAATATATTGACAGTTATGTCGAATACTTTCAGCCCGAGATCTAAATTTTCATGGTAAATGAACCATTGTATTCTATATAATAAATGCAAAACTGCCAAGAAGTAATTCCTACTATTTTCAAACGATTCATGAAAAGATTATTTTTAGGAGAGTAACTGGTTTCAGGATTATGTGTTGGGATCCTGATATCGCGATTGCCCTATATACATCCATTTTAAGAACAACGATAATACCTTGGTGAGATTTAATTATTTTTGGATATTGGTCATTCGCCTTACTATGATTTTCGAATAGTTCTAGTTGTAACCTTTAGGAGAAAATTTATCGAGGTTTGGGGTATGGGATCCTCCCAGCTATGGAGCTTTTCATCATATTAAGATCGATGACCAATTTCCAAAATCTTAAATTCCACCAAGATATAGTTAATTTAAAAAAATTAAATTTTACTCTTACGAAATATTTTTGTCAATCATCCTGTTTGTAGCGGAGAATTTGACATCAAAACTCACGCAATAACTGAAAAATGAACTTTTTAATTGTTCGGATTGTTCGAATTATTATCGCAATCGAAATTGTTTCAAATAAATTTTTTTATTATTATCATTCTACACTGAACAATTCATCGAAAAACCAAATATGCGAAAGAAAGAAACAATTCATCGAAAATAATTTTAATTCCATATTAAAAAATATTGATCAATTTTCTCTGAATGGTTCAATATGGTGATACAGATCGCAAAGTAGGACATTCTATCTTCCGTTAAAAAATAAGAATCGATATTAGGCAGAATTTCATGTGGATTACTGTAATGAGGTGCATAATTTATTTGAATCAAACTGAATTGTTATAATAATTCGAGCATTTCGGCAACTTAGGACACAAGTAGTTGGTCCTAAATACTAAACTATATATGAAAGCACGGATATAATTGGATTAAGGGATCATCTAATATCATTCCTTCAGGAAAAATTATTTAAAAACTGTTATTTACTCGTGCAATTAGCTGATTATGGGACAATATACCATTTCTTTAGAAGCAAAATTTTTTTTAAATATTTTACTATCATGGATCCCAGTTTAGTTTGGAAAGCTATGACACAAAAATATGCAAACCTGTGTTAAACTTCTATAAATTCAACTGTTCTGTCACGCGTTGGCTCGATCGCTCATATTTAGAAAATAATTGAACATAGATATTCTATGGTTCTTCCTGTATCTAAGCCTTTTGATGATTTCTTATCTAGGAGGTGCGATATGATTTTTTACGTCTATTAATGCACCAAAATCTAAAATAACTCTTGAACAATATATTTCCTCATGCAAATGACCCCAATCGCCGAGAAAATTTCACACGGAGATCTAAATGCCATAACCGACATAAGAATCTATGCACAGGTGGACCGATACTGGGTTGCAATGCTGACGGTATACGGTATTCGAGACGGTATACGGTACTCAACCTTTAGAATCCGACGTAGATTTGGTGTTGGAATGGTGGGACAGCTAACTCGTAAGCACAGTGGGATAAAATCCTTCCAAAGGCGAGAAGGCCCAGAAATCGTCTGTATCTCCCATTTTATTACATAACACTCTCCAAGACTTGCTTCTGCAGACCGCTCCAATTTAATCATTAAACTTCTATTGGTCGTCCTCAGTTCTTTTTTAATAATTTTAAGGTTCTCCTTATAGGAATTATAGACCAGTGTCTTTCTACTAAATTTAGTTTTATTGAAGGCTCTTCTACGAGATCTTGTGCTAACGATGCTAAGCTTTATGCAAATCGCGGTTATGTTTCCGTCAGTATATCGAGTAAAAACTTTTTATATTACTTTTTAGAAGAATGCTAGATCTAATTTCTTCAGTTTGACCTTGTGTATCATTTTCAGCCCCTCGCTTTCCATGTACTCCAAGAGTTACTGTCTTTTCCAATTATTGGTTAGAAGATTGGGACTGCTTGGTTAAAAAGCGCCGTCGATTTTATCCAAATTTCACTGGATTGAAGGGCAAATGCATGCGATTGATTTAAATTGAATTTCCTTTGCACTTGCTGCGCAAGGCCGTTGACTCCAACTCGCATCCTCGTGTGTGTTTTACTCCTGGTATCTCTGTGTTTTCGGTGCGATTGTCATTTCTTGACTCATTTCACGGACTCATTGTGCTTATGCGGGCTAGCTGTCCCTCCATTCTAATTCTAAACCTACATATGATTCTAAAGGCTTAGTACCGTATTCTGTTTCATCGTTTCGAGTCCTCGGTGGAGGAGCTACTTCCAACCTGTCAGTTTGCTCCTGCCTTTGATGAGCACCATTGATTTCGGCTTTTATAAGTTTAAATATTTATTTTTCATCATAGTTCCTCAGACCTATCAATTTTCTCCGTGTGAGCCTACGCTTGACAGAAAAGCTGGATGGAGCTTTCCAAACTAAATTCGGATCCATGATAGTAAAATATTTAAAAAAAAATGTATCTCTAAAGAAATGGCATATTGACCCATAATCAGCTAATTTTTGCAAGCTTTTTGTGTTTTCACATTTTTGTCGACTTTCTTAAACTGACGTAATCATGCAAATAAAATTTTTCCGAAGCAATGATATTATATGATCCCTTAATCATCTAATTTTCTCCAATAATATTCCAGCTTTCATATATTTTAGTACTTGGCGCCAACCACTTGCACCATAACTTCCCCTAATATTCGAATTAGTATCGCAATGAAATAAATTATGCCCCTCATGCCAATAATAGGCTTCAAATCTACTTAATCCGTTGAGATCCGAAAAATGTGCGAAATCGAACTGAATTAATCGAAATTATTTATATTTTCGTTGAAAGGGCTAATAATCGGGAGAATGACGGAAGGAAAATGACTAGGGGTAATGGCGGGCGGGGTAATAACCAGAGGAGTAATGCCGTTGGTCTTAGATAATCCCTAATGATTCATATAATATGTTGGCATATCCAGATATTCTAAGCCATTTCTACGATTGCATGCTAATGGGCAACGAATTTCCATTTACACTATTTTGTGTAGGGTAGTTTAGAAATGGTTAAAAATATATGCTGGACGGATCGCGCTAACATGTCGCTAGTCATAATCCCTAATTGTTCATATAATATGTAGGAATACCTCGATTTTCTTAGTCGTCTCTACGATTGCTTTCGGCTTATATCATTTGATTGTGAGTCTTAATGAATTATTGGTGGCCTTCAAAATGTTTGAGCATCATCAATGTACCGATAATCTGTGTCATTGTTTTTTATTGGCTTTCCTTAAAAGTGTAGTACTCTTCGTTAAATTTGTTAGGTTGTCTTTTAATTTTTTTGCCCTAAACTTCACATTAGTCATTAGTTATTGGTCTGTTAGGAGATTAGATACGCGAAATTTTTTTTGGAACTACAGTGCTGGGAAAAAAAATTTGGGCAAACATATTTTATTGCAAATTGGAGGCTTTTTGCTAAAATTACAAAACTTTTGAAAGCAATTGGCTTATTGCTTCATTTTAAAGACATGTATGACGTAATTTTTTGAAAAAAAAAATTTACCTGCAATTTAGGGGGAAAAACCGAAAAATGCCAAAATATTCAAAATACGTTGATTGGAGTTAAGGTTAGGTTAGGTTAGGTTTCAGTGGCTGCCATCGCACACTTAGGCCAGTTATGGCCCATTGTGGTACCACAGGATCCGACATCATCAAACTCCTTAAACCCATTTAGTGCTATTAATATAGCGTAAAAGATTTAGCATATTGCAGCTTTCGAGATCAGAGAGGCTGTCCATGGTGTATTTGCCCAAGTGATCATGTCTTCCGCCAGCTAGCGCGGGGCATGAGCATAGAAAGAGTAGATTGGAGTTAAAGTAATGGAATAAGTTAAGCACCTGTTTTTTAATTTTTGTTTTGTTTTTTTATTGATTTATAGAAGTTCTATCTTTAATATTAATATTTTGTTGGACCGTCTTTTGTTTTTATTACACCGGTACAACCCCGCAACTGATGTGCAAAAAAAATTGGTCGAGCAATTATTTTATTTTACGCCTACTGTTCTTGGCCGTCACTAGGGTGCAGATGTTTTATTGCCTGTAATTTTTTTTTTTTTGAGTATAACTAGTGCATATTTTGTAAGATTAAGTTATTCTGTAAGTGATCCTAGTCAATTAAAGAATAAAGTTCAATTTTAGTTTAAAAAAATGGGAAAGCTAGTGAGCAGTGTAAAAGCAATATGTTGATTTTGGCAATATGTGAAATAGCAGAAAGATTAAACATTCCGAAAAGTACTGTCGCGTGGAATATTAAAAAAATGCGAGAGATGGGTAGTACACAAAAAAAGAAGGCTCTGGAAGGCCCAGAAAGACAACGCCAGTGGAACCGTTTTAAAACTTCATCGAACATAAGACGGGATGTTGAACGAGCAACGGGAAAACAAATGTCAGCCAGCTTAGTGAGAAAAAGGCTTGTTAAAGCTGGTTTGAGGGCACTTAAACCAGTCCAGAAGACTGAGTTCACATTACTAGTGAAAAAAACGTTTGCTATGGACCCAGGAGCATGTTTCTTGGACTCCAGAGATGTGGAATGATGTGATTTTCTACAATGAATCAAAATTCAAGCTGCGGGCGAGAGGCTTAGCAAAGAATGTCTTTTAAGACTTCCACCGAAAAATGAAGGAGTTATGGTCTGGGGACGCTCTTCTGGAAATGAAACTGGTCGATTGTGCTTCCTTAGTTCCAGCATTACAGCAGCTGTTTATCTGCAGGTCCTACACAACGAATTTGAGCCTTCTGTGTTAAAGCTTATTTGGCGAGACTTGCAAATTTATTTTTCAACAGGACAACGCCCCGTGCCATACCGCCAAAGTTATGAGTTATGGATTTTGAATTGTAGATAGAAAAATTGCCTTTCAGATAAACATAAACAATTTGTTCAAACCTTGTTTTTTTTCTTATATGAGAAGTATCGATGTGTTGAGCTGGCCCCCGTGTAATCCAGACTTAACTCCCATTGAAAATATTTGGTCTATAATGAAGGTAGAAGTAGCAAGAAAGCGCCCAGAGTCGATTCAAGCTCTAAAAAGTTTGTTGATGACGGTTTGGGAATCCCTACCTCCTACGACTTTGAATAATTTATAAAATTCAATGAATCGGAGGTGTATCGCTGTAATAAAAGCAAATGGCGGTCCAACAAAATATTAATATTAAAAATAGAACTTCTATAAATCAATAAAAAACAAAACAAAAATTAAAAAACAGGTGCTTAATTTATTCCATTACTTTAACTCCAATCAACGTATTTTGAATATTTTAGCATTTTTCGGGGTTTTGCCCCTAAATTGCAGGTACATTTTTTTTCAAAAAATTACGTCATACATGTCTTTAAAATGAAACAATAAGCCAATTGCTTTCAAAAGTTTTGTAATTTTAGCAAAAAAGCCTCCAATTTGCAATAAAATATGTTTGCCCAATTTTTTTTTCCCAGCACTGTATACAGTAAGCGAAAGTGAGCATTGGACAAAATATTGGTGGTGATATAAATGAAGGTGCCAAATAATAATGTAGATGAACTTTGCATGCGGATGATTGGCTAACTTAGCTACAGTCAGTGTTGTGCAATTACGCGTAAAAAAAGATTTTACATTTTTACATAAATAATGTAAACAATTATTCATTACGGTAAAAAATTATAATAAATGTTAAAAATGTAATTAATTAGCTTCATCTGTGCGAAAATAATTAAATTAGAAAAATAATTTAAAATAAACTATTTTTTAGTCGATAATACAACCATTAGATGCAGCTACATCTATTGAAATTTTTTAAATTAATACTTTATAAATTATTTTGTGAAAATATTTTTTTAAGTAACAATAATTCAAAATTCTAAAAAATCTATTCCACGTAATTATTAGTTGGGGCTTCCAGAAATTCAATCAAATTTGTATAAAGTCCTGGAGTCCGTGCGAAATTGTATTACCACCTAAGGCGATTACCAGAGCTTTTAACAATAAATTGCATCACTTGAATCATAGATGGATCAGCTATTAGATACGTCTTCCCTTTGGATAAGGATTCGTCAAGTGAATTGCGCTTTTAAATTATATAGTAAGTTAAAATATTGATACAAATGAATATTTATGTAATTATCTACACCTTAAATTATTGTAGTAGCGCCATTAATTAGCAGATGTCAAGCTCACAAAATTATCTATAATATATTTATTTAAAAAATTCAATAGATGTCGTTGGTAATGGTTGTATTATCGACTAAAAAATAATTTATTTTTAATTAGGTAGATGTCGCTAATTAATTACATGTTTACATTTATTACATTTATTACATTTCTTAACGCAATTTGCAACGTGTTGATAATAGCGTAATTAATGTAACGTAATTAATCTGCACAACACTGGCTACAGTAATTATAATTTACGCTTTTTTGTATTATTTTTGATTTCTTGAATTTACATAAATTCTTGGTAACACAGAAGCCGAATCCAAGTAACCAAATAATTTGAACTCTTTAAGCAAATCACGTCGGACCTATAAATTTTTATTAAGCTCGATTAACAGCACTAACCTCTTATATAAATATCGCATAATTATATAAAATCCTTCGCGGATTTGCATTATGCATACATAACCAATGACCACTTAACAGAACCATTTGTTACTTCACAGCAAAATTATAAATTTGCATATTGGCACCGCGCCCAACAAAAACAATTATTGTATTTGATTTTCGCCTAATTAAGCTGTGAAATATTTTTGCTGTTAATTAAGAAAATTAATAATTTTGTAATCAATTTCTCGCACGATTTCATTTTTATGATTCTGTGATTTGGGCCGCGTATGCATAATTTATAGTCATCCTAAAAAAAAACGAGGTGAAGAAACTCAAAAAATGTAAAAATGTTCCTCTTGGTTCTCGCAATGATGACTGTGTGAAATTTATACGCACACTTATATGATTCAGTTCAAGCAACATAATATCATGTTGTTGCATATAAATCGGAAACATAAATTTTGCAAATTGAATATTACTCGTAAATATAAAGAAACTAAAGAAATCGTTTTTTGTTGTTAATCTCTTAAGTATACCAGACCCTCATGTTGTGTTCCGTATTTCATCATAATGAAGAAGAAGCAATCGAACCGAACATCATCTGTCCAAAAAATATCAATTTACTAATCCTTTATTCCGTCGTCTTGTGTTGCGGTTGACTTAAACTTCTGCTTAAAAACAGTTTTACGTATATTTGTCAAAACAACATGTATAAACGACACAAAATGTTTACGGGTCCAGCCCTAAAACTATACATGTACAAAACACAATGTAGCAGCTCCTTAAAGAGATCAAATCTTTTAATCTGCAAAGACAACAAATATTAATTTTGTCCGGTTTTTCATTTATTTTGTATCGCTGGTAAATTGACTGGAAGGACATGGTAGGACGACACACTTCACATTGTTAATGAATGGTTCGAGGAAGAGGAATTGGCAAGACTGCAAAATATATTTATCGACTGAAAATCAACAAAATATACAAACTTCTCGTACAATATTATCTTATAGATCTTAAGTACGAGGACCATATACTTTAACTCGTCTTAAAGATGGATAGATTACAAACCGATTAACCAAACATTTTGTGGACATACACATTTTGTGTTTTTATATGCTGTAGTGAAATTCGGATGAAAACCAATGTTTGTCTGAAGATTTTGATTTAAGATGTGAATTACATGCCTTAAGGACGGATTATCCATAATTTGTATTCAAATGACGATTTATTTTTTCAATTTTCAATATTTTTATTACAGATTTCTTATCAAAATATTTTCAGAACAACACAAGAAAATTCACAGAAGCTGTATGGTTGTTTTATTATTTTATCGTAAGATGAGTTGTTACAGCCGGTAATCGGTATTCAAAGTACGTATGGTGTGAATTATTGTTGGGGCTATGTGTCGTGCGAAATTTGATGAATTACTCGAGAAAAAATTAATATTCGTCGTACAAATGATTTATGAAGAAAATTTTTAAATCGGTTAGGCTCAAACTTTTGGATTGTGGCATTGACGTCCTAAATCTGAAATGTTATCAAAAAATAGCAAAAGAGGCTTTTGGGGGAAAAACAATTTGTGCAGGTATTTTACAATCAGTGGACGTTTTTAATTCATTTCTTACCTCATTTTTCACTAAAAAGGAGTTTACAGCGGAACGAAATCAAAAATATCGTTTAAATTGTCAAATTCGTTGGCTTCAAACACATCGGTTTGAGGATAAATTATTCGGGAATCTGAAGGTTGGAATACAAGATAAATTTACCTCAATGTTGTTGATTTTAATTAATTTGGCTACTGGTTGTGATTCATGGTAGTTCGTGCTGCAACTAAGCGATGGCGTTGCGTCTTCCTTGATATAGACGATTTTTAAATTTTCGTGGTTTTGAGATTTACATTTTAGCCTTGGTTGCAGATTATGTAAGTTTTCCTTTATGCAACGTGTCTAAAATCCGTCTACACGAGCGCTTTTATCATCGTTTATTGGTGTGAGCGGGCGAGAATTGAGTAATTTGTGTGGTGATGATAGGTATTCCACATTTGTTTACTTTGAATAGTCTGTGGATTGAGTTTTAGGCAATTTAGAGATCTTTGATGTTAACAAGCACATTGTCATTCATGGCAGTGCGGTATAATTGCTGTTGCGTCTCGGATAATCGTTTTTTTGTTTTTTTGCCCCCACGAAATTAGTACGGTTGTCTGAGTACATGACGGCTGGCACACCTTTTCTGCTTACGATACGTGTGAATGTTGCGATAAATACTTTAATGAATAGGTCACTTCACCAGCTCTAAATGAACTGCCTTAACTGTCATACAGATGAAGATTGATATGTACTGAAATCCAAATAAACCTCGCTTCTAGGCCCCTCTTGGTTACTATTTGGATTTGACCAGCAAACTCGGCTTCAGTATGGTTGAATGCTCGAGACGGTAATACACTTTCTGCAGTAAGATCATCCATCATGGGCACTGATGGATGGCTCTATAATCTGTGACATGTAGAACAATTATTAGTAATTATTAAAAGTTTAGATTTAACAATCCAGTGGGGAGAGTTTTGAGAGATGGATGGGACAGTAGAAATGGTGCGTAGCGTTTATGGAGGTAAATTAGAATCATGATACTCAGGACGTAAGCAGAATTACTGGAAGCCTTTGTTTGGCTCTAAGAATACCCCTGTCATCCAGAAATTGCACTGATGATTCCTTAATAACGGACAGAATTTGTCTTTCTTCCCAGAATTTGTCTTTTTGTGCAGATTTCCAAAGATGTTCCTCAGCTTTATTTAGTTCTGACAAGGTCACATGCCTGGTTTCTTTTGATTTGCCTGTTTTAGAGCGACAGTTGACAATCAATTTATAGCAGTAGCCCAGAACGTCGCTTGGCTTGATTGTAGTACGAGTGTCGTTTTGTCAATTGGTCAAATAAGCAATGATATACCAAATTTCTCTTGATTGTTGTAGCCAGGGCGGTCCGTTCCACCAGAGTTGTGATTGATAAGTTCAGTTGGAAGACTTCCCTTGGAGACACAGTCAGCGGAATTATCTGTAGATCGATCGTGGCTCCAAATAACGTTTGGAATTTTTTCGAGGATTTGAGCGGGATATATTGCCGATAAAAACTAGTAGATTGCCAGGAAGCTTGGTCAACCAATGAATAACAATTTACGAGTTCGCCCACGCAAACATATTACATTTTTCGAGATGAAACGATTGGATGACTGTTTTGATGAGTTTCGCCAGCAGATGAGCTGCAGTAAGTTCTAGCCTAGGAAATCTTGGATTGGAAATATGCTGTACCATTACAGTATCGCAACTCTATACTTCTGCTGAATATGCCACTTCACTCGCGTCTGATAATCCGAGAACCGTGGTATCCGAATTTCTTTGATAGCCATCAGTAATCCATATATTTTGTTCCATTTTTTCAGTTATATTCGATAGAAGTTCATCGTCCCACCCCAAATGCAACAATCAAAGTGAATGAAAAAACGCCTTAGTAGTTATCGTCACTGACAATAACCATCCCATGGGTCGAATAGACGAGAAGTATCGAAAGCATCGACGTTTATTGACAGTAAAAGATGGTGCGGGCAAATTGACCTTGAATTTGAAGCAGCCGTTGTTCGTATCCTAGTAGAGGCCCAAGACCTTGTGCTCTGAATCTTTGGACAAATCAACCAAAGTTTCGATTCGTGTTCGCTCTATGTAAATGCTAGAAAGTCCGGTAAATTGGATGTCCATTTATGAAGCGAGAACCCTCCAAATTTTAGAATATTGGTAATTTGGAGATCTTGCAGTCCTCATGAGCGATTCCAACTTCTCGATACATTCATGTGACATCAGCGGTGAATGCTAATGCTTATGTCAATAAAATCAGATTGAATGGTCACCCCAACTAGGAGTTTATCATTGAGAGATGTAGATGATGAGCTTTTTGCTGAACCGTCGAAAATAATATTTTCGTCATTGTGTTGTCGAGCATAATCACAGGTGATGATGAAGATAAAAATGTTCGGTGTTTAGACCTAGGTTTTCAGGTCAATTTTTTCCATGCGTGATTTAGCCTTAAATATTCATGAATAACTCGCCTAGAGTTGAAATCGGCAAACCGCTTATTCCAGAGAATTCCCAAGCTGGGGTGAATAGATTGCAAACGGAAATTTAACGATGAATCTTCCATCTGGAATCCTCGCGTGCGTTTCAGCGAATAAGTCCTCACAACATGCTGGTCTGATTTATATTTTTTAGCAAAGAAAACTTCCTCAAGCTCCCGAAATATTCGTAAACTTTTATCTACATTAAATTACACGTGCAGACTGATGTTGTTGTTTTTGATGGTAAAATTTTCTCCAGAAATTATCCAGCCAAGCGCGGAGTTTTGGGCTATGTTAGATCATTTGGTTCTACCACACCAGATTTCAGTGGATCAGATAGTGTTAGCGATTCGATTTCGGACCACTTACTTACATAATACCTTCATCTAGTCTGGACAGCCTTGAAAATCGTCGAAAAAATAAGGCATCAAAGCTATCTCCGAACAACCCCGGGAAACGAGCTCTGACGTAACGACTTCTGCACACGACGTTGTGCACAAGCTTGAGTCATAAGGTAGTCCCTTGAACGTGTGTCCCTTGAACATACAGTTGTAACAGGCTTTGGCAGAAAGACGAATTTTTCCTCTGAGCAACTGGTAGTTTGCGAAACTTTTCGCACGCATATGCAGCAAATGAGGTGAATGACACTTCTTACAGGAGAACGCGAGCTTTGAACCTTTAGATGAGGATGTTCATGTTATCTGATGGGTTGTGTTTGCTTTCTCTACCTGGGCCACTTCTGTTGAATGGAATTTTTAATTTGAGCCTTTTCCCCAAATAGTATTACAAACGGTTAGATTCACATACCAGATATGAATCTATTATTAGCTGACGGAATTTTCATAAATTTCTCACTAAGTGATTTGTAAACTTGATTCGGTTTGTTAAATCAATCGCTTATATAGCTTCTTCTATGCTTCATCAAAGGTTTCAGGAGTTAGCGGTTATTGAAATTTGTGAATATCGGTCGGTTATTGATGGTTTGTTGTGAACCGTAGTATCAAACAAGTGCTTTTGAAGATGTGAAACTCATCATTATTATTTCCATCGAATTAAGGAATTTATAGTCTCGAAACCTTGACTCTTCCTTCGTTAGATGTAGTGTTAATTAAATCCTGGAAGGTGTCAAACATCACGATTTGCGTCCAGAAACCACCTTACGAATTATTCCTTTAACCTTGACATAGCGACGAACAAAATCTGCTAAAGTTACTATTTACTCATCGAAATCGTTAATCTCGATGTGTGCCTTTTCTAATAATTCGAGATGCACATATGGTTCCTCTTCATTTTAATTCACTAAGCTCTTGATAACTATTTTCGTATTTAAAAATTTCACAATAAATGTTTGAATGCAGCTTCCAAAATTTTGCTCGAGCAACAACTTTAAATTTAAATTTATTCTTTTTCGGCAATTTTTGGCTGATGATGACGACCAGCACGGATTATGATTTTGTATGCTATACCTTTATATTTCAGATTCTTGTTTATTACGGCGTGAATACAATATTTAAAACATTAGAAATGATTCTGAAATACAGCCCTGGGTTAACTTCAAAAACATTGATTTGGCTGAATTATTCATTCAGTTTCTTTAGTTGCCTTTTTTCTTACCGGGCGGAAATCTGTATACATATTCACCATAGATACCGTTAAAATTAAGTAAATATTCAACTACTGTATCCAAAACAAATAATTTTCACACATTAAGCCAAGACAATCATCGCTGCTAAACAAATTGCCGTGTCATAACCCCAGTTGTATTACCACATTAAAAAAATAAGATAAATTCGCGCATATCGTCTTATTATTGCTTACAATTCTCTCTGCTGCATAATATCCAATTTCTTAACTATACTACGAGAGAAGAAGATGCAAGCCGAAAAGTAACGCAAAAAGTACAAAGAAAATTGCAACAAACAGCACCATCATCATCATCATCATTTTCATCTTAAACAATAAGAAAAGAATTAAGATTAATAAAATACGATACGTTTGAAAATGTAATACGTTTATGTAATTTTTTTCTTCTTTGGTTTTGTTGCTGTTGTTGTTGGGTCCCGTGTGTACACGAAAGATGCTGGGAAAAAACAAGAAAATCACACAAATCTTCGTAAAGTTATACGCACCAAGAGAATTAAATTTTTGTACCAAAAACCAAATTTTGGAGTTTTTGGCGGAATATTTTAAAAAGGATTTGTTGTTGCTGCCCAAACGCTTTTATATGCGCTCTTGTATTTTATAGTTTACGGGCATTTTGTGTGGTGGTTTGATTTCAATTTTTTTTGGTATACCGCTTTAGGTGATGACAAAATAATACTCGTGTCTTGTATATTTAAAAGCTACAACAACAACACAAATGTATACCATACCAGATACCACAAAATAACGAATAACAATAATAATAATAATAAGAAATTAAATTGTTATCTTATTCTTGTGTGTACATCTTAGAATTAGTATTAAAATTTATTAGACGTACCTACCTCGTATATGCTCCTCGTATACATATGCTACATTATGTACAAGAAAGTTTTTGGGGCGATTGGCGCAAGTTTCGATTATTTTTTATGGACTCGTATAGATATTCGCCCAAAACAAGACATCGTAAACAATTAATTAAGAAAATCTTGAAGAACAAAATATTCAATTAAGAATTGTAATCGAAAATGTTAAATAAAAATTTGAAATGTTGCCGATTAATTAAATGCCCAGTGGTGGTTTTCCGCGTTTCCTAACCAAGACATTCTATACCAATTATATATACAAGAAAGATTGACGGTTTGGGGAATACATTAGATGGTCTTCCTAATGCATTGTTAGTATATGCGTGTTAATCAATTCCAAAAATGTATGTCTGTGTAATATTTGCTTAACCTATCCTAAGTGTAAAACTTTTTTTAGACTAAGATTTAGACTGCATACATGACATCGGGAGTTAGGTAGGAAAAAATACCATGGTATCGCACAGAAGGTATTAAAACAACAACAAAGTTAAAAGTATTTCAACAACAGTTTAAATGAAAAAGTGGTTGAACACGAAATCAGGCAATATTCGAAATATCATAACATTGACCTCCTTTGAATTCAAGAACCATACTCGGTAAAAGATAGATAAGTTTGCACGGCTATGTCGGCAAGTATTAATCACCGGGGACGGTGATCTGGAAGTAGATGCTTACTAGGTAAAATTTTCCTATTTTTGGTCTAACCGTAACGCATACTTAAAGTTAGATCGTAAGCATCTACTTCCCATATTCGATCTATATCATTAGACAAACTACTGATTTTAATGCAAAGTCACAATTATAGCAGAATAGTAACACCAATGATAGAGGATCTTCATTGTGAATGAGGTTGGGCAATGAAGTACATAAAGTCATAATGGGAGGTCGAATATTGACCTTACAATAGCAACGGGTAAACTGTTGAGAAGAGTAACCAACTGATCAGTAAAACAAAAATGAACCACAACTGATCACAGAACAATCATGTTCATATTGAGGCGGCTTCTTCATCGTACACAGAAGAGATAAACGATAAGATTCCGAGGCACTCACTTAAGCACGCTAACAGAAATACACTCCACTCTGCTGGGAATAAAATGGCAAGAAATAGCCAACCAATTAAATATATCATCTGATAATTATACCATTATACAATTATAATTAACTGATTTGTCTGTGACAAATGTTTGCCTCGAAAACGGCCCAGGACCTCAAAACAGCCGTGTTGGAGCGATTTTACCATCAAACATATACTAGAGTTCATCAGCTCCGAAAATTTTATGAGAGAAAATCAAATCGTACACAATCGTGCACAAACCATACGACACTATATCGTGCCATAATGAATACATTCAAAGCACGTACAACTTTGGGTGATCATATGGAAACAGTATGCTCCTTCCAAAGGCCCAGGGCCCGGGCTAGGATTTTTTATTCATTCATTTCATTTCCGGAAAAATTTTCGTCATTTCTTATACCTAGGTATAACCTTAAACTAAGAATTATTCAAATTTGTATCGGTTTACTTAGCCAATTTTCATGTAAATCAATTAGCACTGTTAACCGATACCAGTGTTTGTACATTTCGGCCGTTCTAATTCAAAAATTATAACGATACCGTCCCTAGTCACGGGGAGACATGTACATTCCGTTTTACCGGTTTACTATTGTACACTGTTCCGTTCTTTTAAGACGTTGATCAGTTCAGCACAATATGGCTGAAACTTCGGGAGTAAATCGTTGCTTAGAAATATAGGCAGTGGTAATTCATGTATGTTCATGTTACCAAGCCACTTATGTTTTACGAGATAACTTGGCACATCGAGCTCGTCAGTGGTAATTTCATTTTTAGTCTTTCTTTAATATCAGGAATGAAGCCAAAGGTATGCTTGCCATTGGCTGATTCATTCCACCTTCGTTGCCAGAGGTTGCCAACATATCTGATAGGAAAATGTAATCAGACTTGCCAACTTCATTGGTTTCTAGAACACTTTTTGTCAGAAAATTGTTCATTCAACGGTCGTTGTTGTTCAACGGAATTGGGCCAATTCTGGATTAGCACAAATTCAGCCACTATATTTTTGGGATGGCAATGGACATATCAGATCGGAATATGCAATCAGAAGTGCCAACTTCATTGGTTTCTAGAACACTTTTTGTCAGAAAATTGTTCATTCAACGGTCGTTGTTGTTCAACGGAATTGGGCCAATTCTGGATTAGCACAAATTCAGCCACTATATTTTTGGGATGGCAATGGACATATCGGATCGGAATATGCAATCAGAAGTGCCAACTTCATTGGTTTCTAGAACATTTTTTGTCAGAAAATTGTTCATTCAACGGTCGTTGTTGTTCAACGGAATTGGGCCAATTCTGGATTAGCACAAATTCAGCCACTATATTTTTGGGATGGCAATGAACATATGTGATCGGAATATGCAATCAGAAGTGCCAACTTCATTGGTTTCTAGAACACTTTTTGTCAGAAAATTGTTCATTCAACGGTCGTTGTTGTTCAACGGAATTGGGCCAATTCTGGATTAGCACAAATTCAGCCACTATATTTTTGGGATGGCAATGGCCATATCTGATCGGAATATGCAATCAGAAGTGCCAACTTCATTGGTTTCTAGAACACTTTTTGTCAGAAAATTATTCATTCAACGGTCGTTGTTGTTCAACGGAATTGGGCCAATTTTGGATTAGCACAAATTCAGCCACTATATTTTTGGGGTGGCAATGGACATATCGGATCGGAATATGCAATCAGAAGTGCCAACTTCATTGGTTTCTAGAACACTTTTTGTCAGAAAACTGTTCATTCAACGGTCGTTGTTGTTCAACGGAATTGGGCCAATTTTGGATTAGCACAAATTCAGCCACTATATTTTTGGGGTGGCAATGGACATATCGGATCGGAATATGCAATCAGAAGTGCCAACTTCATTGGTTTCTAGAACACTTCTCGTCAGAAAATTATTCATTCAACGGTCGTTGTTGTTCAACGGAATTGGGCCAATTCTGGATTAGCACAAATTCAGCCACTATATTTTTGGGACGGCAATGGACATATCGGATCGGAATATGCAATCAGAAGTGCCAACTTCATTGGTTTCTAGAACACTTTTTGTCAGAAAATTGTTCATTCAACGTTCGTTGTTGTTCAATGGAATTGGGCCAATTGCGGATTAGGACAATTTCAGCCACTATATTTTTGGGATGGCAATGAACATATCTGATCGGAATATGCAATCAGAAGTGCCAACTTCATTGGTTTCTAGAACACTTTTTGTCAGAAAATTGTTCATTCAACGGTCGTTGTTGTTCAATGGAATTGGGCCAATACCGGATTAGGACAAATTCAGCCACTATATTTTTGGGATGGCAATGGCCATATCGGATCGGAATATGCAATCAGAAGTGCCAACTTCATTGGTTTCTAGAACACTTTTTGTCAGAAAATTATTCATTCAACGGTCGTTGTTGTTCAATGGAATTGGGCCAATATCGGATTAGGACAAATTCAGCCACTATATTTTTGGGATGGCAATCGACATATCTGATCGGAATATACTATCTGAATTGCTAATGCCTTGGATCTTAGAACATTTTATTTCTATTGTTTTATTTGTTGTTCAACACAAATATTATTGAACGATATATCTCCGTTTTTTTATTAAATATAGTATCTTTCAGGGGCTGGTCTAGCATTAATTTTTTCCCGTGAACACTAATTAGCACCAATTGGGCTTAATCGGTATGCAAAGGTTCATTTTGAAATTCGAAAGTTTCCCTGCTGCAGTTACCCACGTGTAGTACAGAAGAATGGACTTTTCATTTAAACTTTATTCTATCATTAACAGCTACTCCTCTGGCAGATCAACTACCATTGTGTCAAACCATGGCACGCTCTCAAAAGCGTAATTTAAGGTTGTCCACGAGGCTCAATCTTGAAACCGCACCTCTGGAATATAGAATTCAATAGTAGTATGCAGGATAATATCCAAGAAGTAGCATTCGCAGACGATAATGTCATGGTCTTTGTGGGCAATTCAAGACTGAAAGCTATTATGATCCAACTCAAAGGTTCGCTTGACTTTAGGCGACTACCTTGGGTGGCTGTTAGTGGAGGAGGAATACAGATAGTCTCATCCGGTTACAGTTTATTTTCATGAAACCAAACCTCGCACATCAAAAGAGTTGCAGAAAATAGTAAAACAGTTTTAATTGTATTGAAAAGGTTAGCTAAAGGAAAATGGCTTTTGAAACAAAATACCTTGGATAAGATATACGAAGGCCAAGTGGTTGCATCAATGACTTATGGCTATGCTGAGTGATCGATTGGCTAGTTACAAAATAAGAAAACGGCAACATGTTAGTTACGGAAACGTTCTAATTTTCGACAATCAAATAAGACCAAATATCCTGATTAGGCTCAAAAGGGATATTCAAACGTCGTCCATAGCAACTTGACAAAATAGATGTAACTAATCGAGTCACAGCAGAACTACTTATATTAGGCATATATAGTAGAAATACTTCCTAACAAAGTTTCTTTAAGTCATCCGTCTACGAAAATTATAACGGGGCAAATTTGCAGTCTACATCCATACATTTGGTTTGTTTGATACAAGCAGTTGCGAATGTAGTAATATCGCCTTCAGTGCCATAAACAAAATTTAGTCTGGCCAGCTAGCAAGCTGGTACTTATGTTGCTAATCTACCGCAGTATGCTCAAGAAATGTTGTGACAATATTTTAAGCGCGAGACAAACTGACACAGGCAGAGAAGGAAACAGGCTGGCCAAGCATACCTCACATAAAATACATCCACAACAACAATGACAATGATTTTATTTAACGTAAGGTTCTTTATCTGCGTGCTCCTCTCAGTAAAACCACAGATGCCATATATCGAATATTTTCGAGGGAAAAATTATTTTGTTCTTTTCTCCGAACGTTTTATTCACAGACAACTTCATTTGCGCAGATGTTGCAATTTAATTGGTGATTTATTTTCCAAATGATATATGGAGTGGAGGTACATTTGATTTGGAAGAAACGAGTTAAAACTGCTTGACATAATGCCACCGTTCAAACTGCTGCGGCACTGCGTATGCTGCTTATTATGCCTCATTTTCTTGAGCAGTTTATCTGGAAATATAATAATGAATTCGAATTTCTGGTTAAATGTTTCTTCATTTCACAATACATTGGGTCCAATCTACGCAAACAATATTGACTTATTAAATTTATGTTCATAATGATTTAAGTATTCCTGCTTTTAGAAATCCTTAGTCTCGATTCTCGAAAGTAATTGTTTAGACATAGCCCCTAAAGGTAAACAAGATCGCCACAGTGTTGCGTTGTGAGAATTTTTTTTATATTTGACCGCTAATATTTGTCCAAGTGAACCTAATCGCGATTAATCATTCAACTCATACAACTATTTTTAGTTTATGTGTGCTAAAAAATTACATTTTTCCAAAATTTATTCAATTATGTAAATATTATTTTTTTTAGGTAAAGTTACCACCTTAGATATTTAACCTAATTTATTGAATGGTCAATCGGGGTATTACAAAAAAAATCATTTCATGTAAAGTACTGCAAAGCGATTAACTTCACTTTTACTGCTTAAAATGGTTTTACTTGGTATATCACCCCCGTACAGAGTGCGCTTAAATATCAACCACAATATGTAAAGTAAACAAGCTATTTACTCGGAACGCGCGAAATTACTTAATTTCCGATAAAACCGCGCATACACAAATCAAATATATTTACTCGATGATATAACAAATTCTAGATTTCTTGTGTGCACATATAAAGGTAACGATTGTCCGAAATACAAATATTTTTCCAATTTTTTTTTTGCTGTCCAGACTTAAAGGTATATTTCACGAAGAACCTCAAACACAATAAAAAGGAATTCAACAATAAAAATACACACGTGTTCTTTTAAAAGATAAGCGAATTTTAGAAATACAACAACACACCGTAAATTTTACATACAAAAATAGTTTTGTTTTTTTAGTTTCGTTACATCACCACCCAACTATGGTCTGATAAGAAAAATTGTGTCTCTACATACTCGCAACACGCAATTGTTATGTGAAAACCAAGAAATTCAATTCAAATAAACGGAGTAACAAAAAATATTGACATGAATATGAAAAAAAATTAAATATTTAACTCTGTTGTATGTGCATATGACATGGATATGTGAATCAACACCCACTTCCGAAATTTGGTAGGTTGGATCGTTCATTCCCAACCAAATTTGGCATGTTTTTAACGATTTATCATCCTTTGTTGGGGTACATAATCTTAGTGTTCGGTGAACTTGTTATGATTGATGAAGTGGAAGAATATTATCACATCAAGAAAAATTGGTCCTGTAACTAAAAACCACTTCTGTTTGTTGCTGTTGAAGTTCAACATTTATTAGGATGGGAACTAAGAATTTAGGCCTTTCTTAAGAAACTGAATATCTCGAGACCTAATATGTTTATCAAGGATGTGATTTTGTTTTTCTGATAGGTCTAGATTAGGACTGTCTATATCCCAAACCGTTGAAAAGCTAATTAATTTTGCGCGGTCAAATTTATTTTATGCTAGGCTTTACTAACCTAAGAATTTAGGATTTTCTTAAGAAACTGAATATCTCGAGATCTAATATGTTTATCAAGAATGTGATTTTGTTTTTCTGATAGGTCTAGATTAGGACTGTCTATATCCCAAACCGTTGAAAAGCTAATTAATTTTGCGCGGTCAAATTTATTTTATGCTAGGCTTTACTAACCTAAGAATTTAGGACTTTCTTAAGAAACTTAATATCTCGAGACCTAATATGTTTATCAAGAATGTGATTTTGTTTTTCTGATAGGTCTAGATTAGGACTGTCTATATCCCAAACCGTTGAAAAGCTATTAATTTTGCGCGGTCAAATTTATTTTATGCTAGGCTTTACTAACCTAAGGATTTAGGATTTTCTTCAGAAACTGAATATCTCGAGATCCAATATATTTATCAAGAATGTGATTTTGTTTTTCTGATAGGTCTAGATTAGGACTGTCTATATCCCAAACCGTTGAAAAGCTAATTAATTTTGAGCTTTCAAATTAATTTTATGCTAGGCTTTACTAACCTAAGAATTCAGAACTTTCTTAAGAAACTGAATATCTCGAGACCCAATATGTTTATCAAAAATGTGATTTTGTTTTTCTGATAGGTCTAGATTAGGACTGTCTATATCCCAAACCGTTGAAAAGCTAATTAATTTTGCGCGGTCAAATTTATTTTATGCTAGGCTTTACTAACCTAAGAATTCAGGACTTTCTTAAGAAACTTAATATCTCGAGACCTAATATGTTTATCAAGAATGTGATTTTATTTTTCTGATAGGTCTAATTAATTTTGCGCGGTCAAATTTATTTTATGCTAGGCTTTACTAACCTAAGAATTCAGGACTTTCTTAAGAAATTGAATATCTCGAGACCTAATATGCTTATCAAGAATGTGATTTTGTTTTTTCTGATAGGTCTAGATTAGGACTGTCTATATCTCAAATCATTGAAAAGCTAATTATTTTTGCGCGGTCAAATTAATTTTATGCTAGGCTTTACTAACCTAAGAATTTAGGACTTTCTTAAGAAACTTAATATCTCGAGACCTAATATGTTTATCAAGAATGTGATTTTGTTTTTCTGATAGGTCTAGATTAGGACTGTCTATATCCCAAACCATTGAAAAGCTAATTAGTTTTGAGCTTTCAAATTAATTTTATGCTAGGTTTTACTAACCTAAGAATTTAGGACTTTCTTAAGAAACTTAATATCTCGAGACCTAATTTGTTTATCAAGAATGTGCTTTTGTTTTTCTGATAGGTCTAGATTAGGACTATCTATATCCCAAACCGTTGAAAAGCTAATTAATTTTGCGCGGTCAAATTTATTTTGTGCTAGGCTTTACTAACCTAAGAATTTAGGATTTTCTTAAGAAACTGAATATCTCGAGATCCAATATGTTTATCAAGAATGTGGTTTTGTTTTTCTGATAGGTCTAGATTAGGACTGTCTATATCCCAAACCATTGAAAAGCTATTAATTTTGCGCAATTTTGTGCTAGGCTTTACTAACCTAAGAATTTAGATTTTCTTAAGAAACTTAATATCTCGAGACCCAATATGTTTATCAAGGATGTGATTTTCTTTTTCTGGTAGGTCTAGATTAGGACTGCCTATATCCCAAACTATTGAAAAGCTAATTAATTTTGCGCGGTCAAATTAATTTTGTGCTAGGCTTCACTAACCTAAGAATTTGTTCTCACGCAGTGATTCTGCTATATGCTACTATTGCTGCCGAATTTCTTCAAATTTATTTCATGGAAAACATTAATGAATCGGTCTCAATTCAATACAGACCCTTGAGGGCTGCCCTTGAGGAACTGCCCTTGAGGAGCAAGATGGAAAATTTGCTAAGCTACTTGAAGAACAAAACGCCCAATTTTCAGATGTCCGTGCTGAACAAGGTGGTCAGCCACCAAAAAGCGCAAAAAGCAGAAAGTGAAAAACGAGAAATTTGACCAAATTCAGCATACTAAAAGAACTTCAGGTGCAAGAATTTAAACGAGGGATGAAGAGCCTCGAGGAAGAAGTGGACCAATTTCGTCCAATAGTCCAATTTTGAGCGGCAGTAAAGCACAATAGTTTGACTGTAGAGGAGCAGCTCAACGCACTCATTTTAGCTCTTCGAGGGAAAGTTGCAGAGGGCATGATAGAGTTGTACCTAAGATATGGGCATTCATACTTCGGAGAACTATGCAAGGCCTAAGTACAAAGCAAGCGGCAACTACGTGGGGAGAGCCTGCAAGACCTAAAGAGAGGTAACAAAATTATCGCGACAAGCTTACGGTAGTGCATCTGTAGATGTGTTGAGCGGACTAACAGTAGACGCGTTTATCAGTGATGTTAAGGACGTTTACCTAAAACTTCATTTGAATATAAACTAGAGCAAGTTTAGCCACTGTTACACAAAAGTTGCGCAAGCTGAAGTTGGAGGATATAGCGCAGATGATGGCTCTTATTAAAAAAGAGAAAAATAAATTTAGGCCAGCTTTTCGAGGTAATGGAAGAAAACGATCGTGTTCCCAGTTTAGATGTTTCCGATGCCAACAAACCGGGTATTATATAAGGGATTGTAAGTGGCCAAGTACTCAGTACCAGGATATTCAGGCAAGGTTTCGGAAAACTAATTACACCAGTTCTGTGGAGTGTAAGCTGGTGGAAGAAAAACATAACCCAAGAACACCGTTAAAATTACAGAATTATGGGCGGATTACAAAAGTTTCGCTATTATTGGCTTATTGGCACAGCGTCGATGCAGATAGAATTACATTAGATTCCGGAACTTCGAAATCGGTTGTTCGTTCAGGTATGTTAGATCCAGAATAGATTGATGCTAATGTCTTTTATAAAATGCTAACAGCAACAGGTGAATCTGCGCGATAGTTAATGGAGATAGTACCCTTCCAGATGGTCGTGGATCTGGATAAACAGGTACTAAAATGGCGCCATGTGGAAGTAACACCCCAAATAAACATAAGTGAACAAAATTCGTTACGAGTTTGTATCAAAGACAGAGTATATCACCGATGTGTGAAAAAGTGATCTACGTGAAAAGTGATGGCGACCATAGGTATACCAAGATGGAAATTGTGGAGTCTGTGAATGTCAAAAATAAAGGGTTGTTGTGTGCGAGAGCTTTTGTGAAATTCCAGCAGAAAGTAACAGTACGTGTTTTGAACGTGAGCTCATCCACAAATTACCCACTTAGTTAATCACCAACTTAGCTAAATTGCCAACTGCCAGTCGAAACCACGTCGTCGATCATCAAGCCATAGGCAGAACGAGATCATTCGCACACTGTGCAGTCATCTTCCAGCAGAACAGGTATATGTCGCAGTGAAAGCACTGGATCGATTAGCCGAAGTTTTAAAGCACGTTCGACTTGGATGGTTGTCGAGTATAAACTGCTGAACTGTTGTTCTTATTAAACAAAAAAAACTTGGATGTAAGAAGTTGCAATCACAATTCACAACAGACAGCAATAGCGTAAACGTATCAATTGCACAAGGTTAAAAGCAAAAACGGTCCAGCAAGTTATGGGTAGCCTACCAAACGTACGGATTTTTCCAGCTTGTCTTCCAGTGGATATGGATAGATTTTGCCATCATATGAGGCACTTACATCATCCTATGAGGCTCTTACCCAAAATCATTTTGTTTGAAGGAGCACTTGATTTAATTGCTGACGAAGATATTACACGAAGCGAGTCTAAATAGCATCAATCTCAATAACATACTCAACATTTTTGGTGAAGGTTTCCCAGGGAATACCGATAAGCAAACACAAAATCACAAACGGGTATTATTTTTATTCTAATTGCGTAAATAAAGATTAATTGTCAAGAAATAAATGAAAACAACCCCTTGACATTCTGTACCCAATTCATTATATCGATATTGTTTATGAGTGAGTTACTTAATTTTTAGTATTGAAAATTCCAAAAATGTTTTTAACATTGTTATCATGACATTATCAAAGACAAAAAATAAATATTAAAAAATATAGACATAGGCGAGATTGGGAATTTCCTATTAACAAACTGGCTTTTTTGAAGTCGATCGAAACGCAATTTGATAACCTTTGACAATAAATTTAAAATTTAAAGCAAACAAATATATTTTGACATGTTTTCATCCATCGATAGCGCGCATCAAGAAAAACCCATTTCTCTTACATAAGTCCGGTCAAATTACTAATCTCAGGATATAGCAACGCACAAGAATATAAAAACGATTTTCGAAACCGCAAATAAATTCGATTTTAAATTTCCAGCTGAATGCAATTCAACAATACATACCCTGGTATTTAATTCAATGTTGTTCTTCGGTCTTTTGTATTTGAAAATTTGAACACACTGCGGTCAGTTTTCTATGCGTATACATCTTTTGTGTTAGAAATCGTACGAATAGATTTGCAAAATAATTTCAAGTTCAATAGATATTTACATACACACGTAATAAAGATTAGATTCGGACAGTATTCGTTTACAAACTTATCGAATTACGTTATTGAAAATTACAAATCTGACAATTAGAAAATATTCAAGCATATGGCACATAGTAATTTGATTCGCTTAATCTAAAACGGCCAATCGCCATTCATCAACCTTAAAAGCGAACGTCATTAACCTTAAATCATAAATTTTATTTTTGGCCATCAAAACACAACATAATAATGCAATTAGTTCCGAAAATTCCTAAAAGCCCGTTTAAATTCGCAATTACGGTGCACAGCTAATAAATTACCAACCTATAATAGGGCTAATAAACAATGCGGCTCTCTAAACTCAAATGAAATTGCCGACAAATTGTCTCACAAAAAAATAAACTCTAACTGCGATCGCTATTCTTTGTCGCGAGATCCAGCTATTGATATACGAAACTAAAAAATGTTGATGTGCAACAGTACAAAACTTTATCATGGACGTGCATACCGATCCAAAATTCCTGATCCGATTGCAATACAATACTTTCCGCACCACGTATTTGGAACCGATCAAAATCTCAAGTATTTCAATAATTGCGTGCGTATGAACTTCTAACTTCAATTAAACATCACAAAAATACCAACATAACGACTTTATTATATTCTGTTGAACCAAACGAAACAGCAAGTGGTTGCAAATTTCAATCTATCGTTTCAAGAATTCGTCTTGTATATAACGCAAAACAAGACGATAAATTAAGATCGGTTTTTTATTGCATCGCATATCCGCAACCGACAAGCAACATACAAAATAAAAAAAAATTATGTCGTGATGCTATGTTATGTCGTAATGATCATAAGTTTATGTTTTCTTTACGAATACAAAAAAAAAATTACCGAAATTATAAACGGACATGTTTTGTACGCGCAGGGTTGATGTTTGGTTTTGTGTATAAATGTGTGTGTGATCTACAAAAACGCGATGAGTAAGCAAAATATCATGGATTTTGATTAATAGTCTCGAAATTAAATGCAATTTTCGAGGGACTAGACGCACAAATATTCATTTCATCCCTAAAATTAATTTTATTTTTGGTTTCGTCTAGAAATCCCGCGATATACGAGGCGGGAAGGGTTGAAGCATTGAGATTGATTTTGTAATTGAAAAACCGAAAAATTTTGAAATCTAATTTATACCCCAATCCTTTGCGCGGTGTTCGAGGTTGGTCTCGATTTTACACAGCCAATTATGATTGTACAGTGAATCGTTACGGCATTTGTCGCAGGTGATTGGGAATCGAAAAGTTCACGCATAGAGTTTTTGTATTTTTCAGTTAAATACGGTGTATTTTGTTAATTACGTAACACGGTACATATTCAGATTTTGACGGTAAATTCACACCGATCAACATGATACCAAATGTTTAATAAAGGAAAAAATACTAACCGTATTTATATTGGGGGTACAAATAAGTTTTGAAGGATTCACAAAAGATGTCGAAAGTAGTATTAAACCGCTTCGGGCCATCTTGTAATTATATTCATGCTAAAGCGTCATCATTTCCCTCTAAAAATCAGTATGTGTCATTTCGCTGAAGTGTAAACAACGAAGTTTTTTGTGCTCTAACCATATGTCAGCCTTCGTGCCAACGAAACGCAATTTGCGGGAAGCGCTGCTGTTTTGTTTTAATTTAAACAAAATTGTAGCTGATGGACATCGATTGCTGTGTGTAGCATATGGGGAACTGCCTCCATCAATAAAACCATGTGAATACTGGTTCCGCCGTTTTAAACATTCATTTAAACATTCATGCCAAACTTAAATGGATCTCGCCGAAACTTTAGGAGTAACTCAACAATCGATTTAAAACCGTCTAAAGACCATATGGGTGTGCAAAAACAAGAAAATTGGATTCCGCATGAACTCAAGCTAAGAGACGTCGAGCGCTGTTTTTCATGTGCGAACAAATGCTTCAAAGAGAAAATCGGAAGTGTTTTTTGCATCGAATCGTGACGTGGGACGAAAAGTGGATCCACTACGACAACACAAAGAAGAAAATCATGGGGTAAGCCAGGTTATGCATCAATTTCAATAGTCGAACCGAATATTCATGGCAAGAAGCTAATCCTGTGTATCTGGTGGGAACAGTTCGGAGTGATCTACTATGAGCAACTCCAGCCCAACGAAACATTGAGCATTGAAGTGAAAACGCCCACAATATGCCAAAAACCATGACAAAGTGATCTTTCAGCACGACAACGGGAGGTAATGTTTTGGCTTCAAAATAGTGCAACGTAAAACTTGCTAGTACCTTAATATATTTAAAAAAAATGAGAAACAAGTATTGACATACATATAGGGTGGGCCAAATAAATTTTTATTTTTTTAACAGCAATAAAACAAAAAGTTCTCAATATTTTTTCAAATTTATTTCTTCATTGTAACGAACAATCCTTCCGATTAATTATGGAATACTATTTCATTCATATGACTGCCTCGGATAGCCTTGACGTACTCCATACGGTCAGTTAAATTTTTCAGCACATTTTCGATGGTATGCGGCATTATGTCTTCAATGGCAATGCGAATATTGGTCTTGAGAGCGTCAATCGTTGCTGGTTTATCGGCGTAACACTTATCTTTGACGGCACCCCAAAGATAATAGTCCAACGTCGTCAAATCACAGCTCCAAATGTTGCCTATGACCTCCTCTTCAAGTGAAGGGAACAAAAAATCGTTTATCATGGCACGGTAGCGCTCACCATTGACAGTAACGGCGGCTCCTTGCTCATTTTCAAAGAAAAAAGGCCCAATGATGCCACCGGACCAAAATCCGCACCAAACAGTCACTCGTTGAGGATGCATCGGCTTCTGTACGATCACGTGCGGGTTCTCCGTGCCCCAAATGCCGCCAAGATGGAAATGCGCCTCATCCGAAAAGATGATTTTTTTGCCAAAATCGACATCTTCTTCAAGTCGATCGCAAACCCACTCAGCGAACCGAAAACGCAATGGGCGCTCTCTTTGCTTCTATTCCTGAACCAATTGAACTTTATACGGTGTCATACCAAGGTGTTTATGCAGAATTCGTCGCAATGTTGTGCGTGAAATGTTCAATTCTTGAGCACGATGACGAGTTGACGTTCCCGGTGACTCACGCACATTCTCGGCTACAGCATCAACATTTTCGAGTGTACGCTTGGTTGGCTGCTTGGCTCGTGTTGGTTTATTAATTAGCAAGCCTGTTTCTTTAACTTTATTCACAAAAAAACGCACATATGGAGCTCCCGTCGCTTCGTTTCTTCCGAAAACCGCACGCAATTTTCGCACACATTCTGCGACATTACCATGATTTTCGTACTAATGTTTCAATATTTCCCAGCGTCGTTCGAGCGAATACACAACCATTTTCGTTCAGCGGAAGGATAAAACTAACTTTCTGTCAAATCAGAATTGACACAACCCTTACCATACTCAAAATAACCGGTAGTTAAAAAAAAGTTAGATGGCCCACCCTGTATATATGTGTCATAAACGTTAAAGGGTTAAAAAATCTCTCTCCGTGCGTATGTGGTCCCATACGCAGACTAAATTTTTGATGATATTTCATACTTAAACTTTTCTCATAAATCGGAAGATTCGAATAATTTTTGGTTGAAATCGGTCCACCAGAAGTGTCAGTCCCCAATGAAGCTTTTCCGTTTCTTGCAAATATTATGAAAGTGTCAAACAAAATTTTGATCAGATACATGTTTAAATTTTAACGGAAACGACGAGTTTTGATAATTAAAAAACTTTACTTCTCTAGTCCCCCTGCTGGATTGTCTATTCGGAATCAAACTTGATACTAAAGGTTTTCCATAAATTGGGAAATCCATGCTAAATGTGGTCGACATCTGTGTACCGGAAATGGCAGCTTTCGAAGGAGCTTTTTAAATTTTTGCAGTGAAGATTAAATTTTCAACAGGGGTTGACGTTGATTATTTTCTGAAATTTAAGCAGGAAGCAGATGGTGCTAGCGACACATCTAGTTGTCATTTATGTCAGAAGTGGTGTCTTGTTCATGGCACCGGCACATATCGCAACGCAAAAATATTTTTTCTAAGAACGAAAATGTCGAGTTTTGTGCCAAACAAACAGCATTTGCGGTAAACTTTGTTTTTCTGCTTCAACTTGAAAAAAAATGCAGCTGGAGCACGTCATTTACTTGAGAGCCTACGGCGAACATGAACCATCGAAAACTACCTGTGAAGATTGGTTTAAACGCTTCAGGAGTGGTGATTTCGACATTGAGGACAAGAAGCGCTCCGGAAGGGAAGACCAAAAACATTTGAAGACACCGAGGTGCAAGCGTTATTGGATGAAGATGATACGCAAACTCAAGATCAACTTGCGGAGGCATTAAACACGACTCGCCAAAGCATTTCCAAATGTTTACATGCTATGGGAAAAATTCAAAAGGAGGGAAGATGGGGGCCGTATGAGTTGACTGAAAGACAGATGGAAAATCGAAGAATCACTTGCGAAATTTTGCTTTCACGACATGAAAGAAAGAACTTCATGCATCGCATTGTTACAGGAGATGAGAAGTGGATACTTTTTAAGAATCCCAAACGCAAAAAGTCGTGGCTTTCATCTGGCGTAGAATCGACTGCACGGCCAAGCGCTTCGGAAAGAAGACAATAATTTACGTTTGGTGTGACCAGAAAGGAATCGTGTGCTATGTTGAAGCACGACATCGCTCCATGCCATCGCACTCCCATCACCCAGGACACCATCAAAACGCTGAGATGGGATCTACTACCGTACCCGCCTTATTCGTCAAACCTAGTCCCCTCGGATTATCACTTGTTAAGGCTGATGAGGCTACGAAGTGCAAAATTGGTTGGGTGAATGGTTTCGGTCCCAAGATTTATCGTCGTGGTATTCATGTATTGCAAAAATGGCAAAATCGTGTAGATAGCACGAAGGACAATACTTTGAATTAACCATTTTTATAGTTCTTTTGAAATTTTTCATTTTTCATTTTTCAAAAACACCCGGAAATTTAGTTGTGCACCTCGGATGTTGGTCACAACATATTCACTCCTCCATGTTTTTACTGATAGACAAAGTAGAAAGTAAAGAGTTTCCATTAATTAAATACTTCCCTAAATTAGCCGGCTGCACAGTTCATGTTAAAGCTCCTCCAAAATCTTAATTCTATTGTTTGATGTGATTCGTGATTTAGAAAGGAATATTTTGTGAAAACTTTTTCTAATTTAATATTAGCCGGCAATCTTCTTTGATTTGTAGGTAGCCCGAAGTGTATCCCCGCTCCTGGTTATGTTAGTTAACCTGGGCAATCGTCATTCACTTAGTTAGCCATAAAATTATATAAAACTGATAATTTGAATTCTCTTGGCGCACAAATTTACACACGGGTCTAATGCAACAATATTACCATATCAAAGTAGCACCCTGCCACCATATAAATAATGCGGCGGCTAATATTGGTGCTAATGTTGTTCCTGAATCTCGCCCGGATGTATTTGCGGGTCCAAATGCTAACCAACTAAAGGGCACTGCAACTAAATTGCTTGCTCAATATAAATCGAAGAAATTTATCGCTTCTAACGATGATTAGTCGACTATTTCTGATACGAATAAAAAATGTTTACAAATATTTTACAAAAATATTGTAATTAATCGCCACTGATAATCCATTTTCTTATCGCATTTACATAATTTATAGACAATCTGATGAGCTTTCTCGTTATAAATAAATAGATCTCGAACCCATTAATTGCGATTAGTCTGAGTTCGCACATACAATGGCAAAGTTTCAATACATTTTCTTATTGGCCTTACTATTATTGGCCCAGGTAATTATAGCTGACCATTAAAATCATAAAATCGTTAAACAACCTGTTATTAAAATTGCTTATATATAGTTAGTTGCTGCCGAAAACAGTGCTGTTGATCAGGAAGCGTTGCAGAGATTATCAGAAAAAATGACAACCGCGTATGGTAATCCAAAAATAAAAAAAGTCAAAATTTTTGTGGATTATGCTTTGGCACCGATACCTTACAATCAAGGTGAAGCTGTCGCACAACCCGAAGCGTCGAATTAATTTAACCTTACCATAAGCGGTATATATTTGCCAGCTGTATATATTAAGTTCCATCATCCCTAATTAGCTTAAACAATTTGTATGTAAACTGAAATAATTCGGCTTCGGCCTAAGCGATACCATCAAAATTTTATTTAATCTACAATTTGAGGTCATCACCTATCTATCAACATTTACTAACTCGTTAGAATAATTTTTTGGATGTAATCCGGTTAGTGATTTTCTTAGTGTCCCAGTGTATGTGTCAAAATAATATGTCAAAAGTATTTTATATTTTGGTGTTTGTTGTGCTAATTTTAGTGCAGGTAAATAACGTTTTGTAAATTTTAGTGTGTACTAGTCTCCTAAGGAAAACACTTAACTTTTAAAATCATTCTATCCATATACAGGCAATTATGGCAAGTAACCAAGGAACGGGCACTACTACTACTATGCCACCGGAACCTGAAAATTTACTTCAAGGCTCAAAACATCAACGACTTTTGCGTACATAATCGACGTGGGTGTTATCTAGTAAAAATAAATAAAATTGACATTATTTTTGTTGGTTTGAAATTGTGTATCAATAAATGATTACAGCAGGTTATCTATTATTTTTTATTGTAAACTTAAGCACATTGTTGGACTTTGTAAAAAACAACCGACCCCTTTCAAGTTTACATTTTTACTTGGGTTAAATTATTTTCGTAGGGCTTTGACTTATCCTAGCGACACCAACCACTTCAGTAATGATCCACTAGTTCTAAAATATTAACACCTAACCTCAAACTCAAAACTCTTACTATACATAAATCATGCAATGGTATACATTAACTCCAAACCGCAACAAAACAATTTTATATACCGCGTAATTGCCTCCAAAAAAAATCAAAGTAAAATTTACAGATTAAAGGAGTAGCGCCAAGCCGCTTAAATTTTTCACGCAATCATTTTTTTATTAATAATTTTCCACCAAAAAAATTATATTTTATCAGACCGCATCAATCGATTTTGCCGTTTTGATAACGAGTTCATTGGAATCAAATTTTTATAAAGTATATACGTGAATCCAGTAAGTAAAGCAGAGGTTTGCAGTATATGCTGTGCGGAACCTCTCTGTTCCACTATGCCAATAAAGAAAGTATTAATAATTTATAATTCGTAATAAAAATGTATTTAATATTTGACAGTGTCCGTCACACCATTCGGAACCATAGCAGCCGGAACCAAAACAATTATGGTACAAGTAGCGCGATGCAATGTGCACCATAGTGCGCTATATGAATTGTCAGAGGCAAACATACCAGCCTGAAGTATGCCAGCTGGAGCCAAACCAAATATGGCACAAATAGCATGCTTGCGCATTATTGAGCACTATTTGATTTTTCAGGTGGAACCAATATTAAGCCAGAACCATTAAAAGTTTGCACAATGGGTACAATGTACTGACACAAATAGCACAATATGCATTGTGTACTATCTGATGTTTGTGTTTTCGACCGGTATTTTACCGACAGGAACCATTTTCCGCTTGCACAAGGAGCACAGAGTAATTAAGAAGGTTGTGAACCATATAAGCTTCCATCCAGAACCATAACAACACTAGCTAGAACAACTACAATGTCATCAAAAACAGCCAACATTAGCCAGAATCAGCTGAATGAACGTGATCTAGTTTTGTAGATAAATTTTTTTTTATAAAGATCAGGCAGAATCGCGTGAGGTCAGTGGCATCCAAACTCTGGATCCAGCTGGCTTTAAATATAGTTCCATGGTGCTATTTGTGCCATAGCTTATTCGATTCCCGCTGGCACGGTTTCAGCCGGCTTTATATGGTTCTGGCTGACATTGTAGTTGTTCCGGCTGGCCTTATGAAAAGCTGAAACCCTGCTGAAAGCTTATAAGTTTCACAACCATTTAAGCGCATTCTCCTAATAAGCTCCTATTAGTACTGGTAGATAATATTCGCTCCGGGTTGCTAACTATTGATTTCGGCTGAAAAATCAACCAGTACATAATAATTCACAATGCATTATGCTACTGTTCCATAGTTCGTTTGGTTCCGGGTGGCTTTAAATGGTTCCGGCTGGCATTATATGCTGTTTCGGCTGAAAAATGAGGTAATGTGAGTTATGCCATTTGTGGCATAGTTGATTTGGTGCTAGTTAGTTTCTTATGGTTCCGGCAGATATTGAATTTGTTCCGACTCACCTTGTTATGGTTCCGGCTGAAAGCGTATATGTTTCACAACTACCTCAGTGGCGTTCATTGTGGAACCTTCTAATGATTCCGGCTGATAAAATTCTGGTTCCGGTTGGCTTTAAATGGTTCCAAATGGCTAAAGAATTTTCCGGCTGAAAAATTAGATAGGACACAATGATGCATAATGCATTATGCTATTTATTCCATAGTTGGTTTGGTTTCGGCCAACACTGGCTGATAATACTCCGGTTTCGGCTGGCTTTAAATGGTTCCGGCTGGTTTACCATAATATTGGTTCCGGTTGAAAAATCATAGAATTCATAGATGGCTTTATATGGTTCTGGCTGATATTGTGTTGATTCCGGCTGCCCTTGTTATCGTTTAGGCTGACGGCTTATATATTTCAAACCCGTTTCAGTGTATTATCCTCATTGCGCAAACTCCTAACGGTTTCTACTGATAAAACCCTGGTTCCGGCTGGCTTTAAATGGTTCCTGATTAATATTGGATCCATCTGGAAATCGATCCATTACGCTAGTGCGTAATGACGCACAGTTTATTGTTCTAGTTGTGCTTTAGTTGTTTGGATCCGGCTGTTATGGTTCCGGCTTATATAGTTTTGGCTGAGGATTCATATACTGGACAGTGATGCACAATGCATCGTACTACTTGTGTCATAGTTGGTATGGTTCCGGCTGGCCTGACGAACAATTGATAAAAAAGCATCTGTACAAGAAGCATATTATGAATTAACTAGAACAGCCAATTTAACTGAAATGAACCAAGAGATGAATAAAAAGCTAGACATTTTTCTTCTTCCGAGACAATGATCCAATATCAGTTCTATAATGGAACTCGTAGTTACTGCACCACGCAATAATCCATACTAAGAGATGTAAATGAAGTTACTGAACGTATTACCATGAATTACTTTCACCAAAAAGAACTTAAAACCATTATTTTGGCGGGAAAAAATTTCCAAATCTTTAACGAGATTATGAATTCCTGGTCATCCCTCTTGAAGAACAATTGCGAAGCATTGGCGAAGAGGGTTCTTGCATAATCCAGGATAAAACTCTCTCGGATCAACATAACACATTCCAATACGAATTTGAAGCAATGGCTGAGTTTTCAAAGCTTATCCACCAAAAGAATTCACTGCAACAAAAATTTAGCCAATGAGAAGAAGATGCACTACTTGCTGTCAGTAATTCGAGAAAAAGCCGCTAGGTACGAAGACAAACGATTTATTGCAAACACCTTTATCAGCACGGTTATGGAATTATCTGCCATCCAAACCGAATAAGTAAACCATTAAACCAATAAAGATCGTTGCACGGCACAGGATTCCAATGTCTACATGCCCTAGATAATCAAGGAATAAACACAGATTTTTGGGATGCCATACTAGTAAACATTCTAACACAAACCATGGCTCCTTATTACAAAAGCTATGATTTATGTAAAGTAGCTCATCACAGCCTTTTTCATTGCAACGATAAAACTAAGGCAATTCTGGAAACTCAAACATCGATATATCCAGCTGAACAATCAGAACGTACCGAAGTACAACATAGGCGTCAACGCACTAGTTATCAAAACATGACTCGGGATATGCTAGAGCAGCCTCCTGATCCATGGAAATTGAAATTCAATAAAATTATTTTATGGGCGGATCCTACTTTCCGCATTTCAGGCCAATCGACATTTAACTTGGGTTATTATGGAAACGTTCATGAGAAGAGCCGATTGGAAATTCATGAGGCGTACTACAGACGTGTATAACACTGGTGGAAAAAACACTTTAACTCTGAGTTGTTTTATTCCAAGCATTTGGGCTGTCCGCGTAAACTAACAATGGCACGCTTACTTCAGGTAGAAAAACGTCTTGCTAGAAATCCACAACTACCAACCCAGTACCGAGACTTCGTGGATAAATGCTTACACTTAGGCCACATGAATATTGCTGCGCCAACCGATATAAACGGATGCCGCAACATACCTAGTTATAAGGATATTATGCCATTATGCATCGGAAATTGTACTAACTGACTTTTACGTGAATTACAAGACTTTTGGAAACAATATATTAGAATTTCAAGGACAAATCCGAGATCTACTGAACAGTGATAGATTTTCGTTAAGAAAATAGGCAACAAGGAGTCAGTTCTGTAGAAATCCTTCAGGTTTCCACAGACAACATGCCAACCCAGCTTTCGAAAAGTGCCAAACTTTATGACCCATTAGGCTGCCTAGCAATAATAGCAACTGTCGTAAAGCTAATGATGCAAGAGCTCTCTATGCTTCCACCAAATTTTGCATCGAAATGCCAATAATTGGCGAAAACAACGACTCAACCGAGCTTTATTGATTCTGCGACGCATCCGAAAATGCGTATGCCACTATCATCTACATAAAAACAACATAGGCAGATGAGAACCCATACGTGAGGCTTCTCACTTAGAAAACCAAGGTAACTCCAATAGAAAGTACCCTGTTGCTATCACGCCTTGAACTTGGTGGAGCACTGTTTCTCAGTAAACTAATCAGTAAGTCATTGATTCAATGATAACATTATGCTGGATTATAGGACAATCGTATAAATATAAAATTTTCATAGCCAATCGAATCCAGCACAATGGGGCCAACGGTACAAATGACATAACAGTAATGAATTAATTAAAATGATCCAGTACGTGGAGTTTCATGAGGAAAGCTATCGAACCAGAATCGAACTTGCTAAATAAAAACATTCCCGTTATAGTAGTCGTTGGAATATACTACAATAAAAAAATCAAAATTTGTGGAAAAGCTGGTCAAATGATTTCTGGACCGCATTACAACAACGAACTAGATCGACCAGCAAACAACCAATGGCAAAACAAACTATCACTTACCGCCAAAAAACTGGCCTGTGGGAATATAATCAGCGGTCTACATCCTTACAGTAATAATTAGGGTAGTTGCAGTAGAGGGGTTAATGGTTCCATATTCAAAAGACCCTCTGTCAAAGTAAGTGTCTTATCTCTCGACATCGCAAAATAAATCAGCGAACGTCTTGCACTAAAAGCCTAAACCTAGAACCTCCTTATTAAGCTTGGTGGCGTATCTGGAAAACTTAGGAAATCTCTGATTTACCGTGGAAGAAAATATAGGGTTTTCCAATAAGAGTGATATGATCCAAACTTTTCTCGCAATAATTCAATTGTTGCACTTGTTGTGTGGCACGTAGCCCCGTCTTGTTGGAACCAAATGTTGTCAAGATCAAGTTCCTCCAATTTCGGTCACAAAAAGTTGGTTATCATCGATCTATACCGATCTCCATTGACAGTAACGGTGTTACCAGCTTCATTTCGAAAAAAATACGGACCGATGATTCCACCAGACCAAAAACCACACCAAACTGTCAATTTAGGTGAATTTAATGGTTTTTCATGAATATTTTGTGGATTTTCTTCGCACCTGAATCGACAGTTTTGTTTATTTACCGAACCACTCAGATGAAAGTGAGCCTCATCGGAGAAGTTGATTTTCTTAAACAAATCGTTATCGTTTGTAATTGCAATTTGTAAACGTTGTTCTTGCATCTCACCATGATGAAATTGTAAACATTACTGAATACATTGAAATAAAAAATGACAGATCGTGACATATTACAAATGGCCGCTCATGCATGTTCTACCTGAAATAGAAGACTAGAATACTACACTAGAACGAAAGAAGAATAAAATATGGGATCCTAAATATCGTTGGCAATTTGGCACGCGAAGCACTATTACACAACAATTAGGTACTGCATTAGGTGATATCACAACACTTCTTCCGTTGGTCGACTTCAAAGACACTCAACAAAACAGAGGAAGACTAAGTGGTCATTGTTTGATTTTTGATTTAAGGGCTGATGAAGATGACCTCATCAGCCATCTCTAAAAAAACGATAAAACAAATCGAAAAATTGTAAGAAATATGACGTTGAGCGTTGTGAGCTATCTAAATGTGAACCAAGTACATTAAACCAACCTCTCAGAATAAGGCTGAATTAGATGATGAAATTTGATGCTAGATTCAATTGGGCATATAGGCTAGATGATTGGTTTTTATTAGTGGTGGGATTTTAAGTCTGTTCATGCACCATGAGGATATTGTCCAGGTTGAACATGACACATTGCGTTCTTTTATGCCCAATAAAAATTTAATTTGGTGCTCATTTCTAAACCAACACAAACAATTATTCCAACTTCAATCGGTAAATACAATATGACCTAACTTTTGGTAATATTTTAATGTCTTTTATATATTTATGATATAAAAGGAACGTTAAGCCCGCTACCATATTAAACGTATGAAATATTGCCAGACAGCTCGGTTTAACAATTCGAAATTAATTCGGTTGACAGCTGGAAATGTTACGTAACCAAGTGAAACTAAATGGCATTTCCATTTGTTTTGTTTGGTACAGCGACAATATGGGTAGCAGCGGAACATCGATAATTGTCCAGCCGGCTTTTAATAGCTTGCTTCGAATAGTGAATAAAAAACAGTAAATGTCATGATCGATAGCAATCTTCCATCGTGATAAATAAATCTATTTGATAAGAGATGGCGCGCATAGCAAATAATATACTAAAATATGTGTGTAGCTAATCCATATTTTTTGATAGATGTCTGTCGACTTATTTGGCCTCTATGATAACTAGACAATTACCAAATTGCTAGACAGCAACTTTATTAGACCGGCTAACGTAAAACTTAGAGAAAATAATGATAAAATGGAATTTTATTATCATTTCCTAGGTTGTCGACGTTGTCTACATTATCGACGTCAGGGATGCAAAAAATCTCCAAACGCTATAGATCAACCCCTGTTAAATAGTTGAAAATTTATTCTTTGAATTTATTTAAATCGTTTAATTCTTTGTCATTGCAAAAATAGAAACACAGATGTACATCAAATTTCGCAAGGATCTCCCAATTAATGGATAAAGTTTAAGTATGAAGTTTTAATCCGAACAGTCATCCGCCTGGACTGTGTAGAGATGCCAGTTTTAACCATTTTTCATCAACGTTAGACTTTTCAAAAAGTATTTGAGAAAACATGAAAATGATCCTATGGAAGCTGGTACTTCCGGTTGAAGTGGGATGAGCTATACAGGGACCGAATTTTATCTGAAAAACTGGTATTGCCATAATTATTGCAAAATAAATTTAGAATCATCACAAAAAAAACATTTTTTTTAATCCACCGATATAGCGAATGGTATATCTGGGAAAATTTCGAGATTAAAGTTTTTCATGATTCATATACTGTGTTTTACCAAGTAAATGAAAGTAAAATGTTTACAAATATTTAAAAAATTATTTATAATTTTCCCACTGATAATCTGCTTTCTTATCGCATCTACATAACATATAGACAATGTGATGTGCTTTCTTGGTATAAATAGAACACCAACCCATTGATTGCGATTAGTCTGAGTTCGCACATAAAATGGCAAAGTTTCAATACATTTTCTTATTGGCCTTATTATTATTGGCCCAGGTAATTATAGCTGAACATTAAAATCATAAAATCGTTAAACAACCTGTTATTACAAATGCTTATATACAGTTAGTCGCTGCCGAAAGCGATGCCATTACCATTGACCAGGACGCGTTGAAAAGATTATCAGGAAAATTGACATCAACGTATGGTAATCCGAAAATAAAAAATGTCAAACATTTTGTGGATTATGCTTTGAAACCGGTATCATCCGATGAAGAAGATGAACCTGCTGGGTTCGCTAACCCATTTTACTATCCAAGCTCGTGATAAGTGACGAGTTCTGTATATGTTTGGCGGCATATAAATGGATTACAGTTCTATTTAAAATTTTATAGTTTTCTTCAATATTTAAGTGTCACGTCAAATTTTTTATGTAAACTGAAATCATTCGGCTTCAGCCTACGTCAATACTGCGAAGTCAATAAATTTCTGTTCTGATTTATCAAAATTTTGTTTTAATCCAGAAGTTGAGGTCATCGCGATTCATAATTTATTTACTCGATAGTGTTATTACAGTGGTCAGTGTATGTTTAAAGAAAATATGTCAAAATTATTTGACATTTTGGTGTTTATTAAGTTCACCGATCGAACTTCATCGATCTTTACGCCGGTCGGAACCAAACGTCCATTGATTAGTTGATTTTTCAGCCTGAATAAGGCCAACCGGAGCAAAACGAAACTACGCCTGAAGAAGCGCAATTTATTGTGATGTTTTAGCCGGAACCGAACCAGACAGTGGAAACTTTTAGATCAGGGTTGTTCAAATGGCACTAAACCATTTTTTACAGCCCATCAATTAGTCTATCTTACCTTTTAGATGAAGTGTTTTGCCTTTAAATTGGACCGTACGATTTTTTATAGGAGTTAGAAAGGAAGGTTTTCTAAATAGAAGAACCCACAAAATTTTAGTCAGTACAAGAAATCTTTTTGTCATTGCTGGCTCTTGTCAAGAAGCAAGAAACTTCTTTAAAGAATTTATTTAAAATTGCTTGGTCTTCAAGACCGTCAAGAAACTACGTAACCTTTTAATCGTTTCCGGTTTTGGGATACTAGTTACAGCTTCAACTTTTGTTGTGGGTGGTTTTATTCCATCACACGAAATTTCATGCTCCCAGTAAAAAACCTCAGGTGCGGCAGAAACCCATTTTCTAGAATTTAAAGTCATGAATGCATCTTTGAAATATCTGGACCGCATTTCTATGGCCAAACGGGGTGTGGAACAATATCATCCTTGTTAATAGGCATCTGATGATATGCGTTAACCAAATCTTTCATAGAAAATTTCTTACGTCGCAGCAGCTGATAAGAATAATCAAAGGGAAACGGAATAAGGTTTCGTTTGTCATCTTTCTTTCTAACTTATCAGGTCCTGTAGTTAAAATAACACGTGCTACTTTTATTTTGGTGTTACTACTGTTGCTGATGCTTTAATTGAAAATTAGATATCCGGTTCTGCTTACCTTCAAGCATCGCGACCTATAAGGGCACACAGTTTGAGTCAGCTCTTTTTGATGAACTTACCTCTTCTTTTATACACAGTGGACAAAGTCGCTAAGATTTTCAAAGTACGTCAGCCGAACTAGTGTATGGACAGAATTTACAACTGCACGCAGATTTCATAGAAATCATATTTGTCAATCTGAATTCGTTACACGAAAGTGCAGTTCAATGATATCCAGCCTTCAACAATTTCTCGACATATCAAAGAACAAGTATTTTTGTTTAAAGATTTATCAAACTGCGAATTTGTTTTCGTTAAAACAGATGCTAATCGACGTTCGGTACAACCTCCGCCCGAGGGACCTAAATAATACTAACGCTAAAATAAGGCATTGATAAAGCTAATTAGACTTTTAACGGTAAAGCACTATCGATGACCAGCGATAATCGGTGGTTTGTTGTGAAGGTCGTGCAAAATCTGTTGTTGTTCAGAAAAACATTGATGATCTGCATGAACTACATACTGCAAGATCGTCATGTAACTTATCGTGACATTGAGGCATCCTTGGGCATTAGTGTGACCAACTACATTTAATTTTGCTTGAACATGTGGACGTCAAAAAGATTTGTTCGCGTTGAATTTCACATAATTTGAAAAACGCTCAAAGAAAGACTCAAAACATGTCTATAACATCGTGACAGGTGACGAATCTAGGATCTATGCGTATGAGCCAGAAACCAAACAGCACACGACCGATATGGGTGTTCCAATATGAGCCAAATCCAACAAACACTTTCGTTGCACACGAAACACTTCGAACCAAATGTCACCTGTATTTCCGGAAACACTGGACATGTCATAACCGTACCATTGGTGCAACGTAGAACGGTCAATTCTGAATAGTGCACAGCCATTTGTGTTGTAAGAAATCTTCGGCGATATAAGGAAAACCAACCATATACGATATATCCCTCGTGTTATTGTAATACAACATCACAAAATATTTTATTTACGGCAATCTTCACTATAAAAATTATTTTTTCGGGATGAATCTACACTTTTTCGATATGTACATATATTTCGAGATCGCTACACTTTAGCGAAGAAACTTACCAAAAAAGTTCGGGCCAACTTCAGCGACTTCTTTTATAGCACGAATTATTTTGATTACCTAAATCATCAGCGTCTGACGAGAACACGAAATCAAATCTACTTTTAGGGCAACAGTTAAAGCTCCTCCATCTAATAGGAACGATTCTGGAATTTGGTTCCATCAATTACAAGTTCAACTCGAGATTTATGGAGTTAACACTGACAAGACGAAATATAGTTATTTTAGATAGTGACACTGTAAAATGCATTAGGGAGAAAATAATGAAACCCCCGAAAAATACAGATAAGATAATTCAAAGGTCAATCAATTATAGCTTTTGTTAAAACTAGTTTGGAAGAAAGTAGCTTAGACAAATTAGCGTCCACTGCTGATACAATTTTGGAAGTTTAAAGGGTAACAGAAGTGGGTTCAATTGCTCAAACCGATTCTCACACCATTTATAAGACATTAAAAGTAGAAGTCCTACTACATCGCCAACACGGGTAGGGCATTCATATCAACGCAATAACTCGCTTTAGTACGCCGCAATGACAGTGGAAACCCGAAACATCCAATGTATTAGTACCAATGTGTTAGTTGCCATGTAATTATAAGACGACCAGCGATATATGTCAAAATAACTGTCGCCTTCTAATCGTTGATTACTCTAGTAAAAATCAATTTATTGTCGATACTGGGGCAGACGTATCAGTTCTACCTCCTAACATGGGCGAAAGAAATAATAAAAGCAATGTAAGATTGGTTGCCTCTAAATCCACCCAGATTAATACTTACGGTAGTAAAATTTTTAAATTCAATTTAAAACTACATAGCGACTTTAAGCAAACTGACATGTTAGATTACAAAGTGTAATACATTTTCTAAAATATAAAAAGAATTATAAGAGTTGTGATTTTGTGGTAAAATGAACTTAAACCGCTTTCAAAATAAACGGCTCAATTAACCGTTGGAATGTTTGAGCCGCTTTTCGTAACCCGAACGTCATTCGAGGAACCTCAAACAAACTTAACAAACCCAAAACCGCAGTAACAAATGGTGTTGGATAACAATCGAGTATTAGCCGGTGGTCGCCACATAATCGCCTGCTACCGCCATTTCAAAGAAATTTGACGTCATGTGAAGTGGACTGATCCAATTATTTTTTGATGATTCTGCGTCAAACTTTTGAGTGACAAGGTCTGCATGTTGTTTCGATGTAATAAGTAATTTTGTGTTTTGCAGTGTTTAAATGTGATGATTTGGATCGGTTTTCCCGTTGTCATCTGATTAAAGTTTGGGTCAATGAGCGTGCTTGACGTCGACTACTAAACCAAAATGTGATAAGAAGTCCGCACCTAATATGCATGGATCTACATTTCCGATTATAAATTTTCATGTCAATGTTCTACGAAGTCCGATATTAAGAATTAAATTTTTCTACTTATATGTATCAATTGTTAAAGAGCTTGTCGCTAATAATTTGAAGGTCGAATTAGCCAAAATTTAAAATTTGTTGGTGGAACCACCGAAAACTCAGCACCGATGTCAACCAAAAATTGAAGTTTATTTTGTAAATCAGTTATGATAAAGCAACTGTTAGAATTTGGGTTACAGTGAAAGTGCGGCGATGAAGAGCGGTGCCTACTGGTTTTCCAATTTCGTAATTATTAAGTTGACATCACCAAAACTGCATGGTTTTAGCCATTTCAGACATTTTCTTAGTGCTCTAAACCTGGATAAGGTTGACCTGCTTACCCTTAGGCAAGTTATAGGGGCGGTATTGAACCAACTTATTCAATGTAATTAATTTTTAATAAATTATGGCCAAGAACCAAACCGACTACTCGTTCCTCGAAAACGGTAACTGTAATAAAATCTGGATTTGTTGTAATAAATGATAATATTGCGGGTATACAAATAAGTTTCCGCCGTTTTTATCAACAATTTGGCATTTATTGTGAAAGAACGGTAGGTTATGTTTTATTCAAAGTATTGCCCATCGCTAGCCACTACTTTTTCCCATCTTTCTGGCAGCTTACGAATACCACGTCGGAAGGACGTTTCATCTTTTGAAACTAGTCGTAAATCAACCCAATTTTTGGTATATTCATATGATGTTAAGTGCAAGTAGTAAATCAGACGGAGTAATGCCTAGTGAATACGGCGAATAGAGTAAAACTTTCCAATTGAGTATTTAGAAGTAGCTTTTGACCGGTGCCGCAACATGTGAATGAGCATTATCATGCAGGAGAATAATTTTTCGTGTATGGTGTAGTAGTGGGCTAGTTTTTTCTTGAGTGCTCCATCTCATCAATTGTGTTTGGTAGAGCGCCCCAGTAATAGTTTCGTTTAGGTTTAGCAACAGGATCCCACCAAATACACAATATGAGTTTTTTCCCATATGAATATTCGGCTTGGTTGTCGATGTTGCAGCATGGCCCGGTAGCCTCAACATTTCTTCTCTTTTTAGATTATCGAGGTCCATAGGGATCCATTTTTCACCACCAGCAAAAATTCTTTCATCAATATCTCTCGGCTTCAGTTCACATGGAACCCAATTTCCTTGCTTTTGAATCATTCCCAATGATTTTAAATGGTGAAATTGCTTGTTGAGTCACTCCGAATGTAAGTGCAAGTTCTTCTTGCGTTTGGCATGAATCTTCATTCAATAATGCATTCGCTACGTGCTGTGACTTCGATATCGAAGTACCGATACCGTTTGGTATCTGTTCCTAAACTTTGAAGAAATTTAAAGATGTAAATCAAAAGTTTCCGCAAATGATGCTTATTTGACCCAAAACTCGACATTTTCGACAAATCGCTTATGGGGATTGGGCCAAACATTGGGAACCTTAATTAGATGCGATGCAGAGATAATCCTACTAACAACAAATGATGCAACATGTCTCATTCGACCAATAAATAATCAGATATGCACAATGGGACTCCGTCCTTGGCCTGGAAAACTTTATCAATAACATCTCCGATCACGGTATTAAAACATTGTGGATCTTTTTAATGCTAAAATCAGTAGATGTCCAGGTAAAATCTATATTTCCTCAGAATAAAATCTCTAAAGCAAAGATGAAATTAAATGATGTAAACTGACAATTTCAGTATAGAAAACCACTGAAACTTCGCAGTGGTCGATCTTTCAACATTTAAATACGCCGGCAGAAACTCGACAGATCAGCTACAAACTTTGTAAATTTGGGGATTAGGGAATTTTTTGAAAAAAAAAAAAAAATCTGATGTTTTTTCAGTGCGGGAAACCTATTTTCAATATCTACTCGTATAATAAACCGAATTGTTACTCTTGTTAGAGCTCCATCAGATGAGAATTTTTCCCTTATCGCACTCAAGTAGACTCGACCATTAAGTTCAAGAAATTGTAACAATCTTATACACCATCGACATTATCGCAGTATGGTTCTGAAGCACACGGCTTATGATTTGTTGGTAAATGTTGTACTCAACGGATGGCATTCATCCCATCAACATTAACAATTATATCAAATTTACATACTATTAAAGTTAGCCGAAAGATTCCAGCCGAAAGATAAAAAATCGGTACTGCAGATAGTGTCTTCGCTATCCCAGCTGAAAGTAAACAACATGGACAATGTACTCCACTATGACTATTTGATAGGTCATATTGTTGTTCAACCCTGATCTAAATGTGGAGTAAGACTGATGGAGATACAGGGTGGTTTTTTGCCAAAATTTCCATTTTCAATGTATTGAAAATTCATTGTACGCTAAGTTGCTCAAGATAAACGAACTAAACCAGACCAGTATTGAACAACAAGATGGCCTATCAAGACAACAGTCATAGTGGCATTAATGGCCTAGGTCGTTTATCTGGAGCAGCAGAGCGTTCAATAAATTTTTCAATACATTGAAAATGGAAATTTTGGAAAAATAAAACCCTGTATCTCCTTCAGATTTACTCCACATTTAAACCAGTGTTGAACAACAAGATGGCCTATCAAACAGTCATAGTGGCATTAATGGCCTAGGTCGTTTATCTGGAGCAACTCAGCGTTCAACGAATTTTCAATACATTGAAAATGTAAATTTTGGCAAAAAACCACCCTGTATCTACTTCAGATTTACACCACATTTAGACCAGTGTTGAACAACAAAATGGCCTATCAAACAGTCATAGTGGCATTAATGGCCTAGGTCGATTTTTGGGAGCGCCAGAGCATTTAATGAATTTTCAATACATTGAAAATGGAAATTTTTCCAAAAAATCACCCTGTATATCCTTCAGACTTTCTCCATATTTAGACGAGGGTTGAACAACAATATGGTCTATCAAAAAGTCATAGTTGCATTAATGGCCTAGGTAGTTTATCTGGAGGAACAGAGCGTTCAATGAATGTTCAATACATCGAAAATTGAAATTATATATATATATATATATATATATATATATATATATATATATATATATATATATATATATATATATATTAAATATGACATTGTCCATGTTGTTTATTTTCGGCTGATATAGCGAAGACACTATCTGCATTATCGATTTTTTTATCTTTCGGCTGGAATATTTCGGCTAACTTTAATAAGGTTATATTCAAAGTATCAGTATCTTCAATCATTTTGAAAGGGTTCGAAACCACGTATAAATACGCAAAAACTATATGGAAATAGCCAACTATCCAACAAGTAAGGCAAAATTCTTAGTTATGCAAGCTGGTCCGAAAATCATCCCGAAACAACCTTTCACTATAATGGTTTGCGTCCTCGCTCAATACAATAAAAGGCCTCTCAACCCGAAAGCAATATCAAGCAAAAAAAATTATAATCCACCCCGAAAAATAAAAAGTTTGTTTATAAGTTCATTAATTTTCAATCGAATGCCATAATAAGTCCACAGAATCCACAGAGGCCTGTAGATATTACGGATGTGGCATTTGCTTGATAACACCATCAATAAAACGTATCCGCAAGACCATTACCATACGATCGGGATAAGGGTCATAATTCAAGCCATTTTATATCCCATGGTTTCGACTGAGCGATTTATGAAAAAAGTTTTGCTTGACCCTGAGCGATTTATGAAAACGACCATGTTTGATCCTGTGTATCCTCTGCTCAGAGGCATTTTATTGAATTAAGCGAGGACGCAAACCACCACATTAAACGGTTTTTCGTGACGGTTTTCGGACCAGCTTGATATATGTACGTAATATTTACAACATCTAGAACTAGTTTCGCAGAAAATTATGACCGAGCGGCCATAATTACGACCAATCTTTCATAATCATGCAATTTAGAAGTGACTAGTGCTATTTTTCGGGAGCGAATGTTTGACTTACCTTAACAATCTCTGGACATTGAAAGTAAGGTCGGACATCAGTATATATAGCATAACGTTAGAAGATAGCAAGACAAATCTGTGAAATATTAATGGTATGCGTGGTAAGTCGACATGAAATTTTGCAATATTTTACTTTATTGTCGCTCCAGCCCTATGGTGCAGTTCTGTACCGAATTCGATTCAGCTGCGTTTTTTATGAAGGAGACTAAATATCTACTGGTATTCTTCTTGGGACCAACTGTACAGGTATGATTATGTTTTGGTACGTTATAAAGTCACACAAACTGCATGAATTAGCGGCATCGTAGCATGCGCTATATGTGGCACGTAGCACCGTCCTTTTGTAACTCCATGTCGTCGCTGTCCATATATCATCCAGCTTACGCCACAGGAAGGTGGTTATTGCGGAGGACTAATTTGGTCGAAGCAGGTTTAGAGTACTCATTTTCTTGCTCTATAGTCTGTGTTTGTAATGGTACCAGCACATTGGATGCTTGATTACTGGATCCTTCAAACTGCGGTTACGTTAGTATTTCTTCAACTTGGAGTTTGTGACCGACTGACTAAATAAAGTTCTTCGACTGACTAAAAAAAGATAATATCTTATGTGCGTATGTAGGAGGTTGTTGCAACCACAAGTTCTGCAGAATCGGTTCAGTAACTTGTCCGGTGGATAACGTTTCCATCTCTCTTAAAAGTTGCGATGGTTTTTTATCACCAAGTTGTAATCCCGATAACAGTCGATCGAATTTGATTTTTACTGACTGGCACAAACGCTCGATAACTACCCCCTTTAATGATTCGTATTGATCATTGGCCGGTGGTTTGAACAGTTAATCTCGCATCGACGATGATACCACCGATTTTAAATAATGCCTCCAACTGAGTGTATGAGTTGTATTAACAATTTTGACACATGCCTCATTGTCACTACCGTTATCAGACATTGTTCAAAAACGTCGAAAATTTGAATAAAATTTGATTTAATTTAATATTTAGTTTTTGCGGAAACCGACACCAAAGGAAAAATGAAAAGAAAGTGAAGAGAATAACGTACCTTCTGCCAAATTCTGATCTGGTTGCGTTGATCTGGATATTACAGTCTGTTTCAGTTTTTTTTTGTAGTCAAATTCAATCTAACGCTTACCACTAGTGAGGGGTATGACCCCGATTCAATTCATTTTTCAGTTGTTGAGGGCTATGACCTCAGCTGAATACACGTTTATTATTACAGTTAGTTGTTTGTCAATAGTTCAGACAATAGTGTTGCTGATGATTGTGCTGGTTACCTCTGGACAGATTACCATTTCGAAACGCTGCCACTGCTTGTAATTTATCGTTCATAATTTGTATTCTTATTTGGAGGGTTGTAGCCCTGTGGCTAGTCCCCTTTACAATTTTATTATATGTTAAGTCGATGATGACTGATTGGATCTTGTAGATCATGCTGTTTCTTCCTTCGCAACCGTCTTACTGGGCTTGAATCATCCAACATACGACGTATCTCAGCACTTTGGTGTAGACTAATACGTTGCATGTGTTTTCTCGTGTGCTTGCTTATTTCTTGACTGACGAAATCCATCTTCAGATCTCTATGGAGGTTGTCATTTCTTATGTACCACGGTACATTAACTATTCCACGAAGGACTTTGCTTTGGAATGGCTGGATGATATTGACATTGGTTTTCTTTGTATAGCCCCAGAGCTGAATACCGTAAGTCCACACAAGTTTAGCCGGTATAGTAGCAATTTATTATGTAGAGTTAGCTCAGAATTTCTTCCTAAGAGCCAATCCATATTTCTGTATTTGATGTTTAACTCTTCTTTTATCTTTTTCACATGCTCTTTCCATTTTAGTTTCGCGTCTAGAGTCATGCCTAGGTATTTGACCTTTTTGTTGGTAAAGTTTACGTGAACCGATTTTGTTTCATTAAGTTTTATTCGCCATCTTTTGGTCCATGTACTGACAATATTAGTAGCTCTTTGCAATTTGCTTGTAGATTCTTCTATGCTATTAGCAACTGCTAAGATGGCCGTATCATCCGCAAACGTCGCTATGTTAGTCTCCTCTATCGTTGGCAGGTCCCAGAACGCTACCTTGTGGTACCCTTGCTGATATTTTCTTTATTTCTGAGTATTCGCCATCTAATTTAACTCGAAAGTGTCGGTTAGATATGTAAGATTTTAGAATTTCATAAAACTGCTTTGGTAAGTCTCTTTGTAATTTATATTCCAAGCCTTTAGGCCATACTCTGTCAAAGGCCTCTGCCACATCCAAGAAGACGCTTGAACATACTTCCTTTTTTTTCAAGCACGTCTTCAATTATGTTTGTAATTCGGTGTACTCGTTCTATTGTTGAATGGTTTTCTCTGAAGCCAAATTGATGTGGAGGAATACGATTTCTGTCTGCTATTATTGGTTTGAGTCTCTTTAGGAGTAGTCTCGAATAATTTTGAAATTATTTGGAGTAAGGAAATCGGCCTATACGAATTTTTGTCATTAAGTGGTTTGTTTGGTTTAGATATCATAATTACTTCTGCTACTTTCCATTGATTTGGAACGTGTTTAAATCTGAACACTTCTTTAATTATTTGGAGTAGTTTACGTAGTCCTTTTTCAGGTAGAGCTTTTAAGGTCCTGCAATTAAGTCATATCCTAGAGATTTCTTTGTATTTAGGTTAAGATTGATTTCCTCTTTTAATTCTTGTAATGTGACAAGAGATATATTGCAGTTATTCATTTTATATACTGGTGGTATGTTTTCCTACTTCATATTACTGACGTAGAGGTTGGTCTAGTGTGGCCGTCGCTGCTTGCTTTCACGTACACGCCCAACCGGTGACCAACGTTTAAAATTGTTGTTGCATTTAGTATTCTTGCGGAAACGGTTAAAGCCGGATGGAATTGGATGAAACCGCCTGTTCTGTTTTTTTTAAATTCCGATGTTTGTGTTGAAATATATGCCTCGCTCGAGACTTACGGTTCAACCAAGACGTGGGGTGAGGCTCAAATTTACCCCACTATTTAAATGATCATTTTCATATACTAAAGTCATCACACTTTTTAATAAATTATTATTTTTTTTCATGGCACATTTCTTGTATTGCATAATTACATAATCTTTACTCGTTTTGAAACCGCCATACCCTGTCATGAACGTATTTACCAAACATATTCGTAAGACAGAGCCATCTAATAAATAACAATGTAACTAATACTTGAAATATTTAAGTTGATATTTATTTCTTGGGTCCATAATTCAACACATATTAAGAAACTCTGATTGATCTCTTTAAAACGATTTGAAACCGCAAAGAACAATAGCAAAAATCTTTTAAAAATTATGCTTTATCATCACAATGCGATCTACTTTTCGAATAACTATAAGCACTTCTTCCAGGTTATGTGGAAAGGAACAAAATATACATAAAAATTGATGATCGCGCTGCTTTACGAATTTTAAACAAAATCAAGTCAAAAATCAATATTCGATCGTTTGATTGCACTCAACCATAACATCGCATCCATAAGATCATTTTTTTTGTGGATTAGCCTCATCGTTTATTATAGACGATCGTCTTATAAAACTCCACTTAACAAATAAATGTTTGTGTACTTGTGTACACATAATGTTCAAGGAGCCTTGAGAAGACGCTGTATTATAAGAAAAAATATTATAAAGGAAGTAAACTCATAATGAAAAGGAAATGTAATAGAAAACCTGTATTAATCGTCTTGTATAAATATAAAGTACATAAAGAACAGGTAAGTGAATTATGAAAAGATTTCTTTCTTAATATTTTTTTTTTTTTGCGGAATATCGTCGTCGTATAATTTTCGTCTTCTCTCTGTGCTGAATGCAATTGAAACAATTTTTTTCTTACATGTTTATAATTTACTGTACCTATGTACACGTAAAATTGAAAAGAAATTGAAAGTGATCTGTAATTGCAGAACGGAAGTCGGGCAAAATATTGTTGGTACTGCGGCGATATATAAAATGAGGTAATTGTGTGTTGCTATAGCGGGATGATGAAAATTTAAAATATTTTATGTGGGGGAATTTATTTTCAAAGTCAATGCCAAGGACAAAATTTCGCGATGGAATTTGTGTCCCAAATACAGCTGCGTCTACAAGATTTATCCAAATATTTTATGCGCTGTGGTACGATGACCGCACATACGAGAGTACACAATAAATTACCAAAAAATTTTGTAAAATATAAAGAAAGTCCATATATCCTTTTATATGGTTTAGAATTCGGTGTATAACATGCATAAAATTTCATATCCGTTTTTTATGTACCTCTGCATATTAAATTTCCGGTTCATTCACAAAATAACAATTATTTGTATACTGCGTGTATACTGTTCAACCAGCAAATCCTGCACTCGACCAAACGATCGACCTATTTACATGTACAATGAATGCACCACTCTCGAGAGTCCCATAATTTATTTCGATATACGTGCTAGGAGTTGTTTGATCAATAAAACAACAACAATTTATAGTTTTGGACCGATGGTGATCGAATTTTAATTGTTTGATCGATAAAATGGAAATTTGTGTGCTGCTGCTGCTGCTGCTGCAATGACCACCCTGAATATATATTTGGGATGTATTTAGTCCAAATTATTTTATTTTTATGTCATGTTGATTAGATGGACAGGTTCGTTAATAGTTTTTATATTTTGTTTTGGAAATTAGTTTTCATTTTTTTTTCATATAAAAAATAAAATTAAAATTATAAAATTTCACGTTTGATTGAACAATGACAACCCAAAATAAAAACGAAAACAACAAAAAATTTGTTTATAAACATTAAACGTGATATATCCTTCTTAATGGCCCGGCAGCAGCAAGTGTTTATATTTATTTAGTTTTGTTGTTGTTATTGTTATTGTCTTATTAATGGATTTCTTAATTCGAAATAATAAATTGGTTCGGATATTGGACAGTTTAATAAAAAAAAATAAATAAATTTGTTTATGTAGAACAGGTTGATGATGTTTAGGAAAATAAACAAATTTGTTTATTTTGATGTCTGCGTGATCGGCAAGTTCAATGACAATTTAATGTGGATCAAGCGCGCATTCGTAAAAGGTTCACACGGAATAACTTACAGAAAGGACGAATTATTTACTTCTTTTAGTGCATATGGGACATTGCACCTTTATAATCGAATAGATTGGTCTTAACTTCTAAGAATGAACTAGCTTTAGAGTCATATTCAATTTAGTGTGTTTTGAGGTTCCATTGTTACCGAGATTGTATGTCGAACCGACCTAGCATGAAAGTCATTGATGGCACGCTATTGGCTCATCAGCGACAGATGGTAAGTATGGTACATATATAGAAATTAATCTGCAATGGGACTAATCTGGGATGATTCATTTATGACACGACTGAGGTATGTGACATGTCTGGCTTGAATTGTATGTGATATATCACAGATGAATCGTATGTGATAAACCTAAAATAATTTTTATGTCTGATTCCTAATTTATTTATAAAAAATTATATATAATGTTAAACTGCCCCTAACAATCATCGTTCTCGGCCCACTTGTGGGATTCCGAAAGTCTGCAGGTTGCATTTTTGTTGACTATAAAAAAAAATTAAAAAACTTGTTTTGTTACATTTACCTAATAAAATAATTACAAAATGTTTACAAACAAAATCTTTACACCGTTACTTATGCCATTATATCACTTAATTGTTCTTGTTATTATTTGTTCAATATTTCAACAGATTCAGAGGTCATCTAGTACTTCGAACTGCTCAGCTCCAGCGGTTTCTGCCGTTGCAGTCTTCTCACTTCATTGGTGGTGTCCAACATAAGACATAAACCCCGCGACACTTGATTACCCTCACTTAAAAATTTTCCATAACACCTAAGATAATACGCCTAATTAACTTGTCATTACCTAACTGTCCAATGACTAATACGCATACTTGCATGCAATGCGAAGTGAAACTCCCCATTTCTAGTTCTTTTGCTTATTTTAACTGCGACACTTGATTACCCTCATCCGTGAAATTAAGTAATAAAACCCATTACGTTCTATTGTTCTGTAATTTTTCTGTATTTAATATTTAGTGTGTCCTCCATTTTATCTTACAACATCATAAATTCTGTTAGGCAAAGCCCTTCTCGAAAGCATCATACACAGCTGCCATAAAATCATTCCGGAATTCGTATTGTCTTCCATTCAAATAAATTTGTCTCGATAACCATCCTCAAAGATTTTCAATAATATTTAAATCCGAAGACAAAGCCGGCCAATTCAAAACTGTCACTGACTTCAAACCACTGTTTCACTCGTGCAGCTGTGTGGATTGTCGCGTTATCCTGCTAAAAAATCCAGCGATTGCCTTTAAACATTTCGCCAAAATTGACTGTTTGCACTTTTAGTAGCTCGATGCAGCGTTGCGAGTTTTGTCGGCCTTCCAGGACAACCAAACCAATAGCACCATGAAAAGCAATTGCTGTACACACCATAATGGAACCAATACTTTTGTGGTGGAAGGACCAAAAAAGCTCCGATTTCCTCAAATCATGAAAGTTATGTATAAAACCATCTGGTCCAGCTAAATTAAACTTTTTCTCGTCCGAAAAAATAACCTGGAACCATTTGTCCTTCTAATGCAGATGTCCACAACAATATTCCAATCGAGCACTTTTATGTTGCTGGATCAAACGTGGTTGTTTTATAAGTTTTTGTCGCCGGGGATGTGAACACTTTTTATTATCTGAACAGTACGGACACTTGCTGAGACTCCAATTTTCTATTTTATGTCTTTTGCAGATAGCATCGAATTCGAAGCTTCGCGCAAAATAGCTCTATGTTCCCGTTCTGTTGTCGCCCTTGCTGTGCGACCTCTTCGATTTTTTCCGTAATTTTCTGGATCTTTCAGATGGTTGTTGATGGCCCAAGAATTGCGACCAACTTTTTTGAAAATCGCCCGATTGGGATAATTTTCTTGTTTAAGCGCAAGAATCTTTCCAATTTCTACCTTTGTTAGGGTTTTTCTCAACCCATTTTCACCACTATTAACTGCAGCTGGTAATAAACTTAATAAATTGATGACAAACTATTAAACTGAACAAAACTAAATTTATTTACATGCACCTTACGCCTTCGACGTCAAAACAGAGTGATGAGGGTAATCAAGTGTCGCAGTTTTAATAAGCATAAGAATCGAAATGGGGCGTTTACACTTCGCATTGCATGCCAGTGTATGTATTAGTCATTGGAAAGTTAATTAAGATAGAAACCAAGGTGATGAAAAAGTTTCAAATAAATAGTTGCATTATCTTAGGTTTTATGAAAATTTTTCAAGTGAGGGTAATCAAGTGTCGCGGAGTGTATGTCTGCACTTTCAAATCGAGATAATCGCTGTACGCCTCTCCTATGGAGCTTTGAGAATCCCAAGACTACAAGTAGTATTCAGTAATGTTGGCATGAACATGGTGAAGCTAAGTTTGTTTTGTGATAGCCACTGGAGATCTGTTGAAATTCAATCGGAAGTTAGTTTACTCTACCTATTTTCAATATACGCCTAATACAGACGTATGAAGACTGTGAATGATCACTGAAGACTGACATGACCGTTTAACTGATGACAACAGAAGAAATGTAGAGGGCTTCGTGTCTAGTAGTCACCTCTTCATAATGAACTTGCAGCGAAACCCAACGACGTTCTCGTGGGAGAAAGTTGGACATCTGGTGACCCCAGCATCATCACGTTCGAGTTACCAAACTCGCCATAGAATAGTCCGCTTGCAGGTAGCAAAACTCCGAGATTTTCCATTAAGATTGCTGACTGGGGTCTATTTGCTAGACACTTTGTTGGCTCCTGGGAAGGTGAAGAAGCACTTCCAAAAATTAATTCGATTGATGAAACTGATGCTCGCTTCAATAACTGAATTCCTAGGAAGAGAGGAGCTAGGAAACGAAATAGTTGGTGTAACTCTAATTTAAGGAAACGTAGATGTTCTGTGCATAGGCTTAGACCAGACGGAAAAAAATCAAGAAACAGAGAGTTAACATAGTCACTCTTTAGAGAGACCAGAAATAAGTACTTCCATGAAGTATTTATAAAGCGAAGCAAAATAGTTCCCAACAGTACGTCACACAATGGTAATAAAGGCCCATGGGGTCTTGTATACAAATTTGCCGCTATAAAATCAAGACCTCCTGAAGTTTTAAATACCATTAGGAAGGCAACTGGAGTCGTCACAGATACGTGACATGACAAATTTTTGGAGTTATTTAAATTACTTCTACTGGGCGAAACACCAGACAAAACTAAGTCACATGTACAGGGTGGGCTCTCTGTTCTATGCCATTTAATTATATGAAAAACAATATCGTTTATATGCTCATCACGGCTTCGTCTACAGGCATGCATCCGAATATCAAGATTTTCGAAGGCTTTCCAACAAGTGCATTGACCTCAATTTCAGCTAGAATGTTGTTTTTAAGTTGTTGAATTGTTTGTGGATGATTAGCATGCACCGGGCTTCTTGGTGGCTAAGGAACTTCACAATTTCTTGAAACTATGCGATGAGCAAACTTTGTTGACTATAAATGGATTGCTGCACGACTTGTGTGGCATGTCGCTCCTTCTTGTTGAAACCAAAGGTCGTTTACACGCAATTCATTCAATTTGGTTCACAAAAAACAGTTAACATGTAGCGATAACGTTCCCCATTCACTGTAAGGGCATTACCCTGTTCGTTTTCAAAGAAAAACGGCCCAATTATTCCAGGAGTCGATAAACTACACCAAACAGTGACTCTTGGAAGATGAACTTCTGCTTCGTGAACAACATGAGGATTGTCCGCTCCCCAAATTCGACAATTTTGCTTATAGATGTACCCATTATGATGAAATTAAGCTTCATCGCTAAAAATGATTAACAAAACGACGACGATTTTAATCTGTTCTGGTGGCTTTAGTTTTTGAGTTAGTTGAATTTTGTATGGATGAAGAACAACATGCAACAGCTACCACTATTATTTTCATAATAAATTTGAACAATCAAAATTCATTGTTGTGTTGTTAGCGACTCCATGATGATAATGGCATATTTTTCACTTTTCATATGTCAAAGAATTTTTTAGAACAGATCACATTAAGTACTAAAATTCATTGTTTGAAAAAAAGACCAACAGACGGCTCACCCGTCTATGCGTGAGATAACTACCAACAGCAGTTGGATATCCACGGTTGCTGAAGACCCCCTATTTACATGGAAAGAAGTCACCAGTGCTCTCCATTGATTCAAACGTAACATCTCACCAGAACTTGACAGCTTGAACGCTGAAATAATTCAACTCGCATGGCCATAGGGAACAGCATTTTATAAAATTATTAAATAGCTGCTTAAAATTTGGTTTCTTTTCTAATAGTGTTAAAGTTAGCCGAAAGCTTCCAGCCGAAAGATGGTAATGTAGATATTATGTTCCACCAGGAAATATTATAATATGTCGACGATGTAGATCGTATCGATAAAGAAGTTTAACTTCTATAATCAAACCAAAAATGTCGGCAATACAGATTTAAAAGTAACAACAGAATCATCAATTTTCTAAAAGAAAAATGTCAATAGTCACGTGTAGCTGATGAAAAGTTTGTTTATCAATATTTTGATCCGATCTAACTGTATCAATAAGATGAACCATGACCCTAAATAGAATTTGATTATATGCGTTTAAAGTGGGTTTGATGAGGTAATTTTTGTGAAAAATTTCATTTTCCTTTGTTTCGACGATAAAACGGTTCACCTATCGAGATTTTACCAAATAACCAGTGTCTGTCTCACTGAAAACTCTGTAAAATACGACCAAAGATTTAAATTCTAAGTTTAGGCTGAAAGAAAATAAGTAAAAATATTATTTTCCCCATGTTTTGTCGATAAAATCATTCATGATGAACGACTTTTATCGTCAGAAGAAGGGAAAAATAAAAATTTCGCCCCTATAACCCCATCAGACTTACCCCTAACCTACAATCAAAATTTATTTATGGTCATGGGCTATCGAATCGGCCTAGTCAGACTAGTGCCTATATGGCAAAATCTCGAATGACGAACGATTTTATCAATGAAAAATTGGGATAATCTAAATTTCATCCCTATAACCTCATCAAACCCACCCCTAACCTACAATCAAAATCTACATATAATTATGGGCTATCGAATCGGTCAAGTTAGATTGGTGAAAATCTCGAATGATAAACGATTTTATCATCAGAAGAAGGTAAAAATAAAGATTTCACCCCTATAACCCCATCAGACTGACCCCGAACCTACAATCAAAGTCTACCTATGATTATGGGTTAATGGGCTATCGAATCGGCCTAGTCAGAATGGTAGCCATGTTGCAAAATCTTGAATGATGGATGGTTTTATCGTCAGAAGTAGGAAAACATAATAATTTCACCCCTATAGCCTTATCAGACCCACCCCTAAACTATAATCAAAATCTACCTGTGTTTATGGGCTATCGAATCGGCATAGTCAGATTGGTCTCCATATGGCAATATTTCGAATGATGAACGATTTTATCGTCGCAAGAAGGGAGATATAAAAATTGCACCCCTATAACCCCATCAGACCATCAAATTCACCCCTAACCTACAATCAAAATATACCTATGATTATGCGCTATCGAATCGGCCTCTTCAGATTTGTGTCCATGTTGCAAAATTTCGAATGATGGACGATTTTATCGTCAGAAGAAGGAAAACATAAAAATGTCACCCTTATAACCCCACCAGACTTACCCCTAACCTATGAACAAAATCTACCTATGCTCATAAGGTATCGAATCGGCCTAGTCAGATTGGTGTTCATGTTGCAAAATCGCGAATGATAGACGACTTTGCTTGATAAACAATAAACTTCTTTATCGACATTTTTCGGCAGCATAAAACAGATATGGCATTTCACACCTACAACCCCACCAGATTTTCCCCTAACCTATGAACAAAATCTACCTATGGTCACGTGCCATCGAATTGACGTAGTCAGATCGGTGTATGTCTGGCATAGTCTTGAATGGCAAACCACATTAACGACCATTATGAACCATTTAAAGCTTGATAATTTTTAAACTTCTTTAACGGTAGTTTTCGGCTGTATGAAACAGATATGGCATTGTTTTTATTACTATACTTTCTCAGCTTATCCTTACAAACCTCTTTAAATGAGACTTTTCCAAATTTAATACTTTTTACGTTGTCATAATAAATTTTTGAAAGTTGACCGTATGCTGCACACATTTTGTTATGATACAAATGTTTTCGGCAGGTTAAGTAGGTTAGTCACTTTCGACTAGGATATTTCAAATTTAATATATAGTTTGTTTAACTTTCGGCTGAAGTAGCCAAGATATTATCTGCATTATCGATTTTTTCATTTTCGACTGGCAACTTTCGGCTAAGTTTAACAAGGTACTTTCCCAAGAAGTGGAAATCAGGCGAAATGATTGCAGTCATCATCATCGCTTTGTTGATCAATTGTATGCGATATTTGAATTTTCTCATATAATTGGGAACCAGTTCTATCACCTTAACAACAACCCTCAGCAGTGGCAATCGTAGCTGTTCCGAGTTAACTTGTCATCTTCACTAACAGCGTCCTGAGCTCGTAATTGATTTGTATGACTTTTATGAACGCCTCCGAGTTTTTGAATCGTCATTTGAATGTGTTATTGCGATAAACCTCAGCATATACAACATCACCAAGGTTAACATTCCTTAATTTAAATGACATTGTAAGATGATTTATAGGAGTGTTATTGACTTGAGGCCGCAAAAGATCAAAAATCGTTCGAATTTTTCTTCCAAACATAAGCACAGCAGGTGATTTTCTATATGGTTCTATATGGTATTTGATGTATATATAAAGAGCCACATATTTAAGACCCGCTAATATTGTGTCCATAAATTATGCTATCTTCACTCCTGGTGGTAATCTGGAACTTGTATATGTACTCTTCGGGTGCTAATGCGGAGCAATTTTTTGTAATCCTTGTGAATTTCAACTTGTGGCAAAACGCGTCTGACAAATCTAAGCAGCTGAGTATTAGATTCCTGAGTATCACTAACCCCGTCGAATAATCAGTGCCAATTCGAACTCTTCCATTTTTTATAACAACGATCGGTGCTGCCCAGTCAGAATAATTAACACTTCATATGATGCCAAATTTTTCAAGGGTGGTCAGCTCAGCTTCAACAGTTGACATGTATGCATGAGAGACTGGTCCGTGAACTTTGGAATAGATGAAATGAAACATACCCCTAAGTGAATATCACCACGATATCTGATATTTGCTTTGAATTCAAAATCTAGAGACAACTTTAGATTAAACTCGTTTTTGGCACCATATAAGGTTAGGAGCTAGCTTCGGGTTATTCAGGACTTGGAACGTCGTTTATTTCAACTGTAATATATTTCCGGGACACTTTCGAATAAATTTTGTTGGCGAAATAACTGAATGCACTTCTATTTTATGAGTCTTTTTGAGGAATCGTTTTGGTTTTTTCGCGCTGGATGACTTTGATTTTGAGCTATTGGTGATTCTAGCGAATTATTGAATAAACTCAATTCTTCTCAAAGTATTTTAGATCAACCAATTGTAATGATTCTCACCTCTCAGCGTCTTATATTTTTATGCGCACATATTCTGATGTTTGGGGTGTAAGGGGCGTCGGTCTATATACCAGCCCAAATGTCATCCTCACCTGCACGTGGTGCTCTATGCTAATCAACCAACGAGGCTATGGAGCCCGAGAAAGGGTGAGATAACCGAGCACCGAGTAGAGTACCAAGCACAAATCACTAACTTTTGTGTTCTGTTCCAAACTGAAAACTGTTATAGAGCTACTAATGCTACTTCTAATGCTTAAGTTTAGATGTCACTAATTTTATAAATGTCATTGATTTTACACTAGAAATTTAGATAAATTCAAACAACCATAAGAACTCGCGGAAGAGAGTTAGACTTGAACCAGCAGACAAGAAAGGCTTGTTAACATAAAATAGACGAAACTTTACCAACATACAAGCATAAAAAAAATTCTTATTTTAAGCTCCCTGAACTAATGTAATACCTAATTCTAATTGTAGACTTAAGTGAACCAGATATAATCAAAAAATATTGATTTGGAAACGGATCACATCGTACTACAAATATGTTATAGCGCGAGAAACCTATAAGATGACCCTACTAAAACGATGATAATCCAAAATCTTGAAAACCAATATGCAGATGTTTTCATCTGGTTCGAGATTATTCCGAGAAATGCCAAAAATCTATGTGACCAACAAAATTATGATCAACATTTTATTGCTGAATCAAACCCGATTTTTCATCAAGATCCGATTAGTGTATGAAATCGTAACTTTCAAACTGATTCACCAGATGAATGTTAAGAAATATTAATTAACAAATCTTTGAAAATTTTCAAAGGATCTGCATTAAATCAACACAGATCAAAAGCGAACACATGATACTCTGGACACTCTGGCGTATCCAGTCGTGAAATCGTTTAAGTGCCTCAAGGAAATACGCATTCATTTCTACGTTAAAACTACAATAACTCGTTAGTTTTTTCACCAATACCTTTGTAAAGCGGAAATTTAATCGACTCGGTTCAGTTCGCTTCAGAATTTGTTTTCGGGCTCGCTCGCAATGTTATGTGACGCTAGTTGTGTAAGCCGTTCGCCTAATGAACGTAATAAATACTGCGACTGTGAGGTTGAAATTGAATGTCAATTATTTAGGGGAAGGCCCTGAAAATGTATAGTCAACTATATTGACTGGCCAAATCAATCATAGCCTGTATTTATTTGACTTATTGTTACCTAATGATCCCAAAGTGAAACAATTTATTACGTCGGAAATTCTATCAGTAAATATCTCTACACGATCGCGAAATAAAACGGTTTCTCGAGAAAATATTAAATTCTTAAAATAGACTAACAACCATCGTACAAAAATGACTGCATACAGAAAACTGACCATGAAATTAACTCCACCATTTATTCGTTAAGTGTTTCTAATTTTTGCATCTGTTTTTGTTTGTTTTCTTACAATCTCGTGTTAAGTATAAAAGAAACATCTAAAAATATCACAAACCAATTTTCACGATCAAATTACAACTCCTTCGTAAAATATTTCGTTTATGCAAAACGTGTTGAAATATTCTTTAAATATAAATTTTAAGAAATTGGTAATTTTTCCGAGGAAGCAAAGAGCAAACATAATTAATTTTAAGATTTGGACAGGATATGTTTAAAACTGTCAATCGTGTTTATTTTCTTATGGTATAGTGTGCGCACGTGTCCAGTTTATTTATAAGCAGATTTTCTTGTTAATGGGCTTTGTTGTTGGTGGGACTTTATATCGAAATACACGTGTCCGTTGTGCACCCTTCATAATAACAAAATATATACTCGAACGTGTACAATAACAACAAAATGTAAAATTTATACAATTTTCAGGTTCTTGTTGGTATTTTCAAAAAAAAAACTTTTCAGCTGCTCGCTTGCATGGTAGAAATTTATTTACTTTCGATTTTTTTTTTTTAACTTGATGAAATCAATGTCGCGGTATTTTGATTTACTTCATACAAAGTTGAATTTGACAATGTCGCGTTTCGTACGCAACTCAATGGAATTTCCCGTACGCACCTCATTGGTCCCACTTTGGAAAATAAAGGATTTTACTCAACTAGCAGAGCCTTAAAATTAAATTATCACACACGAAAAATGAAATGGGAAATAAAATTCAATAAGCATCGGTTAGTTGAAGCCAGCAGAAGCATACCAACTCATGTTGGTCGCGACACTCTTCTTGGAATTTGTTTGCTCAACATTGTTTGCCAACATGAGAACCGTAATATGGTTTATCAATCTTATTACTTTTATTGCACCATCAACCTAAAGACATAGGATCGTTAAGCAGCGAACGTTATAAAATTCCAACTGCTGCCTCATTTTGTTTAGCAAAAACGTCCTTGCATAGTAAAAATTCACTGCAGAGATAATGAGCATAAATTTCAATAAGTTATAATGGAGCCTTCACATATTTCATGATGCTAAATATTTTAACACACCGTTAAAAAACGTTTCTGAGGTCAGGGGTCTAGTGATCAGGTATAATACAGTGTTGTTTATGGTTACCTCTGAAAAAGTTATAGCTGTGGGGGGTATATGTTTACTCCTCAGAACAGGTTGGTTGGTAGGGTTTTGTTCAATTTTTTCATTACCAGCGTAAACGCAGTTCACTAAATAGTTTCGCCACTAGAGTTTAGGAGGTCACCGCACCTTTCGCTCGATTGCCTCAAAAACAGTATTTGAATCTTAAGCAGTTTTACCAACGTGAAACGATACTTTCTGTATCGAATTCCTATTTTATGCTTCTTGAATAGCAGGTCCCTCTTCACGAACTACAAAATTTCGAAATATGTTACTTCCCAAACTTATAATCTTTCACAAATATCCCATCGAGGCGTGCTGATTCCAGTCCTTTCGGCATTGCGCTCTGACTTCCTTCCTGATTATCTTAGTGGCCTTTTTAAATACCGTTTTGATCGCATTATAAAGGCTTCTTAGAACAAACTTAATCTGGTTACGCAGGTCAGTAATACCGTCAATTTTGTTCTCAATGCCTTTTTACTAACAATCTGATGTCGTGTGTAAGGTGCTCTCTGAACGAAATGACACTAAGGTATTTAATAGATGTTCAAAAGATGATATCCCTGGTGTCTACCTGAACTGACATTATCCTTACTGTTTACAACTTGTAATAATTCATATTCGATCCTAAATTTCACCAACTACAAGCCCATTGATCGGAACCGTTGATGGATGGTATAGATATGTTTATTTAATGATCAGCCAGAGCAGTCTAAGCCACATATTACGTCATACATAATTTTCCAATGAGTATGATCTATAATACCTGATTTTTCCTCTAAAAGAAGACGCCACGGGAAACTTGCCGTGAAAATAATTTTATTACGATACATATGTGAGTTCTAATTATTTTCAGTAGTTTTGTAGTTTGACCACGACCGTTTGCAGTGTGATGAGATGACCGAATTTTTTAATTTAATGCAACTTGCTACTTACTAGTGCAATCAGCATTTTAAGACTAAACTACATTTTTGAACTCAACTGTGTATCTAAAACAAAGAAAAGCAAAAGTAGAAATTTATTTAGCTCCACATATTTATTCGGAGCCGCTATTGGGATTCGTTTCTACTTGCCCGGAAATTCCGAAAAGGAAATTTTTTCTTATTTTTCATATTGAAAACGTTTAGCAACCTGAATTGTTTATAACGTTAAGTCAAATTAAATGTCAATTTAGGTATTTCAGATCATTAACAGCCCGTTTAGTGGAATTGGAATTGAATTGGACGTTTTTGAGACTTTCCCCAATCTATAGAAAATGTGTGGATGAAACAGTTACATCTCTTATTGACAGCAACTCGTATTAACGATTCAAAACATCAGGTTGACAGGAACAAAAGTCTAGTTGACAATTCGAAATGTCACATGATCAAGTGAAGGGGCAGTTGCTTATAAACTCGATAATATAATTTTCCACACAGCTCTTAGTAGCCCGCTCTGGATAGCAAATAAAAAAATAGAGCAAACGTTTCATTAGTTCAAAATCAAACTTTCAACGTCTTAGAAACCTCACCACGATGTATAAACAGCATCTGGCTATTACCCAGAAAAAATAAAAATTTCACTTAGAAATCTACAATAAAATAAAAAAAATCGTGGTTACGTAAGGATCGACAATTGCGTAGCGAAACATAATAATTCGCTAAGGCATTATGATTATACTTTGTATGTAAGTTCAACGTATATTTCCAATATTTTCGGAGAAGGCAAGCGAATTTTTTAATTTAAAGAACTCCATGTTTCATTAGTTCGAAATCAAACTTCCAACGTCTTGCTAACCTTACCTCGATGTAAAAACAATATCTGGCGATCATCCAGAGTAAACAAAAATTTCATATAAAAGGATATCATCCTGTAACTCTAAAGCTGTAATGATACCCCAGCCCAGGGCAGTATAGTATTAAGTTTCTATAATATTCATAGGGATATGGCCTGGTATGTCTTGCTGTATTGGAGACCGGTAACGAAATGTGTTCTATTAGACATGAACTCGAATTGTCTAGCTCTTGTTTGAATCTTAAATCGACTTTTAAGTTGTGAACAGAGCTATGATGGTTTGGGTCAATGTCGAGTCAATCAAGTTTCTATAATTTTCAAAAGGGTTGGGTCTGATACGTCTTGCTGCATCGGAGGCCAGAAAAAAAATGTATTAGATTCGAAACAAAATCGCATTAAACAGCTCTACTGGCCTCCGCTGCACCAAGCAATAAAAGACCGAATCCATTTCGATATTATAGAAACTTGATACCACATTGACCCACACCCATCATAGTTATGTTTCTTTCCAACAAGCAAATCGATTTCAAATTAAAGCTAAGACTAGCAAATGCATCCAAGTATCGTAAACAATACAGTCCTTTACTGGACTAGTCTACACCAAGGCATACCAGGCCGAATCCCTTTGGATATTACAAAAACTTCACACCATCCTGACACAAACCATCATAGCGCTGTTCACAACATGCAAACCAGTTTGAAAATGAAACTGGAACTAGTCAATTCCACTTCATGTTTAATAGGATATTTAGTTCCTGGTCACCGATACACCAAGACATACCAGGCCGCATCCCTATATGGATATTATGGAAACTTGATACTACACTGATCCAAACCATCATAGTTTTGTTCAAAAATCGCAAATCAACTTAAAATTAAAACTAGACATACTGGCCTTTGATACACCAAGTAATACCAGGCCGAATCCCTTTAGATATTATATAAACTGAATTGTTCACAACAAGCAAACCGATTTAAAATTGAAGCAATAGCTAAACAGTACGACCCCGTGTCGAAAAAATACATTCGAACCCCTTTAGATATTACATAAGCTCGATACCATACTGACCCAACCCATTGTATCTCCGGCTGTTAACGTAACCTTGTTTTATACATAATTCATTCCGTTACTGGTTTACAATTTATCTGGACAGACCAGGCCAATTCGTTTAACTCCCTTACAAAACCATTCGGTCAATGGCCTTTTATTGAGCATGTTTTTAGAGTACGACGAATAGCTCATCGCTATTTTAGAAAATCGATACTGTATTGAATCAACCGTTCTAAAACTGTTAAGTAGAATTTTTTTACTTATTACCTGAATATCGGTAATAAGTAAAAACGAGCTGACCCACTTTGCTACGCCGTGCTAAATCAATTCAGTTCTTTTAATTTAAAGTTTTATCATTTTATATAATTTTTAATTTTAGTTTTAATATTTAAAACTTGATCTCAATTCCTGGGCCAGAATAAAATTTCGAGAGTGAACGAGATTATAAATATTAAATTATCGACTGGGATATCATTGCATTTTAGAGTTACCCGGTGATATTTATTTTTCTGGGATGAAATTCTAGGCTAACTTTACATTTGATGTATGTAATGGTTGTGACAGTTTTTGAGATATTGGCCAAAAACTGAGAAGAACTTAATCGATAAATTTTGTCCGAATTATCCATATATGCGGTGCAAATTTTACAATTATTAATTCAGAAATAGTCGAGTTCTCTTCAGCTCAAAATTCATTTTAATCGTGTAAAATTCACAGATACCATTTTTTGTCTAAAAGTTGTATTTCAATCAAAAATCGATCTAGTAATCAACCAAATTTCATAAGGATTGGTTATGAAATGACCAGGCTTAGTCCAGGATGAACAGATTCAAAAAAATTGTCCACCACTCGCTTTAAAACCCCAGAACGACGGAATATTTTTAAATTTCAAAATTTCATAGACCGATCACTTTTAATATTTTATTCCGCTGGAATGTTTTATTTTGTGGAAAAAGAGAAACAAAATCAATAAAAAAAATTCCGCTGGTAATAAAATAACCAAAGAAATTATCTTTCGTGATAGTGCTGCCACTTGTGGCGAGTAGCGCAATCTCTTATTTTTCTCTGACAAATTTTTGCTATCTTATGCAGCATTACGATTCGGAATAATTTCATAAACATTTCACGTTAGATTGCTAATGAGGGTCGTTAATCGAATTCGCCCCACCTCTGCGGAACTGGGAGTAGCTCAATCACAAGGCAATATCGAAAAAAATATTGTTTCAAGAACAGTATGTCATTTGCTAGAGTTGTATATGGCCTGCTTCATTCTGGTCCCACGAATTAAAATTAGCAATTTGAGTAATGATAACAGGGCTCCGATCCTTGCCACGGGGTGTTTACATGTGCATGTGTGTCAGTAAGTTTACAAATTGGCGCGAGAATATTTATTTTCTTTGAATTATAAAGACAATATTTAAACACAATAGACCATCTTAGTTCTTGTTACATCAATATATATTTTATGTACCATGTAGGAGAAATGTATACCTTCATTATCACACGTTCACATTAAAAAATAAATCTATAACAAAAGCGAACAAAAGTACAAGAAATGTCATTTATATAAGAAACGCATCATAATGCATGATTTATGTTTTGTCAAAAAAAAATCTAATTTATGCAACATATCAAGAAACCAAATTAAGACATTCCTCAAATAAAGAGCCATTGTCGTTCGACATAAGCCAGTGTTATGTAAAAAAAAATCCTGTAATAATGGTTGCGTATTGGGTGGGATCATTTTCCAACCTGGATAAAATACCATCAATCATTAAACAAGTATTTAACGTAATTGCTAAATCGATCATAAACAATTTAAGATCTACCATACGCACAACAATGTTTAGCTGCTGAGCATGGCTCACTAATTTAGCATTGAAAAATACTCCGAAAATTTACAATTGGTCATAATCCATTACAATAAACGATTTCAAAAATTATGATTTGCCGTGGCGCGGCACAGACAGCGTTATGTCCAAAACTATAATAACGATCGTAATCCGCAGAAAAATGAAAAACCAATCAAAGTATACAAAAAAAAAGTAATATTTCGTCTTATTGATTTAAAAAAACAAAAATTAACAACTTAAAGATTTTTGTTGAAATTTTCAATAAAGCGATGATGCGAAACGATCAACTTATGATCACCATCCATATAACCATAAGTATTTGTATTTGATGATCATAAGACCGTATTGTGTTTTTTGTTGTGTGTAAAGAAGCGCGGATCGGATGGATCATATTATAGAGATTATTTATAATATAAGATGTGGAAGAACATCTTATTTAGTTTTTTTTTTTTTTTATATATTGTAATGATCATCATTTTTGTGTTATGGATGAATTCATTCGCCACCACAAAACTCGTGTCGTGTCTGCGCACTGTGTTATGATTTTAATTTTTTTTATCCATTCATTTCGTTTGGTTTTTCGATGTTTTCGATTATTAAATTAAAAATAAATATTGTTTTATTTTATTTGATTTTTTCATAAAACATAAAACCGAAAATTATTATTTTAAATTATGTGCATCAACGATCGATAACCCACAATTATGAGCGCGCGGGCTTTTATCAAAAATAATATTCATGTTTTTATGTTTGATTTGATTTGGTTTGATGATTTTATTGAATAGTGCATCGAATTTTGGTTTAATGAAAAACCATTGTCTGCATAAAGATCGAGTTTTCGCGTATTATAAAAGCCATGGTATAATCTTCATTTTCATAGTTATTACACTCCTCCAAATAAGAAAAGGATTTTTGTAGTGGCGGAAGGAAATTTTCTAAAGAGCTTACATGTGAACTAATAACTGACACGTAAGACTGCTATAATTTTAATAGCTAAAAGCTCCTTCTAATATTCAAAGGCACAGAGTTTCACGGGACTCTCGCTAGGCACCCAGCAAAATCTGCACTTCTACTCCTCGACGGTTACAAACGTTTTCCTTTCGAGCCTCCTAAGCTATTGCATCACGTCACAGATGCATCCACTCAAAGCGCTGAAATATATTTTTAAGAGTAACATGCTCTCCAATACTTTTCACAATCACGTGTCTCGCTCCTGCAAACTGTTGGCATTCGAAAAATATATGCTCGATGTTCACCAGTACTTCAGTGCATGTTGAACAATGAGGACTATTTTCGTGTTTGTACTTAACCCAAATAGTCTAAGCGCAACCACGCCCGTTAAGAATTGAGAAAGATAGAAGTCGGCTTCCCTATATTCCACACAGTTGTAGCTTCCTCTCGGGCAAGCCTCCTCCTCCTTTCTGCAACACTCACATTAGAGAGACCTCGCATTAGAGCTTAGAGGTCCAGCGATGCCATTCCTGCGGTTACACACACTGCATCGTATGAAACTGTCCGAAACGCCCAGAACATCTCATTAATTTTGCCAGCCTAAATTGGAGCTCCATACAGCACTATTGGTAAAGCAATATTAGCTAAGAGCACTCTTCGCTTTTCTCTTGTTCCGTTTGTATTTGGTATTACGCGAGACAGTGCGTTGCTTACAATGAGGGTCTTTATTGCAGCCGTATATATATGCTCCTTAAAGTCTAATCTGGTAGCAATGCATACCTAGATACTTAATCTCTTATTGTGAGGTAATAGCGCATTCGCCTAAATCCAGTTATGGTTTCCTTCATGTTTTTGTTATAGATTAGTACAGGTTACGGCTTCTGCTCAGCCAATTGTAAACCCACTCTGACTTTAACCTACCTAACCAGACTACCTTGTTTAGCCATCACTACGATCGTGATATCGCCTGCAAAGCTGATGAATTTAGCTTCTTCGACAATCTGTATTTCCATTTACCTCTCTTCTATCTATTTCCGGTGCTCGCATTTTGCAGAATTTCCGTAATGTACCAATTGTTGAGTGTCCCTTTCTAAAGTCGTACTGGTGCTTGGCTAAGTCACCGGACCTTAAAATTGCCTCTTTTAATCTTGCAGAAATCGCTTGTTCCAATATCTTTCCTGCACATACACAAAACATGACGATGGATCTTCAGGTGGTCGTTTCCCTTTCGGTAATAGCGCTAACCTTTGCTTCTTCCATCTCTCGGGAAATACTCCTTCTCTTAAGCAGGAACCGAACACATTTGCAAACATTTCGGGTATTGTTCGAATTGAGCGCCAAGTTCGGTGTGTTGTCAAGCGCGCATGCCTTATTACTATTAACTTTACTGATAGCCTTGACCCCTACGATCTTAGCGATTGGTATTAGTTTGCATTCGTTAGTTACTGCTAAAATTACTGCCTTTCACCTTTTTCATTGCCGTTTGGTAAGGTCGACCACCCCATTGCTCTGCTTCGACGTCTAAAAAATATCAAATTTTCCAAAGAGTGTTCGAATGCCAAATATATTAATAGTATATGAAGTTACCGCCCGAATCTACCCCAGAAAATAAAAAATAATGATCAGGCTACACTAATCAATAAAAATCCCACTGGGTCTTGTGTGAAGTTATCCGAACCCGGAATTGAATAGAAATGACTTCCTTATAAATTTTGTTCCTTATAAATTTCGCGAATTTAGCGACGCCTTCGCTAGCGGATAAGTTCGATAAGCAGAAAACTCGCGCTTAAATTTTTCCTCTTAAAAAACAATAAACTCAATTTTTTCGCAATAATAAAATAAATCCATAATTTCGTGTCTAGTTTTGTTTGTTTTTAAATATTTTTATTTTATATTATAGTAAAAAAAATTAATGACAACAGATACCGCCCCCCCCCCCCCAACAAAAAATTGCCGATAGTGGGCCAGTGATTGTTTGGTATGTAAATACGGTAATGGAAACATGGAGTTTTTCTTTTGAGCAAGTCCGAAATTCAAAGAAAAATTGTATAAATAGACACATTGAAATTTAATTTTTAGGTTAGGTTCAACAATAAATTTATTTCAGTAAAAAAACGCTCTTAAATGTCCACACTCATGCCTTACCTTCAGTAAAATTAGATAAAAATCGCCATGCCAAGCTTAGTTGCCAAGCTTAATTGAGCCCTGGTGGGTGGCCTTATGATTAGGAAAATTGGAAAAAATTGTTCTGTGGCAACTTTGCAAAATTGGGCCCTGCTGGCCCAGATATATTCATAGAACTCGTACTAGAACTAAGTCACATTTAAATTTGGCACAATCAAAGTATAAATTTGTTGGGTAAAGATTATGTGTTTTTAAAATGGTCACACTCATGTCTTACCTTCAGGAAAATTATATAAATATCGCCTTGCGGCAACTTAGCTTAATTGTGGCAACTTCGCGAAATTGTGCCCAGAACCATAAACTCATATTTAAACTGGAAATACGTTATTAAGGCTATGTGGTTTTGAGATGGTTACATTCATGACATTCTTAAATGAAAATAAGAAAAAATCGTTCCAGGGCAACTTTGCGCAATTGGGCCAGATAAATTCATTCATTCATGACTTACTTGGAACTAGTCCGACAAAGGAATACTTCTACCGTGCCAAATTAAAATGTAATTTTAGTTCAAATGCGAGTTATATGGATATAACTGGCTGGACCGAATTTTTGAATAAAAACAGTTTTGGTCAAAAATCGTAATTTCCACTACAATTTTGTTAAACTGATCTGGATCGAGATTGTTCAAAATTAATTTAGAATAGTTTAATTCATAATCGTTTTTCTGATAACTGATACATTCTGGAACATATTTGTAAAAATGAAAAACCTCCTACGGAAGCTGTCACTTCCCTTGGACCGATTTCGTCTAAAAATCCGCTCCGATCAGTCAATCCGTTTGGGCTGTAGAGAGACCACAGATATTTAGTCTGTAGAAAGTAGAAAATGTTGATGGAGATTCCGAAATGTACGCACTAGACAAAGTAATCGACAGTTGAATTTCAACTATGAAGACACTAGACGATTTTTCCACCATTATACTCAGCTCGCTGTTAATAAGATTCGAGGGTCGAGTGACCGGTCAAACGAAAGCCATAATATCACTGGGACGAAAATAAAAAAATTCTAATTTTAAACAAGAAACCACGAATTTAAAAAAGGAGTGTTCAGCATTCGGGAAAATACGTTCATATTAAAAGTAAGAAATCATTTTGAAGAGGCCTGTACAAAAAATCGGAAATAATGATTACTAGTTTTCGAAACGTCAAAACCGACTAAATGAAATAAACACACGATGACCAGTTTACATCTATAGATGATGAGATTGAACATGTGGTAATAGCTAAGATAGAAGACGATATTCTGGCAAATAACATGATAACACCACGCCTTGAATTGAAATTCGGACTTAACTGGAAAAATGTTTCTGTACCCGCGAGATCTTATTACTGGAATCCAATAGAGTAAATCAGAGAAGCTCAAGTCTATAGCACAAACGTGCAAGCCGAAAGTACTTTTTGCCTTTTAAATAATTAAACGGGACCATATACCATTATTATCAGGCAGTGCAGTATAGTGAGCATGTCAAGAAAACTATGTCAATGTAAACAAACCACAGGTATCTCCAACATTAAAATCCAAATCGTCCAGCATCAAGAAAGCAGAAGAAAGTTGAATTAGTTGTCGATGAAAATGAAAAGCCGGTGATTTAAGCATCTCGCCGCATACCACTTAGGCAGGAACTTGAAGAGTTATGCTCGGTTTTCACTCGCCTAATTTTGTCATAACGCTAGAATGTCATGACAAAATATATTTGTATTGAATCTGACTGATCATGTGCATCACACAGTGACAAAGAGAAAATTTATTAAAATTGCTGACAAAATGAGTAGAAAATTTGTATTTTACTCTCAATTAAATAAAACAGAGAACATAAAATGATATTACATTCGTTTTGGTGTTAATAGTTGTGAGTGTAAAACTATAATTTTGTCATGACATTCTAGCGTCATGACTAAATTAGGCGAGTGAAGACCGAGCATTAGAGAATTCTGGAGTAATTCGGAAAATGGAAAAGCCTATTCTATGTTTAGCAACTATCGATGAAATATTTCCCAAGTGTAGTATTTAATCTGGCCTTTCTGGTAAGTTAAATTGACTGAAACCGGAATGAAACCACGAAAATGTCGGAAGTAATCAATGATGGGTCGGGTAATACAGATAAAGATGCGATCAATGACCACAATTACATTTCGAATTTTTGTTACATGCATTACGCGCCAGTAACTGTAAACTGAATAAAAACCAGCTAAGGCTATGTCAGAAATCAATAAAGTTCTTTGGATGTGTACTTCCCAGTGAAAGCTTCTTCCTCTAAGCTCATGTATAAACATGAAATCTCCGTCTAAGAAAGAAGTGCTACAGCGTTCCATCGGTATGGTAACAAATTTATCGCGACATACACAAAAATGTGTCACTCATGTTAATGCGCATGTTAATGCGGTGACATCGGTAATTTCAAATATTTAGCCAATACGAAGCCGTTTAAAGTAGAGTACGTTTCTAGTGGTTTATTTTTGGGAGCAGCAATAGCTCAATATTTTCAATTAGCACTTATTTCTTGCCCCTCTAAAGAGTGACAATTTTAACTCTCTTGCTCATTGGTTTCTTTCCGTCTGGTATGCTCTTCTAAGCTTATGCATAGAACATCTTACTTTCCTAAGATTAGAGCCCCACCAAGTTGTTCGTTTTGTAGTTTCTCTCTTATTAAAAATTAAGTTATTGCAGACACTGATTAACTATGTTAGCTCAGCTCCACACGAGCATCAATTTTATCTATCGAAATAATTTGTGAAAGAGCCAACCAAGTGCGTCTAGCAAATAGACTCCAATCAACTAAGTTAAAGGCTAATCTCGGAGTTTTGCTACTTGTGCAAGCAGACTATTATGTGGCGAGTTTGATCATTCAAACGTGATGACTCTATGGTCACTAAATGTCCAACTTTATCTCACACTTCGTCCAAGTATCGAGCCCAACAAGGCTTTATTGACTATTATTAACTCAATATTGAAGTTTCCATTAGACGAGAATGTCGTTGGAAGTCTCCAATGATTATAACCTTTTAATGAATGTTGACCCGATAAAGAGCCCAGGATCATTTCGATTTTGCAGATATATGGTATTCGATCGGTTCACTGAGAATGAACCAACTTCCGATAGCTTTACCATGTTCATGCGTGCATTCTCAGAGCAGCCTATTGCTACTTTGGCTGTAGAAAGCATGCCGCTGATTTTACCATTAGCCGAGTGAGGTTCTTGTATACATAAGATATCTATGCCATGGGTGGAGATGCGTTCAAATATTTCTGTTCAACTATTTTGGCGCCCTGCATGCTGAGACCTAGTCTGAGCAAATTAAAGCACCTAGTCGGAGTCATAAACTCTTTCACAGTTTTTTCCCTTTATTAATTACAACTGAGACTGTGCTCATCTATCTTCCAAATTTTTACAAATTTTACATTTCTTAAACAATTCTGATTTGTTGGGGTGAAACCCTCTGGTTAGTCCCAAAATTAATTAAACCTATTTAAAATACTAATTTTAATTTGGTATGTTTACTAGGTCAAGTGGCCTCGTTCTTTGAAGTTTTCTTTCAACGACAGAGTTATCTATCATATGGCGAATATAGGAGCTTCCATGTTCCTGGAGCCTTATTTCGTGTTTGGCGGTGTGCTTTTTTATTTCATCTTTGATGTATTCCATCTGTATGTCTTCAGGTCTTCATTTCTTGTGTACCACGGTCACCACGGAGCATTTACAATGCTACGGAGAACCTTGTTTTGAAACGTCTGTATCATTTTGGCGTTTGTTTTATTAGTACATCCCCAGAGTTTAATACAGTAGGTTCATATCGGCTTCAGTATTTGCCGATGTAGCAGCAGCTTGTTGTATATTGTAAGATCAGAGCCTCTACCTGCGACATTACTTCCAATCGCCATGATTGCTGTGTCATCTGCAAAGATAGCTATGGTTCCTTCATCTGTTGTTGGAATATCCCTTGTATCCCCCCTCCCTACCCGCAAGGATATTTTCTTTAGTTCGGAGTATTCATCCTCATATTTCACACGAAAATGTCTATTGAATAAATAAGATCTTAGTATGGCATAGAATTGCCTCGGCAGATCTCTATGCATCTTGAATTCCAGTCCACTGTGCCAAACTTTATCGAATGCTTGGGCGACGTCCAGAAATATGCTGGAGCATGCTTTTTTGCGTTCTAACGTTCTTTCAATAACGTTGGTGATTCTACGCACTTGTTCAATTGTGGGGTGCTTTTCTCTGAATCCAAATTGATGTGGAGGAATTAGTTGTCAGTTCTCAATTATTGGTTTAAGTCTTATCAGGTTTTGCTATCATGGTTACTTCTGCTACTTTCCATTGCCACGGAACATTTTTGAACCGAAAGCTTGCATTGATTATATGTGTAATAGCTTACGAAATCCTTTACTTGGTAGAGCCTTGATTATGTGGCAAGTAATCAAGTCATACCCTGGGGCTTTTTTAACATTCATGTTGCTTTTTATTTCTTCTTTTAATTCTTTGAGAGTTAAGCTCAGTTTATATCAAGATCATCTAGCTTGTGGATTGATATTATATTCTCATTGGCCGTTTGTCTTGGTAGTGGTTGGAAGGTATCTTCGAAATACTCCGCAAACAGATCAGCATTCTCTTTAGGACCTCTTGCCCAGGTTCTGTCATCTTTTTTAAGTGGATGCACTTGCATTTTGGGTCTTTTGAGTCCCTTCGTCGTCTTCCACAGCGAAGAATCAGAATTTTTTTAATCGGTTAGGCTAACTAGATATCTGTTGACTGATGCATTTTTAACTTCTTTAAGAAGAGATTTGAGACTTTTACCTAAATTGTTAAGAATTGTTTTTTTCTCCGGTGTTCTAGTTATTTGCCAGATTTGACGTGCCCGTCGTTTTTGTCTTACCAACTCTCTAACTTACATTTTGTAGGATATGTTAAGCTTCTTATTTTGTATAATGGGGGGTACTTGCCAAAGCAGCATAGTGAATTGCTTCATTGAGTTGTTTTAATTCATCTTCCAACTGGTAGGAATTTCTTATCGGCACCTGAAGATTGTTTTTTCCGCCAATACTTCACGAAAGAGATCCCAGTTTGTTTTTGAATTTGTTAATGTGGGTGCACTCTCCCTTTGAATTACCATTTCACTGACTGTCATGATAACCGGGGAATGATCCGATACTAGAGAATTACTCCAATGTGAATATAGTTTTGGGATTTACCTCTTGCTACATAAAAGTCTATTAGGTCAGGTATCTTCGTTTCGTCACTGGGCCAGTATGTTGGGGAACCACCAGAGTAAAATTCACATTTTGATGTCCGCCCTGCTTGAGGCAATTCTTTACCTTTTGACGTCGTAAGTCTAGATCCCAATAGGTGTTTTTCGCATTAAAGTCACCTCCAATAATAAAATCACGTCCAAACGATTTAAATAGTTTAAGGAAGTCCTCCCTTTTCAAGTTATGCCGGGGAGGACAATATATTGCAGAGACAGTAAGCTGTCTGTGTTTAATTTGGATCCTTACAGTAGTGACTTGCATTGTTTCTTCTTCGATATTTGATTCTAAATGGTGTTTATATTTTCTTTTATTAGTAATGCCGAACCACCTCTTGCTCTTTCCGCTAGATGATTGGAGTGATATAAGTTATAACCCCGTATTTTATCAAACGAAGATTTAACTAGATGGCTTTCAGATATTAAGAAAATCTCTAGATTGCTATTTTGATAGTTGTGTTCGTACTTAACATTTTTTTGTTGGATTGCGATGAGGGAGTTGCATTTTCTTCAGTTGATCAAGTATCATGCACCCTCTCACATGGTATCGTTACCAGTTCACATGCAGTCTTCCACACTTTAGCAACATGTTTTTGTTTGCCGGTTCAACTTCTACCGTCCAGGGAGCGGTCTCTTTATTTTTAGCGCCTTATATCTTTTTGCTTAGACTAAAAATTTAGCTCATTTCAAACACAAATTTGACGATTTTTTTAACCAAACACACTAAAATATTATGGATGGTCCGTTTACAAGCTATGATTTAAAAAATCATGATCACAATCATTTTGAATTTATTGTTTTAAACTTTTTTGCCTGAACGTAAATGTTGATCGTTAAAATGTAGGTAATGATCTCAAATATAGCTACCTAATTTCAACATAGTAAAAAATTCTCGATCTTCAAAATTTATTTCACAAAATGATCAAATTACATTTTTTGTGTTGCTTTTTCCAAAATCATAGATCACACCATATGTAGACAATATTCAACACTAGACTATCGTCGGAGAAAAAAACTTCCGTGTACCCCGGAAACATTTACACACCCTTACAAAGCATATGTGTGAGAAAAATATTCGTCGATCGACCAAATTTTACAAAGTTCCATAAGTACAAATAGAAAGACACCATACATAATTTTTTAAATATAATAATTTTATATTTTATTTAATATAAATATAATATAGATCATCTAAAATAATTATTTGTTTTAATATTTAATTGATTATTTAGAATAATAATAAAATTTATTACTCCGCATAATTAGTTGCGCTCAATATAAATTTCACTGGCAAGGTATCGCTGGTTTATAAACAAAAAATATTGTCTTACAAACTAAATAATAACAAAAAAAATCATTTAGTGTCTTCCAATATTAATTAATTTTACCATATATAATTAATTCTAAATTAACAAACTATATGTAAACCTAGGTAGAAGAAGAAGAAGATTAATTATGTTCTTAATAGTAAGGCACCTTAATTAATTTTATATAAATCACATTTTTCCATATTTTAATTAAATCGTTAATTAATTAAATTATTTTTAATTAAACTGGATATCGTTTGTCTTTTATCATTTTAAAAATATTTACAAATTTTTTTTTTTGTAACTTGACTAGATATAAATTATTATTTAGCTAAAGTACAGTAAGATTTTAATTCTTGCAAGTCTTTTCCGTTACGATCCGATACATACTTGTCACGGTACGTACGTAGTACTATATGATATGCACACGATCGAGTGTCTGATCGTGCTTCGATCTATAATTTTTTTTTTATGTTTTATATGATCTGTAAATAAAATAAGAAACGTAAATTAATTTTTGGTTGGTTGGGATGTCTGCGCATCATATAAATGCATTGTGCTAGGTAAGTAAATCTCGAGATCGTTTTGCTTGAATAGAAAAGATCACTATATAGTATTGTGTTTAAAAATTTAGTGCACGTGAAATATAAAAATGCATTTTATAACGGTGATATTTTTCTATTCAAGAATATAGATTCAGGTAGATTCGTATATATTTCTTATGCGGATAACAATAGAATCAAAATCTTACCTTAGAGATTATTTTTTGTGTGATGTTGAATAGACATTCTTAAGAAAAAATTTTCTTTTCTTAACTTTGTCGCATGAAATTATTCTCATCTTGCCAATTTGTGATGACATCGAGTAATTCCTCGTCAGACGATTTGGTCGATATATGCTCGTAGTGATCATAATGATCGTTTAAATAAATTTGTTGCGTCGGTGCATAAATATTATTGCAGTTGGACGATTCCGATGTGTACGAGGGGGTGGGCGATGCTGATGCTTCCGAGCACGTTGGTATCGAATAGTGTATCGAGTTATCAACATGATATGATGAGGCTGAGTCGTACGACGATCGTGCACTAGTCGATTGACCATCATTTGCATCGTCTAGTAAATCGACCAATCGGCGGATATATTCGACCGCCATACGCAGCGTATCGACTTTAGATAATTTTTTACTCGCACCACGACCCGCTTTCGGCAGCGTATCGATTATATCTTGCGGAATATGTTGACGTAAATTCGCGAAACCATTATTCACTTGTTTAACACGATTACGTTCACGGGCGTTGCGACGTGCAACTGAGGTCGGTTGATGTCCGCCGTACGTTACTTGGGCAAAATTAATCCGTTTCTTGTTCGCACTATTACTATTATTGTTCATCACATTACTGTTCACTAGTACGTTACCGGGTGCCGGCGCTGGTGCAATACTACGTTTGCCATGACTCGATGACGATGACGACATCATTTGCGGGCTCGGCGCCGACATCATCGTTGAATTTGGATAAATACAATTCGTTTGAAATAGATGCATATTTTGTCCTCCCATAGTCATGCTCCGAGCGACCGCTGCTGCCATTTAATTTGTTGGTAATCACTTAATTTGTTCACTTAACTTTATATTTTTTTTTGTTTTTATTTGATTTGTTCAACAGCACAAAATTCACTTTAATGTCTTACAAAAAATATTTTTACGATCGTTTGATCTTATTATTAACCTTTTTCTTAAGCACACAAAACGTAACCAAAAATAAAATATTTTAAAAAATTTCTTTTACACAAAAAATCGATAAAAATACAAACTTAAAAATATAAAATTTATTTTCTTTTAAATTTTTTTAAGTCTGATCGTACATGCGCGTTTGACGGAAGCTACTCCCGAAATGATACCCTTCGTCCTAGACCCTTGTGTTTTAGTACAAAAAATTTTCATCTACCTGACGGACCTCAATTTCATTTTCTTTTACTTTATTTTGGTATTTTTTGTTTATTCTATCCCCTCCACTTTTGTTATATTTATTTTAATTTTAAACGATCGCAATATACACATGCATATCATATACGTTTTAGTATGAAACGATCGATACTAACGAATACGTGAACCGAGCGCACACGCTTATTTCGTTTGCATCATACAATTTTGTTCTGCATATGCGCGCATTTTTATATGGAATAGCCGAGTATGCCCGATGTTTTAAGTCGCACGCAAGTGTTATCCGAAATAGCGCGTGCCAACGACGTGAGGCGCATGGCTAAGCGAATTAAAAAAATTTGAAAACATGTACGATGGAGCGAGATGGCAATAAATACATTTTAAATATAAAAAAAAAATTAACACAAAACTGAAAAGAGATAAAAGACCTTGTGGCCCATATAAAAACATATATGCGATATTAACTCATACACACATGCGCGATACGGGTTATTTTTTGTTCACATTTTATGATATTCTCCAAAAATTGGAGATTTTTTTTTTTTAGTTTTTTATCCACATACAGTGTTGTGTGATAAAAATAAATAAAATAAAAAAAATTATGAATTAAAATTTTGTATGCGCATGCATGTATTTTATCGGCGGTGTATTATGTGTGTGCTTTGTGTTGTTGTCGCTCGCTGTGTTACGTTTTCGTTTTTTTTATGGATATTCATCGACCGAAAAATAAAATGTTAACCGATAAAATGTTCTGTGCAGTTTTAGTACTGTATATAGTGGAGGAGTAAAGTGAGATTTTGGAATACCGTGGGAACGATAGCTTGTTAGGGGTGCATGGTAAAAATCTTAGAATTTCATCCGTAACATTTCCACTATAGTTGGTTGGTGCTTTTATTGCATTAGTTCTATAGCCTCAACCAGCGAAAACTTAAGAGCTTAAGTTGAGCTACCTTTGGACCACTTAGGGGAGCGGTACCACCACCAAAATTTTAGAGGTCGTTGTTTATTTGTGACGAGAACTCTATACAATTTTGGTTATTGTATCACTAACTGAACTGATACAAACGGTGTGCACCTTAAGCTTTTAAGTGTTCGCTGGTTGAGGCATAACGAGTAGATCTCTGAGTGAATGAAAACAAATTACACATTGTATGTCGAACTTATAAATGTGGACCCACAATCGAAAATCCTTTAAATAAAAAAGCCTATTGATCTTATTTGTGTAAGTCTAAAGTAGTTAATGCTTACATATTGTCAAAGTGAGGCTGAAAGAAAGCCTTATTAAATATGCGGAATGAACGATAGAGATATCTCAAATTATCCTTCAAATACTCAATTTATAAAAATTTTACGTTTTGATAACAATTTGGGTAAGTTTATTATCAAGTATGTATTTTACCAAATGATTTGCCCTAGAAACTTTATTCCTCTTGATTATTACCACCGTACATATTCTAGTATTTCCTCCCTTTGATTAAAATGTGGCTGTAAAATTCAATTTACCTTAGTATTGAAGGAACACTTGAGCACTATGTGACAAATATATTTACCACTCCACCAACAAATGTTATGTTATTAGGTATATTCTTCTTTGTTGGCCATTTCTAATTTTCTCTCTATTACTGCCACTCGTAATATTGATTTGTGCTACGTTGTTTTGCTAGACGCTATCGCTACTCACACATCTCTTAACACATATTTCCACCTCGTCTATTGTTGGCTAATAACTTTAGAACTCTACAACCGAACTCATTTATAATACTTTGGCTGGGCCTTCCTCAAGGATCGTCCCACTACTTGATAAGCCAATTTGTTTTCCAGCTTCATTCCGTACAGTTCTCAATTTTTCGTAATAACGCGTAATATTCTCTAAACCCAAATTTTCCAACATTACTAAATATCCGGTTCAACCTACTCTTACTCCATATACTTCAGTAGATTTGCTCCTGATGTTGATTCTTAAATGAGTTTTAGATGGTTAATGTATTCAGTAAACCGGTGAGAGCGAGATCGTAAATTTGAAGATTCAATGTCGACTATATAAGCCTTCCGTTCTGGAATTGTGTCTTGCACCGCTCGCTACTATGAAACTCGTTCGTAACCCCTTACGCAACACATCTGCGGTAAAGCAGCAAAAAATTAAATTGTACTGTTAACTAACAGCTCGATAACAAATGGCAGGCACAATATTTGGTAAACGAAATGATGATGTAGGCGATTGGGCTTCATGGAATCGAGTGTTGGCAAGCAGACAGCAGATAAGGAGAATCAGCTGAGCCAGCCGAAAATGATGAACCAACCGGGATCAAGAAGAAAGAAACGAACTATTCGCGATTTTGTATCGGTAAGTATGACACATAAATAAGGCCACAAAGCAATTGTGGCAGCTACGGTATACCGTCTTATAAGACAGGATAGAGAGACATAACTTGAACAAATGCTGGCCAGATCGATTTGGAATTATTGGAGTGGCCATCTTTGAAGCGGATGTAGTTCCGTTCAATAGAAAATTAAAATGTATTTGGAGGAAATACCGGCTAAGGCGAGTTTAGGGGTCATCGGAAGGGCTGATTAGCGATTGACTTTCCAGAAAGGTTGTCCTGGGTAGGCCTAGAGTTGAACAGATGGACGGGAATTGTGAGATGCGACGGCGATATTGGTTTGAACGGAATGTACCCTGTGTTGTTAAAAAACGTGAGGGACAGGCGACGACAGAAGGGATCGCCGAGGAAATGCTGGTAAAAAGGTGTGGAAATGAGGGTGCTCGCTGTTTACAAGGTGACCACGAAGGTACAGTTAAATTGGCTTACGTTACACGATCTAATCTATAGAGGTCGTAATTTAAATTCTAGATGACATGACATTTTTTGTAATAATTGTGGAAGTTATTGGTTGTTGTATTTACGTGTAGTGCATAATAGTGGAGAAATTATTGTGGAAATATTTTTGCAGTGCTGCAAGTATTACGGTAGTGGTGGAAAGCGTGTTTGAAATAATTTCTGATATTTTCGGGAATATTCTGGAACTAGAGTGAATACAGGAATTGGTGTGATAACCGTCAAATTCTATAGCTGTACTCACAATCCAATGATACGAATGGGAATTGACAGGACATGGTGATTAAATGATTACCTTTACAATATCTACAATGCTCTTGGATTTCGTCTTATTGTTGTTGTAGTGTGCGAGTTGCGAGTTTTATAAAGGGTTTTTCAATTTGCGCGGGTCGAAGTTGAAAAAGGATTAAAACAAGCTGTGCGTGAGGTATTAACGAAATTATTTTTTAATTTGAAAGCCATTCGCTAAAGATGGTTCTTCGGCCAAAATTGGGGTCCTCTTCCAAAAGTCCGAAGCCCAGTCAGCGAACAAACAGCGTCGTTTATGGTGATTAACTTTGAGCTGCTGGGTCAGTTGGAACTTGTATGGGTGTAGGCCCAGTCCTGACGCAAAATTCGCCAAGTTCAAGTCTGTGAAAGGCAGTGTTCTTGTGCACGGCGAGGAATTAACTGCCTCGGGTTCTCCTGTACACTTTCACTAACCGCGGCAATGTTCTCGCCCGATCTGGCGTTCCTTTGACGTACGAGTGTTGGCTGATTGTTTACCGAGCCGGTTGTCTCAAATTTGGCCAAATGAACACTCATTTTGATAATAAAGTTTCTCATTTGGTCGTGCTGCTAAATCGTGTAACTTGTCGTGGTGATTTGGCATCAGTGACTGATAAAAAACATCTGATTAAAGAGACGCCACCAAAATAACATGGCCGCCACAGGCTGCCAACATCGACTCGCCCAAATTCTCGCAGTAAAACGCCTCAAAGCACCAAGGAATGCGTCGCTAGTAAGATCACTTACTGGTCTATGTGAACTGCTTTGGCCGACAGAAAAACGAATAGACAAAGATATCCTTTAATAGAATTAGTTCCACCTGATGGGACTACCGATGAGTGTTTATTATCATATTCGAAATCGCCATTGACCGGTCTACCACCCACTCTCAACACTCCTGATACATCTATAAACGGGGCCAAATATCGTAAATTGGGTTTGTTTTAAATTGGTGATATCTCCACGAAACTCTCTAGCTTTCATCCAAATGATGCATACAATTTTAGCAGCTTCAATTTCCTTTACTTTCCATTCACCAGAAATAGTATAACGAGGTGCTGCCACTCGGAATATTTTCTGTATAGGTTCGATATTCTTTCAACTAATTTATTCAAGCAGTCGTCCTGAATTATAGCTTGAAATGTGCATTGGTATTTTGGATTTGCTACGCTCGACATCAATTGCTGTTTCTTCTCTTTAGCCAACTTGGTCCATGCCACAATTGTTCTAAGTTCACCAATTATCGGAGATAAGTTCCTCAGATGCCACGATCACGAACGTGAATCTCTTTATTTTTATATTTCCAAAATATCCAAAATATCCTGACCTTTCTGTATATTTTGTGGTATCATTTTGGCAGCTTATCATCCCAAACTGATTTTAAAAACCAGAGCCGTTGCGAATAGTATTTTTAACATAAAAATTGAAAAAATTGAATCAAATACTCGGGAAACTTCGGACAATACATAGCATTTCGTTACTTCTGTATTTTTCTTGGTCCACATCTTGAAGGTTAATAAGTCAGATGTAGGATGCCAATGTAACCCCAGGACCGTCACTGCAAAAATACCGCTCCTTGTCGCAAAATACTCATCAGCATTTGTTTGAGCTGAGTCGCAAATTCTATACCACAGGAGCCAGATACAAAATCGTCGACGTAAAAATCGTTCAGGTTCTGTTGAGTAATTGTATCTTCTCCGATGTTGCGAGGCAACTGCTGAAACGTGCGTGTCGCTAAATATTCAGAACAAGTGAGTCCGAATGTGACTCGGTTTAACTTGTAATGCCCTGTTTCTTTCATTAGAATGTTCACGAACTACAAGATCCGTTGATAACCTGCATCGTCAGGAAATACTAAGACTTGCCTTTACGTTTTATCAATGTCAGCGGTGATAGCGATTCGATGTTGACTAAACCTCATAAACGTAGCCCACAATGTATTTTAATTGGTTGGTCCAATCATCAATTTTTCGTTTAGCAAAATTCCTGTGGAGTTCTTGCTTGAACCATCGGAAACAACGGGAACCTTTGTAATGTTACTGGTTTCTTTTATCACAGAATGATCCGGCAGATAGTACAAATGCGAATCATATGTCCCAATTTCATATACTCTCTGATTTTAATGATGTTCTGGGAAGGAAAAACGTTATTAATATTTTTGAACAACTTCAATTTTCATATCAATTTGAACATTTAGTGACGTGTAGTAACAGGAAGAATTCGCATCGATTTCGGCCGGACACTATCCAACCAAAAACAGTTTTCTGTAAAAGAATGGGGTTAAATTGTCTCTTACCACTCTCAACTACTGTAAAGAATTGATCAGCTCTAATTAGAAAGTATATAGGAGCTGTTTTGTCAAAATCAGTAACAGCCAGTTCCATATTTCCAAGGAACGTTTTATACAGTATGCCAGTTCTATTTAAAATTGAGATCCTAAATCCAGTAGGATTCGACACCCGATAGAGGATCTAGCTTTTAACATTGCATTGTAACTTGTTGATTCTCGTTGTTCAGTTGGACTAACCGTTAACTTATCCTCTTGGTTCACTACCGTAGACTCGGAATGTGATATTAAATGATGTCTCTGTCTGCAAATTCGGCAACTGTATCTAGGTTTGCAAACGTTGATTGGTGAGTAGGTGACAGACACTTGAAACAGATAATACTCCCTTGAACATAACGGTCTCGCAATTGTGTATGATTGTGAAACCAAAGAACTGACTCGCATTGAAGGATTGGATCTTCTGGATTTGCCTGAATTTCGACTTTCTAAAGGGTATCTTCTCTTATTAAGAAGTAGGATAGTTAATCTCAGCAGTCTCGTGAGCCCCCGCCTGTTTCGTATCGAAATCTAATTTATTTATTTGTATCGGGTTTCCCATAGAGACATAACAATTTTGAATTTTAATACTAACGCACCCTTGTACGTTTTTCAAGACCTGTTAACGTCAAAACATCAGTTAAGGTAACATTTTTATCATGATAAAGCGAACGAGTAACATTTGGAAATTATTAAAAATTACTACCGCAATTAAAATTCGAGTCAAAATATTCACTATTAGATGTTCCTGTGCCAGTGAGACAACATACCGGTCAAAGTACCAAAAATATCGCAGCCGTAAAAGCTTCAGTTCAAAATGAACCAAATCAGTCGATTCCACGTCATTCACCGGAATTGGGAATCTCTCAAGCCACATTGTGGGCTTACAAGATCAAATTAACTCAAGAACTGAAGTCTCTTGATCATTTGAAGCGCCGAAACTTCGGCATGTCGGCAAGGTGTAATTGAACCATATTTTTTCGCTGGAGATGGAGTTCGCTATCGTGTCATGTTGGAAGTCTATTTTTGGTCATAAATTGGATGGACTAGATACCAGCAATATTTGGTTCCCACAAGATGATGACTCATGCCACACAGCTGGTCAAACAATTGATCTATTGAAGGGGAAGTTCGGTAACTGTGTAAACTCGTGAAATGGTCCGGTCGAATGACCACCTCACTCATGTGATTTAACGCCGTATAATCTATTTCTCTGTGATTACGTTAAGTCGTTGGTTTCTGCCAACAACCCAGCAATGTTAGAGGAACTCAGGAACAATATCGAACGCGAAATTGCCAACGTTCCGACCAATATTTATCGAAGAGTGGTGGAAAGTTGACTCAAAGAAAGGATCGCTGCAAAACCCTTTATATGGCAAAATTCTCCGTGTATTTCTCTATATCCACAGCTGGAGTCCAAAATAAAGTCTAAAATAGGCTGGCAAAATTAGACCGTGAAATCTGAGCTTTTCACGTATTCGCCTCCCTATATTGCATCAATATCGATTGTACAACGAAGTTATTGACAGAGTTGATTTCATATCTGACCTGGGAGTAGGTGCAATTTTTTCAACCAATCGGGCTTTTAACAAGCATATTTTAACAATGCTGCTCCAACGGCTTACAATAATACTAAATGTTATGATGTTACATCGGCGTCGAGATAGGCGAAGCATTGTAGAGCTTCTATGTTGTAGCTGTCTATGTTTACACGCTGATATCTTAAATGTTACTCAATATAGATAATTTATATTGAACTTGGGGATCTCCGTTTTTGATAGTTTAATTTGTGGAGTTAATTTAACTGCATCTTATTGTGTTTCTGCCTTTAGTTTGATTTTTATTTAGGTTTGTGTCCCAATTAGTTTTAATTGCTGGGATTGTTCGCTGTATGGTACTGAGAAACACAACTTTCGTTTTTAGTATCGATATTTAAATGCCCCTAAATGTATGTACTGGTTTGTTTCTTTAATAAGTTTGAGTACCATAATTTCATATAATTTGCTTACTAAACTTTACTTATATCGATTATATGTGTAGAATTAATTAACAAATTTATTATTTTTCATTATTGCTGATCTAAACATTGCATATTATAATAAATGAATAACCACGTATCTTGGACACAATTTTTATTCCGTAATTTGCCATCTAGTGACTGTATATTTTGCAAAAATAATCGTCATTGCGGAGTAAACTAGTAAGCTTATCGTTTGACGTAATTTTTCGATCGAAATTTTTAATATTTTTTAATTATTTTTTACATTTTCTTGGTCATTTCAAGACTAATCTTAATAATCATGTATTAATCCCTCGATTACACATCTAAGTTCATGCTAAAGAAAGAATTAAGTCAATTGATAATATTTTATGGTCAAAACATTTTACTAAACATCGTTTAAATTTTCATAAGTCTTATAATTTCGTCCGGTGTACTACTTTATGAATGAACGTCACTGGTTATAGAACGAACTGTAGTTATGATAGATGAATTAGATTGCTCTGGCTTTCGGTCGCCGAGAAGCGCATAAAAAGTTTGCGTCCAGGGTGACAAAGATTTGCACGCATTCTACAAATTTATTCGACATCCAAAGAGATCCAAGGCGAGTTACTAATGATAGAGGGCGGCATTTGTCTCCAGCGATTTTAAGAACAATTGCATACCAACAACGAGTGCGTCTATCGGCAATGGTGAAATAGTACGTCCTAACGCTAACAGAATATAATATCTGTCTGTAACTAAATTATTTCACCTTATTCCTGATAATTGGTTTAACCTTAACTTCGAGAAACTTTAATTTCGGAAAAATTTCAAGAAGTAGCTGAAGAGAATATCGTAAAATCGCTTTACAGTTTGAGCAGTTGAGTATAACTGGAGAGCCCAAGCACCCACTAGCAAGCAATCGCGCTAATCTTTTTAAGATAGTCGATCTATACAAGTAACTTCAATAAATGACAATAATTCCATCTACAATCAATTAAACTACCTAACTATAAGTAACTACACAAGGTTGTCACAAAAACTCCCACACCTACCTGAAATTTCAATGCACTTTCTTCCCAAACTTTATGCGAGCACACAAACAAGTTACAATTTCTTCTTGATCGTATCCCATATCTTCTTATTCTTATTCTTTATACATACAATTCCTTCGTTGGCCTCTTCCCATTCTTATTTCATATTTTAGTTTTTTCCTTTAACATTTTATTATTTTCTTTTTTTTTTTGTTAAAGAAGACAAAATATATATTGTTGATATTTATGAGATGAGAAAAAAAAAACTCCAAAATAAAAAATTACAGATGCACTTAAGAAAATAACCAACTGCACGTAAAAAAAACTGCCGGGTGCTTGGAATATAATTTTTTTATAGCCTTTCGTTACCAATTTTCATTAAGAAAAATGCTTTGAACGCATACACAAAATTTACGCAAACCTTTTCGATTTGATATAAAATTTGTTGACCTTTAGATAGGAAACATATCAGGTATCTCGTAAAATAGTGTAGATCGGAAATGCATATATCACGGATACGCAAAAAACACTTAGGGCATGTGTCTCATGTCAATTGCCTATTTTAAGGGTGGATACATCGTACCTTTTCACTATACAACGTTTAAAATAAGGTGTAAATCGGATTGCAAGATGTGCTCTTTGATTGAATTCGATCGGTTGGATGTGTGCAAAAAATTTGACTTTAAAATTTGTGAGCGCAAAATTTTGAATACATCAAAAATTCAAAGGCACATTTTTTATACATAATTTCGTATTCATAAATTTATGATTTAAATTTTTTTTTGTGTCTTTTGTTTATGTTGGGTTGTAAATTTTTACAACAAAACAACAAAAACTTAATAATTCTGTATGCTGAGTCGCGTATTTTGAGTTTATAATTAAATGTTAATATCGGAGAGACGTGAGGGATGTGATTGGAGTGTATGTACGCATATATGATTATCATGTTGTCGAAGTATTACAATGTTGGATGTAATTTAATTTGTGTAACACAATTTTTACAGCGTATAATCAAACCGACAATTTTTGTATCAGAAATATTTTTTAAAATTTATAACAAATAATGAAGTTGGTTTGAACCTAGTACAGAGGTATGCTTGCAGTTTGTTGAACATGATGAATCAATGTTTCTTTCTAACTAAAAGCTTTTCCACTACCTCCAGGATCATCAAGAAAATAACATTTTACATTAGAATTTCATCTTCAGTTTCACCAACAATTTTGTCAAATACACTTCACTGCTTGGGGTTGAAATAGTAAATCATATTTTCGGCAATCTCATTCTCTTCTTCAAAATTGAATGAGACTTAGTCAATATTATGTAATCTGTTTGCAACATTGGATAGGATGAAAGACTCTAGAGTAAATCCTGGTATCCTTAAAGTCAATGTCATTTAAAGCATATAATTTATAACTGGTGCAAGGCACATCCCTTCCGTGGAGTTCGCGACGTTCATGTCTTCCTTATTTTCAACTCAAAGCAAGGACGATTAGGCATCTTCCACAATTTTTCGCCAAATTGAATCATCTAAAAGATAGCCTTTTTCCATTGCTACTTCCTGGTAAGTTTAACAACTGCAATCGTTCTAACGTCATCAAATAATTTAGCTCCCGTCTCATGTTGAAGCAAGAGTCTAAGATTCATACTAACAGAATATATTCCTTCAATTACTTTATTCCCACCATGGTGTCGCTTGTTCCAGGAAGTGTTGTTGTCGTCCCAAACAAAGTGAACCGATATTTCCCAATATTTCCACTGGAATTCCATCTGGGAATCCACATACAGTAAACATTCAACGTGATTAATTTTTTCGGATACCGAACCATTAGCATAAATCATGTCGTTTGTACACTTAGAGAACGAACACCTAACTGTTGTCAATGCGACGGTCGGGAAAAACTTCTTCTTCGTCTGTTTCCCTTCTTTTAAACTTGGGATATCTGTTGACATTTCCCAATGTAACATCTGAAATTTACCTTGCACCATGCATTGGATTGCCTTGGACTGCTTGGATTACGACTGCCTCGTGGTGTTTGGATCATATTTCTAACAATGATTTCAACAAAATGAGGCGATAATTCGTGGTCAGGAATTTCAGCATTAACAGTTTTGGCAATGACTTCCTTCGTTCGTAATTTTGATACATCATCCAGAATGATTAAGATGTGAACATGTGGCGATCCTCGCTTTTAAAATTTTATTACATGAACGATTGCCACCACAGTTCCAAGAAGATATGTTTTCACAATTTCCGCTACCTAAATATTTATCTTTACCCGAATAACTCTAGCTATCAAGTCTGGTCACTATTTCTGGCTGATTTCTTTCCATTTAGGATTGCAGGTCATAGTGACAATTGTTATAGCATCCTGGTAATGCTGTAGCATATGGCGAGGGCTACCCTAGAAGCTAGACAGCAATATTATAGATTTTACCTGCTTGTTTTCAGAGAATGCCTCACGATTTACCAGGTGACTAACACGAAGTGTTACCAACTTCAGACTGTCATTGCTGTCAAACCAGTGATGACAGAGCGCTTAAATTTACACTAATGATAGTTCATTCCATTGTTTACGCGTAGAAAAGCATTTTAGTGGGAAATATTCAGAAAAAAAGTTATCCGCAATTGAATTCAAGCGTAATAGTGTGATTGCTCTATATTTGGCTAGAAAACCACAGCCGCAGATTGTTAACCAGTTAAATCATCTGCATGTGAATAAAATGTTTGTGTATCACACCATAAATCGTTGGTGGACCGAAGCGCACTGCAACATCGCCGAATATCATTCGGAAGGTGAAGGCCAAATTGGCTGGGAATCCGCGCCGTAGACACAGGAAAACGGCTCATGAGGCGAACATTTCGCTCGAACGGATGCAGCACATATGGAAAGATTATCTTGGACTACAGGCCTTGAAATTCAATAAAACGCATGGTCTCACCGATGCTCAAAAAACAGTTAGAGTGGAAAGAGCAAGGGAGTTGTTACACTTGGACGAAAGTGGCGATTTGCCGAATTTGGTTTTCTCCGATGAGGCACCGTTCGTTATTGAGCAATATGTGAAGAAGCAAAACGACCGGATTTACTTGCCCGGCCGTTCTTCTGAAAATTTTTACCAACGGATTGCCACTCGAGACCAAGCGCCGTCGATGGTGATGGTTTGGGCCGCCGTAACGGCCGAAAGCCATTCACCGCTCGTTTTTTTGGACCGTAGCATCAAGATAAATGCTCAAATGTATCGGCATCATGTGTTGGAGGGAGCGTTGAAGCCTTGGACACAAAAACATGTTGGCCGCAGAGCCTGGACATTTCAACAGAACTCGACGCCGAGTCATAAAGCGCGCGCCAATCATGATTGGCTGAGAAACAACGTTGCGCGGTTCATTTCCACTGCCCAATGACCACCAAATTCACCTGATGCAAATCCGCTAGATTTCTCGGCTTGGGGTATTTTGAAGAGCAAGGTTGGGTCAAAAAAATACCAAAGTGTCGATCATCTCAAGCAAGCGCTTCACCGGGAATGGGCCAAAATACCGCAGAGCCACTTTCGTGCTGCATGCAATAGCTTTGTCGGCCGTTTGAAGGCCATAATCGCGGCTAAGGATGGCCAAATCGAAAACTGCTAATGCAATTCGAAAATTTCAATATTTGTGAACATTTTTTACTGTGATTCAATCGAATTCATCAAAAAATAAAAATTTTGTTTTATTTTGGTCAGCCACAATGCCGTTTGACACTGCTTGAAGATAAGCGCCAAACGTACAGCTGGGTTAAACGTCTACATTCAGTAACTGGGAAAACTCTTATTTAACTGATTTTTGTGTGCTCCATCCTTCCTGACCCCCGGGAATAAAATCGGGTACGTTATGGTATCTAAATGAGGATAGCGAATATCAACCCGCTTAAACTTTGGCTGATTAAGATGATCAGCACTTAACTGAATGGCAATATCACGGTGAAACGGTGGTTCTCCATCTTTGCTTTTAAACACTATGGCCACTTCGTTTCAATGGCTTGCTTTTCCACTTTATGAAGCGTGTTTATTGATTTAGCAAGCGAATGGTTGATAATAGTATAAGGTAAATAACTCAATAGCATTTCTGAACATTGCTTGTTCTATGGAAGATTCATTCGTTGGTAGACTGCGTCATCACGATTCAGCACATGTATTTGGGCTAAATCTCAGATTTCATTTCCTTCAGTATGCACTGTTTCAATTTCCGCGGCAAAACTACCACCATAGCAGAGCATTAGTAAAAAGATTATTTGAGTACCGGGGATCATTATCAAGTAGAGATAATTTAACTTGTCCCTTCTGGCAACATCGGGTAAAAACTCAACAGTACTTATTTTCACACGATGCTCATTAATCTCAAAAGTTAATTAACCGTCCTTTGTTCTTCTACGGCAAGTGATTTAGTTTCAAGATATCGTAAGCAATCATTTTGAAGTTGAGTGCCACACTATTCAGATGTTTCAGCAGCTCTTGACGAAGATGTTTTTTTTTCGATCGTTTTCAAGCCATGTGGCACGCTGTTCGGGTGTTTCAGCCGCTCTTGTGGCTTTCACCTTTTTCAATTTCGCCGTAACTTATGTCTCTAAGGCTAGCAGAACCCATCCAGAAGAACATTACACCATACTATGGATATGAACCAAAACGAAAATTAGAACGCACACCACTCGTTCTTGTCCAAGTTTTCGTCCAATTTCCAGAAAAGCTTGGTCAACAACGGGTGGAGCTTAAAATATTTGATTAGGCCATAATGAGCCTTAAATTTGGGTTCTGTAGGCTTTGAATAAAATAGCCCAAAGCTTGGTCCATAACTAGCCTAAAATTATTTGTATGTCAATAGATCTTGGTTTGCGTTCTATTTTCGATTTTGCTCCGATTTTCGTAATTTCTTTTCAACGTGTGATTTGTTAGACTAGTCCATCTTGTCCAAGATGTAGTTCGATTGCTAGTGACCAATGCGTGGGGTCTTTGAAGATTACTAGTTCTCTCACCTGAAAATTCGCTTGTTCTGGTAACAATTTTGTCCTACGTTATAGTCGTAAGAGATAATCCGTTGCCATTTTTTCAAAAAGCCTTATGGTCATAGTTCGGATGGCCTCGATGTCAGTCTGGGGTGTTTCTATAATGGCTCTCCCTATCATAAAATGTGCCGTAATTAAAAATCTGTCTTGATCCGAGTCGTTTGAAATAGAAGCGTATGGACTAGAGTTCAAACATGGCCCTATTTGTGCTAGAAGTGTCGAAAACCCCTCGAAGGTGACTTGACTCCGGCCTCCCATACACCTTCAAAATGTGGGCTTTGCAGTGGCAAAAAATGCCACTCAGTTCCCATCTGTGTTGGCTTGTTCTTACTTTCAGGCGCCAACAAAACGTGGACAAGTAATAAAGAATCGCGACACGAAATTTTGTGAAAAAATGACAAAGTAAATATCTTGTGAGTGGTAACCACATAATAATCTCGAATCTTAAGTTTACCTTGATTCTCAAAGTAAAAAAAAATAATAAATATTATTTCAATCTTTCTTTGGATTTCAGTCGATCTCTTAGGCTGGGATAAGTCTATATATGAAGCAATTGGAATGGCATGAGCAATTTAGTGATGGTGGCGCTAATTTATAATTGGTTGAACCATGGAACACGAAGGTTACATAAAACAAGATCAATGTGAATGAGGATTAATTTAAATTTTGTCTACATTAAGAATGACGGAAAATGATGTGTTGTGTGGCACTTGATGTACGCTGTTCGTTTTATGAATTGTGAATACTACAGCACTGTTCATTATTACAGAGTAACATTTCCATCACTCAAACTTAAAAAGTAAACCGCTTCGAGCACACAACTCAATATGCCGCCCATATTGTACCCAACAACATAAATTTGTTCACAACTCATTTCAATCATAAACCGCCGGCAAATTCCAGCAATTAGATCATCACAATGTAGAACGCACATATTGCACGCAGCACAAATCATCATCATGTTGGAATTTTATGTACACACAAAATTCGTATAAGAAATTAAAGCACATTAACCTAATTCAGCCTCACATCCTTAGTTTGTAATTAACAAAACAAAAATCTTAAGTGCTTTATATGTATGAGACGATTACCATATGCGCGAGCGTAAAGATTGGGAACCGCACGACGACGAGGACGAGCGCACACACAGCACACAAAAGCATTATGCAAAATAATTAAAAACAAAACGGAAATAAATTTTCATTTTCTTACATGTTTTCTTCGTCGGTGTTATCGTCTTCTTCGTTATCGTCATCTTATGTACATAACATTTTCTTTCTGTATGTTAATTTCATTTCCAGTACACACACAACATATTATTGTTTAAGAACATAAACATAACAAACATAATATTTATGTTGATGATGCTTCTCATATTCAAGGTTGAGGTTTCAGATTCTGTAAATGTATGTACGTACATATGGCCAATTGTTAAGACAGAGTACTTAAGACATTTTTTTTTTGTCGAACAACGATCATCTTCAGTTTATGGTAATTTTAATTGTCTTCGCGAGTAATTTTCGATTTTTATTGTTATTACAAGTAAGCATGCATAACTGAGCCGCCGCGCAACAAACAGATTACGCCGAAAAAAAATTCATAAAAACGGTGTGTTGTTGTTGTGCATGCCTACAATGTAGCATGTGCATAATTGTAATTTGTAATGAGACGCCATGTGATTTAATTTAAATGAAATGGGTACACACTACACACCACATACTCGTACATATGTACATAGTTTGAAATTCATAATTGATTTTTCGCAATATTTACGATCGAGGAAGTGAAAATTTTGTAATTTAATTTAAATTTTATATATTTGGCGTGTTGTTTGTTTGCTGCAGCCGAGTGCAGCGTGCTGATTGCACGCGTATCTGTTTTCGATTTTTATTTTTATTTAAAAAAAGTTTGTAATTGGAAAATTGAGATGTTAATGTTATGTGGGACATAAAATAATTTAAACTCTCGAGTTTGCAGGTCCCTTTATGTGAAATTTTTTGAGAAATTCTTACTAATAAGAGGAAAGAGAAATTCCACATAAACCTTAGCACATAGTAATACACTCACGAGCAACTAAATCGACTCAAACCTTCAGCGCTCACAGAAAGTCGACTTTTTTTTAAAATGACAAAACATTAGCTTTTGAAAGCCTGACATTTTTACTTTTGAATGAAGCAAAACAAAAGCAATTTTATTGGTTAATACTTAGCATTGCCCCCTTGCGTTAAGGTTTTGACCTTATTAAGGTTTTGACAAAGACTTGGGGCATCACCCCTCATCCAACGCAATCTTGAGGTCACTGATGTTAAATTGTACCGGATTTCTGGCTCGAACCCTTCGTGTTAGTTCATCCCATAAATGCTCAATTGGATTCATGTTGAGTCCAACCTCATCCATGAACTGCCGAGTGGTGCGAGCTGTGTGACACAGGGTATTGTCATGCATCAATATGAAATCTTCCCCTATACCTATATCCTGCGTAAGGCACTACATGATCCAAGAGAAAGTCCTCGATATATAAGGCCTCCTCTCCTCGGCCTCCACCAGGTATGAAAACAAGATCTGTTTTCCCCTCAAGCGATATGCCAGCCCACACCATGCACGAACCGCCGCCGAACCAGACTGTTTCAGCAAAACAGAACTGCGTAAACCGCTCTTCTGGACGCCGGTGATCCGGCCTCTCCTATAACTGCCACGGAAACATATTCTGCACTCGTCAGTGAATAGAACGAACCTCCAATGCTCGATGCTCCATTTGATGCGTTCGTGAGCAAATTCGAGTCGCTATTTGCGGTGGCGTGTTGTCAAGTTTGAGCCTGTAGCAGGCCGTCTTGGAATGAGGTTGGCTTCCTTCAAGCGTCTTCTTATTGCCAGTTGACTAACAGCTAGAACTCAGATACCGGCTGGTATGTGGTCTTCAATTGAAGGTACCAGTTTCCTGAATCCTTCTGGTTACTCTTGAGATAGCAGATTGACTCATGTTTAGCTGTGATATCCATGATTTTGAGGAAACAATGAATGAAACTTGTAGATTTGTTCAGGTCAACGTCTTATAACTGACTTATGGAAAATATCGATCAACGTGGTATTATACAGGAGATTGCAGCACGCCAATTGTTTTCACTGAAACATCGCATTTTGCTTCGATTGCTTTAATTTGAAAAGTACTGTAGATAAAATACAATAAGCTGTCAGATAAAACACCTATTTGTACGCCCGGACGTTTGAGTCGATTTTGTTGCTCGCGAGTGTAGTTTAGTATCTATATGCCGTCTAACCAAGCGCAGCACGAGTTTGAAATTTAATGCACCTTGCTGGAAACCTAAAGTAACCATATAAAATTTTCCGTTAAGATTTCAATCTTAGCTTAAAATTTAAACAGAATCCGCAGCACCAACACCATCGCTATTCCAAGAAACGTTTCGTTGCATCCGTTATCGCATCATTTTGCATTTTTGTCTAGTTCCACCCAATTTCTATGGGTCTATAAATGAATATTGACCCAATTGTGAAACGGTTCCTGGTCCAGCAATTACCGATAATTTGAATGTTAATAGCGCGGCTCTCACATACCTGTTATCAGTCTAGAACTACATCAAGCACTCCGTTGATTCCACGAACACCAAAAACGCAACCAATCGTAACTTGCTTTCACAAAAGATTGACGATCTCAACAGCTTTGTTGGAAAAATCAACGCTAACATCACGTCGAAAAATGACGGATTGAACGCTATTGAAAGTTAGCTCAATAAACCATGAACTCAGGAGTTAAATCATTTGACGTTCTTAACGACAAAGTGTTATCTATTGCGGCTACCACTACCAATTTGACACATACCCTCAAAAATATTGAGATTAACCTCTCTATCAATAACGGAAGCCCTTCTTTTATTTGTCTCCACATGCTACGCCTATAGTCGAAATACCTTTGCCCAACATACCGAGAAATAAAATTATTAAGAAGAATAAAAGAAAGTAGAACACTCAAAATCAAATCCATCTAAAACCGCCAAGTCTAATCCCATCTTACCGATTACTAATTCTCAACCAGCAAATCAGAACTCACTTCTAGTCGCTAAACCTGTATCTGATGTCGTTTTATCCGTAATCCTAAGGACAGTACCAAAATTGAAGCCTATCTTCGTCACAGAACTTATTCCTGAAACAACTTCGGACGATGATCTAACTCACAGATACAGGACATTCTTAACATCAACATTATATCAGTGGGATAAAATGCAATAAACCTGCGTCTAAACATACTGTTCTTCTTTCAAATTATTGGCCACACGAAATCTTTCCTGCCGGCGTTTATGTGCACAAGAGCCTACTTAGAACGAATGCGCGACTAAACTGTCCAATCTCTTCGTCGAAAAACAAGAAAGCGCTTTCAATCGTCTACCAAAACGTAAGGGGTCTTCGATCAACTAACTCCGCTTTATCTAATAATTGTTTATTACCTACGGTAGTTTCTTTATTCAAGAGATGTTTCCGGTGGACTTCGAAGTATACCGAAGATATCGTTATAATATATTCGTGATGGAGTAGTTGGAGGTAGAATTCTTATCGCTAAGAACCAACGAACCAACGAACTTGAGATTATCTGTGTTCAAATTATAATGGGCTCTAAGAGAGTTCTGAACTGTTATGTCTCTTCGAGCATTCCACAGTTAGACCAAGATGTCTACTACCATAAACTTGGTGTGACAATTTCATTTGCGTTTGCGACTGAAGACGATTGTTACGCGAATGTTAATTCATGTGACTTGCAACAGATTAGTCAGGTGTTCAATGAAGATGGTAACCATTTGGATCTCATTTATACATCGGATGCTAGCAGCTCCTTTGTTGAACGATCAAAACTGCCTATACATGTAGTAGACGATTATCATCCACCATTGTATACGACCTTTGTTTTTGCTTATGATGCCACTGATAATGACGTCATGAGGTGTAATTTCAGAAAAGCAGACTAGACTTTTCATTTATTGCTGACGTATCCGATATTCAAACCTGTACATGTCAGTTCTACACCAAGGTCTTTGAGTATTTTCACATTTAAACAAACATTTCAATGAAGCTCCTCTGTGGAATAATTAAGAACTTCGCTCATTGCGTAGAGACTCATCTGATCATTAAAATTTCATACAACTTTTCGATGAATTTAAGTTGATATCCGAGCTACTGTACAAGATCTACCTCTTAAAAGTTCAAACTGAAATTTTTAAGAATCCACGTCAATTCGTTAAGTTCATCAATTCTAAGCGTAAATCTGATGGATCTCCTTATATCCAGATTAAAATTGCTCTCTCGATTCCCACCTGCGCGCTTTTTAATTTATCTTTGCAACGCGGTACTTTTCCATAGCTCTGGAAAAAATCTTACATAATTCCGATACACAAAAAGGTTTGATATCACGAATTATAAACCCATCGTAAAAATGTCTTGTCTACGAAAACTCTTTGAACGTGTCATTTAAACTCGGCCTTATAAATTCTGCGGGCCAGTTATATGTGAGACACAGCATGATAGGGGTAGAAGTACCGTTACCAATTTAGTTCCTTTGTCTCTAGATACATCAGCGCTAAAATCGTTTTCCAGAGTATATCTCAGAATTTAAAATTTAAGGTTATATTTCATCGTACAGATTATGGCAGGTTTGAACTAATCACAAGAATGCTCCGAGTGGTTAACGCAAACTTGGTCAATTTTGCACTCCAAGACAGTAAATGTACGATTAAGAGGAAGCTTCGATATTTTGTTGTAACGCTCGACGACATTTAATTTATAATTCAAACTTGATTTCACTTTATTTGGTCTCTATTATAAGGATTCAATAATCCATTTTTATTCTATTTTAACGTTACGTTTCATCTGTCATTAATTAAATTAGTCAAACCAGTTTGAATATCGACTTTGGATATTATTTTTCGGATATTTGCATTTTAACGCAAAATGACTGACATCTGTTGGAATATTTTAGAACTAGAGCAAAAGGTGATCAATTTTTCAAAAAAATTGTTTTAATATATAAAGGTTATAGTTGACTATAATTCGATGTAAAATGTTCAATTAATTTACAATTAATGTAACAAATGATGAAATATAGTAAAATGACATGAGCCTTTTTCTCATATAAACAAATTCACCTTTCGCTCGCATAGGAAGTGGCGCTAACTAGGCGGTGTTTAAAAGGCGAATATACAACTAATACTACATAATAATACAGAATGGTGATTTCCCTTGTGCGGTCAGGGAGGGTATTGGAAGTGTAAGTGGTAAATGAACTTCAGTAATACGACTAAAGGTGTCGTCCTAATTGGGTTTTGATTTTAACGAATATTTTATTGGTAAGCTACTTCTGCGACATCTTAAGCCTAGGAACTATGTTGGAACGCCGTTTCTTCTTAATTTCCTATCTAATTTATAAAAAATAGTTTAAAATCACTTCCTATAATACCGAATTGATACATATTATTTAATAATTCAAAGTTTGAACTATACTCCGGTAGTGAAATATGTGGGAAAGCGACTTAAGATAATTGATTGTGGTATTGAACTGTTGACATTTCATCGTTAATTATCTTTATTCTTTAATTCGAATAAACTTTCTTTATAAGCGATATTAAAAATAGTACTAAGAGAGTAGCGCTGTTGGTTGTTGCGGTATTGAAATATCGACACTGTCAAATTTACATGGCGAGTAAATATAAAAAAAAATAATTAAAAATGTAAAATATTTAAAATAGATTTACATTTACGGAAAATGTGAATTTTAATCAAAAATGTTGAACTACGGAATACTATTTTCACTGTGAATGTTGAAGATTCGTGCTTGAACGCCAAAATTTTGTAGTTTGATTTATCTAATATTTTAAAGATTAATATTGATTATAAGTGTTTTATAATTTTAGAACAATAATTTATAACCAAAAATTACTTACTTCTTGACAAATTTTCGACGTTTAAGAATTTTTAATTAATCTTTTTATAAATTAAACGTTCACTCACCAGTTAAATTTGACTGTGTTGACATTTCAATACCAGCCAACAGCGCCACTCTTTTAGTATTTAAAAATTAGATCGAGTATTTTGACTGCGTCCGAAACCTGGAGTAATTATTTTTGGGTAGTAATTTCTGACATATTCATGACAAGAAACTATTTTCATATTATTCGGCCTACGCAGATCAATTACATCAAAAACAGGTACATAAAAAAAATCTGAACATTCAATCCACACTAGAACTTTTGAGTCCGGTCTCATTCTTCGTTTTTTCCCTTTACCTGTAAAACTGGAAAAATGAAAAACCGTTTTATAGGTAAAGGGGAAAAAACAAAGGATGAGACCTGACTCAAACGTCCTCGTTTGGATTTGGTGATTTTGAATGTGTATTTCATTCTGTCAGAATCTATTTAAATATAAGTCCTGCTAACTCAACACATATGAAATAAACAATGACAAACTAAAGATGTTTTGGTAATTTTTCTTCTATAGTAATATTTTGTTAAATAACTAAGTATAAATGTGTTGGTGCAGAAACAAACAAAAAATGGAAAAAAAAAATCAAATTTACATTGGATTGTTAGTGTAACCAACACATTCTTCGGTAGTTATTTTTATATAGGTATCTGTCAATGAGAGTTAGAGCAGGAATATAAATTTTGTTGTTGTATTTACTAGAGAATAAAATAATAATTTCCAGCGGGACATGGTATATAAATTTGAGAAGGTATAATATTGCGCATGTTATTTTCTGATTTTCAGTTAAAATCAAACATTGTTTTTACGTAAATAAATCATTTAACAATCGAGATCCAGAATTTAGAAATTGTGCCCTTCTTCAATTTGTAGCCAAACCCATCAGCTACATATTTCTGATAAGAACAGGAATATTTAACACTTCGTTTTTTAACTAGCGGAAATCATAAAATAACAAATGAGATTTAATTTTAATTTATTATTTAAAGTACATAATCTACGTACGTATGTGGAACATTTTTGAAAATTCTAAATCGAGAAACATACATAGATATAATGTCGTTAACAATAATTGGTGAGCTGAATTTATTAATAACGGGTGTTTTTTTAAGCCTGATCGAACTTGAAATTGTAAAAAATAAAACAAAAAATTAAATTTTTATGAAAAATACGCTCTGGCAGATCTCAGTTTACTCTGGCAAATCATCATGAATAAACTCACGCTTGAACAACGCTACGAAATTATTAAAACTTACTTTGAAAATCGATTCGCGCAGCTTATAGACGACCTCGTGATTTTTATGGAGCACATAATCGTCCAGAGGATGCAATAACATCAACACGTCGAAGGAATGTGCGTACTGAAGAGATGCGGTTTACACGCTGGTGGCATCATCGGATCTTATTTCTTCAAAAATGAGGCCGGGGATCGCGTTTCGGTCAATGGAGATCCTTACCGCGCTATGATCAATGATATTTTTTTTGAAAATATGGATGACATTGATCCGGACGAGATGTGGTTTCAACAGGATAGCGCTACGTGCCATACGGCGACCACAACCATCGACTTATTAAAATCAAAATTTGGCGTTAAGTTGATTTCGATAAATGGACCTGGCAATTGGCCTCCAAGGTCGTGCGATTTGACACCTTTCGATTATTTCTTGTAGAGCTACGTGAAGTCACTGGTTTATGCTGATAAACCAGCAACAATTGACGACTTGGAGGCAAACATTGTGCGTGTTATTCGTGACATTAATTGCAGATTCATTTAAACAATTAATCGAAAAATCGACAAATTCAATTTAAAATCTGTTTTCTTGTCGTCACATGACGTAATGCGCACAAAACGACGAAAATGAAACATAGGAATATTACACCTTCTCAAATTTATATACCATGGCTAGCGAGAGATTATTTTAACTAATCGCCTCTTAATGCAAAGTAGTGACATCTGATGGAATATTTTCGAAATAAGTTTTAGGCTTTCTCTCGTATAAACAAATTCATCTTTCGCTCGCATTGAAAGTAGCTCGACCTACACAGCGTTTCAAAGACCAGTACCTTGAACAAACCCGTTTTATTAATACAATTTCTTCCTTCTTAATGGCAGAAGTCGAGATATTGGGAATATTATACATATGTAGTTTGGGGGTAGTGATAGAAACGAAAATAATTATGTGCGCCTGCCTTTAGCATTCGTGCGACCTACACGCCGCCTTTTAATTACTTACACCAACTAAACTATGTGATCTCAAATTTTAAAAAAAATTAATCTTTAAAAATGTGGCTTCTTATCTCGAGTTTTGCGCTTATTTTATCACACCACGGCACAGTAACTGACAGTGTGAAGATTAAATTTGAAATGGGAAATAAAAACATAAACCTAAATAAATTCCCAGTATTTTGCACCTACAATAATATTTTCACTCTTGAAATTTCCCTAACTGAAATGTCTTGTTCGGGGAAATTTCCATTTCTGTGTGAGGACTTGTCTGTCAAAATTGGAATTTCAAATATTTTCCAATGTGAAAATTGAAATGTGTAATTGAATAGTCAAGAGCATTGGAATTAAAGTTCTCTCGTTAATTTTATTACTTTAAAATAGTTTTTAAATAATTGATGTAATATCGGGTATGTATTAAGATGTAAATGCATTTTATGTGTAATACGCTCATTTAAGATTAACATTTTCGTGTAGAGATCAACATGTGGAAACCACCAAGTATTCATGGAAGCTTGAAAGAAGCGTTAGAATGTGATTCATCTTATTCCGTCGATTCTCCGCGCCGTCTCGTATCAAATGTAAAGCATCCCGAAGATATTTACACGTTAACGCACGCTTTGAATCGTGCCACTCTAATGGACAAATGGAATTTAAAATTTTCTGGTGAAGGTGACCTAACTCTTAGCGAGTTCCTGTTACGTATCGATCTGAACGCGAGAGCCGATAATCTATGTAAGGATGACGTATTCTTAACTTTTTTTCGCTTGCTAAAGGGCAATGCAATGCATTGGTACGAAGGATGTTATGATTCATTCGGGAACTGGAGCGAGCTTATCGCAGGCCTAAAATATCGTTTCCAACCGTTAGAATACGATTTTAATTTACGCGAGGAAATAAAATCTCGCACTCAGCATCTCGATGAACCGGCTCAAATTTATATAACGCATATGCTGCGTTTATTCCGGAAATTAGATCCGGAACTTTCCGAATCGGATAAAGTGTTCATCATTCAAAAAAACATGTTACCAAGGTACTCAATGCAATTGGTCATTAGGAATGTTAAATCGGTCGATCACATTAGTAAGCTGTGTAAAATGATCGATGAAACGGGACAGATGAGTTCAAATGATGATCCACTGGAACCGTCGTGTTATCCACCGAAAAAGATACCGCCTGTAACTGTTCCGAAACGTAATTTACCACGACCATTACAAATTGTTGCGCAAGCAAATAAATCACTGGATGATGCAGCAAACACTAGTAGGAAAGCTCTCGCTGATAGTAAATCGCCAACTGCAGTTGCCGGTACTAGCCGTGATTCGCTAAAAGAATTGCAAAAGCTAACTATTAGTCGAACTAATTGATACGTATAAATAATTTAGCACTAGAAGAACCCACAAATGTATTCAACATTTAGAATTTTAATATTATCAGTTAATAAAACACCGTCTTAGTGTTTTTTCACGTGAAGACTTTCGCAAATAAGTTTTAGTTCTACATGTACAACTAATGAATTCGAGTGAATTTAATAAAATTTAATTTCATTAATTTTTAATTTTCTTGTTCTTTTGGGGTCGGAATATTAGGGCAATTTATATTTTAAGTTTGCCCTGGTCATGGAAGGTTTTGTTCAAAATGGGCGGCCGTTTTGAATTAATTCCGGAGTTTGTGTTGCAGATTGTCGATGCCATAGAAAAAGATATTTTTTTAAAAATAATAGTTGGCCGTTGATTGCGGTGTTATGATATGTATGTACTCCATTTTGTCATTCGGACGGTCCCAAGGCACTGGAGACATTTAAGCTGTGGCTTAAGCCTTGGAAATAAGTTATACTCAACATTGTTCCACCAAGCTTCAGTAGAGCGTAAATCACTAAAAAGAAAGTTTACGGCTTACAGTTGTCATACCATCATCGACGTTATGTCTGAAACGAATCATGTTATAGCTGTTACCAACGCTCTCAATTTGCTGAAATCTTCAAATTTTCCGTTTTGACCATAAAGCTATTCTTCATAGTGTTGGTCAAATTAGTAATTGGAATTGGTTGTTTTATCCATTTTAATGTCGATAGTTCCCGCCGAAGGAATTGAACTGCTTTCACAGTCATTATTTCAAAGAGCCCGCTCTAGTTTTTATGCACATTGTTAAAACAGTTGGAATAGGACCAAATCTCGCAATAACTTTTTCAGAAGGAGATATTTTTCAGTTCAGTTTCTGATGTTAAATAATTCTTAAAGTAATTTTAACTGATTTATGAAATTTAAATCTTGTTTCTTGATAGTGACTGAAAATTAAGTGTATTGTGACAATTAGGTACGTTTCTGGGCTCCATTTGATCGTTTACTCCGAGCATAAAGGCAAGATTATTTTAAGATCCTGGCGTTTGCCTAGGAGAGGAGCTATGGTAGATGTTGTCATGTTATCTTGCATACTGGCACTTGACCACCTTGTTTTGGGATGTAATCAACAATGATTGTACTAGACGAGCCGGGGCTGTGTCTTGATAATTTTCTGGGATAGGACCTAATGTGACCTTGACCTCCGGGAAGAACCACCTCTTATGTTTTTTATTGTGAAGTTAGTTTCACGTGTTAAGGAGGTCAGCCACAACAGACAGACCTCCTTGCTGTATTAAGGCTGCTTACAACCGGAGAGTGTCAGGTAATCTGAGTTCCATGTTAGAGACAATGTGTTCTCTTGGCCTTAGTGTAGTACCGAGTTTTTATAATATTCAAAGGGGTTCGGCCTGGTATGCCTTTGTGTATCGGATGCCAGTAACAGTTCTAAAGACTAACCTAGTTTTAATTTCCAACCGGTAGACATGTTTTGAAGAGAGCCGCTCGTCGCTCATGATGGGATGTTTGTTAAACGTGAGTCTCCTTGTCTCTGACGATGAAGTGCTTCCTAAATGAAAGTTCCATTGCCTTGTTTAAAGTTAGTTCCGTTGCCACTCACGATGAAGTGCTTCTTTAACGTAAGTCCCCTATTGTTTCCTATCACGAGGAGGGTTTTTTTTAAATATTTTAATCCATACCATCGTTTTCTGGGGCTGAAGCACTCCCTGCTCTTTCACGGTTCATTTTCCCCATCTTACTTTACGAAATTACTGCCAAATCGAAGACGTACCGGCTATAGGATTAATTTAAGTTACCATCTGCGCATTGCATAGCTCCATGCCATCCTATAGTACTGGACATAGAAGATGGGTCGGCTCATGTGATTTGCACGATAGGGGGTCGTAGTTGTGTTCCTTTTAATCACAGATCGTAATCTGTTGATGAAAATTTCCTTTTGCATCCTGCCCCTATCGGGATTCGAACCCAGTGCCTCCCGATCCAAACGCCAAAGCTTTAACCACTGTGCCATTTGGTCGGGGAGGGTTGTTTACTTACTGTAAGGAGGGTTGCCGAGTTACTTTGAGTCCCGTAGGTTTTGTCGAAGCCCCTCACGATGGAGTGCTTATTTAAAGTGAATCCCCATGTCTCTCAATATGAGGTGTTTGTTTATCGAAAGTCCATTTTTCCCTCACGATGGGGTGCTTGTTTAACGTGAGCTATCGCTTGCCTCTCAGGATGACGTATTTGTTTAACGTGACTTGCCTAATCTTGATATCACGCTGAGCCAAACCACTTTATAACCGTTCCCAATATAAAAATCGATTTGAATTTTTAACCAGAGCTGCTCAATATGCCACCGTGTCGAATATACTACATTCTATTACTGGCCTTCGATACACAAAGACTTACTCAGACGATTCGATCCCTTTGGATATTATACACAGTTTATACAACGATCTAAACCATCAGCTCTGTTCACAACATTGAAATTTGTTTGAAATTAAAAGTAGATTTAGTTAAAGCGATCTTGCTTCTAATAGAGTACATTCCGAGTACATTCTTTACTCTATATCTATCAAATCTGTCTAATATACGAGCAATGTATGTTTATATTTGATTCAAGGGTCTTGGAAGCGGCTCGAACAATTTTCATAAAAATTTCTGAGTCTTCGAGTACCAGGAGGCTTGATTTCGGAAAAATTCGTATATAGAGGTTTCTTTTTGGCCTCTGTTCCTATTTTTCATTTTCAGTTCAAACGATTTTGATGAATATTGCTGAGGGTTTTTTTTAGTGTACCAGAAATCGATTGCAACGGATATCCATTTCTGAAAATTCGTTTAGATGGTCAACCAGTCGAGCTCGTGTTGCGAATTTAAATAATTTTTATTTGTCTCTCTCGATTTTGATCAAAATCGTTGGCTGTTGTTTTCCAGTACCAGGAATCGATTGTGATGAGTCCTGATTTTGGGAAAATTCGAGGCTTTCATTTTTTGGAGAAAATTGATAAAAGAGTTTTCGAGAGCCAGAAATCAATTGTGGTTCTTCGGTGGATGTCGGATTTGTTTTTTTGAATTTTTTGCATCACATTGCAACATGCTGCGTCTTGTATTTATTGTTAATTCGTTGATGTTTTGCTATGTGGCTGCGTGACTGCAAAATCGGTTTATCTATATTTTGTGCTAATTGTTTCGGAAATTCCTTTTTTTAAGTGTGAGGAATCAAGAGCGATCAATTTTAATTTCGGGAAAATTTATTTAAGAGGTCCTCTGGTGGGATCTGTGTTCTTTTTTACCTACTTCTTTTCAGGTCAATCGATTTTAATTAAAAAAGGATTGAGTTTTCGAGCACTAGAAATCGATTGCAATATCGCTCATTGTGGAATTCTAAATTCGGGATAGGAAGGGTTTTTCAGATAAGGTAGTCCTGTTTGGCACATTAGAACTTAGAAATTTCTCAGTTGTTCTGGATGAAATCCAAATTATATAATGGCCTGAACCTTGAAAATTTCAATTTAAAAGGACCCAAGCTATTTCTTAACTGATTTTGATAAAATTCCGAAACATAGGATTCAAAAATGAGCTTCGGCCGTTATTCTGGAAAATGAGTAAATTGGATGGAATGAAGACCTTTCTCAAACGCATAGAATTATTGGTTGGTGCTATGAAAATATTCAATTTGATTGGAACAACACCGCGGACTCTGTTAATTGACCTTTTTGTTTGTTGTTTAGTTACGTTCCAATTTTTTTATGAGTAAGGTTGTCGAACAAAATTTGGTCGTCCGATTAAATCTAATAGATCGTGCTAATAGGTCGTGAACGAACGTTTTGAAAATCCACCGTTATGAATAGCATTTCTGTCACACATAAATGGTAGCTTGGGATATTTTATTCCTGAACTAATCGATTGCTGTTAGGTTATGGTCAAAAATAGCCTTACCAAAAAATGATTTAGTTGAGATACTGAATGAGGCTACAGACTTATAACAAAAGAAGGACTTACTGATATTAAATCAAAGGTAACATCTCGTTGTGAGCACGAACACGATTTTAATAAAATCAAATTAAATTACAAAACAATTATTACGTATCTAATAAATGGAAATCGGACCTGCAATTCAGTTTTTATGGATGAGTACATGATGGCGCATGCAGGATATATAGGACTCGTGGTTATCCTTAGTGAATGTTCTAAAGTATATCTTCTGGGTGATAAAAACCAAATACCACAAATTGACAGATTACATCGTCACAATGGCATTCGTTACAAAGACGGAATACTCGAATATGACGGATAGATGCCCAGCTGATGTTACTTCCGCCCTAACGGAATACTACCCTAACATTAGTAGTACGAACACCGTGCAAATCTCAATCAAACATTGTCGTCGATGCCAATGTTAGATAACGCATTCTATCTAACTTTTACAAAAGCTGATAAACAATTAATCTCCCAGCTTAAGATAGCAGAATCTAGTAAAGCCATAACGATCCACGAAGCACAAGGACTAACCTCACCAAATGTGATATGTATAAGACTCAATTCTCAACCACTTGAGCTGTTCGATAGTGTATCGCATGCCATAGTTGCTATTTCAAGACACACACAGTCATTTAAATATTTTTCACCAGTGGCTATTGATAGACTACACTCACTTTCAATGACAACTCGAACCTATAACTATCAAAACGTAAACAAAATGGCATTAAAGCCATTTGCTTGGAAAAATAGTGCTACAAATTCGGAATGTGATCATGATACCCCAGCCTTGTCATATCCACAAAAAACTATTAAACAGACATTTTACTTTCAAAGTGTAAATAAAATGTCCTCAAAGGCCGCTCAATTTCATAATTTTGTTTTAAAAACCTCTTTCCGGTTTATATCATCTGTGAAACAGCATTAAACGATAAAATTTTGAGTTCGGAATTCTTACCTAGTCAATATGTGGCTTATAGATGTGATCGCTCATCCCAAACAAGCATAAAAAATCTTGTGGCAGAGAACTCATAGCCGTCGATACAACACTACCTAATGAATTGGTAGACGACGAATCCATCGATCGAGCACGTGGCGTGTATTCCACCTGATTCGAATACATCATCGTATACCAAGTGTTGCGACACAATTATGAAAATTACCAATACAGCCGATCTATCAGGCATAATTTTAATAACTGGGGACTTCAATCTCTCACACATTAATTGGACTTATGATGAAGAAACCAACCAGATTATGCTTGTAAACGTGAATTCGGATAATGAGTACCTATTCGTCGACACCATATTTGACCAAATTTCAGCCAAATCTGCGAATTAAAAAATGGACGATACCGAACCTTGGACCTTATTTTTTTTACTAATGAACCAGTTTTATTAAAAACAGAAGAATCGCCAGCACCTTTCGTAATTAATGATATTCACCACAAAGCAATAGAAATAATATTGGAATCCAATGTGAATAACAGGTTCCAAAATTACCAAAACCGGAAACCATATTACAACTTTAGAAAGGCCAATTCGAATAACTTACAACAATATTTTGAGCAACTAAATTGGGATACCGAGTTTAACAGCAATGACATAGATGTAAAAATATAGATGTAAGCCGAACAAATATCCTCCATGGTATGATGATCAACTTATCAGACTTAAAAACAAAAAAGACGACGCCTATAAAGAAAACTTCAAACTATGTTCCCAGGATAGTAAACAGAAATTTACTTCATATAACTGAAATTTTGAATCTTATCTTGAACTGAGATACAGAAGCTTTAGTCGCAATCTAACGGATAAAATAAAAGGCGATCACAGACATTTTTGGATTTTTTTTAAAACCAAACGCGAAACTGATGGTTACCCAGCCTGGATGGAGTTTAATGATCAAAAGTCTTGTGATCCACAGATCATAAGCAACATGCTTGCTGAGTTTTTCCATATTTACTCCACACATCGTGCCAGAAGACATCCAGCGAGCATTGGTAGAATACGGAGATGGATGTGGCCCTGATGATATTCCGGCTTCATTTTTAAAAAATTCTAAAAATTTGGCAATTACTCTAAGCATTTCATTCAATCAGTCATTAAAATTGGCAACTTTTCCACAAAAGTGAAAAATAACTAGAGTATCGCCTATTTTCAAAACTGGATCTAGAACTGATGTTTCTTGTATCTACAAATCTCATAGAATTTACTAGCTATTCTACATATAAAGAAATTGAGACGAACAAACAAGTTGACGTAATACACACCGACTTTGCAAAAGCTTTCGACTCCATCAGCCATTGTAAAACTTTGGAACACATTTTCAAGTTAGGATTTTCCGATTAGAAGGTAAAACGTCGAATAGAATACAAGCAACCTCTGGTGTACCACAAGGCTCTCACGTTGGCCCATGGATTTTCACAATCGTCATTAATGGTATTACTGAAGTAATAAAGCATTCCAAAATCCTGATGTTCGCAGAAGACCTCAAAATCTACAAAGCCATCAAGTCAGTCGACGATGCCAATAAACTACAGGAAGATATTGACAACCTAGCGGTTTACTCCTTCATGTAGTAGTTGAAAGTAAAGCCCTAGGGGTTACTTTCGTTGAAAATATGAGCTTTACTAAGCACATTGAGCTGTACATCGCTAGAGCGAACTCCATGCTCGGTTTTGTCAAATGTTGGACGGGTGACATTTTTGATGTGGAAACAATTAAGATCCTGTATTGTGCGTGCGTTCGATCCCAGCTGGAATATGCTGTAAATGTGTGGTGTCCGTTCTACGAAGATCATATTCAAAGTATTGAGAAAATTCGAAAGAAATTTATACGCTACTTGTCGGATGAGTTTATGATCATGATCTACCATACCACGTAAACACACAGCAACAACCACCATATTTGACCGAGTATAAGACATACAACTTGACAACTCTACATTTATTGGTAATCTCCTACTGGGCCTAATCGAAGCATCGGATGTGCTAAAGTCAATTAAAATAAAGGTTCCAGGTAGACAACTTAGAGACCATGACTTCCTCCACTTAGATAGACAAGACCAATTATGGCGAAAATGAACCAGTGAAGATGATGTGTAAAAGTTTCAATAGAATTAACTGTTTAATTGATTTTTGGTTAACTAACGATAATTTTAAAAGTAGGTTAAGGCAATTTTATGCTGCTCAGTGATTTTTATTGTTACTTTACTTTTATATTTCAAATTTTCAAATCCAACGCCAGTAGATATCCAGACCAGTAGATCTCACACTACTACTGACGGATAACATTTTTCTTGAAATTTGGTGAAATATTTTTCCATACTTTTAAACACTAGTCACTAATGAATCATTCCCGTTGTACAAAGATTGGTTAAATTGCAACAACCTACGCGAGATAGCTTTACTGAACACACAGACTACTGGTCAAATTTGTCGGATACAGGTTTGGCGAGTCCAACAGACGACATCTCAGGGCCTTGCTGTCACTGAACTGCACAAATTAATTCATGCGACGAATTCGGTTCAATATAAAGTCATGTCAATGGATCACGAGTTAAGTAATGATCTTCATGAAACGGACATCATATAGGTTTCCTAAAATCATCTAGTTGAGATGGTTGGGTTCTCAGATGGTTCTCAGTTATCCATGTTCTCCGATCAGGAAACCAAACAACTAAGCTGACCGATGTGAAATTTCTGAATCTTTTTTATCAAAATTAATTTTTTGGACAAAATATAGATTTTAGACAGTAATTGGCCCGCGGGTACATCTCTTAAAACTGTAAATATAAAAATAATTGTTTGCGAAAACGACCAAATTGCATACATTCTAGAATTAAAATCATCTCATGATTGATTGGTGGTGTTTGATTTCCATAATGTATGCCATTTTTAACCTATATAGCCGCTATGGGAGCCAATCTCTGACTAATTTGCCATAAGTTACAAATTATTCCTAATGATTAAAATTATTTCTGAAAAGATGAATATGAAACACAAGAATTTGGTCTTTGTTGCAAACAAAATTTATTTTGTATTTACGCTTTTAAGAGACAGATCGACACGCGGTCAAATATTTTTCTCTAATCTATATTTTGTCCATAAAACTTAATTTTGGGCACTCGCATGGATTGCTGTCCAAATTTATAAAAATGTCCGATAATTTAAAACTCCCTAAACTTCACAGCAACACAAAGCAGGGATGCCAACCGACACCAAAGAAAATAGAAATTTCTAGCTATGTACATTGCCTAAACCTTCAGAACGATCCGCGAACGCAGCATTCATTAAATGAAAGGATTCTTACCGAATGGGGCAGTGATGGTTATATTTCCCCATGAGATTAATAAAATATCGCTTCCTCAATATTTTGGAGGATTAAATTCATTTGTCTCATCTCCAAAAAGGCGTCTGAAAATTCATCTAAAATAATTACAGCAGAAAAATGGTATCACTATATAGTTAGATGCATGAGAGCGCCTGCGTAAGATAACCGCATAAGGATGCTCATTAATCATTTATTATCTCCGTCTGTATAAATAGGCCTGACTTAGGAATTGATTTTTATTGATTGATACAAGTTTGATGAAATATTTTTTACTTTTATTATTGATGAGGTTTCATAAAAATAAAAATTATCCGATCCTTTTGCATGAGAACCAGAATAACCCGATAGTCATTTATAACAAAAAATGATTTCTGTATAAATGGATGTAATTTAGATTAGTTGTTGTGATAACACTTTGTACATAGATTTCCTTTTTAGATTAGACAGCTTGATATAATATTCAGTACGTTAAAAATGTTAAATGGTTTGTTTGTTTTCCCTAAAAGGATTCATCATAAATATTTTCAGTTGCTACTCGGGAAAAGGATATTGCTGTCAGTTGTGGTAAAAACGGATCTGACAAGCATGTCTTGGAACATATATATATAGTGATGATTACGCAACAAAAAATTTATTAAATACGGAAATTAAATCCAGAAAAATGATTCGACACCTCTGAACCGAGAAATAAATCACCCAAAAGGCTAAAAATTTGCCGCCAACTTAATTATTTTACATCAAAACTAAACTGCAATCTAACGTCCAATAATGAATAGCCACCATATCCAACCGCGTTATCTTATCCATAAGCAATAAATCTTTATAATTTTTTTTATTATATTTCTTACTACACGATCGGCCTCTTCTTTTGATTATTCCACATTATCATCTTATAATTATATTCGTTTGGTGTACAGATAGGTGTCCCTAATAAAAAAGTGTGTTGTAATCCAATAAAATTATATGATTTTTAATTCAAAATAATTAAGGATCCTCTCTCTCTATATATAAAGGACGATCCTGATATCTATAATTTGACCATTATACTGAACTAGATAAGTAATAACCACACCACTATTAAATTATATGATATCCTTCGAAAACCAAAAACCAAAAAAAATTGTAAGGATTCGGTTCAAGAGATAAAATTTGTATAAAAAAAATCGGTAGAAGCTGAACGAATTCAAATTAAGAGAATCTCGTCGATCCCGATGATGATAAATCGAAATGAATGAAATTTGCGTTATCTCCTTAGTTTTTAGTTTTTGTTACTAATTTAAGTCGTTACACAGTGACCGGCCGTGAAAGGGTATCTATATATATTTTTTTGTTTTAAGGATTAAAAAAATACGTCTTTGCGGCGGAGGTGTGGTAATTGTAACCCCGTGCGGAGCTCTATATCGGTACTATTAAAAACTATAACCGATCCTTTTTCTTATTTTTTTTTATTTTAAAATTAGTTGAAATTAGGGCGATTCGATTCGGGAAAGGCACGGGCATTTTATCAAAATCCATTTGGTTTTTGTTTTAATTAGAGAGAACGGTAGCGCAATTAAATGTACTCTCGTTCGTGTAGCAGTAGATCGAATTTTTGATCCAAATTTAATAAATTCTTTGTGTAAGGATTATATTATTAGTTTCTTTTAATTTGTAAGACGATCCTTAAAATCAATAAAAATACAGAAAAAACTACCTGCGATCATAGACAAGAATTTTTGTGAAAAAACCGTGTGATCTTTATTAGAAGTTTAATTTTATGTTTCGTCTCTAAATTGGAAATTTATGTTTTCCTTTATTTTTGGTTAAGACTGCGAGGTGAATATTTTACATCTTACATGGTTATGAGTTTACAAGTGCTTATTACTATTATGGGCGATATTGTTTAGTATTATTAAACTATTGAGATCGCGTCTATGTATATTTGGGAAAGGTTCAAAGAGTGCCGTTAAGAAAATTATAAGTTAAGTCAATTGTAAAAAATATTTGTAAAGATCCAGCCTTAAGGATTAACTTGCTGGTACAAGACTGTGCGCTCGCCTAAATAATGAGTGCTTTTTAGTCGTACATTATACCTCAATTTTTTTGCACGGGACCGCTAGATGAATTCTTAAGCGATGTTTTGGTGCAATCCATGAAACTAGCATAACTTATGGGAAACCAGCCTTATACTTTTGACAATTGTAAGAAACTTATTGTATTTTTGACAGCGAACAAGAACACGCTGAACTTTTCTTGTTCAATTCAACAATTCAGCAGGTTCAGCAGGCGGCCCAGTTCATGGCAACGAATAAATCGAATTAAAAATTAAAATTTTGGAAGTTCATGCGAGTGTTGTGATATTGTTGAGTAGCGTCGAGAACGGAATAGTGCGTTAATAACAATTTCATCATTTTGTGAAAAGAGGAATTCGGAAGACGACGATAAATGTGAATTTTTTTCTTTGGCATCGAAATCAAAGTGAAAGGCGATCGGGTGATTGATTCACTTGATCATTGATAAATTGGATGGTGGTTGAAATTGTCTAACACGAAAATTCGACGTAGTGGATGGCACCGATCAAAACCCAACGATTGCGGTGAATATTACGACATGGAAACAGAATGATTCCAAGGCAAGATGTGCAACCTCGACGACGTACAAAACAACAAATTGTTGCAAATAATAAATTGTGGATTCAAAGACGTATGATCGATGTGCTGTATGTGTCGGTAATTCATATGAATTTATTTTCGTCGGGAAAGTCATGAATCATGGCTGTCGATTGCAATCGACTGAAGAATGTAAAGATTTAATGAAGTGGGAGTTCGATTAAATAATGAAATCGATTTCGTGAACGAGGATGTTGCGTGTGAAACTGGCTTCTACGGAAAGCATCATCGTGGAAAATATAAAATACGTGAACAGCCAAAGGAATTTGACAAAATTATTCATGCAGACATTTGTGGATCAATGCAAACGAATTCGATTGGCTTTTAAAGGCCACGGTAACGAGAATGCAGCAAGAGAACCGACACAAGGTGCGCAGCCAGCTGTACCGTATACGCCGGAGTAGAATGGTTGTGTGGAATCTGCGCGAACAATGATTCATACGAAGCAAATAGACTACTAGCTGTCAATATGGCAGTGCATGTACTGAATTGAACGGGAACGAGTACAGTGCCTGAGAAATCACCGTATGAACTGTGGCACGGTAATAAGGTGAAAATTGATCATTTGCAAATTTTCGGATCAGAGGTGCTCATGTATATTCTAAAGGAAAAACGACAAGAACTGGATCCAAAGTGTGTGTTCGTCAGATATGACAATCATTCGAAATCGTATCGAGTGTGGTATTCGGAGACAAACAAAATAGTGATAGCTCGGGACGTCAGCAGAGGAATATCATTGAAAGATATTTACAATCGAAACAACATTATTAAACGGCGCGCGAATGAATTACCAATTACCGTGTTGACAATCAGCGACGAATCAGGGGCATACGAACAGGCAATGAACGAGGAGTACGACTCGCTCATCAAAAATAATACGTGGAACTTGGTCAATTCACCAATAGATCAAAAGGTGATTGATCGATACAAAGCATGATTGGTAGTGCGGGGCTTCACACAAGAGTACGACATCGATTACACAGAAACGTTTCGCCCTATTCACGAGCATGTACGGATTGAAACGAGCGTCGTGCTGTTGGAACAAAAAGTTCTTACCACTCATTAAAAAACTTGACTTTGTGGCCGCAGTGAATCGAATTTATGTGTTTTTCAGTGTAATGGGAAGAATGGAAATGATTGAACCGGTGAAGCTTGGAGCTTGAAATCGAGCAACGACCAAATGGATTGATTCATGTGAATCAGTGTAGGTGCAAAAAGTACTCAACCGATTTGGCATGGCGGAATGCAATGAAGTGGCAGAAGCTTGGCCATTTTCAAGTGAGGTCACCGTTAGTTTAAAGTATTAGCCGTGGCAACGTAACGAGACATCAGTTTAGCAGTTAGCAATGCAAGTTGAAATCAGCGGCAATGTTCATGGGAATTCGATTTGAAAGTGACATCAATTTGAGTCTGTGTGGCTACAGTAATACTGGTTATGCTGGAGACATCGAAACCAAGCGATCGAACTGCTTTTCATTTTTTTGATCGCCCAGCTAAGTACTACAGTACAGAGAAAATTATATAAAATTTCGCACTTAGCTATTGTTGGTCAATGCATTATAGAGGAAATTTCTTCCCTAAGACCAGTCAGGTTACTACGCGAATTCGATCAGAGATACCAAGAGAAGGGTGAAAGTTTCTTTATGTACTTAGCTCAAGTAGAGCTGCTTTACCAAAATTTGGTCGAACCAATTCCAGAACAAGGCGAAAGACTATTATTCGACATTTTGATCCGTCTTACTAAGGAAACTTTCCCGATAAAAAAAAATTAGATCTATCAATCTCTCGGGAATCCAACCCAAAACGTCCCAATCGTAAAATAGGATAAATAATAAAAAAGCTACAGCTTGACTGATGGTAAAACTGATGAGACGAAGAAGTTCGATTCATCAACGGAATTAGAAAATTCTAAAATTGTGAATAAACCTCTGAACCCTTTGATGAAATGTTGGAACTGTAGTAAAGATGGTCAATCATATTATCAATGTAAGACGCCAAAAACAAACATTTTTTGTTTTAGTTGTGGAAAGAATGGATTAATTTCCTGACTTTGACCGAATTGTGTTCCACCGGAGGAAAAAAAACAGTTAATATGGTTGGTACTAGGAGTCAGCTAACTCATGGATCTATGACGACTGAATCTATTTTTTATTTTTTCCAATAGTTTCAATTCCATAAATAACTTTACAACCGACGGCCGACCATGCATTGATGTAAGCATTTTAGACTTTGAAATTGAGGGGATCTGCTGGATTCTGGTGCAGCTGATCCATTTTCGACAAAACAGTAATATAATTAATAAAATTCTTTCATTAAAAATTACAACTGATAGAACCAAACCTGACACAAGAAATTATGTTATGTAAAGTGCAACTAACACAAAGAACATTCGCGACAGTTCGTCTACGTCGCTTGAAACACGGCCAAACAGTCGCTCGAATGGTTGACACTGAAGCTGATTTTTTGAAAGCAAACTTTGATGCGACGAGGTCCATTTACACTCTCTGGCAGTGTTAATAAGCAAAATTGCCATATTTGGGGAACGGAAAATCCACACGAGATTCATAAAACGCCATTGCATGACCGAAAAGTGACTGGTTGGACCGGCGTTTGCGCCAAAACCATCATTGGGCCATATTTTTTCAGAGAAAATGAAACAGTTAATGGAAATCGATATCGGTGGATGTTGGCTCATTATGTCTGCCCGCAAATGCGTGAAAACAGTCTTGACGGTTACTGGTTTCAACAAAACGGTGCGACATGCCATACTGAAAATCAAACAATTCAGTTTCTGCAACGAAAATTCCCTGGACGTGCAGAAACCATTGCTATACCGCCCGAGATGCTCGAAAATGTATTGGAAAACGGAGCAAAAAACACACTTTGCTTTGGCCAATAAAGACGGCCACTTAATTGATGTTGTATTCAAAAACTAGTCCAAATAACTTGCAAAGGACCAAACTGAATAAAAATGCCTCACACGAGTATATAGAAATCGGTTGTTTTTTCAAAGTTATTCAATATTTACGTACCGACATAAAAAATGGTGTACCAATTACAACATCAGCAGTTCCTATTTCTCACATTCAATCAATCAACAGCAATTTTACATCTACAATACCAGACCAGTAGTTCCTTTATCCGATAATAATTCTGGTAATCCTGAAAATATCAGTAACATCAGTCCCCTATGCTGACCCAGAGTCTAAACATAAATAAGAACATATTGTTTCCAGGCTTGATATCTCTACGACAAACACAGAAATTCTGGCACACGTTAATTCCATTTTGAATCTGCCTGATTGACCCGAATAATGGTCATGTTTTCTACTTTAGAGTGGCGGTTCTGGAAACTATGTTTGACTTACTACTTTGCAATAATTTGTTGATCTCCAGGCTAAGAATAATCATACACAAACAAACGCAAACCAAAAATATTAATTATTTGTGCCTTTATTACCAGAATGTAAGGGAACTTCGAACAAAATCCCACAGTGATGATTGTGTATTGAACGGTAGGGGCGTTCTTATTGCGGTGCATGGTAATCCCGAATACCGACAATATTGATATTGCCCAATAGTCATGCGGATAAGTATCAGCTTATCGTAGATGCTGTCGATATCGTTTTCGATGGCACGGATATTTTCGATGACCTTTTTGTTGCTGGCGATTTTAACCTTCCCTATCTTATTTAGACACATACCGTGGATAATACCCATTATAATGCCGCGCAGAAGGAACTTTGAATACTGATAATTTTTTAAATTCTGGTTTGATACAAATCAGTAACGTCATAAACAATTTAAACATGCAGCTTGACTTAGTGTTTACTTGCAATGCCAATAATTGCAGAGTTGCGGAAACAAATTTGGTTACAGTAGAGTTGACCTTTAATATGGTAATCTTGAAAATCATTTTTCCAGTGCACAATATAGAGTTAACGTGAAATGTAAAACTTCACCTAGTTTTAATTTTTGTAAGGCCGTTATTAAGAAGCTTAACAAGTTATTAGCTGCACCGATTTTAAAACCATTCTTGACAATAATCACAACCTGGAAACAAAAAGCACCCAATTTGTATTCCGTGATCTTTAAATGCTTTTAACAGTCCGTTCCTTATGCGCTGTACGAGGAAATAAACTGGCAGTTCCTCCATGTGTTCCACATCAGGGGATTGCTTTTACTGCGTAATCAAACACATAAATAGAAATTGGAAAACATTCTTAAAGTCGAGATTGGAATGAACTCTACAATGATTACATTGGTATTATGTAGTCAGAAATAATCGCTGACCCAAAGCGTTTGGCAATTCATACATTTCAGTGATCATTGTTCTGGTGATCTCAAAATCATTACTGACTTGTTCACAATTTTTTTTTAAATACGACATTGAACCCGATATAAACTACTTCAGTTACATGAGTAACAGCGCTCAAACATCTCTGGTCTCTATTCAAATTGATTGTGATATCGTTTGCCTTCTATCGTTTTGAAAAATTGTGTTGGTAACAGCTCAACTACTTACAACTCTTTTCCAAAACTCAAGCTCGCACGGATAATTTTCAATATGGAAAGACTCTTTTATAGTTCCGATCCATAAGAAGCGATGTAAATCGGATGTCTCTAATTAGCATGACTTTCTTAGAGGACGGTTAAACCAATTTTACCGAATATGCATTTTGTATTTTGATCGTTATGGGACTTAGGGGTAATTTGTGACCGTAAGCTGTACTTTACTTGGCTCTGTGTCAAACGATCTAAAGAATTTTTGAACCTCTATGTTGTGAGGTCCTTTGTTCGGAATTTGCTTGAGTATGCTAGTCAGGTTTGGTCCCTATACCATGAAGCGCACATACGACGAATTGAGTGACATTTGTAACTTGTAGTAACTGACGATCTGTCGGTGGGGTAGATTCTTCAGCTCTACTTGCAAAGATAATTCTGAATGTAAACGCTCGTGTTTTGAGAAAACGACAACAAGAATGCTGCGCGAGAATAATAAACATTTTGAATTTTTTGACAGCAAAATCGCTTTTAAAAAAATATTATTAACGGTTGGTATATAGACCAATAAACTTAAAAGAGTTTTGTTGAAAATTGCGCTGATTACTGGAAACCATAGCACAGAACAAGTGACAACACATTAGTTCAAAAGACAATCCAGCTGATGCTATTACAAGACGAGAAAAACTGCAAGAATTATTAGAGGCATAACTCTGATGGTATGGTCGTCATTTTCGAAGCGAAGCGAATCCAATTGACCAAAATTGAAGTCATGAAGAGCAGAGGGTACTCGTAGTTCCAACACTACTTTCAAGGCTCCTCATCCTGGGGTACTCAGAGGGCTTCGGCTATCCCTGTGTACACCTAGGTAACCACTACCCAAGTAGCCGCGTCCTCGTCACGGGGGCGGGTGTTGCTTCGTCAGTAGCAAAGTGCTCTCGGAGACCAAATGCCAGTGGTATAAATTGGCTAAAACAAACAATGAGTACAACAAATACGGAAAGTAGGCAGGCCTAACAGATTCTGGGGTGAACCAATCATTGTTTAACCCATTTGGACGAAGTTCCAAATTATCTAGATCACCAAGATCTTCATCTGGAAATATATTTCAGTACGAGATGGAAAGTGCCAAACTCCGTGAAAACTAAGAGAAATAAAGGAATTTACAAATAAATTGAAAGAAGAATTTACAATTTCAAAGAAAGAGAACGAAGAACTCAAAAAATCAGTTGAAACACGTACAGAACTTGGGACGAGACCTAGCCCTGCAACCAGAAATGGCAGTAACTTCGCATGAAAAAGTGGAAAATGTGTATAATATCAAGGCAACACTTAACATGAGAGTTAAAATAGAGCCATTGATAAAAATGGCGGTCAAGGTTTTAATCATACGCAGGAATATTGCCAAAGAGAGACTAGATGCGTGAAATGTGTCGGAAAGCACCATGCTCAAGTATGCCCGGTCAGTAAAAATATTGCTGCAAAATGTGTTAATTGTAATAAGCCACATCCCGCAAACTACCGGGGATGTGAAATAGCTAAGGCGCTACAAAGAATAAGAAATAAAACGATAAAACAAAGTCCAGGAATATCGGAAAAAAATTATCAAACTTTCGCCAAAGAGGAACCAAAATCTCATGCTAGTAAAAGCATCGAAGTACTTAACATTCATCTAGCTAAACAAGAGTAATGCCTCCAATCTCTAAGAAAAGGTTAGATAAGCAAGACTCTCTAAATGAAATGAAATCCATGTTCTATTAAAATGATGAAACCTGGAATGCAAATGGGCTAATGCAACATACAGCTGTTACCACGCCATTCATCCTGCAGGAAGGGCAAGAGGAGGATCGTCGGTGGTTAAAATTTAAGAGGAATTTTTGCAAGTAGTCATTGCCAATATATTACCAGCCCAAGACATAATTTAAGTAAAGAAGACTATTACACATAATTTAAATCAGTTGGATTCACAAGTTTCATAATCGGAGATGATTTTAATGGAAAAATACCTACTGGGGATCAAGAGTAACCACTAAAAAAGGAAGAGAGATTTTTTTGCAGGGGGAAGACTATGCAGTAGCGATTTTCATTCTGGAGATCAACCAACTTATTCGCCTACGGATAGAAACAAAATACACGATATCATTGACTTCTTTATCACCAAAGGTATAGACGAAAACTACATATACCTAGAAAATAGCGAGGGGATTATCTCGGATCACGCGCCTGTTATTTTGACAATCATTGCAACGATTGTTAAGAAATGGGAGAAAGTCCAGAAACTTGTTGAGGATAATATTGATCTTCAGATGCCGATTAAAACCTTGATACATCTAGAAGAATAACTAGAACAACTCAAGAACAGTATACAAGAAGCGGAAATGCTATTTATTCTCTGAAAGTTAGGAACCTGGTTGCAGCAAAACGAAAATCAAGAAAGGCCTAGAATAAACTAAAGTTGCTAATTAAAGAAATCAAAAGCGAATCCATTAATAAATACTTGAATGGCCTTACTGGGAGAAAAGATACCGATCATTCCCTTTGAAAAGTGACAAAAAATTTAAAACGACCTAAACTTCAAATTCCACCAGTTAAAAATGAAGATGGCGCATGGGCTATAAGTGCAAAGCAAAAAGCATCGTTGTTTGCAACCCACCTCGAGAACACATTCCAGCTTCTAACTAAGAAATCTCCAGAATATGACTTAATTACAGAACAAATAGTGAAAGCTCTTCCTGAAAAAGGACTACGTAAACTACTCCAAATAATTAACGCAGTGTTAAGAATTAAACACGTTCCGAATCTTCCATTGGTCGCAGAAGTAATTATGTTACCTGAACCAAATAAACCACTTAATGGCAAAAAATTCGTATAGGCCGAATTCCTTACTCCCATTAATTTCAAAAATATTTGAGAAACTACTCCTAAAGAGACTCAAACCAATAATAGCAGAAAGAAATCTTATTCCTCCACATCAATTTGGCTTCAGAGTAAACCATTCAACAATAGAACAAGTACACCGATTTACAAACATAATTGAAGATGTTCTTGAAAAAAAGAAAGTATGTTCAAGGCAGTTTTATGAAATTCTAAAATCTTACATATGTAACCTACACTTTTAAGTTAAATTAGATGGCGAATACTCGGAAATAAAGAAAATATCAGCAGGAGTACCACAAGGTAGCGCTTTGGGACCAATTTTATATGTTATATACACCTCCGATCTGCCAACAATAGAGGAGACTCACATAGCGAAGTTTGCGAATGATACGGCCATCTTAGGAGTTGCTAATAGTATAGAAGAATCCACAAGCAAATTACAAAGAGCTACTAATATTGTCAGTACATGGACCAAAAGATGGCGAATAAAACTTAATACTTAATGAAACAAAATCGGTTCACGTAAACTTTACCAACAAAAAGGTTAAATATCTAGGCATGACTCTAGACGCGAAACTGAAATGGAAAGAGCATGTGAAAAAGATAAAGGAAGAGTTAAACATCAAATACAGAAAGATGGATTGGCTCTTAGGAAGAAATTCTGAGCTAATTCTACATAATAAATTGCTACTACACCGGCAAATCCTAAAACCTGTGTGGACTTACGGTATTCAGTTCTGAGGCTGTACAAAGAAAACCAATGTCAATATCATCCAGTCATTCCAAAGCAAAATCCTTCGAGGAATAGTTAATGCACCGTGGTACATAAGAAATGACAACCTCCATAGAGATCTGAAGATGGATTTCGTCAGTGAAGAAATAAGCAAAGACGCGAGAAAACACGTGCTACGTATTATAGTGACTAAAATGCTGAGATACGTCGTATGTTGGGTGATTCAATCCCAGTAAGACGGCTACGAAGGAAGAAACCACATTATCTACTAGATCCAATCAGGATCGACTAAAAATATAATAAAATTGTAAAGGGGGCTACCCAAAGGGCCAAACAAGAATACAAATTATGAAAGATAGACTAAGATTCAGGACAAGAAAATGAGAGTTCACGAGGATATTTTACGATTTGGTAGCCGTATTCGGAGAAACAAATTTACGAGACAATTACATGCTCCAATAACTGCACCTGAATTGAGTGATACAGAAATAATAATTCTCCGAAGCCTCGGTCAATTAGTTTTAGGCCAGGATAAATTCGTATTGATACTGCTTTTTTTGATAATTTTATCTTTCCAGATTTTACCTCTATACCAAATTGAGGCCATATATTACATTCTCTTGAGCTCCAATAAAACCGATTAACACTTAACCCAATTAAAAAACAATAAATTTCTACTTTTCTAATAGAAATTCTTCCCAATTAATTTACATAATTGATACTAACGTCTACACTCATCTGGTATTTAAGCTCTTTGTCTACTCAGCCGCGGTCTCTATCACATCAAAACAACATAAAACTCATAATTCATAAGTGAAACAGTCATGTAATCGTTTTGTAATTTATTACTTGTGGATCTGACGACGGATTATTACAATACATAATAGGTGGTTAATGATATCATACTGGGCAAGAACCCTAGCAGAGCACAAATACATGCACGTCAAGCACAAGGAGACGTGAGCGACCTAAAGTACTTAACCATATAATACGAAAGGGTTTAATTCGAAAATTATAGACTCGAAGGTTATAAATTAAATTGTGATTTTCTGTTATGAACACGAACAAATTTATTTCGGTTTTTAATTAAAGCCCCATCATAACCGCATTATTATATTGGGACTCGATGAGTGGTCGAGGTATCTCTTAACAATAACAACAACAACAACGAAATAATAAATCAATAAAAGACATCATGAGCATTAAAGAGATTACACATTTCGATAAAAACATCATCATCATGTTTTGTGAAAAGCATTAAACATTTTTACGACGAGATCCTTTTACTTTCAAAAAATACCCCGAAAATTTACATATTCTTATGTCAATCATTTTATAATACTCGTATGTGTGTGCTTGTGGTGGCTCGACTATCCGAAAGGAATTGTTACATGTCATCGCATTGATTTTAATTTTTCAAAATTTTCATTTCATTTGAATTTGTGTTTTTAGGTCCAAATACTCAAGACGAGGACGAAACATTTTTACTTTTATTTTGTCTTGCGGATGATCGTCGAATTATAATAACAATAACCTACATGGATATATTATTTTAAGATGTTAGGAGATAAAACAAATTTTTGTTTTTGTTTTGGCTGCAAACAAAAATATGATAAGATGAAAGATTTCAAATTTCAATTGAATGTGTCTTGTAGATGTTCTTATAATAATTTATTTTAAGATAAATGATTATTTTTATTATTCGTATGGAGATGTGCGCACAGATCGAGAAGACAGATTATTTACAAATTTTAAGAAATGCATCTTCTTAAAAGGTTTCGGTAATACTATATTTTGAACGGTTTTAGCAGGGGCCGAAATATGCTACTCGTTTTTGCTGATTTGTTATCAATGATGGCTGTTGTTTAGGATAGAATATAACGGTAGCTAAGCACTTTAACGCTTTTGTATCATGTTTCGTGGTCAATATACAATTTTTTGAAATTAATTAGGATACAAAATATTTTGGCCATGAGACAAATGACATATAATTAAGTATGAATTGTCATGTCTTGGCATTAAGCTGTCTGGGGCAATCAAGTTGGTGTTTGGGCAAAAGATCACTACGGTAAATGTTGTGTGTCAGGCTACAACACGGATTTTGACCTTTATGTCGGGTCTCCAAGGCTTAGGTAGACGCAAGACGTCCGAAGAAACGGGAACAACATATGGCCTTGGCCATAAGTTCTCGCACTCAAAACGTACCGAAAAAACGGGACACAAGCACTAACAAAAGGCTTTTTTCTCGAATACAATTTCTAGGAAAATGAACACCAGTAAGAATGGTCCCCTCAATCAACTTATAAAACCAGGAAAAGCGCCTGGAAAGCTCTAGCAAAGCTAAATACGATTCTGTTAGTGGAGAGCAACAAGTGTGATACTGCACTTTCCGATTTTATTTCATAAACTTATTACTGGCAGGTTTTATTGTGTTTTTCAATTCTGCTGATATTGCGTCTTCGTGTATTCTAATTAGACTTGTCTGCTTACGTGGATTCATAACACTTTCTTTTTGCTACTTCCTACGTAATGATTCGCAGTTTAACGTAAACGATTGTCTTGTACAACTACAGAACTTTTACGGTCTCATCATAGTTGGCATAACCCCTGGAACACGCCTGTAGAATTCAACACCTGCGTGTGCAAACCAATCTGGGCAAAACATTCAATCTAATTGCTCATCATCCCGTTGATGTGCCAACATTTATTTCTAATTAGAAAACTATGTCTTCCAAATTTCTAGTTACACGTCTGACTACCATAAGAACGATTACCTATCAGTTTGCTGTAACTTTTGTGTTTCCCAGAATTTTGTCGTACTTCTGGAATGGTTAAACAAGGCTCATGAAGCTTCACGATACGGGTTTAATAATTTTTTTTATTCTGAAATCTCGACTTCGACTAATTCGTTGAAATCCAAATAAATAACTAAACCGTAATGATAATATTGAGAGCCATGTGTGACCATTCCGGAACTATCACAAAATTCTGGAAATCACCGTGAAAAATCCAAACATTTAAAAAAATATTAAACCATAATGTTAAACTTCTGGCTCATGTTTAGTAATTCCAGAACTATGACAAAACACTTGAAATCACCATGGATATTGCCAAGTGGCAGATCTAACATAAAAAAAAAAAAAAAATTAAGCCGTCGTACATAATGGCGATAGCGTCCCACGAGGGAGCTAGACAATGGCAACAACAATGGCACATACAACAGCGACAGCAATAACAACAACTGTGGCAGCAACACGTCTGCGAGTAATTTTAATTTTACGTCTAGTTTTTGTCTTTTTGTTGTAAATAAATTTATGGCCTAATTCACAAACTGTATGGAAGCTCTGTAACTGTAAAATTTCCGATATGTACTAAAATGGTATTCATAAAATGTAACGCGGCTCTATAAACGGAAGTTTTGTTCCGTAACTTTGCATCACTATAACTCGAAAATTTGTAATTTTTTGAGACGGGTTTCGCATATATATGTTGCTACTAATAGCATCTCTATACCAACAAAAGTTGAAGTTAATAAAAAATTGTAGTTTTTGAGCTTTTAGATCAAATATATTTGTTTAAGATTTATTACTTCTCTTATATACGCCTAAATGTTGATAATGCAATTCAAACACGTACAGTCGAAACAAATAGTTTGTCTTCGATATACACAGAACAAATATTTTCTGAAGGTATACAAACGAATGACGCCAACTGTACGAATATGTTGTTTGATACCTGTACCATAGAATCTTATCGAATTTGATAGAATATTTTAAAATAAAATATGATTTGGTTACGAATTTATACCATTTTTCAAAATCGGTTCAGCGGCACAAACGATTTTGTGATTCTGTGAACAACACCAACTGATGTACCAACAAATGTAGTTCACATTCGATTTTCTATAGCGTCGGTATCGATCATGCAATTCTCATAACCCAGTGGCGCACATGGTGCAGTGAACATCACCACAATGTCTATACTTTCGTTTTCTTGCGTGGATCATACAACTCGCATGATCCATAATTCAGCGACTCGCATGGTACTGCCAAGACCACATCCATGCCAACTGTGGCTTTCCTCTTACGTTCATCATGCAACACCCATGATCCATGAGTTGGAAAATAAAACCCACCAACCTCCACAGTGACCCCAACCTCCATATCACTTTTGCTTTGCCCACATCAGTTTCTTGACTCGCACATCTTGCGGTCATTCTCAATCGTCTGGCTAAATAATCATTCAACCAATTCCGAAAGATAAGATGTCACAAGCGACGAATATCCTTCGGTATCTCAACAACTAGACACGATCGACACTTTAACAACGAAATTGGAGAAAATTAATCACTCGTGATCGGCAAACTTGTTCCCTAACACTCCGAAAACTACATTTAAAGATTCGGAGCATCGGTCAACCTAACGATCGATTAGGCACATATTGAATAAGAACTACTGCCTAACACTAACAGACCAAACTAATCACTACCGAAAAGATAAATGTCTTTCAGAGGTGATGTTGCGGTTAGAATATTGCAAACCAATATTCTAATCGAACAAACCATGCAAACAGAGCAAATGCATCAACAGATGTAAATAACACGGAAGACGGAAACAACATGACGAGCATTTCAAAACGAAAACAAATGACTCGACAAATACAAGCAAAGAAAAATAAGCAAATTTATTTGGAAACAATAAATTTCTTTTCTAATCAGATCGTTTCGCACAATCAGCCACCCCCTCCCTCCGGACAAGGCGCCGCTAAATTAATTTACAAAAATATAAAACTTCAATAAATTCGATTAGGAATCGAGTCGTACAGCGATTTCAAGTAATTTAAGGACATTTCACTCCAAGCTGATTTTATCACTTCTTTAAGTACTCCAATGCCTTCGAACTGTTTTACTCTATCGTACATTTTTCGTGTTAGCCACCCCAAACGATTTCTATCATGTTCAAATCTGGTGAATATGGGGGCGACGGTAAAATTGCAATATTTTGGTTCCCAATCCCGTTTTTTCGACACGTGCATTATTATTTTCGTTTAGAAAACTATTTTTCAGAATTATTTGTAGGATATTCCAGTCATCCTGCCTGTTGGGAAAACTAAAACAATGGTTCCATAACGCGAAATAGGACGCCAGAGCAGAATGCCGTAGTCATCTGGCCCGTCTAAATACAATTTTTTTTCATCGCTGAGCACCACAGCATGCCTTTCATTATTCCATGACATATATGGGCTCTAGGCTTTGCTTTCTGCAAAGCATTCGGCGTTTTTTTGCTGTTTTTAAACTAAGGTGCTTACCAAACTTAATAAAACGTCGAACAGCATTTATATTTGCCGTTATACCGGTTCTTGCTTTGATTTACTCTACAGAGTATGCGGCATTCGAGGCTTCCTGAACGATAGCACGTTGCGTGAAGGATAGGTTATTGTTGATATTGTCTCCTAAAAGTTGATTAAGAATGGACTAGATACATGATTTCATACATCGATAAGCGTAGACCTTGTACTTGACCATCGAAACGCCACTATATGCTTTTACTATAGCGAAATATTAAAATTAAAAAATCTATGACTACCCCATCGCATAAATATGTTGGCTTCTAGAAAACATTAAGGAAGGTTATGGCACATGGTTATGGCTAAATTAGATTTTCATTTTGAACTTATTTTTCTCTTGAAGTGTAAATTTACACTTTTAGGGCTGTCACAAAGTTTTTTCTCATTTTTAGTTTGTCGGAAACTTCACTATAGTGAATTTAAAGCTTTACTGATATTTCTATTTTTTATCGATGACATTTTTTAAACACGACCCTAAAGCTAGCAGAACCCGTACAGTGGAACATTACACGATAATACGGATAATAATAATGGGCTAATTAAATGCTCTATTAAAAATATTCGGACTCCATCCCTTCCAACTGAAACGAAGGGTTCTGCTAACTTTACAAAAGGTCTGCAGAACCCATATCAAAAAATAATTTAAAAACAATTGGAAAATTAAAGGCTAATTACCACTTCAAAGTTAGCAGAACTCAAATCAAAAATTGAACCAAGACCGAAATTAGAACGCATACCAAGATTAATTCAAATACAAAGTTATTTTAGGCTCATTATGACCTAATCAAATGCCCCATTAAATAATTTTGGACTCCGCTCGTTGTTGGACACACTTCTGGTCAATTTAATTTAAAGCTAGCAGAACGCAAATCAAAAATCGAAGCAAAACCGAAATTATATCGCAAATCTAGATCTATAATAATTTTAGGCTCATAATGACCTAACCACCATCAAAAGACCCATTAAATGATTATTGGTTCCACTCGTTCTTGACCAAATTTCAGGTCATTTAATTTAAATCTAGCAGAACCCAAATCGAAAATCGAACCTTAACTGAAATTAGAACCTGAAATTTGGTCAAGAACGAGTGGAGCCCAAAATTTTGTAATTGCGCATTTGATTAGGCCATAATGAGCCTAAAATTATTTTCATGGTATTAAATCTAGCTTTGCGTTATAATTTCGTCGGTTCTGGTCCGATTTTCGGTTTAGGTTCTGCTAGCGTTAGATCAAATGACCTGAAGTTTGGTCAAGAATAGGTGGAGCCCAAATATTTTAATGGGTCATTTGATTAGGCCTGCATGAGTTTAAAATTATTTGTATGTTGATTGATCTTGTTATGCGTTTTAATTTCAGTTTTGGTCCGATTTTCGATTTGAGTTCTGCTAGCTTTAAATTAAATGACCAGAAGTGTGTCCAATAACGAGTGGAGTCCAAATTTATTTAATGAGGCGTTTGATTAGGTCATAATGAGCCTAAAATTATTTGTATGTTGATTGATTTTATTATGCGTTCTAATTTCAGTTTTGAATAACCTCAAGTTTGGTCAAGAAGGAGTGGAGTTCAACATTTTTAATGGGGGGGGGGGGGGGGGGGAATAAAATTGTTTGTATGTCAATTGTTCTTGATATGCGTTCTAATTTCGGGTTTGGTTCGACTTCCCATTTTGATTCTGCTAGCTTCAAATTAAATGACGTGAAGTTTAGTCAAGAACGAGTGGAGCCCAAAACATTGTAATTGTGCATTTGGTTATGCCATAATGAGCCTAAAACTATTTGTAATGGGTTATCCAATTCGAGGTTGATAAAGTAGAAATCTGTATACCGACATCTGTCAAAGATAAACGTCAAGTACGCTGTCTTTTATTTAGTTGACATTCTGCCATTTAAGAATATGGAGCATTTAACAATCGACCAACGCGTTAAAATTATTAAATCTTATTATAAAAATAGTGATTCTGCCGTATCCACATTTCGCGCTTTACGAGCAGATTATGGTCGTCATAATCGTCCTACAAAGCAAACCATATTGAATACAGTGAATAAATTTGAACAAACTGGATCTGTTACTGATATTGTAAGGTCTGTGCATCATCGAAACATTCGCAATGCTGAAAATATCGCTTCTGTAGCTGAAAGTGTGGAAGAAGACCAAATTTGTCAATTCCTCGTCGAGCTCAACATTTAGGCCTATCTTATGGCTCATTATGGCGCATTTTGCATCTGGATTTGCATCTTCATCCGTATAAAGTCCATTTGACACAAGAGCTAAAGCCTGCTGACCATGGACAACGAAGAACATACGCAAATTGGGTGTTGGAAAAACAGGCCGTCGATGCTGATTTTTCGAACAAAATTTTCTTCAGTGATGAAGCTCATTTTTCGCTTGGTGGATACGTTAATAAGCAAAACTGTAGAATTTGGGGCTCAGAAAATCCACAATTGATTGTAGAGAAGCCATTACACCCGGAAAAAGTCACTGTTTGGTGCGCATTGTGGTCTGGTGGTGTGATTGGGCCGTATTTTTTTGAGAACAACCATGGACGAACCGTTACCGTCAATTCTGAGCGCTATGGCCGCATGTTAACCGATTATTTTTTTACGAAAATCGAAGATTATGATCTTGACGATATGTGGTTCCAGCAGGATGGAGCAACCAGTCACGTAACACGAGCAAATCGAGATCTTTTGCAAGAGAAATTTCCTGGACGTTTGATTTCGCGATTGGCTGATGTCAATTGGCCTCCAAGATCCTGTGATTTAACGCCTTTGGATTTCTTTTTGTGGGGCTACGCGAAAGATCGTGTTTACGCAAACAATCCTCAAACTCTTGACGAATTGAAAACTAATATTCGTAAGGTAATGGCCGAGATACCGCCCGAAATGTGCCGAAAAGTCATTGAAAATTACCGCAAAAGAATCAAGGCCTGTAAGAAGTCCCGTGGAGGACATTTGAATGATATCTTGTTTAACTAAAAATGGCAAGGATCAATCTGTAAAATGAAATAAAAATTACAATACATTCCGAATATTTTGTGTGTTTTTTTTAAGTTTACTTTATCAAGCTTGAATTGGATAACCTTGTATGTCGCGATTGATCTTATTATGCTTTCTAATTTCAGTTTTGGTCTGATTGTCGATTTAGGTTTTGTTAAATTTAAATTAAAAGATCTGAAATTTCGTCAAGAACGAGTGGAGCTCAACAATTTTTAATGGAACAAAAAAAAATAGAAATAAAATTAAAAAAGAAATTGTTTGTATGTCAATTGATCTTGATTTGCGTTCTAGCTTCAAATTAAATGACCAGAAGTTTGGTCAAGAACCAGTGGAATCCAAATTTTTTTTATGGGTTATTTGATCAGACCCCACCTTGAGCCTAAAATTATTTGTATGCCGATTGATCTTGTTATGCATTCTAATTGCGGTTTAAACGGATCCAGTTTTCGATTTGTGTTCTGTTAGCTTTAAATTATATGACCTACAGCTGGGTCAAAAACGAGTGGAGCCCATTATTTTCTAATATTGTATTTGATCAGACTATCTTGAGTCTAAAATTATTTAAATGTTGATTAATCTTGTTGTGCGTTATAATTTCGGTTTTGGTACAATTTTCAATTTGGGTTCTGCTAGCTTTAAGATAAATGAGCTTAAGCTTAATCAAGAACGAGAGGAGCCCAACATTTTTTACCGGCGAATTTAAATATTGGTCTGTTAATGTATCTACGTCTGATTTTTGATTTGGTTTCCGCTAGCTTTGAATTGATAAAGCCTAATGCCTTTTAAGAACGAGCAGAATAGAATACATTTTAATAGGACATTTAAATAGCCTAAAATTATCCTTTAATATTCTTATTGTTTTTAAATCCTTTTTTGATATGGATTCTTCTAACTTTTTCGAACGCGTTTTAGTTGGAAGGGATAGAGCCCAAAATGCAATGCTCTACTGCATAGGTTCTGCTAGCTTTAGAGACGTGGGTTCCATTCACACATAATTTCTAAAAATTAAATTTGGAACACCGTTTAACCAACTTCAGGGCATAGTCTCAAGGACAGCGATAAAAAGCATATCTGCTAAATATATTTAGGCCTAAACAAACGTCGTCTCAGTTTGTTTAAATCGACATTGAAGTTTTATCAAGGCTCAAAATTCAAATCGAATTATTGCGCTTTCAGTGAATAATTAACTCAATATTTGTTCGTCAACGTTTGTTAGGCCACGAATACCAAATTCAATCCAATCCGGTGTAATTCCTGCTAACAAAAAATTTGATTTTTTTATCAAATTTGGCAAGGCTTTTACCCCTTGCCATTTTTCGTGGCGAAAAATCTTAAAAAAAATTTGTTGCTCGTAACTCGAAATTTTTGCTCAATATTGAAAGACCCGATATTTCTGGACGCAGCTCCGTTTGAATTGAATGGAAGCAGTGAATATTTAACTCAATATTTGTACGTCAACGAGGCCCTCTAGGCCACGAATACCAAATTCAATCCAATCCGGTTAAGCTTTTAGGCATATTTTATAACTAAAGCCTTATCACCTCTTCATCGTCCTCTAGTTTTGACTAAATTAAAATAATTATTATTGTTTTTCGGCTCTTCACTATATTTTCGTAAAATGATTACCTTGTCAATTACACAGAGCTTTGCCTAAAACATATTTAAAAAACGATTTCACTAATGATGGATCATCTCAAACAAATTACATATTTATGTACGTATGACGGAGCTACAATGTAATAAATTGATGGGCTCGGACCATATGATTAACATTTTTTGTAAAAACAACAAACTTCTTATCTCTCCGTGTATTAATATGTATAAGTAAAAGAAAATTCACCTCTAATATGATGATAAACCCAACAAAAAATCTTCCAGGTATAATTTTGCACTTGTTGTAATCATTTTAATGAGATGGTGTGTGTGTGTGTGTGTTGTGTATCTCTCTAAATAGTTTCGTACATTTTATTTGAAGTCGGGATACTTTAGGGATATTCTTAATTATACACGGTGCTCCAGTTAATTAGGTGCTATATTTAGAGATCAATAAAACCTTTCTGTGTATACACGTTTTGATGAATGAAATTTACCCGACGTTTTATTGTGCTCGCCTCTTTAGCCTACATAGATATATAGACTTGCACGTGAAACCATTCATTAAGTAAATTACGGAATCTTACCTGCGCGGAATTACAAACAAATTGCTTATCGTAATACACATTCCAAAAAAAAAAAAATATCTTGAATTGAGGACCAAAATGTACGGTATCTATAAATACGTATATTAAGGTCGATTGGTAAATTAAAATGATTTTAAGTGCGCGTAATTATTATCAATATTTACATTACATTATAATTCAATGACAATTGCGCACGCGGCCATATGTGATAAAAATATCAATAAATATAAATAAATAAAAAAAAAAACATTTTAATTCCAATTAATTTATAAGCACCTGGAGAATTACAATAAAATAAAAATTTCCAACATCATCATCCATAATATAACACAATACCAATATCATTGGTTTAATGTTAATCATCATCAATTTGATAGATTAACCCGCATGCATATGACTATTGGACAAAAAAAAAACAAATTCCTTTGTCAACATAAACATTTTGTATCAAGATGGTGCGGTGCATACGCGCGCTTGTCTCGATTTGTGTTGTGTGTCCTTTTCAGAATATTAAAATCATAAAACTATATGCGTAAACAAGACGTGTTGCATGTGGAGCGGTAACCTGAAATCAAGATGTCAAAAATATAAAATGGAATAATAATTATTTACTATTAAAACGAGAAAAACTTTTACTTTTAATTGAGATTTTTTTTTGTTTTGTTTTAATGAAGATCATAAAGGTAGCTACTATGTAGCTGATCACACGAAGTACCGCATTAAATGGTTATGTTTTACGCTTTTGATTTACGAATTATCGCGAGCTTAAATCTTAAGTGACAGAAATTTATGTGGATAATTCTGTTTGTGTTGTGTGTTTACTTCCGTCTTATCGAGGATTGATATTCCACATAAAAAATAAACGCACAAGACATAGGTGTATGAAGTTATCCTTCACTGGGTCAATCGGTTTTTTGAAGACTGTACAGTTTTTGCTTGAAGCAGAATGACAGATTTGTCGTCAGCACCAAACCAGTGAATTTTTGAAATAAAGTGCTGATAATAAAATTGTTGTTTTTCCAGGACCTTTCAATCATGAATGATTTATATGTCAAATGATTTTATTCGAATAAGCTAACTATGACTGCTTTCAGCGCCACAACGGTAGTTTTAAGTACTAACGTGCTCAACATTATTTTATGACATTCTTCAAAATTACTTTAATGATATAAGTCTCGTTTATATTCCATAACAAAGGAATCATTTGCCATCAGCACCTTAACGTAGAATTTGTGAAATAAATTGCTGATAAAAAATCTTCCCTCTTCCAAAATCTTACGCCAAAATTTTGCTAGCTAAATTTGTGAAATTCCTCACCACCTTCTTGATTTGTCACACTTATATATTCTATTATAGATCAATATTTAGGTTCCGGTGCAAAACGGTGAATTTATCAACTAAAACCTTTCATGTATATTATTTGCCATAATTATATCTGAATTGGAACTGTTGGAAGCAACTGTAGCTTTCAATATTATGTTCCTTCAGAAAGTTTTAAGGCATTCTACAACACCTTTTCAATGATATGATTGAATAACTAGCTATTAGCGCCAAATCGGTGAATTTGTATACTAAAGCGCTCAACAGTAATTTTGTGTACTAAGGTTTTCAGAAAAATTTACGACATTCTTCAAGACCTTTTCAACGATATACGACAAGAATATATTCTACAATAAACGAAAAATTATTCACCAGCGCCAAACCGGTGGATTTAAGAACTAAATTGGTATCGTCAAAATCGTTGTCTGATCTAAAACCTTCCAAACGATATAATACACCAGTATGTTAGAATATTGTAAGGTAATAGCGTGGCATTGGATGTTTGCTCTGGGTGAATTACTATGGCAGGTACCCGACCTTCTTGAGGTAGAGATCCCAAAAGATTTTCAGTTCGCAGAATTAAAAAATAAAGAATATTAACAAAAAAAAAATCGAATCGCTACACCGTTCTTTGAGATATCATCGGTACATTCATTCCTCCATCCATTGATCCATTCATCCAGACATCCAGGCGGACGGACAAACTTTTAACATCGGACTGTAAGCTATCCTGATAAAAATGATGAAAAATAATCTAGGTCCAAAACCATTTTTCTCAACATTCTGAAGGTCCCTGATTCCGTCCCCGAGGTCTGTAACCGATGACATCTCAAGAACTTCATATAAGATTCGACTTTTAGCCAATCGTCGTTTATTTTCAATTCGGAGAATTGAAAAGCTTTTCTGATCTCTTCCGCAAGGATATTCCAATACCAAGATATTGCTTTGCATTTCTCCCATTTACCAGAGTGGTATATCGTTTGAAAGGTCTTAGATCAGACAACAATCCCGATATAACTTTAGTACATAAATCCACCGTATTGGCGCTGGTAACTAATTTTTCCTTTATTATTATTAGCGTATTAGTTCACAAATCCACCGTTTTGGCGCTAATAGCTAATTATTAAATCATCATATAATACATACGTGCCGTATATCATTGAAAAGGTCTTGACGAATGCCGTAAATTTGTCTAAAGCACTATATATTCAAACCTATAGGTCTTGTTTGATTTTCTTTGGAAAGTAGAATTACAAGCTCGATCTAGAAGGAAGTAAGTCGAGAAATATTTAAGCTTTTGGAAGGGGTGGCTCTCGAATGGTGTGAGGTTAATGCAGATAGATTTCAGGCCTGAGAAGAAATGGTAGCTGGTTTAAAAGTAAGGTTTCTGTCACAAAATTATGACTACATAATACGACAGGAAATTCTGTAGAGGATGCAGGAACGAGGCGAAACGATTGCCGAAATATAAACGAAGCTAGAAGTAAGAAGATACGACAAAGGCTGTTCGCTGTTGATGCAGCGAATAATAGGCCGCGCCAAGACGTGAAAAAGGGGTAATTTTAAAGGTGTTATGTAATGGAGCACGATGTTGAAATGTCGGGGCGCGATTAATGTATTGAAGTTTTCAAAATTCGAAGCTAGCTTAACGAATGCCAGACAACATGTTAAATAATGGAATTGTCAGGAAGAAGGTCGTCGACATTTTGATTACCCCAAACCCCGAAGCCGTTTATATTGTGAATGTTGCAGGATGAACAGTGTTACTGCTGATCAGTGTAAGAGGGACCATAAGGGTGGCAATTTATTGTCATATGATCGAAGACCTCATTTAAGTTATGAGCAGGGAAACCAGAAGAGAGCAGAATTAGGGATCGTATTGTTCCGTCTACCAATTTTTGAAGGATCCCAAAATATTCTGAAATCCTATCCAGGTTTATCTTTAATGTGAGAACTCAAAGAACACGACCTAACTAAAATGGTAAAACGAGGTAACAACAAAACTAAGCGGTATAAACGGAAACCTTGCATATGAGATTTCGAACATTACCACAGGAAGATTCTGGTAAACTGTTCGAGAGGGTTACAAACGGCCATAAGCTGAAAATTCATGAACATGATATGAATTGTGTCATAAATATAGAGGGTAATAATCATCCGCACATTGAAGTGGAAGACTTGGCCTTTGATGTAACAGGTTTCTCTGATTTGGTTGCAGGTCGCACTATCCTTGGAGATTCTGCAAATAACTGCATTTTAAAAAATCTTGGACTAGAACTAATACCCACTCAAGCTCGTATTAAAACGGCATCACAGTCTTCGGAAATATAGCCGAAGCTAAACCTGTCAGAACCAGAACCAAGCCCATTTTTCCACACGTATATCGTTAAATGAATGGATAGTTGGATCGAATGCTGGACCCCTAACCGACTGGCAAGATAATACTCTGCTTAGATGCTCGAAAATTGAATGAGGTTACGCTCAAAGATAGTTATCCGTTGCCGTACATCAATAGAATGTTAGAACAGCTGGCGGGAACAACATATTTGTCTGAAATTTATCTTAGCGATGCATTTTGGCAAATCAAGTTGGTAGGGGTAAACCAAAGATCCCGTTCATTTTTCCGAGTACGAGAAAAATTTCAGTTTCTTCGAAAAAATTTCGTGAAGACTTTGGGACCCGGGCTAAGGGATGGAATTTGAGATCGTCGGATGAGGAATTTGATTATATATTGCACTATCGGAACCTGAGTCTTCAAATATCATTGTAAATGGCCATTTTCAGTTCCGAGATAAATATGAGTTACTTGGAAAAAAATTCGTGAACACTTTGGGACCCGGCTTAGGGAATGGTATTTAGACTCATGAAATAAGGAATTCAATTAGCTTTTGGACGCATTATCAGAACCTGAGTCAAGATATATGGTAAGGAGTGAAAATGGCCATTTTCAGGTTCAAGACAAATTTGGGCTCGGCGGTTGAGGAATTTAAATAGTTATTAAGCATACTATCGGAACCTGAATCAAAATTTCTGGTAAGGAGTGTTAATGGATATTTTTAGTTCCGAGATAAATTTAGTTCCTTTTCCTTACCAGAGATTTCCGATAGTGCGCGTTTAATAGAAAATCCGATAGGCCAAAATTGCATGCCCTAAGTCAGAGCCCAAAGTATTCATGACTTATTAGAGATCTTGACTCAGGTTCCAATAGTGTTGCACACAATTGTGTAGAACACATTAGTGTTCCTATAATCTAATTAAATTCCTCGTTCCAAAATGTTCACGAATTTTGTTCCATGAAATTTAAATTTGTCATGAAACTTAAAATGGCCATTAACACTTCTTTCCAGAGAACTTGACTCAGATTCCAATCTAATAAAATTTTTCATCCGATGAGCTTAAATTAAAATGGCCGTTATTACTCGTTACCAGAAATTTGTATTCAGGTTCTGATAATGTGTCTAAAAGCTAAATTAATTCCTCATTCCACGACCCTAAATACTATCCCCTAAGCCGGGTTCCAAAGTGTTCACGATATTTTTCCCAAGAAGCTCAAATTTGTCATGGAACTGAAAATGGCCATTAACACTCCGTACCATAGATCTTGACTCAGGTTTCGATAGTGCGTGTAATTAAATTTCTCATTTGACGAGTTAAAATATTATGAAAGTGTTCACGAATTTTTTTTTCAAGAAACTCAAATTAGTCTTAGGTTGAACTAATCCATAAACAAAAGGATTTTTTTTAACCCCACTCTCCCCTAGGTTACTTTTAGCTATCCATTTATTAAAAAACACCGTGTATACCGACGGGTTTTCTTCATTTTGGCATTAATTTTTTGAAATTTTCAAATCGATTATTCAAAAAAATCATCAAATCAAGATTCGATTCCATGAATTCATGAATATTTATGTGTTACATAAATTTTTTTCACTCTAGCTTTCACGTGCCTCCTAACGACCATTTAAAAATAAATATATTTCGTAATCCTCCCTATGGTGCATCAGAACAATAAAAATTTAATTGATAATTTAAAAAATGGATTTTCCCCCATAGTTGAAAGGGCGGCGGCACGGCTCGCCACGCACAAAATTTAATTCATCAATTAATCAATTTCGTAGCTCGAGAATAATTCCAATGGCCAATAAAATATTCAATTTTGACTCCTTATAAATTATTCATGGCATCTTAGCGAACAAATTAAGTTTCTATAAACACAATTAAGCGAAATTGATAAATGGAAAAAATTAAAAAGTAAATATTGCTGCTCACAATAGGGAATCGTTGCCGTTGCGGTCCTGTGAGTGAACAATAAAACAAAAAATGCTCTAGAATTCGGTAATAAATTATCGTAATGAGAATCGAAGACCCTTGTTTCTAATTTATTTGTATAGAGGTTTAATTTAAAATCCATAATTTTTCGTTCGAAGATCTTTTTTGTTTTGGCGGAAGATCGAAAATTGATCGAAAAATAACAAGAAATACGATTATTATTTCTCGATCGTGTATTTTTTTTTGTTTTTTAATCCCGGCAGGAAGTCTTGTTAATTTTTTTTAGAAATAAGATTTATGTGAAATATTTTTTGTGTGTTAAAATAATATTTCCCTAAATTTTTTTTTGGTAAACTCCTTAATATTGTGTATCCTTGTACCAGCAAAATGTCTTTTGGTGTACGTACACACCTTCTTGTTGTACGGTGTCAGGATTCGAGTTATTTGCGATTATTTGAGGTTTTCGGCATTAGGTTGCCCCTTAAATTTATGTGTGTGACCTAATTTTCGGTGTTTTATTTGTTTAGTAAACCGCGCGCAGTCTTGAGACGCTTTATAAACGGTACTTAAGACAGGATCCACTTGAAATTTCATTCAAATTATGATTTGGAGATTGCTCGCGCGCGCGCGGATGAATTATATAAATGAGACGACATATTCATGTAAACAACAATTAAAACATTATTTGTTGGTGTAATTTCTATCTTTTCTTAGAATTTTGTGGCACGCTTCTTAAGTATATTTTGTTTTTGTTTTCATCTACTTTTCAACAAAAATACTTAGGTTTTTTGTTTTCTTCGGTCTCATAACACTACACCTGCCCTTTTAACGATTTTAATATAATTTGTGTGCTGTGTGCGCCGTGCACATTTTTTGTTGCTGTATTTTTAATGTCTGGTTTTTCTTTTAGTAAGTTGGAAATCATTAAAATCGACGCAAACAAAATTCAATACCTCATACACGTATGTAAAGAAAAATCCTTGATTTCAAATTCTGCGGGTGTATGGGGACATAGACTTTGACGACATGTGATATGAAATATTTTGTTTTTGTTTTAGATACACGCTATACAGCCATCGCGGATTCAATCAGATTAATAAACCAAACCAAGTATGACGTAAAAATCCTGTTTATACGGTAGCAAGGGCATCACAAATCAAGCAGTCGGGTCTAATATTACATACAAGCGATACTCCTAAAATCGTTCCATCATAAATTTTATATACACAAAAAAGGACATTTTTCGATCCTTATCAAAACGGTTTTATTATATTTAGTTTCGTATGCACACACAAATCCTTATCGATCAAACGATTATTATTTCCTATAAAAATATTAAAAAATGACATTTTTTCCAAATCGAGGATCACAAAAAGGACATTTTAAAATACATAATATATTACAGACAATAAAATTATTTATATATTTTTTAAGTAATATACAACTTCATTATGTAAAAATAACGACGAGATTTCAATTAAATTTTATGACGATCGAGTATAAAAAAAGGATCTTCAATGTAGTTTATGATCATTACTTTATATATCCCCGAGTGTCCTGAATATTATTTAGTTTCAAGTGGCGTGTTATTTAGCTACATGCGATAAGGAAATGAAATGCAGATTTTATATACGTTATATACAGGAATACACATACGATCACAAGTGATCTCGTTTTCGTCTATAAACGTTCTGGATGAATAAATTTTAAAATTTTTTTTTTTGTTAAATCGTATATTGTTTTCGATCCAGTGATATTGATCAAGAACAAGAAAAGTGATTTGTATATATTGAGAGAAGAAATACAAATTTTCTTATAATTCCTTTTATTGTTGTTGTCTAAGACGTTACGATCGGTCGATTCGCTATTCAGATCGTATTTATAAAAATTATTCAGGTAAAAGTCGTCGATCGAATATGAATACACAAAAATATAAAATCTAACTTTAATCTTGATTTGTTGGATAATAATAATGAATGATCGGTACAAAAAAAAAACAAATTTCGGATCGTCTTAGAGTTTTTAAGATCGTACGAAAATTTGTATTCGTTTTGTTGTGTGCGCGCACTCTAATGCCGCATGGCATTGAATTTGTAATTTTCGGTCGTATTTAATGTGATCTCACGTAACAGCATTTACAAGTAATATCGCATTGTAGTTTTTGACAAAAATTATATAAAAGAGTTGGAAATTTATTGGATCCCTTGGGTATTATAGTTGTGCATGGGAGTTGAATATATATTTTGTAAATGGGATTTTCTTCGAGGATTACATAGATTTATGAGATCATATTTTATACAAAAATGTCTTTGGAGAACAATAGATTTATCTAAAAGGGTTGTTTGTTTATGTTCAGCGCCATCCGTGAAAAATTATAAAACTACCCACGTCGTAATTCAGAGCCTTGTAAATTGTTAAATCAAACGATTCCAGTTAAATTAGCTATTCTTGTAATTCCTTCACGTATCCTTCTGGTAAATTCGTTAGGAATTTGATAAAAAAATGTACGTTATTATTGTAAATTAGACCTGATGTTGCTCTAGTCGGTGATCGTAATGGCTCATGAATTAATAATTTTAACGGTACGTTTTAGAACAGACAGTGGTTTTACTAAATTCGTTTAGTCAAAACTTATTATCATTTACGCTCCCACCCATTTTCTTCACAATTAATTACATTAGAAATCGGTTTCTTAGAATTCAGGTGAAGATTATATACGACTCGGTGCAGTGTCCATCTAAAGAGGGGAATCATTGGAATCAACGAGAGAGCTTTAGTGTATTAATCAAATACCATAGGAATAACGTTGCTTGAAGGTACTAACTTGCTAGAACTTAACATGGTTAAATTCCTTCACCAACTTGGAAGTGATCTAAGAATATTTCAATGAATTACGCACAACTTTCCCATCTGTACACAGAATAACGTTATTACTAAAATCAGCGAGCTTAGATGCACCAGCCGCACAAAGTGTGAGGGCTAACTCACCTTGAAGCGTAGTCTAAACTACTAGATGATCTTAGATTATACGAAGGATAGTAGATTCCGCACCAGAACTATCGAAATGAACTATCCAATCGTCATGGATAAACTATTATAAAAGTGTTGCGAATCCAAATTGGGGCAACATTTTATTAATAATTTTACTGATTTCTGGTATGTATGAGTTACCGTAAAAAAAATTGATTGGGCCCTACATTTGAACGAAGATAGTTTTAAGCCTTATACAAGTCAAATCAAAAAAGCAGCGGAGCATGTCGGTAAAGCAAGAATTGGGTCAAAGGTATAGCGCCGTAATAGACCGACAAACAATTCTCTGTGGTCTATTACGTTTCGTAACAGAAAAGGATTTAAGCGCATATGCATCAACCAGCAGAAGCAAAGAAAAAACAAGCGATTGCTTTAAGTTAAGCCTTACTATCTATGCCTTTATAGTTGTACAGTTTACTGTTCAAAGTAGCACCAATATGTTAAAATCGTTCTCAACACACCATAACTGACCAATAAGCAGGATACTTTGCATTAGGTTAGATAGTCAGATATGACATTCATGTGACCGCCTGAAACTGTTATGACTTTAGATCATCAGCATACACTTTGCTGTACACCATCCGAAAGGCCATCCTTTATTACTATTATTATTATTATTAATTCCAAATCTAAAGCAAGCGTCGGCAATTTTAGATAAGGAGGTACTGTCAAAAGCACCAGTGAAGTTCTGGAAAGGTCCCAGAAGCAATTTTTTCTTATTTAGTAATTTTAAATCCTAGTAATATGTTCATGTAAAGCAGTTTCACAGGGTTCACCAACTGTGTAAGAGTTTAAAAGATATCCTGGAACTACTTGAGCAAATGACCCTTAAAGAGGAAACACATGCTGGATCATCAGATTTATAAGATGCATTTTAGAAGAAACTCCGACGCAGAACATCTACAGTAATTAGCCTATGAGGTAGATCCCAATCTAGAGAGCCAATATTAATGTGCTTTTCCATATCCTTGTTAAAATAAGACAAGTCTGCCATCAGAAAGTAAAAGAACGTCAAATCCTGCTAAACAATTGCTAGAGTTTGGTTTAGTCTAGTAGTGCCAGACAGGCTCTCTATTTCCTGACAAAAGCCAATCCAAGATGTTTTATGAGCGGCTCTTAAATTATTCTTGTAGTCTATTTGTGCTGTTACAATATGAAGCCAATCGGTCTGTAGATTTGATTTTTTAACCTTTTGAGTCGCCTGGCAATTTTCCTTCCAAGTATTTCCAATTTCCAATGATGAAGGAATCCTGATCCAATAAATTAATAGCAGAGATGCGTCATTGCCTAAGTTCCGAGCAAACGAAACCAACGTGCTTGTATGAAACCGCTACAATCTAGTTCACAGGAATAAAACGACAGAAAGCTATTTAAAACATTCTCCATGTGCTTGATTTATCAAAACTGGCGTCAATAAATTGTTCATTGGAACAAAACAATTCTGCACGATCAAGTTCTATCAATAACCCTATCATCCTGAGTAACACGAGCTAGTGACCTTTAAAAATAGGTATATTAAGTCCGGGGCACTTCTTGATAGTAGACTTCCTTAAGGCACTGGCGAATCATTTGGAAAATACCTTCACCAACAAGAATAACGGACTAAATGGAAAAGAAGCCAACCGAACCTAGTGGTCAACGACTTTGTATTATTAAAGGCAATTAACAGCCAACCAAACAATGAAAGCTAGAGAGGGCTATTTGGCCGCATGCCGAATTCATGCCTCACGTTTGCAGCCGATTTCAATTTATTAAAAGCTAGTCTTTATTAATCTAGCTTCGTTCGGATAGCTAGAGTAAAATGCAAGACAGTACTTTTGTGTGTGTGTGTGTGTGTGTGTGTGTGTGTGTGTGTGTGTGTGTGTGTGTGTGTGTGTGTGTGTGTGTGTGTGTGTGTGTGTGTGTGTGTGTGTGTGTTTATGGGCAGAGGAGGGAAACCTTCGATAGGCTTCACGCGTGAACCCATATATGAAACTCGTGATAGTGTCGGATTCTTACCGACCAAACCACCACCTCCGATAAACCATGCCGTTCGGCCCCGTGGAACTAACATTAGGTATTACTTCGCGAGGCAGGCTCAGTTTTCGCTGCTCTGCTGGAATTAACTCCTCACTGAGTTTCTGCTTCTTTAGAGGCGTCTCAACTCTCTCATTATCCGTGAGACACTTCCGCTTACGGCGTTCCACCCATCTTGAGATGCCAGCATAAACTCCACTATATTTTCCGGCGTTCGTTGGACCCCACGTACACAGATACTCCTTCTCTCCCCAGCAAATCGTGGACACTCGAATAATACGTGCTCTACATTCTCCATTACTCCGATGCATAAAGGGCAATCTGGTAACTCTTCGTGTTTGAATTTGAACAGGTATGAACTAAAGCAACCATGACCCGTCAGAAACTGCGTCAGATGGTAATCCACTTCACTGTGTCGCCTGTTTAGCCACGCCCATGATGTGGGGGATCAGGCGATGGGTCCATCTACCATCCGTCGTCTCACTCCATCTTCTCTGCCATACAGTGGGCGTCTCAACACGTGCTAATCGATGGTTCTCCACTTTTGTTCCTTGACCACGACGTAGATAAGTAGTTTGGCGCTCCTTGGCAAGTAGATCTATTGGGAGCATTCATCATTGTAGATCAATTGGTGCCCCATTCATCATTATAGATGTAACGACGTTGGCGAGCAGAACTCTGCCGATCATCCGCGCCCCTCTTGTATTCGGCATTATTCGCGCTAGTTCCGCATTAACTCTCCTTGCTCGCTCGCTGGTAGTAATGAGATGTGCGATGTCGTCCGCAAATCCAATCACCTGTGCATCACTTGGTATGGGCAGTCGAAGTACACCATTATATACATCACATTCCAGAGTGTAGGACCTAACACTGATCCTTGAGGAACTCCACCAGTCACCTCGTAAGTTTTCTTTCCTTCCTCCGTATCATACATTAAGATCCTCTCGCTAAAGTAGCTGGAAACTAGTCTCAGCAGGGACTTCGGTACGTTCATCCGCGTCAGTGCGTTAAATATGCAGCTCCAATTCGCCGTGTTGAATGCGTTTTTCACTTCCAATGTAACTATGGCACAGTATTTTTTACTACCACGTAGTCATCGAGAACGCGGATATCGCCTGGTGTGCCGTATCTACAACCTCTTTAATCGCATCCACTGTTGAGCGCGCCTTTCGAAAGCCATACTGCTGCTCTGCCATGTTTCCTGCTCTAACTATAGCCTCTTGTAACCGGTCACATACAACTCTCTCTAGGGTTTTGCCTGCCGTATCCAACAGACAGACTGGACGCCAGGGCGACGGCTCACCTGGTGGTTCGTCTCCTTTTGACAACAATACTAGTCTCTGTTCCTTCCATTTACTAGGGAACACTCTCTCATATACTCATTATGTCAGACAGCATTGCCGGGCATGTGGGAGCAGTGGCGTAATTGCTTCCGGTGACTTAACAATACAGACAACTTTCACCCCTTCAAACTGTGTTTCTAGAGCCTCTATCACCTCTCCAGACGTGGTAACCTCGTCCATGTCTTTGATCACCAGTAACGCCTTCTGGGTCAAAGTTTTAACCGCCGCATTGCCCCTAATCGCTTTCGCTAATTGCTCTCGAAATATTGCGGTCTTCGGCTGGTCTCCTGTAGTTTGTAGCTCCAACAATAGGTCTCCACTATAAGTTTGACGTATGATTGATACCCTTCACCCAGTCGGGTCCACCTTAACTTTCCGCAGCAGATCAGCAAATGAGATTTCGTCACTCTTCTTTATTAGCAGCGCATCTGGGCGAGAACTTTTCCTTCGCGGACGTGATCGCCCTTTTGGCGTTCTTTTCCCCTTCACTTTCCGCCTTTCTTGTTCTGAGCTAACTGTCGCATCCTCCAATTGATTTGAGCTCGTAGTGTTTATATCTCCATTATCCGACATAGATGCTGTGAAATTTTGCTTCTTGTTTCCGTCGTTCTCATTAATAAGAGTCTCCGACATTCGAAATGCTTGCGGAAAAAATTGCGGAGCAGCCTTAGTCTTAGGTGGCGTGGACAACTTCCTCTTACTGGGCTCCACAAGTGGTATATCTTCGTTAGTCGCCGCCTTCAGCTCCTCTTTCCTGCTCACAGTTCGTAAACGACCTAAATTCTTCTTCCCGTCATTATTGATCGATGAAGTTTGGCACTGCTTTTCCGAAGCACTACTCTTACCTATAGCTGCAGTTCCTCAATTTTTTTCCCAAGCCTGGCTATAGCCTTATTTCTTGGGTTTCCTCCTTGTGACTCTCCAAAGAAGGCGATGAAAAACATCTCTCCAATGTACTGGTCATCGCTCCCTTCTTAGGGGACCTTTGCATTAACGCACTCTTAACAAACGGGTTACCAGGGGTTCTATTCCCATGCACGGATGTAGTGCTTCCTCTCTCTTCGCTTGTCGAAATATCTGTTACATCGGCCAAGGTCGCCATCGTTATAATATTGCAGTCGCTGGATCTCGACTGTTGGGAGCCTACTAGCTCACTCCCTTCAGCCGGTACTGGGTTTCCTACTCCCTGCACCGCAACCAAACTCTCCTTAACTGAACTCATGATGGATTCTTTTTCGAGGTGCCGCCCTTAGCATTTTATACTTTCTGCCAAGTAGGTACACAGCCGCCCCTCCTGGGGTACTTTCGCTGACCTGGAAGCCTCGTGTGTGTGTGTGTGTGTGTGTGTGTGTGTGTGTGTGTGTGTGTGTGTGTGTGTGTGTGTTGTTTTTTGGGAGTTGTCTTGGCAACATACACATCACCAGATTTAACCAGTCCATTGGCATACACTTTGAATCACTAGGAGGCAATTTTCTTTGATATTCACCGTAGCAAAAATATGTATGATATGTACGATTGTTGATTCTCAATATTTATTGATCAACCATAAATATCGAGCATTCATAAAGACAAATTGAAATAGAATCTAGTTTGCTGTTGGTAGTCGAATTTACGATAGCACGATACATAGTCGAAAGTGTGTTGCATAATCTTTGTCATATGTATAGTAAAGTCAATACTGAACAATCGAGATTTAAGCAGACGAAATACTAACATTCAGCGAAATCAGCTATATTACACCAGAACGAGACAAATACGCGCCCACCGTCGAAAATTTGGTCGATGTCAGTAGTAAATTGAGCAATGTAAACGATACGTCCTAATTGCATTAGTTGATAGGTGATAGGTTCGTCCTATATAGTGAAATCTCCAACTTTGACGAAATGGCGAAAGTGTTTGATTTCTAAATACATCTCAAGACAGTTGTGTTGTGGTAAGATAGTTCCAAATTTATTGGAAGATTAAGTATAGATATGTTGAACTGGGCGACGTTCAACAGTTGTATACCAAAAGGATAACAGCGGCAAGAGAACGCTTAGCCTGTTCGAAAAATACAGTGCAATTATTGAGTCAAGACAAATTTCTTCTGTTTTCGCCTTTCTTGAGGAAGAGGAAGAAATACCGATAAATAGGCAATAACAGTTCTGCTAAACGAGCTATGTAGCGATGGCATAATATTGAGAGCTGGCAATGCAAACGGTGTCTTTTTAATATTAATGTTGAAGTTGTAAATAGTTTTCATGATACAAAAGAGAAGTTAGAAGTTTCTTCATGGTCAGAACATGGTCGAAAACTGCGCTTTATTGTCGTTACTTTGATCGGTAATTGAGGTTCCACTTGTCTTTTATGTGAGACAATATAAATATTGGCCATTGTTTAGCGAAAGTCTGCCATATATTGTTGAGCTTTATCAAGTTGTGATTGAGGTGAAGGAAAGGCCGGTTCATCGTTAGGGGTAGGAATTATTGAAATATTCTTTGAAGAAGTAGAATGTGGGAATATTAGAATTTGGATGAATCTGATATCGAGTTTTTACGTCGATTCGCTATCTCAAAAAAGGAGAAAAACGAAAGTCAACTTAAAGAACGATGCCCATTCTTTATAACTTCTTTTTTCCAATTGATATAAGGATGTAATGAGGAAGTAATTGCCTCCAGATAAGATTAAGAAAATGTTTCTCGAAAGTTATATGAAGATCAGTGGTGTACGACTTTGGTGAAATGCTTCCAATAGCGATTAACTTTCGTTAGTAGGTTGCATGTTAAGTGAAGGGGCTTTCGTAACATTCGATTTACTGGTTGGAGTCCAGTAAGCATTGGGTACACATTAATAAACCTATGATGGCATGGAAAGATAATGACAAAATTTTTTTGAGATTAATGAGAAATTATAATGAGGATTTTAAAAGTGGTTGAGTTATAGTCACGATTTGATATGTGTTAACACCAGTTCCAGATTCTCCAACACATGAGAAATGATGAGTTTTATTACACATTAGACAAACCTAATTGTTTGGTGAAGTTCACTTATTTTACCATAACATAACCAGAAAACGCAATTACTCTGCTAATCTAGCGATACTAAATTTAAGCTGTTGACTTGCAATTCGACTTAATAACTTCAACCTCTTGTTAGACTTGCTCAAGATGCCTGGTGGTGTGTTGTAGTAGTATATCTACGCACCCAATTAAAGTTTACCAAACTCTAAAATGAACGATGAAACGACGGTGTCGAACACAATAAGTTTAATTTTTGACCACTTTGAGAATGTTCGCACTGCCCTATAGATTGGATGCTTTTTGTATCCAATAAAACAAGATTCTTAATGTAATTTCAATTTCGAAATTCTATCTTTGAATTACACCACTTCGGGTCCAAAATCTCAAACTGTTCATAATAATATTTGGTTTTTGTTAGATTTAATGTCATTGCTACAAACAGACAAATGAAGTTCTGTAGTCGAGCAAAGTTGTTGTTTTTCAGTGACCAACGACCAGTGACCAGCGCGGGCCTCCAAACTACTATAGAAACAATCATTTGGAAATTGATTAAACTTTATATCTCATTCTTATCAAATAAATACAAAAAATTTAAACCGCACCAAAAACATCTAACGCAAAGCTAAGAAACGCGTAATCACAAAACACCGCTCCATTGGAATAGCAACAACAACAAAATAAGCCGCGAAATATAAACTACAAAGTCTTAATCAGTAACTCATATTTTCCAGGTAATAACATTGCGAGAGATGATCATTTACCGAAAAATAAGAAGTTACATTTCTTTACTGCGCGCAGACACACACACACACACGCACACAGAGCCGATCGAAAATAAGAAATAAAATTTATTTTATCATTTTTTTAAGATCGCATACGAAACCCTAAAAAAAAAAGAAACCAACAACAAAATTATAGTAAGAAGATATCAAAACTTCAAATCTTTTGGAGATACAAAGTATTTCATTTCTATTTGGTTTGTGTTGCTGTTTGGCTTATTTCTTATTTATTTATATCTTAAGAATTTTTTTTTGGTAACGTTTTTGAAACGCATAAATAAAATTCATTTTTTAAGATGTATGCAATTTTTTGCCGTCCTATTTATTTGGTAAGCTCTTTGATCGCGATTGGGGTGATGGTGGCGGTCAGTATTATTTTGTTTTTCATTTATTGTTGATCATTCTGAAAATCCGTTTAAAAACAGGCAACCGTAGCATTTATTGCTTATTATTCATAAGTCCGAACCCAGAGACCGATCATTTAGGATTCTTGTATTAAAGTACATCGGCCATCATAAAAACCATTTCTTTATATTTTATTTGTTTATTCAATATTACAATGATGGTTAATGATGAATAACTTATTATAATTAGAACTGCCCAGCTCCAGGGTTTCTGCCTCTGAAGTTATTTTCATATCGAGATAATCGCTCGACATGTCCTTGCTTGTTTCATTGTATCATTTATACATCGTTTTTTAGCACTTCCCCAAAGTTGGATACCATAGGTCGATATTGGTTTTAGCGTTTGCCTGTGGAGAAACAATTTTTATCTGTACATTTTCTCATATTAGATGTTTAACTCTTCTTTTTTCTTCTTGATGTGCTCTTTCTATCTTAGCTTAGCATCGAGGGTCATGCCAGGGTATTTAGCTGTATTTGAATATGAAATTTGACCTGAGTTAAGAACCACGGGAATCTAGTTTACATTTTGGATTGTACAACTAGCATGTACTGATTTGGCTTCATTTAACAAGATAGAAGAAAGGAGGAAGATCGAAGTTATCTTAAGGTGTGACGCGAACGCGCTCCATACCATCTGGGGCAGCTCGGACATCAATGATAATTACGTTTTGAATTTATTCTAAAACCTAACCTCATTATTAGTAATACTCGTATAGGTCAAGAACCCACCTTTATCGTTATAAATAGGCAGGAGGTTCTGGATGTTACTCTGGTCTCAGATTTTATCTCACCTATGATCAGGGAATGAAGGGTGGCGTAGGAGCGTTCCATCTAGAGTTCCAGGACTTCCCGATACGGGTAGTTATCTATAGATTCAATAGTGGGTACTCTTACTATGGCTTGCAATACCTCCACTATGGCTTGCAAGCCTGCTCATTAACAAAGCTGAGGAGAAAGCGGAAACCTGTTTGGTGGACCTCGAAACTTGCGGAGTGCCGAAAAGTATGCGGGTCTGTTCTAATAGAGCGAAAAGATCGAGAGAAAGCCAGGACTGGGACTTCTATGGACTGCTATGTTCTAGGAGAGACAAGGAAGACGCAAAGGAATTCATGGAGGCTCTTTTATGATAGAATTATAGGGGTCTCGGAAACCTCGCGCTTAAGAAAGATTCTCTCTACCAGTCTTGCTGTTCCAGGCTATCTGATTAAACCGGATGGCGAATGGACGGCTTCTAGTAAAGAAACTCTTAATCTTCTGATGGAAACTCATTTCTCGAGAAGTGAGGATGCGTCGTTTGCGAGGGTGGATGACTGTTGATCTATGGATGACTGCGAGGCCCAACTGTTGTGTACAGAGGATATTCTGAATACACGGAAGATAAACTGGGCTGTTAAAAGTTTTAAGTCCTTTAAGTCAGCTGGTCCGGATGGGATTGTACCAGAACAAACTCAGAAGAACTCGGTGGTCTTGCTTCCTTGGCTGCAGGTTATCTTCAAAGGGTTCTGAAGCTGGAGTACATCCCGAAGATATGAAGGGAGGCTATAAGGTGATCTTCACCCCGAAAGCCGGTAGAAGCTCGCGCAGCGGCCCTAAGGACTTAAGACCAATATCTCCGTCATCCCTTCTGCTGAAAATCATGGAAAGGCTGCTGGATGTCTATATTCGTTCGAGAATTGTACCCAGTAACTGGGCACAGTCTCAACATGCGTACCAAAAGGGTAAGTCCGTAGACACGGCACTACATGCGTTGATTCGGGAAATTGAGTAGTCTCTGTATTTTCAGGAATTCTTGCTGGTGGCGTTTCTCGATATCGAGATTCTGCCACTCGAGATTGAACACCCAGTAACCAGGCTAATAAATCACTTGCTGGGAAGCAGAATGGTTATTGCGGGGATGGGGGAAGTCTTCGTTAGAAGACGGGTTGTTCGGGGAACACCTCAAGAACGTGTTCTCTCTCCACTTCTTTGGAATATGGTAATCAACGGACTACTATTGGAACTGGTTGGGGAAAGAATAGGTGTGGTTGCTTATGCCGATGACGTAGCGATAGTTGTCCCGGGAAAACACTTTGGTACAATTAGGGATGTGATGCAGAATCAGCTATCAATCACTACGCGTTGAGCCAGCAGTTGTGGTTAGGGGATCAATCCTTCTAAAACAGAGCTGGTTCTTTTCACTAGGAGATATAAAATTCCTGAAGTGGTTCCACCAAGTGGTAGTAATGCCTGTACTGCTCTATGGTGCGAGTGTATGGTGGCCAGCACTGTAGAAACTATCATACAAGAACAGGATGGAGAAGGTGCAGATGGCACAGCCTGTTTGATCATTAGTGGAGCGCTGAAAACAACACCCACTAGTGCCTTAGAGGTTATGCTGTACCTTCTCCCGTTGGATATTATTGGTAAGCAAATGGCGGTCAATATCCAGGCCGGCTATCAGCGGTTTCGGGGTGAAAGTGCTTGCAAAAAGGGTACTCAACTATAGTCAATTATGTGAGACATGACCTGGCGAATTTGGATTATTTGCAAGCTTCTTAAGGTGATTCTCCCCTCTAGGGAGGATTGGAAGAGTGGTATCTTTGTGGAAACCGGAACAGTTAAATTCTTCAACGACGGCTCCAACCTAGACGATAGAATTGGAGCTGGTGTGTTTTATGGGGAATTAAATATGGGGTTATCTTTTCGTCTTCCTGATTACTGCCGCGTGTACCAGGCTGAAGTTATAGCGATTGAAGGGAGCATGAACTGGTTGAAGTATAATGTAATATCGTTGATATCACTATTTATGTGGACAGTCAGGTTATTTTTTCGCTGGATTCAGTTTCGCTGGCGTCAAGAGTGAGATTGTCACACATCTCTTAACGAGATGAGTGATCTATTCAATATCCAGTTGGTCTGGGTTCCGGGCCATTCTGATGTTGAAGGAAATTGCAGCGCAGTCGAATTAGCAAGGTACGGTACGACTCCCCAACTGGAACCAGGGAGAGAAAGTATAGGTAGGTCTTTGTCTGTGCCGAAAGCAGCAATCCATAGTAAAGCAGTTGCCTTGGCTAATGAAAGTCCGTCTGGCAGGGTAGCGAAACAAGTATGACATGAGCTGAATTTTAATCGCTAAAACATCTTAGTCACACTAAGGAATGATTGCGTGATTTAGATAGAATTATAAGGCTACTTACCGGAAAGTGTCTCTTTGAAGATCATGTGAGATGGCTGGGTCTGGACGCAAATGACTTTCGTAGAAGCTGCAAGGACGAGGAGGAGGAGGAGGAGGAGGCTCTTGTTCACTTCCAATGGTCATGCACTGCACTAGCTGGCAGAAGACATGATCACTTGGGCACATACATCATGTACGCTATAGTAATAGCACTAGATGGTTTTAAAGGGAATTTAATGGTGTTGAATCCTGTGGTATTACAATGGGGCATAATTGGCCTTCCATGACTGGAAGTAGTGATATCAGTGTATACGATTTTTTGTCGTTTGCTAGTTTACCTGATTGAGTAATCATAATTACTTCAGCCACCTTCCATTGACGTCTAACATATTTCAGCATTAATTATGTGAACTAATTTATGCAAGCATTTCTCTTGATCCAGAATGACTTTCACAATGTGTTCAGTAATTCAGTCATAACCTGGTGCTTTTCTGATACTCAAATTATTATTTAATTTTACTTTTAGTTCCAATAAAGCCACATACCGTATGTTAGGATCATCTACTTTGTTTACCAAAGTTATAATTTCAAATGGGCAGCACATAGAGGTACTTTCTCTTTGTCCCTTTTTGATAGGTGCGGTACATATACATTTTGATTTTTTCCCCTTCGTTGATTTCCAAAGTGAGTAATCGTCATTTTTTCGTTCAGAAAAATCTCGAGTTGCTTATTTATGCTTCCGTTCTTTATTTTCTTTATTAGTTGTTTTAATTTGTTACACGCGGACAATTGAGGATATTCGTATGTTGCGGAGCACGAATCTGCTGCTAGATTTCACGAGCTTTCCGTTTTACTAGTTCTCTGTGTCCAAGGTGAACTTTTCCATGCTGGTTTTACTTTCTTTTACGTGATTAAATTTTGTCCTCGAGATTTTTGCAGATTTTCCATTTATCGCCGAAGTCAAAAAAGTGGTTTAAAAAAAATCTCTGTGTGTGGGAGTGTGGTGTCGTCCAGACGGATTGACTAATCGGGGAGAAATTTCATGCTTAAGCCTTTTTCATAAATTGAGAGATCCCAGTTCCATTTTTGGACGAAATCGGTCCACCGGAAGTGGCAGCTTTCACAGAAGCTTTGTCTTTTTTTCGAGATAATTGATTATTAACTAAACGAATCTAAATAAAATTTGCAAAAATACCGTTTCAGATCAGATTTTCAAAACTTAAGCGGGAATTTCGATTTTGTCAAAACACTAATCTATAAAAATTTGGTCCCTGTAAAGCCTCTACGGATTGATTGATCGCTATGCAACTTCATTCTTAACTTCTATTCATAAATTTGGATGTTTCAGTGATTTTTGGTCGAGATCGGTCCACAGGAAGAGGCATAGGATCTTCTTCGTTTAAAATAAAAAAATTTTAAATTAAATTTCGAACAAAATTAGTTCAGTTCATATTTTAAATTTTACCGGAAATGACGAGTTTTGGTTAAAAAAAACATTATTTCGCCAATATTCGGCATCTCTACAGACCAGGCGGATTGGCTATTCGAAATAAAATTTCATACTACAGCTTTTTACATTAATTGGGAGGTCTATGCGAAATGTGGTGGACATCTGCGTACCAGAAGTGGCAGCTTCCGTAGGAGTTTTTCAATTTTTGCAATGAAGATTAAATTTTTTAACAAGGGTTGACCTTGATTTTCTGAAATTTAAACAGGAATAATGATTATAAATTCAAGACAATTTTTATCACAAATCCGGTAGGATAAATTTCTCACTTTAGGAATTTTGGTGTGGTGTATTCGAGATCTACATTTTTAAATTTAAGCGGAAAGAGTTTTGCTAAAAAAATATCATCCAAATTCGTCCAGGCGGATTGACTATTTGGAATCAAATTTTTCCATTAATAGGAACATCCTTCCGAAATTTCGTGAAAATATGTTTATTGAAGGTGGCAGCTTCCATTGGAGATTTTTAAATTTTTCCAGAGTCGAGGCTCCCTAGAAAAAGGTTTACTATGAGAAGCTCCAAAGATATCCCTAGTACATGACACATCCAATTTAATCAATTAACTGAGAGTAGTTACATTTGAAATCAGAACCTTGATAGAGTCTTTGGTTCCTTTGTAGCTTCATATGCTTTCTTTTGGAAAGTGTTTTGCAAGCCTTTCAATTTCTAGCAATTGAAAATCTTTATCTTAGCATTTTTCGGGAAATGTAAATTATAGTAAGAATTTATCAAGGCAAATTAATAAATAATCCTTATTTGAGGTAGTTTGAGGTTATAATAAAATGATTAAAGAAATTCTTCTGTAAGTTACCCAAGGAACGTTGGTGGATTAGTCGAAAGTATCTGCACAGTAATGATAATATGCTGTTTGATGAAGCTTCCAAATCTTCTAGATCTTGGTCTAAGAATTTATAATTCTTAGTATAAATAAATAAGAAACTTACAGACTAATCATCTCGTTTTACCCTGTCTGAAATTGTTACAGTGTTATTCATGTTACTATTTATCAATCAATACCAAAAATTTTCAGAATTGTTCTATTTAGTTCTTAATCGTGACTTATCACACCAGCCATCACTGAGCAGTGAGTTGATATATAAAATTGGGTTACGTGATTCAAAACAATCCTAAACCATCTATTTAGGAAATTATAAGTATTTTTGTATTAAAACAAACCTGTTTACTTTACTAGCTAATTCTAAACGGCAGCTAAATTTCGCGTGCATTTTTATCCCGATTTTCCGGATATTGAAATGTGCGGTGCGGAAAGTGAGAAAACCTTCTGTTCACATATTTTCTGTTATCTAGTTTCTCCAAACAACCTGGTTATTAATTTATCCTTTTCATCTTGGTTTAAGTAAATAATTTAAGTATTTAAATGTGATGCATTTATCCACCAACAATCGCATAATGCCAGCTATAGTAGCTGTATACCTTGCCGATATGTGAACAGAATTTCGTTCGACCGATTATTTTAATTCAATACTAATTCCACCTCTATTGGTGTGTGTAGCTTTCCATATTGGAAAAATATTAAATTTAAATACGTTAATCCCTAAAACACCAAGGGCTTTCTTCATTCATAGTGGCCATTTTAAACAACGTTATTCGGAATTTATTTTTTCTTATACAAAACTCAGTTTCACCCAACTTCCATTTTAACTGGTTAATTTTTGAAGCCAGACACAATCTCATATTGGACACCCGTTGTTGTCATTCAAAGCGAATCGATCCCAATCGGTTTGAAAATGGTCAAGTCCTAGGCACATTTGCCATTTTTCAGACATCTGACCTGAAACTTACATTGAAATCTACCTTTCACATTGCATTTTATCGTAGTTTAAAATCTCTTGTGAAACCGGTTGGCTTAATTCAAATGAAACATTTGGCCAAAACCCGTCCCTTTTAAAATAAATAAACTATAAACAATCTGAGCCAGTTGAGAAATGGTTTAGTTCCATATCAAATCGATGTATTTAAGACCTATATCTGGAGATCCATGATTTTGATTTCCGATGCTAGTGAAATATATCCAAACTAGGCAAAAAAGTACAACAGCAACAATCTGGTTTCCTGATTTCGGGACACGTCGTTTGGTGCTCCGGAGAGACCCACTTTTATTTTTTAATATTTTACTCAACTCAGACGACTTTGATGGAAATTACTCCAATTGTAGTGGAGTTTTCAAAAATAGTAATCGACTGTGATGGATCATGATTTCGGGAAAAATCGGTTAAAAAGGTTATCCTGAGGGGTCCGTGATATTTTTTAATTTTTTTTAAACCAGATGACATTGATAAAAATTGCCGAAAGGAGATTTGCGATGATTAAAAGTCGATTGCGATGGGCCCTGATTTAGGTAACAAAAATTTAGGGGGTTTTTCGAAGGGGTAATGTTTGTTTTTTTATAGCTCAACCCATACTAGGCTTAGAAAATACTAAACAAAGAATGTTAAAAAAACATAAAATAACTTTGGAATGTCCCTAAGGATCCATAGAAAACCATATTTTAAAATCTCATGGAGCACCCTGCCAGACCCAAAATAAAATAAAATAATTTACTAGGAACCCTCTTTTGATTTTAAACAGTATACCAATAACACTGAAGTTCATGCTAAATGCTTAGAGAATACTTAGAATGACTTTGGAATGTACCTGAGGCCAATTAAAAATATCACATTTTTAAATCTCATGGAACTCCCTGTCACACCCATTAGAAAGTCATATAATTTACTAAGGACACTCTTTGGGATTGAAAATGTCCACCAATGGAAGTTCATGCTAAATCCTTAGAAAATACTTATATAGAATGACTTTGGAACAAAATAAGTTCGCCTGAATGTTTACTTACACTTCTCCTATTACAATAAGTTTGTTGTTGTTGTATTTTTTGTATTAGTTTGGATAAATTTTACTAGCAATTTATTACTTTTTCACCCGCAGAATTGATAAAGAAAGTTATTTCAAGCTCCAGGTATTGCTCGTGGTTTTCAGTTTCTTAAAGATTGGTGAGATATCGAAGATAATTTATCCTCGCTGTTTATTTTAGGACGATATTTTCAAACTATCGCTCCAATCAAACATTATACGTCATCAAAATGTAATCCGTTGTTTAAATCGTGAGAAATTCTACACCACAAATACTGACAGCCCTTCGTTTCCAATCTATATATGCATTCGGTCTCACAAACGTTTGACGCGGTTACATTATCTGTGCGATCAATTTAAAATTGTAAAATTTAAATTAAGCAAAACTTCAATCAAATCGATATTTATAACGTGAACATCGTCGATATCCACTTGTCAATAAATAATTTATAAGCCGTTGAATTATTTCAGATATACGGACAAAGTCATTAACTATTCCAACCGAATATGATGAATACGCGACGGACGAGCTGTAACACAATCAATAATTTTTGATCGATTTTTTATGATTTTCGTATAAGCTCGCACTCCCGTATATTGATGTGTACGCCAACAGAATTACCAAAAATATATTTTTAAAAAAAAATTAAATTAAATCACATAAATAAATTATTTAATTTGATAAGGATTGATTCCGGCAACTATTTAAAAGACGTACGGAAATAATACTGATCGTGTACTATAAATACGCGAGTACAAAGACGAAAAAAATTTATATTGAGTTGTAAAAGTGCAGCAACAATAAAATTCCAATTTAAATTTTAAGAAAATCGTACTTAAGTAACAAATTGCATGCAGCAAACGAATTTTAAGTAAATTAATGAATTTATATAAATCTTAAGGTCTATATCAACTTATATAAATGTGCGCGGTGATGGCCATTTCGCTCGTATATATAAATATTTGTATGTTCGCGAGTTTTAACATTTTTTTAACACTCAGGGACACGCGACATCAACCATAATAATTATGATTTTGATTTTGCATTTTTTGTGCAGCGCGCGCAGCAACCAAATTCGCTATATAAAAATAATTAATAATTTATGTTATATGCGATCGCGATTTCTGCGCGCGCCGCTTACACAATTTACAAAATAAAATTCACTTTATGTATCGCGCGCTATATTTTGGTTGGTAATTAAATATGTTATGACTGTTCTTTGGTTTGTTAACCGGAAGGCTTGAGCTTGGGTTGATTAAAAAATTTTACGCGTTCGATTGTATAACGGAATTTCTTCTTTTATTGACATTGGTAATTTCATATAATTTTATTGCCGAAGCATAATTTAATTTTCAATCAAATAAAGTTTTACGATCCGACCCCAACCAAATAACACGTTGCGTCATTAAAAATAAGAAGCTGCAAGGTGATTGAGTATAGTGTATTTGATGTCTTAACAGCGGTTGCGGCAAATTATCAGAAGTCGTTACATATTATAAAGTCGATGACACCTATAAGTTTCGCATAATCCATTCACCTCTTTTAATAAGAAGTTTAGTCCCTGATCAAATTCACATGACGCAATAGGAAAGATATTTTAGTATAACTAAAGAATCCTTAATGATATAGCAAATAGGTTTACAGTGTGAGAGATTATGCGCTCGTACAACAGTACCGTAGGCTCGAACTACCAACAACAGACTGTAACAAAACAACGTCAAACGCGACTCTCGAGCAAAATTTAATTTGCGTATTTAATAAAATACACTTTTTACTTTGTAAACTTATTCGCGCCATCTAAATGTGATCACACCAACTTCTAAATGGTAGAAATGTAGTTCTTGTTTTTTTAAAAATAGTTGTTTAAAATCTCGGTGCACCTCAAGAGATTTTAAACAACAACTTTTTTAGATGTCCCAGAGATGTTTTCAGTTCGGGTTTCCTCAGTGTAGCTGAGGATCAGCTTTCGGAAGTCAGATAAGTATTTGAGATTAATATTTTGTTGCTTTTTGTTGATATAATTTCTTTTTTTTCAGATCCACTAAAATCGAGTTTTAAGAATTACTACCGCGGTTAACGAGCCATGACGCCACCTTTACTTAAGATAGTAAAATCATGCATCAGATCAACTTGGAGCACAGTAAGCCCGCTTGCTTTAAGCTTAGGAAGTTGTTATTTCTCTATCGCAAACAGATATTTTTCTGTCTGTAATCTTATCTTATTGATTGCGTGGTTTGAATACTAATACTAGTAGAACCTTCCACAAGAATAATGTTTCGAACCCCAGGATAACCTCGAATCAGCACTAAAATTATAGAGTTTGAATAAAAAAATTCTCAATATAATTGCTTGTGTTGCGAACGTTCACTGTAGAGTATGGGTATTTCAAATATAAATAGCAAAGAAGCATCGATGATTAACTCTCTATTAGGTCCCCCGAACTTGAAACTTTTAACGTTGAGTGTGAACCGGGTGTACTTAGTTTTTGGTAATCCCGCGACGATTTAATTATGAATTGAAGAACTACAAACGGTATTTTCATATCCGTTCACAGGTGTATCTCTGTTTATTTTAACGTATAATCTAACGTTTTTATTTTAGAACTATACGTTCATGATACAAAATTAACTATAACGTGATAAAATAGTTCGATATGGGCCTGCAACACTAGAAGAAACCTTAAGTAATAAAGTCGTATTTTACAGTTCAATTTGATTTCGACATCTCGTCGGACAGCGATTCCGTCGCCCTTTCTATCAAATAGTTCGCCACCTATGGCGAATCGAACTTCGCAGAATATATCGCATAACTCGTTGTTAGCGGAGATTGTTTCAGTTGGCGTCGATTTTAACATGTATATGTCCCAACGAGTAGAGGTTTCACTGCCATTATCGTTCGCCCCATACGACGTCAACAGCGATAAATTTTGAAGTTGGTATCGACTCAGATGCCGCAGTCCCAAATGTGATGACTTCAACTTATCCTGTGACCGCTGATGATGTTCTTCGAATAGTCAAGGTGAAACAGCGAAGATTGCGTACCTCTTGCGTTGATTTTATATAAAATAATCACGGGTCCCGAACTGTTTGACGTCATTAATCATATATAGTTTGGGCCTTCTAGGACGGTGGTCAAAGAATTCGTCAGGCGCAGTCCACTTCATGATTTATGAAGGTCAAGCTCAAATATTTCCAGTATCGACACTTCGATCAATTGGGCTGATTTTAAAATGTGTCAGCATTTGAGGTAAGGCAGGGGCCTTTTGGATGGTATCCTTGACAACAACTACGACACTATAATCATTGGTGACACTTGGTCCACGACCAGCTCAATACTAAAGTATACTTCTCATCTAACTCAATGCTCGTCATGCACTTTTCGAAGCTATTGTCGTTCATGTTAAAATAGCTTCACTTTCTGTGAGTATCGTTGCGGTATATAATCCTAACGGTTCGAGTTTGGACTACTATCTGGAGGGAACGAAATTTATCGAATCTGCGGTGACCACTATTTCTTGTGCTGAAAAAACTTTTCATTCTTGCGACTTTAACTTTCCGAGTTTTTTGCTAGTATTGCTACTACGCAACGAAGCGAGATCTGCACCATGCAAGGGAAACTACTTGATCTAATTTTTTGTACGGATGTGACTTGGGGATTTTGGTCTGCGATGATTTTATCAGGTGTTCTAGAATTTTCCTCCTTTCTGACACTTCGTCTTGGAAACTGCAATTTTAATGTTAATGATTCTCTTAGCAATGGTTCGTATTTTAAGTTAAGTAGTGCTGATTATGCGTCCCTGAACGAATTTCTAGTCAACCTGGATTGAAGTATTAATTCTCACTCGTCACTCCGGAGAAACGTTACAACAAGTTTTCTTCTAGATTTGGGGAGTGTCATATCCTGAATAATGTTTATACAACAATTATCTTTTGCAGATTGAAGAGGACTTGACATCGACTCCTAAAAATGTTTGGAGATTCGTTAACTCCAAACAGAAACTTAGAGGTTTTCCCTTCCAAATGTCATAATCAACTGTTCGGATTATCGCTCTCTGATTTCTGTAATTTATTTGCGAAATATTTTTTGTTAGTGCATACCTTCCCTCCCGCTCAATCCGGGGTCTCATAGCGATCCTCTCGAGTTTACTCCGACTAAATTTGCGATTTTTAGGTCTATTTGGATGACAGGAAGGGTGTTGGGCATGTTACAACCCCACCGATTCTTATCAAGATGTGCGCTGACGGCCTAACTCGTTCTCTAATGTTTATAATTATATAAAGAGCCTTTGTACTGGCTTCTTTCCAGATCCATGAAAAATGACCTTCATTGGTCCTATCTTTAGGGATGTGGTGCATTGCAACTACCTTGAAATTGCCATACTCTCGGCTATCTCGAAATTATTTCAGGCTTTAGTCCATCGATCACTGTTGTTTGCTGGAAACTTTAATCTCTCCGATTCAGAACGGATTTTTCTCGGCCACCTTCTTACCTCCTGTCGTCAGCTTGATGTTATGTATACTGGTTTTTCCAAAACCTTTGAATTGATCACTATTTCTGGTTGTTAAGGTTGCAAAGTTGAACCTCCAGTTTCTGCTTGTCAAGTGGTTAACATAATTCTAACCGCTGGCAATATGTAAGAATCCAAGACTCACTTTCCTTTATATCCCGAGTCGTTCCAGGTGTTCAACAGGGTAGTCATATCGGGTCTCTGTTGATATCGATTGTCATTAACGTTTTAATAAACTGCTTTGTGTTCGGCCAATGTTTTCTATATGCGAATGATATGAAAATAGTTCGGCCCAGATCATTTTTACAAAATCTGTTTTGTTAGTAATTATGAAAATTTTTAACCTCGTGCGTGTGTGATGTCGTGTAGACTAAATGTTGTTGGTTTCCTACAGCCCAGACGGATCTACTGATCGGGGTGAAACTCCTACGTCGTAAGCTTTTTTTCATAAATTGGGAGATCTCAGTGATTTTTGGCCGAATTTGATCGACCGGAAGTGATAGCTGCGAAGGAGCTTTTTTTGTTTTATGCGAATACGTATTTTAAACTATAAACCATTTACGGAAAAATGATTTAATCAAAAAAATTGAAAATTAAGTTTGACTGTGCGTTTATTCTTGCGGACGCGATTGATGGAAAAATTCTGCAGAATCGTACTGAAGTTGGTTATTATTGCTTTTGCACAAAATATTAGTCTATTTGGTACGTCATTTTGCTTGTCAAATTTTTCATTTCAATTTGGAATTTACACTTGGCTTTGGCTGTGTGGGAAAACATAAAAAAAACATTGCAAATCACTCCAAGTTCAGCACACACTCACAGAATAGTGAACATTTTTTCTAAGAATGGTCGAACTGACCGAAATGACAATATTGATATTTTTTTATTTTGATGTTTTAAGTGATATGTGACATTTTGAGTGATATGTGCGCTGGTCTAGTCTTTAGGCACAGAATAGATATAACCAGAACCGCCATTGCGTAGACCAAGACATTTTTTTCTTACCTTATTTTTTTACAACTCTGTGGAGGAACTCTATGTTATGGATTAAGTCCAAGTATTTGCAACAAGTTGCCTAATTAGTCCACTCGGCCTAAACCAGCCTATACGTGATACACAAATAAAACCATCCAATACGATCCTGATACTGATTTATAACGGGTTTCCGGTCATTAAACTGGATAACGGTAAAAAAGGTTGTAAGGTGAACAGAATAAATAATAAATCGCTTGTTACATAAAAATTATCTTAAATGTTACAGTACCTGGCAACTGAATTAGAACCACTTTCTGATTTTGGTATTTTTTCAAATTTATCAGGAACAAAATAGAAACAGACACATATTACTAATACAAAATGTTTATTTATGTTAATCCTCGTTTGGCTTTAATGACTGCACTAATTCTAGCTGGCATACTGGAAATACAAGTGTTTACCACTTCTTGTAGTTTTGCGTTCTCTTGCAAATGTCTGTGAATATTATCGTTCAAAACAACTATTGTTGGGTTCGGGGATAAGTACACAACCTTTTTCAACATACTCCATAGATTTTCGATCGGATTTAGATCGGTTGAGTTTCCGGGTCATGGCGAAAGGGGTATGCTATGCTCTTGAAACAGAGTTTTTATCTTTTTCGCTGTATAACGCGGTGCTCCATCCTACATGAGGGTGTATGACCCTTCTTCTTCATTTATTGAGTTTTCAAAAGGCAAAAATACAGTCTCAACAACCATTTTATATTGCACTTGATTCATGGTGCCATCCACAAAATACAGAAGAGTGTTTCATTTTTTCTGTACATCTTCATCACTACAACGTTCCTTGGGTCTTCGTCTAACGAAATTAACACTCTCCATCATTGCTTCAAGTCGGGATTCATCGCTAAAGATCACCTGTTGCAAAGAGGATGTCAGTTGTAAAAATGAACTTTATTATACAAATTGATACTTTGACGAAATGATTTATTAATGACAAAATTTGTTCTCATTTACGTTTTCTAATCTTCAACCGTAAAATTTCTGTGCATTTTTGCCCATTGCAGGCGTGCTTTCTACATTTTTGGAGTCAAACTGAGCTTCGTGGCTGGTCTGCGATATTTGAGTCCGGCAGAGTACAATCATGATCGCATCGTGCGCTCAAATATATTAGTATTAAGCAATATTAATTTATTTAGCACCTCTTTAGCAGAACTTTGTCTATTTTGGAGTGCTGTTTTTATAATTAGCGAGTCGTCTCTCGCGGTGGTTTTACAAACACCACGGCAATGACCGCGATTGCGATATAGACGGCATATTTTTCGAATTAGTGTGGCAATTCGGTCGACTGTATGCCGAGAAACTTTGACGGTTCGAATGCATATATTTACATATTTTTAAGTCTCTCAATGTCTTTCATTTTTCCTATTCCGAATAAATTACAGAGCTTAAAATTCACCAATAAATTTATAACATTAACAATATCTTAATAAAACACTTCTTAACACGAGCACGTACACATTTCAACTGAATTTGGTTATTACTCGCACTCCTTTTAAATATTTCATTATCTGTGTTTAGGCTCTAATAGCAGCCACCTGACCCAAAACCGGTAATGCTGGAATTTCCCTCAAAATATAAGGGTAGTTGTTCATATAAATAGATATGCTCTTAGAACAACTAAATCCGTTTACAATCGAAAATTTGAAATATATTTCAATACAAACTGCTTGTACAGGGTGGGCCATAAGCCACTGAACATAGTATTTTTTTATTGAAAATGAATAATTTTGATTACAAAAGATAATTTTAATCATGAAGAGTTTTAAAAAAAATAAATTTTAAAAATAATATCTGTTAAATGCCTGCCATCAGCCTCTCCGCAAGCTACTGCTCTTTGCTGTACCTGGTTCATAACTGAAGCCAAAACTGGTTGATTAATCGCAATAATTTCATTTATTACGCGATCTTTCAAAAATCCCTACAAAAAGAAATCTGGTGGTGATAAGCCGGGTGATCGTAATGGCCAATTAATATCTCCAAATCGTGAAACAATACGGTTACCAAACACCGTTCGCAGCAAATTCATTGTTTCCCTTGCAGTATGGGACATAGCTATACCTTCAAGTTTTGGGAACAAGAAATTTTCTAACATAGCCCTGTAACGCTCACCATTTATAGTTAATGCATTGCCATCTTCGTCTTGGAAGAAGTACGGGCCGTAGATCTTGTCTGCTGATATTCCACACCAAACTGTGACTCTAAGTGGATACGACGGACACTGTTGAATCACTCTTGGATTGTCAGTGCCCCAGATTCCAAAATTTTGCTTATTAACATAACCACTTAAATGTACCATTTGTATCTTATACGGAAACAGCAATAATTTTTTTTTCATTATTCTATGCGGTGCAGTTCTGGACATTTGAAGCTGAGTGGCACGTTTACGAGTCGTTGTTTCAGGGTTCTCATTTAAGCTCTCCCGAACTCGTTCGATATTATCTTGGCTTCGTGCTTCAAGCGATCTTCCACTCCGGGATAAGTCACTAACAGATCCCGGTGACTGAAAACGAGAAACTAGATTGCGTACTTGATTTCGTGATGATGCATTTCTGGTGTTAAAAAAATTTCGAAAATTTCTTTTGGTTTGAATCATTGAATTTTGACTAGCAAAATAAAACTCAACAAGTTTTGCTCGTTCCTCAATCGTATATATGGCTATTGAATCTCCCAAACGTTGTTTCTAATACTGAAAAATAAAAAGAAAAATACAAAAGAAAAAATTATATCAAAATACAATATTCAGTGACGTATGGTCCATCCTGTATTACAAATTACTTGATACGCAAGGGTGGCTCTAATTCAATTGCCAGGTACTGTATTTTTATTAGGTAATTATGAATTGCTCACTTACATTGCAGAGAGAAGTGCTCATTTCCTCGTACTGTGCTTAATAAACTGTCCAATTTCCGGAAAACGAATTACTGCCGATTCCATATATTAAGATGCACTGGATAGCATGCAGGTTCTGATATAAATTCAATAAGCCCGTGTTTTTGGATTAACCCCGATGCAGTTATAGTGATGTTGTGGCCCGAATTGATTTTGCGATAATAAATTCCTCGGTATCGATGAGTCTCTGTTGTAGCAATGGAATTAAAATACTAGAACAGTGACACCCGACGTACGAAGCTACACCACCAATTTTTATCCTCTTTAAATGTTTTAAATAAATAATTGCTTAATAAAAAGTTTTGAGCTTTAAGTTCTTATTTGCTACTTCGTATCAACTGCAGCCCCTTCATCACTATCGTTGATACCGCGTGATGCTGAATTTAGATGACGTCCACTTCGTTAAATTGGGAACACTTCGAAACAATATTATGGTACCATCTTTACCGGACACAACTAATGATTACCCGCTAGAAAATTTCGTTCAATTTGTATACTAACCGATGGTAAATGTGCCTGAATCATTCGATGGGGATGATAGTGTAATCAGGAAGTCAGCGAACATGTGTTGCTCTTCGAAATTCATTGTAATTACCGTTTACCGTCATGACAAATCATTTTATTTGAATTAATTCTGCATTTTGACCTAAGAGTACTTGTAGTTCCGTTTGAAGAGCAAATATTGTCTAAAACTATAAAATTATACATTAAGCTGATACTGGGAAAATGATTTAAGAACCTATTACCGTATAATCAATTTTACTAGTCCCGTTTGTTACACAATTATCTTTTGCGGTCATCACATTGATCTTCTGATTCGGGACAATGTTTCCTTGATTTCATACAAGTTATTCTTTCCAAACTATTCCTTATCCAGTATTTGCATGAAATTTGCTTGGCCCGTTTTATACCACTACGTAACACTTTCTGCTACCATATTGATAGCTGAACATTTTTGAGTCAATTTTTTTGTCAAATACTCAAATAAAAAAAATGGCGGCTTACAATGAGCACTAAATTTAGATCTATTTGCCGTTTTTGGTTGGCAAGCTTGAGGAAATCATTTGCTCAAAGACAAAAATATTTCAACTCGAGTGTGTAACTAGTAGGCGGGGCATAAAGCGGCGTCGGTACGAAATCCCGAATTACAAAAGACCGAATTATCAAAATCCCGACTAAAAAAATCCCGACCTTCAAAATCCCGACTTTTAAAATCCCGACTTTCATAATCCCGACTTTCGAAATCCCGATTTTGCAGAAACCTTAAAAATTCCCGAAAAGTCGGGATTTTTTTAAAAATATTAAATATTAAATTATCTTTTTTATATCTTCATTTTTATTAAGAACTCGGTCTATTTTGATTTTTTTTGGCCGATTTTGGTCAAATTTGGATTATCGGATATAATTTGCATTTTAATGTGAATTTTTCTAGAATTTTTGGAATTGGGCCTGCTCAATTGAACTGACCATTCCTCAAACAATAATTGTAAAATTTAATTTACAAAATTGGATTTCTATAAATATGTTCTTTTAATAAAATTTATTTTTGGTCGTCCTGAAAAGAATGTTTGGGTTTTTGATGAAATATTTAATGATAAAATATATAAATAAATAAAATTAAGCGCTATTAATGTAACTTTATAGCAGCAATATTTTTTAAATAATTAACTTTATCAGCAATATTTAAAATTTTGCTATTCCTTTCCAATTTTTTTAGTGGGACGCGTTCACCAGCTTTCCACTTCTCAATGCGTGTTTTGCATATCATCATCTCCTTTGCTAATTCTTCGATTAATTTATAGACCCCAACGTGAGGTCTTCCGACTATTATTTTTGGTCGCGCGTGCCAGGCGTCAACCGAGTTTTGAGTTCTAGGGAAATTTTCTCCATGGTATATATAATTAGTATGGAACATTTTTCAATTCGCTTGGCTTCTGGATCAAATTCTATTTTGATCGCGTCAAAATACTCGGAAACCTCTTCAGGAGGTACGAATGCTAACTTTTTCAACATGCGAATTTGCATGTTTAAAGATTCATCTTTTCCAAATTTAACTTGCAGGTGTTCAGATTTTACTTTCCGCCATAATATTTGGCCGAAATGGGAAAAACATCCTTTGTATTCAGCCAACGGAAAATATATTTTAGCCGCAACCACGCTTCCTTTTTCAAAATCTCTGATATAATTCTCTTTGGATTTAATGAGATGCTCCAATTACAAGCAATTTTACAAAGCTCAAAGAACATCTCAGAGTAAGCTTCTGTTGATTTTGAGCTCATTATACAAAATAATAATGGCACGATCTGAGATCATGGATCGAGAATAACTGTCTCATTATAGACGGCACAACCTCGAATGTACCGTCCATGAGCCAGCATTCAGCCTCTACTAGCAACATCAAAGATGATTTTGTCCCTAATAAAATATTTTTATTCTCTCCAAAATTTTTCTCGACAATACAAAAAGCTCTTCGTCAAAAAACTTTAATGTTTCCGGAATGGAAATTTCATTTAAACTTTCCGGCTCTTTCAGTGTTGTGGCTCTCACTCGACCAATTTTTTGTTTTTGTGCTCCGTTTGAAGGCAAATATAGTCTACAATTGAGGTCGCATTCAACAATACTCTCTCTTATTATTTGAGATGGTCGCAGCCATGGTGTATAAGATAGCGAACATTTCTCAGCGGATTTCGCTACTCGCCGCAAGTGGCAGCATAATCTCAAAAGAGAATTTAATTTGTTATATAATTACCAGCCGAAATTTATTATTCATTTTGTATCTCTTTTTTCACTAAATAAAACATCCCAGCGGCATAAAATATTAAAAGTGATCCTTAAAATGAAAAATTGATTGTTCTCCGAAGTAAAGGAACTCGGTAAATCAAATCTTGAAATTTAACAATATTCAGTCTTTCCGCCATACTATAAGAATGACGATGAAATTTGAATAAAAGTATTGATCGGGGGTCCAAAACTTAGGAAAAAATTCTAGGATCTGTTCATGCTGGACTAAACTAATCCATTTCATAACCAATCCTTTTGAAAATTAAAATTTTTTTATCAATTTATTATCAGTTTTTGGCCAATATCTCAAAAACTTCCACTAGTAACCAATACTTTCGATTGTTTTTCTAATAGCTTAGATCATACTGAGACTACGAGGAAAATTTGGGGAAAATTGATGGATTAGAATTTTCAATGTAATTTTTTGATTTTCTGCGGCCATATAAGTTATTTTTAGTTTTTGGCCGATATCTCAAAAACTTCCACTAGTAACCAATACTTTCGATTGTTTTTCTAATAGCTTAGGTCATACTGGGACTACGAGGAAAATTTGGGGAAAATTGATAGATTAGAATTTTCAATGTAATTTTTTGATTTTCTGCGGCCATATAAGTTATTTTTAGTTTTGGCCGATATCTCAAAAACTTCCACTAGTAACCAATACTTTCGATTGTTTTTCTAATATCCTAGGTCATAGTGAGACTACGAGGAAAATTTGGGGAAAATTGATGGATTAGAATTTTCACTAAAATTATAAAAACTAAAATCTGCTAGTTTCAGGTAGATTTTTATGAGTCATTATAATGTCACATGTCATTTTGGATAAACAAATGACGCAATAGTGGGAGTAGTATCAATTGTACAGGTTCTTCTTTTGTTTTTTTATTGCTTTTCATAATTTTCCAACATATTTAATATTTTTTTATTATTTAGTTAGTCGTAAAAAATGTTTTAAAAGTTTTTAAAATTGTCTGTAATTAGGCTACTCACACTATTGCTTCATCTGTTACGGCTATACCAAAACATCAGGTTCATTTAAATCCTTTTTAACCATTTAGAAAATATTACTTATATAACATTATGTTAAAAATATATTAGTTTTCATATTTTAAGTCGGCGTCCGCGACCGCCCGAATTCATAAAAAATAATTTTAAAAATCGAGCTTTCGAAAATCTGGATTTTGAAAGTTGCGATTTTGAAAGTCTGGATTTTGGAAGTCGGGTTTTTGATTTCGGGATTTTGATTTCTGGATTTTGATTTCGGGATTTTGAAATGCGGGCAAACGACCCCAACCCGGATAAAGTATTTCACGAAGTTTGATTGATTTAGAGTCCGTCAATTTTTATTTCTGCAAGTATGTACGCAGCCTGAACCAAATTTTTTCAGAATATTTGTTTTAAATTCTATTGCAAATGGCGAGTTTTGATCAAAGAAATTTATTTCGCCAAAATTTGACATTTCTACAGTCCAGGCGGAATGACTATTTGGAATGAAACTTCATACTATAGGTTCTCCATAAATTGAGAGATCCATGCGATCCTAATATTCGAATTTCTTTATTAAAATTTCCTTCGTTGTCACTGGGACATCAAAACCACGTGATAAGATGCGCATACTGATTCCTTAATACCACACATTTAATGGGCTGTTCCCATATAAATACAAATTAAGAAATAAGAAAACAGTTTGATCAAATGATTGAATGAGACAGAAATGGCGAGGTGTACCATGAGACATCTTACAAATCTCTTGACAAAGAGCAAATCCCAAAGGATGTTAAAGATACAAATATTACTTAGTCATCAAATCAAACACAAATGCAAATTTCATCGAAAAGCTTTCTGTGGTTGTCAGAAAACTTTAAGACTTATTTAGAAAAATTGTAAACTAGCCGATTGAATAACCGGTCTACCTGTATAATAATAACACATACAACTGTTAATTTGGTATTTCCCGCGATAAATCCCACCCTTCAAAAAAATATAATTAAACCAACGCACATAATTCCGTTTACCCCTGATATGTTCAACAAGTTACAAGTTCCTTATTAGTCAAGTAATTATTCTCGATAGTTAATATTGATGTTGCCTATACCAACTTGTCGCGTGCTTAAATTTTAACATTCACGACGATTAATTTAAATTTAAATTTTTTTATTCAACTCGTTGCCAAGAAAACAAAAATAAAAAAAAATAAAAATTGGTAACCAAAAGTAATAAATAAATTAAAGGAAAATTAAAACACCTTGTGTTCTAGTTTAATGACGACCGCGGCTGAGACGACAGAACGACATCGCCATCACATTATGCATCATGTGTTTTGTAATTGTTGGCTGTGTTGTAAACCTCGTTGTACGTGTATTATGTACTTGTTGTAATTGTTTATGGGTCCACTCTATGCGTACATGAAAATTAAATCGAACTTGTTAATTTTTTAATTAAATTTATTCCGCATGTAATATCTTAAGTATAAGAAGGTTTTACTTTCTTAAATCAGTTTATAATATTTATGATGGTTTAACATATTTTGCCACATGTTTAAGAAATGTGTACGATATATACATAATGTGTTGATAATGATTGGTAGTGTGCGCAGATCGCGATTTATCTTATTTTTTGGTATCATGTGACATTTATTGTTAAAGTGTCTTTAAGAAAAATGTGCATAAACGAAAACTAGTTTATCTGCTACATGCGAGATAATTTATTTATCTTTTGGTGTCGATGATAAAATGATGGTTTGCTCCAGGCAATATATACATTATGATATGGTATATAGGCTGCTATACACACACGTTAATTATATAGATTAATTGCGTGTACGCGGTTACAAAATTTCCAAAAACAAGCAAAACATTCTCTCTGCACACAGTGCAAACCATATCATTATCACATTTGACCGATCGATCCACACGCACATTGGATTTAATAATATGCATTTCCGATCGCGTTATAAACATAATGTTTTTCTGTATAAATACTAACTACATATCGGGACGATTCAATCTCACCGAGTTCAAATGATATATGCATAAAACTATACACAAATACGATCTTGTGTTTTGCCAAAAAATAAAAAAAAAAAAACGAAATACAAAATCGAAGATCGTAATACAAAAAAAAAATTATTACATTTTCATTTAATCCATCTGGACAACACACACGGCCCTTTTAGGAGAGTACGAGTATGTTAAAAAAATCTATACACAATCCGTACATCCTTCCTCGTCTCCACTACACATATACTCGTATAACCAACTTCGCGCAGATATAAATCTTATGTACAAAACATATTTCTTTGCGTTTCTTTGCAAATAATTTTTTTTGTGTTTTGGTTTTTTTGGCAAACCAGATTTGGCGGATGCAAATTGTCTGCTAAAATTTTAAATAAATAAAATAAATTATTTTTCGATTTGTTGTTGCGTTCGTATATTTTCCACAAGCGACGCACGATCAAAATCGTCATCCTCTATTGTTTGATTTGAATGATTTTTGGTTAGTTATAGATATGGCAATTTAGGTAACGGGATTTGATAAGACGAACGATCGGGTGTCATACCAATAAATATGAGCACTTCAATCAAAATGCCCGTATATATATATATATAATAAAGTGGCTGGAGATGTATTCTGGCTTCGCGTATACGCGAGAATATTAAATTTGACCTGTCGAATGATAACAATTCTTCTGTCGGTTTCGCATCGTCTGCGATTTTTTAACATTTTTGAAATTCATTGACGGGCATATATACGCATTCATTCATAAATTAAACTTGCTCGATTTTTATTTTATGTTTTTTGTGGTTTCACATTGAAATACGTGTCTGCTTGACTTAGCTGTATTATATGCGGAGATCTCAAACAGTTTTTGGTTTTTTATTATTCTCACGCTATATAGCTACTTGCACTTAACACAAGACAAGTTTGTCGAATGATGTACGTTTCCTATCTTTGTGAGGTCTCAATTTCAAAACTGAAGCACAATAGAACAAGAGAATACTCTATTCGTGGTAGTTGTGTTCTTGAAATGTTGACCTGTCAACATGTACTTTAAACCAGTCGCATGATCAAAACCACCGAACAAATTGGTATAGATCGCCATATTAGAGTCAAGTAGTTGTTGATTAGAAATGATCACGGTCCAAACGCAAAAATTTGGAACTGGAACCCCAAAACCGTGATTTTGTAAAAATTTGTTTTTCATAATTTGCGTTTTTCCGCATCCCCACTGGGTTTTGGTTCCTGGTTGTCGAAAACAAAATGTCGAAATATTCTTGGAATATTTTTCTTCATTTATGTAATCAAGAAAATCGGCTGATTTAAAATTTTTATTGGTCATAGTGGCAGTTTTGAGTACTAATGCACTCAATTCTAAATTTGTGATAGTGATATGTGACACGCATATGTGCCATATATAATAAGCGAATAATTTACCAATAGAGTCAGAATGATGGCTTTGTGAATTAAACTCGTATTATCAAAATTGTTGCCTGATCCAACACCTTTCAAACGATACGGCATCTTTTAACGATCACAGAAAGGTGATGATTGAATTTAAGTCATTTTAGTTGCCTGGATGTAGATCTGCACTTGCTGTGTGCGAAACTACAGCAAATTTCCATACAGTTTTTTTTTATTTAAACTTCATAAAATACGCCTCTGTTTTGGTCCTGACTCGTCACAATTAAAACAATTAAAATTTGGGTCATCGAAATTATGTATGGATATGGCGACGTCATTGTAAATTTGATTTTCATTGCCTTGTTAGTTCTTTGATGATCGCGATTACTTACAATTACTAAAAAATAAAATAATTGAAATTTTCTTTTGGTAGATTGTTAAATCCATCGGAAAGTGTTTTCTATGATCGTTCGTCTGAGTGTTCTTAAAATTTTTTACAAACATTCTCCAAGACCTCTCACCCAGTGTTCCCGTCTCGCAACTCACCGAATACGAGCAACTGGATATGTTAGGAATGTAATGAAAAATGATGTGGGGTTTAATGTTTTACGCTGGGTCATTCGTATTAAAAAAAAATATTAATGAAGCTTTTGTTTCGTTCCATTTTTTTCGAGACAATATACGGAAAATCGAGCGAAGAAGTGAACCTGGTATGGCGAAGTGGTAAAAAAAGTGACAAGTGGATCAATAGAGGAAAGCAGGTACACAACCCGAGAGTTACAAAATCAACCACGAGAGGCACGACGGATTCAAATTGTCCATCTAATGACAATGAAAAAAAATTAAGGAAATTCACCTGAATGTCAAAAAGTACCAAAAAGTATTACCAAAAGTAAGCCAAAAGTAAGCCAAATAAAATTGTAAAGAGGTGATTCGAAGTAAAAATTATAAACGTTATCGAATCAGCCCAAAAAAAGTAAATTTGAATGATATTTGTATTTGCTTGGTAAATGTTGTTGAAAATAATGTTTTTCTTTAGACAGTTTGCATGATGAGGGATCAGGCACGCAAACCTCCTCTGAGTCATCCAAACAAGGGTCGAGCAAGAAATGAAGTACCTATACGTAGGGAGAATTATACATATGCGCAGGCCTCTTTAAATTCGTAAGAAAATGACACCACCGTACCGAAAATATCAAAAACACTGTTCAAGCAATTTTGAATAGCCTTGAGGAACAGAATAAACTAAATAAGTTAATTCTGGATCGACTCAATCTGCTGGAAATACCAAGTCCCAAAACAGCTAAATGGAATGCAAGAATTAGAACTATTTTTAAACACATTTTACCAGCAGCTACTATGTAGCAATCCGGAGATATACTTGTTACCATACCACATATCTAGTAGAACGGACAAGAGGAGGGTCAGGAATATTTATTAAGGAGAATATTGATCATCATGAAGAATTAAAAATGAATTTAATGCAAAAATACCATCTGGGGGTCAAGATTAGCCACTCCAAAAGGCAAATAATTACTTGCAGCTGGCCAATACTCAAACTGTGAATTTTACTCAGGAGGGAACGCCGTCAACAAAATCCCAGATCTTATAGATTTCTACATCACTAAAGGCATATCGGAACGCTACATCTCTTATAAAATGATGAAAGTCTAATATCTGATCATCCTTCTGTTATTATGACGGTTAGTGAAAATGTAATAGAAAAAAACAAATTCACCACAGCTCACAAACAACAAAACAAATTGGTAATTGTTTAAGCAGCTAGTAGAAGAAAAATAGAATTTCAAGTGCCATTCAAAAGTGAAAGTAGAAGAGGAATTAGACAGGCTCCTTGATGTCATACAATGGTCGGTTTGGGAATGCACCCCCAGAATAGAAGTAAAAGAACTAGTGCAGAAAAAACGAAAGCCGCAAGATAAAACCACCTTAAACAACTTGTGCATCAAACTTAAGGCTCTCATAAAAGCAGTGAAAAAAGAAATAATTTGAAAATACCTTTGTTCTCTAGCTCCAACTGAAGATACCAACTATTCCCTCTTAAAAGAAACAAAAGGGTTAAAACGACCAAAAACGCAGATCCCCCCAATCAAAATAAACGATGGAGAATGGGCTAGAAGTGCGAAAGATAAATCTGACCTGTTTGCTGAAGAAATATTTCAACCTCTAGGTCGGCAGACCAGTTACGAAAATACTACTAATCCACCCAAGAACATCTGACTTCGAAGTTATCAGGCCTGCAACATTTTAAAGAACTAAAAGCTGAAATTAAGACCTTATTAAAGTTAGCCGAAAGTTTCCAGCCGAAAGGTAATGCAGATAGTCTCTTTGCTATCCCAGCCGAAAGGTAATTCATATAGTGTCTTCGCTATCCCAGCCGAAAGATGATAATGCATATATTGTTTTTGCTCTCCAAGCAATGCAACCATTGCTATCCAATTTGCATCCATTTAGCATCCATTTTGTTGAGAAATTCTGAAGGGGATGCAGGGGTGTATTTTGCAAAAATTCGTTGATTCAATATATCGAAAATGCATTGAATGGCCTATCGTTCAAGATGATCGTTGATGCCACTATAATTATTCGATAGGCCATAATGTTGGTCAACTTCCGCCTAATCTTGGAGAAATTCTGAAGGGGATGCAGGAGTGTAATTTAGAACAATTTCGATAATTCATCGCAAATTCAATATATCGAAAACGCATTGGATGTCCTGTCGCTCAAGAATATCGTGCTTTGTCATTGATGTCACTATGGTTATTTGATAGGCACGCAATTGCAAAATTACACCCCTGTATCCCCATTAGAATCTCCCCACAGTTACGCCAAAGTTGACCAACATTATGACCTATCAAATAACCATAGTGGCATCAATGACAAAGCACGATAATCTTGAGCGACAGGACATCCAATGCATTTTCGGTATATTGAATTAGCGATGAATTATCGAAATTGTGCTAAATTACACCTCTCAATCCCCTTCAGAATTTCTCAACAAAATGGATGCTAAATGGATGCAAATTGGATAGCAATGGATGCATTGCTTGGATAGCAAAAACAATATCTGCATTATCATCTTTCGGCTGTGATAGCGAAGGCACTGTCTGCATTACCTTTCGGCTGGAAACTTTCGGCTAACTTTAACAGTATGAAATTAAGAACATAAAAGCAAAGGAAGCTCCTGGTTACGATCTGATAAAAAGGGCAAGAGCTGTCTGAAAAAGGTACTCGTAAATTATTGCACATAATCAATGCGATCGTCAGGAAAAAATATGTGCCAATGCAGTGGACAGTAGCAGAAGTAATAATGATACCGAAACCGGGCAAGCCGCCGAATGATAGAAAATCTTACCGGTCAATTTCACTTCTACCAACACTAGCGCAATTGTTTGAGAACCTGTTGCTAAAAAGATTGAAAAGAACCATAGACCAAAGAAACCTTATCCCAGAATATCAGTTTGGTTTCAAAGAGAAACACTCAGCTCTTGAGCAGGTTTACAGGCTTACAGATGTCGTGGTTTGCTCTAGTATCTTCTTAGATGTGGTGCAGGCCTTCGATAAGGTGTGGCACAGAGGTTTACTCTGCAAACTACATAGAGATTTACCAAAACAATATTATATAATTTTAAAATCATACATAGAGAATTGCCACTTTCGGGTGAAATATGACAAAGAATACTCCGAGGTAAGAAAGATTTCGGCAGGAGTCCCGCAGGATAGTGTTTTGGTACATATTGTTTACCTGCTCTACACCAGAGATTTACCTCAACTAAACGATGTTACCGTTGCAACATTTGCTGATGATACTGCAGTTCTCTCAGTAGGAGTGACTATCGCGGAATCGAATGTTTCAAGAAGCATGTGACAAAATCATAAAATGGACAAAAATGTGACGTATCCAAAAATGTGTCGAAATCCATGCATGTGAAGATTCACTAATTATGCACTTACTATCAAATATCGAAAAATGTATTGGCTGCTCGGGAAAAATTCGGAATTGTCAACCGAAAATAAATTGCTATTATGCCAACAGGTGCTAAAACCTGTATGGACTTACGGAATTCATCTCTGGGGCTGTGCAAAGAAAACCAACACCAATATAATACAAACTTTTCAGAACCAAGGTTAGTTGGTTTGTGCGTTGATTTATCGTTGGTTTAGGTTGTGAATAATCCGATTTCAGCGTCTCTCCTGTTACTGGTCGGATCCGTTGGAGTTTCCCTAGTTAGAATGTTCTATTTTTTCGGGATTTCGAATTATTGTGGGTAAATGGTTATTGGTTAAATCTCCGGAATCAGGGGGTGTGGATGGGTGAAATTGGTTGTTGGTTTGGTTGAAGCTTTTGCGTTAAAGAATTTGCTACGGCATTCATCAAATGTGTGTCCCGTGGTTGTTTTGCAGTGGGAACAGTATTTTGGATGCGAATCTATTTGTTTGCGGGTTTGGCCTGGGATGTATTGATTCTGGTTTTGTTGTTGATTGAATGCGGTTGATGCATTACATTTATGGTTTTGCTGCATTGGTGGTGAGTACTGTTTGTTAGAGATTTGTGTCAAATTGGATTTTACCTAGTACGTATTTCTTCTGCGGTAAGCATTTTTTCGATTATCTCTGTTTCGTTAATGATGTCTTCTATGTTTCTGGCTGTTGAGGTCATTATCGTTTCTCTTAGAATTGTATTATTCAGTCCTGTTTTGAATAAATGAACGGAATTTGTTTCTAGATATTCTGCGTATGATGGGTCGATTTGGTTTAATTTGAATTTCGATTTGAATCCTGCCTTGTATTGTGCTAAGGCCTCTAACTATCTATATCCGTAGCTTTGTTGTAAGTTTGTGTATCCTTTTTCTAGTTCTGCCAACGAATATGTTTTAGAGTACATTTTGTTTAAAAATTCCCGTAGTGTTGGGTAGTCTTTGATGTTGCGATGTGAAATTCTGGTGAATGCTTCGCCAGTCAATCTTAATTTTATTAGCACATCGAAAATCTTCAATTCTGCATCTGTGTTTAGTGTTTTGTATACATTGCCAGCTGTAGCTGAGAATCTGAATAATTCGTCTGTTCTTCTGGTTGTGCTTCTCCACTGAACTCTGGGAATGAGCTTGAGATGATTTGTTGTAATCTATTGTGTTTGTTGTTGAGTCATTTTTGCAGTTGTTGTTGAAATCTGTTTTGTTTCAAGAGATTTCTGTGGTGATGCTGGTGGTATTATTGGTGATTTGATTGGAGTTTGATTTTGTGATGGATTATATGTATGTGAAGTTAGCCCAGAAAGTCATCCCAGAAAAAATAAATTTTTTCATCAGGCAACACTAAAGTTGTATGTTTATACAAGCCCAGGATTTCACTAACATTATTTAAATTGACTCTAATTCAGCCCAAGAAAAATTAAAACCTCGCAATAAAACATATTGCATGGAAAGAAAAAATATATTCAGAACCAAGACATATTTAATCGAAAAAATTTCAAATTTAATTACATTAAACTTGATATACATGGCAATCGTTAGTGCTAATCACGGTTTCTGTTAACCACGTAGGGAGTATAATGACAAGTTGTTACTATTGGGTTTGGTTTCCGGAACTCTTTGCTTCCAGGAGTTATTGAAGCAAATCCCCGTCAAATGTATTGGCCCATTCAATTATGAGCCTGTAGCGCCAATCACAACTGTAGGATTATCTTGAAATCTTCAAAGTCAGTAACGGACATGATTATAAGTGAGTACTACTAAGTTTAGTTTCCGGAACTTGCGGTTTCTGCGAACCATGAAGTAATACAATTCATCCTTTGGGCCAAACACGTGTGCGTCTGTAGCGCCAATCAGAACGTTACGATTTTCTTGAAATTTGTATGGTACGTAGGGAGTATAATGATAAGCTGTTACTAGTAGGTTTTGATTAATAGATTAATAGATTTCCTGATCTACAATGACTGCAATGTTGCCACAAGTTTATAACATAGCGCTTACTATATCACGGGCGTGAAGCACCTCCGTCCGGCTAGCCAGAAAAATATTTGCCCACACTGCCATATTGTTACTCCCATTCGTTTGGTAAACTTGATCCTGCTCATCTCCAAATTTTCAAAATTTTTACGTTAAAAAAGTAGTGAAACGAAAATTTGGTTTCTAAACCGAATGCCGATTAGAAAATTAGAATTTTATGAAAAATCGAATTCCGCTTTCAATTCGTTTGACCCTCATCAATTAATAAAACCATTCATTCCAGTACCAAAAACATTTTCTTCTGATAACAACAATTTTTAAAATCGTAAATTGCCCTGATATCAATATTTTGGCTGACACACGAAAATATTATTAAATTAATGGTTTGCGCTGCAATTTTGGGTAATGACATATTCGCGAATTGCTTGCTATAATAAAAGCATACGTACAACAACAACAACACCATAAATGCAAAAATAATTTCATAAAACTTAATAAAATGTTTTTTAATACGTACATGACCATGAGCATCGAAAAACGGTCAGCATCATATCATCGAGTGCGCAGCATCCGCCAAAACACAAACAATTGTTTGCGCTTACATATGTTTGAGATGCAGTTACATTATGCAACATACGCACATATTTTGATAAGAGGACGGAAAAATTGAAAAACAAAAGAAAAATGCATACCACTCGTGATAAAGCAACGGTAAAAAATTAATTATTAACTTTTTAACAACTTTAGTCTTGTTCTTGGATATTTCGAGTATGTACGCGTATGTTAGCATCATCCTCATCGCGTATTCTTATAAAGAAGTATCTTAATTATGTTCTGTATAGTTATATCCGCTCTGCACAGCAAATATTTTGGCGGTTCAATTAAATTTTTTATCGCGTAACTTGCACGTCTTGTTTATAACGAGACGAGCGTATATGCTGCTGCTGTCTTGCACACACATATATGTCATAATTTTGATGTACTATCGAGCATAAAAATTAGAAATCGTTGCACAATTGAAACGAAATACAATATTTCAACGACGAGATTCATCTTATGTTGGATATATGTGTAAGACGATTGCAGTCTCTTATGTTATTATTGTTGGGTTGATTTGTACAGGCGCACACGAAACGGACGAAACATGAATAATGATTTTACGTAAATTAACTGTATGGGTACCTTTCATGGAGGTAAGTAATTTTTGGCAGTTTTTCATGAAAGATAATTAATTGCTACTCTTGCGTATTGTAATTCCTTGTGTGCACTCGTGTATTTTACCATGTACGAGTATATATATGCGGATGGGTACGTGGTTTGAATTATCCAAATTATTTTCTGTACGCGGTTTAATGTGATCCAAATACTCTTTTTTTACTTTTAAATTAGACTTGGTCAGAATATATGTAAAGATGTGATAAATAAAATTATTCCACGTAATTTTCCACCGGATAATTGAAGGTAATCCAATCGTTCATGGATACTTTGATGAATCGATTATTTCCACATATTTGGACGCGTTTACCAATAAATATTTTGTTATTCAAATGGTTTAAATCAACAAATCATGATTGCGCTGCTTTTGGATGCCGAACAATAGATTCAATGGTCTTAAGAAATATTTTTTTTCTATTATGTTGTGTTGATATAATCGATCGTTTAATTCGTCGATTAAAATCTTTATGATAATTGGATATGACGTGATCTGTCTTGAAGGAATGAAACACATGTTTTATATTATTTACATTGATTAACATCGTTCTGCTCCTGACAATCAAAACATAAACAAATGATGTACCTCACTTTACTTTATTTACAGGTAATACTGTGGTTAACATACATAATTTGAGAGAGCTCCTTCATGATAAAAATTATTTCGACAAATCGAGAACTTTTGAAGTGTGAGGAACTCATTATGAGATAATTCGTAATCCTCAAGACGTCATTTGGATTAAATCAGTTTCTTAACAGAATTTTTTGAAAAATATGAGTAAATTTGTGCCAAAATATGTATATGCCCATTATGGCGACCCATTTTCCCTCATGTCTGATTTTCTACCGGTCTCAGGGCTAAAATATTCGTTTCTTATGCAAACGACCTTATGCAAATTTTCAGGTCGATCGGACCACGTTTAGGGGTTGCTCAAATTGGATTTTTGCAAAAAAAACACTAAAACGAGCCTTAGTTACGTTTTTTCCTCCCTTTCACTTCAAGTCGTTCACAAAATGTTGGTTTAATATTTTTGAGTATGCCGAATCCAATGAAATGATAAACAAAGGTATTTGTCGTAGTATAAAATTAGTTTTCGGGCTGTTTTTTCAAGAAAATTAAAACTTGTGAGTTCCGGCTAATTTTTAAAATAGGACTCTGGAGTGTTTTTTTTAACAAAATTCGGCATTGTCAAAATCTTCTATTTGAACATATTCCGCACATTCTCAGGTACGGCCGATTTCTTCAAATGTAAAACTTTGAATAGTTTTCTTCTAACTTTCGAATCATTGCCGTTCTATTTTGGCTGTCTAGATCCTCATCGAAAAATGAACGAGCTATTAGAGTATCACTTAAATACCATAAATGGTTTGAAAAACTTTTCAAAGCAACTAAGGATACAGTTGGATTGAGATTATTGCATGCAGCTAGCTTCTTCAATAGGTTTAACTCATTTTCGAACGAAACAATAGTTTTAAACTAATTTAGTGTAACTTACGACTGAGTTTACTGGTTTCGAAACAAGTATATTTTTGTGCTATAAATAATTGTTGACATCCATCACGCTCTACTGATGGCCTCTATTTCGTTGTTGCTCGAGAAATCACAACGTTGATGGATCTGCTGTTTTTGCAAGGAGAAGAGAAGAGAAATCGTCCCTAAGTGTCGGATTAGTGTTTTTTTTTTGCAAAAAATCAATTTGAGCGACCCCTAAGCGTGGTTCGATGAACCTGAACATTTGCATGAGGTCATTTCTAACAGAAACGGCTATTTTTAGCCCTGAGCCCGATAGAAAAAAGGAGATAAGATTTCCTCCATACAAAAATGGGTCGCCCTAATGCCCATGTCCCCAGTGACGGGATTCTGATCGAGAATGTGCAATACATAACGCATAAAGAATTCGATAGTAAACGTAGACAACTAATTCATTATAAGCATGTGTTAGTGGCGTTATCAAACTTCGGCACCAACTCAGTAATATTGCTGAATTGAATACGAGCTCCAGTTTGACGTAATTTCGATAACGCAATGTAATTTTGAAGTGACTTTTTGGAGTTTATTTGACGTATCTCCAGATTTATTGTTTGTTTATGATGAAACTGTGGGCTGTTGGTTATTAAATGAAAACACAGCTCACTTTTCTAATTAATTATTATTTTTTTTATTGCGATGGCGTAATAGCGTCTATCCACTATCAATGTGTAACTTGTTCTTCTTCGTAGCCAAAAAGTTGTTGTTCTTGTTTTTGTCAAGAACAAATGCCGATAGATGGCAATGTTCATACCTTAACCCTTCGCTGTAATAAATTTTTCCGGTTGTTACCGGAACGGCTGATTGCAACTTATCTTCCGTGTACGTTATTGCTGCGGGTAATTGATTATGCTCGTTGATATTTGTAAATGCAAATTTCAATGGCTTGTGATCCGTATAGTAGCAAAATTGTTGACCTTCCAGCATGTGTCGAAAATGAACTACTGCTCGATACATTGCTTCTAGCTCTCGATCGTATGAGTGTAGCATTGTTTCGTTGCTGAGAAAGCTTTGTAGATGAAGGCAAGAGGCTCTGGTTGATCATTTTTGTTTATTTGGTGAGTTACAGCTCCTATGGCATCATCTGAAGCGTCCACGAATAGCTGAATTTCAGTTTCTTTTGCTGGATGTACTAAGAAGATAGCATTTGCTTAATCGTCCTTACAACGTTGGAATGCTGCACTTTGATTAACTTTTGGAGGAACACTTGATTGTCTACCGCATGTGGGATAAATCTCCGATAGAAATTAATCATTGCCAGAAATCGTTTAACCTACTGAGCTGTTTTTGGTTGTTCATATTGTCGTATAACTTCAACCTTTTCCGGCAAAGGTTTGATTCCCGTTGCTGTGATGGGATGTGTTAAAAATTTCAATTCGGTTTTGAAGAAATTACATTTCGCAAAGTTGATGTTCAGCCGGTACATCCGAAGTCGTAGAAATACTATCTGTAGGTGTTGTTGGTGTTCGTCCACAGATTTGACGCGATTGCGATGTCGTCAATGTATGGAAACACGAAATTTAATCCATACAGTACTTCGCTGTTGTGTTTGCGCGGCATTTCGTAGACCAAATAGCATAAACATAAACTCAAACAACCCAAAGGGTGTTATTATTGCCGTCTTGGGTATGTCGGCTGGTTCGACCGGGACTTGATGGATTGCAAATCAATTGTCGAAAATATGAGTTTACTATGCAAGATTCTTGCAAAGCCCTGGATGAATGGTATTGGATACCTGTCGGGCACTGTAATCGCATTGGTTCACGGTAGTCGCCGCAAGGGCGCCATTCTCCGTTGGGCTTCTGGGCCATATGTAGTGGCCAGGCCCAGTTACTGCTTGACGGCCTGCATATGCCTTGTTTCACCAAAAACTTGAACTCTGTCTTTGCCTTATCGAGCTTATGTCGTGGGAGTTTTCTCGGTCGGGAAAATACTGGTGGGCATTTTGTGACGATGTGATGGGATATATTTCCCTTCACTGGCTTTCGATTGTCGTCAGGTAGAGTTATGTCTCGATATTGTTGATGATTAACGATAGGATCATTCACGTTGTATGTCCTTATACCACTTGCTTCCTCCATTGAAGTGAGGCCTTTTATAGATAATTTCGTTATCATATCTATCAATTTGTTATTGCCCATGTCGATTAGTAGGTTGCAATGCTTGATGAAATCTACACCGATGATTGGTTTGTTTACGTTTGCTATGATAAAGTTCCACGTGAACTGTCTGCGAAGTCCGAAATTTAATGATAACCTTTTTTCCTCGTATGTATTAATTTGGGAACCGTTTGCGACATACAACAGTTTATTAGAATTGGGACACAGCTTTGCTTTTCCGCTAGGAGACGTAGCGGACACATCTGCGCCGGTATCGATTATAAATTTTATGTTGTCGAACGATCGGAAACGTATAATCGATTTATTTGAATTTTTTCAATCACTTCTGCCTCCCCATTTGATTGATTTTTCAGGTTTTTTGATGCGTTGAAACAACACGGCTGGCGACATTTCGTGGCAGAAATGCCGAATCTATTATCATACCAACAATTCTCGTATGTTGATGTATTAGTGGAAGATGGTTTACGATTTTCCCGTCGTACTCTTGATGAGGATCGCGATCGTGACTCTGAAATTCGATTTTACTGATCCGGTTAGTTAAGCTTTGAATCTGATTTTCAACCGACGTAACGTATGCCGCCGAATTTGAACTGCTTGCATACGATGAGTATTGCTTAGCTGATGTCACGTTGTTGTGAGACGAATAGCTCGATTAACTTATCCGCCATTTTAGCTATGTCGTCGACTTGGTCATTGCTGGTTGACACAACCATCCTAATTTGTGATGGCAACCGTTGTAACCACATTTGCTTCAATAATGCGTCGGTTAATTTATTTCCACCTAGTGCCCGCATCTCGTTAAGATAATTTCAATTATTACACTTTTTGAGTTACGCGGTTTGGTTTATTCATGCTTTGATGCACGTGATGGAGGTCTTGAAAATTGTGTCCAGGTAGTGTAATGGTTACAGAGACGTGTTGTCGAACAAATAGTAACTCTTTGTCTAGCTGACTTGGTGTGAGTATATGGATGGAATTATAATTTCTTGATGGCCATGATAGAGCATATCAAGTTAACCTTATTGTGTAGGTTCGAGGCTTTTTTGTACTAGAGCCATTCCAAAACTATTTAATAGCACTGATCGTACACTATCTTCTTCCGTTCTATATATTCTTGTATAATTGTAGACGTAGACAATGTTGATTCTTGATCAAGTTACTTATCGATATCGCGGTAAGATTTGCCTTATATTTTACTAAATTGATAACGTTATCGACTATAGTTGTTTGATTTTTGATCACAGCCTAAAGATGATTCTCATCATTGTTAATTTTTTGAAGTTGGGACTCGTATTTTTCAACCTCTCGTTGGGTGAGCACTCCGAACATGTCTACATGTTCTAACGCAATTCCCATTGATTTCGAATAATAGCTCGTCGTCTGATATAAAATAATTGTATTGCCATATAAGTTGCTGTAGTTTAATATATTTAAACCGGGCAGCTCACATACAAGATTACTGATCTATGCGGTTGTGGTCTTGAAGCTGAGTTTACTCTAACAAAATAAGGTGCAGTGTCGCCTTAGAATCGCCTTAGATAGTCGATTCTAGTTTTGGCAAATGCTTTCCCTGATTCTACTTTGGCTGGTAATGTTCCCATTAATTGTTCCGAAACGTGCTATGGTGAAGGTTGGATGGTTGAATTTTTTAGCCGGCTATTTACTCTTAGTATTTCATTGTAATCTAAGGTCGGGTTCAAAGATATCAGCCTGCTTTGTTTAATTGCCTTGAGGACTTGAGGCAGTGAATTTCGTTATAGAAATCTTCTTCCTGAATAATTTTGATAATTGTAGTTTCTGCATCGTGGACTTCTCTATTCGACAATACTCTTGGCTTGTTGGCTGTAAACGTTTTGTGGTAGATACATCGCTTATAATATGCGACGTTTTTTTTAAATTATAGAATCAGAATTTGACATTTCATAATGCCTTGAAGTTTGGGTAGAATACTCCTAATTGTAGATATCCTATCGGGCTCAAACGTTTTGTATCGATTTAGCATGCTTGCATCGGGAACCAACACTAATTCATTATGAATAAACGTTGGACGCTTTCACCATGAATTATTGTTAGTGAGAGCTAAATGAGTTGTTCCATGTATACGTATAGTTGATGCTAGAGTACACCACTGCAGCATAGAGGCGTTAGAGGCGTTACAGCAACCATATAATCCAGCTTTAACACCGCTGGTGTAGTTTAACCAATCATGAATTTCAATCTTATCTAACTGTGGCAGTTCTAATTTGTAGTTTAGCCATCTTGCCTTTTGGTGATACATTTGCTGATTGCTGTTTGACTCTAGACTGCATTGTTCCATTTTTGCTTTATTTGCATCTTGTTGTTTGGCTATATTGATACGTGCCGGTTATTTTTGACGTAATAGCTTGCCGGTTATTGTTTGCTGGCTATGTAGACTGTTTTGTTCCGTTTTCAATCGTTAAGAAATTTTCGGAAATTTCCTAACAATTTGCTGTATATAGGAGACAGCTCTAGTTGCTTCAAATACTATACCACCGAGTTAGAGATGTTGAAGAGGTATTTACTATATGACCGGATATAATAAGGACTACCATAAATTTGAAGAATATGCCACCTAGTCTAGATGACATACCTCGTTATGAATCAGTAGGACAATAAGTTCCGATGCTGACACATAGATGGCGCATCTAATGTAAAGTCCATACGGTTTTTAGGAATTACCATGTTAAAGTTGTTGTATTAACGCTACTTTTGTTTGTTTGAAATCAATCGAAAAAAAAAATTAATTTCGTGCGTTTAATTAAACACAGTTTCAGCAAAGTTGCTGAGTTTAAACGTGGTCGTCCAAAAACTGATGTTGCTGAACGCTCGCTCTGGTCGTGCGAATTCGGTAGAAGTAGATATTCTATAATAAAAATATAATTAGATACCAGCGCCAAAAACGGTAGATTCATGAACTAAAATTTTATCGAAATTGTTGTCTGATCCAAGTCCTTTACTGCACGAGGACACGGGTAAAATGTAAAGCAATATCGTTGTATTGTGTGTTTTTGGGATGATTTCTTATGACAGGTACCCGACCCCATTGAGGTAGAGACCCCAATATCTTCCCAATTCTCCGAATAAAAAATAAAATTAGATTGGCGTAAACAAATTTGAATTGCATGAACCGTTCTCGATATATCATCGGTGCAGACATCCATCCATACAGACCTACCGACATCCACTTACCCAGACGAATGGACAAACTTGTTTGTTTGCATTTTTGGGGTCAGGGACTGTCAAAACGTCGAGAAAACTAATTTTGAACCAGGATCATTTTGCAGAATTTGAATAATTTGGTATTACAAACCATAGTTAATTTGCGATATTCCTCAAGAGCTTTCAATAATTTGTCACACTTGTATTCTATAATAAATCAATAATTAGCTTCCGGTGCCATAACGGTAGATTTATCAACTAAAGCACTGAAATGATAACAAAATCGTTGATATTTCCAAGACCTTTCGTTTGATATACCGCATGATTATAGCGCAACAACGGTAGATTTGAGTACTCGATTGGATAACCTAAATTTGCGACATTCTTCAAGATCTTTTCAATGATAAGCGACACGTATAAATTCAATAACAATTGGATAATAAGCTGACAGCGCCGAAGCGATGGATTTGTGATCTGATGCTGTTTCCATAAGACCTTTCAAATTATTTGTCATATAATTGCCACCATGGTAGTTTTGACTACTAAGGTGCTTCAGCAAAATTTACGGTATTCTTCAAGTCCTTATCAACGATATAAGACAGGTATATTTTGTATAATAAACGAAAAATTAGCTACCATCGCCTAACCGGTGGATTTAAGAACTAAAGTGATATTACCAAAATTCTTGTCTGATTTAAGACCTTACACGCCATATATTCTACTCAGTATATTAGATATTAGGTGCTTTTCTGAGGTAGAGCTCCTAAAAGCTTTTCAATTCACCGAATTGAAATTTAAAGGAGAATGGCTAAACAAGATCGAATCGCTTAATCCGTTCTTGAGATATCATCGGTACAGACACCCATCCATTCATCCAGGCATCCTGAATTACGGGCAAACTATTTCGCATTTTTTGGTATCAGGGACCTATTAAACGTCGAGACAAATGGTTTTGGGCCAGGGTCATTTATCATTATTTTTGTCAGGATTCAATTCCGCTGTTTTATTATTCTTCTCGTAATTTACGTATATTCTTGGTAAAAAAGTCGGATGTTGGCTGCTAATACACCCACTCCCCACCAATTTACCATTCCGATTTATTTCGGGCTAGAATGCCTGTATTTGCCCTACTTAATGGAACTTCATGCGGAGTGGATGGCCAAAATTTTTTACATTAATCAATTAACTTCGAACCAATTTATTTTAAATGAAAAATTGTTTGAGTTGTTTGAAACTATGAAAGAATATCGGTAATCATCTTACTTAATCGAATAACTAACTGAAATTGAAACAGTCTAAATATTTTTGCATTCGTCACAAACAATGGATTACTCGACGAAGAAGTCAAATATAATCTGGGGGGAATTACATTTGGATTAATTAATTTATTTATGGACCGAGCTTTGCTTTTCTAAATTATGAATATGCTTGAGATTTTTTTTTGCAATGCACCCTGAAAAATTGTACCTCGACATATCACCATTATCAGTTAGAGTGTTGGTGAAAAATATTCTCACACTTGGTCATGTGGCCTAAAATAAAGTACGGAATCAAAACCTTTCTCACGAAATTAACACGAGTATGCTAGACCAATTACTTCCAACTTTTATGGACTTTCTTTAAACGAATTAAAACGGCTTTATCGCTTACACCAAACATCTGTATCAATTTCAAGATAATTGAAACATATAAGAAATTTTTAGTTTGTGTTTTTTCCTCAAACATTCCTTTAAACACAAAGTATCAATTACCCTTCTTACATATCATAAAACCACCATTAAGAACTCTAAATAAACCTATAAAAATAACATTTTAATGGCGCATTGAAGAAAGTGATTTTAATTATATTTCGTTTCATTTGGTACTCGTATGTAAGTATAAAGTATTCAAAAGATGTTGTATGCTGCGTTTGTTATCTTAATCCTTTCCACTCTCATATACTGTATCGAAAGCAACAAGGAAGATGCATAACGAGACGAAGGAATTTTTCTTTTAATATATTTCTGTTGTTGATTGCACTGTGCGCTTATATCATGATGGTGCATTAGCAAAAGGAATATTTTTAATAACATTCAAATTACACAGCAATAAAAATCTTTGAGGTCCATGCTTTCTTGCCAGTCAAATCAATAAAAATATATTTTTTGGTTCGCTTTTAATCCAATAAGAAGAAAAAATAAATTCAATCTCTTAATTATTTCTGCGCGTGGTCGTGAAACGAAAGTTCATAATTAAAATCATTTATGTAAAACTAACTATGTGATTACCCAGCTACATCTTAAAATATATTTTTCAGCTTTATAAGAGGAAGGGACACGAGACCAAAAGTTTTTGTAAAATCATTAAAATTCCTTTTTTTTATGTCTTCTCTTGATTACTGCTGTGTATCTTTAACACAACGCGCGTATTAAAAAGCTAAACCAAAAAGATAATGTTTTGTGTATGCGGCAGCAGCAGTAACCTAACTTAATGCTAAAAAGATTGACCAAACGCTATTATGGCAACAACAACAATGATATATGTCGAAATCACACACCAGTTCAATGGCTACAGAGTTTACAAGAATTCGTGGCCTTATAAGACGCATAGTTAGAGAGGAAGAAGGTAATTTGAATGGAAGCGATAATTATGTTGTATTTCGAATTTAAGTTTTTAAAAAGTTTAAACCATTCCGTTTAATACGTTTTATGTTAATTATCCGATTTATTAGCCGTTTGTGTTTTGTTAGGTACGTGCTGCGCGAATTAGGTTTGTACGATTTGACACGCGTGTTGAAATTAATATTTTAACACATTAAAAATAATTGCACGACATTTCAGGATTAGGAATGTGAGCGCATAATTGTTTATGATTTCTGCTAAGTGTTACAATTTCTTATTTGAATTTGTGCATATATTAAGCGATTGCGTTAATTTTTCGATTAGTCTGAACTCAAAGGATCGTGAAACGCGACCGGAAATTCTAACCGGATAAAAATGTTAGCTTTACTGAGTGAACAACATCGATACTGATACAAGCGATGAAAAAATGACATTAAGTACCATCGTTTCCAATGAATAACAAAAACGTTTAAATAGACGAATTGCATGTACAATATGCAATTGTAACGTGCAGATCTCCTCAGATCAACAAAACCGGTAGCATGAGTAGACGAAAAATGTTGTAGATCCTTTTGGATGCTAGTCTATGATGCACTTTTACCCTGTCCTGAGAGTTTATTTCATACATGTGGTATACACCACCACCCACTGCACTCGCACTGGTCAATTCAATAAACTAACATTGTACGGTAATCCTCCGCTTTACGGGCGCTTGCTTAACGGAAATTCGATATTACGGACATCGGTTATTAAGTATCAAAATTTCGGTAACGGATGAAATATTCGCAATTACGGACAAAATATATTTGTTTCTAATAAAAAAGATTTCTGGTACATAAATACAGTTTATGCTTGGTTTTGTTATACTTGGAATCACAAAATAGTTATCAAACGTTCTTACGAATTAGTATTTGATGTTATGCGGTATAGTGCAGTGTTAATTTATTTACGCTCTATACATATTTTTAATTCAATTAAATTTAATTAAATTTCTCTAATATTGCTAAAATGTCTGAAAAGCGAATAGCAAGCATTGACGAAAAGCATGTCAAAAAAAGCGGGCCAAAAAAGCTTTGGGCCTAACTACTCCAACAACTAATGCAATAAAGGACAACAGAGATAAAATTTTATCAAGTGTAAAAAGGGTAACACTCCTAACCGCAAAAAATGTGTCAAGACAAAGAAGTGAGATTATGGAGGAGATGGAACGGCTGCTTAGTGTGTGGATAGACCATCAAACTAACAGAAACGTACTATTAAGCACGACTGTAATACAAGAGAAATCTAAGCATCTTCTCGCTGATTTCGTTACTAAACATGGTGAATCATCTCGTGACTTTTTTATACTACAGACACATTACTAGTTTCGTAATTATAATTTCGGGATCATGATTTCCTAAATTAGAACTCAAGACACAATACAATTTCTTTTGTCTTCTCGTTTAATTTTAAATAGTAGTGGAGTAGGTATTGACAAAAATGTCAAGATTGACATTTAATATTGACATTTTACTATTAAATTATCAGAAATGATTTTTATATTGACAGAACCGAAAAAAATTTGTTCCCGCCAACTATCACAATGACAAATATAAAACGCAAAGGAAACTAGATTTGCCTGGTAATTTATTAGTGTCCGGAACCTCCATTTTTGATGTATTCGACGTTGGGAGCACAAAAATGCCTCGGGATGAGAAAAAATACCTCATTCCGAAACTATGTATACACCTAGTTATAAATCATGGTTAGGCATGACACATTACAACGAAATCATGGTTAACTCGAAACTATAGTTATGAAACCAGTAGTCTATCTATGGTATTAACTAGCAAAGGATGGTTTGACCGATTCAAGAAGCGGCATTCTTTGCATAAGATAAATGCTGTAGAGGAAGCGGCTATTGCAGATCCCGAGGGAGCGAAAGCGTATCCAGAAGAATTTTTAGAAATTATACAGACCGGTGGATACACGTCATAACAGGTGTACAATGTCGATGAGACGGAGCTTTTTTGGAAGCGAATGCCCGCAAGGACTTTTATCTCTAAAGACGAGAAATCAGCTTCAGGTTTCAAGGCAGATCTAAAGATCGAATTACAGTTTTGATATGAGGAAACGCTGCTGGTGATCATAAATTAAAACCGCTACTCATTTATCATTCGGAAAATCCACGGGCCTTCAAAAAATAAATAAGTCACAGCTTGGAATCACTTGGCGCTCAAACAAAAAAGGGTGGATGACAAGACGCATTTTTGTATGGCTAAATTCAATTTCGAAATTTAACGCTGATCAAAATATTTCAAACAAAGCTTTATTAATCGTTGACAATGCCCCCAGCCATAAACTAAATAACGTCCCGGAAAACATCAAAGTGGTATTTCTACCCCTAAATACAACACCATTACTGCAGACAATGGACCAGGGTGTTATTTCTAATTTTAAGTCGAGTTCGTCGAGTTTTTAAAAACCTAATTGAGTCTATTGATGGGTTGAACCAACCCAGTAGATAATATTATAAAATCATGGGAAGAGGTAAAGCATGCCACTATGAATGGCGTGTGAATGAAATTATGGTTCGAGTGTACGGATAAATTTCAATCTGCTGGTCCCTTACATGACATCACATTAGAAATGCAAAATGAAATCGTTGCCATTGGCATGAAGCTGGAATGAGTGAAGTAGACACCGCAGGTATATCAGACTCTTAGAATGTGCTGATGAAGACATTTCCAATGAAGAATTGTTAATGCTAGTAGAAGAAACCACCGATGTGCGACAGACGCAGAACTCTACTCAGTATGAAAACTCGCGTATTTTGACAACAAATAAAATGTCAAAAGCCTTTTCTCTTATTAAAGAAGTCATGGAAATTTTTTCTGAGAATGATCCGTCTACAGAAAGAAGCCTTAAAGTATAGAGACAAATTGAAAATTCCCTCCTGTGCTACAAGGAATTGTACCGAGAGTCTATAAAACCAACAAAACAAACCTCTCTAGACTGTTATTTTTCCAAAAAAAACTGAAACATCTACTGTTGAAGAATGTACTAATGGAAATTATAGCGACAGCTTCGATAAACTATCGACCAGCTCAGAAGACCTCTGAACTACATTTAATAATTTAAGAGTTATAAAATTAAAACTGAATAAATGGTTTGTGTTTTATTGAAATTTATTCATTACTTTTGTGTTTTTACGGTTTCCTTACTTTATAAAATTAGGTTTCGTATAACGCAGTTTGAAAATCCTGTATCTTCCCATTATTAGTGTGAATGTATAGTAAAATTGGGTTATTTTACGGGTATTTTTCTAGCTGGAACGCATCTATCACTTTCCAATAGGATCTCATAGAAATAGCGGTTTCGTTTAACGGATTTTCGATTTACGGACAGTTTAAGAGGAACGCATCCTGTCCGTAAAGCGGGGGATTACTGTAAGCGATTTTCCATAAAATTTTTCCATGACCTAGAACCCCCCAACAAATACTAATTATACATTCGAGATAATAAGGATCTAAGCTCGGTAAGTATATTCGAGAAAATAATGATCTATTTCCGGTTGGACTAGATCCTTACTATCTCGAATGTAGAATCAGTATTTGGTGTATCAGGTGGGGGTGTTCTAGGACATGGGAAAATTTTATGGAAAATCGCTTACAACGTAAGTTTATCGAATTGCCAATTGAACGTACTAAACACCCTTAGCTCCTATAACCTTTCAAAGGATGATGATTTTCGGTTGAATAAGATCATTATTACCTCGAATGTACACTTAGTATTTGGTGGGGGTTTTCCTAGGACATGGAAATTTTTTATGGAAAATCGCTTACTACGTACGTAGTTTATCGTATTGCAAAATGAGAATACTATCACCCTTAGCCCGTATAACTTTTCAAGGGATGCTGATTTTCGGTTAGATTAGATCCTCATTATCTCGAATGTGCACTTAGTATTTGGTGGGGTTCCTTCTAGGACATGGAAAATTTTTATGGAAAATCGCTTACAACGTAAGTTATCGTATTGCGAATTGAACGTACTAAGCACCCTTAGCCCCTATAACTTTTGAAGGGATGATGATTTTCGGTTAGATTAGAACCTCATTATCTCGAATGAGTACTTAGTATTTGGTGGGGGTTTTCCTAGGATATGGAAATTTTTTATGGAAAACCGCTTACTACGTACGTAGTTTATCGTATTGCAAATTGAACATACTTAACATCCTTAATCCCGTTTATTAACCCGAAGGTACACTTAGTTGGAGTTTAAAAAATTTTCTATATTTTAAAAATCGTGTTAAGGATTTGTATAATTATTTGCATTATTTCATATAAATTCAATTTCATATAAAAACAAAATGTTTCATTCGTCCTTTTGCACTTTTACTCTTTATTCACTAAGACCTTTCACAAACAAAGGATGTTTCATTTCGAGATATATAACTTGAAGTTGGCAACACTTTTTGCAGGGATAACCGATACGACAGCTGTCAGTTGATTTTTGGTTAGTTTGGTTTGCCATTTTTTATTGAATAGACTCAAAAGCAAAGTTCGTAAAACTCATCGCACACTACTTTCATTTTACGATCATTATAACCGTTGATCAGAGCAGTTAATTCGATTAACTATGGATCGCTCACCTACCACGTTTACTCTAAATAATAATACGCATCCCTTACGACCCCATATGACACACTCCGAGCTGGCGGTGGCAGTTGTAGCGCATAATATTGAAGAGAATCCAAATGAATCGGTTCGTCATCATGCACAACAATTGAGACTTGATCCAACATCGTTATGAAGGGTTTTTCGTAACGACCTTAATTTACATGCTTACTAGATTCAGCTTGTGCAGGAATTAAAAACATACGACCAGAATTGTCGCGTTTGGAGTTAAGATAACCCACGCGCCATTGTTCGAAAACCATTATATTCACAAAACGTTACCGTTTAGTGTGCTTTATAGGCCGAATGAATTAGCAGACGACCTGATTTGTTCAAAATGATGCTGGTGAAAACGTTACAGTCAACAGAGACCGGTATATAGAGACATGATTACTAATTTTGTGTGCCTCAATTCTGTGGTTCCAATAAGACGGAGCAACATGTCTGACAGCGTGCAATACAATTAATTTACTGAAATAAACATTTGATGACCGACCACCTCGTTCGTGTGATTTAACAGCGCAGGACTATTTTCTTAGTCTACACTAATAAACCAGATACTATTAGACTAATCTGGACTATTGAACTCACTACTTGGACTTACTTTTACTATGTAAAAGAATGTAAAACATTACAATAGTTTTCCGGAAAATGTAGGGTAACACTTATGTTGGGTATAACTTATTGTTGGTACTTTTTTGCAGAAAAAACACGTTTATTTCTAAGAAATGGTAAATTTTATTTTAATCAAAATATTTTCCATCGTTATCTATGACTTTCGACCATCTTTCTGGTAATTTATGGATTCCATCGAAAAAAATTGGTTGGCTTTTGATGCGATCCATTCGTCGAGCCATTTTTTGATTTCTCTTCGTGGTTTCTGAAGTGCTGGTTTTAAAGATCGCTTTGCATTAATCGGAACAAATAGTAATCTCCAGAACTTCCAGCGTATTTTTTACTTATTTTGCGGCATTTGATCGAGCATAGTCGTGCAGCAAAATCACTTTACTCTGTTTGTTGGCTGGAATCGGACTGTGTTCGTTCAATGCATGGTTCAAATTTATCAATTGTTATTTGTAACGTTCACCAGTAATAGTTTCATTCGGTTTTAGCAGCTCATTGTACCTCTCTCCCAACATAACCTTACTTCCATGAATGTTTCATTTTGCTGTTGATGTAGATGGTTCGCCTGGATGAACCCTTGATTTTTTGCGTTTAAGATTATTGTAGTAAATCCATTTTTCTTCGCCAGTCACAATTTGAGACCAAAGTTGCCATCTTCGGTGTCTTGTAAGTAAAAAATTGCAAATCATTAAACGATTTTCAATGTTGGCTTCAATCAGTTCATGTAGTACCCATTTTCCTTCTTTTTGAATCATTTTCATGGCATATAAACGTTTGCTTATGGCTGCTTGAGTGACATTTAACTGTTCTGCAAGTTCTTTTTCTGTTTTAGCTGAGTTTTTCCTCAATAATTCTTCCAATTCTTCATCTTTGAATTTTTGTGGTTGACCAAAACATTCTCTGTCACTGACATCAAAATCACCACTTTTGAATCGTTTAAACCAGGTATCGCAAGTCTGTTGAGTTGGTGCACCACCTTGTTTCTTTTGATTGCAAATGCTGTTTTGTTGAATAATGGCAAACTAAATTTTAATGTGGAATGTCAACACATCTAACGCCATCTCTTAGAAAATCCAAAAAAACTAAATTATACACTCAATATAAATTCTTATTTATTTTAGACATTGGTACATGACATTTTTATTTAAAAAAATGATCTCTTGATTAAAAAAAAAATCGATTCAGGAACACCAGTTTTTGGCCACTTTTCCACATAAATTTGCACTTATTTCACCAATAACTCAAACAATATTAGATTTAAGGTCAGTGAGTGTTTGTGGTTTATTAGTAAACCAATGCTTTAACACAACCCCGAAAGAAAGCCCAATGGAGTTATATGCCATGATCTTGGTGGCCAGTTCATATCGGAAATTTTGGAGGTTACACGGTCATTAAATTTTTCTTTCAATAAAATGATAGTGTCAAGAGATGTATGATATGTTGCACCATCTTGTTGAAACCACATATCGTTCATCACGGTAACTAGAATACAATTTTAATTTTAAAAAAATATGGTTCAATTACACCTCTAGACCATAAACCACACCAAAATGTTGTTTTTTGTGGTCGTAAACCACATCAGCCATTTAATCAGGAATGAGCTTAGTCGTTGAAGATGATTATTTTTGAAATAAATTTTAACAATTTCTAAACGCTGTGCAACTGGGTATTTTTCCATGGTGATTTACCAACCAATGCTGAACACAACTGTCAAAATCACATTAAAAGTCCTTTGTCCTACCGGTTTGAAGTTTTTGGACACTTTTAAATTATTGGACACTTTTAAATTATTGGACACTTTGAGTGTCCAAAAATATTTTTTTAGATAAAATGTGGAAGTTAGACGCAGGCATTTGAACTAGTGTACATTTCTAAACATTGTAAATACAAAAAAATTGTTTGTAAAATAGATTAAATTTTTGTATTTCATATTATTATTTTCAGAAATTATTTTAATCATCAGGAATATAGTATACGCATATAAAAGGATGTCATTGTAGCTTATGGTAAATTACACGAATCTCAGAGATTGGCTCCCATAATGGCTGTACAGGTTTGAAAGGGTATACTTTAAGGAATTAAAACCATCTAATGACATTTCGAAATTAGCCGTAGGGCTCTCGTATAAAATTTTTGAACATTCACGCTTTTCGCGATTTTTATATGGAAGGATGTCGTTGTAGCTTATGGAAAATCACAAAAATCTCAGAAATTGGCCTTCATAGTGGCTGTATAGATTTGAAAGGACATACATTGTGGAATTAAAATCACCATGACCTAATGGCATATCGAAATTAGCCGTAGGGCTCTCGTATAAAATTTTGGAATATTCATGCTTTTCGCGATTTTTATATGGAAGGATGTCGTTGTAGCTTATGGAAAATCACAAAAATCTCAGAAATTGCCTCCTAGAGTGGCTGTATAGATTTGAAAGGGCATACATTGTGGAATTAAAATCACCTAATGGCATTTCGAAATTAGCCATAGGGCTCTCGTATAAAAAGGATGTCGTTGAAGCTTATGGTAAATCACACAAATCTCAGAAATTGGCTCCCATAGTGGCTATATAGATTTGAAAGGACGTACATTGTAGAATTAAAATCACCTAATGGGATTTCGTAATTAGCCGTAGGGCTCTCGTATACAATTTTTGAACATTCATGCTTTTCGCGATTTTTATATGGAAGGATGTCGTTGTAGCTTAAGAAAATCACAAAAATCTCAGAAATTGGCCCTCATACTGGCTGTATAGATTTGAAAGGGCATACATTGTGGAATTAAAATCACCTAATGGCATTTCGAAATAGCCGTAGGGCTCTCGTATAAAATTTTTGAACATTCATGCTTTTCGCGATTTTTATATGGAAGGATGTCGTTGTAGCTTAAGGAAAATCACAAAAATCTCAGAAATTGGCTCCCATAGTGGCTATATAGATTTGAAAGGGCATACATTGTGAAATTAAAATCACCGAATGGCATTTCGAATTTTTTTTGTATTTACAATTTTTAGAAATGTACACTAGTTCAAATACCTGCGCCTAACATCTACATTTTGTCCAAATTATAAAAGTGTCCAAAAACGTCACACCAATCTTTGTCCTGGGATATTTCTTAGAACTCACTACGTCTTAGAACTCACTACAGTTGGAATGACAGTTTTCACTTAGTTAGTACTAGACCTAATTTAACTAACTTAATTAAAAATCATGAATTGTTCTGAAAATCTATCGAACGTGGGGCTTGCATGTTTTTGCTTTGTACAAATAATAAATAATATAAAATATGAATTTTCCAGAAAATCTTGGAGGACCCTGGGAGTAATAAACAAGAATTTCGTACCTCAAAATCGCAAGAAATTTACTTTGACTTAAGACATTTCTAAGAAGTTGCTACGGCTGGAATGGGTGTTTTCAATTTTCACAAGACCAAATCTAATTAAAAAACAAGAATTTTTTGGAAAACTTAGGGGTACACTGGGTATAACATTCAAAAGTTGTATAGCTCAAGATCACATTAACGTATTAAAACTGTGTTGTCGTAGCATATTCCTAAGAGATTACGTCTACATTGTTTGTTTTCAATTTGTATGCTAGAGCCAATCCAACTGAAAAGACATGATGTTTCTGGAAAATATTTGGGAACACTGCGGGGGTACTATGCAAAAGTTTGATACCTCAAAATCCTATTGAAAATTCCTTGTCCTGATATATTCCTGACAGTTTTCATTTTGTTGTAGATTCAATCCAATTTTCTGGAAACTCTAGGGGAGGTGTAATGTTCAAAAGATATTTGTAAGAGGTTAGCACGGCTGGAATGAGTGTTTTCACTTTGTCCTAGACCCTATATCCAATAAAAAAACATGAATTTTCTTTTAAGGTAACGTTTTAGAAATATGTTAGGACAAAGCCTTTTTAATGCGGTTTTGAGCTATACGACTACTGAATATTACACACAGGGTTCCGTTAGATGTTCCGAAAAATTGCTGATTTTCAATTGAATTGGGTTGGCAAAGTGAAAGCACCCATTTCAGCCCTAGTAACTTATGCGATTTTGAGCTATACAACTTTTGAATATTATACCCAGTATTCCCCTAGATTTTCCGGAAAATTGATGGTTTTTAATTAAATTGGGTCTAGTATTCGTACAAAGTGAAATTGAATTATATCCACAGAATCTTTGCAGATGCTCTCCAACACGTCCCTGATCAACACGTCCTCCAGCGACCGCCGAGGATTTTGGGAGTGAGAACATCGCCGGACAATATATTTCAAAGAGTTTTTTTCTACGGTACTGCTAAATACGCAGCGTAAGTTTCACCTTAAAGTTTCAAATAAAATTTCATCAGATCATTTTTTTTTTTCAATTTGACCGGATATAACGGGGTTTGATAAAAAAAAACCATCAGAAGGATTGACTATGTGGAATCAAACTTCATACTTTATCATTTTATTTTATTTTACGTAGTAAAATAATGGGATCATAAAAAATTTTGACCCCGGAATTTTTCCAGATTTAACATTCGCTGTGTCGCCGAAGTCAAAAAATCTTTGTGTTTGGTCTGCGTGTGCTATCGTGCAGACTAGTTGTCGTTGGTTTTCTATAGCTCAGACGGATTGTCTGATCGAGGTGAATCTACATACTTAAGCTTTTGAAAATTATATCATTTAGAACTACAGGGTGGCTGAGACCAAGTGTTACCAAATGAAAACGCTGTAATTTTTTTAATTTTGATTATTTTTTATTGAAATTTCGTGGAATATGTTGAAAACATATTACATTTTATGAAAAACATGTTACTGCTCGATATGACCCCCTTTGGCTCTGATTATTTGATTCAGTCTTCCATAGAAAGCATTGCATGCTGACCGAACGTGAGCTTGCGGAATTTTATTCCATTCTCGAACAAGAGCTGACTTCATGCATCAACACTTTCGTATTTTTTAGTGGACACCTTACTCTCCAAAATGGACCATATGGAGAAATCCATGGGATTCAAGTCTGGTGAATATGGTGGCCATTGTTTCGACGAAATCAGCCGCGGAACGCAATTTTGTAAAAATTGCTGTGTCGCTCGAGCTTTGTGTGACAGTGCCGAGTCCTGTTGGAATGTCCAACGGTTCGTACCAAAGTGTTTACGTACCCAAGGTAGCAAAGCATCGTTTAGGATCTTTTGGCGGTACACCTCTTGGTTTACCTTGACTCCATGTTAGATGAAAACCAGAGGAGTCCATCTGCAGTCACTGCAGCCCAAACCATAACATAAGCTGGTGATTGCTTACGCATGACAACTCTTGTGTCCAAATTATCGTTGGACTTGTGCTCTAACCAAACACGATCATTTTGTTTATTCACATACTGTTAAATGGTGAAAATTTTCTCATCAGAAAAGACAATTTTTGGAATCTCATCACGTTCGGCCAAGGCCTTCAATGCTCGTGTTCTTTCAAGCCTAACTTTTTTTTGTGCCTCCGTAAGATCTTGAACCTTTTGTATCTTGTAGGGCTTCAAGTGTAGTTCATTTTTCAATATGGTTTGAATGCTGTATCGAGAAACATGTAGACGTGCGGCTAATTGATTGGCACTTTGACGAGGATTTCGTTGGATTCGTTTCTTCACATTTCGTATCATTTCTTTTGATGTTGCTGTCTTTTTAGGACCGCCTCTGTTGCGTTTAGCGATGCTACCAGTTTTGTTGTGCCGAGTTATGGTTCGATACACAAACGTTTTATTCACATTCAAATGCTGGAACTGACGAACTATTGCTGTTTGTGAATTTCCACCCAAATACAGTGCAATTACACTATTACGTTTGAATTCCATTACGATTTTTTTATGAAGATATTAATTTAGAACAATTATTTGTTGACCACATGTAAACAATTAACCAAACTTCAATCTGTCAAAAAATTGACACGCGAAAATGACAACTACACAAATGACAGTAGAGTGAAGTCAGTAACATTTGGTCTCAGCCACCCTGTAATAGAAATCATAATCTGATTCTCAAATAAATTAAATTTACACCAACACCGGTCCAGATCAGTTTCTTAAATTTAACCGGAGATGACTACACGATAAAAATTCGACCTCTGTACAGCACAGATGTATTGATTGATCTGGATGAAACTGATTCTCAAACCATAAAATAGAAAAAATAAATGGCAGAGGAAAAACTGTTATCATCGTTCATCAATAATATTGAAAACTATGGAAAAAATTGAAGAGGACGCATTGCAGAGGCTACCACGCCCGCATAAACGGACGATTACTCGGTCTTCTTCAAGTTTATGCTTATAAGCGGCAAAAATTAAGGCAAACACTGGAGTCAAAGCCATCTATTAATATTCACCATCTTTAATTTTAAAAAAAAATTCATAAAAAGCCTCATATGAATGCATAACGCAAAGCAAATCGATTGGAATTTGTCAAACCGAGTTGCATTTTTGGACGAAAAGAAATTTAATTTGGATGGTCCTAATGGACATCAGATTTATTTTCATGTTCTAAGGAAAGAGATAATGTTTTTGAACATAAGACAAGCTGGCGTAATGGTGTGCGGAGCCAATTCGCGAGCACGAAAATGACAGCACATTCATACAAAGCTATCTTGGAAGATGCGTTTCCAAAATTTAAAGGCTTTTCGGACCTGTGCCATGGATTTACGAACAAGATAATGCCCCAATAAAAAATTATTGCGGGTTGTATAACAACCCCGCAAACAGAGATGTGTTATTGTTGCCATGGCTCCCATATTCACTCGATTTGATCATGTAAAATGTGCGGACGTGACTTTCAAGGGAAAAGTATGGATAACAGCTATTAAAATGGCCTGGAATAAAACTAGTCTAAATTATTTGGGCGCTCTCTACGATTAGATGCCTTCACCATAAGCGTATAAATACCAGTGCTAGTTGTTTTTTTTCGAAGTTTTTAGTTTTTACAGATGTTTTTCTATAGGTCAAGTGACGATTACTAGATTTGTAACAAAATATAGGTAACGAACGGTCTTACTGTTGATATATTTTTTACCATTATTTCGATCAACAAAGTTCCAAGATGAGAGATTTTCCCCATACTAAGTAACTTTAGTGCTAATATTACCGAATAATTCAAAAATTGAGGTTCGTTACACTAAAATTCTAGTTTTCATATTTTTTCCTACTCTGAAAGTATGGTGCCCTTATTTTATATACCAATGGAACAAACAAGTAAAATGCACCGCTTTATATGCCAAAATGACATGTTTATGTGAACTCGGTTAAATATCTTAGACTAATTAAAATTATCTTTGGTGTAGAAAAAGCTCCCTAACGATATAGCAAGGAGTTGTTCAGTCGTATTTAACAAATTTTGGAGTACCAATTTTAGTTGCAATATACGATTAGACAGATTGTATTTGCATTCGCTGGAGCTACGCCTAAAGGTTTTAATAATTTTAGTTACTAATAGATTACCATGGGTGGGGTCAACATTCAAAAAATGATGGTACTGCATTGGTGACGAGACGAGTGTCCGGAAATATTTTATCTTGATTATTCTGCATATTATGCTCTAAACAAATGCCTTTAGTTTCACTGACACCAGAAAATATAAAGTAAAAATTTGAATGCATTATCGAGAACTACTGATGAAGATCGTATTTGTCTAAACTTTTACTTGTAACCCCAAAGATGATAAATTCTATTAACATAACAATGGTCAATGAAAAATTATAAAATTCAAGTTTGATACGTTAGAGGAAATGTTTGGAATTAGCGATGGTTGTGACTTAGAAGATAGCTCTATACTACCTTTATTTGCATTCTTAATGAGAGTACCACTCTTTTGCAGAGTTTGCTTTCTCTAACTAGTACGTAACTTGTCCCTGCATGATTCGTTAGTGTAGATGAGAGCTTGAATAGTCAACTGTAATGCCGATTTTTACGAATAATACTATAATAGTGATTGGTCCAAGGAACGATTACAATACCTTCGGCTAATTTGAGAATTTTCGATTCCGTGTAGGAGTATGAGTCTAATGCTCATGTGGACAATAATTTTACAGCCCAACCCGCACAAAACCACTTTCAATAAACACATCTTTAACACAAAATTTATCTAAACGATCCAATAAATTATTAGCGCGAACGAATACCGAAACCATAAATGGGGCGCATCACATCAAACAAATCGCATCGCGGTCCTTTGTTTTGATACCATGATACCAAGATGATGCATCGCGCATCGTTTTGATTACATTATTATTTAATCGCGCTAAACGTCTGCAAATTACCATTTTTATATATATTCGCGATATTCCAGCTAAGAAACAATCAATTAATCAAACAGTTAACAATATTAACGCTAATTTATCTGTTAGAAGTCTAATTTTCTACTAAACTCGAGCATACGAAAAAATATAAAAATACAGAAATCACGATCCCCTTTCTGGTCTTCTTCTTACATATACGTAAGATCTTCTACAAAACGCATAAATTATACACAAAATATGTTTATAAATCTTATGTCTTCTTATAGTCGGATCGGCGGCGGTGGTGGCGCGCGGTGGTGTGGAGATTCCAATTTATTGAAGTAATAAAACGTATAAAAAAATAATTTTTCATCGCATCTGTCTATTAGTCTATTGTTAAACGGCTGCCTTATTTTTGTTGGTGTAATTTAATATCCCATTCAGAAATGCGCGGTGATTTTCCAAAATCAAGATTTGAGTAAGGATACAACTTGCATATCCATATACTCGAGTATATATACATATTTAGTAGGGAGGTAATGACTTTAATTTTGTACTTGATATACAACAATCTAAATTAGGTTAACCCTTTTTTCATTTCTAATCAGTACCCCCGAGTGTTTTTCGGTTATAATTTACGAGCATCGCGCATCCATCCAAAGCAATCTAAACCGTCTTGAAAAATCGTATTTAGATTAGAACACTGGATATATTAAATTAAATTGGAGTATTTGCCGCGGGTGTGATTTAATTTAAATTCATATCGAGTCGAACGGGGTTTTAAGTACGTAAATTATATGTTTTTGGGTTTTATTATTAGAGACAACGAGGTTATGTGGCTAATTGATGGTCATTAGGACGGTATTCAATCAATGATATGTGTAGACAACCGCGGTAGTGAGCTATACTGGATATAAATAAATTGGGTCATTGGGACGATAATATAATATCCGTTGAAAAGGTCGAAAAATTGATATGATTTGTGATCCACCATATCGTTCGTTCCACTCTGTAAGTCTCTTTACGAAAATTTTCAGTACGGCACTGCTTACTTATTCATAATTAGTTTGTGTTGAGAATTAGTAATTTGAATTCGTTTCCAAGATCGCATACAAAGCTTAAGCATCAAAGACAAGCTACACATCCCACATCTTAAAAAAAACAAAACAAAAGAAGAAAAATGTAAGGCACAAAACCCATCAGAAAAGTATTAAACATAAAACTACTTAAGATTTCCTCATATATAATTTAATCATGCCCGCAACCAAATTATTTATAACCAACACCAATTTTTCATAAAAAACAACAACAACAACAACAACAACATGTATCTAGATCATCCACATTTGATTTCATTTTATCCGCACCACACAAACGTGTCTTCTTATGCAAACTTTACAAAACAAAAAAAAAATGTAAATTTTCCCATACGCCACACCAATGACTTAAGGACATGGATGTGAAGATTTGTTATTGTTTTATTTTTGTTTATCATCTTGTGCATGGAGTGTATTAGGGCATGTAAGAAACAGATTCGATTACAAATATTCAAATGTTCAATTTTTCATATCACAAATCTTCATTTTGTTGCAAAGCACAACACAAAAATTCTGCTGGTTCTTATACGTATCTCGCGAAGATAAATAATAATTGGATTTTATATTTTACTTAAAGGATCAAAAAATTTCGATTTCGCAGGAATAAAATATAGTTGTGCATGAAGTTTATAACAAAACGACAATGACTTGGTTATTTGTTATAAAAAATGTTTTCGTATAACTGAAATAATTAATTTGTGGTGTGTTTCACCTGTAAGTTGTTTTTGTTGACTCTCCCCTCCAGACTGAATTCTTGTTTCGTGCTTATGTCAATGTACGGAAATACCTCATACATAGGATGATATGCTGAATTTAATATGTTTCAACAAGAACTATGTTTTCAAGTTCCTCATCGACAACTGTTGACGCGTATTGGAACGCGTATAAAAGGCACAAAAAAATCAATAAATATCTCATAAAATTACAAAAACAATTTCTCAAGATCAATTGGCAGGTTCTTAAACTCTGTGAAAAATTACAGTCCAGTTTATTATTCCATCCAAAACCGATCAGGAGCACCCGAAAAAGAATTTCCAAAGGGAGGAAGATAACAGGGAGCCACACAATTATAGCTGGTATAGGAAAGATCTTTATTGGAAGAATTGTTCGAGCAGAACTCCCAAGCGGCCCCAACATCCCTTAGCTCAATTTATCTAACTTTTACTAAACTACAACTATACTATTCGTTACTAGCTTTTTACAAATAATCGATATCCTCTTGAACACAGAACCCCGAAAGTTGGCTTACTGATATGAGTTGTGAACTAGCAGTATAGCATTACAGGTGTGAGTCACGCCAGAAATCTCATTTTGGAGTAGTATTTGATTGTGCAATTTTGTGCGTCTAACGGTAAAATTTGTGCATTACGTATTTTGGGACATAATTTAATAATAATCAGTGATCAATTCATAAAATACTCAAATCTACGAAAGATTTAGTGAATAGTCCCGTATTGTAAACGATTTGTTAAGAAATTGAAGTTAATAAAATATGAAACACCCAACATAATATTACTAGGAGGGATGCAAGAAGCTTTACATCATTTAATTTAAAATACGCCACCTGAACATTACAAAAATGACATTTTTAACTTAACTAGTAACAAGCCAATAAACAACAAAAGCAAATTGTTACCATTGTCGCCATTTTTAAAGGATGGACTACTAAGTTGGTGGTAGACTACATAATTCTATAGCTTGGTCATACAATGAAAAGCATCCTATTATCCTTCCACAATCACATCCAATAGCAATCCTGATAATTTATGAAGGACATAAAAACACAATACATGGCGGCACCTAATTCACATTAACACATATCCGAACAAAGTATTGAATTATTAATGGTAGAAATCTTGTCAGATAACAGTTAGCTAAATGTTTAAGATGCATTCGCTTGAGTAAATCCATTCAAAACTAACTAATGAGCAATTTACTAGAAGCAAGAATAACTCCTACCAGACCATTCCTAAAAACAGGAGTGGATTACGTTGGGCCATTCAGTGTGAGAGTATCAAAGGGAAGAGGTAATAAATCGTATAAGGGTTACCTTGCAATTTTTGTATGCATGGCAACTAAAGCAGTCCACATTGAGGTAGTCAGTGACCTAACAACCGACGCATTCATAGCAGTATTTAAACGCTTCACTTCGCGTAGAGGAGTATGTACAGACATTTGCGATAACGGCACCAATTTTGTGGGTGCTAGTAAGGTAATAGAAAGAGAACATTGACAACAATAGAAAAAGTGGTTTTAAACATTATTATATCTAATACCGACCATGCCACAAAATAGCACTTCATCCCACCAGTGGCACTATTCTGGTAATTCCGCGGGAAGGGAATTGTGGAAAGAATTTACATGTAATTTTTATTTTAAATATTTTTTAAAATGCATAATGATATTTGAAGAACTAACAACTTTAACATGTCGAACAGAGGCCTGTCTCAATTCAAGATCCCAACCCCATGACAAACGATCCGACTGATTCTACATTTATAACTCCTGGCCATTTTTTAATTGGCGAATCTCTCAAAACACAATCGGTATAGCCAACATCTCAGATGAAAAAATGAGTTCATTAACCAGATGGAAATTAATTAAAAAAATGAAGGAAGGCTGCTTCAAGGAAGCGATGGTCACAAGACTATCTGCATCAATTACAACAACGAGTGAAATGGTCCACAATTACACCTGATTTAAAGGTGAGACAATGGTTGACACCTTCACAACGATACGACAATGAAATCAGTTCAATAAAAAATAATGAAGAACATTTAAATAAACTATTAAAGGAACAAATTACAATAACCGAATCAACAATAAATATTATAAAACAAATGGATTACAGTAAATAACCACCTACAAGAACTAGATAAACAAACAATGTCAATATTCAACGTGGTACAACGGAATGAGAACCGACATTCATCATAGAAAAATAAACACCTTCATTCTCAAACCCCATCACCCGATAAAGTTATCCCGGCCGATGCTACCATATATAGAGAAAGCAGCATATAACATTGTACCAAATGCTGACGGCTAAGGTTGGGCAAGCAAACAACGTACTAATGTTTGAACTTAAAATGCCATTACTTAACAACAAAGAGTATCAAACCATCAAACCAATTGCTATTCTAACCAAACACAAGGACATGTTTGCATATATAAATCCATCAAGTGAACTATTCCTGTTAAGCTTAAATAGAGAATCCTACTACGCAATGTCAGAAGACGAACTTGCTGCCTGCAAATCCCTAAAGGGTGCAGAATACATATGCATGATTCACAACGTGATTCATAGCGCCCAAAATAAACCAACACCGTGTGAGATTAATTTAATTATCAACAAGGAATCATCTACAGAGGATTGTGAGGTTCGATTTATAACACCACGAAATATTTGGATTCATATACACACGATTCAGGCACATCGATTTTTATATCTAAAAGGGAGCATAGGATAAATATTATTTGCAATAAGGAAGTAACAACCACAAATATAAGAGGAACCGGAGCCATAATGATACACAAGGCCTGCACACAAAAACAGAAGTATTTTATCAACCAACGATAAATCTTAGCAGTCTACTTATTCAAGCATAAAATGAAACGTACCAACTACCACAAACAGAATGTCCACACCTAACGAGTTCAGTGACATACTCTCGCATTTGAACCAACTGTCAACCAACATTAACCATTTAATGACTTCGATAGAAGACCATCATATAAATATACACGATGTTCATCACTACATTATTGGATACGGGATCATTGTGGTATTTTTGGGATTAGTTATTGCATGGCAGTGCAAAAGCTAAATAGTATTTGTCGACTTGTATTTCGATGATTTCCGGCGCGCATATGCATAGTAAATTCATCAGATCAGCAAAATTATGTTTATATTACAAACGGCAAACTATGGTAAGATAATTGTACCCTTGGCTCTTATGTACTTAAAAAAATAAAAAAATAAAAAATAAAATTGATTTATACTTGGATTGAGAATAGGTTTGCTACGTCTTGCGTTGCAGTTAAATGCTGTTTAATAAATGTTTGCGAGAATCTAACCTCCAGATAGGGATATGTTTTCTTTATTGCGAGTTCAATCGAAGACCGTAGCCAGAACAAGTGACAAAGTTATTTCCACTTTCAGTGGCAGGATGTCTAGAGCCTGAAAGATGGGCCAATAAGGTGATAGCACATCATGGAAAGTTATGAAGCGAATAATATGTTTCTGTCGAACCAAAAGCGAACGCATTAATGTTTTGCAGGCATTCCCCCAACATGCCAGACCATAGAGAACAATCAAATCAACTAGGGCATAATAAACTAACCTCCGTATGTATAACAGTCAAAAGAGGCGTAAGACATACATCTTCTTCGATACTAACAATAGTTTATGTTTCAAGCCTTCAATGTGGTCTTTCCAATTTAGGTTTGCATCAATCAAAATACCTAATTATCTAATTTCATTCACTACACTAAACTTCAAACAGCCAGTCGAAGTACAAGTCTGAGCTTTGTTACAGCCAAAACGATGGAAGAAAGAGCATCAGGTAGTTCCTGGCTATCTCTAAAATGTACTATTTTAGTTTTCTCACTCAAAAGTAGGTTCTGAGCTTTCCATTCCGCCAGTAAATTTATTTGTGTTCGATCCCTGATATGTTAACCTGTTTGCTTGAACCAGATTACACAAACGAAATGTCGTCAGCCTGCAAAAGGGCATCAGAAAATTCCATTCACTTATACAAGGAATAACAGGGTTCCAAACACCGATCCCTGAGAAACTCCTGCCGTAATTGGCAGTTCTCCGTTCAGTTGATGATTGACACGCACTACTTAGGGTCGATCAGATAGGTAACTACAAAGCCAGCATACATACCCTGTACATATATACAGGGTGTCCGCCGGGAAGGTATACTACTTTGTTTGTTTATGATTTTTGATTAAATGAAAGAGAATGGATCTTAAATTGATAAATGTTTTATTTAATGTCTTTTGAGCACATTTTCATTACATTCTCATACAGTGGAGGCCAATCAACATCACCATTTTTTGAAATAACTTGTTGTGGAAAGAGTTCTCGCAATAATTCCATTGTAATCCTGACTGTATGCGATGTGGCACCGTCTTGTTGATACCACATGTTAATCAAGCCCAAAGTATGCAGTTGTGGCGTTAAAAAGTTTTCAATCATATCACGATATCGCTCCCCATTCACAGTTACCGTTACGCCGTTTTCATTTTCAAAGAAGTAAGGTCCAATGATTCCTCCTGACCAAATTGCACACCAGACTGTCATTTTTAATGGATGTAAAGGTGACTGATGAATAATGTGAGGCTTTTCCATTGCCCAGAACTGACAATTCTGTTTATTCACATATCCATTTAAATGAAAATGTGCCTCGTCACTGATTATGATTTTTTTCATGAAAATCGGGGTTGTCATGGGCGAGCTGTAACATCCTTTTGGCATATGTACGGCGGCGTAAATGGTCTTGTGGAAGAAGCTCTTGTGTCAAATGAATCTTAAATGGAAACAAATGCAAATCCTTGTGCAAAACTGTGGCCAAACTTGTTCTTTGAAGACCAAGCTCCTGAGCACGGCGTCGAATTGATTTTGATGGATTGTTTTGAACACTTTCTTGAACAGCAGTAATGTTTTCAGCCGATCTTGCAGTACGTTGTGGCCCATGCTTGGGCCTATCACTTACAGGCCCTCTTTCTTCGAAATCATTCACTACACGATAAATAGTGCGTTTTGTTGGCACGTTGTTTCTCCCAAAAATTTCACGTAACTTTCTCATCGTCACAGTAATCGATGATTGATTTTGATAAAATGTTTTAACGATTAAAACACGATGGTTTATCGAATATTTTTCCATAATAAATTTGCCACGTGTCTACTTCACGACTGTCAAGTATGAACTGTCAATACTAATATTCGTCTAAATGGCGGCAAAACAAAGTAGTATACCTTCCCGGCGGACACCCTGTAGATCATTCCACGAAAGCCAATAAAGTTTCCTTAAGCGAATCGAATGGTCTACTCTATCAACAGCTTTAGTCATATCGTCAAACAGACCAGATGACTTCAGCCCTAAATCAATACTCCCCACTTATTTGTTCCAGAACTGTTAAGATAGCTTGTTTTATTCAAAAAATGTACCATCCTACTTTTCATAGCCTTTTCAAAGATTATGGAAAAAATGGAAAATTTTGAATTGCAGGCTTTGAAGGCACCATTTCATTTTCGAAACTTTCAATTGTAACAGACTTGTGTAACAGGTTTTCACTATTAAAACGCGCTGTTCAATCGAACATTTTGTCATGATTAATTTGCCGCGTGTGTACTTCACGACTGTCAAGTATGAACTGTCAATATTTATATTCGCCTAAATGGCTACCACAAAAATTGTAAACCTTTGGGAAGGACACTCTGTATTTTACTTTCTCGATTTTACAAATTTGTTCCTAAATGTTCATAATAAAGCAACGTTTAGGGACGAATTGAAATATTTAGTTTTATTACTTATTTAACATCCGGGTATTATTCTGTTTTACCCAAATTGACTCTTAACTTGGCTTTCTCTAATTTTCAGAAAATTATCTCGATGTTCAATAAATGTTCCTCTTCTATACTAAGTATATTTCGTCGATAAATTCTTTTAAAATTTCATCGCCAATCATCGTTTGAAAGACGGGTGGAGCGTCCTTCAGGTCGAACGGAAGTCGTAGAAACTTGAATTTCCCGTTAATTGTAGAAAGCAAGCTTTTGGTACGCTTATAAATAAATATACAAACTAAGGGCTAAGCCTCTGATACCAATATTGGATAACTTACCTAACAATAAACTACGATTAAGCATACCTAATCCCTTAGAGATATCCTTAAAAAGTGCCGATGCTTTTTATTAGGATGGTGATGCAGCGGTGTGAGAAATGAGAGAAGTGTCTTCATTTTTCTCAAGATAACCCATTAATCCCATCTTATCTTTGATAAGATTCTCAAAAATTTTTCATCTTGAAATAATAAAGGGTTTAATGTGGGCCAAAATGAACTTACTGTATATACTGACTGGATGTAGAGAAACTCGTCACCCGATACATAAAGTTATTAAATAAACTTAGGCCAAATACAAGTACTGAAATACCATAATCTTATTAAATCAAATATTAATCAAATATTTATTTAATAAGATGACCACAAATTATCTCAAGTACCCAATTTCAAATTACATTGAATACCCTTAAACCATTTAATTATGCTATCGATCAATCTGCGGGCATATCTACGTTCGTATATAACAACGAAACGAGTCTTCTTGTCAATCACAATTTGTATAATCATCTCCTTAACAATAATTATGCACAAGACACACGCATACATGCATACGAGCTTCAAGTACAACAATAATTTACTTTAAATAAACGACAAGGAGCTCCGACAATTTATGAATCTCATATATGTACACAGAATTTCTTCTCTCGCGCATCTCATAATTTATTTTCGCCCATAAAATCTCTAAGAAAGACGATAAGAAATGCTTATCGAACACAAAACAGAACAAAATTCATTTCTTATTTATTATTCCCATATAATTATATTATTATTTAACATTTCTTTAATTATATCTGAAAGTGTTCTTCATATATCGGCAGCGGGCCAAGCAGGTGTTCTGTCGAATCGACGAATATCATATATGGTATACCTACCTACCTACATATGTATATACGAGTACATAATAAAGTATAAGTTTAAGGTTTACATACGCATAAAACAACAACAATAACACCAACAAAATTAAACACATTTTGATTGGACCATGCCACGAGCCTCATCTGAGAAAAATTGAAAATTGTTCGATTTGTTGTTGCCTGTCTGCTTTATACACTTACGTCCGTATGTATTTAAGAAACGTAATAAAAGAAAACTTACGTGTATACAACGACCCGTATATATAGAGATATGCAGGCACACAACAAACAAGGTAGTTGAGGAATCATTTATATCTTCGATGAGGTGCGCGCGAGCGGTTCAAGAAACGAAATTTGAATGAACGATAAGGAATTGGTATTTTGACCGTAGTGTTATTTTGTTGTTGTTGCTGCCACTATTTTTAGGGATTTTTTGTTGTGTGCACTGGACGCGCGATATCAAAACGAAATCAAAAGTAATTTTAACCAAGAGCACACAAGACTATAAGAAAATACACTTTACGAAATCGCAAAGACTGTTGTGCGACATAGACGTACGAGTACATTAGCATTTGATTAACAAACATTTGTTTTTTGGATGTGTATTATCTCGTTTTTTGTGTAGCAAAATGTACAAAAGTGGCAGGTACATTGAGAGATACATAAATCAATGGGTAGTTTAATGACAGTTTAGTATTAGGGTTTAATGGCGTAAAGCCGTTTACAAAATGTGCTTTTAATAAAAAATTTTTAAAATTCTTATCACAGCTATTTGCATTCACATTTCACCTAAAACGATCACCCAAGTGGTATGTTTGCTTTAATTAATTTATTTATTTATAAATGGGGCATACAGTGACTACAATCGGCACAACAGAACAATTGGTACAAAAAAAGAAATTATGAGCTCGATTACAAACGATTATATAAAGCTTTCTTGAATGAATTTCTCGACAAGTGATAATCGAAAGCTCCGTAGATCGTTACCGCTCGGAAGCTACGTCTCGGCGATTGTCTAGACGTTGCAGTTTCAAAAGATTGCATCGATTCTGATAAGGCGGAAGAACGTAGTCCACGGCACTACTGGATGGTAAACGTCGTAGCGCGAACAAAATAAACTGTTTCTGGATACCCTCGATCCTCTCAGAATGACAGTGGTAGGAGGGTGACCAAACAAGCCGAGATGCATACTCCAAAATGGACCACGACTTTTGAAATAATGACGTTAACATGTCTGGTAAATGTAGCATCAGATTCAAAGATCACACCAAGATCCGAAATGAATTCAACCCGAGTTTGTATAGTTGGTATTGATAAAAAAACTGGCAAGCGGATACGGAAAAAAGAAATAGTTTTGCATTTACTCACGTTTAAAGCCAGTAAGTTGTTAATTGACCAGCTGCAAAATCGGTTTAAGTCGTTTTGTAACATTTCGCAGTCTAACACGCTAGAGACCCGGGCGAGAATCTTTATGTCATCTGCGAAGAGGAGGCAATTGGCAAACTTAAAACATTTTACAGCGTCGTTAATAAATAATGAAAATAACAGTGGGCCGATATGGCTACCTTGAGGCACGCCGGATGGCGCCCGAAATAATGGTGAGAAAGCATCCAGAATCCTAACAGAATGCCAACGATCTGAGAGATAAGAACGCAACCAGTCGATGGGAATGAAATCACAGTCGAGACTCTCCAACTTGCTAATAAGAATTTCGTGATCAATCACATCGAAAGTCTTTGCGAAATTTGTGTAGACAACGTCAAGCTGCTGCTTGGAGTTTAGGCTGTCAAATAGATGACCCCACAATGAGGACAAGTTAGTCACGGTAGACCTACCGGGATAACATCCATGCTGGAAAGGAAAAATTAGTCTCTTGGTATGGAATTGCTATACTCTGTGAACCATGGACTCGAACAGTTTGGGTAAGACAGAGAGAATGGCGATCCCACGATAATTACTTACCTCACTTCTATTCAGTAATCTGGAAAAATACCACGACGAAGGCCTTCGTTAAACAAGAAGGTAACTGCAGGGGCCAGACTTACGGCAGAACGTTTGAATAGGATCGGTGGAAGACCGTCATAACCCGCTTCCTTGCTAACGTAGAGAAGGAGCGTTGATCCAGAACCTCCTGTTCGGTAAGTTTGAAATGATGGAGTACAATGGAGGTGGAAGTAGTAGGAGAACCGGTGTCTGTTGACCGAAGTGGCTTGTAAACCGATGCAAAGAATTTGGCAAACAAATTGCAAATGTCGGATGGCTGACTTGCGGTGGAGGTCTGGTAAGACATATTCGACGGAAAACCAGATACGTAATTATTGAAAAGGAACCAATTAAGGGTCTTGAATTCATTGCGGGCAATAACGAAATCGGGATAGTATTCTTCGCCATAAAGCCTGTAAAGGGAATGAAACTTGTTGCTTCGTTTCTCGAGCAGCATCAACTCGGTATTATACCATGGCTCCCGAAAGCGGGATTGATTATTGATAACCCGCGGAACGTGTCTCTCGATACCACTCCCGAGAAGCTCGTTGAATCTGTGCACCGTGTCATTCAAATCCGCACCGCGCTGTAAAATGTCCCAATCGGCAGTGTTGAGAAATTCATTCAAAGATGCGTAGTCGGTCAATGAAGAGAACACGCCGTCGACATCATTCCAAGATATACCGGGTAAGTTAAAGTCACCCACGATGATAATTTGATCACAAGGGCGAACTAAAGGTATAACGGCTGAGTCGATGTAGTTGATAAACGTGTTGAAGACATTCCGGTCGGATCCGTACGGAATATAAACGGCGATGGCGATGACATCAAGGCTGCGATGCCAGGCGATCACTCCATTGGAGACTGAATTCTTTACGGCAATTAAAACACCACCGCCTCTACAACTGGTGTCAAAATCGTATCTGCCCTTTTTATGAACGACATAGTCTGATGGAAAGTACTCTTCGGATAACATATTAATCGTAAGCAAGGTCTCGCTGATTATTATAACATCGAAATCATTGTCAAGATTTGAGGCATTGTGATAGTAGATAGACGTGAAGGCGTTGGTGGTATTGGATGAAGCAACGGTCGTTGATAAATTAAACTGGCTGGTTAACGCAGCAGTTACTTCGGCTGTTGAAACGTGGCCACGGTCCGGTTTTTTCATATGCGTGGATAATTTATAAATGGGCGGATTAAAGCACCAGCAGGCCAAACGTGAGAATTGTTAAGTATGTTAAAATCAGCCTCCTTGAAACCAATTTTAACCTTCATATTTACCAAACAGGTGACGTTGAAGCTGTAGTATATGAATTTTGAGGTACTAGGCCCAAATCGCAACAGAAGAAACCGATCAGTAAAATTAATCGATACACAACTATCGCGGTTGGTGATCTACAATGTCTTTCTGGCACTCGGTCATTATACATGATAAAAAATAAACTGAATTTGGAAAAACATGGTTCCAAAAAGAATCGATTGGAAACCGTTCGGTTCGGCTCGTTCGATCAAACAAGATTTAAATTGAATTAATTCACTAAACCAAGTTCGTTGCTTAACTTTTATCTCAATTGGACTATTAATTTTTTTGTATTCCGGGTACTGTAAATTCAGCGACAATATGTGGTAAAATTTGTCAATTCGGATAGAATTCGTCAGGCAAATACGCAATCGGTATTCTGTAATGTTCGAGCTCTGTAATGTTTGGTCTGCACTGTAGAAATATCGCGACACATAATATTGTGAGATAAGTCAAAGTTGTAAGCTGTGAATTGTAAAATGAATTACAATTTAGCGGAATATAGAATTAGCATTAACCTAAAGGTATCACGCACTAGGGGTGGCTGTAAAATAAATCAGGATTCGTGGTCTTTCAGGGCGTAGACTATACTGGGTTGTTTGTAGTTACCATAGGGTGAAGGTCCGCTAGATTGTGGTTCGTTCTAAATACTAATGCATTAGTTGTCATGGTTGATTTATATTGCGAATCATAATAGTCGGTCCTGCAACTTTTAAGATAGAATGTTAGGTGGCATTCCTAGCAAATCAAGTGGATTCAAAAATTCGGTAGGATAGCTCATCACGTCATCAATATTGCTCATTCGCTCAACCAAACGTGATTTTTGTGTTGCTGAGCTAAGTTTGAAAAAAACACTCTTTGAATCAGGTTTCCCGTGGATTGTGCAATACTACAAAAAGTGGGTCGGTAGAGTTATGAAGCCAATTAAATTATCGATTGGAATTTTCCCATTTCTGATGTCTAATTGTTTTGAAAAGTTATATGCTGATGGATCGTTTTGCAATTGACCACAATTTGAAGATTTTAAACTTGCGTTTAGTTCATCGGAGAGATAGAGGAATAACAGGAAATATTTGCCGTAAATCACCCGCTAACAGTATCATTGCACCACCTAACTGTTCTTGATTTTTGTCGTAGATCCTGTAGGCTATAGTACACTCATCCCATTCGATATGTTTACATTGTTGCAAAACGTTTGCCATGCCAGATGTCTTAGTGACATTGCATGCAGGTCTTAGCATTTCGGTCAACTACATGCTCAATAGCAGCTTCAGTGCAGAGTGTGTTGTTTGATCGCCATCAATAAAGTGGCAGTAATTCCTGAAGATGCGAGTGCCAATGCTATTTTATTTTGGGAGCGTGAGTTGAAAAATGTTTTCTCGTGCCCATCGCTTTCGTCTTTAACAACTTGCATGATTGAATCGTATGCTTGTTGTTGTTGATTATTCAATTTTGGAGTATTTGATTTTACAACTCATTGCTACCAAATTGTCGTTCGCGCCACAAATCTTGATTAAATGTGTCGTTCATTCGACGATTGGGCGATATAACATCTCAATCCTCAAGTAAATGTAATCGTTGACATGCTTCATAATAAGTCACATACAATCGGCCGTCAATTGTTCTCAAATTTTGGAATGATGTTGGTCCACGAACGATATTCAACAACAGACGCTACTAAAAACATTCATGCATTGTTGTTCTGAACTGTGTAAATTCGTTCCAAAGCATATTTTCAAAACACATTTGGATGATCTTCAACTGGTTTTAATTGTTAGCGCGTCGTTTATAACACCGATTCGACGATTGATTCCAAGTGTAATATTGTGGTATGTCGTGTTGACCATTTTCAAGATGAACCCGCTAACTGAAGAACTGTTGTTGCCTGTCGTTCATGTATTGGAAATGAAAAAAATCCGCCATATTGCTTACTTACTGCTGATATAACGTCCCTTTTGATATTTAGAGATATCATCGTTTACTCCAAAACTCCAGAAACGTCTACATGACTTCGTTCGTTGACGTATTTGCAAATGTATTTTATCGATTTTACTGAATTATAATTCTCAATGTTTAAGTGAGCTTTGTAAGTTTATGATTGTTATGGTGAATATGGCACGATCCACCGATCATAAAATTCAATGCGTTAATTTCGATTTTTGACAGTTGCCTATCTACCGTTGTTTCCTATAACAGTGTCTGAAACCAATGCTCTTGGGTACTGTTTTGAACATTTTCCATCAATCACGCATGGTGAATTGATGGTGAACGCACCACAGAGCCGTGCATCATACCCTTCGTGACTATTTCAAACAATTCTGGATCGATTGTTTGATATGGAATTTCTACTGAGGTCACATATTAATTTCATCCGATGTAAACCAAAATGTGTACATGAGGTAACCCTCTTTTCTGCCATTCAACAAAATACATAAGAAACGTGTAGCCAAATACCCGATGTTTAATAATGAAATCCAAAAGTGAGTTTCTTTTCTTTCCGTAGTTCTCTCAGTTGCTTTGTGTTCAGTAGCTCGCGTGCCTCGACTAAGTCTACTTCGTTTTGGCGGCATTGTTTCCAAATATCAATTTGTAATGTAAAAAATGCCGCCAAAAAGCAACCAAACATGCCAAAAACTGTGTTTTCGAAATATACTCAGGCCAGATGTAAAGCGGCAATTTGTTGTAGTATGTAGCCAAGTGCACACTGTCAGCACAAATCTGTTTTTCACATTTTCAGTAGTTTAGCAAAACGACTTGCGTGCGGCTCCTTCTTGTTGAAACCAAAGGTCGTTGACACGCAATTCATTCAATTTGGGCCACAAAAAACCAGTTAACATGTTGCGATAACGTTCCCCATTCACTGTAAGCGCATTTTCTTGTTAATTTGCAAAGAACTGCCCTATTATGCCACCAGCCTATAAACCACTCAAAGCAGTGACTCTTGGATGATGAACTTCTGCTTCGTGAATAACAAGAGGTTATCCGCTCCCTAAATTCGACAATTTTGCTTATTTTCGTACCCACTAAGATGAAAATGAGCTTCATCACTAAAGATGATTTTAGAATAAAAAACTTCATTTCGTTCAAGCATCCAATTAACAAAACGAAGACGATTTAAATGGTCTGGTGGCTTCCAATCAAGATCAACATGCAAAATGCGTCGAAAAGTGGTTGATGTGCTTGGTTCATTACAAACACTTTCACTAACAGCTGTCACTGCATCAAGAGTACGAACTGGATGAACATGTTGATACGGTCTACGACCTTCCACTGAACCAGCTTCTTCAAAACGATCAAGAACTTTGTCAATTGCACGCTCAGTAGAACGTCCATGTCGGCCAAAACTCTCACGAAATTTACGAAATGTTGTTGGTTTTGAACGATTATTTTGTTGGGTTGTTGCGTATGTCAAATAAGTTTTTAGAACAGATAACATTAAGTGCTAAAATTCATCGATTGCAAAAAGGGCGAACAGCTTGCCCACCTTGTAGGTAGTTGTATTAGAAATTCCGAAATTCTTATGTATACTGACGATATAAAATGTTACAGATGCGGAAGACTTCCAATCGGATTTATCAGAATTTGTTTGGTGGTGTGCGTCGCATACCAAGATATTACATTTTGATAAGCACAAAACAATGTAATTTTCTCGTTCTTGTAGTGCCGAATATGAGTTTCGACTTCTTTCTAGAGTTGTCTCGTATATGTCTCGTATATGTGATCGCACTTGGGGTATGTTGTTGTTACCTGGGACCCTCTTATTAGGGTTCTTTAGGTCTAATTGAAAGGGGTACACAAACGATTGTTAAAGGATGCCCCTCGTAGATTACCGAAATACAGAAATCTTCCTTTGTTTATGCTCTCTAAGGGAAGGTGTATGTTCTTAAAATTAGAACCTAGAATTTCAGCGAAAATTGATTGTATAGAGATTCTTTAATTGCTACTTATTTATGTTCCAGCTCTTTATTTTTGGGAACTACCCTTAATCCGCGGCAGCTTGGGTTGCTTGGCATCGAAGTGGGTCCTACTGGAGGTATTGATGTAGATATAGGAACCACCAATGACAGTTGATGTAGCGGACATAATTTTTGATTATAAGAGTAACGCTGTTTCTAATGTCTAGTTCGTTTGTTGGATTAATAGCGGTTAAGCAGGTCATAATGTCGTTGCAAATATGCCCGGTATTTTTAACTTCTTCACCAGATTTGCATACATTTTGATATCACTGAGCACTTTGTTTTACTGTTCTAGCTTATTTAAACGAGTTTAAGGGACCACATATTTTCAATTCAAGCGTAAATGACTCGTTGAGATCTTCTGATTTTTTTTTATGCAATACAATAGAACTGCATTGTCCGTAGGTTTTCCAAACGAGCAATATCACCAATTTAAATTTTTTAAAAGAGGAAAGTTTATCGAAAATAATTCACAGGTGGCATGACTCCAAGCCCAATCCGAAACCAAATAGCACCCGATTATCATCGCAAGCCGCATATAATTAAGACGATAAAGGACACACGAAATTACCATAAAATTGTTTCCAAAAGCTACAATAAAATTGCAATCGCATTTTGTAATAAATTCATAATCAATTAACCAAAAAATATATAAAATCGCAAAACACAATTTCAACCTCGTGCAAATTGAAATATTCAGTTTCCAGTATAAATCCTTCGGGCTAAAGTTCAATTAATAATATACTCGTTACAATCGTGTCCGCACAATACACAAAAAAAACTCTCCGCGTCCACCACAAATTTACCATTATCTCCCCCCCGGAAAATTAAATAATATACAAAAATTGATCTCAATTAATAAATAATTTATTATCGATTTTTGTTAAATTAACGATAAAATTGTACATCCAACTACAACAACAAAAATAAATCAGATAAAAGAACTAAATTATCTGAACAGGAAGATAAAAACTGCAGGTTCTTTTATATATTTTGTTAAGAAGAAGACGATATTTTTGGTGGATTTCGTTTTGATCTCCCGGCGTACATAGCATATGTAAAGATACATGTTACGTAGCCACGTAGAGCAAATAAAACATTAACATCCTGCTCAAATATATTGCAAATGGTGTATTAGGATTTGGGATGGGTCACAAAAATTTTGCCTGTGGGAAAATTTCAATTTGGTGGACTTACATTGTATAGACTGCAGTTAATTAATCATGTATCGATTTGACTATAAATCCAACTCTGTTTTCTCCTGTGCACAAAAGATCGAACATCAATTTTTCTCATGACGCAGTATGTGATCTATGCGCCTCTTGATCCTTTTGTTTTGTGTTAAATGTATACAAAAACTAAAAATAAAAAATTTAAAATCCAAATAATCTTAAAGACCATTTTCTATTGTTATCTATCCGCACATATATGATTTGCAAATATACAATTTTTGGCATATGATTTCAAAGGGTTGTATAAAAGGATTGTATACGCTTTTATGTGGCTTTGTGTGATTATATTCGCCTATTGTTTGTGTACGAAAGAACTCGTATTTTATTGTAACACAGTCGGTCGGTCGATATGGTGCAGCAGTGAAACTAAAAGTAAAGGTGTTTCAAAATTTTGTTAAGTTCTATTGTTCGGATCCTTAACATGACAAAGTGGTTTTATTCTACATATTTTATATTATCGTGTATACAGACTTTGTTGTTTCGATTTTGAATAAAAGCAAATAGAGTTCTTAAATTTCATGCATCACTTACAAGTAGATCGATCAATATTAGCTTTGCTATTTCGTTAATGGGGGTTTGGTCAGTATTCAACGATACATAAAATTATAATTTTGATAATCTCGTTTAAAAATATTTGTATGAATAAAATCGATGGAGCTAGTTTCCACAGATGTATTCCAGTCCGCCCACTGAACAAGAATATTTCCAAGTTCTAAACAAGCTAATTTGTAGCGGGGTAAAGGCAGCGAAACTTTTGTATGCTATTTTTGATCTCAGAATAACTCCAGAAGCATAGTTAATATTTCATTTCATGCCAATGATTGATTTGGTACATTTAGCTATACTTGATGTTTCCACAATTACTGAATACAATTTTTTTGTATAACAGTTGGCGCGAGTTACCCAAATGGGTCAAACATTTTTACTGTTGATTATAAGTTCAACACTTCATAGCAGGCTTAAGATTCTTGTGGTATAGGCTTACTCTGAATCGAAATTCATTATCTCCATGGTATGTGGCAAATATACAAAATGGCTTCACTCTACGCTACTTTTTACTAAAGAAAAAAAGTTCCTGTGTTGATAAATTGTTGGTTTTTCGTCGAAGCAAGGATTACCTCGACAACAACCCCTTGTGACTTTTTACTATTAAACATTTTATTACCAGGAATGAATATTCACTACTTTTACTACTTTAATACTTTTTTTTTTAAAATTGAAAACAATTTTTTTTTGGGTTTGGTTCAAATGAACACAGATACTCGTCTTCAAGCAGAAGTTGATATTAACTCATCGGTCGGTTTCTTGGCCTTGTTGGTTTGTTATCTATTTTGATTGCCGAAGTCGTGTTCATTATCCCATTTTTTGTCTAATTTTTCGAAAACTTTATACAAACTATTAGTTATAATGATCTTTGGGGGACATCCTTTCATGAGCAAGCGAACAATTTTTCAAGTCTTCAAGCCGCACAAAGATTTCTGAAGAAGCATGATTTGATATGAAAATGTGGAATGTAGTAGAAAAATGTGCATTACGGATGGTAATATTTATCGTTAATTTGTAACTGTAATTGCCTGTGGCCAGTGTGAGTATCGGTGAACTACCCTGGTGGTGTTAGTGTACGATGGGTTACATACGCATGGGCCATACATACATTGCGAAAAGCGTTAAAACATCATGTCAGAAAAAAATATTGTAAACGCATCCTAAAAACGTTGAATATGAAAAGTGAAATAATTTTGTTCAAAATTTAGATCATCTTCCTGGTCTTCAGTTTGCCTAGTTTTGAAAGTGGCTACTCTGGCCAGACGATCTGAACCAGGATGGAGCTCGGTAACTTATATACCAAGCAGCCACTGATTAACTGTAAGGTGGTGGTTCTTGATCACCAATCTCATCAATTTGTATGAATCGTGATTTGGTTTACCATTTCAAACTCTGTTGAAGAAACTGCGAGATATTCGATATACCTTCTCTTCCAGAAGTATTAGCTATTTTGCTGTATCAGTTGTCATCGAATCAGATGTGATGTTTTAAGAAGAATTATGTCTAACTTCGTGTTATATATACCGGATAACATCGGTAAAAAATTTTAGTTTTTTTTCCTTTATTAGTTACAACGGAAACTGTGCTCACCTAGCAATTTATCTTTCAAATTTTTGCAAATTTTGCATTTCTTAAATAATTCTGATTTGTTGGGGTGAAACCCAATGGTTAGTCCCAAAATTAATTAAATCTATTTAAAATACTAATTTTAAGACAGCGTTTTCTATCATATGGCGAATATAGGGGTTTCCATGTTGCTGGAGCCTTATTTCGTGTTTGGCGGCGTGCTTTTTATTTCTTCTTTGATGTATTCCATCTGCAAGTCCTTGTAAAGGTCTTCATTTCTTGTGTACCACGGAGCATCTACGATGCTACGGAGAACCTTATTTTGAAACGTCTGTATCATTTTGGCGTTTGTTTGCTTAGTACATCCCCAGAGTTGCATGTCGTAGGTCCATATCGGCTTCAGTATTTGCCGATATAGCAGAAGTTTGTTGTGTATTGTAAGTTCAGAGCGTCTACCTATTCTACCTATGAGCCAATACATTTTTCTGAACTTAATATTAAGTTCTTCTTGTTCCATTTTTAACATGCTCATGCCAAGATATTTAGTTTTGTTTGCATATCGCACGGGTCGTGAGTTAGCTTCTATGGTTCCTTCATTTGTTGTTGGAATATCGCTTGTATACAATAAATACGGGATTGGTCCTAAGACACTCCCCTGCGGGACACCGGCAGAGATTTTCTTTAGTTCGGAGTATTCATCCTCATATTTCCCACGAAAATGTCTATTGGATAAATAAGATCTTAGTATGGCATAGAATTTCCTCAGATCTCTATGCAGCTTGAATTCCAGTCCACTGTGCCAGACTTTATCGAATGCTTCCAACGTTCTTTCAATAATGTTGGTGACTCTATGCACCTGTTCAATTGTGGAGTGCTTCCCTCTGAATCCAAATTGATGTGGAGGAATTAGTCGTCGGTCCTCATTTATTGGTTTAAGTCTTTTTAGTAATAATTTATCAAATAGTTTTGACATAATTGGCAGCAATGAAATTGGCCTATATGATTTTTTATCGTTAGGTGGTTTATCAAGTTTTGCTATCATGATTATTTCTGCTACTTTCGATTGCCACGGAACATATTTTAACCGAAAGCTTGCATTGATTATGTGTAGTAGGTGGTTGAGGGTTTCGATCCATCCGATTTGATATTTGAACCCTTCGATTTTCGTGATTTTAATTTTTGTAGCTGTTTAGCAACCTCACAGCCTCGATAATTAGCCGGATGTTACCCTTACAATTTGTACACTTGGCTGGCACATCTCTACCTATTTTACATGCGTGGATAGTATGATTACCTGCGCATTTTACACATCTTGGATCCCGGCGGCAATATCTTTGGGTGTGGTTAAATGCCTGACATTTCTTGCATTGGGGTATGCGTGTTGTGGTTCTCCTCATTGGTTCGATTATCACCTTCATGTGAAGGATTCCTTTTATTCCATAAATGTTTTGAACATTCTCTTTGTTGTGAAATTCCAACATAAAAAGAGAGAGTCCCCTTTTACTGATAATTTGGTTTCCTTCCTGAATTTCTGTTCTCTCTTTTTTAACAATATTCCAAGCATCTAGTATTTTAAGACCTTTATTTTGTAAGTCTTCCATTATTTCTTTGCTTGAGCAAGTGTGATGCTAACCTCTTGCCATGACTTTTATAGGTCGGGCCTGTTTGTTCTCGTAAGTGATCCACTGATACTTTTCTGCATCCAATTTCATAGATAAGGTTCTATAAGTATCTGAGTCCAGAGTATTAATTTTTCAAACGTCATTGTTTAACGCTATTACCTTATAGTCTTTGTCAGTAACCGATTTCATCAGTGACTGAATTTCTGGGTAACTGGTTACACCCACAATATTTATTGGTGGGGGTGATTTTTCTTTCGGTTGCACCAAATTTGGTGTAATGTTCTTGGTAGATTTACTACCTTTTGGTTGATTGGCTTTGGGTAGAACATTTTTTGAATCTGTACTAAATGGTCCTCTACCATTTAATTGCTCAGCCTCAAGTTTTTCTTTTCTTACTCTTCATGGACTATTTTTTCTTCTTTAGGATCTAGTCATTCTCTCTTTGTAATTTATCTTCATCAGTGGAGTAGATGAGTTTGTTTGGTTCAATGCTTCCTATATCGCAATCTTCTTTTAAGAGGACCAACCTCGTTTGAAGCACTGAGAACTATCGGTGGTGAAGTATGGCAGACCTTGATAAAGGCATGCCTTAAACAGGACTTACTTGAAAGTAATCAACAATGGGACAGAAGACTAACAGAAGCATCTCTTACGTGTCTGTCGTGAAGAAGCTTTCATATTACTTGAGGATGCCTGGGTTTCCCACACCGACCCAGATCTTTTACAGAAATAACATTACGACCTTGATCAGTTACGAGTTCTCGCTCAGACTAAATAAAGTCGTTTAGTAGTTGATCAAAGACTGTCATACATTAAAGTGATGCAAACGTAGCAAATGGTAGTGAATTATTATTATTGATAATGATTATTATTATTATTTATTTTACCGAGGGTACCGGAAAAACATTTCTACTTAATTTGATAGTCGTTGAAATTAAACAGCAACATTAAACATTCAACTTTCAAACTACCATTGAATTTAAATCAAGAAGATAATTTTTCTTGCAACCGATCAGTGAGAGGAGTTCATATTCACACTGGTAGCAGGTGATTTTCATCAACTTTGCCAGTAATTCTACGAGCCACACCCGTTGATGAACTCAATACCTGAAAGTGCCTCATCTTTACTTCGTACGTGGATTTATTTCACCATGTTAGTGTCAAAACATTTGCCAAACAGCTTTTGAATAACGAGATATTTCCAATTGGTTTCGTAATATGGGAAATATCGTTCCCTCCTGATTTTTGCCAAATCAACCGTCAAAGCAACGTCTTGAGATGGAATGAAAATTTTTCCAAACATTTCCAACAATTTCAAAAATCATGATTGGCTTTGCGAACGTGAAATCTTAGCTCCCAAGAATTACGTCGTCAATAAAATCAACAATGAAAATCGTAACTGGTTCATTTGCAACCAGTTGACCAATGAAATAGTAAACTATTGATACAATTATTGATGACGATTAAGCTGTCAATTTTCCAATGGAATTTCTTAATTATGTGGCGCCATCTGTAATCCCGTCTCACATACTATTTTATGAAGTAAAAAATTTTGGTCTCGAGATTTTTGCAGATTTACCGTACCGTTCGCTTTATCGCTCAAGTTGAAAAAGTAGTTCTGAAAATATCTATGTGTGTGTGTGATCACAGCCTAAAGTTTGAGGCCTCTCTATACAGCTCTAACTTCATACTTAAGCGTTTTCCATTCGAAGATTTTTGGCCGAAATCGTTCCACGGGAAGTTTTATTTTTTGGCTGATGTGCAAACTAAAAGTTTGTGGCCTCTCTACTACTCAGACAGGGCGACTGAACAGGATGAAACTTTGTACTTAAGTTTATCTATATATCGAGAGATCTTAGTGAGTTTTAGTTTAACTCGATCCACTCGTTTATTGCAATTATTTTGAAAAGTATATCCTTTACAACAAAAACCATTACAAACTAAACGATTTTAAATTAATTTTACAATAATATCAGTCCATACTAATTTTCCAAAATATAAGCGGAAATGACGTTGTTTATTACATTAAACGGATTTTCAAATTTGGCCCCAGTCTAGTCCAGATGGGTAAATTGCTCGAGATGAACCTTCGAACTTATAAGTTTTTTCCATAAATAGACAGATCCCGCAGTGATATTTGGTCCAAATCGATCCACCGGAAGTGGCAACTTGCATAGGAGCTTTTTCGGTTTTTGCAAATATTTTGATAAGTATAGCATGATTATAAGCTAACAGATTATAAAACAAATTTGTAATAATATAGGCCCAAGTCAATTTTCCAAAATTTATCAGGAAATAGCGATTTTCAACAAAAACTTTTTTTCAACAAAAAGTTCGGCCCTGTATAGCCCAGACAAATTGATTCATAGGAATGAAACTTTATACTTAAGTTTTTTTTTGAAAATTAGGAGAGAAGTGACAGCTTCCATTGGTACATTTTTTTAAAGTATTTTGAAAAGTGAACAGCGTTTACGAATAAACGGTTTAAGCAGAAAGATTGAAAATTAATTCTCAAATGCAACTATAGCTCCACCCCTCCATATTTATTATTGGTTCACCAATAATTCTTCTCCTTGGATCCACATTTGACTTTGTGTGCAGAAACTGGTGCCGAGTGTCATTGAAGCTACGATTACTACTGGTAAAAGTAAATGTTTTGCACCGATTGTTTTGCATAAGCAACGAGTTCTCTTCTGAGTCACTTGCAGATATACAAGTTTCATAAGAAGAAAAATCAAGCAAGAAGTGTTAAAGGTTGCCGAAGAATTACATTATGTAACGTAGGTATGTAACTTTAGTAGCTAATCGGTCCCGTAAAGATCATACGTTTACAATAAGGCGCGTTTAAACAGGGCCGAGTTTTAATTGGTTCAGCTGTTAAAAACAAACTGAACAAATAGCAGATTTTACAAAATAGGTGCTGTAGAGTAATGTATAAGCCACCACTCGTGTTTCTTACTAAACAGTTTGATCGTTTTATTTATTGTTGGCTTCATGTTTTAGTATTAGCAATGTGAGTGTTAACTCATCAGTGGTTTCTCGATCCTACCTTTAAGTTGAGGCTTAATGAAATGAAAGAGAGATTGCAAAGAGACACGGACTACAAAAAGACACAAAAATCACGGGTGATTTTGGAAAGTATTAATGTATTTTCCAAAATTCGACCTGTAAATCCGAAGTGCCCTCCGAGCAATCTAATTGTGTCTTTAAAGTTTGGTGATACAACAAAAGCGATGATGAATGAGTTGTCGGTTAAGAGTGAGTTTTTAAAAATGCGAATGAATTATTTTGCCCATGTGGAAGTGTATACAGATGCTAGTATGAATGATGATCGAGTAGGTGTAGGAACTTTTACTCCGTCAATAAGAAAAGAAAAAATACTACGAGTGAATGCCAGCTTCTGTATAATGAATGCAGAGTTGATTGGAATTGTGGAAGGGATCAAGTTGGCAATGGCATAAGGGACGAGGAGAATAGTATTATTCTCCGACTCCCGGAATGGATTGGAATTAATTAGTAGGGGTGGGGAAAATCATGGTAATGTGTATGTGGAAATGTTGTATGAGTACCTTCAATCGTGTGGGAGTGAGGTCATTCTTCAATGGATACCTTCACACCTACAGATTGAAGGTAATGAAAGAGTCGATATACTTGCAAATTGGGGATCTTTGGTTGAGGATGTAAATGAATATGAATTCATGGATGCAAGAGATGTACTTCGCATGTTTCAGGTGAATCTTTGGAGAAAATGGGAGAGAGAGTTTGTTGAAAAATGTCAGGTGAACGGTACGAAGTACTTTGAGTTGGTTAATTCTCCGTTGAGTAAACCTTTTTTTAGGGTACTCAAGGGAGGTACTAGAATGACAAGAACAATGGAACGAGTGAGACTGAATCATGGAAATTGGAAAGAATGCTTGAAGAAACGGAATTTGATTGAGTGTGAATTATGTGACAGCTGCTTGGTTGTGGAGGACATCGAACATTTGATTTTAAAATGCTCTGCATTTAATCAGAGCAACCAAATGTTCGATGTTCTCTTGAGTGCAAGTAGTTTGCCAGAATTATTACGAATGGGAATGAACGTGTATAAGAATGTGTATGCTTTTATTAGAATGAATCAGATAGAAGTATGAAAGGGGATCGATGAGTGAAGGTGAATAATTGAAAAATTAAAAGAAAAAAATTGTTAAAATTGTAAACAATTGTGATTTGAAACTGGGCCAAATGGCACCAAATTTGGAGCTAGAGCCAAATAAATATAAAAAAATAGTTAATGCTTACAATTTGAACTTCCTTCACTTCAACCAATCCAGACTCCGCAGCGATTAATGAATCACGTTTAAAATGTAACTGACAATCAAAATGTTCCGGCTGGGGTGCCTTCATCCCAGCAATGCTGCGATGCCATGTAAATTTTTGCTAAACATCCGATTTGTTTATAACACTAACGGAGAATCCGGGTTGGCACGAAAGCATTCAAACCCTCAATCATGCTCATCAACAGATATGCTAAACTAGGTTGCCAAAGTCTTCAAAATGAAGCTTGACCCTTTACTATACGGTGTTATGAAACATGGGATCTTTGGCAATTGCATAACGTATGTATACACGACTGAGTTCGAGAAATGTGGTATCCCTAATGCTGTTCTGGTTCTGCTCAAAACAAAGAAAAAATTTACAACTGCTGAGAGAATTGATCGTTTTGTTTATGTCAAAATTCAAGTGCTGACACCAACCCGCCATTACAATAAAAAATTTATGCCTCGTGCGGGCATGGTAAATCTAGCCAACCCAAATATGTGCGGCTATCCTGTCTATACATAGACGCTACCAAGGTGTAAGAAAATTTATCGAGGTGCCTGGATGGATAGCAGATCTATCGTACCTTATAATCATAATTGTTGCTAGAGCGCTCATCAAAGTTCGATTACGCACATTTTTGTCTGCCGTCAAGTACATATATAAGTACATCTCTAAAGGTTTTGACTACGGTAATGTTGTAGTAACTTCCGATGGAAATCAGCAGCTGAAATTCGATGAGATCACCATTTTCCGCAATTGTCGATATGTGAGTCGCTCTGAGACTGTTTGTCGTATGACGAACGTTCTTATCTCCGTACTTGGCTGCTGCTTGTTCGTCGTACAACGAGCTTCACTGAGTTGTGTCTCTAAGACACGAGTCACCCTACATTCAAGCATGTGGCCATTGTGAGTGAGTTCGTTTTTTACGAAGTGTCTCGCTTTCATGCTAACACTAATCTACATTTCCTATCGATTTATGGGATTGGTTAAAGATGAGTTCGTTTCGGTTTTTCCAGATCAGATGGCTAAAATAGTATTGTTTAAGTTTTGCACATTCCTTTCTCTCGATTTCGATGATAATCACTATTGCTGCTTTTGCCTGGACGGCCTAGGCGGATCCGGCAAAACATTTTTGTAAACAACTGGTTCGTCTTTGATGTGAGGTCGCAGCCAAATCGCCATTCTATTTGCGACTACCGATATTGCAGCAAACACTTAAAGGAGGCAGCTCAATCCATAGTTATTAATGGAAAATGACTGGCTATTCGGCAGAGTAGTGATAATTGTCGGTGATGATTTTTACCAGACATTGGTTGTTGTTCCACGAGGCAGCCGTGCCGATATTATTGAAAGCTGCCTCAAGTCGAGTCCATTACGGCATCATTTTCGACACTTGACACTGCCAGGCAACAATGAAGCGAAAGGCAGCGAGGGCATAATGATTGGCTTGGGAAAAAACTCTTCTAAAAATCCATTCTCTACGAGATCGTGAGCTCATCTAATTTTTTCCGCCTATGATTAAGAATTGCGGGTTAATTGACGCAGTATATTTAGAAAAACAAGTATCAAACAGAGTAGTCGTCGCTGCAGCTAACGCTCAAGATCTTGAAATGAATCGAAAAATAATTCGACGATTACGCGGTGAGAAATCAATTTACTTCAGTGCCGATTCAGTTATTTTCGAATATTCCGATGATGCTCTCAACTTCCCTGTCGAATTTCTAAATTAATTGGCACCATCCGGCACGCCGCCTCGTACACTGTTGCTCTAAAGGTACCCATATTATCTCTGAGTGCAACTGCGGTAATGTTGTGAAAACACTTCGCCACATTCTAGCTTTCTCCGAGACAACATTGCCATTTGTCCTGCGATGACGACAATGTTCGGTGTTTCCAACCTATTGCATTACTATGAACAAATCACAAGGACAAACTTATGATATGGTGGGAATTGATCTGCAACTACTAGTATTCGGTTATGTTCAACTTTTTTTTTCGTGTGCTCGCAATGGTGCCAATATCAAAGCGGAAGTTCTTCAATTACAAAAATAAACTCATACATGGCTAGCCATCCATAAGATACAAGTATCCAAAATAACTCATTTTGAAACGAACAACCCTAATGAACTGTTCAAGGCTTTGTCGAATCGACACCTATTTGCATTATAGAACTTGCGAAGTTAATACAAGTTTTTTTATCACACAAATTTTTATGTTGTAAATTTAATTCACATCACTTCCGTTTTCAGTCGATCAAACAATTAAAAGATCAGAAATATATCACTTACAAAAAACCTGTTTCCCTAAAATTATTAAACGATTCAACGAAACACTTCTTAATTAACCAAGAGTTTTTTGATATCCACCTGCGCGATCAATGTTTTTCACATCCACTAATGACCAAACCAAAATCCCAACAACAAAAACGTTCTACATTAATCCAATCAATTCCCAAACTGCGATCATTAAATTTATTGATCCTTCGAGACCGTAAGGCAAAAACAAAACGATCGCCGTTTATTTATCGCTCCCATGTTAATCTTCATGAATTTGATACAGATTTTGTGAAGTTTATTAAATTTCTACGAAATTAGGAAAGGATCGGAAGTGAATGATAAATTTATTATCCTTGTCTAATGCAATCTAAGGATCTTGTTTTATGTATTATTTCTCGTGTTTATTATCGACAACAAAACGATAAAAATTGTTGTTGGCTGTCAAATGTAGAGATACAAGGGCGAATGTGTGATGACAGGTTAATTTTAAAAAATTAAAACAAAAAATAAATTGAGGTTCGTTTAATTTGATAACGCAGAACACAGGATGAAGATTTTATGTTTTATTTCCGTCATCTTAATTATTTGATTAAGAAATACACACAAAATGTGTAAAATTTTCATAATACGTAGGACGAGACATGTGTGCAAGTTACTTAGATAATAAATATTTATTTGATGGGGGGGGGCGCGGAAACGATTACCCAGATTTTAGAGTACGAGATATCAGATCTGTGTAGTGTATGAACCGCGGACAATAATTATCATATTTCCGATAATCCTCAATTATGTAACCCAACTAAATCCTATTGAACATTAAATAGTCCAAATCCTTATTTAATTTACTGCATGTTAAGTCGTTTTTGTAGAATAAACACAAAACTTACGCAATTATTTGCGCATTCAATACTGGATTCTTGTATAAATTGGATTAAAACAACAAAACGAGCGGTGGTCCATTCGGTATTTAAGTTTCTAATATATAGACATACATTACATTTGCAAATCTTCTAGAATTACTAAACAAACATAAAAAACGGAATGAAATCCTTAAATAATCATTTTTGCATAACCGACCTATCTACCTACCTGTAGCAAATTTCGTTTACATATTTCGTCTATGCGATGTATGTAACAAACAATACGCGCCCGGATTGAGATCTCCATATACGTATGCCTATTAATAGAGATCAAATACAAGATCATACAATAGACATAGTTTTGAATAGAGTATGCATTTTTAATTGTTCGACGAGGTTTCGGCTACGGACTTATGTACATATTGTGAAATATGAACACCCTTTCATCTCTTCATATGTGTAGTTTTGCAGTTTCACCATCGCATCGTAAACGCAGCTGAACAAAAAGTATAAATTTTGTTGAACACACGGATCGCATAATGAAATGGGTACGCGTGCCTCAAAATATGTTTTACGAATAGTCTCTCGCATACAGTGTATACGTTGTAGTTGTAGGTTGATCTTGATGTATTATTATTCTAATTACTTAAAAAAAAGTTTTGGTAGGTTATGGTAATACAATATTAGCACCTGGATAAATCATAAAAATGCACACATAAAATATTAAGGTATCCCGACCGACTTGGATATACTCGTATGAATATTCGTTTTGTTCAGCATATATCTGTCTGTTTATAGTTTTGTACTGGATATGCACTTAAATGTAGCACGTATGTAGGTAACACACCGGCAGATGATTATTCAATTTGATAAAAAAGATTTTTTAATATTTTTGATTATAGGTTTTGTTAAGGAACTTGGAAATTATTTTTTAAATGGGTTAAATAGAACGAAATCATTGTGTTTATTAATATATGGGGGAGTAAAAATTAGGGCAATATTTCAGCTGAATTGACTTTGGTTTAATTGATGAATCATCTGAATCTCAAACAAGTATTCCTTTACTAGCTGTTAAGGTACGTGAGCAGGCCACACTCAGCTGCCCATTTGAGAAGCAAATTTAGTACACATACCAGTAGCGATTGCCCCTGTGCTTTGCTGATGGTTATTGTAAAAGCAAGTCACATCGGATACTTCAAACGTTTGAATTCGAATGGCATATCTGTCGGAATCATTGGGATACGTGGAAATAGAACATCTTTCTGAGAGGAAGATAGGTACGATGGAGTGCTTAACCCATTCCAAAATCTTTGTTGATATTGCATGTCGGTGCAGTAACCATGATTTGCATAGTTAACGGCAATTTCAGTGCCAAATGCGCTGTTCGGCTACCAAACAAAAGAGGTACTGCATTTTCTGATACTATGATTGCCATAATGAACATTTTTTTCATCATCCTAAGCTTGTTAAAATTAGCGTGCAAAGTGTTACCTGTTCCGGGTGTATCTGCGAAATACTATCTGCCGCTTTGTGCGTTTCTCGTTGCAAATCACGATCGAGAGGATCGTTTGCAGATCGATTCGGCGAAGCCATTCTAAATTATACCAATCCTTTTTTAGCGATTACCAAACATAATATGTCCTCAATCGGAACGAATGCCTCAGTATACACGTTCGCAAACGACCTAGGATATCTGCACTCAAAATACAAAGTGCACAATGTATTTTTCCTAAGGAACTTTTTGAATTCATGGGAAGCACTCATAACGCGTTTATTTTCTGTGTTTGAGCAATATTCAATGCATCGAGTAAAGCAGTGAGTAAGGTGTCCCAATTTACATCGTTTTCAAGAATACAACCAATCAAATTTCGGTAAATGGGTTTTTGCCCCGAGTTGAAATATTTTTAACTTTGTTGTTGTTTTAATACATTCAGTACGATATTATGATATTTTTCCAAACTAACTCCCGATGTCATGTACGCAGTCTTACTGTTCTAAATTCTAGGAAGGATGTCGGTTCACGTACGTTGATTACTACTTTTACTACTGCGTTATTTTTAGTGAACAGTAAGTGTACAGAACGGCTAATTCGTTGGTTGAATTCAAATTGAGATGTCTTGCGACATCTGACATGTTTGCTGATATCAACAATATTGTGTAGTATGTAGATTCTTTAGTGAGTAAAGTAAAGCGTCTTTGAAAGCATATCAACCCTGCATAATGAATAAAACGGAGGGGTGTAATTGCTGTGACCAACACTCGACTTCATTTTACGCCAAGCGTACATAAATCTCGAATACCGAACCTGCCAGATTTGTGATAAAAATTGTATTATGTAGTTAAAAATTATTATTCCTGTACTATTCCTGTAGGTACGCTGTTGTCCACCACACCTAGCAGAGCTCTCCCAATTTATGAGAAAAGCTTTAGTATGAGGTTTTAATCCGAATAGACAATCCGCTTGGCCCATAGAGATGCCAAATTTTGGTGAAATAAAGTTTTTTTCCCCATTAATCATCAATTCCGGTAGGATTTAAAGTATGATCTGAACTAATTTTGCTTCAAATTTAATTTTCAATCTTTTTACTCTTAGTCGTGTTTTTGAAAATGTCATACACTTTTGAAAATACTTGCACGCTCCTATGGTAGCTGTCACTTTCGATGGACTGATCTCGGCCAAAAATCATTTCCCAATTTAAGGAAAAAGCTTCATCCCGATAAATCTATCCGTGTACTGTTCTCAATTCTATATGAAGGATGTCGGACCAAGTATGTTGATTAACAGTAATCGCAAATAAAGTCTTCAATCCACAGTTAGGTGAGGTCATATTTTTACTGAAAAACCGTTGTTGAAAAAAAATCGTCATTTCCGCTTAAATTGAATGAATGTGAATGAAATAGTCGTACTTCTAAAAATATATGTAAAAACGGAAAAAGCTCGTTTTGAGGCTGCTACCTTCGGTGGATCGATTTCAGCCAAAAATCATTCTGATCTCCCGGTTTATGAGAATAGTTTAGGTATGATGTTTCATACCGATCTTCCAATCCATCTGAGCTGCAGAGAAGATACAAACAGTCTGCACATACAGAGATCTTTTAAAAACTACTTTTTCTCACTTGGGCGTTAACGCTAATGGTAAATCTGCAAAAATCTTGAGGGCAAAATTTCTCATGATTATATTTACTTTATTTTATTACGTTCTATTACCAAAGGCACATCGCGTACGTATAAGGTCACCGATTGCTATGATCTGTCGCCTGATCGTTCTCCGATAATATCAACAATGAGTACCGTGGTCTTAAAATCGGAAACACCGAAACGTCTGACAAACAAACGAACTGATTGGAATCAATATAGTCGAACAAATTATCATCTTGATATCCCGCTAAAAACACCAGCAGATGATATTGATGCGGCTGCAGAAAAGCTAAATGAGGCACTAGAAATATCAGCTGAAAAGGCTTCACCGATCATCAACACCATAACATGATCTTATTACTGGAAAAATGATATGGAAATTACCAGACAAGATATCTGTGGAAGATATCTTTGATCACAATGATATACAAAAACCTTGGGGAACCGAAACTCAAATTTCGTCTTATCTTCCAATAAGCATGTTTGCCACAATCTCAAAGCTGTTTAAAAAAATGTTAATAACAAAACTGAAACCAGTATTAGGAGAAAGGCAAATCATTCCAGACCATCAATTTGGGTTCCTAAACCAACATGGAACCATAGAGCAAGTGCATAGAATTGTAAATGCGATCAGACAGACCTTTGAGGTAAAGCAATACTGTTCTGCTGTCTTCATGGATATAGCAAAAGCATTGGACCAAGTTTGGCACGATGAACTAATATACAAACTTAAAGCGCTCCTGCCGAAGAATATTCACTCAGTTCTGGAAAACTATTTCCCCTAAAGGCAATACATGGTCCAACAAAATGGTGCAACATCTTCCTTAAATGATATAATCGCAGGAGTCTTACAAGGAAGCGTTCTGCAACCTATTTTATACTTGTTGTACACGGCCGACTTACCTGGTACCGACAATGTAATAATGGTATTCGTGGTATCACACGAAAACCCGCAAATACCCTCATGAGATGTGCAAAGTCATCTGAGCAAAATTAAGGATTGGCTCAAGATCTGGCGAATAAAAGTAAACGAAAAAAAAAATCATTTCATATCACATTCTCGCTGAACAAACGCTCCTGCTCACCAGTACAATAAAACAGTGTATATGTTTCTCAACAAACCAAGGTCAAATACCTAGGCTTACACCTGGATAAACGGCTAACGTGCAAAGAACTTTTTTAAGCAAAGCGCAACCAAATAAAAATAACATTTTCCAAAATGTATTGACAATACCTTATTGTTACTATACAAAGCGTGTATCAAGGGCATATGGTATTCAGTTATGGGGATCCACCAGTGCATCAAATAGCAAACACCTGCAACGAACTCAAGTGAAAATACTCCGATGTACTGCTAATGCTCCATGGTATAACCGAAATACTAACATACACGATGACCTTGGTATTCAAACCGTTAAAGAAACAATCAAGGAATTCAGTTCAAAATACTACTCGAAACTGCAATTGGCCCGGGATATACTAAAACAGCCATCGTGGCGACTGAGAAGAGCAGATCCACTCGGACTAATCAACCTGTAAAATCTCTAAATATGTAGATTACGCTTATAAGTAGGATCTAAATTAAATTGTGAACCCTAATATTAAGTATTAACATTGGTTAAAACTTAAAAAATGAAATTAGCTTAAGATTTGAGCACTGCTTGTTAGTTTATTATGTAGAAAGATTCAAGAATAAAGCCATTGGCACCAAAAACAAAATTATTACGTAAAAAAGTAATTTTGAATTTTATTGAAAATTTTTGAGTGAAAGTTTAAAAGGCGATTCTTTAAAACAAAACACACAAAGAATCGCACAGAGGTAATCAAAGTGCTTTTTAAAATTAAAATTTGATGTAAGAAACCAATCTTGCTTAGCCTCATTCTCGAAAATCTATTAGTATTTTGTTATGTGGGAGAGAATATTATTGAGTGCGATGTAATACAAAAATTCTTCAACATTTGAAATTATTTAACGCGACCCCTATGTATCACAAAGGGGTGATTCCAGTGTTTCTGAATTAATACCTATTTGATGTAAGGAACTAATCTTGCGCAGCCACTTGCTCGAGAATTTCTGAGATTTTTGTTATTCGAGAGAGAATAACAATGAGTGTATTACAAAATGTTTAAACATTTGAAATTATTTAATCCAACCGCTACGGGTCGTACAGAGGTAATCGAATTGGTTTTGAATTTGCATTTGATTCTTACAACAAACACTATTTCAGAACTAGTTCGATCATCTCTGTGGAATCTTTAAGAGATAAAGGGTTAAATAATTTTAAATATTGAAGAATTTATGAATTATACTCAAGGATATTCTCTTTCGCATAACAAAATCGCAGAGATTTCCGTGCATGTGGCTAAGTCAGATTGGTTTTTTCTGTAGAACCACCTTACCACCTCGTAACTTTCAATCAAAACATTCCCCAAAAATTAAAATTTTTCTATTTGACATTTTGGATTTGTTAGTAATTTTCCAACATTATTATGAAAATTCAATTTTAAAGATTTTTTCAATTTAAGTACTTACGGGATCAGTTTATATTTTATTATTTTGGCATATACTTCACTCCGATACTATGGGAGCAGTTCCCTGAAATTCCCTGAAAAAAACTTGGTTTTCGTTAATATTCAAAAATTCTTTGTGAGAGCTCTTCTATTTCTTACTTCGAAGTGTCATTAGGTGATTTTGATATTTTGATTCCACAGTGTATGCCTTTTGTAACTTGTATAGCCACTATAGCGAGTGTCTTTGAAATTTGTGAAATTTGCCATAAGCTACAACGAAATTCTTTCATATAAAATGGTGGATAGCGTAAATTTTAAAAAATCCTTTGCGAGGGTCCTACAAAGCGTTTCCCTTTTTTACGTTTATTTTTAATTGGCTGCGTAGGGCGTGCTCATAAAATGTCCTAGGTGTAACTGTCAGAGCTCCTGCATCCTACGTGTCATTTTCCGATTGTGCGCTTAGTGAGGTTTTTCATCCGATCACGCCCACGTCAGATCAGTTGTTTGATATAGTTATTTGTGATTGTGTTAATTGGATTGAGTACAGGGTGGCGAAAAATACCTTATTATAATAACTTTTTTAATTCTGCTTTTTTTAGAATTTTAAAGAAGACTTGGGAAATTGATCATGAGACATGCACAACAAGCCCATTTTCAATTAAATGGCTTCATAAACAAGCAAAACCGTAGGTTTTGGGCAACAGAAAACCAAAAATCAATTCATCGCGCGTCAATTTCACCTTCTTAGGTATACTGTTTGGTGCGGAGTATCGTCTGAAAAGATCATTATATATCTCCTAAAAGAAAGTCGGTGCAATAGTTACCATCAATGGTGCTTAATATTGGACGATGTTGAAACATTTTTTAGGTCAGCTATGTAAAATCGTCCAGAGCTATGGTTACAACAAGATTGTGCTACACCCTGTACTGCAAGGAACACCATCTGGCACGAGACATCTATGGCGATCAAATAATTTCGAATAGAAGCAATTTCAATTAGCCGCCGCATTTGCCAGATTTAACCGCTTCCGACTGTTTTCTTTGGATTATTGGAAATAAAGAGTGTACGTTAATAAACCACTGAATTATCAGAACTAAAAAATAAAATTCTAAATGAAATCCTGAAAGAACATCTGAAATTTTGAGAAAAGTTATGAAAAGTGTGTAAGCAGAAAATGGCCATCATTTGTGGGATATAATTTTTCACGGTCTTTTTACGCAACCCTGTATCTCTTTTCCCCCCATTTTCCTCTTCAAAATATTGTATATTTTCTTTTATGATAACTGCACTTCCTCCTCTGGCCGAGTTGTGTAGGTTATTGGTATAATACACACGATAGGCTCTAAATTTAATATGGGAATGCTTGGGTAAAGTGAGTTTCCGAAATAATGCAAACGTTTATGTTGTCTGTATCAAGGACTGCTTATAGTCCTAGTTGGTGTCTTAATCCATAACAGGATTTTTTGTGCACTCGAAGATATTAATTGTTTTTAGAGTTCGGTTTAGCTCCCAAAGCTCTATCTTCCAACTTTACCCAATGTTTTACCAGGCTTCTACAATAGGTGGTGGTTCAGTTATATGTTGTTTTTGTTGCCTCTCTGGAGAAGGGGCGTTATTCAACTTTTTTTCTTATTTTTTTTGCTTTAGCACTTTATAGTACTTGCACTGTACTTTTGTATAAGTCCTGCCTATACGAATTTCGGGCTGCTTCATTAGTGCTAATTCATATTTTATTTCGACAATTTGTCATTGTAAATTGTGAATGATAATACTTTATTGGTTGTTTTCGTTAATGGCTTTCTGGCGATGCTGATGTACGTGCTAATTTGTTTAGGTCTAATAGTGAGTAACTTCTAGTTCTGCCAGGAGCCTAGAATTCTTAACCCTCCACGGGATAGTGGATTGTAGAGTGTGCTCACGGGAGTACCATCTAGGGCATTTCTTCTCTTAGTTGACCTGTTGGTATTTAATTTCCCTCTTACAGGTGGCAGGTACCAAAGCACACGGCGAAACTCGCAAACTAGTAAGTTATAATTTAGCCTATATTTAACTATACCGCTTAAACGCTGTTTTCCTAGATGAACCGTAAACTAGACATCAAAGCCCATAGTTATAATTGTATCAGTTTAGAAGACAAAGTGTGGCCCAAAAAAATAAAATCAATTATTAATTAACGAGCTCTAGTTCAAAATTTAAATATCGCCCAATTTAAAATGCGAAATCAAGTTTATATTTCGTAAAAAACTGAAAGACTTCAAAAAACCATCACAGTAATTGTTTTAATGATATTTATTTACCTCTGCGGACGAGGCAAGACCGCAATGAAAAAAAATTAAAAAATCAACTCAAAAATTATGTAAATTAATAAAAAAAAACAGTTTAAATATTTATATCACATCACTCTCGTAAGATAAACGGAATTGTCAATTAAATAATGATTTAACAGGGTGGGTCTGCATATGTTGTACTAAGACATTGGTTGTGGTATGTCTATTACATGATAAAGCGACCTGCTCGACAAAATGTCGCATATCATAAAAATGTGCATGCAATTTACGTATTTACCGGGGCCCAAATCGCGCAACATCCACCTTAAATTAATGATTATAATCATAAGACGTTTTCATTCTTGTCTGCGCATATTCCTCAAAATAAAATTAAAAATTAAAATCGATTTTCTTACCATCGTCTTCTTATCACTACACACATAATGTTTTCTTCTTGCATAAAAACTTGGACGTTTTATTTCATTATGCGATGCCTCACAAAATTACTCATTTTGAAGAAACCCGCACACATATAAATACGAAATACTCGTACATGTAATTAAAATTGATAATGTGGAGGAAATACCAAAGAATGTGTGCAGCCGAATGCGCAGCGCGACATTAAAAAAAGATGACCATTACCTCGCAGACCTTTTTTGTACTTGAATGCCCGATTGCACCACGAGTCAAGCAACATTAATAATCAAAATAACATTTCATCGTGACCACAGTAAAACATGCGCAAAGATTAAAACTTCAATTTTCTTTTATAAAAATTCATTTTTGATTTGCCGAAGCACACGTACAGCAGAGAGGTACGCGCGCGCGCGCTCGCAAGCGACTTACTTGTTGGTTATTTTATTTGGGATATTATTTATCATTCGATGTAATTATTTTGGGCTGAATGCATTGTTGTTATTGTTGGTAATTTTTATTTTGTGTGTGACGTACGATACGATGGGAAAAAAACAGCAAAATTGTTTGAAATGTTGGATGATTTGAGTCTTGCAATTGATGGCCTCAAGGTAAGGATGTTGTAAGAATATTAAAAGAAATTAAGTATAGTGACTTAGTGGCTAGACGACTCCGTGTGTACATGTGTATGTGCATACAAGTACAGTAAACTTCGGTTTAAGATACATTTACGGGATCAGAGTTGTAAGAACACTTGGAGCAGGGTTTAAAATTTGCAAAATTATTTCACTTATCGTAAGCAAACAAGGTAGAGAGTCTCCAAGACCGGACATACGCTTAACGATTTTCAAAATTAAGTAAAATTTGAATGAAACGTTCATCTAAGCAATATAACTTCCGCAGAGAAACTGATTCATTTTAAAAGAATCAAATTGTTTTCGGTTATCGGAGAAGTTAATATTAGACACGCAATATAACGTATAAGTGCTCAATTTTTAACGTGTACAGTTTACAGTTTGCGAATTTTACAAACCAAAATTTCTAACCTCGGTTTCTATATCTGGCCAATAAAACTGGTTTTAAAGCAATCTCAAAATTTGCAGTGACCCTTAGTAGATTGAGTTAGGTGGCTTGTGGCTTTCCTGTATTAAATCGTGAGTCATGGAAACAGCAATAAATAATCTCCAACCAGTTACGATCATATTTTCTTCAATACTTCTGAACATTTAAAAGTCCTCGGCCTTAAGATTGATTACTTGACAGCTGATTTAAAATAGTTGGTTTCAAGTGCCAAATTGTACCTACAATATGGGTTTTGTTCAATAAACGAGCGCTTTCTTCGATCACACCAATTTCAAACGTCCGATCAAACGTCCGACCCCACATCGCAATGAGATGGAATAAAACCGTTACTTGATGGTTGAAACTGTTCCACCACCGGATGGTTATGATAGGATGTGAGTTCGTCCAAATCCTTATTTTTAACTTGAAGGGAATTGATTTTCTACATTTGGTAATTTAATCTGTTGGTCAACTGATAGATTATGAAAATTTGGTTTAGTTTTGAAAATTAACTGTTCCATTTCAAATAATTCATCAGATACGTTGAGTTATTTATATAAAGACGTTGACTTAAACCGGGCGCTATGAAAAATTTGAAATAAAATATATTCGTTCATTGGTGCCTTCGAATTCTAGAGAGATTTCGTTCTCTCTCTCTATCTATTTCTCTCTGCGTCTATTCGTCTCCCGTTTGACTAACATAGAGCTCGGAATTAGTTTTGATCACAGCCTCTGTGGCCTTCATGTTTATTCTGGGGTGACTTACTGCTTTGTTGCGAAAGTTATTTTCCTCGTATAGCTTCTAGAATTGATTTGCAAAACAATCATGGTCCCCATACATATGGCAAAACAATTCCCAAATCTCTTAAAGTAAAACATTTATAAACTGGGGATTTCAAAGGATTTCAAATATGGTGCTTCTAATCCCATGGCGTCGAAACTCTGAAAACTGTCTGCACATATACTCGGTTTTTGGGGATTCAATAGTGGCTTTTTGACGTTTTTGGTTCACTTTCGATTTATTTAGATTAGTTCTAATCTTATTAAAAGCCCAAACCGCAGTGTGGCAATTGGAACAATAATTATTAAAATAGATTCAAACACCTGGTCGCCTGCTCCATATGAGAAGTTTATTATTTCATTACCAACATAACACTATAGTCGTTTGAGCTAAGAATAAACAAGTAAAATGAGAATTCCGGCCCCATCGGAGAATTCCCTAAACTGATTTTCCCAAAATCAGGATCCATGCCACTCCTGAATACCTGACCCTCCAAAATCTGTTTTCAGCATATTTTTATCAAAGGTTGAAAATAAAAAATAAAGAATAGGAACCTGGACCTAATTGGAGTGCCCCTTAAATGATTATTTCCTAAATTTTAAGAATTCAGAACCTATCGTAATAGATTGCCGGTCTTCGAAAACCCTATTTGGAAAATTTTCTCCAAATTAGTTTAAATTAAAACAAAAATAAATAAATTTTTTAACCCGAATCCCACCGCACCGTAGAACCCCCTAATTAAATTTTGCAGAAATCAGGACCCAACTTAATCGAGTCTTGGTCCTCGGAAACCGTTTTCACCGGTTGGGTATAATTCAAAAGTCACAGTAATATAATTTTTCACCTGGAAATTTTTTCACTGAAATTGTGAATAAGGATGCGATAGTACGTAACCAGATGTATTGCTGAAAACGATGAATTGCTTTTTGTCGGCGTGTAGTGGATACTACAGTTTCGAAAACAAATACAGTCACATGCATCCGGCCAAACCGATTTGGAAAACGTAGTCGTACAACCACCGATGATGCGGAAAACATAAAAAAAATCCACGAAATTGTTTTGAAAGACCGTAAAGTGAAGTTGCGTGAGATAGATGACGTGTTGGTCATATTATGCACGAAGTGGGTACCGCGGTTCCTCACAAAATCAAAAACGAAAACAACGTGCGCTGTTTGGAGCTGTTTAAGCGCAATAAAAATAATTTTTTTATACGGTAGCCATTATTACTTGTTTGCAGACCTCAAAAAAAGCTCAAGGGAAAGAGATTTGGCTCCAATGTTGAAGTGATTGCCGAAACTGAAGCTTATTTTGAAGACAAAGATAAATCGATCTAAAAAAAGGCATCGTAATGTTAATGAGGCGTTGGACTGGGAACTTTTCAGGCGATTTTGAAAGCACTTCTGAAAATAAATTTGAGTTTTGTTTTCTTAATTTTTCGTGTTAGTTGCTAAGTCATAAATTAAAAATTTCAGTGAATTGCAACTAAATAAAAATGTCATTTGTTTTGATCCAAACCAGGCATAATCAAATAATTATGCTTATAAAAATTATGAACCAGAGCTGTACGGTTCAATTTGACAATCAACATTCAAACATTTGAAACTCAGTTGAACAACAATTTGGACTTTCAAATAGCCTTTTTCAATATATAGCAACAGTGACATATTGCCAAAAATAACCTTCTTCACATTTGGACCATAGGTGGCGAAAAATATGGCCAATCAATTGGTTTTAGTGGGAGCAATGAGGTAGGTTGTTTATCTAGAGAACCATTCAATGAATTTTCAATAAACTGAAACAGCGAATTGTTACCATAAACCAACTTCCCATGTTCATTATTTTTTATCCACATGGAGCGAAGGTGGACAAAATTATGGTCTTAGTGGCCATCAGACCAATGGATTTTTAATATGTTGAAACTGGGAAATATTTCCAAAAAACAATCCAGCATTTCATCACATTTTCTCCACATTTGGACCAAGGTGTACAAAAATATGGCCTATCAAATGGTTATAATGGCAACATTGAAGTAGGTCGTTTATATTGAGCTCCGGACCATTCAATGAATTTTCAATATATTGAAACTGCGAAATATGCCAAAAAACAATTTCGATGTTCATTAGACTTTCATCAAATTTGAACCAAAGGCATCAGTGGAGTAGGCCGTTTCTCTCAAGCGCCACACTTCATAGATTATTAAATTTTAGAGTCAGATGTGCTCTTTTTGTAAAACTATGTTTGTTGATAAAATGAAATCATTATAACTTTGTTAGATTTTTAAGCCTCTGAATCAGTTTAAATACAATATTAAAAATAATACAATCTGTTGGTCAATTTTATATATTTAACAAAATCAGTTGGTATCTTTCGGCTGAAGGAAATCAATCAACGATGTCGGAATTGATTACTTTCGGTTGAGACAGCGGGGACTCTATTTGCATTATCGATATTTCTTATTTTCTTTTCGACATTTTTTGTCTTGCCCACGAAACCAATCCACGCGGAATTTATGTTAAAGGTTTTCATTTTCAACTATAGCTCCCGCCAACAACAAAAACAGCCAAAAAATTGTTTTCGAATTGTTGATGGTGCAAAAGTTATTCCAGTTTTTATGTTTTTTAGTGAAATTCCACCCACTAAAAAATTAATTTAAAAAAACCAAGAGTTCTTGAGACCCATTATCCGACTTGATTTGCTGTAGGTCTTCATAACTCAGTAAGATACACGATTACTGAGTAGCAGCTTAGCTTTGTTTAATTTGATAGTCGCGTGCTTCTTGGTTTCTCAATGGTTCCGCATGACTGCATATCTTTATTTAGACCAGGATCCTCTTGATGGTTCGCATCTTTGATGAAAAGTTTTTGACCGTTCTCTGACTGCATAAAAGACCTATCTATAACATAACTCCTGATATCCTTTCATCGTCATCTTAAGTTTGAATAATATGCGGTGACTTATGTTGTTTTTAATTCCTCAAAGGTTACGAGTTCCTCTTTATTCAAATTTTGTTTAATTTTATTTTACATTAATTTATACCTTGGCGACATAACTAAAATTGCTACTACACTTTATTACCTTTTAATTGCCAATATGAATCTTAACTTAAAACCTACCACTATTCATTACTGTAGATGGCGCTACCTCAAGCCCACTTTGCTAAATTATCAGTCTGGGGTTGAGCCAACCTCATCCTTTCTTTAAATTAAACTTAATATTATACTTTCCTAATCGCTATTGACTTAACTAATGATGCTGGTATATTCATAATATCGCGGAACACCAGCCTTCACTTTACCATTACATCACCTATGTACATGCCCGCCTATACATAGGCGGTCTAATGGGAAAGTGGATGATGTACACGTCCACGTCTTCTACGGCGGTGCTTCCAATTCCGGTATTTACGAACTTCACTACAACATCGCATCCTGTGAAATAATTTAAAAATTGTCCGGATGGCGTGCAATGTGCCTTGTGTAATGCTTACGTTATTGCCATAATAAGGTTTACAGGAAATTTCTGCAATATCGACCAGTTGGATTATAAACTGCTCTGATTTTTGTGCAGTTTTAAATTGCCTTTTGTTGGATATGCATGGTAATGGCTTGTGCAAATTAGATTTCTTCTTCTTACTGCGAGATGAGTTCTTATTGATTGTGTAAGATTTTGTTTTAATTTCATTTCCTAATTTGATAGGTAATGAGTCACCATTTAATTCAGCAATTTTGTCACTGGATGGCGATACTATGCCTGTTGTGTTATTTGTTGATAGAGGCTTATCAGAACACATACTATTGTCTGCAAGCCGCTTACTACAACTCAGGTCCATCTCTTGCTTCGCATAACTGAGATCTACTTATAACAACTTTCTTGCGGTGATCTTGGAGCTAAGGTAACTTGTGGTATCGTTTTGACAACTGGTAATGCTTGTTCATCAGAAACCTGAGGTACATTTTTTTGTTCATCAACCTGGTTACCTACAGCACTTGAAAATTTTTATCGTCTTCTAAGATGCAGGTTGACGGTGAGATGTGTGATGATATGTTATTAGAACCACATACGTTGTTTGGATTTAACGGTGATCGTAATGTCATTTGTGATGCTTGTGGCGATGGTCTAGTGCTATCTATACTTAGCACTGTCTGATAATCATCTGTTACATCCGTGTGTGTCGGTAATGATCTTTCTGATGTTATTTTATCCGAACTATATACATCGGCCGGATGAGGTATTCATGGTACTGGCGGTGAAATCACTACTGATTTATTCGACAGGCATTGTTTCTTTTGCAATTTGTACGTGCTCATTTTTATAGGAGGTACTTGACGCAGAATCAGTTAACGTACTATTTGGTGGCAATTTTTGAACCTCCTCTAATTCCCTAAAACACGCTATGGCCTCTTGTTCAGGTATTGTGATGACCAAACCCTCCAATTCTTCTTGAGCTTGCTTGAATGTCAGCCTACCTCGTTTGATCCGGGATATTATCCTTCCACTTTCGGTTACAGCTTCATATAAGCTCTCGAACATGTTAAAGGATTCTTGGGTTTTAGTTATCCGATTGGTTCTACCCTGGATATGCACCAGTTTTGCCATCGCCTCGGGCAACCAATCGGCCACAGCGGTATTGTTCCTTAGATTCTCGACCATACCCTGACACAGCTGTAGAAGTTTCTTGGTACATGCCTCTATATCTCACGCTGCGGTTGTTTTTGCGAGGCGACATGTGCCTTAAATGGCGCTAGAAATGAATCTTCACGCTCTACTTCTAATCTGCGAATTAACACTTGCTTTAAGATTTGGGATACTTCCTGGTTAGCCTTAACTACCAGGTTGCGCGCCTCAAACTCTATACGCAACTCCTCCTCGCTCAATTTTTCTATGTTGAACTCCATCCTTAGACAGAGTTCCTAACTATAACTTATTTATAAAAAAAAATTGTGACCGTTATAAACCGAACATCTTATTACAAAAAAAAAATAATTATAAATATATACAACCACAGTCAATTTCACCCTCGCTACGAGGTGACGGTCCAAATATCCACTACTTGGGTCAAACAAGGATATAGGAAAAAGGGAAATGAAATTGATTTGGATGAAACACGAAATGAAAACCCAACTAGTAATGGCATTCATAACGTCGGTTTCTCGCAAGTGAGACACATTGCCTTGGTGAAGCCATTTGGTATTTCATTAACTTACCTAGTTGACTGAAACAATCCTCTTGCCCTCATATCTCACAGTCATCATTCAAAATCCCCTTGGACGAGTATGACTGTGTGAGTGGCAGGCCGAATCGTTCACTCAAATAGGAACAACAACACGTCGGTTGCTGTTGTGAATTTCCATAACTTTGCGATACTAACTCGACTGATTTATGGCCAACTTGTATTCATACACATCCACTTGCAGACTCCTAAGCATGACCAACCAATCAAGTTGTACCCTGGATGCAACTATTACCTAAACGAGTAGACTGGCGACCCCATCCCGAAGGATGATAATTTAAAATTTTAACAACAGAAGTGAAGAAAACGCGACTCTTAAATATAAAGTTATAGATTGGAAATTCCATTTTTATCTAATTTTAAAAATGACAAAACTTAACCTGTGGTAAATTCTAGCCACAAGCCGGAATGATGTGCCAACTTGCCTGAGAATGAGCATCCCTTTATACTACCCAAGATCGTCGCTTGGCAGGAAAGGGATATGCTCATTACTTCAGGGATCGCATCACTCACCCTTGCCAGTGTAGAATTGTAAAATTGTACGTTGTACAAGGTACACGAAAAACGCACAACATTTTTATTGGTGCATATAATGAACCGTTTTAAAAAGAATGGATCACCGAGTTCCATATACCATCACAAATACCAGTTCACCCCCCGGAGTGCGGGTTGGGACTTGCCACAGGCGAACTGAATATTCGGAGATCCGGTACAGGAAAACGACAATTTAAAAAACTCATCTGTGTGTGTACCACACAAAAATGTTTCTTATTCTATTCACTAGAGATGCATTACACTGTTTAACACTTAAATCACTTTTTTCACTTTAAAAAAAAAATAATTTGGCCGAATTTCCGGCCACACTAAAAGCTGTACAGCAATAAGATTTGCTGATATAATATGAAATCCAAAATCAACTACGTAATTAAATTTAGATTTAAATTGGATTTCATCAAAACACAATGAGGATTTATAAGAAATTTTGGCTGAAGCCGAACAGTTTGGGCGCCACTTAAAAAAGTGGTGACTACATAAATATTTTAATTAATTGTGGAACAGATGTTGTGCTCCATTTGGGCGCCACCTGTTTCACAGATTTGCCACTCTCTGTTCAGTACCCCACGCGGCATTGATTCCCGCAGCTCAGTCGGGGACAGGGACCGGTGTGGGTTTAGGGGTACCGCAGATTGTGGCCTAGATTGCCGCATTAAATAAAAATGACAAAAAGGAGACTGGGGAAGGTAGGAATTGGGGCATCGGACTCCGAAGTAGTGGATTAGCTTATCAGCCCATCGCTTGGGCAAAACTGACCGCGGTTGTAATTCGTAAAATGTTTATCTAAACATTTTACGCTACTTGTCCTAACCTAACTAGAACTATCTGACCCATAGGCCCTATTGAGGGGGGGGGGTATGTTAGTAAAGTTGACAGTGGTATGCTATCGAGGTCTGTGAAAATAAAAGAGCCGCTTAGCGTCAACAATTTCTTTTTCACAAGCTGTCGGCAGCAACCCACTATCGTTATTTAGTTTGTTACTTAAACCACTTTACTTACCAAAGTAAAAAAAATCTACCCGCAAAAACACCAAAAGTAAAAATTGAAAAAAACAAAAACAACCAACACAGTTTATTTAGTTCACTATTTTATTTTAAAATTACACCAATCAAAGAAAAACACTTAGAAAACCACAATTTTACTCAAACACAAAAAAACACAATTATCGACCACACGTTGGTCTATTTAAAAACTGACTGTCCCAATAAAGAAAATTGTTGTACCTTTTTTTGAGTTTCGTAGGAAACTTTTTGCGATCTCATGCGAAAATTGTACACCAACTTGACATCAATTTTGTCGACATCAATTTTGTCGATCAATGTTGTCGTGTTCGAACAACAACAACCACAATGCTTCGGTTCACGTTGCATCGTACTTTAAAAAGAAATCATTGCACCCTTACCAAATGCAACGCTTACAAGATCTGTTATCTGCTGACCATAAAAAAGAGTGCAATTTTGTCAAGAAATGCTGAGTCGATGCCAAGAAAATTCGCAGTTTTTTAACAACATTTTATGGCGTGACAAAACATGTTTTAAAAGAGAGGGGATATTCAATATCCACAATTTGTACGATTGGGCCCGCGTAAATCTAAAACGGTGCGGCGCAATCAGTTTCAATACTAATTTGGAGTGAACATGTGGGCGAGAAAATTCGACGGAAAACTGATTGGCCCATTTGAACTCCCACGTCGGACCAACGGAGAAATCTATCTTAGTTTTCTACAAAATGATTTGGATGAATTACTTGATGACGTTTCTCTATATTATACAGCTATATACAGGCTGCAGCATGATGGAGCTCCCCCTTACTATGCACAAGTAGTGAGACAACAACTGAACGTAAATTATCCAAGCCGTTGGATTGGAAGGGGAGGGTCCATTGCATTAGACTTTTTCCTGAGGGGTTATTATAAAGAGCGGGTTTATGAAAGAGTAAACCAGACCGATCAGGAGATGTGGCAACGTATGATCGAAGCGTCGAATATTATTAAAAGTAACGAACGTGCGTTTCGACGGATTAAGCAAAATTTTATACGGCGTATCGAATTTAGAAATCGAAATTTTGTTAGCGCATTTTTTAATAAGCACGAATTATTTTATGAAAAAATTGATAAACACATTCGGTTGCGACTAGCTCGGTGTCTCATACCATGTTAAAATCTGCATTAGTGTCGCATATTTTTCTGATAGGGGGTCAACTTTCTGTAGTAGATTATTTTCCCGTTAGCGTCAATTAAACATCAACAAAAATTTTTTCAGAAACAAAGAGACTTTACAAAACCATTGGTTTTATTTGACAGAAGACAATATAGCTTATAAAAATGATGTTATTGGAAAGGCACACTCATCCAGATCTTATTAAAACAGAATAATTACTTTTTTGGTGGGTGGGATTTCACTAACAAACACAAAAAGTAGAATAATTTTTGCACCATCAACAATTCAAAAAAAATTTACTTGGTTGTTTTTGTTTATGGTTGGGACACCCTGTATTTGAAAAAAAGCATTTTACTTCACCTTTACTACGGCTACGATCTCTCCTATTGGTTCACTGGGCGAGACAAAAGATTCCAGTCGAAAAATATAAATATCGATAATGCAGATCGCTGTATCTACGAGCGTTCGCTGTCGATCGATGCGATTTCACTAAAAATCACTAAAAGTGGCATAACTTGTGCACCATCAACAATTCGAAAAAATTTACTTGGCTGTTTTTGTTGGAAATAAGCTCCCCTATCAACTGCTTGTTTGATTTGATTTATGAAATTTATACATACGAGTATGTTAATAAAAATAATTAAATTGGTATAAAAGATTCCTTCGGTGGGCCCGGATACCACTATATAAGTGTGTGCCTTTCATCTCACTTGCTATATTTTCTGCATCAAGATGCAGTATTGCGTAGATATTCCTGCCTTATATGTCATGTTGAACGTAATTCAGTGCTTGGCGTTATGTTGTATCAATTTCGGTAGTTAAGCGACTTAAACTTGCAAATTTTAGCCTTGTTGGCAATTAGAAGGCAAATAAGGATTAATTAAATTTTTAATTATTTTTGTTGTTCTTAATATTTCTCTATTCCTCAATTGCTGGTAAGTGAGTACGGTGGCAAGCAAATTCTCAGCTATGATTGTGTTTAGAGTGGCAGAGAGAGATAGGACAGTTAGTCCAAAGGTGATCACATTGAGCACCATAAAAGTAATTGTACAAATGGAACGAAACGAGATCATACTTCAATGACATGTAGCTACACACTATAAGAACATGCTCCACTCTTATTAAACGCTATGATAATGGTTCTGTTAATTGGTCATAAATTTTATATATTTTTGGAAACCGTGACCGAACGCATAATTAAATATTTTTTTTAAATTACCCATTAAGAATAATCTAAATTAAATTGATTGTAAATTAAAAATGAAATAATTAAATTTTTGATAAAAAAACGAAATATCGGTGCAATAAACCAGCGGACTAAATTAATTTTTGTTTAATCGTTTTTCGGATGCATCGAATGCATTTTATAATTTTGGTTACTGGCTTAAGTAATTACAACACCACGCCACCGATCAAAATTTCATATATACCAAGGCGCACGTTAAACCCACTTAAAACGCGAGATTTATTATTTTTTTCTTCACTCGCAAAATTTTATTATTAACGTTTTTTTCTTATACATAATTAAATCGTAATAATTTAATGAAAATAAAAATTATTTTTTTATACTTACGATTAAATAAAATTAAAAACAAAAATTGCAAAAAACAATTATTATTTTTTTTTATCGCGAGCGCGAATCCCTCTTTGGGTGGCCCCAAGTATATAAAGCGCGCATTTTTATTTCCACGGTTTATTTGTATATAAATTGGTGAGATTTGCGGTTATAATTTATATATGACACTGGGACCGTTTCGCAAATTATTTTTTTTTTAATTTAACGATAATTGATATGTTGTATACGGTTTAAAATTGTACGCGTTGGCCGCGTATCTGCAATTGTCCGTTTATGTTTATTACTCGTATCTTCATTCATATCAAAGGAGGTCAAAATGGGCGTGTCAAAGATCACCAACTATGTACACGGAACTTTAATAAGCTGTACGTCTGTTGCTTCCGCTATTCAACATTGAATTAATTGAAAATCGTAATGAATCTGAAATATTTCTGTGAGTCACACCAGAAATCCCATTTTGGAATTCCCATGGGTTTCTTATTTTATCGAGTAGTATTTGATTGAGCACCTTTTGTGCATCTAACGGTAAAAATTGTGCATAATGTATTTTGGGAGATAATGTGATCCGTTTAATCGTTAGAGCATATGTTTTGCTTTAGTTTAATTGTGCAAAACAGTGCATGCCATAATCAATTTAGTTCTCCTCCAGAATTGGTCAGGGGTTTTCCTAGAACGGCTTTATCTACCCATTTCCATGCGTTATGCACAAAATCTGTTAAAGTAGATCAACTATGTAAGAACAGGTCGTAGTTTTCTAGTCATAATGTTTAGACTAGATGTATAAACTCTAATAAGACCAGGATTCACTAGTGACATACTTCATATCAGCCAGATTGGGAATAGAAATCCCTTAGTACAAGCCTATATTAAGTTAATTTTTTAAATACATTTTGTGAATGATTTCTGGAAATCCCACCTTTTATTAATGAAATCACTTCACTGCTTGTACTGAACATACTGATCATGTTTCATGATTGTGTCTACTCCCCATCAGACAGATTCACCCGTAGGAAAACCCCATTTCAACCCTAATTTAAAAGATTAATTTCTATAACCGACCAAATGGCACAGTGGTTAAAGCTTTGGCGTTTGGATCGGGAGGTACCGGGTTCGAATCCCGATAGGGGCAGGATGCAAAGTGAAATTTCATCAACAGATTTCGATCTGTGGTGAAATGTAACACATCTATGACCCCCTGTCGGTGTGCAAAACTCATGGGCCGACCCATCTTCCATGCTGGTATAGGCTGGCATGGAGCTTGCAATGTGCAGATGGTCTTAAAATCGGTCCTATAGCCGTACGTCCTCGAGTTGGCCGCAAGGCGTAAAGTAAGGACGTTAAAAGCATAACCGCGGAAGAGCAGGGTGAGCCTTGAGCCCCAAAACAGATCGCATAGTTACCAATAAAAAAAAAAAAAAAAAAAAAAAAATTTCGAAAAATTTTGCATGGGTTGTTTCTGGAATTTCCCTTTTTATTAATGAAATCACTGGAACTAGTTGAAATTAACATTCTAATCAAATTTCATTATTGTGCCTATTCCCCATCAGCCAGAATCGCCCCAAATCGGGTGATTTCACCTTTTATTAATGAAACCGGGGGTTTAATGAGTTGAAACGGGGGTTTCCTATGGGTGATTCTGGCTGAGGAAGCGTAGGCAATTTTATCTGAATGGAGGTTTCCTACGGGTGATTCTGGCTGATGGGGAGTAGACACAATCATGAAACTTGATCAGTATATTCAATACAAGCAGTTTATTTTATAGCATTACTAAAATGTGCGATTTGCAAAAATCATTCATTAAGTGTATTTAAAACATTTACGTTTTAAATATAGGGTTGAATTAAGGGTTTCCTATTCCCAATTCTGGCTGATATGGAGTATACCACCAGTGAACCTTCAAATTCGGACTAAACAATTTCAAATTGGGACTAAACAATTTCAAATTGGGACTAAACAATTTCAAATTGGGACTAAACAGTTCCAAATTGGGACTAAACAATTTCAAATTGGGAATAAACAATTTCAAATTGGGACTAAACAATTTCAAATTGGGACTAAACAATTTCAAATTGGGACTAAACAATTTCAAATTGGGACTAAACAATTTCAAATTGGGACTAAACAGTTTCAAATTGGGAACAAACAACTTTAAATTGGGACTAAACAGTTTCAAATTAAGAACAAACAACTTCAAATTAGGACTAAATAATTTCAAATTGGGAATAATCAATTTCAAATTGGGACTAAACAATTTCAAATTGGGAACAAACAATTTAAAATTGGGACTAAACAGTTTCAAATTGGGAATAAACAATTTCAAATTGGGAACAAACACCTTCAAATTAGGACTAAATAATTTTAAATTGGGAATAATCAATTTCAAATTGGGACTAAACAATTTCAAATTGGGAACAAACAATTTAAAATTGGGACTAAACAATTTCAAATTGGGAATAAACAATTTCAAATTGGGACTAAACATTTTCAAATTGGGATTAAACAATTTCAAATTGAGACTAAACAATTTCAAATTGGGACTAAACAATTTCAATTTGGGAATAAATAGCTACAAATTGGGACTAAACAATTTCAAATTGGAACGAAACAATTTCATATTGGGACTAAACAATTTAAAATTAGGAATAAACAATTACAAATTGGGACTAAACAACTTCAAATTGGGAATAAACAATTTCAAATTGGGAATAAACAACTTCAAATTGGGACTAAACAATTTCAAATTGGGTCTAAACAATTTCAAATTGGGATTAAACAATTTCAAATTGGGACTAAACAATTTCAAATTGGGAATAAACAATTTCTAATTGGGACTAAACAATTTCAAATTGGGAATAAACAATTTCAAATTGGGACTAAACAATTTCAAATTGGAAATAAAAAAATTCAAATTGGGAATAAACAATTTCAAATTGGGACTAAACGATTTCAAATTGGAAATAAACAATTTCAAATTGGGACTAAACAATTTCAAATTGGGAATAAACAACATCAAATTGGAAATAAACAATTTCAAATTGGGACTAAACAATTTCAAATTGGGACTAAACAATTTCAAATTGGGACTAAACAATTTCAAATTGGGACTAAACAGTTTCAAATTGGGAACAAACAAATTTAAATTGGGACTAAACAGTTTCAAATTAAGAACAAACAACTTCAAATTGGGACTAAACAATTTCAAATTGGGACTAAACAATTTCAAATTGGGAATAAACAATTTCAAATTGGGACTAAAAAATTTCAAATTGGAAATAAAAAAATTCAAATTGGGAATCAACAATTTCAAATTGGGACTAAACTATTTCAAATTTGAAATACACAATTTCAAATTGGGACTAAACAATTTCAAATTGGGAATAAACAATTTCTAATTGGGACTAAACAATTTCAAATTGGGAATAAACAATTTCAAATTGGGACTAAACAATTTCAAATTGGAAATAAAAAAATTCAAATTGGGAATAAACAATTTCAAATTGGGACTAAACGATTTCAAATTGGAAATAAACAATTTCAAATTGGGACTAAACAATTTCAAATTGGGAATAAACAACATCAAATTGGAAATAAACAATTTCAAATTGGGACTAAACAATTTCAAATTGGGACTAAACAATTTCAAATTGGGACTAAACAATTTCAAATTGGGACTAAACAATTTCATATTGGGACTAAACAGTTTCAAATTGGGAACAAACAAATTTTAATTGGGACTAAACAGTTTCAAATTAAGAACAAACAACTTCAAATTGGGACTAAACAATTTCAAATTGGGACTAAACAATTTCAAATTGGGAATAAACAATTTCAAATTGGGACTAAAAAATTTCAAATTGGAAATAAAAAAATTCAAATTGGGAATCAACAATTTCAAATTGGGACTAAACTATTTCAAATTTGAAATAATCAATTTCAAATTGGGACTAAACAATTTCAAATTGGGAATAAACAATTTCAAATTGGGACTAAACAATTTCAAATTGGGACCAAACAATTTCAAATTGGGACCAAACAATTTCAAAATGGGAATAAAAAATAAATACATAACTTATTCCAGTTAATAAAACGGCCTGTATCGTTTCGCTCGCACGACCAATAGTTAAAACAGCATTTTATCGTGAATAACATCGTGTCGGATGAAACGAAAAAAATCATGTTTTTAGCCTGGGTCGGAATCGAGGAAAGTTTCGACAATAATCCGTTAGGTGAAATCGAGAAAACATTGAAAGAATATTTCACAAAATATGTCCACGCGTTGTCATTCCGGTTCAAATTCCTGCAGTTGAAAATGAGTAGTGTAGATACACATGCAAGCTGGATTGCTAATTTATAGGAAGTGCAAACGCACAGGATTTAAGAAATGTCATTCTGATTTCGCAATTCGGGATATGAACGAACAGCGATCTCATAAAAAGGTAACCCTAGGATGACGTCATTTAAATAGCCCAACGAAAGCAAAATTCATTCGAACTTGAATGAGTTGAACGCTCGAGGTAGACAAAATCGTGCTCAATCGTTCCGCCGCAATTGAAGTGTGCCACGCAAAGCATGATCGCAGCAAATGTCGATTTTTGAATGCCGAATGACGGAAATGTTTTAAAGTTAGTCATATTGCATCGGCATGTTCTTCGAGAAATAGTGATCAGTCAAGTCGATCTCAAAAGGATGGTGAAATAGGTCAATCCAATAACAATGTCAATTCGGTGGATGTCATCGAAAATCTTGAAATAAACCAATCGAAGGGTTTTACCTTCGAGCCAACAGGAAGTTTTCGTTTAAGAAAATACGTTCGAGTGACAATGTGGTCAAGTCTGAATAGAAACCATTGGTGTTATATGAAGTTGCAAGTTTTTAATCCAAACCAAAATAAGGATTTGAAATTTTTCGTAACAATATGAATTAAACCAGCCGATAATCACGATCGTGAAAACGTTAAATTGAAATTTTTGAACGTTCAAACGGAATTGTCACCACTTGTGAGTGCAGTCGACGGCAAATGTTTTGGGGCTGAACTGAATCAATGTGTTCGGTCTTCGAGCTCAGCGTATTGAAGCGGAGAAGGAGTATATTTGTTTTCTATTTCGTGCGTTTGGGAACCTGATTTGAGTCACTGTAATCAATTCAAACCACACTTAACCTTGAACGCTGATGTTACACTGAAATGTTCCAAGGCCGTTACCGATTGAATAGATGGATGAAATTAAAAGAAAGATTTACAGATTGGTTTCACTTCGCGTTCTTCAACCCGCTTCCAATACAGTCGATGGGCCGCATCCATCACAGTAAGCTCTCAACTCTGCGTCGACCAGTATCCAAAACCGAGAGTTGAGGAGTATTATTTTGACTCCATTTGGACTTTTCCAGTACCAAGGATTGCCGTTTGGAATAGCTAGCATACCAGAAATATTTCAGCGATTAATAAGTACCTTTATGCCCTGCAAGTCATCAGGATTTGTTCATTTTATATTCCTGCGTCGATTTACATGAACGTCCCAAGGGTATGTCCAATGGGTACGTTCCATGGGTACGTACCATGCTTACGTCCCAAGGGCAAGGTGAATTATTTGTGAATATGGAAGGTTATCAATGTGCTTACAATTGTATAATATTCTGAAAAGCTGCTAAAATTAAAGTCACACCCTACTTAAATTTTTAAACTCGTACCTTAAAACCTTTAAGCAGATGATAGTTTTAGTTTGAAAGCAAGATATCTTAAAATTTGCGCATATTTGAAGATAATTAATAAGAATTAAAGTTAACTCGAGGTAAAGGATTCAATAGACTGATCCCTCACTTATCCGCATCTCACTTAAACCAAAGCCGATTAAATGTTTTATCTGTGTCTAAGAGACCACCTTCAATAAAACTTCACTTTCAATAAAAATCTCCAATAAAAAATCTTCAATAAAAATCATTTTAGTACTTAATACTACCGTTGGGGCGCTGAAAGCAGATACATTTGGCTCTTGTCTTGTCTCGTTTAAAAGGTCAAGGAAAAACCAACAACTGTGTGACCATTGCTCTAATTAATCCGTTTCGGCGCAATTCAATTGTTCAAATGTTTTGGACCAAAGCAACAGTTGTATTACCGCTTGTTAGCACGTTCAAAATTGAAATGAATCATTTAAGTTTTAATGTGAAATAATGTATTAAAAAAATTTAATTTTAAAAAATTTTCATAAGGCAATATACAAGTTGCGTAAAGTTGTTGAAAGCTCACCAACTAAATTATTTTAATAACTAAAGCCTCAACCTATTAAATATATGTCAAATTCTTAATTTTCTGGTATAAAACCGTAAACCTGGTGGTTTTGAGATTCACTTTGGGTCTCATATTCGCCATCTATAGCGACAATACGGACTTCATACGTGGAATCGACATCAAGATCTTTAATAACAATAAAATCTTCGTTCATTTCGACGGGAGTTATTTCCCAGTTCGAAACATTATTTTTACGGTACTTGGCAAAAAAATATGAACCCGTCCGTTGTCCAAACGGAAGCCATTGTATTTTTAACGCAGCGTTATTTTCGACCATTTCACATTTAAAATTTGGTATATCGGGTGGATTTGGACCATATGCAAGGGTATTGACTTCAGCACGAGTGTCATAACCCTCGCCCACACTTGTAGTTGCTCTAATTTTAATCAAATAATTGGTGTTTGGCTTGAGCCCGGCTAACTTGACGCTTGTTAAGTTTGAATCTGATATTTGTGGTTCACGTCCAACTTGGTCATCTAGCAGTCTGCCAAGAATTTCATTGTAATAGATGTTGTATCCGGTCAGTATTCCATTCGGCTTTAAAGGTTGTGCCCATGTTAACCATAAAGCATTTGCGCCCATTGGCACAATGTATAGAAATGGCACGGGCCCTGGACGATCTTCTAAAGTTGTAAAATAAATGTATTCACTAATTGGGCCACGATATCGTCGATTAAAAGCTAGTATGTTCGCAACATATTTTGTATGTGGAATTAAATTGGTGACGAGCACATGATCGGTAGAACCTTTGATGTGTATTTGGCGATGCAGACCGAAATTATTTTCGCCCCATAGTTCGATTGTATAGCCACCGAAGTCCCAACTCATACCATTTGATGAAACTTTTGTCCATGATAAGAGAGCTTCGCCTTTCTCCGTCAGTTGAGTCACAGTAAAATTTGTAGGAGCCTCGGTTATGTCATCTTCTCCTGAATAAGCAATTACGTTTAACGCTTTAATGTTAGCCTCACCGTATTGATTTGCAGCCGCTACTTTGATGTGATATTTCTGGTACCCCGGCAAATCCGTTATAATTAGATTTGATTGGGTCCAGTCAGTAATGTTCTTAGAAGACGCTTCACCGGTCATATCATTTTTCCATGAAACTCGATAATGGAAGTTCCGTGCGTTATGCTCATATTGGTTCATTTGTTTCCACCTAATAACCAAAGTATTGGGATGATCACCAGTTCCATGAACATGGGTCGGATTCTTATATGGAACATCGCCTTGTGACATGCACATTTGACTGAGACCTGATGGAAGTGATTGTCCAACCGAATTGTATGCCTGTATTCTAAATGTATAAATGGTCCATGGGCGCATATCAATGGTGAAAGTAGTTTCCGCAGCTGAGATATTTTGCGAAATATTTTTCCACGAAAAATCTGGTGGTCCCCTAGGAGGCATCGTCATATAACTAATCCTGTAGAATTTAATAGGCGAATAATTATCGTTCAGCGGCTTCCAAGACAGAATTGCTGATTTTTCGGAACACTCGAGTTTGGTTATTATGGGGGCATCTGGAACATTGTGTATTGTGAGCGTAGCTGTAGCATTGATACGGTCTAACTGGGTGGACAAAATGCACGTATATTCACCCGCATCATACTTTTCTATCCCATAAATTGATAAAGAGCGATTGTCTATTTCCATAAGCGATCGCGATTGATCGATAAGTTGACCATCTTTTAACCAATCAATCGTCAATTCTAAATCCGTATCCACATCGCCAACACAGTAAAGTTTAAAAAAATCTCCTTTTATAAGATATTCATCCATAGGCCGGTGAGTAAATTGAGTAGCTCGTTTTACGCTAATTGTTCCAACAGCAGTTACAATACCAAACCTATTTTCAACATGACACTCATATTCTCCAGTATCGTTGATCGTAACATCAGTAATTTCGAGAGAGCCGCTTTGCGACATTTTATACCGATCGCTACTCAAAATTTGGTTATCCCTAGTCCATTTAATCTGGGGTAATGGGGAACCAAATGCTTCGCACTCCAAAATCACATTTTTATGCTCAAGGCTGATTATTTTATCAGGGTTTCGTGTAATTTTCGGCGGCAGATTCAGCACATTCAAGTAAGCCTCGCGATAAATAAACCCATAATCGTTTGTTGCATTACAACCGTAATTTCCGGTATCGGATAAAACTAAATCGTTAATCGTAATTGAATTATTCGTAATCGTATAACGATAATTTGTTAAGGTTTCTTTAAGTGGTGCCCCGTTATAAACCCATGTTATAGTTGGTTGGGGCGTACCTTGCGCTTCACAATTAAATGTGGCGTTTTCTCCTTCGGCGGACGTAACTATTTCAGGCACATTCTTAAAGGATGGCATCAAATGAATTTGTGTTCGAGTGTCATTAACATTGTGAACAAAAATAGTGTTCGAGCTGGCGGTCCCAAACCGATTTGTTGCGAAACATTGATACTGTCCGACGTCATCTTCTAGTAATTGTTTTATAAAGAACGTACCATGCCCTGATATCTTTACCATTCGATCGGGATATAACTCCCAACTAAATGGTTTACCATTTTTTGTCCATCGAAATCTGAAAGTGGAAATAATTCATTGTCATATTAATTAGAAAGGGAAGACATAAAAAAAAAGAAGTTACGTTGGTGGGGGGTTGCCTTCCGCTTCGCAATATAAGAAAATTGGTTTTAGAACATCGCTTGAATTTGCTGGTACTTGTGTTGGTATTGCAACTGATTCTGCAGGTTGTTTTGTTATTAATGGCGGTGAAGTAACTGAAATTTTTTGATTACATTAATTTATAGGTACTTGTATCGTGAATTGGAATATGTACTTACTACGGGCAATTGGACACGGTCCGTAACAGCTAAAAAAGAATAGTAAATGCGGTTGCCACATACTTTAATGTTGCCGATATTTTCGAAATTTGATACTTTGAACTTTCGTATTTGATAATCTGTTAACTAATTTGTTTTACATTTGTATTTTATTAACTACCCAAAATGACGAACGACAACAAAAACTAATATTTGAACTACAGAGATAAGAAATATGTTATACAAATTTTTGTTTTTTGACACAAATTTAAGACGAGAAATTGATTAAATGATTTTTTAAATTTCGTTGGTTAAAATTAATTTAATTTAATGTTTTCCATTTGACGAACGATCACAAAGTGAAATGTAGTTTTTTGAACAATAAAAATATTGAGATTGACGATTATTTTTCAAATATTCATTACAACTACAGTTATGTAACATCTTTATCTTATTTGTTTAAGATGAGCAGAAACAGCGGGGTAGATGGAATAACTATCAATAGATTTTAAAAACTTAAAACACCATATACCGCATTGCTGCTACGTTTCTGAATGGAATTATCCTATGCCGGTTCTGAGGTCATCCGCAAACGCATACAAAGGTAAACGCAGGTAAACGCATTGTAACGCTGCCGAAGGCTATCTGTTTCGTTTGCGAATAACAACAAAAGATAACGGACACAGTTAGCCCACAGTTGGCGTTAACAGAAAATATCTACTCAGGGACTCCTGCGTTATGGTCTGGTGCTGCGGCTTAAGCTCAGGAGCTTGGGTATGGGTATACGGAGTATGAGTAGATCAGTTTTAGACCATAATAAAAATTCAAATAACTGTACTTTAGGACACTAAACACCATTGATCACACTCGCCTTGCATATGTACCTACCAATCTAATTCCACCCTCATCATTACCGCTCGTTTATCTCATTGTCTCTAAATATTCATGAACACATAAAAAAAACATAAACAGTAAATAGCATCGTCATAATCATTAACAAACACACAAAAAAAAAATCGAAATACGAATGAAATTTTAAGTTAAATTCGAAATGAACAATTAAATATAAATTATTTATTTAAGTTATGGAAATCCAAAATTCACTAAAACCTAGCTATACCCTCACTTATTATTGTAACAAAAGAAATATATCTAATACAAATTTATTTACAAAAAAAAATATAATAATAATAATATTTACTTTAAAAATTACTTTCCTTCTTTTTTTTCCAGATCGTTCATCATCAAATTTATTTTTATTTTTATTTTTTTTTTTTTTTCTCGGATCAATGATCATGCCATCTATTGGTAAATTTAATTTTCCCTACTAAAAAATTTAAATTTCCCCAAGTTCCCTGAAAGCCTAAAAATGAGAGTCACAGCATACAAAGTGTCCTCCATTATTACGCTTCAGGGTTATTCTTTCTTTGTGAAATTGCCATACTCGCTCATTAAGTAGGTAAAAATTAATTTGCCTTGTGGCTAACACGATCTCACAATGACAATTCTAAAATTCAAATAAATATTATAATTCAGAGACATCTAGTTGTCAGCACTGATTGGTTGGACTATAGAACCAAGTACTGGACACGTTTCCTGGATAACGCCGGGCTATTCCTACCGCCTATTTACAGCGATCGTACGGCCCAACACAATTCTAATCTACTTCTAATCTACTTGAGGAAGGATAAAAGCTTAATAGGTTTAATGGATAACGATGGTATTGGTCTTCAACAATTGCTTCTCTAAATCAGCACCCTGAGGCAAAAATATTATTATTTCTCGTACATCTGGAAATTTCCTAAAGTTTAATTCTAAATTAATACTTTCCGGCTCCCTAAACAAAATTGATTGATTGAAACGGCCCGGTTACGGACACCTAGATAAAGTCAATAGTTAACACAATGACAACACAATTCTAAACAACACTGAAATATTTTTTCACATGCATCTGTAGTTTCCCTGAAATTTAATTCTAAATTAATATTTTCCAGCTTCATAAATAATGTAAACGTTTATTAATTTAATCCTCCTGCAACTCCACAACTTCCAATCGAATTTCCTGAAACCGTATAGTTATTTGAATTCTATTAAAAATTTCTCTAAAATCCATTAGTATTTAACCCTTGAATTGGCAACCACGAAATATCTTTCAAAAAATTGCAAAAAAGTATGTGAGGCATCCCAAAGGTAATGGTTCCCGGAAAACTATCAATGTTATTCAATGCCACTTAACTGCCGAATTGGATACTTCGCAAAAATTTCAAATGTTTTATTAATTTTGACCAAGTATATAATTATACTGCACAGGACATATTAGCTTTACCACTCCTCAACCAATTACTGTCAAATATGGTATGCAGAATTGGATTGGCACTCTAACGTAATGCTCAATGGAACCACGCCATCTCTCAACAAATAATGGTCAAGTTCGGTGTGCAAAGACGAATTTGACGAAATTTTGGGATTCGGCTATAATGAGAGCTGGGCTAGGATTCTAATAAAAAAGTCAGCTTGTATTGGGATTTAAACGTGTCTTTTTCATGAAGTTCTACAATTTGACAATTCTGAATGGAACTTGACCATATCCCAAAAAAATAAAAATTATTATCAAATCAGGTATTCAGAATTGAATGAGGATTTAAAAATGGATTTTAGAGAAGTTCTGGAGTTCGGCCGTGCTAGGCAATTTCTTAACTAATTATGTTCGAATCTGGTATGTTGAGCTGAATCGAGATTCCAACATAAATCCTGGATGCAGTTCTGGATTTTTCTACAAAATAAATTGGAAAATAACCGGCCAAAGGATTATCCAGCTCCTCCATTCACTAGAGCCAAACCAAACTTGGCTTTAACCCGCTAACAGCTGACCAAGTCAAATCTAGCTTCGCCAAAATTAAAATTTGCTACAATTTCAATTCGCAAAGAGATTACTGAGAAAATTCCGCACATCTCAGTCAATCAAAAAAGATCATGATTTACATGAGGTGATGGCACGAACGGAAGATGTCCAAGAAGCATATTTTGTGTACAACCAATTGAAGGTTGTCAAATAATTGTCACTACCAAGAATTACTTGTGAAATGGTTGTCAAATTTAGAAAAAACTTTATTGAAAAATTATATTTCTGAAGTTCTTGTCTCTTATAATATCCACAGCTGAATGGTCACCACAACCAATTACTTTGTCACATTAGCTCGGGCATACATGTCACAACTAAAAAAGTTACCAGTTAGGAACCGGTACCAAATGGTTCACTGCACTGGTTGGGACATACATGTCACAAATAAGTTAATCACCAATAATGAACTAGAATAAATGTTACATTAAATTGTGAAACGGTTCTAACAACGAACCACCATTTAAAGAGTTCAAAGAACATTATTAAAAACACCTAAAACACCTAAAGAGTTAAATCATTTATTAACTACTGAGCTTTTCTAAAAGGTGGATGGATGCCTAAAATGTGTTGTAGTTGGAGAATGGAGCTATATTAATAAAACCATGTCGTTTCCACATATTGGACTACCAGATAGAACAGACCAAGATTTTCGAAATAGGAACTACAGTAGCCACCATAAAGCAGTATCACCGCACTTGAAGATCTGCCTAGTGATATGATCAAAGACATCATTGTTGCTGAAGAGTTTGATTGATCTAGGTTACGTTTGATACATCTAGGTTACGTGAAAAGATATTTATTTGGGTGGAGAGATGGGACGTTTAAAAATTATATGGGGAAGTGGACTGACTGCTTATGAAATTTCCTCAATTTCAAAATATTTATTATCTTGTGACATGCCGAAGGAGTTACAACGGGCAATAAGAGGTCTTCATTATCTTTCAAATTGGCAAGGTTTAGAATATCGAACGTTTTTTCATTACATTTCAATTGCAGTGCTGCAACAGACGCTTATAGACTATGAATGCATATACCCATTTGAGAATAAACTCTATCGCATGCGAAACGTTTGACTGAAATAAGTAAATTATCATTGAAGAGATATCTAGTTGTCAGCACTGTTTTTAAATTCTAATCATCCACGTTCTATAGTTTTCAAGTCTGAAAGAGTACATAAACGGGTGAAAATTGCGAAACCAATGTAGTTCAACGGGATACAACGAGCCTTGCTAATAGGCCTATAAGGATTCTCGAAATTCACTATAAAAATATTTATGTCATTTAAATAAATTTTTTAGATTTGGAGACAAGTAAGAATTCCGTTGCATGACACCCAGTGTGGTTTATCAGTAGACTTTACGAACTTTGTAAAGTTTCCATCCCAAAAAAATAAATTTTTACACTTGCATTACAATCTTCGTAGACCTATTTCTACAGTGAAGTAAAGTATATTTTTGAGATTCGTTTTATTGAAAATTATAAAGGGTTTTCCAATAAGAGGTTTCATTTTGATATTAAAAAATGCCATTAACATTTGAAAACAATATCAGCCAAATGGCCGCCACGGCTACGCTTGCAGCACCATATCATTTTCATGAAATTCTCCATGGTCAATTTGCATGGTGTTGAATCGATTGTGGAGTATTGGCATAGACCTTATCTTTCACGTGGCTCCAACGAAAAAAGTCTAAAGGTGTTAAATCGCAAGATCTCGGTGGCCAATTGTGATCACCTCTTCGAGAAATAACACGGTCAGGAAACTTTTCTTGTAAAATTGCGATTGTTTCGTTGCTTGTGTGGCACGCAGCGCCGTATTGTTGAAAATAAACGTCGTCTACATCAATACCTTTCAATTCCGGCCGGCCGTAACAGTTGCACTAGCCTCATTTTCGAATAAGTAAGGTCCAATCACACCGCCAGTCCAAATACCGCACCAAACAGTGACACGTTGAGGATAGAGAGGCTTTTCAACAAACATTCTTGGATTTTCTGAGCCCCAAATGCGACAATTCTGCTTATTAACGTAGCCTCCGAGGTGAAAATGGGCCTCTCACTGAAGATGACTTTTCGATGAAAATCCGGATCATTTTGATGCATTTGACGGACCCAATCATCGTGTTGTTAAGTTAACTGAACTTTAAAAACCTAAAGACCTAAGTCTTTATGCAAAATACGGTGTAATGTCATTTGTGGAGTGTCTAATTCCAAAGATCGGCGAGGAATCGACAAACCGGGGTTTCGTAAACACTGCGGGCTACAGCAGCAATATTATCAGTTGTTCTTGACTCAACGCACACGGTCTCGATTTTTCACATCACTAACTTGTCCCAACAGCTCAAATTTTTCCACCGCAGTTTCACTATTGCCAGCCGAGAAGGTGCTTCACGACGACCCAAAAGTGCTTTAGTTTTGCGAACTGTGACTGCAAAAGTTTCACCATTTTTGTAGTGAATTTTAACAATTACAATGCGTTGTGATTGATAATTTTTGATGGGTTTCAAGCAATATTTCAGCCAATCCTGGAGATGAAGGAATCCCAGAATCCTGGAATCCTGGGTCTCAACAGCATTTTTAAACAGATCATCTGTATCGGTCTATATAGCGAATGGGATATGATTATGATGAATTTTACTACGAGTATATTTTATGGATGTTAGAAACTTCCCAATTTTATTGAATATTTCAAGTTTTATAAAGGGAGGTGATCGAGGTGACCAATACGGTACTCTCAACGCCTTTTATTAATTTTATTCTTATTTTAATGGTTTCATTATTTTAGGCCTATGTAAAATTTTTGTTTACCGCGGATCTTAGGGATGTGAAAGTGATGTTTTATAAGAAAACCTTTAAAAGGTACAAATTGTACTGTTGAATCCTGAAGAGGGTCGAGCGATTTCACAAAAAGTTCGAGGGACTCACCACATTTCGAAAATATGTGACACGGGAAACGTATTGGTTCCATTGAAAAGTAGTAAACAGCTCCAGCCAAGTTCCCTGCTCCTGTGACTATTTGCTATGCGAGTATGAAAAAAATAAAATATTTGGAGAACAGTCAATAACTATGGCTCGAGTTATGTAAGCAATGCTCAATGTAACACATAACACATTAAAAACGACCAGTCGTAACTTTTTTTTTGTCACCACCAGGAATCGAACCCGGAACCCCCGAATCACAAAGAAAGCGCTCTACTTACTTTGCTATCGAGAGCGAAAAGACGACCCACTGATCGTGAAAATTCCCGCTATGTACATTTGAGTGAGCGGTCTTCAGTATTCTATGTCTATGAGCATCGAAAATTAGTCTGGGATGGGCACTTCTATTAATAGGTGCATCGATTTGCCATTGCCAATAGTTTCTTTACTCTGTCGGCCAATATACAGAGAAAAATAAAGATCCGACGTTCGTAGGAATTTCCGCTATTCGAATATACGTGATACGAGTATACGTTTCTTGTGTCACTTATATTCGAATAGCGAGAATTTCCACGATCAGCAAAACTTTGAGTTTTGTCATAAATTGGCCATTAGCGCACAGAAACAAATAGCAACAACAAATCGATGGACTTTTTAATAGAAGTTCCCATCCACGACTAATTTTCGTTGCTCAAATTCGTAAAATATCTTAAAACGCATACTGAAAGTTACAAAGGATGAATTCCCACTATCAGCAGGTCATCATATTCGCACAGTAATTAGCCATATGCGTTCAGAACTGATCCAGATCAATAAATTTGGGGACCATTTTAACCATAAGGCTACAGATTTTTCTACTTTTCATTGGGATCGATACATTTTCCGAGTCACATATGTTCGCATAGTGGGAATTCCCGAGATCAGCGGAATTTTGGCCAACAGGGTACGGAAACTATTGGTAATGGTAATGACGTGAGATCGAGACAACCAAAAAGCACACAATCTTGTTGTGAATTCGGTCGACCCTCTTCAGGTTTTAATAGTATATACAATGTGTTTCTTTTAATGATTTTGTATATAAAATGGGGGGGGGGCGCAAACCCAAAGTTTGAGAGTTCGACCCCAGTTGAAGACTATAATTTTATTAAGGGATTATTATTTTTCACATCATCGATGTTGGTGGATCAAGTATTCCTCCAATACTGATTGGGAATTGGATTTTAGATTCGCATTCCAAGTGGAGGGGTATACGCAGATAACGAAAGCAATTATAACGGCGGCAATAATCACTGATATTAACAACGGGAGTTAATCACCACAACAGGACAAATTATAACGCTGAATGTGCGCAAATACAACTACATGAAAGTGGTTTACAATTGCAAAACGCCAAACAATCGCCAGATGCAATAAAAGGAAAATTCTCGTACAGCGGTAAACAAGTATATAAGCGCCAGCAATTTGGAACGCAGAGACAGTTTTAACTTAACCAGTGTACAGTGCCAAGTTAAAAAGTAAACAGTTTATTAGTGAGTAGTGAACAGTAAAAGTGAATTACTGGACAGTGAACGAGTAGAACTAGTGAGTTACTGTAGAAATTAAAGGTGTTGGAGGATAAAGTTCGAAATTTTAAATCGTTGAGTGGTTTTATTTGCAAAATCCAGTACGAATCCATATCGGACGCCCTACACATCACAGCAATTGAGGGAAAAGCTGCAGAGCCTCGGGCTTGAAGCAGAATGAGCAGAAAATACATCCGCGTGAAGAGGAAGTTAAACATGAGGTAACCGCTCCGGTGGAGCAAACAAAAACGATCATATCAGTACAACGGTCTACTCCTGAACAACAGAAAGCCTTCTTGGACATGGAAGATATGATGAAGCCACTTTTACGTTCCGAGCAAGGCGGAAAATTAGACAAGCAACGTGCAAAAATTGACCAACAAGACGAACAATTTGCAGGGCTTCGTTAGAAACAAAGTACACAATTTGCAAAACTACGAGCGGAGCAGGGTGGTCAGCTTGCACATCTACGTAAACAGCAGAGCGTGCAAAATGAAAAACTGGAAAAAAATCCAACGTACCCAGGATCTTTCAAATTAAAGAGCTTTGAGGAGAAATAAAGTCCCTTGAAGAAATGTCGACGTGCAGCTCTAGGAGTTTGAAGGACAAATCAGACAGGAGTTTGAAAATAAAATCAAGCAAGTAGAGGTCCATCTCGAAACACATGCCTCGCAAAATCATCAAATCTAATCCCAAAGAGGATTTTAAAGTCTCCGAGAATTTCAAAGTGAAGTTTCAAGCGGCGGTGCAGCACAATTGTTGGGGCGCAGGAGAGCAGCTGAATACACTTATTTTGGCTCTTCGTGGTAAAGCAGCAGATGTTTGCAAACCATATCCGCAACATAAAGGAGCTATGAGTGGGTCATGACTGAGTTGGAGCTAATACAGGGTGGGCAATTTTTTTGAAATAGCGGTTATTTTGAGTATGGTGAAGGTCACTTCTGATTTGACAGAAAGTTAGTTTTATCCTTCCGCTGAACGAAAATGGTTGTGTACTCGCTTGAACAACGCTGGGAAATATTGAAACATTACTTCGAAAATCATGGTAATGTTGCAGAATGTGTGCGAAAATTGCGTACGGCTTTCGGAAGAAACGAAGCGCCGGGAGCTCCATATGTGCGTTATTTTGTGAATAAAGTTAAAGAAACAGGCTTGCTAATTAATAAACCAACACGAACCAAGCAGCCAACCAAGGGTACACCCGAAAATGTTGATGCTGTAGCCGAGAATGTGCGTGAGTCACCGGGAACGTCAACTCGTCATCGTGCTCAAGAATTGAACGTTTCACGCACAACATTGCGACGAATTCTGCATAAAGACCTTGGTATGACACCGAAAAAAGTTCAATTGGTTCAGGAATTGAAGCAAAGAGACCAACCATTGCGTTTTCGGTTTGCTGAGTGGGTTTGCGATCGACTTGAAGAAGATGCCGATTTTGGAAAAAAATCATCTTTTCGGATGAGGCGCATTTCCATCTTGGTGGCTATGTAAACAAGCAGAATTGTCGCATTTGGGACACGGAAAAACCGCACGTGATCGTAGAGAAGCCGATGCATCCCAAACGAATGACTGTTTGGTGCGGATTTTGGTCCGGTAGCATCATTGGGCCATTTTTATTTGAAAATGAGCAAGGAGCCTTACTGTCAATGGTGAGCGCTACCGAGCCATGATAAACGATGTTTTGTTCCATGGAACTTGAAGAGGAGGACGTCGGCAACATTTGATTTCAACAAGACGGCGCTCCGTGCCACACAGCACACGTTTAAATTGATCTTTTGCGCACTGTCTTCGAAGATCGAATTATCAGCCTAAATGCTGATGTGATTTGGCCGCCTCGGAGCTGTGATTTGACGCCGTTGGACTATTATCTTTGGGGTGCCGTCGAAGATAAGTGTTACGCCGATAAACCAGCAACGATTGACGCTCTCAAGAACAATATTCGCATTGCCATTGAAAACATAATGCCGCATACCATCGAAAATGAGGTGAAAAATTGGACCGGCCGTATGGGGTACGTCAAAGCCAGCCGAGACAGTCATATGAATGAAATAGTATTCCATAATTAATCGGAAGGATTGTTCTTTACAATGAAAAAATATTTTTGAAAAAATATTGAGAACTTTTTGTTTTATTGTATTTAAAAAAAAAACTATTTGGCCCACCCTATATATGGGCAGTTACATGTCAGAAAACTAAGCAAAATTCAACTCCAAAGCAAGCAGCAACTACGTGGGGAAAGACGGAAAATGTTGAACATACTAACAGTGCACTGTCAAGGGCGACCACCGCAAGTTTGACCAGAGATACAGTAAAATTGCGCAACCTGGATACGGAGGATATTACGTAAATAAAGGCTATAATAAGGAGTTAAGGCAAGATACTGGGCTATTGGAGCTAGGTCGCTACATACTAGAATGTACGCAACAATGGAATGGTCGTTTAGCAGACATCCTGATTCCCGAGATAATCGACGTATGAAAACTGACGAGAGGAACAGTCACCGGAAATAAACAAAAACATAGAGGAGGGAAACGTTTGGCCCTAACTCGGATAGTGCATGTCAGCTTAAAGACAGTTTACGATCAAAGAAGAGTGAAGGGCGGCTAGAAGAGGATGCACGGCCTGAGTAATCGTTGCACAGATTGGTTTATCAAATGAAGTAAAGATCGTTGGGGGAAGCGCAGCAGAAATTTCCAGTACGGTAATTGAGGGTGAGTTTGGCAGAGGAGTTGAATGTCAAGCAGAGGAGATGAAAGAATGCGGGTTGCTCGAGGAAGCAAAGGAAGGTTCAGGGACATGATGAGTACCTACTGCGGGAAGGGTCCGCAGGAAGCCGAGAAACAATCGATTCGTCAAGCAAGGACATAGATCGATTCGCAGTAGAGAATAACAGCACGAACGCCAGAAATAAATCGGAAGCGCAACACGACCACAGTGGAAGAGTTTCCGCATTTTCGACGAGGTGACTTAGTGTGGCTGAATCCAGGGAGCGAATAAGCAGATCTCAAGATACACAACGAGATTGGAAAGGTCCATATACAAAATTGCCCAAAAGAATCGGCGACTATATGTGTATCGGATACACGAACGCTTTGGAGGTGGACGGAAAGTCGTGAAAAACGATATACTAAAGCGATACGACAGTGAATGTGTCTGTTCGGGACGAACAGATTTAAGGTGGGGCAGTGTTACGAATTCTACTCTTAACAAGCATATCACTCGGCGGTCGAGTGATAAAGTTATACACCACCAATGTTATCAACCCAAAATTCTAATGTTCGAACCCAGTTTCTGAAGACTATAATTTTATTAAGCGATTATTGTGTAACACACAACCACTTTTGCATCACCGAAAAACAACCAAGCAAAATTAAGTTCCACTACACAAACACAACAACAAAACAAAGTAAAAATAACGAACTTTCTTAAATAAAAATCACAAATAGTCGACGTCATATCTCTTACCTATGCGTTTTAAAACGCATAACGTTGTTGCTGCGCTAATCAAAATAAAGAAATACACGCGCGAAGTTCTATACCAGAAATTTAGTATAAAAGATTCAAAATGTTATTCAATATAACCAGTTCAATTTAAAAGTCAGTTCAGTTAAGTTCTTAATTCAGTTCAGTGCAGTTTAATTCAAGTACGCGCACCGTACTAATCACTGTATAGCTTTAGAGGTTTCGCCGATCCACTCGACAACCCTCGACGACAATCAAGTAAACAGTCTACAGTTAAAAGAATATGTCTAATTCAATTGTAAACGGGGACATAGTGTAAAGTTATGTCAAAATAAAACTAAAATATTTTACAATTTTATCCACAAAACTTTTGATCAAAATCATCAACCGGTATCGATTAGTTAACTTCGCATGCCAAAGCGAAGGGTAGAGTGAAGGGATGTCTTCACGGCATATTAACTCTTCTAACTAAAACTTGTCGATTTGATCTTCTCTTACTAATAAACATTACACCTTCAAAGGTACACAAACTTTATCATTCATTCTCAAACTAAACAATCATTAAATCCCCGAAACAATTCATTACAAAATTACCCAAAAACTAATATCCACAAACTAAAACAATTCCTGAATGAAAATAAAACATTTATTCCTCCAAAACAAGCCACATTATTTTTCACATCAACTATGTTGTCGGATCAAGTATTCCTCCAATACTGATTGGTTGGGAATTGGATTTTAGATTAGCATTCCAAGTAGAGGGGGACAGACAGCAATGGAGGAATATGCAGATAACGAAAACAATTGTATGGAAAATGTAAAGAGTCTGGTGTGAGTTTTTAACACTTGTGGTGTCTATAATAGTATTCATCTTTTCATTTGTACGGCCATTACCTGACATGTCCATGTAATCTCGTTTGCATTTTCCGACAGCTTACAATATTTTCTATCTATGGGACGAATATGGGTCAATTGTAATGCGTCGAACGATGATTTTTAGAATTTCTCCAATAGGAATTTAAATTGACATTCCCAAAGAGTGGCGAACCCGTTTCACTTTATTTATTTAAATATCTGGAAAAATGTAGATGTTGGAAGTAATTCGACCAATATTATGGAATGGTTAGGTAAATTTTGATATAAGTGGCGAGAATGGGCAGAATTTAGAAATCTCTAGAAAATATGTGCTTTGATGTATTTTATATATTTTTATGAATACTCCTGGAGATGCCCGCGCGTACAAGCCTATATTTACGGATAACTGAAGCCAGCTGTTTGAATGAATGCTTAAAGGAGACGTCCACGCGTACTGACCAACGATTTTGCAGGTTGTTTTGTTATTATAATGGCGGTCGTGAATTGGAATATGTACTTACTACGAGCATTTGCAAACGGTCCGTAACGGCTAAGAATCAGTAGTAAGTACGGATGTAACGTACATTAATATTGCCGATATCTCCGAAATGTGATACTTTGAACTTTCGTTTAGATAATCGGTTAACTAATTTGTTTTACATATGTATTTTATTAATTACCCCAAATAATGAACGAGAACAAAAAATAATATTTGAACTACAGAGATAAGAAATGTGTTATAAGAATTTTAGTCTCTTGACCCGGTGTTGTGAATTAAAACAATCACTTCACAAGTCAGTAACCCTGCACGCTTTACAAAATCGAAATAAAGCAATTCCATACTTCACCCAAGTTCCTTTACCCCGCACATGGAAATAAAAGTAATTATATGTGCACAAATAATGTTGCTCACCATTAAATTCAATGATCGATCGCATAATATTTCCAATATTTTTGCGGTATGCATTTTTAAGTTACGCGTGTAATAAAACATAAAATATTCGTAAGACTGGTAAAAAGAAAAATTCGTGAGATATAAGTTAGACGCGGTATAATTAAGATCGTTTTATAATATAAGTTTATTTATTTATTTATTTATTGATAGATTGACATAACACTTTTAGTAGAGGAAAAGCACATATGGAAGCATAATAAATGAACATCAACAGCAAACAAATACTTACATTAGGCCAAACACCTCAGATTTAAAAAAAAAACAAATCCACTCCATGCTAATACCGTCCATGTTGAGCTCAAGCTCATTTGTTACGGAGGATACTGCAAGAAGTGAATACTTACAACTACAGACAAAAACAATATAAATAAATATAAAAATATTATTGACAATACAAATGTATTGTCATTCAAGCGCGTCACGCTAAATAACTCGTTTTAAAAGATCTAAGCGACGCCGATCTCTTAATATCTAATGGAATAGAGTTCCAAAGAGAAACACCTCTAACAGAAAACGAAGTATTTAGAGACCTACACAAGTTTATAGGGGGAAGTAAACGTAAATTTGAAGAATAAGACCTACTGAACAATAACTTATTAAATAAATAGGGAGGTTGCTTTGGCCTGAGAAGCTTAAAAATAAAAAGACGAACGCGAAGTTCATAAAAATCAACTAAATTACAACCCAGAATCAAATTCAAACAGGGAGAAATGTGTTCATATTTCCTAATACTAAAAACGAAACGAGTACAAGCATTGAAACATCTTTGGAGAACATTCATACTCTCCTGAAGCATACCAAACAAAACAACATAGAAAATGTGGAAGAAGGTGCGAGAGGAACATACGCTTTTTAAAATTACTATCAGAAAAACCAACAACTTTATACAAACAACTAAGCATTCCAAAAACCGTTTTGCTAACCTTAATCAAATGATCACCCCAAGTTAGAATTTTATTGAAAATTAACCCTAAATTTCTAACTGTATTAGAGAATGGAATTAAAAAATCACCGAGAAAAATTCCAGGGAAAGAGGAAGTATCTATAGATTTTTTATAAATTATAATAGACTGAGATTTATTAGCATTAAGAGCGAGCCGGTTAGATAGTGACCAATTATAAATTCTTACCAAATCGTCATTAATAAGAGAAATATTAGAGTTAATGGAATCATTATCTAAGCGACTACTCTTATAAATTTGTAAAGGACCAAGAACCGACCCCTGAGGAACGCCAGAAGAGACAGGTAAGAAGTCAGAAAACAAATTGTCAAAAAAGACTGCCTGAAAGCGACCCAAAATATAGTCTAAAATTAATTTAGCAGCAGAGAGAGAAAAATTAAAGTTCGAAATAAGCTTATTAAACAAAATTTGGTGATTAATTGAATCGAACGCTTTCGAAAAATCCAACAAAGTAAGGCAAGTCATTTCTCTTTTACTCATACTACGACGAATATCATCACAAACATTCAGTAAAGCAGTGGTAGTACCGTGGAATCTTCTAAAACCCGATTGAAAAATACTAAGCAAATTAAAGCTATCAATATGAGATTGAATTTGGTTTTTTACTACCAATTCATACGCCTTGGACAGAGAACTTAAAATACTAATAGGTCGGAAATGGGAAAGCGCAGAAGGATTGCTAATTTTAGGAACAGAAATAATTTTACTCAACTTCCACTGAGCGGGATAAAACGAGGTCGTTAAAATAAAATTAAAAATATGTAACAAGTATCTTGATACATTAGGAAAAATACGCTTAACAAATTTTAAACTAACCATATCTAGACCAGTGGATTGCGATTTAACTTCTCAAATTGCAGAATGCAAATCATCAATTGATATATTTGCAAATGAAAAAGAATTTAGGGATGCTACGGATACTAAATCAATATTGGAAATATCATGGGTGGAACTAGAATTACTTAGGTAATGGTTAAAATCATTAGCTTTGAAACTTACCGAAGCACCCCCTTTGCAACTACCAAGACCCAAATTGCGAACGTTACGCCAAAATATCTTAGAGGGAAGAGAAGGATCTAGCTTATTCTTGAAAAAATGTTGCTTAGCGATACGAATTAAACTTACCACTCTATTTCGAGATTGCTTATAAGCTAGTAAGAAATAAAATTAGGGCTCATTTTCCAAAGACGATATTTGGAGAAACGAACAGAAATAGCATTCGAAATCTCTTGCGTCATCCAAGGGGGGATCTAGGTCTAAAATAAACAGTAGTGAGAGGAACGCAATTATTAAATACATAATTAATAGAGGAGCTAAAATAGTCAATTTGATCGGTAGAAGTACTAAGAGAAAAAATATCGTCCCAACGAATAGAGCCACAAATTGATGAAAGGTGAGATTCATCAATTTTCGAAAAATCCCTAAAGTTGAAACTTTTAGGTTTAGGACGAGAGTAATAATTAACAGAAAAAACAAGGAGATCGTGACGAGAACCAATACCAAGAGTCAATTGTGTTCTAAACTGAAAGATTAATGCTATTTAAGATATTTAAATAGCTACGAGAAAATAAAGTCTCTTGAGAAATATCAAAGTTAAAATCACCCGAAATGAAAACCTCATCATACCGACAGGAAAAATAACTAAAAAGACACTCAATGTATAAAAGCGATTTTTTAAATAAAGCATACGACCTCTTGTTCGTTTTAGGAGGATTATAAACTACACCAAAAAGGAATTTCCGCTTATTGACGAAGACATTTAGAAAAAGAAACTCAAAGTCAGAAACGAGCCTTTGAGAAATTGAGAGGGGTACCGATACAACATTACATTTAATATGCTCGTTAACATATAGGCATACTCCGCCATAATTAACTGGTGGATTAGCTCTATCACGCCTGAACAAATTACAACCACTAATGAGTTCCGATAACTTCCGATAAGCAAATGACATCAATTGGGACCCCATTAAAAGTATGACGAAGTTCGTCAATATTTAAAATAAGACTCTGGACGTTTAAACTCAAAAACCAGGTTAACTTCAAATATCAAATCTGAAACAAAACAAATAAAGCCAAATAATACCAGCAATATAAACGGTAATAGAGGAACGATACTTATCTAATTATAAACTCTTCAAACTATAGTCGAGCCCCAAAACCCCCAAAATATATATACAAAAAATGTAAAGGAAAAAAAAATTTAATTTGCTGGCAGTCGCAAAAAACAAACACGCGCATCAGTTTAAGCTTAATGTTTCAGTAATTTACTGTTTTAGTAATTTAGTGTTTCAGTGTTTAAGTGTATTTTTCCTTAGTGTTAAAATATTATAAATAAATTACAATAAATATACATAATAAGATATAACATTGGCGCAGCTGAAACGGAATACGTTCCAAAATCAGGTCATTTAATTTGAAATTAGAACGAAACAATATTTTAGTTTAGTTTACATTTGTGCTACATTTCACTAAACCGATATGCAGATGTTCCTTTGTACAAAATTTACCTGTAAAACTTAATTTAATAATCTATAAATTAATTAACTTACTCGCAAACACCATTAGTAAATGAATGTCAAAAAACACTTAAAAGTCCAGACCCATTCGTTATCCCACCCTTCGCGAAGAGAACCAAAACCGTAACTCCCCTAAACCTTGGTAATATTGGGAGTCCTAAAACCGAAATTATATCGCCATCTTTACTCAATTCACCATCCGTAGGCCCCAACGCATTTATTAACGCCTGCCCTGAAACCACAATACCTGATTTTTTGACTGTTCAAAGAAACACTCAGCCTCAGAATAAATTCCAAAAAGTTGAACATATTTCCCAACTTATCCCCGAATTTAATAGCAACTCCGACGATCTAGCGAAATTCATTTCGTGTGTAGACAGAGCGCACGATTTATGTACAGAAGCCGATGAAAAATCACTCCTTGTAAACCATATATTGTATAAATTAGGAAGTAAAGTATACACAATAATTGCAAGTGTAAAACCTGATTCATGGACTGACATAAAATCGCACCTAATGAAATTTTGCCGTCTAGAAGACAACGTCGATGATATTGAAAGAAAAATATCATCCCTAAAATTCGAACCTTTATATGAAAGTATACAAGAATACTATTTAAAAGCCGAAAATTTGTTGAGCAAATACCTTAACATCCTGAAAACGCAATACAATATTGAAAAAAAAGGCCCAAAACATCGTCGACATTCCCAAAATGCATGGAAATATCAGTGCAAGAATTAAACTTCGAAAAAATAATGTATGAAGAAGGCAACCGTTCTAACCAAATCGGTACGAACCGAGAAATAAGTTTACCCAAAACTCCACAAGCTACAAAGCATAAAACAATAGGTTTGGCAGGTATTGCAAGCGAAATGGTCATGAAATCCAAGAATGTAGAACCAAACAAAATAATGACGCACGGGTTAATTCACAGAATTATTAAAACTATTCACACCCCAATAATACTCGTAACAGTCCCCCCACACATGGGGCCCAAAGTTTTTTTAATCCCTACCCCTCCAAAAATGTCTACTCTAATTCCTACAATCCTCAAATGCAGTACCCACTGCACTACAATCAAAATATTCAAAATTCGCAATCCCCTCAATTAAAATACTCACAAACCAAGCATTCTCCGAATATACAAAATCCTCAACCACACCATTCACAATCTATATCGTGGCGTCATCTTATAGCGGTTTCTACACCAATGAAAAAATCAATCATACATAACCAACCTTCCCGTCCTTCGATGGACAATATCACTAGTGCATTCAAAGGTTTAAATTTATCCAACAAACCAACTAATCCAAATAATACACATAGTGCCCAGATTAGCCACTATACAAGTGAAGACACCAATTCGGAAAACTTCAATGGACTCAGCAACGTATAAGAACGGAGCGATGTTTGAGTCCAAACATTATAGCTAATAGATATACCCAAAAAAATTCCTTCAATAATCCCCTTTATCAACAGCCATCGAAAAATAATACTGAAACCCCATACGAGGTATCTAACATCATAATTGGGAAAAACTCAAATCGTTTAGTAATTGATCCGACAGACAATCAATCCATATCCTTTAAAAATCCTGATTATAACATTCATTCACCAGACAGTATAATATTCCCCCAAACAACAATATCCGAAGTTACCAACCTAAATGCACACAATACTAATGATACCCAAGATATCAATCCCAACACTAAAATACTTCCACCCTCACACTTAGACCAAAATATATCTTCTAACATTTACCCGATCCATAAAATGTTCTTATGCTCTAAATTCTGTCCTACCACAAATTCAGTGATTTTAAAGACAAATATGACTAAATCAAACACTCTAGATTTATTGGTTGATTCTGGTGCTGATGTTTCCTTAGTTAAACAGAAATGTTTAAATGAACGTTGCGATATTTTAGCAAATACTAAGATCTCGTTACGCGGAATAGGGTCCATGTAATATTATTTTTGAATTAGAGAGCAATAAAAGTATCGTACAACGTTTTCACATTGTGCCCGACGAATTTCCTATAAACCAAGACGCTGTATTAGGTAGAGATAGATATACTATAAAGCAAAGAATTACTTAAAATCTCACACGACAATAACAATAGCATATCACCCATACATTTAGCAACAAACGAAAATACAGTAATCATCCCACCTAGAAGAGAAATACTAATTCAATCTTACACACCAATAAATGGAGAAATTATTTGCCTCTCTGAGCAACTCCAACCTGGTCTTTTTATCGGAAATTGTATCCCGGTTGCTAAAAACAATAGAACACTACCTACACTACCTACACTACCTACAACCTACACAACCTATCTAGAAAGATCGAAAGTAATACCGAAGAAACGAAAAAATCCAACAATCGCCATCAAACTGTTATTGACATGATCAACAACAAATTCGATGAAAATTTAAATTTTGAAGAACTCAGCTCCATTCTCGAAGTATGTTCGAAATACACAGAACTCTTCCACTTGAAAGGAGAAAAATTATCATGTATCCCGGGAGTAGAACACCCCATTAATTTATACAATGATACAGCTCCCATCAATGTTAAACAATATCGCCTTCCGCAAATTTTAAAGAAAGAAATAAACGAACAGGTCGAAGAGATGTTGCTCGATGGAAACATTTCTCATAGTACTAGTCCATTTAATTCACCTCTATTAGCAGTCCCTAAAAAAACGGACGAAACTGGTCCTAAACAATGGAGAATCGTAGTTGATTTCCGGAAACTGAACGACACGACAATTGGTGATACGTACCCTCTCCCTAACATAACAGACATCTTCGACCAGTTAGGTCACTCCAGATACTTCTCAACTCTTGACTGAGCCAGTGGATACCACCAAATAAAAATGAATCCACAAGATCAATACAAGACAGCTTTTAGTACCGAATATGGCCACTATGAATTCAATAGAATGCCTTTTGGTTTAAAAAATTCACAAAGTACTTTCCAAAGAACAATGAATCACATACTGACAGGTTTCCAAGGACTTAAATGCTTTGTATATCTGGATGATATTATAATCTATGGAAAAAACTTAACCGATCATAACCAAAAAGTCACAGAAATATTGGAAACTTTCAGAAGTGACAACTTAAAATTACAACCAGCAAAGTGTAATTTCCTTAGGAAAGAAATAAATTATCTAGGACACATTATTTCAGAAAAAGGTATACAACCAAACCCCAAGACCGTTGAAAACGTGGTCAATTACCCCATTCCCAAAAACAAACGTTAGCAAACTACTACAGGAAGTTCATACCCAATTTTTCAGAAATAGCCGAACCGATTAACACACTACTAAGGAAAAACGTTGTATTTAATTGGTCGAATAATTGCGAAAACTCTTTTCAAATCTTAAAAGAAAAACTAACGACTTCACCAATCTTGACTTACCCGGATTTTAATAAAACATTCATACTTACGACCGACGCAAGTAATTACAGCCTCGGCGCCGTGCTTAGTCAGAAGTACAACCAAGATGATCTGCCAATAGCTTTCGCTAGCCGATCCCTCAACCAACCTGAACGAAACTACTCCACAATCGAAAAAGAGATGCTGGCCGTGCAGGTAGTATGGGCCGTGCAAAATTTCCGTCCATACCTCTACGGTCGAAAATTTATAGTAGTGACGGATCATAAACCATTAACAGGAGATATCAAAAACACACCATCCCGTCTTTTACGTTGGAAACTAAAGTTAGCGGAATACGATTTCTCAATAAAACACGAGCCAGGCTCCAAAAATACAAATGCTGATGCCCTATCAAGAATAAGACATGAATACGTCCACGTTACAACCAGAGCACAAAAACGAAAGGATGAACCAGAAACGAGATATGCAAATGATAAAACAATAACACCAAACAGTAATAGTGACGATAAAGAACCAATGGTTTTCTCTTTGGCCTAACCATCAAAATTGACGAGAAATGAAAATAAACCCTCTTCATCAATGATTTTTAACAAGGACCCAATTATAATTTCTAACAATATCGAAAAACAAAAAATTCTCGAAGAATTTCACAATGCTCCTTGTGGCGGACACTCTGGTATTTACAGGACATTCAAACGACTAAGGATGGTATATTATTGGCCACAAATGTTGAAAGACGTATATCAATTTGTAAAAAGTTGCAAACACTGTAAAGAAAATAAGGTATAAATAAGATATAACACCGGGATGGGCAAAGTAGATTACGTAATTACATTTTGTAATCGCTGACGTTGCCGATGAATACAACGTATTTTCCGTTTGTTTTACGCTATCCGATCTGGTAACGTTGCTGTCTAGCTATTAGGTATATGGAACGACTCCAGCGTAGACTTAAACCTGATTATAATGTAAATTGTTGCTCGAACTAAGTTCAAACACATTATCTGCTAGATGCTGCATTTAGTATAGACTCCAATATAGACACCAGTTTAGTTTTGTAGCAACAAATTGAGAGAATTAATGAAGGCGAACACAAATCAAGACAGAAGAAGGTGGGAATAAAGTTTATCACTATTCATCTTAAGGTGTTTATTGATTTATTATCTCATTTTTTCATTAATAATTATGATAATTTCTACGATTAGCGGTGTATCCACGATTATATGATGTGGACTGTTTCCTATGGTTCAAAGTTTCATAATCTGAGTAACGCAATGTTTTTAAATATTCTTCATAAAATTGGTTTTGCACAAATTTCGATTCACTTTCTGTTACATATTCCCCGTCGACTGCAACAATTCGGATTTCATAAGTCGAATTGCGATCAAGGTGATCAAGAATAATAAAATCTTCGTTCAGCTCAACGGAAGTTGATTCCCAGGACGGCATATCCATTTTACGATATTGTGCATAGAAATGTGATCCGGAATTTATTCCAAATGGAAGCCATTCTATTTTAATCGTATTATTTAACACCTTTTCGAATATGAAACTCGGTTTATCGGGCAAATTCGGTTTATATGCAAGCGTATTTTCCTCCGTTACGTAGTCAAAACCTTCGCCTCTGCTTGATATTGCTCTAATTTTTAAGAAATAACTGGTGTCTGGTTTAAGGCCGGCTAGTTTTGTGCTAGTTATCTTTGGATCTACCGTTTTCTGTTCCCGTACAATTTTCTCATCCAATTGTGTTCCACGAATTTCATTGTAGTAGATAACATATCCGGTTAGGTTATATCTTCCGGATGGTGGATTCCATGCTAACCATAATCCGAATGCTCCCAACGGTACAATATGCAGATTTCTCACGGGTTCTGGACGTTTCTCTAAAGTTGTGAATGAGATTTTATCACTTTCAGGGCCATCGAATCGTTTATTGAAGGCGAATATGCGCGCATAATAGTTTGAATATGGAATTAAATTTGTTATAAGTACGCGATCGGTGGAGCCTCTGACGACAATTTCACGATCTAGGTCTGTTTTATTGTCGTACCAAATTTGGATTTTGTATCCTGCGAATTGCCCATTCCCGTTATCTTGCGACACTTTTGTCCACCCTAAATGAACTTCGTCTTCTGCAATTAGTTGAACTACTGAGAAATTGGTTGGAGCTTCCGTAAGGTCAACATCAGAATAACCGATTACTTCAATCGGATTTACGTTAGCCTCGCCGTATTGATTGACGGCAACTACCTTAATGCGATATCGCTGGCCTCCAAGTTTGTCCAGAATAACCAAACTTGATTGATGCCCATCCTTAACATCCTTAGACGACCATTCATCGCTCAAACCAGTATTCCATAACACTCGGTAGCGAAAATTACGTGCGTTATGTTCCTCCAATGGTATTGGAACCCATTCAATCTTGAACAAATGTCTACCTTCAGTAAAACCACGGACATAGGTAGGATTTCTGTAAGGAACATTTCCTTGTGATTTGCACATATGACTGGGATCTGATGGCTCAGATGGGCCATATTTGTTGTGCGCTCTTATTCGAAAAGTGTATTCGGTCCAAGGGCGCATTTCAAATGTATAAGTAGATTCCTCTGGCGGTATATTTTTTGAAACGGAAGTCCATTTTTGTTCGTTCAACGATGTTATATATTCAATAGTGTAAAATGTAATTGGCGAATTATTATCTCCTTGATGGTTCCAAGAAATAATCGCTGACTTCTCCCAACACTCTATATTTCGTATTTTTGGGGTATTCGGAACTCCCGTTACAGTGAGCTTTGCTTTAGTTTCGATACGGTCTAATTGAGTAGAAGCAATGCAAGAATATTCCCCCGCGTCTGTTTTGTCGACAGCAAATTTGAATAACGTGTTAATACCCACATGAGTAAATTGTCCATTCTTTAACCAATTATAGGTTATTTCTAGATCCGTATCAGCTTCGGCCTTACAAGCAAACCTCATCCTACCCGTTAATTCTACGACATCGTCTAGAAGCCACTCAACGAATTTTGTACCGCGTTTTACGTTGAGTAAACCATTAGCGGTTGTACTGCCATATTTATTTTCACTGTGACATTGATACGTTCCAGTATCGACGATCGTAACATTAATAATTTCTAAGGTACCAATATTATTCACCATAAACCGATCACCATCCAAAGCATGTCCATCTTTAAACCATTTAATGTGTGGCGTTGGAGTCCCAGCTGCTTTGCACTGAAAGGTTACATTATTATGCTCGACGGTAGTTACGGGGCTAGGTGGATTAACAATGGTTGGAGGTTCATTGACCACATTCAAATAAGCTTCACGATAAACATATCCAAAACTATTGGATGCGTTACAACCGTAGTTGCCTGTATCGTATATAATCAAATCTTTGACGGTAATTGAATTGGTTGTAATAATACGGCGACTATTAACTGGCGTTTCTTCGATTGGTTTACCATTAAAAAGCCACAAAATTGTTGGCTTGGGTGTTCCTTGCGCGTCGCAGTAGAATATGGCAACTTGTTCTTCGGCCGTCGTTATTGGTTCAGGTGCTTTTGTAAAGGATGGCATCGACTCTCGATTTATTAACCCTCCATCATTGTTCAGTCGAACAAAAAATGAGTTTGAGGTGGCCGTACCAAAATGATTTGTTGCAAAACATTGATATTGTCCGACATCTTCTTCGTGCAGTTGTGTTATAATGAGTGTACCGTATCCCGGCAACATTGCCATTCGATTTTTATAAAGCTCCCAAATAAATGGTTCGCCATTTTTCACCCATCGAAATCTGAAAGGAGAAATTACAAAATTACTGATATTAAGATAAAAACTTAGTTAAAAATGGAATCTTACGATGGTCGTGGTTTACCATCCGCTTCGCAATGGAAATAAATTGGTTTCAAAACATCGCTAGAATTGGTTGCATTGGAAATTAATATCACGTCCGACTCTGCTTGTTGTCTTATAATTAATGGCGGTGAAGTTACTGGAAAAGTCGAGAGTAAATGTTAGTGAAAAGGTGCTTTCCTAATAAATTTATAAACTTCATCAATACTTACTAAACGCATTTACCATAAATTGGAAGTAGCAGAGCAGCATCAGTACAGGCGTTCGCCTCATTCTAGTATGCGCGTGATATCTGTGAAACACAAAACACTTTTGGCATGTCGATGAATTATATAACTTTGATTACAAAATAAAATTTTGAACTTTTTCGCTTGATAACAATTAGAAAATGTAAATGTTTACAAACAAGAAACAAAATTAGGTCGTTGATTACATAAATCGTTTTTATTTTGAGATAAGACACGTTTTTTGCGTAATTCTAACTCGGTAGGTTTTCGCGTATTCCTTACCCTCGTCGAGTTCACTCGAAATAATTGAGTTTTAAAATATAATTTAAACACAAAATTTGGAATTAATTTTTTATATGATTTATTAGCATCAGGCTGACCTTTTATACCGCGAAACACTTCACATAGTTTCTTACTGATTCTAGTATAAGGTACTTACCACAGCAACTATTATTTGATATGTTTCAAGTTTATAAAGTTTCGATGTTCTTCTGTTGATAATCAACCACAAACTAAAATGTTTTCGGATTGCTAATAAAATTTTAAGTTTAAAATTGTTGAATAATCAGGAACCGTTCTAATCATATTTTCTTGTGAAGTCTGTATTAGACGTGTACCTTTTTGTTTTATGTAAACCCTGTATTAGACGAAACGCAAATTATTTTCAAATATGGGTTAGCGTTGATTGGGTGAATCGTGTGCCAAAACTTTGATCTAAAATAGTTTTTTGTGTTACAAAAACTTAATATTGTGAAGTATTCTGCTCTATATACATGAATATATCACTTGGTGGTTAAATTGTTAATGTACACACCACCGAGTTGTGCTGCCATTCCAAAGGTCGTGAGTCCTGTCAAAACGAACGACTCTACCTCCACACCATCGTCGTTTGGAGTAATTTAAATTGGTTAAATCCAATAATTAAAAATAAATTAACTCTTAACTTTTGCCTCTCTGTATATCCAAACGGGAGTTTGGTATCTGTTTGTCTCGAATCGTATGGTGAACTAATTTACATATTTTTCCGTCACGTTGTTTTTTTATCTCTTGACAAAAGAAAATCATGACGCTCTATTTATTTTCCTAATTGCAAAATTCTCCAATTTCTACACAACAATCATGGACACGTTTTGGTTTGGACCTTGACTACGTCAAAGTCGATTTAAGTGAATTGATTAACAGACATATTATCCTACCCCCAGTGAATCGATAGAAAACGATACTTTTATTTGAAACGACCTAGTTTATTTATCATACGTCCAGATCTTGATCTAATTTGTGATCTAACGATCAACATGCGATTTGTATCAGATAACGGAATTGTCGAACGTGTATTTGAATCTTGTTCGTTTTGATGATTTGAAACCGAGTCATCAACATTGTTCGCCTGTGTCGTTTCCATAAAGCACGGTTTGAGTCGATTAATGGATGTGTTTGCTCGTTTTGCTTCATGGCTGCGAACAGGGTCCCACGTAAGGAGGTTGTAAAGAACGACGATGTACGTCTGTTCTGACTAAAGCTGCTTACAATGGTCGATGGTTGAATATTACTAAAGTGCTTTCGTAATTGACTTACAAATTCTGACTGACTAACGTGTTCTTTAATGTTCGATGCCAATGTTCAATAATTCCGTTACAAGCCTGGATACCTAAAACTCGTGAAATTTCACCAAAGAGTGCAGACTTGAACTGAGCACCTCTATCACATCCTCACTCTTTATTGACGGTGAAATTAATTTCCATGTGATTTGTTTGAATGTCGTTCGGATGCTGGGATGTGAAATATTGGGATAGGCTTCAAACGATCAACGACGAAACGGTCGTTGATTGCCATTTGAAACTTCACAAGTTATGAGGTGATCAAATCCCAAAATTCAAATTTTTATGAATTTTTGATTTAGATTTGATTCTGCAAGTGCCGCCAACTCTGCATCGTTTGTTTGTGCTTCCTCCAAGACTACATAGTCAATTGTGGTTCCTATCCGCTATATCATTGGAGCTGCAGTTAACATGTCGAATTTGTTTGTGAAGTTCTGTCCAAATTGTGATGAAGCGAAAAAGTTAACGGTTTATGATCGGTTCGGCACGAGTAAATAACACAAACTTCTTTGCTTCCACAAAATTTTTGAAATGTTTGATCGCCGAATACGCCGCTAGTAACTCTCGATCGTATATACTGTTTTAGTTTCGGCGTCATGTATATTTCGGTTTGACAACAACCGCTCTCACGGCTAGGTTGGATACGTCAACGAAAATTGCAAATTTGGCATCCGGGATCGGAAATGCTAATACTTGCTATCTTTGTTTTACTTATCTCGAAATTTTAGTCTCATCAGTCCAATTAATTGTTGATTTGTCTAACTCTTAGTCTCATCGGTCTAATTAATTGTTGATTTGTCTTTTTTTGTTTTCTTAGACTGTTTAATATATTCGCATAAAGGCTGTTTGCTGCCCCTGGTATAAAGATCCTATAACAGTTTACCATACCAAGGAACCGAAGCAGTTCGTTTGCTGTCTTAGATCCGAGCATATCATGTTTGGATATTTTGTAACTTAAAAATCCTAATTCGTCCGAAGCGAACTCGCATTTATTCAGGTTGATAACCAACCTTGCTTCATTGAATCTTTGTAACACAATACGTATATGTTTGCTGTGTTCTGCTGCTGAATAAAGCGTGCACCATCCTTTGGAACGTCTGGACTGCGTTTCGTAACACAAACGTCATTCGTGGAAATTTGAATTATCCGAAAGGTGTGATTATTGGTGTTTTTCGATGTCCGCAGGTTCAATCGTGATTTGATGGTAAGCTCTTACCAAATCAATTTTCGTAAACTTTGTACATGATTGTAACTGATCACCGCATAATAGCCAATTATCATCCTTTTTGGATGTCATGTGAAGAGGACTAGCCCAATTGGTTTTGGAAGGTATGCAAATTTCTTTGTAAGCCACGTCTCGATTTCGGCCTTCGCAATCGTAATTTTCTCCGTACTCAATATGATGGGTTACATTGTGTTTTATGGTGTTTAGATGCTGAGATTCGCGTGTTACGGAAACGAACTAATATAAGATTGGATTTGAATTGGATTTCCCGATGTGTTGCACTTATTGGTATCGATTGGTTTATTTTGCTTAACGTCCACCATTAATCCAAAATATGTTAAAGGAAATCTGCACCTAAAATACATCTATCCCCTTTTGCGATAATGAACCTCCAACTGAATGATCTGCGTAGAACAAGGTTAAGGACTAGGTTTTTATAACCGTACGTATCGATTTGTGAGGAATTTGCGACGGTTTAGCTATTTGTAAGTTCGTAGGTGGAATTACCGAAATTTCAGCACATGCGTCTAACAAAAATTGTAATTTGTGTTGTGTGTCTAAAATCGTGAAACGACTGTTTGGTTTTAGACTATCTGACTATCTGACTATCTGACGGGTAACTCACATGAAGCGCAGTGCCTAATTGTTTTTTTATTGTTGCTCACTTTCTTGTATTGGTGCCATATTTAAAGTGGTAATAATACATCGGGTGTCTGTTAAATAGGTCCTTTGGGAATTTATGTACATAGTGAATGGTTGAGGCAAATCGAGACTAAAATTACATATTAACGCCTGGGAGAGACACCAGGGCATTCACTAGTGTTATAGAGCTCTAGAATCACCAGACCATTCGTCGATGGATGTAACCGGCTTGTTAAGGGTCTGTGAACGGTTACAAATTGCACACTGTGCGTACGAAACAAAAAAGCCAATAATTTTACCTAAAGGTAAACCAGATATGATTCTTCAATTTTGCATCACAAATTTTTGCATGAACGACCATCTCTATTATTTGCTCTATCTCGTCAAACAAATGTAACTCCAAAATCAGATCAACAAGTAGCCGACCATTCTCAGTGGTGGTGGAAAAGCAAAGATTATAAAAGAGTTCCATGTAATTTATGTGCGTCTTGCTACAAAGACATTACACTTGTAAGAGGCATCAGATCTACAAGAAGCAGAAGAAACCATAGGTAAAACAATCAAATTTTTCGGAATCTAGTTAGAATGGTGAGAAATTTTGACCAACAGATTTTTTGCAGATTAACCATTCGCTACATCGCTCATGTAAACAATTATGTGCGTATGTGAGGGTATGTGCGAGCAGCGTAATTGTCTGTTGACGCTCTAAGAGACGGATTAACTGATCAGGGTTAAACTTCACAGTTTTTTCGTAAATTGGGAAATCAGCTGGAAGTACAGCTTCCATAAGAGCTTTTTCGTTTGTATCAAATATTTTGAAAAGTGTGACATTTTGTAAATTAAATTTCAAAGAAAATTAGTTCAGATCATATTTTTAATTTTACCGGATATGACGAGTTTTGATTGACAACTCTATTTCACCAAAATTCGGCATCTACATACCAAGTGGATTGACAATTCGGAATAAAACTTCATACTAAAGCTGTTTCCATAAATTGGGAGATCCATGTGAAATGTGGTGGACATCTGAGCACCAGAAGTGGCATAGCTTCCCTAGGAGATTTTTCAATTTTTGCAATGACTGAATGATGATTAAATTGTTTAACAAAGATTTCACTAAGCATATGGAGTTAGCCCAGTTTTTATCCCAGAAAAAAAGAATTTCCTCAAACAATACTATTTCATCTCATCCCAGTTTTTTCTATTTAAACTTGTATAAGACGGAAGTTTTCTCACAATAACAAGAGTTCAATGAAATTTTTTAAATTTATTTCCGTCTTATACAAATTTAAATAGAAAAAACTGGGATGAGATGAAAATATATTATGTGAGGAAATCTTATTTTCTGGGATGAACAACGAGGTTAACTTCATATGCTTGGTTTGACTAGGTTTAATGAAATTTAAGCAGGAATAATAATTTTAGATTATGCAAGACCATTTTTATAAAAATCCGGTAGGCTCAAATTTTCCCTTTATAAATTAAGTGTGGTGTATTCGAGTTCTATATACAGTTGTAGTAAAAGAAAGTCGGGTGGGCAATTACAACCCCTCCCCCAATTTTTTCGTTGTTTTGTTGCACTTCTTGGTTTCGTTGTTTTATATTACTTCTTAAGAGGCTGAGCTCGTTATTTGTTTAATAATCAATTGCTGTTTAGCTCTTAATCCTAAGGATTGGTTGGTTTTGTAACACTTTCTTGATGGTGTCTTACTGATTTTGATTTATTTGCTTAATAATTAAATTGGTAAAACGTTTGGTTTTTTTTTAATTTTTTTATTTTCCTAGGAAAATTTACATTCGCTTCTTAGCAGAACGAGTGATGTTGGTTCGCTTAGCTGTGTTATTGGTAAGCCTATATTATCGATAAGAACATTTCTTCAGTTTCTTCTGTTTGGTTTATTATTTCGAATGCAATTAGCTTGAAGATGAATTTGTGTTTCGCATTATGATTTGTAGCGGAAAATTTTACTTGCTAATGAATTTTTGTTGTGTATTCTGTTCCTCTCTGGATGGTGTATATTGGAGCTTTTACTTTGATTATTCCACGTGGTGGCCATACTTCTTTTTCATTGTATTTATTGTGATTAACCTTTGTGGGAATCCCAATTTTTTTTCACATTCGAGACGCCAGGATCCCTATACATCAAAAATTACTTTATTTAAACAAAATGTTTTAAATAAAATAAAAAATATATAAAAGTTTATCCATTGCTTTTAAAGTTGTGCTTCGTACATTTGAAACGGTTATGAACACATGGAGTGCTGCAGGCACACTGGAATCAAAAATGTACACAGTAGAACCGAGTCTTGGGCCACCGACGATACTTATTACTTGAGGATTGTTAACGTGCCTCAATTTCTCTGAAAGCGAACACAAAAATTTCATGCGCGCATCTGTGTTTTGTAATGGTTAACTTCTTTGCAGATGATATAACTAGCCAGGCCCATGGTGGTAAAGTGGCTTAGCATTTGATCCATCGCATCTAGACCACTTTCGGTTTTGTTCTAATAAATAATTGCTTTTGTAGTTCACCAATTACATTCTTGTCATAATGTAATGTTGATAAAAGAATCACTCCTTTATTTTTCTTTGGGGCATAGGAGCATATTGCTACAATATTTTCGTGATAGCCAAATGTTGGTGAATGAATTGGCCGTGTGGAATTGTTTTCCATTTCAGGTAGGATGTATGTTTTGTTGCTTTGCAGTGTACCTACAAAACCTAGACCAATGTCCATGAGGCGCTTACATCCTTGTAAAGATGTAAACAAATTATCGGTTACGATTGTTCTTCCACGCATAATTTAATTTTTCCCTTGGGCAACAGCTCTTTCTGCACCTGCAAATTTACCTGTATAAATATTACCTTGTAATTGATAGTGCGATTTTGTGTCGCATGCCCACCATACTTTAATTCCATAAATCGCAGGTTTGGACGGTATGTATTTTGTGAACTTCATCCTCCCCCTATCTTCGGTAATATCACAATGTGGGCGATAATTCCTTTCCAAATTTTCGTTAAAAAATTTCCAAATTACCCTAATTACTCTAAAAGCTTTTTATCGTTTTCCACAGAACAGACTCGCGTGTTGCGTATTATTGTGGCTTACACCAGCAGCTAACAATGTTCCAACAAATGCATTTAGTTAAATTTCCTTGAACTCCTTCCATACCGTTTTCTTTTTTGTTGGCCCCCACTAAACCTCTTAACTTTATATGGATACTGGTCCGGCTAAAAGGTGGCATTACTCTGTTCCACTTTGTACCATCTTTCCCGAACATGTTCATGGTGTGCACTAAATCTATAGTCTCCTGCAGAGCAGGCTGTATTACATTTGTTGACTGTGTTTCGGCTACTTGATGCATATGAACTTTTCGTCGCATTTGAGTTGCAGACGGCATTCCATCATCTGTGTTTTGATGCTGGGCTTCGGTGCTGTTTGCGATGTCTATTTTCTATAGCTGTTTTAGTGTTATGAGCTAGGCTGATTGGCGAGGGGAAAAACATTTGTCATATTTAATGAGCATGCATCGGAAAAACAAAGTTACATCAGTTTTGAGGGGCGTGCACTGGTAGAAGGAAGAAAATGCCTCTAGAACACGGATAAAACCACACAACTAGATTCTACAAGATGGATTCAGAACAGATTGATGCACTAGATGAATCTGCCAATCATATGAGAGTATACCCTTCCAATAACGTTTGGCGGAATGCGGTTCAAACATCGGTTTATCGTAGCTAGAATAACTGATGAATGTATCATCGGACTAGATGTTATGAAAAAATACCAGATTGTCGTGGATCTACATAACCATAGGTACTAAAATGGCGCAATGTGAAACACAAGTGAATGAAATGCATTGCGAGTTATAGTCGACGAAAGGGTTCAGATACCACCGATGTGCGAAAAGATATATACGCGAGAATTGATAGTGGCTTGGGGATACCGCAAAATAAGAATTGTTGCGTCTACGAATGTCAAAAATAACGGGTTGCTATATGCGAGAACTTTGTTGAAATTCCAGTAGAAAAAAATAATGTATAAGAAAGCAGTGGACATTGTGCATGAGCGATTTGAGGGCAAAGTGATTTTGCGCAGCGACAACGTGAACTGGCCAACGAGATCGTGCGATTTAACGTCTGCAGACTTCTTCCATTGAGGTTATCTTAACTCGCAGATTTATGCGAATAAACCGGAAAAAATTGATGTCCTCGAAGTCAACCTAACTAGCGCGATCCAGTAAATTCAGCCAGATTTATGCGACAAAGTCATCAACAATTGGACTCCCGAATACGTGCCACCAAGTAAAGCCACGGCGAATATTTGAACATTTTTTGCATACTTAATGCCATATAATATTCTTTCCAAGCACTAAGGGAAACAAATATATATACATTTTCCGAGGTTGTAAGGGTTCATTTAAATTTAATGCTGAATACAAAAAAATGGATCGAGTTGTCCAGCGTATTATACAGCAATAATGCCATAGCTAAGAAATTCAATTTTCGAGCTAGCTGCAGGAGGTCGTTTCAACGGTGTAACTATATGGGGAACATAACGATCTCGTATTTGTATATTTTACTACTTTAGAATGACGGGATGTTCCAAGCCTTTGGCAGACGAAGAAATATGAATAGCACTAGAAAACAAGCGATTCTTATGTTCAAGAAATATATTTGGTTAGAGAATGTGATGGCAACTCAACAGACGGTTACAAAATGATATTTCTGATATATTTTGAAAACCGATTTTGCTGAAAAGGATTTACAGATGGTTAGGAAACACATAAGGCAAAATTTTACTTTAATTTTACAAGGAAAGTTGAAGAACTCCAGACATGATATAATCCGAGAAGGTACTCAAAGTAAAAATATTCTCCTGCAAGCACATCGACACATTCTTTGATTCGTTACAAAAATGCAAGGGACAGATCAGTTATGTTACCGATAGATAGATTATAACGAATTCTGGAATCCATTATTTGGTAATTTACGCTTCGACGATTCAATAACTCGCTCTGTCAGTCGTAACTTACTAAAGCTTTGCCTACCCGGACAAAATTTTAGTGCCGATGAGCAATTAGCGCCATTTCGAAGTCGAGTTTCTTTTCGGTAACAAACCCGATAATACGGAATGCAAATATTTGAGGATACCAAAAGTTATTTTCTCTATGGTACTCCATACTTAGGTCAAGAAAATCCAGAATTCAGGACAGACAATTGTTGCTCAATTATGTGAACCATTTGAGCGAACAAGTCGATAAATTTTACCAGTTTCGAGCTCACCCAAACATTATTATCAAAAGGATTAATTATTACCTGTGTTGGTATTCTTAGAAAAAACAAAGGTTGTAGTCCACAACAATTCCTCTCACATAGATGGCATACCTTCCACATAGATGGGAGGAGAAACAAGTCTCTTTGGCTTTCGAATTTATACCCTGATCACCTTTTCTCATCTAGCTAGATGAAACTTAAAAAAATAAACCGTTAATTATGTTGCACTACAATTGCCCAAAGGATAGAATTACAGTCGGCCGATGGTGCAGTTCTACAACCTAATTAATGTGTATGGAGTAGTAGTAATGGTGATTTGGCCCAACTGACAAACGCCCAACAAAGACGTAGCTGTTGGAACGGATAACCTATTAGGAAATACACCTGCCTCTATGGCTTCTAAAGTGGCTGGCAAAAATGGTGAAAAAAAACTTTTATGAAAATAAATGAATTTGAGCATAAAATAAAATAAAATCGGCAAATTTGCAAATTATATTCGCAAATAATTTGGTTAGGTTATGAGCGAAGAACAAAATTCATTTTTCAGTCATTTGTATAAGTAATGCAGGTCAGTGGTCGCGGCGCTTATAGAGAGGGCCTAATCGGTCAGTTCTTGAGCCGAACGACTTATACTACGTGCAGGTAGTTAAGATTTTCGATACAAGTTGCAATAAAGATAACCATTAAAAATATCCAAAAGATTTCAGCATCATTATAGCAGAGAAATACATTATGCATTTCCTAATTATGATCATGTTTCGTTAAGAATCTCGAAGAAATAAATTTTGAAAAAAAATCTCAAATATAATTATAATAATTACACGTAAGAATTTAGCACCGCACAACAAACCAAATAATAAAACGATATTGAGATGGGAAGAACATCTTGTTCCAAGTATAAATTATCGACTATATAACACCTTTTTGGTGTTTCGCGTTAGTTAGTTTATACTTTATATTTTTATAACAACAGTTTAACACTTCGAAACGTTGTAATTTGGCGAAATTAACAGATTTTTATGTTTATGATTTATGCCGAAATTGATTAAAGCAAAAAGGTAATTAAAATTTATACGAATTTCGGCTAAATGATGGCAAACAATTTTTAAAAGTCTAGTACAAAAGATATCAATCGAGTAGGCGACGAACCCGAATTAATTTTATCGTGTACGAGTACATATTGAACCAGGTGATAATAATGCCTTGATATATCCATAATTGAATTATCCACTAGGATTACAACAAATCATAATCTGAATGACAGTGCGACAGTTTTCTACCCGTCCATTCGTACAAGAAACCCTTTTTTGTATCTCGACCGTATTTCCTTTTGTAATAAACAACATTTTGATGTAGTTTTGTCATTTTTTTGCCAGATCGAACCAAAAATAATATAAAAAACTGTTATGCACGTTAGAAAAGAGTTTAAATTTGCCAAAAGGATACATGCACATCACAAAAAAAAAAATATTATTTGACATGATCGAGAGGTGAAATGATATCAAGATTTTTTTTTTTGCAAATTCAAAAGACGAAACCAACAAAGAGTTTAATGTAAAGGAACTATTTATCATAAATGTATGAAATGTACGATACAGATGTTTCTTCTTTTGTGTGTGCGCGGATGAATAATAAACGGTTTGGCTGCGGAGAGATGCTGTGTGTATTGTTTAAAATTATTTTTTTGCATCTTTGCAATTTACGATTCCCACACTCTATCAAATTTTTATTATTTATAGTTGGGGTGGCATAACTACCGTAAAAGGTATCGACGAACATTAACCTGTCGCAATTTTAGCGCGTTGATCAATAGCGTTGATTTGGTCTTTAATTTAAGAAAAATGTATTAATGACTACGAAAAGTTATTAAACAATATTTATTTCCAGGAATTAAATAAAGGCGCTTGAGCTTTATTGAAGGGTATGAATATGTAGTAACTTTTTAGCATCATTGCAAAAAATTGAAAAAGTTCTCGGGCCCGTGCCTTTTTTAATTTTTTTTGCTCAACTCAAACTACTATAGTGAGGATAGCGGGTTATAACCACCGCTTTCTACCACGGTTACCTGAACTGTTATCGCACCTATTCACAGGCATTTGGCCACCGTACTCAAGGAAGGCAAAAACAGAAGAAATTTCTCTTGGCCCGAAGATTGCACAGAAGCTTTCGAAATGGCCAAGTGTTCTCTTGCCGCTGTCACTACTGATGCTTCCAATATAGCAGTTGGAGCTGTCTTACAACAACGCAATAAAGGATGTTGGCAACCATTAGCGTTATTTTCAAAGAATTGTGTTCCAATGCATATAGCAACCAAACACGTTCGCCCTTTTGTCGAAGGACGAAATTTCTTTATATTTACCGACCATAAACAACTTACAACAGCGATTGCGTCAAAGTTAGAACGTAGTCCCCGGCAATTACGACATCTCGATTACATTTCCCAGTTCACTACCGACATCTATCACATCAAAGATAAACACAATGTGGTGAGCGACTGTTTGTCCCGTTCTGGTGAAACACTCACAGAATTCAGCGTCTTCTCCTTCGACACGAAGGAATTACTGGTACAACAACAACGCGCTCACGAATTGCAGAAATTGATTTCAGCACCCAACCCGAAATCAAGCGTAAATCTGCAACGAGTCGGCTTACCAGACAAACAGCAAAACTGGTGTGAAACTTCTACAGGTAAAAATCGACCTTCCGTTCTCCTACATGGCTTATCACATCCCGGTGCTCCCCCCCCCCTCCCCCAAAAAAATACTTCTGGCTATGAATGAATACTGATAAAAGCAATTGGGCTAAATATTGTATACCATGCCAAAAGTCCAAAGTTCACCGCCACACAAAATCAGCGCTTGGTAAATTCGAGCTACCAAGTGACAGGTTCGAACACATCCACTTACACCTGATTGGTCCACTGCCCCAAACGAATGGATATCATTATATTTGAACGATTGTCGACCGATTTACCCGTTGGCCAGATGTTCTCCAATCCGAGTACCGCAAAAACCGCAAGCAAGATCTTCTTCAATGAGTATATCTGTAGTGTCCCACTTTTCATCACGACAGACCAAGGAATACAATTTGTATCAAAGTTGTCCACCGAGCTCACGAAGCTTCTCGGTTCTCATCGCATCGGTCAAATGCATACAACCCGAAATCGAATGCTCTTGTCGAGCGGTTCCACAGGCAACTAAAAGCCGCGTTAACAGCTCGATATAATACATCCCATTGTATGTCCGTCAAGGAAGACTTAGACTGCACACCAGCAGAGCTAATATATGGTTAAAATATCAAGGTTCCCGATGAATTCTTCATCAACGACCAAAATTCGAACCCAAACACAGATACTTCGGATTTCGTGAAGCAGCTTCGTACTACCATGAGAGCGTTAGTTCCTACGGATACAAGACATCCAACCGAACAAGCAACGTACAATCCCAAAAATCTGGAAACCTGTTCACACGTATTCGTACGTGTGGATAGAGTCAGAGGTCCTTTGAGTATACCCTATTCTACGAGTAGACCGTATCCAGTGACCCGCAAATTGCGCCAATTCTTTGTTGTGGATGTAAAAGGAAAATCAACAACAATTAGCATTAACAGGCTTAAGCCAGCATACGGAATACTTGTAGTAAACGGTTACATTTAATTTAAAACACTACGGTTTTCGATCCAGAAGGGGAGTGATGTAGCGGCTCAAAAAATCCTTTTTCACTTTGTGATACTCCTCGTAGCAAAAATATGTATACACCGCGCCGCTTAATTTACGAGGGATACCTCGTTTTGCTGTACAGAGCTATTTCGCCATCTACATTCGCGAATCTCGATATTAATCGACTATCGATAAATATCGAATAGTCAAAAAAAAAGAATGAGAAACGAAAACAGTCAGTCGAGCCTTAGAAGTTTAAAGAGACACAACCTCACACACACAAACCAGTGAAAATAAAAAAGTGAAAATTAAGTGCCGCACAATCGCGATTGTAGTGATTAAATAATTTAAATCCTTAAGCCCGCTATCCCCACTATATGTACTACTTAACGGCTTCTTTTTTCCTAATTTTTATTATTTGGTTTTTTTACCAGGAGTTGATTGCGATGGATTATGATTTCGGAAAATTAGTTTAGCGGTTATGTGAAGCCGGCATATTGCGTAATGTTGCACCAAGCTTCGGGATGTTGCACGTTGTTGCTCGATGTTGCACCATCTTTCATTATGCTTATTACGCTTACATTTTGAGCCATTATAAGTTTAACTTCGGATGTATCAGAACACTTGCGGTGGGAGTGGAAGATATAGATAAGACGAAACCAACTTTGACACCAACGCCAAGCAACCATTGCGTGAGTTAATATAAATTTGGGTGACTACTTGAGAACATGTTAGAAGAAAGTGAATAATAAAATGGACGGAATGGTACGAAAGTACCCCCTGGCACACAAGTATGCGTTATTCAGCAGCCCTAGGAGCTGGCTATTACATCAACCAATCATTCATTAATCCGAAATCAAAAATTATTACATAAACGAATACTAGAAGAAATAATATAAATCGGCAAACACAAATATCAACCCTCGGCTATCGTACACGGATACAAATACGTAAAGGGAAAGAAATTAAATATTACGAAATCGAAATACTAGGTCTCAGTGAGGTGAGGTGGGAAAAGTAGTGAAGTCAACACAAGCGAACAAGATTACCTGATATTCTCTGAACGAGATGATATACAAAAGAATAAGGGCGTGGGCATATTAACAGCAGCTAAAGCAACGAAAGCAACAAATGGAATGGTAACCAGTTAATAGCAGAGTAATCGTAGCAAGATTTCATTAAGAAAAGCGAAACACAAAACTCAGTGATATGCCCAGACGACGCAGATAAAAGCACCAAGAATGAGCTCTATGTATAACTTACAATCCGCAATAGCATGGCCACACAGAAATGATGGCAAGATCATACAAGAAGATTTCCACACAAAAGTACGCACAAAATATACGGACATCGGCCTGATGGCAGAACAAGGAATCAAATAGAAGAAAATACATTTCTCAGAATAGAATGATGCTGCATCGAAAGAGCTGTAAAGACACTCGGGTCTCAAAATACATTCGAAAACCCAGGAATCCTGGATACGTGATAATACTTATAAGATAATTTAAAAACGCCGACAACTGTAGTTGCAATTGGAAAGAAGGAAGATATGTTTCAGGCGCTAATAACAAAACTATGAATACCCAACTACCAACGGAGTGCAGGGAGTGAAAAATGTCATTAAATGGAGAATAAAAGTCCATCCCCTGGAACGGACAATATACCAGCAGAAATATTCCAAGGAAACATATCCGCAACTATGCAAAAGCAATATCACCAGTAATAAACAAGAAGTATGGAATTCCAGTAAAATACTACGAAAATGAGCGAAGATTTGACGATAATGATTCCCAAGAAAGGTGACCACCGGTGACCTTTAAGAACGCAAAAATAGGCCGGATATATCCCTGCTTAACAAAATCACAAAGAATGATCATCCTGGATGTGTTAACATTCCCGCACCAATTGATATACTACTGGGAGCAGATTATTACACACAGATCATGAAGCCACAGTGCATCAAAGGAAATAAAAACGAACCAGCAGCACAGCTCACGGAATTCGGATGGGTAATTTTAGGAAGAATATCCTAAACCCAACAAGACAACAGAACTAAAATACAACTCACACGTCTCATCGACTGAGATAGATAAACAACTAAAATAAATTTGGGAGTTAGAAGAAATTCATTCCCCACGCATTCTCACAAAGCCAGAAAAGGAGTATGAGGAATTCTTTCGTGACACGCACAAGCGACTGAAAGATTGACGCATCAAAGTCATTTCCAAAGCGAAATTAGATGCTGCACCAATAATCTACCCGTTAAAGGTGCCTTGGCATCCCTCAATCCCTTGTTGGATGAAGATCATGTATTAAGAGTTGGAGGTCGTCTACCGAATAGCTGCTTGACCTACGCAGCCAAATATCCCGTCATATTGCCTCGTAATAGTACGATCAGCTTGATGATAATTGCTCAAGCACATAGCAACACTATGGCATGGTGGCATTACGTATACACTTGGATACACACGCCGAGACTATTGGATCATCAACGGCCGAAATCTGGTACGTCAGTACGTTCATAAATATATTACATGCTTTCGGTACACAGCTGAGACCAGAATACAGTTAATGGGAAACGTCCCTTATCCTCGAGTCAATCAAAGCCGACCATTTCAACATTCAGGAGTTGATTATGCTGGTCCCATTTCGTTACGTATGTCAAAGGGAAGAGGCTGTAAAGCATAAAGGGATACAGATGCGTATTCGTATGCCTTAGCACAAATGCTATACACTTGGAAATCGTAAGTGATCTAACCACTATTGCCTTCATTTCAGCATTCAAAAGAGTCACCTCTCTCCGTGGCAAAATCTCGAACTTATAGAGTGATAATGGCACAACATTTGTTGAAGCATCAGCGGAGCTAAAACGTAACCACGGGAAAGCCATGAAACAACTACAGTCTGATATTACGGAGCATATAGCAAATGACGGAGTTACCTGCCATTTTATTCCACCCTCATCACCTCACTTCGGGGGCCTGTGGGAGGCCGGAGTAAAGTCCGTGAAGTACCATCTGCGGAGAATTATAGGCCAAACCAAATTAACGTACGAAGAAATGAGTACCGTTCTCATACAAATCGAAGGTGCTTTAAATTCACGTCCGCTGTGTCCCATTACAAACGATCCCAACGACCTTGCAATACTTACACGGGTCATTTTTTTGATAGGCGATGTTATCAATTCTGTTCCTGAGCCAACTATGCTCAATTTCAAGGAAAACTACTGCTCCCGATGGCAACTCACGCAAAGAATCTACCAGCATTTTTGGCAACGATGGTCAACAGATTCCCTATCTCGATTGCAACAACGACCAAAATGGATGCAACAGAAAGCTGAAATATAGGTGATATCGTTTTGATAAAGGAAGACAATTTACCACCATCTAAATGGCTCTTGGCACGAATTACGGAAAAACATCCAGGATCCAACGGTACAACTCGAGTCGTCACACTGAAAACGAAGACGAAATACATGCGCCGACCATTAACAAAAATATGTCCACTACCAATTAATACGGCTGATGAATCTATGGATGCCATCGCTGCAGCAAAGCGAGTCGGAGCACTATATCTCCCACCGTTCTTCACCATCCATTAGGTTCGTCACTAGATTAATTGTGTCAACGTTGTTGACAGTGGGCCGGTAATTAAAATAAGGATTAAGTAACGACAAACGACAGGAACACTTAGAAACGTCGACTAATATTTTAGTCGACGTTTCTAATGCTGCGTTTTTTTGAAACAGCTGCTCTAGACCGCGATAAATTATATTTTGATTTTTTAAACAATTCACATATTATTAAAATATTTGTGCTTCGGATTTACTCAATCGAATCCTAAAGAGCTTATACTAAGCCAATATCTTGCATTACATTATAGAATAAAGTTTATTTATGCTTGTTCTCAACAACTCTGAACAACTCTGGATATTATGTAGAGTACAACCGAGTTCATCAAAAAACTTAATAATTGCTGAACTGACGAAACAGGGAAATTGTTTTAGTACACAATTTTTTGATTGTTCCTTACTTCATTTGCAACTGGAAATTTGAAATAATGAAAATGAAATGACTGAATTGTGTTTTTAATAAGAAAAAATGGATATCGTAATGTTTGCTGGTGAAATTAATTAATTAATTTTAATATTGGATAGTATTGTAAACCAAAAATTAAATGTCAAAATAATTGACTTGAAGTTAGTAAAAGTTGTTGTTCTAAATTTTTTTGTCTAAATTTCGCTGTATTTTCCCTATATTTTATCGCGGTCTCGAACACCATATTTCAGAAAAACGCAGCTTAAGTGTTCCTGTCGTTGTATGGCATACTAAGCTCTAAAACAATTGCTTTAATTCGTTTGGATGAACTTATCACTAATAAGCATGTACATGTCTGACAACCGCACGTAAATAACTAATTGATATATCAAAAATATCCATCAATAAAGCTTCACTTACTTCGTGAACAATGATATTCAAAAAAATTATTAAAGATGTGAAAATCATGATCTTCTGTATTCATAAGCACAAAAAATAAATCTTACTGTTTTTTATCTTATGTAAATGTACCATGAAATTATGATCATTAAAGTAAATATTTCTTCTTTTATAAATTACAACAAACAACATCAACAACAATAAATGAACTCAAATACCGAATAAATAAATTCAGAAGCAAACCAATTTTTTGTGGTAAGGTAACGCATATTACATTTAGTAAAATATGGATTAACAACGAACGCTATACCGACCAACCAACATGATGTTTTTGATCCATAAATTATGGTTCATACCCACATTCATTATTTTGTGTTGCATGCAAAAATATTTTTAATGTTCTGTTTGTTACCTTGCGATGATCGCCAATGCGCGCGATTTCGATATGTACATGCACTGTGAGCTGACAATAAAGAAAGGAAGGTAATAAAGATGTAAATCATCGCATGCATATTCCTGTAAAATATGGGACAATGTGCTGAAAAGTGATTGGCAGTTTTAATATTCGTAATAGAAAAAAATTTGGGTGAACACACCTGATTGAGGTTTGCCGAATTATAGATTTGTATGTGCAGCTGTATCGGTATACAACGTCCTAAGTAGTTAATTAGTCGTATATGATTGCAATAATATTTATATTTGGTATAAAGGGCGTTACCACACATGAGATTATGGTCAACCGCATATACAAACAAATCTTGTCCTAAACCCAAAAGCCATATAAGAATATAAATTTACGGTCATTTGTGTACTAATTGCCCGGCGCCATCGCAGCATCATTCCCATAACTCATATACGACAAAATTATTCGGGATCCAACTATGTATCCAGAAGCGATACACAATTCTTACGAATCTCATTAAAATTAATTAGACAAAAATATTTAAATAATCTTACGTATATGGAAAACCGAAGACGAATATATGATAATCAATCAAATCGAGTTGGAAAGATCAATGCATTGTGCGTGTATGTATTACCCAAGAAGAAATGAAACTTCCGTTTATCAACAAAACGATGATGATTATGTCGTCAAGTAGGTAGAAAGATATTTTTAAACCAGAAAACCAACCCCATTAAAATGATATTCATAATTTATGATAACTCTCCCAAGACGGACAAAAAAAAATAAAACCAAAATATTATTTTGAAATATCCACGTAAGTAAAATTAACGATATGACGATAAGAAGAGCACAAAGCCCAGGCTAACCAGCAATAATTTTTGGGATTTAAGCGAAATAACAACCAACAAATGTGGAGCGCGGACCACCGCGCGCAATATTTAATGATTTAATGATTTAAACGTTAGTTAGTAGCAATTACCCTAAATGTATTCAAATTCCTGTGTGTGTGTGTATGTGGGGTATTTTTGTTGTTTGTGCTTTTTTTGAACCCCCGAGCACAATGCACTTGTATTTACACGTTTGCAAGACAGGTATACAACTTAATTAAATCTTTAGTTTTATAGTTACCCATTTATCATTTAAATTTATGTAAATCCGAGAATTTATTTACTTTTGTGTGGTGGTTAGGTGGTGTTGTGTTGTTGTTGTTCCCAATCCAAATCCCAAAACAAATCAATCACATCTACTCGTATAATACAGATACAGATTTGAAGAACGGATTTGGTTATCTTAATTTGAATGTTGAATCCTTTTAGTTTAATTTGAATAAATTGACCAGATGAATTTTAAATTAAGAAATCAAACCCTACCAGCTACTATATAATACGACGATCCCCTACTAATGCTGATATAAAAATAAATTCATTCACGATTTTTTTTTTTTGTTTGTTTATGGCTGCGAGATGAGATTGAAACATCAACAAGACAAAATCGGAAAAAACCAACAAGAGATGATTTAAGACATCATTAGCATGATCCAGGAGATCGGCAATTTATTAAAATAAAATTTCTTGTTCTTGAAGTTTACTTTTGGGTTGATTTGCTTAATAACGTTTTGGGAAGTAAACAAATCATGCGCACAACATCAAGAAAATTCGCTTTTGTATATGGATCAGTTTTTATAAAATAATAGTCGATGTATGAATAAATCGTTCTGGATAAACAACCCAATAAATAAATTGTCTGATCTCACAGACATACAGGACTTAATATAATTTGTACGATGTAAGGTGGTTATATACTCGATACCAGACACGGCGACTGATTGAGATTGAATCTCGTTCAACGACATTCAACGAACGGTGTGAAGTATTTAACATTTATCAAAAGTGTAGCTACACAAATTAACAACTAACAAAAGTGTACACAATAAGATAAAAAGTGTAGCTATACACACAAAAAATATGGCAGGGTTAAATTTTCAATTTTTCTTATTAAAACCCGATCTTTACAAGACAATGAAAACCGATTATACAAATAAAACTAAAAATAATTGGGTTTTATTCATTGAACAATCTAGAACTATACACCCCGGTCTTGTGTATATTTGATGGCCATTTGCACGTGATGCTAGAGATGTCTACTCAAATCTGGTTATACCGGCATTTTGATGATACTTTTCACAATTTTTAGTGATATGCGGTATATTGATGAGACCCCGGAGAATTTTATATCCAATTTAAAACAAAATGCCGGTATAACCAAATTTGCGTAGACATCTCTAGAATTATGTGTTAATGTCCAACAAACGTCCACAAGACTGTACGTACACTTTTCATAATTTGAAGTTGTAAATTCGATAAAAAATTCTCCGAGCGTCGCATCGATATACCGCATATCACTAAAAATTGTCAAAAGAGCGTTGACGCATTCGATGTTTGGGAGCATACAAGTTGATACGTGCGCGTAACTCGATACAATCGACACGGGAATTGATGATATCACGCACAAACAGCGCGGAAGCTACGTCTCGGCGATTGTCTAGACGTTGCAGTTTCAAAAGATTGCATCGATTCTGATAAGGCGGAAGAACGTAGTCCACGGCACGATTGGATGGTAAACGTCGTAGCGCGAACAAAATAAACTGTTTCTGGATACTCTCAATCCTCTCAGAATGACAGTGGTAGGAGGGTGACCAAACAGACGGAGATGCATACTCCAAAATGTCCTTGCAGTTTCGTTTAATGAAGCCAAGCATAATGTACGACTTTGAAATAATGGCATTAACATGTCTGGTAAATGTAGCATCAGATCACACCAAGATCCGAAATGAACTCAACCCGATCAATGGTTTCGTTGAACAGTTGATATTGATAAAAAACTGGCGAGCGGATACGGAAGAAAGAAATGGTATTGCATTTACTCACGTTTAAAGCCAGTAAGTTGTTAATTGACCAGCTGCAAAAGCGGTTTAAGTCGTCTTGTAACATTTCGCAGTGTAACACGCTAGAGACTCGGGCGAAAATGTTTATGTCATCTGCGAAGAGGAGGCAATTGGCAAACTTAAAACATTTTACAAAGTCGATAATAAATAATGAAAATAACAGTGGGCCGATATGGTTACCTTGAGGCACGCCGGATGGCACCCGAAATAATGCGGGAGAAAGAATCCAGACAGACTATAAGCCACTGACATAGCTTTCAATCTCAAAGAACTCAATTTCAAATCCACTTTAATATTGGAACACAGGTATCGAAGCGTAAGAACACGCATTCTGCTAACGGATGTGTTCAACCCGGAAAACCAACAGGCAATAATAAAGAAATGGCACGAGGAAAAATTACCATCGAGCAATAGTTGAAAATCACGAATTCATCAAAAGGGCTCACTATTTCCCTAATGTGAAAGACATCATGACAAAGTGTATCAACCCCTGTGCAGTATGTCTTCAGATCAAATATGACAAGCATACTGGTCTCTTGGATCATACGAACAGCGAATCTTGAAGATGGCGGCATGTATCAATTCAAAATAAAAAAAAAATAAAAAATTTTAAAAGTCTACAGTAACCCCTCAGTCGATTCAGTCGATCTATTTAAATACAATGGAAAATTTGGTAAGCATCAATGGTCTTAATACCATCGTGTGCCAAAAATTTATTTAATTGCAAACGGTTCTTCATCAGAAAAACGAATTGATCAATTTGTTCAAAATTTCGTTGAAACGGATGCCATCCGACAGCCATAGCACACAACACGATAATTGACGAAGTGGCTGTTGTTATTGTTGTACAAAATTTGCAATCTAGAGATATGTGAGACGAGGTGTGTGTAAGTAGAGCGAGGCCATTTACCATTTCAACATCAAAATTAACAGGTAAATGTATCAATTTCAATCATTCTTTCGTTGATTTTCTTACATCAACCCGTTGCTATTACAGGCGTCGGACAATGGGTGATCTACAGTTGTGAAGGTCAAAGGGCAAAATGTTGATATGGACAATCGTTGGATTATGCCATATTCGCAGATATTATCCAAGGCTTTGAGGTTCCATCAAGTCGATCAATTATATATGTAAATATGTCAACAAAGCTGTTTTGGGATCAGATGGATCACTATGTGAGTGAGCAACGAGGTAATTTGGTGCATCATTTCCTTTGCGATTCACAAAATAAACTCTCTACATTTGTACATTTTGCAGTGCATCTAGAAAGCGGCCAACGAGTGTATTTCAATTTTGAATGCAGGGATCGCAGCGGTCAGAGCGACACGGCCACCGTCGACAACATTCATAAGCTCCTTCTCGGCTTGTCAAACAGATGCTATCGCTCCTTCTTTGCTGCATATTGAAATGTCAGGCTACTACACATGGAACGCATCATCGAAATCATTTCAGCGTCGGAAACAAGGAACACCAGGTGAAGGACATCCAAATATATTTGTTTAGACGCTCTGGGTCGCATCTACACTGTGCATTCAAATATCTACTATCTTCCATTGTTGTTGGTGAATGTTCGTGGTCCGACGTCGCTTCAACAATTGAGCACCGTTAATGAGCATCTGTGTCATAATGAGCTCGAATCCGAGCGATTTGTGGATGAAATTTGCATCGTGTGCATCGTCCGAGGATGTTTAGCATCGTGTGTGTCGCTAAACTTCAAATTCAACATTGCAAATGACATGTGTTTATTGATGGCAAATAAAGTGTTGTTGTATTTGGACATGAAACCACCTAATGGTTCAATACACGATGAATTCAACCACGAATTACAAAAAGAACAAGAATGCGACACTGAAACATTACCCGAAGCAGTTCGAACAAATGTTCCTCAATTAAATTAACAACAAAAGACTGCGTACGATATTTGATGGAAGCAGTGAAAAATGGAACGGGTGGCATTTACTTCCTGGATGCTCCCGAAGGGACTGGAAAACGTTCTTAATTTCATTGATTTTGACGTGGATTCGATCACAGCATGAAGTTGCCCTGTCATTGGCTTCATCTGGAATAGCGCGACTTTGTTAGAAGACAGACAAACTGAACATGCAAATCAACGAGATAGCAACTTGCAACATCGCCAAAAACAGTGCAAGTGCGAAGATTCTTCAAAAATGCAAATTGATGGTTTGAGACGAATGCATGATAGCCTACAAGAGGTCACTGCAGGCGCTGGACTAAACGTTGAAAGATCTCCGTGGCAATCAAAATAGTTTTGGTGAAATCATGATTCTGTTATCCGGTAATTTTCGTCCGACGAAGTGTTTTTGCAACACGATCGAACTGTGGATGTGTTTACGAGGCAATTTTTGGCCATTGGTAATGGAGAAATTGCAGTTGACACCTCGACCGGATACATGCTCCCGAAGGGACTGGAAAAACGTTCTTAATTTCATTGATTTTGACGTGGATTTGATCACAGCATAAAGTTGCCCTGTTATTGGCTTCATCTGGAATAGCGCGACTTTGTTAGAAGACAGACAAACTGAACATGCAAATCAACGAGATAGCAACTTGCAACATCGCCAAAAACAGTGCAAGTGCGAAGATTCTTCAAAAATGCAAATTGATGGTTTGAGACGAATGCATGATAGCCTACAAGAGGTCACTGCAGGCGCTGGACTAAACGTTGAAAGATCTCCGTGGCAATCAAAATAGTTTTGGTGAAACCATGATTCTGTTATCCGGTAATTTTCGTCCGACGAAGTGTTTTTGCAACACGATCGAACTGTGGATGTGTTTACGAGGCAATTTTTGGCCATTGGTAATGGAGAAATTGTAGTTGACACCTCGACCGGATACATTACATTGCCCACTGATTTCATTCGACGTGTTTTTCCGAACATAGTGCAAAACTTAAAAAACCATAATTTTCTGATAGTTGGCGGACAGTTGTTTTATTTAAAATCGGTAGACCCAGTTTTCAACCAGGATGAAGTAGTAAACTATCCGAAATGCCCGGATTACCACCTCACGATGAAAGTAGGTTTAGTCATCATCATGTTGCGTAACATCAATCAACCTCGACTGTGCAATGGAACGAGACTGGCTGTGAAAAAGCTTATGAACAATAGAATCGAGATGACGATTATCGAGAGAAAGTACAAAGAAGAGGATGTTTTGATTCGGCGCATCCTAATGGTTCCAACGGACTTGCCACTCGAGTTCAAAAGGCTGCAATTCTGGTATTCGCGATGACCATCAACAAGTTACAAGGTTAGTCATTGGAAGTTTGCAGGATTAACTTGGAGTTTACGTGTTCTGCGTGTGGGCAACTGTATATCGTTGGCGCGTGCTGCCAAGCCATCATTTTTGTTTGCTTATGCGCCGAAAAACAAAACGAAAATCATAGTTTTTGTGTACATTGAATGTTAACCTCACTTCTTTTCCATGTATAAATAAAATACATTGAGAATTCATTTGAATTACGAATGAGTTCATTTAAACACCAAACGAAACTCAAACCGTACAAATCAACTTTAGGTGGTATGAAGTTCACCGGGTCATTTAGTTTAAAAAAAGATTTTTTAGTGTCTAAATTCAGTAATGAAATATGTAATAAAATCTTAATTCGATTTACTAATTGTTAGTTAAGAAAAACTCATTCGCAATAATCGCTTAACTTTAACAAAGTTTTGAACGAGGCAAATCCATCACATGAGTAACCGCTTAAGTCAGTTTTGGTCCATTTTCGTCATTGCCCGGTTTTCAAAATTCGTTTTAAAACTAAATTAGCTATAGTGAAAAATGACATAAACTAACTTAAGCGGTTATGTCTTGTGACCACAGATGTAATATAAATAATCGTGTAATTCTACGAATCCATTAATCATAAGTTCACAAATTTTTCTAGCTGACCTTGCTTTACATGCATAACAAAACAATTACTTATGTGTAATTTAAGATTAGGCCTAGATAATATATAAACAGAAGTAGCACGTAGAATAAAACAAATTTAGAAAACTGTAAGCCGATAGGCGCGCAAAACGTGAACTAGAACATTACTCATAGGAAACGATTATGACGACAAATTAGTACATCGGCATAAACGACACAATGCCCCGGTACATATAGGGTTAATAAACACTACTCTATATAAGTTCTAAATATACATAACAGTATTAACTTTCTTTCATTGATCCTTAACCTTGATCGTAACGCATATACGCGCTTACCATTAACATCGATTATTGATCTGTACATACGATCAAGGTTGACTGAATGACAATTTGAATGACGATTTTGTTACAAGTAAACAACAAACGGTAGAATTGTTGGTAGCAACATAATATACGTGAATATTTTTGTGACACAATGTGGGAAGTGCCGATAAAATATCGATCAATATATATTGACATTCTTGGTGCTCGTTCATATTAAACGCATGATCGTTTTTGATATGATCACGCTTGCCGACTTTGTTTGTTTGTCATTTATACATGAAATAATCATATCGCGTTTTTTGTTGTAATTCCGTCATAGGCACGATTCTATGTTGATTTTTGGGAGAGGGCACCTATTTAAAACGCCATGACATACGATGGTCGACTGTAGTTGATCTTAAAATTTTTGTTAATTTATATCGACTTGGATATTACGAGTTTATAATGAATATTCTATTGTGTTTTGTGTTAATAAAGTGTATCGCGGCTACAGTTCACCTGGATGCAAAGTATAATTGGAATCAAATGGATTATGAATACCCGAATAATCGCGCACGGCAACGAGCTTTGGATCGCGGTGAATTACAACCTGAGAATCTACTACCGATGGGCATCGCGAAATTTCGCGAAAAACTTTTTATCACTATACCCAGATGGCGGGATGGTGTTGCAGCAACTCTAACCTATATTGATACTGATAAAACACCATTCGGATCACCAAAACTAATTCCGTATCCCAGTTGGTCGGGTAATCGATTTGGTGACTGTGAAAATGGGTTACAATATGTGCTTCGGATTAAAGTAGACAAGTGCAATCGATTGTGGGTATTTGATGCAGGTTATTCCGGAAATTTCACCCATAGAAACCAAGTTTGTCTTCCATCTGTCATAATTTATGATTTAGATCGGAATGTGCGCATTCGAAAGTACCCTTTAAAAGTAAACGACATGTTAAACACATCAATTATAGCAAATATTGAAGTGGATATCGGACGAAATTGTGACGACACCTACGCATATTTAGCTGATCCGACGGCGTTTGGATTAGTCGTTTATTCGCTAGAAAAAAATCAATCTTGGCGATTTGATCAGCCATACTTCTCTCCGGATCCACTGCAGGCTGATTTTACTATAGATAGTTTGAATTTCAGGTGGCAGGTTGGAATAGTCGGATTGTCCCTATCCGAAATGAAACCGGATGGATATCGTATTTTATTCTTCAACCCGGTTACAAGCAACCGTTTATTTAATGTGTCGACGCGAGTACTGAGAGATGAAACACGAGTATCAAATAGTTATCGCGATTTTAACGTTATGAATGAGCGTGGACCAAATAGGCGTGTTGTATCTCAAGCCATTGATGAATTTAGTAGTGTACTGCTGTTCACGTTAGTCGATCAAAACGCGGTGGGATGTTGGAACACAAAAAATCCTTACACACCTGAAAATCTAGATGTTGTGGATTATGATAATGTAACGTTGGTTTTTCCGTGTGATTTGCAACTTGACGAACACCGTAATGTTTGGGTCATTTCAAATCGGATGACTTCATTCTTTATCTCCAAACTAAACTACAGTGAGACCAATTTTCGAATTTTTACGTCACCGGTTGACCAGATTGTTAAGGCCAGTCGATGTGATGCACCCAGAAGAACTTGGCCGATAACAAAATATCAACATTTTGGTATTGGGTTTGAATCGGGAGAGACGGATGATGATTTTTTTAGATCGCTATGGAATCGTAATTAATAAAATTTAATTTTTTTTAAATAAAATGTTGGTGGTTAGCAGGTAGCGAGTAATGAAAAATTTTGAGTTTTTTCTTGTTTTTTTAAAGAGTGTGAGAACTTTAAAAATAAAAAAAATAAAAATTATTAATTTTATTCAAAAAGTTAGTTTTATTTAAAATTTAATTTTATGCCATTAATGTTTAAATATGATTTCGGACAAGATCAGTCCAAATTTTCAAAACTTTCGTTCAATGTTGACTTCGAGATTGCCAATTGTTAAGGGTTTGTTAATGTACACCAAATACTTAACATAGCTCCACACAAAATAACCCAGCGGTGATAAATCAGACGATTTTGGAGGGCAATTTACAGGTTCAAATTTGTTTTAAACAAGCCGATGGATTGGGTATGTATATGAAAATTTTGACATCCACGTCATTTTTCGACGTTCAGATCAAACCCATGAATTAAAAAAATATGGATTAAAATAACTGCTAAATGGACAATAATTTTTCCAAAATATCACATTTAACGTGTAATTCTGTGCTGGCTAAATTTATATTGTTACGATCTCGTCTATTAGTTTGATGGGCAGTTAATTCAGCATGGGCGAGACATTTATTCAACAAAAATTACTCATTTAAGGTTTAGAACATAACATTATTTTTTGTGAGATTAGTGACATCTAGGTTAAAGTAGTGACGTTAGAAGTAGTTTTATTAACGTATAGTTGGCACGAAAAAACCCTTTTAATATAAATATTTGCGTCCTCGCTTAATTAAAAAAGCCTTTCAGCCCAAAAAATAACACAAAATAACAGAAAATTAGAATCCATCCCGAAAAAATATATATAAAAGTTTGATATTCTAATTTACAAACAAAGTATGTAGCATGAGATGTACCTGTAGCATGTAGATGAGAACTTTCAAGTTTCGACAAATGTATCTCAGTTTTAATAGGCCTATAGATATCAGAAATGTGGCATATGCTTAATAAGACTAGCAGTAAAACGCATCCGCAAGGCCATTGCCATACGATAGGGATAAGGTACAGGTAATTACAGGTTTGTTGAATAGCGGATTATACTAGTCTAGAACAGAAACGAGAATATTATTTCTGTATAGATCCAGGCGAGTCTGGATTAGTCGATCGGTGTGTAAATACGAGTGCAACGAATACAAGAATTTCTATGACGATATTCACAATCTAGTGATACGAACCGGACCTCTTAACAGGGCAAATTCGTAACAATTGGTGACACTGGTGGGATTGTGAATATTATAAGATGGGTGTTAAGGAATTGTCAGTCTCGGAGTTAAATTTCCAGGAACCAAGGATTAGACCCATATAACTAAGAGTTCGAAGAAGTAATAGAGAAAAAACTACACGATAAATGTGTGATGGTGGACGTAGTTCCCGGGTCTCTTGGAATTTTCAATATCACACAATTATTGGCTGCTATAACTCAACAAAGTAAACAAATTATGTAAAAAATCAATCAAAATTTTGATGAACTAAGTAAAAAAGGCAACAAATAATGCAAGTTTTAAAACTATAAATGTAAAGAAAGAATCGAGAAGAAACTGGATCACATAGTAGACATACTATTTGGCAATAATCGACTGTTGGTAATAAGGCGGAACCGGATTATGAAGATCATGGAGTGGGTCCCATTGGTTGGGAGGAATCTTTGAACTTTAAGAAATTGAGTGTTGGCGAGGAAAGAGCAAATATGGAGAATCGGCCAGCCAGATCAAGAATCAGCAAAGTTGTGTGTACCTGGTAGCGGTAGGGAAAGCTTCGACGATCTTGGCGCATGGATTTAATGCGTGAAGAAGAACAACAATAACCCGGGGTTGTGTAACAAATTTGAAGGTAGTGGTATTGCTTTAGTTAAAGGTGGTGAGGTGTCTGAGTAAATTAAACTCGGATTGACAAGTATGTCTTACAGAAATATGAGAAAATCGTTGCAGGTGCGGCGATGCTCTCGGGTGACGCCGGAGAGGAATTACAGCAGTTTATTTTGGACGGGATAGGGAAACAAAACTTGGACGAATGCTGGCTAGATCGATGTCCTCTTGGAACGGATGCAGTTCTGTTGGACAGAATATTGATGCATCTAGAGGCGATACTGGACAAGGCGCTTGGAAATTCACACATACACACGTATGTGTTATGCAACGGCCCGGAACAAAAAGAACAAAATTGCTTTAAAACAAAGGAGAATACCGATAGTAGAGAAATATGTGGAACATATATCAAAATTGTGTAATAGGGACTGGCGCAGAGCAGTAACATGCAAAATCCGTGTGGTCGCTAAAATTCGAGTGGGATAGGCAATTGGGGCATTGACTGTTTGCAAAGATGCGTGGCGTGCCAGCAGTGATGGAGTGGATTGTCGTCAATGATTGGGTTGAGATGGAGTGGGCCATAGAGAGTGGCTGCAACGATGACAGGTTGGGAAGCAAGGACGAAAGTGGAGTTGAATTGGTTTGCATTACTTGATCTAACCTACAGAGGCAGCTGTTTAGTTCCTATTCGAATCTGGCTAGGCGGCGGTTAAGGTTACGGACTAACATATTTTATTGAAAGGCAATTCAGCATGGGCGAGTACGGTTTACAACTTTACAAACAATTTTTTGTGAGGTTAGTGACATCTAGGTTAAAGTAGTCGCGTTAGAGTAAGTTTTATTACAGGTTTCTATACAACAAACATTACATTGATGGATTACAGTTGTCTAGAACAGAACCGAGATTATTATTTCTGTATAGATTCAGGAGAGTCTGGAATAGTCAATCGGTGTATATATACGAGTGCAATGAACACAATAAGTCAACATTAGTGAGTCATTCCGGAGATATAAAATAAAAGCGTAGTCCCCAAAACTGTGGTGGGGCCGGAGGAATATGGTGCTAATTTATTTGGTTCAAAGTACAAAATTCTGAAATGACATTTCCAATCATTCATTTTTGAGTTATTGAATTGATATATCTCCTTAAGTCTTTATTATCTTCATTATGAAAACCATTTCAATGCTGCAAGGAAGGCATCGGTCGTCAACTCAGTAACTGCTTCAATATGAACGGTGTTGGTCATGATACATACAAAAACTGAGTTATAACCCATAACCAGTTTCGCTCCACGATCTCTTTTGCTGGTTAGAAGAATAGGCCCCAAATGATCTATACCACAGTTGGAAACTGGCCTCGCAGGTTATATTCAAACAGTTGATAGACTACCCAAAAGCCATTCATAAATGTTTTTTATTGTAAAAAGAAATAATCATCCTACCCGCCGGATGTGGAATCGCAGCAGGCCATTTGTATCTTGAAACGGCGTTAGTGTGGAAAGTTTATGATGTTTTGATAACATCTGACCTCTCTCTAACGTTTTTATTTCGTTTGGGTATTCTTTGCAAAGTACACATTTTATATTTCTGTGGCCTGATTTATCTCTCTCAGATTTAACGCCGCTGTCAGACGAAATCTCGGCCATAAATGTTCTGGTTGAATTAGTCATGGTGGCAAGGCACTCCTCGAAGCATAGTCTGCTGGATTTCAATCTGTCTTTGCATGATTCTAATCATCGCTGAATCTCTGATACACGACTGGCTACGAATGTTTTCCACTGGGTTGCATGATCGGATAACCAATCTAAAACTATAGTGAAATCTGTTCATCTGTACACTGACACATCATCGGATACGGTTGTCCTTACTTTATTTAATAATTTTGGCAGAAAATGGGAGCGATATCTGCTTTACAGGTGCAATATCTGTTTTAGAGGGAACAAGTTGTACAGCTAAATATACACTTTCACTCGATCGCGTAACAAAAACCATGAAGCTCCCTTTCTTGTACACATATCGCTTTATTTTAAACTGCTCGAATGGTAGAACTTCTGTATTGAGCTGCATCGTCCAATTTTAGCCAATATTATCGATGGAGAGTGTAATCTAACAGGATCAAAAACTTTGGATGCGTTAGATTTTAAGGATCGCTTGGTTGGGATGATTTCCTCTTGAAGATTAACTTTAAATGACAACACAACCTTTGAATTAAATTGAAGTCCTAGTACTTTAGTGGTCGAATTATTTTCCTCGTACGGAACCATCGATTTGTGTTTGTCTTGGGGCTGACCCAGTAGTTCAGAAGAGTTAGAATTCCATTTTCTCAAGGTGAAACATTTTAGGAAAATAATATTTTGGTTAATTGTTCTTTCAGATATTTGGCTTCCTCTAAAGTGCAGCTGTTGATGTCACCGAATCGCTAAGAGCGCTGAACTTGTCATCCCAAAAGTAACAGTGGTTAATTTGTAATGCTTCAACGGTTCTCAAATCTACTACTGCTACTAAAACTTGACGATACATCTCTTCAATATCGGCCGTAAGTGCAAAGTGATTTCCACTGGTTGCTCTACTGGATCCATCTAAAACGACACACAACTTTGTTGTGGAACTGTCCATTTTGAAAACGGCATGATGCGGAAAATAGTAGCAATTTTCGATTTCGTCACCAGTAGTTGTGTTTGGTATCTATTTTACATAACCCAAGTTGATGTACTCACGAATCAAATGATTTTCATGTATTCAGTTTTTAAGAAAGCATCTCGGTTTAATTTTTGCTCGGTTTAGTTCCCTAAACCTAGAGAAGAAGTTTTAAATGATAGCTTTGCTATCAATTTTCTATTGGCGTGTCTCTGAAATTTTGTTTTAAAATCCTTTCCGCAGTCGCTTTCTTCTATGGACCATATGGAATCTCTTTCATTTCACAAAAATGTTTAAGGGTTTCGTCCACATTTAAATATACTCACTTCATTTTCTGGTAGCTTTTCGAGACATGATCCAACCACATATCGAATTTTGAGCGACCAACTTGTTTTCTAAGATCGGCTCCAATTACAATATCTACTCTGGAAATATGGTTCTGCCAATTTTATGGTTTTGATTTGCTTGAGATTTACCTTGCACGATGGAAGACAGCTAATTATTTTGCGAAGAGTGTGAACGTCAATTTGTATTGTTTTTTACATGGTAATGCAAGTCATTGGGTACACGGTTCGAAGATAAAAGACGCCAGCGCTCCAGAATCGAATAAAACTCGGCATCTAGAACTATTATAACAGCTGTCGGTAGTAGTGCCGTAAATTGTTTGAGAGTAGTGGCATGAGCAATGCTCATGTTGTCAGAGTTGGTTTTTCAGCTTCATTGTTCAGCATTGAAGTATTTGTTAACGACTTATGCATATCCTGATGTATGGGCTTGAATGGTTCCTCGCCCGGCATTTCTTCTATCATCCACGGAAAGAAGTAGAAAGAGTTCGCAATTCCTTAGGAAATGATGTTCACCACGCAACTTACTGGTTCCATACCTACATCCATTGCTTTCAAATTCGAGTGTGTAGTTGTTTGATGTGCAACTCTAACGTGTCATTCGGTTTAATTAAAAAATCGAAGAAACCAGTTATGGCGGGAAATTCAATCTCATAACTGTGCTGAGCCCAATCATGTTTTGTTACTTGATCCAATTTATTCACCATAATATGAATTAACCACGGATCGAGTGATTCAGTTTAGTCAGTTAAAACCTTTAACCCTCGTAATGCCTCGTCGAAAACACCCGGAAGCTTATTTGATCGTAGGTTGCTTCATAAATTGTTTCAATCACATGTTTCCGTTTGTCGTATTGCTATATTCCAAGCTTCATCGTAATTTGCTTTAGTTATCGTGATACTGCAACGCTGCTAATTAACGCCTCTAATAAATCACGAAAGAAAGCAAACTCACTATAATTCACGGAAAATGTTGGTATACATTTATCGGAATCAATCTTTAGATTTAAGGATCGTTGGTTGGTCACAAGCCACAATTTTATTTAAGCCGTAATCGAGATTTCCAGGGTGCACATCCTCATCCAATATCATTATGGCTTGCATTAATTTTCCTTTGATTGCAAAATAACGGGTTATCCAATTCGAGGTTGATAAAGTAGAAATCTGTATACCGACATCTGTCAAAGATAAACGTCAAGTACGCTGTCATTTATTTAGTTGACATTCTGCCATTTAAGAATATGGAGCATTTAACAATCGACCAACGCGTTAAAATTATTAAATCTTATTATAAAAATAGTGATTCTGCCGTATCCACATTTCGCGCTTTACGAGCAGATTATGGTCGTCATAATCGTCCTACAAAGCAAACCATATTGAATACAGTGAATAAATTTGAACAAACTGGATCTGTTACTGATATTGTAAGGTCTGTGCATCATCGAAACATTCGCAATGCTGAAAATATCGCTTCTGTAGCTGAAAGTGTGGAAGAAGATCCAAATTTGTCAATTCCTCGTCGAGCTCAACATTTAGGCCTATCTTATGGCTCATTATGGCGCATTTTGCATCTTCATCCGTATAAAGTCCATTTGACACAAGAGCTAAAGCTTGCTGACCATGGACAACGAAGAACATACGCAAATTGGGTGTTGGAAAAACAGGCCGTCGATGCTGATTTTTCGAACAAAATTTTCTTCAGTGATGAAGCTCATTTTTCGCTTGGTGGATACGTTAATAAGCAAAACTGTAGAATTTGGGGCTCAGAAAATCCACAATTGATTGTAGAGAAGCCATTACACCCGGAAAAAGTCACTGTTTGGCGCATTGTGGTCTGGTGGTGTGATTGGGCCGTATTTTTTTGAGAACAACCATGGACGAACCGTTACCGTCAATTCTGAGCGCTATGGCCGCATGTTAACCGATTATTTTTTTACGAAAATCGAAGATTATGATCTTGACCATATGTGGTTCAAGCAGGATGGAGCAACCAGTCACGTAACACGAGCAAATCGAGATCTTTTGCAAGAGAAATTTCCTGGACGTTTGATTTCGCGATTGGCTAATGTCAATTGGCCTCCAAGATCCTGTGATTTAACGCCTTTGGATTTCTTTTTGTGGGGCTACGCGAAAGATCGTGTTTACGCAAACAATCCTCAAACTCTTGACGAATTGAAAACTAATATTCGTAAGGTAATGGCCGAGATACCGCCCGAAATGTGCCGAAAAGTCATTGAAAATTACCGCAAAAGAATCAAGGCCTGTAAGAAGTCCCGTGGAGGACATTTGAATGATATCTTGTTTAACTAAAAATGGCAAGGATCAATCTGTAAAATGAAATAAAAATTACAATACATTCCGAATATTTTGTGTGTTTTTTTTAAGTTTACTTTATCAAGCTTGAATTGGATAACCTTTTTGGTCTCGATGATATCTTGTAGCGCAACATTTGCTACGAGTTGCGCTACAAGCCATTATCGAGACCAAATAATTTGCAACGAAAGGAAAATTATTGCAAGCCGAGATGATATTGGATATAGATGTGTACACTGCAAATCTCGATTACAGCTTTAATGAACGGGTGGCCAACAAACGATCCTTTTTGAATGAAGTAACAGTTTTATAGCTAAAGGCTGTTTCTGATATTCGATTGCCCTAAAAATAGTCGTTTTTAGTACAGTAAAGAGGACTGGAAAAATATTTATTCCAAATTTATCATTCGCTTATCGAATTGGTACAAGTAAAACGGTAGAAGTGGTCATATTTTTCCTCAAATTGTGTGTGACATAACATCAAGGGTGCAGAAGCTACGGGTTAAATTTGAATATCAAACTTAACTAAGCATTGACAAGTTGGATATGGTGAACTTTGTCCAATTATCAAAACTTATTGCATCTCTAAAACACCAAGTTTCCACGCAAATAAAATTGTTATACGTGCGCGACTCATAAATTAGTTATTTTTCCTAATCACTACGCCATCTTTATAAAACATTTAAAAACTTCGCTGTATTCGCTATTTATTTTTTTGTATCTTTACTAGTTCAATCAAACATATAGTTTAAACTATTCCCCGCTAGATGTAGACACAATTAAAATCAAATAAATTTTATTATAATTTGTTATTTTTAACTAAATTTGATCGTTCGCTTGATTTGACACTACATGGAAATGCACCAAGTAAAACAATGAACGGAATATTGAAATTTTACTTATCGTCTATTTGACTGATCTGCCAATATAACGATCATACGCAAATTTATTAGTTCTCATTGAATTTGGTCCGAGGCCATGAAGGTCGTCGAGTACAATTTTACTCAGCAGTCGGATAACATCATTCTTGATATATACAGAAGTACAAATTTCGTCGACATTTTTTTTGTCAAGTCATTGCATGAAGAACTTGTTTTTATATAAATTACGCTAATTAAATGATCATTGAAGTTGATAGATTTTGTTACAGTTTTTTTATTCGTATATATCGATCGTTCGACACGCCTGATTAGTATACAAAGTATGAACCGGGCGATCATACAAATTCAGCAATTGTCTACCAGTTTGGTTAGGAGTCAAATAATAAATTGTTATTTTCAGTGTCAAGTTTAAGTGTCTCTTGACCATATGTGAGAAGTTTCCGAGTAATTTACCATTAATATTTCCTGCATTTGTGTTATGATCGGATAATAAATCGGATATTTGTTTGTGACCCCTGTGATTTTTGTCATCCGTATATAATTTTATTGTTACGTTTTAGTTGTGTTTTAAGAGGGAACGTATCTTTAAAAGGCCGTGACATACTATGCGCGGCAACAGTCGATCATTAGATTTGTGGTAAAACGTATCGTTTTGTGTAAATCATGCGGTAATATGAATATACTGCGATTGTTATTTTTGTATTTGGTGTTTATAAAGTGCATCGAGGGTACGATTCGGCTTGATGAAAAATATTTTTGGAAACAGTTGGATTATGAGTACCCGAGTGAATACGCGCGACAACAGGCGCTTGATAGTGGTGAACTTGAACCTGAGAATTTACTTCCGTTAGGTATTGAACATTTTCGTGAGAAATTGTTTGTTACCATACCTCGATGGCGGGACGGTGTACCAGCAACTCTTACCTATATTGACACGGATAAAACCCAATCTGGATCACCAAAATTAATTCCATACCCTAGCTGGGCAAGCAATCGATTTGGTGACTGCAAAACTGGGTTACAATCGGTGCATCGGATTAAAGTGGATAAGTGCAACCGATTATGGGTTTTTGATGCTGGCCATTTTGGAATTGGTAAGACCAAGAAACAAGTGTGTCCACCGACAATAAACGTTTTTGATTTGGATACGGATGTGCGTATTCGACGGTATGCACTAAATGAGGATGATACTCGAGCAGCGACGTTTATATCAAGCATTGCGGTTGACATCGGACGAAATTGTGACGACACATTCGCTTATCTTACGGATCAGTTGGCATACGGATTAATCGTATTCTCGTTGGAAAAGAACCAATCATGGCGATTTGATCACACCTTCTTTTTCCCGGATCCATTGCGAGCAGATTTTAAAATAGCCGGAATAAATTTTAACTGGCCAGATGGAGTGCTCAGCATGGCACTATCGGAAAAAAAATCAGATGGATATCGAACTTTATACTTTAGTCCGCTATCAAGTTATCGCGAGTTTAATGTGTCGACACGAGTACTTCGAGATCAATCACGTGTAGCCGATAGTTATTATGATATGTATGCAATGGAAGAGCGCGGTCGAAATGGTCATGTAGTATCCCGAGTCATCGATGAATTTAGTGGTGTAATGCTCTTCAATTTAATCGATCAGAATGCAATTGGATGTTGGCACACCTCAAATCCGTACACGCAGGAAAATCATGACCTAGTCGATTATGACGATGTAAATTTAATATTTCCGAGCGACATAAAAATCGACGAGAATCGAAATGTTTGGGTCATTTCAAACCGAATGCCGACATTTCTACTCTCTAAATTAAATCAACGTGACATTAATTTCCGTATTTTTTCCGCACCACTGGACGAGCTGGTCAAGGGTACTCGGTGTCATATGCAAACAGTAGCGCCGATTAATACACATTTTGCGTATGATTTCCCACGATTTAAACCCGCTGCTGATCCGTTTACCGTTCGTACAGATCGCCCATTGTTAAAATCGATTTTGAACGATCGACCATTGCGAATCGGTTTCGATTCGCAGCTATCGAATGAAAATTTTTTCCGTTCAACATATCCAGACTGGTGGACCAAATCGTTATGGGGTCGAAATTAATTTATAAAATATTTCATGTGTAATAAAAGTTTTGATATTTTCATATAAAATAATAACTTTTTATTTATTTATTCTTCCACCTGGTGGTAAATAGCGGTTCTAATTTGTTTCTTAGCTAACCCGATCTATTACATTTTTCACGGTTCGAAATCGATTGAATCTATAAATAATTCAATTAACTCTTAATTACTTTGTTTGGATTGAAGATTAGACGTAGTTAAACGCTTGATTGGCCATTTTGAACAATTTTATGTAATCCGATAAAATAGCGATGAATTGCTGTAATTTATTCGTTTTGTGTGACGGATTAGTTCAGGTTGGTAAACACAACATTAAATGTTAAATGTTAAATGAAATAGTGGTGACATGGCATCCGCGAATTGCAGTATAATAAAATGACTAATCGTTGATAATTTCATGTCTTAAAAAAATTGGTCCGCCCGCATTGACTATATGTCCTGTTTGGACGAATCTGTACGTTTCAGCTGCTTCGTGATATCGCTTTTCACCATTGAGCAACTGCTCATACTACCACGTAGCAGAAGAACTCCAGTTTTCCACAAGGCATTATACCTGAAGAGTGAAAAATAAATATATCCGTCTGCCACAGAGAAAGGCAAATCATTCGAGCAATATCTAGAATAGTTTTGCTCAACACCAGCTATAGTATTTAACGGTGTACCCGGATACCTAACGAACTCCATATTAAAGCTTATCTATTTGTTACGAATCTCTTCACAAATGCGTAAGCCTTTTTCGGCTGCTCGTGGGATGCAAACAAAATAAATAAAAATCAAGAGTCAATTTAACACAAGGCCTGATCCCCAAGGCGCGATAAAAATCCGCTGCGGTTAAAGCAATGCTCGAAAAGCTAAACATTTTCAGAATAAGCGTATTGTATTTCGACTGTTAGCTCTCTGTTCAAGAGGTTGTAAAAACCCAGGTTGTAGGTAACTGACAATAAGCCCTTCAATATGATGCTCAATGTACATCTAGTTGCGACGACAATCGATAGGGCTCGACGGTAGTTTATTGTATGCAAAATGGAGTACAATTGGTTAGGTTGTAACCAGCTACACCAAGTAAAGTTAAACTACCTATCTTAAAAAAGGCTATAGACATATTAAAACCTTCCGGAATTATAGGGAGTTCACTAAAGGGTATTAAATTCATATCACACAATCTGGGGAAGTAAGGGCATGAAAGGAAGAGAATTTTATTTTAGTGAACGTTTAGAATCAGTAATTGGCAAGAAGTTTTAAATGTTACACTGGCTTTTGATTTTATAAAAGAATAAGTAAATGTAAGGAACTCGGAAGTTTCCGACGATCATTCCATTTCTGATAATTTCTAATTCCAATGTGAAAGTCAAAAATAAATATAGAGATGCCTCCGACTACGCTCTTAGATCACTGTCCTTTGAGAAGAGATCAGAACCGACATTCTCACCAAAGAAGACTGGGTAAGAAAACCTTTTTTGAATCCTGGAGGTGTTAACTTCTGAAGTGCTAGCTAACCTTGATGGTGCAAAAATGGATGGTAATCAATTGAAGTACGCTACTATTGTAACTTGTTCCGGAATTAATGGAGATAAGAAGGGCCTTAAACTAGTTGAGGTATAATGTAATTTCTGGAAGGGATGTCCGCATTTTTATTGGCTGTTGGCTCTGGTTATAAGTTCCTTACCTCAAAAGGAGCCTAGAATTGTCCACAGTCTATAAAGGAAATGGCAGACTAGTTCAAAACCCACTCGATGTAGAGGCTAGGGCATTTTAATATCACGGGGAATCTAAAGGCGAATGAGCTCGCTGGTTGAGGTTATCCAACCTCATCCCTCCTACCATAGCAGACGTTGAAATACCATTCGCTACGTGCAATCTAGTGCTTCAGGAGAAACCCTTCGAGATTAACGAACGAGCTCCTGTCCCTTCCGGTGGACCAATTTCAGGCAAAATTTACTGAGATCTAGCAATTTGTCGAATTAATTGTTAAAAAACAGTTTTTTCATCATTTTTCATTCATTTTCGGAAAAATGATCCGGATCGGTATTGTTGCAAACTTAATTTAGAATATTTTAGCTCATAATTGTTTTTATCGTAAATGATATACTTGAAATACTATGTATTTTGTCACCTGTTCTTCCAAAAACGTCATTTCCGCTGTAATCTCCCAATTTCTGAAAAAAACATTGGGATTTCCAAATTGATGAGGAAAGAGACATCTTTTATTAAATAGCACAACTTTATAAAATAAGGTCGAACTGGTTTCACCGCTTACTAAGTCAAATTAATTCGTTTACCAAATTTGTATTGAATCTGAGGATTGTTTTGCAGTTTTAATATTTAACCGTGCCTAAATTATTATCTAAAAGGTATTTTGGTCAAGAATTCGATTGATGTGTTTTGTTTGCTTACTTAATTCTACAGAGGCCGATCAAAATCGAAAATTATATACATTCAATTCAATAGAAAATCAGTACAATATTATTATTCAAATAGATCGTACAATTATATTGCATAATATCTCAATTTTAAGATCTAAGTGATTGCAGGGTAAACATAAAATGTTACAAAAAAATTTAATCCACATGTCAATCTATACTAATTGGTAAAATGATCATATTGTAATGGTTGAGAATAATAAAATACGATCGATATCAGTTAATTCGTGTTCCTGTAAGCAAAACACAGTACGATCGAATAAGCGCGCGGTCTTGGTTAGTTGTTGCTTTCTTATAACTAATTGTCGATTGAGATTATCTGCACGTGTATGAAATGTGATCTATGATATCGCGATTTTTTTCGGTGGTCATTGATACTCGTACGTTATGATCTTCCCAACTAGAGTTCTAGTAATCATAAAAAATAACATAAAACCAAAATTGTATACTTAACATATAATTATCGTTTATTTCCAAAATGTATGGCCAAAATTGGTTGAAATTGATTTAGATGATCTTTGGTTTCATCAAAACGGTACCACGTGTCACACAAATTGTGAAACACTTGGCTTATTGGCAATCATGTTCGATGATCGCATAATTTCAAGAAATTCTTGTATCAATTGACCACCAAGATCATCCGATTTGACACCGTTCGATTATTTCCTTTGGGGTTTTTTGAAAATTCAAGTGTATAGCAATGATCCATACATCAAGTGTATAGCAATGATTCTATTCCATACATAAATGGCATAGAATCAACTTTAATTTTTATAAAAAACATTTTATTTTGTGTGTAGGAATACATTATGCTCTCTATTATACCATAAAAAATACTAACAGATGGGACACCCTTTATATGTATAATAAATTACAACTGTAATCAACATTTAGGCTACTAAAATACAGGGTGTCCGCCGGGAAGGAATACTACTTTGTTTTGCCGCCATTTAGGCGAATACTAGTATTGACAGTTCATACTTGACAGTCGTGAAGTAGACACGTGGCAAATTCTTCCACAAGACCATTTACGCCGCCGTACATATGCCAATAGGATGTTACAGCTCGCTCATGACAACCCCGATTTTCATGAAAGAATCATAATGAGTGATGAGGCACATTTTCATTTAAATGGATATGTGAATAAACAGAATAGTCGGTTCTGGGCAATGGAAAACCCTCACATTATTCATCAGTCACCTTTACATCCATTAAAAGTGACAGTCTGGTGTGCAATTTGTTCAGGAGGAATCATTGGTCGTTACTTCTTTGAAAATGAAAACGGCGTAACGGTAACTGTGAATGGGGAGCGATATCGTGATATGATTGAAAACTTTTTAACGCCACAACTGCATACTTTGGGCTTGATTAACATGTGGTATCAACAAGACGGTGCCACATCGCATACAGCCAGGATTACAATGAAATTACTTTGAGAACTCTTTCCACAACAAGTTATATAAAAAAATGGTGATGTTGATTGGCCTCCACGGTCGCCTGATTTGACTGCTCCGGACTTCATTTGTGGGGATATCTAAAAAGCAAGGCTTATGCAAACAAACCAGAAACGCTTGAGCAACTCAAACAAAATATTCGTGATGAAATTAATGAAATACCGCGTGAAATGTGTGAGAATGTAAAGAAAAATGTGCTCAAAAGGGCTTATTTGTGAGGCTAACAGAGGCGGACATTTATCTGATATTGTATGCCATACATAATTGCCGACATTAAATAAAACATTTATCAATATAAGATCCATTCTCTTTCATTTAATCAAAAATCATAAACAAACAAAGTAGTATACCTTCCCGGCGGACACCCTGTAGTTTGTAACCAAAGCAACCAACACGAATAAAAATGATAACTAGTCTGTCTTGTTTTATGTAACGTGCTTGTGTTCGAATATTTGTAACTTGCTTAAAGATTTCTCTGAAGTGATTGAAATACTTAATCATTAGGAATTTATCAGGAAATACAGGTGATTACTAACTACTTATAATCAAATTTTCTACATAACATTTTCATGCACAAAAGTTATTCTTGATAAGATTAAACTTTTGGTGAGACACAGCATAAATCAATGAACCAAGACGAAGATCCGATTGCGAGAAAACGGCGATAGCCTAACGCACGAAAGGCGAGATGGTTGGCAAAGCAAAGACAAGCGTCTTTAGCGAACATTCGTGAAAAGAACGCAGAATCTGATCGTCTGCGTGTTCGACAAGAGTCGCACTATTAATGCGTCTTCTCATTCGAGGTATGCCGATAGTAAAACATCCGACCGTGCATCAGCATCAGTCCGTCGCGCATGAAACTCGACTTCGCAGCAACGGTGTATTAAGGCGAAACCAGAAGAAGAGTTGACAGTTCATCGCACGGGAAACGTAGCTTCTCGTCTTTTGGCTTAAGCACGCCAAATTGAAGAACATAAGTGTGGTCACTTTAATGGCAAATTTTGAAAAGGTAAGCTTATGATGCCTAAAACGAGGGATGTACACGGTAACTAACTCAATTATCCAGGGTTCTTTGAAAAGCTACTCTCAGGTGTGAAACAGCCTCATTGTACACACTTTCATTTGCTTCGATGGGTGTGAAAATTATCGATTTCATCGAATCATCGCAATTCGCATTTGGAACCACTCAACAATCAGGCGCCGCAATATCCACAATTATTTGTCATTGATAGCACTCAATCATATTCTCAAACGTGATATTCTTCACGAACTGGATCGTTTCTTTCGTGACTGGCTCCAAGCTATCAATTAATGAGAAATATAGAGGCACAAGATCCATCGACCTCAAATAAAGTGGCTATAACATCTATAAACGTACCTCCTTTCCAGAAAATGCTACTCGACTGATATGAATGTAGGCAATGTGATGGCAATGTGAATGTTATCCAGGGGCTGTCTTTAATCGAGTGCGAAACAAAGACGCCATGCTTCAATTTAATGCTGCAGTAACAACTATTCCAGACGCTTTCAATTTGATTATCAGTTTTAGCAAGCTGACATAATAATGGTTAGTTGACTCATATCTATAAGTTAAAGCCAACAACGACAATTACATCCGCCAACATCAGCAACATTTGACAGCTGAGCAATATATAGGACTCGCTGATCACATGGAGATGGAGAGCATGGGTCAAAACGAGAACTTGGCCATCGTTGTTTCGATTATCATCCCATCAAGCTTCGAAGGATCGCCACGTAACGTGTGAAAAATACCCTGTGATGCAATTAGTGTGAAATTCGACCGAATTTAGTAGCGCAAGTTTTCAAAATCAAACTTGACTCGGATTTCTGGTATCACGAAACATGGAATTTTGGAATATTCACACACGCCTACACCATTGAGTTCCAAAAGCTAAATCTTCCTTACGCACACATTTTGATGAGCTGAAGCGTCAAAGACAAATTCACAACATTCCAAGGAATGGAACTATTTATCAGTGCTGAGTATCCATTAGAAACGAGACTGAGACGGTCAATGCTCAAAACAATTTCCAAAATGCTTCAATGATGTTACCATTCTAAATGTCAATGGTTATCCATCAAGAGGTGAACGCGTAGACAATCGATTCATCGTTACATACAACGCTTACTTATTACTGAAGTACAAAGTAAATGTAGAAGTCGCCACATCTGTTCGATTTGTAAAGCACATTTACAAATTTATACTTAAGAGATTCGATCAGCTGGAACTACGGGTAAATAAAATTTCCAACTGTATTGATTGCTCGACAGTATCAGGGACAAGAGGGAAGGAGGTGGCGGAAAAATTGTAGCCCGTATGTATACGATGAGTGTCAAAGACAGTAACTGATGTAGTTTATCCAAACTTCAAGGCAGCAGCAGTAGCACGAGAACTTCTTGAATCAGACGACGAGTGGTAGAATTGTTTAATTGACCTACATAAGCATATTTTGTCAACCTGCTCAGCCTCACAAACGTTGGCAAGATCATTTGGAAAATTTGTCACTTAACTATATGCATTCATGCGACGAATCTGCATCAATTAACTGGTCGTTTTATGACATAAATTTCATTGTCAGTCAACATGGAATGCCGTGTTCAACTGTTTGATTACCAAAGCCGCTAGGAAATCCTCTTAATCCTTCTAAAGGTAGCAGTAAAGAACATTTTATGAAAAACAGAAACTCTTTTATCTTGACGGTCCTGGTGGTTTAGGAAAGAGTAGTTCCTTTACACAGCAAGGATGGCCTACTTACACAACGTGTCTTTGCTGCAAAGGTCTTACGAGAAACTACTCTGATTGTAATTGCCGAAATTACAATGCTGTCTAAACACAGACTTCACTGCATCGACCAATTGCTTCGTGAAGTGATGCAATCTGACATCCCGGTGTGGCGGAAAGTTTTAACTGTCGGTACCGACTTTCATAAGACATTGCTAGTAGTGCCAAGAGGGACACGCACAGAAATCATCGGATATTCTAGACCATTGTGGATATTCTTCGATCAATTGACTCTTATTATCGATATGCGTAGCTTAGATGTGGAGTTTGGAAGCTTGTTTCAAACACCAGGGATTTTTGAAGAAGGGATCCCTCAAATTCCAAGTGTAATAATTAGAACTGAAGGATTTGGTAATTAAAATTTTTGCCAACAAAAGGAATCGAAAAATCATTTACATGATAGTCTGTGAAGCGCCGGTGTAAAATCAACAAACTCTGGTATGCCACCTCATGCGTTTCTTCTGAAAAAGGAGTGATTTTCATGCTACTAAGAAACCTCGGGTGTAATGACATCTTATTAATTATCGAAGAACTCGCTCGGAATTTTGTAAAGGCCAAAATAATTTCGGCGTGCAATAAAGGAGCAAGTGTACTAATGTATATTGCGTCGCCGGCCAGATCTTTGCCAGACGTTTGATCGCGTTGGAATTCATTTAGAGAAAGCCGTGTTCTCGCATGGACGACCTTACGTAGTTTTTTTTCAAAATCACGAATTGTGAGTCAAGTCAACCTGTAAATTGAAGCAAATCCGCAGCAGGTACCAATAATAAAAATGTTTAACTTCTTTGTGTGCGAATATTTAATCTTCTTTTTTTCTATTTCGCAGTTAAAACTTAGGAGATATAAAAAATGGAAAGCTACCCAATTGCGCAAAGAACTAAGATTGTTTTACTGTTCCTTGAAAATAATTGTTTAATTATTAATACTCGGCGTACATACAGGAGATTTTATGGTGAAAGAACTGCTCCAGCGGGTCCAACCATTCGTTCGCTGGTGCATAAATTTGCTAAATTTGGGACTGTTGGAGATCCAAGACGTATACGTCGGGCAGACTTCGAACTGACAAATCGACCGTAGCAGAAAAGCCGGAGATATTTTCTGCCGGAGAAAAACAAAATCCTGGGGCCTCGTATTGTGCTTGGAATACGGTAGCACAGTTTTAAATCTCGTTGGAAATGATGAAAACTTTTTTGCGTATTTAATGATGACCGACGACAAAACTGCAGCGCATATATGTTGAATATTACGAGATTTATTAAGATGAGCAATAAGCACCCAGTGGTGCTACTGTGCCCATTATCGTTTCATGACATCCTGGTAGTCGGAAAGCATTGTTTCACAGACGTCAACGCGACGCCGTTTTTCCAAAAAATTGAGTGATTTTGGAACCAATCGTGCTTTCACTTTTCTTAGGCCCAAATGATCTTTCAAAATGGTTTTCACTGATCCTTCCGATATTTCAACGATGCCAGTAAGGTCTCCGACTGTTAATCGTCGATTCTTGAGCACCAATTCCTTGATTTTATTAACGTGTTGATCATCAGTTGATGTTGATGGCCGTCCTAGAGGTAGTTCGTCGTCAACACGTTCTCGACCCTTTTTCAACAATTTGTACCAATCAAAAACACATGCTCGCGACATACAGTTATCACCGAAGGCCTTTTGCAACATTCTGAACGTTTCGGCACCACAAATTTGATTCCGCACACAAAATTTAATGGAACTTCTTTGTTGAATAATTTCACTCATTGTAAAAATCGCCGAATGCACTTTTTGTACTTCAGAAAGACAAGCGTATACTAAACACTAATGATTATTTTGATGTGACATTTGGCACAGATATCACTGACAGTCATACCAACATAGAAAAAAAATATTTCGACGAATGGTTTTCCACGCGAAATTTAAATTAAGAAGTCTTACTACTTGTTGCTGACAGTAGTACAAGCTCTGTCTTTGGACGGGTTACTACCCCTAGTTTGTAATAATGAAGCTGGCAATTATAGTGTGATGGGAGTGAGTTAACTCGCTTACTTTGTACAACAATTAATCATAGATCATGAATTAGTATTTTGTTCTTCTGGCTTAAATAAGAAGCCAGCATTTGATACCTAATCGTAATTAATTTGAGAGGTTGGTTGAATATTAGAATGTCACAGTCAAATTGAAAAATTTAAAATTAACGATTTAATTATTAATGATTGTGCGCGGCCATGAATATTTGGGTTTTGACATGGACCGCGACCGCAAGGTATTTACGGACTTAAGTGTGTTTTCTTATATGTTCGTTTGTTTTTGGGTCGTGATTTCTTGATACAGATTTAGAGATTGATAGTTAATTAGTTGTTTAGTTATTGTAGGTGGGTATGTGTATAACGAAATTTTTTATTTTAATTAGTTATGGCTTGCGGCTAACATATAATTAACGGTCCAAATAATGCTTATATGGTTCGTATGTCGTGATACGCAAATGACTTGTTTTGTTTCCGTTCTGGAGGTGTTTTTCAACGTATGTATGTGTTTTTAAGAGACACTAACCCTCAATTATATTGTATAGCGATGGCCATAGCTGTAAAACAGACATTAATAATGTATTTACAAGACTATAATATATTATAAGTGACACACATTCATTAAGATTTGTCAACAAACTTACCACAGACCGCTTAACTCGTCACAATGTTTAATTCATTGAACCACTTTGTTTAAACTAATCGCCTCAATTTACGTACAGTGTCTTAGTATTATTTATTGCCATTATAAACTAATTGAAAGTGGCTTAATTGAAAACAATCAAAAAACCTGTTGACAATCACAAATAATCTATATATTTAAGGCGGTTGTGTGGTTTGTGTTTGTTACATACCAAATCTCGCGCAACATGCAATATATCGTTCTTGAGTATGTATAGCGCGGCTAACGTGTAATGTTTTATAAATTTGTACGTGTTGTTCCTTGGTTGTAGATAAATAAACTCAATTAATTATTAATGTTTTTATCTTATATACCACGTATATTTTTATTTACAATTTCTTACGGTGTTATGCAAAATAGAACATATTTTGCCACATACGGAACTTGTGGTAAATTTAAAATTCTATATCGTAGCTATGCAAAGTACGCTCGATGGCACTGTCCAGAATACTAGACGTACGTAGTATTGTGAATTTACTTCTAAAAGGTGTGTTGCATGGTTTGTAAATAAATGAATGCGAAATTTACTCTCAAGTGCTTCCAGAATCGATCAATCAACTTCCAGTTTTGGAGAAAGGAATTTTAAAACACTCTTTTCATCAGGGTTGGGTGAGATAGATTTCACAATGTTAGAATTTGGTACTAAAGCATATAAATTATCCCTTAGTATATGAACCGACTCACACGCTGTCCTATGCTGCTGTTTTTGGGCCACCGAAGGTGTTAATCTAGCAAACCACTTTTTAGTTTGTCAGACTAAGATTTGTTAGATTAGCGGTGTGATCTAATTAAGTTACCACTGGTGATGCTTAATTAGATGTGAGACTACAAACTAAGTTGAATGTAGTCAATTTTATTCTTTTAATGTATACGAAGGTGAATCTCGCCAAATAATACGTTGAAAGCCTCTATCTTTCGCGCTTATCCAAATTTGTTGAAACATTTTCTCTTATGTCGGCTGTCATGACGTACTTATGTTTTCGCCATCTCAGTACAATATACCATACAGGGTAGCCGAGACCAAATGTCACTGACTTCACTCTGCTGTCATTTGTGTAGTTGTCATTTTCGCGCGTCAATTTTTTGACAGATTGAAGTTTGGTTAGTTGTTTACATGTGGTCAACAAATAATTGTTCTAAATTAATATCTTCATAAAAAAATCGTAACGGAATTCAAACGTAATAGTGTAATTGCACTGTATTTGGGTGGAAATTCACAAACAGCAATAGTTCGTCAGCTCCAGCATTTGTATGTGAATAAAACGTTTGTGTATCGAACCATAACTCGATACAACGAAACTGGTAGCATCGCTAAACGCAACAGAGGCGGTCCTAAAAAGACAGCAACATCAAAAGAAATGATACGAAATGTGAAGAAACGAATCCAACGAAATCCTCGTCAAAGTGCCAATCAATTAGCCGCACGTCTACATGTTTCACGATACAGCATTCAAACCATATTGAACAATGAACTACACTTGAAGCCCTACAAGATACAAAAAGTTCAAGATCTTACCGAGGCACAAAAAAAAGTTAGGCTTGAAAGAACACGAGCATTGAAGGCCTTGGCCGAACGTGATGAGATTCCAAAAATTGTCTTTTCTGATGAGAAAATTTTCACCATTCAACAGTATGTGAATAAACAAAATGATCGTGTTTGGTTAGAGCACAAGTCCAACGATAATTTGGACACAAGAGTTGCCATGCGCAAGCAATCACCAGCTTATGTTATGGTTTGGGCTGCAGTGACTGCAGATGGACGCACTCCTCTGGTTTTCATCGAACATGGAGTCAAGGTAAACCAAGAGGTGTACCGCCAAAAGATCCTAAACGATGCTTTGCTACCTTGGGCACGTAAACACTTTGGTACGAACCGTTGGGCATTCCAACAGGACTCGGCACCGTCACACAAAGCTCGAACGACACAGTAATTTTTACAAAATTGCGTTCCGCGGCTGATTTCGTCGAAAGAATGGCTACCATATTCACCATTTTGGAGAGTAAGGTGTCCACTAAAAAATACGAAAGTGTTGATGCATTGAAGTCAGCTCTTGTTCGAGAATGGGATGAAATTCCGCAAGCTCACGTTCAGTCAGCATGCAATGCTTTCTATGGAAGAGTGAATCAAATAATCAGAGCCAAAGGAGGTCACATCGAGCAGTAATATGTTTTTCATAAAATGTAATATGTTTTCAACATATTCCACGAAATTTCAATAAAAAATAATCAAAATTAAAAAAATTACAGCGTTTTCATTTGGTAACACTTGGTCTCAGCCACCCTGTAAGTCTTGTTGTATTTTTGGACCTACATCCATTGTTGCTGGTTATTTTGGCGGAGGCGTCAAAGACTACTCTTAATTTTGTTGTAGTGCTAGATGGCTTAAAGACGCTTGTAATATTTTCCACAATGGAGCTTGTAATATTTTCCAATGTTCAGATGTTCATATTCTTGCATGAATTCTTTATACTGTTAGGCTAATTGCTCGTTCTTTATGAATTGTCTCTCTAGTTGTAAAAACCTTGCTGTTGCCATCTTTCTAGAAACCTCTATGTTCGCTTGTTGACGGAATGGTATCTCAAGCGTATATCGACCGCTTGCTTCTCTTTTGTGGAAGTCATAAAAATGTAGCTCGCACATTTCTTCTTCGGAAGTGTGGATTCTAGGTGGATGAAGTTCTTCCGTTTCCCAGAATTTCTTCAGAATTTGCTCAATCTCCTCCATTGTATCAGCTCTGGTTGTGATGGCGACCTGACTCCGACTGTTGAGTATGAATGCGTGGATTTTAACCAGAGGTTTATTTTCGTAATTGATTTCTGTTTCGTTGGTTTAGAACGTAGTTCGTTGGCTAGTTTTCCCACCTTAGGTCCATTGCTCCCCGCATCCAGTGTCGGGCTGATCTATACTTGCGATGTATTCTTCACCTTATTTCCTTGTGTAATATTTTGATTTTTGTAACCGTCTGTCTTGACGTTGCTGTTGTTGGGTGTGAATCGAAATGTCTTCCTAAAATTATCCATCCGAACTTGGTGCTTTGAGCGATTGTTTGTTGGCCGCTTATTTTTCTTATATCCGGTTTTTCTTATATCCACCATGAATAGTGGGTTGCGACATCATCGTGGATGTACCTGGTTATATTCATCCTTGATTATTGCCCAAGCGGCTTCATAATTTTCGCCCACGGATTGAAGATGATTTATTAATTTTGCTGCTTGACCTCCAGTGTAGGTCTTCAAGTAGCACATCTTATGTGTGTTGTTTAGTGCGTGGTTTTTGTGTACTAATTATTCAAATACATCTTTAAATGCCATCCATTTCATATGTTCTCCACCGAAGTGTGGTATTTGAACTTTTGGCAGTTTAATCTCTGCTGGTACATAGCTTCCGACATTGTACGATTTGTTTGTTGTTTTTACTTGAACCACCATGTCATCATACGCTTTACGAATTTCGTCGTAATAATCGTCTATGAAGTATTTTGTTGTTGTTTCATCATCTTCTGTTGCGTCCAAACATATGGTGTCGTGAAGATCTGCTATTTGGTAAATCATTCTCTCCATATGAGTTAATGACAAATTTAGAGATGCCTCAGGTGCCCCATTGACGAGTTTTTGCTGTGTGGATCTTATCCCCTCGTATAAGTTCCTCATTTTCACATCTTGTTCTTTTATTGTGCGATTCAAAGTTGTTCCCGTTCGACTGTTGGTTGAGCTTGATCCCTCTTGTTGTTTAGAAGTTCACGCATTTCTTCAATGAATTTATTGAATAATGTGGAAGTCGTGATTCTTTGTTGAGCGCTGGACTGTGGTTGAATATCTATGCATCTATTTTGGTGTATTCTGCATACAACGTTTTTAGTTGTTCGATTTGCTTTTCCAAATTTCCGTTTTGGTTTTGCGGCTCTCTGCATCTTTTGTGTAGTTCCTATGAAGAGTGTTTATCTGTTCTTCTGCTCCTGCTTGCTTGGTGAGAATGGATTACTACTAATCAATTTTATTCTAACTTAAATTACTACATTCTACTGAAATTTAAGGGTTCATCCATCGATGTACTCCTTAGGTTTGAAATTTGTTATTTGATCGCGCTTTTGTTGTGCGCTAGATAGAGATTTATTTTAGCTGATTTTACCCTAACTCAAAATGCTTTACACTTTTGAGCCTTCTAACTTAATCCATATTATCCAGGCTCGATGGCCTATATTTTGACATGGTGGGGTAGCCGTTGTTCATGACTTCTAGCAAATTTTATAATTTCGGTTTTGATGGATTCTATGCCCAGATCTTTGTGGATGTCGCTATTTCCGACAAAAAACTCGAAGAGTTGACGATGTTTCTTAGCACTTTATTCTAGAATCGTTGGCCAATGTCCATGTTGCTCTGCTCTGCTTGGTACATCCGCACACCTTTATGCCATAAGTCCAGACAGGCTTCAATACTTGCTTATGAAGCAGAAGCGTATTAGGGATTGATATATGAGAGTTTCTTCCCAGTAACCAATACATTTTATTGTATTTTAATCCAAACTCGTTTCTTTTCTTCTTTGCATGAGCTTTCCAGCGAAGCTTAGCGTCTAATGTTATACCAAGATATTTGGCAGTGCTTGCATGTGGTATTTCTTGATTATTTAAATATACTGGTTTGTGTACTAATCTCTTGTTTGTAAAGTCGACATGTACAGATTTGGTTTCATTTAATTTTCTGTGCCATTTTTTTGTCCAGTTGTGTACTTGCTCTATGGCGGTTTCTAATTTCCCTGTTGTATCAGAGTTATTATCACCTACTGCCATGTTGGCTGTGTCATCGGTGAAAGTGGCTATCGTGTTGTTTTCTTAAGCTCAGATTATTCATCTTCTTGCTTAAGCCCGAAATATTTTTCCGTTATATACGATTATTATGCTGTACTGTTTAGGTAGGATTAATTTAAGTTTGTAGATTAAACCTTCGTGCCAAACCTTGTCAAGAGATGATATTGTCGATACTATAGTACTTTTTTCGATACTCTGGTTGTATGAAAAATACCTTTGAGAATATTCAAGAAATATGACTGGTAAATAATTCTGAGACAACTTTTGCAGAAGAAAAAAGTAACAATAACGCAATCTTTCAAAGACAAAGACATTTAATCCGTTTAATGATAACGTATAGCCAATGTGTTCAGCCAAGTATACACTTTTATGAAAGCCCCATGCTAAATGCAATTCTCTCGTACGGAACTCTGTGATATAACAAAGTATTAATCTTTTAAATTGAAAATTAAAGTTATTACAATAATGATGATACCTGTAATGATAAAACCACGTTAGGGGTTAAAAGGGCGCATAAATAAGAATTTAAATGATCTCGATTAGTTTAATCTCATTTCACTAAAAGGTGGGGGCGACATATGCCAAAATAGCACAATAAAGTGTCTAATTCATAAAGAATGTAATGTTTACCTGTGGAAATAAGCCGGGATACAGTGCCAATGCCAAATGGTGAAAATCCTCAATATGAATCATTCGTTTTTAAAAATTTGGTCCATTAAAACTCTTGTTGTTGGAATAAAGAGGTATTTTCAAAAGATCAGCTTTAGCCAGATTTGTATGTTCAATAGGTCAATTAATTTTGCTCCTAACATGCAAGGGTTTACATTGGAAAAACACAAAATGCCTTAAAATGTTTTTAAATGCAGTTTTTAGATTTAACTTGCAATTTTTCCGAATAACCGACTATGAGCTAAATATCTAATGCTGGTCTAACTTTGAATGATGAGAACTATAATTTGAGCAGCGATTTTAACAGCGCGAATTTGAGGGTTAATGTCTCAGTACAGTAACTTATGTACATTGATTTATGATTTGTCGTTAAATTAATCGCTCCAAGCTAAACCGCTCAGATAGAGCCAACAGAGGGTTCGAAGTTTGCACTTGATTTTGAAACTGCAATATACGAGTATGTAAAAAATATCGTAGTTAACAATCAATTTGTTTCAAGCGATTTAATAATTACTTGGAACTATTTTAACGTCGTTCTTTAAAGCCCCAAGTTCTAGGATTAGTAATAGCAATTGCTGAAAGTACGGAAAGCAATTGCTGAAAATTTCTTGGAACAAAAAATAATGGATTGTTAAATACTAATTTTAAAATGATGTTGTTGGTTGGTTTAAGGTTTACGAGAATTATTGTGTTAATTTGCTGATGATCCTATATTCTCTTCTGTGCAAGAATGCATTAATAAAAATTGCGTGGGTCCCATCAGACATAAATTTATTTGCTTTGAAATTCGATTGTAAAGTTGGTGATATATTGGTGGGGTACGTAAAGGTGCAGAAAGTGCTTTCAGGCTAGATTCAGTATTATGTTCCTCAAAAACCCATTACTATTGAATTTCTGCCAATATTATCCATGATAAAAAACTTTATCAAATCCTTATGGACTTGGGGTTTCCTTGGAAAATTTGCAAATGGGTGTATGAGTTCATGAATGAGAGAAAGTTAGTTTTATGTGGTAGAGGGTATAGGTTGGAAGGAGCGGTGACTATCGGCCTCCCCCAAGGCAGTAAAATCTCACCGACTCTCTTCAACCTGTATACGAGCTCGATACATAGGTGTAACTCCTCGGGCAAAGTCATTTTGCAATTTGCCGATGACTTTGTCCTGATGGGTAAGGGGAGTACCATCGGGGAGGCCTTGAGTCGGGCTCAAGAATGTGTGAATCAGGTAACCGAATGTTTGAGTGAACTGAATTTGAGAGTAAATTCGAGTAAATGTTGTAGTATGGCTTTTAGAACGAATCGGATGGTTGATGTGCGAATATATAATGAGAGAATTGAGTGTGTGAAATTGACTAGGTATTTGGGAATCTGGATTGACAGAAGAATAAGTTTCAAAGTGCATATGGAAAAATTGGCCGATAATTGTAAGAGTAGATTGAACGTGATTAAAAGGGTGAGCAAACCGAAATGGGGAGCTCATCCGGATGTGACTGATATGTTACGAAAGGCGTTAGTGTCAACTAAAATTGCGTATGGAATGAGTATATATGGTGATGGGTCCAAGGTTGGGTTTAAAAAGTTGATGCTTGTGGAGAATGCGTGTGCTAGAGTGGTATTGGGAGCGATCAATTCGACACCAATACACACTCTGTGGTCTGAATTGGGTGATTCGCCTCTTAATTTTAAGAGGGAATGGATCACCGTGCGAGAGACTGTGCGAATGTTAACTAAGGACAATAAATTAGTGAATGAAATGAAAGAGAGATTGCAAAGAGGGACGGTTTACAAAAAGACAATAAGATCGCTGGTAATCTTGGAAAATATTAACATATTCTCCAAGATTCGTCCGGCAAATCCGAAAGTCCCTCCGAGCAATCTAATAGTGCGGTTGAAGTTTGGTGACACAACAAAAGCAATGATGAATGAGTTATCGGTTAAGAGCGAATTTTGCAAAATGCGAATGAATTATGTTGCACATGTGGAAGTGTATACAGATGCTAGTGTAAATGTTGATCGCGTAGGTGTGGGAATTTATATTCCTTCAATGAGGAAAGAGAAAATGGTAAGAGTGCATGACAGTATCTGTATAATGAATGCAGAGTTGATAGCGATTATGGAAGGGATCAAGTTGGCAATGACACAAGGGAGAAGGAGAATAGTGTTATTCTCTGACTCCCGGAGTGGGTTGGAATTAATTAGTAAGGGTGGGGGAACTCATGGCAATGTGTATGTGGAAATGCTATATAAGTATCTTCAATCTTATGGGAGGGAGGTCATCCTTCAATGGATACCTTCACACCTACAGATTGAAGGTAATGAAAGAGCCGATATGCTTGCGAAACGGGGTTGTTTGATTGAGGATGTAAACGAATATGAATTCATGGATGCCAGAGACGTACTTCGCATGTTTCAGATGAATCTGTGGAGAAAATGGGAGAGAGAGTTTGTTGAAAAATGTCAGGTGAAAGGTAAGAAGTACTTTGAGTTGGTTAGGTCTCCTTTGAGGCAACCGTTCTTTAAGGTGCTCAAAGGAGATACTAGAATGTTACGAACTATGGAACGAGTGAGATTGAATCATGGAAATTGGAAAGAATGTTTGAAGAAACGCAATTTGGTTGTGTGTGAATTATGTGAAAGCTGTTTGGTTGTGGAGGACATCGAACATTTGATTCTGAAATGTTCTGCATTTAACCAGAGCAGACAAATGTTCGATGTTCTATTGAGTGCAAGTAGTTTGACTGAATTATTACGAATGGGAATGAACGTATATAAGAATATGTATGAATTTATTAGAACAAATCAGATAGAAGTGTGAAAGGGGATCGATGTGTGCTAGGTGAATGACAAGAAATTAAAATTAAATTATTAGTAGTATGGTAAAAAATGTAAACAATTAAAAATTGTAAATTTGGAAACGGGCCATATGGCACCAAATTTTTGGAGCTAGTGCCAAATAAATAAAAAAAAAAAAAAAAAATAAAAAAATCCCTGATAAATATATAATAAAAGATTATTTGCTTTGCGCGCCATCTATTAACAAATAGACTTATTTATCACGATGGAGGTTTCCTGTCGACCATCACAGTGCAAAATATTGATATTTTCTTTTTGTTTTTGTACATCGTTTAAATAAGCTTGCCAATGATATGTAGTGTGTAAGTGAAACTTCACGTAAGTGAAACATCATGACTTAGAGAACAAATCTATTCGTGCTAAGTACAATTTGATTTGCTCCAAAAATAATACGATTATATTACAAACTCTGTTACATTGCCCTGATCAATTCAATATAAATTAATAAAATGCCTGAATTAGAAGCTTTTGCGGTATCATGAAAGGTATTTTAACTAATATAAAAAAATTTATCGATAAATTTGATTCCGAGTTATCTCATACTGTAAACTTTGAACAATTGGAGAATCGAATTGAAAAGTTAAATTAATCGTGGAAAGAATTTCAACAATATTGCGGTTCCTACAATAATCTGTCTATTGGATTATTTGACTTTACGTTGTGATGCCTTGGATGCCTGTACATCCATAAAACGTACCAGTTCAATTCATAAATTCAGTAATTATGTAATGTTCAATTCTAGTAATTCAAAAATGAGAATTTATCAGGCCAAAGACATTTCGTATAAACCAATAATTTGCGCCAAACTCTTCTAAGTTCGAGTCATATCATGATTAAATAGCTGCCAAAACATTAACCGATGTTTTAAATGTATAGGAATAGATTTCACACGGTATGCCACCTCAACAAATTATACAATGAAAATGAAGTAAACCCGTTCTCTCAGCCAAGCAAAACTATATCTTATGAAACTACTTCAACACTATCGATGAATTTGCAATCAACTAACCAGCCAATTTCTACAATCAACAAATCAGTAAACTTCAATCCATCAATCAGTTCTCAGCTGCTATCAACAAGTAGACCATTTAACTCAAAACCAGAAAATTCCAAACTTAAAAATTTATTCACCACTCTTCCCAATAACACCAACTACATCCGAATAGCTGGTGATCAGGAATATTCAGAATTTTCTACTCATGCTTCATTAATCTGGCTACTAGTAGAGCGCAGTTTAGTTCCAGGTGGGGCAGTGATACATTTTTGATGGGCGCAACCTTTGTTTTGGCGACTATCAAATTAGTTACATAACTGTTTCTACAGGATGTACGAAAGCACTCTATCGCGGCGTATGCCATTTCACTGGAGTCACAAAAGCCATGTAATTGGTGGCCTTCCTGGCTGATCGTAGAGGGCCATCGATGTATTGATATATTTGATAATTCATTTGCTTCGTTCCTAATAGTTAGCCAAACCTCTAAATTTTAATTATATAAAGTGACAATGATAAAATGGCGCGTTTCGTGGCTGGAATTGCGTTGCCCAGATTAAATTGATAACTAAAGTGGCCTTCGTGTGGCTGCCACTGCAAACCCAATAGCTTTATTTCCTGGCGATATTCCTAAATGTTATTTGATAACGATGGCACTAATGGTCAGTGTTTAGTTTAGCAGCTAATTTGGGTGAGTAAGAGCACCATCTCCGAATATGGAAGCCAGATTGATCGATTATGTTACAAAGTTGCTCTGCTAGTTGAATTCGGGTACTGAATTTGCTCCGGTTAATAGATCATCTACATAGGTCTCAAGGATCAATAAATTCTGTCGTGTTGGCCCTGTCCGCAGATTTTCATTAAGGGAATAACCTGAGCTGGCTTTGACCAACGCATCAAACACTACGCGTAATACCGTGATGTGTTAAATACAAATTACTAGATGGTTGTTCTGCTGGATGTACTTGTTCATAAGTGCTGTATACTATTATTGCAAACTTGGGTTGTTAATGAACTGTTTCTCCATACTTTGTACGCGTTTGTTAGCAATGCCAAGTGAATAATATAGTGGGTTCGGTTCTGATTCAAAGAGCAGTTTCACCATGTAGTGATTATCCGTTAGGTTTACAGTGGTTGTTTTGAAGTGATCCTGACAGTTTAGACGTTTGGGTAATAAGGGATCAGGCTTACAAACTTCTTCGAACTCCCAGAACTTCTTATATTTTGGTCTGACTGGCTCTTATCAACGATAACGACATTGCACTGACTCGATACTTATACGTGTGGTAAATTCACCGTTGCTTTCCAACCGGGGTGTACATTACGAGCCTTAACTCTGTTTGTAGAATTCTTGATCTGTTATAATATCGAAAAATGTATAGTTTCCAATAAGTAAATCTATATTTGAAGCTGATAAGCGCCATCGGCGCGTTGTCAATGTTATTGATGAAACCCATTGACCCTGCAGTAATTCACCTTTTTGTATTGGGCCTATCTTTGTAGTAAATGGTACTATATATGCAGATATGCGGCGTATATAGTGGGATTTAAAATGTTAAAAGCACATTTCCTTTTCTTTGATTTAGGTGGATCTATGCAAGTGCAAATCAACCAGATTTACTTCTGAATACTTTTAAAATATTTGCGATAAACGAAAACGCTCATATGCAGGCTGCCTCTTCCGGTGGACCGATTTCATTCGATCATTGGGATTCCCGATTACCCATTTTATAAGAAAAGCCTAAGCACGAAGATTTATCTAGATCTGTCAATCCGTCTGGGCTGTGGAGAAACGACAGACATTTAGTCGGCACCACATCAAACGCGGAAGCACGGGTGGTAAATCTGTAAAATGAAATACTTCATTTTACTACATGGAAACGCTTTTTATGGGAGAAATCGAACAATTTTCCAGAAATCATCCAACAATCAAACGGTTGTGGTTTTTGTCCGCAAATCAATCAAAATTAGAATCTTAACATTTTTCATGTTAGAGAACAGCCTGCCATAATATAGGAAGTCGCAAAATATCAAGACTATATGATTAATTTTTAACCAGAAACTAACCAGAATGTCCTTGCATTGATCGGGGAGCACTATACCGTTACGATCGAAAAGGTAAACACGCACAAAATTGAACCTCACTAATTTGCGTAGTAAACCAACACACCATTTACAAACAATATTGGCATGCATTGCTTGAGTCATATGATAAAATGCGAATTTTCTACACAAATTCGGCGGTATACCAGTTACCCAACAATAGACTCCAATCAGTCATTTCATTTTCAACCCGATTTTATTAACTCAACAAGAAATTTAAAAAATATAATGAAATAATAACTAAACCAACGAACACGGTCTAATCCAAATCAGTCGAGACTTTCTTTCGACCTCATTACAGTCGAAATTCAAGGGTTTTTAAATTTTGTTGGTTTAACTTGGGTTGTGTAATTGTAACATGCAAATTTATACGAATTTGAATTTATCTCAAATACAACCAAGACTTATTTAACTACAAAACTTTTATTGCCTTACTTAAAACTTTATTTAGTTTAATTGCCAAACGATTTCTTGGGTGAGAGTATAAGACGTTTATATAATAAGACGCCATAAATATAGTAAGTTGATTCATTAAAAGCGTGCGTGCGATGAACTTGGCCTCGTAATATTGTGTAATCCGTGTAGGCTTAATTCACAGTTTTGGAGAGTGCAATCTTAAGGTAGATGATTTGATTTACCTATAGGCACTCTAGTAAACGTGTTATACATTTTGATGTGATTTGTTTGATTTTGTGTGAAAAGCAACGGTTTTTGGGTTATAACGATATTGAGTGCCGTGGCTCCTTAACGAAACCAAATAAAACGTTGGTATGTAATGTCCTTTCATGGGTTTCATCGATTATTATAACGAGATAACTATACGAGACCAAATATGGCCATGAGGAAAATTCTCTGTGCAATATGCAGTATGCCTTGCACATCTTCGGAACGAATACTGTACCCACCCAACACGGGCGGTAAACAGATGTAGCGTAAACAACCGATTTATTTTTGTCTAATGTAAATTCAGCTTCACGGTTCAACCACACAAATGCCGCAACCTTAACGGAGTACTTGTCTGGTAGTAGTGATAAAGTATTTGTTACAGGTTTTTTTTACTACCGGCGATATTCATTTTCTTCTGGCTAACTGAGATTTACATTTGGCTGAGAGATTCACCATTTCGATTCTTTTCACTAGAGGTAATATATCCAGGTTCCAGTTTCAATTTATTAACTTGATGATTTTAGATCTCCGTTTGTCAAAGACCAATATATGTTTAGATACCTTTGAGGCAACCTATCTTGTATAGGCCGGATTTGGATTGGGCGGGTATTACATCTTTATGCATGCCAATTTTTTTAAATCAATTATCAATTTTGTTTGTGATTCTTGGATAGATGGGCAATTCGTTGTTATATTCGTTGTTTTATTTTAGTTTCAGTGAAAGCGATTAGAGTAGTGTGTGTTCGTATAACTCACTTCCATTTGTGTTTATTTAAGATGGATTGCAGTATTCTCTTGTCGTACCCATTTATACTTGCTGCTATTTTGATTTAGTTTTCTTCTTTCTGGAATACTGTTGTTGACATGGGTGTGCTGACTAGTCGATGGGCTAAAGAATGAAACGGTGTTTCTTTGTGTGCTCCATTAAGATGCGAATCGAACTTGATGAATCTCATTGTGTTTGTTTGTTTCCGATATATCCCGATTTTCAGTTTATCAGCAACGCGTACTAACTTTACGCCCAAGAAAGATAGGAAGGTAGAAGATAAACTTAATTCTGGGTAATATAGTTCAACATGCAATAGTCGCGTTCAGATCTGTTTTATTCAAAAAAGCGATCTCGCTATCTACTTACAAACCGTAAGATATACTCGGTCCCATATACTCGGGAACAGAGAAGAATTGTTTGGTGTTTTAACTAAATTGCACATAAATACATTACTAAGCAATCTTCCGAAAGCCTGATTCTAAATTTTTCCTCTAAATTGAAAGAAACATGTTTCAGCTACTTCTGGTATGTTTCCATGATGTTGGCGTCCAAACCCTATGGTTTTGTGTGATGAACCATACATTTAATTGTTTTATCAACTAGCACATTTAATGATGACGGAATCATCGTATTCCGTCATTAGTCCGCCTCAAAAGTTTTATTTTTTTTATTTTATTTTCGAAGCAATAACAAAAAAGCCGAAGAAATAAACAAAATCGCCATGCCTTGATCTGACAACAGGAAAAATGATGAAACCGATTCCCAAAATCGGCATTAAGACAATGACCACCCTAATCAACGCAGCCTTCAGAATCAAATCTGTACTAAAGATATAGACCAATATCACTATTACCTATTATGTGAAAATTATTTGAAAGACTCCTGTTAAAATGGATCAAACAGCAAATTGAAAGTAAAGAACTCATCCCTCTACACCAATATGGATCTCGAGAAAGACATTCCATAATAAACGGACATCATTGAAAACGCTCTTTTTCTCAGCAGTTTTCCTTGACGTGGCTTAGTCTTTTGACAGTCTGGCAAGATGGTCTATTGCTGAAACTTATGAAAATTTACGCCCGAAAATTAAAGATACCAAAGCTGGAGTACCACAAGGTAGTGTCAGGACCTATACCTTCTCTTCATAAGTAATATTCCACTAACTGATAATACAGCAATGAGTACATTTATCGATGACACTGCTTTCATATCGGTAGATGACACCATAGACGAAGCTACAACTTCAAAGTGCGATAGTAAGAATTAACGTATGGTCGAATGATGGCGCATCAAGTTGAGCGAAATAAAATATGTACGTGTTGGCTACACCAACAGAAAAGTTAACTAATTGCATGTGGTACTAAATAATGTCCCATTACTACATGCTGATTGGAATCTAGATGCTAAACTGCGATGTGAAAGTTCATGTCAAAGCGAAATGTGAGACATTTGTGGCATCCCATTTTAATAGCTTGGTAGCAGCATCTGTAAAGTCCACCAAATATTGGGTGTACAAATGTATTTCCGACCTTTTTATAGAGAAGTCGTTACATGTTTTTGGGAGGTTAGATGTCTAGCTTGAATAATTACTATTGATATTTGTTCAAAGCGTAAATTATTTTCATGTAATTGAAAATGTCGAATTTAGTGGCAAAAACAGCGTTTGCGGGAAGTTTCACTTCATTAGTTTTTGTTAAAGAAAGGTCCAGCGGAAACAAATCGTTTGCGTGTGGAAGTTTACGGTGAACATGCTCCATCGAATACAATATGCAAAGAGTGGTTTCGACGATTCAAGTTGGTGATTTTGATGTAAGAGGCAAAGAATGTGAAAGCGGGACCAAGAAAATTTGAAGATACAGAATTGGAAGAATTGCTTGATGCGGACCCTTGTCAGACCGAAAAACAATTGGCAGAAGAGTTGAATATTACCCAACAATGTGTTTAACGTATACATGCAATGAGATTGGTTCAGAAGCTGAGAAATTAAGTGCCACACAAATTGAAATAACCGAACATGGAACGTCAGAAAACCATGTGCGAATTGTTGCTTCAACGACCGAAGGCCGTCGACGCCAAAAGCAACTATCCATGGTTCGTAGGTGATATTTTGTATTTGGTGGGATATGAAGGGTGTCGTTTATTATGAGCTTCCGAACGAGCGAAAAACCGTCAAAAAATGGGTCGATGACTGGATCGCCTCGAAACAACCACACTTCTTCCTTCGGAGAATCCGTTTATTACCTGAACGATGGGCAAAGGTTATAGCTTCCGAAGGAGCATATACTTTGAATAAAACATTCTTTCAGTTTCTACACAAACTAATGTCTTTTATTTCACTAAAAAAGGTCGGAAATACATTTGTACACAGAATATATATTCGGCGAGTAACAAACGGAGCACCATTAACTTATGAAGAAATATCCATTTTTTATGCTACATAGAGAGCATTGTCATACTCACTGCCACTTATATCAGAAAGCAGGAGATCCTTCATCTTGTTCACTATTTATGTCCACGTACAGCAATAATTGGCAACAATTACAATGCCGTATAAATGAATTTTGGTCACGGTTTCGGATTGAATATTTATTTGCACTCTAACATTGGACAAAGAGGCACACGATTCAACGAAATCCTCAGAAAGGTGGACTAATGTTTGCGAAAGGGAATAACCCACCACCGTGTAAGGGGCCAATCGATCAAATGTTGAAAGTTGATCCAGAAAAAGGCGGTATCGATCTAGTAATGATTAGTCTTTTATGAGTAAAATCGAGACAGGCACCCATCAAGCAGATTTAGATCCCTAAATCAGCGGCTACGATTTAAGAAATCGTAGTATCAGGCGAATTGGTGTTATTTTGAAGAGTGGTGAATAAATTTTTAAGTTTGGAACTTTCTAGTTTTGAGTTAAATAGTTAAATGGTCTACTTGTTGATAGCAGCTGAGAACTGATTGATGGATTGAAGTTTACTGATTTGTTGATTGTAGAAATTTGCTGGTTAGTTGATTGCAAATTCATCGATAGTGTTGAAGTAGTTTCATAAGATATAGTTTTGCTTGGCTGAGAGAACGGGTTTACTTCATTTTCATTGTATAATTTTGTTGAGGTGGCATACCGTGTGAAATTTATTCCTATACATTTAACAAGACATCGGTTAATGTTTTGGCAGCTATTTAATCATGATATGACTCGAACTTAGAAGTGTTTGGCGCAAATTGTTGGTTTCTACGAAATGTCTTTGGCCTGATAAATTCTCATTTTTGAATTACTAGAATTGAACATTACATGATTTCATGAATTGAACTGGTACTTTTTATGGATGAACAGGCTTCCAAGGCATCACAACGTCAGGTTAAATAATCCAACAGACTGATTATAGTAGGAACCGCAATGTTGTTGAAATTCTTTCCATTATTTGGATTTGTATGATTTGATATGATTTAATATTATTTGATATGAATTGATATGCTTTGATATGATTTGATATGATTTGATATGATTTGATATGATTTGATATGATTTGATATGATTTGATATGATTTGATATGATTTGATATGATTTGGTATGATATGATATGGTTTGATATGATTTGATATGATTTGATATGATTCGATATGATTTGATATGATTTGATATGATTTAATATGATATGATATAATCTGATATGATCTGCTGTGATTTGATATGATCTGATATGATTTGATATGGTTTGATATGATTTGATATGATTTGATATGGTTTGATATGATTTGATATGATTTGGTATGATTTGATATGATTTGATATGATTTGATATGATTTGATATTATTTGATATGATTTGATATGATTTGGTATGATTTGATATGATTTGATATGATTTTATATGATTTGATATGATTTTATATGATTTGATATGATTTTATATGATTTGATCCGATTTGATATGATTTGATATGATTTTATATGATTTGATATGGTTTGATATGATTTGATATCATATGTTATGATTTGATATGATTTGATATGATTTGATATGATTTGATATAATTTGATATGATTTGATATGATTTGATATAATTTGATATGATTTGAATTGATTTGATATGATCTGATATGATTTGTTATGATTTGATAGGATTTGATATGAGATGATTTGATATCTTTTCATCACCAGTTCGTCTAAATTTGTTGTTCTTATTATTTTGTATAATCTGTTACGTTAAATCAAAACATGTCATGTTAAATACCATTCATACGAGTATAAACAAAATTCCTAATGAATATGTTCTGTTCGCAATAATAAATTTATTTAATTTCTCTGTCTCCATAACATGTTTTACGTTAACACTGATATTTGCATTTGACTAGGCGGTATTGCAACATATCAACATGATTTTCTGGATAAATTAATTTCTTGCAATAGCATTTCTTTACTTTTACAATTACATCTTAAATAATGGCCATTGTAACTGAAAAATGTGTACTTATAACGGATGGTTATCTCTCGATCTTTAAATCTCTAAAGATATTTGTTTTCTTACAATTTTCATTTTGCTATCGTTTACCACTAGCTGGAATTTTCAAGTCGTCGTTAAAAATTTTAATTGGACTTATAAATCACTTACTACTGTTTCGTAGAAAGAAATTATGTGATGTTGTCTTCGATTTAACATAATTAGATAATATTATTGCCGAGTTCAATTGATTATGACAGATGAATGGTTTATCGAAAGTGAATTGATATTTCATACGAACATTTTAATCCATTAACAAATTTTAAACCTTTTCTTCATTGTATGGCCATTGTTAAATAATTTTAAAATTCAAAACTTCAGATATGAAAAATGCACGAAATGCTTAAAGAAAGTGTTTTGAAACAAAGCTAAGTACAAAGAAATTGGTATGTGCTGATCAGTGGGAAAATTCCATATCGATTACTTACACGTGACAAAAATACGCGCGACAAAAGAAATAAATTGTTGGAAATATTTGAATTTGCAGATATACTGGTATGTTATGAATTACATAAAAGTCACATACCATCGTATTTGTAAACATTCCAGACCGCACTCGAATAATGCCCTTAGCCATATATTGATATGAAAAAATGTTTACATATCAATGCTATTTTATGCGAAAGAAACAAAAAAAAACTTTTCTTTTCTTTAAAAACTCCAAATACGGACAGACAGAGCAACAACAACTCATAAAACATATTTAAATCGCGCTTTTTCCATCCACCACTGGCACTGAACTTGAATTTAATACTATTTTTGTTGTTGTTGTTGCCTTAACTACACACACGTATCATTCACTTTCGATTTCGTTGAACTTCAACTACTTATGCATGCTTGAGTGATAGGTGTGTCTTATGTCATGTACACGTACAACAAGTTAATTATTAGCGGCTGATGAATATTACGAAAAGTGTTAGAGATTACACAAACTATGTAATATTGACGTTTTGGCCAGATTCCCAAAACCACCAGAATTGTGAAACTTTATATCCGAGATCCGTGTTTATAAATATTATCATCACAAGCTGCCAAAACCAGTATGATATCACGCTGTGTGACGTAAAGGAAAAAGTTCAAATCACGCGCGTGCAACCTTACTCCATAGATAAATACTTTTGTTTGTCGACGACGTCATGGGATATTATGAGAAGCATAAAAGATATTTTATGATTTTTGTAATACATATTATGAAATTTTGTTGAGCATAATCTCTCATGCTGTTTTATGTGTGTTAATCTTTTGCTAATCTTTACGTTAAGCCGCAAATATTACGTCATTTTATTCGCAAGGTAAAAGTAAACAAAAAATTTATTCAAATTTTATTCAAATCGGTGCGAATTCAAAATGATTGATTGGTTTAGGTGATTTGAAGTTTATTGGACCTAATAAATCAAAAGAAATTTGACTTTTAAGAATATGTGATTTGGTAATTAGTAAGTCATCTAGTACAGTTTTTGTTGAGTGGTGGTCGCTTGCGCAAACGCGATTCGGATAATGTACAGTCTTGCTGATCGCCTTGAAAATTTGTTGAATTTAATGTAGAGGGCAACTGAAGTGTGCTTCGGATTTACATCAAGCGATGCGCAAAATAATCGTTCGAAAAACGGAAAATAGATCTATTTATCGCTGTCGACCTTTGGATTTCATAATATATAGGACATTGTGACGTGGATCCCTCACCTTACCGCAGATACGTCGAATCTTGCATAGGCTTACAGAGAAATTGACTAGTAGTGGTCGAAATGCTCGGCCTCGGCGAAATAAGGCGGTTAGGACAGGGACACTATCTCGAGTACTAAAGCAGTTTTTCAAGGTAAAATGTGACAGCTCCAACCTTTAGTCTATTATGAGTCAACGTCGACCTTGAAAATAAGTATAACAGCAATGGTTATAAATTCCTATAGATCTCGGCACACGCCGACTTTATATCGGAGGCAATCACATGCCAATCACCGGACCGAGTAACCTATAACTAAATTGACCGTTTCATGACGAGTAAGAAGTTCCGGGGCCATCCTTGCCGAATGTTAAAACCTTCCCGGAGAAGTCATTTATAAACCCCTGTGGTAAGAAAAAAATAAAAGGTTGTTGTACCATACATACATACCAATTATCACACCATAACATCCGCTGAAATAGAAAAAATGTTAATAGAGAAACGCCACTTAAGACGCATTTTGCAAATTAATCGATACCCAGACGCAGAACACAACTTTAACCAGGCTAAATGAAAACGGCAAAGCTTAACAATGAATGCTAAAGCATCGCTGATCGCCTTGAAAATGTACCATATTCACTCCAAACTTTGGATTATCGGTGGTTCACAGAGAAAATGTAACAATCAGACCTGAGAGGAAATTCAAGATAAAGAAACCACCTGCTAGAAACTGTCAAATATAAAAATGATCCCGAAGCCTGTCAAGGATCCTGCCAATAAACCGGAAAATATTAAACCGGAACTACGAAATATCATCTCCAATCACCAATTTGGTTTCAGAACCGAGCACGGAACCATTGAGCTAGTGTGCCGAGTAGCTACAGAAATTAGGTTAGTATACACGAAAAAAGAAAAAATACTGCTCCACCGTCTTCTTGGATGTTGCCCAAACATTCGAAAAAGTTTGACACGAGGGTCTGCTTCATAAAATTAATCTTAAAATGTACGTCTACTTTCGCAGAAGAAACGGCAATCGTATGTACCCATAAAAATCCACAAACGGCGTCCGAAACTCTGCCACAACATATCTGTGAAATCGAAATCCGGCTAAAGGGCAATGAAAAGAAATCGACCCACGTGACAACATTATTATTGATAACAAGTAAATTATGCTCCCGCAGATTGACATAATTATACCTTAGGGATTAAAGTTTAATATTTTCGAGTTGAAACACGCTGAATGAGGCATACTAGCATGCCGGGGGGATGCTCTGGTTTCCTTCCATTTTACGATATATTTTAAGCTGTTCCCATGTGGTGACTCAAATTTATACTATAACATGCAACGGTTGCTAGTGATGATGTTATCGCAATATTCTTTCTGCCACGCACCTTCCAGACGACTTTCTAAAGAAGAATATTCCTTTCTATTACGAATTACAAAATTGTGTGAGCAGGTCGGATGCCATGCTTCCATAAATCTACGTTGATACTTTACTTCTTTATCAACCAACACGACAAATCTACCTATTCGGTTGAATTTACCAGTAAAGTGACAAATGAGTTATAAAATACGAGTAACAACTAAGCAAAAATAATTTATACATATTTTCGTGGGATATTTGATTTTAATTTCATAAAGCACGACAAAGTGTACTTGCATAAACACTTCTCCCAGCGATGGTCCCAGTTCTTCAACCTGTCCAAATAGTACTTGGCGCTTTTCTCTGCAAAATAGTTATTTAAGAAGGTGGTGGCCTACTCATTCGATAATAGTCTCTGTTCTCCGAGTGCAACTTTTGGCTTAGGCAACAAAAAAATGTCGCTTGGGGCTAAAGCTGGTGAGTAAGGAGAGTGCTCAAGCAGTTCAAACCATAATTCGTGAGGTATGTCAAGTTATGATGCGTAGTGAGCTCCTGTAATTGTTATAACTGTCCCAGAAAACAGTCGCAATCATTTTCCCAGTAGAAGGAACAGCCTTTGCCTTTTCTGGAGCCGATTCCTCCTTGACAGTCCACTATTTTCACGATATTTTTGAATCTGGAGTGTAATGGTGTATCTCAGTTTCATCAACAGTAATTAGCCAGCGCCAAAACTCTGATTTATTGCGCCTAAACTGCACCAACAGAGCGTTGGAAATATTTATTCGAACACGTTTCTGGTCCAAACTGAGCAAACGCGTCATCCAATGCGCGGACAGCTTCCTCATGCCTAAATTTTGATTCAATATGTGACAAACCCGGTCTTTGGACATACTCATAGCCTTTTCTATCTATTTATCTTTAATCCGACGGTTATCTAGCACCATTTCATCAATTTGTTTGATGTTCTCTTCTTGATTTTTCCATTTTTACAAAACACCCAAATCGACTCACTCCGCCACATTTGTTGACTAGTGACGCCATCTTCATGTTGAGGTTGCAAACTTGTCAGACAACTCTCGTAGTATTTGTTAGGAATTTTAAGTGAGTTTTGGGCAAAATTCTGTGATATGTTCGTGCTGGACTAAACTTGGCCATTTGATTTAAACTGGCTTATTATTGTAGGGATATTTGGGTTCGTGTTTAGTACTACAAAATTTATTGTGGACACTAAGCACAGTGCAATTTTGCACTGGGCCCTTTATTATAATAATTTGCCATGTTATATGTTTCAATCAGCTGTTAACAGTTATAGTGTGCGTGCACTTATTTATATGCGGGGGGAGTATAGCCATGCTACCACACAAAATCAAATCAAATGCATACGTGGAATCGAATGCAGTATGATTTGTGAATTGCGATGTTGTGGAATACATGGGTAGGTTAATTGTCAACGCAGTGAATCGGGTTCAATACCATTTTAATGCTGTGCCCGACCTGTAAACCCAACCGATCAAATTTGTTCGGGTTAATACAGTGGCGAATGTTTAAGCATATCATCGTCGAATGTTAAAAATGTGCCTGATGTTAGTTTTGATGAGTTCAGTCCAACAGAATGTATTTCCCTTATCGAGAATATCGAATATCGTGTTACCAAACAGTGGATCGGGCTGCACATGCGATTGGTACATGCAAGGATAATCAGACCTTTAGAAATAAAATCTATCAAATGCAAACCATAATAAACAATAAAATAACCTCGACCAGTGTAGGTACCCATCGCTTGACCATCGTAGTCGTAGTCCGTGGCGATAAGCAACAATCGTTATAGTAAAAAAAATTATCATCCGATTTGCCTTTATGTAGATGGTTGTGCACGTGAATGGAGCGGAGAGGAGGAGGAGAAGGAGGAAAAGCGACACGAGGGCAAGGCAGAAGAGAGTTTTTTTTGTTTTTTTTTGATGGTGAAATAGTTTTTTTTTTTTTGACAACCGTATTTTTGGAAAGGGAGATTATTAGGACGGTCGCCAGGTTGAGAGTGTTTGATGTGATAAAAGAAAAAACGAAGGAAGTAAAAAAATAGTCGGCCGCGATTAGTTAGACGGCCGCGAGTTAAATTTGGATTCTGTGCGTTAGGCAAAGGTAAATTAGACGACTGCCATCAAGAAAAGTGTTCATTAAAACGGCCGCGTGTTGGATTTCAATTTGGTGTATGAAATAATAGCCAGCCGCAATTAGCTGGGACAAATTTTATTGAGACTGCCACATACATGCTGTGTTGTGTTTTTGTGAATCCAGGAATAGTCAGCCGCCTGCAATTTACGTGCAATAGTGGTTCCTTAAGGCGACCGTGTGCTAATTTATATTTTTTTTTGTGTAAAGAAAAATGGCGGCTGTGAATAGCAATGTGCCGCTCTCTCTCTCTCTCTCTCTCTCTCTCTCTCTCTCTCTCTCTCTCTCTCTCTCTCTCTTTCTCTCTCTCTCTCTCTCTCTCTCTCTATCTATCTATCTATCTATCTATCTATCTTTCACATCCCATGAAGGGTTTTTGCCGCCTGCACTATTGTCCTCCATCCATCTCGATCCATTGCTCTCGCCCTCCAGTTTCGACATTCTAATATTTGTAAGTCTTGCTCGACGTCGCCACGCCAGCACAGTCAGGATCTTCCTCTACGATGCACACCGGCTGCTTGTTGATGGAACACTTTATTATTAATCCGTTGGTGTGCAGACCTTGCAACGTGGCCAAGGTGTGCCTGTCTACCTTAAAAAGATAGGCTTTACAAGTGGATGAGTGAAGTGCCGCGAGTTGGATCTATTGTATTTGTGTTGTGTGCATCGAGGAGTAACCATCCGGTATTAATTTAAAAAGATTCCGTAAGATGGCCGAGTGCTAGATTGTCATTCTTGGTAAATAATAAAATGGCCTTAAATAATAGGATTTGCTGCCCTACCGTAAAAGGCCAGCTTTACTGATACTGCAATGAACGGTCGCGTAAATATAGTGTGCCTAACTACCTTAAAAAAAGAAAGGCTGTATTTTAAGTGGGGGAGCGAAGCAGTGAAGATAACCAGCCCCACAAGGACGAGTAATTAAGCAGAGTGTGGGCAGGAGAAAAACGTATATTTAGATAAACGAGAAACGCGTTAAAACGCTAGTGCAATTTTTCCTTATTTGTTTTGTCCGCTTATCCCAGAGCGTGTTACGAAGATTTTCATTTACCACAGTATTTTCCCATTGTAACAACAGGTATGAGGAAAAGTTAGATTTCGAAGCATAAGTCAATTAATGGCGAAAAAAGCAGGCATCGCTTTAAACCTGCATTCTCGTTCGGTTCGATACAAACCAAAAACAGCTCAGAGATTAAGAGTGATCTTGAACTTCCAAGTAACAATAAAATAATTATATGAATGTCAATGGGGTTGCGGGTAATCGATACAACCTTGACATTGATGCGGACATCGTAAATCTTCAAAAATACCAAATCGTCAGTATATTTCAAAACAACTGCTCATGCTTGTGCGTGATTTGAAATTTACGTTAATTACCAAAATTGTGAATGGTAATTCCAAATAGTTTAATGACCAGAAAATGATGATAGACAAGCGCATATTTATTATAAAACTATATGTAAACTTCAAATTTGGATATTTTCAAGTAGCGTGTACGATCAGTCAGGTCAAGATCAACAATTTTATGTTAATTGAATTTACTTTTCGAGAATGTCTAAGAAAAAAAAACAAACAGACAGACAGACTTGCAGGCGATCTTAATTATGTTTGCAAAAAAAAAAAAAAAAAATTTGATCACGATCGCGCATTATTGCAAATTTTTTATTACGTGTCGTATTTCGCCAGATATAGTTTTCGGGGTGTTGCCATTGTTGTCACAACAAATAGATTAGTGCAGATTAGATAGTTTTTGTATAAAATTAATTCGATCGCGGATAATTTATCATAATCAAATTTTAATTAATTTTTATACCTTTTTGTTTAATTTGGATTGGGTGCTTTACTAACGGATACAATCGCGAGCACGGTTTTATCAAGATTTAAATGTTTTATGTGTAAATTTTAATCCGGTATATAAAACCGTAAAAGTGCGCACACTTTCAAGATCAATGGAATCGAAAGGTTTTGTGGAGGCCACATTTTGGGATTATTAACGTCGGCGGGGGTGACGAACTAATGCGATTATAGTTTCGTGAATCATGTGCGGTGCACAATTTGGCCCTGTAGACTACGTGTAAAATATTCCCGCATTCATGACATATGGATACATTGAATGATATGACAGTTTATTACGGCGCAATCAAATATCAAATATCTTCTGCGTGTCAATAAACGCGTCAGATTTATTTAAAATAATTTTGATGGCCAAATTTTCAATCTGACTTAATTATGAAAGATTAATCAATTCATTCGTATAAATATCCAATTATAATTAATTGAAATCAATTTATTATTTCCTCTACGTGTTTTAGATTTGCATACTCATTCCGGCTGACACAGCGGTAACAATAGTATAAGCGACCGTTTTAGACGGTTGGTGAAATGATTTGGAGAACAAAATTGATCTACGTTGGTGTGGTAAGCAAATGTTATACTTAGACGCTACGATAAAGGGGCGATCAATTAATATTTGATTCGTTTACCTTTAGAATGATTTAATTAACTCTACAATATTTGGCCACATAGTCGTGCTGTGTCATAATTCCATTCACCTTTTGGTTCTTAGTATTGTTGAGATAGAGGTCTATGTACCACGCTTATGTATAATTTTGATTGACAGAAGTAATGAGATTTTATCTATTACCCCAACAAGAGGTGGAAAAGGTTTGTAATTTTAGTAATTACGGTTTCATTTAGGTGGGTTCAGGAAATCCTGAACTAAAAGTTAGAACATACGTCAAATCTTAAATCGAATTTAAAATCTAGAATATTTATAAACAATTTACTTCAATATCATCACGTTTCTTTTGTGGCGTCCGAATATATCAACCATTTAGTTGTCCTTTGTAACTGAGGAATGTGCTCAAGATTTAGGCTGAAAAATTAAGCCTTTCATGACGAAAGTTGAAATATCAATAAGGCCAGCCGATGGCCGGAACTGAAGTATGTGCCTTTATAATTCCTAAAATATCAGCGACCAAATCAAATTGAGAGATCATCAAGTAGCGGAGAAAACTTTATTGAGTTTGATGAGTGAAGCAGAACTGATGAATGCAACTGAATATACCGCCAAGTATGGGTAAACCATTAAACTATTTTATGAAGGGTAAATCCTAGCTAACCACAAAAACTTTCGGTGTAAAAACTATAACGTGCATGAATGTGGGCGACATCATAACCGAGAGGGACACCAAAGCTGGATTGTTTGATCTGAAAGATAAACTACTTGCCGTCTTAAGCACCGCGAGCTTCCATTAACCCAAATTTTCAACCAACAAGACTATACGAAAACTGTTGGAAATTACATTAAAATCCATAAAAGGATTTAGTCGAAGTTCAATGATACAAATGCTCGGTGTAAGCTAGATCTCACATATTTTTTTTTTACTAATATGGGTGGACAATGTGGTGATATTTTCATCATCTAGGACATAATCATGGGAAACATTTAGAATGCCGAATTTATGGATGACGTTAGAAGGATTTTTGTCCGAGGTTTCAAATCTACCCACACCTAAATCATCATAACATCGAATTTTGTAAACAGTTTTCCGAAATTGTGTTAAATGATCCACCGCACCTCGTCTTTCGTCAGTTGTCGAATTATATTTCATTATTTGACCGAAATTTGAATTCATATTTTAAATGGGTGGTGTAAAAAATATCGACATCAACTTAGTAACGGTTTACCATTTTACTATTCGTTACGTAGCAAAATGTGGGGTTTAATCACTCGAATTAAAGCCATCAGGAAAGAGAATCATTCAGAGAACCAAAGGTCTGAGTCGAAAGTACAGTCCTCGTAACAAAACCTACAACCCTACAAGTAAATACCTGTAGCAAGTTAAATTTTGTAAAAGAGAAATTTCTTATGACAATAGGCTGCCAAACAACAGAAGTGTAGTATTTTTAGGGATAACTCTAAAAATCTGACAAATGCTTTTCTGCGTTGCAAAATGTGGAGGCAAATCTTTCAGTAAACACCTTGGTTTCACAATCCACAACGCGCCTTTAAGTTGAAAATATATTCATGAACCTACTCGAAACTGTTTTTAATGGAACATAAATGTAGGATTGAGCAACAAAGCCTGATGGCTGTATTTTAACAGTATTTCTTTGTACTACAGTATACATTAATTAATCCAAGACCAGGAGCCACGCACATCTCCCTGGAAACAACAGACATGATATTTCACATCAACCACGACCTCGATAATGCAAGACCTAAGCACGGTCTCGATCCAAGTGACGCTGTTTTGGTCATTGCTAAAACTTTTTTTTCTTCAGCAATGGTCTCAACAATGGTCTACTAAATAACTCGACCCGTGACAAGAGGCCACCAGACACTATTTCCAAGAGTAAAAAGGGCCTTTCCGACGTCGTCCATCCATTGAATGTATATCGAGGTCCTGAATTCATTGGTGCTGACTACAGGAGTTTTATGGTACGAATTTTGGAAAGTAAAACATTTCCAAGTCTCCTAAGCCTGGATGACTTAATTGTTCTAATTATATCGATGTTGTCCAGATCAATTCTGATCTCGAGATTCAGACGCACATTTCTCCTTTTCTAATAGAACACGGATCTTCTCAGTGTTTATATTGCGAGACTTAAAATTTTTAATGTTTAGGCAGATATCTACAAAAAAATGTTTGCAACCCTGGGTCAACGTTTTATGGTCGCCGGCGACTTTAATGCCAAACATACCTACTGGGGTTCAAGATTGACTACTCCAAGGAGACGTTAATTAATTAATGTTATTCAAGAAAGCCACTATGATGTCGCGTCGTGTGGCCATCCAACTTATTGACCTACTGAACGTCGAAAAATCCCTAATGTTCTTGAATTTGCAGGAAAATAAACCAAGAAATAATCCAAGCCAAACCATTTTTACAATTGTCTTCTGACCACTCTCCGGTCTTACTACATTACTGGGCCAACCAAAAGCCATGTTCTACAAACAACTATCTAACGAACACCTTCACTAACTGGTTGAAATTCAAGATGTACATCAGTTCACATATCGGTCTGACGTCTACACTGCCGACGGCAGTGATAATATAAACATTGCTATGGAAAACTTTAATGATTTACTGGTCAACGGAGCTATTTCAGCCTCGCCTAAACTAAAGAGCAAACATATAAGACCCACCATAATATCCGCTGAAATAGAAAAAATGTTAACGGAGAAACGTCGCTTAAGACGCATCTGGCAAATTAATCGATCACCAGATACTAAACATAACTTTAATCAGGTAAAAAGAAAACTACAAAGCCTACTACAAAAAATAATATGGATTATTGCAAAACTATCTTAAGAAATTATCTCCTCATTTGGACACAAACTATTCATTATGGCCACTGGAGATACCTTAAACGGCCTCAGCAAACAAACCCGACAATTCATCTTTTTAACGGTAAGCCTTTGCTGATCACCTTGAAAGTGTATTCACTCCAACCCTTGGGTTATCGGTGGTTCACACGGAAAATGTAGCGATCAGGCCTGTGAGGAAATTTAAGATATAGGAAGATATCACTAGTAAAGTTTGTTATTGTACATCAAATACAATTTAAAAATTTCCTTAAAACAACTGCCTGAGTGTGTCTTTGGACGATTGGCTCAAATATTCAATTCAATTTACGAGTTAGGATATATCCCTGAGTGATGGAAATTGTCAACTATAAAATTGATCCCGAAGCCTGGCAAGGATCATACCAAATCCTGCCGAGCCGAGCACGGAACCATTGAGCAAGAGCACCGAGTAGCAACAGAAATAAGGTCAGCTTAAGAAGAGAAAAAATACTGCTCGGCCGTCTGCTTAGATGTTGCCCAAGCATTCGATAAAGTTTGAAACGAGAGTCTGCTTCATAAAATTAATCTTAAATTGCCAGAAATTTAACAACGGATGAAGTCGTATTAAATCAGGCGACATAAATATTCTGGAGTACCACAAGGTAGTGTGCTTGGCCCAACGTTATATTTAATTTTCACTTTAGATCTACCAACATCTTCGGAAATTAGGACGTCTATCGACCCACGTAACATTCACATTAAATAAGTTTACTTGCCCGCCTGCCGCAATGAACGGGATACAAATCACTCAATCAAATGGAGCAAAATATCTAGACGTCCATCTGGATCGACGGCTAACTTGGCGAAAACATATTCAAATGAAACGAGACCATATCAAATTAAGAATCGATAAAATGCACTGGTTGACGATTAAATATTCAACCATTGACCTAGAATACAAACTTCTCCTGCATAAAACAATGATTAAACCAATTTGGTCGTATGGGTGTCAATTATGGCAATCAACCTCAAATTCGAATTTTGACATTGTCCAACGAACACAGTCAAAAATTCTCGGAATGATTACAGGAGCACCCTGGTTCGTAAAAAACAAAAATATATATAAGGACTTTAGCATCCGAAATATCAAAGACGAATTACAAAAGATGCGGATCAGCTATGCAGGGAAACTAGCCTCTCATTCGAATTTGCTGGCACGAAATCTAAACGATATTCCTATGTTTTCACGATTAAAGAAGAAAACTATGGCTGTCCCGCCATTTTTGCACATAAACCAACTATCCTAAATATTAAATGTATTTGGTATTTACTTCGTTAATATGGAGGCCAAGTGGTTGGGCTGTTTTCTCCAAAGGAAGCAGAACTTCTTAAGCCGGCGAATGACATGTTGTATAAACTTTGGGCTACCGGATCTGATATTATTCAGAAAGGCTCCGACAACTTTTCTTCGGATATCACCTCGCTGTCAGAGTCATCCATTAATACTTTGCATTTGGTTACCAATTTTGACTGAATGATTAAATGCGATAACACACGTCACACGCCTGTCGAAAATCTATAAATTGAAAATGTATACCATGTTGACCAAGGCTTTGTAGATGGTGTTAAGCAAAGCTATTCCGCCTTATTCGTTGCAATTAAACCGGTCGATTTTATTTAAAGAACAAATTTGGGCTATTTTCCACCCGTCCGGGATGGGACCATGCGCCTTATAATTTTTCATATTTTGCCTTAAACTTCATCGCGTATGATGGACTGAATGGTGGTGTCACTTCTATATTGATATCAGATTTATATAATGAAATTGGTTGCTCGCTGGAGGAGAACTTTCTTCTGTTTAAAAATGACGAAAAATATTTTCGCCTCACTGTTAGGACTGTGTTACTGTAGATTTGTAGCTCTCAAAATTCGTTCTGTTCCTTAAACTAACAGCTTCGATTTTATGTACTTGATGTTTGTTCTATTCACGTTTCGCCCTTTTACACAGACAGTTGAAGTGTTTTCTAGCGTCCAGTCATTGTGTATTCGCAATGTTGGTTGAGAAAGGCTCCGTTGTTGTGCCGACCCAATTCTTGATTTGAAGCTATCAGCCTTGTGTTTCTAGGTTTGCATGTGTTTTTAGCTGTTTAGGGTTGATTGTTCAATGCTTCAGTATTCTAACGTGAGATTCGTTAGAACCTGTGGCCTTGATTCTAAATAACCTGCCTTTTGAATACAAGGATGTGGATAATTTGATTGACCATAACACCATCATGTAATGTTGGAGAATTTTGTTTAAAATTTTTTCCAGGTGATCGTAGAAAATGTCTTTGACGTGTTGTGGTTTCACCCCCTACGAGGGTCTGTACGTTCACAAATGAGATGTTAAAGTGGCATTGGTCTAAAACACGTTGTGGATTGGCACACACAATGGTCGATCAGAATACCAACTTCCAACTCGTAGTTGTTACGTGATTGCAATTATTGCCATAACGTCTTGTTCCTTGTATTAATAGTCGAATTACTAGCGGAGAACTTCCTCCAAAAACACCTTCGAATCCAATTAAGCGTGCGGTACTTTCGAAATATTGTTGTGACAATTCAGCGAAAACGAAAATTTACTAATAATAAGGTCTACCGAATACTACAGTTCAACGAAATTAAATCAACAAATTTAGGGCAGTCTTCATGAATTTTATTGTACTTAAAATTGCTCAATATGTGTAGATAGTGAACGAAATATTTCGATTTTGAAAATCGAAAATCTAGTTTTTTAAAAGGTGACCAAATGACCAAATAAGAACTTTCTAGGCGACTAGTATTCCAGATTCACCTCTTACCGTTTTCTGTAAATTGTCGTTTTCAGTGAATTGTCGTTTTAAGTTTAAGTGTTTTTTCGGTGAATTGTTTTTCGGTGAATTATTTTTCGTTATATTGTCGTAGAACCTTGTTTTTCGAAGCAAATACAATTATCGGTCAAATGGCATAATGGTTAAAGTCTTGGAGTTTGGATCGAGAGGTACTGGGTTCGAATCCCGATAGAGGCAGGATGCAAAAGGTATCTTTCATCTTCAGATTACGATCTGTGATATAAATGTACACACGGACCTATAGCCGTACGTCCTCGCTTTGCCTACTTGCGTAAGGTAGAAAGAGTTTAATATTTGAAATTTCCTGCTAAAACCTTGATGCTTGAAAAGTCAGACCTCTATTTGGTATTAACTTTAGACTCTGCTAATTCATCTTCAGCTTCAACTAAGATTGTTGTCGAAATTATATAAGGGTCGCAACGCACTAAGTTTCGTAGTCATACTTCATACTGGCATAAAATACTTTTCAAAGTTCAACGTATTCTTTAACAATTTCTGGTACACTGCTCGAAAATTTTCTAATCTAGAAAAAGTTGTCTGCATTCCGATCATCCTTAATTTAGTATTAATGGTGTGTGCATGCGTGGTTTGAGAGATTAATAAATCTTAATAAAACATGGAACGCGGTTTAATTTGTGCCATCTATGCTTGACTGACGATCAATCTAGTTAATCGGAAATTTAGACGAAATTTCTGCTAACAGTACTTCAACTTGCCAACATTTTTTAACAATTCCATCAGACTATCGTTATGCTTAAATTCTAGTTATGCCTAATTTGTTCTAAGTAAAATACGGATATCCCAAATTTATTTATTTGTTGATAACTCAATTGCAGACTGTGGTCCAGGTCACCGTAAACACAAAATAACGGGTTATCCAATTCGAGGTTGATAAAGTAGAAATCTGTATACCGACATCTGTCAAAGATAAACGTCAAGTACGCTATCATTTATTTAGTTGACATTCTGCCATTTAAGAATATGGAGCATTTAACAATCGACCAACGCGTTAAAATTATTAAATCTTATTATAAAAATAGTGATTCTGCCGTATCCACATTTCGCGCTTTACGAGCAGATTATGGTCGTCATAATCGTCCTACAAAGCAAACCATATTGAATACAGTGAATAAATTTGAACAAACTGGATCTGTTACTGATATTATAAGGTCTGTGCATCATCGAAACATTCGCAATGCTGAAAATATCGCTTCTGTAGCTGAAAGTGTGGAAGAAGATCCAAATTTGTCAATTCCTCGTCGAGCTCAACATTTAGGCCTATCTTATGGCTCATTATGGCGCATTTTGCATCTGGATTTGCATCTTCATCCGTATAAAGTCCATTTGACACAAGAGCTAAAGCCTGCTGACCATGGACAACGAAGAACATACGCAAATTGGGTGTTGGAAAAATAGGCCGTCGATGCTGATTTTTGCTGATTTCAGTGATGAAGCTCATTTTTCGCTTGGTGGATACGTTAATAAGCAAAACTGTAGAATTTGGGGCTCAGAAAATCCACAATTGATTGTAGAGAAGCCATTACACCCGGAAAAAGTCACTGTTTGGTGCGCATTGTGGTCTGGTGGTGTGATTGGGCCGTATTTTTTTGAGAACAACCATGGACAAACCGTTACCGTCAATTCTGAGCGCTATGGCCGCATGTTAACCGATTATTTTTTTACGAAAATCGAAGATTATGATCTTGACGATATGTGGTTCCAGCAGGATGGAGCAACCAGTCACGTAACACGAGCAAATCGAAATCTTTTGCAAGAGAAATTTCCTGGACGTTTGATTTCGCGATTGGCTGATGTCAATTGGCCTCCAAGATCCTGTGATTTAACGCCTTTGGATTTCTTTTTGTGGGGCTACGCGAAAGATCGTGTTTACGCAAACAATCCTCAAACTCTTGACGAATTGAAAACTAATATTCGTAAGGTAATGGCCGAGATACCGCCAGAAATGTGCCGAAAAGTCATTGAAAATTACCGCAAAAGAATCAAGGCCTGTAAGAAGTCCCGTGGAGGACATTTGAATGATATCTTGTTTAACTAAAAATGGCAAGGATCAATCTGTAAAATGAAATAAAAATTACAATACATTCCGAATATTTTGTGTGTTTTTTTTAAGTTTACTTTATCAAGCTTCAATTGGATAACCTTGTATTATTTCAACCTAAAAAGCTACTTAATAGTTTCATTTCGAACTTCTTACCAGTATACACCATATTAATGTAATCTGACTCAACGTTTTCTCTCTAAAACGGGTCCTTTAAAAATTTTGCAGGGAGCACAATTCTCGATCTATTAAAATTGTAGCAAGTTTGTTACTGGAATGAGACTTTAAATTTTGTGATGAGGAAAAAATCATTTCGGTCATAAGTAGTCGTAAAATCGAAACACGTCCCCACTATTAAAAGCTGCTAATAATACAATTTGTATTAACCTTCAAATTCACAATAAATTAAGCTAGAAGGTCACCTTGAAATGAATACACTCAAGAGGGAATTCCCACTAAAAAACTTAATCTACCAAAGTGGAAAAAAATTTCCAAACAAGAAAATGATCCTCATTCGCATTCTAACCATGCACACAAGTATTGCATATTGTCGAACTGCTTGAAATATTTTGTGACCTTTACGATAGCCATAAATTATAGAATTAAAAAAACTTTTGACTATAAAGTGTTAAACGTGACTACTCCTAGGATACAACACATGAAGCAAAAGGCTGCGATCATTGTACCATTTACCTCTTTTTCAAGTAAATGCTCGTTTGCTAAACAATTCTCAAAGATTACGATCGCTGTGTTGTTATACGCAGCGAAATTGAAAGTTAGAATTAAATATTTTTATGTTTTATTCGTGGCAATAAATTCGAGTGGCACTTTATGTACCAATTCCAAGAAATCACACCAGTCAAACAGTCGTTTTCGTATCCACACACCAACTAAACGCACGCACACGAGCACAACTATACACAACATAAATCAAGATCATTTTGGTCGATTTCATTATCATTCAACCAAATATAGATCAAACCGCTAGATCTCGTAAATGAATATAGAAACATGAAAATATGTTACTGCAATCGATCAATTAAGATTAATAATTTTACGTGACTTAACTTTCGAAAACTTAAAAACTGTAGGTTGTGACAGTTATTTGAACATGATAATTTGTGTGTTTGGGGATAAGAAAATTCCGCAGCGGCTGTGACAGTATGTCAGACACAGAAAAACTCTAATCAGGAAATCTAATACACATGTATGATGATTATCGCGATATATGCATTGCATGTCCATTGCGTACCAAACGATATAGCTTAAGCTTATAAACCGGAAATAAATTATTAAAACCGGTATGTACGCGATATACCTAAGTCAAAAAGTTCTACAGAATCCTTGAACTTACATTAAATATGGGCGTAATATGAATTTGCCAAAAATTATGATTCAATAGACAAAGTATAACACTTTTCGTTTGGTTTCAAAATGTGTATGTAAATCAAATACGGAATGTCTACCGTTGCGAGATAAATATCGCACAAAAAATAAAAACGCGAGATTCAAGATAACATATATTTTTGGTTATGTAGCCGAGTAAGCTGACAGAAGTATAATTTTTTGTACGTCGTTCTGTGGGAGGTCAGAAATATTCATAACTTTACGTTATGTAATTAGTGGTAATGTATATCGGCATTCCTGAATCTATTTTAAGTCTTATTTAGATCTCGTCTCCACTATGTCTCGATAAATTTCAATAGACACTTCCTTACATCATACGTAACCGGCATACGTTTACCATTTCATCGTTAGACATTTGAAGATACTCTGAACTTACATACAAAGTATAGTCACGCCTTAGCGAATTATTACGTTTAAGTGCGCATTTCGGTGAAATTAAACAAAAACATTTTGCAGTGTTTTTAACCAGTCGATGCAACAGTTTTTTAAACTATCCGACTTCAAACTTTAAATGCGATATTCCAATATTTATGTTCTTGCAGTTATCTTGTTTTTGTTTAATTCACAGATTTGGTAGCTCCTTCGTAACCTCGAATTTTAACGCATACATGGGATTTCCGTATAAAATTTTGAGTTATTCTAGGTGACAGCCGGAAACCTGCTTCACATCGAGGTGAGGTTTTCAAGACGTTGGTAGTTTGGTTTTGACCTTTCAATTCTTCCCCATTTTTTGTAAATGCTAAGGTTTTCAACATCACTGCAAAAATGCTGAATGAAAAGCTCACATGTATGATGCATCTTCCAGTACACAGATTTACACCATGTTTGATTCCGAATAGTCTGCGGTCTGTAGAGTTTTTCTGAAATAAAGTTATTTTTATCAAAACCCGTAATTTCCGGTAATATTTAAAAAATGATCTGAACTATTTTTGTCTGAAAATTAATTTACAATTTTTTTGATTCCTTGTAAACGTTAGACTTTAAAAAAATTTGACAAAATACGAAACGCTTCTATAAACATCAGTGGGATCTCTCAACTTGTGGAAAAAGCTTAAGTGTAAAGTTTTATCTCGATCAATATATCCATCTGGGCTATATGTTGGCCGAATTTATGACGAAAAACAGTTTCTCGTCAAAAATTGTCATTTACGTTTTAATCATTTACGTTAAAAATCACTGGGATCTCCTATAATTTATACAAAAGGCTTAAGTAAAAAGTGTCACCCAGAATTTTTGTTGAAATACGGATTTTTTGACAAAATCGTTATTTCCGTTTAAATTTTGGTCAATCTCATGATTTCAGCCCAAACCCAATGTGCATATTCCAAGTTGCAAACGGTTCTGTCATACATCTGCGGCTCCGGCTGAAATTTTAGATATTGCACAATGAGCTATATTTAACTGAGCTACTATACTCGGAAATAATGCGAGGAAATACAACTTTGGACTACAACTTTATTCAATAAAAATTAACCTGTGCAACCTTCATTTTTGCAATGACTTATTCGACTCTCCCCTCCACGCAATACATATAAAAACACGAAACCTTAGAGCTGACCGATCTAAAAGTTAATGTTGTTGTATTACTTTTCAAACCTGTCAATAGATGGCGATGTTGGTCTCAAACATTCCTGCCCGGCCAAACTGGTTTGGACATTCGTTGTTTCCTAAGATTAGCTGACATACTTTCTGCACTGGTAGCTGAAATTGATGTTTGATGGGTAGATCATCAGGTGTTCTCTAGTAACTGTTACATTCTATCATTACCACACGTAGCAATTCATCACTGTCTGGATGTACATTAACATTAAGGTTATCATGTTGAATGGCAACTATGATGTTGATTTAGAGGTTTGGTTCAGCTCGTGTCAACATCATCATGTAATGCTATGATTAGCCTCGAATTCAGGCATGCTTCAATAAGTATTAAAGGCATGTTTAATTGGTGATAAAAATTGACAGAAAATGTTTGGCGGACCATACCGCCCAAAGTGGTCATGATGCGTTGCTGCTGAGGTGATAAACTGCCATTTGACCCAGCTATGTGGTGATGCGCTTAGTTGTTGTTCCACTCCTGAAGTTTGTTTTGAAAAGTCGATCGGCACCGATGAACTGAGTACTGTTGCCTCTGTACAGTGTTGTGCAGTAGCCAATGTCAACAAATATATCAAACACATATAAAAATGATCGGGTGGGCAAATCTTCGGCGATCTCAATATGTACAAATTTGCTGTTCATGCAAATAACAATAACCGCGTACGTCTTCACTGTTGTGGTTATTCGTCAACCACCTAGCCTGACATTTGTTGTTGTTACCATCTGTCATTGTTGCATAGTTCACTGGGGCCAGGATGACGCTGGTTGTATAATAAATACTTCAGCGTGTGTTAGTCGGCCTCCGACACGCAGAATTTTATTGTCATCCAGAAATGGATTGAGCGCAAGCAGTTTGCTTCTCTGCTTGTGTCTACTCTAGAATGAGATTTTAAAGAACTAATTTCAGTTATGTATACCTTACCTAGAGCCTCAAGTATGTGCAAAAAACCAGGATTCTTCTCTTCATCTGCTCCTATGACTTTCGATCTGCAATATTTACGCCCAACTAGTCAAAAGCGTAGCGTAAGAGCTGTTGTATGTAACAGACTCTGTATTGTAGAAAAACGTTCAAAAAGTGGATGCAGGCTCGTTTCAATTGATTCTTGATATAAACCTGATGGACCACTCCACCATAATTAATGTACTTCTGGCTGTTGGTAATAATCCGAGACTAACGCAATCTACTGAGTTGTGTTCTGTACGAATATGTCGTCATCGGTTGATATTATAATGTTCATGTACATAAGCAACTCCATTTGAAACGTCTGGTTTCAAAAATGCTGCTCGTTTGCGTAGCTAACATAATGCAATGCATTGGAATCGCTCCATAATGAGTATCCCGAATAACTTAGATGAAGTGCGGTACTTCCGTTGTTCATCACTGTTACAAGGAGTGGTGCTGCACACAACTTCACACAATTGTAATTTCTCTATTCTGGATTATATTTGTCCTTGCCGCTACCAAGGAAACCTGATTATTAAGCAGTGAAGCACCGTGAGCATAAGTTGTTTACACAAGCCTTCCTGCTCGCTTTACAGAATCCATGAAGCGAAATCCTTGTGCCTTGGGACATACCAAGCCAGCGTGGGACACGAATGTGTGTAAGTTGTTGTAGAACATTGCAAAACGTTAACCAGCAGGTACTCAATTCAGCAGGTCGTATCAAGATTCTCTGTATATGAATATTTTGGCAGCTACTATTACTGAACCCAACATTCGAGTAGGATCGTATAGTCTAGCTATTTGAAAACCGAGTACGTGATTTCAGGATCGCTGAGTTGCAATTTTAAAGCTACTTCTTGTGAACCGATAATCGCTGCGAGTGTTTCGAATTGCGTTGTATGGACCGCACGCCATACCGTAGGTCACTATCTTCAAGTGATATGTACGCAACAGCATTGACATGGAATGTTTAATGCGATGTATTCGTGCCTAAACTCAACATATTTCGGAGTTTCAATATATGATACTGCATTAGAGACAGCTGAAGAGTGTTCGTCAAGCGCCGGTGCATTCGCCTAAAATGAGATTTGAACAGCGACTCGTCTCGTAACGAATGAATTCATTCTTGGTCGTCCAGCTGTAAATATGTGCGATGCTTGAATTCCACCAACTTTTTTGCTGAGAATGTATACAAAGATTGATCACCTGCAGGGGCTGCAGACGCCGGCCCAAATACAACCCAGCCCAGATTGGAACATATCACACATGGTTCATTGTGCTGTCCAATGTCAATTCCTTCCTGAATTGTATTGCTCAAGCTATCGGCACCGATAAGGGCGCCAACTCGTCTAGTCGTCACTTCCTTAAATGATTTCAACATCCAACATCAATCGACACCACTGTTGATGATGACATGATTGAACGCAAAAAACCTTCGAAACGTAACTCAAAGTCAACTTCAATAGTATTTTTGGCCACTTGTATAAGTATTAGTGGATACCCCGATTCCTACGATTGATAGGCTAAGTTAGGTTAGGTTAGGTTAGAGTGGCTGCTTCCGCACACTTAGGCCAATAGCGGCCCATTGTGATACCACAGGATCCTATTTTCCCTTTACCCCCGTTAACACTATCCAGAGCTTCTTATGTAGCGTAAAATATCTCGCACTCCACAGTTCGCGAGTTCCGAAAGGCTGTTCATCCCGTATACACCTAAGTATTTATGCCTTCTGTATGATAGAGCTGGACACGAGCATAGGAAGTGATCTAAAGACTCTTCCTCCTCTTCGTCCATACAACTTCTACAAAAGTCATTCGTCTGTAGACCCAGCCTTCTCGCATGTTACCCAAAAAGGCAGTGTCCTGTCAGTATCCCTACGACCAAACTTAAGTCCCGTTTCCCCAGGGATCTGAGTGCCTTGGAGCGCTTCAAGTCCAGTTTTGGCCAAACCTGCTTTGCTACCCTGCACGTGAGAGTGTTGGTCCACCTCATTTGTCAAGGCGATTGCCTTTCTCCCGAGCGCCAATTTGAGCGCTGCTATAGTTCTCCCCAGAACTGCCTTTTCCTTCAGGGACCCAGATTATCTGGATGCTGAAGTACTCGCTCATCTCATTAAGAGATGATCGGCAATCCAGCGCCACCCGTGACTTCAGACAAACCGCCTCTAGTGACTTGATCGCCGCCTGACTGTCCACATAGATTGCGATATCCCTCCCGGATACCACATTATGCTTCAACCATGTCATGACTTCCCCGATCGCCACCACTTCAGCCTGGTACACGCTGCAGTAGTCAGGGAGATGAACAGAAATATTAACGTTTAGCTTCTCACAGAAGACTGCGGCTCCTACCTTACCGTCTAGCTTAGAGCCGTCAGTGAAATATTGCAGTGCCTCGTTTTCCAGTATTGATCCGTTCCTCCAAGATTCTCTCGAGGAACAGATGGTCCGGAAACCTTTATTGAAGCACAACGTTGGTTTACTATAATCTAGATTCGCCAGTTCTTCCCTGTGCGATCTAACTATCGTCGAGTGTCCCGTCTGAAGACACTTCCACTGCGAGACCGCCGAGAGTCTCGTGGCCACATTGGCTGCAATTTGTTTACCAAAAAATTCGATTGGAATAAGGTGGAACACAACCTCTAAAGCGCGTGTAGGAGTTGACCTAAGCGCCCCGCTTATAAGCATACAGGCCGTTCTTTGTACCTTTTCCATCATCCTTACATATGTTACCTTATTCAGAGCTGGCCACCACACGCCCACCCCATACATCAGCACAGGTCTTACCACTGCGGTATAGATCCAGTGCACCAGCGCTGGTTTTAAACCCCAACTCTTACCTATGGCGTTCCTACACGAGTAAATGGCTACATTAGCCTTCTTCACGCTTTCTATAATGTTGGGCTTCCAGCTGAGCTTACTGTCCAAAATTATGCCCAAAAATCTCGCTCTATCAGCAAAAGCCAGTCTAATGCCGTTCACGGTAGGAGGGCTAACTACCGGAATTTTATATTTCCTAGTAAATAGTACCAGCTCTGTCTTGGAAGGATTGAACCCTAATCCACATTTGCTGGCCCATCTAGTAACGATCAGGAGTGCATTTTGCATAACATCCCTAATAGTATCCACATGTTTGCCTGAGATAACTATCGCTAAATCATCTGCATACGCTACAACTCCTGTCCCCTCCCTCTCCAGTTCCAACAGCAATCCATTCATCACTGCACTCCAAAGAAAGGGGGACATTACACCTCCCTGCGGGGTTCCTCTAACCGCCCTTCTTCTAATGGTGGACTCCCCCAGTTTTGAGGTAATGATCCTGCTTACCAGCATCTGATTTATCAACCTACTTATAGGGTAGTCCACCTTCAAAGATGACAATCCTTCCACGATCGCCTCCGTTTTTTGATGATTGATAATTCTTAACGCTTTTTGCGAAAATTCAAACTATTGAATATCGACTCTGTAATAAAGATCACCTGTGTCCCGGGATCACAAAATATTCTACAAATATGGCTGTTACCGTGGCGATACAAGATCGGTCACTGATGCGCCAAGCGTCAATTGATGATTGTGACCCGAAACAATTGAAACCCAACCTGAGTTTCTTCAACGCTCTCTCTCGATGAAAATCAGCATGTCGTCAGCCTTCGGTATCTCTTCATCAAAACTTCCTCATTCGTGATTGCCCACGGCCATAGGCAGTTTTTCCAAAAGGATTGGATAGGTGATCGCGTCTCATTTATCAGATGACACCTTTATGGCAGCCAATGCTCGTAATGTACTCCGAAACAGTCGACGATATATTGCAAAATTCGTTGAGCCAGTTCTCTGGTATTCCACCGAAACTGGGTATCGATACTGGACCCAAGGGTAGGCTAACAATTCAGCATGAGGACCAATGGCATATTCCTCCGCCTTGCCGACTAAAATCATGTGATTCTCAATGAATCGGTGGAAATGTGCTTTGATGCCACACAACGATTGTTCGATTTCTATCTGATCGGGAGCATACCCATGCCGTTGTAAAAACAAAAAAAAATACGTGTTGACTGTGCAACCTTCCTTTTTCGTTTACCAGTACATAAAAAAAATTACTGTTCAAACCTGCCAACAAATGGCGTTCTTAACCTCAAACAAGCTAGAATACATCGTAGTCATTGTACAGTGGTCCGAGTAGTGTACACTAACTTTATAGGCTTCAGATTGGCATTTGCTGATTCATGCTGATACTTAGTGGTTCCGGCTGAAAGCCTATTTGTTGAAATTATGGTGTATTCCAAATACACTTTGCTTATTGTGCCAGCCTCAATGGTTGCCAGTTGGCTTTATCTGGTTCCAAAATCGGTTATACACAATGGCTTGGTCTATTTGTACACTGTTAGGGTTCTCACTCAAAAGCTTTGTATTGCACAATAACCCAAAATAGATATATTGTGCACTCATTGTAGAAGCTTCAAATGGTTCCGGCTGGTAAAATGTTAGCTCCGGCTGGATGGGATCATAGTTGGTTTGGTTCTAGCTATAGCATGGAAATGTCTTTAAATGGTGCGGTCTGGAGTTGTTATGTGCCGGCGGCTGAAACTCTATATAATGCACACAACAAACAAAATTTGTCGGCTCGTTGTGGAAGCTTTAAATTATTCCGGCTGGAAAAACTTTGGTCCCGGGTGGTCTTATGTGGTTGGAATATCTAGATAGTTTTGTTCATTGTGAAATGGTCTGGTTTGTGCCCAACTGCCCCGGCTGATAACTTATATGTTATTTTGTATGAGAAATTAGATTTTTGGGACTATTTGTATAGCTCCGTAAAAGCGGGACTATTCGTTTTATGGCGCAATATTGGTAGCTGTTAGCTTTAACTTTTTCTGAACTGATCACGGAATATTTTCGTAATGCAATGGCATAACTTTTATTTAATAGTGTACGTTATACTTTTCTTCGTCAACGAAACTTTTGGTCATACTTTGCACTGCCTTGATAGGCATAGGAGAGTATGAGATTTTTTATTTCTTGTATATGGGGACTAATGGGTCCGTTGAATAAATACACAAACGATAAACCGCAAAATATGTAAAATGATGCCTAGGCCTCATGAAACGATGATTACAATTTGTGTGGGCATTAAAAGTTAAAGGTTTATGAGAAATAAATTTGTATATTTTGTGTACAATACAAATCTGATTAAGATTTGAGATAAATAAGAGGTGGTGCAAAATTTTTGAATATATTTCCATCTTTACAAAATCTAACCAACAATCGATTTAACATTTTTCACTTTACATAAGATACGTAATATAATTGATTGTTATAACACCAGGTGATTTCTATTCGTGCCTTACTTTCAAAATCAATATGACCTCTGAACTCGTTCTAAATAAGGCCAAAACACTTACGCGCTACATATTTTTTTGCAACCCATTGTCCCAAAAAACTATTTTCTGATTAGCACAATTCCGCGATAATTAAAATATAAATTCACCCGCACGTCAATCATATTTGAACTTGTGTAAAGTTTGCAATAGAGAGGGGACAGATTTTTAACCCATTCAATCGGCCGCTGGTGTAACTAACCTTACCCACCACAAAATACACTTTCATTTTTATCGATTTTTTATATTCCAAAAATTACGATTTGGATAAATTTGTAAGAGCTACGACATATATGGTGTTTGTCTTAAGTCGTTTTGTGCTAGTGACTGAATTAATTAATAAAATGCTAGTAAACAAAAATATTGACCTTAATTCTCGTGCTTAATTAGATCTAATAAAACTTAAGAGCTGGGTTGTAAGCACTCAGATTGTACCGAAAACAGGTAAGTGCGTTATCGATCATAATTCGGTTGATTTATAATCTTGCGCGAAGGTCTCTTCCTATGTAAATCGAATTAATTGATAAATCAGGTGGACACGACTCTTGTTAAACGTCAAATTAATGATTTGGTATGCGGATTAGCACCCTAATTATATAGATCGATATAGGTAACTGTTTTTTTTATTAAATTGTTTGTAAATAGCCTAATTTGAAGGTGACTTAATTACACGTGAAATTTACGTGGTATTTACATTTACACACCCGTAACCAGTTGATTGTATAATGTGATTCGGAAATATTAAATTACGAGTATATTGACGGAACTATAAAATGATTTCAAATTTATTCAAATGATTGAGTAAAAGTGATTTTATTGTGCTTGCTGAACCGGACGGTTTTATATTCTCGCGTCGTTTGCACAACTTTCTTTTAAAATATTTACATCCTCGCTAAATTTGGTCGTCGCTTTGGCTGTGTCTGGTAGTTATGATTTATGCGTATATTTCTGAAATGGATAAACTACTTTATGATTTTAATTACCTAGTTCATACCGTTGGAATCTTTGCATTATGTTACTAATTAATTGATGTACGTTATTATTTTATTTAATTAGTTGTGCGGTTTGATTTGCAGTTGACAAGAGCGAACTCATAAGAGACAAATGTTGTTTTAATTGACTTCTTTCCAACTAATGAATGACCAAATCTTAATTGTAGTCTTGTAAACCGACGAGAATGCAAACAAATATATACGTGGAATAATTGGACATAGATTTATAAATATATATCTTGGGTATCGCAAACAGCATCAAAATTGCTAAAAAGGCGTTTTCCAGAATCAGAAATTGATTACGATGGTTCTTGGTTTCAAGAAAATTCATTTAGCGGTCTTTCGGGGCCCGGTTTCCTTTTCCTTACACTTTTCCAGGTCAACGACTTTGTTGAAAACTCTTGTGGGGTTTTTCGAGTACCAGAAATTGATTTCCATGGGTCCCGATTGTTTAGGAGGACGTTTAAGGATGTCGAACGGTGTGTCCCGGGTCACTCTCGGTTTTTGAGTGCGAGGAATTAATTACGATTAGTGTTAATTTCTGGAAAATCCGTTCAATGATTCATCCGGTGCTCCCACGATTTTAATAAAAATTACTGGAGGAGCGTTTTCGAATACCAAAAACGGATTTTGATGGGTTCTAAATTCGACAAAAATTCATTTAGGGGGCATCCGCTTGGCGCCGAGTAGCTTGGAGTCTTCTTGTAACTTGTTTTGACTTGGGAGATTTTGATAAAATTTAGTAGGGCAGGGGTTTCCAATGAAAGGAAACGATTACAAGGAGTTTTGATTTCTGGATAATTCATTTAGGATTCCTCCGATATGCTGTCATGTTACATCGCATCATATTGCATGATATTTTTTTACATTATAAATTATTAATTATCAATGGATTTAATGTCCTTTTAATGTCCATCTACTTACACAATTACAGTATACAATGTGCACGTTGTAAGCTCCATGTCAACCTGTACCCTGACATGGACGGTGGGTCGGAGCCGAATGCTGTACTCCAACAGAGGGTCTAAATTGTGTTTATTAACATCACCGATCGAAATCCATGAAGAAAATTTGGCTTGCATCCTGCCTCTGGTGGGATTCGAAGTCGGTACCTGTCAGTCCAAGTGCAGACGCATTAATCAGTGCGCCACTTGTTCGGTACGTTGTATGATGTTGCACGGTACATTGCGTTATGTTGCACCATATTGTGGGATGTTGCGCTACATTTTGAAATGTTACATCATGTTTGGTCATATAGCACCACGTTGCATGATATTGCACCATGTTGCTTGATATTGCAGCTTGTTGAGGGATAAAGTATAATGTTCCAATATGTTGCGTAATGTATAATGTTCCGATATGTTGCGTTATGTTGGCTTGGGCTTCTTTTAACATTTTAATTGGCTTCAACAATTTTGGCGTATTTTTTTATTTGACTTGAATTTGCGTTTTTGAATGCAAGGTAGTTCTGCTTTCTGAATAATTTATTTAGGAGTCCTCCGGATGGGCCATCATGTTCCACCATTTGCTTAATGTTTCACCATGTTGCATAATTTTGCAATATGTTGCGCCGTCCATGTTGTTTGATGTGCATCATGTTGCGTCATATTGTGTTATATTGCGTGAGGTTGCACAATGTTGCTATTTATTGTATCAAGTTGTGGAATGTTGCTAGATATTAAACCATGTCGCGTCATATGTATCATGTTGTGTGATGTTGCACCATGTTGCGCGATTTTGTGTTTTTCGTTAATTACCTGGCGTTATGTTTCATCATATTGCGGATTGTTGCACGTAATCACGTTTTTTTGGAAGTGTTGGTTGTTATTTATGAGTAACACTATTGATTTGTAGCATCCACTATTTAATTAGTGTTTTGACCTAGGACCCTATTTCACATTTCGTTCCGCTAAAACGATTTTGATGTCGACTGGTGCGCTCGGGTCTCTTTATTAATTTTTTTGACTAGCACGATTTTGATAAAAATTGTTGGTTGAATCGATTTCGATTAGTGTTAGTGGGAAAATAATGGAAAATTGTTTAGAAGGACCGTCGGTGAGGTCCGAGACCCTTTTTTAAATATTTTCGGCTCAAACGAAAACCAAGTGAGGCACCAAAGTTCGAAAAATTTAAACTTGAGGTGGTGCCGGTCTCTTTGTTTCCTATCTACAGCCCAAACGTACATATTTACTGATTTGAATGAAACTTGGATAGGCTCTGATTCCAATATTCTTTTAACTTAATGGTCGTTCGTCTACCTGAACGTCTTTGCTGTGCTTTGTGGTAAACACAACACAACAAAACTACTGTTTTACTAAGACAAGATTGCGTATAAAGGTAACGAGAGAAATCAAGTTTTGTAGGTCACAACAAAAAAATAATTAACCATGATCACACGCGGCGTGGTCCTACCAACGAACGATATGAGAACGGCTAATACCTGAAACAGATTAACGGTAGTACAACCCCTTCAGTTTGGTGGAGATATTGTTATATCGCTGTTCTCGCTTTCACTTATACACTGATTTAAACATTAACTTTCTCTCTTTTCCTTATTTTTATAACTTGAGGCTCACACTAACACTCATCATGTTCACACTAAGGCCCCAATCACCCAATCACAGAATTCACAATACCAAAATTAAATAACCATTTCTCACTTGCACGTTCCATGCGTCGAACTATAAAGTGAACGACGAGTTACATATTGTATCACTTTATCACTGGAATACACTAGCTGTCTTACCATAGCCCTGTGTTCACACGAATGCCAAATGAAACAAAAAAAATGTGAAAACACATCAATAAATTGGACGCGCCGAACAATGGATCTTAGGCACCATGTGCTTTACACCCAACCACTCGTCTAATTCACTGTTTCCGTTCGTGCGCTCTTTTCTTCTTTCTTTTTAACCCACTTGTTTGCACATAACAGAAAAATTATGAAACGCACAACACAAATGTTTTAACTATTTCCAAAATTGTTTCAGAGGGTTATTCGGTCCCTTTCTTTAATTTATATTCGGTTTGCACGATTTTTATAATAATTGTTTTTCGAATACTAGGATTCGATTGTGATTAGTGATAATTTCGGGAAAATCCATACAGAGAGTCTTCCGGTGGGGCCCGGATCAATTTTTTTAATTTTGGAGTACTATTTTCGAGTACCGTCAACCGATTGTGACGAGTCCTGATTTCGGGAAAATGCATATAGGGTCATCCGGTGTGTACCGGGTTCTATTATTTAATTTATTCGACACGCATGATTTTAATAAAAATAGACAATTGGAGATTTCAAAATGTCAGGAAACGATTTCGATAGGTTATAATTTCGGGAAAATTCCTTGTGGAGGTCTTTCGGTAGTGATCGGGTTTCATAAAAAAAAATTGAATAGGAAACACTTAAAGGAGTTCTGAGCGCTTGTTAATCCAATTAGAAGTCCTTTCTCCGAATGGGCTGTCATGTTGCACCTTCTTGCATGATGATGTACGATTTTGCGTTATGTTGCACCATGTTGTGGGTGTTACACTATGTTGGGCGGGACAGGATTTATAAATCCAAGGAAACGATTAAAAGAAGTTCTGATTTCAGGATAACTCATTTAGGAGTCTTTCGGATGGGCCGTCATTCTACACCATGTTGCATGATGTTCCCTAACGCTGCATAATGTTGCATTATATTGTACCGTGATGTGGGATTTTCACTTTGTTTTTGTTAGGGTATGTTGCATATTATGGAGGGATGTTGTGTGATGTTCCACTATGTTGTGTCATATTGCATTATGTTGTGAGATGTTGCACCTTTTTGTATCATGTGTACCATGTTGCATCCGGGTCCTTATTTAAAGAAAAATAAGCTCGAACGATTTTGGAAAAAATTATAAGAGGGGATTTTGAGAGAGTGTGGGGAAACGCCTGAATTGGATCATGATTTTGAGAAATTAGTGTAGTGGCGCTCCGGTACTTGTCATGTTGCGTCTTGTTCAACAATAGAACTAGGTTATTTCTCAATCGAAGAATGGGAATGGAATATAAACTTTTGTCGGGCCTCTGGAAAATCGTCAATTTAAATTAACCTAAGCCTTGGCCGAATTCCTTAACCGATTGGGATACAACTTTGTTTGTATATTGAATATAGGGAAGGATTCCAAAATGAGTTCCGGAAAATCGCAGAAAAATTAGTAAATTGGATATTACTTTCTTTACAAAGTAAAAGAGAAAATTTTCGACCTTGAAATTTTGGCAGATTTATCATTCGCCATACTGTCGAAATCGGAAAAATGGGTTTCTGAGGTTGTATCTGTCTTCCTATGTCCTTTCTACAGATCACACGGATTGAGTCATTTGGATGAAACTTGTCTTGGGTCTCTTGGAAAGGCCGATTGCATCATGACCAAATCAACGCTTTGTCGATTGCATTTGTAACCTAGCTGTCCCCCTCAATGTTCGGATACTGTTCGCCTATAATAGCCATATTAATCTGTAGTTACCGCACAGACTCTCCGATTTGCTGAACATTTACTACTATCAGTAGTTTGTATCAGTTATTCCTTCAAATGTAATATCCTTACCTCATTTAAAACAACAAGGTTGGATCGGTCGATTATGCTACGGCATACCTGCACTATATGCCCGTAGTGCAAGGACTTCAAACAAAGAAATTAACTTGTCTCTTGTCGTATTCGATAACCATTGATTATATTAATTTGTATTTTTGTCATTATTTTGGTACCACTATCTGGAAATCACCTGCTTTGTATGCATTCGGACGAGGAGACCTTTCACATCGCCTTCTGGTTTTGTGTTTCAGTAAGGTCCAAATTATGGATTTCCAGCGTCTTTGTTGATACCTCTGCAGAAACTACGAGGAGGAGGAATTGTTTCCTCCTCCTCCTCGTAGTTTCTGCAGAAGTCATTTGTATCCCGACCGAACCTTTTCGCAGGAGAAGTACCCTTACAAAGTACCCTTACAATTCTAACTAGGTCACGCTTCCTTAGTGTGATTAAGATCTTGGATCACTTCAAGCTCAGGCCATACTTGTTTCGCTACCCTGCCAGTCAAACTGACGATCCACCTAGCATTTCCCATAACTCGCTGCTTTCGGCACAGGCATAGGCCTTCCTACACATTCTCTCCCTGGTTCTAGTAGGAGAGTCGTACCGTAACTTGCTAATTCGTCTGCCCTGCAATTTCCCTCAACGTCAGAGTGGCCCGGATCCCAGACCAACTGGATATTGAATAATCCACTCATCTCGTAAAGAGATGTGTGACAATCCAACGCCACCCTTGGCACCAGGGAAACTGAATCCAGTGATTGAATGGCCATCCGATTGTCCACACAGATAGTGATATCAGTCAACAATATTACACAGTGCTTCAACCAGTTCATGACCTCATCAATTTTATAACTTCAGCCTGGTACACGCTGCAGTAATCAGGTAGATGAAAAGATAGAGTTACATTTAACTCTCCACAGAACACACCAGCTCCCACTTTACCATCGAGCTTGGAGCCGTCGGTGAAGAATTTAACTACCCCGGTCTCCATAATGAGCCCCTTCTTCCAATCCACCCTAGAGGGGAGAATCAGCTTAAAACGCTGACCGCCATTTGCTTACCGATAATATCCAACGGGTGAAGGTACAGCTTGACCTCTAAGGTACTAGTGGGGGTCGTTTTTAACGCGCCACTAATGAGCAAACAGGCTGCCATCTGCGCATTCGCCATCATGTTCCTGTATGATAATTTATCCAGAGCTGGCTATCATACACTCACACCATACAACAGTACGGGACTTATAACTGCCGTGTAAAGCCAGTACACCAGCTCGGGTGTCAAGCCCAATTTCCTTCCTATGGCATTTTTAAAGAGTAGAGTGCCACAGTAGGAATCACGCATTATCAGTAAGGGCCAGCATAGACCATTTAAACTTGGTGGAACCATTACCGGAATTTTATATCTTTTAGTGAAAAGGACCAGCTCTGTTTTAAATGGGTTACACCCCAATTCGCATCTGCTGGCATAAGCCACTTCCTGGCACTTCCCTCATCCCCGCTATAACTCTTCTGCTACCTAACAGGTGATTAATTAGCCTGGATTCTGGGTATCCAATCTCAAGTAGTAATAATTTTTCTCTCTTTTGCCTCCACCTTCACGTTGTTGAAAGCGCCCTCGATATTGCACTACTTCTTGGTAAGTCATTGCAATTGACAGCAGTCTCATAACTATGGGGAAAGGGGAGGGGGCGAGAATAAAGAATTATTTCATAAAATGACAGATGCCTGTTAAAATGGACAGTTAACATAATTTTGTCTAATTGATATACAAATTAGTAAAGTTTATGGAAAATGTTTAACTCGATCAAGCTATTTATGTGATGTCTATAACAAATATCGCAGAGTAAATTTTCCATGTAAGGTTGTGGTGCGGTTTGAATTTATTAAAATACAATTTGCCATGTTGTTGGTTTTTATTAAAATATGTTTTCTTCCATTTTCATTTTCACGACCACTATATTTACTAACTCGATATATGCTTACACCACATACCATTTCGAAACCATAATTAATTAAATAAAGTCAATAAAACTATAAATTTTTCGAACAAACTGCATAGCTCAATGTAGTTGGTGTATACGAAAAACGAGAATATAGTGGTACGCCCTCGATTTGATTGGCAGCGACACGGAAAAAATGGTTAAAATAATTGTAGAGCTGTCATGGGCCGTTTGTTTCCGTTCAAGTAAAGGCGTTGACAGATCCACATAAGCATACCGAGATGTGTATAGTAATTGGCCCAGAAAAGTTTGTGAAAAAGACACATAGTTCACTAAAATAGGATAGCCACATGAGCCAATTTTATATTATGTAACATTGACATAAGTTAGAAACTAAATTTACAAATTGTTTTTGTTGCTGGCAAACCTTATAAATCACCGCACATTTAAATTTTAGATAATAATTATATCATGTTTCCTATACTTTTGCCATTAGATAACCATATTTACTCCACTAACATCGCGTCACCGTACTTAATTCCAAAAATTTACAACTAATAAATTTATTATGTTTATTGCCATCTCAAAATATTATTGCTATTTTATGCAAATAATTATTTTACTAGGAAAATATCGTGATAGTGATAGTAACTCTATACCTAGCTATAGACGGAAAGTTATGTATTACCTCGAATAAACCGCACGAAAATTTATATGCAATTATTTTCATATTACACTCAGCTGCATACCAATATATCACATGTCGATCACACAAATATTAATTTTCATAAATTATACGGTGTAGAGTTTACAGGAGGCAAGCAGTTTTTGTCAGGCATAGGTCATGATTAATCGATATTGTTTTAATTAGATCGCGCGCGAGATAGGCTCTTATATACATATTTGAAGGTAAAGTATGCCGCATGATAAACGTCATCTGACCTTCAGACATTATGTTGAACTAACACTAGAAGATACAGATCTACTAACTATAAGAAACCAGTACACAACAAATATATTAAAACAGTTAATCGGCGTATTTATCATACCGGACACGGAAGTTTGTACTTGTAGTTTTACTATACAGGCATTAGTTACCCAACCCGTTCGAAGAAAATTGTGGAAATATAATTAAACTCTCTAACCGCAGTTTCAAGTTGCACATGTTTACTTGAGCGAATTTTAATCATCGACCAATTAGATAAGAGGGGTTCTGTATTTGTATGACATCTTAACTAAACTGATGCCAATTACCAATTAACGAATTGTTCGATGGCAGATATTTTAATTAAGTTATATACCTGATGTCATTTATGTTGCATATGTTGTGCGTGCACGTTCTTCAATTAAAGTGCGGCAAACGGTGATCTCTACATAAAAAAATTATTTGGACTTAAACGCATTTTAATTAATGCGGTTAATTAAATTGCTCACCTTAATTGGTTTGCTAATTTATAATTGGACTTTTTCAAACGATTTGGTTAAGTATGACCATATTGGATTATGTTTAGCAATTGCCACTCAAACGGCACGAACAAATAATTGACGGTAATCGCCTTTCCGCTCGTATCTCTATAACCGATGTGCCAGGAACTCGTAGTAGGTTGGATAAACTTTTTCGCTATTCAAAAATTTGGTAAGATATAATTTAACCATAAGCAAGACATGGGATAATTTAGAAAAATCTGAAAATTTTCCATAATATTGAATTTAGTTTATGTTTATTTATGTCATTAAGGTCAGGTAAACCATGTCTGTGATTTTAACCCGGAAACGATCCGGTCAAAATGAGAAGCGAACACTAAATACAAATATGGCGATATTTTTCAATGTCATCCCAGAAAAAAAAATGTCACAACTATATTTGCCATAGTTGAAACTCAAAAATATTTATAAGCAATTCGTGTTGATAAACTGATGTTACCCCGACAAAAACGAAACCGGTCAACTCGGCGAAACCAACTCGGCGACGGACAACTTGGCGACGACCAACTCGGCGTCGGGGAAAAAATTGAAAACAATCAAAAATGGAGATAAAAGTGGACTAATTGCGGGATTGCTGATTTTTGGTCACCAAAAAGTGTAAACAAAATATGGTACAGGTACATTTTCGAGGTGTGCATGGTTATGTTTCCTATTTCACATAGTGAAAAATCTACCAAAACCCTTGGCATCTTTTCATCTTCTAGGAAGATATAATACAGAGGTCAATTTGGCATTGCAAATGATCACGTGTATTGTATTTGTTTCTGAAGACGATATTATCCATACCATAACAATCCTGGAATATTATTTACCGGAGGAGTTGTAGCAATATTTTCATACGACATTTGGTCACTTTACCAACGATCACTAAATGGTAGCTAGCGATAGAACAAATAATGTTTCTGTAGCTTGTCATCGCAAATTACAATTGACCTTTGGCGGTGGTATTGCTCGCCCTAGTGTCTGGGTTTTCATCGATGAACGGATTACAGAATCTTAAGCAAAGTTATCAACTATGATTGTCGGAGCATAATCGAATACCTTCGCGGAATATTGTACAACTATAACATGTAGTGAAATTAAGCTATATCATTGGCAATTCAGAAAACCCACTTATCTTACTACCTAAGATAAATGGTTTTTCTAAATTGCCACAGATACATATGAATAGTTACATTTCATTCACACATATGAAAAATCTAGCATCCGCGCACTACCATCAGCCCAATATCGATATTGGATAACATCGTATTATGTCATATTACTGCAACGTTGAATAAGAAGGGCTCGTCACAATTGTGCATGTCCGCTACATTTGTTCATGTTTCTCGCGCTTCGCACGATAATACTTCTATCCTTCACATCTCAGCTTATTATTACACTGGGTTCCAATTGTCGCCGTGTATTGGTTTGATAGTGGGCCCGTTAGGTTAATTTGCACTAGCTGGTCACCTATATCCGAAATATTGAATCCATTAGATAAATCGCAAAAATTGTTACCGTAATATCGACAGTTAATGACAGTTCATTCCATTGTTTACAAGTGTACAAAAGCATTTTAGTGGGAAAAATTCAGGAAAAAGTTATCCGCAAAGGAATTCAAGCGTAATAGTGTGATTGCTCTATATTTGGCTGGAAAACCACAGCCGCAGATTGTTAACCAGTTCAAACATCTGCATGTGAAAAAAATGTTTGTGTATCGCTCCATCAATCGTTATAACGATACTGGTAGCATTGCAAAACGCAATGGTGGTGGACCGAAACGCACTGCAACATCACCGGATATCATTCGGAAGGTGAAGGCCGAATTGGCTCGGAATTCGCGCCGTAGAGGAATTTGGTTTTCTCCGATGAGTCGCCGTTCGTTATTGAGCAATATGTGAACAAGCAAAACGACCGGATTTACTTGCCCGGCCATTGTACTGAAAATTTGGACTAACGTATTGTCACTCGAAACCAAGCGCCGCCGATGGTGATGGTTTGGGCCGCCGTAACGGCCGAAAGCCGTTCACGCTCGTTTTTTTGGACCGTGCCATCAAGATAAATGCTCAAATTTATCGAGATCATATGTTGGAGGGAGCTTTGAAGCCTTGGGCACAAAAATATTTCGGCCGCAGAGCCTGGACATTTCAACAGGCCTCGGCGCCGAGTCATAGAGCGCGCGTCAACCAAGATTGGCTGAGAAACAACGTTCCGTGGTTCATTTCCACTGCCCAATGGCCACCAAATTCACCGGATGCTAGATTTCTCGGTTAGGGGTATTTTGAAGAGCAAGGTTTGGGCAAAAAATACTAAATTGTCGATCATCTCAAGCAAGCGCTTCGTCGGGAATAGGCCAAAATACCGCAGAGCACATTCGTGTTGCATGCAGTAGCTTTGACGGCCGTTTAAAGGCCATAATCGCGGCTAAGGGTGGCCAAATCAAAAACTGCTAATGCAATTCGAAAATTTTGATTTTTGTGAACATTTTTTACTTTGATGGAATAAAATTCATCAAAAAATAAAAATTCTGTGGCGTTTTGTTTTGGTAACACTTTGTGTCCGCGACGGTATAGACAGCTATACTGTAATGATGTTGATCAGTATAGAACGCGTGAGAGAGCAAATGTTGAGTGTAATGTTGATTTAATGCGTGCATTAGCTGTAGATCGCTTCAATGATTTTGTTCGATCCTTCAGATCAATGGCCGAAAATTGTAAACAGCCTGAAAATATTGCTTCTGATGTTATTCAGACCAATGTCGCGCCGCTTTACAAAAATGACGATGGTTAAATTTCTTTTGAGGGAAATATGATTGGTTTTTTTTTCAACATTGTAAAACACAGTTCGCGGTATTTCTGTTTTAGATTCTTCATTAGATCCGTTAGCTTATCCGTTACTCTTTCCAAACGGTGATATTACCTGGCATTTTAGTATAGCACATAACATAGCACTACTCCTTCTTCTACAGTAGCTAGAAGTTACAATGCTTAAGTGTGCTTCTTATTCATACGCAATTCGTAATGGACCTTTTGCATCATTCAATATGTACCAAAATTGCTCTTGAAGGATGTAGTGCAAATTTTCGTCCTGTTATTGTCCTTCAAAATTTTCGGTACTATTCACTATAGAATTTCAAAAACCTGATCTACCTTGTGCGCATATTTTGATCACTTTGGATAGGGATGATAGAATAACACATCCACAACTACATGAAATTGTTAGGCGTCGTATGATCCATGGAACATGCGGTGTACTTAATCCAAACTCGGTCTGCATGAGGGGAGGAAAATTCAGCAAAAATTTTCCAAAAGATTATACGCGTGCTAGTGTGAATGGATATCCTGTTTATAGACGGTACGAATGGTACGAATGTTGATGTTCGTGAACATTCTGTTGTTAATCGAGTCGTCGTTCCATACAATCCATATCTTTTAGCCACATTAAAATGTCACATAAATGTAGAAGTGTTTACGACCGTTAAAAGTGTGAAATACATTTACAAGTACGTGTAACAATAAAGGATTTGATTGTGCGTCGTTAGAATTTGGAGAATTGAATGATGAATTAAATGACAAAATTCAGGTAGAGCGGTATGTTGGTTTCACCCAGGCTTCACGGTGTATGTTTCAGCACTTTCAATTGCATACGATTATTCGCATTGATTGTTATTTGCCCAATCGTCAAAATGTTGTTTTTCGGGAAAGTTCTGAGAATGAAGCTGTTGCAAATCCATCAACGACAAAAATTATTGGCATTTTTTGGCTTGAAGAAAGATATTGAATTGTTTCGTTTACGGTTGCTTTTCTTGCATGTTCGGGTCCCAAGACATGGGTCATGGCGTGAGTGTTTGAAGCAAAAGAAATTAAATCCCCTCGACAATTACGTAAACTATTTGGATATATTTGTGGTTTGAATGTTCCAGCGAATGTCTTACTTCTATGGGAAGGGTTTAAAGTATTCATGATTGAAGATTTTATTAAGGATTATAAAGAAAACATTTCAAATAATAGATCGCTTTTGATCACAATCTTTCCATTGTATGCGAATGAAAATATTAATTTCGATTTTGATGATCCTATTCAAGATGAAAAAATTATTGATGAGATGCATAGAAGCGCTAATCACGAACAACGCAATGTTATGAACTTAGTTTTGCGTGAATTATTAGATCATAATACCGGTTAGCGGCCGAACTTTGTATAATGTTTTGAAGTTACCTACTCCAATTTAAGAAAATTCTAAAGGCTATCAGAAATTTTTTTCTAGCATATTATGGCCAACAGTGCTCAAGGTCGATACATTAAATCACCCGCATTGATAATTATTGATGAAATATCAATGTGTCAAATTATTGAGAGATTTGACTGTAAATAAAATTAGAGAAACATTTGGAGGTAAGACAATTCTGTTGTGTAGTGGTCATCGGTCACGTGTCACCCTAATTGAGAATTGTATTATAACTTGGTATGAATTTCTCTTCATACCAAGATATAATACAATTCTCATGAACATCCTTTTCAAAGTAACACAAATATGGGAACTCTCCTTCTTGAACTTGGGTTTATTAAATACCTTAAATCTTTTGGTAACGGTGATATGCAAACTTTCCCTCAGTAGGGGCAAGATGTCATTGAAATTCCAACGCATCGGCCGTCCGATAGTTCAAATATTATATGGCCGCAGAAAATCAAATTATAGTGAAAATTCTAATCAATAAATTTTTCTCAAATTGTCCATGTAATCTTAGTATGACGTTAGCTATTAGAAAAATAACCGTAGGTATTGATTACTATTGGAAGTTTTTGAGATATTGGCCTTATTCTAATTAATACATTTTGTCTGAATTATCCCTATATGCGATGCAAATTCTACAATAATATATGTATTAATTATGACATAACCGAGTTATCTTAAGCTCAAAGTTCATTTTAGTCGTTTAGAATGTTCAGATACCATATTCTCATCTAAAATTTATATTTTAGTCAAAAATCAATCTTGAAACCAAATTGCATAAGGATTGGTTATGGCATGGCCAAGTTTAGTCCAGGATTAACAGATCCTAGAATTTTGTCCAAAACTCACTTTGAAATCGCTAACCAATACTACTGTCCAAATTTCACCGTAATTCGTTAAGTGATGGCGGAAGGACGGAATATTGTTATATTTGAAGATTTCACATTCCGACCACCTTTACTTCGGCGATCATTCAATTTATTGTTTTAAGGATCACTTCTAGTACCTTATTACGGTGAGATGTTTTATTTTGTAAAAATGAGATACGTAATGAATAAAAAATGTCCGCAAATAAATTCTCTTTTGTTATAGTGTTGCCACTTGTTGCGAGTAGCGTAATCCATTAAAATTCCAGTAGATATCCATTACCACAAACCGGGCTATATAAATTTTGTAGTTCAGGGATTAGAATATTTAAATACAAGTTGTAAAAAGTTCTATGGTTTAGTCCTCGGTTAAGGCGTCTAAATTCGTAGACAAAAATTTTCTGCCACTTGTTATTTAAATAGGGTTATTCCAGAATTACAAAACCTGTATAGTTCGATTTCTGGTAATAGAGATCTTCTATAAATTCGGACAACTATAAAGGGTGGGCCATTTAAAAGTTTGTTTTTAAAAACGCTATAAAATGAGTATGTAAAGGAGAGGAGAGTTGGAATCACCAATTTAAGAATGAAAAACAATTTCGTTCATGTGGCTCCCTCTGCTAGCCTTACAGCAAGCCATCGTCTGAATCCAGTTTTTAAGAACTTTTTTAATGATTTCGGCGCCTATTTCACAAACAATGCCTCAATGTTTGCCCCAGACCTCTTAATTACCTGCAACTGTTGGCACCATGAATTATGAAATAATCGTCAATTTGATTTCAAAATTTTATAAAGTTTACAATTTTCATTACGCGATGCCTATAATCATTCTGTTTCGGTTGTCATTTACAGCGGGCGTAAAACTATTTTATGTTCTAAGGCTGTACTGTAAAGTCTATATGTCATTATTTATTTCATCAAACGTGAAGATTACATGGAGATAACATAAAATTGTGTTCACTTTTCGTGTCTCCACCCCACAAGGTTTATTATTTAATTCAATCAGAGCAGGCAGTGCACTGTCAAAAAATACTAATTCAACCTGAACAATTTTACTCAGCACAATGCGTATAATTTATTTGTGAACTGGGCTTGCACAGTACATGCTCGGTTCTTCAAATTTTATTCTCAATGTCAGTGTACGAAGAGTGTGAAAAGTAAAAAAGGATATATATCACTATGTGCACCGATTCATTTGACCCTGTTCAACCTTTGCTCGATGTACAATACCCAGGGTAACCTACTTGCTCGGGTAGAATTAAAAAACAGGCCCCTGATTGTAATACTCGCCCGCTTGTTTAGCAAACTTTTTTACTCGTGTAGAATCATACATTTCAACCGTGTAATTGAAAATGTGGTGGAATGTTTAGTGTGTTCATCAGATTGATCATGACTCACTATAATGGCACGTTTAACGGCGAATGTTGTGAAATCCGTCTTGTTTACCCAATGAAAGTTAAACTAGGTCAGCGTATAAGTATTTAGTATCATAATTAAACTTTTTTGGCTCCTAGACATCAGCTTTACTAAACTGACTAACGTAAAATAAAGAAAAATAATAAGAAAGTTCAATTTTTATTATCATTTCTTAGGTTGTTAACCTTGTCTTCATTGTCGTTGACTGGTACGCATAAAATCGATATATAATCTACGTCGCCCAACCTACCTCATATTAATTTAAAATGGTTTTCGTATAATTCTACCTATTTTACTTACTCAATCAATAATCCGAGGTAAAAATTGATTCTTGTAACCCATCACCTACGCCACTGCCGTAGAAAAGAAGGGAGCCTGAATAATCAAAATGTGGCCGAAAAATTTCACGTGTAGTACAACAATGATTTGTGGAATCATCGCCAATTTGAATTGACATTTTCATAGTGGTAATCATTTCCAAAGCTCCCAATAGCATGAAGCCAATGAGTGTGAAGCATAGAATCTTGCACGATTGTTGCTATGATTTGCTTGTCGAAAAGCAATAAAAGTCGGTGCAAAAAATGTTGAAGTGTAGAGTTAATATTGAATGGTCAACATTCCCCACGATTAATATAAATGTTCGAGACTCCTAAAATTTACCTAATTCAAAAACCACTTGATAGAACGATCTCGTTTTTTTTTCAAATTAGCAAAAACCGGATTGTTGAACAAAATCATACCGTATACGTGTTGTTTCGTAGAGCAGTCGAAAATTTAAAAGGAATTCCTCTAGAATCTAAAATTTAAAATGCCATTGTGGGAATATTCCACTGTTGCAACAAAACCATAAACATCACGCTTTCCAACATTGTTTAGAGAAACCAGATACCCGTTCCTATGTATGAACTAGGAAATATTGATTAAACAAATTGATTGAAATGAAAGGTTGACGTGATTTCTGGTGCGCTGATTAAATTATTTCACTTTGATTCAGTTCCGGAATTAAATTATAAAGAATAAATGAAATAATTTGAATACAAAACTTTGGCCTTGCTTTGTTCAGCGGCTGCCATCATTTATAAATTCTAGTTAATCAAATTATTTGTGTGATTCATTACTTATCAGTTAAAATATATTTTAAATCACGTTTAGTGATAAAGCTCATAGAATTAAAATAGCGGAAATGTAAATCAGCCGGTTTTGCGATAGAATAATTTCTTCTTACATTTACAGGTAATCGACGGATTACATAAGTTTTTAAGTAAATTTAAGGTAGTCTCGTCATTATTAAAAAAGTTCTCCAAATTCATATCCACGAAATTGTTAAGAACCGTAAATTAACAACGCAAATTTCAACAACTCTTTTAACGGAAGAATGAAGGTGAGACTAAAAACCGCCAGTTGGCAGTTCTTGACGATAGTTGTTGGTTAGAAAATTTTTATGACGTTTTTAAATTGTATTTCAATACATAAATATGATTCCCATTGACAATTTCAAATCGCCCTATTTTTAATAGAAGTACCCATCCCAGACTAATTATCATTGTACTTGATCTTGGTCAAATTTACATAGTAGGAATTTCCTCAATCAGCACAATTTCTCACTTGGCATTAGAGGCGACCAATTAGACAGAAATCACAATCACGTTGAGAAATCAACAGACTTTGTTAATATTTTTGCGAGTATAATTGCTTGGTGTAGATCTTGACTCAAATTGCGGTGTTTCCAGATCTCGTTCTCACACTGAAGATGGTCATATCAGTTTAGTACTTAACTAGAGCAACGCATCGGCCACCCGTTAAAATGCATAATGAAACTACGAAATTCTGGTGTTTACTCACCGCATTGATTCTAAATAATTTTAACTCAAGTGACCAAACTAAAACTTGAGATTTAAACACAGCCAACAACCACCACAACAACCACGTTTTACCACCCATGACTATCCACGATATTTTAACGAAATTAGGAAAGTTATAATGTTCTATCTCTATCTCAAACATTTATAGGAACTGCACGTCAGAGGGGTCTGGACCTGGCCACAAAATCCCTCATAAAACTACCCAACACCACGATACGGCTTTAAAGTCTTTTTGTTTTTCCGTAAACTCGTGTATGAGGCGTCAACAGAATACGTAATATTTGACATCTCAACGATCTGCTGAAGCACCAGGCAGTGCCAATCTCAGCGTCACAGCAAGTGAACTAAGTGGCGTCTCATAAATCTGCTGAGGCACCAGACTAGTACCAAGCTCGGCATCCCAATGATCTACTGAGACACCGGAACAGTCCCAGTCTCGACGTGAACAGCAAACAGACTAAGATGCGTCGCAGAGAGCGACAGAAACAGCTGAAGTCGGTAACAAGATTTGGGTGCATGAATTCAAAACGACTCGTGATAGAATGTCAAAAGGAAGCTACAAGGTCGTTATCCACCTAGACCGTTATCACGTTGGTAATATGAAAGACACCTCAACCACTAACGTAACAGGCGCTGCCGTGGTTGGCAGCGAGTAAACCTCGTCCGAAGCATAGTACTACTGGCGAACGCGATGGCACGCTCACCATAGAGGAACGGAGATACACAGGTTTTATGACGCACTGGAGTATCCAATAAATTTTTAGAAGGGGCAAAAGTTCGAGCTCCAGTGTAGGCTAGAGATGGAGAGTGAACGCTCGAGGTTAATTTTTTTACACCAAAAAAAAATCTGCGGGCGGAAAACGAAATCCACTTACAAGATGCGGTGAGAAATGACGCGGATGTAGATCCGTTTAACATGGGAGAGATGGTGATCCTCCCGTCATCATTGGTAAACAGTCCGCAAAAAACGTTCACTTACATGCGTAACGGGGGCCCGACCTGTTACCCAAGACCATATGCCCGTACAAAAAACAACGAATAAGCATTAGGCATGCTTTGACAGCTAGATTGTAAAGTAAACGTTCAAAAGTTGGTTTCTTTTCTTACAAAACGTAAAATATTCTGAGATACGCGATGCTTTATGTACGCGATCGAGTAGCAGAAACTAATGCAGGAAAAGTTGTGTCCCAAACAAATCGATGACGTAATAAAAACATTTACACCAAACGGTACCTTAGGGCGCTTTTACACGAATAGATGCAGGCCGTATACTGGCATCATTCGAGGTCGCATGCAGGAAGTCATGACGGATAGGGGCTGTTTGGCTTTCTCTATTTCCCTCTTCTGTTAAAAATGTTCAACTCTCACATCAATGTATAGTTCTGTAACACAGTATAGGCGAGTAAGTAGATCTGCAAGTATACAAGTAAAAGAAGTGACCAGGCTATCTTCGAAGTCCGACCATAAGAGGGGTGCCAACATTGATCACAGAGATGAGGTGCAAACATTTAGAGCAGCTTAATAAGTTAGCAGTAACGAAACAGGGTTATGGGTTTTGGGCTACAGACACATCTGGCGGTGCATCACTTCAATGACCAGCGGATTTACTTCACTGAAGATAATTTTAGACAACGGCCGCCGGTCGATGGGGGAAGACGCTCTCGGCCGAATACATACCCCGTTCGCCGCATATATATGTACTTGCGGTTTATCCAACCCACTTCAGCTATGGGACAAGTACAAAGTTGCGATATCAGAGAATATCTCGCAATTCAAGGAACGAATAATTGTGATGATTTTTGCACTGATGCTGACTGAGGGCCAAATTTGGTCTGCCTACACCACAGTGAAGTGGCGAGTTTCGAGTGATTTGGCCAGGGAGCTGAATTATGATACGGTTGTTTTGGGTAAAAATGTTACTAAAACTGTGCCATGGCTGCTGCCAGGGCCAGTTGAAAATAAAGGGTGTTTTTTAGAGGTTCACATCTTTAAGTTGGCAACACTGTTCTGTTTGACAACCGATTTGACAACTGACGTTTGCCTTGTCGGTAAGTATCGGGTAACTACGGATCGTTTTCGCACCACATATACTCTAAATGATAATACACATCCAGTAAGACGTCAAACAGTGCGTATCGAACAAGCGATAGACGCTACATAGCGTAGCATTGAGGAACACCCAAATTAATCAATTCGACGTCGTTCTCAGCAACTAGAGATGTGTCCCTTCACTTTATGTACAATTTTATCTTGGTTTACGTGCTTACAAAATTCAAGTGCAGGAATTAAAGCCATCGGACCATCACACACACCGCCAATTCGCCCAATGGGCTGAAGCACAAATATTGATGTTGATTTTCCAAACAAAATTTTGTTCAGCGATGAAGCTCACTTGTCCACAACCCTTTGCCGAAACATCATTACACCCAGAGAAAATCAATGTTTGGTGCGCTTTGTGGGCCGGCAGAATCATTGGTCCATATGTTTTCAAAAACGAAGATGGGCGGAATGTTACAGTCAACGGTTAACGGTATAGAGACATGATTTCTAAATTTTTGGTACCCTATTTAGCTGGCATAAATCTTGCTGAAATATGGTTCCAATAGGACGGCCCCACATGTCACACAGACAATTACAATTAATTTACTCAAAGAAATTTGATGAAAGACTAATTTAACGTAATGGTCCTGTTAGTTGGCCATCGAGATCGTGTGATCTAACTCCATTAGATGGTTTTCTTTGGGGATGTATATGTTAAGTCACTTGTCTACGTCGATAAACTAGAGACGATTGAATACTTGGAACACAACATTCGGCGAGTTATTAGCAAGATACGGCCGCAATTGCTGCGGTTTTGTTTTCTTTCTTGACGCACCGAGGGATAAAGGCAAAACATTTTTGCTCAATTTGCTTCTGGCAAGAATCCACAGAGACCAAAAGCAATCGAGCTTGCCTCGAAGTGCAATATAAGTAAGAGCAACAGCCGCGTTGCTCTGACGCAAACGAGCTATAGAGACGCTTGATCGTAGCCTGCAGGACATGAGCGGCGTGGTTGTACTACTTTTGGGGAATTTTCGATAATCCCTAACCCAAATTAACGCATGTTTAAAAGCGGCACGTTTATGAACTAAAGTTGAAAAGCTGCACCTCACCACAAACACGCGAGTACTTCTGTTCAGTGATTTTGAGTCCGGTGAATATGCAGAGAAACTATCAGAAAGTATTTTCTCTGCGTATGCTCCAGACTGTTTATTTATACCGGACTTACAACGAAATATTCATGATGAAAATTGGTTGTGTGGAAGAACCATACTAGCCCAAAAAGGAGTAAATTACAAAACGAATAAAAATCGTTTTACGATGACCAGTTTCCTTCGGATGACGATGCGCATTATCCCGTCGAGTTTTGAACTCTTTGGAGCTGTCTGGAGTGCCGTCTCATAGACTCAAACTGAAAGTGTGTTTGTCGATTTTACTGATGCGTAACCTGAACACACCGAGATTATGCAGTAGTACCAGATCACGTGTCATCGAACTAGGAAGACACTTGAAGAAGGTCACGGTTTTGATTGTAGAAAACAAGGGAGAGAATGTCATATTTCCAGGTGTCTCTATAATATCGAACAACTTGCCCTTTCAAATCAAGCGGCAGCAATTCCCGTTTAAAGTTTCATTTTCTGTAACGAAGTGTTTAGAACTAACATCTCTACGAATTTGTAGAAGGTGTGAAGTTTATCCTAAATGTGTCCGAATTTTTATTTTTGCAGGTTTAGGACAAACTTAGGACATACTTTACAGAAATTCTGGATAATAACTGTAGGTTGTGAACGATCTGATTAATTAAATAAGAATTAAAGTACCTGGCTTTAGGATAAAGTTTATGTCACTGCGGTTTCGGGAGAAATTTGTTGGACGATATGTAATGAAAATTAAAATTTTTAAAATTATTTCCAAGAATACTTTAAATATGTTTTGACACATTTGGGTTTTTGAACGTGAATAATGGCAACGTATTACGTCAGACAATGTAATATTCGACTTACCGCGCTAATACAAAATGAAAGCTATAAAAATTAAACAAAAAATTCTTAGAAATTATTCAAGCTAATTTTAATTGGTATGTCACACCGCACAATCCGCTATTAATATGGGCTTGCCGATTTTACTCCAAGAATTAATTTCATTAGACATTTTACGATGCGATCACTCTACCTTATCGTTGGTATGCATTACAGTTTGGTCACACACGTGTATTGTACGTTGCTTATGCTCCATACTGTAAGTTATTTTTAAGGTCGCGATCTAACGTAATAAATGTTTATATCATTTCTGTCTTTTGCTGAATGAAAAGCAATATACGAGAACACCTAAATGGTTTTTCCATGGTCTAAATTTTGTACAAATTATTTTTTTTTATATATTTTGTGATGAGTCAAAGAAATTTCTAGTTTCATATCATGCCTACATAAAAAATTCATTAGCATATGTGTTTTGCATTTACGATATATGTAGGCGTTTATTGTATATGCAAACGATCGTGCAATGAACTGGAATGATACAAACTTGACATTAAGTACCTGACCTTAGTACGATTTTGTTAAAGGCCACGCAACATCGCGCATCATCACCTTCATAACGCAACATGCGTAGTCTAATCTAAACGAGTATTTCAATTTTACAATTTACACCTGCCATAAAAACCGTTCGTATGTACATAAGTCCGATAAGATTATATAGACGATAATTGGCTTAATTGAAAGTTTTCCGTTTTCTGGTACTCGTAAGTTGTTTGTAAGAAACTTTTTGTTGTTAAAATAATGTTTTATTGATTCGTATCTCATTCACACATTAGTTCGCGACTACGTTTTGTATTTGGTATAAAGTTGCGATTTTTATTTGTTTACTAAACGCATCAATTAAATAATGCAAACTAGTACGAGTAATGGAAAACGAGAAAATTTTACAAAAATAAAAAAAATTATAGGAGAAAAGTGAAATTCGGAAAAACTTGATCTTACGTGATAAACAATAATGTCGTGGAGAAAAGCAATGAGGAATTATTGTGAAAACCAAAACTAAAAGTATTTGGCTGCATTAGACAGGTTACTATTTGCATTGACGTGCTACCTCAAATTTGCTGTCTCGAGGCTGTGTACCAAAATTAAGACACTGTGACCTAATTGCCCAGCGATTCGAGAATTAAAATCTAACGACAGATTAATATTTTGCAATTTTTTTTCGCGCCTCTTTAATTTTTAGTGTTAATTTGATAATTTTATTACATAATTATGTAAATAAGATTAATTAACTGTGCGTTTATCGCGTGCTGTATATTGTAAAGTAGTAAATCGTAAGTAATTTGATTTATGTGGTGCGCTTTTAATGTAAAATTCCTTTACGGTAAATATGAATTGAATTGCTAAATTACTATTATAAAACTCACTTTTGTTGTGTAGGCAAATAAATATTTTCAACCTTTTTACAAATTTCTTTAAATTAAGAAAAAAAAACTCGTACCAATTGTGTAAGATAATTCTAGTTAGCACGCCTTCTCGAAAGGAAATTAATAAACAACGTAGAACATACACTTGGGTGCAAAAAATTCGCACATTGATCAATTTTCAACGTAAGCTCAAAAATATCAAACAATTCAATGTTTGTTTAATCTTCATGAACGTAGATTCAAAATCTATTTCAACATCTATCCAGTGGTACTTTTTTGTAGTTATACCGTATCAACAGCACTCTTTTTTTCAGCTCGTCTCATAAATATTCGATGGGATGTAGGGCCGAGCTTCGAGCTGGCCACTCCGTAACAGGCACATCCACCTCTTGCAGGTACTGGTACATTATGTCAGCCGTATGCGGCCTCGCATTGTCCGGCATAAATATGAAGTTTTCACCAATAAACCCGGCAAAAGGTAAGATGTAATCCTTGAGAACAGTGACATTTATCCCCAGAACATGCACGATCCACCGCCACACAAGACACGTTCTTCAATGCAACATTGTGCAAATCGCTCTCCTGATCTGTACACTCTTCCTCGCCCATTGTTGCCATGTAAACACATTCTGCGCTCGTCAGAGAACAGGACTATTTTCTATTGTTATTCTGTCCAATCCAAATTCTCTATCAATTTCGGCCCATTTACTGGTGCAGTCATTTCACCTTTTCGAAGTCGACTTCTAACAGTCCATCGACTGTCTTGGACTTCACGAACTAATTGTAGCCACCGTCCCAGTTGATCGCATTCAAACGGCGATTGCACAACGAACTCGTCACAAAAAAGTGGGTATCACGCTGTGTTGTAATACGGGGTCGGCCAGATCCTTGTCGCCGTCTGTAGCAGCCAGTTTTTTGATATCTCTGCCACATTCGACGAACGGAGAATCGGCTCAAATTTAGTTATCGAACAACTTCACTTTGGCTTTGTTCCACATCAATTGGTGCAAACGCTAGAACCGCTATCTCTGGTGCGGTATTCATTTTTATATTCTGAGTGAAGACGTAATCGATAAAAGGTACTCTTTTATACCTGCCACAAGTTCCGCAACAGTTGCTACCTTTAACGAGCGTTTTTGGGTGGTTGTGTTCTATTGTTATTATTATCATGGTTTTGAACAGACATTCCACATACATGGTATCATTGGATAGGTGATGAAATTATCTTTAACTTGACATACTTTGATTCAAAAAAAACATTTCGATTTGCGAGAAAATTAAAAAAAAATGCAACTGTGCGAATTTTTTGCACCCAAGTGTAATGATTTTCTCTGTTTTCCCAATGTGTTTACTGGATCTAGGACTTTAATCGTCCCCTCGCTCCCTTTCCGGATATTACCTCAATTATCTCGATCATCACCCGAGAGTGAGATTTTCCTCCGGGCGTCACTTGACTTTTCATCAACTCTCCCAACATTAACATCATCGATTAATGATGATTAATTCTTCTTAGTTCGGTTCCGCGAAAATTTGGCGGCAATCAATTCTGCCGTTGTTTGTCGATCATCGAAAAAATTGGATGTCATTTAAAAATTTTTGTTGAACATCAGTACTGTCAGTGTCAACATGTTGTTAAGTGTCACTTGTTTTAAATATATGAACACATGAATATTATTGGAATAAATTAGATGATAATGGGATCATCTAATACTATTCCTTCGGGAAAAATTATTAGAAAAAATGTATTTCAGAAATATTACTTTATTTTCGAGAGTACGCACCTTCCGAATAATAATGGAACGCTATTTCATTCAACTCGTCTGGATCTGCAGTACCCCACTCTATCGACCCAATTTTTCAGCACATGTTCAATGTTTTTTCACCAATAGTCACTTTAACTTTATATGTCACTCTTTCTCTTTATATGTCACTCTCTCAAAGCCTCAATTGTCCCTTCATGGTTAGCAAAACATTTGTCCTAGACGTCTCTGTTAACGACTAAGTTGAAGCTAAATCGGCCAGGCATTCCTCTTCCATCGTAGGGCATAAAAAGTCAGTTAACATGATACGATCACGGTCGCCATTGACTGTTAGTGCGGCTCCTTGCTCATTTTCGAAGAAAACTGCCTCTGTGATGCCTTTGGTCAAAATTCCACACCAAACATTTACTCGTTTTGGATGTATTGACTACTAAATTGACACGTGTTGATTTTCTTTTTCTCATAAAAGGCAATGTCGCTTGTTCACATAACCGCCGAAATGAAAATAAGCTTCGTCGGACGAGATGTTTTTTTGGTAAAATTTGCTCATTTTCCTCCAACCGAGAATTGGCCTATTCAGTGAAGTAAAAATGCAATGGATTACACCCAGGTCTTTGTGTAAAATTATTCGAAAATTTCTACCGCTGATGTTCATTTCTTGCGAACGATTGCGGGCTTAGGTGCTCGTATGTTGACGCGCACTTTCAGCTACAGCAGCAATATTCTCCATCGAACGAACTTGATAGCGATGCAGTCGAACGAACTTTATTCACAAATAAAGGAGAAGCTATATTTCTACCGAATTTTTTACGGTTAATATATTATTATTTTTTCTATATTCGACAAGTTTCGGCAACTGACTCACTATACTTTGAAAATAAATTTTCAATAATTCCCAACAAGCGCTTTGATCGACTCATTTTGTTCACCGAAAATATATAATAAATAAATTATGCCACTTGGACAGAGGGAACCGCTAGTCCAAAAACGAAACAGATGCTGCCCCCGTTATAATTTCGAAAGTAAAATTTTTTTTTGGATTTTTTATTATGGCACACTCGGTAAACCTGTGTTAATTTTCTATAAATTCAAAGTATCTGTCACGCGATAGTCCATTTTTTAAAAATCAGTGTTCCATTTCAGGTAATTCACATAAATATGTTATTTACGGCAGCATAGCTTCGAAGTTATAAAAAAACCTCCAAACTTATTTGTACCAAACACATACAATACAAATAATTTCTTAGATTACCCAATGTCCAGAAGACGGCCAGCACTTCCTTCTTATTGGTCGCACAATTTGCCTCAGTTGTATTTAATGATCTGGAAATATAGGTTATCGGCCTATATTTGCCGATCTCACCTTGCGATAACACCGCGCCGATTGCAAAGATCGAGTCGATGCATCGGTGGTTAGTATAAACGGTTTTTTGAAGTCCGGGAAAATAAGTATCTCTGAACATGTCAGTAGCTCTTTAATGTGTCGAAAAGCTTCAAATTCCTTTTCGTCCATGTTGACTTTGATTTTCTTGGACTGCGGTTTACTCTGGTTTGTGCGTTTTCGTCTCTCGTTAGGTTAGTTAAACGTCAATAATAAGATACTAACCCGAGAAATGATTTTTTCGGGTACGGCTTGGTACCCTTGGTCGTCATAAGGAATCCGAGAAATTCTGTTTGTGTTTTGAAGATTTCCGTTTTATCCAGGTTAACCCGTAAATTAGCCAAACCAATTACGCAAATATTTTCCTGGTATTCAATAAATGCTCTTCTTCAGTTCTCCCTCCGAATTTTATAATATCGTCGATATATACGTAGCTTATCACGCCGATAAGTAATTTTAGAACTTCATTTACCATCCTCTGCAGTATGGCTGGAGCGTTTTGTATTGTTTTGGTTTCTTTCATTTTTATTTGATGGAATCCTGAAGCTAAAAATCTCCAGCTGATTTTAAATTTAACGTTGGTCGGAATGGCGGTTTCGGCTAACTGGAAAATTTTCACCTGACGAAATGGTTTCGTATTTTGACATTTTTTGTCAATCGTTATCGGAACGGAAATGTTTATTTTTAAATAATTTTTCTAGGCGATCCACGTTGGTACTTGGGCCGAATTATTATAGCAATTGAAATTATTTCAAATTAATTATGCACCTCATGAGACAACAGGTGGTCGACATGGGGTCTGGGGAAATGGTCGTGGTTTATAGCGGTTGGGGGAGGGAGGAGAGTGGCCGTGGAAGATGCCCGACAGTTTTGACCGACGCGGATAGTGGCCGGGATGCTAATGGACCGGGAGGTAATTGGCCGGGTTATGTTGTGAGGGTTTGGTCCGGAATATCCGGGCGTCTAATTACCTGTTACACACATAGTGTGATCGTTTTATATTCAGCTTTTCAATTACTCTTCTCTGAATTTATCTAACAATTGTTTGTCGCACGTTTGTGATTGTGTTAAATTGTGTTGCGCATAGTACTCGCGCAATATCGATTTAATAGAGATATATTAAAAAACATTTAATTTTACCTAACAATTATATAGTTTATTGGAATCTCAAAACTTAAGGTATGAATCCTGACATGTTTGTGAAAAAGATTCAATATAAATACGGAAAGGTGTTTTGGTGAATAATGGCGAGTGAGTATATTTGGTGAGTAATGATCGGGGCTATATGGCCGGGGGTTAATTGGGGAGAGGGGTGTAGACGTATTGGGCCGGGGCTAATTGACCGGGGGTAATAACAGGGGCAGAACAAGGGTAATGGCAGAACATAATCATGTTCTGTTACGGTTTTCACTGTATGAGGTTGCATTCTTAATGCTTAGGTTATTCTATATTTTGTCAGGTAAATTTAAATTTTGCTTTTGATGTTTTCGAGCTTCATTCAACACAAAAATATCATCTTGAGTAACTTTCAAGTCAAAGGCGAAAACAACAGCATTAGTAAGAAGATGATAGGGCACGGTCTGGCTGAAACGGCGAATGTAGCAACATAAAATAAAAATATTATTTTTCATTGTAACACATATTAGCTCAATATTATCAGTGTTAATCCCTCTACCGGTTGAATACGTGTCTGGACAATAATAACCATCTTTTAAGAAGACATTGAAACCCGTGGTAAAAAATTCGTTATTGTTGAAATCATCATTCAGAATTCGGTGAGTGAAAAAATTTCTTTCCACAGTCGCGGAGTAATATGCCGACCCAATCATCAGACCAGTGATCTTGCCTCTATTGGTGATGAACTAGAGGAGTTTATAAAAAAGAAATCTCCTGAATCTGATTAAAATGAATTGGTAAAGCTCGAGATAGTGAGAAGAACCGAAACGCAATTGCATCATATTCACTAAAGTATGATGACAAATTCGATGGTTGAAGCACTGTGACACATTTAGTGTTAAGTAACAGCACTGAATAGACTCTTAGGAGCCACGCAAATAACGAGTTGTAGACTGTAAAAAGGTAACCCAGAAAGCGCGGTGAAAGACTATCGAAGCCAGCTGCATTGATCGTTAAACAAAACCAGACGTCCCTCTTTCTTCGCTGAGGTTTTAAAAGGACTAAGCCAGATCCTAATTTAGAAAGTAAGGGAGATAGGTGGCCCGTGTCCATGAAACCCAAAAAGGCTTCCTCAAATGAGATGACGACAACAAAGAAATAACGCAATAACCATAACAAAACAGAATCTTGGTAAAAATGTTGACACCAATCTTAAACCAGCGTACATAGTGACCCAAAAATAGGTTTTTAAATTACCAACGTAGCTCGAATAATCGCTAAAGATGAGAATCCGTATGGGCCGCGATTTTGTTGTCCTATTCGTCAAGTAATAAGCCTAGTGAGACGTTATAAATTTCGAAAACCTATGAACGTAAATCCACCAATCACAAAGCGGGTCCCAAGTCGTTCCCAAGACCATTCTGTGCGAAAAAAGCTTACGGAAACCACATTGTAGGTATGCCTAACATGACAGAGGCAGAATCGAACAAGAATAAAATGATGAAATAATAAAATTTAAATGACTGGGAAGTCGCAATTTTCTGGCATACTCTAAAGAGATTATGATTTTATCTCTTTAGAGAATGCCAGAAAATTGCAACTTCCCAGTCATTTAAATTTTATTGTATCATCATTTTATTCTTGTTCGATACTGCCTCTGTTATGTTAGGCATTTTACCCTACCTAAAATGTAGTTCATATCAAATCATATCAAATCGCATCAAACCATATCAAATCATACCAAATCATATCAAATCATTTCAAATGACATCAAACCATACCAGATCATACCAAATCATATCAAATCATACCAAATCATATCAAATCATATCAAATCACATCAAATCTTATCAAATCATAACAAATCATATCAAATCATTTCAAATGACATCAAATCATATCAAATTATATCCAATCATATCAAATCATATCAAATCATATCAAATCATATCAAATCACATTAAACCATACCAAATCATACCAAATCATATCAAATCATATCATATCATATCAAATCATATCATATCACATCAAATCATACCAAACCATATCAAATCATATCATATCATATCAAATCATATCAAATCATATCAAATCATATCAAATCATATCAAATCAAATCAAATCACATCAAACCATACCAAATCATATCAAATCATATCAAATCACATCAAATCATACAAAATCATACCAGATCATACCAAATCATATCAAATCATATCATATCATATCAAATCATATCAAATCATATCAAATCATATCAAATCATATCAAATCACATCAAACCATACCAAATCATACCAAATCATATCAAATCATATCATATCATATCAAATCATATCAAATCACATCAAATCATACCAAATCATATCAAATCATATCAAATCACATCAAATCTTATCAAATCATAACAAATCATATCAAATCATTTCAAATCGCATCAAATCATATCAAATCATACCAAATCATATCAAATCATATCAAATGACATCAAATGACATCAAATCATATCAAATTATATCCAATAATATCCAATCATATCATATCATATCAAATCATGTCAAATCATATTAAATCATATCAAATCACATCAAATCATATCAAATCATATCATATCATATCAAATCATATCAAATCATGTCAAATGACATCAAATGACATCAAATCATATCAAATTATATCCAATAATATCCAATCATATCAAATCGTATCAAATCATGTCAAATCATATTAAATCATATTAAATCATATCAAATCATATCAAATCATATCAAATCATGTGAAATCTTATTAAATCAAGCGTTATTCGACATACCTAATTGTCATCTAGATTTCTCTTATTTTGACAACGGAATATGCTGCTGTTTCATCGTTTCGTGCAATAGTCAAGTGCAATATTTGGTTGTTAGGTTCACAAGCTTTTTAAGTACCAATTTCTTAAGTTTTTTTATGAACACTGCGGGAACTTACTACAGGCCAGGTACTACACCAATTACAAGAGACCAACTACAGATTGTTACAAATTAAAGTGGTCACCACTCTGTTTAGTGTCCCTATGGGCATGTAGGTGCGATGCATGTGAGTGTCTGAGTCTAGTCATGAGTATTTTGTAAGGCCTTCATCATTAATTGGATGAAATCAACAAGCAACAAGCACCAGCAAATAGCGTAAACAGATTTTTCTCAAACTATTTGACTTAGAAAGAGGAGCCATTATTGTTGGTATAGGCCGAATGATGAATCAATAACTATTCTTTAAAGATGCACTTTAAAACTCCACCTGTTTCTTGGTGTTTTGTGTGTCACCTGTAGCTTGCGTTTAATAAAAAATTTGTTTCAACAGCCACTTTATAGAACTGATAAGAATATATAACTCATTTACAAATTCGAGAAAAATTTGTAAACTCCGGTTTTTGTCCAATTTGACAGAAATCAATTTAAGCGTAATTCTTAGTAATTACCAAAATCGTATTTTAAACAATTATTTTTAACTTATTCGGAATTCCCATCAATTCAAGAATTGTTTGCATGGCCAATTATCTATAAATTGTATATTGGTATTATCAAAATATCAGCATCACGCGCAATCCTCAAAACTTGTGTTTTTGTTATAATTCCTCTGAATAGAATTCCCAATTTCTAGAAAATTATTATTTTTTTCCGTAGTAACGCTTACTTATTTGATTTGGCAACGATCACGAGTCAAATTTCTAAATCACTAACAGAACATCATTCTAATTTAATTCTACTTGCAATTACCAACAATAAATTATCCAATTTGTTTGCACTAAAAACCACTTCCATAATTCATTTTCTAATTTTGCAAACCACACACGTTGCGAAATAATTTACACCGCCCATTCACTTCAAACTAAAACAAAATGTAACCAAATCTTTAAACTATCCGCCCTTCAAAAACTAAATTAACAAAAAACCTCAACTTCTAACCTCCAATTTCGAACGATCAAACCTAACACCGACAGCTTTCCATTCAAAATATATAACTTTATCCACAAGAAAAAAATATTCTGCTCGATATCTTATCCATGGCCAAAAGGGCAAAATCGACATGTTCGTAGCTGCTAACACATAATTAATTAAAACAATTGGTTTCTTATTTTAAAAAAAATCAAATTTATTCCGCAATTCCGCTTATGACAGAACATTTTCTACAACTAAAATTTCAAGTTTGTCTTAACATAACAAATAAACCAAACGTGCTATACGCGGCTACTCGCACAAAACAAACAATACAATTTATTATCGCGGTGGACAAAATCTTAACAAAATTTTGTTTTTGTTTTGTGGTTTTTTCTTCTTTTTACCAGCGCGCACGCACACACACAATAAGCACAACAAACCAAAGCTCGCAAAGAAAAAGTTCGTGTTATACAATGATTAACGTGGATATATTATGACTTAATTGTGTTGGATTTATAGTAAAAACCAACAAAACGATAGCAACAACAAGAGCACATATACTTAAGACACTGTGGAGGGGGGATTCTCTTTATGTTTTTTTTTATTGCAAGTTGTTTATATTAAAACGATTTTTTTAAATATGGACAGTTGTGATTAAGTCTGCCGAGCGATACGTATAGGGCACTTATGCTAGTGAATTAATTTATATAAATACAAAGTGTTAAGTGTTTTTCGGTTTAATATGAAATTACAGCTAATATTAGTGATCACATTATTTGGGTGTCTCGCCCACGGGGCCATTAAGCTCCAGGAACGGTACAGTTGGAATCAAGTAGATTTCAAATTTCCAAATGAAATTTTAAAGCGTCAAGCACTCTCCAGTGGAGATTATATACCAACAAATGCGTTACCCGTCGGCATTGAGCACTATCAGGAAAAACTTTTTGTAACCGTACCACGGTGGAAAGATGGTAAGTTTAAACATTGTCTCTATACCTATAAAAAGTGATTAGTGTTAAGTTTGTAGGCAAAACATGTGTTAGTGATCGTGTAATGATAACAAAAATTTATTGTTTTTACCAAAAAAACACGTTTTCGGTGATTCTTTAAAATTTTTGGTTCGTTGATTTATTTGTATTTGGCTTATAGACTTAAGAAACGTGATCGTATTTAAAATACAATGAAATTATATAACATTAAAATATTTACAAAATTCTGGAATATTGAGGAAACAGATCGTGATCACGATCGACAATTACACAGATTTACAAAATTCTTTAGTACAGAATTTGATCAATTACTACTTGTGTAATATCCAAATATAAGAGAAATTGTAATCGATCAGTTGATCATGACAAATTTAGTGGGTGTTTTAACTTTAATAATACAGTTACCACCAAATTTAATTTTCTTTGTGTAATTATCGTAAATAAAATACGTCCCACTGGCCTCTTATAAACTGATTATAATTCAAGGCAATAAACGATCATATACAATTATGCGTCCGTTTTACAATTAAGCCACATCCTTTCATTTTTATTGTTTACAACTATAATTTTTGATACTCGTTTTCATTGAAGAAATTTTGTGATCCAAAAATTTTGTCTGGCTCGGTTCCATTTCATCAAAATTTTTTTGTGATCAACAAATTACAACAGCAAGGTCAAGAATTTTTTGCGGTTGGACGCGGTAAAACTAAATTACTTAAAGAAGATGCTCGTCTGATCATCGATCTTTATTTAAAAAAAAAATAAGCATAAACGTGTTTCTTTTGTGTATATCGCTTATAAATTGACAAGTGCTTTGATTGACGTTGGTAAATATAACGTATTTAGTCGTCAAACTTGATAGTTTAGCGGTTTTTGATTTTGTTTTGTTTTTTTATGTTATATACAAGTTTTTATAGAAGATCGCGAACGATATTGATCGTTTTGTTAAGATCAATTTTTGGCCGTGCGGTAATATAATTTGTTGGTGTTTGTAAAAAAACCGGATCAAAAAGGAAGATCGATTGGATTATAAAATTCAATTCAATCACCGTATTTAACTGGTTTTCAAAACGGAAATGATATCGCTGATCACTAGGTATGATCGTGACTTCAGATTACATAATAAACACGGTCACATACTGTTGATCAAATCTTTTAAAATAGAAAGATCGTCATGTTACAGCCACGATCTTCGGTATATGATATTCTTCCCTAAACTGGTTAGGAACTAATTTCAAGAAAACTGTAATTTCACAATACATCAAATTATATTCAATTATATGTAATCAAGATAATAAATAGAAAGTACATAATATATTTTCTCAATCAAATAATTGGTTCAAATGTAGGAAAAATTATAACATAACAAGTTTATACAATTTTCCAAGTGTTATGTTATGCTAGACGTAAAAATCATAAAATTACATGTGTGATTGAAGTTTCGATGTGACTGGCGCATGGTTGATTGACTGGCGCGGTTTCCACTTAACACGTCTTGCAAAATTCTCATACAAGCCAAATGAAAATCATCCACTGTATACATTCACGCTTTATAATTTCCATAATTTATGTAACACAATTTTAATTAATTAAAATTCCAATAAACTATATGAAGACGAATGCATAAATATGTAATATTAAATATCGTGACAGTAGATTACACAAATATAGCTAATTAAAATAAATAGCAAATATATTTTCTTTTATGTGCTAATCATAAATAATGTGTTAAATATTAAACCACATAACAATATGCATAAAGTAGAAAATTATTTATGTAATTTAAATAAAAAACTAATAATTAAAACTATTTATTGTTCTCGATATCACGGTAGTATCGCAATAGTTGCGATGACTGTAGCAAATAAATCTTGATATTAAATTACGAGCTGGCGTCGTTCAAGCTGGTTTTGTTTGGTATTTATGTCGCTTATTTACGATCGATCATAAATTAATGATTTTAATTTGATATAGTTGATTGATAAAACGATCAATCACGCATCAAGATCAAGAATCAGTTATCAATCATCACATACAAAAATGTGTTGGATTATTAATTTGTATGATCACCTTGAAAAATCCTGATCTTAGGAATTTTGATATTCACTGGAATGAGTAGCAACCGAACATTTCCCCCATACTATTCCCAATATCAAACAATTGTATGTGATGCTTTTGTTCACGCCTAGTGATCTTCAAAGACAATTTCTGTATGTGTCGCTACGTGTAAAGTTGCCACGACTGGAGTGCTTTACTCATTCCAGAAATTTTGTTCATATTGCATGTTGTGGTCAGTGATGTGCAATTCAACGGTAATTTTAGTGCTGAATGATCTGTTTCTACCATTTCCAGTGAATATTTTTTCGTAATCGATTGCATAAATAAGTGAAATGGGAAATGTTCCCCCTGTGCCTGCATTTAGGAAGTACAATCCGTCGTTATGTGCTATGCCTTTTCTAAAACCACGACCGAAAATATCATTTGCAAATCGATTCGGCACATCATTCGCAATTGTGTTTTTTTTGCGATTGCCGAACTTATGTTTTCAATCGAAACCAATGCCTCATTATACGCGATTGTCAATATGACCGTAAATAACGTGCATATTTGTTGTAATTGAGCAGTATTCGATGCATCAGCGAGTAAAGAGTTCTGTCGATTATAAATTGGGATGTCCATCAACTTCTTTACTTTGTTTGCGACATTGAAATTTTTTCGCCAATGCATGCCTTGTGAAGTATGTTGGCACTTTAGACTAAAGTAGCGTCGTTCATGGATTGGAAATGACAAAATGTGCCATACTGCTTCATTGCATACTAACGTGGCGTCCCAGTTTCTATTGGTCTGGAATACCGCTTTCTCGTGCAAACTAATCGCCATTGATGTGTGATTTATATATTTTCAAGAGTTCCGGTGAAAACGGTTCAACCAACGATTAATGACTTACACAACATTGCCCTTACTTTTAAAGTGATGGATTTGCCGCCATTTCAGATAATCGTCGACGATAAAGTGGATATCAAGAGATTTCAAATAAGTCTGGATTATTGTCGACATCTGGTATTTCTACTTAGATGACTTGGTCAATTTGATCTTGTGTGATTTTTTCGATCAACTAAGTCAAAATGAGTGCACGTGCCAATCCTCTTTTTTGCTATTCAAGGCTCGACGATGATGATTCTGACATTGCCATCATTAAAAACTGCATCACGTAAATAAACAGTCTTCGGAACGCAACTTTGTTAGATTTAATCGAATGTAGAGGAGTCGTTCGATTTTGATTTTCGAAACTACTCGGTTTCCGGTCTTGCTTCCCATTGCTAGTCTGTTCCTGAAGCTCGTGATACCCTTTTCGGTTAGAATAGACCAAAGTTTCATCATAATCGGATGAATGGTATAGGAACGAATACGGGACTATGTAATCTTAATTTTATAATTTTCGGACAGGTATCGCTAAGTAATTACATATTTTACATTTATTTACGTTAAAAATGTCAAAAATTATTTTTACGCGTAAATACACATCACTGGTTCTGGAAGAATGCCAGCATTTTTAGATTTAGTTTAACCATAAATTTTACACGTTTACATAGGCGACTTGGTCTGCGAAACTAATGTCATCTTCTCTGGTTTATTTTTCGATTTGGAGTTCCTTTAATTTGGCCAATATCGTATTTGTAAAGTTTTGGTATTCAACAAGAAGTTGATTGGTATGATGTCTGATTACCGTTCACTATGTCCAAACGTTGTAGTGCTACGCCTTCCCGTGCATTAATCACCCTTTGTATATTTTGCTCCATATGATGAACATTAAAATATTTCGCAGCATTTCGACATTTCATACATCGTTCAAAGTGTACCAAATTGTTACACAAAATACTAAACGGGGTAATCCCAGGGTAGCTAACCCTCGTGTACTATTTGTTTAGTATACTAAATTTAATAGTATCATCCAACACTTTTCAAAATCAAGCAACGGTCTATGCTAGTGCACTATGGAATAATGTACAAAAATTTAGGGTGACCCTAACTTGAAACCCGTATATTGGCAAACATTCTTTCGTTTGTACATATTAGATATCTTCTTCTGAAGAAGAGTCTTTAACTCGCCTTGAATTAATTTTAACCAGGTCTAAAATGTTGACTGGGAATCTCCGAAATAAGTAAGCACAAGTACCAATTAATTAATTTAACTACAGCAAACCACACATACAAACACACGTATACAACTCATTTTACGTCCAAAAATTATGTTTACGTTCATTTAGACCTTCATATTGACATACATACCTAATTCTCAAAAATTTCTTTAGTTCAAAACCAGACATTCAACGAATCATCAAAAAATAAACTTTTCATTATCACCTGTGTGGGCAATATAAATTTCCATATTCCGTTAACCATGAAAATAAAAACTGCGAACGTCCGACTAATTTACGACTGTCGACATCATAAAAATCAAGCATCGTATCGTAAAACGTAAGATTATAATTTTTTCAGACGCGGTCTTCGCGATGGTTTATCTACCAACAAACACTTTAACTTTACGTTATAAGAAAATTCGATTACATTACAACATCAACCTTGATGCCGTTAATTTCAGACGTTATGGTCTGTATACAGGTTGATGTAAATTGCATGTAATAATAATAATAATAAGTAGTTTGTAATATGTTTAGTACGAGATTTTTTCTTCAAGATAAGTCGCGTATGGTGCAAAGCAAATATGATATTATGACATGTAATGTCATTGAAAAATGCGCGCTAAATAATTTCACTGAGCTCGCATATTTTTGAAATAATTGTATCAATCGTTCGCGGTAATTATGTACGCATTGCATGTCGTATGGGCGTTATGAAATCGATAATTAGTAGATTTAGGGTAAAAATTACATAAAATATAATTTAAAATTATTTTGAGGCTATATATAAAGTGGGCACCAAAATATAATATTTGTTCACCATTATACTTGTTGAGCTATCGAATTTATGATACATTTCTGGCAAAAATGATGTTAATCAAAATTTCGTATAATAAATATGTGTAAAGTTGCCAGGACAGTTTACCAAAGAATGCTGGAACTATATTATCCTAACCAAATTTATGAAAGAACTTTTTGCCAAGGGACCCCCATATTTCATTGGCAAAAATTCTTTACGGAATATTTTTGTGTATAGAGTTCTGATTTCATATACCTTTATGGTTAACCGACACATCCTCAGAAGGTAACTCTCGTTAATGCAGATTCCACAAACTGGTGTCGATAACGCAGACCACAAAATACATTGATTCCGGTAAAGTAGACGCACAATAAATTTGATGCCCATAAATTTGATACACAAAAACATTTTTAATTTCGCTGGTTGTATTCTCTTTCAATACTCTAAGTCAAATTATTAATGTAAAAAACATTTTTGTTATCTCGGCCGTACTTTAGTTCTGTATCTGTTAAAATTTCGATGCTGAATTCACGATGTATATTTGAATTACGTTAGTCCAAGATGCGTTTGCGATCCATCTTGTATTCTTGAAGGCATATACGTTAGCTTACTTACCTATACTAATGGCGTTATATCCCATGAAGGTAATTGTCCACCAATCTCCGATTTTGTATATTCACAAAAACTGAATTTTACCCACTTTCCACCGATCCCAAATGGTCGAGTCACTCACCAGTAATTTGTGTATAGATTTCAGTTTAGAATTCAGACAGAAGGATTATAAACAGCACCGAGTGAAGATTTCTTATAGTCATGCAGTCGTCATTATGTATGTCTTATATTTTGTGATGGGCTTTGCTGGTGAAGGCGACGTTTTTTTCGAATTGCATTCAAGCAATCATCGCGAAACTGGTTATTTAAAATTTTAAGTTTGTGTTACTTTCGCGCAGTACTATGAGACACTAACTGAGACAAGTTAAAAGTGTTCTCCCAAGGTGATCGGTCTTATAGAAATCTTAGTGACGCGAGGATTCACGGATTCCAAACGCTTTACACGTTCAATGCCGTTAATACACGGAATGCAAAATTAGCACCTAATGCCTACGTAATGCCTAGACCAAGGGGTCTTAGTTTAAAAATGGCAATCCTATATGGGAAAAATTATAAAATGCCATACTATTAAGTCGGTGGCAATGACATTAACCTCACTTGCGAACTGCATGTAATCGAAGTACCAAATGTGAATTTTGTAAGATTAATTCGTGAATCGTCCTCTAAGAAAACCATGCTGATTGTCAGACAATAATGGTTTGCTATGAAAGTACAGTGATTTAATACAATCCTTGGTATAGTTTAGAAATACAGAAGGCCGCGCAATTGACCTATACATAGTTGTATACGTCCGGTTTACAGCATTTCTTATAGATTGAGACAAAAAGAGATGATGCATTGGAAATATCATGAAAGCGAGATTTAAAAAGTGTTGCAAGTAGTTGAGCTTAACTGTTAATGCATTTTTTAAAGATGATAGAATGATTGAACATCAAAGATGTCTGTTAGTACTTAAAATAGTCTTCGTCAGCCAACCTATATATTTGGACTTCAAATAACAAAACGACGATGAAAACCATGGGATAGGAAACACCGACAGCTAGCTACCGTGTCTTTTATTGTGACATATAGTTAAAGATGTGTATGATGCCAATGAACACCTGCATTTTCTTTATTACCACGAGATTATTATCGTGACCGTGAACGAGATCGATATTGTGAACGCAACCGCTATTAGAACCACACACAACGATTTCGTAACGTGAATCTTAAATCGAATAATACATTACATAGGTGCCAAGGAACCAATTTTCATGGACTCGATTTCGTGTTTATAACGAGCGGATTAAGCGTACCGTGAAACTGCCACCTGCGAACATTTGACCGTCGCCAATATTTTTACCACCAGTATTTAAGGATACGTAGATGAAATCTTTTTTCAGGTATTTTTCTGCGCCGAATGGTTGGCGAAAATAGCATAATTCCATTTGTCAATAATATGACTTAGCTTGAAATTACCTTCCTTCCACATTTATTTGACAAAAGGATTAATGAACAAGAAGATTGTAGATATCATCAAGATTAAGTCTCCGTTGGGAGCTTGAGACCAATTCGATCGACCGCTGCCAAACTAAATGTTGGTTGTAATGGCATTTATATTAAACAGCGAAGGCCTATGGACGTGCTGAATGGAGCATGCTACCAATGGCCTTAGTATTGCATCTACAAATTATAAAAATTGAGACTCTGAATCCAAGCTCAGAGCCACTTGCATTGGAGCTCATCTGCGGAACGACAAAATACTTTACCGATATATTTCTCGTTCTGTTTTTTCTTTTAATTTGTAGCATTAAAAAGATTTTGATAATACCAATTAGTTCAGAAATCCACCGCTCTGGCGCCAAGAATATTTGGCTGAGCCATTTTTCTTTCTGTAATGTCTTATTAAAAATACCTGGACAGAATATTAACGGGATATTCATTCGGACTATTTTAATTAAGTTCGTCTTAAGGCTTCTCGATATTTCTCAGATAAACAAGAAGGCTTTTACTTTGTCCTAGAGACATCTGCCTCTTTCATTGCATTGTCCCAGTGTTGGGTATTTCAAGTAAACTCGTGAAGGCGTCACTGGTGATTATACATAGTGTTCAACCTTACGCTGTTATATTGTTCTTGGATCATCATGGAATCTCAGGAAATAACATTTTTCAAGCAATAGTATCCTGTTGATCAGGATTGACCTTTATTCCTAAACCGTTTCCAAGTGGACATTTGATACGATTCTGCATTTCTAATGGTTTTTCGAGGTTATCGATTCTCAGGCCAAAGTTCTGATTATCTGAGCTCGCGTCGTATAATTAATAGATGAAGGGCGAGAAATTAATAAACGAGTTAAATCAAATGAATTAATTCAAACTATAATCGTACGGAAAGCTGGGGCCGTTGTAGATTACGAATTCTGTTCCACTGAGTTCTATGCTGCAATGCACCCCAGCTGGTTTATAAATCGTTGTATTTAAGATCTGTCAACTAATTCAGTTGTATTTAATGAATTTGTTAAGGTTACAAATTTCTCTGGCGGTGATTTATTTTATGAAAGAAATACATTTGATATTCGTTGCTTGCAACATTAATTGAACCGTAGATCAAGTCACCTTATTTTACATATAGTTATTGTCCAACTCTGAGAGTTAGAGCGAGCCATTTATAAGGCCGTTATTGCTAACTTTCGATCGGTTTTCGCTAGAATTACTGATTTATAATCTTGCCAGGTAAATCCACGGTTTCTGCTACAATAAGCCTGTTCATCATCTTTATGGAGTTCGTATATGGTTGGATTATAATCCAATCGTTGAACAGTTCTGTGAGGAAGATAATAAGTTACGGCACTTTGTAAGCAGTGTTTAACCCATACCACTGCCATTTTCGACTACTTTTAAACCTGTCTCTTAGTCCCAGGTTCTGCTTTCATGTTTCAAAAATTCTAACGGGATGATAACGCGATAGCTATATTTTCTAGGTTGGTGGAACCAACCCTACTTCCCTACTAGAGGTTTCCTTCAATTTAATTTAGTAGGTTTTGACAATTGAACGGCCATAGAGAGTATGAATTCTCCTTTGTATGAATTTAGTGTGGATCTTGGACGAAATGGTATGTCACACAGGTTTAACGATCATCTTGGGGTTGCATTTGGTTCTGCGATAATTATGAGATGACTCAATGTTACCCTAACACCGATGAAAGAAAGAGAGCTCCAAAAATTTATCCAAATTGCTTGTTACGAATTTCATTGAGATGTTTGAGATTCGTGTAAAGAGAACAATGAGTAGATAAAGTAATGGGAAAAGAAAAATTCAGCCCGTAAGCCGTGTTCTGAAGAATCTCAGAAATATTTTATGATATTCTCAATCGTTTCACTGATAATTTAGGTCATAATAATTGTATAGTTTATTTGGTCTAGCTAGACCCCATTCCACACACCAAGTTTTATGTTTACTGTATTCGGGTCTTAATTTAATTCGAAATTTTTATCGTTTACAATTTACCCACTTGAAGCCATAACTAACTGTGTTGTAAAAATCGTAACGTATTTTAAACATCGTGATACAAATTAAAACACTTGATCTACAGTTTAATTAACGAATATCAGCTTAATGTACCGTTAATACATTTCCCACAAGTAAGTAAAATGATATCCCGGCAGTGGGCGATTTATTTGTTTCTTGTGCAATTTTCCCACATAAAATCTTTCTAAAATTCCACAACACCTGCTAATGTCGTGCAAGTCAATAAATCAAAACATTTTTTGTAAACCATTTCGCCTAACGCGTCCAAATTATTGTCATAAGTGCATTAAATATTGGTAATAAATTTGTATAAATCAAAACCAGTCGAATAAAAATTATTTATAAATTGCAAGATTAAAAAATATAATTTGCACGATTTAATTTTATTTAGATTTCACTCCGCATACGAAAGTAAGAAATATTGTGTCAAAATTTATCGTCATGAATATTAAAAAAAGTGTTGAAGTGGGTGGGATGTAAGCCTTCATTCACTAATCCAGTAAACTAAATTTAATTACTTTGTTACAACATATGCAAGTACAACATATTACGAAAAGCGGAATCTGTAAATCTTTATTTGCAAACCGTACTCATTACTTCATGAAACACGTTATGCAATATTAAATCTTGGATGCATATCAATATATTGATACATTTTATTTTTCGTTTCAGGAATCCCGGCCACATTGACATACATCGATACAAGTCAAACACCGTCCGGATCGCCAGCCTTGATACCATATCCAGATTTATCATCGAATCGTGCAGGTGACTGTGCCAACGGATTATCCACCGTGTATCGTATTAAAGTCGATAGATGTAATCGATTGTGGGTGCTCGACACCGGTACCATTGGTATTGGTAACACAACCCAAAATGTATGCCCATACGCCGTTAATGTATTCGATTTAAAAACAAACCGTCGAATTCGCCGCTACGAATTTAATCCAGACGATACAAATCCAAATACATTTATTGCCAATACCGCTGTTGATGTCGGTCAAACCTGTGATGATACATTCGCTTACTTCTCCGATGAATTGGGATATGGTTTAATTGTGTACTCGTTCGAACAAAACCGATCATGGCGTTTCGATCACAGCTACTTCTTCCCAGATCCATTACGGGGCGATTTTAATATTGCCGGTTTAAATTTCCAATGGGGTGAAGAAGGTATTTTTGGTATGGCTTTGTCCGAAATTAAACCAGATGGCTATCGCATATTATATTTCAGTCCATTGGCTAGTCATCGTGAATTTGCCGTATCTACACGAGTGTTACGCGATCAATCTAAAGTTGAAGAAAGTTACCATGATTTCTCGTATTTCCCGGAAGAACGTGCACCAGATAGTCATACCACATCACGTGTGATCGATGAAGATACCGGCGTCATGTTATACAATTTAGTTGATCAAAACGCTGTTGGCTGTTGGCAGACAAGTATGCCATATTCTCCAAAATATCATGATATTGTCGATAAGGATGATGTCTCGATGGTGTTCCCGTGCGATGTTAAAATCGATGAAAATAAAGATGTTTGGGTTATGTCCGATCGTATGCCTGTGTTCTTGATCACCGAACTCGATTACAGCGATGTCAATTTCAGAATTTTCACGGCTCCTCTATCAAGCCTAATTCAAGGTACAGTTTGTGAACCTACCGGTGGTGTATACAACCGGTTTGGCACAAATCCAATCGATTATGACACTACATTGCGCCCCAATCAATATTCGCCACAGCCATACACAACACAAAAACTTGCAACCGTACCAAAAGCATTCATCTATAATCAACATAGCGGTGTAACGTATGAGACACAATCACCAAGCGCAGGATACTATCATCATGGTTACAATGGACATGCCATTCGTGGATCAAATCCAACCGCCCCATCGAAAGATCAATGGTGGACAAGAACATTTTGGTAAAGCACATTAAAACTCTTCCTATGTAAATGAGCCACAATGAGTGTGACACATTTTATCGATAAAAAGTATTCTCTCTAGCCCTTCTAATTCCGCGAAAGTATTCTCTCGAGCCCTTCTACTTTAAAACCAATTCAACAACTTTTCTTCAAACTTTCAACTTATTTATATTTTATATTATTACACTTTATTGTACTTTTTATTGAACTCCTTTTGTAATTATATTTGTTTCATTATGTAATTGTATATGTAAACGTAATTTTAATTTTGTTAATTAAACTAAATGAAAATTTTAAAAAAATTTATTCATATTGCTGTTTTTATTTTGGCCGAAGAAAAATGAAATTTCGCCTTAATGAGCGGCGACTGTAGAAATTACCAACCCTAATAATTATAATATCTTCCAGAAGACATAGATTAAAATACAAATTTCTAAGATTTTCATTCATAAGATTAAAAAAGTAACCCCTACAAATAAGTTCAAAATTGTTCTCGGGATTACTCCACGGTAGAGGTAGACAATTCCAAAACGGACTGCTTGATAAAAACAGGGTGGGCGCCAAATATGAGCAGATCGATTAAATTTTTGCTTTCAAGAAATCAAGAGGCTGTATTCGAGATCTAAGTATTCATTCGTGGTAAAAGAAAATCGGGTGTTGGCCACAACATATTCACCCCACATTTTTAAGTAGCTGTTCCGCAACAAAATTTCGTAGACTAAAACTAAGACCTAAAGAACTCCAAAAAATCGTGGCTTACTAAATACCTGACTCTTATAAAAACATCTAAAATGGGGAGAAGAAACAAAAGAAAACATTTTGTTCTACTCAACATATCGTGGCTATCCATAAACCGATGGCTACTTGGAAAGGTAATAAAAACTTTCTCCATATATCATTGATCTACCAAAGTTGAGTGGTATTTTGTTTTCATACGGAATGAACGTGGTTAAAATTGGGGGAAAAACGCCACTTCCCAAAATTATATGCTATGGAGATTGTAACGCTTACCAATTACACTTGAAGCTCATAAAATACACAACAAGGTCGAATTCACAAAGCTTGGACCGCTTTCGGGTGGTAGCATCAAAAATGCCTTTGAGCTCACAGAGTCACTGAAAAATTCAGTCTAGAGGCCACAAAATCTAGTTTATTGGCCACATATACAAATAAATTTTCGGTATGTCGATGAGCAATTCGTTGTCTTCAATGGCGAATTTATTTATAATGGGTTTTTTAGAAAAAGGAATAGAAAATAATAGTGTGTTCCGCAGAATTTGGAAAAGGTATCTGGACGATGTATTTGCTGTAATTGGAAACCACCAAGGACGTCGAACAACAAAATGTATTAACAGCCAAGTTGACTCAATAAACTTTACAATGGAAAACGAAGAAGGTGGAGAGCCACCAGCCTTAGACATCTTGGTGTAGGACATCATGGATTTAAAATTTGCCGAAAACCCACTGTCACTGTATCATCCCATTCATCAAAAAGGGATGCATTCAACAGCATGGTTCATCGGCTATTACACATCCCTCAAAGACGTAGCGACTGTGATATAGGATTGAAGTGGACAAAGAAGATAGCAGTGACCGTTAATCACAATATACGCGATAATACGGTTTCCTTTTCGAGAATCCATCACCAAATACAAAATACCTTACGCTAAGGGACTTTCTCTAGCCTCGGAAAATAAATGGAGAAAACATGAAGTAGAGCTGGTAGAGTTAATGAACCCTATGTTAACCCAACTATGCTAGGTTCCACTAAGGATAGCGTCGAAGAAATTCATAAATCTGGAGTTTATAAAATCCAATCCACACGCGAATGTGTTGTTCAATTTTGCGCTTGAGTACGTAGTGAGAAAAAGCAACATTGAAACTTCGCGCTGTATATATCAGGCCAACACAGATGATATCGTGCTTCTTGGCCGAAGACCTGTCAGAGACAGTTTCATACCGCTCGATCGCAAGAAGATTTGGTTTGGAGGTATAGCGTAGTCTAAGTGGACATCATAAATTCATAGCGTGGACATCTTCATTCACAATATCCCTTTGATGTGTGCATAATTGTGTTATAGGTGTAGTATATTGGTTTTTAATTGATTTAGCTCTACCCAATAATTTTCCAACTTAAAGTGAAAAACAAACTTCCATTCCTTCCAACTTCCTTAGCGAACCTTGGTGATCTTCTACGACCAGTATTTAGCCTTTCTGGTTGTTTATTTGGCTGGTTTCTACATTTTGCCTTTCTTCGTGTCATTTTAGTCTAAGTTGTAAAAAACTCCAGAAACTTTGTATCAGCTTCTGAGTTAACTTCGAACGATTGATTTAGGTACCGACTATACTTCACTAATATCTTAATGAGGTCCAGCGATTAATGATTCACCGATAATAAAATGTCCGGGGGTTAAGATGACTGTGTCTTCGACATCTGAATTAAGATATGCTTCTATTTCGCTTGACACTGTTGGCATTTTTTCGTATCTCAATACGGTTTCACCTAAATCACTAACAACTTCTGGATGGACTGCTTTTGTTACAGATAAATACCGCGATGTAAGCCTTGTAAATGTTTTTATTGAGACCCAAATTGCCGTGTGTGTAAAGAAACGAAATGGTCCAACACGCGATGCTGGCAATTGTCCTATTAACTGAGTTGCTTTTTGTACCGGTAAGAACGTACACACTTGTTGATTATTTTTTAATTATTTGTTTGTCATTTATAAAATTGGCTCCTGAGTTGGCTTAAAACTAATTGGCATTCTCCATGCAACATTTTAGCATGTATTTCTACATCAACAATTAATTTACTAAATGATGATTTTTCAGCAGAATAATTGGATGTTTGGTGTCGAACGATGCTGTCGAGTTTCTGATTCTGCCGCCTACTCGTAGGATACCTACTTTACCGAAAAGTGGATGAAATTGCCACAATGAGAATTTTTTGTTAGAAAAGGTGTGCAACATAAGGCACGCCTTTTCTAACATTTTTATTTTTTTGTGAAATCCTGAATGTCCTTCTGAATGTTGTTGATTATTAAGTTTCGCATGCTCCTTAGATCGTCAGTCGATAGAGGAGTTGTTTTGTGTTTGATGAATATTTCTCCCAAATGCCACTTTGTTGTATTGTTGGTTACGTGGTGATTATGATTTTCTTTACTTCATTCTGAGTACTGAAAATTGATGTTTCGAACCACAGGTCTTTGTTTTAGATTACTTTAGGCGTAAGGCCTCGTGAAGCTGCATCAGCGGGATTATCTTCTGATTTCACGTGAAACCAATAGGCTGGACTGATGTTGTTTTGTACGAGTATTTTACCTATACGATTTCCAACGAAGACCTTCCATTTGTTTGAAGGCCCTGGATCGTAATGGTTGAATCCGTATACGCGAAAATTGATGCTAACGACTCTGACGAGCTCCTTACACTATTCATTAGTCTTGATAACAAAACTGCTCCGCATAGTTGTAGTCGTGGGGTATTTACTTTCTTCTCAATTCTATCACATTGTGATAAAGATCAATCCACGTAGGGGTTTTAGTTTTGCTTACTAGCTCAAATGTTGTTGAAATTTTGTTTATTACCTATCCGGCCTAATGAATCTTGCGATGTTTGATAGGACATGCCCTTGGTGTTATCCTTTTGTGCATTTAGGCTGGTTGCCGCCTTAAAACCAAATACGTCTCTTTGCGGATCCTTCGATTTTCCTCCGGAATTGTTTGTAGTATCTCCCTTGAAATGCTTCGTCTAAAGAATGTGCCCAGACAAGAAATCATCGACATAAAAATTTATTTTTAGGATTTCTGCTACCTTGGGTTATATAGTCTCTCCGTCATGTGCCAGCTGATGTAATGTTCTGGTGCTATGGTTTATTTGGATCATCTTGCCAGACTATTGTTTGCAGATCCTGATGTTCGTCGTGGACGGTTATTTGCCGTTACATTTTCTCGATATCGGCAGTGAAGAAATATTTATACCTTTGCCTGATTAGCACGATTGGAAAATATTTTGCTGAAGGGTTGCTCCAATTAGTTGTCAAAAACCACTCGAAGTTTGGTTGTTGTGCTAGTCTTCCTTACGGCCGCATAATGTGGTAAATAATTTGTTCTCCTTGTTGAATCGTTGCTGGAATCATATGTCCTCAGCTCAGGTATTTGTCAAAGCAGGTATTTCTTTTGAATTTTTTCTCTATTTGAATTAATCTTGCAATTTCTACGTTTTCCTTGAATGGAAGTTTCAATTCATAAGAGCCATTGGATAATCGTTTATAGTCCTCTTAGTAAAGTCTTCCACATTTAGCTTGCTCAATCGCTAAATGTTTCAGTGACTGGATTTCTTCGATTTCCCAAAACTGTGGGCCACGTTTCACCTTTTATTATTACTGGCATTAAAATATCAGAAATGTAATCCATTCCTAATAGAATATTTACGACTCCTGGAACATTGAACTTTGGATCGGTCCCAACTAAATCGTATGTGTGTGTCCAAGTTTCTGTACTTAGTTGCTCATTTGGCATTCTTTTTGTAAAATTTGGGGAAGACATACGCATTGACATGAAGTTCAAAATCAGAAATTCTCCCTCATCTGAAACACCTTTTACTTTTTTAATATTTTTAAAATTGATGCAATTTGTGATTAAACGGTTATCCTTACAATATCTACAATAACCTTAAATTATATTACTGTGGTGAGTATAAAACAATTTTTTTCGAAAGTATTTCACCTTATTGATCTTGTACACAGCTCCTTCTCTCTTGGATTGAGCCTCTTTGTTCTCGATAATTTCTAACGACTGGAGCCGAGTTTCTAGAAATCCAAATGAATTATCCAGCGATGCCAACTTTTTTGGACCTTCCAATTTCATGAGTTTCACTGTCTGATTTTGGTAGTAACAATTCCAATAATAATGGATCCCATGATGTGACATCGACATCTAGATTGACGATGCATTGTAGAGTTTCTCTAGCTGTGTCGACTAGTTTCCTTATTGAGGATGCTGCCCCGGTTTGATATGGTGGTATGTTTAGCAGTTTCTTGATCTTGACACAAGTATTCGTCGTTAGTGCAACGTAGTCTTTATTATTATGCGCCACCTGGGCACAAATATATCTAAATATTATCCAATTTAGATAATCCCATTGAACGTAGGGATCTCCATGTTTTGGCAGTTTAATTTGTGGAGTTAACTTTGCAGCATCTTCTCCGACTTGATGTAGGTTTTCAAGTTTGTCTTCTAACCGGGCTAACATGCAATCATACTGCATTTTCCAATCAGTATATTGCTCAACTTATTTATAATTGTTTTGATTCCTATATTCAGCTTCTAGATGTGATGCTGCTATTTTCCACCATTTGCTTCTGATTTAATTAAGTTTCTGCCTTAAGTATGATTTTGAATTTAGGTTAGTGTCCCAATTATTTTTAATTGTTTGGACTGTTCGCAATAAATTCAGCCCTTTAGTATTCTGCATTCCTATGAAATGTTGCGCATCATTCTTGATGTCTTGATGTTGATCTTCAGAGCTTCTTTGTGTAGTTAGTTAGTTAATAGTTCATAGTTACATTTAAATTATTTATTAGTTCGCTATAGGTGTCCATTGCGATTTTTCGACTGGTACTCCAATACTCATGATCCTTATTAGATGTAAATTGTTGACTCACGACCGGTTTAATCCGACCTTCGATGTGCTGGATTCTAATATTGACCATTCAATTAGATGTATGTTGAACGGTTCAACCTAGAAGTACTCGTATGTCGAACAGGTTTAATATTCACGTTCATTGAACGTTAAGGCTATTTTCCCCTCTATAGTAGGTCGGAGCTTTAAAATAGGTTAGTTATTATTAATGTTTCATTAGGAATAGTTTGCTTACCTCGGGTGGGGCTTAGACCACTATATTTCATGCGTGTGAAATATGTCTCCAAAAAAAGATCCCAAATTTGTTGCATGCAACAAATGTTGCACAGAAATCTCAAAAAATATTAGGATTGATTTGAAGGTCATTTCAAAGTTGTTGTTTCATTAGTATTGTATTATATAACCATATATGTATGGAAACATAAATAACGGCTCAAATACACAAAACTTATTTATTAGAATTTGGAATAAAAAGTCATACCACCAAATTATAAAAAAGGAGGCAAGTGTACATGCAGCTAACTTTTCTAAATGCTTATAACATAAGTCAACTACTAAAACATACATACACAGGGTATGAACTTATTACAACAAGATTTAAATCAGAAATCTGTTCAATAAAGTTTAGAAAATAGGCATGTGGACAGATTTTCTGGATTGCTCGTGATATATTCTCTTAACAGGGCAAACGTATTGAACGACTCCTCGGGTCTGCATTATAAATTACCCGGGTCTTTTACAAAGGCGTGGTTGCAATAAATTTCAATTAAGAAATCTGTTAAACCACTGCTCAGCCCCTTTGTAAAAGACCAGTTATTTATAACGCCAACCACATAGGAATCGTTAAATTCGTATATCTTGTTAAGTGAACGTATCACGAGCATTCCAGAAAACTTACCCACATGTCATTCTTTTAAAATTTATTGAATAGATTTTTTAATTAAAATTGGTTGCAACAGCCCGTTTCTAAACGACCCATTATTTATATCGTCGGCCCCAGGACTCGGTTGTCTCGTTAAAAGAACGTATCATGAGCATTCCAGAAAACCTATCAACATGTCAATCTATTGAAATTTGTTAAACAGATTTCTTAATTGGAATTTGTTGCAACAATCTCTTAAACTTGTGCGTCATTTAATTGGATATTTAACACAACACGCAACAAGTGTTGCATGCAGATTGCATGCAACAAATTTGGGATTTTGTTGGGACATATTTCACTTGTGTTATATTTCCAACATATTATTAAATTAGATAGAACTTTAATAATTTACACAAAGTTGTAGTTGTGCTAGGCAAATACATTGACGACAACAATGTTACTCGTGTTCGTTTGTGTCGATGTATTTCATTCAATTTACGCATGTTTATGACGTTTAAACGGTTATGTCTAATTATGCGTTAATTTTTAGTACAAAATAAATGAACAAGTGTTTAAGGATAACAAAAGCACTCTCTCTGGTGGTACTGGTAGATAAATTACTATATAAGCAAAGTACGAGTATATTCCGGCAATTTCAAATTAATCCTCATGTAGTAAGGAGGAATATATCGCAATCCCATTTTTTAGTTTAACAACTGTCAATTTTACCAACAAGAAAATTAAGTATGAAATAAATGTTAATTTACCATTTCAGTTCGCATTTAATATTACAACTAATTTTATTAGTTCCACATTAAGTCGATTTTCCAGCCAATTAACACACTTTACCACTAAACAACAATTTTAAAATAATATTTACTTATCATAGACAACTTCATAAAACCAACTAATAATTTTCCTGTTGTCCGATTTCAATTAAATTACAAGCACTTTTATTACGTACAAACTAACCGTCGTAAAACTAAATACCTGCAAACTGCAAACGAAGCAAGAAAATAAATAGAAAACCAGTCGGCCGCATAAAACTTATTTTTCATAATTTGAATTGAAAGGAGACACGCCCCTTAACAATGTAAAAGAGCAATTAATGTTAAAAACAGCAATAAATTAAATAATCATAATTATTTTTAAAACATTAATTAAATCGACGCCAATATAAAAACAACTAAATTAATTTATCGCTAATGTCAAAAGATGTATCGTGTTACTTTGATAACATGAATTCAACAGCATAAACTGTTAATTCGTAATACGTATGTAATGTGAGTTAATAGACATCAAATAAGTCGCGAGAAGTACCCATCTGTGTGATTAGGCTTTTCGGCACAACCTTGACCCCATGAAGGAACACATTGAAAGGATTTGAAGGACCTAAGACTGTCGTAGCAATATATTTTAATCACTACAATTCAACTCATTTAACTTCCGCAATAATATCGAAAACACCGGAAATAATTATCAATTCACAAACGCAGTCAAACAAAGTGCAGAAACACTAATTTAAGAACTGTTTATTACTTCATAAGACAATTACAATAAATCGCACAATTATTTCTTTCACTTTAATCGCCACTAATAATTTTTGAAATATATTCTTTCCAATTTGTCCACTTTCGTTTTTCGTATCACGGAATGAAATTGCGAATTCCCGATATCCCACTACGATGGATGCTACATCTACGGAAACTAAATTTTGCTAAGAAAGCAAGTTTACCTTCTAGCAGTAATCATACATTTGGTGTTTGTTTCAACGATTTATAGCCATTTTGTTGGGATGTTGATTCCAATGTCGGACTTCTTTCAGAGAAACGATGTTTCGACGAATGGTAGATGTTATCAGCTTAAGCACATATTTGACTTCATAGACGGATGGTATATGGTGAGTGTCCGGTATCCAGATCGCCGGCCCTTGGGAAGAGGTATATAGGAACCATAGGAAATCAAACGAGACACCATGAGACTCAAAAGGAAATTGTTGTAGATGTGCTAGTCTCAATATCACAAGACACACACATCAACCCGAAATATTGCACGAGATAGAGGAATAGCTCAAGCAACTGTCTCTCAGGTATCAAGAAAAAACAAGTCCCTTGCCTACCAAATATCATTGCTACAGGAATTACGACAAAAATATCGTGGGCAAAAGAATCATTTGCCATTGATAAACCAATAATCGAAAAATTTTCAAATTTGTTGATACGCGATGTGATTTTTTAAAAGCTGAAGGTGTTATAGTGAAATATTTTCAAATGTAAATTTAACTATTTACGGAAGGTCATAGTGGTCAAGAAGACGATTTTAATGAAGGTTATCTTAAATAAAAAGACATTTACGGACATATATGTCCGTATATATACGGATATGTATATATACGGTGATATCGACCAAACCACAACGCAATAATTTGAATCTAAATTCAAATAAAAATTTAAATCCAAACGTTTCTAAAAATCAACCAACAAACATGATTCAAGATTAACAGTCAAAACAATCAACAATTTTGTCAACAGTTTATGTAAAGTCTACTGGCCAAACGAAGCTCTAACGCAACGCTTAGGTCTGGTCTTAAACGAGTGAGGTCGTCTGTAGCTCTACACGGTTTAGCATTAACACCAGCTGGATATACTAGAGGTCGAACTACAATACATATTGTATCAAATATTTCAAATCTATACCATCAACGGCGGTTCTATGGAAAATGGACCAAACCTATTCAGTACTTAATCAACCAACTGCAGTTGATAATCTATTAGCCGCTGACAAGTTTATTGAGGTTTTATGAAATAAGCAAACATCACACTGTGGCTGGCCAAGGCTTCAAGTTTTAACATTTGGATGGTTGATAGCTGGTGTTCAGACGAACTAAACCAAATAAACAATTTTCGTATAGGAATAGTCAATGCAATAGTGATTTATTGCTACGTACATTCTGTAAAGTAGAAGAAGTTCCAGCTAAGATAATGAAGGCTATGACTGAGGACGAATGTGAAATCATTTATCGTAATACCACTAAGCGTTTACTCAATGGTCTCTGTTGAGTCAAACTACCATTTTTATCATTTAAAACAAACTTGGGTGAATTTTCCAGCAACAAACAAGTTATTCCAGAGTCTGCACTCCAAGAGCAATCGACAACTATAAGGTACTAGTGGTACACAAAAAAAACGAGTCGTATTCGACGGTTCCGCGAAAACAGCAACCTTGATTTTACTAACCGATACACTATTAGTTGGATCTAAAATTCAGAACCATCCGTTTGATATAATACCGAACTTCCAAAAATATTCAGTAGCAACCGGAGTATATGTTATCAAATTGTACCGAGAAATTTTGGTTGATAATCCTGACAGATAATCCTGAGAGAATCCAGGCGAAGAAGTAAAAACTTATCAACTAAATACAGTCACTTCATCAGATAGTACATGTCTACGGCGACCACATTGCAGAAAGCGCTATCAAAAATAATTTCTATGTTGCTGACCTATTTTATAGCTGTGAGAATTGTGAAGAAGCGATAATCAAATGAGACGAAAATTTCTAAAATTGTACAGGATGCAGGCTTCTCTCTCCATAAACGAAAGTCCAATTCCAAACCATTTCTAAAATCGTTCTCACATGAAGACAGTCCACTCCCAAGCTAATTGAAGATGAATCTGCTACACGAACATTATATATTTTCTGATATCCAGACAACGGAGAATTTGGATTCAGAGTCGTTCTTTCTCAATTTCCATTGAACGGATCAGCAAAAGTCCTTCGTTCCATTTGGATTCCTATGGCCTATATCACAATGCAGTTTAAACGAATTCTACAAAAACTATGGCATGTAAGATGACGTGCTTCCAGAAGCAACTTCAAGTAAATGCTGTCTCAGCAATTGTCTGCATTTAGCCGATCAGTAAACGAACATGGAGGAATATGCGTAAATATATTGTCGGTACTAAAAGTAGAACCCCTTAAACAAATCAGCCTCGCAAGGCTCGAGCTATGAGGAGCTGTTTTGTTTACCAAATTATGTGATGGTGTGCTTTGAAATCTGAAATCAGTCGGTTACATAAATCGACAGAGCTGAAGGCACATATTGTATGTTGGAAATTCAAAATTTTTTTTATTGAAAATGAAAGTTGGTTCTTCGCCATTTATTTATGGAATACAACATTATGTGAGCACCGCGACTCCTGTTAAAGGCGTACATCCGAACATCAACATTTTTGTTGATTTTTTCACTTTACTATATACACTTTACTTTGCAAAAAAACCTAAACAAATAAAGTCTAACGGTGTCAAATCGCGGGATCTTGGTAGACAATTGGCATCAGAAATTCTTCAAATTATGAGATCATCGAACTTGGTTAGACCATTCGAATCGACTATTCCAATATTCGATATTCCAATATATTTGCTCTTTGGGACTATTTGATTTTCGAATAGTTTTTCGAAATGCTCGAATATTTTTCTCGTTAAATTTATTAACAAGTTCAATATTTAGTCGTATAATAGAAAACTACAAAAACCATTATACGGATTTACTTCTGGTTTTTAGTGTTTTTTCAATTTTACTGCACATCCGTACAAATCAAATCCTACGCACACTCAAAATGTTTTGATTTCATAAATTGTAGTGATACACTTCTGAGGAAAAGAAAGCTGTAGAAAATGACGTTACGCATACAGTTTTCACCGGTTTTCTAAATACTGTTTCAAGGACTTACTATATTTTACAATTGGATTCGAACTTTGGACGAATTACAACCAAAGTAAAACCTGTTGTTAAAATGTTCAAAAAAATCTTCCTCCAGCAACTCAGAATGTGTGATTTTGCTGAACTTAAGTTACGATTCCAGTTTCCGAGGGCGATATTTTCATGAAATTCTAGATCATGTTCTCAACGGCTGAACCAGCTTGAGTCATCAATTTCTATACGACTAATTGGGTGAAATGACGCTGAAATTAGCAAAATATATTAATTGAAAAATATAGAAGGACCAAGAGAATTTATGAAAGTTCAATTAGCCACTTTAGATAGATTTCGTCTAGAATATATGTTTTCCAAAGACCAGGCTTATTTGAATACGAACTCATTTGATGAATCGGGGATGAGTACGTCAGTTTCTTAGTACCGACAATAATTGACTTCGATAACACTTTCAATAGAAACCGAAAAATGTAACATGCACTGAAAGTAGTTTCGTCAGTAAAGGCAGACAGGTTCTGAATGGGTATGATAAACGGCTGGTCCAATAAAAACTTGAAAACGGACTACACACAGCGGCACAATTAGATTCTGTATAAGATAGCGGAAATTTTTCAGCGGAAAATAGGAGATTTCGCTACACGCCGCAAGTGGCAGCACTATCACAAAAGATAATTTATTTTGTTATATAATTGCCAGCTGCAATTTTTTATTCATTTTTATCTCTTTTTCACTAAATAAAACATCCCAGCGGAATAAAATATTAAAAGTGATCCTAAAAATGACAAATTGATTGATCTTCAAAAAGAATGACGATGAAATTTGGATAGTAGTATTCATCAGGGTGTTTAAAGTAAGTTTTGGACAAAATTCTAAATCTGTTCATGCTGTACTAAACTTGGCTATTTTATAACCAATCCTATTGAAAATTTAAAAATGTTTATTAATTTATTTTATGCTTTTGGTCAATATCTCAGAAACTTCCACCAGTAACCGAATCTGAAAATAACTTATATGGCCGCAGAAAATCAACAAAATATAGTGAAAATTCTAATCCATCAATTTTCCCCAAATTCCTTGTAGTCTCAGTATGACCTAAGCTATTAGAAAAACAATCGAAAGTATTGGTTACTAGTGGAAGTTTTTGAGATATTGGCCAAAAACATAAAATAACTTTATGGCCGCAGAAAATCAAAAAACAATGGCGGAAAGACGGAATATTGTTAAATTTCAAGATTTCATTTACCGAGTTCCTTTACTTCGGAGATCAATCGATTTGTCATTTTGAGGATCACTTTTAATATTTTATTCCGCTGGGATGTTTTATTTAGTGAAAAAAGAGATTCAAAATAAATAAAAAATTTCCGCTGGTAATTATATAACATAATAAATTCACTTTTGTGATTGTGCTGCCACTTGCGGCGAGTAGCGAAATCTCTTATTTTCCGCTGAGAAATTTTCGCTACAGCATCACAATTAGGGGAACAAAGAAAAAAGTTAAAAATAGTGTTTAAAATCTAATAGACGATGATTTATGAATATTTAATATATAGGAGATAGAAAATGTTCATTCTATAAAAATATGCTAAATACAGCAAAGTAATTCTATTATGCTGCTTTTTTGAAAGGATTACCTTTGATTGAGATAATCAAATAAAACGAAACAACAACCAATTTTTGTAACCAACCAGTTTCCTCAGTAACAGGTGTTACCTCCACGAGCTTTTGCAACTACTTATATTCGTCTTGCCATGCTTCCGATAACACTGTCGATCATTTCTTGTGATAAATTTTCTCATTTGTCCAAGAGTGCATTTGAGGTCGGACGTGTCTCCCCAACATGTCCCAGACATGCTTTATCGGGTTCAAATCTTGCAGGCCAGTTTAACTTGTTTATTCCAAACGCAGACAAAAAGTTGTTACAGAGCGTTCATTATGCGGCCGGGCATTATCCAGCATTAAAACAAAATTGTATCCGATAAATGTTCTAGCAGAATATCTCCAACATACCGATCAGCTGTAAGGGATCCATCTACAATAATCACTAATTCTGTACGGGCACCTAAACAAATACCGGCCCAATCCATAATTGAGCCTCCACCATAAGCGACGGTTGTCGTGATATTACATTGAGAATATCGCTCACCCGGTCGTCTCCAAGCTCTTTGCCTTTCATCGATCGAGTTCACTAAGAAACGACTCTCGTCTTTGAACAAAATATGGCCAAAATATATAGAACCGGTAATCTATTATATGTCCAAAATCGGTGTTCTTCAGCAAAACTCAACCGTTCTACTCGGTGATTTCCCTGCATTAGGGGTCCTTTGGCTGGATTCTTTAAGCATTCGTCTCACAGTATACTTTCACTTATTTGCACTCCTCGAACCTCTTCTAATAAGCAATACGGGTTTAAGTTGCTGTTTGCCGCCTGTTTCTCAAAGTTTTGTTACGACTCCGATCCATCTTAACACGATTTTGTTTCGATCAGTATTCGATCAGCACAGTTTGTATTGGAATCCCACATTTGTATAGCAAATAGATGCTTCTGTTTTCTTCTTTCATATTGTTATCTTTTATGCCTAGTAGCAATCATCGATTCCGCCGTTCCACACTTTGATTCTTTCGTCGTGATTCTGTCCTCGTTTCCTTCCCCTTCACACACAAACTGTTTTTAGTTTGTTGGTAAAGGGGAAGGAAATGAGGAAAGAATCACGACGAAAGAATCAAAGTGTGGAATGGCGGATTAATATTAAAAGCGAAACCAATAAGTACTCGTATATCTTGTGCGTATGTTCGATTGGATGAGATGCAGGAAGATATTTTTTGTTGTGCGTTTCTCATTTTGTTGGATGCGATTGTTGCGTGGTGAGAATGAATAAGGGAGTGATGCGCACAAAAAAACAAAACTAAAACTCCCCAACGGAAATATTTGTCTAGATTGTTGTTTTTTGGTGTGAGATTTTGTTAGTAAAGTTTTGAATTTTATAAGAGACAGTCTAATGCCGTATTGTAATGTAAAGAGTCGTATACGAGGTCGACCAAAATAATTATAATAATTTATTGTAAAATATTTTATAAAAATAAAAAAGTTAAAGTGTGATTTGTATAATCATTAAAAATTAGTTTTCTTAATTGTGGAAAATTACCGTGTAAGGTGTATTATTCGAGAAGAAATAGAAAAATGAAAAACTATTGTGATGTAAAAAATTCAATAAAATTTTCTAAAAAATATACATAAAAATGTGGTAGTATATTGCAAAAAATAAATTCACTACTACAGAAATTGTTGAACGCCGCAACGTGTACGGGTGGCCAACAACGTGGCCATTTGTAAATTGTGAATCGGTGGAAGACGTCGCAACGGTAACTGGTGGCCCAACGAAGCAGTACATTTATACCAACCGGTTTTAGCACCTATATCGGTCGGACACAGTGGCAGCGTTTTTTCGGTCGGAAGACACCGCAACAGTTGGTCAACCACGTGGCCATTAACCAATAGAGTATTCGGTGTGAAGACTGCAGCGATCAGAAAGCAAGGGCGAATCAACCCCGAAAGATAACCTATCCGAGGTTATAAGGGAACATTTCTTTTTATTTTTTATTTTTTTTTTTTGTGTAAATTAAATTCGAGCACCCAAATTACGGTCGAGTGGCTGGTTCTTACGGGTTATGGATATTGGTGCGGCTATTCATATTTCTTCTAAACATCTTTTTTTGTTTGTTTACCCTCCTCTCCTCGAAACATAATTTTGAGTCTGATTGTACGACTTCTGGTGTCTTCGGGGTGGGATCATTTATTGTTTTGAAGATCGTGTTCGATTATTTTTTTCCTCTTCTCTCTGTTTTAATATTCCTTATCACAGAGCGATATAAAATGAATTGCTAATTTTTTTCGGATCGGTATTTTTAGAGGACGGTTTCATTTCGTGACGGTTCCAGATTTACAGACTGGGCTTGCCGTTCCAATTCAACCCCTTGTCAGGATATCCACAGGGTCAAAATGGTGAGTTCAGATAGTGTGACCCATTCAGGGTAACGGTCAAATCCAAAATGAGCCGTACGAAGCTACAATATGTAGTCTGGGCAAGCTGTTGAAGTGGGTAGTGAGGATGATTCTTGGAGATTCTCCGGATGAAGAAAGGCTGTGTCTGTTGGGGAGACGTCCTCACTCTCTTATGTCACTTCGTTGTGGCTGGGCATCGATCTCTAGGGGTCGATGGGTCATTCGGGGGAGGTCTCTTCAACAGACTCAGTACTTAGCGTTCGGGGAGCCCTGTCGTTCCTGAGTAGGCATACTCTCTCTGGAAATAATTATCTCTATTTTCGTTCCTCAAATTTCGGCCGATGTAATTTTGGTGTAATTTTTCAATTTTTTTGAAAACCCTGAGACCCCTTTGACCTAAAATCCCTGAGATCTAATCGGCAAAACCACCATAAGAGAGGCCTCTGCATACTTAGAGAAATGCTTTCTAACCCATTCCATAACAGTTTCAACGACAATGAAACGGTCATCTCTTGAGCCAGTACAATGTTTTCGGCCATCGCCTTGTCTTCTCTCGCAAGAACTCGTTTGCCTGTATCGTTGAACAGACCGATAAATGGTAGACGTGGACACACCGAACCTTCTGACAACTTTTTTTTGTAAATACAGAAAGTATTAATTGTTCAGTGGGTTTAATTTCCTTTGAAGGTCAATTAAAACCCCACTTTTCATTGACGCACACAACACCCCATTCTGAACCACCACATTGACAAGAACGGTGGATCGGCGCTGAATACTGCACTCCAATAGAGGGTCTTAGTTGTGTTTATTAACATCACGAATCGTAATCGATGACGAAAATTTGCTTTGCATCCAGCCTCTGGTATTCGAACCCAGTACCTCACGGTCCAAGTGCCGAAACTTTAACTATTGCACCACTTGTAAAACACTTGGCGGTAAGTGTAGCCATTCTCGATCATTGTCACAGCCCACACATTATACAATTAATTCATATTAAAAATAATTAAATTTAAAAAAATACTTTACCACTAAAATAGTTAGAAATTCTGTAAATTGTTAATAAATAAAATGTAAATATTGAAAAACACAGCTGTAACATTAACGATTATAATTTAGAAAAACATAAAAACTATAGTATGTTCTTTTGTTGTTTCTTAATAAATAGAGTGGACTTCTTCCAACCGTTCCAATTGTGCATTCAATTTTTACACATTTAGTACATTTATTCACGATATTCAAATATCCTTTGACACGATATTGACAGTTAAAAGATGTATCGAAAAAAAAAATATCAAAATTGTACACTGTCATGGTCGATTGAAAATAAATACATCTATTAAATAAGAGATGTCGCGTGAAGCAAATAATATATTAAAATATATTTATTATTAGTAGTTCCACATTTTTAGATAGATGTTTCTGTTAATCAGAAATTGCAAATTAATTTTTATGATAATTAGATAATCACCTTAGACCGGGTAACGTGAAATAATGAGAAAATTGTGTTTTTAATATCATTTCCTAGCTTGTCGACGTTGCCTACATTATCGACGTAAGGCTGATTACGCGTCGCCAGTCATGTAGATTACATTGCGAAATATACATGCCGGCCCAGAATACTGCGACTCGAAATAAAATAATTTCCTTTAACATATTAAGTATATTTATCTTTATTTTCTTCATTTGTTTTTTTAAATTTATTTTTTTATTATTTTCTTTAGTTTTTTAATAGTACTTCATCTCATCTTAATTTTATATTTTCTTTGTTTTTTTTTTATTTAATTTTATAAATAATTAAATTTTTTAATTTATCTTTAAGTTTTTTGTTTTTCTTTACTTTTTTAATTAAATTTATTTAATTTAGACTTTATTACCTTTATTTATTTGTACAATTAATAATAATAAATAAATATACTAATACATTTAATTTTATATATTTTTTTTTTAAATTTTTTATATTTTTGTAATTTTACTTTCTTAAAAATTATTAATAATAATAATGTATTTTGCTTTTATTTGATGATGATGAATATTATTTTTTTGTTTTATATAAATATTTGATAGAATTTTTGTTTTGTTTTTTAAAAATAATTATTTTATAGAAATTATTTATATTTATACGTAACTTAATTATAAAAATAAAAATTAATAAAATAAATAAATATATAATATGTAGAGCACAGAATAATAATTTTAAATTATTTATATTATACGTTTATTAGCGTTATGCAATCATTTCAACACAAAAAAATATATTGATAAAACTGAACAAAATGGCGGAACTAAACGGTCAATTGTTTTATTTTTTATTTTACGAGCGCCATCTTGTATGTACATAGTATAGTAAATCGGTGATCTTTAATACGAAAATAAATAAATATACACTCAAAAAATTAAAAATATTATTATCATTTATAATATATTTATAACTAATTTATTTATATATATATATATATATATATATATGTTTAAATCTTAACAACTATTTATTTTAATTTAATTTTAAAATATAAAAGTAAAGTGAGAAAATTAGTTATTGGCGCAAAAAATAATTTGTGTATACTTTTTATATTGCTCTTATAATAATTATTATTTTATTAAGCATTTTGCTACCGAGAAAGATATGAAAAACAATTTTACTATTAAAATACTTTTATATTATATTATGAAATTAATTTAATTAATAAAATGTGTGCGATCGTGACTACAAAAATCTAATTTTCTCACTTAATTATTTTTACGTCTAGGTTTCAGTAAATATTTGTTTTTATATATATTATATAGTTGTGTATGTATTGACATTTAAAAATTTTATATTTTATAATTAATTGAAATTAATTAATTTTATTGATAATAATTTATTATTTGCGACCACTGATTTGTATATATACAAATTTGAATATAATTTTACAAATTTGTTTAAATTTTTACTGTTAGTTGTATTATCAAAAAATATATTTTACAAATAAAATAAATTTACAAATGTAATGTACGAGTATATGGCAGTGTAAATATTTAATAAAATTAATTAAAATTAAAAGATATTAACTTTTTGTTTTGTTTTGTATTTTTGCTTTGAAAATTATTTAATTAATAAAAAATTTGTTTGTTCCTTGTGTAGATTTTTCTTGTTTTTCTTTTATCAGACTCAATTTGTTGGATTTTTTGTTTAATTAATTAATTAATTAATAAAAACATCACTTCGTTTGTAAATTTATTAATTAATGTTTTTATTTCTGTTTTATCCTATGTTTAATGTATGAACCGGTCACTAATGGAATTGCAATGTGGTTTTAATTAATTTAATGATGAAAAATGCTGTCTAAAAGGAAAATGCAATTTGTCGTTAAAAATGCTGTCGCGAAATTGTTGAATATTTTATTTGAATGTATGTCTGGCAAGTTTTCGAGTTCTTGATGCAATATGTGAAAGTGATTTATTTATATCAATAGCAAACTATATTAAACAACTATTAATCGTTTGCCGATCAAGTTTTTATATTTTCGCAGATTAATTTTGGTAAAGTTTAAGCAACTAAAAGATTAATTTAATTAATAATGAGGTAATGAGTTAATTATCTATCTTCTTTTCAGCGTCGATGTTATAACAAAGATGAATCATTAACCAGTCATTTAATGGTTCATTTGTTTTTGAGGTAAGTGTATCAATTATCACTATCAGTGAAGCAGAATAATACATCGATCCATAAACCGACAGTGATTCTCGGTACCCATAAACTTAAAAAAAAATATCTGCAAAGGCCAAAATCTTCACAGTTACGCTTAATAAACTCAAACATATTGTAAGACTTTCAGATAATACTATTGATATATTTGGTAAAAGACACTTACAACACTCCTTCTACTATTTCACAGGTTCAATGCGCATAGGAAATTTTTCACGGATCCGAATTAATTTTTAAAGATAATCGGCTGGACCACACACTCTGCTTATTCGTAACTAATTGGAGCAAGTAATCTCAAGCTTCTCCCCCCGTAAATGTTTCTTGTGTGTTCGTAATATCTCAAGCCATAGTGCTCAACGTTTTTCTCAATTATAAATTAAACGGTATTATTGAATTGACATTGCTTATACATTCGTAAGAAGCTTAATCGGCATTCCTATAATTAAAGTAAAAATTATTAAAACAAATTGGATTTGAATGGTAAGTAACTGTCGTAATTGGCGTATATGGTGGATGCTTCCGCCCTTGAAGATCATTAATTTATAATGACTGAAAACTTTCAACGCCAAATCAATCAACACCAGCTAGATCAAGGTAAGCTGATCCTGAAATAATGAAAACAATTACTCGTCGACAACGTCAAATAATCTTAGACAAATCGGTCACTACTTGCACTTCACGTCAGCAGTGATTGAATGATCTTCATATTTTGAACTTCTGTTTCCGGAGATTTAAGTTAATGCAAATTAATATTACTATAAAATATAAAGTAAAGCCTGTCTAAGCTAACCACCAGAAAGAGTTTCTTGGTCTACTTACGAAGGTGGTTAACTTAAGAAAAATTATGGTAAAAAGACAAGTAAAATTAGCATCCCCAACTATATCTTGGATGTGTAGCTACAACATGCTTAACTCTGGTTCTCAATTTTTGAATACCGATGGAAAGCAATACCGATGTACTCCGAACTGCTGTATTCTACGAAATTATATATTTGGCTGTCTGTTACGAAACAAAACCATATACTTATTTGTGGTGGAATCGTTTTGTTTTTTTAAGGGATAATGTTTCATTAGGAAAATGACATTTTGAGAAATCAAGCTCAAATCACCCCATTTGAAATGTTGTCAAATTGGTCGAGCATGATGTAGATTCGTTTTCGAAGAATATGTTGCAACACACGCACACACTAAATATTTTATAATCCCAGATTGCACATTTTAACACGACATGCACGATATTTAAACTTCTATTGGGAAGATTTTTTAAACCACGCTCAGAAACAATCAGAAAATATAAAAATTGTGCGCTGTGATTGTCGACAGAAACCTTCCTGTGCGATAAATAAGTTCAATTGATAAGAGATGGCGCGTAAACCAAATAATCAATTAATATGTATTTAGCAGAGATAATATTGGCAGGAAATCAAATTACTGATTTTTTTAGGAACAGAATACTAAACCCAGATTAATTTAATTTAAGTCTGATGGGACCCATATCAAAATAAATACTACTTCGCAACTTTAATTAGTGAATTCTTGCACAGCCGAGACTGGGCAGAAGCAAGTTGGTTTTTGTAAATCTATCGTAATTTTGGGTGATTTGGATTCCATGGGTTTTATATCAATGTAAACCATACACAACCACCAACTTCATTTTGAAAATAGTATTTAGTAGTAGTTTTAATAGTATCCACCATTTCTTGTTTGGCAAGCAATGGAATTTTGACTGTGAGCACCCTTCACCGGCCAAAGCATTGAAAAATCGCCAATCTAACCTTGATTTTACTTGAGAAATTAGACCAACAATGCTCGTTGGATAATTAAACCATCTTAGTGCTTCATGTTTAAGATCTTATCGTAATCGTAACTATTATTACTAATCCTGGAACTTGGGACTGCAAAGAATCGTGTCTAGTTAGTCCTAAGTAATTATTGGATCGCTTTAAACACTCAATTTAACTGTAAGTACGTTAGATTTATCTGAGCGAAATCATAAATCAACTGTGCCGCTGCCCAAATGTTTGCACTTGGCATTTAAAATTAATTAAGTATAAGGCTTCGGTCCGGTTATTCTATATGTCTAAAATTTATCAGACTATCGTCACTAAGGATTGAGATTGAAAAATTACACGCCTCGTAAAATTTTTTGTTGTTTAAAATTTTCCGAGAAATGTTAATTTGACGTTTCTCTAAATACGGCTCTTACAATAACAAAGCAAAAATACAAATAATTTCTTTTTGTTCAGACCAAAATTTGAATGTAAATTCTTTAAAACGAATGGTTAGTATTGCGGATTAAACGTTTTATTGTGCAATTTTGGAAAATTTCGGCCAACCATTTAGTATCGAAATGTAAACTTATTAGGGCCACTAGGTAGGACAACTAGATAGTTACCTAATAGCTAGACTGAAACTTTATATGATATGCTAATGTAAAATAAAAACAAACTAATGAGAAAATTGAGTTTTCAATGTGATTTCCTCTGTTGTCGACGTTGTCTACATTGTTGACGACAGTGACGTAAAATCGCTATGTAATCTACATTGAATAATCTACCTCGCCCATCCCTGCTAACTCGTATCCTTGGAGAACATGCATATTATAATGATTGCACTATTAGCGGCCCTAAAGGCTTCCTCGGTCTACCGAGAGTTTGTCAGCTAATCATACAGTTGGTGAAGTACTTTTTCTTAAACGAATTTATTTTGCAGAATTAGATACATTTTCAATATTATAACCGGCTGCTCAACATTCTTATACAAATTATTAAATTTATTTTTCCGGTTTCCACTGTCAAATTTTGGCCTAAAATATTACCTCATCAACTTTCCGCGACTTATATAAGCCATCAAAGCTAATTACTTTTCTGAAAAATCTTGTATCGAATAGTAAATCCTGTAGTCCACTTATTCGTGGACCCAGAAATTAAGAAAAAAAAAATTGAGACACGACGTTTTGCTGATTTATTTTTTCAAACAAGGGAGTTTCATTACTGCCAGCTTTAGTATTATAGTGAATAATAAACTCCCAACTTGTTTTGGTTAGAGAAGCTTACTAATCATCAAGTGTTATCGGTTTGAAACTAAATACATTGGCAGTAACCTTTAATATGTCATATTTATGTCGGTAATAACTTTAAGGAGAGCAGCATAACTAACTTTACTATGAGCTCTCTATTCTGATCTAATTGACTCGATGTCCAACAAGTGAACTAACTAAAATACTGACATTTTGTTATGTGCTTCCACTTTGGAGAAATATTTGCTATAAGATGGAAGTTTATCACCTCAAAGGAGTTTTACGCCTATATTGGAATACTTATTACAGGGAGTGTACATCATTTCAATTCGGACCACCACAACATTTTATGGCGTGCGGATTGTTATCCACTATACATAGGGACCATGTCGATTTATACTGATTTCGTGGCTTATGCCGATTTATTCGGTTTGACAAAGATGTCACCCATTATCAGCACTTGAAGATGAATAAAGCAGGTGTTATCAGTAATATCTGGCTACTGCGTTGTGCCGTACTGTCTTCACGTGTAGACAATGTATGTCGACAATTTCAAAAATGAAAATCAATGTAGAGAATATAAGCAACGTCGAAAATTATTGTTGCTGTTAGCAATCAGTAAAATTTTATGATTTCTTTTGTTAATGCATTTCAGGAGAGCATCTTTCTTTCCTCACATATAAAACATTCCATCCAAAGTTTTTATATGGTAATGAAGTACATTCATGTAAGTGCATTTATGAAAGTAAAAAAATTTAAAATCATTTAAACGATTAAAACCCGATTATAAACTGGGCATATGCTACCGACATTTTAGCTGAGTTCTTTACCTCCTAGTATTGTTTATTCAGCTTGAAATCCAATTCCTATTGATGATACTAAAACCACACCAAATAGTTCATCGGATGAAAGGTGAACCATTTCATCAATATGGGAACCCCGTTTCAATGATTTCGGGTCAGTAAAATAATTTTTCCAATTTGAATTCTCACATCTATCGATTTTGTTAAGATTAAACAAATTTACTCGATATTAAGAAAAGAACGTTTTGAAAATGTTCATTACAGACGACAAAGGGAATTGCTTTTAAAACCTACAGCTGGATCCACATATAACCGGATTGATGTAACTTGATATCAATCAGACTAAACTATTAATTTTTATAGAGCGCGCTGAATACAGATACAATTCTTTAAATATCCTCAAATTTTCCGGATTCCTTGTCGAAGAATTACGTCGATGCTTGTGTAGTATGGATACGATAAACCAGCCAATTTTATAAGATCGCGTAAACGCCATATACGACAGTTATGGAAGCTACCAGTGTACGGTAATTTACAGAGCGACAACCGGAACTCCGTCGATTGCGCGAAAGCTTACTTTACGCTTAACCAAACAGCCTGTCGAGCTTTTATCAGAACCTAACAAACGTTTTAGGTTGTGTATTGTGCAATCGCCAATAAACGAGAACTCTAGGATAAATCTGAGAAATTAAACGGATAAACGTGAGCTCACTTTTAAATCATTATATATTGTCCGTGGCTAGTGAAACAAAAATGTTCTGAAGAAATTGCCAGTAACCGCTCCATAAATAGTGCAATGAAAATATCAAAAAGTATCATGTAAAGCCAAACTCGAAAGTAAGTCATTGGACGCCACTGGTTATAACCAAGTAACCTAATTGAAAGATGGACACTTTTAAGCCGATAGAATAAATTTTAGCCTCAAGTTGTTATATTTTACTGAATTTACATAAAAATTTGTATATTGACTATCAATTTAAATTCAATTATCAGGTAAGTTGACCTACTTAGTATAGTTTTCTTTGCCGGTACTTCTGTTTGTTGCACGTTACAATTGACACGATCAATTTCAAAAATAAACTTTTTAACAGTTTAGTTTAACAAACAACATTTAATTTCCTGAGGCAAAAAATTTAATTTCTACAAAAAAATAACCCATCATTTGTCCAACAAAACTATGTAACATGTAACGTTAGGTTAGATTTAGAAACTCCTGAGTTATTTTAAACGTACTAATCTCACCCATTGTAAAAATTTACGTGTCGAAGAAACGACAAAAAACAATAAGCTACATTATCTACATAAGCTACCAATTCTCCACATTGCATACTCAAAACTCAATTGTCTACGCTATTTTCGACACCAACATGTAGACAATTCCGGAATACGCATAGACGCACAACACTCGGTAGGACTCGGTTCACCCAACACATGCCCTTCAAGTTGTCCAACACGGTACACGGGAAAAGCACCTGGTGGATCAGAAAAATATCAAAAATAGCGAGCTGTTTAGCCGATTTAAAGGTTCTGGCTGAACTATCATAATGAACAATTTCTTTTCCGCACTATCCTTAGAGCGTTTGTTGTTATCGTGGCAGTTGACAATGGCAGGCGCTCTAAAAAAACAAAACTTGCATCCCAAGGGGATTCAAGAAATGTACAAGGGTTCAACGATGATAGGAAAGTGGGCATTTGCTAGTATGTTCCAAAAATGTATCGTATTGTAACCTTGTTGTCAACGATGCACACTACAAATAATACGGATGGTCCAAAACATAAACCGTAAAACCGTGCTCTTCATGATTCACTATCGAGAATTCTCATCAAACCTCTGATCACAAAATCGTACTCGGTGCTTGCTGTACTTAGAAAGCTAGTCATTCATATTCGTACTCATCCCTCAGTATCCGACTCTCATATCGGTACATAGCAAGTCATTTGATCAGCAGCGCGTGACTTCTTCATTTCTCTCAAAAGTGTAATAATGTCTGGATGAGAAATGATTAAAATGGCTACCGAAAGTAGGACGAGGCTAACGGTTACCCTTAATGAAAAAATAAATATATTCAGGGGAATCGCGAATTATTTTACACTTTTGCCAAGTCAGGCAATGAAACCCGCCATAAAATTCAAGCCAATTTTCTTTTACATAATTGCCTAATGTTTGGACGTACAATGACCAACGAACGCGTAAGAGATTAAAATGTTTGAACCATTACGATTACTGCTAAACCAACATAAAACTCTTGATTTTGTAAAATGTGCAGTTTTAATGTTTTGTCCAAAACTTTTGGCCAATTAGGTAATACGTAGGTTAGTAAATGAACCTTACGATCCATTGTTAAGGGAGAATGGATCCATTTTGCACCTTTGGCCTAGAACCGTATTATTGATCATATTTTAATTGTATTAGTCCAATTTTATTTTGGCGTGACGGTTCCAATCAAACCACAAATAATTTATGCGCAGCAAGCAGATACTGTTCTCCGCCAGATGACAGAACCTTTTCAGAATTATTTAGAACAGTAACTTGTATTTTGTAGCAGGCAGCGTTGCCAAATTAATAGACATCGGTTGGGAAGATTGTTCCACAAAAAAGCTCCCAACCAAATCTCAAGAGCTCGGAACTAATGAAATAAACCCCGAGAGAGCGGGTTGTATTAGCCACTGCATGACCAGTGGGAAATCCTATTAGCATGAACCTCTATCTACTTATTCGCAATTTGTGTTTTAGCCGCTTTATCTAGAACTTGTGGGCTACACAAATTGAACATGACGAGATCTTTGAAATCCAGATTAAGCATCGATGTAAACGCGGAGTATTTAATTCGATTTATCGCTCTTACAACATTCATTTATCGTTATCCATCGTAGTTTCCTAAAAATGGCCTACGTTTCTACATCAATCAGTTTGATTTCTGCCAGCTTCACCTTCGGTCACCAACCATTATTATGATCAGGTGATTTAAGTCAGCGAGCTTTTCAAAGAGTAATTAGGGTTTCTGACGGCTTTAGGATTTATTCTTAAATCGTTGCAATCTTGTGAAACTCACAAAATGTCTGCACATCTTACAAGCTAATAAACTACAATAGCTAGACCAAAAGGATCCTTTATTTTAAGGCGCCGATATCTAGGCTTCCATAATATTTCCCGATGTAATGTGTTGTGAGGCAAACAAAATTAGACATAGCTCGTCCGCTATTCAGTCCAGCAAACTGAATGAAATATATGATCCGCATTTAGTAAAAGTTGTGGCATAATTCATCTGCAATCAAATATTCCTAAATTGGGCCTTAAATATGAATCTACTAACTGTCGATCAAATCGATCAAGACAATCTTGTAACATATTTTTTTTTTTAATTGGGAATCACGAATTCAACATACACTCGCGTCTCTAGACCCGTCACATATCATTATACTTTCAATATAATTAAATTTAATGAATATTAATTTCTAAATTTTACTATAAATTATTATGCAAAACGCATGTTCCTTGTCAATATCAATTGAATCGGCGATCGATCAAAATTTGTAAATGACATTTCTATAAATTAAATCTGCGTAAATTTTTTAAAGTTGTATATAGTTTGTCGCGCACTCAGTATGTGTAGGTAAATGGTCCACTGCTAAAAAAGTTGTATGTAAGACTTCTGGTGGGTTTAATTTGTCTGTATATAATTTATTTTATATAATATATTATTTAATTAAGCTTTCTAATTAATAATTATATAAATTTGGTTTCCTGTATAAATATTATTTAGAAAAAAAAAATCAGTTTTCATCTACCAACAATAGTTTTTTGTTTAGTCCTTATTAATTAATTTATATAAAATTTGACACAAATATTTTTAATTAATTTTATAGTTCGACATAAAAAAATTAATTTTAAAAAATTATATATTGAGCAGATTTTTTTGTATATAGCATCACATTTAGTTTTTTTTTTTTATTTAAATATAAATTTTCTAATTTTTTATTTGGCTCAACAAATATGAATCTGAGTTTTAGTGAATTATGACGGCGTGTGATGATGATCAAAATGATCTTGATTTTTTTGAAATTACTAATTATTTTTTTTAACATCAATATCATTTTGTTATTTACATGCACAAATTATTTAATTAAATTTATTTTATTTTATTTTTGTTAAAAGGTAAAAACTAACATCTATAAATCGTTTTTTTTTTTTTTTTAATTTACTTTATAGACGGAAAAAATTCATTGGAATATATAATTTAATTATTAAAAATTTATACTTATTAAATTAATTAATGCAAATTTTTTATATAAATTTGGTTGCATGGTTAAATTGGTTTGTCGTATCACCAAATTACCCTGAACGTATAAAAAGAGGGTGGATCAAATAATCGAGAATATCATCAGATGATCGCCTAATTAAATTAATTTAGTGGTTTTACGATCAATTGATCTAATTAATTATTCTATCTTCGTACTCAAATTATGATACAAATCTTGTATCATTGATATATTTTTTTTGGTACAGTTTGTCCGATCTTCGATCACCATAATATTGTAAGTATGTAGATCACGGTGTATGATCATCCAATAATTTCCGCAATTTTATGATCCACCCTGCAATTTAATATTATTTTTGTAGAGTATATAAAATCATAGATGTCTTCATACTAATTCTATTATTTTTGTAAATAAACTGACTACAATTCTTATTTCGTACGCGCACGTCTAAATTAAAATAATTAAATTTGTTGGATAAAAATATTCGTTGATGAGTGTCATGATCAAATTATTGTTTCTAAACTGCACAATTATAACATAATTAACAAAATAAATTAATATGTATATAATTTTTTTTTGTGATAGTATCGCGATACTATCGCGATAGAGTTTTTGTACTTATCCGACTGTGTTAAGTACAAATTTAAAGATTTTGTGTTTTAATTAGATTTTAAAAAAAGAATAATCACGATTTTTTTATTAAAATTTCTTAATGTATATATAATTTACCTGAAAAAAGTGTTTTTAAAAATTTTCTTATAAATTTTTTTTATATCCCGATACTATATATACTGTGTAGCATATGATGGATAAAATCGTTTTTCGTTTCGAAATATCTGTAATTTACTCAAGTCGTGCTTTGTACGTTGTCTTCCATACCTCGGCTAATGTAACTGCACTATGGAAGCGGTGGAATATGCATAGTGGTAATGTAACTCGCTGTATGATCGACCATGCAATAAAACCGTAGAAATCTAATTGGACCCGATTTGCGAACACACGTTGCGCTTCGAATGTGTATATGGCGAACATCGATATATTACAGATGAGTAAAAATGTGACAATTTGGCGGCCCGGTTTGCTGCGATCGTGCTCAGGTAGGTGGACACGGCGACGTGATACATCAGCGATGAAAAGGAGTTGCAATATAACCTGTAATACGACTAGTATTCCTGTAATCATGACGAGCATATTTGGTTCGTTTTTCATTGCATTAAGCGAGCCAGCTATTATACTAAACACCGAGTAGATAAATATACCAAAACCAGAAATTCTTAATAGGATATCGTTTAAATCGCTCTGCTCCTCGCATCTGAATTTTAAATTTTGTACCCTGATGAATCCTATGATAATCGCAATCAATGAAAATGCAATTAATGCACTGTGAGACACGTCCGCTAGGTATATAGCCAAAAGTGATAATTGTGGATGGCGTACGAGAACAAAGAATAAAATCAAACAGATTAATGATCCAACCAATAGCAACAATCCGAAAAATAGCCCTTTTGATGCACCAACACAATCTACACGTCCAGAGTTAGCTTGAGCCATCGCAACTGCTCGCCTCGACAACATAACCTCTAATCGATGCTCCAAATCCTCCTCGCTTGTATATTTCGGATTACGTCCAATATGTTTCCACATTACATAAATAACGGCGGCCCCAATTAACGAGTACTCAATAATGAATGGATACAGATAAGGTGTTGAATCTTCTACAATCGTTCCCATAATATTTTCACGGCCACAACTCAAATTTAAACTTTCGATTGCGCCGGCAGGAGACGCAACTAATGATTGTGGGAACAGAGATTCCAAACTCTCGAGTGGTTGATCAACATTATTCGTGAAGTTACGTGCTGTTTCGAATGCGTTGTCGAGTCCAAAAAGATTATTGAAAAATTGTTCGCCCGCATTTGAAGCGGCCGGCTTATGTGTCGTGGTCGTTAGTCTACCAAAAATACTCGATACAATTGTTGTCGTCTCCTCACCCGAATTATCAGCATCATGAAGATTATTATGCGATGGCGTTTGTGTAGAAGTTGCTGCTGTAACGACAGCATCACGTAAACGACTGAATAAATTTGTGGTGGTCTCAAGTAAAGGTGATCCAGTTGATCTGGTTGTTGACGGTGTCGAGGTCGTTATGGCACCCGTAGTCGATGGGGTTTTATTTAGGGCGTCGCCCGGATTTATGCCGGTTATAATATTGGCTGCATTTTGTATGCCAGAGTTGAATAGTTTTGCTAGAGCATGGCCATCACTGCTTGGTGGTTGAGAATTTAGCATTTCCCATTCTTGGTCGGGATGTGCATGAAGTTCAGTGCCCATTACAGTGCCGGCATGTTTTATGGTGTTTTGGCGTATGCTTTCTGGAATACGAAAAAATAAATAATATCTTTTGAGAATTTGTTGTTGTAATTAATATTTAAACAATGGTTTAACGAGGATTTCGTGATCTGCCGGATTTTCTAGGCGACTTGACTGTACTTATTTTTATATATTTCGAGATTAATAAAAGTTGCATACCACCGTTGTAAATTCCGAGACCTTCATGTCGCAAACTACCGTATTTTAGCCAAAATGAACTTTGATACAAAACTGTTTATCTGTTCGTCACTATTGCTGCTTTTATATGTTTACATAACTAAGAATCACTACACTGCAAATTTCAGCCAATTTAATTGTTTTTCTGTCAAGTATAACGTACAAATTTTCTGTAAAGAACACATTTCAGTCATTTTAACCCGCCTCACAAGGAGTCTAGGGGTCACACACAGCATCACAAGGACTTCTCCCAGTCAGATTCAAAGCTGAACATTAATTTTGAAGCTGAACATTAATATTAAAATACACAGCATCACCCATTTTTCTTTGATTAAAGGAAGGAGATGCTAGAAATACACAGTAGTTGTTCTGGAATCAGCATTGGTGTGAGGAGCCGAGGTAGGTAAATAACTAGAGTAAAATACGTAATCTTGATTACGGCACTGAACAGTTCAAAGTCGAAACTAAATATTTCAAGACTATCTAGCGAATGCTGAGAATAATTAAAATAGACACGACAATGAGGTAGCCTTAATTCGATTAGCTCATGATCGAATCGCTCACTATCGAATTAATCGTGGCACCTACATTTTGTTGTGGTCAAATTTTCAAAAAAATTCAAGAAAGTTTTAAGTAGAATTATCTGGACATAGTCGCTTGCCTCACAGACGATTCACGAGCACTTAACGTATACCTCCGCATTTGTTGAAATCTTGACTATAAATTCTACCCGGAATTATCTGATTATAGTCGCTTGAATATCGTGTCACAGGCGATTAATAGACACTTGGCGTATACCCCCGAATTCATTGGCCTTTTGACTATCTGAACTATAGGAACTATCTGAATATAGTCACAAATCGGGCTTCATGGAGGTAAATCACATAGTACTAATTGATTTTCGACATTGTATTTTGCAGCGGAGGTTAGGGCTGTCTAGGTTTACCGGCAATTGAAGGATTAGGTAAAAATACTTATAGTAATTTTTATAATTTCGGGCTGAATGTTATAAATGTCTGTAGAGACATTCGTGAAACTATTAAATGGGTATATTCCCTGAAAAAGCGGAGCAAGCAGTATCTCTGAACGGCTGCAGTGGGGTCAGAAACAAGATCTTAAAATAAACATACTCTTCTACAATGTCAAAAATGGCGGCGGCTTTTTGAAATTTACTTTGAAGGTGAAATTTCCATGAAAATTTACTATGTATATAGAGTAACAAAACGGTGTTTCACGATTTCGGATTTAGCTGTGGTTTGCCCAAATCGAGGTGAAGCAGTCAGTTAAACAATATTTCTATACGATTAGTACAGATGCATTACGGCTAGTAATGACTAGTTTTAGACAAAAATGACAACATTTCTACAACTTGAATAAGCTGAAGTTGAACAAGTAATTCATCAATGATCAATAACCACCAGAGAGGTGGCAAAACGCCATGGGAGTAACTTTTAATACCTTAAAGCCTTAATGCAATTTGAGGAAAGTCTAATAGGACAAAACGTTTAGCAGTTTTCGGGATGAAAACAACTCTATTCCTGTTCCAAGCTTGTGAAACAATTCCAATAGCAATGCATGCATGAAAGAGTAGAAGTAAGTGATACAAAATGAGGGGAAACCAATGCTATAATTCAGCAGGAAAACTCCAACCGGATCACCTTATTTATAAGTTGGAAGGAGAATAACTCCAACGCAAAATATCCCGAGTGATAAGCCTAAGTGACAACAGCACGGACTCACCTTTTAGACTGTTATATTGCTCGGAAGCAACAAAATCCGGATTGATAACGTCGCAACCGGGAAAATGAATAGAAAGCAGTAATTCGAAAATTTTCTTATTGCAAGAAATTTGTCTGTCATTAGGAAGTTGCAGTTGACTGCAGGAATCATTTTTAACCAGATACCTATTAAGTTTGGCAATTTCAGAAAGAATATTAATTTATTCGCACAAGGTTAGGTTTCAGTGGTTGCTTACTGCACACTTAGGCCAATTTTTAGGCCCATTGTGATACCACTCATTCACTCCACATTATTAACCCACCTACTTCACCTACTCCCACATTTACAGTATATCACCTGCACATTGCAAGCTCCATGTCAACCTGTACATTGACATGGAAGGTGGGTCGGCGCGTGACACGGAATTCTGCACTCCATCAGAGGGTCTTAGTTGTATTTATTAGCATCACCGATCGTAATCGATGATGAAAATTCGATTTGCATCTAGCCTCTGATGGGATTCGAACCCAGCACCTCCCGGTCCAAGTGCCGAAGCTTTAACCACTGCACCACTTGTCCGGTTTATTCGCAGAAGCTAATCAAAATATTACGAGCGGATCTTAAACTTTTTAGATTATTTTTGACTCGATCTTTGAATTTCCTAGCAGTTTTTTAAGATCAGAACAAAAAAACAATTGTTCTGAGTTATTTGCTTGGTAATGTGGACAAGATTTTACGAAAGCATTAATGTGATTACACATGTCAAAGACAAAGTTCAATGTCATCATCTAAACGTATCTTATCCAATGAAACCAGCCGAGGTACCAGCTCAAGAGAGACTAACTTCCAGGTATTTTAAGGTTTATATTAAAAGAGATGCACCTACGGTCAGAGGTGAGACTATCATAGGTGACTTTCCGGTTGAACACCAAATCGATAAGCGCGATAGAGCACAAACTAATATCACTCAGTAACAGCCCTTATTAATTGAATTTCAAGCTCAGAAGTGCTTAGATAGTTCAGTACAGACCAATTATAATAATTTTCATGTAGGGATGTTGCTCACTGCAGACTTCATGAGACAGTAATTAACTAATATTCAGGAGGATTCTTATATTTGCTTGTCAAATTAAGCTAAATAATCGAGGGAAACATAGAATTTTTCGGATACTAATTTAAATAAAATAAGATATTACGCGATCCTAAAGACCTGCTGCGAAGGAGCGCAGCAGTTATTTGCAAACCATCCGCTGCAGTTGCGGGAACCGCTGTGCCTAGAGACGAAAGCGCTAGAAGTGAATAGATGATGTGCCATAATCAACAATAATGGGAAAAATATTTTTATTCTTTGCGGCTTCATTGCTCGATATTGCATTTTTCTCGGACACTGTTTACAGCTCTCGGCTTATCCACCATAGATGAATACCATCTATGTCTAGTTTAAGTATGATACTGTAGTTGAGAAAATTATTAAATTACAAGACGATTTTTCATTTGGCCCCGATGTTGTGTAGTCCATCATCTTAAAAAATGCAATGGTAGTCTAGCTAAACCACTTAACACCTTTTACAAAAATCGGTCGCTCTCGAAAGGAATTTTTTGTCCATCTGATTCTGTTATTCTCCTACATTCCAAAATTTTTTGAAAGCATCGCATGCTTTCTGTCGTTCAACATGGTTTCCTCAAAGGTCAAGCCACAATCACTAACCTCACTGTTTCTTTCAAGTACATTGAATGTTATGAAATGAAGAAGATACTATGTCACCGCATAGATTTTAGTAAGGCATTGGATAGCATTTCCCACAAAATTATTATTTTTAATCTAAGAGCCCTTGGGTTTCCAACACAACTTCCTCTGTGGGAAGACTCAAATCTAAGAGTTATAAAGTTCATTTGGAGTGCTCCAGGGTAGGGTGAACTAAAGAATTTCGTGCTCCTTTTGTAAAGAAGGCTCTGTATACAACACTTGTTCGTCCCCAGCTGCCAGTCAGGTCTGGTACCCTTATCATGAAATGCACATAAAAAGAATAAAGGCCGAGTTTTGAAGGTTTTCTCTTCTACCTCCGGACATATTGTTTTCTACCTATAAAGTTAATGTTGGACCACCGTTAACGTGAGTATCAATTGTTTGGAGGAAAGGGGTTAACTTCTTAGTACAGTAAACTGCTTGTCATGGAATCAATTCGCTAAACATTTAGGCACAACCTATTCTGCTACTTTTCGTTTGATGTCGCTGAGGAGCGGAAGGACCAATAGTCCTTGTGTGGGTCAACGCCGATTTTTTCGGATTCAGTTGTGATTATTACAAAACATTTTCACATGTTAAATGCCAATTTTTTTCAGCAATTCTCGTACGTAGTTGGGTGCGGGGTTTTGTTTTTTTAACCGTTTGAAGCATACAAGAAGTCTTGATTCTGTACAATTTCTGCACCATTCACAGAAGGTGCAATACTAGCTCGGCATCTTTTGGTAACAGATAATATCTTTATCTTCTAGATTTACAGTAAAGTTGTTCTGAAATCTATAAACAATCATCGAACTGCTTTTAAACTAGTAGAGGGCTTTAAAAACAATATTAATCATCTGTGAGCTAACAATAGAATTATGATCATGCAGTTACTTGACCTTCTTGAACCGTCTAATCTTGTTCCCTTGCAGTCGTTCCTTCACCTACTAACCATGGTAAAAGAACAATGGCTATGCCCTAACTGATTTAAAGAGGGTGTGGTTATTTATTTCAAGATGCAGTATATCGAAGCTTTCATTAGCAAACTCAGAGAGGGGCTTATTACTGGACCGTTTTATAAGGCAGAATTCTATTTGCAAATAATGTTTAATATTTTTTCAAGCTCAGTCAAACTTTTGGCAGTTGGAAAAAATCTCGGGCCAATCAGAATACCTTTTAATGATATTCAGATATTATATTAATAATTTTCGAAAGTAAAAGCCGGATAAACACTACCTCCGACTGATGGTTATGCTCTTCACATTTCACTAAACAATTGTTCGATCGATATTTAGTCTTGAAGCTGAAGGTCAAAATAATAGAACGGTTATAGGCTACAACTAAAAAGCTAACTTGAGAGAATGTATAGGTTGCAAGAGAAGACCGAGACTACGCCAATTCAAAAATATTACACAAGACTTCCGTATTACTAAATGTTGGTACATGTCGGTACTAAGCTAGGAAGAATAGAAATTAACAGCGACATGTTGAAAAAATCCTTTTTATGTGATATATTGAGGCTAAACCAACTTTTGGAACAATTTTAATTTTGGAAAAAATTATACTACTCACCTGATATAGTACCAGCCTCGTGTAATAGCGGTTTCCTCTGGTAATAAATTGTGATCTCTTTTAATGATTCTAGTACCAATGTTCGAATCCAAACACAAATATTGGTCGCCGCGATATGCATCAATCCAAATCTGGCTAAAACTTTAAATCGATGAATATTCAACTAAAAAGCATAAAAAATTATAAATTTTAATCAAATCCAGTATTAACTCAATAAAATTCATATGTTAAATTAAAACAACAAATACAAATAAAAGTTTTGATTCTCACTCTTGAATTCATGAATATGAAATACATTTGCATAAATGTAAAAATCATTTGCAACAATGGATTGACGCCGCGCAATATTTGGTGGCACTGCGATGTGAACGGTATTTCAAAGAATGAACCAAATTCAAGTCCCGTATAAATCATGGTGCCTAGGCCGAATGCAATAGCGCCGACACGCAAAAAGAAGCTGCCACAACTTTGATCCTGAGTCGTTTTGCGTTTGCGCATCGTTTTTGGTGATGAGGGCGCCTCAACCTCCGGTATTGGATCCTGAAATTTAAAATCATGCTGCAAAAAATCAAAAGAAAAAAACAAAACATAACTCATTTAATTACTAGAGGGAAATGCGGGGCCCAAACAATTTTACCAACTCAATCAAAATTACATTTATTTGTTTTGCGGGATAGAATGCGTGGTGGGGGCTACTGCGCCACTCACCGATTTGTATACAATATACTTACGTCACGGGAATTTCGGCTCCTGTATAGACTATACACGCAAAACAACATCTATAGCATAAAAAACATAAAAACAAAAAAAAAACAGAAATAAAGCTTACCTGCAACAGTTTCTCTCGCACCACGTCACGTTTCTTTTTTGGGAACACCTCCTAGCAGTGTTCAAATTCGATTTATGTATCGTGTTTAGATATTTTTTTTTTTAAATTAAACCATAAAAACAATATTAACACTAATAATTAAAATCAAATGATAAAATTAATAAAATTTAATGAATTTTTAATAAAATAATCATAAAATTTAATGTGCAAATTATAAAGTTGGCGTGGTGCAGCAATTAGTGCGCGCTCGTTATGTCGAGCTGATTTGTAAGTGTGTCTATATACGTGATATGAACATAAAAACCATAAATTGGAAAAGAGCAAAAAAACGGATTTGCATGCGCATAAATTGTTACATTAATATTTTATTTTTCCGGAGCATAACAAAAAAATTTATGTTGCTGGTTGCTGCTTCGTTAGATTTGTACTTTGGTAAGTTTTTTATGATTTTTGTAAATTGATTAGATAATTTTATGTTTTGTTTGCCCTTTTTCACTGGTTTGTTTACCACCGTGCTTTATCCAAAGTTAATGACAATGATGAGTGTGAGTGTGTGTGGTGTTTCTTATTGTGTCAGATTCAAATGTTTTGAGAAATGTTATGGAAAACAATTCGCAAAATCCAATGGTGAAGGAGATTTTAGTTGACCGAAAGTTCTTCCTAAAGAAAATGTTCTGATTCGCTAAAGTAAGGAAATAGTTTCAAAATTTCAATGAAGACAAACAAGCCTTCTGTTGAAATCAGCTGAAAGACCGGTCGAAACCGTTACTACTATTTCAAATACGGGAAACCCTCCAAGAAGACGATTAATTTGTTCCGTGTTTTTTGAAACCGTGTTGTTCAAAACAAAATAAAAGAAAATCAATGAAAATCGTGTAGTTTGAAACAGTGTAATTCGAGGGAAGGTATCCGTGTTCTTCGAAGTTCTTCGAATAAAGTGTTCTTGGAGGGTGGTCTGTACTGTAAATAGTGTACTGTCTGTACTATAGTGTCCCAACAAGAAGTTCAGATTTAAAAATTTAATAAAACAAAAACGGTATAATATATTTCCAAATTTATTTTTTTGTTTGAAAATAAAATCCTCCTGGTTATTTATGGAAAATGATTTCATTCAAATGGGAGCCACGACTGGCCTTGGCGTAGTCCATTCGGTCAGTAAAATTTCTGAACACATTTTGAATTGTGTGCGAATCTATTTCGGCAATGGTTGCTTCAATATTGGCTTTCTAATGCCCAATTGTTTGTGGATTGTCCGTATAACATTGTACGGCACCCAACAAATAAAAATCCAAAGGCGTCAAATCACAGCTCCTTGCCGGCCAATTCACGTCATCATTTCGACTGATAATTTCGCTATTGTAACGCTCAATGTGTAGCATGGCGTATCATCTTGATTGAACCAAAGGTCGTCCAAACCAATATCTTCAAGATATGGCCACAATAAAGATGTTAACATGTGGTGGTAGTTGATTCCGTTGACCGTAAGGACTGAGACCGCTGGACCAATTGAACTTTATAGGGCAACAAACCAAGATATTTACGCAGAATTCGTTGTATGGAAGACCGGCTGATGTTCATTTCCGATGCACCATGACGAATTGATGTTCTTGGCCGTTGGCGCCCATTTTCGGCCACCGCGGCGATATTTTCGGCTGAACGAACACGACGAGCACGGGTACGCGTTGGATTTCGACTAGGTAGCCCGTATCACACACTTTATGCACAAATTTCTTGATACCGTTGGGTGTGAGTCCTGTGTTTTGATCAAATTTTGTACCACATTTTCTTGCGATTTCAAACCAATTGTTTTTGTTGTGGAAGTAAATTTCGAACATTTCTCACTTTTGTTGAAGCGTTAAGCGACTTATTTCGTCAACTAGAAATAATATACTGAGTTTCTGTCAAAGAAAGAACGACATTAGTGTTGCCAGAGCTAAAATAACCGATATGTCAAATCTGAACCGGTTATTGTAACACCCTATATAATCTGTAATTATACGACTTAGAGACCTTGTAAACAGCACAACAACCACCCGTTCCAATTTTACATTCTACAATTAGAAAGTTAAAGAGTACAAGAAAGAAAAACCTCGGGACCAATTTCCTCTAAAATATGTTGATCATCAATGCATCGTAGATTTTGGGATTTTGGTTTATCGTGCTACACACAGTAAGACGTAAAAGAAAACGCAATAAATGAAAATAAATCAATTTCAAGGCCAACAATTTAGGGATGAACAAAGTGTGCGGGTAAATTTGGTGGAAATGTTCAAGAAATTCAGATGCAACACGTCCATATTCCATATAAAACGAATAATTTACCTCTAGTGTCAAAATGGTGCATTTTTCTATTAAAATGCCCATTATAAAATTCTTGTTTGAAACAAAACCTTTTAAACGATATAGCACATGATTATATCGGTATGGCAGGTGTGGCTATCTGGACAGATGTACCAGGTGTACAAGTATGAAATGCGCTTGTTATACATTTTTTTCAACTTTCGGGCAATTTGTGAATATACCACGCCAGTAAAAATCTTCCCCTTCTGCTGCAAACCATTCATTGAGCCATTTTTTTTACAACTTCGACGAAGCCAAAGGTTTTGCCGTATGTGATAGAGCATTGTCATGAAAAAAAATTACTTTGTGTTACTTCTTTAGGTATTCTAGCCTTTCTTCAAGCAGCGAACGGTCAAAATCGGTCAATTGTTGTTGGTAACGTTTAGTATTAACCGTTTCCCCAGGTTTAAATAGCTCATAATAGATCACGCCCCTTTGGTGCGCCTGAGCTCACCCATGATTTTTTGCGCTTAGGATTCTCAAAATAAATCCACTTTTCATCCCCTGTAACTATAAGATGCAAAAACGACTTCCTGTGTTTTTGCGTTTTTCCATTTGTCTGTCGTTCAACTCAGGTAGTATCCATCTACCGGTCTTTTGAATTTTTCCCATCTCTCGTAGCCGATTGGAAACAGCTTCTTGACTAACGCCCAATTGTTCACATCTTCGAATGTTTTTGGAGGTTTTCCACGTTCCTTTTCTGCAACCTCGTAGTCACCAATTTTGAAACGACGAAACCATCGATTACACGTAACTTGCGATGGAGCATGTTTACCATAAGCTTCTCGAAGTAATCAGTATGAGCAGTAGTTTTCGTGAAATGAAATGAAAACAAAAAATGTATGCTGTCCGCGCGAATGCTCTTTGTTTGGTATACATTTTGACATATTGAACGCAACAATACAACCCCATGCACACACTTTTCCAATTTATCACACACTTGTTGATGACACAACAAAATAGAGCAGTGTCAAATTTTCATAGTACAATTTGCATTGGGGCACCATCTGTTGTCTGAAATCCGCATTTCATACTTGTACACCTGTGGCACTATTCTAGTAATTCCCCGGGAATAGGGAACTGGGGAAAGAATTTATATGTAATTCCTGTTCAAATATTATTTTTCAGATCTACTGAGAAGAAAAGTTTGATGTAAATAATTATTGGCAGGGCACATTATTCCCCATTAACAAAAAATCAAAAAACCATCAAAAAATTAACACTAACTTTTTACCACAGCATGCCAGAAAAAAAATCTTTCCCCAGTTCCCTATTCCCGAGGAATTACCAGAATAGTGCCACTGGTAGATCCAAAAAGCTTTCAATACGCTTGATTTATTTATCACAAACGGTTGGCGCTGGTGTTGTAATGATCAAAAGAAAAACGAAACGAAATGGAAAGAAACGAAACGAAACGAAATTAAATGAAATGAAATAGAACGAAACGAAGTGTGTTGCAATTGTGAGCAAGTGTTGCGATTCTGGATGAACTTCAAATTACACGCAGGTAAGCATTCGTTAGGTCGAATTTGGTAGAATGTTCTCCTGTTAGTCGTTGATGCATCCCAATCACTGAGTAACTCGTTACAATTCACAAAGATATTTGACAGCTGTTCATGTGTCTGTGACGAAGCTTGTATCACTGTATTTGTTTCGAATTTTGTAATCGAATAGACATGTGCAAACCAACTAATATTGGCTTCACATGTTTTATGACTATATCACTGGTAATTTGAGTGTGTCATTGTTGTAAATTATATCTACGTCTACGGTCTGTTTGACCTAACGTTGGTAACTTATGACTAATCTGTGCCATAAGATTAGGTGCCCGTATCAGAGTTGGTTTATCGATTTGTTTCCATGGTTGTTCATCAATTATGGAATGTGAAGTTTTGCTTCCAATGACGTATATGGCAATGCGCTTGGTTGCTTTAGCCATCTGATTTATGGTGTAGATAAAAACACTGGAATCATGGTTAATTTCATTGTCGTTGGTGTGTGTTGTGGTAGTTGCACTATTTCGTTGTTTTGAAATGTGTGCCCTGCCAGTTTTAATAATAAAGGGTGGTTAAATTTTAGGGCCGACGTTGAATGTGAACCACACCTAAACGTCAAGTTTTTTTCTACATTTAATTTGACATTTCTCAATTTCAGACTAACTCAATTTGAGCCATGGAAAGATACACAATCGAGCAACGCGTTAAAGTTATTCAGGCATATTATGAAAATGGGCGTTCAAATCAAAATGCATATCGTGCACTTCGTGATTTTTTCGGTCAATTTAATCGTCCAAATGTGCGTACAAAAAAATTTGAGCAAACCGGGTCTGTAGGAGATTTTAAAACACCAGTGCATGCTCGTACAGCTCGTATAACAGAAAATATTACTGCTGTTCGCGATAGTGTGGCTGAAGAGCCGTCTCAACAATTGCGCCTCTCACGCTCGTCGGTGATGAACATTATGCATAAAGACTTGCATTTACACGCTTATAAGGTGCAATTTACTCAAGAGCTAAAGGCTCTTGACCATTCCAAACGTCGTCAATGGCCAGAATGGTGGCAAGAAATGGCAACAGTGGATGATCAATTTTCGAAGAAAATCATCTTCAGTGATGAGGCACATTTTCACCTCAGTGGATTCGTCAATAAGCAGAATTGCCGCATTTGGGCGAATCATAATCAAAGAGTGATTGTCGAAAAACCAATGCACCCACAAAGAGTGATTGTTTGGTGCGGTTTATGGGCTGGCGGCATCATCGGGCCGTATTTTTTCCAAAATGAGACCGGTCAGGCAGTTACTGTGAATGGTGTTCGCTATCGCGAGATGATAACGAACTTTTTATGGCCCGAATTGGAAGATATAGATGTGGACGATATGTGGTTTCAACAGGACGGTGCCACTTGCCACACAGCTAACGAAACAATGGCTCTTTTGCGCGACAAATTCAATGTCCGTGTTATCTCACGTGGTGGCGATGTCAATTGGCCGCCAAGATCATGTGATTTGACACCGTTGGACTTCTTTCTTTGGGGTTATTTGAAAGAAAAGGTGTACGTCGATAAGCCAGCAACAATTCAAGAGCTAAAGGATGAGACAAATCGGCACATTAACGGCATAGAACCTCAATTATGCCTAAGCGTCATCGAAAATTTGAACCATCGGGTGGAGGTGTGCCGCCGAGGTCGCGGCGGCCATTTGGTCGATATTTTGTTCCATACATAATTGAACCATACCATATTATCATAATAAAAAGAATTGACAATAATTTCAAAATTTGTGTTTTATTCAAAATCAACATCGACCCTTAAAATTTAACCACCCTTTACATGTGTAAACACACGTTGGCGTATTTCTCGTATCCGCAATATTTGCATTGGTCTGCAAATAATTTTTTTTGTCTACTTTGTTAACATTTAGTTGGATGTTAGGATTGTTGTTTAATAAATCGTTTTCTGCACAATCGCGCGCTTGCGCAACTTCAAACACTTTTTTGAAAGTCACTTTGCTCATGGTCTCTGTTTCCATCTCGCCAGCGTTTCTGGTGAAACGTGTTGCTTTCAGGTGTATATAATTTAATTTAAATATTGCGTGTTGCGTGTTTGACAGTACAGGGAGAACTTAATTGATGACAATCTGTCATATATAAAAAGTGTGTTCAATCTAGAGCGAGTTTACACTATAATTAGTATTATAGTCAATCAATTAATTATGCATATTAGTTCGATTTGCACTTAACAGTGCACATATAGTTAATCAACGGGAAACACAAATATAAATCAATATGACCTAATTCATAAATCTACTTACGTAACAATTTTAATTTTATTTCCCCCATATTGATTTTCATCCAGAGTTAAAATTGTATTTACATAAACCTTTAGTTGGTGAGCTGTGATGTATTAATTGTAAAATGTGTATATTTTCCGCGGCATCATTGAGCAAATGTCTCTTTGTTTGCTCTTCATAAAAAGTACTAGGTATGTATTAGTATTAAAGATAAAGTATTCCCAAATTAAAAAGTAAACTCTTATATCTCAACAAAAGTTTCTGTGCTTTATTATCTAATCCAGAAGCTTTACAAAATTTAGAAGAAAAGAAAATATTTTGTAAAACTATTTCTTTATGTCACAGTGTTGAACTCAAAGTTTATAAAAAACAAGAAACATAAAATCTCTTATTAAGCATTTTTGAATGACACAAAAAGCACAAACTAAATATAAACGACATAATACACATACACAGTTTATAAAGCTTTTACCTTAAAGTTTACATTTTATAGTTGCTGTAGTTGCTCTATCTACGATATTCGGATAATGTCATTTTCCGTTTTTTTTATTTACACAACTTTTCGAATATTAAGTCAATAATAATATTTCGATTTTCCAAGTATACACACACACACACACACACTTACATACACGATCGAAAAATTTTATGAGTTAAGCAGAGTGCAAAAATTGAAAAATATTGATAAATTATAAATCAAGCTCATTAATAAAATGATTTTAAGCTTTTTTTTAGATATCGCTGTATATGCTTTGCTTTTAGTTTTCGCAGAATTTTTGCACAGTATGGTTGAAATATGGGTTAGTGGAATTGGTTTGCTATTTATGGGTTAGTTGTCGGATTAGTCGGTTGTTGTGCCTTGCAGTAAATGAAGAGCTGTACGAAATAGAAAAAATGGGGAAGGAAAGAAACAAGACAAAGAGTGAAAATTGTTTTCGCTGTATTAAGATGAGATGAAGCAAGATCAATAAGACGCAGAATATGCGGAAGTGGCCGAAACAAGGAGTAGAACGAGGTCTCGGTATAACTTTATTCCCTTGTAACTCTAATTTGTCCTGCTTTAACAATATCTGTTACCACCGAAAAAGAAAGGAAAATTGTCAGTCGGGTTTGCTTGAAGGGAACAAATGTTGCTTGCTGACCGTAACTCGATTTATTTAAATAGTGTACTAGTGGTAAATTTAAGCAATTGTGGATGCAACAATCGGCTGGCATCGAGTTTCATAAATATTGTTTCATGAATTGTTTACTTAACGATACAATGAAAGGTTAAAATGATCCAAGCATACCACAAGCTATTTTCAATCTCCCAGCACAATATCGAAAGCCAATAATTGTAGTTCAATCTCACAATAATACTGGCTACTACTATGTACTATGTACATTTAGCTACTCCTGTTCGGATGTAGAATTACTGGAACAATCGACAATCAGCAGCAGCGCCTGCTGCGCCACTTAAACGAAAACTACAAGAACAGAGCTCCGATAAAAATTAACAACGCTCTATCATCTTAAACTAACTGGAATTAAGTTGTTTCCTGTAAAGCAGGCGTCCGTTTCAACGAGCGCTTTAACGACGATGCAAAACCAACGAAACCAAATATTCTCATTTTCGGATGACTCGCATCTATTATTATGGACTTTAAAATTTAGAATGGGATAGATTCCGAATTTGGTGAAAAATAAGAATTAATTAATTACATGATGGCAGTTAACAGCTCCTTAGTTTGGCACAAAATTGAACACTATGAATTTGGAGGTGTATCGGAAAATTCTTACATCGCCGTTTTCGACTGCAGAACTATTAACACCATGAGAAAAATAAATTTAAGGCTGATGCCTCCAATTTTGAATTATTTAAGAATTTTTTTGAATCATTCCTTTTTCCACATTATCGATTAAGTGTCCATAAGAATCATTGTCATCCATCATTGTCTTTCCTCTTCCATACAGATCTTTATAAAGAACAAAATGTAAAGAAACAGAAGACGGGAAAGCCTGGAGGAGTGTGTGAGAACTGATGTGTTAACTTTCCACGCTAAACAAAGAAACCAAAATTGCCTCTTCTACGTTACGTAAAAACTCTAAATATATTTGTATTACTAAAGTAGACGAGGGAAAACTAGAACAGCATATAATGAATTAAAAGACTTATGGAATAGAGGAGCGATACCTCGATAAAAATAATATGATCAGTCTTAGATCTGTGAATACCAACGGGCGTTGCTCGACAAATAGCTGATGTTGGCAGTATCCATATATTGGGTTTTCCAATAGGGACATAACAATTTTGTGTTTTAATACCAATGGACCCTTGAACGTTTTTTATGATCTGTCAACGTCAAAACGTCACTCAAGGTTGAAATTTTTATCAAGGTAAAGTTTACGAACGAGTAATGTTTGGAATAATCGACCCCCAGATAGGCTGTGCCTGCTATAGTGAATAAATTCAATTCCTGTGACAACGCACCGGTCGAAGTACCAGAAATATCTCAGCCGTGAATGTTTCAGAAAAGGGAAGACCGGACCCCCGACCGGGTTACGTTAAGCCGTTGTTTTATGCCAATAAGCCAACAACGTTAGAGGAGCTCAGGGATAATAACAAACGCGAGCTTGTCATGTGTGAAAGAATAGTGGAAAATTGGCTCCGAAGAGTCGATCGCAGAAGAAGTGCTCGCGGTGGTCATATGAACGAGATCGAATTCCATAGTTAAATGCAACATGTGTACTGCACCTGGAATTAATTTCAGTCCAATATCTCAATTATTAGGTGTTTTATTTAAATACAAAATTGTTATGTGCTTATCAAAAAACCCCTTATAAGCTAGGTTAATGCTAAATTTTGAAATACTATAGGCTCAGAAGTATACTCTAAATGGTGAAGTCTGGTCATACATTATCTTCGGGAATTAGCGGGAAATTAGTAAACTGGCAGAATCACACTCTACCAGTATGGCTAAATTAAAAGCGAAAATTTAAGCGAAGTCGATTAAATTTAAATCGTTGCAAAATCGCCCAGAACTTCCGCTCGCATAGTTCTCATGAAGTTAAGTTTAACGTCGCAATGCTATATGAACAGAGTCCTGACGACTTTTGCCATTTCGGATATATGTAGCTTAGACATTGTTGGTTTTATGACATAATTTTCACTCATTCACAAGCTGTCGTTCCGTGTGAACCAATTTTAAGGGATGAATGTCGATAAACAACGTTTACGTCATAGCATCCTATTCTGTTCTGCCCTATTCAACAGTAAAAAAGTACAGATAACAACCCACGTCCAGTTGCAGTAAAACAATTTGAAGACGAAGAACTTAAAGTTTTAGTGGATGAAAATCCGTATCAAACTAAAAAAGAGCTTGCAGAACAGTTAGGAGTTACTTACCGAGCTATATCACTTCAGAAGGAAGGAAAATGGGTTCCTCATAAACTGATCGAAGAAAACGAAAACCGAAGAGTTGATATCTGCATGAATTTGCTTTCTCGGTACAAAATCATAAAACTATTAAGGGTGATGAAAAGTGGATTTTGTACGATAATCCTAAACGCAGAAAACCTTGGGTTGTTCCAGGCCAGCCATCAACATCAATTGCAAAAATGAATAAAAAGAAAGTGTTACTGTGTGTCTGGTGGGATTGGAAAGGAGTCATTTATTACGAGCTTCTGGAACATGGAAAAACTGCTACAGCTGAACGTTACCAAGCCCAATCGATCAAATTAAATCATGCTCTGGAGGAAAAAAGACCATTTACGGGCCAAAGAGAGCATTGACAACGCTCGTCCACATACAGCAAAATCAACCCAGGAACTCAGCTTTTCCTTAGGCTGGTGATTATTTTGCTTCGAATCCACCAAGTTTCTATCGCGAAGGCATTCATCATCTACCTGATAAATGGCAAAAGACCATAGATAGTAAAGGCGAATATTAAAGATAAATTTGACCTACAAAGCAGAGTTTCTACTTGCACACCGAATCGAAAACTCAGTTTAAATTCAAAAATCGGTAATTATGGCGTATGTCCGTCTTTGAAACTCGAGGCCACATATTTTTGTTCTTTAAAAATAATATGTTCATGAACCATTTAAAAGTAATAAAAATTGCTTACAATAGTTCCTTTAACTATGAAAATTTAGTTTTTGGACTGAGTGTATTCTACATAAATGTCAAGACAATTGTTACTGCCGAGATAAAAAAAAAATGTGGGCTTACTTCAAATCTCTATAACGTAAAATATTTTTGCGTTTTGGGCTGACAGTTTATGCGTGATAGAAATTATAATTTTCGTTTTGCCATCGCGTTTTATGGGCTGACATTTGGGCTAACTCGCGAGCCAAGAGGATACTATGTTCGAACAGCGATAAATACATAAATCTTCCTGCACAATGATTCAATATTTTTATTGTAGAACAGTACTCCGGTTGCATAAAATTATAAACATTCGGCATCCTTCCTATTTATTTAATAAAATAAAAATTGGGCCTGTTCGGAATGGCAACATAATTCTACCAATTCACCGTGCAAATGTTTACAACAATTATCCGTTGTTTCCGATTGAGCTTAGAAGAGTTGAACCTTATTAAAGATATAAAAATTTAGTTTTTGATTTTATTAAAGGACTCAAGTAGCCCTCTGGACTTGTAAAAAGGGTTGAGAAATCAACTTTTACCTGATGCAGCAACGGTTTTTGTGTTTGATTATGTAAGCATTACGATTTCGAGGCTTTGAAATTATAAATGTGTACGATTAAAATAACAGCAGAAAGTGGCAATTTCGACTAGCCAAAATGTCATATATAATTATGCTTTTTGTTGTTATTTGTCGCAAGTCGAAACTCGTAACGCTTACATCATCGATCCAGCGAACACCACCGAACAGGTTTTAAAGCCGTTTACCAATTTCCATGCAATGTTACATCTAGTACAACCATTTTTCAACCATTCTGCGCAATTATTCTACTCCCTTTTCCATTTTTGTGGTATAAATAAATAATAAATGTAATTTTATTTAGTTTTTTACATACATCTAGGTATTTTTATATACTCGTGATATGTATTTAGAGAGAGAGTAAGATAAATAAAGCTAATATTAAATGTTACACATAAAATATTCACCTGAAATGGACTAGGTTTTCCACCACCTTTTCCCGTATCCTTGTCCTTTGAATTTTTCGAATTTTTTCCATCCTTATCCTCTTTTTCTTTTTTCGGTTTCTTTTCCTTTTTCGGTTTTTCTTTTTTCGGTGGTTTTTGTTTTGGCGTCGTGGTACTATTACAACATGTACTTTCTGTGGGAAGGGAAATGAGAGATTTTCTTATTTATGTTACTAATTAAACAAAGTTTTAAAAATTATTATATTATATATTTTTGTAAATGAAAATAGAAAATGATTTTTTTTAATTACCTTGTAGTAAAAAGCAGAAAACATATAATAAAAATAGTATACTAACTCCGTATAAATAAGTGAAAAAGCTTTCATAGTAAATTACTGGTATACGATGAGTACTAACATCACTAATAACATATGCTATGCACACAACAATTAAAAGCATAGCATATACGAGACTGGTGACAATGAAAAGCGATGTTCTATAAAAAAAATGTAAAAAAGAAAAACATAAAATAAAATTATGAATATATAAATTTATTTATATAATTTATGGAAATATTATAATAATTTATTTAACAAAGTTCATGCCATCTATATAGATATAGTAATACATGGAGGATATTCAACAAGAACCAAGCATTATGAGGATTGATAATTTTATGATTCGCGAATTTGATGAGATATGCTCTACGTACATTCGACATTTTATGATTTGATACATTCCATTCATATGAAACTAGAAAATAAAATATTTTGTTGTTGTAAATGAAGAAGAAATGTAAACGTTATCTTGTCGTTTGGTAAAAGTTTATAAAAATAAATCGGTGCTTAACATTCATGCATGTAGTATTTAAAGTAGTATGTAGAGTAAATAACGTATGTAGATTTTATGGTAAATTGCTAAAACGGTTTTGCTAAAACAACATAAAAAACTAACCAAAAATTATGTTTATGCGCTCATTTATGTTTCATAATATTTAATTAATCTTTTACATGAAATATGACGTAAATGTTGCAAGAAATTGTTGAGTTACCGAGAATGATAACATTGTGTCAAAATTAAGAATTTAAATTATGTTCGTAACATGTGTAAACTATGTTGATTATATGGTTATATTTCACGTAATATTTCATTAGATACAAAATAATTCGTTAACAGAATAATGAAGAATTAGGAATTTTAGGCCTTTTAAAATTCAAATCATTATAATAGCAAGACAACCTCAGGAGATAAATTTTTTTGATGAATACGATTTGCGATTGGGGGCATAGGAAAAATAGTTAAGAATGATAATTTTCTTGTATTAAAATTGGGTACTGATTGTATGCATGTTACCTCAATACGAGACCACAATATATTTTGGATTTTTTTACTCGACTATCTATAGTAAAAGAAAATTTGTGAATGAAGGAAACATTAACAAAAAATCACTGTTTTTCAATATTGTGTAACAAGGAAAGGCAGATAATCCAAAATATATCGTGGTCTCGTATTGAGGTAACATGCATACAACCATTATCCAATTTTATATTTTGATTAGCCTAATGCTATTTTAATACAAGCAAATTATCATTCTTACATACTTATTCTATGATTGGGGGTACAAATAGGTTTTGAGGGATTTACAAAAGATGGTGTAATTAGTATTAAATCGCATCGAGCCATCTCAAAATAGTATGTGTCATTTCGGTGAAGCTAAACAACATATTTTTTGTACTCTAACCATGTTTTGAGCCAACAAAACACAATTGCTAGAATATTGCAACAAACATGCTCCATCAATAAAAACAGGTGAGTACTGGATCTGCCGTTTTAAAAGTGGCAATTTTGACACAAGTGACAAAGAACGCGAAGGGAGTCCTACGTTTAAAGACGCTCAGTTGGAGGCGTTATTGGACCAAGATTCATGCCAAACTCAAGAAGAGCTCAAAACTGTCTCACGATATGCGTATGGTGCAAAAACGAGGAAAATGGATTCCGTATGAACTCAAGCCAAGATACGTCGAACGCTGTTTTTTCATGTGCGAACAACTGCTGCAAAGACAAAATCGGAAGGTTTTTGCATCGAATCGTGACAGTAAGTGGAGTAAGCCCGGTCATTGCCCAACTTCAATCGTCAAAACGAATATTCATGGCAAAAAAGCTAATGCTGTGCATCTGGTGAGATCAGTTCGGCGTGATCAACTATAAGCTAATCCAGCCTAACCAATTCATCACTGAACAACGTTATCAACCATAATGATTGATGCAATTAAGCATCGCTTAAGAAGCTCTAATTCCCACAATAAGCCGAAAGACATAACAAATTGATCTTTCAGCACGACAACGCTCAGCCACATGTTGCAAGAGTCGTCAAGGAAACTTTGAGGGCGCTTCAATAAGATGTTCTACTCCACTTACCATATTCACCAGACATTGCTCCTTCCAATTACCACTTGTTCCGGTCGATGACTCATGGCCCAAAACACGAGGAATATTTTCGAAACGGAATCCGTATGCTGTATAAAAGATGGGAAAAAGTCGTAGCTAACGCTGGTCAATACTTTGAATAAAATATTGGGAATACAAATTAATTCGGTGTCCTCCATTTTTTCTTACAACATCATAAATTCTATTAAGCAAAGATCTATGCAGATTTTGTATAAATTCTATTGATACTTGGCTCGATAACCATCCCCAATTTCAATAATATTTAAATCCGGAGACAAAGCCGGCTAATTCAAACCTGCCACGTTATTTTCTTCAAACCACTGTTGCACTCGTGCAGCTGTGTGGATTGCAGCGTTACTCTGCTGAAAAGTCCAGCAAACATTTCATCAAAATTGACTTTTTCCACTTCTAGCAGTTCGATGTAGCTTTGCGAGTTTTGTCGGGTGTGGCGGCGGTACAAGAATAGCTCTGGTTTCCTCAAATCATGGAAGTAATGTCTAAAACCATCTGGTCCATCCAAATTAAATTTTTCTCGCCCGAAAAAATAACCTAGAACCATTTTTCCTTCCAATGCAGATGTCCACGGCAATATTCCAATCGAGCACTTCTATGCTCCCGTTCTGTGCGACCTCTTCGATGTTTTCCGTAATTTTCTGAATCTTTGAGATAGTTGTTGATGGTTCAAGAATTGCGACCATTTTTTTTGGAAATCGGACGATTGGAATAAAGCGCAAGAATCTTTCCAATTTCTACCTTTGTTAGGGGTTTTTCTCGACCCATTTTCACCACTATTAACTGCAGCTGGTAATAAATTTAATAAATTAATGATAAACTATTAAACTGAACACAACTAAATTTATTTACACGCACCTTACGCCTTCGACGTCAAAAACAAAGTGATGACCCTAATCAAGTTTCGCAGTTTAAATAAGCAAAAGAATCGAAATGGGTCGTTTCCACTTCGCATTGCATGCAGGTGTGTGTATTATTCATTGGAAAGTTAGTTAAGATAGAAATTGTGAAAATTTGTGATAACTAAACAGCATTTGCGGGAAGTATTCATTTTTTGTTGTAATTGGTAAAAAATGCGGGTGAAGCATATCAAACACTTGTGGAAGTTTACGGTGACAATGCTCCAACCGATAAAACATGTAGAGTGTAGAGAATGATTTCGACGCTTCAAAAATGACGATTTCAGTGTTGAAGATAAGCCTAGGAATAAGACTATGATAAGACGATGAATTAGAGGCATTGCTCGATGAAGATCCGACTCAAATGCACGAGAAGCTTGCCAGTACATTGGGGGTGACTCAACAGACAGGTTCCGTATGTTTGAAATGTATGGGCATGATTCAAAAGCAAGGAAATTGAGTCCCTTAGGCATTGAAACCAAGAGACGTGGAAAGAAGATTTCTTTCTTGCGAGCAGCTGTTTCAAAGGCAAACAAGAAAAGGTTTTTTTTACATTGGATAGTCCTCCCAAGAGGAAAAAATACTTTGCTTTGCCCGGCCAATCGTTGCCATCGATCTCAACATCAACACCAAAGACGAACATTCATGGTTCGGAGGTTATGCTGTGCATATGGTAGGATCAAAGAGGCATTGTGTACTACGAGCTGCAATAACCTGGCGATTTCATTATGGGCGAGCGGTACAGACTACAATTAATTTACGAGAAAAACGACCGGAATATGAGGAAAGGCATGATAAAGTTATTTTTCTGCATGGCAACGCTCGGCCTCATGTTGCAAATGTCGTAAAAAATTATTTGAAAACGCTCAAGTGGTATATTTTACCGCACCCGCCGTATTCTCCGGATATAACTCTTTCTGATTTCTGGTTGTTCCGACGGATGCAACACGATTTGGCAGTCGAAGAAATTGAAAATTGGCTTCAAACTTGGATCGCCTCAAAAGACGAAACGTTTTTCCGAGATGGGATTCGAAAATTGCCTGAGATGTGGGAAAAAATCGTAAGCAGAGATGGACAAGGCATTTTAAAAATCAAAAAAACGGACCGAATTAATTTGTACTTCCTATACATTGTACCAATTTCTCTGAATAAAGCTTGAATTAAGCAGTTATAAAAAAACCTCAAAACTTATTTGTACCCCCAATAGAAATGCGTCAACATAAAACAACAATAAGCGTAGACATCGGATCAACACGACCATCCTGTTATTTATATTAAAATAAAAAGGCGAAAATATTTTAATTTAGAATTAGTTTTAATTTGGAATGTAAGAAATAAACAGTAGACCGACCAAATGGCATAGTGGTTAAAGCTTTGGCGTTTGGATCGTGAGGTACCGGGTTTGAATCCCGATAGGGGCAGGATACAAAGAGAATTTTCATCAACAAATTACGAACTGGGATGAAAAGGAACACATCTATGACCCCCTGTCGGAGTGCAAAACTCATGGGCCGAACCATCTTCCATGCCAGTATAGGCTGGCATGGAGCTATGCAATGTGCAGATGGTAATAAAATCGGACCTATATCCGTACGTCCTCGAATTGACCAATACAGGCATAAAGCCCGCTGCACACTTGAGCTATGTTTTTCTTGCGAACTGAGCTGAGTTTTGAGATCACAGCTTCTTTGGTTATTTTACAAAGCTGAAATAAGTGAAACCGAATTCCTGGAGCTCAGCTCAAGCTACTCGTACGTCCTGATTTATTCAAATGCTATATTGAAACTTATGGGATAGAAAAATAGCTCACATCGCTCATTTTGGGAGCGATGTGAGCTAATTATTTATCTTCAAGACGAAAATAAAATATCTAAATATATTGCTTTACAGATTGGGTTGATCCTGAGATTTATCTACAACGTCTCGCTTGTTTGAGTTTTGGAAACCAAAACGGGAGGCTATAAAATTAAAATATAGCTCACATGAGTCAAAAAACATAGCTCAAGTGTGCAACGGGCCTTTACCTTTAGGGCCTTTACCAAACCGCGTAAATAAGCAAACCGCGAAAGAGTTGGGAGAGCCTTGGCCCCAGAACAGGGGGCAAGCAGCAGGGGGAAAAAAATAAAAATAAACAGTAGAAATTTATTTTTTTAAATAATTTCAGAAACAGGGACCTGGTGTTAGAAAGTAATAATTAAGAGGAAGTAATCAAAAAGTGGGAAAAAAGTTTGTGATGAGGTAAAATCAACAAATCCCTATTAAAAAGTAAACTCACTAAACCATAAGAACATAATCACTTTGACAGCCAGAAGGTTAAATTCAAAGGCTACACAAATAAGAACATATATATAGCTACGGAAACCAAAGCTGTTGCACCAAAATAGTATATCTCAAATAAAAAAACGTGATTAAGCATTGTACCACTAGTAGGCGATTCACAACTATCAATGCTAGCTCGCTAAACGGGATAAATACTATCAATAATTATTCAGAAAACACACGTCAGATTCCGAATGTATAAAGTCCGGGAATGCACTATAAAAATCTCTGTGGAAACGCTAATCCTCAGATAATATTCAATTAGGGCCAGAGATAGACGTATACGCGTTATGTACTAATTTATACGTTATGGCGTAGACAACTCGTCTCTAACGCCGACAACTAATCGAATACATCAACTACTCGTAGACAACGTCGACTACTCATAGATAACGTCGACAGCTACTTGTCACTCATGCCATCGTGATCGAATGAGTTACATATTTTGAACGTTTTCCTGACATTTTAGTTAATGCAAATTATTATTACTTCAAAATACATTTTAAATAATGACAAACCTAAAATTAAGTTGGCGAGTTAGAATAAAATTTTAGTGTATTACGCCATCTATTAATAACCGTTACAAAGTAACATTAAATTAGTTTAGTCAGTATTTAATTCGAAAAAATTGTTATCGATTTGGTAAATGTTGAACGTTAATTTCAGACTAAACCAAATTTTCTCTGTGCGCATAACATACAAAATAAATTTTCGTTTGAAAGCCATAAATAAGAACGTCCTTTACTAAATTAAATTTATTGTTAAACCTAACCTAAAACTTGAATTTTAGTATGCCTATTTATATATTTTTCTTTACCATTCGAACCTACCTAATAGAAAAGCTTCGTAATTGCATACCAAACAATCCCTGACACCCTATCGGCAGTTTTTTGAGTTAGTTTACGAAAATGAGTTAGTTTGTGAAAATACCACTTCCTTATTTAACTAAGTTCGTAAATGTAAAATTTTCTGGCGACAATATTATACGCATACGATTTTACACATCGGAAAGTTATTCATAGTTTTAATCGCGGTTTCATCTCGGGAATTTTTGGTAGAAATGAGTAATTGAATTATTCTACCACTTGCAAATTTAACAAAATTCCGTATAGCACCTAGATTTCAGAGTTGTCTGTGGAAAGTGTTCTTGGTTTTAGATTTATCAACTTTAGCACAATAACGATCCAACTCACATCCGAATTAAAGGGGATTATTGGTAGAAATCGCTACCACTATTGCATATTTTACAAAATTTTGTTGTCTAATTACCTGATTCAAGAATTTGAATAAAATTTTGTTGTCTATACCTAGTGATTCAGGAGCCTGGAACCACCACTCGGTTCGCGGAGAGATCTCTGGGATGAGTGTTGAAAAATTCCAAAATTACAGAAATTCGTAATAATTCATAATATACGCGAGGGGCAAAATAATTCATTAATTTATTTGTTCAATCTAAAAATATGTGGATCGAGAATTAGTGAATATTGAAATCTTACAAAAAAGGATTACGTAATTTAAAAAAAAATATTTCTCGAGCTAAAACAAAATGTTTAGATGAAACATAATTAGATTTTTTGCTTTGATGATTTTTGTAGCCTGGACAAAAATTTCGGGATGAAACTTATATTTTCAGATTTAGAATCGAATTTATACGTGGAAGCACACCACAAAAACTAAAATTTTGTCGGTCATCCCGTCAAAATAGCCGAACTATGCGCATGCTTCAATGTTTTTGCTAAATTCTTGAATCTTTTTTCTAAATTGTCTAAATAAATTGATAGTTAGTTCGTACTAGTTATTGATAGATGTCTCTTATGTTCATCAGATTTACCAATTTACCAATTACAAATTTATGAATTATATTTTATTTAGAAAATTTTAATTAAACATTAGACTTGGATTGTTAAGTGCCGGATCTGAAAATTTAGACAAAAAAATGAATATGATGTGTGTGTGCCTGACAGTATAAATTGATACTTCTTAGTTCACACCAGTTATTAAAAGATGTCATTAATATTTAATAACCTTGTTTACCTGTAAACTGTAAACTTCAAATTTATTGATGACTGATCAAAGAAAATTTTAATAAAACATCAGACATGGTTTGTTTGGGGCCATTTATGAATCTATGAATAGCTGATAGTATCGATCAATACATAAACGGAAATTAAGACAAAAACTTTGGCATAAGGTACTTTTTCAAATTATGCAGTGCTGTGTATATCTTGTTTTTGAGCACGCCGAAGAAAAGTTTTAATCCTGACAGTCGTATTAAAATTTAGGAATTTCAATTTGCTCATTTCACAGCCATTTCACTCAAGAATTCTAATCCTTTTAGTAATAGATCCTCAATTTGCTGCTATAAATAAATCTCTACAAATGTAATAATTTTACTTCCTAATAAAATATCAGGCGCCAAACTTTCTTGTAAGTCTAATTAATATTACCGCGTCTACCAGTCTACGGTAGCGCTAAGAAAAATCAAAAATCTTCCGTTCAAATAATCTTTATTTACATATTTCGCTGCTAAACACTAACTATACATGACTTATATAATAAAAATAACTTACATGGTTTGGTGTGTTATGTTTACAGAATACCAAACAAAATGACGATATTTAGCGCACAATTTATTTTTATATTCCACCGTATTTTCCGATCTTTTTCAGCCTCTACATAAAAGAAGAATACAATAAAGTTTAACAAAAAGACGAAACCCCTATTTTCCATTATACTATACTCGACACAGCAGCGTATAGTTTTCCGATATATTTTTTGTGGGTGCTCGCTTCTTCTTCAGATTTTCCGGTTAGCTGGTATGATATTATTGTGCTTTACTATTTTATTTAAAGTTGAACGAAATAAATCGCATATTTAGTCTAATTAAAATATATAAATTTGAAACCGAATTACTATCACGGTGGGGAAAATTTTATCCCGAGGCCATTCAACATAGAAAAAAACGCGTGGTTCAAAAACTATATACAATTATTCTTCAGCCTCATTAAAAATCATTGTCTTTATATAGTAAAAGTTTGTTGTGTAAAGTTCCTGTGCACGATGATGAAAATATTTCATAGATCATTTGAACAAAAAAATCTATATAGAGCTTTTCCACTTTAAATAGAAAAACTATTTTTACTATCGCGCATTATAAATGCAATTGCAATAGAAAATGCATTTTTATTGTAGTAATACGATGCGGTTGAATAGTTTTTATATCGCCACTCGGGTAAGTATCATTACTTGAAATGTTCCATAAAAATTCATATTCAAATTACACTTTATATTATTTGTTACGTACGGACGTCGATATATACAACAATACACATTATGTAAGGGGGGAAAACAATACCGATGATTTCCCAGCCCATTAAAAAATGGTATGCTACTTTATATGTACGATATAGAAATTCAATCTCGCTAATTGAAAAGCAATGTCTGCGTTATTTATTCTCATCTGCGTCCTAAAAATACACCCAGTTGTCATTAATAATTAACATTGGGTTTAAAAAACGTTTTTCAGAATTTGTTTTATATTTTAGAGTGTTGGCTTACCGGATGTTAAAGGTTACTTCATTTGAACTTTTATTCCAGTCATAAAAGGTGCGAAAGATAATTTTGTAAAATTAATTGTGTATCCGCTACAGTTTTGGTTGAAGGCACATTGACTCTTTTCAGAAATTAATTAAAAAAGTTGAATTGAACGCTTGACGCTCAATTTCAATAACAGAACAAGGGCATCGGCGCAGAAACATTGTTCATTTTTCATTCTTCGGCGAGAAGAGGGCACTCCCGGAATAGATTCATAAGAATATACCAATATACATTGTTAAGTCTTTATTAACAGATTTGGAAATGAAAACAATAATAGATGCCTTCACAAGATCTTCCTCAGTTCACGTTAAAGGCATTTTAGTTGTTCCGTGGTGAAACCACAATTTCTAGATCAAAAGTAGAAAAGCTCTTTAATTTTAACTATATTTAATAATCAACGGTCTATCGAACTTCTCCCACCTGGCATATCTTGGAGAATCTTTATGGCAAAAATAAATATTCTTCATTAAGCTGATCGACCGCATAAAGCTGTTTGCTTATAAGATAAAACCCTTTGAGTTAGTATATAAACTAAATATGAAATCGACTCTAAGAGAATAGTTTGTACCCCATATATGTGGTACTTGATTCTTTGACTTTCTTGTCAAATAGTTTTGTTTTTTTTATACCGCTTCTACAAATTTAAAATTTAATTTGTATTAATTGTATTTACTGTAAAAAATCTATTTTATTCCAAAGATGTACCGGTTTAGATTATTGAAGGACTCAGAACTGCAAAAATCATAAATAGTAATGCGCTGCTACCAGCTACCAGATGCATAATATTTTCTGACTCTAGAGACAAGGCAGAGAAATAGCAACCATCTTCAAATATGCATGCCATGCAATAAAACTATAAATACCGAAAGCATAGACAAATCAAATTTCGAATATCCTTTCAACTGCACATCCCATTATGAATGAGCTTGTATGCTCAAAATGGGGTGTGTGGTTACTAAATTGTACCATATGTATAAATAAATAAAATAAATAAATAAATACTTACAAAGAGGTTTTGGAGAAAATTTGCTCTAGCATGGAATTTTTCCAATGTTGAATGAACAATCAATAATGACAATTTTTTAACTAAAAATGCTAACTCATAAAACCAGAGGCTAAATATCTTCATACCAAACCTAACATACCCCAATCAGTGGCGTAGCCAGATCTTGAGAGGGGATGAATGGTTAAGACATTTTTTATTAGTAGCATATTTATTTCATTGGGGCAAGGGGCATGGGTATAGAAGGTTCATATACCAAACCAAATATATCAACCTCACCTGCTCCTGGTGCTCTCTGATAATCAACCAGCGAGCCTCTGGTGATATATAAAGGCGGGATAACCGAAAATCGATAACCTAACAAATGATGCTCTACCCACTAACCCAATTTCAGTGGTTAAGTTGGTAGGTAGGAATAAGTTCAAAACAAAGATAATTTGTATCCCCCAAGTGGTACCCCAACTACTCAGTTGGCTAATCCACCTTCTAACGAGGCCGGCTCAATAGATTCTGAGGTGAGGCAACCATTGCGTCTACTCAACAGTGTTACCTCCGTTTCTGATGACTACTAAGCCCATCTTAGCTAAAACTTATTTGACTTATTAAAGATGGCGTCGTTAAATAAGTCATTTGCCGATCCATTTTAAACAAGGCTTACTTAAAATTAAACGCACATTTTACTAATTAACTGTTCCTAAGTTTATAAAATGCTGATAGTGAAATACACATTTCATTTGTATTATATTTCGAAATTATACAATTTTTGGCCATTCTGTTGAATCGAAATGTTGAATAATGAAATAAAAAGCAATTTGCTAAATCATCATTATATGAGCATTATGAAGGTGTTTTTATCCTGTAAATCCAGGATACAAGCAAGATAACCTATCACCAAGTAAATTTGCCCAGGCTAGAGTTATAGCAATCCATCCAAATAAAATAGTTCGCGTAGTCACACTTAGAATAGTTATTTCCTTCAAATACCTCAAATGACAATGTAAATACAGAGGTCGACACTCGAAGTGTTACCAATTAAAATGCTGTAAATTTGTCAATTTTTTTTTATTTCAAAACTTCAGTATATCGTAAAACCATTTCAAATTTAACAAAAAATATGTTATTGTTCGATGAAGCCATCTTTAGGGCAGAGCTCGATAATAGCATCGAGTCTGTACGAGAAGGATTCACACGCTTCGACCGTCTCATATTTTTTAGTTAATACGTTGGCCTCCAGAATAGACCATATGGAAAAATCCATTGGGTTTAAGCCCGGGGAATATGGTGGCCATTGTTGTGAAGAAATGAAACTGGAAAAATTTTCTTGTAAAAAACTTTGGGTTTCATGGGCTTTATGGGATGGTGCCGGGTCTTTTGAAACGTCCAATGGTTTCTACTGAGTTTGCGTGCCCAAGATAATAAAGCATCGTTTAAAATCTTTTTACGAAAGATTTGATGATTTACCTTTTGTACGCCCTGTTCCGATAAAAATAAGTGGTGAGCGCCCCGTTTTGTTTGTTAACATATTGCTGAACCGTAAATATTTTTTCATCAGGAAAGACCAAATTCTCAAGCTCGGCCCCAGCGTGCAAGTATTTTAACACATTTGCTCTTACTAGGCGAACTGCCGTTTGTGCAGGTGTAAATCTACCACTTTTTGTATTTTGTAGGGCTTCAATCATAGTTCATTTTTTAATATGACCCTCTTGCTACGAGCAGACACATTGAGATTTTTGCGCCAATTCAATTGCGCTTTGACGTGGATTACGTTAAATTCTGGCCTTCGTCTTTTGAACCATTTCTGGCGATGTTGCTGTTTTTGGTTGTCCACCTCCATGGCGTTTTTGATGCTACCAGTATCATTGTAACGTGTAATGATCCGATACACAAACAATTTTCACATGTAAATGTCGTAGCTCATTAACAATGGCAGGCTGCGATTTTGGAGCCAAATACAAAACAATAACACTGTTCCGTTTGAATTCCATTTCGATAACTATTTTAACCATAACAGACTGGCGCTTGTCAAAAAATGAGCGCTCTGTCATTAGCCGTTTGGTTGCTACAGCAGCGTACATTTCGAGCGCCGACCCCTGTATATCAATGAATTCAAATATCTATCAAATGTGCTAGTTTGAATTCGCTTCGACCAAAATTGTGAATTACTTACCATTGGAATCAGAGCAATATTATGAACTTTGCTGCTTTAGAAGCTTTGTAATTTAAAAATAAAACATATTATGTCGTGAAATCGAGCATTTGTGTATTTCATTTGGAGATCAAATGTATAAATCCAATCTCCATACGTCAACATCCGCGGTCATGTATCTGGGGGTACTAGCCAGGGACTCCTGTACAGTGGCTGTAAAAGTTTGATATTCGTATGTAAAATTAGCGAGTGGTTATGCCAATAACACGCCACTTATGAAATTACATTTCTAGAACGACTAGAGAAAACATACAATACGTCGTTTGAAGTGACTACGATAATAAATTAATAATTCATATTTTGACAAGGCAGCCGAATACGGCTTAATGAGTCACTTAACACGACGAAAGACGCGACTATCGAAATCGGAGTGAAAATTCTAGATCCAGTCCCAGCCAACCTTATCCTAAATTCAGTAGAATAATAGAGGTGCACACCTAGGGGTTATTTTTTATATTTTTGAAAAATATTTGAGATAAGGAGCACTCGGATTGAAGTTTTTAATCACAAATAAATTAAAAATAACGAGATAGAGGGGTCGTATAATTTTAAATCATTTTAGCTTTAACGGATCATACACTGAATAAGGTAGCAAATTGTCAAATTAAAACACTTATAATTCAAGGTTAGGTATTCGTCAATTTCTCAACAATCTAATCACAAGAGGCCTAGTATAGCTTTAAGGTGAATATCTACTTGAATAGTGGTCATCGAAAAGCTTTACCAAGATATTTTTTCATTTTGTTTATAAGAATTGTATGGTTCGACTAAGTTTGGCAACTAACCCTGAAATGATTTTACGCGAAATTTTAAAGCAATCTTCGTGGTCAAATGGCAGGGAACCAGTAAAACTCTGCAAGTTAACAACTTTGACATATAGTTCTGCGGCGGCTCCATATTTACTAATAAGAGCAGTTCAACGAGCTATCATTCACAAACCACAACTCACTAATTGATAGTCTGATTGTCCGACGTTTCGATTGGATGGGAGACAAATTTTGGAAACAACACGGCCCAAATCTTAGAAGGGTCACAAGAATAAATGGAATCATATCTCTAACAACGATAACACAGTTTGTCGCTTCATGAATGTTGGTGGAAGTTTCTTAGATGGTTACGTGGCCAACGCGTTTTGGTACAGCATTAACAGCAGAGCAACAGTAGCCTTCAACCGGTATCATTAAAGAGGTAGGGCCAGTATAGTCTGGTTCAAATATTATGATTCCCGTTCAATTCACTCCTTCGTTGAAAGAAACGCAACATCACCTCGGTTTGTATACTTGACACTCGATTTAAATCAAAGTATTATCCTAGGGACGCCTTCGAACAAAACAATTCATTTACAAAACCTTATAAGGGTCTTATTTAAATATCGGGCTAAACCATGAGATGATGAATGAACAGAGCAATGTTCAATTGTTGAATTGATTCGTTTAACGTTTCGTTGATTCATTTACGTTTTGAAACCCTTACCTCAATTTCAAACGGTTTTGTTTTATTTAGAAAATTCGATCAGGAACGGAGTTATTCTAATCAATGTATTCGAAGTGATTCAAAGGTGAGCAGCATTCGACAATACTCATAAAACCGCTTGGTTCAACCGGTTCATTTAATTGGATTTCCAATATCTCTAGTTATTTTGCTTCAGCTAGCTTCCGGTCTAAAACATCATTTTTATGTTATATGCCATTTCCTCAGTGTAAAAATTTACAGTCAATATAGGTTATTCCTTCCTGGTTCACGAAATGTTATTTACAGGTAAGGCCTGAATGTCGCTACAAAAAATATGAATATTTGATATTTTAAATTTTTTTATTTCTTTTTTTTAGAATAAAAGGGTTGACGTTGAAGATAGAATCCAAGTGATATAATTCTATTATGAACTAAAGCCTCCAATTATGGTACTCAAACAAATCGGAATGCGCCCAGCCGCTCGACCATTGTGCGAATTGTAGTAAGAAATTGAACAATTCGAACGTCAAACATCATCGCCGCAGTGGCTGCAGCGATTGATAACAAACATTAAATGCCAGGATTGTTATCAATTGCTGCAGCCATTGCGGACAAGACAATTAGCGTTCAATACAGATATCAGTCGAAGGAACGTTTCGCGTATATTGCAGAAAGATTTGAATTTATTTTCATATAAAATTCAACTTACAAGCTGTACAAGTCCAGAAGATCCTCCAATTCGACTAGATTTGCTTATTTATGACTGACAAGACGCATTTTGATTTAAACGGAAATGTATAAACATTCAAAATTTTCGTATATGGGCCAATGAAAATCCTCAAAATATCCACTCAGTGAGACTGTATGCAGAAGAAAATACGACGGATACTTTTCCGAAATGTATGATTTGCATAAGAGGGAGCCAGATGTCACATAACAAGACTTGTAATATCGAACATTATTGGCCTCCAAAGTCACCTGATTTCACTGTTCCACATTTTTTTATGAGGATATTGTAAGCAAGAGGTGTATAAAACTAAACCATGCAATAGAAACGGGTTAGAATATCCAATAAAGCCGGTTCAATAAATGCCGGGCATTATCTATTCTCGTACAATTTCTAAATAATTTTGTAATTTATTTCACATTGTTGTTCCAATTAATCCATAATATTTCCAACGAAACGATAAAATATGTTGTGCCGTATACTGAATGGATAATGTTGATGCCTTAATTTCACAAGAATTATCTCTTGGTTAACGTAGCAACTCCAATAGGGTTCAGATTTGGTTTTTTGATCAGCAATCTGTTTATAATGGAATTCAGACCCATAAATAAGTGGATCTGCGTTCGTAGAAATAACACTGTAGCATAAGCAAGAATATCCGAAACCTAAATAAATTTTAATAAGTTAGTCGGTATCCGAGTAGCAAGGATAGCAAGAGTAGTTATCTCTATAGGGTAAGCGACACTTCTATTATTTTATATCAGCAGGAATTTTATCAAAATAAATAAACTAATCAAGGAAACGTAGAGGGACGTGGCTTGGAAATTACAGATCAGATGTTAATTTTTCTCATTTATTTGGAAAAAAAACGAAATAACAACCTCGGCTAATGTTTTATTAAAAGATCAAATTATATTTTTAAGCAGAATTTTTTTTTCGACCTCGTCTCAGTTTATGGAAGAGGATTTTATTGAGGACGCCAATTTTGTCTCTTATAATTTTTACCGGCCAATAAGAAAGCTATATTGGTTTGACAAATGAAACTTTAAAATTTAATATTTTGTAAGGTTTAGGATTATTTTGGCTGTGAAATGTGGCACGCGGGAATTGATTTGCTCTATACAGGACTTGAGTCTCGAAATTTGCTTATATTATAGATCCATGTCCGTGGATCAATCAGCTGTCAAATGAAGTATACCAATTATACCATATTACCAATCAAAGCAGTAAAGGCAGCTGGGGTACAACTGTGTAGAAATTGATGCCTATTTTGAAATAATTTTGGTTTAAATACTTCAGCTTAAATCGTTGTAGCTACATCGCTTTCATCGATTGGGGTAAACTCTTACGCTTTAACTTAGCTGCAAAAGATATAACTTTTTACGAAATGTTTCAATAAGTATAATTTGCCTACGACAATAAATTCGTGGTTTAATTAAATTATGCATATATGAAGATTAACGCCTATGTAAATTAGTAACTTTGAGGTTGGTTGGTTTGGTTTGAGATATTGATAAGTATAATCTGCCTCAAGAAAAGCAGATTTCGAAATGCTAGACCCCAAGTTCCAAAATGTTCAAGCAATCTATTACGATAAGCTTGTCCAAAAGAATTTTTTTTGAAATTTTTAAGTCATTTAAAATGTATGCACCTCTAACTACATAATTTAATTAAACATGTGTAAATGTATAACTGGCCGTTTGTATAATTTTAGAAAACCGTTAAAAATCGCGTAGCTTAAAAATTACAACCAAAATTGAATTCGGTAACTACGAGTTAAAAGCCTCAGTTGGTTTAAAAGAAATCTCGAAATAAAGTCAAACACTATGTAGGTAAATATTAGCCCAATCAACTGTTACGATATGTATCTGATCAGTCATTTCATAAAAAAACGGAACCTTAACATTTAGAAACAGCTTTAATCACGTACGACACGCCATTAATATTCTGAGCCTAGCGGATTGATTTGTGATTTGTGAAGACAATAATGCGATATTTTATAAATATTACATTTTAAGGGCCGTCCTGTTAGACGTGGGAAGGTTTTGCACCAAATTTCACAGAAAGGTCAACATTAAAGAAAACTAATATTACATTTTGGTTTGTAGAGCTGTAAGAAGTATCTGAATCTACGATAAATAAAAAGAGTCTAGCATCTCAATGCAGTTTATGGTCGGTGTAGAGAATGACATTTGACCGACCCCAAGTCAGAGTACAGATTTTAAAGTTCGACCCATCTTAAATATAAGTACTATAGAATGGTATCAAATGTACAAATCTTCGAAACCGACGTATAGGATACGTCGTCGATTCGGCTGGTAATGGCTTATTAGGTTATTGAAACGCGACTGTCAATTTGAAAATGTCCTAATGTAAAACATGTACTTGCCAAATTCACATATTGATTAATGATTTCTCGGAAGTTGGAATTACGGCAGCAATCTAGTTTGTTAGGATTAAAATCCCCCAGTTCGGGACTAAAGAATATTAACAAGCTCTAAGCAGCCGCCAGGTTCTGCAAGAAGTTTCAGTAAATACATAATGTTACAAGTTAAAAGTAAATTACATGGTTTTGTTACCTGTTACGAGTATTTCCAACATTTTAATGATAAATTTGTATACTGATCCAGCATATAAGTGTCTGGTTTTAGAGATAACTTGGGTTTCAATGTAGTCAAACTTAGTTCATTTCAAAATCTACCATATTGGTGCGTTCAATTTCAACTTATAAATTAATTGAATCCTTTCAATTTCAACATTTTGACTATTGAACGGCTAAATCAAAATATTTGTGATAAATATTATAACATCTTAGATCCAATAAGCTTTCGTATTATATACCAAGAAAAACAATAAGCAATATAATTTATTTTAAACAAAATTACAACCGACATTACCAGTGATTTTCATTACCCTACGACTTTTCTACACTACTATACTCACACCTAAATGACATTTAATTTTCATTTGTTTTACACATAGGCTAAGTCACATAAAAGTTCATTTACTTTAAATAACCACGCCTAAATGTTGTATATAAACAATATTGGAAATTCATATTTTTACTTAATTTTTTTAAATAAAATGAAAAATAATATATTTACATGTCAATATTGCAAATTATTCATTAATAAATCAATAATAAATTAAATACTTATTTAAAATGCAATTCAAATATTGAGCAACATTAAAATAGCATAGAGCATTATAAATTCAACCCTAATGAAATTTCTACGTCAAACATTTAAAAAGTTGACATTTGCTCGTTTCGAAATCGAGAACAATGAGGATTTATCTCATAATTAAATTTATAATTGTTAAATATTTATATTACGATATCAATTTAAATTGTGTTTATAATAAGTAGGATACAAAACAGTGCGAAATAAAACGAAAAATTTTGGTCGCGCGATAATCGGTAATATTGTATAATCAGGAAAATTAAATCGTTATTTATGAAGTTTATTTCCGTTTCGTGCGCTTCTGTTCCTTTATTGTATATAAAATGGAAATGTAGTTGGAAAATACTTTCTTTGTGTGATTATTTTAAAATTGATGGACTGAAAAAACATAATAAATAATTTGAATGTTGTAGATACTGCAGAAGCTCGGTAAGTGTTCTGGTTTTTTACATATTTTGGGGGCAAGTTAATTGGAATTAATGGTTTACTTTGTAGATCTTTATGTTAAAATTGTATATCGTTCTGTTGTAATAAATTAAGATTAATATGTTTGTGCCTATATCTCATATATTTTTATAATTTTTAACGATACTGCATTATCGACAATAATATCGGACGACACTGAAAGCTTTATTGAAACTGCAGTCCCATTCGTAACATATTTTGTGGAGACTGTCTTATAAGAAAGTCTACAATTAGTCTCCTGTCGAATAGACTTATTGGGAACTTGCTTGAATTATTTTGAAGAGTTATCAGTTTGGGCACAATCCTCGCATAAAAGTCAAACAAGCCTACAATAAGTGTAGCCGACAGGAGGCTTTTTGTAGACTTCAAATAAGCCAGTCTCCACAAAATAACTCTCGAACTGGACCGCAGCCTCGGTAATTTTTGATTTATATTATTTTTAAGCTATATCTTAAGTTATCATTGCCGCGTTTATCCACAGGTAAATTGGCAAAATCGATTTTGTTTCATATAAAATCGAATTTTTAGCAGACTGAGCTAAGAAGATGTCGTGCTTAGATCAGTGCTACACTTGTCATTTTGCATGTATGATTGCTAATTGCATATGGTCCATGAATAATTCTGGGCAAGTTATTTACGATCAGTGGTCATTCTCCAATTTCAAATACTTTCTTTCTGATGAGCTGATTTAGTCCAATTTGTTAATCTTGCTAATTCTGTAAAGGTAGACCCCTAAATTTAAAAATTTCATTTCATTTATTCATTTATTCATCATTTACAGTAACTTTGCAAACCATACATCCAATTTTGAGCTTAAAGCTCATGCATAATGAAGTATGCAGTTTGTGCTTTTGCCAAATTCCCCCCATCAATGTCTTTCTTTTCTTTCCTTTGTATTTTGCTGTTATTTTTATATTCGATTTTTAATTTTTACCTATACTGGAAATTTTTTATGTTCCATCCAACACACTTGGATTTGATTAGTTCTGGCCATTAATCCTCCCAGGCATTTATGTAATATCTAATTTTATTTTTAGAATAGCTTACGTAAAGCCTTCTCCACATCATTGCAAAAAACCTCGGCTAATTTTAAAATAATTATAATTTTACTCGATTAGTTTTTTGTAAGTAAAAATTACCATTTAAAGCGAAGAGCATCATATACTAGTCGGTTGGTTCCGGTCTTTAAGTATTTGTATGAAAAATGTAAAGTTTGTCCCGTGCATTTAAACATTTGTTTGATATACTTGTGTTACAACTGCATAAACAGAACATATTCACTACCTTTATTGAAAATCAGCAAACGTGTTATAGAACTAAGAGGTTTTGAAGGCAATAATCGTACGACATCCTTTACCCATCTATTTCATTGTGTTATTTTCAGTTCTTTTTCGGGTCTTTTTAGTATTTTAGGCTTACTTAATGATTGTAAACTTAAAGATAAAAACGAAAACCATGAATAAGGCCGACCTAACTTCAAATTGGAGTCAGAGGGAAATGTAATTTATTTGAATGATTTCTTTAATATTTGTACTATTCATTATAATTAAGATAGAACTCAACATTTTTTAAGGTGCTGTTTATCATCATAATTTTATGTACACTTAAATAAAACTATCCTAAACATCGCATGTTAAACTATATACTAATAAAAAAAATTTAAACTAATTATTACAAATGTAAAAGGAAAATTTTGAGGCCAGTAGAAAATGTCGTAGGCTTTTAGTATTAAAGGGACCAGGGCCATGAGCAGAAATAGTTATAAATTACGCTGACACATCCCTTAAATCAATTTTGAGTTTATCTAAAATTCATGTCACATTTTTTTCTTTATTTTTTGCTAGCTCTACATCCCATTAAGAATTTTCACCACCACAAAGTTCTTTGAACCCTAAGCAGCTCTCAGATTTACTGAATGAAGCATAACGAAATTCTGCTTTGTTTTTCCATGTGGTCATCCATATATAATATTAACCATAGCGGTTGGATCAATCATTGTTAGGTATGTCATTTTGGAACAAAAACAAATGGTTCGTCTAATAATAATTACCTTTACGATATTTTTTTATATTCAAAGTCTTCAACTGTTTTTTGCTAGAAGCAACTGCTACCATTCACTGAAATTTGTGTACTTTTTGACCTCAACCCGTAAAATTGACAAATGAGGTTTGGAACGTGGGTCTAAAATAAATCTTGCATTTATTTATTTATTTATTTAATTATTGACAAACATTTCGTGAACTTCATACCCCATTTTGATCATAAAAGCTCATTCGTACAGGATGCACAATTCATAATGGCATCTAAAACTTCATGTAGCTTTTTTCCGTGTATATATGTTTTTCAGGCGGCTGCTTCCAATTTCTACCAAATTTCACATTTATTCTGACTGAGGTGCGCAATTCACTTAACTGGCTAACACTTAACATCTACTATAAAAAGAGATAACTGTTTACCGAATTAAATCCATATTTACATAGCTTTCAATGTCAATATTTTTCTCCATGGACAGTTTTGCGCAACTTTCAACAAGCCCTGTTGAAATATTTCAAAATATTTCGAAAGTCAAAGTCTGTTTTCATTTGGCAAGTTTAATATTGTAACTTGATTTTCGGGAGAGATGTCAGTATTTTAATTTAATTCCACAAGTTAAACTCTATTTCTCGATTTAAAATGAAACTTTAGATTTCAATTCCTTTAGTGGATGGTTGAACGGTTTGGTTCAACTGCTCAATTACCCAACTCACAAATTATTAGCGTTTGCCAAGTTCACCGGATATTTCCAGTGTTTTCTATGATCCCTTCAAGAAGCAGGCTATAATAGTACTATACTTGTATTGTGTACCATAAAAGCTCCTCAGTAGTTGTTAGAATTTCAATTGCATTTCATATTCAAGAGGAAAGACAGACATAATTATATTTGACTCATGCAATCTTATATTATCGCCGACCCTATACATTTTAAGCAATTGATCAATTATAAGATTGCAAACATATTTAGTCAATGTTTCTTAGGCAGCCGTCTTTGTTGGTTGAGCCCGACGTAGATTACTTCAAATATGTTAATAATTATAATCAAATCTTTAAATTTCATTCTGATATTGGTTATGGCACTGTGTTTAACAACAATTATAAGCTGAAAGATTTTTGTCTTACAATCATTGGCACAATCACCAATTACTTTCGCAGTGATCAGATGCCTAAGGCTGTTATCATTATCACATAAGTCACATAAGTCACCTCACCGGCACTATTTGAAGAAATATGTCAATAAATGAATACACCAAGCTTTTTTATTTTGATCTAGTAACAGCTCCCAACAGATAAAAACAGGTTTCGTTTTTTTTTTTGTTCTTAAGTCTCAAATAAGTCAATGCCATATATTCGCGTATTTCATCAAGGCAGCTGACATCTGCTGAATAAAATGCTAATCATAAATTAATGCAAATTATTATTATGCAAATAACGCAAATTATTGATTTAATGTTTCTCGTTCCTCTTAAAAACGTAGGAATCTACACTACCTAAATTCGATGCAAATCACGAATAGTCATTTGGAATTAGTTTGTGTACTTATTTAAGATAATTTAACTTATTTATCCAAATTCCGATAGTCGTGTCGTTTGTCAAATAAATTTACGACCATGAACGATTGGAGCAGTGATTTTAGACAAAGTTTTATACGACCAACTTTAAAATTTCTCATCATTTTTTCAACGTATTCGACGAAAAGCGCTGAAAATCATTTCTAGTAGGCTGTACAGATTTATTTTATATCGATAAGTCGTGCTTTCTCCACGATTCCAATCGTCAATAGTCGGCTACCTTAACCAAAATTTTCCACAATTAAAAATGACAGTTGTTAATTGTTCCTTTCGTCTCAAGTCACTTATTCGCTGACATGGCAACTGGCAAATTTTTCATAAAAGTAGAGATTTTTTATAGTCGCTTGGAACAACTCGACCAGCGGAATCGAAGTGCTGGTTTGGAAAACTGGTTAGATTCAAAACTTACCACTTGAAACATGGAAATACCTCTAAACATGTCTACAAAACATGTTAACGGTACATGTAACCGAAAAAGCCAAGGCTCAGTGATTCAACCAATTTAATAGAGTTCATGTACAAACATCTTGTACAGCAAATGGAAACGGAGAATGATGCTGGTATTGTTACAACTTATTTCAAGCATTTGTGAGTGGCTTCCTATTTAATAATTTTCTGTAAGCCAAGACGTTTGGCTTCCTCCACAATTCTACTATGCATCAATTCCTATCTATATGGACATAGTTATTAATTCGCTTTAGGTTATGTGCTTATAAAAAACTAACGCAGTTGTAAATCAGCATCCCAAGGCTCGTATTCAAAAAACTTCACCAGGCTACAAAATGTTCTGGCGATTATAGGTACTCTCGATTGAGATTTGTGAGGTATTTAGATAGTAAATTGAAAGATCATCGGTAATATTAGTATTAGACCAAATTCTGTATGCATGGATTCATTAAACATTGGTTTAAATTTCTTGATCCGGATCACCTGAGCTTTTAATACTTCCTGCTTTCGATTTCTGGTTAGTTGATTGAACAATTTATTAACTTACTCATCAAAAGAATTAAACCCATTACTATAATTCTGTGCAATTTAATAAACACTTTGGTATTGTCGATTAAGTGGTCCAACAAATTTAGAAATGCTTTATGCAATCGGTAGCAGCATATTTTTCATTCTATTTGTATTTCAACTGTTCCTAAATCGTCTGTTTGGGTTATCATCATAATTTCGGATTTCAAAATATCGTTTTCAATATTCCGAAATAAAAATCAAGGAACCAAAATCGAGGAATCCTTAATCCGAAAATCTATATCATCGATTTTGTCATATCAGTTTAGAAAGAGGACCAATTCCGGTTTTCAATTAGAATTAGAACATAAATGTGTTGGTTTTCACCCTGTTGCTTAGGTTGATTAAACTCAAATATTTCTTGTCCGCGACTGTATTCAAATTCAATGAAGGGTTCACACATGAATTTTGCAGAACGCACATGCAGAATAGATGCTGGTCACATTTAAATCTGTTTTGGTCAATTCTTTAAAAAAACATTTTTTTAAGATATTGTAGAATTGGGTAATGCTGATGGATTTTAATCATTTTTTAACCAACAACGGTCAAATCGGGCGTTAAGGACAGGATTGGTAAACATGAATGTTAGATGAAGTTCCGGAATTTGGTACGAGACGAATTTTGAACGTTATTTTTGAATTTGACAATGTCGAGTAGAATTCGATTATTTATTAACCAACTATATCTAGATTCGGTGTAGGATACTTACTGGAAGTATAACATAATTCTGGATAAAACTCTGGAATATAATAGCCATACTACTGGAATTTTGCGTTTCTTAATCGATAACGGTTAAATTTCGATCATTGCAGTCAAATAATGAAAATAATAAAATACTCCTTGGGATTTTCATTAACAATTACAAGACACGTCATTCGAATAAGTTTTAGGCTGAACAATCAGGAAAAGCAACTAAGTCTGAATAATTTAGACGGCTGGATTATTAGAAAAATTGCGATTAATCACTGAAATCCGTACGTAATTTTATTGGACAGTTTGTTCAATGCGTTCTTGTAAAACACGAATTTGATAAGAATGATTCATGGATGACCGAAGTCTTGAAGTTGACCTTTGATCATTATCAATCTAGTGATCCAAAGTTAAGTTGATCAGTTTATACTCCATATGACCCGCCATGTTACATGCTGAAGCATTCGGTAATATAACAAGTACAATTTGGTTGAATATTTTAATGGGTATGTCGCATTTGGTACCATTTACTGTGGGCCACAATTCAGCCGAGAATACATATCACGAATCACTACCTTATGTTATAAAAGCGTTACAAGAGTCCAGAGAAATTTGTTGAAGCTTTTGATGTTCTGGACAATTTGACTGCTAATGATATAAAAGTGTTAACAGCGGCATTAGACATTGGACGCTGTTATGTTAATTGTGAAGATATATAGTGTACGAGTTAAAGCAATCTCATTTGTTGGCTATTTGGTCCGTTTAAAACAAATAAATTATAAAATTAAAGTTGGTTGAACCAAATATCCAAGTATTATTTAATTTAATGGCAGCCGAACCTGGAATAGAAGATGAGCAAGAGGAATATCATGCCGGTAATGCTGAGCTCACTAGCTCAATTTCGTGCGCTACTCAAACAATGGATTTATTAGCGTTACATGTTGGACCAGAAAAATAAATTCCTCCATTATTTTAACATTATTAGATCCAGCACTCAAGGGTACCGATCCGTTACAAAAGAAAGCATTATATCTATGCTTGGCTGTTACAGCTAAAGGTTGCTCAGAAACAATTAGTTCAAAATATTTACGACGATTCCTTGATTCAATTAAATATGGAATAACCGACTCAAATGCAGTAGTTCAAAATGCCGCTCTATTTGCTTTGGAACTGTTTTCGGAACATCTGCAATCTTAGATATCGCAATATGCGAACGAAATTTTACCAATTTTTGTCGAATATTTAGTACTGGAAAGGAACCAAAACACGTCGATCGATTGTTTTATCTAATGGAAAAATTTTGTGAAAATTTCAAAAGTGCATTAACTTTGCATTTATTATTACTAATGGAACCATTATTTGACGCGCTTGATACTACTAAGTAGTGTGCAATCAGCACCAACAACATCGAAAGGTGGAAATCTTCCATTATTCTCACATTTGATCGAAGGAAAAACTATACCTTATTAAGCCTGACAACGAATGTATAATTACATTACGTCCAACAGTCATCGATATAGAAGCTAATGAGCTTCGTTAGCATGCACAATTGGAACGGATAATTGTTTACCTATTGTCGCTGACACTGACTCTTATTTTAACGCTAATTGAGAATGCCAAAGATCCTGATTTACAGCGCAGTTGCTATAATTTATTTGCTTCGATGAGCGAGGTTATTGGAATTAAAATTGGTTTGGCATTGCCATAAAATGTTGAAAAAATGTTGACAAGCAATACGAGTACTGAAGGTATATTACCGAATATAAAGATGACGAGACAAGACTAGATATTTACGATAATCATACCAATGAAAATGAGCCTAATAAAGCGTAGTCGTGCACTCCCAACCAATCAATCAAAAATAAGAATTACTCCTAGTGTATAGGGCAGAAAAAGGTCATCGGAGATTGCTGAAGTTGTCTTTGGTGCTTGGAAAATATCTAAGTTACACATTAAACTTCCATTAGTTAGTTCATTTGACAAAATCAAAAAATATTTAAGAATAATGAGTATAGGCTATAGTAGAGAACCCGTTTGAGCCCGTTTACTTTCGACATTACGTTACACATATTTTACTTCTCCGAGAGAGTTACTTGAAAACTAATTTGGATCGATTTGTGTGGTAAATTTATTTATTATACTTACTAAAAATGTATTATTCATAATGTTAAGCATACGTGTTGCCATAGAAGTCTTCGTATTCACTTCACAAACATAATATAGTAGTGATGCACATTAGGTGTTTGCGTCACAAGCAAACCCAAGGAAGATTTATATTGCTTTGTAAAGCAAAAATATTTCAAAGAATATTAAATTTGTTTGTGGGGAAAAAATTGAAAAAAATGAGTTTAGAAGTAAGATGAAATTCTCCATCTTCTTGGTGTAGTATAAGGAACAGACACCGCCTTTATTCACAAAATAATATCACCCGGCTTTATGTAAATACGCCACTTAAAATAATTTTATTAAATTTAAACAATTAAAATTTTTATATTTTCTCTTCAGGCGAAAAAAGAAATTGTATTTAAGATTCCACCGTATCCACGCATTACACCAAAAAATATTAAATCTCGCGCTATAATTAAAATGTACCACATTTTAATAGTTTATTCTACTCTGTGTAAAGTAGTTGAACAATATAACTTGACCTAGATTTAAGAGTTTATTTCTCCCAAAAACAAACGAAAAAATTCCCACAGTCGTACAGAAGGAAAAAACGAACTTCCATTGTTTTCCTCGTATATGTGCACGGAAAATAATCAAAAATTTTAAATTAAATTCCATAAATTCCTGATTTTTTCCATAAAATTTGTGTTTATGTGAGTGTCTCTATAGTAAATCAGAGAAGAGAGGAGAATCCTGTTTTTCATATGTACGTGTACTTGTAATAGTAGAAGTGGAAAAATGTAGGTGAAAATCTAATGAAAAAGCGCCATTATAAACTTATATGTAACAATGAAAAAAAATTTTGTGCGATATAAAAATTATGGTTAATTTTGAAAAATTAATAAAAAAAATTTTTATCAATTACACTAATTTTGATTAGTAAAAATTTTGTTTTGGTTTTTTGGTAAAAAATGATATTCACCTCAGTAATGGTTTCGGCATAACATTTTTTAATTCCATTTCTTTGTTGGCCGCATTATTTTTTTCAGCACTATCGGTACTGGTATGCGAACGCGATACTGGAAGCGTTGCCATATTATCACCACTTTCTACATCCACTGTAGCCACTTTTAAATCGGGACCACCAACCATTTCAACTGAACTTTAATTTTTTTTATGGTTTTTAGTTTTTTTTTTTATTAAAAACAAATTAAATATTTTTTATTTTATTTTTTTTTATAATACACTAGACATTTAATATAATTTTATTTAAATAATGTTATTTAATATTATGAAAAACATAAGAAATTCTGAAAAGCGCTTCCTTGTTTTTCTTTATTATTAATTTAATTAATAACACAAAAAATATTTATATTTTGTTAGAAGAAATACTAAAAAGCTTTTTGTGATTTTTTTTGTTTGTTTGTTGAAAGAAGCTGCGCAGAATTTCCAACGCAGTGATACAAAATTAAGATGAAAAACACAGAAAAATATAAAAAAAAATTTGTTAAAAAAACATAAAATGAAAAATTAAATAAACTTTTTTAACGGTACTTTGGGGTGGGGCTCTTAAAGCTTTTATCTTTCGCTTCTTTGGTATATAGCAAACGAAAAACTATTTGGTTCGCGCGATCCAATATAGTTTTGTAGTTTGGTAGGATATGCCCGGGCGACCTAGTGACCTCCGTGGATTATAACTTTAACAAAACTATTTAAACATCTCTTAATTTAAAAACAAAACAAAAATTTCCACATAATTTTCACACTAAACTATTTAATAGCGCCGCAACACAGAACATGAAGAAAATTGTGCTCTCTCTATTTATTTTTATTTAATTTTCTGATTTTAAAATTTAAACTCGGGCGCACATTAAAATTTGTGTTTTAAAAAAATAAATAAACTTTGTGTAGTTGAAAAATAATTTTTTTTTTACATTTCGATTTTCTATATATTTTACGAAAAACTCTCGATACAAGACTGAATTAAAAATTCGGATTTAATTTTAATTTTATTGTTTAGCACACACAACAAAAAATAAATTTGTTTACAACGGCGGTGTACGCGCGTACGACCAGTACAGCGCAAAGTATTTTGCAATATTAGGAATTAACACACAAAAATTACAACAACAAAAACACAACTTTGTATAGTATGGCAATAACACAAAATATTATATAGGAAAAAAGACGACGATACGATTGAGGAAGCTGGAGAACAGAACACTATGGTATAGTACTCAACAAAACATAACATCACGATTTTTTCTGTATATTATAGATTGAAATAGTATACAGCATACCCTATGAAATAGTTGGTGCGTAAAAATTTCTTGAATTTTGATACGAATGTATCGGAAAATTGTGAAAAATTCGCTTTATGTAGGGGGATGCTGTATACACGACATCCTGTATAGATTGAGCATTGTTGATTTTTATTATTACAAATGAAGGGGAATTACCATTCAATTTTCAAAATGGTGGTTATGAACGGACGGAATATACCAAATATACAGAAAAAGGAGGAAAATACATTTTCCTTCTTATGCAAAAGGGGATATATATATATATATATATATATATATATATATATATATATATATATATATATATATATATATATAAGTTTGTGTGTGTGCTCTACGAGAACAATACGATAGAATATTGATCGATTTTTTGCTTGTTATATTCACTCATATGTATATATTGTATTAACATACTTTACAGTGAGTACTCCGAGAGGTGTTTTATGATTTTTCATCTCCTGCCTAATTTCTCAATCGCCACTGTACGGTACACGAATCGAACAAAGAACTGATACAATAATAAATTAAACCAACATAAAATCAAAACATAAAATCATACAAACCTAATTTTAGTATATAGCGCATTTTCGCATTTTATGTACGAGTATAGTTTTTACTAAACTAAACTTACTTTGCATTTTTCGGTCGTTTCGATGGATCAACACCATTCCGGTACGGTGACTGATGGTAATCATCTAAATCATTAAGACTAAAATCTTCACCTAAATCGCGTGGCACTAGCGGTGTACGTTGATGAGCCGGGCTCGTATGTGATCCATAACCATCAGGATTGCACTATAAATTATAAATAAATATAAAAAAAATTTATTAGTACGGTGCGGCGCGATTTAATTTTGATTACAGAATATATGGTAGTCAAGTGTGAAGTTTAAGGTAAAACACGATACATGAATACGTAAATCTCATATAAACAAGGTTAATTTCATGCTTCAAAAATTTATCTATTTAGTGGGTGGGTATTTCGAAAATAACATATGTATTTTATTTAATATGATGAGTTATGTAGGTCAGTTTTAATTATGTGTTTCGCATCCATAAATGTAATTGTGCAACAATTATAGCAGATCTATAAAATGGGAAAGGGATATGATTTGGTCAATGTCGATTAACCAAAATCATTAAAATCTAATTTCAATGTGTATCGTACACTAACCAACCAAGTCGAGTTTTAAATTTCATGCAATCAAAATTTGGTTGTACGATTAATGGGTTAAAAAACAAAAAGCTTATCTGCATTACGATATTAATATAAACAAACAATGATCTGCGATCTGATAAGAAACATGTAAGAATATTGATTGTTCTCTTTCTATTTATAAAGATACATTTAGATTTAAATTTTTTTAAATTCTGTCGAAATTTGTAAAAGTACATAAACTCAATCATTTGGTGGATAATTTTAATTTATGTTGTAAGAATCTAAATTTAAACGAGTATTTAATCGGATTGATTGGTTTTAATCAGTGATTTGATGTTTTAATAAAACTCTCGGTTGTCTTGGAATCTATTTATATATGCATGTTTTGGAGTAATGGTCAAAGACTCGTAAATTGATTATCGCGCGGTTTCTTTTACACAGCTGTCCTATTTTATATTACGTAGTCCTAAAAATCGAAACCCAACCTAGTCCCTTTATATTTTCGAATTATTGAAAAAATAACCCAGTACCCAGAGTTTCTTCCTAATATGTATATTGCAAACTGTTGCGAATCGTTCTCAACTTGTGATTATTGTTTACGTATCGTTATTACCTGTATAATTCGGAAACTGATTTAATTACGTATAAATAATTTATTTTGTCGAAATTTTCATCTGTTAGATGGGTATTAGAAAATTTGCAACATAAACTCGACATAAGAAAATTCTGTAAGCCGAATGCTAGAAATTTATAAGAAATATTGCCCTCGATGGAAGCTATCAAATTTTTCAAAAAATACCCATTTTATATATACAGGTTCTTCGGGAGCGTCTCATATCGGTCTATTTTCTATAATATTTGTAAGATATTTGAAATGAAGATGTTATTAGCGAATCCTATAGAGATTATCGACTTAGCCACATACATAATACCGTACACCAAAGCTACATTTTTGAGAATATACCATGAATCTTCCTTTAAATGAGATGGTGGCCGGGAAATTTATTTTATCGAATTTTCATTATTTTTTAACGTTTAAGCGTAACTGACCAAACGGCAAAATTATACCGTAGTGGAAAAGCAAAAAATAAATAACAAACTTTTCTGTTAAATAAAGTCTTAAGTCAACTTAAAAATAAACGTACATGTTAAAACGATAAACTACGAGATAAATTTAAGTTTTAATAAAAATTTGAATAATTCTAAAATACAGTAATATTAAGAGAAAAAGTCAGAAAAAAGCTTTTCCTATTCGAGTAATTTTAGGTTTGAGTGATACCCAAAAACTGAGGAATTGGTCTAAGATGCCGCTGTGTGAAAGAAATAATCGAATGTATTAGCGATCAATTGAGCCTCTTTCGAGTAACACAGCTTTCTTATTATTAGGTCAAAAGCTCTTTCGAAACGTAAGGCTGGGGATTTCTTACAATTGTTGAAGAAACTTCGATTCTGACTTGTTTGAGTAGTTTTGATAATTATGTCTTGAAATGACGGCCGTAATCTGCTGTAACAACTGCTGCTACAACAAATGCTCACACTGCCGCGTCATAATGTCCACAGATAACTATCCCATAAAAAAGTAGGCTAAACGTGAGAGGGCTAACGCTAATAAATTACGTAGACCATATCTAGCATCTAACGCACCGACATGCATTTTATACAAACAAAATACAGAAATTTGATAACTCCTTGTACATAAAAACGAGTTTAGAATCACCATCATTATCCAATATGCTGAACATACTATGACACCAACCACCACTGACAAGATACAAATAAGAGCAACGTTAAGTATATGACACATAGCCAAAAAACATGTTAACAGTCAAAAAATAACATACACTTTTAAAAATATCAGTTAGAATAAAAATTAAAAAGCGTAGGAAAGCTTATGAATAAACAAAAGCAACAAATTAGAATAAAATGGGCATTTAGACAAATCTAATGACAGACAAATTCAATGTATAAATATTTAGAAAAGTGGGCCGAACCTGTCAAACACTAATTTTCCGATAATTCAAATGAGTCATACCCAAAACGGTGTAGTTGAGTTTGACGGGAAATGACAGGTAATATAGAAAAGTATAAAGCTTCATACACAGGAATTTTGACAATTCAAATTTATCACAACCAAGAAAAGGTGTAGTTGACTTTGACGTTAGAATGTAAATATATTTATGCGGCTCTTCAAATACAGTTTTTCCGATAATTAAATTTATCATATCCAGAAAACATGTAATTAAGTTTGACGGCTATTGGCGAGTAGTTTCGAGATGAGTAAGTAGATCTGACTAAACCAAAGTGAAGTACAAGTCTTAAGCAATGTATCGAAGTAATCGGTATATTTATGCAACTCGCAAGATACAGGTTTTTCGATAATTCAAGTTTTACATATCCCAAAAAAAACTGTAGTTGAGTATGACGGCCATTGTCAGATAGTCCTAGAGATGGATAAGTAGATCTGACTAGATCATCGTGAAGTACAAATCTTAGGCAATGTTCCAAAGCAATCTGTATATTTATGCGCAACATGTAAAATGATAATCTATCTAATCTATCTAATCTACCTAATCTATCTAATCTATCTAATCTATCTAATCTATCTAATCTATCTAATCTATCTAATCTATCTAATCTATCTAATCTATCTAATCTATCTAATCTATCTAATCTATCTAATCTATCTAATCTATCTAATCTATCTAATCTATCTAATCTATCTAATCTATCTAATCTATCTAATCTATCTAATCTATCTAATCTATCTAATCTATCTAATCTATCTAATCTATCTAATCTATCTAATCTATCTAATCTATCTCATCTATCTAATCTATCTAATCTATATAATCTATCTAATCTATATAATCTATATAATCTATCTAATCTATCTAGTCTATCTAATCTATCTAATCTATCTAATCTATCTAATCTATCTAATCTATCTAATCTATCTAATCTATCTAATCTATCTTATCTATCTAATCTATCTAATCCATCTAATCCTTCTAATCCTTCTAATCATTCTAATATATCTAATATATCTAATCTATCTAATATATCTAATCTATCTAATCTATCTAATCTATCTAATCTACCTTATCTACCTAATATATCTAATTTATCTAATCTATTGGAGGAAGTTTCTCATTCTGGCCAACAAACTGGATATAAAATTCAGTGGCTGTGATAAAAATGATGTTCCAAAATGAGATCTGGGAGTGGGTCTTGCAAATTACCAGAATTTGAATGGTGCTAAGCCTTTTCTCAACCGATTATCATAAACTCGGTTTTTGTGATGAAAACTGCAATCTAATAAGAGTTCTGGACGTGGCTTTTGAACTTTACAATTTTGAATGAAACTAAACCTTTTCGTAATCGATAAGGATAGACCTTAATATTGTTAATAGAAAGAAAATGTGAGAACGAGAGTTTGGATTGGGCAAACAATGGTTCCTTCAAAATTTTTTGTAGCGTATGGTAATTCATTAACATTAATTATCAAAAATTAAGAAAAGCTTGAAAAATAGTTATATGTGTTGTACAAAGTTACACATAGCAATTTCTACTCAACCAGTCTTTGACTGAGCAAAGGCTTGGTGCAACAGGTCCTAATATTTAAGAATATTGGTTTGACTCAAACTTTTCTTCTAGAACTTGTAGAACCTATGGTTAAGTATTCTTATTTCTGCACAAATGGTTACGGATTTATTTCTTTAACCGCCGTTGACCGGGAACATAAAATATACTTTAACTTCCTAAAGTAAAGTTATAAGGTATAAATAGCAAATATGAGCGACTGGGTAGATTACCTTATACCTAATAAGATCTTTCCCCAATTTCTAATTTTGTCACAGTACCCACACACAAATTCGATGATAAAATAAAACACTCAAACCCCGCACTCAGCCGCATTCATACCCAAAACGAAACACTGGATATTTATTTAAAATCACTCATGTATAACAACCAATTACGATTTATATATACTCATTCCTACATTCAATCTCCCTCTCTCAAGCAACAGAAGAGCATTCAACAATTGTAAATAACAATTCTAGTTCAATGATTTCGTTTTCAATTTTTCTTTTTTCGAATCATTCTACATAGTTTTCGTTTTCAGAATCAGCAAACTATAACACAATAGATTTAATTACACAGTCGGACAAAAAAAAATATTTTGATTGCCACTTTGCAGATAGCGTAAGCCAATCCCAATCGCTTTATAAACAATTCATTCAATACAAACATGCTAAATAGATTAAAAATGAAATTAAATCATGCTATAATGTGATAATGTCCAGAATATATAGGGTCTGTGTCATAATTTGAACAGTGATTATGTAAATCTATTCTGGGCACATCAAACTATAAAATATAAAAATAACAACATTAAAATTATATGAGGGAACAGGCATGGTAACGTTAGTTATTAACCATTGCCTACCTTCACCACAGTCCCAACCTGATTACTACTATTTTCCAAGTGTCTTGTATGGCTATCTATTAAATTATCCCTCTCCAAGTTTTCCATTGGTACTAGTTCCTGTGGCTGGCCTAATAAACGTTCTCTCATTTCATGTAAATATGGACAACGTTGCATTCCGTGTATTCACCACCGTAAATGTAATGCTGCTCCGTTCCACCTCCCTCTAATATTGGTCCCTGTACCCAATTATGTTGGTTTAATTTTTAATAAGTTTTGTAATCAATCTGAAACGATATAACAAGTAAGACAATAATCAATTATCTGGGTATAGCAAAATCATGTTTATCTAATTATTTAGTAAAAGCAAAAAAAATTATGTTTCATGTTAAAACTATTTTAGTCACAACAAACTATTAAAATATAATTTTTTTCTTTATTATGATGTTAAAATATGCAAATTAGCTAGAGAACTATAAAATAATTATTTTTATTTTTTATGTGATACATTCAACCTAATTTTAGATCTCTGCTGCTCTTGTTTTGTGTATTTTAGTTGTATAGGTATTTGATGAGATGCTGATTTTGTAACATGAACAATTTATTTTGGAAATTATAAGTATTTAAGGCCGACAGCAGCAAAAAAATGTCGTAAATGTAGCATTAAAAAATTATTGGATGCTAATGATTTGGAATAATGGAGCGGCATCGAGAATATAAGTGGCGTGTATAAAATTAGAAAATAACCTGAAGAAATGCAAGAGTTCGGTTTATCGTATTTTTGGACGAATTTTATAATAAATATTGTATATTGTTATTGAAGGGCAATGCACCCCACGTGAATATCATTATAAAATTAATTAATTAAATATGGAATAAGGGTAACGAAAGTTTCCCTTAGTTTATATTTTTAATTTTTCTCCCTTTCATTCGAATGAAACAAAACTTCAATTAAACCAATAGCAAATTTTAACCAAGTTTAACCACAACAATCTGCATTATCGAAGTATTTATTTCGGGTGTGGTCCAAAATGCTATTAAAGTTAGCCTTAAAATTGCATGCTAAAATTTTTCTACCAAAAGATCTAGATTATTAATAAAACGAATTCCGTGATTGTCATATTAAGAGGTATTGCATTTTACTTTGATTGCTGCCACTAGTGAAGGCAGCAAATTAAATTATAAATAATTTAGTATCTAATGCTTGCGAAACGCCCCTTTAGTAGGGCCCTAATCCAAATCCATTGTCCCTTGACAAGAAAATATAAACGACATGTAAAATATTTTTAAATCTAACTCATTTCGGAAGCCTTAATTAACAATAAGGAACAAGATTATTAATTAATTTGACTATTTTCGTTTTTAAGCGGTTTTTTCAGTCTTGTGCTTCTAAGCGTATTTTAAAATTGTGTATGTTTGAATATGAAACTAGCATTTACATTGTAATAGAAAATGGTTGCATTTATTCTACAACTAAATTAGAAATTATAACACAAAATCACAAATGTGAAATGTCGCGCGACATTCGTTGGGTAATTAGAAACTGACTAATATTGCGTTGTCGTTGTTTTTAAGAATGTTTTTAGTATGACATTATCTTCGTATAATTTAGTTCAGTATGAAGAAAACCTTCATATACCTTCTCTATACAAGAGCAGTTAATTTTTGCAAACATCTACTGTCGAAAGGTAAAATCGGTAGTTACAAATTTGATAGTTAGTAACAAAACAACTACTCGTAAGTCTCGCACCCAAAAATGCTGAAAAATTTGTTAAAGCCTTAATGTCAATAATACCCACCGCGAAGAGGAGGGCCTGGAGACCTCTCACAGAGCCCAATAATATTCAGGTGGCGGAAGAACTTATGTAGGGCGATTCGTTTGGTAACTCCCTGTCTAAAAGACAGAACATTTTGAATGTAACGACCATTAAGCACTTTAATAACTTTAAGACGATACTAAAGTACACGAGAATCGTGAGGGAGAATCCTGGACTGACTCTATTCGGACGGAGTGCAGGATACTTTCGGAACTAAATCAAGTTGGTAGCCTGTGCCTACCAACAGCCACTGCTCCTCTACAAGAACGTTAGGAGATAAGAAAAGAAAGGTTAGGTGATGTTTGACCAGAGACCAAATTGATCATTGTTACTAACGCAAACCCAGAGCACGAGCTTGGATCCAGAAGACCCCAGTGATCCCAGGAAGTTACGAGAAATGGAGAAATGTTGCAGATGAGCAATGCAGGCCGTTTTATTGCAACTGGAACAATGTTAACTTGGAAGAGCCACAAGCTGATGACTATATAGAGAAGCCACTACCCTGTTAAACAAAGGATCCTTTGTCCTGCACCGGCGAAAACTAACACCGTTCTCAGCTAAAGGTTTAGTGCAGTTATGCTAAAGGTAAACAAAACAGGTGAACAATTGTATGCTGGAGAGAGCAGATCGAATGGTATTCAGTTCGTTGAGGGAGGCCCGACCGTCACTCAAAATAACAGTCAGTCGGAGAGTAGTAATCAAATGAAAAACTCCCGACCGTCTCAGTCAAATGTCGAGAGTAATGGGGTAACTTATCAGACTTCAGAAAGATTACTCGTCTGCTCAAAATTATTTCAGAGAGTACTGATATTGTGTTAATCAAAGAACCTTGGGATAACAAAGACCACGATTACTTGGACTTAGAACCCACAACTTTATACTTTTACTTAGAAAGGAAATAAGTAGGATAGTTCTTATATTCTTGCTAAATATAAACTAAATATATTTTGCTACAAAATTACAACAACGGATTTTTCGAAATGGATCGTAAAATCTCTGGTTTATATCAGCTTATCTTTCACACGACGGGAATTATATCCTACCTTGAATTCTAGGAAGCGCGTTCACGGAGACCGTTAGAGGAAATTTAAGAGGTGAGTCATTATTAGAAGCAATTCGATTTCACAAAATCTGACGAAGTTCAGTACGAACGAGAAATGTGAATTACTTCTTGATTCCATTTTTAGAAGAACCTATGTATATGGCACATTATCTAGAAGCCAATGGTTATAATTATCATTAGGTAATTATCTTAGATATTAAACTTGCCCCTAGTATTATAAAAGATAATGAAAATAACGGGCATTTTTTCCAAGGAACAAAAAGAAGATACTGGCTAGAATACCTTCATTCCGGGGTAATAATTATCTGTGGTCGAAAGAACTCCAAAGTACCCGGTTCAAAAATTCAAGAAGCTGTTCAAAAGAGCCAAGAATAGATAAGAAAGTTCCCAGATCGTATACAAATAATAATTAGGAAATGTCGGAACCAACACAACAATCAGGAGTCTTCGGAGATAGGATTTTAGCATTTTGCAATAGTAGTTACCAGTCATACCATGTCAATTTATTTTGAAAGGCTTGATGAACTCTGGACGCAACTAGAAAGGAATCTTTTAGGCTGCTAATGGAAGTTCATTTTTCCGGCTGCACCAAAAATCACGCCAAAATGACCAGGGTGTAATAGGGTCCCGGCAACGTAAGCCAAATAATAAACTGGAGGAAAATTCTGAGTTCAATAAACAGCTTTAAGACTTTTAAGTCGGTAGGACCTCATGCTCTCATCTTAGTGGATGTCCAACAGACCACTGAATTTACTTTACCATGGCTTGAAAATATATTCAAAGCCAGTCTAGACCTTCCTCACGTTCCTAGGAAATGGACTGAAGTAAATATTATTATACCTATAATCCCGATGACCTTAGACCTAAGTTCTCTATCCAATTTTTGCTTTTGGAAAACAGACTCTCATACCAGATGCTTGACCAAATTGAATACGCTGTCGGAATTTCAACACTAATATTGTAAGGGAAATTTCTAGTAAATGCTCTGCATTCCCTTATTTGTTATATTCACGAAATTCATATAAGGAATTCTCCATGAAAACTTGAACATAATTTAGGGAAAGTCGTAAGCAAGATCATACCGGGAACGATTACTCGGGTTCTTATATTCCTGAGTGTGAGCGTGACACTGATAAGCTGAATAGAGCAGATACTTGAAAATAGGATCGGTATCGCTAGTTTTGGTGAATCGTCTGTGAAAAGATTTATGAGTAAAGGAACACCGAAAGATTGCGATATTCTCCTTCTCTGAAGTCTCTGAGGAGAAAAGCCGACAACTATAACACATTAAAAAAACTCACTTTTTGTGACCACCAGGAATCGAACCTAGAAGCGCCGAGTTACAAAGCAAGCGCTGTACTTACATTGCTATCGAGGGCGACAAAACACACAAAACTAAGTTTGTCACCAAGACTAACCATCCAAGCTCCAGACAGCTGATACCTCTGCGATGGCGTTATATCAGTATAGTTGTACCGACTAGGTGTACCTTTACTTGATTACCGTCGTAGCTGCGAAGAAGCAGAGGAAGAACCATACTTCATTTGCTTTGCACTTGTATCCGCCTACTATCAAACTCCTGGGAACTTGACCTGAAACGGCATACCTCTGTGAGGTGTACGTCAAGTCAGTTTTACGCTTCGTTTAAAAAAGATTTTAATTGGTTAAAAAACAAGTTTCATTCAAATTACATGTTTCATTTAATATCTGTGAGTGATTTAATGACACGTACTTTGAAAATTTAAAAACATGGAAAATATTGAACATCGTGTTGTGTTTTTAATTTGAAAGATAAACGAGATCTTGCGGTGGTACGAGTACCAACTGACAGTAATTTCGAACCACTAGATCGTTTTTTTCGTTTTACCTGAACGCTAGATGGACCTTCTCTAGTTAATTTATCGGCCAGCTCATTTCCATTCCAGAAGAGTCGATTGAAAAATTCAATAAGCTTCCTAATAAGTTGTAGCGCTCTGAACATTTAAGATAGAATTAAAAATCTAACCAAATCTATCGACTTTTTACATCTTTGGGGAAAATCACATTTACTTTTCTGCATGTAGAAAAGTACTTAGCACAGCGCCTCATATTAAACAGCATAAACATTTTCAGGAGCAACATCGCAACGAAGTAAATTTTGCGGTAATAAGAAGGCTTGTCTGAGATGATTATGGCCAAGTATCACATCAGATGGAGTCACTTAAATGAAAGTTTAAATGGCAAAAGAAGACAAAAGGTGAGGGTCTACAAAGATAGATGTCTGGAGAGTTTTATGTGTTACATAATGGTTCAAATTAAATTTTGTAATCTCCACACCAACCCATAGCCGGCAAACGAGGTTTAAATAACTTTGCTTTCTAAAACTTAAGCTCTATATCTCAAGTTCAATACATTTCATGCCCATGGTAATTCAGTTCTAGTCAGGGAAGGTAACATAGGCACTTGCAAATAATACACATTTAGAATAAAACATGAATAAAATATTAAAAGCAGTATCTCGAAATGAGTCCTACCTGGGTATAATAACGGAGAGTATTCTTGTTATGCAAGGAATTGAAAAATTTGAAAGCCAGTCCTTAAGATCCCGATATATTTTCTCTATGTTGACTGAGGCAACAGTTTAAGCAAGAAAGCACAATAACACTTGCAATGATATATGGATACTTGCTAATCACTTTGGAAGGACACCTCTGACAAGAAAGGCATGAGCACGAAAATAGAGCGTTACAAAAAATTTTGTCCAAACTCTTGCTCTTTCATAACCAGGAACCTGGAGTGACAGAAAACAAAATGGTAGGAACTGCATTCATTTTCAGACCAATCAGTCTGAAAAGTCCAAATGCAAAGTTGTTCTAGAAAAGTTTGAAAAATTACATTCGCCTAACTACTTCGGAATTGGAGGCAGTTATTGTGATCACAGACATTGCAAGGGTTACACCACCCCAAATGGACGGGTTTCTTGCCAAATTCGGGAGTTGCTTGAAATGATTTGCTTACACACATGCATTAAGTTGTGAAAATGAAGCTAACAGATCATAACTCCGCATAAGATGTGAAGAAAGAGTCATTGCCAAGGCCTACCAGCAAAACAAAAAACACTTGTTTTGTGGCGTGAAGGTCAATAACAGTAGCAAACATGGTCGGGATACTGCAAGCTCGACAATTGACTTGACGTTTGAGAACAATTGTTTTGTAAAATAAAAATAAAAAATAAATTATGTAAAGTAAAAATTATACACACAGTGATTTGAGCATCGTTATTGTATCATTGCGAGACATTTGGAATTGGTTGATAGATTGAAGCTGCTCAACTTATAAATTTTATCACAGGGAAGTTTGAACCAGCAACGGCCAGAAAAATAGTGAACAACGGCGCAAAGCCTATTGTCTAATAAAAGGACGTGATTTTCGAACAATACCAGCCATTTCAAAAATCCTGCTTAAATCTAACAATATTGTAACGCACAAAATTTAAAAAAAATTTCAGCCCTTATATACCATTGAAGTGGTAGCTTCCGAGTTGTTACATTAATTTTGATGTACGAAACGTCCGGGAAATGTTGTATTGTTGAATATTTGATACATGCCATTATTTCTGCGAGGATGCTCCTCATAGATCTTCTATAAGGTCCACCCAACCTCGTTTATGCGTTATGTCCAAATAATAATAAATATCATGGTATAGCGCGGTTTAAGACCAAGGTAGCTTGGCAAAGCTATAGATGGACGCGATCAAGGATTGGCCTTCTGGTACTATCGATCGAGACATGCTTTAATGTATAACATGGCGAGATGGATTCTCCTAATCTACTCCACGTGAAATGCGTGTTATTTGACTGCTCACGATTTCGCAAGGAAAACGGAATCGGTTTATCTAGGGGCCAAGTATAACATTATCCTTGAGATAGGTAAAGTGAGAGAAAGATGGAACAGCGCGAACGCAATTGTCTTACTGTCAATCCAAAAGAATTGGAACTCGAATGAGGAAGAAGCGTAATTATAAACAAAATCTAAACGATTAGGAGGCAGTTTAAGCTTGTAAAATTATCCCAAATGCAAACATGTTGAACCTATCCATTTACTTCTTCGTAAAATCTGTTGATCCAAAATGCATGATTACTGTACTTTAATTTATCAAAGAAAGTTAAATTGATAAATCTTTCAATATCCCTAAGTCTACCTACGGCTATTCTTCTAGTCCACGAGGCCAATATATACTGATAAATCAATTTACTGCCTTGTTGGCGGCAGTATCATAATTATAGTGAAGGTGTTGATAACAACTGGATTCATAACAGGTAGTGAAGTCCTTGAAAAAACTAAATACAGTCAAACGTTTTGTTCGTATCCTTCTGGAATTTCATAATCTTCGTAAAATTATATTTGCTATCTCGGGCATATCGATTAGAGTAAGTACTCCTAAATTCGAGCAGGAATTGATATTTTTACAGTACTGAAGCCAAAACCAACGATACTGCCAAATATTAATTTCAATTTATAAACGTCATTCAAATTTGCTTAATCAATTTATTTATCAAAATATTAATATCACGATATACAGTACTGGAAATAAAAACAACCGAAAGATTATTTCGTTTCGTAAAATAACATTGCACTGACTAGTTTATTTTAAATAAATTATCAATCCACTTAATAATAAATTAGGGTTACCTATATAATCCTGACGTAAATACATACAGAGTACGGCGCTCTTCGTACACACATCAACCTTAGTTGATGTGTGTTTATAAAAGAAATTCGTCTTTATCCTTATTCCCTTTCTATTCTCTTCTAAACAAAAGACTTTCAACCCTCAAATATTTATTCCTCTAAAGCACTACGTCTAAAACAATAATGGGTTCAAAATTACACCGCACGCCGAATTTAAAATCCATAAAAGTGGAATACCAAAATATTCGAAATTACCATAAAGTTCCCTCCAAAATAATAAAATATTTAGTCCTGCTCCTAGACGTAATATGCATTCGTCGTATCATGCTTATATTATTTGAGGTTGGTTCTCCCTGCTACGTGTATATTTATATTATCCCGAAAGCAATTTGTTTGTTATTCCACAGTGTTCCATTATATGTGGACCATTTATATATAAATCGTAACAAAGAACTGGATTGAATGCAATTTTCATGTGTGGTGTGCGGCGCATCGATTTCTTCATACCATGTATACTCGTACATATCCTTAAATAAATAAAACAAAGCCAAAAAATTTAATTTAGGCAGAAGAGACTAAAACGAGTTTGTGTTATCTTCGTCAGTATTTTTATATGATACGGGACGTACTGTTAAAATAATGCAGGCGGGCAATTTGATTATAATCATATGCGTAGTTTAGAACAGATGTTTCGGTCGGTTGCAAAACAGCTGACCATTATAATATGAGTAGTCGGTGCATGGTGATTTAGATAGAGGGACGTTTTCAAAATCGATAAAAATTTATTAAATTAATATTTGATTTGGTGCAAATTTCAAATATATTTATATGTGAATATATTTTCTAAGGGACATTTTGCATTCACGGTTGAGTTACCACAAAATAAATAAAATGTTTATTAGTTTTCGCATCCCCTGAGGGTTGTTCATTAGAGTCAATACATAACGGTGTAGTACAAAAGTGTATTACTCCCCTTTGTATGAGTCATAGTAGAGTGCATATGGATATTTTACTTGTTGTTATACGTGTAAAAAATTTTACAAAATAATTTGTAAACAATATTGTAAAGCATTGAGATGAAGATAATTCCGAGGTCTGACGTTAGAAAAAGTTTTGCTCTTAGCCCGATTTTATGTATTCGTTTTAAAAGACAGGGTTAGACTAGCACAAGCACACTGATTTTTCTTGCCAACCCACTTATCGAGAACTATCCTGTTTTAGAAAGAAGGGTATCTTTAATTATTGGCTGATAGAACTTGAAATGAAATGAATAGACTCTCGCTTGAACAACGCTACGAAATTATTAAAATTTACTTTGAAAATCAGTCGTCGATTCGCGTAACTTATAGACGGCTTCGTGATTTTTATGACGCCCATAATCGTCCATCTGAACAAGCCATCCGTCGAACTGTGGATAAATTTCGTACCACATACTCTCTAGAGGATGCAATAACATCAACGCGTCGAAGGAATGTGCGTGTTTGGTGCGGTTTACACGCTGGTGGCATCATCGGACTTTATTTCTTCAAAAATGAGGCCGAGTATCGCGGTACGATCAATGGAGATCGTTACCGCACCATGATCAATGATTTTTTTTTTTTGAAAATATGGATGACATTGATCCTGTGCGAGATGTGGTTTCAACAGGATGGCGCTGCGTGCCATACGGCGACCGCAACCATCAACTTATTAAAATCAAAATTTGACGATAAGTTGATTTCGAGAAATGGACTTGTCAATTGGCCTCCAAAGTCGTGCGATTTGACACCTCTCGAATATTTCCTGTGGGGCTACGTGAAGTCACTGGTTTATGCTGATAAACCAGCAACAATTGACGCCTTAGAGGCCAGCACAGTTCATGTTATTCGTGACATACGGTCAGCAGTGCTCGAAAAAGTGGCCTAAAATTGGACGTCCAAAATGCGTTTCGTCAAGAACAGCCGCGGTGCCCATATGCCAGAAGTCATTTTCAAATATTAATGCCATGTATATTTATCTTTCGAATAATAAATAATTTCATTAATTAAAAAATACCCGTTATATATATATATATATATATATATATATATATATATATATATATATATATATATATATATATATATATATATATATATATATATATATATATATATATATATATATATATATATATATATATACCTATATATATACAATAATTCCTCGTATATCATGGTTAACTTCAATAAAGTCAGTGCTTAAATCATTATTGCATCTTATCTGATAAAAAATCACGGTCCATTCTAGGTATGTAATAGCTATTGAGGTTTTGCTGTAAATTTCAAAATTATCTCGTGTTTTCGTGTTGCTTTTTTAAAAAGCTGTTTGAAGTTCAAATAAAATTAGAAAAACATCATATTCACACACGAAAAAATAAAGAAAAACATGTTTAAAGGAAGTATGAAAAATGCCATGAGCACTACCTCACAAATACCTACAACATCTGTTTGTTTAGTCGGGTCTGTAAAGTACTCGTACACATGTTAGATCAATACTGTGAATATTTCTACTTCCCTCGTATATATTTCGACACTTGTTGGTCACATCTTAGTACGTATTCATACATATAATACCTACTCGTACATGTGTTACTATTCTAGTTTTGCGTTTTATTGGGAAATAAAAATAGCTGACATATAAAATATTTTCTAAGAATATGACACATCAAGCAACAAATCACATAATACACCAAGATTTATTGCAACAAAATATAAAAATTTCGCTTAACACTAAAAAGTCTTTTGAGTGGATTTGTCATTTGAAAAAAAAAGAACTCAAGAGAAATGAATTAAATACCGCGGATTATTATTTTGCGTACACTCTGGTCGTTACAAAACACACAGGAATGAGAACTTACGTTATAAAAGGATTGCATTTAACGAGGACATATAATTTAAATTATTTTTTCCTTGTTACGTAAGTTTCATTTGTCATAATTATGTACAGTTCGGAACTGGAAAGGCATATAACCGGAAGGTAAATTTGTACATTTTTGCGCTGAGATTAAAAGAACAGATCCTTGAAATTTTATTTATGATTAAAAATTTGTCTACGGAGTGATTTAAAATACGGTATGATGTGTATTGTTGTTTACTTGAATAAAGGAATCTCATTTATTTGTATATATATGTACTGAAGAGTAAATTTGCCTACTCATCTACCTAGGAATATTTATTGTTAAAATTGTGTGAGGCTTTATTTTAAAATAATTTATTCAACAAGCATATACCTTGAAATAAAGGTCGATTTAATTAAAGTTATTTACGGTTCAGTGAATTTCGTTACATAGAAACCTAATTTGTGTACATAAACTATGTAACTATGTACTTTCGTAAATACTCATAATTATAAATAATATTCCACGTATGTTATCATACGTAAAATGTTTTTAAAACTTTATTGTTTTGTAACGATGGATCTCGATTACTTTCTGAATAGAAATAAACTATTAGTTTCAAAAAATGGTAAAGATTTGTTTATATACCACAACGTGGCAATCTCAAGAATTCAACCCTTTGTAATTTTAAGGAATCCCATATGAACAAAAGGTTGAAGCACAAGAGGCCGATACGAATAAAACGCCGATCGAGACAAAATACCGCTTGAAGAAAAGCACACATACCCCGTTTATACTAAAGTTAAGCTTGGTGGAAGAGGGTGCATGAGTTAATGCAATTTCGATTTTATTTTGTGAATTATGACTAATCGGTTTGAAGATTTTCTAAATTGAATTTTTACCGGCAGTATATTTCCATTCAAAGTTTCTCAATAATTTAATATTTGTTTAATAAAAATTTGCTGTAAAAGTTTCGTTAAATTTTTCTACATTTGTTTTTCACGCGTTGAACAATTGTTGTACACGAGCTGGAAAGCAGGTTCGTGACATACAGAGTACGAAACGACTTTCAACAAACAATTAACTAACAAATTTTCTACGGTGCTGGTTTTCACATGGATTACCTGAAACTTCGGCCACTGTCTTGAAGAAGTTGACCACCTGGAACCTAATGTAGTCCCATTTCAATACGAGCTGGAAAACAGGTTCACACTAGATAATGTGTAACAATTATCAACAAAAAACTTATTTAAAAAATGTTTTCTGTGGCGATTTTCACAGGGATTACCGGAAACTTCAAGTAATCCCTGAATACCGCCACATTAGAAAATGTTTCGGCAATTTTCTCAGAATCTCTCGTATAGTATCAATATATTTTTATTTATTTATTTATATTTTACCAATCTTTATAAAAATTCTGGTTACAAGTTTATAGTAAAAATCATAGACAATTAAATAAAACTTGGCAAGAAAGTTTGACATTGCAATATTCAATACATCTCTTCACAAATTAAAATCATACATGGATCTAATTTTATTAAAAGCGACCGATAACGTAAAGGTAACTTAAGAAGAAATTCAACGTTCGAACGCAATCCGCAGATGGAACATAAATAACCCTAATTCATCAGGCGTATCAGGATCTTTCGTTTATTTAGTCCGATAACCTTACTAGTTTTCCAGCTCTTTGGAAAATAATTCATTTTCAGCATGGTTAAATAAAAACTTTAAATGCGGTAAAGTTACAGTGATCTTAAATTTAATAAATTTACTAGCCAATTACTCTAGTAATATATTATGATCATCAAATAAATATCTCAATAAAATAAAATCCTCACTGTTGGCTTCCAATTTTTAGGGCTAGTTGATAATTTATTGATTTCAGCATTAAATTCATCCGGATGAAACATAGCTACAATTTCTACAGAATTCTTTGCCACAAAAGCATAATTGAAAAAGTAGACAATAAGGCCGATGTTTTAGTCCCTCCATTGAAATTTAGTTTGCATTTGTTGACATAAATGTTTGATCGCCACTCATTTCTGTTACTACGTTGTACAATCTGCTTTTCAAGTAACTACATGCCGGTCAATCAGCTTAGTATGTATTTAGACCGGTAAATCGAACTTTCCTTTAACTCAAGAGACTAAACACATAGATCAAGATTACTTAGATTGGTAGGGCGAAAACTTCTTTTTACAGACGAGCCATCCGCAACAGCAAGAAATAACATATAGTTAAATGAGGTGATGAAAGGTGTTAAATGAAAGACCGAAAAAGGTCATGGATTGTAACTATGGTAGTATGGGAGGTTTTGATTGTTATGAAAAGCTAATCATGGTAACTGCTAACTATTAAGATAATTCAAAATGAACTAAGATTACTCGAAAAGGAAGGTATTCCAGAACAGAAAACATATTTTGTTGTTGTATTTACTGTAGAGAAAGAATAGGCATTTCCAGAGAGATATGATTTTAATATATGTAGTAAGCCATTTCTTGTCAACCGCTCGATTAATAGCACTGGAAAAAATGTTTTTAGACGACGCTCCATTCAAGCAACTTTACGATAAATTCATGTCAAAATACTTAGCAATTAACCATATGCAGTTAGTTAAAGAAAATAGCGATCATATGCCGGTTGAAAACATCACCACATAACTAAGCACAACAGCAACAAACAACTCTGGGAAGTGTTTGATGCCTCATCCAAGGCATTAACTGAGGTGTCGTTAAATGACATAATGATCAACGGGCCAAAATTGCAAGGCGGTTTAACTGTCATCATTCTCCCATTCCGAAAACAGAAATACTTCAAAACAGCCAAAACTGGCTAGGGTCGCATGCTAACCCGGTTGGTGTGGCAACCCGTGAGATAACCGCCAGGTTGAGATATGTCAATAGAAATCAATGGAAGATTGACCGACCAAATGGCATAGTGGTTAAAGCTTTGGCGTTTGGATCGGGAGGTACCGGGTTCGAATCCCGATAGGGGCAGGATGCAAAGGGAATTTTCATCATCAAATTACGATTTGTGATGAGAAGGAACACATCTATGACCCCCTGTTGGAGTGCAGAACTCATGGGCCGACCCATCTTCCATGCCAGTATAGGCTGGCATGGAGCTATGCAATGTGCAGATGGTAACAAATCGGACCTATATCCGTACGTCCTCGATTTGGCAGAACTGCGTAAGGTAAGGACGTAAATAAGCGAACTGCGAAAGAGTTTGGAGTGCTTCGGCCCCAGAAAAGATTGCAAAGAATAAAAACAAAAACAAAAAAAATGGAAGATTGAAATAGAACAACAGCAGAATTTATCGGAAGAAAAAAAGGAAGCTAATGTAAATAGATGTGACAAATCAAAGCAATACTTTGATGGCATTATTTCAAAAAACCTCTAAATACGACAAGTTAAAACGAAAAACCACACATTTTACGAGTTTCATCAATAATTTCGCGCGAAATATTTTAACATTTGAAGGAGTCCAGGATTATGACAAGAGGTACTGTTTAACGAGAACAGAATACCCGAGGAAAGAATTCATTCAATGAGCCTTATTGAATTAAAATTAATATTGAAAAGCTTAGAGAGCGAACATCATGAGATATCACAACCATCAATATTTACTTCAGCCCAGCTAGAAGATCAACAATAATCACCATTCCTCGATACAATTTTTCTAATCCCTTTCATACTAAAGCTTGAATGTGCAAAGCAAAGAGACACGTTGAACTCACTATCGGTGACTAACCATGGTAACACACAAATGGCGGTGAAGAATCATGGAAAACATTTTGCCTTATCTCTCAATACAACCAACCCGGTTTTTGTGCGAGACGTTATCAATTTTCAATGAACTGACGACCAACGAACGGTGCAAAGTAGCAATATTTCTGAAAAAATTGAACTGGAAAGATATATAAAAGCAAATCACTGAAATCAACAAACTACTGAATCAAACTTCAATGTCCAAATCAGTAGATGTTCGTGGTTTAAAGTATTAAAATGTTTAGAGAGAAAAGCCGACAACTATGGCTTGAGTACAATAACGTATACGCAGATGAAAAACATACATATAACTTATGACACGTAACAACACTTGGTCACAGTTTTTAGGTCACCTTTAGGAATCGGGTCAAGTACTCCTAATTTATAGAACAAGTAATCTATATACTCTGCTACCGCCAGTCGAGTTTCACCAGTACTGATGAGGTTCTTTGTAAGACGAGATACAAGGAGATGCCATCATTGATGTTGTCAGAGCTTCCAACAACGTTAGAAAATCGTTTCACAAGTCATCGCTTTTGGTATCGAGAACCAACCTACGCAATTTTAATTCCCAATTCAAATGCAAACCTATAGTTGAAATAAGTTCCAACATCATGATAACATTAGATACGACGAAATTGGAAACAGGGTTTCCAAAAACACAAAAAAATAGATGGACTGCGTCGTACATATCATTACACTATGAGAGTCACCCCACCTTCTAGACTTGCCTGTTTCTCGGATTGATCTGAATTGTTATGTGCGTTCATCGGAAACGTGCTAATCTCCAACCTACTCCACTGCACAGGCCAACGGATACTTCGTTATAACGAATCAATGTACTGTATTGGCGCCTGGAAGTATATTCAGTCGTATTGAATAAAATGAATTTGGTGTCATGCTTAATAATCAGTAAACCGCATAAATAAGATTCTATTACGCGGTGCTCTATTTTTGTAAATCTAAAAAATTTCTAAATGGTTTATAAACCACATTTATTAAAATCGGTTGAAATTATTTCAAACGTCAACTGAATTTCATTCTCAATATAATTAAAAGATTCCACCAGCGGTAATCTTTTAAGTATTTAATTGTTTATTTATTCGATCCCAAAAAATATATTAAGACCAAGAATTTAAATGTACAAAAGACAATATTACAAACTAATTAATTTAATTTAAAAATTACAACAACAAAGCGACTCATCTTATAAAAATTTAATTAGAATGCGTGGAAGGAACCAAATGCATTCTGTAAGACTGTTCACGGTTTAATGTCGCTGCAACCTAGAGCTGAACGCACCACACCGACGAAATTCGTTAAAGTGCAGGCTTAGTTAAAGTAAAGGTGAGCATGTGGATTCCCTAACTACCAAAGCTCACGCAAAACAGCGCAGACTCGAGAAGTAATAGCACTGACATGTTTTAGTCAGGATATAGTCTCATTAAGCACAAAACCCAGACTCTTAAGAATATGCGAAAAGGGATCGAGAAGATGTGAGATCAGAAAACGATAGAAAGCCATCGCCTCACTCTGAGGGGTTAATTCCCAGATGGTTTGAGCTGAAGCAGGAAGAGATGGCCATCAGGTCATCATTCATCTGAGAGACATACGGCGTCAACTCAGAGAGAGAGAGAGGGAATGTCTGAAGTTCATCCGCAAAAAGGTGAACTAAAGATTAACAAGAAACAAGCGAAAACAATAAAGGTCCCATAATAGTGCTCGAGAAACATGTTGCAGTACATGTTTCTCGAGCACTATTATGGGACGACAGTACGACAAGAAAGAACACACTTATCACCAATGAAGACACACTGGGAACGGTTAGTCAGGTAGGAATAGATTAAATTGACGACGGAGCTGGAGAAACTTAAATGCCAGAAAACCTTAGCTAAGCGTGTGCAAAGCTATTGAATGTCTTTTTGATGTCAATAAGGAGCAAAATTTGTGTCTGAATCGTTATATATACCAATGCAGGGAGGAGTTGAGAATCTCAATTTGTCCATCAGATCGGGGGTCTAAAAAATCCTATCCAAATCGTTCGTAGTTAACACGAGTTCCTCTTAACTCTGAAACAGAATGATGAGGTTTCTTGCTTAGAAAGACAAATAGAGGAAAATATGAAGAGATGATCGGAGTCCAAAACTGACTATAAGGGGAACTAATTAGGGGTGGGACCCCGCTCTGTGGAGAAAATCTGCTCCTATGCGATCACTTAGATACCGACGCTTCGTGATCGATCACTAGTTGTATTTAATTAAAAATGTTAAGTTCTATTTAAATAAAATAAGATAATTCGAAAATAAAAATAAAACAAAATAAAAATTCACCGCAGTGAAGTTATCTGTAGTGGATGAAACACACCAAGAGCCCGTAGCATGTTCCAAACAATCCACATTAACGGCTGTGTATATAGCGTCGACACCAAGCAGCGCAGCAATTTGTTTTGTAATAATTTAACATCGAATTGTGACAATTTTACTGAGGTTATGAATGAGTAACAAAGTGCAGGTTTTTAATGCTGCTGGGTGTGGAACCTGTTGATGTCGCAGCAGGTGCAACTTCATTCAATATATTTTCTATAAATTTAAACTGTTGTATTAAAATTACAAAATATTTGATTTGTTTTATTGGAAATATCTACATAAATTTTCTATGTCTACCAAATATAAATCTTTTTTTAGTAATTGTCACATTTAACCAATTTTTTTGGTTAGTTAAGCATCAAAGTGTTTTCACAACACGTAAAAATAAAAACAAAGCTGAGATCACCGGTATGAATGTGTCAAAGCTTCATTTTTGTATAACATTTGGCGCAAGGCGTCTGGGATGAGAAGTAATTTAATCAAATTTAAACGAAGTAAATAATTCTGGCATTTTTCTTGGATTCCGCACATGGACAGTAAATTCTTACTGGTAGCCACAATGTTAATTATATTTATGTCATAAATTCTATATGATATTCTTGTGTTGTATAAACATAAAATTTAATTATAATTTAAACTGAGATCACGCATAATAAAAGAAAAATAGCATTTTCATTTTCTTTCTCTTAACAAAACAAATAAAATTCCGTCGGATGCTGACTAGTGATTTTGAACGCGGGCGAATTGTTTTCTATTAGGTCGAGAAAATTTTGCTGTGTTTAACCAAAGAATAAAAATATAAACTAAATTAAAATTATGATCAGCCGGACTCAAATTGTCATAACCAAACAACATAAATAATGGACATTGGGTGTGTGCAAAAAAAAAACTTGTACGGCCTAGCCGATGTACATCATGTTTTTCGCGCCCATTTTGTATTGTTGACTTATCAATTATCGCGATTCAATTGTGTTCATTATTTTCGGTATATATTGATATTAAATCGAACCCTCTAGTAGAAGAAACGATTATTAATAAGTAATCAGATCAACCGGAAATTAATTAGATAACAATAGAGTATTTCGGTTTTATATACATGATGAAATTAGAGTTTTTCATAAAAAGTTTTGTGTGCGGTTTTACTTCCTCGGTATGATTAAATTTTATGTTGGGTGTATTACAGGTACGAGTAATTCGATTTATTGCCAAAAAAGTTTATATTTTTCTTATCAAATAATAAGCTGTTATAAACATATATCTGCGTCTAGACTTTTATTTATTTATAAATAACTCGTACAATTCATTTGTAAAATGTATACTCGTAAAGCGGATATTGTGCTGTTCTTATATACGCTAATTTTATATACTTCGATAAATGAACAAATCCTTTATAAATATGTACTCGATTTTTTTGGCTAATTTATTGGAAGTGACATTAAATTTTACTGGCCGACGACGACCACCTAATATTTTGTAGATTGATATTGATCTGTGACTTAAATATTGGTCGCCGTAAATCACGCATTCGTTATGTTTTTTTTCAAAAATTCTAAAAACGCAAAGTTGTATAAACATCAACATGAGTGACCTAATTTCGCACATGTTTGTTATATAAATACCCTGTTTTCCAAAATAACTCGCGTATACATGATTGTTGTGTTCTTCTAATGCTGCATTTTCTAATCATGCAAATTATATCAGTGTTATGGGATTATTTAGTAGCACGCACGTAATCAATCAAAATTTATGTGATGTACATGACATGCATGTAGATAATTATGAAATTACGTATACATCGTTTATGTTAAATGTTTCTGGCAAACGCCAGAAGTCTTTCTCACATATCCAAAGCAACCGGGCTCTACGCTTCATCAAAACACTATTATTGAACTGGCCTCATAAGGCAAGCAGTTTAATGAAGGAGAAGTGCTCCACAAGCAAACTTGAAACAGTATACCTTTCCTTATTCATCGTTCTTCAATCGAAATGTGTATATAGGTACATTCCATCTCATTCGTTTGTATGAAATGGAAAAAGAAATGGAAAAATAATCATCGACTAATGTCACCTGCTGCAAGTTCCCAATCAAAAATATACTCAAACACACTTGGACACCACCAGGTAGTACTCGTAGAACAAGTGTGAAGTTTAAACGTTAATTAAAAAAGTAGCTACACAAACAAATTAAATCTTTTTATATGCACGTTAATTTCTAAAATGAACTGTTGATGGTTTGTATGATCGGTTCTCTTGTAATATTTTTGTGAGCATTTTGAATTTTGTCAGAAAAGACCAACATTTTTTATTTGTACAGGCTAAACTAAATTTAGAAATTATTATATTAGACCAAATACTCGTATGTGAGTATGTAACGCTATTCACAACGATAGAATTGGCTTGCAATTTTTATGGTCGGTAACGGACATGATGGAGGAGGGTAGTAATAAGTTTGGTTTCCGGAACTTGAGGTTTCTGAGAACCATGAAATAAAATTGTTCATATATTGGGCATGAGCAAACACGTGTGAGCCTGTAGCGCCAAACAGAACGGTAAGATTGACTAGAAATTTTACGGTTCGTAAGGAGCATAATGACGAGTCGTTATTATCAGGTTTGGTTTCCGGAGCTAGCGGTTTCTAGGAGCCATGAGAAAAACAGTTCATGTAATAGGCGAAACACGTGTGAGCCTGAAGCGCTAGACACAAAGGTACGATTGAATTTTTATGGTGTATATGGAGCATAGTGTCGTAACTATTAGGTCTCGTTTCCGGAACTCTTTGTTTCCAGGAGTTATAACTGAAAATCCCTGTCAAATGTATTGGCCCATTCAAATATGAGCCTTTGGCGCCAATCATAATGGTAGGTTTAACTCGAAATTTGCATAGTCGGTAATGAACATTATGGCATGTGGCTACAACTAGGTTTGGTTTCCGGAACTAGTGGTTTCTAGGAACCATGAAGTAAAACAGTTTATCTATTGTCGTTACAGGCTCATATTTGAATGGTCCAATAAATTTGAAAGGAATTTGCATTAATAACTCCTGGAAACAAAGAGTTCCGGAAACCAAACCTAATAATAATGACTCGTCATTATGCTCCGCATGCACTTTACAAATTTTAATTAAATCGTAGCGCTCTGACTGCCACTATAAATCCAAATCTGGTTGGTCCAATGCATGAACTGTTTTACTTAGAGGTTCCCAGGAATCTCAAGTTCCGGAAACCATACCTTATAAGGCTTATAGTAATCATTTTTCATCATGTCCGTTACATACCATAATAATTCAAAATAATCTTACCTTTATGATTAGCACTAGAAGGTCATATTTGAGTGGGCCAATACATTTGGCACGGATCAGCTTTCAGATCAAAATATATTTCGTATTTTATCAGGGTAGCTTAATTTATATGTACGGACTATACTAATTTGAATAGGCTCGAGTGTCTATACTAGTCGATGGTAAGTAGTGGGTAAATTTAGGAAACTATAAGTTGAACTGTTAATTAGAATAGAAATTATAACAATAAATTTCTATCCCCCTTACAAAACGTTAGAGCAAAAAAAGAAACAGACGAACACAACTATCACCAGCTAGGCGTTGTAAAATTCAAAGTAAAACCAGCAGTGGTGAAACGCATTCAAAAATTAATCGGAGGAATTTTCCACATTGAAAGGTTCAAAATCCAATGACAGTCACGCCAACATGAACCAAATCTTCCAAGCTACAAATTCACTAATAATAATATTGTTCAAAAATAGGGACAAACGCGAGTAGAAGATGCTTATGACTGCTTTCTACGTGGGTGGAAAGAGGGTTTCACCATAACCGAAGGAAGGCGACCTTCAAGAATGCAAGAACTGGTGAACAGTGTTGTGTCGTATTGTCTACTCCGTGTAGTTAATTAATATTCTTTATGTGTAGACAATGTATGTAGACAATTAAAAAATGGCCTTGATAATTTAGAGAACGAAGACATAATGTCGACAATTATTGTTTCTGTTAGCAAGAACCAAAATTATATTATTCTTTTGTTTCTGAACCCATTTCTCGATGAAAGGCTTCATTCTTTCCTCTTATTTAAAACATTTAAAACAGTGTTTTTAAATTGTAATGAAGCACATTTATGTATATGTTACGGTTAAGACGGTAAATGTGGTAAATTTTAAAATTTTGAAATCATTTACACGATTAAAAATCGGTTGTGAATGGAGCCTATATTACTGACCTGTTTTTGACTCCTTTACTAAAATAGCTGTGGTATTGTTTATTCAACGTTACTAACACAATTTCTGTTGTACAAAATGGTCCATCGGATGAAGTGCACCATTTCGCGAAAACTAACAGGTCGAAATTGGGGTATACAACATATAAACTGTTTACACGAAACGGAATATTAATTGATTCCTGAAAAATGAGAAATAAATAATTCAAAATTCGACTAAACTAAACATAATATCAGATGTGGCAAAGGTCGGTCTCAAAATTAACATCAGAAAAATATGAAATGAGACTACGAACATCCACACACATATACATCAACCATAAAACCAACGAAGATGTTAAAAGCAAACAACAGCTCAACTGGGGGCTGAGAACAGTTGTTTCGGCTGCATATTCTGCTGCCACGTGGTTCTGCTTTTGCGTCTGCTTCATTATCTACATTTACACCTTCATTCCAATCTGATTTACCTTCTTCAACGCCTTCATTGTAAACGTCGGATAGTGGAACAACTGGAAATGTTTTAATAACGTTACTTTGAGAACCACTGTCGTCTATTTTTCCCTGGTATCATTTTTACTCTTTACTTTATTGCTGAAACAGATCCAAAACTTCCAATTTACTAAAACTAAGTAGTGGTTCTTAACCTTTACTTTGTGTTGGCATAATTTGTTGTAAATGGAGTGATTGGACATTTGTTACTCTTTTAATAATCGTAATTTTGGTAAACGTTTTAAATTAGTCAAACCGACAAGCATCTAACTTTTCAATTGTATGCATGCGAGCGCGAGAAAACTGAAAGTATTTTGTTTGGTTCATTTTAGTTAAAATTCAAGCATTCATTATATTTCATATATTGATGGACGTAAACCCGCAATATTCTTAAGACGAATCGCAGTACACTAATTATCTATAAAGGTGTTCTATTTACAATCCTTATGATACATATTTCGTAAATGCCATTCTTTGGTTGAACCATATATGTTGTCATTCGTCTCTAAATCGCAAACAGAATACCCCAACTCCTTTGTAAATATATCTTGTTGTAAAGTAAAATCACAAAATTGTAATGGAAAACTCCATCCCATTTATTTTTCATAATTTCCACATAACTTAAACATACATGGTGTAATAATACGAACAAGTATATATTATTATCTCCCTGGCAACCACCTGTAAGTCTAAAAAATAAAAAAGGAGCTATGTATGGTACCTTCCTTGTATATGTTTGTAAACATGTCTGTGCAAAAGGATGTTAAATTTATAACAAAAAAATGGAGGGAACATTTTTTTTATAATTTTCAATCCATTTTCCGTGCAGTGACCCTTTTAACACGCATCCATGTAGTATACGATATAATACTGGGCATGTGGAAAGAGTTGATAAGGATATTTTTGTTTTGTGTCAAACACAATTTCTATATTTATTTGTAAACACACATAGCTACGAGTATATCAGTAATTCAATTTTGTGTTCCCTTATTTCTATATTTAGTGTGACGTCCTGTATACAAGAGCTGTGCCCATTTTGCGTTGTTTAGCTCACATTTGTATATAGGTGTGTGCGGTTTATGCACTTTACCTACCACGACGATTAGGGACATATTTTTTTTACTAAGTTGAAGACAATTATATATTATTATTTGACGGATATTCCATTTGATTATAATTATTGAATTGATAAAATCGAAGTTGTGGCGACCATCTAATTAATATGTCTGGCTATTTTAATGGATATGTGAGCCACTACCCTGTCCTGCGTCACTGAGTTACATTTCATATTTTATGACTCGCTGCAGAGTTAATAAATTGTTCAGATGTAAATCAGATAAATATGTGTCACTGGCATAAATCCAAAAAAGTATATTTTCAAAATATATCGAAATATTTTTGTATGTAACTCTGATCTGTGCAACTTGCATCTCGTTAACCACATTTTTAAAACTATAAATTTATAATATTATACGTATTACATGAAAAAGGAAGGCCAAATGATTGATTCAATCATTCATTAACATTGTCCATCTGCTGGGAAATGGTTTCGGGAAAAAATGTCCGACAGATTTTATAATTTTTTTGTTTAGAGAATGCCATTAATAACTCATACACAAAAACTATAATAATATTGAGATAAATCACATCTTACTGGAAGAAGAAGCCATGTGGATTATATCACTGGTATAAAATAGTATTTGGTTTAAGCAAATTAATAATTCAGTTTTGAAAAATTAATTAAACACAATAAAATAAAGACAGAGACTTTAACATAAACACTATCGTAGAATATACGAGTAAATTATGTAAAATCCATTTGACAATCCGAGATATAATTGGTTAATTTGGTTATATGCATTCGATTCTTTGTTTATTTAATGTGTTTTGTATTCCAGTGTTGTCCGGGAATTAGTATTAATTTGCTTTGATTTTTACATGCGCCAAGTTTTTGTCGAAATATTTTATGATTAATATCTTAATTAACATTGAAAAACAAGGTACTGGTACCGTTTGGTACAGCAGCGCCTTAACTCCAGGGCCTCTGCACAGCCATCTAGTTTAGATTTGAACCGTTTGTTTCGCAGTCATGTTTTTTATTCTAGAGAAAACTACGCTAAAGAAAACGTAATAATAATGCTCGCGACAAGAGGCCAGAAGACAGAGTGAACTTAATCAGGTATCGGTCTTTCTCGAGGTTCAAGTTTCGTTGGACATTTTGGGAGGCTCTGCCATCTCCTGATAGCATTTACTGGTTATCTTCTTAATTTGCAACCAAATGTGACAACTGCGGCATTAAGTCATTTTATTTCCTCTGATAAAGTTGTTTTCTTGACCTGATGTATTTTTTATTGGCCTGGGCCAATAATTTTCTATCCTAGTTTTCACATTCTATCCCCTCCGTCGTTTTACGCAATCCTAAAAGTATCTGTTTATTTATAACCTCAACTTACCCATTTTCTCTTGGAGTGCTAGTCACTCAGGTCTCTCAATTAATTCCGTTCTTAACTCAAGTGGTACGAAAAGTCGTCATTTATTCTTCGTAATTTTGTATAATCGTGACTTGTAAACAACAAATTCGTACCTTACCTCATCATCGTTTCTTTCCATCTTTTCCCTAAGTTGTTCTACTTCCAGTAACTAATTCTAGACCATTCGCGACTGGATTTCTAGATAACGGCTCCCTTTTCATGTTCAATTTTATTATTAAAGTTCGCCAATTTTATTAAACCATGCGGTTCAAGTATTCAAATACTTTTTGTCCTAAATCATTTTGACATTGTTGCAATCAGTCCTGATAGCAAACTCTATACCTAAACAATACACTCTAAATGTATATAGAGCAGCAATTATCGCTAGCGCTTCAAGTTCCACACTGTGATATCGAAATTCTTCTGGCGTTGTTTTCCGGCTATAATATGCGATTGTCTGCAACTTGCCATCCGAATGTGACAGCAACAATATCGCACCAATGCCTACCGCTTAGACAGCTCTGAGTAACTCACTAATAAATTGGTATTTTAGAATAGAAAATTTAACGAGACATTTTATTTTACCCAGATCGGGTTGTACACCATATCTTCGCTAATTTGAAATCCTAAATAATTTATTTTCTTCAGGAATCTAGATTTTTTAAATTGATCTTAAGTCCGCTCCTCTGAATTAAATCGAATATTATTCTTAAATTGTGCAACGCATCTTCAATGGTTTCGGTCGGGATCATAGTATAACGCCATTGCGATTGAAAATCGATAATTTCCCAGAACTTTATTCACTAATCGTTGGTGGTGATGAATCCTGTCTTATGCTTACTCAGGTCTGTAATTGGAACATGATAATACACCGAAAATAAATCGAGACTAGCGAAATTCTTCTTTCTTTGATTTCAAAATTACATAAAATAAGTTTAAAATTTTCATAACGTTGGTCACGATTTTTCCATAACATGTTGGCAACAGTTGGAGAACCTGAACTTACCCGATACCTATAATAATTGCCGTTTTGGAATTAAAATTTATTTATATTGGTTGCCATTGACAGCGTGCATAAAAGTGTTTATTTCCTAGGGCGCGTTCTCGCTTGAAGATTAAATGAAAAGAAAATGTAAAACAAATGTTCCCCACATTAGATGGAAGTAACAGAAAATACTTTGTTCGAATTTCGTTCCTGCAATAGACTTTAGACAAACTTTTATTCTCGTGCAGAAAACAAACATTTTAAAATCTATGAACAATAATGTATTTTAATGGACAATTTTATTCGGAAATTTTGATGTCAATATTTAAGACACCTCAACTACTGGAACTTATTTTAATCCGTATGACAAAAGGTGCAATTTAAACGAACAGATCGAATATTTTGCTGAATTCAGCCAACATCTTGCGTGTTGTAGATCAAATGAATCGGCCTCCGGTGACCATTGCAAACCCAAAGCCCTAGCTACCTCTGTCCGATTTAAATCAATTGGCGACGGGTCATCCAATTCAGCATTGATAATAGCTTTGAGAAATTCTCATTAATTAGATCTCAACTTTCTGAAGTTCATTCCTGCATGTTTTTACAATAGAATCGTTGTCACGATTCACTCTTACCGCATTCTCAACTGATCCTACATCGCTCATTAAGTCAGCCCTGTAAATCTCCTATTTTATGGGTAATGTAGCTTATTGATAATGAGTTTGATTCTTAACTGCCATTTCTTGCAATACATGTAGTATGCGCTGGTATTTACGATCCTCTGGATTTATTAAGATTTGGTGGTACATTTTTTCAATGTTCGACTTTATGAGTTCGAAACTGTACTACAATCTGATACATGATATCTGATATCTGATATCTGATAGAAATGATTTGTATACATGATATAACCGCCGGTCTCTTTTAAACCATCGTGCCATCCGAAAAATCGGCATTTGGTAGAGCTTCATAAGAACATCCTAAAGATACGTTACCATCTTTAAATTCTTAGTTTTACTACAAAACGTCCAGTATCATCCTTTGAAACATTCTGTACAAAATGCTTCTCACATGGATTAATTTGGAGTGGTTCCTCTTCTCGATCAATTTCTCAAAGTATTCAACCTAATTTACTTCTCTGCACTATAATTCTGTTTTGCTCAGGTAATTGTCCTTCAGATCCTGTTTTGTTCCAAAACATATATGCGAGTAATATTTGCTGGGCTTAAATCAGCCTTATCTCTCTATTAATTATTTTTAACACTGATGGGTTCACTGTTGACGGAGACCTAGTGTATTGGATATATGGGGTTTCACAAATGTTCAAAACCTGATTGGCAATGCAGTTTTAGTTTGAACTATGTAATCCCTTTGGTTAGACCCATACATTGGTGTCCTAATCCGCATATGGTTCGTAATGACCCATGTCTCTGTACGTATTCTTCCGATATGAAAGAAGTATATGCCCCTGAATCCAAAAACACTATATATTTTCCATCCGCCCACACGATCTGGAATCTTAACGAGCGCTGTCGGGAGCACCGAAATGTATGATGTCGCATTTGCTTCATTATCCAAGCCTTGCAAAGCACGTAGTACATCATCCGACAAGCCTTATTTATTATGTGCCTTTTAGTGTCGAATCTTTCCTTAAATTTATTTAAAGCCAGAATACAATTTGCTTCCGTTATGTCCATTAATCGTGCTGGCTCGTCACCGAAGGCGTTGACCAAAAATATATATTTTTGAACCGGATGTAAGCTCGGGTTATTGTGCATTATGGTTGTGAACAATTGATAGAATGTTTACCACTCAGTGTATTCTGCGGTGAATTTTGGCACCCGCAGCCCTGGTAGTTTCAATTCTGGTGCTACATTTCAAATTATTGTGTCGTTTAATGAAACATCGTACTCTCCGATGGTAAGTCAGTTGTCTTTCCCATTCATTCAAACCGGTAATCAATTCATAGTATATCTCTTCAATGGCGTGATACTTCGATTGGCCTTCTTTATTAATTTTTTTTCTCCACTTCCGCAAATTCTTTGAATAGTAGTTCGGTGCACCTAATTATTACGCAAATGCCCTACAATTTAGTGGTATTTGTTGATAAATTGGTTAAATAAGTTCCAAGTTGGTGAAACTGCTCTTGAAATTCGACCGCTGGTAATGTTTATTACCAAAACAATTGAAACATCTATCTCGTTCCGGATAAATTCACGTCGTCATCTCTCGAAATTTCGAGAAAAAATACTTTTTAACACAACAACTTTAGAAAACACTCTCGCCATTGTCATCCGGTACAATAACTGCATATTGTTATACAACAAACGGTAAATTCGCGTCATTATTGCAGCAAAAGTGTGAAATTTGCGCCTGAGTGTGTCCAATCATAGAACGCTCATCATCAATATCATCAAATCATCACTAGTTGCTAACATGGTAATACGAGTATGTATTACAATATATAAAATTTATTTGATTAAAAATTAAAAATAAATTTCATTATTATTTTGTTATTCATGAAGAAAACTAAATTAAATTTAAAGAAAATAGAGAAAATTTCATGTTCACGTATTTTATGTATAATAAACCCGTCTCGTGTATATTTTTATAATATGCTATGGCTTATGTCTTGAGCTGGAAATACGAAAATGAATTGTGGAAATTGTTTAGTCGTACGTACACATACGTTTTATAGGATCTCATCTGAATAATTTTATTTACTCGTAGTTCTTCGTCATCTATTTTATTACAGGTACACCTCGTTTAACTCTGGACTTGTCTATTATAACTGCACAAGTTGACGTTATACGAGGTATACTCGTACAAGAAATAAAATTATTATGACGAGAAAAATAGAAAACATTTACAAAAAAAAATTCTATTTTCTCGATTTAAATAAATTTTCTTCTTGTTTTCACATAAAATAAAAATTTTTATAAATTAACTGAATTTGTGATTAACATACCAGCTGCACGATATTTGTTTGTTAGGCGTAGATGACCTCAAAATTTGTAATTTAGATACAAGATGATATAAAGTGGATTCAATAGAATACCCCACTAGTTAGACACGAGTGACTTCGATATCAAATTTATTTATTTTGAAATTTTGATTTGTTGTTATAATCTGAAAAATTGTGATTAAGCCGAAACACGTGGTGTATTGTATAAAGTAGCTTTTATTTTATTTTAATAATCGTATGCACGTGCCCAGTCAATTTTTTATTATGCTATCCACAATCTGGACAGATGGGCGGTGTCGTAGATATAGGTTAATATGTAATGTAGTTAATGGAAGTTGGAGGTCAGTATTTTAATTTTATATTCGAATGATTGATTTCAATTTTAAAATTTTAGTTAAATTTACCATAAAGGGCGGGCCGGCTTTAGTGTGATGTGAACCGTACCGATAAACCAATTTGTTGAACATGATTTCTTCATAGCATTCATTGTGTTTGTAAATTATAAAAAATTGGTAGAAAATTAATTTAAATTATACAATTTGATGATTTTCATTAAAGGCGTTACAGAAACTTCTAAGAAGATATTTATAAAAGGTTAGGGGGAAATAACCGTGTCTGTTGTAATAACATAATTACGTTATTCAAGTGTCACTCTTCCGAATTCGGGAACCCTGGAACCCACCATAAAATATGGCACCATCAAATATATCTGTTAGCTTTAATCGAGAATATTTTAAAAGCCCTATAAAGCAATTTAAGCCTGAAAAAGTTGATACAACAAATATTAAGACTATGTAGAGTGTAAGGAAGTCGAATTAACCTCATTTCTTCGTGCCGTTCTGCACAACAACTACAAAGGGCAACTACAATTGAAAGCATCATGGCTATTAAAATTTAAAACGTATAAACAAACCAGCCTTATCTATTGAGAGTTGCTCCTAAACCCAAACTAGTTCTTGTATCGAGACTCGGCCGGCAATGCTACTCATTCGGATGTTATTTCTCACATCCAATCAATATTGAATTCGAATAATATCATTGATGATCACAATCTGATTAATTGCAAAGCATATAGATATGGCTAAAATGGCAATGTGGTATCATTTAAAATCTCGGTTCCTGAATCAATTTTCGATTTATTGGTGTCTCTGAACTCGTAGCCTAACTCTACATTTGTGCATGGATTTGCTGATAAGCGTAACACAATCAATAATAAAGCATACAAGAACTCAATTACCTGTTCCTTTACTACAAAAACATAAAGGGACTCTAAAAGGGCACTAAAACCCGCGATTTTTTTGTTTTAACTGAAATTAATTTAAACAAAAATTTTCATAACGGCGAGTATTTTATAAAGATTTCAATGTTTATGGTAAAGATGGAACTGTGACGACCAGCAATTCGAATTCATCTGGCAGACGAGTTCTTATAGCAATACATGTAACTTTGTTCTTTCCAGTGCATTCCTGGAAGTGACCATTTTGAGGTGTTATGTGTGAAAATTAAAATTGAGACAATGGAAAAAATGTTTTCGTTCTATGTGCCTACTTGCGTCCGTTGCCTTTTTGTCGGATTTAATGAACATTCAAGATGACCTTTCCGTACTTCCCTTGTATCTATTGGATTCGATTATAATCTGGTGATTGGGAGATGAATTACCATCAACTGTCCTAAAAAAATGTATCGGTAGTTTGGCTAGACTACTTTGTCCTTTGCAGTCTTTTTTAAAAAATCTCTCTCATCTGGAATTTTTCCAAATATAAAGAAAGGGTAGAAATCGGATATTTCTAACTAAAGGCCAATTGCAAAACTGTCATGCATTCCCAAGCTCTTCGAGAGTATCGTGTATTTTTTAATGTACTTCCATTTCATTTTTTATTTTCGAACAATCGTCGTGGCTTTCTACTGGGTCGATCCACGACCACCAATTTAATAGAATTCACATTGCTTACTCTGAACATCAAGGAGGCAGAAAACGAGGTTGATGTTGTCATGACACAGGTTATAGTGTTGATCAGGTTTCCCACAAAATCATTATGTTTAAACTTAAAGACGTGAGCTTCTCATCTCATCTACTTCTCTATTGACATTACTTAAACGCATCGCATGGAGTGCAAAAAACTTAACAAAAGTTAAAATTTGTGAGCAACAATAATACACCGTATGGTAGGTACTACACTACACTACAACAAAAGCATCGGAGTGAGAAGAGAGATATTATTTTAATGTTTTATAAAAGGTCATCGTGATATAAATCAAATAGGTTAACGTAACACGTCTCCATTATTCCATTTCATAGGCTATCCTAGTTAAAGGTGGTCCGGCGTGATCGTCATATTAATTTAACGCAAACTTTCATTATTTGTGTAGCATATTACTGTGAAATTTTTAATCCAACCCCCGAGAGTCACGATAATTTGACGATGTCAGTTTTCGATTTTAATGAAAAACAGCGTTATGCCTTACAAATTTTAACAGCTATAATGTATTTTGTTATTTTGAAAGAAACTTCCTACTATATCATTTGAATGGCAAGTAGGGGTAATGGGCGTCCGTCTATAGAAGGTCTTCACCTGCACGTGGTGCTCCCTGCTAATTAACCAACGAACTCTGGCGACCAAGAAACGGTGGGATAACCGAACACCGAAAAGTTCTGTTCATTGACCCACTATACCAAGTTCACTGGTTAGGCTGGTAGGTGCTCCAATAATCAGTCCTTAAAGCAATTAGTTCACAACGAAAGGAATTTTATTTCCAGGTGGCATCCCAACTTCTCAGTTGGATAATCTATCCTCTAACGAGGCTGGCTCAATGGACTCTGGAATGGGCCAACCATTGAATGCCTATTTATACGAAGTTCAAAAATATCTATATCACCTCTAGGTGGTCACGGTCCGCGACCCAGCAGGAAAACAAATATACTGGACAGCGCAGAATGTGTTATAAAAAAATGGCATCACAACAAAGCAATGAAATCGCTAAGTTAAAGAAAAAAAGTGAGGAGCTGAAGAAGACGAAACTGATAGAAATTTCTGAAACTCCCTTTACTAGTTATAATGGAAACACCATAATTACTTGTACTAACGCTGAGTTCCATAGTAGAAAACGAATTACAGAATTCCCGCCAGAAGTTGAGGAGTAAGCAAAAGTTAATGAAACTACCGAACCAGTTCTCCTACCTCAACAACACCACCAACAAGAACAACGCAAGGTTTTTCTATTTTATTTTTTTATAAAAAGAAAGTATTTAATTGTCCAGTGGATTTAATATCCTTTGAAGGTCAATTAGTACCCTCTTTTCATTCACGAGCACACACCACCCCATTTACAGAATACCACTGGGTATTCTGGGCTGGAGGCGGCGCTGAATTCTGCACTACAACACCCTCTGTTGGTAGTTAATTGTGTTGTGCGAAAACAACGATGAATTTTACTCTGTAGTCAAACCAACATACTGGCCTACTAACATAAATTAAATACCTAAAATTCATTGAAATCTTTTTGACTTCTTTGTAACAAATGGAGTTTTAGATGACTACATGAGGGATCATGACTCTTGGTACAATCGTAATAAAAGAAGATAACTTGCCTCAATTACCAAACAATAAAACCAATTGGGATTTATTCAAGAAGTTAGTGGAAGAGCGAACAAATTTTCGCGAACCAATTAGACAGATTGGAAAAGTTACCTATTCTAAATGAATTCGGAGAACTAGTTAGAGAGAAACGGAAAACCGCTCGTAAAATCTGGCAGCAGACTCGTGCTTCGCTTTCGGATTTCAAAAGCAACCAAGAAGCTAAACAGGACCAAACTGCATGTAATATAATACCCACCTATAAAAAACGATGACGAATCCTGGGCTGAAGGTGGCAAATAGGAAGTCTTTTTATTGCCGAGACAAACAGCAAATGAAAATACAACTGCCGTCAATAAAGTATATGTTCTTCGGACATGTGACCATATTAGAACTATGAAATGAAATCAATATAGCATTTTAGCATCAGAAAATTTTCAGGTTATGACTTAATTACTGGGAAAATTGTGAAAGCCATTCCCGAGAAAGGTTCCCGCATATTAGTTCAAATAATTAATGCAGCCTCCGGACTGAAATATGTTCCCCGTCAATGGAAGGTGATATAAGTGATTATGATTCCTAAACTAGGTAAACCAGCAAACGATAAAAATCTTATAGACCGATATCACTACTTCCGGTCGTATCAAAAATATTTGAAAAACTGCTACGTATTTAGTGTACCAATATAGATTAAATAAAATCACTCTACAGTTGAACAAGTAGACAGAATAACAGATGACATTGAAGAAGCACTTAAGAATAATAAAATATGCTCCAATATTTTCGTAGATGTAGAGTTCAAGCTTTTGACAAAGTTTGGCACCAAGAGCTAAATTCAAACTGCATCGAGATCTACCTAGGCAATTTTAAGATTCCTAAATACTACATTGTAGAGTGGCACTTTCGAGTCAAACTTGAAAACGAGTACTCTGAACAAAAAAGAATATCAGTAAGTATACCGTAAGGTAGCACACTTGGGCTTATTCTGTTCATCCTTTATACGAGAGATCTTCCTATTACAGTAGCAACATTTGCAGACAATACAGATATCGTAGTTGGAAAAAATATATCGGGAGCAACAAGCAAACTTCAAAATGCAGTTAACAAGTGATTAACTGGACTAAGAAATGGTGAATCTTATTAAATGAAGCCAATTCAGTACGCGTCAACTTTACAAACAAAAATGTAAACCAAATTCCCTTGGTTATTAACTCAAACCAAATTCCATATGCAAATACAGTTAAATACCGTGGCATATCCCTCGATACTAAGCTAGGTTGGAAAGAACACATCAAGAAGGAAAAAGAAAAGTTAAATATCAAATATAGGAAAATGTACTGGCTCATGGGTAGAAGTTCTGAGCTCTCAATACACAACAAATTGTTTCTGTACAGGCAAATACTAAAACAATTTTATGGCTGTGTCAAGAAGATCAATGCACAAATGATACAATGCTTTCAAAATAAAGTGCTGCGAGGGATTATGTATGTGTCATGGTACATTAGCAACGATAATCTTCCTATAGACTTGATGGTACAGATGCCATGAATTAAGTATAAGCAACGAAATTATTTAGGATGATCTGTTGAGTAAACTGAGCTGAAATCTTTAAATTTTAGAATGTTATAACTGAGCGATCTATTTTGAATTTGCATTCCACTTTCGTTATATATTCGATTCAAGCACATTAATTATCTTTATAGGTCAATGACCGCAATTTTCATAAACAAAATTGTTTTGGAATAATGCCAATTGATCCACTTTTACTATATTCCCATCACGTACTACACGCACCGATTATAATAAATCGCAAATATCGTTTTCCCAAACTCGTATAAGGTGTTTTACTGTAAATTTTCCAACTTTCTCTAATTTAGGTATATACCCAGAAATAAATCTACTCTCCAGGCATAAAATGAGGATTTTTTTTGGCATATCATATCATAACAATATACATATTATTACAGTTGTTGTACATAAATTTTAATGCTTACCTTAAAAATATTGATTCCGCTTTTTTGTGTAAAATTTATGTAGATTCTCGGTAATATAAGATCCCTGAATTTTGTAAATCGTTTTTGTAAAATCTGCGATAGCTACGAATATAAATCATACAAAACTTAATCCGTACTTAAGGTATGACCCATATACATACTTGTTATTATGAACGAGTACATAAAACAAATTGTATGTAGAGTAATTATATCGAATTACCTTCTCCACACACCACAATTAATAATAATTGGTTTTTTTATTATAAAAAATTCTTCGAATATGTATCGATTACATCTAATACTCTTATTTAGATTCGTTATGAATATCTCATCTTACATGATATATTATAGATAGGTATCTAACAATAAGAAAATTACATGCACACACACAATTTACAATACACTTTATATTTTAATTAAATATCGTTAACAATTTAATTTTTTTATGAGAAATCGCGTGCAAGATGCATTCAAAGCGCATCATGTATCCCGCGTAATCTTAATAAATTTGCAGATTTGCATTAAGATTATGGATTGTGGCTCGCGTTTTGTGTTTTGTTTACAAACAAACAAATTAAGTATCAACACAAACACATGTAAACACCCGCACACATACACACAATATAATATAAACACTTTGTAATCAAATTAAATTAATTAAAAACATTTTCAATAAATATGGATTCAGACCTAATCAAAGTTTAATTTAAATTTAACAAAAACACTTTGAAATTAACAAATAAACCAAAAAATTGCCTCGATACTATAGCGATAGCGACAATGTAACGATTTGAATGGAACAACGCAAATAAAATCGGTTGAGAGTTGGCAACGGTTGCACTACACAATGTAAACTAAAGTGGAAAACTTTTTTTATTTTTATTTTTTGTTATTTTTAATTTTCTTTTTTTTTGATAATTTTTCTGTATTTTGTTTTAAAGGGAAATATCTAGCTGCGATATTATACGTATACACACACATACACAAACAGATTAAATATTTATACGTACACGGTGCGAGAGTGTTATATATTTTGTTCGGGAAAACACTGAGATATTTGAAAATATGTGTACGCATCAGGTAGTAGTAGTGGTTGTGCTTCGAATACAAATCGACGAGGAAATGAATTTGGAACAAAAAAGGAAATACATTTCCAGCTTCATATACCGTTCGATAGCATAAATTTTATGTTACACATACTTTTCTGTACGTATATATGTTGTGCGAGAGAGAATCGACGTAAATATGTAATATACATAAAAAAGATACTCGAGCAGCATAAATATGTAACAGTATGTAATGAAAATCAGTAGCGTAACATAATCATGTTTTGTGGAAAATACGCTATATCATCATGAATCAAGTCAATAGCAATACATCATTGTCGTACATACATGTTATGTATACGCAGTCGAATACATACAGACAGAAATTTTGTAAACTACGTACAAGGGGAGATATATACGCACATATATACTCAAATCATAGATCATGATAACATAATTACGTTAATTTAAGGAATAATGCCTTATGCTTAAGAAAACAAGTCCTTTGAGACATTTTTATCCCTTATCAATTTAGTACACAAAACCCGCTTTGGCAGGCCTAATGAATTTAATTTCGTCACCAGCAAAGTGTCGCGATATGTTTGGCTTCCTGATTTCATGATAAATCACTAAATCAGATATAAGCTGGTCAGTAACCTTTATGGTTACGGTTAGTGAATTTGAATTTTTTAGGGGACCAATTTACATCGCATTATAATTTAGTTTTTGTTCAGGTTGAAATGTAAGACGCTATACATCCAAGTTTGTTTTGTTATGTCGTAATTGCTTAGTGACATCGCACGGGGATTCTGTAATATAATTATTTCTACTAGTTGAATGCAACCAAATTATTACAGCAGCTATGCGTTATAATTTTTGACACAACCGAAATAATTTTTGAATAATTAAACGCCTTCCGTCTGAACCAAAAATATTAATTTAAATAACTATGGTTTCAGAAAATTCTATTGTACTTTTAAGAATTGCAGGGGGATTAAATTAAAAGTGTTTATATTATGTATTTAGGATCCCGGAAAATATTACTTTAGAAATAAATTTCAGGAAATCCACAGACGCTTGTGAAATAATATTTCTTTGAAATATTAATTGTCGATTAGAATTGTGTTGTCATTGTGTTACTAACTATCGACTTTATCTAGGTGTCTGTAACCGGGCCGATTCAACCAATCAATTTTGTTTAGGAAACCAGGAAGTATTAATTTAGAATTAAATTTTAGGAAATTTCCAGATGTCCTGAAATAATAATATTTTTTTCTCAGGTTGCTGATTTAGAGAAGCAATTGAAGACCAATACCATCGTTATCCATTAATCCTATTAAGCATCCTTCCTCTAGTAGGTTAGAAGTAGATTAGAATTGTGTTGTTCCGTACGATCGCTAGGTGTGGGTCGTTCCATCCCAAAAAAACCTCTTTTATTCTTCCTATTGTTATGTGTAAACAAACTGTAGGAATAGGCCCAGCGTTATCCGGCACACTTGTTCAGTACTTGGTCCTACACTCCAATCAATCAATCAATCAACCGAAATAACGTTTGAATAATATTTTGTTCACGTTGGGAATGCGCCATATTTTGAATTGTGAAATTATAATTGCTATTGTTATGAATGAAATGATTAATTTTTAAACTGGATTAATACAGTTAATTTAATATTTACAATTACAATTATTCCAGTTTTTTTAAAATGTTAAAAATATTTTTGAACTGCGGAGTCGGACTGCAAGTGTACTCATTGGTTACATGGATGAGAGAATTATTCTGTTAATGTCAAAATTATCACGGGAAAATTATTTATTACAGATATCGTACACGTCCTAAGAACACATTAATTGGATTAGTGAAATTGCTCAAGCTATTAGCGGTATTATTACTCGTATTATACTGTGGACGTTAAGTTACACATTTTGTGAAGAATTTTACTAAATGTATGGGATATTGCGAATACGTATGTGTATGGGATATTGCGAGTTTTATATTTGTTTATGGAACCTTCCTCTGTTGTAGTCAACATTTTTTACAACTTCGCACTAATATAGTATGAAATAGCCCAATATTATATGTACATCATACTTAAAGCACTCTTCGAAAAAAAAAATTCGGTTTGAGACATAGCTTATTACAAATTGATCACAGAAACGATGTGAAAAACATAATATTTAATTTTTTAACGAAAACGATAAGAAAAACTTCCGCAAACCTCGAGAAATTATAATTGGATAACATCTGATTTTCATGATTGCAAGACTAACTTTAATTTTAAATCTGTCAGCAATTTTGTTCTTCCTTTTCTATTACACCATTACTTCAATTTTTAAATCTACATCTCATCCTGTAACTTTGAAAGTAAAATCCCTTTGAAAATGAACTTTGATTTATTTTCTTCAATTTAGTTTTCATTCCACAATGGACACTATAGCTCCCTACGAACGTAAAAAGCGTATTTAAAGAGAGGAGCAAGCACACCATAGAAAAAGTCAGAATGAAGAGAGTAGTACGACTGAAACTCAGTCAAGAAACTGTGGAAAACTTCGTTACCGAGTTACTGCTACGTCCAGCCTGCCAAATTCAAAAGGCTTTACAAAGTTCTGAAGAACACCAATCTTCGATGCGAACAGCGTTATTCCTCACAGCTGTGGTGGCAAGATTGGTATTTATCAGTTTTTTGCCTCAAAAAATTTCCTAGAAGAGCATCCATCGGGTGACCTTGTCTTTCAATCCTATCGACAATATTATCGACTGTTTCGAGAGCAAATTCGATCATATGTCTTTTAAATTGACGGAGTAACCAGAAAATATGCACGGCTTTACATTATTGACTGCACGCAGGCTGTAAGAGTTCGCAACCAACAAATGGCAAACACAAATTTGCCACAACACATTTGTGGCAACACAAATGTCAACACAATCGCCTCACACAAACTTATCAAATGATCAAAGAAGTTGGGGTCGCTGTAACCACCAAACAGCAAACGAAATTGCAATGATATTTATAAGTGAGGATGGAGAGCTTCCAAAGACCATAAAAGTATTCTGGACGCTCAGCTTACGGTCAGTGTCTAAATTTTTAGCTATAGTGTATATGTTGGTATTTCAAAAGTTGAGGCTTGAGGAGTTACTTATATTAGAACGATCCAATTAGCAATACTCAAGCACGCATCATATAGTTAAATACCTACATACTTTATCTTTACGTTACCCACTTAAAATTATTTAGTAGAGTAACAGTAATTGTGCTTGTAATTTGAAACCTGTGCAATTAAAATATGAAAATACCAATTCAGTTGATTATCATATCTTTTCCAAATTTAAAGTCGGCAAAAAATTCTGTTTTTATAAAACGGCATTTATCGTACTGTAAAAGTATCCCTCTTAAAAATACGGTAATTAACTTGCTTATAAAAATGTAAACACAACGACACAATAAAAATGAAAATTCTAAGATTGACTTTTATGCCTTCGCCTCCTCAAAATCTTGTAAATCTCGTATTTGGATGATGGAAAATCAACAAGTACCAAAATGGCACTTTAACACCATCACCACCACAATCACCCATACAGTATACGTAAATCGTATATTACATGGATTTTCTCACCACGCACTAATACAAAATAATTTTTCCGAAAATAAAGAGAAAATCATACTTCTATATTTGTGCAATTTTTGGCGCATGCGTTCTCGCCTGTCAAAATATATTTTTCTATTCCGGAGTGAACACAAAGAAAAGCATAATATTAAGAACCGCGCAGAGAAGAAGAAAATCTGGAAATTGGAAATGATAAAGAATCAGAACAAAATCGGAAATTTATTTTGTTCTCACGCGCTTGAACTCGACGAGTTTTTGTGTATATGTGCGCTAGGTGCGAGAAACATTTCCCAGATGGTAAGAAGCGGAAATATCTTTACGTTGTAACAGTATTTACTATATCGGGATAGAGGCCAATAAACTAATTCAAGTATCGATCGTGTGATGTTACAAATGGATAATTTGATTAACACATGCCTAAGATTTAACAATAATATTAGACCGCAAGTGAATATATATCTTAATTGCAAAAATATAAAATTGCGCTAAATCTAGACCGCAAGAGATAATGCAACTTTGAACATATACCGTGTTAATATGATTGAGTTTAGATGTGAAATGTAATTAGAAAATCATTAATAATTAAAATTAATTAATTTTTATGGCTTCTCAAATTAAATTGTACAGTTGCAAGACAGAAAATAAAAACTATGTGTATAAGGAATTGGGAACCTACTAAAAGCAGTGGGTTTCGATCGTGGTTAGAATGGCATAGGTAAAACCAACAAACATTTTAAAAAAGCGTGATCATTGTAATAGAGACGACAGTTCACCTTCCACCAGTAAAAAATCAGTAAAGATCACCAAGAATAAAGTAGCTTGATCAGACAATTAGAAGTAACAGAATTTATCTCAAACCAGTATAGCGATTCAGTGAAATTTATCCGACATAAACTAAACCATACTTTTGACTTTGTTTTACCCCTTCAACTAAAATTTGTTAACTGTCGAGCGAAGGGTTTGAAAAAGCCTACTTTATAGTTTTTACTTTAGAAAAAAAAATTATTCCCAAACATGCACAGAATCACTATAGAGGTGTCGATTGATTTGGCTAACTGAAATATTCAAAAAGTTGCCGTGAGCAAAGCATAACCTTAGCGCATAAGCGAGTAGTTCACTTAGCAAAGTCAAAAACCATTTTACCAGCGATTACAAGCGGATGGTAAACTGGAAAGCACTTAACAATTAAATTGCTATTCCGCTAAAAGAGCCGCTTAGAAAATTTCTTCGGGATAAAGTCAAATATGTCTTGGTTGTTTTCGAAATCTGTTAGAACGTTTTAATAGTAAAAATATCAATAACTAAATTTTCAAATGTTTCAGTTGCGAATGAAAGTAAATCGGATTCCTCCATTCTTGAAAGTTCTACTGTAAACGAGTATGATAATTTGCAAAATCCATCGCCTTTTGTCCGAATTTACTAAAAATTCCAAGCAGCTCAAGTGGTGAAACTCATTGAGTACTTTGACTGTTTTGTAAAGACACTGTTTCGTTGGACCTGGTAAGAGGCAAGTGGATCAAACGATTTCGTGATATCTTCAACCCAGGTGGAACCCGCTAAGCATCTTATCGAAATAGTGGTTAGTGGCAACTACGATCAGGCGGTAGATTCTGATAACAATAACAAATTATACATCAATTTGTAAAAAATTTCGCTACTTTCTTATAGCAATTTAGTTGTGCGATTTAAGAAGGAGATCATGTAAATTTTGAGCTAACACAAAAGGCACGCTAAAATGTTATTTGGTCAGAATCTAGTCCTAAGGAAAATCCTTACTTTCACTCGCCATCAGCCATTGAATTTTATAATATTTAGACAATTCCTATTTTAATTAGAAAATTGATCCAGGACCGTTGACCTAAAAATTTTAAAAGATTATAAAAGAATAATGTATTGGGTGTGTATGTGACTCCGCCCTTTTCCAATAGGTGTCGCTAGTAGTACTGCTTACGTACCCTATAAATGGGCAATACTGGTATTCTATAGTACTTGATGACTGCTGTCAAACGCAGTATGTGATATTTGGTTGAAGTGTACACAACTAGTATTTTTAACTTCTTGAAAATGCCGAATTTTATTCCAAATAAACATCATTTGCAAAAAGTTTTATTAAATTATTTTATTGCTGCAAGTGCAGCAGAAACTTATCGCTTACTTGTGGATATTTATGGTGAACATGCTCCATCGAATACAACGTGCAAAGAATGTTTTCGATGATTTAAATCAAAAAATTTGAAGATGCTGGATTGGAAATCTTATTGGCTGAAGATTCTTCACAAACACAATCAGAATTGGCTGTAAGATTAAATGTTGATTAACTGGTTACAAAACATTTACAAACAATCGGAATGGTTCAAAAGCTAGCAACTGGGTTTCACATGGTTTAAAAGAAAGAGACCTCGCACGTCGAAAAACCATTTGTGAAGTATTGCTTCAAAGACAACAAAGAAAAAGTTGTTGCATCGAATAGTTACTGGAGATGAAAAATGAATTTATTGTGAGAATCACTAATGCAAAAATCTTGAGTGAAGCTTGGTGAAACTGGTCCATTGCAACCAAAGCGACATATTCATTACAATACGGTTAAGCTCTGTATCTGGTGGGATCAGGAAGGTGTGGTATATTATGAACTACTGGAATCAGGTGGAACTATTAAAGGCTATGTCTACCAATGACAAGTAATATGTTTGAAGCTATAGAGTAAAAACGGCCAGACTGGGTGAATAGACACAACAAATTAATTTTTGAGCATGACAATGCAAAACCACATCTTGCAAACGTTGTGAAAAATTATTTAAAAGTACAGAACTGGGAAGTTCCACTCCATCCGCCGTATTCACCAGTTTCTTTCTGAACTGCAGTTCAGTTCTTGCACAGAGAAGCTCGAAAATTGGCTTATTGATTGAATCGAAATATCGGGGGAAAGTTGTAGCTGCAGATGAAGCATACTTTCATTAAATAATTCTTTCATTTTCTAAACAAACAAATGTGTTTTATTTTAATAAATAAGGGCGGAGTCATATTCGCGCATTCAATACATCGAGTGGAAGCAGTCAAGATGCTAATGAAATTTATCCAAACTAATACAAAAATTACAGTCAGCCCATTACTATCGATTTCTGATATTTTAAAATCGTCCTTCAGCATTTGGCTGCAAAGAGATTCATTTAATTTATTAGAGACACTCATTTTTGTTAAATGCTTAGAAAATAGTTAAAATGACTTTGGAATGTACTTAACCCCAATTAAAAAATCACATTTTTGAATTTCATGGGAATCGTAATTCTGGGAAAATTTAAATATTTGTGGAAATTTCGTAATATGAATTCGCCAGATTATTAAATTTTACCAATACTATTACAATAATTTTAAGGTTCTTGTACGTTTTAGATTCGTTTGGATAATTTTCATTCATTTCATTCATAAGTCGAGACAGAACTTGGATAGCATTCTGGAATTAAAGATCTGGAAAAAATGTTCCAAGTACAATTTGACGCATATTATAGTGCCGCAGATTCTAATATACGCTTCTATGGGCAACGGGCATCGCTTCTTTGCCTGAACGCAAAATTTACAAAAATTGTGTATTCCAAAATAATAAACGAGTAACGATCAGTAAAATCTCAAATTAAAAATTATTGTAATTGCCTCACTTTGGAATAATAAATCCCAAGGCACACAAACTACCGGTCCCAAATTCCTGCATTTGTATGAGTATATGGTTATAAATAAACAAGACCCAAATAATATAAAATTCAATGAAACAACAACGATTCGGATATATGGAAGAATTACGGAGTACGTCTTTTATCAACATAGCGTTAAATATGTTCTGAAAACGATGCTGGAAAGCTGGTGTTTCAACGATCCATATGCTTCACGCAGCTGGCATTAAATTTCGTAAGTTCTTCTCAAATTCTAATATTTAGTTAACTCTTGTTCCAAAATCTGATCCATAAATGATGGATCACTCTTATGATATAGTACAGGCCATCAAAACATTGGGCTTGATTTGGATCCTGTAGTCAACAAACTCTGTGTCCCGAAACAAAAACTAAATACACAAAACGAATCGTGCTGTCTCTCATGGCGTGGATACCTCGATTGGAATGACCCGTTACTTGAACCATATCAACAATTCCGTCAAGAATATACTATCACAACTTCCACCTGTCTAAGACGTTCGGATCAACAGAAGCTTTTCGACGACCAGCAGTTTAGTTATGGAACTCCTTGGTTTCGCCGACGCCACTAAACTAGCATCCCGCGCAGTTCTATACGTACGATGCATTATCCACGATATATCCGAACTAGGCTGCTCTACAGTAACAACAAAGTGGCACCGTCAAATCCACTATAGCACTAAGTTTGATACGGACACCGTCAAACCAACTGAAAACGTTTATGGGCAATTGAGTAGCCGGAATTCAAAATCTGGGGGTTCCAGCTAAGTGGTTACACTTTCCAACAGAACACAACTCAGCTGAGTTTCGTAGACAGGGCCGACTTTCCTGATCGAACCATCAGAGATCAATTTAAATTCAAGACTTCGATACTGAAAATTTGATTGATTTTTTGAATAAATTTGTAAATTTGGATTTAGTCACTTAATTAAAAATTGACTTCAAGCGACTTCAAAAGCTGGTTAACGTGGTCGCTTGGAGAGACGCTTCGTGAAGAATTCACGATTCACAGACTGTTTAATGAAAAACAATTGAAAATGCATCACTATACCTGTGAGAAGAGAAGCGGCGTTAAAAATTGATTAACGCTGTGTTATTCCAGTTGGTGGATCATTCTCGAAGGGTCATGTGTCATACAATACCAAGCATCAACTGAGTTTACTGAGAAACAACTATGTGACCGATTTAATCTTTCGATGCTACCATCAAATTAATTTCCATTTTCGAGCTCAATCGTTATTGATCAAGTTCTTCAGCAAATTTTGACCAATCCAAGGAAAATGAATAGTTAAGTTCTTCATAGTAAAGTTGTGAAATTTGTAATAGGCCCTTATGAATAGAAATTCGGGTTTCAACTTAATTGAAACTCGATTTATTACTAAGGGGCAGGATTTCAATATATTGTACAAAATCGAGTTTGAAATGTAAAATCAGTAAACATTTATTTACCTCCATTTACAGTTTTTTTCATTCATTTATTAAATCAAAATCTTAAACAACGAATCTGTTGTATATCATTCACCGATAAACCAGAAACGATATGTGTGAAGTGAAAGCGAATTTTAATTGTAAATATATTTTATTAATAATGGAATTTTTGAGTTTCTAGTTCATCCATTTTCAAAATCTGTAGACAAATGTAATCACATAGAAGAGTATAAAAGCAGTATGCGTTAGAAAAATATATTTGTAAATTCACTTGATGGGCACAGGCGCCCGCAGGTTTTTTTTCAGTCAGGGATGAATCGAAATTTTGCATAATACCAAATTTTATATTTTCTCCTTCTCTCTCTTTGGTCTTAACAATAGTACCATGAATTAATCTGGAAGGTTTCTAACGGCCGTAATTCTGAAATTTCTTTGAAAACTGATTCATTAGAAGCCGGGAGGTTTATTTTATTGAGAAAACTTTGATTAAGAATATTAAAATAAAGTTATTTGACACCAAGGCATTCCCCGTGCGCCTCTGTTGTTGTGAGAAAATGAAAATTAAATATACAGACATAAATGAATAGCTTTGGTTGTCACCTGAAAACACGATATTCTTCACTTACCCGAATAAGGTCAAAATTAACATATTCAAAATCCATTCATAAACATCATCGGATACATAATACTAACACTAAAATTTTACGATAATTCGGTATTTCCTATACATGCGTATGTATTCCACATTTATGCTAAACATATTATGCTATCAACAAATCCAACACATAAATATTGACATAAAGGATATTTACAGAATGCATAAATTGACAAAAAGAGTAAACAAGACATTATTGTAGTGTAGATACGAGTAAATGAATGAAAACGTGCCCGCTCATTCATCCCCCGTTTTATATACGCGTTTGACGACAATTGACATAATAAATTTCAATTTTATTGTTCTCGTCTTAAAGATACATAAAAAATGCATTTCAACATTTTAAGATAAAATCGTTCGAATATTATATCTGGGATGTCTGTCGGTGGTTACACAATATTCATTCATTCATTCGTTTTGGGGTGAATTTATAGTACGAGAATATACCAGCTTTGGTTGTATTGTAGAGGTCTTTATGCCGCAGAGCACAAAGCGTTAATGGTTGGCGGAATAAAATTACCATTATTTTCCATTATGTGGGATCATGATACGAGTATATTCAAAATGATTTTCTTTAATAAGAATATAGAACATTTTCACTGTGGTTTGGAAATATTTGAATTTATACGTCAAAATGTTAAATCGGTTGCTCGCATTAAACGTTGGGTTTACAAAAACCCGTATCTAAACGCGTAAATGTGTTTAAATTGTCAGCGCTCTTGTTATTACAATAGTTTACGTCTAAAACATTAATTACAGGTACTGTTTGTTCCGAGGGTACCGCAAGTAATACGCCATGATTATAAATATTCAGTTCATTGGTTTTCGTTTTCCCTATATGTGCTGCCAAAACTGTGGTGCTGACTGCTTTGTATTCCAAATCGTTAACGTTTAAATCAAATTTTGAAAGTTTAGGTCATGTTTGTTCATCTTCTATCAGAAGCCGAGTTCCATACCACCACAAATCCAGTTTAATCCATGCAATTGGTATTAATCTTCTTGAAATGGTCTCTCGCGAAATGAGCACTGCTGCATTCTTAAAATACGATTCGAAACAAATTCTTTGTATAGCATAGGACTGGAATTTATTCGATGTAATGTTGCTTGATAATCCGCTCAATAATACGTTACATTCATTTTATTCATTCTCGTTTCATCCATCAGTTCCCTGTAACAACGCCACGCACAGGTCTACACGATTTAAGGTTAGATGTTTATTTAGTGGGGCCACTCTAGATCGAGCATTTAACAAATAAGTGTGGTTCCTGCCGTGGAGGCATCACCAAATCCATGCAATTAAATATTGATGGCACCAATGGATAGCTTAACACATCGAAGTGTTTCAAGAATTCCAACGGCAGCGGGTTGTCCCAACCATAGTATCTTGTATGGATCAAATTTTTTGCATATGCAGCAAGGGACTAAAAATTGTTGTTATCCCTGCAAGAACATTACGTTTAGTTATTTGTGACAATTAATTAAACTTACCCTTTCGGATTCCGAACGAATTGAATCCGCGGTTGAATTTTACTTTCCGCTAGTCACCAATAGCGACTGCAACTCTGTTTGGTGACTCGTTGTCTACAAAAAAATATCTGCAATATTACACTTGCAGCAACTCCATTTGAGACGGTGTGAAGTCTGTATGTTTTCAGTTGCTTCGTTCAGTTGCTGTAGGTCACGAACTCCTTGTGAACCATAATCTGACGATACATTTCCGTCACATTAGCCTATTGCTTTCTAATCTAAAACGCAGCAAAATGAACGACAATTTTTCTTGAATCATTAGCCCAGAGAGAATCGATTAAAGAAATACTTGTACTTTTATCTTTTAATAAAGGGTGATGTGGTAAATAGTATTCCGGGAAATTGCTTTGTCTATTATGATTAAGAAACGCCATATGGCTGTACGGATAACTGTACGTTGGTAACGGATTCGTGATTTGTAGTAATACTAGAAAATCGATTGTTGCGGATTAATTCGATAATCTCGATTTTACGATTTGCAGCTTTTCTATAGATTTTCGAATGAACTTCGAGGAGTGTCTCGTTGGAGATTGCGATACTGCGATTGGATTAATTAAATCCAATGAACTAAATGGCTGAGCCACGTTCAAAGATCCCCATCCAAACGTATAATAAGAAAAGGAGAAAGACCTAAACTACGCCGGCGTAACAACGTCGAACAAAATCTACGAGAAATAGGATGTCGAAACTGGAGAAAGCGAGCGATGACCGATGAACCGAGACAGTTGGAGGACAACCGCGCAGCCAATAAAATCCCTTCATGGGTATGTGAAAGATAGAGAGAAAGAAAGAAAGAGAAAGCGCGCAATAATAAATTATTGTGGCTTTTGAAAGACGATAAATTACTCGTGTGTTTACAGTTGCAGTCTGTAACGATACAGACAATCCACAGAAAACGACATACATTACATTTAAGTACATACACATGCATCAAATACAATTAAAGTGAAAGAAATCATAATTGCATCAATAATTGAACCCCCATCATCTATATTAGGTCTGTGTTGCTACTCGTATATTACGCCATTACGCTGTAAAAGCCACATCGGAAGTCATAAAAATATAATTTTAAGAATCTTTCAACAGCAATTACGCTAACCAAAGAAATAAATAAATAATTCATAAATCAATTACATTCAATTTCTTTTCAATTTACGATGATCATGATGTCTTATATCATGTACATACAGCAAACAATACAGAAAAAATCTCCTCCCCGCACACGCCCCACCACTTTCAACAATTCGACTTTGTTGTAAACATTTAGTCAGTGTATTATTTATACACCACTCTACAATATTCTCTGAGTGCTACAAAGAAAATGTACAAGAAATTAAATTAAAGAATTTCCGGTTTATTATTAAGAAGAAAAAATTATTTTCCATTTAACAGAACAACCAACAACAGTAAATAATTAAATTCTATCATTTTAATAATAAAACATTGCACATATTTTGTGTTGTTGTTGTATTTTCACAAAAAATGTATTTCTGTAGTTCAACATTTGTACTCTATACAAGAGCACATTTGTACTTATGAAATGAAAAAATGACATTGTTGAAGAACAAAGTGGTAATTATTGCTGTACTTATGTACTAAGATTTTAGAATTCCTTTGCTTTCGACGTATTTCGTGAAGATATACTAGCGAATTTATTAAAACTTCTTGAGACAACACGGCTCTAGAATGGCTCTAGAATTTTTTTTCATCAAAAACTGCATTCTTCTCCTGTTTCTTCAGTTGCGCCTGTATTTGAAATGCTTGGCTATGTTATTTTATGGTTCCCATTTCAATCCAAATTCCAATAGATAGTTGGCTAATAATACTAAAATAAATTTATAGTCGCCTCTTCGTCTATAATCATTTTAATTTTGCCCCGTACACAATTTACAACACAAAGCTGTCTGCTTTGCTTTTACATCTTAAGTGTCTTTCTTTGATAAATTTGCAAAAGCAATGTCTCATATCATTCCAATCAGAGGTTTTATTCCAACTTTTTGTATGAATAGGAATACAATTATTCTAGCTAGTTATCGTGGTCACCACCAGAGACACTTTTTGGAAAAATTATAATTTTATGGGTTGGCAATAAATCAAATTTTTTACTCTTATGCACAAATAACCAAATGAAATAAATTAAAAAATAATCGAACAATTTTTGTAATTCACTATATTTTCATTCATATTATATAAAACATTGAAATTTGTTTTACTATTTAACAACTTTTTAAACTGAGCTCAATAATAAAGGAGAATTATTAATTTTAATCAAAATATTGATGAAATGTTGGCGTCATCCACCTAATGTTTGCTTAATGGTAATATTTGCCTTTAACATAACTTTTGTGCCTAGGAAAACCACAAGCTCGCGTGGCAATCCTTTCGTCTTTTTAATGTCATTTAATGATGAGATAGTCTTCTCTAAGTTCACATTCTCCAGATTTTGTGTCAAATCAACAATTTGATCTTGAGCTCGAATTCGGTAAATAAGAGCCTCCTGGAATCCATAGTCCTCTAGAATTGCCTGGTTGTGTGCATTTATTTGCGATTCTGTCGGGAAGATTCGAATTGGTCTATCTATAGCAAACTCTCCTGTAGCTGTTGTGCTAACTTTACTCATAAGCAGCACAAAGTGCTCGGCTCACTAGTAGCGCCGCCGCCCTCTGTAACAGGGTAAGTAGAATGCTTGCTCCGCTATTCGAGGTCTCGGGTTCGATTCCCGGTGTTGACCAGACAAGAAAAATGACTGGATGTGTTTTAAGTAATAGGCTCTTCTTCATGAATATTTTTCTTTCTTTGTTCTCACCAATTCAAAGTCCATTCAATAGTTCGGCAAAGTGTAAGTCTTCACAGATACGTAAACGGAACGAATCGTTGTGATTGATTGAAAACCTGATCTCCTTTTACTGGTGGCAGTTGCATCAAGTCACGTGAAACACATTCATGTCTCAATGTAGTGTCCATGATACATAACAGTCACGGTAAACAAATGATAGGTGCATGCATTGTTTTCGAGCATTAATCGTCACTGAAAATTTGAACTCTCTAGCTAGCCAGAAAGTGGTTTAGATATCGACTGTAAGATTCCGACAGGACACTATCTATTTTTTTTTAATCTAGCTTTCTTTGAGTTTTCTGTTTGTCTTTGAAATATTTAGTTAGCTGGAACAAAATTTGTTCTGTTCTGTTATAAAAGTCATTTTTGACAAGTTAAATGTCAATCTTGGCTTTTTTCACAAAGCCTATACTCCGATACTATTTTAAAACCAAATGAGATGACAAAAAAAATTATAGGGTGTATAAACGAAAGACATCAATCCCTACATAAAACGAAAAAACGACGAACCTCTTATTATGCACGTAATAGTAAAGAATTTTATTCAAAATGACGTCAAATACTACTCATAGCGTGCTATAAATGATTGGTAAATGCATTATCGTCGGGCACTGAGCTCCTTAAAGCTTGAGCTCTCTAGCTAGTGAGGGAGTGGTTTAAATTTCAATTGCAAAGTTCTACCACAGACAGACAAAGAGAGTTATACAAAAGTTTGTAAAAATGCAACTCCGACGATCATTTAAACTGAAAAATAAGAAATATTTACGTCGAAAACTTTATGTTTTTCATAATTATTAGTTATGACATAAAATAAAATCGTACGCTTTGCTTGCTTTTATATAATATAAAAATTGTATGCCAACCGATAAAAAGTAAAAAAATTCGTTTGAATCTGACTGACCAATTATTTTCGTTTTCGAATAGGAATAATATTTCCCAAAGTACGACCATGCTATCATGATTTTTAGAGAATCAAGGTGCTGTAAATGAAAAAAGTACTTCCGGAGTTTTTCGTCAAATAATTGCACTTTTTTGTCTCCTCACATTTGCGTTTCATTATTTGTTGTTCTTGTTATTCGTTAATTTAAACCGAGTGCTGTAGATGATCGATTGTTTACGTCTCCAGTATGACGACCTGCGCTGTCTTATTTATTTTTGTTTACTTGCAAATGTATTTGACGGAACTTCCAACAGTGGAGATTTCGATTAAAATACTGGTATTGGATATGATCTTTACCGCAAATGCGCCCTGTTCCGGAGACCGGCCATTGCATTTTGAATAGCCATGTCCGTCAGTTTGGGTCTCGTTTAAAAGCACTTGCGGATAATGCTGATGAATCTCAGTTTGTTCAAATGCGGCAGTTTTCGCTGTAGTCAATTGAATACATCTGACGACAGCACGAATATTCAATTTTTGATGAATCTATTTTTGCCACTTATAGCTCTTTCTTTCATTGGATCATAATGAATCACTGGAAGTTCGAAATAACAATTAGTTCGAATCGCAATTGAAAATGTTTACGTTATTCTATGTTTCGGTTTAAATTCTAACTAATGCCCCTTTGGTAACATCGTCACGTCATTCTCCGTTTCAAAATGCACTCATTCCTCTTGCCTTATAGTTATTCGTATTTCTTCTTTTGTTTCGTTTCTCGACAATTACATATTTCTTTCCTCCCTCGAAACAGCTTCAAAGCGTTAATAAGGATCGTAGGGAATTTGCCTTATAATATAATTAAACGTTTACGTCTCAATTATTTATTTTAAACTGTTACAAAATTGATGAAAGACCTATAAACAAATTTCTCAAAAATCGCAGTTCTTACATGCACTTCAAAACTACTCTTTCCCAACTGGTACAAAAATTGATCCGAACAGCACATCCTAAACGAATTTGCTCGAGATTGGGCCTCAACGCTATGGATTTCTGTTTCTAAAAAACTCTCCTCACTTAATAGAAATTGTGCTAATCGATATTTCTAGTCAACTAGACATTTTTCTGGAGGCCACGTATAGCAGAGAAAGATAATACGACAACAAAAGAAAATAGTAAAATGGAAGAAATACAAGATCACCCTCTATCCCTGTATGCCAGTATGCCTCAACCAGCAGCAGCATGAGACTTACAATAACCCTGAAATCTGGCTAGCATTCAATGAACTTATCTGAACAATAAACCTGATAATATAATCTCGTTGAGGTGGCCAAATCCCTACATGGAATATAGCACCAGCGAAATAAAATTTAAAAATTCTCTCAAAACCAGAACTCATCATTGCAATCGATACGTGGCACTCGAAACCCCTATTTCCCAAATTTTCATTAAATAATAAAAAATTGGTAAAAATTTAAAAATCGAATCCTGGGCCTGCCATAGTTGGCCTCGTAAAATAATTTTCTTGAAATCAGATTCCGCCGTAACCGATTCTTGTTATTGAAATTCCTATTGATTCCTGTTATTGCAGAACGCCCTTTAATCAATTTTCATCAAAGCTGTATAAGGTAAAAAAAACTTAAAAGGATGCTGGACCCCACCGGAGGACCTTCGTCAGTAAAATAAGGAATCATGAAAATTTGTCGCTGATGTCCGACAACGTGGTTTTCGAAGAGGTGTATGTCTACCGACCTGACAACCCAGTCGGATTAACTGGCTCGGATGACACATTATACTAAAGCGTTTTCCAAAAATTAGAGTTCCAGTCTAATTTCGTGAAAACTGGCTACCTTCTAGTTAGTAATACAAATAGGAGCTTTATTATTTTAGAAATTATGACAAAAATTGATTACTAACAAAATTTAAAATCAAATTTGTTTCAAAATTAGTTCAGATTTTGAGGAAAAACTAATTTACCACCGAAATTCGACCTCTCTAAATTGTGCCACATATTTTTCAAAATTGAGTTTTGATCAAAAATTGGAGGGGTGAATAAGTTATGACCAACAGCCGACTCTCTTTTACTTCAAATGTACATAGATCACGAATACACCATATTTTGGAAGCTTACTAGAATTTTGGTTAAAACTGTCTTGAATAATCAAAACTCATTATTCCCGCAAAAATTTCAAAAAACCAATAAATTCAACCCTAGTTGAAAAATTTAATTCGAGTTAATCGTCAAGCATTCTTCAAATTTATTAGAATCTTCTAATAAATCATTAGATTATAATCTTCTTCTTCCTTTTGTAAATTTCATACTTTTCAACTTTATTGCAAAAACATAAAAGCTTCTACGGTAGTTTTAATTTCCGGTACATTGATTAAGGTTTCCACCACATTTCGCAAGGATCTCCCAATTTATGGAAAAACTTTAGTATGAAGTTTTTTTAACAGTTTGCTAATCCGTTTGCTCTGTAGAGAGACAGACACTATTCAGGTGTTTTTTAAGATTTCTATGATGGTTCTGGAAAACATTCATTTCCAACTAACCTAACGGAACTCAGTTTGTATACTGAAAATTAGATTTCAATATGAGTTTCAAACGTTATTCTGTAGGTGGGCGAATTTCATTGAAAATTTACCAAACAAGGCTAAATCGAAATTTGAGTTGAAACTCTGTTATACATTGAAAAGGCAATTTCAACATGAGTTCCGGATTCGGTTTGAATAAATTTATAGATTGAATGAAACAGATTTTGAGAACATACACAAGATTAAACACAGGGAAAATATATTTTTTATTGTAAAAAAATAATTAAATAGTCGAATCAAAAAATTTTTTCAACCCGTCTTTGCTGGGGCAAAAGTTAAAAAGATGGTTAATTTTGTTAAAACACGTTCACGGGTTCAAGGTACCCATAATTTGTCCTATATTTATTCCAATAGACTTAAGTAACTTCGGTGAATCGATTTCATCAAGTTCAACACATGAACACTTCAAAAGCTCCTTTCTTTTTTCTAGGGTTGTCAGATTGTAGGTTCTACACCAAGTGGGATATGGCGATAGGTTTTTCAGGTTAACGTGATACGGTAAGTCTTTGTCGTGTTTTCAGCCTTCCTTCCAAGACAAGTAACGTACAAACTTCTTTTGGAGACTCTCTATGATACGAATATGTTCATTGTGGAAAGGACACCAGATATTAATAACAAACTCATGTTGGGATCTGACGTATGCAAAGTACATTATCTTTATTGTGTCAATATCTTTAATATCCCCAGTCCATCGTTTAATAAAGCCAAATATAGAGTTAGCTCTAGCAATGCACTGCTCGATGCAATTAGAGAAGCTCATATTTGCAACGAAAGTAACCCCTAAATTCATATACTCTTTGTAAATTGGTACCATTTATATGGTACTGCTGGACAACAGGGTTAGTTTTTCGATGAAAAGATATGGTCTTACACTTATTTATGTTGGGACTGAGCAGATTGGGATCCCACCGTTGACGTTCTCCACGATTTTAAAGATTTTAGGGTCATCTGCAAGCATTAGGATCTTTGAATAATGAATTACATCGGTGTTTCCGTGAATGAAAATGGTGCAGATCCAAGGACCAATATTGGAGCCTTGAAGCTCGCCGGAAGTGGCTGAGATTAATTCAGACCTTTTGTTCCCCATTTCGATTCCCCATTTCGGTTGCTTAAGTATAATTTAAACCAGGCTACAAACGGACTGCAGAACCCAAATTTGTTCAACCATTTTCGGATTTTATATTGATTTATGGAGTCAAAGGGATTAGCAAAGTCTGTGTTAACCACATCAGCTTGCTTGTGATTTTCTATTTCTTTTATCGTGCTGCTGGTGAAACTAGGCTTGTATGATAAAGTGGCCCATTTAAATATGAGTTACCCTTTTTTAACAGTTTGCGATAAAATTAGTTGTTTATACAACGCTAAAACGATACAAGAGAGTCAAGCATAGAAAACGATAATCTCGATAAATATAATATTCTTGACTCTCACTGAGAATGACCTCCACCTTTTTTAATGGCCTTTCTCTCGTATTGAAAAAAAATTAATAAAAATCTTTCAATATTTTCCATAATTAATTAATATATTTTATTTAATTGTTTTTTTTTTTCAATATTATTTATATTTTGTAATTATAATGAAACAAAAAGAATTTTTTTTTATATTTAAAGCGATTACTTAAAAATAATTTTTTTATTAAAATGTGTTACAAAGGTTATTTAAAAATTTTATTTACATTTTGCATTTAAAAAATTATTGTATTTGTTTATATTTTTGTGTAAATTTCTAATGGCTGACGAAAATGAAAATTTATTTAGCACCACTAAAATAATGCTTTATAGTTTCAAATTATTTATTATACAAATTAAACATCTTAATATTATTTTATGTATATGGATCGGCAAAATTTTTTTGCAAATTATAATTTTAAATATTTTGTATATATATAATACTTCCTATCTACTTACTGATTTATGATATTTTTTTAAAAAATTACTAAAAAAATTTTATGGCGTACAAAAATTACAAAATTGGTCTGCTATTGGCGCATATAAGAAATAAGTCGTTAAAAAATTCTTTTAAAAAATATTTGTTAGTTTTATAAAATTTTATTGATTTGATGATTTGTTTATATTATTTTATGCGCTCTTATGTCGCAAGACTACTAAATCTTTCTGTAGTAACGTGCGATAAAAATTACTTTGCACAAAATACGAGTACGTGCGTACAGATATCAGCACCTAATTATATTTGTTTGATTTATTCCCGGCTACAATTTTTTTGATTTGCCTGATATCTATGAATATAAAAGGATATAAAAATATTCTTAATTAAGATTATGTGTTTTACTTAGATTTGAAATTTTTATGCTTCTTATAAAATATATTCGGTAAAAAACTTGTTTGGTTTATTTCACTATAAAATTTAAATATCTCTAATCCTATATTTTGAACTTCTATTTTATCAAAAAATGTGTTTACAAAAAATGAATTTATTGTACTTTATTTTTTAAATTACTTACTAATCTCTAACAAATTAATTTAGATTTTTTTTTTCGACGACAAGAATTTAACATTAATAGTTTTAAACACATCTAACAGTTTAGCAATAAAGTAATAATATTAATTTTTTAATATGCGTACAAGTATTAGCAAATTTTACGGATGATTTTAACGGTCAACAATTTTTGGCGGGGAATCTGTAGTGTCGATTAAATTTAAGAATGTGTGAATACCGTTCGGTATTTAAAAATACAATTCTGAAGGGTGCATATAATATCTCAGAAAATCCTTAATCTAGGGGCGGAATCATGAATTCAAATTCTATATGGAAAAGTTACAACAATTCTACGGTTTTTTTGCTGTAGTTTGAAATTCGTTCGATTGCTAAAAAGCTAACGAGAATGATTTCGTATATTTATGGCTTCGAATTTTCATTTTTTCTGAAACAATGGAATAAAACCGGCAAAACTGTTGTTGTTTCCCATCTATGAAATTCCACTACTGTTTAAAATTTCCGTGTGGCGTTCATGTTTCCGTCTCAGGGTTCTGGTTTCTTTTTGTTTCTTGTTATGTCTCGGTTATGCATCATTTGAATTTAATTAAACCAACTGATGAGTCGAATTGATCACTAGCTCTAACATAAGTCGTTCCGATAAATAGACCAAGTAACAGATTTTTTTTTTAAATTATCACTCGAACAAAAGGAAAACACTTCGATGTGTGAAAATTTTTCGATGTGTGTGTTAATTAAAGTTTTGCAAAGCGTAAGCTAAATTTGTATATAGAGTTGAACATCAGAAATGTTGATGATATTTGTGTTACTATTAATTAATTAATGCACTATTGTTTTGTGGGCTATGACAAGAATCATGATATGATAAAATTTCTTTTATAAAATAGAAGTCAATTAGATTGCCTTTCATTAGCCTTGCAGAATTCATGCTTTATAAATAATAAGGTAATTATCCACGGAAGTAAAATACTTAACAAATAACAAAACATGTATGTGGTTGCATGACGTACAAAATAGCATACATTTAGGCAAAAATTGTTAAATAAAACAACAGTTCGACGTAGAATATGGCATACATTTTGGCCTGATTTGTTGCATGTAACTAATGATGCAGGAACAAACAAAATAATTTATATTTAGTGACAACACATTAGAAATAACTCAGCTATGAGAGTTTGCTGGCGCTTAAGACTCAATGTGGTAGATAAAATCTTTTATTAATATTTTGCTAATATTGATCAAAGTTAACATGATGTTATTGACTTTTAGCATAAATATTTGGCAAGAAAATGGTTTCTGAAAAAGATTTGTGTACTTTATGCTGAAAGTACCAAGTAAGTGATCGATCGATCCTAGGGTTGGCCATATAAATAACGGCCATTATTTCTAACGATAGTTACACAAAGCTTCAACAAACAATTATGTTCTAAAAAAATCAAAATACCGCAAAATAGATAGTGGTTTTTAGATGGTTTTGATGTGTACTTTATGCTAAAAGTGCCAAGTGATCGATCCTAGGGGTTGGCCATATAAATAATAGGCATTATTTGGAACGATTATTGCAAAAAGCAGAAGTTCTAAAAAACAAAATAAAACTATATATACAGTGGTTTCTGGAAAGCTCTCGATATGTACTTTATGATAAAAGGGCCAAGTATTACCCAAGTAGTATCCCTTAACCAAGGGGTCGGCTATATAAACAAGAGGTTTTATTTGGAACGATTATTGCTCAAAGCTTCAACGAAAAATTTTGTTCTAAAAAAATCAAAAAACATTTATATATACAGTAGTTTCTGGAAAGGTCTAGATATGTGTTTTATGCTGAAACTGTCAAGTGATTCTAGAATCGGTCGCCTTTTAAATAATCGGCATTATTTGGAACGATTGTTGCACAAAGCTTCAACGAGGAACTTTGTTCTAAAACAATCACAAGTCCACAATATAGACATTAATTTCTGGAAAGGTATTGTTACTATGTTGTTTAGAGAAATAAAATATTAAAGAACTGTGTTGAGTTCAGCTTTATTTTTTTTATTCCAATACCTTAATAAAGTCACATATCAGAAATGATTTTGAAAACTTACAACACTTACTTTTGAAAATACAAAGCGTATGTGCCTATGGAAATGGTAATATAATTAATTAGATTTCAGTTTTAATTTTTTTAAATTGTGCTATAAACTTTAATTTGTATAAGTTAGACAAATTTATTTTGCACTGAGTAGGCCAGTCAGAGCATGATTAGCTAATTATTTCGTCAACTCGTCCGTCCCAGAAATAAGGGTGGACTATAACTCGCTACGCAATATCCTTAAACGTAGGCTATTTTGAGTTCGCACCAGAAAAACGAATCTTGGTTCCTATATAAATTTAATCTAGAATTTCTGGTGGTAAGCGATTGTTCGGGTAGAAACAGAATTGGTTAGTTGTACCGGCCACGTCTATTGGTAAATCATTCCGGACTAGAACACCCATTTTAACTGACTTGCTGCAAGATATCCAATGGGTGGTTCACAGACACAAAGATGGTTTCGCACAATGCAACAAAAATAAAATAAATCCATTCAATTTTGCTTTGATGGTAGAATACACTTGATTGACGAGAAAATTGGAATCGCATAATCCGTTTTTGAAATATCATCGGTACAGATCCATCCATTTTTTGCATTTCTCGGATCAGCGACGTTCAAAACTTCGAAAAAAATGGTTCTGAGCCAGAGTTATTTTCATCATTTTCATCAATATTTCAATAACCTGGTCTTACAGATCGAAGTTAATAGTAAAATAAGCAATTTACATCCATTTTTAGTTCGGCAAGTTGTTATTAGTGTTAAATAATTCTCAAGCATTAGCATCCTGGTAAATAACAAACAATATGATACGGCATCAGAGCCAATTTCACAAAAGCTAGCAAAATAATAAACATCCAAATTCATTTAAAATCTGAAAAACTGCCAGATTTGTATGCTAAATAAGAAATCAGATTAAAGTTCAAAGCAACTCCAATTACCGAGCCCGCTTCAATTAAAGGCTAATTTAATAAGATAAAGAAAGTTGTGCCAGATTACGTTATTGAGTTAATTGACAATTAACTCTGTCGATATCTATTCCGACTAATCAAACATACGATGGGTATTCCACGGGTTTTTTTTTTAATTGCGTAAAGTAAGATAAATTTCTCAGTATCTGGAAAAGGGATATTGAAAGATACTCGATCAGGTAGTTGCATAAATTACAACAACAAGAAAGGGATGTGAGACTTGTCATTGATGACTCATTCGAATCAACCCAGTGAACTATGGGCCTGGCGTTGTAGGTACGCTCCCTGGATATTGCATCTGTCAATGTCGCAGCCGTAATTCATTAGAAACTCTGATACTATACGTGTGTTTGACACATGATAAGGGTCTCTCATTCCAGCCATTCCAGCTGAGGGTTTGCGTTTGACTGATAAACTATATGAAAAAATAATATTCCAACCCAAATGAGTTTGGACCCGACAAAGTTTGAATCATCATCACTTCAGCGAAATAAGATGGTTGGAACAGGGTGACTTCGCTCGTGTCCACTTGAAATTTAGTAATATTACAATCATCCATTGCTACGCTTTCACTGATGATGACACGAACGGTATATTTTATAGTCATTACTGATTATCAAAGCTATACTTGGAGACAAATTGATGAAAGGAAGCAGCTTAAAATTGAACTGAATGAAATTATGTGTCGCCGAAAAAGCATCTGCTATCAAAAATAATATTTCGGTCCCTAAAAGCTCGCAGTAGACGCAATCTACCTACAAATAAAATACAATTCATCGGTTTTAGATAATTCTTTGAGGACTAGATCGGATTCACTCCATTTGATCGTTATCGTCCCAAGCGGCACATTTCTACTGCTCCCACTGATCCTGAGGCCATTGTACCACTATCGAAAATTCAAAAACTAGAAAGTATGCGGTTGTGACAACTTAGCTCTCTATATACAGGGTTAAATGGTGTAGCTGGGAAATATTTTTCCCAGTAGGCCAGAAAAATACAATTTTTCCGGAACGCCAGAATAGTACTACTGGAAAGAGTATATCATCATTACGATTTCCAAATAGGAAACCTTAATGATTGTAAGAAAGTGATGGGGGTTTAATTTTTCTTAACGTATTCCGAAAAGTAATGGTGCTGAGATGTAAGCAAGCTGGATTAACACCGAATCGTTGATCAATCGATATGACTTTTGAAGATAACTTTTAGTGCGATCACAATAGGAGTTCCACAAGGGTCTGTCTTATTATCACCCCTTATTAGGTTGTTATCGCCAGCTTACCGTAACTCAAAGGCTCAGCTAATTAGACTACGATGATGATACCTATTTCATGTCACACACATTTTTCGGCATGGAAGAAGAACTAAAAAGGATGACTGACTCTAAAACGCACGCAAAACTAAATTGGGCGAATTGGCACAAAAAAATACAGTAAGTGAGCATGGATAACGTGAATATCGAAGAAGTATAATATTTATGTTCTGAGGTAATATATTACAACAAACGGTGGATTTGAGGAGGACATATTAACCAGCGTTAACAAACCCCTTCAGGCAAATCAGTTATCCTGTATCTGTATAGGAGCGCAGCGAGGCGTGGAGTGTTAGTAGAACGGACAGTAACTTGCAACGTTACTATACGTTATCATTGAGTTACAAGGGTCGGAGAGGTTTTTGGTCCAGATAGCTCATGATAGGCATTGACGACCTTTACTCTTGCTTAGTACTTCCATTATGCATGCATTTAGCCCGCAAAAAAATCATCCGCAAAGCATTTCCAAAATAATCGATATAACAATAATAAAATGAAAAACAAAAACAAAAAAAACAAGATCAACATAATTATATAAATTAATATAATTTTCATAATTAAATATTATGTAACATAATTATAAATAAAATTAAATATATTAATAATAGCAATAAACATAATTCGACACATTTAATATAATTATATTAGACTAACATAACGTCTTCAAGAAATTATAATTATTATCTCTTTCTTAATTAAATTAAATTTTTAAATAATTCTAATAAATAAGAGAACGAATTTCGTTTTTTGCAAAATACAATTTGTACAAGCTTTGTATAAAAAAGCAAATAATAAAATATCAATTACGAACTAAAACAGTAATAGTATTTTGGCACAATATCAATGTTCGGTGTATACAGCATGGGTGCGTTCGAATCAACATGTATCCAGATATAGTTTATAATAAAGTTTAAAAAAAATTAAAATCTAATCCTAGATATATTTGAGCGCCCGTGGATTACATGTACGCCGGTTTCATTTTATATGCCCGCTTCCATATCTCGCACAGACACACGGTACTATGAAATCGATAGAATATTGCGAGGGGCATCGACACGTGCGTAATTATCGTCCATGCCCACAGCCCATAGAAATGTAATTGAATCGGATGGCTTTCGGCTCGCGACTTTTCCAGTGTATTAATCGCCCACATTGCTAGATTTGCAACCAGCAAAAATGTCACAATTTCGCGTCCCGGCTTTTTTCGTATGTGTTCCGGTGTTGTGGCCGACCGTCGACTTGCGTCCAATATAAACATTGTTTGGCATGCGGTTTGTACCAGAGATGCTAGGGCAGCAATTAACACCAATACCGTATCTTGGCGCATTGTAAAATGACCGCCGATTACCGTGAACGTACTGTATAAAAATGATCCAGTTTGTGCCCCCACTAGTAATATATCGTCGAGTTCGAAACTCCGTTCAACATCGTACTGTAGATGACGTACTTGCACCATACCGATAAGTGTGGCTAGCGTCGATGTTATATATAGGGTTAACTCGCAGATATTCACTTCGGTTACGGCGAGATTTACAAATTCCGGTCGTGATATTAGCACAAAGAATAAAATTAACGAGATTATAGTTAGAACTAGTAGTAAAATGCCAACAAAGAGTCCTTTGTGGGCGCGGGCACAGTCAACTGAGTAGTGATGCGGTGATCGTTTACATGGCGAAAGCCCTTGTCCCTCGGGTCGCGGGGGTATTTTAATCGTCGGCCGACTTATACTTCGCCACATTACATACAGAATAGCAGCACAAATAAGCGAGTACTCAATGGTACAGGGGAACAAAAATGGTGATGCGTCTTGGACTAGTGTACCGATGATATTTGTACGTCTACACTCGAATATATGGTGAGGTCCTTTAAGCCCACGAGCCACTCGTAAATGGGCGGTCGTTTCTAATGGATGCACGTGTAATTTATTGCCTAAAAATATAAATTATTAAAATCGTGTACCAAGACCCGACAATATTCATACTCACCTAATCGATGCGATATACGCAGCGTTCCATTCTCCGGATTATAAAAGGTTAATATTTCGTGCTTCGTCTCCTGGATCAGGACACTAAACCATACGGATAAATTTGTTCCAATCATATGCATTAAACCAAATCGGGCGATTAACTTATGACGATACACCTTTATTTGCTGGAAATAGGGACAGAGAGAGAGAACAGCATTATCCTTAGGATGATAATATAAAAACATTTAATTGTGATTAATGTCTATAATACGCATTTGGCACACACCCCATCAAAATAAATTATTTTTATTTACATTCTGGCTGAATGGGCAGCACATAAATAAACCAAAGGATGCTCGTCTTATACATATAAAACGAGAATATTTACAAAACTGGATGGTGATGATGGTGATGTTGATGGTGTACTAGGTATATATGGACTAGGGTATGATGCCAACATAATGTTTTAATCGATATTTATGTATTTTGCTTGGGATAATAAATTTAATTAAACATTGTAGGCAAAAATTAAATTTAATATTTAATATTTACTAAGCGTACAAAATTGATTTATTGTTTCACTAAATCCTTTTTGAATGATTAAAAATTTCGGTTTCGTCTCACTGAATATGTTGTATAGCTGGCAATCTGTCAACACACCAAAATAAAGAAAAACCAAATATTGAGGCGAAAATTGATATTAAGGCTGAAAGGATTAAAATAGGTTTACGGTAGGATTAGATAGACTCTCGAAAAAATTGAAGCCAGAAAGGCAAAAAGGTTAATTTTTAAGTCCATCCTTATTAATTATTAATCTGTTTAGTATCACTAGTTTGTAGAAACAAAGTGTTTTTCCTAAAATTGTCATACAACATTTTGATACGAATAGATCCATTTGTAGATAAGCTATGCAACGCCAAAAGATAATGCAGCAGCAATATTTTCTTAGTCTACAACTATTAGGTCCAATAATGAACACATTTGCAGTTATTCATATTGTATAGGGATGCCCAAGCTTAGCGGAAACCTATTCCCAAAGAAGTCTAATAAGTAACCACATCGGAAAATTTTTTAGAACGCTTGGCTTGCATTTTTTAAAACTGTAAATGTTTAAAACGGGCTACCACATACTTCATTCTCTCGTTAGGAGTTTAAACATTAATCACATTGACCGTGAGGCTAATTCTAAGGTAAAGCTTGTTAGTACATATAGTGGGAATTTGAAATTTATCAACCTGATAATACAAGTAACTATTCCAGAAATGTTTATTTATTTTTTCCAGCAACCTTTTCTGACTCAACCGGCTGGAACAATTATAACCAAAACGATCTTCAGAGCAACCGCGTTGAAAAATCGATCAAACTTTTACTGACGAAGCCAAATAGTATTTTGTTTTTATTAATTAGCACAAATTACGGTTTTCAACGCCTGTGTTTTAAGTGGAAGTATTTAAAATTCTGGAAACAATTCAAGATGTGCCGGAAGGAAGTCCCAAGATGTGGATGTCGCCCCACTAACAAAGTTGCGAAGATAACAGTTTGATTTGGAACTTCGACATTAAATTATTTCAGAAACTCCCATAAAATCCATCTGAAACTCACTACCGATTCTAGAACCGTTTGATCCGTTGCTGAATAATTTTCAACATAATATCAATCAAGTTATTGGCCCCATTTACGTTAACTTTGAAAATAAAGGGCCCATAACGTATTAAGCCCTGGTTCCGACCAAGAATATCCTGGGGATACATAAATTATATTCAACTAGTTAAATTTTTGAAATATTCTGCAGAAATATCGTCAATTTAACTGAAGAACAGCTGCGGATGTTGTGAAGTTTGGTTGAAACGTTACACCATATCGCCTAAGACAATTCGAATCCTCAAATTATGACCCTAAGAATGAAGTGATCGATAATATTTCATAATGCATTCAATTACTGTCCCTAGCAACAGTCAAGAAAGAAGAACTCAATCGCAGATAGTCTTAGTTGATTACCAACCGACGTAAATAATAATTGTAGAGAAAGTATTGTTGGTTCACTGGCTGTAACACCCAGTAATTCTCGCAAAAGGCCAATAATAACAAGCAAGATTCCATGCGCCCATGCGTTCTGCTTTTGGTGCTTGAGTGGTTATTTATTGTAGGTAAAGGATTTTATATCTAGTAAATATCAATTTGGCTGGATCTTTCCGGTCCACAGTTTATTAAGATCAAGTTTTAGTAGACTATTATGGCGTCCGTGAACCAATACAGTTCCTTCTGTCTAGGTAGTATAACCATACAAATAGTCACTTTAAGCGTAACAAATTTACTTAATATATGTTATAAGAGGCTCGCAAAATGGAGTGAGTCAAAGAAATTGATGTCCCTGCCCAAAAAAAGTAAAACTAAGCAGTTTAATTTATAAATCAAACCAAAGGCTATCAGAACCTACTCTACTACAATGTTCAATATCATTACCATAATAAAATGGTAAAGCGTAAAAAAATGTTCAGGCAAATAATGAGCATACAAGTTCCTAGGTTCATAATCCTTCACTGGATATTTTAAGCAATATATTGTCTTCTTTATCTCTAATTTAGGAGCATATGGCCTGTATTGGACTATCTAACTCTGTTGGTGCTATTATGGGGTCCACCTATGATTTTCCGAGTTGTTTCGCTTCTGCTTGCATCATTCGTTTCCATTTAACCAGATTGTCGTCCAACTTTCTTTTCTACTTGTGGCTTCCGTTCCAAGGACCTTCTGGTCATGTCTTTCTTCAACTTCCTCAGAGTTGCCAATCCATCTCCACTTGCGCTTTCTTATTTCGATCCCAACGACTGTGTGATTCGTTTGCCTAAGGAGCTCAACATTTGTTATTATGTTGGGCCAGAAGCAGCTCAGTATTCTCCTAAGGCATTTATTTACAAATTTTCTTATTGCTGATCTTATGTGTACGCTTTCCGGTTTCGCGACCGTACAGCAATCCTGATTTCACACGTTGATTTGTTCTCTATAATCTTCATCGGTGTCACTCGTTTTCGCTAGAGTACAACAAAGGTATATAAATTCATTTAACCCTTTTATTTCTGCTTGGTTGATATATATTGGTGTGTTTAGTCTCATCGTCTTGGTTCTCTTGATATTCATTTTGAGGCCAATTTCTTTTGCTAGATCTAACCACTTCTGACAGCTTCAGTACTTTATATTGTATGTCGGCGTGTTTGTTTGTTGGCAGACATATATCATCTGCGTAATCTAGATCATTGAGTTTCTCCATTAATCCCGACCTCTTGTATTATTAGGAACAGAAGTGGCCACAGTACGCATGCTAGTCTTACTGCTTTGCTGTTACAGTATATGATTAATTTTGCTTGCCTTTGTATTGATTTCGATTACCTGTTCGATTATGATGAGTTCGATTAATTTCTTAGGGATGCCAATTCCATAAAGTGCATTCCATACTGCGTTCCAGTGTATTGTGTCAGATATTTCAATCTCCCCCATTTGTTTTATAAAAATTGAATTTTAACTGCCATATTATTGGTAAACCACAATTTAAACTGGAAAATTATTATATGACGACCTGGTAAAGAAAAACAATTGAAACAACAACAAAAAAGTATTAATCTACATTGTCTACGAATTGTTGACCTATTCTACCAATTCTCGACATTGTCTACTCCAAAATCAATTGTCTGCACTATTTTCGACACCAACATGTAAACAATTCGGAAATACGTGTAGACACCACACTTTGAAAAGTTCAAAAATTAAATGAAAATTTCTAAATTTTTTTTGGAAACTGAATTGCAGGTTCTTTTGGATTCTTGCAACAATTACTAAAACAACTGGATCTATTTTATATTAAGCTGAACCAGAATCAATCATTCCTCAGTAATGAAAATGGCCACAGTCATAACAATGGGTATCGTGAAAATGGCTTATTGGTGAGTCCTAAGTCATCGTTATTTTCGTAAGACGCATGATTTTGCTTAGCATCGCTCCCTCTTTAGAGACAAGGCGTCCGGTTGACTCCAAATCTTAATGGGTAGAAATACATTGAAGAAAATGAAAGAATGGATCATTTACTGGAAATGTAGAATTACATTTGGTAAAGCTTGAAATCAAAATACGCTCTCAGCGCAATTATCTCACCGACTGCTGAAGTAGAGACTGCTCTGAAACTCGCACCTCTTGATCAGAAGATTAGCAGTATTTAAAAATATACAATATGTTAGTGAACACCATCAAATCTGGAAGAAAGTAAGTAAACGTTCTCAGATCAAGTCCTCGGACTTTCTCTTATGTGCGAGTATTATTAAAAATTATGAGTACTCGCTCATGGATAAATTATGATTAATCGAGTTGACCGTGGAATGAGTTAGGTGGCTCGTGTGTTGTACGTAATTGATCTTGAAATGAATTTGGCATATTCAAGTAAAAACCATCTTAATTGACAAGAGGCTAAAATTTATCCAAATTATAAACAAAATAATCTATATCATGCGCCGAGTTGCCAGCAAAGCCAAATCTAATTTCCTACACTGATTCGGGTGACTCAGATAAGCCCATATATACTCAAAAAACCATCGATTAAACTACGTGCCACTCAAATCATTTCCATACATCACGAGTGATTGATGACAATTCAATAATAATACAGTATCAGACTGTTTCAAGAACATCGCACAAAGCAACAAAAATTTCCAGTTACTACAAAAAATTAAAAGAAAATCACATCCTTTCTAAAATACAAGAAAAAGGATTCAAGTGTGTCGTAAAAAAATCGTAAAAATTTTCTCATGTCGCGATGTACGTTACGTAACACAAAATCAACATTTTGTCAGATTGATGATCATTAAATACGTGTATCTGTACATACGAAAATTAGTCGGGAAAAATAGCTTGACGACAAAGGAGTGTGAGGCATGTGATTAACTCTATTTTGGTGCGTTCATGCTTGTCTAACCCTCTCCCACTCTCGAATAACTTATTTGCGTGCCGGGAATAAAGGGAAAAGTGTAAATACAAGTACTCGTATGTATGCACATACTTACAGATTAGAAACACTAGACTACGTATAGAGTATTTATCCTTAAAGTGCAATCATCTTCTGCCAAAACAAAACCATTTTCAGATAGCATGGCGCGCGGAAAAAAATGTAAATAAAACAAAATACGTGATGGGACAAAATGAAACAAAAACAAACATTAAAAAAATCCGTGTGTATTGTTTTTCCTCCCGCGGATACATTTATGACGATGGCATACATCGCGTCATTGGGGAACGGAAGCTCCACACAATTTTCATGCTCATTCATTCATAAAACATAATTGTGACAATAAAAATGGAAATGTTTACAGATTTTTTTTTTTGGTTTTTTCGTAGAATGTTGTCATTTTTGTGCTACCGCTGCCACTGCTGCTTATGATTACATAAAATTATTTCGTATAAATAATCACATCATTTTAGGATGTGGATACATACTATATACGAGATGTATACGATGCTTATCGAGTGAAATTTCGAATGACATAAACACAAAGTACATAAATATATAAAACAGAATATTGTTTGTAACGCGCGCTTTCATGTTGTATGTATACCAGTTTCCCGGGATTTGTTAGAAGGATGTGAGATTATGTTCGCTTTTAATGATACAAGAGATGTGAGATTTTTTTACTTTGCCAAAATATAATTGAAATATGCTTGTTAGTTGCTGTACAACGATGGTGTGGATTTCAATGTGTTATGTGTTATCACTTTCTATACAAGTGTTTGTTGTTAACGTTGGTTTTTATAGGTAAATTTATTTCTGAATTCGTATTGAGTTATTATAATTTGAAAGAATTCCTTAGTAATATTTTTATTTGCTAGAATAACTCTCCCCGAATGACATTAAACTAGTTTGATTTTCTTGTGAATGTGCGGATGTTCACACATCCAAAGAAGATGGATGATATTATTAAACCTTGAGGAATTTCTACAAGGCCAACGTCAACCTATCCAGTTGTTGGGTGATGTTTATTAGTTATAGAGACGTTTTCATCAGATGCAACAGATATCTACATAATAAGGTCTATAGTAGGTCTAGGTCATTACCTGCCATTCGCGTATCATTATAATTTACAATCTTCTTTGACCTTAGAAATCCAATTAACTTTGTAATAAATGTTACAAATGTAAATTAAACCTGATAAAAAACCTGTGTTAAATTTTATTTGAGCACATGTTGCATTGTATTGTTAAAAAAAGCAAATTAAATAAAACTTTTTAAAAATAATTTAATATCACTAACTGTGTAAAAATTACAAAATGTTGATTGAAATGTTTGATTGTACTTCGGTATAAATTCACATTAGTTACGATGTATAAAAAGTTAGTTCAGACCATCACTATCACCCCAGAATTTTTTTCATCGAAGGATTTCCCCAAAAAAATTGCAAAGTTAACTATCATCGCAGGATTTTCAGAGCAGTATCAACATCTTCAAATTGGGTTAATTTTATGAGGCTGCTATGCGTCTGAGCGACTCAATTGAGTTTTGAACTAAATATATCGTAAAATTACTCAAACTATCGATACTTCATGGCTTCTACAACCCATGATATAAAAGGTTCGAATTAGGGCGACTGTTTTTTAAATGAGACATACAAAGATCTTCAAATTAGCCTATAGAGTTCTATGTGTTCTTCATGTTGAAATAACATTGCTATTCAAATTCGTGTCACAAAGTTTTGGATGCCGATTTCGAAGACAAAAATTTGGAATTGATTTAAGATTTTGCACCGAAGAAGAAAAACAGGCCAGTATGTTTTCGTACATGCTTAATAAATATAAAATCGGTCTATTATTACAAATTTTCTATTACCTTGGATCATACTGTGGTTATAATGGTTGTAGAAGATGTAAATTATTGAATATACCTAATTTTTAATTGATTATAATAAAATTCGTCTTTTAGCAAAACTAAGTATAGTAGCCATGAAAAGTTTCGACCTCGAGATTTTTGCAGATTTACCATCCGCTTTATCGCCGCAATCTAAAAATGGTTTTTCAAAAACCTCTGGGTGTGAGCCCGTGACGACCAAATATCTGCTGGTACTCTACAACCCAGAAGGTTTACCTGATCGGGATGAAACTTACGTTCAAAACATTTTATTCCGCTTTTGAACTTTCTTTTATTATACCACCAGATATCCCTTGGTTGTGCCGATCTATTGTGATATTACACAAATAATTATTGAAAACTAGCTCCCATGATATAAGGAATTATATGTTGGTATGCGACTCTACTTGCATGCTATAGCACCAGAAAATTTAAAGTATTCCTGGATAAATCACAAGACCGCTTTTACAATGAATTAGACAAAACTGTATAATCTTGCGATAGTACATAAACCTCACGTTAATGTCGCTCATACTAAGATTCTTAAGGATAATTTACCTCACCAAGACCGAACTGACCCCGTATGCCCCTAGTGACATTTATCCACGGTTCCAGTTCAGGTATCGCTATACACAAATTTTAATATGATTTTGTACAAATATTTATCCGAGTTCTGATCCAGATGGCCATATTGCAAAGCTTCTCCAAAAATATATTTTAGAATCCCATTTTCATTCAACATACTCAATTCCATCATAGTCGATTAAGAAATAGCCGAGTTCGTTCCAAAGTGATCTTACTCCAGAACTTCTTTAAGTTGATGATTTGTTAAGGAATAACCGAGTTCCGTTTCAGGCGGTCATATTCCAGAACCTCTGTCAAACATCATTTTAGAATCCTATTTCTACACAACAAGCCCAAACTTATCACAATCGGTTAAGAAATGCCTGAGTTTCATCCCAGGTAGCCATATTCCAGAACTTCGACCAAAATCATTTTAGAATCCCATTTTCATCCAACATGCTCAAACCCATCATAATCGGTTAATGAATGGCTGATCCATCCCAGGTGGTCATATTGACTTCTTCCAAAAATTATTTTAAAACCCCATTTCTATCCAACATGCCTGATTTCTTCTAAGACATGACACACTTACGTAACATCAACATTACGGGATTTTTATAATATTTTACGGGATTTTAAATCACAGGATTTTAAAATACGGGATTTTAAAAATGGGATTATGAGCCGCTCTCCAATTAGTTATTTAAGCGTTGGCTGGGTGTGTTTTTGATTTTCCTTTTATGAAAGTCTAGGCTAACTTCTTTTACGTTTAGTCAGGTTTTATTTATATTATGTTTGTTATATTTTATATGATTTGTATAGGTTATTGATTATTTACTTATTAAACTAAAGCAATCTTCTTCCATTGCTCAGAGCTTTACTGAAAACATTATGACTTTTATTGGTGAACCATTTTTTCTTGCGGAACGACAACTACATTAGATATCGTCGCATCTTGGTGTTCTTCTGATTTCATAACATTTCCTGCAATAAATCCAATCCAGAAATTGATAGTCTTCGCACTAGCGGATATGAGTTAAAGCTTCTACCTTCACGGCATGTCTATCACAGCAGCGGTTGACTTGATTCTCTAGAGCATTAAATGTGATTACCTTGTCGAGTCCTGCTTCTCCGGTGATGAACAGTTTGATATGGTTTGCTCTATCATTCAATTTCTCGTCCAGCTTCGCATTATTGTTGTGGAGGGCTCTCGTTGCTTCACATTCATTGCTGCATAAGCTGACTGAAATTGCTCGCCGTTTTTTTTTTTGAGTGAAGCATTGACAAGCTGCTGGTCTATCGCTCGGACGGTCCTCCTCTATTTATTCTTCTCATTCTGATAAGCTTCGCGAGCAAGGAACGCCTCTCTAGCACTGTTGTATTTCTCTACGAAATCGCTTTCGTTCTCATTGGGTTGGTACTGAAGGTGAAGACTGTTATAATAATTTTTTAGATCCATTTGCATAGTGAAGTATGACACTCTCACTACTGCCGGAACATTGCCGTTGATTTTCTGAAAATTTTACAATTTGAATTACATTTATTAACTCTATTTCACCAACAATCATGATAAAACTATTCAACATTATTGTTGCTGTGTGAATTTGATCTTGACACATTTCTCCGAAGTGAGTTACATCTGAACCTAGAACTTGAACGAGGTTGTATGTATTGTATGTGTGTTTATGTTATTTTGCAAATTTATCGTCATCTTCATTTGGTTTTGTTTTCTATGAACTTGATGATGGCTGATCCACTTAGCTTTTCCTGTTGTTGTAATCTGATTTACCAAATTAGCCTGATAGCTGTTCCATTAATAATTGTTCCCTCATTCACTTTAAATTTTGCAAAGAATCGACACGATTTTAAACGTTAAACAATTTGGTCTGCCTCTTATCATGAAGATGTGTTAACTTTCGACATTGATTACCTTGAAATAAATCGAATAGTATCGAAACGAATTGTGTTATCCGAGGCAGCAAAGATTTTCGATCCACTGGGTTTTTAGGCCCAGTGATAGGACCAGTGAAATATTTCTACAGCGTCTTTGTCAATTTCAAATTTCATGGAATGGTCCTCTACCGCGACATGAAACGGAATTTTGGAATGATTTTTGTCGCGAAGTACCAACCATCGCAGCCCATAATCTACCGCGTTACGTTAATAATGACAGCAAATGGAATTATGAAATTATGAGCAGCTCTGCTTCTATCATGGCTAGTTAAAAGAACAATATATAACCTGAAATTAAACATCGATAAAGTAACGCTATGGTCAGATTCAGCAACCGTGCGGGCTTGGCTTAAAACACCGACGAATTGATCGGCAACCGATTGAACAAAATACACAAACTTCCTCTTGTAAGCAAGCATATCAACAAAATTTTAAATCCAGCGATGAATTTGAAACTTTAGTGGAATGAACCACTGATCATGAACCTGATAACACGGATATCGATCGTTACCACCTGTTCTATTCACACAAGAACCTTAACGCGGTCGGAATTGCACCATAAAAATGGTACAACATGAATCCTTTTCCAAGGAACTTAAACTTGCAGAAAAACTCAGAAGTAAGCCCGAAGAGCTTGCTTAAACCATAACCTCCATTCATCGATTCAACTGAGATCGTTCGTGTCGGAGGAAGACATCTAATTATTATACCAGAGAAGCACTATTTTCAACACTCGTATTACGCCACCATCACGAAACGTATTTTCACTGTGATCCTCAATTTTTGGAAAAGCACAATAACGGCACCAATTTTGTGGGAGCAAACAACATCCTCAAAGAATTCAGCGCCTTCATTAATTCGCCAACGGAATTGTGAGATCTTGCGCAAATGAAGGAATTAACTGGAAATTTATCCCATCTGGCTCACCTCAACACAGCGGTTTATGGTAAGCAGAAGAAAAGTTGATAAAGTTCCATATGAAACAAGTAGCAACGGAACAAGCATTAAATTTTAAAGAACTAACAAGGCTTATTACCGAAATTGAAGATTGTGCCAACTGGCAAATTAAAAAATTTGTGAATGAACCTGACCTATCCAACGCCACAATTCAAATGGAACAGAATTCAAGCCATGGTGGTTTATTCGTTTTGAAAGGAATATCGAAAGAGTACCTAAATACTTTACAGCAACGGTCTAGTCCGCAAATACGGTTACCGCCTGTTTCGTTGTTATTAGGACGCATTGTGGAAGTTCATCCCGGAGACATTCATAGAACCAGAGTTCTATTAACAAGTTATATCGGCACACCAAATAAAGATTCCAGTAATATCAGCAAAGGTTTTCTGTTGAAAATAAAATCTTTCAACGCGCGGTCGAATGTTAATGGTTGTCATCAATAATAAGAGGCGACATCAGTCGGTTACTTCTTTAACTGTTAATTTCAGTTCAAAACTTTTACGAATAATTGGAATGGTTCAAAAGCTAGCACTGGGTTCCACTAACGTCGAAAACCCATTTGTTAAATACTGCTTCAAAGCTACAAAGAAAAGGTTTTTTTCGCATCGAATAGTTACTGGAGATGAAAATTGAATTTATTATGTGAATCCCACATGCAAAAAATCTTGTGTCAAGCATAGTCCATCGCAATGAAAGCGAAATATTCATTACAATAAGGTTATGCTCTGTATCTGGTGGGATCAGGAAGGTGTGATATATTATGAACTACTGGAATCAGGTGAAACTATAAATAGCAATGTCTACCGATAGAGAAAAAACTACCAGAATGGATGGATAAGACAAAATTACTCATTCCGGTTGATATAGAGATCGAAAATTGGTTTATAGATTGGATCGCCTCCAAAGATCAGGATTTCTTCAGAGAGGGAATCCGTAAATTGCCTGAAAGATGGGAGAAAGCAAAGCAAATGTGTTTTATTTTAATAAAATGGGTGGAGTCATATTCACACACCCAATAAATTTCAATTAATCTAGTAAACATACAGTCGTACTAACGATCGTAAAGCATAATATCGCTAACAGAATGTCAATATCATTCGGTTATTCCAATAAGAAAAGTTCTACGTGGAATAGTTAATGCACCGTGGTACAGAGAAATGACAACCTTCATAGAGATCTGAAGATGGATTTCGTCAGTAAACAGATAAGCAAACACGCGAGAAAACACATACAACGTATTAGTCTTGGATGAGTCAAACTCAGTAAGTCGGCTGCGAAGGAAGAAACCAATTGATCTACTAGATCCAATCTGGATCGAAGGCTAAAGGGCTACAAGATAAGTAAGTTCATGATTCGTTGAATAATTATAGAGGGATTGATGACCAACTGAGAAAATTTATACCAAGCTCATCCTAACTACTCCAACTGTACTACTAAATTACGCCTATTTGGTTATTATTAGTAGCTGCATTATCATTATTAACTTAACTCGCATCCCATTTCAAACATGTTGAACACATTTTCACATTGTCTTAGTAAAGATTTAATAATTTACCAATTCGAAATTTTAAATTTTTGTAAATTTGTTGAAATAAATAAAACATGATAACTTATTAGTCTCACGCCTTACGTGAATATAAAAACTTGTCCCCGTAAAGTTTTAGACAGTTGATACCAACGAACGTTCATAGACCGCTTTAATTTAAACAAGGTATTAAGAACAAAACAGCCAATAAAAATGTGTGGATAGTAATCACTTGTTCTGTTAAAATAGCTATTCAGATGGTAAATCACTGAAAACAGACTCTCCCAGGTTACATCAACAAATTAATCAATTAAAAGTTGGCAACAACCTACGATTCCCATTACCATAATTAAAAATAAACCACGACAACGAGTCCCATTCCTACCAGCATAATCGAAAAAGCACCAAATTATTATTTATTTAAATTTAACACAAACAAAAAAAGTTTAATTAAAAATAACAATAATAATAATTGTAAATTGTAGCCACACAACAACAACAACAACAACAGAAACAGTACAACATCATCAAAATATAAATAAAACATATTTTACCTCATTATTTAAAAATATAAAATACATTTGGATGAATATGAATGCCATCCGTGTCGCTGGTGTTAGCGCCAATAAAACATTGTGACACTTGGTATTCCGCTCCAATTCAAAATATTGACCAAATTCTAATCCTGAATAAATCATGCTGCCAATGCCAAATGCTGTAAATACATAAAAATTAAATAAATGTTTAATAGTTTTTAATTAAAATATTTTTGCGATGTTTATTAGGCACCCGCCGCCCTCATCTCACTATATTCCGAATAATTGAATTTTGTATATTTAACCACGACAGGGAATTACTCGTACAAACATATTTATATAGAAGATGTGATGGAATGCGCGGCGGCGGCTGTGATTACATAATAACGTAATTAAATTAAAGCATTGCGGTTGAGTTAGAGAATTTATGGTGGATAGACACAACATGATAAAACATACCCGTAATGTGATAAATGGTAAATAGCCTGCGGGAGTTATTTATCGATCTGGTGTCGTTTTCAGTGCTTCCATTCAAGGTAAGAAGACTGCTTAAAAAATGTATTTCTGGCGAGATAATTTACTATACATAATTTACTACCTCTAGACAATATTCTGATAAAATATGATACATGATGGGAGAATTGAGTACAGACCAAACCACATAAAATCACTTAACAAATCATTAATAATATCATATCTGACATGATTTCCTCTTGAACTTGATTCCACACACACACACACACACACACACACACATATGTAATGCACATATAATTTATATACTTTTAGACAAGTCAATATAGGACGGCGGTGATGGTTTTTTGGTTCGAACTGGAAATGATCAAAATCTCTAAGTATTATGTAAATTGGATAAATTGGAATGAATCATTTTAGTGTAGCAGCAACGCCACATTTAAATATTATTCATGGGAAGTGGTTATGATCATTATGGTTCATGCGGGTGTCAATGACATTATTATTGAATATATGTATGTATATGCCTTGTAATTTATTATCAAATTCTGTGTTATATAAAAATTAAACAAATGAAAAATATATATATATATAGATAGCCAAATAAGAAGATTACGACAAAGATGGTTCCGTGGTAATTTTTGCTATATCCGCTTGACTTTATGAAAAATTTTCGCAAGCCTCGCAATGTCATATTTGATGGGGTATATTACTTGGTTTATTTGTTACTTGAGCCAGGCGTAATATTTAATATGCAATATCGCGTTACGGCAAAATTATTCTAGTACCAATTTGCTTAAAGTAATACTTTCTGAGGATTTCTTCTTAATTTATTATCTTCAAGGATTATCCTTCGTGATTCTTAATTTATTTTCATCAAGGTTTGTATTACCCTGATTCTGTAGTCGCATAGATGTGTTTGTAAACACCTTCAAGATTTTGGAAGTATCTTTTAGGAATTGTAAATCCATTGATTAACGTTCGATGGAATTTCGTCCTTGTTAAGAGAAACATTAATTGTTCCTTGTTTAAGTCTGTTTTTTCTACAATGTTGATAATTCCAGGTTTGAATCCCAGTTCCCATTTATATTCTTATCTAATCGCTTTCCACCTTCTAATTTTGTTGTTGTCATTTCTATTACTGAAAACAAACGACAATGATTTAACTGGATGCAGCTGTTGTTAGTATATAAAGTATCTCGAAATCCTGAACTATGGCCACTTATGTTTAGAATAATAGGTCTCTTTTATGTTGGCAGACCTTCAATTCATTTTCGTGTAGTTCTATTATAACTACTAGTGTATTAAATTGTTAGTGGCTTTGCGATTTTCGCCTTTAATTGAAGTTTAAACCAAGAAATCTTTAAACTCTATCAGATTTATTTTATCACTGCTAAACAGATCATCATCTTCTTTTGTGGTGCCTCTAAAGTTGATGGCTGCAATATGTTAGCCAATTTTTACTATGCTTACTAAAAAGACATAGTAATTTATTCTTGAGGTAAATGGCCGTGTTATTCATCAAATCGAATTCTTTCATTTTCATGGTATAGAATCCTCCTGGTTAAGACTATTGGATCGAAGTATTTAGAATTACACCATGGTTGGAAATTATTCGTAATGCACGGTTCTAGTTATGTGTTCGACAAAATCTGATTTCATTCAATGTTGTAAAATGTATCACTTTGCAGCATTCCTTACATCTGAAGCATTCATTTCTTTCTGCACAGCCCTAATTGAGGAAATGGTAGTAACTTGTTGATGTCACTATATAGAAGATTCTTCCATTCTAATATTAATTGAAGGAAAATCTCTTGGTGTCGATCATTTGTTTATAATAGATTGAATCCGATAATGGTAGAAATCGCAATTGAGCTCTATAGCAGAAATATTCTGTTTGAATTATATAACGCCTCCCGCTGATTTTATAAAAATGGGTGTTAAGACATTTCAGCTAATTCTTTTTTAAAAAATTAGAATAATTTAGTCACGCCTGTGTTTGTGATTTGACAATCAACTTTCGTTGATTTAGAAGAATATTTTGGTTGTAATGACCCCTGTAGCCCCTATTTACTATATCCCACCTTCTTCTGTGATAGTGATATAGTGCCAACAGACAATGTTAGTTAGTCTGCCTGGTTGATTTACTAATTTGATTTACTGAGATAGTGACTGAATTACAAGATAGATAGATTCCTGGAGTTCAAATATTGTATTTATGGCCATGATAAGTTTGCATCTGGTAAAAAATTCAGGCCGCTGTAAAACCAATTTATATATAATTTCTATTGTAGGAACTCTTGATTCGATAACATCCATGCTTATCACGAATACTAATCGATTAATAAAATTATTAACCCTTACTGGCGTGTCTTATGCCTTAACCACCCGACCACCACGTGATACAATAGTGTAGAGTAGAATTCGGCACACTATCCACATCTTAATTCTCATCCTCTTACATCTTGAAATCTACCTTTCCGCTTCCTGGAATTGACAGCCACAACAAATCACCTTCGTATTGCGTCCCGAATTTTTATCTGAGATTAGTGATATAGCACGCTTTTGCTCCTTATTAATCGTAGTCAACATTACCGAAACAAATTTGCATTAATTCCTATACCTAGGTAAAACCTTTAACTAGAGGAATTATGTAAAGTGTGACGGTTTCATCCTTAGCCGCGTGGAGATAGTCCGGATTTCCGGTCTACTACATGAAATCTTCAGGAGGTATTTATGATCATGTTCCGTGACATACCGTTGGATACTATTTTGTCTCGCTTTAAATGCTTATTTCTGGAAGTACTTATGGAAGTACTTATTTCTTGCCTCTCTAAAGAGTGGATATTTTAACATTTAAGCTTCCTTAGATTAGAGTCCCACCAACTATTTCGGTTTTCAGCTCCTCCTTTCTTGGAATTGAATTATTTCAGACCCTGGTTAACTGTACTGAGATCAGCTCCACACGAGCATAAATTTCATCGATCGAATCAATTTCTGGAAGTGCTTCTACACCGTCATAGGAGCCGCCCAAGTGTCTACCGTATAGACTCCAATCAGCTCTAGAAGGAACCGTTCTTTTCAACGGATAGATTCAATTGATTTATAACGAAATTCGTTTCGTACAATATTTCAGAGTCGACTGTAGCGTTTTCTGTTCGTAGAAGCAATTCCATTCTCATTTGCAAACCTTTTCGAGAAAAAATTGTATGTTACCACGGACCACCTAGACCCAGAGAACCAACAACTTCAAAAAATTCTCATTTTGGTATAAAATCCCGTTTGCAAAATTTGAATCCGAGTCTATTAATGGTGTGGAAACACAAAATAAACAGCCCTCTGGGCCAAGCAGAGGACGGATTCCCGTGAATGTATTCCCGCGAAAACATTTAAAATAAATGAAATATTAGAAAAAATTTATACTAAGAACCCTAGACCCTGGGGTCCAACTCCTTCAAAAATATCGTAAGGATGGTTTTGGACTTATATATATGTAGGCTCAAGGGCCCATTTTAATATAAAATACCTATGCAAAATTAGAATACGATTGGATGAATGGAAACTTATAAGAAGGGTCCATAGGAATGACAAATACTAGGATACCAAATAGGATGTCAAATACTATCATTACAGAATGTTCTATAATTTTCCCTTGCTCCCCTGTAAGGAGACAAATATAATAAAGACTAATACCCCTAGGAGAGATTTCCTACAAAATATCCGAATTTCAAAATAATTTTAAACTCCCCCATGCAACACCGGGGTAATTCAGAAAATTAAAAAATTTAAAACCCGTTGAACACTAATTGAAGGTATATATTACGAGTAGTTACGTAATGATTAAAGCTGAATTTAAATGAAGTTTTCAAGTGAAACTCGATTCCTTATAATTAGATTATTTTTCTTCGGCAAAACGATGTTCAAATTTTAGGTACAAATTTAAATCCTAATCGAAAACACCGAACGCCCTAATACAGATATTCATAATTATATCGGAGGTTCCACAGGAATTTAGATTGAAGAATCCAAATATAGGACCAGAGAGAAAAGTTCTGTTACAAATGAATCTTATAAATTAAATTTTTTTACATTAATTTTGTTCAAATTTTAGAGTGGATTTACCAGACTTTTTTAGAACCAGGACTTTTACCAGACTCAAAACTGTCTTCTATAATCAAAAATCATTAGTATTGCTCAATTTTGAGAAAACCAACAAGCACAACCTCTGTTGAAAATTTAATCTTTAAATTTGTTTAAATCTTTTAATTCTTTGTCGTTTTTGGTAAATCCTAAACTTTTCAACATCATTGCAACAACTGTAAAACCTCTCGTTGAAGCTGCCATTTCCGGTACACAGATTTCCACCAAATTTCGCAAGGATCTCCCAATTAATATAAAAAATTTAAGTATGAAGTTCCGTTCCGAATAGTCAATTCTCCTGGAAATAATTTTTTTATCGTCATTTTCGGTAAATATTATCAAATGTGAATCGTTTTGTTTTTATCGTTTTTCCGTAAATGCTATAAACTTTCCAAATATGTGCAAAAATCGAAAAGCTCCTATAGAAGCAGCCACTTCCAGTAGACCGATTTTCGCCAGAAATCACAGGGATCTCCCAATTTAAGAATAAAGCTTAAGCATAAAGTTTCACTCCGATCAGTCAATCTATCTGGGCTGTAGAGTACCAACAAACATTTAGTCTTCACGAAACCGCACAAGCAGAAAGTCTGCTATCTATCTAATTCGTTACAAAGCTTTCCTAGAATTCCAATTAGGAATCTGCCGGCCTTCTTCATCAGCAATATCATATCCATTATACGTGGTGAAAAAATAGGACGTCGACTGGAGACCGTGTGGAGACTACAGAAGCATTTTGCAGTCACAATTCCTGATCGTTTCCCAATCCCATATAAACAAAATTGCTCCATGCTAGGTTTTATTTATATGTAGCATATTAACTCATTCCAGTCGATTCTTTTCCACAGGAAAAGCTGGTTTTGATAAGCCAAAATAACATAATATGGAATAAAAAATTTAGTATCAACTCATTTTAGTATTTAGCATATTAGATACCTCAAACTATACAATATGAGTACTTGGTATTGTAAAAGTACAGTGAGCCACTCGCGGATGGGATATAAAATGAGATGAATTGAATAAAAACGACTAAAAATGTCATATTAGTGAATCTACTTCTGTTGAAAAAATATTTACTACGTGGAATCCGTGTTGCTCTATTCGCCATGCGCGCATGCATAACTTCTATTTCTTGTTTATCTATATATGTATAAAATTAATATTGGCCAACATTTCGCAAATATGTTTACTGTATTTATTCTTAATTAGCTACAAATATATCGTTAAATGCAAAATAAGAAGAAACATCACAACCAACATTGAAAACTGATTCTTTTCATGTATAAGGGCGGAATAAAACTATATTGCTTACCAATAAAATCTAAGTTTGTAACATGTACTTACCAACAGCTCCCATCCTTAAATAAAAGCTCCCGTAATGATAACGTCCGGGCACAGCCAACAACGATGGTTTACGCAACGGTATAACATTTGGTACTATATTGCTATTCGTTTCCGAGGAATCACATTCATCACTTTCATCCGCACTACCCGACGACGAGTGTCTCGTTCGACTTCGACTTGATTTATGTGATTGTACAACAGGTAGTGGTTTTGGTTTACCCCACAGCAGCGTCGCATACATAAATAATAGGAACACCATACTGCCAATGTACAGATATAAATAAAAACCCTGTAAATGACAACAACAAAAATTATAATTTAACACCCATACATGTACGTACTCGTATCTATAATAGATAAAATTTTCCTTTTACGTTTTCTTTCTATAATTTTGTCTTCTTTTTATTTTTATTCGGAAAATTTGTGAGTTTATATACGGGAATATGTACATAGGAAAAATGGGAAATTCAATTATTAATAAATATAAATAAAAAATGAAAATTGTTAAAAAAAAAATTAAATAGAAAAAATTATTGATTGATTTTTCATGCCTCATAAAATGATGGTGGTATATACGTTGATATAACTTCTGCCATTGGAAATGCTATACCCATAATTACTAATAATTTACCATATAAAGCTGATAGTGTTGTAGCTAAGGCGTCACCACTGAAACGAGAAAGAAAGTTGTAATCGGTATCAGAAAATTACTAAAACGAAAAATGATGTACGGTTGACAACAACAACAATAATAAAATAAAATTGACAACAACAATAAATATGTTTTAGCGGATTCGGCACACCCTGTTCGAATTGCAACTCAAGGCGCTCGCGTTAAGAAATGAAAAATTATCGAAGAACGTCACTTAAAATACAGTAACGCAAAGACGGTGTTGGAGTGCTTCAATATTTTAATTTTCATGTAAAAGCGAGATTTAAAAAGGTTGTAGAGATGCTCACCAGACATAACTTTTTGCTGAATATCTGAGAAGATTGGATTTGAAAGCGAACGCCTTCTGCAATAATCCAAAGGAAGGGAAGACGGTTGCCATGCACAACCTCCTCAATTATGAGAGCTGTAAGGTGCGAGGCTTCTTGTGCTACATAAACAGCTCTAAACGGTTTCCTCAGAGGGGATCAATGTCTTCCAATAAAATATTAGATAGATCATCTTTAAAGCGACCATGTTCAGTTGGAATCACATTGAAAATTTTCAGTTAGCTCCTTTAAAGAATAAAACGTGTTTAACTATATAGAGTAATTCTAGATTCCTCCGGATAAAATGTTTGGCCTTGCAACATTTAAGAGCGCCCAGTATGTCTAAATTTCTTAGACAAGTCATTATAACATCGAAACCTCGATTACGCAGAAACTCGGCGCGTTAGCTTTCTTTCCTCCCAAATTTCCTTAAATTTATGACCAAACAACAAACATTACGATCTAAATCCTGTACTTAATCTAACGAACGAGATTAGAGAATAGAATACTTGCGACTGAGACTTGAGAATATTGAGAAAAATATAATTCTGGCAACAGTCTACCATTAATTTCTCTCTCTCTCGCTCTCTTGGAAGGAGGAACGCTTTTCGTATCATTCGTTCTAATAGGGATCTTTTAATTTAATGTATCTGAGAATATTACAGTATCCAAGGAATTGCTTAATTTAATGATTCATTCGAATCCGGTACTCGGTGTTCTTGACCTTAACGATATCATAAATAGATTGAATGACCTTTCTTTCGAAAGTAGATAGTAATCTATAATCATAGGTGGTCAAGGTCCAACTCTCACATCCGAATAGTACAGGACTTATTAGTACCTAGACATAATTCCTAGACATATGAGGGCGGCCCAAATGGTTTTGCGAAAAAATGCTAGCATATGCCTGTTGAAAGATTATGTAGAGTCGGTGAATGGTAATATTGTACTCCCAACATTCTCCAAGATGATCCCCAACGTGAAACACTTATCAGTGCTTGGTCGGTTGAGGCGAAAACGACTCTGATAGTCATCGATGATATTTTCGACGAGAAGGGTGTTTCCGAGAGAAAGAAAGATGAGATCATATAAAGATAAGATGCAAGAGTATAGCTCCTCATGATTTGCACGAGTTTATGTTTATGACATTTGGGTTGAGCAATGCGCCCTAAACGTTCCAACGATTAATACATGAAGCATTAAGAGACCATAAATTCGTTTTTCCGTATTTGGATGATATATTTTAATCGCATCCGACTGGTCAGATTAGCATTTTAAATGTGCGATTTGCACAGCTCCGATGAATATTCCAATCGCAATAATCTTTACCAGGCGAAGAAGATTACATTTACATATGCGGTTGCAGTACGAACTTTTCTTTAATGAAATTGAAATTACTTCCAGCAAGTACGAGGTTGGTCTCGGAGATAGTTCTTGGTCTGATAAGAACTAGTCTGATCCTAATCATGTCAGCTTTTCAGCAGAATTTGATCACAGTCGGAATGCTCACCTTTTAAATGACCTCACATAATCCTATTTTGAATCCTACATTTCACTGTCAAAATTCGACAAGACTTTATAGTATGTCACTATGTCTGTTTTATATCCTTTCCCTTATTAATGGGCACACGGGTCGACCATTAAAATATCGGACTATTTTAACGAGTACGCTTCGATGGATTAAGGTCACCTTTCCAACATTACCCTTGGGATTGCTATTGTTTCCATAAAAATAACATATGTAGGCGAACCTGTTTTCACTTTTACAGAGACTGTCGTGTTTCATACATTGAATAAATTTACCCTATCATATTCCAAACAAGTCACTGAAATAGCCAAGCAAAACTAAACGACACTTAAGAAATATAAATTAAACGAAATCTTTGTCGAGTAATACAAGGAGGTAAGGGAGGCTCTGGCTGCCTACTTTCCAAATAGAGATATTGATCCAATAAATTCCAAATTGCTGAAGTTCTGGAACATTTTGCTAAATCGTGATTGTCCGAATTCTTCAAATTATTAGTTTAAAATTTTAATATTTTTTTATGTTAAAGTTTCCAAGCCATCATTGTAGACTTATTTCTTAAATAAATATATAAACGATTTGCCCATAGGGCAAATATATATGTACGCTGTGCATGTATCGATTTAAATCTTGCTATATTACTTTTCAGCAAACGAATTATCTTTATTAAATATTTTAGATAAAATACAGATCCTAATATTTAGGTAGAATTAGAACTCTGCCCCAAAAACATTTGCACAAGTGGTATTTTTAGAATACTAATATTTTTTTCCATTATTCCCCTTCTCAAATTTGGTGCAAATACTGAATGTACGAGTACATTCCTCAGATCATTGCGCCAAAACTGCTTTGTCTTTATATTAATAGCCAATTTAGCATTTTTTTTATCGTCCACCAGTATTAATGTTAAACGGTTACCTTTACAAATAATAAACCGCCACGCAACATTTCATCTTGCAAAATAAAGCATAAAAATATGTTTTTGACCCCATTTCCAATACCCATAATTAACATCCTTTTGATGTTTTATTTCCGTGTCGGTGCGGCGGTGTATTCATTAAAATCGTTCAAAAAACAACTTTTCCTTCTTGTGTTGATGGTGGAATATAAAAAAAGTTCAAATTTGAAATGAGGAAAACTGTTTGCGCGCTACATCTTTCCTTTTTATTACAAAATTTCCTTTTCGAGATAAAATACGAAATTGTAATAAATTTGAATAGTACGCGTGGCGCGAATAAAAATACGTCTTTATCAAAAAACAAGCTCTCGTAGTTTACCCTTTAAATTATTGGTATTGCTTTGCTTAATTAGGTTTAGACGTTTAATGTATTCATTTTTATTTTTAATTGCGGTAAAAATGGGGGAATGTTCGGTGTGAAAGTGGTTTGATCGAGGGGGGCAAACTTTAAAAATATGTTTGCCAGTGGCGACATAAATTACAGTATTGTCTCTCTCATGACTTATTTGAAATTTCACACGCACACACACGCAAGGCCTTTACTGCATTGTGGAGAGCAATGGCAGTAGGGGTTTATTCCAATATTTTTAAACTTTAAACTGAAACTACTTCACCATATAAACAATGTTGAATAATCAAAAAAATCAAAATTTACAAGTTATAAGACGGTCAACAAAAATTTTCATCTGTAACTCCGCACAAAAATATTTACCATTTACAATTTAACAATTTTTCTCAAAATTTTAAAATTATTATAACCTAAAAGTGATTCGGTAAATTACTCGGTGGCACACTTATGAGAAGGTACGTTAGCGCCGTCATCGAAGCACAAAAAGTCGAAGAGACATTTCAACGATCGGCTCTGTTTACAACATATCAATTATAGTGCCCGCTATATGGATTTCTTGCATTTCTAAGTAAAAGCAGTACAGAATATAAGGGGTTCCTGTACACTTAGTTCGGTACTAGATACGTTCAATTGATAAGTGGCTGATTTCCTTGTAAAATTAGCTACATTATAAGTTTATTAGTGTTTCTGAACTATTGCCATTCCACGTATTGGCCATCCTGATTTCCTTGGTCGCCTGACGATGACTTATCATCTTTATTTTTCAATAATAACCAAGGATTCATATCGCAACTGGTTTTGGGTTGCTTTGGAATCAATCAAAAACTAAATTGCAAACTCGGTAAAATAATAGGTACCTATGTATATTTGACCTGGTACCTATAATGTACCATATTCACATTCGCCTTATCGCAAATGGTGAAAACTTCATTAACATACTTAACGAACTTAGTGGATGCACTGCGTCTGAGGTAATTTACTTAAAGTTGTGTCTTGAAGTTTTGTAGTTTTTTTTGACAGGGAACAAGAAACACACTGAAATAGTTTTCTTGTTAAAAATAAATTTTTTTTGTTAGTGTACTGCGTGTTGATAGTTCGTATATAAGTATGTTTAAAATAAATTTGAGGTTACAATATCCGCGAAGTGTTCATGGCCCAATCAACACTAGGACTTTTGATTCCTTTACCTAAATAAAACCGAAAAAATAAAAACCGTTTTTATAGGTAATTGGGGAAAAAACGAAGAATTTGACCCGACTCAAAAGTCCTAGTGTGGATTGGGCGTATCACAAATTCAGATAAATTCGGAAGACGACGTCAAGCGTCAACCTTTTTCTTGAGATTTTTATTCATTTTGGTTTCGGTACAAATTTCGAAACAAAACAAATCATTGAAATGGGTATACATTGAAAAAATGGAAGGTGGAGGAAATTGGTTAACATGGAAATTCAAGATGCGCTAAATTCTAGAGGCTAGTTTAGTGGATGACAAGGATCAAAAACCAACTATTGTGGATGCAGACTATGCGATGATTATTAAGACATAGGAATATAATGATTCCAAGGCAAGGCGTGCAATTTCGACAACGTTCAAAAAGCAACCATTGCTGCAAATAATAAATTGTAATTCCGTAGGTTCGATGTAGGCGACACTCAACAGTATGTATGAGCAAACATCGATGGCATTTATGTACTTGCAGCAGCGGTACTACAGTTTATGGTGATGATATTGCAACGTGTAACTCAAAGCTCATGGAACTTGTACAACAATTAAAGAATCAAAGTGAAGAAGTTTCCAATTCGCTGGTTATTTCGAAAAATCTAATAGATCAGGAATCAAGTGTGGACAACTAAACTATGATAAATTTACGTAACAGAACAACAAACGAAATCTAAGGGCGTAGTAGCAACCCAAAAAGCAATTGTTTTCATTATGGTTTTAGTCAGTGGACACGCGACTGTACACAGAAAAGAACAATTCAGATAACAAGAAACAGAAAAATGTTTTAAACTATGCATTTCTGTGTCGTGGCTCGACATCAAGTGAAGGCAAGAATACTTGGGTGTTGGACTCGCTAGCTAGTGACCATGTGTGTCATCGACGTGAATATTTCAAAAGCTTTGTGGAGACATCGTCACACCTAACGATGGGAAATGGTGAAAAGTTCATTACTCTAGGAAAGGCGATATCAACTCTCCTTTCGTTCAATGGTGATTCACGGATTCGTAGACACATGGTGGATGTGCTGTATGCACCAAAGTCATTGATTGTGACTATCGATTGCAATCAAATGAAAGCACTACTAACTACTGAAGAATGGAAACATTTATACAGTGGGAGGTTCACGCGACAGGCTGTTTCAAATGCTGTTCAAAGTTGAGGAATCATCGGAGGTCAACCGGAAAAATCCTAGTATCTCCAGGGTGAATGTTGACTGCATGCAACACACGTAATAAAATTTTCAATCCAAGAATGTCGTAATTATCAGTCGATTTCGATTGAATGTTTAGAATTCCGAAAATTGTACACCCATTTTATACATCAATGGAGCAGAAAAATGAAGTTCACTATTTCATATGTCTAAATGTATTGGAATTGTTGTTGTTGACTCAAAATGTTCAATTATTTGGTATACTCTTTCAAAAAACCTAGAGTAGAAAAATTACCCTGGGTGCAGCAAAAGTTACCCTTAGGTATTTTTTTTTCAAATGAACATTTGGACAACATTTGAAGTATCATTTTTACATTCCGCAGTTTAAATATTTGTAATCATTCTTCTTGCGGTAAATTACAGTACTTCTTCCTAAAATAAATAATCTCCTTTCCGGGTATATGAGTTAGTTCTTTACAAATCTACACCATATGATACCACTCTTAAAAGCATTGCCATTGAACTTCAACAAAACAACGATTAATTTATCGGAACAAGTTGTTTGCCATATTCAAACATCAATCACACCTAGGCACTACCAATAATCCAGTATTTCGCGCAAACAAACAATATTTTTAACAAGTGTTTTCGATTAAATACATTCACACATACAACACACACACACTGTGTTTAGCTGTTGTGTACGAGTTACGAGTATTATAATAATGAACAAATAATTTTTTCGTACGCTTGGAAAAATTAAAGAGGGAAAATGAAAAATTATAATTAAAAATGAAAATAAATTTATTTTTTATATAAAAATTAAATGTACATGTTGTTGTTGTTGTCAGTCTGCGTTTATGTACCCCGCCTGTATGTAGCCCCATAAAATAAAACGTTTTCAGTATGGTGTTCGGTTACTTTTCATTTCATATTCATCGAGAGCGCGCGGCACTTGGATGAGGGGGGGAAACCAACATAAATTATGTTGTTACATATTTTATTTAATTAAAGCGATTTTTGTTGTTGTGTTAAATTTAGAAATCAATTCATGAGATTTTACTTGTTGGTTTCTTTTATTATTTTGTTTTTGGAAAATCTGTTGACTGAAAACATTTTGTTTTCAAATTTGTGCGGGGTTAAAAGTTTTTCCGTATGTCGACAATTTATTAGAGTTTATGCTTGTTTGTCGTATCTTTGACTTTTGAATACTTTGATATACTAAATATGGGATGTAATTACAGTGCTAATATTAATTTAACACGTTGCACAGTCGTGATCGAAAGTACGTTCTAACCTAATATATGATTTCCTAAAAGTCATCGTACGTTGCTAATTTATAATTCATCCATGTGTACGTTCGTCTCCTCCACATTATTGTGGTTACATGTACTACATAGATTTTCTTTTGCTTTTCATTAAAAATTCAAAATAATTTAATTTTCCACTTTGTGTCTTCTTCGCGGTGCCTATATCAGTATTCTAGAGAGGAAGCGAATGGAACGGTGCAAAAGCAGCAGCATCTTCTTCGTTTCGCTTGTCGTTTTACTTTTTTTGTATTTTAATGAAAAATTACTGTTTTTTATATGGTTTTCCATTTATTTTTCCCGCATATTTTTTCCAATTTATTATTGTTGTTATTATTACTATACTGTTATTTATTTTATATCAAATGTATGTGATTTTTCTTGTTTTGAAGTGTTAAATTTGAACCATATGTGTGTGTGTATATATCGATTGTGGAAATTGGAAATGGAAATAGAATTTGAGTTCGCAATGTTTACAGACAGTCAAAATTTGATAGATGTGTTTTGATGGAATTTGATTTTTTTTTTTGTATCTACCATTTATGATTATATTGGACAGTTTATTAATCTCATATATTAGATATATGAGATTAATAAACTGTGGATGGCATGAAGAAGGTAGCGCGAAACTCAATTTCGGAAAGTATATATGTAAAATTGGCTTTCGTTATCTATCAGAGGTTACACCAGTGGTGGTGGCTGCTGGTAGCCGATCAGAAAGTAACAATTTTAATCAATATTTAATATAATAATTCGTTTACTCTTTCAGGCTGGAGAAGATAACTTGCAGTTAGTTATGCTCAAATTGTATGGGGGTTGTAAACGAAACAAATTCCAGTTTGAAAAAAAGTTTTTTCAATCTCATTTTAATGAAGTAGCTAGATCTCGAGTAATCCAAGTAGTTAAATATTTTAGTCATTTTGATAGTTGGTTCATTTTCACTAAAATTAGTTCTATTGACTTCTCTAATTTAAATAAAACACCTTGCTTCTGATTCCAATTTCTAAATCTCGTTAAACAAGATTGTATTTTATTATTTATTTATTCCTTACAACAAGATAATAACAAAAGATGCCTTAACCCATTCTTCGTTCCTCACAATTAATTCCAAATGTACAAGACATATGCTGGACTATCTACGTATAAAAAACGTGAGAAAATGTAAAAAATAATGAATTTATCTCCAGGTAGCAGCACTGGTGTAACCTAAAACAAAACGATTAAGTCATTCGGTCGAGTCAACTTCGACATATGAGTTAATAATCCTCATTCAATAGCTAAGTCATATTAAAACTACATGGAAAATTTGAGGAAAATTTATAAAAATTTCACTATAATTTTTTGATTTTGGGGGAGGGGAGATTTTAGGATATTAGCCATAAACTGAAAAAAACTTATATGGCCGCAGAAAATCAAAAATTATTGTGAAAATTCTAATCGATAAGTTTTGTCCGAATTGTCCATATATGCGGTACAATTACTAATTAAGAAAGAGCCGAGTTGTATCTAGCTCAAAATTCATTTTAATCGAACCAACAGATACCATATTTGCCTCTAAAGTTTATATTTCAATCAAAAATCACTCTAGCAACCAAATTTCATAAGGATAGTAGGTAAGCGGGAAAACGGAATATTGTTAAACTTCAAAATTTCATACACCGAGTTCCTTTATTTCGAAGATCAATCCATCTGTCATTTTAAGGAACACTTTTAATATTTTATTCCACTGGAATGTTTTATTTTAAAAAGAACCCAAAATGAATAAAAAAATTCCGTTGGTAATAAACTAGCAAAAGAAATTCTATTTTATAATAGTGCTGTCACTTGTGACGAGTAACGCAACCTCTTATTTTCAGCAAACAAATTTTTGCTACCTTATACAACATCTCTAGTAGCTAGAAATCCACGCATTTTGATAAACGTAACCGACCACGCTTTCAGCGGACAGGTCCCCCACATGGAACCCATTACCTTTAGTGGTAGCCTGCGATGCTACTGCTGATCACACATGGTAGCTCGAATATTCATAATAGGGGTTTGTCTCTACTTTACTATCTAAGCAGATCTGAACATGAAATGTTAACAAAGAATCTATGAGCCAACTTCTATCAATTCAGTAAGGAGTGACCTATGATATTCTCACCTCTGACCATAGATTCATCTCTTTTAATATAAACCTTAAAAGTTGTATGTTTAAACCTTACCGTATAAGAAGCTGGTACCTCTTCTGGTTTGGGTGAGATACGTTCGAATAATGATATGAATTGTTAATTTCGTCTTTGTCGGACGCAGTCACATTAGCTTTCAAAAAAATCTTGTTCCAAATTGCAAAGCAAAAGAACTAGAAAAACTGCTAGAAAATTCAAAAATTGAGACAAAACATATAATCTTAAAGTTGATTGGGATAACTTTTAAGCAGCTCAAAAGTGTTTAAAAAAATCAATGAATCAATCAAAATATTGCAGGACCCCTTGGATCAATTTCTAAGATAAGACAGATAAAATAAGAAGTTTACAACACGCAGGGCAGCTGTTAGGCTGGTTACATATCACATACTTCACACTAAGTATGCCTATATGTCGTCCACAGTATGTTCCTAACAACGCAGCAACCTAATTTCTTGAGCTCAAGCATACCCCGCTACTGCATTCGATTATCACCTAATTATTCGAAGAAACAATTATATAAGGCTCAAATCGGTGTCCGAACTAACCACTTTTGTAAAAATAGTTCCAATTGTCACCCCCGAAAATAGAAAATGTTCCAAATGACAACACTATGCAAGTTTATATTTACTATTGTGACATTTTATTTATAAATGCATATATGCAGATTTTTTTTTTTTTCGTTTTTCGTGTATATGCTTTTGACACGTCACGCGTGATTAGCGACAACTGTCAAAGTCAATTGTTCTCAGTTAGCATTGCCATTTCTTCATCGAAAGACTTACACCCGAACAACGTTTACAAATTATTGAATTTTTTATCAAAATTTGTGTTCAGTGATTAATGTGTTTCGCGCACTTCGTCCATTTTATGGTCATCATAATCGAGCTACTGAGCAAGCAATTCAAGCCATTGTGACAAAGTTTCGCACTAATTTCACGTTATTAGACATCAAGCTACAAAATCGTATGCGTGGGGTGCTTACAGAGGAAAATATCGCCGCTGCTGCAGCTAGTGTTGATGAAAACGACAAAATGTACATCGGTCGCCGGACACAGCAATTGGAATTGTGTTACTCGACCACGCGGAAGATTTTACGCAAGGATCTTCATAGATCAATATTTTACTAGCATATATTACAACCTACAGTGTCAACCCCGAAAATACCGTGTCGCTTCAGACAATTTCTATCAGTTGAAATTAAGATAACATTTCTTAAACTCAGCAACTATTCGTTGGCCGGTCTGTCGGCTTATGTCTGGTGGTAGAGGAAGATTTAAATTAATTTCTGTGATGTTTTCAGAATTTTTTTATGGGGGAAGTTGAGATATAATTCCTCAAACTACGCAACTAGTCGATGGCCGGACTATCGACTTGTGCCTAGTGATGAAAAAAAAATTAAAAGTGACTTTTCTGATTTTGTCAGAATTTCTCTGTTGAGTTAGAAACTATACCTTAACTCAACTCCAGAGAAAAATTCGTAATAAATCACAGAAAGCACTTCTAATGTTCCTCTATCATCAGACATACGCCGATAGTTTGACCATCAAATACGATTATATCCCGTAAAATTGTAAAAATTAATTCGGGGATGGGCAAATATCATGTATTCATGTATCGTCAAAATCCCATATTTTTACTCTCACCCCGTAAAATAATTGTGTTATGATAGTTTTAGGTGTTATGACTAAGAGTAAAAATGTCAAATATGTCATTATATTAGACCCCAGTGTTGTGTGGTATTGCCTACATGGTGTAGTTAATTAAAGTTCTACACGTGTAGACAATGTATGTAGATAACTAATCAAATAACGTCGCCAATGTAGAAATGTCGACAATGTCGAAAACTATTGTTTCTGTTAGCAATCAGCATATGTCTATGATTACTTTGTTAATGGAATAATTTCAAAATTGACTTCATTCTTATCTCACATTTGAAAAGTCGCTGAAAATGGACTTTGGACACGGCGCCTAATATCCAATATCGCATAATGCTGTTGCAAGCATTATGTAGTTTTGTACACTAACTGATCCATATGATGGTTAAGTCTGTATAAAAATTCAACATACGGTCGGAATTTTATTTGACCTTCAGTATCTTTCGAAAATACCCTTAACATAATACATAATTCTACAACATTATCGCGTGTTCAATCGTTTTAGACACCGAACCTCCACTAAATTACACTTTCGAGTAAAATATAAATTACATCAAACATCTCAAAAAAAATTCAATTTAGCATACCATGCAGTTCAATTTCATTTCCTCAACGAGCTGAACATCATAAATTCAATTTGATTTTTCCAATACAAAAAATGAATAATCGAAAATATTTCAAAGAATTCTGTTTAATTAAAAAATTTATGGCATTTCCTCTTTTTATGTAAATTGATTTCATCTTAAGAACACTCCGTACAAAATAGATTCTTCTTCTAACACCAACATGTATAAAATTGTAACATAATATATTATGTTTTATGCTAGATTCGAGTAGAGTAGAGTAGAGTAAATGTTATTTCTAAGCTGTTGATCAAAATCATTTTATGTTCTTTATAGAGACGAAGACGATATAACGCTCGCTCGCTGCTGTCCTGTGTATTATTTATTGTTTCGGTTAAGTTCTATCCAAATACCAAATAAATCTTCGAACAATAAAAATAACAAGCAAAAATAATTTTCATTTCGGAAAAATGAATGAAAATATTTTTCTTTTTGTTTTCGATTTGTATTGAATCGAAAATAGATTTTGCTATCTATTTAGACGTTTATGAGCGCACATCTACTGTACAGCATTTCCGAAATGAATAAAAATTCTCATAACTAGAATGTGTATAATCCCGAATGAATCTAACGTTTTCTTGAATACAAATCAATAAGACACCCTAAAGTTTTGGTTCTTCTTACTTGAACGTATCTTTTTTATAAAAATATAAGTAGTGTTATATGGAATTCTCCTTTCTATTTTTGGTAAATTTTCTGTTGCTTAAAGGGGATAGTTGACAACTAAAAAAAATTCCTCATCACTATTAATTCTCGGTGGTGTTGTTATCCACCCTCGATTTATAAAATTTTTTCTCGGTTTTGTTATTTTTAGTGACTTTTTGTCATGACGTTTGTAAATTGTAATTGTTATACATGTTCGTCGTCCTCAAGCCAATGTACTCGTATATTATGCGATACCGGATTAATTGAATATCGGATATACCCAACCAAAACGAGATAATTTATTGGTCCACGATGCCATTGACAAGCCAAAATACGATGGGTGATTAATTTTATCGGTTTCATCTTTCACTATTACAGTTTGTAAGATGATTCATGGTTTATGCTGATATTGAACATAGTTTTAAATTTGTCATACAGCGAAATTATTTCCGGTACTCTCATCTAGATATTTGCAACTATGTGGTAGGTCTTTCAAATAGTTTTATAATTTATTATTTTGTGAGTATGAGTCAACAATATTTAAAAATTTTGGCCGAACAGAACAAAAGGTCGCTAGATCGGTTCAAAGAATTCTGATTAGTAATTTTAGTAGTTTTTATACGTTTAGGTTCTATAAGGGAGTTTCTCAAATCTCGGTAAGAGATACCTCAAATCGTACATCGTTACAACTAGGCCGGTTTTGTGAGGCCATTCTAAAACATTCATTAAACTTTAGCTAAGTTTGAATCAAGGTCTAGGTGATTGTTTTAGACATTCAATAACCAACTTCACATGATCAGACTGGAATCAAGATTTTTGAGAATGACCGTAAGAAGGATAACCACCAAAAATTAAAGTAAAAGATCATATTGTGTATGTAGGAAATGATGACTAGAACAAGCGATGTAACCAAGTCCGAAATCGGTAATCGGTAATCGAACATAAAAATTGGAAAAAATTGCTTTATAGCTTCGAAATCTATCAGATGAGAATACTATATTCTCGAAATGGATCACCCTTCACCCCATGGAGTATTTTTTTATTTTATTTGTGCAAATTGCTATTTAGAATAGTAAGGACTAATGGCTTTACTAACTCTCTCGAGCTCGCGAGAGCTAATTGTACCCCTCGTGTTGCTTAGTCCTTTGATAAGGAATAAATGAAACTACAAGGATGTAAGGGGAAATAAACTACTTTGAGCTATGGTAATCCACTGAACAAATCACCATAGAAGAATTAATAAAAAAGGAACAGTTTTGAAGTAATTGTCACACAACATATGAACATCGTCCAGTTTGTACTCATGAAACAGTAACCGTTTCGCTTTACGCAACGACGAAAAGAGTTATTATCCAACAGGCATAGAAGGGGGCCCATTACTGTTATCTCTTAGATAAACGACGAAAATGCAGCGGGGAAAACCCAAGGTAGCTGTTCATTTGGAACGGTTGGGACTATATGGATGTGTTAGTTTGGATTATGTTCGGTATGAACAGGATAGGGCTCTCCTCCTCACGTAATGCCACGATTTTGACTACTAGGCATCTAACACCGACATAAATTGGTGAGTCTTAATCCTCACCCCTTAACACCTTAATGTCATATTAAAAATAGTGACATCTAGATTTAAGCATTGTATCGCAGAATATTGCAGAATTAGTGTGAAACAGAACCGAATGTTCGTGTAGAATCTGGAATATTCAGCGCGATATGTAAGTTCGGATGCAATAAATACAATGGGTCAGTCATTCAGAGGATTCGGTACGCGATAGTTTAAAAGCGAAAGTGAAAAGTGCGAAAAATTATAAGTGATGTTGAAAGTGAAATAAAGTATGTGTTTGTTTGTTTTTGGCACTTATCCACTTCAAATATGAGTAATTTTTCAATCTGGACCAATGACCCCTTTCAAATGGAACAATCTGGCCAATAACAAACTATCAAATCCTTTGTTCGAATACTTGTTACTTTCTTTTACGTACTAAAATAAACTTAATCGCGAAAAATTTGACCTCGAGTTTTTTGGAAATTTACCATTCGCTATATCACCGAAGTCAGAAAAAGTAGTTTTTATAAAACCTCTGAGTATGTGTAGTATGTGTATGTGATGCCGTACAGTCTAAATGTCTGCAGCTCCTCTAGAGCTCAAACGGATTGACTGATTGGGATCAATCCTCATACTTCAGCTTTTTTTCATATATTAGGAGATCCCAGTGATTTTTGCCTGCAATCGGCCCACAGGACGTGGCAGACTCCATAGGAAAAATTATTTTTAGATTATTTTTAGTATTTTTACAAATGTTCCGGAAGCGGTGTAAATTACAGGAATAGTTGTTGAAAACCACAAAATAACTGTATTCACAATCTAGTAATTTGAACTGGATTTAAAGCAATATATTGGTACGAATTTCGGGCGTTCGATACAGATTAGTACTGCATTTTGCAAATAATTTACAAATTTTATTTCCCAACACCTTTAATTTCTTCAGCAATTCACTAATTTCATTTTCTATTGTTCACTAATTCACACTTTTACTATTTACTTTTAGTTTTCACGCTGTTTCACTTTTTACTTCTTAACTTGCACTATTCATTGGTTAAATTACAATTATGTCTTTGGGCCAAATTGCTCGCGCTTATATACTTGACATCGCTGTTCGAGATTATTCCATTTATTGTATCGAACAAAGTATAAAATTGGATGTAATCTTTCTTTTAAATTTAAATAATAGAAATATTTTATTTACTTCCAGTAGTGTATTGTATCGTTACTCGAGGATGAAAGGGTGTTTACCCCCAACTTCAGCATTGAAAGTGTTTCTGCTACGATGGTCTGTAATTCCCGGGACTATTTCGTAATTATAATCCTCAATGTAATGAAATTAGTTTAGTAGACCGCGGATGATCAATTACTAACATTCTCATTTTCTTCGTTGCGTAGTTGACCATTGTTTTATTAAGGACCTTAATTGATGTAAATTTTATTGAGCAGTCTATACCAATTTCCTCATGAGGGAGATCATCTTCAATGCTCAAATTTAATTCATTTTTGCAAAATCCATGATGAACCGATGGAAATATGAACTATATGTTGACCCATTAGTTCTATAAAGTTTTCTGGTGATTATGTTTTTGGTGCGTGTATGTTTCTTGGATTTGCCTTTTTCCCTTCGTTCTGTAATTACACACCCTGAATTAGCTTTCTTACTTTAGGAATGTTTTTGTCTAGGTTAGGTGGTTTTCTTCTGTTCTTCCACCAAAAACGATGATTTCGTCAATGAAGATGTAACTAATTCACTCAATATATTGGGGGCTCCTTGAGGACATCGCCCAAAGTTCCTCATAATTTCGGCAGAAAAATCTAGTTCAAGTCAATTATCGTGTAATATTTTGAGTTCCCAAGGCTTGTAATTGTGTTATTTATATCAGGTATCAGATATGCAACTATAGTGCTGCATTTAGTCTTTTGAGGTCGATCAACATTCGGTATTTTTTAATTTCTAATGAATCCATTTTTTTCCTCAAACTCCTATTGTCGAACAGTCGAAACATGCATTTATGAAGGTTTGATAATTTCACTCTCAGGAGATTTCTACGAAATTTCTTTGTTCTTTCATCTATTTCGATCTTCATGTTAACGTGTAGGTTATTAAATAGACAGGTACCACTGTTATTTTTTGATTTCACCTGTAGTATGTTCTTCTGTTCTGAATCATTTCGTCTTCATCAATAATGACGCAAGCTTCGGTGCCAATGTCTAAAGCTTGACTTTAATGTCATAATTCTAGTTCATAACCTGTCATTATTTTATCATTTAATAGTGGCAAAGTCGCAGTCAAACATTTCTTCCTCTGTTAAGGCAGCAATGGTTGAAGATAACCGGCTATCGTAGAGCGAAACAATTTTTGGCTGAACCGAATTGTATTTTAATTAAATATGCGTATACCTTGAAAGAAGAAAATCTGAATCACATGCGGCTGGCTCCAATTACCGTATGGGATGACTGTTTAGGGGCTAACAATGATAACATTCATGATGTATGTGGCTGTCCTGCTTTTAACAGGATCAGATTCTACGTTTTAAATTTCAACTCGATTGTTGTAAATCAATTGACTTAGTAGCAAAACTTTATGTGATGTGAGAGGTGGCTACTCATCTTCTTGGTTACTAGATTATTAAATCGAAACTTATAAAATAATTGTTTACAAAACTCGTTGTGGCTGTTTTTTAAATCTTAGTATGCTGTTTTATAAATATTTCCATGTCTATTGTTATCACTTCAAACGACAATAATTTCTATCACGATAGTTCTCAAACTACGGCGCCAACTAAGATTTAAAAAATATTCACTTTGAGTTTTGTACAAAATGTTAAGTAAATTTAATATTCTAGTAACCAAGAACATCCATAGTCACGTCGCATGAAGTGAACCGACTAAGAGAATAGAGACTTTTAAGTTGGCATCTGATGTCTTTTTGAAACTAGGTTCTTGTAACTATGTCGATTCACGTAATTTACTTTTCTGTTTTTAATTACTCTAGATTAATCGGTGTCGGTAGCTCCGGTTAGACTGGCCTGACTAGTGGCAGATTATGACTCTGCTGCTATTGGTTATAACTGTTGTCGATACTGTTACTGATATTATTATATGCCTATTTAAATTGATGCCGTGGTCGAAAACAAACCTATTTGATCCGTTATTAGAAACCTGAAGTTTTTCATATATCGAAAAGTTTTTTCATATAGTCGTAAAAACAAGGAAACACAGTCTTTAATGTAGATAAGCCATCTATTGATTGGTCCGATTTGTAATCAATTTGCAGAGAGATGTTAACGTCTTTCATTTTCAACATTTATTATTACAGACAAATTCTTTCAAGCTAATTAAAATACCTTTTAAAATCTCAGATATTTATCCAAAAAAAATTTACGAACATAACGGAGAGAAAAATATTTAAATCCTCAATACATAAAGGCAAATTTAATCGGATTAATGCTAAGCTGGTAATCCACAGTCGCAGCTAACAGAAAATATGTCAAAGTTCAAAAATCATCAAATCAATGTGAATTATCGTTTGGAAAAGTCAAACCGGATAAAGTTGTTTCGAATCCCGAGTGGTGGAAGGGCCGATGATCACATAAACCAATCGTTATAATTTTATTTATGCGCGTGTATACGAGCAGTTCTATAACGTAAATTTATAGTTTGTTCTACTTTAATTCCTCCCGAGTAAATACAAAGTGAAAAATAAATATTCGTAATGTTTTAAACTAAAAAGCAGCAACACCGACAACCACATCCAACCATAAAATATAATTTAATTACACGGGAGTTATTTCATTTCAACTTCACATCGTCGTCTTTCATCTTATATTCACATAGTTTACTTAAAATCTTGTCGTATATTCGAAACAGTGCACACTCGTAATAATAATCGTATTACAGTAGTATACGGTAGTAGACGACACTCGCTGTTATTAATTAAATGCCATATACTCGAAAAATTCGAGCATCTATAGCACAGCTATATATCTCTATAGAACAGACAGATAGAGCGATAAAATAGATAAATATGACAATTTTTTTGTGCGTTCAACAGTTTTGTTGATTTAGTTTTATATACACACATATGTGAAACCTGGAAGATAATATTAGGGTTGGGCTGGGATACACAAATACTACACATCGAGCAAGGATAAAAATAGAAGCGCAATTAATTTTAGTTATTTGGTTCTAAAAATAATTGTTCACACTCAGATCCATCTAATCGTACTGAAACAGTTTTATGCGGGAGAAATGTAAAAAATGTACACGTATTAATTGTTGTCATAACCTTTTAACCCTTTAATTAGTTTTATTATAGTACAATGCTTCTGTTGAAAATGTTTATTGATCTGTTTCAAATATCAAATTCAAGTCTCTCTAAATATTACACAAGCGAGATAATGAATGAGAATGAGATTATAAGTATATGTTTGCCTTCTTTCTATATGTACCAAGCAGCAGTAATCTCAATTTTATTATTTTGAGAAAAATAATTGCTCACATTAAGCCCATCCTATTCTCAGCTAATGAGCTGTGTACAACATCCGACACTGCTCTCCCACGAATATGCGCTAATCGCGATAACACTGTACTTGAATACTACGTCAACGAGAGGCAACCAAAGAATTTTAAGATTCTCAGCATTTGTCTCTTATGAAGCTCGCATGCCAAAACCCTGTACAACATTTTCATATCGATCTCCATACTCCTGATATCACATCGCTTTCACTGTTATCTCCAGCTAGGAATAAAACATGAAGTATTGGGTTTGTGTGCATATGCTGCGAATTCTCACAACCCCCAACCGTAGTCATCAACTCGTCTCTAAAATAAGAAGTCTGTTTCGAAAATAATCCTTTTAAAAATAAAACGAGAACTTGACGAATTTTGGTAAAAAACAGTTTTTTATAAAAATCTTCACTTCCGACCAAATTCAAGAAAAATGTCCTGGACCAATTTAAATGCCAATTCAATTTTGAATCCGCCTGGCCTACAAAAAACAAGAAAGTTTTACAACAAAAAACGTCACATCTGCCCATCCAACAGAAAATCAACAAGGGCCTTTCCTAATCCAATCCAGAAGGTTCCCGCGCCTACCAGACCCTTCGAAAATCCTGCATCGCCCAAAACATTTGCAAACAAGAACAAGCTCCCACAAAAAACAGTTTCTATCAAAATTAATCATTTGTATAAAATGATCAGAACTAGCCTTATCACAACTTCAACCTAGAATCGACCCATTCCTAACCGACTCCCTTACAAATGCTATACTAAAATACTGCTGAAAAAGTTCCAATGAAAATTGCCACCGCCCCAACCAAAGGAAAGCATCCAGGTATGAAGCTCTATTCTGATCAGTCAATCCGCCTGGAGCGCAGAGCGGCTGAGCTATTGTGGAACAACACTTTCCAACAATTTTTGGGATTTTATTCCCCAATTTTGAAAATAAAACTCTTAATTTTAGAGTAGCCCAATTTAAGAATTTTTGGTCTGGTCACTCTAACCCTACTCTGGGGGTTATTTCGAAAGTATCCGATAGTTTACCTGAATGATTATTAATTTTGAGGGAATTCCCAAATGATTAAAAACACACAATCCTTTGAAAATTTATCAAAAGGCGCTTGCATTACATTGAAATGTATCTGTGGTGAGATACTATAATTGAGCAAAGCTATTCTGCAATAGTCCATGTATACTAAACCAGAAATTTCAATACATATCGCGGCGTCGTCAGGTGAGTTTTAATTTTTCGAAAGCTACGACAAATAATTTCACCAAACTCCTAGAAAGATGTTAGTGTCCAAGTGGATGAATCTTTGAGGCTAGAAAACTAACTTCCGAACTCGAGCTTATGGTCATTGACCGTCACTTAATCGTTTAATTTTGACGTAGATTAAATTATGTAGATAGTTGAGGCTGGCTACCACCAGATTGGCAGTCGTCCATAGCACATACTTCAGAGTACTGAAGAATTTGATTAAATAAAAGGAATAGACACCAGATTTTTTGATACACAAAAAACCAAAATATTTGTAAAATCATTTTGCATAATTTAAAAGCAGTTTCCGTATTTTATTTTCTCTGTGTTGAATCAGAATTAGAGATCTCAAGTTAAATACTCCTTTTACTAAATAAATCAAGGTCCCTCCAGCATGCAGAAGATATCTTGGTTCTTCGTTGGTAATCAATGTAGTGGAATTATTCTTTAGAATATTTGACAATGCGCTTAAAAGTTGGCTGGAATCCTCCTTCAAAAATTATATTGGTTCTAATAGAGGTCGTTTGAAAAGCTTGATAGTATTTTGGAACATTTTGCAAGATGTGTTTTGATTCGGATGTAATACATACAGAAATGTGTTCAAAGGTGTGATGATTGCAGACGCTCTGGCAAATTCTTCGTTACAATACCAGCAAAATGATTCTTTATTCCATGCAACAAACGTAATCCAAATTTTAACAAAGATTCAATTCAACTGTTTAAATTCTATTCCTTTCCTTCACTTCTGACTCTCGACTATTATCTTAGTAAAGCATTAAGCTATAGTATAACAAATTTGGTAGTGCCAAATTTAAAAGAGCAACAAGGTGGACGAACAAACAAGCCGTTTCTTTTATACTAAATGTAGATGAGTGCGTTTTGAGACTGACCTGATATACATAAGGAAAAATTCTTTTGTTTTATATTTATTTATAAGATATCGTTGAAAATATCAAAACACTCTCTAAACAAAACACCATTGATAATAATTGATGACCAGCCATCTTTACATTTAAAGAAGAAGACGCCCATTTCATTTTCGGCTTAAGGAATGCGTTACTTCTCGTTCACACAAGCAGCGAAGCCTAAAACAATAAAAGAAGCATATGCCCTCTTGTGCAAATTTAGCACAAATGAGTCAGTCTCAAATAATTCAAAAAGCCTATCATGACTAATCCCAATATTTCAAAGTTAAATCAAATAGGCCCGAACTAGTCTAAACTCAACCAATTTCCAACGAAACTAACCGATTTTAAAAAATTAAATCACAAGAAACCCAAAGGGCCAATCCAAGATACTCAGATACCGATGGAATTGACCTCCCATCGAGATCAAGAAATACTCTCATTAGAAAAATTATTAATAATCAAGAAACCACCCAGAGTAATCAAACTCCAAATGGAATACTAAATTACAAAAGTTTCGAAGACGATGAAGACCTATTTTCAGACAATTTCTAATCGGATCCAAGTTCAGATACGGAGGACTAAATTTCCTACTATGCCTGATCTGTCGAAATAACGACTAGACGAGAACCTTAAAACTATTACTAGACACCGGTGATAATAAGAATATTATTAGAACTTCACAATATGTCAATTAAACATTTTTGAGGTACTCAAAATTAAAAGGTAAAATAAATCTCATTAGTAATAAATTACCTCCACAAACTAATTATCAATTAGAGATTCATAATTTTTTCACTGGAATTCTTTGGTCAGAGATAAATTGACTATAAAATATTAAGCACAAAGCCGTAACTACTATGGCTGTCAATCTGAAAATCTGAAAATGAACGAACATATATAAATAACATATGACAAGTTAAAAACCAGTCGCAACTTTTTTTTACTGGTCACCGCCAGGAATCGAACCCAGGACCCCTGAATAATAGAGCAAGCACTCTACTTATACCAAAAACTGACGAGAGCGACATAAGTCACGATAAGCCCAACACTACCCACAAAATTCAAATTCTACCGATATTATCCGACAGAATTTTTTTACCATCAGTTACGCTTGCCACCTTACAAAATGGAGACTGGGAAAATAAATTGGCTGTTAGTACGTTAATGACTGTTAAAAAGATAATGGATCTCAAAAGCACGTCGCAACCGATATAACTATTCAATCTGACCTTATGAGAGCCAATAATTTGGAAACAGTCATTAACGTACTAACAAAAAATGTCCCAACCCCACCGTTAAAATTGCATAAACTTACTCTTAAGGTTATTAATTTTAATACATTAGAACCCGTTAATAACGTGGATGGAAAACCCATTATTGGACTGTTTATGGAAAAACCATAATTGACAAACAAATAATTCAGAATCTAATTGGAACAGAGTACTATCGACAATTACATTGATAAAACACAAAATAGTCACAAAGGATGAAACTCCAGTATACAATAAAATATACAATTACCCACATCAATTCACAAAAGATGTGGAATATCAAATTCAAGAAATGCTGGATAGTGGCATCGTTCGAAATTCGGGTAGCACGTACTCATCTTCAATCTAGGTAATGACGAAAATGGCTGACGCGTCGGCAACAAAGAAAATTATGTTCGTCATAGACTACCGAAAATGAAATGAGAAGATTCTAGATGCCAAATTCTAGATAAACTTGGCAGATCTTCATCACCAAAATAGTCGAAGATGGAACAAGCGAAAATAAGCAAAACAGTATCGTAAGTAAAGAACACGAACGAGCCCATAGAGGGATAAAAGAGGTGGCAAGTCAAATTACACGATTCTATTTCTTCCCAAATATTATCAATAAGATCAAAACTTTCACTTACGCAAATAACATCCGTAACATGCACAAATATGATCGGAAACCTTATAAATTAAAATATCTCCCAAGACCCAAGACCAAAAAACTTCTAGAAAGAGTACATATCGACATCTTCTCTATTAACAAAACTAATTTCCAGCCGATAATAGATGCCTTTTTCAAAACACCTCCAAATGGTACCGATCGATTCCAAAAATTAACGGATACAACTAAGGCCTTGACAAAGTATTTTACCCTATATAGAATCCCTAATATACCAGACCATGAGACAACATTTCAGTCAATTCAATTAAGAGAATATCTAAACAGACTAAACGTCAAGTTAGAATAAGTGTTCTCTTCGGAATCAAACGAACAAGCTGAGAAAACTCACTCAACCATTATAAGTAGAAACAAATCCCAACTCTAACACGCAAAGTGCAATAGAATTGACAGTGACATTGTTCAATAATTATAAAACTACGAAGATGAACAATTTCAAAAAGCCTACTTTGTGGTTTCCATTTTAGTAAAAACTATTCATAATAAACGTGAACAGAATTTATGTGCTGGTGTAAAACTTGTACAGTTATGTATTATTTGCAGAGATTCAGTCTATGTTCTTGTGTCCCGATCCCCTTCAACCGGATATATACTGATATTCGTCACAATACCGATTCTAGTTCAACCCTGTAATTGGGCAATGCATCCCTATTCTGAAAATTGTAACCACCAAGTATCCTAAATTATTGTTATTTTCTGAAATGACGAGTATAATAAAATTCCTAACCACAAACGATTAGTTTACAGCATACCGAAACCATCACAATCCCACAAAATAACCAACAACAAAGGGTTAACGATTTTTTGAATGCCCAGTACAGTACACTGTAGTACTCCACTATACTATCAGCAAAAACCAAAATCAACAAATCTGTTTAGAGATATTTCGTTTGTATGTTGTGTATACAGATACACGAAACAGAATTGGTCACAAAAATGGAAAACTGGAAAAATAAATGTTCATCAAATAGAAAATTAATTTTTATCTTAACAAAACATAAAAAAAATCGGAATGGAGCCAAAGGAGCAAAAAAGAATAATTTAAAAATAATTTCCCATTTATGTTGCTGGTGTTGTTGTTGTTGATTCCTTCCATAAACTTTTCCATTTCACATCATCTGGATTTTTTTTGTGAGCCAAATGAAAGAAAAAGTTTACGGGTAACAATTTATAACCTCAGGTAGTTTTTCAAGTAGAAAATACATACAAAATGAAAATGTTCGGTACTTACGGTTTAATTTCTTTAAAATATGTTGTGGTCCGAATATCCGGCGGTATCCGTGATTGTCTACGTATACCCGACAATACCGGATGCAAATGATGATGGTGATGCGATTGATAAAGCACAGCCAAATGTTGCGTTGTCGATGATCGGGAGGCTAGCGGACTTAACGATATGGTTGTTGATTGCGGCTGTGCGATCATAGTTGATGCGGGCACCAAATGATGATTTTGATGGTGGGCTGGTTGTGTTATACTAATTGGTAGTGGTAACGGTCTTGATTTCTCATCCTCAATGGTGACATGGCTTTCACAGTGGCTTGACATTTTCGTTAACGATGACCGATGACTTAAGTTATCACTAATCATTGGTAAATTATTGTTACTAATTGTTAAATCATTATTATTAATAACACCACCACCGAGTCCACCACCGCCGCCACTAATCTCCACCGATGGGGATGGTATCACGGTGGTAATTAATTTTAGATTTGTTGTTGTTTCGACGCACGCACTAAAAATAAACAAAGAAAAAACCAAAATAAATATTGAGATTAATATGCAGTGCTCCGACTACTATCAACTACTAAAGTATACTAAATCTAACGTGAAGGTCAATTTTTTAGTTTTAGCTGTATTCAATGTTCTGATTGGAACCTTCCTTTCATTTGTACATAGATATCATATGTCTGTAGTAGAACCGTATATGGTTGTGTGTGGCAGAGAGTTAGATTTTCATCATTTCCACATTTATTGAAATTAACATAAACATTTAAATTAAAAATCAGCCCACAAAACTATACGACTATAACTACACTGTACATGTAGTTTTTAAAACAGTTTGAGTTCAATTTAGAAAAAATTATTATTTTTTATTTGGCTTTTAAATTAATTTGAATAATGGGTAAATGTGCATGACAATTTGCTTAATATTGTTACTCGGACTGGATTATATCAAATTGAGGTTGGAGTATTTAATAATGGTTTTTAATTTTATGTGGAATTTCAGGGGTTATAAGACTCGAACACACAAGTTTCATTCAACGATAAGTAACCATCTCATCGATTTCGCCCCCATAACATTATATTTAGTTAGGGTGCACAAATAAGTGATTTTGATTGTATTATCCAATCTATATTGAACCCAGGCAAAATCTACTAGAAATGTATTTAAAGAAGGTTTACTTATGTAAATTGTGCTGATCGCATCTTGAGCGAGCACCGTATCTGCACAAAACAAACGATAACAGAGACAAAAAGCCAATAAGAGTAAAAACTACGTAATTGAATACAAAATACAAGACTGAAAGAAACAAACAGCCAACATGGGACAAATTCATAATACCAACATGAGCAAACGCCCGCCCTGAAAAAGAACCAACAAAAACCACAGGATGACAATAATAAAAGGTTTACATAGACAAGAAACAGATTAAAACAAAGAGTCGAAAAGACCAAAACCTTAATAGACGAAGAGACCAGTTTGCCCTCTGGTTCCTTAACTGCATCAACCGTTTGAGTGCCGCATGATCTGTTCGAAGAACAAACTGTTGCCCGTACAGATATATGTTGAAATGTTTAACACCGCTCACCATCGCTAACAGTTCCATGCGGGTTACGCAATAGTATTTCTCGGCTTGCAGATACGCCAAAATGGGAGCGCTGCATAATTTTTTCTTTATTTCTTCAAATGCTCCTTGATGCTCTGTATTTCACTCAAATAGTTGACTTGTTTCGGTAAAGCGATGGAGTGTGTAACGTCTTCGAAATTTGGCGCAAATCGTCGGTAGTAGGAGCATAATCCTAGGAAACGGTTAACATATTCACTGAACGGTCTGCATTTCGTTGCACTTAACTTCAATCCTGCCGTCCAGACCGCTTATAGTAAATGTTTAAAATTGTTGACGTGTTCATCAAGTGTGCAGCCTAGTAAAATGATGCCTTCCAAATAAACCAGAGGTGTTTTCCAATTTAGGCCTCTTCAAACTTGCCCCATAAATCTCTCAAATGTAGCAGGCGCACAAATTGCTAAAGACCGTTCCTGATGAAAATGTCTGTTTCTCTCAATCATAAGGATGGATTGGTAATTGCCAGTACACGTTCTTTCTTCGTCACTTCGTTTAATTTACGGTAATCAACACAAAATCGTGTATTTCTGTAATTAACTCGGCTATCTCCTGCTGCTTCGCGAGCGGTAATCGTCTTGGCGCTTGCTAGATTGAAGTAGCGTTTCTTGTGTCCTTGCTACGTTGCACAATATTGGTTTTTCATAGTTCGTCATCTTTAAGAACAAATAGATCGGGTAATTCGACCAGTGCTTGCACTGCAACATCCCTGTTCTGTTGGAAGATAGCTGCACAGTGAGTGAATGATCTTCTTCCGGATATGGTTTGGTGATGAACGACATTGTTTCGACTGGCAGTTGCTAATATAGTTCATTCCCTCAGCTGTACCGATGACAACCCCTTTCCTGAGTACATTTGTTGATGAGTTCACGTTCTACACACGTACTTGCTACTAAAATTCCACCAAAGTTCTGGCCGAGAACAACTCGTTATTTTTGGAATTCGAAGGCTCCACAATTCCCATCTTGGTATCCCCAAGGTCACCGTCAATTTTCGTGTAGATGACTTTCTCAAATAGGTCGTATTTTCGACTATAACTCGCAATGCATTTTGTTCACTGAGATTTATTTGAAGGATTCTGCCGAAAGTCACTGGAATGGTACACTCTTCGTTGAACATCACAGATTCACCTGTTGCTGTTACCAAGTTATAACGGACAGCAACATCAATCTGTTCTGGATCTAATCCGCCCATGTTGTTTGATTTTAACGGCGAACGTTAGCTTATCTCGCGCGCTGTGTACTTGGCTGCTTACATCTCCCTTATGCCCGGGTTGTTGGCATTGGAAACATCGAGACGGGGGTCGTGGTCATTTTCTTCCGGTAGCTCGAAAAGCTAGTCGTGGTTTTCTTATCTCCTCTTTTATTTAGTGTCTTTATTTGCGTGAAACCCTGTAAATTCAGCTTGTGCAACGTTACTGTGTCAATGGCTGAACTCATATTCTAAAGCCAACGCAAATATTTCATTCGTAGTTTTACCTCTAGTATATGGTTCTCAAATGAAGCCTCAGATGATCGTCCTCGACAACACTGATAAACTTGTTCACTGTTAGTCCGTTCAACAAATCTGTTACCTATCTTTCTAGGCCTTTCAGGTTATCCCCACGTCCGCTTGCCTTGAGTTAAATCTTACATAATGCTCTGACGTTTGACTGCGTGTTGTATGTTAGTGTCAACTCAGTCATGATCTATGAGCGGGCTTCTTTCTGTTTCTCATACAGTTTACAAGATAGCCCAACTTTCTTGAGAAAGAAAAGCCAAAATGAGTGTGATAAGCTGCCCCGTGCTTCCCAACATGCAGTACTGCCGCTTGGAAGTGCACTCTAAAATTCTCAAATGAAATCTTGCTTTCGAATGTCGGAGGCTTTAAAACTCCTCTTGAGCTTCCGGCAACTGGTTCGGTTGAGAACGTTTCATTAAACTGGCCAGTTTCAATAGTTTGTGATGTCTGCGTTTTAAAGCAGATCTTCTCTTGCTTTATTTTATTTTCTCTCCTTTAAGCTCTTGCATTTGAAACTCTTTGGTATGTTGAATTTGGTGGAGTTTCAGGTTCGGCTAATCAAATTTTGCATTTTATTCCTTACGTAGCTTAGCAATTTGACTACCTTGCTCCGCTCGTAGTTCAGCCAATGGCGCACTATGCTTGCTTGAGATTTATTTCGGTTGAAAGTGCTTAAACTCAAACCAAATGCATAGGTTCCTGACACCCGCTTCGTAACAGCGTGCAATGAGTATTAGCTTCGCAACTCAATAAAAGATGGTGATCTTGGTCAACAGCAATCGTAGTCCATCAATTTACCGTGAGATGTGGTTAAATTCAAAGGACACCCACCAGTTGTTTGTGGCACTTCTGTCCTATTTGTATTTACCTCAATGAAAATTTTAAAACCAATTTGGAACATTAGGAATCACTGGTGTCGGAAATCAATATTTATTTTGCAGTGGACAGATTTTAACCATGTTTGTATCAATTTTTTGTATTTTGGTATTAATTCTTGGAATATTAAGTGTAAGGTGTGGAGTTTAGATGGTTCAACTTAAGTTAAGCATCCATAAAACAATATTCACGTGTTGTGCTTCGATTCATCTGACATTGAAAGCATATTGACCCTTATAGAAAGCATATTGACTACCGGTTGTCAATTATTTAATGATATTGCAACAACACACAGATTTCGGAGACTAATGTTGATTCATCATCCGAATCAACCACAAGCTTACTAAAGACGATTCAAAGTGCATCCACAAAAAATTGATTATGACCGATGAAGTACAAATACATCGAGAAATGGTTTGTAGAGCCATTCCCGCACCTAGAAAATTTTCAGATTACACTTCATGAGAACTTGTGCAGCTACACTTCTGAAAAACTCCTTTAGAGATTTAGAGAGACCCCCTACACAAAATTCTAAAAAGGCACCAAATTCAAAAAACTTCTCAAGATTATCCGCTCTGTTAAATCACTATAAGCTCCCTCCTCAAATTATCTGCATATCCATATATACTAAACCATTATACTCAGATGACAAATGAGAAATTCCCAGAGCATGGAAAAAATTTTCCGCATTTATCCAATTCTCGCACCAAACCCATATACACAAATACCGTTAGTGTTGAAATATGTATGCCTTCAAAAACAAATTTAACAATACAAATTCATTTGTGCGAAATACACAGCAGCCAAGTACATCTTAAATCGTGAATGAATGTATTATTCATGAGATACTTTTACCAATTTCTTATGTTCTGTGCTGCTGTTGCTGTCTTCATGAAAATGTTTGTTGTTTTTAAACAAAATATCCATATAAATGTAGATTTTTTGTCGTATACCATACAAGGAGTAGTTACTCCACGTACTAAGTGGTTTCAATGAGGATAGCATATCTGCCCTTGTATACAATTCCTTTTATTATTCTTCACTACATACGTATGCGACTATTATAAGTGGTAGTATGTAGTTTGTCTTTCTTCACTCCTTCCTTACATACACAGGACAAAAATTTTGTAACAATAACAAAAATTTTCTTTTTATCATCTTCAAGAATTTGAAATGAATTGAAATATTTTCTTCTTTTATTAAGTGTTCGTGAGATGAATATAATGAGACAGACGGAAAAGTTCAGCACACAGTACATCACAAAACTTTTCGGGGGTAAAATATACGAACCATTTTTCGGTTGATGCAATTATATCTTTTAGAGCTACTTGCGGTTTTGTTAATTAAATTGCAAGGTCGGTTGATTATGATCATATCATTTGCATACAAAATTATGCTTTTATAATTTTTCATATTTATTATGAAAAGCGGCATTAAAAACGTCTTTTTCAAGAACTTTTGTGTATACGAAACTGACTACATTAACTCGCTTTGAAGATTATAACTAATTAAATCGTTTGTGGTTTCGGACTTCAATGTTTGCAATGTTTTTTGGAGGAGCAGTATTTTGAGAGTAAAATGTGTAATTAAGAGTAGTGTCCGGTTGGTAAAGTAATGATCATAAAATTTAGATTATCTTTCGAAAATATTTAAATTTAAGTTCTGCTTTTTGTCTCAAATTAATGTTTTTAACAAATTGTTTGCACTACATCCTAAAATGCATCCTACAATTAAATTCTAAACAAGTGTTCTTGAGAAATTCAAAATCGTTGTCGTTAAGTGATTAACAGATAAAACTTAAATTTTATTCTCCAAAAACTATTTGACACACTTGATTCTTTCCACTTCCAGCTTTCTACATTACAGTAGAACATTGAGGCACTAATATTTGTGAAGTTATCAGTACCAACAGATGGAAACACCCTGTAAATTTAACAGAATCTTAGTTTCTAAAAATATTTTTCAAAAATTGGTTTAAGAATAAATAGCAGTCAAAGTGGGTGGAATTGGAATTTTTTTGTGCCATTAGGTATAAAGATTTCAAAATTGGTACGTTGGGGAAAATTTAATTTCAACCCCTTTTGATCTTAATCGTTTATCGCAGATGGTATACTTTTACAAAAACTGTCAAGAAACGAGAAAATTCCTATGGAAGCTGCCATTTCCGATGAGCCGATTTCTTCCAAATTTCACTGGGACCTCGCAATTTATGAAAAAAGTTTAAATATGAAGTTTCAACCAAATCAGTCAATGCGTCTGGTATGTAGAGAGGACCCAGGCTGACAGACAGATACTCATTTTTCTAAATCACATCCAGTCTCATTCTGGATTCCTATTCTATGTTTATCATACAAAGAAAGTTGTGTCCCTATGTGTTTAGAAATGGCTTAAATTAATTTAAATTGTCAATTTTTCAATTTTCATGATTATCCTGAGTTCCATCCCCAACAATTGAGAAATAAAAGTTCTATTGTGGGACAAGACGCAACATAACGGCTAAACCGGATCACCTCTAAAAAATTCCCAAAATCATTGCAGTCACTACCTAATTGAGAATCCTCTGAACAAATTTTCTCAAATTTAGAAATCATCACTATCGTTTCTTAGCATTCGAAAACACTTCTCACCCATCTTGATAAAAATCGTTCGGCCCGAATCCATAAGACGCACAACGCATAACATAGAACGCATGAGGCAACATGGTGCAAAATGTACAACACCGCAGAACATGATTCAAGATTCTACTAACATGACATAACATATCGTAACATCAAACAATATCCCTCGAAACGACGAAACATTAAGCAACATAATGAAACTTTTGTCAAAATATGGCCCAACACGGTGGCTTGCACTCGAAAACCGTGTCCCGGCAAATTTAATCAAAATTGTTGAAGCTTAATAAAATATTAAAAGATGATTCGAGCCCAACCAAGAACGCTATTCCCCGAAAAACCCTCATTCTTGTTTGGGCTTGAATCTTTTTTTAACATTTTATTAGGCTTCAAAGGACCCATCGGAATCAATTCCTGGTTCATCAAATCTATTATTATTGAGCACCTCCTAAAGGTTTTTACCCGAAATGAGGACTCATTGCATTGCATTCCTACCATTAGTAAACTGTTATCACCGCAATTTTTATTAAAGTTAATCGAGCCGAAAACAACTAGGATAGGGTTCCCACAGAAGGAAATCCCAAATTAATTTTTCCGAAATTAAAACCCATTGGAATCGATTGCTGACAGGACTTCTAAATGAATTATCCAGAAACCATAACTCCTTGAAACCGTCTCTTTGCATTCGAACACCCTGTCCCGGCAAATTTTATCAAAATAGGTTTCTGGTCTTCGAAAACGCTTCTTCAGCAATTTTTATGAAAAACGTACAAGTCGAAAAAAATAAAGAAAATGATCCGAGTCTGCCGGATTTAGAGAGTAAATGGATTTCCTCGAAATTACACCTATCGCAATGGACTCTTAACACTCGAAACCCCTCAATTTTTATAAAACTCATCAGAACCGAAGAAAAATTAATAAAACGTAAGGGACACCATCGTAGGACCCCATAAGAAATTCGTGCAGAAAGCCGGTCCCATCGATTCCTAACAATTGAAACACCCTTACACCACAAAATCGCGCAACATGGTGAAACTACGTAACATGGCAAAACTATACACATGACAGACATAATGCAACGACATAATGCAATTTGATGCAACATAATCGAACATCACACAACATCCGTCGAAAATATACAACATCGAAAAACATCAAGCACATGGTTCAACATCACGCAACATGTTTGAATATGATGCAACATCCCACAACAATGAGCAACATAACGCAAAATGGTGCATTATCATGCATCTTGCTGCTACATTATACAACCTGGTACAACAAGACGCAACTTCACGCAACATATGGAGGACTTCTAACTGAATTATCCAGAAATCGGAACTCCTTGTAATCTTTTCCTTGCATTCGAAAACCCTGTCCTGCAAATTTTATCAAAATCGCTCAAGCCAAATAAAATAAATAAGCTCATCGTAGTCGATTCATACACTCGAAAACACCCCTCACCAATATTTATCAAAATCGTTCGAGTCAAAATTTTTATTTAAAATGGGACTTCATCACAAGATCTCCTAACTGAATATTCCTGAAATTAGGACACATCGCTATCCATTTCTAGCATTATAAACCCCTTATCACCGCAATAATTATTAAAATCGATCGAGGCGCAACAAAATTAAAAATGGCTCTGAGCCCCACTGCAGGGCCCCTAAACCCATTTTCCCGAAAATAGAACCCTTCAAAATCGATACCTGACATTAGAAATCTCCTCCTTCACTAATTTTTATCAAAATCGTGTGAACCGACACAAATTAAAAATTTTAACCCTACCCACTCGCAACCCCTTATCATCGAAATTATTATCAAAATCGATCGAGCCAAAATAAAATAAAAAAATTATTAATTGAACTTTCCCGAAATCAAAACCCATCACAATCGGTACTCGAAAACAGTCCTTCAACAAATTTTTATAAAAACCGTGCCAGCCACTAAACATAAAAGCTTTCCCAAAATCCGGGAATTGATTCCTAGCAAATGATAACGCGAGCCAAAAAATTAAAAAACGGAATCGGGACCACACCGGACTCCCTTCTAAACGATTTTTATCGAAATCAGGATATCGACTTTGTCCCGAAAAGAGTGAAACGAAATGAGTTTAACCGGAAACATATAGTAGTAGTATTTGTGTTTGTATTAGTGACATGCACGTGTATTTGTTTTGCTTTACTGCACAAAATGTACTAATCTTTTAAATATCCTTTTCTTTAAAATGTTGTATTCGGAAAATCAAATCATCAAGATCAAATTTTTCGTTTGTTTTCAAATTTGAGTTCAAAAATAGTTTCTGTGGTGAATATCGAAAATAAATTTAATTTGGACTCTAGATTTAAATAAACCTAACTTTTATTTGGCTTTTTAGGTTTAAAGCTATTATTGCTAATATCGAAAAGATAGGCAAATAACGTAGTTTAGCGGAACTCCAAGTCACAAGCACGAATGACCATTGGGCGCCACGACGTCTATAAGAAAATCCCCTTACACATTCAAACCACATATTTCAACAATGAAGAGAGTGGTAGCAGTTTTCAAATCAGGATAAACTAACCTATATGAAATGTATTTTCTTAATTGAGTGACGTTGGATCAGCAGTAATGAAGGTGACCCGCGAATTTTAAGCTTTAAGTTTTAACATTCATGAACGCTAACCAACTGATTTACATATTAATGTTAAATTTTAAGAAATGGAAAGGGACGTATACTAGAAAATAATTTGGACAGTTCGGCGAGTAGGAGTGGTGCAGTCTGATTACGTAACTCGCATTCATGGATGACAAAAAACTCAACCAGTATTCCTAATACAGTGTTTGTCATTCAATATTGTGCTTCTTCTTCTTTCGCAAAAGTATATAGCTTAGGTACAACTAGATATCAATTTTTTAAATTTAAAATAGGTCCTATTTTTCATGTCAACAATGTTTCGCAGAGTTAATTTAATTTGAATTTACCGTTCTGAATTTGAAATCAGCTCGCAGCTCTTGCGTTCTCCAGCGCTGCATTATAGTAAACGCATCATAATGTAAATAATCATAAATTATAAATGAAAATAAAATTCTATAGTGATAGTAAATTAAATGGTTCGAATAAAATTCAAATGGTCGTCCATCAATATTATCACTTGATGTGAAAAAATACACAACAGCATTAAACAAGCAACTACAATAAATAATTGTTATTTATGCAAATTTATTTCAACTGATTCCAATGTTCACGTTTTTAACGATTTTAGAGGGTCAATTGACTATATGACTATTAAAAACGTATAAATGAATTGGAATTAAATGAAAATCGAACCATTATACGCATAAACAGATTTTCTTTTGTTTTCCTTATTTAATTAAATTATCAACAATTTTCCATCCCCAACGGAGCGATAAATGGAAAATTCAATTAGACGCCTAGTTTTGTGCAATCCTGTTCCCGAGTATGCAATTAAATATTTAAATCTAATTAATTTTATTATTGCAAGATGATTTTATCGTCCCAATGATTTGTAAAAATGGAGAAAAACTTTACAACCAGTGATCGAAAACGTAAATGCCTTGTCTTATTTTATTCGGCGTTTGAATTATTATATAATATAGATCTAGATTCTTTTGGAATCTAGAGTGATTCCAAAGTTCTTTTAATTTGTTAAAATCTGTAATCATAAACATTGAGTTAAAAATCTCTTTAGGGATATTTTGTTGATTACTTTGAAAATGGTGAGTATTTATATCACTTCCCACTTTCTATTTCGATGGTACGCATTTAACTACTAAATCATGGAGTAATATTTACATATTCAAAATGTCCAATTTTTGCATTAATTGCTAATAATAAGGAATTCAATTCAGCGAATAAAAAATCGAGTAGAACCGAATTTAAACTAGACTACTTTTTAAAAGATTGCTCAGTGAAAAGCCTGTACGAAGTCAATCATCCCCCAATGGTAACTACCGTATGGCGCTAGAACTAATCATGTGCGTTAATAGAAATGGAGAAGTTACGTCTAGGTCGTTATTTTTCACAGCTATCACTAGAGCAAAATATAGTAAAATTTTGCAGGGTTTGTACGGAACTTTGACCACACTATCTGTCGTGTTCGAATATATTCTTAAAACATCGTTCTGTAAATGACTACACAAAACTACTTATTATATAAAGACCCAAATGAAAAAATTTTTATTAACCAATTTGAAAGTGCGCTAAGAAGTTTTCTTGTTTGCATGACCACCGTGGGTTAAAATCGTCAGCATCCGTTACTAACATGCAAATGTGGGCTAATAAAATGACCAAAGATCTACATCTGCGGCAATAGAAGTTCGTATATTATTAAGCTTGGACGAGTATTGTAAAGATTTTAAAACATTGAAAAATCAATTAAATCCGTTTTCCAGTCAAACATCAAAGTACGATGAATTTGAAGATGAATATTTTTCAACTATGTCCGGAACTACTGTACATCCAACGCAAGCAGAGTTGTTTGACCAGCATAGCACATTCCTCGAAAACTTAAATTCAACAACGACACAATTAACGGACCGCACCCTATCTAGTCATGACCTTCAAATTACCCAAGGTTTAATTCGCTAAATTTGACAGAGTTTGTATCTTCAATTCATAATAATCAGTCATTGTCTAATGCCAATAAATTAAAGTTGCTTAAAAGCCCTCTGACTGAAAGCCTGCAACACTAATTAAAAATCTGCCCGGCATAGAGACAAATTACAAGGGAGCATGGACACGTCTTGACATCGTATATTACAATATTTCTCAATTTATCATCAGCATTTAGTGAGAAGGCATCTGATATTCATCACTTTGTGATAGGTAGACGAAATTGTAATCGGGAACGAAGTGAAATATCGAAATGCATGGCCCCTACCAATTATTTTTCCAAAGCTTGATAGAACAGTTATGATCAAACGAAACAGCCGACAAGAATTCCTCAACTGTTAGATTTTTTCGAGTTTTAACATCCAATTTTCAACCTTAGGCGAAATTTAGACAATCAATCTGGAGTGTCCAACTGCCGAATTTGTAATAGCTCATTTTCTCATGGTAAAGATTCTCAAAATCAATTTAACATTCACAACAGCAACAAGCAAACAATCAATCATTTGGTCAGCTTCAATTAAAATTCTCACGAATATAGGATCAAGGTTACACTTCCTCACCAATCATCCAATCAAAACTATCCTACTCTATCGATAATTTCAAACCCTAACGATGAGCACATTCGTCAACCTAAACAAGCATCACCTAAACGAGACCTACATTCTCTTTCATAGCTCTTTTATTGCCGAATTTCAAAATCGCGCATCGCGTCATTACCGACCGCCCTCAATCACATACGTGACATTAATGGAATTAAACATTTCACTAATGCATTACTGGAATCAGGATCGCAACGTACCTTCGTATCTGAACAATTAGTGCAGCGCCTTCGACTTGGACGTTCATACTCTTTATCATTTCATCATCTGTAAACGGCCTTGCCAGTATTCAAACAGCAATAACCAACGGTTTAGTTAATATCAATGCATCGTCAAGGAGTCCACCATCAATAATCTGAATTTCGATGCGTATATCCTGCCGCGGTTACTTACCCTTTACCAATTAGACTCATTGGAAATGGCTAGATACTTTATTTTGCGTTGCTTTATTTTCTGACTTATTGAAAGCAGAAAAAATAGTCTTATCAGGACACACGTATGTCCAGTTTTCAATTTATGGATGGATTCTTCTGGCTCCCCAAGTAACTAACACTTCAGATGATGTAAACCAAACTCTTCAACGCTTCTGGGAGCTCGAGGAAACTTCAACCGCATCGGAACTTAACCCAATTCGATCAATCAATTCAACGGAACATGGCTGGAATATATAGTGCGACTGCCATTTACTACACCGCGCCAAAAATTGGGCCATTCACGATCTATGGCTGTATATCGAATTCTAACTATAGGACGTCGTTTTAAAAGAAACTTGCAACTTGTTGTCAAATATAAGGGCTCCATGGATAAATTTTTGACATTGGGTCATATGACAGAAATACCGAATAAAGAGATCACAACGTGCTATTAAAAAAATTGAATAGCTCGACAATCAAAGTTCGAGTTGCCTTAAATTGATCCTGAAAATCTACTTGCGATTTATCAATTAATAACATTTTACTTACACAACCCACGTTACAAGATGATCTGATAACTATAATGACTCGTTTAAGATAGGACGTTATCGTTTTTCATACAAAACCACACACAAGAGATGTCTTGTGCATCATTTCTAGCTGAAAATCAGTGCTGAGGTTGCACAAAATCATCTGATTATTTTAACAATCATCAAACGCAACTTTTACAACCGCGATGATCCGGCTTCGTAAATGGAAATCCAACCCTCAGCATAAGAACTTAACGAGGATCTTAAGGTAATTTACTCTCCGAGATTTCCCAAATGTTTGACCCTTTGAGTTGGATGTCTCCAGTAACTATAATTATTTTTCTACAGTTATTGATCCAAAACAACGATAGGGTGATGAAATTCCAGCGGTCATTTAGTCAGCAATAGATCGAAATAAAACAAAATTTGCCAATATTTGAGCCATCGATATTCCGCGAAATCGTTTTATATCTTCAACACCGAAACTATCCTAAATCCAGCCATTTTATGAGGCATATGCTGCTGACCTATATTTACGCAATGAAGTTTCCATAGGCTGTATCAAAACATTATTAGTTATCGTAAAGGCATTCCTCGCTTCGATGGAACAAATTGCAATTCCACGATTCGAGGTGTGGCCTTTACTTTGATGAAACTGGTCAAATTTAGTACTTTCATGTGGATTGTGGAACACTTTCAATTATAATCGCACATCCCAAATTATGGAAGTGATTCCTAGAGATCAGTAGCACTATGTATAGTCGAGCGGAAATCTTACGAATATTGCATTGGGAGGGATCAGTCGATAATTGTGGCCAAAAATTAAACTATGGTGGCACGGTTCTAAGTGGTTCACGACTTATTAACAAGCTTGGCCGTCCAACAATTTAATACAAGTTGGATCATAATACAGTCATAACGTATAGGACTTAAGGTAAAAGAAATTTTGGAAGGCTGTATTTTTTTGATTTGATTCGAAAGGCTGAAACTTTTATCGTTAAGAAAGTGCAAAACAAAAATCATTGACTAATCAGGATGATAATCTACGAAACCAATTTACTCAATCTACATCTTCAGCCAAGGTTACTGTCAAGTCTCTTGACCATTTTTCTATCATTAATGGTCATAACGGAGTTCGATATTTTGAGCAGAAATTTATCAAATGCATTCGACAGAAACAAAAAATTGCCGAACAGCTCATGGGTGATTTGCTTGTGTGGACTTCGCTTTATCTCTATCTCTCTTGCCGCCTGCACTATGGCCCTCCATCTGTCTCGATCCATCACGCTCGCTCTCCAGTTCCAACAATCTGTTATACGTAGGTCTTGTTCGAAGTAGCCACGTCGGCGCAGTCAGAGTCTTCCTCTACGACACACACTGGCTGGTTTTTGTTGGAAAATTTTATTAATCATCCGTTGTTGTGGGGGCCTTGCAACGTGGCCCAGCCATCTAACTAGATTGGATTTGATAAAAGCCGATGTTATCGCTACGAATCCGATATTCGTGTTGCGCGTGTTTAATTGTCCAAAGATGGAACGAATAACCTTCCTTTCGAAAGAACATAACAATCTACAAACGTTAGAATTCAGAGTCTAGATCTCGCTGGTCTAAATCGAGCTTGTAAGACTGCGATAGATGTTTAGATCGCAGCAACCATGATTTGGTGAAGCGATTCGGGCTCTTATTTCAGCCTGCATATTATTTGGCAATTTTATTACTGACCTGAGATATTTAAAGTTTTCAATGCTATCAAAATTATGACCACCGATTCCATAGCGATCGGACGATATGAAACTCTCCTTAATAATGCCAGATCTTCGGCCAAGAAGCACGATGTTATCTGCATATCCAAGTTAGCCTGATTTATTAAACATACAGCATGAAGTTTTAATGTTGCTTTACCTTACCATGTATTCAAGCGCCAAATTGAGCAACACAGGCGCGAGTGCATCTCCAGTGGTTATATTTTACTCCCAGAAATAATCCTCATGGTGAAACACTGTTCAGTGGTCGATCGGTTGGGACGAAAACTACATTGATAGTCGCCGATGATGTTTTTGACGAGAGGGATGAGTTTGGCAAGAACAACGTTAGCAAACACTTAGTAGTCAGTATTCATTTGAGCTAAGCCACGATAGTTTTCACATTTAAGACGGTCGCCTTTAATATCATTGAGGTTTGATGCTATATAATAGCGCCTCCGAGCTTAATCAATTCGGCAGGGATTCCAGCGAGACCGAGTGCCTTTCAAATTTTCAGTCTACTAATAGATGTGCCTACTTCCTCCACTGTGGAAATTTGACAAAGACCGCTTCACCTGTTGGAGCAAGTGCTCTATAATGGTGGTCACTTCATCATTCCGATTTAGCAGATTTTGGAAGTAGGTTTGCCATACTGAGAACATCAGCAACATTTGTTCTCAACTCTCCATGTCCGCCTTTGATGGCTGTACTTCTTGGGTGATTCCACCCATAAGTGGCCTACGCTGGCCCTATTAATATTAAAACATGGTCGAAGAAAAAATCCATTGAATACGGTGGACATTGCACTTTTCGTATGTTTTGCAACCAAGGCAGTTCACATAGAATTGGTTTCGGGCATTACCATTGAAGCATTCATACTTTGCGATAAAATGGGCGTGTAGGTTTAAGTTCCGTAAATTGACACACCTAACCCCATATACCATGTGAGGGGGACATCTCTGACGTTGCCACATGAAAATTCGGTAATGAGCGTATGTTCAACTGAAGAATGTATAGAAAAATGTTTTACGGGATGACCAATATTCACCATTAATGATCATGGTTTTTAAACGGGAGCCTAGATTTAAGTACTGTATCGCTTGACACACCTAGCTACATATGCCAAGTCAGGGGGATATCGGCAATGAAGAAAATTCGGTAATGATCATATGTTCAACTAAATAATGTATAGAAAGTAGTGTCGAAATATAGCTAAATTCAATTTAGCTTGCAATTTGCTGGTCTAGATACTGTTTAGTACGGTGGAATTGGTAAACATGAAAAAAGTACTTTCAAATTAGATTTAGTATTTTATTCTAATAAAATTGATATCAACATAATAATTTAGCGAATTATAATAATAATCAAACACACATTTTCTAGCCCTTCGTTACCTCGAAGTTTGTAGTATTTGTCGCATGAATCGATCATACTTAACCAATAACGCGACTTCTCTGCCCCCTCCTATAACGTAATATTTACTTAATTTAATTAAACGAAGTTAACATAACCATAAAAATTAAAAACAATTGGGGAATAGTTAATTTGTATTGCGAATCGCAAGGGCAAATCAAAATTGTATATTTAAATTTTAACAAATTATATAATTTAAAATAAAAAATTTGTTTGTATTTTTATTAATTAATTATTTAAACACAATTTCTTTTTCGTGTTTGTTGTTTTTGTATTTAAATTAATTGTTATTTATGGGATTATTTATTAAAATTGCGTTGTATACAGTAATATGATGCAGGGGTATAGGAAATGATGACAGTGCATTATGATTAAATCGTTACATCGTTTGAATGGTACACAAAAAATATTTCTATGGCATTGGGGTTGGCAACGCGTCTGAATTTGCAAAAAAAAATAAATAAATAAATTGGTGGCAAAATCAAAATACATTAAGTGTTATGATGAATTGCAAAAAACATTTATTTTACATCCTCATCTCTGAATAAAAGGAAACTGGGTCATATCTATTTTTCACTGTCGTGTACGCACCATATTCTTACACGTTGAAGAGGGAGGGCGATGAACCGAGATTTATATTGAATATGGGATAAGATCGTATAAACGAGATTTTCGTAACAAGCACCTACATATAAATAGAAAATTATGACTAAATGATCCACTCAATCATTTTACTTTGATTATAAGACGGTCTATCCTTGTGCACAGTAAAATGGAAAAGGTTGTTTAACATTGGAAATATCCATTTATATTATCGTAAATTGTATTCAGTAACAAATCAATGAAATGGAAACTGTATATATATGAGATGCCGCATACCCTTAAAATCAGGTACCGTAGATTTTTTTTTGTTGAATGGTCCTGTAATGAGAAAACTGATAAAATTCATATCACAGGAGCAAATCTGATGTATAATGGTATATTTTGGTTTATGGCCACTCATTTTTAAAGAATAGCAAATATGTAAGATAATAAAATATGATGAATCTGTGTTAACGCACATAATGATGACTCATAAAACATTAGACATTATAATAAAATCCAGGTCATATTATGACGTCAATGGTGAGTCATTCGAAATTCGTTTGGACATAAGGCCACACTTTTAACATGATTTTTACAATTGCTATTAATAAAAAGGTTTATTATATTTTATTCCAACTTACTAAAAGACTGGACATACCTTGTAACGGTTGCAATATTACGGCCTTTCTGATTTTATGAGTGAAATTTATTTATTAACTAAAACAAAACAAAATCTCCTTACTACTAAATACGCCTCTTCTCTTTACTCATATCATAAAGCGAAACACCCTCGTCATCAGTATGGTCACATCAGTTATGTTATGAGTGAAATTTACTCAAATTTCCGAGTTTTCGTATTTTGAAAACTCTGAGGTTTGTTTAAATTCTCATGTAAATTAAGGACTTCATTCAATCGAATTTTTTGCTATTTCACTCAATATGGCGGAATTTCGTACACTATACCACCAATTTGTCTCGGTCTCTCGAACTCTGTTATTCCTCGAGATATCAAATTTCGGCCAGCAATAAAAAAACACATGTCAATAGTTATATGACATCTAAGAATCAGTCACTCTCTCTCCGTATTCTCGGGAAGTCGCAGTAAATTGTTCGTAAAATGGTTTTTATAGAGTTGAACATCTGACGGTGTGATCGTTGGGAAACTTAGTTGAATTTAAAAATATTTTACTCAAATTAATCATACATCTTCTTAAGTATAAATAGTATGTACTTCTTATTCCCGAATATCAAATAATCGAAAGTTTAAAGGTAGTGTACAATGTAGAAGGACTATCCACAAATAACGAAACAGATTTAAAGAGGATGCCATTGGAGAAGAGAAAATCTTAACCTTAAATGTCAAAGGAAAACTTCAACCTAATAATTACGATGGAATTTATTATTTCAATTGTTTGTTTTTCGATTTTCGTTAAAGATTACCGTGGGAGATTGACCTGTCCCAATCCAAAAATTTACTCTCAGCAAAATCAAATCATTCACAAATAAAAAGTTTGTTCACTCATCATTTAACCCATAAAATTGATACAGGTTCTGTAACTCATTATTCCCGCAATTTATACCATCTCCTTTCACACTAAATTGCAACTTATAATAGGTTGATGATTCAACTCCAATGATCTTTACTGGGAGACCTTATTCGCACAATGTCGATTGTCAACCGAGACCAACTAGGGCACGCACGAAAATTAAGAGAAGAGAAAGTAATGAAAAAGTATTCTTTGGTCGCGGAACCCCGAAATACCCGAATGAATGAATGTGAGCTGCCTGACGATCCAGAAATGTCTAGTGCAAGGTGTTCAACGACATCACCACCACGCGATGTGTTACAGTTGGCGAAAAGCCATGCGACAAATTCTAAAAAGAGTCCCATATACTTTCCATAGTAAAATTGCACAATACCAACTCGCAACTTGCTATTGGTGTTCCCTTTGTAAAAAAAATTTCAATTTAAAATTTAGAAAACTCACTCTTTTCGCTTATCGGATTATAACGGAAACTAATTTCAAACTATTTTGTATTTATTTTTATTTTCTTCTGGTGTAGTAGTGCTGTGCGAGAGGTAGAGAGAGCACGGTAGTAATTGTATTTTCTATGAGGAGCCCGTACCACCTCAATACAGCTTTTCAGTATATGTAGAGAGGTTCTGTGCATGTCTCAACATCGCTATGTGAATGACAACACAGACAGCTTTTACACGAACATCAGTGAACACTATATGAAGAACCCACTCGATTTGCATTAGATGTATAACTTTGAATCACTGTGGCTGATGGAGTTCGTTATGCTACCTTATACCAATGTGATTGGTGACGAAGACGACGGAGATCATGATGCATACGATGCACCAGATGCTGTTCAAATTTCGGTTTCTTTTGTCTTTGTTAGACGGTACAAAAACTAAATTTCCATATTTCCATTGTTCCTTAAGAGATGCGTGGTACTCTTCGGCAACAGAAACATTTTGCTGTTTGGCGACTTAATGCAGCCCACACCAGTCAGGGCAGCATCGTTTTCAAGCAACCGAAAAGTTTGGCATCAACAATTCATTTGTGGCGATTTTCCTTGTTCTGCAAACTACTGCATGATTGAATGACTCTTCCGAGGTGGTGAATTAAAGGCGGATCTTATCAAGATTATTCTTCTATCAAGAAACCACAATATTGATCCGACAAACTTACTTAACAGTAAATACAACGCCCAGACTCTACAATACCAATATATTTAAGCATTTTGTTGTTATATTTATATTATAATGCTTGGAGCCCTGAGCGTCGCTAGGCCAAAGTAGGTTGAATTTGAGTTTTTTGTGTCCTACAGTAGAAACATTTTTATAATTGGTTCGAATGAAGTTTTGTTGCAATCAAATTAGGCATATTCGTACTACGAACCGAGTTCTATACAATTCTTTTGAGAAAAGGCTTCGATTTCATTTAATTTACTCATTTAGAAAAAATCACACCCGAAACGCATTGCATTAGGCCCAAGAACAAGACGCAATATGACCGCCAAACAAATTTCCAGAAATCATAATGCGTTACAATCGCTTCTTGACACAAAAAAATTAGGCTCGAACGATTTTGGTACAAATTATTGTACCAAAATCATTCAAGTCTAATATTTTTTAATAGGGACCCAAGCCCCATGTAAGAATGCCCTAAAGACAATTCCCGAATTTAGGAATGATCGTAAACTATTCCTGGCACTCAAAAATCCCTCTCACCCAATTTTATAAAAATCGTTTATGCCGAAGAAATGTTAAAAGGGACCGGAGAACCGCTAACTGAAATTTCCCGATACTAGAACTCATCGGATCTGATTCCTGTTACCCGAAAAAAATAATTCGAAATCCTTGGCACAAACAAATCGTTTTATGGCGTTTATATATAGTAGAAATAACTCAAAAAACATTAATTAAACAACGATATTGTTACTCAGGACAAAATATTAAGAAACAAGCACGACACCGCCATCAGAAGTTGAAAGTGAGGCTAGACCATGCAACATGACACAACATTGTCAAATCAAACTCAAAATCCTATCCAAAGCTAGAACTTGCGGTTTTAATAGCCGGAATACTAAAGTGGTTTGCAAACCAGCACATACAATGCTAGTAGAAAAGTTGATGGGAGATTCGTGCCCATGTCATGTTCAAAATTCTAGTTGTAATCCACGCAATAATACATGCGTGTGTGACAGGGAGTCCAATAGGACTAATGATGATCGGAGAAACTGTATTGAGATTGTACGGAGCTATACCGTAACAGAAGAGTATGTTAATGATATACGTAGTGTATTGAACGATGCCACAATCAGTGTTATAAGGAGGCAAGCACGTGGTCTGCGGGGCAAACACAGTTTATTACGGATTATTGTGGATGCTGCAACGCATTAAGACTGTTTCGCGTGGCCTAAAGTTTAAATTTATATCTACGGGATTTAGATCAACTTATAGCGGTCCTAGCACCTGCGTGTCGAGTAGACACAGCAGCAGCATGGTTATCGGCGGGTTGATGCCGCAACCCATACTTGTTGTCTAACGGGGCATAAAATGTGGACGCCGCGCCACAACCCATCTCATTAAAAGCTGCTAGTCGTGACCTAACGTTAATTATAGCGGCAAGTGAATGAAGCAAACCATACAGGCCGCCAACACGTGGCTCGCCCAATATTATCGGATTTATTTTATACGGCAAGTAAAGAACGCCGCAACCCTTATCGGCTACCTAACCTAATTTATATCAGCGGAAAAACACCGCAATCCATTGTTGTGACCGTTGTGAATTGAATGTCAAATAGCATATTTGTGTATAAATGGTCATCGCCGTAATCTTACAATCAAGGTACCGTGCCGTACGGCGGTACCTTTACGGCATATCTTGTCTTTTGGTGATGCTTTTAGGAGATTTATTTATCGTTAAGTGAATGCTATAATAAATTCATTTCACCGCGATAGTTTTGGATTTTACCTACAGAGTTCTGACTTTGATTTTTATTTATTCAAGGTTCCTCTTTTGGGTTGAATTAAAATTGTTTGCCATTACATTTTTTTTCTTTGATGGTAATAATTTTAATAAGATGAAATAATCAAACCTAACGATTCGGTATGATGGGGATCGGATTCTTTTTCGTGTCGTTGTACTAATCGATAAATAATATTTTCATTCGCACCCGAGACACACCGGGTTTATTATTTTCGTTTTTATTTATTTCTCAAGTTTTTCAATTGTTTCTGTTCTTTCATATGCGATTTATTCAAGCACACCATCTGACGCCCCTGAACTTTAGCCGTTTATTTAGAACCGCGGAAACCTCTAATGCCGTGTCTGTTAACGGCTTCTCTGGGTGATCTGTTACACTTCCACTTAAATGATGGAAAGAGTTTGCAGCTCAAGTTCACATGTTCGCTGGTTCAGGCATAAGGCGGCCAGTCAAACGAAATAATACCGAATAAAAAGTTAAAGTTTTGTCATAAGAAAAATGTCAAAAATGTTAACGTTTTAACTTTTAATGCGATTTTATTTTCGTCTGGCACCATCTTAAGAATTTTTCAGGTATTTTAGGTCAACTTCTCTGAAATTTCACGACTGCTTAAACCCCAAAAACTGTCATCTTATATGATCGCCCGTAAGGAGGTACATTTCCGGCAAGTGCCCCTAAAAACTTAGAATGTATTTGGAACGTATATAAGACCAAACAGGTTTAGCAACACTATTCAACAAGCGAATAAATTTGGATTTGTCAATAATAAAATATTGTAATTTAAAAATTTAAACCTCTAAAATTCTCTTGATAGCTGCACATCAATATGAACTTTAAGAAGTAGAAAGAGTGTGGTTCTCAATGCTCACTATTCAAAATCAATCTTGTAGCCGGGCACGTTAAATTAATTCTTGATTCTATTTTCACTACTCCTAAGAACAATTTTAGTGTTTGTACCATTAGTTTCGAAATGGACTGTCTAAAAAATAATGGCATATACCAATAATTGCACGATAAACCAAAATAATTAGGTTGGTATAAAAATTACAACAGTGCTCATCAACACCATTTTGAACGTAACCGACTCCCAACATCTCTCGTATTATGGTTTAAATCAGTATGCAATCGCATTAAGTAATATTCTGGAGGCAACATTTTAATTACGATTTACGAAAAATAATTCACACCATTGCTGTTTGATCTTTCCAATAATGAAACGTTCCCATCTAAACCAAATTTTATGAAATAGTTTTTTATGATCTGTTATCTACTGTACATACGAGATAACTTCAATTTTCGGGGTAGTTTTGGTATATGTACAATGTGTGCTCGCACTGTGAGAAGATTAATTTATCATTGATGTGCTGCTGTTGCTTGATTAGGTCAAAAAACTATATTTTTGAAATATAAATCAAATTTTTATTTTTATGTCATCTCTAAATGGTTTCAAAAACTACATGCTCGTTAATATGTATATGTGGCTGACAGACTACGACTATATCATGAAGCACATATATATACATAAACCAAGTACATAAATTGCATTTAAATTATACTGTAATTAGAGTTAAGTTTTTTTGAAACTATAATTTATAGTTTATGCTTTGCTGTGTTTTTGTGGTTTAAATAGTTTTAACGTTTTGGTGTCTGCGATATATTGATCCACTAACAACCGAAATGATTATGTTCTACGTAATATGCCCGCGAGCTCGCTATAGTTCAATGAATGGCCACCTTTTGCTTGCATGCGAGCATAATAAGATTCATATATATGAAAGGGACTGTATTTAGCAGCAGAAACTCTACAAGTGATTCAAATTTATATTTTTGTTGTTGTTTTTGAAACCCTTAGTACACTTCAAACGAATTTTATATTTCACACTGAAAAAAATGCAATTGTTTCGAATTCTATCACAAAGTAAGCGTGTCCTTATACCTAACACTGTAACGTCACTTATATCGACGAACGTACCTACCTCTAAGATGAAGTTAGTGAACAGAAAATAAAACGCAAATATCTGGACATATGAAATTGAAAATGCAATAATTTTTAATCTCGATTTTAATTTCCCACCGAATAATACCATAAGTGAAATTATTTTCCAACTTCTTTAAACCAGAATTCGAAAATCGCGCTTAGTGGTTAATTTTTAACTGAGGCAATCGGCTGAATATTGACGTTAAAGATATAGATAACCGGTCATTTTGGTTCGGGAGCTTCTTAATAAACAATGGCTACAACTGGTGCTTATTCAAACTAAGATAAATACCACAGGTTGTATATTTCACTCGATTCCGCAGGTGTTCGATACTGTGTGTAGAGTGATCAGTTCATTGTTCATAGCATTCAATTTCGGTTTATTTTTCTATGAAATTAAATTTGCAAAGCGTTGGGGATTTGGCCGGCATTAGAAAAATACGACCAGTTTTTGAAAGTCGCGAGTGAACGTTGCAATTTGAGACTACATAAGAAAAGGACAACAAGAAAATATGGCCTAGTTTAAAATAAAGACGAGCTTTAAACCAAGGTGCAGACCCATTTTCTGTTTGTCTTTCTAATAAATTAGGCTGCAGTTCCTTAACAGAACATAAAATCGGCAAAGATTATACTAAACTGGTCGAGACGAGAGCTGCATCCTTATATACCCATATATATAAAGAACGCAAAGTTGGATCGAATTTTGTTGGTTTACAGACCAACGACCACGACCACATGACGTTTCATTACAAGAAATTTTATGACGTACAAGACCACAATATTGAGGCCGTTTGTAGTAAAAATCATTACCTGGCCGCAATCTCGAACATCAAAATCGTAAAAAAACAATCATTACCTACTGTCGAGAACTCGCAAGATAACGTGAAATTTGCGCACGCACAGTCCTCGTTCGATACAAAGCTGCCCTGGATCAAGGCTGCAGTTTGCAACCTCGAATACACTAATTGGACTGAATTCGAGTATTCGTCGACCTTATCTACAACAACAAACAATTTACCAACTCGCAGAAGTTATACTATCTAATGACGAGTTTAACTGGAGACGTAGCATTATTGCTCAAGTCTGTGAGTATCGATAATTTTGAAGGAGCGTGGCGCATTCTTCGAGATCGATATAGTCATCGTCGGTTCATCACCAACAATTATATTTGAAAGTTTAGAATGCCTGCATTACAAATTGAATCAGCCGAGATCCTTGAATCGACCAACACCGTTCGCTGTCTGAAGGTCTTAGGAGTGTCGGTCACCATGTGAGACATCGTTTTGATTAATATTATCGTCGATAAGTTGGATCCAAAAACTCGTCGGCAATGGGAGATATCATAACACTGTGCTTATACATCATACCAACACCCGATGGTAATCACTGGAGATGATTTCCATGACCTGAACAAAATTAAATACATCGCAGTCACATAAAGAAGCCCCGTCATCATCGTATTCGATGCATGCTCGAGCAGAACGCAAATCTGTCGTTCACTCGTCGCCACTGACTCTTATCGCATTCTCGTGTGTCCAATTTGTGCTGAAAATCACAACGTATTCCAGTTCGATCAATTTAAGCCTCTTACATGCGAGGAAAGGTCAAATCTCTTCCGAGGAAGGAATTTGTGCTTTAACTACCTGCGATTATTCCACACCATTTCGATTTGCAAATCCAGCTTCTACCGGGTTTGCAATAAAAAAACAGTATACGTCGAACCATCATCTCAAACTCAGGTCACCAGGACCCACGTCGCATCGCCATTCAGGCATGCACTGCTCGCCCCAGCAATCATTATCGTATCCCACTCTAACCAAAAATTCATCGTTTGAGCTCTGTTGGATTCGGGATCACATGTCAGCTTCATATCGAAGAGTACAGCAGACCGCATCAGATTAACGAATTTGTATTAGGCCCATGAACCGATACAACATTTTCCATCTTGGTTACAGCTCTCGTCGTCGAGAAGATCACAGGTACGTGGCTATCCCAACCAGTTGACATACCTCAATGGTCACACTTGGAGCAGTTGGAAATTGCCGACCCTCATTACTTGGGAAGATAGTAAAGAAAGACATCTTACTCGGAGCTGATGCCATTCGGATGCTTAAAAAGGATGGTTGCATCGACATTTATCGGTTCACCTTTCGCCCAAAATAATAAATTTGGCTACATCCTCTTCGGCAAGGTAGATTACAAGACAACCAATCAACTGTCTAGTTGATGTCTAGGGACGTCGGTTTTCTAAGAATGGTCCGTGATCAGGTCCGTTCTGAATACAACAAGTTCATGTAAGACTATTTTGATTCGGGTCATTTGGAAGAAGTGTTAAACGACCGCAACAATTTGCGGGACCAGACGTGCTATCTTCCTCATCACGGTGTAATGGGTCTAAATCTTCAACACAACATTTTTAAAATAACCCGTTTCCGCAAACATAAATTCGTTTTTGTTACAGATATCAAGCAAAAGTATCGACAGATCCTGATGGTGTCCGAACACAGAAACTATCGACGAATCGTATGGCGTTTTTTTCAAGATGAACCAATTCGAGATTATCGTTTGTACACTGTCCCTTACAACTATCGACGAATCGTATGGCGTTTTTTTCAAGATGAACCAATTCGAGATTATCGTTTGTACACTGTCGCTTACGATACTGTCAGCGCTCCATAACTTGCAATTAAGTAGTTTTAGTTAGCACGAGACGAACAAGAGGGATTCCCAATTGCAGCCAAAGTCGCCTTGAGACATTTCTACGTCGACGACTTGATGACCGGCGCAGACGATATCGTGAGTTTAATCGAAGTCAGAATTCCGCGAGCATCAGCGTCAACTTGAGCTGAATTGGGGCGATTCAGTAAGAATATTTGGACTAATATTGGTCCGGCCGAAAATTGCACAGGCAGTTAAGATACTCACCAAGATATAGAAATCATACTCGAATTGTTCGCTGGATATATTATTAAATATTCGACAAATTGCAGTAATCGCATCGCGTTACTCCTTCGAGACCGTTATTGGACATTAGTTTGGATTATGCAGGCCCAACATTACAACTACACACAAAGGTCGTGACGGTGCATCAACATGCATTATTGGATCAAGATGGTACCACCTGCAGGGGTAAGCAGGAGTAAAATCAGTGAAACACCATTTACGTCGCAGGAAGGGTGGTGAGGTAACAATCGCGACACCCGAACCAACTTGACTCAATGTGAAAACGTACCGTCTCAATCATTACCAGCAACTACAGAGAATGCATCACCACTTCTGGAGAACTTGGAGAATTTATCACCACTCTCTTGCCTACAGCAACGACCAAAGTGGTCTAGAACTAACGACACCTCATCATCGATAAATTAGTGTGCATTAAAGAGGAAAACAAGCCATCTTCAAAATCGTCACTCGATCGGATCGTCGATACGCAACCATATGACCTGACGGACGAGTTCGAGTTGTCACTCGACTATTTATTCATGAATTTTAATCGGCAACAGCTCGATTAACTTACCCCTCGAGAAAACAGAATGTAAATATTTTCAAACGACAGTGGTAGAACAAAAGGATTTTACCAAAGAATTTTCTTGTCTCACCACATCCATCCTTAGAATCAGATGGATGCTTCGGCTGTGGGTCTCCTAAGAGACATGAGACAAGAGACGCCAAAAGAAAGTAGCTTTATATAGAAAGAGAGTACTGGACAGTAGTTTTTATTATAAAAATAACAAAAAGGCGCGAATTCCGTGAAAATCTTCTATTTTTATTTTCTTCTATTGTGTTGTTATTTATTTATAAGAACACTGTAGGTTATGGTAGAGACAAACAAGAAAAATTCACTGAAAATTGGGAAACATCGCAAATTTCCAGTCCGATATACGATTCTACAGAAAGTTCTCAACTGTGAAACAAACGGAATTAGGTTGTGATGATTGATGATATTTACTGTACCTTTCTAGACTTAGATGATCCAGGGACATACAAAAAGTTTCAAATTTTGCTCCTGAAATCTTTTCGGGTTTCCGCTCACATATTTTGATAGTTCAGAATATTTTCTATACCTAAGGCTCCATGGTTTTCCGAAAGCCTGTACTATCTAAAAACATAAATGTGAACCATATCTAGGATTCCAGTTATTCAATTGTGCTTGCAATAAATCGGGTTCGGATCTCTAAATAGGGAATGTTTATTGGGTAAATTCCAATGACGAAAATACCAAAATTTCTCTGGTAAAATCGCCATATTATGTGGTTCTTTTTGCTACGTTGATAAAAAATTGTTTGGTGTATTCAAATATGTGAACGAGAAACCGTGAAAAGGTCCATGATACTCGTATGCAATATAACCATAAACGTAAACAAAATTTTGCAAGACAAACATAATTTTGCCTATCCAATTCGATTTATCCTAAACCTGGACCTGAATTGAGATTGACAAAGCTACGGGAGTGTATAATAAAGGTGAAAGTTTACATATTCCACTATTTGATCGACAAATTTGAGATTCAACGTTTTAGGGGAAATCTGTTTGGACAAAATTTAAAATTTGTTTTTAATATTAGTTATCGTGTCAACATGTAAAAGAGTCACTGGAAGATTTACAAACTTACCAGTAACAAAGCATGCTACTGATCCAAATTGAACCAATAGTTAAGTTGATGGGAGTCAAAAGTCAATCCTGCTTAGATATTCAAGAGCTTTCTGATGGCAACTATAACGAACGGAATAACTCCCATCCGCCAATGGAACGGAAAATTACACTAAACAGATTCTGAAGGAACACAAGGCGGTCGGCATGTATAATATATTAGAGAGACTTTAATTTCACTACTATCAGAAGTATGGAATTATAATAAGATTCCAAAGAAGATCTTAAACACTGCAGGACGCCCAGTCAGAGTAAATATTAGCAATGTTCTTTCTTGAACGAATATCAGCCAGTGGGATAACAATGGTAACTTCTGACCAGAAACAAATCACTTTGATTCAGTTTTCGTTATCAAAGAATCTAAGGGATATATCACTAATTAAGTGGGATACAATAAGTCGGCTTTGTAATCTGTACTATGCAGACGGTGCAGAAAATCCGTATGTTGATATTTGGTAAAATAAATCGATCGCAATTAACACTAGAAAGACGAAGGATAGGACATTGGATACGAACATCTATGCATCAATACACATCAATCTTTACCTTAGACGTTGATCACAAATTCATATACTGCACTCTTATAATTTTATCGTATTAATGAACGAATTAACTGTAAATCTAGGGCATCTTATTTATGAGGGAGATCTAATCGCCCACGCTTTTTAATTTTTCTCATTCCCCAGTAGCACATTAATCGTGAACATAAAAAACTCATATTACCATGTATAGCATATCATTCAATCCTTACTCCCATTATGCTGTTGTTATTTACGGTTGCCGTATATATGTAAGTTGTACCTGGAAACGTAATCATTGTTAAATTTGTTTCACTCATATAAGAGCTCACCAGGGCCGGTCGTAATAAAAATTTTATGGCTCGTAAAAATCGTACGATTACTCGTATGTAATCGTATAAATTTTACCTGCTCGTACAACGTTTTATGCAGGTGAGACGAGAGCGAGTACATAACTAATAATCCGCGCGCCACACTACTACGATAACCTAAAGAGCATAATAAACTTTCGCTTTCCATTTTGGAAAAATGTTTGTTTGTGTTTTTGAACTTGGAAAAATCGTAAAATTATAAAGAAATATGTACATAGTAAAACTGTTACCTATTTAATAGCGCCAATGTGGGTGGTGGCGGTGGAGGTGGTACCGGTATTATCGGTGTTGTTGCCAGAGATGATGTTGTATCCGGTTGCTGATCACTATTTATATTTGTACTACTTGCTTTCGGTGGAATATTTTTTGGTACGTCGGACGATGTGACTTCCTCGATATCAGAGTCAATTCCTTGCGCAAAATCCATATAAAACGAATCACGAGAATCGCTTGAGCCGCGTCGCAGCTTTAACGATAAATCAGGTGAACTATCCATTATCAATATATTATATTGTTACTTAATATTTCTTATCACTAAGAGGAGGTGTGTGCCACTCTCTATAAATTCACATTCAGATAAACATTTTCCATATATATAGCTATATAAAATACACAGGAAATCAAAACATTTTTTCACTTTATCATAATCATTTTCATCACAAATTATATAGAATGGAGAGGAACTTTACAATTTAACTGGCTCTTATATCACAAAATAATGAGTTTACTATATAGACCAAACCAACAACAATGCAATACTAACAATAAATAAAAAAGCGCGCACTTTAGCTATCAATTCATTGATCCCATATTTGCATCTTGAATGGCAAAACACGGCACGCATCAAAAAAAAATATTTTCACCTTATTCGTGTACCGAAATATTTTCTTTTCCGGGTGGGTGGTGCAAGGAAGGAGACTTTCAAACACAAAACACCCGAAAAAAATTTTGTTTTCCTTTTTCACTCGCTATATGTACATAAATACACTGTACTATATACGATGTACATAAACGTAATGATTTTCCACCCGTTTTTCTTTTGTTTTACACACAAAACAAAAAAAAAAAGAAAACATGCACAGAATGATAACAAAAAAAAATTTACAAAAACAAAAAATTCCAAAATAAAAAAATAATTTTCTAATGTACACGATTTCGCGTTTCCTTAGTCCGTCGATGTGTAACACCGCACGAAAAGATAAACTGGTACTAAACCGAGATGATACTGTGCGAGCTGAGAAAATACAAAAACAAAACAAAAAAAACGAAAAAAAATTTACTACCAAAATATTATTGTACTACACTCCCCCTATTTTTGTAGTACATAGCTACGTACGATATATATATATGTGTGTTATTTATACTACACTTTTGATTTATGTACGTGTGTGTAGTACACTCCATATACATACACTGCCAAACACTAACTCCGGGTGGGATTTTTCCATCAATTTTTCATTCTACTTTGTCCAAGAGCATACCAAAACGTATTTCTATATACAAAAAAAAACATGAAAAGTGGGGAAAATGTAAATATTTTGTTTTTCTGGGGGGAAATTTTCCGCAAGTACATAAACAAAATTAGGAAATATATAGAGTTTTCATATTCGGAAAATTCATTCAACCATATTTTTACGATGTATAGAGTTTATTCTTATGTTTATACAACGAAGACGATGACGACGATGACTTTAAGTAATGAAAATGAAAAATTACGTCGCATTGATACTACTCCTTGACGATATGTAAGTCTATCCGTAGCAATAGAAGAAAAGGATACGCACGAGTATAAATAGAAAGGATACGTCATAAAGCATATAGAAGAATGAAACAGCATGTCCTTTGTGTTTTGGCGTATTGTAGCGCGCAAGCATCATACAAAGGATAAGGAAAATAATAATAGAAGAAACATAAAAATGCCAGGAGGTAAGAATTCTGTTGAACGTATGACGGAACTAATTGTATTTGCTTTGTACCTGCAATAGATGACGATGATGATGACGATGATGAATAAGACGTTTGTTTGGAACAAAGACATTATACAAGGTGATGACGGAATTTTATTGTTTACCTTTACAGCGCACTATTTAGTTGGTCGCTATGTCAAGGATGGGACTAAATAAAGCTCAAGGTTATTGACCTTTTAGTGTAAATAATTTTTATGATAAAAATAATCTTTGTTATCTTGCAGAACTCGTTAAAAGTTGCAACATCTTCAATCAATAATGCTACTATTGGTCTAAATTACAATGATTTTACACCAAGGCGAGATACGTTGGTCTGGCATTGAATTAGTAGCTTCGTCAAAAACAATTACTATAGCATTCGAAAAATCTTGTCCTCTTCTTACAATCTAACGCCCGTGTCAACCCAACCGATGTGACCTTAATCCATAGGCTTGTTACTCTATAACATCTTGCATTGTGTCTTTGAAACGACTTCGTTTTCTACCATTTTTGAGCTCAAGCTCAGGATTTGCTGCATTATGTGACGTTTCTCAGGTAGCGTGAGGTAACACATCCCTCGTTAGGCTGCCTTGTTAGTTTGTGGTATCGGAATCCCATGGAAAGTGCGTCCTTAACCCATAGAAAGGGCGATAACTTATTCCTACCTTATCATTCAATTCTGAAATCGTAAATGATGTATTGTCTTCATCTGACGTCATGGTAATAAACAAAATGTATCGATGTTTGTGTGATAATAGGTCAAGGTGCGTGAGATATCCACTCATTTTTTTTTATTTGAAAGAATATTTTATGGCATTAAGTATGGAATATAACGTCGTTAAAACGCGCGATAACCTGCTCTCAAATCACTCGCGTGGAATAGCCCGTAGCCCCGTCCTGTTAGAACCACATTGCGCCGGTATCCATTTTATCCAGTTTAGGCCACATGAAGTTGTTTATCATCGATCTGAAGCGCTCACCGTTGACGGTTATGGCAATACCAGTTCCGTTTTGGAAGAAGTACGGACCGATGATTCCGCCAGACCAAAATCCGCACCAAACAGTGACTTACTCGGAATGCATTTGGCACCGGTGTATCTCGTGTGGTTTGGCATCTCCCCAATTCTGACAATTATGCTTGATCACATATCCATTCAATCAAAAATGAGCCTCATCGCTAAAGATGATTTATTTTATTTTTTTGCGAAATTTGGATCAACTTGCAACTGCTTCATAGCCCAATCGATGAACACACGGCATTATCTATGTTCGTTTACCTTAAGTTCTTTCCCCGAAAGTAGCACTGATTTTGAAAATGAAATTTGATGATTTGTACACGTTGTTCAACTAACCGGTTAACTATAACAAACCTTCCACGGTGATTTTCCATCATACACTTTGAACAATTCACAACAAATTTGACAGATGTTGATTGATAGACATTCTCTCATTTGCCATGATACGGAATCGAAGATACAAACCACTATCACCGGAGAAACACCAGTTTAGTATAAATGGTATCAATGATGAAGCAATAGAGGTCAGGGCATGCAAAACATTAATTTTCCCAAAGAGGCGCTTCTAAGACGGCGAATCAAGTTTCCTATGGAATGGCAACACAAAATTGGAAGAAATTTGGTTTCTTGGAGGTCGACAAGGTCGGAAAAAAATGAAAGCGGGTTGGTTAGTTAATTTTACATCATGAGCTATGTGATGATCAGAAAAATAGAAAAATTCAAAATCAACTTAATGGGTGTGACACGATATAGTGTTGTTTTATTTTTTGTGCCATTCTGTGACTGGTGATAAATTTAATTAAGGAAGTGAGATAAGCCAAAGGTGTGAAGAAAATTTGTTTACTGATTTATTTTTATTGGAAGTAAATTCCGACTGGCGGAATTTAAAAAAACACACCGAGCATTGGTTGGTGAGAGCTGTTTGAGGAGGGAACCAGAAAGAAGAAAACCTTATATATATATAAAGGCGCAGCTGCAGAAGGAGTATTCAGCTGGGTTGCAAATTTCTCCATTTTATCTGCTTTCCCGCTTGGTGATAGGTTAGGTAGCGACCATTAGCGTATTAATTTTAATGCTCACTTTATATCTTTTATTGTTGCTTTCGCCATAATTGTTTGTTTTTTATGCGCTCGATCTCGAATTTTTGAAATGGTAGTTTGGTATGGTTTACCTTCACCTCGCCCTTGCCATTCTACTCTTCTCAACTAAGCCGAACAAGCAAGTGCTGGTTGACTAGAGCTTATTTTCAATAGCTTTGGTATAGAAGAGTTTTAATTTGCGAATATATGGCGCGCCTATTTAGAGTGTATTTAAATAATTTTATTCACAAGGATTTATGTTTTCCAAATAGAGGTTTTATTTAGTCTACTTAAGGGGTATTGTACATACATTATTTAGTAAATTGAACTTAGTATACGAGAATTTTGGTGAATTACTCGATTTGATCAAGGATCCGGAAGGACTATCTTTAAGTGAGATAAATTCGAACTTTCAAATAGGGGACTGGAAGTAGCCAGAATATCAGTCGCACAAAATTGATAGCTTTAAAGAGACCCTAAAGATTGAAGAACAAACCCTAATGATACCAGATGAAAATGTCAGGGAATTTAATGTAGCATTGGAAGCCAGCTACAAAACGAGTTAAAAGTTGCAATGACCAAGTTCGATAAAAACAAGGAGACGATGGTAAAGTTTAAGATATAAGGCATTACCAACGAAAAAGAAAAAATGCTATTCTTTATAGGGAAGTTTGCCGAAGACACACTGGATATAACGGAGCGTCAACACACGTCTCCCTACAAATGCAAGCATCTATCTCTCTCTTTGATCAGGAATGGGCAGAGGTCGCACACGCAAAACCTTTTATATACAGAGTATAGATAAAAATCCCAGCTAAAGACAGATCTTTACCCTTGGAATCAAATGGGAATTTTAATGAAATTAGAAGCTATAACCGTACTTATAGTTCCTTACATCAAGACACGAAAATCGAATGCCAGTTTTGAGATATGCAGCGCGCTGAGCACGCCGATGCACAATGGAAAGAAATAACCGCTTCGTTAAATATCAGTACTAGAAGTAATCATGTCACATTCGAAAAATGGCCAACTCGTTTTAGTGGAGAAGGCTGCGTTTCGTTGGCGGGTTTCCTGTCAAGAGTGGAAATATATGCGAGATCGGAGGATATAACTCCCAACCAGCTCTACCAAAGCATTTTCAAATTGTGGAAAGGGCTAGCGTTGGAGTGGTACGAGATAAACGAGTATAAATATATAGATTGGAATGAACTCGTAAAGGGTTTAGAGACTCAATTTTTACCTCGACATTATGATTACAAGACGCGAGAGAAAATTTAAGCTAGAATCCAGGAACCAAACGAAACCATTTCAATCTTCATAATGTACACGGTGAAGTTCTACAGAAAAATGTATCCGTAGATAGAGAGAGGTAGACTGAGAATTGTCTGGCTCAGAAATTCACCAAAGTCGAGATATAGAGTTTGAAAATCCAGGTATTGCAAGAATACGAATAGAAGTGTTTTTTGGAAGCATTTTGCAACTAACTTTCCTTTTTTAACTGGTCTACTAGATTCAGGAGCCAGATGCACGATACTAGGCAGATCTGACATCTATGTACTGCTGAAAATGTCAGTCATGCTGTGAACATAGCATTTGTTATCGATGATAAATGTAAAGTGATTAGATCTTTGGTTGTTCCGTCTATCTCCAAAGATCTGATCTGCGGCATCGGCTTCTGGAAAGCTTTTGGTAAAGCAGAAAGAGACAGGCAATCAACACAAGGTGGATGATGTTCAAAACCAAGCATTGAACGCGAGAGACGTACATTCCTTGTGCCCCATCTGGATCATCTTGGTTGCACGGCAATGATTGAGCACAGTATGGACACAGGCGGTGGTTGCGACAAAACACCTTTCAATGTTTTAAACATCTTTGAGCTGTATCTGGTGCTATTCTTTTGAGATGCAGAGATGTACGGAAGGCCACTTTCGTTAGATGATTTTAAGTCTCGTAATTTCAATCCATTCAATTTTAGGTCTCGTAGTGCAATCCGTTCAAGCAAATATTCGCTGCATTTAGTTTTAACGTGGCGGTTACTTATCAATGTGATTTTTAAATACGCCACAGCCGAATATGCTTATGTGAAGCTTCAGCATAATTCAAATCTCTGTGGTAGTTTTATCTTAATCCATCTTAGTATTTTTAATCTTCCAAACTAGACCAGTTCATCATTCGTCTGCCATCACCGTATTCTTTCAGACACATTTTAACCCATTATATGTTAGTGTCAGCCAGCTAAATTAATTAACCCCATTACACACGAATGATCCGGAATGTTTCTTAAAACTTCTGTTGGATTTGACGACAACCTGTGCAGTTGAAAACCTCGGCTCTCGGTAAGCTTTACCATTTGATAAAAAATCTGTTTTTATAATCTAGGATGTTATTTGAGGGTTCTCTCATTTATCAATTGTCATTAGTGGATCGCAACCGATGTTCCATATTTGAAAGTTTCAAATTTGCGTTCTTCAATTGGTTTCAAGGTTTGAACCACAATCTCACTGCACCTATTGTATTTCGGACCAACAAGCTGTCGGTGTTTAATACGAGACCACTTTCTGGTGTCAAAATTCCTTTCTGCATTATTATCAGTAAGATTCTTGAATACCATCGCACCAAGTTTCATTTTGAAGGGAGATTAGAATCTTGATGATAAGCTAGTTCGCCATGTGATCATAAATCCCAGCTCTCTTTTCTGATATTTTGACGTTGACCATTTCCAGCCTCGCATTAAGTTCCTTTACTGTTTTCGTATCAATCAATGGTACATGAGAATCTTGGTCAATTAATTCTCTGAAGTGCAGGTATTTGCCTTCACATAAGTTAAGAAGAGATGTCTGTTTGGATTTCCCGTAACATTTAGTTAGTTCTTGCCGTTTTGTTTGGTTGATGATATGAAGTCCTGGGTTATGTTTACCATTACAAAATGTGTGCTGGTTTCTTATTTCACATTATTCATTGGTTTCGATAAGATCGGTTGTTGCCGGGGTAGTTCTCATCACCTCTCTTCAATAAAATTTAGGAACTCCATAGGTCCTTGTCGTGAAGATTCCTCAGCGCTTACGTATGATGAAATGTGCAGTCTTCAGCTGTTATGTTGTTTAGGGTTTGCCACGGAGCCTAATAATTATCTAATATTGGTGAACCAAAGTTTGAAAGTAGCACCCTCCAATTGAACTCTTGAGGTAGTTTATTTAGTGGGTGTTACTCATCTGTTTGTTCTCATGATTCAATTTTGGGATTTGAATGCGAAGTAGTCGAAGGTCAGTTGTGGTTGTTGACGGCTTATTTATCTTGTGTTCTTCTAAATTTATTGTCATTTGAAGCATGTCAGCTTGAAACTGCCTGTCAATGTTTTAGAAAAACTGTTTTGTGAAGTAATTCGTATTTCGAAATCGTTCTAGTCCGAACTATTCGTTGATTTTTCAGTATAGATTTATCATCCGAATTGTCTGCCGCTTTATTAACTGTTCTAGCTCTGACTAACTGTTCTAGCTCTGAACTAGTCCTTGATTCGGTCTTTTTATTCTTTATCGAGATAACTAAATATACGACTCCGCTTCGTGAAACTGGCGCTCAAGTGTTGGTGTGTCTTTGTTCGAAGAAATGAAATTAACTGCATATTTCTGCTTGTCATATTAATTGTCTCAGCTCCCAGAAAAAAGTAGGTGGGCGCCGATTTTGGCCTGTATGTTCTAGCAGCAAAAGATTCCCCCTTCGAAAAACTTAAAATTATACGATGTCGTTTCGTAAGCAAGTATATTTAAACGATTTGATTTTAAATCGAATAACTTCTTCTTTCAGTTTCCGATGCAGAAATAAGTGTTACATCCAACGCCCTAGTTTGGAGCCACAGTCATTTTTGTTTTACAAAATATATATAAATTGTTTCCGCCCGGGATCTAACCGGGGGCCTTCCGCGTGTTAGGCAGATGTGATAACCACTACACCACGGAAACTCTTGTAGAATTCCAATTGTACTAAACAGTTTATTTAGGTATCTGATAAACTTTTAAATTTAACTCATTGCGCGTCACGCCAGTCAGGACCATATTGTCCGATACCAAACCAACTATTGGACTACCTACCCTCCTGTGTAATATACAACTTTTCTGTTTTAATCCTAGAATCCGGAACCAAATCAACCGGATCAAGATGGAACCAGTAAGGGAGACGCATGATTTAACGTTCAACATTGTGTATCTTAATCAGTCATTCCGTCTGTACAGTCGAATTTTAGTGAAAAAACAGATATTTAGGAAAAACCGTCATTTCCGTTTAAATTTTAGAAAACTGATGTAGACCAATATTGTTTAAAATACAATTTAGGGCCTTTTTGCACATTGTCGTTTGTCTTATAAATGTTATATACTTTTCAAAGAACGAAAATGCTTTTATGTTAGCTGCCACATCCGTTTTTATTTTATTTAACTGTCAGTTGTTAACTGTCACGGTCCCTGCCTAATCTTCCAACATTGTCCAGCCTAAAAACATTGAACCAATTAGTTTGCATGTGTAAACATATCGACGAACTGGCAGAATTTATCAAAGGGGAAATCTCACGTCCCATGAAATCATTAAAATAGTCGACATTCCGGCAGGCGAGTCCCAAGACAAGGCCATGTCTGGACATCAAAGTCCAATCAATAGACATACGATAACAAACGAACAGAATAAACTTAAACCAAAATGTACAGCAGGCAGTACAGCAAGCATAGAGAAATTTTAAAATTTGGCAAGGATAATAAACAAACTTTTAGTAAATATTAGAAGATACCGAGTGGCAGGTTGTAAAAAGAACCCCAGAAACTTCTGTGAAAGTCCATAGAGGCCATCTTCCTTCTTAGACGTTTTCAAATGAATAAAAAACAGACTGCTTGAGAGGGTCTGAGAAATAGCGAGGCTTGTCTCCATAAAACCAAGAAGGGCCCCTAACTTCTGTTATAACTAGCGCATGGAGCGGCACTAATAGCGGTTGTTAAAGTAATAATGCTCGTATCTCGAAAAATAGTTGATATCGGCAGAATTTAGAAAGGCTGGTTTAGATGCCGTATGGTTGAAGTAGTAAGCAGAGTGAGATGTTAAAGACGCTAAATACCTGTTCATCGATCAGCTTCCTGCAAAAGCGAGGATGACCTAACAAATCTTTGCCTCAGGTCCTACAACGCAAGAGATAGCAAGCCATTATTGTAAGCATTGTGCTGTACGGGAAATCCCAGAAGCTACTTCAATTAAATTTGAACTATAAATGAATTGAAATGGACATGTGGTGATTTCGTTGTCCAATAAAGCTCTTAGAGTTGTGTCGAATGTTTTCGAGCAGAAATACATATATGCGTGTGGTAGAACTCGAAAAATAGAAGATTTCAAGCTCTATCTACTTAACGCACTCTCAGACCTTGATATTGTTCTTAGTTACATTCAGCCGGAGTAATCCTGGTTCTGTGATTGATCTTTTGTTTGTTAGTAGTAGTAGTAGTATCTTAATTCCTAGATAAAAATTGAGAAAGAAAAAATGCGCGCGAGTTTCAACTAGTAAAGCGGTAGGTAGGTGCTGTTCTGGAAATGCCACTATACTGAGGTCGATGATACCCCATGGAGTAGGCTGTACAGGTTGGTAATATCAAAGCTCACACTTTCAAGAGATGTAGTCCCTACATCTCCTATCCTAATGCATACTAACATCAACTTTCTTTCCTCGTCATTCAGCAGATCCATCTCATTATTTCCGATTTGTCATCATATTTTGCAGTACCACAGAGAAAAATTGTTTTAAAAATACAAAGTTTCTGGTATGGCCCCTCAGGACTCTACATTCGGTCCAATGCTTTGGAAGGTTATGTACACCGATGTTCTCCAAAGTAGTTCTCCAAAGTAACGACTGTAGTTGGCTGTGAGAGCTTCTACATAAACACCGGTGGCATAATTCAACAATGGCTTAATTAACTTGAGCTCCACTTGGCTCGAAGCTATTTTGATAACTGGCAAAAAAGTTCTGGAAATAATTTCCATCCAAAGTGTTACTTAAACGATTGTCTCGCGACCTTTAATAAAGTACATATCGGCATACAAATCGATGCCAGGCTGCCATTGAAGAATCACGTAAAGTATGTTATAGAACGAATGATTCCTATAGACAGTGTTAAATGAGTAGAAGCAAGAATTCATGGGATGATAAACGATCACAGTGCCCTAAATCAATATTGCCGAACCGTTAAACAGCCTGAAATAAGGGAGTCGAAGGATTCTCTCTTTCTCTCTATAGCTTTCACGTCCCATGAAAGAATTGTACCTCCTGTACGGTGGACCTCCAAGTGTCTCGGTTCATTGCACGCTCTATCCAGTTTCAACGTCCAATTATTCGAAGATCCTGTTCGATGTCGTCGCACCAGCGTAGTCTTGCTTTTCTTTACGACGTATGCCGACGTAGCACAGGTCTTGCTACTGTTGTAAAGTGTGAGTTTACACGACTGAGAAAGATATATTGATCGGAGTAACCGGCTGCTATGAGTACCCAATGTTTCTACCTGTTTCTACCGCCCATTTCCATGATGTGTGACTGCGCTGAAACCATAACTAAATAAACCATTAGTTTTCGGCAGTGCAACCAGCGACTCTCTATTTGATATGATAATAGCTGATCAAAAATCAGCCTTTGGTTTTTCCAACTTGACCACTCTCTAGTCAACGTTCGGCAGTTCAGGCTTGCTAATTTGTAGCATTTCTAGAATTTCTTTCGGGTCGCTGGGTTCCACTGGGATACAAGCTCTCGCTCTAGGTCTATAAGGGATATCTTCTCTAGCGACTACTTCTAGTCTAGCACCAGGCCAGACTTCATCTAGGTAAAATTAAATTTCTCCACTGCTTTTCTGTATAGTGTCAGTGACCGTTGGTCGCCACATAATGTTAACTTGATACGATTCCAGTGCCACCCTCCGTCCCGGCAAGCCGGACCAGATCCAGGGTTTTCTCTCATATTTGTTAGGAAATTGGTAGCAAAGGTCTTCCCCACCTCTCTTCAATTGCTGGACGATATATATCCGTCTTCATGGGGTCTCTGTCAATGAACAGCCATCACTAAGTGCTCTTTTAGCACCTCATTGAAAAACATAGTTACAGTTTCCTGCATTCTAATCCTCTTTGCATTCTTTTGAGATTCCACCTTCGATCTCTGCCTTTTGGGTAGCGAGTCTTCAGATGAACCCTCCTGCTTCATTTCAATAATATGTTTAGTCCATGAGAGCGTTTCCATATCTCCGTCCGTTCTCTCCGCCAACGAAAACTTATTGAGTTTTGCTAGAGCCCTCCAAGCTGTTTCCTGGTTTTGTAAGTTGATAATATCCATCCTTGTTTATGCTCATGTTCCTAGATATTGTATTCGAGGAACCAGCCATGTTCGTCCTTGTGTCCCGCTTTTTCAATACGCCTAATGTCCGAAGTCCTACGTGTTTCCCGTTTTCTTTGCCTTGGAAACCAGGCCTAAAGACCAAAATCCCACCAACATTAGTTTCCGGATTTTTAAGACCGCCGGTCTATTCCTTTTTTTCTTTTATTATTAATTTCATTACTTCCCCAACAGTATCGGAGAAAGAAATGCACATCTGTAAAGAGATCCGCAGTACACAGATAAGGCAGTTTGATCTGGAGGGCGCCAGGTATCGGGATACACCATTAGCCTAATATACCACAAATACAGTAGTGAGCCAGTTGTCCAGTGGCCATCGCGAGGAGGTACCACGAACATTTGCGGAATCTGCAAATTACGGAGCTGACACAAGTGACAACTTGATTCCACTTCACTAGACAGTTTCACGCCAAGACCCCTATTAAAATTAATGAAACAGTGAAAGTAAATAACTCATCCCTATACACCAATATGGATTTCGAAATACTCCACATTAGATCAAGTTCATAGGATAACAGACATCATAGAAAAGCACTTCAAGAAGAGGATCTGCTCAGTAATTTTCGTTGACGTGCCTCAGGCTTTTCATAAACACACGATGCTCGATTGCTGAATCTTAGGAAAGTTTTATCACCACGATTCTGTCACCATAATTCTGTCAGAAATAAAATGTAAGCCAAATTAATCACCAAAAAATGATATCAAACGAAGCTTCCAATATGAGGCAGCAAACAAAGAAATTATTTTCAAAATTCGGATTCTGCAATGCACCGAATAATAGTTATAAATACGCGTTTTATAAAGTTTCAAATTTCGATTAAGAATTTCAAGCCACAATGAATTGAGTGGCCGGAAGAACTGCTCTAGAAAGTAAGTTATTTATAAAAACAAGATTATTTTCCATCATCCATTCCTTTGTAGCGTCCAATTTTGTATTAGATTCTCATTTCGGCAAGACATGTACAATTTTCTATTTCATTTTCACGATCATCATAAAATTAAACTAGTAATAAATTTTGATACATATTCCATCCATATCATTTCCGGGTTAATGACAATCCATAAAAAGGCAATAAACTAAATATATAAAATAATTTACGTTCGATTATTATAGACCCCCTAGGGAATATCCCTTCGGTACCAGTATATCGATTTAAAATTTTGAAACGTTATCATTTTCGCGTTACACTCATACATCATAAAATACCTACCCATCATAAATATTATATACATAAAAATTTCTCATACCTCATTGAATCGGGAATCTTAATCCAATATTTACATTTTAAATAATTTATTGTCTAAGAAATAATAATAATAATATGTAAATGTATATTTAAATGTATATACGTCGCACGTAAATTGTTTTTAATAATATTTGAGAGATAATTTATCAATTTCTAACTTGTATTATGTAACAAATTAATTAATTTTCATTAAATATAGATATTTATTTAATATTTAATTAAATAAAGTAATTTTGTTCAAATAAAATAAAAATAATTAATTTAGGACTATGTGTAGTAATACAGAGTGGGCCACAAATGCGACCTGCTGCTTTAAGATCTGTTTAAGGGCCAAAAATGTCCACCAACCTTTGAGCATAACAAAGAAAATGTTTATGTTCCACTCTGTTAAATATGAATAAAAGATAATTTGTATGAAAATAACGATAAAAGTTTTCCACATTGCTTGGAAAACGTAAGTAGGTAAAATTATTCCATCCTATCCATCTATTCATTTCGATTTATTACTAAAAAGGGTTCTAATATTCGAAAGAACATAACAAAAATAGAAAAGAATTTTGCATTTTTTTTAAAGCTTTTCGCATTGATCCAAATTTAACACTTTATAATATTTCCAACACAAAAGCCAAACGGGTGGATGACTTAAGTTAAATATCAACTTTTATTTTACAAAATATAAAGTTATTTAGAAAAAGTAATCTAATCATCTAATCGTATTATCACCAAAATATTATCATTTTTTAATAATCGTGTGTTACCCAATACATCCAAAGTCGGTGGTAAAGATTTTTTGATTTCGCGGTTTTATTTACAAACCAATGATAGTAACCAATGGTAGTGTGGAATGGTTGAAAACTAAAAAATTGAAAATTATTTTTCACTCAAATTGAGTAAAATCTTTAAATAAAATTAAAAAAATTAAATTGAATCTCGGCACAACACCTGAACTATATATATTTGGGGGCGAGCCAACCGGATGTACACGTTTTATATAAAACATTATAACTTTTGATAAAATAAAAATGACACACACAGCATACAAATCGTCGTTTCGTCATCGATTTTGGTTCTACTTTGAGTGTATACACGATTGCCATAATAGGCCGCCACATGCCATACTTATAATTATGTAGGTAACAAATAATATTAACAATCCTATTACCACGTACATTTTGATATTTTTCCAAAACATCTCGCGGGCTAAATTACGAGATGATTTGCGGAATGTAATGCTCTAGAAGAAGATAAATAATTAATAATTGCGATATATAGACCAAATTGTGTTTTTTACTTACATTATCTACTAAACGGTTTGATTTCTCCATTATAATCTCCAATCGCTCCTCGCGTTGAGTCACATTCTCTGTACAAAAAATAAGAAAACGTTATAAAATTAATAAAGGTATGTCGGCGCCCAAGCTGGGGTTTAATTAATTTTTTTGCAATTTAAGCGTTATGGGAGGCGCGGGAGATGGCACAAATTCCATTTGATTTCCACCTGAGGAAGAATGCACTTAGTCGTGTATTCTATCATTCCTGCAGTGTGCTTAACCTTTACTTGTAGAATTTGCGTGGATCTGCATCATACTGGACTAAATTTTGCTGAAATTACCTTTAGCTGCAAGGATATCAACTTGCTGACAAGCTCAAGGCGCTACTCATTAGTGATGGTGGGCCTGAAAAGAATCTGTGCAGCATCAGGATAGACGAAAGGGAACGCTTGATTGCGCTCTGTCCAGTAGTAGTCAGTCCACGTTTATCGAAGATTCAGTGCTCCCATGACACTACTGAAGAAGAATAAAGAGATGCTTGGCGGTAAAATTAAGGATTTATGTGGCGAGTTCCAACACAGAAGCAGCCCTCATATCCACATGGTGGTTTGTATTGAGAATGAACCTCATTGCTCGATACAGAGGAAGGAATTTTTTTATTGACGATGTGATCTCATGTCATTTTCCCGAAAAACAGGGTGATTCGAAAGGATATGCATTGGTGAAGAAAAACCAAATACATCGTCACATGTACACTTCATGCCAATAAATCCACATCGTTTCTTAGACTTCAGATGAATTCGTCCAAAATAAAGGACGAATTTGCATCTTGAAGAGACGAGGCTTAGATAAGAATGAAGAATGAAGTCAATGAAGAATGAAGAAGCAGCATTAACTTGAGAAGCTGCAAGATTAACATGCTGATCAATCCTACACAACATGCCAATGCAGAAGGACGGTGTAATTACCAACAGCATACGCCGATACTGAGGCCTCAATGGTACCATATACGAGATGTTATGCGCCATCGACTTGTGGCTCTGACATCTGAAGGAGGACCAGCTCTTCGGGGGCCTCAACCGTATTTGAGGGAACGCCAATAACACCAGTTCCAACTTCCGCCTAGGACTAGTAGAATTTATAGAGAATATTTGAAAACAGAAAGACACATTATTTGCTGATCTCATCAACGCTCTCCGAGTTGGCAAGATGACAGCAGCCCACTTTGACTTGTTGATGACGAAGTGTGATTTAAAAAAACCGTCTTTTGGGCCCAATCTTTCGTGCCGCCACAGGAGGGCGATAATGGGGCGTTACCGGGGCGATAATGGGGCGTTACCGGGGCGATATTGAAGAAGTTGGTTTCGACATCATGCCTTAGGCAAATAGATTAGTATTCACGATCTTTCTCAGTAGTTTGCGGAATTGTTCATACGGTAATGAATTGTGTATGTGGCTTACGAAAATCCACTTTCTAGATATTCGGCCGTTAATTCGACGTCATTAGGAGAGTTGTATTAACTTTAGGGGCCGCTATAGTTAATTGTATCAAGATCGTTCATGTTCCGGCCTTGGACATGGATCTTGTGACCCGACGTTCTTATGGTTGAACAGAAGAGTGGAACAAGACGTGAACCACTGTTGGTAGTGTTGTTTCTAATTTCTCCCCTCTTTTGAGAACATTTTTCGTCTCCTCTGATTTATCGATTTTGGAGGGATTGTGATTTAATTAATTTTCACATTTATTAATGATAGAAAATATTGAAGATTAATATAATAACGGAAATATAAAAGAAATTCAAAGGAAACCATTGATATTCTCCCCATAGATATATTATGCAAATATGTAACAACATACAACATTGTAAGAAACGCTAATTGGACAGAGACTGACAAAATTATGAACACATAGCATTCAACCGGAAACTATCCACCAACCGCGTCGAGCGGTTTCATTCAACATTCAGTTCCCAAAAAAAACAGGTTGAATTGAAATTGTGACAGACGTGTACTAAACTAAATACTTAGCTACCAATTTTGCTAACCAAGGCTTAAAATGTCGAGGATTCCTCGTCCGTATTTAGTGACTATATAAACTATTCGGATTTGAGTGAGAAAAAACTGGAACTCATTCTCCATTCAGTTTGGAATAAAATGAACTATATAATAAACAGGCATTCCATTAAAAATAATTTTTGAAATGATATTTTCTGAAAAGGACATACCAACTAATAGAAAGGGATTAGAAAGGGATTTTCTGATATTTCTGGCGTTAGTAAAACATTCTCTTGAGTTTTCATAATTTGCTAGACAGCTTTCCAATTCACTTCACAATCAGCGACACCTGACTGGTAAATATTACGTTGGGACTTGTCCTTATAAATAATTAATTCCAGTGTTCGAATTGCTACATCGATCGCTTTGTTTATCTGCCCCGACTAAATTGCAACTTGCAAATTATGCTAACTTTCACTAAAACACCATAAAAGCCGACATTCCTAACGTATGTGACAATAAATCATTATACGTACATTTATATACTAGGTACTTCGATCAACAATAATTTAAATTCCCAACTCATTGTGAAAATACTAACTCCCTTCTCTATACACTTACCGATGTTCCGAACCATAATATCCTTTAGCTCATCGATTTGATTGTGTACTCGCGAAATTTTATCCACCCCCTTAATCTCATTGAAACGACGCATTTCAGCTGCCAATACCTTTGAAAATTCAGTATTCATAGCGTATGCGATCGCCACGGCCACTTGAAGGCCATAATTCGTCAAAAAACGTTTTTTGATTTCCTGGAGAAAAATAAACGCTTTTGATCGCTCAAATTCCTAGAAAATACACAAGATTAATTATTATTTATCAAATCACAAAATTCCCGGTATATGGGGCTCACATCGTCTGTAATGCACAAATAAATCAGCTTATCCTCCGTAATGTAGTGGATCAAGTAATTTCCATGCAAATACGTTAGCTTATGATTGTCTGTTGAGATTTTGGTTATGATTTGTTCGGTGACCTCGGCAAAATTACCAACACATTCCGCTTGCTTGGCAAGGATTGTGGGCCCCCGCGACACCACCGAATACAAAATGGGCATCTCCTCTGGGATGGATTTTATACACGACTGGACACAAAGATCTAAAACACAGGGCACGTACAATAAAATAATTTGATTAATCATTCACTGCATACATAGTACTATAATAATACATTATACTATATAATGGTACGTAATCCACTTTTTTTTAATCTACCAACAATTACTCATAACAATAATAATTAGCCAGCCATGTACGCTGTACACAAAGTACAGCAACAACTTGCCTCTGTTTTGTTGATAATAATGACAGACAGAAAAAAACAAATCGACTTTCACGAGCACGACACAAATGTGATGTTTACCTCTCAATACAATATAATTCCCGTAAGTTAAATCACTGCTGCATGCGTAAAACACATTTAATTTAATTAATTATTCTTTTTATTTATTTTTAAAATAATTTTTAAGGTAGAAATTCGTAGTTTCGTCGTACAAAACAAATCAAAAGTGAAAATCTGACGTTTTTGGTCTTTTTGTGAGTTTATAGCTATAGTGAGCCACTATTTGCCCAATGTTTAGTTACGGCGTTTGTGTGAAACTTTACTTTGGAGTTGAATTGGTTATTTATGACTTTTAGTATTCAAAAATGAATTATGTTTCGTTTTGAACAGGTTTATATTTGTATTTAATCTCAACTCTATAGAATTGTTAGACCAAAAATTAAAATTTAAAATAATTAATATTAATTTTTTGTTCATAAGCATTATATATACATATATAGTTTCATTATGACGCTGAAACAATTGTAATCCTCTTAATATAATGGCGCCATAGATGTTTCCCAGAAATTTATAGAAAATGTCCATAAATCTGTAAAAACTCCATCCTTTTCTATTTAAAAAATCTCCAATTCCTTTGGGAGGTTGGGTAACTGGAATGTGGGTACAATCTATTGCACCCAAAATATCTTCGATTCCTGTCATTTTGTCCAATTCAGTAGATAATTATTGCACTACCCTCCGAACTTGTCGTCTTAATATGTTTCAGCGTTAAATTTTTAATTATGGCCCTTATTACTTCGTCTTTGTAAACCGTTAATTTTCCAAAACCTACAACATTACCCTTACCTTGATATCCACTACAACTGTTTAGTTGGCTTTGGTTTCAAACAAATTTAAGAGCGCAACAAATATTTAAAATTGCTTCGCGAAATCCAAAACTGCAAAACCTGTATCTGGATCATAATAATAAGTTATCAATGATCTGTGCCGAAGTTTATAAATTTCAAGGGTTCGGCTACAAAATGAAGCATTTAATTTCCCTACCATTTCAAACCACTGTTGTATTGTAATTCTAAGTAGTTGCATATTTTTGTTTTCTAAAAATGTCATTTTATATTGTCTGACTGCTCGATTCCTCCGCATTTTAAAAACACAAAAATAAATATTAGCAAATTTGCAAACAAATTTTATAAAATGATTAAAGTAGCCGTGAAAAAATCGAATAATACGAAATCTAAAGCAAAATATATTCCGAATCTGGAAATGTCCACCGATTTCAAGAATAGGGCCCATTCAAGAATACTTCATTCCAAATGTGAAATAAAAATTGTACATACATTCGCATAAATCCTCCACAATCTATTTCTAAATTCTGGGATCTGGATCTAGTTCAATATAATGATGATTTTTTTCGATTCTATGTGCGGTAACAAACCGAAGTTCTGAGTAACATCATTTATTTTTCCTTTATCTTGACAAAACGCATAGATCTAGAGAGCTCGAAAGCTATTAAACAGCGTCATTACGCTATACCTACAACAATTTAAAAGCTCTCTATAATAAGCTCGACAGGATAATCGGTCTCAATTAAATTGAGGTAGATATATACATTTTTCAGAACCCGTTGTCTAAACAGTCCCAAGATAAAACCGCGCTCAGGTACCACAGATTAGGTGCGGGTGATATCATATCCATACTACCATACTACATGAAAAGGTTTTTGGGTAATTGAATGATCTCCTCGTTACATCTGAGAGCTTTTTAGAAAACATCCGGTTGCCTAAAATAGTTATTACAGTGTTGCTTAAAAAGTTCAGGGCTATATCGATGGGTTCTCGTTTACCATTAACACCGAACCCGACAGCATAAAGTGGATCATGAGCCAAACCGACTTATGTCATATACTGACAAGATGTGAATTGAAGTTGCATTGATTTAAATTCCAAAGCATACGCCGCAAAGGCTCACAAAATGTGATGCTAGATGACATTTTTCACGTCATTTTGCCATTTTTCATGTAGAAAATCTTTGCTGGCAAATATCTTTTATATTTAAAGATTCCAGATTCTTTGGCTTTGATTTCATATGACTATGTTAAACTACTTCTAAAAGGCTTTATAAGATGGAATGTGCTAACATCAGTAAAAATAATATATTAATCAATAACAGCCGAAAGTCAGTATTTTTAATTTTCAACCGAAACAGTCGATGAACGAAACCATTAACTGTAATCTAAAACGAAATTATTTGAAGAATATTTTAAACTAAGTGTTGACTATTAGTACCTTAAGTACACCCATGTGGGAGTCAACCTAAGAAAAATGGCCTAAGAGACGATTGTCGTAAATGTTTATATTTAAAATGAAGACAAAGTTGGAATAGTTGAAGTAGTAGAAAGGCAACTAAATAATACATCTAAACCGCTTATACCCGAAATATCTGCCATACCAGAAACCTGAAGACCAAATTCGCACAACGGAAGACTTCCGAAACACTAAAAATGGCGTGGGTATTGGTTTAGTAATGGAAATCTCACCCAAACCCAGGAGGAAAGAAAACAGATAAAATACTTGCCTAGAAACAGACTAGACATAGACCTAATAGAAGAAGTTTCGCGAGAATTTGTGCAATTTTATCATGATTTTATATATTTTATTTCTGCTGGACAGAACGGGGAAACTGATAAGGTGTATGCATATGCTCAAATATAGATAATATAGTTGACTTACAGGAGAAACAACAAGGTTTCCAGAAAGGCAGTTCAACCCTAGACGAAGTTATAATAACCAAAGGCCCAGAAAGCAAATCATTTTTCAAGGAAACCAGTGCTGATTATGACTTTGGGAAAACTTGTTGTCGGCTTTAACCGATGAATAGCTACTTGAAGAGCTGAAAGCTTATATTAGAGACCTCGTGTCTGTATTAAAGAGCTTATAGGTGGTGAAGCACATTAGTCAATTTCGCTAATGATACCGCAGCAGAAGTAATTGTAAAAGATATAGAGCAAACCTAACGTAAACTTAACCAACTGATGCCGAGAACCAGCTGCCAGTTAAACAACCCCAGTATAAACGTTAACTTCTTCAACACGGACCAAGGGTACTTTCTCAAGTACCTGCACAAAACGGGCAAGATAAAACTCATCGTTCATTTAAAGGTACTCGTGATGGCGCATGGCACGAACATACATTTCTCGAATGTATAAAATCGGTAAGGTGATGCCCGAAACTATTGTGAAAACTGTGCTTGTCAAGATATAAAACTAGACCTCCGTGAAAAAATGTTCCACATTAAGAAACCAGAAATGGACCAGTACCAAAGTTAATTTAAACAAAGAACAAAACTGAATAAAGTAAAGAGGTTGATAATGCATTTTCCGCCTTTGATAAAAAGCATCAGGATTGTTCTACATAGATTTATTTTTTTCATATTACAAAAACTCAAACTAAATATTTTGTGCATTGCAATTAGCTAATGTTTGAATAACTGATAACAAATCAGTGGTAATATCTCATTAACCAAAAAATTAAACATTTCCATATTAAATATCGCACAACGGTATAGGGTTAACAACTAAATTTTAACTTGCTCAATATTAAATCATAGTACACTTTTAAATGAAACCGCCTTATATATAACTAAAATTTCACCTTTTGCGGATTGTTTTACCTGCGCACAATCTCAGCTAACTTCATTACAACCACGCTACAAATTGTTTTTCCAACCTTTCGTACTGTCATCGCCGCATATATCGATCTTTTTCTATCGCATAGAAAATTATCCACCATCGACCGAAAATCCGATAAAGATAACAAACAACACACACAAATTCGGAGTGAGAACGAAACACGTATTCTGTCATTTTACCAAAAATAAAAAGTTTTTTTCCATTTTAATTCAAAAATATTTTTAAATCAAAGAATAAATTAATTAATTAACAAAAAACTTGATTCAATTTTGAATACTTTCTTTAGTAATATAAAGTCATAATAATAAGTTTATGTTTGTATTTGTGTGTGCAATGTATACAGTGACCAATGCAATGTCTCTTGTCGCTTGTGTAATTTTTGAGTGCTCCCGTGTGTGATTTAATTAATATTTATGTACTTAAAATTCCTTAATTGATAAGCTTTTCAAATTATCCGTCTTAATTAGTTATTTAGTTGTGTCTGAAATGTAATTATATACGTGTAATTCGCGTAAAATAAACTAACATTTTTTTAAATACAGTTTGTCTGTGTATAGTGGTAGTGTAGTGCTCACCTACATAAAAAAATAATAATACAAGAATAAAAAACAAGTTTTCTAGTGTATAAGTTTTAAAATTACAATAATCGATAGTTTTTAATTATTAATCCTGTAATTCTACTTTATTATATAATATTATATTGTGTGTCAATGATAAATTTAGTTAAAATTAAATTAAAAATATAAAAACATAACTCGAAGAATTATATTTTATCTAAAATGGCGGACATAACACGTTCGCTATTTGATAACGTTAAACGTCCTGATGAAGTCCTTAAATTATCGATGTCGGATAATATTAAATTTGCGATTTTGGTCAGCTTGGTGGAGGTGGGCCGCGTCTCCAACCGGGAAGTGGTCAACACAGTATTACATCTTGTAAGTACATATTTGAATTTTACCAAATCCAATTAGAACATTTTTGTGTTTTATGACATGTTACCTCCTAAGCTACACCTGCGACGAATCAAGCTGCATATTTTATAAATTATTAATTATCTTTTGCAATTAACAATTAATCGCTTAATAATGATTATAAACTAATATTCTGTATTTATTGTATTTGACATTCAAACAACCGGGTAATATGTTACTCATGTTTAGTTTTCCATTCATCATTATTTGTTTGTTGTTGGACATTTTTACTCTAGGCTACACCAGCAGTGGCTTTATGTAGTGTACACAACACAACAAATAAAATTTTCCGTATGGTCAAACATCGATTTGCTGTAAATTAGTACATTGATAATGAAGAATAACTCCACGAAGAAATGATTACGTTGCACATTTTGGAGTTACGCAATATATTGATGACGACACGGTATAACAACCGGTCGATGTTTTGATTGATTTTTAATTGCATTTATGTTGTTTATGTGTATTATGTCACCTGCATGTTTATCCAATTTTTCTCTTTAATTTTAAAAATCAGTTTGTTCTTCTAATTTTAGATACGATGAACAATGCGGGTTTAAAACCTTGAATTTTGTTATGTTTTGATTACAAAATCGATTTATTTGTGTCCTTGCACTGATGACGATTTAAATTACGTGTCATTTGTTTTTGCGTTTTGCTACACAAACAAATCTGTGATGGGTTGGCCCAAGTTGATCTAACTCCGTCTTTCTTTTTGTTTTTAAAATGTCTTTGGTTTATTTTAAATTCGAGAGAAAAGCTTGTAAGAGAACTAAATGTTGGCCAATTTACCATTTAACATGCTGATGAATAAGGAGGAGTGCCGGTTTTCTTAGTGATGATAAGAAGTCAGTTGAGAAATAAATTGATTTGTTCTTATAAAGGATTCGATATTACTATATCAAAAATGAGCAAAAATAAATTAGAGAGGGGCGTTTGGTGATGAAGTATTTTTCGATTTTGCGTCTAATTAAATGTCGATAACTATTCGAAACGGTTTGGTCTTAGACGTCGAATTTAAAAATAAACCTGACCTTAGGTTTTTATTTATTGAGACGTACACAAACGCAACTTAAACAGGAATTAGATTTATAATCGTTTGTCACAGATTTTGCCTAAGTATGCAGTGAAACCTGGTTTGATTTGTTCGTCCTCTTCAAGATAAATTTTTAAAATCCTTTCTTAGTGGGTGTTTACGTCACTCAGCGATTTGGCCCTTTAATGTCTCACTTTTTATACATAAATAGACTTAGGATTATGTGTCCACATTTCACTGGTCACTATTCTATGGTGGAAGTTTTACAGCTTGATAGTCTCATAGTCTATTCCGTATTCGGTAACCTTAGATGGCTACTTTTGAGTTTCATTCAGCAAAAATATTCAGATGTTTTAAATATGCCAAATAGAAACGGTGTAATAGCTGTTTTCCATTACACAATAAGTGTTTGTAAAAGGTATTTTTTAGAGGTTCACAATTTTAAATTAAACTAGAACAAAGAAAAACATTTTAAATATCAATGAAACTAGCTTTATTGCATAGATAATTTTATGCCATTAATGCTTGAATATGATTTCGGTCATGTGGCCTCCACGACGGGCGTGTACATGGCGTAATCTGGAGGTTAAATTTTCAATCACTCTTCGCAGCAATTGCCGCCTTATCTCGCTAATAACTCCTCGAATTTTGTGTTCCAAGTAAAACGATCCATAGTTAACCGAATTGACCGTTCTGATGGACGATTATGACAACCGTAAAATGAACGTAATGCACGATGAGTTTGGCGAGCAGAACCATTATTTTGATAAAACATTTCAACAATTTGCAAGCGTTACTCTGGCGTGAGTCTATTCATTATGAAATGGCAAATCAAACTAATGACAAAGCAAATAGCTGTCAAATCGGGTGTCAAACAAAACAGTGTTGCCAACTTAAAGATGTGAACCTCTAAAAAAATTCCCTTTACAATTGATGTATTGATAAGCAAATGTCGATTGGAAAACTAAAATAAGCTACATATGTACTATATACTTAATTCAAACTGATTTTACATATTTCGAGAGTGCCAGGAAGTAGACAGAATTTTTCGCAAGTATGTAATAGAATTTTTCGATTGAAAAACGATCATTAGTCGTATTCTGTGTCGCTTTTTTGAGTGCTTTTCCTTTTATTAAGAAATTTAAACAAATAAATGAAAAATAAATGACAATAACGGAACATCGGTTTGTCCTCAATGCCAAATTGGCCTTCCCGACTAATACAGCATATAACTACTGCGGCTTTTATAAGATTTCGTTTCGATAACGTGTGATATAGTTAGGGCGGATCCTGAAAATCCACCGACCTCTTGCACGATACTCTTGTATAATTCTCAATCATCACTGAGAACCATGATGGTATCCTATTATTTCGAACCCTGAGCAAGAAGAGTCTCATGTAGGTCTCATATTGTAGAGCGAGATCCCCCTTACAAAATTACAATTCTAGCATTTTCATCAATGGACAGGACCCCGTCATTTTGAAGTAAAGAGTATGCCGAGCGAAATTGATTAGTTTCTGTTTAGTTTTAGAAAGGATAATTTTAAGTGTAATGTGGGGACTTTTGATTGTAAAGAAATGGTTGATCTATCTATCTGAGAACGGGTCTTTATGGTTTATTTTCCTCGTAAATCACTAAAACCTCTATTCGCTCACCATACCTTCATTACTTTTTTACATTCTAAATTATATTTAAATATTACCTTTCATTGAAATAATCACTCATTAGTTAGTATTGCTTGTGAGTGGAATCAGCTAAAGTACTAATTCAAATACTTAAGCTCGAGTCAGTTGTATTAATTTTCTTCCATCCATGGCATTAATCTCAACATTTCTTAGGTTTGAGGCTAAGTAAGACGACTTCTGCAACTAAAGATGATAAGAAACATTATGAGGCGAGGTATATCACATCACGTAGTACGCAGAACCAAAAAGTGGTTTTAACAACATACGCACTACGAGCCCTTGAACATGAGGTTCACATCTAAAGTAATCCCCAAACATTTAAATTTGAGTCTTTTCAATTGATTGATTGATTGATTGATTGATTTTGAATGTACGACCAAGTTCTTAGGCTTGAGTTCCCGGATGACGCCGGGTCCACCGTACACCCTTTTTTACACATAACAAAACCGAAGGATTGGATAGGTTAGTTAAGTGGGACAGAATCGGCCCGGTTACAGACACCTAGGTATAGCCGATAGTTAGTAACACAAAGACAACACAATTCTAATCTACTAGATGAAGGATAAAGGCTTAATAGGTTAATGGATAACGATGGTATTGGTCTTCAACAATTGCTTCTTTAAAACGGCAACCTAAGAAAAAATATTATTATTTCACATGCATCTGGAATTTTCCTGAAATTTAATTCTATTAATACTTTTCGGCTTCCTAACCAAAATTGGTTGACCCGACCCGTTACAGACACCTATGTAAAGTCGTTAGTAATAAAATGACAACACAATTCTAAACTACACAATCAGCAATTACAATGAAGCATTAATTCGCAAGCATCTGTAAATTTCCTGAAATTTAATTCTAAATTCATATTTTCCGGCTTCCTAAATAATTGAAACATTTATTAATTTAATCATTCTGCAACTCCGCTACTTACAGTCGAATTTCCTGAAACCAAAGTTATTTGAACTATATTCAAAATAACTCTAAAATTCATTAGTATATTTAGGACAATATATATGCAATATAATAAAATTATACTTGAATAAAATAAATGTAAAGTAACGATTAGTATTAACTAAATTAATTTGGTTCTCATAAAACAAATAAAATAAATCGAATCCAGGAAAGGCACGCACGGCCTTCCCAACTTCTAAGTCTGTTGATTTGATGGATTTATTTATAAAAAAATATTTATGAAAGTCACTTGTCCTTGTCATCCCTAATCTAATACAAATATGTTTATTTATAAAAATAGAAAATGACCAAACGAAAACTGGTTCCAAAAATAGCTAATCTGGAAACTGTAAGGTAATGTATTAATAATGAATGTTTTTCACAGCTTTAGAATCCCCAATACCTAAACAAATTCAACCAAAATTAAATAAAACTATTAAAGTAATCAGGAATCTGCAAGATAACAGAATTAATAATAAGTAGCTAGCACATCTGTAGGATCCATGATAACCAAATAACCCAATTATATGGTTCAATGCTTTAATTATAAAATAAATAAATCAGAAAAAAATTACATACATACATATATATATACATACACACACACACATACACACACACACATAAACATACACACACACATATATATATATATCTACAACAGCATTAAATAAATTATAAATTATATAATCGACATACGTCGATAATTATTTATCCAACCTAGAACAAGTTATAAAGTTAAGCCAACAATTCCAATTCGATCACAGCCGCCTACCTCTACATGTCCTAAACTAGAGTTCCAAAATTCGTTAAATTATTATTTTCACGTTCAAAACAAGAATAATAAGAAATTTAAGAAATTTAATTTAATTTTACACTAAAACCTAAAATTCAAATTAATAAATTATTAATTTATACTTCTACAAGGATCTGTATATATGAATGCGATAATACGTTTTCCGCGGAACCAATCTACCGTGTAAATCGGAGGATGGGTGTATATGAATGAATGAATTCATCTGTATATGAATGAATGAATCTTAGATATGTCAGGAGGAGAAAACGAAAAGTACAGAATAACCACGATCATGCTTGTTTAGTTTCTATCCAATTTCGTCATATATTTATCCCCTCAAAATTTTGTTTTATGTATTTTATTTGTCTATTTCCTGTTTATTCTTTTTTAGTTGAAACTTGGAAGGGATAAATTATAAAACACTAAGCATGATCATAATAATCTATTCTCAGTTCTCACTCACGCAACAAGCGCAAAAACAAAAAATAGAAATGTATGTAACGTATGAATGTAAATGTATGTATAAATATATTTAATATACTAAACCAAAACATATAAATGAAATGGTATTTTATTTTACGCTCCTCTCTTAACACGTTTACGCAAATAGAAACAGTTAAATACATATTTTATATAATTAAAATTTATTTCGGAAAAATATGAATTAAAATAATGAAAAACACTTATCTTAGGCATCCATTGGAATCAAAAGTCATACATATTGAAGATTTACATACACTGCGTACGTTGCGTTCAAGCAACGGTATCAAAATACATATAAACGAAAACGTTATGTACATATTTTATACCATCACAAGCGCACCGTACACAGATTAAAATAAATATACAATACGTATAACTATTCACTTCACTTATTAAATTCACGCAAATTATTATTGAAATTATTATTTATTAAAATTATCAACTATATCAATATTATACTTTTTATTAGTTAATTTAAATACATTTAAAATAAATTATTTATTTATTTAAAGGAGAGACAAAAACACGTCCTTCCTCTACGACGATCAATCGCCGACCCCCATTTAAATTTGAGTCTTTTCAATGATAATAAACTGACTAAAACAGAAATTTGCCCCACAGCTAGAACAATGAACTAGTAGAAGCAATGGTACTACTCATATCAAAAGTGTAAATGGAACACATGGTTTTTAGGTTGCCATTACCTTGAATTTGGTTTGATTTTTCTTTTGTTTTCTTTCTAGAAGATATATCAATTGCACATACAATATCAAAAAAAAATTAGGAATAGCGGTAAAAACTGTTACTGTATTATTGAAAAAATTGTTTTTAGGAATGCTTCGAAGTGAAAGAAGCCAAGCAGATGTTGCCCATCATTTTAATGTGTCCCGTACGCGCACCATTCAGTTCGAGTAAGATTAACAACTTCAGCGCAGGACCGTTATATGCAACTGCAGGTTCGCAGATAGCCAACTTTAACTGCCCGACAATTATAGTCACGCTTGTGGAAAACTGAAAACATTTATGTTAGTGACCAAACCATCAGAAATGTACTACACGACAACAATCTCCACGCTCGCCGCCCATTGCTGTGTCCACTGATACGACATGTAAATATTAGAAATGATTGGTGTGAGAATCATAGAAATTGGACAGAAGGACAATGGTGCAAAGTTTTGTTCACTGATGAGTCAAAATTTGGATTTGACCCAGATATGGAATTATGAGTGGTAAATAACTCTTTCTTCCAGAAGGTAACTTAACGGCAGCCAGTTACATCAATGAGATACTGGAACCTGCCGTGCTTCCATTATCAACACACTTCGGATCATAATTCAGCTTATACATGACAATGCCACACACAGCAAGAATTACAACAGACTGGTTAGAAGCACAGGAAATCCATGTGCTACCTGGCCAGCACAAACCCCGGATCATTCTGCCACATTTAGCATCAATAACAACGCGAGTGCAACTATGCAACCTCCTTCAAGATCACTGGATACAAATCCCACAAGATAGCTTCGATACGTTGATTAGCCCAGACAATGCCAATCTACCATAAATGCAAGAGGAGGCAACATCCCTTATTAGGAAACAAAAATAGCTGTACTAAATGAAATGAATTAAATAGAAATAAAAAAAATCGGAATTGGGAAAAATTCGTAAATTTGTATTTTCTTCCATTATAATAATACAAATAGTTGTTACCGTTATCCCTGAAATTTTTTTGATATTGTATCTGCAATCGATGTATCTTCTAGAAACAAAACAAAATTCAAACCAAATTCAAGGCAATAGCACCCTAAAAATGGGCATTTTTCTGAATGGATAATACGCATAAAATACTGCATTAGTAAATTCTGAATTCTGATAAATTTGGGCTCTAGACCATTTTTAGATCTACCTATTTACCATGGCATTTTCGATTCTAAGTAAAGATGAGGTAGTTAGAAGTGGACATTATGAGGAGTATTTTGTTTGTAACCGGATATCTAGATATTAAGAAATGGATTTTTGCGAAGAGAAATATTATGGTCCTAAATTTTTAAACTATTTATCGTCTGTCCGAACCAAGTTTTTGTAAACAAGTTATGGGCTTTGCTTGCGTATCAATCAATTGCCGACCATCTTGATATCGAAATGCTTTTTAATTGAACGATAACCACGTACTTAGTTTAATATAAGTGCTTATATATTTAATTTTATTGGATAGATAACCTAGTTTCTAATGGTTATATTGTGATATTTTATAGTCAGACCAATTTGTTTACTTAGGTAGATAAAAATTTTCGGTTCTTGCTTACAATTTTGACTTTGCGTACCACTTCAGATTGAAGTAACAGCAATAATCTTTTCTTCTAATGCTCTTCTAAAATTAATATTGATAACAGAAAACTTATTTGTAAAATTTGCCAATTGCGAATTTCACCTGCAAAATTATATCATCGTTTAACTTTTAACTGACTTTCCAAAGTTTAACTTTCATTCGCATGCAATGTAAGTAAGTGTACATACATACATTATTTAACAAAATTTTGTTATCACCAACTTTGTGTAGTCTGTTGAATCTGAAGTTCTTATAATTTCTGTCGTAATTTTACAAAAATATCTGCATTTTATTTGATTTTTTTTGTAAAAAATTTCAATATTTCAGATTGAATTGGATTATGCATATATTTTTTTATTAGATTATACTCAAAACTTTTTAATCCTATATGGGCTTGATATCTCATATCGTCTAACAATATATGTGTGTATTGAAAGAATATATCATTAAGACGACTATTAAAATAAAATATGGGATCTATATTTGTCGTTTCGGGATCTAAACAGTACGTATGAAATTGACCTGGGTATGTGAGATAAAATTTGCTAGCTATGAGATTGTGTAATATACCAATCCTCATTATAAATATACACATCAGCCACTTATATTCTGAAGAGATTTCAAGCATCAGTTCATGCTTAATAAGCATTTAAATGTAATACGAATGTGTATCGTGTACGGCAATCTAGATTGTGTCACATCTACTTTAGAAATTGTCCATCAAACTATCGTAGAGTTCCTGCTGTTGAATTAAAAAAATATGATATAAAACAGAATATTACAGTTGAATAATTTGTGTTTGATTAGATAAGACTCGTACGATAATATAAATGTATAACAGATAAGGTATCAGAAAAATGAATTCTCAAAAACAAGTGAACCCGTATCTCAAGTGTTAACGCCATTCTATAATTAGCAAATTTTGTAATAAGAATTGGGGCCTGGCCGAGTATAATTCGTGGATTTTAAATTATAGAATCTGTATAATGTTCTTCTTTGGCCAATGTGCCAAATATATGTATATTTATTTTCTTATCATATTATTTTGCCAGCTGTACACACTTCAGACATGTGTTTTAATGTTTCTCCACAAATTATACTTTTGTCAATAAATAGTAAATAAATAAAATAAAAATAATGGCTTCTCTCCGTATGTACAACTAGAATAACAAAATAAAATTCTATCCGGTTTCCGGAAATTAATATCCCTTGAATTGTTAATTGCATCGATTATTATTAAGACTTTGTTTCCCTTATTCGCAACTAAAACGAGATTTAGGTTGCTTAGGTTCTAAACCAATTTAAAATATTTAAGTAAATAATAACATTTTTTGTTAGTTTCCACCACTTTATTTGATTGGGTAAATAATTGATGTCCAGGCCCTAATTATAAATAGATAAACTTTTCGAATTTACATATAATCATGTTTTATTTTTCTTTTGAAAAATTCTAGCCATTGGCGTCGAATCTCTCAATCGCCATGACCAAGGCATCAATCGCCATGACCATTTATTTTTTCCTTGTGCAAATCCTCTACGGTGAAGTAGGTGAAATGATCTAGACTTGTAATTAGCCACAATGCATCTACAAATTATTGCCTGAACTCAACTGAAGTTTGAATCGAATAAGCGTATGAAAGTAGAATGATGTCTTAAGTTAATAACAGTAAAATAGTCCTCATAAAAGTCAATTTTTGTGACATTTATAAAACGAGTTACTCTCGAAATCATGCAGTTAAAATTTGTGTAGTTAGTTTGTAGATCGGGACTGGTAGTTTATTAAGAATGGAGAACGTTCTTTTAGAATTTGACCTGGTTGAGTGGATCTCGAATATTTTTGAACCGATTATTTCGCAGTGTAATGCAGGATTGGAATTAGAATATTAATTTCGAACAGAGTTTTGAAATAGAGCTATCCATAACAAATCTGAGCCTTATCTAGAATGTGATTACTAAAATTATTTACCAACAATGTTTTGGAATTTACCATGCTGAATAAACCTCTATCTATTTTGCCTAATCGCCTATAAGGTTTTCTCGACATGATTGGTAAACTTTCAATCATCGATTTTGAATGAAGTTCTGGAATATGGTTTTGCTGAATTTAGCTTGGCAGCTTCTTAACTGATTTTAGTCGTATTTGGATTATATACGATGAGATTTAGAATCACACGATGTTTTGGAATTTGACCTGGTTGATTCTAATTCGGCCATTTCTTATCCAACTTAACCAATTAAACTCGGTTTTTTCAATGGGATTACAATTTTACAATAATCTATGAACCCAGTACTAGAGTTTGGTTTTGCTAAGTAAACTTGGCTGTTTTTTAACCGATTGTTAAACTTTAGAATTAACACCAATTTTAGACGTTTGGGTTTGATCGTGATGAGTAGCACGACTATTCCTTATTCGACGTTTGGGAGAGTATCTTTCAATTTAGTTTAAGTTCTCGGATTTAGCCTTGCTGAATAGAACTTGGCCATTTCTTACCTGATTTTGGTTAAATTTAATTTGGAAATTCCGGTTTTAGACGAAATTCTAAAATTTACCTTGCTTATTGGGAATTTGCCATTTCTTAATCAATTATGGGCGAATTTAATATTTAGGTTGGGATTGGTATTCTAACATACATTTTCAATGAAGTTCTATGGAAGCAAGAATTTTGATCTAGATTTTAAAATTTGGCCTTACTCAATGAAACTCGGCTAGTTCTTAGATGGTTATAGCCTAATTCGGTTTATAGGATGGGTTGCTATTCTAACAGTAATTGTCAATGAAGTTCCTGAATCTGATACTCGGTCAATTTCACTCTTTATTCTTATAAAATTTTGAAACATTAATTTGAAACAAATTTTAATAAATTGTGCCTGTATAACATGAAGGTAATTTTTATTCGGAGCAATGGCATCTAAGCCCTTCTTTGAAATGGGCCGCCCAGGGCTTGTAGAGCATATAATTAAAACAATCAAAATGATACGACTCCAAACCGTAAAAACGTCTACTTGATAAAGTAGCCTACCTAATGTTTTAATCTTACTAAGACTCATTGACTCATTGATATTTTTTACTCAAAATTGTGTAACCAAATAATTCCAGGTAGGCGGGATCTAGTCGCCTAGTTTTAAAAAAAATAAAAAAAATATTTTTAACTGTCTTTAACAACCAGAATTTTGCAAATCAAGATTTTGAAAACCGTATTTAAAAAACACTATAAATTCTTACCTTTATGGTCAGAAAAACTCCAATCTTTAACACCTGAATTAAATAACTTAACCAGCCATAAATAAAGCTTCGTACAACATGTTGACCGCACTATTTGCGGTTACAATTTCGTTTATAAAGAATTAGTTGTCCGAGTTATTAGACGTAATTACCTTGATGGCTGTTGCTTAAACTTTATGGTGGGTATCACATTTTCCAGTTTCGTCAAAAAATTTTCTGGTAAAATATTTAACCTTTTACACGCGCTATTGTTGATACTCTTCGACTATACGTCTCCTTTCCATCTTGCATTAAGATGAAATCCTCGCCTCTATCTTCAGAGGCACGTGCTAAGTGTGCACAACCTCAGATCTCAATATCACGTCTATGCAGGGAGTCGTTACGTAGGATAATTAAATCGGGTTTTCCTTCCATGGAAATTCCCTTCACACCATAACTGAACCGCCGCTAATAGGAACTCGTGGTTCCATGGTCATAGTAATCTCTTTGAGACTATTTCGAACAGTTTGCTCCAAAACGAGTACTCCAGTAGCACGCGAAAGGTCAGTTTGAAGGTCAAGCGGATTTGAAAACCGATATCGAAGAGCTTGAAGTTTTCAAAATCTGTCATCGTTTGTACTCGTGACCCTTTGACGATCTTACCAGGATCTCTAGTAAAACAGCAAATCTTTACATATCGCATCCACCGCCTACAGACCACATTGTGAAACCGCTAAGGTATGCGTGCGCAACGTGGTGACGCTGTGTATGAACTTCATCGAGCAGAATGATAGCCCGCGAAACCTCAATATCACTTAAATATCATCTGTTGACTCTGCTTTGAGTCATGATTTCAAATATTACAAATAAAATTATTGTAGTCCCTTGGATTGAAAATAATAAACAGAGCATTTTCAGTTTTTTTATTGTATTAACTTAACCTAAGCCAGTACAAAAATCAAAATTCAAACCATGCGTATTGGAGAAAGTTTTCCGTTGTCAAAAGAGACATCATGAACTTTAATGTATATCCAGGCAAAATTAAATAATCTGTAAAAAGTTCCAAAAGTACCGAACGATTTCGACGTGTTTATGAAATTACACGAAGGATTTAGGTGTAAAATTGATAGTTCAATAAAAGATCATCATTTACGTGATGGTGCCTTTAATTTACAGGAGATGCAAAAAATGGAAGCACAGATTCACACTTCATGAAGTTTGAACACAGACATTCTGAGATAATCGAGGAACAAGCAACTCTTATATACTACAAAAAAAGAAATTTATAACCAAATTTACAATAAAAATCCAAAGCATAATAGGAAGACATTAAAAAGTGGCAGAACGGAATCATTGATCATTCTAACAATTGCGGGTGGTGAGCTAAGATCGAGATACAAAAGACAGTACGTTTGAATGATTCTTAAGAAACAATAGCTGACTACTTAGTTTATCGTGTGTATCAATATTAATATTTAATCCCTATTTTTTTTAAAGTGAAGTTATATTTTTAAACCTTGATCCTTAATTTTTTTGACGAGTGTAGTTACTCTTTTTGCTACAGAAGCAAAAACTAAAAAAACTCCAAATGGAAACAAAGTGGCTAACAACGAACGGTCAACATGTTGTGGCCAACACCCGAATATCTTTTACCACGAATGTGTACATAGATCTCGAATGCACCACACTTGATTTCTAAAGCGAAATATTAAACCTACCGGACTTTTGATAAAAAAAATCATTATTCTTGCTTAAATTTAAGAAAACCAACGATGTCAAACCTTGTTGGAAATTTATTCTTTAAATTTATTTGAATCTTTTAATTCCTTTTCGTTTTTGTAAACGCTATACTTTTCAACATGATTGCAAACATTTAAAAAGCTGCCACTTACACACTTACACAAATTTTCCCCCAAATTTCGTATGGAGCTTCCCAATGAATGAAAAAAACTTAATTGTAAAGTTTTATTCTGAGTAGTTAATCTATCTGGACTGGTACAGAATTTTGATGAAATAAGGTTTTTTTTATCAATACTCGTCATTTCCGGTAAAATTTAAAAAAATGATCTAAGAAAATTTTGCTTGAAACTTAATTTTTTGTTTTTTATCGTAACTTTTAAAAACTTTATAAAAAATTAAAAAGATCATATGGAAGCTACTTCTTGGCCAAAAATCATTCGGCCCAATTTCTGGACAAAGTTTAAGCATAAAGTTTTATCCCGATCAATCAATACGTCTGGGCTGTACAGATGCCGTATTTATGTTGAACATAGTTTTTTTCTTCTCAAAAATCGTCTTTTCCGGACCGATATTATTGCAAAATGAATATAGAATCTTTTTATGGTTGTTTTTCTCTCAAATGAAATACTTTTTAAAATATTTGCAAAATCAATAAAGCTCCTATGGAAGTTGTCACTCCCCGTGGGCCGATTTTGGCCAAAAATCACTGGAGGTCTTACAATTTCTGAAAAAAGCTTAAGCAGCGAGTTTCATCGCGATCAATCAACCAGTCCGTGCTGTACTGCGCTCAAATTTTTGTTCCAAACAGTTTTTTGTCAAAAAACGACTTCCGCTTAAATTTCGGTAAACTGGTCTGGATCAATATTGTTGCAAATTTATTTTAGAATCTTTTGGTTCATAGTTGTTTTTGTATAAATGATATAATTTTTAAAATATTCACATAAACCTCTATGGAAGCTTACACTTCCGGTTCGCAGATTTCGGCTGAAGTATAAAGTTTAACTCCGATCAGTGACTCTGTCTGGGCTGTAAAGAAGCAACAATCTTTTAGCCTGTATAGACCAGACATACACATTCACACACAAATTTTTTTTAAAACCACCGGCGATTTCGTGAATGATAAATCTGCAAAAATTTCGAGGTCGAAAATTTTAATAATTACTGTATTTTATTTTACTTTGTAAACGAAATAAGAAGACTAACGAGTATATTTAGTTAAGCGAGATGTAAGAATTGAATTTGTTCAAATTTAAAATAATTTCATTTGCAACAAATTAAATGCCATAAATTACCAATATTATGTAAAAAACGAACCATATAATAGAAAAATAGGCAAATAAATCAGTCACTGATCGGTCGCTCATATATGTTAATTACGAGAGGGTAGGATAATGCCTTTAAAGTTACATAAGACGGTAGATCGAAACTTAATACGATATAGGTCTGAATCCCGACAATTTAATTGTCAAGTCTATATAATGGGCAATATACAATAACAAATATATGCAGTAACTCAGTTTCATTTTCCGTACATACTCCACCTATAATAAAATGATAATTATACTCATGAAAACTCTAATACTAAAATATTACAGTTCAATGTCCCTAAAACTATTGATCGATAATAATAAACATGAACAAACTATTCAAAATAATATGTGAGGTCATTTGACTTAAAAAATATCAAACATTCAAAATTTATAAAACTATTAACTATTCAATTATCATAAATTGTACGTGAAGTTGTAGCAATTGTTTTCGTTTTATGTAAGAATGAACAAACAGATATAAAAAACAATTAACGCGATCTGTTCGGTACTTCCCGTCCCGCACCACACCCCACTGTATATAGTAAAATATTAGCGTTAATAAATAATAACTAAATCACAAACAGACCACGTTTGGTGATGGCGAGAGGGCATAAGACGTAAACGAAGAAGACGAAATAAATTTCTTAATCAAAAAAACATTTTAGAATTTATTAGCATCTTTTATTAACTTAAATTAAGGTAAAAGCATAAAAGATTTAACGAAATTTTCTTTTTGTTGTATATATTATTGTTGGGGAAAATAAAATATAAACTAAATATGTATATACATAAAGCAAGAAAAAAATATTGTTAAGATCTAAATTTAAAAAAGCCAGTTTTAGATTTAATCAACTGATAATTAAAATAAAAGGAAAAAAGGAGAAAAGATTTGTTTTGTTGTTCGGTTCGGATAAATTTTGTGGTTCTTGGATTTAGCCTCCTTACGGATACCCCACAAAAATATTTTCTTTTAATTTTTACTTTAAATTTGCACAAATAAAAATGAAGAAAAGATATGAAGATGAAAAAATATCTGGGATCTGTACAACTTTTTATTTATTTTTGCTTTACTCTACTTTTTGGTGTAAATTTTGTGCTTTCGAAAATACTTTTAATGAGGATTTTAGGATTTTTATTTTTATTTTCTTGTGCTTTTGCCTTTGTGGGTTTGGTTTTTTTTATGGTAAACATCTAGAGATGAAAAACATAAAATATTGGATTAGCATTTTTTTTGTCTATTTTTAAATAATATTAATTAAAAGATTTTATTGATATTTGCCACACATATACATATTTAAATTTAAGGATCAATTTCAAATGCTATTTATATTAGATTTTATGTATATGAATGTGTGTGTGTGTGCGTGTGTGTGTTTGTATTTTAATACAGTGGAATTAGCATATAAAAATCATTTATTTCGTTTAAAGATATACAGAAAATAATGACAAAACCGACTTTACCCACAAAATATTTTATCGATTTTAGAAAATTAGATCATCGTATTATTGCTTCAATGAAACGGTTTCAGCTTTTTTACAACCAAAAAGAAATGAAATAATAATTTTGTGTTATTCATAAATACAGTCACTTATGTAAACTTATCAGCTTGACGACGACACAATATGTAGATTGCATTTAAAATTTGTATCTTTAAGCATTTATATCTGCAATTGTAGTAGTTTTTGAGATTGGCGGATATGTGCCTCGTACTGAAATTGTGCAATTCGCACGACGCTACTAAACTTTATGAAATATATAGATTTATAGAGAATCAAGGCGAGGTTAAGTTGAAATGGTCCGCTCGGTATCTATCTTTAATGAAACCAAATTTACCAAATTTGATTAAATAGAATTTTTTATCTATAGAAAATCTATTCTCAATCAAATTTCAGAAATTTATTTTTCTAATTTTTGTTTTTAAGGCAAAACATATTTTCAACTTTAAGACTTATTTTTGGCATGTTACAGAGAGGAAATAAATATTGTATTATTACATGAAAACGAAACAATCATCCTCAACTCATTTTGATTAAATTTCACTTTGTTTTATTTAATTGCATTTTCGATGAACATGGTCTGATTCCATCTACGATTATTGAAAAATAGGTAAAATCTGTTTTAAAATTTTTAAATAACTCGTTCCATAATTCTCAACAATTAATTTTTTTTAGATTTTTCCTCTAGCAGAAATTGAACGATGTAGAATGGCTAAATTTATATTGGAGATTCTGATTTAGTCTTGTAAAGTTAGTTAGTAGTTTTTAGTTCTTCATCGTACTAATATGTATTTTTGATGAAAACGTAATTTGAGCAAATGATGCGTCTTTCTTTGAAATTTTAAAACTTTTCACTTACATTACAAATATATAATTGCCAAAATACGTTTTTACTCTATATAATAGCCGACTTACATAATTAATATCATTGTTGTTGTGTAACATGTTAGTCCAACTTTTAGTCTTGTAAATAAGTCTCATGCTTTTCGACATTATGCGCCATAAAGAGACAAAATGTCGAAAATTGGTATTTGATAAAAACCTGTTCCATATAAACATTGAACCAAATTTTTATATTTAATTAGCATTCTATCTAGTAACTACGAAGTTTGTTCTTTGGAGTGAACAAAATCCCGGAAAATTTGTTAACAAATTACAGAATTAAATTTACTATATAAATTGGAATATAGGTTTTCTAATTTATTTTAATTAAGCCTCAACTTTATCTGATAATTACGTAATGCTAAATTTAAAGAAATCAAATGTTCGAAATTTGTGTTTAATTTTCATGGTCAAAATATAAGCAAAGACATTAGAAAAATTTTCCTCTGAAATTTTATCAAAGTCATACTTTATTTACGGTATACATACTTACTTAGAAAAGTGAAATTGAGGCTCTCGAAATGTCGCTTCCTATTGGAATTTGTATTTAAAAATAGAAATAACATAACATTGTAACATTTTAAATCCCGGAATCGGCTCCATTAATATGAATTTATGAAATTTTCTGTTTTAGTCATTGCACTTGTAACTATATCTCTTAATCGAGATCTTTAAGAGCGAGATCATATTACCTGTTCCGGCCACTAAGAAACTTATCATACCATGATACTCTTGATTGTTTTCACTTTTCTAACACAACACTATGCATTATTTTCTTGGTAAAAATGACGTTGGAAAATGCTCACTGTTCTTAAACTATTGGGAAGATTGGTGGCAAAATCACGAAAATTTCAAAACTGGGTAAATATGTGTAAAAGGCTCGATCTTCGGTTCGATTAACCTCTGTGACACAATGTGAGGTTATTTAGGTTGCGAATATTATCGTCGTTTCCTTATACATTTTCTATTTGTCTTTCGTCTATTATTTCTGACAGAATCGAATCCTTGTACGGAGAATATTCTGCATTGAGTAACACAAATATGACGTCGCTAAAATTAAATTTTCTTCCGAATTTCCACCTTACTTATATTTTGTTTAGAGTATACGCCTACATAAATATTAGGATTTTGGACAAAATCTCGAAAATCAGGGTTCAATGTGAAACAATCTTCCGAAATTGCATACCAAACCGTCCTCTTTCTTCCGAACTTTTTTTTTTCAAAATGTATATATATGAGGTGAGGTTGCTCAAAGATACGTCAAAATTTGTCGTAATTGTAATTTATAGTTTGACCGATCAGGTAAAATTTTGGATTGGAATTTATTTTCCTAGATACTGAAATTCGTTCCCGCAATTAAATCATCGATAACTACGTTAATCAAAGTAAGTTTTAACTTCGCATGAATAATTGTTAATCTAAGGATAATCAGGACTCAGAAGGAATGGTTGCGGTGTAGAACTTCGATTTTAAGTTGAATCATTTTCAAAACTTCAATATTTGATTAAATTCAATTTTTTAATCTGATTTAAAAGTAGTACGAAACGAGGTTTCATTAGTCTACACGGCCCAACTGGTCCTCATTACAGAGTCTTTGGATTGTCGTCTGCTAAGTATGTTCTTACTACTCGACGAAATCCATCTTCCTGTGCTTTCCGTCATCTTGCTGTGCTTTTTTTCTCGCAGTTCTTCAGTTTTCGATCCTGGACTGAGCCTCTGGTTTAACACTGGCTTTTTGTGCTCCCAGTCTCCATTTCTCTTGCAAGTTTCAAGAATCTCGTACAAAGATCATTCCGATGATTCCTGTAGTATTGGATGTGGTGATCTTAACTTCCGGATCAAATACATCTCTTTTTTACCTGATTGCCACAATTATCTTTGCCTCTGAAAGCTTTGTGTTAGTCTCCTTATTTATTGTTGTCTCTTTTGCCTTATGAGTACCGTTAACTGCGTTGTATTTTCTTAGTCCAATCACTCAACTTTATTGAATCATTGGTTAAGGATGCTCTCACTGGCCCATATTACAAAGCAAACGTCAATATTTGTTCATGGTTTTGCCTCTTTTTCTGTAGGATCGTTGCTGTATGCTTGACCGTCAATTTAATCATTTCCATTTCTAAGCCTCATTGTCACGATTCGCTCAAAATTCCTTTCCGTTGATTCAATTACAGTTTACAACAAATCCGCTGTTTTTCATCGAAGAGCCAAATTGTGGAAATTCAATCCCTTATTTATCCGCTCGTTTGGACATAATTGTGCTGTACTGCTTCTTGATTTTTTTTTAATAAAGGTTCACCATAAATTGTAAGGAATTCTAAGAGTCGTCTGGAGTTCTTGGTAACAATGCACCATGGTTCAAAATTCCGAAAAGCTGGCCAAAATATAAAAAACATTTGTACGATTTGTTTGAAATTTCATATAAGATGTTTCTTGAGCTCACTGCGTACAACTATAAACCAAATTGGTATAAGCACCAACGTGGAGCAAATGTTAAAGAGTGCAGCACTAATAAATTAAATGAAATTTTGGCGATTGGGGCAACATCTTCAGATTTTAAATTTTTTCTTAAAATTTTTAAATTTTTTTAACAAAATTCGAACGTAAAAATTAAATGAGGGTACCAAATTGGCGGACATAAATAGCAAAAAGTGAGAATTGAAGGTTCTTTGATCGCTGAATAAAACTCAGAATTTCGATAAACAAAATACATATTCAAAAATAGAACAAACAAAAAATTTAAAAATTGTTAAACTCGTACTAAAGAGTTTTTAGTAAGTTGGGAATCAAAGGATTCGAAGACATTTGAAATCAATGGAAAACATCTTCCATTATTTTTCTCTCTTCGGCCAACGCTTTGCTATGACTGATGGAGTCAAATGCTTTACTAAAGTCCGTATAAATTGTATCAACTTGTTGATGTTCAATGGCGTTAAGGATACTACTGGTTTACTCAACTGAGTTTGTCGTTGGAAATTTACCAAGCATAAACCCATGTTGGTAATTTGACGAATGTCGTGGTTTGATGTTTTAGACACTTTTGCACACAATTATTTCTTATAACTGCGATATCATTGATGTGGGGCTATTCCTCTGTAGCATGAAATATCGTTTAGTTTCCTTGATTTAAAAATTGGTGTAATTTTCGAGGTTGTCTCGAATTTGTTGGGGTAAAATTCTCACCCATTATAGACGGTGTCGAAATAGTTTGCCATAAGATTGCAATTGGGAAAAATACTGAATTGCTTAAATATAGGTATATAATATAGGTTTGCTTTAGGGAAGGTTGCGCAAAACTAGGATAACTCATTTATTAAAATTGTCATTTAATCTGGAATAGTTGCAAGAAAATTATAGTTTATCTTCAGGGAGAAAACTAGAAATGTTTTATGTGTTCAATTAGAAAAAAGTGAACAATATTACATCGTAACGGATTTCAGGCAAATCTCATTTAGAGCGCGTTATGATTTTTAAAATGTAACTGAAATGTTATCATCAGAACTTTAATATTATTAGGGCGATTGCCCAACACTTCGAAAAATTATCATTATATTAAATGCGTAATTTTTAAAATGTTGCTCAAATAATTTCATTTATGAAAACATAGGAGAAAATCTTGATAAAATTTTTAAAATTTGCATTAGAAGCCTTCTCAATAACAAATATAAATCTGGAAATTTTCGCTTTAGGGATAAATAGGTGGGCTAAATTATGATATGTAGTCAAGATGTAGTGTACGCAAGGTTTTGTTTCTTGTGCCGGATCTGTTGCGTCCTCGACGGTATTTACATTGCCTTCTTGCGGCAGCCACCAGTAACTACTCCGTATAAAATGGTAGGCTAAACGTAGGAGGTCAGTTCCTTTAGGAATGTCTTTAGGATTTTCTTTTATATTTCGGGATTAGAGAACAAAAACATCAAAAATGGCTTTATTGTTTTTCAAAATATTCTCCATGAAGATCAATACACTTTTGCATGCGTGTGAACCAATTTTCGAAGCACTTTTTCCACTTTGAATGAGGTACCTTCAAACCAAGTATTTTGACCTCGTAATTTATTTTTGATTTGCGGGAATAAAAAGAAGTCATTGGATGTCAAAGTGAGAGTTCGCATTGTCGTGGTGGGCAATGATCCGTCTTCCTTATTTCTCCAAAGACTTCTGATATATCCAATTTTCCCGATGAAATAGGCGAACATGTGGTTCGAAGTTCTTCTTGTGCAACACCCACTTACTTTGTGGAACACTCATACCGTTGACTACTGTTTGGTTTGTTTCGGGCTGATACGCATAGATCCAAGATTCGTCACCTGTCACGATGTTATAGACATATTTTGAAGTACTGCGATCATAGTTTTTGAACATTACTTTCGACCAATTGACACTTGTTTTGAGCGTTTGTCAAATTATGTGGATCCAACGTGAACAAATCTTTTTGGCGGCGCAGTGTTCATGCAATATTGAATGAATGCTGATCCTACTAATGTCTAAAAATGTCTTTAATCTCACGATAAGTCGCATGATGATCTTACATTATCAGTTCATGCACAGCATCAATGTTTTTCGGAACAACAACCGATTTAGGACGACGATAAAATTTTATAAACCATCGATAAACATTGATCCTTGTTGGTGTTTCATCGCCAAAAGTCGAATTAAAGTTCATCAATGCACTGTTGTTGAGTTAAACCACGTCGAGAATTGTAAAAAATGAACGAACCAAAATGTTCATGATTTAGTTTCAATTTCCCACTGAAATTTTGAAATCACTAAAACGTTCTAAGGTCACCAAATTTCTTAAAGGGGTGATATGATGTTACTTCATTTATGAAAATTGGTGCTTGGCGAAAATTACGCATTTTAAATATTTCGCCCGGAGCTTTATTCGCGAGTTTCATTGAATGTAGATCTTGGCTTCTACGTCTAAAAGAGGACTGAAAATTAAAAAATCCAATATTTAACCTTCCTTGCTCTATAGCAAAATGTCAGCTATTTTGTTGGAGATCGTGAATAGACAGTGACAAAATTAATTTTATTTATTGTTCGTTACATATTTATCCTCCAACACAGGATTCGATTTTAAACAAAGCTACGATTGATTTTCTAAGATTCTTTGCTAAAATACAAGTTCTTTTATAAATTCTTTACGAACAACTATTATAGTTCCAAAACATTCTATCCACATATAAATTAAGTGAAATTCTTGTTCTTGTGCCCAAAACATATATGTACACAAGATATTTGTTTTTTATTTTACCAATGTGACCGAACACAACCCAGACATTTCTTAAGAACTATAAATTCTTGTAAATATTTTCTACATATGACAAAACCATTTGTTAAGTTTTTTTGATAAAAGTACAAAATTTTCTTCTAGCATAGTACAGTACACATAAACAGAAAAACAAAAATGTATTCCAAAATACAAGAAACTGAAAAGTAACTTCAAAGACATGAGTAGAGGAATAGATCAAAACATGGTTGGGAAGTTATTAAAAAATATATATAAAATCTCTCTCTGTACATTAAGTTTTGTACACCAAGGGTTTATGACATAAAATGAAAATTCTTCTACTACGAGACTTAAACTGAAAATAAAACATTTTAAGTTTTTCCGTTTTTTATGTATTTTTACAGTGCACAAAGGCACAAAATCATAATGTATTTTTGTGCAGCATAAAAGTAAGTATTTTAATGTGGGAATGAAGTGTGCCAATAAACAATACGCTTTAAAATTGTTTGATGTTTCAGGTCAATTATTTATATAAAGCCATACAGAGATTTCCACGGTTTGTTTGATTACCGATTATATATTTTTTATCGTGTAATATACACAACACTCGACATATTATGATACTGGTCAAGTTTGTTATAAATCGATAATGGTTGCATTATTCATAGGTATAGCACATAATTGGCTAGGTAATTAGGTGGTATATAAAGCAATTGTGGAAATTGTGCCCTAATGATTCCATGCTGTGTATAGTACGTGTATTTAGGATGGCGATGACGAAAATGAAACTAATCTCCTACGTTCGCAAAAAGGTCTTATATATATAAGTAGATATCTCTTCAAAAACACAGCACATTATTTACTTTGATGATAACATACAAAAAAATGTTTATACATTTATTATTTAAATAACGTGTCGTTTATTTAATTAATATTTTAATTAAAGTCATTAGTATTTTTTTGTTGTTGCTTCTGTTTCTGTTCCATTACCAATATAAGTTATAGGCAGCAAATATTTTATATGAATGTGCCTGCCGCATGGTTAGAAGAGGTGAACAGTTTCTGTGTATTGTGCGCTAGGCTGGTATAATCTCGTATATGCTTGTTATTAATCAGACGAGGGAAATATTATGATTAAACACGAGTGAGGGAGTCTTGTTATACTCTAATTATACTAGGATAATTTTTAAAGGTTGTATACAGTTGAACGACTTTTAAAGGTAAATCTGAGTACTTAGAAATTTTCATTTAATATCAAAACAAAATATTCTTACACCAATTCCCAAACCAATCAGGTTCATATTATATTTGTGTAACATAGGCAAAATTACTCTGACTTCATTTAATTGGTTGGCATGCAGATCTACCGTAATATATATATATATATATATATATATATATATATATATATATATATATATATATATATATATATATATATATATATATATATATATATATATATATATATATATATATATATATCAATAAAATTAATTCAATTAGTAAATGATGTATTATCCGGTTCGGAAATATGATGGTGCAATGATGATAAACCCATCCATCCACAAATTTATATTTCCTGACCTTTTAAAATATTGTTTGTATGCCAAATCATATACATTATGTTTAACACAATGTTCAGAGTTATCATCATCATCATCGTCGTCGCAGCATAAATACACACAACATTTTAATTTTGAAGATATCATAAAAAATTGTTTCCTACACACACAATTTCCATAAATTCGAATTGAATTTGTCGTTCATATACACCGCATATGTGTATGTAGATGTCGCACAATATGATTAGATGAGGATAATATTTACATACACAATAAATATTTTGTTGTTGTCAACAATCAACGCACTGCTGCTCTATGCCCCAATATGAAAATCGAATTACGTTTAACACAAATAAAAAAAAATTTTGTTTCCCCACTGTATATTTTCATGTACATGTATCGAAATATCGATTTTTTTCTATACACATATTTATGTTGCACATAGATGTAAAAAATTGGATACACACATGTATATATAATTTAATCCTATTTACTTAATAATGTGTAATTTTTTATTTATGCTATATACAGTTTGCTTTGCCATCTACTTCAAATTTCCATTACATCATATGTATGTAGAATTATGTGGTAAGGTTTGGTGAAGTAATGAAAATGTTGAGAATTTTTCATCCGGAAACGAATATTTATTAAAACAAAATATATATTCATTTCAAACTTGTTTCATACTTCGGTCAAACTTGTCTCAAACTAGATTAAAACTCCTTCAAATCGATTTAAGATTATACATATATGTCAACTAACCAGTTTTAAACTTATTTGAAACTTCTTTAAATTGTTTTCAAATATCAATCAAACTAATTTTTTATTTTTTGACGAACATATTTAATTCAATGTAAATTATTTTTGAAAATTATGGATTTGTTTGCGAGTGCTATTCAAATTTGAAAAGTCTATATTAAACCAAATCAAATTCGCTTTAAACTTACTTTTCAGTAAATTTTAAAGAATTTGTTAGACCACCGAACAGTCTGCAACATGATGTGTAAAATCAGTCCCACATTCTTAATATTTCGAACTCTAATCACAAATCATATTTGTGATGAATCCACTAATCATGATGCTAATAACAGACACATTAGTTAATATGTGGACATGTCTCAAACATTTAACATTTAATTGCCTTTGAATTATTCACACTATCAAACTCTGAGGATTCGATTAATTAGTTTTTTTATACAACTACATAAAGGTCCCACATGAACTTACCAATTGTACAAACATCTCAGATCCGAGCATGGATAGAAGTAATAGCAAAATGTTAAAATTCGTATAAAATATTTCGATAAATACGAGTTTATAAAAAAATCTTTGAATTTTGTTACAGTTAATACTTTACTAATAATTAGTTAGTTAACACTAAACTAAGTAATTATTAGTAAAGTATTAACTCGTAACTTATAAATTGAAAATACCTTTAAATTGTACAGTGGTTTATATTTGTATTAAACGTGCAACCTCCGTGGAAGCTACCACAGAGCACAAGTGTAGAAACACTCGGCTATTAAAGTGTTTTGATTTTGATTTATACACTATGTCTGACCTAAACTGCTTAGGTCGGATGACGTAATACATCAGTTACCCATTTCCGGCATGTCACATTTTGTGTTGACAGTCTTAACTTAAAAACGGCATTGGACTAAAGTGGTTTGAAATGTTTCATCACGGCAAGTGTCAAAGTAAGCTAGGACAATACAATAAAAATTTAAAATTGACGAAAGAAATGGAAGGCTGGAATATACGAAGACATAGCTAATTAAAATATTATTTTTATAATGTGACACTTGGACTGGCATTAAATTCAATCTATACTTTTTCTGATGTAAACGGTTGTGTGAATGAAATTCGGTAAGCATTTATTTATGTTACATTCCAAATCCGAGTTATGACATTGCTTTTCTTAATTTTACTGGTAACTATTCTGTCATCGTATTAGCAAATTAATGGACCCTAACACTACTTATTCTGTCGTATACATTTCGTTTGAAAATATTGTAAATTTTATATTATTTTGATAATTACATTCTACAGTTTTAATCGGGACTTTAATTAAGATTTATTTTTTATTATAAGATTTTGTTTTGCCAACTTATCTGCATGAACTTTTAAATGAGTAGCTCAATTATTAGCCTTTGTCCTTAGATTTTGTGTCATGTTCCAAAACCGATTTTTCTGTTAACAAATTAAGAGGTGAACTAATCTAATTTATACAGGGACACTTGCGCTTTTGCATTTTTTTTAAATTTCTCTCTCTATTCCAAGTGTGGAGCTTTGATTTTGGCTCTAGTAAGGCGCCACTCAATGAACATGCTCGATTAACTATTTTCCATATCGGTTCCATTAGCTCGTACACCACTAGATGGCTAAACCATATAAAATGGTGCTTGACAATTGATTCACTCTTAGTTAAATCTAATTAAAATAAATCCTAATTAAAATGTACAATTACGAAAAAATTATTTCTCGACAGAGTCTCCTTTCAGTTCATATATTTAGTTCAGCGATATTTCAAATACTTTAGCGAACCAAAAAATTTGATTAGTAGTATGTACTCTTCAAAACAGACATCTATTCCGCCATCATCTTCTCGTTTTACGTGAATCGCTTTGCACCAACCCATGTTTTCACGTTTAAAAACAACGAAATGATAGAAAATTTTAAACGCGTCCTATGTGAGCGATCTCTGATTTGCATCCGGCCTGGATGCTCTTGGTTTAAAACGAATGTTCGGCTACGCTTCAATTCATTGAAATAATATCAAATGGTAGTCAGCGAAGCGGCACTGTCCTTATGAACGGCATGCAACTTCACTTTCATTCAAATTGAGTTATTCTCTTTCTCTTTATCTTTATTTCTATCTTTATTTTTATATTTATATTTATCTTTATCTTTTCTTTATTTTTATCTTTCTCTTTATCGTTATCTTTCTCTTTATCTTTATCTTTAGCTTTCTCTTTGTCTTTCTTTATCTCTTTCTTGTGTTCTTTTGTCTTTCTCCCTCTTTTGTTTTCCGTTTTAACTTTTTAACCCGTCCCCTCTATCTGTTCTTTCTCTCTCTTTCTCTCTTTTTCATTTTATCTTGCTCTTGCTCTTTATCCTGCCCGTTCTCTTTCCCTTCTTCTTTCTCTTTATGCTTCCTTTTAACTTTTTATTTCATTTTATCTTTCGACTTCTCTTTTTATTTTCGTTATTTTCCCTTTTTATTTTTAAATGCATTTCTTTTTGCTTTTTAGTTCCATTTCTCTTTCAGTCTAGGTTTCACTATTTTTTCATTTATCGTCTCTTCCTACAGTTTAAACTTCCATTCAACATTCGTACGTAAATTTTGTTCGACATGGGCGACATTCAGCATGTTCTTCTATGACTTATAATCTCTAAAGAAGCGCTCGTGGTTCACTCAAAACCTGGCTGATTAGGGAGGTTTCTTAAATACTCAGATCAAAGTTTCAATATTGGTTTTTGTTATTAAGTATTCGAGTGCTGGAACATTTTCTTTAGATTTCATAGACAAATGAGGGCAGATCAAAGATTCTCGCTGTCGATACATGTCATATGTCTAATGGAAGTTCCCAAATTTTCCAGAATGGAGGAACAAGTACTACTTTTACATTGTTCATTAGACGAATGCGCTCTACCAATTCCCCGATAGTTCCGCTTAATTAGTCTTAGTCTCATTAGTCCCAATTAATGCCGATGAATGAGAAAGTCCCGTTCGATTTCTTCTCGTTTCTGATGGTCGAGATAGTTGAGAAGATATATATTGCCGGTATCAGTGACCCTACTCCTAGACTCTACAAGTTAGTCTGCAGCTGAATTTGCTTGTTTCTTGTGTTGGTCACGTACTGGCGAAGAATTTTAAGGCATCCAGTCTTTAACTATACTCGTATACAGAATTTCCTCTTCTCACCTACCTTACAGAGCTTATTTCATTTGGAGTTATCCAAGAAGCATCGGAAGTAATTATGCATCTCGCCCTCATGTGCGTCAGTAGCCTTAATACAACAGGCCAAAAAAATTATTAAGGATTGTTTTCATCAAAATTGCTCGAAGTGCGAATAAAATATGTCTGTGGAAACGACTGCTTAGTTCTAGTTCGGCGTTCCAAAGCAGCTCTGTTTATGAGTCTAGTTTTCAATTTTGCATCTCTCCTTATTTAACAAGGTTAATTAATATAGGTACTTAGAAGAGACCAACAGAAGCTTAACAAAGCTTTTGAAAAAATATCTACACCTATAGATATTTAATTTTTCTCAAGATTAAGCTGTTGGTTTATTAGTTTTTCTAGATCTCGAGAAAGTAGTTTAGTTTTTCTAGATCTCTGCCTTACCGAAAAAAACACTTTCAAATTTAATGTTTGTACGAACATTTTAGGAAAGTAATTATTTTGTAAAATTTTCCTTTTTGAATACTTCTGAACTTCTAAGCCTCAATTATCCACTCCCAATAACACAATCGGCCAATGTGCCCCTTCATTTACAGTTTACAGTGAAAAAAATTAAAATGATGGTTAGCAACCTCGGTATTTGATTTCGTGGCCTTAATTGATTACACGTAATAAATCTGATTTGTAGGTTTTAATTTTTATGGAAAATTTAATAACTTACCTAGAAGTATATTGAGCGGCCTAAAACTGGTTGAAAATACTAGCTCTTCAGCGTTCGTTCGAATGCTTTTTTGGTCAGTCGCTAAGAGTCGATAAAATATTAGCTAAGAGTATCTCTTGCTAATAATAATATGTACATAGTTTTAAGTAGCAAAGAAAAGAAATGAAGAAATAAATAATAACCTACCCGTTTTTATTTCATATTGTATAATTTAATAATGTATCGAATGACTGATGTAGCGGCAGAGAAAATGTGAGTGGCACGCGGGGAAAAGTTACAAAGCTTTAGTGAAGTATTCTTAATCGATATTTATTAATGATAATATTTTGTAAGTTGTTCAATTTGTTGTTGTAAAATAATATATACACATTTGCAACGAAAATGCAAATAAGAAAATGGTTTGCGGTTTTCCGCAATAAAATCGTGTGTATAATATTAATTGGATTTTATGGAGCTACAACATAATATCGTCAAAACCAATTTGGAATCTACGAAAAACAAAAGAACCATTATACCAGATTAGTAGCTTCACACGCTGGGGAATTTATGCGATCGAGCGAGATACAGAAAAATTCCATTTTCTTTTGTACTTTTTAAGCTATTTTCATTTTATGTATTGTATACAGCTAGGTATTGTGTTCCCGTGATGAAAAATCTCAACGGGGCATCGATTCCGTTTATTGTATAGTAAGTAATGGGTTTTATTTCTCTTTTGTATGGGTTTAGTTTTAGCACATATAAAATAAATTGCTATATAGAAAAAAATCGATCCAACTACAATGTATGTATGTAGATGAACTATAAGCGGTCGGTCGGTACTGACTGAACGACCAAACCAAACCGTATTAGGTTACATGGCGGAAATTTTTGTTTTGATCTATTTTTGTCGTTCTCCTATTATTTTTGTCGTGTGTAACTTAATATTTTTTGTCACTATTAATTAATGTTCAACACACAAAATGTATGGTGTTTATGTATCGAGATATTTTCGAGATGGGGCGAGGAGTGGTGCGCGTGAGTAATTGTGTCAATCGATAAATTTTAATTAATAAAATAAATGGTTCTGAAATTTTTGCATGGTTTATTTTTGGTTTGGATTTTATTTTATTAATAGGGCAGAAGTGGTTGTCGCTTGTCGATGGTTTTATGGTTTTCTCCTTTTGGAGTTGGGGAGTAATTATAACAGTTGACTGACATTCTTTTACGGTGACACTTGTGGAGAATCTACATTACAAATGGTTTTATTACACCTTGACCAAATAAAAGTTTTTTTCTATTAAATTAAATCTGATTACGGTGTGAGATAATAAATGAATAAAATTTGGGCAAATTTTATTCCAATCTGAAGACGAGCAACATTTTAGTGAATGTGGCAACCTCTTTGAATCATTCAGGATCACCTCTTAGAGGATACTTCCTTCGTTGGATTTGAAAAGAAAGGATGGCTAATTGTCTAAACATTCTTTGTTTCATATATAGATATTTTACTAAAATCTTGGTGGTGGATTTCAAGATGGTTTTGACCAATATTTTCTTAAACCATTGCAATCGTTCTGTATTTAAAATAATAATGATAATTGACAAGAACTAAATAGGCCTCTTAGAACATATACTAGAGAGCTCCTAATATTAACACAATATTTTTCAATAAACTAATGAATTGTTTTTCATTTTTTTTTTTCAGGTAAGTTCCAGATTTTACTTTTTAAGATTTATAAGTTGACTACTACAATGTAAGTTAATAGAATATATATTGTTCAAATAATTGTTGAGCTTGGAATTGTTTGGCCGATTAAACGAGACCAAATTTTACTCTAATCAACTTTAACCAAACTAAGATAATATTTTAAAATTTAAGCAAAGTAGGCGAGGCTCTTAAAATTTCACCAACATCTATATAACCGAGCAATACATAAGAGTTGAATTAAAGTAGCAATTGATGACAATTTTTATATTTCCGATTCCGGGATTAATTTTCGAAATATAAAAAACCATTGTATGTAAAAGGGCGTCAAACATGTTCAGATCCATATAATACAGAGTGTGTCACTTAAAAAGAGACCGAATACACTTGTCATCTGAAACTGGCTTGGTCCGACTCGTGAGAACAGGTTGTTAATAACTATGTATGTACTAATTTTGAACCAAATATGCTGAAATCATATTGTTGTGTGGACATAGAATTGTTGGGTTGGATCGGTCATTAATTATTATGTTTTCAATAAATATAAACATAGTGTCATTCGCATTCTTTACTAACGGTCTCTCACGAGGGAATGCTGGTGCGGTTCAAGACCAAGTAGTGGCCAATATAATGGCCTCACCACTATCTCTCTAGTTTACTGTGACCTCCGAGACTAATCAGATGCCTAATCAATTCAGTCAGGGATACATTGATGAATTCGTGTTGCTCTGCTAACTAAAATATTACAATTATGGAAAATAAACATTCAATAAATGATGAAACCATTCGATTCATGAATGATCTGGATACCAAGTTCAAATGGATACCAGGTTAAGAACTCTTTGGTGACATTGAAACCTCCGTAAAATCATGTAACTTCGTCTGATAGTACAACACCAATGTCCAACACTTTTAAGTGTTTGGTTTATAATTTAAATGTTTGCCATTTACTTTTCAAAGATTATGTCATGTAAATGTTGGCCACGGCTACGTTTTAAGTGGTCCATGCGAGATGTTCAATGTTTCACCACTTTTTCGAGCATTTCGGATGGTATCTCGCTAATGACACGTTTAATATTGTCTTCCAATTCTGCAATTGTTGTTGGTTTATTGACATAGACGAGAGATTTCACGTAGCCCCATAAAAAATAATCAAGAGGCATCAAATCGCACGATCTAGGCAGCCAATTCACCGGACCGAAACGTGAGATAAATTGCTCACCGAACTTATTTCTCAGTAAGTCCATGGTTTCGCGTGCTGTGTGGCATGTGGCGCCGTCTTGTTGAAACCACATATCGACCAGATTCGGTTCATGCATTTTGGGCAAGAAAAAGTAGCGAGCGCCGTTGACTGTAACGCTGCGGCCATCGTCATCTTTGAAAAAATACGGACCGATTATTCCACCGACCCATATAAACCGCATCAAACAGTGGTTTTTTTCTGGGCACATTTGCAGTTCTTGCATTGCCTATGGTTGCTTATCACACTAAATGCAATTTTGCTTATCAACCTACCCATTTAACCAAAACTGAACTTTGTCGCTGAACACATACATGTTATCTTACTCGTATTTTCTTTTCCAACTTCTTATTATTCTAGCTGAAAGAAATTTAAAACTAGTTAAGCTTCTATCAATCTTTATTTTTTGCAATTGTTTCACGAATTATATTGGTTCTATATGGCAAGTATTTGATAAGCAGAGAAGAAAAACCTTGCTCCTTTTCTTCACTTCATCAGTATTTTGGCATACGCCCAATCCACTCTTTTGATATTAACTATTTTCTATTAACTAATTTCACGATAATTTTCTGAAAAAGAATTTATCGATAACGATAATTCACCGAAAACCCCAATTCAACGAAAACAGAATTGACTGAAAATGATAATTCTGCGAAAGCCATACTCTGACGAAAATACTCCAAACCTATCACATATTATGTGGTTTCCGGTGCGTTGTCGTAAAATATTTTACGATGAAAACGGCAATTGATCGTAACTTACAGTTTATCATCGTTAAAACGTAAATTAACCAAAAACGGCAGTACACTGAAAGTCACAATTAACTAGAAAGACAATTCACCAAAACCAACAATTCACCGAAAACATTATGCAAACGGTTAATTGGAAATTGTTTAAAATTCTGTAACAGCTGTTTTAAAAGGACCAAAGGGTTTTGAAAAGTAATTTGTTTGAGATGAATTTTAAATAGAACATGTCTACCAATGTGGTTCTAAAAATTCGGTTCAATATAATTAACCTACTTTTTTACCGATTGGAATGATTTTGGTGTGTATGATGAATATAGGATTCGAATTTGCTTTCCAGTTGTAGTTCCGTAAAATACAACTTTAAATGAACGTTAACCATTTCTCCAGCCGTTTGTAATGAAACTCAGTTTGTGTGAACAAAATGGGATTTCAATATAAGTTCCGAAGGTGATTATAAAAACTAACTTAAGTTTAATGAAACAATAATTTCTCTGCCAATTGGAATGGCATGTACATTCCAATTGGCAGAGAAATTATTGTTTTAACAAAGCCATTTTTCAAATAAGTTTATGAAGCTGCTGTTCCATTCGTAATTTAATTTATGTTGCTTATTGAAATAATTTTATGATTCGATACATTTTGTAAATCGATTTTTTCAAAAGAAAAATTTTTTTAAAATATGTTCGAATTTCATAAACTGGTGTATGTGAATGTGATGTATTCGGATCGTAATAAATAAAGAAATACTCTGACTCAGAGAAAAGAATACAGCTTGGAATATTATTTTACAACTGTAGAGTAGAGGGCGGCATACCTTAATATTGATGATGATATACTATAAACGCCGAAGTATGAGTATTTTGACTGTGCCACAATAGCTGGATCCCAATTTTACGATTTTGACCAGGTTTAAACCAGAATGCATAAATCACTCAATAATACATATCGTATGTATGTGAAGATTCTGCTTTAGTCCTTACGTATTTTTATATCATCAATTTATTTTGTTTGGACACTGATAAGCTATTGGGGCAAATCAAGCCGACGAAATTCGAGTATAAAAGTTAAAATTGTAAAAATTCAATTTCCTATAAACTTTTCCGATAAACATCTTCCACCCTTTTCAACGAAAGCATAACACAAAAGCAACAACGATAAAAATAAGTTGATATCACCTGCGACGCGATATCCAATTACAACAACAATCCAAAAATGCCTTAAAGTTATTGACATTAAATCAATTTTATCGGATTTAAAAAGCGAAAATCCAATAACTTATCAGGTAATTTGAATTAAAACACTTAAAACAGCCAAACTCTTGAAATTGATGAAATCCTTATCCCCCTCTCGATTTCGATATAGAGAAAAATCGGGTGACACATTTCTTGATACATGGCTCTCGATTTTACAAAAAACTTGAATTAGATTAAAGTTTTAAGATTTTTTAAAGCAAGTCAACGATAAACAGATTAGATAAATCGGTTTTGTCTCATCCACTTAAAGTATTTTATAATTTATGGGTGTTGTGTTGTTGGTAGGCCTAATTTTCGTCATACCTTTATCAAACTCAATTTACATACACACACACACACATACCCGCAAAAAACTAACTTTATTGTTAATTTTATAAATTGGGGAATTTTTATCTAATCGATTAATTTTTTTTTCATATTCGAGTTAAATTGCATTTTTGGGAATTTTAATTTTATTATACATTATGCGGTGTGAAGGATGGAAATTTATGTTTACACAGCTAATCTGAAGATAGATAAAGTAAATGTGTCGCGAGTTCAGTCAATCATATGAGGTTAAAAAAAACCGCACACAATTTAATTATAAAATTGTTTATTCCACCTGCGCTTGAAAAAACTTAATTATCACATTGAGTGACATTAACTATTGTAATGCTATTGAAACATGACTTGTAGACAAAATAAATAAATAAATAATACATAGAGTTCCACTTCATATATTTATTGTTTTTATCAGGAAATGAAATTAAAATTGCAAAATGATTGAATGCCACGATGATGTATTATATGATAGAATGTGTCACGCAATCGCGTTTTGTTGTAAGTTGCAAGCTTCTTTCTAGTATATGTTACATATTAAGTTGGTTTGGTTATGAAATCGTAAAATTTTATTGTACTCATAAAGAATGGCACGCCTGAAAATGTTTAATTTCATTAAAATTTCTAATTGTATCTCTCCCAACTTGGCCTTAAAATGTATTGTATGGAAAAAATCAATTATGTCTCGCAAATGGCAATCATTCGGTACACCTAATTTATTACCATTGAATCGTGAATTTAGTGTTAGCACAACCAAAAGAGAAAGGAGCCGTCAAAGGAGTTGATAAATTTTGATAATTTTGATTGTTTTGTCTGAACTGGAGAACTCTTGTTACCACAAACAAAATTTGACAACAAGAAAACCTTTCTTGATCCACGAGGAATGCTCGAAAAGTTTCGAGACTAGCCCCGAAAAGATATTGTCATATAAACTCCTAACAGGGGATTTGGTCCAGCGGTCTTCCAAAACTGCGATTTCCATATATTTGTAGAAATATCAAGATCTCCAAAATCCTGGTCCTGTCACCAATGACCTCACTAAATGTAAAACGGTTTCCCGAGTCTCCTTTTCACACGTTGAAATAGGTGATAATCACTGGCGTCATGAAGTGTTGTGTGATCCAGCTATTTGAAAACAGCTATTTTACACATCTTCTTTCGCAGGCGAGCATAAAATCCGGCCACCCAACGTTTGATGGTTAAATTAATTTTGCCTTAAACACTCTCGATTAAAACACTCTTGGATTTACGTTATAACAGTTCAAAAATTTGTAACAATTATAAAGTGCGGGTTTTACACGACCGCGATAAATATTTTGTTCGCAACAACCTTAACTGTGCATAGAAGACTCGATGTCCGGCAGTTGCGTGGGTTTTTATACCTGCCTGGATATCATTTGTTGATGTTTGTTATAATTGACTCGAGATATTTATAGTCTTCCACTTTGCCAAAGTTGTAGTCGTTTTCTCAGAGATTTGCCGTAGGGATGCTCCAAGGTATTGATACCAGTCTTGTCTTATTGCTGTTAATTTTCAAACCACGTTTTTCGCGTGTCGGTACGGTGTTGAACGTGATATTATTTTTCCTTCGACCAGAAGCACGATACAATCTGTATAGCTAAGGATTTGGCCTGACTTGTTGAATATGCACTTTTCATTATTACTGATGCGCCAGATTAAACAGCACAGGCGCGAGTGCATCTCCCCGTCGCACACCAGATGTTATTTCGAGGCAGATAGACGCTATCTCTTCCACTACGATTCTATACAGCGAGCTAGATGTTAGCCTGTACAAGACACAAGACTTCTCTAGCATTTCTAGGCAAGTGTGCGCGGCCCACAGGTTTTCGCAAATCATATGCATATTGTAAGTCTATGTAGAGTTGGTGAATGGTTATGTTGCACTTCCAAGGGTTGATCGGTTGAGGCAAAAACCATATTTTCGATTCTAAGGCAAGTACATTAACAATAGGGCACTAGCAAGCACTTTGTAGAAAGTGTTTAACAGCTATTCCACGATAATTTTCATTCGTCTCCACTAGACCTAACACGAGTTGAGTATGAATCTACCACTTTGTCTCCCAAAGAGAGCTATATTACCTTTATGAATTTATGTAATCTACGAGTAATGTAAAGCTGCTGCTTATGCAAAGCGCTATATAAAAAAAAATTAAAACAAATAATATTAATAACAATATTTGAATTTGTTTATTAGGTTGTGTTGGTTTGGCTGATGATGAAACTGTCATTTCGCGCCTTTGAACATGACCGTTAAAGTACGATGGTACGCTGACAATCGTGAAGCGCACTTAAGTAAGGTACTGATCTAACTATTGGTGAGATAGGGCATTTACTAATATTTCCGCTTCACCAGTCTTATTATCTCAAGTTTAGTCAAATCCATACACAATTAAATTTGAAATTTACAATGCATACATCAATAAAGGAGATTCGAATTTTTTTGACAAAATTGGTATCCTTTTTTCATAAAATGGTTGTGGTATGTTCCGTGCCTTTTGCGCAGACCGGGTTATTTAGAGATACAGTGTCGGAAAAGCGTAAACTGTCGATTCGTATATGTAATGAACAATTTTAATGCATACCTGCAATTCTTAAGAAACTTATATATCATGGATAATGTTGAACTCAAACGGTAAGTCTTCTACAGTGTCGATTTTTAATTATTCATATGAAAAGGTGTAAACTTTCGAACTTCGTTTTACAGGATCACATGTAACATTTCCTTATAAAGAATATCTTATTAACACCTATGAAAGTAGGTCCTCGTCGGAAATTTTCTATAATATCTTATGTCCTATCGGACCTTAAATCAATAGAACGTCGTATCTGGCGTTCACTTATCGTGAACCGAACTGTTTTAGAAACATCAAACCTCATGACGGAATGTAGCGCGAATAATAAGTTGATATTTTTACTCTTGTTAGTATTGAAGAAAAACGAAAATTCACCAAATCTCATTTCACCGAAAAAACAATTTATGGAACCGAAAATTCAACGAAAGTCATCGAAACTACTATTCATCGAAAATTTCGTACATAAAGTTAACTATCGGCTACAAATAACCAGTGTGTCGATAATTAAACTTTTTCATCAGATTGTGATGCAAAATATATTATTTCACGGAGACGTTTGGGTATAGTTTTAAAAAATGGAAAATTTTAAGAGATCTAAGATTGCGTGATGAATTTTGAATGCGATGTTGTACAATGGAACTAAGCAATGTTTTCAACTGATCGAGATGAAACTTAGTTTGTATGACGAAAATGAAATACTAATAAGAGTTCCGGTTGTGCAACTTCTTAAACCGTTTGTTAAAATTTCTTGAAATAAATAAATAACTAAATACAACCAACTCAGTTTCATTCCAAACGGTTGAGGAATGGCTTAGCTCCATTTAAATTGGTCATTTTCCATTCAATTGTCATTTTCCAAATTAGAGTCATCCAAGACACATATTGGTGTGAAGTTTCTGTCAAACGTTCCATAACCAACAAAATTGTAGAAGTAACAAAAATATGAGGAAATATTTTTTTTTCAAATCAATTTATTCAAATTTATAAATTATCGCAATAAAGCCAACTATATCTGAATAATGGATACTTAGGTTTATCGAAATTAATTTGTCACGTTCATATAAAAGGTAGGCAGCAACGACCAAAATGTTTAAAATATACTGAGAAATATGAGCACAATTGTTAATGACATAAACGGCCACTTTAATAATCAACAAAAAACAAATTTCTGGCATCATAATGATTTATACATTAATAATTTTTGCGAACACAATTATGGAAACAGAAACAATTATCATTGCGATTACCAAAATAAATAGGCACCAAATATAATATTTGAGTCATCCAGCGATGGGAACTAGCAATGATACTTGCGGAACAATAAAAATCTGTAACGCCAAAGTAATATGGTAGTATATCTGAATAGTGGAAGTGCCTATTTAAGCCTATCTAAATTTTTACGCCACGATTTAGATTAGATTTATATGAACGAGATCAACTAATTTGAAAATCTTGACATTTGAGTAAATTGGTATGATAAATTAAGAATTTCACTCAAAAAATATGTTTGGTATGTTATTCAAATATGGCAGCGTTTGGTAATTTTTCTAACAGTTTTGCTAGCTATTGGACACAGTGTATATTTTGTTAGTATGATTCTGTCACACCGATTATTGGAATTTCATTTTTATGATCTAAGCCTAGTTATATGAGTCATTGTTTTTTAGAACACGAGTCATATTCGAAACAAATTTTGAATTTTGGAATCTCATAAAAATCAACAAAATTAGAAAACAACATAATCCAAATAAGGCTAAACAATATTCGCCTTTGCTTCAACGAGTGGTCCTTTATACGAATTATCCCAAAATTAGGACTCATCACAATTACTTGTTAACTCTTCTAACCAATACTAAACAAAATATCAAGGTAGCAATAAAAACACTATCTGGCTATTACCCAGAATAATCCAAAATTTAAACAAAATAGTTTAAGCAAAAATTGTTACATATTAACAAACTATAATATTTTGACGGGAGAAACATTTACTCTCTATAGGCAACAAAATATGTCATTGCATTAGAGTTACGCAGTTAACCTATTTTCTTCTAAGGATTTTCAGTAAAATATATTGGAAAACATAAGGCCTAGTTATATAGCCGAAAACGAAACGGACCGAAACAAAACTTATGAATTTAATGCATGGAAATGTATTAGAACAGTTATATAGACGAACCGAAACGAAAACGAACTGATAGATTGATTTTGATTCATTTCAATTTCTTTTCGTTCCGTTTTCGGTCGAAGTTCACAATGATTGATAGTATTTGTTGTAATTTTCATAAATTGTGAATATTTTTTGCGATTTTGTTTACTGGAGCATGTTTTTTTATCAAACGTCAAACACAAAAAAATTAAAATGACGGAAATACCTAATAATGAAATTGATTCGGAGATTTTTATAGAAAATGTTAGAAAATACGAAGAATTATATGAATAAAAACATAAATTATTTAAAAACAATATACATAAGGATCGTCTATGGTCAAAAATAGCAAATTCAAAATCCATTTTATTTCCTTATATTTATCACAATACACAGAACAAAAAATGTAAAACGTCAAAAACCGATTCGGCTATATAACCATCACAAATTTGCCTTTCGTTTCGGTCCGTTTCGTTTTCGTTTCGTTTTCGGCTATATAACTAGGCCTATATACAATGACGTTAAATGAAATGTTCAAAGGTGGCGTCTTGCGTATATAATAGTTCCAAGTGGGAAAAGTTTAATTGATCAATGCTGTATACTCAACGTTATCCAGCCTATTTCACCTGTTTGAATAAATTATGTATGTAATATATCATGAGGGTCACAGGGATTGTTCGAAGATGACATCAAGAAGCTGCAACGGGTGCCATATATACTGAGAATTAAAATAACGTTATGCTATGCTCCAGCGATCTCCCAAATTTTCCATTTTTGTTTTTATTGGCGAAATATAATTTACTCAAGCAAGTGAAATCGGTGTGCCATATACATTAAATTAAAAATGGCGAATTCAGGAGACCATTGGGGCATGATACCTTAGCATAATTCCTGGGAACCGCATGGTTATAGTCGAATAATAAGATACTCGAAACATGAAATCGACATGCAGGCAAATAGGTGAAATCGATAAGTCTTTCTAACCAAACTAAAAACGGATTTAGTCCTGCCATATAGATATTTTAATTCTCAGTACATTGGGCTATTAAAGCCCATTCATATGACTCCCTCGGCTGGCCTTGATGTACCCCATACGGTCGGTCTAATTTTTGAGCACATTTTCGATTGTAAGCGGCATTATATCTTCAATGGCAATGCAAATATTGTTCTTGAGAGCGTCAATCGTTGCTGGTTTACTGGCGTAACACTCATCTTTGACGGCACCCTAAAGATAATAGTCAAACGGCGTCAAATCACAGCTCCGAGGCGGCCAAATCACATCAGCATTTCGGCTGATAATTCGATCTTCGAAGACAGTGCGCAAAAGATCAATTGAAACGTCTGCTGTGTGGCACGGAGGGCCGTCTTGTTGAAACCAAATGTTGCCTATGTCCTTCTCTTCAAGTGCCGGGAACAAAAAATCGTTTATCATGGCGCGGTAGCGCTCACCATTGACAGTAACGGCGGCTCCTTGCTCATTTTCAAAGAAAAATGGCCTACTGGACCAAAATCCGCACCAAACAGTCACTCGTTGAGGATGCATCGGCTTCTCTACGATCATGTGCAGTTTCTCCGTGCCCCAAATGCGACAATTCTGCTTGTTTACATAGCCGTCAAGATGGAAATGCGCCTTATTCGAAAAGATGATTATTTTTGCCAAAATTCGCAACTTATTCAAGTCGATCGCAAACCCACTCAGCAAACCGAAAACGCAATGGGTAGTCTCTTCGCAATGTTGTGTGTGAAATGTTCAATTCTTGAGCACGATTACGAGTTGAAGTTCCCGGCGACTCACGCACATTCTCGGCTACAGCATCAACATTTTCGGGTGTACGCTTGGTTCGTGTTGGTTTATTCGTAAAATAACGCACATATGGAGCTCCCGGCGCTTCGTTTCTTCCGAAAACCACACGCAATTTTCGCACACATTCTGCAACATTACCATGATTTTCGAAGTAATGTTTCAATATTTCCAGGCGTTGTTCAAGCAAATACACAACCATTTTCGTTCAGCGGAAGGATAAAACTAACTCTCTGTCAAATCAGAAGTGACATAACCCTTACCATACTCAAAATAACCGCTAGTTCAACAAAAAAAGTTAGATGACCCACCCAGTACACTTGTTACTTTTTTGTTAGAAATTACAATGCCGTTAATTTTGACACATTTTTGGATTTTCTGTAAACTGCTATCTTCAGTTAACTTTCGATTTCGGAACTGTCGTCTTCGGTAAAGTGTCATTTTTAGTTAATTGCTTCTTCGAAAATTTACTTTTCGTTGAATTGTCGATTTCAATGAATTGCTTTCTTATTGACGTTGTAAATTGATAAGCTGTAACATTGTAATATTGTTAATATCCAATTATTAAATCCCAGAATGATGTAATTTCTACAGATACAAATGATTTAATTTCCAAATCTGGCACACATTTACGCAATGCGATATCAACTATACGATTAATCGGAATGAATAGCGTTGTTTAAAAAGCAATTAACAACTTCAAAATTATGGTTAATCTGGCTGAAAATCTAATAAAATCTCGTTCAAATAAAAAAAACGGCAAATTACTTAAACCAACAACCCCGGAATCGATGTGAACCGCACACAATTTTCCACTTCGTTTACATTTTTTGTTTATATCCAAATTAAACAGCAACAAAAAAATTAATTAATTTGCCCTGATCTCTGATAGCACAATAATACGAACTGTGAAATTTAATTATATCATCAAAGTTTTTCGAGTAATTTATGTATATTATGTAATATACATAACCTGTGAAAATGGAAAAACTTTGTAGATAAAATAAAAACACTGGAAAAACCAAACAAGAACATTCAACTACCTAAAGAAGTGTTCAAATGGTAAAATTAGTACGCAGAGTTTTAATTGAAAATTATTTATGATTAAAATTGCAGTGTGTACTCGTATATATGGAAAATTTTGTTGAGAAAATTTATTATGCACATGAGATAGATAATTGGAGGCCAGGTGACTAATAGAATTTTTACCGCTCGTCTATATAACGTATACATAGATAGTTAGAGGAGGATGGCAGGTGAATAATTTAAAAATTTCACCGCATCATTTATTATTGTGTTACTCATGTAAACATAACCGCGTTTAACCAAGCTAAATTTTTATAATTTTATTAATTTTGTATACACATATTGAAAATTATAAACAATAGTTTTTATTATTACAATATGGTGTACATGGAAACTAAATAGCCAAAAATTATAAATAAATAAAATCAAAATGCAATTTGCATTCATGGAAACTAATTGAATATTAAATTAAATTTTTAGATTTCCTTCCACTAAAATAGTTCTATTTACTCGTACTATATAGAGTTGGTATATAGACTTGGGTTTACCATATTAAATATCACTTTTAATGTCGAAAATTTAGTGGGTTTGGCGGAATAGGTTTTATATGGATGATTTATTTATGTTTAATGTAAATATCCAGCGGTGAAGTACGCTTGGGGGAAAACTATATAGATCGTCATGGTCAATATGTCATTGAAAAATGTATCGCGTTTTTCTATGCCGTCATGTAAACAATGTATTAGTAAATCGAGGTGTATGCGTTTTTATATCAACATAGTATATAGGGAGTTGAGACAGTATCGATTTCTAAATGGCAATAATTTTTTATAATAAGTTTTCAAGGACAAAATTATCCATATAGCTTTCGCCCTCATTGCGGGAATAAAAATATTAACATTCTAGTACATCAATAATTCATTTGCCTTATTCAGTATCACATGTCACGCATAGTTGTTACATAATCATTTGAGTGACACAAAATTTGCCACATGAAAAGCGTGACGTTAATTAGTCTTGATTAGTGATTGTGAAGACTTGAATTCCTTATTTGACAAAATTGATTAAATAATTGCTATGATATATACATTGTCACGTGTTGTAAAAGTAATATTTAGAAATTGGCATACGATTGAGTATCTATCTCTTTATTTATTTATTTTTATTTTCTATTAATTAATTAATCGTTTCTTAAATTCAAAACTAATTTAATTTTATTAATTTACTTTTTCGGTAAGTTCAACCGTATTTAATCAGTAACATTTTCTGCTCCCAATTTGTAAGTAAAATTAAAAAATGAATAATTTGTACGCCGAAATATGACCTAAAAATTTTGATGACGATATATTAATTCCCCATCTGGGAGATTTGTTGGATTGCTTTTCCATTTATCGATGATGTTATACCTGCGGATACAAGAAAATTATTAAATAACAAAAATGAAAATTTTATTTAAAATTAAAATTTTACGATAAAGCGTTCTATATTATTATGATGATATTGTACTGCAGAATCGAATTAAAGATTAATATCCTTGTATTTGACCAACAGCATTTCAAATACATATTTAAAAATGTGAAAAGACCCCTTAAAAATTTACGTAAAATTTTACGTATTTGTACTGTGTACAGTTATGGGTATTATACTGTTCGAATAAAAGTGGAACTCCATTACGAAAAATTTGGTATATTTTCCTAATATTAAGTTTTGGCCAATTTGGAAGACGTTTGAAAGTACTTAGGTGGTTTTTAGATCAGAGTAAGGCAAAGTTGATAAACGCAAATTTTTCATAATGAAACCAATGCAATTTTTTTTGATTGAAGCGTATTTTGTTATATTTTAAATGGAGATGTTTGTCAGATGCTTTCAACTGGTCTAATAGCCGTGCGTAATACGCCCCGGTGATTGTTTTACATTTTTTAAAATTTTTGATGGACAGATAGGAGATAAGTCTCCCAAAAAAGTCGCTATCATCTTCCCGGCCGATGAAACGGTTTGGTCTTATTTTGCTATTAATTTTTTTACGGAGGCTTTAACTTGCATAGGTGATTAGCGCTTAAATACAGCTTTAAATGGTTGCACCATCGTTCGTTTTTTACAATTATTAATATTTACGGGAATTTATATTTACGGGACTCCCACACAGCAAGTATACTCACACTTAAAATAATTATTATTTAGATCGTAAAAATAAGAAATGAATATTTTTTTTAATCTGTATAATATTACTCGTACACTGCTAACTACTGAAATTCATGCATTACCTTTTTAGCTTCTCATTTTCCTCTAAAGAACTCTATAGATTTTATTCTTGCCATCGTTACCTATATTTGTCCTAGTAACGCTAAACTCTTTCCTTTTATATCGACCTTCTTTTCCTTCCATAAACAGCTTTTTCTGCCATTACATCAAACTGAATGTGGAATGCGGATCTGGAAAATCAAACCCGTAACTAAAAGCTGACTGATGGATTATCTTTACTCCAAAGGAGTGCCCGTATATTCTGCATATTGACCTAGATGCTAGAACTTGGATTTGCTCCACTTATAAATGCGTTTCTAAGAGAGCGGAAAAGAAACTGCAATCCGCCATACCATCTTGATTGAAATGGCTGGTATTCGGTTACACAGGTAAATTTTCAGCACTCAACGGCGTTTCGTCACTTTTTGAATCGCGCATGAAAATCTGTAAACAGTTCTTTCAAAATACATATTCTTGATTCAAGAATCATGGATTCCATAGGGGTAAAATCAAAGAGATTTAATCGAGTGAACTCAGGTTATCTTCTGTCTAGTAATACAGGGTGGCGCACGAATCGTGCTACAAAAACAAAACGTAATAACTTTTTTTCTGTGTGACTAATCGGCTTTATTTTTTTTTATTGTATAGATAATTCAATTTTATTTTTATTTAACTAATTAGTTTTGAAAATGATAGACCGTAAATGACCTCCATGCTCATTCACGCATGTGCAACACCTGATCAGAAAATTATTCATTGCGCACTGAAGGGTTGAAGTCGGGATCGCCTCAATTATTGTTGTAATGGACTGCTTCAATTCAGTCAAATTCCTTGGTTTCGTTTTAAACACCTCTTGTTTGACATAACCCCATAAAAAAAAATCTGGTGCAGTGAGGTCAGGTGACCTTGGGGGCCAGCGGAAAGTGGAGTTTCTGGATATTAATTTATTTGGAAATTTTCGTTGGAGCTCCTCCATAACCGGTCTGGCTATATGTGCAGTTGCTCCATCTTGCTGGAACCAAATGCTGTTAAAAGGGATACGTCTTCGCCGCAGTTCTGGGTAAAAAAAATCTTTCAACATGTTTAAATAACGGTCCCCATTTACAGTTACTGTTTCACCGTTTACTTCAAAGAAGTATGGCCCGACAATGCATCTTGATGAAACTGCGCACCACACTGTCACTCGTTCTGGGTGCAGTTCCGTCTCATGGAGTATTTCTGGATTAGTTTCACTCCATATACGACAATTTTGCTTGTTTACATTGCCGTTTAGATCAAAATGGGCCTCATCAGACATAAACAAGCAATTTATGAAGTTGTTGTCTTCTTCGGCCATTTCAATAATTTTCCGGCAAAATTCCAGGCGAATAGGCAAATCCAGAGGTTTTAATTTGCTTGTAATTTGGATTTTGTACGGAAACAAGTTTAAGTCATCATGAATTATCCGTTGTAATGACCGTCTGCTAACTCCAATTTGCGCCGATAACTCTCGAGTCGAAACACTTGGATTTGCCTGAATTGATGATGCTACAGCTGCGATTGTGGCTTCGACCCGAACATAGGGATCTCGATTGTACGGTCTACGTGCGATGCTTCCAGATTCAGCAAACATGCGTACCAACCTCATAATGGTCCATCTACTCGGGGGAGTGCCGCCAAACTCCCGCCTAAATTCCCTCTGGACGGAAATGATGGACTGCAAAGCATGGTAGCGCTGCACTATCCAAATCCTCGTTTCGGTATTCCAAGCATCCATTTTAGTAAATTTAAATAATAATCTGCAAAATAAAAAAAATAAAAAACAGATTAGTCACACAGAAAAATAGTTATTACGTTTTGTTTTTGTAGCACGATTCGTGCGCCACCCTGTACTTGTTGGAGACTAGGAACCAGGGTTATTAGCAATAATATGTATTTCAGGCCCGTTAACCACATCTTCCGTAATGACCTTACAGTAGCTATAGATGAGAAATGAAAATGGATAAGGCGAGGTTATATAGAAATTTATACTTACTTCCCATATAACTCTGGGCTTCGTTTGCAATTCCAAGCTTATGAAGGTTGTTGAATACGCAAATCGCAAACACACACCAGATATTAGGGAGGTATTGCTCTCTTCCATTATGTATTCGCTTCTGATCTACTCTTACTAAATGTGGCTAATAGACCAAAGTTTATAACGTCTCCAAGGCTCAAAGCAGAAGAAATTGATAATAAATGGCCGTTCGGGGACCTACTCTGGAAGCGCTTAGACCTATCTCTCTACGGTATTTTCTCTAATTGTGATTGCACGTTAATAAACACAATCTCGATTTATTGTAGAGATTTTATAACTATGCAAACGTTCAAATTCATGGATATGCTCATTTTGAATTACATCGAATCATTTACGAAAGCTTAATTTAAATTAGTTTGTATAAATAAATTGTTTCATAATTTACACAATTTTGCATTGTAATCGAGACACTATTGTTTTCCTGACTGCTCATAAAAATCACACTTAGAATATTATACAACTCGATTGTGATAATCGCGTTTTATAATCGTAATAATACTCTTGTCGAAAATCGTGTTATGACCGATCGGAAAAATACCGTAATAATCAATAATTCACGATCATCTACTTTGTGTCTGTTAGTTATATTTCGTTTAGAATGTAGGAACCCCAGAAATACAAATGATGTTTTACAGATCCAATTTTCGCCTATTCGACCACCTTTTACATATATTCAGAGCTTTTTTCGCTTTAGAGTCCGTTCCACAATCGTGAAAGTAAAGGTTTTTATCCCTAAGAATGAAAAGCTGAGGTATCATATTGTTTAAAGTTCTTATTAAAATGTCTAGGATTCCTAGTGCATATAGCTACTTTAGAGATCGCTCTCTCATGTCCTTCCTGCACTTGACGAAGCCGTGCGGGTATTTAAAAATTGCTGGACGACAAAAAAATTTGGGCTGGTGACATTTCTGTACATTTAAGAGGCATTTGACAATGCACCCGTTAATGCTATGATCTCAGCAGCTTTAAGACCGACCGAATTTATTTGGGAAAATATTGAACCCTTATATCGGCTTTGAATGTCTGGTCATAGAAGCATCCATGGAAATGAGTGCGCTTGGACCACTTTCGTGGGACCGAAAACAGCCCACGTCAGTTCAATACTTCTTATGTTCCTGTCCTTTTCCCTCCCTTCATATAATCCATTGTTTCGGTTCACGTTTTCTCTTTGATGTTAAGATATAAGTTAAGAAACTTACTTAGACAAAATACTGGAAATTATGAGGTGATGTGAAGGTGTTCGTTCACCTTACATTTACCGAAACTTTCATTTCTTTCTGAATCGCAAGTTTAAGTGCTCTGACAAACCTCCGCACTCGCCTTTTCTAATTGGAATTACGGGAATGGTTCCGTCCACTGCATTGCCCAAATCGTCAGAATGACTCTATCCACTTATTTATTAAATAAAAAATTTCCTACTTAGAAAAAAGAGAGCGGTGGAACGTTGATGATTTGGGAGGCCATTGGATATTATGGGAAAATCCCTATATGCATTATCTCAACGAAAATAAATGCAACCAAGTATGTTGGATTGTTAGACAATTTACTAATAACCTAGGAAGACGAAATTGGTGGAATAAATTATATTTTCCAACAAGAGAACGCCCCTTTTCATTCGAACTCAGCAGATTTTAAAGTCTAATAATACTCCATTATCTGAGTGGCGACTGTAGTCCAGATTTAAACTCGATCTTGAACTGGGCAATATTATGGAACAAGTTTTTATATTAGGCAATATTATGGAACATTATTTCGTGCAGTGTATAATTGTATATCCTGAGGTTCTTACTGAGTTTGTCCACGGCTCTTGAATACGAATAAAATTCTCTTCCAATTTACCCCAGGCAGCTTTATGTAAGCTATAGTTAATCAGAATTATTTTGACAGACATTTTTTGACCTTTGACGGACTTGGTCTGTTTTTAACGGACATGCTTCACAATGCATCCTTAATCTGAATAATAGCAGCCATAAAATGATTTAAATGGACATTGGATCAAAACTGCAGTACAAGGATCCTCTACCTATATAATTTTTATCACATCTGTACTTAAAGGTGTTTCCTAATCGCCTATAATTACGCCTTTGCTTGAAAGATGTGTGGCAGGGTTTGATTCATTGCCCAGTTCAAGAACTGTTAAAATAATAGAACAGAAAGCTTAATTTTTGCTTGGCCTCAAACTGACTCCGCATGGTCAGCAGATGAAACTGTCTTCGCCTTCTTTGGTCGCAATTCTCCCCTGTCAGTCCATAGTTTTGGCTGTACCTTCTGATATATGGCCATATGATTAAATATTAACGATCTGGTATGATCTAGAATTAAAAGTTTGAGATGATGTGATTAGATATGAGAGTACATCAATTGAAATTTAGCACAAAGTATAAATTTTAACTTAATATTTGTTTCCAAAATTGTTAGTTACAGTTTTCATCAATTTCTAAATCGCTCGATGAATTTATATAAATATCGATTGATATTAGATTTGATTCCTCGCCCTGTTCTATTCATCCATATATACAATATAAAACTACTTTAATCTCTTCTACATTTTTATATGCCAACTCGCAAACAAATCCAATCAGACAAAACTTCCATTCGTAGAACCCAATTAAATATGTCTTAATCGTCGTATAGAAGAATAAATTTCGGTACTCATTGTGTTACATATTTATGTATATCTTCTCCATTTGTAGAGCATGGGGTTGTTTGATACACGAAATGAAATAATAAATTCAATCCACTTCCACCTCGTAAGTAAAATTAATGAAATCCAATTCGTTTATTTATGGCACACTCAACTCAGCACATACAGAATGGCAGCTAGTATCAGAGGTTTGTACAATAAAAATTCCAATTTTTTGTTAATTTTTTTTTCATTTCACAATCTCAAATGTAATTTTCTTTATCAAATATATAAAAAAGTTTTATTTTCACTTGGTAATCGATAAATTTATGAACAAATAAGTTTACACATATTATCATCACTTAAACAACAAAATACTGTTGACAATGATTTATACCGTCAGTATTATAATTGGCGCAACACAAAAATAAATTGTAAAATACGCGAGCGAAACGATATGGTAGATGACCCCGCTCTATACGAGTATGTAGATTAATGGTACATAAAAAACATTAGCGCATATCACGAGGCTGCTAATGGCAAAATAAATACTCGTCGATTTAATATATAGACTGCTACGACCGACGGCGTATAACACAACATCATTTTATATCAATAAACAACGACAATCAGAACATTTTTGCCAAACAATTAATAATTATTTAATTTTAATTAATTATTTGTTGTTTAATAACACATTACAATAAATAATTGATTAAATTAATGTTGACAGGGAACACCAACCAGAAATAATTGTTGTTAGCTGTCGGAAAGTCAAATTTAATGAATATTTTGATTTTTACTCGTGCATTGTCTTCTTCACATACACACACATACTTAAACAAAATATTTTTCTTCATTTTCATTCGTTGACATCTTTGGATACGTCGTCGTCGTCTTTTTATTTTTATTTTATGATAATAAGTGTCATCAACACCTTTCTAATAAAATAATAAGACGAACTCAAAATATATAATATCTTTTATACAATTTCGTTTGTCTTATTTTAATCTTAAATATTATGATAAAATTACTTTTAATGGTTTTGAAACAAAACACAAAAAAAATCGTTGCTCTGGAAGAGGGTAATGGAATTTAAAGTAATGTTAATTTACTTAGACATTCAATGGTTATGTCTGTGATATCTTATTGTTGTTTTATAAATATTTTTTTTTTAGTATTTCGTCTTTTACCGGAGTATAATGGGATATATATACGAGAATAATATGTTTCTTGAGGAAATACGAATTGGTTATTACACCGGTGATTATGCATTTCGTTTATATAAACGCACCCTGTTATAGGTGCTAATTTACATTATATTAGATTATTTATCCATTATATTAAGACATTTTGGTTAATTGTAGCTTCATTGCAGTAACCTCCTTGCAAACCTGCGGGGATAAAAGTATGGTGTGATTTGCTACCTCTCGATATATCTAATGACACCGTTGTGAATTAAAATGGCCACAAGGCATAACTAGGACTACACATCATTTCTAGCCTAATACGAATGTTAAAGATTATTTGTTCCTTAAATTACCTTGGCCAAAGTTCCGCACACATTTATTAATTTACAGTCGATTTCTGCTATTAAATAATCTTTGTCAATTTACATTCTAAACATCTTCGGAAATCACTCAGTTGACACCGCTTCGCAAATCTAGATTTAAGCCGATTTTCTAAAACGTAATTATATCTACTCGGCTTAAGTAAGTCATCAAAATGATATAAATTATATTAATTTCACCTGAATTTATAATTAATCTTGCCATGCGCTTGAATACCATTAAAGTCTGTAAGTACGACAGCTTCCTTGTCTCAAGGAATCTCTTAAAACCAAAATCCACTTCTTCCAAAATCCTCGAATCGAATTCAAATATTTTGCGGTTTTTACAATCTTTGCTTTGACATTGAATTCGTCGTTTTTGTAGATTTTGCAAGCCGTCTTGACAAGACGACGGATTTAATGCGAAAGCAAATAATTCTAACACTATGGGTTTCGATGAATTTTGGCATCTAAGAATTTTGAAAAACTGACAGATTTTACAGATTTCATGGCCAAGGCCAACCCAGCCTTATCGATTGCAGTTTGTTGCATCAGACCAGAAACGACATTCAGATGTTTAATAGGGATAGTTCAAATAGTCCGGGAGGAAAACCCGGACTAACGAAGTTAATCAGTTTTCTGTAGCCAACGTTTGGCAACTTTTACAGGGCTGAGAAATCATTTAACTTAACCTCGGCATCAAGAGCACCGATTTTATTCTGCAAAACACCCATGAAAATCCTTTGTTATTATGAGATATTTCAATCTTAGCTCATGCAGCACAGTTTCACAGGATCTGCCAACTATATAAGCACTGTATGTTACAGATAGAAGAAATAAATGATCCCTATAGTGAATCTTTGAACGATTGGTTGAAGGAGGGTGGCAACAGGTTGCAAAATCTGGTTATGATGATAGGTTACCATAACATGAACTGTAATAAACATCTTTCGCTTAATAGTTAAAATATCGTTTAATACACCGGAGCAAATTTGGTAAATTTCGTTAAATTGCAATTCATTTATACTAAAGAAGAGTTTGAGTAGCATTGTAGGGAGTAACGGCTTAGGTCGCTGCGCTTACTCCACTTAACTAGCGGATACAGTAGCGTTTGTTTAAGCTTAAAAATTGTAAAATAGAAGGAAAACGAGATACATGGGATGAATCGTTTTGTTCGAAGACCAATTTGTTACAATTCGAGCCCAAGAAAGGTCTTCCAACATGTTAGCAATTCCCTATAATTGTTATATTATTTTGCCTGTAGAATCATCATGAAAGAAAAGCATCTTGGGGTCCCGCTGGGTCAAATCGTTGTATTTTGGGTCTTTGATAAATTAATGCTGTCTATGTCTAATAGCGGCTAATGTAGCATGAATATTCATAACTACATTGAGAATTGGTATGACAAAACTTGAACAACATACGTTTTCAATTGTGTTTTTAATTGTTCATTTTTCACTGTTAAATTTCAAATTCCTTCAAGTTTACTCAACAATACCAAGTTTATAAAATTGCAAAAAAGATGTCGTTTAGTCGCTAATAAAATAAGTCCCAACGTTACTCCGTAAAATACTGAAAATGATGAAATTAGATATTTTTGATCAGCACGGTAAACTATTTTCAGCTTATTTCAACTTTTCAGTATTTTTACGGAATTTCGTGTATCATTATTTCATTTTTAGGTTTTAATTTTTCGGAATTTTGTTTAGCAACAGCAACCCACTAATTAAGCTTCTTTATGCTTGTTTAACAGAACAAGATTCTTATATAAATTGTATGATCGAATTGTTGATGGTTCAAAAGATATTCCACTTTTAGTTTTTTTGGTGAAATTGCCAAAGTTTTATCGAATTGAAGTTGGTAGTTCATTAGTTATTCCATTTTTAGTATTTTCTGGTGAAATCGCATGTGCACTCACCAAAAAATGAATTTCAAAATCCAAGAACTCTTTTGTTGATCTTTTCTTTTTTCTTTTTTTTATTATCCCTGCAATCTGTTCTGGGGCCAAGGCTCTCCCAACTCTTTCGCGGTTTGCGTTTTCCGTCCTTACTTTTACGTCAGTGTAGGCCAATTCGAGGACGTACGGTTATAGGTCCGATTATATCACCATCTGCACATTGCATAGCTCCATGCCAGCCTATACTGGATGGAAGATCATAGATGTGTTCTATTTCATCATAGATCGTAATCTGTTGATGAAAATTCCCTTTGCATCCTGCCCCTATCGGGATTAGAACCCGGTACCTCCCGATCCAAACGCCAAAGCTTTAACCACTGTGCCATTTGGTCGGTCATCTTTTCTTTCTCATACAATCTTGAAGAGTACCTTCCCAATAAAATCATTTTTATAAACCTCTCTATTACCTTTTAAAACAATGATTTCGTGGTCTTTTTCCCAAAAATTTTAGTTGATTTTTAAGATCTCGCCTATCACTCTGCTTTGTTTGAGCCAGCACTTCTGGAGCACCCTTTATAAATAGGCGTTATTCCCAAAAACTATCATTTCATAACAAAACGTTCCGAGAACGCTATTAGAGCCCGATAAAAAATGTGCTGCTCAATGCTGCTGTTTTGATTGTTAAAGGGAGAAGACGGTACCAAGGATTTTTTACTCATTGGTAATTTTCAAGTTTAATATTTCAAAAACAAATTTGATCAACAGATTTAGTTCCTAAAAGTGAATGATACTTTTAAAAGCGATTGAAAAAAATTGTATTCGAATAATTTTTTGAGAAGTTGACAGTTTAATTTTTCAAAGAAAAATTCAACAAATCTCTGATATGTTTCTTTGGTGAAAGTGTTTGTACGTTTAAAATCTGAAATACCAGTACATTCTTGTTATAATTTTTTTAATTAACGGGCGGTAGGAGGAAAATAGGGTAGGAGGAGAATATAGCCACTGTTTTCCGGTGTTTTGTTTATTCAAGTAAACTTCAAGATAACTGTTTAAATATCGAAAGTAAAATGCATCTTTATATAATACAATAATTATGTGCCCTACTCGCTACAGCGACTAAAGTAGCGATCGAACAATTTTCATACAAAATTGTCTTGTATATTTTATGTAAGAAGTAATATATTTACTATGAGCGAACTATTGATAAAAACATTAAATTTTTCATCAAAATGGAGTCGTAGAAAAAATATCATAAGTAACTCGGGAGTAAACGTCGATTGTTGACTTTTATTCAGTTACTATCCTAGGCTTTCGGTTTCGAGTTGTAACTTCTTCACTCAAGCAATACTCTCCTAATAGGTCGTACAAAAATATTGTGTTGAAATGTTCGTTAATACCGATTTATTCGTGACTATGTGATGACGATGATTTCACCGTATTAAATATTTTGAAAATTTCGTTCTGACTTCTTGTAAATGTCCAAGCAAAGGTTATCCTAAAATTTTCATTAAAATGATAAAATATAATTATTCTTTAATATGAGTTTCGCCAATCTTTCGCTTATCCCATATTGTTCTCGCCGTACTCATGATAGGCAAGGTCGAAATCTCAGTAAATTCCCTAATTGATTTAAAAACATCGTAAAGCAAAAGCAATCGAAACGCACACGCACCTACATAGAGAAAACTAATCTACCGACTCCTACTGATAATAGTTCCAATCCATGACTATTATGATGATGAAATCGCATCAAAAATAATCTAAACTTACAGGAAAAATCTACAATACACATTAAAGAAAAGCCCGTATTCATTCTCAATAATAAATTTCCCATTAAACGTTTTCTTGTTTTTTCGTTCGATTCGATTTTATTATTTTGTTCATCTTCTCATATTAAATGATGATCGATTTATGAAAAAATGAGGGTCTCCTGATAAAATTCAATGAATGATGAGTTTACAGAAAAAAAATCGAAAAGTATGTTGTTGCAAGGAAAAACAACATACATATACAACAGAGGTCGAATTATTTTTTCCTTTTCATTATTATATCCAGTATTATGTATATATGGGATATCTTTCAAAAAGATAAGATCCATATCCTTATATTAGGATAATCAAGAAGAGCGAAGAGATTTGTTAGTTTTTTAAATCACATCATATGAGTAATCATATAATGGACATCATTCATATAAAATGTACTCTAATGGTTTGACGGGGTGGAATCGTGATTAATAGATGAGTGTTGGGGTACCCCGGTAAATACATACGTATAAAATTCCTCTGTATTCAACATATAATATAACATTGGCTTTATGTTGTTGTGGTTCTCATAAATATTTGTCCATATTAATCATAATTTACGTAAACCCATGACCTTGTTTTTATTCCACGTATACATATTACAATCAGATCACCAATCAGTATAGCAACAATGCGCGCGGCACATAAAAAATGTTGTGTGTGTGTTACCTCATACAATTAATTTTTCTCTTCACCATATATAGAGAGTACGAATATGTGAAGCGCCATCGCATATGAAAATTATGAAATATGATTTCCCAGAATTACCTTTCAAATAGATATGACTCAACAGAATAATTAAATGTAGCAATTCTGTAGGCGAATGGATATATTCGAAATCATTTTTTTATATACCCATCCACTGGAATTGTTTTATTATGTGTGATGGAATCAATAGCCCAGTTTGGGTTGCATAAATACATAAAATGTACATTGTGAATAAATCGTCGGTCGTTGCTATTCTTTATGGTTCATAAAACATATATTCATGCAATGTGGAAAATTATAAACGGCGGTGATTTTAAAAATATATAAAATGCGATCAGTAGCCCTCAATAAATCGAATTTAATCGAATTTCAGATCAATCAGCTCTTGTTAAACAAAATTGGTTTTCAAATTGAAAAAAAAAAATAGTTTATCGTTTATTACGAATTTTTTAATTAAGTCATTAAAGTTAAATTACAGCGAACCCTAGTTTAAGGCGATGATTCATGTACAAATTTTGGCTGGCAGACATAAATAATAATCGCTCTCTCCTCTCTACCATGTAAAATGTCCATTTGCCCATGTGTTTCTTTGTTGTATCATCCTAGCGTATACTCTTTGCTTCTTGCGAGGTCGTCTTGCACATAGCCCGTATTGAAAAAGTCTACGTCTCACTGTTCCGATATTTCCGCAGCAACGTACAAATCCTCAGAGACTTACTGGATAACGTTCCATTTTCTTTAGCTTTCCGCATTAAAAATCTGTCCTGGCTGATTATTGTTTTACAATTTACACATTTTCCTCTTCTTCTGGGACTTGTTGAAGACTGAGATGTTAATTTTTGCGAACTTTTGCTGACGAATAATCGACTCACTCCTGTTTTTGGGCTATTTGTGCATGCTTATATTGGCCTACTTTCAAATACGTCGACATTTTGGCTCTGGTCACAAACGAGACTGAAATTCTTCAGTAAAATAATAATTCTTAAATAGTATCTAGTTGTCATAAAATCAAAATAATTCGGAGGTCAAACTAATTAACAGGACAATAAATATTTTGTTGAAAAGGGTTCTCAGGTATTAATGACTCATAAAAGCCGTATTTTCAGGGTATATTAAATGTTTATTGCTCGATTTCCTAGGATTGGTCGATATCTTCCTTAATAATTTGTCAACTAGGTATACAAAAGGTTACAGTTCGGGCTTTGAAAATCACATTACCATGAATTTCGTATGAGGTGATAATAATTTGGCCACATCTGTATATTTCCTTTCCGGATATGGAAACATTTATTTTCTTCGTGTTACTTTTTGAAAGAGATCAAGGAATTGAAAAAACGATGGACAAGTGTATCGAGTTTAAAGATGACAAAAAATAAAATTAGTTTTGGTCGAAAAACAATTTCGTTTACCATAGACTTAAGGGCTTTGTTTTTATTTGTGAGAGCTTTTTCCCGTCTTAGGTATAAATTTAAATCTACTTTAGTTGATTTAGTAGGAATGTGACAAACTTCCAGGGACTTCTTTGCTGGGTTCATTTCATTCGAACAATTTTTCAATATGGCACTCTCCTAGAGTACTTATCGAAAGCAGCTGATATGTTGTCTGTTAGGTTATGAAGCTCACGCAGCAGGATACGCGGGTTAAGAAACCAATACGGAGTAAACTCCCTAAAATGGTTTTAAAATTATCCCTGTTGTTTTCCCGTCTATTCCTGAAAAAGTAATGGTCACCATACAGAAGGTAGGCTGACATTGGTCCGAGATTTTATCAATCCATCTGAATGCTAGCCGAAGTTATACTAGCGATGCTGTAATTATTGTAGAAAATTATATTTAGGGTATTTTACCGAGAATATCAGAACGAATCTTACACCTGAAAACTTTAGGTGTAACAGTTTAAAGTTGAGAGCCCTAAGTCCAAGTGCTTGGTCTCCACTTCTTCAAGATGCTTGTATTAAGTCAATATCAACATCTTTTGCATTTAGTGTGTTTAGAAGAGCAGTTGATTTTTCCTTTCGATTGTAATGGGTGATTTTTAAGCGTTTGGTTTATAATTTTCAAAAAAGCAGTAAAATTGCAAAAATTAACAAAAAATTTATTTGAATCGATAAATCAATTTTTACCATTTACTTTTTAAAGATTTGTACATGTAAATGTTGGCCATGGCTATGTTTTAAGTGGTCCAAGCATTTCGGACAGTCTCACTAATGGCACGTTTAATGTTGCCTTCCAATTCTGCCATTGTTGTTGGTTTATTACCAACTGGGGCATAGACGAGAGACTTCACGTAGCACCATAAAAATAGTCAAGGGGCATCAAATCGCACGATGTAGGCGGCCAATTCACCGGACCAAAACGTGAGATAAATGGCTCACCGAACTCATTTCTCAATAAGTACAGGATTTCGCGTACTGTATGGCATGTGACGTCGTCTTGCACCGTCGACCAGATCGTGTACATATCGACCAGATGTAGTTCATGCATTTGAGGTACAAAAAATCTCCGAAATCAAGCGATAGCGAGCGCCAATGACAAAAATGAGCTCATTGCTGAACACAATTATTCGGTAAAAAAACAAATTTTCCTCGTGATGTTCTAAGGCCCATTCTTCAAAACTTCGACACTGTGGCAAATCGTTCGGCTTCAGTTGTTGCACGAGCTGTAAGAGTGGTCTGCCCCGCGACAGATGGACATTTAGCCGTCTTCATCAACACTAGCTGCTGAAAAAGGAAAAAAAACACCTTTTATTTTTATTTACCCAAATTGAATAATGCTCCATGGACCCTATGGCAAACCTACTTCCAAAATGTGCTAAATTGGACTGACGTAGTGAACCTATTAGAGCAATCGCTCCGCCGTGTGAGGAGGTTTTTGTCGAATATCCCACAGAAGAGGAAGAAGAAGCCGCTATTAGTAGATTGAAAAATGGGAGGGCACGGCCTTGACGTAATCATTAAGGAATTAAGTACGAATTAAGTAATCTCGGAGGCAATGTTTTTGCATCAAATCTATACGATCTTATTGTCGCTATTTGGAACCAAGAAGAGCTACCGGAGAATTGGAAAATCGCGCTTATATGTCCGCTGCACAAAAAAGGCTAGACGATCGCCTTTTTTGTGCAGCGGACGGAAGTCTGAAAACTACCGTGGCATTGCTTTATTGAATACCTTTGTCATACTAGATGTCGCTGTTAGATTTTGTTGAAGAAATAAAATCATAACAAGTGAATTGAGAAACCGAGATCTTTAAATTTAAATCAAATGTTATACGAAAACCTGTCGCAAGCCTTGCTAAAATCGATGGCAATTACATGAACCACAAATCCCTGTTCAAGAACAAATAAATCATAAAGTAGCTTACATCTAGTTAAGTCAACCTCACACAAACACATGGAAAATCTAGGCTCCTCATTGGTTCCCGATTTCGTTTGTAAACTAAAGAGTTCTTCGACTATAAAACAGAGCACAGAATAAAAAATGTCCAGAAAGCAATTAGTTATTTTTCTAATTGGGCGGGGTTCCTTGCTGCAAATGACAAAGTGTTTTATTTAGAATAATTTAGTAGTTTGGACAAACTTCATTGTGTATACTGACCAAAAACTGTTCGTCCTACAAATCATATATTTTTAGAGAATATTGTAAAAACCTACCCCCCCCCCCCCCCCCCCCCCCCCAATGTACATAGCATTAAAAAATACGTAATGATCATTATTTGCGAGTAAAACTATTTAATATATTTAATATAACTATTTATATTTTGCTTGCTTTTTCATCCAAAAAAACCTACACAAATTTTTTTATAATTCTACCACCGGTCAATGTACGTACCCTGCGTGTAGGCGAGCAAAGCACAAAATATGTTTTTATCATTTTGACGAGATAAATTTGGCTATTTACAATCTTCTTCATTACCATGGTAATTCATCATCAACAGAAACCAGAAAAAAATTATATTAAATATCCGCCAGCCAATATTGGACCCTCTCTTAACACGCAAAACAAAGTGGGACACATAAATAATATTTCATATTTCATTACACAACATTTTTTATACTTTTTTAGACATAAATACCTACCACCATTCTTGATACATAAAAGATATAAACAACACACAAACACATAAATAAAAAGATGAAAATCATTTATTTTCCGTATATACCAATATTTCTCTGAGTGTGTACCTGATGTATTTATGCAGGTCTTAAGTTTTCCCCGTTCCAGTAGAAACAATTAGAAAGACTTCAAATCAGCGAGCAAGCACACACACACACATAGAGTGTATATACATGCAGTGTACACATAAAGCATAGGACTCGAGTAAGTTTATTCTTTACTTAGAAAATAATATTCTGCCCGTGCACAATAATTTGAAGAAGCATGAACACAGCAGGACGTACGGTAAAATCGAGATATGATGAAAAACGAGTGGAAGAACAAACAATAATGAATTTTTTGGATTTTCTTTTATTTCCTTTAAGAACAACATAAAAAATTGAGGCAAACATTTCTCCATGATTTGTTGTTGTGTAGCTAGCGTTGTTGTAATTTTTATGTTTCATCTTGCACGATCTAAGCTTGCGCGAAAATTTAATAAACCGCAGATTTTTGATATGTTGTTTGTAAATTGTAACCACCGAAACACTAAACTACTGAATATGGTTAAACTATCAAACAGCTACGAGGAAATATGGTATGTACAAAGTAACTTTCGGCGAGTTTGTTTTCTTTTTGATTAGTTATGTTACTTTTCAAACTAAAGTTAGTTTTGTGACAAATTTTTTGCTGGGTACAAAAACTACCTTTTTTATGTTACCCAATAATTCATAAAAGAAATTGTTTGTTATGTACCTCAAATATTGTCAACCTTTTTTTGGTTGCTATCAGAATTTATTTGCTTTTTTTAAGGATATATTTTTCTTTTTATAACTTATCAGGAACAAAAAGAAAATGTTACAAGAAAATATAATTTATACGTTATTCATTAGCTGAATAATAAATTTTCATGGCAAAAATATATCACAGCACGCCGTTACGTTGCTTCGTTTTTTTTCTGTTTTGGCATAAAATGTACAAGAAAAGTATCTATAAATGTAATAAATTTCCCCAAAAGAAAATATGTATAAAAAAATTAAAGAAAACTACAAGAAAAACATTTACTTAATATCTTTTAAGAAGAAGTATATGGTTTTTACATTTTTCGGGTACATTCTTTTCGTATCTCTCAAACCTTACATTTAATGTACACAATAGACATTTTTTTGTGTGGGGGTATGAGGCGATGGAGTCTGTGTTAGATGTTTCTTGATTGGTGGTGGCTGGCTACATAATATAAAGATAGTAATACCTTCAAATACAAAACAGGGTTAATTTATTGCTGTTTGATTTCAACATAAAACACTTGTTTTATGTCAATGTAACGCTGCTCACTTCAAATACATAATAATAATACACCATGGTACATAAAAATAAAACTTTCAAATAATTAAAATTAATTATCTTTGCGCACTGCTGCTCTTCCGAAATTAATTACGGATTATTATATTAAGATTCATCTTATAAATTGGATCGATTTAAAATGTTGGATGTATATGCGTGTGTAGTAAAACCACACACTATACAAATATTTGTACATACAAATTTTAGAAGATTACATAAGATAAGGTCCCCATACGCATATAAAATAAATACATAATACGGATGGAAGGGTAATACATTTCAATTAGCAAGAGATCCTAAAATTATATTCAAACAAAACCCTTAAATTTTTTTCCTTCGGATCACAAGCATTTTTTTATATTCCTATATCAATATTTTTCATTGTTTTCACTTTATTTCCGCAGTCTGTTAATTTTCAAGCTTTTTTAACATAACTTTTCTAAAATACAACCAAGAAAAATTAATAAAAAAAATGTAATAATAAATGTTTTGTTGGCGTTGTGCTATATAAGTTAAAATCTTTTGTTATTTATCTGATCTGCCTCGGAAAATCGTTAATGAATGGGTTGTATTTTGTATACGATAAATGTATGTATAACAAATGAATTTTTAATTTACAATTTTAGCTTAATTTTTATGGGCTTTTGTTCCTAATGTTTTATTGATATTTGAAATAAAAGGCCTCACCCATACCTGGAAAAAGGTTTTCACATTTTTTCACATTTTGTATGAGAGGTAAAAACTGCGATACATCGGATAATACGAATTTAAAATAAATATATTTGGCGTAATTAATGGGCCATATAATGCGCCTTCCCAAAATAAGCATGCCACAACTAAATTTAGCTTCGGGAACTATTTCTTTTTACATAATATTCACAGTCGGCTCAATAAAATTAGTTTTAACCGAGAAAATATATTTCTACAGTTTTTAACAAAATTATTTATAGAAAGCAAAATTTGAATGAAGTAAAGTAAGGACCTTCAATTATACAAAGTCAACTAAAAATGCAGCGGTCGATTGATTTGCAATATGTGCTGAGCTTAAAAATATTGCAGTTCATAGAAATAACACAGCACGAGTTGACTTGTTATGGTTCGTGTTTTAAATTATTTGAAAATAGAACCCTTTACGTTATTTTATGGTGTTTACTATGTTTACGTTATTTAGTATTTTTAGGTTTCGTTCTGACGAAATTTAAGAGATTTTTGTATAAAACTGTTCATCAAAATTTTCAAATTTTTCACAGCCCAAACAATAATGACTGAATATATATATATTGTAAAAAGCGTTTACTATCAAATCGATTAAAAGCAGAAGTCACTATTTCTGCTTAAAACTGATCACCAAAATTTGAACTCTGACGGCCCAAACAGGCCGACTAACTAGGACTAAGTGGCACTATTCTAGCTAGCAATTCCTTTGGGAACAGAGGATTTAGAAAAATATACATAATATTTATGTTTAAATTATTTTTTTTTCTGACATACTAAGGTAAATAGTGGTATTTTTGGAAACAAAACTAAATTAGGAATAAATTTTCCTGCTAGTTTCGACAGGGAAATTCGAGGAATGTTCAATAAGTTCGGTAAATCTATATGAAACGGTAATGGATTTTTTATATTTATTTTGTTTATTCCTCTCTTTACGAAATAAAAACAAAATAAAACTTTCATGAAAATCAATTGCTTCATATAATTTTTGTGGGCGATTTAAAGAACACGTGTTTTGCAAATTTAAAATAATGGAAAATATGGAACACCGTGCTGTGATATTTATGTGAAAGATAAACGCGATCACAAGTGCGAAATGGTTCGAGTACCACCTGACGGTAATTCAGAACTGCAAGATCGCGTTTATTTTCAAATTGAAATCACAGTACGATGTTTAATATTTTCCACTTTTTTAAATTTCCAACGAACTTTTTAAATGTCACCGATAATTTGCAAACATTTCAAAAAGTCTAAATTAAATTAGCAACATAATTAGATCACTAAATGAAAAATACGCGGGAAGATTTAAAAGAACATTCGACAACAGCTTGAGTTTAAAAAATTGTGAAACATATACTCGTACACACAGACAAAACACATCGCACAATCATTTCGGCGGATGTCGACTAATCGGAAGATACTATTGGTTCGTTTTCGCCATAGCTGTAGAGAATGAAAAGACCAACACAATATGAGAGCGAGTGAGATAGATTTAAAATCGTGTACGTGTTACAGGTATAAATAATCTACCCCTATCGAACCTCAGTACGCTTGGAATTTGTATGTGACCGGCTGTCATGCTGGAAATAGAATTTACCAGAATCAGGGGATGAGTCAAATTCTGCTTAGTTTTATCCACTTAGTTCGAATAAAGACATTCAAGCAAAACACATACCAACCCACACAATATTTAATGCACAACACACAGCCCAATAAAGTCATTTCGTACTGAACAAAAAACTTTTATTGTGTACTTTCCATTTTTTTTATTGCATTAATTGTTTGTTTTGTATTTGTATAAAGTTTCAATTTGTTATTTGTAATAATATAAAAAAACTGTTGACAGTAAAAAAGCGGTATAAATATAGCTGAGCTAATATTGAATAATACGCGTCGCCGTCATCGTCGCCGCAATCAACCCTTTGTTTCGTTCGAATACAAAAATATAACAATTTACTGAATTTTCGAAAAATTCTCCCGTCTCTTCTAAATCCAACCGGATTGTACTACTAAATCATTTATTGTTTTGCCATTAAAAAACTATCAAATGGTATTTCCGACGTATTATTATATGTGGCTAGTAGTTTAGGCACATATTATTTACACACTACGAATAAACTGTTTGTTGTTCCTCTATATATCGTTCGCGGATTATCAAAATTTAATTTATAGCGGATTATCTGTGCACGTATATCTACCAAAATGTTATATATTTTTCTAACACAATTTGTTATACTTTATATCTAACCAAACAATTCAACAAAACAAAAAAAAATTGTTTATTGTAATTATTATATATGGGGTGTGCAAGTGTTTCGTTGCGAGGCCATGTACGATAAGAGGAAAGGACATTTTGAAAAGGTTGTGCCAACAGAAGTTGTGTTTGCTTTTCCTAATATTTTATGTGCGAGAGTAAAAAGGGTATTCATCCGTATATTGGATGTATAAATGTAATTATGTGTCCACAATCTGCAGTCCTTTTTCTGGTATTATATAGCTGTTGAGACTCTTGTACGAATGTATTGTACGCTTTTTGATACACGGATTATTTATTTTATTGTTATGCCAACATCACAATTTCTTGACACAAATTTTCCGCTAAAACGGAAAAATATCACTCTAATCCGCCCACCCTCGTACCTTAAAATATTCGCAATGTCAATTCATCCAAATGTTACACCATATAAAATTGTTGAAAATTTATCGCAGCACAATAAAGTCTCTTGTTATGCTGCTCTATGCGGTGCATATATATAGTAGCTCTAGCTACGTTCCTCTATAGCACAATCGTAAACGTACGATGAATAAATAGAAAATGCTTATTGTATTCAAATTAACAATAAACGAATTTGTGTCGTTTTGTGTGTTGTCTGTCTATTTGCTTTTGTATTCTGTTGTTTTCCCATTTTCCACTTATAGAAGTAAGAAATTATTAACCAAAAATGTAGATAATAAACTCTCTGTCTAACGATATAGAATACACAAAACTATATATAGTAGTGTAACAAGAATTGAATGAATGGAAACGAGACGAGAAAGATAAAATAATTAAAACAAAAAAAAATTCCTTCACTCTATATGCATATAATTGGAAAATTTTTTATTTTACAATGAGAAAACTCTATTACAACAAGTCTAGCAAATAAACAACATTTTTCCAGTTTTAGATGTTTCGGAAAATTTACTATTTCTCTCCTGACAATAATACTATAATATATTCTATAAATATGTTATGTATTTTTCAAAATTGCAAATACGATCACTAGTTTTTGGTTTATGTGTTCGTTTCGAAAATATTATAAAAGTTTTCGAGTATCTCGAGGGCGGGGGCAAAAACTTAGCGCATAGTGTGCCAGGTGAGAATAGGAGGTGAATGTATTTACATTTAAAATGGAAAATAGAAAATTATAATGCAATTTGGTATCTTTGTGGATTCAAATTACTTTTGGCATGTAAAATGTGAAATTAACTTAATCCTAGTGAATTATATTTCGACTGGGAAGTGAAAACCCTTGCTAACAAAACTACACTTGTAATATAATTAGCTGTTTTTTCATAACATTTCATGAATATTGCATGAAGTTGCTCAATTTTTTAAACTAAGTAGCTCATTAATATTTTCGTATCTCATTCGTTTTTCACCTTTATCCTTTTAGTATTGATTAATATATCGTCAAACTGCGGTAAATAATATCTTAGAATATGGATAATTATATTAATTTAACGTGGAAATCTAATGCTAAGCTTAATCGGAAATTTTACAGTTAAGTAACAATTCAAGCTACTCTCAACTGTGTTTTGCCTTTGTTAAAATTTAGCTATTCGTTGGACTGAAAAAATGTATTATTTCCAAATATAAATGTACCACAACTTCTTGTAGTCACTTGAGCACTTTAACTTGAATTGATATGCAGCTCGCATTTTATGTTGAATAAAACCCACGAAATATGTAATTTCAGTGATTCTACAAGGAAACAACAATCGTGTTCTCACTCTCTTTGTTTTTCGTAAAACTTGAGCAAAAAAATATTTGAAAATCGTGAAAGGTGACTTGGTAGCTATGCCTGTTAGTGACAAAACTTTTAGGACAGATCTTTTGATTGTAACACCTAACCATAACTATCATAGATAACAAACCCAAGACTTGTAGAGCACAAAGAAAAGGAAGTAGGTCTCGATGATTCTAATAATAAATCTAAAACTACAGTTCAATATATTTCATTTGAGTCCTCATTTATAAAATCGCAGTAGTTTCTGAGAAACAAATATGCATTTTTGTGAAAATCCAAAAAAGATGTGCGCCTGTGTAAAAGTACAGTGTCGAAAAATTGGCCTATTGTTATAGTTTCTGCTCGTTTTGAAAATTGCTTTAAATTATGTCGTCCTTTCATCTTTTAATAGATTTGCACATAAAATGTGAAATTAGCTTATTTCTAGCGAATTATAAATCGGCTGAGAAACAACGTCATGCTAGACAGTTAGAATTAGAGGTCTCGTGTAGTTGGATTGTTGTTCAAACTGAGCAACTCATTAATATCGATGTCCTTAATAGGTCTTAGACCTTAAAATGTGTTTTTATTATTGGATATGGAATTAAATACTTTTCATATGTAAAATATGAAATCACCTTAATACCAGCATATTACAATTCGACTGGAAAGCAACTCAAATCACGCTAAACAATTGTAATTGAAGTTGTAATATAATTAGATCTTTTTTGAAACGTTTTGATTGTATTTCATCAAGGTGCTCAGTTTTTCGAATTTGTAACTCATTAATATTGTCATTTCTAGATCTGGAAAATTTAGTTTTATGTTTAGTTTTTTAATCATTTGTGGCTTCTAAGTATATAACTATTTTCCGAAAATGTCTCCGAAAATTCAATTTTTTTTTATCTTATATTTAGTACTCGTAGATTCAGTTTCTGTTGATAAGCAAAACCTTGAAATTTTCTATACATAAGCCACAAAAATTAGGCTACGCTATAAATGGTTCAAAAGGCAAAGTGACTTATTTTTTTAAATTTAGTAATATTAACGTTACTTGGCCAAAGAAAATTAGCTCATTTGTTGAATATTAAATTCCACAACATTGCTCGGTTTTTTAATTTATAAATTAAGGAAAATAAGCGTTTGTGATATATAGAAAAGGTTTAACACAGATTTATACCATTCCTTTTGATATTTCCCTTATTTTTCAACTATATTTTGTCATAACTAATATTAAATCGCATGGTTCCATCTTGTAACTTAATTGATGTTAAAGCATCATTATTTTCATCTAAAAATCAGTTTGTGTCATTTCGCTGAAGTGTAAACAATATATTTTTTTGTGCTCTAACTGACTTGGTTACTTCAGCTTTGTACCAATAAAACACAATTTGCGGGAAGCGCTGCTTTCTTGTTTCAATTTGAAGAAAACTGCAGCCGATGGATAGATATCGATTGCTGTGTGAAGCATATGGGGAACATGTACCACCAATAAAAACATGTGAGTACTGGTTCCGGCATTTTAAAAGTGGCGATTTTGACACCAGTGACAGAACGCAAAGGGGAATCAGTAAAGTTTGAAGACGCTGAGTTGGAGGAGTTATTGAACCAAGATTCATGCCAAAATCAAGAGGAGCTCGCTGAAACTTTTCTTGATTCAACAAGCGATTCAAGACCATCTCAAGACCATGGCTATTGTGCAAAAACAAGACATCGAATCGTAACCAGGAACGAAAAGTGTATCCACTACGACAACCCAAAAAGCCATAAATTGGATCGCCTAACAACATGAGGAATTTTTTCGTTGCGGAATCCGTATGCTTCCTGAAAGAAGGGAAAGTCAACGATGGACAATACTTTTAATAAACTACATTGTACCAATCTCTCTGAATAAGCTTCGAAGTTATAAAAACAACCTCAAACCTTATTTGTACCCCAAATATTATGATTATTAATAATGAATAAGGAACTATTACCATTACTTTATTAGGTGTCTACAACCGGGCCAAGTCTATTACCATTTACTATCGTTTAGATAAGGATAGACCTTTGGTTTTGTTAAGTGTAAAATTTGTGTATGTTGTACCCCGGCCTTCTGGGAGATATGTTTTCTGTAGGGATTAATCATACAAATGGCCTTATCCAATGTTGTTTTATATTTTATATCGTAATGATTATTTCAGTTATTGACAAAAACCCAATTCTCAGTTCGCTATTTAACGTATTGGAGCTTTAATTCAGCTTTAATTTTTCCTGTGGTATATAATTTCTGTTAGTCCGTATTTCAATGAAAATTTACTAATAAAACGAAACAACTTGTAATCGCTTTAAAACTCTCTGAGTCCTTTAGTTCAGAACATAATTGATTTGATACTGAAAAATGAGTTCCTGTTCATTTTTATGTTTAATAATCAATTTATAATTTTTTTGTCTGCTATATAAACTATAAGATATAAACCATTTCGATGCTGCTCTCAATTTAAAATTTGAGCTACACCCATTATAATATTTTTATTTTAATACTGTAACAACAACGTAACGATTTTAACGATCAATCTTACCCAGTTTTTTTAACGATTGAAACCCCATTTGATTGATTCGTTAAATAATATTTTATAGCATTGTATATCGGCTGCTGAATCCTTTTCTCTACCCCATCAACGTGTGTATATGGGGGATTAAAGCGCTATAAATAAATTTTTTATTTATTATTAAAATTCACAAATACAAAATGCTGGATCATTCACTATAAAATCTAAATATAATATTATATAAATGTATATTTTAGAGGGACCTCCGCCTCCTCCTCGTGCGCTTATCCCCCCTAACTTTCAGGTGTAAGCCTAACAACATTTTCGAAGTTTTTTTCTTAATATTATTTTTTAAGCGAGATAATTAAAATATAATTATATACAGGTTTCTAGCCAAAGAAAAAAGTTTTTTTGTAAATATTTTTCGTTACCTACACTCGATTTTCCTCCGTTTCGAATTTTCACAACAGATTTTGCCTGAGTCATCTTATTATGAATGCTTGTTGTGTGTAGACGCGCTACACTTTATTATATACACACCGAATGGAAAATACATCATAATTTTTCCATTCGTTGTTTTTTCATTTCTTGCGTGGGTTTTTTTTATTGAAGGAAAATTGAAGTAGCTATTTTTAGTAATTATAATATATAAAATAAAAAAGAAAATTGTTAAAAACCAGACTCCATCCTTTTCCCCATTTATATGCGAACACAATACCATATAGACGAGAAAAACATGTTTTCCTTTATTTTCCACTGATTTTTTTCCTATTTTCAATTATATAACACAATAGTTTTTTTTCTGTGTTCTTAGACACAGATGAACCATGATCGCTTTTCTTCACTTTGTTAATCTTTAATCACTTCTTTATATACAGAAAGACTATTTTTTCAGCAACAAAGGAAAAAAACTTAAATGGTGGCAGTGTTATTATTTATGTTCTATGTGTGTGTATATCAAAAGGATGCAATCAGCTTTTAACACAACACACAAAAACACAGAGGCATAAAGGAAAAAAATATCAGGGAGCGAGACTATGTAAAATAAAAATAAATTTTCCAGTCAAATAAAATTTATTTATATTTTTTTCAATATGACCTAAATAATAATGAAAGTTTAGTTTTTCCTATATAATAGTTTCTCCTTTTTTCATATTATGTTTATTTTCGTTGGTTCTCCTCCATCTCCGCCACTGCTACACCATGTAATTTATTTTATAAGTTTGGTTCCGACAAAAAAAAATATTTTCTGAAGATGATAATGGTATAATACCCGTCCGTTTATAAAAGATTAGGGGCAAAAGAAATAATTAAATAAATTAAAAATTTAAATTAAATTATTTATTTTCTTTTGATAAAAAAATAAAAATGTATTTCTTGTATTTTATAATAATAATAATTCAATGTCGATATCTTTTTAATTTATATATCACAAAAAAAGGACGAAAAGAGGAAAAACAATTCTGAAATGAAGAAAATAAAATTAGAGGAAACAACGAGAAAAGATTGATTTCACAACTAACAATGCTTTATCCTACTATTATTGTTACTACTACTATAACATCCTTTTTGGATACATTTTTTATTCAATGTGGAAAGGCAAGAAAATCTACTGTGAATAATGACAGGATTTGGTACGGTCGGAGATATGATTTCTCTGTAAAAATCCTATTTTTATTTATAATTGTATAGCCTTATAGTAGGATTTAAATCAAATTTCATGTGTAAGCCTCTTTTGCTCAAAATGCAAACATCAATTTTTGAACAGTTGGTTCAGTTGTGGTTTCATGATATCATCTATGGTGATAACATTAATCAATTTATGGTTCTCAGGTCACTTTAGCAAAAGCAATTTGAGCAACTATATGTAATTTAATATTGTTTGCAAAATATATATGTTATAATGTTTATTCATGCGCAATCACTTTAACATAGCTAAAGTGTTTTTGGCATTAAAAAATGGAACAGATTTTACTTTTTAAGCCATCGAACTAAAGAGATAAGTTTTCTTTGTAACACTCATATTTTTTTATAGGTGTAAAGCAAAATTTGGTTTAATTCCGATTTAGTGTGTAGCAAATTTGTAAACACTAAACTTCTTGATAAATAGGCGGAGTGTTTTCATTTTGAACCGACGTTCCGTTGAGGTTTCTTGATTTCACATATGGTGGGAAATTTACTCAATTTGCGATCTCATTTGCTGTTTCATTTGTTGAGCCGTTTATCAAGCAAATCAGTTTTAAGCCTAGTTACTTAATACAATCGCTTTTACATTGTATGAACACATTGTATGAGTTATTTGGTTATTTTATAAAGTACGTTAATTATTTCTACGAGCTCAGTTTTGCGCAAAATGCAAATATGTATCAAACTTATCAGTTAATTCGCAGTTTTTGTTTTGGACCGTTGGTTTAGTTGAGGTTTAGAGTTAGTCATTTTGTGATTTCATTTGCCTAATATAACCTAAGCAAACTCAATTTGAGCAGGTAGTTTAATATTATTTACAAAGTTAAATAATATAGTATTTCTAATGCACTCACTTTAACATTGTGCTCATATGTAAGGATTTGAGTGATTTTAAAAAGATTGTTGTAATTTTTTTTTGGAGCTCACTTTAACTTTAAAGCGTCATACACTATTAAGAGATGGATTCAATTTCTATAGCAATGTCGATAGATAATCAAGTAAAAACAGTAAAGACCATTCGTTTGTACGAGAATTATCTTAGGCTTACTGTAAATCACGTTGTTAAAAGTGTTCGAATAAGGAGTTTGTCGACTTGGTATTACATAGTAATGGATGTTTGTAATTGAAATCCCATGGAATGTTATAATAAAAAACATAAAATCTTTTGGATGAAAATATTTACCCATAAAAAAGAATTTTTGGCTTTTATAGTCTGTTTGCAGTCATAAAATTGTTCAACGATTTTGTTTAAAAATTATACTATTTATAGTAATTAACCTATTTACTTTATTAAATTAATATAAATAAAATGTTTAGCTTAAAAACGCTCAAATCGGATTGAGGAAGTTAATCCAAACCAGAGCAATTAAATCTGTCACTCCACGCGATGAGTTTTCAAGAAATTAATTTTTAATGAGACATATTGAAAACGACATATTACATCAGACAATAGTAAACAAACTACAAAATTTAAATTTAAAACTTTTGCATTTAAATATAGCATATAAACATTTTAATCTAGCGAATTATAATAAAAATACAAAAAGAGACGGTCTGAAAACTTCAAAGAGTGTGTATTCGTATTTTAAACTTCAAAAAACCATAAATTAATTTGGTATTAAATTAAAGGATAAACATTTCTATTTTTTCTGGATAAAATTGAGTTCACACCACTAAATTTTTTTGTGTGTATATGATATCATCAGCCAAAAATTTATTCAGATGATACAAGATTTCAGAGAGTCAAGTATTGGATTAGGAAAATTTATAAAGAAACGTCGAAGAAATCTTTAACCAATTTAACATAAATATCTCGAATCTCGCAGACCCAACATATTAGTTCAAACGGAAACAAAAGTATATCATAAGATCTACGAGAACACATTCTACTTAAAGCGCTACCAGTTGGAACGTGCACTGTGCTTATCTGTAAAAGATCACATACCTTACGCTTATAACATCAGAAGTACGAAATTGTCACAAAGACCATAATAATAAACTCATTTTCTTAATTAGTTTGTATAGATCCCCCAATCAGACGGATTCAGACACCATGAATTTCTTCAATGGTTTGCCAGACAAATGTGATGACATCGCAACCAACATATCTACTTCAAATTCATTTGGTTGTTGATGACTTTAATGTACGAAGGTACAAATTGAGCTGAGCGCCAAGCGGACTGGTTTACTGCTTCGAATGACCTCACAGGTGGTTAGTGATTCCATATTTGAATGTCAAAATTCTACAAGAGTCCATATTCTGGATCTTTGTCTCACAACAATCCCCATTCCGTGGAAGTACGTATCGAGGCTGTGATTGTGAAAATTCTGACCATAACGTGATTAACATAAAAATATCTGTCGAAATACCACCGGAAATCAGACAGCAGTCAAGGCGTCTTTGGCATATTAACGCGACTGACTGTGATCGTTTACGATCGAGAAATGCAAAATCTATTAAATTATCTTGAAATTAATAAATTAATTTCAGATAAACAGTAGGGCTTTCATGAAATCCTCTTCACAACCGAATTCCTGACCTATGTCGCAAACATATGGAATCTCGCCCTAGAACAACTTGAGAGGCCTTTGCAATCGCCTTGCATATACTCAAAGCTTTTGATAAGATTTGGCATGATAATCTCATTTGTCAACTTGTGACATACGGCTTGGATTCAATGGCCATCAAGTGCATAAAAGCTATATCAAATGCCGAAAGATCAATTTTGTGCTAAATGAAAAATCATCAACGATGCACTTCCCAAATGTCCCAGTTCCTCAAGGATCATAATTATCATCGACTTTGTTTTTGCTATATTTCAATGATTTGCTAACCTTCTCCTTCAGAACTAACAGATAAACGGCTAGAAGTTGTCACTTCGCTTATTTTCGATTTGAGTATCAGATCAAGTTTAACGAGAAAATTCACAATTATGCACATTCTCGCGTAAAAGAAGTCATAACGAATACCCTTTTGTACTCGTGGGTTGTGACTCAACCTGTCTGATTTATGTTCAAATTAGCAACAATTTAAATAGAATGAGCACACACATTGTTGCATTGACCAAGTCAGCTTCACGAAAACTTGGGTTCTTCAATAGAAACAGAGATTCTTTAAATCGCATCAGATTCCCCAGATATGTATATAAGATTTTCATTAGACCATGTACTAGTCCTCCAGATACTGGATACGATTTGGCGACTTGCTATTCGAATAATACGCATCTCGAGACTTACAAAAGATTTAGACAGCCTACAACATCGCAGAGATGTTGCTGAACTCTGCGTGTGCTACCGATTAATGCATGGTAAATGCTCTGCAGAACTAAAGATGAAAATACCACCATTCGTTACGCCAGAAAGTGTAACAAGAAGAACGGCTCATGCACATAGGTTTACAGTCTAGCTGCCGAAACCTCGAACTGAGGAAGACAAGCGCGAATTTATTTATCGAACATCGAAGAAGTGGAATTCCCTAAACGGTTTCGAATTTCCGTTGGACTATAAAATACACAAATTTAAAACAGTTATCTCTATTATCTCTTATTTGAAGAATCACGCGTTAGGAGTTACAAGGAGCTAGAACAGTCTAAAAGTCCGCTCGGCTAACATTGGCCATTTTCCAGTATCACTTTTGGAATCATGTCGGAATCCTATTATTAGCATATAAATCGAGTTTCAATTTGTCAATTAAACTAATTCACCATTTTACAGAAACAAATCCGGAACACATGTTGTAATCTCAATATCATCTAAATTGATTGCCATTTTATTGAATGGCTTCGTTTCATTCAAATTCGCCGATTTCCCGTTTTCGGAAACCTATGGAAACCAGAAAGAATCTGTTCACTTAAAAGAATTTTCATGAAAATCGACCGGGCCGCTTACATAACCCTTGGCACACAAACATACAATTTCAATTTCACTCCAATCTATCATAGGTGCTTGACGTAACAGCTCATCCAAGAATACAACGTTATTCGGCTTGTCCCGCAAAAAATTTTAATAAAGCGCGTAGTTCCATCGCAGTTGGCCATATTCCAGAACTTCCGCCAAAAAAATTTTAAACGATTACTTTTTTAATTTAATTTATTTTATTTTTTAAATTTGTTCTATTAATAAAGGAATAATAAATAGTCTACTTGGGTCCTAGTTGACCATATTCCAAAACTTCCTCAAAAAATGCCACAATTTTATAATCCCATTTCCTTTCGTCATACTCTTATTTCATCAAGGTCGGTTAATAAATGGACTAATTTAGTAATAGTTCCCAATATTACCGAATAATTATAAAATTCCATTTTCATTCACCTTGCAAACTACTTTCATTCTGATTGTTCATTAAATGGTCTAGTTCTGTTCCAGCTGGCTAAATTCCAGAACTTCCTTCAAAAATTATTTCGGAATCGTATTTTATCCACCATACCTAACTTCTTCTTGATCATTGCAAAATTACTTAAATTCGTCGGAGTTAATCATATAATAGCATATCCTTCGAAAATCATATTGTAATCCTATTGCTATTTACCACACCTAATCTCATCATTATATATTAAAAAGTAGCCTAGTTCTGCCATACCTAATTTAGAATGCTAGAAATTAATAACAACCAACATAATATGGGCATCAGACCTGTCGCAACACGTTTGCAAAATGGCGTAACATCACAAACCATAATGCAACAGCCCGCTACATGGTTCAACGGTACGCACCCTGACGGTTTGATCGAAGTACTTCTTGCGCAATCACTTCCTTGAAACTGGAGAAACCTACCTTACTAATTCTTATCTGTATATTCTGAGCCGAAAAAAGGAACGGTTTCCTACCAACAGATGGGGACTCTAAAATAATTTTCTCTTAATCCGCATTCGTCGCAATCGATTACTGCCACTAAAAACCTTCTCACCAATTTTTATCTCATTGCTTGGACATAAAAAATTTAAAAAAAATTCCCACGGAATTTGGATTCATCACAATCGATTCCTGTCTCTAAAAAACCCACTATTTATCAAAATCGTATGAATAGGATATAAAAAACAAAAGTCGGGTCCCACCAGAAGCTCTCCTAACGAATTTTCTCGAAATCACTGCATCCCAAACGATTCCTGGTACTAAGAATCGCCTTTCAGCAATTTTTATTAAAATTGTTTGAGCTGAGAAAAAGATTAAAAATGTAATCTGAGTTCCTTTGAAACTTGCTTCAACAAACTCTTTCAATAAGACATGTTATTTAAATCAACGACTCTGCCGATCTCACTGATCGATTGCTTCGTAAGAGCTTGTCAAGCCTTAGTAAATTTGATTCTTGGCGCTATACGTGATAGAAGCCACCGATGGAAGTATTTTAGAATATAGGCAAGGAAAATCAGGCATGTTCAAGTATTTACAAAAAATAGTAATTTTATTTTAACAAAATTAAGCAACTGGCTTTACAATTTATATTATTTAAAAATCATTGTATATTTGATCAGATCCTCGATATTTTTGACCACGCCTCTTTCATTGTTAAATTAAAGACGCTAGATGGACTTCTGGCTTAGTCCTCAAATTCCAATAATTATTACTAATATTTGTAGCTCAATTTTAAAAATATCAGCTGCACAATTATTTTGGCAAGATATGTAACAATTTTAATCTAAGGTATTTGCAAATAAGGAAGTGGACATTCGTCGATGGCAGATACGTGTTGGCAATAAATTTAGTCGATGATCGTCGATAAACCGATAACTGGTGATCGAAGAAAATTTTAGGTAAGCCCTGATGTATAACAATTTAAATTCAACGTGTGCACGAATAAGGAGGTGATTAGAGCCCAATCCCTTACGATATACTCGTAGCTGTTTGGTTTTGTGACTTGCATCACTTTAGAGGCATATCCGCCTTTCCCACCAAGTAGTTTAAAGCGAGTCAAAAACCATTTAAGGCTCTGGATGGAATTATCTTAGGGTATTACCTATTAAAAAGCGTGCAATCAAAGTATTTTTTTAAATTTAAATTTGTTTAATTGAGCAACTTCCTTTAAATAATGTATTGTAAAATTTAATATTTTAGTTCCTTCAGAAAAAACTTTTGCAATGAAGATGCATGTGATCGATACATTTGTAGCTCAATTTACAAATTTCAGCAACATAATTATTTTGGCGTTACTCAATAGGAATAACTATATTACAAATTAATGAAACGGAAACTACTAGATAGATGAAGTTATTTACGATAAAATCAAATTTTCAATGGACCAAAAATAAAAAAAAAACGTTGAATTGTTGTTACAATGATATGTTCTATTTGCCAAAATTAAAATCAATATAAAAAAAAATTGTTTGTGCAAAACTTTTGATCAAAGCATATAGATAACATATACTCTACTAGGATTGCACCATATTTTCAAATTTTCATCAATTGTTTTTCTCATTTTTTCCCATTTGCTCGCTTTATACGTACGTTCCTGATAAATAATAAATTCAGTTCCAACATTTTTTTTGCACTGACGGAAAAATCTTTTTCATTCGCATCATATACACCAAACACATACCGAACACAAAAAAAAGGAAAATAAAAATTTTTCTACCCTCCGTATAATACCTACCCCCACACAAACCAAACCGAAAAAATAGATAAAATCTCTAATGCGCATGCTGCTTGACAACAGAAAAAAATTTACAAATCTTCTAATTGATACATTCGTTGAATGCGCTAACATCTTGCTATATTATGTGCTTTATATATAGATCGGCGGAGAACCTGTGTACGAACGTACCAGAGCACAGAGAATAAAAACGGGATTTTTTTTTTTTTCGGAAAACTCGCAACATATAAAATCCGACAGAAAAGTTGTTTTTTTACTGTAGGATAGAAGCAATTTTGAAATCAAAAAAAAAGAAAATTTATTTATTTGTTGTTTAGTTAATGATGAAATTATTTAGTTGAACTGTTTAATTTATTTTTTATAAAATTTAGTGGAAAATTAAATGAAAATTGTGTATAAAAATTAATTATTAATTATTTAATTATTAGTGCATGTTTTGTGTGTATGTGTCTAATTGAAATTATTGTGTATGAGGTTTAGAAAAAAAATATTGTTCATAGTGTTTGTTGTATTATTACCATCTATATATACATATATTATATGTTTGTTTGGTGGCAGAAGGAAAAACGAAATTTTCACAACGAATTTATATTATAAAAAAATTAATTTTTTTTTTCTAAAGTTAAGTTAATTCTAAAAATTTTTAATTTAAAAAAAAAAAATATTTAAATCTTAAAAAAGCATAAATCATGAATAAGGTGAGAATTAATTAGAACAAAATATTATTTTATTTTCCCGAAAAGTGGAAAAAGTTTTTCTATATACGTATATTTCGAAAAAAAGCGATAAAATTTGGGTTAAGTTGAGTATTCGAGGAAAAGCTCTTTGCAATTTCTAGGCTCTAGTTACACCTATATGTTGGGTGCCTTGCGTTAAGGATGTTTTTGTTTATTAATCTTAAACGTCAATTAAAAGCTATATAAACCAAAAGCTTCTTAAGTTGTTTTCTAATATTTGACGTGTGTTGTTGGATCTGTATAAATGTATTAGATGATAAATCTTCTATATATAGCTAAATAAATATATTTTTTTTGAATTTCTAAATATTATGAAAAGGGTGTGTTATAAGAATTATTTATAAATAGACATTAAGATTAGATGAAAAGCACACTCAAACATGTACATATATATCCATATGTATTATAAAAATGTTAGCTTACTTATAACATCTATGTATATACCAATCCTTAAAATATTATAATTTATTTTTTTTTATTTATTTTTAGCTTGTTGGTGGTGAATTCGATATGGAATTAAATTTTGTCATTCACGATGCACAAAATATAAAGCATATGCTGGAATTACTAGATCACTGCCCACCAAATTTACAGGTAATGTGAACTTTTATGTTATACTAATCCCACATTTTATTAAAATAATCGCGCCTTTTTTGTTAAACTGGTGTCGTCTCGTCGTCGCTCTCACTATAAAATATAGTGAGTTCGAAAAGGAAATACTTTGTGCACTTTACATGCGAAGTCAAAAAACTTGGACTATGGTGGCATACATACAGAAACAACAATCTTAAAAAATTTTATGTTTTCTGTGTTCTTCTTTTGAAATGTCTTATTGTTTACATCATTTTTATTGATTTTGGGGTGGAATTCGAGAGAGTAGATTTTAAGAAAAGAATATTTATATATAAGATAAAGTGCGTCTGGAAAGCTTTTTAACATTTTAACATCATGTATATGTGTTTGTATATATATATACACTATATGTACATATTTTATATATCTTATGGATTTGCTATTCTTCTTGAGTAGATAGTTTGTTGTTTTTAACTACTATGTAAAAAAAATCAATGCAGGATTTAATATAAAAGGAGCTTTTAAAATGAATCAAAAAAAATTATAAAACACGTGCTATATTTCCAAGTCGTTATATAATGACACAAATTTTTAATTGGATTTCGTAAGCCAAGTCAGAAGTATATATTATGACTTGCGAACGCTGTCAGTTATATATACTCCTCTCCAAATCCGTGTCTGATTCAGAGCTCAAAATTGAAAATCTTATATTTATATATATTATATATAAATTTATATAAGAAATGATAAATGGTTTTCTAAATTTGGTCAAATCTGCGGTAAACGCTTGTCATCATTTTTTTTTTATTTATTACAACATTGTTTAGGATAATTTCTATAGACGGACCTTTTGTGGTATTTTGGAAAACCGTCGTTTAAAATAATTTACAAGGATTTCAAACTATATAAATTTGAGAATTTTGCGCCAAATATTTAATACCGAAAATATATTTATTCGGATTAAACAATAAAGCTCAGGAGGGCATGATATGTACAATTATATTTTGCTGATTAATCGTTTTCTTAAGTTGGGAAAATCTGTGTTAGATGTTTAAGCTTGTCATTCCTTATTATTTTTTAATTGATTAGGACATTGTTTAGGATGATTTCAATAGACGTTTCAAAAAAATGTCAGAAACTTTTGTATACATTTTTTTATGTAATTTCGATGAGTACATGAAATTTTTTTGTCGCCTTTGTTCTTTTGAAACTTTTTGAGTAACAAGTAACCACTAAAAATATGAGATTGTATAAAAATTAAAGAGCTTATTCGGCAAATTTAATTATTTAAAACAGAAAATGGCAATTTTTGATGATCACACAACCTATTTTTAGACGTTAATGATGATTTGCTTTCATTAAAAGTAACAAATGTAAGATTGTACTCTTACAGTTAATTTCCAACAGTTAAATTTATAATAATTACCCCATTAACTATATACTTAAGCTTAACTACTTTAACTGAAAACTGATTATGTAATAGGAAGATTGGAATAATTTACATTTGATAATGTTAGTAATAAGCACGTTTACCTTGTTACGATGTCTAAAGCTTAAGCCATTTTAAGTGATTTTATTGAAAAACGTTGTATTAGAAAGAAAGAGGAGTTCCTTAATTATTGCATTGTTTGTCAGTGTTCAAAAATTTTCGGAAAAAGATAAAACTTTTAAAATAAAAACTTTTCCTAAAACTATATTTTACTATTATAAAGAAAGCTTCAAATATAAACTAATAATTTTATATTTTTTGTTGCTTTTTTCGAAGCAAGAAGCTTAAAAGCTTCATTAAATTTTATTATTTCTTAACTCAATATTAAACTTACTAAATTCATAAACTAGCTTTTAATTAACGGCTTAATAAATTTTAACGAAAAATTGTTTTCAGTTTTAGATGATAACTAGTAAAAGCTCCTTTAAATATTACTTTTTAGTGAAACATGTAAAATATCAATTTTAACTGTGTTATTGTGTAAAAATCATATTTAAACTTGAACAACAAAGTTTAAATGTTTATAAACTTATGTTTATAAAGTTTAACATAGTTTATAGAGCTTTTTTGCACAGTTTTATAAGTTAGAGTTTATTAGCATCAGTATTAGAATATGTTACTTTGTTTACTTTAAGTGAAATCCTAGATTAGGCGGTTTATGAAGTTAAAGCTTCATAAAATTATCTATATCTTAATCGAGAACTTTTTTATTTCCAAAATATTTCTGTTGAATTATAAATTAATAAGGATGTGAATCGCTCCTACACTTGGTTTAGTTTGTTTAGTTGTTCGCAAAGTTTTAGACAGAATCAAATCTTCTAAAATAAATAAAGCTCAGTAATTTTATATATACTTGTTTCGTCTTTCAAAAGCAGCAACATTTAAACTAAACTAAACTTTTTTGTTTGTTAACTTAATATTGAAACTACCAAATTCGCAAACCACACAAAGGTCACTAAAATTATTTTTTCAATTTTGTTTATTTCAAGTGTAATTGAAGTTTATGCGATTTATGAAGCTCTAATAAAAATAACTAGTTCCAATTAATAATTTTTTGTTTTCCATAATGTTTCTGTTCTTTATGAATTCAAAAGAAAATGGAAAGCTCTGGTTTACTCCGAGATTTTTTTTTTAAAATGCAACTTCTAAAATAAATCACCCATCTGTATAAAGCTTTATAAATACACGGTAATTACATAGTTTGTCGTTTTTGCTGCTTTTTCGAAGCTGAAACTTCAATAAACTTTCGGTTTCTTGACTTAATATTTAATTTGCCAAATTCATAATCTTTAAAGCTTTAGTTTGTTGTTTAATAAAGAAATTTCAACAAAAAATGTAAAGCTCTTATTAAACTTGAACAACAAAGTTCTACAGTTTTGTTATAAACTTATGTAGCTACTTCGATTTAGTTTTTTTTCTACTCCAAGATATTTAAAATAGCTCAAAACAAATTTAGAGTGTTTTTGAACAAGTTTTGTATGGTACATAAGTTTATTCACCTCAAGTCAATAAGTAATTTGTAAACCTTTAATAAAAGTAACCTTTTCTTGATCGAAAACTTTTTGCTTACCAAACTGTTTGTGTTGAATTTCAAAGTCACAAGACCGACTAAGGAAAGCTCTGGCTTTTATGTTTAGTTCTGCGGTTCCAGTATTTTTGTAATATTTTTGCCCGATTAGTTGTTTTTTCGAAGCTTTCGGAAGTTTAAAGATCTACTAAACATTTTCTTAAATTTTTCAACTAAATTTCCAAATTTCACTAATTTAAGTCCGTAAAATTATCGTTTAATAATCTTCAAAAGGAACAGTTTTCAGTTTTAGATAAAGAGCTATCTTAAATCAAAACCCATAAATTGTATACTATTTTCGTCTATTATTCGGAAAACAAATAGAAGTTTAGAAGCTTCACTAAACTTCTGTTTCTTAACATTCACAAATTTAAGCTGTTTTAGTTTATTGTTTAACATGCTTAACGAAAACAGTTTTTGTTGCTGTTACATAGAAACATATAAAATATCAATTTTAACTGTAAAGCTCATTTAAATTTGAACGTCAAATCTCAAAAGTTTTTTTATTAACTTATGTTAGCGCCTTTGTTTGCTATCTAAAATGCTTCTGTTGAATTACAAATTCCCAAGGACAATGGTAAGCTCGGAGTTGGTTTAATTTGGTTATAGTTGTTCAAAAATTTGGAGAAACAATAATATAACTACTAATATAACACTAACCAAAATATAACTTCCGTTATATTAAAGCTTTGAATTGAACCCCAGTAATTTTATATTATTTTCGTTTTTTTTGTTACTTTTTCGAATAAGGAAGTTTGGAAGCTCTACTAAACTGTTTCTATTTCTTAACTTGATATTTGTATACTAAATTCATAAATCAGCTTTTAATTTACTGTTTAATAAACTTTAACGGAAAACTGTTTTCAGTTTTAGATTACTAGGGAAAGCTTCGTAAAATTACTGTTCAGTGGATCACGTAAAATATCAATTTCCTTGTGTTCTTATGTAGAGCGCATATTTACACATGAACCACAAAATTAAAAATTGTAAAAATTATATACATACGGGGTAATTTGAAAAGTTTCCTACTTAACAAAGATACAAGACATTTTTCCTGCAAAATCTGTCCTCCGAGTGCAACTTTTAGCTTAGTGAACAACAAAATTCGTGTATTTTCGCCATGGCAACCGCTGAGGTGCGAGACGGCGCATTGTCTTGGTGGAGCAAAATTTTGTTTCTACAAATGTGGTCGTTTTTCTGCATTTTCTGCCTTCAGCTTGTCAAGTAATGATGTGTAGTATGATCCTGTAATTTTTATTTTTGAAGATAATCGATTAAGATAATTCCATGATTGTCCCAGAAAACAGTCGCCATATTTTCCCAGTCGAAGTGCCTTTGCCTTTTTTGGAGCCGATTCCTTTTTGGCAGTGCACTGTTTTGGCTGTGGACCCAAGTTTCATCAACAGTAATTAGCCGACGCCAAAACTGATTTATTGTGCCTCAATTGTACCAACAGAGCGCAATGTTCATTCGAACACGTTTCTGGTCAAAGTGGGCAAACGCGGCATCTGTGCAGACGACAGCTTTCTCATGCCTTAATCTTGATTCAATATGTGACGATCACCTTCCTTCTTTGGATTTTCGTTAGGTTTGATTGAACTGCAAAGATTAATTTCTAGACTAAAATAAATAGTTCATACTTTGAGTAAGAGACCTTACTCTTAAAGGGTTTAAACACAGTTTGTCTATTTTTTAATCGATAGCTTTAATAAAGTTGGCAGTGCAATGCAAAAGTTTTCACTCCAGTTCTTATAGTACCGAATTAATGAAATAGTGACAAAAAATTACCTAGCGTACACAAAATCACTTTTCTTGACGTTTTGAAGGTCCCTAAGCTAAAAAAGCAACGAAAAATTGTCCATCCGTCTGGATGTCTATATTGATGATGTTTCTTATATTTTTAGTTCGGAGAATTGAAAAGCTTTTGCGATGTGCACGCCAGTGAGTCGAGTATCTAGCATAAAAAATTACCCAAAAAACCGCACAACTCCACGATGTATACACGTGCAGAGTATCATTTGAAAAGTTTGATCATAACAATTTTGCTAATACCACTTTAGTTCATAAATCACCGTAGCGCTGTTGGCAAATTATTCGTTTACTATAAATAATTACGCATCGAATATCAATGTAAATACCCACCTAATCATGTGGTATATCGCTTGAAAGGTTTTGGGTAAGAAACTATTTTGTTGGGGTCGCGTGGCCGAGAGAAATAATACGACGACAACTACACCATCCACGTTAAGCAACCGTTGATTGCGTTAGTATAAATTTGGATGATCGCTTGGGCATGGCATAAAAGAAATTGTACAAATAGAAGGAAACGAGATCATCCCATACTATTCCGGAAGCTGACAATTTTCATAATTTCCTTTTCGCAGTTTATGTGAATTTTCTAAGTTGAATGGGTCGAACCGAAGTTTTGATTACCACGTGAGCTCTCAGCCCAAAACGTAAATCTCCATGTGTTGAACTTACATTAATACGGGTCATTTTACCTGAAACAAATTTTAATTAGAAGCCTATAAACAAAAATATGCTTTGAGCTTATAAATAATATAAAGTACTGCCTGTCTCTACTTACTTGGATATAAACCAAGAAAAGTGCATAAAAATATGATGAAATAAAAGCTTTTAGATTATGAGAAAGTGCATACGAAAAAAGCCAAACATATAACGATGTACGAGTATGTACATAAATCATACAGTATTATACGGTAGTCTAGTATACATACATTTAGAGCCATTTTGAGGTCGTCTCTCGTGTAGATGATTTTATACATAAAAAATGTTATATACTTTAATATTTATTATTATTGTTGCATAGATAAGAAGATTAAATTCTTTTATGGAATAGATTTTATGTTTTTCTAATTTTTATGCTGTATATTTATGTATATTACGTATTTTTAAATTCTGTTTATGGAATTTTATAAAAATGAGCAAATGTGGCACTTAAAGCATTAACTACTTTTTAAACCTGGCATAATAAATTTATATCTATGAATACTGCCTATAGGGTACAAAGAGAGCTCTTTTAACGAGCATAAAGTAATAATATAAGAAAATTGTATCTAGAGAAACATTTAGGAAAAATATCTAAATATAATTATCTAAACTAGATAAAACAACTTCAGTAGTGCAACTTAAACGGGTTTAGTTGTTTTTCCTATAACTTAAAAGCTCGAATTTTATTTTCTCTCACACAGTCAAATTGAATTTCTTACAAAACTATTGAATAAAAATCTGATTGAATAGCTTTTTAAGAAATTAAACATTAATAACAATTTAAACATTTTCGTTTTCAAAACGTAAATGAACTGTTAGATTTCAAATCGTTTCTTGTGCAAACACATCAATCAAATATTCTTGGAAAAAATTCTTTTATTGTAACGAATTGTTGGATTATGCGGATTATTATAAAAAAATATATTAATATTGCCAAACAATGGTACGGCTAAAGATACCGGTTCGAGCTTTCGCCCAACGAATTCTTTATTTACTGTAGTGAAAAAATATATATGTAGTTCGTTGTGAAAAATAAATATTAAGATGTTATCATAGAACGTTTAAAAGGGACCAACAAGGGCAAAATATAAACCATTTATCCAAAAGAAAGCGTTTGACCGGAACACATAGAATTCAAAACTGTGTACAGCTATGTTCATATATACGAGTCAAAAGGTTATGTACGTTATAAATTTGTGTTTGCGTATCTCGAATGCCCTATATAATATTACGTATATATTTTGGAAAAAGGGTCAAGTAATAATTTATAGGACTATCAATTTCAATAATACACACACAAAAAAGATACAAACATTTCATTGTGTTACAAAATATGGAAAAAATCGAAAAATTCACCCTAGGCTTTAGGTTTCGATAGAGTCAATTAAAAAAGTAAAACAACAACAGTTCTGACAAAGCTTTATGTATTTCAAATTTATCATCCGAAAATTTTTTATTTTAGATGTGGGCATTCGAAAAGCTTGTGAAAACAGGTAGATTTCTAATCTAATTTTTTCTGTTAAACAGCACGTTTTGATAAGTCCTTTCTATAAGCTTTCAAATTATGTTGGTTTTATACAATTTTGTATCATTTTCAAAACACAAGTCATTTGGTATATAAACGATTTTACTCATGCAGATAACTTAAATGTTCGGTTTGTTTTTGTATACCTAGGTTAAATGTACACATTAATCGAGATTTGCATGAGCTTTTAAATAGGGAAATTTACGCTTGTAGAGTTAAGGAGTGAAAGCTGTAGAATGATTGGTTTACTCGTTCTTACTTCTAGTGGTTTTGCAAATGATTTATTGTATCTCAGAATAATAGATTTTGCAATTGCAGTTGTACGAACCACAGAGACTTAAAATGATTTATTAAATAGTTTTCAGGCTCAATTAACCAAATTTCAACTTCTAAAATAATTCTAAGATTTAACACATTGCCTCAGTTTGGAATAAAGAATCAAAACCTTGAAGCATACCTAAAGAAGTTATAATTGGTTTCGGTATAAATCCAGGCATCTTACACAAAAAACAGTTTGTCTGAATTTCTAACATAAAATTTGACTCAAAAAATTACTCACTCATCTTTCGCTATGTTTTTTAAAGCGGTCACATGCATCTTCTCATTTTAAATTTTAAGGTTACCTTAAATGAGAACCGCAGTCTGCTCCGACCCATTGAGTTTGTAACAATTCTATTTTTACCATCTGCGATTTTCGCCTTTTCAAGAGGTTTTTCAGGGTTGTCGTAAAATAGAAACATGCATTCTTAGGAGATTTTTTTTTTCTATACATGGTGTCCCAAAAGTAACTGTCACGAACGAAATCGTTAGATTCCTTGAACAAAACGCAGGTGAGGTTACTTCTATCACTTCGCGCGTTAAAGCCCCCTATCAAGTGATAGACGTTTAAAGAGGAACCTTCCAACACAGGACAAACTTTAATTTCTTGATAAATAACCAATTTCATAAAGAAGCTAATAACATTCTCTTTTAAATAACGTATAATAATTATGACTATTTGGTTAAACGTATTTCAAATTTTAACAAAACTGGGAATTTTTTTTTAAGAAATATTAGTCTACGTCAGTAAATATTGCTTGATGGAAACAAAGTTCAGACTAAGCTTTCAGAAAAGCTAACTATTTATCATACGAGTATTTGCTATATGTATTATGTTATCTAAAAAAAATAAAATTTTGTATTCCTTTATTACACACAATGTATGTTATTGGATAACTTTGGAATGTATCTATGAGAGATGTAAATTTTAATATTTTTTTTTTTGGAACACCCTATCCATTAGAATTTTTTTTTAATTTTCTAGGGATATTTTTTCTTTTGCTTTTTAAGCAGCCTCGTAATATCAATTAAACGTTATGCTAAATGTTTAAAAAATTCTTAAAATAATTTTGATTTTAGATTCTTATGAAACGCCATATCTTGAGAAATGTAAGTAACTTATTGTACATGACCGAAATTACATTAGGCTCGTACATGTGTGTTTTGTCAAAAATTGCGAAAAAATTGCCTGCACTCCTTTTATTGTTTAACACTTTGTGTGTCCACTTTGGTTTTTAATTACCTCGAATAACCTATGGCATACTTGAAACTAATTTCGGGAGAACTTCAGGGATTTCGCTCCATACTTCCTTACCCGATTTTTAATTCAGCTACTGACCCAAATTGCTTTCCGTTCCGATAAATTCCGCGAAAAAGAATGCCCATAAATGTTCCAAAGGGTTTGAGTCAGGGCTGCACGCTGGCCTCTATCACCTCAATATTTTATCCGCTATACCAGTTTTTCGTCTCCTTTGACGTGTTGAGGAGCCTATTAAATCTTATGCATGCTTAAATTAACTTATTTCGAACATTCCCGAACATCCCTCCATTTCATTCTGCTATAAATCCGGGCAAGTGGATCTTCCACCAAAGTTTCGTCTTACGAATTTCCGTTTCTTTTCAAAGGTGATTCCAATAATATTAGTAGCCAATAGGGCCTTCTAAATTGAATTTCTTTTCATTGCTTGAACAGTACCATTTTTCATCCATCTTTCCATTACATGGGTTTTTGGCAGAAACTAAATGAGCTTCTTTGTGACCGTCAGTTAATGACGATCTGTCATTCTTTCTCGACAAAAAGCTACCAGATTAATATACAAAATCTGTTGAACCCGAGATGTTGTGGGGCGCTGCATTTCCGCTCGAATTTGTGATGCTGTCATATTGTTATCAACAGAATGATGAAAAATAAAGCGGTTACAGCGATGGTATATTTTTGCTTTTGCCGGGCTATCGCCATATTTTCTATCATAGTTATTGTAATATTTCTTCATTTGCTAATCTTTTATTTTTTCCCATTTAATTTTTTTATTAAATTAGTCTTACTACGATCCAAATATATTCTTTTTACTATAAATTATTTATAAAAATGAGGTGCTTTCCCCGAAAATATAGATACAAATATTAGTTTTTTTTTGTGATGAAGCCAATTCTATTTCGTTGTTTTTAAATTAAATATCTTGTTTTCCGGAACGTTAAATTATGTTATGGTAAAAAATGAGGAAAGAAGGAGAGGGAGGGTTGTATATGCTGTGGCCTACAATCGACTTTCTTTTACTATGAATGTATGCAATCATAGATCTCGAATACACCACACTTGTTTCCGAAAAACAAAACATTAAACTTTTGGTAAAAACTGTTTGGGAAAAGCTTAAGTATGAAGTTTCATCCCGATCAATCAATCTATCTAGCTATACAGGGGTTGATTTTTATTGAAAAACAGTGTTTTTTACAAAAATCGTCATTTCCGGAAAGCTGATCTGAATCGGTATTGTTACAAATTTAATTTAGAATCTTTTAGTTTCTAGTCATTTTTCTCCTAAATGATATACTTTTTAAAATGTTTGCAAAAAACGAAAAAGCTCCTTTGGATAATGCCACTCCCAGTGTACCGATTTCGTCCCAAAACCACTGGATCTGCCAATTTGTGGAAAAAGCTTAAGTATGAAGTTTTATTCCGAATAGTCAATCCACCTGGACCTTGGAGACGCCAAATTTTGGTGAGCTAATATTTTTTGTAATTTAGAAAAAGATCTAAACAAATTTTTTGAAATTTAATTTACAATCGTTGTTTCGTAAATGCTATAAACTTTACAAAGTATTTGTAAAAATCGAGAAAGCTCTTTTGGAAGCTGCCACTTCCGGTTGATTGATTTCGACCAAAAATAACTGGGATCTCCCAATTTGTGGAAAGCTTAAGTATTAAGTTTCATCCCGTTGGATCAATTCATCTGGGCTATACATAGGCCCAATAGTAAAATAAATAGTCAATCAATTTTTTCAAAAATCGAAATTTCTGCCTAAATTTTGAAAAACTTATCTGGACCGGTTTTATTGCAAATTCAGTTTAGAATCGTTTGGTTCTTTGTCGCTTATCTCATAAATGATACATACTTTTCAAAATATTTTCAAAAATCTGGAAAGCTTCTATGGAAGCTGCCACTACCATTGGACCGATTTCGGCCAAAAATCACAGTCAATCCTTCAGGGCTGCACAACACCAACACCATTTAGTCTACACCACACACGCACACACAGATCCATACAGAAAGAAACTTAAAAACTATTTTTTCTTACACCGGCGTTATAGTAAATGGTAAATCTACAAAAATCTCCAGGTCAAAATTTGTCATGATTAATTTAATTTATTTTACTACACTTCTTTAGAAGAAAGTAAGAATGTACAATATAATTTTTAATTTGATTACTTCTGTCTAAAAATAAATGTGAGGCGAATTTAATTTCGATCGCTCTGTAACGGTTAAAGTGCGAAATCGGTAAATGTGTGGATTTTCCTTCGTGTGGAAATTCGGTTACATGATTAAAACGCGGTTGTCCTAGGTCTCTGACATATTTCCTACATACTGTAGCCCCTCTTTTACTCCTCATCAGGGGGCTAGTGGCTTGCAGAATGTAATTACCTCCCACTTATCTATGATGTGTATTAAAGCCGCTAGCCTCTACTTTTTCCGACGATTATGTACTAATTCCATACAAAATAGTTCGAAGAGTGAACCATTTCAGAACCATTTTTATTTTGCGATTTCGCTCTTTAACCGTAACATGTGGACTCTTAGATCTAAGCATTTTAGCAGTGGATGATGTTATATAACTGAAAATAAATGTCTTGAAAATACTTACAATGTACTGGGATAAATTTCACTCGTAAAACAACTTCCGTTCTCTTTTATCGCTTTAGTGCGGGCTCAGCATAACAATTACCGGCTAGGGTGTTTTAACAATATTTCAAGTTGACCGATTTTCAAAATACTTCATTCAGTGTGCTGTAAGTGGTTTTGGATTTAAGCACATATTTTTAGTAGTCAGAAAAAAAAATGTGTGCATGCATTATAGAGGCAATACGTAGCTTCTAATAAAGTTACGAAGGAGCTTGTTTTGCCGAAAAGGTGAATGTAGTTGTTATATAAACAACAAATTTGGATTAAATTCAAATTTTTTGCAAAATTACTAGCTTGAAGCAACAAACGCCTTGTTTATACAGAAACAAAATTGCGCTATATTGTGTTTAAACGACGTGTAAAACATGAAAACGAAAAATGAGAACATTCTTAATTGACATTTACAGAAAAGTTCAACGATTTTTCTCGTCGTACGTACCACCGTATATGTTAAATACATATACACACTATACTCGTAGTGTAGTAATAACCACCTCATTTCTATTTAATATTCCAGACTATAATTTCATTAACCTTTCTTGTGATATTAAAATATTTGTATATACAAAAAATTTCCACCGCATGACTTGGGAAAAATAAAAATTTCCAGCTCTTGGGGTGGCTTGAATGGAAGAGGTACGCGAGTACGTATACACAATTTTATTAATCCAAATTTCACGAAATGCCACAACTTTATATTAGCAAACTTGAAATTTTTTATATTGGAATTTAAATTATGTAAATGAGAGATGATAAGGGAGTTAATTGGCTTCAGTAAAATGTATTTTGAATTCGAAAAATTTCTTCCTAAACAAACAGAATAATAATATGTATAAGAAGTGGTCAGTAAACGAAAGTAATAATTCATTCGAAAACTTATTCATTTTCATATAATGGATATAATTACTTAATAAAAATTTAATTGAAAATTGCGAAAAGGAGATGGAACTTAAAAAAAATGTAATTTATTACAAAATTATTAATTACACAAAAATTTTAATACACAAAATCGTGTACCCCCACATCCTATAGTAACAACACCAAACCGCCTATACCACCCAATTTAAAAGATGTTTAATTAACACTAGAACAAAATTTTTGTTTGTTTTTCCGTACGGAAAAATATGTATAAGCACAGCTCTACATATTTTCTAAAAAAAAATATTTTTAATTATTTATAATCAACATAATTTAAAATTAATTTAAAATAAATATTCTACAGTGCCTATGTATATAAATATTATATACGATTATACATATATACATAATTTTGGTTAAAACAACAATTATATAAATTATTATATTTTATTTTTTATAAACATTTTACGTATATAAAAAAACAAATTAAATTTTTGAAACAAAGTTTTTTATGCATTTTCCTAGAATCAATTATAAATTTAATACGATCTCTGGTTGGATAGTAACGGGTTTTATGTGTGGCTATTCGATTTTTATCTGTAAACTACATATAGTAGCCAATTTAATGAGTTTTCTAGTTTCCGGGCAAATGTATCTAACTTCTTATGCTTGGGACTTGCTGAAAAAACTTTTATTGGCTTGGTATAAGTTAACCATTTTAGCAAAGTTGTGCTTTCGTGATTTAAAATCGTAAAGTTTTGAATAATTTCGAAGAAGAAATTTTTATGGTACAGATTTTTAGACTAAATTTAATTTTTATAATTGGTACTAATCTAAAAAAAATGTTTAACGCTGAATTTATTTTTTATTTGTTTTAAATTAGAACAAAAATAAGAATTTTCATAGTAAGGGAAAAAACGTAGACCTAATTTGAATTCTTGCTAATTTGACATAAATATTTTGACGAATTTCGAGCGTTTCAGGTAGGGAGGGGCATGATACTGCTTTAATATACGTCCAAAGCTGTCCTTACTTATCATAGTGATTGGTTCGTTTGCGCCGTAGTTGATATTGTATAGGTCTATTTGAAGTAACTCGCATTTTCTTAGATTCCTACTTTGTGCCTTAATTTTAATCAATTCTTGTAGATGCCAATAGGGACATTTTAGCAGTTCACGTCTGTTTAGGAGCGTCCAGATGTTGTCAGTTTTGCAACCAGTCAAATACGATGGCAACTCTTGTAAATTAATATGAGACGGCGAATCTTCGGGCGAATCACCGTACAATTTTTTTTTGCACATTTTCAATGTGTTGGATATGTACTTGGTAAAAGGAACGCCATACGTTGCCAGCATATTCCAGTTTTGATCTAACGGAAGCACTATATAGGATTTTAATTGTTTTGTTTTATTGAATTTTGTCTCTCGTTCACCTCAATGAAACCAATCATTGAATTTGTTCTAGCAACACACTGTTCTATGTGCTTGGTAAAACGCATATTTTCCACGCAAACTAATCTCTAAGTCTTTAATTTCGAATATTTTTTGCAACAGGTTTTGTGTAACCGGATTCGCTTCTCGATGGAATAATACGATTTTACACATATTAATGTTGAGCGTGAGAAGATTTTAGTCATGCCAAGTTGTTAGATTGTTGACATCTTCCTGCAGTTTATTAGTATCGTCGATAGTTTCCACTGTTCTGTAAATTTTTAAATCATCTGGGCCAATAAGTGTTCCTTGTGGTATACCTGAAGTAGCTTGAATTAACTTCGACCTGTAATTTCCAAGTTCAATATATTAAATTCGATCACTTAAATATGGTTCAAACCAAGCTACAAATTGATGGTGAAGTTAAATTAGATTAATCGCTCTAAAGTCTTGCTGCCTGATAGAATCGAATGCTTTGGAAAAATCTGTATAAACGACAGCAACTTGCTTACGCTTTTCAATTTCCTTGATCGTGTTACTGGTAAATTCTATGAGGTTTGTTGATAAAGTTTTTTTTGACATAAACCAATATTGATAATTTGACATATACCGAGGAATCATCGTCTATACAAGACACATCATTTATTGCTCCAGATTTGAAAAGTGGTCTCTTTATGTTGTTGTTTTTCACTTTGAATGACTGATTATATAGCAAGCCATCAGGTCTACACCCGTCTCCGAAGAGCACGACAGATATCGTCATTTGAAATATGGGGCGTAATTGCAGATATCATATCGTCGTTTTTAGGTTTTCATACTAATGAATGTCTTCATGCTTATAGGCTAATTGATAGAAATCGGCAACGATATTTGATATAGTTTGAAAGTTACAGGATCTTTTCAACGTCATATATGCAGGATAACTATTTCACGTTTTGTTTTAAAAAAAAAGTCCAGAAATGTTTCGGATCGTTCTTGTGTTTTTCAATAATACTATGCTGATGCAACTGTCGTATTTTGTCTCAAAATAACTTTCGAAATATTGGTTACTCATTGCAAATTTATTCTTGTATTATTCTATTATTGTATCTTTTGAATAGAACTGAAGAGTATCTTTATGAGCCTCATCTTTCCTATGCTTGAAATTAATGAGCTTGTTATCATACCAAAGTGGATATTTACAGGATTTAATAAGCGCTTATTAATTCGTTATCCCAGTTTATCTGCTGAAAGTAAAGCTTTAAAAAGCGTTCGGCTCTGTTAATTAATATCAAAACATTTAATTTTTTTCTGAGACAATCGCACTCAAGTAACCCTTTTAAACGTTAATTCTTGGTCCTCAAGAATGATCAAAATTTTACAGGAATCTGAACGTCTTGAATAATTGTTTCTTGTCTGATTTAGTAAAGATTAAGGACAGCGTTCCCAACATAATTGGAATATCAGTGTTGGATAGGCATTTGTTAAAACTTACGGATCTTTTGTTGACGATAGTAATATTAAATTGATAATATTTATTTATATTTTTTTTATCGCGCGTACCACATGCACAGAACATTATTGTGGATTTCAAGTGATTAAGGATTATAAGATGCTGCTAATTGCTAATAGATATGTGGGATATTTGATCGAATTTTGGTTTTAGGTTTTATACAGGGGTCCCTAAAGTAGTTGGCACGAATGGTGCCGTTGGATTCCTTGATCAAAACGAAGATGGGGTTTCTTGTATCAGACTGCACGTTATAGCTCCCCTACATTACCTTGTATCGTATTAAAGAAATTTCAATATTTTGAGAAATACTCATTTTTATTTTCAAATATTCATTTCAATAAAAAGCTGATAACATTATCTTTTAAATAAGGTATAATAATTATGACTCTTTAGTAAAAAGTATTTCAAATTTATACAAAACTTTGAGAATCATATTTTTTTTAAGAAACTGTTTTGTTTCTGTACCATTAAACTCTTAACAATTACTCTACGTCAGTAAATATTTTTTGATGGAAACACAGTTCAGACTATAAGCCTTCAGAAAAGCTAACTATTTGTCATATTTGCTATGTTATGCTAAAAAAAATTTGTATTTTCTATATTAGACACAAGTATGTTGGTACAAATATGAACTTGAATTACCAACATACTTGTGTCTAATAAAGAAAATACAAAATTTTTACTATATGAACCCAGACTTCTTACAAGGTAATTATACGTGATTACCTGCTGTAACTTTTCTGTAACCTACCTATGACCTACTAATTACTGATTGAGACTCTTGCTTAAAACGAAAATGTTCTGTTATACTAATATTTAGAGGAAATGAAGATGTTATACAAGCACTACGGAAAACAAATGTACATTTTCCGAGGTGCAAGGTTCATGGCAGGCATTTCATATTTTCAACGTAATTGTGTTTATTTTGGTAAAATTTCTTGACTAACAATAAGGAAAACAAATAAATAGATCGAGTTTTGCCGGTATCTTATACAACATACCTCCTCATTTGAGAGAAGTGGATTTTGGAAGATTTTTCTTTATGGAATATGGTTTAGTATATTAGAATATGCTTCATTTAAATGTTGTTATAGATTGTTTGGATGTCTTCCAAATTTTTAGTTATATTTTAACGTAGATTACTTATATCACATATTTCATTGCCTGAAAAGTTGTCGGTCTAACACATAGATAATGCCACAAATTTAAAACCCAAATGATTTTTAAATTCTACCAACCTTCAATCGAATGTTTCAAAATTGTATTACATTTCGACCATTAGTTTATAAGTTAGAGTTGTTTTAGTGACGCTACTTTTGTTAATTTCAAAACAATGAAAAAAAAGAATTTCGTGTGTTGATTAAACATTGTTTTTGATGGGAAAAAATACCGTTCAAGCAAAGCAGTGGCTTGATAAATGTTATCCGGACTCTGCACCTGGAAAATCAACCATCATTGACTGGTATGCTGAATTTAAACGTGGTCGTACAACCACCGATGATATACCTCGCTCTGGATGCCCAAATGAGGCTGTGACTCCAGATAACATTAAGAAAAAATCCACGAAATTGTTTTGACCGTAAAGTGAAATTGCGTGAGATATCTGACATTGTAATATCAATGGAACGTGTGGGTCATATTTCGCGCGAACATTTGCCCATGAAAAAATTGCTCTTGCACCAAGACAATCAATGCACCATGTCACAAGTCGATCGTAACAATGGCAAAATTGCACATTGAATTGCTTCCGCACCCACCGTATTCGTCAGATTTGGCTCCCAGCGATTAATACTTGTTTACAGACTTCAAAAAAAATCTCCGGGGAAAGGGACCGGGATAGTCCGGGAACTTTTCACGCGATGTGTTACATATAATTATTTTAATATCTAAAAGGTATTTTTTTAGAGGTTCGCAATTCAAATTAAAATAGAACAACGGCAGCAACGTGGCACAATCTGGAGGTTCATTTTTCGATCACTCTTTGCGGCCGTATCTCGCTAACAACTCGCCACTCGCCGAATGTTGTGTTCCAAGTGTTCAATCGTCTCTGGTTTATCGGCGTAGACAAGTGACTTAACATATCTCCAAAGAAAATAATCTAATCGAGTTAGATCACTCGATCTTGGTGGCCATTTCACAGGACCATTATGTGAAATAAGGCATCGTCCTGTCGGAACAACATATCAGCAATATTAATGCCAGCCAATTGGAGTACAAAAAGTTAGAAATCATGTCTTTATATCAGTTACATACCACTACCACCTGTACACATATTACGATTTTAATTTTTTTTAATGCGATGTCGAATAAATGTTTTTTTCGCAGAAACACAGAATTTGCAATTATTTTAAAACTAAAATTAAATAATTAAATACATTTCATTTTATTTAAAGCATATTTGCATTTAAAAAATTTAAATTACAAATGGAAATGTTATCTAAAAATGTCATAAACAAAAAATTTAATTGGCGCGCATTCACACTAACTCAAACACATACCACTACTATATACTTGCGGTTATATTTTCGTCAAGTTTCGGATTTTGAACAAAATCGACCCCCTGGTCTCATATATCAAATTTGTGATTCGACGTATTTTGCACCATGTGCTAAATTAAATAGCTCATCTCACTACTTATATTTTGGAGGCGGACTTATCTGGAAGTCACAAATAAGTAAAACCTGTCTACTAGAGTGCGATCAGTTTCAATTAAAAATCTGTCAGTGCACATCACAAGATAAAATAAAATACTTTTGTATCAGGAATTAGGCACTATAACGCGACCTAACTGCTTACACAACATTAAAACTTTCTTCGGTGGATCCTTAATGAAATGTATATAAGCAAAAATTAAAGTGCTACGAAACTGAACTAAACATTCGAGTCAAACATTTGTTATACATATTTCCATTTTAAGATTTAACAGCTCCAGTGTTATTTAGATTTTAACATTACATAAAATCATAATTCCACAAGTAGCAACTTCTTGAGCAAAGCAACACTCAAAATACAGGAAGCAGAAAATTTTTGATTGACTGTATGTCATATATTATATATAGAAATATATATATTGTGCAGTCTTGAGAAGTGCTGCAAGAAAAATATTCAGATACACACCATCGCATGTTGTGCAGCGTCGACAATATTATTTCATTTTGGTGTACGGTCGATTTCCAGAAAAGAAAATATAATCGAAATGCTCAGAACATCGAATAATCGATATTCTGTCGAAATATAACAAAACGATATTGTGTTGTTGGAAAATATTATAATTATTAAATATTTATGAGTTCGGTGAAATATTTCAAGATGGGTATTCATCGTCAGCTTAATTATCGAAATTATTCCAATTTTTGTTTTTGTATAATTTCAAATCACCAGAAATGCCACCTGGGTACAAAGCAATACATCCAGTACACCACTAATCATTCATGAAAATTGATATGGAAAAAGGAAAATGTATATACATAATTTTTTTCAGAAAAATTGCGAACGTTAATTCAATGGTTTTGATGAATTACTCTACTTTCATTCCATAACGTTGGTTTATATTCAGCTATATGCGGATGGATGAATGCTCATATGTAGCAATTTTTTTATTTGCTGTGCGCGCCAGGGAATTTCAAGTGTTTTTGTTTATTATAATATATCGAGACACTTGACTACACTTTTGTGTGTTTCATTTATATTTTTGAGTTTGCAGGTTCAAGTGTGAAATGTATATGAAAACAAACAATTTTTCAAGTACTAGTGGAAAACTAAATTCGATTTTTCTAATTTTTCTTGGATTAATACAAGCGGAAAAAATATCGGGAAATTTTTTATCCGGTCTTAAAATTGCGATACATTTCAGCAAATCATCCATCCGCATATATATAAGTACTCGTCTCCTATAAAATCCAGCGCCATATCATGTGATGTAATTAAGCAAATTTTCTCGTCGTATACGAGATTATGGTGTTTCTGTTTTCGCGTGGGTAACTCGCTATGTTATATATGTTTTTGCTACATATATGAACATATTATGTACACAATCACTATTTACATACATATTCTAAACATAAATATAATATACTGAGTGTGCATATGTATATCCCTATGTACTGTGCGATGATATACTGCTCTGCTCTTGAAGAATGTTTATTTGGAAGAATAATGATGGAAGCAAATTAATAGAGACAGTGTTTCTGTGTTATCTCTGGTTGCCTCAGTTTACACAAAACGTTCATTCGATGTAATCCAATAAGTGCCTTTCGTATTATCAAAATATTAAGATATTATTATTATTATGATATACATTTGTATTTCTGCTGCTGCTGTTGTGTACGAGATATGGTGTTTGTTTATCATCAACGTAACTACTTTTATGTCGACTAAGTAGGTAATTTATCTTTTGGAATTTGCACACATTATATATGCATGGTTGGCTTATAATAATGATTTTTTGGTGTCGCCTTGATGTGTGTTGGTTTCTTTTCAGTACAGAAGTTCCAACTCTATTATGATTGGTACAAAATGCTGCATGCAGCGAAATTAAAAAACATTAATTTTAATTTGGAATGAAACGGTTAAATTCTGCAATTACGTAGAACACGGTAATCTAGATACAATCAGACGTTTTTTCTTTTTATTTAATTAACAATAGTCTGAAGTTTAATTCCTTAAGTTAGTCGCTCAATACTTTAATTCGTTCTTTCACGATATAGAGGGAGAAGCACTAATACAGAGAAACTCTTTAAATTAATATGGAAACTGCAGGATCGTCGCCTTATCTCATCTTATTTGGCCGTGCCAAAAAAATCGGTTTTGATTGTGATCCCGGGACCCTAATCAAATTGAATAGTACGTAAATATGTTATGATCTTTTTTTGGAGGGGAAAGAATGTGGGAAATTCCTCATGTGAGTTATACCGGCCTCTTACCTACTAACAATCTTCCGTTCCTCACAGCTCCGGAATCGCAAAATTTGCATTACCTCAGCCGAGAGATATTCATTTTTTACTTGATCTGTTTAGTTTGAGTTACTCATCTGTTCTCCCATCTTCTGGATTATTATCATCATAATCATTTTGCTGATGTTATTCCACATCTGCTCTTCAGTTAACATCTTTGAAATGATGTTTCTTCATGTTAGCTGCTCCACACTATCCACACATGCTTGCCTTACAGGCAACCGTGGTGTACAGTGTAGTATGCTGTGTCTCTTCTTTTCAATAATCACAATTAGACGTCTCATTGATATGCATCCTAAATAAACAGCTGTTGGAACAGCCGTCACCGGATATCTAAAAGTAAGGTTCAAAATGAAATCTTTCGAGATCATGAATAATTTTTTAAATACCTGAATTTTAAGAGTAAATGCATTCTCTGACAATTCTAACGATCCCAAAAGTCATTGTAAATTTATTTGTATGTTTTTGCATCTACTTGATACTTGCAACAACATTATAGTCGTCGAGAAATGTTTGCGGTCTTTTCAATTTGTACCGATATAATCTATTTACTAATCTAATTGACTACGTATTGACTGTTAGATGAACTTACCACTAGATGAACTTATCATTTTAATATCTTATTCCAAAAAGGTTTGCTTTGATCGAATAGTACGTTTCTCTACCTTTATTACGTATGTCCGATTCCCCTCCTCAAAATCATTTTATAAGTATTCTCAAATTCTTATTGCTAACACTCCAATTAGGCAATCAATTAATGTTTCTCTGTATTAGATTAACCTAAAATTATCCTACTTATTTGGTAGGTAACACCAACGTCACTCAGCTAATTGTATTCAAATTATTCATTCTCGGCAGCCGTATATACGGGGAAAAAAGTCAACCCATATCAAGCAGTCACCACTCAAAAAAGGATCTAAATTCAACATTTTTATATTATTCAGTTAATGTCGAGAGTAATTCTATAAACAATTAGTCTAATTGTACCAATTTATTTCTTTTCAGGTAAGCTTTATGCCATATCACAACAAAGCTGACATTTTGTGTATTAGTTTGGATATACAAATTGTGTGTAGACACACAAAGTAAAGTAAGTAAGTAGATTTTTAGGGCTATCAATGAACAACAAAAATGTTTGGTTCCGCTCCTTTTTTTTATTACACTATTTTTTATGTATATAAAACACATTCCACACAAATTAAAATATTTGTGTATTCACAACAACAGGAAAATGGTGGAAGTCGTAAAACAACATTTATAAACAAATCATAAAATACCTGTTGAATTGACTTGGGAATGTTTAATAGAGAGCGGGCGCAGATAATCGTTTTAAAAATACGATTTTAAAATATTGTTTTATGCTTGACGTACTCAAAAAGCAATTACATCACTCTCACTACAATAGTTTTATGTTTATATTTAAATTATTTCAATGTGCTGTTTGCTAGTAAACCACAAATTACTTAGAAAGTATAAAAAATGTGCAACACACCAAATACTTCCACGGTTTTGATTTTATTTAGTGGTTACGTGTGGCACGCGAGATACGGTTGTATACATGATTTTAAGGTTTTGTCGTACACGACCAATTATAAATTGCTTCTTGTTTTATATGATTCTTTAGGTTAGTGTAAAGCAATAACGAATAGATTCCACATTTACAATCGTGATTGCTCATATTCATAAATTGGATAGCATAAATATTTGCGTTCCCTTTATTTTGTTGTTCATTAATTTGTATTAACTTATTATCAAAAAATAGACAAAACTCACAATTGGAAATTATACTTCAAAGTAAATTTTTTCCATCTATAGATATAAATATGTCCCGCAAATAATACTTAACTCAAAACGAAAATAAACACTACATAAAAGTTTTAATGCTATTAGTTTCTCTTATAACTTTGCAAAATTTACTGTATGCAAAAGTAAATAAAGTTGGTGGCATGTGGCAAAAGACGGAGCTCACATTCCGAATTATATAGTATGACTGACTAGAAAATCTGCCAAATCTAGACAGCGAAGTAATTTACCTAATTAATGGAACTACTTTGCAGTAGCTACTTAAAATTTTACATTTACAAAGTCTACAAAATGTTAGAACTAATTGGTTAATCTCTTCGTTAACTGAAATGTGTGGAAGTTCCCGATGTGGCCCCAATTAAAAAACCGAACCGACCAAATAATTGTGTAAAGGATTATTTATCAGGTGATCTAGGGTTGGCCTATTTCGATAATTATTAATATTATTTGTTTAATAGATAGATTACACAATCACCTAATCTAACTACAAAGTAAATTACGGCAACAAATCAGATTCTATTATCAAATAATAAAATTATGGTCTTTATGTTTCCACCTCATTTTCATTTTCGTTAAATCGGTTTGATTTTTGTACAATAGAAGCTCTCATGAAAACTGATCAGCACCTTAGTTGTGGATTCTATTTATAATATTGAGACGATTTTATTCATTTCATTAAATTCATTCATTAAAGAGGTTCTATTCATTTTAGAAATAGAATTCTGCTATTAAGCTCCTAAGTTTCACAAATCGAGTGTAATCTTCCATTCAGTTTATTTATCACAATTCATGAGAGCATTAAATAAGGAACTTGTCAAACTGCTTGTTGAACTTAACTTTTGCGGCTACAAAATTCAAGGTAAAGTGGTGGATTCTGTGAATTAAGGGCTTCTGTTCATTTTATAATAAAAGCCACAATTAAGCCTCTAAGTTTCACAAATTCAATTTATTCATCCATTCCGTTTATTATCCTCAATTTAAAAATTTTCAATATGAAACTAGTTAGACTGCGTCGAAAACTTAAACTTTTACATCTATAAGGTCTACATAATCTTAACGATGCATTAGTTAATCTCTTTGATATTTACTGATATTTACGTTGGAGTACTAAGTACGGTACACTTCCTAAAATAGAACCCACAACTATTTTATTATTAGACTTCACAACTACATTAGTTTAGTTTATTTAAAGCTAGATTTGTGGTTTTATTATCAAAATTGGCTGAAGCTAGGTATTATTAGTGTTTCAAAATCAAACCGATCTACGCAAATTAATAGTGAGAAATAAGGTGAAAGTTTTATTATTTGATAATTGAATTAGATTAGCTTATATAGCCAGCATATGTTGGTAATTACATATATTAGGTTCCACAGTACAACTTAACAAAAAATATTTTCATCGAAATATATAAGCTCATCCTATAAACATTTGAAAAATGAATGGTTTTTAATTCAATTAGAAAACAACCCCCACATAATACTTTAGTTTCGAATAATAATGATTGGATTTTGTCTCAAATAATTTTGAAAAGCCACAGTTCTAACCACACAGTTAATAATAAGATAATTCGTTAGTGGTGTTTTAACAAAGTTTCTGAAAATAGGTCCCACAATCGTAAAATAAAATTAATATTTTGGTTGATAAGTTTACTTCGAAAATTATTGTTAGAACTCCTTAGGCCCTACAAAATTATTTCATTTCTGTAATTTAATAATCTAGTATTCTATATTGTATCATTCCCAGACGACTGTCAGAATAGTGCTACTGGCTAATAATAATAACATTTCAATCATTTTAAAACGAAGACAAATGGCGATTTACGAATCTAAATTGTCCGCCACAAAATTGCGATTCATATTCTCAGTTTATGATTTATACAATAAATTCTTCATAAAAGGCACAGGAGAACACAGTCTCAGGACAAAATTATATGTTTAACCGAGAAGAGACAAATAGGTTCTACCGTTACTGTTTCGTTCCTAATTTCAAAATAAAATACTCAAAAAATTAAAACAAAATTGTGCGATCGTACATGCATTACGAAAACGGATTATTTACACTTGGAAATTGATATGTAAAATAGATCACAAATCAATCAAATAGTCCTTGAAATATAGTTGCTTTTAATTAAACAAGAAGTTGCATAAAATTAAAGTTGCTCTTTAAGTTTGAACACAAAATTAAATAATATTGTGATAAATTAGCATAAAGCCAAACAATTAAACACATTTCTATTATTTTCATGGGCTATCTTTTTCTGTGCTTCATTCTATGGGATTGTCATGTGAAAGCAGTAGTTTTCCGGATTTTAACCTAATAAAATTATCACGCCACACTTGGTTTAGGAACTGTTTTCTTTCAATCAAATTGGATGTTTTACCAACAGAATTCCATCCGACACATCCGAAACGCCTTGTGAAATCGTTTGTCTAACATACAAACGGAGTCTTATAAAGTCTGTCTTAGCTTAGGTCTATTTAAATTGACAATTTTCTAACATTTATATTAGATTCCCATTTTCATCAAATAATCGGAGTGCCGTCCCAGCCTCGATTGAGAAACGGCTTAGTTCTATTATGGAACGAGACGCGCTAAGGCAGCCGATTCGAAGGACTCTTAAACGAATTTCCCGCATTACAGTCGCTTCCTGATATTCCAAAAATATCTCTCTTTTTAAAAAAATAGGGACCCCGGCGTCCCATTTGAGAATCCCCTAACCAAATTTTCCAAATTTAGTACTCATCTCGTCCAATCCCCTAAATGGATTTTCCCTAAATTAGGGCTGATCGCAGTTGGTTTGTGGTATTCGAATTTCGGAAACCTTTGGACCAAAAATACAATTTTATGATGTTTTAATCTAGTACATCGATAAAATACTGATACATTAATTAGATAACGAATAATAAAAATAAAAATTGTGATTCAAAATAACCAACATTTTAGAAAAAGGCGATTAACTCAACCATATGTAAATGTAACAATATGTGTAGGTATATAACAACAACAACTCACCGGACAAGTGGTGCAGTAGTTAAAGCTTCGACACTTGGATCGAGAGGTACTGGGTTCGAATCCCACAACTAAGACCCTATGTTGGAGTGCAGACTTCAGCGCTGATCCACCTTCCTTGTCAGTGTACAGGTTGACATGGAGCTCACAATGTGTAGGTATTAATTGACCTTCAAAGGACATTAAATCTACTGGATAAACAAATTTTCTCGAAATAAGGATAAATAATAATAGATTCCAGCTGCTCGAAAACCCGTTTTCAGATATTTTCATTAAACTCCTTTGTGTTGAGGAAAAAAATTAAGTTTGTGCTATGGAAAATAATTTGAAAAAGGACCTCGGGCCCCACCGGCAGACCCCCTAAACGAATTTTCCCAAAATCATGATTCATCGCAATCGATTCCTGATACTTTAAAACCCCCTTTCAGCAATTTTCATAATATTACTTTGAGCTGAGAAAATAAAAACAGAAAAAGGAACCTGGAACCACATCGGAGGACAACAGAAACGAATTTTCCGAAACCTCTCCTTCTTTCCAATTTTTATTAAAAAAATCGAACCACCGGAGAGGAGGACCTCGTAAACAAATTTTCTCGAAAACAGGACCCATCGAAATCGATTCCTGGTACTCGCAATCCCTCTTTCAGGAATTTCCATCAAAGTCGTTTGTGCTCCTCACAACCCCACCGACTCTTTAAACGAATTTTCCTATTTTTGTGATGAACTGGCTTTGCTTATTCTGAATTGAGTTGTCATTGAATCAATGACATTATCGTTCAAAATTTAAAATAGGCTTAGTCCATAGAAGATGCTGAATAAAAATAAGAACAAAAGGTAAATAGATTCCTCAACAAGATATCATATTTAATTTTCGATTATACTAAATGAGCTTACCAAATCTCGTTTTTTAATAATGATAGTTCCTCTACTTAAATTGTAAAGTCGCTTCCCCACCAAGGGATTTAATAGATTTATTTATGCTTACTCCCTTAAATTTGTTCAACTAATTATATTTAAATATATTTTTCTTTATCTTAATGTGGAACTTATGTTGATCAGGTAAAAATAACATTTGACAACCACTATAAGGCGTGTACAGTTGTACGCATAATATATAATATAAACCTCCCAATCTCGTTTGAATAATATTGGTTGATTTATTGCTCGTTCATACATACATACCAATTCCATAGAAAGGACTTACATAATACGTATGCGGTGGATATACCAGGAGAAAATCATGCTTCACCCATATGTTAATCTCTTTATAAAAATAAAAACACATTTCAGCTTTTATTTTTGTGGAGCAGGGGTGAAAAACAAAATTTTTCCGCTCTTTCAATATGTCTACATACATAAGAAAAACCCAACTACTTCCGTCAAAAACAATCAAATATAACCCACATCTGGTGCTCCTCGCATCCGTATGCTACACAAGGAATTTTCCATAAAATTTTTGCTTAGCTGATATATTTCCGCTGTGCCTTCTGACATATTGCTGTCATGTTTTGATTATGAAACGGGAAAGGAAAAAACATAAATATTGTATTTGCTAAAAATTTGGTTATGAAATATACACACACACACACACGCAGGTACGAGGGGAAGTGTTTGGAAAAATATAAAAAATGTGCTCATGGAGCTTTGTGTACAACTTTGTTTTGTATGTTTTTTGATGTTATAGCAAGGATAAAAACAACACCAACAACAACTATAAATGGGAAAATGATAAATGGTAACCCTAATTAAACGGATGAATATTCAGATTTTCCTTTTTTCTTTTGTTTTTCCGAATGCGGATTTTTTATAAACTTGATTCATTTATAAAATAACAAGAATGAGAGTAGAAATGTAGATACGAAACCAAACCATACAAAATAGGAGATCATCTCTCATTTTACTACAAACCGCATACCAGACAAAGAATAAAATATTTTGCTGATTTTTCCAAATAGATTTGGAGAGATTTTCTATTTTGTATATTTATTATACACCGAGTATTTTTTGTTTCAAATGAGTCTTCGTTGGTTGTCTAGACAATTTAATTACGATCAGATTTCTATGTATACAGCCGACCGAATGCTGAACAACTTTGTGTTTTAAAAAATAAAATATTACGCTTGAATTTTCATTCATTTTTTTCATCCTTATACATTTTCCATTCTAATGAATTTCAAATTTATTTAATGTACAACACAGAATATGCGAATATGAAAAATGAAAATCTATTAACTTTGATCCAAATATGTTGTGTACAACACACGAGTATATGATTTGTGGGTTAACCTTCACCGTTCATTTTCCTACCAGGTAAATCTAAAAACATGCAAAAGCAGCAATATAAAATTCCTATCCAGGGAATATCTATCGTTCTGTAATTTAACATTGTTACACAATTAATTAAATTACGGTGGATAGATGGAAAACTTTTCATTTTCATTGTCATATTATAAAAATAGAGAGTTACAAAAAAAATTATGTTGCATGTTTCACTTTTGAACGAAACTTTTAAAAGTTTATTTTGATATATATTTTTTTTTTTTGGCGGATAAGTGTTGAAAGTTTTGCTTTGTTTCGTTCTTTATTTGTTTTATTACGGGAAACTTAAATTCGTTTTGAGTAACATCAAATTTGTAGTTATGGAGTGGGACAAAAGTCATTAACGTAATGAATAGAGGGATTTATGGAAAATTAATTGGTCGTCGGTAATCCTGGTTGGTAAAAAAATAAAATAAAAGAGTGACAATATTACTTTTTGAATGGATTAGTTGGTACGTATTTCGTGCTTAACGACGATTACGAGTGCTGTTTTGTGTTCACAAATTGAGAAATTAAAAGTAGGATCTGTTTCAATGTGTTTATTTATTTACCTCGCTTATAAGAAATGTTTGAGTGGCATCTATTCAAAAGGAGCTTATTAATTCAAATCGCTGTTGTTGAACGTTTTAAACTGAACGACTACTAAGCTGGTGTATTTGTGGAATCTGTTTTGATTTTATTAGTACTGTTTGCTACGGAATCTCTTTGAAATGCTTTATACATTTAAGTATAGGGATATCATTTGTGGAACATATTCTGGCAATATCTCAAAGTGAAACTTATTGAAAAATAAATTTAGATCGCCCCATGCATTTTTCTAATGATTGTAAATCATATTATCTAATTTAAATATGTGAGTATGACGAATGTGAATAGTTTGCAACTCAATGCAACAATTACGTGACCGTGGACCTACATTTAAATCTTTGCCAGAGTCCAAGTAAAATTTAAGAAAAATAAACTGCTTAAAGTATGACAACACAGTGGACGAACATGTTTTCATTGGAGATCTTTATCTCTTTCCTAGAGTCTGAAAAATTATTTCTAATGGTAAGCTGCAAATTACAACAATATGAGTCCATTTCTGTTTAACTAAAGTTCTGTCCAAATGAGACGCAGGAAAATAAAAAATAATTTTGCAAAGACGCCATGTTTCTTTTTTGTCACTTCATGTCATTTTGTTAGTTGAATGTTTTCCATTTATCGCAAGACTTATGGAGTCGTATTCGGTTGAAGGTGTGAGAATGAGGACGGAAACGCAGTTATCAATTCTACGCGATACCATGCAATGATAACGGACTATTTTTTGCCCCAGCTTGATGGAAACGACTTGAGTGTTGTTTATTTTCAACAAGACGATTCAACTTGCTATACTACGCGTGAGAATATCGACGACCTTTGCACTTCGAAATTGCTTAATTTCGGGTCGCGGAAATATGAATTGGTTTGCAAGATCATGCGGTTTAACGCCATTAGATTACTTTTTATTGGGATTTTTGAAAAGTAAAGTGATAGTCCAGCCACCATCCAAAACCTAAAAAACAATCTCATTGCTGAGATAAATGCCATAGAAATTGATCATCGGATCAACGTCTGTAAATTCAGCCGTGGTGAATATTTTGGTGATATAATTTTTCATACATAAATGGCATCAATAAACCTTCAAGTGGTTTAAATTCAAAGTACCCAAATTGATTCAAAAATAAATATTTGTAGTTTTAGTTTGCGTTTATTATCCTGCGACTCAATATGCGCTTTATTTATAGGAACTTCTGAGCTTGAAATCCCCAATAAAGCCTGTTGTTGAGGATTTCAAGGTCAGAAGTTCGTATAAATAGTTAAACAGAAATGGACTCATATTGTTGTAATTTGCAGCTTACCACTAGAGATAATTTTTCATACGAAACATGTCAGTAAACTCGTCCAAAGGCAATCTTACCTCTAAACATGGATTTTAAAATTCGAGGGTGACGGGCACAGTCGCAATGTCGCCTAAGATGACATTCGTAAATCTAAAAGAGTCTTACTAATTTTATGAGAAATCAAAATGCATCTAACCATCAGCAACAAGCAAATTAAGGTAAGTTTCGGAGGTGCATTGACTGTTTGGCAGCATTCTTGTAGAATTTCATTGTATCAATTCATTCATATTTTGTTTTTATAAAATCATTGGTTCGTTGTGATTTTGCAATTTATTACGTTCAGTGCAACATATAATTTACATCGATCTGCGGGCCTTAATATTGGACACATTGTTGGCAATTTTCTAAATATTGATGTGTGGAACCTATTTAGATCCAGTGCAATGTAAAAAAATTACAATGAAAAGCTTCTCTTCAACAATAAACCTGTTCGAAATGAAACCGTTTTAAAGAAGATACACTAAGCAAAACCAAATATCGCAACCTTAACGTAACACCCAATGATCTTTAATTCTCGCCTCATAGTTAGTTTGTATCTTCATATGATGTTTATAACTTGTGCCTTACCAATCTATCTTTACAATATATGTTAGGTTGTCGATTAAAGTGGACTATTATATATAAGTTTACATTATGAGATCTATGCGTCGTTCCATTATTGCCTGGCGTTAATCATTCAGTGTAGCCTCATTATAATTTAGGCAATTTCTTTTATAAAAGTAGATTGTCGAATAAAAAGATTGTATTGTAGAATAAAAATATACAACATAAATTTACTACAATACGCGAACCTCACTGTACTCACCTACCACACAATCGTAAATATTGTTGCAGCGGCAACTTGAAAAACGATAAAAAGTTCCTCTTGGACATTGATGCTGTTTAAAATGGGATCCGCTTATATCAAATTTTATTTGTGGGATCTATTTTATAAAAAAAATCTAAATAAGATTTCTTAAACAAGAATTAACGTGTTACTGGTTATCGTTTATCGTCTTTAAACAAATGTGTTTGCCTTAAACTAACAGTTGAGTGATCCAATGGTCTTGAAATGTCAGCTCACAGTCCGTTTGTAACTCCATTTAACGTTTACAACTTGTGCCTTATTTGATCTGGCTTTACAATTAATTTAAGTTTGTTGATTAAAATAGTATATTCTCTATATATTTTACACTGTGGGCCTCTGTGTGCTTTTGCCTTATGTTCATTGTCAACTATTTTGCTAGAAGCGTCTCATAATTTAGCCAATTTTTCTATCTATTTATAAAATCTTCACCTTTTCTCACAGAATCAATGTGGAAATTTTACCAAATCATAACAGAACTACGATTTATCTACTATGAGATTTTGTTTGGTTTTAGAGTCGTAAAATCGCTCTGTAATAATTATTTTTCGAGAATTCGTGGAATACCAGTAAAAGACTCGATGAGATCTTCATATTTATAATAGCATTTTTCGATTTACATTGTGGGATTTATGCACTCTCTCTCTATGTTTTTGTGTACCAGTTATAAAAATCAAATCACTTAGATGGGGCCTAGTAATTTAAGGTTACGTCGCAGTTGAGTAAACATTACACAATTGGCTAAATTTCTAATAATTCCCTGAAAATTGTTGTGTGGAACCTATTCAGCTCCAGTAAACCATAAAAACATTTTTAGTTACATTTCAAAATTGTGTAAATTACAATAAAATTTACAATGAAATACAATAATCAGCACCTCTTGTTCGTTATTTAGGAGATTGAAGAACAAAATTTAATTTTTATTTATGTTTTTTCATTTTTTTTTTTTTGTTTCGTATAGCATAAAATTAATTAACAAAATATGCGAAAAATTAATTAAACATAAATTTGAAATAAAAGAATGTTGATGTTAAGGTAAATAGGATTAAAAAATATCCTGCAGCCAAATACAGCAGTATGTGATACGTATAAAGCAAGTCATATACGAGATGTAGTAAATTGTATTTATGCCTTTCAGAATATCACATAACACGCGTGACTTGGGTTGATGACCAGAACAAAAATTAAAATTGACAGCATTCCTGATTTGGGTTAATTAGTTTGACAAGCTGTTTTATTATTTTTTGTTGTTTTGGTTTTGATTCCGTTATAACCCACAACATGTTTAAAGGATATATAGTTAAACAAAAAATATTAAGACGGGCGTTTGTGGTTTCCCGTATAGCATCGCATCTATAAGTGTTTGTGATAAGGGAATATACCAACGAAAGTTTGTATGTGGTTTAGGCTATACATAATTTGTTTGGCTCTGGCAAAGCTGTGTAATAAGTTTAATTAAAATTTGTTTGCTTACGGTGTGTGATTTCCGCATGGGAAATTCGTGTATAGTGTTCGCGCGGAATAATGTTCCCGCGATTATTTTTTTTTTCGTTACATTTAGGATGAAAATTTTTATTGTGTTTTAGGAAGGTAAATAGGCGTCGTAATACAACGACACAAATTTCATAATATTTAAATAATAAAATTTGTATTAAAAAATTTCCACGAACCGTAAATATACACACACCAATTCAAACAATTGATTTATATACATTTGTGTGCGTTAGGTGTACTTGTATTTGTATCTTCTGAGATGGATGTGAACAAGAAATGTGATTAATCTGAAAAGAATTTTGTTTATAATAAAAAGAACAAAAAATTTCCGAGAATTTTTTTATTTTATATGTATTTGATGCTGTATATGTATAGGGAATAGAACACGCGCTACGGGGATACGTACCTACACTCGAAAAAAATGTTTAGGGGGATAATTCGAAAACACATTATTTACGCAATTCAGTTGTGCGCGCCCCACAAATTACGTGGGGTATGAGAATTATTAAAATCGCAGGATATTAATACAGAGAATAACACTGCTTTCCCAGTGTCCTCGTGTAAGTAAGTGGTGAGGAGACCGTGACTTAAATATACATCGCGATAATAATAATAATTTACGACCGAGTTTATTTGCATTTTTGAAGAATTTTATTCATATATAAATTACAGTCATTGTAATGTAAACTGTAAATATTTTTTTTACATTTTTACGGGATTGCCAAGGGAAACAGCGCGATGAATTTATTACGAGTTGGCAATCAATGATTTACCATTATTATTGATGCGTGAGGATATGGATTGGATTTTTTTTTTGGTACTTCTATAAATAATATTTTAATGAGGGTTTATTATTTGTTTGTTGAATGGGTGTGTAATCAACGTTTTATAGAAATGTAGATTAGGTTATTTAAATCCCAATCTACATGCAGACTAAAATTATTTGTAATTATTGAGCTAATTGTATTTGAGTACTTATTACTTTCTGTTATTTAAGAAGGAATTTCATGGAATGTTCGAATGAAAACAAAACGCTCGATGTGATGTAAAATTGCAGGGAAAACAGTTGCAAATGTACGATGTATTTTGTTAAGTTGTAAATAGACGATTTGTAAAACATAAAAGCATGACTTGAATAGATCTTTGTTAAATACAAGAACCAGTAAATACTTCCCAATATCAGGAATTTAACCAATTGAAAAAATATATATCCCGATAGAGATGTAGTTTGAGAGCTACTTAAGAGAGTTGTTTAAGCATCATTGTTTTATGCCTGGATGCGAGTCTTTCTAAGTTCGATGTCTTTAGTTTGTTGTTGAAAAACATCTGAAAAAATCCCGAATTTTTGAATGTCTTAAGGGGTAACTTAAAACTATGAGAAACTTCTGTAGCTAACCAACGTCTTGACAACAAACATGCCGCAAAATCTTATATAAGCCAAACAACATTTTCATATTCAACACGAACTCCTATCTTCATGACATTATTGTTGAAACCACTAAAACGGAGTAGTTGTTTAATTTGCTATTGCCTCCTGCTTCATAACCCACCTCAATATGTTTACAAGAATTTATACGCGAAACAATTTTAACGCTAATTTTGACAACATCCCAGAAAACTTAACAGAAGTGCTCCCTTTACTTGCAGACTCTGAAGATGAGTTGTTTAAAGTAGTTCATATTGACTTTGATAGTTCAGTGGTCAGCACTCCAGACATTGGTATGGTAAAATAAATAAATGAAACTTAATGAAAATTAATTATTAACTGCTATGGACTAGCAGAGTCAGAATTAATTTGAACAGGCAACAAGACTTAGTGTTCTCATCTGATGTTATTAGCACTGTGCTATGGAAGCAAACTAAATATTTCTCTCTGTCGACTGCTTCCACTCACCTATGGTTAAAACAATTGTCTGAAGTATGAAGGTGCCAACTCTGATTGTGAGATTTTACGACGCTTAAATTTCGTTCAATTTTACTGCTTTTTTATCCAATAAAAAATATTATTATCCTTCTGATATTTTTACTCAATCATGATACTGTCAATTTTTACTCCGCATCTTTTAAAGTTTTAAACTGTTTATATCATGTCCAGTAAAAATACAACGATTAGATCGCCATGTTATAATAATGGCACCTTGCGCGACCTTCTAAACAAGCGTAGGCAAAATTATCTGAAATCATCTGAGCTACACCGCACTCAGTATATCAACGCTTACAACCATTTTTCGAGTTTGTCTAAAGAGTCGTTATACTATCATTATGAAATCCGGCTACACATCTTCCGTGGAATTCAATAACCGAGTTGGCAGGTTTTCTGAAGCAGGCTTTTTGTAACAACAACTTGAACAACAAACTACTCCAATTATTTTAATTGATTGTCCTAAAACAACAGTCGTTTCCCTTAGACACCAGTATATCAGTTTTGGTACATTGGTTGAAAAATTAATGAATTTGCTAAAAATTGCTTCAGCAATTTTGCTGAGCCTATTGGAAATATTCAGTAAGAAGATCCGATTCATAGTTCGAAATCGGATCACTACGAATTCAAGTACTCAAGTTCGATTCAATCTCAAGTACTCTTAATAGAGAAGCGTTTGATGGAAGGCTCTCATAGAAAATCATGATTTAGTAATTTCTACCTAAACGACCGTTAATGTCTGAATAAGGTAAAAGCATTTAATAATTGATAGCACGGGGTGATAAATTTTAACTAAGTCATGACCAAAATTCATTATAAGTTTCATAAAAGCAATTGAGCTTCCCACTGTTAAAAAGATAGAAATAAAAAATAATTTGAGAACTCATACTCTAGCTTTTTGAGGTTATCGAAGGGAGTCTGTATTTAGTCCCACAATCTCAAACAAATTTTACATATTTCGCGTCTGCACAAAAGTATTGGATCAAATGGTCCATCTTAATCATCGACAGCATTCAAATTATGAAACCCTTTCAAGCGTTGCTGAAGTTCGAAAGTAGTTTTTTAAACGCCATTAAAATTTGTGGAATTAATCGAACGGAATCTCTAGCTCACTCATTGTCTTTTGAATTAAAATTTTGTAATATTACACGGCCTGGAGACAAACTTCTAAAACTGGATTTCCGGTAATGAAAGTTGGAAATGCAAAATCCCGACAAGGTGTTACAACCACCTATTTAAAAAATCATACCATGAAGTTTAAAAACCAAAAATATTTCGAATATTAAACATTTTATTGGTGTTGGTAATGGTTTCACTCATTATTGAAAATTATAAAATTCAGTATTCGGCGTCGCAATTGAGAACAGCAATAACGAATTGAAAATGCGTCATATCTTTCTTGGGATTTCGGCAATGGCCAACTCGGTGACTCTAAATTTAGCGATGATTAATAGCGACAAATGTTAGCGAATGCCAATGCCGCGTTCATCAGGACTCTTTCAACGTTACTATTCGTTCAACTTTCATTAAAAACAGACACAAATGAGCAAACACTAATCTGAGCTCAACATTCCATTGGACAACACAAATCGAATGAAACACTTCAGCAATGAAGAAATCACGACTGCAATCATTTTTACGAAAAAGGTGGGCTTTACCTTGACAACATCGATCGGTTATACAAAGATTTTGGCCAATCTTTGAACTGAGTATCAAAAGGTTTCTGAATGTATTTCTGAATAAATGAAACTTTTTAAATCAGAAAGAGCGATGATAAAGACCATCACAAACTAATTAATGCCAGTCGGATTAGTAGCGGGAGATTAAGCGCGAGTACGGGTGTATTCCTAGATTTTTCTGGACCGTTTGATAATCTGTGATAGCCTACTATTATGAAAGATTTAATCAGAATGGTTTTTTACTTTAATCTTTAATCGATCAATAATGGTTACTTCTCTGACAGATCAGCCGCTGTTGTGTCAAACCGCGATTCGCTTTCCAAAACTATAAATAAAATATCAGCTCGATCTTGGGCTCGCAGCTCCTGGATATAATATTCAATAGTATTATGCAGGATGATGTCCAGGGGCGCATTCGCAGACAGCAAGGCCGGTCTCTTTGGTAGAAAATCAGGCCAGAGCGTTGATGAGAAAACACAGAACGAGAATTCAACAGGTGACAAATTGGTGCAATAGCAACAAAATAGAGATTTCTTGATTGGCAGTAGTTGATTTTAAGAACGGCTCGGTATAACCTCCTACGTCAAAAGATCGGCAAAGGATAGAAAAATGATTTCCTTCATGCTGAAAAGAATAGCTAAAACAAGATGTGGTTTGAAGCAAAATACTTTGGCTAAGATATACGAAGGCGTAGTGGTTGCTACCATGATCTATAGTTGCGCTTGGTGGGCTGACAGAATGAACTGCCACCACCGAAGAACCCTCATTAACGCACAAAGGAGTATACTCTTGATATTCCTAAAGGGTATAAGGCATCAACTAGCCAACTAGTTACAAAATTAAGAAACTAAGATTTTAGCTACGGGAACGTTCAAATTCTAGGCAATGAAATAAAACCGGAGATGTTAGCCACGTTTTTGCAAAATGAGAATCAGCCCTAATTCGTGACATGATTTTCCAAATGTATCCAATTTATTGTCAGTTAGACATTAAAAAATTTTGAAACAATTATTTTAAGCGCGAGACGGGCGGACCATTAGAAGATAAATCTAAATTTTAATCTACACTAAATAATCTCGCAAATGTTAAAAATCTTTTAATTCATTTTTTCTCAGAAAAATCACTTAATAGTTTTTGTTTTTTATTTCAAATTTAAATTTATCAGTAACTGCTAAAAACTGTTAATCCGTTTTTTTTATCTATAATCAGTTGAAAAAAAATATATCATTAGTTATTAAGTAAAAATTTATTGTACGGTTGGTTTCCTAAGTTTGAACTTCACAGCTTTCGAAATGATTTCCATTTTGCAGCAACCATGTTGAAATTTTCTTCTATTTTGTTGCCGCGGCATTATTAACCAACTGCTTCCTAGTCTGAATGTTTGTTACGTAAAGCTCTGCTTTCAAATATCAGCATTCCATCGCCCTGGATAATTTATATCAAACCAATCACGAACTTTTGTTCACAGTGTGCACGAGCTCCATCTTGTTATACACGAAAGTATGTCTCTTGGTGAGTGGACTTGGATCTAGCACAATGGGACCTTTTTCATTCAAAAATTGAAGATAGTTTTATGAGTTCATTCTTTCAGATAGTAAAATTGGACCGATAAAATTATTTCTAATTATACCACACCATTATACCATACCAAGATTGTGGAAATTTGGTGCTTCATCCCTCACAAATACGAAGGATTATATTCCTCGTTGTTTAAGAGTAAACGACAGCAATTTGCTCTCTTTTGTAACTCTACTGGTAATAAATTTTTCACTGGAGTGTAATGGTGGAATGAGTGTAGACGATCGCTTCGAAGTACCCTCCAGACGTCTCGTGCTAATGGTGAGGTTTCTTCGAACAGAAATCAAAAGTTGTTCGTGGACATTGATTTTGTGTTGAATCCGGCTAACATTTTCATATTTATAAGGAAACAGTGTTCCTCGTTCTCATAATCGTATGTGAACTGTTTCAAACATTCTAGATCATAGGTATCCGCCTATTTAGATAACGTTTTGGGTATTCACGCTCTGCAGCTCGTCCATTTTCGTCACACAAACCATCAATAAAATGGAAGGAGTTCTTCGAATGTGTAGCATGGCATTTTATTACTTCTTCTTACAAGCACGTAAATAATTTATCTTAAAAGACTAACAACGTTTTTTACAATACATTTACTAACGATTAAAAAGTATCAACAAATGCAACAGTCTAGTTTTTTTTTTAAATACGTTGAAAAATAATTGCTTTGATTTTTCATAATTTTCAACAAGTAGATTAATTTGAAAAATAAATAAAGAACAGTAAGACATTTTGATAAATTAAATAATTTTTTTTCTCGTAATAATTGTTTTTTCAACAAGTACAACATTGAATTGTTAATGTTAAAAAAACTATGCGTAGTTAGATAAATTTTTTCAGTAACTCGTTTGATAACGTTTTGACTCGTCCTAATGGGACTTCTGTGTATTTTATATTTTGTTCTGTTTTACGAAATCAATATGATAAAATTAATATTTATATTATTAAATTATTTTTGTTCATAAAATGTTTTTACGGGATGACGATGGTTCGCAGGCGACTTATAATTTATAAGTAGGAAACTTTTGAGTTGACAGGTGTTTTAGGCCAAAATATAAAATGCTGCTAAGTTCGTGCAACTGCTATAGAATGTTCATACTAATTAACATATTTCAGTTATTATGTTGAGCTGCACGTGTTAATTAAGCCATCCAAATCTCACCAACAAAAATAAATACCACCACATCTAATTCTCGGATAGTTTAATTGACAAATTTTTACCACGTATAACGAGCAATTTATTTTAAAACTAAATATTTAACTTTGATCTAAATTCTAGGAATGAAAATTTGGTTTGATATAAATATTTTCACTGTTGTAGAGCAACAAGTATATTTAAAAAATATTGATTACACCAAAAACTCATGGGCCGACCCATCTTCCATGCTGGTATAGGCCTGGCATGGAGCTTGCAATGTGCAGATGGTCTTAAAATCGGTCCTATAGCCGTACGTCCTCGAGTTGGCCGCAAGGCGTAAAGTAAGGACGTTAAAAGCATAACCGCGGAAGAGCAGGGTGAGCCTTGAGCCCCAAAACAGATCGCATAGTTACCAATAAAAAATAAAAAAAAAAAAAAAAATTGATTACACCACACAAAAAGGTAACCATAACACACAACTCAAGCAAAAAAAAATCAATCACCAAACTTAATTATTTTCCGAGAAAATATTATACAGGGTGTCCCGGTTTGGGATTATAACTCCGTATCAAAAATGAACCTCCGCCATTCCTATACCTTTTTCTTCAAAATGAAATAGGTCCCTACCTCGTGGCATATTTTCATCCCAATCCGTAATACCCTGTATAAATATAAAAATCAATTTCAATTGAAATTAGCTCGAAACGTAAACAAATGCGCGATAGCTAAATAACGAGAAACCCTTCGAGTTAATTCATGTGAATTGTGAATAAATTTATTTTTTCGAAAATTTCCCGCTCCTTTGTAACCTCGGTATATGATTTTCTATTTTTAAACATGCCCTCAAATATATTGTGCTCTATAAATCGAGAAGGCAACAGCAAAAAAAATAGATTTTCATTATCAAAGAAAATTATGAATTTTGATATTTTCTATAAACGTACACTAGGAAAAATAAAAAAGGAAGACCCAAAAAAATAATTCAATAAACATATATTTGTTTGATTGAAATGATTTATATACGTATATGTATCATCATCATCATCAAGAACATCAATGAATCTTCCAAATGTTGTAAAATTTTCTTTTCTCATAAAAAATATAAAAAAACTGTTAAATGTTTGATGGATTTTACTTATGCCATTTTAACAAAATGTTAGATGGTTCATTTATTTTTTCGGATTCATTTATCATGTGTATAGGATACTAGCCAGAAAACCGACATATCGGATATGTAAGATCCGTACCAAATAAGTTTTTCTAAGTAAGTATGTACGAGTATATATACCGTTTCAATTATCTGCGCTGAAGATTTGGCATCCCGTTCTTCCTCGAATTCGATTCGATATATATACCAAAGTTACACGACAGAAAAATTAAATGAGGATAATTTAATATCGTACATCTTAAAAAAAAATTGTTAAGACGAACTCACAGAAAAAATGGTCCGAAACTTAATTATAAAAATAAAAAAGCTAAATAAAAATGAAATTTTAACGTCTGCTGATCATTAAATGTATATGTATAAGACGCATAACAAAAAAAACGTTTGATACTTTAATCTACTTAACGTCTTCATATTATTCTTTCCTATTCGAGTATTTTTTGATAAATTTTATTTTCTCAAGTTATACGATGGCGCTAAATGTGCCACATACAACAACAGAATTACTATAGTGATGCTGCTTACAGCACATTTCACATTGTCATAATTTAATATGCAATCTGATCCCACTTAAATATCCATCCATATCTGTGTAGATGTACAGATATGATTTAAAGAAATATATAATATTATTGTCTTTCCTGAAAATGAAGAACAGAAAAAAAACTTTTTTTTTTAACTTATATTTTGTTTTGTTGTATTTTTTTTGTGCAGAGTTGAAGAAAATTAAATTTTCGTTTCATCGTTTGAATGTGACCTTCTACCAATATTGTTTCTCTCCACATTTCTGGTGGAGGGCCATTATGTCAACAAAAGAAATATTCTTGATTAGTTGCGATAACTTTTTTTGCTTGTGCTTATATCTCTACTGGATTTATGTTATTTATGCACGAGTTCATTTATTGTGGTCAGATAGAGTCAGATTTTATTTTTTGTTTGGTTTGCGGATATTACAAAATAATGAATTTTTTTTGTAATAATACTAATAAATCGATAGTTCAAAGTCTCTTTTGATATCACCGAATTTACCGAAATGTAAGGGTTATTGGGCCGCAGATGTTTCTTATATGATAACTAACAAGTGGTTTTCAAATTGACTGAATTGGTTAATAATGGTGTTTGTAAAAATAAAAATAATATTTGGTACAAAACTAAATTCTGGGGTTGGAGAATGTCAGCGGCTGTGAGATGCGATTTTATAAGATCAAAACCTCAACTAATGTTAGTTTTCTGTAATGAACGACTCGGTTGCAGACACCTTGTGATCATACGGCATAAGATAACACAGTTCTAATCTACTAGAAGAAACGATAGAGGTTATTAAGGCTTACTGAGAGTGTTGGGGATTTCTACAGTAATTCAAATTACTCACCTTTAAGAACTTCTTAGAACCATCTATCACAAGCCCAAGAAACAGCCACACAAAACCTAAAATTCAAAAACTGTACATAAGTTAATTCCCACGATTCCTCTAAAATATAAAGAATCTTGTGTATTAATTATTCTTACAAAACTCTGGTTTGTTTGACATGCACTTATGAAGCTTATGTCAAAATGAAAATCTGACCACTATTTCTTATAAACTATAATAATCAAACTTTCGTAACCGACACATAGGCGGAGTGCTACACAAACACACCCAAGATTCAAACCAACAATAGTGTGGTTTTTATTGTTATTAATTGAAAGAAAGGTCGGGTATGGAACTAATGAATTCATCTAATGGATTCTGTCAAACGAAAAATTTGTCAGTCATTTTGTGCAAGTTAAAAGTTTCAAACTTAAAATTATATAAATTAAAATTAAAAATTAATAGAATGTGAATAAAGCTATTTATTCCCTTTTTCTTGTAATCTTACTAAATAAGTGTTTGAAGAGGAGGGAGAACACTCACAAGGCCACTTAGTCGTTTTTAGGAAATAGTATCACTGTAATTAGATTCCTCTAACATTTGGTTCTTCGAGCCAGATGATCATCAACGCAGTGCTCCCGCAGTTTGAGCAAACCATCGAATTCATCGGAATGATCACACGCGCTCGTCTTCGAGCGAAATTAATTAATCTCAACCGCAAGTGTAATAACAAACAAGTTGCACCATTCTCGGGTGGGTGCCAGTATATATTGGTGGCTATTACGAGTAGCGTAATTACAAGTAAGCTGCATCATCCACGTGTACATTTTGGTAGTCGTGATACAAACAAATTGTATCGTCTAAGTGTGCAAGTAAATATTGTTATTTTTTGCGAACCGTGATGAGTTTTTGAGTAGCGTGCTCGCAAGCAAGTTACATTGTCCATTTGTGTAAACAGATACAGAATGTAATTACAACGGGGGATATATCGGCTCTCAAAAAACAATATGCGTCTAATAAACACGGCCTTACGAACATTATTAATTTTATTAAAGCCTCTCACGACGATATTCCAATCGAAGAATATAAAACTCATCTAGCTCACGTAGAACATTTTTTGTCCTATTATTATTTGTCCCAAATAAAATGTTTACGCTTGATCCCGAAGAAGAATCGGGTCTCGTTTATGACAAAAATTATTATGTAGCTGTAACGGATCTTAATAGGCGGATTCCACGAGGTGAAATTTTCAAAGATTACCATACTCCCATTCTCAGGGGAGAATGGCAATCGTTCTACGACATGTTTTATTGTACGATTCACGAACCTGTCACGTTAAGTCCGGTATCAAAATTTCAGTGTCTGATGGGGCTTTTGCGCGGTGAAATCGCAATCCTTCTGAGGCATATCAGTATAACTAAGAGCAATTATATCGGTGCTCTTAACAAACTTAAAGTTCGATACATAATCAATGTATTTTTGCGTACTTCCCTCGATCAAATAATGTGAATCGGTTATCCGTGGCTTAAAGACGTTGTTTATGGGCAGAATTCGTAATAGATTTCCACAATTCACAATTCTTACACTTTATGGAATTTTTATCGAGGGGAATTGATGCTTTAAAACAGTTAGCATGCCACTTAAAACACCCGTCTCATAAAATATAGTTTTAAACCATGTTACCATAGAAAATGTTATCTACAATCCTGCTCTGCGTAGTGAAAGTGATCATTATTTATTCTCATGCAAACAATTTAATGAAATGGATGGTGTAAACAACGAAGAGGTTGGATGAAATCTAATAACAGGTGTTTTAATTGATTGAATCGGAGACATTTAATAAAGGATTGCTCTTCGAAACGTCATTGCTAGATTTCTCGCAAAAAACACCATACACTATTCGACACGCAAGAGGATACAAAAAACAATTCCCAACGACCATCAGTCCATAACAGGGTTGGGCAGCTCCAGCGCTGGTTTTACGAAAGGGAATATGACCCGAAATTTCACAAATCATCTCGCATAAATGTTTGATCGGTGTTGATTACGTTTTTTGTCTGTTGGCGCCTCAGCATATTAAAATACGTGATAGTGATCTCATATTACAAAAAACTGTAACTGTCTATAACTCTATCTGTAGAAGTTAGACAATACAATCAGACATGGGCTTGGATAAAACGCTGCCTAGTCAGTCGAGTGCTTGGGTAAATCACTTCACACTGCCGTACAAATATTGCGATGACCCGTCGCTTCGTTCGAGAACCCGAATTTAATAGTATACATTTGTTATAACCGCAGGCATTGAAGTGATGTATCACCAGATAAAAATGAGTCCCTGTGACACCAACTTCCAAAAAATAGTATGGCGTGATTTTTTATCCATACTCATCCGCCATTATCCATACCGTCTGACAACCATCATATATTATATATTGTTCCTGGCAACAAGAGTTGTAGATCTCATCACGATTTAAAAAGCATCAGAAAAAAAGGAGGGTGACCATACAAGTGTATGGTTAAGCATTTTATTTTCAAAATACTTCTATTATAATGTTTAAATTTTGTGCTTTATCTGCAACTCAGTTCCATCTATCAATTGAAGATGAAATGGTTGTACAATTAAGCGCCTCACCTAACTAAAAGAAAACTGAGAATGGTTTAATTTGTTCTTAGATCTGTCATTAGGTGATGTCCAAATATTTGTACGAAAGTAATAATGAACTCCAAAGAAATTTTGTAAAATTTTGTGTTTTTCAACGAAAAATGCTTTGAATTAGTATCATAACAAGGAAAAAAGATTTAAGAAAACAACAGCAGATGGAAATTATCCTAGATATTACGACAAAGTAATTAGCATAAACAAAATAACAAGCTCTTCTCTTAAGAACAATAAAGGGGGAAAGGGAATGGGCAAGACAAAATCCATTATATGTTGAAACAAGTTTAAATCTAAAGAGTAATTATCCCATATTTAAAGTCATTTAAAGCATGGTTAAGTGTTACTAAAACAGAATTAACCATCACACACCACCTCCAGATATTATTATAACCGAATTATGTACTCCATATTTTACGAATAAAGTGGAATTTACCACCCAACATAAAAAACCGGTATGTATGTTAAAACCAAACACCTAACCCAGTACACTCTTGCGACAAATTTATATAAAAGGGTTCTGCACACCATATTACACTCTTATAATCAGAAAAGGATCAAACCTCAGAAAATTATATTTTAAATTTTTTTATTTTTTTTTTTTTCTAAAAACTATAATTTTCATGAAATTATAATCTAATGTACGAATTTTTCCGTAAACTCGAGTATAAGAGGATTTTTTATTTAATAATGCTACGGGCAGTTTCCCAACTTTACCCAGCATACAAAAAACAACTACATATATATTTGTATGTACCACATTTACAATAGCAGGATAACCCAAAACATACAGTCATACAAGAAAAATGGAAATTAAAATTAATAAATAAAAAATTTTACTACAGAAAAATAATTTTTCTGGAAAATTTCAAAAACATGTTTTACAATCGAATTATAAATATGTATGCGTGTTTTTCACATGTGGATTTGTTACTTCTGTGTATTAAATATTATTTCGACTCAATTATAAAGAGAAATTTTCAGAAAAAACAACACACAAAATGGAAAATAGATTCAGAAAAATCATAATTAAAAAAAACTGTTATAGACGAGTATTAGATTAGTTGATATTGGGAAAATTGAAAATATTGAAAATCCTACGTGAATTCAACATCGAACGAAAAGGTATAGGCGGCGATCTAGTTTGAATTTAATTTTCCGGCGGATTGGGGTGAAAAATTTATAAATACCATATAAATTGTATATGATTTGGAAATTTATTCATTTACTAAATAAGGGTTGACATTAAATCAACCCATATCAATTCTATATGTTTGTGTGTGTATATATAATTTTCCTCGTACGTACTCGTATAGTACTTTATTTGTATCTTCCGATCTATCTATCTAAATCGTATCTCTCATGTACGAGTATATAGGAAGAGATGTGTGCTGTTATTCAAGATGTTCTCATACATTTGAAGGAATAATAATAATAAAGAAAAGGATATTTATAAGAGTCCAGGTAAATAAAACGAAAATCAGGATTTGAAATGTAATTTATTTCGACGTGTGTGGGCATTTCGATTTCTGAATATATTTAGATATATACGGGGGGAGATGTTCGGTCAAGATGTTACCAATGTCTATTATATAAATCCTATACACGTACAATAGTAATTTTAATTGGATAATCTGTCTTTATTAAGTTTTGTTTTGTGGATATTGATGAAGTACCGTACTGGGTTCTATTGTGGAATCTAATTTCCCTAAAATAAACTTTATTTTAAATTTTCTATAATACAAAGTCATTTAAATCTCAAACCAATACATATATTATTATTTTTCTGTCTCGAATTTTAACAAGTTGAGAAGAATATTTTTAATTGAAAAATTGGTCTTCTAAAAAAGTTTTAATTATGCATCAATATAAATCTCAGTATATTCTGTCTCTTATGTAAATTAAAATGTTTTCTAAAGTTTTCCAAACTTTAAAAAGTAAAATTTAAATTAGCTTTTTTCGACTAATTATATTCAGGGTACGTATGATGGGTTTGTGTATTGACAAAGACAGATTTACAGGAATCGGAAATATCTTAATCGATACATTCATCATTCCAATAGAACAAAATTATTCAATAACAATTTTTGAATATCCATTACAAATGGATATTTCTGTCATCAGACTGTTTTTTGTATTATGATTAATTGTCGAAAGGGTAATCCTTCTAATATTTATGGTGATTTAAAAATTTGTATTTTTCATCAATAATATATATTTTTAAAATTTATAATTGATTGGGTATTTCACCTTATAAATATATTGAAATTCTGCAGGTTGAGTTGCTGTCTGTTCCTTTGTTAAATACTCGTACACGTGAAACTATGATTGATGTATTTGAGAAAGGTTAACTCGGTTGGTATTATATAAATTATTGATATAACTTCAAACGAACTGAAAATCCTGGAAATTATCAATTTTATCGAATATATCCTTTCCCAAGTGGCCCCCATTTGACATTATTAAATTTTCCAGTTGCAAGCGAATATCAAGCCGAAAATAAACAAATCCGGTTGTGTTGCTCAATGTAATTCAGCCGAAAGTAATCAACCAACATTTTTTCAATAGAACAATTAGTTGTCAGTAATGAATTATATTGATAGATTTAAAATGATTTAAGGAGGAAAATAGCTAAATTAAGACGAGATTTTTAAAAAATCGATCGGTCGAATGTGCAGTTCAACATAGACAAATAAGTAGCAGTCGAATTTTTCCATGCGCTTTAGAAAAAATTCGCTTTAAATTTTGCTTTTTGATTTCCTAATAGGGCGAGTATTTACGTAACCATGTGCGTTCGAAAAAAATTAAGGACGAATTTTATTTATTCTTTTTTGTTAATCCCTGCAATCTGTTCTGAGGCCGAAGCACTCCTACTAACTCTTTCGCGGTTTGTTTTTCCCGTCCTATACCTTACGCAGTTATGCCAAATCGAAGACGTACGGCTATAAGTCCGATTTACGTTACCATCTGTGCATTGCATAGCTCCATGCCAGCCTAGAGTACTGGACATGGAAGATGGGTCGGCCCATGAGTTTTGCACGCCGATAAGGAGTCGTAGTTGTGTTCCTTTTTATCACAGAGTAATCTGTTGGTGAAAATTTATTTTTGCATCGTGCCTCTATCGGGATTTGAATCCGGTACCTCCCGATCGAAACGCCATAACTTTACTGTGCCATTTTCTCGATATCGACAAAAATCGAAATCGAAAAATTACATAATAGGGCCTATAGGCCCACTGGCTCAATTATGAAGCAATTTTGATACGGGAAATATAATTTGATAATATTTCGATAGTTCCATTTTATGGAAATTAATATGATCTGGCACACTAAGACAACCTGATTACACATCAATGCCATTATAGCCATTTTGTGGGTCACAGCCATTTTGTACCATCTTCAATAGGCTTTCGTGATTGTGACTGAGCATCTTACGTACACTCAAACAATTACGCAAGATGTGAATCACCTTCTTATACAAGTTCAACACCGAACACTACACGCCCAATCTTCCATGCATAATTTTGAAGGGACTTCAACCTTCTAATAGCGGGTATTACTATCCAAACGTAGGTATCACCACTTTTATTAATAAATATTATACCATGCGACCAATTTCAGTTATATGCTTTTCTAAGTAATAATATTTTAAGATAGTGTTAAAAATGTATGGCGAATTCTTTTGATACAAGAATTTGGACGCAGATCCAAAATATTCCGTGCCAATGCGATAAATTTGACTGAAACTTCAAGTACCTTTTTTGCATTGGTAGTAATTTTTTAGATCTGAGAGCCAAATTTTGTTTGAAAATAATTCGATATAAATTTCACCTGCGCCAATATCGAACAGTATCATGTATAAAAATATGAGATAAGCGCAGATGAAAACATCAAATCTTCCGTTAAACGCATTTCACAGTGTTGAATATAAGTTATTGTCGAATTTTTCGAATTATCGTTAGACCCTTCAAATGTTGAACAGTATAATCTATTTGTTAATCAGAAAACACCAAGTTTGTGAGGTCGCCGCTAGCATGGCTTTCAATGCTTTGTTTGTTGAAAACGAACTGCCTTTTATATCGATGTTAAATTCTCGTTTTAGCTAATTTTGTTGCCCTACGACGTGGTTTTTTTTAAATCGAGCCTTAATATTTCAAACTATTATGGATGATGGAGTTAACAGTATCATTGTAATGCCTAGTGGTTTGGTACACACAATTCATTCACACGATAAATAGGGTCCACGTCGATATTTTCATTTCAAAATAATTGAAATTATTAATAAATTTGAACTGACTGTCTTGCAACTTTTACGTTCAAGGAAGATCCATAACTACCGGTGTCTCGATACTTGGCTCGTTGCGGCAAGTGAATCTCACTTACCAAGTGGTAGCCTTTATATTTAATATGCCTTGCTAATACAGAAAATTATTTTGAACTGGTTCAACAAACCACCTTCCAAAAACTAACCGAACTAAATGGAACTTAATGAATCTATATCACTTCAACTTAACTGCATATTTGAACGAAATCATCAATTTCGATCTACAAGGAACTGAAAGAAAGTATTGTATATGACGAATAAAACCAATTAAACAAGCTAAAATTCGATGAAACTATCAGTAAAACAAGTTCAAATTGTTCGAGGAATAAAAGAATATAACTAAACTTAATGCGGAATCCCTATAAGGAAATAGAAGAATCTGTAGAAAGCTACCAATCCAAACTGAACGAACTTTGTGAAAAGGAACAATTCTGAACGAAATCAACCAACAAGCAAAACAAACTAATTGTTGAATAGACGAAACGATTTCGGAAAAGTACGTGGCCCTTGCAACTAACTAATCGAAACAGCTACTCTTCTAAATTAAAATGTCTTTTCACGTTATTTCCGAAAGTAGTTAGTGTTGCCATAATAACAAATTATTTTAGTTATTATGGCAGGACTACGCTGCCATATTTTATATATCCTGTTCTACTCTACGATCAATTAGTGGACAATCAAAAAATGGACAGATATTAAAGATTCGGACCCATGATAGTTCGTTGATACTAAAGTAAGGAGTCAGAATTTATAATTCTTTATACTTAGATAACAATGTAAAAATTTTATTTTAAAAATACTATTTGAAAGACTACATTTGATTGCCACAGACCTCCAAAATGTAGAGGAGGAATCTATATCCAATCCAGTGGGTTGATTAAATTAAAATTTCAAAATCTTATCTTATTTGTTCTTTAACGTTTCATAAGGGTTGAAAAGTGGCTTTAGGCGCCAATAAAATTTATCTATCCTCTACAATGTAAGACAAGTTAAAAGATGCGTTAGTTACATCGCAAACCCGCAAAATCGGCTACTCATTATTAAATATTTGTTACTGAATTGGTGTACTACGATTTATACCAGTTCCAGCAGATTCAATTATCAACAAACGTTCAATCAAATACGATAATTTAAAATTTAAAACCTTTTGTAAAAATAAATTTTAGAACTGCTAAGTTCTAATCGAATCCGAACTTGATAAGCAGTATATCACTGCTATCATTTCAAACCGGTAAAACCCGTTGAACTCGTAATAATACTCCTAATAAGTTCCGTAGAATCGTAACTGATATGATCCGTTTAGACGAGCTGTTCAAAAGTTTAACGCTTTTGTTTCTGGATTGTACTACACAAATTGATTAACTCGCACCAGGAATGGGAAATATAAGAACTGGATGAATTTGAATGTAAAATTGTAAACCTATGGGGTGAAAAATTGTATCGCATTTTATTCTGTTGTTTCAAAAGACTTTCGAACAAGTTTGTTCGATTGAACTTTCGGCTTGTACGATTTACCGGTTAGAAAACTACAACAACCGATTGAACAATTTTAAACTACCAATCGTAATCGATTATGGTGATTTGCTATATTCGGTTTAAATATCTGATTGAACACTGATTGGAACTGGATGCTTTGTAATTAGTGTTAAATACTACATTTCTCCGTTGTTTTAAATATTTCCAAACAGTATAATTAAACCTGATTCGATTAAGAAGCGGACCATATTCCATGCGACGCTGAATTTTAGAATATAAGACACCGATTATTAATTTTATTTTTTTTTCTTTACAGGCTGAAATATGGAGCGTATTTATTGCAATATTAAAAAAAAGCGTAAGAAATTTACAGGCTTGCACAGATGTCAGCTTAATAGAATTAGTATTGTCGCGCTTACATCAATCTGAGACAATTGTCGCTGGTACGTAAATATAGGATTAAAGTTCTAAACATATTGCAAAATTTATTTATCTTTTTCGTCTCCCACAGATCTATTGATTGAGATGCTTGGTGTATTAGCAAATTATAGTATTACAGTAAAAGAATTAAAATTATTATTTCGCGTAATGAAAGCTTCAAATGGGAAATGGCCGCGACATTCTGCTAAATTATTAACCGTGCTACGTCAAATGCCCCAAAGAAATGGGCCCGATGTATTTTTTAGTTATCCAGGTAAAAAAGGTTCTGGCATTGTGTTGCCACCGCTTTCAAAATGGCCATATGAAAATGGATTCACATTCACAACGTGGTTTCGCCTCGATCCGATAAATTCTGTAAATATTGAACGTGAAAAACCGTATTTGTATAGTTTCAAAACGTCCAAAGGTGTTGGATATACAGCCCATTTTGTTGGAAATTGTTTAGTGCTGACCTCTATGAAAATTAAAGGTAAAGGATTCCAGCATTGTGTTAAATATGAATTCCAACCACGTAAATGGTATATGATCGCGATCGTGTATATTTATAATCGATGGACAAAGAGTGAAATTAAATGTTTGGTAAATGGACAGTTGGCATCTAGTACAGAAATGGCATGGTTTGTTTCAACGAATGATGTAAGTGTATAATTTGAGCGCTATAACCGAACAATATATTTAATTAAGTTTTAATATTCCCAGCCATTCGATAAATGTTATATAGGAGCAACACCAGAATTAGATGAAGAACGTGTCTTTTGCGGGCAAATGGCTGCCATTTATCTATTTAGCGAGGCACTAACTACACAACAAATTTGTGCAATTCATCGACTTGGTCCCGGTTATAAGGTAAATAAAAATGTTTTATCAGCCCGGAAAATACTAATATACGACAATTTCAGTCACAATTTCGCTTCGATAACGAATGCAATATAAATTTACCGGATAATCACAAGCGGGTGAGTGTTTTACCAACTCTTCCAAGTATTGAATCAGATCTTTCTTCAGGCGAGACTCCACCTGCTAACGACGACTTTTATTTTGCATCTGTAAGCATGCTTTTTATTTGATTTTATTTGTTTTGTACCGTAATATTTAAGTTTTATAATTTAATTAGAGCTCCCTCCGGATTTGCTCGGAGTTAATTAATTTATTTGGCTTTTTATTTATTTATTTATCTTGATTTGTAATTATTTAGTCGAGTATATATGATTTTGATTGATTTGTTAATTATTTAAATTTTAATTAGTTTTATATTATATTGGATTGAGTTGTTAATAAAGTCGATTGGCAGAATTTTAGTATTTCGGATTTTTTTTTAAATAATTTAGTTTTGATTAATAACAAAAATAAATAAATAAATAAATATAAAAAGTCCATACATGTGTATATAATAAAAATTTATTATTTATTGTATTTTAAATGTAAGTATAAAACAACAACACTACATAAAACTACAATGATGGATGTGGACGTATCATAAAATATGTTTTTATCATTTTATTTATAAATAATTGTAGTTTTATATGATTTATGTGTGATTCATGTTCAAGTTTTTAATTAAAAACTATATTTTTACGCAAAAAAAAAATATTTTATTCCAATTTTTAAAGGTGCTATACGATGGTAAACTATCAAATGCAATTGTATTCATGTATAATCCGGTGGCGACCGATGGCCAATTGTGTTTACAGTCGGCGCCAAAAGGCAATATATCATATTTTGTACATTCCCCACACGCCCTAATGTTGCAAGATGTAAAGGCGATACTAACAAATTCAATACATTCTACACTGAATTCTGTGGGTGGTGTTCAAGTACTGTTCCCATTATTTTCACAATTGGATATGTTGCACGAGAGTACAACGGACGCTAAACGTGATTCAACAATATGGTGAGAATATGGTTTATTTTATATCAATCGATACATAACTGAAATTTATTTATTTTAATTTATTTTCAGTTCCAAACTACTAGGTTTTATATGTGATTTAGTGGAAAGCTCCCAAACTGTGCAACAACATATGATACAGGTAGGTGTTCCAATTATCTGACACGTTCATTTCAAACAAAAATATTTATGATTTTCTACGAAATGTAATTTGTTCATCGTAAACAATATTTCGAAGCGTCAACTTGTCACGAGAAAAAGTTATAAAATTTTTACGATACATTGTCGTATTAGGTCACGTATTTTTTTATAAAATTTATCAGCCACTAAAATGTTTTCAATTTTTCATCTGCATTTTTGTTGTTAGTACGCTTTTCGTTGCATTCTGTAGATACATTGTAAAAAATGTTTAAGGTTACAAAATCGATTACGAAAATTAGTAAGATGGAATTTAGTTAAGAAATTGTGAAATAAAAATATAATATAAAATTTTAATCGAGAATAACAGAAATACGCTACTTTATCGCCTCTGTCGCCTTCATCGCGTTTATTGTTTATGATACTTCCGATTTAAATTCAATATCTGGTTATGTCAGCGACTAATCAATTATTTAATATTTTCTAATATATGCTATTTTCTCGTCGTTGTCGTTGCATTAGTAATTCTATAGAAAAATCATGACGAAATAGGCATTTTAATATCAAATTTTGTGATAACTGAGGAGCTTCGTTGAATGTTCTGCACTGAAACCATGTAGCTACTTCAAAGCTCTACTCCCACCATTTCACTGCTTTTAGTAAGACTAAGACCAAAGGCAGAGAAATAAACGTGACTTTAACTTGTCCACAATCGGTTATTTAATTAATTCAAAAAGTAAGTTCAGAAACTCACCCTCCATCCTGCAAACCGCTTTATTCCGATTCTAAGGTTATCTTATGGCGTATGTAAAATATTATAAAGATCCGGTTCTTTTCCAGACCTCATTGCTCCAGTTGCCAACTTCTAGTTTACCAGAAACTACTTTCCATGGAAGATAATTTTCCTTGATCTCTCTTTCTTACGAGTAAAAACCACCATCATGCCCGGGTTTGTTTCCGAAGTTCATGTAATTTTGCGCAATGTATGGTAGAATCTTAAACATTTTCTTCTTTCTTCAGAATTTTTAAAGATTAAATGACGCAGATCGTGTGCGTGAGAGTCGCATCACTTGTCTGAACAGACCATTTCACATTTCCGCTTTAAATTATTGATGTATGATTACGATTGTTTTTGGCCTTTGTTACTGGCTACAATGTGTTCTTAAACCGGTGAATCATATTGTCAAGATTTTTGGGTTGGGATCACTTGCCCAGTGATTTTTAGACATGTCATCACTTTGCTTTTATTGTCAAGTTGCTAAATACGTTTTCCATAGTGATGTATAGTGTTTCCTGATGGCTGTACAGGCAGAGGTTAAACGTTATTTACGACAGTGAATTCTTTGTCTTTAGATTTTAGAGCGCTGGTAGAATAAACAGGATGCTGGTTAATGATATAAAAATCCTTTATTTATTCTGAACTCCGAAATCCGGGTTAACTATTAACAAACTATTGGATTTTAGCATATTACATACAGGTCCAGAAATCATGTGTTAGTATTTTAAATCTGCTTGTGAAATCCATAAATTCAATCCGATCCCCTTGCTTTATGGTTGACAATTCAGTACCGACATGTTGTAACTATTACATTTTGTCTTCGATGCGTTTTCGATAGAACAACGGTAATTTAAAAGTAAAAATATTATTTCGGTTATTCAAATTTTAATATTTTCATAAAAGGAACACGGTTTTTCTGACCAAGTGAAAAAAGTGACTGTTACAACGTGTTGACACATGCTGTGTCTTTAAACGCTATCCGGTGCGGGCTGTTGAGCGCTGAATGGGAAATTTTATATCCGAAATTCTAAAACAAACTTAACGACCTGAAATATAGGAATTGACATGACGTTATAAACAAGAATTCATCTCAGCTGAGTTAAGTTTGTTATGGTTTAAGGGTTGTACAAAACAAAGGCATTTTCAAATTTTCCTTTGAAATGAATAGCGGCACCCGATAGCGGTACCAGATAAATAGGTAGAGCAAAATATTTTTATCTCGATTTTTAACTATTGAATGAAAAATATTAGTTTGGAGTTAAATAAATTAATTATTTGGAAAAATTACACGCTATACAATTGGAATACAATCTATCGGGCGCTAATAAAAAACACAGCAACAGATGTGATTTGGAAAAAGTTTTAAAGCAACTTTGGTCTAAAACTACAAAATTCCGTCCCTTGATAGTTCTAGACAATCAGCTATCCGGTATATTTTGGCTATCAGTGTGAATTTGTACGAGTTTTTCCACAGTAAAATTTAAATCACTGAAAACTCAATTACCTCAACCACGAACCTCATTTTATAAACAAGTTTCCCTTACGAAACATTTTTGTTTAAACTCAATAATTTTCTGTTTAAATTTTTTCTTGCGAAAATGTATAATCTCGAACTAAATGGTTTTCAGTTCAAGTAGAGTTTCTACCTAACCGGTAGAAAGTTTAAAATAATTTTGTGTCAGTTTAAAATAATTTGCTATTATGTAGTATTTCTAGAACCTACTTCAATACTGATACTGTTCAATTATGGCTAGGCACGCTGCTAGGAATCTCATTGAAAAGATTCATTAATTTATAGATTACACTAAACGAAAATTTGGTGGCAGAATATCATTGTTCCTCAACAACAAATTGTTCCCAATGAACCTTCTATGTATTCTTCTGTGCTAGATTAATTATCAGACCTGTCAAATTAAACAATTCTCAAAGCGCTTGCACCTAAGTCGAAGCTACAAATGTGTATGAGTATTGTCCAAGCATATCAGCAAAGCAAAAGAAAGAAATATCAGGAAGTAAAACTACAAAGTTGTTCTAATAATTTAATTAGAAAACTTAAATTTACTGTGTACGAAACACATTTACCCCAGTAAATTTGAAAATTTTATTCAGTAGATAAAAAATCGAAAGTTAAAATACTCATAAATTTTAATATAAAAATTTAAAAAATAATAAGTAATAATATTTGGCGAATGTAAAGTTTCTAATTTCCGTAGGAATCTAAGAAATTTTCCGAGCAAATCTAAAATTGGTCCAAATAGTCTGTATGAAGACCGACTTGTCATGATCCAAACTCGATATACGAGATTTTCTTTTTGCCTAAAGAAATCTATCGCTCGAGAAATTCTATCCGCTTATTACCAAACTAAAATCACGGAAATAACGTTTTTGGTGTTACCATTTTGGTGGCGACTCAAACATAAGGCTAGAAATATAATCTTCAGTCTGATTGGGTTAATTTTCTGGGAGCATTAAAGCAGTATGAAAATAAAATAAAAAATCCGCTCATAGAACTTCGTGGATTACATTCTGTAAGGTAAATTAATGGCCTATCTTAGACTAAACATTGTTCAAAAATGATTCGTGTCGACTTGATAGATTCGATCAATAATAAAGAGAACACTTTCCTGGATATCATATGCGCTTTAGCAAGTTTGGCGTTGACCATCGTTCGAGTCCATGCTTAGGTCTCACAATGTCGTGTTCTAGCTGGATGGTCTTTCAATTTCTGCTTGGGAAAAATTGAACCCTGAAGATACTCGTAAACTTAAATATACTACTGATGTTTTTGACAATGTAAAAGAACATTTGGCAGATCGTGAGCACTCCCAAAATACTTACGTTTATTTGCGCTTTTGTTGTGTGGAGTCCTGTTTTGAAATCGAATTTGACTGTTTCCAAATTTAACATTCTACCGAGACTTGCTTGTAGGACTATTTCGTGGGTTATGCCTCTGACCTCAATCCTTGCGTTTCAAACCATTTTGTTCTTGCCTTCACTGCATTCCTTTATTTTCGATATGCATGGGACGTGGAACCACAGAATAACTACAGAACGTTATGGCGCTTTTTTATAAGGAAAAAATAATATCAATTCATTTTTTTTTTGCTCATCGAAGTTAGGAAAAAATTCGTTATGTTTGAAATATTTTTATTTCAAATAAACAATTTCGAACTCATAATAAAATTTTGACAGCATATATCGACAAAAAAGGTAGTTAAGATAATATCGCCATATAAAAAATTTAAGAGAGGAAACAAATTTCTTGGTCTACGCAATAACTGTTCTGCTTATATTTTTATTCTGGGGTGGAACAATCTTTGTTCAATTGTAGGACAAATTTAAATTTTTAAATTTTAATTCTTATATAACAGAATTCAATCTGATAATGACAAAATGTTGCGTGAATTTGATTTCGATAACTCTTTCTCGGTGATTCATCAAACCTTAGTTCTCAGAAGGTTTCACTAATCAGGTATAAAAAACGTTTGTATTTTTTTCTAAAAAAAGTTCTCAAGTTGTTTGAAAAGTTCTCAAACCACTTCCAAGTTGATCAAGTTACGATCATGTAAGTACCAGCTCTTTATAACCAGTAATAGAGTTACGATCATGTAAGTACCAGCTCTTTATAACGTTGAGGATAATGAGTTTGCCGATTCAATATCAGCTTGAAAGTTAAAGTTGATTGGCCTCAAACAATCGACTCGCCTTGAACTTAGTAAGGCCAAGGAAACTTAAAATATTCGTAATACGCAAAAAAAGCTTACTAGATCATCGTCATTCCATGAGGTTGGTACAAGATACCTTGTGTGAAGAATGGCTCAAAAAGGCTGACAATGCGTTCACTTCGTATCCAGCTATCCTTCATCGTTGTAAGGTCGCAAATATTTAACTCAGGATCTCTGGGAGTAGGAGAGTTCAGTTCCATTCATTGGTTCAAGCTCAATCGTTTTACTAGGGCAGCAGATCGCAGTTCTGAATTGGGATAGAGTCGTCGGTTTTGTGGCACCGGAAACATTTCCTAACAATTTAAATTATGTGTTCAAAAGAAAACTGTACTAACCTTTACATCGGATAATGGTTTTTATGTGATAGTCTCGAGTGTGGTAACCAGTAAGAAAAACCTAACTTATTAGTAAACAAACATAACCGCGTTAAAATTCAACACTATTTGATAAAACTAAAGCCATTGGGACTGATACTGAGATACGACATATAAATATACTCCTATCGGACATGATAAAATCATCGTATAGACAAGTTTATCCACGAGATAGCCGCATAAAAAAATCTTTAACCGATAAAAAATTAAAGTCATGATTTTTTTTACATATTATTGTTTAATTAGTTAGAGGACACCTGGTTACATCCCTGGCCTCATCTATCAGAGAGAACAACTTGCGTCGGATTTAACAAATCTAATATATAACTTCTGTATTTCTTGTCTTTTTACAGAATCGTGGATTCCTCGTCATATCATTCATGTTACAGCGTTCATCACGTGAACATCTCACGTTAGACGTACTTAGTTCATTTCTAAATTTAACCAAGTACTTAGTAACATGCCTTTCAACAAATAGTGAATTGCTGTTGAAACAGGTAAATTTGATCTATATCGTATGGATTGCTTACTTATTTTTATCAGTTTTGTTTATTAACTATAATTTTATTATTTTCCATAATTAAATTATAATTTTAATTATTAATATATAAATAAATAAATAATTTGATATATACAATAACGGTATATATATATATATTAGGAGTGTTTTATTATAATATTGAGTAACAGTACAACAACAACATTTTATTTCCTTTTTAATTATCCAAAACATATTTTACTCTCTGGAATGTTACTCAACTCGATATTAATTAATATAATTTAGAAATTTTTTATTTAATAATTTTGTTTTTGTGAATGTGGATTTACAGTTATTTTTACATAATTTTTTGTTATACTATATAGAATTGATTGTTGTTTTATTTACATATAAACTGAAAATAAAATTATTTTATAATTATATTTATTGCATCCGAATTGAACTTTTAAAATTATTAACAAAAGCAAAATTAATTAAATTTGGAATTCAAAACCAACTAAATATTTGTTTATATTTGTGTCATGCTTGCCTTTATTATTGTAAACTAAAAAACTATAAAAAAAAACATTTTATAATTTATTACGATTTGTTTGGTTGATAGGGACGTGGGTTATGAGCTCACCAATGCTTTTCTATGTTGTATTATATTTTATGAGGAGCTCATGACCCATATTCTCCACATATAATTTATGGAATGGATTTTTCGTATTATTTTTATTTTAATTATTTTTATTGTTTTTTTGCTGCATGCTTGAACAGCTTGTAGCAGGACAGATAATAATCGCTCTAATGAAAGCTCTTTTGTTTCTCATTCCTCACGTGGCAGCTCCTCGATCACGTGCTGTTCAATCCATCGCTGTGGATTTATACACCGGCCAACGTTCAAGCCAAATTGTATTCGTATTTGGCCACCGAATTCTTAAGTGATACACAAATTTATAGTAATGTCAGGCGGGTCAGTACCGTACTGCAAACAATACATACATTGAAATTTTACTACTGGGTTGTGAATCCCCGTCTTAAAAGTGGTATACAACCAAAAGGTTTGGGTAAGTCAAAATTATTGATTCGCGATGCACAGGCTAAACTCGGCTTTTTTTCTTTCTTTGTATTCTAGATGGACCACGGCCAGCACAACGGGATATTTTAGCGATACGCTCTTACATTCTATTATTTCTAAAACAATTAATTATGATCGGCAACGGAGTTAAAGAGGACGAACTCCAAAGCATACTAAACTATTTATCTACGATGCATGAAGATGAGAACCTTCATGACATTTTACAAATGCTTATATCCCTTATGTCCGAGCATCCAAGTTCAATGGTACCTGCTTTTGATGTGAAGAACGGCGTTCGCACTATATTCAAACTATTAGCGGCAGAAAGTCAATTAATTCGTCTTCAGTCCTTAAAACTTCTCGGCTTCTTTCTATCACGTAGTACGCACAAGTAAGTTATATCGGTACCCCGATTACGGCATATCACTTTTTACATATTTAGTTTTGATTATAGGCGTAAATATGACGTGATGTCACCTCATAATCTATACACACTTCTGGCTGAACGTCTTCTACTATACGACGAATATTTATCGTTACCGACATATAACGCGCTGTACGAAATTATGACAGAACAAATATCACAACAAATTTTGTATACACGACACCCGGAACCAGAGAGTCATTATCGGCTAGAAAACCCAATGATACTTAAAGTAGTCGCTACTTTAATCCGTCAATCAAAACAAACCGAAGAATTGCTCGAAGTAAAAAAACTATTTTTATCCGATATGACGCTACTTTGCAATAATAATCGTGAAAACCGCCGAACTGTACTTCAAATGTCCGTGTGGCAAGAGTGGCTAATCGCAATGGCATATATTCATCCAAAAACTAGTGAGGAACAAAAAACATCGGATATGGTGTACTCTCTATTCCGTATGCTATTACACCACGCAATAAAATATGAGTATGGCGGATGGAGAGTGTGGGTCGATACGCTGGCCATAGTCCATTCCAAAGTATCTTATGAAGAATTTAAGCTCCAATTTGCCCAAATGTACGAACATTATGAACGGCACCGCGCCGATAATATAACCGACCCCGCACTACGCCAAGCACATCCGATAAGTACTATATCGGGTTGGGATCGGGAACGGGAAGAACACCAATGCATTCCACAACAACCGGTTGCTACAAATAGCATAACAAATGGTGAAACAATTACGAATCCTATGCCAAAATTAAAATCGATTTCTGATAAAAAGGATGCGATGTCGTCGTCACCAAATATAGACGAGGCAAATAATAATGCGACGACAGCCGATATTGATACGGAGGATGATGAAAATGGCGGGGTTGAAAGAAATTCCAGTCAATTTAATAATAATTGTATTTCTAATATTTCCGAAGTTTATAATCAACAATTTAATAGTAATAATAATAATAACAGTAGTAATAACCATACTGATAATGAAAATAATAATGAGGATAATGATAATGCATCAACGACGGGAGTTGTGAGCGTGGATGGTGATAATAATGACGTGTTAAATAATAATAATCAACAAAGTGTTGATAGTGGTAGTAAAACGGCGGCAAACGAGAAAATTCATAGTGAAAAGGGTGAGTAATTTTTTTTGTTTAATGATTCATTGATAAATTTACGGATTGTTGCTGGGTTCATTACCCTCTTTTCAAGTGTTGTAATTTTACTCAAGAAAAATTATGTTAAAATATAATTTTAGTTAGGTAGATTTAATTGAAATTCTAGTTTTTAGTTCTTGATTCTCCAATATCGTGTATAAGTATTTTGATTTGATCTGTCTGATCACCTGAGTTCGAGACATATTATTTACTTTTTTTATTAGGGTCAGTTCTATTCCGTTCTCGACAATTTTTTTAAAGTTTTAAATAAATAGGAAGCTAATGGGCCGAATGGTTTTATGATCTTGGTAAACTAAATTACTGATTTGGGAAATAAAACACGATATTTTGTTTGAATGTGTTTTTGAGCATTTTACTATTAGTAATAGAGCAATCGTATTTTAATTAATGATTCAGAAAATTGCATCGGTTTTCGGTTAGAAATATTCGAGTTGTTATTTTGTTTCTTCAGTTAATTTATTCATACACATACAGTTCGAACCGAGGATAGCTTGATGAAAAAACCAGTCTATAATAACCATTCTAGCTTCCTTTCATTGGTTTTGCCTCTAAAACATACGACTAAAATGGACGACTACATTAATTTGCTAATTCCTAGCAGCGTAGCACTGGGTGATCGTGAAATACCTAAAATGCAAGTAAAAGTGAGCCAATATTATATGTTCCGTGAATTGGTCGAATTCCCCTAAATGAAGGTACAAGTCTACACTTTTATTAACTTTGTGATCTATGTCAATGACTGATAGAATATTAGCCGATTGGAAATTATTCGAACTCGTTTCCTTCTTGTTAAATTCTTCTCGCTAAAGATATCATACAGCTTGTACCATTCTTGCATCACCAATAGTCCCATAATAATCCTGTCTATGTTACCCCAGTGGAGATCGTGGAATAATTTCTTTGTTGGTACACGATTGACTATCTGCTAACGTTAGATTTAATAAAATTTTGAGGAACAATGTCTTTTCTTGAGGAACAATATTTCCTGTATTCCTGATTCCCTTCGGCTGCCCGATGCATTTTTACCTCTGACAAACAGTAATTTGGCAATCATTTTTTTTGTTCATTTTGTTCGGAGTAATATTGTCTACCACATTGATTACAAATGTTGCCTTTCATTGGATTGTTTTTTTTTTTTTGCTGCGTTCAAATCTCAAAACTTGCAAAGAACTGTATAAATAATAATAATTTGTGTTCGATAACAGGGTTACGGTGATTTGAGTTAATGCTCATTGCAACATCGAAGGTAATGAAGTGGCAGATTAGATTATCTATCTAAAGTCCGTTCACGACTAGAGTTTGTGGGCTTGAGCCTGCTGTTCCATCATCTTTCGATAAGCCAAAAATTATTCCTTCCTTTTTTTAGGCGGAAGATGATTGATACTTCTGGTTCCCTCAACCTTGACCCTTATTAGAAATACTTTATCTTTAAGTATGAGCGTTGAGAACCTGTTACGAATCTTAGTTTTAAGGTTAATCCAAGAAGCTCTATATGAAAATTATCTTGAACACGCCGTTGCTTTCATTCATTTGGTTTGCTACTGGCCTTCGACGGAATTAGGTATCAGGTGTTTCATGCACGGCCACCTAATGTAACTGAATTTCTTAATCTACCTTAGTTCAAACTTATGCAGTTGAATGAGGCTTGCAATGCGCATGTTCAAATTACAGCGGAGTCCTCGTTTTGTATAGGCATAAAGTGGCATTGAATGTGGAACCTGTATGGGTTCAAAAAAAGTTCAAAAATTAGTGTTTTTGTCCCGTATATTGAAGTTTGAAGTTTTTTTTAGGTTAATTTTTAGCAATAAAACTCAACAGGTGGTGGGTGATGTGGGAGTTTAAGAAACTTTAATAGCACGATACGGTATATAGAGGTTGGCCACTATTCGATCCAATTTCCGGAAGTTCCCATCTTCTAAATAAATAAAATACATTACTGCAAACCACATTGTTTGGCATTCAAGCATGTGGTTTCCATGATTTGGTGAGTCCCACTTCTCGGATTTGATTTCTCAGTTCGAGGTCCCAGCATCTTCACCATAACAAATGATGACAATTTTTATTCCGTTATCCAATGCCTGGGGTTGCGTAAATTTCTTATAGCAAATAATCAATCATTAGATGGAAGGTGGAACTGATCTCCCCTCTCCAAACTTGATCGCAATAAAGCTCTTGTGTATCTGTAGAATTTTATGCGAAATATAGAATCTTTTGCATTAACATGCACCGTAGTTTTTTGAAAACCGATTGAAGTTACTAATTAAAATATTTTTTGTTGTTCTCGTCCACAGCTATTGAAATTAATAACCCTATGACTGAATCACCATCGACTGTTATCAAAGATGAAGAGTTAGAAATAGCGGTAAACGAGGTTGCATCCGAAATCGAAAAGAAAATCAAAACGTCAACTACAACATCATCAACCAACACAGAACTAGAAAATCTAAAGAATAATAATAATTCTACTACTAGTAATATAAATAATATTAGTAATAATAATAGTCTAAATAATAGTAGTAATCTAAATAATAATGAAACAGACAAGACTGATTTATTGTTATCAAACGCAATAATAAAAGATGTTAATAGTAATAGTGCGAACAGCAATAATAATGTTGAAGTAGGTGAAATGATTTCTCATATAATAAATGAGGTTTTGGATAAGACACTGGATGATGAGGAGAATGAAAATGGTGCAGCGACACCCGCCGCCGCCGTGGTGGAACAAAATACCGCCCAAAAGATAAACACAGAAATTCATGATTTAATCGATGAAATTATAACAAATGCTGTAAATACAACAAATAATAATTTAAATGAAGATAATAATAAAACATGTACATATAATAATAATAATAGTAATGTTAGTAATAAAGATTCATCTGTGATAAATGTTATAAGCATTGTAGAAAATCATATTAGTGAAAATCAAATCGAGACAACCGAAAAAACCACAGAATCATCACCGGTATCACCCGAGAAAACGAATATACCAACTATTTCGACCACCGTAGATGCAGCAAATCAGCCGGCTATTTGTACAATTACACAAGCAGCTGTTGTAACGACAACATCGTCAACCACAACGCAATGTGATGAATTGTCAATTCAAAATAATGATGTTGACGATGATGCCGACGAGGATGACGATGATAATAACCATGTAATTCAGTCAAATGCCAAAAATATAAATAATAATTTAGATGACAGCCATATTAGTAGCAACCAGTCACACCCGGATAACTTACCTAGTATACATAAGCAACAAGTTCAACAGCCTCAGCAACACCAGCAGGTCGATGATGATCACCAATCGAACGGATCGTCGAGTAGCCAACAAAAAAATAATTCCAATCGTCCAATGTTTAGTCCAGGTCCAACTCGGCCACCGTTCCGTATACCCGAATTTAAATGGTCATATATTCACCAGCGCCTGCTATCCGACGTGCTATTTTCGCTCGAAACCGATATTCAGGTGTGGCGCAATCATTCCACTAAAACCGTACTAGATTTTGTCAATTCAAGTGAAAATGCGATATTCGTTGTAAACACCGTACACCTAATATCCCAACTCTCTGATAATTTAATTATTGCATGCGGTGGTTTATTACCGTTGTTGGCAAGTGCTACATCACCTAATTCGGAACTTGATGTACTCGAACCAACTCAGGGAATGCCTTTAGAAATTGCCGTTTCGTTTCTGCATCGCCTGGTTAATATGGCCGATGTCCTAATATTTGCAAGTTCGTTAAATTTCGCTGAGCTCGAGGCCGAAAAGAATATGTCGAGTGGTGGCATATTGCGACAATGTTTACGTTTGGTGTGTACGGTAGCGGTTCGTAATTGTTTGGAATGTAAGGAAAGGCTGCGTTATAATAATGGAGTGATGCGGAGCATGCAGGGTAATAATTCGCTGCAGGCGATTATCCGTGGCGTGCAGACAACGTCTAGCGTAAGTAAAATATATTACCTATGTAAATTTCAAATAATTTGAATGTGTTTCTTTTCATTTTTTACGATTTATTAGAATATGGACAATTCAAATCATATGGGTCCGGTTAAAGATCCAGAGAAATTACTACAGGATATGGATGTTAATCGGCTCCGTGCAGTAATCTATCGTGATGTGGTAAGTGCTAATTCGAAATTGACATTTAATTTTTATAAATCTACTTTCGAATTATTTCCATACTTTAGGAGGAGACAAAACAAGCGCAATTTTTATCCTTAGCCATCGTCTATTTTATATCTGTGCTCATGGTATCTAAATATCGTGATATCTTAGAACCGCCGGCGGATACGATTGCGGCCAAAACATCACCGATTGTGCAACGGAAAATTACAAATCCAGGTTAGTAAACCTGAAATCATATATTCAGGAGTTTAAACTATTTTTTCTTTGCAAATTTTGTAGTCTCTAAAGATATATTTATCTAGACTAGAGATTAGAACTTTAAATATTAGGTTTAAATATTTAATAGTGAATGCTGTATTGAATATAGTAATCAATCTGCCATTTAAATATTAAATAAAGTTGCGATTTGAATCTGTAACCACTGAATGGTTTACCAATTTTGATTTGTTGTTATGTATGTTGAAATTGTTGTGTAACGAGTACACGTAGTTTTCGGGTGCAATTTTAGTGTTTTGTTAAATTAGTTAGTTTAGTTAATTAGTTTTTTAATTATTATTTTAAATATAAATTTCATAATCACATTTTATTAACTGATACATTTATAAACATTGTAGGATCGGAGATATTTTGAACTTTTGCACATTTACTTAAAACAAAAGAAATCATTAAGTTGTAACATGACAAGATTTTTGAGATTTAGCACTTGCCTACAATATATACCATATATATTTTGTTTATATATATTTCAAGTTTTCAAAAATGACTAGGCAATGGTCGCAAACCTAATACACACGAAGCTTCATTTTCTTTTTACTTCGGAAAAAGTCAACTCGTTTTGCAACCAAAAAATCCGCATACTTGTTGGAAACATATTAAAGCGATAATCTTCTTAATGATTAAATCAAACCTTGTCTGTACTAGAGTCATTGTCTACATCTTTTTATGTTATGAGAGGAGTGTTATATTTATGCAAGGTTTAACCATCACCTGACTAGACTATATCTGTATAATCCATTTAGCAACAATGCTCCAGAGATTGCCAATATTCTAGAACCGCCATCGAAAAAGTTGAGAAGCTAATTTTCCTAGGTATACTATACATATCTGTTCGTGTTATGTGGCGCTTCAGAAATAAACTTCAAACTGTTTTTTGAACTTTTTCTAATGATTAGAAATGCGTGTATAATTTTAAGACGAGCAGAAATCGACCGTAATTGTAAGACGATTTTTTTAATACCTCGGTCGAAAGATTTAATGTTCAAGATCAATTACCTAATACAAATTTCATCCACACTCACGCACTATCTATTACCTAATCACACAATAGTATACCACCTGCACAACAAGTTTGCATTGTTGTAATTGATATGGAAGATGAATCAGTGCTAAGTTCTGCTCTCTAACAGAGAGTTCCTAGTTGAGTTTATTAACATCAGCGATCGTAATCAATGAAGAAAATTCGTTTTTACATCTTGTGGAATTCGAACCCAGTAGTTCCTGTTCGATCTATGTGTCGAAGCTTTAACTACTTGTCCGATATGTCCCCTTGTATTTTGTATTTGACATTAACAGAAGCTTTTCAAACTTCTTGAATAGTTTGAATAAACTCTAAGCTGCCGTACTCTTGATGGCAACCACATGTTAACATAATTTCACTGTCATGGACGTTTGTAGGTTCCTGTTGCTCTTGGTTAAATCGATCGGTTTATTTAATATTCCTTTCAACTTCCTGGTCAAACCGCGATACACAATTTGTTGTTTGAACCTGTCCCATGAATATGACATATAGTCCTTTAGTAAAGTTACGAAAGCGGTCTGTGGAACGTAGGTATAATCCTTATGTCGATGTCATATTGTAGTATGACTAGAACTCTAGCCATCAAGTTATCTTTATATTTAAAAAATTGTATAGATCCTGGAAATTTTACTGTGGCAGTACTATGGAATCGATTGTCAAACGACACCGATAAGACAATCATAATAGAGACCTCTATAGTCTGTGTTGGCAATGTTGTGACACTAACGCCGGCTTTAAGAGATCTACCATCACTCAATCGTACCGTTACGCTTGTTGTAACTCGAGTTCGCCTTGTTTTACGAGAAAAGCTCCGAAAATATTATTAATGCTCGCTCACGAGGAATTGAAAAATTTTGTCATCGTGATGTTATCAATGATCATTAAAATATCCTAAGATGTCACAATGGTAAATACAACACTGATGGCATCGAATGGAGCTGCATAAGCATAAGTCTTAATGTTCTCATTACACCTTGATACCACTGGAATTCTAAACAAACTTTCTGTTTTACAAAAGGTAAAAATTTTGATTTTGCGGCATCATTAACTCCGTTTGTATTACTGCTGGCCACAATGCGACTCCTTCTATCTAAGCGTTTTTCGGTCCTAAGAGCCGTTCTTCAAAATGGGACTGAATTCTTATTCCTTAACACTGGATCGGCGTCTTCAGAATTTAGACAGGTGGTATGCTCATTCTAATTTCTACTAACCGCAAGACGTATTTGGTCCTGCATCGGTTCGATATCTCCTGAAACCTTTAAAAAAGTTTTCTTCTTCTTCATAATGACAAAAAAATTCTTTTAGGTATTTATATCAGTCTTAGAAGGATTTTTCCATATTCACCATTTGTACGTGAATGCATTTATTTACTTCACAGTACCTGACCACCAACGGGTGACATGGTTGTTAAGTACGGTTGTGGTTCTTAAGTTATTACTGCAAACAGCTTAATGAATGACCACCTGGCTTGCTGGGCTTCTCCGAACTTTTGCATGGTTTTCTGATAATCTACTCTTCCTGAATTTTTAAACCATTCAGCTGATCCATATTCTGCGCCATTTACCGCCAGCCCATGAGTTTAAAGAAGATGCCGCCGTGTTGTGCAATTATGTACTAACTTGATTCTCAGCAACCAAATAATTATGCTGGTTGTCCTTGAAGCTGAAAACCTATGTTTTATTAATGAATGTAGAGGTGTAGAAGTTTTAAAAAACCGTTGGAACGTCTAGTAGGTAACTCTGGTAAAATGGTGTTTGTATGGCCTTGAGGAGTTCATTCTTTCCGATTTAGTTGAATGGAACCTTGAACTTTGTTTTCTCGAAATTTATATTTTCTTAGAATTTACCTTGAAGCTCTTTGCCTTTACCTTGAAGCTCTTCTTACTTAGCTGTAATGATCACGTCTTTGTACTGAACCGAACTATTTGTTTTACCACGTTTTAAAAATTTTGACCTAGCGCATTACTGCAACCGCTATCGTGGAAGGAATCGATAGCGGCGTTCTTATATTACTCAAATTTGGAATTAATATGCTTGCAGAATGTTAACTATATTTGAAACCTAGTACATATATTATGCTGAACTGAAGGCCAATTCAAAAACAACATTCTACAAACATTAATTCCGTTGTCTTCTGATTTTGGTTAAGTAGTTGCCGTTCTATTATTCTCATTAATTACAATAATCTGATAAAAATATGAGCACAATGCAACTGAACGGCACAGCATTTAATGTTTCGGCACCTAGTTTGGCACAAAATTGTGATACATTTTTTGTGTGAAATGTGTTGGTTTTGTTTTATGATTTGCAAAACAGATTAAAAAAAATTTAAATAAAATTGGGTAAATTTTACTTACAAGATACCAAATTTCATAATCTGTAATTACACGCTGCTATCGCTCGATTGGATTAAACAAAAAATTATAAATAAATTATTGAACCGACCTTTAGAATCATCAGCTAGACCACTATTCCCACAATGGTCCAACCATGTACATCCACAATTTTTACCTGGATCACATCCTAATCATCAACAAAATATGTCATCATCATCATCATCAAATCAAAATGTTGTGCATCAACAACAACAGACCATTGGTAGTAGTAACATGAACCAAAATACCAATTCCAGTAATAATTTGAATAATAATAATCCAATCTCGGCACAACATGTTACGGCCGCCTCGAATAAACAAAATTTATTTAATAATTTTAATCAAGAGATTGGTGGTGGTGGTGGCGGCGGTTCAAATTACTACCAATTCGATCATATACTAATGAATAATTCGACACCCACGTATGTCCATCTGCGGCAGCATCATGGCAATGGGAAATTGAATACCATGAATAATTATCGTTATAGGAATTCATCAGGTATCTAATGAAGTTGTTGTTGTTGTTGTTTTGCAGATATTTTTTTGGTTTAATATATTTAACAAGAAAATTCCCCTCAAAATTTGCTTGAATTTTATATTATATATTATTTATTTTTAATCCTTATTCACTCATCCCCAATATACTATAAACCATCTCCAAAGTATAATTTTTTTATTTTGCATTTATCATCATCATCAACTCATCACCAATATTGTGCCACTTCACATCACATACTCACCATCAAATTTTATTTTCGGTATTTGATATTTGATAATTCAGAAATGAAATCAATTCAAGATAGTGATTATGAAGTTATTGTTCTAGATGAAAATAATTCAAATGTCCTGCCGGATGCTGATTCCCATTCAAGCGGACCGCCATCGATAAAGGTGACTTATTCGTTATTTATTTTGTAATCGCAAAACATAAATTAATTACATTTCTTTATGTAGAGTGACTCGGACATTGCATCTCTGAACATTAATTCAACCGAGGTAGAAATTCCGGAAGTGGAAACCTCGAGTGAAATTCTGGTGGACGAAATTAAACCAAATATATCGAATGATGAAAGTTGGACGGATGTTAATTTGAATGAGGAGGGCAACGATAATTTACGTGAAATGGGCATGACGCAGCAGATGGATGTGGGCAATAAACCGGATAAAAATATGCGGAATATATCGATTGTGCAGACGGTCGATAATTATCCGTCGATGGTTGACACACGAAATCGAATGGAAGAAATGTCTTTAAAAAATCCGATGATGGGTCAAATATTTTCACCACTCTCATCACGGGAGACAACACTTACCCAAAAATTAGAAATCGCACTTGGTTCTGTATGTCCACTGCTTCGCGAAATTATGGTGGACTTTGCTCCGTTTCTATCGAAAACATTAGTAGGATCGCACGGCCAAGAATTACTAATCGAAGGCAAAGGACTTACCACGTTCAAAAATAGCACCTCAGTCGTAGAATTGGTTATGCTGCTGTGTTCACAAGAATGGCAAAACAGTTTACAAAAACATGCTGGCCTAGCATTTATCGAACTTATTAACGAAGGCCGCTTACTATCACATGCCATGAAAGATCACATTGTCCGCGTTGCTAATGAAGCAGAATTTATTCTAAATCGTATGCGCGCCGATGATGTACTAAAACATTCCGATTTTGAATCGCAATGCGCGCAAACCATACTCGAACGTCGGGAAGAGGAACGCATGTGCGATCATCTGATAACTGCTGCTCGACGCCGTGATAACGTAATCGCGAGTAAATTACTCGATAAAATACGAAATATTATGTATAATCGACATGGAGCTTGGGGAAATGCAAACCGCCCAGCTCAAATATTTTGGAAATTAGATGCATGGGAAGACGACGCTCGCCGCCGAAAACGGATGATTCAAAATCCACGCGGATCGAGCCATCCACAGGCTACACTGAAATCTAGCCTTGAAATTTCGAATCCGGACGATGCTATTCTACAAGCGCGCGAAGAGTTCCACTCCCAAATAGCGATCACTAATCGATCACAACAAATCCAACAACAAAATAACGAGCTACTGGACGAATCGGACTTGCTCGAGGATCGTGAACTTGATTTAGATTTAACCGGGCCAGTGAATATAAGTACCAAGGCAAAACTTATCGCCCCGGGACTCGTTGCAGTCGGTACCGTGTCGATTACGACGACTGAAATGTATTTCGAGGTAGACGAAGAAAATGCCGAGTTTAAAAAAATTGATGCCGAACTCCTTAAATACTGCGATCACCTGCACGGTAAATGGTACTTTTCTGAAATTCGGGCGATTTTCTCGCGTCGCTACCTACTACAAAATGTAGCCCTGGAAATTTTTCTAGCTAGCCGAACCTCTATTCTGTTCGCATTTCCCGATCAGCATACACTACGAAAAGTGATAAAAGCGCTGCCGCGGGTTGGAGTCGGTATAAAATACGGAATCCAACAAACAAGGCGTGCCTCAATGATGTCGCCGAAGCAGCTGATGCGTAATTCAAACATGACACAAAAATGGCAACGTCGTGAAATATCAAATTTCGAATACCTCATGTTTTTAAATACGATCGCAGGCCGAACCTATAACGATCTAAATCAGTATCCAATATTTCCGTGGGTGCTCACCAATTACGATTCCAAGGAACTTGATCTCGGTCAACCGTCCAATTACCGTGATATGTCAAAACCAATAGGCGCCCTTAATCCAAACCGTCGTGCATACTTCGAGGAGCGATATGAAAGTTGGGATCACGACTCGATACCACCGTTCCATTATGGTACTCATTATTCGACCGCCGCCTTCGTGCTCAACTGGTTAATACGCATCGAGCCATTCACTTCTATGTTTTTGGCACTACAGGGTGGTAAATTTGATCATCCGGATCGCCTGTTTTCATCTGTCTCGTTATCATGGAAAAATTGTCAACGTGATACTAGCGACGTTAAAGAATTAATCCCAGAATGGTATTTCCTACCGGAAATGTTTTATAATTCATCAGGATATAAACTCGGTGCCCGGTCTGATAATGCGAATGTGTCTGACGTAGAACTACCGCCATGGGCGAAAACTCCCGAAGAGTTTATTCGAATTAATCGCATGGCTCTAGAATCTGAATTTGTATCATGCCAACTAAATCACTGGATTGATTTAATATTTGGCTATAAACAACGTGGACCCGAAGCGGTACGTGCAACTAACGTATTTTATTACCTAACGTATGAAGGTAACGTAGATTTGGATAGTATAAGTGACCCGGTGATGAGAGAAGCGATAGAAAATCAAATCCGAAATTTTGGACAAACCCCCAGTCAATTACTGATCGAGCCACATCCTCCGCGCAGTTCAGCTATGCATTTATCACCAATGATGTTCAGTTCGATACCCGACGACATCTGCATGTCTATGAAATTCCATTTAAATTCGCCGATAATTCATATATCGGCAAATACGTATCCACAATTACCGTTACCATCTGTGATAACAGTTACTGCGGGTTATCAATTTGCGATTAATCGATGGAACTGTAATTATGCCGCAACTATACAAAGTCCGAGCTATGCTGAATCACCGCAGTCACCTGGAGTTAATTTACCACTAGTCATGGATCCCGTGTTATGTAAATATATATAAATTATTTAGCTGTACTTAGACACTAATCCGTCTCCCAATTTTTATTCCTTAGCTCAAACCAACGGACATAACAATCCAATGACCCGGCGACATTTAGGCGATAATTTTAGTCAAAAATTAAAAATTCGTTCGAATTGCTTCGTCACCACAGTCGATAGTAGGTTTTTAATTGTATGCGGCTTCTGGGATAACAGTTTCCGTGTCTTCTCCACCGAGACAGCGAAAATTATGCAAATAGTTTTTGGTCATTTTGGTGTCGTAACATGCTTATCACGATCGGAATGTAATATAACGTCAGACTGTTATATTGCATCGGGATCGGCCGATTGTACAGTGTTACTATGGCATTGGAATGCCCGTACACAAAATATTGTAGGAGAAGGAGAAGTGAGTAACTTAAAAATGTTTAATTTTATGACGGAATGATTTACTATATTTATGAAATTTATAGGTGCCAACACCTCGAGCTACGTTAACAGGTCATGAACAAGCTGTTACATCTGTAGTTATAAGTGCCGAATTAGGATTAGTAGTATCTGCTTCAATAAGTATACGAAACTGTCTTGACTCATTCGATTAGTTCGCTAATGTTTATTTTTTTGCTTATTTCACAGATGGACCAGTTCTAGTGCATACAACGTTTGGTGATTTACTGCGGTCACTGGAGGCACCGCTCGATTTTATATCGCCCGAAAATATAGTGATGTCGCGTGAAGGTTTCATTGCGGTCAAATATGATAAGGGCAATGTGGCGGCGTACACAATCAATGGGAAACGGTTGCGACATGAATCGCATAATGATAATTTACAGGTAAGTGATTTTTTTTTTTAATTTTACATCTACTATGTTCGTTAGTTCTACAAAATCTAAAATTAATAGTCAAAGAGTTCAACAGATAGTAGATTTTTAAGAAACAAAATTTTTGCTGCTTGAATTTCTTTGGCATGTAATTGGAAATCCATTAAACCCTTAATTTCAGATTATTGATTATATGATTCGAAATGCAAAATAACTGAGTTAAACTGAGAAATTTAAACAACAACCAATTTTCGTCGTCAAAATAGGCACAAACGCATCTTAAGATATGGTCACGATTTCAGTAACAATGTGATTTAACGAGAGTATTTTTTATAAAAACGTGCCACTTCGCGTATTAAAGACTGCTAATACTTCCTTTAAATCAATCGGTGTACTGTTACCTGGACTGGAATACAAATGGATTTGTAGCAGCATATCACTATTCTCAGGTTTTAGGTTTGACCTAATCAACTGCCAATTGGAAAATGAGCTGGAATACGTCCTGTGAAGTTCTTGGCATTGACAGCTAAAAATTTCGCCTCGTATCTGATATCCGTTCTGGTCCCTCTCCTTTTTTTAATTAGTTTTTAAAACAGATTCCCAAACCAAACAGAAGCAGGAACCTTGGTCTTCTTCACTATCAATAATGGTTGAATGACCATTATTTATAGTGAAGAAGACCAATTGACACTTGACTATCTATCAAAATCAACAGAACTTCATATTCTGGAGCTGTGTTGAAGCTGGAATTAGAACTCCCAACCACATAATTTGGTAGTCACATAACATTCATAACATATGAAAAATATCTTTTGTATATATACATAAGTGTCTTGAGGTTAAGTTGTTGATTGATAATTCATTCCGGTTGTTGCTTGCTTTGGGCTGACTTTGATGATGCCAACCCTAGCTTAGCATCGATTTATTGTTCGAGATAGACCGAAACCAAGTAAGGAGGTCATAAGTTTTTTTTTTCAAAGTAAAGCCGAATCTAGGGGAGAAGGTTACCATTCTTGTTTGAGTTATTCCAATATCCTTACTTCGGACGAGGGCCGAATCGAATTCGTTTGCTTTGGCCCACAGACTTTGGCATGGATAATTTTGCCACGTTACTTTGACTTCTCTTCATGAAGCTTATAACTTCCTGGCTTCCTCGTCCACGAAATCGATTTTATGATTTCGTAAAAATTTCTTCACGTGTGACGTTCTGATGTCCAAGTCGTTCATGCAATGCATGAAATGAAATTTTGATAGCCACATTTCCGATGACCTTTGAACAGCATTTGAAAAGCCTGTTGCATCGAACCCAGACTGCATAAATGCTTCCATTCTTCAGTAATTCGCAGCACTTGCTTTTCGATTGCAATCGATAGCCACGATCCATGATCTTTCTGGACGAAAATAAATTCATTTGAATTTCCGGTACATGCAGCACATCTACCATGCGTTTACAAATCCATGAATTCTAGGTGAACGCTTTTCCTCGAGCCATGATTTTGGCACCATTTCCCACCGTTATGTGTGACGATGTCTCCACAAAGTTCTCGAACCATTCACGCCGATGACACATATGGTGGACGCTACCTCCGGAGTCCAACACCCAAGTATTCTTGTCTCCACTCAAATATTTTTCTATTTCTTGTTTTTTGAATTGTTCTTTTTATTCTTCTGTGTACAGTCGCATTTTTAATGACCACTCACGCCACTTTTAGTCTTGCTACTACTGCAAGTTCTGTTCCGATAAATAACCCCTTTTTTATCTCTGCTATCTCTGTTCTGGGGCCAAGGCTCTCCCAACTCTTTCGCGGTTTACTTATTTACGTCCTTACTTTTACGCCTGTATCGGCCAATTCGAGGACGTACGGATATAGGTCTGATTTTATTACCATTTGCACCTTGCATAGCTCCATGCCAGCCTATATTGGTCGGCCCATGAGTTTTGCACTCCGACAGGGAGTCATAGATGTGTTCCTTTTCCTCACAAATCGTAATTTGTTGATGAAAATTCCCTTTGCATTCTGCTTCTATCGGGATTCGAACCCGGTACCTCCCGATCCAAACGCCAAAGCTTTAACCACTATGCCATTTGGTCGAAATAATGCTTTCTTGAATTGGAATTCTTCTTTGAAACATCCAACAACGCATCCGTTTTTAGTTGACCCTGTGACTTCAATCGGAGCTCCCCTGCGATTAATTGCGCACATAAATTTATCATAGTTTGATTGTCTGCACTCGTTGATTCCCACGACTATGAAAATGATTATATTCTGCTGGCAAAGACATTCAAATTTTCGCCATTACCATTGAATCGGAAACCTCTTCATCTTGATCCTTTAATTGTTGCACGACTACCATGAGTTTTGACATACACGATGCAATATCTTCGCCTGGTTGTGAAACTATAGTATCGCTGTTGCAAGTACATAATATTTGCCTTCGATGTTTGCTTATCATACATACTTTTGAGCGTTGCTCAAATGTCACGTATTGTTTTCGAATCATTCTTCTTCTCTGATTTTGTTTAATATTTCGAAATTTAAACCAATTCCAATTAACCATATTTGTATTTTTTTGTAATTCCAGTGCATGCTGCTGTCACGAGACGGCGAATATTTTATTACCGCTGGCGATAAGGGCATTGTCGAAGTATGGAGAACATTTAATTTAGCGCCACTTTATGCATTCCCCGCTTGTAATACCAGTATTCGTTCATTAGCTTTAACCCATGATCAAAAGTAAGTACTTCGTCATTTACTATGTCTCCTAAAGTCAAATGATATTTAATGTAATTATTTCTTGTGTATAGGTATCTTCTAGCTGGCTTGTCCACCGGGTCCATAATTGTATTTCACATAGATTTCAACCGATGGCACCACGAATACCAGCAGCGGTATTAACAATTAAAATTTAATTAATAGAAACTAATTTACAAAATGTACTTATTATTGATGCAATATTTTGAGTTGTGTACTTAATTATTTTATTTTTTATTTAGCTAAACAATTATTATTTTTATTTATTCTATTACAACAAAAAATATATGAATACTAATAAATTGTTTTTTTTCGTAGTATTATTATTATTACTAGTAAAAAAGATAAAATCATTTTTAAATTACTAGAACTAAATAAAACACTAAAACCAACGTTTTTAATTGTAAATAAATTAAAAATTATATAAATTATTAACTTTAAACAAACAAAAGAAAAAAAATGGAAAAGACACACACACTATTTCTTATATACATAATATAAATAATTAAATTAATTACGATAATTAAACAAAATACATTATGCTTTCATTTGGTTTTTAAAAACATACAAGAAACTATAAAATAACTAAACAAAAAACACTTGTACTTAAGAGAAAATGAAAAACCTATTTTATTATTATTATTATTTTGGATTTTTATTAAAACTATAAATAAATAAATTTATAAATTAACAAGAAAAGCTCAATTATTAAAAATCAAAATAAAAAAGAGACGCAAAATAAATAAAATTTATTACTAAAATTATAAATTTATTAATACAAAAAAACAAAGTAAAACAAAAAAATTCTTTAAATAAGTTAGGAAATAACAAATTTAAACAAAACAAACAAACAAACAAACAGCAAACTATTTGTTTTAAATGTATGTGGTGGTTTTAATATTAAACAAAATACAACAAAAATTAAAATGGACAAAACAAAATTATTAATTAATTAAATAAATTATTAATTTAAAATTTAATTAAAACTGTCTCCGCATTTGTGTAAATGGGTCAGGAGATCGGAGGCATGCAACAAATGCAAAATGTTTTATATAATGCAGGGCAATGGCCAATTTTCAATCTAGTTTTCGGTAAGTTCTATATTTTTCGAATAATCAAAGAATAACGAAGGTAGGTGGTGTCCTTAATTAGCCTTTTACCATAGTAATTACTTTCGCATGAGTGAGTCTACAACCTAAGTACAAATATACTGACATAAATTTAATTTCTCGGATGTTTCAATCAGATTCGATTACTTTTAAGATACATTTAATAATTTTTTTGGCAAACGGAGCTGTTGAAAATCAGTGAAAATTTGTTCTAGAACCAATTGGTGTGAATTATTTACTCGAGTACACGTCTGCAGACAAAATAAGCGTACATGACTCACAAACGAAAGTGACCATTGGTCTAAATTAGCGCCTTGCTAGACTTGAAGATTTTAATGTTTGCGTAAAATGCTCGCTATCATCCAGCTACGATTCTTGATGTTATATCTACAGAAACTGAATTTTGCTCCGCTACTACCGATCTCAAATATTTAAACTCTCTCGAAATTCGTGACTCCCGAAATAAATTCCCCGCGTATTGACGGACAACTTATTGTAGAGATGTATCGGGGCGTTAGGATCTCCTTGCCGTACTTCTGTTGTTATTTCAAAGGCTATGGAGATTTTGCCTTCGATGCTCACCTTGCAATTTGAATCGCTCATCATTAATTTGCACATTGATATTATTTTCGATGAGATACCTAGAAAGTCTCCAAAAGGGGACTGTGAACATGGATGTCCTTTTCATAACATTTCTCCAATATCATCCTCAGATTAAAGGTCTGATCGGTTGTTGATCTGTTTGGGCGAGATTCGCACCGGCAGTCGCCCAAGATCACTCACTATATATCGATAATATTGCTGCCACTACGTTGACAAAGCCATTGCAATCGATCTCTCTTTTTATGTAATGGGCAAATCATAGCCATCTTTCACTCTTCTGGGATTTATTCAGAAGATCATACAGTTAATACAAGTTCGTACATCCGATAGAACATTTGATCGCCGCCGTTTTTTAGCATTTTTCATGAAATTACATCTCTCCAGGGGCCTTGTTGCTTTACATTTCTAACATCAGGTTTCACACGATGAGGAGTGCGGGAATCATTTCAGTGTTGATATCGGACTGGTGCAAGGAGGATAATTTCCATGGCGTGCGCGATGTTTTTCTCGAATTGCCTTCAAGAAATTTTCATCCAACCAACCATTTTACTCCTCGATGAAGTTTGACCAACTGTTGATAATGGTGCTTTCGTTACCGCAGTTTTTACGATATTCCACTGATCCTCCGCTAATCAGTATAGTGACTGGTTTTCAAGAATTCCTGATACGAGTATTATCAAAATTGGTTCTGATTACATGTCTGTTAAAATCATCATTGTTCCAGGTTCGTTGGAAGTGACGATTGGATGTTGTTCCTAAAAAAAGGTGTAGTTTGCAACTACTGGGTTCCTCAACAAGAAATTTTTTCAAACTAGTATAAAGTAACTATTTTAAAAGTTCCGTTATTCAGTTTATTTACAAATTAACACTCGCAGGTTGACCATTTAATAAAATGAATTCAATTTCGCTTCAAAATCCTATTAAAATCCATTATGAAAATGGAATCGATCCATTACGAAAATCGGAAACCTGAGCCCATTATTAAAAATTTATTGCAAAAATTTGAGCCCACTGGTTTAGTAGCAAGCATACCGACAGCAACACGTGCTCGTTCAACCGAAATTTGTATTATCAATATTTGATGATATGAATGTTAACGACGCGCGGATTCAACAGGACGGCGCTACATGCCATACAGCCAACGTATCACCATTAGAATATTTGTGTTGGGCTATATGAAAGATAAGGTTTAAGAGCATAACCCACATCCAATCGAAGGTCTCAATACCTGAGATATAGCCCCAATTAGGTAGATGAGATCAAAGATTTCGACTAAAGGAAGGATTTCTGAAAACGTACTCGTGGTGGATATTTGTCAGATATTATTTTTCATTCATAAATGTCCATTTGTCTACACTAAATCCCACTTGTATTATTCGTTGACAACCATACTGAACGATTTCTCAAATGAATACCTACCTCGTGGTGCTTATAGTTGGCTATCTCGTCCCATATCATATGCCTTATCCAAATTCGACAATTTATTGCAGTAGATTCAAATAGAATTTTGTTTTAACACAAAGGAATTGTCTTAAAGATGTGTAATAATAATAATATAGACTAGTTAACCCCCTGAAAAAACATCCCGAAAGTAAAAACAACTGCTAAATCCCACATGAAATGTTGCACACAACAAAGTTACATCCAAATTCAAACATGTTATTCGTTGCGTAGCATTACAGCGCCATTGTAAAATGCGAATATCTTTTATACTAAACAGACCGAGTCTACTTTGTGAAAAAATAACTTTTTAAAAGATGTCGTTTATCTCGGTTTTTTCTTAACTTAAAAAACTCGACTATTTTGCATAAATTAGGGCGAATCGTATTTTTTTTGTTAAGTTGTCAGAATAAACATTGAAATTTCCCCTTATTTTGCCACGACTTCGATGTTCGAATTTCGATATCGAAACACCAAACAAAAATTCTCCACACACACAGCCGAAATACTTTCGTGTCAAAAAAATCAACACAAAAAATTCGATTGGTGGGTTTTTGATTGTGGCAGTCGGCAAATTTAAATAGTGTTTTTATGTTTTAATAATTGTGTGTAAAGTGCGTAAACTACTAAAACCGGCTTATGATAAACGATAAATAAAAACGCATAATTTAAGGTAATTTCAGTTTACTCCCATAAAATAATATCACACATAAGAAAATCCGGGTTTTGATTTTGTTGTAGGTTTCTGCCATCCATCATCATCGTCAATCGTCATTAGTTTGGGCTGCTGAAAAGCACAACAAGACTTAACAACTTTAAAAATGGAAGCAATTAGTAAAGCAAAAGTAAAATTTAATGTTGAGAAGCAGGAGAGCCTTGTGAAATTGTCCATATTAACAATAGCAGCTATTTTATGTAAGTAGTTCACGATAAACGTAAACATTTTAGGTTATGTTTGTGATACACGTAGAGTGTTTTGCCGTCGATTGATTTTCTTATCGCTCTTGCATGTTACGGTTCTGATAACGCTATTGGTACCAAAGCGTATGCAATTTCATGTTTTGTTTGTGGTTTTATATGAAAAATCGGTCAACTGGGCATAATCTACTCGGTGCAAAACCACTCCCACACCGGTTTATAAATTATCCTCTGCCACCGAGTAACAAGAAAGGTCATTATCATTATGGCATGCAGCGAGAGAGGCGCGTATGCAATTATATTGTCCCCTAACATTGTCTATTATATTTCCAGCATTTGCCACACGATTATTTTCAGTGCTTCGCTTCGAAAGTGTTATCCACGAATTCGATCCGTACTTTAATTATCGTACAACGAAATTTTTGGCTGAGCAAGGATTCTATAATTTCCATAATTGGTTTGATGATCGAGCATGGTATCCATTGGGTCGGATCATCGGTGGAACCATCTATCCAGGTTTGATGGTGACGTCGGCTGCTCTCTATCGTGTTATGTGGCTACTTAATATCACAATCGATATTCGAAATGTTTGCGTATTTCTGGCACCATTTTTCTCCTCACTTACCACTATTGTTACGTATGGACTAACTAAGGAGATTCATGTGAGTACCTTGATAGGTTTAGGACGGGACACTTAACTTAATTATTTTATTATATAATATATACAGAGTACTGGTGCTGGATTGGTTGCGGCCGCTTTAATTTCAATCGTCCCTGGTTATATATCACGTTCAGTAGCTGGAAGTTACGATAACGAAGGTATAGCGATCTTCTGCATGCTTTTAACATATTATATGTGGATTAAAGCGGTAAAAACTGGTACCATACTATGGTCCACCATGGCAGCATTGGCATATTTCTACATGGTTTCATCGTGGGGTGGATATGTTTTCTTAATTAACTTAATACCACTACACGTCCTCACTCTAATGGCAACTGGACGATTTTCTCATCGAATTTATGTCTCATACAGTATACTTTATTGTATCGGCACAATTCTATCAATGCAAATTAGTTTTGTTGGTTTTCAACCAGTTCAAAGTTCGGAACACATGTTAGCCCTAGGCGTGTTTGGATTATGCCAAATTCATTCATTTGTGGATTATTTGCGATCCCGGATGTCAAAAGAACACTTTGAAGTTTTATTCCGAACCTTAGTTACAACAATCTTATCGATTTCACTTATTGTGGGTACAATATTAACCATCACTGGGAAAGTATCACCATGGACCGGCCGATTTTATTCGTTACTTGATCCTTCATACGCCAAAAATCATATTCCGATTATTGCCTCGGTATCGGAACATCAACCTACCTCTTGGTCATCGTTTTATTTTGATCTACAAATTTTGGTGTTTCTGTTTCCGGCCGGCTTGTACTTCTGTTTCTCGAAGCTATCCGATCCAAGTATTTTCATCATTTTATACGGAGTCACGAGTATCTATTTTGCAGTAAGTAAATCCCCTCCCGATAAAATACCGAGCTGCATTTAACGTTTTTATTACTTACAGGGTGTAATGGTGCGTCTTATGTTGGTTCTGGCCCCGGTGATGTGTATCTTATCTGGAATTGCAATCTCGCACCTCTTAGCGAAGTATATCAAAAGTATTGATTCTCCGATCGGTGGTAGTTCAAAACCCGTCGACTCGAAAAAATCGAAGAAATTTGAACAACAAACGTCGATTAAACCAGAAGTGGCATTTACTTTTGTCGGAATTGTAACATTCTTGCTCATTACGTATACATTCCATTGTACTTGGGTCACGTCAGAAGCGTACAGTAGTCCAAGTATTGTATTAAGCGCGCGTTCGCATGATGGTGGCCGAATTATTTTTGATGATTTTCGAGAAGCATACTACTGGTTGAAGATGAATACGCCTGAGGTGAGTTTCTAACTAATTAGATTGTGTTCTGTAATCATGTGATGACAAAAATGTATCGAGTTGTTTGACTATTTCGAAAGTCGAGTTTTAACAAATTAAAATTCCTTTGGAACTGTCCGACTATGAGCCAATAATAGCACTTTGATCGCTGATCGCCTCCAATTTGTATGGGCTTGTTTAGTTGTTGATCGCATATTTCAACCGGAGTTTTATTAATTTTACAGGATGCTCGGGTAATGTCCTGGTGGGATTATGGGTATCAGATAACGGCTATGGCGAATCGGACGATTCTGGTCGACAACAATACATGGAATAATACCCATATATCGCGTGTAGGCCAGGCTATGGCCTCGACGGAGGATAAAGCTTACGAAATAATGCGGGAACTCGATGTCGACTACGTCCTCGTCATATTCGGTGGACTAACAGGTTACTCTTCGGACGATATCAACAAATTTTTGTGGATGGTCCGTATTGGTGGCAGCACCGATCGTGGTGCACATATCAAAGAAACTGATTACTATGCACCAAGCGGTGAATTCCGTATCGATAAAGAAGGCTCACCCACGCTATTAAATTGTCTTATGTACAAAATGTGTTACTATCGTTTTGGCCAAGTATACACGGAAGGTGGTAAACCACCAGGATACGATCGAGTTCGAGCAGCCGAAATCGGGAATAAAGATTTCGAATTAGATGTATTGGAGGAGGCGTACACGACGGAGCATTGGCTCGTTAGAATATATAAAGTGAAGGATTTAAGAAATCGCGGAGTTTAATCGCCAACGAATTTTAATAATTTAGTTTCCTTACCACATCGACATCAACACGAACATATGCAGTACCTATTAATTTTATTTAATAATGTGAAACCTTATAAATGTTTAATATGATTGTAAATATTTTTTTTACGTAGTTCGAGCGATAATAAACCAATATCTGTCAATCGTACTGCTTTTTTCTACTATGATTTATTGTACGCGATTCCATATTTAGGCAAACAGTGAACCAATAATATCAGAATAAACAAGAATTAATTCTAATTAAAAATTTAAATCGAGTTTTTTTGTATTTCTAAGTTGTAATTGCACCATAATCAAGTCCGGAAAGCGGACAACCGAATTGTATTTATCGGAAAGAATCTCCAATCTAAAAGGTTTCGCCCAACCACTCTATCTTCTACATTTATAAAATCCTTAGGCAAATTATTGATAAGTTTATTAGAGTCCACTTTCTTCATAAAATCACTCTGTATACTCATTGTGGCCTCCTCTCCGGGTTCGAAAGTTTTTAGCACGCAGATTTGCGTTAGTCATAATTTACGGTTTGATCTTTTGTATTCGGTAAGCTTACAAACTCCGAGGAGATATTTTATTTCAAAATTCATGTGAATTCTAGATTGACACTCAACAACTTTAATGGGACCAAATATCGATCGTAAGGCTTTCCTCGCCAAAGTAGGGACTAATCTACAATCAGAGCTGGTTATATATCAGCTTTCGCTTCCGATAATACTGAACAGATTAGTTGTGTGAGTTTGCACGACTACGACAGATTTTTTGACTGGGTGTCCTCTTGGACATCGTTCGAAGTAGTCGACGCAGTTGACGTTGTTACTAGCAATCACAAGGTTGGTCTCTTTATATTTCTGGTTATAAGATCTTTCGTTTTCCTTTTATTTACTGTCAACTCAAGTCGGCGTGCGGTATAAAACCCTCTGTGATATCAATTGGTCTTCGGCCAAGAAGCAAAAAATCATCTATCCATGAATTTGGTCTGACTTATTAAATATGAAGTTCGATGTTGTTATTCTGCTTTTCCTTCTGATGTACTCGATCGCCAGAGTGCGATAAGCACGAGTGTCTCTCCCTGTGAAATACCTGATATCACCTGATGTCTTTGGTAAAAAAAAAACACGAGTAGGGATCACATGTTCTCATGACTAATGCTGTCATACGCTTATTGGATACCGATGTGTAGTTGATTGATATTGATATTGTACTACCAAAACTGCCAGAAACACTCTCACTGTAAAGCAATGATCAGTGGTTGGTCAGTTGAGAAGAAAGCCCTCATAATAGATAACCGAGAATATCATCGGCGAGAAAAGTAAGTTTCGCGAGTACTACATTTGCAAAAATCTTGTAGGCCGTCTTTATCAGGACAATGCCGTAGTATTTTTCACAAATTAAGCAATCGCGACAATCGCAAATTAGACAGAATCGAAGAGATGAGGGTGGTTTTCCAATCTTCTCAGGTTGCAAATTAGGTGCCATACCTTGGTACATTGTCTGTCAGATATGAAACAAGAGAGAAGAGATCTCTCTTCACGACGTTGGCCTAATAAAACTAATTTTGAAATTATGATTCCACACGAACACCAGTCACGGTTGTTCTCAATTCTTCGTTTCCGTCTTTAATGGCTGTGGAAAGCTCGAAATTTGGGCGTGGATAAGACCTTCTCGTGAGTAACCGGTATCTGAAATTAAACTGATTTTTTAACGAAATCCATCAAATGTGTTCCGAAATATTCCATTCGGGAACTTCGACGTATTGTCACTGATGGTCGCACTGCTGATTACCTCGTTGGTTTTTTTTCGATAGTAGTTTGTGCTGTATCGCTTTCCATGGTACTGTTGTGGTTAAGTACTATACTACTATACTTGTAGTTAAGACCTAAAAACGTTGCCGTTTCTGCACTCCGATCAATTTTTGCATTAAAAAACCTGCGATGATCTTAAAATCACGGTGATGGGTGGTATAATGATGTCTTTCAACTCGCCATAGAATAAATCTTTGACATGGTCCGTCTTGTCTTCGGTGCATGTATGGTAACGATCGTTATTTTAAATGTCTAGTTGCGAAATCATATACACCATGCTGCTTTGCGCGTCTGTATACAACAAGGCAGACTCCAAATTCTCGGCACTTTCCATGCATATTTGGTTTTTGCGGAGAAGGTTGTTAGGCCGCAGATGACAGAACATAAAAGTTCATCTGTCATTCCAACCCTCCCACTATAATATACGTTTATGTCGATAAGCAAATTCCTTCACAGCATGCCGAATGTTTTTCTCCACACAAAACCTTGGTCAGAACATCTGCCACCATCCGGTCTGTTGTTACCGATCCAATAAGAATTGTCCCCAATTCAACACGCTCTCCTTGTCGCCAAATTTTCACTGGCTTGGGCTCACAGAGTTGAAATTCTTTTTCAAAACTTTTAAACCACATAGTTTCTTGTGTAGCAACAGAGAGTCATGTATTCGGCTTCGGTCGTGGATAAAGCAACGGTTTGTTGTTTTTTACTGTTTCGCGAAAGTGGGCCACCTTATATCATAAATACGTAGCCGGTAATTGATCATCTCTCTTCGATGTCACCGATGTCACACATGTTTCCGACGTTCCCTTTAAATATCACAGAATTCCCTTAACTGCATTCCAATGTTGCTTACCAGGATTATTGTTAAAACGGCTCATCATACTAACTGGATATGCAATATCAGGTGTTCCTTGACAGCGGACAAAAGCTTCCAAAGGTGTGTTGATATGGCATACAGTTCATTTCACCCCTTCCACTTTTTCGGGTTTATTTCTTTTGATAGTTTTAAGTTTATATCACAAGGAGTAAATACAATTACAATCGGACGTATTGAATCTGGCTATTACTCCATTGATATATTTCTCCAAATCTAACAATATTTTGGGTTGATCACGGTCACGTGGGATATTTATACCCAGACTTAGCTTTACCAGAATCTTTCATTCTAAAATTATTGTTTAGTTCCGAATTCAGTTTATTTCTCAGTTTAGCACAACCACTAAATAGTAGCAAATCATCCACATAAACAGCTAAAAATATAATTTTTGATTTAAGTTGTAGACTTTTGATCCTTTAAACCCAATATTAAAGCGCCTTTTTTATTTACAAACTTCTGTGACTTTACTATAGTCAACGGGATGCACCATATAAATTTTTCATTTAAATCACCACCCAAATTTAGCAGCCAATGCCATCAGCTAACATACGGATGTGTATCGAACAACTGGTGAATAAGTTTCACTTTGATCTATACTCATTTTTTGAGCACATCCTTTGATTACTATCCGTGCTTTGTAACGTAGTTTATCAGAAGCGTTTTAGTTTTAAAAACCCACTTACAATCAATTTCTTTACGATCCGAAGGAAAATCTCCAATGTCCTTGTTTTATTTTTCATCAGCGAGTTATATTCACTTTTCATGGCTTCTCTATAAAAGATTTCATCAGATCGTCTCAATGCTTCCTGTACAGTCAACGGATCAGATAATTCGATCATATTAACTTTCATAACAAAATTATCAAATTTTTTAGGTAATGTGGTTGTTCTTGATGAACATCGTTGTTCTGATTTATCGGTAATAGGATGATCGATCGTTTGTATTCCGCTCATCTTCATTTGAATAACCATAAAAATCACTTCCAGCTTCAGATGTTTCATACCAATCATCATCTTCTTGAATTGGATTCTCAGCAAAATAAATTTGAGAATATCACCTTCTGCAGGAACTCCAACTTGGACGGGATTTTCCTCAGGTATTAAAAAAATTTAATTTCTGGTCCTGTTGGATAACCAATAAAAATACATTCAGTAGATTTAGCAGTAGTAGTACATGGGCCATAGCTTTATAGCCAAAGACTCAATAAACAACGATCTAGCTCCAAAATAGTTCGGTTTTGTCGTTCTGCGACGCCATTTTGTCCTGGTGTATACGGTACTGTTATTTGGTGTTGAATATCATATTCAATAATAATTTATCAAGTGGTTGATATTCAGTACTACCATCGGTTTGTAAAATTTGTATTCGTTGTCCTGTTTCATTCTCAACAGCATTTTTAAAGTCATCCGATCATTGTAATCAAATATCTGGAATCACCTAGAGGATTTGTCTTCATTGGACCATAAACGTCGGGAAGTATAATTTGTAGCACTTTTGTTGCACGATTTCCAGCATTTTTAAAAGGAGTTTTGGCATTTTTATCTTTTAACCACACCACATGATCTTTTTTAAATATATATTATCAGAAAATTGATCATTCATATGGCCTAAACGACGATGCCATAGAAACTAATCATTTTCAACATTATTAACTGGCATGCATTTATTTTCTTCAATTGGATCCAGAGCAAAATTCACTTTACTTGTGTCTTCCAAGATAGCAGTTGCGATTATTATATTAGATATGTGAATACGGAGTCATATTAAAATATAACACATTTACTTGTTTAGAAAATGAAAGACAACAACTTTCTCCCATTTTTCAGACAATTTACAAATTCCCTCTCTGAAGAAATCCGGGTCTTTGGAGATCCAATCAATAAGCCAATTTTGGATCTCTGTGTGGGAACTGAACCGCTAATCCAGAAAGAGGCGACTTCATCGACCGAAATATAGTAATCTGAAGGAGCTATGTCTGGTAAGTACCACGGATGGGGTAGAACTTCCCAGTCGTTCCCTTTTAAATAATTTTTTACAACGTTTGCAACATGTGGTTTTTCATTAACGTGCTGAAAAATTAATTTGTTGTGTTTATTCACCCATTCTGGTCGTTTTCCTCTATAGTTTCGAAAAGTATTAGTTGTCGTCGGTAGACATCGCTATTGATAGTTTCATCTAATTCCAGCAGTTCATATAATATACCACACCTTTCCTGTCCCACGAGATACCGGAGATACCTTCAACCAAGATTTTTTGCACTTGGTACTCCCATAATAAATTCATTTTTCTTCTCCAGTAACTATTCGATGAAAAAATCCTTTTCTTTGTTGTCTTTGAAGCAGTATTTCACAAATGGTTTTTCGACGTTCGAGGTCTCTTTCTTTTAATTCATGTGGAACCCAATCGTTAGGTTTTTGAACCATTCCGACTATTTGTAAACCTTTTTTCAACAGTTGATCGATCAACATTTAATGCTACAGCCAATTCTGATTGTGTTTGAGAAGAATCTTTAGCCAATAACGTTTCCAATTCAGCATCTTAATTCTTTTTGGGTGGTTTTCCATGCTCTTTATCTTCAATGCCAAAATCATCATTTTTAAATCGTCGAAATCATTCTTTGCACGTTGTATTTGGTGGAGCATGCTCACCGTAAAAGCAAACGATAAGTTTCCACTGCACTTTGCGTTACAATAAAATAATGTAATAAAACTCCGCAAATGATGTTTATTTGTAGTAAAATTCGACATTTTCAAGGAGTTAAAAATACTAGTTGTTTACAAACACTTCCAAATGTCGCATACTGCGTTTAACAGCTGACATCAAGTACTATAGAATACCAGTATTGCCCATTCATAGTACACGCAAGCACACTAGTAACGACACCAATTGGGAAAGGGTGGAGTCATATTCACACATTCAATATTACCTTCATTATAAATTTTGCAACCATTAGTATCAAACATAACTTTTTTACCTTTAGTACATACACACCTGACTCACAAAAGGTAAATTAGTCGAAAAATTTGAAATGTGTAAAACGTTTTTGATGCTAATAGTTTCCTTACCACCTGCACCTTCCCAAAACAAATTAGTACATCACATACAGCGGCTATCTGTTTACCATTACAATTGCACCCCCTGGGAGATCCCAGGAGGGAAGCACCTGAATCAATATACCACTCATTTGCATCAAGCGCTGCTCCAGTTGTTAGAGTAGCATAGAATGTTGTTCAATTCTTCTCGCGTTGTTGTTGGTTAGATGGCGACTGATAATTCTGATGATTTGAGTTATATTTGTTTTTTTCCATATTTTCACATCTAGAAGTAATTTGGTTTTGATTGAATCACCAGTGATAGAAATACCAGAGCTTGCAAACCTCATAATCATCGGTCATAGCGGAAGCCACAAATCCAATACTTGTGAGTATATGCGGTTATCTTGATTTTATTACCATATTCCATACATACATACACTGTTTATCAATTTTCCCATTTAGTTGTGATTAATTCACTAAGAAGACCAACCTAGCATGGTTTTCCAGAATTTTCGAAAGTTTGTTTAAGTTTATCCCATACGATTTTGTATTTTTTGTTTTAATTCACTGGGTCAATAAGCAAAATAAATTTTATTTGTGGTAAAGTATTCGTTGCACTTTAGTATCATCTACGGCTGAACATAAACCCTTGTGTTCCAAACAGGTTTTAACAGCAAACTGCCAAGTATTATAATTTTCTCGACCTTCCGATTTTTCAGTCGATGAAACGTAACCTGCTGGCATTGTTGAATTCAGTTTTTTTTACTTAACAAATTATTACTTTTTATATCTGGGCGTCCCATAACCTGTTGCGAGTGACGATATAATTTGTTCAGAAAAAAATTAAATTAACTTTCACGATAAAATAAAACACGTTGTGCTTTCTAGACGCTCAACACTGAACAGAAAAAATTTGACTTTTTATTTTTTATACAGATATAAATTTGTGTCCCTCTCTCATTCCAACAAAAATAAACGTTGAGCTGATGTGTGAGACCGGGTTATTTGAAAGTCTACAATAAGTCTTTTCTCAAATAGATTTATGGCAGACTTGTTTGACTTTTATGGAACGCTTCCACCTAAACTGGTAATAAATCTGACTTTCGGAACTTATCAGGCCCTTTAATTGCTATGCAGAGCCCATTCTTTTCCTACCTCAACCGAAGTAATTTATTGTAAATAAAATTAAATGTAATTTATGGGACACCGTCCAATTCTCGAAAATTTCAAATCGTTAATACCAGTCGATATGACTTCTGTATGTGTCCGAATTTCGATATGAACTCTCCAAATGGCTTGTCCTGTTTTTTATTCAGATGGCATATCAATTCAACGAAATATTAAAACACCGCTCGCTACTACCCCGTGGAGGGACGTAAAAAGTACGTTCCAGAGCTTCTTGTCTTACGAATTAATAATGTCATCTAGCAAAATTGTTTAGGTTTGGTGAATTGAATTTTTAGGAATTACTAAAATAGGAGCGGCTCCTGAATGTTTATATTACGTGTGTCATATCTTAGCCAATAATGAAGGAATTAGACATGTTGAATGGAAATGGTGTTTTTAGATGATTTTTGGAAGAAGTTCTGAAATATCGCTACCTGGGACGGGCCTCAGCCATCCAACCGAGTTAAACAGAATTTATGAATCGGCTCTATCATTTGGTATCGTGACAAAATTGTCACAGAATCTACTAAAGGAGATGACGTTTGCTTTGACCTGGAAGGCGATGGCTGTTTTTCTTCTTTTTTTGGAGATATTCAATGAATTTTTCACCGACTATTTAAAAAAGGCGGGAAAACAATGACGTCGTACTATACATTGATATTAAACCAGTTGAATGAATCATTTGCTGAAAAACGTTCCTTGTGAAAGGGCAGTTTCATTTGAAAGATATGTCAGCGTTTTCACCAGATCCTGCCTTTGGTTACTGCAGTAGGTTATCGCCAACGTAGACGCCTATTTTGCCAAGCTATAGGCTCAAACTTCTACTTGGACGTGTGTTAACTTATAATAAGATCACGTTTAGTGCTTTCAAATCAACGTTAATTTTATTTCAACGTGTTCAAAATTTTCATTGATTTTACTCAACATATTGCCAACTGTTGGGTGACCTCTTCACCAGAAAGTATCCATTGATACATACTACAGAATTTGAGAGAACCATACTTGTTTCTAGGTTACTTTCTTTTCGTATACCATCACCTTGGTTGTGTCGATCTACTGTGGTATTACACAAATACTTATAGAAAACTAGCTCCTGTGGATGATATAAGAAATTATCTGATCGTATAGGGTACTACTTGGGTTTATCTCCAGGACTGGTGCCAGAAAATTTAAAGTATCCTGGGAAAATCGCGGTGTTGTGATACACAATGAATTAGAGAAACGTGTTTCCTGTTCTTGGTATAATCTTGCGATTGTACATAAATCACACGTTAATGTCGCTCATACAGTAATATAATTCAAACTTATGATTAGTTATACTCATGATATGAAAATATGACTCTCAAGGATAATTTACCTCACCAAGACCGAACTTTACCGTGTAAGCCACTAATGTCATTTATATGCGGTTCCATTTCAGGTTTCGCCGATAAATGTTTTTACCGAGTTCTGTGCCAAGTGGCCATATTCGAAAACTTCTACCAACATTGATTTTAGAATCCTCCAACATACAACACAAGTGATCTTATTCCAGAACTTTTCCCATAATTCACTTTATAATATTATTCCATCCATCATGCCTAAATTCGTCATGATTGGTTAAAAAATAACCGAATTCCGTCACTGACGGTTATATTCCAGAACTTCTTCCAAAAATCATTTTAAAATCCCATTTCCATCCAATATACCTAATTTCTTCATAATTGGCTAAGAGTTGACACACTTTATTCATCATTACGGGATTTTAAAATATTTGAAATACGGGATTTTAAGCCCATTCCTACTAAAATAACAACGCTGTCGGTCAAATACTAATTATATGCCACTTGTTAACAATTTTTGTGCTTCAATGCGGAATGTTTGACCACAAACTGTGGTACCAACCCAATATAATTTGTGAAAATATTTCCCCGCTCCCATTATCATAGACAAGGTGTTATTAATAAATCGAATCGAAAAACGTTGTTCACAGAAAACCAACACTGGTTAAGGTCTACTAGTATGAGTATGTCTGTACACTGATTCTGGGTTTTAAATTCTGAGAAATATTGGAGCCCGCAGAGCAAGAGAATATATAAGAAATATTTTATATCGCGGTATTTAAGAAAAACGATAGATACAAAACTACGCATACATTGAAGGAAATCAGATTTATATAGAAAGATAAGACCACATGAGGTCAATATATTTTGATATATGTAAATGTGGGGTTTGATTCGACCCAAACAACATTGATGTTACACTAAAAAACGCAAACCACGAATCATATTGACGATGATTTGTGGTGCGAGAACGATAATTCCAACACAAAAAATAATTGCAATACAAAGCTGAAATTTGCTTCAGTTCATCAATAAACTGTAATTAACCAGAAATAGTGGAAATCAGAAACTAAAAATAACCAGCAGTTCACGTGTGAATCACATCTCTGATCTATACTACATAGATTAAAACATTGTGCACGCACGACATACTACATTTCAGTCTGCGCTTATATTGAGATCTTATCAATCGCGTCGGTGGCTTTTAACTAGATTACCATGTATGTATATTTTCAAGTGTATCTAAAGATGTCTAATTGTACACTCAATTAAAATAATTATGACCGGTAAAAAAGTCTAAAATAAAATAAAATCAGATCAATCCGAGTATACATAGGGAATACATTGTTTGGTGAAATCTTATCACATCGCGGTCAATTAACATTAAACTGTTGTACATTGTAGATTCTTATCACCGATTTCAAACGATTTTTTTTTTAAATTTTGCAATTTACCGATCTACCATTAAATGGTGTATAGTTTAATGCACTTTGGCGACATTGTATTTGGCCCTAATCGAGATAGCAAAGCCTCGTCTACGTTTTTCATTATGTTGTTTGAATATCCTAAACGTTGTCTACTTCGTTAGCAAATCTTTAGTTAGTCCGCTTATGATTACTTTAGCCGTTCCAAATTAGATCTAAAAGGTCAGGAGATTTTTTTCTTCGTAGACGCTTACGCAGCAATTGATTATGCCTGTTACAATTTCTTATGAACCTTGGTGCATTAACGTGGCACTATAGGTTCCCATGCAAATTTTAAAATATTTGCATCAATTTATTATGCAGCGTTAGCTCGATATAGGCATTTTTAAGCATTATAGCTTAGTACTTTTCATGTAGAATGGCCGAAAGACGACGAATTCGCGTTTTTTTTAAATAATTCGCAATTTTCTGAAATATGAATATTTCATTGAACTTCATTCATGATCATTCATCCTGTTGGAGTGCAGAACTTCTAGACTAACCCATTTTCCGAGGCCAGTACTATAGGCTAGCATGGCGTTGCAATGTACAGGGTTCTACGAAAATCGGGCCTATATAGCCACCCTCGAATTGGCTGGCAACAGCGTTAATGTAGGATATGAAAAGTAAACCGTGAAAGAGTTGGAAGTGCTTCGGCCCCAGAACTGATTTCCGCCGTCATCATTTGTAAAAGACTCCAAACATAACACACTGACGACGAGGATATTAACAATTCTAATCAAGATTAATTATTTAGAAAAAAAAAATGGATCAAAATCAATTATAATAATTTATAGAATTGATAAACCAGAGCGTTAAGATCACACAACCGAGATTAAGAACCCCGACAACAATACCACAGAATTCCGATTAAACGGAAGTACGTGAAATTATAAACAAATTCAAGCGTGATTTCGGTATATTGATAGCGTGTGTGTTTTACGGATGGTACCACTCCAACATCCACTTCGAGCACCACTCGAACAAAATTCGTACAAAACGATAATCGATCGTTTCATTCATTTGTATACGTACACAACATCTCGATTTAAGGCATTAACACAATTTTGATACTGTACACGGAAGGAACACAATCCTTTGAACCGTATGCAAATGACTTCAAGAAATTAGCCGTGACTGTGATTTTGAAAATCTCGATTGGCAGTTATGCGATCGATTTGCGATGAGCGTTCGCTACCAATATGCCGAAATTGAACTGTGACAACGCTAGTCAGAAGGGTTTGAAGTGGCACAAGCAGGCGAATGTTGAAGGAACGATGTATTAAAAAACAATCATACAATCAGTGAACAGCTAAATGTTAACAAAATAGACACAAAAAAATCATCGAAGCGCACACACTCCACAACCACAAAAGTTATATGCAGACGAAGAAGTTATATGCAATTCATGCAAGCGAATTGGACACTCTGCCCCATATTGAATTTAAACTTGCAGTGCAGAAATTTGGAAAAAACGAAATATAGTGCAACCACCACAATACATAACAAAGATGATTCACGTAAAACGAGCCATATTAGGAAAGTGTTTTCGACATCCGAACCTTACGACAATAAAAGTGACGAACACGTGTATTGACATACACGTCAATGGAATCAAAACTAATAATTGATGAATAATATGGAAACAAATCGGTAAATCAGCTTTAATACAAGCACCTAATCTTATGGCATATCTACGGCAGTCATAAGTTACCAACGTTAGGTCAAGCAGCATATAATCTATAACAATGACACTCAAATTTGTGATTGTCATGAAACATGCAAAGCCAATATTGTTTGGTTTACCATGCTGTGAAGCAATTAAAATGTCGGTTCCTGCACATATTTATGCGGTTATAAAATCCGGATCCGTGATTTTAACGCCAGTCCACCAACAAACATCAAAAAACTTCTACTATCAAATTTGCATGACATAGCTGCTGATTTACACACACTTTTAGGTCAAACCAATGTTTTTAATGGACAAGGCAATACCCGAGACAATATTACACTCATACTACGGCGAAAAAATGTGTATTTAACGTGCGGTGCATTCGGCAAAGGCACCGAAGCTGTTCTTAGCCGTCGTAGCGACAACGGAGTTGATTTACCAATCGCTTTCGCACTTACGAAGTTAACACGTGCACAATTACATTATGGCACTATTGACAAGGAAGCATTTGCATTTGTTTTTGGAGTATAGAACTCCGACAGATTTATATCTGGTAGATTGCCCACATTGGTTTCGAATCACAAACCACTGACCGCCGAATCTACCAAAACTCCAGTGCTGCGAGAAGAGCATCTCATTCGAGTTCAACAAAGGCAAAGAAATTACTCGCATTATTATTGCAGTGAAACAAGGGTGGACCCAAAAATGTACCAAAATCCACTGTTCCGTCCGTATCTACAACACCGAGATGAACTATCCATGGAGAACAACATTCTCATGTGGCGAAGAAGGATAGTATTACCTACAATATAACGCATAGTCGCACTACAACGGCCAATAGATTAGCCAAAGACGAATGGATTAGCCGAGAACGTCATCCAAGGCAAGTGAGAAGGATAACACAGACCTCGCATCTCAGCTCAACTCATTCTTATTTAGTTATCGGAACACACCACATGTTATAAAGACCAAAACTCCTGCTGATTTATTTTTGCGACGACGAATGCCAATGATCTTCGATAACATTAAGCCATCTGTAGAACGCAATATCAACAGACAAAACTTGAAAATTCGACAGTATCACGATCGAGGTAACCTCCAAGAAAGACATTTTAACCCAGGAGATGACGAAAGGGTTCGAACAGACATACAATGATTCGAAATGGAAGCCGGGAAAAATCGTACAACAAATCAAACGATGATTATACAGTGTTACTTTTCTGGATCAAACCGTTAAACGTAGACACACAGATGTAATTCGAGGGAGTTCATATCAATCTCAAGGTTCTGCAACTTTGGATGCTACACACTAACAGAATATTAGTCCGCAAAGTAGACAGGTTTATGTACCTGCGTCTGAATCAACGGCAACAGATTCAAAGGCATCACAACATTTGCCATCGCCTATAATTTACCAGGTCTTCGACCAAGTGCACATGTATAGCGCCGCTACGGTTGGACTTGTAGTACTAACTGTACATTATCGATGAAGCATTCTAGTTCTCTTGATATGCGCTGGTTTTTCTGAGAAATATGGGGATCAATATTACAGACCAGCTTTAATGTAAAATGACCAGTTTCATATACATAAGAGTACATTTACCCAATAAGATTTCAAGTAAGAAGGGACGATACGGTAGGATCAATTAACTTTTATCTAGCATCCATTAATAATTATAAACTAGCCTTGATAATCGAGATAACAACATATAAAACGTACGAACTACGAATACTGTTTGTCCGTCATCATTCATAAATATCCAGAGTTTCTTAGCTTCTTGGTATATCTGTTTAATTTACACACCGATCTAATACACAAATGGAAAATTCTAAAAAACTGCCCGTCACTTCTGTCTCGCTTATCATTTAGCAGCATTATACAAAAATAATAGGCGACCCAAAGTCAATATCAATACAGAAAATTATTAGTTGTAATCGCAAAACAATTATGGGGACGTGTAAACATACAAAATATTACGATGGACAATAACAAAATCAGTTGTGCACACGATTTTGTGTACAATTTGAATCGTCACATAGAATTCCGGAATATTATCAACCCTTTTACAAAGAAAATTTCGTACACGCGTTGAATCACTTTCGCACAAATTTCTATTGTTCCGCTCGGATACATTGTATGTCCAGTACGAAGTTTATCGCACATCACGCGACACTCAATAGGGCGTCAAACTTTTATCATTGGGGCGCAACATGTACAATTACACCGATTGTGATCACATATCATAGAGCGCCGCCACGGTTTTATCACTCGTGACAACGGACTAAAATATCGAATATGAAACAAATTTTATATTTTTAAAAATAATAATTTCTATTAGTGATTGTGTTTAATTACAATGCTGAACATTTCGGTATGTTCGTGTACACCTACATAGGTAGTCAATTTACTCTATGTATAATCAATAGAGCAAGATCGAGTGGAATACGTGCCAAAAATTGAATCTAAGTAAAACACATTTATTTAATTTGGCTATACAACAAAACCAATGTTATTCTCGTACATTGTAAAGTACTTCAAACTTTTAATTATGGTCATGAGAGGTTAGAGAATTATGTACAGTCTCGTCTCTCCACTAAACTATCAGGACTATTTAATATTGATAGGTCCAGGTATGGACGATTTTGTAGAGAACTAGGTTCAGCCTTGATTATTTTCGGAAATAGATCTTCCATGCCAGTTCTGTCCTAAATAGTCCTAAATTACGCAAGAAAGCCTACTCTTATGATTTCAATAGGACTGTAACAGATGAAGAATTAGAGTTATTGAAGAAGATAATTTCTTAGATAACCTTATAATATGATTATATTGCTTTGGCAATGTACGTTGATCCTTTAAGTTGCTACTTAACATATTTTCATTATCATTTGAACAAATTTTTAATCAAATCTCAGTTGTTGAATGTTATTTTTTGTACGAGATGGCATTTGGAATTCGAAGGTCTTACTTGTTAAGTTATGTAATTAGTTTATGGTGACTTTAGTAAATTTGAACAGCGTACCGAATTCTCACTTGCTTTGAACCTCCCCTTAATTTAATCGAACCGGTAAATAACTTCGATCATCTTTTATTCGGGGTGCCAAGGTTTTCAAATGAATCAAAAATAATTCAGCGTTTCAACTGTGTATGATTTAGGGATAATTCTAACCAAGCCATTTGTGATGCGATTTGGTGTGGTTTTGTTAAAAGAGTATTCGCTAGGGATTTGCAATAATTTTTGGAAATAAAACACCCAGCGTAAAGTTCTATTACCTAGGACTTTGTGTCACTAAATTCATTGTATTATACGATTTCGCTCTATTCGCGTACCTTCCAAGTCATCAGACATTCCCTTTATTGATCAATAATGGTTTTGTTACTTCCAGTATTTGCTCTTGATAACTAACGATGCCATTTAAAATTTAATTTCGTTGTTTAAATATTTCCCACTTCACATAAAAGCAATCGTAAAAACCAATTTCCAACCTGTATTGAAGGAACCCTTGATTCAATAATATCGTCGCATATTAGGAACAATAGCCTGCCTATTATTATCCCGGAAATTTTACAAATATGGAAAACTTTCAACGGTTTTGATTTTATTCAAATCACTAGGATTTCTTGTCGTTGAATTTGAAAATCATGATCGAGAACATCACCACACTGGTAAAATCAACGTAATTGCTGGCTCCCGGTGGTTTTGGCGAATTCAGCAATGGATACGCTTTCGACAGTAGTAGTAGTGTTTCTGATGAAGCGGGGGATCGCTGGCGGCAGACGAGATGCAGTGTCCCTTATAGTTCAAGATCACCGATGAACGCTAGAAGATTGTTTAATTGTGTCATGTTTAGCTTTTAACTACATAGTTCCAGAATTCACTCTAGAAAAAATATTTAATTTTATATAATTTACTATACATTTTGTTTAAACAACCGTATTGGTATCTTTGGCTGAACACTCGTAAGGATCCTGGTGTCCTATTACAGAGCCCATTTCTCTCATCTTTCGCCACTTCTCGATATCGGACTGAGTTTTTACTCCGGTCTTGATCGATTCTTGAACCTTTTGTTGTTTTTCGTACAGTCTTGGGCGTACTTTTCTGCATTTAAAACATCTTCTTTAACTTTTTATATCGATTCGATCTTCCCTGACGGCCCAAATTAACTCTACCACTTACAGGCTGGTGGCTTTTTGGCGTTATTAGTATTAAAACATAAGCTAACATTTTCCTCCGTATCCGATAGAACTAAATATCGAAAAAGTCTTCTAGTAAATTTAAAAGTTTTAAATGAAAATCTAGTTTGAATTTAGTTTTTCCGATTGATTTGAATAAAAATTGAATCAGGCTTAAAATATAAATCAAAACAATTAATCGATAGTTTTTTTATGTTTTAATCTATGCCTTTTGTTCTGGGGCCGAAGCCTCCCAACTCTTTCACGGTTCGCTTTTCCGTCCTACCTTACGCATTGCTTGCCAAACCGAGGACGTACCGGCTATAGGTCTGATTTACGTAGAACCATCTGCACATTGCATAGCTCCATGCCAGCCTATAGTACTGACATGAAAGTTGGGTCGGCCCATGAGCTGTGTACTCCGACAAGGGGTCATCATAGTTGTGTTCATTCTCATCATCGTACATCAGATGATGAAAAATCCCTTTTGCATCCTGCCCCTATTTGGATTCGAAACCGGTACCTCCCAATAAACATTAATTAAATGAATAAATTTTGTTGTGCTGTAACATTGGTGAGTGACGTTAGATCCCTCAGTGATGACGACGGTTGTGAAAGAAAAAAATAATTTTTAAAATGGCTTTTCTAACTATTCAATGCGAGATATGAAACGCAACTTAAGTTATGTTACTGCGAACGTATATTGGGCAAAATAAACAAAGCCTCATCAATTTATATGGAAAATTGGAATTTAACTAATTGTTTATAGATAAGGAGGAGAGGCTTTCCCATAAACTAAAGTTGCTACTTAATTACAGGACAAAAAAAACGACTACGTAAACTACTCGAAATAATTAACGCATTTTTCAGACTTAAACACGTCCCAAATCGATGGAAAGTCGCAGAAATAATCATGAAACATAAACCAAACAAACTACTTAATGGTAAAAATTCGTAGAGGCCGATTTCCTTAATTCCAATCATTTCAAAAATAATAATAGAAGAAAGAAATCTTATTCTTTCACATCAATTTGGCCTCAGAGAAAACCATTCCACAATAGAACAAGTACACCGAATTACAAACATAATTGAAGACGTACTTGAAAAAAAGAAAGTAAGTTCAAGCGTCTTCTTGGATATAGCACAGGCCTTTGGCAGAGTATGGCAAAAAGACTTGAAATATAAATTACAAAGAGACTTACCATAAAGCTGTTAAAATCTTACATATCTAACCGACACTTTCGTGTTAAATTAGATGACGAATTCTCAGAAATAAAGAAAATATCAGCAGGAGTATCACAAGGTAGCGTTCTGGGACCAACTGTATATGTTCTATATACCTTGAACCTGCCAACGATAGAGGAGATTAACAAAGCAACGTTTGCGGATGATACGGCCATCTTAGCAGTCGCTGATAGGATAGAAGAATCCACAAGCAAATTGCAAAGAGCTAGTAAAATTGTCTAATAAGTACCTGGTCGAAGAGATGGCGAAAAAAACTTAATGAAATAAAATCTGTTCACGTAAATTTTACCACCAAAAGGAAAACAGGATACCAGTAGACCTGAACTCTCAGCAAATTTCCCAGGCAAACACGGCAAAATATATAGGCATGACTCTAGGCGCGAAACTAAAATGGAAAGAGCACGTCAAAAAGAAAAAAAGAAGAGTTAAGCATTAAATACAGAAAAGATAGATTGCTCTTAGGAAGAAATTCTGAGCTAACCTTGCATAATCAATTGCTAATATATACCGGCAAATTCTAAATAAAACGCATGCAACGTATTAGCTTGGGCCAAAATGCTGCGATACGTCGTATGTTGGACGAGTCAAACCCAGTAAGACGGCTGCGAAGGAAGAAACCACTTGATCTACTATAGATTCACTCTGGATCGACTAAAAATATAATAAAATTGTAAAGGGGACTAGCCAAAGGGCTACAATCCTCCAAGCGAGAATATAAATTATGAAACATAAGATACTAGATGATTTGTAAATCAGTTGTAATAAATAAATAAATTTAAAGAAAAATATTAAAATATTTCGAATTGTTAGTGACTAGTGTAATTTTGATTCTCAGTGTTAATAAAAAATGTGCCAAATTCCACGGGCGGTGGTAATTGTTCAACCATTTTACTAACCTATCTTTATAAAATTATATAAGTGCATATTGGCCGTTTAAACGCCTGCTAAGTAGATCGCGCCACTTCACATGCGGGCCAACACTGGTATTGGTTAACTAATTTAACATTATAAATAATATTTAATCGGATTATAATCAAATATTAAGTTTAGTATCACATAAAAGCTAATTATTGAGAAGTTGACCACTATCGGATCTAGTTCTAAAATATCCCACCAGTGGTATTATTCTGGTATTTCCCCGGAAATAGGGGAATTTGGGACAGAATTTATATGTAATCTCTGCTTTATTTATTTATTTTGTTGGCATTTTATTTTTACGATACGAACGGATATGCTCGTCGAGAAGTATGGATTATTTGGAAATTGATGGGAAAGGTGTATCCACTGCTAGTCATTTATTAGCCACTGAGCGATTTGGTCGGTTTATTAATCGCTGGCTGAATGTTTTAATTGGGACAAATATTTTGATTTTTCACGGAATAACGGTATTTTAGAAGTAAAAATAAAGGGTGATCCAATAAGAGCTTCCGAAAGTTTTTTGAAATCAATTTAATAATCAAAAATTGTTTTTGTGACGTAAGTTCGGTTTATGACATTTAATGTTTGAAAATAGTTTCTTTTAAATGTTGTCCGCGACTGACTCTTAGATGATCCATTCTATGGGTTCAATTTTCGAGCATTTCGCCCGATATTTCGTTAATTACGCGTGTTATGTTCGCTTCTAATGCAGGAATCGATTGTTGTTTATCGATATAAACAAGTGATGTCAGATGCCCCCATAAAAAGTAATCTAACGGTGTTAGATCACAAGATCTTGGAGGCCAATTCACGCGTCCGTTTCTTCATATGATGTTCTCATTAAAATTTTCTTTCAATAAATCGATGATTTGGCCTGCTGTGTGGCACGTGGTACCCTACTGTTGAAACTACAAGTCGGCTACACCAATATCTTGAAGTTTTGGCAATAAACATTCATTAATCATTGCTCCGTAGTTTGCGCCATTGACGTTTAAACGCTATCCTTCCACATTTTTAAAGAAATACGGTTCGATGATGCCACCTGCCCATCAACCGCACCAAACAGTGCATTTTTCAGAATGCATTGGAATCTCTTGAATCTCTTCTGGCTGTTCATCAGCCCAAATACGACAATTTTGTTTGTTGACGTATCCACTCAGCCAAAAATGAGCTTCATCGCTGAACACAATTTTTCGATAAAAAAACGGATCTGTTCCAATGCCCATAAACCAAATCGATGACGCAAAGGAAGGTCAACCGGCTTCAATTCTTGAACAAGCTGTATTTTGTATGCTTTCAGCTGCAGCAGTAATATTCACAAAAGTTCCATTTTTACCCACTCTAGTCGGTTAATGAATATCCAATAATGAAAAAGTGGTTCGAAGTTTAGTGATTGTTTCGCGAATAAAATACCATAAAATGGTCGAAGAGTACGAAAACAATTTTTCACTGAACCCTAATTTTTGAACATGACATATATGATGCCTGAATCCCAATGAGAATCCCAATTGGAAAAAGTACCTCCTATTAGATCACTCTTTACATTTCACTGGTGCAAATTTTAAAATTTGTACTATCTATCGAAGCGAATAAACTGATAGTTACATCATGTTGACTCGGGTTTGTAAAGCATAACCAAGTCTGTTTCGATCAAAACACCTTTTGCAGTTGTACGAGTAAGTTCGCACTTTATACATTTGATAGAGAAGTCACTATTCGATACATTATTGATTTAATTGTAAAATTAAACATCTCCTTGGGGACTATAAGTTTATCGGATACATTCAATCCGAGCCACGATAGAGGATCCCATCACACCGAATGATAAGAAAAGTGCTTCAGCATCAACATCGGTGCAAGTCGCAGGGAAAGACCCAGACAACGCTGGCGCTTCACCGATGAGTAAAATCTGCTAATAATCGGTTATCGAAACTGGAGGGCGCTGATGATGAACCGAGACAGTTGGAAAAATTTAACAGCATTAACCTCGATATATTGCTGTAATCTAGTAACAAGAACAACATTATAATATTAGGCGATATTAATATCAATTTAATAAACCTTACGGAAAGTGATGCATATCAAACAACACTAGCGCCTCACGGTTTCCTTGGTTTAATAAATACGCCAACTAGAGCTCAATCATGTTTCAATCATGTGTTTGTTAAATCGGTAAAGAATTATGCGTTCGAAGTTGATAACCTACCTTTGGGTATTACCGGTCACAACTTAATCAAACTAAAAATAGCAAGCCCTACTTGTCCCAAGATTACGTTGGGCAGTAATGCGGATTATCCTAGAGTAAATTATGATATCCTCAAAAATTCTTTGCTATTCGATACTTGGTATTCAATTTATTGCGGAGCTGACTCCAACTTAGCCTTCGAAAAATTTCTTAACATTCTTAAATCGCATATCTTTCTTCACGTTATACAGTAGCTATTGATAACACTAGAAAACTTAAGCCATGGATGAACTCACATCTTTTACGTCAAATAAAAAAGCTTCACAAGTTTTCGAAGAAACTATAAAGTGTAATCCATTCAATGGTAGACTACAAAAATTGTGAAGAGCAGTGTCAAGGCTACAAAGAATAATTATTACAAAAATAAATTTTCCTCAGAGGATAACAACTCTAAGAAAACTTGGAAACTAATTGATGAGATTCTAGGAAAAATTTTAGGCCAAAGCGCAATAACCCGCGTTACAAAATTAAACAGATTTGGTTGCTTCTCAATGTTTAACAATACCACATTATCCACCGATATCCATGAATTCTCAAGGTTATATGACATCTTGCGTTTTTCAACCAATACAATCGGTTGAACTTATATCCGAAATTAAAAAATAAACCATCCACAGGTATTGATGAGATTGACAATTTTTTAGTGAAAAATTGTTCTTGGTATTTCTTAGATAATTTGAAATATCTGTTCATCTGGCCTGGAAAGGCCCATAGCTCCTTTATGTACTTTTTCTAAACTATTTGGGGAAACGGTGAAGCGCAGACTGCTCAGTTATCACGGTAAGATTAAATTTCTAAACGAGAAACAATTCGGTTTCACAGCGGGGAAATCGACTGAGAAGGCATTGATGCACTTCTAAGTAATATATATTTGGCCATAAACAAGTCTCAAAAGCCTACTGCTTTATTTCTAGATATATCCAAAGCATTCGATAGTGGTGATCACGATATTCTGCTTACGAAATTAAGGTTCATAGGGGTGAGAGGCGTCAGGAAAGCTCTATCAGTGACCCAGGTAACTTGAGTTGTGGTGTTCCCCAGGGCTCTGTGCTTGGTGTTCTGCTATTTCTTATATACTTTAATTTCATTTTCGAAATGAATCTGTTGGGTCAGACCACAGTGTTCGCCGACGACCTGGCGTTGAGTTATCCATTTGATTGCAATTCATCAGAATCTCAACTTGCATTACAAAGTGATTTGTCAAAACTTAGTAAATGGTTCTATTACCATCGGTTGGCTGCAAGCGATAAATCTAGAGTTATGAATTTTGCACGACCTAATGTAGGAATTGTCCCAAATACATTGACGCTTCATAGCTACTTATGCAACAGAAATCCCTGCTCCCCACATTGCTTTCAACTTCTAGGTTGACTCGCAGTTAAATTCGGATTCTTATCTTTATAAAGCTAGAAAAAGCGTTATCGCTGCTGTTTATAAATTTTACAATCTAAAACCGTTCTGCTCTCAAGCCACATTAAGAAAACTCTATCATGCTCTGGTCGAATCGATGATTATGTATGGCATCTCTAGTTGGGGTGGGATTTATTTTTCACATATTGCACAGAAACGGATTGTGATAACCGTTGATATAACTGTATAAAAACTGTTAGGACCAACACAGTTCCACTTTTCCGTGAACTCAGACTTCTGCCATTAAGATATTTATACGTTTAGTTTATTAGATACCCGATCTTGTAATATTAATGTTTTAATAATTGCCAATAGCTCCTTTTCTTTCGTTTTGCAATAGATACTAGAGAATAAGAATTAATTTGTATTACTTGCTTCAATTTAATTGTGCTCCAACACAGGTATTTCCTTACCTAGGGCTAGGGAGTTTCACTTTATTTCTACTTATGTATTTTATTGTATTTTGTAATCTTACTTCTCTCTTATGATTTTGAATGAAATAAAGATAATAATAATAATAATAAAAATAATTTAGGGCTTCTAGAAATCGAGGGACAAACCTAAAACTTTATCCTAAGCAAAAAAAAAAGGATCATAATAATAATATCGGCCAATCTTAGAAGACTTTTCCTTAAAACGGAAAATCATGTATTTTACCGCTAAAAGATGGAAATAACGTTTATAATTCATATAGCCAAATTATCATTGAGTCGCACACTGTTATCCCCGTTACTTCATAAACTCATTGTTTTAGAATTAGCCGTTTGTAGAGGCAGAATTGCTTACAGACATTGATACGAACAAGGGCAACTATTTACCCCTGATGGTATTTAAACCTCATTTGTATTGCAAATCCGTAAGTTTATCTTGTTCCACTGACCTTTGCACATTACGCGTTTTCCATTTAATAAAATAGGTAATGTTCACCCAGTGTCTGCAAATGGCTCCTAATCTGATCGATCTGCCGAATTATCTCTCGAAAGCAATTATATCTTATCCTTTTGAAGTTCCACTAGTAGTTCATTTAATTTGAATAACTCGTAAATGGATATTCTGATATTTTTGCCGCCCAATCAATCTAACAACGTGTTAGTCCTGTCCTCAAAACTAATTATCAGCCATATCTTGCGAAATATAAAGTCGTATTGCATTACAATGTTGACAATAATTTCTTATAAATCGATATTTATGAACACGACCGTAATCGATACAATGCCATTTGTAATCTCACACAACTTTGTCTGTGTATTATATTCAAATACGCCCTTGTAGACATGAGATAAGAGAAGAAACTTCACCAGAAACGCTGGAGTGACAAACAAAGAACGACAAAACATTTTTGTTATATAAATTAAATTAAATTTTTTGTGTTTTTCTTCTTTATTATTAGTAAACCTAAATTTAGTTTAAATTACATAATAATACAAAATAATAATATAATAAATGAAAAATTGTAGTTTTATTATTTTAAATTATGCAAATATATAACACAGTTTTTAATTTATAAACAATAAACACAAAATGAATGAAATCACCTTTCAGCTGGTTCACGATCAACTTCAAATTTTTAGGGAAAATTTTACAAATAAAAAAAACTGATGATAATTAATATAAGTTTCTAGCACAAAACTGTTGAAAATTTATTTCTGTAAATATTCATCAAACAAGAATAAGTTGAGCGAGCTATCCTTGGTTGATAGCAATTTATCCAAATCTTGGACGTATCCCGTCAATTTGCGTAGCACTTCCGTTTTCGATTCAATAAATTCTTCTTCAACGAAATGTAATGTGTTTGGATCGTGGGTCGCATGATCAAAACCATGGGCAAACTCGAGTAAACCTTTTTCAATTACTTGGGCAACCGATAACGATTCAAATTCATTTTTGTGGAATTGATTTGATTGTAATCCATTGTCCATTCCATCGAAAGACATGGAACCACCGCGGCTTGTAATATATTTAATAATTTTGATAGTGTTTTCGAACGAGGCATCGGATAGTTCACGGAATAATTTCTCAAATCCAGGACGATTACGGGAAAATGATCCATGATTGACAGCCAAACCAAGTAATTCATACGATTTTTTTAAGTTGGCTTTTGCATATTCTTGTAATTTTGATTCGGCCGGTTTCCATTTGTGCGCGGTGGTGATTGAATTACAAGTGGAAATTGCTCCTTTGCCTGAAAGTATAAAAAATGGAAGTTTAAGTATTTAAAATGATTAGTAAATCTTGGTAAATAAGCTAGGAAGTAAGACAGCCTAAAGGAGTGCATAATTTCTAATTCTTCAACATATTGCCATAAATAATTGCAACTTAAAGAACTCTAATTTCCTGTGTATAGCCCCGCAGGTTATATGAAAGAGTTGATTTATTAGAAAGTTTAAACGTGCGTAATATATTTTTAAAAGAATAATTTTAATTTTGCGGATAATACATGTACGTGAACATATTTTTTTTTGTAAAAAAGGATCTTTTTATACTGCGGGTTATACCCAGGAAATTAGGTTGAACATAAGAACAAATTACATATATATTGATCAATGTCCAATGATCATTATAATTGCAGTGTTTCATGACACTCATTGCTTGATCAGTTTAAATTTTATATGGAAAACCTGATCCAAACTTTGTTTTAGATCACAAAGTATGATTTCAAATCTAGTAAGCACCTTTGTGTTGTTTCATGAAACATGAACTGAGCCGGATAGAAACACAGCTAATATTGTATCCGAGACACTTAATAGTATTCAACTAATTATTTAAAAATTGAACAACAAATTCTAAAGATTCAATATTAACAAACATCGGGTGCAATTTTTATTTTCTAAACGCCGTAAAAATAAAACAATTTTTTCTTAGTATATCGTGCACACGGCACTTAATTCTGTAAACAGCTGAGCGCACTTATGTACTATTAATAGATCAACAAGTATTAATCACCAAAGATTCACAATGTTGCACAAGTTGTTGCAAGTCCCTTTAAATTTTTTTTTTTTACTATTAATAATTGGAGTTTAAAGCATTTCTTTACTTTACTCGTACAAAAACAAAAACCACAATAACCTCCGATTAACAAAAACACAAAAAGTTGTTCTAATTACCTGTTTCCGTGCACAATTGATTTACATTTTTTTCACATGCCAATAAGGCCGATGTTTGGGCATAAATTACCGTAAGTACGCTAAGCAGTACTAATGCAGTTAAATATTTCATCATTGTGGCGTAATTGATTAATTTCACTTAAAAAATTTTATTTTCTATAAATTCACATAAACAAGTTAACACTTCTATCTCTTATTGTGGACTACTCAAAATGGAACATTCTCCTTTCAATAAATAACAATTTGGAGACTGTCAAATCAATTTATTGTGGAAGGGGTAACTATAGAGCGAGATAAACATATCAGTCGTTTTCATTATAATCGCAATTTCAAACAAATTAATTTATTAAATTGGATCAAATCTAAAAATTTTGATAAAGCATGATTGATTGCGTATAATATTTCATTAAAACATTAGTATTTAATGAAATAATGGTCAAATTATCGATTTGAAAGGAGCTCGACTATATAAACATGAAACAGAATGATAATACATAATGATTGGTTTAAATTTAGTGTAGTGTCGTGTGGAACAATTTCTCAGCTTGGAAATTTTATAAAACCGTCGAGTGCAAAATCAATACGTATTAGTCTAATAAAAACTGTTAAAGAAAGTGATTGTGTTAATAAAATTTTGTATTCTTCCCGAAATCTTACAAATTAAATTATTCCGGATAAAATATTCAGTGTTATAATAAAAAAAAGAGGACTAAAATGAATACATACAATTTAATATTATTGTTTGGTGTTGTGCTAACAATTGGCGTTGTTACTGGCCAACAAGATCCGGACCGCACATGTAAGTATAAAGTGTAATAATTTTACTTGTGTGCTACCGCACTTTTGTTCGATAAAGAGGAACAAAAACAATTCGACGTAAAAAAATCAAAACAAAGGAATAAATCTTTTGATTGTCATTGAACATATGAAGTGAGTGGTGGATTTGTCATTCAATTCTCAAAATGTCACATATTAATGCCGACAATAAAATATACCAAATGTAATGTGTTGCATGCAACATGATGCAATAATTGAATTGTGTTTCTGTTTTGTTGAACAAATATTTATTGTTGTGATAAAAAAATTTATGTTTTGTTAAAAAATTTTAGGTGATTCGCCGCCTGATAAAGATACCCACCAAGTTGTTCGACAACAAGTTGATTGGAAGGATATTCCAAACGCATGTACCGGTGAAGTGCGCAAACAAATCGCTATGGAAATCGAAGCTTCGAATAAATACTTGCAATTAGGCGCGTATTTTTCACGTGAAGGTGTAAATCGCCCGGGATTCGCCCATTTCTTTTTCGAAGCCGCTAAAGAAGAACGCCAACATGCCTCAAAATTGATTAGCTATTTATTGATGCGTGGACGTCTTGCTGATAATCTTACCGAGGGTGATGATTTAGCTGAAAGCTTTACATTCCCATCCGAATATAAATTGCAAATCAACCAAGATAAATCGTACTCTGGTCTTGCTGCGCTAAAGAAAGCATTGAAAATGGAAAAAGCGGTTACAGATTCCATCAAAAAATTGATTGCTTCATGTGAAAACGATTCAGTAACACAGGTTAATGATTATCATTTGGTTGACTATTTAACATCCGATTTCTTGACCGAACAATACGAAGGACAACGTCAATTGGCTGGTTATATTGCAACCCTATCCAAACTTATGGGACAAAATAAGGAGATCGGTGAATTCTTGTTTGATAAAACACTTTTGTAAGCAATTTTTGATTTTTTTGCAATTCTTATTTTTTGGTTGGAAATAAAAACAGCTGTGAAAACAATTTCAATTCAACATTTTCATTTATAATTTCACATTTTTGTATTATAGAAATTATTTTACTATATTATTAATAAATTATTAATTAATTAGTATTTTTAATAAATAAAAAGTTAAGAAAATGTCAATTTTATCCTTTTTCATTTTAAAAACTTGTGATGGTGTCCTGCCCTCACTTGAAACTGGTCTATGTAATCAGTATAGGTTATCGCACATGCTCCAAGAAAACGGTTGATAATTATAAAACATTTTATATCATATTATATTGTGTACTGCTTAGTGGATGCTGCTAAAATATCTCGGTGTTGCTTTAACTACTCTAATCGGTTGTGCAGGTGGGTGGTGGTAGCTATGGGGTGAATTATGTAGCATTACTACTTTCGACTTATAACAAATGACACAATGCTAATTTTTATAATAAGGCAATAATTCCGAATCGATTTCCCCACTCGGAATTTTTCCCTTAGTAGGAAAACGAAGGAAGGAAAGCGAATCTTTCGAATCTTTACATCTTCAGTCTAACGCTCTCCCACCTGAGCTAGTTCGGGTCTGTGCTGTTATTGCCAATGATTTTATGTGAGTGCATGCATTTCTTGGTAGGTGTCTCAGGCGTATAAAGCATCTACAAGACCGTGTGCAAAATGTACTTGTTACGCCTCGATATTTAAATTAATTGTGTTTTGTATTTTCGTCACCGCGTAATTCCTATTATACACACAAGCTTAGATTTGTGTTTATGTATAGTCAATAGACTATAGGAACGTTTTATGTAAACAACAAGACAAAAACAAAAATCTGATTTCATAAGAATCGAGTGCAAATTTAATGTGGTGCGAGCAGCGAGAGTTACAGAGATATCATTTATGGGTAGTTTTCTAATTTCGATCCTGAGTTTTCTAACTTTATCCTTTGTTTTTAGACTGCAACAATGTTAATTACCAGTAACAGCGAGATACTAATTATTTGGGCTGCTACTTATAGGAACTAACTTTTTAAGAGGTACTCAGGTTTTTATTCGAGATTAAGTTTAGTAATGTTCATCGATTCTTATTAAAAATACTTTTATTTTTATGTACTACACTTACACATTGAAAGGTTAAATATGTTTCTCTTTGAATTATATATTATTATATTGTTGGCGCCCAAGGTGGGGCGACACATGTAGCACATACATTATAAGAACAAAATAGGACAAAAAACGGTTAAAAGAGTAGGTCTAATCGATTATCTTTCATTAAACAGTCCACTGATAACATGACGAGGCAACAGTTTACGAATGTGTCTAAACGCGTCATTTTCTCTTAAACAACTTAAATTAGGATGGAAACTTTTGGCACAGAATAATTACAGAAGCGTCATAACGTGGTTTTTGTATGGAAAAATATCGACTCATTTTTTTGACCTTGATTTTTGATTATTTTCTTTTCAAATAAACAATTACGGACTCATAAAGAAGTTTTAATAGTATGTTTTCCTATAATAAATTTAAGGTAGCCGAGAACATGCGAGCCGAGAAACTTAGAAAAGAAAATAGAAAAAGACTATCTGTAGAAATTGTTTTTGCATCAAAATGGTATATCTTCATTTTTCAACTATGTCATAGCAAAACAGTTGATAATACAGTTCGTAAGATAGTATGACGGGCGACTGATGCGAGAACTAGGTCGTAGTCAGAACTCATTTCTGATTAAAACTCTGAGCAACCAATCTCGCTTTGTATGGTTTAAAATTTCCATCAATATCAAGTTTAAGCTTAAACAACCTTTTATGTACATCTAACAGTATTTTTTCCTAGTGGTAAATTTGCTGGAGGTAAGGTATTACTGTCAATTATCCTACTCCATAGATTAATCCCATTTATCTTTCCGTTACTTAAAATTGTATCATTATAATTTTTTTGTTCATTATTTATAACTACATTTGTGGCCTCAATATAATATTTAGGAGGATCGCTTTATTTGGTGGGTTTGGGCGTATTAAAACGGTATTTGGGTTCTAACAATTGGCAGTTGGTCTTTGCCGTTAGCTGGTCCACATACGAGACAACGGCAAAACTGCTTCATTCATTATATTCTCTTTCGGAATTACGAAATGTACACCAATTTGTTTCTCCACAATACTGCTTTTTTCTATATTGAAATACAAAACTACAATTTTTTCAATTGAATTATCAATGATGCCTATTTAAAATATGTTATCACACATTTACGGTAAGACCTACAAGCAAATTTAAAGTATATAAAATTTATGTTTAAGAAAAGCTTAATAAAAGTTGAATTTTAATATTCAATTGTATGCGGTGGTTGACAAATCTCAGAAACCGAATGCGAAATATTTATCAAACAATTTAATATTTATATGCAAAATATTCTAGTGCCGAAACCCGGGATTGAACCGGGGATCTTTAGATCTTCAGTCTAACGCTCTCCCAACTGAGCTATTTCGGCTATTTATTTAGGTTTTCCTCCTTACAATATTGATAAATGGGTTTCAAATGGGTGAAGAATTTGCAGATGCTCCAAAAACTGTAAAATGTTGTGATGTGGTAAAAACTCTGATATGTTGTGAGGCAATAACCAGATCAATCGTCTATAGAAACCATATGAATCTTGTTTAACCATCCTTCCACAGAACCATAATAATGGCGCCAAGATTTCACCCATAGAACTCTTTGATAGCGAGTTTGCACCATAGCCACTTTAATAGTATAATACAGTTACCCAAGAGAATTTAATCAAGAAACAAGTAAAAGATATTAAAATTTTCCAATCAAAATTTTGTTTAATAATACTTGTACCTATAAAATAACATTTAATATTATAAATAGTGTGTAATTTTTGAATTCCAACAAAATGATCGTTCCTTATCGAGAAAGGTTTGGCAATCATAACCATATACATAAAGGAAACGCGACGTTTACGGAGTAGAGATTTGTTGGTGCTGACGAGGTTAAAAGGCATTGTTAAAGGCTACTAAACTAGCGGATTTTCCGATCGTGACAGAGGACCATAAATTCCTTAATTACTGCAAGGGCGTTATTTACAGCCACGATCTCATGTTTGTAGACACAGAAGGAATTACAAAATAATTACAGATGGGGAACTTAAGAATACTCCTTTACATATTCCAACATTTAATACGATTCAGTTAACGAACAAAATAAAATCAGGTTTCCTAAAATTATACGTCTGGTTACACATTCCTAATCCTATGCGGTGGCACAATACCGTCAATTTCTAACGGACACGAAGAGTTACAATGCGGGCTTATTCAATGTGCTAATTGTCGTCAAAATCATACGAGATTTGATAAAATCTGCCCCACCTTTACAATAGCGAAGGAAATAATAAAATTTAAAACGATGGATCTATAACATATCAGAACAAAAAAAATATTTTAGAGAAAATGCGAGGATGGATTGATAAATGTTTAGAATAATGCCATCTATGTGTTACTAGTAACAACTTTTTTGTTTGTCGTGAAGTATGTCATTTTACACGAAAAGTGTTAGAGGAACATGCACTTTCAAATGCAACCGTTTAAAATTGTGTAAATGAATTTACACGTGGTGTGTGGCCAGCACAAGTGATGCTGAACGTTCAGAAAGGTTAAAAGAGGTAACAACACCAGAAATGGTCCAAAAAGTATATGAAATCTGATTACTGACATTGTAAACATCTAATATCAACGTGTACACAACATCATACAAGAAGAATTGCATATGAAAAAGCTGTCAGCAAGATGGATGTCGCATTTGTTAACAAATGTTCAAAAAATGGATCGAATGACCATTTTTAAGCAATGTTTGGAGATGTTTCAGCGTAATCGAACTCATGTTTTACGTCGATTCATAACGGTTGATCCATCACTACACGCCAGAATTAAAACAACAGTCAAAACAATGGGTAGAAGCTGGTTCCAGTGCTCTAAAGAAAGCAAAGATTGTTGCATCAGCTGGTAAGTTTATGGCCAGGGCACTGTTGGATGCACTATGGGATGCACAAGGCATAATATTCTTCGACTATCTTGAGAAGAGTAAAACCATCATATGTGAATATTTTGCATCATTACTAACCGCTTTGAATGAAACAATTAAAACAAAACGGCCACATTTGAAGGAGAGAAAAGTGCTCATCCATCATGACATTGTACCATCAGATTCATCATGGAAAACTCAGCAAAAGTTGGATGAAATATGCTACGAATTGATTCTCCATCCACCATATTCACCTGATCTAAACCTTTGCGACCTTTTCCTATTTCCAAACATGAAACAATTACTCGGTGGAAAGAGATTTGCCTATTTTGCACACGTGAAACTGTATACAGATGCTAGTGTAAATGAAAATCGTGTAGGTGTGGGAATATTCATTCCTTCAATGAGAAAATAGAAAATGTTTAAAATAAATGATAGCTGGCAATCAATGAAGGGAGAAGGAGAGTAGTGGTATTCTCTGACTACTTGAGTGGATTAGTATTGATCAGTAGGCGAGAGGTACTCAGGGAAATTTGTATGAGAACCGTTGTGTGATTACATTCAATCTTGTGGGAATGAAGTGATTCTACCATGGATACCTTTATACCTAAGTTGCAGGGGAAGGGAATGAAAGAGCCTATGTGCTTGTGAAGAGTAGTTCTTTGCTTGATGAGACAAACAAATATGATGTCACGGAAACAAGAAATGTACTTCGTATGTTTCAGGTAAATCTGTGGGAATAGTAGGGCCATGTGAAAGGAAAGAACTACTTTGAGTTGTGCACTGCTCCTTTCAGAAAAACATTTATAAGGAAATCACGGGAGATTCTATAATAATACGAACGATGGAACAAGTGAGACTGAATGGTAATTGGAAATATTGTCTTGCTACCTACTTTTTCGCTACCTAAATTATAGAAATCTAAAATTAGTGCGGAATGAGACTGGCGCGGTTTCGAAACTATTTTAAATGTCGAGGCAGCTACGATGAAACACCACCAATCTGTAGAGCCGACTATCAAAAGTTTGTCAATACCATGTTGACTACAGGAAAGACCATATTTCGTTCGAAGAAGCAGTGAAAGAACATAAGCTCATCGTCTTCCAAAAAGAATCACAGTTTCCGTTGCCCTCTATAAGTCCCTGAAGATGGAAAAAAGCTCGTGAAGATTTTTCCGAGTATGCGGCATGAGTGAATTTGAAATGCGAAATGTTCGACTTTGCAAATTACACATCTGACGACTTCAAAATATTGATGTTTGTGCAGGGACTCACCAAACCGTAAATCGCTCAGACGGTGGAACAACTCGTTAACAAGTTGCAGAGCCAAGAGACGCAACACGAAGCAGCTGGAGCGGATGCTGGAACAGCAGCAAACAAAAGGCGGAACATAACGTTTAGCCGCCTAAACAAGGGGCACAAGAGAAATTTCCTTTTCGAAAGTTGTGGAAAATTCATTACCACAGTGATTGCCCCTTTTGCAAAAAATTTTTTTGATAGCAAGCAGATCCGTCACAAAGCAGGTTTCTGTGAGTCAGCTGCACCGACACGTGACTTTTCCATGGAGGACGAACCGCCAATCTACATCGAAGCCTTGCTGTGGACGCTTTAATAATCTCGACCGGAAAGTTTGTTGAGCCAACAACCTATGGCACGCAATTAAAACTAGAACGATTATCTCCGAAAGCAACTGGAAGCTGGCGGGAAGCAGTCAATGAGTGCTTAGGGGGACCCAGTTAATTTGCTTGGAAAATTCGCAATAGGCGCGCTGTGGCTTTCGCAGCAGCGAATCGAAAATGGGCTCAAGAGATTACAATTATTAAAGGGCGGACTTATACCAAGTATTCACTGCCAACGCCAGAAGAAATCTTCTCGAAGCTGAGTGTTTAGCAAAATCGACCTATTCGACGCTTTCTCCAGGTGAAGGAAATAGGTAAAGAATCAGGAAACTCGTAACGGTCAACACTCATTATGGCCTATTACCGCCTGCAACCGAGTGTGAAGACAGCACCTGACATTTTCCAACAATTAACACAATGCTCCGGCTAAATATACTTTTGTGGTGAGAAGTGGCGAGAAAGATCACAGTATGGAAGCAGTTACATGGTACGGAAAATTATTAAAACCGTCGCACCAAAACGTTTTTAGGAAGTTTAAAAGTGCTTACGTCGAATTTGGCGTTAACCAAGGAAGAATTCAAGACTGGTGAAGAAGTGTTTGTCAAAATTTTCAGCAACTATAGAAATGGTCACCCGGAGTCATTATGACGAGATGCGGTTCGGTAAACTATCTTGTGTTAACCGAAACAGTAATGCGCAAAAGAGAATGACGATGACAGCAAAAACATTTTGCTGAACGATTTTGATTTACCAGTGGTAACACAACGAGCAGTAGAACCGGAGGTCTTGCCGCAACTGGAAATAGAATCCCCGGACTAGGCTTTTGAAGGGGCAAGAGAAAATCCTAAAGAAGAGATCCCACAATGTTATAACAATGATTTTAAATTTGTAACATGATAAATAGTTGCCCGAAATGAATCCACAAGCACTTCGATCGGGCATCAGAGGATAATAATAGATGCGCACGATCTAATAAAGTAGCCCTTATATCAGCAACAATCTAGAATTCGTGTTTTGATTTGAATTGAATTTCTAATCATCAATAATCGGTTTAATAAAAACCACGTCATCGTACAAATAGTTTATTGGATGGAAAACGAATTCTAAACTATGTTTGGAGTTTAGTTCTAGAACATGGGTAACTAAGACTGAACTTCTTCGACCTTGGTCAAGTTTTAGATTATGATCATTATATTTTCGTTCTTACAGGGGGCAACCCAACATTTTGAATAGCAAAACAATTCGATCGTTAAAATAGATAAGTAAAAAAGTTATAGGATTAACTTGCTTGACACTGGTTTAGTAAACCATTCATTACATGACGTAAGTAGCACTGCCCGCACCACATTAAATTTGCACTCGATTCTAATGAATGAAATCTGACTTCTGTTTTTGATTTGTTGTTTACATAAAACGATCGCATATACCATAAACTATTGATTGTACACAAAAACAAGTCTAAGCTTTGTATGTAATAGAAATTACGCGAAGTGACGAAAAACAATGAAATAATTGAAATTAAATTTCGAGACGCACCAAGTACATGTTGCACACGAGCTTGTAAGTACTTTATACGTTTGCGAAGCGCCTTTAAAGAAATATTTCCACCCACCAAAATTGATTACTCATGTTGTGAAAATCGTTATATACGCTGTACAGAGCCGAAACAGCGAGAGGGAGAGCCTTAGACTGAAAATCTAACTGTCCCCGGATCAATCGCGGGTTTCGGCATTAAAGTATCGACCGATTATGAATATTGGGTTATTTGATAAAGCAAGTAAAAATGAATTTAAAGCAAGTTTAAATAATTCGAATTAATTGATTGGGGGTTAATACAACATTAGCACCAATCATTATTAACTATTCGTAGTGTAGGATGGATTGGCTTTGTTGAATCGCAATGAGTACATCTTCACCTGATTTTTTGTTGGTCGTTAGTGCGGAGCAATCACATCTATCTAATATACACCACGTTTTCAAGGACGCCTTATATAGTATGTAAATCGGAAACAACGGTAACTGACTGGCTTTAGTCACTTTGGATTTCATAATGATATTTTGAAGATTCTGAAGATGAGCTTTACTGGCCGTGCGTAAAAATGAATACAGTTGGTCACCTTCCACTGGTGCGTAGTAACTAAATTTATGAGTGTGTCTCGTTAATCCCACTAAAGCATGAGGTATACTTTCAAAAAGTTGCATTTTTATGTCCAGCAGTCGTACGCAGATTACATTAGCCGATGTTAGACCTTGTGCCTCATGTATAATCAATAATTTACTTGAATCTGGTAACTTCAGTTTGAATGCTAACTGTTTTTTGCTAAATACAGTGTGTTCTACAGTGTGTTCCCTATTTTGATATAGGGAGATTCATTTAGCAGAGCTAACAGCATTAATACTGTCGCAGGAACCATCGTGGTTTTAATTTTGACATAGTTTATCGCAGTATCGTTACATTGAGGAACAACTTTGCATTTTAAGTCACTGATGCCATATGTTTTGTAGAGCCAGATCCTTTCCAATGTGGTGTGAATTTAGAATCCATGTGGTTTTCCCACAACCAGGTGCCTCTCGGATTGATGTAATGTCTTGTTACATGCATTACTTCTGTGGCGCAGAGAATGTACATTTCAGGTGTGTAGAAGCGATTGTTGATGATAGGATGATTACAACTGCTGTAACTCAGTCTAAAATATTGATGCTTTTAATATACTGATCACATAACATTTCCCAAATAATATTATGGGGCAGGGTTCAATGACTCTGAGCTGACTTTCTTGTTACTCGGTCTGGTTGTAGGAGTCCCTATATGGCTTGCCACATTTGATCGGAGATAACTGTGAAATCTCCAGCTGTGACAATTTGAAATCTGGTTTCATATCCATTTATCTTCACCTTGATCATCACCGTCATTGGTATTCCGGATTACACTAGTTTTGAATTGCCTTCGGTGTTTTGTTTTATTCAATTTTCGAGGTTTATTGGTGAAATCAGACAGAAACTTCCTTGTGTGCGATTGTGTGACATTGGGAACACTTGAGTGTGTGTAGTTGATAGTTATATAGACGAAGTGTGAAAATGGTTGATGGCGATGCTTGTCCACCAATCTTCGCCGTATCTCTTTCAAACTAAGCGTACGTTATATTTATGCCTCATATTTGTCGAGTGAGTTCTCATCCGCAGTGTCGCCGTCAAGCTTTGATAGTAGACGCGTGCGGATTTAAGCGAGGTAAGATGACTTTAGCCCGCACACCAAAATAAGACACTAAAATTGATTTTTGGTTGAAAATCCTCGCATCTGCGATTTATTTATAATTTTCATAGTTTTTCAGCAAAAGTCATAAATTTTCTATTGGGGGTGTGCTGTTACTTGGCCTAAATTTTCAGATAGACCACATGAATTTCGATTAGCACCATTATGGTGATGAAAATGTTTACGTTAAAATCACTTGTAGGTTAACAGCGAGATCAGAGGAGAAATCATGACGCCACACAAAAATGTTAAACGTTAATGAGATTTAATATGGGAAACAACAACAATTTTACTAACAAAGATTTGATCTGTATACAACACCTTGTTCCAAAAATGTCACTTTTAAAAGTGAATCGCAGCTCCGTGTCACTCACCTTTGAATTCCGGTGATGGTTCCGAAACAATGATGTTATCTAAATAACTATAGCTGTGTTCGGTTGATTGCCCAAAAATTGGCCCATGAACATTTGAGTGCAGGGGCACTCGCTACTCTGAACGGTACGTCGGAATTGAAATAGACCCACATTTCATGATTAGGTAAGTCGTAAAATTAGAACAAAAACCTATTTCTGTTTCCCAATTCTTTAAATTGGAACTGCACTAGCCTGATATTTTTTTCTCAACCGTTCGATTCTTTACAGTTGCTGTTACTTTTAATGTAATATCGGCAACACCATACGCTCTAAGCACTTTGCCGGTCGTTTCACACTAATGAAACTGTTAACCACTAACCGAAGGAAGGAAAACGGAAGTTGAGCCTGCTTAGTACAAACAGATTTAAATAAAATTAGAATAGATAAAACAAGATAAAACAAATGAGTTAAATAAGATATCAAACCAGTCAAGATAAATAAAAAAGTTTTTTGAACGCGCGTTTCGTCAAGTAAAATCAATGAGATGGCAGTGTTGATTAGCTTCGTGCAGCATTCTAGAGACAGGCTTATTCTTACCGTAATCAGTTCAATGTTGGTTGATTCGAAAGATAGGTTTTTAAATCTCACGAATTTACGTATAGATTAATTTTTCCTAGTAGAACAGGAGAATCGATACCGCCGGTTAGTGAGTGATGAAAGAAAACCACGTCTGCAACAACTCGGCGCTTACTAAGTGATTGTAAATCGATTAGTTTGAGACGATCTTGATATGGAGGCAGATGCAACATGTCCACCCACGGTACCCCCGTGACGTGAACCCTCATGATAAGATGACCACACCTGGCTAGCACACTCGAGCAGAGGACGAACGAATGTAGAGTACCTAAATAGCCTTCGTAACATAAGGATCGTCGAATTCTTTCGACCAACGCTTGATGAAACCGAGCGCAGAGTTTGCTTGATTGATAATACGATCTATGTGATGTCTGAAATTCAATTCGCTGTCACAAATGAGAACCAAATCACGGAATGGTGCTATAAGGTTATTCTTTGCACACCATGCAGAGAAGTTATTGAGGTGGGATTGTAATAGGCTTTTGTCGGTAGTGTTTGGAATCCAGTTGTAAATCTTTATGTCATCGGCGTTATGGATGAATTTTTAATTAAACATTCAACATCGTTGGTAGACAGAATGGAAAAAATCAGCCCCAGATGGCTACCTTGGGGACTCAAGATGTTGCTGAGAGAGGAGCTGATACTGCTGACCTGAACAGCACATGATATATACGGTCTTCAAGATAAAAGTCACCGACCAAATGGCACAGTGGTTAAAGTGTTTGGCGTTTGGATCGGGAGGTACCGAGTTCGAATCGCAATAGGGGCAGGATGCAAAAGGAAATTTTCATCAACAGATCATGATCTGTGATTAAAAGGAACACAACTACGTCCTCCCTATTGGCTTGCAAACTCATGGGCCGAAACATCTTCAATGTCCAAGTACTATATAGGCTGGCATGGAGCTATCCATTGTGCAGATGGTAACTTAAATCGGTCCTATTGCCGTACGTCTTTGAGTTGACAGAAATTTCGTAAATTAAGACGGGAAAAATTCACCGCGAAAGAGCAGGGAGAGCGCTTCGGTCAGAGAAAAGATTGGCATGGATTAATAAAATAAAAATAAAAAGATAAAAGTCCACCACCGAACGCAGAATTTGGGAAGAGTCCTCCTAAGCTTATACAACATTACTAATACGTCTGCTTGCTTAACTTCCGTCATCTGCCTGACATTTAATATCTGAATGAATCGTGTTTCTTAACTAGATGGACTCGGAGATCTCTGTTGATTTGATTGATGTGATTTTGAAAGACACACAGACAGACCTAAATATATCTAATCTGGACAATGACGACGCGATTCCTTTAAATATTTTGAGCATTTTCCTTCATGTCGCAATACCCATAAGACAATTTTAAAGGCATGTGCTCAGAAAACCCGGAAGATTTTTTACTGGTTATAGTATTTTTGACGAGACTGCCACTCTAGTTTGATCGCTCGTAAAGAGGTTTGATCGCTTTGGCGATAATAATGACTTTCCAATGCTGGGTTTCCTTTCTGAAGAGAAGCAGTATAAATGGCGTCATGAGGAGTACGCCTAAGCATAATGATGGTTCAAAAGCTGCAAACCGGTTAACCAATGATGTACGTGAAATTAAATTGACAGAGGCATTCGCAGACATTAAATGAACAAGCAATATATCTCACATACGATTTTAATATGCGGGTAATGCAACCAAGATGATGGCTTTTTGTCAGTCGCAGTCATTACTCAGTTACAGATGTGCGATTTAAGAACTTACTGGATAAGTTAATTAGTACAGATGATTTTTATACAACACAAAGATTTACCTCACAAGTCGACTAGTGAAATGAAATACGAATATATATCGTATAAAATTAATATTCCAGGGGTATCTTATATCTCTGGTGTAAACTTTAAACTCTGCGAATTGCTTTTCCCGGTAATGAATCTACACACGACCACCAACGCAGAGGCGTAAACATTATTGACAATAAACACTCCGAGCTTGAATTTTCTTGATAATATCATCCCCATACAAAACATATGATAAGTGAAGCATGTAAGCGGGATTAAAATTAAACGAAACATAATTTCAAAAATTTGTACCTAAACGATATCGCAGACTAATATCAGCCAATTTCCAGTTGCTCTTGTCAAGTCTTAATGTTCATAGTAATTTATCGTTGATATGGGTTTTGCCTATAAGTTACAAATTTATTACAAAAACTATACAATTATCAATTTTGCACCCGACAACGATTCTGATGACGAATTATAGCGTTTTTATTTACGAGTATGTGAGCAATCGTTCTTTATCCCTGTATACGTATTTCACACGCACCAATATTTGTAATGCAAGTAAAAATGTGTTGAAAATCAGATTTTGTCATTGTGCAATGAGCGCAACCACTTTTTGATGGCCAAAGGTAAATAAACCTAGGCTCTATGCAGTCATCAAAGGGGCGCCTGTATAATACTTTTCTATATAGTACACAACGTTCCGATCATGTACAACGAGGCGATAAGAAGTCAATTATTCTAATTTTCTGTCTTATCAAAATTGATATTTGAGTGACGATAAATTTCACATTGAAAAACGATTAAAATTTGGAAATGACCCAAAACTACTGTAAACACGTAGGCGTAGTGTATCCTCGCTCCGTTTTACCCTTTCAAAAATTATTTTGTGACGTTTTCGAGCATTTAATTTCCATCCAAATCAGAATATTTACAAATTGTACAAAAGGCATATACAAGTAAGTAATCTGAAAAGTCTCTTGTTGTTTAAATAGCCACATTGTATACAATACAATGTGAATTTGAAAACATGTTGATAACAATAGTACATAAGTGTATAAGTAATTATATCTGTTGAGTGTTGACTAATCACAATAACGTGTAATTGTATGATGATCAACCATGGGCAAATTATGATAAGAATAAACTCGATGCTCTGGACTTCGGGGATGGTTTTAGGGGTTAGGGCTTGAGGTGAGGTTACCAAGCCGTTGGAAGTCTGGTTTCGAACTAACGAAACATTGAATTCTTTAAATTAATACTTTCAGTCGTCTCATCAGACTGCCTGCAGTGACCAAACTACAAAAATATTGAAAATACTTTGAACTTACATACAAAGTATTTTTCATTAGGTTGGAACCAAACTACCAACGTCTTGGTAACCTCACCTTGATGTGACCAAAAATTTCCTTTCTAATTAGGATTTTTCATCAATTTCAGGCCAAGGTGCAATCCAGCGATTCTACCACAAGGGGCAACTGAACCACGGAATGAAAGACAATTGATCATCAGCTAAAGTTATATAAGACGGATCTTATCCTGGCAGATGCGGAACGATTAAACACATAACGAACAATATCATTATTTCCTCCGAGCAGACCACGCATAGAGGGTTTAAAGCCAAAGCCGTACGAGCAAGATGTTTTTTAACCAACCTTGGTCTGTTAGAATCGCCACGAGGATCCTGAGGTTGTGGTCCTTTTGAAGGTTTTGTTAAGTCATAAAGCGCATCGCCGTGCGACAAGTATAGGGCTTGTCTTAGCAGGACCGAAAATAATTTTTTATTGAAAATTTACCACAATTTTATGATAACGGTAGACCAGAATCAGGAGCAATTAGTCTTAGTGGCAACTTAGCTTTGATCGCTAAACCGGCAGTGCCCTGGTTTTAATGCCACAATGAGCGGGCACCGACTACGAACGAATGGAGTTGGGCGACGAATTGAACACGCTCTTTGTGCCAGTCCACAAGATAATGTTGAACTCTAATACTTTCTTTTCGAAACACACTAATTATTGAGCCACCTCGCTAATTTACAGATTGTTCTCGAACATTGATTGTCATTCAATTCAAGTGTGGATCTCGTCTGTACAATTAGAACCGTGTGGAAAAATTTGTTTTCGTTTTTTGTCAAAATGTGTGAAGATATGAAAGGGCCACCAGATGAAAAATTTGTCTGCTGTGTGCATACGACCACTACAAAGAAAATGTTTATGAGTACATGTGCTCAGTTAACACAGTTGTGAATAACATCGGGTCGGATAAAAAGGAAAAATAATGTTTTTTAGCCTGGATCGGAATCGATACGTATTATAAATTACCATCATGAAATTGTACGACGAGGAAAGTTTCGACATAAATCGTTAGATGAAACTGAGAAAAGATTGACAGAATATTTCACCAAATCTGTTCATGTGTTGTCATTCCGGTACAAGTTCTCGCAGTTGAAAATGTGTCAGCAAATATCAATTTTTGAATGCCGAATATTGGAAATGTTTTAACGTTGGTCATATCGGTATGTGTATGAGCATTGAGAAATTGTGATCAGTCAAGTTGATCTCAAAAGGTTGATGATAGCAGCCAATCCAATAACAATTTCAATTCGATGGATGTCATCGAAAGTTTTGTTGAATTAATTTAAACGAATTGTTTAAAATTTCGAAAACTTGTTCAACACACCAATCGGAGGTGAAAGTTTGAGCCAACTGGAAGTCTTTGTTTGAGGAAATCCGTTGACGTGACAATGTGGTCGAGCCTGAACAGGAACCATTGGTGGTGTGTGAAGTTGCAAGGAGTATCAAAAATTTGTTCAACAATCAAATTGGATGGAGCGTTGTGTTAAGAAGAATAAAATTTTTCTTGGCAGTAGAAATTAATGGAAAGCTTCTAAAATTTTTAGTTGTTACTGGATCAACAATTACCATAATTGGTGATGATGGTTATCGTGAAATAAACCAGCCCAAAGATACGATCATAAATACGAGTTCGAGCGCTTATGGCAATATTCGGGTACAAGTGCGAAGTAAATTGGGCGTTAATATGAAATTTTTGAACGTTCAGACGAAATTTCCAATATCATTTTGGATCGTGATTTAGGTCACTGTAATCGATTCAAAGCTGATGATACACCAAAATGTTTCAATGCACATCTGTTACCGTTTGAACAGATGACTGAAGTTAAAAGAAAGATTGACGTATTAGTTCACTTGGCGTTCCCCAACCAATCCAATTCAGTCGACGAGTCGCACCCGTCGTTATTGTCTGTAAAGCTGACAAAAGTCGCTAAGAATTTGCGGAGAATTTAAGGTCACGATAAACTCTCAACTCTGCGTCGACCAGTATCCAATTCTGAGAGTTGATGCGTTATTTCAATGCCTGCAACGAGGCGACCTCAGCGAAAGACCTGGTGGTAGTTTCGACTCCATTTGGAATACTCCAGCACCAATGGTTGTCGTTTGGAAGCGCTTTGAAGAGTTGGAATAGTTTACTCTGAACAGTAAACAAATTGATACAGCAACAGCTAGAGATTCCGTTCTAGCGAGCGTCCAGCCCTAGGTGAACGTAGGATCGCCAGTCTCTGTTCAAAATCGAGATCTTTATAAATTTCATGTGACAAGAAATCCCATTTCTGTTTTCAATGACGTTAGTCCTTCTTTTCCAGACAGAGTTTACTCGAGTCAAAATTCCTCTCAGTCTGTGGAAGGAAGTTTTGGATTAAACGGCGGAAAAACAACTGGTATCTTTAGCTAAATTTGTGAAAATAAAATTAATTGTTTTTACCGGAATTAGGCGGCATATGGTTTCCTGTGTTCATAGTGTCAATCCTACTAACAAATTATGTATAAATTATGTACGGGGACTGTGATACTTCATATTATGAATAGGGCCAATTAATTAATTATTATTTAATTCAAAATTGACTAACCGTTCACAATTTGCTAAAAATTTCAAAACTTGAAGCAATAAGTCATTCTTCGATTTTCACAGAATCTGCAACAATAAAATTTTTCCGTTCAAAATCAGTAAGGCTAACCCACCCATCAGGGATTTTTGCAAAAAATTGAAAATATTTTATTGTTGAAATTCCGGTTCAAAATGATTATAGGTAATGAAAATAACATATTGAATAAGAAATTAACGGTTGGTTGCATTTGGGAAGCGCGGTTATTGGAAGTCTCGCATTTTGAAATCCGCGGTTATACTAAATCATCGAACCTGGATTGCAGGCGAATGAGGCGACATATTGCAGCAACTTAAACGCCGATTTTATCAAAATTACATCACTAACGCAAAATAACCGAAACATCCAGAATCTGTGACAATAAAATTTTTCCGTTCAAAATCAGTAAGGCTAACCATCAGGGATTTTTGCAAAAAAATTGAAAATATTTTATTGTTGAAATTCCGGTTCAAAATGATTATAGGTAATGAAAATAACATATTGAATAAGAAATTAACGGTTGGTTGCATTTGGGAAGCGCGGTTATTGGAAGTCTCGCATTTAGAAATCCGCGGTTATACTAAATCATCGAACCTGGATTGCAGGCGAATGAGGCGACATATTGCAGCAACTTAAACGCTGATTTTATCAAAATTACATCACTAACGCAAAATAACCGAAACATCCAGAATCTGTGACAATAAAATTTTTCCGTTCAAAATCAGTAAGGCTAACCATCAGGGATTTTTGCAAAAAAATTGAAAATATTTTATTGTTGAAATTCCAGTTCAAAATGATTATAGGTAATGAAAATAACATATTGAATAAGAAATTAACGGTTGGTTGCATTTGGGAAGCGCGGTTATTGGAAGTCTCGCATTTAGAAATCCGCGGTTATACTAAATCATCGAACCTGGATTGCAGGCGAATGAGGCGACATATTGCAGCAACTTAAACGCTGATTTTATCAAAATTACATCACTAACGCAAAATAACCGAAACATCCAGAATCTGTGACAATAAAATTTTTCCGTTCAAAATCAGTAAGGCTAACCATCAGGGATTTTTGCAAAAAAATTGAAAATATTTTATTGTTGAAATTCCGGTTCAAAATGATTATAGGTAATGAAAATAACATATTGAATAAGAAATTAACGGTTGGTTGCATTTGGAAAGCGCGGTTATTGGAAGTCTCGCATTTAGAAATCCGCGCTTATACTAAATCATCGAACCTGGATTGCAGGCGAATGAGGCGACATATTGCAGCAACTTAAACGCTGATTTTATCAAAATTACATCACTAACGCAAAATAACCGTAACATCCAGAATCTGTGACAATAAAATTTTTCCGTTCAAAATCAGTAAGGCTAACCATCAGGGATTTTTGCAAAAAAATTGAAAATATTTTATTGTTGAAATTCCGGTTCAAAATGATTATAGGTAATGAAAATAACATATTGAGTAAGAAATTAACGGTTGGTTGCATTTGGAAAGCGCGGTTATTGGAAGTCTCGCATTTTGAAATCCGCGGTTATACTAAATCATCGAACCTGGATTGCAGGCGAATGAGGCGACATATTGCAGCAACTTAAACGCTGATTTTATCAAAATTACATCACTAACGCAAAATAACCGAAACATCCAGAATCTGTGACAATAAAATTTTTCCGTTCAAAATCAGTAAGGCTAACCATCAGGGATTTTTGCAAAAAAATTGAAAATATTTTATTGTTGAAATTCCGGTTCAAAATGATTATAGGTAATGAAAATAACATATTGAGTAAGAAATTAACGGTTGGTTGCATTTGGGAAGCGCGGTTATTGGAAGTCTCGCATTTAGAAATCCGCGATTATACTAAATCATCGAACCTGGATTGCAGGCGAATGAGGCGACATATTGCAGCAACTTAAACGCTGATTTTATCAAAATTACATCACTAACGCAAAATAACCGAAACATCCAGAATCTGTGACAATAAAAATTTTCCGTTCAAAATCAGTAAGGCTAACCATCAGGGATTTTTGCAAAAAAATTGAAAATATTTTATTGTTGAAATTCCGGTTCAAAATGATTATAGGTAATGAAAATAACATATTGAATAAGAAATTAACGGTTGGTTGCATTTGGGAAGCGCGGTTATTGGAAGTCTCGCATTTAGAAATCCGCGGTTATACTAAATCATCGAACCTGGATTGCAGGCGAATGAGGCGACATATTGCAGAAACTTAAACGCTGATTTTATCAAAATTACATCACTAACGCAAAATAACCGAAACATCCAGAATCTGTGACAATAAAATTTTTCCGTTCAAAATCAGTAAGGCTAACCATCAGGGATTTTTGCAAAAAAATTGAAAATATTTTATTGTTGAAATTCCGGTTCAAAATGATTATAGGTAATGAAAATAACATATTGAGTAAGAAATTAACGGTTGGTTGCATTTGGGAAGCGCGGTTATTGGAAGTCTCGCATTTAGAAATCCGCGGTTATACTAAATCATCGAACCTGGATTGCAGGCGAATGAGGCGACATATTGCAGCAACTTAAACGCTGATTTTATCAAAATTACATCACTAACGCAAAATAACCGAAACATCCAGAATCTGTGACAATAAAATTTTTCCGTTCAAAATCAGTAAGGCTAACCATCAGGGATTTTTGCAAAAAAATTGAAAATATTTTATTGTTGAAATTCCGGTTCAAAATGATTATAGGTAATGAAAATAACATATTGAATAAGAAATTAACGGTTGGTTGCATTTGGGAAGCGCGGTTATTGGAAGTCTCGCATTTAGAAATCCGCGGTTATACTAAATCATCGAACCTGGATTGCAGGCGAATGAGGCGACATATTGCAGCAACTTAAACGCTGATTTTATCAAAATTACATCACTAACGCAAAATAACCGAAACATCCAGAATCTGTGACAATAAAATTTTTCCGTTCAAAATCAGTAAGGCTAACCATCAGGGATTTTTGCAAAAAAATTGAAAATATTTTATTGTTGAAATTCCGGTTCAAAATGATTATAGGTAATGAAAATAACATATTGAGTAAGAAATTAACGGTTGGTTGCATTTGGAAAGCGCGGTTATTGGAAGTCTCGCATTTTGAAATCCGCGGTTATACTAAATCATCGAACCTGGATTGCAGGCGAATGAGGCGACATATTGCAGCAACTTAAACGCTGATTTTATCAAAATTACATCACTAACGCAAAATAACCGAAACGTCCAGAATCTGTGACAATAAAATTTTTCCGTTCAAAATCAGTAAGGCTAACCATCAGGGATTTTTGCAAAAAAATTGAAAATATTTTATTGTTGAAATTCCGGTTCAAAATGATTATAGGTAATGAAAATAACATATTGAATAAGAAATTAACGGTTGGTTGCATTTGGAAGCGCGGTTATTGGAAGTCTCGCATTTAGAAATCCGCGGTTATACTAAATCATCGAACCTGGATTGCAGGCGAATGAGGCGACATATTGCAGCAACTTAAACGCTGATTTTATCAAAATTACATCACTAACGCAAAATAACCGAAACATCCAGAATCTGTGACAATAAAATTTTCCGTTCAAAATCAGTAAGGCTAACCATCAGGGATTTTTGCAAAAAAATTGAAAATATTTTATTGTTGAAATTCCGGTTCAAAATGATTATAGGTAATGAAAATAACATATTGAATAAGAAATTAACGGTTGGTTGCATTTGGGAAGCGCGGTTATTGGAAGTCTCGCATTTAGAAATCCGCGGTTATACTAAATCATCGAACCTGGATTGCAGGCGAATGAGGCGACATATTGCAGCAACTTAAACGCTGATTTTATCAAAATTACATCACTAACGCAAAATAACCGAAACATCCAGAATCTGTGACAATAAAATTTTTCCGTTCAAAATCAGTAAGGCTAACCATCAGGGATTTTTGCAAAAAAATTGAAAATATTTTATTGTTGAAATTCCGGTTCAAAATGATTATAGGTAATGAAAATAACATATTGAATAAGAAATTAACGGTTGGTTGCATTTGGGAAGCGCGGTTATTGGAAGTCTCGCATTTAGAAATCCGCGGTTATACTAAATCATCGAACCTGGATTGCAGGCGAATGAGGCGACATATTGCAGCAACTTAAACGCTGATTTTATCAAAATTACATCACTAACGCAAAATAACCGAAACATCCAGAATCTGTGACAATAAAATTTTTCCGTTCAAAATCAGTAAGGCTAACCATCAGGGATTTTTGCAAAAAAATTGAAAATATTTTATTGTTGAAATTCCGGTTCAAAATGATTATAGGTAATGAAAATAACATATTGAATAAGAAATTAACGGTTGGTTGCATTTGGGAAGCGCGGTTATTGGAAGTCTCGCATTTAGAAATCCGCGGTTATACTAAATCATCGAACCTGGATTGCAGGCGAATGAGGCGACATATTGCAGCAACTTAAACGCTGATTTTATCAAAATTACATCACTAACGCAAAATAACCGAAACATCCAGAATCTGTGACAATAAAATTTTTCCGTTCAAAATCAGTAAGGCTAACCATCAGGGATTTTTGCAAAAAAATTGAAAATATTTTATTGTTGAAATTCCGGTTCAAAATGATTATAGGTAATGAAAATAACATATTGAATAAGAAATTAACGGTTGGTTGCATTTGGGAAGCGCGGTTATTGGAAGTCTCGCATTTAGAAATCCGCGGTTATACTAAATCATCGAACCTGGATTGCAGGCGAATGAGGCGACATATTGCAGCAACTTAAACGCTGATTTTATCAAAATTACATCACTAACGTAAAATAACCGAAACATCCAGAATCTGTGACAATAAAATTTTTCCGTTCAAAATCAGTAAGGCTAACCATCAGGGATTTTTGCAAAAAAATTGAAAATATTTTATTGTTGAAATTCCGGTTCAAAATGATTATAGGTAATGAAAATAACATATTGAGTAAGAAATTAACGGTTGGTTGCATTTGGAAAGCGCGGTTATTGGAAGTCTCGCATTTTGAAATCCGCGGTTATACTAAATCATCGAACCTGGATTGCAGGCGAATGAGGCGACATATTGCAGCAACTTAAACGCTGATTTTATCAAAATTACATCACTAACGCAAAATAACCGAAACATCCAGAATCTGTGACAATAAAATTTTTCCGTTCAAAATCAGTAAGGCTAACCATCAGGGATTTTTGCAAAAAAATTGAAAATATTTTATTGTTGAAATTCCGGTTCAAAATGATTATAGGTAATGAAAATAACATATTGAATAAGAAATTAACGGTTGGTTGCATTTGGGAAGCGCGGTTATTGGAAGTCTCGCATTTAGAAATCCGCGGTTATACTAAATCATCGAACCTGGATTGCAGGCGAATGAGGCGACATATTGCAGCAACTTAAACGCTGATTTTATCAAAATTACATCACTAACGCAAAATAACCGAAACATCCAGAATCTGTGACAATAAAATTTTTCCGTTCAAAATCAGTAAGGCTAACCATCAGGGATTTTTGCAAAAAAATTGAAAATATTTTATTGTTGAAATTCCGGTTCAAAATGATTATAGGTAATGAAAATAACATATTGAGTAAGAAATTAACGGTTGGTTGCATTTGGAAAGCGCGGTTATTGGAAGTCTCGCATTTTGAAATCCGCGGTTATACTAAATCATCGAACCTGGATTGCAGGCGAATGAGGCGACATATTGCAGCAACTTAAACGCTGATTTTATCAAAATTACATCACTAACGTAAAATAACCGAAACATCCAGAATCTGTGACAATAAAATTTTTCCGTTCAAAATCAGTAAGGCTAACCATCAGGGATTTTTGCAAAAAAATTGAAAATATTTTATTGTTGAAATTCCGGTTCAAAATGATTATAGGTAATGAAAATAACATATTGAGTAAGAAATTAACGGTTGGTTGCATTTGGAAAGCGCGGTTATTGGAAGTCTCGCATTTTGAAATCCGCGGTTATACTAAATCATCGAACCTGGATTGCAGGCGAATGAGGCGACATATTGCAGCAACTTAAACGCTGATTTTATCAAAATTACATCACTAACGCAAAATAACCGAAACATCCAGAATCTGTGACAATAAAATTTTTCCGTTCAAAATCAGTAAGGCTAACCATCAGGGATTTTTGCAAAAAAATTGAAAATATTTTATTGTTGAAATTCCGGTTCAAAATGATTATAGGTAATGAAAATAACATATTGAATAAGAAATTAACGGTTGGTTGCATTTGGGAAGCGCGGTTATTGGAAGTCTCGCATTTAGAAATCCGCGGTTATACTAAATCATCGAACCTGGATTGCAGGCGAATGAGGCGACATATTGCAGCAACTTAAACGCTGATTTTATCAAAATTACATCACTAACGCAAAATAACCGAAACATCCAGAATCTGTGACAATAAAATTTTTCCGTTCAAAATCAGTAAGGCTAACCATCAGGGATTTTTGCAAAAAAATTGAAAATATTTTATTGTTGAAATTCCGGTTCAAAATGATTATAGGTAATGAAAATAACATATTGAGTAAGAAATTAACGGTTGGTTGCATTTGGAAAGCGCGGTTATTGGAAGTCTCGCATTTGAAATCCGCGGTTATACTAAATCATCGAACCTGGATTGCAGGCGAATGAGGCGACATATTGCAGCAACTTAAACGCTGATTTTATCAAAATTACATCACTAACGCAAAATAACCGAAACATCCAGAATCTGTGACAATAAAATTTTTCCGTTCAAAATCAGTAAGGCTAACCATCAGGGATTTTTGCAAAAAAATTGAAAATATTTTATTGTTGAAATTCCGGTTCAAAATGATTATAGGTAATGAAAATAACATATTGAATAAGAAATTAACGGTTGGTTGCATTTGGGAAGCGCGGTTATTGGAAGTCTCGCATTTAGAAATCCGCGGTTATACTAAATCATCGAACCTGGATTGCAGGCGAATGAGGCGACATATTGCAGCAACTTAAACGCTGATTTTATCAAAATTACATCACTAACGCAAAATAACCGAAACATCCAGAATCTGTGACAATAAAAATTTTCCGTTCAAAATCAGTAAGGCTAACCATCAGGGATTTTTGCAAAAAAATTGAAAATATTTTATTGTTGAAATTCCGGTTCAAAATGATTATAGGTAATGAAAATAACATATTGAATAAGAAATTAACGGTTGGTTGCATTTGGGAAGCGCGGTTATTGGAAGTCTCGCATTTAGAAATCCGCGGTTATACTAAATCATCGAACCTGGATTGCAGGCGAATGAGGCGACATATTGCAGCAACTTAAACGCTGATTTTATCAAAATTACATCACTAACGCAAAATAACCGAAACTTCCAGAATCTGTGACAATAAAATTTTTCCGTTCAAAATCAGTAAGGCTAACCATCAGGGATTTTTGCAAAAAAATTGAAAATATTTTATTGTTGAAATTCCGGTTCAAAATGATTATAGGTAATGAAAATAACATATTGAATAAGAAATTAACGGTTGGTTGCATTTGGGAAGCGCGGTTATTGGAAGTCTCGCATTTAGAAATCCGCGGTTATACTAAATCATCGAACCTGGATTGCAGGCGAATGAGGCGACATATTGCAGCAACTTAAACGCTGATTTTATCAAAATTACATCACTAACGCAAAATAACCGAAACATCCAGAATCTGTGACAATAAAAATTTTCCGTTCAAAATCAGTAAGGCTAACCATCAGGGATTTTTGCAAAAAAATTGAAAATATTTTATTGTTGAAATTCCGGTTCAAAATGATTATAGGTAATGAAAATAACATATTGAATAAGAAATTAACGGTTGGTTGCATTTGGGAAGCGCGGTTATTGGAAGTCTCGCATTTAGAAATCCGCGGTTATACTAAATCATCGAACCTGGATTGCAGGCGAATGAGGCGACATATTGCAGCAACTTAAACGCTGATTTTATCAAAATTACATCACTAACGCAAAATAACCGAAACATCCAGAATCTGTGACAATAAAATTTTTTCCGTTCAAAATCAGTAAGGCTAACCATCAGGGATTTTTGCAAAAAAAATTGAAAATATTTTATTGTTGAAATTCCGGTTCAAAATGATTATAGGTAATGAAAATAACATATTGAGTAAGAAATTAACGGTTGGTTGCATTTGGAAAGCGCGGTTATTGGAAGTCTCGCATTTTGAAATCCGCGGTTATACTAAATCATCGAACCTGGATTGCAGGCGAATGAGGCGACATATTGCAGCAACTTAAACGCTGATTTTATCAAAATTACATCACTAACGCAAAATAACCGAAACATCCAGAATCTGTGACAATAAAATTTTTCCGTTCAAAATCAGTAAGGCTAACCATCAGGGATTTTTGCAAAAAAATTGAAAATATTTTATTGTTGAAATTCCGGTTCAAAATGATTATAGGTAATGAAAATAACATATTGAATAAGAAATTAACGGTTGGTTGCATTTGGGAAGCGCGGTTATTGGAAGTCTCGCATTTAGAAATCCGCGGTTATACTAAATCATCGAACCTGGATTGCAGGCGAATGAGGCGACATATTGCAGCAACTTAAACGCTGATTTTATCAAAATTACATCACTAACGCAAAATAACCGAAACATCCAGAATCTGTGACAATAAAATTTTTCCGTTCAAAATCAGTAAGGCTCATCAGGGATTTTTGCAAAAAAATTGAAAATATTTTATTGTTGAAATTCCGGTTCAAAATGATTATAGGTAATGAAAATAACATATTGAATAAGAAATTAACGGTTGGTTGCATTTGGGAAGCGCGGTTATTGGAAGTCTCGCATTTAGAAATCCGCGGTTATACTAAATCATCGAACCTGGATTGCAGGCGAATGAGGCGACATATTGCAGCAACTTAAACGCTGATTTTATCAAAATTACATCACTAACGCAAAATAACCGTAACATCCAGAATCTGTGACAATAATATTTTTCCGTTCAAAATCAGTAAGGCTAACCATCAGGGATTTTTGCAAAAAAATTGAAATATTTTATTGTTGAATTCCGGTTCAAAATGATTATAGGTAATGAAAATAACATATTGAATAAGAAATTAACGGTTGGTTGCATTTGGGAAGCGCGGTTATTGGAAGTCTCGCATTTAGAAATCCGCGGTTATACTAAATCATCGAACCTGGATTGCAGGCGAATGAGGCGACATATTGCAGCAACTTAAACGCTGATTTTATCAAAATTACATCACTAACGCAAAATAACCGAAACATCCAGATCTGTGACAATAAAATTTTTCCGTTCAAAATCAGTAAGGCTAACCATCAGGGATTTTTGCAAAAAAATTGAAAATATTTTATTGTTGAAATTCCGGTTCAAAATGATTATAGGTAATGAAAATAACATATTGAGTAAGAAATTAACGGTTGGTTGCATTTGGAAAGCGCGGTTATTGGAAGTCTCGCATTTTGAAATCCGCGGTTATACTAAATCATCGAACCTGGATTGCAGGCGAATGAGGCGACATATTGCAGCAACTTAAACGCTGATTTTATCAAAATTACATCACTAACGCAAAATAACCGAAACATCCAGAATCTGTGACAATAAAATTTTTCCGTTCAAAATCAGTAAGGCTAACCATCAGGGATTTTTGCAAAAAAATTGAAAATATTTTATTGTTGAAATTCCGGTTCAAAATGATTATAGGTAATGAAAATAACATATTGAAGTAAGAAATTAACGGTTGGTTGCATTTGGAAAGCGCGGTTATTGGAAGTCTCGCATTTGAAATCCGCGGTTATACTAAATCATCGAACCTGGATTGCAGGCGAATGAGGCGACATATTGCAGCAACTTAAACGCTGATTTTATCAAAATTACATCACTAACGCAAAATAACCGAAACATCCAGAATCTGTGACAATAAAATTTTTCCGTTCAAAATCAGTAAGGCTAACCATCAGGGATTTTTGCAAAAAAATTGAAAATATTTTATTGTTGAAATTCCGGTTCAAAATGATTATAGGTAATGAAAATAACATATTGAATAAGAAATTAACGGTTGGTTGCATTTGGGAAGCGCGGTTATTGGAAGTCTCGCATTTAGAAATCCGCGGTTATACTAAATCATCGAACCTGGATTGCAGGCGAATGAGGCGACATATTGCAGCAACTTAAACGCTGATTTTATCAAAATTACATCACTAACGCAAAATAACCGAAACATCCAGAATCTGTGACAATAAAATTTTTCCGTTCAAAATCAGTAAGGCTAACCATCAGGGATTTTTGCAAAAAATTGAAAATATTTTATTGTTGAAATTCCGGTTCAAAATGATTATAGGTAATGAAAATAACATATTGAATAAGAAATTAACGGTTGGTTGCATTTGGGAAGCGCGGTTATTGAAGTCTCGCATTTAGAAATCCGCGGTTATACTAAATCATCGAACCTGGATTGCAGGCGAATGAGGCGACATATTGCAGCAACTTAAACGCTGATTTTATCAAAATTACATCACTAACGCAAAATAACCGAAACATCCAGAATCTGTGACAATAAAAATTTTCCGTTCAAATCAGTAAGGCTACCATCAGGGATTTTTGCAAAAAAATTGAAAATATTTTATTGTTGAAATCCGGTTCAAAATGATTATAGGTAATGAAAATAACATATTGAATAAGAAATTAACGGTTGGTTGCATTTGGAAGCGCGGTTATTGGAAGTCTCGCATTTAGAAATCCGCGGTTATACTAAATCATCGAACCTGGATTGCAGGCGAATGAGGCGACATATTGCAGCAACTTAAACGCTGATTTTATCAAAATTACATCACTAACGCAAAATAACCGAAACATCCAGAATCTGTGACAATAAAATTTTTCCGTTCAAAATCAGTAAGGCTAACCATCAGGGATTTTTGCAAAAAAAATTGAAAATATTTTATTGTTGAAATTCCGGTTCAAAATGATTATAGGTAATGAAAATAACATATTGAGTAAGAAATTAACGTTGGTTGCATTTGGAAAGCGCGGTTATTGGAAGTCTCGCATTTAGAAATCCGCGGTTATACTAAATCATCGAACCTGGATTGCAGGCGAATGAGGCGACATATTGCAGCAACTTAAACGCTGATTTTATCAAAATTACATCACTAACGCAAAATAACCGAAACATCCAGAATCTGTGACAATAAAATTTTTCCGTTCAAAATCAGTAAGGCTAACCATCAGGGATTTTTGCAAAAAAATTGAAAATATTTTATTGTTGAAATTCCGGTTCAAAATGATTATAGGTAATGAAAATAACATATTGAATAAGAAATTAACGGTTGGTTGCATTTGGGAAGCGCGGTTATTGGAAGTCTCGCATTTAGAAATCCGCGGTTATACTAAATCATCGAACCTGGATTGCAGGCGAATGAGGCGACATATTGCAGCAACTTAAACGCTGATTTTATCAAAATTACATCACTAACGCAAAATAACCGAAACATCCAGAATCTGTGACAATAAAATTTTTCCGTTCAAAATCAGTAAGGCTCCATCAGGGATTTTTGCAAAAAAATTGAAAATATTTTATTGTTGAAATTCCGGTTCAAAATGATTATAGGTAATGAAAATAACATATTGAATAAGAAATTAACGGTTGGTTGCATTTGGAAGCGCGGTTATTGGAAGTCTCGCATTTAGAAATCCGCGGTTATACTAAATCATCGAACCTGGATTGCAGGCGAATGAGGCGACATATTGCAGCAACTTAAACGCTGATTTTATCAAAATTACATCACTAACGCAAAATAACCGTAACATCCAGAATCTGTGACAATAATATTTTTCCGTTCAAAATCAGTAAGCTAACCATCAGGGATTTTTTGCAAAAAATTGAAAAATATTTATTGTTGAAATTCCGGTTCAAAATGATTATAGGTAATGAAAATAACATATTGAATAAGAAATTAACGGTTGGTTGCATTTGGAAGCGCGGTTATTGGAAGTCTCGCATTTAGAAATCCGCGGTTATACTAAATCATCGAACCTGGATTGCAGGCGAATGAGGCGACATATTGCAGCAACTTAAACGCTGATTTTATCAAAATTACATCACTAACGCAAAATAACCGAAACATCCAGAATCTGTGACAATAAAATTTTTCCGTTCAAAATTCAGTAAGGCTAACCATCAGGGATTTTTGCAAAAAAATTGAAAATATTTTATTGTTGGAAATTCCGGTTCAAAATGATTATAGGTAATGAAAATAACATATTGAGTAAGAAATTAACGGTTGGTTGCATTTGAAAGCGCGGTTATTGGAAGTCTCGCATTTTGAAATCCGCGGTTATACTAAATCATCGAACCTGGATTGCAGGCGAATGAGGCGACATATTGCAGCAACTTAAACGCTGATTTTATCAAAATTACATCACTAACGCAAAATAACCGAAACATCCAGAATCTGTGACAATAAAATTTTCCGTTCAAAATCAGTAAGGCTAACCATCAGGGATTTTTGCAAAAAATTGAAAATATTTATTGTTGAAATTCCGGTTCAAAATGATTATAGGTAATGAAAATAACATATTGAGTAAGAAATTAACGGTTGGTTGCATTGGAAAGCGCGGTTATTGGAAGTCTCGCATTTTGAAATCCGCGGTTATACTAAATCATCGAACCTGGATTGCAGGCGAATGAGGCGACATATTGCAGCAACTTAAACGCTGATTTTATCAAAATTACATCACTAACGCAAAATAACCGAAACATCCAGAATCTGTGACAATAAAATTTTTCCGTTCAAAATCAGTAAGGCTAACCATCAGGGATTTTTGCAAAAAAATTGAAAATATTTTATTGTTGAAATTCGGTTCAAAATGATTATAGGTAATGAAAATAACATATTGAATAAGAAATTAACGGTTGGTTGCATTTGGAAAGCGCGGTTATTGGAAGTCTCGCATTTTGAAATCCGCGGTTATACTAAATCATCGAACCTGGATTGCAGGCGAATGAGGCGACATATTGCAGCAACTTAAACGCTGATTTTATCAAAATTACATCACTAACGCAAAATAACCGAAACATCCAGAATCTGTGACAATAAAATTTTTCCGTTCAAAATCAGTAAGGCTAACCATCAGGGATTTTTGCAAAAAAAATTGAAATATTTTATTGTTGAAATTCCGGTTCAAAATGATTATAGGTAATGAAAATAACATATTGAATAAGAAATTAACGGTTGGTTGCATTTGGAAAGCGCGGTTATTGGAAGTCTCGCATTTAGAAATCCGCGGTTATACTAAATCATCGAACCTGGATTGCAGGCGAATGAGGCGACATATTGCAGCAACTTAAACGCTGATTTTATCAAAATTACATCACTAACGCAAAATAACCGAAACATCCAGAATCTGTGACAATAAAATTTTTCCGTTCAAAATCAGTAAGGCGTTAACCATCAGGGATTTTTGCAAAAAAATTGAAAATATTTTATTGTTGAAATTCCGGTTCAAAATGATTATAGGTAATGAAAATAACATATTGAATGAAATTAACGGTTGGTTGCATTTGGAAAGCGCGGTTATTGGAAGTCTCGCATTTTGAAATCCGCGGTTATAAATACTAAATCATCGAACCTGGATTGCAGGCGAATGAGGCGACATATTGCAGCAACTTAAACGCTGATTTTATCAAAATTACATCACTAACGCAAAATAACCGAAACATCCAGAATCTGTGACAATAAAATTTTTCCGTTCAAAATCAGTAAGGCTAACCATCAGGGATTTTTGCAAAAAAATTGAAAATATTTTATTGTTGAAATTCCGGTTCAAAATGATTATAGGTAATGAAAATAACATATTGAATAAGAAATTAACGGTTGGTTGCATTTGGAAAGCGCGGTTATTGGAAGTCTCGCATTTTGAAATCCGCGGTTATAAATACTAAATCATCGAACCTGGATTGCAGGCGAATGAGGCGACATATTGCAGCAACTTAAACGCTGATTTTATCAAAATTACATCACTAACGCAAAATAACCGAAACATCCAGAATCTGTGACAATAAAATTTTTCCGTTCAAAATCAGTAAGGCTAACCATCAGGGATTTTTGCAAAAAAATTGAAAATATTTATTGTTGAAATTCCGGTTCAAAATGATTATAGGTAATGAAAATAACATATTGAATAAGAAATTAACGGTTGGTTGCATTTGGGAAGCGCGGTTATTGGAAGTCTCGCATTTAGAAATCCGCGCTTATACTAAATCATCGAACCTGGATTGCAGGCGAATGAGGCGACATATTGCAGCAACTTAAACGCTGATTTTATCAAAATTACATCACTAACGCAAAATAACCGAAACATCCAGAATCTGTGACAATAAAATTTTTCCGTTCAAAATCAGTAAGGCTAACCATCAGGGATTTTTGCAAAAAAATTGAAAATATTTTATTGTTGAAATTCCGGTTCAAAATGATTATAGGTAATGAAAATAACACATTGAATAAGAAATTAACGGTTGGATGCATTTGGAAAGCGCGGTTATTGGAAGTCTCGCATTTAGAAATCCACGGTTATACTAATTCATCGAACCTGGATTGCAGGCGAATGAGGCGACATATTGCAGCAACTTAAACGCCGATTTTATCAAAATTACATCACTAACGCAAAATAACCGAAACATCCAGAATCTGTGACAATAAAATTTTTCCGTTCAAAATCAGTAAGGCTAACCATCAGGGATTTTTGCAAAAAAATTAAAAATATTTTATTGTTGAAATTCCGGTTCAAAATGATTATAGGTAATGAAAATAACATATTGAGTAAGAAATTAACGGTTGGTTGCATTTGGAAAGCGCGGTTATTGGAAGTCTCGCATTTAGAAATCCGCGGTTATACTAAATCATCGAACCTGGATTGCAGGCGAATGAGGCGACATATTGCAGCAACTTAAACGCTGATTTTATCAAAATTACATCACTAACGCAAAATAACCGAAACATCCAGAATCTGTGACAATAAAATTTTTCCGTTCAAAATCAGTAAGGCTAACCATCAGGGATTTTTGCAAAAAAATTAAAAATATTTTATTGTTGAAATTCCGGTTCAAAATGATTATAGGTAATGAAAATAACATATTGAGTAAGAAATTAACGGTTGGTTGCATTTGGAAAGCGCGGTTATTGGAAGTCTCGCATTTAGAAATCCGCGGTTATACTAAATCATCGAACCTGGATTGCAGGCGAATGAGGCGACATATTGCAGCAACTTAAACGCTGATTTTATCAAAATTACATCACTAACGCAAAATAACCGAAACATCCAGAATCTGTGACAATAAAATTTTTCCGTTCAAAATCAGTAAGGCTAACCATCAGGGATTTTTGCAAAAAAATTAAAAATATTTTATTGTTGAAATTCCGGTTCAAAATGATTATAGGTAATGAAAATAACATATTGAGTAAGAAATTAACGGTTGGTTGCATTTGGAAAGCGCGGTTATTGGAAGTCTCGCATTTAGAAATCCGCGGTTATACTAAATCATCGAACCTGGATTGCAGGCGAATGAGGCGACATATTGCAGCAACTTAAACGCTGATTTTATCAAAATTACATCACTAACGCAAAATAACCGAAACATCCAGAATCTGTGACAATAAAATTTTTCCGTTCAAAATCAGTAAGGCTAACCATCAGGGATTTTTGCAAAAAAATTAAAAATATTTTATTGTTGAAATTCCGGTTCAAAATGATTATAGGTAATGAAAATAACATATTGAGTAAGAAATTAACGGTTGGTTGCATTTGGAAAGCGCGGTTATTGGAAGTCTCGCATTTAGAAATCCGCGGTTATACTAATTCATCGAACCTGGATTGCAGGCGAATGAGGCGACATATTGCAGCAACTTAAACGCTGATTTTATCAAAATTACATCACTAACGCAAAATAACCGAAACATCCAGAATCTGTGACAATAAAATTTTTCCGTTCAAAATCAGTAAGGCTAACCATCAGGGATTTTTGCAAAAAAATTAAAAATATTTTATTGTTGAAATTCCGGTTCAAAATGATTATAGGTAATGAAAATAACATATTGAATAAGAAATAACCGGTTGGTTGCATTTGGAAAGCGCGGTTATTGGAAGTCTCGCATTTAGAAATCCGCGCTTATACTAAATCATCGAACCTGGATTGCAGGCGAATGAGGCGACATATTGCAGCAACTTAAACGCTGATTTTATCAAAATTACATCACTAACGCAAAATAACCGAAACATCCAGAATCTGTGACAATAAAATTTTTCCGTTCAAAATCAGTAAGGCTAACCATCAGGGATTTTTGCAAAAAAATTAAAAATATTTTATTGTTGAAATTCCGGTTCAAAATGATTATAGGTAATGAAAATAACATATTGAGTAAGAAATTAACGGTTGGTTGCATTTGGAAAGCGCGGTTATTGGAAGTCTCGCATTTAGAAATCCGCGGTTATACTAAATCATCGAACCTGGATTGCAGGCGAATGAGGCGACATATTGCAGCAACTTAAACGCTGATTTTATCAAAATTACATCACTAACGCAAAATAACCGAAACATCCAGAATCTGTGACAATAAAATTTTTCCGTTCAAAATCAGTAAGGCTAACCATCAGGGATTTTTGCAAAAAAATTAAAAATATTTTATTGTTGAAATTCCGGTTCAAAATGATTATAGGTAATGAAAATAACATATTGAGTAAGAAATTAACGGTTGGTTGCATTTGGAAAGCGCGGTTATTGGAAGTCTCGCATTTAGAAATCCGCGGTTATACTAATTCATCGAACCTGGATTGCAGGCGAATGAGGCGACATATTGCAGCAACTTAAACGCTGATTTTATCAAAATTACATCACTAACGCAAAATAACCGAAACATCCAGAATCTGTGACAATAAAATTTTTCCGTTCAAAATCAGTAAGGCTAACCATCAGGGATTTTTGCAAAAAAATTAAAAATATTTTATTGTTGAAATTCCGGTTCAAAATGATTATAGGTAATGAAAATAACATATTGAGTAAGAAATTAACGGTTGGTTGCATTTGGAAAGCGCGGTTATTGGAAGTCTCGCATTTAGAAATCCGCGGTTATACTAAATCATCGAACCTGGATTGCAGGCGAATGAGGCGACATATTGCAGCAACTTAAACGCTGATTTTATCAAAATTACATCACTAACGCAAAATAACCGAAACATCCAGAATCTGTGACAATAAAATTTTTCCGTTCAAAATCAGTAAGGCTCATCAGGGATTTTTGCAAAAAAATTGAAAATATTTTATTGTTGAAATTCCGGTTCAAAATGATTATAGGTAATGAAAATAACACATTGAATAAGAAATTAACGGTTGGATGCATTTGGAAAGCGCGGTTATTGGAAGTCTCGCATTTAGAAATCCACGGTTATACTAATTCATCGAACCTGGATTGCAGGCGAATGAGGCGACATATTGCAGCAACTTAAACGCCGATTTTATCAAAACTACATCACTAACGCAAAATAACCGAAACATCCAGAATCTGTGACAATAAAATTTTTCCGTTCAAAATCAGTAAGGCTAACCATCAGGGATTTTTGCAAAAAAATTGAAAATATTTTATTGTTGAAATTCCGGTTCAAAATGATTATAGGTAATGAAAATAACATATTGAATAAGAAATTAACGGTTGGTTGCATTTGGAAAGCGCGGTTATTGGAAGTCTCGCATTTTGAAATCCGCGGTTATACTAAATCATCGAACCTGGATTGCAGGCGAATGAGGCGACATATTGCAGCAACTTAAACGCTGATTTTATCAAAATTACATCACTAACGCAAAATAACCGAAACATCCAGAATCTGTGACAATAAAATTTTTCCGTTCAAAATCAGTAAGGCTAACCATCAGGGATTTTTGCAAAAAAATTGAAAATATTTTATTGTTGAAATTCCGGTTCAAAATGATTATAGGTAATGAAAATAACATATTGAATAAGAAATTAACGGTTGGTTGCACTTGGAAAGCGCGGTTATTGGAAGTCTCGCATTTTGAAATCCGCGGTTATACTAAATCATCGAACCTGGATTGCAGGCGAATGAGGCGACATATTGCAGCAACTTAAACGCTGATTTTATCAAAATTACATCACTAACGCAAAATAACCGAAACATCCAGAATCTGTGACAATAAAATTTTTCCGTTCAAAATCAGTAAGGCTAACCATCAGGAATTTTTGCAAAAAAATTGAAAATATTTTATTGTTGAAATTCCGGTTCAAAATGATTATAGGTAATGAAAATAACACATTGAATAAGAAATTAACGGTTGGATGCATTTGGAAAGCGCGGTTATTGGAAGTCTCGCATTTAGAAATCCGCGCTTATACTAAATCATCGAACCTGGATTGCAGGCGAATGAGGCGACATATTGCAGCAACTTAAACGCTGATTTTATCAAAATTACATCACTAACGCAAAATAACCGAAACATCCAGAATCTGTGACAATAAAATTTTTCCGTTCAAAATCAGTAAGGCTAGCCATCAGGGATTTTTGCAAAAAAATTGAAAATATTTTATTGTTGAAATTCCGGTTCAAAATGATTATAGGTAATGAAAATAACACATTGAATAAGAAATTAACGGTTGGATGCATTTGGAAAGCGCGGTTATTGGAAGTCTCGCATTTAGAAATCCACGGTTATACTAATTCATCGAACCTGGATTGCAGGCGAATGAGGCGACATATTGCAGCAACTTAAACGCTGATTTTATCAAAATTACATCACTAACGCAAAATAACCGAAACATCCAGAATCTGTGACAATAAAATTTTTCCGTTCAAAATCAGTAAGGCTAACCATCAGGGATTTTTGCAAAAAAATTGAAAATATTTTATTGTTGATATTCCGGTTCAAAATGATTATAGGTAATGAAAATAACATATTGAGTAAGAAATTAACCGTTGGTTGCATTTGGAAAGCGCGGTTATTGGAAGTCTCGCATTTAGAAATCCGCGGTTATACTAATTCATCGAACCTGGATTGCAGGCGAATGAGGCGACATATTGCAGCAACTTAAACGCTGATTTTATCAAAATTACATCACTAACGCAAAATAACCGAAACATCCAGAATCTGTGACAATAAAATTTTTCCGTTCAAAATCAGTAAGGCTAACCATCAGGGATTTTTGCAAAAAAATTGAAAATATTTTATTGTTGAAATTCCGGTTCAAAATGATTATAGGTAATGAAAATAACATATTGAATAAGAAATTAACGGTTGGTTGCATTTGGAAAGCGCGGTTATTGGAAGTCTCGCATTTAGAAATCCGCGCTTATACTAAATCATCGAACCTGGATTGCAGGCGAATGAGGCGACATATTGCAGCAACTTAAACGCTGATTTTATCAAAATTACATCACTAACGCAAAATAACCGAAACATCCAGAATCTGTGACAATAAAATTTTTCCGTTCAAAATCAGTAAGGCTAACCATCAGGGATTTTTGCAAAAAAATTGAAAATATTTTATTGTTGAAATTCCGGTTCAAAATGATTATAGGTAATGAAAATAACATATTGAATAAGAAATTAACGGTTGGTTGCATTTGGAAAGCGCGGTTATTGGAAGTCTCGCATTTAGAAATCCGCGCTTATACTAAATCATCGAACCTGGATTGCAGGCGAATGAGGCGACATATTGCAGCAACTTAAACGCTGATTTTATCAAAATTACATCACTAACGCAAAATAACCGAAACATCCAGAATCTGTGACAATAAAATTTTTCCGTTCAAAATCAGTAAGGCTAACCATCAGGGATTTTTGCAAAAAAATTGAAAATATTTTATTGTTGAAATTCCGGTTCAAAATGATTATAGGTAATGAAAATAACATATTGAATAAGAAATTAACGGTTGGTTGCATTTGGAAAGCGCGGTTATTGGAAGTCTCGCATTTAGAAATCCGCGCTTATACTAAATCATCGAACCTGGATTGCAGGCGAATGAGGCGACATATTGCAGCAACTTAAACGCTGATTTTATCAAAATTACATCACTAACGCAAAATAACCGAAACATCCAGAATCTGTGACAATAAAATTTTTCCGTTCAAAATCAGTAAGGCTAACCATCAGGGAATTTTGCAAAAAAATTGAAAATATTTTATTGTTGAAATTCCGGTTCAAAATGATTATAGGTAATGAAAATAACATATTGAATAAGAAATTAACGGTTGGATGCATTTGGAAAGCGCGGTTATTGGAAGTCTCGCATTTAGAAATCCGCGGTTATACTAATTCATCGAGCCTGGATTGCAGTCGAATGAGGCGACATATTGCAGCAACTTAAACGCTGATTTTATCAAAATTACATCACTAACGCAAAATAACCGAAACATCCAGAATCTGTGACAATAAAATTTTTCCGTTCAAAATCAGTAAGGCTAACCATCAGGGATTTTTGCAAAAAAATTGAAAATATTTTATTGTTGAAATTCCGGTTCAAAATGATTATAGGTAATGAAAATAACACATTGAATAAGAAATTAACGGTTGGATGCATTTGGAAAGCGCGATTATTGGAAGTCTCGCATTTAGAAATCCACGGTTATACTAATTCATCGAACCTGGATTGCAGGCGAATGAGGCGACATATTGCAGCAACTTAAACGCCGATTTTATCAAAATTACATCACTAACGCAAAATAACCGAAACATCCAGAATCTGTGACAATAAAATTTTTCCGTTCAAAATCAGTAAGGCTAACCATCAGGGATTTTTGCAAAAAAATTGAAAATATTTTATTGTTGAAATTCCGGTTCAAAATGATTATAGGTAATGAAAATAACATATTGAATAAGAAATTAACGGTTGGTTGCATTTGGAAAGCGCGGTTATTGGAAGTCTCGCATTTAGAAATCCGCGCTTATACTAAATCATCGAACCTGGATTGCAGGCGAATGAGGCGACATATTGCAGCAACTTAAACGCTGATTTTATCAAAATTACATCACTAACGCAAAATAACCGAAACATCCAGAATCTGTGACAATAAAATTTTTCCGTTCAAAATCAGTAAGGCTAACAACCATCAGGAATTTTTGCAAAAAAATTGAAAATATTTTATTGTTGAAATTCCGGTTCAAAATGATTATAGGTAATGAAAATAACATATTGAATAAGAAATTAACGGTTGGTTGCATTTGGAAAGCGCGGTTATTGGAAGTCTCGCATTTAGAAATCCGCGGTTATACTAATTCATCGAGCCTGGATTGCAGGCGAATGAGGCGACATATTGCAGCAACTTAAACGCTGATTTTATCAAAATTACATCACTAACGCAAAATAACCGAAACATCCAGAATCTGTGACAATAAAATTTTTCCGTTCAAAATCAGTAAGGCTAACCATCAGGAATTTTTGCAAAAAAATTGAAAATATTTTATTGTTGAAATTCCGGTTCAAAATGATTATAGGTAATGAAAATAACATATTGAATAAGAAATTAACGGTTGGTTGCATTTGGAAAGCGCGGTTATTGGAAGTCTCGCATTTAGAAATCCGCGCTTATACTAAATCATCGAACCTGGATTGCAGGCGAATGAGGCGACATATTGCAGCAACTTAAACGCTGATTTTATCAAAATTACATCACTAACGCAAAATAACCGAAACATCCAGAATCTGTGACAATAAAATTTTTCCGTTCAAAATCAGTAAGGCTAACCATCAGGGATTTTTGCAAAAAAATTGAAAATATTTTATTGTTGAAATTCCGGTTCAAAATGATTATAGGTAATGAAAATAACATATTGAGTAAGAAATTAACGGTTGGTTGCATTTGGAAAGCGCGGTTATTGGAAGTCTCGCATTTAGAAATCCGCGGTTATACTAATTCATCGAACCTGGATTGCAGGCGAATGAGGCGACATATTGCAGCAACTTAAACGCCGATTTTATCAAAATTACATCACTAACGCAAAATAACCGAAACATCCAGAATCTGTGACAATAAAATTTTTCCGTTCAAAATCAGTAAGGCTAACCATCAGGGATTTTTGCAAAAAAATTGAAAATATTTTATTGTTGAAATTCCGGTTCAAAATGATTATAGGTAATGAAAATAACATATTGAATAAGAAATTAACGGTTGGTTGCATTTGGAAAGCGCGGTTATTGGAAGTCTCGCATTTAGAAATCCGCGCTTATACTAAATCATCGAACCTGGATTGCAGGCGAATGAGGCGACATATTGCAGCAACTTAAACGCTGATTTTATCAAAATTACATCACTAACGCAAAATAACCGAAACATCCAGAATCTGTGACAATAAAATTTTTCCGTTCAAAATCAGTAAGGCTAACTAACCATCAGGGATTTTTGCAAAAAAATTGAAAATATTTTATTGTTGAAATTCCGGTTCAAAATGATTATAGGTAATGAAAATAACATATTGAATAAGAAATTAACGGTTGGTTGCATTTGGAAAGCGCGGTTATTGGAAGTCTCGCATTTAGAAATCCGCGCTTATACTAAATCATCGAACCTGGATTGCAGGCGAATGAGGCGACATATTGCAGCAACTTAAACGCTGATTTTATCAAAATTACATCACTAACGCAAAATAACCGAAACATCCAGAATCTGTGACAATAAAATTTTTCCGTTCAGAATCAGTAAGGCTAACAACCATCAGGGATTTTTGCAAAAAAATTGAAAATATTTTATTGTTGAAATTCCGGTTCAAAATGATTATAGGTAATGAAAATAACATATTGAATAAGAAATTAACGGTTGGTTGCATTTGGAAAGCACGGTTATTGGAAGTTTCGCATTTTGAAATCCGCGGTTATACTAAATCATCGAACCTGGATTGCAGGCGAATGAGGCGACATATTGCAGTTTGAATTTAAAAAACTCTAGATGGATACCCGTTATCCTATATAGCTACCGTCCGACGTTTTGTAATGCATAATTTACAAAATTCTTAAAAAAATTAAATCAGCATGAATGAGCAAGGTAGTTACTGTGAGGTTTTACTAACACTTTAAAAATACATTGATTTTGAAAATACTTTCTGCCATTCGGTAAAAATGTCATAAATTTTATGTGGTTTTAAAAATAAAAGCAGAAACAAAAATCTTTTTTGTGATAGTGCTGTCTCCGGCGGTAAATAGGAAAAGCTCATTTTCCTGATACTATGCAATAACTTTTATTTTTTTACCTTTACATGTTCAGAAATGTTGCTTCCTCAACAAAATACTGAAACAGTTTTATATCTGAAGTGCTACATAGTTTTTGATTGCCTTCAGAGATACCTACTTATTTCCAGTAGTCTTGTAGGGAATTCCCATTTCAAAATGAACAAAACTGAAATAAATTCTGCTGCTGCAACTTCGCCTTACTGTGAATAGAAAAAACATATTTTTCTGCTGGAAAATTTGTCTTATATGCAATTAATTTATCTAAAACTTAATAATTTTTATTTATTTATATTTTCTTTTATTCACTATTTACGTTTCAACATTATTATATTATATACATGTATATTTATATAAGAAGAAAAAACTAAATTATTGCAGTTTTAAAAACACACAAATAAATAAATAACTAAAATTTATCTGCTAACTAAATAATTAATATTTTTTTGCAATTCTTTATCATGATGAACCATAAACATATATTACATATTTTATGTAATAACTATTGAACAATTTGATTATAAAAAAATAATAATAAAATTAAATTTTATATAAATAAAATATTGTTCTCAAGCGAGAATATCGACTTCATTATATTTTGTGTATGTATATGGCAAATTTACCCCACTGCGGGTAAATCACTACATAAATTATTTAAATAAAACTAAATGCATACCTAAATATTACCATTTTACATTAAACATGATATTTATAAAATACAAGAGCTTTATTCATTATTAGAAAATCATATGTGCATAGATGCTCCGTGTGATAATAGCTGGGACCGATCTGCAAATACAGCTGAGCACATATCACATTTGTATAAATTATCCGGTATGATTAGCTCGTTTTCGGACTTAACCACAACAGTCGAAAAATCGACTTTTAACGGTTTCATTTTTAAATTATTATTATTACGTTTATTTGATGATTTAGTTGGCTTACCATTACGATTAATATAATTACTGTTATTTAAATTTTTTTTAGTATTCGAGACTTTTCGATTCTGCCGCCCAGATGTTGATGATGATGGTTTGGTTGTATGCGGCGGCGAATCAATTTTAAATGAAAATTTACGCTTTATGTTACGCCTCGGTCGGCCACTTAGCGTACTCACGCTACTTTCTTCCAACTGATTTTGGTATTCCCCACCTTCATCCGATGTTGTCCCATCCTCACCCGGTGACATCATATTCATAGACGATTGATTTGTGGATTGACCCTTGATTGGGGATCGTAAAATCTCTTCTAAATCATTTACTATGTCACTATTGTATTTGGTCAAACTATTGCGCGGCAACTCAAACAGATGATTCCCTAAATTTCCAAAACTATTTATATCACTTTCGAGTATATCCTTATCGTAACGCAGTGTAAAACTATTAGATCTATTGTCCGGATCTTCGGTTTTTATCGATATAATGTCGTTCAATTCGTTCGAAAATGTAGCATTTGGTAATTTGTCAGGTACTAAAATGTGATAGTTTACGTTTTTGGTGCGTGGACGATTGCGATCTTTTGCGTTACTTCCAGCACCACTATGCGTTTCACTCGATTGTGTGGTCCATGTAACGAGAGTCTTCGTTTTACGTTTACCATCTTCGATTGGCACACGAGTTTTTTGCGTATGTATCATTTTCGGCCGTGACGGTTGATTATCATCGGATTTCTTCTTTTTATTTGTTGATTTGGTTGACTTGGCATGATTTGCTATTATTGAAGCGGTGGTCGTTACGGTTGGTGCAATATTTAATTCCATTGGCGCACCTAAATTATTAATTAATGCGTCAACCTCGTCCAAATTATTATTATGATTCTTCTTTTTATTCGTTTTTTTATTTTCCATAGTTGGGGTTGAGGTATACGTTGAAACTGGTGTTGGCGAAGCTTGAATCACCTGAGAGCCTATGTTGTTCCGTGTCCGTGTTGTCTTATTATATGTAATTGTCTCTTCCTGAAAATTATCATCTTCGTCCAAATATTGCTCCTCGTCTTCGGTGTAATCTTGTTCTCCCAATTTACCAGCATTTTTCTCAGCACGTAATTTTTCCAACTCGTGCGGTTTCAATTTCCTTCTGCGTTTATATTTTCGCGGCCCCGTCTAAAAATTTAATTTATTTAATACTTTAAATCCCACAAAATAATTAATCTACTCACAATTGGTTGCCGCTTCATCGCTGTATTCATATCACTATGCTGGATCAGGTGTTGAATTAAATCGAGCGATGTCACAAACAATTCATGACATACTTGACAATAGTACGGCGTGGCTGAATTACCACGCTTAGTGTCAGGACTCGAATGATGTGATCGTATGTGTTCCCGCAACACAACTCTTTGATTAAAGGCTCGCGGACACACTGAACATACATAAGGTTTTTCACCTGTATGTATTCGTTCATGTTTCCTAAGAGTTCCACCATCGGCAAAAGCTTTCCAACAATAACGACACCCGTATGGCCGTTCACCAGTATGAATACGTATATGAATTTGCTGTGAACTACGTGAACCAAACGTTTTACCACACTCGCGGCATGGAAACTGTCGTCCCGTAACATTCGTGTGCGAATGCCGATGATTCATAAGGGACCGTCCATCTGGAAATTCTTCACCGCACATATCACACGTTACGGTTTTATTTCGATGAGAAACCATATGTCGTTTTAGCCGGGCTTTATTATGAAAATTCTTCCCACATTTTGAACAGGAATGATTTTTTTCACTAGTATGTTCCCATGAATGTTTCGACAGGGTTCGTCCATCCCGACACAATTTACCACATAGCCGGCATGAATATTGAGTTAACTCGTTTGCATGTACGATTCGTATATGAGATTTAATAACTGATTCCTCGAGAAATGAATCACCACATAACATACATTTAAGGAGTTGGCACCGTGCGTGCACCTCGGCATGTGCCAATAAGTCTAAAGCTTCGGCAAACGATTCACCGCATACATTGCAACAATGTCCCGTATTGGCCAAATCATGTTCGGCATTTTCCTTTTTAACATGCTGCCGCGAATGACGTTTTAATAATTCGTACCGATGGAATGACATTCCACAGGTTTCACAAAAGAATCCACCAAATGCTGAGTCTTCGGATTCGGAAGCATCTTCCTCTTGTTCTTCATTCTCTGGTTCGTACTCTGACTCGGCCCCCTGCCCTTGATGCTGTAACCGCTGATGATCACGAAGTGCAGCCGGATCCCAAAACATTTCTCCACATGTTTCACACTCAAACGGTGAATCACCTCCATGAACCTATTTAATATAATGAAATCGTTAATATTGCATAAAAGTAATTATACATGCAAAAAATCTTACCCTCGAATGAGATGCTAATGCTTTTTGTCGGGCAAAACCGACCCCACAATGTTGACAAACGAAAGGTTTTTTCGGATCTATAACGGGATACCTAATATAAGTTTCCTGTACATCTTCATAACTATCATCATTCTGTGACTCAGCCACTCCGTCTTGATCACCGTCATTATCATCTGAATTTAAAAGTTTTATGTCCTGCACATACTCATATTTTATGGGAGTAACGGCTTCATCAGAAAGCTGCTCCATCTTTAGTTTTTTTGGTGAAATACGATTTTCCGACTTGTAACGTTTTGATTCGTATTTTCTTTTTAATTTAACCGTATTCTCTTTTTCTACATAATAACAAATAATACAATTTTCAATTTTAATTAAAACATCTGGTCGCCAGACAAAAATTACTTACGTATTTTTTCTATATCATCCAGATCTCCACCTTCGGGTACATAAGCATGAATTTTTAAATGGTTTAGCAAATCGCAACGCCGTATATATCGAGCCCCACACAAATTACAAACGTGCGGCCGATCATTTTGATGCGCCACCATATGATTCATAAGGGTTGCTTTCTTGCGAAACCGTCGACTGCAAAAATCGCAAGGATATGGCCGAGATGTTGTATATTCATCTTGATCCGTGGGTAGCGGGACATCCATATCTTCTTCGTTCACAACCTCCCCACTCGTACACAATTGATCGACCGGTATTTCAACCCTTTCTTCGCCCTGCTGCTGTACCCAATCATCGGTTATCACCTCTTCGGTCACTTGACATTCAAAATACTGTTGCTCATTGTAATCAGCATTTTCAACTTGTTCCACCTGCTCGGCAATTAAATCACCCATACTTTGTACATGGCCATCATGTGCCATATAAATTAAATTCTCAGCCGCTATGTGATCCAAACTATTTGTGACATCAGTTGAGGGAATTATTTCCTCCCCAACTAAATACTCATCATCTACATCGTCGCTATTATTCATTTCGATTACCTCCTCGGTTATAATCTCCTGCTGAATATCATCATCCACATCCCAATCAATTCGGAGGGTTCGTGGAACCTCCCCCATATTTAATTGGTATTTTATCAAACACTAATGACGATTATACACATTATTTTTTAGAGAATTTAATCATTTCACTTTTTATTTTTTTTTTATGGTAATCAATTTAGATAACAGGCCCCTATGTAGAATGCACACAACTATGGCGGATTGCCAAACAAAAAAAAATTGTCTTCGTTTGACGTGTGAGGTTATGCTACTTCACGAAATGAGGTTAGTTTTTTCCAAGATTTATTTATTTTTTTGAAGGTATCATCATTGATTTCTCATTTTATTACATTTTTTTTAATTTTATGCCACATTCAAACAAAAAAATATTTGCCATGAGTGAAAAATGCTGTGCATTGAAAACTTAACATGTCAATAAAAAAGTTATGGTGGATTTTTTATCACATTTCTTTTCGTATTTTCGTGTAAATTATCTCTGATTTATGTACACTTTTATAATATTACTAATTAATTTATAAATTTGATGTAATTTTTACTATTTATGATCACTTTTGTATTATATTTTTAATAACATAACCAAATAAAATGTATTAATTTTTTTATATGAAAAATAAAAAAAGAACGAAATTACACGAAAAAGAATAAAAAGAAGCGTCAGCTACGGGAACGCACTTAAAATGTTTTTGTTTTTCGTACCCCGTTTACGGTTCAGTGGGTTTATTTGGACACGCTTACAATTTTTTAGTTTCTCGTCGATAAAATTCGTTACGCAATGCTATTTTGCTATGTAAAAGTTAACCGCCTTTGAATTATTCAGCATATTGATCAATTGGACTACATCACGGGTGGATTATGTAACGTATGTTACGACGTCGACTTATGACGTCTAAAGGTTTTTTTATTTAAAGCATTTTGGGTTGTCGTAATGACCTTCTGTTGTGTTTTATACCCCAGTTACATGCGACCAACATTTTTCTTCTGCAAAATGAAAGAGATATAACATTGACTTTTTGCACATGAGAGACAAGAAAATAAATATATCCCAACAAAATTTTGCAGAAGAATTTTTAGCCACTACACCGCCAAAACCATTATAAAAATGAAAACGTTGCCATAAAATATATTCAGTTCGAGTATTTTTATGGATACATTTTCAAAATTAACAAAAAAAATATTTTATATTTATAAATGTTCAGGATTCATAATAAAAACAGACGCCATAGATAAAAATGTAAATTTCGCATTTGAATTAGTTAAAAATAAATTAATAATAAGGCTATACAAAAATTACAGCATTACTATATATGTTTATTTCTTTCTCGCATATTGAATATTTTTATAAAGCAAATGTTTCTTATGCGTACACATTTATAAATTCGAGACTAGGGTTTGTCTTACTATTTTTTTTGTTCCTTCGACAATTATGGCTGGACTATAGATAGAATAAAAAGAATTAAAAAAATAACGTAAGAAACGAAGACAAAAAATTATTATTCCAATTTGACGTTACGGCCATAGATGACTTGAAATATTAAGTTCATTCATATATTTTTGTGATATGTTTCCTACAATTATGAATGAAACTACAAAATTTTTCAGTATAAACGTATTTATATCAACAAATATATGTTTTTAAAATTATAAAAATTATTTATATGAGGTTTAAATCACCGCAATTCGATTAATTATTTTTTTAGGTTAGGTTTAGAAAATTACAATTCTACAGTGTATTGAAAATTATTTTTGATATTATATTCATATTAGTATATATATACATGAATATCTCATAAATAGAAAAGATAAAACACACGAATAATATAAAAACCCCTTATATAAAAAAATAAACATGCATATTATATTCAACGCACTAAAATTTATTTGGGTTTTGTTGTTGTAGTTATTACGTTTTTTATTCTTGGACGAAAATTATCGCTCGGTTATTCTTTTTAAGTGACAGCAAAAATGAAAAAAAATTGAACGCAATTTCTGTTATTCTTTTTATATTCATTATTCTCGGTATAGTCGATTGCATGTAAATCCTCTCTTTCACTCTCTCACGTTATTTTTTTTATTCTTTTTATTCCATCTATAGTCCAGCCCTTAGTCGTAAGTCGTACCCATTAATGCTGACATAATTTGCTCCCACATGTGGAATATGGATATGAAATTAATCCGCCTTTTGACACTTTGATTCTTTTGTCGTGATTACTTCTTCGTTCCTCTTAATTTTGTAGCCGTCCTCACCTAATTTTGTGGCGTTGAAATTTTTAATTTTAATAAAATTTTAATTTTTACAAACATAACATAATTACAAACATTTTACAAACATAACATTTCAGGGGCATTTTATTTATTTGCCATTTTTGAATATTATGCATAGTACGCAGCTGAAGTTAAATGATATTTTGCATATAGCGAAAACGAAAATGAAAATTTCACGCGTATTTTATTTTGCAGTACGCAGTTTATTATTATTTTATTATATATATATTTACAAGCATAAGCCGAAGCTTTTATACTACGAATAAAGAAGAACAAAATCACAAAAGAAAAAAATTAACAATCCTCATTTATATACAAAATTATTTACAAAGAGGTATGAAAATATTATTACAAATTTTAATTACATCAATAATTTTTCTCTACAGTTAGATATACAAGTTTATTTAAAATTTTAAGATTATTAATATTTTTAAGTTCAAAGGGTAAACCATTCCAAATAATAAACTCATTTATCAAAACCGAATTATTAAACGTGTTACTTTTGTCAACAGGCAAGTTGATGTTTCTAGTGCGCAGAGACCTGGAAAAAATAAATTTTTCATACAGATATAAAGGCAATCCAGAGCTAATAATTCTAAAAATAAATACAGCTGTTCTATAGTGATAGTACTCGAACAAAGTACATCCCAAAATAGAAGTTTTTAAGCCAGAAATATGATGTTTACCTAGTGAAATTGGCATTTTTCGTATTAGAATATAGATGTCTCTGTTTAACTCTACACATTTTTCTTGCAGTTTTATCTGCAGGTACGATAAAAGGCAATCAACTATAATATGTTTGTAACATAAAATTTATGGATTTCATATGCGGAACATATTCTAAACAATCCACACTAACGGCTGCATATGGGCGTGTACTCCAAGCAGCGCATCATATTGTTTTGTTTTAGTTCTATTACACCTATAATAAAATAGAATTGTGTCAATTTTATCGAGGCTATGAGTAGCAGCCGTCACAAATCATAAACCTTGAATTTACGCGTTTTATCAGAATCTGGATACGGCATCTCCGCGTCAATTTAGAATTTGACGCGCCGCGCTTGCTATGTCTAGTACTTTAGACATTTTGATTTCATTAATCAATTCACTACCGATATTCACCACATCTCAAGCGTTGACAACGTCGTTGCAAATACCTGACCACGTATAAATTAAATTTATATTCCTGAAAGCATTGACTATCTAGCAATAGCAGATGCACAGACCAATGATGAGGAACTCTATAAGTTTGCATAATGATATGTCATAAAAATTTAAACTTCCAATTAAGTTTAATTCAGGGGTGATATGTTATAACATGACATTTTCGATATTTTAACGAAGTTCATGTCCTGCTTCTTTAGAAGGAAATGTGATACTATTCCACATTTTATATCATTTACGAGTCTGCTAGATTGAAAAATTGTGATATTTCTACTCCATTTCATCACCAATAAATTTATTTTCGATAATTAAACCAAACTAAAGAAAGACACCTTGTTCACATTTGTTCTAGTAGGTTGTAGTAGCAATAGAAAATAAATAATTCACAAATGAAACAATCGTTCAGTTCGGTTTAGGAAAATGAGACATAAACTTTGAAAACATATCGAAAATGTTATGTTATAACATGTCACCCCTGATAAACTTATTTATTGTAATATTTCAACAGGTATACCAAGACCATTTATTCCATAACGTTTTCGGAAACAGATCTTCGAATCTTTCCATAATTTGTCACACCCCGATATGAAAGCTACAACGAACGTTTTAACTAAAAATGTTATCTGGTCTTCTGTCAAGAAAGATTCGTCAAGAAAGTAACGGGAATTGGTCATTTAAAGAGATGTCGCTAAGTTTTCACAACTGTCCTCTATCTTGACGTGAAGTTTGAGCGCGATCTGTCATTTAATTTATTTACAGTGCTCCAGTTTGTCAGTTCATCTTAAGTGTTTTCCCGATTTTTATAATGAATAAAAATATAAATATCGAACAAATTTATTCAGAATTATAGCCTTGTGAGATGGTGCATTGTCGTGGTGCAAAATCCATGAGTTTTCTGAGCACAAGCCTTTTTCAACGAATTTGTCTGGCCTTTTTCAACGAATTTGAACTTTCAAACGCCGCATAACACCCAAATAATATTCTTTATTTACCATCTGACCTTCGGCCAAGAATTCCGAGTACATAACGCCGTGATAAGCAAAGAAAACAGTTTCGGCTCAGTTGGAAGGCGCCATCCCGAAGCTTGTTGACTGGGTTTGCTTGTCAAACCCATATCTCAACACCAGTTATAATGCATTTTATGAACATGGGGTCGAAATTGACTCGTTCTAGCATGTCTTATACAACCCGGAACTAGTTGAGCAGCAACTTGTTTCATGTCCAAACAACTACGTAGAAATGGTACGATATGATTCGTGAGACACAGAAACTTCAGCGGCTATCTCTCTCAAACCTAACGGACGATTTTTCGTCACTATTTCCTTCATGTTATTGATGTTAACAATTTCAGAGCGAAAAAAATCTTCCACCACTTCTTGACCGCTTTTGAATGCACTGTACTACTCATAAGTACGTGTTTTAGATAAAGTCGATTCACCGTAAGCCTTCTGTAACATTTGTAATTTAAAATTTGAGACAAATTCTTTGTTCGATATTTTTATTCATTATAAAAATCGGGAAACACACTTGGGGTGAACTGACAAAATACAGCACTAACAAACAAACAAAATGATCGCGCTCAAACTTCACGTCAAGATAAAGGACAGTTATGAAAACTTAGCGACAAATAAAATTTTTTACAATCCCTTTAAGATTTATTAATTCCAGTTACCTTCTTAACAGAGTGTATCCATTGTCAAAAAGCAAAAGTTGCTTGGGATACTAAGAGTCATCTCGCTATCTTTTAATTACTTTCGTAACGTTTTGCAGAAATCCACCTCGACATCATTGGTTCGTTACCGAATTATTACTCGAACTTTTAAAACTTCTCGGTTTAAAGAAGCGTAGAAGCATGAAAGAACTACAGCCTATAACCCAAAGTGCAATGGCATGGTTGAAAAGGTAGATTGGACTAATATATTACCAACCGTCTTACTAGGTCTAAGATCTGCTTTCAGTGACGAATTACAAGCTTCTTCATCTGAACTTGTCTATAGAAGTACAATTAGAGTACCTGGTCAGTTTTTCAATAACGTTACTGACATACCACAGAGTGAATTTGTGGAGCCAATTAGTGATCATTTTAATGAATTCAAACCAACTCCAGCTTCAAGGCATTCAATCGTTGAGCATTCTGTTGATAAACAAAACAAGTTTTCTTTGAACTTTTATCTAACGCCAATCCAACCACAGTAAATTCAAGGTTCAGAGGAAGATTAATTAAAACACTTCTTCGTTAACGCGATTAATTTTGTTAATTTGCGCTCGTTCTGGGGTGTCGCTGGAGCGGGAGTATTGTGATGATGTTTCCTCCTGTTGTTGTTTTCAAATTTCTAGAGAGTTGATTCAGATTGAACAAAGTGTACTTGCTTGAGCAAGTTTTGATAAAATTTTAGAGAGATCAATTTAGTAATTTGATTTGAAATTTTTGGAAAAGTTTTAGGATAAGCCAAAACTCGAATTCATGATTGTTGAAAGAATTAATCTATTAATCTGAAATCTGGTTGCCGAAAATAGATCAAGTGTGAATATATTTGGAAGTCAGATGACGTGATTTTTTTGCGTCAAATTTATCTTTAAATAATAGTTTGTATGTATTCCGAAAAGTATGTTTTGTCTAGTTTTATACAATTACATTTAAATCTTACTATTTTTTTAATTATAAAAAATGGTAGATGTCGTAGAAACTTGTTGCACACGCTGTATTATGCATGCGACATATGGGATAGAGTGTACACGTCAACCCGCTAGATATATAAGAACACAGAATGTATGTTCCATGTAATTAAATAAAATATAAGTAAAAAGTATTTATTTACCAAAAAAACTTGGTCCTTGCTAAAAACTAATGTTATTGTACTATTTTGTGACGTGTGAACACTGTTTTAGGGACTGTAGAAATGAATTATACAGCAAGGCTAGCATTTTAATGTGCTAACAGTCGAGATAGAATTTGGTCAGTTAATAATTGTATATAACTTTTTAATTTATTGAAATTATACTTAATAGTTTACCTTCTAATAAACGCAATTAAATTAATAATTACTTAATTCATCGCGTATAACCGGTTCTGATTTGAATAAAAATGTTTAAAGGAAGTCTAAATTCAAATACCACATATTCAGTAAAGTCGGTTATACGTAGTAATTATTGTGTTGTGATTTGGTGAATGTGAGAAGAAAAAATTCTTATCTAAATGTACAAGACTAAATATAAAAAATGTGTTCTACTTAAATCTATCTTCCAATATGATATATAGTAGATAGTAGAATCACATGCCTAATTAAGGTTTGTTGCACTTATACAATTACCCTGCTTGAATGTCGGACGAATTCTAATTGTATAACATTTTAAGTCGTGATACAGTAGCTATTAGCAGTGTACTCGTATATTGAGCGCGGCTTTTAATTAATTAAAAAGATTTTTGTGTGAAAAACTAGTTTGAATATAATAATGAAGAGCAGCGGCCCAGCAATTATATCAAGGACCGCTGAAGGTTATTATAAATAAATAAAATATTTTTATCAAATGAAATGTGAATAATCTTTAATCCAGTCGAATATTAATGAGAGTTTTCTGAAAATATTTTAATTTCTTCCGTTAAGTCAGTAAAGTTGATATTGTTGCACGTTGCGCAACAGATCTGTGTTATATTACAAATAGTTAATAATATATTTTATATATATGTAGTTTAATGGCGCACAAAAGCTACACCATTTGTTGTAAATATAATTATGTTTAAATTTAGCCAAATTATTTTTTTGTGTTGGTGGGTTTCTGTGGATATCTTCAAACAAATATAATTTTGGGGATGCAAATTAAAGTGCTTGGTTTTATTTTCCTGAATTTTAAGGCATTCATTATACAAAATATCACAAAATTTTGTAAAACAAGTGCACGCTTTCCACAGCTTTAGTAGGCTAATGGTGAAATTTTATAAACCTAAAAATTCGATCTAATGTTACTGGTTAAGATTTAATTTGGAAGTAAGGTTAATTTTTGAGTTTTATAAGTAAGCCTTTAGACGTTAACTATAGCATTTTAGATTTCATATGAAGTACGTTCTTGTATATTTTGGAAATCGTTATTTTGTGTTCGATCACAAATTTAAATTTGAATTCTACTGAGCGAGCTTCTTTTTCCGCCAAGGATACTGTTCTGAACAAAAAATTATATAACAGCACATATCCTATCTGTAATGTTGGTTTGTAGGGCCATACAAATGTTTATATTTTTAAGTTGGTATGAATGTTTAGTTTGGTCTTAAAGCTTTCTTTTATATTGTTGAGATGAGTGTGTTTTTGATTTTGTAATAAGGAACCTGTTAAAACATAAATTAATTCTTTAAATAAATAAAAATTATTTTGGCACCGCATCACAATTGGCGACGCGAGATATTTACGGGAAAATGTTGATTTACTGGATTTCAGTAACACGTTTTTTAACATACTGAATTTAACGTTGGAGAAGATTGGAGGATTTTCATAGAAATATTGCAGCAACAATTTATTGACTTCGAATTAGACGATGAGTATCGTAAAGCAGGAAAACTTCTGACGGTGATTGCAGAATCAGTGTACAAAAGGTTAAGAAATTTACGAGTTCCTAAGACGCCGGCAGGTAAAACGTTGAAACAACTTTGTGAAATTTTAAGTGAATTTTACACACCGCAATTTTATAAAGCAAAACAGAACATTGCTGATTGGTTAGCACATTTGATGTCGTTGGCCATCAATTGCAAATTTGATGGTAATTTTGCGTTTCAGATAAATCTCATTGTTCATTTCTTGTGCGATGGAATCCATCAAACGCTGGCACTCTGCAGGTGTATTAGCCAACCCGAATGACATTCCGTTGAATTCATACTGGCCCTCCGGTGTCACAAACGCAACACAATAACCGAAGGCTAAATTAACAACGGTGAAATATTTTTTCCTGCTAATCATTGTAGTAAATCTTTGATTTGAGGCAATGGAAAACGATCCTTTACAGTTTTATCATTAAGACTTTATAATCTATCCTCACCGATTTGTTTCTTCTCAACCACGATTGGGCTTGAACAAGGGAATCAGATAAACGATAGGGTCGGTAATACACTGGAGTAAAATCGTTCAGAGCAATTTTTATTTTCCATCTGTCATTCCCAATTCTGACATATTTGCGGATAAAAAGCCTAGATATTCATTTAAAATGCCTCGCAGCTATCAGTTAAGAATATTAACAGCTTCGGGTAAATTCTCGTTGACATTACTTTCGAGAACTTTATCGATCTCTACAATATTTACATTTAGAGTCAAGTATATTTACAAAATTTATAGGAATAGCTCGCTATCCTATTTCTTGATATTTGTCGATGCTGACTGATCGTCTTCCAATTCATTGTTAATTTCAGCAGCGCCGTTTTCTAACTTAAGCTTATTATTTTGAATAATGTCGACTAAACTAACCCCTTTCGATTTATTATTAGTTAAATTAACGGTGCTCTCCTTATTTTCCTCGATTGAATACATCGTTATTAATCTTTATGATAACTAAACAATAAGATAAGAATTGGTGAAAATTTTTTACCCGTTGTATCGGGACCCTCGCCAAAACCTCCCAAAATTTGTTTATGTGGAACAATATTCAGCTTCAACTTGCTAGCGGCACTTTCGTGAACAGTAACACAAACCTAAATCTATAAAACCTTTGATTGGTATTCCATTTACCACGATCATTTTATGGTATTCGTTTACTAATGCTACTGCTTGACACTTTTTACCGAACTGCTCGTTTTATCAGTCGTATTTGTGTCAAATCTTTTTTTTCTACAATGAAATTCATAATAACCTTCCTTTATACAATAAGAACAAACTAAAACATTTTCGGTAGTTTGGTGAGATAAATGCCCAATTTTGTGACACTTAAACATTTAGATTTCTCCAAACTATCACGGTTACTATATTTACGTAAATTATTGTCGGCGGGATGGACATTTCTTTGTTTCATGATACTTTTATAAACCTTAACCTGATTTGCTAACTGTCTGTAATGCACTGCCAAAATGTTGGCAGCTAACGAACGAACAGAAGACTAGCGATTGTATATCTGATTATATCAGCTTCATCTAAATTACCTTGACTTCCGCAATTTTTAACTCTATATACTCCGTAAACGTATCGTTGAATCTCTTTTTACACGAGCATAACATTAAATAAATATCAGCTGCGGTACGATGACAACCAAACCTCGACACTAAACCAGTGTGCAAACCTTCTTAACATTTTCGATCTGCTCAATCCAATATTATATTGAAATTGTACTTACTTCGAGATCAAAATCAGCAATCATAGCGCTCACATGGAAATGTGAGTCCAATTTAATTGTGAATATGCATTAAATCTCGCTCGCGAGGTAAAATATCGTTATCCCGCCTCGTGGCGGCGGTGGTAACATGACTGGTTATTGTCGGTTACATTTCCATATGATTCAATAATTGATCATAGTACGATGAGCATCGACAAATATCGATAAACTAAAACACAGTGAATTACGACAAATTAAAACAAAATTTTATAAAACTTAACATTTACTTTTACATACATCTTAATTCAGCAGCGATGATGCCAAGTCAGGACTGTTTTCCCCTTCTGTGTGTTCATTATCATTAACGTCGAAATCAACGTAAATATTGGAATTTTCTTAACCCTCCTTAATAGCTTCACTGCGTTGATTGAGTGTTTTCTTAGTCGATATCCTGCATTTCACCACACCAGCATAATGCAACGAGTCATTTGAATCAAAGTACGAATATTAGTTTCGTTCGTGTTTAAATATTGCACCAAATCCATGACTATGTATATATTCTCCGCCGCGATCTATTCGAACACATTTAATGTTCGCTCTAAATTTATTTTGAACATATTGGTGAAATGCTTTATAGCATTCCAAGCTTCAGACTTTTCTTTCAGCAAATATACTATTGTATATCGTGATAAGTCATCAATAAACACATGCACTCTGTCAAGCTCATCCCATCTATGAGACCGTCTTGCGGAATAATCTTCACTTCAAAGGTAAATGATCTGTGCATGGATTTCGGTTCGATGAGAAAAAATGAAGCGACATGGAATTATTTTTAATTACGATTTTTGTTTTCCCACTAAATAATTCCATTCCATTAATTTGAATTCTTGCTCGTTTTACGAGATAATCAATTTTACCGAAAGTCTCCGATAATAGTAAGGATGTCTTCAATAATTCTATGCGTTGAGTACTTATTGTGAACTTTCAAAAAAGTCAGGCCGGGTGGTATTTTGTGCCTTTCTATCATCTATTTGTTTTATTAGTGATTATTTATCGAAAAATGAAACGAGCAAATTGATTCTAGTAGACTGCGATCGCAATAGAAAAAGCCTAATTGAAAAGCGAAACAGTAAGCAAATTTATTTTAGAAAAAAGAAACACAATCTTCGCTAAGGTATCGAAAAAATTGTTGTTAAAGAATCCCACCCCTGGCGTAGCAGTTTGACAGATGACGATAAGGTTTCCGTTTTGGAGGGACCTTACTAAATAAGTTAAACAAAATCCACTAGAGAGAAGACATTCAAATAAGTCAGTTTTCACAAAATAAGTAATGGTTTGAACCACAACAAGGATACCCCATAGTCTAACAAATTGCAAGTGGAGACTTGCAATATTGATGCTATGTCCGCATAAATAGATTGCATGCGACATTCTGACGTTTCTTTACTTTCAAAATATCTCTTCATAATATTTGTTGATCGTTAGAATTTATTTGTGTTTTAAAATTGAATAACAAAATCGCAATTTAGGTGTTTAAATTATTAATTTTATTTATTTTGTTGTTTGGATTTTTAATTTTCGCACATTTTCATGATTGTTTAAAAGAAATTATTGTTCAAGTGATATTGTAGATATTGAAAGCAGCATTACGTTGAGGTTCAATGATCTCTGGAAAATGAGGAAGAATAAGGAACTTCTTACTTACACTTCAAAATTAAGTGCGTCAAAAGTTGTGTTTTTGTTTTTTAATTTATGCAACCTGTTCTGGGGGCGAAACACTCCCAAGTCTATCGCAGTTCGCTTTTCACGTCCTGCCTTACGTAGTACCCAAATCGAGGACCTACGACTATAGGTCAGATTTACGAAGAAAATTGCATAGCTCCATGCCAGCCTACAGTACTGACATGAAAGATATGTCGCCCCATGAATTCTGCCCTACGACAGGGCGTCATCATAATTGTGTTCATTTTCATCACCGATCGTAATCAGAAGTTGAAAAATCCCTTTTGCATACTGTCCCTTTCGGGATTCGAATCCGGTACCTTCCGATCCAAACGCCAAAGCATTAACCACTGTGCCGGTCAAAAATTGTTTGCAATACTTTTTTAACGTTTTTAAATTGTTTGCAAATAAATGCGAAGACGCATTATTTTACCACTAGGTTTCGGGCGTAGAAATACGAAAACTCCGAGTCAGATTTGATCTTGACAAATAAATAAATATAAATAGTATAAATAATAGTAGGCATGTTAATGACATGGTTCACAAAATCTTTACTTTGTATGTTTGTGGCGCCAACGCGCAAAATCTGTACGTATATTATTAAAAATAACTATTGTGTGCTTTTGTATTAAACGTGAATCAACATGAATTTAAAAATAAAAACAACGCGATTCACCTACAAATATTTATTTTGATTGCACTAAAAACTGGGATTACTATCATCTCATGTTTAATTTGTAACGTGCAGTTTAATCGGAATATTTGCAAAAATTTTCCAATGCGTTGACCTTCCTTTTCTCTCATATCAATAATTAAACAGAACTTTTTATAGTTTGACGTAAAACATGATCCAGCAATTTTTTCACTTTCATTTTGTTTGCAATTAAGTATGCATCTGATCCATCTAAACTTTTCGAAAATTTGTTTCTGCGATAACGATGATCCTTATGGTGAACTTTACCTTTTGTTTGAATCTTAGGTAATAATTAATCAATCATTGATGTTGGGTTGATATAACCCGACGGCTTCTACATTGGGTTAACAAAATATTTAGTTTTAAACGTCGCCAAAATGTTGACTTTAAGCGATTTGTATACATTTTAATTTCCAATTTCAAAATTCTTTCGTTTTCTAATAAATCATATAGATGAAAAATGCAGCAGTCCGATGCAATTCGAAGATGCACTCACAGCAACCGGATTTGGTTTATTTAATGTTATTCTTATTATAAATGCTGGGTTAATTCTAAGTGCTGTTCTTTTGGAAACATTAGTTCTAAGTTTTGTACTGCCGGTGGCACAATGTGATCTCGATTTGACCACAAGCGACAAAGGAATTTTAAGTGGGTCAGCATTTGTTGGCTTAATCGTGTCGACGCATTTATGGGGATTTCTAGCCGATATTTTTGGCCGACGCACGATTATATATCAAACATTGTTTATATCGTTTGCATGTACGTTGGTATCAAGTTTGGCAACAAATTTTTGGTTTTTACTGGTTTTTCGATTTCTATCTGGATTTTTGTGAGTGTAATTTTTATAATTAAACTTAATCTTACTAATATTATTATTAAATATTATAGTATATCTGGAGCTGGCGCTGCTATTTATCCGTACATGAGCGAATTCCATAACCTAGAAAACCGTTCACGAGCGATTGTTGGTGCATCTGTTATATTTGGTGGTGGCTGTATGGCACTGCCAGGTATATCCTGGTTAGTTTTACAATATGATTACGAATTTATCATACCCGTACTCGAGATCGTATTTAAACCATGGCGACTTTTAATTATTACCGGTGGTGTAACATCGCTCGTATCTGGATTAATAATGCTGTGGTATCCGGAAAGTCCGAAATTCTTGCTCCTTGATAATAAAGAGGCAGAGGCAATTGATGTTATTACGCAAATGTTTAGATGGAACATTGGATCAAAAAAAGGGGCATTAGAAGTATGTGTGCGTCTCAAATATTGTAAATTATTAAATAAACTTTTTTCTTTAAGTTCACGTCTCTGATAGATGATACATCGGTATCGAGCAAATCACATTGCAGCTACAGTATTAGATCACCGTTCTCGTTACTATATGTCATGTGGGAACAAACATCACCGCTATTTAGCAAAAAATATATTCGAGCCTCACTTATCGCAATGACAATGCAGTTTGGGGTGTATCTTATGTCCAACGGTTTTTACATGTGGCTACCGGATATTTTAAATCGATATGCTGAGTTTCAAACTGCCTTTCCAAATCACCAAGTTACGATATGTGAAATGTTAACCGCAACGGGGTTTGGTTTAGAAACAGCAGTCGTCACAAATTCATCAGTGGTCGATTGTTTTAGCAAAATCGATAATTCAACGTTCGAGTTAACATTTTTGTTGGAGATATACTATGCAGTTGGGTATATAGTGCTTGGTGCTTTAGTTCGTCCGCTAGGCAAACTTCCGTTGATCATATTTATATCAACAATATCAGGAGCGTGTTCTGTTGCACTACCATTTGTAACTATACCGCTATTGTCAATTCATATATTATTGATTGTGCTTGCGAGTGGATTAGCTGTAACATTAATAAATGCGGCCACCGTTGAAATATACCCAACTGAATTGCGGGCAACTGGAGTTTGCGTGGCCATGCTGGCGGGTCGAATAGGTTGTATTGTTGGTTCAAATTTGTTTGGATTCTTACTACAGTATAGCTGTCAGATGACATTCTTTTTGGCTGGATTTGACCTAATTGGTAAATATTGCACGTCTAGTGATATTTCGATTTGCTAATATAAAATTTATTTTTCTTTTAGTTTGTGGCTTCGTTGGATTTTTCTTACCGCACATTTATACAATGGTTGGAAAGAAGATAGTCTTCGCTTAGTTTATAAGATAATGTGTAAAGTCAAATTATATTAGGCTGTGTATGAGAAATATATAGTATATTTATTAAATACTAAATTTTTATTCGAGTTTTAATGTAACTATATATTCTAGATGTATACTTACTATCTGTAATGAATAGGAGAGGGATCTGATTCGGTCACACGTCATTGATTAAAACGGCTAAAATCAGCGTTATAAACAATATTATCATTTCACTCCGCCATTGCTTTAAAAACGATTAAAGTTATGTTATTCCGGAAACTTTATTGGGCACGATCTTTACAGCGACCTAGTCAAGAGTGGCTCCATAACCCGTTCTCTGGGTCGAGTGATCTGCATCAAATACAAACGGATTTTGATATTAATATACTCGTTAAGCCCGGTAATTAGCATTACGGTTCTTTGGTTTTAGTTTTCATTCTCTACATTGGGATGACCTCCTAACAAATCCATGGTTTACAACATCAATTCTTGTAATTTACACCGCTACTTGAATATTCTCACAATAATTTTCCTGCTATTACCCACAAACACTAAAACACAACAACAAATAATTCCAACAAATATTTACTAATTCACTTTACAGACCATTCAAAATTGTTTTTAATTACACGATTATTTTTACTTTAACACCAATTTTCCCGCTACTCATATCGCTTTTATTGTATCAGGTACCGCGCATTAACTAAGACTCATTAAGACTAACTGAAGACTGACTCCTGTAGTCATCGCACTCGTGTTTATAAACCGCCCTGAATATTCCAGATTGTCCCAGAGCAATCGCAACGGTTCTGTTCTAGACTACTCTGCTATAATCTGTAATAGAACTAAACTGTTATAAAAGTATTTCTAATGCTACTACTTAAAGCTAGATGTTACTAATTTCACAAAATGCCATTCATTTTCTAACCCTTAATCGAACAACTTCGGCTGAATTAGTGTCCCAAGTGATCAATCCATATTGAATTGATGTCCACCAAACCAATAGGCGAAATCGTAACAATATTGGTTTGATAGGCAATCAATTCAGCGTGCGGACGAGACATTTATTCATAGAAAATTGTACATTTGCGGTTTACAAAATTAATAACATTTTTTGTTAAATTACTGACACCTAGGTTTAAGTAGTAGCATTATAGGTAGTTTTATAACAGGTTAGTTGTGATTATACCAATATATGCCTGGAACAGAAACGAAAATAACGGTTCGCGAAAAGCAATCAATTAGGAGTTTCGGCAAGCGAAAGTTTTAAAAAAAATCAAATAATTCAAATAAAAGTCCCCATGTGGCTCTCAAAAATGACCAATTTTAATTGGTTACACATTTTTCAACAAATTGGAATGAAACTCAGTGCCTATGACAAATATTTTTCAACCAATTTGAATTGACCTCTATTTTATGATGAAAATTGGATTACTGTGACTCTGGAACATTATCAGTTTGATTGGATGAAATAAATTTTTTTAATTCATTACAATGGAATTAGTCGGTTAATATGATGAAAATAGCATTCTAATATGAGTTCCGAGTGTGGTTCTCGAATATGACCTTGTCGAATGGCACTAAGCCACTTCTCAAATGGTTGGGATACAAATTTGTTGGCCCGAGTCTTGCAAATAAAATCGGAGTTAACAGCGGCTTTGCTAATAACGATGGAGATTAAATACTAAAAGCTGCTTCGAATAATTTAGATCAAAACTGTCTCGGCAGCTCTCTTTCTCAGACTGCAAAAATCGGAAGAAGAGTTCTTATTCGAGAACCTTAAAATAATACCAGGATATGTGGCCTTAGAGCGAAATGGTATGAAATCATCTACTCAAGTAAGCTGTGGAATATAATACTCTGCATGCTTGGGAAAAGTAATATAAACATATTTCTTCTCCCACAGTATAGCGACGTGAGCAATGAAAGAGGTGGGCCATATTTTTAAATTAATAAATACTTACTTCTTAGTTTGCAATATTGAACAAGAACCGACATTTGTTGCAGTTTGATTCGCCTCTGTTCTTTAGTAAAGATCAGAGGCAAGGTAAAACCGCAACTAGGGGGACTCTACGAGGCTCAGGATTAAAACTCCTACAACGAGATGCTTAAAACTTATAATAAAGAACTGAGGTAAGCACAAAGGAACTCTTGGAGGCTATTATGTTATAAAATGTAAGCGGTATCCCAAGACCTTTCATCTTAGGATGAAACTCTCTAATAATTTAACTACCTCAGTCATTTAATTAGACCGGAATGTTCATGGACCTCTTCAAGTGCGAAATCCTTTCTCAGGAAACTTTGCGGATATGATTTAGGTCGGCACGTATCAGGAACCCAAAACTTTACACAAAGGACGTATGTTGACCAGAACATCTCATTATTGAAGTTACATAATAAGTTTTTAATTTCGGATTAAAGAGTAATTGATCCATTGAATCCTAGCGAAGTCCCAGGGTGGCTACAAACTGCACACTGCTGCTGGATGAGATGTTCTGGCATGCCGGGGGATAATCTCGTATTCCTTCTACTTTACAATTACTTTCATGCTATTCCCATGCGGTCACCCAAATTTGTATTAACCCAAACAATAGTTTGCTTGGTGTTGATGGGTTAGTTGTTGTCGCATTATCCCTCTCTATGAGCAATAAACGCCAGTTAAAACTCTCGGTTCGGAGTAGGATAGTATTCATAGAGTATTTAAAGCTGATATAGCTCCTGAGGAAATGGTAGGAAGTCAAGGTTGCATTTATCCCGAAAGGAGGGGAAGTTCACATGGCTACCCGAAAGATCTGCGATTCCTAAGTTCATCGTCCTTTATTCTGAAAATTTTGGAAGGGTTGTTAGACGCCTAGTTATGCGTAATGCAAAAAGAAATTTGTTGATGTAGCATTACATTCCCAGTACACACGATAAAGAAATCACTAGACTCGGAAGAATACTCGTTAATAGATATTGAGGATGTCTAACAATTTGAACTGAGGCCGACAAGGAAGGATTGTTTCGGGTACAGTTTGACTACCGTGTAAGCAGAACAATGAATCATATGCTACAATCATGTTGAAGAAATACTTACAGAGCTGGTCCTAATTACTAGGAAATACAAAATTTCAACTGTTTCCCTTCCTATTATAAACGGCACTAGACTTACCTTTATTGATAAACCTAGATTTATGGGTACTATCTTGGGCACTAAGCTGAGTTGAACACAGAAACGCCATTGGAGAAAGATAGGGTTGTGAACCAGCATTTGTACACTGGACCCACCACTGGACAGCCATAGTAAGATATTTACTTCGCTATTGTACGTCGCTCAAAATACATTTTTTTGTAAAATTCTTTCAATCTTTGTCCTCAAAATAAACGTTTGTTGCTTCAGTATAGGACACAAGTCTTTTCCTTCGTGCAATTTTGCCACCATCATCAAGAAGGCCTCTTTTTGTGTTTGGATTTGGGGCCGTTCTTGCAATTTCTTTTTTCACTTTCAAGAATAACATTTGCACCATATGACATTTGCATTTTTGGTCGCTTCGAGTGGTTTTCACCAGCTGCTGTATAGTCAGCTGACAGAATTTGTGATTTAAGAGTGTAGTGGAGTTTCCTTCCATTGTCACACACCAACGCAAAAAGGCCTGTTTGGTTCAATGAGAGCAAGCGCTGCACCGACTTTGAACACAGCTTTCTCATGGACAAATATTCATGCAAAATAGGATTACTCTGCTTTGTGATATCTTAAAGCTGTCAGCTACATCACGTAATTTCACTTTACGGTCGTCTAAAATGATTTTGTACACTTTTAATTTTTTCTAAAATAACTGCCGAATTCGAGCGACCAGAGCGTTCATCATCATCGGTGTTTGTGTTTAAACGGTGTAGATGGGACTTAGTGAGTTAGCAAATGGCGACCATTAAGGCTATAAGACTATCGACAGCTACCCTGTGAATGAGATAGCGGATCATTTCTATATCAAGATAGTCTGGGTCCCTGATCACTCGAATGTACAGAGCAACTTTAAGACAGACAAAATAGCTAGACGCGGTATGTCTCTCCAAGTGGTGCGAACTGAACAGCAGAAGTGGTAAGAATATTGAGGCCTATTTCAGCACTTAAGCAAAAACTGAACTTGGTGTGCTCGGAAAGGTTAGTTTTCTCATGAAGGCGAGAGTTATGAACAGTTTCTCACAGAACAAACACTACGTTTTTGTGGAATGCGAGAAGGCTGGGTAGAAAATAGCAAAGTGCGAGTGATGTTTGACTAACCTACGATATGAAAAATCACTCAATGTAGTAATATAAAAGGCAGAACGAACTTATTTCTTAGCAGATTAAGAAGAAATTTGGTATGTCAAATTCCTACAATTGTTTTTGATGCGGAAGAAACTAAGCCATTTTTCAACTAATGGTCGGTATACAATACTACAATGGGCCTCTGAAATGATTTCGCAATTAAATTCTGGAATATGTCCAACTGGGTGGGATTAGACCATTTTTTAGCCGAGTTACATCATGAAGGAATATATTTTGAATATGGTCAACCTGACTATTTTTCAGGCAATCTAGATCAAATTCGGTAAGTGGGAATATAATTTTTGGAGGAAGCTTTGGAATATTTTCAATTGAGACGAAATAGGCAATTCTTAACCTTAATAGTTTTTGTTCTTAGAGCAGTGTGTAATATCCAGTCGTTTGAAGCTCGTACCCTTATAATGAAAAGTATCATTCCGATCTGAGACCTCTTTAAAATGCTAACATGCAAATGGTGAGAGTATTATTACTAAAATTCTATTCGCCTTTTAACGCAGTGTGTGACATCTAGTCAATTCTTACTGCGGCGAAGATGGTAACTTTATTGGCCTTTTAAACGTCGCCTAGTTAGCGCCACTTCCTATGTGAGTGAAAGGATGTTTGTTTTTATGAGAAAGAGCCTCATGTTATTTTATTATTATTTTAACATTTGTTACATTAAATGTAAACTAATTGAACATTTAACATAATATTTAGTCGAATTATAGTCATCTATTAAGTTTCTATAACATAAAAACTAATTATTCGAGAAATTATTCATCTTTGACTCTAGTACTAATATATTCCGTCAGATGTCATACACTTTGTGTTAAAAGGCACATAGGCCATTTCCATTAGAAACAATTTTGACCACCTTTGTCTTATCTCATATGTGTAGTGCTCCTATAGCGGTACTTTAAAGATGAAATTTTATATTATATATCTTAATATCTAATATAAGCAAAACCAAGGGTTAGGTTGATTGACAGAAATAGAAATCCCTGACTTTTTATTATCGATTAAATAAACTGATTTAGCAATGAACACAAAATAAGCCGCGTAGCATACTATTCGATCGAGGTTATTAAATCACAAAAATTTTCCAACCCTATCGGTCGTGAAATAATTTTGGACTAACTTATATTTTGATACTGTATTGTTTTACGGCACCTTCTGTAATCGAAAGTGTAAGTAAACTGTTAATATTTTTAATGTGACTTATATATTATATTTTTATAACAAGAAGAAGAAAAATCGTATGCATAATAATAAAAAGTCAGATCTTGTATATATAATTTCATCAGAAGATTTTAAATTTCAGTTAAGTTTCAAGTATTAACAGATAAAGATGTGTAAAACTTCGGGCATCAGAACAATAGAAGGTAGGTAACTGCCGATCTATATAGTGAGTGTGTGATAACGGACTCTGTGTAGTGTTTGCGTATAGAGAGTCGAAACGACGTAAAAGGCTTTTTGGATTGTTGTAATTGTGAATTGTTTTTGTCTTTCTGTTTGTCCACATTTAGCGAGGAACAACTTATTGCGGAAACCGCAAGGCAGCCTGTTGCTAAATGGCCTAGCCCTAAAAAATGTTCGAGATATATTTGAGTAAATATCTCACGTAAACAAAATACGTGAAATCTTTTATCTTTTATGGATCTATAATTTTATTGCCCAGGGATTTTCTTTGTAGTATCTAATCTCATTCAAAATAACAAGTCTATCAATGTAATATAGAGTTTTCCGCACGATTTTATTCTCGATATATCTTTTATATAGATGGCTTTGAACCTTGTTATGAATCTGACTAAACTAAATATTTAAATGTTTATTAAATATTTTACACGCGGGTACATAATAGAACTAACTTAAAACGCTCACGCTTATTAAAAATATTCAACGATAGCTCGGTTTGTCGCACACGTCCATAATGCTATCGTCAATTGTTGGTACAGCAAAACAAGATAAACTTTTCGGCCGAATCATCGTATGTTCGTCATTTTTGTTATCTTATACAGGGTTTGCTTTTCGAATGGTAACAATAATATTTAGATACGTCTTAATGACATAGTAGGTGTGATCCCAAGATTTTTCTCGCAATGGTAAATCCAAAAAATAAAAATAAAACATTTCAGCCAATCGAGTATAGAGTAGTAAAACTATTGCAGTCATCTAACAATCGTATTTTATTAATTTTTTGTATATAGACGGTGAAATCCGGCCTATGCAATTCGAGGATGCCTTGACGTTTGCCGGTTTTGGAAAATTTAATGTGCTACTTATTTTTATCACGGGTCTGGTATTATCTGGTGCGTTTCTCGAAACATTAGGCTTGAGTTTTGTATTGCCGGTTGCGCAATGTGATTTAAATTTAACTACCGAGCAGCGTGGTTTCTTAAGTAGCATTTCTATGATTGGGATAATATTGACATCACATTTATGGGGATATTTAGCCGATACGTTCGGGCGACGACGAGTAATTATGCCAACGTTGTTGCTATCGTTCAGTTGTACATTTGTATCCAGTTTTGCAAAATCTTTTTGGTTAATGATTTTATTTAGATTCCTCTGTGGCGTATTGTAAGTGTACTGAACTTTATTTTATAATTGCATTTATACTAAACATTTTTTTATTCAACAGTATATCAGGTTCAGCGGCAACTGTGTACGCATACTTGAGTGAGTTCCATAATTTAAGAAATAGGTCACGTGCGATTCTCGGTGCCACCGTTGTATTTGGTGGTGGCTGCATATCAATGCCAACTCTAGCTTGGTTCATCTTAAATAATGATTGGGAATTTAACATCCCAATCGTAGCCATGCTTTTCAAGCCATGGAGGCTCTATATGATCGCTTGCGGTGTGCCATCACTGATATGTGGCCTAACACTGTTAGCATTACCTGAAAGTCCTAAATTCCTACTTTTGGATGGAAAACAAAATGATGCCATTGAAGTTATTAAGCGGGTATACCGTTTTAATGGTGGTCGCGAGGATACCGAGGTTAAAATTTTCGCCATAGTCGATGAAAATTCAACAGTTTCGAAACATTTACGTCGTGAAAATTTAAAATCATTTTCGAAAATTTGTATATCAATGTGGAAACAAACTGCACCGCTCTTCACCGACAAGTACAAGAAGCCAACATTAATATTTTTAATAATGCAATTTGGGATATTTATCCTGTCGAATGGTGTTTGCATGTGGTTTCCAGATATTCTGGACAGGATTGCTGATTTTGAAAATAAATTCCCGAGCAATCAGACAACCCTGTGTGACATACTATCCGCGACAGGCTTTGGAAGTAATAAGGTCCAGCACGATCCAGGCGTTGGACAATTTTGTTCACAAAAATTAGATATTACCGCGTACCAGCATTCAATTTTGTTGGAATCGTTTTATGCGATTGGCTTTTTAATAACCGGAATAGTAATGAGTACTTTCGGCAAGCTACCAATTATGTTATTTATACTGTTGACAACGGCGTTCACAGGATTTGCACTTACGTATACAACAACGCATATACTATCGATTTATTTTTTGACAGCGTTAATTTTATGTGGTTTAGCGTTGCCATTGTTGAATGCGGCGATCGTGGAAATATATCCGACCAATTTACGGGCCATGGCTGTATGTATAGCACTAATGGCTGGCCGGCTTGGTGGTATTGTGGGGACAAATTTAGTTGGTGTGCTCTTGAAACATTATTGCACCCTTACTTTTATATTGTTTGGTTTTAATTTGATGGTTTGTGCGGGGCTTGCATGTTTTATACCAAATATTGTAAGACGAGTGGGGAAGAAGCTAATGTTTCCCTAATAAAATTTAATTTTACGTTAAATATATGAGTTTTATTTAAAATGAAATCAAATATGATTTGTGCTGAAAATTGTCGATAAAGGTAAAATTGTTAACACAATCATTTCTTAAGACTGAGGCGTAATGTACCTTATATACAAGATCCGTTATCACATTTTGCAGTTACGGTGATCTGCATTGTTGTCAACAAATGTTAATGCTACTACAAATGTATTTGAACGTCTTAAGAAATTGTTGGCAGCTTAGGTCGTTGTGTTTTGTTATAAATGGCGACCGAAATATCTGCAACAATGAATTGACCATATAGCGCCATATATTTTTCCAAATACTCTTCTTCGACTCCTGACTGATCAATTGTATCATTACTTGCTGTACATGATCCCCAATTTCTGTGGATTCGTGTTATTTTTAGTTCTATTTACTTTTTGCTTAGGTTTTTTATTTTTCATTTTATTAGTTTTGTGTGCGCGATAGTAATAAAATTGTTAATCCCACAAAAACTTTTATTTGTTCGCGACCGACTCATATTTTTTAATTAGAGCTACACTTTTTGATATATGAGTACATAGGTGATTTATGTAATTATTATTATTGTGTGTATAGTATAGTTACCAGTGCTAATTTGCTTATGTTTATTTCGAATATGCTCGTGCCGTGTGACGGGGAGAATCTGTTTTTTTAAGTACAATTTGTGTACTTAAGTTAGTGAATGTCAATAAATCCTAATGTTTACAATATGGAGAAATGCCTAATATGTTTTTATGATACAGATTTATTGAGCGACCGTATTGGCGACCCTGGTTATGTGCTGGTATTTGGGCTCGTTGTATATAAGGGATTAATATGCTACTCCAAACCTGAATCATAATTTTTGGTAAGAAGCGTAAATGGTCATTACAGTTCGACATAGGTTTGAACTTGATAGAAACCAAAGTCGGCTACACTTTGATTTTGACGAAATTCCAACTTCTTTAAAATTTGATTTGTTTTAGTTGGAATTCACACCCATACCGGAATTTTTGAAACGCTATTTTTTTTGGCGAGTAGTGAAGAATATGGTTAACACTAATTACCAGAAATATTTAACTTGGGTTCCGATAGGCGCTCGAGTAGCCACCAGTCCCTGATCAGGATTGGAAAGTGTGCACAATTTTTTTCTATTATCGTAAATACCCCTGGAACTGTAATTGACGATTGGAGCATCACGTACAGTTTCCACGTAAACATCTCTTGCAATTAAATCTGTTATTAAATTATTTATAATTTTAAAATACTATAAAACACATTTGCTGATAATAATTTTTTCTAATTTAAAATGTTGTCAAAAAATTTCAACTTTTACTCGTCAAATGTTTCTTGAAGATGTTACCGGTCTTAGTCTCTGTACTAGAAGTACTATTCCTAGAATTCATTAAACTACTTTCTAAAATGTACAACAACTAACACCAGTATTATTCCGATCACCGTCAAACAATGTGACTATCCAGTTGCCTGTTCAATTATCAACAACTATTAATTCCGTCAACTGGGTCAATTAATTATCCGAAAATAATAACTTGAGTCAATAAGAGATCTGCAATCCATAATTATGATTAACGGAAGTGATGGAAAGACGTTTAATGGAAATGGGACAAATGATGGAAGTAATAAACAATGTGAGTCTCCCACAACCTCGGCTCCGTTTATCGAAATTTAATTCCATATATTGTTGAATCACTTATTAAAGTTCAGGACAGAATATATACAGAAACGACAGTTAGAAACCAGTTTTTTGACAATACCCTTAAAGTAGTTCCGACGTACATCAATAGATGGCTCTAATTAAAAAAGTTGTAAACATTAAATTTTTTAGAAGTGTGAAAATAAATTTTCTCTTCAACTATCTGTCAAATTGTTTATGTCTTGTGTCATCATTTGTCAAACAGTGAGCGAATCAGTACTAATGACGGCCGAAAATAGCATTAATGATAATTTGTCGGAAAAATATGCAATATGCAAACAAAATATGTATGTGATACAACTTTTACTCAAATCAGGCCACTACAAATACATTTTCAGAGCCATACGCAAAAAATGTGCATATGCACGCGAAACTTTATTCGATTTGACCAAAATTACACCAAATCGAAGATCACGATACATTAATCCGATCCGTTATTAATGATATCAAATGAAATAGTTTATCCATACATGTGAGAAGCCTTGTATATGCATAATTTGTGGTAAAGTTTTTCCAGATCAAACAAACTTGTTCGACATATGCTGTGGTTCAGGTGAGTCAAGGTCTTAATAATGGTGAGGATCATTCTCAACTGGAGACGAAGAACGATAATAGTCTTAATCTTACTATCAGATTTGCCGTTTTTCCAAATCAACGGAAACATGCCTTGGTATTGAATTTTTGTTATAGGCCAGTATCGCTCTTGATTTTTCAAATTACTTCTGGAATTCATCAGATTCCAATAAGTTATGTCATATTAATTATGAATCGCTTTTTGAAAAGGAAGTGGCTTTGTCTTGCCCAACTTCAATCTGATTCTAGAGTTTTAGCTCCGAATAGAAATGAGGGAGATGTCTGGTGAAGGCTATGCCGATTTATGTATATTATGAGGTGCAGTAGATTCCAGAAATGAATGTAACTTCTGTGAAAATAAATTTATAATCGATCAAAAATCTGTAGTGGATTTTTTTGATTCGATTGAAAATTATTTTCGCTCCTACGGGAGTCCCAGTTGCACCAAATTGAGACTGAATAACCGTTTGGTGACATTGGCCATTAACACTACTTACAAGAGATGTTGACTCAGATTCTGATAGTGCCTCGAGTAACTTAGGAACGGACAAAATATCAAAAAATTTGCACACGTTCAATATACGTAATGCTGTGTTCTATTTCCACAATTTCAAGTTTATTCGCTTCAAATACAAAGTTAATTTACCATAACTACAATTTGATGTAAAAACCTGTAATATTTTGACAGTTCAATACTGCAACAACCATCGGAGACATGTACTTAAGTGTCTCATATCGCGTATGATGATATTAAATGGAAATTAGGACCAAATTTGTCATATTTTGTGTAACGATAGAAAAATACATACTGGGTTATATGAATCATTTTCATATTCAAATCGGGTACCACATACATTTGGGTGTTAATAACTTTGACAGTTCTATTAATGCCTAATTTGTATTCTAACCTCATATTTTGTGATTTTTTAAAAATTTTGTATAACGTAATTTTGTAATTTTTATTTTCATTAAATTATGGCCTCTTTACAAAATTTCCCTGATATATCTTCGTTTGATACGTCAATATGTGAAAAATATGGACAATTATGTACTCTTCCGATCACCGAAGTGTATATATCAGGGTTTAATCCGAAGTTGGTAAGGAAAAAGATTTGTTTGCTCTATTTTTGTTGTGCCTACATTCCTATTTTGTATGTTTGTTATAGGCAGAGATTAATGATTATCCTGACATAAATGTCGGCTGGGAAGCATTCCACGCACCATCAACACGATCAATGGATGTTATTGTAAATGAATCTTCGATTAAACGTGTCGCACGGATCTTTGCCGAGGAAGGATTCTCATCGGCTATCCACGAAGCGGCCAATTTATCTGATGGAGCATCTCCAGCTCATCGAGTTATTAAAACACTAGCACAAACGGTACTGAAAACAACCGGGCTATTTAAAAAAATGAAATTCATAATTTGGCCACAACTAAAACATTTAGAGATTTTATCGATGGCTGAGTTTTCCGAAACGCGCGACTGGACTAAAAGCCCAATACGATTTCTCAAATGGCATCCGAATACTTTTAAATTGGCGGTCGCTTCGAACGACGATTGTATCCGGATTTATACAAATGAAACTTGCACGGTGCCGATACTAAAGAGCGGTTTGCAAAAGAATATCTCCTGCTTGGCATGGCGGCCGTTTAGTGCTAGCGAGTTGGCGGTGGGGTGCCACAGCGGTATACTTATGTGGACCATAGACCCTAATTCTCAAATGCAACGGCCTTTGTCGCAAGCTCAGCTATTAAAATTCCCGAACAGCGATCCGGTCTCATCAATCGAATGGAGTCCAAACGGGTGTCTTCTAGCAGCCGCAAGTTTTACCAACCCAGACATTATAATATGGGACGTTGACCAAGATAAGAATGTACCACTGAGACGTGTGGGATTTGCGTCGTCCATGATTAAGTGGTCGCTAGATGGATATCGATTATTTTCTGGGACTACCGGAAATTTATTTAGGGTTTGGAATACGGAAAAATGGACACCAGAACGGTGGACTTTGTCTACCGGTGCCATACAATCAGCTGTCTGGTCAACATGTGGATCATACTTATTATTTGTAACTACAACTGATCCTTATTTGTATAGTTTATGTTTCATCAAAGAACAACTGTTTGCAGCCTCATCCGTGCCCAGAGAAGCCTTACCAATTGCCGAACTAACAAAACGAACATTTAAACTAAATTTATCACCGCAAAGATCCGCGGATGGAGGTAAAGGCCGTGGCCCATCGATGGAGGTTGGTGGCAGGCCACAAGCGCTCGCATGGTGTCCACAAAATCAAAATTTGGCCGTTTCGTTTAAAGATACTTCGGCTATTGCTATTTTCAACACATCTATTTCTAATCATACCCTATCGATAACTCCATCGTGCTTTTTGATTGGCATTGGTGTTGAGTATCCGTCCTTTATTGCATTCCACAGTAAATACCGGAATAAAACGAAATCGGTGCTTACAATTGGATGGTCGAATGGGCGAATCCAATATTTTCCATTTTTGTAATTATTTTTTAGCGAATAAAGTTGTTTAATTTATTAAGAATATCACGTTTTTGAAATACGTTTACAGTGATTCTACTAAGGGAGAAATGCACCCAAGGGCTGCTAAATTTAAGACACCTGTCTCAGCCATACTAAAATACAGAAGAATACCTCGATTTTTCTTTTTGACCAAAGATAACCGACAGTCAGTTTGTAGCCGCGCACATTGATTTTCGAGCCCATTAACAATTTTGACGGTCGAAAAAGATGAAAGCAGCCGGTTGAAGTTGACCAGCGAAATTATAATCAAACAACCAGGCTTTCCTTTAAATCTAGTTTGGATACTGTGAGTGGAAAAGCTGGATGGATCGTTGGAGCCTCTATCGAGAGTAATACTAAATGAGGAAAGGCTGGTCAAAAAACCACAATTTGGAGCAAACTGGGTCGATATGAACGTAAGGCAGAAAGTAAGAGTTAGAATAAAGGGGTTCAAGAAACCTGAAGTGTGTAGGTTTTTCTTGAACTCTTCCTGGACCAAGAAACGCTAATACAAACATATGATCCCTAAACTTGTCAGTGCATCTGAAGCTTTCAGTCTGAAGAGTAGAAAGGAAGGCAAGGTACACTTAAGCGAAGCAGGAACGAAACGCCTGGCAATTTTAAAACAACAATTAACCATCTCTACCTCACCCAAAGTAGCGGACAACTTTAGAGGCTCCAACTACAAAGTAAATTGAATTTAAGGGTAGGTACACGTTCGATTGGAAAAATAATTTAGAAAAAAATCATTGAATTTTAGTGACACATGACACAATAGCATATTCCGCATTTTAAATTTCAGGTGCAAAATGCAAAAAATGCATGACACTTATCCCTTGGCCCAAAAGAGGAAGGTTTTTTAGGGTTTCAACCAGGATAGGTAAATCAATCTATAACAGAGGAGGTCAGAGTCAGTAATTCCTTGTCGACTTCACTTTATTTTTCCCATAAAATAATTAATTTTCATAATCTTATAAAAGTATTACTTTTACTTCGTAAATCGTTGCTACTACCCCGGGAATGTGAACTCCTTATGTTATCATGCGGATGTTTGTAAAGTACCAGTTGATACTGAGTATTATTACTCTGTAAGATCTGCATCATCCTCGATTGACATGTATCAAAGGCATCTCTGACCACTCGTGTAATAGATTTGCCGCATGTCGGACGCCAATTTTTTGTCTAAATTTTCGACTAACTAAATTGATGTTTGTTCACTAATTATAATTAGGATATCTCTAATGCTAATAACCCAAAATATGTCTGATATTTTGTTCTAAAATCTAATTTTAGTTCAGATTTATAAATCGCTTAACTACACAAGACCCTCTCTTTAGAACTTAAAAATTCTTTGGTATCAGTCACTAAAGATAAATGGTGAACCTACGACCTTGTAAAAGAGAAGAGTCTCATAGCTGATTGTGAAAGATTACTTCCTCGATTGGGCTCCGGGTACTGGCATTCAATTAACATTTCCACCCCAGGATGAATAGTGAGGCGTATGTAACACGCTTTAGACTAGTAATCGTGTAGAGAGGTTGATCTCCGTAGGCTGACTTAAACAAATCTTCAGCACCTTGTTTATGCCGGAACCTAGATATTTAGGTGTTTGAACAAAAATTCACATGAAACAAGGCTAATAAAGCTTACTTCACATAACTATATCAAGCATTATCCGCCTTTTAACGGAAAGTGTAAGTGATTGACATCTGATGGAATATTTTAGAACTAGAGCGAAAGCTGATCAATTTATCAAAGAACTTTAATGTAATATAAACTACATAGTTGAAATTCGACTGAATGTAAAATGTTCAATTAGTTTACAGTTAATGTAACAAACGATGAAATAATATAAAATCGCATGAGGCTTTTTCTCATATAAACAAATTCACCTCTCACTCACATAGGAAGTGGCGCTACTTAGACGGCGTTTAAAAAGCCAATAAGGCGGTTTGGTAAATAGTAAAAGTCAAGAAACTTGATTTAAACCTAGAGTGGACTACTGGAAAACTTGATTTTTTGCTTTATGCTCTTTTGATTTGTGAACACAGATATATTCGCATTTTAAATGCCACGGAGAGAAAAGAGATCATTATTTGTTTATTATTGAAATCGCCTTCAAAAACCCAAAAAACTCGCTAGATGTCAGGCACTTTGTCGGAAAAGACGAATGTTCAAATAAATGAGTATTTTTATGGAAATATCCGTAAATGTATAATTAAATAAAAATTAAAATATACAGCCGCTTATTCCGCTAGTCGAGCCGGTTGTCGTTTCAAGTGACTATAGAAGTTTATTATTTTTATGAAAAATTAGTCAGTTGAAACGCCAATAAATGACTTGAGGCGCAATAAACAATTAAAAACTGCCATTTTGATTCGAGTGAAATTTTGAGTATAGAAAGGCATAAAATTCGACGTTAATTGTTGAAGTGACTACGATAATATACATATTAGATATTTTGGCAAGCCAAGAGTCACTTGAAACGAAAAACGAGTCGACTAGCGGAATAAGGCTGTTTCAAATTAAAAACTCATCTATTGCGTTCTTGGCGATCCGAAAATATTTGCACACGTTGTATACGTATATAGTGATTACACACACGAACATGTATGCATTCGCACAACGGTATCAGAATAAAATTATGTATATCACTACATCATTGCACGTGCATCCTACACAAATCAATATCAAACTATTATAACTGTACAAATTATTACTTTCTTCACTTTTATTCACGACAGTTTACTTTTAAATCAAATTTATATTTACGTAAAATTTTAAACAATAGAATATTATTAATAAATTATTTGTTATATTCATTTTGCATTTTCGACTGTTCTCGTCGACGGTTTAAAAGACACTTCACTTTCATAAAGTTTATTCTATTGAAAAAAATTGTAATAGAAAACAGGTACATATCACAGACAAACATATCTAGATATTTCGTACGTAGTGAAGTTTGAAGTATACGAATTATAAAACGTATGGTAATACGAAGCATATAATCAGAGTACACAGATTAGTACATCAGCTATTTAATAGACATACATCAACTCTATTACTTCTCTTTCTGAGACGACCATTTCGTATTCCGATATAAGAACTTCCTACTGAGGGCTTTTGTACAGTGTGATTGTATGAGTTTGTACATTTTTGGGATATTCAGGTGTTCCGAGAAAAACTCAATTTATTAAGCTTTTAAAATAATTTTTTTTATTACAAATATTTTTTTAAATTTATTTATACGAGATTTGTATTCCTTTTTTTTAATTTAATTAATTAATTTTTTAATTACTTTTTCCATTTTTTCTTATTATAACATAATTTTTATTTAATTTATATACAATTTTGTTTATTTTTAATTACAAAATACAAAGGAGAAACAAAAAATGCCGATTATGTAAAATTAAATTTCTATAATTATGTATGTATGTATATATAAAAAAAACTTGTTTTACATATTTATAATATATACGATAATATTTATTAATTAATTAATTTACTTTTTAATAATGTTCTCCATCTAATATTCCTTCATTTTTAAAATTTATTTGTTTTAATTTTTAAATAATATTAAATTTGAAAAAATATATACGTTTTTATTTATATATTTGTATGTGTTTGTAATAGAGATATTTGTTATTTGTTATTAATTAATTAAAAAATAAATTTACTAATGTATATAATAATATAAAATATATATTTAAAATATAAACATAAAAATTTAAAAGAAAAAAATTGTGAAACATATTTATAATTTATGTTGGTTTTATGTAAAATAATTAAAAATAAAAACAAATATTTTTAAATATTACATTAAAAATAATAAACAGTAATAATAATTAATTTAAAAAATACAAGTTTTATAAAAATTGGTTTGTATTTTTAAAATTTGTTTTTACTAAGATTAAAATCACATTCCAGATTCAGCAATTCCTTCGTCGTCTGTAAATAGGGAGTAAAACAAATAAGATTATTTAAATATTTTATTTTGATTCATTTTTTTTACAAACAGGTACATTAATTAAAATTAATTTTTTTTTGTTTATTAAGAATTCTCATGCTTTTTGCAAAATCTTTTATTTTTAATCCCGCGAATAGTGGATTTTGAGTGTCTGCCTGGAAATATCGGAAATTTCATGATGCAGTATAAAATCGAATTTTATAGAAATGGACTGCGAAAACCAAACTCAGCATACTACGTTTGGGCTCGAATCAAATAGTTTTGTAAATATCAACGTTAAATTTAAGAAAAGATGGAAATAGTTGCGCCAATCTAAAAATTGAAAATTTACGCGAAGCTGGAAAATAGCTACCTAGTCTCATTCTACGCTACGGAAAACCTAATGGTGTGCCTTGTTAAAAGAACACTGAGATTATTAGTTGATTTCGGAAATATTTTCAAACTCTTATTGCGTAGTCGAGTTTTATGCGAATTCGAAGGAGCTCTTCTGTGCTATAGCAGACTTATGTGTTTTTGTAGAAGCAGCCTCTGACGGATTTCTACAAACGTGGCGTATCCCAGTGGTATCTACTCTGGACATTTTAACGCTGAACGCGCAGACTGAGAGTTAATTCAGCAGATGCTTAAAGAACAGCATGTATGTCCAGCAAGGATTGAATCTATCGTTGGACCACTGCTATGTAAAACGGAATTCTCGTTCTTGTACTATAACGGGCACCTCTGAACATTTTTGCTTAATAAACTGGTTCTGCTCCGTTTGTGCCATGTATTGAACGGCAGGTAGGTATAAGTAGAGGAAATCTATACTCAGCGTTGTTACTAAGAGAGAGGCCATGTAATGATGCGGGAAAGGCATGTATAATAGCGGTTCATGAACAAGATACTCATTGGGCGCTTACAGGCCAACCAACCGTCGACAACGTGTTGAGAAAAATCACAGGCAACGTTATAAATATTTGATGATTTCACTAATCATGACACCGATAGTTGGCGGACCTGAAAACGCCTATTCTAACGTTACAATGTGCCGAAACTTAAACCAGGTGTAAGTAATTTCTAAATTATGCGGTTTCTAAACATGATTCACCAGAACACACAATAGTTCGATGGGCCCGGTTTCAACAACATAAGTCAAATGTATCGATGATACTAATCTAAAGTTCTATACTCCAAATTTAAGATTTGATCAAAATCAATATTTTACGTGCTATATACGGCACAAATATGACAGAAAAATTTGATCTAGATTCGATTAAGATCAATTTTTGAAAATCTTCTTTTTATGACAGATTTGATTTACTTTACCAAACGTTTAAGACGAGTTCAGTTGTATTCTATTGTAAACCATCATATATAACGGTATTCACAATCCAGTGATACGAACCGGATTTGAGAGGATAAATTCGTAACAATATCAATATCCTCAGTATCTTCAATATCTCTTGAATATCTCTTGAAGATCTCTTGAATACGAGTATCTCAAATATCCCCAAAATCTGCAATATCTTCAATATTTTCAATATTAACTGTGTTTCTTGATGCTTGATCAGATCCAGTTCAGTTCATGTTTCATGAAACAACGCAAAGGCCTTTACTAGGTTTCAAACCAAAATTTGTGACCTGGCGAAGTTCCTGATGGTATCTAATATTTGCACCACTCAGAAAACTGAACATGTACAACTGCAGATTGAGCAGAAAATTCAACACGTGTAATTGTAGGTTAACCAGAAGTTGCAATCAAATGAGCAACCTCTCGAGAAAGATTTTCATCACTAAAAACAAATGGATCAACGTCGTCAGTGGTCCAGACATAACACTCGAATAAACTAAAGAAATTGATATTCGATGGAACAACCTCGTTCGGAATTTTATAAATACAATCTGAAAAGGCTGCTGATAGAAATACATTTGACGAAGCGGGTCGTGTAACAGAATTGGCCCTTAAACCCGGAGCAGTCGAAACATTGCAAACCATTTCCGAAGGCGACTGTAACAGTTACCTTGATATAATGATGGAGCTGGATCGTACATAAGAAAATTTTTCAAGGATATAACGACAGGATTAGCATTCAAGAGACACGAGGAAAGTAAATTTCATTGGCAAGCCCAAATACGGAATCGTTAAACTCAAACGAGTCAGCTTCAATGGACAAAAGCTGGCTCCCATATCCGACTGCCCCATAACCTTCATCCCTATTTCCAGGTTAGCACGGAGGCGACAGCTTAACAAAATAGATTTATAGATATTTGATGGGAAAAATTGTGCGATTACTTTAGACAGAAGAAAACAGTGAAAACATACAACCAGCCAAAGGGAGGAAGTTGTAAATGGCGCCTGTAGAAAGCGGATTTATCCGGGACAGCGGGCAAAGATATTAGATTTTAATCCTAAGCATTGATCGCCAATATTGTGCACGAGGTTATTCTTGTTATTGACAAACCTTAGTTAGGCCAAATAACGACAATAGAATTTCAAGTTGAGCTGTAAATCTCTCAGATATATCGATCATCGGAAAAAGTGAAGAGGACAATTTATGCAGAAATGGACCGAAGACCTAAGGAACATAAAATGACAGGGTAGAATTATTGTCTGCAATACACCGTAAACGAACGAAAGAACCAGCATGATAAAACACATAATTGACACCGGAACAGAGAAGCTAATTCCAAGCCCCTAGATGATTAACTTTCTTGAACCAAGAAGAAGTAGCTTGGATGGTTAAATCCATTGGAGTGGCAAAAGTCAAGTCATTGAGCCGTCCATGGAGCTCATTGTGTTGACCGTAGGACGACAGCATGACATTTAGAAATTCAAGAGAAGGAACGTGAGAAAACGGTATTCATTGTAGGCAACCGTTATGGCAATTTAATGTAATACATATGGATTATATTAAGTCTCAGGACAATTACCTAGTCAATGAAAATCAAACATACCTGTCACAAATATCAAGTAAAGGAATGGCCAAGCTTGACAAGTTTGCATGTGTGACGAAGTTTCCAATATTGCGTTTGCTAACAAGACGTTTCAATGGAGGGCAGAGCAAGAAGAGTTATTCGTTGAAATAAGGAAGTGGTTAACACAACACCAGAGGTTGTGTACTCTATACCCAATGTGATATTTATTCTGAACATCGATGCAAGGAACGACGGTATAGGAAGAGTGTTGTTACAACAAATCGGTGGTCGAGATCGAGTTATTGCATATTATTCAAAAATCCTATGGAAAATGGAGCGTAGAACTATTGCGTAAGGCGAATGTAATTTGCTCTCTATTTTGGATTGCGTGAGCCGTGAAACACTTTCATAAATACCTCTATGGTAACAAAATCGCCCCGCAGGGCCAAGTGTCACGTTATATCGAACGTCAACACATCTACGATTTCAAGATCGAGATCGGGTACATGGGAACGCGGATGCAATGTGACCATGTAATGTTGAATGTATATTCGTGGCGGTTAAAGTCGCTTGATTGTGTAATTTAAATTTTATTAAGTGAATTATTAAATAATTGGAAAAAAATTATCGATATTTTGTTTTAAGTGTAAGGTGGCAGTTTTCGGGAATATTCCGGAAGTTGTGTAAATTAACAAAAGTGCTGTTCTAAACTGTTAAATTAATGGTTAAAATGATTGATGATTCCTCAGTTTCTGTACCCGTTTTATGGAGGGCCGAAACTTCAATAATCTCGTCCTTGGATATTTTTTATTATTATTAAAATTGGCTGAAACCCATAAACACCCCAAATTCAATGAAACACTGCCGCTCCAGTGTAGAGAAAACAACTCACTGGACAAACAATGCTAGGCTGTCATTATTCTCTTCAAGACAGTCGGCAGAAAAGGAGTTTCAAGCAACCGTCATGGCCTCGGACAGTTTTACGATTAAATTTACCATTGTTGGAGAGTAATCAACTGAATTTAACTTCAGCTAGCAGAGGGATGGTTGATAGTTGGGAGATTATCGTACATATTATAGGTTGAATCGCCAACGTGAACAACTGGGAAGATATCGCTTGGTCACTTGGCACCTAGTCAACAGGCGAAAGAAACTTGTAAATTAATAGAGACAGGTCTACTCGCGGAGTCATTCCACATTTTTAATAATTACTCCTGATGGACCAAGTATGTTCAAATCTCGACAATTAGTAATGTTGATGACATCATCTTAATAGTTCGAGACACATTGGAAAATACAGTGGTATAGCGCAAGTAAAATGTTTTAGGGCGAATAAGCACATTATGCTGCAGGGACAGCGTTCTCAGAGGCAAGCCAGACAATATCATCTACACCTTACTCACATATCGAAGGAAAATTTCATTTTCGCATATCATGTTACTAAAGTTTATTTCAGCCGCCACCAAATATTTAGCAATCCATTAAAATAAAAACTTATAGCACTTTTAGAGACATTTCTCAATTTTGAAACCAAAAAGGGATTAAGTTGTGAATTGTCTTGGTCCTTGGTAAATACTCTCCACACCTCCATAGGAAAATCACAAATCCTATTCCATCTGTATTTCTCTTCTCAAAAGGAAAAATATGAAATCGGAATTCTCATAATCTCGGATAGTCAAGCAAAAGTGTCGAGTGCAGGATCGGTTGTATCTTGTACGTTAACATGTACTTGCTATAACAGTTTAAAGTACCTGTGCCAGGAAAAAAAAATTACCTTAGTTTGGTTTCGCGGGAAATTTTTGAATTCTAGGTAGCGATGCAGTTGGTTTCTATGCAAGAGAGGATTTAGATAGCACTTTCCCGGCATTGTCTAATCCAAGAACCATTGGTGTCGAAGAATCATGAATTGGGGATGCAAAGACATCGGAGGAAGTTGGAAAATATCATTTGGATGAGGCAATCTAAAAGCTCCTTAATTGCAATATTTAAAATCTAGACGGAGGATTCAACTTGAACAAATAAATCTAATGGTCGATGCTTAATGTCCTATTGTTAGGTTTGAATTCTCATTCACTATGAAATGAGTTTCACAATATTAAGGCATATTCTCTTCCGTTCGCACATACATAAGGAATATTTTGAATGAAACCTATATCTGACTATAAATCGAACAATGGCAATTGCATGTTATTCGGCTACAATTATAAATTCTACGTACGATGCCTATGATAACATGTAAAACGGTTTAGTATACTGAATGATTTCTAATGACTGACTGAATTGTTTACAAATACACTGGCATTTAAGTCTCTACCACATATGATAACAGAAGAACGCCACAATTTGTGTTTAGTTCTAATCATCAGAAGTTTCGAAAGTTCTTGCATTTAACTTCGAAAATAAGACATTTTTTTGCGAGGTGCTAATAACATGATCTAAAACAGTTCGGGGTTTAAATATTGGTTACTGTACAAATTTAAATGATTTGAACCTGCACATTGACCACTGTAATACTCGGTGAACCAAAGATCTAAGAATTTATAATACAGTCAAGCTTACAAAACTGTGTAGATCTAATACTATAGTAACTTACCTGTGAAAAAAGCATTTGAAAATACCAAAAAAAAAATACAAGAAAAATGAATAAAATTTAGAATTAGAAACCCAAAAGTGAATCGACTACTTAATTTAAGGAGTCATTTGCATGCAAAATAAAAATTATTTTAAGCGCTACCAAACACACCAATCAAAAAATTTTAGGATTAGTAAAAATTCTATAAAAAAATCTAAAAAAATTTTGAGTACCAACCAATAATATTTCTATTATTATTATTTCCATCACCAACCCCGCCATATTCAAATTTCTCGTCGTCATCATGATTAATGAAAACGCCACCACTATCATCGTCCCCATCATCGTAATTTTGTTTCTCTAAATTATTTATTGTGTTCTCACTGATAATGATGTGCTGCTGATCGGCCATCATTTCTTCATCTAAATTACTTATAATATTTATACCGTCGTCCTGTTTTGGCGACGATATCAGTTCACTATTCTCATTGAATGCATCGTCCTCATCGTCATCGTCATCATTATTCTCACCGACCTGATCCTCATCGTCCTGATCATTCTCGTATATACTACGTCTATCAAATAAATCACATATTTTTGGATTTGTTTCACTTTTTACAATTATAACAATGTCCTCCTCATCAATAATAATATTATTGTTACTATTACTAGTGTCGTTATCATCATCGATATTATTCACATTTTCATCGTCGTTATTTACATCAAGATCGTTGTCTATATCGTCGTCGTCGTCATTGTCGTTTTTCACATTATCATCATCATCATCATCATCATCGTCGCCATCTTGATGTAACTCCTCGTGTCATCTTTCTGCCTTCCATTGATTTGTTGCTGTTTCGTCTTCTAGACATAATTCAATTGGGGGATTCATTCCTTTACCTTCTGCATGTGTTAGCCAACATAGATTTGATTTTGGTGATAGATGGTACGTATGTTTAAGCAAATTATTGGCAAAGAAAAAGAAAAAAGAAAAACAGGTGTCATCACCACCACCCCAAAAAATTGTTTATAAATATTTTAAAATTTTTTTTACAAGAAAATAATAAGTACCATAAATATTTAATGTGAAAATTAATAAGAAAATTATAAATATAAATAATTAAAATACCTTAGAGTGTCTGTAAAAGAGACACACCCAAAAGATTTTGTGTCTCCGCACTAATATTTTTAAATTCTAAACAAGCACTGGAAAAATGATTGGTAAACGATATATTGTAAAACTTTGTTGATTTCTTATCGGGTCGCTCAAAAAGTTCTCGCCGGTTACAAAAGCAAAGTAGATAGCTGTTAGTAAGCGCACGCTTTATTTGGATAAAGATATTTTAAACTACCACATTTTATGAAATTTAAAAACCCTATAGACAAACGTGTAAACTCGGAAAAAGTACAAACTTTCTATATTTATATTTACACCTTCTACAAGAAATATCCTTTACTACAAATATTCAAATCAATTTGCTTTTACAATTTGCTTTTGTTTTTCGTCAGTGTACGTAATTTAAATGGATATTAATTAAATTTTTATTGAGTAACACAATAATTATTGGTGAATATTTTTAAGGTGAAACACATTCAGAATTACATTGCTCAATCAATTACACAGCGTGTCACACGACTTCAAACCAATTGCTTAACGATATGTTCAAACAATAAAAATAGTTAGCGTCGATTTTTAAAGTCAGCAGCATTCAATTACGATAATGACTGGATTATAACAAGTATCCCAAAAAATTCTATTAAGTATGAGCTTTTGCAAGGAGGTTTCTTTCATCATAAATATTAATAAAAGAAAGTGTAGGGTTGAAGCATAGAATGGATTTTAAGATATATTGGGTTAAATTGGTAAAAGGCTCTTTTCAGCTTAAAAATTACGTAAATAAAATTTGATCGCTTATGGCCAACCCCAGGAGAAGAGGAATGTCGGGAGGTGTGAAGAAAAATTAATGCTTTTTAGGAGAAAAATAAGAATCATTAAAAACCTATTATCGCGATTTAGATGAAATTTTGAGCGATTGTATTTGTTGGTATTACCTACTCATTAGGCCTTAAATCATAGTAAATGAAGTTATGGCAGAGATAAATGGGTAGCTTAATTTATGACATTACGTGTGTTTTACAGAACATAGAAGTCTTTAAGGTTTAAAATAATGACTGGTTCTTGTTATAGGAGTTTTTCCTTCAATAAACACAGTTTTGAATCTTAGCCCGAGTTGGGTAAACTAAGTGACTCGAGAAAGGCGTTCAGTGCGAGTTTATATATTTTGTCCACAGGGAAATTTGCAGCAAGTGATACATAAGTGGCCAATCGTAGGTCATTTTATAAACAAATTTCCCCTCCGAAGTAATTCAATAGTACTCTGCTGGCAAATTTTCAGCGGACAAAATGTATAAACTCGCACTCAGGATATCAAATAAAAAATAATATCAATGCCTAAAAATTTCATCAAAATGTGGCTTCCCGTTTTTTATTATTCCTTTTTTTCAACATAAAAACCCTTTTTCCTCTCAAACTCCCGAAACCCTCCTTTGGGCTGGCCGAAAGTGATCAAATGTTACTTACGTAATTTTTGTGCTAAACGAACCTTTTAGCCAAATTTCAAGTTTCTAGCAAAACTTTTAGTGTTACTCCGTTTTACTTGTTTTTTTCGTAACCCGTATCTAGAGCACTAGGACGGAGGAGGACGTGCGTTCTAGGTCTGAAATTAAAGGTATTTCCATAAGCTACAACAATTATTGTTTTGATGTTACTAAAAATTACCGTTTATGTTTAATAAAGTTACTGTTCTTTCAATATAACGCTTAAAGTACCAGAAAAACATTATCAAAACTCGGTTAACATAGTTCATGATACAATGACGTTTTACAAATTTACTTCGTCGGACGAAAGAAGGAACGAAAACCACTAACATTGGTTTGTTAGTTCTGACATGAAACCATTTCGAGATTTTCAAAACTTGTTTCATGATCGTAATAACCCAATGGATTTATTCAAAAACTCATTAGGCAAAATGCTAACGGATGATCACAGAGTATCCGAGTAAGTAAAACACCATCTAATGAACATGAAAGACACTTCAATGATCCTCTTCTAAAATGTCAATTATTATGTTGGAAACAAGTGTTAATCGACGTGATGTTATCATTCATAGCCGAAATATCTACGGAAGATAATACAGACGCAATTTCAACTTTGAAATAAATAACACAACAGCCGATAAAGTCGGGTAATTTCCCAATATTAAATTTCCTCTCTTGCTTGAGTTTAGTAATATTTGCGAACGCTCTAACTGTTGAGCATCTTAATGTTCACCTGGAATATGGTCAGAGTTCTATTTAAGAAGGATTAAATACTAGAGTGCTCACAACTGCTGAATGTGGTGATTTAGTTCGTGGAGATCGGATGATAATCTACTGCAGGTTGTAGAGAGCAATGGTATTAATTTCTAGATGTTAGATTTAAAAAGTGACTAAAAAGCCCATTGGTGTTGAGAAATGCGTGTATGAATCAATCATAAGTTACGTTACAAAACGCAATGGGTTAACATGAAAGATGCTTTGTGGACCAAATCAAAGGTTTGTGGATCAAATACTATCCAGAAGATGGTAGTACCGATATGACACAATTCATCAACAAAATGTGAGAATATTGTGGTTTCTTTAAGTGAGATGACATAGCAGCATAATGTAACACAGCACAAAAATATAAGCGTATTACGTTTTATTCTCATGACAAATATATTAAAACCGGCTATACACATGAGACAAGTGATAAATTTTGTAAATCACTTCTCTTCATCCTTTCTTTTTTGTTGTGACCTATTCAAAAGTACCTATTCAAAATTGGAATTAACAATAGAAATATAAACTGAATTTCTAATAACTTCATTAGTTGTGATAACATCACGATCACATGTTGATTATTCCTAGGTGTGGTGAGTATTTTTTGAAATGTTTGTATTCATTTTTAGCTAGTTACCACGGTTTAAAGTGGTTTATATCGTTTTTAGGGTTTACGGATCGAGCGATATCAATAAGCTAGGCCAATCGGCCAGAAAATGTGAATCAAACATCGTCAGCATAGTTTTGATGTAGATAATAAAATTGATTTTTATTAGTTTTTAGAAGTGTACAGTACGAGAGTAGAATATCACTTTTGGGATAATATTTATGACGTTTTAGGAAGCTCGAAACAGATTATGGAAACTGTTTATGGGTTATAGCCTTTCGCTTAAGGAGATTAAATTTTAATGACTTAAATTTATTGCCTATCTTTCAGTATTTTGTAAAAGTTTTGCGAAGCTAAACCAAAAATAAATCGGCCGTAGGTTTCGCATGAAATAACCTGTCTCACAGGTCGATCGTACTTGCTTGTTTGAGGCAAATTTTTTGCGTCCGTCCAAGACGAAGTCATTTTCTAGTCTTAATTCATTCAACCTTAAATGATAGATCAATCGAGCTAACACTGCACTGCTTATTGCAGGGCCTTGTGCCAGAGCCGCGTGAAGGTCAATAGCTATCACGCCAAAGTCAACGTTAAGCGAAATAAATAACCAACTAGCAAACTGAATCGGATATATTCCGAACAAATAAAGTATACTCTATCAGAATGGAAATTATTTACCTTCTTCTAATTTATAAATGCAGCGTTTTTTGCACTAAATTTAATTATTTGCAAAACGACAATCAAAAATACAATTTAGCAGCGAGAACTTAAAAGCCACCCAAATATTTAACACGCAATAAAATAACGCGATGAAAGCATCATCTGGAGGAAAAGGAACTTTTAACGAGTTGCTTGGCTAAAAACTTCAACTACTAACAACTTCAAAATAGCTTATTACGATGTAAACATCCCAACAAAAACACCAGACAGACACTCTAAGTCAATTCAAAATATGTTAAAAATAAAAATAAAATTAACAAAAGCATAAAATCGATCCCCCAGCGCCATTTGAAAAAATAAACAACTCAAAAGTTTTATAATAAAAACAAGTTTTGCTGAAAAACCTTTTCATCCTACCTTCATATCCTTGATTATCATGAATTTCCCGCGGCGGTTGACCTATATTTTCCTTACCATCCAGCACGGCCAACAGACACTGATGCACACAAATGTATTGCTGCTCGGTCTGTACCATCCACACGCGCTCCTTACGCATCGCCCACACAATGCCGAATATATCAACATAGTCGGCCACCTGAATTTGTTGCAAGATTCGATCGAGTGTTATAAATGTACCCGAACGTCCCACTCCCGCACTACAATGTACCGTAATCGGCCGCTGTTCTGGCCCAACACGTTCTCGGAATGCTCGCACGAAACGGACCAACGTTTGTGGTGGATTTGGAACACCAAAATCAGGCCATGTTGTGAAATGGAAATGGCGACAAATACGATTTTGATCACCTTTACTCATCATGAATTCGGTTATGACCCAATCCGGATAGTGACTATCGTTCAGCATCGTAACTTTAATATCACCGTAGTATACGGGCACAGTATCGTGAGGCCAGTAGTGATCACATTTTTCACGACCTTTTTCGTAGCAACGCGTAAGCATAACGATGGCACGCGAATTACTTTCCCAGCACATGCGCCAGAAATCATCGCGTGTGGAATGTAATGGACCTTGCGTTACGATAAATTCACGTGGCGAATTATGACCCTGTGTGTGGATAAAAAATAATAATAAGAATTTAGATGTCTAATTTTGTGCTTAGTTAAACTTACCGGCACATAGTTAGCGTTTATGTAATCCGAACCCTCTTCGTCATCCACCGGCTGTAATTTGAAGCGTGAATGATCGTACGGAAGAATATTGGTGAAACGATTTTTCGGCCGATTACATGGTAAATCGGCAAAAGTACAAGGCTGATCACGACCCACATGTTTTAGTTCCTCAAATTCTTCGCTGAATCGGAAATCAGAATCAGCCGACATAACGCGATAGTGTTCGGCGAAATTTTTTATTAATATTGGACGGCTTGTATCGATTACACTGTCCGGGAGAGACATATTGTCATTGGCACGTGCATCTTTTGTTGTTTTTCGTTGGCAACTTTGTTTTCGTCGGATGAGTACGAACGCAATCGATACGATTAGTATTAGGACGATAGGTACGGTTATGGCCACGATAAGTGATGTATTGTCTTGATCTGTGTAAGTGAAGAAAATAAATTTTTCGGAATTAGTACAACGAACACAAAACATTTAAATATGTTTATCAATGGTTTCGAAGAACTTGTGCAAAATATATTTTAACGACCCGCCGGAACTTACCAACTGATAGAAGTCCTGTGTGTCGGACGCATGAAAATAAAAATCAGATTAATTAGAAGAGCGAATTGTTTGACACAACACAAACAAATTTGGCACACACTAAAGCAACAAAAACAACAAAACGATAATCGGCTTTCAGGGATACGGCGACTTCTATCGCCCACGTTTTAAAATTGACACACACGACAAAGTTAAAACCCAAACTTAGATTTATTTACTGGTTTCGAACAGCCTTGCTTAGCATAATATCTATAATTCTACAAAAAAGATTACTCAACGCTTACCTGTTTGAATTGGAAAGCTGTATGCCGTATCCGTAAATTTTTCAGGTGCTGTAAATGCCCTCACTTTAACCTTATAGGTGGTGCCTGATTTCAGCGGCCCGTTACAATACCCGGTCTGCCTATTATCACAATTTTCGGCTCCAATCGTAAACGTTTCAACTGAACTATTTTTAAATGGATAGAATGGTTCGATCACCTGGAACGGTGGCCACACACTATAAAATTGAACATCTCGCCAGCTAGGCATTTCCAAGCCCGACGCGTTTTTCGTATCATCTTCGGCCACAATAATCGTGTACATGATAACGGCGCCATTTTGATCGGAGAAATAATTTTTACGGAATCGAATTTGGATGGTGGATGAGCTGCGATACACTTCGGTCGGCACAACTTGAGGTCCCGGTTTGGGTGGTGCTAGAATAGGCATTTTCTGCTTCCACTGCGTTTCCGGCCCATATCCGATTGCGGTTTTAGCCTGAATCCTAAATATATATGTTTTGCCGGGTAGCAAATTCTTTATGGCACCGTTGAGTTCGATCGGTTTAAAATCCCGAACCTGAGTGTGTGGCGAACCCTCCAATCCGTACGTAATCGAAAATTGCCGTATAACACCATTTTGCTCTGAAGTCGGTAGTGTCCATTCGAATTTTATTTCACTCGGCTGTATATCAACGGGTTCGAAACGTTCCACTCGGCCGGGGACGGATTCTTTTGTAGTAAAACTGGCCGAAATTGGAATACTGCTGCGTAATACACTTGATTCAGTTCCGGATCGAACCACTATTGTAAATGTGTAGTTTCGATGCGGTTTTAAATCGTGTATCGTAATACTGTTGTGTACGGTTAAATTTTGAACGTAATTTGAATCGGTTTTCAGGTACTGAACCTCAAACGCGTTGTAATCTCCTTTTGGCTTATCCCACTGTAGCGTAATTTCAGTGTCCGATATCCTGGTTGAATTTATTTGTGTAATTGGATCAGGATACATTCGGTCTTGTCGCTGAATTGGTTGGCTGGTCACACCACCACTAACGGTCCAAACTGTTATATTGTAAAATCGGCCGGGAACTAATCCTTGGAATGTCACCTTTCTATCGGTATCGTTAGCTAATTTCTCTTTATCTGAAATGTCGGGATCTCCCAATGAAAATCGATATAAATCAAACGTAGACGATTGTAACGGTGTTGGAGTGTACGTCAATGTGACGGTATCTCGTTCCATAATGTTGTTCACAATTAAGACTTCGGACTGTATGAGCGGCATGGTTCGAGTCGATAAGTGAGTCACGTCGCTAGTTAGTCCGTATGAAATTGTATGAATGTCAAATTTATACTGGACACCGGATTTAAGATCCCCAATTAGTGTGCGTACGGTTGGTAAATCATCGATTTTATCGTCACTGCCGTTGGCTCCATGGTGATCCGAAGGGTTTATTGGCGCTGCAATGGTACATAAAATTTTGTATATATTTCGGAACTTTTCCAAATCTATCAATTACTTACAAATATTAATTTCGGACACATTTTTAGTATAAATTTCGTCCGGTCGATCAACGGGCCACCACTTGATCACGTACGTTTCGACTCGACCCTCTGGGCGAGGCCACTCGAGTGTAATATTCGTTGAGTCGACCAGTAGTGCAATATTCGAAACTGGATTTGGTCGTACAGTTTGATTTACCTGCTGTGGAGATTTACTCTCGACCCCGTAACTAACGGTATTCACTTGTATTGTGTATTTCTCACCCGGGGTCATATCGGTGACGTCGGCCTCTGTTGATTTAACCGATGGCAGTTTTACCCATTGCAATTCACTTTCGGTTCGGTATCGAATAGAATATTCTGAAAATTCACTATTGGCGGGTGGAGCCCAATGGACGAGTACTGAGTTGCTGGTGACCTTTTGGATAGTCATGTTGCGCGGTGGTAATGGATCTAAATATTTGAAATTTTATGTTAAATATATTTAGGTAGGAATTGTGTGTTATACTTACAAACAGCCTGGTAATAAGCATGCGGTTCACTCCTAAGCCCGTGACTGAGTGCGAACACTTTAACTTCGTACCCAGCGCCGGGATACAAATTTTTAATAATCAATCTTGATTCATTCGTAAAAATTGTTTTAACATCGCCCGTATCATTTCGTGAGTACATCACCTCGTAATTTTCCTGTCGTGAATTCACATCACTCTTCCAACTAATGTTCAGACCATCTTTAAGCGATTTCAAGTCCTCGATAATCGGCGAGGATGGGCGTGTCGTCACATAAATCAAAGTTTCATTAGATTCCTGATTTTTAGAAATCGCTTGCACAGCAATCGAATAATTTCTACCTGGCAGCAGTGTTTCAAGTGCATATTTCGTTAGATTCGTATTCATTGTGCTCGCATCACTGTTATTCGTCTCCACTTCGTGATAACTAATTTTATATTCGTCTTGTGTACTGGTGGGATCCGGAATCCAGTGTATTGTAACGATACCGGTACGATCATCGGTAAATGAGCGCAAATCACGAACTCGTAGAGGTTTTAAAGTAACATCTCCGGTGGCTGGCCATGATGTGACCTTACCGGAAACAGTTTTCACCACCACTTGATATGTTTTACCAGGCTCAAGTTTTTCTGTAAATTCGAGCGATACCGTATTTTCGTTACTGCGCGCTACAAATTGTTGTTTGCGCGACGTCGTTACCGAAACTTGATACTTATCGAATTCGCTGGGCCCTTTTGGAGCTTCCCACACCACTTTAAACGAATTCGAGGTGATCGAATCCTTATCGAATGTAACATTAAGCGGCCGTAACGGTACCGTTCGATATTGTGCTGTGGTCGGGAATGAAATTTCGTCTTCTGACATGGTTTGTACTGATATGTTGTATGCGCGACCCGGTACCAGTCCTTTGAATGCAGCCTGTGCTGGCCCCGGAGGTTCACCCTCCTTCTCAACATACAACTCGCTGTCAAGTGCATCTGCCGGTTCAATCGAAACTTTGTAATGTTTATATATGCCGGCGGGTAGTGGCGGTTGCCAAAGTACCAACAGCGTTGTTTCGTTACGGAACCAAACGATAAATTTACCGGGTGTGTTAGGCTCTGAAAAAATTACAAACAGAACGTATTTAATGTATAGTTCTTTAACCTAAATTTGTATAAAAATCTATAAACATGCAACAAATAAAAGCAACAGCAAAATACTACGAAAATATTTAGGGGGGTACGCGTGCACCCCCTACTTTTTATTATACTACTTAATATTAATATTTATGAGTGGTTATAGTACATGAATGACGGAAAATTTGGATAAGTTTTCATTCAACTCAAAGAAAATTTATTGTTGTTTTGCTATTTATAGAAATTATATAGCGTAAATATCAGTTTTGCAGCTATTTTGGACTACAGTGGAACCTGTTGCATTACGAGACAACCATAAGATCGTGATTTGATGTAACGCGCGGTGATGTTTGATCGGAGCGGATTTATTAAATGGAGAATGGATTCAACGTTCATTCATTAACCTAGAAATTCCCAGAATAGACCATGTGGAATAATGAAGGAAAACGCCAACGATTGCTCTGAACGAAAAACTAGTACCGACCTTTTAAAGATAGGGTGGTACAACTAATTTAAATTTTTCAAATATCCAAAACAATCCTTAATTTCTAATATCACAGAGATTCTAATGTGCATTACCATTGAATTAAAAAGTGCTTTGATTATGCGTGGTACAATCTGGCATCTTCAACTTCCTGTAGTTACTAGAGGCTATCATGTCTTCCACGTTTTATTTACTTTTTACTAGAATACTGTCATTATGAATTTAACCGAAAACGATAATTCACGGAAATCGACAATTCACCGAAACCGACAATTCACCGACAATTTGTCAAATGAATGGTTGTGTAGTGTTTGTATTTTATAGCATGTTTCTGTCGTTCGAGCCGAAGAGTCCTAATTTCATTACAGCTTCAACTTTCTTCCTCGGCCCAGGATTTGTTTAATTTTTTTGTCGTGGTAAAAATTGGTTTGTATGATGAAAATTGAATTCGAATATGAGTTTCGGATGAAGTTCTGTAAAACGACCAATTTGTATGAACTAAGCCATTTCTTAACCGATTATAATGAAATTGGGTAGGACGGGTAGAAATGGAATTTCAAAATGATTGGAAGAACTTGAAGAAGTTCGGAATATGGTTACCTGGGGGACCTTGGCCATTTCTTACTAATCATGATGAAATTGGATGTGTAGTATAAAAATGGGATCTTAAACCTATTTGTAGAAGAAGGATAATGGATGTTGAGTTAGGTTTCATTATAATTCTTTGCTAAACAATTCTTCGAAAAATAATTCTGCACGAAAACCAAGTAATTAGAAGGCATTGAGGGCGACGCCGTCTTCTTCTTTTTTCTAAGAATTAGTTATCGACCGTTTTATTTTCGATTGTCGAGCTGATTAAATCGTGACGCAAAAGGTAAATCCTATAGAACCAAGTTACTTAAGGTAATCAGTCAACAAACATTAATCTTTAAACGGTTTCATCGATAAAGGTATTCTAGGAAATGGCGATTATGACAGATAAAGTTGTGACTACTCTTAAAACTTTGGAATAATGAAACTTACGTTTTGAGCAAGTCGGTCCATTTTATGATACATAATTGGAGAAATGCATTATGTAGTGATAAAGCGAATTAAAGGCTAGAATGAGAAATTTGAATTATGAGAACCTCAATTAATTCCAAATCTATTAAACATCACAGCAAAAGCTTCTCATGTCGGTGATATTCGGAGGTTAAGTTCATTCCATTACATTCCCAAAAGATTATACATAATGGCCCTAATCCTGCGATGTATTTTAGTAAAACAGTTCCTAGAGGAAGCTCTAGACAAAAACGGGCTCGTCGAATGCTAAGGTTACCTTTTAAAACCAAGAAAGGGAGGGAGACTGTGGTGTATAAGACTGCAAAAATTTGCCAGCGGAAAATAAGTGTTTACGCTACTCGCCACAATTGGCAGTACTATCAAAAAAGAGAATTTTTGTTTTATAACCAGCGGAAATATGCTATTCATTTTTGTACCTCTTTTGCACAGAGGACATATTTCAGTGTTGAAATTACACAATGTTCCATCTATCTCCGCCATTTTTTTAAACGAATTATGACAAATTTGGTCAGTCGTATTGGTTAGAGATTCTCAAGTTAGTTTTGGACAAATTTCTAGGAGCTGTTCATGCTGGACTAAATTTGACCATTTCATAACCAGTCCTTATGAATTTTGGTTTCTAGATTAATTTTGGATTGAAACATAAATTTTGGATGGAGTTTTGAGATGTACTAAGATGCATATTGAAGGAAATTTTTATATAGGGTGCGGCAACTTTTAGTTCGTTTTAAAAATGTATATTAAAACGTCGATTTGTTGAAGCCAAATATCGGCCTAGTCTTCATCTTCAATCATAGGGAATAAATCGTCAGTTAACATGGCACGATAACGGTTGCCTTTGACTGTTAGTGCGGCTCCTTGCTCATTTTTGAAGAGAGTGGCTCTATGATGCCTTTGACAATTTCCCTTGATCACATAACCGCAGAGGTGTAAATGAGAGATTCCGAGCTGTGTCGGAAAAGATGATTTTTTGGTAAAAATGCTCATCTTCTTCAAACCGAGAATTGGTCATTCAGCGAAGTGAAAACGCAATGGCTGGTCAACTAGCTTCATACCCAGGTCGCTGATGTTTAATTCTTATAAACGATGAAGGGACTGAAGTGCTCGGATGTTGACGCACACTTTCAGTTACAGCAGCAATATTTTTATATTTTCAACATGCTAGTTGAACGAACTTTATTCATAAATTTCCTCACACTGTTCTCAGTTGGCGCTTCTTTTCTATCGAATTTTGTAAGCAAGTTTCCGTATAAAGTTTTTTCTGATTAAAATCAAGGAATTCTTGGACATTTTACTTTTCAATTCGTACAAAAAGTTTTAAATTTTTGCTCGACAGCCTCAGCTCTGCTAATGGTGTTGGTTCAAGCAAATCGAATGGTGTGGAAGGGCCTCTAGAAATTCGTTCCATTGCTATATTTTTTATTTTGTTGTGCAACCAAATTGTTGTTATTTTCCCATACAAATTTCACTACCAACTAAAATGGTTGTGCGGTAATCATGATCCGGCCTCAAACCTTCCAGAAATGGCTTAGTCCAGTAGTCTATAGACTCAAAACCTTACATTAACTGGGCTCTGACCAATTACCCTTTATCTTGGTCTAATTATAACCTTAGTAACATTGAGTTATAACTATTCCCGAAAACTAAATTTAAATTTCATTCTATTGAACATGCTTTGTTTAGATATATTCTGAAAGTTTGGTACTAAAATGTACTTCAGTTCAGCAGCTATTTTGCCTATTAATGCAAAGAGTCTGATATCTAGTGACTTTTATTGTATTAACAAAAGGTGGTAGCTTCATAATCAACTTTTCTCTCGTGGGATATATAAGAGCCACTTAAGCAGCACTTAAAATGCAAATATAACGTTTATTAGTCCTCATTGACCAGGATCAGTTTCTTCCGTTTTGAATGGTTCTGATTAATACTACTTAAAAGATATCGTTTCTACTTGCCGACTTTGCGATGAGATCTACGAGATAGCAATAGAACCACTGAACATGCTCGCAGTTTTCTAACCCTGATCTAAATCTAAAATTATTATGATTAATTACAAAATCAAAATTAATTATAAATAATAATTAATTACTGTTTACAAAGTCTATGAATCATGCAACATCTTGTACAACACACAAATTTAATTAAAAGCATTGAATTGAACCAAAATAATTAACAAAAAAAATTATAATTATATGTTTTATGTACAATCCATTCAAAATTTCAAACACAACAAAAAAAAACATAAAAATTAATAATAATTTTGAAGCAATAATCCAAAAATTAATTAATTTTTGTTTTTAAAAATTTCGTTTACCTCGCAGAATTTTTATATCCAACAAATCTTTGTGTCGATATCGCTTATTAGCTAATAGCAGTAATGGCGATGATGATGCATGAACGGTTTGGATATAGACAAAATTTACATTTTATTTACAAAATGACTTATTAATTATGAATATTTAATAAAAATTTGTTAATGTTATAATGTTAATGCCCACACACCCCGTGTACCGAGTTACGCATATATCGATTGATTATATTTTGTATATTATCGAGTGCATGCTCTAGAGCTACGTGCCAAATCCGTATAAATTTTATTTTTGGCCGCGCGATTTTATGTTGTTTTCGTTGAAGCTGTCAAAAACATGCGGCTACACCAATCTAATACGAATCAATTTTTAATACGAATTTTTTGTTTGTTTATTCCGTACCAAATACACAGTACGATAAAATGTAACACAAAACAATCCTAAATTTTAAGAATCAATCATCGTAAAAAAGTAAAAAGCAATAAAAGTTTTAGGTATGCGCAAAAAATTCAATTTCACGTAATCATTCTCACTTTGAGAATTGAATACAACATAGTAACTATAAATTTGAGATTTATTACAAAATATAATCAAATTTCAATATGCGTGCCCAGTTGCTAAAAGGCGCGTCCCTTTTATTTTACCAATTTCCTTTTACCCTAAAATATTCCTCTCCTTATATTAATTTTTTCTAAGATGTGTGTGTTAGTATAGTACTTGGATATATATGAGACAGGGGTTTCCGAAATACTCACTTGTTGTAAAATTTCTACTTGTATATGCTACGGATTCTTTCCCATCGAATACTGTATAGGCTTGTACTTGATATGTGGCACCTGGAGTTAATTCTTTTAATTGATATTGCAATGATTGGTCCTCGATTGCTATTGTGCGATTTGCGAATGAGTCGGATAGTCCTAATACCTGGAAATAGAAGATAAATATTATAGATTAGGTTATTAAAGTTCATACTGGTAAATCTACGTTCCTGGTTGATTGACAGTCCAATAGAGATCTAACATCAAAAAATTGTTTGCTTTTATTTATTTCGTGATGAGGTACCTTTTGGATTTGTTTTAAATAAACTGTTTCTAATACTGTTTGATTTGGGCGCACTTTTCAACTGTATACTTGATATTCAATTCTACTCATAACGATGAGGAGTCAGTGTTTTGCATGTGTTTGTAAAACTTACAAACGCTTTGATAAGAAAGTGTGGATTTGTGTTAAAAACGGCCGTAATTGTCGAATCATATCAACTCATATCAAATCATATAAAATCATACCAAATCAAATCAATATATCAATCAATCAATATCAAAACCGTATGAAATTATATCAAATCATACCAATTCCTATCAAATCATATCAAGTCATCAAATCGTACCAAGTCATACGAAATCATGTGAAATCATATCAATTCATATCAAATAATATCAAATTATATAAAATCATATCAATATCAACTCATATCAAATCATATTAATATCAACATATCAATACATATCAAATCATATCAAATCATATCAAATCATACCAATCATATCAATTAGAACAAATAGTATCAAATCATATCAAGTCATTAAATCGTGTCAAGTCATATAAAATCATATCAATATCAACCCATCATAACATATCAAATCATATTAATATCAACTCATCAATACATATCAAATCATATCAAATCGTATCAAATCATATCAAATTATATAAAATAATATCAATATCAACTCATATCACATCATATTACAATAATATCAACTCATCAATCGTATCAAGTCATATGAAATCATATCAAATCAAATGAAATCATATCATTTCATATAATATCATATCATATCATACAAATCATATCATTTGATATTATTTGATCAAATAATATCAAATCATATTAAATAATATCAAATCATATCAAATCATATTAAATCATATCAGATCAAATCAAATTATATAAAATCATATCAATATCAAATCATTTCAGATCATATTAATATCAACTCATCATTACATATCAAATCATATTAATATCAACTCATTAATACATATCAAATCATATCAAATCGTATCAAATCATATCAAATTATATAAAATCTTATCAATATCAACTCATATCACATAAAATTACAATAATATCAACTAATAATTACATATCAAATCATATCATATCATACAAATCATATCAAATCATATCAACTCATATCAAATCATATCTAATCATATTAAATAATATCAAATCAAATTAATATCAACTCATCATTACATATCAAATCGTACCAAGTCGTATCAAATCATAACAAATTATATAAAATAATATCAATATCAACTCATATCACATCATATTACAATAATATCAACTCATCAATCGTATCAAGTCATATGAAATCATATCAATTCATATAAAATCATATCATATCATACAAATCATATCAACTCATATCAAATCATATCAAATCGTATCAAATCATATCAAATTATATAAAATCATATCAATATCAACTCATATCACATCATATTACAATAATATCAACTCATCATTACATATCAAATCATATAAAATCATATCATATCACACAAATCATATCAAATAATATCAAATCATATCAAATCGTATCAAATAATATCAAATCATATTAAATAATATCAAATCATATCAAATCAAATTAGTATCAACTCATCAATACATATCAAATCGTATCAAATCATATCAAATTATATAAAATAATATCAATATCAACTCATATCACATCAAAATACAATAATATCAACTAATCATTACATATCAAGTCATATCATATCATACAAATCATATCAAATCATATCAACTCATATCAAATCATATCAAATCATATTAAATAATATCAAATCATATCAAATCAAATTAATATCAACTCATCATTACATATCAAATCGTATCAAATCATATCAAATTATATAAAATAATATCAATATCAACTCATATCACATCATATTACAATAATATCAACTCATCAATCGTATCAAGTCATATGAAATCATATCAAATCATATCAATTCATATAAAATCATATCATATCATACAAATCATATCAACTGATATCAAATCATATCAAATCGTATCAAATCATATCAAATTATATAAAATCATATCAATATCAACTCATATCACATCATATTACAATAATATCAACTCATCATTACATATCAAATCATATCAAACCATATAAAATCATATCATATCATACAAATCATATCAAATCATATCAACTCATATCAAATCATATTAAATAAGATCAAATAATATCAAATCATAACAAATCATATCAAATTATATTAAATCATATCAATATCAACTCATATCAAATCATATTAATATCAACTCCTCATTACATATCAACTCATAATAAATAATATTAACTCATATCAAATCATATCAAATCATATGAAATCATATGAAATCATATCAAATCATATCAATTCATATAAAATCATATCATATCATACAGATCATATCCAATCATATCAACTCATATCAAATCATATCAAATCATATCAAATCGTATCAAATCATATCAAATTATATCAACTCATATCAAATCATATTAAATAAGATCAAATAATATCAAATCATAACAAATCATATCAAATTATATAAAATCATATCAATATCAAATCATATTAATATCAACTCCTCATTACATATCAACTCATAATAAATAATATTAACTCATATCAAATCATATCAAATCATATGAAATCATATCAAATCATATCAAATCATATCAATTCATATAAAATCATATCATATCATACAAATCATATCAAATCATATCAACTCATATCAAATCATATCAGATCATATGAAATCATATGAAATCATATCAAATCATATCAAATCATATCAATTCATATAAAATCATATCATATCATACAAATCATATCAAATCATATCAACTCATATCAAATCATATCAAATTATATAAAATCATATCAATATCAACTCATATCACATCATATTACAATAATATCAACTCATCATTACATATCAAATCATATAAAATCATATCATATCATGCAAATCATATCGAATCATATCAAATCATATGAAATCATATAAAATCATACCAATCATATCAATTATATCAAATATTATCAAATCATATTAAATTATATCAAGTCATATCAAATCAAATGAAAACATATCAAATCATTCATATAAAATCATATCAAATTGTACAAATGATATCAAATCATATTAAATCATATCAAATCATATCAAATCATATGAACCATATCAAATCATATCAAATCCTTTCAATTCATATAAAATCATATCAAATTATACAAATCATATCAAATTATATTAAATCATATCAAATCATACAAATCATATCAAATCATATCAAATCATATCAAATCATATCAAATCATATCAAATCATATCAAATCATACAAATCATATCAAATCATATCAAATCGTATCAAATCATATCAAATCATACAAATAATATCAAATAATATTAAATCATATCAAATCATATTAAATCATATCAAGTCATATCAAATCAATCATATGAAATTCTATGAAATCATATCAAATTAAATCAAATTGTTTCAAATCATATCAAATCTTTGGTTAAATTTTCTACTAAGAAAGTCATAGTATTTAGTTCGACACATAGTGAATCATTGTGCAGTAAGTGACTTTTCGGTGGGAAGCATCGGAGAAGGATTTGAACCACTGTTCAAGCTAGGGTCAACTGGAACTAACCGGACCACTACATTCCGAATTGTAACTGGCCACAGACCATTTAGACTACAGCAAAATAAAACAGATGCTATTACATACTTATACAGTATATTATACAGAGTATGATGCTATCTAAGCCATTATTCAATTTCTACCGGAACTTTCCGGCGCCCATCCAGTAACCACAATGCATTATGGGTTTTTGCAGATGATATAATCTGCCAAATGAATAACAAAAAATATATCAACAAGTCAGTGAGAACTATCCGAACTATTGCTGGATTACGTGGGCGGACCCGTTCCAGATCATTGCTCTCTACCTTAAATTTTAGCTGAAACCAAAAAAGTCAACTGAAGCTAGAATTGCTTCAGAGTGTTGTTCAAAAGCCAAGTAGTTCCTTTTGAACAATATTTTGAATTCTGTTTTATTTTTATGGTTTCGACTGATATTGTATTGAATCTACTCGAAATTATATATAGTAGACACAAGCAATCTAGTATGGATCGTGGTCACTCTACAGCTGGTATTTTAGTAGATACGATTCCCACTTTGTTATAGTTCTGGCTCAAATATTATATGTTGTACAATCATCCAAAATTCATTAAGCTCGTATTGAAATGCTAGATTGGATGATTCCGAAGGCGTAAAAATCTTGTTCCGGCTGTAGTGCTTACTTATTGTGCAATTGGTGGGATGGTTCCCATTTTGGCCTGCCCGACCTTTGTCGATCCCAGCTGAAATTTTAGTACTTTCGTTTGACTTTATTGAACCTCAAAGGGGTTCGGGTATCTTTTTATGGTTTCTATTTAAATTTTAGAATGTCCACAATATCCTAAAACACATCGTGCTTATTGTGTAATGGTCTGAATATTGCACAATGACTTCAAACGATTGACGGTAACTTTTGTTAGTTTCATAAGATGTTATAGATTCGATTCAAAGCTTATTTGTTCCACAACAATCCAAAGTGTATTGTGATGTATTGCTTTCAGCTAAAAGATAGTGCATATACTCGTAATCCACCATTATGCGGATGCGTGGATTATTCCCATTGACTTAAAATCGCGTCGGTTTAACTTGGGTTTGTTCCAGCTGGCAAGGAATATCTATAGTTCTTCTATCTAATCATTCCGGCTAGCTTTATAAAGTTTCTGGCTGAAATTGTAGATAAAGCACGATGTTGTTGTACAACCCTCCAAAATAGATCGTCTTCAATTGTGCGGCTCATTATGATTTCGGTTGATTCCAACTGAAATATTGTACAATGGTCCTATTAGTTTCTGCTAACTTCAGCTTGTTCTAAAATCCAATAACTTGGCCCTTATTAAGTAACTGTTTTAAATGTGGGTTTGCTTCCAGCTCTAGCACCATCAAGGTGCGGTCTAAAATTTTGTTGACTTTATTTAAATAAAATGAACACACCAACAAACGGATATGGATATGTCACTCCGTGATATAAGAAACAAACTTTCGCGTACAATTAATTCTCTAACAGCCTTAAATAATTGGTAATCCATTTACAGCTTTTTTCGATGATAGCTTGCTTCTGGAAGTTTTGGATCAATATCGAAAAATTCATTCATTATTCCAACTCAAAAAAATTAATGGAAATCGGGCATCTCTAACTAAACGCCAATTGTGTAACTATCCAGTAGTGCAAATCCTTTTGAAAGTATTTCCTGTATTCGGCAGTACTTTGTCAAAAGAGGTCCAATGACGACCAAACTCACTTTGTTTCATATAAACAAGTTTCAAAACAGGAGTTCCATTTAGTATACCTTCCCGGCGGACACCCGTTATTAGTACACGTGAATTTAAGTTTCAAATGCAGGTGACAATACATATTTTCAGTTTGAAGTATAATTTCAAGCATCATTCAAATCTCTAAGTCAAATCTCTTCCCTTCGTCTATTCAAAAAAATCAGTTCGTGCTTTTTAAGGAATAAACGTATAAACAAATATCGTAAAATGCTTTAACCTATAGCAAAATCTGCTCTTGACTGTATCAACCACTTCACGTTATATAGATTGAATTTTTATAAGAGGTCTAATTATCTGGTGTTTAGTATTATATATCAAAGTAATTAATGACCCACCTTTAACTTAAATGATGAATAATTTCCTTGTGCTGGTGGACTCCATAATATCGTTGCTGTTTTACCATTTCGTACGGCAACTGATAAGTTTGATGGTGGATCGGGCGCTGCAATAGAAAATAAAATTGAAACATTAATTAAATATGCAAACATTTTTTATTAGGCAATAACTAAAATGTGTAAGCGTGCCTCAAGGTAAGTAATCAATCGTACCATACCAATAAATTACAATAATTAGTCCAACTAAAGATTTGTTCATAGAGTAAAAAGGGAAAGTTTACACGGGTATTTAAGACTTAATGCAATCGACGTTATTTTATTACCAATAAGAAGAAAATATTTTCTGTGTACGATCGTACTGCTCATTTGGCATCATTGTGTTTGAAGTACCCTGTATAGTGGTAATTCACTTTTAATAAAAACCCAATTTTTGATGGAAAGTGACAGTGACAGAAATGTCAGTTTGTGTTATATCGAACGTAATACAAACTCGTTTTTTTCTGTGATCGCTCACAATCAAAAAAATGTAATTACTCTAAATTCCTATCTTTATTCACGCTCATTACCATTTCAAAACGAGTCTAAGTAATTTTATTTCTTCAATAAAATTAATTTAATGTAGCAGATTATTAAATCGAATAGGTTTAACGTTTTAAAAAATCAATTCGAGTTGTATAATAGCTTTTCGGGGTTAGGTCGGAATAAGTTTTAAAATTGTTGTAAAACTTATAGAGAAGTGGAAATTTTATGACTGATTCGTGGAAACACCACACAAGCTTAGTATGGCGACTGTTTTTGGCATGCCAGGCAAAATCACGAGACGCGGTTTTCATCGGCGACGATCAAAGAAAAATAATTTAACATAAAATAAAATTTTTAGATCCCGGAATCGGCCCCATTGTTGGTAACATGTGTTACTAACCTTCAAAATAAAATTCTTATGTCAATGAAGTATCGTGAACTTTTCCAAATCAAGGACCATATTCACTTCCGCGATGGAATTCTAAATCATGGAAACGTTGTTGACATTGGAAAATTCGTCATATTACTAGCTACGTATACGAGAAGTCCTAGACACATTTACGAATACGCTCAGGATGCCATGACGTAGGTACAAACGATATGTACGTCCAAATCTTGTTATAACGTTAACATGTAATTAAACAAAGACTGAGATTAGAGATTTACTTCTAATTGGACAATCATCGTTTCATCGACATGATTTTGACAGCTAGAATTTTCAAACAGAAACTAATAAAAATCCTGGACATCATAACTAAAAATCACATTTACGGAGATCTAAGAATGATAAAAAGGCCTACCACACAAAACTACTCCAACTCACTTGATAGTGTTATATCATCTGAGTTACTCCATCCAGAAAAATCATTAATAAACATATGATACACGGGCCATAAGAAGCATAATTCCCAATTCAACTGGCACGAAAGAGGGAAAATGTTCGAGCAATATCCTGGAAAGATGGATCAAGGAACTTTAACTGGTGACAACGAATACTCACAATACCGGCGGCCAAACCCGATGACGGAGAGTACTGAATTGTTAATATCACACTCGGTAACAAATTTAGAGACTTTCGAATAAAAATTCACCATTCGAGTCACGATCCTTCAAATAGTTCGTTACATACTATCAGTAGTAATGAAGCTGTTTGGCGAATTCTGAGTTTTAACATATATCGGTCGATATCCAACAGTTGCACATCTTAGTGTATATTTAGAAAATGAAGAACGAATATTCTGTGCGGAAGAAAATCTTCTACAGAGAACCGAACAATTTTCGAACACAGCATTAACAGCCTTTTATCAATTGTGTGAATCAAGTTCCAAAATATGTACTACACTTGAAACACATCAAGAAAGCAGTTTTCCAGAAGAAAGCGGAGTGCAATTATTCCTGCGTGTAATACTGCGTGTTATTATTTGAGAATACTGCTTCATGAAATAGGAGGACCAACGTCTTTTAAGTATGTCAGACCTTGCAAGAGGGATTTTTCATCATCAGATTACGATTTATGATGTAAATGAACACAAATATAATGACCTGTCGAAGTGCAGAACTCATGAGACGACCCATCTTCCATACCAGAACTATATACTGACATGGAGCAATACAATGTGCAGATGGCTCGACGTAAATCGGACCTATAGCCTCACTTGTTCGATTTGGCTACTGCATAAGGTAGGACGTTAAAAGCGAACCGCGAAAGAGTTGGGAGTGCTCCGGCTCTAGAACAGATTGCATAGATAAAAAAAAACAAAAGTATGTCAGGCCTACAGAGAGGCAAGTCTAGAACTGTGTTTACTTGTAAATGATCAACACTGGGACAGCACACTAACAGAGGAATTTATTACGTGTCACGAACAACAAATACGAAATGCACAAAGAAAGCCTTAAAAACAAATTCTAATAAGGCGGTACAGTTTTTAGCTGACATTAATGGAGTCCTCATATTACTTGAGAATGCATGTTTAATAACAAAGTTGTTCACTGAGCCTCAAAAAAGTTTCTTTGTGGATGATCAAAGATTGGCATACATTAATGTGATCCAATCCATAACAAAGGGTAACAGAGAAATTATTTTCCTAGGTGAATCCGGAGACGCCGGAAAATTATTTTTTCTTTAATTGATATTCGCCGAAATTAGACAGCAGGACGAAATCGGACTCGCTGCAGCATCATCTGGACTTTAAACGCACGGCACATTCAACTCTCATACTACCGTTGAATTTGAAGACGTTATTTTTTTGCAACATAGTTCGAATTCAGGAATTGCCTCATTATTAAAAACATTCAAGATTATTTTTTGGGATGAATTTACTATGGGACATAAAAAAGCACTAACCGAGGAAGGGTTCTTATATTGGTAGCATTTAATTTTCGTCAAACTTTGCCAGTTATTCCACGATCAACACCCGCTGAGAAACTCAATGTCTGTCTGAAAGCGTCCTAACATGCGTGGGAATTGACCAAAATATTACTGCCACAATATTTGCCGCGCAGCTAGCAGTTGGTGGGGCAAGTGTTACAAACATTATTGTGACATACCACAAAACTTTTTATAGTCTAAATTGGATGACATGGATAGATAAGACATGGTTTCAGCAGCATGCTAAAACAGTGGCACTATTGCGAACTAAAATATTAGTAAGGTAATCGTTACCAGTAGATTCGTGGTATGAACGGCTGATATTGTCTTTCTTACAATTTGTATTATATGAAACTGAAAATCTTTATTCTTATTAAATCACCCTGTACATTATACCTTTTGCATTAATTAGGACTGATGATTGGTTCTTCTATAGATGTTTTTTTAAACATAATGTTTAATTTTTGGTCGTTTTATGATAAGGTTTAATTAATTACGAGAATTAAAAGATGCCGAAGCTTCAATTTTTCTAATGGATGGATTAGAATCCAAATTCATAATTAGTCTTCTTGGTGAAAACCGGCACACCAAACCTGTTTCAATAGGTAAAGCTATGATATTTCGAATGGTGGCGAGTGGTGACGCGTTTTATTGAAATTCTACACCTAACAACAACAATCCTAAGCTGATGGATTTTTGAAAATTGTGAGCTTTCAAAATTTTGTGAATGATTGCTGACTACATTTTTATTATACAATCTCTCATTATTTCTCCAATAAGTTTTATTATTTATGATAAAAAACAAATTACAACTGGGTTGTTTAACCAAATCCGGCATTTTTCACAGTTAGTTTTCAATAAAAGGATTCTGGCCACCATGTTGCCGGGACGAAAACCATTCAGGTGGCACGCCCATGGCAATAATTTTGTATTCAACTTCACTATTAATTTAGCGAGGAGTTAAGATTGCTTGATTGGTTTTAGATATAATATCGAGAATTGGTCATCCCAGCTGATCTCTAATGGAAAACCCCCATTTTACAAAATGTAATTTTTGTTTAAATGACAGAAGTACTATGTTCTTATGATTTGTAGCATGTCGAATTCGAATGCCAATACGGTGAGCAATCCAGTAATTAATTTGATCGTTACAGCATAATCATAAAATTCTCTTGTCACTTAAAACTTTAATGGAGCGAAATATTTTTAAATGATTCATTCGCAAACTACCAACAAATCAATCAAAATGCAATCGCAAATATTTACCTGAAACGGCATCGTAATATATAAATATTTACAAATTACAAAATACAAGGTAATTGCCTAATAAAATTGACAAATCGCTAACATCGTCATTTAAACATAATTAACGCTTTTTGTGAAAGTCATTAGCATATTGATCCAATCGATCACATGCCAAACGCACTAAAAAAAGTAAAAATGTGCTTACCTGTTGTTATTGAAACCGTCCACGTTAACCAATCATGATGTGTTGCATTCGTATAGTACAACCAAAAATTATACCGGGTACCTGGAAGCCCATGTGAAAATTGTATTTCATCGCCAACATCACGCGATGCTATTGTTGTATTTGGTTGTGGATGGCCATACGGCGGATAATAGTCTAAACGATAAAATGAATCGTCTTGTTCTAAATTACCCGGTATTTCTATTACTAAATCAGCGCTATGGCAATTCTGTAACGAGATAGAAATAAAAATAAATCAGATTAGTATTACGATTTTAAAGTGTTCCACCTAATTTGCATAACTTTTATGTGCCTAAATATAATATTCAATTGATTTTTTGGTGCTCAATATTCTGGAAAAAAAAAATATTTTATCATACAGAGGGGATGAATTTGTACAGCCAACTTTATTTAATTTATACAAAATATAGAAAATCAATTTATTCAATTTTGTAAAGCTTATCAAAAAAAAAAGTTACAAGTGGATTTTGAATATAAAAATATTCAGATGTAAAGTCTTTGTATTAAATTAGTATATGGATGAAGTGGTGTTCTCCCTCCACAACAAAAAATAGGGAATTCAATCATATCACCCCTATCTAAATAATTACAAACATTTTTCATATCAATCGCAATTAATTAGGTTCATCACATCATTCATCGTTCGTGTACACAATTTTGAATTTATATGATACATGCGTATTGTTATTATAAAGCGAGATACATTAAACTCAATTAATCCTGTAACATTAATTTTCCCAAAAATGCAAAAAAGAAAATTTAATTTTCTTCCATTAAACATACTTAATAGATGTGTAATAAGAAAAATGACAAAAAAATCTTTTATCCCACAAAACAAAAATATCATTCCGCGTTCTGTTTCCATGGCGATCTATATACTTAAAATAACCCTCCCCAGTTTCCAGAATTTTTCCAGGATTTCAAGGGAAACGCATTTGTTTAGTACCGGGCGTAACTGTATATGTATATATTTTGAACGAAGTTCCCCCCTCCAGACATGTATTGATATTCAACAAGATTATCTTTTCAACAATTTTTCCTGATGTCCAAAATTCAAATATTTTATATATGTTGGTTATTGATTTTATTTTAACAGTGTAAAAATAAAAATAATAATTTTGTTTAGGTTAAAAATTAATTTAATAGTTAATGGATAAATATAATGGAATTTAATTACGGGACGATAAACATAGGGGGTCGTGTTTTATGCTTATCGTTTATATTTTGTTACATGTTTCTCTTTAAAATTCGACACTGGAAAATTAATTTTATTTTGGAAAATTGAACTTTTTAAAGTGTAATTTATAGTTGTCTGAAAATTCACTCTGTATTTATTCCGTCATATTAAAACTCCAGAGAAAACTTCTTTTTATTCAATAGGTGTTGTTCTGCCCAATTACAAATATAAAAAATGGATGGGGCGGATATGTTGTGGCCAACACCCGACTTTCTTTTACCACCAATGTAAATAACGGGTGTTTTTTTAGGAGGTTTGTTTTTCCGATAGATGTCGTTTTATTTTATGACAGTTGTTTTGACAGCTCAAAGTGGCATTTCTACTCAGTATTGTTTGGCAAATCATTATGAATAGGTTAACTCCAGAACAACGTTTTCAAATCGTGGAAATTTATTTTCAAAATCAGTGTTCAATTAAAAATGTTTATAGAGCACTTCGTGAATTTTATGGTGCACATAATCGTCCGTCAGAGACCACCATAAAGAACGTAATTACCAAATTTCGGTCTACATTCACTCTTTTGGATGCCAAGCCACCGACAAGAATGAGAAGAGTTCGTACAGAAGAAAATATTGCTGTCGTTGAGGCCAGTGTCGAAGAAAACGACAATTTATCGATTCGTCGTCGTGCTCAGCAAATTGGACTTTGTCCATCGACTTTATGGAAAATTTTACGTAAAGATTTGGGTTTGGTGCCATACAAAATTCAATTGGTGCAAGAATTAAAGCCACACGACCATCGTTTGCGCCGTGAATTCAGTGATTGGTCGTTAAATCAATTGAACGAAGATCCATTTTTTTACCGTAAAATTCTCTTCAGTGATGAGGCGCATTTTTGGTTAAATGGATACGTCAACAAACAAAATTGTCGCATTTGGAGCAAAGATAATCCACACGCCGTTCTAGAATTACCAATGCATCCTGATAAATGTACTGTTTGGTGCGGTCTATGGGCTGGTGGGATCATCGGTCCATATTTCTTTAAAAATGAGGAAGGACGACGCGTTACCGTGAATGGAAATCGATACAGAACCATGTTAAATGAGTTTTTGTTGTCAAATCTTGAAGATATGGATATGAATGAAATGTGGTTTCAACAAGATGGTGCCACTTGCCATACAGCACGTGAAACAATCGACTTATTGAAAGAAACTTTCAACGACAACATTATTTCGAGAAATGGTCCGGTGAATTGGCCTCCGCGTTCGTGCGATTTGACGCCACTCGATTACTTTTTGTGGGGATACGTGAAGTCATTGGTTTATGTGGATAAACCTCAATCGATTGACGCTTTGGAAACCAATATTCAACGTGTCATTGCTGACATACGCCCTCAAATGCTTGAAAAAGTGCTGGAAAATTGGACCTCCAGAATGACATTTGTGAAAAATAGTTGTGGTAGCCATATGCCAGAAATTGTGTTTAAATGTTAAATGCCAAAAAATTATCTACCAAATAAAAAAAAATTTTGGTCATTTCATAATTTTATATGTGTTTTATTCAAAAAAAAAATCGGCAACCTCTTAAAAAAACACCCTTTACATACATCTTAAATACTTCTCACTTGATTTCTAAAGCAATAAATGAAACTTACATGACTTTTGGTACAAATGTTTTATATAATCAAAAAACATTATTCCTGCTTAAATTTTAGAAAATCAATAAGGTCAACCCTTGTTAGTTGAAAATGAATATTTTTAAATTTATGTCGTGTTTTGTATTATGCTAAACTTTTCAACGCCATTGCAAAAATTGAAAAAGCTCCCAATGAAGCGTCCATTTCCGAAACACAGATTTCCACCAAGTTTCACAAGGATCGTCCAACTAATGAAATTTTAAGCATGAAGTTTGGTTCCCAATCGTCAACTCACTTATAAAATTCGTCACATCCGGTAAAACTTAAAATATGATCTGAAATAATTTTGTTTGAAACGGAATTCACATAATATTTTTGTTTTTCGTAAATGCTATACTTTTCAAAATATCTATTTCCAAAACACGAACAAGCTCCTATGGAAGCTGTCACTTCCGGTGGACTTCGGCGATATAGCGAACGGTAAATCTGCTAAAATTTCCAGGTCACAATTTTTCATGATTACTAAACAAAAAAGGAGGGATGTTCACGCTTGAGGTGTAGATCGACCAATCGCATTGTTTGGATGATATCTGGAGTGAAGTCTATTAAATGCCTGTGGTATCTACATATCATCCAGTATAACTGACTGGCATTTGGAATATCAGAATCGATACCACTTGTGACGTCACACACGAATATCGCTAAACTTTATTAAATACACTGTTTTGTTGAAATGACCGGCGCACTACCTATTGTAAAATGGTTGTACCAATTCAGACATCCTAGCGTATATTGAGTTATGCTCGTATAATTTACTGATTCAACTTAACAACACATTGCCACACATGAAATATTGATGAACAGTAACTACCAAGAACGAACGTCTGAAATACGATCAATAAAAAATGTTGATAATACACAACGTGAGAAACTAACTCCCAGTGATTTCCGTTACGGAATTTTATAAATTTGTTCTTCAAATTTTTATTCTCAATTTGTAAAAATTCTGTTTACTAAAGAGACTAACATAGAGAATCCTTTTTTGAAGGGAGTAAAAAGATTATAGTGAGCGAAAACCTCATAATAAGGGGGTACAATATACCCGCTCTTCTGTGCTGTATTATTTTAACGAGTAGTTCCGCCGCGTCACACCACATACTTTCATTGGACCAGTTCACGACAGCAAAAACAATGAGCAAGAGCTAGAGGATATCCTCTGTCAAAATAGAAATATTAAAGAGAATTTAGTGGAAACCAACTCAATGGAACAAGTGTTGCAATCAATAAATTTGTTTAATGAACAACTCCAGAAAGTTGTCCAAAAACAGGTTGAACACGAGACCAAGTATTGGCGTATTTAAACCAAAAAGTTGAAGATCCGTGCGTGGAACAAATCCTCGAGATTGTCAACAAAGGTAATATACTGGATTTGTTTAGAATCTCCGACCCGTGTAAATCGATTCCATCATTCTATGCGAATCGAAAAAAATTACCCGCATGTCTAAAAACGGTGGAGAATATACCCAGTGTATTGGGCTGATGATGAATAATAAAATAGAGCGGAGAGCCAAAAACACGTTATGTCAGCAGACAACCGTAAACCATTTAGAGAAATTCTGATGGAATCCATTAGGGAATCGGCAAGAATTATCATTCTGTAAGTCGGAACTTTGAGCGACCAGAACATCAAATCATTATCATTTAAACAAATTAAATTGTATAATGGTTCGGAGACAACAATTACCGCATTCATAGATGAAGATGCGTTAGCCGTCTTTATTTTGGGCTTGAGGAAACCGTATTTCGGATACGCTCAAGCTGCAAAACCTAAAGGAATCGAGGAAGCGTACGCATTCCTGTCACAAATTCAGTTGCAACGAGTTAATTTCCAATAACTCAAGAAAACAATCTAACCAATTTAATTCCCAATTTGGGCTGCAAAAAGAAAAAGTTACTCAGTAATGGACAAATCCATCCCCATAGATCTTAATCAAATCCAAAAATACATTTTGTAAAAAACCATAAATAACCAGAGATTATACTAGAGGCTGAGAAACCTTTGCCATCACTTGTGAACAACGATCATTCACAGGAGTATCAGGAAGAACATTTTAAAGCAAGCCTGAACTCCGACACGGAAGATTAAACTTTATTCCGCATTTAAAGTGTTATAGCGAGTAATTGAAACGCACAATAACACTTTAGTATTAAACATTAAACCAGGGATTATACCTCATACATTAATAAAAGTCAATTCAACGAACATAAGTAGAGAAGCAATCGTAAGAAACCTTTTAGGCAAACACAAAATCTACCAGCTCAAAATTATTACGAACTAAATTTCCACAAGTTTTTGATAGAATACTGGGGTCTGAATCAATGGCAAAAAAGAATGCCAAAATTGTTCACAAATTTAATTCAATTTTGTTGAACAATCATAAGTGCAACAGATATTACCCAGAGGAAAATTTTTAAAATGACATTGTCACCATAAATACCTCAGAGCGCGGCGACTGGTTAGTCTCGGGGTTCCAAAAAATTGAACAACGATGTAACTATTCAAGCGGGTTTGTACAAACCGAATCATTTCAAAACAACGATAAGAGTGTTGATCGATAGCTCAGATCCACCGGAAAAGTTTCCAAAATTGAAATTGCAAGAAAACAATTTTGAAAACACTAAAATGAACTTTCGCAATCCGGCGAAAGCGAAATAATAAAAATATTTTAATCGAAACCATTTCGGAAATCAAACTGTATTATTGTGACAAAATGAGAAGCTGTCATCAACCACAATTATTAACAATCCATACTCTTCTACATTCTAGGCGATTCCAAAAAAACGGACGCCTCGGGGAAACGGAAAATTAGAGTTGTGATTGATTATCGTAAACTAAACTAGAAAACGATATAAACGACAAATTTCCAATCCCTCAGATCGAGGAAATATTGGACAGCTTAGAAAAGTTGGTATATTTTTCAACGTTGGATTTAAAATCTGGCTTTCACCAGATTCCAATGGACGAAAAATCTAAGAACAATAACATATTTTTAACCGGCAAGGACCATTTTGAATTCCTCAGAATGCCTTTCGGCTTAAAAAAGATCTCACCACGTTCCAGCGTGCGATGAATAACGTATTGCAGGTTTTTATCGGAAACATTTGTCACGTCTACCTGGATGACATCGTTATTATCGGACACAATTTAGAAAACCGCATTCAAAATTTAAGTATGATACGCAAAAGATTATCACATTTTAATCTTAAAATCCAATTAGATAAATGTGAATTTCTGAAAAAGGAAACCGAATTCCTTGGCCATATAAATACGCAAGAAAGAAAAAATAATAGACTGACCATGACCGAACACACCGAAGGATATTAAACAATTTCTGGGGCTTTCGTGTTATTATACAAGGTTCATAAAAGATTAGTCCAAGGTTACGAAACCCATGTCAAAATATCTAAAGAAGGATATAAACCTCAACATGGAAGGTTTTTTTTTTTTTTTTTTTTTTTTTATTTTTATTTATTTGGCACTAGCTCCAAAAATTTGGTGCCATATGGCCCGTTTCAAAATTTACAATTTTTAATTGTTAACATTTTTTACCATACTACTAATAATTTAATTTTAATTTCTTGTCATTCACCTAGCACACATCGATCCCCTTTCACACTTCTATCTGATTTGTTCTAATAAATTCATACATATTCTTATATACGTTCATTCCCATTCGTAATAATTCAGTCAAACTACTTGCACTCAATAGAACATCGAACATTTGTCTGCTCTGGTTAAATGCAGAACATTTCAGAATCAAATGTTCGATATCCTCCACAACCAAACAGCTTTCACATAATTCACACACAACCAAATTACGTTTCTTCAAACATTCTTTCCAATTTCCATGATTCAATCTCACTCGTTCCATAGTTCGTAACATTCTAGTATCTCCTTTGAGCACCTTAAAGAACGGTTGCCTCAAAGGAGACCTAACCAACTCAAAGTACTTCTTACCTTTCACCTGACATTTTTCAACAAACTCTCTCTCCCATTTTCTCCACAGATTCATCTGAAACATGCGAAGTACGTCTCTGGCATCCATGAATTCATATTCGTTTACATCCTCAATCAAACAACCCCGTTTCGCAAGCATATCGGCTCTTTCATTACCTTCAATCTGTAGGTGTGAAGGTATCCATTGAAGGATGACCTCCCTCCCATAAGATTGAAGATACTTATATAGCATTTCTACATACACATTGCCATGAGTTCCCCCACCCTTACTAATTAATTCCAACCCACTCCGGGAGTCAGAGAATAACACTATTCTCCTTCTCCCTTGTGTCATTGCCAACTTGATCCCTTCCATAATCGCTATCAATTCTGCATTCATTATACAGATACTGTCATGCACTCTTACCATTTTCTCTTTCCTCATTGAAGGAATATAAATTCCCACATCTACGCGATCAACATTTACACTAGCATCTGTATACACTTCCACATGTGCAACATAATTCATTCGCATTTTGCAAAATTCGCTCTTAACCGATAACTCATTCATCATTGCTTTTGTAGTGTCACCAAACTTCAACCGCACTATTAGATTGCTCGGAGGGACTTTCGGATTTGCCGGACGAATCTTGGAGAATATGTTAATATTTTCCAAGATTACCAGCGATCTTGTTGTCTTTTTGTAAACCGTCCCTCTTTGCAATCTCTCTTTCATTTCATTCACTAATTTATTGTCCTTAGTTAACATTCGCACAGTCTCTCGCACGGTGATCCATTCCCTCTTAAAATTAAGAGGCGAATCACCCAATTCAGACCACAGAGTGTGTATTGGTGTCGAATTGATCGCTCCCAATACCACTCTAGCACACGCATTCTCCACAAGCATCAACTTTTTAAACCCAACCTTGGACCCATCACCATATATACTCATTCCATACGCAATTTTAGTTGACACTAACGCCTTTCGTAACATATCAGTCACACCCGGATGAGCTCCCCATTTCGGTTTGCTCACCCTTTTAATCACGTTCAATCTACTCTTACAATTATCGGCCAATTTTTCCATATGCACTTTGAAACTTATTCTTCTGTCAATCCAGATTCCCAAATACCTAGTCAATTTCACACACTCAATTCTCTCATTATATATTCGCACATCAACCATCCGATTCGTTCTAAAAGCCATACTACAACATTTACTCGAATTTACTCTCAAATTCAGTTCACTCAAACATTCGGTTACCTGATTCACACATTCTTGAGCCCGACTCAAGGCCTCCCCGATGGTACTCCCCTTACCCATCAGGACAAAGTCATCGGCAAATTGCAAAATGACTTTGCCCGAGGAGTTACACCTATGTATCGAGCTCGTATACAGGTTGAAGAGAGTCGGTGAGATTTTACTGCCTTGGGGGAGGCCGATAGTCACCGCTCCTTCCAACCTATACCCTCTACCACATAAAACTAACTTTCTCTCATTCATGAACTCATACACCCATTTGCAAATTTTCCAAGGAAACCCCAAGTCCATAAGGATCTGATAAAGTTTCCCTGGAACCACGTAATCATATGCCCTTTCTATATCCAAAAATACCGCCACAACATACTTATTTTCCTTTTGTACTTCCCACACAAACTTTTCTACACACTCATTAGCAGAGTGGTTCTGACGAAACCCAAAGGTGGTTTCCGGCAACAAATTTCCCTCATTCACAAATTTATCTATACGACCTTTCATCATACCATTCACAATTTTAACAAATACATTCAACATACATATTCCCCTGTAATTTGTTGCCAGATTCCTATCCCGATCCCTTTTAGGAATAGGTACCACTCTGCTTTCCTTCCATTTTTCCGGTATCTGAATACTCATCCATACTTGATTGAGAATTCGAAGCAAGGCCGCCTTGGCTTCGAACTCTAATCTACTAATCATTTTATAACTCACTCTGTTGGTTCCGGGGGTAGTAGATTTGGATGTTTCTAAAACCCCTCGGAACTCTTCCCATTCAAACTCCTTACACATATCGTTCATAAATTCATTTTCATTATCAGGTAGCAAAACTTCATACCTATCACTCAAATTGTTACGTACGTCCGTAATCATTTGTAAAAAGACACCTCCATTCTCTCTGTCATCTAACACTGCATTTCTGCCTTGCGCTCTATATCCTCTCACTCTATTAAATTTATCCCATACATCCTTAGTTGTAGTTCTATGTGTCATTTTTGATACATAGTCCCGCCAACTTTTCCTTTTCGCTCTACGGATAGCCTTTTTCAATTTTGCATTCATTCTTCCATAATTTATTCTGCATTCATGACATATACACCTACTGAACTCTCTCAATGCTATCCGTTTCCTTTCATACCAATACTGGATTTCATTGTTCCACCAACCATTCACCTTGTATTCATTCCCTCTGATATTTATAGTGCACATTTCATTCGCTCTCTCTATTTCATCCTCAAGTTGGTTAACCTCATTTACTTCTTTCATTGTGAGAATCTCATTCATACGTTCGACCCATTTCTTACCATTCATAATGACCTTACGGTCTATGTCAACATTTATACCACCTAAGCATGCCCTGATCAAATAATGATCACTACCCAAATTCTCATCTGTGACATTCCAAGTGACTTGGCCCGCCAGCCCGCTAGATATTAAAGTTAAATCTATCGCGCTGGCTGTCGACCCCACTCTCGGCATTCTAGTCGACCCACCATCATTCAGGACTACGAGATCGGAATCCAGAATGAGGCGGGTCAACCAGTTACCTCTAGCATCAGTTCTTTCACTCCCCCATATTCTCGAATGCGCATTCATATCACCCGCTAGAATCACGTCACTTTTGCCTTCCACCCATTCAAACAAAATTTGAAAATCTCGTTGGCTTCTCTCTCTGTCAGACGTAGACAACACTGGAGTTGCATAGATACTAACAAATAACAAGTTTCTGTCCAGATTCCGAGTTTTGGCCGCGATGACTTCAATGTGCTCGAAGCGCGGTATGTCACAAAGGACCAGGCTGATATTGGCACGTGCCAATATCGCCACGCCGCCGAAGCCATCAGCCCTCGGTCTGGACAGATAATTGTATCCTTTCACCCGAAACGTCTTACCCTCCCGCTCCCAAGTTTCACACAAAATCATCACATTCATATCATTATTGGTCAGATAATTCCGCAACATATCGCCATTGGCATATATACTGCGAATATTTATCTGACCAATTTTCATGCATTCATTGGATCTCAGCATTCGCTCTACCATTCAAAGAAATGAAGAAAGGATAGGGCATTTATAAATGCAAATGCGTTCTCTCTCCTCCTTCCCTCATTCATCATCAATCATACTTACATGGTTATTTCCAAATAGTGTTAATTCTTTTGGAGTTAAATTAGAATGTCTCATTGCTAGCCATGCTTCATTTTTTTTTATTGTCTCTATGTCCATTGCTGTATTACAGGTTGTTTGTTGATTTGATTGCGGTTGTTGTTGTAATCTTTCTTGTTGTCGTTGTACTTGCTGTATTTGTTGTTGTAGTTTGTTCGTTTCTAGTAGTTGTTTTAGTTGTTGCGGCTGTTGTTGGTTTTGTTGTTGTTGTACTTGATCTTTTTGTTGCTGTTGTTGTTGTGGTTGGTTTAATTGTGTCTGTTGTTGCCTTGAAGTTGAAATAGTTTTTGGATATGATTGTGGTTTTGTCTGTTCTAGTTGGTTTTCTTTGTTTTGCGGCTTTTGTGGTGTGTTTGGTGGGTTAAAGGATGTTTTTAGTGTATCTGCATATGTTGTCTGGTTAGCTGGTGTGGTGTTTGCATATAATCGAAAATATTTGGCTTTCGCCTCGGGAAATGTTAATCTATCTACAGTTTTAATTTTCACTATTTCTACTTCTCGTTTATATACTCGACATTCCTTACTGTTGCTGGTGTGTGCCTCTCCACAATTTATGCATTTTAGTGTAGTGCACGGCTGGTTGTGTGGTGTTACTTCACTACATTTATAGCACTTAGGATCACTTGTGCATCTCTTTTTGGTGTGACCAAATTTGTGGCATTCGGTGCACTTCAACGGATTTGGAATGTACAATCGAATGCTTAGTTGTATAAAGCCTGCCCTCACATATTCCGGTAATACTGGTGAATTAAAAGTCAGGATAATTGCTGCTGTGTCCGTTAATTTATTTTCCACCCATTTCTTTATTTTGTATACCTCTATGACGCCTTGGTCCTTAAGCCCTTCTTTGATTTCCTCCTCAGTTAAACTTTTTAGGTCGTGGCAGAAAATGATACCTTTGGAACTGTTTAATATGGGGTGTTCCGTCACTTTTATTTTGGCCAATTGTCCCAGAGATGTTGCCTTCAATAATGCATCCGTCGCTGCCTGATTTTTTGTCAGAACCAAGAGTTCTCCAGCTCTCGAACGTTGCGTTTTAATGATACCTTTGGTTATCATATCCAGCGCTTTTTGTATTCCAAAAGGTGAAAAATTTGACAGGTTTTGTCCCTCCTGCTCGTGCTTGATTATTAGATATTTTTCGTTTACTCCATTGCAATCCATTATATCTGCACCGCCACCGAATCCTAATCTCTTTGTTCGCATTTCTTCGATCTTTTTCCTTTTGGAGGGTTGGGTATTATTTCCCAACATCCTCAACGGTGCGAATCTATTTGGGCTTTCAAACATCGCCCCTTTCAAGGGCCGAAGCCCTCCTTTTGCCCACACCTGACTTTATTTACTGTCTAAAAACACGCCGCTTAAATATATACAAACACTTGTTGTTGTTGCCACCAAATAATAATTCACTTAAAACACTATATATATATGCGTCCACCACCTTTTTAATATTATAAAATTGTTCGTACACCACTATAAAACTATTTTAACTTAATGAAAACCCAAAACCACTTTAATTAACTATTTATTAAATGAAAATAAAATTTTACACCGAGCTGTCAATTTTTATATGTACGCTTGATGTCGACGATGCTAACAAGCTGAAATGATAAACCCGCCATTTATAATAAACAATTTTTTGTCTTTTTTTGAACATGGAAGGTTCTCTTTATATAAGGGCATTAGAGACCCTTTAAATAATTTTAGCTACGGACCAAATCCTAGCATATCCCGACTTTACGAAACAATTTATTCTGACAACGAATGCATCAAACCTTGCGGTAGGTGCAGTCCTCTCCCAAATTCAGGATAAGTTAGAGAGACCCATTGCGTTCGCCTCGTGAACCCTACATTCCACTCAAGCAAACTAGGTAACAAATGAAAAAAAGGCGTTGGCCATAATGTGGAGTGTGGACCACCACAAGCTTCTAATCTTTATTAAATCTTCAGAGAAAAATTCCAAAATTCTACGATGGAGGCTTGAACTAGAAAACTACTATTAAGACGTAGTTTCTAAAGAAGGCAGAAGAAACGGTGTGACGGATACACTTAGCAGAATGCCCGCCATAAACAATGAGCTGCTTTAATGAAAAAACAGATAACATTTTACGTGAATCTGGAAGAAGGTCAGAAAAGCACCCCGCTAACGATAATGATATCAAAACAGTTCATTCGGACAAAGGTAGAACTACCAAGTAGCAAAATGCTTTCTCCAAAAGAAATAATCATGGTAAAGGATTTACTCGTCAATCAGGGTATTAATCACTTTGCCAGATGATGGACTAGAATTCGTTTCGAAAATAGCAGTAAAGGAAACTCTTCGGTACACGCTTCAGGTACCAAAATTAGAGGAAGAACCACAACACTTTTGTGCAAAGACATTCGAACATTCGAGAGTTACTGTAACGGTAGAGGTAAAATTTTAGAAAATTTCAGTCACACGAAATTAGAAGCGAAATACAGCAAATATAAGGAGCACTTCACAACATTCAAGCAACCTGTGATTTAGTAAAAACGCTCGGTATTAAAGTAATCAAGAGAGAAAATATCTGGAATAGAAATAACATCAGCAATATACATCTTAAGCAAGTTGATTGCCGGAATTGGATATAAACACTGGCAGCATGTTTGTATTAAACAGCTACATTGCCATCAATAGGCATGCTACCACAATAAAAATAAGAGAGGTTAAACAGCTCAAACCTAGAAACACAGAAAACTAGCCAAACCGCATCCTATTCGGACCTGTTAGCAACATCTGGCTTCAAACCAATGGGCGTGGGCGCTCTTTCTTCTAGGACTAAAATGCAGGAATTATCCTGCAGTTGCAGGATGAATCATAAAAATTGATAATATAGCTTCTACTTTTGTATTATTACATTAATTGTCAAACCAGAGGCGTGGTTATCAACAATAGAAATAAGTTGAATATGCTTGGCAAATTTGGGAGTTCTAATTAAAAGATCGCTTAACTACATAAAGGTCCGTTAGTGTAATTTCGTTCGATTAACTTTCTACATTAGGTGACACATAGATTGGGCAGTGTTACAGAGCCCGAACCACATCATTTTTAACTAATAGAGTGGCCTACCAGAAATTTTAAAAGCTGTATTTTCTTGTCGTTTGTTCCAACGGAAGCTGTATTTGGTGGCCGAGAGAGTGCAAACTATCTCCAATAGAATACGAATAGGAACTTTTCTATTCGTCTAATGTTCCTATTTTTATCCGAGACATTGTAAAATGGCAAATAATGAAACAGATTAGGTTAAATAACCGACCAAATGGCACAATGGTTAAAGCTTTGGCGTTTGGATCGGGAGTTACCGGGTACGAATCCCGATAGGGACTAAAAGTAAGGACGGACAAAGCAAACCGCGAAAGAGTTGGGAGAGCCTTGGCTCTAGAACAGATTGTAGGGGTAATAAAAAAAACAAAAAAAAAGTTAAATACCCAGCTTCCTACTCGAGTTACATGGATATAACACTTTGTCCCATTCCTGAATCAATCATTTATCAATCGACGCGTTTCTTTGTACGTACAAAACGTCCAACATTCGTCACATATTTTACATTTATAATCCTTAGTTGATTTTGTCATTTCACTATTACATAGTTCATGTATGTATTTCATAAGCTAATAATGAAAAATCGACTTAATTCCAAAGTAAATATTTCAGTTACTATTCAATAATAATAAACAGCCGGAGCAACAGTGCTAAGGGAGGAATAAAACTATATAAAAGTTAAGTATAAAAATCAATATTAGTATTTATTCGGCTCCGTTGACTCGTTCTCCCCCAAATTTTATGTTTCGATTCGAGTTTTTATCAACCCAAAACCAAACATTTCCAATTTCGTTATGAATTTTGTATATTAAGGACGGAAGATTTATTGGCAGAAGCCGATAATTTATAGGTCTACTGATACATGGCGGGCATATGCATGTCATTATCATTAATTGCGATACAACAGGCCATGAGTCATCTACTATATCGCCTAGTTAAATGGTGTTTGCACAGCAAAGATTTGATTTAATTTTTTTAGGGGTTCCCGGTTAAACAGACCGTCAATTCTAGTTATTGTACGCAAAATACAGCATCGGTTGTTAAACAACATAAAATACTCGTTAACATAATATTGTCAAGCAAAATATTTGATTGCGAGGAGAAAGTTGTTACCATTATGTAACAATGTGTGCACCGGGTTGTGCACAGCACCGGTCGACGACAACATTAACCCAATTATTATCAGAGTGTACATTTCTATATTCGAAAGGTTACGAAATAAATATTTCACTTTTCCTTTTGAATTTTATTATTGTGTTGTTGTTGGGTTTGAAGAAAATTAAATTTTCCTTGCCCATAGTAATTCATTCATTTAAATTAATGTCACTTAGGAGAAGAAAAATGTAAGTGAATACGAAAATGGAATTAAAATAATTATTTTATTTTACTGAATGGTTTTTATGGCATTTTGATTTTGAGAGAAGAGCTACTCGTATGCATATGTATTTACTATTGAAGCAGGTAAACGAGGCAAGTTTCCAGTGGGTATTTTAAAACAAGTATTTCCCGCCTGCAGGTGTTCTCTCTCTCTCTCTCTCTCGTTTGTACCAATATTCCCAATAAATATAAAATACGAATCCGACACCGACCAGTTAATGGTTATTCATGTAATTCAATTTTATTTTATATATTTCTGGCCCATTCGAATCGAAATAAAAATAATTTATGGATTATTTCCCATTGTTTGTTCTATTCGATTCGAATTAGAAAATATTTAGAACTTTAGGGGATATAACCTACATAGCACAAACGTACCAACATAGATTGCCTTTTGTATTCCGCAATTTAATTATACGACAGAAAAGAGCACCGGAGATATAATTCTAAATAGAATCGATTCATGACATAAAAAGGTGTAACTCGTTTATGATAAATCAATACCCATCACACATTACGTTGTATTCTGTTTGAATTACCTAAAAATTTCGAACATAAATTGTTACCGCCATGATTGATTCCGAATACATTTTGCGCTCCATCAAATTTCAATAAAATATTCGATTATCTCTCTGCGCGTTCTAAAAATCTACATAACGTATATAATTCTGTTCCAAATGCCAAAATTGATTTCTGATCTCATCCGCCCACATACTCCAATACAATGTACTCGTGCACGTTGTTTTGAATTATTAAATTGAAGCGAGCACGAAACAAGGAATTTTCCCACTGTTCGTAGAGCTCGGCGACGCTTTAAGGAAAATATTGTTGAACGACGTATAATAAATTGAACATGACACGCTATTAAAATAAAATTTTGTCGAAAAATTTATATAGGCGGTGGGAGGTATAGGCTGGTAATATGATATGTGCACTATATAACTGCGAACAAGATAATTTTCCTTTTTATCAATCAGATGTAGAAGAATTATCGCAAATTTGATGTGACATCGTGTTTAGATGAATTGCGTTGTACGAGGGATTTATATGGCATCAAGAGTGTTGTATTTAATTTGCATCTTTGAGGAATTTTTAAATAATTCTTGGTAAATTTTGTAAAATATCAAGGTTGGGTCATTTACATGCAGCGAATACAATGTTATTTGCCTTCTTAAGAGATTTCTTGTGAATTTATTTAAATTTGATTTAACGAGATTATTATTAAAACTGGATATTTATCTTATCGCATAACTCGATGGGTATCTTGGAGTAATATGAGCTTTAAAATTAATTGAGGGAACCCTCGTTATTATTTATGTCGTGAATATTTAAGCAGGTAACTAACTTACAATATAATTGTATAAACTGAGCCTTTCTCAATAAATCTGGAATAAGTTTCAATATGTAAAAAAACAAAAGCAAGATTTAAAAGCTATGGGGACATACATAAATCGATTTATACCTCTGCCAAACATACAAATTTATACTTAATATTTGATAATCGAGTTTTGTACACGTAATAGTCCTGAATTGGCGAAAATCGGGTAATTATATAATTCGCGATTATCTGGCTTATATATGAGCTCACTAGATGAGCGAACAAATTATATTTTATGATAAATCAAATATTTCTTCGCCACTAGCGGCGAAACTAGGTATTTGCCGATGCAAGGAGCCCAATGTTCTTGAAGGCTCTCGATTTATTACTAAACTTTTTGGCGCCAATCATGTATAGAAAATGTCATCTATAAAATTTAGCCGATCGAACTTCGTCCTATTGCCAACAAAATTTAATTTCATTACATTTTTCAAAATTTTCTAGGATAGAACTGTCATGGTTTCTATATGAAATATACATAAATTGTTTATCACGAAAAACCTTATAAAGCAAAACGAAGCGAAAGTGTTATGATTAAGAATACTTAGTTTAAATCTTAATAACAGAGTTTTATTTAAACTCAAAATTTTCGATTACTATATGATCAGCATCACACATTTCGTTCGCTGTTGAAGGCTGAATGCGCTAATTTACTGCGTCGTTGCCATTTGGATATACATAAACATTCTGTACATTCACCAAAAACCTCAAATCACCGACAAAAATTCACCGATTACGACAATTCATCGAAAACGACCGAAATAATAGTAATTAACGAAAAAACAATTCATCGAAAACGGCAATTTGCCCAAAAAGACATTTCAGCGAAAATGTCGAAAAAATTAAATCTTTGCATAAATAGACGTAGACAAAATTTCGATGTTTTCTTTTTCAATATTTTCTCGTCTGTTTCTTCCAAATTATTTTTTTCGATATTTTGTCTTTCGTTTTCAGAGAATTGTCATTTTCGCAGAAATGTCTTTTTGGGTAAATTGCCAAACTTTGACTAAGTTGCTATATTTTAAGGAAACACTGCCCAATTAGCCGAAAACAATAATATCGATTTATCGAAAAGTCGAATATTTTTTTTCGTCGAAACATTAATATCCGAAAATTTTTTACTCGTAAAAAAATTTATCGCAAAATAAAACATCGAGCACATATTTATTAATCGAATTTAAATCTATTTACGGATCATTAAACTATTTTCCGCCATTCGTGCGCAAGTTAATCCATTGCTAAGCGGCTTAGGGAAATTCCAGTTTTGGTATAGTAATTAAACACAACTCTCGATTTCTGATCATTCTTGAGCAAAGTAGACCAATGCTACGTGGAGGAACGTATTGAAAAACCGAAACTCAAAATCTCGAAAACGATGAAAACTAAAATTCTGAAAAAATATTTTCCAAAATATGAATCAAAAAAACACTGAAAAAAATCACGAAATTTAAAAGACAGTTACGATCTCGCCTATTCTAGTGACAACTAGGTTTAATTATTAGAATTAGAGGTAATTGTGTGATGGTTTTGTGGTATTGCAGATTATACTAGGCGTGCAACTAAATTTCCAGTTTTTTTGAAAAATTAAAACCAGTAAAATCCCACGATTTCAGAACATCCTTGTGCAAATCAGACCAATGCCAAGTGGGTCTGGGTTAAATGGTCGATTCCGAAAACATCGAAATGAAAATAGCGAAAGACAAAATGTAGACAAAATTTTGTCTTGTCATTGTGGACAAAAAAGTCGCTATTATTATTAGGGCTATTTTAATTCGTTGTTTACCTTAGAGGAAGGTGTTGCTACTCCAATTCTCCGATTTTTCAATTTTCATAATTTTGAGAAATGCAAATGAAATCGTTTTAATATTTGAATAGAAAATTGAGGTTTTATGCATAAATTAATTATCCTGATCCAGCCATCACTTCTAATCCTCATGCTAAAATAAACAATTTCCCAAAGCCATTAAGAATTGATGTATTTTGAGCAAGAACTTTCCGAAATCGTGAGCTTTTTGGTGATTTTAATTCCTTTACTAAAAACGAAAAACCAGAATAGAAATTTTTAATTTAAAAAAATCTATACATTTCTTTAAATTGTGTTTAATTTACGTCACTTAATAAGTCCCGAGGCTAACACTTAGATGGCGCATCTAATGAAATGAATATATCGTTTTTTGAAAAGTAACAACCTTCAAACGATATATGCAAAATTTTATGACAATCCGGCTTGATTATAATAACCATCGAACTTGGTTTCCTGAGTTTAAACGTGTCCGTACAAACACTGCTGAACGTTCTGGTAGCTCGAACGCGTCATTTATTCCTATGGCTTATTCACACGGAGCTGTCACAAAGGAAACTTGTATATCCTTTCTTTACGCAAGATCTTATGAGTAATCCAGAAAATCCTCAAATTAGATCAATTAACAATGCAGTTGCATTTGATTGAAAGAGTGCTGATATTGTGGATGTTCAGACATACCCTAAGACAAGCCATCTTTTTTCTGCAGCTAATAAAACCAGCAAATATGCACTGCTGTTCGTCATTGATACGGGGAAGCACGCAGGTTTTAAGTATACGTAATCAGCATACAGCCAACGTCAACTGTCCTCAGATTGACGCAGACTTACCAAATGATTCGCAAAGTTGAGTACAATTATCCGAATATCCATGAAATCGTCATGGTGTTTGTTCGCGAAATTTTGAAGACTTTCAGCAGTAGTTCGTGAAAATCAGAATTCTCAGCCTAACCTTGACCCCATAACGAGCGCTTTGCTATACCCATATGGTGAAACAAGCTGGCAGTGGTACAGAATCTAATGAAAGCCGAACAAACGTATACATGTTACAGTACAAAGTTGCATAAACTGCCCTCCGTGATAAATGTATTTCCATCATTTACGCCGGAAAGTCAACTGGTTTGCCGACAAGTTGAGGCTAATAACTTGAACTTCTGTCGCTTCAACCAATCGCAGCGAATTATATCAGTAATTGATGGATCACTTGAAAAAATAACCTCTAATCAAAATGTTTCGGCTAGAGTGCTTTCGGCGGATGCTGTGACGCAATGTCAATTTAATCAAAATCATCCAAATCGAAATCATTCAAAATTTATCGCCTCATGAAATTGCATAAGAAAGGCCAGACTTGGTTGACAAGTCTTTAACTGATGCGAAACATGATGCACGGGCCAAGCAATGCCAACAATCCTAAACTACCGTGCATGGAAAATCTAGTATGCAAGAAAACAAATTTCGAAAAGGATTCAAAGAAACAACAATCCCAAATGTGAGCGGCAATCCTGTCTACAAACGCCACCAAGATGAAATAGCATTTATCCGAGGTGTTTGGATGTGTAGCAGATCTGTCGTACTTTATAATCCATATCTGGTGCGAAAGTACAACGTACCGCCAAGTACATACGAGTACATAAGTAGATCTTTAAAGGTTTCGACTGAGCTAGTGTTGCAGTAACTTCCTATGGAAACCAGCAAGCCGAACTTGACGTAATCACACATTTCCTCAATTACTGATATGTGAGTTCTCCTAGGCTGTCTGGCACGCATACTTGCCTCGATATTACGTTAAAGTTTGAAATAAGTGGCAACGTCGCCAAAGAGGAGCCAATAAAATTATCCAATAATGTATATTCAGTGTTCCCACGAAATGAAAAGTGTTTCTATTTCTGTACACTGGCACGATTCATTCTATACAATCAGGCTGCGGCCATAGCAAGAATTCCTGCTGAAGTCTGATTGCGGATGGGTTCGTTGTTTAGAAGAATCAATAACGTCCAATCGATAGATGAGCGCAGTTTAAAGATGCCAGCCTCGGCTTTTGCAGATCAATGTCAGATCAGGTGGCTTCCAATTATGCATTCCAAATATCAAACACAACATGACATAAATTGTGTATCTTCTGGTCAACCCATTCCTAAAGGAAATACACCAATAGAGAATACTTTTAATGATGTAGCACAGGAAAGATACATTTCGCAAATGAATAACGAAAAATTCAACTTCCAGTGATTAGCTTCTACAAGTCGGTGGCTCTTCGAACAATTCCTTCTCTTCGCGATACTGAGCTCGTCCAAATTACCCTACCTATGATTGAGAGTGGCAGCTAAATTAACACAACATTTGGAAAATGCAAAGCAGAGCGATGAACATTTATCAAACTGATTAATTGTCACACACACGCAACCAATGCGCAAGCTCTTGAAATTAATCGAGAAATAATCCACTGAATGCGCGATGAGTCTTCAATTTATTACAGCGCCGATTCATTCATTTCCGAAGATCCTGCCGATGCTCTCAACATCACTGTCGAATTTTTAAATGAAATATGACACTATCCGGCATCTTTATACACTGATGGAGAACAATTATCATGCTCCTGAGAAATGTGAGCCCTAACAACCCCTTATGCTATGCCGGTGGGAATCGAACTGAAACTTCCAGTATTCGCAAGGCCAGTTATTGCATGACAACCAAGAATTCATTCGGAACGTGGTATACAATGAAATTTTCCAAATGTAATTTAACAAAACTTTACTCTAACTAAGATACATTTTTTTTGTATAAAATTATGTGTTTCTCGGCGCGTATTTTATTCACGGGTGGCTGCCCGCCCTTAATATACTACTCGTATGACCACAGTATTCGCCTCTATACGGCTCTAATTTTTGCAAGTCGAATAAAATTGGTGTACAGAATAACCATGCTTTATAGCGGTTCATATACCGATAGCCTAAATTTACTTCACTACTCTGCCACTGATATGGAAACAAATAAAACTCTTAATTGCCATTGCACATCATAAAATTAAACATTCAATAACCAACCTATTTAGCATTTACATTATGAATGAGTCACAAAAATTTAGCCCGAATGCGTTATTAAATTATAAACCTGTAACTGTAACTTGAAATAATAATTATAATATTGCAAATGAGCCCGCTGGTATAAACATTAATTACACATTTTTATTGCAGATTAAATATTTTTAGTTCAATTGCATTTTACAATTAATTAGTAGTTAATTTTTTGTTCATAGCTATACCGGCAACAAATTTATTTTGTAATGATCGTGTTCAACATTTGGCTAATTCCATTAGATCACAGTTTGCAATTGGGAAAACACGATCGGCTTCAGTAGGTTTTGTAGTTTTTATTCCTAGTCACAATTAAAGAATTAATTTGTATGCGGTTACTCAAGAACACGATTTATATTTTAATCGAAATGTCGATTCGACAGATTAATTCCCAATGAACTGATCCACATTTATGAAGAAGCTGCGAAACATACATTTTCCTTTCGACCATTAAATCGCACAATTTGCAAAAATCTAACGATCGGTTCCCGCGATCTGACGATCAATTTCACGACTATTCGAAATATACTCATTGGAAAAATTCGACCATCAATAAAACGCATTCACAAGGCCATTATCAAACGATGCAGAAGAGGATTATATACCAGTCATTTGCTATCCATAGTTGTTGCTTATTAAATAGTTTTGCAAGACGTTTAGTAACCAATGGTCAAACATTGCCATTTTCATAAATCGCTTAGCAGGAACAATTGGTTAGCAAATGGCTTGTAAAAGATCCTTTTTACTTGATTCTTCGTCGAAGGGTCTTCCAATAAGCCCTTTTTTAATTTGAAATCGATTATTGTCCACCAAGAACACTTTTGCAGGAAATGATCCTTTAGTCGAAATTTTCGATCACATTTCTACATATTTCGAGCTCTATCGCAGCCCCTCAAAAATAAACTAATGATGTTAGATCGCACGTTCTTGGTGGCCAACTAACATCTCCCTTTCGCAAATTTAATCGCCCATCAAATCTGTTTCTCAGTAAACTAATTGTTTCATTGGCTATGACATGTAGCGCCATCCTGCTGAAACTACAAGTCGTTAATATTCATATCATCATATATTGGTCATACAAAATTTGTGATCGTGTCTCTGTAGCGAACATCATCAACTATTCGATAAACGCGGGTTCTCTGCAACACTTTCTCTCACTGCAGCAATATTTTCGGTTGCACGGCCTGAATGAGCACGTGTTGCTGTCAGTATGTTTACTGCTGAACCAGTGGACCGACAGTTTTGAACAAACAATAAAATATAACTTACAATTTTAATTTAATTTTAAATTAATTTAAACACACGTTTTTTTCGTTTACGACTTCTTTCAAGAGCTTACTGTAGAAATATTATTTCCTTTAGCATTGCAAATCAATCGTTTTGTCAGCTTTGATACCCCTAGCTGAAAGCAAACTGCGATTCGTTACATCATTACGCTTGGAATTGGACATACTCGGGTCGGGTCCCAAAAATTCAGACGAAAAGCCCATGGATCAAAATATGCGCATACTACTTCATTCAATGCGTGCGCAATAATCAATAATGATTCTCAAGAAAGGTGGCCTAAGAGAATGTATAAATTGGCAGGATATGTATCTTTCGTGAACATAACCATAAAGATATAAGCAATGGCCATCCTCTATAGAATTTCATCGACAGTCAACCCGGAATTGAGAAAGGAACATGCTGGTTTCAGACCAGGGCGAGGTTACACCAATGTTATCATATTAAAACAAAACACATCTTCATTGAGCATTTGAATGAATGTAATTCACCAGTGCACCTGCTAAAATCTGGCAAAAGAAGTTGGCCTCAAAATAAATATCAGGAAAGCCAGACGATGAGGCTAAACACTCCAATCAAATCGTATACGTTTTTTGTACTTTAGCGCAAGCGTGTAGTACAGATGAAGCTATAAAGAAACAAATCAACAAAGCCAGAACAACATTGAACATGTTACACAAAGTCTGAAACACATCTGTCCTATCCCGCAAACACCAAACTAAGAATGTTTAATTAGTATGTGGAATCAGTGTTGCTGTACGGTTGCGAAACCCAATATCAAATATTGAGTTCCTTGAGATGGATTGCCCACATTGAGAAAGTCGCAGAATTAAATGACAAGCAGGTCGCTAAAATGGAACCCACAAGAGAGAAGGAAAGTCGGACGATCAGCACTAACATGGAAATGAACGATGCTAGCAGAAGCGAAACAACTCGGAAAGTCGTGAGTCGAAATTAAAGCAGTAGAACCAAACAGAGTTTGATGGTTCAGCCCAGTAGATCTTCCTATGCTCCCTTGGAGATGACGGGAAAAAATATTGCTTAAAATATCAAGTGAGACTTCAGTCATATTTTGGCATTTATTAGGATTCTGAACTCGAGGTACTTGTACTCGTATGGTCAGTATTTACCTCAAAATTTGTTTATGCTTTACCATTCAATTGCGTAATAACGCGTTCGACGCTCGAAATTTGTTAGGTTATAGCAGCCAAGTTGTTAGATGTTGTCAAATCTGATGTGAATTGTTCAGTAGTATTCGGTAAATTACCATGGAAGGTTATAGCGTTGTCTAGTCAACAGGAATTGTATTCTTTATCGGCCGACATGAGTTTTACGTGCATGCGGCAAGTTCCAGCATCTCCCTTCTACCATTTAATCCCCCCAACATAGGCCCTATTTACAACCGAATTTTTAACGATTTAAAATTTTTTTAACTATGCTCATTTAACGATTTTGCACTTTAATTGTAACATAAAGATGAATGTGCTTCAATACCATATAAAAGCTTTGGGTCAAAATTTTCAATGTGGAGAAAGAATGAATTCCATCTTGAAATGGTTTGAAGTACAAAGCAACAATAGAATTTTGATAAATGCTAACAGAAATAATAACTTTCTACATTCTCTACATTATCGACGCCACTTTCTTAATTTTTTACATACATTGTCTACACGTGTAAAATATTAATTATCTACGCGGTGTATACAATACGGCATAACACTGATTCCAGTTTTACATTGAGAATTATCCTTGTAATCCGAGAACAAGTGATATTGATGTTGCGGCGATTATAGTAAGCCTGACTAGGTTATGTATGAATCTCGGAACGAGGTGGTTCCATTGCTTCGTAGAAGAAAGACACGACGTGGATAGTCCGGGTTACGTTTTCTGTGGCGGAAACCCAGTTTTGTCCTTATATTGCACACTGGAGGTGCGGTACCTACAAATAGTGGAACGAAAGTAAGGGGTACTTTTTAATTCATTTCCTTGAGGGCACGAAGCGATCTGATTCGAACGAATTACTTCGATTTTTCACTCGCCACCTGGGGGAATTTGTTATGATTTTCCACCTTTCAAATTCATCCCATTATTTCCTTACTGCCGCATGCATCGTGGACAAAACCCAGGGAAAATTGTTGAAGCAGTGAAATCGTTCTAGGCTCCACATCTCTGTTGAACAACATAAACATTTTTTTAAATTCTCCTCGGTTCTTGTTATAATTTCACTCTGTCATCTTGTTCGAATGTTCGACTGTACTCCGAAATATTTTTGGAAAGCGTGCCGCTGACCACATTAATTAATTTGACAGGTTAAATTATCGCACAAAAGGCGAAATAAAACCTTAAATATTACAAAATACCGGTCATCAATCGCTAATGTTGTACACTTATACGCATTCATCAAATATAACTCCAAAATTTACATGTTTGAACGTAAAATTATTACCTCCGCCGCTTACGTTTCAACTATAAATCAATAAAATTGATTCGCATTGCCACCACAATAATTCGACATGCGGTGATGTACAGTCGTAGTAAATACAAAATCCAATTGGTTGGAAATTTATAAAAATATTCCTTTATTAATGCATCCGCTTTTCAATTATAAAATTTTATTAAAATATTATAATCGGGTATTTTAATTTAAAACACTTCAACGTGTGTATGCATGCCATTGAATTAAATTAATTAATACACAAATTTTACACAATTTTAATAAACCAAAAATACTTAAATCTACGTTTGAGCTTAAAAATTCTAAACGAGACAGGCTAATTTCGAAATTACACGACACCTTGACATTCGCGGCCAATTAAACCAAAATCACGTAGAACCAATTAGTCCACGCGCTCATATCGTCTAAATCATTATAGCAGACCGTAACGAACGTCAGAAACCATATATGCCTAAAATAGAAATGTCACTGTTAATGTTATAATAAAATCAGCGACATGTAACAAACAAAACAATATAATTAACATGTAATTAATTGTAATTTAATTTCCGTATTAAAAAAATGTTTTTCCTCGTCATATGATGGGAAAAACGGTGGATGAATTCACGCGACATTTCATGTTATATAATACAAAAAAAAATTGCGGTGGCCATTTCTCCCGTTTAATTTGTTTTTCAATTTGGGTTAACGCACATGGTCAGGGGTATTTAACACCACGCATTTATTATACATTACGGTACAAATCAAATTAATATACAATTTGTTTTAAATTATATTTAATTAACAAATTATGATACATTAATACTAATTAATTATTAAATTAATAACTGCAGGCTATTGCAATTTAATTGTACGGCAATTTAAGTTGTAGGTGTACTTTGTACATTGCGAGTTTTAAATTTAAAACTTTTGTAGAATTTGACAAAAATCCATTACGAGTCCGTTTCAGACGCACGAAGTAAGGCGAGCAGCAAAGCGCAAAATTCGCAGAACTACGAGAGGAGCAAGGTGGACTTTTTGTTGAGCTACTTAAAGAACAAAACGTCTAGTTAGTAAAACTCCAATCTGAAGAAAGCTTCCTGACCTGCATAAACAGCAGGACCAAGCATATACCCAAGATCTTCAAATTAAGAGCTTAGAGTAGAAATAAAGTCCCTTAAAAAGTTCGATAGCCAGCCCAAGGTATTTAAAGGACATATCAGGCAAGAGCTTGAAAATAAAATTAAGTAAATTGAGGCGCTGTTTAAAACACGTAGCTCAAGAGGAAGCTCAAGAGGAATTTTAAATAATTCGATATTCAATGATGCAATTTCATTTCACTATTCCAAGCGATAGTATAGTACAATTGTTGTGAAGCAAAGGAATAGCCCAACACATTCAAATTGACTGTACGAGATAAACCTGCACAAATCTTGCGCACTGTATCCACAACAGAAAGGGGCTCTGAGTCGCTGATAACTGAGTTGGAATTCAGATATGGGAAATCACACATCAGAGAATTATGCAAGATACCACTCCAAAGCAAGCGAGAAATACGTGGGGAGAGCCTTCAAGACCTAGCAAGGGAGGTAACGAAATTGGCACGTTTAGCTTACTCAGATGTGTTAAATGGACAAATAGTGGACATGTTTATCAGTACTGTGAAGGCCAACTATCTGAAACTTTTTTTGAGAATCAATACAAGAGGTGAAACCATGAATGAAATATTGGCGTGAGCTTTAGAAGACTTATACATTAAAGTGCAAACAACCCGGTCGTTACATGAAAGATGTAAGCAGCCAAGAGCAAAGCACCCGAAAGAAACTGACACACGAGGCAAGAAACTCGCCTAGTTGGTCACTACAGTCTGGAATTTTTAGAAATCTCGCCTCCTCGATCAAAATATAATCCAGCTAGTTAATCCGGAATAAACCTACATTGCACATTATATTTTATTCATCACCCTCATGGTGAAACTCTTATTGGCCCATCCTTGAGCTATAGGAAACTAGATAAAACTATTCTATCTAAAATCAACTGCCAATTTTTACGCAAATATTTATAAATTTAATTTAAGTATTTTTATATTAATTTCACTCAAAAACATATTTCACTCAATGGTTTAAACTTTGGTCATACTTAATTTACAATATTTTTGCTGCTCCGCAGACGTGAATAAATAATTAATGAGAGCAATATTCTAACATATCTGATTCAGTGCTGTTCCACATACATTTAAAAATTTGAACTGAGTGTAATATGATAGTTTCTAGAATTTCAACAAAAAATTGGTGGGCAAAATATACGAAAAATAAACGTAAAACCACCGACCAAATGGCACAGTGGTTAAAGCTTTGGCGTTTGGATTGGGAGGTACCGGGTTCGAATCCCGATAGGGGCAGGATGCAAAGGGAATTTTCATCAACAAATTACGATTTGTGATGGAATGGAACACATCTATGACCCCCTGTCGGAGTGCAAAACTCATGGACCGACCCATCTTCCATGCCAGTATAGGCTGACATGGAGCTATGCAATGTGCAGATGGTGATAAAATCGGACCTATATCCGTACGTCCTCGAATTGGCTTACACTGGCGAAAAAGTAAGGACGTAAATAAGCAAACCGCGAAAGAGATGGGAGAGCCTTGGCCCCAGAACAGATAGCAGGGATAAATAAAAAAAAAAAAAAAAACGTAAAACCGCAGCCATTTTTGAAATATGCGAATTTACAAGAACATTTCAAAATATCACTCAAACACTTTAACAAAAATTGTAATATGTATCTTTTCGCTATATAAAGTAGATAAAATTAAACTAAGTGATGTACACCGAGGGTAAAATTATGACATATAGAATTTATTCAAAGAGAAGTTTCCACGTATATTTGAAAGTTTCGACTAAATTTTTTTTATTATAATTTTTAGAATTTCACTCAATTGTTTTGGTTTAAGAAGTTTGGTGAAACTATGCATAAAACAGGAATTAGTAGAATAGAGACTATCATTAAAATTGTGATATTTCACTCATTGACTTAAGAATTTTGGTAAATCCAAACTATATTATGTGGGTTAAATGTGTGCAATACTAAACAACAAAGCGAGCTACAATGCAATTTGTATTTCGGAGTGCTTAAATCGATATTTCAAAATTTCACTCAAAACAATTTAACGCAACTTGTAATATTTAACTCGTCGCTTTAGGACTGACTATTGGGAAAAATTATAGCATAAATCGTTCAGGATTCCACCTAAAAATCTATTTTAAAATATCGTTTGTTGTCTTATGGGCATAAACAACTTTTTAGTATGTTATATTTCGGAATAAAGTCAATATAAACATAACATATTGAAGTTTTCTTTTGGGAAAACATACATGAGCAATTAAAAATTCCACTCAAATATTTTAATAAATTTAATATATGGGATTTAATATAGAGTACAAGTAACTTAGTGCGTTTTCGCGCGTCGACTTACTAACTTCGTCTGAGTGTTTTTTTAATTTTTTCTAGGATTTCTTTCAAAATCATTCGTTAAACAAAATTGTTATAGTGCGATAATCGATTTAAGAAGTTCGCTGAAATTGCACTGTAAATACCCAAAGAGTACGCCTCGGATACTACCCAATTTAAATATTAAATTCAAATTTTCACTCAAACACTAAAACATTAAATAGGGAGCAACATTTTAACATAACTCAAGCATTGCTGTTGAACCTACATGTAAACATTTCGACTTAAAAACGGGATCGGGGGGGGGGGCGTATGTAAAATAGCGATCATATATTGAAATTTTCATTTAAGAATGTTTACATGAACATTTTGAAACATCACTCAAACAGTTTAACTGTAATATATATCTAATCACTATAATGTGGATAAAGTTAACCTAAGAAGTGTAAACTAAGGTGAAATTAAGACATTATTTATTCAGAGTGTTTTCACGTATATTTAAAATTTTTGTTTTAGTGCTTTTATGCTAAGTTTTATAATTTTACTCAAAACATTTTACCATTCCTATGGAATGGTTATTTCTCAGTAGAATAAGACTAAACAATGATTACCGTAATGTATGCAACACTTAAAATAAAATAACATTCGTTTGCTTCATGTCTTATATTTCAAAATTTCACTCAAACATATTGACGAAGGTTGTATTGTAATATATACATATCTCATCGCTGGAGAGGCATTGATAAAATAAATGTATGCGGCGTAAAATAGAAAGTTATTCATTGCGTTTTCACGTATAGTTCTAAATTCCGACTGAGTATTTTTATAGTGATCTTTAAAATTTCACTCAAAATTGTAAATTAAAATTCTGTATTTGAATCATCGGTTTAAGAAGTTATATTGAAGCCATATATTGAGCATTTGAGAATGCTTACATTAATCATTTGAAGTTTCACTCAACTACTTTAACGATAATTTATGGAATTCAATACACGGCATGGTTGTGGCATAACTAATTCGGTGCGATTCTATGAACGTTTAAAAATTTATGACTGTGTATTTTGATATAAGTTCTGGCATTTCGTTAACAGGGGGTAGGGGTAATGTGTGGTAAACGAAACATAATACAGCAGTCATATATTGAAATTCACATTTGAAAGTATTTACATCAGGGAGGTGGATGATATGTGCTATGTAGGGATAAATTATGACATAACTCATCTAACTCATCTAATTTCAGCTGTTTTTTTTGAAATCTTTTAAAATTTCACTCAACAACAATTCAAAATTTCACTCAAACAAATTATTTTTAGTTCGAGAATTTTAAATATGTGAGCCATTTTATTAATTTATACAATTTACCAAATCAGCTAATTGGCAGAACTCGGTTGAAATTACCTGTAACGAAAGAAAAGATTGCTTTAGTCTTAAAGCTTAAAATGTAATATGTTTAAATCACTTAATCAAATTTTTAAAGTTTTAAATTTGTGTGCAAATTTGTTCCCCAATTGTAAATTTTTATTTCCATATCATCTTTAAGAAAACTAAGTATCTTTATCATTGTTTTTCAATAAAAAAAATTCTCAAAAGTACACAAATCGCCCATAGCAATTCTTTGATCATAAATATAAATTAAAAAATAAATCCTTTCTCTTCTTCCCGCAATTACTCTTCTTTTATCTTAACCGTATATAAATGGTACGGCTCGCCTCTCCTGTATCTTTTCATTTATAAGAAACAATAATAGCTAATCAATATATTCTAAAAAAGCAATTGGATACATATCTTACATCGTTATTCGTTTTGTGACATAAACCTGAGAAATTTATGTTTATTGTCCTAGCATTATACCAAAATAAAATATTTAAATGTATTCGAAGATATAAGACATCATATATTAGAACTTGTTGAATTGGTGGCGATGACGACGGCACTGGTTAACACATCCTTCTAATATAGAACATTGATCGTATAAGACACTAAGTAATTGGAATTAGTAGAATGGAGAACAGTGGAATTTCATAAGATTAAAACTAAGAAATTCGAGTAGATTCAACCGCATATTTTGTTTCTCCCCACTCACCCATCAAACCGTCTTACAGGATGTGTGGTGTGGTATTATTTGTTTAAATATAACATAGCATTTCCTCCTTCGATTTTTTTCGAGTTGTTTTTCCGTCTTGAAAGTTTTCCTTTATATATTTTTCACCCGCCCGCGCGTTGCTTTGGTAACAATTCATTTTCTTATTTTCTCTATTACAATTTTTTGTTTTGTTTTTCTAACAAGGCAACACTGTTTGTGTATGTTTTTCCTCTTATAGTCGCAAGATTGATGATTTTTTTTTTGTATCGTGTTCTGCTTATTTTCCTTTTGCAGTGTTTGTTTTCTAACGTATTCCTGCCACTTCACGTTATGTAGAATTTAAACTAGCAGACTGTAAACTTTATCGATCCGTGGAGCATAATTCTTAGCGAATATGTGCATCTGTTGCACAGTATTTTTCTATTTTGTTCCAAGAACCAAATACACAAACAAAAGAAATATGTCGTTGCTTTCTTACGATTTATCCCTGCCGTATAAATACATAAGAAGGGTACAATGATCTTTCCTAAACATGCTATCGATATATAAATACATTTCGTTCCCCAATGGCATGAAAAAAATAAATAGATTCGGTCGGAACTTTAAATAGATTGTGATACGTCCCCGATTTTTTACAATATAGTATTATCTCCGGATGAATTTCTAAATATAAGGAAATGATACCAATAGGTAAACGAATATCGTAAGTGATACTAAGTAAAACGGACCAAAATCAACTATTAAGAAGATTTTATTGTGGTGTACAACAAAATCCTCAAGCTGTTATGTATATAAAGATTCAATGGACACAACCCAAAATACTATTTTAACCAGAAAAGGATGCTTTTTGCTTGGGAGACTTTGAACGTTTAAAAAAATTCCCTAATTTGCTATAAAAACGTAATTTTAGATTATTTTTTGCATCATTTTATTTTTTGTCTCCATTTTAGTTATGGGCGCCAACAATAGCGGAAATAAGGATAATTTGTAATAATGTTAATACAACTCTATGTGAGTTACTGTAACGAGTAATGTTATGAGCAAAATAATTTAGTTGTTTACTGGTTAGAATCATGAAAATTTCGATTGACTTGATTTGTCCATGATAAAATCATATGAGGAGATTAAACTACGCCCTAATGTGAGATTACTTTTAATCAAAACCAGCAATCAGAAACTTGCGGTTAGGATTTGTTACCGATTCTGTTCCCGGATAAGTTCCACTATGCATAGATTGGCTTATTATGTAGTGGAAGATCGGCTTTACATTAAAACAATCAAAACAGATTTATTCATTAAACAGAGAGCTTGGCTTTTTACGTCATCTTAGAAGAGCTTTTGGAATTTTATATATGTTTTGAACAAACTTATTAAACCTAAAAAGGCACACATTTAGTTCAAAGAAAACTAAAAACTAAATTTGAATGAAGTTTAGTGTGAGGCCGTATCACAAATACACTACTAAGAGAATAGTTGGGCTGAAGAATCAAAATGCGTTGAATGGCAAGAAAATTCAAAACTAAATCCAAATTCAAGTAATAGTTTAGGATCAAGATCAAAGTCCAAATCTAAGTCCAAGATTTCATGTCCATTTGTCCAAGTTCAAGTCCACGTGTCGAAGTTCAATTCTTCGTGTTCAAATCTATATCCAAGTAAAGGTCGCAGTAAAAATCCAAGTCCAAGCCCAAGCCTAATCCAAGTTGAAGTCCAATTTTAATACAAGTTTAATCCAAGTTCATGTCCAAAATCAATTCCAAATCCAAGTCCAAGCCCAAGACAAACTCAAACTCCAAGTCCAAATCCAGGTCCAAGTACAACTGAATCTGAATCTGTAAGTACAAGAACAATTCTAAGTCCAAATCTAAGTTAAGTCTAACTCTAATTCTAAGCTTCAGTTTAAGTTTAAGTCTAATTTTAATTCTGAGTCTAAGTCTAAGTTCAAGTCTAAGTCCAAGTCTAAGTTCAAGTCCAAGCAAGACAAACTCAAATTCCAAGTCCAAATCCAGGTCCAAGTATAACTGAATTTGAACATGCGTATGAGCTCGATTGCAAAACCCAAATAACTTCAAGTCCATGTGAAAGTACAAGACCAAGTGTAAGTACAAGAACAATTCCAAGTTCAAATCTAAGTTAAGTCTAGCTCTAATTCTAAGTTTCAGTTTAAGTCTAAGTCTAATTCTAGTTCTGAGTCTAAGTCTAAGTTCAAGTCTAACTCCAAGTCTAAGTTCAAGTTCAAGTCCAAGTCCAAGTTCAAGCAAGACAAACTCAAATTCCAAGTCCAAATCCAGGTCCAAGTATAACTGAATCTGAATATGCGTATGAGCTCGATTCCGAAACCCAAATAACTTCAAGTCCATATGAAAGTACAAGACCAAGTGTAAGTACAAAAAAAATTCCAAGTCCAAATCTAAGTTAAGTCTAACTCTAATTCTAAATTTCAGTTTAAGTCTAAGTCTAATTCTGAGTCTAAGTCTAAGTACAAGTCTATGTTTAAGTTCAAATTCAACTTCAAGTCCAAAACCCAAACCCAAGTCCAACTTCAAACCCAAGTACCAGTCCAAGTTTCAAATCCAAATCCAAGTCGAAGTCCAAGTCCAAGTCCAACACCAAGTACAAACCGAATCCCCAGTCCTAGTTGCAGTTCCAGTCCCAGTCAAAGTCAAAGTCTAAGTCCAAGTAAAACTCCAGGTTCAAGTACAACTGAATCTGGGTAAGAGCCCGATTTCGAAGCCAAAATAAGTCTAAATTCAAGTTCAAATCCAAGTAAAAGTACGCCTGAATTTGAATCCGAGTGCGAAACCAAAAAGGAGGCAGAGGTGTGCACACTAAGCTCATTGGAAGGTTACCTCGGTTTCAAGTATTTAGTTTTAAACTATTCTAATTTCTCTCTTAACTGAAACTCGGGTAGAAATTTTAAAGAGATAAGCGAGTACCGTAAGAAGAATAAGACAATTTCCATAAATAATGATAGATTTTAGTTGTCCTTTGGTATACGCGTGAAAGATAGATTGACGAGATGTGCGTGTACCACCTCAATACAAACTGGAAACACGCGAGAAATCAATATTTACAAATTTACTTCAAATTGTGAAGTTTGTAGTTGAAGTGGTTGATTTAATCAAGTTCGAGCCTTATAAGGTATAAGCTTAAACCTGTTTATTCAATTATGAATTTTTATTTATTGAGGCAACTCTTGTCAGGTTACAAAATAAGCAAAAACTTCGTTCTAAGAAAAGATTCAGTCATTTGCTTATCGTAAAGGCAAAATAGTGTTTCGCCTTTACGATAACCTAAATGATATAAAACTAAAGTGTTGAATACAAAACATTGACAATTTTATAAATTAGAAGAGCCATTTAGAACCTCTGTGGAACGCTATGGAATTCAATAACCAAACAAGGTAACAACGCCCTCCCCCCAGATGGTCGTTTCAAAATCGTTTATGGATATAGCCCAACGCTCCAAATTTTTAACAACATTTGTAAATTTGTAAATTGTAAATTGTAAATCTGGACGAAATTCGTTAAATATCTCAAAAATAAGCATTATACGATAAAGTGACCCAAATAAGAAGTTATTATTTTTGATAAGAATTCATTTGAAATTCCTAAAATCGAGATCCCGAAAACAAAATCTCCCAAAACCCACAAAATATCGAAATACGAAATCCTAAAACAATAAATTCTGAAAGATTGTTGACTTTACAATGTCTTGAATCTTGTCAAACGCCCGAAATGTTTACGCAACGTAACGCCACGCAACATGGTGTAACATAATGAAACATTGTGCAACGCCACTTCAATATTATGAAACATGGTGAAACATAAAGCAAACTGATGCAACATCACGCAACATGGTGCCACCCAACTTGACGGTCTATCTGGAGAATCCTAATTGAACTATCCAGACATCTTAACTCCTTGTAATGGTTTTCTTGTATTCGAAAACGCTGTCCCGCTAAATTTTATCAAATCGTCCAAGCCAAATAAAATTTTAAAAGAAGGCTCCAATTAGCCCCCCGGCCCAAACTGACGACCCCTTATATGAATTTTCATGAAATACTGACCCATCACAATCGGTTTTTGGTGCTGGAAACCGCTCCGTCAGCAATAATTAAATAAATCGTGCAAGTCGAAAAAAAATAATGAAGGGACTCGGGTACTACTGCACGACCCTCTGAACGGATTTGCCTGAAATTAGCGCACATCGCAATCAACTCCTGACATTCGAAAACCCCCCTCATCAATTTTTATAAACATCGTGCAAGCCTGCATGCATTGCCTAGCAATGGATCCGGAGTCCACCAGGACCCTCTGAACGAATTTTCTCGAAATCTGGACCAATCGTAATAGGTTCCAGGCAAATTGAAAAACCCTTCCACCCTTCACCAATGTTCATCAAAATCGTGCGAGCTAAAAACAATTATAAAACGGGACCCGGATGACCTTTTAAACTAATTTTTCGACACCCCGACAAATCCATCTTGCCCATGGTAAATATCGATTACTCGGCCAAGATTCACTTTAGAGGGGGTAGTTTATCTTAAATTAGCACTACATAATCCCTCACAATGAAGTTTTGGGATGGGGTTGTCCATTTGCATCGTTGTTGAAGTGATCGTAGATACTCCTTCGACAAATGTTTAGTGTTAAGTAGTAAAAATCATTGAGTATGCTTGAACCTGGTTCAAAGGATGGAAAATTTGAAACATTCATACGTAGCCGTGCCCATCACACGTTAAAGGTGAAATGTATTTAATTTTACACCAGATTGGTGGTCTTGATCCCCGAATTTTGCGCATAGATCAGACGCTAATTCTAAAAGTACCACCTTCGGCGAAACCTATCCTGACTGTATAAGAGACGGTGAAGCATTAACTCGTTTCGGTGGTAAATTTCGTGGGAGTTGTTCTGACTCGAAAGCACTCCGTGCATACTTAGAAGATCTACTTGTACAAAAATATAGTATTGACGGATGCAGCTAATTATGTTTGGGAATCGGTACGCAGCCATTTCCTGAGATAAATTTATTAATAGTAAGTTATATTTGTGGAAGCCGACCACCCACATGAATTACGCTGTTCTTGTTCAGGAATAGTGATAGTGAACGAAGGGACGCCTGTTTCATAAGGAAATCATTTCTTTCCAATCCCGGTATTCAATTGAAAAATATTAACTTTGTACTAAATTTGTATGCGGCTTGTTGAAAGAAGAAATTGTTGCGATATTTGATTTCCGTGAGGATATCAGGAGACATAGGGTTGACCGGTATAATCTTTTTCAACTCGGAAATTGTTTCAGGCACTCAAAATTCTTCACATAGAGTTCGTCCCAGTTCGGCTTTCATAGTAGAAATGGAGAGCGATAGACAAAGAAATCTACACTCACTTCCTCGAATGTTGCCAAATGATTCGGTGAATACTGGTGGATTATTTTTAATGGTTTCAGGTGAGTTAAAACTTCAAATTCTAAATGTCATGCCACCCGACTGAAATATGGACGAATTTTGTAGTTTCATCCCTATTGCTTCAGCATCAATAGGTGCATCGGCACCAAATCAGACCATTAGAGGCCACAGATAAAGGTGCTTCATTTTCTAGAACCAGTTGCTACAGGCATCTACTATAGCAAGAAACGGAGCAGAGGAAGTACTTTCTACACATGATCAGGAGAATCTCTTGTCTTTATGAACTTGAATTTGGTGATACATTTTAGTAATGTCAGCACTGAATACATATGCATGTGCTTAAAAGTGAATCAAAATCGAAAATAGATCTCTTTCTACCACTGGGCTCACCGTTAAGATTAGAGTACAGGGATTTTCCGCTCGACGTTTCAAAGGATCCGTCGAAAATGATGCGCAATTTGCCATAGAACTCTCAGGTCTGAAGACGCAATGATGTGAATTACTGACTTCAGTTAAACAATTTCCATGTGTCCTCATGTACTGGTGAATGAAATTCGAACATTCGAGTAACAGATCAGACGAGTTACGACGTTGGTTTTGTAGACTAGTGTCTTGATAGTTGAAAACGGAAGTTTCATAATGAATCGTCCCTTATTAAAGGCCTTTCGCAGTCCATTTCTTCAGCTGACGATGACTTGACAGAATACGAACATTTTCGATGACTTAACATTTCTCAATTTGGTAAAGGTTATGTATTTCCAGTGGTTTTCTGGTAGTTTGTTATTTTAATTCTGACCCAAATTAGTCGGAGCCACCAAAAACCTTGACGAATGCGGTGGTCAGATAAACGAATATGTAAATAATAATGCATTGGATTTAGATTTGGCAGCCGTAAGTGAAGATGTCACGATAGCAGTATCGTTAGCCGTCGTCTGCTATCTCATTTTTATTTGTAAACCTTGATACGCTTCCTGGATTCTTTGAAATATACAGTAGCTCAGCTTTCGACTATATGTAGTATTGCTCATCAATGCCTTTGCGAAGCAACGAGTGATCTAATAAACCGCATGTTTGGAACCGCGTAATGAAATTATGACTTAAACTCAGTTTAATTTTAAGAGGCGATGACACCAGCCAGCATGCTAAATACAATTATTTTATAAAAGATAGATGAATTTAAGTTTGATCATTAATATTTAAATAACTGAGTGGCCTACGTGCTTATGTAACACACCAAAACAAAATTAATTAGTGATCCTCAAAAATATTCTTACTGAATATTGAAAATGCCCCGTCCTCCTTCACGAACATTTTTTTGCTTAAATTTAGTCAAGAAATTGCACCCTAAAGTACGCGCACTTAAGTGCCTCCATAACAACCTAAGTAAGTAAGACATGTTGAGATCAGTTAAAATATATTATTACGTCATGTAAACAATAGACAAATACTTGATCTCCGATATACTTGGGGCTAACCAAGAATTCATTACCACTTAATTCCAATAAGCCATTTGCTATTTAACACATTTAGCATGTCGCTGTGATACGAGTATTTTTGTATTTTAAAAACGCGCGATAACGGAAAATTTGTATAGCAAGGTTATTCTCGTTAATCAACAAAACAAATATTGGGTACGTATAGTTTTGTCATAAGTAAAGCTGTTTACGACTAAAACCTGTTTATCGTGCTGCAAGACGTTTATATACCATTGACATGTACTTAACACCAAACTATATTCATTTAATTATCAAAGTGCGCGCACGTTGTAGTGTAAATTTCCATACGTTGGCTTTCTATAAAATTATTTTACGCGTTATTCTTACTCAACCATCGCGATGATCAGCCACGATTATTTAAATCACATGCCTGCAACAAGCAAATGTCATTTCGAATTTGTATAAGTTATAAAACTTATAATTGATTTTTTTAAATTTCTTATTAAAACTTTATCGTATAATACTCATTCATTGCACATATAAAATTAATTATATGACAAAGGTCGCTCGATAATTATTTTAAATGTAAATTCAATCCAGACAGGGTAATTTATAATCTTGTACAACACGATAAATGTCAAGAACCCGGGGCAAATTTTTCACTATCCCGAGTAATCCTATTTTCGGTTTCATTAACTCTTTAATATTCAAAATTAATAAAATATGCAAGTAAAAAATCTGGGGCACCAGCAGCGACGGCATATATAAGATTTCCTCAATACAGCCAACTGAATTAATAATACCAAACCATTTTTACTGCGTTAATGTTTCTCTTGAGATATAAACCCTGCATATAGGCATATTTTTGGTTTAGTGTTTACAAAAGAAATAAAAAAGAAAATTTATATTTTCCATTTTCATTAGATTTTATTCGCACTTTCCCACCTGGGCTTATAAACTAACGCGCGCACACACACGCACCAAACGCAGTAGGAAAAGAGATTCGAAATATCAAAAAAGTTTGGTAAAAGTTTTGTGTTAAGCAGCAAAAAATTGGGAAAAGTTTTATTTTTCGGAAAATTTGTTTCAACTTTTCCTCTTTATGGATGAAGAGGGAGGGGACTTGGAAATAAATTAAAAGTCAAATTATTGTTCTCGTTTATTGTATACGAATGATGTACGGGTTATTTATTGCGTAAAGTTTTGAAAACCAGAAGGAAATGTCAAAAATTATTTAATGCCCCATGCTGGGCGCCGCCAGTATTTATTTGTATCCTTTCTAATTAACTCTATAGGAGCAGGCACTCTGTTGGGTAGAATTATTTCTATAGCGGGTGAGTTGTCTTGATGATAAGCGATATTTCTCGCCAACTAGGATTGCATTAGTGTAAGGTAAGTGACAAATTTTTGGAGGTAGTCAACAAAAATTAAACTGCGGGAATCCAAAACAAACATACACTGCTTTGATCTTCTTCGGAGAAGGAGAACCACATTGTAGTCATTCTTTAAACCGCTCTTTAAACGGTATAATAGTGTACAAAAGTTTAATCACAAGTGGATGTAGCAATCCTTTCGATCTCACTGAAATATTTCAACACAAAATAAAATAGTTTGGTAAGACAAATCGAAATTGTACGACATATTAGAATTTTTGTACTCGACTTAAAGGGTTAAATAGTTCATAGGAACATAAGTACTTAGAATTGAAAAACACTCAAATATTTAACTCCCATAATAATATTTGAAAATTTAAAAAAAACGCAAATATTTCAACTCTATTAAATAAACAAATTTAATTTTTGGGAATATTTTTGAGTGAAAGTTATTGATTGATTGATTGGACTGTAGGACCAAGTACTGGACAAGTGTCCCGGATAACGCCGGGCCTATTCCTACAGCCTGTTTACACATAACAATAGAATGGATAGAAAAGTTTTTTTTTTGGGACAGAACCCGGTTTCAGACACCTAGCGGTCGTACGGCACAACACAATTCTAATCTACTTCTAATCTACTAGAGGAAGGAAAAAGGCTTAATAGGTTTAATGGATAACGATGGTCTTCAACAATTGCATCTCTAAATTAGCAACTTGAGAAAAAATATCGGCTCGCATTAATACTAATCACAATTGACAGGTCTCAAAAAATATTTGGAGGGTTTTTAGTAGAAATTTTAAGAGTAGTACCAACATAATACCAATTTAGAGATACTCCTACAAAAGTCTGTTAAGGAAAAACCTCTTTACTGTTAGCCTCTTAATAGTCTTAACATCAGAATTGCACGGATAGTTATGCAAATATTGTAGTTAAGACGGTTACTGGCCGAAAATTTTAAAATATATTCACTTAGAAATTTTACTGCGTTAATTTTTGTACGAGATGGGAAGTCATGACATAAAATTTATATAGCGACCAGACCAAGTATTTTTGTGTTACCAAAGGAAGAAGGATTCTTTGGTACTTTCTAACATTTGTTAGAAGTTTGTCTTTCATTGCAAACGCACATTGTCACTTCAGTGTGAATAAAAAATAACAACAGAATTGGCTGTTCTTGTTCGACGGCCGTTTCAAATTTTCCTAAATTTTTATTTTTCTATAGGAGGGGGAATTTATGGTCAGGGTGGTTCAACTATTTCTTCTTTTCCTCAAATATGTCCCAGCATTTGAATAAAGAGAATTTTTTTAATTTTTATTTTGAAAAGCTTTTTGAACAACGACATCGACGAGCGCGTTACATCATTTTAAAAAGATTGTATATTAAATTTGAACCAACATTGTTCTACAATTAAGCGAAAATGTCGATTTTTTAACAAAAACTGTTTTACACTAAAATTTGGTCTTTCTACAACCCAGACGGATTAACTGATCAGGATGAAACATCATATATAAAATTTTCCATACATTCAATGATTCTTATTTAGTGATGTGGTGGACATCTGTGTACCAGATGTGGCAGCTCTAAAGGGAAATTTTCTCTTTTTCCCAAATCTTTTACAAAACCATTTTGAACAAAAATATTCGAATTAAAAGATGCGTTTGAAGTTAGACCTAACTTAATCCTATAACAATCCTTAACCTAAAACAAACGAAAATTTGTATGTATTTGTTAAAAAATTAATAGAATGTCATTTAGGCGAAATATTGAATTTGTGAACTAATTCCAATTTCAATTTATAATAAATAATTAGAATACTCCAAGCCATCCGAAAAGCCAATAATTTTTGCGCAATCCAATTATTAGCTTTTCAAACGGCTTGGAATATAGATAGCCCACATCCAGATCCATCAGAAAAACATAATAACATTCCTGGCAAACATACCTTTGTAACTTCTTAGGCTAGTAAAGACTAGCAAAAAAATTAATTTCATCGATAGTCCCGATGGGATAGTCCCAATCTGGACCCATCAGAAAAACACAACAACACTCCCGCCAAATACACTAGGTCCCGAGGCATTCTACCCCTTAAGAAAATCCTAAATAAAATCCTTAAATGTTATCTAAAATGTCAATTGTTAATTCGCCTAAATGTCATTGTTTGCCAGGGAATATTTTTGAGTGAAAGTCATGAAATGAAATTCTTTAAAACAAAACACACTACGAATCGCACAGAAGTGATCAACAGTAGTTTTGAATTTGTACTTAATGTAAGAAACCAATCTTGCTTAGCCGAAAGTTCGAAAATCTCTGAGATTTTTGTTAGTCGAGATAGAATATCATTGAGTGTAATACCAAAATTCTTAAACATGTGAAATAGTTGTGGATTTTCTTCAAGTATTAATATCCCTGCGAGAGTCACCAATATAATTTCAAGTTGCTTAGATTGTGCTATTTTTATCCAGTTATTGCCTAAGGTTTACAGTAATACCGTGTACTCTGCAAAACAAGTTCCAGTTGCTGTAAAACTTCGGATTAATTTTTAATGAGATATTATTGCGTGAAACAAGGATCACGGTTTTATCAGAAATCGACGTTAGTTTAGCTTTCGAATTGTTCACTAACATCCTCAGTAAGCACATAACTCTATCACAGCACATAATCATCAATCGTAATAAACTCTGCAAACTCAAGCAAAGGGTTAGCGATTCCCTGCTTATTAGAATTAATAATAAAAATGTCTTAGTGGAAAAATGGAAAGATGTTCCAATTTAGTTTCAAAAAATAATTTTTATCTTCGGCTAAATCTAGGTATTATTTGAATCTTTCCCAAAATGTTTCTGGTATGCCCAAGCAACAATGGGCCTTATTTAATGAAAATCTCAACATGGCTAGTTCCAGTAATACTGTATCATAGAAATAATTGATGAATAAAACAACAGTTTACCGCTGCATCTGATATAACTAACTGTTTTAACACCCATTTTCCTGGTATTACTCTTATTCGATAAGAGTCGTAATTGCAGATTTTTCGTTTGGCCTTTTTCATCATTCGAAGTGTTTCTTATTATCAACTCCCTGAAAAAACACTCTACAGATTAAATGAATTCTATTCAATATCGCTCATATTCTACGCATCTTATTCAACCGTAGTGTATCCGAAGGTGTTTTTCCGGAGAAATTTAAAATTGCTGTTGTCATTTCCTCATGAAGCCTAAGAAAAATTTCTCTCTGCATTGAAAACTTGAACTGAACAATTTCTTAGTAATTGAAAACAAATAAGAAAATGTTTATTTCTAATGTTTACTTATTAATTATGCCCATTCAAGACTGCCTCTAGAAATCATCATTTATTTTACATTTGTTTTTAATTTAATTTATTAATTTTTTTTAAATTTGATACTACCACTTACAAGTGGTTACTATCAGGTTTGGTTACCTTGACTTGCGGTTTCTGGGAACCATGAAGTAAACCGTTCCATATATTGGGCCAAACACGAGTGTGCCGGTAGCACCAATCAGAACGGAAGATGAACTTGAAATTTCTAAGGTGCGTAGGCAGCTTAATGATGAGTCGTTACTCTTAGGTTTGAGTTTCTTATCTCTTTACTTCTAGGAGTTATTAAAAAGAAAATCCATGTCAAATGTATTGACCCAATCTAATATGGGCCTGTAGTGTCAATCACAACGGTAATGGAAGTTTGTATATTGTTTTTAGGAAACATGAAGTAGAACAATGTCACTTTTGGACGCACTATAAATATATTGGCGATACAGGCTCACATGTGTTTGTTTCAATCTATGTAATGTTTTCATGGTTCCCAGGAACCTCTAGTTCCAGAAACCAACCATGGTAGTAACCACTTATCATCATATCCGTTACTGACCATACAAATTTCAAGCTAATCTTACCGTTGTGACTTAAATAATTTTAATGAAATCCGGGGCTGGTATGCACATATAATTTTAGTGTTGCTTGATGCAATAATTTATTTTTTGTAGGATGACTTTCTGGCCTTTCACATACACGGAAATCTCTGAATTTTTGTTATTCGAGAGTGAGAGCAACATTGCGTGTAATACAAAAATTTTTAAAGACTCAAATTATGTAACTCGGCCTCTACGGACCGCACTGAGGTTTGGTGTAAAACCCAATCTTATTTAGCCACATGTTCGGAAATCTTCGAGATGTTTGTTATTTGAGAGAGAATATCATTGAGTGCAATACAAAAATTCTTAGACATTTGAAATTACTTAACTCGACCCTTACGGGCCGCACAGAGATGATCAAAGTGGTTCTGCATTAGCATTTTATGCTAATCTTACTTAGACAAATGCTTGGAAATCTCTGAGATTTTTGTTATTTGAGAGAAGAAATCATTGAGTGTAATACAAAATTCTTAACCATTTAGTAACTTTTATCCCTTATTCCGAAGTAAGATTGGTTTCTTACTTCAAGTGCTAATTCAGAATCACTTTGATCACTTCTGTGCGATTGTTAGTGTGTTTTATTTTAAAGAATTCCATTTTATAACTTTCACTCAAAACTTTTCCGAAAATTAATCTTTTGCTTTTGTATAAAATACTTTTGCTATTTAATTTAGAGCTGGAATATTTGTGTTTCTTAGAAATTTTCAAATATTATTATGAAATTTCAACAATGTGAGCAGCAATAACTACAACAAAACAAAGCGTTTTTTTTAATTGTATGGATCTTTTCTGGGGCCGTAGCAGTCTCTACTCATTTCCGGTTCATTTTCCCGTCTTACTTTAAGCAATTACTGCCAAAGCCGTGCGGAAGACGTGCGGCTATAGGACTGATTTAAGTTACCATCTGCGCATCGCATAGCTCCATGCCAGCCTATAGTACTGGACATGGAAGATGGGTCGGCCCGTGAGTTTTGCATGCCGATAAGGGGTCTTAGTTGTGTTGCTTTTAATCGCAGATCGTAATGTGTTGATGAAAATTTCCTTTTGCATCCTGCCCGATCCAAACGCCAAAGCTTTAACCACTGTGCCATTTGGTCCATGGATCCAAAACAAAGCTGCGTCACTTTTTTTATAATTTTTATCGTTCTAAATAAATCGAATTTTTTAGTTGTTGCATTACATGGACCATGTAACTTCCATGACCCCTTTCGTTTTCTTACGTGGATCAAGCAACTTCCATGATCTATAATTCAGCGACCCACATGGTTCTGTGAAACCACAACCATGCCAAATGTCGCTTTCTTTTGCATGGTCCATGCAACATCCATGATCGATGAGTTAGCCAAAAAAATCCACCCACCTCCACAGCGACCCCAACCTCCATATCAATTTTGCTTTCCCCAGTTTCTTGACTCGCACATCTTGTGCTCATTCTCGATCGACTGGCTACATAATCATTCAACTAATACCGAAAGATAAGATGTCACAAGCGACGGATATACTTCGGTATCTCAACAACTAGCCACGATCGACACTAACAATTAAACTGGGGAAAGAAAAATCACTCGCGATCGGCAAACCTGCTCTCTTACACTCCGAAAATTACACTTTTAGATTCGGAGCATCGGTCAACTTAATGATCGATTAGGCACACAATTCGAAGATATTCACTGAGTTTGTGTCCCTCGTAAGCTCACATTGAATAAGAATTCCTGCGTAGCACTAACAAACAAATAATAACTACCGAAAAGATAAATGTCTTAAAGAACGGATATCTTTCGGTATCTATCTCAATAAATCAAACGATCGCGCAATCATACATCAGTCATGTATCAATCAGCTAATCCTACGTTACCAAAAGATAAGATATGGCATCAACAACGGATTGACGCTCATTCGGTATTACGACTATAGCTTTGATCGGCACTCCCTTCACTGTGTGGGGAGGTGATGTAGCGGTTAGAATATTGCACTTTGCAAACCAATCTAAATCATTCTACACTCTGTACGTGCAAACAGAGTAAATGAATCAACAGATGTACACATATACGGGAGACGGAAACACCACTACGAGTACTATAAAACGGAAACAAAAGCAACACGACGAATACGAATCAAAGCAGAACGAACAAATTTACTTGTTACTCTGGAGATATACTTGACGCGATTCAGACGTGATACAGAAAAAGTTGATTTAACTTTAACTTTTTGTTGTTGTTTAGTATTAAACTGACGTCTTAGAGACATTTTATGAAATAATTAACCAATTTTTGTTTTATTTTTGCTACCATTTTGACACTTTGAAAATGTCAACTGCGTGTTTTTTTTTTTAAATTAAAATTTTTATATTTTAAATCTTTATTATTTCAAAAAAACGAAAGAAATAAAAAAAGTCAAAGTTAAAGAAATATCAAAAACGTGAATTCATATACTGAGCTTATCTTGGGTATACTCGTAAGCGCGTTTTTGACATTTTAAAGCTTCTGAGTAACGTCGAGTATATCTGCAGCATTAAAAATAAATTTTTTGTCCAATCAGTTCGTCTCCAACCATCAATCAGTCAACAATTGAGACGCCGCATTGCATATTGTGGTAATTTTATTGAAAATTGTATTTAAAGTAGTTTGGTACTAAAAATATAACTTTAAACAAATCCTTATTTCTTAATGCAACAGCTCTCAGGGAATTTTGCTTCTCAAATTGGAGTGTCATTCCTGCCTCACAAGTAAATTGATACAACATTATCTATTCATTTTTATTTTGTTGATGCTACATCCCACAGAGGGATTTGACCGCCTCAATAATGAAGTGACACACTAATCCGATAATCACATGCATGATTAGGTATGTGATTATCGGATTAATGTGTCATTGGTCCATTGAATACTAGTCAGGTTCCCAGGGCTGCTGGAAGGTTTATGCTGGATGAGGCATTCTGGCATACCACAAAGGGGTGTGGGGTGATCTCGTTTCCTTAAATTTTTACAATTACTTTTATACTGTGTCCATGCGGTCACCCAAATTTATACTAACGACGCAGGTAACGGTTGCTTGACGTGAATGGTGTAGTCGCTGCCGCATACAAAATTATAGTAAAGGAGGCAGCGCTATAAAAAAGGTTTTATTTTGGTATAATATTAGACTTGTTTCAATCCCAGTACTAAAACATTCTCACTCCCAGATTTTTTGCCGAAGCAGTTGGGGCTTCACAGGTCTTTAAACAAAAATATGCTATAAAATACAAACCGTTCGGTTAGTTTTGGTCAATTGTCGTTTTCGCTGAATTGCCGTTTTCGAAGAATTATCGACGAGCGATCGTTTTTGGTGAATTCTTGATATTTGGATAAATAAGGTGACGTTTTCCATTGAAATGTATTTATGCAACCTGCATACGAAACTATTACGATGATACGTAATACCTGGGGTAACGCTGTATAATGCTTGAGTTAAATGAAAAATTGGAGTCGAGGGTCAAGAAGACAATTCTGACAATACTGTTCGGCGATTTAGTTTAATTCATTTATTATTTCGTTAGGTGTTTCGATAAATTTGTTGAAAACACACTTACATCAAGTCACGTCGATTTTCACGTCAAAAATGCAGATTTATACCACCTCAAAAATTTCATCTTTTAAATCGCGATTACGATACAAAGCATTCGAACCATACATAATATAGAGATAAAGCGCCACTCGGGTGTAATAAATTAATATCGTTCCGCATACTCTACGCGATACCGCACAACAATAAGTAACTACATACACGGTTCATTACTTTACGATATCCATCAAAAGTTAAAACCACTATAAATTTGACATGCAAGAAATTTATAATGCATGAATCTACAGTTTTATGTTTTACGAGCATGTTGGTTCTTTTTATTGTAGAAACTATTTCCTAATGCATAACCTACCTACTATCTCCCTTAGACTTAGTCGTTCGTCTCTTGTGTGTATTACCGCACATATGTATGCTGTATGTACCAAATGATGAGGATCATTAATATTTACTCTGCTAAGCCAACATGTTTTTTATATGACTTCATATATGATTGCGATATACGGTTGGTTTTGTATATTAACAACATGGGAGGTGGTGGTAAATAGATCTATTCAATCTTGTAAATGTTTATTATTGTGGCGTGTATAAACCATCAACATTTTGATTCATCCATTTGATACAATAAAGTCGACGTCGACGACGGTAAACAAGAAGAAAACTATCAGACTTGAGGTACATATAATATTGCATAAGTGTTTTTTTTTTATATTTAAATGAAAATGATTTTCCGGGATATTTCAATTATCTGTAATTCTATAAGCTTACAATTTTATGAGCTTTAAGAATTATTAGAAAGTTGCTTAATTACATAAATTTTTACCGCGCTATTAATTTCTTTATGTAAAGATAATTTTCTTACCGAATATTGGCTAATTACGTACGTAATATAATTAAGTCAATTTGCCATACACATTTTCTGGTCTACAAAGATACACATCCACTTCCACCTAGACTTGGTGTAATTATTTCATTAGTACGCACACAAATTAAATTATCAATTGTGGTGGCTTTCTTTGCTCCCATTTCAATAAAGCGGTAGAAAGTTGCTGTTTTATGTGATGATAATTAGTCGGTTGGTAATAGTGTTCTTGGTACCAACACCGGGCATTATCTTTAATAAAATATGTAAATTGGTGAAGCTGCGTGACTTACCTGAAAGTAGAAAGAAAACATTTTTCAGTTATTTTTGCTTTGTCAAACTGTTTTAATTATTTAATTTTACTATGTTAAGCGATTTTCAAATAATGCATATAGTTTGATCAATTGAGATTATAGATTTACAATTTTTAAAATGTATGCCAAACGAAAATAAAACCGCATAAAAATTTAAATTAACAATTTACAAATGTCTAAAATTAAACTTTTTAACTTTTTATTCGGTTTTATTTCAGATTGGTACGAACTGTGTGGGTATTCTGGATGGACCAAGTATGATCTAATAATATTAGTATCTTCTATAGCCAATAGCCTACAGTGTTTTCTGGAACGGAAGTATTGAAATTTTGATGAGTGCTTACACGACTGCGATAGATATTTAGATCGCAATATCCTTGATTGGGCGTAGACAACTCGATATCCGGCCTCAATTCGGGCTTTTATGTCTGTCTGCATTTCATTTGATGGTGTTATTACTGACCCGAGTATTTGAAGTCGACTACGCTATAAAAATTATGGTGGTCGATTCCGATACAAATATCAAAATATCACTGGGTGTTCATACGAGGTTTGTTTTATTGCTGTCCACTTTCAAACTAGGTCTTCTTACGTAGTGACATCTGGTATTAGATAGAGTGATGCACGCTTGCCTGTGCTGCTTAATACGGTGGCTCCGATTGTATTGAGGTTTTCGAATTCTGCCCAGGCGCTCAAGCGGATCTTTAGCAAAGTATTTTAAATAATGACCTCGCCTCTTCTTATATAACAGAACACTCCGAACACCTCGAGTCAGAATTTAAATGCCCCTGCGCATTTACAATCAAAATAAATGCTTCAACATGTATTTTCGGTGTGAAGTTTCTCGATATATTGAACCACATAGTTTCCGAGAATGGCATCGTCACGTCCAAAACTAGATGAAGTCATTTAAAACTTTCCAGAGTCAGAGACTGATTAATGAGCTAAATACACCAGTTCGCCGGTATAAACTGTTGTTATCTATTCAGCAGCATTTGTTTTTACTTAAGAAAATTAAAAACAGAAGAAACCTCTCTTAGACTGAATACTCTACTGAATCTTTGGATAAATCGTCAACATAACTTCCAATGGTCCCAATTTAGTTCTGCAGTTTCTTCGTTCAATTGGCTCTGAAACACGTCTGAACAAAAAATGAACAGTGATACAAGCATCTGAGCGAAATCTCTTAACGCCTGTCGAAAGTCCAAAGTACACCGCGACACAAAATCAAAACTTGGTAAATGCGAGCTACCAAGTGTTAGGATAAAACTAAAAATAAAAATACTTCCGAACACGAGAAGAACGATGATATTCATCGGACACCCTCTGCAGTACAACAACATAGTTATAGTTCCGCAAGCAACTTACAACTTCATTAACAGCTCGATGTAATATATCTATTGGATTTCAGAGCTTCCAACCATTTTATTTGTTATTCGAACTTCCGTTAAAAAAGACAATAACTGCACTCCAGTGGGTGAACAAAGTATTAATGTTCCCGAAAATTTTTTCATCGATGATCAAAGTTCGTACCCAAATACGGCCACTTTGCATACTTTTATGTGGTTATAGATTTTCAGTTCTCGAGTTAGCGAATTACACACATCGTTTCATGACATTCCCAAATTATGCAATGATAACTTTTTAAAATCATATAACAAAAATTTCCAAATTAGAATAAACACCGAAACGTCACGATCGTATTTTTCGTGACTTAAATGTCATACAACTAAGCTTGGTGTCAGTAAGTTCTGTCCTTTTAAAGAATGATAAAGTTTCTAACGAACCGCCTGATTTTGCAAGCTTGTTAAAAGTTTCACATATACGACACCAGCGTGGAACAGAGAATATAGTATCTATTTTTTGTACATATTCTTTTACGATTCCATGAACCTCAATGTTTTCACAAATACAAACTGTTTTGCTAACGTCATGAAACTCACTAAAGACTTCCACCCAAAGTACAGCTATCAAAGACAGAAATAGAGAACTGAGGACAAACGTGGTTGAAGTTCTCTCAGTATGGCAAACCTTCTTCCAAAATGTGCTAAATCGGACTGATGAAGTAAACACATTAGAGTAACTTACCGGACAAGTGCTGCAGTGGTTAAAGCTCAGACACTTGGACCGGGGGGTACTGGGTTCGAATTCCACCAGAGGCTGAATGCAAAGCGAATTTTCGTCGTCGTTTACAATCGGTGATGTTAATAAACACAACTAAGATTCGACGGAATCGGATTTTACGATACCAGGCTCCTGGGTGTACTGGGTCCTGGCTGTGGTATTTTAAAATGCTGGTTATACATTTTACCGACGAATAAACCTTGTAAGAAAGCTAATGCCTTTATAAGAAGCCTTGTTGTTCCAGAAGGTAGGTATTTAGAAGAGGGGGGGGGGAGGAATTTTTGATCCTGAGGTTAACTATACAATCGATAAAAAATCCAAAAACTATAATAAGTGGGAAGATCGAAGGTTTTGTTTTTTATTGACGGCAAGTTGCTAAAGTTTAAATATTCATTTATGATTCTGCACAGATTAATTTAAACAGCCAAACTTGCTTCTTATCACATGAAAGCATAAAAGCCCCCCCCCCCCCACCCCTCCATAAAAATATATTAAAAATTCGTTCGTGATAGGAAACCATAATCGAGATTCGAGCTACCCACACATCATCGTCCTTAAAATACCTACATAAATTCATATTTAGCCTACAGCACCGACTTACTATTTACTTAAATATAATGTTTTTGTGTATTTTTGTTAAATAACCTTCTAAGAAATATCTTCCACCGGTTTCTTGTTTCCTTATCTCCCGGAACTTCGGAAATTATTTATATAAAACAAAGTCTCTCGAAACGACAAACAAATTAAAATTTGAAAATTCAATCAACATGCAGTCAACCAAAAACCTAATTTTCGAAAAAACATACCTCGGGTGCAGAATTTTAAAATATTTTCCTCCCACCCATGCACACATTTATATCGATACGTAATGTTGTTGTTCGCGGTATACTTAACCTTATTTTATTTTGGGGTTATGTATTTCCAGGTTAAAGTACAAATAACAAATATTAACGGGGAAAAATCGCATCAATATGACAGTCACATGTCGGGAATATGTACATGTGACGTGTATACAAAGAATTTTCATTCAATAACAATAAAATCCAAAAATAAAATTTTCCACTCCCCCCATTTGTGTATTTATCTATGTATATGTACGAATTGGCAGATACACTCCACAAACATCCTTTTTCGTGTGGAAAATATTACGCCTGGAAATGGGGTGGTTTATATACGAAACAATATTGTCTCTCTAGTCTGAGCATCAGTGATTAAAAACAGTCTTTTCCTTACCTCTTTTCAAATCCTGTAATGTTAAGTAATTTAAGGTGCTTTAGATTTTGGATAAAATTAAGGATTGGTTCGACTGACTATAGTGTTTTTTGGGGTGGTTTTGTCAATAGTGTGTCTCGAAAATTTAGTTATAGTTTTTTTTCGTTCCAATTATGATAAGAATTTTCAAGTTTGAAATTTATTTATATCAAAAAAATTCTTTGTTTAATTTTTCAAGTGGAAAAAAATTTGAACAAGTGTCATTAGTGATGAGCCTCTTGAGATTATATCATCAATTTTTTTTATATTTTGTATAGAAAAAAATAGCGAACATTTTTTTGAATGAGGGCTATACACTAAAATATGACGTGTATGAAGAGGCGGTTGTTGAGATTTGAGTAATTTTATTTACAAAATTTGTTGGTTCTACGTAGTATGTTGCTTTATACTGAATCGCGTTGTTCCGCCAAAAAGTCCTCTTTTGTACGTTACAAAATTGAAATTTGGTATTTTGACATCGTTGCAACCGTTGTGGTGGACTTTCACACCACAAACAAGTTATTCACAACATTTTGATTTCAAAAGACCGCTTTACAAATAATTATTTTTCAAAAGGCCTCTGTATGAATTGTTTTAGAAAATAGCAGTTCCTCACAATACATTCTGAAGGATTGTGAGAAATCATAACTTGCGGTTTAAAATAAATCTTGAAAGTTTAATTTGACGTTAAGTCAAATTATAGACTATGTTTTCCTTGTTCTCGATTTGATATGGTGCAAATAGAAATCGAGTGTTGACCTAAACGAAATCGAAAATAGGTTTGCAAGTTCGAAGATGAGTACGGTAGCATTGAATCTACCATTTTAGATTCTACAAAGGACGCGCAAAATTTACCGACGATTCTCTTTAAAAATGCAGAAGAATACGTTGGTGATTATCTGAGTAGTGACATTTCGAGAAATTGAGGAATTAAAGGGGAGAGTCTCAAACCAATTTTATTACGAAAAGGAATTGACTATTTCTAAATATTAAAAAATCTGTTTCTATACCGATTGCAGGAATTCGTCAAGGTTTAACGATGATTCGACATAGAGTTAAGCTGTAAGTCGCTTCTTGCCCCATTTGCCAATCTTAAAATGTCCGAAAAACTTGAATTACCTGGTTTCATGAGCTGTTATTATTCGTTTCCGAAAATAAGTGATCGGATTTACTACGGACATTGCTAGGTTCGGGGTGGGTTTGATAAGGTTATAGGGTTGAAATTTTAATTTTCCCCATTTTTATAGATAAAATCGTTCGTCATTCGAGAATTTATCAGAGACACCAATCTGACTATGCTTATTCGATGGGGCAGAACCATAGTTAGATTTAGATTATATGGTTAGGGTGGGTCTAACAAAATTATAGGGGCGAAATTCTATCATCAAAATTAACCTATGGTTATGGGCCATCGAATTGGCATAGCCAGATTGGTGCGTATATCTAGCAATATCTCGAATAACGAACCATTTCATCGACAAAACATGGGAAAAATTAAAATGTCACCTCTATACCTTCATCAGACCCCCTCCAAATCTATAACCTAAATCTACCTATGGCAAAGGGCCATCGAATTGACATAGCCAGATTGGTGTCTATCTCGCAAAATCTCGAATGATGAACGATTTTATGGACAAACCATGGGTAAAATCAAAATGTCACGCCTATAACCTGATCACGCCCACTCCAAACCTATAATCTAAATCTACCTATGGCTATGGGTCATTGAATTGACGTAGCCAGAGTGTAGCCTATTTGGCCACCAGATCGGTGTCTAAAACATGAGTAAAATCAAAATGCCACCTTTATAACCTCATTAGATTCATCCCAAACCTATAATCTAAATCTATCAATGGCCATAGGCCATCGAATTGACATAGCCAGATTGCTGTCTATCTGGAAAATCTCGAATGACGAACCATTTTATCTACAAAACAGGGGTAAAATCAAAATTCCATCCCTATAACCTCATCAGACCCATTCCAAACCTATAATCTAAATCTACCTATGGCCATGGACCATCGAATTGGCGCCTATCTGGCAAAATCTCGAATGACGAGACTTTATCGACAAAATATGTCGAAAATCAGAATGTCACCTCTATACTCTCATAAAACCGACTCCAAACCTATAATCTAAATCTGCCTATGGGGAAGGACCATCGAATTAACATATCATTTTGTGTCTATCCGGCCACCAGATTGGTGTCTAAAACATGGGTAAAATCAAAATATCACCTTTATAACCTTATCAGACCCATCCCAAACCTATAATCTAAATCTACCTATGACCATAGGACATCGAATTGGTATAGCCAGATTGGTGTCTATCTGACAAAATCTCGAATGACGAACCATTTTATCTACAAAACACATCTACATTTTATCTACATCTCCTATAACCTCATCAGACCAACCCCAAACCTATAATCAAAATCTAGCTAGGATACTGGCCCATCGAATTAGCGTAGGCATATTGATGTTTAAATCAAAATTTCACCCCTACAACCTCATCAGTGAGTTAGAAATCATGGGAAGAAAAAAGTACACTTTCACCAAGACAATAGACCGTGCCACAAGTCGTTGGCTAGTAGTTCTCAAAAAATGGTCCATGAAAAGAGATTTTATCGAAACAAACGAATATTTTGAGACCAAAGATAAACTCGAATTATGCAAATAAATTGTTTTTAGTAGTTAGTTTCGTGACTTATTGCATGGATGGTACCAACAGGATGGTTCAAAATTTTGAATTTAACGTCAAGTCCGTCTTAGACCATGGAATCGATCAGAAATCAGAACAACTTAGGAAACAGGCTGCTAAACTTCTATTATTCTTCTATAGGCTAAAAATATTATGGTTGCTACGACATTTTATGGTGCCAAAGCCCGGGACGTATCATAATTCTGTTCCAGCTTTAAATATATTTGCTAGTAACTCCACACAGTTTACGTATATTGAAGTTTCAATATATTTACATAGTTTTTAGTATGGTAGTCACATTGAAATTTTGATGACTCTGCTCTCTTGAACACAGGTGTCCGTATTTTTTCGCTACTAAAACAGCTAAAGCTAATTTCAATTATTTGGTTTTCCAAGTATATTGACATATTTTATATGGGTATAACTACGACATCCCGGGTTTCCAAATCCCGGTTTCAAAATCCCAGTTTTCAAAATCCCGGTTTTCAAAATCCCGGTTTTCTTTTCTTTTAGCACTGAAGTTTTGATTTTGAAAAAAATATTTTTTATAGATTCGGGCCGGCCGGACTAATAATAAGATATCTTGCCCATAACTGTACTAGAAAAAACCAAGACTGCGAAGTCAGAGGCGGGAGTCGGTTTCGTCGAGTCAGTGCTATTTTATCGGAGTCGGAAAAAACTGAACTCCCATTTTTTTTGTCAAATTACAACAACACAATGTATGGCAATTGACATCCGCTCTAGAATTATTCGAATTCCTAGTTTTTGATGGTTTTCGAAAATTGAAATTGCAATTCCAATTTAATTCTAATTAGGAATTAAAAACCGATGAGTACCGGGAGTTTAGGATCGGATTATATAAGTCGGGTCGCGGCGCTCCCGTTGCATCGATCCCTAGTAAGAAAAAAAAAAATTCAGTTAAGAGGAATTTAAAAATCAATACGAGCGCGAGTAAAGGATCGGGTAGTATCAGCCGGGTCGCTGCGCTCCCGGCGCTTTTCTCCCATCGCTTTTCTCTCGTCGGTTTGCTCCCGCCGCTTTGCTCCCTAGTTAGACTAGCAGAAAATGGGTACGAAGGGCCGAATTTCAAAGGGCCGAATGTGTCCAAGAGGCAAATTTGAGGGCCGAATATGTCGAAGAGCTGAAAGTGTTAAAGGGGAGTCTGGGTCATTTCACCGTTTCCGAAAACATCGAAACAAAATTATCGAAAAATTATTAATCTAAAATAAAAATGTCGAAAATAATTTAGTCGAAAGAAAAACATCGACTTTCTTTTAATCGAATTTATGGTTGAATTTCGACTTTAATATTTTAAAATATTATATTATATTTAGAGCAATATTTTGTTAATGCAACATTTTGAAATGCAATAATTGTAGAGGCTGACGGCTTCGATAACTCTTCGAGGGGCTTTATATTTGAACTTCGGGGGACGTATGAGCCGGGATCAGCAAACACGTCACACTGCGTGCCGCACGTCGGAGCGGAGTCTATTAATGACACATACTAAAAAGAAAAATAGTTTCACCATTTTGTTATGCAAGATTTTGCAATTGCAAGACTTTGTACTTGCAACATTTTGTAGTTCCAAGATTAATAACAAAGCAATATTTTGTTATTGCAACATTTTGAAATGCAATACAGGTAACCCTCATACAACACGGTATCTTGCAACACGGTTTCACTGTAACACGATATAAAAATCCCGGAAAACCTCCTACGACACGGTTTTACTGCTGTGTATACCTATAATATGTACCTACATACAAATTGACAAAATTCAATTGAGAAAATACCCATAAAATGGGTATTCCTCTAACCCAAATTTCATTATGTATTTCAGGCATCTCAAATTATATTTTCTATTTTATTTTGTTGCACTACCAATCGTAATAAAATAAATCTGTGAAAAAATAAAATGGGTGTAAAAGCGTATAAAATCGTTAATGGTGTAGTTCATTTCGTTGCTATAAAATATAATTGTGGGAATACCCAAATTTCCAGGCCAGGTCATCCATAAGACTTGAGCCATCCTAATGTTCAAATAGTGTTTCTACCTCCTAACACTACTTCATTGCTTCAGCCATTGGATCAATGTATTATTTATACCTTTAAAACTTATTACATCAGAAGATCATTGCAATGGATTATCGACACAACTGATTCAAAATCAATTGATGTAACTGAAGCTTGGAAGCAATTTTCAATTAAGCATGCTATCGAATTAAGCATGCTATCATATCCTTATCGCTAAAAGATCTGAAAATTACAACATTAAATGCATGTTGGAAAAAGATATGGCCTGCATCAGTTAAAATAGAAAACGTGCTGAATCATGCAGAAAATGAAATTGGTTGCATATTAGAATTTGCTAGATCGATCGGAGCAGGTTTTGTGGATATGGCTAATAAGGACCTTTAGGATTTATTAGTGAACGATAACTTAGTGAAGCAGATTTAGTAGAAATGGCATTACAAACCCAAGCAAATCAAACCGATTCTAGCTCTGACGAAGATAGTGGTGTTAATAATTTTACACTAAAAAAATTACAAGAAGTTTTAAGCTTAGCCGAAAAGTTGGAATCGTTTTTTTGTGAATACAGACCCTTCCACTGAAAGGGAAGACGAAAATTCAAAAGGGAACTACAAAAATGCGTATCACCATATCATCAAATTTACAACGGCCTTCTAAGGGCACAGAAACAAAGCAAGATTACAGATTTTTTAAGAAGGTGTGCAAAATCTAAATGATGCAGAAAAAATGTGTGAAGATGATATCGTCCAACCAAATAAACGTTCCCGTTTAATCCTATTGAGCAATGAAGATGAAGAAAATTATTAAATAAAAAAATTATTAATTAATTGAAATGAAATTAATAATCTGTATATACGAGTACGTATTTATGTAAAAAGGTTTTATTTTTTTGCAAAAAATAAAGTTGCTTATATGAAATTATATAAAACCTAACCCCCTCCTTTTGTACTAGCTTCTAGTCTCTTATGGCACGGTTTCACATAACACGTTATATTATAGGAACCTATCTACCGAGTTATAGGAGGGATACCTGTATTTTATATCGAGCCCTGAAAAACTATTTCACTAAATTTCAACTAATTCGGTTAAAAAATGGCCTAGTTCCATAGCGATGGCCATATTTAAGAACTTTATCAAAAAATCATTTTAGAAATCCATTTCCACCGAACGTGTAGAATTTCAACAAAATCGGTTTAGAAATGGGCTAGTTCCATCTTTTTTGACCCCGTTATCGAAAAATCATTCTAGAATCCCACTTCTATCGCACGTATCGAATTTCAACCAAATCTGTTAAGAAATGGCCAAATTACTTCCCTATTAGCAATTTTCTAGAACTTTATCGCAAACTCATTTTTGAATTTTCTCAAAAAATCATCTAAGATACCCAATTCCCCACATGTCAAATTTTATAAATTGAAACCGGGATTTCCTAAAAATCGGGATTTTTTGTATACAAAACCGGGATTACGTTACACACCCATTTTATATACATCTATGTACCTAAAATGGATCTATTTAACAATTACGTTCTCAGTAATTTGATGATTGCCATTATTTACATTGTCTACACGATTTTTTAAACTATCTACATACATTGTCTATAGTGTAGAATATTAATAAACTTCCCTTTGTAGACAATACATCACTACACTGCTGAGAAGTTCTGCAAGAAGGTAGTAGCTGAAGTAGGCAGACACAATTTTTATTCGCTACAATCATTTGGCATATCGTTCGTAAATCAGGTCAACGTGTAACGACCATGTAAATCGAGAGATGTGTCTAAATTCGTTTGACAAGTGATCAAATTAGCAACAATTTAAAATATGTAGAATGTAGAGATTGTTCCATTGGTCTAGTCTCAGCTTCATGAAAACTTGAGTTCCTAAATAGACGCAGAAGATTCTTTAAATTGCAGGAGGTTCTCCAGATATAGGTTTAACGGTATGAGAGCACTTTTCTTACATGATTGAGATCGAGAGTACTCTAAAATTACAAAAGCTTAATGATTCGGTATACTTCTTCGGTATAACACTAATCCGTATAAATTACGCTTATTGTAAAAAAGCTCAACCTTTTGTGTTTGCCTTAGGTCGTTCAAACTTTATTCTTATTCTTACATAATTTTATATCCATCTTCGTAAAATGTATAATAATAGTCGTAAATACAATTATTTTACAACCATCACTAGCAAAAAAATTTAAGCTAAAAGCTTTCTATATAGAAAGAACACAAAAGTTAATATCGCATTTCTCTCTGCTCAGGTAAGCTTTCTGGATAATGGACATTCATTTAAAACAAATTTTGTTTTCTGGTCTGGAAAGCACACAATAGAATAATAAAAAGTTTGTTTAATGGCACAAAAAATATTAATGTAGAAAAAAAGCTAAGTGTATCCGTCTTAAAGATGGTTTTTTGAGATTTTCCTTTATACGTAAAATACTGTCGGCGATAGGAAATAGGAAATGTGGTTTATTAAAAAAAAATTTAATTAAAAGCTTTTGTTACCCAACAACGGATTCAAATGCGGAACTTGTAATTAAAAGGATCCGATTGGCATTTTAAACAGGAATTTTGACCATACAATCAAATCCTTTGTGCTTGTGATGATGGTAGTTCTAGGCAATCAATTCAACGATAACTTTATTTTGATGACAAAGCTTATTTGTGTATGTGCTTTTATTGATATCTTCGTTAATATATTAAATCCAATGGATATATAAAGACGAAATAAATTTTTTATTTTTTGATTTTGGGTCAACCAATGTTTTTGTGTGTGTAGCGGCAGTTAGACCCAAAAATTGATTATTATTGGCAAAAAGCACGTCGCCTATCGTTCATTCGCCTCGAGATTTTTACGAAATCAAATTTAGTTTTGTGTGCTGTGAATTTATTATGACGAGAATGATGTACGAATTTTAGTTTGATTACGATTTCATATGTTTACTTTCCAGATCAATTTATAATGGGTTTCAATCAAATTTTCCTTTCCATTATGTAGGGCAATTTATCGAAAATAAGGAATATTTAGGTAAATTATTAGGGGTTAGAAGGTAAAAGTATGAGTTTGAACAGACATATCTATGTGATTCACAAATGCTGCATGGTGATCGACTCAAGGCTTGACCGAAACAAACCAGGTTATTTTGATAATCTTTTAAACAAACTTTACATTTTTCTAAGCACGTCGCATACCAAATTTCTGAATTTGGACTCTCAGCTGGAAGTGTCCAGGAGGGCTGGTCAGTCTGAAGAAATTAACATGTCATGTTGATCATCTCACAAGGTCCAGAGATCTCCGTATACGTGTATCGGACACCCATTTATGACATAAGTCACTTACTAGGTGCGAGCATTTCCAGTATCCGACCGAAAGAGGAGCTTTCAATTATTATCCAGCTTCCAATCAACAGTTTTGATATTATTGCTCCGTGGATTATTCTCAAATGTAAGTATAAGATTCCTATTAAGTCATCGGTTAAAGATAACTCGTCCATATAAACACAAGACAATTCGTCCGCGAGCCTTTTTGTCATTGAATTTCAAAATTGTAACGTTGGGGCTAATTCTTCAACGAGCTAAACATCCCGTCAGATTTGTGGTATAGACAAAATAACCAGGTTAACGGTAATCCTTCCTCATAAGAATTGAACTTATTGACTGCCATTAATGCCGCCAAACACTCCGACTACGACACACTGTAGTTCCTTTGAGCTGCCAGGAGTTTGTATATAAATATTATGTCTGTCTGTCTTTCTATCCGGAATCTTTTTAATGTAAAAGCCGTTTTCTATCTCGATCTTGTAATCAAAGGCATCTGCGAAAAACATTATTGAGATTCAAACTCGAGATGTCCATTGTCTGTCTAATCCACGCTGCTCATAAATCATTGATCGCCCACAACGGATAAGCATTATTTTCTGCAACTGCTTCCAATCGACAGCGAACTGCTTCCATTCGAGCGTCTTTCGAAAATTTGGTGACATTCGACTATACTTCGGAGCTTTTGACACTGATCGATGGTAAAAGTATGTAAAGGGTGTTTTTTAGAGATTCACAATTTTAAACTAAAATCGAACAAAGAAAAATATTTTCATTATTGGATAGATAATTTTGGAGCCCGGAGGTCCAATTTTCGATCACTCGGTTTATCGGCGTTGAAAAGTGACTTAACATATCTCCAAAGTATCTAACGGAATTAGAGCACACGATCTCGGTGGCCAATTAACAGGACCATTACGTGAAATTAGTCTTTCATCAAATGTTTCTTTGAGTAAATTAATTGTATCTCGTGTTGTGTCGCATGTGGCGCCATCATGTTGGAACGACATATCAGCAAGATTTATGCCAGCCAATTGGGGTACAAAAAAATTAGAAAACATGTCTCTATACCGTTCAGCGTTGACTGTAACATTCCGCCCATCATCGTTTTTGAAGACATATGGACCAATGATTCCGCCGGCCCATAAAGCGCACCGAACAGTGATTTTCTCTGGATGTAATGGTGTTTCGGCAAAGGCTTGTAGATTATCTTCACTCCAAATCCGTCAATACGGTTTATTAACGTTTATTAACCAAAAGTGAGCTTCATCCCTAAACAAAATTTTGGTTGGAAAATCAACACCAATATCAATTTGTGCTTCAGCCCATTGGCCGGCTTTAGGATGGACAGATCCCCAGTTGCTGAGAATGACGTCGAATGTACGCAGCGTCCATCACTTGTACGGTACGCATTGTTTGATATCTTACTGGATGCAGTTTATCATTTAGAGTATACGGGGTGCGAAAACGATCCATAGTTAACCGAATTACTCGCTCTGATGATCGATTATGACAAACGTAAAATGGACGTAATGCATGATGAGTTTGGAGAACATAACCATTATTTTGATAAAAAATTTCAAGAATTTGGAAGCGTTGCTTTGGCGCGAGTCTATTTATTATAAAATGGCAAATCAAACTAATGACAAAGCAAATGTCAGCTGTCAAATCGGTTGTCAACCAAAACAGTGTTGCCAACTTAAAGACGTGAACCTCTAAAAAACACCCGCTACATTGTTTTAAGTAAATATCTTGGATTAGATCGACTGATTAATTCGCTACCACCGGAGGCGCTAAATCAAACTTTTATCAAAAATTATAAAAATGTTTAGTTAGATTAAATAGAAACGATTCAGCAATTTTAGCATTCGTTTGCATTTTTGCTTTCAAGTATTAGGTGGCTCGCACTTTACGGTATGACTTCTAGAGGCATTGTGAGCTATACTTATTTTCGTGGGCATGATGGGAAATTGGCTTTTACTTAAAGGACATTTCCAACAAAAACCAGGTGGACGAGTTTAAGTCACAGCTCGATCGGAATATATAAAATTTATGAGAACCAAAGATTCTCTCAATATGCATAACAATCGATCAATCGTGGGACGCAGAAAGGGTAGGTTTTAATCCCCAACTGGAACAGGCGAAGTGTGATTTGTTTGAACTTGAGATTATGTCAGATGGAATCTATGGTGGAAAAAATTTCCGGAACCGCCTGGTTCCAACTACAACTCGGATTTTGCAATAATTAGCCAGCAGTGTTTTTGCCCTCGACAATCTAGCAATAACGAATTATCGTTTAATAACTGCGATTATTAACTACGGAAGAATTATTCACAGTAATGTGCAGGAAAGACAGGAGTAATGTGCTTGGTATGGTTGGAGGCTAATTATCTTGTTAAAATTCAGGATCCTGATTGAATTTCCCATTTCGGAAGACTCATTACCAACATGTTAGACTCGGTGGACCATACGAAAATTCTCCGCCCAAAAACTAGCCTACTTTGGATCACTCAGATGTGTTTGTAGAAGTCACGCATCATCGCATATAGAAAACTATAGTAGCTTTACATGATTCGGAAGAAGCTACGCGGATTAAGTGTTCGTAGACAAAGGCAGGTTTGTTTGTTTAGGAATGAATAAAATGTCTCCTGTTTGTTGCTGTTTGCCTCGTACCGAGGTCTTAGGTCTTTGGAAATGTACATCCTGACAAATTTAAAAGTTGTGGCGGGATTCGTGATTGTAGTTCTAATGGAGGGATTTTGATTGGCAGGGGATTCAAGAGTAGAATTTGTTTTATTTAGTCCATTGATCGAGGACATTGGTATAGTGCAGGTATTGTTGATTTCGTGATAGGAAAATTGAGTTATAAAAAATGAACAGGTTGAATGTCTAAAAGGCAGAATTGGAAGTGGCAAGCTTGTTCCGATTTATTTTCGGAAATTGTAACAAAATTTTTAAATTAATTTTAAAAATAGTTAGTAGAGTTTGAACAGCCTGGTTGTAGGTGTGTAGATTAAAACCTTTATACCTTTGGAAAGAATCGATACACACCTCAACTACGTGGTTTAATATTTTTAACGTTCGGAAAATAGTAGTTCAATTCACTAAAAATAGCCGTCAACACTTTAGACGTTTCGTCGTTTAGTACAATAGCTCGAATTAAATAAGGAAGAACCACTAATAATTGTAGGCGTGTCAAAAATAAGTTGGTCTTTAGAAAATATCGAGCTAGTAGCAATAGTGTGCAAGGTGCTTTCCAAATATTTTAATACGACGATCCGCACAATTAGGATGACTTCGAACCGATGAAACTGCAATCATAGAATGATATTTTCGCTGCATTAGAGTTATGGTGTGGACGTTCCTCACAATGAAACAGCGTAATGTCTTCTTTTTTTTTGCTCGTCCTCGTAGTCCTTTGATGATTTATTCTAAAGTTCCTAACATTTCTCTAATTGGTTGTCAAATTTAGTCTCTTTTCTAATTTAATAATTTTTTTGTTTCATCGGAGAGCATTGACCCTTCTGTAAGTTGAATCGTATAAAATTTTCAAAATGGATCCACAAGTGGATTTTTAGCTAGAGAAATTAAACTCAAGATTGCAAAACAGATTTTTTGAGAAAAGACTGATCATCGCTTATGCCAAAATATGAGTCTTGCTTTAACTCTGCCGTATCATATGAGAGTAGGAACCATAGATGAAAAACGAAATCTTTCTTAACGATACGAACGAATGTGGGTTCAGACCGACATATCGATTTTATGAGCGAATCACCATCAAAATGTAGATTAAACCGTGCTCTCGAATATTTGAAAGCTCGAATATCGTAAATGCTTTTATCGCTTCCAGAAAAGTGAGTGGGCTTCTTGATAGCGGGCATCAGTCAGTGTGTTGGGTAAAGATTCACTAGCTTTTCTCGAATAATGCAATTTTAAATACCATAAGCTAACCTCTTGGGCTGATTAGGCGGCGCCCCGCGTAATAAAATTTAAAGTTTTGTATGGCTACCAGTCACTCTACAATAATTTCTACATTTTTTTAGGGCTTTGTTGAACGTTAATAAGCATGATATGAATAAATTCGACCAAATTGAAATAGACAGGATCATAACCTTATTTCTTTAATTCGAAAAGAATGGTCTTGGTAAGACTACGCTTTATAAATATGAAATGGACATAAACAATGGGTGTACGCCGATCAAATAGGGACATTACTCCGTGTCATCCGCTATTAAGTGTTTATTATGCGCTGAAATTGATCGGACGGCCAGATTTATAGGGTGCAAAAGAGAACAAACTCCAATTTAGAACATCTTATGTAACTGCAGCATTTGGATCAACGGTGAAGTATCTTTACCATTAGTTAGTCGAAGAGCATCAAGTCGGCAGTTACCATTCTTAACCAAAGATTTTATTGAGCCATTTGATAGACATTTGATAGATTGTTTATTTCCGTCACAAATTGTAATCTAAAAAGATCTTTGAGTAGATCTTAATCTTCTTCCAGTCGATCTGAAGGTTAATTTTTACAAGGTTTTTTTATTTCCCAGCACTTTTCCTTAACTTTTTCAAAGCTGAGCAGCGCAAAAAGAAACTTTGCAATTATATACGTTATCGTAATAAGCACTGGAAATTGATATGCTACAAAACTTACAGATTCTTTTATCCTTATCTTATTTATTCTCACATCTATCGTTTCTATATATCTTACACCATCACTAACAATTATACAACTCTTAGATTTTAATAAACTTTTTATTTTATTATCAATTCAAAAATGATAAAATTGACATTACAACGAGGCCCCCTACCCCACTCATTCATAATTAAAATAAATATAACACAAAACGACAAAATAGTGTCATGATTGTATCAATCTTCATTTAAATAAATTAAAAAACCATTTTGAGATTATCATCCTCGCACTTTGACATTTCCCACAACAAATACAAAACGAAAGTGTAATACAAACATCCGATTTTGTTGTTGTTCCATCCTTTTACCCCATTTCCATTTTCTTTATTGCGTATCTCCATATCTCAGTACAAATTAATGAAGCTTAAAGCGTCTACTGTTTAAATAGGTTTGGTTTTCATACGTCACATACCGATATCAGCTTTAACATTAAACCCTTGTCTCTTTCTCATTCCATTTTATTAGTACAATGGGACGACGGCCTTTAACATGATGATACGCAACTAACCAACCAACAAAAACAACACAAGGCAAACACAAATCTGGATTATTAAATAAATAAAAGGATAATATTTTCTTATTAATTCATTTGGATACATTTTATATGTACTATGGCAGCAGCACAGTGTACTAAAATAATAAAAAGAAAAGAAAAGCGGGAAAATATAATAATACTATTGATTTTTCTTAAGATTAACACTTTGTGAAAGTTTACATAGCGATTATGTGTTTGGGTAGCGCATTAAAATATTTGATTATTACAATCGTGAATAAAAAATTTAATTATAAAGCGAAGAGAAAAACTGGAAAAATTTTTATGATAATTTTTAATTAAAAAATATATTATTAATATTTGAGCTTTTATTGTGCTGTGGAAATGAAATTTTTGGGGTTCGAAAAGAGTAAACGTTATATATATTTTCAAAATAACCAACGAAACCAAGATAATGCTATAGTACTTATGTTTTAGTACATGTACTAAATTTTTTGGATACTAAATGCGAAAAGTTATCCCTATATAAGCTTAAAAAAGATATAATACTATAAAGTTTAACCATTTACGCAACTGAATAAAACATTGTGTAGATCAAAAGTGTTATTATTAAATTGATATTAACTAGAAATTGAATTAGATTATATTTAACTCACAATTATCAATATTGAAATTTTTATTTTGCACTTGGTACATAAAGAGCAACATGATGTTAAAATATCAATAATTTAGTACAAGTTCTAAAATTGATTTTAAAGTAATTATAATTTTAAAAATCATCTGTCTGAAATTTTGTACTAAACGTAATAAATACTTTTTATTTATAAAACATTTGTAACAAATTACAATAAATTTGTTACACATAACGGTGTTGCAGTTTTTATTGAATTTTTGAAAATATTTTTGGAAACAAAACCATTTTTCTCAAAATATTGTTATACGATTGCAACTTCCGTGTAGTACGTGTACTAAAATAAAATTAAAGATGAAAAGGAGTGGTTTGATTTTCTTTACCATGCTGTATCGATTTAGATTTTTTTTGTTCTATGCTGGCAACAGAATCTAGTACTAAAATAATCAAAAAAATTTCACACTATCAACAAATAATGATTATCCGTTGATTTTTTAAAATCGAATGGTATATTAAAATCCGCATGTTAATACAACAATCGTAAATATACTTGATTTAGTACAAGTACTTAAAATTATGTAAAGGAAGAAATAGTTTGGAAATCACCTTTAAATTTCTGCAATCCAATTATTAAAGGAGCACTAGAGTTGTACGTTAAATCAAATTGATTTTGATCAATTTTTAATGTGCTACACAAAAAAACTTAATACCAAAATAGTTCCAAAAATTTATTTAAAATCAAAAGTGTATAGGTCGACCTACATCCCTTTAAATTTTAAACAATATCAACCCTCAGATTCAACGATTTCTATCTAGACTACTTTTATACTATTACAACTTACGTTTAGTACATGTACTAAAATTTAATTTAAGGTAAACAAGAGAGCTTTGAAGTGCATATATAAAATATTTTAACTGTACCAATCATATAAGATGGGATCAATGCAATTCAATATAACTTAACTCATTACAAGTCACATGTCAGTATAACATTCATAAATATTTTATAAAATATATTTAATAAAACGTACTTTAAGGAAATTAAAGTTTTGGAGAGTTTTTTTGTGAAATTCATAAGATTTATTTCTAAAATATTATAACCATGTCAAAATTATCGATTCAAATCTAGACTTGATAAATATTCAATGTACAGTAAAGAAAAGCACAAAATTATAAAATACTGTTGATTTGCGTCAGATTAATAGTAAAAATTCTATTTTTATTAAGTTGGGAACGAGACATTTTCGAAACAAATATCAAAAATGAGAAGTATATTTAAGCCTATAATTTAAAGTATTTAATAAAACTTAGCGTTAAATGTTTTAAAATAATTGGAAAACTAGTACTAAAATATATTTAAAGTCACAGATGTAAGGTTTGGCATACATCTCTCGTATGTAACCTGAATAAGCAACGATTTAGTATTCAAAGTATAAGATCACAGTTAGTATAAGATCACAACTAATGTTTAGAATATCTACTAAAATTTGATTTAAGCCGAAAAACGTGGAGTGTACATCTTTCTCAATTTCCGGCTATACCAAGCTTACCGTGCAACGATTTATTACTGAAATGTAATAATACTATTAGAACTTAAATTTTTAGTACATGTACTAACATTTAAATGGCGACGGGACGAAGTGTTTTGGTTGATATATCTGAAACATTTTAACTGTACCAACATCAAATAACCTTCTTATGCTCAATACGCTCTTTCAATAAATATCATACTCTTTTAAATCATATTAAGTGCCTTATTAATAAGCACGACATCCGTATTTACGATTTAGTACAACTACTAAAATATTTTTGATGTACATATTTTGTGAATTGTATAGCAATCGCTGGTATACATTTATCTACTTCATCAACAACTCTCGATTTAATACTAACATATAATTGTACAACAAAATTACAATTACTTAAGTTGAGCTTTACTCCTCGTTACGAAGTGTAGTCCATTGAATGAAACGTTAGTTTTCTTAAGTGGTTAACAAGATTAAATACAAGTTGTACTACTAGACATAAAAACTTTGAAAGAAAATTTGATAATTAAACATTTGTAAGACATACTAAAAACAGAAGAGTAACAGACATATTTAAAATAAATCCGTCCAAACTTTCAACTGTATCAATACAGACATTCGAAGATTTACTACTACACGTGATTACAAATTTTTAGTACATGTACTAAAATTGAATAAAAACCAAAAAAATGCTTTGAACCGGGTTTCTCAGATATTTTACTACTGATTAATCACAATGTATGTATTTCATTTCTGGCACTCGTACCAACTTTTTGTACTATTTGTGACGGAACGCATTATTTAAGATTTTATGTTATAGAGACGGAATCGAGAATTTGTACTAAAATAATTTTTACTTGAATTCTCAACCTTAACATTCAATCACTTATTACTAAAATAGTATAATACGGTTACTATTATCGTTTAGTAAATGTACTAAAAATAAAATAACACCGGTGAAAGTGGTTTGACCTGTATTCATCCATCTTAAACCAATATGATATGATGAAGCTGCTAATTACCTCAAACTTCCATCAATTTGATTCGAATAAAATCAAATTATTTTAAAAATATCGTACCTTGTAACTAATTTTTTTGTTTTATGACTGAATGATTGATTACAGCAAAGAAATATTACGGTATTGTTGTTGTTATCAGTTAAACCGAAGAATAATAATTATTTTCCATCAAACAAGAAAATGGAAATTAAGTTTACCTTCACACCAATCCTAAATAAAAAAAATATTTTATCAGTAAATTTGGGGAGCCGAATAACGTAAAAAAAAAATAATCGACGGGCATTTTTCCTTAAACGGGGGAACTATAAATTAGCATGAATTATTACCAAAGAAATTTCAAATCTGTGTATTTCGTTCTCTCCGCAATGTATAATAATTGTAAGTTAATAGGTCAACGTGGGAGTTGTAACGTTCGCATTTTATACATCAGCACGGTCCTCCTTTATAGACCAGTGACAAAATGTTTATTTATGTGCCAAATAACAACACACGTGTAAGTATATTTTCTTAAGGCGGCATACAATTTCATGGCAATAAAGTAACTGTGTCACGTTTTCGGGCGAAGAAAGTAATTAAATTCGTTTCCCCGTATTTTTGTTTATTTTAAGTCCTTTCTTCCTATTTACGTACGTAACATATAGCACAGAGCCTATAGCACATATAGAGGAAAATTTTAATATCCTTCTTAATTAGATTCAGAGTGGAAAAGTTTTCTACGGAAATTATGTTTTTCATTTGCTCGCTCGTTCATTCGTTCGCTCTTTGTATATTTATAGCATTAATATTAATTTTCTGCTTAGCTGTTGATGTGGAAAAGTTATGTAATTTTCTTTGTGGAATGTGTATTGTGTAATGAGAGAGATTTATGTGCGAGATAAGAAGAAAAAGTTTTGTTTGGAATTTGATAAGAGGTTTATGAATGTTTGTTGTTTGTACATACAAGTAGTAATATCAGGTGTATCCAAATTGTGCTGAATTTTTATTTCTGGTGCCAATCAAAATTAATCAGTGCTATATACTGCCAGGATCTACGCCTCGCTCTAAATCACCTGTACTAATTCTAATTATTTCATTCATATTTCAACGAAAAATATCGTAGTTCATACACACAATTACCGAATCTAATTAAAATCTCACAACAATGATATTTTACAGTACATACAGTTGTTTGGTTAGTGTTCCCCCTAGAGACTGATACATCGTATAAATAAGAAGGCACATAAATCACATCACCAGACAAAAACTTCAAACATAAAATTATCTCGTCGAATTGTTTCGCCCTACATACATAAAAAGAGCATGCGATGATATTCGTATCAAAATTCGTACCGATTGCGCGCCAAAATAATTAATTTGATTTTTCTACTCTATCTAGATTAGAACATTCATAGTTATATATATAGGTTTTGTTCTAATGCTGTTCTACCCTGAAATACTAATAACAACATTTTTTAATTAAGTGCCGAACATAACAAAACCTAATCAAAACAATAAACATTTGTGTGTGTACACATAGACACAATATCATAAATAATTAACATTTCACTTGTGTTGTGCTCATCACAACATCATCCCCCTCAAAAATAAATAATTTTCATTCGCAAGTGCGCCCCTCAATCGAATCGAGACAACAAAACAAAAATTATTTAAAACTCCCTCAAGTGTTTTATGTATCTATAGAATGACATAAACATGCAGTTGATGCATAATAAAAGCATGCATAAGGGATGAAACTGCCTGTATTACGTAAAATTTTGAAGGGTATTGGGGTACGACCCTGAATTTTTTATTATTACTGTTTATATTTTAAGAACCACCTGAGTGAAAAATATTTGGGAATATACAATGTGTACACTATAGATTGTGAGGAGGGGTACGTGTACGAAATTGAACGTAAAAAACATCAAAGACATTGTGTATTACTCATTGTTGCACTTCACATATGATAAATGCGATGGAAAATACGACAACAGTAAATGGATAGACTTAGTCAAAAAGAACATGATGGTGGTAAATAACGAATTTTAACATTGTTTTTATAAAAAGACTGAATAATTAACACAGTACTAAAAATATTCCTGATATCGTAATTTTTATTTATTTTAGTACAACAACTGACGCTACTCAGGACTCGATTTATATAACATTTTGGTAGATACTAGGTAAATAAGAGACATCGAGAAATATTTTGTGTAAGCTAACATTTAGTACTAAACTATTCAAATTCTTTGCAATACTAAGAAACTAAGACAAACGGTTAAAATATCAGTTTCCTATTGGCCAAATTAAGAGAAATGAAAACTCCGCATACCCGATGTTAGTACTAGATGTCAGAATAACTCAGTTGGAGATTCGTCAACATAGGTTAGGTTAGGGTGATTGTTCAAACCTAACCTAGCCCATAGTGACATCAATGAAGATTCGGATTAGCAAAAAAATTAATTATTGAAATTTTGTCAAGTTACACCTCCGTAGAGAAATTGAAGTAATTGAACTACTGCAATCTTGTCAAATTACAATTGACAATTTTGATAGAGCATTAAGGCCGAGCAAGTGGCCTTTCAATGAATCTGCAAAAAATTGAACAATCGAAATCTTGCAAATTATATCTCAATCAAATGGTCATAGTGGCATCAATGCAGAATCCGGCTAACCTAAAGCGCAAGACCCTGCAATGAATTTTTATTGATCATTCAAAGTATTAAAGTATAGAAATATACTCCACCTACACCCCATATCCCTCCATTATGGTCTATGTAATAATCTTTGGGACCATTACAGAATTACCATAGATTAACCTAGAGCAACAGATCATTAAATGGATTTATCGTTAATTGAATTAATTATCAAATTAAATCCTCATACCCCAGATTTTTTAAATATTCTGATTTTAATATTCAAGTACATATATATTTTTTTTAAAGCTGGACTTTTAAAATGAAACAAAAAGTGAAATTTTGAATTCCAAAATTGTCTCAAATTTATCAAAAAATTACTTTTCCGTTGTTCGGTTGAATTACATCAACGTAATCGGATTTGTTTATATTCGGCTGGTATATCAAAGACACAATCTGCATTATCGACACTATTTTTTCGGCTGGGCACTTTCGTGTAACTTTAATAAGGCGTCAATTTTCGGGCCGAGTATGTTTTTATATTAGCTTGGCTCCACTGGTGTGAGTAAAGTACTTGCGAGTACTTGTAGGTATAGATGCTCAGTGGAACGTAAATTTCTCAGTCAATATCAAATCATAAAAAATTAAATGATTAATTGAGTAGTTGTGAGTATAGCTGCAAGTACTTGCGAGTAGTTTGGTAACCGACTGGTTTTGGGGTGAATTTTTTTTGGATCAATTGTATTGGGAACAATATTTCAGTGATAAAATCGCTCGGGATTTGGAAACTATTTAGATTGAATTTATGTAGGTCAGGGAGGTAGCGAATCTGCATGTTTTATCGGACAGCGGACTGTATTTCGTTTTGTGGATCTTGTGATTAATTAACGATTTAAAGTCTTTTAGTTGCTTTTTCTACTTTATTATAAATTTTAACTTATGGTTTAACCCTTCTATGATAATAAATAATACAATTTATAAATGAAAATTAAAATTTTAAAATTTAAGTATTTTATTTTGAGATGGCGTTACGATGAAGAGCTATGTACTTCAGGAACATGACGGCCGCCTTGAATACCGAGATTATTTAATTGAATGGTAAACAACATATGTGGTTTTTAACAAGAACTGCACCTTTGATTTGATTATCTTTTTTGGTTTGTGCCATTTTGAAAGAACTTACATCGATGTAAGATATTCCTGACTCATTATTATTATTGCATTGCAATGTGATATTCTTTTGTAAGGCGGTGGTATTGTAGTGATGGGATGCCCAATCAGGAAATGAGGTGCGCCTGCGGTGGTATAAAATACCAAGTAACCTGGTATCTTTAAAAAACAGAATTGGAAATTAGTTCTTGATTATTTTTAAGAAACTTATTTATTTCCTTTAATTTCCTGGCTGTACCTTGAAAATAAGTGCTATTGTCTCAAAATATCTCTGTACTGACACCACTGCGTGCAAAAAATCGATACGATGCGCCTAAAAATGCATCGGTGGATAAATCCCCCACGAGCTCTAAATGAACCGCCTTCGTACTTAGACAAATGATTAAGACTATTCCTCTGCTTGTTGACCTACCCCGCGTTTCAGATAAGTTTTTATGGGATCTGCAAAATAGAAACCTATTTTTAGAAATGGCCGAATCAATTCTGTTGGGTTAAGTTTGTATGAAATGTGCCGCCACTTTCCTCTCGGAAGTATCTCTAAAATTTCGCTCGTTCCATTCGCCTATGTGGCGAATTTTCTAGCGTTTTCTATCTTCGAGGCGGTTCGGAAAGCCAATCCAGAACGATATTGGAATTGGTCCATCAGAATAGTCGATAATGACCATTTAACTCTAAACAACCTATGTTTTTGCAGCGATTAGACTCGTCACATAACTACCACTATAGCGCGTGTGAAAATACGTTTAGTGCATGCGCAAAATCATGTAATTGATGTTCTTCTCCATTGGTCATAAAGAGCCACCTCGGTACTATCAGGGTTGATAGATCGCTTGCTTCATCCCTAATGATTTGCTAATGGTACTGAATTTTGGCTGGTTTGTCATCCGATTTTAAGTCTAGCAGCTACAACGTTTGAAAAAACCCTAAATTTTTTATTATATAAGGTTTCAAAGACCAAAAGGATCAAAAATCCGACTAGCTTCGGATAGTATTGCGCGTTTCGTAGTAGGAATGGTCTCTTGTAGATTGATGAGGTAGATGCATTTATCTGCTGCTGGTTGCCACTTCAACTCCAACACCTGATTTTGATTTCATTGGAATTTAATCCAGATTGTCCCATTATACAAGAAGTTGTTTTGCTAAATTGATTGCTTCAGGTATTGGATGTGTCCCAGTTAATAAATCATCTGTACACGTGTGCCTTTTTAATATTAGTGCTGCTTCAGGATATTGGTTGTGATTATCTTCGGAGATTTGGTGGATGACTCTTGTTGCCAAATTGGTGCTGATGACACGCCGTGTGTTAGTGTCTTCAGTTCAAAATATCTCATTGGTGTAATTGGTGTTTAGCACCACACGATGCGTTGAAATATACGATCGGTTGGTTGTATCCATATTTGCCAAAATATATCAGCGTCTGAGCTAAATATTCTGTAGAAAAGAAAACGTAATTAGATATCGCTTAATAAATTTTGCAGTATTGGCTTTACGTGAGCAGATTATCATTAAGAGAATAACCTGAGCTGGTGGAGAATAATCTGTCCTTCCAAACTCCGTGATGTGGTATGTACAGATATTCTGTCGTGTTTTCTGGTGGATCCACTCCTACCATATGACCCAGTCGAGTATAGATAGCGATACTCATTGATTCGTGTAATGAATTTTATTCTGGTTTGAAGTGCAAATTTACCATGTAGTCCTCATCTTCTGGTTTGGTAGTGGTTTTAAACAGCTTCTCGCAGATTTGGTGTTCCGGTAATAATAAAGTAGGCCTAAAACCTCTCATACGATTCCCAGAAACTACTCAATGTCTTGTCTAACATATTGTTATCGATAGTAATTGTATTGCACTGACTCAATTCTTGTGCGTGTGGTATATTTCCCGTCAATATCTATCCGAGATGTGTATTGTGAGCAAATATTTTATAGTTGGAATTTTTCATCTGTTCTAGCCCCAAAAGTGAACTTTAGCCTTAGTTTCGTAAAAAAATTTCCGTTATATGAATGAGTGCTACGACCCGAATTAAGTAATACTCGTACTGTAAATTGTATATTTTTCGGCAACAATGGCATCTTCCCTTAGATCTACACTGGTATACGGTATGTGACTCGGCTGAACAATTGAAGCAACGATTTTCGATTTTCTCTAATTCTCTCTGCTTCTCAACATTAAGACACTGTGTAAATTCACTAAATCCAACGCAACCGCTCTTTTGACCAAAAAATCTATTAATGATTGAGCAGGTGGGAAACTCAATATTTGTTGCCTCAGTGCCCATTTATCTCTCGTTTCCTCGTCTAATTTTTGGATATGTAAGTAAACTAGCCAACGATCTCTAGATTATGCTTGCCGTCCAATAGCCTTTAGTCCACGGATGACTTCCTCAGCTGTGACCATTAACTTCCGAATCTGCTGTGACGTTGAATTGATCGATGGAAGATCGATAAAACTTTTGATGAATGACTGTAGGTATTCCGTTTTTTACCGTAACGGTTCTTCAATTTATTTAGCGCTTCAATGTCTTAAAAGATTAGCGGCTTCATCTCTCAAAAATCCCTTCAAATACTGGAACTTTTAGGCTGGGCTTAAATTTTCATTTTCATGGATCGTGGATGAAAATAAATGATAAAATGATGAGATATACTAATCTTGGGTAGTTTTACTTCAATATTTGCTCTTCTCGATGATTAATCAAGTTTGCTCGTCGAATTAGTTTGTTTAGGTCTGGACATGATTCAACTCGTTGATCGTATTCTCATCGCCGTGAAATTCAGATAATTCAGTGATCATTCTTTACAATTCAGTGCATAATTTATTATCTTCGTTGCCCTCCCTAGAAACCTTGATGTTAGGACAACATTTAATTGCGGCATCTATCTGCGGCATTGCCCACAAATAAATGCAATGGGGACTGATACACCTTCGGCCTAGTTAAAATCTTAACCAAGTAAAATAATGGAAACTTATCCGAATTTAACCGTCATGCCTTATGACCAGACCGTGACTAGCCTATAGTAAAGCCAATAGATTTCTAATTAAATGTTTAAACATCCGGTAACCTAAACATTTTCGATTAGAATTTCCTTCGATTTTTATAAAACAACAACAAAAATTAAACATGAAATGTACAACTTTTGTATGTACACTATGTATGTACGTTTACTAATCCGGAACTATATAATTACTACAATAGTATATAGTTTCAGCTTGAAATTAGAGTCATGAAATCATGAATTTAGTTTTTTTTTGTAAAAAAACAACAAATTAACAGCAACATTATAATCCAATGCTAAATACAGTTCTCAGTAAACGGCATTATAGTGTTTATGTTATGCGATACGCTTGTAGCAAATTTACACTTTATAGTCGTAAGCAATTATTATTGTAAAGTTTGTTAAAAAATAATTTTTAATAAACAATAATCCGCACAATAGCACAATGTTATTACGGTCTATTAAAAATCGCATACACTACAAAATATTTATAAAAATAAATTTGTGGCTGCCCAGTCTACATATTTGGCGCGGCGCGCACTTTGAAACATGGACGACGCGGATACACCACTAACATTTTATTTTTGTGCAGGAAATACTTTAGGCATTGGAACAAACAATAACTACTGGTTGTTGCCTCTACTTGTGTACTGTGTGATGATGATGTTTTCATTATATTTTACATTTTCATTTCCAAACTATAGCATAACAGCTATACAATAACCATATATACATCATTTTCAGTTTTCTTTTGGTTCTAAAATGGTTCACTGCCATTAACATGGTATATTGTGGAAGTGAAAATATTTTTATTGTACATACATTCGTATGTGAGGATACGAAAAGAGGAAATTCTTACGTAGCATGATTATTCGAAATTGTTGTGTAATGGGAAATGAGAAACATTATAATTTGTTTCCGGTCGAGACATATTTTATCCATAAAATTTCTGTACCTAAATATTTCTGTTCAATTTCATGGTCAGTTTGATCGCAACTGATTCATGATCGCGTAAAAGCGCTACAACAACATTGTAAGGATTAATTATTAAATCCATGACTGATCATGAGATCATTAATAAATCTGATCTTATTGTCATGGACGCGTGACTAATAAGTTGCGGTTATATAATGTGATCGCGATCACGAGAAAACATGAAATGTAATGTATGCATGATCGGGGGAAAAACTATTTATTTTATTTGATTGCGATCTGAATCATATGTCTAGGTCATGCCAGAGATGAGTTATTTTATGATCGAGAAAATCAAGATAAGATGTTATCTATTAGATATATAGTAGTTCGTTTAATTTTTTCTGATCTTACCCGATTAATATTTTGATTTAAAATATACGTAACATTTAATCAAATATTGCTTACAGTACTCTAAACTAGGTTCCGTGAATTGTCGAGCTTACCTGAAAATAGAAAACAAAAATTGATCATGAGATTATTAAGTTCATTTTAAGAAAGATATTTATAATTGATACTCGAATAAATATAACATAGTTCAAAAATGTTTATAATAATATTGCAATATTACTGGCATTTTAAATTAGGTTCCACAGGTCATAATAGTACATATCTCATATTTTCTGAAAATGATGCATATTTGTAATCTCATGAACACTTCACTGCGGTTGTATATTCTGACATAGGTTCCACAAATTATAAAATGAGATATGGATATGATTAAATGGTTAAATACTGTAAATATTAACATTTGGATACCCCGTTAATGAATACGTTTCAATCTCCCATTATTAGTTCACACTGCATAACCGGTTGCTGATGTATAATATACTGTTCTTAAATAGGTTCCACAAATATTAAAATATGATAATCATTCGTTGATTCATTTACATATATTTCGATAAAGATTAATAATAAATTTTAACGATTTTTAAGGGGTTCTAACTTAGGTTTTTTTCGAAACGGATACTAATTTCAAATTTATTTTAAGCAGCAATGAACAATGAATTGATACTGCTGGATGTAGAACTTATTGGAGCCGCGACAGATGCCACTTCATTCACTATAATTCCTTTAATTTTAAATTTTTCTATTAAAATTACGAAATATTTGATTTGTTTTATTAAAAATGTCTACAGTTATACTTAAATTGTGATTTTGCATCATTACACAAGCGAATAAGTTAATATTTAAATTTGCTGCTCGCTGCTGCTGCTTGGTGTGTTTCATCCTTTACACCGTATCTCGTGTGATCACATTATTCAAATTCTCTAATCCAAAGATTACACATTAATGTGGCTTTCATCCTCATATATTCATTTGGTTTCTAAACATATTCTTCAAATCCTAAAACAAAACAAATTAACAAATATATAACAACAACAAGTAGTCAACCAATTTAGATTTTCTGTAAGGATGAGGCCGAAAATAGGTCACCTCGCGAGCATACCTATTTAAATAAATTAGGTTCCACAAATAGGTATTCGTTTCGAAAGTAGCCTTACACTGCAATTACTTGTCTGAATAGATTTTTGAATATAGTCGACGTTAACAGCTTTTATAAAGATTTGGTAACGTTGGTTCTCCACAGTAGTTGTGAAAATTTAAAATAGTTGAAAAGATCACTTCGGTATTATAATCACTTCACATTTGTTTCCAATATTTCATTTTCAATAAATCGTGTTTAATTGGACGGACACTAATGGAATCTAAAAATAGGTTCCACAGTGATTTACATTCGAATATCTAGTTATAAAGCATAAGCGACAACATAATAACATTAAAAAAGGTACTTTCATTATATTCAAATAATTTATGTTAATCTTGAGTTGTGGAAGGTGAGCCTCACATTTTTTGGGAAATAAATATGTATGTGAGTTTACATTCATCTAAACTGTATAATAGTAATCTTATGTAGGTTCCACTGGTGGAATACTTTAGATCAAATAGGTTCCACAAATTATGAAATGCCATAAAACAAACAAACTTTATGTTGAAAGTGTATATCTTAAACATTTAACAAATTTTTGTGTATTGTAATAATATTTTATTGATCAAAACTGGGGCGCCGGTAGCTTGGAGCGTGCAGATGTATTGCAAATATTATCCCATCGGATATAATTAACACTTCTTCCAGGAATTTTTTTTTTCCAGGAAGCACTCCCTGCTCTTTTGTGGTTAATTTTTCCGTTTTACTTTACGCATTTTCTGCCAATGCGCATTCAAAAATTTGAAGAACATTCTAATAGATTCCACAATTTCTCATCCATAATAATATTTATCATATCAATGCATACTATTTTATAATTCTCCAATTGTTATCGTTATTGGTCATTTAGATCGTTAGGTCGCAGTTGCCATTCTTGGCTGCAAATCTTCGAATTGGCTGCTAATGAGATCTATGTTGGATTTTCCATTATGACAATAGGTCTTTGCTTGCTCAGCTGCATTTAGATATATAGATCATGCCATCCCACTTGATATAAAGCCCTCCACTTCAACTCAACGACTGTTAATCATAACGTCATGCCATAAAACAGATCTCGCATTGATAACATCAGATGATAATCATCAGTTGAATTTCTTGCTTGAAAAACGGGAATCTAAATATGAGGTCCATGAATGAAAGCTGATAGTGATGATTATTATTGAAGGAGGGTAAAAGTTTCTCCAAGATGATTTGCTGCCGAAAATGACTAAACGAAAGATGGGCTTTTATCAAACTGGCGAGGTTTTTAGTTGCCTAGTTTCTGCACGTAACATATAATATTCTGCGTATCACAATTTAGAGTTAGATACTGATTATATTCAAAATAATTTTAAAGTACCACTTTAACCAATCAACGAAATGTGCGCTTTATGCAAGTTGTACCATAGTTGGAGTTCAAACAATATGTAAAATTATTTATTCCCAGAAGACAACTTTTTAAATAGACGAGTAGTGTTTGCTGTGAAATGTAATATAAACAATAGTCTTGGCGCAAGCAACAATACAATCTCGTATCTTCAATTGAAATTGCAACAGCATATGTGAATGATGACAATATTTTATACATGTGCCTTTGATGGGAGTTTTTATTTAAAAGATTTCACTATACGCGTATTCATCATACCCTGCACTCTATATTAAGTCTTTTTGATTTGTTCTTGTTGTATGCCGTCGCGTACAAAGTCGAGTTATCAAGAAGAGGATTTCATGTTTTTTGTTCCTGCATATACAAGTCACATGTGTGTACACTTCATAATGCTGATATTGTCTCAAGTATATAAAATATTGAAATAGGTTTTTTTTTGTACTCCATACGCGACAATGACGACAATATGATTTTCAGTTTAAAAAACAAGGAATTTTCCCGCTTTCTCGTGTAATTGTTATGTCGCAAACATAAGTTAATGACTTTGTTATAAGAACATTACTGTATATAGTGTTCTTACCTAAATGTGTTTCCCATTTTGTTTTTCATGGGAAATTTAATAAACAATTTCTAATCGATCGACTACCCAACCAAATTAATTCAATCATTGAATTTACAACTAAAAAAATATTTTAAATTTCGATTTCATTTTGTAAATTTTTGTAATCCGCGGTGGTGAAACCACGGCTTTTTGCATGATTTCATCGAACGGAATGTTTTTGTTTTTTTGAATTTCACAACCCGCTGTTATTCTGTGTCTATACTATCATGTACTTGGAATATTGCTAGTTGACCACGAATCAATTTGCTAATATACATATACAATCGTAATTATCTTAATTTGCATATAAATTGCATCTCGCATTTTTATCTATTTCTTAATAAATCATTTGCATACAATATAATTTATACCACTGTATAAAATACAACAACAACCATATCAATATTCACTGTAATTAAGCGTGGGAACGATTTCATCAAACACTTTGCTAATTAAATATTTTTTTATACACAATTCAACCGATGTTGGAAAATATTTACATAATTCAACCGATGACGCGACACGACTCAGTATAATGCTTTGTTATCTTATCAGACCGCCGAATTTATACAAACTAATTTACTCAATTACTTTATCTATTTGGTGTAACAGACTTGTAACCAGTGACATACTAATTAATCAATAAATTACTAATTGAAGGTGGACAAGCAAATTATCAAGCATCATCGGAATTTAAAATAGCAAAGGCTTTCATATTAGCTGATCATAATTCGCTTAAAGAAATGAAAGTAAGTTTTACTCAATTTATTATGATTTTCATTCGCATAATTTGATTATGACTCTAGTGTAAAAGCAGTGGGATTTCGTTATTGAAATAGAAAATGAACACGATTGAGTGATCGTAAAGTAAATATACGTATAGTTTTGTAATTTGTGATCGAAATTTCAAATTTTCTGTAATCACTCTTGATTACACTCATTTCAGATTCTCACTTCAGATAATACATCAATGGTGTACGCGTGCTATCGGAATTGTGGAATCTGTTTAGAACCTACGTAATTTTACTACGCACACTACGTTTATATTTGTGAACACCGTGCATACTCGTTGTTTCAAATTTTACTGTGAAATGAATGTCTCTGTGGCATGAATGTGTGTGTATGCAATACCAGCTCCATGGGGTTGAATTATGGGTCTATTTTTTAATTCAACCCGATCGAGCAGGATTACCTTTTTTATTGTACATCGAAAGCAGGACCCAATAATCCAGTGAACATTGAGTAATAAATTATTTTTTTACGTTGAACATTGAAAATTTTAAGAACGGATTAAGAAGTGCAAAGTAAAATTACTCTAGTTGAATAAAAAAAGATAGCACTTTTTGACAACGTCCGTTTTGTGCGGTTTGAGTTAAAATTAGACCCTACAAATAAGACCCTCTCTAGTATGAAGGATAAACCTATAGTGAGCAAGCAAAGTTGAGTTCGTACAAAATTTACTAGTTCACTCGGGAAAACGATAACGTAATCCATTTCTATAAACTCCCAAAATGAATCTCGGTCCTATTTTCACTCCAAATATGAATGTCGCAGAATATAAAATAAAATCGACCAGAAATTTTAATTAACTTTACGCTAACCTTGGAAGATAATTAACATTTATTTTTATTTGTTACAGTTCGAAATATCATATCATTAAATTGCACGTATTTGTTAAGCCTTTTTATGTTTTTTCTCACTCAAAATTCTGGTTTTGTTAGGAAAATTAATGTCTGAACTTCGACAAAATTCACTCAAGCTCAGGAACAAATAAGCCTCTTTTTTCCAAGATAGTTGAAATTTTCAAATTTAAATTGGTTAAGGTTGGTTTATTTCTTTAAAAGTAACTATTTTCATTGAGTGAGTTTTTTTACAAATTAATTCGATTGTTGTCTCTCTCTTTCTCTTTTCACATATAATAAAAAAAAGTGTTGTAACAAAAGTTATAAAGAAACCGCTAAAGATTCATAATTTGGCTGGAATTTAAAGATTCACTCCAACCAGATTCGCATTCACTGCAAATTTTAAATATTATTTAAGTCAATAAAATTCTCTAAGTTTAGAATAGTTGTTTGTAATATGAGTGACATTTTACTAACTTAATAAAATATCCACATATAACTCTGATCAAATTCAGTTCTTGGGAACCAACCAATAACTAAATAATTTAAAAATTTCACTCAAAATAAAAATTTTCACTTTCGCATTAATGTACAATATAATTTCACTCAAACTTTTATATTTATTTTTTTCAATGATTACTAAGTAAGGTTAAAATTAAATTTCAAGAATCCTTTTTTAAGTTGATTCAGGCTTAATATGTGGTCTATACTTTTTCAAGTTGAGTGAAATTTAAAAATTTGAACATTCAAGTGAATTACAAAAGCCCACTAAAAGTGTATAACCAATAGATTGATAACTGGTTTACAGCAAACACAAACTATTACATAAAACTTATTTTATGCTTCATTGCAAATCACAATTTTTCCTAACCCACGTAAATTCCGAAAGCAATTAAATCACATGTTGTTCTCACACACCATAAATCTCCCATAAAAAACAATCAATCCCATGAAATATCCATAATTTCTGCTGAGTGTGTCGAAATTTTATTTGTTTTATTATACGGTTTACTGGTAAGACTCCCCAACATCATCGCAGGGATGGAAAAATGAAAGCATTAAAATCTCATAAAAATATTTCTTTTGTCTTGGTTACCCAACAACATACATATGTAGAGCGCGGAGATGGGAAAATATTTTCCGTTAATAACTCGTATATATACAGAGTAAATGAGAAGGAAAACATAAGATCCAAATAAAAAATGTTTGTCTATTCGGAAAATAGGAAAAATGCCATTCATCAGTATCAGCATGAAATTGTTGATTCATTCCGCAATATTTTGTGTATCGTGAAAAATTTGTGCTGGGGATGATGATTAGGATACTTATAAACGCATTAAATGTTGGGGAACCCTTTATATTTTTGATCTTAATTTATTCGAGCCATTTCCATTTACTTACGAACGCTCTATAAAATAAATTGACAAATTTTCAATTTTTTTTATAGTACGAGCATTTTTTAAGACGGAAGTAAATTAAAATAAGAAAATTGTAGACGAAACATGAAAGGAAGTTATTACGTATGTAGCGCAATAGTTAAAAAGAAAAACATTTTCCTTTCGCAATTTTATTATGTTGTAAAAGTGAATATTGTTTTTTGTTTTTATGTTTTTCTTAAAAGAAGTGAGAGGTGGCTGCAGCATACACACACATAAGTAGGATGATGAATTTGAATTTACAATTTTTAGATTATTTATGTCTGTCGTTGGCAAGTGGAAATAATAAAAAATTTGCACGGAAATTTTTTAGCGTTTTCCACGATCGATTTTAATTGAGTTATTTCATTTTAGGTTAGACTTATATTTGTGTAGGTGGTTTAGCTTTAGAATATTTTCTTTGATCGTATATGTATATCGAGTGGAATTGTTTTTCACTTAATTTAAAATATTAATTTTCGTTCGTAGGGGGTGTGCGTGAGAGTACTGTTCTGCAACCAATTTATAAATTTTGAATGGACGCTTCTCACAAGAGACAAAAGCTGTCAAATAGTAACTATCTGGTAATTTATATAATGGTTTTAATTTTCAATTGTAGCTACAGCTCGCTGTAGTTTTATTTAAAATAGCATATCTCTACATCGAAGTGAACTTGTTAACGAAAAGTGTAGCTATACAAATTAATGATAAGTGTAGCCACACAAATTAACGGAAAGTGTAGCAATGACAACGTATAAATAGCAAACTTTGGTGGACGAATTGCACTGTTCGAAACAGGTAACCACATTAAAATAAAAAAATTTTGGGTAGCTCCACACAAGTTTTACCGCGCAACATTTTTGAAAAATTCTAATATTTGTCAAAACACACTATGGCCGATTCCAGGAATCTGCGAGATGTTACCATGTGTGGGCATACGAGTATGTTGTCTGGAATCGGCTATAGTATAACAGATATTTTGACGAATATTTGAATTTTAATAATAATTTGAATTTAAAAATCTTTTTATTTTAACTTGGCTGACAATTCCGAACTGCTGAATCCATCGAACACCATGAGAATTATGGTTTATGGATTGAAATCGAATTATCGATTTCAATCCATAAACCATAATTCTCATGGTGTTTTGTATTAAAATGGAAAGAAGGAAACACTGCCAGTGTCCGCGCCCAGGTTTAGAAAACATATTGCTGATTTTATATTTTAAATTGAGATTGAACGACTGACCATTGTTATAAGTGTGTTTTAATGTTCTCGCCACTAACAATTAGTATTAACCCTGATGACCATCGGTTTCACGACGTTTTTCTATTAAATGACGGCTTATTTTACCTATAGATTGAAACATTAGCAGACTACTTTTTTATCTATTAAATTTGAGATTAATGAGCAATGCATTCATGTCAGTTATTAAACCTGTAAAGAAGGAAACTAAACTAACTGTTGCAAATAAAAACTCCACCTTTCGTTTAGGAACCTGCCAGACGTGTCAATAATTATCTTCAGTCAGCCTCAAATAAATTTTCTTTTGGGAAAAACATTTTGGAACAATTTATTTTTTCTAAACCATATTCGATATTTTTAAAAAAAATTTGTTTAAATAACCGTTATTATTAGTTTTAAACCTCCAATCCGAGGATTCTATCCCAATTAGCAATCACACAGTGGCTAGACTGGCAAACTGAATTAACTTAAACCAAGACAGAAAAAACAACGTACCTACGTTCAAGGATATGTGGTCATAGTTCCAGGATTTGACCACTTCAAAAGTTGGACAACTCCAAACAAAGTGAATGAGGCCATCTCTTTAAGACAGCCTATGCATGATATATCTCACAATGTCCTACGCCATCCTGTGCATCTACCTGAACATCAACGCATTTCTTTTGAGAAAATAATTGATAAAAAGGCAATTTTAGCAGCACAAATAAAACTCACTAAGCTATAATTCTTCTTCAAACCCATGAAGACGCGCGTCAATTACTCTACACGGACTTGCCTCCATATTATGTTCGAAACGTGTGGCAAAGTGATGAGGAGCATTTCTACCTCTGCATTCTGTTGCTGCTTGTTTGCGGTACAACGAGTTTCACAGAGTTGCGTATCTACGAAGGCACAAATTATCCTACATTCAAGGGTGCATAGCTCGCGACCTCCTGGAATCTAATTCCGTGTGGGTTCATTGTTTAGCAGAAGCACTAACTTATAAAATGCCACGACAGGATGAATTTGACACAGAAATGCCAAGATGACTGCAGCCTCGGTTTTTCCAGATCAAAGTTAGATCAGATGGCTTCCGATTATGTGTTGCATGTTATCGAAAGCAGTCTAAAACAGCATGGCTTAAATTGTGTATATTTTGGTCTACGAATTTCTTCTCATGCCATGGAAGGCACTCTCGCTTCTTTTATTTAAACTTTTTTTGAACACGAGCTTTTTGTCTTTTGTGTGAGGTCGCGGTTAAACTGCTCTTTCGTTTGCGACTACAAACATTGCAGCAATATTCTTAAAGGGTGGCAGAACAATCCATAGTGGTTTTAAATTTCCAGTTTCACTGCTTGACAACTTCGTTTCGTTGATTCGTTTGACATCAAACGATACTACAGTTTTGCGTGACGCAGCCTTATAATGCTGCAGGAAGGTGTTACATATATCGATCTATTACTTGCGGTGATTTCCACCAGACATTGCCTGCCAATCCTGAGTTCTCCCAAATTCCTCCGCCAATGAAAAAGTTCAGTTCACTATGGTTCAATATAGCTCTGAACAATGAAGCTGTTTTAATAACTAATTTATCAATATCCAATAGCCATAAGAGTGGTAACAAACCCCCTTCCTAGGACCAACCTTTGGAAAGCTTAAATCATAAAAAACCAATCCAAGCAACGGGTGGTTTGGAAAAGTAAAAGTTAATGCAGGCATAAGTGATGATAAAATACTTAAATAGTAAAGCAAAGAATAATTCGTTTCTTTATTCGAGCGGCTCGATCATTATTGCAAATACTTGCATTGGTTAAAAATCTAAACACCTATAGATGCAGTTGAAGCCTCGGGCTTTCAATCAAGCTGCTTTCGAGGCTGCAGAGCGCCATGGAAGAGGATGCTGAAACCGGAGGGCGAAGATTGCGACAATAATCACCGGTGCCAGGACCATCAGGGATCCCGCTAGTTACCTCAAACGATGAACAAAAAATACAGCAGATTTGTTTATTGACCCCACTGTACGTCGTAACATAGTTTGGTTTGGTTAACTTATGTTAATTTACAAAATACATGAAACCGGAAAAACATAATTTACGCCAGGTACATAAATCGTTATATTAGAATCAAAATGTTTTCGAAAGGATCATAACGGACCAACAGCTACTTTAAAAGCATTCGATTGATTACAAATGTCTCGTTACCTTTTGTTGCTGGTTCGCAGCAGCTTTAGGTTGGTTTTTGGGACAAATTTGATGAATTAGCCTTAAATTAATATTTCGTCTTTTAACATTCCTACCATTTTTGATTTATTTACAGAAGATCTCGAGTTTCAAAAATCTATACATTTCTAGTACGGAGGATATCGATTATTAATCGGCAATGACAGAGGCGGATCTAGAACCCTTTGGAGTATTAAAAATATCAAGCTGAGATTCTAAAACAGATTTGGAATTACAACTAGCCTAAATCTCAACTTAGAACCTAAACTACATCATAAAACATTGGTGCGTCTGACTTCTGATCAACATTGTTGGCCATTCAAAAGTTCAAAAATGATTAATTTAGAAATCACAAATCTACCACTCATATCGGATTTTCGTTCAAATTCGTCAACTAATTGAGGGACCAAATGCAAGATTCAAATACAGTTTGTGTATAGATGCGAGCCTGTATGAGAGCATTGTCAGAGTATATAGTTCAATCAATTTAACGCTGAAGATCAATATAACGTAAGCGCCTGTTATTCTGGGGTTTTTCAACGTTTCAAGCGAGTTGGGAACAACTCGTTGGGAAAAATGGGAACAACCCAATTGGAAATCTGTTAATATGCATGAGAATATTTTTCTACGAAAGGTATTTCTTTATTTTTTCTAATTGTGTATGAAATAGAAAAAACTATTTGTCGATTTCTGGAATTCGATTCTGGAAGTTTCTTAAATGACTTGTCCAATAACTAACTACCCTCGTTCAACGACAAGTGTGAGATATGTCATATACCCTTCTTCTTTCATGACAACATCCTGAGTGAAACATGTATGACATGTCTCTAATGTATCTCTTTCTATCACGTCTTCACTCTTTTCACAATGCTCATTCTTTTTGTCACAACTCCAATGCAATTATTTGATTTTGTACACGGTTTTTATATTTTATTTGTCGACTAGGTAAGTAAATGTTTTACAAGGAAAATTTTAATATAACAAAATTTTTGTTAATTTTGTTTATTCGACGAAAATGCGAAGTTCAGCCATCTGGAACATAAACACATCATATAATTCATCTCATCGATGTCACAAACGATTTATCTCAGATACGTCACGTGTGATGTTTCTTCTTGCTGGATAGAAGGGCTACGTTTAGGCGCAAGGCTTACTAAATGGAACAGGCGTTTCTCCCCAAGAGACCCACCACCAGCATAACCGAATAGCACAGATGCCGTCTAAAAATGTAGATACACTCCGTTTCCAACATTTAACAGATAAGTCTAAGAAATATTACTCCAAAGTTGCCAACCAGTTATTATAAATTATCTAGAACATCACGTAACAAAGCAGGAACCTCTAGCTAACTTCCAGGGGAATGTATAATAATTACTAAAGAGTTCCAGCAATAACCAACCGGTATATAAACCAGAAAGTATTAATTGTCCAGTGGATTTAATGTCCTTTGAAGGTCAATTAATACCCCCCCCCCTCTTTTCATTCACGCACACACCACCCATTCATTATTCACACAATTAGAGTATACCACGGTGGACGGTGAGTAGGCGCTAAATTCAGCACTCAAACAGAGGGTCTTAGTTGTGCTTATTAACATTACCGATCATAATCGATGATGAAAATTCGCTTCGGTGGGATTCGAACCCATTACCTCTCAGTCCAAGTGCCGAAGCTTTAACCACTACACCACTTGTCCGGGAAATGTTGGAATTGAAACTTAAAATTGATTTCTGCAATGCGACTTTCAAGCTGAACTAATCGCGATAAGGGGAAAAACCTAATTGAGGTTATATTGTTACCCTCTCTCCTATTAATTAGTTATGGAGGAGCACTAAATAGTATAGGAAATATAAACGAAATTGACAGAACAAACGTTGAAGAACCACTCGCTACGTGTGAACTACTTTGAAAGATAAAACTAAAGCCTACCTGCATTTAAGGGTTAAAAATATTAATCCAATCAGAGAATTGTCTTTATATGTATACACCACCGGAATGTACACGATTCCATTCCAATGAATTACTACTTTGAACATAATATAGAAATGTGTATAAAATTACGAAATAGAATATTAAAATCTATAATATTAACATAAAATAAACATAAACATAAAAAATGCATAATAAAGACTACGAGTCGATAATTCATTCAGAACATAAATAATCAATTGTATCAATTACCCGAAGCAATATAAAATTTCAAGTATGAGAGCATTGCACACATACGAGTAAATCCCACCACACCTCTCACTCTCTATCTCACTCTCTCTCTCTCTGTATTCCATAACACAATTAAACCGGACACACACAAAATAGTTGTTTATTTGTTTGTTTGTTTATGTTCTAACAATTCAATTCTATTTCTATTAATTGTTTATTTTAATTAGAATGCATATTCATTTATATATAACTCAATCGTATTCTGTATCTGTATGTATAATTCTGTTTGTAGTGTGGAAGTTTATAAATATAGATAGTCGTCGTAACTATTTGATGTAGTGTGTTGAATATAATTCACATGTTGAGTAGGATAAATAGAGGAGGTATTATCTATATACATAAACATAAAACATGCTAAGAGCATTAAAAATTAGATTTTTTTATGTAATGCTTTACATTTAAGCTGTCATAAAACGCATCGGATAGTTATTTTTAATGATTTTTTATATAGAGTTCCAGTTGTACCTACTGCATTACGATACAACTATATGTGGGTGTGTTACTATAGGGTTTCGGATTTATTTACGGCATGATAATTTGTTGTTTTGTTTTAATATCTCTTTAGTTCCGGAATTAAATTTAACTGAAAAGTGTTTGATGATTATGTATAACAAATCTGGTGGCCTGCTTAAGTGTGCATTCATAGTATGAGGGCACTTTTTTAATCTTCTTCTGGGTAAATATTCACCTGCACTTTAAGATTTCTCTAAAAAAGTATTTCATTGTGGGAGGATACAATGAGGATTTCTAGTCAAAAATTTCGCGGAGAAGTTCATTTTCGTCGCATAATTTCAATATTCAATCTTAATTAATTTCAAACAAAATTTCACTTTCTTTCATCCAAATTCATAATTTCCACTACCAAAACCAGTAAGTATATTTCGAAGAAAAGAAACTAAAACCATCAAGGGATATAATAGTAAAGCAAACTGTAATAATTTTAACATATATGATCCCCCACGCCATGGCGGATTTGATTCACAAATTTCAATTGTTATTTTTTAAATTTCGATATTTAAATATTTCAATTATAGTCACATTGCTTCTCAGAATTTATCTTTTAGTTCGGTTTAATTCTACTTGCTGAAAACTTTTAATATGGGGATGGTTTTCGGATAATGCGCCTTCACCTGCAAAATAGTGGAAAAGGTTGAAAGAAGTGATACTCTCTCCCTCTCTCTCTCTTCTATCTGGAGATAAAATTTTGTCTGTTAGTTCATTCTAAAAAAAATTAAATTGTGAATATGTTTGGGCCGGGCCAACAACCTTATTCTTTTACCACAACTGTATACATAGATCTCGAATACACCACACTTGATTTCTAAAGGGAAAAATTAAACTTACCGGACTTTTGGTAAACACTTTCTTGTATAGTCAAAAATCATTATCCCTGCTTAAATGTCAGAAAACCAACAAGGTCAACCATTGTTGAAAATTTAATGAAGTGCTGGGGGAAACCTCTCAAATTTATCCAGGTCTCCAAAATTATTCAGGAAAACATACTCTTTAATATAAGACCATCATTGATTTTGAAGACCTTACTAAGAATATAATTTCCATTGCGCCAACTCGGAAAATTCACATAAATGAAAATTAAAAATTTCCATTCAATTTTTTTTCACATAACAACTCAAATTTTTTTTCTAGTTCTTCATTTCTTCATATATTCCATATCAAAGCATTAATTTGTCACCAGCGCCAAATCGGTGAATTTGTGAACTAAAGTGCTGGATATACAATTGTAGCGCTCCAAAACTTTTCAACCATGAATGATTTATACGTCACATGATTTTATTGGAAAGAGATAAATGTAACTGCTTCCAGCGCCACAACGGTCGTTTTGGGTACTAACGTGCTTCAACTTATTTTGTGACATTTTTCATGAGATATGAGATTCGCATTCATTCTATACCAATTGCCGCTAAAAATTGTTTCCTTCGTCCATAATCTTAAAAACCATATACCACTTGATCATATCAGAATGAGAAAAAATGTGTCTGTAATCAACGCTACAATGGTAATTTGGAGTACTAATATGCTTCATCTAAATTTCTAAAATATTCTTCTAAATCTTTATATATTCTATAATAATTCAATAATTAGCTACAAGCGCCAAAACGAAGAATTTATGTACTGAATAGGAAGTTGTCCCTTTTTCCAAGACCTTTGAAATGATATGCCACAACGGTAGTGTTGAGTACTAAGGAGTTCAAATTTACGTGAATCTTCAAGTCCTTCTCAACGATATACGACGAGTATTTATTCTGTAATAAACGAAAAATTGGCAACCAGCCCCAAAACGACGGATTTATGAACAAAAATTGAGTCGAAATTGTTGTTTGCTTTGAAACGATTCAACGTCTGCTACTACACGATTATATGGCGAAAATGTATAGCAATATCGTATTATTGGGTGATTTCGAAAAAAATCAAAAAATATCTCCGAAATAGAAATAAGGGATTGGTACAGACATAAACACATCTAGACGGACTAACAAATATTTTGTTTACCGTTTTGTTTTCGGAGACCTTCAAAACGTCAAGAAAAAGGGCTTTGGACCAGTGTAATTTTTCCTCAGTTTTCACAATATTTCAAATACTGGGTCTTTCAGACCGAAGTTAATTTATTTGAATCTTTTAATTCTATGCCAGGTTTTGTAAATGATAAATTTTCCAACATCGTTACAAAAATTGAAAAAGCTAATACGGATGCCACAACCGTACACCAATTTACATCAAATTTTATTCCGAGTAGTGAAACCGCCTGAACTGTAAAGATGCCAAATAAAGTTTCTTTTTAATCAAAATTCGTTATTTACTTTCTCTCTCTAGTTTTAACATCCCGTAAAGGGATTTCGTCACCTGCGCGGTGGTTCTCCAACTATCTCGTTTCGTCGCAAGATCCCTCCAGTTTCGACATCCTATTGTTCATAGGTCTTGTTCGACGAAGCCGCGCCGGCGTAGGCCTAGCCATGTAGCTCGGTTGGATTTAATGAATCCTACAGATTGTGACATTATGAGACGTTTTATTCGAATCCGATATTCGTTGTTTGCAACCTTAATTGGACCATAAATGGATCGAATAACCCTTATCTCAAATGTAGATAGTAATCTACAGTCGGTGGTGGTAAAGGTTTTACTTGCCATGTGCTGGGATCAGACATAGTTTCTTCCACTACAATTTTACACAGCGACCCAGCGAGAGAAACAAACTTCTCTGTTGTTGTTGGTTAAGATTATCCTCAAAGTAAAATACTGGTCAGTGGTTGATCGGTTGGGATGAAAACCATATTGATAGTCGTCGATGATATTTTCGGCAAGCGGGATGATTCGGGAAAGTACAAAATTCACATCCACTTTGTAGACGATGTTTAACAGAGCTATGCCACGGTAATTTTCACATTTCAGACGTCCGCCTTTTTTATGCAGCGGACATATGAATGCGGTTTTCCATTGCAAAGTTAAGTTCATATATAATAGATGCAAGAATAGGTCCCTCGTGTTTTAACAATTCTGCGGAGATTCCGTCGGGTTCCATTCCATTTTTTAATCTACTAGCGGCATTCACTTCCTCTACTGTGGGATATGGGATGAGTACCTCATCATTCGATAGGGCAATAGATCAAACATGGGTCACTTCGTCTTGAGAGAACGTCAACCTCGTTTGTTCTCAACTCTCTATTCCTGTCTTTGATGGCTGGCGGGCGATCTTGGATGGAAGTCTTGTTTTGTAAGATTTGTAATCTCTTTAACCTAGTTTCAGCAGCAGTTGCAAACGCGGTACTAGCATAATAAAAACAGGAGTGAATAAATTAAATATAATGAACGTAGTAGATCTTGGTGCGACCAGAACAATATTACAAACATGATTTTACTGAAGTTAACAAATATTTTGTTTAAATTAAAAAAATCCAAAAGCAGGTTAGTATCCCTTTTCGTGAAAGTAAGGAACAATAAAGGGAAAAGCACACTGCCTAGAAGAAGTACTCCGTAGTCTATACAGTCAAACGCATCATGTAGGTCTAAGAAAAGACCAAAGAACAGAAAAAGTTATGGTCGTCTAAAAATCAATTATTCCACTTGCAATTAGTTTTTCAAGTATCTTATGAAAAGCAGACAGTACAGATATAGTATACAACTACTCACATTAGCGTAATAAAATTCGACAAATATATTTTATGGTAGATAACCACCTACTCTTCTCAGTATGGCAATTACGAGCGAAATTTATTTGGTAGTCATTAGAACGAGTTTTTGTATACAACAAGAGGCCGCGTTTATTGACCAAAGAAAAATGTGCGTATTTTTCTGCGTTTTCATTACCTTTCCGAGCATCTCGAGCGATATAGTGATGATTTCGGCACGAATGTATGTCTTGAGTTCGTCAATGGTCAGAGGCTTGCTGGCGTACACTTTGCTTTTCGAATAACTCCACAAATTTTCGTTTGAATTTTGGCATATGTTGCACCGTCTTGTTGAAACCAGTAACCGTCAAGACCTTTTTCACGCATATGCGGGCAGACATAATGAGCAAACATCCACCGATATCGATTTCCATTGCTTGTTTCGTTTTCTCTGAAAAAATATGGCCTACTAATGGTTTTGGCGCACACGCCGGCCTAAACAGTCACTTTTTGACCATGCAATGGCGTTTCATGGATCTCGTGTGGATTCTCCGGTCTCTAAATGCAGAATTTTGATTATTAATGTCGCCAGAGAGTGTAAAATGGGCCTCGTCGGTCATCAACATTTGATTCCCAAAATCAGGTTCAGTGTCAACTATTTGAGCGACGCGGACGGTCTGTCTGCAATATTCTTTGTGTTACTTGCACTTTATACGGAAGCAAATGCAAATCATCCTTCAAAATGCGCCGCAAAGTGGTTTCACTGACGCCAAAATACTGAGCTCGGCGACGATACGACACTTTTAGCTTCTGGGCAATGCCCTCTCTCTGACCAATTCAACCAGTTCATTGGAACGTCTGGATCGTTGATGAACGGCATGTTGACGATCCCTCACTGTCCAGGGCTAAATAAAATTCGGAAACCAAACGACGAATAGTGTTGTCAGACGGTGACTAATCGGCCACGATCTTTTCGACGATATGCACGTCGAGTTAACATAACTGAACAACTATTTTCAATGTAAAGCGTCACTATTTCGGCGCGTTGTTTCAGTCAGTCAATCGGCTGATAAATGTCACAGTTATTCACTGTTTACATACCAACTTAAAAGATGGCGCACCCTATAAGTGGTTTGCTCTGTACTATAAATTGGGATTTTATTTACGATGATTTGATTTTTTGACTGGTTAAAAATAATAAAATTAGTTTACAATTTGACAAAAGCCTATTAGCAAATAAACATTCATTTAATTTTACTACACTTTCCATTTCATGCCTGAAAAAGTGAAAGGCACATAATCTTTAGCTGAGTAAGTAATAACGCCATCGTTCGCAAACAATTGTAAACGGCCATTAACTTTACATCGAACAAATCATTTACTTGTGCACAAATTTCCTGGCGGCAAGTGAAAATGTATGTAAATATTATAAGAGACGATCATACACACTTAATTAACGGTCCATCCTAGAATTTTCACAAGGCCTTATACTACCATCGAATAGTAGATACTTGAGCCTAATTAGGTTGGGCTAGCAATTTATAGGTTTTATTTATATAAAATGGAGAAAAACCGAAACTATTTTTAATGTTTTTAGACCAGTGCTTTGAGATCCGACTTCTAGACCTAGAGGGATGTTATGCTCAATTTAATATTAACCGTAGACAGATCAAACCCGTTACTGCAAAACAAGTTGCAATATGTACGAAAATTCCATCGAACTCCGAATATCATAAATTAGCCCTGAATAAACAAAATTAACCTACTTTACGCCTCTTAACATAAGTACCACAAAACCAATGTTAAGGTGATTTCGTATATAACAACATTTTATTACAGTGATTTAGTATTTCAAACATTCCATAAGCAAATTTTTTTATATTTCCCCTTTTCCAATTAAAGCCCGACAAAAACAAGAAAAATAACGAAAATCCTTTTTTTCCCGCCTAGATGGGTACGTACGTAAATACGTATACGGCAACCGTAAATAGCTGCGGGTACAAAACCCAGTTTTTTATGTAAATACATATTTAAGGAATTTATTTAAATGGCACAAGATTATAAATATTTTGTTAAAAGGGTGCGGGATACGTGTTCGACTTGAGACGCTCGCTCTACAATACAAGCGCAATAAAAATGTTTTCCTTCTTCCGTCATAAATATAAATTAAGCAAATAAAAAACTTGGATGTTTGTAGGTACGATTTCGTTTCGTAGAGGTGTGGACATTTTTTATTTATAACGAACGCCGGCGCTTATAAATTATTAGTAACGGTGTTCTATGCCAAAATATTTTTCCAATTGTCTAAATATATTTTCTATGTGATCGCAATAGACAGAAGGTGGCCAGACATGTTCGATATGTTAATGAGGTGAAAACATTCGAGTACATGTCTCATACTTTTTACGTGTCACCGCGAGCGCACTCACAATCAAAAATTTCCGATTTTTATATTTATTTATTTACATCGGAAGTTTGATAATAGCAAAAATTTTAATGACGGATACTTGTAATAAAATTAAACAAATAAACATAACTTGTGACACAAAATTTATGGCAGCTATTATCTAACAAAAAAAAACGTAGAAGCTAAATTGCAATTACAGTTTTCCGGCAGTTAATTTTTTATTTTTAGTAATTGTTGACGTTTGTTTTTCGTTTAACATTGAACATTGGCGAAATCTGTATCTGGAAGGAAATATAAATTTTTAAGCTCCTAAAATTTATGATCACCTGCATAAACTTCGATTTCGTGCATGATAAATCTTCCCTATACCATCTATGTGTCAAACAATACTAATGATTGTGATAAACCGCGTATTCTAGACCGTGTGGACATTGTTTACACTCAGACCATATAAAGAAGAATTAATGCTGTTTTAGTTTACACCAATGTTGACATAGTCGGCACGAAAATGATCCTACTAGGTTTTGTTATAATTTAATTATTTACATGTACACATCTTAAAAATTTTTATGTTTTTACAATTAAATATTTATTTACAAAATTGTAATAAAAGGTTAGTGTAAATTTGTGGCACTATCCTTAAAAATACATTAATGAATGCATACTTTAGACAAATTATAAAATTTTTAATGTTTTACAGTATTTTACCAATATTTACGTAAATATGTAAACAATTAATTTTACATGACTCTGTAAATAAGACTCTTGTTCAGTAAGATAGTAGATAGTAAATGTGTAGCATCCGAAAGCGCTCAGTTGCCGCTCGATAATGATATTTCAACCCAATCGGTTCATTGCGAGGCTAATACAGACCGATATTGATATTCTAGATGAACAGTACCAGGCTACTATAATTTAAAACAAGCCAACTTATGTAGTAGATGCGACCCAAAAATAGTGGTAAATATTGAAAATAACATCTGTAGCGTCAAGAAAAGAAATCACCAAGCAAGAAAAAGTGAGGTTGCTGGTAGCCCATATGCCGTAGGTCGTACAGAACGGTAGTGTCGATGATGCATTTGATAGTCTCTATCTTATTTCTAGAATAATGAATTTTGTACCGAACGGTCCCACCGTTTACGTATATGAGGAGTTGATAAAAAGGAGATTCCCAAATATTGCTCAAAAAATAAAAGTTTATGTTAAACCTAAAACAGAGTACCTTCCCGGTACATTGGAAAAATGGAGGTTGGTTCTACTTTCGTAAAATACTAAAGCTTATCATTAGAGATGGATAGACCTGGAAGCCTTGCACAACATTAAATGGTTTGAGAAAAGCTAATTAAACTGACTCGATAAATACTGTAGCCAAATTTAAGGATGAGGTAATAAACACGTGAGCGAGACCATAGCCATTATTTCGTATGTGGGACTACAGTTGGCTGAACTTTAAACCGATGCAATAATAGTCACACGGCGAAAAAAGTGAGAAATGATCTTCGGTCTCAGCGTTTGTATAACTTGCATTAAATAATGAGGACTGAATTCACGTCAAACGAATAATAATTCGGGATCACTGTTTTTGTTTAATGTCGAACTTGGAAGTGGAAAAGTGTCATCGCGTCCATCTTATTGTACGGAGCTCCTATTTGGAAAGGAATAATGAAAATACAATTCTATACCCGAAACATGAAGTTAGTGTATCGACGATGTGCGCTATACGAGTGATGCGGCGTATTTATGTATAACAAAAATCATACCATATTGGAGTTCAAGGAACTGTGGCAAGGACTAGAGAGTATCGTGTATCAGAAAAAGAAAGACGCGCATCTCGACTCATATCTTCAATAGATGTATGATTAAACTGTCAACATGGTGCAGTTTACCTTGATTTAATGTAGATGAGGCGCGGATATTATTTCAGGTACAAGTTGACATACAATGAGATGCCCGAATTCTTCAACTCTAAGGGTACACAGGAGAATGAAGAAGATCTGTTTTCACATGCCTGCGATTTGAAGAAACAAAACAAGCAGTGGTAAATAGAATTGGAGGGCGACTGCCTAACTCGGCTCAAGTGAATATGTATGTTCTTAGTTGGTAAAACTCCGGCATATATACATGTATATACGCGTCCTCAAAAAGTATAGACGCGGGAAAAGCTAACCGCGAATAAGTTGGCAAAGCATCGTTCCCAGAACAGATTACAAGATACTAAAAAAAAAGAAATGTTTAACTCAGCATTAGATATCATCTCGCTAACTATATACTATCATTTGTTAGTAGCTAATTGATGAGGTCGGTAACCACGTGATATATTGTGATGGTTATATCCCGGCGATGATCTGGCCGTTATATTTGAAATAGCTGAAATAGCTTAGCTTAGCAAGATATGTCAGCTCTGTGCCCTATCAATGCGAGTGTATTTCGTTGTACCAAGGAACTTTGTAGTGGGTAATGATCCGGTGAATGAGGGGGGGGGGGCTTGCTAGTAAGCCTTACAGTAATTGTGAAGGAACTCTTGAAGGCTAGTGATAAAGAAAAATAATGTACCAGTTATGAATGCTGTACCGATCAAATTTTACAGTAGTGCTCCGTGCAGGACCAGAGGCATTTATAGAATCCAACAATTAGATAATCGAGACGACGATGATACTAGCCGTCCTTGATTCACACGATCGAAGAAACCTTAGAAAAAAAGTTCTGCAACAGATTTGAAATTGCTTTGAGAGTAGCAAAAAATCCCAATGCAATCAATACGACTTCCGAAAAATTCGTTCAAAGTATCGGTCCAATAAAGCAATATTAAATCTGGTTAGAAGTGATATTGATGGTCAGAGATGTAAAAGAACCTCAAAATAATACAATGCCATTGTGACTCTTGACGTTAAAAATGTGTTTAACAAGCCCGAGAGATTCCAAAAACTTAACTAACTCGGTGTGGGACTATTTTTGCAACAAAATTCTGAGATTCATTACAGATGACGAAGTGAAAGGTAAAGTGTAACGGGTGGTATCCCATAGAGTCCGTATTAAGTCCAATCAAGCTAAGGTTATTCGCTTGACGAACAATTAGCGTAACATAAAACTGATGCTGTACTTATATTTGCAAGTTTTTCCAGAAGCACTGTGAGCACTGCTTAGTGAGCACTGTACTTAGTTATACTGTGCCGACGAATGGATCGTGATGCGATGTTATCTCCTAGTTTCAACTTCTAGACATAGCCTCTCTATCCCTACTTCTCTTGATTACGTTCACGACAGTGACGGTCGTAACTCAAACCTAGTCTAAGCTTGCGGTTGAAATTTCTCGAGAGAGCTAGGCCAAGCCAAAAGTCAGAGGTGAGTCACATAGATCACTTGTAAAAAACACACTTAAGAGTTATATGAATTAAATCCTGGGATCGTCTTTCTTAAATTGAGCGGCCCCCTCTTCAGCTAATGTAACCCACGAGGAGTTGCTGAATAGCTATTTGGCAGCAAGTATAAAATGCTAAGGAAGACAGCTCGAAAGCGAAGCAACGATGTGTTCAGTAAAGAAGGATTTAGCTGCGGTGCAGGGAGAGTAGGCCCCAGTATCAGCTAAAGTGAATGAGAAAATATGCTTCTAATGGTTGAGATCCAGTCTACAAGCGAAGAGAAAGAGAGTGGTAGATTTGTGCAAGGAGATAACACCACCAACCTGTTTGGTGGTAGGGCGATGTTTTTCATAGCCTTTTCTGGTATATGACAAAGCAAAGAAAATAATTCTGACAAGGCATGGAAGAAAAATTTAGTTCATTTGCGAATTGTGAATCGGAATAAACAGGAATCGGAGAAAGCTACTAACGAAAATGCACCACTAGGAGAATCCAAAGGAAAATTACCGAACTGAAGAATAAAACTACTCAGGGACGTAAGAGGTATACTCGTCCAGATGCACTTTGGCCTTAGTTGTTTGGGGAAAAAGTGAAATACCGTGGGCCAAAAATTGACTTTGGAATACTAAGCCAAACTTCAGACTATTATTATGGTTAGGAAGCTAACATAAGGTTTCTAACGCAAGAAGCCTTTGTTGAAATCCAGGACCTCAACAAAGTTACAATGGCGCAAGAAATGCAGGACTCACTAAAAAGAAGGTTCAAGGTCTCGTGGAACCTAGGTGACTTTGGTCCCAGTGGTCTGGTGGGAAAGGCCAAATCTAAACTGTAGAATACGGAATACTGTACAACACGGAATACGATAGTCGCCACTAGGTGTTTTAAATGCTTGGATCCTAGACGTGGGAAATATCCCAATAACGTAAACGGTTCGAAACTCTGCGATAAGTGTGGTGGTGATGAGAACATAGCGAGTACATGCAAAGAAGAGTCGATATGCATGATTTGTCATCGGGAAAGGATAGCGGTGGAAACACCAACCATTTCATGGCCGGTTTCAAATGTCGGATATATGAAAAGGCGTTAGAACAGCAGGTATTTCTTTTTTTTACAAGAAAAATACAGAACCCGCGTGGAAACTATTTCGGCAACCAACGTATGTGGTAGGCTCGCTATTATGCATGCGGACAACAGACATTCCAAAACACTCGGTTGGTGAATGACGACATTCTATGCTGATCACAGGGGACTTTACTGAATGGGGCATCAGGGTATCGAACGTTCGAGGAGACGTTTTATTGGAAGCTTGAGATAATGCCACATCAATAATAATTCTTTCGTAGTTACAGCATTTTTAGTAAAATAGTTTTGTGAAAAATGAGTAAGCACACGGCACGGCCACAAAGTTATAATCTTCGAAATTCGCGGTGTTGAAGATCAACACTTTTGGACGAGAGTATGTACTTGTACTTGCTAGAAAACGAAAGTGATTCCGAAACAACTGAAAATAATGCACTTCAAGTTATGAAGGTCATCGTACAGCTTGCGATGCAGAAATGCCTAGACGAGTAGTAACATATATGTTATCTATAGATAGATATCAATAGATAGTCGTAGTAACGCTATGTATTAATGGAAAGGGAAAATCACGATTTTACATCGGAAATGCGTCAAGGCAAGATTGAAGTATGAGCGTTCAAGAAGTAGAGATACTGAAGATCTTCAACAAGTTTACTGCAGTGCACAATTGTAGCTCACATCCGCTTTAAAGTTGAGTAAGCGGAAATGTTTCTGTAAACTGTGCGTAGAAGTTGATAGAGAGCCAAGGGGTCGATCTTACCAAATGGTAATGAAAAAGGTGAGTCAATAATTTTAACCCTCCTACTTTCCCAGATATGATACGCAATATTGAAACTTCATTGATCCCTCAACAAGAAGATGTTTTGAACAGAGGAATAGCAGTAACTGATGAAGATGAACCAATACCAACGGTTACGATCGATAAAGTGATCTAGACTGCAAAAGTTGGTACTAATAAAAGACCCGAACCTGACAACATACCGAATTGGCGCTCATAGCTATTCGAACAATACTGAAACTGTTCGTTAAAGTGTGCGATTCCTGCTTAATCGAAGGTGTATTACCCCGAAGGGTGGAAGAGGCCAAGGTTAGTGCCATTACTGAAAGGCAAGAGGCTAGCGTAACATTCAACGTTGTGGAGACCTTTGTGTATGGTCGACACTACGGAAAAAATATTGGAGCGATTGATTTCTGGAAGATTAAAGAAGACAACTTTAAGATTCGGTTTAGCCAAAAATTCGATTACCAGACGTAGATTGAAGAGAGGTAAAAATAAATATTGTGCCATTGTTATCTTAGATGTAAAGAATGCTTTTAAAATGGCACGAAGGAAATGCACTCTTGAAGAACTCAAAGAAAAATCCAAAGATACCTGCTAAACATTATCGAATATCACTTCAGTAACAGGATCCTCATATATAAAACAAACGATTGTACACTGGAAATAAATATTACTGGTATGGTTTCACAAGGGTCTGTACTGGGCCCAATGCAGTGGTCCATTATGTATGATGGAGTCTTAAGGCTCCTGATCGCTGACGAAGCTAAAGTCATCGGGTTTGCAGATAATGTCGTATGCACAATCCACCACTGGTGGCACTCAATGGGTTTAAAATTGACAGAGCCGAACACAGAAGCTCTACTAATTTCCAACAACAAGGTAAAAGAAACCTCACAACCAACGATTATGTATCTAGGTCAAACCATTGATAGCAGATTAGCCTTTAAAGAGCTAACTGCAGACACTGCTGTAAAAAAGACCTCCATTGTAAGCAATGCACTGCCTCAAATAATGCCGAATACAAACGGAGCAAGACAAAAACGAAGAGTGCGCCTAGCTAATGTTGTTTTTTTCAAAAATGCTATATTAAGCTCCAATTTGGGCTGATAAAATAGTAAATGGATAGCGCTATAACAGTCTCGAACAGTTTCAAACGATGCAGTGTGTGTAATTGCAGAAATTCCACTAATAGGCATCTAAGTTAAATAGCGAAAGGAATAGCATCAATAACGCGCCAGTGATATGTTGCAGAAACGAGGAAGCTTGCCCGAAAGGAAATTACTGATTAAAGATCTTGTACTGCCATTCGGAAGTGTCTAAAAAGGACTTTCAACCAAAAGAACGCACAAAAGTAACTTATTAAATATTTCATATGTATTACCTTTCCTAGTATTATTATCTGTGGTCAAATTTATTTAGTTGCGCATTTCCAACCAATAACTCTTATTTGACTATAGTACCGATAGGGATAGGATCAAACCAACAAATTTGTTCCGGCAAGTCCGTTTTTAGTTACAAATAGCAATAAATTTTAGATTACATTTCTGCGAAAGATATCATAAGTCACAGATAAAATACACAAAACTACACTGATAATTTATTTGGAACTTTTATTGTCCAAAATTTGAAGAACAAACTTTATGAAATTGTAAAACGCATTTTAATTTTCTAAGCGGTTTTGTTCAAAATATTTTAACGAACATTAATTAAATCAATTCAGGAGAAATAGGAATACTGCCATATGAAAGTGGCGCCATCGCTCAATAACCAACTTGTTTATTTAGGATTGTAGCAAAATTTCTGTTTGTATAAATTATAATCATTTATTCTTACTTACTATTAGAAAAAGGATGTCTCTGCATCTAGTACGTACCTGGAATAAAGAAATATAGAATTTAAAAATAAAGCTTATTTATCCAAATCAAATTAAGAAATGTTTCGTGGTAAACTAAAATATTACGGTTCTTTGATGACCTAGAACAGTTAACGAAATTTTATTTTTTAAGTGCAGTAAGATGCTAATCTTGACCGACCAAATGGTTTAATGGTTAAAGCTTTGGCGTTTGGATCGAGAGGTACCGGGTTCGAATCTCGATAGGGGTCAGGATGCAAAGGGAATTTTCATCAACAAATTACGATTTGTGATGAAAAGGAACACATCTATGACCCCCTGTCGGAGTGAAAAATTCATAAGCCGACCCATCTTCCATGCCAGTATAGGCTGGCATGGAGCTATGCAATGTGCAGATGGCAATAAAATCGGACCTATATCCGTACGTCCTCGAATTGGCCGATACAGGCGTAAAAGTAATGATGTAAATAAGCAAACCGCGGAAGAGTTGAGAGAGCCTTGGCCACAGAACAGATAGCAGAAATATAATGGGATTTTTAATACACCAAATTTTGGTTCCACATCCATCCATCCGTCCTAAAATAATTTAAAATTTTTTTAAATTGGGTTATATGAAAGACTATCGACATACATATAAAAAACAAACGTGCCTTGTTCAATTATCCAAATATAGTGAAAAGTCACGTTCTCGGGTGTACATAACTATTAAAAACAACAAAAATTTTGTCAATCTGAAAAAGTACCACATTTTTCCCAATATCAATAAAAACTAAAATTCCGAACTCAAAAATTCCAAAACTAGCGCATATTTCCTATTTTATTACCCTAAATAACATAAAATACTAATGATAATTTTTAAAATGTTTTTTTGGAATTTAACAAGCAAATTTGTTGAAATGGGAAAATTTTTTAACAATTTTCCATTTAGAACTCCGATCGATAGTTTTTTTTTTTTACCGTCGCTAGACATTTTGTAATTATTATCATTTATTTTATAACTACATTTTTACGTTTTTCCAACCATAATAAAAACTAAAAATTGCAATGTACTGTACGATGTTACTATGAGTAGAAAACTATTGAGTTGAAAATTTATGCATAATTTTATAGTTACATATAATGAAAATGGAAATTTACAATTTTTTTTATTCTTTTTCTATGAAATTGAAACGTGATTTTTAGTTCGAAATGAATTTTTGTTATATGATTGCTTATTATCTCTCCGGCTTAACGATTATGAGGAACTTAAATTATAGTTTACGATTTGAATGAGAACTGTTTGGTGGGAATTTAAATGGTACGAGCAGTTTTACGTACTAGTCGAGCAAATAAAGATGAAGAAAGAATGTAGAATGACGGAAGTTTCTTCTAAATCGTACTAAATAGCTGTAGTATTGTTTGAGCAAATTGTTTTATTTGCCACCTAATTAATGACATCCAGGGAACTATTTTTTCATTTTCATTTTCCTTTCTAGGGGAAGATTTAAGACCCTATTAAAGTTAGCTGAAAGTATGCACCTAAAAAGTGGTAATGCAGATAGTGTCTTTGCTATCACAGCCGAAAAATATTTTATAGGCGGCAGATATATTACTTGATACACCTAGTTCTATTATGAGCTATATAATTTTACTAGATTGATCCAAACCCTATGAAATGTAAATTACAATAAATATAGAAATTTTCGAAACTAAATTAATTAAATGGTTTGTAACTTTTGAGTTACCCACTTCCCATCGACCCTACCATGGCTTCAGACTTGTTCCCAAATTCGGCCTGGGTTTGCCTAGGAATATGACTATCTAATGGCCATAGTAGAATCGTTCCCATCGGTGGGTAACTCGAAAGTTACAGAACATTTTATTTATTTAGTTTCGAAGATTTCTAAATATATTGAAATTTACATGACATATGATTTGGATCAGCCTGGTAAAATTATATATATAGTACCTGACAGATTTTTGTTATACTCGTAGTTCGATTATTTGGAGGTGATAATCGGTATATCGAGGGATATATCTTTCGGCTATAAAATATTTGTTCGAGCGGAACATCAATCTGCATTACCATTTTTTGTCTGAAAATTTTCGGCAACCTTGACAACATCGATCTAAGAGTAAATCATAAACTTTTAGATATTACTTGATTTTAGTAGTACATGCCGTAAGGGTAATAGAATCTAACGGATTATCCTAAAACTCAGTACACTCAATGTTTGAGATTATGAGCTGATTGGCAAAATCTTTTTTTTTTTGTAGATCATAAACTTTTAACTAATACGCGATCATACGCTCGGCATTTTTTGATTGCATAAGCTTGGGGTACAGCTAAGTACTTAACCCGTCAGTCAATAAGTTCGGAGGCTGACACATAGATGGCGCATCAGTGAAAGATTTTTAGGAAGTACCAACCTGTAAACGATTTTTGTCAAAAATTTATGATAATCCTACAATTAATTTACAAGTTATAGTTGTTTTAGTAACGCTACTTTTGATATTTTCAGAAATACAAAAACAAAGTTTTCTGATGAGAAAAATATCGTTCTGGCAAAGCAATATGTTGATAAATGTTATAGGAACTCTGCTCCTTCGAAAATAACCTTCGAACGTTGGTTCGTTAAGTTTAAACGTGGCCGTACAAATACTAATGGTGTTGAACGCTCTGGTCGCCCGAATTCGGCAGGTACTCCAGAAAAGACAGAAAAAGTACACAAAAACGTTTTGTGTAACGCGCTTGCTCACTGTGGATCAAATCAGCAATGCGTCGATGATTCAGAGCGCTGTGTGGACCTGTTTAACCGTAATAAACATCATTTTTACATCGATATGTCACAATGGATGAAATATGGGTCGACCGCTACACTCCCACATCAAATCGGTAATCAGCTCAGTGGACAGCAGCCAATGAAAGGCGTACAAAGCGACCAAAAACGCAAATGTTGGCCGGTAAGGTTTTGGCCTCCATATTTTGGAATGCCCAAGGTATTTTATTGGTCGACTATTGTGAGAAAAGAAAGACCGTCAACAGCGAATAATGCCTGGTGTTATTGGCGTACTCGAAGTAACAATTGGAAAAAACCGATCCAAACGAGAAAGAAAAAAGTGCTCTTTTACCAAGAAAACGCACCCTGCCACAAGTCGTTGGCTGAGATGGCAAAATTATACGAATTTACATTCGAGTTGCTTCCTCATTAAAGTTAAAGTAAACAATTTTAAATTATTACCTTATGTAAGAGAAAAATGTTTAGAATTATAAACTACTCCTGAATATATGCCATTAAGTACTAACAATCGCGCCAGTACCTATTAGATCGTATCTATTAGATCGCTAGTTGTGCTCCATCACTAATGCTAATAGTCTGTTGTTGCTTTTTCGTTGCTACTCTACATCGGAACAAATTTGAAGATTTTAATTATGTTACTTTACATAACCAATCGGTGAGATCCATAAGTTATTAAGTGCGTAGCATGAGCATTATTTTCTTTCAACACTTTGTTTCGGAATCTGTAGAGGATTTTCAGGTTGCTCAGTTTACTACAACCGTCTAGCTGTTTAGCATATAGGCGAACTTATAGGCGAATATATAGGCGAAGTTTCTCTAAACTACCTTCTCTGTTTGTCTTAAAGGTCCCCACATTTCTGTTTACATCTCTAATCGCGGAGTAGTATCTAAATTCATTTGTAGATTTTTTGGCCTAGTTGGCAGGCGGCGGGTTACACGTACGGTTTTTTTAATTCAATGTCATATTCAATGTCACTTCGCAACCTGTAAATTTCAACGTGCTTTGATGTTTATTAAAAGCTTCTTCTAAAATGTATTAGTTTTGCCTTGATGGCATCGGTAAGGGGACAATTGCTGTTTCTTACATCGTTTGTTCCCCTTCAACAAGGAAGTATCTTTCTGTACTGAATGATTCTAAGAGGTGGCGAAATTGTGAAGTAAACTGTACCTAAGCTTGGCGGTCGTGCCTAGGCACTTCATTTATTCCGAAGCGACTATTTCGAAACCCAAATTTTTGATTTATTCCGTTTTAATAGAATTCTTGCAAATTGTTTTACCGTAATATGTAGAAGTAGTGTATTGGCCTAGAAAAACTTTTTTTGAGTGGTTTTCTAGGTTTCGTACCATAATCACTACATTTCTTTTCTTACATATTTAATCCGGAAAACATACTACTATTACAGTTAGTCGAAAGATAAAAAAAACAAATATCAAGATAGTGGTTTGGTTTTCTCAGCCGCGACTATAAACAATTTTAGCATCGATTCAGCCGACTAGCGGCCTATGGTAAGGTAACACTTAGTGGTGCGTGTACCTTAACAACTCGACCACCGAGTATTATATCAATGTAAAGTAGAATTCGTAACACTACCCCCACCTTAAATGTGTTCGTGCCAACAAACAGATTCGTCCCATTTCGCATTGTTTCAGTCTATCGCGTATGACGACTTTTCGTAAACCTCTGTGCATCTTGAGATCTTATTTTTCTCATTTTGGACAACCATACCAAATCATCTTGTCGAAAATTACTACAACTTCGACGGGGTCGTGTTCCAAGGATCTTTCCTATTCTTGATAAGCCAACTCGTCCCTCCTTTTCTATTGTGTGCACTTTCTTTCCGCAGTATTTTACGTTTCGATCTTGAATTGAGCGCATGCTTATGGTCTTTTTTGGTTCTAGAAACCTCTGTAAATTTCCGATCTCTATTCCTCTTCCCAGTTTTGATCCTTCGAGAAGCAGGCTGCCTCGAAAAACCATCATTCTATCGTTACCAATAGTCTAGGATGTAGTGAACTAGCTTCCGGCATCTGAAGCATCTTTTTTGACCTTTGATGTCATGCCTGGGTCTACACTTGATCGTCGCCTCTTATTAACGCCTTTACTTCGTAATATTCTCAGAATCAAGCATACACAATTTTATTGTATCCGTAGCTGAAATTGTAGTAGCTGCCTCATATTCTAAAGCCAACGTCAATACTTCATTCATGGATTTACCTCTAGTATTGGTTCTCAAACAGCTGAACTACCTTAAGCTTAACACGTAATTTCGTTACCTTTGGTTTTGCGGGCTCTCCTCACGTAGTTGTCGTTTGTTTGGCAGTTGTGTCTTGCATAATGCTCTGAAGTGTGACTGTCCATATCTTAATTCCATACCTGCTTTCTCTTGCGGATATAGTTTTCAAGACAACTGCAGCTTTCACTCGAAGAGCCAAAATGAGTGCGTTGAGCTCTTCTGCTCTCCGTCAAATTTCGCCTTCGAATATTCGAAGTTTAAAACTCGTCTTGAATTACCGGAAACTGGTGCTGTTGAAAACGATTTGTTTAGCTGGCCAACTCCAATAATTCGTGAGGAATGAACTACTATGCATGCCTCTATTTCCCTAGCTAGTTAGTAAAACTTTTATAGGTCCCGTTAATCTGCAAATCGTGTGTGAACTAGCATTGGACAAAGCTACACCACAGTTTTTCTAACAAATTTGTAATTAATTTGTAAAAATGGTACTAGACATTTCAATGGATTGGTCAGCATTAGGGTCATCTACCTACCCAGTAGGTCTATGACCTACCGGGAGTTATATACATGTAGAGTTCATAACATTATGGTGTAAATACAGTGAATATTTGGCGCCTCAGATAAACGAGTTACCCCATTTAAGCCACTATGCACATTTGATAGGCCATATTGTTGATCATCTTTGATCAAATTATGAAGAAAGTTCTCAGATCATGCTGGGTTGTTTTTTGACAACATTCGCTATTTCAATACATTAAAAATTCATTGATTGGTCTTGAGTTGTAGTGAAACGAACTACCTCATTCATACCTCTATGGCCATTTTATAAGCTATATAATTGTTTAAATTTGAACCAAAGTTGACCAACAGCGTGACTTATCAAATGATCATAGTGGCATTAATGAGGATGTTCGTTTATCTGGGACACGCCACATCATTCAAATTTCAGTATATTGAAGTAGCGAAATGTTGTCTAAAAACAACCCCACACCATCAGAAATGTATCTTCATATTTGGAACAAAGTAGAACAACCATATTGTCTATCAGAGGGCATCAAGGGGTAGGTGAATGGGACGTATACGTGTAGCCTTATTTATACATTTGTATTGTTAAACTAAAAATATCATTACTTAAATATATTTAAAGACTTTGAATCAGTTTTGTAACTTCTTTTTGCTGAACTTCATCAATCAACCATGTTGAAATTGTTTACTTTCGGCTAGGAAAGCTAAGACAATACCTGCATTATCGACAGTTGTTTGCTTTTGGATGGATTCATTCGGCTAACTTTAATGAGGTCCGGAAAACTTTGTTAATTAAGATGTAATTAATTTTTTCTATAGATTCGCATTTCCCCCAGTTGTTGTGTCTCTTATGAACTATTTACCATGTTCATCCAGAAGTTCCTTAGATCTACTTTGATTCCTTCCAATTCTGTATAGTTGAATTTTTCTAACATTGTCCAAAATTTGTTGTTGTTTTAAGAAAATTTGACACGTGCCAAATAGTCTGTCCATTAGTCTGTTCAATATCAAGAGATTCAAAACTCAAAACTTTAGCAGACTAATACATTACAATATTCAGTCTTTTACCCGCCACTGTATTGTAATCACGATAGCTACCATACGTACTAGGCAAATTTGAAGTAAGGATTTACCGAGTACGTAGGATAGCTCGTGATTAAAATACAGTGGTGGGTAAAACATTGAGTATTGTAAGGTGTTAGTTTGTTTTCCATTCAATAGTTATTTGGAGGTAAGCAATAAATCTAGGCATATTATTCGGCAGATCAGCACAACTATAACTACTTGATGTTCCTAAATTAGGATCATTTAAGCTTTGCAGATGCCCTACGTCAATGTCTTAGTAGACGTTAAACTTCTAATGGTCTGATAAGAATTTCGGTCTGTATGGGCGTGGTCGTGTGGTAAAAGGTGGACCGAAAACAAAGACCTAGACCTATCGGGATTTCTTAAATCATTCAATCTGTTGCACTACTGTAATAAAATTAAGACAAATCTAAAACAACATTTTCATATCATGGGACTAAAATATATTAGCATTGTTTTATATTTGTCCATCAAATCTTAAAATTCTTAGGAGGCCCCCATTTTCAGCCATACAAATTTCCAATGTTTCCGGGTAGTACATGTTTAAAAAGTATTATCACTGTTTCAAAATATGCCCAGGAAAACTCATCTATAATTTTATATATTTGAATTTGATTGTTTTCAAAATTTTGTACAATCAAACCTGGAGATGTTTACAGGTACTGTGCTACAATTTCTGATCGAGTACTCTTATCTTGTGGTCGTTTTTTTTGTACTGCCGACCTTAGCTACCTTAGATTTCTAATGTCGTCAAATAACAAATTACGGTACCGTTGAATTCTGTATACAAATGCCAAACACTTTAAAGATGCCGTATAGACATTGTTAAAATGGTGGAATGTTCCACAAAATTACGAAATTTTAATTGAGTAAAATCTATTTGTTGTGCTAGATTTGCTAGTTGAGATACCCTGGCATATTGAAATGCATACGTACTGGGACATTCTTAGCAAGCGCACCCAGCCTCACATGCATTCATAAAAATTGGCGTGTTGAATATTTAAAATTCAAGGTAACTGTCATGTTAATCGAAATTAGCGTGTCGCAAATGCAATATTCGTACATGAACTACCTAAATCAATTACTCGACTAATCGATTACGTGTTCGTATAAATCGTTAATTCATATCGAACAAAAACATTTTTTTTATGAACAGACAGCAAATTTATACGATCACATAAAAATTAGAAATTCGATTAACTTCCGATTCGTGTGTGTATGTTTTGTGTGCACTTAAGTATGTGAAGCATAAATTGACTGCACATTTTTTGTCGCTTTCCACATATTTCCTCAGCAAGTTTTATTTAATTGGATTATTTGTTACTTTACAACTGGATTAAAAAAATGAAAATGGTCTGATTGACAATTGTGTACAAAAGTCACCAATAATTTGATTTCCGTCATATGCATTTTTTAAATCCCACAAGAGCTTATAGAAATATTTCTATATCGAGCCAGTACAAATCCAAGAATTTTCCAATCCGCGCGCACTTTAAAAATGGTATGTGGTGTATTTTCAACTACAGTAATATAGATTCTAATTTCCCTTTCCATTGCGACTCATCTTAGTTATTAATACTAAATTCGTTCGAACTGTCAGATCAAAAAGATTTGATCGGATTCAGCTGTCAGATCAACATTTTTGACATTACAAATTTTTTTCACACAAAAATCTTGATCTAACAAATCGGCTAGATCAATTTTAAAAAATCTCGATTTTTTGTTAGATTTTTACGCATACATATATACAAAAGTAAACGTCAAAACATAACATCAAAACAAAGACCCCGCGCCATTTGTACAATTCAGTTTTAAATTAATAAATTCTAAATTAATTTTAATAAATTTATTAAAATTTTAAGGATAATTTGTAATTTTGTGCGACGTATTTTCAAAATATCTTGTGTGTTTTTGCTTTTAATAGATTTATTAAAATTTTAAGGATAATTTGTAATTTTGTTTGTGCGACGTATTTTCGAAATATCTTGTGTACTAAAATGTTGTGTTAAATGTGCGAAATTATATAATTCCTTATGCTTTTAATTGAAAATTAAATTGAAATTGAGAAATGGGAGACACTATATTGAACATTTTAATTCTGTGCTATATAATTTTTTTGTTATACAGATGCTAACAAGGTGAAATGATAAACCCGCCATTTATAATAAACAATTTTTTGTCTTTCTTTTCACAAATATTACTACAAAAGTCGATCAAATTTCTTTCATATTCGTTTACATAAAATCCGGTCAAATTGTTGTTGTAAAAGCAAACGAATTTGGTATTAGTGTGTAACATCTGGTTTGTTTCTTGACATTTTTTTTATTGCATCTTTCTATTCTGGGTACAGCGTATAAAAAATTGCTCTATAAAATGAAAGAAATTATTGTATATGTCACGGTGTGCATGTAACGGAAAATATCATGGTTAGGAGCATCTTATAAATGTGACATGGTGCGACAATGGGAAATGAAATTGATGGATACGGTCGATGGGTTCGAAAAACAAAAACATTTTTCATTGTGCCTGACAGAATGTGGAGTTATATAATTGGGTACAGTTAAATGCCAAAGACATTTTCTACATGCTCTAATGAACGTTTTGTTTTAGAATGTGAGTGTATGTGTTCGAAATATGTGTTTAGCCGGTATAGGATGCGATTAAACCGGATTTAAATAATGTGGGAAAATATATGCTGCGGACACTTTACAAGTAGGGAAATGTATAACGGATACATATGATCAGCTTTTCGCCAACTTAGGAAGGCTGCCTACTGTTAAATTCAAAACGATAGTGCAAATTTTTTTTGTTAATTAGATTGAAAATTTAAGATTTCATTCATTCTCAGCAAGACGCTTATAGAACAAGAATTAAAATCAAATGGATAATGAAAGGCTTCTCATACTAAAATAATTAAATATTTTATTAAATATCTTTAGGCTTTCTTGTTCTTGATAAAATATTGGGTCGTACAAGACAATGCCAACTGAACCCAAATTGATAAAGAAGTAAACATTAAATTTATAATGCAAAACAAGATCTGTATATTGTCATCTAAAGTAAACCAAGGATAAGTGGTACATCGGCGTATTAATAAACCCAAGTACGACCCTCTGTTGGAGTACAGAAGTACAGAACGCAGCGATGAACAATTTTGTATGTCACTGTGCTTGTACTGATGTACAATTTTGAAAAATTGGAATATCTACATTTAGGCGGATGAAACCAAACGTATCACCAATGCGACCGGCTCCACAATTTCATAGTTTTAAATATTCTTAACGTTTGCCATGATTTTACTCAAGATGCGGCCATCAGTTGGTCAACCTGAATTGAACCGAGGTTTTCTAGAACAAAGCTTACCTTGATGTGGAGTTGGAAAACATACTTCACATCTGTAATTATTTCAACTAGAGTTAACTTTTGGATATGATCTACATGAAATTTATTTGCATTTTAATTAATTCAGGATTACAGTTTCTTTTACGTGCCACAGAAATCAAACGCTGTAGTTCCAAATTATTATTCCTAATTATGCTGGAGTTCTATCCATCTTCACGCGTTGGGTTCGAGAATAGTTTCGATTCTTTGAAAGTCGGTAATCTTATTCTCCTTTCCATGTAGATAAATTATTTTTATGTTATATTCTCCTAGCAATAAGGTTCATCTTTGGAGTCGAGGATCTATGTCTTTCCCTAAATACTTCGTACGTAACCATTTCAGTGCCTGGTTATCAGCATTGAGTTCGAATTGCTGCCCATAAGTATAGGATCTGAAATATTTTACGCCCATACGATGGCTAATAGTTGTTTCTCAGTAGCGCTATATTTGACCTCGTGATTGTTTAATAGTACAGCTCCAATTGCGAATTGGCTTGCGTCTGTATTGAGTATAAACGTTTTTGTGAAAATCTGGGTACCTTAAAATGGGATGTGTAGTCAATAAAGTTTTTAATTGTTCAAATGCGTCTGTAGAGGGTGATCGAATAAGAGAAATAAAAAATTCGATTCTGGAACACAAATTTTTGACCACTTTTTCACATAAATCTGTACCTATGTCATCAATAACACGAAAAATGTTGCTTTTAAGGTCATTGAGTGTTTGTGGTTTATTGAGTTAAACCAATAGTTTAACATAACCCCAAAGACCAACCCAAAAATTGCGGAAAAACTTTGCGGATGAAAACGTGTTTTATGAACAGCAAGTGGATTTTTTTCACTCCAAATACGACAATTGTACTGATTTACAAAACCATTTAACCAGAAATGAGCTTCATCGCTGAATTTGATTTTTCCATGAAATAATGGATTTGGTTGCTCTAAAGCCCAATCTGCAAAGTTTATACGCATAAATGGTCATTTGGTTTAAGTTCTTGGGTCAACTGAATTTTATACGCCTTGAAATGTAAATTTTTATGAAGAATATTCTGCCATAAGAAAATCCAAGTTCTGAGAACGACGTTTAATTTATTGTTCCCGATTTTTATTCACACTTTGCTTCACAGGAGCTCCATGTTTAGTCCACGTTAGCTCCATGTAATTGACATTGTAGTGGTCCCGGCTGACATTGTTAAGGTTCCGGCTGAAAGTTTACAAGTTGCCCCACCATTTAAGCATATGTTGCCAAACCATTTGACAAAACTCTGGCTCTGGCGGGCTTTATATAGTTGCGGCTGGCATTATAAGGTTCCAGCTGAAAAATCAGGTAGTGCAAAATGAAGCACCATGAATTGTGTTACTTATGCCATAGGTGTTTTGGTTTTTGCTTGCTTGGTTCCGGCTAGCATGGTCTCTGCTGACAGTATATGGTTCCGACTGAAATCTTATATGTTGCACAACCATTTAAGCGCATTGTGCTCATTGTAGTAGCTCCTAATAGTTCTAGCCGATAAAACTCTGGTGCTGGCTGGCTTAGTATTGGTTCCCGCTGAAAAATCAGATAGCACACAATGATACACAAGGCATTGTGCTGGCATGGTTCCAGCTGATACTGTTGCTGTTCCGGCTGTAATTGTTTCGGTTCCGACTGAAAGCTTTTACGTTGCACAACCATTTAAGCCCATTGTGTTTATTGTACAAGATCTTAATAGACTCGACTGCGAAACTCTGGTTTCGTCTGACTTTAATTGGTTCCGGCTGGCTTTATAAGGTTCCGGCTGAAATGACAGATAGTGCACAATCATGCATCATCGTGCTACTTGTGTGTACAGACTAAATACCTGTTTTCTCTCTAAAGCCCAGATGAATTGATTGATCGGAGTAAAACTTCATACTTAAGCCTTTTCCCTAAATTGGGAGATCTCATTGATTTTGAGCTTCCACAGGAGCTTTTATGTTTTTTACAAATATTTTGAAAAGTATATTATTTACGAGAAAAATGACTAAATCTAGTCTATCAGTTTTCTAAAATTTAAGCGGAAATGGTGACTTTGTAAAAAAAACTGTATTGTAACAAAAATTCGGGCTCTGTCAGCCCAGATGAATGGATTGATCGGGATGAAACTTCTTACTTAAGCTTCTTCCACAAACCCCTTAAATTATTTCAATAAACGTTTGCTGGATTCGTTTTAAATTGTAAATTAATTTGTAATTTTCAGATTTTTTCAGAATATTTTGAGTTTACCAAAAACGTGTAACTGTAAATTTTACTCGCTATAACACAGAAATCAAATTAATAATTATACAACACAGTACACGGACACACCTGTAACGAATGCCGCATTATTAATTGTGTTCTGCCCAATGAGCCATATACACAAAATCTAATTAAATGTTATTGTTGCCGTAACCTTAATATAGTTGCACAATAAAACTATACAAAATTTCACCTAATTCCGTTTACTACTTGAAGGTTCTTGTTCATACAAAAATACGGAGTGTAATTCCCACATCGCATATACAATTCCATTGAGTCATTTGGGTGCTATAAACAACGTTTCGTATACGAGTATTATAAAAAACTACTGTCCTAGATATAATAAATATTCAGCCTAAGCTATATACAAAAAGCTTTGGTCTGCATGAAAAAATTAACACTAAAATAATTAAAAAGCTATATAGTTTTTAATTAAATTAATTAACACGAACAACTATATACAATTTTTAACGATTAATGCCATACGTGTGTATTCATTCATTTATAAAATACAAACAACATTTTCATAATATACGAGTAATGTACAGATGTATTAGTCGACCTACCTCGCGTTTCATTTTATTTTACATATTCATTCGCGATTTTTATTTACAAAACTATTAAAATCAAAAAAAATGTCATGTGAGTAAAAAAAAAAACTAAAAACGCGCCTCTCGTCAGCAGAAGGCGAAGTAAATAAACTTACCTTACTTAGCAAAACGCTACAAATGGAAAGTATTTATATTTTCAGAGTATAACAACCTTTTCCGTTTACACTACAATAAAACTATTTCGCGAACTATGGACTAGTTTTTTTGTTTACTGATTCTATTTTTAGTATACAACTATGTACCTTTTCAAACTTTGCATTATTGTCAATATAATAGGCAACGATATGACTGAGTATAAAACACACCTCATCGTCAATACAACATTTAACAGTACAAATAAGAAACTATACACAACTATTTTCTATTAACAGAGGTAGTTTATGCATGAAATGACTAAACGAGCTTGGCTCTATTATAATTTATTCATATGATCAGAATGATGGTGTGCGGCGCAGCGCGGAGTGTGTTGATGAAGGTTTGTAAAAATGTTGATTTTGTGTTCATTTATAAATAAAATGTGTTATTATGTCTTGTGCGATTGTATTATTTTTTTTATGAAAAGCAGTTTGTATATAGTTTTTTTTAATAGTTTGTTTCTTGTTTATTATGTGCTTTTGTGTGTGATAGTTGTAGATTTTTTTGTATTGCTCAAATTCCACAGAAAATAAGTTTTAAACACTGTGATTTTTAATGTATGTTAGTTTGGGTGTTTTACGAGTATACAGAGAAATTTGACGCTGGGTGAAATAGTTTTGCGATAGTTGTTCTGCAATATGTGTATATGAGATTAAGGAAATTGGAGCCAAAATCGATAATAATGACTTCTATCTTTTACAACACTGTTTTATGTACCTAACGCGAACATCGTGGTCATTGTCAGACAGGACAGGCTTTCTCGTTGTTTGCTTTCTATTTTGTAAACACTGTGCAAATCCAACTTTGACAAATCAGTTCCTGGTACACCGTTTGAAAAGGAAACTTATATGCTTGAAAGGTAAAATCGCCTAAAAATATGTTCATTAGCTCTGGAATAAACACAAATTCAACTTTCCAGACGCATACTTTTAGAATAGTAAAATGATTCCCATTCGGTGAAAATCTCAGGATACATTTTTTAGTACCACAACGTATTGTGCATCATTGTGAACTATCTAATTATTCAGCTGGAACCAATAATAAGGTAGCCGGAACTAAAGTTTTATCAGCCAGATTCGTTAGGAGAATGCAAAATGAGTACAACCCACTTAAATGGTTATGAAACATATAAGCTTTCGGCCAGAACCATAACAATTTAAGGCGGAAATACCCAGAACATTTTTTGAAAACCACTTTTGGACCGAAATCGGTTCATGAATTCCATACTTTATTTTACTGCGTAAAAGAAAGAAACAACGATTGTTATACTTACTGTTATAATTTAATTATTATCATCCTGAATGACGATATTATATTCACCAAAATATCTTACCGAAATTCAATCAACTTCTGCAAATTCAGCCACTAAATTTTTCGGATGGCAATGAACATACCCACCCGATAGGAATATGCAATCAGAAGTGCCAACTAAAATGGTTTCTAGAACACATTTCAGAAAATTGTTCATTGAACGGTCGTTGTTGTTCAATGGAATTGGGCCAATTCTGGATTAGCACAAATTCAGCCACTATATTTTTTGGATGGAAATGAACACACGTGATCGTAATATGCAATCAAAAGTGCCGACTTCATTGGTTTCTAGAACACTTTTTGTCAGAAAATTGTTGATTCAACGGTGGTTGTTGTTCAATGGAATTGGGCCAATTCTGGGTTAGCACAAATTCAGCCACTATATTTTTCGGATGGCAATGAACATACCTGATAGGAATATGCAATCAAAAGTGCCAACTTCAATGGTTTCTAGAACACTTTTTGTCAGAGAATTGTTCATTCAACGGTTTTTGTTGTTCAATGGAATTGGGCCAATTCTGGATTAGCACAAATTTAGCCACTAAATTTTTCGGATGACAATGAACATACCTGATCGTAATATGCAATCAGAAGCGCCAACTTCATCGGTTTCTAGAACACTTTTTGTCAGAAAATTGTTCATTCAACGGTCGTTGTTGTTCAATGGAATTCAGCCAATTCCGGACTAGCACAAATTCAGCAACTAAATTTTTCGGATGGAAATGAACATACGTGATCGTAATATGCAATCAAAAGTGCCAACTTCATTGGTTTCTAGAACACTTTTTGTCAAAAAATTGTCCATTCAACGGTTGTTGTTGTTCAATGGAATTGGGCCAATTCGCATAAATTCAGCCACTATATTTTTCTGATAGCAATGAACATACCTGACAGGAATATGCCATCTGAATTGCTTATGACTTGGTTTTTAGAACATTTTATTTCTATTGTTTAATTTGTTGTTCAACACAAATATTATTGAACGCTATACCTCTGTATTTTGTTTGTTCAATATAGTATCTTTTAGGGGCTAATTTGGTTTTCCTCGATTTATGAATGAAAATGTATGAAAATCATATTTCTATGATAAGCATAAATTTCATCAGTTTAGCCGCCTTTAGAAAGTTTTAAAATTAGGCTTAATTTATTTCTTTTTTTTTTCTAGAAATCGGGTTTTATTTGTTTCGTCTTTCAGGCGAAATTTTGTTTTCCCGTTTTTTCGACTCCTGAGCTAGCACTAATTTTTCCTCGTGCGTGCTAATTAGCACCGGCTTAATCGGTATGAGTTTCCTTGCTGCAGTTACTCACACCTTCGTTCGTATTTTCATTAAAGAAGGCTTGGAAAATGTATTTGAAAGTGATACGCCTGAATGTTGATTACATTTTAATTTCGTAATTTATCGATGAATTTATTTTTCATTTTTATTTAAAATTCAAGAGTGCTTGATGTTTATCTTAAATTTAAAACCCGGAGATTATATAAATCATATTTGTTTGTCATTTTGTCCCAAAAATGCTAAATAGGCTTTTCAGAAATTGGTGTACGTATTTTTTAGTTTGGACCAAGTCCAAAAATGGATCGAAATGCGAAAGAAATCAATTGAGTTAAGCTCAATCGGGGTGGGTGATCATTGTGGCACACACCTAAACCGTTTACTTGCGTTTAGCGCTCAGACTCGTTCAATTCGACCCTGAACACAAATTTGTTCAACCTAATTTCATGTGTGATGATTATTCGCAAATCAAACAACTGTACGATTTTAATCGAGACACCAGCTGGCATATTGTATTTTATACCACCACAACACTTCGATAAAGTTATTCAAAATAGGCCAACGACAGATTAAAAAATCGTTATAAAAGGTTACAAAACACCAGCCGGCCAACATACCAGAAACTTCACTGTATCAACTCTCCTTAAAATGCCTTTTGTTATGATTCAAGAAGAATTTGATACGCATTATAATACCTGATAATTTTCTGATAAGAGAGCGCTTTCACTTCAAATTGATAAAAATGAATCCAAACTGTCGAAAACACTTAATCATTAATCTATACGGGTTTTAAAATGAGTCGCCACAATAAATTTGCAAATTATTATTAAATTACTTCTTATCGCGTCCAAACAATTCTTTAAACGAACTCCAACTGGCGATACAATAAACAGAAAATATCTGCAATGAGTTATTATGCATATGGTTTACGTAATGCTAAGCCAAAACGAAAACGATTCATTCTAAAATACCGTTGACTAATCCACCAATGTGTAGTCGCCATGTATGTGCGGAAATATAAAATGGTGGCATAGAGAAAAGCTTCCTCATCACCATACGGTTGCTCTCAATACATATAATTATGATTGGCTCAACAGAGTGCGAAGATAATAAACAAATCTTTGGTATTGGCCGAAGGATTTCGCCCAGTTTAGTTTTGCGCACAACTCGGGTAAACCCATCGTTTCCTGTAATTACTTCGATGATGCGACTCTTTAACCATTTAGGAGGTCGAACATTTTATTCGATTCATTATATTACTATCTGGCGTTGTTGTGACAGTAAATACTCGTGAATGTCAAAAATGCTGGATTATTCGCTGGATGTGTTGATTCCGTGACAACCTTTTTTCTTTAATATGTTGTAAATTGGGATCCATGGGTGTATGCCATCCTATGTTATCTCACATAGCGGGCGAGATTTAAGGATGGCCCATATTTGGATGGTAAATCTCTTCAAATGTCAATCATGATTCTCCTATTAAAAAATATTTTGTAGATTTTATGGTCGCCCCCATAAACCTCGGTTGGCCACACATTTGAAAAGCACCAAATACGCCTTTTTGCTTTTTGTAACTCGCAATTTACTGACCTTGATCTAAAATGGCCCTGCTTAATACACCCATGTGGTGAAGATAGGCCGTACATAGGTTACTCGCGATTGCGGAAATTGCCCCATAAGTTGTTTTTGTGCTTTCAAGCGGACGCATTTGCACATTTCCCAATTACATCACGAACTTCATCCCTGCATCACGTAATGTAGTATTTTTGCTTCAGGCTTGGCATAAAAAAACCTTTGGACCTGCATGTAGCTTGATAATATGTTCATCTCTAATAATAAGCGCTGTGATGCCATGCTCTGCTGGAACTATAATTGGATGCTTTATATCGTAGGGAACGTCTGTATTATTCAACCTGCCACCAACTCTCAATAAATTGGTTTATAAATGGGAAAAAGATCATTAGTTTTGCATTTTTACTGAATGGTTTGTTATTGGTGAGGTCGTTGACCGTCGAAGCAAAATTGGAATGTTGCTTGTCCCACCGCGAAATGCAATTCACCTTGTTGAGCCTTATTATGTTGCCATGAATATTATAGGCAATTGATGGTACTTCAAAATTAAACTGACTTTCAACATAACCGGATTCAACTTCTGTTCCTTTATTACTTCTCCCAATGTTTTCCAAGTAGTTACAATTTAGTTGGCCAAACCTCTGGTCTCTTTAGCCAATGTGGTGTTCCACCATAAATCATGAACAACCAATTCCTCTGGGAACAGATCTCGCGATATGCTCTCAGCTGGATTGTCGTTTAAGGGTACGTGACTCTATTGATAGCGTTTGGTGCGTTGTACGACATACGAAACCCTGTTGGACACAAATGTCTGCCATTTCCTCGAACTTGATGATATCCAATTAAGCAATATAGTTAAATCTGTCCACAATCGAAACTTCCTGATTTTTTGACTCTTGAATATCGGTAGTATGGACACCATTAATTTTGTTAGTAATTCTGCAGCATAGAGCTCCAAACGTGGGATACTTATCCTTTTAATAGGTGCCACCTTTGTCTTGGGAGTCACAATCTTTATGATATAGCCGAGTGCTGTTTAGACTTTGGCAAATCCGTGAAACTCTCACTCATGCCCCTTCGGGTGAAGCCACCTGTATATTCGGATATCTTCCAATCTAAACATGTCGTTTTTAATTGCTGCATAGCTCTAATCAATTATGTGTGGTAAACGACTACCCCGGTCTACACGTTGTAACCAGAGTTTCTGGAACAATATTTTTATTTTTATAATGGTTGGCGAGCCATCTTTAGGTGTATATACCCTCAGTACAGAGATCGCTTGTGAATCACCTTCAAATTCTTTATTAGAGACATCTCTGTCGGCCTCCGGAATACTGCATAATAGCATTTCATTGTTGTGCTCTTCCGCAGATTAAACCCCCATTTCTCAGCATACGCAAGAAGTCGTGTTTCAATACATTTACTGCCTCTTGGTTTAATTTCGATGTTGCCAAAAACGATGCAGACGCTGTGCTATAAGTCACTGTCAATAGATTGAATTTTCTATTATACTCGCTATCCGTTTTGTTGATCCAAATTTGCCGAAACATTTTTTCTATGTCAGCAGAGGGACGGATTAAACTGGACTGAATGACTCAGTCTCACTAATATTGATCATTCAGCAAATTTCCATTGATCGTTTTAGCTGGTCCATCAAATACGTCTCGTAACTTCGTAGTGGAATTATTTCCTTCCACAACTCTGTGATGTGGCAAATAATATTGATAGTAACCTTCATTAAATAATAAAACAGGCATCATAAATCTTAAACATTTGTTGCAATTCGAATCACGGGAACCCAGTAAATTAATCATACAACGTCAAGTACACCCTTCTAAATTTATATCTGAAGCAGTCAATTTGATCAAATACCATCAAAAAGATTATGGTCTATGTAGTAAGATTTATCAACAAATACTGAAAGAAGTCTGTAATCATTCGAGAATCCCACACGGCTCACGAATTAAAAAATCAAAACTTCTCATCCAAACGGCATAGAGAGATCGCTATAGTACCGAAATCTACGATCTTATAAACCACAAGTTCGAATTCAAAACACAAGCTATTTAAGCTACCGAAAGAAGCATCCGATTATAATCCAATGGAACTATGCAATCGTACCCCTGGAAGACCATTTTTGAGGGGACCTATGCTGATTCGCACAATAAAGGGAAGAAATCCACCACTGAAGTAGTGATCGCAACTGTGCCTAGATAATTGTGCTATGATTTGTATAGCGAATTGCTCAGGAAATTCCTCAACTACTGGCAAATGATGAAAGAAAACATGGCATAGCGAGTACTTGAATAAATTCCAACATAGGAGAAAGGGACCTTGTATTCATCCAGAATGTCTGCATTTATCCATTAAAATGGCTAACTGGTGGTGTAAGGACATCAAGACAGGTAGACATAGATCCTGAAAACGGGATTGGCCGCAATAACGCTGACAAGATGCTGGTATCTATTTCAGGGTCTGGTCTGTTCTACATCAATCATTCAAATAATTCTTCAAAATGCTCTCCTTACTTTAGTTGACAAACAGGGACCAATAAAACGGGACGTAGGGGATGATATAAGATAAATTATTGATGTTGACTTGGTCAATAATTTTAAATTTTGTCAACAATAGACTCGAAACTGCTGTATGACACCAAAATTCAGGCAACAACTCTGTTCTAGGAAATGTACCTTAAACCACTAGTCCAAGTAGGACGCATATCAGGTTTAAGAGTATATTGTAGTATCGAGAATTGTGTGGTGTCGGAGTCCAAACCACATAATTGGTGGTGCACATCCCTAATAAACTTCTTGCTGCTGAACGTCAAGCAATATATCAAGAAATACCGATAGCAACAAGTTAAAGAGGTAGAGAAAAAATGGGAACCGTCAGAATGTAACTACTTTCTGATACAATTCCTCCGTGCGTCTGGTTAGTTTAGGATATGCCTAATGTTTATTACCAACACAGATTTATATTAATATGTGGAAACTGTATCGGCACATGAGATAGAGTTATCCAGTTAGGGGAGAAAACGCGGAAAGCAGCCTTTATGAGAAGTAATATGCAAAACAGAGGGAGAGCTATTTTCAAATTTTGCACTTTTTACGCATTTTGAATCTTAAAAAGAGGTAGGAAGTGAAAGTTTAATTTGTAATTTATTCCAAATTTAATTTTCCGAATTTTAAAATATCACTGATATTTTGCTCAATTTTAATTTCATTAATAGTCTTAATTTTTATCAAGGCTTGTCACAGACAAGTACATTAATAATACAACACCTCTAAAGTTTTACACTGTAATTATAATTGACCGATATTGAAATATTTTACAAAAAAACTGTTCTCTTACTTTATAGTTATGACTATCGCGTGACAAAACTTTCTTAGGTTCCATTGTCTGATACCGCAGCTACCTGAATTATTAGTCTAGCATATCGACCGCAATTAAAAATGTCACATGCAAGTTTGTATAATTAAACGACTGTCGTTCCCATTCTTCTCAAAATATACAAAAAAATTAATTAAACTTAAAACCATAATAATAGTGTTATAAAGTATTAGTTTAAATAATGTGGCTTTCTTGACATGTAAATTTATTTATATACAAATTTCAATGTCAAAACCAACTTATCGTAAAATAAAAGTTGTACAGTAAAATAGTTGTACAATCAAATAGCACGTGGAATTCATTCGCGTAATTTGTATTCAAATATTCCTAGCAGTACACAAATATATTCAACCCATCCTCTTTACATTTCATGGATAAAGAAAATTTTTATATAAAATTTTCCCAAAATATCTAAACGAGAAAAATATCGATTGTGCAACTTTCCAACAACCATTAAGAACAAACACAATAACAAAAAAAAATGTTTATCATTCACAAAAAAAATTCTGTGTACGTCGTCGTTCGTTCCCGTGTACTTTCTTTGGATGGAATACGGGTGTGCTCGATTTTCATAAAACACAACAAAAAAATTAAAAGCTTTTGCGCAGAACCGAGCTTTTTTATTTGTTTTTAAAATTTATATCATTTTAAAACTTTCTTCTAGTATTTACCACCCGTTTCTTCTCACATCTCCCGATTTTTAACTTTACCATCTCAACCCTACTCAAGTTTTATGCACAAGACAAAATCTGCTTATATAGACGAGTATACTATAAATTAAGAAGAAAGAATAATTTCCTAAATAAATATTATTCTTGTTCGTTGGATTATTTTTTACATTGGTTATCTTGATCGTACCGAATAAAATAAGATTTAATTAGGTTGATTATGCAATCATAAAAAATATTAAATTTATTTTTTTGCTCTATTTAACATAAATATTATATCTTATCTATGTTATTTTAGATTTATTTCATCCAAAAAAATTTTCTGAGAGCTTTATTTTTGCTTAGTCAATATGAAAATTTCGATTTAATAGTCAAAGTACTATTTGTGGGTGAGACCTGGTTCAAAAATGGGTCTTATCTGAAATTTTAGGCACGAAACATGTAAATTATATAGTTATTAGTAATTGTACCAAATTTTATTAAAATCATAGAATAAATAACTAGGTTATACGCCTTTTAAATTAAGGTTCGCACCCCTGAGATATCTTAGACATTTTTATAATGTCCAATTGTATTAGAACCAAGCATGCTAGAAATACGAAATAAATTGCATAAAAAAGCTTCAGGTTTATGCTCGTCTGCACAGTACCCGAATTAGTAATATTTTTCTAACTTACTTAGGATTAGGATGATAATTATACCGTACATACCTGAAAATAAAGAAAAAGGATTTAATTAGTAAAATGGTTTATTGAATTAAAAAATATGTAAATTTATATTATTTTAAAAATAATTCTCATTTTATAGAATTATTTCTCTTTTTACGTCACCAAATTATTCGAAACTGTGGTTTAAACTTTCCATAAAATGGTGTAATTAAACTTTTTATTTGGAACTTTAAGATTTTCTAATAATATGACTATTTTATTCAAACTATATACATATACTCAAAGGTAGATATTGTCATAGTTTGCTACCAGAAATAATTTACCTTCCAAACTGATACTAAAACGAATGGGCCTGTTACTTTTTTACAGTTCTCTTTAAAACTGAGATATCTGTATTTCATACCAACCTGTTCTCTAATCAAGAAATACTTTCTCAGAAGACACATCCAATTTTCTTATAAAGCGAGATATTGTTTGAATATAAAGAAATAATTTCTTTGCATTTAAATAATACTTTCAGTTTAAGAATTGTTTTCTTAAAACGAGAATTTATTTATCAGTTTAAGAATTGTTTTCTTAAAACGAGAAGTGATATACAAAATTATTTTAACTGCAAAACAATATTTTTAAGAAGAAAATAAATAAAGCAGTAGAACATTACAAGATACTTTGGAGCCCTTCCAACTAAAACTATGGTTTCTGCCAACCAAATGGATGCTTAACTTAACTACAAATCAATAAGATGGAAGAATACGATGGATTTTTTTTACTGAAGGCTACATGCTAGTCGGTAAAGTAAGACCCGGCCGGAGTCTTCATTTCAATATCCAGTAGTCTGGGTCCCTGGTTACTTGGACGTAGGTACAGAATAACTGCAGGGGACTAGCACTTAAACTAGCGCTAGGGAAAAAGGTAGGCGCATGACAAATTAAAGTCATCACATATAATATAGCAAAACTTCAATTCAATCACTACGAAAACAAGAACGTTTTTAAAACAGTCGTAGGGATTCTCACAGAACACTGGCTTCTTGCGAACCATATGAGTAGGTTGGGTTTACAAACTTATGACTTCTGTAGAAGCTGCTAGGGCTGAAGAGGAGGTAAATACTAAATTCTATTTTCAAATATTCGGATCATTCCAAATGTTTAATGGTTAACCGGTCGGATTTCGAAAACAGAAAAGTAAGAGTAAGTAAAAGACAATGAGTGAGCTATTTATACTGCTTCTGTGGAAATTGGGCCGGAATCCGATCCTGTGGTATCACAATGGACCATCACCAATCCAAGCGTATGTGTGCAGTCACTACAACATAAGCTAGAACCATAATAAAACCAACAAACTGAAGCTAAGAGAAACCAACCAGATCATTGCATAATGAGCACGATGTCCTAGGTCATTGTCACTTTAGAGGACTTATTGTCGATCCATAGTCTCTTGATTTAGAACAATGTTTTTGATTTAAATTGGATTGAATATGTTTCCTCGAAGGCCATAGTATTATTAGAGAAGACTGACCTACCTGCAAAAATTCACTATAACTCAGATTTTCTATTATTCCCTGAAATCGCGATATCTTCTAAATTTAATTTCAAACCAGAAACGGAAAATTTTATTACGGGCACTGCTAATTGGTCATATGTCGACCTGTTAGTTAACGGTATTCCATATAATGGATTAATCGATTGCGGTGCTTTCATTATGGTTGGTAGTGAGAGCGAAATACGAATTTTTCCATTTTGAATCAAAACCGTAGCTGGCCACTCCAAGTTGGTATTTGGATACATGTCAGTCTGTTTTAATACCTAGTTTGAAACAACATTATGCCTTGGTGTGGATTTAGAATTGGTAATGGTGATAGTGATTGTAACCTCCACATGTGGTCGAATAGTGAGAAGTTCAACTTTTCAAAGTTTAGGCTTCCCAATGTTCCACAGACCTTTCGTAGGTGCAGGTGCCTGGTAATTTCTTTCGAATTGCATGACCATCACCGGACGTGATGAGTACGTAGCGTAGTTTTACGTTGCAAGTAAAACGAGTGACAATAAAGTGACTATTTTTTGTTTCATTGGGCTTTTTGATTTTAAAGCTAGCATTCTCAACACGCATCGATGTTGCCGTATCAAGTAAAATCCTGTAATGATAATTGGGAGAATTTTAGAATGACATTCTATATGGAGGGTAATATGAAAATACGGATAGAAATGTAAAGAGCGGCGATAGTCATCTTAGAAAATTCTGGAATTAACAACCATAGGAACAATACAACTTTACAGTGAATGGGAAACAGTCAGGTAAACTATTATATTATCAAGTAATTTCGGATTTTGTAAAGTTCCCAAAATAATTATTTCGCTTTTCGTATTGAAAAAACTTTTCAATACTCGTACAAAATTTTCCCATTCGATATTTTTAATCTATTGGGAATAGCGATTCCATCCAGGCTAGTTGGTTCTTGTTCTCTAACAGCAGAACTCGGTTTTGAAAATTAATTTCTAGGCTTCCGCTTCCGGTAAATAAGGCGTGCAATTTTCTTTGCAAAAGGGAAACGCATTGGTTCTCGCCAGAAAACCCATACATGACGGTTAAACGAATTTTATTAGAACATTTAGCACCCTTCGCATAGAGACGGCCAGAGGTGCTGCTAACCTGTAAGAATATTGGCGACAGTCGACCCTCAGAAGCCGTGCAGTATATAAAACGTTGTTCATTACATATGGTCAAGAAGAAAAATAACGTTTGGAGACCGTGTGGAGATTATCGGTGGCTAAATACGATATTCGAATTGATACCCGATACCTCACATTCAAAATTTCTTCATGCACTTGAATGGTTCTTCGATTTTCTCCAAAATTGACCTTGTCAGGGCTTATCATTTAATTCCCATCGCTCCTAAATACGTTCACTAAACGGCAATTACCACACCATTTGGCCTCTTCGAGTTCAACCGAATGCTATTTGGACTAAGCAATGCTGCGCAAAGTGGTTCGTGATCTAAACGTCGTTTTCGTATAGATTGACGAGAGTCTTGTGACATCACAATCGCAAGACCATCACGAACGACTTTTGGAAATATTTTTCCAGCGGCTAGCTGAGTTTGATGTTCATATAAAAAGTTCGAAATGTGTTTTCGGACTAATGGTATTCTACCTTCACCGGAAAGAATTCATGCGATATATTTCGAAACTTACTAAAACGCTTGGACCGATTCACTCGCACTTGGCCGCTCTAGTGAAGAAGCCTAAGACACTCATGAATTTGTCTTGGCAAAAATAATGACAAAACGCATTCACGAGACTAAAGAGTGAATTAGCGCTAATACATATAACGATGCTAGCTCACTTGCTGAACGATGTAAAATTCAGCTCAGTGACGCAAATGCCGAACAAAAATACTCTACATTTGATTGGGAATTAATCGCAATTTATCTGGCGATTAAAGACTATAGATATTTTGTTCATGGTCGGGATTTTACCATTTTCAACGACCATAAGCCACTGACTAGAGCCACTCAGTCTAAAACTGAACGTAATCCTAGGCAAGCTCGCCATTTGGAGTATGTTAGTCAATTTACCACTGATATCCAGCATGTGAACGGTTATGAAAACGTGGTCTTCATTATCCCATACAACCGATAACGTTAGAACGACACGATTATAATCGCACAGCAAAAACGGTGAACTTAGAACTTCGGAATTTATTTTCTGGTTTTACATGTCACGATAGTTTCAACATGAAACTAGAACTTTATAAATCCTCCGGTTACGAAATATACACAAAAAACATCGACGGATACAAATCGCCCATACATCGCAGAAAGAAAGTTTACGATTCTTTACACAATATTTCTTACATCTTGGTGTCCGGGCTAAACGTAAGTTGATTACAATTCGCTACTTTTGGCTCAGTACAAACAAGGATGTGGGCGAGTCACAATCCTGTTTATCCTGCCAGCGATTAAAAGTTCAAAAGGCACACGAAAACACCTTTGGCCAGATTGGAAATTCCGGCTGGTCGATTCGAACATATCATGTGTTATTGTGTCGATTAATTTAGACGATGGCCTGAAGCTTATGAAGTACGAACGACATGTCATCTCAAACCATTGGTAAGACTTTTGTCTATAATTTCATATCTCGCTTTGGCGTTCCACAAAACATTACGACCGAAGAAGGAACGCAATTTGGGTCCAAACTTATCACTAAGTTAACGAAACTCCTGGGTTCCCATCAGATACGTACAACCACGTACTATCTGCAAGCGAACGGCATGGTCGAGCGCTTCCGAAGTCCCAATCGTACTTGTTATCCGAGCAACAGTAATAGAAGATCTAAATTGCTCACCAGCTGAATTGGCTTGTGGCCAAACCATTAAGCTGTGAGTCCTTTGTCGAAAATTCTCTTTTACCTCGGTCTGCTCTCTACCAACACAGTAATTAACATGCAAAATTTTATCCCCACGACCACTCGATAATCGAAACAATTCACAACAACAATTGAACTTCAAATTCAAATAAATTTAATCGTACAATTGTAGGTAATTACAAGCGTCCACCTTATTAGCAACACCATGCGTTCGATAGTAAAACCAATCAATATTTTCCGACATTGCTCGTATTCTCAGTGCACTGCATTATCGACCGACTTCTTGTACCATCCTTGCTCGTCGGAATGTCAATGTAAATATGTATAACGAGTGGATAATTCTTGTTCGCTCTTCACCCGAGAGTTCTTCACGAGTGTTCGTTAAATTTAGTTTTACAGGGTAATGTGAACTCTATCGAATAAAATCGGGTTTAAACAAATAGAACAGAAACAATTTAAAAACCCGCTATTAGACCCCCTTGTTAATTATAAAATTGTATGTATTGAGAAATATTTGAATCTAAATTATTTCCAATTTGCCTATTTGTTGTCTCGCACATTTTAGCAATAAATTCAATGCTTTAAGCAAATATAAATGGATCGCAGTACTAAATGTGAGGATGCTTGAAACTTTCTCAATGGCCCAATTACAAATTCTTCTGACCTTACTATCAATATTTTCATATTCATATTATCCCAACTATAACCAACTACGACGAGTAGTATTTTGTGTAAAAGAGCAACAACCAACATACCAATTCGTATTGTGAATGCCCTTGATAGTTTTTAGTTTACATTGTGAAATACATAAATATGTACATTTCTTTTATGTATGAAACTATGCTGTAGTTACTATTAATAAAACAAAATTAAAAACATTCATTTGGTATACCATAAACGAACGAAAAATGTTGAATTTAACGTTATGCGCGACATAAAAATCAACATTTTTCTCAAGAAATAGTTTAAGATATTAAGATTAATTTTTTCTGCAATTGCAGATTGATGTAATTTTGAACATATTGTAATGTTGAGTAAAATATTGAGCCCCCTTTATGCTACTGAAGTTAGCCGAAAATTTCAGCCGAAAAACCTGCATTATCGACATATTTTGTATCAGGTGGTAGGGACCCAGACGTTTATCCCGTTTTTATTATATTTATAATTTGTTGTGCTAGGGGGCTATGAATTTGAGTTGTGGCACTAACAGTGAACACCTGTGCCAAAAATTAGGCCATATTTTATGTAGCACCATAGTGAAATAAATTAATAGCTGGACGCATGTTTATTAGTAATTTGGACTGGTTGAAGTTAGACCAATTCGTAAATAACTGAATCAGGTATTTATAATTTGTTGTGTTATGGGGCTATGAATTTGAGTTGCGGCACTAACAATGAACACCTGCACCAAAAATCAGGCCATATGACCTTAAACATTCGAATTATGTGATATTGATCGTTCAAATTTTTTTTCGGCGAAAATTTACTGCTTACTTCAATAACATGTAATTTTCGGCTAATCTCAATCGAATTTTGTACTGCCATCTGAAATTTTCGGCTAAGTAGCATCGCCCTGTTAGGACTAAAAGTACGGGCAACAACTCAAATCTAGTTTATCTTCAGTTTTAAGTCTCTATAGAGGTACATTCAACACAATTATTCTGAAAAGTTTCTAAAGCTTTTCCCCGGAATCTTATATCCGTTATTCCCAAAATATTCACACAAAAAAATCCGGTGACATTTTATATACCGATGGTGGTTGTTATCATTCTGCTTCACAAAATAAAAATTTATGTAAATCCGGCATAAATTAAAATTTTTTTGTTTTGTTGCTTTAAATGTAATTTATTAATAAAAATTATTTTTTATTGTTGTACAGTCCACATTCAAAATAAACTCGCGTCGCGCTATTCCATTCTCGCGTTCAATTCACGTTAAGTTTATTTTAATAGAAATACATAAAAAAAATTATTCGCGTTTTATTTGTTGTACTTCTAAAAAAAAATCTTAAAATGTTATTCTTCGTATATATTATGTGTCTTTAAGAGATTTTTAATTAAAGCAAGATAAATAATATGTTATGACTTCAGCGCAGCTCGGCTGCTTATTTGTCTCTTCTTTGTTGTTGTTGTTTTTGTGTGCCTGAACTTTTGAACAAATTTTTAATTGTCGTCATGTATTCTCGCGCGTATTTTTTGTGTTCCGAATACTTAAGCGATGAGGAAGTTAAACAAAATTTCTCGTATTCGTTTAATACATATTACTGTGAAGTGGGATGACCTTAGTTGAGTCGACGACGACGCGGTGACTGTGATGTGTATGAATGTCAATGTAAATTTACTTTAATTTAATGTTTGGAAATTATTTCGTAATTATGTTTGTCGTTTTATAAAATGTCATGAAGCCACAAAATGAATATTGTGCGCTTGAATACCGCTATAATGTTTTAGTATTTATGATGGGGGCTATGCTAATATCATATATTGAGGTCGTCATTATTTGCCATTTGCTACTCTTAAATTTTTCGTCAAAGAATGTTGTTTATCTTTATGTAAGTTGGTTTTTATTGCTTAGCACAGTATTGCGGTCCACTTGAAGGTTGGAAATAATTGTAATTAAATGACCGACCTTCATGAGAATATCCGGCTTATAGAACAATTTGTTCTCAAAATTAAAAAGCACTGTGGTAAATTGAGTTCGATTCACCTTTCACAGAGCATTAAAACAGAGCGCGGAAACACATAATAACGATAACTTGGATGAGTGTAAGACCTCTAACTCTAAATTTTCTATTTTACATTTTTAGCTTACCGAAAATAGTGCTTTATTTTGCAGCCAATTTTTAAGGTTGGTTAGAGCTTGAGGCTTGTATTTAACTTGTTTAAATTTAATGATATCCGATTACAAGACAAAGGTAAGCTATGGGGTTTGAAGTAGTCTCAAGCTTCTCTTGCGTGGAAGCCTTGCACCCAGGCCTGACTATAAATTTCCCGGGGTTATAATTTTGAGAAATTTATGTAAATTAATATTTAGACTAATCTGACACGATGGACGACTATTGAAAAACATTGTGAATAGACATTGCTACTACGATTCCCATTTTATTGTAACTAGATATTACTGGCCCCGGCTGATTACTCATCGGTTATTCAACTACTAACGTCATTCCGCCTCCCTCGGCAAATGTCAAGAGATAATTGGTCGGGAAATAAGTACGGAGGTAATGAAAGGCTGTAATGACCTAGCCAGTAAAATTGCTCGATTCCCCACTTTCTCTAAACCTCGGAGCCCAAAGTAGTTATTTTAATGCACATTCACTTGAAACACCTGATTATGATGGTTCCAGTTTCCAGAGGTGTCGATATAGTGGAATAAATTAGCCATGAACACAACGCAAGTGTGATGTCCATAAGCAGATTAGAAGAGCTATCGAATGCTGCCTAAGAGCAGGCCACTGAGTTTTGTTTAGGATGTGAAATGTATCACACAAGTATCGTAGTGTAGTAGAAAGGAGTAGAAAGGAGTGAATGGCGACTGATCAGAAAAGAAATGTATGGGACATACCTCGCAAGATTCCTAGAGAGTTTGGAGGAGAGTAGCGGCAAATCAAAATGGAAGGGTGTATATGTTATGGGCAACACTCGACATTATTTTACGATGAATGTACATAAATCTAGAATACACCACACTTGATTTCTAAGGTGAAAAATACAACTTACCAGACTTTGATATAACTGTCTTGTTTAAGCAAAAAAACATTGTCCCTGCTTAAGTTTCAGAAAACCAACAAGGTTTGCTAAATATTCCCCTAAAAATTAATTCTTAGTCGTTTTTCAAAAATGCTAAACTTTTCAACATCATTGCAAACATTTAAAAGCTCCCATTGGAGTTGCTACTTCTGATACACAGATTTCCACCAAATTTTGCAAGGACTTCCCAATTAATGGAAAAAGTTTTAGTATGCAGTTTTATCCCGATAAGTTAATCTGCCTAGACTGTAGGAAATTCGGGGCGGTACAGGGCCGAATTTAAGTTAAACAACATTGCCAAATGTCATTTCCTCTTAAATTTTGGAATACTGGTCTAAGCCAGTGTTGTTGTAAAATTAATTTATAATGATTTAGTTCTTAGTCGTTTGCCTCATAAATGATATAATTTTCAAAATATTTGCAAAAAACGAAAAGGGTCTTATGGAAGTTGCCACTTTTCGATGAGTCGATTTCGGTGAAAAATCATTAGAACCTTCCAATTTATAAGAAAAGCTTATTGGAATTATATGCAGCTGTATTACCAACAAAATTAATCAGGAAAACATACAAAAACCGAATATTAAAATATTTTCATGGGCGGATTCAATGATAACGGTAGAGGGGACCCGAATAGATTTAAAACGTTCCTCCAAACAGGATTGTTGAAATCCAATCCGTATTACCTCCATTACAATGGGGTTACGTAAAATGCGAAAAAAATCTTACGGATTGTGCATCGAGATGTTTGAACCCTACCAGCTTCATATATTACACTTTCTGGTGGAATGGACCAATCGGGCTCAGAAACTCTTTTAAATATACCCAACGACTACTAATTGAAGAAAACATAGAAGAGTTAATGAAGTATGTGCATTCACTACTACAACCAAAGATGAAAACGTCATACTGAAACTAATAGAGCAGTTTTCATCGTTCACAAAAATAGAAATGAGTTTTGCTTACGTTCTTAGGTTTACAAAAAGAACAGCTAAATAATCATCAAGCTAGTCTTAAAGATAACACAACATTTCTGAAGGACTGTGCACATAAGATAACTCAGCACGGAAGCTAATCCTTCACGGTAGCTTTCATCAGCCAAAAATATTGAATAGTAAAGGGTCCAAATGTTTAACATGTAACAAACAACAAGCAAAGACTCTGAACCAGTTAATGGGGGATCTTCCAACAGCAAGAATTACTCTATCCAGACCATTCACGAATACACGAGTGGATTGTGCTGGACCATTTCACCTGCAGTATTTGCCAGGGCGAGGTAACAAAAACCATGCAGTGTTTGTTTGTTTGGCAACAAAAGCCGTTCACGTAGAAGTATAGTAAGCAATTTGCCATCCGATGCTTTTTTAGCGGCGTTTAAAGGGACTTGGAATTATATACATGGCATTATATACCATCAAGGGAACCAGACATGGGTGGACTATATGAAGCGGCAGTTAAGTTCATAAAACACATCTACGCGTAAGCGGAGAACAACATCTAACATTTAAAGAGACGACGACAACAATAGTTTGTCAAGTAGAAGAATGTCTAAACTGACGACTGTCCCTTCCTCCATTGTCATAAGATCCTAACGACTTCACAACATTAAAACTGGGAAATTTCTTGATATATGGCCCACTCCGACCGATACCCGAACAAACCACGATGAAGTGAAAGCACGATGAAGACTTTTACAGAGAAAGAATAACCCAAGAATTTTGGGAAGCGTTCTTATGAACGCTTATCAATATAACAATAGTACACACTGGTACGTTTAAATGCTGTGAAGCTACTGGGTCACAGATAAAATCACTTCACGCAGAATTAAATAAACAAAACGATGTCCTAAAAGTGGAAACAAAATAAACCGCAAAAGAAGGGCTCCATTCAATTTTGTAGTCAAGCCCGTTCAGTTTTGTCAAACCGCTATACTCAGCACCATCATAGAAGTGCACCAAGGCATCCTCAATCCTTTGATTATAACTAAGAACAAACAAACCATCCCTTAATTAAAACAAGCCACCGTTACTATCACGCTATGCCAGGCCCAACTATTCATTAGCAAAAATACAAATACATCAAGCGATCTTCAAATTATTTAATGACTGCAATACAAGAATATTAATATAAGCGGCTCTCTTCGGAGGAACTGAATACTTGTACCATCCTCATTGACGGGTACATTTGTGATATACATAAGTCACTGAATACGTGTCACACAAATATAAGCAGCTGTGAGATACAACTTTTCCAACAGGATACTCGTATAAATGTTTTAACTAGTTGTAAGAACCACAAATTGGACATCACCTTACTATGGATTCCATTACGCTGATACAACGCATGGGCCTTAGTAATGAAATCAACCAAAACAACAATGAACTTCATCGAATGAGAGGGAATCCTAACACAGATCGAACCTGTGTGCTGATAGGAGAAAGGATGGGAGAAACAGTCCCGTAATTAGCAAAGAAGGCGTTTAGAGTAAATTGGAACTCTTTTTCATGCCATTAATTTACACTGAGAGATAAAATTAATATAGATCCCAACATTCGAGCAAATCATACATCACTATACCACTTATACCTTAAGCAATTATAGTGGATTAGTTCAGACTCACGGTAGACACACTAGTCCCTAAACAAACAGAAGTTAAGATGTAAAATGCAAAACGCTTGTGGCTATAATTGTGGCAATAATTTCACCCACAGAAATATCGAGAAATTATGAAGAAAGTGTTTGATTTTCGATATTTAGAAATACTAAAACACGTAAATAAAAAATATTTCACCTTCCAAAAAATATGTTTTCTTTTTTTAAGGAATAATTTGTTATTTGGACAGTACAAAGTCCGCATTGCTTGTATCTGCATTGGCTTGCATCTTCTTTTGAAGTTTTTTCTTTTGAGTCATGGTAATCATTGTCCAACTTCTGTTTCTTTTCTACTTCCAGTTCTGGTGCAGTCCTTATTGTCTGTGCCTTTCTTTGTCTTTGTCATAATCGCCCTCCTTTTTTTACCTTCTTTAGTTGCCGCCTTAACGAGATATTTCTCCGTACCCAAAGCAGGATGTTGAGTCATTTCATCATTCTCTTTAATCTGCTTATCACCTACCCCCTGCCGCTTTATTATTTGCCTCTTATTCTTTATTCTGTTATGGATCCTGCTCAATTCGATCTGAAACGTCATTTTCCCGGTGGAAAATCAAACATACAAGTCATGCAGAAAACTCCTTTTCCATAGAAAACACTCGTTTGGGTACCCATATTGAAATCTGAGGCCTGTAGATTCTTTGGCCTTGCTTAGATATAAATAAAGAAAGACATTTTGGGTTATTCTGGGTGATATCCAGATACTGGTTTTACATCTAGGTGAGGTTACCAAGACGTTAGGAGCTTCCTCACCTAGAAGTAAAACCAAAATTTGGCTATCACTCAGAATAACCCAAAATTTCATATATGAAGCGATTGTATGCGTCAAATACAATAAAATTCGAGGTTACGATACCAACTTATACATATAAAAAACAGTTGGCAACATTGTTTCGCCGGCGAAAAAAATAGAAATAAGCTCAAAACAGAACAAGAGCGAAGGTGGCGAGCAAAATCGCCTGTCATATTACAAAGCACCGAAAACATGCAATACAAACACAACCATCGACGCAGGCGACGACGTTTTTTTCGTTGAAATAAATTTAGAGTTTATTTCTATTTTTATCGCCCGCCGATACAATGTTACCAACTGTTTTTTTATATTTTTAAGTTGGTATCGTTTAGCTGTCATAATATATATTAACCATTTTTGTTCAATCGAATTTTATTTCGTCTGGCACATTTTGATACAAAAAATAAATCTTTTCCAAATAAAATTATGTCTTTCGAAGAAAAATTACTTGAATTAGTTCGTCAAAATGCAATTTTATATGATTTGTCAAATCTGAATTATCGCCGGAGAACGGATTAAAGCTAAAATTTGGCGTGAGCATTTTATTTTAAATTTTTTAAAGAAAGCATTTATTGTCCAGTGGATTTAGTGTCCTTTAAAGGACAATTAATACTCCCCTTTTCATTCACGCGCACACCACCCACCCATTCACACACTTACAGTATACCACCTGCAGATTGCAAGCTCCATGTCAACCTGTATACACTGATATGGACAGTGGGTCGGCGCTGACTTCTGTAACAGAGGGTCTTCTTTGTGTTTATTAACTTCATCGATCATAATCGATGATGAAGATTCGCTTTGCACCCAGCCACTGGTGGTATTCGAACTCAGTACCTTCCGGTCTAAGTGCTGAAGCTTTAACTACTGCACTACTTGCCCGGTAAAATATTGAAAAAATCTATGTAGGTATTCCTATACGTAATTTTGTTTAACGTATTTTAGAAAGCGTTTGCAAAACCCGATGGAAGAGGTTACGAGACACTTATAAGAAAGCCCGCCGTATCGAACGGTAGCCCTGCGTTTGATCCAGATATCGAATTTGAAAGTATTATCAGCTCATGAGTTTTCTAGATAGTGTAAACGATCAAAGAGAGTAAGTAGCAACCATCTTTAAAAGTTAATTTGATTATATTTGACTTTATTTACATTTTTAGAACGGTGGGGACCAGTAATACTTACGACAATAATTCTTTTGATTATCAAGATTACGCGGGTCCCGAGCTTATGCATACAGGATGAAATATTTTCATTAACGCTAGCAAAAAAAGAAGTCTGTTTCGGGTAGAGACCAAGTACATAATGATTTTGCCGATTTTTGGAATTCAGCATCTAAGGCTATCAACGAAATAGATACTGCTATTTTCATTACCGGCTTTAAAAATTGAAAATGCCAACTTGCCGTCAGATGGGTTGGACGAACTAGAAATAGAATTTGTAAATTTAGTGTATAAAGGATTACGCGAAAATTATGCAACACAATAGTAGCCAGCACAATTCTTTGCGCATATTTTGGATGCATATTAATTGTGGTTCCTAATATGCGCCACCTATTTGCTAAAAGCACATGATAACCTTTTATTAAATAGTTGCTTATCTTCTGAAATGGACCTTCCAGGATAGGGACGCATTAGGTTTTTCTTCAAAGGAAATGCAGCGTCACTCACAAAATAATACGGAAAATCTATTATGGAATTGGGCAGCATTTTACTAACTATCAATTGTACCATCTTTCAATTGCTTTCCAAATCCACTATTTTGGAAAATTCCAGAATCACTTTGGATACCGTAAGCGCCAACATCTACAGCTGTAAAACAATAATTGGGATCACATACACCTAAGAGAACGATGCTATGATGTCGTTTGTAATTAAAATACAGCGATCTCCTCTTTGGTAGGGATCGGATATTTAAATGTTTGCCGTCGATAGAACCCAAGCAATTCGGCACACCAGTTTTGGTTTCAAAATCATGGCCAATTTTAAACCACTCCGCATTGTTTGGCTTTGACACATATACACCATTAAGTTCTCACAACGCGTCACATGTATCTAATATAATCTCGCGCACAATAGATGCTCCCAACTTGAAACTCCATGCCAGCATCTGAATAGAGCAACCATGAGCAAGCTATCTAAAAAAATCAATTTCGTTTACATGATGCACTTTAAAAAAAACTGTGTTACGACTATACTTTCGTATATCAGTGTTATAGTCATCTAGTTAGTACACTAATTGGCGTCCGATGGGAGTGCTTTTCTAATTTATCCTTCAAAAGATTAAACAACAGTTTGAAATGAGCAACACTCATTCGTGTTGCCTTCTGGAAATGCTTCGGGTCATTTTCTTTTATTTCTATAAACTTCGTCGAACAAATCCGTATTGGTTTCTTGTAAGATTAAGAGGCCTTGTGCCAAAAACACAAGATAAACAATTTTGATAATTTTAGAAATCGTTATTATTCGAGTACTCGTACTTACATAATCCATTTTGACATAGATAAAATATTTTAGGTTATACTTCGTTTGTTGTTATTTTTTTATTGCCAGGCGCTGGCGCTCTTGTTATGTTAACTAAAGCAATATCGCGGCGATATTTTTAATTTATTCGTCGACGCTCGCCGCCTTCGCTCTTGTTCTGGTTTGAGCTTTACGAAGGCATTGTGATTATACTTTGTACATAAGTGCAAAGTATTTTAAATATTTTTGTAGTTCGGTCAGAGACGACCGATTTTTTTAATTTAAAGAATTCAAATTTCATTAGTTCGAAACCAAGCTCCCAACGTCTTGGTAACCTCATCTAGATTAAATAAAAAAATCTTTTAAAAGCACCAACTCGATAATTTTTATTTCGTTTCGGTTATTTTGAATTATAAATATCTGCCGAAATGAGATACAGCATTAAACTTCCTTATTATCTTTGAGATAGAGATAAAGTCGTGCAATATTTGCAGATAACAATAAACCATCTTGGAAACAGTCTCATAATAGAAAATAATAGTATCTCACGAAATCATGAGAAGTAAACTATTTAGGTACTTTATTGCTTCCGACCAGAGTACCCTCTGTTGTCTTTTTAAATCAAATAATTTGCATTAAGGGAACCACGAGAAATCATTTATATACCTTTATTCGGTAAAACGAAGAAGAAGAATTTACAACGATGTTATAAGCACGTTGGGAGTGTAGTATAAACCGTTGGAGTGCAATTTGTGTTTGTATTATTTTCCTAAAAACCATTCGCATGTACTCCTTTGAAAATTTAAATATCTCTTTAATGCATAAAAATGAGCTTACGTACTAACGCAAATTTAAAACAGAAACTAATTTATTCTTAATCTATTCTATATATAAGTAATACACTTGGTTATCACAATCAGAATAAAATTACACGAAAGCCACAAAAACATAATCAAAACTCCAGACATCAGCACATGACAGAACGATATGGCAGACGTATACTGAGTATGGTGAAATTGAATTTTCTAGAAAAACTATTTCCAACAGTAATTATCCAATAGTATATTTTCAACATAAACAGAATTATATAAAAATCTGTTCTGGGGGTAGTCTGGGATGCTGCGATGTACTCCGGAAACAGAAACACAAAAATTTATATAATTTGTAGAGGAAAACTACTTCAGGCAATTAATTAAATTATTGTACATTTTCCAACATTATTTTGTGAATGTGCGCCGTGCGAAACAGACAGACTTCGTCACAGCAAACCTACTCTGGAAAATTTCTTAATGCCTTATCATCAGCACAGACTTAAAAGAACATAATATTGTAAGCAAAGCAGATTGGAATTTTTTTTGTTGTGTATATCGCATATCAAAAAGCGAGTCGATCAATTCAATTCATATAAACTATAAACGAGGTACTGTATAATGCAAGTTTATTATTATTCGCTTACTCGAGTCACGTTACTATAACTAGCTATATACATAACTATATACCAGATATACTTATATACAATAGTTTTGTATGATTACAAAAACAAAAACTACAATAAAGAATGGAGCTGTGTGTATATCGAACGATGTAATATCCGGATGAATGTATATTGACGACTCTGTATAATAACACGTAAAGGTGAAAAAGTACTGGGTACGGAGATTTTATATATGCATATTTTATTCCGAACACGTTCCGTGTTGGTAAAAATTTATCCAAGCGCTGAAATTTTTTCGTATTTGTCTCTGTATACATGACATACGTACATATGTATGTACTGGTCCTATTAGTCATTCCGTATTCGAAACTTTGTTGTTGTTTTTATCAGCCATCGACAATTTTACTATATGACATAACAAGAAGCAACAACCAAATTTTTTTATCGTTTTTATGATGAACAACAAATTGTTGATTTTGATAAAAAAAAATTGTGTTTTAATCTAAAAAAATTTTTAGATGCAAGACGGTTGAAATTTTTTTACGAGATAATTTGGTTGCACTGGACTGAGTAAGGTCATTAATAGCATTTGACACTCACCCATTTTGTTTCTTGTACAGTTTTAATAAACCTCTTTTGAAGCAATACCATTTTGGAAAATTCCATTGTTGAAATATGGTTTAAACATGCTAGCTGGCTGCAAAAATTAGCTTGATGCTAAAATGTTCTTCATTACTCTGTCTGGGGACTGGCTTAGAAGGTAAATTTATCATTTGTCTGCCATAAGTACGAGGCCGCGTGCAGTGAAGCACCCCAGTCGGTCGATACAAAGCAGCCTCGAATCAAGAATCGAACAACCGAATCTGAGAATTTGTTCGTCAACGTCGTCCATAACCATAAACAGCTGATCAATTCGCAAAGCTGCACTAGCTGAAGAGAAACTTAACTGGAGATGCAGCATTTACAAGAACAAGCGTCGCTTCACCATTGACAGCGATCTTCGAAGGTTCAGAACCATGCCTTTACTACAAATAGAATCAACCGTGGGATTGGGCAAGATCCGTGATACTACGACCGACACCGTTCGCAGTCTGAAAGCTTTAGGAGTGCCGATCGCCACATGGGCATCATTTTCCAGAAACCCAACAACATTGAGAGATGTTACTAACTTCACGTGTCAAGTTTGTGCTGGAAATCACAACGTATTCCTGTGCGATCAATTCAAACATTTAACATTGATACCATACGCTATTACATATCTCGAATACGAATACCTCATCACCATACACGGATGTACTGCTCGCTACAGCCATCGCCATCGTATCAAACCAAAACTGCGTGATTTGAGTTTTATTCGATTAGCGATCTCATTGCAGTTTCTAAAAGGAGAGTACATCAAATCACATCGGATTAGCGAAAAGACCAGCCGCAGTCACAACCAGTGGAATATCTGCGAACAACCCTCCTTGGTTACATCCTGTTCGGCAAGGTAGAGTGCAGGTTTAACGAGAACCATCGAGGACTATGACACCATCAACAACACGCTCAAGTCTTGGGAAATCGATGTATCAGTATGTAAACGGCAACCGTCTCCCTGTCATTCATGAGGACTCATCAGCACTTGGAAGGTCAGTACTTGTAGTTCCGGTTTGCCAAGAACTATCAATTACGTTCTGAATACAATTCGTTCTTCCGATTCACGGACGATTACCTGGAATCGGGTTACAAAGAGGAAGTGGCAGAAGATTATAACATATCGTCGGGCAGACGTGCTATCTTCCTCATCAGATATGAAGCAGATGTTGATGGCGCCCGAACACATGAACTATCAGCGGATCGTACGGAGACCCCCTCTAGATAAGCCAGTTCGAGTCTATCATTTGTGCACCGTCACGTACGATGCTGCCAGCCCTCGGTATTTCACAATTCGCACCATCCTACGGCTAGCACGAGACGAACAGGAGACACATGGTGGATTTAATTGTCGTTTAGAGGCAAATAGTGTAACTACTAATGTGGCGGTTTCGAACTGAGGAAGTGGTCCTCGAATAGTCAGCAGGTTCTCGATGATATATCAATCGAATTCCGTGAACAGCAGGGTCAACTTGAGCTAAACTGGGATGATTCCTCCTTCGGCCGATTTTTTGTATTCAACATCAATCAGCGTGTCATCAGATGTTCGTGCACTAACCAAACGAACAGTACTATCGCAGGCATCAAAGATATTCAATCCGCTCGACTGGGTATCTCCTACCACAAGTATAGCGAAAATCATACTACACCAATTGTGGGTACTCTGTATATCGCGGGATGAAGCGGTCCCGAAATAAATCGAAATCATTGGATGTTCTTGATCAATCGAAATCGATCGTTGGATAAATCATTCGACAAATCGTAATCATCTTCAAGTCCAAACTCAGCGGTAATGTCTACTCGTACAATGGTTGCAGACGGATCCACCAAAATCACAATTCTGGAATCAAAGACCAAGGTTGTATTACTGAAAACGTTCAGCCTGTGGTCTGGAGCTGTGTATGCAAACGTACTCCTCGTCAAGCTCATGCACACCATCGTTCATTTATTCGACGTGCCACAAGTTCAAATGTACCACATTCAACCTACCGATTGGAATTATGTCGACACCAAGCATAATCCCGCAGATTGGGCACCTCGTGGTATTGACCTTTATTACTACACAGCTATCCGATGATGTGGACAGGTTTTGTTTGGCTACGAGAAGATCCAGAGCAATGGCCACACCAAAGAACGAGCGAGACTTACACTAACATAGACGAACGAAAATCAAATCAATTACAAACACATTCGAGAGGTTTCATCACCGTGCCCGAGCTCAATTGGGCATTCGAGTTCTGGGTCAAGCTGGTTTAAGAACATATTTCGCTAAGGAGATATCAAGATGCCAATCCGAAGAACATCTATTAGACAAACGACCACTTCGATCTCTAAGTACACAAATGTGATGTGTGCCAATCTTCAATCGCATTGTGTTACTCCTTCGAAACCGTTTCAACAAGGGGCGTCAACAAAGGGCTACATCTGTAATTTCATCTGCCTATCTACGAAGGCACTACATTTATAGCTGGTGTGGACTGGCATTTTTAACGTCGTTAACTAGCATTTTTGCATCAGCGGAACATTCTGGAAATCGCTGCATTATTCGCTCCGAATGGTACCACTTGGAACTTCATTCCTCCTGTTTCGCCGCACTTTACTCGATGTGTAAACGAACCGACTAAAGTGGATGACGCTAACGGTCAATTATTCCTTATTACAGAAGAAAGCAGACTACCCTCAAGCAATGGTCACTCGGGAGGATCATCGATACCCATCCATGATCTGACTTGAGTCGTCACACTAAGATGTCAGAATGGCATGTACAAGCGATCAGTGACAAAGCTATGCCTGCTGCCCATCCCAGACAACCACATAGTTATCACTAAAATATTAAAATACTTAAAAATGATGAATATGAATGTCAACTGACGTCTTCTCATCGATCCGGAGTCACCACCTATCATCGATGGGTACCCTACAACCAAACTCAAACGTCGGACAACCCTAAAGTCATACACGTCATCGAGCAACCATCAACAGACAGCTCTTCGGATAACATCACTAATCAGAAATGTCAGAAATGGCATGTCCGCGCAAAACGCTTTCTATTTTCTTTTCAAATCAACAATTGTGTATACTTTAAAATCGTTCTCAATTCACAATCCGCATCAACCTATTATCAAATTTAAATAATCGCATAAAACAGCAGTCACATGACTGTTAAACAAAATCAGCTTAATAGCCCATAAGACTAAACACAATGTAATATTTTATTGGAATTTCCCAAAAACCAACTCAAAATACACAAATGGTAATATTTTTTATGATTTCACCGCGCAATCTACGCGGTGCTCAAGCATGCAACAACCACCACTTAACAGACTACACAACACAACGCAGAATAAACTTGTTTTTCAGCTCAGATCTACGCATGTACTTAAAGCAACAAAGTCAAAACAATAAAATTAAGAGTTGAGAGCTTTCACTCAAATTTGTATTAATGGCGATGAATATAAAAGCACGCACACATTCTAAAATGTCGTAATGCGGTTCTAATTGTGTAGGTCGGCGTAGCCACCCATTTTTTTGGTAAGTTCATCAATCTCAGTAAAATTGTGTTATATAAACCAAGTGTGGTGCATATAATATTCACCGTATATCGACGGGGAACAACAAAAATGTGACATCATCAAGAAATTACAATGTTTCTGAATGATGATAAATTGTCTTTGGTTGTAAAATAGACAACAACTACTTTCAGCTTATATAATGTGAGTTTTATGTGACTTTATGATGCGGTGTCGTACTTTACTTGGTTTTGGTGTTTTGAACTAAATTTAATGATTTGTGGTTATTTATTTGAAGATTTCCGGGATCATACACCTCGAGTATATTCATGAAGAGGAAAGATAGCTTTGAATAACAACGCAGCTAATTTATTGACTTACACCAAAAGTTAGGAAACATTACTGTATCGAGAAGCTTAATCACCCTTTATCTCTATGTGTCTGGTGAGAGGGAGTTGTATAATTTATAAAAAATAGAGGGATGTTGTGGCCCACACAAGATTTTTTCACAAGACACCATTCTTGATTTCTAAAGCGAATTAAACTTACCAGACTTTTTGCAAAACTGACTTGTATAAGACAGTTTTGCCAAAGCAACAAGGCCCACCATTGCGAAAATTGTAAAGCTCCCATTGAAGCTATCACTTTCGGTACACAAATTTCCACCAAATTTCGTAAGGATCTCCCAATTAATGGAAAAAGGTTAAGTATGAAGTTGCATGCAAAATAGTCAATTCGCCTGGACTGCATAAAATGCCGAATTTTGGTGAAACAGGGTGATTTATTTTATCGATGTCATTTTCGGTAAAATTTAAAAAACGATCTGAACTTATTTTATTTGAAATTTAATTTAAAATCTATTAGATTTTAACTAGAATTGCTATATAAAACGATAAAGCTCCTGATGGATCTGATACTTCCGGTGAGCCGATTTCGGCCAAAAATCACTGAGATCTCCCAATTCACGGAAAAGTAAGAAGTTTTATTCTGTAAGAAATTGTATCAATCAGCACATATACGAGTAGGACCGATTTTTTTTGCTGAAAAACAGCAAAAATTATCAAAAATCGTCGTTTCTGTCAAAATTTTGGAAAACTACTCGTGGTTAAAATCACACCGACACAAAGAACACACTGACGTACCATGATGTTCACATAATAACCTGAGCGTTTATTAGAAGCTGATAGGTATGCCAACTTGACTTGTGTGGCAATTGTACCAACAGAGGATAAATATGTTTTTCCCATTACTATTGAATCTGACAGATATCAATCACTCAATCTTAAGGTTTTTAGAATGAGGTTCTAGAACTTAACGGTTAAGTTTGCAACGAGAATATAAAAACCGTCTTTCCAGAAAACGTTGAAATTCGTTACAAAACACTTGATATTAAATTTATTACTGACGAGAATGTTAGTTTCTGTGAGAGAAAAAATATTGAACGAAAGAGTTTGTTGTGTCAAGAACACTGCGCGAGATTTTATCTACAATTATCTCACAGGCATATTGTTTGATATCAGTATATCAAACTTTGCTACAGGAATTATAGTTTTAAGGCCTTTCGACCATTGGTCGGCCCTAAGGATGCGTGGCCAGTCAATGTCGCCTCTTTTTGGCATCAGACGTCTAGGGAACTTTCGTTGCAGAAAGGCATGTCGCACCATTTTGTTGAAACCGTAACCGTCAAAACTTTTTCCATGCATTTGCGGGCAGATATAATAAGCCTCAAATGTTTCGTTTTTCTTTGAAAAAATTTGACCCTATGATGGTTTGACACAAGCGCCGGCTCAAATAGTCGCGTGTGGATTCTCTGTTCCCTAAATGCGGCATTTTGCTTATTAACACCGCCAGAGAGTGTGAAATGGGCCTCGTCGATCATCAAAATTTGCCTCCAAAAATCATGTTCAGCGTCAACCATTTGACTGTATGGCCGTATTCCAAGCGACGTGGACGGTCTGTGGGCAATATTGTTTCTGCTAATTGAACTTTATACTAAAACAAATGCAAATCATCCTTTAAAATGCGCCGCAAAATGGTTCCACTGATGCCAAAAAGCTGAGCGCGGCGGCGATACGACACTTTTGGGTTCTGGACAACGTTCTCTGTCTCTGACCGCTTTCACAAGTTCATTGGAACGTCTTGTTCGTTGATGAACGGCATGTTGACGATCTCTCACTGTCGCGTGCTGAACAAAATTCGACACCAAACGACGAATAGTGTTGTCACACGGTGCCGGTTGGCCACCATATGGAAGGTGCGTTGTTTCGATGTGAAGCGATTCATGGTTAAAATTGTAGTGAATTGACGTTTCAATCGACATAAAAGATGGTGCACCCGCATATAGCTAAGACAGTTATCACTTTATTGGAATGAAACTCAGTTTGAAAAGTTTAATGTGGATTGAAATTCGGAACTCTGAACATGCTTCTGAAAATTATAAATGTGGAAAAAATTCAATGGAATGGATCAACGATTATGGTTATGAAATTCTTTATTATTTACAGACGTAATTACGGAAAATCGTCAGCTTGAATGGAACTAAGCCATTTCTCAATTGATTAATTACGATGACCCTCGGTTTGTTTGATAAATCCTAAATCCTTTCTGAATGATTACTTATTTCTATGAAACCATTTCCGAACTGAATGAGAAAAACTCAAAATGTATGATGAACATGAGTATTTAGTGGCCCTAGAAAATCGCGACGTTTAAAACAAATACTTATTTTCATTACCAGGGGGCAAAACGAACTAAGCAATTAATAAATTTCTACCCATTCAGTTCAGTTCATCGGTCAGTTAGGTCCGATAATTTTTAAAATTACAGAAACTTTTTCGAATTGACATGACATCGGAAAAAGCATCATACTCAACTCCCGAACTCAAAACCAATCAAGTTTCGTGAATGATTTATGCCTCGCCTACTAGATCCGCACTCGAGTTGAAACATTTTTAACTTTGTTGTTGTTTAATACATTCTGTGCTATACCATGTTATTTTTTCCTAACTAACTCCCGATGTCATATATGCGCAATCTGAAGTTTAGACAAATTTAGATTTTTTCTTGTGCCGTCTGATAATTTAGGCTAAATTGTTGTTACCACCATAATAGAAGAATTTCCCAAAACTACAGGGAGAAAGTTAATCATGAATCGTTTTAAAGGAATCTAAAACTCCATAGATGATTCATTTAATCAGGAGCTAAAAATTCAGCAAACGAAACAACCGGTGCCAGTATTAACTCTGCAACGGCATTCGTCAAAACATTCAACGAAAGAATTTTATGATTCCCAGCTTGCGTCGTTTTCTTTGTTCTCGTTGGATACATGGAGAAAAGAAACAATAAGCATATTTCGGTTAGTTGAATCCATAAACCAATATGTCATGTGTTGTATCTGCGTGTGTATGTTTCGTAATGTCATAATGTCAAACAGTAGTTGTCGGTTTTTCTTTAAAACAATAAACAATAAAAATATTTGTATCGAAAGCAAATTTGTATAAAAATAAAATGAAACGTTAGCCGAATTTTGGTAAAAAAATAAGAAGTTTTTAAACCAAATTCGTCATTTCCGCTTAACCTTGACATCATATATAAATAACAACAAACAATACAGTGTATCGTCAATATATTGCCCCCTAAGATGTCATTTAATTAAGGAAGACTATTGTACATTATTTAAATCATTTGGATTAAGCTTCATAATTGCCGATGATTTTAGTGCAAAAATACCTACCTCCTGTTTGCAACAGGACTTCTATTCAGTTACGAGTTTCATTTTGACATCAATCAATTTATTGGCGTACGGATCGAAACAAAATACCCGATATCATAGGTATAGACAAAATCAAAGGTAGGTACGAAAACTACATATATCCGGAATGCAGCGAGAGGATTATGTCGCACCACACGCCTGTTATTATGACAAACAGTGCAACGATTTTTCAGAATACTAATGGAACCTTGGCTAACTAATCGCAAAACTTGCTGGGAGAAATTCCAGAAACTAGTTGAGGATAATATTGATCTTCAGCTGCCAATTAAAAAAATCCGATAGAAGAAGAACTAGAGCCGCTCGACAACAGTATAGAAGAAGCGACGTGGAGTAGTATCCCCTCAAATTCAAAGGAAGTGCGCCGAAATGCTATTTATCCTCTGGAAGTTAGGGGATTGGTTGCAGAAAAATGAACAGCAAGAAAGGCCTGGTAAAGAAATTGAGAGCCAGAATATGAAACAACTCTAAATTATTTGTTCAATAAACTAAAGTTGCTAATTAAAAAAATCAAAAACGAGTCCATTAATAAATACCTACGTGGCCTTACTGGGGAAAAAGATACCGAATATGCCTTTTGGAAAGCGACAAAAAGTTTAAAACATAATATAAGGGCATATAAGGACAAAGCAAAAAGCTTCGTTGTTTGCAATCCATCTCCAGAGCACGTCCCAGCCTCGACCTAAGAGTATAAACCTAATCTTACTGTAAATGCAAATAAATCTCCAGATTATGACTTAATTAGAGGACAAATAATAAACGCACTTCCTGAAAAAGGACTACGTAAACTCCTCCAAATAATGAACGCTGTAATCAAACTTAATTACGTTCCAAATCAATGGAAACCCGCAGCAGTAATCATGATACCTAAACTCAACAAACCACTAAATGACAAAAATTCGTGTAGGTCGATTTCTTACTTCCAAAAATATCATAAATATCGAAGAAACAACTCCTAAAGAGACTCAAGCCAGTAATATTTATAAGAAAGAAATCGAATTCCTCTACATCAATTTGGCTTCAGAGAAACCCATTCAGCAATAGAACAAATACATCGAATTACAAACATAATTGAAAACAAGAAAGTATGTTCAAGTATCTTCTTGGATGTAGCACAGGCCTTTGACAGAGTATGGCATAATAAAGGGTTGAAATACAAATTATAAAGAGACTTATCAAAGTAGTTTTATGAAATATTAAAATGTTACATATCTAACCGACACTTTCGTGTTTCATCATCAATGTTCAGAAATAAAGAAAATATCAGCAGGAGTACCACGAGGTGTTCTGGGACCAACTTTATATGTTCTAAATACCTCGGACCTGCCAACGTTCGTTGATAGCATAGAAGCAAATTGCAAAGAACTACTAGTATTGTCAGTACCTGTACGAAGAAATGTCGAATAAAACTTAATGAAATAAAATCTGTTCACGTTACTTCAATAGCAAAAAGGTCAACTGGTTACCCGTATAACTAAACTCTCAGCAAATTCCCTATGCAAATACTGCAAAATATCTAGGCATGACTCTAGACGCGAAACTAAAATGGAAAGAGCATGTGAAAAAAGAAAAAAGAAGAGTTAAATATTAAATACTGTCTGTATGGATTGACTCTTAGGAAGAAATTCTGAGCTAACTTTACATAATAAATTGCTAATATACCGGCGAATTCTGAAATCTGTGTGGACTTGAGGTATTCAGCTCTGGAACTGTACAAAGAAAACCAATGTTAATATCATACAGTCAGTCCAAAACAAAGTCCTACATGGAGTAGTTAATCCACCGTGGTACATAAGCAATGCCAACTTGAGATATATCGTATGCTGGATGAGTCAAACCTAGTAAATCGGCTGTGAAGGAAGAATCCACTTAATTTACCAGATCCAATCTGGATCAGAGGGCAACAACCCTCGAAGCAAGTGATGATTTATAACTCAGTTATAATAAATAAATATAATTAAAAAAATGTCCGCTTAGTTATTTTCGAAAATACTACAACTTTTAAAATATTGGCGAGAAACGTAAGTTCATTTGGAACCTGCCACTTCCGGTATACACCAATTTGCCAAATTTCTTGGGATCCACCAATTTATCAACAACCTTAAGGTATGAAGTTTTGTCCCGATCGATCTCCCGGCATTTCTACTTAAATTTTAAAAAAATTATCTAGTTTTGTTGCAATTTTAATTTAGAATCCTTTGGTTTTAATTGATTTCTTCGCAGGTACTCTACTTTTAAAAATGCTTGTAAAAAACGTAAAAAAAAATTAATAGCAACTTTCGTTCTTAAACTGAAGAGTTTCATCAAAATCAGTCAATTCGTCTGAACTGTAGACATTCAGACAGAAAAACCTCGAGATTTTTGCAGATTGCCGATGTCTGAAAAAGTAGTTTTCAAACAGTTCTCTTTAGAAGGCTTTGTCATTAAATTTTTTTATTTGTGTGGACACACAGAGATGAGGCGCTACTAGATCCGGTAAAAAGGCAATGGTTGAATTTCATTGATCCCTGACAGAGCTATAGGAAGTAGTTATATAGCTTGTGTTTTTTTGCAGTGTGAACACGCGCATTACCGTGGTGTAAGACAATGTGACGAAGTTTAATTTTTTCTGGTTTGCCAATAAACCTTTGAAAACGTGATAAACCAAATACTATAACTTGTGTTACTGACTTTTCATATCGAACTTTAACTGATGGATTTGCAAATTCTTGGCGCCGTACAAGATTCATCGCCTGTTACAATTTCATAAAGGTACATAGAATTATCATTTTTAAATAGTTCTAGGAAATATTGAACGAAACGTACAGAACAATTTTCAAGCCAAATAAATATTAATCCTTGTGTGCACTAATACACATGTGTGTTCTGTATCGCAAATTAAAAATATCTCAGTGCTGTGGTAATTGACGCATAAAGATCAACTGTTTATCGAATGTTGCAAAAGTGGGCACAACTTTGGTTTATGCGGAAATTTATAGGAGCTTTTAGCTTGAGACATGCTCTTTGTTAAATCCCTGCTATTTTATTTAAACTCGATACGCCGCTACTACTGGTTGTTTTGTTCACTGGTAACAACTAGTTGTTTCAGTTACGCGGCTGCGTATTATCATTTTCGCTTTGGTGATGTTGATTATTTAAGATTTCGCTTTTACCTGATCTTTTGGCTGTGAGGCCAACTAGAATATGAGCTAGAATATGAGGTTCTACGAATATCAGTTTTTGACGAGATGTTGTAACGACGTACACCTTGAACTATTAAAATGATTGATAAATTGAGCACAATTTGGTTTGGTTTAGCCAATCTTAATTCAAATAATAAAGGGGTAGTGTTTTGTGAAATAATTAATTAAAATAAAAGAAATTCTCCAAAAAACATAAAAATTAAATCTATTTATAAAAAATGTTTAAAATTAGATCGTAAAAGACTCAGACCAAATAAACCGCGCGCTTTGATATACACATACGTAAGTAATTTTGAAGGCCTCCGAAACGCAAATGATAAATGGGGTACACGAAAATTATTACGATTTTTATTCAAGAGACACACACTTAATTACAGACACAAAATTTTTTCAATTTTTTTTCTTTTTAAATTAAAAAACGTCTCACAAGACGTTACGTTTTCAATTCGTTTGATCTTTCCAAAAGAACAGCACAAAGCATTTATTCGTTTTGTGTTTAACACAGAGATAGAGAGAGAGGTTATTGCTATACGATTTTAGATCTGTTTTATAGAGTGAAAATAGTTTCACTTTCAATTTATTAAAAACAATTAAAATTGATTTTTATTGAATTAATACTTTGATTTAATGGAAGTGAGGCGAGGGAAGGTTACTGTCTAGCTCGGTATTGGTATGTGATTTTATCGCGCGCGCGATTTATAAGACATGAGAGAGTCACATACCACAATTCGATTATATTTTGGGCTTCTATCGATTTCTAATTTATTTTTCTTACAGCATTTAAATAAAAAGTAGGTTGGTTTAAGCATGTTAAGCATGTACGATTTACTGTATATGATAATGATTAATGAATCGAGTGGTCCTTTTAAATATAAAGTCCCCTCCATATCCGTAACTTGTATTTGTATATAATCTCAGATCAATTAATCATTTTGGGGTGTTACATGATTATAACGACTATATATGCACAGTCGTTCACCAGTCTCATCCCCCCTGAAAATTCGATGAAAATGGCAAACACAAATTAAAACGGGGGAAACTAATTTCATTTAACCACACATAAATTATAACATTGTTGAATGAAATTTTTTAACTCAATTCGAGTACATAGCGAAAAGTACAATGTAGCGAAAATTGTTATCTTCATGTACAACATGCAAACATAAAAAATCGATTTTTCAATTTCGACGTTTTTATAGTTTTTATCTAGTTTTTCTGTTCGTTATGGATTTCGGGAGTGTGCTTTATACTTTGCATTCATATATCAAGCGGGTTATCATTGTTCATTCATATTATGAAGTAGGTAATTAATGAGGGGGTAATTAATTTTGACATGTAATTATTGTCGGCACAGTTTTATATACTTACTTGTACATAAGGATCAAATTTGGTCCGACCGAACACATACTAACAGTTTCATTCCTTAAGATACTCCATTAGGGATATCAAAATGAAAATGTTCCAAACGATTAAGGATAATAAAGATGTTAGGACTTGACTGATCAGGATGACATGCTGATGATGGTTCTCTATAGGGCTTGCGAATTGCAAACCAGGGGAAAGTCGGAAGTCGGAAGATGACTTAGAATGATCGCGGTTATAATCACACACAAATAGTTTGGTTTACAATTGCGACTCGCGAACATCGATCAATGTGCAATAAATGGAATAATCTCGAACAACTGATACAGAAGTGACATAAAGTGAGAATTTAATAGTGGAATAGTGAATTTGTGTTGTTATTTGCTACCTATATTATGAATCCTAGCGAACGCTTGAAATTTGTAACATTTGGTGTCAGATAGTAATGGCATGGTTATTAACCTTCTACATCACAGCAATTAAGGGATTAGCTTCGGAGTCTCGGGTTTTCAACCGAGGTCTACAAATCGCAGGTGTCGTGATAACAAAGCATATTGAAAGAGGAGGCTGAAAGGATTAGCTATGCAGGAGGGCGAAGATCAAGCTAATTATCACAATGCCAGACTATCTATGTTGACGCTGATTACCCTAACTGAAGAACAGAATGTTTAGAGGGTTGGATCAAACAAACTCAACGAATCAAGTTAGTACAGCCACCAAGGCACTTTTGCTTCAACTGAAAGACATCTCACAGATTAAGGAGGTTAGAGAGAATTGGTATCTTCAAATAAAAGACGACGGCCAAAAAAATAAATTTGGCAAGCATAATAAACCTTTTCAATAGAGCCAGTGGCCGGAAATTCAAGAAAAATGTTGAAGACTTCGAAATTCGATGTCGCACGCCTAAGAATTATGTAAAATACAATTCCAAAATAAGCGACAACCATACGTGGAGATAGTTTTGAAGAACTAGAAAGGGATTCAACAAAATTGGCGCGTCAAGCATACCCGGACTTATGCATTGAGCGTACTAATATTAGATATAGTTTGATTGCCGAGGAAGGCAATATAACAGCTGGCGAGGGAAAGAAAGACATGGGAATACAGGGAACAACAGAAAAAATCAACCGGTTCAAAAATCGAACAAAATCAGAGGCAAATGCTCAGTCCAGCACCGAAAAGTGAAAGAATTCGAGAATATAGTGAACGGCAAGCGGACAGACGGAATAAATGATTAACGTAGAAAAGAAGAGATCCATGGAGAACAATGGAGATGATCAATAGAGGGAGAGAGAGGAAGAGCGATTCATATAACCGCGATGGAGAACCGTGCTAAGGTGGCCCTCGTTGTAGTTGCGATGGAGAAGTGCTGGCAGACCCAGTTGCGAAAAGCGTGTTATATCGTTCTGCAGTGAAATTCGCCACCATATAGAAGTACAAATCTCTTAGCGGAATGCGCGAGAGTAAATAACGTCATATCGCTGTCCATGAAAACAATGGTTATGCAAATAGCAGCAGTTCATTATTGTAAATCAAGAAAAACGTGGAGGCAAAGACGATCCATGTCGGACACCTGCATATATCTCATGTAACTCCATACATGATTTTTCCGCTCGACAGATAATTTGCTAATCATTCAATCAGAGAGGCATGCAAATTCAGTAAAATTAAGCTCTCATGCCAAACATTATCAAACGCTAGGCAACCAGTAAGGCGCACGTTGATAATAAATTTCAATACGTTCGACAAAACACATTTTTTTTAACCGGTAGAATATTCGCCATTTTCCAAATTGAAGGCATAAATAATTTGGCAAGCGACTTAGCGAGGGAATTCTATAGCAACTTTTGAGTACCACTGCTCAAATGCCGTCAGATTTAATTGGTCTGTTTGGATTAAGTTTCCTTAGAATTTATGAAACTACCTGATACTAAATTTTTTTATGGGACTAGTTGTGTTATCTTTAGGGAGAGCAGAAACTGCAGCAAAAAGGTATGCTAATAGATAGGTTTATTGAATGGCAGTTTTATAATATTAGCATTATTAAAAACCCGATTAGCAAAGTACCAAATGGATGGGCATTTAAAGCTGAGTCCAAAGTTCTTCTCACGTTATCGCGAATCTTACGGTTCATATTCTAGTTCGAGCCTAGTTATTGTGGCGATTGCTCGTTTTCGGGTTATTCAAAAGCTGGCACGATTTTTATAAGAAGGGGTTAGTTGCAGTAGATTGTGTTTTTTTGATGAAAATCTGGTATTTTGAATACTTAAACCATTTATTTCTCCAAGTTTTCGTCTTTTTTATGAGAATGGAATGAAATTATTTATCCCTAGTGCAATTTCGCGCCATCCTCATAAAAGAAGGGAAAACTCGAAGAAAAATGGTTTAAAACTTTATCGCCCTGGGCATGAACCGTCTCGCAGTATATTTTTTTGAATACTGCTTTCGGTTTAGGATAAAATTTAACATCGAGATTTATGTTTTCTTCTTCAACAATTAAGATGTTGCGGTTACTTTTTAAGATGGCGGACAAATAAGTAACAAATAAATGTCGATTCCGGAAAGAGCACTGCTACTGTATTGTATATTACTCCGTTTACTCTTTATCATAATAATTTACCCTTTATCGTATCATTTTGATCGTTTATAATTTACCAGCATTCAATCAGAGCTCAAGCAATCCTGCAAAAGTCTGATAAATTTTCTTGGAAAAATGAACATAAACATAACCACGATCGGCCTGGATATTGTGACAACAATATTATAAATGCTACACGATATCACACAAGGTTAAGCAGAATAATAAGTGGTACGGTGATTTCTCCATTATACATGAACCCAAAAGAATTACAAAAAATACCGAACAAAAAATTGTTTTCGGCGTGAACATATTCAGTTACATCAGATTCAACGCAAGCCGGGACCACGTTCCAAACCTACCCAAAGATAAGTAACAACTCAATGCCGGAAATCATTAATTGCTATTGAGAACTGGGCTGTAAATTCTTAGATACTGAAACGAAATTTAATCCTATTTGTGGGGATGGGGTTGTTTGAAATGTTTGGAAAAATTTTCATTACAACGTCCTAAATAACAGCTGCATTTAAGATAAATCAGGTGGGGACGATATCTCACATGTTATGGGACCAATTGGAAATTTCCCATAATAATTGTATATAGTTTGGCTATCGTAACATATTTCCAAAGATGACGCATTCGGGCATATATTGTTTTCGTCAGCAGGAGTTGATCCCGAAATGACTGGAAAAGTTTGACGAAAATCACCAGCTAGCAGTATAAGAGCTCTTTCCATAGGTCGATTATTTTTTCGCAAATCGAGCAGACGGCTGATCGATGGCTTCAGTCCTTTTTTATGTGCCACGATACATTTATTCAAAATAATAATTTTGCATGTCTTGAATACTGGGGCAAGTCCTGAATTCGAGCTATGTTGCAGCCAAATTTTCTGCTTGATTCAAATTCAATGGTAGTTTGAGAATTGAATGTGCTGTGCGTCCCTCATCCAGAAAAGTTGATGCAATTCAAATTAAGAACAAATGTTTTTCCAGTGCATCCAGTTGCATCAACAAAAAAAATTCGTCCCCTAAGAGACTTTTTTCAGTCTCAGCGAAAACTCTGAACACATTCTTATAGGGCCCTTTGTAGGGGCTCCATAGTTTTTAGATAGAAATGGAGTAACGAACAATCAAATTATTATAAAGTACAATTCCTAGATAGCTCTGATTGGCAAAATAATTTTTGCGTGTGGCCACCATCTTCATGCTTACTTTGTAAATTCGAGTAAATGGAGACAGGCCTGCAGAAATTTACGTGATTATGGAAGCACCTAGACCCAGAATTCCTTCAAAATTTTTACGAAAACCTGCTCATTTTGGTATAAAATGCCTATTCAAAATGAATGGCGTGAAAATTTATAAAGATGAAAAAGTGTCCAAATGGAACGTGAAAAATTAAAAAAATTAAATTTTAGATAAAATTTGTACCGAGATTTCTAGACCCGGGACCCAATTCACTTAACAATTTTATAAGGTTGGTTCTGGACATGCAACTTATACATGACGATCGGTTGAGCGGCCAAACTCGATTGAATGAATCGTGTGGAAACGTTTAAGGAGGGTCCCATTGATCCAGGGGATGGACCTCTCGGATACATGTTATTAATTTCATAAAACCTCTTTTCTAAACTCATTCGCGTGAAAATATTTAAAAAAATTTATATTTTAGAAAAATATTGTACCGGGGCCCCGCGAGCCTGGAGTTCAACTCCTTCAAAAATATCATAACCTTACAAAGATCAAAATTGATTAGAAAACATAGATAATTTAACCAATAGTTTTACTAACTTAAAAGTTGAAAGTATTAATCAAAATCTTAAATTTAGAAAATGTCAGTCAATAATAGTGAATATAGCAATAATGATAATTGCACAATGATTTGTTCAAGGGTTTAAAAAATTTCGCCGTGGTTCAAGACCTACTGCGTTATGAAGGAAGTAGGCAGTAGGCACACTCTATATGAATTTATGGAGAATGTTGGAAAAATTCTACTATTATGTAATGCAATAGGAATACAAAATATGGCACACCTTTAGACTGGGGGGCCATGAAGGATAATTAATATACACAGTAGGCTGTGTTACAAAATTGATGCCGGCGTATATGAGCTAAACGCGATTTGTACCTAGAAATGTGCCTTAACACATTTATGGCAGGGCTCAAGGAACCTATGGGGTCTACGATTCTTTGATTCTATCATTCATTCATAAACTAAAAAGGGACTTACTTTTATATAGTACACGTTCCACAGAAAACATTACCAACTATCCTTCACAGAATAATTAACAAAGCGGTCCACCAATACTTCAACAAAGAATTGCTCCTAGTGATAACTATACCGTCCCACACCACAGTACTACAACCATAGGCTACTCACAAAACAAGACCCAAACATGAACGGAAATCATCACACAACCAACAGGTTTGCCTTTAAACCACCAATGGGTCGACCAAGAAAGGCAGAACCAATAATCCCTATAAACAGTATTCAAGTGTCAATCAATAAAACAATTACTAATTCCAAGAAATTATGCACAAGCGAGATCAGCTGAACATAACACAGAGTGGAAGAGCCTCAACTATACTTCCCTGATCTAGACGAAGGTGAGGTGGGTGATAAAAATGTTTATCCCGAAGCCTCCTATTCGGAATCGGATACGTAGATGACATTAAGCATCAAACGTATATCCTTCCAAACATACAAATAAACTTAAACAAAACCAAAGTACTAAGAATTCGGGGTCAAATAAACCCTTCTTGAACCCAAAGTTCGTCCATCCTTCTCGAATACGTTCCAATTAACGTTAAAACTATGTTTAACGACCATCAGATAAACCACCCATCGTCCCAGGGCTTGTGGATTGCAAAATAAATTTTTTATACACTCCGTGAAATTAAATTAAAGCCACCCTTATTTTTTTTTTGATAAGAAAGTAAGGCTTATAGTTTGAACTTGTTCTATTATCTCGTTTTAATTGGGATGCCAAAATTCACATTTTAAAATGAAAATATAATTTTAATTTAATTTTTTTTGATAATTTATAATAAAAAATAGATTTTACACTGCGAAATACAATTAAAGTCAGTAATTTTAAAATAAACTAATATTTATAAAATTCAAAATATTTGCAATTAATAATGAGTACAACCCCCATTTGCCACGTTGCCCCATAAATTCTCTATAGGATTAAATCTGGCGAACGGCAGCCCAAAGCTTCGATCTATCGCTCTCAGAACCAATCGATCGTTTCCTTCGATTTGTAAATGGAAACATTATCCTGCTGCGGAAACTCCAATTCGAAGTTGGTTTTACACATAGGGGTTTTCCAAAAATAGGAAAGTGCGGCCATGCTTATTAAGGAGCCGCCTCCAAAATTTCGGCTTGTATCCATCAGGTTCATCTAAATTAAACTTCTTCTCGTCTGAGAAGATAACATTTTTTCAAAGTGGTCCAAACTTTAAGCCTTACTTTCAAATCAAAAAAATAAGGGTGGCTTTAATTGAATTTCGCGGAGTGTATGTTCTTTTGTTGTTAAAAACCAATAAGAGGACCAGTAAATAATATTTTAAACAAAACGAGACCGAATAATATCGCAATAGGTTTTAAAACTAAAATATTTAATTACGTGGACATTTCTATTTATTCCACATTAATAAACTTTTATGTGTGTCCTTTAGATTTTATTTTATTTTAAGGTAGCGACATCTATTGATATAATTTAAATTAACTATTTATCGAAATTTTTGTTTTTTCTGAAAGATGGAGGCTATTTAATTTTAAATTTTTTAGCAATCTGTTTTCACGGTATTTTGCAAATTGGTTGTTGCTATATTGTAGTTCCTCTACAAAAGTTAAAAAACCAAAGCGGGTTGCTTACTTATACTACTTATGACCCTGTATTTAAGGTGCGGGCCTTATCAAGATTTGCGAGACGAATTGTTTTTGTACACTAGAGTAGGATTAAGTATATATCAGTATAACGAGTAAATGAGAGTTCTTAATGATCTCCTTAACCTAGTTAGAGTAAAACCTGCCTCATTTTCTATTCAGCATATGCGATAATATAGCACAGAAAATTATCTTACATATTAACAAGCCATTACACCATAAAGTAGATTCAAAAATGAGACATAAATTTGGCACTGGCATACATTTAGAACACCACGGGTTTTTAATAATATAATTTGGTCCCCTCTGTAATCGAATAACCGTATATTCATATATAACGTCTTACATATAATATTAACTGAATATCTAATTTCAATATATTCCACTATATTGAAAAGTCACTCTCAAGTATATTATAAGTAACATACACGAGGAATACGAGTAAGCAGATCAACATTTTATTTTGTGTCTTGAAATTTTGCCAAACCAAACAAGTGTTTTTATTATTTTTCTTCATAATTTTCTTTAACTTCTTATTCGTGTATTATTTTGCCATATCTTTACAGCACAGCGCAACACAGTCATACCTATACGAGTACACAGCCACACAAATGATATAAGAAAATTATCTTTCCTAGCATTTTTCATATACACAAATATCGTAAAGCAGAATGAACGAATGAATTTTTTTATAAAAAACATAAACATTTTTCTTATTATTTTCTTAAATAAAATATTGAAGTCATAAGCTGAAAATAAATAAAATGTTTTTTCTTCTTTCGTTATATTTTTGCTTAATAAAATTAGAAATTACAGAATAATCATAAATTTAAATTCTAAAAATGATAAAGAACTTGGGAACATTTTTTGGGGCACAAATGGATGATAAAATATTTAGTTTGGAATAAAATTGTACATGTATTATTGGCCGTGTCAGAGATATCCGTACTCGTGCTGGGTTGGCCTACAAAATAGTGATCTTGTTAAAGTTCATTATATATACCGCACACCCTATAACAATCAACCCTTTATAGTTTAACGTGCTTAGAAACAAGGATAACAATAATTTTAATTTTCGTGTATGTTTTTGACACTAAAACCATATAAATTAGGCACACAACAACTTTCACCATATGCAAAACACACATTAAAACCAAAAATTACAAAACAATTAAGTTTTTTGAATTTTTCCACCCTATCTAGCACCCCTCATCTACTCGTATAATATAATCGTGTAATTCAACAAGTATGAACAATTATGAAAAAAATTACAAACATTAAAATTTATAATTATTAAAATTTAAATATTTTTTTGTTGTTCGTAATTTTGAAATTAAAATTAAAGTAAACAAATCGTGCTACAGAATTAATTTTTTTGGTGCACAAAAATATGCTGTACAAATTATATGTGTACGTACCATGTATGTACAAGCAACCAAACATAAATATTATGTTGATGGCATAAAGTTACAAAATGCGAGTACATATTACCTCTTCTTCTGTCTTGCTTAATCTGCTGGTGTTGCTGTTAATGGGTCTTGATTTCTTTGTTTTTTCGTTTAATTTTACTTAAATCAAATTTAATTTAATTTGAATTGAATAGCTTCTTACATTAAATTAATTTGGTTAAGTTTATTTATGTAATTTATGCTTTATGATATTTGTTTAATGCACATAAATTGAATTTAATTGAACGTGATTTTCAGTTTAGATGAATGCAGTGTATGTACTCTCGTCGTAATTGAACGAATGAGTGCATGGTTGTTTGGACGATTTTCAACAGTTTATATAGTTGATGTAACATTTGGATGTTGTTTTTGAAAATATTTTAGAAATATAAATTATTATTTGAACCCTGAAAGCGAAGTGAACAAAACTATTAACTAGGAGTTGTAATTAATGATATTTAATTTAAAAACTAGTCACGATCGATTACGATCTATTGTGGTACTGCAGGATATTACTGTATTTGCTTTCTATTGAAAACATTTTTACCGAAGTGAACTTTTTAACGAAAAGTGCAACTACGCAAATTAACGAGAGTTTAACTATTAAAAACTGTAGTAATGGGAAGACGCGCCGAAAAAATATAAACTTATCCGCATCCGCACTTACGAAATTGCTTTACGTCAAGTCTCAACCAGTGAACACACAAGAGTTTAAGGTGTATTCTGTTTGAACCATTTGCATGGTCGGTACGACCATCAGTATTTTAGGAACCGATTGTTTAATTTTGATGTGAAGTCTATAGAATTTTGAGAGAACGGCGCGAAGCAAAGAGTGAAAATGCGATGTCAACATGTCAATCACCCATAATTTGCCTTAGTACAAATTTGGGCGAACAGCGACGTTTGAAAGTTTGGTTTCGAACTAAATAAACTTAACATTTAATTAAAATATTCGCGGTCGCCTTTTCAAACTGCAGTGACCAAACTAATATTAAAAATACTTTTAATCCTCCTCAGTATGGGTCATTTTATTTATATTAACGTACGCGATGAGTCTCTCAGACTCATATGGCCTTTTCACAGTAAAATCAAGTTTCATCATTCATTTGAAATATCAAAACAATTCAAAAGTTATTTTTTTATGCAATTACTGTAAATCACAACTTTCCGCGAGTGTTCGGAACAAACATTTTTAGTACAGCTCCCGCACAGTTGTTTATTCATTTGGCCAAGTTCAGTAGGACACATGTAGCACCTGCGTTTTTTATGTTAGGGACTACGTTTTTAAATGGTTCAATATTTTCTATCGAACTACTATTGGTTAAAATTTATTGCACAACAATTTTGGTTAATTTGGAAAGACGCGCAGAACTACTCCTTTGAATATGTATTTTGTACTACTAAAGCTTGCACTAAATCTTGCACGAATAGTTTGCGGCGCGGTTATTGAGTTGTGTAATGTTCCATTCTGGATATAAATTTATCCAAAACACCTTAGCTGCCACTCCAGCTACGTCAATTAAATTATAAAATTGAGCAATGGGCCATCTATTAGTTTGTCTTTTTACAGAGAAAGAATGACACAGCTGGTCCAAAGTATCGACTTCTCATTCTGTACTGTTATAGTACAAATTAATGTTTGATTGAAATGCCTCGTTACAATAAAATTACGACACTGTTTTTTGTTTTGGAACGTAGCTCACCAAAGTCATGTTTTTTTCGAAAAAAACCTTAGATTCTACGCTATGGTTTGGAAGACATTTATTTTATTTAGTATGCATCTTTTATTTTTACGCAGAGTCCCAACACATGTCAACCCCACACTTAGCAAATGTTGTGCCAACTCCATGTTGGTAAAACAAATTATCAAATGTTATATTCCTGTTTGAATTATAAAATGGAGTACACAATTGTTGAACCACAGTGGATACTAGGTTGATTGCTTTTTGTGGCCCTTCTTTCCCCACAATATGGAATTGCCTTTAGATGGCAGCTTGTGGCCCTGTCGCAGATCCACCAAATCTTCATCCCGTATTTATCCGACTTTGAGGGTATATATTGAAAAAAGGATCGTCTGCCTCGTAGGGTACCAATTTGCTCATCGGTTATGAGGTTTCCTCCGGGGATATAATGTTTTATAAAATTCTCAAATTTTCCGACAAGGAGCCAATTTTTCTCGGGTTCTTCTAGCCGTGCGAGGCGTTTTACCGTCTAACTGAATATATTTGGATAATAACTTAAATCTTTGGCAAACATGCTTGTTTTGAATAGAATGTTACCAAATAGAGTATGTCAAAATTCCTGCAAATCTGATATGCCCTGCTTGTTTAGACCGGCGTTGATCAACAATCCGATGAAACAGCGAACCTTAATTCCTCTGTTGGCTTCCATATTTCTGCACGTTTCTCGTAACCGTACCAGTTGGTAGAGCTTACGATAATTTGAATAACTTAATCGCTTGTGAATAGCAAAAAAGCATTCCCTGGCGAATCCACGTATTTTCCAGGTGAAAGTTTTACCTTGTTGATGCTACCTCTAATAAGGTAACAAGCGGGTGTTCTTTTTTGCGAAAATGGGCTGTTATTCCACTGAGTTCCATCGCTCGAAGTATAGTATGTTTCGTCGATAGGTGTTTCATTAACATTCTGAGCATCTTCGGACTCAGAAGCTTCTTGTTCACCATCACAGTCAGAGTCGCTTTCCAACACATCTATCAAAATTCAGTATTTCGCTATCAGATGTGTCAATACATTCCGAAATGTTATCCTGACTCTCATTATCATTTTTCTCCCAAGTAGCTCGAACTTCTTCCTCCGGCCACACACGATTTCGGTTTGCCATACTATAGAAAATTACAAAGCGTTATATTTTGATTTATAACGCCACGTTCATATAAACATCAACCCTAGAATACTCAAAATATGACGAAAACTATGAGTAAAGTAGTGAATCTGTCATATCAATCATCTGATTATTAAAGAATTTCAATCATATATTTCGTGTTGTATCGAGTATGCTAGGAGTAGCTGACCTGTGTCTACTATCCAGCAGCCAGTATGCTGTCAAAAAGTAATCTTTGTTTTTTACTCAACCTGAGTAATTTTACACTGCCCACTGCGTTTTTATTTGTGAACTGTGCTTACACCATGCATACTCAGTTCTCTAAGTTTTATCCTGAAATAAATGTCAGTGTACGAAGAGTGTGCGAAATAAAAAACCATTTAACATGCATGTGGTCGCGGGACTATGTCTATTTTTTAGTTCAACCCGAGTAAGGTGGCGTATCCTTGGCATTGTTAGAGCCAGCTATGATTTAAAGAGCCGTAATATGCATAGGTGAGCTTTATTTAGAGGAGAAACTTTTACTATGTTCCCATAAGAAAATTTGACTGAGTAATTAAAATTTTTATTTTATACGAGTAAGATCGAATTCAGAAAACACATTTTGAAAATTAGCATATTATGTAATATTTAATTAATGAAAATAAAAATAAATTAAAGAGGCATAGTTTTAGTGTTTTGCTATATATTTGAACTTTCGGTTTAGTCGTGTGGATTAGTTGAGGCAAATTGTGCATAAACCCATCTTGAAAATTACCAAATAGCAAATAAACCATGAGTTAGCAATGATGAGTTGCCATGATTAGCACTTAAAACTACACCCTTTATAAGAAAATACGAGTAAGACAGAAAATCTGAACTAAAGCAAGAGTTTTCAATAATCTCAAAACATTATACTACTCGAGTTGTTTGTCGTTGTTGTTTGTCGACGATTGTAAAAATATGCAAAGATCGGAGTGTTCGACACAAAATAACGACTTTGGTTTTCGGATCTTTTCACACACATTTCACTCTTCATAAACTGATATTAATTCCAGTATAAAATTTAAAAAACTGAGTAAACACGGTGTAAGCACAGGCTCTGTTTTTAAGTCAACCCGAGCAAGCAGAGTTACCCTAGGAGTTGTACAAAGGTTGTGCAGGGCCAAATGCATCGGTGTTCGTAGAGTAATAATTTTTTTTATTTGTACACTCTTCTCGTTTCAGAGATTTTGAATTTGAAAGACCGAGTATGCATGGCGTAACCACAGTTCAAAATTAAAAACGGAGTGTGCGGAATAAAACTACTTTGGTTGAATTAAAAAATAGACCCCGTATAATGCGGAAACTCAGAGATTTGTAAATCAATATGATAAATTAAGAATTTCACTCATATTTCATTCATATTTTTTGTTATTTCACTCAATACGGTGACATGATAGTTTTTTTAACATTTTGTGACGCAATGTATTTTCTGTAATTTCAACAGTAACTTCATCCTGACCCGAGTAAACTACACCATATTGAATATTTAGGGAAGAGGAATTTGAACACTAGTTTTGAAATGTTGGGAAAATTGTAGGGGCAAATTAAAGAGTACAAAACACCATTGACAACCACGACACCATCATACTTTCGAGTACAAGTACAAGTCAAACAACTCGAAACTACCGGACGAGCGCATACGAAGTTCATGTTAAATAAAACAAACCACTAACTATCTATTTCCGCATAAAACATAAAATTTAGTAAAGCACTAGAAATATATGCGTCTCTTTCTCCTTGCGGGCTTCTAAAAGGAAGACAGTGGTTTAAATGACAGAAGGAATAATAAAAAAACAATTACTTTGGTTTTACATGACAAGACGTATTTTTTATTTTGGTTGATGTTAAATTCAAACCAACAAACTGTAACGAATCTCGGTTTGGTGCCTCTTCCTTTCTCCGTATCCGGAGAGTATCAGGTTGTACTACCCTTTATAAAGGGTGATTTTTTTGTGGTTAGGATTTTCATGCATTAGTATTTGACAGATCACGCGGGATTTCAGACAAGGTGTCAAAGAGAAAGATGCTCAGTATGCTTTGACATTTCATAATGAATAGACTTACTAACGAGCAACGCTTGCAAATAATTGAATTATATTACAAAAATCAGTGTTCGGTTCGAAAAGTGTTTCGCGATTTACGTCCGATTTATGGTCTACATAATCGACCAAGTGAGCAAACAATTAATGCGATTGTGACCAAGTTTCGCACTCAGTTTACTTTATTGGACATTAAACCAACCACACGAATGCGTACAGTGCGTACAGAAGAGAATATTGCGTCTGTTTCTGAGAGTGTTGCTGAAGACCGTGAAATGTCGATTCGTCGCCGTTCGCAGCAATTGGGTTTGTGTTATTCGACGACATGGAAGATTTTACGCAAAGATCTTGGTGTAAAACCGTATAAAATACAGCTCCTGCAAGAACTGAAGCCGAACGATCTGCCACAACGTCGAATTTTCAGTGAATGGGCCCTAGAAAAGTTGGCAGAAAATCCGCTTTTTTATCGACAAATTTTGTTCAGCGATGAGGCTCATTTCTGGTTGAATGGCTACGTAAATAAGCAAAATTGCCGCATTTGGAGTGAAGAGCAACCAGAAGCCGTTCAAGAACTGCCCATGCATCCCGAAAAATGCACTGTTTGGTGTGGTTTGTACGCTGGTGGAATCATTGGACCGTATTTTTTCAAAGATGCTGTTGGACGCAACGTTACGGTGAATGGCGATCGCTATCGTTCGATGCTAACAAACTTTTTGTTGCCAAAAATGGAAGAACTGAACTTAGTTGACATGTGGTTTCAACAAGATGGCGCTACATGCCACACAGCTCGCGATTCTATGGCCATTTTGAGGGAAAACTTCGGAGAACAATTCATCTCAAGAAATGGCCCGGTAAGTTGGGCACCAAGATCATGCGATTTGACGCCTTTAGACTATTTTTTGTGGGGCTACGTCAAGTCTAAAGTCTACAGAAATAAGCCAGCAACTATTCCAGTTTTGGAAGACAACATTTCCGAAGAAATTCGGGCTATTCCGGCCGAAATGCTCGAAAAAGTTGCCCAAAATTGGACTTTCCGAATGGACCACCTAAGACGCAGCCGCGGTCAACATTTAAATGAAATTATCTTCAAAAAGTAAATGTCATGGACCAATCTAACGTTTCAAATAAAGAACCGATGAGATTTTGCAAATTTTATGCGTTTTTTTTTAAAAAAAAGTTCTCAAGCTCTTAAAAAATCACCCGTTAGATAATAAACCGTATTTCGCAAACTGGGTTAATTTGAAAGAGGTGAATATATATTTACCTACACTTTCATAATACATTGATCGAAACAAAATGAATCATAAAAAAATACGGGATATTGGAAAAGTATAAATAGAGGGAGAAACGATTGTTTCGAGAGGGATTATTATTGGTTTTTTTTTGGGGAAGATATCACGAGACGTACACGCGGTACTTTAGCAAAAGCGTAATATCAAGAAAAATATCCATATAAAAAAATATAATAAAAAGAATTTGAAAGGAGTGTTTTTATGGATCCCACCAAGTGTATATTCAGATAGAAGAATTATAAATTATTATTGTAAGTTCTATTAATTTTGTGAAGAAAAAAAACCAAAAATATAAATGTTTGATTCTCTAAAATAAGACTGTGTAATAATATTGTAAATAAATTTAAACATAAACAAAAGAAAAAATACTGGTGTACGGTGTATAATTTAAAATGTATAGTGCGCAACAAAAAGCCCCACTTCAAAAAGCAGATTTATACATTTAACCCGGTGGCTGGAAGCTGACTCTATATATATTAATACAGTTGGTTCGCTTGCTTCGGCATAAAACTTAAACCGTCCAAATCCAGTGAAGTGATGATCCAGTAAATTTATTCGTCGTTGGTGATATTGGAATGTCCGATCAAAGCCAAAATTAAATCCAGCGATATTAGTTCTACTAACCACACCAATTATACGTGTCGTCGATATAGTTCCTGATTGTACAAATCCATAGATTTGATAACGCCATTGGAAATGTGTGCGGATATTTGGATTCATGTAAGCAGCTTTAATTAAACAACCGTGGAATCACAGACGTAAAGGACACCATCATTACCATCAGGTTGAATCGGTGACGTAAATTATTAATTTATTTTTTTATTTATATTTGAAAGTATTTTCTTTAAATTAACTTTTATAATTTAGTGCATGTATTAGGATTAGTAAATAAGTCGTAAATTTCATACACATACACCCTTGTTACACTGGATCCATAATTTACAATAGTGCTAGAGTATTCTAATTTTTTTATTTATGTATGTATTCCGATTTGTGAATGGATATTTTGTTACGTTCTTGCTGTGCGTTTTTACAATTCAAACATTAATTTCATTCATTATATGGACATGTACAGTCGGCTAAGTAAGTTTTTTCACCATAGTCTTGTTTTGAATCCTTCGTTTTTTCGTTATTTTCTTCTAAATTTTTTTTTTGATTCGCGTATACATTTGATCGCCATGTTGAATTAAAAGGTTTATTCCTATGGGGTAAAGAATGATTATTGTCTCATGTGTTTTTAAGCTTGGCCTTCCATAGAATAAACATAATATATTTTGAGCACACTTATATGACAGATAGTTTTGTAACTATGGCTGCACTTGCGTGTGTGACGGAACCCGCCCAAACGGCTAGACGCTACCCAATTAAAAAGTGTGCAACCACGTGCAAGGTCATATACCCAAGCCAAAGAGTTACAAAACTCACCAGAAAATCAGAAGTGGGATAACCCAAAACATCTAAACAATGCCAACAGAATCGGAGATTGATTGAAGTGCAGGCGATGATCGAGGAATTAATAAAGATAATTTCAAAGATGGCATGTGAAAACTTCGTCATTTTTCCCTCCACTTGTGACGGAAATAGATTCGCTCCAATACTGATTGAACCGGTTATTTCTTTAATCGAGCCAAACCTGATTTTATTCTCGAATATAACAAAAATCATTGATAGTTTAACCATTTAACCCGTTTTTGTCAGTTGTTTCATTTTTGGTCACACAAGTTTGCGGGAAATTTTTATTCGTTTCATAACTCCTTTCTTTATTGAATGGCATATATATTTAAGCTTATTCCCCTTTTATGCGCTTTAGTGACAGCGAAATTAAGTTTATACAGTTGATTTTTCCGGTGCTCCGAAAAATTAAATAAAATTTAAATATTCGAAAAATTGTCATCTAGTGGTAGTTAAGGGACACCTGAAGGAGGTTCTAATCAAAGGTTTGTGCAAAAATATGATTTTAATTCATATTATAACATTTGAATATTGCAACATGGGGATGAAGAGAGAACGCCTCATATAGAAATTTTACCTCCTCCAGTAACGAAGAAATTGTAAAATTGTGAAATTGCCACACGATGTTGCAGGAACTCTAGAAATTCATGACAATGCGGATGATAATTGGGACGACGATAATTTAATTCTTCTAAGCCGTAAAGTTCAAAACAAACGAATGCGACTAGATCATACGTGAGTATCCTCTCATTCAGAAGTCAGACAGATTTTTTTTTTTAAATTTGTTAGTTGAAAAATCGCTTGTTGACTAATTCCACGAATTTTTTGATGACACGGGATATATGGTCCTAAATCAAACGAACCTTTATGCTATCCAAAAGAATGTTATCACCTTAAGCTTGACCTACCATACTTGAAACGATTTTTGGGAATTTTATAAAGTGCGAGCTTATATGAGTAAGATATTGAATAACTGTTCGAAGTTTGGCATTTTTTACACAACTTTGTCAATAGACGAATCAACGTGGCGTCATAGTTTTAAAATGTTTATTTGTGTAAAACCAATCAGATTTGGTTAAAAATTTGATGTACGGTGAAAATGAATCTTTTGATCCAGAAATGGGATTTGGTGAAAATGTGGTACTCAATCTTTTGCTAATTTTCGAACGGTCAGAGTATATTTCGATAATTTTTTTAGCTCGCATAAACTTTTTGCGAGTTTGAACAACGACGGTTATTTTGCTACAGGCACAGTCCGTAAAAACCGAACTGGAAAATGTCTATTCATCTGTGTAAAAGATTTAAAAAAACGAGGATTTGGGGCTCCGCTAAAACGCTAAAAGGTTTTCGCTAAAAGTTAAGCGCTTTGTGCATACACTCTGCCCAGAAGTAGTAGAAGCATACAATAAGAGCGGAGTGAATCGATAGATTTGTTTCTCAGTATCGTATTCGCAGTATCCTACATAAACAAGTATCAGACACATCAAAGCCGCTTTTGGAATTCCGTAGTGAAGTAACTTTGGCATTGCTATCCACTCCAGTCGATGGAGTGGATAGCAATGCCAAAGTTCTAACGTCAACCCCGAAATAATCGAACAGAAATGGCTATGAATGAAAACCTTTGGATATCAAATCAGCGTCATGATATAATTAAAATAGAAAATAGCAAGCAAAAGCGCTGTCGTGTCTGTAAAAAAACACGACTTTTAAATGTTCACGGTGCTCTAATAATGGGTTGACATTCCATTACACTTGAAATGTTCTCCGAAATATCACAGCAAAAAGTAACTGAAATTTTAAAATATGCTGAATTGTTAAATGTTTATTTTATCAATAAAAAAACTTAAAAACATTTTACAGTGTTTCGATATTCAACGGTTGTTCCAATTTTTGGAACGTTTCATATTCCCTAAACCACGCATCAAAATTAGATGAAATTTTCAATTATGTTTAGATAACCAATATACGTTAAAATTGAGAAAATCATCACAATTGTTCAGGTGATTCTATGTGTGGTATAAAACGGGTTAAATAATATCAAACAGACGTTCAACATGAAATAAAAATCAATTTGATATTATTATATATTATATTCGATTTACTGTACCTCGATTGGATTATCAACTGGCCCGTGAAGTAATTCGCCGTCGTCAAAACGATGAATTATCTAAAGCAGTTGCTGTGGTAAATAATAATGAAAAACATCGGCCACTCAAAAGTGACTTTAACTCCTTAATACCAAGGATCCTCAACATAATAATTCCCACAAGAAAAGCTGGCATCGTAAGCTGATTCTGACAATATATATTCTGAACTGCCCAACAGAAATACAGGTCTATGCCAGCTAATCGGGATTTGGTATAATTGTTACAAAACCAGTCAGACTGATCGGGTCCTCGAGTGAGACGTATTATTAATTTGATCTATCAGAAATATAATGATAAACCGATATACCACGTGTCTAAAATATTTAAAAACGGTATAATACGGAAATAGTTAACAAGGCAGAAGAGATGATTCCGGAAGTCTCACTGGTTTTCTAGCCGGAACAAAAAGTCAACAAACTTACCAGATGTAATTAATGACACAAAACCAAGGACCATTGAGAGATACGGAGGCCGAATGTTGAGAAAGCGGAATTTTCTAGCCTATAAACTTCATTATTAAAAACCTTTTGTACAAAATCTTGTCTCAACTGCACAGAACTATCTATATAAAAAATCGAAGGTTTAAAATTATTGGGTAAAGGGTAAAACCCCAAAATCACCAATTCTCGAACATGTAACTTAATATTTCACCTTGTAAGTTTTAATTGCTTCAGGTGGATTGCAAATTATAAATCAGGGAATCGAACATGATGGAATGTCACTTGATATTTTGACATTTCGAAATACGCATAAATACATGAACAAATTTAATTTCCAAAACCTTTAAAATTCTACCACTGTGTTCTTGGCGTACCTGACGTCCTTGAGTTTTTGTAAACATAAGAATGCAAAGTGGTTCGACTCCCTGGATTTATTTATTTGTATACACAACTTTGAAAAACAAGAAATTTAAGTATAAATATATTTGTATTTAAGATGACTGACTGGCTTACCTTCAATATAAAAAATAAGTTAAATAAAATATAAAAGTAATATCCAATATTTGTTGCTGCAGGTGATTTCATCTTGGTTGAGTTTTGAGTGTGTTTGTATATATATCCTCACTCAAGCGCAAAATAATTAATTAATTAATTTTCTAAATTAAAACACTAGAAACGATATATTTTTCACTAATTCTCACTATTTATTTATATATTTTTATTATAAAATAACACAAAAATTATCACTTTTCACGATTTAAATTTATACAAAAAAAAAACACTAATTAATTAATTAATTAATTAAAATTTATAACAAAAACATAAAAAAAATTACGCGACACTTCCGATATGTATAAAATAGCTATACACAAAAATTTTATTTATTTCGATTTATTGTTAATTAATTAATTTATTTAATTAAATTACGCCGCCACTTAAGTAATATTTTAAATACGAATTAATTTTTTAATTTAATTTTACCACAATAAATCCACATTTTTAAATTATGAATGATGTTACGTTTAATTAGCAACGCTAAATTATATGACATTTTGGACCGCAGGCCCGACCCGCGCTCACTTTCAATAATTACTATTTTATTATTTTATTTAATTAACGATTTAATTACGTTTCACATTTATTACATTATTTTTAGCAACACAAATACGATTTGTTCATGCGGTCGTAACTCGAGGTGTACTAATGTTCGCTCAGCATCTTTGAAAGTTGTAACCTAAATTGTAAAGAAAACAAAAAAAAAATTGGTTGTTAATTTATATTTAACCTTGAAGGTGAATATTTAAAATTTTTTTTATAATAAAAAATTTCTTTAGGTGTGTTGAAATTCGTGACATGTATAGGTTTCTAATGTACCGGATTTGTGTACCGTGTGTGTGTGGTGAGAGGGTGAGTTGGTAATATATCGGAGTACTAGGGGCCGATTACGTATAAGCATTACGAGTACGGCTTACGACTTTCCACTCAACCTAATTTTGATAACTTTTGTATAAAAATAAAAATAAAATAATCATTACGTCTCGAATTTATAAATGTGTACGACTAAAACAACAACAAATTTAACTAAAAAAGTCTTTTGAAGTCATTTGTCGCAAGTTGATGTCGTAATCCGCCTACTCCCTGGAGTAAAATTGCAAAATTTTGTGCGTTTATGCATTCAAACATGTGTGTGTTGTTTTTTTAAATTAATTTTACAGGTAGTGCCATAATAAAACAGAAAATATTGTTAACATTAACTTAGCATAAATTAACTGGGAATTGTAAGAAAAAGTTCAAATATTTCAAGACTTCTGTCTTAAATATTTTGATACAAAATTGACGACGTCGGACGAGGCCAATTTTGAATCAACCTCCTTAAGCCCTTTGCTAAATAAATGACTTGCAGTATAAGATAGCGGGAATTAATTGCCACCAGGAAATAGGAGGTTACGTTACTTCAAGTAAGAAGCAGTGCTATCGCAAAAGGGAATTTATGTTAAAATTTTAATTCAGCTTTGTGTCTCATTTCTGACTAAACTAAATGATTCTTAAACTATTAAATTGAACTTCGTAGTTCAAGAAACTCGGGGTTTCGGAATTTAAAAATGTTAGAATAACCCCCGGCGAGTGTGGGTACCAAAGTCAAGCAACCGTTGCTTGGGTTAAGTAAACAATTTGGGTGATCGCATGGGAATTCCAATTCGCCATTAGTTTCCCCAGTTCGAGGCTCGACACCTTCACCGACAACCTAAACGCATCGACCATTCCTCTCGTTACCCTCCCTGGCGAAACGAATGGTCGTATTTTCTCAAAATTGCGAAAGTCTATAGTTTAGAATACAATCCATATTTTCTGTGCTTTCTGGTTCAACAATTCTCTAGGGTACCTAAAGTTGAAAAATTCCGAATTGGATTCCAAATGATAGATTTCTCCAAATTTTCCAATTAGAATCAAAATGACTTTAACTATTAGAACAAAAACGGCCCTGACCGTAGTCAGGAACTGAAACTAATTTGTTTTGTTGCAGAAACTCAAAAAATAATGGAGCGAACTCTAAACGATTGGTCTTCGAAAATTGCGAATATGGATTATCGGATTATTCATCATCGTTGGTGGCGATATTAATTTACGAACTTTCTTAAACACTTGTTCCATAAAATCTGTTTGTGCCTCTTTTTAATTGGACTCACGTGGCTTGAGGTTATGATCAAAACGACATGGAACGTAAAATGGTAGCAAACTCAGATTATTATCAAAAATATATTGAGAATTTTTCAAGTATAGGGAGTACGGAGTATGAGTTGCAAGAACACATGATTAAATTAAAATCGCAAGACTAACCTCGTCAGAATGCCAAGAGGTTTAACAATGACATCACAAAACCAAACTTAGTTTTGATGGATCATGTTCATCCTAAAATAGCAGATTACTAACAAATTTTTTATCGCACCCAGAATTCAAACCATGTTGTGGATCATGCCGCTACGATTCAGAACATTTCTAAACTATTAAACCTAATTGAATTTTCTGAGAACAGTGAATGAACTATTGTTCTCTACTCGTGTGCTACTGCTTGATAAAGTGGTAATCGAGTGTTGAAATTTTCTTAGAACAACATCAATCTCGGCATTTTGTGCAATTCACTCAACGTAATTAAGCAACATCTGTGGATAACGAAAATATATTGGAGCGATAAATTACTAAAGGCCTTGTGGAACAAGTAGCCAGAAAGCAAATCAGATTTCGAAACTTAGCCCATTAAAATCCTAAGATGTGACATTCCACGCCACGTCCGTAGCTCGGACTGTCAAGCCTGACTAGCTAACACGTCGAAGGTTGTAGTGACCCAAACAACCACGCTGTGGCTTTGAATGTTTCAATTTATTTGTGGTCTGACCCAATAGTACTATTGCAATGAATAACATTTGGCACTTCCAATAAATTGGTTGCCTATGTTGCGAACAGTACTGTTGAAATCCAAAGATTAGTATTATATGTAATATGAAGATGCGTAAGTTGTTTCTAGCAAATCAGCATATTGAAGTAACCGAGGTTAATGACTAATGGTTTGGTGGTAATAATTTTATATATGGACAAATTTATCAGAAGGTTGTCGACCTGAAGTTAGTTGGTCCAATTTTTCGAAATCATGCTGATTTAAAATCAAGCGGATCAATTAAATGATATCACATTTCAAAATTACAATTCATGATTTTCAGTGGTAATTTAACTGCACGGCCCAAAGCAGCAGTAAAATATTCTAAACGAAATATTGTCTGACAATGGGACAAATGTTCAAGGGAACTCAAAATTACTTGAATTATTTCCAGTAGACGCAACCAAATAAAGTGATCGGTCATCTAGTGAAGTCTTAAAATCGATCTTAATGAAGTTAGCCCAGAATATTATCCCATTTGTTGGTATTTATTTTACAGGTAGCGCAAGAATAAAACAGAAAACGTCGAAGAAGCTAAATTCACCTAAATACAATTACTCGAAAATCATAAATAGTTATAGAGCTAAAGGTGAAAAGAAAAGATTTGGAACATAAATGTGGTTGTTTAACATTCGCCTGCAGATATGCACCAAAACCTCATTTCCAAAAAATTTTCCGGATCATAAAAAAATTTAATAATTGTGAAATAACTATTTCAATTCTCAAATAAAGGTGGCAGCCGAAATACCAAAATCGTTAGTCAGCAACGGTTGTCTATCTATCACTGATCGTACTGATACTTATTTTCCGGCAGAGAGCCAAAATCTATTTATTTCCAAAACCAAGAGAATAAGTTTATCAGAGAGTGATGATATCGTGGAACTCGCTCAAGGAATTTACACATATTCAGAATCCACTTGATGAATTTGAAGACGATCCGTAGTTACGAATCTGGACAAATGGATTCGCAAGTTCAGCACAGCGCAAGGAAATACTTCGAGCTTTCGAAACAATACCGATACCCTAGATGCCAGTAAATCCACCAGTGACGAAGTCAAATTAGCGGTACTAATAACCCTGAATACTACTACTTAAAGGGCGAGGCAACAAACCTCGTGAAACATTCTACGATCAAAGACGCTGATTACCTCGATACCTTGAGCCAACTGATGGAGACCAAGGAACGAATATCCTATCTCTAAAATGACTTAAATTGGAAGGTTTACCAATCATCCGAAAAACCGCACACAAACAGCTGAACACACAAACTACAGTAAACGACTTTCCTACCTCTGGCCGTTTTTTCATATTTCCCTGGTCCTTGCAAAAGTGGATTGCAATCAAAGTTTCCATTAGTTGAGAGTTCCCAAGTTGAGAGTGATGTCTGACGGTTCCGTCAAAGCCACCACTGAAAGCTTCTGAAATGAAACATTGGCTTCTCATGTGTCTAATATTTAAATTCTGCGCAGATGTTAAGATGTACCGCCAGATTTTGAACGAGGCAGTTCGTAAATATCATTCGATTCACTGGCGCCCAAATCCAAACGAGTCCATCCACCACTCTTCAAAAGAATCAGATGACGGGCAAATTCTCTCTTCGAGACAATCGCACTGAAGAATAAAATACAGGAGATTCCATCCAGCTCGAAATTGTGCAAACGGGCAGTAAATTTTAATATTTACTGGAAGGGCAGTCGACAGCACAAATGAACACCATGGGATTCACCTAACTTCGAGAAATCCAGAAAGTGTTAGGACTATGATGGTACTCTAAAAATTTATGTTTGGATGAATTCCTCCACCAAAACGTATGGGAGTGCTTTATTAGCAACATAACAAGATTAATTCAAACTCAGTTGCCCCGGCATAAATAGTAGTATGTACCAACAAGTAGAACTCTCCTGATTGCGTCACGAGAGGAATATCTCGCTTTGATTTGTCAATTCGAATCGAAAAATATCGAACAAAGCTTCATGGTAATCAAAGGTTCGGTCTTTTTCAACAATCCGAATATTTCAATGCAAGAGTTTAATTTTTCCGCCGAATTCAGACGTATTTCGAAGCTGATATGAATGTCATTCACGCGAATCCTTCCGCGCATAAATAAATTAAACGAATCCAGCAAAATTTACATTTGATTTCTCCTTCTATTTTCTGTTTTACTAAATTCATACCTTATTGGAGGCCTGTGAAAGGTGCAGGCAAATTGGCTAAAACCCAGCTTTATTCAGTGAGTGTCGTTTAAATCCACATCTATGATGAACTTCACATGTTTCAAACAAAGCTTCGAACAAAGTCACCTGCAAAACAAAATAATATTGTCCTAGACAGCTTGTTACTCTTCAATGATTCGAGTGGTTTCTGTAAGAACGGCACCCGGGAAATTCGCTCGACCAATATACAAATTGGAATTGCTTCATGTTTATTGATAAGAACAAAGCTTAAACAAAAAAGTTACGGTTATTTATTGGACTAGCAAACCACAATGTCCAACAATATATATAAAATTTTGAAGAACTCTGCGTTTATATCACGGAATCGGGGAAGCAAGTTCAATCTCAAACCAAATCTATTCGTATCGATTTAAAAAAAAACTCACACACTAGAATCTCTTGAATGGTTTTTACTCCTTACCAGTTTGTATAGTGTATAAGGCAACTACGTGGTGACGTGGGCAAAGTTTAACAAACTGTTCATACACACACGTTCGTGTGTCGAAAAAGTGACGGACTATGTTAGGTTGGCAGCTACTATTACTGTTATTATTAGAATATTATTGACAAATATAGAACAGCTAATTGATCTCAACAACAGACCAAAATTCTATATTTATTCAACAATAGATCGTAAAGATGCCAATACTTACTATCCCCGTATAAGTCGCAAATATTTACTAGAGCAATTACGGGTAAGTAGTTGGTAAACAAACCATATACTTAAGTAATAAACAAAGTAATTGCTGTATGTGCTTTTAGATTAGGAAGATAACAACATTTAATGTTGTTTATGAGGTGTGCATTGCGATTTATTTTCATTGTCACCTCAGTGACCTCACTAAATGTTGTAAACTATTTGGCGTGCACAAGGCTTGCTGTTCATAAAAGAAGACACATGTTACATATTGGAACGTACAGCCCTTGGGTTACAAATTCTGATCCGCGCAGGTACAATGCATTATGGGGTTGTGATCTTGAAAAATAACTTCTAATTTTTTTTGATTACCTACCGACCTTTTACTAAACGACTAATAAAACTTCTTCGAGGATCGCTTTTTGGTTAGCTTTGTGATAAACACGTCTGGTTATGTAGCTTCTGAGTAACGGAAATCGAAGGTTATACAGTTTATCCCGATTAGTTTTTATCAATGATGCTTTAGGAGCTTTGTGCTAGATAAATTTTGTGGTCGCTTGCATACGAAGCGAGTGGGAAAGTAAACCAGGTGGCCGTGCTAACTGTTTGTGTGCGGGCAAATCAAAATTTTAAGTGGCTCAGCTACGGGCTTTTGGTAATCTTTTTCTAATTGCATAAAATAGTTGTTGCTTCCTGAATTCTACATAAGTGGTTAAGAAATTTTGAAGTTACATTCAATAAGATGATTGAGCTTAATTAAGCAATGCCAAATTCCTCGCTTGAACGCATTTAGTTCAAAATTGAAGTTAGAATTCTAATTTTGACCGATATTTCAAATATATGAAAAAAATGGCCAGTTCAATCCAACATGGCGAAAATCCAAAACTTCCATCAGCTCTACAACTTAAATTTGCCCATGACTGGTTAAGAAATGGCCAAGTTCCAATTAGAATGGTGTAATTTCAGAACTTCACGTTAAATCCACGTTAAAATTCCAATCCATACTAAATTTCCTCATTACATTCAGCATGCCCAAATTCCGGAACTTCGTTCAAAATTCAAGTTAGAATTCAAACCCATTTCTGCATATCAAATTTGACTAGTATTAGTTAAGGAATCGCCAAATTCCATTGAGCTTGGCTGAATTCAAAAAATTCTTGAAAAATTCGTGTTAAAGTGCAAATCGCATCCCATAATTTGACCGAGGTTAATCAAGAAATTGCCGAGTTCTTAATAAAAATGTAGATAAAAACTATTTTAAAATATCGTTGAAAAAATCTCACTTTTTGGCGGGATTTTTTAAGATTTCAATATAATCGGGACATTTTAAAAAGCGGGATTTCGAAATGCGGGATTTTTAAAAGGTCGGAATTTTAATAATTCGGCGTTTTTAATTCGGGCTTTCTTACCGATCTCGGCGACCCACAGTGATTCTCGGCACAAGGAAACCGTATTTTCTCCGATTCTTATACATATGGGAGAAATACAGATATAAAGGATACAAAATCAAAAAATGATCCACCACATTTCGCATAACTAGCTCTCTCAATTTATGGAAAAAACTATAATATGAAGTTTTATTTCGAATAGTCAATCCGCCTGGTCTGTAGTGATGCCGAATTTTGGTAAAATAAAGTTTTTTAAAATCAAAATTCGTCGTTTTCGGTGGAATCCGGTGGACCTGAACTAATTGTATTTTAGATTTCATTTACAATCTTTTTGTTTTGCATGCAAAAAACGAAAAGGCTCTTTTTTAAACTGTCACTTCCAGTCGAAAAACGAAAGAGCTCCTATGAAAGTAGTCACTTCCGGTGAACCTATTTCGATCAAAACTGACTGGGAATGAAGATTCAGCCCGCTCAATCTATGCGTCTGGGCCGTGCTGGGGCCGAATTTTTGTTCTAAAAATCGTTTTTGTCAAAACTGGTGTTGCAAAAATACTTTTGAACTTTTGGTTCATAATCATTTTTCTTCTAAATGATTTACTTTTAAATATATTTGCAAAAAACGATAAGCTCCTACGGAAGCGGCAACCTCCGGTGAACATCAGACAAACCGTCTGGGCTGTAGAGAGGACACATATATTTCTTGCCTTAGTTTCATCCATTTGATCTCCAGAGAGTCTGACGAGTGGAAAAGGGCACTAATTTGTCAACCACATAAACAGGGAGACTGGCTGAATTGTAACAACTATCGCGGAATAGATTTGCCTAACATCGGCCACAAGGCTTTGATCACCGTAGCTGCTAACAAGTTATAATACACGAGTGCTTTTTGGGCGACTACTAATGCGGTTTTCGTTCAGGCAGGTCAACAACCGAACAAATTTTAATTCTGAGGATTGGGTTAGAAAATTGCTGTTTTTTCTATTTTTCAACAGGCGTATAGCACCCAGAGGAACATCTTATGAAGTGTCTTGTCACATTTGGATATTCCTTCAAAAGTGTGAAAGAGAACTATTAAGACTATTAAGAAGATATGAAGACTATTAAGTCGAAGGCAAATTCTCGGAGGCTTTCGAAATAACATCAAGAGTGCGGCAAGGGTACCCAATAGCCAAAATTCTATTCAACCTTTCGTTAGAATAAGCAAATTAACATATACGTCAGGGCAAATATTAGCTTACACTGACGACATATGCATCTTGGATCGTAACATCGTGTCTCTCAACGAAGCTTTGATCCCATTCAAAACAGCAGCCCAGCAAATCGGATTTCATATCAAGGAAGCGAAAACCAGAGCACACTAACACTAACATTTTCAAGTCTAATATATCGCACAAAACAAAATTAAATATCTACAAAGCGCTGATAAGACCATTAATCACTTTTGATACCGAGTCTTGGACGCTAACATAACGAGACATCCAAAAACGTTTCAGTGGGCAGGACCTTCAAACTCTTGGTTATCGGGAAGATCATTGTTGAGGCGCCCAAATTCCTTCATGGAATGTAACGCCAGCGGTGAAGAATTAAGCAGATCCAACTTCCAGTATTCCTTTTTCCTTCTTCTTAGTAACTTCACCATTATGCTTTGCTGTCCAGGCATTTTAATTTTTGTGTGCAGCTAGCTTATCCCACTTATCAAAGGATTAACACACTAATACCACTAACAGTCAAAGACGCGTTTTCAAGTGTTTATTATTAATATCCAGTTCTTGAATACGCTGCCGTTAACTACTTTGTAAAGATAAACCTTGAACAATGGCTAGGCTTAATATTAAATTTAGGCGTAAATTTCAACAACGACCATACTATTTTAGGCTAAGTTCCACTTTGTAATAACATCACCGATCGTAAATGTTGAAGAACATTTGGGATTGCATCTTGCTTCTGCGATTCCACTCCAGTACCTCCAGGGTGTTCAAGCCTTAACCATTACACCGCTTTCCAATCGAAACGAGCGAAATTTTTTTGTCAGTAATCCTTGACTTCCTTTCCGAAACAAATTTCTTTTAACGATTTAAATCACCTAACCTCTTTCTCTCTTAAATTAATCTTTAAGATTGGTACTAGTTTAATGTTGGCTCAGTCTCAAAAAACTACCCCACCTCAATGATTATGCATCACAACGTCTAAGATAATCGGTGATATCACACGAAAAGTGCAATCACCATGTTTAGGAACGGGGCCAACCAAATTCCTAAACTAATAATCTTCAAGTACTCGCGCCCATGAGTGTGTTTGTAAATTTGTATTTAAATTTAAATATCAAAGCCAAGACACCTGTCACCATTAAATCAAAAATTTTAAAATAGCAATTACCACGTTTCAAATGTTGTGGCACTTCATTCATTGTGGCAGTGCCTGTTCTGTTCGTATTAATCCAAAATAAAATTTTTGCCGTTTTTGTTTTACTTCACTAGTAGCAGGTTCATTTGTAAATTTCACAAATCGCACAACAACAACAAATATAATTATATCACCTGAATCTTGATTTTGTTTTTAAGTTGTGTATGTGTTGGTTTAAGTATTTAGAAAAAATCACTCAACACAACCACATACACAGATCGTGTTTTGTATAAAAATAGCTACACTTTCTTTTTTGTGTGTTGCTCGTTGTTGTTGTGCTTCTTATATTATAAAAATGTATGCACACACTGTACTATTAAGCCAAAATTTATGTTCGTTTTATTCGTTTACACACATGGATTTATCGGGCTAAAGTGGAAATGAGTAAAATCTATGTGTTCATTCATTTTCACCATTCTTCTTTATATGTATATGTTTACACATACCCACACATCTGTACTATACACTGTCGCGCTATTTTGTTGTGATCCATATACGTATACGAATACGTAGCAGTGTATTCACTGTCAAAAACTACACTGATATAATTAACACAAACACATCGAAAAGCACTGTAGACACATATACACACATACACTTGGCATATAAATTTACAACTTAATATTCTTATTAATTTATTTAAAAAAAGATAAATAAATCACGACACAATAAAAAACATATAAACACGCGTATTCACCGTTATTCACGAATTACATGTACGATTTCCGGGTACACATTATTAAATATTTATTAATAATTTTTTGTGCTTAAAAATCGTACATAGATGTTGCTGTGTATGTGGTGAGAATGATACACAAAAATATTAACAAAACAAAAAAACTTTCTTAAGAAAACAAACGACACAACAACCTATCCGTACAACAGATATTTACTCAATGAATTTATGTTTTACTACTCATTTTGAATTTTGTTATTTTTACGCTCTCCTTCAGTGTTTTCTGCACACATACACTTAAAAATGAAACGACTGTTGAAGGTTATTTCGATACACGTTTTGTGTTTTAACAGTGGGGGAGTATAGTTTTAACTTCGACTCTACATTTGTAGATGGTGGGATTATATTGAATTGGTATATCTACTGAATCGTAGATGGTAATATATTTTATTTAATCTAGTGAACACTAGATGACATAAAATGAGCTTTCATTTGTTGTGCTTTTAACTTTAATGGAGATGCCGCTGCTAATAAAGTGCGTTTCTTTACTAATGAATGTTTTTTTTATGTATAGTTGTATAAAATACCGAAAGATGGTACTAGTAAAAAATTCTTAATAATATTTAAGTTGTTAAATTTTTTTGTTAGTTAGGAATATTCTTCTAAATATTAAGTTATTTCTCAAGACTAGTACACAATTTCTTTCTAAACAAATGCATAATAAGGTGTAAATTAAACAGGTGGTCTTAAAGAACAAATGGTTTACCATCAGCAATTCCATTTTCTCAAAATGTTTACGAGTATTTGCTTCTATAAAACTACTTTTTAAACCCAGCTAGATACTCCACTCGCCTTTGCTTCCGAACAAAATCCAAACAACTTTCTCCATCGCTGCCTTTTCTTGGTTGCAACTTCGGTGACAAACATTTCCTTCATCGCGGATTACGGATTCAAATTATTTGCTTTATTGAACCTGCCACGTTCATTCGCTTGCTTGCTATTTGAATTATCTCTCGTGCAATCTTTGCTTAGGCGCCGGATGGCCTGCTATTGGCGATGTCCATGTTTGTTAATCGTGTTTGGTTAAGAAAAACAGACAGGTTCAAGAAATTTTCTTGAGCGAAACATTTCACTTTACAGGGTTCATGAAATTTCCAAATACATTTTTTGGTGTTTAATCATTTTTCCTTGCTTGAGCTACGAGGATAGAAAGAGGTTAGATATTATTGGTAGCAGCTCCCAGAAATGTAGGGCAAGCTTCTGCACCAGGTGAAATCAGGATACACGATTGGCCGAGAGGTGGAATAGTTCTGGTTTTGGAATGATAATAGCTGGTTGGCTATTCAACAGATTAATTTTATGTTATTTCAATAGAGAAGCAATTGGAAGCGTGGTCGAAGAAAATATCCCTGCATATCTCTGTTCTGACATTAAACCTTTGAAGTGCTCCCAAACAGATTCAGTGATGAAATAGTGAATCAACATTGAACCTTTAAAGGCAGTCAATTTACGTCGTACGTTTTATATGATTGTTGGCCACGTTCTTGAGAACCTATTTAAGTGGCCGTGAGATGTCTCAGCCCACCGTAACTGACCCATTTGCTGGGTTAAAAGTTAAGGTTAACGCTTCACACAATTTATACCATAATGAATGTAAATCAATCATGAAATTTTACCAGTTTGGTGTCGTCTAATTGGAGAGCCAACATTCAAATGGTCTTGGAGTCTCCAGAAAGAATATATGGATGTATATGGGGCGAATAATTTTCCTATTCTGCCCTCGACACGCAATAAACTATCTCTAATTTATTTGCCAATAAATCGTGCGAGATATTTCAATTTATTTTTCAAAGGAAATTTAAGATTGCCTTGAATATCTGTCATGCCATCTTTGAAATAACTTGCTTCGAAATATTTGGATTGCGGTACCGCTTCTTTGTACTGTTAGGTCTCGCAAATTTTATTGAAATCCTTAAAATCTCGCACGTCGCCGTTAACATCTAAGGTTAAGGTTTAAAGGGGGTTTAAAGGGGGAAGGACTGCTTAAAGATTGGCCAGTACTCTCTAATTGGGTCTGGATTTGACTCGTCCGGTTGCTTATAAGTGTTTTATTAAACACTTAAATTGTTTTGGCGGAATGGACAACAAATTCTCAGTACTATGCAAAAAACCGTCCAAGTGTTGATGATTGCGTTTGAAACCCGCAGCGTTTTTGCAACTGCGGGATAATGAATTTGGTAAGTAATACTACTCCACAAAGCTCAAGTCTAGAAAATGTGAGAGATTTGATGTGAGAGATTGCTTTTTGCAGTGACTAGTGACTTATGAATATTTCCTGGGGAATCGATTGTTCAAAGTTATATGCCTGCAGCAAAGGCGTGTTCACCGAAATTGCAGAATTCGTAGAAATCTGTCACCGTAGGGTTTGTGCGCCATATGATAACACAACGTCCCGGTCAAAAGGTGCTAATGTTGGTTCTTGATTTTGAAATGAACAACAATTTTTATGGTGGTTCTTTAGTTCGACCAGGAATCCGAAATTATCTGTATCGGGCATCCACCTGAGTTATAGAACCCTCCCCTGAGTTCTAGTTATACCTTTTAAAACTCAGTTTGCAGATTGGTCATAGAGTAATAATTTGAAATTTGATGCGAGTGATGAATTTAGCGCTAGGGTCTTTAGGGTCTCAAGAGCAAGTTTTTGTCAAGTAAGGAGACGGCGATAAGCCGTAGATGACGGTCTTTAGTTAATACATCTTTTGCGTAGAAATTTCACTCATGCAAAGAATTGATGTATTCAAAAATAAAGATTTAATTGACAGTGATAGGAAGTAACTCGTAATGATCGTTGATTCTTAAACAATGATTACCCAATGAGAACTAAATTTGGGTCGAACGGCAGTTCCCAATAAACTTGTTATCTGAATGTCAAGCAGTGGTTAAAGTGCAACTGTTTTGGTTGTTAAAGTATGTGAACGTCTTCAATTCTCATACTTTCCAAAGTGCACAGTCTAAATCGAATTCACAAAGTAGACATACAATTGTCGTTTATGGCTAGTTGTGGATTCATCCATTTATTATCCAGATTCTTTACCATAGGAAAGAATCGAGAAAAACTGGTCTGCGCTATCAGAATATAATTTTACTGGCTTTGTTAAACGGTGGATCTGCCAGTTGTAACTGGCAGTGGAGATGAAATCTTAGGCAACATTAACAAAGCAAAATTAATATAAATTTGGTACAACTCCGACTTTCGAGAATAACAATACCATTGGTTTGTGTGGCACTTATTCGTCCTAGTTACAATCCTAAACGTTGCACACATAGCTCGGAACAGTATGAGGTTTCTGACCGAACGAGAGGAGCCTTATAAAATTGATACTGCCCGTACCCGTCTTTAACTCGAACGACGTGAGTATAAAGCATCCTACTTGAACCAATTCGGATTTGTTTTTCTCGTTATCCAAATGAAAAAGTTAACAACAATGTTATAAGTGATTTATAACGTTTAGGGCAATGTTAACGTTTCTCCTTGCTGTTACAGCGCGTAGCAATCTTCGGCATTTCTTTCAATTCAAGAATTGAAAGAGGTGATGGTCATTGCATTTGAAGAAAAACAATAAAATTTCGTTGTGACGAATGACTTGTCCGAAGTGCAATGCGAAGATTGAGTTAATTGGGATGGAACTCTGGTACACCCATCTAGTTGTCGTGCTCTTAATGAGTCCGCTGTCGACTTATACATTTTTAGAGATTCACTAAAGGTAGAAAAGTTATATATTGGGCGTTGGACTTCGGTTTTTTTAACATATTTGCCCTTTATTATATAAAGCAATCACGGGTCTCGTGCTTCGTTCAACGGGCCGATGGGTCGCAATTCCCGCATTGTCTCATCGCCAACAAAGTTTTCGTTGATTGGTGAATTTTTAAATGCAATTATTGATTATTCATTTCTTCCCTAGTTTTGGCACTAGGGAATAAAACTGATTTAATGCTCGAAAATGCTTAGGAGGTCATAGCCAGAGCCACATTTCGGCCAGTTGCCATATACTGATCATCTTGAATTTTCTCCACAAATAAACTGTTGACATGCTGTATATAGCCTCAATCCAAAAGTTTTTTATCGACACGCGGGAAGTAAAACTGATTTAATGGTCCAAAATGTTTGGGAGTTCTCAGGCCAGAGCCATATTTCGGTAAGTTGCAAAATACCGATCATCGTAAATTTTTTCCACAAATAAGCTGTTGCCATGCCAATTCTAGAACTGAATAGTATCCATCCAAGAGATTTTTAGTTTTAGCACGCTTATGCTTATAAGTTCGTTTTAACAGGACCCTGCTGCCTGGTCGAATTCCTCTACATATACACGTTTTCACGATCCACCGAAAGTGCTCTCTTTCCTAGAAAATTCCGGCCCATAAACAATTCTACGCAACCGAATCCCCTACTACACCACTTTTAATGCTAAGACTCGGTACATATTTTTATCCTTTCAGTGCAACTACTGTACATATCACCTCCAAATAAAATGGTAGTGACTTCAAGGATACACCGAACCCTTGGTTTACGAGGATGAATCCATTTCATATTTGTTAGTTTTAGATTTTTAATTTGCAAATTTGATGGTGCTTATACTGTAATCAAATAGACTTTCAACCCTTTATACGCTCGTTCCGGATGTGAAAATGATTCATATAACAATGAACAGACTGCACCGACTTGTGCCTGTCTCTCGAGCAGAAAGGCGAGTTTCACATGCAAAAGTCGTCACATCACCGTGTCATGTAAGCTATATACATATGTTAGAGAGACGTTGTCAAACGATAATAAAAGGGCTCACTGATGAGTTTTGTTGTATTAGTTTAGACAATTTATTTAACAAAAGTGAAATTTCTGACAACTACGACTGAACAAGACCAGTAAGACGTCTTTACAATGCCTTTGCATTAAACAGATTCTTATTACACCTTTTGCTAGGTTTTTAGGCAATTTCTCGGAAACTTCACTTTTTTATTTGGTCTCAAATTTCACGGTAGTGTAAGTCTTGGGAGCAGAAGACATACCGATCCTGATTGATGTTATCCAGATTTATCTATAAAACTCGCATATTGATATTTTTGTTAGGTGCAAATGATACACAACCCCAATTCCAAGTTAAACATTAGTAATCAGCATATCTGCATATTTGATTAATACAAATCACAGCATCCAAGATTGTCGCTTATGGGTATTGACCGGAGCTATCAAAATTTTATAAAAGTGCAGTGGACTAATTATAGAATTTATTTTGAAATGTGAATTCACAATCAATTTATATATTGTTACATACGAACATAAATTCTAATCAAAATCTATTCCAATCTGATAAAGAAAACCCAACTCGTTAATCGATCACATCATTAAGACATTTTGAAGACGAATAATTTTGAATTAATGTATTTTTTGTCATTCACTAGACGAAGGTAATTTTTCAATAGGAAATTTTAATTTTCATTTTCCTAACACCGTTAGAATTTAGAAATTATGACGATTAAACAAAACGAAATGTTAAGATATGCATCTTAATCTCTTAATTAGTACGCATCTTAATTAAATTCTTTAAAGTTAGAATTTGATTAATAAATTCGATTGTATCGAAAATAATTGCCTAGTCACACATAATAACCACTACTCAATTTATTACAACAGTTCAGTTCAATCAATTAAAGCGCTTTCCTGAACTCGCAATTTTATTAAAGCTGATAGAATTTGGGATTTCCTTTATCCTCTTGAATATGAATTCAAAAAGAATTAAATATGAATTGAATGTGAATTTAAAAATCGAATATGAGTTGAATATGAATTGAATATGAATTGAATATGAATTGCATATAAATTGAATATGAATTGAATATGAATTGAATATGAATTGAATATGGATTGAATATGAATTGAAATGAATTGAATATGAATTGAATATGAATTGAATATGAATTGAATATGAATTGAATATGAATTGAATATGAATTGAATATGAATTGAATATGAATTGAATATGAATTGAATATGAATTGAATTTGAATTGAATATGAATTGAATATGAATTGAATATGAATTGAATATGAATTGAATATGAATTGAATATGAATTGAATATGAATTGAATATGAATTGAATATGAATTGAATATGAATTGATTATGAATTGAATATGAATTGAATATGAATGGAATATGAATTGAATATGAATGGAATATGAATCGAATATGAATTGAATATGAATTGAATATGAATTGAATATGAATTGAAAATGAATTGAATATGAATTGAATATGAATTGAATATGAATTGAATATGAATTGAATATGAATTGAATATGAATTGAATATGAATTGAATATGAATTGAATATGAATTGAATATGAATTGAATATGAATTGAATATGAATTGAAAACGAATTATGAATTGAATGTAAAATAAATATGAATTGAATATGAATTGAATATGAATTGAATATGAATTGAATATGAATTGAATATGAATTGAATATGAATTGAATATGAATTGAATATAAATTGAATATGAATTGAATATGAATTGAATATGAATTAAATATGAATTGAATATGAATTGAATATGAATTGAATATGAATTGAATATGAATTGAATATGAATTAAATATGAATTAAATATGAATTGAATAAGAATTGAATCGAAATCAAATGATTTTAATATGAATTGAATATGACATGAATATGAATTGAATATGAATTGAATATGAATTGAATATGAATTGAATATGAATTGAATATGAATTGAATATGAATTGAATATGAATTGAATATGAATTGAATATGAATGGAATATGAATTGAATATGAATTGAATATGAATTGAATATGAATTGAATATGAATTGAATATGAATTGAATATGAATTGAATATGAATTGAATATGAATTGAATATGAATTGCATATAAATTGAATATGAATTGAATATGAATTGAATATGAATTGAATATGAGTTGAATATGAATTGAATATGAATCGAATATGAATTGAATATGAATTGAATATGAATTGAATATGAATTGAATATGAATTGAATATGAATTGAATATGAATTGATTATGAATTGAATATGCATTGAATATGAATTGAATATTAATTGAACATGAATTGAATATGAATTGAATATGAATGTAATATGAATTGAATATGAATTGAATATGAATTGAATATGAATTGAATATGAATTGAATATGAGTTGAATATGAATTGAATATGAATTAAATATGAATTGAATATTAATTGAATATGAATTGAATATGAGTTGAAAGAAATTGAATATAAACTTAATAATGAATTGAATATGAATTGAATATGAATTGAATATGGATTGAATATGGATTGAATTTGGATAGAATATGGATTGAATATGAATTGAAATGAATTGAATATGAATTGAATATGAATTGAATATGAATTGAATATGAATTGAATATGAACTGAATATGAATTGAATATGAATTGGATATGAATTGAATATGAATTGAATATGAATTGAATATGAATTGAATATGAATTGAATATGAATTGAATATGAATTGAATATGAATTGAATATGAATTGAATATGAATTGAATATGAATTGAATATGAATTGAATATGAATTGAATATGAATTGAATATGAATTGAATATGAATTGAATATGAATTGAATATGAATTGAAAATGAATTGAATATGAATTGAATATGAATTGGATATGAATTGAATATGAATTGAATATGAATTGAATATGAATTGAATATGAATTGAATATGAATTGAATATGAATTGAATATGAATTGAATATAAATTGAATATGAATTGAATATGAATTGAATATGAATTAAATATGAATTGAATATGAATTGAATATGAATTGAATATGAATTGAATATGAATTGAATATGAATTAAATATGAATTAAATATGAATTGAATAAGAATTGAATCGAAATCAAATGATTTTAATATGAATTGAATATGACATGAATATGAATTGAATATGAATTGAATATGAATTGAATATGAATTGAATATGAATTGAATATGAATTGAATATGAATTGAATATGAATTGAATATGAATTGAATATGAATGGAATATGAATTGAATATGAATTGAATATGAATTGAATATGAATTGAATATGAATTGAATATGAATTGAATATGAATTGAATATGAATTGAATATGAATTGAATATGAATTGCATATAAATTGAATATGAATTGAATATGAATTGAATATGAATTGAATATGAGTTGAATATGAATTGAATATGAATCGAATATGAATTGAATATGAATTGAATATGAATTGAATATGAATTGAATATGAATTGAATATGAATTGAATATGAATTGATTATGAATTGAATATGCATTGAATATGAATTGAATATTAATTGAACATGAATTGAATATGAATTGAATATGAATGTAATATGAATTGAATATGAATTGAATATGAATTGAATATGAATTGAATATGAATTGAATATGAGTTGAATATGAATTGAATATGAATTAAATATGAATTGAATATTAATTGAATATGAATTGAATATGAGTTGAAAGAAATTGAATATAAACTTAATAATGAATTGAATATGAATTGAATATGAATTGAATATGGATTGAATATGGATTGAATTTGGATAGAATATGGATTGAATATGAATTGAAATGAATTGAATATGAATTGAATATGAATTGAATATGAATTGAATATGAATTGAATATGAACTGAATATGAATTGAATATGAATTGGATATGAATTGAATATGAATTGAATATGAATTGAATATGAATTGAATATGAATTGAATATGAATTGAATATGAATTGAATATGAATTGAATATGAATTGAATATGAATTGAATATGAATTGAATATGAATTGAATATGAATTGAATATGAATTGAATATGAATTGAATATGAATTGAATATGAATTGAATATGAATTGAATATGAATTGAATATGAATTGAAAATGAATTGAATATGAATTGAATATGAATTGAAAATAAATTTAAAATGAGTTGAATATGAATTGAATTGAAAATGAATTGAATATGAATTGAATTGAATATGAATTGAATATGAATTGAATTGAATATGAATTGAATATGAATTGAATATGAATTGAATATAAATTGAATATGAATTGAATATGAATTGATATGAATTGAATATAAATTGAATATGAATTGCATATGAATTGATATGAATTTAATATGAATTGAATATGAATTGAATATGAATTGAATATGAATTGAATATGAATTGAATATGAATTGAATATGAATTGAATATGAATTGAATATGAATTGAATAAAAATTGAATATGAAATGAATTGAATATGAATTTGTTTTAAATTTCCAATGGCTTTATTCTTGAATTTTTCTACATAAGAAACTAACAAGAAGTGTTCAAATCATAAGCTAATTACATTTTTTAAGTTTCAACCAATGTTATTACTTAACATTAGTGTTCACAATTTAATTTAGATCCTACTTATAAGCCTAATCTACACACTTAACGATTTTACAGGTTCAATAGTCCGAGTGGATTTGCTCTGCTCAGTCGTTTAAATCGCGGCTGTCTTAGTATATTCCGGGCCAACTCGTTGGGATGTGCCTGAAGTTTTGAGTAGTATTTCGAAGTGAATTCCTTGATGGTTTCTGTAACGGTTTTAATACCAAGGTTGTCGTGTATGTTAGTATTTCGGATACACCATGGATCATTAGCGATGCATCGGAGTATTTTCGCTTGAGTTCGTTGCGGGAGTTCTCTATTTGATGCACTGGTGGATTCCCATAACTGAATACCATATGTCCATAATGGCTTGATTAAAGCTTGGTATAGTAAGATCTTATTGTCTAATGATAGCTTGGATTTTCTTCCTATCAGCCAATACATTATGGAAAATGTTATTTTTATTTGGTTGCGCTTTGCTTCAATGTTCCAAGTTAGCCGTCTATCCAGGTGTAAGCCTAGGTATTTGACTTTGGTTTGCTGAGGAATATATACATCGTTTAATTGTACTGGAAAACAAGAGCGTTTGTTTAGCATAAATGTGACATGAATTGATATTTTTTCGTTTACCTTTATTCGCCAGATCTTGAGCCAATGCTCAATATTGCTCAGATGACTTTGCACTTCTCTTGAGGCTGTTTGCGGGTTTTCGTGTGCTACCAGGATGGCTGTATCATCGGCCAATATATTCAATTCATATTCAATTCATATTCGATTCATATTCAATTCATATTCAATTCATATTCAATTCATTTTCAATTCATTTTCAATTCATATTCAATTCATATTCAATTCATATTCAATTCATATTCAATTCATATTCAATTCATATTCAATTCATATTCAATTCATATTCAATTCATATTCAATTCATATTCAATTCGTATTCAATTCATATTCATTCCATATTCAATTCATATTCAATTCATATTCAATTCATATTCAATTCATATTCAATTCATATTCAATTCATATTCAATTCATATTCAATTTATATTCAATTAATATTCAATTCATATTCAATCCATATTCAATTCATATTTAATTCATATTCTATTCATATTCAATTCATATTCAATTCATATTCAATTCATATTCAATTCATATTCAATTCATATTCAATTCATATTCAATTCATATTCAATTCATATTCAATTCATATTCAATTCATATTCAATTCATATTCAATTCATATTCAATTAATATTCAATTAATATTCAATTCATATTTAATTCATATTCAATTCATATTCAATTCATATTCAATTCATATTCAATCCATATTCAATTCATATTCAATTCATATTCAATTCATATTTAATTCATATTCAATTCATATTCAATTCATATTCAATTCATGTTAACTTCATATTCAACTATATTCAATTCACATTCAATTCATATTCAATTCATATTCAATTCATATTCAATTCCCATTTAATTCATATTCAATTCATATTCAATTCATATTGAATTCATATTCAATCCATATTCAATTCATATTCAATTCATATTCAATTCATATTCAATTCACATTCAATTCACATTCAATTCACATTCAATTCATATTCAATTCATATTCAATTCATTTTAAATTCATATTCAATTCATTTTAAATTCATTTTAATCCATATTAAATTCATATTCAATTCATATTCAATTCATATTCAATTCATATTCAATTCATATTCAATTCATATTCTATTCATATTCAATTCATATTCAATTCATATTTTATTCATATTCAATTCATATTCAATTCATATTCAATTCATATTCAATTCATATTCAATTCATATTCCATTCATATTCAATTCATATTCAATTCATATTCAATTTATATTCAATTCATTTCAATTCATATTCAATTCACATTAAATTCATATTCAATTCATATTCAATTCATGTTAACTTCATATTTAACTATATTCAATTCACATTCAATTCTTATTCAATTCATATTCAATTCATACTCAATTCATATTAAGTTCATATGCAATTCATATTCAATTCATACTGAATTCATAATCAATTCATATTCAAATCATATTCAATTCATATTCAATACATGTTAACTTCATATTCAACTATATTCAATTCACATTCAATTCATATTCAATTCATATTCAATTCATATTCAATTCCCATTTAATTCATATTCAATTCATATTCAATTCATATTGAATTCATATTCAATCCATATTCAATTCATATTCAATTTATATTCAATTCATAATTCATATTTAATTCATTTTCGAATAAATGTTCCAGCAGTAGTCCATTCATCATTCAGCATAGATCACTTTTTTTGATGTGTAAAACTGGGTTTTTGAGGCTACATATAAGAGTCAGGTCGCCATGATTGAGTAAAATATATCAGCGAACGAGTAAAAATAGAACTTACCGTTTAGTACAAAGATCCACCAACCAAACGAATGAAATTGGCATCGAATCGATCATGATACATGATACACTCAGCAATAAATCATGCTGCACAAATCAAATATCGCACACGGGGAGGTTCCTCGCACAATCTCATAATATAAAATAAAATAATTCCCATGGTGCTTAGCGTCACGAGAGCCCATCAATTTCCATATAAACGATCATGTGCGATCATAAATAGAGAAACACCATAATCACAAATCTTATAAATTCATTAACATAAATCCGCTATCATGCTTATGAATGCATGGGCGCATTTCTAGATAAAGATGCAGTGGAACACGTTTTATACAATAATAAGTAAATAAGAAAATAATTATTATTTATTATAATTTAAAATCTACGAGTAAATAGAAAACTAAACCTAATCAACAATTTCATATTTGAAAATAGTTGGCCTTATCTTCAATATGCCATGGTTTAGGTTTTTAAATTTTCCTGTTATGCAATGTGTTATAATGTCTTATCTCGCGCAACATAAATACTTGAAGAAGAGAAAAAAATTACATTTCTGTATTTTTAATCAAATGATCAAGCATATTGCATATCTTAATGTAGTAAGTACCTCTTGCGACTTATATAGGAACTAGTATGACGATCGTAAAAACACGCGATCGTGTTAATTATTTAGATTATAGGCTAATGATACTGCTAAGCAGGGATTTCAATATATATTATGTATGCATTGGGACATAACTTGTGACATAAAACATTTGTCTTGTTTTGGTGTTATACAGAGCTAACGGGCGTCAACATTGATATGTAAAACCTCGATCGAGAGTATGGATTAAAAACAAATCTTCGGAATCTAGTTTTAGGAATTTGTTACTTGTATTTAACGCAAAACGGTCTATAACTCATCCGTCCATAATATTTATTTATCGAATTGTTTATAAACTGCACGATCTACGCACATATACCACTTATCCACATGGTCAAAGATCATTTTATAGAAAACGATGTGTACCTGACCATCATAATTTACTTTGTCCTAACAGTATGTGCAATAATCATAGCGCGTACAATCCCATTAAACAATGTTTATTTCTATATGCACGGTTTCATGTTCATCGGGTTCAATATATAGAGGTTTTTATAGCCAAGATCAAGATAAATTTCATTTCTAAGCCATATATTATCAATCATTCCGCTCAAGCTATAAAAATAATTCTGCAATAAATTTTATATATAAAATAAATAAAGTTATCAAATTACAAATTATATTAGAAAGACAATTAAATACAGTGCGCGAAATATATTTTTTGTGGTTATAAAGTCCATATTGTCGCATTATGAACTTCCAGCAACTTAAGAAAACATAAAGCTGCACAAAGTACGCGATCAATTAAGAACCGGTAAGTCATTTTATCAGTTGCTGTTGCCAGTTTCGTAAGGTGAGGAAGTCAATATTCAAGACAATAGACCATCTATGCCAGTTTCGCTGTTCGTCCCCTTAGCAAATTTTCTACTAGTATGTACAAATACTGGATACGACAGTGGTGTTCAATCCAAATGGATAGTTAGGGACTTTTTCGTTGATTTGATCCACAATAAAAAAATTGTTTCAACTTTTAAGTTCGAATATTTAATTTCACATGTTACACATTATAAACAAGATACAGGTCACATTGTAAAGTTTTATGATGGAAAGAAATCGAATTCATTTACCTAAATTACTGTCAAACTGTAACAGCCCTCACGACCATTTGAAGATATTTAAAAAAAAAATTCAAACCCTAATCGTGCGGCAACTTTAGTTAAGATTAAATTTGTTCGGGATAACCAACATGCTGTATAAGATAGCGGAAATTTGACAGGGGAAAATAAGAGATTATGCTACTCGTCACAAGTGGCAGCACTATCATAAAAGCGAATTTATTTTGTTATATAATTACCAACGGAAATTTTTTTATTCATTTTGTATCTCTTTTTTCACTAAATAAAACATCCCAAAGGAAAAAAATATTAAAAGTGGTCGGGAAGGAACTCGGTAAATGAAATCTTGAAATTTAACAATATTCCGTCTTTCGAAGGGATTTTAAATTAAGTTTTGGACAAAATGCTGGACTAAACTTGTCCATTTCATAACCAATCCTTTTGAAAATTTAAATTTTTTTATTTATTTATTTTCAGTTTTTGGCTAATATATCAGAGACTTCCACTAGTAACCAATAGTTTCGGTTGTTTTTCTAACAGCTTAGGTCATACTGAGACTACAAAGAAAATTTGGAGAAAATTTATGGACTAGTATTTTCACTATAATTTTTTGATTTTCTATATGGCCATTTTAAGCATGAGCAGATCCTAAAATTTTGTCCAAAACTTACTTTAAAATTCTTGATCAATACTACTATCCAAATTTCATCGTCATTCTTTAAGAAACGGCGGAAAGGCGGAATATTGTTAAATTTGAAGATTTCATTTACCGAGTTCCTTCCCGACCACTTTTAATATTTAATTCCGTTGGGATGTTTTATTTAGTGAAAAAAGAGATACAAAATGAATAAAAAATTTCCGTTGGTAATTATATAACAAAATAAATTCTCTTTTGTGATGGTGCTGCCACTTGTACCGAGTAGCGTAATCTCTTATTTTCCGCTGTCAAATTTTCGCTATCTTATACAGCTAGGATGGCCAGACGTACTCCTTTCTGGGGTATTGTACCCCTTTACTCACAGCCAATTTGCAAAATACGCTAATTCAAAAATATGAAATGGGGTACAGAAAAATACCCGAAAACGATCAATATTATTTACATTTAAATTAACGAAGCATTTAAAAGTGTTCTATAAGTTCTCTTTACCGCTCCGAACGATATGCGAAATTAAATAAATTTTTGAAATCTGCGACTTTGTTATCCGCAATACAAAGATTTGCTACGTAATGTTAAGACTTAAGCTTGACATTGCTTCTAACTAATGAAAGGCAGTATAAAATGTCTAACAAGACTAAAAGTATCTTTTGTCGCTTAGTCAAAATAATTGTGCATTGATGTTCTGGCCAATATCCAACCCTGTCCCACCTCGAATAAACGGTAATCACAACGCTTGAACACCACGTTGACTAAAGGCAACCAAATAATTTTAAAATTGTATCTGACTTTCATGAAGCTCACAAGCCATGTATGATGCGCATTCACACAATCTCATCATCTCAAAAAAATCATTCCAAAAATAAAAAGAGAACTTAGACGAATTTTGCTGTAACCCAGTTTTTTTTATAAAAAATCTTCACTTCAAATTCCAGAAAAATGTACTGGACCAATTAAGATGTCAAGTCAATTTAGAATCCGCCTTGTCTCTTCGTAAATCCCATAGAATACAAAACACTAGCAAAAAACAAGAAAGTTCCGATACGAAAAAGTATCACCCACAGAAAAATACCAGGAACCATTCGTCTTCAAAATCCGATCCAGAACATTCCCGCGCCTACCAGAGCTTTTGCAAATCCTGCATCTCCCAAAGCATATGCACACAAGAACAAGCTCCCAGAAAAAACGGTTTCTATCAAAATTCCATTCCTAACCGACTCCCTCACAAATGCTATACCAAAATACTGCCAAAAACGAGAAAAATTCAAAGGAAGTTGCCACCTCGCCAACCTAACAAAAATCTCCATCTCAAAAGTATGAAGTTATATCCTGAGGAGACAGCCCACCTCGGACGCAGAGCAGCTGAACTATGGCGAAATAACAGTTTAATACCAAAATCGTAACTCCGCGTAAATTTTGGAAAATTATCCTGACCAGCCTTATTAAACATCCAATCGAAATTCGTTCCGGTCAGAAACGATTCATCGCAGATGATATCTTCCAAAATAATTGAAACGAGAAAGCGTAAACTAAAATAAGATCTGGTAAGCTGCCACATCCGGTGGACCGTTCTCCGACAAAACCCCACTTGGACGCAACACATGAAAAATGCTCAAGTATGAAGCTTCATCAAGATAATTCAATTCACTTGGGCTGCAGAGAGGACACAGACCGACATATAGACAGAGACTACATCGAAAACTGCGCCCTCACATTTGCACACTTACTCCTACCCTATAAAAGAAGGTCTTCTTCTTCTTACTTCTTATTAAAACTAATCCCACAATTGACCATCATGCGAGTTTTTGCAAAGCATGCAAGGGCGAAGGAATAATGCGGTGTATCAATAACGATGACCACAACCAATTAAACAAATTTAGTTATGGGCCACTCAACTGAGTAGAATGCAGATTGCATTTCTATGTCACAAGTATGAACTCCCTTTCTGCAGTGTTTGGCATAGAATTCGCAAATGCCGTTTCGCCAAGTGGTAACCAATTTTTATGTAGAGCTTTGCTTGACAGTTGTTCTCACTTGAGTGCTGTTATAAACGATGCTTGCAACTTTCTAAGGATTAAAAAGTATTAGATTTAAGGAACTGTTTCGGGCATTAGTGGTAAGTAGTCCAGTATCGAGAATCAACCTTATACCAAAATCTCGGATAACTTGCTTTGGTATTTTCCAACTTCGAATTAATATTAGTTCCCGCGAAACTAAAATTTGGATCAATGAGGAAATTCTTAAAACAGTGATGATTGTGTGGTTTAACAGTGTCATTACTAATCCATGTTCTGCACTAAAAATTTCTTATTGGATTGGTATATGGGTACATGGGATTTTTGGCGGCGACAAATTTCACAACCGTGCCAATTTCATAGTTATTCTGCATTAAAATTATTCGAAATTAACCTTGGCTTTCTGTCTTTCAACGTGGTTTCCTTAAAATTTATTCCATGATCCATGACCACTATAACCTCATCGAGTTCATAACGTCAAGAACATTTGCCATGGAAATCAGAGTTTTTGACAAAATTGTTATATTTAAGCTCAGAAAGGTGGACTAATATCTGCGAAACAGAAAGCATCAGTAATCTTCAGTTCATCAACATCCTCTGCTGACCCAGCAACATTTGGAGTTCCCCAGCGTAGCCATTTGGAGCTCACAACGCCCACTCTTTTCATTCTATCTGCGACGCTGCTGGTGTTATTTATAATTCGTCCACCTCCGTACACGCCGACGATATCAAGATCTATAGATCCATCTCAACCCCTATTTAGTCTACTAAGCAGGTTTTAAATTCCAACATTGAACGTTAATTTACTTAATTTTAAATCCTGATTAGTATATCAACACACTTGGGATACACTTAGATTACCCTATAGTTCTGACTAGGGTATTTTAACCATACATTTTACGTATATAAACCCAAAAGGAGAATAAATTTTAATTTCAAACAATAAACAGAATTTTTATTTCTCGGCTAATTCGACCCGACCCACGGTAATCTAATTAGTCAGCTTGAACAATTAATTTGATAACGTTGGGCTTTACAACCCAAACAGAGTTCTTAAATTAACATTGGTCCTTCGAAAAACAACCGGCCAATAAATCAATATTACAACGCCACACATCAAGCGGCGAAGCACTAGCAGTTACATACAGAGTCGTTGAAAGCTAAAAACAACTGCGGCAATTAAACAAAAACGCCACACGCTAATCAGCAAACAACGCGGATTTAAGAAATAGTCAAGTAATAACGGCGCCTTATTCAACGGAAGATGCTCTACTAGTAAAAGGGGAGGAGCTCGCGGCTAAAATTAACCAGCTGCAGACCAATTTAAAAAAAAACAAAAGAGCAAAACATACTTGGAAATTTTGGAAATATAATCACTAAAAACAGTGTACTCCGAATATGTGGAAACAGATGATAAAATACCAAACGCAGTATCACCGTTAGAGAAGTCCCATTCTTACCTCATTTCGCAGCAAGCTTCGGACCACCGAAGACACCTACACCATCAATATCATCGGACAACCCAGAACCACTCTCGTTTACATATAACAAAGACATTCAGGTGCAGTCAACATTCAGGTGCAGCGAAGTCATCTAATAAACTATTCAGGAAGCAGAACAGTCTTAAGCGGCCGATGCATTGGAAGTTAACATCAGTTAACGATTCATTATAAAGGCAAACAACTACTCGAAAGGAAATCACAATCCTGCATACAGCTTCATTGATCGAAACAGAAGAAGGCGATCAAACCACCGACTACTTTATGCATGGTTACTATGAAACGTTGTAGCTAAAGTAGAAAACACGTTAATAACATTGCAACAATGAGGCAATGGCTTTGTAGAATCATCAGTACAACTACCGAAAATAGAAATATCATCATTCTATGGTGAACATGAACGATGGAGCGTTCGTAGAAATGACATATTTAAAATCCAAGTGTCGAGAAGGAACATCACAACATATCAAACACTCAGCAACTACAGAGGAGAATTACGAGATGACCTGTAACACATGGCAAGCACGATATAACAACGCAAGATGGCTAGCAAATAACTATATTAATTCACTGATGTTTCTACCAACATAGCAAGTAGCTGGATGTTACATAACTTCGAGCAGCTCAATATGAGTTCTATATTTGAAGCATTCGTGATCTTCATAGTTAATGAAGAAACTGAATTTGGATTCGATTCGGTTAGAGACCTCAAATTAGAAAACTTTTTAAATTTTTGGAAAGTCGATTTCAGGCTTTAGTGGGCGAAATGAAATAACAAGGAGGCTATCTACCTCCACACCTTGCTGGGTACAACAGTACAAATAACATCATTAATTAGAGCATTGCAATTTGTTTTAAAAAAAACCAACGTTGGTAAGAGCAAGATTGGTAACTAGTGCAGGCATCAAACAGATACGTCCCTAGCAACAACTTTCTGCTTAGTATGTAACGAGTACCACAACACACTTTTGCATAGAAATAACTTGGCATCGAAAACCGAAGTTGCAGCCAAAACCTTTTTAGTGAGTCAGCATCCATCAGTGTTATTATCAACTGGTTGCTAGCACGGTAAAGGCCACCAACCAGTTCAACTTTAAAAAACAAAAGGCATACATTAAGATTTCGGGTGTTGCGGTTTGCAGGAGATTTTGTTTTAAATATTGAAGCTATGGTATTTGAGAACATCAATCATCAACTGCCAGAGATGGACGTTGGTGCAACTAGAAGGACTCGTCTCCACAAAATACAACCAACTGATCCACTGTTTAATAGATCGCAGCCAATCGATTTAATACTAAGAGCAGACTACTATCCGTCAATAACCAACAACAAAATAATCAAAGAGGGCGCGGAAGATCCTATGGTACATGAAACTGAGTTAGGGCGGATCGTAATCGGCAACATGGGAAGCATAGATTGTCAGGAAAAAAAACTATAATGATAACTACCAAAGAAGAACGCTAGAAGTTGCTCAAGGTGAGAATCCCACTTAAGGATGCTCATTCAAACAGCTCTACCATGAATTCATGGAGGAATATTTAAGCCTGTACCACATGTAATTACAGTTCGGGAAAATCACGAAGACATCCCGATTGAGAACTGTTATTACATTCCGCATCACAGCATAACCAAGAAAGCCAGCACTACAACAAAACTCCAAATAGTATTTGATGCCTCCTCCAAGACAACAATAGGAGTGTCGTTAAACGACATGATGATGACCGGCCCAAAATTACAGGAGGATTTAGCTGACATCATACTTCGATGGTGCAAACATAAGTACGTTATGACAGCTGATTTAGATAAAATTTATTGGCAAGTATGGGGTCGCTACTTTATAATTTTTTCTATACTGAAATGAGTGACTGCTTCATTTATGAATTGCTATCACAACCTATTAGAGAAGTGATCCTGCAAAAACAATGGAAGTATATAAATTGAACACTGTCACCTATGGTACCACAGCTGCTAATTTTCTAGCTGTGAGAGCCCTTCTATACAACTAGCCGAGGATCAACGAACCTTACCAAAGAGACAACCTGCTGATCGGTAGTGACAGAGCTTATGATGATCACCAAACAAGCGGGGTTCAATATAAGAAAATGCCCCTTCAACCACAAGGAACTATTGAAAAATATCCCATAAGAACTGGAGAGCGCAAACAATGCACACATCAAGCTAAACGAGTGTTTATAGTCCTAAGGTGTTTTACCTTTGAATTCGACGTAGACAAGTTACGAATAGAAAGTGGCCAATCAACCAAACGTTTATTATTAGCTGACTCGTCCAAGCTGTTCGATCTAGTATAGGATAGTTGTCATCCATCACAATTGCTAGAAAAATTTTAATGCAAGCAACATGCACGTCGGGTTTGGATGGGATGAGCCATTACGGGTAAATGGGTAAATACAACGAACATGGAGATCGAGCGAAAAAAATCCCTCGAATGTTAAAGCAACCCTCAAGCACGAATATATGTGTTTTTAAAAATGTTTCCACTCACATTAACCGACCGTTATTTTATTTGTCCCTCGCGGTTTCTTAATTTTTCCACAATTAGTAATGTTTCGTTCCCTTCTATAATTATAATTTGGAACATCGTAAACTCATTGCTTGAAACAATTTTTTTTCTAATACAACAGACACATTGGGCGCATTCAGGGCACCCAACAATTGGGAACATGTTGAGTAAAATCAAAGCCAACGTTATGAAAATGTTTAGTATTATGAAATTTTGAAATTAAATTGGTGATGATTTCACTAATCATGATGCCAACAGTTGGCGGTTCTGAACGCGCCCATTACTAGTTTCGTAACCATAATTTCGGTATCATGATTTCCTAAATGAGAACGCAAGACACACTACAATTTCTTTTGTCTTCTCGTTTGGTTGTAAATAGTAATGGAGTAGGCATTGACGAAAATGTCAAGATTGACATTTAATTGACTTTTAAATTGTCAGAAATGATTTCTATATCGACAGAACTGAAAAAAATTTGTTCCCGCCAACTAAATATCAATAAAAAACAGAAAACTCAAAGGAAACTAGACATTTTTTGGTAAACTATTAGTATCAGTAATCTCCATTTTTGATACATTCGGCGTTGTGAGCAGTAAAATGCACGGAAATGAATCATTTCGAAACTGATTTAGTTTGAAACTATGGTTAACTAGTACGAAATCATGATTTCGAGTTAATCATAATTACAGAACTAACTGTGTGTCTATGACATAAGATCCAATTATTGATAAATGATGCAACCGCTCGTGCAAGAACTGATAATTAAAGCAGTTATGCCATAGACAGACTACTGGTTTCATAACTATAGTTTCGAGATCATAATTTTCTAAATGAGAACGCAAGACACACTACAATTTCTTTTGTCTTCTCGTTTGGTTTTAAATAGTAATGGAGTAGGCATTGTCAAAAATGTCGCAAGACTGACATTTAATTGACTTTTAAATTGTCAGAAATGACTTTTATATTGACAGAACAGAAAACAATTTGTTCCTGCCATTTAAATATCCAATGGCAAATAGAAAACTCAAAGGAAACTAGATTTGGTTGGTAACCTATTAGTGTCCGTAACTTCCATTTTTGATATATTCGGCGTTGGGAAAAACAAAAATGCATCGGGATGAGAAAAAATATCTCATTCCGAAACTATCTATAAACCTAGTTGTAAATCATGGTTAGGCACGACACATTACAACGAAATCATGGTTAACTCGAAACTATATAGTTATGAAACCAGTAGTCTGTCTATGGCATTAGGCTCAGTGGAGAGAACATCGTTTACTAGGTTCTCGGTGTTCGGTTATTTCGCCGTATCTCGGTCGCCAGAGCCCCGTTGGTTGATTAACAGGCAGCTCGACGTACCTGTGACTCCCACTACTCCCCAGAGTTGTAAATGAACAATAAAACGTCTACAAGGAAACACGCCACATTTTCACAACTGTGTGTTAGTAATAACATCTATTCCAGGAGGTAATTTATTTTTATTGGAATTCATAATAGCATAGAGTTCTCCAGAGGAAATTACAGAGAAATAAAACCCTTTTGCAATACGACTTTTGAGTTTGTTCATACCATCAGTATAATCATGCACGAAAAAATTGTTTAGGTGTTGTTAAGGTCGTCTCAAATTTATGTTTAATTGCAAAGATAATGCACAAATAATTGGACTGAAGAATATTGTGTCAAGTAACCAAAGATCTGAGATAGCTTAACCGAAAATTTTGCATAAAAACTAAAATACACCTACACGATTAAAAGCATGAAATCTTTGAATCACGTGCTTACAGATAAAATTAATTTTAGCGTTTATTGCCACACCGATTTTGATTACAAGAGCCACAAAGATTATTCATCCCGAATGGCAGTTCTCGTTTTCATCTTACTCATGTACCCGGTTCCGCCTTTTTAGCACCCCATCGAAAGGTTTTTACAAAACTGAAGAGTGAATTCGTTTGGTCATCGTTGGGTCAGGATTGGTTACTTGTTTTTATCGTTTGGTCACTTACGATTAAACGGTAAATAAATAAAGAAAAATTTAAAAAAAAATCCCGGGTCGCACCTCATTACAAGAAAATCCGTTTTATCAAATATCGTTAGGTCAACACATTTTGGCGTTTGGTCATCAAAATGGGTCATTTTTATTGCAAAGAAGCAAAATCAAATTTCTATTAATTCAATAAAATCAGGTTCGTCGCTTATTTGGGAATTTCATTTTACCAAATTAATTACAAACCCAATTGGAATATACCATTTACTTTGACTATCACAAATACAACAATCGGAACGTTGTTTTCGATTGATCATCGCTGCATAACGAGTTATTGCGAAAATTCGTTAAATCCTTATCATTCCGCAAGATTCAAAGTGTTCGGTTCTGGAACGCTGACCAACACAGATAATTTTATAAATTCAACGATTGGAATCGGTTGGTCGATGTTCATTAAGAATTGGTCACTGGTTGCTTTTGTCTGGCCGTCGTTCCCTCCCTGTTCGGTTCTGGAAACTGGACAAATACTAATAATTTTATAAATTCAACGGTTGTATTTATACAATTGATAGATGTAGAGTACCCCAGACTCGAATACTTCAAACTGTGAGGGAAGATGAATTGTTCACAAATTTTTTCAATAAATCATTACGTAGGGGTGACCAAACGAAAACAGTTGTGACCTATCCGCAATGTCAATTGACCAAATGATTCCGATTGTTGGATTTATAAAAGTGGATTTAGTATTGGTCCACCTTCCAGACCCTAACACTTCGAATCATGCGAAAATGATGAATTGTTAACGAATTTTGGCAAAAAAATCGTTTTATAGGGATGACCAAACAAAAACTAGTACCCATTCCTGACCAAACGATGAGCAAACGAATTCAATCATCATTTTTATCAAAACCTTCAGATGGGGTGCTAAAAATGCGGAGCCCATATAACCACCTTAATTTGTATGGCCTTCTCTTCGTCTAGAAGGATAACGATTTTCTACACATGACTAAATAAGAAAATTATGAAAATTATGCGTACTATTTTTCAATGCACCAGATTAGTTTTTATTAATTAAGTGTTATTAACGAAGGAATCCGGGATAATTAATGTACAGTAGCGGCACGCAAACTCAAAAAGGGGAAACAAACGGATTCTAAATACTCGCGAAACCCCATAACATAGATAATTCTAGCCTAATAGGAGGCAGCCTCCACTGTCCTTTGATGTAATACCTAACGGCCGGATGTGAGATTTTGAATGCAGGAAGAATCTAACAGTGTCACAGGTTTGGTGGTGGTTTACTTCTGAAGTTTATCGAGAAGAAAATCAGATATAGAGATATCTAGAGATAGATAATAACAACACAAATTTATTTGTACAGCATCATTTACATCTGCTGCTATAAATTATTCATTAACATATTAGAGTATCTACAAACAAACACCATTAATACATGTCATCCATATTTAATACCCCATAGGTCATATGCATCACTTGACCGTAAGATATTTGAACTTTTCATGATCACAATATGCAGATATAGGATTACCAATAAACGAAACTAATGATCTCAGTACGTGGCATAAAACCGATCACTTTTACTTTTGTATTCAAATGGGTCATATAGCAAGGCACACGCGAACATAAATTCTCGAAATTTCTCGTTCCCAAGGTAAATTAATTCAAAAAATTTAAAATTTTAATTTTTTCTTCGATTTTACGTGTATCTACGCGATTTAAATCAATTCAATATATCCTTAACTGGAACAAAACATTTTGATGAAAATAAAACCAAACAATCAACTGATTGTGCGAGAGATTCAAAGAATCTATTGAAGATGATCTCTGTTTGGTTTGCAATGTATGCAGGTAAACCATGTATAACGCGCAACATTTCTACCATTAGCTAATTTTTATTTTATTTCCTTTATATTGTTACGAATTCTGGTGGTTGAGCCAAGTGTTACCAACATAAAGGTGCGAGTTCAAATCTAGTCAGAGACCATAATTTTATGAGGCAATTATTATTCTTAGCACGCATCTGTGTTGGGAATACTGATTGGGAATTGAATTTTAGAATGACATTCTATGTGGAGGGGAATACGGAAGTAACGAAAACAATTGTAAACGAGGGCGACTGTCATCACGGAAAATACTAGAATTAACAACCAAGTGTGTCAACAAGGCAGGGGAATTAATGACGTGAATATTTGTGAATACAACTACAATCAAGTTATTTAGAATTGCAATACACGTACATAGCCAGCTGCAGTAAAAGAAATAATTTCAAACAGCGATAGACAAGTATATAAGCGCGAGCACTTCGTGACGCGGATACAGTCGTAATTTAACCAGAGAATAGTGCAAGTCAAGAAGTAAAAAGTAAACAGTGCGAAAAGTAAAATGAATTAGTGAGCAGTGAACGAGTGAAATTAGTGATTTGCAGCAAAAATTAAAGGTGTTGAGAAATAAAGGTTGTAACTAAAATCGCTGTGTGTTTTATTTGTAAAATCCATTACGAACCTGTATCGAACTCCCAAAATTCGTAATAATATTTTCTATTTGCATTGAGAACCTTAGCTATTAGTGCATACTAATAGCTATTTAAAAATGTTAATAATATTTTGACTGGAGTAATGGCGGGGAGCTAATGGCCGGGGTAATGACCGGGGGGTTAATGGTGGAGTAATGACCGGGGGCCAATAGCTGGAAGGCAGTAAACCGGGGAGGTAATTGGCCAGAGGGTAATGGAGAGGGGGAGGGTTGTGTTTTCAGGGGGTCAATACCCAGGGTGGGGGGAGGTGTCATTTAAATATTTAAATTTAAGACCTGTAACTCCGTTGACATCACCGCATAACAGTTTAGCTGTTGGTGTCGTTCAAGATGCCGGTAATTTTTGCAGGGTCACAAGTAGACCATGTCCATGAATGTACCCAAGTAATTTAATTTCTTTCAAACAGAACTTGCCCTTGTCGAGACTAATTGTGAAATTTGCTTTCCTCAGACGTTCAGCTATCTCTTTCAGTAGTTGCATGTGTTCTTGGAACAATTATGTCGTTGAGATAGGACATGGATTGTACCTGACTCGCTAGGCACAAACAACAGCAGTCAACTCAGTTTGCCAGAAAGCATTGCTAAGGTCGATGCTGGATAAGTCTCTGGTATCGGACAATCTTCCTAAGAGTCAGTTAATATAGAATAGAGGTTACGTCTCTTGCAACGTAACCGCATCCAGTTTGCATGCTCGAGTTTACCAGAAAGCTTGTGGACGGGAATTGCCCCACGCCCAGGTTTTTGTAACTCTAGCCCCTTCAGCGTCTATATGATGTTGGTCAGTTGGGTACACTGTAGCTTATTCAAACAGGCAGTTAAAAATTCACTGGCTACTTCATGAAGAACTCTTCACTGAGATAGACTAAGCGAGTGTGCATTAGATACGTTTTGCTCAGTCACATCTTTAGGCGACTCGATATGTAGGCTAAAATCCGAAATGACTTCCACTGAAGACTCAACGCCAAACGCATAACAGAAATTAATTCCAAAAATCAGTTTTCTTAAGATTGAAGGAGCTAACAAAGTTCGAACAACTTTTCACTTGTAAGCACGTTCCTTGACGAAAGGAATGTCATCGTAATATCCTATTACATGTGTCGTCATGTATAGGTCTTAGTTCGATGCCTAATTTGTTAAGAAGAGGATCAATGTTTCCGCCATAAATTGTTTTACTTTCTCCAGAGTCTAACAGTTATTTAATCACATTGTCTCCTTTTAAGTTAAATCAGCTTTCTATTGACGTGGAACTTTTAACATTTGCGACATGATACGTTGTAGCTTCATTCATCTTGAATCTTCCCTAGTTTCTTTTACGTGTGCTTCTTCTCATCAAGGCACCTTTAAGGTTTTGTTATTATTATTTAGAAGGCGACATTTTGAGAAATTAACACTTTGCGAGTGGGCTGCTGTAGGATGTTTTGAACTGTTTTGGCCCAGCTTTACGCAATAAAAGCTGAACGATCTCAAATTAAGTTCAGGATAAACATAATGATCGTGACCGGCACTTCACTACAGTTCTTTTCAATTGGTGGTGAAACTTTACAACTATATTCCACTGAATTTACAATTCTGCCCGTAGCTTCTCTATTAAGAGCACTCGGAACATGTCTATCTAATTTGAGAATTGCGGCAACTAGTTTGAAGGATTCATCTGGTCGTGTCATGTTGAATACGTGCAGATACTTCATCTTTATTGTAACAAAATTGCAACCAAGAACCGTAGGTCCATGTGGAGTCTGCTCGTTGAAATCTTAAAGGTTTTTGTGGTGCTTTTGCATCAGCTACCTATGCCACATTTAATTCAATCGACGATTCGGCGCTGCCTTTGCCTGTCACAAGTCTCTGCAGATCGTGATTATACCTTCCACAACGATCTAGCTCTCGCTTCTCAAATACACTTTTAACAAGCTCTGCAGCGCCTTTAGTTCACCTACGCACATGTCAAATCCCCAATTCCCAAATCAATCCTCTACAGCTGTTGATTTAATTCTGAAATCCGATTTATGGTCACCTCTGGCGTATTCAAAATTTCGAATTTTTAGTTCATATTCTACCTTGAGTGAGTCTAAAAGCGCAACGTCCAGATCCAACAAGTTACACGTACCCATGCCGAAACAAATGTCAGTCAGTCCCCTTACTGTGACAAATTTAAAAAACGAATTGAAAATAACATAGATACGCCTAAATGTCATTTAATTTTTTTATGGTTTAGAACTTGGATTGGAAAGAATATTGAAATAAACTAAAGTTACCCACACACCGAACAAAATAAATCAAATATCCGAACTGTACTGTAAATCTAATTCGCATCAAAAATGCTACAAAACATGTATACACAATTAAAGATATAAAATGGCGGAGGTTGAATATGCTTCTCTGTGTTCCACTTGTTTTCGATGCTGCAAGATCCAGAATCATACAAATGAAAATAAAACAAAAAGAGCACAGAATGAATGAAAAATCAACGCAACAAATAGTTTTTTATATAAAGTTTTAAGATGGATGCCACAAGAGCAGCGAACATTTGCTGTGTTATTTTATTTTCTATCCGGAGCGAGCTGTTGAGAGCTGAATGGGAAATTTTCTCTCTCTCTCTCTCTTCCTATAGTATGCCGCCTGCACTATGATCCTCCATCCGTCTCGATCCATCGCTCTTGTCCTCTAGTTTCGACATCCTTTCGAGGTCGAGTTTGTGATGAATAATTACAGGGTGGGTCTGTCTTGTCTACAGGCCTACATCCGAATATCAAAATTTTCGATGACTTTTTCCAATGAAAGCCGATTAATTACCTCAATTGCAGCTCGAATGTTGTTTTTAAGTTGTTGAATTCTTTGTGGGTGATTAGTATTCACCTTACCTTTGAAATAACCACAAAAAAATAATCAAGTGGTGTTAAATCCGGACTTCTTGGAGGCCAAGGAACATCACAATTTCCTGAAATTATGCGATAGGCAAATTTTGTTGGCAATAAATGGATTGTTGCACGACATGCGTGACATGTCGCTCCATCTTGTTGAATCCAAAGGTCGTTGACAAGCAATTCATTCAATTTGGGCCACAAAAAATAAAGTTAACATGTTGAGATAATGTTCCCCATTCACTGTAAGCGCATTTTTCTGTTCGTTTTCAAAGAAAAACGTGACTCTTGCAGGATGAACTTCTACTTCGTGAATAACATGAGTATTCTCCGCTTCCCAAATTGGACTGCTACTTAGCTTATTGACGTATACCGTACATTAAGATAAAAATGCGGTTCATCACAAAAGACGATTTTAAGTTAAAAACCTTCATTTCGTTCAAGCATCCAATTAACAAAACTATGTCCATTTAGAGGTCTGGTGGCTCCATTTTTTGAGTTAGTTGAATTTTGTATGGATGCAAATGAAGATCAATCTACGGCTTTCCACTGCACCAGTTTCTACGAAACGATGAATAATTTTGCCAATTGCTCTCACGTAATTTACGAAATGTTGTTGAACGATTATTTTCATAATAAATTTGGATAATCAAAATGCGTTGTTGTATTGTTAGCGACTCCATGATGATAAATGGCATATTTTTGACTTTTCATATGTCGACAAATTTTTAGAACAGATAACATTAAGTACACAAATTCGTTCTGTATAGCGAGCCGCTTGATACAAGACAGACGCTAGCTTCAGTCGCTCCTAACCTGGAGAACAAACGTTGATTTGATATTGGTTTTGGGGCGCCAGTGGCTTGCCCTGATATGTGGTGTCTATAACTATAAACATAATTTCCTCTACTCGTTTCCACTACACCCCCTGTTTCATTTAGAGTTACACAGAGAGCACCGCGATGAGGTATGGATCTAGAACTTTGCATCCGACCTTATTGTCGCTGTAATAAAGAGTTTATAAGCAACTGCAACTAGCTTCACTTGTTTATGTGACATTCCGAATTGTCAACTAGACTTTTCTGCCTGTCAACCTGACGTTTCGAATCGTTAACAAAGGGTTCTGGCAATAAGATGTGAGAACTTTTTCATACATAAAATCTCAACGAAATAATTATTTAATATTATTTATTTTGTTTTATTTAAAAATCCCAATATAATTCCAATTTCATTAAGTGGACTGTTAATGATCTGAAATATGTTAATTGACATATAATTTGACATGACGTCATAAACAACAATTCAACTTGCTGCGTTTTCAATTTTTAAAATAAGTAAAATTTCGTTTGTTAGCACCCCGAATGTTGACTATGGACAAAAAGATTATCACCGGATAGTCCGAAATATTCTTTAGAATAATTCAACATTAAATCTTAACTTGCACGATAGTGAGTGCAGCGTTATACGAGGCCTACCTGTAAAATGTATCGTTCAGACAATTTATGCGACAGAGTCCAGTTCATGGTCAAAAATGTTGCCTTTTTGGTTAATTTATTGCACGTGATTGTAATGCACATACCGTATGAGATCAAACCTCTAGAGATTAACCGCGAAATTTAGTGCACTAGAATATTGATGGCATAGTTTGCATTTTTTGAGTGCGCGGTATTTTGTCTCAAACGTGATCTCCACAATGTTTTGAAATTGTGTACGCGTAGCATAATGAGGTAAAACGAGCATACCGCCTAATTATAATATTTAATGAGTGCTACGTGAAATATTTTCATAAAATCGTAATTTATCGAATTTCGGTGCGGATTATAATTAAAACAAATAAAAAATCAGTTTTTTTTTGTACCTAAATGTCTGTTCCAAATCTAACAACATAAATTAAAACAACAAAACGAAATTTAATTTTTTTCCAAAATATTATTAAAATTTAATAAACTTAAGTATGTAACGGTTTCGATATAGATTTCTTAATTGTACATTCCGATTCTTATCAATCGATTAATTTATCAAGAATTTTTTTTTTACGTATCACACTAATTTTGTATGAAGGGATTAGGTATATATTTCGGGCATTGGAATTTAGATCGCGCTTAATTAAAACTCCCTTTTAATTACAATTCACACGTATCGCGCATAAAACGCCACTCCAATCCGCGTCATCAATAAACCCATAAATCATAACGCATCGTTACATAACTTTTCCATCGTAAAAACTTAATTATTTATTTTACATAATTTATGTATATTTATTTTAATTATAATTAATAAAAATGACATGTCGAGCTGTATATCGATAAGTGGAGAACACGCATGTAAAATGCCGAAATCGTTAAAACTTGATTAAAATATCGATTTGTTTAATGAACGCACTTTGGATTAATTAAAAGATGTTGTAAACAAATTGGCTGTGCGTGCCTCTGCCCATCTCTCGAAACTAGTTCTAGATTAGTTTAGATATATAAACTAACAAGAACGGTGTCGGCATTTTTCAAATATGGTTGGTATGTTTATTAATTGCTTACTGACTCTAGTTTTTTTTGTAATGACTTTGGCACCTGACCTAATCTATTTCGAGTAGCACAGAAGCTAACAATATTTAACAAAACTATTTTATTTGTAGTTTACGGTTTTCAAGACATTAACTAATTTTACCGGGAGGATTGACGAGAAGTGTTTAATCGAATGATTCAACTCACGGGAGGTTTTGAGTTTAAAACGACCATGATATTACCATCTGTTCCAGGATGTAATTTCACCACCTTACCCAACTTCAAGGTTGGTCGATTGTTATCAATGATAATAATTTCCAACGACCGCTATTACTCCTCCCTGACCGCGCGCGCTGAGTCACCATATCGACAGCAAGCTGCTGAACTTTACTTAAATTGATTGAAACTTTGCGAATAACAATTCAAGGGTTTGATTGGTTTCGCAGAGCATTCGAGTAATAGGATTATTTTTCCATAGTCCGTTCTATGAGAACTGATGAGAATTAATGACAACAGACGAATTGATACCACCACGTATCGGTAGCTCACGTAAAGCAGAACGACGGAATCTTCATTGTATTGCCTTTATTGTTTTTCAGCAGCGGGCGAACAAAGGCTGTGTACATAATTTGATCAGTTGATAATATTAACAATGTGATCTCTAAAATTTACTTTAATATCACAAATAACACCCAAATCACGAACTGAAGTAACTCCAGCTATGGTATTGTTGTTGATATAATAGTTTTGTGCGCGGGGTTGTTAATTTAAGACACCTGTTTGTAAAGCCAAACGTTATCAAATTAATTGTTCAAGCTAACTAATTAGTGAAAGAAGATCACTCATTTCTGGATAATAGAACGCACAACGCGCTTACCACCAAGGATCCAATATAGCATGTCTTTGTGTGGCTTTTCAATGAGTTGACTCTTAATAAGATTATTTTTTCTTAAAAATTATTGAATTTAAGTCTGAATTCAGTAGGCGTCCCTTCACACGTAGTAGACCATTTTCATCTAGAAATGGGCTTAACGATAGGAGTTTACTAGCGTTGTCTAGCTTTTCGACTTTTTCATATGTTCAATCAAGGATATTGAACATATGAAAAAGTCGAAAAGCTAGACAACGCTAGTAAACCTACTACGCTAGAAAATCCTCTTCTTGAGCTCTTGAGCTCCTTTAAATGTTAAAATGTTTCTTGCAGCATTGTTGATGAATCTCGTACAATTTGTAACTATTTGCTTTAACCCTTTCCTAGTTGTGCCTTTATTTATCATGTTCTCCAACACTATATTCTCTTTCGTGTCTTCATGTAAATGCTGCTGGTGTTCTGCTTCTGGTGTTGCCGGGGCTGTTGCTGAGAGAACTTGCCATAATGCTGAAATGCTATTTGCTACAAAGGTTTTGAAGCAGTTTGGCTCACCGTTGATCCAACTTAACGTGATCAATGAATTGGTTCAGGCATATGTCTTGTGGTTACTTAGTCGCATCTCCCATTGAACGTATTTCATTAATTTCAATAATGGTGTAGAAAGTCTATATACCAAATGTCAACCTCATCTGCACGTGGTGCTCCCTGTTAATCAACCACCGAGGCTCTGGCGACCGAGAAACGGCGGTATAACCAAACACCGAGAACCTAACAAATGATGTTCTCTGCACTGACCCACTGCCAGTCTTACTGGTTGGGTTGGTAGCTGCTGCAATAACCAGTCGTTAAAGCAATGAGTGTACAACAAAACAGAATTTATACAGAATTTAAACAGAAGTTAATTTACCAACTGCACCGTTGGTCAATCCAGCCTCGAGGCAGGCTCAACGGATTCTGGGGATAGCCAACCATTGCAAAACCCATTCATGCCAAGCTCAATAATCTCTAGATTACCACCTAGACAAATGCATCCCGCTACTCAGCAGAAGAACAAAAATGCTGAACGCAGGGAAAACTTGAACCGAGAAAACCGTCACGAAGTCGCTAGAGAAAACGCCGATTTAAAGAAATCGTTAGAAAACTTAATGAAATTTAATGGACAGCTATTCAAAGAAGTCCAATCGCTTAAAGAAGAAATTGCTATAGTCAAAAAAGCGAATCAAGCCAAAGAAAATATGTACTATAGCTACCTATGTAATAGATGAAGATAAATTGGCGTTTGAAACGAGTTTTATACGGAGGAAAATTAAAACTAAACGTCAAAACAAAAAAAAGAAAAGCAGAATTTTCGTTTCGAGGCTCAACTTCAACACAGAGCGTAATAAAACCTCAACCCCGACGATCTGATCAGTCATACACAGCCCTAGTGATGGTACATAAGAGCGTATCACTATACTACCGAAAGAGAGACCACTGCAACAAGTTAATACAACCAACATGATCAACCAAGGAAAATGCAGGAAACTCAGGCAATACATAAAGAGATACCACCTCTACCCATTACCATACTTAATGTAAGTGAATACGAAATAATAAAATAAAAATAGTGAAGCCAGTTCCAAGCGACAAATATAAAGTCACTGCACTGAATAATAACGTTTGGAAAGTGAATGCATAGTAAGTATATTGTGAATAGTAGGTTTCACAATATTGGAAATCCGCAATTCGAACTGCAAAATGTGAGATGCCAACCTCGTGAAAAACAATGGAGAAAACAACATAAAAAGCTAAAATCTACATTATCTTCGAATATTCTACATACTCTACTCATTGTCGAAATTCTACACCAACATGTTGACATAAAATTCTGATGCAACTTTGCAAATTTCTGTATCATTGGGCCGTGATGCTTTTGCCACCACTAGTTTACTGTAACTGCATACGACATGGATGAATGCTACCTCTTGCCTGTTCTAGCACGATTTATAATTACCATTTATGATTGGGCTTTCCGGGCCCTTACGATTATAGAATCAGTTTTGCGAGGGGCAATCAACGTGTCTACACGACACGATGTCCGTCAAACGGACATTATCTGTTCCCATTTGGTTTTGAGCAGTGGAATGCAATTTTTTCTTCCCCTCTTCGAGGGGCGGGGGGAACTAGGTATATTTTTCTATGAACCGTAAGATAAATTAAATTACATAGTTAAATTTAGTTCTAATTTTTCACACAGACGTGTTGATTTTCGATCTTGTACAGAGTGCGCCATCTTTTATGTCGGTATAAAAACATCGAAGAACTGTGACATTTGTCAACCGATTGACTTGATTAGATATGTTTTTGAAACATCAATATAGTTGCCGGAATAGTGACGCTTTACATTGAAAATAGTCGTTCAGTTGTGTTGTTACAGGAAATATGCAGAGGCCTCTTTCCGGGTGATTTTGCCGACTAGATCTCAGGATTTTGGGTCGTACGGAAGCTGAGGCTTGCATATTTCTGCCCTACACTGTGCAACAGAACAAATATAAAAATAAATACTGAAACTAAATTGAATTTACACCAGAATTAAATCGGAAATTTAAGGAAGTATGAGTACATATAATAATAGCCGTGTGTCCATCCAGAAATGACTGGATCTCCCCTAATGACAAGTGTACTGTCTGCTGAAGAGACCCCCAAATGACCCATCGACCTCTAGAGGCCAATACCCAGCCACAACGAAGCAGCTTAAGAGGGTAGGGACGTATCCCCTACAGATAAAGCCTGCGGAACTGCCACTAGATTTTACGGTCGTCCCCGAATGGACGACACATATGCTGGACTCGCCACTCCGACCCTGTGAATGTCCTGCCAAGCAACGGAAAAATAAATCGACGGTCGATGAGGGAGAAAAAAAATAAAACCGAATGCCAAGAAACACCGTGCTGTTTTTTATTTAAATAAATTTTCACCAAACGATCACAAGCGGAAGGAACGAAAAATAAAAATGAATCAAGCTTAAATGGCCGTGAACGTGAATAATTTCGTAACGAAATAAATAGCCAATCATTTGAGCCAAAATGAACGCTGTACGTGAATAATGATGTAGCGAAACCAATGTGCACCCTCTCGCGCGTGCCAAGCAACTGTTATGGCACTCGACATAAAATTAGCCGAAAAAAAATTTGAAAAATTGGAAAAAAATAAACAAAATTGTACCTTTTTGGCCTTCAGAAAGGTTCCGCCAAACGGGGTTGCGGCATCTCCTCACCGTTAATCCACAAAAATTACAAATGGCCAAGTGTTTGGTAAAATATTCGTTGGACTTTCTTCCGCCGATAACCGTAAATATCGTTATGGGCGTGTTTCCGCCGTAAATAAATCTGCCTCGATAGGCCGTAGAAATGGTTGGGCGTCTTCTCGCCTTTAATAGATTTGGCCTCGATAGGCCGCCGTAATAGTTGGGCGTATTCTCGCCTATAACCAAAAATGCGACTGGCCACGTTGTTGGCCACCCGTAATAATTGCGGAGCACCCGAGCCGTTGATTACTGTGGTACCGGTTGATCGCGAAAAATCGTAAAATTTTGAACACAAATTGATCCCAGGTAACCAATAATCACTTTAGATTTACACTTATTTTGTTTTAAAAATTTAAAGAACTCGTAAATCTGATGGATAGGTGACCTATTATTTCCGTTTTCTTATTTATCCATCATACATTTTTTTTAATAACCAAACGCGACTCTTTACTCAACTCCAAAACTAGACTCTAACTAACTAAAAAAAATTTTCATACCAAAAAAACATCTAGAAGGATATTTTTCTGTTGATGTTTTTTTTGTTTTGTTTTTTTCGTACGCGTCACTTCCCCGCTTACTCTTACCACGCATCAAATGCACACAACAGAACGAGAAAAACACATCAAAAATATTTCTCTACATCTCCGCCGGACGCACACACGCACGGGTACACTGCATGTGAACAAAACAAAATATTAAGGCTAATTTCCATAGAAATAAACGATTTTAGTAGTAATACCATATAACAGATGGTAATAACGTCAATAAAAGGCATCAATCATTCAATTACCATGGAACTAAAAATTCAAAAAGAACAAAGGAAAGGAAATAATGTTACGACCCCCGCAAAGAGTCGTAACAGTGTTAACTCTTCAGTTGTGTTAGCAACAACACTATTCGTTTGGTGTCGAATTTTGTTCAGCACGAGAAAATGAGAGATCGTCAACATGCCACTCATCAACGATCGAGACGTTTGAATGAACTGGTTCAAGCGGTCAGAGGCCATCCTGGCGACGGTGAAACCAATTTGCGACGTATTTTGAAGGATGATTTCCACTTGTTTAAAATGGAATTAACAAAAATAATATTGTATAAAATTTTGTAAATTTTGATGACCGACGAAGTGACTGTTTGGGCCGATGTTTTCGACAAAACCATCATTGAGCTACATTTTTGAGAGAAAACGAAACAGTCAAGGGAAATCGATATCGGTGGATGTTGGCTCATTATGTTTGCACGCAAATGCGTGAAAATGGTCAGATCAAACAAATCAGTTGCTGCAAAGAACATCCCCTGGACGTCTGATGTCAAGAAGAGGCGCCATTGACTGACCACCCAGACCTCCAGATTTGACCCCTCCGGACTACTTTGTGTGGGGTTATTTGAAAAGCAACGACAGCAAGCCTCAGATCATTGACGACAGCAAGCCTCAGATCATTGACGAGCTCAAGGCAAACATTCGTCCCGAAATCATCGCTATACCGTTCGAGATTGAATAAAAATACCTCAAATCGATTGTTTTTTCACAGCTATTCAATGTTTACATACCGACATAAAAGATGGCGCACCCGTTGCTAAAACAGCTAACTTCATTCTTACCCTATTTTAAAAATTGTTGGTTCACGATTTTATAAGGCACTGTCTTATAGTGAAACTTTAGATTTTGATTAATTGTGGCTCTTCCTGCTTTAAAATTTAGTGAGCAATTTTCAGAAATGTCTCTGCTGATTGCTACGAAATAGGCCAGATTCATTCATGACAGTTATTTATCTTCTTTATATAAATTAGATTTAATGATAGACTATATCAGTGAAATCAACAAATAACAGCGCCTTCCAACAGATTACTGGTAGTTAAATAAAATTTATCGAAGGTGCCCGTTAATTACCATAATTAAAATGAAATAAAACCCAGTTTATATGTATCGACCACCGCACACACATCGATTGGAAGTGGTGATTAATACTTCAACATCATCATCTAATGATCTTAATTGTGATGAATTTTCGTTCGCAGTGCGCTGTTTTCTGTATCGTACATTGGATTTGAGTGGAACAAATTTTCAAGTATAGATCATGCAACTTAACACCAACATTTCCCATTGTTTCGACGGATCAACAATAATTAATATTTTATTATACAAATCTTAATAACAATAAATTATAATTTTTTTTGTTAGAAAAAACCGTTACAAGCCAAATTTCATAAATTATAGCTCAATTATGGAAGAATACCAGAAGAACCATCGCATACTCGAAATTTGAATAACAATGTACGTCAGTGTGGAGAACCTCTCGAAGACATCGAACAACGATGTTGGGAATTGACCTAAATCGTATCTATACGACTTTTGTGTTTTGTTAAGATTTTTATGTCCAATTACCATTGATATTGAATTTAAGTCTTATAAGTCGTCTATTGTTATGCAAACAAAATACGCAGACGCACCATTGTTTGTTTTATTCATAAGGTATTAAGATGGAAGATTACGATATGCCATAATATTCATTAAGAATTTATCGCGTACCGCGTTTTGTTCAATTTACGAAGACAAATTTTTATTTGTTATTTAAGACCACAGGGTTTCGTAATCTTTATATAGTCGGGCACAATAAGATAAATACCTTTAACTGATCATGTATGGAAGCGACGATTTCGAATCAGTGATTTGTTTGTACAGCTACTTCATATTGCTTCAGCCAAAGCAATGTTAATTTAATTTGAATAATTGTTTATGGAGAAATTAGATAAAGATAGACAAGAATGGAAACAAGAAAAGGTCAAATTAGTGATTGAAGGTCGAGTGAAATTCCACCACCAGCACAACAAGAAATCAGATTTGACTTTCCTTTCGGCTTTCGAGTTAAAGCCCGTAGAAGTTTTCAGTGAATTCTAAAATACATGTAAAGTGAATGCACCATCACATATGACTGGTTTCAGATAGCTTCAAATCTTCGACCAAAGGCATGCGCCTCACGAGGGTAAAAATTGACAAAGATTTTAAAGCGACAGGAAATGGAAGAACGTAACTTGAACACCAAATGGCTGTAATAATCACATTCTGGTACATTCAGTTATAGCTATCACATATAATACCCAGATCCTGAATAGATGTAGCTTTGGCCATAACATCAGCACTTTTATAAACTTTCATCTTGTCGGCATACATCGAGATAATCAAGTCGGAGGAAAACGCAAGCTGAATACGTAGCAGCTCCTCCATGCTTTCTGTTATTTTAACGTTCGAAACCTTTTTTGTTTTCTCTTAACTGTTGTATGTGTATGCGGAGTGCATTCGGTTCGAAGAATCTGATTAATAAAATGACTACTGCGGTGGGGTTTAAAATAATCCGAGTGGGAACTATAAGGTTGTAAATTATTTTTAGTCTTGCTTTATTTTTATTTGAAAAGTTTTATTTACAGGTATGCATAAATTTCTGTTGTCTGAATTGTTTAGTCGGTGTCGGGTTCAGAATGAGCACTATTAATCCAACCAATTTGGTAGTTTTGGATCAACGTTATAAGAAGCCACGTTGAATGTCAGAAAACAAAGATTTGCAGAGGTCCGTATCATACACGACATTCTCGGCCTCTTACTAAAGGTAAACAAAGCATTTACGACAAATATTGGTAAAGCGTTCTGACCACACGAAAATCCTTAAATTCTAAAATAATTCTCGACAGGCTCAAAATCGCTTCAACCATCCCCATATTTCAAGGTTTTTGTTTGTTTTTTTGCTTTTATAATTTGCAAATTGTTTCGGGGCCGAACCACTCCCAATTATGGGCAGATGCCAAAACGAGACGTATACGACTATTGTTATGTTATTTGACCGAATAACGTAGAGCCATCTGCGCAATGCACAGGTCCGTTCGCCCACTTATAACACTGGCATGGAACATGGTAAGTAGTTAAGTTATGTCGGACTGCAAAAGTTATGCAGTCCGACAGGGGCTCATAGTTGTGTTAATTTTCAACACCGATCGTAATCAAGTGTTGAAAAATCATATAATCGGGTTAAAAATGCGATACTGAAAATTATCGAAGTCATGTTTCAAAAATTTCTGTTTTCCACGTAAAATGTTTATTTACTCCTGTTTAGCGACGATTTCATCCTGGAAGATCGACAGCTACAAATCCGATTTTCTGTTTTTGGATTTCAGGACGTCTATAGTTTTTCTACAGTACCAAAAAAAAATGTTTACTGTACTATTCACTTTTGTTTCAATGCTTATTATTTAGCTTATGCTAATTGTCAGTTCTTCTTCCCATTTGGAAATTGGGAATTTGGAATTTTATTGAAATTTTTTTTTTGGAAATTTCCAGTTTCCCTATCTTATTGTTTGTGTGAATCTTTACTTTCCTGTGCCATCTTCCAGAGTTGGTTTGAAATAATGTCAATTTTTTGCGCCCGTCACACCAGGCGAAATCATGCCAGCCGAAACTAAATCAACTATGGCGTAAGTGGCACAGTTCATAATGCACCATTGTGCACTCTCTGCCGGAACTAATCTTAAGCCGGCTGGAATAATTTAAAGCGAGTCGGAATAAATTTGAAGCACTCGAAACCAGGTTGTTATCAGCCAGAATCATTGTGAGCTTGCACAAAGAGCACAGTCCGCGTTAATACAGCAACTTATACAGAGGACAGTCGAACCCACTACAATGTCAGCTGGAACCGTATGAAAAAAACATTTTGGTAGTTAGAACCAATGTCATTTATGGCGCAAGTAGTTCGCTGCATTGTCCATTATTGTGCACTGTCTGATTTTTTAGCCGGAACTTATTACACCAGCCGGAACCTTAAAAAGCCAGCCAGTACCAACTAATATTAAACCAGCTAGAACAACTTCGAGTCACTCGACATCATAGTTTTATCAGCCGAAACCATTTGCGCTTTTGTTGGTTTAGGAATATATAAGGTTTCAGCAGAAACCATAACAATATCAGTCGAAACCATTATAATCTTAGTCGGAACCATATAAAGCCAGCCGAGCCTGGTAATATCTGGTTTTTAAACCAAAACTAACAATTTAAAACCCGCTGGAACGAGAGTTTCACTGCAAGGAACTATTAGAAACTTCCACAATGAGCACAGTGTATTTTAAATGGTAGCCAAAACCATTACAATGTCAGCTGAATCGATATGAAGCCAGCTGGAACCAAGTAAAGCCAGCCTGAACCATGCTAGCCGAAACCAAACCATGGTGCGCTAAGTCAACCGGAAGCACACTTAAACCAGCAGAAAACATTTTAAGCTTGCACAATAAGCTTACTTTGCGCTTGAGATGATTGTGCAGCTTTTATCTGGAACCATAAAAATGTTAGACATAACCATAACTATGTCTGTCGAAACGTTATGAAGCCAGCCGGATCCAAAACCACCATAACACAAGTAGCACAATGCTTTGTGCAGTATTGTGCACTATCTGAGTTTTTAGCCGGAATCAATATTAAGTCGACGGCCTATTCGACCAGACAGACCAATGTACTGGCTAAGATGTAGAAAACACCCTATGTGCATATCATGTAGAAAAACCTTTTTTTATTTGTTATGCATCTTGTATGGACCAATCATGATCTAAAAGTATCAGTCTCATCTATGGCCAAGAGCTTGTAGTGGTTTCTGGAACGGATATATTGAAATTAGTCCGTTCAGCATATGACATGGGGCGGATTTTGTCTTATTTGAACCGGTTATTGCCAAGAGAATTTCTTCAACATGTGTGTGCTTCTTGAAGGGACGAACCATGATCTAGAAATATCAGTCTCATCTATGGCCAAGAGCTTGTAGTGGTTTCTGGAACGGATATATTGAAATTACTCCGTTCAGCATATGACATGGAGCGGTTTTTGTCTTATTTGAACCGGTTATTGCCAAAAGAATTTCTTCAAAATGTGTGTGCTTCTTGAAGGGACCAACCATGATCTAGAAATGTCAGTCTCATCTATGGCCAAGAGCTTGTAGTGGTTTCTGGAACGGATATATTGAAATTAGTCCGTTCAGCATATGACATGGGGCGGTTTTTGTCTTATTTGAACCGGTTATTGCCAAAAGAATTTCTTCAAAATGTGTGTGGTTCTTGAAGGGACCAACCATTTTCTAGAAATATCAGTCTCATCTATGGCCAAGAGCTTGTAGTGGATTCTGGAACGGATATATTGAAATTTGTCCGTTCAGCATATGACATGGGGCGGTTTTTGTCTTATTTGAACCGGTTATTACCAAGAGAATTTCTTCAAAATGTGTGTGCTTCTTGAAGGGACCAACCATGCTCTAGAAATATCAGTCTCATCTATGGCCAAGAGCTTGTAGTGGTTTCTGGAACGGATATATTGAAATTTGTCCGATCAGCATATGACATGTGGCGGTTTTTGTCTTATTTGAACCGGTTATTGCCAAAAGAATTTCTTCAAACTGTGTGTGGTTCTTGAAGAGACCAACCATGCTCTAGAAATATCAGTCTCATCTATGGCCAAGAGTTTGTAGTGGTTTCTGGAACGGATATATTGAAATTAGTCTGTTCTGAATATGACATGGGGAGGTTTTTGTCTTATTTGAACCGGTTATTGCCAAAAGAATTTCTTCAAAATGTGTGTGCTTCTTGAAGGGACCAACCATGATCTAAAAGTATCAGTCTCATCTATGGCCAAGAGCTTGTAGTGGTTTCTGGAACGGATATATTGAAATTAGTCCGTTCAGCATATGACATGGGGCGGTTTTTGTCTTATTTGAACCGGTTATTGCCAAGAGAAATTCATCTATGGCCAAGAGCTTGTAGTGGTTTCTGGAACGGATATATTGAAATTTGTCCGATCAGCATATGACATGGGGCGGTTTTTGTCTTATTTGAACCGGTTATTACCAAGAGAATTTCTTCAAAATGTGTGTGCTTCTTGAAGGGACCAACCATGATCTAGAAATGTCAGTCTCATCTATGGCCAAGAGCTTGTAGTGGTTTCTGGAACGGATATATTGAAAATTTTCCATTGAACTTATGACATGGGGCAGTTTTTGTCTTATTTGAACTTGTGTCTTCAATCTGTGTATGCATCCTTAATGGACCACATATGATCTGAAAATATTAGGTTCATCTATGGCCAAGAGCCTTTTGTGGTCTCTGAATAATAACTGTCTCCAAATATTTGCCTATTCATGCCTTCGAATTCTAAGATAGTTTGTGGAAGCAAATCTTCAATTCAATTGAACTACGAGTAATTTTCAATTATTTTGTTGAATGCTTTTTTATAAGCAATAATTAAAAGATTCACTAATACTATCAAACGATTTTAAATTTAGGAAAGTTTTAGGAAATTGTTCATCACCGTTTTGTAGTATACGTTGCCGTGGAGCAAAATTCACTCAAATAAACGCCTTCTAAGCTGATAGTAAAAAATACTGTCAAGTTAAAATTTTGTGGACTTAAAAAACGGTGAGATAGTGACTTCTTGTATATATATATATATATATATATATATATCCGTTTATGTGACTTACTCATACAGGTTAGTCTATTTTTGTCGGCAAAATATGTTTGGGATTTCCGAATTTTTCGGCGATTAATGGGCTTGTACTACATGTGCCTTAGTTCGTTTGGATCCAGCTGGCGTGATGTTTGATTAAATACCATCAACATCTATATATCAAAAGCCTCAAGATCCATTTCACTCTGTAGGTGCTCGTTATAAATACGAATACCCTAAATTAAAAAGAAACGACGATCATTCCTGTACAAAGTATTCATATCGTAGCCAAGATCGTGGGAGATTTTTATATTTCAATTTTGTGTTAAATTTATGATTATCGTGAATACATATGAGATACATAAAAATAAATTATAAAGAAGCATAAAAAATGCATATAACAATAGACATGAAAACATAGATGACATATGTGTGAACGAATGATTTAGACAATTGTATTTAGTTGTGTTTTCAGATGCATCCTTTTTTACAGATTTATTAACATTTGCTTTATGTACCACGCAAACATTGAAAAGGTGTACAAAGGGTTAGGATTGAGGTTTAATTTTTGTGGGAAAATCAAAACGATGAATTAGCATTTTGGTATGCATACTCCACCTTTTCAATTACGCGATCGACATTCTATTTGTGTGTCGATCGGAAGATCCACATCATAAATCGTTAAGTTTGAATGACATTTCTACCGAATGCACGAACAATTTAATTAAAGAAATAATTAATTCGTGTTTAATTAAATTAAATTTTGTAATTTTTTAATTTTATCGATCGTGAACACACACAGACACACACATATATAGTATCTATACATACAGAGCAAGAGAGCGAATTAATTAGTTCAATTAAATGTATAAAACCAAAACAAAGTAGTTTTATTGTACTATCAACGGAATTATCGCGGATGAATAATTTATGGCCGCATCGTGCGGTAGGTTGGGTTTTTTTTAATTTTGTTTAATTAAATCCGAATAATTGGTATTTTCAATCGAAATGATTTAAAATTCGATTATACATATATGATGAGGTACTGGGCGCATATTGATGGAAAATCAATTAAATTTCCTCCAAAAAATGTACACGGGCATGTACATAATTCGTAATAACCGTAAATTAAATTATTTTTGTAAATTTGTTTTGATTTTTTTTCTATACCATAAAATAATAGTTTTCAATTAAAATTGGATGTGAAGTTGTAAATTGCTGTGTGTGAGAACATCTCTATCTACCTTATATGTTTGTGCGGTTTGCATGAAGAAAATTGAATTATTCTGGAATTTTTTTTTGCTGATCATGTGGAATAAATAAGCGCTTTTCAATTTTCACACGCATGATGTGTTAATAATAGTTCGTTTGATTTGGAAAATGAGTGAACATTTAATAATAAACACAATGAGAACCATTTAGGCTGATCGAGAACGATAGTACAAAAGTATAAGTCTTTTCTGTTTTATATATGAGTTGGTTTTAACGCGTCTTCTGAATTTTGGAGTTGGTACTGAGTCTAATTATCTTTCCTTTTAGTACTTACAGTTATTCGATAAGTTTTACTAGAAAGACGGCTTTAACCCCCTCTTGTACCCGGAGAGAGAAAAACTATTTATTTATTTATTCAAATCATCTACGTCCTTATTTTTCGCTGCCAAAATTGCTCGTTCGCTCAACCAAACATGGTTTTTGAAATTTGTACCAATATTTGGGAACACTTCGTGCTCAATTCTTCTTTAGAGGTTGTGAATGACAAACATTAGGTGGAAGCGAAATTAGGCCAGTCGAAACGTCAACCTGAATTTTTCCTTTACCAATGACTAATAATTGCTTGAATATATTCGTAACGAATATTCGTTGTTAACCTGAGAGTTTTCACGTATCTCCACAAATTCGATGACTTCAAGCAAACGTTTATCTCATCAGCAATTGCTGATCTTGGAATGATTCGCAGTGTTTGGCGCTTGGCCGGCCGGCAGAAACATCGTACCTCCAAAGAGGTCCTGATTATTGTGCAAATCTTTTAACGTTCGATCGAATGCCTCCAATGCTCGTTTGTGCGCTATCATACACTCATTCCAAATGATTATTTTGCAATTCTGTAGTACTTTCGCCATTGCTGATTTTTTGGAAATGTTGCACGTCGATTCATCTATTATTAGCAAATTCATTGACAGTTTGAGAGCAGAATGAGCTGCTCATCCTTCTTTTAACAATGTGGCAACGATCCCAGATGATGCTACAGCCAACGCTATTTAACTTTGTGCGCGAATCGAAGCTAAAATCAATGAAATAAGGAACCTTTTGCCAGTTCCGCCAGGTGCATCGAGTAAGAAGATTTCTCCGTAGCCAACGTTCACTGCTACCATCAATGTGTCGTATGCAGTTTTCTGCTGCCGATTCTGAAAAATTTGACTTTTATTTTTACTGATTGACTCAAAGCTTCTCGGTCGTATTGCCGTTCTCTTTCAAATTCTTTATTGTATATATCGTGCATGGAACGTTTCGGTACTGGCATCCCTAACTCGTGGATCATTTTGCCGGACATAATCAGGCACAAATCCTCTATATATAGAAATCAACGCCTCGTTGTGAATCTCCGCGTTAAATTTAAGTTCGGGATTTGCTGTTGTTGTACGCACTCGATGCAAAATGTCATTACCCATAACGTCTTTGCTATTTTTTTCACAAATGTAAAAAGTGATCGAATTTCGACAGGCTTCTCGATATGTTGCGCACAACTCACCATTAACCGTTCGTAGAAATTCAAATGAAGTCGGTCCACGAACATTAACCAATAACAAACGCAGGCAGGAAATAACATGCGTCATTGCTCGAGTGCACTGTATAAATGCATCCTAATGTCCATAAACAGGCTATCCGTGTTTCCGACGTTGGAATTTTTAGATGATGCGTTCCATGTGGAATATCTCGGCATCTCCATGTAAAGCCGTGTGCTTGCAAATGGATCACTTGCGAATGTCGCGTGTGTGAACAACCACTCGCGACATTTGCAAGTGATCCATTTGCAAGAACACTGCTTTACTGCTAAGTGAAATAAACTTGTTACTCATTCTTCAATTGCACAGCTAAATGGACCACAGTGGGATTACGTTCATGTGTGGAGAATGAAAAGATTCTCCAAACCGCCTCATTGCTGCTGACGTATCTTCTCATCTGATATTGGCCATCGTTGGCATCAGGAGCTGCAATATCAAATACAGCCAGGTCGCTTCCTTTTGTGATGTACATGCATATTTGATGGACTTGAATGAATTGCAGAACTCAACATTGTAATGCGCTTTGAATGTTTTGGAAAGACAGCGGCGATACGGAACAATCCAGCTGATGTTGACTATCACGTCCTTATTTTTGGCTTTCAATGTTCTCGTTCTCCCGTTATCCTTCTGCAGAGCAATGTCGATACAGGAGGTAACCGTCATTGCTTGTGATTTTGTCAGTCAACAAAGCACACGGATAATGTTTGGAGCATCATGTACGGTGATTTTATTGATGTTGATGCTGATTATATTCGTCGTCATTACCTCATACAACTCTGGATCTGTTTCTGGATCTGGAATTTCTGCGCAAATGATGGCGTTAGTTTCTTCCGGTTTAATTTTTTATCCACAAGGGAATACGTGCATGAGGCAGTCGACTTTTCTGCCACTCGACAGAGTACATCGAATATCGTCTTCGAAGACACAATACTTCACAATGAAGACCATGAGCGCCTTGAGTTTCTGCTTGAATATTCGTGCTGTAATATTGTGGCGATCACTGGATGATTGATCGGCATGATTTCGATTCATTTTGGGTTGCAACGTAGGTCATCGCATCTTGCGCGTACTCGGAGCATTTGCAGATTTAAACGTATGTATATCAGACGTTCCGTTTTAATTTTGACATAAATATCAACGGCGAACTGATGAAACAATCTGTGTTACTTCAATGTGCGATTATCCTCGTTTCGGCGAATCATCAAACATTAGGCATACAAATTCATTGAGCTGACCTTTTTGTTCGCTGTAAATGAATAATGAACTTTTGTTAGGAATCGAATTGAAAAACAATTAACAACATTGCTACGTTTAATGAATCTTGATAAAAAAATGATATCCATCTTCTCCTCGACAAAATACCAGCGAGTATTGTAATGCTTCATACGAACGGTGCGGGTTTCGCAGATATGGCGAATTTTATCACCATCACGCAGTCGAACCACAATGTGGCGAGACTCCAAATTCTCGCCAACAAACAAAATGGCAATTTCATTCAACGTCGGTGCATTGAAGCATCTTTCGTGTTCGGGTGCTGGACTTTTGTCTGCTCTTATCATCTCATTACTATTTCGTGATCATCCGAAGGCATCATTTTTAGTGTTGTCTTGAACAATTTGACTAATGGATTGAGTTCATATAAGAGTTGTTGAACTTGTGTAATAATGTCAGGCTTTAGCGCTTGACTGATGGCACAACGCTGATTGATTTCTTGATCAGAATTTCCAAGAAAATAAATTCTTAATTTATGAGTCTCTCTCATTATTCCCTAGTTGTTTTGGCAACGAAACGTTGTGTATCGTTTATGTGGGTTTGTGTGATGTGTTTGGGTATATGAAGTGTGTTATAATCGAAAAAGAATTTATCATAAAAATTGGGTAAAAACTGTTCGCCTCAAATGATGTCATTTAGAAGAAACTGTTGTACTTTTGTATATTCTGCTAGGAATGCTTCGATCGAGGTTCTTGACCAGAAAGCAATGATTCCAATGGCTCTGCGGTGACAGTGTCAATTGTGGTAATTTTACAGAGCATTGCAATTGTTGACACACAGTGCTCATTGTTCCGAAGGTTTATTTCGAATTATCACGTTTAGCCGTCTGTTTTGTCGACGTTCCATATTGTTTTGTGCGTAGCTCCGACTGGGCGATTCGAACTCGACTTTATCCGTTGTTCCGGAGTCATAATGGACCGCGCTTGAGAAACTCTTATTCGGTTTGACCCAAACGCTGTATACGCTATTCATTCGTCTCATTGACTCAACGATCATGTAGTTGATTTGCGTTGCGCGTACACCGAACGATATTTCGACGCTTTACTGGTGGCATTTTTTCCAAAGAAATAAACGACGAACTAATACCAATGAACTGATGAATTTTGAATGTACCAAAGATATGATCACCACCGATAACATACTGAACTATCTCTTTCAATTTAATTTTTTTCGCAAAACATCAAAGTTCAATACGGATTTTGTTGGTGTTATGAAAACATGTGACAGCAGAACTATCAAACTGAACGTCGACGGCATCTTTCCCATTTTTCATATAAAAAATCTATACAAATTTCCGACTTTTCCGGTGGGTTTGCCCAAAAATTTATTTCGTGCAAGCCTTGCCCTGCTGATTACGAACACATCAAGACAAAATCAGCCAAATCGGTTGAGTTGTTCTCAAGTGACTGAATTGAATTGTGATTGAATTTCTTTATTTTATTTTTTATTTTTTTTTTGTATAAAAAGAAAGTAGTAAATGTCCAGTGGATTTAATATACTCTGAATGTCAGTTAATGCCCCCCTTTTCATTCATGCACACACCACCCATTCACACAATTACAGTATACCACCTGCACATTGCAAGCTCCATGTCAACCTGTACACTGACATAAACGGTGGGTCGGTGCTGAATTCTGCACTCCAACAGAAATAATCGATGGTGAAAATTCGCTATGCATCCAGCCTCGGGTGGGATTCGAACCCAGTACCTCCCAGTCCAAGTGCCGAAGCTTTAACCACTGCATCACTTGTCCGGTGATTGGCTGTTAATAGAGATACAATAATAGCCAAACTGGTAACCCCGACGTGATTTTATGAGATCATAGCTCCTAAAAGTGGCAAGCGGTCAGTTTGAACGAACCAGTTCAAGTAATTCTGTCATCACGGTTGTGTTGACTCCCATTCCTGTCAACCCGTACTATAGTGGTCATTGACGATACCAGCAACTTATTTACGTAAACAATCGAAAGGCATTCGCATCATAATCGAGTATCTCTCAGTTAACGGTTCGATTAGGTGCCAAGCGACAACAGAAGCCCCCCATTCCCACAAGTGCTATCACAGCATCGGATATCAGAGTCTGATGCGAGATCAAGTAAGGAGAATATTGTTAGCAACGTCTAATAACCAAAGATCCAACCAAAGATCGACAACAGAATCATCCACCAATATCATAATTCAGAGGTAATTATGTCACTCCTTTCTCGCAAACTTACTTCACTATTTTCCCAGGATTCCGGAGTTTCGTTTGACATTATCGGATCTCAATTTTCGATCGGTAAAATCAACAAGGAAACCGCTCGGTGCAATTAAATACAAAAGCGATGTCATTATAGCTAAAGTCTAGTACAGCGTAAACCAATCACAAAAAGGTTGGTTTAGAAATGTTGTGACTCAAAACAGATGCAAATCCATAGATTGTTGCAGGGTCTTAAACTAGGTCATTTTAAGCCATCGTAGTTACTTTGCCGAATAAAAACCATTAGCGCAGTTAACGTAGATGATGGATTTATCAAAATGGTTTGGTTGAAAAGGTTACCAATTCTTGTTCAAGACATATTAGCTCCAACTATGGATCCGGTAAACAACCAAGCTTGCGAAATTTGTAGATCGACTACAAGCGACTATGTCACAATCTCATGTAATGCCGTTCCCATATTTTCCCATATTTCCAGTCTCGATCACCAAATAGATCCACCAGTAGAATTTCTGATTCAGCCAAAGGATCCATTGGTATTAGCAAAAGGATCAGATCTATTGGTACCAGATTATTTTCATCAGAGATTTGGGGACAATGAAAAGAATTGTAAAACGCATAGTTTTTGATGGGGTAAGTTTAAAGCAAAAAACTAAACCGACCTTTACAAACGGCGATTTATTAAGGAAAAATATCGTATTGTCATCTAAAAAATTTTGATCCAACATCCAAATCTAATTGTTTAATTGACAGCAGAGCAGACGTTTCAGTAATATCTGCAATAGTAATAAAGAAAGAATATCAACATTCGTCTGAAGCTTTTCTCAGCCAATGGATCAACAGTTCGGGATGATAGGACCAGATTTCCCTCATCAAACTCACAGTTTTGATGGTCAACTTCCAAATCATAACCCCTTTTAGTCCTCACTACTAGCATCAGCAATTGCATCAACATCAGCAATTCCAACATGGAGGGTAATCAACACTATAGCACTATCGATGTCTGAGTGCTGACTTTTTTTTTAAAAGGAATTCAAAGAAATTACATCCGATGCCAAAGATAATACAGCTGCTAAACTTCCCGCAACCCATCATATTGCAATTCGAGCCCTCCCAATCGCATGCAAAATTAGACGTTTATCCATGAAAATATTAGCAATAATTGTTAATTGCTTCACAATCAACAACACAACATTTGCAGAATTTAAGGGTCGTGTTCGATAAATTAAGCAATGTAGGTTTGGTAATCAATGTTAAAAAATGTCAAATCAGCATTAAGAAAACATTAAACAGCTTAGACGAGTTTTGGGGAATGTTGAATTTCTCTCGCACAGTTATTCCAAATGCCGGTGGGAACCAAGCAACCCTCTGCGATTAAACGGAGCAAGAAAAATGATTTTCGAGTTATCAATTGGACAGAAGAAACTATTGCAACATTTGATCTTGCCAAAAAATAACTAATTGAAGTTGTCATGTTAGCACACCCGTCCCACCCACAGCCGAGCTTGCAGTAATGTTAGATGCATCCGACAAAGCCATTCAAGTAGTCATACAAGAAAAAATGGTCAACCGCTGTTAATGGAAACTCAGCTACGGTAGTACGTATAGATTACATGAGGAGTTTTTGTGTCCCTGATGTCGAAATAGCGTCTGAAAAGTTGCTGACTATAAGAAGGTTGTCTGAAAAGTTTCCGACCTAACTTAAATACAAGTCGTTTTTTTCTTCAAATTTATTTTTATTCCTCTACATAGTCTCATTGTAAGTCTAAACACTTCCACCAGCAATGCTGCTATCTCTTCAACCCGTCCAAATAGTACTCTGGGTCTTTCTCTGTAAAATACTCTTATGGCTTGGGATAATTAGAAAACGTTCATATGACACATGACACATTACAAATACCCGGTCGCAATTTAGAAAAAGAGCAAGCGCTCTCTTTACCCTGCTATCGAGGGCGAAAATACGTTGACAGCAAACCGTAGCTGATATTTCATTAAAATTTGCATTATTATTTTTTTGTTGAGACAATTGCCGGCTGTTCTAAGTTGTTTGGTAGTGATCATCTGCTATTAATAGATAGATGGCAGTAGTAAAGTAACACGAGAAGATATTTTTTAGAAATGCCGTCAATTTCCATTGTTATGGTTCCATTCGATTCAAATTTCTCCCAGTAGGAAGTTAAGCTGTAATGAGAAACAAACGACCATTTGTCGCTTCTATTTCGCGCTTGCCTAATTCTTCGAAGTCTATTCAGGTGAACTGGTTAAAAGGACTTATTTGAATGGTAACAAGAATTATTAGAAAATTTTGCTTATGCCCCCGCACTTGATTTGTTCTCCCTAAATTTTTTTCTTTATGTATTTGTTGCCTCGGAACCGGGTTGTTGTTGGCCTTTATATGTTGCTTCTTCTCATTTTACTGCGGCGACTCGAACCAAATCATTCTTAACAGCGTGATTCTTAAGGACCCGTCCCAACTTCCACCATGTGACAGGTATAGCTGATCATTATTAGTACTAAATCGTTACCACCAAGTTTGGCTGGGCCTGTGTTAATTTTTTCGTTGCTGCAGTTAGTGATTGTAATCGGGGGACCAGCACTCATCGTGGCGTTTAAATGAATCGCTAATAATGAAGTGCTCTGCTAATTCGGAAGAGTCATCTGTGAATGGTGTTAAGAGCCGTTAGTTAAGGCACCAATGTTAACGTTCATTCATGAATAACTCTTTTGAGATGAAATTTAAGTGATTTTATTCCTGCCTCCCAGAAACCTCCGTAATGGGGACTGTGATCTGTAATGTTGTTATGGCTGCGTAGTAGTTATTTTTAATGCTGTGTTTCCTCCGACAAAGTAAGTTCCATTGTCGGAGTAAATGTTGGTATACAATCCTCGATTAGAGCAATTAAAGATTCCGTTCTAAGACAGCTTACTATTTCGATATGGATCGACTTAGTTACCATACATACGAATACAGCTTTATAACATTTATAGGACGTGTGTCCCCTGTTTTGATTGGCTCAATTGGATGGGGCCGGCTTTTTATTTGTACTTGTTCCGGCAAGTGTTGTTTATGGTGGAAGAATTTTAAGTATTTTTGGATAACGTTACGTACTGCCCGCTTACCATTAATATCCTAGTATTTGTTCCTCTACCGTGCAACGTGCTATGGTGTGTGTCCTCAATGGTTCGCACCATTTTTATGTTGTGTTCGTCAAAGATTATTGAATTTCAGCTGACAGGCGTAAGATTTGAATTTAGTAAGTTAAGACCGGATTTGCAGATGTGACTACGGTTTTTTTTGCATTAAGTCCTTGAGGATTGCGAAAACTATTCCACGTGATGCTATATGTCTGCATTACCCACATTTTAGTTTATTTGATAAACTGTTGGGGGTAGAATACACCACTGCAGCATATGCTTGATTAGAGGCGTCACAGAAACCATATAATTCAGTTTCAATAGCGCAGACAGTTTTAAATTGAAGGATATCCAACTTGCCTTTGGCTATTATTTTGCCGGTTGTTATTTGGCCTAGTTTCTCCTTTGTTTACTGATTGATCTTTGGCTGTAGACTGCCTTGTTATGATTCTCTTTTGTTTGCCGGTTTTTGGTTTGCTGTATCGATAAATGCCAATTATTTTTGATGTAGTAGCGCTTCTATGCTAGTTGTTGCTGGGTTGCAAGCTTCTTTAAGTACATCTAGATGATATAGCAGCTTTGATAACTTGATGCTTTGCTCAATCTGTCTGTCAATCTCATCTGTCCGAATGATACATTCTTTGTAAACTTTCTTTCGAGATGTAATAATCGTGCATCATGAATTTTTCTTGATTCTCGTTGAATGCCCTGGCTCCTTTTAACAGAAATCCTCACCAGATATCATTCATCTGGATGGCATCCTAAATTTTCTTAAAAAAAATTCTGAATTGGTGTCATTCCCAAAGAATAATTGTAACGTTATTGAATTCCATATGCTTTCACTATGGTTGTTGCTGGTTGAATCAGTAGTTTGTTCTTTGATGTGGGTACTTTAATTGTTGTGGGTTATCGTAGTGTCCTTGATATTTGATTATCAATTGCATGCAGATCGAACGGTCGTTGTATGTGTGTGTCGGTTTGTGGTAGAGTTGTAATACCAGTTCCGGAATCACAAGCTTAATTGGCTTACCACGAATGGAGTGAAACGAGCTTGTGGCTTAATAATCAGAGTGAGAACTGCACGGATGTTAATTTTTTAAAACTGCTGTTTAACTAGTTTATACGAAATAGACAAATATACAAAAATTTAGAAAATTAATCTTTACTGCATGTCGGGTTTCTGGAAATATTTCAGACTGATTATTCTGCATGTTGTATTCTCAAGATGTTTTTTTGACTCTGTTGAGCTTAGTCTACATTTAAGGGTGATATACGATTTTGTTAATTTTACTCAACCACGATTACGAAAAATGGTGACCAAAAAATTAATGGGTGGACAAATAAAACTTGGGCAATATTATAACTGTTCTGGCTGAAGCTCGCCTTAGGACTGTAGTTAAAATATTTTAACGGGTAGAAAAAACTGAACAAAATTATATAATTGTGGAGATGCTTCGCACAAAATTCACCACCTTATGGAGGTTGTGCAAAATATTGAACTATTTTGTAAAATATTCTGTTATGATCTTGAGAAAAAATATACTGAACTTCGTTCAAAGCTCAACATTGTTGATTCGAGTGATTATCAACACGATTATCCATGGTTAAAATCTTTCCAACTTTTAGAAATGGTTGCTTCATGTTGTAACTGAAACTGATTCGGGAAATCTGCTTTTTTCCTGTCGCAGATTATATTACGTACCACTGTACAAACGAACTTTATCGCATTGTTAAGTATTTTAGCGTGTCATGCGATGAATGAAGTTCGGCGCGCGTATATTTAGCGGTTTTGTTAACGCTTTTATGATGCAAATTTCAACAAACAATACGCACAGAGTGAATCAATTTTTTATATGCATTTTGCTTTGTTGACGATATTGTTGCAAATTGTATTATATACGGATTATGTAGATAGGCGCAGGGTCAATAAACTATAAGTGGTTGATTAAGCGAATAGAATGTCGCGCACATCCGGAATTTGGACAAGTGAATGTTGTTTTGTTCTTAGTTATTGATGATCTTAAACCAAATTTTAGAATAAGGTCAATATAGCGATCGATTAAAAGGCGGATATCACTCTTGATCACGTGATGATTATAATAATTAAATAACAGAATATTTATCGCATGGCCAAAAAATTTTCAAGCGATGTTTAGAAAATTTCCTTGTTGTTGATGACTAATCCGGCACGAAATCCAATTGTATGAGTCAAAAATTAAAAATTCCCATATCATCTAATCAACCTGGCATTTACAATTTTGATTAACAATATAGAGACCCATCTATCGTTACCTTGACGAAATCACCAGATCACCGCACAACCGATATATACAGAAAATAATAGCAAAACACAATCAATAAACCAAAATCCCATATATTTGAAATCAAATCAACACCGACAAGCACAACAACAACAGCGAGAACACCACCGTTTCTAAAATGTACTTTCATTTCCTTGATCTTGAAAATTGCATCATCTCTATATAAAAATATATTACACAAGAAAAAAACCTTCTGTTATAAGATCGACACGATATGTACAACACAAGACAGCTGTGTACTGCAAAATGACATCATCATCATACTTCATACTATATGCACATGGAGGAGCAAAAAACTGCGATCACCTACAAGTCCGTGCAAACATTTTGATTTTACATTAACCAAATCGTGTTAATTTGACCGCACCACATATCAAAAATGCATTATAAAGGTGCGCGCGCATCGCTTAAGATCTTGGCGCACTTAACGATATTTTAAGTGGTTTGTATATTTACCGTTAGATCAACATAATAAATAACAATCAAACACTATAATCAAAACTCGCATTAGATGATCAATTTTCACACTACACATATGCGATCTTGAATCTTGATGACTTGATTGCGCGGTGATCATCATATACGAGTATACTGTCAATCACATTTCTCCATTCTTAACTAATTATTTTGTTACACGTTTATACAAATTAAATTGTTACGTATTTTGTTCATTGTCTGTACCCATTCAAATAGGCAACAGATCCAAAGATTGTGATCAGACAAATTGTATTCAAAATATGAAAGAATAATCTGCGCGCACGCCCGCGCACTGCGCCAGTATTGTAACGTATTTTTTTATGCCTTGGCGGATTTGTTTTGTGTGTTTTGATCAAAACACTGCGATTATACGAAATGATTGATGATCTGCGCCAACTGTAGAATATAATACGCGTGTTAACGATTACTGTGTTTTGACCACTAAAACATTATATGATCAATGATGAAGAAGCCGCGGCATTCGCTACTTTCGCGTAAAAAAACCCCGTATAGACCATGTCACAGGTTAATTACCAAAATTTCTACAGTCTGTTCGGTTTCTTTTGCAAACACAGTAATTTTCAATCAGTTAATCGACCAACTGAAACATTAATTAACAGGCAGCACATTACAAAAATATAGATACACAAAATATACGATTAGCAATTAAGATAGTCAAGTATAGTTTTGAAGATTAAGATCTTCATTAGTACGGAAATAAGATTATCTCGGTGTTTAGCTTAGTCATGGCGATTATTAATGGCGAGAACTGAACGATATAATTAAGTTAAATTTATATTTTTGGGTCGGCAGAGTTTATTGCCGGCAGTTAACTAGTACATCAGAAATTTTATTAGTTTCAGCTTAAATAGAGTTTAGTAAGCATTAGAACTGGTTAGTGCCATTTAGATTAATTTGTTTGTGACATTGGAGATTCTCTATTCTCTAACAATTTTTATACTGCTAGCCTTATTTACAGAACCCTTCGTTTCTAAACCCCATCGATGGATGCCAATGTCTGCGTTATATTCAACGTTATTTCCAAAATTCTGCAAAGTATTTTACAATTTTCTTTCAGCTAGTTTCCTTTCAATTTTCATTCCTAACTTTGTTCTACACTTACAATAACAACAATTAAGGCAAATTCACGTTTCTGTACAGATCCGTGAAGTTTGTCCTAAATTCTAAAAAAAACTGTATGTGTGCGTTTTTTTTAAAAATGATTTGCTTTTTATCAATGATTCGAGTGCTTGGGGCACAAATGTCACGAGGTAAAAAAATTTCGCCCCTAACCACCTAAGTCGGATAATCCACGACTCAAAAAATAGGTTGGTGTAGAAGTTTTAATTTTCGTTGTCACCACTTTGTCTTTAGACAATAGTGGCTTTTGAAAGACTTAAAGCCAATTTGTAGATGATGGAAGTGTAATTTGTGAATTTTTATGAAACATATAATTTGCCACCAGCGCCGATATGGTGTATTTGTAAACTTAAAAGGAGATCATACATTTTGGCTTGTTCTACCTAAAAAGATGTATCTGTCTCCAGCACCATAAATGATAAATGTTGGAAAACAATATTTTTCGTTATTCCATTTTCTGTTGTATAAATGTACAGGTCTGACGGTTTGCTGACTCCTGAACACGCAACGTCAAGTTATCCGTGTGAGAAACATGGATTTTCCAGATTAAATCGATCTATGGCCAATGTTTGGCCTTGCGCCTTATTTATGGTCATTGCGCAAAGGCAGGCATATGAAATTGTAAGCGATTGAACTGAATTAGTGCGTCTGAAGGTATCATCGGAATGTGTGGCAGCAATACATCCTCTCCTCTGAATTTATCATTTAATATTGTCGCTTCTAAAAGATTTCCCATAATTCGTTTATTCACTAATCGCGTGTCAATAGTTTGGGTTAATTTAAATTGCAAAGCAAAATGATAGGGGAAACAATTTTCAAGTGCAGATTATGTTGTGATAATCCATTCATTGTGTCATTTTGCAATTGTACACGCATATTTGTGGTCAGTCGCAATGTCTGTACATTTCGCCACAAACTAGATAATTTCAAACATGCGTCAATCGAATCCGCGTACGTAGATCGTGGAAGCCGAAAATCGCTGGATAACAACAATAGGTCCCCACGGAAAAGCCTGGTATTGCCATTCAAATCTTGTAGCGTTCTATTTAATGCCTCAAGAGAATGTTTATGAGGCATTGTGCATTCTTCCCAGATACTAATTAGGCATTTTTTGAGTACCTTAGCCATACTGAACCGGTTTTTGATCCTGAACTCTGCATTTTCATTATTATGAATGTTCAAAGGCAGCTTGAGCACTGAATGTGCTATTCCTCCACCATCCAATAATGTAGCAACAAAACCTGACGATCCAATGGCTAATGCGATTTTATTTTGCGATTGTACTCTCGCAAGTATGAGCGAAATGACGAATGTTTTGTCTGTGCCACCTGGCGCGCCTAAAAAAAGAACTCTCCTTGCTGAGCTCAATCGTCAACATAATTCGATCGTAAATGATCGTTTGCTCGTCAGTCAACAATTGCTCATTAGTTGAAACAACTGTAGCCAAATCGACGGTATCGAATTTTTAAATCTGCTGTCGGCCGATTAAGTGATGGCATAACCAAATTGATCATTGGCGTATTTGAAATAAAAATGCAAACATTTTCGATCAAAATCAATGCCCGGTTGTATATTTCCGGTGTGTACTCCAACTGATTGTGATTGTTCAAAAATGTCTCAAACGTTCGATGTGATTGTATAATGGTAACTTGTACTCACGAGTTCTTGTTCATCGCCCATGAAGTAAATTTGTAAGAATTTCGGGTCCGCATCATGCATTGCCATTAAAGAGTCAATTTGATGGTAAACATGGCCTTGAATTTTGAATGTCAATTCAAAATTTGGACCGTCGCTGCTCTGAAAAATGTCTCGCCATCAATAAGCTCTTTCAATGGTTCGAGTGGTGAATTCAACGCCGGTAGTCGAATTTGCTTGACGCGCAACCGTTGCCGGTTTGGCATTTTTTATCCATTTCACAGATAACAATTTTCGGATGCATCAAATATTCAATTTACGGATCATATTCAAACGCAAGACGAACGAATGTAGAACGCTTTAATGCACGATGTGCTTGCATGCACTGTCTGGTTCTGGGTTCTTTGTGCACGTCAGTGGCACGTTGACACGCCTGCATTTCTCTTTACGCATGTACTCGAAGGCGATTATTGCGTTGATTTTCGGTTGCTCGTACGTTTTCGTGCATCTGCATTGTGCGCCGAGTGTTGGTCTGATGCTCTGATGTTTCATATAGGGCGACTATTCTATACGAACTTCGATCAACATTTGTTCGTGTTCTTCGTGGCATGTTTTTGTAGATCAACGTCAAATTAATCCACTCTCTTTAGAAAAGGAAATGTCAAGAAAATGCCAGGCTCCGTCGAAATGGTGCATGTATTGATGAGTTAAAGCTCAATCAGTCAGTCCGTTAGAGCTTAAATTGGCCTCTATTTGGACTATTTACGTTACGATTTCTTACCAACTAACTTTTATAATACCAATCAAAGGGCACAGTGGTTAAAGATTTGGCGTTTGGATCGGGAGGTACCGGGTTCGAATTCCGATAGGGGCAGGATGCAAAAGGGATTTTTCATCATCTTATTACGATCACTGCAGAAAATGAACACAAATATGACCCCTGTCCAAGTGCAAAATTCATGGGCCGACCCATCTTTCATGCCAGTGTTATGGTATGGAGCTGTCCACATGAAACAGCTCCATACCATAACACTGGTATAGTTCTACGTAAATCGGACTTATAGCCGTACGTCCTTGATTTGGCAGGCAACTGCATAGAGTAGGGCGTGAAAAAGAGTGGAGTGCCTAGGTCCCAGAACAGATTGCAAAGAATAATAAACTAAAAAACAACATCTGACTGGTTCAGCCTTAAGTCAAATGCCACAGATTATTCTAACGGTCAGGTATGAATGAAACTCTTATGAATATTATACAATAAATTATTGAATTAAAAATATTGAGATGTGCTTGGGGCTGACAATGTTGGATTACATGTTTCTTTCTGTGAAAAATTCAAAAAAAAAAAAATATTAAAACAAAATTTGGTCGGTAGATTACAAAAAAGTTTCTGAATCTCGACAACAGCGCCACCTACGGATGATCCCATAACTAGACGAAAAACTGATTAAAATCGGTCAAGCCGTTTAGGAGGAGAAGAATTACGAACACACGCAAACTGGAATTTTATATATGTATAAAGAAGATAAAATAATAATTGGCTACCAGTGCCAAAACGGTGGATTTGTAAACTAAAATGTATATATTTTTAACTAATATAAAATATAAAATATATTTAAAACTAAAAATAATTTTTAAGCACCACGTTTACAAAGCTTATTATTTTTTTTATCCTTGCTATCTGTTTTGGGGCCAAGGCTCTCCCAACTCTTTCGCGGTTTGCTTATTTACGTCCTTATTTTTTCGCCAGTGTAGGCCAATTCGAGGACGTCCGGTTATAGGTCCGATTTTATCACCATCTGCCCATTGCATAGCTCCATGCCAGCCTATAATGGCATGGAAGATGGGTCGGCCGCTGAGTTTTGCACTCCGACAGGGGGTCATAGATGTGTTCCATTTCATCTCAAATCGTAAATTGTTGATGAAAATTCCCTTTGCATCCTGCCCCTATTGGGATTCGAAGGCCGATCCAAACGAAGCAGCTTTAACCACTGTGCCATTTGGTCGGTAAACTTTTATATTGAGTGTCCCCTTCTAAGTAACTGATTAAAAATGGCGTTAAATATTGCTTATAGCGTGCTATAACTGATAAAATATTGAATTGCCATCAAGGAGTAAGCTGTTCTGTAAGTTTAAGCGCTATAGCAAGTCACGAATTTGGTGACAATTCGATTGCAAAATCTGCGGGCAGACAAACAAACACGAAAGCGAGCTAAGTAAAACTTCGTAAAAAGACTGTCAAGCAGTACCGTAGCGTTAGATGGTTTTTTTATAAGGGATTTTATGGCTGATGTCTCCCTAAGAATTCCCCTTGATGTACAGGTTCCAAAACGTTGAGAGAGATGTATGCGAAAAAATTCAAATCGTACTAACCATTCTCGATTTATCATCGGTACACACGGACATTTTTTTTAATTTTTTGGGAGGGTTGAGAACGTAAGCAATTTATCACTTTTCATTTATAGATATCAATAAGGTAGTTTTAAAATATATTACCTTTAAAGTTTTCAGATTAGAAAATGTTAAAAAGAACCTAATTGGTCGGCTGCAATGGCACGTGAGATGGAGTTATGCTGATCTAGGGAATTCCCACTCTGTAAATTTGAGAAAACTTTTCAAGAACGACTGCAAAACAAATTAGGTGAAATGAGTGTACTCCTATAAAAAAATCTGCAGATTTAAAATCAGCAAAGGTTTTTGTTTCCTCTGGCCCAATTTTTGGCAAAATATATTCATATTTTCTTCTGATCATAAATTTATGCATTACAATCTAATTTGAAATTAGAAGTTATACGACAGACACTCGTGAATTCAAATCATGATATTTCTTTTAACCGCCCTACAATTTTCCGGGCACCATTTTTCGGGTTGCTGAAAATTGAGTTATACAAGTATATAACGGGTTTTCCAATAGGGACATAACAATTTTTCATGATCTGTCAACGTCAAAACGTCAGTCAAGGTTATCATTTCTATCATGGTGAAATTCACGAAGAGCGCTTACTCCAATTTTCGGTCATATTCATCGTTCCACCAGGCAGGCTCTGCGTGCTGTTGTGGATAAATTCCAGTCAAAATATTCACTATTGAATGTTCCTGGGTCAGTGAGACAACACACCGGTCGAAGTACCGAACATATCGCAGCCGTACGTGATTCAGTTCAAAATAGCCAAATCAGTCGATTCCACGCCGTTTACAGGAATTGGGAAGCTTTTAATCCACATTTAGGCGAATTTTGTGTAAAAATTTTGGCTTACGTCCGGACAAGATCAAATTCAGTCAAGAACTGAAGCCTCAAGAAAGTTTGAAGAAAAACCTGAATTTCATCGAAAAATCAACTTACTAAGCCGGATTCCCTCCAGCTAGCGATTCGTAATGCCAGTTGACCGCAACTCCAGATGACAGGCCTACTATATAAACGTTATGTATACAAATAACTTTCTCTCGGTTTTAACTGTTTTTGCACACTAGCGACGTCACCTCTTATTTCTCGCACCGTCTGGTCAAGCAGATCTTATGTCGCAAAAAAAATGATTAACATTTACTTGTAGCAAAATCATAATGTAATTGCTCTTTCTAATACTTTATGGTACATCGGACATCTGACACCACCCGTGAAATGGTTGGTGGATCCAGCATTGTCATCTTCCCCAAGACATGTTATGCACGAGGTTCTTTTTTGCATGTGCTCGCACAATGTGCGAACTACCATTGCACCTATAACATAGTTTTGAATGGTATTTTGATATTTCCTAGCAACGTGTCCATAATCCAAACATTTAAAGTATTTAGTGGTGAATATCTACTTTCATACTGAGCAGGACCAGCCATCCAATACGAATTTTCTCTTCGGATATAACTTATTCCATCAAAGGTACTTATGGGTTCCACGGTATCCGGCTGTCATTTTCTTCACTTTCAACATACCCTTTGAGTCCTCGAAGCGTTTTTCTAGATAAAAACTTCATAATAGTCCCAACTGGTATACCAGAGTAATTTTTTGGTTGGCGACATTTCTCATTTTATTAGAAAATGTCCCTCTCTTTATCGTTTTGTGGATGTTTTTTAAATTTTCCCCAGAACAAATAAGATCATGGTTCAGCTTAACGTTGCGCAATATGTCCGCGTATGTGAAGTTTGCCCGAAAGCCATCCCGAAAACGCCTTTAAAATTTACGCGCATTTCTCCGGTAAATCCATTAAAAGGCTTTTCAGCCCGAAAAATTAAACAAATATGAAGAAAATCAAATTCCATCCCGAGAACATAAAAACAATCTCACGTACACACAGCAAATTTTAAGTATAAAATTATCTTACAGTGGGGATAAGGGACCTCCCCAGCTGATTTAATATTCGCTTCTGTTACATTAGGTAGATCGGAGCATAATTCCGATACCTAATCTAACAGCAGCGAATATTAAATCAGCTGGGGAGGTTCCTTATCCCCACTGTAAGGTAATGAGCATTTGCGTGCTTAATGCTGATGGTCATTGCATTAATTAGGCATATACCGTTACATCTGCCAAACTCTGTGAACGGAGAAATTTATGGTGACGTATGCACATAATTCCGATACCTAGCCCAACAGAAGCGAATATTAAATCAGCTGGGGTGGTCCCTTATCCCCACTGCAAGGTAATTTTATACTTAAAATTTGTTGTGTGTGCGTGAGTTTGTTTTATTTTCTCGGGATGTAATTTGATTTTCTCCCTATTTTTTAAATATTTCGGGCAGAAAAGCCTTTTAATGGATTTAGCAGAGAAACACACCTACATTTTAAAGACGTTTTTGGGGATGGTTTTCGGGCCAGCTTCACATACGTAATATGTCCGCATATATAAGTTATCCTTTGTCGCTCTAATCAGAGCTGAACGAGCGTATCTCTTAGGTCTATGAGCAGTGCGTTTCTTGGATTCTACTGTCTTCCATTCTTCAGTTCCATTTTTACTGGTTTTCGTTCTTCTTGTTTATAAGTGGCTCTGACGTTCGAGGGGCATGCGTGTCATTTTGCAAAGTACTTTATGGAACTAGCTTAGTTTTCCTTTTCTTTATTTGCCTATTTTCATCACTCTTAGATGGTGCGGACAATTTTGTTTTGTTGGATTTCTCTAGTGGTGCATATTCGTCATTATCTTTCTCCGGTTCCAGTTTTTTATTCACAATTCGTAAACGAACTACAATTTCCCTGCACACCTACCCAAATACGTTCATCTTACTAATAGCTGAATCACAGAATATTTGTCGGCTTGACAAATTCGACCGATTGTCCTTCCAAGCCTGGTTTAAGTTATTATTTTGCTTTCCGCCTTGTTACCTTCGAGAGAAGGCGATGAAAAACATTTCTCCAAAGTACTAGTCACCGCTCCCTTCTTCGGACATCTCCATCACCAGCCGGTACTGAGTTTCCTATTCCCTGCACTGTAACTAAACTCTTCTTGATTGAACTAATCGTGGATTGTTTCTCGGGGTGCCGCCCCGAGCATTTTATACTTGTTGCCAAGTAGGTATACAACTGCTCCTTCTGGAAAACAGTCACTGTAAGGCAGGCCCTCCTGGAATTAAACCACACTTTTCTAAAGGGCGTTATTTACAGTTTCCCCGAGGGATCTGAACTTCCAGTTTTCGACTCGAACCGGGTCGTAGCCAGGAGGAGTAGAGGAGAACCCATTCGTCGTTTGTATGTGTGTGTGTGCCATCAATTTGTCACGGTTTAGACAATACCACACAGCACTTGTGTTCTAAACATTTTTAAAGCAAATTGTAGTAAGTGTGCAAGAACAACCCCTGCTTTTTTGGTCAAATTCTACTTTATTATTTATCAAAATATTCGCCATCACTATCTATGGTCTTTTGCCATTTATCAAGTGGATGATGAATACCTTCGTGATAGAAACTTGGTGGTTTCGAAGCAAAATAGTGATCGAGCCATTTTTACACATCTGCGACTTTTGCGAATCGCTGGTCTTTCAATTATGATGTCATTGATCTGAACAAGTGGTAATAAGAGGAAGCCAAGTCTGTTGAATAAGCAGCATACTGTAAAATTTCCCAGCCTTAGGAGAAAATGAGTTCCTGGGTTGATTTTGCTGGGTGTGGACGATCTTTGTCTTGCTGTAATATCACCTTCCGCCTTACGTGGCCCGTAAATGGTCATTTTCCTCCAGAGCATCACTTAATTTGATCAATTGGGCTTGGTAACGTTCAGCTGTAACAGTTTGACCAGGTTCCAGAAGCTCGTAATAAATGACTCGTTTCCAATTCCACCAAACTCACAATAACACTTTCTTATGAATATTCAATTTTGTAATTGATTTTGATGACTGGAATGGATCAATCCATTATTTTCTGCGTTTGGGATTATCGTACAAAATCCACTTTCCGTCAGCCATAATGATTTTGTGCAAAAAATTCCGTCTTTTGTTCATTCATGCAGATGTCAACTCTTTGGTTTTGTCTTCGGTCAGTTCATGAGGAACCCATTCACCTTCCTTCGGTATTTTTCTGAGTGTATATAATCGAAGTGATATTGCTTGATGGGTAACTCCTGAATCTTCTGTAATTTCTTATAGGTAGTTTCAAATTGTTTTACTGTACCTGGACGTGTATCGTCCTGAAGATTAAAATTGCCATTATAGGAAATCTTGCAAACCATTTTTTTTACTGTTGAATGACTCACAGATTGTTCATTCGAAGTCGAATTAATCAATTCCATAGCTTGAGCAGCATTTTTTTTTCATTTGAAAACAGAATCGAATGCAATGACGTAAATGTTGCTTAAAATGTATGCACACGGAACGACAGCTTGTAAATGACTGAAACTTACGTCATAAACACCGCAATGACTTAGCTACATATATCCAAAATGACGGACAATTTGGATGCGTTCAAGTATATTTTACTACAATCAACTTCAGAGCCGAATTTCTACTTGCACACCTAATATTTTGTTTCTGCACTCATCATGAGCAGTGACATATTAATTGTTGTGGGCCAGCAAACGCTACGAATAAAACAATGCACATTTTCGTTTCCCGACTCAGGAAGAACTCGGGAACAGTCGCAATATTTTCAGGATGCTTGATATCTGATGATCCCTTAAGGATTTTGAAAGATTGCACCTTTGATCAGCTCTAAAGGTATTAGCAGCCACTTAATAGTTACAGGTAAAATTAATCATAGGCCTTCAACAAAAACTGATGTCGTCAATTTTGGTGTACATTCAAATAGCGAGAAAATCCTATTATTAATATTAGAACTGTAAAATACTGAGTGAGCAAGGCTATTAAATTTACAATACGAATACTTCCTTAGAAGAAGCCCTGAAGCTCGGGAAGGCTTTCAATTCTAAATCACCTTTTTTGAGAGTTGGCGTAAGGAGATACGTTTAGTCATATCGCGCAGCCATGGCACTAGAATATTATTCTTATTTACCTGTGAAAGATTCTTAATTTAAATTAAATTCCTCCACATAAAATAAAATATTGTATCTCCCTTTCTTCTACTCGTATATGATCATTAAATTCCTTTACCTCTCAGAATATGCACAAATAAAAAAAGTCGAACAACCTAAATGTTAACAGAAAAATCTTGAGATACACAAACATAAACAAGAACCAGTTATCGTGTACTTTGCTGTTTCTTTAGTTTACGTCTTCCTTTCCTCTTCGCGCGCAGAAAATGTATATACAGCACCAGCATTGTACAACGATTCCAGTTTGTCTTTTAAACCAAAATGTACAAGACAAAATTCTTTTCTTATTTTTTGTTGCCAGCACAATTCCATCTTGAGTACTTTGTAGATACTCGTATGCGCAACAACCATAAACCATTTTTGTTCGAGTGATCTAAAGAAAGGAAAAATTATTGTTATACAATTCAAATATGGGTGGATAGAGATCGGTGCGGTGAACAGGGGTATATTCCATACCCGGAATGATTTATGGTCATTGTTTTGTATCGTGCTGGGTGTATTGTGTGGTATGCGCGGTTAAAAGAAAAACTGAAAATTTTCTTTATCAAATCAGACAACGCAATGTATAGTTGTGGACGATTCGCGTCTTGTAAATGTGCGCGGTGTTTATGGGTAAGCAAAAAATTGGTTTAGTGGAGTAGAGTGAAAAAATTATAAGTGCGTGACGTCATCGTAAATAAGGAATCCCCGCCGTACGCGCAATACAAAACCGTTAATTTTTTTTTCTTTAAAACAGTATAATTCTACTCGTAATAATTACTAATCCAAGATGATGATGACACAACATTTTTTTGTGTTGTTCAACAGTTTTTGGGCAATTTTTCATAAATTTTTTTATTTAGGAATTTAATTTATGCGATTGGGATTAACTGTACATATGAATCCATCGCATCGAATAAATTAATCTCTCTATTACTATAAGAGATGCGAAAGCCATTTATCATTATTAGAACTTCATTGTTACTGCGCGCACCGAGATAAGAGATCATGTGAATAGAACTATGTATCTCAACTACAAGACGTGTTAATTTTGGTTTGTTTAGATAGAGACATTAGAGTGGATATTCTTGTACATATATTTAGACATGTACGCGTACGTCAATTTGGTCAAGATAATTATCTTATTCATACGGTGATTAGCTTCATACATAATGACTACTGGTTTTTAGTGTTTGGCTTCATTGCTTTCTAATTCACTATGCTGGGTAAACAGTTCTTTGTAGAAAATCGTTGAATTTATGGTTGCAATATACGGGATTAACATTTTGTTGGAAATCATTAAAGATTTGGTATATGCATTCCGATTTTAAAGAATTTGCCTTTAATAAGAAGCGTCTTAATGAATTCGTGTGAGGTTTTGAAATTATTTCATTCAGGTTTTAAAACTATGTAACTATTTTATGCAGGAAGCTGGGCAACTTATTTATACAATTTTAAAGCAAACTGCATTCTGGAAAATTTCGTTCAACAAACAATCGCATGAACTAATTGGATTATAAAAATTATTGACACTTTTTAAAACAAGAAACAAATCGCTAATTCTAAATAATATAACACTATACGGCCGCAAATAGTTGCCAAAACACTTCTGAAGATGCAAAATGAGAATTAAATAGTAATATAGAGTATATAGAGCCATGAAACCCAAAGGGGACGATGATCAAACCTGTACTTACCAAAGACATCAAAGTACAGGTTTACAATATATCGAAGTTGGTAAAACTGGTATGCAAATAAATTCTGGCTCTGACCGGCTATAGCCAAACGTTGCAAAATTATTCAGACAAAGTGGATGCACAAGAGCGGAAACAAGACAATCAGTCAAGAGTATCAATTATCAAAAAACTCGTAAATCTAGAAAAAAGTGTCAAGATAGCTCCTGCGGTTATTGCAACGTCAGCAGCTGGAATTACAAATGCTCTTGGACACCCAGAAAATTAATGTCTGAGAATACACCCAGATAACAATATTTACCATTAGACGAATCGAAAAATATGCAACAAAAGAAATACAATCCACCAGCATCAGCATTACAATCAAAAATCATTCCCTAACTGTTTTTGCAGTTTATTGCCTACCACGATTGGCCACGGTTAAAAATATACTGAATAATTTGACCCAGCGGATAGTGCATATTATCATCCACACTTAATAAACAAGCAAAGAAGAGAGGGCGCTGGAATGAAGATGCATTTAAAATCAGGACCACACAGCTGTCGGCAAGGTCGTCACAATGAAAGCCACGAACTTCAATCAAACATCCAGCAGCAGTGACAAGCTAAACGGAAAATATAAATGACCACCATGATCACGAAATTATTGGTTCGACGATTTGTGCCGTCAACTCGTCGAACATAAACAAAAGCTGTTCGAAAAATGGTTGGTTCGTAACAGTAGGAGCTCCCACATATAGAATATATATGCCCCACACAAGCTACATTAAAATTCTTCCGAATAGAATTAAAAGAGGCGCCAGTTTATAAGATAATTCATCGAAAACATCAGCTTGCAAGAAGAAAACCGAACCGCGAGAGACTATTTTGCAAACGCCAGAAATGGCAGAAGGTCTAGAGACCTTCATCCAAGACTTACAGCCATCATAAACGTGGTAAGCGATGTTCAAAACAACATGGGTAATATAAAAGGAAACTACCTTTGTCTACGCATTTAATAGATTTAAACATTTAAGGTTGACTGTTCTAGGGCCCATCCCTCTTATAACACCACTTAAAATTCGGTTCGCGCACCCACAATACTAAACAATCGTCAATATGTCAAAAAAGGAAAAATGGCCACCGAGCGATATACAATTAACGTAGATCGCTCGGTGGCCATACTCTTCGTTGAATTTTAATCACAACATTTCGCTATTTACTGATTGTTTTGTATTTTTTCTAGTTTTTAACGTAATTGATTACTATCGACGCACCCGCGTCTTTTTATTTTGCGGAATTGTGTTAATTTTTTTTTAGTAATTTCGTTTAATTTCTGTCATCTGCATAACCTCTTTCATATATTTTTCTGATTTATACGTATGCTTTCTTGCTTTTAGTATATGTTTTTGGCACATCACGCATGATTAGCGACATCTTTCAAAGTGAATTCAGCGTCGAAGTTTTGGTGAGTGGACCTTAGAACATCTTGCGGAAAATCTGTTTGCGATGTATGGGCCGGTGGAATAATCGGTTCATATGTTTTCAAAGATGGCGATGGTCGCAACGTTACGGTCAGTGGCGCTTGCTATCATTCGATGACTTTGGACTTTTTTTGCCCAAAATACATGCACTGAATCTGATCGATATGTGCAGTTTCAGCAAGACAATGCCACATGCCATTGGACTTATTGAGAAATGTGTTCGGTGAACAATTTATCTCACGTTTCGGTCCGATGAATAGGCCGCCTAAATCGTGCGATTTGACGCCTCTTGACCAGTGTTGGGAATTTTACAAGTAAAAAACGTTATCTACATTTTTATGTAAATATCGTAAATTACGTAAAAATTTGTGTAATTTACATAAAATATGTAAAAAACGTGAAAACTCTGCAAAATAAATGAAAATATTGTATAAATGTAACAAATGTTTGTTTAGAAGGGTTATACGCATCATAAATATCAATCAAACGGTTCATTTAGACGGTCAATCATAACTATTTTGGACTTTTAGTTATCTACATTCACAAGAAGAATTTCATTTATGTATCTACACTGCCATCTGTGTTTGTCTTAAACAAGGTCTGAAAAACGGCTACTGACATCTCTAGGTTTAGTTTAGCTACATATGAGAAAGACAATAATTTTTATAGTGCAATACGTGCCATCTATTATCAAATTGTAGCATTTTACACGGTTTCTTCGTAAATGTAAAACATTCGAGTAAATGTCATCAACATATCCGGATCGACACTTATGGAAAATGTATAGGGTCCATTGTCAAGTTCAGAGCACTTTACAGAATGTCTTAATTGCATTTAGAACGGAAGTTGTGATGATTTCTCGAACAACACAAGAAAGCTTATAACCTCAAATTTTCGACATATTAATTTTTCTTTGTTTTACTTTCAACGTTACACAGTCAATTTTGAATATAATTAAACAGATATTAAATTGTCATGAAAAAACCATTATTTACTTTACATAATGTAAAAAATAACTTATGTAACTTCCATGTAAATTACATCGTGTAACACTCAAACACTTAAAAAAATCACCCATTACATTTGGGCTCCAAAATTAAGCCGATAGATCATTCCATGAAAAATTCGGTTTTTCCTCCGCCATATTTTAAAACTCTTAAATACATTTTTAAAACGCAGAATACCAACAAATAAAACTAATTCAAGAAATGTCGAATGTCAGTCTCTAGATAAAAATTCAGTGGAAAATGTAACAGAGAACTCGTTAAACAGAGACATCTATATTCTAATACGAAAAATACCAATTTCACTAGTTAAACTGCGCGTACCGGAAATTAAAATTTAACGGTGAAGTTTATCAAAATTTCATTTCACTTCAGCTGCGTTCGCATAAATATTTTTATTCACTTAGCATTTTCGTAATCTGAAATGAAGTCTCTATAAATGAGCCCATCATCTACATACAACAATAATTTTTAAAACATCTCGCTTTCAATTTTTAACCGGTGTAGCAAACTTAACAAAATTTGTAAACTTAACAACAATTACGCGAGTGTGCATTCAATATTTGAACAGTGTAGTTCAACAAAACGGTTGTGTTGGAACCGTTGTTTTGATATTGAGCCGTTCTTAGAGATTTCCACGCGGTTTCATTACATACGTTAAGTGTGTGAGTCACGACCGAAATTCTATTTTGGAAATCCCACTTTTTATTAATGAAATCACTTAAATTAGTTGAAATGAACATTCTGATAAAGAATCTCACGTAAGAAACCGCCATTTCAACCCAACATACAGAGTTTCTCTCTGTCACGTTATTTTAAAAAGATCGTCACGTAAATCAAAATGTAGAGAATCCACATTAATATTCGACAATTAATGAGATTAATGAGAATATATTATAAACGTCTATGTCACTGACTAACTCACTCGAGAACGCACAGGGTGACCAAAAAAAATTCGTCCGTGTGATTTTTTTTTTAAATTTCGTCAACGAAATACACAAAATGCAACAACAATGCATTTCTGAGTGCAACAAACGCAGTACGGTTCTAATCCCTCGAATTGATTTGGCACCTTCTGAGACCAATCTACCATTTGTTTTGCGACGACGACAGTTTACAATCATTCCGGCATACGCAATGACGATAAACAAGGCGCAAGGCCAGTCTTTTAATAACGAAGGAATTCGTCTTCAAACGGCAGTGTTTTCCCATGGGCAATTGTATGTCGCTCTTTCCCGTTCAAGAGATTCTCACCAAGAAAAAATAAGAATCGAAGATAAAACACAGCAGGGAAAGCTTAAAAGTAAATTTTCTCGAAATGTTGTTTTTAAAGAAATCCTGTAGTTTAATTTTTAATAAATATTGTTCGTACAAATAATTACAGTTTTTTTTGATTTTGTAATCTTACATGCGATCTATTTAAAAAATATTTAACTACACTTTGCTGGGAATAAACGGGCGCGAGGCGCTTCAGAACAACCTAGTTTTTAATATTTTATCCTCTCAATTGAAAGTGATAATTCGCGTAAAAATGACGGAGTGCATAATAGAGATGCTTCTCTTAAGAAAGAATATATTTAGGACGGGCTGAGAATAAATATCAACATTTACAAGTAAATTTAACGTGGTATATAGTTAAACTCGGGTTTGTCTCTTTCATGACAGAAAGAATAAAATATAATTGCATGAACATTTCTGTTAGAAATGGAAGGTGTAAATGTAGATAGATGGTGATAATAGAACTACAATTGTTGAGGATGTGGTGGAAATTTTAGAAGGAAATTTATGTTTAGTAACATCAGTTCATTTCGATTCTGATGAAATTAGTGAAGCCCAGATAATTTTTAAGTCATGGGGTTTAAAAGATAAAACTTGTGCTGTGTTAAAAGATATGGTTATACTTCTATAGCGTGCATAGAATCTATGTCGAATGAGGAATTTAAATATTTATTGAGTTGGACAATAGTTTTTTCGAGCAACGGTCCATAATCAAACAAAAATTAGGGAAATTAAAAAAGGAACGTGTAAGTAAAATATTCGATTAAAAAATAGGACAAAAATGTTAATATTCAGCATAAATATTGTCGTTTTTATATTGTACAACATTTCAGTAAATTCATTAAATAACCTATCAAGTGAACCAGTACAAAACATTTTGAATTGGCTTGAAACCTTTAGTAGCGCTGTGAGTAGTGATCGGCAATTTCCGCAGATCCCGGAACATAGTTTAAATATTATTGCCTACGCCATTGGACGAAACAACCAGCAACGACGTAAAACTAATTTTATAATGCGGTATTAACGGTCAAAATATCATATCCCTATGTAGAAAAAAAAGCTGGATCATAAGCATCAAAAGCTCTTGACTAATTGCATAGTACATTATTATAACGGGTGATTTTTTAAGAGCTTGAGAACTTTTTTTAAAAAAAAAACGCATAAAATTTGCAAAATCTCATCGGTTCTTTATTTGAAACGTTAGATTGGTCCATGACATTTACTTTTTGAAGATAATTTCATTTAAATGTTGACCGCGGCTGCGTCTTAGGTGGTCCATTCGGAAAGTCCAATTTTGGGCAACTTTTTCGAGCATTTCGGCCGGAATAGCCCGAATTTCTTCGGAAATGTTGTCTTCCAAAACTGGAATAGTTGCTGGCTTATTTCTGTAGACTTTAGACTTGACGTAGCCCCACAAAAAATAGTCTAAAGGCGTCAAATCGCATGATCTTGGTGCCCAACTTACCGGGCCATTTCTTGAGATGAATTGTTCTCCGAAGTTTTCCCTCAAAATGGCCATAGAATCGCGAGCTGTGTGGCATGTAGCGCCATCTTGTTGAAACCACATGTCAACTAAGTTCAGTTCTTCCATTTTTGGCAACAAAAAGTTTGTTAGCATCGAACGATAGCGATCGCCATTCACCGTAACGTTGCGTCCAACAGCATCTTTGAAAAAATACGGTCCAATGATTCCACCAGCGTACAAACCACACCAAACAGTGCATTTTTCGGGATGCATGGGCAGTTCTTGAACGGCTTCTGGTTGCTCTTCACTCCAAATGCGGCAATTTTGCTTATTTACGTAGCCATTCAACCAGAAATGAGCCTCATCGCTGAACAAAATTTGTCGATAAAAAAGCGGATTTTCTGCCAACTTTTCTAGGGCCCATTCACTGAAAATTCGACGTTGTGGCAGATCGTTCGGCTTCAGTTCTTGCAGGAGCTGTATTTTATACGGTTTTACACCAAGATCTTTGCGTAAAATCTTCCATGTCGTCGAATAACACAAACCCAATTGCTGCGAACGGCGACGAATCGACATTTCACGGTCTTCAGCAACACTCTCAGAAACAGACGCAATATTCTCTTCTGTACGCACTGTACGCATTCGTGTGGTTGGTTTAATGTCCAATAAAGTAAACTGAGTGCGAAACTTGGTCACAATCGCATTAATTGTTTGCTCACTTGGTCGATTATGTAGACCATAAATCGGACGTAAATCGCGAAACACTTTTCGAACCGAACACTGATTTTTGTAATATAATTCAATTATTTGCAAGCGTTGCTCGTTAGTAAGTCTATTCATTATGAAATGTCAAAGCATACTGAGCATCTTTCTCTTTGACACCTTGTCTGAAATCCCGCGTGATCTGTCAAATACTAATGCATGAAAATCCTAACCACAAAAAAATCACCCTATACAACAATTAATAAAAAAATGTGTTATTCTGATATGGAGAAATGGGCTGTTGCGATCGAAAAATATCTTCCCCCATATTGAGCATTTTCGGTGAAAATTATTTTAATGTTCAATTTTCGAAGGCAACTTACTTCTTGCCACGGCAACCTGGAAATACTGGACAATTATCGTTGAATTGGAGATAAATTAAAAAATGCTGCAACAAATTCAAGAAATATTAGAAGACCAAGAAGTTATAGAGCTATGGCTCTATATTAATATTTCACCATGGAGCGTAGTCTGTGAAATCTAGAAAAAACAACCTCATTAAGATTATCTTATCTGCCTTTCAAAATACTGAAAATTCGATTAATTTCGAAGAACTGCAATTAAATGGGGTTTTCCTTCGGGTGAGTCTGGCTGATGGAGAGTAGACACAATCATAAAACTTGATCAGTATGTTCAGTACAAGCAGTTTAAGTGATTTAATAAAAGGTGGGATTTCCAAAAATCATTCATAAAATGTATTTCAAAAATTTAACTTGTAAATATAGGATTGAATCTCTATTCCCAATTTTGGCTGATGTGGTGCATGCCACAAGTGAATCCTGGTTATGTACATCTATAGTCTAAACATTTTGATTAGAAAGTAGCCGTTAAGTTGCCTATCTAATGGACTTTCAAAAAATTATGGTAAGATTTAGGGCTAGTGAGATGCATTAGAATTAACAAGCTTTCACTGTTTTGTGTTGCAACCGATATGTAGTTTGCTCAGATGCGCTAGTTTGATCGCATATTTTCTTCATTTAGCTTTTTCGTAATCTGAAATGAAGTATCTAAACATTCGGTGGATGAGTTCGTTATCTACGCACAATAACAAATTTTAAAACATCTCGTTAGAATTATTAACCAAAATTTGTTATTTTAAAAATTACGCAAACATTTAACGCCTATTGAGATGCACTCTGAATTGGCAAGCCTTCAATGAGAACCTTTAACTCATTTAATTTTTTGTCTTGAAACCATTGTGCAATTTGGTATATGGGGCCGATCCTAGAGATTTCCACGAGTTTCATTATGCACATTAAAAAGCCTAACTGATAGGCTTTCACAATATGATGGTAGCATTGAGGGCTATTTAATGTATATAATGAAACCGCGTGGAAATCTCTAGGATCGGTGTCGTATATCAAACTACACAACGCTTCCAACACAAAAAACTGAATGAGTTGTTAGCTCAAAACGTTATCATGGTATTTTGGAAAAGCACTAGTGAGGCTATTTAATGTACATAATGGAACCGCGCGGAAATCTCTAAGATCGGGCTTTCAAAACATATTGAGCAACACAAAACATTGAATTTTACTTTTAACTATTTTAATGGATTTTAAATCATTTCTGTTCAACTTTTTGTTGAATTAGCCTATTAAAATGTTGAATTCACACTCGCGTAAATTTTAAAATTTTGTTACTATAGGTGCGCAACTAAATTTCCGGGTTTCTTGAAAAATGGTTTATTCATTTTGCACATTTTTGTCAGCTCTTTCTCCGAGGCGACCAAGTCTGGCGAATGGTGTCCTGGACGATGGTGTGTGTGATGGAGCTTTTTCGTGCTGCAAGATCACTCGTGTCTCGCGTATCCCATTCTGGTCGTTTTTCGAAAAATGCATGGTTCAGATTGATGAGTTGTAGGTAGCGTTGTCCATTGACATTTTCGCCTTATTTCAGCAGCTCTTGGTACACGATTTCTTTCTGATCCACCAAATGCAGAGCATTGTCTTCTTTCGGATGCGATTTGGCCTTGCCGTCGATGTTGATGCTTCGCCAGATGAAAGCCACATCCTTTTGCATTTGGGATTCTTAAAAAAGATCCACTTCTCATCTCCCGTAACAGTTCGATGCAAGAAGCTCTTCCTTTCATGCCAAGAAAGCAAAATTTGCCAAGTGGTTCTTCGATTTTCCATCTGTCTCTCAGGCAACTTAGGCGGCACCCATTTTCCTTCCTTTTGAATTTTTCCCATATCATGTAAACGTCTGGAAATAGTTTGGAGAGTCGTTTTTAATACCTCCGCAAGTTCATCTTGAGTTTGCATATCATGTTGCAGCTCAGTGTCTGCAAATGTTTTTGGTTTTCCGGAGCGCTTGGGGACATAAATGTCGAAGTCGCCACTTCTACAGCGTTTATTTAAGCTAATCTTCACAAGAAGTTTTCGATTGTGCATGTTCGCCGTAGGCCGCGTCCTCAAGCAAATGACGTGCTTCAACTGCATTTTTTTTTCAAGTTCAAGCAGAAAAGTAAAGCTTCCCACAATTGATGTTTGTTTAGCACAAAACTCGACAGTTTCGTTTGTAGAAAAAGTATTTTTGCGTTGAGATATGTGCTGGTATTACAACTGGTTATCGTTAGAACTAGATGTATCGCTAGCACCACCTATGTGTGAAACCCGGAATTTTAGTATATTATGATCGGAACGGTATATATATTATGATCGACCTATGTCACTTCACACAAAACAAATCTAAGTTTAAAATTTACCCCTAAATGTTGGTTTAGCGCGCAAAGTCCGTCCAATGATATTGGCTGTACAAATGTATTTCCGACCTTTTTATAGAGGTGTCGTTAGTATCACTGCTTCCATAGTATTCAATCGTGCAACACATGTTTTTTAGAAGTTATATGTCAAGCTTGAATAATTACTAGTGACATTTGTTTAAAGCGTAAACAGCAATTATTTTCATGTAAATGAAAATGTCGAATTTTGTGCCAAAAGACAGCATTTACGGGAAGTTTTACTTTATTATTTTTTGTTGAAGAAAAGTGCAGCCGAAACAAATCGTTTGCTTGTGGAAGTTTACGGTGAATATGCTCCATCGAATACAACATGCAAAGAGTGGTTTCACCTATTTAAAGTTGGTGATTTTGACGTAAGAGACAAAGAACGTGAAAGCGGACCAAGAAAATTTGAAGATACAGAATTGGAAGAATTGCTTGATGTGGACCCTTGTCAGACCAAAAAACAATTAGCAGAAGAGTTGAATATTATTGTTTCGCAACGTATACATGCAATGGGATTGGTTCAGAAGCTGGGAAATTGGGTGCCACACAAATTGAAAGAACGATGACAACAAAGGAACGGGTTTTTGCATCGGATCATCACTGGGGATGAAAAGTGGAACCATTATGACAGGTTAACCAGGGCCGTCAACGCCAAATGCAAATATCCATGGTTCGATGCTGATGCTTTGTATTTGGTGGGATATGAAGGATGCCGTTTATTATAAGCCGCTGAACGAGCATGAAACCATTACGGGACAAGTTTATCGACGAAAACTGATGACTTTAAAGCAAGCTCTAGCTGCAAAACAACATGACAACACTAGGCCCATGTTGGGAAATTCTACCCCACCCACCGTATTCACCAGACTTCACTTCATATGAAAACATCAAAAAATGGGTCGATGACTGGATCGAATCGAAACAACCAGACATCTTCCTTCGGGGAATCCGTTTATTGCCTGAACGATGGGCGAAGGTTATAGCTTCAGAAGGAGCATACTTTGAATAAAACATTCTTTCATTTTCTACACAAACTAATGTCTTTTATTTCACTAAAAAAGGTCGGAAATACATTTGTACACCCAATATAAGTAGACCTCCGATTTAAAATTTACGCATGTGCAACAATAAAATTTACATAATTTCATTATGTTTTGCAATAAAGATTGATATTCGCGATGTAACGTTTTTTGTCAAGAAAATCGTCTTTATGCAAAGTATACCTCCGATGCTTTTACAGTTAAAGCACGTTGTAATTAATGATTTCCCATTTGTGTATAAATTTTTCTTGAAAAAATAGAAAAACGAGAAAATCCGCGAAAAACATGCAAAAAATATGTGCATATATTTTGGACGTGTTCTTTGCTAATTACATATGTCCACATAAATTATGCGATATATCACCTCATAATATTGACAGCATGTACGACATTTACTAATTTATGGCCAAGTGTCCACCAAAGTGAATAATTATGTTGATGCGTTTTTTATTGCCTTTAGCTTTCTATCATAATTTTATATTAAGAATGCCTGTATGCCTGTATGACGGAACGCGGAAAATTGCAGTAACGAACACAACAAATTAGTTGACAATTTTAATATGAATTTGATAAATTAATTTCTTCATGGTATGCAGGTAAGAATCGCGACTGCACGACCTTATCAAAGTCAGCAAATCATTGAAATTTTTAATTCCAATAAAATTGTTTCTAGATCCGTTCTGTATACATTTTCGTATGTTTTACGATCGATGATCTGAGATAGACCAACCGCGCCGACATATGTAGATATTTATATACAATGCGGCATTCCTAACGAGCTAATTTATCAAACTGTTTATATTATTATTTTCTAGATTCATATCGCATCCATTTTATTTTTTGAAAGTCATGCGAGCAGATAAACCGCGCGATTGCGATTTTTGTTTGTCTGTTTGATATTCAAATGTGATCATAAGACGAATTAATCTTATATACACAAAATAAAAAATTTTACTCGTATATCTAACGATTCTATCGTGCTTGCAAGAATAAATGTGCCTATACATTTAATTCAAGACATGACTATGACATTTTAATTTTTTGGCGGTAAACCGATTAAATCTCGTATTTATTCTGTAAATAACTTCCTCCTAAATATTTTCTGCGATCGTTTATGTGCGCGACAACACTAAATGAAAGTGTCAATGCACTTGGGTGACATTTAAAAAGATTTTTGTACAAATCATAAAATAAAAGAATCACAAATCATCTTCCTAATGTACAACAACAACAACAACAACACTAATAAAACATGATCGCGAAATATTAGAAGCGACATGGCAAAACGACTTCTTAAGACTGAAACGAGCCTATATCGATCGAGTAAAGTATTTGTTGTAAAATTACTAAGAAATGAATTTTTAATAATTTATTTCCTGTAATTCAAGTTTGTTGTTGTAAGTTCACTTGCCATATCATTATATTACGTCGACAATGCTGCTGGTTTGTTGATAATAATAATGATCGCGATCATTATCATCATCATCATCATCACAATTATGCTTGATACGATCGTCATTATCAAAACAAACCATAAAGACAAAAAATATTTGCACTTTTCTTGTATTTATTTTGTGATTTGTGATGTAAGATATCAACAACAACTACAATTCGTCTATATAAAGGTAGGAACCTAACAGAGTGTGTAAGAAGATATATGTGATAATGTAAGAACTAAAACCAAAAACCGTTATGTTGTTTGGTTCTAGACTTTTTAGTTTTGGTTTCTGTTGTTATTTTTAAACTCGCTTACGTCTCTTGTCTTAAAGAGATCAAGTTCTTATGTATAGTGTTGTCATTGGTTGTTTGTATAGAAGGGTTTCGTATATAGAAAGAAAAGTAAAAGAAATTAATTTTTTTTTCAGAATTGTGGAAATTGATAAAAACGAGAAAAATAAAAAATTGATTGAAGGTTTTAATTTGGATTGTTGTGATACCTTTCCAATATATATGTTAGATGTTATACAGTGGCGCAATAAGAATAAGATTAAATGATGTGGGGACAAACTAATCTTGTCCGTTACTAAGCTCATAGAACATAGTCGAGAATCTTGAGTTGTTTTCGAGCTCTCGCTTCAACTCGCAGTTTTTTATTTAATTACTTCTGAAAGGGTAGTAAAAAGTTAGAGAAGTCTTCTGATTGCTTTTGTTTCAGTAACACGGGTTCACGAATATGATACGTTTTGTACCAACTACAGTTAAATTTTAATCAATATCAGTAGACGACAGTGAGTCAACTGTCTAAAAATCTTGTGCAATAGAAATCATTACAATCACCTATCCTGAGTAAGTCTAGTGTCAGTAACTTATTTGTCAAACCCAACCCAGCTTTATCAGACGCTTCTACGTGCGATATCACAAAAATGATTTATAAGTGTAAGATTTGGGCAGAGATTAAAAAGAGACATTGCTGAGATTTTTTTTGTTTACGAAAAGAAAGTATTAATTATCCAGTGGATTTAATGTTCGTTGAAGATCAATTAAAAACTCCATTTCATTCAAGCAAACACCCACCCATTCGCCTACTTACACAACTACCGTACCACCTGCACATTGCAAGCACCATGTCAACCTGTACACTGACAACGGCGCTGAATTCTGCGCAATACCTCCCGGTCCAACTGCCAAAGTTTTAACCACTACAACCGGTTACAAAAAGGAAGAGTATTGTTAACGCTTCGAAATTGCTTCCGAATGGTTAAATATTTTGTAGTACTTAAAATCCGTGGTTTGTAGATTCACAAGATTAGTTTGGGTTACCACGGGTGAGGCCCAAACTAAAGCGCAAGTGAAGACACAGAAAGAAGTAAGTAAGCTGTTGTATGTATGTCTACTTGGCATCTTCTGAATTGACTGGAACCATATGTCCTAGCTTTATGTATTCATTCGTAAAGTTATGGTATTCTTGTTTTAATTATGGGCTCCTTTCTAATCTTGAATTAGTCTTGAAACCGCACATTTAATTGAGTCTCCTATTTCCAGTTCATTCCATAATGGTATAGAGACCTCATATCGTCCTTCTGGTAGTCTACTGCGAGTAATTGCGTAGTGTTGCTCACTAATCTCTTCTTCTTCTGAGTATGCCTTTCCCTTGGGTAGCTCTTCAATTTACCAGAATTGTCGCAGTTGCACGTCTAGGTTGTTTTGTACTACCAGAGAAAGTGAATTTGACGTTAATCCTGATTCTGTCGTGAGACCCAGGAGAATCCATCCTAACCCAGTTTTCTGGGCTATTGGTTGGTATGGTGATTTCTTTATTGCACCGTCTAACAAGATGTTGGCGTACACCTCTGTTCCTAAGATCATTTCAATTGGACCAGGTAAGTCAAAATTTGGATTAGACAATGCCAGCTCTCTCCAAGTTGATTTGTTAAGACCCTTTACTGGTGTTGTTGGTAGTTGTTCAGTTAAATTTGGTAAGATAAAAGCTTCCACCACCTGCTTGTATGTCGAAGGGTAATGAGGTGAAATGGTTATGTTTCATTTTATCAATTCCAGTAACTTGTAAATCTGCTCGGAATTTAGGTAGGTTGAGTTGTTCGGCACCTGTCTGCATGATAAATAATGACTGAGACCCTGGATCTATTCGTGCACGTAATTTTACCGGTTATCCAATGCAACTTGTAGCCTTGATCAATGCGGTAGCTAAGAACTGCACCTTATTCTGTACTGTGCATTTTTCGTTGTTTTTCGCGAATGGAGCGTTGTGGATGTTCTCACCTCCCTTGTGTGCAGCAATGTGTTATGCCTTCTTTGACATACCACACAGGTTTCCTTACCGTGACATGCAAATTTGTTGTGCGTGGAGATTAGAGAAATACTACATAAATTGTTTACTGCTATTATTTTGGACCGTTCCAGAACTTGCATCTTCTTAAAAACTGGGCACGTTGTTATTTCGTGAGATGCACTGCAGACAATGCATCTTTTTCTATCCCACCGAAAGTTCTTCTAGGCGGTGGTACGTTTGCAGCAATAGGTGGTGTGTTTGTTGTTCCGCCTTGTTGTTTGTGATGCTTCTAGAGATTGGAAACGACATTCTAGAAACTTTAAGAACTCACTTAACGATTGAATTTCCACTACCCATTCCTTATATTGCCCATTGAAATACGGAATTTCAATAGGTGGTAATTTTATTTCCGGTTGATAATTTTTCTCAGTAAGTGGACTTCCTTGGGCTGCTCGTTGTTGAATAGTTGCCTGTAGTCGCCCATATCTCATCCACATTTTGACTCATTCTGTCATAAATTTCATCGAGAAAGTACGAAGTATGTTGTTGTTCTTCAGGTATTTCATCGAGGATTTCCTCATTTAGCGTATCCATCTTTACTCTGCTGCTCTCCAACTGTTGTAATTTTTGGGTTAAATGAGGAGTATCACGACCTTCTTCTAAACATACTCAAGCTTGCTTAATAAACTGCTGATATATAATGGCCCTTTTAAGTAATTTTATTGACTCTTCATCCAGCTTATTGTTGTTGATTGTATTTTCTCCTAGTTGTTGCTGAATAATTCATTGAAATCCTCCACCTTCTTGGATTCAACTAGTTTACTTTCATGTCGACTGTGGCTCGTGGCAACCTCAAGATCAGATGATGGACGTGGTTGTCCTTCTGACCGTTTATGGATATCATCCAGAAAGATATCATAATTTCTGCGAACCTAATTCCATTCGATGAAGTAATCCAAATTTAAATCCACTGCCGGTAATTTTGTTATCATGATGTCGGTATCATAATTTTTTTTGTAAAGGGCATGAGCTGCTGTTAGTTTTTCTTCGAGGTATTTCCTTGTTTTCCAATCCTCGCTATCCTTTCTATAATTCCTGATGAGACGACTGATATCTTCACCAGTCTGAACTTGCTGATCTACAAGTTCATCGATGCTGCTCATCTTTCTTTATTTGTTGTTTAGTTTATTCGTAGGCTCTGGCGACTTTGTTGTTTGATTATAAATGTGCCTCTGTTTGCCTAGGCACATGCCACATAATGGTATATCGTTATGGTGTAAAAATGATCCTTGCATTCAATTTGGGGTACTTGTATTTCATTTCAGTTTCAATCAGAGAGAATCTATTGAAAAAGTTGTGGACATTTTTTTTCTGAAAATATCAGAGCAAAAAAAAATGTGTGACCGTAAATTTGAACAAACCATCACAGTAGACAGCACCAGTAAATAAAAAAATTGTCATCTATTGAAAGAATCAATCAAGTTTATTTGATCCTAACAGTTAAATGGATGCATTTCATGAAGAGATAATTTATTGGGGATAATGTCATAAATAATTCAAAAGCACCTAATCAATTCGGGACACCTGAAAGCATTTAAGATGAAAACATAAAATAACGGCGGATGTTGCCACTCGTAAAACGGTTAAGATTTGCCTTCAGCTGGCCTTCTAAGACATCTAAAGGAACTTCATTAAAAGATTTCTCCGTTTTGTGACCAAACTATCCAATTATCATAAGATCCAGTTTGGTGTCAAATTGGAATATTTAGCAAGATATCTGACTCCTGGTCGTATTGTTAGTTAGGTTGTGTCAGAGTGACGCACATATGGAATCAATGCACGAACGACTTCGGGTTTCATTTTTCTACAAAACTTTAAAAATCACACCCACAATTCTGTTAAGAAGTAGAAGCTGTCTTAAAACAGATTGCACGGCACAATTTTATTAAATATTTTGTAATATTTAGAACTTCTATCTGACTCAATTGACGATTGATTAAAATATTTTAATCACGTTATATGTTATCCCCAAAAGTTTTGCTAATTTCAGTTATAAAGGGTATTTCATTTCGAAGTATAAAACACAGAAAAAATTTTAATCGCCACGTGACTTTGTTTGACAGATAATTTTATGCCATTATTATTTGAATATGATTTCGGACATGTGGCCACTGTGACTGGCGTGTACATGGCGTAATCTGGAGATTCAATTTTCTATCACTCTTCACATCATTTTGGGTCGTATTTCGACAATAGTCTCTGGCTTATCAGCGTAGACAAGTGACTTCACGTACCCCCCAAAAAATAGTCCAGCGGTGTTAAATAACACGAACGCGGTGGTCAGTTGACATGTTCATTTCTCGATATTAATCGTTCATCAAATGCCTCTTTCAGTAAATTAACTGGAACCACATGTCTCTGATGTCAATACTAACCAATTGAGGTACACAAAAATTAGTAATCATGTTTCTGTGATGGCTGTAACATTTTCACCAGCATCATTCTTGAACAAATATGGTCCGATGATTCCTTCGCTCCATAAAGCACGTTTGGTGTGCAAACTTTTGTGGATGTAATGGTTTTCGAATAATAGCTCGTAGATTATCTTCACTCCAAATGCGACAAATCTGCTTGTTGACGTAGCCATTCAACAAAAAATGAAGTTCATCATGAAGAAAATTTTATATGGAAAGTTTGCATCTATGTCAATATTGGCTTCAGCCTGTTCACCGAATTGGGGGCGTGACCGGTGGTCGTATGGTTTTAATTCCGGCACAAGTATCTTGCAAGCATGTAAACCAAGATTCTTTCGTCAAATCCTCCATACAAATGTTGAATCATGTCCCAATTGTTGTGCACGATGACGAATCGAATCATTTGGATTTTCTTCAATACTATGAACAACAGCTGCCACCTCCTCCTTACGGAGTGCGTATTATCATTTAGAATAAACGTAATGCGAAAGCGATCCATAGTTAATCGAATTAACTGCTTTAATTGACGAGTTTTAAGCAAACGTTGCTCTGGCGTGAGTCCATTCATTACATGAAATGGCAAACCGTACTAACCAAACATCAACTGTCGGCTGTCCCTGAAAAAAGTGCTACCAAATTCTATAGTTCTATACCTTGAAATGAAACATCCCTGAGATACCCTAGACAAACTAATATTGATATTTGGGGTAAAATCTGATTTTCATAAGGACATATCTGATTTAGAGGAACGCCGAGAGGCCTGAATATGTGACTTATGATTTTGATTAGTCATGATGTTCACTAGCTTTTATAAAAAATGTGATAGGAAACATCTCAAAACTTTACAATTACTTAGATATAGTTAAATTCATTTTTCTCTGAAAAAGTACATGTTTTAAATGTATATTTTGCCATGGTTTTTTTCCTTTACCTTTTCAAGTTTCTATAATTTCTGATATTTAAGTTTAGCGTTAAAACCACTTTGTTGTGGACGGTATTTGGAGTAACAGTAAGGCTTGAAGCTCATTTCTAATTTTTTCTGCGTATGCAGCACCTGCACTGCTAGATTCTGAATCTTTTTTGATTCAAGATTCGAACTTGTTAGAAAGGCGTGCTACGATTTTATACCAAACGAAACTATACCTGACAACCAACATACTTTGATAGAGCACAGGAGAATGTGAAACACCATTTGCTGCGTATTTGAAGTCATACTCGATCGCAACATGCTCAAAAGTGTTGCAAAATAATTGAGATAATTTGCCTCAAAAAATTTAAATATGAAAAAATATTTTCGAAACAGAGGATATGAACGGTAACAAATTGAAACAAGAATAGGGCACCCCTCAACTGTTCCTAATAAAGCAACAGAAGAAGAGTTGATAATGAGGTAGGTCAACCATAGGAATAGAGCGTTTATTACTCATTATCGACAAAACATGCTGTTGCTAACGTTGCGTAAAAGTGTCGTTTTTGCGAAAAACAACTGCTGCTCTTTAAGCAGTTCAGCGTTCTTTCCAATGGCCGAAACTACTGATTTAGAAAAGAAGTCGAGCCAGAAACCTCATTTAATGATTTGGTCCTAAGTAAAATTATCTTAAAATCGCGGAAAATTAAACACTTTTTCTTTTCTTGCCACTGAAGTGTCACAGGCTTCATTTCTATTTCATGTTGTTGGGAGACTAAAGTCAATGATCTGTGTAAAAAATACTCAAGCACTTTCAAACCTGGTTTGGGTCCCTGTAATCAACTCAATTCCCAATTAACCTTGAAAACTGATACTACACCGAAATGTTTTAAGGCACGTCCAACATTGTCTAAAAACAGATGTTCGAAATTGACAGATTGGTTCCACTTTACGTTCTTCAACAAATTATGTCAGCGCCTGCAAGGAGGGAAATGGTTTTCCATTTTTTTTTGAGGAAAGTATAGGTGCAATTGGGATGAGGGAAGCATATTTGCAATTGGAACTTGACAGTGAATCGAAATACCTGGTGGTAGTTTCGACCCCATTTGGACTATTCCAGTACAGAATAGCTAGCAAGCAAGCAATATTTCAGCAGTTCATTGAACAGATGACAGCGAATATGAAATTTACTACAAGTTACTTGGACGAACCGAAGAAGAATTTCGAAAAATCTAAAAAACTAAATCTAAAAAACTACAACTAAAGTAGAATATCTAGGGCATAGTTTGGATGAATCTAGCAGCCGACCATCATTAGAAAGAGTTTAAGATGTCGAATAGATGCCCCGACCGACAAACTTGAAAGAATAGCAAGCTTTCATTTATTAAGCTCCTATTAATGTATTGCGTAAGAAAAATGTTCAGTCACAATCAGAGTGACTGTCCAATCTTATTAGCGATTAGACGCTTGATGATCATGATCGGAAACTTTACCAATATCTCAATGGTAGAGAATTTATTCTGGTGACGGATCATAAGTGTTGCACTCAGAAAAAGGTTTCCAATGCCGACTACCACCTATAGTATACTACCAAGTATAGGGCGACCAACAAGCATGCAACGTCAATGTTCGGATGTAAAATTTGATCGTCATGTGTGTGCGTGTCTAGTGAACGAAGAATATAAAAAATATTACAAGAGCTTCCTCTGGGCGGTAATCAAATTCTGAATAAAGAACCGCATAGAGATTCCGTTCTAACGAGTGTCCAGTCCTATGTGAAGGAAGGATGGTAGGTAAGGCTCTATTCAAAATCGAGATCTTTTAAAATTTCATGTAAGAATAAATTTTTGTTTTGAATAAAGTTCTTTTCTTCGAGACTGAGTTTACTCGAGTGATAATTCCGCTTAGCCCGCCCATAGCCATTGCTGGTGACCAATCATTGACAACAAAATCGGAACCACAGTGAAGAAATGTCGTGCACACAAGGAGGTTTCTTGTAATCCATGATGCCGGTCATTACTAAAATTTACGGTTCGCGCGCTAAAAGAACTTTTTGCAATGAACGGGTTGCCAGAAAGCATATTGTAAGTAATAATAGGCCGACGCTGTCGTCACAATGGTATTGATCAATAATTTCGCCTTTTCATCCCTCATCAAATGGGGAGGCAGAAACTTTTTGTGGGATCTTTCAAAACCGTCAAACTGACACTCCAGTTAGCAGTTACCGTTTTTCACCAAGTTCAGAGGCTAAATCTCTGAAGAAAAGGTGGTCAAAGTTTATCGTAGACCACCATAAGTGGATTGAGATAGAGCTCAAGCAGGTGCTTGGCAATATGATTTTTAGTGGAATTACACAGAATGGTTTAGTGTGGCCTGATCCTGATCCTTTTTTTGTCGCTGGAATTTTAAAAAAGACAAAATCAACATCAATTATCGAGCGAGCTTGCTACAGTCAGTTTATCACCATCAATTCTCCGACAAACATCTACGAACTCGGAAGCTAGTTCACTCTAACAATACATTTTCTCAGCTCACGTTTAGAGCTCATTATGACATTTAGCCGGTCAATTAAAATAGCAATATTATAATTAACAAAAGTCCTTTCTAAAATCATTTGTTGTCTGAATTATTTTAGAAAGGTAGTTGTTTTGCGACTAGTAAAGGTAAACTCATGCATTATCTGGACGAAACAGGTAGCATTAAGACGTATTTGCTGAGGTGCCAAAACTCTTAGTTTTGTTGTTAAACTGTCGACTTTTGCTACTAAATATTTGGCTTAAGACTATTTTTCTTGTGTCTAGCTATCAAAGGTTTAAAACAATCAGAATTGTTTTGGCATAAAAAGACTAGCTTTTACCCTACATACCAATCCATTTATGTATGGTATGGATAAAAGCAGAGCTACTTCCTACATTGTTTAACGAAATACAGTACACATTTGTATCTGCGTCATTAAAGTAAATAAAATAACCCAATAGAATGTTATACCAAAAAGATCTAAACTACACCACTAATTTAAAAACTCTAATCAACCGCGCATAATTATCATAAAAAAATTAAGAAAAATCATAAACGTGCTACCATTAATAACTCAAACCAAAATACAATAAATCGTAAGCAATGAACTACAAATATATTTGATTGCCGCTACCGAGGTGTTGTAAATTTGAAAAGTAAGTAAATCTGCTACAGAAACCAGCTTCTAACCGTAACACAATACACACATAACAACAATAATTCCGAGCTAAGCACAAGATCTAATTAGACGCTAATATTTTAAATCATAAATAAAATAGCGCAGATTTTAATGATCGAGAGTAAGTCGGCGAATGTTTAAACATGTCCGATGAGTAATTAAATTTCCGTCAGAATTCCGTTGATTTTCCACCACAACTTTCCACTGTCTGCTTAATTACAATATCTTATAGCAATTTTATTTATTGTAGATATCATTGAGTCAGTTCACAATCAACAAACATCTTCGATTGGAAATCTCATACCTCGTGTACAACATGTACAGCGTTTATGCATAGGTTTATGGGCTGCACAGTGGGTGATAAAATATATCAAATCGAGTCGTTTGTATATTCATAAAAGTTTATGATTGGCGGCAATAAAACATATTTTATACAAAGACACATACAAAAGACGTAAGATGAAGAAGATGCGGAGACGAAGACGGGAAGAAAACCATAAAATTGCAATGTAAATTAATTAAATATTTTTTATTTGTAATTTATGCTTGATAAATTTGTTGCAAATTAATTTTTATTGTAGACGAGGAGTACATGAGACATCAACTTGTACCACTATGTATGATTGCTGATGATGCTTGGATCTTTGCTGTATGTATGTGATTTAACGTTTTGCATATTGCTTCGAGCCAAATTAATTTTACATCACGTACTCTGCACTCGTAAATACGTATAGATGGGCTTCCGGTTTTTATTGCATTTTGCACATTTAATTGGATTTTGATTGATCAATTTTTTTGGTTCAATAAATACATTTTAAAAGCTCCTTTAATATTAACCTTATTCAGTATAAGGTTTGTAAATTGAAAAATGTAGAAATAGGAACACAGCACTACAATAAATTTAAAATTTTAATTTTGACAGCGAAATTAAATTTTACTTTTCACCTCAGAACGTAACGTAAAGTATGAACGTATGTCAAGAGAAAAGTCCTTCGATTTTCAGTTTTCAATTATCACAAATAAATAAATTTAGCTAGAATTTATAAATAATTCTTAACAAATCAATTCAGTTTGTGAAATATTTAAATTCAAATTTTTATATTTTATTTCTATATATTAAAATTTTATCTTTTTTTTATTTATAATATTCGAACTCAAATGCATACGAATGTTTCAATTGAAATGGAATTTATTAGTTTTTAGAATTTAGATCTGTAAAGTGGTGGATTGATTGGGGCCAGGTCAATTATTGCCTATTGGTTATTACTTGGGCTTAATGATATAGTGAGCAAAGCTTGAAGGTGTTAGAACGTAGTATTCAGATCAGTAAATGTCATCGGAATGTGCATGCTCCTTAGAATTAATTAACGAGCCGAGAATTTAGAAAACCTCTCACCGATTTACGAACGAAGGAACGAAGCTTATATTTATATAACGAAAGCAGGCGGAACTGAAGAGGATATCAACTAACGCATAAATAAAACAAGAAATTCATTCAATATGCTACATAAGGTCTGGAATGAGTCCGTTCTGTCACGAACTACAAAACTACGAATGTTCAATGCCTGGTACCGCCCGCAGAGGACCACTACAATACTCCAGGTATTTGTGAATAAATGCTTTAGGCGTTTAATAAAATGCTTCTGGCCAAACACGATCACAAACGAAGAACTTCTATGGCGGACCAGGCAAATTGAAATTAAGCGCGAAATTAAGAGACGAAAGTGGAGATGGATTGGACACACACTAAGTAAAGGGGCCAATGGTATAACAAGAATTTCATTAGAACGGAATCCGCAAGGGAAGAGGGAAGTAGGAAAACCAGAAATAACTTGGAATAGAAGGGTGCTAGTCGAAGTGAAACAACTCGGTAATACATGAGGAGGACTGAAAACAATAGCCCCGAATAGTGTAAGATGGTACAATTTAATAGACGCCTATTCCCCTAAATCTGAAATAAAAGAAAAAAAATTAAGATGTCAGTACGATTTGTTTCATCTGTTTCAGGAAGGCAAAAAGCGAAAGGACCGCATTGTGAAAAGTCCAAAATGACACAGAGCGAGAAAGAGAGAGAGAGAACAAGATCGCCGTGAAATACAACATCGATAATAACAAGAGATTAGCTGACTTGACCTGCTGGTCTTGGTAAGCGAACCAATCTGACGTGTGCTGCTAGGAGGAAAATGGAAAGCTACTTCTATCACCATAAACCGGTATAGGAGTTTGACTAAAGACTTAATGAACTTTGTTTTATAATTCGACAATAAACGAAGAATGTGATCATCGCAGATGACTTTAACTACCTAGAGTTTGTAAACAAACATTCACCAAAGAAAAACTGGAGTGTTAAAAAATATTTTCGACTAGTCATAAGCGCCTCAAAACTGCCCATTACGTAGTAAAAATTCCTTTTGACATTGAATTCTATTTTACCAACGCATTAGGATGCTCAAAATAGATTGCAATGGCACGTCTGTTATACAAGTACAAAACAGACTTGTTAAAATCAAAACCGTGATGCTGATGCAATTAATGAAACTTGCCCTATACTCTTCAAAATTCTGTTGAACAAAATATTCAGGGGTTTAAGCCTGACCACAGTGAAGTCGCTACGACAGGGCGTCTAATGTAGTTTTAAATGATTTTTACGTAATTTTATTTCTGGGCAAAACACACTGGAAGAAGTCTTACTAACCCAAAAACAAACGCTGTGTTTTGTAATCCATACCAACACATCTAAGAAATCAAAATCAATTGGGATTTAATCTTGACGGTAACAAATACATTCGGCTTTAATCTCATCCAATCTACGTCTTATATCGGAAAGTCTACTAAACGAAGTCTATTTTCGGATGCAAGATTTTGTGATGCATTAGGACGGCTTGCCCCAATAACAGTTGTAGTCAATTAATAATGCAAGATCTCTGGCTAGCATGCCTCTCTTGGGACGACGAACTTCCGTTTCACTGTAAAATCTTACTGCCTTTTCTGGGAGAAATATTTATCCCACGTTATATTCATTTTGAGAAGAACAATAAATCAGAGTTCCATATGGATTCTGAGACTCCTCAGAAAAGGCTTAGGCTGTTGCTATATACTTCAAATCTACAAATGCACAAAGGTGGCTCTAAATGAAAACTTACTTTCGCTACTTCGCCTTAAGGTTTGTGCAGCGTTGCTGGCCACTAAGCTAATGTACCAAGTTAAAGAAGGAATGCAAATCCCGGAAATAACTTCATTCTTGTGGACTGATTAGATGAATGGATTCGAGTGCGTTCTCATAAATATAAAACTTTCGTGCGGCCAGACGAATATTAGAAACTCAAACATATTCAAGTCCAAAACAGTGGTATCACGTGGGATTAAGCGATAATACAGCAGATTATGCATCAATAGGTACCGGTTTAAAAGAACTAAAGAATAACGATTTGTACTGGACGGGTCCAAATTGGTTAGAATTTTTAACTGAGCATTGGTGACAACAAATTACTGCTCCAAGTGAAACTAATTCTAGCCATTTGTGCAGATTATAGAGCGATTTTCAATCGGGAACAAAATAATTCGCGATATTACCGACTATCGGTACGGTTTATAAAAAATGTTTTAAAAATCTGAGCTGATTAGAATAATTCAACAGGTGGAGTTCCAGAATAAAATCATGCAGATCTTCAAAGAAGGCTCAGTATCAACAAAAAACAACCTCCTCTCGCTAAATCCATTTATTGATGAATGTAAAATGCTGAGAGTAGAATACCCGACATACAAAAATATGGCCACCATGACATTGAAAGCTGTATCAAAGCTCTTATGAAAACCTTGAGAGGATTCAATTAATTGTAACAGGCCGTAGAACGCTCAAAGATAGTGAAATATATAACACGTGTCATCGATTCAAAGCTTCAACAAAACACCAACTAATGTCAAAATAATCCAAAGAACGAGTCACGCCAGCACGTTGTAGTAGGCTAATGTTGCGTAAAAACCGCATATTGGCTGTTACCAACAATGATATGTTGATCTTAGTTACTTCTCTCCCAACAAAGGAAATTTGTAATGTGTCATCCTTATCGGTATATCCCGAGCTTATCGAGATCATTCGACAAAAATTGACGTTACTCGAGTACTCGATGAAGATACTTGCTATTGAAAACGAAAGGTATACAAATATAGCACTGTAACCTCTTATGGCTTTATTTCTATTTCCTTTTGTGATCCGTATGTTCAATGGACCGGCATAATTGGCCTCGATTTGAGTAAATTACCACTATCCGGTGACACGATCACTGGGTAAACCGCTCATGAGTTGTTGGACTTGGTAACATACCATACATTTTTTAATGTGGTCCCTTACTCCTTGAGCTCCCCTTAGGAGGAAGGTTTTCCATAAATTATATTGTTAATGCATTGGTGCCATGAAGCGTGGAAGTATATGTGCTCAATTAATAATTAGGCTGGTAAGGTGTCATATTAATATCTTAAAGTTGATATTTCTTATGTAAAAGAAACACCTTGAACTGCTCTTACGAATGTGGTTGATGCTGTCCTGAGTTCTATTGCTCGTATTTAGACGGCACACGTTGATTTTTAACTGATGTTAGATATGAATCGGAGAAGATGAGCACTCGTACTAGTTTTAATAATCTGGTTTGCGGTCGATGAGCTTAATTAAGGCTTTTTTGATCAATACTCATGTCAAACATATACCTGGTTTCATTTACTATGAATTTCTATATTATTTCACATCCGGTCCACCATTGTTCCAGAGTACTAAATTTTGATAGTGAAATTCTACGGGATGCATGGTCTTCAGGCTTGTGAATTTCTAATACCCGATTAGAGCAAAACAAAAACAATGGTGGAATTAGACCATGCGTAAATATCCTTCGGGTGCACTCTTAGTGTATTAAACACTTAAGAAACATCATCTCATTAAGAAACGTAAGAAGAAGCGCTCCGCAAAGTTCCAGAAGAGATAAAGTTTGCTTAATACGTTTAGGTGCTATCTTGGTTTTGGCCGTCAGTAGCGGTCTTTTCCAACTAACAATTCAAATCGGCTTTAGATGACAGTTGCATATGCCATTTCTGAAGCATCGCAAACGAAAACAGAGTTGGGGAATTTGTGATAAATTATCTTCCTTTATCACAACCGCCCAACGCTATACGCTTGGACTAATTTTCCACTTGGTTCGGTGTTGAAGTCGAGATAAATATTTTTGGTGAAACTTTTTCCAGAACTGTTGGTGCATTTGATTTACTAACTCCCATCTGGCTAATCAACCTGAATTTTTATCTAACAAATCACAGAGTAATGTATATAGAACAATGATAGAAGACAACTGCATAGTTCTGAACTTATCATTCAACAGTAAGTGGCAAATACAATTAAATAGTTCTTAATAGTAGTCGTCGTATGTTTATTTGGCGCCAAATGTATAGGTTGTTACAAGTTAAACATTAATCAATATTACACACGGTACGCGATATCTCGGCGAAACCAACTGGGCGATGGACAACTCGGCGACGGTCAACTCGGCGACAATAAACCCAGGGACAGTCAACATGGGGAACCAACTCGGTGAAACCAACTCGGCGACGACAAACGGTGACAGTCAACTGGGCGAAGGTCAAATCGGCGACAATAAACTCGGCGACGGTAAACTCGGCGACGGCCAACTCGGCGATGACCTACTCGGCGATGACCTACTCGGCGATGGACAACTCGGTAACGACCAACCCGGTGACGGTCAACTTGGCGATGACCAACTCGACGATGAGCAACTCGGTCACTGTCAACTCTGCGACGGACATCTCGGCGACATTAATATTTACAATTTGATTATGTGACAAGAGCTTATTTTATTCTAATATTATATCTATTCCACAAAGCACTATTTTTAATTAAACACTGCCAAACTAAACATGCACACCTCGAAGATGTACTTGCACCATATTTTATATCCACTTTGTGTAATTCCATCCAACATACAAAATCCCATTATAATCGGTTAAGAAATGACTGTGTTTCGTCCTAGGTATCCATATTCCAGAACATCTTTCATAACTCATTTTAGAATCCCATTTCCATCCAACGTACTCAATCCCTTTATAATCGGTTAAGACTTGGTTAAGTTTAATAAAATTTCATGAACCAAAGTTCATGACGTCACTCGAACCAATGGTGCACACTTCCGAAATCAGTCAATTTTTATCTTCATTTTTAATTTTTTTCAATTTTTTCCCCGTCGCCGAGTTGACCGTCACCGAGTTGTTCATCGCCGAGTTGGTCGTCGCCGAGTTTACCGTCACCGAGTTTACCGTCGCCGACTACACGGTCGCCGAGTTTGTCGTCGCCGAGTTGTCCGTTGCCGAGTTGACCATCGACGAGTTGGTCATCGCAGAGTTGTCCATCGCCGAGTTGGTTGCGCTGAGTTGACTTGTTTAGTATAACACATGCGTAAATAAGGGGTGCGGCGTCTTTTGGTTCGTTTTGAACTAGCGTTACTCCACCTCTAATGTCATCTGTCAAGTAACGAAATGTTGAAATTTGTCGAAATATGTTGAAACATTGAAAACCGAAGCTTGCCGAAAATATTACTGCTGTAGCTAAAAGTGTACGTCAACATCCGAACATCTCAACCCGCCATCGTTCACATGAATTGAACAGCGGTAGAACTTTGAAAAAGTTTACACCAAGACCTGTGTATGACAGCCTACAAAGTTCAATTGGTCCTAGAATTGAAGACAGTTGGAGGGAGGAGGACAGGATTGGACAGGAAGGAGATGAGAATTTTTAACAAAAAATGTGAATCAGCAAAATTGCTGAATTTATTTAGGACACGTGACAATTGAGAAACCAATACACAAAAAACGAGAACTGTTTGGTGTGGCGTGGAGTTGGACCATCCAAGGACAACATCGTACCACGTTAACGGATCTTTTATTCTTTACAGCTGAAGAGGAAGACTTGGTCGATGTTTGGTTTCAATAGGACGGCGCCATAGTCAAGGACAAATGTTCTATTAACGATGATTGGGGCTTTGAAAGTAACGATTGAAAATTTACTGAAAAATTCGGTTGACAGAAGGGGGTAATCGGAAGATGTACTGTCGAAAATAAAGTACTAATTATTTTATAATATTTGAAAGTTGTCGCAGTCCGTAGTTTAAAATTTAACAAAGTTGAATTTTCAAAAAACTAGTGAATTATAGAATCTGAAAATAAATGTTATTCGATTTAGTTTGACACTACTTGGTCATGGTCAACCCTGCTGTGGGAACCTTTTAGAAAACCTGAAAAACAGTTTCTCCCAAAGATAATAATCTGTGATCAATTAATTAAAGAAATACAAAAATTTAACCAATGCAAATAAAATAGCATTCAGCCAAAGCTAAACCAATTCGTATAGGTTCTCTGGACAATAAAATCGAATTAAATTTGCTACCAACGAATCGCATGAGAACCATACTTGATGCGTACTCCATATCACATAAAATATACAAAGTAAAGTATGTATCCAAATTAAACCACAATAAGCCGATTATCTTTTTTCGCCCAAACTACAATACCCGCATTCTAACCAAAAAAAAAATGTTAAAATTCTCCTCTCCGCATAATTCCGCACATACACATTTGTACCTCGGAACAATCAGCATACCAAAAAATATATAAAACACCAAAGAAAATAGGTATAATTATCAATTAAGCTTCAGCTTCACAATAAAGAAAAAATACCAATTTTTCCCAATGTCATGGTAAAATTAAATTACACAGCAGTTACGAAAATAACATAAAATTTCATCCAACTCTAATCCAATGTCATGACTGGAAAGAAATACAACAGAAAAAAAATCGTTTGCTTGATTTCTTCCTTCCATTTACCTCATACACCAAAAATTTCATTTCTTTGTAATTGAAAGCTACAAGTACGAGAATAGAAACAATTTCCCTACTAACCAAAAAATAGAATTAAATAATACCATTACTATTACCACTATTACTATTACCATTATTACCATTATTACCATTATTGTTATTATTTAATTCAATTCGATTCAGAAAGTAATTTTTTTTGTTCGTTGCTTCAAATATTTTCCTTTCTTTTTTTTTATGTAATTCTCTCTAAGACGTAAACTTATAGACAACAACAAAGACGCTTGGAAACTTATTAATTTTTTCTTAACTTAATCCCCATATGAGGTTTGTGTATTACTGTTCCAAACCGAGGAAAATACAAACACAGCCAAGATTTACATACTTGCGCGCGCGCGAGCGAGTGGTGAGCGGTGAGAGAGAATTTAAAGCGAAAAAGCAAGCAAGCAAAGTCTTACGAAGTATATAAGAAAAGTCAATGCACTTTTAAACTTGGACTTGGCACTATATCATAAAAGTTGAGTTTAAGACAGAATATATTATACGAAACTATACATAGACACAACACTTTGCGATTGTGTATAGAGAAATCGTAAAGTTGTTTTTGACTATTTTTCTATTTTGAATTAACCAACCGGCAACATTTATAACAAAAAAGAATTTAACTTTAAACATTTTGTGTGGTGGTGGGGTTCGAGTAGATCTTTTATTTATATATAAAACCACAAGTATTTGTAAGATCGGTAATGTGTGGTTAATAGTAATTCGATTTGCTTAGTTTGGTTGCAAGTGGTTTATGCGACTCGGGATTAACACTTTCCAATTACTCCATTGTACAAATGAAGAACAAGTTGGAATTATGTCGATTTAACGGCAGCTTCTTAAATGCCGCCTTAAATATTCCATGTGATATGAAGCCTAGAAGAGTAATCAGATACGTATTTGAATTTTTTTTATAAGGTTTTGAAATACTTCCCGAAGGTGATTCGGAGTACCGATGAAATTAGATCCATTATAAGAGAAAATCTCTTGGTGGGCCTTCAGTTGTTAAGTCTCCAACTAATTCCATTTGAATTACTGTTATGCTAAAGCAAATGTATAAGCAAAAATACCCGTCCTCTTCCTCTTGTCAAATTGATTAAGATCCATTTTAGTCTCAATATTTGTAACACAAGTGGTGATCCTGCTACCTTGGACGTTTTGTGGAAAAGGAGCCTAAGCTATTTTCCAATCGTTCTCCGACTCGTGAAACACCACTATTATTCAAAAATGGGTTTAACGAAATTATTTTACTACTGCTCGCTATTGAGATGCAATTTCATAAATTCTTTGAACCAATGATCACAAAAAGTTTGTGGCTTTGCTCATGTGCGTTTCCGTAGGTTGAATACTGTGATGGCCAGTATTCAATAGAGTATTGTAACCCGGTTAGACTATGCCACTGTAAGTCAAAATGTATTAATTCTTTCGGCAAAAGTCTACGAGAAACACAGTTGGCTGATTTTGGTCCTGTTATATATGACTCTAATGTTTGCGATTTGTGCATAAAAGTGCTCCATCGTCGGTCCAGGCATAAGTTTTACCGAAATTTATCTTGGTCCCTCCAGTAATTAAAGTTATTAGTTTGGTTTGCTGCACAAAGTTCGAGGCTATAGGTGGTTATAGTTGGTGGTTTAAGATTATTCTGATTTTACAATAAACTACTGCTACATAAGCCGATTGGCTTGCATCACAAAATTCAAGGAACTCAATGGTAGATGTTTGTTTAAGTTTGGATTATCCGCGGAATGGAAATTTGGTTTACAGTTTTTAGCTGAGTCCTTATCTCGTTCTATAGATTCACTTGGGGTTCTTTAAGAGAATTGTCCAAATTTAAGTTTGTTACGGGGTGGTTCAAAAACAACTCCGTAGATTCATCTAAATATCCAGAGGCCTCTCACGGTAATTTTGCCAATTAGATCTCAGGGTTTTGATTCGTGGGGAAGTTGAGGCTTGCATATCAGGAATATGCCTATACCGTGGAACAGAACAAAATAAGAAGCAAACAAAAAAAGCTACACCAGAAATAAATCGGCCGAAATTTGAGGAAAGTGTTAAGTAAAATAATAACCGGGTGTCTCCATCCAGCCTACAACAGAAAAATAAATCGAGGCCGAGGGAGAAAAAAATAAAACCGAAAGCCAGGAAACGCCGTGCTGTTTTTTTTATTTAAATACATTTTCAAGAAAAACCAAATCAAACTAAAAGCGTCAAACGTGAAAATTCCGAAGCTAGCAAGAGAAAAAAAATAAATCGAACAAAATTGGTCGCTGGCTTGAATAATTACGTACGAAATAAAACAACAAAAATAATTTGGTAAATGGACGCTGAACGTGAACATTAATGCAACGAAACCAATGTGCACCCCTCGCGCGTGCCAACCAACCGCTATGGCACTCGATTACACCAGAATATATTGAATACAAATTTTAAAAAATTGAAAATTGAAAATAAAAATAAAAATTTCAAATTTGGACTAAAATAAAAAAAATTGGTACCTTTTGACCTGATTGTGGTCGGCCTTGAAGGTTGTGGCATCCTGGATTGCCGAAATGGGTTGGGCGTCTTCCCGCCTTTAAAAAAAACGACTGGCCTCAGCTGGCCACACGTAATTGTAAATGTTGGGCGTCTTCCCGCCGTTAATCGAAAATAATGTTGGGCGTCTTTCCGCCGTAAAAAAAAGGCGGCTGGCCCCGTTGTTGGCCACCCGTAACCGTAAATGGTGGGCGTATTTCCGCCGTAAACCGTAAATAATGTTGGGCGTCTTTCCGCCGTAAACCGGAAATAATATTGGGCGTCTTTCTGCCGTAAACCGTATAATATCGTAGGGCGTCTTTCCGCCGTTAAAATGCGGCTGCCCGTATATTAAATGGCATCACCACTAAATTTAAATTTCGATTCCATTTATTTATTTACTAATAAAAATTTCACTATAATTAATATTAAATTATAAAATTAGTATTTAATTTATATGTCCATTCTCGTGGATTTACAACACAAAAAACTTAATGGCATAAAACAAATATATAAACTCGAGCACAAAATTATTTCTCGACTTCTCAATCAAAAAACTAGATGCTAACTAACCAAAAATTCTCGCACCAAAAAAGGTCTAGAAAAATAATTTTTGTTCGTTGGTGTTTTTTTGTTTTGTTTTTCGTGCGTGTCACTCGCCCACCCTTTCAAATCGCGTATCAATCACACACAACCAAACGAGAAAACACAACAAAAATATTTCTCTACATCCAAACCGGTCTCACACACGCACAAGGTGTACTGTATTTACACAGTGGTCTCACTCTACAACATTTGCCATGTAAGGCAAATTTACATAGAAACAAAACATCTTAGTATTAATACCATACAACAGATGGCAATGCCGCCAGTAAAAGGCATCACTCATTCAATTATCATGGAACTAAAAATTCAAAAAGAACAAAGGAAAGGAAATAATGTTGGAGATGTAACGAGTTACTTGCCCTATGGACGTGTAATAGAAAGTGTATCGAGAAGCCTACTTGCTTCTTAGAGTACCATAATATATTTATAGTCTGGGACATCTGGTGAGTGCTATCATCAATAGTTTTTTGGCTGAGCATCCTTAACTTCTACCGATAATGAGTTTAGAAAATGGTGCAAAATAGACTTCCATTTCCTTATTTGAAATCCATGTTGTCTTAACGGACTGGAAATATTAATTCTCATAATGTTTGCTTCGGCTATTCCTTTTAAATTGAGTGAGTTTCGTGGTTGAGCTGTCCTTTCGTAATACCCCATAATGTGGCATTGTTCGTCATGAGAAATTTCTTCCATTTTTTACAAGTTCCCGTATTCCATCATGAATGCTTTATATTGTTTCGAAAGCTGTAAATCGCGAGCAAAACAGCGTTTGGAACTTCGAAGTTGTGCAATAGCGGTGTTTGATGAGTCATCCAACTGATTCGGTGAGTTTAGGCATGCTTATCGTAAAACGTCGATCATGGCTAACCTGTGTGTTCGTCTTCCATCCAATAGATTGAAGAAATAGTAGGCCCCTACTATTATGATGTGAGAGTGTAATGTTATCTTTGGATAAGTGGCATCAACATTAAGTTACATTTAAAAATTGGACGTTTCGCGCTCAGGCAGTTGTACGTTGATCAGCTTAAATCAAACAATTGTGGATTCTCTAAGTATGCAGAAGCTTGAACCCAAAGTAATTTAGTATCGTCATTCTAATGATAAAGAAGAAAACTAAGAAGGTACTGAGAGAAATGATATTTGCGGTAATTTCACTTCACAATGGGCACTGTTCCGACTAGCGTTTATCGTCGTGTTTAAGCTTTCGTTTGGAGCTAAAGTTCTTACATCGAATTTGCGTATTGAGACTAGTAACCGCGATTTTGATAAACTCAGCCATAAGTTTTACGACTCTCAGCAATCGAGTTCGAAACTCTTCCACTGAGGTTTGAGCGCTTCCATCATAAACGAATTTTATGATATTTGTTAACTTAGTTTTATTCACTGGCCATTGTTTCTTCAACGCTGGAAGCAAGAGTTTCTCCATTGTAAAACAATGTGTGAGTGTGGCAAAAGCTTATTGAAGTGAAAGAGTTTTAAGTTATAATTGAAGACAGATTGATCCAGGTCTCATGTGATTTGACACTACCAATTAAAGGTAAGCACTTTATCTAAACTACAAATTTTCGATTTAAGCTTGTGTCTATGCAAGTGTAAAATTATTTTAATTTTATGTTGGAAGCTAAAACCAGTGCACCTAGATAATAATGGCATTGGAGCTTAACATTTTTTACTATACGACGTCATTTTATATCGACTTTGGGTTTGAATCTTTGACCAAAGATGGCAGTGTAATCAAATAAATGATAAGATTTTTTTGTAAAATCATTTTCATAATACATAAATGTGATGGCGTATGGAGCAGTACTGCCTGGTACCAAAGCCATCTTTACTACTACTTAGTAACAACATTCATTTATTGCTAATGGCGTCACTTTATGCCGACGACTTCTCTTTTCTTATTGTTTTTAATTCAACTACACAAGAAGCTACTCGATTTTATTCGTTAAAAATTGGGCACATTAAAGCAGAAGAGGTAAGTAAAATCTACTTCTAAAGCAATTTGTAATGAAAATGAACTACTCCTACCTATATCGATTAAGAGAGACCGACAACTGTCGACATAGTATTACGTCTTCGTTTTAGCTAATAGGCCTGGTACTCTAGGTGCATTGCGTGGAGAAAACGGATAGAAAAAACAAAAAATAAAATTAAAAAAAACTGACCCCTACTGTAAAATTTTGTTTATAGACGAAGAGGTAAGAGATGAGTTTAACGCATCGTGTTGCCGCACTATGTGGAGCGGCAAATTTTGTTTTGGACCACGAATTTTATTTTGAAATCTAGTAAACGCCGTACCGTTGCATCATGAAATTTGAACTGAACCGGATCAGTAAATTGATATCCCTCAATGTAGGGTCTACACTTTTTAACACTAGGCACAGCCACTCAGGCACTCTAGTTCAGTTGCACTATAGCTAGTCTGTGGTTGAGTAAGTTTTTTTGACATGAAGCAGATTGGCCTTTCATATCCTTATTGATCTTTCTGGAAAAGAACGCTTCCCACTCGAGTTTTGGAAGCGTCGCGTCGAATCTAGCTAATTCTCTAATAATCGGGCGTTAATAATAAGGGAGTTGTTGTTAATAAATATTTTAGTGTCTCCAGAGCTTCTTGAACCTCGGTTGTCCAACCGAATTTTGCCTGCTTTTTCAAGAGGTTGGTAATCGGAGCTGTGACCATCCAGTCACTCTTAGAAGTCTACGACTTTGCTTAACATTGGTAGGTGTGGGAAAATTTTGAATGGCTTCTATTTTTTCGGGATCCGTTTCCTACTATGTAGCCCAAGTATTTGATGGGTTTCATAAAAAATGACTTTTCGAAACATTTATTGTAAGTCCGGTGTCAGAAAGACGTTTGGATACTACTTCTAAGAGTTTCAAATGTTCTTCCACTGAACCGGACATAATCAGAAGGTCATCCAGATAGACAAATAGTTGATGGTGACAGCAATGGAGGATGACTTTGTCCATCAAACGACTCATAGTTTGTGGAGAGTTACGCAAACGGCATTACTCGGAATTGGTACAGCGGTCGACCGAGTGGTATTTGCCAGAAGATACTCTAAGATCAATGCTGGAGATGTATTTTGTTCAATTCAACCTGCCGTCCGTTAATTAGAGGGGATATGCATCTTTTTTCCTCATAGCATTGACCTTTCGCGAGTGGAGACACAACCTGACCTTGTTAGGTTTCCGAATCAGCACAACTGGAGACGACCACGAACTCGAGCTCTCTTCTAGGACACCGAGCGCCAACATTCGGTCAAGCTCTATGTATAACAGCTCCTGAATTGCTGGAGAGATCGAGTAATGCTGCTGCTTGGGGAGGACTGTCACCAACATCTATTTGGTATTGAAGCAAAGTAGTTTGGCCTAGCCCGTTTACAAATTGCGACATTATTCGAAAGGTATTCCAAAAATCTATACCCAGGTACATTTGTTCTTGTAAAGTAGAAACAAGATAGAATCGCTACAATTGGTTTTATTATTGAATTTAACAGGTAGATCCATGAAACCTACTATTTTGCTTTTCGAACCATCTGCTGGGAATACTTCCGCTGTGATTGATTTATAATTAGCATTGATCCGAGGATGCTCATCAGGTCACGAAAGTGCATCCCGTTAATTTCAATTATGGCGTACGGTCTATGATCGGTTTCAGTTCGTATAAAAGATTCAGCACAGGCTCGAACAAAATTTCGTCGGTCTCTCCAATATTTTATATTTCTGGGAGACTCGCTTACGATTATGTTTGTGGCAGCATTACCACGAGTGAAAGGGTTTCTGTATCTGGAGAGATATACTCCAAGCTAGGAACTGAATTTAGCGGTACTGAGGGGGTTCGGTGTTGGTAGCTGCCGAAAAAAATGAGCTGACGAAGAGGTCGAAGTTCGTAACAGAAGAGTCTTTGCGGTGGTAAGTTACAATCTTGGTAACGGTGTTCCGTTGTAGCAGATCAGCGCTTGTCTGGAGGTGATATACTATAGTTAGTTGGAGAAGGAATGTAATAGCTAATTTTGTTTCTCCATTACAATTGCTGAGCCACATTCAAGATCATCAAGCATGATAATGATTTCAGTGCGTACAAATTGACAGTTGTGACACCGCATCTGCTTAGGAATACATAATCGACATCCAAAGAATTAAAAGGCTCATTAGTCAAAAACTAATCAGCACTTGCCTTCAGGTCGGAACCAAATAAATGTTTGCGATATAATATCGCTTAATTTTCCAAAATCCAATTCACGAGAATGTACTAAAAAATGCGCAATAAAAATATTTCATTAAACGTTTATGAGAGCTTAATAAAAAATCCTCAAGATCAAAGCCAAGTGCACAAACACATGCACAACTTTTTAATGCTCTCCCATATAAAACCAAATCTTCAAAAATCTCTCAAAAGAATTTTCAATTTTTTTTATTTATATCGCGTTTCTTCAAACTCGATTGAATAATATAAAAGAATATTAGTAATGGTAATTGTAGTAACAACAACAATAATAACATTGCTGTATGTGTTGTATTCCATGTACATAAAAACCGCGAGTACCTTTTGTATGTACACATAACTCTTTGCGGTGAGAAACAGTGAATTATACAATAGTAAGACAATTGTAAGAATTTCATGTACTGCCGACTATGAGTACATACCTCGTATTCAGGGCTATGAGAGATGCATACCAACGTTTCGAATTTACAATGAAAACCGGCTGGGATGGTGTAAAAAATTAATTATGAATTATTGTTTTTCATTACCATGATTTGTTGTTATAACGATATGGTATTACACGTACATCTTGTGTTGTAATTACAAATTATGCTAATTAAGATAATTATTAGAAATAAGAATTTTTATTGGCATGTTTAATACTAACAATCGCCTATTCTTTCATATTTGCAGTACAAAGAGGTACATAATCTTATGTATTGTGTCTCTCCGCACAACATATAGAGTTATACAGAGACGTTATATACAGACGTATTATTAGTTATTAATTATAGAAAAGCAAAAAACTCCGGAAGTTTGATTAAAAGATAAGATGGAATATGGAACTGCCGTTACGACGTATTACGCATTTCTCCCATTATGATGTGTTGCTTGCCTCGTACATGCGAAACTAATTTAATTATAAATCCAAATGGGGGTCACTCGTCCCGGCTAATTTGTGAATAAATATATAGGTCTCGTAACGCAAGTGCAATAATCGTGATTTTGATCGTGATTTTTTTGTGTGTCAGAATTTGGAAAATACCGGTCACTTGGGGGTCATGGTTCAGAGTGTAATTTGACTGTGACGAATTTAAATTTCTAAGCATATATTTATATAGTCAAAGAGAATTAGGCAAAGAACATTTACGAGTGTGTTATAGTGTTATTCTCGAGTAGTGTTATTCTATAATTTAACCTAATTAATTTTCCTGCAACAAACACCGAAGTGAGGTAGTAACAGTTAATTTTCAATTAGACGTTAACGAAAACATCACTATGTAGGAACCTTACTCGGTAAAGACCATTTCCTCAAAGAAAATTGGTTCTCCGAGCACATCATCCATCAAGAAAAATATTTAGTTTATATTGCACTAACTTATAACGGAAAAGTAAGCAGTCGAAGGTGAAATCCACTGAAACAAGAAATTCATGTAACTACTTCCTCAGGATAAAAATAAAAGGATGCATACGCCGTTTTTACACATATCCTCATTTTTTACGTATGTGTTAGTTTCACACTGTAAAAATGAAAATTATTAGAAAACATGGCCTTACAAATTAAATTAAGTATAATTAAAAACCGAAAGCCGCCTCACTTTTCTCACGTAAAGATGATAGTCAATAGTTTCTCAATCAATAAGGAACGAACCAAAGCTATAGCTGACCCTTAGGATCGAAGAAAGTGATAAGAACAAATACGGTTGGTAGATGAATATAAACCAGTACCATTACGTGGGGAATAGTAGTAACCTTCGGCTTCCGGTTGTAGTTCGAATATCGGCAACGAGGCCCGATAATGTATAAACTGTGGTTCATAATTTTTGACTTTATGATTGATATTAGGAGTTATGGTTTGATAACAATCCTCCAACTGTAGCTGCAGAAGTAATCTCAAAAACCAGGCATAATGTTTGGGGTTAATATGGAAGAAAACAGATTGGATAAAAGCAAGCAATTAATAGTTGAACTGCGAATATCTTTGGCGAAATAAATTCCAATGATTTTCCTACCAAACTTCTAACAGCATATATGCGACGATATCCACTTTGACAACGATGATTGCGAAGGTAACTGATGACTTGGTCATGGACGAGGTTTAAATAGTTGGGTTTACGTAGCCACTGAATTTTGTTCGGATATCTGATAAGAATCATAAGATAATGTGCCACGAAATGCGTGGTGTCGTGACGTAGAGCGGTAGCGACTTCTTGATTATGATTATCTCTCTCGTTGGGCTCATAGTCATCAAGGTATGATCGAATCGAGGCAAGTAATGTTCTATTAACCCGCACCGAACAATTATTCTGTAGGAGCTAACAGGATTGCGCCAATGTAAAATTTTATATTTTTTGGATAATCCTTGGAACAGTTCCCACGTAAACTGTTTATCAATATCGGAAGTTGTCACTTCTGGGACAGAGAAGAGCAGAACTACGTCGATTTATCAGTACAAATTTAGATTAATGGTCTAGTAATACGACGACAAATGATTACGCTTGGAACTAGAATAAAGTCCCAAAAAATCAGCGCGCGGATTAAGTTAGTGCACCCATGGCTGGACGAGTAGAGAAGTTAACGCTTTTATTTATCTTATACATGGTGCAGTTTGAGATACAAACTTTAATCTCTTTCGACATGCGAGACCAATAAAATTGCCATTGGGGTCTTTCAAGAGTCTCAGCTAGTCCCATATGCGCCCAAATAGGGGTAACACGTGCCTGTTGATAGACAATAGATTGATAGACAAGCGAGGTAATCAATTTGTTATCCTGAATCCGACAATTGTATTCGCACAGGCGCTCTATTTGATTGTTATACTCTTCACCTGAAAACGAGGCTTAGTCTAAGTTAATTTGCAGCATAGACACCGCTAAGACTTACTTAAACCACGTATTGTAGCTTCTGATGTCCTTGCATTACAAGTTATAGTATGCTTCGAGGAGTCGTAGCTATTTTAGGGCGTTGTTTCATTTGTGGGGTCGTCCTTTTCAATATTGGTATAGTCCTTTCTGTAACCTATTTGAAAATCGTATATTTAGTGGTTTAGGCTCCATCGAGCGCGTCTCCCGGATAAGCTCCCGGAACGAAGGCTGAAATGATACACGTATATCGATCCAATCGTGTACTCTTATATGTAATGGCGAAACTTTTAGACACTCTGTACTAGGGTGTAGCATTCGAGCTCAGTTATAGAATAATTTTGCTGGGCTACATTGAGCTTGTGCGTTATCAATTCAATAGTATACTCGCCGCTTTCTGAGTCAATTTGAAATTGTACGCTGCCTACGCCGATGGCATTAGCATCGCACTGGTTATAGAACGGCCGACTAAAGTTGAGGTTGTCCAAAATAGGAGCGCAAGATAAAAGTTCAAACTTTCTTTCAAACTGGTCATTTTTTAGAACACAACTGGAATCCGATTTTTATCATTCAAACCGAGTTTTAGGCCAATTGGTTATAAACGGTTTAGTTCTATTTAAATCGACCTTTTTCATTTAGCCCACGGTTAGTCCTATCAAACTGACCACCTCAATTTTTATCATATATTCTGTGTTTAAATCCAATTGTTCTAGAAAACTGCCCATCATAAGAAAGTTTCTGGAAAATTTATGAAAGTTTACAAAATAGTTTAATTCTATTCAAATTATCTATTGCCCAACAGTTCATCCAAAACTCATTCTGGAATCGTATTTTTATCTTATAATCTAAGTTTCATCTCAAACGTTTCAATAATTTTGATTCATTTAAAGTAACAGCAAACGAAATTGCCTAAATCTGGTGATTTAATTTATCATTTTTTAGATAGAACCTATGCTTTGTTCCATTCAAGTTAGCTATTTTGAAAACTTTTAATTACACGTTTGTACAATTTTTTAGGTGAGTTTGTTAAAAATTAGCGAGATCTTTCCTTGATTTGGCTAAACTTATTTGCTTTTCATAGGTAATTGATATTTAGCATTGAAAACTGGTTCTCAACGTTCGCAAACAATTAACATGAATCCTCGCATGAAGACTGAGGATTCTCATCCTATATTAACCGTTACGTTTGACATGCAAAATGACATGCATCCTGCCAAGTTGCAAAGAACGCTCTATAAATATCTCTTTTGAAGATCTTCGAAGTCATGTTTACTTCAGTTACACCGACACGGATTCCTGTTTGAGCGCTACTCTTTCGGTGATGACTTTTCATTCTGCTAGTCCACCTGGCGCATATAGGTCATTAATGCTACCACCAAGGGCTCTGCTATCTGCTATTTTTTGACGTGTAAGATTATACTCTGAGCCTTTTGGTCAAGTCAAGTTCTAATCACTTTACCGATTTTACCAGCTAGCTGTGTTTACCGTCTACGTTTTTGCGGGAGGAAAGATTTTCATAATGGTAGGTCACCACATATAATCAAAAGCTTCATAGAAATACTTCCAGAACCTACACTTTTACTATATTCCGTTTACTGTGTTGTTCATTCTCACGTTAACACCCTATTTGGAGATATTTCCTCTTCGGAGCAGAACTGTTTGTTGTTGTAATTTTTCTGGAATATATCATTTGCCTTCCAGGAAATAATAAGTTTCTCAAGTAATTTACCAGAGGTTGTAAGCAGCATGATTTTCTCCCTTCTTGATTATTATTGATTAACGCTCTTGTGCAACTGTACCACTTTTAATAGGCATTGTATCTGACATTTGATAGTGTCGTCCCAAAATATTATGAATTGGCCACTCATTGTGGTGGAAATTGTACTCGTATCAAGGATCCCTTGATACAAAGGTATCCCTCTGGTAAAACGTTCTTAGATTGTGAACTGAAAAATTGCGACCGGAAATTGGAAGTGGTGAGATACTAATTATGTAAAATTTACTTCGTTTTAATCTAACTTCTACCTCTATGAATTTGTGATATTGAGGAAAAAATAGTAATTTAACCAAAAATTAGGTAGTCTGTATTAGAGGTCTGTGTGAAGAGAGGGAGAATTGACAATTTCATGATGAGTAGTGGCCTCCATAAGGCAAGTTGATAAAAACAGATTTTGTTTCAGAACTCATGGTGATTTGAACCATTTATTAATAACTGTATATTATCGACATGGGATTTTTAAGATGATTAGTGGCTACCACCATATCGTCTAGTTCGGATTCCGGATCCGATTATTGAGATGGACGCTGTGGTCATATAGTAGGATGAAATTAAGAAAAGATTAAAGTTTTTAAAGATAAAAATTGACCGACCAAACAGCACAGTGGTTAAAATTTTGGCGTTTGGATCGGGAGGTACTGGGTTCGAATCCCGTTAGGGGGCCGGATGCAAAAGGGAATTTTCATCATCAGATGACGATCTGTGATGAAAAGGAACACAAGTAAGACCACTGTCGGTTTGCACTCCGGTTCACCCATCTTCCATGCTAGATGGTTCTATGCAAAGGGAGTGCCCAGAACATGTTGCATAGATAAAAGAAAACTTCTATTATCAAACAAAAGATCCAAATAGCAATATTTTGAAGTTTTGAAAATCATTGAAAATGAAAAAAATAATAATCATTAAATACGCAGGCTGCGCTCGGAAAATTTCGAGCATTTATAACACAACTTTAATGTGAAAATATTTCACATTAAAACTACTTTAAAAATTCATGGAGTTTACTATCGACCCGGGTTATGTTTCTTCTATTGCTCATGCATATAGATTATGCTCCCAGCTATCCCATCTAGGATATGTATGAGGTTTTTCTTCTTACCCTTAAGTTAAAATACGCTACTGTCGTCTGTGGTCAAATCCACAGCCTTTGGACCAGAATGTTAAAACATTTACAACGACATTTACAAAATGACATTTCTATCAAATTTGTCGTTTCCATGTAATTCGATGAGTGCTGACGAAGACAAACCCACGACAAATAAAAATAATAAAATCCTTTCATTTTTCAGACCAACAATTAAAAAGTATAAACACACAAAGCTTATACGGGGCAACAAGAATTAAAAACATAGAACAATTCTGTAAAAAATAAAAACTGATCGTTAAGATGACGTCAATCAATTATTTAAGAATATACAATTTCTTTGTTGAATAGCAACTTTGAATTCAATTTTTTTACTTTATTTATATTAAGAATTTACCTTTTTGATTTGAGTGCCTAAGAATTTATTTATTTCTCGAAAGAAGTTAAAAATACAAAATAAACGCGCGCAATGACCTACTTTTGCGCTGTGCTGTTGTTTACTACCTTTTCATGTGCCTCATACACATACGATTCGTATACGTGTAAAGTTCTTAAGAACGAAAATAAAATTGTAAAATTTATTTTGTTTTTATAAGATGAAATCCAGAAATGGTGTACGGTGGTACATACTTACACAGCAGATCATGATCAATATAATTCGTATGTGCTGGAATATATTTAATCAAATCTGGAATGCACGAAAAATGAAAGGAATATGCAATTATATAGGTGTGGCAGGATGGTGTGGACCTCAAAACAATTTTGATGCCTTGGTACGTAAGTTTGAAAATGTCAATTAATGAGTTCTGTAGGTATTTTAACAATTCAATTTATAAAAATGCATATCGCCACCTACGTACTGCGATAAACAACTTTTTATTTTCTGACACACGATGTGACAGTTTCAGGAACCCATTTGAACTTAAAATTAATGACATAAATCGAAATTAAATGGCAGATTTATTATTTAGGGTGGCAGTCGAGATGTACGGGATACGGTCGATTTTGAGTTAGGGTATTGAACTGTAATACTCTTACTGATTCAATAGAACGCTCCAATTATAGAAGTCTAAGTGATTAATGAAGGCTTAAAATATATTGTGATGAATATCGTTAATTGCAATAATAAACGATATAACACTTGGAAATCAAGAGGTTAAGTCGTATACGACCCACCAAGAGAATGGCTCGATGTTAGTCGGCGGATGTAATTTTATTTCGCTGACATTATTTTACAAAACCAACGAAAATTTCGGATGAGATATTCCAGCTATATACAAATCCGAAGAAGAATCTTACGATAATACTCCTTATTGTTATCTACACACTTATTGTTCTTCATCATCAGTCACACCATATCAAAGTTTACCTTTGTAAAATACATGTAAAATTTCGGACTTAAATTCAAAATTGGAAAATTTTTGAATCCAAATTTAAAAAAATATATCGTCCTCGTAAATCCACGTTATTGATTGCGTTTAAATTTATGCAACGATTTTAGGATTTTACACATTCACGTTGGACACCTGCCTTGAACGACAGGCCATTAAATGCATTTTCGATATATTGAATTAGCGAATTTTTGCAAAATTACACCCCTGCATCCTCATCAGCATTTCTCCACAATTAGGTCGAAGTTGACCAACAATGGCCTATCACATAACCATAGTGGCATCAATGACAAAGCACGATAATCTTGAACAACAGGCCATTCAATGCATTCTCGATATATTGAATTAGCGAATTTTTGCAAAATTACACCCCTGCATCCTCATCGGAATTTCTCCACGATTAGGCCGAAGTTGACCAACATTATGGCCTATCAAATAACCACAACGGTATTCCTACCAAACATTGTGTTCCTTTGAAACAAGGTTAACAATATTGCTTATCAAATCATCAACTTTGCCTAATAATACGTTCAAATTGGTCTCGGTTGATGTGTTGTTGAAATAAATTTTCGGCTGATAACTTTCGGCTGAAGAATGTTGATCAACGGTGACCTATTTGTTTAATTTCGACTGAAAAAGCGAAGACACTATCTGCATTATCGTTTTTTTTATCTTTCGGCTGAAAACGTTGCATAATGTGATAGAGGAACGTTTAACGTATTTGAAATAATTTTTGGGGAGTTTTTGTATGTTTAGTATTCGAGATGGACTCGAGTCCGTTGAACTCAGAAATTATTCGCTGGTCGGACTGGTAGGTTACATAAGGTGATAGAGGAACGTTTACAAAACGTATCTATAATTAATGTAATTTGCATTTCCAGAATATTTGTTTGCTGTATTCTGGTTATTTGGGGGTGATAGTAGAATTTAGTTTATCAGGTAATATATCTTTCGGCTATAAAATATTATTTCGGCTTGGATAGCAAAAACAATATCTGCATTATCATCTTTCGGCTGGGATAGCGAATACACTATCTGCATTACCTTTCGGCTAACTTTAACAGTATTATACGCATCATAAATATGAATCAAACAGTTCATTTGCCCGGTAAATCATAATTATTTTAGACTTTTAGTTATCTACAATCACAAGAAGACATTCATTTAAGTATCTACACTTCCATCTGTGTTTGTCTTAAACAAGCTCTAAAAACGATTACTGACATCTTTAGGTTTAGTTTGCTACATATGAGAAAGATAATATTTTTTATAGTGTAAGACTCGCTGCCCACTTGAGCTTTGTTTTTCTAGCGAAGTGAGCTATGTTTTGAGATCACAACTTCTCGGGTTATTTTACAAAGCTGAAATAAGTGAAACTGAATTCCTGGAGCTCAGCTCAAGCTACTCGTACGCCCTGATTTATTTAAATGCTATATTGAAACTTATGGAATAGAAACATAGCTCACATCGCTCATTTTGGGAGCTAATTACTTATCTCCAAGATGAAAATAAAATATCTAAATATATTTCTTTACAGATTGGGTTGACCCTGATATCGATCTACAATGTTTCGCTTATTTGAGTTTTGGAAACCAAATTAAATAAAAACATAGCTCAAGCGTGCAACGGACCTAATACGTGCCATCTATTATCAAATTGTTGCATTTGCATGTGAGTAAATGTCATCAACATACGAGTATCTTACGATTCCAGATAAAAATCGGGGCAATGAACTCGGTCTGTTAGAGTTAAAATTTATATTGCACGCTCTCGTTTGTAAATTGGAATCATTTGTTGGCATTCGCAAAGATACGGAAGAGCATATCGCATTTAACATCTCTTCGACCGATTTTGTAAGCGATTTAATCCAATTTTTACCAAAAATGATGGAAATTTTTAAGAGTCTGGATTTCGCTCGGCTGTACCGAGCACTATGCGCGTCTTTCATCATCGCTATGAAGGAGGAAATCCATTCCAGTAATTCGGAACCGACCGCAAAATTTCACACGTGGAAAAGGGATATAGAATTTTAAATTGCTTACTCGAAGTGGTTAAAAATTTAAATATTCAACGGAATTTTGCGTTATTCCTAAAACAAACTCACATATACATTAAACTATTTTTACCATACGATATGTCGATGTTGGAACGTAATTTGAGACGAATCCTGGAGCGAACCAATGAGCTCCCAAAAAATCTTCAACGAACAACTCGATATTTACACAATTTGTGCTGTTATTCAAAAGCTATTCAAAAAGTTACAAGCTTTACACAAATTTCATTTTTACGCCAAACTTTTGAGTTTATGGTAATTAAAGTGAAGGCCGTTTTTTGGATGGGTAACCTTAAAAATGTAGATCTACAAGGTGATGAAATTTTATCCCAAGCTACTTGTATAACATCCAAAAACGAAATTAACGAGGATGAGGTACAGTTGCCAGGCGATGTATTTCTTATATCGTATTATCGTACGAGACCGGTACTAGTAGTTCCTTGAGTGTTCCAACATCAATTTCGATTAGGTGAGTTGGTATTAATCCATATTCGCGCAAGCGTTGCATAGCCGCATTAGTGGTTGCATCCCTTGTTTGACTGGAAGCATCAGCGCGATTAAAACGTGATATCGTAGAGTTTGTTCATCGATCACAATCCAAACCATCAACTGGCGCTTTCTGATTAGCACGCATCTTTCTTAAATTTTCGACGATTTTGGTCCAATTTTTAAGTTCCCATTTGACGAGTTTTATGTCTGGTATATTTTCGGTTTTAATCTTTTAATTTTTCCAGGGGATTGGGGCATATTCGATATTATTTTTTCAGACAGTTTCAAATTTATTAAGTGCGCGACTAGGTTTCTATTGTATTGTGGTCGAGGGTTGCTGAATTGATATATGGGAATTATATCAATTTCCTGCTTAACCAATGCCTTCATTCTTCAAACGACCAACACTGGTTTATTTCCGTAATATAAATTATGTTTATAATTTTCTGCCTAAAATTAATATCTTGTATTCGCAGAAACAACATCCGAATTTTACGAAGACGTTCGCGAGATACGCAAAACCCTGTCGAGTTGCTCACAGATGATGATTTTTTTAATTTATTTCGGTTTCCAAATTATATATGCACAGATTTAATTAATAAACTGTCGCCTTTATTTACGGAAATCTATAAAATACATGCCATCCTATCATATTTGAAAGTACAGTGAACGCTCGATTTAACGGACCCAGATTTAACGGACGCTCGATTTAACGGAGAATTTTCTATTTTCCATGATGCCTTCTAAGACTATGAAATCTTCACTTGCAATACAAGAACTTAATTCATATGGCCATATTCCAGAAATTTTTCAAAAATTATTTAGTAATTTCATTTCACCCACAGTGTCCAATTTCTGCCCTAGTTTGTCATATTCCAGAACTTCTTCCCAAAAACATTTAAAAACCCCATTTCCATCAAGCATACCCAATCCCTTCATTATCGGCTAAGAAATGCTTAAGTTCCGTCCCAGATGGCCATATTTCAGAACTTATTCCCAAAATCATTTAAGAATTCTATTTCCATCCAACATACCCAATCCCATCATAATCGGTTAAGAATTGATTGGGTTCTGTCTCTAAATCATTTAAGATCCCATTTCCATCCAACATACCAGTTTACGAATCTCAGTTTCATCCAACAAACAAAATCCTATCATAGTCGGTTGAGAATTGGTCGCGTTCCGTTCCAAGAAGTCTAATTCCAGAACTCCTTCCAAAAATCAATTAAGAATCCCATTTCCATCCAGTATAAACAATCCCAACATAATCGGCTAAGAAATGCCTGACTTTCCCAGATTAAATTCGATCGAATCGATTAAATTAAAAAACATTCGGATTTAACGGACATTTGGATTTAACGGACACCCCTAATTAGTCCGTTAAATCAAGCGTTTACTGTACTTTGTGTGTTACGTCATGATGGAACACAACTCCCTTTCTGATGGCAATTCAGGTCGCTCTCTCTGGATTGCTTCGTTCAAACGGTCGAGTAGTGCACAGTACAGAACCGAATTGATGGTTTCGCCACGCTGCAGCAGCTCATAATGGACATCTCCCTTCCAATCTCACCAAACATTCAACATAACCTTGTTTGCCGTCAATCCAGGCTTTGAAGTCGTTTGTGAAGGGTCACCAGCCTTTGGCCAAGCGCGCTTGCATTTGATATTCTCGTATTTCACGTATCAGTTCACTGATGGTAATTCGGTCAATACAATTTCTTTGCGTTAATTCATGTGGCACCCAAACATCGAGCTTCTTTTTGTAGCCATGTGGTTGACGTGCAGTGCCTCTGGTATTTCCTGACAGCTTGCGTAACGGTCATGCTCCACCAGTTGCAAAATTTCATCAATTTTTTCAGTGACTATGGCCGACCAGAGCGAGATGCATCTTTGACATTCAAATTTCCGGAGCGGAATCGAGCAAATCCCTCTTGGGTTCTTCGTTCAGTTCACAAATTGCATGCTTTTTCAGCGTTTTTACCTTATTTATAGTAAAAAGCATCACATAGCGTATTCCTCCAATATAATACTGTGGGTAAAAAATAGTAAAACTTTGTTCATCATATTATAATTATTTATTTCTCCAAATCTATTTCGTTCCCCTCAAAGTAATCCTCCCCGGCCTCAATACACTTTTGCCAACGTTTTTCCAATTCTCGAAACAGTTGTTAAAGTCAATTTCCGGAAGAGCCTCCAATGCGCGTAGCGATTCACGTTTAATGTCTTCAATTGACTCAAAACGGTTTCCCCGGAGCGGTCATTTGAGTTTGCTGAACAGCCAGAAGTCACATAGAGCTAAATCAGGCGAATACGGTGGTTGCGGAACGATATGGGTGGAGTTTTTGGCGAAAAAATCACGTAAAACCAATGCAGTATGAAAAGGTGCATTATCGTGGTGCAAAAACCCGGAGTTGTCGACCCATAACTCCGGCCTCTTTTTACGAATAGCTTCGCACAAATGACGCATAACACTCAAATAGTGTTCCTTGTTGACATTTTGGCCGGTCAGAAGGAATTCGGAGTGCACCACACCTCGATAATCGAAGAAAACTGTCAACATCACCTTGATTTTTAGTTGCTTTGACGTGGTTTTTTCGGCTTCGGCTCACCTTTGGCACGATATTCGGCCAATTGATCGTCTGGTTCCGGGTCGTAAGCATAGATCCAAGTCTCATCGCCAGTTATAATACGTTTCATGACATCCTGGTGCTGCTCGGAAAGCATTGTTTCACAGACTTCAACGCGACGCTGTTTTTCCAAAAAATTGAGTGATTTTGGAACCAATCGTTCACTTTTCTTAGGCCCAAATGATCTTTCAAAATGGTTTTCACTGATCCTTCCGGTATTTCAACGATGCCAGTAAGGTCTCGGACTGTTAATCCTAACTGATTTTATTAACGTGCTGATCATCAGTTGATGTTGATGGCCGTCCTAGACGTGGTTCGTCGTCAACACGTTCTTGGCCCTCTTTGAACAATTTATACCAATCAAAAACACTTGCTCGCGACATACAATTATCACCGAAGGCCTTTTGCAACATTCTGAACGTTTCGGCACCACAAAATTGATTCCGCACTCAAAATTTAATGGAACTTCTTTGTTGAATAATTTCACTCATTGTAAAAATCGCCGAATGCACTTTTTGTACTTCAGAAAGACAAGCGTATACTAGGTTAGGTTAGGTTTCAGTGGTTGCTTACTGCACACTTAGGCCAATTTTTAGGCCCATTGTGATACGACTCATTCACTCCACATCATTAACCCACCTACTTCACCTACTCACACAACTACAGTATACCACCTGCACATTGCAAGCTCCATGTCAACCTGTACATTGACATGGAAGGTAGGTCGGCGCGTGACACGGAATTCTGCACTCTATCAGAGACAATCTAGTTGTATTTATTAGCATCACCGATCGTAATCGATGATGAAAATTCGATTTGCATCTAGCCTCTGATGGGATTCGAACCCAGCACCTCCCGGTCCAAGTGCCGAAGCTTTAACCACTGCACCTCTTGTCCGGTAAGCGTATACTAAACACTAATGATTATTTTGAAGTGATATTTGGCACAGATGTCACTGACAGTCGATAGAAAAAAAAAATATTTCGACGAATGGTTTTCCGCGCGACATTTAAATTAAAAATTCTTATTACTTTTTGCCCACAGTAGTATATAGGCATCAACACCCCCTAGTAATAAAAACGCGGAGATTTGACACGTCAGTCAAAAATAACCTAACCGGACTTTCCCAAATTCAACTCGGCTGTTTCACGCATATAACCACTTAATGTTATAATTTCGTTTTAATATTAATGTTTTTGCAAAATCACCACTCATCTATATACCTGTTGATTATAGCCACATACTCTGGATTAAACTTTTTGAAATCTCACCAGATTACATATGATTACCATATGCCTCAATTATGTGTGGATTGACTTCTTAATATAATTACAGAGATCATTACATTATGTACAGTTAATACTTATAGATAATTGAATTTAATATTCTATTTCATTTCGCTTTGTAATTACTTGCATATACGAATATGAACGTGTAAGAAGCCTCATTAGAATATTGAGTGGTGGCGGCTACGCCATCGACATCGTATATACCACATTACAATTTTCTAATATTCATATAATTTGATTTGATGTGCTGCGGTTGGTTTATCGATAAGTGCTTGCCCGGTTGATATTAATGATGCTACCACCTAATGTGCCCCGATATTATATAGAGTGCGGTAAAATTTAACTTCCTTAATGATGTCTTATACCGTTTAAGATTTAAAATTAATTTTTATTTTTATACTTTATCGATATATTAAAATAGTAATTGGATTTAATATCGCGTTCAAATTAAATTTTAGCCCGTAGCGTATGCATCCAATTAACACTTTCGATGCATGCTATGTGCCATATATAGGTATACACATAAAATTTCGCGACCTCTAATCTACTTTAATAGCGGATTTTAATTCTTAAGGCACATACCAATGTTTATATAGGATCCGAACCAATTCCGGGGACCATAAATCGTGTTTTAGATTAATTACCGGCAAGATTTTATGTAGCCGTGTGTTAATAAACAGCAGTTGGTCAAATTGTACGCGATAGTAAGCGCGAAGGTTAGTTGCACTGCAAAAAACTTGTTCGGCCAATTAATCAGAGTCAGTCGAAAATTGATTTTCGATAAACCTTATAGTCGATCGTGTAAAGCTCACACTGAGCACGAATATTGATAGTAATTAATTCGATCACATAACGATTTTTTATTTTTATTGTTTTTTTTTTGCCAAGATACATCAAATTGTTAAGTCATTTATAATGCCTAGAAGAACTGAGCAAGAAGAAATAATTTCCAAGAATTTTTGTGTAGATAAACGAAAATGAGTTTTATTGTTGTTGCTGTCGAGCTATGATGTTAAACATACATCACACAATTTAATGGATTGTTATTTTAGTTATTTACATAACCTAAATATTAAAACTATTTTAATAAAAATTTATTTATTATTAGTTTTGCTTTATTGTTGCTGTATACATATCCATCATGATGTTATTTAGCCGGTACGTGATACTTTTATTAACTCGTAGTTATATGTGCTGCCAGCCTAGCTCTAAGTGTACATATCATACTTACATTTATTGCGCACTTTGTAATTGTACTTTATACCATTTTGATGGTCTATCTGTGGCCTATTTCGAGTTTATATGTATGTACATCGCCTCATGTACACACATCGTCATAAAGACAAATCACTTCCTTTGTTGCTATATAGTAGTCTTGCTGTGGAATTGGTTTGGTCATTGTCAGGTTTTATTTGATTTTAATTTAATTTTAGACAGACACTTTAATCTTTTTGTCAATCAAATTGGTTTATTGATCGATTGTTACGTTACGTTTAGAATATATTTAATTAATTTATGTAACTAATTGGGGTTAATGTTTAATGTATAAAGCAGTAGCAGCCCGAAATACTTCTGAACAGGTACTCGTATATTATTATATTTTCTCCGCTTGAGAATTTTTTTTTCTACGAAACAAGAAAAACGATTTCTTACGGCAGTTTTAATTTGCTTCATTTCATTCAAAAAATCATCAAACTAATATGATTGGCTTGTATATGGATATTCATTGTTTGATGGAGAATTGTATTTCTTGATTTGAGCATAATTGGATAATTAAAACAAATATCTGCCTAAAATACAAGTTATTTCCTTCCGAGTTGAAATCCTCATCTGGTTGCTCAATGACTTATTTGAATATTGTGCCATTCAAATTACTTAACAAATTTAAAATTGGGGAGACCGCCGGGACATGGCATATAGACTGTTTATTACTTAGTACATTGAGCTATTGTAACCTCCTGATGAGGTCTTAGAAGAATCCCGGTGATCTTCAGAATCTTAGTCAACATATAAACTACTCAAGCAGGTGAATGCGTTGTGCCATCCAAATTAAATAAAACAACTAAAATTGGGGAGACCGCCATAACATGGCATATAGACTGTTTATTACTTAGTACATTGAGGTATTGTAACCTCCTGATGACGTCTTAGAAGAATCCCTGAGATTTTCATAAACTTAGTCGTCATAACGGGTGATTTTTTAAGAGCTTGAGAACTTTTTTTTAAAAAAAACGCATAAAATTTGCAAAATCTCATCGGTTCTTTATTTGAAACGTTAGATTGGTCCATGACATTTACTTTTTGAAGATAATTTCATTTAAATGTTGACCGCGGCTGCGTCTTAGGTGGTCCATTCGGAAAGTCCAATTTTGGGCAACTTTTTCGAGCATTTCGGCCGGAATAGCCCGAATTTCTTCGGAAATGTTGTCTTCCAAAACTGGAATAGTTGCTGGCTTATTTCTGTAGACTTTAGACTTGACGTAGCCCCACAAAAAATAGTCTAAAGGCGTCAAATCGCATGATCTTGGTGCCCAACTTACCGGGCCATTTCTTGAGATGAATTGTTCTCCGAAGTTTTCCCTCAAAATGGCCATAGAATCGCGAGCTGTGTGGCATGTAGCGCCATCTTGTTGAAACCACATGTCAACTAAGTTCAGTTCTTCCATTTTTGGCAACAAAAAGTTTGTTAGCATCGAACGATAGCGATCGCCATTCACCGTAACGTTGCGTCCAACAGCATCTTTGAAAAAATACGGTCCAATGATTCCACCAGCGTACAAACCACACCAAACAGTGCATTTTTCGGGATGCATGGGCAGTTCTTGAACGGCTTCTGGTTGCTCTTCACTCCAAATGCGGCAATTTTGCTTATTTACGTAGCCATTCAACCAGAAATGAGCCTCATCGCTGAACAAAATTTGTCGATAAAAAAGCGGATTTTCTGCCAACTTTTCTAGGGCCCATTCACTGAAAATTCGACGTTGTGGCAGATCGTTCGGCTTCAGTTCTTGCAGGAGCTGTATTTTATACGGTTTTACACCAAGATCTTTGCGTAAAATCTTCCATGTCGTCGAATAACACAAACCCAATTGCTGCGAACGGCGACGAATCGACATTTCACGGTCTTCAGCAACACTCTCAGAAACAGACGCAATATTCTCTTCTGTACGCACTGTACGCATTCGTGTGGTTGGTTTAATGTCCAATAAAGTAAACTGAGTGCGAAACTTGGTCACAATCGCATTAATTGTTTGCTCACTTGGTCGATTATGTAGACCATAAATCGGACGTAAATCGCGAAACACTTTTCGAACCGAACACTGATTTTTGTAATATAATTCAATTATTTGCAAGCGTTGCTCGTTAGTAAGTCTATTCATTATGAAATGTCAAAGCATACTGAGCATCTTTCTCTTTGACACCTTGTCTGAAATCCCGCGTGATCTGTCAAATACTAATGCATGAAAATCCTAACCACAAAAAAATCACCCTTTATAAACTATTCAAACAAGTGAATGCGTTGTTGGGTCATACAAATTAAATAAAAAATTGAAAATAGGGGAGACCGCCGGAACATGACATATAGACTGTTTATTATTTAGTACATGGACCTATTGTAATCTGCTGATGACGTCTTAGAAGAATCCCTGAGATCTTCCTAATCTTAGTCGACATATAAACTACTCATACTAACTATCCAAATTAAATAAAACAACTAAATTTGGGGAGACCGCCGCGACATGGCAAATGTACAGTTTATAACTATCGCTTTTTACTTGTTTGTCACATCTTAGAACAATGCTTAGTACCTTTTTGAAAATAGGCAAAATTTAAGATACAAGAAATTACTCATTTTAATAAATTTAGTCTTCCGTGGATTTTTTACTATTTTTTTTTATAAAATACCAATTTGAAAAATATCAGATAATTCTTTAGAAAGAGATAGCACTTCTCATCTCTTTCTGATTTTATATATCTGTCTTGTTAAAAAATACGTTTTTACAGTGTACCACTAATAAGCGAAAGAAGTTGAATAATCCAATTGGAATTATATACGTATACTTGTTAATTTTTTGTTAGAAACTTCACTGCCGTGAATATTGATGTTTTCAAGAGCATATATACGATATCCCTATGTTACGGCAAAATTCTTCCTTCTTCCAAATGTCCACGTTCTACGACTCGAGTTCCAAGAGAGACGATTATTTACGCTGATATTCAACAACAAATATTGCTTGAATTTATAATTTTAATTCAATCTTAATAAAAATTTCGGTAGGTATTCAAATTAAGTGGACTTGAGTGAAATTCTTTAGTAAGGTTCCGGGCGTCAAAACAGTCTTCTGAGCTTCCTCATTCCATTTTCTCATAAGTTAGCGGACCTTTTTTCGGAGATTTCCTAGCACAAAAAAATTCTGCTTGAGTAATTCTAGTCAGCGCTGCAAAAATTTTCAGTGTCTCAAAATTTTTCATTCAATGCCTCCAGGTGCCTTATCGAACACTGTTATACAAAAAACCCGGATTTTTACAAAAAAAATATTTATTTTAATTCAAATCAGTACATTTTGTAAATACATATATTTACATGCTTAATACATTACTAGATGTAGTAGTAGTCTACTACTTCTTAATTCTTGTATGCTTAGCAAAAACATTAAAGCACTTCTTATTTTCAAATATTGCAGATTAAATAAGGATTTAGCGCTTTAAGCTAATTTATATTTTCTAACTAAATTTTTTGGAGGATTCCAATCACATAAACTAATGCCTTCGGTGAGCTGCTTAGCTATCATCAATGCAAATATGGTTTCTGTTTTTAAACAGTTTCTGTTTTTTGTTTTAATATTGTCTAGCTGGGGGAAGCATCTTTCTGCAGCAGCGCTACTACATGTATGTGATAGGCTCAAGAGACCACCAATAATTATTTTAAATTTGAAAATCGTAATTCCCCTATACCATTTTTTAGTTCAAAAATGTTGTCCCAAAACTTCTCTAAATTCGAGGAAACAGGAACAAATTTTTGAGAAATTACAGGCCTGTAGGTCGATTCTGGCTTTCCTATAGGAAAAATGAATTTGGAAAGATTTTTAGTATTATTTTTGTCGTAACATTTTTTTTCCTGGCATACTATGGTAAACAGTTGGTGTAGAGTTTTTCAAAAACAAAATTAAATTGGGAATATTATTCCTATCCTATTTCGTTACGGAAAAAATATTTACTAAATTATAAAAAATTAGACCAAACGCGATTTCTCAGCAGGTCAGCAAATGCTATGTAAATATTTTTTCTATTTCCTCTTCTTATAGGAAAGCTAAAATCGGCCAACTGGTGGGGAAATAAGTTAGAGGAACTAGTGTTACTTCTAGATTTTCAGGATCGATAGTTTGAATGTGAATAAGAGTTTCATCATTAAAATCGAAACGGCTAATAATTTATCACTTAGTTTCACATAATAGTGTCTACAATTTTCTCTTATTGCCAAATCACTTTCGGTAAATAAATTACTTTTTTCTATTTCTAGTTGAGCTTTTGGACCTAAATATAGGGTTTTCCAATAAGAGTGATATGATTTCTTTAAAAAAAAGACATGTGAAGTACAATCGATACAATTAAGTTCTGAATAAAATGCCATTCAAATGGCCTCTACGACTTCTTCTGCAGGAACGAATTCGATGAACTCAATTTTCGAGCACTTTTTCCACTAAATCAAGTCGTATGTCATGAATAGCACGTTCAATATTGACTTGTAAAGCTTGAAGAGAGTTTGGTTTATTGCTAAAGACCAATGACTTCAAATAACCCCACAAGAAATAGTCTAATGGTGTTAAATCACAACTTCTTGGAGGCCATTAAATATCACAATTTCTTGAAATAATCGAATCTCCAAACTTTTCTCGCAATAATTCAATTGTTGCACTTCCTGTGTAGCACGTAGCCCTGTCTTGTTGGAACCAAATGTTGTCAAGATCAACTTCTTCCAATTTCGGCCATAAAAAGTTGGCTATCATCGATCTATACCGATCTCCATTGACACTAACGGTGTTACCTGCTTCATTTCGAAAAAATGCGGACCGATAATTCCACCAGACCAAAAACTACACCAAACTGTCAATTTAGGTGAATGTAATGGTGTTTCATGAATAATTTGTGGATTTTCTTCGCACCAGAATCGACAGTTTTGTTTATTTACCGCACCACTCAGATGAAAGTGAGCCTCATCGGAGAAGATGATTTTCTTAAAAAAATCGTTATCGTTTTCAAGTTGTTCCAAGGCAAAATCAGCAAATTCACGACGTTTACTTTGGTCCAATGGCTTCAGTTCTTGAGTGAGAACAATTTTATATGGATGCAAACCCAAATCCATTCTCAAAATCCGCCAGGTTGTGGTTTGAGACAGTCCCAATTCTTGAGAACGTCTTGGAATCGACAAATTGCGGTCTTCAGCAACACTTGCCTGAACGGCAGCAATATTTGCATTACTTCGAGCGAATCTTTGTCTTGGCACTTCAACATTATGTACAGAAAATGTACGCTCAAAATTTTCAACAATTCGACGAATAGCGAGCACACTTGAACGATTATTACGACTATAAAATGGCAAAAGCGCCCGAAAAGTTGCAATTGGAGGACGATTATTTTGATAATAAAACTGAATAATTTGTAAACGTTGTTCTTGCGTATATCTCACCATGATGAAATTGTAAACATTACTGAATACAATGAAACAAAAAATGACAGATCATGACATATTACAAATGGCCGAAACGTCACTTAACAATCATATCATTCCTATTGGAAAACCCTATATATTAAACTTAAATCCAAGTTATTTTCATCGATGTGTTCTTCAACAATAAAATTATGTGAAACCATCAGTAAGAAACTTTTAACGGAAGTTTATATATTTGGGGTTTTTCACTTTGAAATTCTTTATTCAAATTGTTAGTTAATTTTAAAATATAGGCTAAAAAATTAAAATATACCAAATTGATAGTGTTGATTTGGTCTGAAATGTCAGAAGCTTATAGATAGTTTTAGTTTCAAATTTTTCGAGCAAAAAGTAATGCTTTAGTGGTTGCCACTGTTCTATAATGCGTAAAATTGCACCTACAAAGGCAAGCCATCTAGTAATTGATGTCTTCATAATTTTGTGAATTGGCGCATATAAGCTTGAAAAAAAGTAATAAATAATTGTCGCCAATTCTTCACATGTATCAGGTAATTTTTTTGCGGCCTTGGACGAACACAAATGCAGGGATATGTGCATCCAAGCGAAAATATGTATAGGTTTTTGCCCATCATTACGCTTAGCGTTATCAGCGCTAATCAAATTATTTATTGGAATTTGCTGGTTTTCTAAAGATTTGGTACAATTGTATACACCGACTGAGCGTCTGTCCAAACTATCTTTGGTAAAATTTATTGTACTATCGAAATATAGTGCTATCAATGCCAAACACTTTTTGGAACTAATGTCCGTCGTTTCGTCAATAATAATTGAGAAATGTTGATTTTGAAGTTTCCTGGTTAATGTTTTAGTACCTTTTTCGGCAAGTAGCGTTATTGTTGTATTCGTACCTCTTGTGCGGCTAAATTTAAATTTTTGGCATATTTTCGATTCTAAATCAATAGACTTAATTAAATCAATTAATGGGTCAATTAAACTAAATGGTAAATTATTTGTGATGAGGAACCCTAAAATTCTGCTCATCATCGTTAACAATGAGCGTTTGATGTTTTAATGAACTTATCATGGTTACATTAGCTTTAGAATCATTATGCTGTTTTAACAGTGAGAAATTGAGTAAAATTTACGGTTGGCAGTAGAATTAGACTTTCGTTTCATTAATTTAAAAAAGTTTTAAATTTAAAAGACCTTGCAGTTTTGACAAAAAAGCTTTAACACGCACACACTAACCTGTCGTTTGAAACATTTTTATTAATTTGCATAAAATCATCGGTTATATTATTTGTCTCGGAAAAATTTGATGGTGCATCAATATACAGGGTGGCTGATGAAAGCTGCTACCAAAAATCTACTTTTTTCTATGTAATTAATCTGTTCCAATTGTTTTTTATTTTATAGATTGATTTTTAAATTTAACGAAATTGGAGGATTGGGACACGCATTGGAGTCCGTAGTTACGGTACAAAGAGAATATAGGCGCACGTTTAGCGGCACTCCTCCTAGCAGATGGACTATAATGAGGCTCGTAACCAATTTTGCTGAGCACGAGTCAATCGCAAGAAATCCTTATCATCGAAACCCTTCAGTTCGGACGCAGAAAACTATCGCTGCTGTAGCTGCTGCCATAGAAGACAATCCCAGAGTTTCGACAAGGAGCTTATCTGCTCAAATGTGTATCAGCTAACAGTCACTGCAGACAATTATGCACAAAGATTTGAACTTATTCCTTTATAAAATTCAAATAACAAACAAACTCAACGCAGCAGACCTGCCGATTCGCTTAGAATTTTGTCAGGAGATCCTTCAAATGGTGGAAGATGACGAAAACGTCTTAAACTGCCTTTTTATGTCTGACGAGGCCCATTTTGATCTAAACGGCAATGTTAATGAACAAAATTGTCGAATATGGAGTGATTCTAACCCACAGATAATCCATGAGGCGGAATTACATCCACTTCGCGTAACAATGTGGTGTGCAGTTTCATCAAAGTGCGTTGTCGGGCCTTACTTTTTCGAAGAGAACGGTGTTACTGTTACGGCCACTGCAGACCGTTACTTAAAAATGTTGAAAGAGTTTTTTGTGTGGTTTCAACAAGATGGTGCAACTCCTCACATAGCCCGGCCAGTTATGACAGAATTGCAGCAAAAATTCTCCAATAAGCTGATTTCAAGAAACTCCACATTTGGTTTAGAAAACAAAACCAACAAATTTGAATGATTTAAAGCAATCCATCCGAACGATAATTGAGGCGATTCTCGCTGCAACTCTTCAAGCAGTAATGAATAATTTTTTGCTGAGATGTCGAACATGCGTCAACGTGCGTGGTGGCCATTTAAATTCCATTATTTTTAAAACCACTTAAGAAAACTTGATAAAAATGAATTATCTTTCAAATGAATCAAGAAAAAATAAATTACGTGAATGAATCAAAACGTTATTTGAGTTTCTTAATGTAGCAATATTCATCAGCCACCCTGTACGTCGGTATGGGAACCGGACTGAAAATCAAAAAAATAACAATAAATATATTTTTGTTGGCTTACCCTGGTTTTTCCAAACACTTGACTTACCCTTGTTTCTCTGTTTCTCTGTTCCCTGGTGCGGGAATTTTTTTCGATGGAAATTTCTTCAGAAATATATAAAAGTAAAGAACAAGTTGCAGGTGAGACCGCAGATGATGATGATACAGGTAAATCTTCTTGCAAATCATCATTACTATTTGGATTATTTTTATAAAGCCTTTCGAAACTGCAAATATTAATTTTCTTAGTACCAAAACATTTCACATCACTTACTGCTCTGTTATATTTACTTACTTCAAAAGAGTTTGTTCACGTTTTTGTTTTTGTTCATTAAAATTTGTTTGTTAAAAATAATATTCACGGTTGTGCCACTTGGATATCGCAACAAAGAAAAATTTTCCGAATATGTTCCAAAAATCCAAATTCTAACTTTGCGTAGTGCGTATGAGGTTTTAAATTTCAGACGGTACGGAGAAAACTAGCAAAACTTTCAAAATCATTAAGCAAAATCATTAGCTGATTCGCTGAGTACAGAGGAAATTTACGATTTTTTCTGTCAAAAACTATATACTGCACTGAGAGTAGTGGATTTACCTACCAGAACATAGATGGTGTTGATGTGTAATTACAAATTATTCAGCAAAATTGCAAGACACTTTAACGTTTATCAAATATCAGAGTGCCCTCTAAAATTGTTTAAGTACCTTTAAATGCTTTAGTAAGTCATATTCTTTATAAGTATCCGAAAGGCACTAAAGAGTCTCCTTTGACAGCGCATGTGTTGCCAGCCAACCATTTATCGCGAAGCCTTTGTTTATTTACGGAAACCGCAAGCGGCACTGATGATCGAACCAATCATTGCGGAGACAGTTGTGGATGACTGTATACGGCGAGCTAACGCTCCTGGATGGTTGGTGGTGGTTCTTCGTTTTTACTGTGCCAATTATGCAGTGATACTTGACCTTTTTAAGCATCGACATTCCTACGGACAGCTGCTTTGAAAGATTTTGGGGATCTTCAGGTTTTAAAAAGCTAAACAAGTTTCATCTTTCCATTATTAAAGCGTTGGGTTTATAACAAAATCGTTTATCTGAAAGAAGGTTGTTAGTCTTCAGCTCAATCCGCTAATTACTTGTGTGGGTCACGTACTGGTGAACATTGTTAAGGCATCCAAGCCTACCTTGGACATATTGTTGATACAAGCGATCCAGTTGATACAAGACAGATGCCCGCTTTAGCCACTTCTGATCTGAAGACATACGCACCGCGAAGAAGTATGAATATACGACTTCGCTCTCTAATTAGACCCGGTCATTTTCTAATTGGTAGACCTTTAAATATTATATTTATTATTTATTGAAGGTGAAAATATTCCACTTTAAAGAGGTGGAAATTTGTTCAAAAAATCCACCAATAGGTGACCTGAGTATTTGAGAACCTCCCACCAATAAAATGGCTATTTGGATGAATCGTTTCCATCGAGGCCAATATGGACACGTAAGCATTGTTACGGTCAACATTGTTCAAGGAAAAATAAATTGGATATATATCAACAATCGGCGTTGTTTCGATGATTAACAGCCTTTGGTTTACGATACCAAGTTTGGTTTTATGTATAACTGTAGATGGGAGAATGTATCATCAATTTGTAAACGAGGTTCGTTGCCTACTCTGGCTATATTAAATTGAAGTCTTTTGTTCATCGATTTTGATTTTTGTTAACATTTATTACTTATGTACATAAAGATAATTATTTGAACGCCAGTTATAATAACCCCTCAGTGATTAAAGGAATGGTTTCGTTTGTTCACATTACAATTCTTCAAACGGATTGAACCAAATATTTCACAATTATTGCATTGATAGATTAAATTGTAAGCGGAACAAAAACCAATTTCTTTATCCATAAGCAATTTTGTTTGGTATAGCTCGATATCTTGTATGATAAATAAAAGTCCGAACTGTTCACGAAAAGTCCACAATAGTGATACTGAGTTTAAAATTTGAAAATTGTGATCCACTTATCGAGGCGGTCAAATTGCTCGGTTCATAGTGGGCCTACAACTAGTATCTCATCTTCATTTCTCAACTGCTAGTTTACATTATGCAACACATTAACAATTTATGGGAACAAATCTAATCATCTAGTAAAATTCGAAATGAAGTTGGTGGTTTATCTATCGCCATGTTAAAATCATCACTCGAAGATATTGGCCAAAATTAATAGTCTTTAGAAATAGATCCTCGGATCGCTTTTACTAAACAGAAGTATTATTTTGATAAAATTATTGATTTTGTAAAAATTTGGAAAAGGATTATTTCGAACGTTTGTGAAATTTCCAACAAAATCAAACAATTACAGATTTTTCCCAGATCGTCACATATTTTAAAAGTTAGCTTAAGAAGTGGCTTTCGTTATATCGATTAAGCCCTAAAAAGAGGTTTTTGAAAGATCTTTGTGTGTCTGTGGTACTATGTCTATGTGGTTCCACGCAGACTAAATGTTTGTGTTACATCTTCAGACCAGTTGGATCTACAATAAATCTTTAGAATTGAATAATTATAGAGCAAGTTGGTGTTTAAACCTTAATAAGGAATGGGAGTTTATCATGTTTTTTTAAGACGACATGACTTAAGCCAAGTTCCGATATGTTTGACAACCTGGAAAAATGGGAAACATACTGTGATCTGGCCAAATTTAATAACAGTAAACCTCTAGAATTGAAAATTGCACAGCAGGTTACGGATTGATCCTCAATAAGAGATGAACACAAGCCCCGAATGTTTTAAATATAAGACAAGAATGAAGTTAGGTGTTTTAATACAAGTTCGAAAACGAAAGAGTTAGTGACATCTGCGTCAAAAACAGAACTTTATACGTAGTTAAATTTATAAACAAAACCTGTCAAATTAAAACATATTGGTGACGTTTCTCCATTGTGGCTTAAAATCCGATTCAAGCACGGATAGAATCGCAGCGATAGAATTCTTGAGTGCCGTAGATATATATACAAAGTTTTTACAAATACAGATATTCCTCAATGTATATTTGAATTTTTTGATGCTACGCCCTCCACAAAGTATACAAACGGAATACCTATGAAGTATTGTTAATACCTGATATGATGCAGATCTGTGCCAATTAATATATATTTGTTTGGCTATTTTATATAAATATTGGCCCATCAAAAATGTAAAGGGGTTCAGTATTGAGCATATTTATTTCGGGTTTGTAAATGCAAAGTGTACGAACTTATCTGAAATTGCGACACTTTGTCGTGAAACAATTTATCGACCGTCGTCGAACTTATCGAGCAGTGCGAACTTATGTTAGAGAGCATTTGGAATTATTATCTAATTACCTGAGATGGAATGAGATGGCACTACATTTTGGAGATTTTTTTCATTACATCGAGTGCAATAATAACATGGAACTAATATAACGATACTCCTTCTAAATTGTATGCAGCCTTTGCAATCGAACTCCGTTGACAACAATATAACTTGATATGACGTGAACGCAAACATTATCATCTAAGCTAGTGGCTAACGTCATTCCACACTTGGTCAGTCTGCCATTAAGGTAGACGAAGCAAGAGAGTTGGCAACTGAACCTCAATTATAGACGGGAATTTACCCCACTAAATGGACAAATATATTTAAAAATGACGCGGCTTAACATAAGTTTCGACATGTGTGGATAACCTAGGAAAAATTCTTCGGGTAATTTCACTCGTATAGTGGTAGATCAAGTGTTTAAAAATTAAAAAGAAAACTTCGTGACACTTTATTTATTAATTTATTACACAATTTTCGAATTATTTTAATAATTTTGCAATTAAAAATTGTTGGCCGACTGTACACTTCACTTACTAGACATATATAAATTTGGGCTGTTGATTGCAACTAAAATCAAATCGATCTGAGAAAACCTTAGAGAAAGCTCACTATTTAATAGAGTCTTGCACAGTACTGACTTCCTCAATACTCATAACTCAGGTCAGCATCACACAATATTGATGATCTCAACAGCTTTGTTGAAAAAATAAACGCTAACATCACGTCGAACAATGGCCGCTTGAACACTACTGAAAGTAAGCTCGATAAACTCCTACTGATATGCTATAATTTGGACTCAGAAATTAAATCATTTGACGATCTTAACGACAAAGTTGTTTCTATTGCGGCTAGTCCAAATCTTGCTGGAGTTGGCAAACTTTGGGAACGCTATAGATCGCAGCTTTTTCACGAACTAAGATCATTAAACACTAACACCCTTAAAATATTTAATACACTGACAAACATTATTTATTTATCCCCTTTTCAGATTCAAATCTATCAAATCCAACTAACCACATCCACCATGCCTAATCCCTCCATATTCCGATTAACAATATTCAACCAGCAATCCAGAGCTCACTTCTAGCCTCTAAACCTGTATCTGATGACCAAACTTCTTTATGAAACCACTTCGAAAGATGTTCTAACTTCTAACTCATATTCAGAACACGCTTAAATTCAATATTAAGTCTAAGAATTGTTCTGCTTTCAAATTATTCGTCCCACACGACATTTTTCTGGAATCAGTATCTTCAACTTGCTATCCTCCCGGTGCTATTATCAAGAAGTTTGTATCTAAACCAAAAGCGGTTTCAATCTTCTACAAAATGTAAGAGGTTCTCGAACTAAAACTAACACTGCTTTATCTAATATTCGTCTATTACCTCATGAGAACATTGCACTGGCTGAGACATGGTTGAGGAACTTTCAAGTATAACGGAGGTATTGTTAATACTATTGATGGAATAGTTGGAGGTGGTGTTCTTAATGCTATCCTGTGTTTAAATTATAATGGCTCTAAGAGAGTTTATGTTCTGAAACGTGTTTTTGAGCAGTTCACAGCTAGACAAAGCTGACCACTACCTTAAACATAGCGTGGCTATGACGGTTGAATTTCATTCATTAGGCGAGCTGCATGCGCATTGTAAATTGAATCGCGGCTGAAGACGAACCATTGTTACACAATAGCAACCGAAATTCCTGGACACCTTTTCATTGGTGATGTAAAAATATTCGCAAAAACAAAATAGTCGCAGATGTTCAATAAAGATGGTAAGCAATTATATTTTCGCTACACATCGGATGCTAGCAACTAGTTTACTGAACAATCAAATTTGCCTATATATGTAGTTGTACCTTTGTTGTCAAAACTTCGATCTTCTTAACCAGCTCTTACTAGAAATAAATTTTTTATTTATTGCTATCGTTCCCGATACTGATACGAGTACAGGTCTGTTATTTGAAAAGGTCTGTGAGAGTTTTGATAGATTTGTGCCATACGTACACTGTAAAAAATGTCGAACAAGCTCTTCTGTGGTATAATAGAGAGCTTCGATCATTACGTAATAAGTAGACCTCGGCATGGTAAACACATTAAATTCGTGGACCCTTCTGATCATTCAAAATTTATTCAACTGTTCGATGAATTTAACTTGAAATCCGAAATACCGTACAAAAACTACCTCTTAAAAGTTAAAACTGAAATTTTTAAATGTCTAGTCTAGCAAAACTCTTCGTACGTATGTCATTTATAATCGGCTTTTACCAAAGGGAAGAAGTAACGTTACCAATTTAATTCCTTTTGTCTCTAGATGATGAAAATAGTGTCCTTCTAAGAAAGCATAAAACTATTGGGTGTTCTGCTCATAGTCTAAAATATGGTTTGACTCTTATTTGAGTAACCGGGAATATCAAGTAATTTTCTCAACCGCCTTGTCCACAACTTATATAGCAATGTCCGGAGTGCCACAGAGCGCTCATTTGGGCCCGCTGAGTTTCATCGTTTCTACTAATGATGTATCATCAGTTATCAGAAATTCCTATCTAGACTGCTTTGCAGATAAGTGCAAAACATCGCTTATCGCAAAATATAAGATCTTCGACTTTAGGATATATTAAGCGTTGGGCGAAGGAATTTTGCGATCCTCGTCTTTCAAAAATACTATACACTACATATGTTCGACCCACATTTGAGAATGTCACTAAGCTATGGTCTCCCTATACCACGGAATACGCATAAAGAGGATCGAAGAATTTTTTGCAGATGTTTTCCCAGAAAATATTTCAGAATTTAACATTTCGCAGTAACCAGCGCGATTTGAGATCAATTAATGACAGGTTTGAACCAATCGCAAGAATGCTTCGAGTGGTTAACATAAACTCGGTCAACTTATGAACTACAAAAACCGTAAATCAGACGACGTTTAATGATCATCTAAACTTGTCTCCACTTTATTTGCGGTCTATTAAAAAAATTTTCACCTCGAGCGGTCGGGAGAAATGGTTTTCATGGTTTTATTATTAATTTTATTAATACTCCCAAAGCTTAATTCCGGAACTGGAAAAACCCCGCTGTAGTATTAATTAAATTATTGTCGGCGATTAAGTCGTCATGCAAGCGGGAAACTGCAACAAACCATCTGTCAATAATATAAAAATTCAGCTCGCTTCCAGCATTATATCCTATTAGCACAAAAATTGTTTGTGTGCTGGATATTCCGTTCCACAACAAACCAAAACATGTAAATGAGGCACGACACTCACATATACATGCAAAGCAACTTGTTTATGCGTATACGTCTAATATACAGGTTAAGATTCTACCAATCGATAGCAATTTTGTGTGATTAAATCACGTAAAGCTAATTATTAATCTTACACATTACCACGATCGGAAATAAATTAAAAAAGTCGCGATAAAAAAAAACGTGTGCCTTTCGAAAAATTTAGGTCAAAAGTTTAATCATTCCTCAAGGAATTAACAACAGCTTACAAGGTAACAACGAATTAATTGACAATGCGCGTTGCAGTTCTCTCTCGCAGATGTAATTACATTGATTTTCCATTACTATTATTATCTTCTTATACCCAACTGTCATTAGCATATAGCAGCATTACAGCCAACAGACCAATCAAACCTAACCATCATACATGTAATTATGCTTAGTTACATCTACTTAGAAATGTTAATACAATTTTATTCGCATATGTCGTGCATGTGCGATTGCATGCGATCCGTAATCAAGACAATTGATTTGTTTTCGTGTATTTCTTATCCTGCATACATGTTGCCATGATATACATACGAGTACGTATGTAAGATCGAAAACCGTAATTTGTCAAAAGTGTCTTAAAATATTAAAATCATCCTACGAAGTTAATTTGCGCGCAACCAAAGGAATTTAGTTCGTAATCTTAATCCATTTAAAATTTGTGTCAATTAAATTGTTCAATTGGATTACGTCATATTCTAAGAAATTGCTTATTGTATCTTGTGTTGTTATATATTTTATAAGTGGATGCTGGTGATCAAGATCATGATCAGCTATATAAAAATGAAATAATTTTAAAAATTACAAATTAAAACATTTCGGATTTGGTTTTGTTGTCGATTTGGTGCGATTTATACGAGATTGTGAGCCGAGGCGAGTCTTAAGAAAGATTTGTTAAATGTAAAGGAATTTCGTGTTTTCTTAATTATTATGTATTGGCGTGGTGTTTGTGTATATATAAGATTACAATGGAAGGTGTTTGCTGTTTAATTAGTTGTGGGTGACTGGCGATTGACATGATGATAAGAATATTTGTATACACATTGTTGTATCTAAGATTTTGATCGATGAAGGTTAGATTTACATGAAAATGTAATTTATAACGACTTTCACTTATGTCTCGAAGTTGTTTCGACAAATATCGTATGTATGTATATCGATTTGCGTCTTGTATTTTACATAGAGTCTTAGTAATCAGAACTTGAATTCCGCACAATTCAGTTAGTTTATGGCAGGTTTGTGAATTAATTAAAAGTTACAATAATTGATAACCTCGGAAATGATAATTTATACGCTAAAACTGCAAAGGCCCTTTGCATACTCCTAAAGATTAAATTAACACATTCAAACAATTTAAATCCACTTCTAGTCGAACTTGCTGAAAATTTTGCCACCTATTCGAAGAGGAGAAATTTATTATTTCGGTTGCCACTCTATATAAAAGGCTGTTTAGCTGCGGTCGTGATCCCAGCCACTTTCTTTTTCCTCAAATTTGATATAACCTCGGTCAACCCTTGTTGGGGTCAACTATTAATCTTTAAATTAATTTGAACTTTCAAAACTATTTGCACCAAACTAAACCGCTCCTGAGGAAGCTACTAGAAACATCACTCCCCTAATTTATGGAAAAAGCTTAATATGAAGTTTCCAGTAAACCTAACCAGTAAAACTGGTAGTGACCCAGTGGAGAAAACATTAGCAGGGACAACCACGAATGTGGTGCGGGTGAGGTTGACATTTGGGTTGGTATATTGACCTTTGCGATCGGCGCCCCGTACCTCGGCTCTTTTATATGTGCGGAAACGTTAGAATTTACTTTTATCCATGTCAATGTTGATTTTTCTTATGATTAGCTTGCGTTAAGTCAGTCTTGTCAAGTTCGTCTCTTGTAAGGTGTTTTGACAGATTCGCTACCTTCGCTAAGTCCTTAACGAAACGTTTATACGATGACAATTCGAGAGATGATTTTAATTCCCTCAAATTTTTCGAGTTTTTAAATTTTGAAAATAGCTATCTTCTCTGGGTTGGACAGAATGCCTTCAAATTTAGAGAAAATTTTCTCTGCGTTTATTAGAGGCTTTTGGAATCTTGTTATTTATGACTGAAGTTGGGTGGGTATCTTGAATGGTGGCGGCATTCAGACGCTTGAAGTCAATAAACATCCTGTATATTTTTGTATCGTAGAAGCGTCCGGTTTACTCTTTAATATCCAGATTGGTGAGTTATGTGGGCTTTTCGAGCAGAAGTTAGCCAATTTGTTCCTCTATCTCGTTTCTCACAATGACTGGATATGTAACAGTAGTATAGATAGGTGCTATGTGGTCCACTTTAGAAAATAATAATTTGTATTTTGAAAGCATAGTTTGGAGGTTTTATTTAATTTCCAGAGAAGGTGGTTTTCTCGTATTTCTATATTTACTTGATATTCTTACTTTTCACCAATTTTGCCATCGAATGTTTTAGTTTCGATGATTTTAAAAAATTTCCACAAAATTTTCACGGTGATTACGATTTTTTCTCCGGTCGATCTAATTTTAAAATTAACAATGGTGGAATCGCGTTTTTCGCTAATTCAGATATGAACAATTTTTATTAGCACCCGTGTCGGAAGGAACTTGTTGGAGTTACCTTTATTCGTAAGCTAGAGAAGCACCTGTCATTAAATTTAACTCTGCATTCTCCTCGGCTCCTTCTTCGTTTTCAGATACCTCGATGCCTGCATTCTTGCTCTACGGCTTTGTTTACTTATCCCCCTCTCCCTCAGTTCTTATATGGTACACTGCTGTTTCCTTGGTCCATCGTGATAGGAACTTTCCCTTTACAATGGTTAATGGCCTTGTTGAATTTGATTTATTGGCCAATCTACGTAGTTTACTTGGATGCTCGTTAATAATGGATTAGTATCCGTTTCTTCTCTTAAGACAAGTTACGGTGTTAATCTTTCAGTTCCCTCAATTCTCTCTTATCAGCGTATAGTGGAGGAACAAGTTCTATTCAATATCGTCCTTCCTTTTATTTTTAATAAACGCACTAAAGTTGCTTAAGTTGTTGGCACCATGGATTACATCAGTTGAATGGTGAAAAGATTTACTGATTTGTGTTGGGTTGCACCTATAGCAATTATCTGAACATCAGAGTCTCTGAGCACGCAGCCTGCCTCAATTTTTACTATACCAGAGTCTTAAATGATGTAACATTGAATCTTAGAACCACATATGACATCGAATGTGGTTTCTTCGGACTGTAGTGTGAAGTTTGATTCAGTGATTACTTAGTTTTATTGCCCTAGTGCTGCATACTGTATCGAGTCAATTTTTGCGTTTTAGGATCGCTACCCGGCACCAGGAACTGGAACTATTGATAATAGTGTAAAGTCTGACATAAACGGAAGCACACGTCAAGTAAGTCTTGTTGCGTATAGTGGAGACTCTCTAGTACTAAAGTTATTCCAAAAATGCTAATTAGCGCTTGATCAAGTTGATTATCGATCTCTTGGTAAGGTTCGTGTTATGTTTTACTAAATTGATGGTGTCATCGACTATAGGTTTTTGATTTTTGGTACGAGCCAAAAGATGATTTTCTTCTTTGTATATTTTTTCAAATTGGGGCTTATAGTTTTCAGCCTCTCGTTGAATTTTTGAGGACTATGTACATGTCCTCGTTCAAAACCTCTGCGAAACCTCTGCGACACAGTGTTATACTTTTGTAGAAATTTTGAATAACGTTTTCGCTTAAATGTGACAGTATTTCACCAATAACGCGCCGTATTTCCTCTTTAAGATGTTCAATAGTTTCAGGCTTATTCGCATACACCTTTTCATTCACATAGCCCCAAAGAAAAAAGTCCATCAGTGTTAGATCGCACGATCTTGGTGGCCAATGTTGATCGCCAAATGACACGTCCTGGAAATTTAGTCTGCAGTAACACCTTGTTTCACGTGCTGTGTGGCAGGTCGCAACGTCTTCTTGGAAAAACACATCATCCACATCAATTACATCCAATTCGGGCCACAAAAATTGCGTTAACATTTCGCGATACCGCACTACATTAACAGTTAGCGCATTTCCAGTCGCATTTTCAAAGAAATACGGCCCAATTACTCCACCAGTACAAAATGCACACCAAACAGTTACTCGCAGTGGATGCATTGGTTGTTTGAGTATCACACGAGGATTTTCAGCACCCCAAATCCGACAGTTTTGCTTGTTTACGTATCCGTCGAGTTGAAAATGTGTCTCATCTGAAAAAATTATTTTCTTCGAAAAATTCACATTAATTTGATGATGTTCCAACACCCAATCAGCAAATTCACGGCGCTGAAGTTCCTGGATTCTCGGCCACAGATTCCCTTACTGTGGCTATATTTTCAAGTGACCGACAAGGACGACGACGAACAATGATCTTCTGATCCGTCAGCGTAAATTTGGTCTCAAATTTTGTAATTAAACGCGTTACTGTCGATTCAGTTGGCGCATTATTGCGACTGAAAACTTGACGTAATTGGCGAACTGTTTTCGCAAAACTTTCACCATTTTTGTAATGTGTTTTTACAATAATTAAACGTTGTTGGTTTGAATACTTCTCCATTTTCTTAAATCGCATAGTCTGTACATGACAACTGTCAAAAAAAATCACCGTAAGACTCGTATTAACAAAATGGCGGCAAATTTAAATCCGGCGCTCTTGCTGAGACACCCTTTACATTAGAATAAAGCTATGTATCCTTTGTAGACCTTGTATCCACTTCCACTTGGTTGTTCTCAATTGGATAGGACCGGCACTAGGTTGTACTCTGGCAGCTGGTAATGGTCTCATTATTTGTTCCGCCATGTGTTGTTTATGGCGGAAGCATTTTAAACATTTTTTAATAACGTTTCGTACCCGCTTACATTATTTTGTTGTTTGTTCAAAATCATTGCATTTTGGCTGGAAGGCGTATGCTCCGAATTTGGTAGCCAACAATTCACTCGTCGTATTCCATTGTTATCTAAGACCAGATTTAAAGATAAAGTGTACTTTTTTGGTCTAATTGCCTTGAGGATTTGAGGCAGTGAATTTCGTTATAGAAATCTTGTTCCTGGATGATTTGGGTTATTGTAGTTTCTGCATCTTTAAATTTGCGACGGTGCGTTTTAGTTTATTGAAACTTGAATTCGAACGTCGAATAATTGTAGCAATGGATTGGGAAAATGGACACTAATCAAGTTGATTATTGAAATTCTTCTAATTGGCATCGGCGCAACAGGATCTGTCATTAATTCACTATGAAGAAAATCTGGACTTTTTCACCATAAATTTTTGTTGGTTGTTCCATGTGACGCTTTGCCTGCAGGAATCTCATTTGACTTTACATGATGCTATATAGTTGATGAATGAATTGGTGATACGTCTATCCCAATGATGCTTTTTTTGTAAACTTCCTTTAATCGGAGTGAAGTTTATGCCAAAATAACAAAATATACACTGTGGCCTGTAAGTAATTAGAATTGAAAAAAAACACTCAAAAATTGAATTTTCATTATAAGATTTGAAAATTTTTAATAACACAAAATTTTATTTCTACTGAATTTTATAAAATGAAATTTTTTAAAGCCAAACACACTTCGAATCGCACACAAGTGATCGAAGTGGTTCTAACCTAGTCTTGGATGTAAGAAACCAATCTTATTTATCCACATGCTCGGAAACCTCTGAGCAACATCTCTCATTAATCATCTGAGTTAAATAATTAAAATATTTAGGAATTTTATATTACACTCAATAATATTCTCTCTCAAATAACAGAAATATGGGAGATTTCCGAGCATGTGGTGAGGTAAGATTGGTTTCTTACATCAAATAAAAATTTAGAACTACTTCGATCACCTCTGTGCGATCTGTAGAGGCTGGGTTGGATAATTTCAAATGTTTAGGAATTTTCGTATAAGATGGATAAATAAGATTGGTTTCTTACATCCAATACTAGTTTAGAACCACTTCGAAGTGTGACTTGTTTTAAAAAAGTTCATTTTATAAAATTCACTCAAAGTTATTCAGTAGAAATATAATTTTGTGTTTATTAAAAATTTTCAAATGAAAGTTCAATTTTTGAGTGTTTTTTCAATTCCAATTACTTATAGGCCACAGTATATACTTTGTTTATTTTGGCATAAACTTCACTCCGATTTTCCATTCCTGCTGTAATATTCGTGTTCCTTCCATCTGGATTGCGCTCCAAATATTCTTTACAACATTTTTCAATTTTTATTTCCTCTTCAGTCAGAGTGAGATTTCTTTCTTCTGGAACGTTGTCATTCTCAATAAAACCATCTCAACAAACATCATCGCTGTTGCTGTTTGAACCACTTGTTTGTTTTTTGATGTATGGGCTTTGATTATTATTGGTTGTCGTGGTGTCTTTGATATTCAAATATACTGCATGCAGATCGAACGGTTGTTGTAGGTTAGCAGCGTCGGATTGTGGCAGAGTTGTATGTCGCTGCCGGGATCACAAGCTTACTTAGCTTACCACTGGTGCGAACTAAATAACTTGTCATGCGGCTCGAAGGACCAACGAAATATTATGCCGTTTTTGCTTTGACTTTGTTGTATGATTATTTGGATTACCACTGGTCAGACTCAGATAATCAAAGAACTATACTGTCGTAAAATATTTTTAATTCTGCTTTATTATTATCTAAAATGTCTTATTTATACATAAAATTTCTGCTGTCTAGCAATGATGTATTCTTAACATGTGTTGTTGATTCTGTTGAGCTCACTTACATTAAGAGAAGTCTCATGTCCTTGATTAAAATTATTTTTTGGAGTTTAGTATTTCTTCAAATTTTGTTAGTTTGTACTGCCGGATGAGCAAACTTGTTAGTTTCTCTTCTGAGTGTTTTTTTCGGAAAGTCGTAGGTCTCCCCATTAAGTATGTCTATGTTTTAAATTGTAGTGTATAATACATTACACATAACTGATTGATAAATAATTGTTCCCAATAAAAATGGTAGGCAGCAAAAGCTTCCCATTTCCCCAAAGTCGAAAATACTATGAAAATATTCTCCATAATGTTCTGTTCCCAGGAAAAGCCACAATATTGCCACTGGATGCACTGAATCGCTCTCTACAAGACGTTTGAGTAAACAATGTCATTATTAGAGGCATTACTGTGCGTTATGTTTGCAGGCAATTTTCAACAAACTTTACCAGTCATCCACAGAGGAATTATTAAGAATTTCGGTAGAAATATGAATTAGTCGGTCGGTTCAGGATCTTGCGAATATCTGCTGAATGAAAATTGTTGCACGCATGCCCCTAAAGTTTATTGCGTGATTGAATACGTAAATCCCAATCATAAACCCCGATGACATCCCAGGCTTGCCTGCAATAGAGTGCGATTATTGCTCCAAACAACACAAAAGTCGATAGATTTAATTTTAATATTTAAGAGAAGATGCTGGATTGGTTGAGGATTTGACTACCGCTCGATCATTTTATTCGGATAACCAGTTATCCAATACAATTTTTTAATTCTCGAAACTCGAGTGAGATGCATAGGCGACACAGGCTGATCTTAAAAATTGGAAATTCCACAATCTTGGTAAAGAACGTGGATCCGCCAAAAGCCAGAATTGTGGCAGGTGTATTTAAAGCGGAACATATTTATCCTCTTATTTTCTAGTAGTAATTTGAATTTTCTAAGCGGCTTCAGTTTTCTATTTCGTTTGCATTGCCTATGACTATCAACAAATTAAGAGACGAATGCTTCCCTCATGATCGACTTTATGTAGACTCAAAAATAACTACATCAATATTCTAAAAGTTTCAATTTGTCAAATAGTTAAACCAGTAGTAATTCTGGAGGTGTAGCCGAAATTCACAACGGTGCAGATAAGTTATTCAGGCAGTAGCAATTAAAACACAAAGCCGTCAAAACTCAAATAGCTACATTCTAGTACTTCTGATGCAGATTGCAGCGCGGTGTTTTAACATAAATTTATATTTGTGCGGTTCTTATTCATTGGCCATTGCTCGTTATCGTTTGAAATCGATTCGAATTTAAATAACAATTCAAATCATAAATTGTAAGATGAATATCGATGGCATTACAATTCGCTATCAAAGGAAAATTCATTTCCTCCACATCAAACCATGAAGGACGTACATACAGGCAATCATGTTCATGTAATATATTAGATTTATAATGAGACGCAACCGACTGAAGAATACACGCGGTGTACGATTACAATTTTCTAACGGATTCTTATTCCATTGTACAAGTAATTTCCAATTCACGCAAGAAACATTTTTCGTCTATAATTACATAACATCGCATAATCATTATGATCATCATCATCATCATCATCATCATCAGCGTTTATGTATATCCAACCATTACGTACATACGAGAGAAAATCAGTCAGTCAATTCATTCATTGTTCCTCCATTCATTTCAGTGCGAGCGGATTGTGTGCGCTTGAACACTGCTTAGAGAACTGATAGAATTATAATAATTCTTGTTGGTGTTGGAATTGTTGTTGGTGTGCCAAACCATAAGATTGTAAGAATACATAATGTTGATAGAAAAATTTTTATAAATTAATTAATTAGCTTCAGTAATTTCCACGGTATTTTACCATTTCTATTCTGCGCACACATGTGCACAACAACAACAATTCATGTTAATGTTGATTTGTGCTTTTGTTGTTGTGCTCACATTTTATGTTCCGTGTGTGAGCACAATGTAAAAAATCACATAAGATCTGTGTTATTCTAAGTCATTTACAAAAATTAATTTTTAATTTATAATTAAAAATTTTAATTTGTTCTCCGCATTGTAGAATGTTGGTTTAGTATGTGTTTAGTACTCCAGTGGGAAATGCTTTTGTATATAAAAATAAAACAAAATTTTTTTGTTTCGTGGGGCGATATGTACGGACATGGAAATAAACTAGATGGGAAATTGTGCGGAACTAATTGATCTAAGATGAGTTATACCTACCAATGTATATAGAGATTGAAGATAAGTTTGCTGGATTCACCTTAAAAAAAATTTAAAAATACTTGTGTATTCGGAAGAACTGGAAATTCGGTCAGATAACTAAAAGAAATAATAATTCAGGTACTCAGGTATAATTTTTGGCCAATTTAAAATATGCAACTGTGAAAGAAGCTGATTTCCTCGCTTTTTACGTTCGCCCGAAGTAGTTAGAAACTTTAAATTGTGCATCGATACTCCTTAAGCACCGTTACATAACAATTACATTGTTATGTGAAAGGGTAGTTGAAGGTTTTGAAGATTCCGATGAAGAATTTTGAATAAGCTTACCTTACTAAATATTCTGTCATACCATTTCTCTCAACTCAACCAATGCATTGGTTAAAAAGACATCGTCTTAAATCTTTTTGGGTCAAAGATGTCAAGGTTTAAAACATGGTTGTTAAATCTATACTGTTCACAACTATTATACCAGTTATTTAAAAAAAATAGTTGCATACTGGCCTAAGGTACTATTTGGTAAAATGTACCAATTCCTAGTATCAGAAAGACATCAAAAATAGTTCTTAATTAGACGTTATTTTGTTTGGGTATGTTCTTAATGCTAGGAACGGATGACGCGGGCATCTGTCTTATATCAAACGGCTCGCTTTATAACGTGTTCAATGTAGAACTATGTACATTGCCTTAAGATCCTTCACCTGTATTGACGGAGTTCAGCGGTCAGTCAAAAGCCTCGGATTACCATACCGGGTTCATCACAAACGCGAACATGGAAACTGTACCAGGACAACACTTTAAAACTGGAAACATAAAACGTGCTTAGGCTATTAACACCTCTAGATATCCAAAGTCATTTGAACCAGGTATATAGATTTGCAGATTAGATGTAGTCGCACTACAAGAACTAAGCTAAAATTTCTTCAAATAATTTTTTTAAATTTTACCGATATGACGAGTTTTGCTAAACAATTAGTTCTCTAAAATTCTTCATTTCTACAGTCCAGGCAGATTGACTAATTGGAATCAAACTTAATACTTAACCTTTTTTTTATTAGTATATCCTTTTGAAATTTTGTGGAAATCTGTATACCGGAAGTGGGGGAGCTCTGTTAATTTTTGCAATGATGTTGAAAAGTTTACCATTCAAAAAAATGACAAACAATTCAAATTAATTTAAAGATTAAGGGAACTTAAGGGAACTTAATAAATTGTTCTGCTAACGCCAATGGGGATGGAGAACTGAGAATAAACGAGGCTGATCCGTTAAATCAGGTTGACGAATAGACTCCTACTAGAGCAATTGGTTCGCCCGTTGAGAAGGTATTTGTCGAATATCCCACAGTAGAGGAAGTAGAAACAGTTACTTGTAGATTGCAAAATGGTAAGGCACCCGTTCTCGATGGCATACCCGCAGAATTAATTAAACACAGAGGCATTGTTCTTTCATCAAATCTAATTGGGGCCAAGAAGAACTGCCGGAGAATTGGAAGACCAATGTAATATTTCTTGTGTGAAAACTATCGTGGCATAATTTTATTGAAAACTGCCCAAAAAGTGTAGGCTAAAATTGTACTTGCTGGTCACGTTCCTCTCACCGGAAACAGCATCGATGACTATCAGAGTGGGCTTCGTCTCAACCAATCAAACAATGACCAATACTTCAACCCCAAATAGGATTAGCCCTAATATCACTTTCAGCACCTATGAGTCACGCTAAAATGTCTTGGAATTCCAGGTAAATTTGTTTCTATGTCTAAATTAACAACATCTGGGTCTATATGTAGAGTCGAAATTGATAGAACTGTATCATATTTCTTAGAAGTAATATCTGGTGTTCGGCAGGGTAATGTACTCGGGCCTGTGTTGTTCAGAAACAGCAACATTGAAACTTCGCGCTGCATATTTAACAGCTTATATTAGTCGAGGGTCTAGCGATAGCAAGAACAGTTTCATACCGCTCCATCACTATACAGGAAGGCTTGGTTTGAAAGTGAATTAACGACCATAATTTGGATAGCGTGGATATATCTAATACCTCGGGTCCATAATAACATAATCAAAAAAGAAAGGCAGACATAAAAGCCCGAATGGCTGCCGGACATCGAGTTATCCATGCCCTTTCAAGGTTATTGCAATCTAAACATCTGACGCAGTCGTGTAAGCTCGCACTCATTAGATCTGAGCTAGCTTTTGGAAGCAAGAGCTGGACTCTTCCCACCATCTTCGGTCCAATTAAAGGAGCTAAAAACGAATAGCGGATTAATTCGTCAATAAGCAGAATTGCCGTATTTGGGCGTATCATAATCCAAGAGTGATTGTCGAAAAACCAATGCACCCACAAAGAGTGACTGTTTGGAGCGGTTTATGGGCTGGCGGCATCATCAGGCCGTATTTTTTCCAAAATGAGGCCGGTCAGGCAGTTACTGTGAATGGTGTTCGCTATCGTGTGATGATAACGAACTTTTTATAGCCCGAATTGGAAGATATGGATGTGGACGATATGTGGTTTCAACAGAACCGTGCCACTTGCCACACAGCTAACGAAACAATGGCTCTTTTGCGCGACAAATTCAATGGCCGTGTTATCTCACGTGGTGGCGATGTCAATTGGCCGCCAAGATCATGTGATTTGACACCGTTGGACTTCTTTCTTTGGAGTTATTTGAAAAAAAAGTGTACGTCGATAAGCCAGCAACAATTCAAGAGCTAAAGGATGAGATAATTCGGCACATTAACGGCATAGAACCTCAATTATGCCTAAGCGTCATCGAAAATTTGGACCGTCGGGTGGAGGTGTGCCGCCGAGGTTGCGGGGGCCATTTGGCCGATATTTTATTTCATACATAATTGAACCATACCATATTATCATAATAAAAAGAATTGACAATAATTTCCTAAATAATTTGTGTTTTATTCAAAATCAACATCGGCCCTTAAAATTTAACCATCCTTTAATTTTGTATTTCAACCAGCTTGTCTCCGATCATGAAACTCGGTAAATATCTGCCGACTCAACATTTGAATTTCATGGAATTCAAACAATGTGAACGCAGAAATGTTCAGCAGGACACTAAAGCACATATCAATTTTCATCTGATCGGCTAATATCATTGCGCGAAGCATCCCAAAAATAACCGAGATAACTCCAACTTAAACAACCCCTACTTTGACTACAATGATGGTTAAGATAAATATTATTTCGCTATTTCCAAACTATTCGTTATAAATACACGATATTACGCCAGGCAAGCCAGAGTGATCTTCGAAGATCAAATTGAATATCGAAAAACAAATTTCCATCAGGTGGTTATCCGTTACCTTATACTCCCCATTGCGTATCCTAAAAACACATAAACCAGTTAATCCATATTCCGGCATAAATACAAATTGAAAGGGAAAACGGATTAAAAGAACATCAAAAATACCTTAACAACAATAAGATTTCTACACCAACTACAGTTAAAAAAACGAAGAACTGTACACAAGACGAGTATATCAATGAACTCATCCTTTAGAACTCTATAATATACTCGCATGTATAAATAAGAATAAGAAATTTATTCTTATTATTAATTTTGTTTTCTTCATACCATCGACATCGATGGATCGTCTTCATCTTCTTCGCCTTAGCTAACTATATATAGAAAATTAAAATCAACTCCAATAATAATCATAACACGAAAACCAGAATTTCTTATATGTAGGTATCTCGTTTATTTAAATTCAAAATCTTAAAATGTTTTGTTTACTTAAAGGTCATTGTACAAAAAAGGGTCGATTGACCATCTCATGAAGATCAAACATTTTTTTTTTTTAGAAGAAACGAACCAAAAACAAAACTCGAAAAAAACTTTCACAATTTAAATTCTTAGAAAACCCGTTTTATGTGTTCTGTGGTATATAAGACGAGATGGGTTTGGGTTTTGGTTGTTTGTGTTCGATTTCATATTGTTTTGTCGTCTTATGATGATATGAAAAATTTTCTTCATCTAATTTCCATTCACACCTGTTTTAAGTTATTTTTCTTTTTGTTGTGGTCAATCTTCACTAATTAATATTATTAATAGAATTAATCCAACAAAATACCCATGTCGAGATGAAGAAAAACGGGTAATCTGTGTCTTATCTGCACGCACTCTATGCCATGCAATATATGACTCTGCATGTGCTATGGAATTCTTCTGCTATGCATCGCATCGTATTTTTATCGTTAATAGATGTCGCTGGACAGGTTCTTAATGTATTTTGCTTTTTAAAATTTATATGCGAGATGATATAATGGACGTTTGTATTTTATTTATTTTGATTATCTTAATGGCATTGAAATATATTAGACGAATGGTGTATACGAGATGATAAGCTCATTGGGAATTCTATATATTATATATGTGTGTTGAGACCAATGACCGTTTTAAGACAATTTGAGTTGATAAGAAATTTATTTGCGGTATTTTGATGAGTTTATTGATATAAAAGTAAATTAATCGGGTGGTTGTTATTAACCGGTTGGCTTTATAGTTCAAAGAATGACAAATTGAGATCAGTATTTTACTATAAATTTACATTCCTTATGGCATCATTAAACCGAAATGTATATATAAGAATTTGTAAATGGTAATCGTTTTCAAACAGTGCGCGCACAAATTTGCATACGATCGCGATCGTATCGCGCGATACCTTGAAAATAACATAACCATGAATATATACGTTATCTACATAAACATAAATATCGTGCAACATGTTGTAATATATGTTTATAGCGAACAGCTCGAAATTTACATAAAATTTACATAAATTAACCGCAGCTATTCGGGTAATGATATTCCTAAAATGAAATTAATTTCGTTTCTTACAAACGATACAGTTCTACTCGTATATTCTTGTGGGTAAGTAAGTAAGTTTATTATGGTTAAGACACACACTCAAATACCCCAGTGACTTATTAAGACAATAATAAACGTAATAAAGAATCGAAAACTTAGATACAAAGAATTTTATTTTGTCGGTGCTGTTGTTGTATTTCATAATGTGCTCAACCAAAACCGCATACACATACGAGTACTTACATATAAAATCTACTTTTATATGGACTCATAACTATTTTTTATTTTTATTATCACGTAAGACCATCAGTGGCATTCTATAATGAAGAAAAAAGACATTAAGAGTTATTCTTTTGCTTGACTCACACGCAGTTACAAAGTGTACAGGACGCTAAGAAGATATAAATTACGTGAGTTTTTGTTGAAAGTTCCATTTTTCTATCTTGATGGCTTAGTGTGACGAGGTCGTTTTATATTCTCTGAAGTAAATAGGATTTGATCGAGTTTGATAAGACATTTTTGGAATGTGGCGAATTCCATTTCGAATGTTTCATTCAATCACACCCGTTACCAAAACGAAATGTCTTGAAAATTGTTTAAATAAATAAGCACGCATTATGATGTATGGAATAGCACATACGCGCTCTTTTGACGAGATTTTCCATGACCATTTTGAATAAATGTGGCTGAATTTCATTGATGCAGCGCTGGTTCTCCTCCTTCAATGCACGAATGGATGTGGGCTTGTTGACATAGACCTTTGACTTCAAATAACCTCATATAGAAAGAAATTCAATGTTGTTAAATCAAATGGTCTAGGGGGCCAATTTTGATCACTGAAGCGAGAGAGGACACGACCAGGAAATGTCTCGGGCAGTAATTGGATTGTTTCACGGGCTGTATGGCATGTCGCATTGTCTTTCTCAAATCACATATCATCCACATCAATATCCTTGAATTTAGGCAGAAGGAACTCATTTATCATGTCGCGATATTGAGTACCAGTAACAGTAACTGCTTGAGCAGCCTCATTTTCAATAAAGTATGGTCCAATGAAGCCTACAGTCTAAAATCCGCACCAGGTTGTGTCCACACGTTGTGGATGCATTTGTTTATCGACAATCAGATGTGGGTCAAACAATTTTCTTTTTTTGGTTGCAAACACTAAATTAATTAATTGTCTATTTAATTCAATTCTCGCATAAATTTTGAGACACCCTTTCCATAAATCACGTGGTAATGTCGCTCATTCTGTAATATAATTCCAACTTTGTATATTATTTAACCAAGACCGAACTAACTGTATATGCTACGGGTGACATTTATCTACGGTTCCATTTATAAATTTTTAGCCGCGTTCTGCTCCAGTTGGCCATATTCCAAAATTTCTTCCAAAATTCATGTTTTAATCCAATTTTCATCCAACATGCCTAATTTCTTCAGTATTTGCCATCATGAGTTATTGGATTTTAAACTGCGAGGTTTTGAAATGGCCTCTGGATTATGTGGAGATCACGGAGGAATCGTAGAAGAATGCAAAAAAGATTAGAATGCAGGAAACTGTAAGTAGTCCTTTCAATGAGGCGCTATTTCATTGAAAATTGACACGAAGACCGATATGTATTAGTCCAGCAATTAGAGGAAGGTAGAGAATGCCTTAAGCACCATTTTCCTATAATTTATTACGGAAAACCCTAGACTCGCTCCAGGTAACACTGGAATCGTACCAACTTGACAACTTGTGCCAGAGTCTAGATTAATCTTGCCTGGTGCTTGACTAGAAGTAGCCGCTGCAAACGAGTAGAGCAAGAGCTTGGAAATAAATTATACAAATTAGCAACCCTGAACTGCCGACCGGCGACTAGATAGCGGCTACGTTGGAAGAATCACAGGCTGATTAAATGTCAGCTATTATCATCCACTATCATCCACTATCATCCATTATCGTCCACTTCGATGGGATTAGTTTGTGGATCCCTGAAAGAAACACAGACAGAGGAGGACTCTGATGCAATTGTGATGGAGGTTGAAGTATAAGAGCAAACCGAATGCTGAGGTTCCTCCAGATTATTCTTCATTATCCTCAAAGTATAAGGTCAAAGGAAATAGACATTGTCCCAGTTCAACAACCTTGGGTAAATGGTGACCGAGTACTTGGAATTAGGACTTCTAAATATAAACTGCAATACGCGTAGAAGAAAGGTAAAATTTGTTCCTGCATTCTTGCTAAAAAGAATCTGAATATCTTTCTGTTATCAAATTAAAGTAATTCCGGGATTGATGGTCAAAATCTCTTTCTGATATCAGATTACTTTTCACATGTTTGGAAAAATATTTTATCTGTCGTTTTAGCAAGCTCGGGAGTTACCTTGGGAAGTGATGCTAACTCACATCAAACAATTTGAGAAAACTCAGATACCATTTTGGATCGCAGATTGGGATATCTGTAGAACTATTCTAAGTTATTCACTACCGAGACCAGTTCAAAACCCCCTTGACTGAACTTAAGGGCTTGATGTGCAGTAAGCCGACGGCTCGTAGACGTCTGGGTAAACCTCGACTATCGTGGTGGTCAAAAGGACTTCAAAATCCCCGTAAATAATGCGGGAAGCTCTTTAGAAGAGTCTAAAGAAATTAAAGCTGCTAAAGACTGGGATTGCTACTAGGAAGTCCTCAAACCATACAAATAATACCGCCCCTGCACGTGCATTAACTCATGGATTATCTGGCTTATTATGGTTGTCAGGAGGGTTCGACGGAAGGCTCTCTACCCAAAAAGCAGAGATCGGGGAGGAATCGTAGAGGAAGGAAACATTATTAGAATGCGCAGGAAACTGCAACTAATCCTTTCAATGAGGTGCTGAAAGAGCATTCTTTCATTGATACGAAGACGGATACATATCGTCCACAAATTCAAGCATACCCAACAATGAAAGAAGCACAGACAGAGGAGGACTCCGATACAACTGTGGCGCAGGTTGAAGTAAAAGAGCAAACCGAATGCTGAGGTTCGAAGGGGTAAAGGGTATAAAGCGGAGCTTTGTCTATGCTCATGCTCAAACTAAGATCAAAAGAGCTAGACATTGCCCCAGTCCAAGAATCTTGGGTCAATGGCGACCGAGCACTAGGAATTAGGACGAAATATAAACTGCTATACGCAAAGAAGAAAGGTAAAATTCGTTGCAGCATTCTTGTTTTTCTGAATAGAATCTGAATATCTTTCTGTTATCAAATTACAGTAATTCCGATGTTGTTAAAACGAGCATTGAGATTGATGGTCAAAATCTCTTTCTAATATCAGCTTACTTTCCACATGTCGGGGAAAATATTTTTCCTGTCATTTTAGGAAGCCCAAGTGATGCAAACTCACATCACACAATTTGGGGAAACACTAATACTAATGATCGAGGTGAGTTACTCCTCGATTTGATTCTTAGTCTCAGATACCATTATGGATAGTTTAGTAAATTGGAAAGGGTTTGAAGATCACTCCTTTTCTGATCATTGTTACCTCCTATTTGAATTGGAGCCAAAACCTATAGAAACAGGAGGAAACCCGATCGGGATATCTTTAGAACTATTCTAAGTTATTCACTACCGATACAGGTTCCAAACCTCCTAGACTGAACACAAGAGATTGATGGGAGCAGTGGGCCGACCCCTCGTAGCCTACTTGTTAAAATTCGACTACCATGGTGGTCGAAGGGACTTCAAAACCCTCGTAAACAATGCGGGAAGGTCTTTAGAAGAGCCTAGAGACAAAGCTTCTAAGAACTAGAATTGATATAAGGAAGTCCTTAAAACATGCAAATACGAATTAAAAAATTCTAAACGAAATACCTGGAGGAAATACTATGGTAAAATGTAGGAGTCTCTTGAGACATATCGGCTGCATGAAATGATATGTCTAAGTCCCACCATTCCGGGTTTTCTCGAATGACCGGGTGGTTCTTGGACCGTCACTATACTGCAAAATCTTTGATTCTGTACTGGAAACTCACTTTCCAGGTAGCTCCAAATCGGAACCACTAAAGCCTGGAGACAACAGAGTCGCAGACATTGTAAGCCACGTTAAACTCAGGAGAAAAATCCTGTGGGTTAAAAATAGTTTTACGCCTTATAAGTCAACAGAATCCGATTGCATTATACCGGCGGATATCAAACAAACGACTGGCTTAATCTTACTTTGGTTTGAAGTTATCTTCCAGGGCAGACATAATGGAACTTTGGTGTGCAAGTAGAAACTCGGCATTTTTGGTCAATTTCAACTTTATTGAAAATTTGAAAATATATTTGTTACAAAGTTTAATTAACGAAATATTCGCCATTACTATCTATGGTCTTTTGTCATTTGTAGATGATGAAAACGTGCAGCCACTTTCGCGTTCTTCCACTTTCGTGAACCGTTGGTCTTTCAAATATGATGGCATCGATCTGAATAACTGGTAATCAGAGAGAGCCAAGTCTGTAGAATACGCTGCATGCTGTAAAAGTTCCCAGCCTAAGCAGAAGATGAATTCCTGGGTTGATTTTACTGTATGTGGACAAGCGTTGTCATGCAGCAACATCACCTTCCCCCGTAAATGGTCTTGTTTCCTCTAGAGCAACACTTTATTTGATCAATTGGACTTGGTAACATTCAGTTGTAACAATTTTACCGGGTTCCACAAACTCCAAGTAAATGCCTCCCAATCGCACACAGTAAGATTTTCTTGCCATGAATATACATTTTTGCAACTGTTGTTGATGGCTGGCCTAGATCTTGGTTTTCTGCGTTTAGGGTTATCGGACAAAATCAGCTTTACATCATTCGTAATGATTTTATGCAAAAAATTCTTTCTTTTGTACCGAGATCTTCGGTTTTTGTTTTCTTCGGCCAGTTTATGAGGAACCCATTTTCCTTCCTTTTGTATTTTTCTCATTGCATGCAATCGAAGTGAGTAACTCATAACTGTTCTGCAAGGTCTTTTTGAGTTTGGCACGGAAAACTTTAAAATCTTCGTCTTTAATTTGTTTTACTACTCCTGGCTGGACGTGGATCGTCGTCAACACTAAAATTGCCATCTCGTAATCTTGCAAACCATTTCTTTACTGTTGAATGACTCACAGAATATTCATTCAAAGTCGAATTTATCAATTCCACAGTTTGAGCAGCATTTCTTTCATTTGACAGCTTGTAAATGACTGAAACTTACGTCATAAACACCGCAATGACTTAACATATATCCAAAATGGCGGACAATTTGGATGCGTCCATATATTTTATTGCAACCAACTTCAAAGCCGAGTTTCTACTTGTACAACTCATATATAGCATATTCCCTACTAAAAATTTTGAATAGACAGATAGAGCCCCAGATGAGGTTGCGGTTGGGGTCCTCGGTAAATGTCACTGCACATGAAGCGAACGCATGGCTAACAATTGCGGTTTGAATGTGAATTTACACTAAACTGAGTTTTTCCTTTTCTGTAGGAAATCCAAACTTCCTCATATCGACCCCTAGCTTAAGTGGTATTGGATTGACCCCGACCGATAAAGTAAAATGTCTGCGTCTCATTCTGGACAGAAAACTAAGCTGGAAATTTAACATATTAGAGAGAGTAAAGAAAGCTACAATAGCGCTTTGCTCCAGTAAAATTGTAAATAATCTGTTAAACCTCAAACCCATGATGCAAGTACTGTGAACAGCTGCATTGTGCATTAGTGGGGCTATTAGAAGTACATCCATTCAAGTACTGGAAATTTTCTTTCATCTGACACACTTTAAGGCTCAAATCCGTCTCCATGCGAAACTGAAACAATACAGGACAATACCATCCTATCACCATCTTGTGATCAGAGGTTTAAGATTGATATTCCCACTTGAGAGGAGTGGTTGGGAATATCATTCATGAATACTGCAGGCTGTGTTACCAACAGCAATAATAAATATAATGGACGATTTGTGGGTACCGAGACTATGCCGTGCATTATTGGACACCGCTTCACCCTTCATAACCAACTCGATGACCCAGACATTAGGCTTACCTCGAAAAAAGTGTAGAACGTTAATAGCAGGAATCGGCGAAGTATCGGGCGAATGATCTCGGGGAATTACGACAGTGCGATTTTCGTCAAAATTCGATTTCAGCCACAAAAATCAGTGAATGCACTTATCATTGAAGAAATTCCATCACCATTGCCAGCTGTCGAGTTTGACATTTACAAAATAAATGATTTAACCAGTATTGATCCTATTTTGTATAAGCCCGACGCCATCGATATGTTGCTTGGCGCAGAAATCGTTTTTGAAATGTTTGAGCATGGCAATACAAAATTTGGAAATTCAAACCTAAGGGAGCATAAAACCAAGTTAGGCTATGGGTCAAAGAAGCACATACAAGTCTTTTGCTACCACCATTGATATTGACGCTACGGTGCATCGTATTTAGAACAATTGAAAAGCGTAAACAAACTAGAAAAGTGAGCAAAGAAGAAGAAGATTCCTTAAAACGGTTTAGGATAGCTATGGAAAGGCGGTTCAAATCAGATCAGCAGTTTCGGCAACTCTACGAGGAATTTTTAAGCGACTACCAAATTCTAGGCCGTATGCAGAAAGTTTATATAAACAGCCAATACTTCCAACAAACCTATATCCTGCCAGATCATAGAATCTTCAAATGTAGTAGTACCACAACGAAATTGTGGAGTATTTGTTGCGTCAGCGAAATAAACAACTGGTGTGTCGTTGAACCAGAATCTCATGGTGGGGCCGAACATTCAACGCAGTCTATTCCAAATACTTACCCGGTTTCGTCAGCATCTATGTACCTAGTATCTATGTACTAGTATGTGTTATATAGAAAAAATGTATCGCCAAGTTTTCGCGAAGACAGAAAACACCAGCTAATACTTTGGCGAGACGAGGAATAAAAAAATCTGCCTTAATTTGGTAGACATACATAACGAGAAATTACCAAACCCTCGTCGAGCAGTGAAATACGGTACATAAGTAAAGGGTGGCACATTAGTAACGTTATGTTTCAATTACTGAATAAATTTTTTATTTTTTTTTCGTTTTTGGTCAAAATTAACTTTGAAAAACTGAGGAACTTATGATGGAAAGACTCAGCACAGAACAAAGAACCAAAGTTGTTTAATTTTATTTTGAAAGTCAGCATTCGATTATTTAGGTACAAAGATCATATCGAAATTTCTTTCATGTTCGAAATGTACCTAGCACTCCAACAATTTACCGATAGGTTCAGCGTTTTTGGCAACAAGGGGCTGTTGTGGTCTTCCGCGTGCTGGAGGACCTCGTGCATTTCGAAATAGTGTGAACATTGCTCGGGTGCAAGCAAGTATTGAGCAATGCGATGTCTAGGCGGTCTTTGCAAAGAATTTTACATAAGTTGAACCTTTTCTCATATAAAATTCAATTGGTTCACGAGTTAAATCCAAATGACGTACAAGTACGCATTCAATATAGTCGCCGTTTTCAAGAATTTTGCTCAATGATCACGTGAATAAACAAAATTGCAGAATATGGGGCACCCAAAATCCAAGAATACCATATGTTTTCGAAAACTACGAACAAGTTGCGGTTAATGTGCATGGAATTCAATACCGGGCAATGATTGAAAATTTTTTAAGGCCAGAGGTAGTAGAGAACAATCCAGAATTGTGGTTCCAACAAGATGGAGCCACAGCTCGTCCAACGATTTTAACTGTCCACCGCGTTCGCACGATGAAACGGTTCCCGATTTTTTTTTCTTTGGAGCTGCCTAAAGGGTAAGGTGTATGCCAATAAGCCAAGAACCATCCAATAGCTTAAGGCCAATATAAATAAATTCTAAGAAAAGTTATGGAAAAAGCTCTGAAAGATCATAACGTAACTTATGCGCCACCCTGTAGATCATCCTATAACTGGTTCGTCAACATTATCTGACCTGGTACAATTGAAAAGCGAAATAGGTGACATTTTGAGCAGCGGTGGCTTCAATTGGAGGAAAATGTTTTCGAACAATGTACAAATGCAAGGTTTGACATTATTTAGTAGAAACAAACAATTTTACAATATTTTCAGATCATTCAGAACCTGTTTATCTATCGAGTAGATTTAGACAACAAGAAATGGCACACAAAACGAACTTCCCTATCGCAAGCGAGTAAAATTTTCGATCCACTGGGACTGTTATCTCAAATCACCATAAACATCAAAATATTATTTCAAAGCTTGTGGTTGCAGCAAATGAAATGGGATGATGAGCTGCACGAAGAAACACTGTCGTCATCGATCGAAATTAGAAATGCTCTGAACCTGAAATACTAATTCCACGATGTACCACGACGTCAACTAGCATACCATAACATGGTTTTTGTGTTGCTAGCAAATGGGCATACGCAGCGTCAGTATATGCACGATCACAGAGTAATGGCGGTTTTGTGATACAGACAGAATCCCGCGACTGTGCAATTCGGGGTAAACTAGTAGAGGAAATTGCTACCAATTATCTGTAGCGGAAAGGCCAGCATAGCTTTTACGGAATGAACAATGATGGAACAAAAACACAAGAAGGATGCGGTAAATACAAGTCAAAATGTTATCTGTTGTCATACGTGCTCAAGTATTGAAGACCAAGAGGTTTAAAGATGATAAACGAATTGACATGTTAATATTGGAAGAACTGGAACTGTCGAACCAAACATTGGTGGTATATTGTAAAACCAAGTATTTCAATGAAGTGTACCGGAACCTTCCGAATTCTAAAGCCCTACCAATTAAAAGGAAAAGGAATTTTAAGGAATTATGAGATTGCAACCAATGCCAGGCACCCGATATAGTTGTATCTTCAAAGTCACCAATCGCAACAACAATCACTTATGATGTGCACGTCCAGCATCAACACCCAGGCACACATCTATTGATGAGTTTAGTTCGCCAACATTTTTGGATAGTAAGAGGCAAAGATGTTGGGAGAAAGATATTTCAGAGATGTGTAAAATATCTGAAACAAAATCCGAGAATGATGTATCAACTAATGAGGCAGTCGATAGATATACATAACTAGGGAGGTAAAAACCGCTTAAATAAAATAAATGCTTGTATATTTTACGGGATTCCTACCCCCTTCGATTAGCTGTTGAGAGTTGAACTGGGTCAATACGGTCTAATAAATTTCCAATTTTCCCGGGTTTTTCCAATACGAAACCTTAAATATCGGGAATCGTTGCCTTAGAGTCATCCTTCGCGTCATCATAGAGTGTCTTATTGTAACAAAATGTTTCCTGTTATCACAATAAATACATCCGCCAATATACGAGTAAATGTTAATTACAAGTTTATTGTTGAGACAATGATAACAAATTTGATTATCTTTCATATTCTTCTCGTTCCAGTTTATGCAAATTAATTCGAATGTATATCAATCCTAGGCATTTTAGTCTTTTGAGCAATCAAAATCAGTTTACCGTTTAAATGATGTGCATTAATAGCTTCCATCTTCTGAATAATTATTTCAATTACTCATGGAATTATGTATTTACTTACTTAATTTCTTCGATCGGAAAACGATTATCATTCTTTTCCTCTTCTTACTCATAATATACGTTGCATCCATTAGTGCTGGGTTTTTATTACAACCAACGCGCGCGCGTTTTATACAAAATCAGTGCATAGTGGTATAAGACGCTCTGACACAGAAGAATGCTCACAAAAAAATAAATTACACTCCAGGATGTAAGCAATAAAGACGTTAATTGTCCATTGGAAATACATAAACGTAATAATTCTATTTGTACATTGAAACTGGACGCACGTTGTACAATCGAGAAATTTTTAATTTAATTAATTGGCGCGCAATCTTGAGATTTAATGTGTTATGATGATATCCGCAGATAAATAGACTTAAGTTTGCTACAGTTAGATACAGAGTAGCAGCTTGGTAATTAACTGAAGTGATTGCCACACGTGCGCATATCTAGTGTAACATTAATCGATTTTGATTTGTTGTTGACATTTAATGATAGCAGGAGGCCGCGTTAATTTATTGGTCTGCACGCACACAAGATAGAGAAACACACACAGCCATACCAAGCTGTATATGACTTATTGTTATGTACATAATCGTACTTTCAATTTTTTTTCTCAACAATAGAACTCTCGGGCTATTGTTACAATTTAATGAAACCATAAAAAATTATTCATCTTATACATGCGAGTTAAGTAAAATAAAAATATTTTCTCGCCATAAAACCTGTCAAAAATATTAAAGTACTTTGGATCTTTTGTTCGAGAATGTGATGTACGAGATCTTTGTTCGTTTGCTTGCCTGCCTGCCTGCCAGCTCTCCTTTCAGCTCTACCTTTTTTTCTTGGTTTGCTTATATGCGGAGTTATAAATTTGTGGTACAGAAATTATTCTCATTGTACGAGTATATGTACATTGTAGTGATCCCTAGCCTGCAAAGTACCGTGGCATAGCTGGAAACAAAATAATAAATTCTTTGTTATTTCTTTGATTAATTTCATTTTAATTATTGTTGTTGTTGTTATTTGTCTTCAAGATACTAATCTTAACGTTGGGTTTCCTTTTGGAGTTCCTCTTATACAGTTTGGTTTATTTTGTTTATTTACATAGACTAATTTTTTGCTACATTATTTATTGTTCTTTAAGATTTTATCTGTGTTACGAAATCTTTGTATACGTATACTAGTTGGATAATGTTTGTGGTAATATAAAATATTACAGCTAAATTTGCATTTAAGCTTTATTTAAGTGCTAAACGCGTCAAGTGAATTTTGGTCATATTTCTGATGATATATTGGCATCGTTCAATATGACTGCACCAGGCCTTCCTCATTTGAAATGAGGGAATGTCAAATAATAAGAGATAGTGCCGGTCACGAGCATAGGAAGTGATCTAAAGTCTCTTCCTCCTCTTCGTCCATACAACTTCTACAAAAGTCATTCGTCTGTAGACCCAGCCTTCTAGCATGTTCCCCAAAAAGGCAGTGTCCTGTCAGTATCCCTACGACCAATCCTACCTAGTGCCTTGATGTCTTGATGCACATGATACTAGTGCCTTGGAGCGCCGCAAGTCCTGTTTTGGCCAAACCTGTTTTGCTACCATACTCGTGAGAGTGTTAGTCCATCTCTCATTTGTGGCCCTTTCCGGCTGAATCTGGAGAGTTGTACCATACTGTGAAATACTCGCTCATTTCATTAAGAGATGATCGTCAATCCAGCGCCACTCGTGACTTCAGACAAACCTCCTCTAGTGACCTGACCGCCGTCCACATAAATTGCGGTATACCTCACGAATACCACGTTATGCTTCAACCATGTCACGACTTCCCCGATCACCACCACTTCAGCCTGGTACACGCTGCATTAGTCTTGGAGGCGAACAGATATATTAACATTAAGCTTCTCACAGAAGATTCCGGCTCCTACCTTGCCGTCTAGATTCGTCCGTGAAAAATTGCACTGCCTCGTTTTCCAGTATTGATCCGTTCCTCCTTCGTCCGGAAACCTTTATCGAAGCATAACGTAATATAATCAGGATTCGCCAGTTCTTCTCTTAGCGATCTAACTATCGTCGAGTGCCCCGCTTGAAGACACTTCCACTGAGAGACAGCCGAGGGTCTCATATAGCCACGAATAAGGTGGAGCATAACCTCTAAAGCGCGTGTAGGTGTTGTCCTAACCACCCCGCTTATAAGCAGGCCGTTCTGTGCATCTTCTCCATCTTCCCTATATATGTTACCTTATCCAGAGCTGGCCACCACACGCAAACCGCGTACATCAGCACAGGTCTTATCACTGCGGTATATAGCCAGTGTAACAACTCTGGTTTCAAACCCCATCGCTTACCTATGGCGTTCCTACATGTGTAAATGGCTACATTACCCCTATTCACCCTTTCCATAATGTTAGGCTTCCAGCTGAATTTACTATTCAAGATTGTGGCCAAAAATCTCGCTCTGTCAGCAAAAGCCGCTTCAATGCCGTTCATGGTTGGATGGCTAACTACCGAAATTTCTTAGTAAATAGTACCAGCTCCGTGAATTCTGCATAACATCCCTAATCGTATCCAGATATTTGCCTGAGACAGCTATCGCTACATCATCTGCGTACGTTTTCTAATGGTGGACCCCCCGTTCCTAGGTAAATATCCTGCTTATCAGCACCTGGTTTTTCAACCTACTTATAGGGTAGTCCACCTTCAAAAATGTCAAACCTTCTATAGTCGTCTTCGTTTTTACATTATTAAAGGCACTCTCAATGCCCAGAAATGCTATCATACAAAACTCGAGTAAATCGAACGAGTAAATTGAATTCTCAATCGTGCGTACTAGATTGTGCAAAGCTGTGTCCATCGACTTTCCATTTCATTTCAATTTTTGTTCGAATAACTACATCTACCAGCCAGAGTTATAAGCCTCAGGTCTTTTGGCCAAGCATGTGAGCTCTTTCCCAATTTCGGGATAAAGATTACTCTGATCTCCTTCCATTTCTTAGGAATATAGACCAGTTTCAGACATCCTCCGAAGATAACCTCTAGCCAAGGAAGGATGACTGCCGAGTTCCTTTGGATCTCTGCTGGTATAATCCGATTCGGACCCGCCGATTTAAAGGGCTTAAAACCGCTCAGCGCCCACTTGATTCATTCACTGTCCACGATGCCCTCCATATCTATTGAAGGTGTTACTCGATGAGCCCCAGGCTCCATTGTGTTTTCAAAGCTTCCAGGGAAACGGGAAATAGAATTTTCCTAAGGGAAGAAGTCTCAGAGACCTCCTCCACTCTACAACATAAGAGTCTCCAGACCCCCTTTATGCCTTCCTCAACTCTTTTTCTGTTTTCTTAGATCCTCCTTATAGGCGTCCCAATCCAAAACCTTCCTTGTATTCCTGGCTTTATTACAGGCGGCTTTATTAATCCAAGGTTCTTGGATTAACACCAAGTCCTCATCTGACTTAGTCAGTCTGAGAACGAGAGCTGCCAAGGCAGCTTTCGTGTGATGCAGGTTTCTTTGTACAATATTAATCATTTCGATCTGCCTTACTCACCTCTTCCTGCTCTCCCTGCACCGGAATAGTGACATCTGGCTCATTGCTTCGGACGCCATCCGTCTTTCGTCGAGAGTTCAACAGGATGTTCCCATCAGACTCAAGAGAGAGGAGGTTACCTCTCCTCACCAAACTCTCCACGTCCGAAACATCATTCTCCCAGTCGTCTCCCACCCTCTTGACCGTCTCCCGATGAGTCCGTTCCCCGTCGCCCCTGGACTGGTATTCCGCACCCGTTTCGACCTCATCTTTCTTATATACTTCGAGTATCAACCCAAACCCGAAGTTGATCACTCTCTTTGATTTTGCAAGGGAGCTCGGGATTCTTTATTGATTAGCATGATTGCCATTCTTAAGCCCCCATAGCTTCCTCCGGCTTTACAATTCTCAAATCTTGCGTTGGAAGATCGGGATTACTGACCCGAATGATCTCAAGGATCTCCTCTGGCTTGTCCGACTCGGTTGGTAACCAGACATGTGCCCTCGGTCTGCTCGGGATTTCCCCTTTGCAGACAGCCTCAAGCCTCGCGCCCTGCCACACCTAGCCTACTTCCGTCACTGTCCTTTTATAGAGGTTGACCGATCTCTGGATCTGAGCACGCAGTTAACTTTACGCGCCCCTGGTACCATCCCGCATCTCTACAGGACGGGGAAGATCCCGGATTTTCTCTCAGGATCCTCAAAAATATGGGATTTAGTGCATTGTACACAACTTTCCACTTCTCCGGGGTGATGTTCCCATCTTCCTGACTTCTGTCAATGATGGCTAGCACCAGCACGTGCTCCTTTAGGATCTCACTGAATAGCTTCGATTTTTGATTCTTACGAGCACCCCCTGGGACCTCTGTCTTTTAGATCCAAGGACCCGTTCCGAACTATCGCAGCCGACAGTTTTCTTAGCTCATGCCACAGATACTTTCTGTTCTACTGTAAGCTGCCTCTCAGGGGTCATAGCCAGTTTCTCTAAAATTCTATACGCCGAACGTCTCTCCCTGTATCGTCGCTTTGCCGGACGGATTTCTCTCAATCCCCCACTATTTCGTTTGTCGGTTTCGCTTTCTCCTGGCTTTGATGCCATGGTGTCACTTTCCTTTACTACTGATGAGGGGTCCCACCTTTATGGTTAGAGTTATTCTCCTCCTTTGTACTTTCTGATTTTTGGAGTAGCTCGGCCTCTTTATATTTATATTTTTCTTAGTCGTTCATTTTCCCACGAACGTCGGAGAAATACAGGTCGACCTGTGCAAAGATCCATATACGCATATAAGGCTAAATACAACTGCAGGTAGCCTGGTATCCAGAGGGCACCGTTCACGACCAGGCTTTGTTAAATGCGCCCCCCGCCTAGTAGATCATCAGCACGGGTCGCATGACACCTTAATCCGGCCAATTAGCTCACCGAGCATCGCGCCTCTCGGCGCCAGTTCCCTCCTCTAACATTCACTCGCCCATTCAGCCATTCATATGGATATCTCAAACAAATGGGACCGATTCCATTGGGATGACCCGTTTATAGGGTTCCCCACTACCTGTGAGACTCGAGAGCGCAGGGAGACGCGACGCTCAGTTCACCGTGGTTAGTAGTTGATAGTTTTCTGGCGCCATCATTATCGCCCTTTCATACTGGGTATCATAGGCACTCAGAATTTAATGAACAGAGGTTAACCACTCCCCAGTTCTCTGAGACCTTCCTCCCAGCAGAGCTGCTGTTGAGGGCGGCTTATTTAATTCACTGCTAACCTACCTATCGATAGGCCATCCACTATCCACCACCTGGGACCCCTCGATAGCTGCAGCTCGCCACGGGTAACCATAACTGCTGTGTGAAAATTTACAAACACATTGATTGTTCCAAATTGGTATTACATCATCTTATTAAAGTTATCCGGTAGTATTGCTAGGTAAACTCAGGCGGACTTTAAGACAAGTCTGAAGGGGATAGGGGGAGTAATGTTGTGTAATTTACTAAAAATTTAAAAAATTTCGAAACTAACTTAATAAAGTGTTCTGTAACTTTTGAGTTACCCACTTGCTCATCGACTCTAGCATATCCATGAGATCATTCGTGATCCTAGGTAAACTCAGGTAGAGTTTATTAAAATGTTCTCTAACTTTTGAGCTGCCTACTTTGTCATCGATCGTTCTATGGCCATCAGATGAGTCATAAACCTAGATAAACTCAGGCGGAATTTGGAGCATGTCTTAAGAGGATAGGGGTGCAATGTGGTGTATAATTTATTAAAAATTACAAAACGTCTAATGTTTAAATTAATTTAATTCTTTTAATACTCTGTGGTTTTTTGTAAGTGCTAAACTTTTAACATCATTGCAAAAAATTAAAAAGCTTTCATTGAAGCTACCATTTCTGATACACAGATTTCTACCAAATTTTGCAAAGATCTCCCAAAGTTTTATTCGAAATAGTCAATCCGCCTGAACACTGAACATTTCCGGTAAAATTTCAAAAACGATCTGTGCTAATTTTGTTTGAAATTTAATTTACAATATTTTTGTATTAATCGTTTTCCTCGAGAATGATAAACTTTTCAAAATACTTGAGAAAACAAAAAAGATCTTATGGAAACTGCCACTTTAGATAGAGCATTTTCTGCCAGAAACCACTGGGGTCTTCCAATTTATGGATGAAGCTTAAGTAGAAGCGTCAAAACGATCAATCAATCCGCCTGGGCTATAAACATTTCCGTTCTGGGCTATATACATTTAGTCTGCACCAGAGGACCATTAAAACGGTATGGTTGGATGGTCCTGACCATTAAAACGATATGCCACATATTATGTTGGCATAAGAAAAATGTATGCTTCCAGCGACACAACCGTTGTTTTGAGTAGTTAGGTGCTTTAACTAAATTTGTGACGTCCTTCAAGGCCTTTTCAATGGCAAACGACAAGTACGAATACCTATCATGTAATAAACAAATATTTTGTCACCAGCGCCAAAACGGAGGATTTATGAAATAATGTAGTATTCATACCACCGTCGATCACTACTTGCATTCTCCAATATGTGGAAAATAGGATTTAAGTCCTGGTTATTCTTATGGGCAGCTTTTTCTGTTGTTAAAGTAAACACAGAGTGAAAGCTTCAATCCTGACGTGCAGCAATATAGCACCGCAGCAAGAACAGGCTGAGCCGTAAGTGCCTTTTGAATACTGTTAAACACAATTTTGTGATCAAAATAGCTTTAAAGTGTCACTGAAAAAAAATTTGATATTGAATTTTTCGAATTCCAATTCGAGAACACATATTCCCTCTGCAGTTGATCATCCTGAGTGTATTTAATCTTACTAAACACGTATCGTATATAATATTGTACTTAGTCGGATGTACTTGCTGATGTACTTGCGCAGGATATTCGATTAAAGTGGTGAAAACTTCCAGGAGGCTGATGAATAAGCTTGTAGTATCAACAATGCATTTCTTTGATACGAAACTAAAACAAGCTTTCTAATTTCATTCACAGTTTCAAAATCTTTAAATAATAAAAGTTTAAATTCAATTTCTTTCTTCTGTTGCTAATGCGAGGATTTTTCGGGTCACACACTCTGACATCAGAATTGTATGATAGAATGCCTCATTAATTCTTTTCCTACGTTAACCTCTACCGGCAGAAGTTGATTTTGAATTCATTTGATTTTATGGATCATAGCAAACGACAACCTTCGACCGCTCTGTCGTGTTAGGACGGGACGGCGACAAATGTACAAACTCTTTATATTGCAAAGTCTTCCATCCTTTTCCATTGCTTCTGTTTTAATTTGTCCCAGTACTTTGGGCACACTACACTTTCAATCTGACAAACCATTAGACAGAATTAAATGCGAATCGATTCGGGTTAGAAATTTGGATCAGCTTCGTATAAACAAAACTATTAACGACGTCTAGAGTCGAATTAAAATATGAAATACTCCACCATAACGGAAAAACACTAGACAAAAAGAGGTGCTTGATAGAGTCTCACGATTAGGATGCGATTAAGATGCCTAAAAGCAAATCAAGAGTATTCGCTAAAACTCATAAAAAACAAACTTTTATTTCTGAAGTTACTCTCAGCGTTCTAAAAAATAACGGGGCTGTGATCAACCAAATGTGAACGATTTTCAACCAACATTTTCAATATCTTTGAACGTTGATCGTCCAAGAAGTACAACAAACTTTAATCGAAGCCATTTTGGAAAGTCACAATAAAGTTGCCAGCACCACCATTCTAAAATCAGCTCAATTGCGAGAAAAAAAACACCAAAGTAGCACATCAATTGCCGTCCGGAGTGATGCTATATCAAATGATGACTTGCAGTGGGACAGGCTTAGTGGGGAGAATGTTATTTTTGATCAGTTTCCGGTTACAAACAGTAAAAAGTTTCAGTTATTTAAACCCGGAAGCTCGTGATGGCGTACTTAATGTCAAATTATGAATTGCATCATTGCCAATTTACTGACGCCTACTATAAATGTACACTCGAACATCCAAACTGCACTGTCTATTTTAACCACAGTATTTGTGCCCCAAAATTATTAACCTCGGCCAAGATTAATGACTGCCAAGTATTAAAACAATTAAAACAACAGATATTTGAATTAAATTAAAGAACAACAACTGGATATTCTCTGGATAAGGACACCTATAAGGACACCTACGAGTTCAATTTAATTTAATGGATCACCTTACCAAACTGACTTTAGCGCTCTACATAAAAATAAATGGAACCAGAAGAGAACAGCCTATACCAATACCAAATCGTGATGTACACCATTCAATGACATACATTCTGATTGGTGTCGGTAGGCTTACCGATGCAAGGTTAGATACAGACCACCAAACAAGGATCACATTTTTGAATCTCATGAATGACTGACTCTTTCAGACACATTAGAAAATCATAATGCTTACTAGGGACGCTTTTTGGGTTTTAACAGTTTACCAATATCACTAAAGAGCATGCTAAATGCTTAGAAAATACTTCGAATGACTTTGGAATGATAATTCCGGCCCATTAAAAATCACATTTTTAAATCTTATGAAACACCCTGTCAGCCTCATTGGAAAATCATATAACTTACCATTGTCATACAATTGTCAATGTTATACAAATGTCAAATGTAAATGATAAGAAAACATTTAGAATGACTTTGAAATCTGAGGCCCAATAAAAACCCGCATTTCTAATTTTCATATAGAACACCCTGTCCGACCCATTAAAAAATCAGATAGCTTACAATGAACCTCCTTTGGAACTCAGAAGTTTACGAATACCACTGAAGATCATGCTAAATGCTTAGAAAATACTAAGATTGACTTTGGAATGTCTCTAAGGCCCAATAAACAAACCCATTTGTTTTTTGGGCCTTAGATACATTCCAAAGTCCCCACCCAACACCCTGTTAGACCCATTAGAAAATCATATATAGCTTGCTCAGTATATCCCTTTGGGTCTCAGCAGTCCACAAATACCACTGAAGATACTAGATTATTGGCTGTTATGAATCAAAAATATGATCAGTGAAGTTATGAATTGACAGAACAAATAAATCGGCGGTTTCAACAACTCAATCGTAATGAGAGAGTAAGGACATTTGGGAAAGGAAATGTTGACGTAGACGATACGGAGCAGATGGGCGGCCAATCAGATAACGATGGGAAGCAGATAACGGAAATGATGAACAATTTTACCGGAATTTTGCCACAGATCAAGACGAAAAAACGAACTACTCGGAATTTCGTCACAGCAAGGGCGAGGTTGACAACGGAGCTCCTAACTAAGATGGTTTCGATAATTTTGATACAGTGGTTGTTTGTGTGATGGAGAACGACAGAAAGCTTGCGGGATCACTTTCCACATTCACCAGTGATAATGTTAGGTGTGGTGAGGTGATGAAAAAACATCGAACACTGGATAGTAAGGCAACGTAAACAATTGCTGGCCAGATATAATTAACATTTGTGGTCTTCATAAAGTGGTCTACTTCGGATTTGGTGGAATTCCGTGCGAGTTCAGATTCCAGATGTTTCGCCAGTTATGACTGCTAGGGCAGTAAGAGTAATCGTAATGATTGGTGGTGTGATTGGCAATTAGAAATTCACAGGAAGGCTGCCAGCGTAGACGGAACTAAATGAACTAAAAGAAGATTTATGGAACATATCTCCCAAGGTGGTTGCAGGAACTGGTGGAAAGTAATAGCGAACAAGAGCCAATATGGAAGGCAAGGGATGCACAAACGGCTAGGATTTTGAAGAAGCTACGGCGATAATAAATTGAACAGTCTCAGGAGATACATGACGTAACTGATTTACGAACAGTGAAGGAGTGGATTGTCATTGATAATGAAGCTAGAATGGTTTGGAATATAGATGGAAACTGCTAGGTTGTATACTGTCAAATGGCAAGGATAAAGAACGAGTTGAATTGGTTGACTTTATATGGTCTAAACTGCGCAGATATGGTAGTTGGTAGTTTTTCACACCACCATTTCACTTTAACACCGCTTAATAAATAAGTTCGGAAATTATTTTTGTTGTTTTACTGTTTGTGGATAATAGCGGGAAAACTATTATGGGAATATTTCTGGTATTTTCGGGAATATTCCAGTAGTGGTAAGTATTCAGTAAATACTATAAGGAAATTAATCAGAGATTATTTCCGATATATTCGAGAATATCCCGGAAGCGGTGATACGAACTGGATTAGATATTGAACGATAATTCGACATGCTGACTCATATATTCAATTATAAGAGAAGTCAAATAAGGCAAACCTCTAAGCTCAAATTCTCGTCCAAAAATTACCTGGTCGATATTATTCATCTCTCAAAATCTTATCATCGTAATTGACTCTTGCTTTAACCACAATTAGTATTCAATTAAAAAAAAATGACGTTGCATGATGTGCCAACACCATCGAACACACATTCATGCATATAAAATTGATACTCTGTAAAGTCGTATATAAATTTGATCACGTTTAATTTATTAGTTAGACCACGAGCAGAATACGTCGTAAGTTACACACTTTGGACATCACCTTAGGTCAACAAACTTTTGCGTTTTCAATTTTCTTACATAAAAAAAATTTATAAATTTTTTGTATTTTACCTTGATCGTGACGCACGCCTATATATTACCGATATGCATGTGGTACGAGGTCCTAATATGCATATTTAAAGTTAAATAATTAGGAGACACGGTTATTTTATGCTGTTAATTGGTGCCTCGCAGAACACAATGTTTTCACAAATTTTTTGCTTGTGCAGACAACCAAATTAATTATTTATGAATTTCTGTACGGTGCATCGATATTTCAATATAAAAATTGATTGAAAACCCAAAAAACGTATAAATCGATGAATATTAATGAGACCAATTGCAATTGTTCGCAAATATATTTTGGACTCTCAACGGTGTGTGGATGGTAAATTTACCATGCAGTTTATTGAAACATAAAGGAAATGAGGTTGAACATTTAAATTTTTTATGAAGGAAATGAACTCCAAAATAAATTCGTTGACAGCCAAAAAGTATTGTATTGTGATGAATCATAACGATGCCAACCACCCCAAAAATTCACAGTGCAAAATTATATTTTCACATATAATAGATTTGTCGGTCATCCCACCTGTAATTTCTCTCATCCATTCAGAAATATTTCGAGTGTGGGAAAGTGTAAATTATTTTTTTTGTTGTATACTCGAATACCGATGGAAGATGGAACAGACACCCCATCTCTTTTATAAAATAGGGCAATTGTCCCAATTGTTATACCTACATACATAAAGATATTTTGTATACGGAGATATAATTTATTGTTCAAACGTGGTAAACGCATTAAGATCAAGATCAAATTGTAAACCGAAATAATAATCGAGGATCATCATGATATTTGAGATTTATAATCAAAAGGGTTCACATAGTTAGGGGGTGTTTCATATAGATTCATCGGAAATCTTTATATTCCGTGTCTTATTTAATTATACGAAATCGAATGTAGAGCATAAAGTAAGAACATCGATCTGAATAATATCAAATCGTGTACATCCGATTTGAGAGGAGGAAGGAAGTTGTAAATCACGGAATAAATATATGTAGATCGCGTTCAGGATGTTGACTACCTGAATCATTGTATGCTTACAAGTACATTTAGACAGGATGAGTAATTTGATTTTACGTATATTTACCAAATTCAAACCGCTCATTCCAATAAAATCAAATTTCTTTTGGTGAAAGCTTGAACAGTTTACAAGAAAATTTTATGATCAAGCGCACTTTATCTAAAAATTGAGTCACGTTGTATATGAGATGCTGTTTCGATGTGTTAATTCGAAAAACCTGATCGACGATTAAATCAATTGTTGATTGAATGACGGTTTGATAATCTTAATACACACAACTGCGTTACACAATAATTAACACGTTCGGAGAATTTTTTAATCTACAAATCGCGGGCCTCTTGTGTGGCGATATGGATGGATTTAATTTGTAGGTACACGATTTAGGAGTGTTATGTAAGTTCGATGCGGCTTTGTAAAACCAGTACAAATAAGTTGGGTAAACTGAAATTAAATTAAAATTTGAAATGTACTCGTATTAGAGTAAAACGAAAAAATTGTGAATCATGCCAGCCACCACCAATCAAACTACTTTAAGCAAAATAGATTTGGGACTTTTTAATGTGGAAATTGGGCAGCATTTAGGCACAACAGATTCGTTTTATATCCGTTTTATCCATAGATCATGTGCGAGCACTTTCATTAACTGCGGAGGTGTTTAACAGTTATGACCAACTTCAAGTATGTCGGCAGTATATCGTTCGAGAGCAACGGGTGAGGTTCTGATTAATATGATTGACCACGTCAAGATGGCGAAAATTCTTAAAATAATACGTAAATGTGGTGAAGCAAACCAATTTAGGAGGATCGTCTTTTATAAATCGAAATTAGATAACCCTTATGCTGCTATTTGGTTACATACGTCTCTAACGTAAAGTTTGACATTTGTAGCGGTACGAGTATATTTACTCAGAACGTTTTCTATGCCGCCGCTATCTTGTTTGGTTTAGTGATTTCAAAATTTCAATGCGAAAATGGAACTAAATCATGAAAATTTTCGTGCGATGATTTTTTTGAGTGCTCCAAACCTGCACCGACCAAATTAGTCCGCCTCAATGAAACCTGTACTATAATTTGTTACTCAGTTATTACAATTTTTTACAATAAATCCCGATTTCATTACAGTTACCGTTTTCGAGGAACGAGTGGTCGGTTTAGCTTACAATTAAACCTGCACCGCCAAAATTGTAACTTTAGATGTATCACAGCTACATCAAAAGTTACAATTTTTTACAATCTGGACGGTTCCTGAAAGAATTTATTACAAATTTACTACATTGATTAATTAGTTCATTACCAACCCTATAACTTGACGAAGGATAAATTTCACCCCAAGCGATTATTTATAACAAAAACGTCGATTTTGTCACCTTTAATAATTTTTTACACCAGACTGCCAACTGGTTTTAGGCCAAATATTGCACTAAAAGTCTTGTCGAGAGTAGGTCAACCTTATCCAGCTGTTTAATAAATTATTTTTGAGCCAGGTTACGCGAAATTGGCTCCAAACGGTAAAGGCTTCAAATTTCTATTTTAAAGGTCGATTTTACCAACTTTAATAATTTGTTACATCAAATCGCCACCAGATATTGAGTCAAATGTTACTCCTGGGACCTTGTGGAGGGTAGCTTAACCTTATCCAGGTGTGTAATAAATTATTTGCATGTCAGGTTACACGGAATTGGCCCCAAACGGTAAAGGCTTCAAATTTGTAGTTTAAAGGTCGATTTTACCAACTTTAATAATTTAATACACCAGACCGCCACCAGATATTGGATAAAATTACCTATTTGAGGCCTCCGCCGTTTGGAGGCAATTCCGCGTATCCTGACACAAAAATAATGTATTACACACCTGTATAAGATTGACCTGCCCAACACAATGTTCAAGGAGTAACCTTTGATTCAATATTTGCTGGCGGTCTGGTGTAATAAATTATTAAATTTTGCAAAAGCGACCTTTAAATTAAAAATTTGATGCCTTTATCGTTCGGACCAATTTCGTCTAACCTGACTCAAAAATAATTTATTACACAACAGCATAAAGTTGACCCGCCCCTCACAACGACCACGGAGCAAGATTAGACTAAATATCTGGTGGCGGTCTGGTGTATTAAATCATTAAAGTTGGTAAAATCGTTCTTTAAACTACACACTTGAAGCCTTTACCGTTTGGGGCCAATTCCAAGTAACCTGGCTCAAAAATAATTTATTTCACACCTGGCTACGATTGAACTGGCCTCCACAATGTCCAAGGAGTAACATTTGACTCAAAATCTGGTAGCGGTCAGGTGTATTAAATTATTAAAGTTGGTAAAATCGACCCTTAAATTAACTTTTTGAAGACTTTACAGTTTGGAGCCAATCCCGTGTAACCTGACACAAAAATAATTTATTACACACCTGGATAAGGCTGACGTACTCTCAACAAGACTACTTTCAACTTTTTCCCAAAATCTAGTGGCAGTCGGGTGTAAATTTTTTATTAAAGTTGGTTAAATTGACGTTTTTGAAATATATAATCGTTTTGAGGTGAAATTTACCCTTATAGGCAAGTTATAGAGGTGGTCTTGACCTAGAACCATCCCGATATAGCTACATTAATTATTAGCTAAACCGACTACTCATTCCTCGAAAACGGCAACTGTAATGAAAGCGGGATTTGTTGTAAAAAACTATAGTATGGGTTTCATTGAGGCGGGCTAATTTGGTCGGTGCAGGTTTAAAGCACTGATTTTTTGCAACTTTTGACGTGGATTAACTCAACAACGGTGCAAATGAACGGGTTTGTTCGCGACGAATCCCACATAAATTGACAAAAGCCCTAAAAATGTCTCGTGTCTTTTGGTTTAAAGAAATGCTCAATAAATATGATTGCGGTGCTTCAAAACATATCTATAACATCTTGCTAGGTGACGAATCTTAGATCTATGCGTATGAGCACGCAGAACTTCGATGCAAATGGTCGCCTGTTTCTTCGGAAATACTGGACATGTCTCAACCGTACCATTGGTGATTTGACACCCAATGACTTCTATTTATTCCCGCAGATTAAAACTAAATTGCGATTGATGGGTTCAAAATGCCAATACCATGCCTGCATCCAAAATGCTTTGGAGGTACCTCAATAAAGTAATTTTGATAAATAAATATTCGTTTTTGTTCTCTAATCCCGAAATATAAAAAATAACCCTCGATTAACACATGCCGAAATATTCGATACTGGAATAAAAACGAAAACCCGAAAACCCGATAGGTGTTTTGCGCGTTTGATTGGATTTATTGGAGGAGAGCTTTATAAAGTTTGCGGATGCAGATCCAGCATTAGAATTGCATGCAGTGATTGTCGCACTAATTCTAGTAGAAAATCGTTGTGTTGGTCTAAAGAACGCGTGAGTGACCACATTTGGTCTAGGTTGCCTATACATCAAAATTTACTGAACAAGAGAGAGAGTTTATTGGTGTTTTGCATGATCGCGGTTTTAGTCAAATATGAAGATGTCCGACTACCTTCTATTTCCGTACCACAATTTCGACATATTGTACGTATTTTGTATTTTTCATCGCTTAACGTTGTAACGATACAAAACACCGCGGTGCTGCGGAGGCTAGATAACAAAGAGCAAATTGTTTCAAAACTAATTAGGCAGTTCTTAAGTCAACCAAATGTTCAACAAAATAATGTTAAATTGCGGTAGCTGGCGTACGTTACTGGTGAAGTGCTAATAGGCTAGGAGTATTTCTGTAAAAAAGCACAACAGGGAGATGGTTAGATCAATCAATAATTGTTTATTAGAAAAGTCAATTCGTTAGAAACCGTAGAAACCCCTACGAAGCATGTGCATAAGAAAGCTGCTGTGCTGTCGTGATCGTAAATAAAGGAAATTTTCCTTCATGTTCACATGGACATACCATTTCCAATTACAATAACTTTGTTGAAATAAGTTGCGCTGACCGAAACATTTTGGCTGCGGAAAAGCGTCTATATGCTTTAATTGTTTGTACCCGGCACACCAAGCAGGAAGATGGCGATTTAAACTAACATGTGATTAATGCAGTATAAAACATAAACATTACTTTGCACAGAAGAAGTTAATGGTTCAACTTTGAAGACTACATATAGTGAAGGTGCAATTTACACAAATATTACTATGGCGCAGTTCATTGTTTCGAATATAAACGGATCAATGTTACCAATTGCTGTCGTGAGAATATTCAATAGCTGTGGACGATCAGTATCAATCATCGATGAGGAAAAAACTTCCAGTTCTGTAACCATTAAACCACTAAACCTTGCCGATCCTAATTTCATCCAAAGGTTAACTATTAGTTCGTTAATTGGTATGCTGATGTTTTCATCAAATCTATGAGAGATGGACGAGAAAATTTGGATGGCGATGTGTTCGCGTTCAAAAAAAATCTTTGGCTCTGTTGTATTACTACGGCCAGAAATAATGAATGACCATTTGTGATTAATCTTCCAATTAAGTCAAACTGTGGGAAACTGAAAATTAATCGGAAATACGAGAGTTTATACGAGATCGGTGGTAAAGACAGAATACGAAAAACAAAGTCGACGAAAGATCGTGTGGTGTTTGATAGCTTAGTTCTGGACTGTGCTCAATGGCCTATAAATTTGTGGTCGAGCAGTCAAGTCTTTGGAAAATTTTGGTGCAGCCGATGTTGGCAAATTTTGGTACTAGCTCAGCTTCCTTTATGACAATAAGGTTTATGAATTGGAATTAAGACTGCTGAAGTACCAAAGAGCAATAGTGATCAACTTCTATGCAGATTATTTCCTCTCAGGCGCAATTACAATCGATGAATTGGAAATATTGAAGTTACTAGTACGTGAAATTTTACGTTTCGCTTACGGGAATGAGCAAACAATTTTGAGATGATCACTCATCTACCAACTGCGAGTATATAAATAATTAAACAAAAGTGGTAATCCAATCAAACTTCAGATATTTCGATGGTTTCACAAATCAGATATGTTTACATTCGGTGCAGAACAACTTCATGGAGGAGATACTACAAAACGATTGTTTTGGTCTGATTGATCGAAAGTGTTTGACTCCGTTAGGGACTATCATATCACAAACCATTTTTCATCAGTTATTTAGTCATTACATGTTAAACCTCGACTTCGTTAACGTTAACGCCACCCAAAATTAGATTGAAATGGAGAAAGTTGCACAGACAGTTTCAAGAATTTCGTAAGATGGAGGGTCTACTATTATCAGCAAGATGGCTTTTAGAGCAACAGTGTACACAAAGTACATGGTGGGCGCCATCTAACATTTTTTTTAACAAGCGATTATTTTGAGTATGATAAGGGTTTTGTCACTTCTGATTTGACAGAAAGTTAGTTTTATCCTTCCGCTGAACGAAAATGGTTTTGTATTCGCTTGAACAACGCTGGGAAATATTTAAACATTACTTCGAAGATCATGGTAAAAAATCATCTTTTCGGCTGAGGCGCATTTCCATCTTGGCGGCTATGTAAACAAGCAGAATTGTCGCATTTGAGTGACTGTTTGGTGCGGATTTTGGTCCGGTGGCATCATTGGGCCATTTTTCTTTGAAAATGAGCAAGGAGCCGTCGCCACACAGCACACGTTTCAATTGATCTTTTGCGCACTGTCTTCGAAGATAGAATTATCAGCCGAAACGCTGATGTGATTTGGCCGCCTCAGAGCTGTGATTTGACGCCGTTAGACTATTATCTTTGGGGTGGCGTCAAATATAAGTGTTACGCCGATAAAACAGCAACGATTGACGCTCTCAAGAACAATATTCGCATTGCCATTGAAGACATAATGCCGCATACCATCGAAAATGTGTTCAAAAATTGGACCGACCGTATGGGGTACATCAAGGCCAGCCGAGGCAGTCATATGAATAAAATACTACTCCATAATCAATCGGAAGGATTGTTCTTTACAATGAAAAAATAAATTTGAAAAAATATTGAGAACTTTTTGAAAAAAATAAATTTATTTGGCCCACATAGATTCCATGTTGTAAAGAACATGATAACAGTAAAAACGAAGATGGCGCTTATTAAAACGATAACCATCCCGAGAATAGAGCTGTGTGGTGCTGTATTATCGTCGAAATTACTTAAATCAGTTTTGACTGCATCGACTACTATGGTGCAGAAAGTGGCAGCTTGAAGACTTGTTCTTCCTAGTCGCCATACCCATAAAAATGGAAATCGAGTTCCCGAAATTTTTACGCTTTTCGAGAGGCGTTTGCCCTGATAAATTAAAATTCATTGGATTGTGGTGGCATCACCTGTGGTGGCTTCGACCTAGCGAAACTGCTGGCACACCTAATCAACGAGGATTGGATTTGTTACGTAGATTTATTTTCCGTTGCCAAAGAAACCAAACTAGGATAAAACGTTGTTTCTCAATACGATCACATCTACCTGCAATAAAGAGTTTGGCTCCATGTCAAGATGACAATGGTACTTTTAAAGTGGGAGGTCGACCATATTTGAATACGATACAAAGCACCAAACATTACTCACAAAGTCAAGTAAGAGGAGTAAGTTACTATGACCTATATTCACATAAAGCATATTCAGCCCGGTATCGCATTCACATTTAGTATATGTTACCACGTCCGAGTGCCTTATGTCTCAGACATAAAGCAGAGTTCCCAAATCAAATAATGGGCCAATTACCAAAATCTAGAATCACAGATACGAGGGCATTTATTAATACAAGGATTTATTATGCAAGGCCCATAACGATTGCTAGTAAACGGCATAGGGATATATTGTTGTCTTCGTATGAACTGCTACGAAGGCAATTGATTTAGAGTGCGGCGGATCTGACTACCAACGCTTGCCTAAAACGTTTCCTGGGGCTCGAGATTCTACAAATCATTTCATCAGAAGAATTGGACAATGAAATTGGTAATTATACTGCACAAAATTCTAATAATTGGCAAATTATTAAATTCTATAGATATCTGAAAACAACACTGTGGAGGTTTGTGGGAATCGGCTGTTAAATCCCTGAAAACCTATTTTAAAATGGCAGCTCGAAGAATAAATCTCACATTCGACGAAATGTTAACTTTATTACATACGTGCCTCCAACAAGTGAATCTATATCGTGCGTGTACGCAGCTATCACCAATTTATTTTAGATGTGTTCGTATGGTTGCATTGTCATCAACTAAAGATTTCCAATACGTCACTCATCGTTGGTTTATTAACTAGCAACGCGTGAGTGCAATAACTTCCACGAGTCACCATAGTGCGGTTGTTATTGAGTGTGTGGTTTTGCGGATTACATCCGGTTGCACAATTTAAATTACGATTATGCTGTTTGAAAAAACGAAAGTCAGTTAACCAGCGATCACCAGGTGAGTACGAAGAAAACTATTATACGGCGGTTACTCAAATCAAAATTCAGCAAAAATGTGACTCATGCTGCAGGATGACGCAAAGCTACGGAAATATAATTTTTTCGAAAAATTATATGAAGTAGCATAGTTTCCTCACGATCTCTGCACGTTGTGCTGATTTTTGGTTCAACCTCATTTATACCGGTTGTGAAATTGCAATACCTCAGGAGCTTCACTAATATAAGGATATAGATGACGAATCTAAATATCTATTAAGAGTTGGTTTGATTTCCTATTAAAAACTATTGCCCCGGAATCCGTGCGGAACTCATCATAATGTAGTTCATGTGTAGTGAATGTGAGAGTAAACACCACCTTCTCTGCATTGTCAAAGCATAGTTTTATCCAACCACGTATATCATCATGATTACGTTGTCTACAGATGCGATCGGTCTGTCGAAACTAGCTCAAAGAAATCGGATGGTGGCGTACTGATAGCAGTACATTCTAAACTCTGGAATGCTCCAGTAACTTTAGCCCTATCAAGAGTCGAACAAATTGATGTAAAAATCAAAATTAACCAAACCAATCTATTCATTTACGCAGCGTATGTACCACCTCAAACAAATAGTGATCATTACGCAACTTGCATCGATGCGATTGATGAGTTCTTGTGCTTGGTGATGTTAATATTCCAAATATAATATGGAATCTGGACCCGGAACTAAATTGTATTTTTCCAAGCAATATAACAACAGATGCCGAACCCTTATTTGTGGACGCCATGCTTGGTTATAATTTGAACCAGATAAACACAATTACTAATAATCGTTATAGATTACTGGATCTTGTCTTCAGCAACGACATTGACACTTTCAAAATTTCAAGATCCGTGCTACCTTTTGTAATTAATGATATCAATCACAAGTCCTTAGATATTGTATTTGACTCAACTAATTCAATGGCGAGTTCGGAACACCTACAACCAATCAAATACAACTTTAAAAAAACAAACAGTGCGGGGCTACAGAGTTACCTAGATGCCATAAACTGGCAAACAACTCTCAATTCCAATGATAAAAACGAAAATGCACCTATGTGCTGTAAACCACAAAATGCTCACCCTCAGTGGTTCGATGATAGACTAGTTAACTTAAAAAACTTAAAAAGTTAAAAACTTAAAAATTAACTTAAAAAGTCGAAAGCGTATGCCAAAATGTTGAAAAGCGAGTTAGAAGCCGTCAAAACAATGTTTCTCCAACACAGTAACGAATTTGAAATTTACTTCAAATCAAAATACAGGTCGTATCTCGATCAAATTCAAAGAAAAATCAAAGTAAATCCAAAACAATTTTGGAAATACTTTAGGAATAAACGCGAAATTGACGGACACCCTACAAATATGACATATAACAATACCAGCTCCTCAAACTCCAGAGATATGGCTGACATGTTCGCGAAGTTTTTCCATTCAGTCTATAAACCAACCGTTAAATCCACTAGATTGTACGAACAACCCAGCAATAACAACGTATCAATAACTCCTTCTGTTATATATGAGGATACCATTTTATCGGCTCTAAAGGGATTTGGAGCCGGTTGTGGTCTTGATAATATACCCTCTTCTATTATGAAGGAGTACGCTGACATTTTAGCAATTCCATTATGCTACCTATTCAACCACTCCTTAAGCACCGGGGTGTCTCCCGAAAAATGGAAATTTTTTTAAATCGGGCAAACGAACGACGTTACATGCTACAGAGGAATATCAACTACATCATCAATTCCAAAATTGTTTGAATTAGTTTTATGCAACAACTTTAAATCCACAATTGCACATCATATATCAATAAACCAGCATTGGTTTATGTCTGACCGATCCAAATCAACTAATCTGGTGAATTCACCTGTAAAATAATTAATGAGATAGAAAACCATCATCAAGTTGATGTAGCGTACACGAATTTCAGTAAAGCATTTGATTCCATCTGCCATCAAAAAGCACTCCGCAGTTTAATCGCATTTGGGTTTTCACTCGATTACATAAATTGGTTCAAGTCCTATCTATCAAACCGGCGACAATTTGTAATAATGGGAAATGAGAAATCAAACGTTATTAAAGTTACGTCTGGTGTTCCCCAAGGATCTCACATCGGGCCGTGAATATTTATTGTTTTTATAGATCAAATAACCGAGATAATCAAAAACTCAAACGTGCTCATATTTGCTGATGACGTGAATTTCTTTTTAACTGTTAATGGAATGCTAGATACGAAGAAACTTCAAGAAGACATCGATAGATTAAGTGAGTGGTGTGATCGAAACTCGCTTTAGTTAAATATTAAAAAATTTAAAATCATGTCTTTCCATCGTAAGAGAAATCCGCTAATTACTTCCTACAAAGTCAACAACGAAGTATTGCAAAGAGTCAATGAGATCATAGATCTAGGTGTTACATTTGTCGAGAATGCTAGTTTCAATAGGCATATTGAAAATTGTATTGCGAGAGCTAATGCCATGTTTGGATTTGTTAAAAGTAGGACAGATGAATTTAAAGATATTCAAACATTATGTTCACTCTATTTCGCTTACGTTCGATTTCAACTGGAATACGCTGTAAAAGAATTGAAAGCATTCAAAAGCAGTTTCTGATTTTCTTGTTAAAGAAAAGTGACTGGAATTACGACCACAATTTACCATTTCATGAAAATGTGGCTCGGTTACCTCCATACTCAACAAGATGCACGGATTACAAAATATGCACGCTTGAAAATAGACGACTTCCCTTAGGTGCGGCTTTCATTGGTAACGTTTTGCTTGGTCACATTGATTCAGCATACATTTTGGAAAACATATCAATTCATGTGCCTTGCAGAACATTTCGAAACTATGAGTTTTTTGCACTAGAACACCATTCCACAAACTATGGAGAAATAACCCCATTAATAGGTCGTCTAAATCTTTCAACATCGTCGACGACCTATTTGACTTTAATTTATCAACGGACAACTTCAAAAATATACTTAAGAATTATTTTTTAAATTTTTTAATGTTAAATCAAGATTTGATTTACATTTCTGTGTTTTAATTTTCTTTATTTTATTGTTTTAATATTTTTGTTTTAAATTAAATTCTGAAATCATACAGAATAGATTTCTTTAAATAAATAAACGAAATAAATAAGTGATGTTATCGGTATATACCTAACGCAGCAATACAAGTGTTGAACGGGTCCAGGGAAATGATGAGCCGCCGTGCTCTAAACTATAAATATATAAAACATTTGTGCAACGATTGAGAATCTAACGACGCAATGCAAGGCTGATAGTGCTTGGCTCTCAACAACAATGCCCTTTCAACCAAAAAAAGGGTATTAATGGATATTTAGTCCAAACATCACCAAACGAGTCAATTACTGCTATTTTTAAATTACTCCCTACACCTGAAGATGAGTTATGCAAAAAGCTTTGTAGAAATAACATATCGAGACAGCGACGGTCACTTTATAGTTAAACTACTTTACAAAAAATTGTCTACTCTATTGGATAAATCATATAGCAGTTGTCACATAGCAGCAGCTCCACAAGTATAAAATTCTGTTTTTACGAGAAAATAATGGGCGCGTTCAGGACCGCCAACTGTTGGCATCATGATTAGTGAAATCATCACCAATTTGATTTCAAAATTTCATAGTACTAAACATTTTCATAACGTTGGTTTTGATTTTACTCAACATGTTCCCAACTGTTGGGTGCCCTGAAAGCGCCCAATGTTTACGAATTATACAAGGCGTTTATGTTTTAATATGTAGCGCTAGGTTATATGATAGAGCTTTCACAAAGAAAGTCAAGGGTGATTTTCATGTCCCATGAGAGAGTTCATAAACAGTGTAGCACGAGTAACAAATTAAAATTTTTGAATAAGCTCCAGCTCCCTTCATTCAACAATTGTTTCTTCGAAATTTTGACTGAGATAACTCTTTATCAGCAAAGAATCACATGTTTGAAAACAACTAAAAGAAACCTTTTAGAACCCGAACAAACATCGAAAAATGCCCTTGGATTTTCTCCAATCATTTCTTATCCTCGGCGATGGCTACATTTTTTCGCAGGTTTTGAAATGATTGAGCATTTAATTTAAATCACGTTTCATCAGCTCAGAACCCGACAGATACGCATACTTTGGCAGCCTTACTGACTCTACTGTACTGAAGAACATTGACCACCGCAATGATAACATAACGAATCAAAACAGTAATGCAAAACCAATACAAGCACTCTATTAGTTACTGACCTAAACGTGAAACTAAAATGATGTAGGACTGAATTTTACCGACCCAATGCTCATATCAAAGAGAACACCTAACTGACCTAACTGACCTAATGACAAATTATCAAAAATATGGAAGTCCATCTGAAAATGATGTGTTGAATTTTAATATTCGTGAGAATAAAATGCTCGAAATCACAAAATTAGTTACCTTTGACTGGCCGCAGTATTCAAGTACGGTGTTTGGAAATTCATTTGAAATTCATTTTACAAAATTTTAAACTTTGCTTATGTCAAGCGAAGACTCGAGGGTGTAGCAAGAGATTACCTTAGAACAACGAATCCGTTGACATGAGCAGGCCGAGTTAAATTTCTGTCACAGGTTCATATTATCGCACAGGCGAATTTGTGAATTATGGCACTGTGATTCACAAGCATATGACTGAAGAAAAAAAACTCCAAAACAGCAGATAACTTGGTACATTCAATAAAAGATGAATTTGAATTATTTCTTAATCTTGTACGAGATGGGTTACTTCCTCATCATTTGTTGATTAAGTAAGTCTTGTTGTAATAGACTTCTGTATCTCGGTATTAAGGGAAAAGATTTCTACTTTGCATTTTATGGGTAAATCATTTTGGTCAGTTTGCTAAATATTAAAGTCACTTACATCAATGGAAGTGATTCAGAATCTGAAATTATACTAAACATGACTAAGACAGTGGTCACTCAAGGTTAAAATAACTAAAAATCCATAATATGGGATTTCAAAACGTGGCCTTAAAATTTGTAAACGATTTCATTTCCAATTTGTATATGCAGATCAATCGAAAAAATCTAATTTTGTTTTGTATCTTAATTGCTGTTTAGCATTTCACTTTGCGTCACTATTTTACGCGGATTCAAGGTTAAAATTTCTCTTTGACGCGATCGATTAAGATTTTACATTTTAATCAAAACGCTAATTTTTGCACTCTTTACTGGAAGCGACTTGTAAATTCGCTTGAAACACACGCACTTGGGCGATCGTGATGGTTAAATCTTTAATCAAGGCTAGTTAAGAAAAAAGCAACTGAGTGCGAATTTTATGTTGATTGGGTTTATTGTCCTTTATTGCTGTCGTATATACCTACAACATTGTCAATCGCGTAATGAGATGGCGACCGCTTGTTAACATTTATTTCGAATAATTGGATTTTAATTTTAATAGATGAGATCGTAAAATTTTATTCGGATCTTTACAATCGTAATGATTACGGGAATTACTGATTTCATCCAACAATTATAATTTGTATAGATGTTTATAGCGATGCGTTACCTTGGGCTGTTTATAGCTTAAAAATACCTTAATGATGCATCTGATCAATAGGTACTCGTTAGTAAATAGAAATTTGTTTTCAGCATTTGAATACTGCGTCTAATTAGAATTAATTAATTTTAAAAGATAATTTTTATTGTTTGGTGTATTCTGTTAGTTTGGTTGTGTGCCCTAACTTGTGTTACTATGCGTAAGCTCTACAAATATTTCTGGAGAAAAAGAAATTCGAATGGCGGCAGGAGCGTCCGCTGAGAGCCAGCAAAAAATATTAAGATACAAAACGTTTATTATGAGATAAATAGGTTGGATACCCAATTAATGGAATTTACCAATATAATCAATGTACCACGTACCCTTAATTTGCCCCAGGAATAAAATCTATAGGGATCAATTTTAGTGTTGAACTCACACGCTTTGTCCGTTTCAAACATGCGATACTCTCGCGATAATATGACCGAAGCCAATGGTGAAGGCACCTCACGCACAGAGTCTTTGAACATTCGTCCAGTTATAGATGACTTACCGAGACTTTCAAAGAACTTATCGAACTGGCGGTGAAAGTGGACCCCAAATATTTTTCTACAATAACAATTTATAATTGTTTCAAAATTGGACACAAATCCATGATGTCAGAGGTCACCACCGATTCATACTAAAGTATACATAATGGTTCCACTACTATTTACACGTAACTGTGATGTAAAAAGACCATGCGGTGAGTACCGAGCGAGATAGATAATTCAGGACAGATACCCAATAGGGTAGGGAAGGTTGTACAATATTTTCTACTTTAAACTTTGTCCAAGCGTATCATCAAATTCCGATCGAACCTTGTGATATTCCAAATATCGCCCGGGGATTGTTAATTTTTTCCGGCTCGATCGATTTTGATAAAAATTGTGGTAATAAGGAGTTTCTGATGCCAGGAATTGAAAGCGATGAGTCATAAGTTTGGGAACATCCGTTTAGGAGGTCCTTCGGTAGGATTCTTCTCCTGTTTATTTGAAAAAATTTGGCTCTAATGAGTTTGATAAAAGTTCGTGACAGGGGATTTTTTGGGTATCGATTCCGATCCCAGGAATCGATTCCGATGGGTCATTATTCATAAAGGTTCTTGAGCTTGGGGCCTTTTTTTAACATTTTTTGGCCTAAACAATGTTGATGAAATTTAGCCGGACAGCATTTTCGAATGCTACGAAACGATTACGAAGCGTTCTGACTTCTGAATAATTAATTTAGGCGTCCTTCGAATGGGTCGGCATCTTGCATCATGTTGAGTGATGCAGCATATTCAATGATTGCACCTTGTTGCATGTTGTTTCACTATGTTGTGTCATGTTGCGTGATGCTACATGATTTTGTGTTATATTGCACCATGCTGCGTAATGTTGTACCATGGTGCTCAATGCTGCATATTTTTGAGGGATGTGTTGTGATATTCTACTATTTTGTATCACGTCACTCGGGGCCATTTTACCATTTTATTTTGCTTGAACGAATTTGATAATTTGACTTGACATGGTTGTTGAATGCAAGGAAACGATACAAGGACTTCTGATTTCCGGATGTTGCTTGATGTTGCATGTTGTTGAGGGATATTGTGTAATGGCATGATGTTGTACCATTTGCTTGTCGATGTGGCTACGTGTTGGTTCTTGTGTTTTTCTTTAGTTAGACATCTGCCGCCCCATCATATTTCGGAATGTTGGTTGTTTTGAGTAACAATATTGATTTGTAACATTTGCAATCTTATCAACGTTTTGAACAACGCTTTTCCCGATTGCTAGTAATGTGCAATGTCCGTCAGTGCTCTCGATCGGCGATGAGATAAGCCTCTCTGTCAATAACGGAAGCCTTTCTATTATTTGCGACTCTCCAAACGCTTCTACTTTAATAGCCGACACCTTCATCCAACACACTGAGAAATACAATTATTAAAAGAAACTTAGGAAAGAAAAACTCATGTACTGCAAATAATACTAGATCGATTCCTACTGGTTCTTTGACATTTTCCGAAATTTCAGATTCAAATTTATCAAATCAATCTTCAACACTCACTTCTAACCTGTATCTTATGTCGCCTTAGCTTTATACCACATGTTCTAACTCACATGTCCGCTCATGTCTTTAAAGCCATGATTTATTTTCACCAACCAACTTGAAATTATCTTTGTCTAAATTATAATGGGCTTTAGAGAGTTTATATTCTGTACTGTTAGGTCTCTTCGAGCATTCCACTAGCAACTCATTTGTTGAACGATCAAATCTGCCTTTATGTGTGGTCGACGATTATCAGCCACCACTATCTATGTCCTTTGTTTATGATTATGATGCCTCTGATAATGACGTCATGGTGGAAGATTCCATAGCAAACTTTGATCTTCTAAATCAGCTCGTACTTGAAATAGACAGGCCTATCTTATGCCAAGGTCGGGTTGAGGAGTGTTTTTACAGATCTATGACTTACATACACATTAAACAATTTCGATCAAGGTCCTCTGTAGTATTAATAAAGTGCTTTGCTCAGTGCGTAATAAGAAGAACTCGGCATGGCGAACCTTTATTAAATCCGGAGACCAAATTGAAATTCAAACTACTATGCAAGAAATACCCTACTACTCATCAATTATTACCTTAATTTTGATGGATATTCCTTCATTCGTTAATTATATTCCTGGTGACATTCCTCCCATAGTCTTTTTGTGATGTAGCGAGTCTCTCTCGATCCCCATTTGCATGTTTTTTAATTTATCTTTGCAACGCGGTTCTTTTCGAAAGCTCTAGTAAAATTTCTTAAGTAATTCCGATACACAAAAAGAATCTATGTTCTGATATCACGAATTATAGACCTATCGCAAAAACGTCTAGTCTACCAAACCTCTTTTAACGATTTATTTACAATAGGCTTTATGAGTACTGCAGGCCCATTATATGTGAGACACAGCAGGGCTTCCAAAGAGAGAGAATTACCGCTACCAATTTAGTTCCTTTTGTCTCTACATGAATTAGTGCTTTTGAGAATGGCTATCAGGTTGATGCTATTTTTACTGCTATATGCAAGGCATTTGACAAGATTCCTCATAGTGTCATCCTAAGAAAGCATAAAGCTATTTCAATGGCTTAACCCTTACTTATGAGTATCCGGGAATACCTATAGTAGTTTTCCGGCCCGACTTGTCCGTAACTTATATAGCAACATCCCAAGTGTCACAGGCCTCTCATTTGGGTTCTCTTAGTTTCATCATTTCAACTAGTGATGTAACATTTATCAGAAATCCCTATCTAAGAAGCTTACATACTTGCGACTTGGGTGTTACGGTCGACGAGAAACTAGACTTTAAAATCAACATGCTCGTGTGATCAACAAAGTAAATTGAACTCTTCTTTCAAAAATTCTGTACACTACTTATTAGACTCACACTTGAGTACGCAACTCAGACATGGATTTACTCGCTAAATCTTCCCAGTTACGAATGTAAACTTAATTTTTTGCAGATGGTATCACTGAATAAACGCCTGATAAAACATTTATCTATCAGATTTTCTCCGCTAAAATCATTTCCTATATCTCAGAATTTAACATTACGCAGTAATCAACGTAATTTGAGATCAAATTAAACTGTTTGAGATTAAATTTCATCGCACGGATTTATGGCAGGTTTGAAGGCTTCATGCTACCGAAGTTAGCAGAAAAATTCAGCTGGAAAAACTGCATTATCGACCTCCTTTATAATATACATTGAAAGAAAAGGATATTGTAGGATATTGCAAAATTTTCCACTTGCCCGCCTTACACGTTTATGTAGTCGCAAATGGTTCGGGTTCTTGATTTCACTTCATTTCTTGATTTCTTGCTCAATAATCTTCGTATTGACGTTTCAGCTCCGACGTATTTCGCAACTTAAGTTGCGAGCGTTCTTCAATTTTCTTCCAAGTTTTATCACTGATCCAGAGTTTGCGTCTGTATTCTTGCTATACCCGAGTGTGTTGGTAGTTGTTTCTTCATTGGTTTGGAAGCAGAGCTTGAGCGCTTCACAGAGTCAGTTAATTTTTTTCCGATTTGAATTGATGCATTTTATAGGCTTAATTTTGAATTGTGATATTAGTAGTTGGTCGATCATCAATCGATCATCGATCTCATTTACTCGATCTTGTAATGGCGTGAGAAATTTTTTGTTAATCATTATGTTATCTGATTGGTTTCTTGTTCTGCCATCAATTATGTTTATAGAACTCATCCTTGTTTGTTTCATCTGCGTCTTCTGTTGGGGCATAGCACTGAATTATTATTTGTGTTTCATATTTTTGAATGGACTATACGATTATTTGGCTTTTAACTGGGTTCCATCCCATTAGTGCTTTCTTTGATTTAGATGTTGTTAGTATATCATCGCGTTCAGAGGGAATTTCCTTCGCTTGTGTACTTTGCATTGTTTTCCCATTTCACTTCCCTGGGGCCAAGAATTTCGATTTTATATGCTTCAATTCAATCTCGCGAAGAAATGGAATTCTCAGCTTATCTGAACGAAATGGATATCGCTTACATTAAAACGTCCCAATCTGTATTCTTATTCAAATAAAGATTAATCACAGTTATCAGACAATTTTAGTCTGGAAAAAGTTTATGAACAATCGGTTGTGCACAGACTCGTCGTGTGACCGCCATATCTGTAGGCAACATTTTTTAATTATTTTGCTTTGTAAATTGGGTTGATACAAAACCAAAAACACTCGAGTTCATGATAGACAGAGAATTTTATTGGCACTGAGAATTTCTCGTACCGCGTTATGATAATCGCTTAAGTTCATGGAAATACATAACATACCGACATTTTGATCTCGGTAAAAATTAAATCGATTTAAACCCGAACGAAAATTATTAATTTCTGTAAAGCTCATTGCATACTGAAGAAATCTTAAAGATTCTCTCATTTTCCGACTTCGTCTTTACAGGATTTCCACGGCGTCAATATTGATCCAATACTGCAAATCAGCAAATGATAAAAAAATGGATTTATAAAATTTATTCCACTATCGAAAATGAAATCGTTTATGGTTGTATCAATATCGAAGACATCGATAGACCAAAATATTTCAATCAGACCAATTTTATTATAAAAATTGGATTTTAACTTTCAAAATATAGGTATCCGCCATTTAAAATTTGGAAAACTGTACGATGATCACTTCGTACAAAAAATCAATTGAAAAAGCAACAAACATCAATAATATACATTGTTTACGAACTGTCTACATACTCTACCTGTTCTCGACATTGTCAACGCAAAACCTAATTGACTACACTATTTTCAACACCAACATGTAGACAATTCGGAAATACGCGTAGACGCACAACACTGGGCAACACTAATCAATGAGAAACCCCACCTGCTTTGTAGTTAGAGCAGCCCGAAACTTATTAGATATGACGTTAAACACAATAATTAAATTCGTTCATTTTAAACTTTGCGGATAATCTCACTCATACCTCACTTTTAGGGGACTCTTAGAGGATTCTCTCACTCATACCTTACTTTTAGGAAAACTAGAGAAACATCGTTATTCAATTTCGCAAAGTTTACACTCAACGATCAAGGCTAGAATTCGCAAAATTTAAAATGAACGAATTTAATTTGTATTTTCTAACTGTACAACTTACTATTTATTTAGTAACAATTTAAAGAAACTCTGAGCTGGGCTAACATCACATAAGAGCAGGTGGTTTTTTTTTATTGATTAGTGTTGCCTAACCAAAGCTTTATATTTTCTGAGATATAATCGTGGTACTTCATATACGTACTTACTCTATTGTTTTTATTTCTCACAAAGGTAACCCGCCCTTTTAGTTTTAATTGTAGACAATAGCAGTAGGAGTCTATGGCATTTTCCAGGAACACAACGACCAATGCACAATGGCCAATGCGGTTCAGTGACTTAATTAGATTAATTCAAGAACGCTATGTACTGAAGAAGAGAGCATTGTTTACACAAGCACGCAGCTTCATGTAAAAGTAATTTTAAATGTAAGCGCTGTGGAACATATTGGCTCTATCATAATAAGCCTGCGTATATTTTTCCTTTGTTTGTTTTGACCATTGAATCTTTAATTTGAACTCCATTGAACAATAACTTCTTCTCAGTATTAATCAAAATAAAATTATAACAAAAAGAGTTTTGCGAGACATCTTTATGAACAGCTCTATTGAAAACTGGAGAACCAAATCTGAGACCTACCCCATCTATACGAATACGGGTTTGAATATACTCTAGAAGAAGGCAGCAACTGAAGTTGGTGAGTTGTGACCAAGCGCGAAGCACGGAGGAAATATCAGGCAGTCCAAGAGTATGCGTGGGATTTCAACCAAGTAAAATAAGGTTGAAATCCTAAGGATTATTCAAGCCACCAATTCTAATCTTCAAAAAAAAAAAAAAAAAAATTGTGTGATCGTCAAACATGGAGAGACTAACTGCAACAGTACCCTCTAGATATTCCATTAGGGTGATAAATAGTAAATCCCTAGCTCCTCTTGCAAACGCAAACGAAGTTAACAACTTCGGCTTTGGATCAATAACTTTTAGAGTATACGCCTTCTCAGTAGCCGTAAAGAATACAAGAGAGACAATAGAAATATTTTCTGTATAAAAACTACATTATCGACGTATTTAAAATAGTGACACAAAAATTATGCTATTGAATTTAGCCTAAAAATTCAGCGAAAAACTGCATTATCGACATACTCTTGTTGATTTGCCAAGCCAGTATGACAACCCGCTGATCGTGGGAAATCTCGCTATTTAAATTTGAGTGCGCGTCTTATGATATTTTACGAATTTGAGATATGAAAATTAGTCTGGGATGGGTACTTCTATTAAAAGGTCCAGCGAATTTAATTGCAAATAGTTTGTGAACTCTGTTTGCCAACTTATGACGAAACATAAAGTTCCGCTGACTGTGGGAATTCCCGCTATTCGAATATACGTGACATGGGAAATGTCACGGGATATACCATAAGATGTGTCGTCATACTCGCTCGGTAGATAGACATAGGCGTCCAGAACTTATCTATATCAACAAATCTGCGGATCTTTTAAACCCTAAGGCTGTAAACTTTTTCTTCTTTTCCACGGAACCGATTCATTTCCCGTGTTACGTATATTCGAATAGCGGGAATTCCCACGATCGGCGGAAATTTATGTTTCGTCATAAGGTGGCAAACAGAGTACAGAAACTATTTGCAATGACAAATCGGTGGATCTTTTAATAAAAGTGCCCACTCCAGACTAATTTTCGTTGCTCAAATTCGTAAATTATCGTAAGATGCTCACTCAAATTTAAATAGCGGGAATTCCCACGATCAGCGGATCGTCGTACTGGCTTGGCAAATCTAAAGGTATAAACAGGACCAGAGATACACCGACAAGATACATCGACAAAATACATTTGCCTTCTGGCGATGTTGCTTTGGTAAACAAATTAACCCTAAAATAGTTGATTTATATTTGTATCGACTCTATTTAAATTTTTATAGTTAAAACATTGTGTACAACACTCAGATTTAGTTGAAATTCATTTAAACACAGTTCTAAAAGATGTTTATTAACATAATAATCTGAAGCTTATATTGGTAGTACTGCACCGCCGACGACAGAATTAGAATGGATTCTAAAAACAATACAGCAACAATGTCGTCGTCACCAGCGACATTGGTTGCATTAGTACCCTATGGTTTATGTGTATTTTAATTTGACAGGCGTTGTATTTTGTCGCTGTATCTCTGGTTCTGTTTATACCTTATAATGCTGGAAACACACGTGCATTATTCCGCATGCATCAAAATTAGAATACACCTAGTGTATACGGATTAAAATTACACACGTCGTCTCTATTTCTACTTTGACTGTGCATCCGTCGTTGTTGACAACATGACAAAAAATAAAAATAAAAATCTTCCATAACTTCATGGCACATTGTTTGTTGTTTTTCATTTTTGACACTAAATTTTGACATTTTTATTTTTGTTTACCAGATTTGTTAACTAGCAGAAAAAATCACAACACTCCGATTGATAGCTTGCTCTAATTTAAAAAAAGAAAAACACCGCACAGCAATGCATGTGGAAAATCTGCGCATCTGTTCTCAGCATAATCGTGAAAACAGACGTGCAGAATTTCTGCATGCAGCACTGCACATGAACCACATGTGCATCTTTTTGTGAAATTTTCAATTCTTTTGATTGGTATTCGAATTTTTTACGAGCTGTCAGATTGTTATAAACTAGTGCACGTATCAGATCGTTTTCAATTTTTGTATAACAATTTCAGTTAGAAAGAATGAATGTGGTCAAGTATGATCATTTTAATAAACTAATTTTGGTTTATTTATGCTATTTAGCATATATAAAAATAATAAACTTGTGCAATGCTCAAACTAGATCGAAAAGTAGAAGAATATAGACGCGCGAAATAGTTTCTAAAAATGAACGCGAGTTACACGGCTTCTTCTCTAAACTTTTTCTTAAAATTAAAGAGAAAGACCCGGAACAATTTAGGAAAGCCACTAGGATGGGAGTAAGGGAGTTTGAAATTTTACATAATTTATTACAAAATAAATTACAAAAACAAAATTTTATTCGAACTCCAATACATTCCGAATTTAGATTGGTGTAAGTAAACCGACACTAGTGTAAGTAAACTAATACTATTTTACATGAATATGATGTCAATGTTATGTTACTTTTAGATATTTGACTCATGGTGAAGCTTGGCAAATTTTGTCGTGGTCTTTCCGCATCGGCGCGAAATTATATTGGAGGTATGCCCAATAATTTGAGATGAATTGAGTGGAATCTACCTGTCTCCACCGATAGAAGCCGAGTGAGACAAAATTATTGATGATTTTTACATTAACACAGGAATGCCAAATGTCGTTGATGCAATCGATGGCAAGCACATACGTATAAAATGTCCATGACAATCTGGCTCCCAATATTACAACTATAAAAACTATCACAGTATTGTTTTACTAGCTGCATGTGTATAAACTACGTATTTTCGGCGGTAGATGTTGGTGCATATGGGAGCCAGAGTGACGGTGGCATTTTGAAACAGAGTGGTTTCGGACAGCAGATTTTAGAAGGAAATATGAATATTCCAAAAACTAGGAAATTGCTGCAAACAAAAGAAGCATTTTCGTGCTTCTTTATCGGCGATTCAGCATTTCCATTGCGGTCAAATTTGATGCACCCATATGATGGACGTCTCCTTCCAAAAGACAAAGAATATTTCAATAAAAAAATGTCTTTGGCAAGGGTTAAAATTGAAAACACATTTGGAATTCTAACCGCTAAATTTCGTGTCCTTACAAACTTTTTAAACATGTTCCCAGAGAATGCCGAACAAATTGTAAGAGCGACTAACAATTTTGTGAACCACGTTAATGATGATGGTGAATTTGTACAAGGAAGTTGGCGAAACGAAGTCGAGCCTTTGCCACAATACGGGATGTTCACTAGATACAATGCCAGCAGAGAATCGTTTTCAATTAGAGACGCTTTAAAAGAATATTTAGAAAATGTAAAAAACTAAATAAAGTTTAACTCACGTTCAACTCGAATGTATTTAGTTTTTAATTTTTATACAAATTCGAATTCACTATGATATGCATGCGCTCTCCACTTGCTCAAATACAGCTTCAAAAAAAAAGTCGCACAGGAGTTTTTGGTGCTTGTTCTTCGTGAATAAACGATTTTTTGGTAATTTCCATCAGCTGTTTCATGTCGATGCTTGCCGATTCTAAAATTGCATCGGATTTTTTTAGCAAGCTTTCGGTATTGGGGACGGTGAAGGGTTGCTAGTGTCAAAATTTGTGTTCGTTGTGCACTCTAACTCAAGAAAACTATAATTTGCTGCGCTAGTTTCACTCCATTCAGTATCAATAGTCGAATTCCGATCTGGATCGTCATATTTTGTCGAATGTATGGGGTAATTTCCAGTTGTTCTTTAAATAAAAGAAATCGTAAAAATCAAATTTCTGAAGAAACAGGTTAATTTCTTACGTTTCATTTGGTTTGTCAAAATCATACCAGATTTATAATGGCTTCCTCCATCTTGAATTCTTGATTCAATATTTACAATATGTATTGTCAAAAATTTTGAAAAACAATAAACATTACACCGTGAAGTAAGCAAACATTTAGAGTTTTATTTTTCTTATGTTGTCAGCTGTAAGTAATTTCCAGCGATATTAGAAATAGAACCCGCTTGCATCGTTCTGCATGACATGCAGAACACATGTGTTTCATTCCAAATGAAGTAATGTTTTTTAATTTTTTTTTCTTCTTCACTGCACGCAAAATTATGCACGTCTGTTTCACCATAAGGCTGGAGAGATTTACTACTTTCTACTTCTAATTTATTATTAAAACAGTTCTTGTGCTTACATCTAGGTGAGGTTACCAAGACGTTGGAATGGAAGCCTGGTTTCGAACTAATCAAACTTGAATTTTTTGATTTAAAAAATTCGGCCGTCTCATCACTCTGCAGTGACCAAACTACAAAAATAATGAAAATACTTTGCACTTACGTATAAAGAATAATCACAATGCCTTAGCGAACTATTATGTTTCGCTACGCAATTGTTTAATAATTGCGTAGCGAAATATAATAGTTCGCTAAGGCATTGTGATTATTCTTTATACGTAAGTGCAAAGTATTTTCATTATTTTTGTAGTTTGGTCACTGCAGTCTGAAGAGACGACCGAATGTTTTAAATTAAAAAATCAAGTTTCATTAGTTCGAAACCAAGCTTCCATTCCAACGTCTTGGTAAGCTCAGCTAAAAGCAATATCTGGTTGTCAACCAGAACAACTCAAAGTTCTTATGCTTATGTGAATGCATTTTTATAGTAAACAATTGAAATTTACTCGAATTTCGGCCGAAAACATTTCTAGTCGATAAAGAGTTTTTCTAGAGAAATCGGTCAAAACTACATAAAGGATGTCGATAATGCAGTTTTAATGCTGAATTTTTCTGCTATCTTCAGTAGCATGGGGGCTTCGACATATTGTGGTAATGCTCGACGCTGTTTACTTTTTTCTTTGTTATTTTATTTCAATTTTTGTGGTAGTTTTACCTTTACTCCTTGCAAGCTTGATCTAAGCCTGATTCTGATCTAAGATTACCTATCGAAATATCTAACGGCTGTACTAGGTGTTAGGTAAGCTGAGATTACATTTGATGGTAGAACAATCGAACAAATTACATTAAAAGGTAAAATAACTTCACATGTGCTTCGTCATTATTTTTATGTGAACCACAACAAAAAATCGTCATTAAGAAAGTGCACCCAGTTACCTACAATCTGTACAAACCACATACATAAGTATTATTCATTTTTAATTTCAACGTCCGTGGAATTTTATGTTTTTGTTTACCAACAATCCAAACTGAAAAGATGTGTCATTTTGGTTTCGTTTAAATACAGTTAGGTCATTTTACGAGAGGTAAATCTCTTTATTAGAATAAGATGATTGTGTGTATGTAAGACGTACATAAGACGTAATATTTTAAGTAGGTGGATTTTTATTATTGGTGTTCTTCGTCTTATTCTTATTTTCGATATAAGCAAACAGACAGCATTGTATTGTTGTGTTCAATTTCTATTTCATGATACTCGTGATAAAATTGATTGCTAAGTAGATATACAACGAAGATCATCATGACTCGTTTATTTGATTCTTATCTCGCATGCATACACCACGGTCATGATTTTATATTGTGATTTCGTACATGGGAAGCAGATTACTTAATCAAAATTAAACAATACAAGTAATGAAAGTGACTTGAAGCGGTTTATCCATATGGGTACATATAGCGAGATGCATCCATCTATATGCTTAAACCGATACTCCAATTCCCACACATATGCCATCCATGAACATCGACCACGAATGAAAACCTTCGAAATTATTTCTATATTGACATAGAGAAATCACACATTTTTTTCTAATAATCGACATTAATATTCAAGCGATGCACAGCCTAATCAACATAAATATTGGTTTGATTGATAATAATTCCAATCAGTGTTCATATAGCCAACATAAAAGCTTGTGTATATCGCGCAGAATGTATGTCAGACGCAGTCATAAAATCTGGGGTTAACCCCAAAACTGAATACAAACAATAAATTCGGTTTTATACCTAGCATTTTGTAATTGAGAATTAAAATCGAAAGGTAGGCAGAGTATATTCATACACACCTGACGAATAACAAACAACAAAAACCTTTCATTAAAAAAGGTCGAGTTATTTGATAGGTTTTGTAAGAAAATCTAATGTTTCATAAATGGATTCTGCACACACAAGCACCGTATACAAGCAGGAGACAGATCCTTGAGCAAAAAAAAAAAATCTATAATTTCCGTTTATTTATCTAAAAAATTGTTTAATGTAATTTCCTGGTGTAGCGCAAATATCCTTCAAAACCTCATGGCTAATTGTAAAACAAAAACCAATTTTGCAAGATAGTCCTACTGTACAACTTTGACATTGAAATGCTATTATGCTATAAATTATAAGTGGTTTTATGTTTATCCTTTCGTTATCCTTGCATGGTCTGCAAAAAAGGAGTAAGACAATTAAAGGAGTAAAATTTAAATGTGAAATGGGCGGTGATTCTCAGATTTAGTTTTTTCTAACCCTTAAAAAACTAATTCAGTAATCGTAAAAAAAGGATTCATGTTTATAAAAAAAACGTTTATTGGTTTGTAAAAAATATTTCGCATAAATGCCTAGGTTTTGAAGGGTTTTATTGCCAAATCAGGTTAGAAAAACCATAAAACAATAAAAATCACGAAGTCGATATGCGCTTAGCAAAGCGTAAAATTTATAAAATGTGTCAACACGTTTCGTTAATGGAAATTGTGATGAACAACTGGCTCCTCTGAAGAACTGGTAAGCATTTGGGGTTACTCTCCTAATAAGTGGCACAAGCCGGCTTATCTCCTCAAAAATAAAATTGTTTAAAGCCGAATTTTAAAATATTTTCCGTCAAAGACAACCAATCACAGCACTAATGCTGGCTTAATATATTCCGTTAAAATTAAAGATTTCTGGTACTAACAACTTATCAGTTCACTTAAACATTACAATTGTTGCATCAAAATTATGATTACGTACCTGTTATGTTTCGATCAAGAATCTTTCTCTCCTTCTTCGCTGGTGCTACATACCACGATGCGATTGGCCGCCTCAATAATACTCTTCCAAATAACTCGATCTGCTACAAGATAACACAACACAAACACTACATAATGTATCCCTCTGGATACTATCATTCGTCTGCTGAAGTTTTATGAATAGAAGATATACAGATATGTCCTTTTCGTAGCATTTTAGAAACACAACCCTCGCAGAGAAAAAGTTGGATCGGTTGTAAACCTACCTGGACAAAAACCACTCGCGTCGTCCAAAATGCGCTCGCTGTAAATTAATAACTTGTCCGCAACTACGTTGCCATTTTGTACTCTCTGGGATTTTCTGTTCGAACCAAATTGATAAAACTAACTCAGCTTAGACCTGCCATCCTCGCCAGATGCCTTATAATTTTTCATACTTGGCTTGTCATTTTCAAATTAATATCAGACTGATGCAATGTTGATGGTTGATTACTTTTGGATAAATTCATTTCTTAATTTTGAGCATTTTTGGCTCTTAATATTGGTGCCCAATTTTAAGCACATGCAACTTGTGCTATTCTCATTTCTTCGTTCTACGTAGTCGATTGAAGCGCTTCCTCGCGAACTTGTTGTCATCGTGCGACTGCTTTGCTGCTTGCGAGAGAGATAGTTTTCGTTCGGGATCCTTTTTTTGCATTTCTGAGATTTTTAGTTGAAGCATCTGTTATTGCCAATTTAATTATGTGTAACCGTTCTTCCACAGAATCGGATATAATCCAGAATATTTCGGAAGTTGATATGTTAGCCATAACAAATGAATTTGGAATTCTGATGCTGGTCCGATTTGTGTTGCTCGTTATTTTTTAGTGCTTGATGCACACACATACTTCTAGATATTTAAACCTGTGTTTGTAAAATTTCGGGCCTACCTAGCAGTCAAATCTAATGGTGAAACATCAAACATTATAAGAATCTCATTTTGCCTAAGAAACGTTTTTCAATACTTGATTTGTAGATAGGTATTACACATGCATTAAAATACGCCCATTTAAATATTTATCGGTTAAAAATATACTTGCTAAAAATCGTCTACATGGCAAAAACCGCCACGGAGGTACCAGATTGGAATTTTTTTCGCAATATTTCAGTCTGGTTCGCTGCTTGCCTAAATTTGTTCACTCACTTTTCAACCATTTGCTTTTTTCCGTTTTAGACTTGGGTCAAAGAACGCTCGTCACACTGCATCAAACAGAATCTCTTCAATAATGTTGTTGGGTCCTTTCCCGCTATGTAAGCGAGTCGTTTATTTTCCTCAATGAATTTACCACACCAAAAGAATGAGTGACACAAATCATTACGGCTCGGCGGTCTATAGGTTCCGAAATCAGACATGTACTGTAAAGTAACTGGTAAGACAAAATAGAACACATCATGGTCACGATCAACCCAGAGACTAAGATCACCTACTCAGGTCATCCTACAATAGGATATCATGCGACACAGTCAAGATAATAGGCTGGAAAATCGCCCTTAGACCGCTCCGGCAGAAAACAAGTTTATTCCAAATTTTAATAATCATTTTGTGCACATTAAAAATCAAAAGATGTCGTTTTAATTATTTATGAACAAGCCACGAACCCGTGTTTAAATACAAAAAATTAGCTTATATGGTTATTGCTTGTCTGCAGACCGTACTGATAAAATCAGATCATAAATTATATCAATAACTATGCACTACAGCCAATCACGATCGGTGAAATTATTACTAACAAAATTTTTTAATTGTTTTGGGCTAATATGTGCGCGATATGGGTGGTGCGGATAGCCGCACGGAAAACATATAAAAATTAATTGGACCAGATCATGTATGATCAAATTGTTATTTTTAATATTATTTTCTTTTATATGTATAAATATAGTTTGGTTCGGTACTCATATAAGCGCGATATAAACTTCATATTTATATGTAAATTGGCCGCAAGTAAAATAAAAACGGGGAGATCCATAAAATTTTGGCAATAAAAATAAAAAAAATAATAATTTACATTTGGAACAATTATTATCGTATTTTTTTTAGTATTAGATGAAAAATTGAACGGTTTTATTTTTATTGCAACTAAAATGTAAATTAGATATAATTGCCAATTAAAATTTTTGAAGATTTTAAATTTATTTTGTGGCTTGAATCCAAATTTAAATTTAATTTATTGTATATTCATAAATCGCTTAATTAAAAATTATTTTAATAAAGTTGTATACGAGTTAATAGTTTTCGGCAAATGAGATTTTAATTCAAAACTATATAATTACTAGTTTAAATTACATCATTTGAAGTACGGGAATTACTTGATTATGGATTTAGATGTAAAACGGTATACAGGCTGCGTGCTTCAAATGCTTGTTTCATTAATTGTTCCTGTTCAGTCCACACGTTTCAATATGTTTTCTTTTGTTATACAAATTTTGTGTTTGTGGTTTTGCGATCATATTTATTTTTGGCACGATAATGTGTAATTCTATCCATTGTTTAATTTTTATTAACTCTTTCCCCATTTCAAACACAGGGGAGGATTTCCACTTCCGACTATTCCAACTATTTCCTCGTGGCGTTGTGCAGAGCTCATGGGAAGACCGATCTTCCATGTCATTACAAAGGCTGGCATAGGGCTATGCAATGTCCAGACGGTTCTATGCAAATCGGACCTACAGCTGTAAATCGTCGATTATTGCTACTGTGTAGGGTAGTCGGGACCGTGCCGCGCATTTATGACATACCGGAGTCCGTAAACATTTATTTTTGGTATACCCGTACTGCAGACAAATGTGACGCCGATACTACTGGGTATAAAGTTAGTTGGGGGGTACAATCATGTTAAATGAAAGCATATGTGAAATTTAGTCTTCGTCAAATCAATATCAAATTTTATTTTAATGCGTTTCACTTTGATCACTTTTTGATTTATTTCAACTTTTCCTCTATCTCTTCTACTTTGATATTTTTTCCTAAATTCGTATTTCCCAAGAAAAGGCAGAATATGGCTACTGGCAGTTCCTAAAATGCCGTAATATTTTTGATTTTTACTTTTGTCATGTATTCAAGGACTACTGGAGCTGAGGGACATGAGGTGAGTGTTATTCATGTTAAAATAATAACAGAGAACCGACCAGCGAGTGGGTAGAAACAATATGTGTTATATTGATCAATCAATATTGATATTTTGAGCTCAATATGCATCAGGCTCAAACACAACTATCAAGTCTCAAAGTTTAAAAATTCTTATTGGTCCAAATGGTAAATTGCCTTACTTGCCGTACCAGTAGTTGGCCACTATTTGGGGCATTTTGCTTAAACCGAGAAAAGGAAGAGCTTCCGTTGTATACTCGTAGCTAAACTAAACTCGGTGCAATAAATATACAACGCTGCCTGTTACTTCGAAATGAACGAGATTCCATATGAACGGGATTATCATCGCGGGATCTTTTTGGTCGACCATAAATGCTTATTACGGGATGGTTTAAGGAGTATGAAAATTAGACGCAGATCAACAAATTCAATGTAAATGGTAAATTAGGAAAAAGTTACGGTGCATGGAGTAGGATCTCCAGTACTCGCATATAGTAAAAAAAATAATTATTAACGAGAAGAGTCTTCAACTAAAGGACCCAGACGGTGCCCACGTGTTACAGAGCAAGCACACTGCACACTTTAATATACCGAGATAGAAGCAACATGGTTTCTATATCTTCATCATAAACGATCACAATACTAAAGAAGCAGCCACTTGGTCCCTAGCGCTGGAAATATCACCCTCACCCTCCAGTTTCGACTTCCCATTATACGTAGGTCTAGTTCGACGTCATTACGCCAGCGCAGTACTGATCTTCCTTTACGACGAACATCAACTGATTGTTGTTGGAACACTCTATTAATTATCCGTTGTTATTGGGACCGTAAAACGTGACTCAGTCATCTAACTCGATTTAATTTAATGAATTCGATGATATCGCTGCCTCCGAGAAGTAGCTTTACCTCCTGGTTCATACGAATCCGATATTCGTTCTGCGTAATTTTAATTGGACCAAAGATGGACGAATGACTTTCCTTTAAAATTTAGATAGTATTTTAGCTAGCACAGATCTTATGAGTGCTTTATAAAATGCAAACAGAGGGATCGCAATAACCTTTATTGCATAGAAAAGTGTTCGGCAGCGATTCGGGCTTTTATTTTTGCCTGCATATGATTTGGCGATGCTACTACTGATCCTAGGTATTCAAAGTTTTCAACGCTATCAAAATTAGTCTTCTTGCGTATCAATTCAGTATGAAACTGTCTTTGATATCACCAGGTCTTCGGTGAAGAAGCACCATATCATTAGCATAACCTAGAATATGGCCTGATTTATTAAATAAACTGTGCGAAATTTCAACATTATTCCATTTCCTTTCCATGTACGCGGGCGCCAGCTTGAACAACATTGACCCGAGAGCATCTCTCTGTCGAGCACCAGATGTTACTGTAAAGGATTCTAATACAGTCCCTTCGATTACGATTCTACATATAAACCCGGACGGCGTCATATGCCTGCGGGGAACTCATACATAGTTGATGTACGGTTTGTACTCCCAGCATTATAGAAAATCATTCCAATGGCGAAACACTGATCAGTGTTCGATTGGTTGGGGCGAAAACCACACTGATGGTCGCCATTGATGTTTTCAATGAGAAGTATCAGTATGACAGTACAACGTTAGCCAACACTTTGTAGGCAGTGTTCAATAGAGGTTCATTACAGAGAATAGCGCCCTCGACCTTAATCAATTCGGTAGGGATTCCGTCGAGACTGGGTGTCTTTCCGTTTTCCAATCTAGAAAGCGGCGTTCTACTTGCGGGAAAAATGACCATGAATGGAAAAATGGGTTGCTTGAGTTGGAAGAAATGGTCAAGTTCAAACTTTCACAAGGCAATCAGAATATTGTTCGAGTTCACCAACGTTCCTAGCTCGGAGGAATTATGGAACGGTATCTTCTTTGATAACCGTTGCAAAACGCTATATGCAGAAGCAAAAGTACGTTGAAAATGAAGCTACAGTCAATATTATAAGACAAGATAATAATGTGTTGACACCAAATCAAAAACAAAAAAGCAGATTTAGGTCACGGAAAAGGATCAGGGATCACGGGGTGGTTGTCAATCCTGATGGAGGTAAGACCTACTCCGAGATGCAGAAGACACACAAACAATAATTCTTCCAAACAGGAAAACTGCCAACGATGAAATAGACGCGATTGCAGACCATCAAAAGATCGGCGTATTGAAACCTCGATTGAAACTTGAAATGAAGCTTTGGTGTAAGGGATCGGTGCAACTAACCACATGCAAAGATCTGACCGTTAAATGGCTCCTCCGGAGAGTGAAGGTCAGAAATATCCTTAAGTGAAGAACCTTTAAACTAACTAGATCATATGTAAGACTGCGGCCAATCTCCTGGCGCAGCTAATTTTCGAAACAGAAGCTCGGATGTGGTCGTTTACAAACTGTATCGATTCTGGTAATGCAATCTCGGAGTTCCAATAAAACTGAATAGATTAAAGTTCAGTTCGTTATGTTTCAGGAGAATTGGTGGTCGTTTGTGATTTCAGTGCGCATGCATTGCAATGGGGCATACCATATACCAAGAAATCCAGGGAAGGATTAGCACCAACATACTGAAGTCCAGGTGTTGGCAACTCCATACCAGATACAACCTAGTATCGGAACGGCTAGCACTACTAAAAATGGATTATAGAGTGATCGAGGATTACACCAGAAGCATTCAAATTTACATCTTTTCCAATGATATGACAATAGAAATTTTGTTATTTTGATCGTTTAAACACATATTATTACATGTAAATATTGGTGCTGTGGATTTTCGTAAATTAATTGAGTCAAGCAATTTAATCAAGACAAGCTGATAAAACGATAAACCAAAACCAACGGTCAAAGAACATCAGATAGTAATAGTCAAGAATGGATTCACTGCTGAAGGAATTACAAAAGGGATGGGCCAGATCACGAAACTAAAATACATTTTAAATCAATATTTCAAACGGTAGAGGGACTCGTATAACCCAATGAAGTAAATTATGAAAAATTTGAAGCCTGCTTGACCTCATTATAGCCTCGATGGTGAGCCAGGACGATGATCTTATAAACATGCAAAATAGTAGAATTTGCGACATTCCGTCAATGATAACCAACCAAGTAAATTTCAATAAGATTCTAATTATAAGGGTAAAATTCAAAGTTACGAAAATTTACGATTTACCTTAGCATCGTAATGTAATGCAAATTTTTCTCAATAAATATTTTACTTTAAAATTCCTCACACTGAAGCGGTGCACTCCATCATCTGCGTATGTTTCTACTTTTGTCTTCAGTTCTCGTTATCAACCCCATCTACGAGGAAATTCTTAACTTAATTGAAATTTTTATTATTCGTGCGTTATCGCTTGTGAGCTTTAGGCCGGTTATCAATAATTTTGTTTTAACGATTGTGGACGCATTCATTTATAAATGCCATAGGTGGCATAACGTCAAAGGCTGTAGCTTCGACAGCTATACAAGATCAAGATTTATGATTTGTACAAATCATAGGTTAAACTCAATACTTTTATGTGTTAGAATATTAACCTCATTTTAGAGCAGAGCTAAATTTGGCCTCCAGGCTAAATCAAACCAAGAAAATTAAGAAGTTTTTAGTTAATTTATTCAAAGAACCTTTCTAATTTCATGATATTTATATAAGAAGGTTATTTTATGCTCTTTAAGATAAAACAGTATTCTGGTAAAATTGGTAGTGAATCTTTGGAGTAGAGTTTTGTATGTGAATTGACGGGATAGGCCATAGTTCCTACCCTTAGCAAAGTTCAATGTTATGTTACTTATTTTAATATTGATTAGATCATAGTTTGTTCGGCTCATGAATTCAAAATAGTAGTACTAAGAATAATTAACCATTTTTACCTTAAAAAACTGATCTTGGTTGGCAATATTTATAAAAGTAAACTACATCATGACCATGGTAGTCGTATCATCTTTCTAGTACAAGTAAAATGTGACTTTTAAGACTTGCAAGTGATTTATTTTTTGCCAGGACTTTTTTAAATTTCGGGTTGATGTGTGATTGGTTCAATAAATCCGAGCCAGGCTCTAAGGTTGCTGAAAAAAGCATACCGCTGCTGGATAGGACATGTTGGCATGCCGGGGATGTTAATATCGGTTTACCTTCCGCTTCACAATTACTTTCATGGTATTCACATACGGTCACCCAGATTTACATTAAAACATTTTAAATTTGCAATATTATTGGTCCTAATCGTTTTTCTAAAACTTAACCGGAAATGACGATTTTTAACAAAAAAAATCGGAACTGTACAAGCCACACGATTTGACTGATCGGAATGAAATTTCATACTTACGCTTTTTCTCTAAATTTAGAGTGATTTTTGACCGAAATCGGTCCACCGGAAGTGGCAGCTCTCATATGAGTTTTTTCAGCTTTGACAAGATATTTTGAAAGTTACTTTCAAAAATTCGGTCCATGTATAGTCCAGTGGATTTATTGATTGGTATGAAACTTCATACTTACGCTTTTTAGATACATTTTGAGATTCTAGTGATATTTAGCTAAAATCGGTCCACTGGAAGTGGCACCTTCCACAGTACCTTTTTCGATTTTTAAAAGTGTCTAAATTATGAGGAAATCGACTATGTACTAGAATATTCTAAATTAAATTTCCAACAATATCAGTTCAGATCAATTTCCCAAAATTTAAGCGAAAATCAATTGAATTGAAAATTTACATTTCAAGAATTTTTGAAAAAAAAACTGTTTAAATTCTGTATACGGCTCAGGCGCATTGACTGATCGGAATGAAACTGAACACTTAAGCTTTTTCCATCAACTGGACGATCCAGGCCAAATATGGTACAAGTGGAAGCTTCCGTAGGAAATTTTTAAATTTTTGCAATGAAGATTAAATTTTGGGTGTGGTGGTGCAATTGTTTCATTCTCAGCCTTTTGAAACTTTTGATATACTGTGAGTGTTTTGAGAAGACATTAGCAGCGGTTTATCGGTTGTAGCAAACGCAATGCCAATCCAGCATCGAGAAATTGAAACGGAAAGCATTGAAATTTAGGAGCATTAAATACGTCTGAAGATCAAAATAAATATTTCTAGATTCAACGGTACATCATTTAGAATGGTGTCCAGTTTTCTTTTGAAAATAAACTCCATTTGAAAAAAGCAAATTTAACAGTGTAATTTTTTACTAATTTTATAGCACAAATTTCTTTAATTCGAAATTTTGATGATAATACGGGTTCGTCGCTTGATTAATTAATCAAAATGACATCTTTTGATTGTTAATTTACGCAATCGATCGAAAATTTCGAATTAATTAAAAAAACGTTTGGCATATTACCGAACGGTGCAAAAGTGAGATACTTTGGCGCTTGGATCGGACCAATCACCATCAGGCACCAATAGCAATTCCATACCAGAAAATATCGAAACTACAACTTGAAATCAAATTGTATAAAACTAATTATTAATGAAGATTATAATCAGATCACTTTATCTTATTAATGGCAAGTAGTAACGGAACTCATTATATCTCGCATCTAATATTCGATCAGACCAAAAAATCATAAAATAAAATTTTTAATAATTTCGTTTCCCATAAAACCCATCTTCCAAAACAAACGAATAAAATTTCAGAAACAACAAAGCAATACTGCAGTAGTTATAGAGTATTGAACTTAGCCTATAAAATTTTTTATCTCATTTCTTAACCCAATATAAAATACAATAACAACAGGTTTAAGATTTGCTTTGAATATATACGATCCGGGTCTAATCTGTATAATTCCAACAATAAACAAAACTTGAAAATAATTAGTAATTACAATTTACAACACATTTCAAGTACAAAAAAAAGAAACTGTAGAAAAATCAGCAATAAAATCTTCAAAGATCGATGAAATAAGAAGTAAACCGTATAAATGGTCGGTGCGATATTATATCGCGGGGCGTGTGTGTCGAAATCCAGAAGACCATTTGAAACAACAAAAAGAATTAACCATCGTACATCTATCTATCTATACACGATGTATATAGTAATCAGATTGAGCCATATGTTTGATTGACTGAAAATCCAGATGGATCGATGGTTTGGTTTTTCACATAAAGTTGTTGAATTGGTTTGGCGGTTTTATTTTAGATTTTTTTTTAAAATTTCGTTTAATGTCTCTGTAGCTATTAATTTGCTATTATGTGTAGAAATGTTACACATGCCTCTTTTATGCCTCGGTGAATTTATGTGTAAGAAACTAGTACCCCAGCCTTATGTTATAGGATTGGCACAATCTTCCATCTGCGATATTGCCTCATATATATTTATAAGAAAATCATCAAGAACTTCCAACAACAAGGACGGAAAACGCGATTGATGTGTTAAGATGATACGTAAAAGAGTGAATGGTAGCCAAGTGGCTACAATCAGCCGTATTTTATAATTTGAGTAAATGGATAACTTTCAAAACCTCAGGTGATGTTAAATAAAAATTGGTATTTCTCTAATCAGTAATGAAAAGAGGTAAACTCTGGTGAGCCACCAGTGGCAGATGTATGTTAGGATTGGCACAATCTTCTAGCTGCGATATGTTCTCATATACAGGGGCCGGCACTCAGAGTGTTACTAATTAAAAATGCTGTAAATTTGTCAATTTTTACTTTTTTTTTATTTCAAAACTTCAGTATATCGTAAAAACATTGTTCGATGTAGCCACCTTTAGCGCAGATAATAGCATCAAGTCTGTTCGAGAAGGCTTCAATGAATGTGGTCTGATGGTATTTTGTCCCATTCTTCAGAATATGCCATATGGAAAAATCCATTGGGTTTAAGTCCGCAGAATATGGCACAACAACAACTTCCATATACTCGTCTATCAGTCAAGCATAAATGTTTTCCCACCAAATTATGCGATTCAATCATAATGCCAGACTTCCTGTGTGTGAACACGAGTACATAGATGCACATTATGTTATCTCCGTACTAAATATTTTTTCAACTAATTAAAATGTACGATCAGCAAATCTACCTGTTAGTTGGTAGTGTAATTATGATTTTACTTGTGCATATACGAGTATAAAGAAACAATTTTGCGATAATAAAGACAGATTCAAGTAAATAATCAAGGTTTTGAAATCTCACTAGTCACACAGGCATCACCCTTGTTGAGCTATCTGTCCATAAAAAACATCAATACGGAAACATTAGGCGTTGTCTAGACCAAAACAGAGACACACCAAAACGTAAAATTTCGCGCTATAGTCGTTAAGAACATTACGACCGGACACAACAACATCCAGTCGCACTATAGCCGCATAACATCATATAGCTTTTGTATAAACGTATAGAACCTCATTTCGACCAAACAACATCGAGTTGAGTGCGTCAGAATGGACGCACTTCTACAAAGTCAGTCGAGCGTTAGTGAAGAGCTGCTTCAACACAAAGCAAAAATAAAGAGCGAGACGGCCGATCACCAGGGATTTCTACGAGACGCTCAAGAAAAATACAGAAGCGCAATATAAAAATAATTGCGACAGCGACAAACAGATTGTCGCACTTGGAACGTTACCCAAAGCACATCCCTATTTGGACGAGCGCCAGAAAATAAAACGCAATACACGCAAACGCGTACGCAAAAGCGATGGACGACGTCCGGGATCTTGAAGAGGATATTCTCAAGCTTGAAAAGGACATCCACAGGCTCGCGGTAGCCACAAGCTTCCCACTCAGCATCCGTGAGACTGAATCATCATTATCCAGTGATGAAGAAACATCACCCCCAAGATCCGATACAACACAAAAATGATTCACTGAACCTTTCCAGCAGCTGAAACATCACGGTTCAAGTGATTACAGATCAACAGAGGAAGATTCAACCCCGGTACAAAAACTACTCCATCAACATGATATCGGAATGCGTTTAATGTATCGAAAAATGATCGCAATACCTATCGCGAGTAACTCAGATTAAAAATCAATCAACTCAACTGCGAAATGAAGGAAATTGATCGGCTGCACCGAAGCATCCCCATGGAAGCCAACGAGAAAGGCTAATACAAATACTTCACCGACGATTACTGCGGGATTATAACACCCGAAGTAGAGTCCCTAGTATACAAAATGGGGCAAGAGCTAACTAAACCATCTACTTCAACATCGCCCGTGAAACTACCAAAAGTGGAAATACCCGTGGTTTCACAGCAAATACGAAAATTGGTACTCGTTTAACGACATCTTTACTCGGCTGATACATAAAAATGCTCAACTTTTAAACACACTAAAGTTGACATATTTAAAATCACATCTCCAAGAACAAGCTGCACAATTAATCGCTGTTCTACCGACCATTGGAAAAAATTATGACGCGGCTTGGCAGATCCTACAGGCGTGGTTTAATAACAAGCGATTGTTGGCCTCGTCGTATTTCAACGTGATTACATCCCAACACAACATACAACATCCATCACCCACGAGTATCAGAAACCTGCATGACATCATCATCGAGAAGCTGCACAACATTAAAAATCTTCAGTTAGAAAACCCATTTGAAGCCATCATCGCACATCTTGTAATGCAGAAGTCAGACCTCGATTGCCCATGCGATTGAGATTTTTATTGAGCAGGTTTCAAGCGTTGAAAGTCTCCAGATTGAACAAACCATCAATCTCGCGGGCAGCCAAACCTGAGTACAAGGGCCAGCGGAAAGTTCTCATAAATACGGAGAACGGCTACCAGAGGCCGATTACACCAAAGTCTACGATCACATGTTCTTATTGCCAAGAAAACGGGCATAAACCGAATCTTGTTGAAACGTCTAATGGTTTCTAACGAATTGTTTACGTGCCCAATTTAACAAAGCATCGTTTAAAATCTTTTCACAGTAGATTTGTTGATTTACCTTCACGCCTTGTTCAATGAAAACGAGTGGTGAACCGGTGTGAAGTTTTCAACATTTAAATGTTGAAACTAAACACAACACTAAATCTAATCTAATCTAATCCGCAGCATATCACTGCGACCTTCGGGGAATTTTTTTTGGTTAGTGTAATCAACATTCAATCTCAAAACATCAATTGTTATTTCCGGCATTGGAAATTCTTGGAAGTTATAAACGGTCTTACAATAGGGACGCTTTAAATTTGTTAATCTTCGATGGCTAGTCGACGTTTTGTAGCCAAATTCGAGTCAACCGATTCGATAAATAATCAGCCATCACCTGTATGTTACCAAAACGCATGGCCTGCAGTAGACATCGCAGCTGTGCTTTTCAGCGTACAAAAATCCCCGAGGCAATCAATTTTTTGTCGTTGGCAAGAGCTTGAGGCCTTACCGCCATTTCAACTTGATGAATTTTGTAACGTGACTTGGATCTGCACCCGTATAAAATCCAACTTACCCATATAAACTTAAGGCAAACGACTATAGACAACGCCGTGTGTTTGTTGATTGGACAGTTGGAAGTTGACCCAAATATGACCAAAAAATCATATTTAGCGAAGAAGCGCATTTTTTGATGAATGGATATGTGAACAAGCCAAATTGTGGGATTTGGGGTAATACCAATCCAAACGAGATACACCAGCACCAAATGTATCCGAGAAAGTCACTGGTCGGTGCGGATTTTAGTCTGGCGGAATTATCGATCCGAAGGTCTTCCAAAACGAAACTAGCATTATAGTAGCGAGCGCTACAGATCCATGATAAGCAACTTTTTGTGGCCTTAATTGGATTATTTATGCGAATAAACTGCAAACAATATGTGCCCGCAAAGTCAACATGGCGAACGCCATCCAGCAAATTTAGTCAGATTTATGTGACAAAGTCATCAAAACTTAGGCTTCCCGAGTAAAATCTAAGCTGCGGTGGACATTTGAACAATGTTATATTCCCTACTTAATGCCATAAAATATTATTTCGATTTAAGAAAAATTTAGAAAAACAAATTTTCTTTACATTTAAAAATCGAGCGTCCTTACTGCAAGACCCTTTACAATGATTTTCAAATAAATATATTTCGGACCATATCGAAGCTGGTATATTGTGCTAGTTTGAGATACAAATTTGTATTTATCGTCACCTGGGATTTGGAAGTTGGCCATTTTCTGAAATCTGAACATATGACTGGTGATGGCCACTTGGTCAGCATTCACTCTTATACATACCATCTCAAAACAGCAAGGACATTGTTTTAAAAGTTTAAGATAATTTTCATATAAACATAATTGGGGCCATATCGAAGCTTGAAGATTGTGCCAATCCCAACATACGGCTCGACACACCGCATAATTTGCTTTTATTATTACCTACTAAACATAAAGAACCATTTCTGACCAAAATTAGTTTACACGATTAAAAATCAGTTGTTAGACTTAGCCCAGGTTAAAATTTGTTGTTTTGCAGCAATTGATTTGCACCTCACACAAAATTCATATCATTATCGCAGTTGACATCGGTGAAAACCCCACGGCGATGTTGGAATCGTTTAATTGATGCGGGGAATGTGTCGGTGATCATATGTGAGACCAATTCCACATTTATAACCTTGGTTGTCATACATTTGAATATCACAACATATGCCTTATTGACGTATTTGGTTTTCTTCGTGCTAGGATTTGGTGCGACGTCTGACACGTGAATGTATAACATGCTTTCGGCATAAAAGGATAATCGAGGAACAACTAATAAGGTATTTACCGTTTCCGTGCGCCTTTCTACAAAACACGTGTTGATTATTGCTCCCTGTCTAATGAATAGGGCTACTCTTCATTCGACAGAAAAGTTGAAAGCATGTACCAAACCCTTGCAGAGAAGTATGGTATACTCCTTTCTAATCATGGTCATCAATAGTCCCGCATGGTTCATTTCTATATACATTTTCAATTTTACGAGATATTAGAATTTTTCATGAGCTTTCTGCTAAAGTTATTTGTTCACGCTCAAAACTGAAATGTTCATCTTCTTGCAATATCGTTTTTTATGACTCGTAAAGATCTGCTACATTCAATGAGGCCTTTATACCAGTCGTAAACTTTTGAAAGTTTTGCTGCCCGACATGATTTGGGTTTGTCAGGCAAGCAAAAACGGTAGTTAAGTATGTATAACGAAAGCTTCGGAGGGATAGCTAATTCCAACGAACTTTCACCAGTCTAACAATTTGACTAGCAGAACTGCCGCGCACAACTCTAGGTTGGCTGAGATGACATATTATTTTACGAGAGCGACCTTAATTTTCACAGCAAAGATATTGTTCAATTGCTGTGTAAACGATCGCTTGGTGCATAGTGTTTGATGCATCCACAAATCCACTTAGATGGTTTGTCTGATGTCAGATTCTTTAATGATTCTTTAATGATCTCACCAGGAATTTCGTCACCCCCGTCTAGTTTCGGCAACCACACACTCTAAAATGAGGTTTTTATTCCTACAGTTACCGAAAACAGCCATTCTGGAAGTGGCTAGCTTAGGGCAATCAAGTCAACTGTATGGGGTTTGGTTGGAACTTGGATCTCAATAAACAGCTGTTTTTTGCTTGAGTTCATCCGTCTGCTCTTGAACTCAGAAAGTTTACTGATCGTTAGTAAATCGTTTTTCGTTTAATTCTACCGCCACAATTGGATTCTTCTCTGCTTTGTACACTAACCACTAATCTTTCAATTCAGGATTCATTCCTAGAGCCTTCAATTCGAGAATAACTTCAGCGCAAGTACTTTAAAAATGAGCTACATTCCATGTAAAGATTTGGCCGCCTCATCATCGAGGTTGCATAATCAAATTATTTTCGGATTAATGGATGACTGGGCCGTGGAATCCCATCCAGGTTGCAGAGCTGATGGAAGGTGCAGATGCTCTTCGTTTTCTTCAATTACAATTAGCTCCCATGCTGTCATCCAAATTTGTACTAATTCAAACATCGTTGCTTGACGTTGTTGGTGATGACGTGTTTGCATTATTTGTTCCTGACGTCACGCCCCCTCCTCCCCCCAGTGTTTGAGGTTTGACCACCTGCAAATATGCATGTATATTTTCTTTCTCTAAGACGTCCCTATGGCAATATAGGGTCAAAAACCCGAGTGATAGTCAATCGAAGAAATCAACAAAAAAAGTTCATCTCCAGACATAGGTGCGGTAAATGACGATACAAATTCCAGTTGAATGGCATGCGACACCAAACTAACGATTACGCGATTTTTTTTGTCATTAAAATCCATTAATGCTTATTTCATTGCATCATGTTATTGTGTAAGGTATTACTCGTACATTGTATTTTATTTTCTGAGGTCGTGATAATGAAATGTTTACAAAAGAGAATATGTCTGCCTTACACTTTACTGTAACTTTCTTATTCCAAACTAAAGCATTAATTGTTTGATTTTGATATGAACCTTATCTTATATAATATAGGTGCTCGTCGCTTTACGGTCTGATTTACGCATATATCCTTGTGAATCTATTTTTATGAAAGGACTGTGATTTAGTCGTAAATTACACGTTACGTAAAGTAAAAGGAGTTTGGTTGTTGAAACAAGAAGAACTTCGTTAGTTATTAATTATGTCAACGAAAAATTTGAAAGTAAATTGGAGCTCAACGACATCCATCTCTTATCTCCACTTGTGGTGCACTTACATTATACCGTTGCTTGACCCTCTCGACTTTTAGCAACATAGGATACAGCCTATTCAATCTATTATCGCTGCCGCACCTCCTCCATGCCGGTCGTTCTCCATTTGGCTCTTGCTTGCCGTTACTTTCCATCAGTTCCTGCAACCGCTTTGGGAGATATGTTCTACACATCACTTGCCAATCGCCAGTCACCACTTCCGATTACTCTTGCTTCTCTATAATAGTCACAATTTGTGTACCATCCGCAATCTTATCTCGTCTTTGTCGGTATCTTCATCAGATACATTTTGCTATTCTATCCAACGAAAATTCATCCGGTTCAAAATTGGCTGATTCAATCTGGCCAGCACTCGTTTTAGTTATGTTTTTCTATCCTGTCTAAACGTAGATGCTACAATTGCTCTTTGGCATCCATGAGTTGCAATCCACGTTTGATTTCTTCCGTCATCTCAACACCTCAAGCATCAGTTTTATCACTTTCATCAAGTTTGCTGCAGAGCCCATGGTTGCGGTCGTTCTCCGTTACATAACCAATCTCTGCACCAATATCGTCAAAACCATCCTCTCCATTGAGACCAACTCTCATGGTTTTCCTGACTAATAAATGGCTTAGTGTGAGACGTCGATTCTGCATTCGGTTGAGCATCCAAATTCTCGAGTAGTATATTTCTTTCTTCTCGAACTGTCGCAATGTCCCCGTTGAATTGTTCATCATTTTCAAGCTGCTCACAATTATTTCTAAATGCTCGACTTTTTGCTCCATATCGCCTTCTTTCAAATCTAGTAGCATTTGTTGCCTCTTTTGACTTAGTCCATCAAATTTTCGATTCATTTGTCGCGTCAAATTTTGTCTCATTTTTTGCATCTATTTACTTTTTTGACATTGAGGATCGCGCTTTAAATTTAAGTTCAGTGTGAATTAATTTTTCTTGCAGTAGGAATTAATTCGGTAAAAATTGATTGTACACCGGTGTACTTTAGTTGCGAAATACTGCGGTAACGAGAATATTCTTGTTTGACCATATTGAGGATCACATGTTTAATTTTATGGTCTAATTCTCAAACTGAATGTAAGTTCTGTAACTCCAAAATGTCTGATGTACTCATATAAAATGTAACACGGCTCTGTAAACGAAATTTTAGTTCTGTGACTGCAGCATCAAATTTGATGACGTAAAGTTAGATATCAAGATTTCGACAGCGAATAACTTGAACAAATTGTCATTTTCTGAAACGACTCTTACGTATATATGTTGGTACCAACAATATCTCTATACCAACAAAAGTTGAAGTTAATAACAATCGTAACTTTTGAGCTTTTAGATAAAATGTATATGTTTGACTTAGTTTTCGTACATACGCCTAAATGTTGATAGTGAAATACAGTATGTACAGTCGAAACACGTGGGCAACTGCAGCAGGGAAACTTTCGAATTTCAAAACGAAACTTTGCATACCGATTAAGCCCAATTTGCGGTAATTAGTGCTCACGGGAAAAAATTAGTGCTAGTCCAGGAGCCGAAAAAACGGGAAAAGAAAATTTCAAATTTCGCCTGAAAGACGGAATAAATTTCTAGAAAAAACCAGAAATAATTTAAGCCTAATTTTAAAACTTTCTAAAGGCCGCTAAACTGATGAAATTTGTGCTTATCATAGAAATATGATTTTCATAAATTTTCATTCATAGATCGAGGAAAACCAAACTAGCCCCTGAAAGATACTATGTTAAAAATACAGAGATGTATCGTTCAATAATATTTGTGTTGAACTACAAATTAAATAATAGAAATAAAATGTTCTACAATCCAAGTCATAAGCAATTTAGATAGTATATTCCTGTCTGGTATGTTCATTGCCATCCGAAAAATATAGTGGCTGAATTTGAGCTAATCCAGAATTGGCCCAATTCCATTGAACAACAACCACCGTTGAATGAACAATTTTCTGACAAAAAGTGTTCTTGAAGCCAATGAAGTTGGCACTTCTGATTGCATATTCCTATCAGGTATGTTCATTGCCATCCGAAAAATATAGTGGCTGAATTTGTGCTAACCCAGAATTGGCCCAATTCCATTAAACAACAACCACCGTTGAATCAACAATTTTCTGACAAAAAGTGTTCTTGAAACCAATGTTCACAAAACCAATGAAGTTGGCACTTCTGATTGCATATTCCTATCAGGTATGTTCATTGCCATCCGAGAAATATAGTGGCTGAATTTGTGCTAACCCAGAATTGGCCCAATTCCATTAAACAACAACCACCGTTGAATCAACAATTTTCTGACAAAAAGTGTTCTTGAAGTCAATGAAGTTGGCACTTCTGATTGCATATTCCTATCAGGTATGTTCATTGCCATCCGAAAAATATAGTGGCTGCATTTGTGCTAATCCAGAATTGGCCCAATTCCATTGAACAACATCGACCGTTGAATGAACAATTTTCTGACAAAAAGTGTTTTAGAAACCAATGAAATTGGCTTTTCTGATTACAAATTGTTCATTCAACGGTCGTTGTTGTTCAATAGAATTGGGCCATTTCTGGATTAGCTCAAATTCCGTCACTATATTTTTTGGATGGCAATGAACATACCAGACAGGAATATACTATCTAAATTGCTTATGACTTGGATTGTAGAACATTTTATTTCTATTATTTAATTTGTAGTTCAACACAAATATTATTGAACGATATATCACTGTTTTTTTAAATATAGTATCTTTCAGGGGTTAGTTTGGTTTTCCTCGATCTATGAATGAAAATTTATGAAAATCATATTTCTATGATAAGCACAAATTTCATCAGTTTAGTGGCCTTTAGAAAGTTTTAAAATTAGGCTTAAATTATTTCTGTTTTTTTCTAGAAATTTATTCCGTCTTTCAGGCGAAATTTGAAATTTTCTTTTCCCGTTTTTTCGGCTCCTGGACTAGCACTAATTTTTTCCCGTGAGCACTTTCCCTGCTGCAGATACCCACATAGTCGAAACAAATAGTTTGTCTGCGATAATCACAGAAAAAATATTGTTCTTAAGGTATACAAACGGATGTCGCCAACTGTACTAATATATATGTTGTTTGACAACTGTACAATACATTCTTAAAAATATTTACTTCTTAATTAATTATACCAAGCAAATTTTATTTCGTTAAAGCGGCGAAAAGTCTACATTTTTTAGAACACTGCAGTGGTTTCATTAAATAATAATGCATTTTATTTGGACGTCGCATAGACGTACAATTAATTTCATTCGTCGACCGTTGAGAAATGAAAATAAATTTTTTGTTCTACATTACATTCCTAACATTGTAAAATTCAATACGGTCGACATAAATTGGCACAAGATGAGCTGCGTCACGAAAATGACTCAGTATACCCAACTCCAAAGAATTTCAATAATTTGACAAATTATCTCAGAAAAACAGTACACAGCAAACAAACAGCAAAACTGCGAGTGTAAATGACCTAACACAAAGATTAAAGCTTAAGACGATAAATTACGTCAATCTAAATATTTAATAAAACGGCGAAATACTTTATCCAGTATAAAACCCACTGCCTTAGTTACTTACATTTATTACAGAGAATTAAAAGACAAAACACCTTCACCTCCCGCATAAAAGTAAAACAAGAATTGTTAATTTTTTATGCGTAAATTTGCTTCAATGCTATGAACTACAACACACACCCACAGTATTATACATCGTTAACCCTTTCATGTTGCAATATATGATAATGCTATTTCCGGGTAAACCAATGTTTTTGCAGTTGTCGTCTATAGATATAAGGCATGCCCATAATAAAATGATCTGCTGACCTATATTTGCGTAGTGTTATCGGGCTCGCCCCAAAGGAAAATGAAAAACTGGAAACAGTTAATTGTCTAATACAACAAACCCATATTTTCGTTCTCGAACACCACCGCCATGAAAACAAAAATAAGTAAAATTATACAACAACAACCGCAATACTTTTACTTATTGGCAAAAATGAGATGAAGACACCGACGACGACGTAATCAACGTAATTTAAGTTTAACTTGGACAAAAACAACTTTACAAGAATGTGAATACCGTTAGTCGTTAAATAATTCGTTTTTATGGGGTGTAAGCAATTTGGTGGTTTTCGGTTTTTTTACATTTTATGATACGCGAGACTATTAAAGTTTCAATGTCTTAAGTTGGGTTTCCAGCGAAATATACAAAAAATCAATATTTGGTTAAGATGTTGGGACAAGTTTTGTTGTATTATATCGTAACATTCTTTATTAATTTATAGTCTTTGAATAATTTGCTGTGACCTAAATTTATAAAACGATATGTTTTTTGGGTGGAAATTCCAGAAATTTGTGCGCAGTCAAAGTGGTAGTCATTTTGTTCAAATCGGCGTGTTCCGTATTATTTATCACTTTCTTTGGTTCACTCTCATTTCATTTCCTAAGACCCCTGAGTCTCAAAACCACGTATTATAAAAAACCCTGAAATACAAAAAAATCCAGGAACTGGAATCCTGAATACAAACAGAATCCCGAACTTTAGAATATTCGTTTAAGACAGATCTTTATTTTTAGAAAACATTTTATCCTAAAAAGTTTACAAATGCTATTTGGAACAAACATCATTGAAGTTGATGGTTTGTCCGACGCTTTAAAAAAAAAGCTTTTTGTTGACCCCATTCTAATTATTTGACGAGAAGCCCATCTGGCCACAACTTAGATGTCTATCTAAGCTGTTTGAACTGTTTCACCAGGTCTGTTAATTTTATAGGATATATAATATCGTATATATCATCCCATTTGACGACTTCGGTCTGAATTTTTGAAAGAACACCGTCATTCATCATTGGTATAAATTTCCTTCAACAATTTAAGAAATTTGCCTCTGGTTCAGAAATATGAATTCTGAGAACAAAAAACTATCGTCTGGTTTTGGTTTTACAGTGATGTTTTGTTCTTTTGATTGATGTGAGGTTGAGGTGAGATATCTAACTTCTTAAGTTTCGATGAATTTCTTGGTGTTGCACTCTCTATCTAATTTTCTAGAATTTTAGATCGAATTTATCTGGTTTTTGTTTTACCCAGTTAATGTAGTAGGATCCACAATTTAAAGTTTGAATCCAGCTTTAGAATACAGAAATTTGCCATTTTTCGGAAAACACAGCAGAGGTTAACGAATGATTGAACAAAAGCTTGCATAATGGATTTTCCAAAATACTCGCAAACGTTTTAAACTTAGTCGAGATTATATTGTCTGGCCCCCATCCGTCACCGTCCTAAGGCTAATAGAATGTTGTCATCAAATATAACTATGGAGTGGTCCTTGAGATGTTGATATGGCGTGTTTCATCATTGGATCCGGTATAATTCTTTGGGCGATACACAGATTGAAAGGACTCGGTAAACATGTCAGCTATCTCTTTGGCGTTTGACGTGTTCATATTATTATAAATCATATTGGCAGGGTATCCATTGATTTCACGTTTAGATCTAAAGTATTTCCAGAATTGTTTCGTTTTTGATTTAATTTTGTCTTGGATGCCTGTCAAACAAGATTTCTATTTCTACTTAAAATACGTATCGAATTTTAGTCACTCCCTTAGCATTTAAAATTTCATTCCAATTCACTTCTTCAAAATAATTTTGGAGGCCAGTGTAGTTTATCTTCTATTCTTTTCGACATACTCTTTCTGCATAAATTATAACTCAACATGGTATAAACGAATAATGATTCTGTATCAGACTTTATGTTGCAAGGGAGTATTGCAAGGCAATTTAACTATGATACAAAATTCCACAAAACATTGGGAAGATTAAAGTCGAAAGGGACAAAATACTATATCGGATGAATTTCTGCTTCTCGATGATTAAATAACGTTGATTGGTTTTAATTTTCACGGTAATCTGTTCCATTCTTGATGGGAATAATTTTGTTGCAACACTTTCTAGTTGAGAATGCATCGCGGTTTTTAAAATCTACAGCCAAATTTTAGATACCATTTTGTTAACATTCTGGTAGTTTTATTAGTTTTGTAATTTGAATGGTTGGCCCTGTATTTCGGAAATATTTTTTCTGTGCATATTTTAACTGAAGAATAAGCTTGGCGAATAAAGTTTAGAATTAATTAAAGTAGTAAAAGCTTCTTCATCAACCCTGAAACGATATGATAAATAATAGTACCGGGACTGGCCACCATTTCTAGCTTTTTGTACCTTTCTAATTACATTCACATTAGTGAATGTGTTGGAGTTGAAACTGTTGGATGAGAGTTAAATCTACTTATAAAAATCCATCGTCTGAGGTTCCCAACACTTTTTGAATTCAGGTCGTGAGAAACACTTTGATTTAGTGGAAGTGTTGTATTCCGAGATGATGTCGATTGTTGGGTAGATAGTACTTAGTAGATAGTGATGAGGGGTTCTAATGTATTTTTATCATCCTGCGTGGCTTAGTTGTAATTTCCAGTACTGAGCTGAAGATGCTTTGAAATATTTTGTCTATTTTAAAGCTGTTTGACCATATGTTGTCTGATGTAGGTGATTGAATCGGCCGGGATTCCATCCACGCTAACCATTGGCGGGAACGGAAAAATGCTGGCAGGCATATTGAGTATTACCAAATAAGCGGTTCACGAGTGTCAATCGTATAAGTAAGAATAAATTTCAAATTTTATAGCAGTAAATCCCGGGTCATTTAAATAAATTTTGCGAAAATTTCGTTTATATTTTAATGGAAGTACCCAAATCAGACTAATTTACTTTGCACTTGTTCTTGAAACGTGTTCTCAAATATAAACATTCTCAAATATAAACACAAATTTCGGTATTTCCTTACGATCAATGGAATCTTATACTCGCAATGAAAATGATCATGTCGGTTTAAAAGTTAACTATAGAGTATCACATCGGTCTCCCTTGAATACGATCTATGAAACTACGATTTTCTTTGATTCTAATTAAGTTTAAGTTAGTTAGCAACTTGTTTTACGAGCCAAGATCGACCACAATATTCTAAGAAAATTTGCAAAATCACATTCTCAAACCTTTATATAAGTAATCTAATTAAAAACTACCTTTTGTGGTCTGTCAATATTTAGTTATAAGTTGTTCGTTTGTAATATTTTGAAGGGACCTTCATATATAAACAACATATTGATGTTTCACACGGGATTCGGGAGCAAAAGTTGCTACCATTAATGAACATCCACAAGCACTCGGGATTCAATACAATTATACAATTATTAGGAGATGGTCATGCGAAAAGGGATAATTAACCGAGAGGATTAGAACTTTTTGTGCCCGGATGAATGTCTGTACTGATAACAAATAGAGAATGGCTAGTGGTTTGCATAGGTGCATGAAAAATTTTGGCATCGAGATTTTTGCAGATTTACCATTCGCCACTTCGCCGAAGTAAAAAAGTGGCTTTTAGAAAATCTCTATAAAGTGCAGACTAAATGTTTGTAGGTTCTCTACAGCAAACTTCCCCAATGATTTTTGGATTAAATCGTTCCACCGGAAGTGGCAGCCTCTATAGGAGCTTTTGTAACGAATGACTTGGGTCGTATTCGACGGCACATACCACATCTCATAATTCGGGTAGCTTTCAGTGGCTAGGGAGGGATCTTGCCATGTACCGCCGACAGCCATTTTACAATAAAGATATCTATAATAATTTAAATTGTCTTATGGTGTGCTATATATGGTTTGTCAATAAATATACCGCTTATACTAAGGTCATCCCACAAATAATTACACAACTATTGAAGCATTTTACCTATTAAATATACACAACGAAAATAATATACCCAAAATGCACAGAGTCAATGATCATCAAAAAGAAATAAAACTTGTTTCGCTTAGTGTACGCAGTCCCAAAAGTCATTGAGGGAAAAGCATGAACAAAATAAGTAAAATAAACAAACCCAAAAAAAAAGAAACCATTCACAAAAATGCACGAGAAAATCTTTGAATGAAATGTACTACTCTACTACTACTATTTTGAAAACAAAAATAAAATTAAAATTTAAAGAGCAAAATGTAAGCAATGACCAAATTTAAAGAGACAACATCTAATTGGAAAAAAAAAATTAAATTATTTAATAAATTAAGAGGTACGTCACCAACTCCTTTGTTGTTGTGATGAACGATGGTGTCCTTAGCGGTATGCGTGTTCATTTATCTCACCAATTTACCGGATTCGGAAGATTCTGCTGCAGATGTCCTTCGTCTTATATAACGTCTTTGATGTAGCTCGGGAGTTCACATGTACTGGTTCGTGTTACAGCTGATATTATTGTACGCATTGAGTAAAATCACGATAATGGTACGTTTTTCGGTATATACTTGTCGGTCTTGGGTGTAATCTATATGAGCGGCATGACCACCTAGTGATACGGAATTCTTAATTTTATGTTCTGTGGTCAATTTACACACCAAGCACGGTTCACGGAACTAGTTATTACAGTCAATATTATTATTACTTTTATTATTAATTATTGCATGTACACTTTTTCAGTATTTATTATTATTATTATTATTATAGATAATGTTTTAAGTTTTTGATTATTATAAACTGATCGTCACAAACACAAAATCCATTTTAGTGTCGCACGACCTTGCACAATCATTGATCAAACAATGTATCACTACTACGACATGAAAATGTTCAAAAAATTGGTGTAGCGGATTGAATAAAAAAACTGCACACTTCATAAAATTTTTCCCATCTTTACATATTAACTTTTATTAATAATATAAAGGGTGATTTTTTTGTGGTTAGGATTTTCATGCATTAGTATTTGACAGATCACGCGGGATTTCAGACAAGGTGTCAAAGAGAAAGATGCTCAGTATGCTTTGACATTTCATAATGAATAGACTTACTAACGAGCAACGCTTGCAAATAATTGAATTATATTACAAAAATCAGTGTTCGGTTCGGAAAGTGTTTCGCGATTTACGTCCGATTTATGGTCTACATAATCGACCAAGTGAGCAAACAATTAATGCGATTGTGACCAAGTTTCGCACTCAGTTTACTTTATTGGACATTAAACCAACCACACGAATGCGTACAGTGCGTACAGAAGAGAATATTGCGTCTGTTTCTGAGAGTGTTGCTGAAGACCGTGAAATGTCGATTCGTCGCCGTTCGCAGCAATTGGGTTTGTGTTATTCGACGACATGGAAGATTTTACGCAAAGATCTTGGTGTAAAACCGTATAAAATACAGCTCCTGCAAGAACTGAAGCCGAACGATCTGCCACAACGTCGAATTTTCAGTGAATGGGCCCTAGAAAAGTTGGCAGAAAATCCGCTTTTTTATCGACAAATTTTGTTCAGCGATGAGGCTCATTTCTGGTTGAATGGCTACGTAAATAAGCAAAATTGCCGCATTTGGAGTGAAGAGCAACCAGAAGCCGTTCAAGAACTGCCCATGCATCCCGAAAAATGCACTGTTTGGTGTGGTTTGTACGCTGGTGGAATCATTGGACCGTATTTTTTCAAAGATGCTGTTGGACGCAACGTTACGGTGAATGGCGATCGCTATCGTTCGATGCTAACAAACTTTTTGTTGCCAAAAATGGAAGAACTGAACTTAGTTGACATGTGGTTTCAACAAGATGGCGCTACATGCCACACAGCTCGCGATTCTATGGCCATTTTGAGGGAAAACTTCGGAGAACAATTCATCTCAAGAAATGGCCCGGTAAGTTGGGCACCAAGATCATGCGATTTGACGCCTTTAGACTATTTTTTGTGGGGCTACGTCAAGTCTAAAGTCTACAGAAATAAGCCAGCAACTATTCCAGTTTTGGAAGACAACATTTCCGAAGAAATTCGGGCTATTCCGGCCGAAATGCTCGAAAAAGTTGCCCAAAATTGGACTTTCCGAATGAACCACCTAAGACGCAGCCGCGGTCAACATTTAAATGAAATTATCTTCAAAAAGTAAATGTCATGGACCAATCTAACGTTTCAAATAAAGAACCGATGAGATTTTGCAAATTTTATGCGTTTTTTTTTAAAAAAAAGTTCTCAAGCTCTTAAAAAATCACCCGTTATATATATTCCGCATGCTTTACAGTTTATTATACACTCATGTAAGATGTAACACAATTATAATCTTTTACCAAACAAAAAAAATTAATTTAATATATAATTTTCTTTTGATTTTAGAATCTTACAATTATTTAGTTGATTTTTTTATTTTATTTTTTTTTTATAATTAGTTTATACCTTTACATGTTCGAATTTACATAACATTTTTTAATTTACACAAAGTTTACACTGTTTTAATTTATGGTATCTTTTCGTTTTTTTTTGTTTTTTTTTTTTTTTAAAATTAAATGAAGCGCACACGTAAATTAATTTTAAGTCCACTCTTGATCATCCCCCCGACCTCCTTGTGCATTTTTCCATGGGTTTATATATCTTTTTCGTTTCCCCGCAGAATCCCTACCACAAAACGTAAAAATTTTTATTGTTAATATATAGAACTCGTCTAACTAGAAATTGCGCGCCAACATGTCTCAGTACATTCACTCTTAAATGTTCATTACACTTACTATTTAAAGAAGAGCTGTTTATTCGATTACTTTGTATTGCACCAATCATCAATATCGATTCCGTTTGCAAGTATCGTGAAAGTACATTGCATAAATGGACACCACTACATTATACTTGATTGATGCATATAGTGCACGAGATATTAAAGAAATTATCGTGTGTTCCGTAAATAATCAATTTGTTACACTTTTCCGTCACCTCGCGAAGAGACTTATTTGAATAAGTTGGTCTACACAGAAATGTCTCCAAATGACGGAAATGACGATTTTTTATATAAAAAAATGATTTTTTTACAGTAATCCTGAAAAATGTTGACCTCGTGCTTGTGTACTGTCATGCAGACTAAATGTTGTTAATTGTTGCAGAGCCCAGACGGATCGACTGATCGGGGTGAAACTTCATACTTAAACTTTTCATAATTTGGGAGATCCCAGAGATTTTTGTATGGGCTTTTTCAAATTTTACAGTGGAGATTAAATTTTCAACAAAGTGAAAGAAGGTTGATTTTGTTGGTTTTTTGAAATTTATGAAGAAATAATGGTTTTTTTGATGTTATCAAAAATTCAGTTGAATTAATTTTTCAAATTAGAAATTAAGTCTGAATTATTCGAGATTTATTTACATTTGTAAAATGAAAGTGGTATGTTGGCCGCAACATATTCATCACTCCATTTATAAAAACCACCCACCCCACCACCACAATACTACTCATGAAGTATACCGTTTGAAAGGTCTTGGGTTTGATAACAATTTTGAAAATACAACTTTAGTTCATAAATTTACCGTTCTGGCGCTGTTAGCTAATCATTCGTTTATAATAAAATATATGCTTGTCATATATCATTGGAAAGGTCTTGAAAAATGCCTCCAAATTAGCTCAAGCAAATTGGTGCTCAAAGCTATAGCCCTGGCATTGACAGCAGATATATTTTTTATAATCAAGAACATATCGCCACACAAAGTAACAATTATTTTAGCAACATTTTAGTTTATAAATCCACCATTTTGGCACTGGCAGCCAATTACTAATTTATTATAAATAATATGCATATATTGATAAGTTCTTTAGGAATGTCAAAAATTTAGCTAAAACACTTTAATACTCAAAGCTTGTGTTATGGTGCGGGAGACGAATACATCTTTTTAGGCAGAAACATTTATTTTAGTCGTTTTACTTCACAAATTCACCACATCGGCGCTATTGGCAAACTATTTGTTCATTATTCAATTTATATGTAACATACTCGCATATTACCTATAAGGTATTAAAAATGCCATAAGAAACATTACAAATTGACAACGACAAAAATACAAAGGTGAATATGTAGTGGCCAACACTAGACTTACTTTTACCACATAGATTTTGAATACGAAAAATGAAACTTACCGGACCTTTGGTAAAACTATCTTGTATAGTCAAAAAACATTATCCCTGCTTTAATCCCACAAAAGGATCAAGTTCAACACTTTTTTTAAATTAAATCTTTAAATTTATTTGAAAGTTCTTTGTAGTTTTTGTAAATGCTAAACTTTTCAACATCATTGCAACAGATGAAAAGCTTCCATTGAAGCTGCCACTTCCGGTAGACAGATTTCTACCAAATTTCCCAGAAATATCCAAGTTAATAGACAAAATTGAAGTATGAAGTTTTATTCTAAATAGTCAATCCGCCGGAGCTGTAGAGATGTCGAATTTTAGTGAAATAAAGTTCTTTTTTTATCACAAATCGGCATTTTCGCTTAAATTCTGGAAAACTCATATGGATCCGGTATTATTGCAAAATTAATTTATAATCTGGTTGTTAAAGCAATCAAACGGCTAATGATAGCAACATCACCAGAAATGGTTCGAAAAGTGAAAGCCAGAATTCAATGTAATCCACAACAAAGCACAGTTAAATTGGCGAAAAATCTCAATTTGTCTGCTCGTAGCATGGGGCGCATATTAAAAACTGAACTATGATTGTAGCCCTACAAAATACAAAAAGGGGAAGATTTAACATGTGCAAAAAAAGCAGTTCGCCTAGCAAGAGCAAAGGTGTTAAGACACTTGCACGTTGGTGGCGAGCTTGCTAATTTAGTTTTTCTGATGAAACATATTTTACGGTTCAGCAATATGTAAACAAACAAAACGATCGTGTTTGATTAGAGTGCAAATGAAAAAACAATTTGGACCAGCGAATTGCTCTGTGACAGCAAGCGCCTGCATCAGTGATGATTTGGGTTGCGGTAACTTCCACGGGACGCTCACCACTCGTTTTCATTGAACAGAGCGCAAAGATAAATCAACAAATCTACCTTGAACAGATTTTTCACGATGCTTTGTTACCTTGGGCACGTGAACAGCTTCATTTCTTCTCAACAATGGCCACCAGATTCCCCGGACTTAAACCCAATTAATTTTTCCATATGGTCCATTCTGGAGACCAAATTATTAACTTTAAATTATGAGATGGGCGGCACCTACGCAATGTTCGCTCTTCGCCGAGAATGGGACAATATACCATCAGACCACAATCGTACAGCGTGTGATGCTCAATGCTATTATCCGAATAGTTTTCATACAAAATTGGTTTATATAAAACTTATTTTTAATGGGCGCTTTCAGGTTTGTTATCGTCGGTAAAATCATCGCCAATTTGATTAAACAATTCATAGTGCTAAACATTTGAATAGCGTAGGCCGCTATTTTACCTAACATGTTCCCAACTGTTGGGTGTCCTGAAAGCCCCAATGAAAGCTCGATAGCATTATAAATTTTCCTGTCGGTATATATTTTATGCAAGGAAATGTGTACTACAACTTCTTGATAGAAACCTGAAAACATGAAGTCGTAGAAAAATTATTGTGTGTAACGCGGAAGAACAGGTCGAATTTTATTCTTGTTTAATTACAACCCTTGGTTGTAACGACACTCACACCTGGAAATGGTTTCAGGTCAATTTTCATGTGAGAAATGCGCGAAAACTCAATTGAATATATCGCACACACAAAATTTGAAAATTTCTAAATATTGACCGGTTAAAGTGTCATGGTTGGAAATAGATTCAAATAAAAGGACTTGATGTTGCTTGCACCTGGAAAAACATTTCAGGCCAATTTTCTTGTGGGGAATCCGGGAAAACTCGACTGAATTTATCGCACACACAAAATTTGAAATTTTCTAAACATTGACCGTTTAAAGTGTTATGGTTGGAAATAAATTCAAATAAAAGGACTTAATGTTGCTCGCACCTGGAAAAAATTTCAGATCAATTTTCTTGTGGCGAGTTCCGGAAAACTCGATTGAATATATCGCACACACAAAATTTGAAATTTTCTAAGTGTTATGGTGTTATGGTTGGAAACAGATTCAAATTAAAGGACTTAATGTTGCTCGCACCTGGAAAAAATTTCAGGTCAATTTTCTTGTGGCGAGTTCCGGAAAACTCGATTGAATATATCGCACACACAAAATTTGAAATTTTCTAAGTGTTATGGTGTTATGGTTGGAAACAGATTCAAATTAAAGGACTTAATGTTGCTCGCACCTGGAAAAAATTTCAGGTCAATTTTCTTGTAGCGAGCTCGGGAAAACTCGATTGAATATATCGCACACACAAAATTTGAAAATTTCTAAATATTGACCGTTTAAAGTGTCATGGTTGGAAATAGATTCAAATAAAAGGACTTGATGTTGCTTGCACCTGGAAAAACATTTCAGGCCAATTTTCTTGTGGGGAATCCGGGAAAACTCGACTGAATATATCGCACACACAAAATTTGAAATTTTCTAAACATTGACCGTTTAAAGTGTTATGGTTGGAAATAAATTCAAATAAAAGGACTTTATGTTGCTCGCACCTGGAAAAAATTTCAGATCAATTTTCTTGTGGCGAGTTCCGGAAAACTCGATTGAATATATCGCACACACAAAATTTGAAATTTTCTAAGTGTTATGATGTTATGGTTGGAAACAGATTCAAATTAAAGGACTTAATGTTGCTCGCACCTGGAAAAAATTTCAGGTCAATTTTCTTGTGGCGAGTTCCGGAAAACTCGATTGAATATATCGCACACACAAAATTTGAAATTTTCTAAGTGTTATGGTGTTATGGTTGGAAACAGATTCAAATTAAAGGACTTAATGTTGTTCGCACCTGGAAAAAATTTCAGGTCAATTTTCTTGTGGCGAGCTCGGGAAAACTCGATTGAATATATCGCACACACAAAATTTGAAAATTTCTAAATATTGACCGTTTAAAGTGTCATGGTTGGAAATAGATTCAAATAAAAGGACTTGATGTTGCTTGCGCCTGGAAAAACATTTCAGGCCAATTTTCTTGTGGGGAATCCGGGAAAACTCGACTGAATTTATCGCACACACAAAATTTGAAATTTTCTAAACATTGACCGTTTAAAGTGTTATGGTTGGAAATAAATTCAAATAAAAGGACTTAATGTTGCTCGCACCTGGAAAAAATTTCAGATCAATTTTCTTGTGGCGAGTTCCGGAAAACTCGATTGAATATATCGCACACACAAAATTTGAAAATTTCTAAATATTGACCGGTTAAAGTGTCATGGTTGGAAATAGATTCGAATAAAAGGACTTGTGGCGAGTTCGTTAAAACTCGGTTGAATATATTGCACACACAAAATTTGAAAATTTCTAAATATTGATCGTTTAAAGTGCCATGTCATAATGCTGCTCGCACCAATATTTAGAGATTTTTAGAAATTTTTAGAACCAATTTTTAGAAATTTCCAAATTTTGTCTTCAAAAGACAGTGAATAACACAAAATGAAATCCGGGCCAATACCAACATCACACCGCAAAATTTCTTGTACTCTCTTATCTTACAAACAAATTTATGAATAGTTATCTTAAATAAATGCAATTTATTGATATTCAATTTTCGCTATTTATTTATTTGGTTTACTTTCTTTTCAACAATATCGACATTAAACATCAGTGCTAATGGACATTGGACATTATATCAATCTCCAAAAAAATGTGTGCTAATTCAACGATTAAAATTCTCTTAAAAATTATTCAAATTATTTGTAATTAGAATTTAGTAGTAGCACGTGCCGTAAATGTTAAATCCGTACGCCAACACGGTCGCGATCATTTAGGGTTAAAAAACCTGCCATCATCAACAACAACAACAGCAACCCAAACATAAACGATAAACAAGTTTCGCTATTATGATATGTTAACAGAGATCCAAACATAATTATGTATGTTAAAATTTCTATTCTAAAGATTACATAAATTAATTAAAATAATGTGTATAATTAGAGAATTAATTTTAAAATAAGAAACAAACGACTTAATATGGTCATTTAATATTCACTCTGATTAATCAAAAAAAAAAATTGAAAAAACGAAACAAATCTCAAAATTATAAAATTCACCTTCCACCAAAAAATAAAAAATGACATCATAAATTAATTAATTTAATTTATATATTTATTTATTATAATATACAAAGTCATTGTACTTCTTATACTATTAAGTAGTTTTTTTGTTAAACTAAAATAAAAATTAATAATTGGGCCAAAGAACGATACATTTTAAGTTTAACAAACAACTTGTTCATGCCGCTCGCTCTCTCTCCCTGTCGCTTTATCCAGGCTTTGGAAGAAATGATTTTAGTTCATTGTCCGGTTCGTGCATATCTCAATATAGCACACATATGGTTTTCATATATGGTATATATGTAATTATAAACTTTACATAATAATATAAATAATAGTGTTTTGTGTATTTTTTTTCAATTGAACAAGAACAACTGTAAACTATTTTGGATTGCATGATCACATCAAAAAACGGATGGAGGTAGTGAATGATTTGCATTTTTTGAATAACATTTTGTGTAAATTTTAGTTGAGTCAAAAGGTGAATACAATTATAATGGGTCCAATAAACACGAACTATTTGTCAACAATGCACTAGAGAAATGGTTTTTGTGTAATTCGATGTTAAGTTGCTTCTTGTTCCATATAAGCGGTTTAGGTCAATATGGTAGATTAAGTAGCTCTCGAACAAAAATGGATTGATGAGATTCAATATATGACAGTCCTTGTAATAATATATAATTAGCATGGTTGTACATCGATCTAAAGCTAAAATTTTTTTACCAATTTCCGCCAAAAATCGATATAAATGCTACCAGAACGGCCTAAGTGCTTAAGTGGCACGCTCTTTGCACCATTTTGATTAGTGCTACAATCATCATTTTATAGGTTCCTCGTTACAATTAAACAACGACCTCTAAAAGTGTGGTGGTCGTACCGCCCCCGAAATAGTCCAAACGGAGCACAACTTGAGCTCTTAAGTTTTCGCTGGTTGAGGCTTTAAACTGGCTTATATCTCAAAAATATATCTCCACTAAACTATACAGGAAACACTCGAAGAACACGAATAATTGGTTCTGTGTTCTTTGAAACCGTGCTGTTCGAGACTACAAAAGACGATTGTGTAGTTTGAAACCGTGTAATTCGAGAGAAGGTATCCGTGTTCTTTCAAACTCGTGTTCTTCAAGTACCGTGTTCTTGGAGGGTTACCTGTACTTTGTTGGGGTATGAAACTTCAAAGTTTCAATTTCCGTATTATTCGAGACAGTAAACAGGAGCAGACAAGACAATCTAACCAGTCAGTAAAGGCCAAAACAATTTATAAATACCGCATTTCTCTTAAGAGGTGTGTGAAGTTCAAGTTTGCGACTTCGCACAGCGATCTAAAAATTTTCGAACTCCGTCAGCAAGCTTTCTGACGTTATAACAACATAGAATGAAACCTCAACCGATTATGTGTTTCTATCAACTCCGATGTCACTGCCAAAACCGGCACATTGTTTATTTATTATCACAATTCTAGCAGAAATCACATGTATTGTACTTATCGGTGTTGGAAATTGACTACTAGGTTTTCAGTTGCGATCCTTATTCGGATCGTGAATCGACGGCGAGAGTGCGGATTTTATTGACCTGAAGAAGAACGAGTTGGAGATTTTGTTAAACTTATTTTCAATAGAAAGCTGATGATGATAGATATCGTTTACAGGCCATGCGGATTCTCAGCCGATATATACGGAGAGCGATCTCCATTTTTGTCAAACTAACTAGCAGTATCATCATCATTGCTTGAGATGATCTTGGCTGTTTGGGATCGATATGCAACGAATAGTTTGGACGCATATATTGATCAATTTATAAAACAATGAACTACAACTGTGGTTATGGTATCGTGAGCTGTGGTTTAATCGTCGCCTGGCTGACCCATAGTATCGGAAATCTAAAGCTCATAAAAATAAAAATTGAATCCATCCGGATGCTAGAACCAAGAGAAGGAAAACTTACAAGGAAAGCATAGAACAATTAAATTCTAACCAGTGGTCCATGTAGGAGTCAATTATTAAGATCATGAAACACATCCATGAGAAAACTACCCAGAAATTCGAGGCATAAAATCAAATTCTGACAATCATCCTGTTCCAATATGCTGAGATGATGATACAACGAAAATTTCAAACCGCCATAATCATCACCATCACTGAAGTCCATCGAGGCACAGTTGATCACTTGATACTAACTCCACACCAACTTCAGGAACAAATCAAACAAATCATTCCTATGTACATTTAATTTTTGGGAACAGTTTTGAGTGATCGAAGTGGAGGTGATCGAAGTGGTGGTGATCGAAGTGGTTCTAAATTAGTAATTGACGTACGAAACAAATCTTACCTTACTTACAATTTGCTCGGAAATCTCTGAGATTTTTGTTATTTGGGAGAGAATATCATTGAAATAAATTCAAAAATTCTTAAACGTTTGAAATTATTTAACTCAGTGATCGAACTGGTTTTGAATTAGTATTTGATATGAGAAACCAATCTTACTCAATCACATGCTGCATTTAAATGTTTTCTATTTAATAGTGTTGAAATATTTGAGTTTATTAAAAAATTTCAAATATTAGTACGAAACTAAAATTTTGAGTCAAACTTATGGGTCAAAGTACTATATCGCTCATTTGCTGCAGCAGTGACAACTCAAAATTCACTCATTTCTAAGATATTCGAATCAAAAAATTCCCAATAATTCTCTAATGTAGTAGAGCAAAATAGCAAATTAGGCAAAATTTCATATAAAAAATCACTCAGTTCGCGAAAGAAATTAACATTTTTAGATATTGGAAACTAGCCTAAGAAATTATAAAAATCAAGATCCGATCAGTGTTATTGCCATATCGTCTACACCGCGTATAATCAATATTCTACACTTGTAAACAATGTATGTAGAAAATTAAAAAAATACCGTCGACAATGTCGAAAATTATTATTTCTGTTAGCAATCATCAAAATTCTAAAATTTTTTTGTTAATGGAATCATTTCAAGATGGAGTTCATTCTTTCTTCACGTTTTAAAATTCGAACCCAAGCTTTATATGGTAGTGAAGCACAACTATGTAAATGATAAAGTGCGAAATCGTTAAATGTGCGAAATTAAACATTTGTAAAATCGTTTACACGATTCACCTTCACCTAAATCCCCGTTGGAATGTTTATTCACCTCGGGAGGATTAAATGGTGTAAAGGAGGTGCACTAACTTGCCGCGTGCCCGTGACAGTTATGTCGGCCGTTAACCAATGCAGTTCCTGTTGACAAGATAGTAAAACCATACCAAATACTCACTTTAAACGTAAGATATTTACTAAATATATGTTATAAGGCCCGTTGCACATTTGAGCGATGTATTTCGGTGATGTGGTCCATATTTTCATTTTAGCTTCCCGTTTTGGTTTCCAAGACTAGAATAAGAGAAATTTTGTAGATAAATCTCAGGATCAACCCAATGTGTAAAGCAATATATTTAAAGGATTTATTCTCGCCTTGCAGCACATCGCTCAAAAAATGAGCGATGTGAGCTATGTTTCTATCCCACAGGTTTAAATCAAAAATTTAATACATCAAGGAGTACGAGTGGATTGAGCAAAACTCCACAAATTCAGTTTCACTTGTTTCGGCTTTGCAAAATAAACTGCGAAGCTGTGATCTCAAAACATAGCTCACTCCGCTATAAAAACATAGCTCAAGTGTACAACGGGCCTTAAAGCTTTTGGACAAAATGTACAGAGTCCCGCGTTAAAAATAGAACTTTATTTACAGTTAAATTTTTAAACCAACCCAAGAGCTATCAGAATATTCAAGTTCCTCGGTTGATAATCCTAATAAATGCCAAAATATAATCGGATATTTCAAGCAATATAACTCCAGTATTAAAGGGCCTGTGGCCCATTTATCTTATAAATTTTGTAGTAACCCCAACTAGATTGCTCAAGAAGCTGACGTTTAAATCAGGAATGAAGTATTTATTTTGAAAATGTCTTGACAGTCAAGTCGGCACATTCGGCACAGTGAATTTCTTTTAAACTATAGCCGAATTTAGCCTCGTACAGTGTTATGATACTCGACTCAGCTCGTGAAAGTAGTACATTTTATTTGATTTCGTTACGAAACTAACTCAATTTCATCAAGAATGAAAATTATTCATTTCTGGATTCAGAAAAAAATGTTAGAAGAATTTCCCATTTTCCAATATTGTCCTCTTTGTTTTATAAAAATAGAATTTTAACTTCCAAAATATAAGTAAACCCCGACATAAACTGGAAAACTCCAAAATGAGGGTATGAGTAGACGAAAACTAGTAACCGTTTTATAATTAGTGGTTGGGCGCCAGTCTAACAACAAAACAAAAAAAGAACGCGATCAATTAAACACCGCAGCAACTCGCAATCGAATTTGACAACACACTCACGGGGGAAAAAGAACAGGAAAACAAAACATCGAAAAAATAATATGAATGTAAGGATGACTCACCTGTTGGCTTTTGGTACCGCTATGTCGCTCCCGTCGATTCTCCGTTGCAGCATCAGTGTGCGCTTCTTTTACTTCTCAATTAAAAGCTGCGGGTAAAGGCTCAATTTAGGTCGATTTTCTGAACGAGGAAAATCAAAGTGTTCCAGTAAAAATGCCAGAAATCGAAGGAAATTTGCTTTCAGTCAAAAAGCTAACGGAAACAGCTTTTCAAGTAAATTTCAAGGGCAACAAGTGTGAAATAAGGGAAAACAGTCGGCAAATTGTAGTTGGCGAAATCAGCGGTAAACTTTACAGACTAAAGGAACCTCGCAAAGTTTACTCGTTCAAAAGAGACATCGAGAGACATAGAGACATAGACATAGAGACATCGAAGTTGTGAAATCAACTCCAAGCGCAAAGTGTGTCTCGAAAGAAAAATTACTCGAATCAAGTTTCCGGTCAAGTCGTGTAATAAAGCAGTTGCAGTCATGGATCTGGTTCATTCGGATATTTGTGGTCCGATGCAAATGACCACACCATCAGGTAATCGTTATATTGTGACATTCATAGACGATTACTCAAAATTTACAGTCAGCTACCTAATCGCAAATAAATCATCAGTTTACAGCAAATTCAACGAATGTGTCCGTACAGATCGCGGAGGAGAGTACCACAGTAATAAATTCGTGAATTATCTAAAGTCCAGCGGAATTCAAATCCAGAGAACTACTGCGTACACACCTCAACAAAACGGAACAGCGGAACGCAAAACCAGAGCGTTGGTAGAAATGGCTCACTGCATGCTAATTGATGCAGGTCTAGAGAAAAAGTTTTGTAATGATGGCTAATTATGTTCAGAATCGTTTGCCAACAAAGGGTACAGAAACAACGCCATACGAAGGTTCCAGAAACGTCCGAATGTGCAATACTTCAGTAAATTCGGATCAGAATGTTATGTGCATGTACCAAAGCAAACAAGGCGCAAATTCGATCCAAAGGGTGTGAAAGCAGTGCTGGTCGGTTATGATTACGAATCAAAGGCATATCGTTGTTACATTCCGGAAACCGATCGAGTGGCAGTTAGTCGAGATGTTCAGTTCGTCGAAAGAGGCCATTTGTTACCTATCAAGTCCAGCAAAAATTACCAACAGGAACAAATTATCGATAATTCAGGATTGAACAACTATGAAGATGCAGAAAACGATCCAGTACAAGAGGAATTAGTCGATGAGGAAGTTCAGGAAAAGAATCCAATACAGGATCATGTTCAGAATGAAGATGAAGAGCAAGCTGTTAGACGATCACAACGCGGTAACAAAGGAATTCCACCAAAGAGACTTATTGAAGAAATGAATGTGGTGAATTCAGTCATTTAAGAACCAAAGTGCTACGAAGATGCTATCAAGTGTGATCAAAAGAGGCTGTGGATTCAAGCAATGACAGCTGAGATGAAGTCATTGATGGAGACCCATCAAACATGGGAGCTTGTGAAAATTCCAGAAGGTGCAAATTTAGTGGGCTGCAAGTGGATTTACAAGCTAAAGTGCAATTCAGACGGAGAAGTAGTCACACACAAGGCAAAGCTTGTTGCTCAAGGTTTTTCGCAGAAATACGGGACTGTGAAGTGAATTGTCTGAAACAATTTACATGAGACAACCTCCAGGATTCAAGGTTGAAGGCGGCGAAGATCTAGTGTGTCTACTAAAAATGAGTTTATGGGTCGTTTTGTTCAAAGCAAGAATGATCCATGCTTGTACACCTACATTTTAAAAATATGCTACGTATTAATCTACGTTGACGATGTGGTCATTGCTGGTGAAAACCACGAGATAATCTCCAAGTGCGAAACGTTTTTAAGTTCGAAATTCAAGATTAAGAACTTGGGAGAGATTAAGGATTTCTTCATTACACGTTGAATCAGACTGCTTACATTGGAAAAGTACTAAAGGATTTCCAAATATCTGATGCAAAGGAGTCCTCAGTTCCATTATCAGTTGGATATGGTAAAGGAGGAGATACGGATTTGTTGTTGGGCGACGGCAAATATCACAAGTTGCTTGGTTCCTTTCTGTACATATCAGTCAACACGAGACCAGACATATTGGCAGCGGTTTAAATTCTCGCACAAAAGATGTCCAGTCCAAACCAAGAGGATTGGGACGAATTGAAAAGATTATTAAAGTATCTCAAGGGTACTGCTGGTTTGCGATTGTCACTTGAGAAGAGTGATGGTTCGGGTCAGTTAATCGGATATGCAGATGCAATTTGAGCTGACGATCGCGCAAGTCGAAAGTCACAATCTGGTTATATATTCAAGTATTGTAACGGTATTCTCAGTTGGTGCAGTCGAAGACAGGATTGCATTGCATTATCATCAACGGAAGCAGAATTTATTGCGTTGTCTGAAACATGTCAAGAGGCGAATTGGATTCGTCGTTTACTCAACGATTTCGATCAGCGCACCAGGAAATCGACGACAATTTTTGACATCGACAAATGTATTGTTACATGCCAATATTGTCCTACGGAAACTATGGTGGCAGATTTGTTGACAAAACGATTGGCGGGCCCTCGTGTCAATGTTCTTCGGGATGCATGTGGAGTTGGGGTGATTCAAATGAGGAGGAGTATTGGAAATAAGCAGTGAAGTAACACGCGAAAAACATCATAAAATAAAATAAAGGAAGTTTTATAATTAAATTAATTTAGAATTATCCGTGTTTCATTTTGAAGTTTCCAGCTCTGATTAGCATTAATTCCATTTGTAACGATATGTATTTTGTTATTTTGGCATAAGCTTCACTCCATTCACACTTACCAAATAAATTCTATTCTTTGACTCAGAAATCGCAATTTGGTAATTTGCTTTAGAAAATATGTTATTAATTGTTTATTAACTTTGCAATCTGTTCTGGGGGCCGAAGCACTCCCAACGAAATCGAGGATGTACGGCAAAAGGTGCGATTTTCTTAGAACCATCTGCACATTACATAGCTTCATGCCAGGGTATAGTACTAACATGGAAGATGAGCCGGCTCATGAGTTCTGAACTCCGTTTGAGGGTCGTAGTTCTGTTCATTTTCATCACAGATCGCAATAAGATGATATTCCAGAAAATACGATAATTTCGAATAATTATTCTAACTATACAAAACTGCCTTATAAAATTTAGTAGAATATATCAACTCGAACTATAAATTATTAATTTATATTTCATTACGATATTTTTCAAAGTTAAACATGTATCGAACCATTTACCGCATCGACTCACCTTGCCAATCTTCAAATAAATAACATCCTGTCATTCTGTACCTTTTGTACATCCTAACTTACCTAAACAATCAATACACCGCACAAACTAAATTACTTCCGAAATAAGATACATCTTCTCATACGAGAATAATAATGAATATACACAAAAACCCCTCAAACATATAAAAGCATATAAATCTTCCAACATTATGTTTAAAGAATGGCATACAATATTCTAAAGAAAATCAACCAAATTACCGGAAACACATTTTACGAGTATGTGCAGAAAAATCACACGCGATTCCTCGCCGCACATGAATCGATGAAAAAAAAATCTTATTCATGCAGACTCGTTTAAAAAATCGTATTAAATGCGGCATTCGACCATGGCGAAATACAGGTAGGGTATGTATTGTGCACCGTTCACTCTAGACCATATGGGCAACAACAAAATTGAATGGTATGAAAATCTAAAAGGACGACCTTGCTAAAAATTTACGTTTTGTGCGCGCTGCTTTCAATTTCATTAGAAAACGCGGTATGTATCTGCATGTGATATACATAAAAACATATGCAAGTGCATAAACATAACAATGTTGAACCAGGTCGGTTTACACAAACAATGCAAAAATATTTTGGCGCCCTCATAAATATTTTGTTTTATTATGTTTTGGGTTTTTTGACGGTTTGAAAATTTTTGGGTGAAGATGAAAGTTATGTGAAGCGAGCGAGCGACGACGATTTCTTTTGAACAATGTTGAGAATTTTGCAAAGTGCACATAATTTATGTTTTCGACTGAATGATTTTTTTTTTGGTGTTGAATGCTAATTTTATGCTATTTGGGTTTGGGGTGTGTGCACAAATTTATCGGTTTTTGATACAATGCATGTGGAAGTGTAAAGGTAATTCAATTTCACTTTATATAGTGATGATTGATTTACTATACAGTTCAATGTTAATTGGAAGTGTTCATGGCTAAAATTATAAAAAATATGTTAAATGAGCTGAGGACTTAAAATGTCTACATTTATTTAACAAAATTGTGTGTTTGTAAAAGAAAAACTAGGGATTGGATCGTTAAGAAATCTTACACCACACCCTTCTTTCGTGCGAGCCTGTAATTGTGAACTCTCGCAGGACTCTGCTCAGTTCTGCACAACAGAAGCCGGTTCTTTTTGTGATTCTGCGCAGAGTGCAATATTTATGTCTTTTTGAGAATGGTATCGGACGCTTCTCGTACCCTAATGCAATATTCTATACATGACAGCGAATAAGGAATATTGGTTAAAAATGACGACCCTCCACCACCAACACTTTGAGCAAAACTAAGTACATCCGAAAAGGCTAAATGAAGCCCTATAAAGTTAGTCGAACATTTCCAGACAAAAAAAACACAATAATGCAGATTCGAACAAATCAACAGAAAATGACAGTCGATAAATGTCCGTAAAAAATATTAACCGAAATACCGCGCCGAAAAATGCCGTTAATACAAATACAAAAAATATAAAGTCGAAAAGTACTTAGAAATTTTTATGTTGTTGCTTCTAAAAATCACAAAATTTGTGCCAAGTCAAATTTTTGTAAGTGCTTCATTAAATGTTTGGTGAGGTAGGTTTTGGAAAACACGCAAAATTCGAAAATGCGAATGGACAAGGGCACAATTTTGGACACGGGACCAGCAAACACCTAATTCAATCTTGTATTGAAATTCGCTGGTGTATGCAGCTTTGTGGCGTATCGGATCTCATTTATGTGGGCGAGATATAGGTAAATGACTTGTCGTTACGATATGATGAACCACGGAATGTTTGACGGGTAACTTGAAGTTTACTAAAGTCGTCACCAATCTTGTAATGTATTGAAGTGGGAGTATCGACTCTACTCGTCATGGCATTTATTGGAAGCTAAATCGCTGTATCAATCAGCCTTTTTCGTTTTAAATCCACAAAAGTGCCAGTTCGAAGGCATGAGTAAATGTGCGTTTGGCACTGGTAAAACTAGATTGTTTGCCTTCAAATTAAAGTTGACGGGTAGCACGGAAAGGCTAGCCCCGTGTCTATTATAAAATTCAGATTTTTTTATAAGTCGTATAGGAAAAATCGGCTTATCGTTTGTCAAAATTTGTTCGTTGCCGACGCAACCTGGCGATTTAGCCGTTTCTTATTTGATTAGTTGATGATGATGATGATGGCACACTGTAGACATTTACGTAGTGGGTATTTCGCAGGGTTTGGATTTTCTCATGAAACCAGCAATCACCTGCGGGAGGAGGGGTAAGGAAGGGTCCGTTGAAATTTTGAAGGAATGAGAAACATTAAAAATCTCAAATTTGTGATATTCACATTTTGGTTTCCTTTTCTCCCAGCGTGGATGTGGGGGCTTTATGCACTCACTCGAAATAATTTGGCTCTCGTTGGTGTGGTGGCCACTGCGCTCAACCAAAATAATTAGCCCTAGTTGGAATGTGGGAATGTGGGAATGTGGGCACTACCATTACGTCCTGTTTCTTGGCCGGGTGATTTTATTCGATAGAATACAAAAAAATAATTTATGGGGTGATCGTTCCCCGGTCGTAATCAGGATTAACCATATGTAATATGAAGTTTGATTTTTATAAAATACCAACTCACTTTATGTTTACTATTATTTGGTTATTGGTGGTGTGGCATCATGGTGCGCGGCAGCGATATATTGGCGTTTTAGGTTTCACGATTTTTACATGACCATCAGTCCTGAATGAATTCCGATGATGCGCACAATTTTCTATTTTAATGGAAAACTCTTCTCAGCCTTCAACGCTGCTTCGTGGAGGCAAAAATGGCCCGCCAATGTAATGAATTTCAGGAGGAATAAAAACCTAATCTACTTTGTCGCTTATAGTAAATTCTCTAATTTTCTCCGTTGTCGGACAGGACTTGTTTTAACTAACTGAATGACCATGCAGACAAAATAGGTGGAATATGCTACTGCAGAGATTGACACGACCATTATTGACAGATCAGTCATAATTTAATTCCTCGTTTTTTGGTTTAGCTCAAGCACAAATAACACAATCCTTATAAAGACTTGCACAGTTCTCTACCATGTATCGGCCAATAATTTGTCTTGATAATTGCAAATAGTCCCTTAGGGACAACAAGCCAATTCAATTTATGAAGAAGGCTATGGAGACATCTTGAATGTTTTGATGTATATGAAAGTGCAGCGAACTTGATGCATCCTCGAAGTATGCAATATCGCCATTGAGCAACGATAATGGTTTGAGCGTGGGACTCTTAATTACAAGATTTTGCGATTTTAGTCCATAACATTCATAAGGAAATGAGATATGTTGCGTTTGACGTATCAATGTTCTCAGCGCGTCCTTAACTTCGCTGCGGCTTAGAAGTCCTGACCTTTGATTTAAAGGTTTTATACGCGTAAAAGAGTTTATCAAATCATCTTTTCTATTGAAGTTATCATCACAGAAACTATAACAGGCGTGATTAATAATAATGCTGATAGTTTACAGACCAGAAAATTTTCTGGTGTTTCGATAAAAAATGGTTAATTCAATTAATTGATCGTTTAGTGATCTAAAAAGTTGGACCTTTCCACTAAAGCTGCGTAATCTCTTGGTTGAACCCTTCGTGAGATTAAGTCGGCTGGCATATTTTATGAGTCTACTTACGTGACGAATTTGATTAGCACTGAAAATAGAACAACATGATGCGTTCGAATGGATCCAATGAAATGTTTTTGTTGATTCACTCCATCAATAAAATTGTAAGGTGTTGTAGTTGACTATAAATTTATACTTTGCAATCAACTTAGGTAGTAGAGCAGCAGCACACAATCCAGAAAAGGGCCTTCTTACTTTTAGGAGCCACACGAAATTTTGAGCACATCAATAGGATCGGATGCAAAAAATTATTTTGTTTCAGATGTTACTTACAAAACTGCCCCATAACCTCTTTTCCTTGCATCAACAAAATCATATATCTAAATCGGCAAAAAGTTGCGATTAAAATATGACACATTGTGGTAATTGGTCCAGGCACTACGATATTGAATTGGGAGTCCTTCGGAACAAACATAATTCAGCTTGCAGTATTCTTGCTTAATGAAATTTCAACCATGATCACTGGAGAAATAAGCCCTATATTAGTCAAAAAAGACCCAAAGCTTTTAAGAATTGCTTTCCATCGAAAAATAGCATATTTGCTTCGTAAGCTGACATCTAATGTAAAGCACATGTAAAGCTCTTTTTCACTCAAGCACCATTTCCTTAAATGCATTCCAGCATCTTGTAGAAATAAATGTGTAGAAACGTAAAGTGATAAGCAGCGTTGGGTAAGAAATCCGCTCCAGTCAATAAATCGTCGACGCGCATATGTTGACATATGGATCCCAGGAGGATATGCAAGATTTTAAACTTCGTTTTGCTTAGGTAATTCTAGCAATTATCTGGCTGCTAAAAACGGAGAAGACTTTGTTCCATATGTAACGGTTTGTAACTTAAAGGTCTGAACCGATTTAAATCTCCAATACATATATTCTTTTTCGATAAGTCAACACTGATTGCAACCTTATGAGTTCCCAAGCGCAGAAGGATATCTGGGAATTTGTTTAGCGTGGTGGATGAGGAATCTGTTTGAATATGCAATGCGACGCGACAGAAAAAAGTGTGGTGTCGAGTTCGATTTAACTCGCCTAATTCGAATTATATCCTTTTCCAATCGTTTGTCAAGGTGCATGAACCGTGTTAATGTCATCTCTGAGGACACTTATTGATTCCTTTTCGGATTAGTGAAATTTTGTTCACAGAAGATGTCGATCTTCAATTTCCCCGAAAACGCCGCAGCAATTTAGTTAAGCATTGAGGCGAAATGAGTTCGGCAAGTTGACACTAACCTTCGGATTTAGTAGACATATTTATGTCGCCAAATATTACCCATTCAAGCCGAGCTATTTTGTAACATTTATAGACCAAGGCCTATAGGTTTTATTGACCCACAGATTGTAAGAATAAACTCCTGGATCAGCAAGCTGAATATTAATGTTAATGCTCCATTGTGAAATATCAAAGTTGAAGGCCATATTTACCATATTTTGCTGAGTATATTTGCGTTTAAATATTGGTAGTGTATCTATCTATCTAGAACTAAACCATCTGTTGTTATTGGGTTGATGCCAAGCTCCGACATCAAAGATTTGGAGCAACCCCACTGTAACTTCGCACTAATACCGCAGCAGTAGGAAGAAGCTGGTTGCGCATGAAAAACAGTCACAGTTGTCGAATTTTGCAAAGTATTTGAATTCGTTAGTGTTGTGGATGGGTTCGTTGTAAGTGTAGTGTGGGTTGACCTTGAACCTGTAAAGGTAAATTAATACTTTGGTGTCCTCTTGAACTCGAAGTACAATCACAAACCTGACCTTCTATGGAATGACTTCTCATTTTGATAAAATTGGACATTTCCTCTGAAGTAAGAAGAGGCAGCTGGTTCACTCCATTTAACCGTTATGCAACTTCCAAATTTAGAGGTCAATAAATAAACGATTATATCATCGCAGTATTCGGCCGAGATTCTTAAGTGAACGTAATTGTGAATTTGTTTCTTCAAGCAGATCCAATAAATTTTGTGTAATTAATCGTTGAATTAATTAAGGCAGGAATATGTTCTTTGACTATATAGTTTACCTTATCAAATCTATATATTAAAAGTTGGCAAACTTGTTTGATGAAATGAAATTCAAATTGTTAATGATCTTGGCATTACCTTTTATCGGATAACCGTGTGTTACTATCAAATTACTACAAAATGTACTTCCATGTTGTTCTATCTCCATTGAAATGATCGAATTTCCTGCCGGATAATTTATTACATTTAATTCTTCAACCTTATGGCTATAACCTTCAGCTTATTGTTGGTCTAAGGTGCTCTAGTCTGTCTTCAAGTGCGAGTCTCAAGTAAATGTCAATAAATTGTGATGAATACATGACAAAATAAAACAATTTGTTTGAGAAACAAATTCGAATGTGACTTAAAATGTAAAGGGTGTCCCATAAAGACTGCCGGTTTAGAATTTGATGTAATTTTTTGTGTCGGCTAAACATCAGTTTAGCCATAAAGAATTACAAGTACCATGGGGTAGAGTAATTGGACCGTTCTTCTTCGACAATGCGGCTGGCAATGCGATCACTGAAATGGATCTCGATGACACGTGCTATTCAATAGGACAGCACAATTTGCCACACAGCGAACAAAAGGTGCAGTAACTAAGAATAATACCTGAATTGAAAGATGAAATTCGACGCGCCGTTGTTGAAATTGAGCCGATCTTATACCAAAATATCATCGAAAATTAAGTCAAAAGAGCCAACGAAGTCAAGAGACGGCTATTTATCGGATATTGTGTTCCATACATAACCTCCATGTCTACACTTTTTATTACAATACAAACAGCAGATATTTAAATAAAAACTGCGTTTTTATCAAATTTAAAATCAGCGGTTTTATTGGGACACCCTTTATTATCGTTTCTAGCTTTTTCACCGAATTAACGCCACTAGCAATTTAATTTCTTGTGATTTCCATTTCGATATATGCGTTATTCATGAAATTTGCAGAAATTTCGCTGAACTAATTATCTGCAATTATAAAAAAAAGAATAATAACAATAAATAACAAATTGCGGAATGGTTTTTCGGTTTATAAAATAGTTACAACGGTTCCAACACAGCTTTAGAGAGCGTTGCTGAAAGTCTCACAAATCAGAGTGAGAATTAATTTTTAATATGCTTTACATTGCATAAAATGTATGCAGCCCATCTGCCAAAACACTAAAAATGGTTGATGTAGTGTTCGCACCAATTTAATGTACGTTTTTGCCTTGCACTAGGGACAATTGGCCTGGAAGTAAAGAAAAATTTCACAGTTCCCCTTTTATTGAAGATATTCAGAAAAGTAGCACCCACTTGCGCCCACTTAAAAATTACAAAGTTAGCTCGACGTAAAAGTTACGATCAAATGAAAAATTTTAACGAAATGACCTTTTCAACGAAAAGTGTAGCTACACAAATTAATGAAAAGTGTAGCTACACAAATTAACGAAAAGTGTAACTACTAAAAAGTGTAGCAATGTAAAAGAGTAAACAACAAACAATTACTAAAAAAGATCATCAATGTATATTTGATGCAGATATTGGGATCAAATTTTATCATGATGCTTCTGCCATCTGTAATAGTGGCCGACTTGAGCTGTTCAAATCAGTTAACCAAATTAAAATAAACAATTTGGAGTGTCTCCCCATAAGTTTTGAGTCGTGAAATTTTATAAAAACTTTCGTCAAAATACTTGCTACACAATGGACTATTCCAGGAATCTCGGGGATGTTACTCAGTTGAAATGTTTAATAAAGTTAACCACATTAAAATAAAAATAAAAAATTGGGTGGCCCCACACAAGTTTTTAAGCGCAGTGCTGAGGTTCCTGAAATCGGTCATAGTGTAGCAGATATATATTTTAACGAATATCTAAATTTTTTTTAAATGTTGCATGCACATGTCCAATTTGTGTGGAGCCACTAAAATTTTTTTATTTTAATGTGGCTCACTGTATCGAACAGTCTAATTTGTCCACTAAACGACATATGTCCAAGAACCCATTAGACCATTAGACCATTAGACGAGAAATATTATGATAACAATTGAATTTGCAATATCTGCATCAAATATACATTGTTGATGATCTTTTTAGTAAAGGTTCGTTGTTTACACTTGTTTACACTTTTTTTTAGAAGTTACACTTTTTGTCAATTTGTGTAGCTACACTTTAGTTACACTTTAGTTAAACAGTTCACTTCGGTAAAATTTGTCGTCAAGTTTCAACAATTTTGACTTCACAACGCTTTCGTTTCTTGACTGCCTATCGATTACTAAGGTAAAATATTTCTGGACGCTGGTTGTTAGTCTTTAATTTGGTGTTTATTTATTTTGCAACAAGGAATGTAGCTAATTTGTATTTATTTAGTTCCAACTGTACGAAAAACTGTACAAAAAATTTGGTACATCTTAATCAACAAAGCCAAATTCTTTCCATATCTTTTAATATCGCAACGAAAGTTGACATGTTATCGTGTTATTAGTTGTTTGAACAATTTGTAGGATTCGTACATTAAATTACCAAATCATCTCAATTTTTTTGACCATAAAACTTAAACCAATCAACCTTTTTCGAGATGAAATACACACGAAAGTGTCCACATAAACTAAATAAACTGACAGTTCATTGGCATATTGTGCTGTCACTCTGTTACATATATTTACATTAAAACCGTATTTAAAATGTGATCGTCGACCGTAAATGTAAACGTTAATCGTAAATGTAAACACCTATTTAAAAAAAAACACCGTAGAAATGGTGTCAAGGTTCACAATTATTCGAGCAAATATACACATCTGTATTAAAATACTTTACGCTGCTGCTTTACATCAAGAAAATATTGGGCAACAAATTTATTCAAATGAATTCGATTTGGTAACGAAAACTGTTGGGTTGGACTTGAAAACCCTTTTTATTCAAGTAATATTTGTCATCGTCAATAGGTCGGCCGGTTTTTTATTATTTGTTTCAAATTCAAGGGCCATTTCATCACTGTACTCTATAGTCTCGTAAATATTTGAATATGTTTTGATGTCAAAGTCGCCATCACCATACAGCGAGATAAGCGATCTCTATAGGTGATCGAGCCGCAGTATTTATCGTATGTAAATTCTTTTTAAAATATCGTTATCATTGACACTGACCAGTGTATAGTAGCATTGTTACGGTTGTGTAATGTATAATCGATTACCTAATCGCGATTATAAGACACAAGAGCAGAAGATCGACCTCATAACTCAGATTTATAATTTACATAATAAAAGCATAACAAAACACCAACGATCTTGTTGTAGGTGTGATCGCTTTCCCTTAAAAGCAACGGTTAATTTGTTTCTTCGCATTGTTGTTGTTTATAAATTTATTTTTATTGCGATCGTGAATGTGTACTGTACAGTGTGTAGATTAGTTAAAAAGAAAGATATAAGAACCAAACCAAGAAGGTAGTTTGTGTTATATATGGACTTAAGATTTACTCGTTGAATGTTTTCGATAGACAATATAATCGCGTATTGTTGTTATGAGGTCGGAAATTAACCAATTGAAAGTATTTTTATGTGTTCTCCATCCTACAATGAAACCGCGCTTGAATATTTAAACTGGTATAGCTTCAATCGGTTAAATCTAATGGTGGAGAGAATTTGCGTGCCACAGGCTAAAATTCATTATATAACGCAAAATTTCTTAAAAAATATATCAGAGTAGTAAAGTAGTTTTGTGTGTATTTGCGATTTGTGATCGCGAGTCTTAAGATCATGTAGGATTTTTTTGATATTTGTTCTTGTCGTCTTGTATTTAGGTTAATTGTATTCCAGAAGGTTTGAAATAATAGTTTTTGTGCTTTAGTAATGTATGTCTATCTATCGTTGTTTTGGGCTATGCTTTGTGAAATAATCTTTATAAGGGGAGTGACAGTTAATACGCTTATGAAGTATTTTGTTTTGTTTTTCAATAAATTAGGTGAAATTTTGAATTTAATTTTGGTCTTGTTATTGGGGAACTCGCATTAGAACTTCTATAACATGAATATAGTATGAATCACTAGATAACATTAGTAAGTAAATTATATTTGTATTGTCGACCTATTTCTACACTATACATACCAGATCAACCAATTTTGGTCACGCAACCCAATTCAAAGAAAATGTATCTTCGGTCCAGAAACTAGCGCTATTAAATGTAAGGTGGCTGAGAACTTGATTGAGTATAAGTATGGCTGCCACTTAAATTGATGGTAATATTTGTTAAGATTGTGCTTTGTTATATCATTACACTGACATATTTAAACAAACACAACATAAACTGGCCGTAAAAAATATGACGTATAAAATAAAAAAAATGTAAACAATTTGTTGTACTTCAGAGTTTCCAAGTAACAAAATCTAAAATAAATTTAAGAAAATCAACAACGACAAAATCCGGCTAAAATGGACCCTAAAATATATTTGACAGGAAATTGATATTACATTTTTATGGAAAGTAAACAATCTGTACATTCCATTACTTCTGGTGACTGAAAAAATGTGTCATGATTTTCTATAAATAGTTTATTAGTTTTCAGAAATTTTCTGGACCAATCGTTGGATGCCAATATCAAAATGATCTTTGTTTGTGGTTCCACCGCGCGGGCCATGTATTAAATTAAAAAACAACTACCAATTTTGATCAAATTGAAAGTTTAGGAGATGCAGGGCCGGTGTGCAAGTTTCCAAAATGTTCTGAGGAATCCTAGGAAACATAAACATTAATGAATTAAATATTCAGGTTTTTTGTACACCAGATTTATAAAATATTAAACAAAATTTCGTTATTCTAGGTTAGGTTAGGTTTTAGTGCCAGCCTTTGATATACGAGAGGCTGTCCATAGTGTATTTGCCCAGTAGTCATGTCTTCTGCCAGCTAGCGCAGAACGAGCATAGAAAGTGAACAAGAGTCTCTTCCTCGTCCTCTTGCAGCTTCTGCAGAAGTCATTTGCATCCAGACCCAGCCTTCTCGCATGATCTCTGAAAAGGCAACGTCCGGTAAATACACTTACAATTCTAAGTCAGGTTTCTTTATTGTGATTAAGATATTGGATCGCTTCAACTGCTGTAACTGCTTTTCTATGACTCGCTGCATTCAGTACAGACATAGGCCTTCCTACACATTCTATCCCTGGTTCCAGTTGAAGAGTCGTACCGTACCTTGCTATTACGCCTGCCCTGCAATTTCCCTCAACGTCGCAGTTGTTCACTCATCTCGCTAAGAGATGTGTGACAATTCAACGCCACCCTTGACGCCAAGGAAATTGAATCCAGTGAAAGAATGGCCGCCTGATTGTCCACACATATAGTGATATCAGACGAAAAGACATATACACTTACATTTAATTCCCCACATAACACACCAGCTCCCACAGCCCATCGAGCTTCGAGCCATCGGTGAACAATTTAACTGTCCCGGTATCCACGATGAGACCACCCTTCCAATAGTTCCTAGAGGGAAGAATCACCTTAAAACGCTTGCAAAAGCACAAAAGAGGTGTTATATAATACAAATGCGCCAGGTCACCCCTCACAGAAATGACTACAGTTGAGTGTCCTTTTTGCAAGCACTTCCACCCCGAAAACGCTGATATCCAGGCGGCCGTATTGATCGCAATTTGCTTACCGATAACAGTATGTCCTCTAAAGTACTAGTGGGGGTCGCAATCATCGCCCCACTAATGAGCAAACAGGCTGTTATCTGCACCTTCGCTATCATATTCCTATATGATAATTTCTCGAGAGCTGGCCACCATACACTGACAGCATATAGTAGTACGGGCCTTACAACTGTCGTGTAAAGCCAGTGCACTAGCTCCGGCTTCAAGAGTGCCAAAGTAGCCTTATTCACTATTTCTATCGTGTTTGGTTTCCAACCGAGTTTACTGAAGAATCCCTAGGAATCTCGCCTTATCAGTAACGGCCAGCATAGTACCATTTAAACTTGGTGGAACCATTACCGGAATTTTATATCTTGTAGTGAAAAGGATCAACTCTGTTTTAGTTGGGTTAATCCCCAATCCACATCTGCTGGCCCAACCTGCAGTGATTGATAACGCATTCTGCATCACATTTCTGACTGCACAGAGGTGTTTCCCCGAGACAGTTATCGCTACGTTATGGGCATAAGCAACCACACCTATTCCTTCCCTCTCCAGTTCCAATAGTAGTCCACTGATTACTACATTCCAAAGAAGGGGAGAGAGAACACCTGCCTGGAGTGTTGGTCCCCTAACAACCCGTTTTCTGATGGAGATGTCCCCCATACCCGCTATAACCCTTCTGTTAAATTGCAGGTGACTAATTAGCCTGATTGCTGGGTATCAATCTCAAGTGGCAACAATCCTTCCCTAATTGCCTCCACCTTCACGTGGTTGAAAGCGCCATCGATACCGAGAAACGCTTTAGACACACTTTGTGTATTCAGAATATCCTCTGTACACAACAGTTGTGCGCCGCGGTCAACCCTAGTAGTCACCCAAAAGCTCTGCAATCGACGCATCCTCACTACCCCGGAAATGAGTTTCCATCAAAAGATTAAGAGTCTCTTCACTAGAAACCGTCCATTCGCCATCCGGTTTTATCAGATAGAATGGAACAGCTGGACTGGTAGAGAGAATCTTTCATACGTGCGAGGTATCCGCGAGTTCCTTTGTGCCTTCCTTGTTTCCCTTTTGTATACTCTGAGCCATTCCTTATAGAAGTTCCACTCTTGAATTTCTTTCGATCTTTTGATCTATTGAAAGCAGATCCACAGGCCTCAACGTAATCACCACAGAATTATTAAAACACGTAACGGCTACCACGAAAGAGGGAGCTACTTCAATAATGAAAGACCGTACACAATCACGTCTGAAATATGAAAACTGCCGTGACATATGGTTCAGTTAAACAGCGTCTTCAAAGTGTTTCCTAATGTTGTACTGACCAAAATCATCTCCGCACCCAATCAACCTCTGATCAGTGTATCATGTTCGGGATGGTCTAGGACCTTTTTGGTACAGAAATATAACCATTTAAGCCCAATCTCTTTAATTAACAAAGTTATTCCTGGAATTTGAAGGCTTCTTTTTTATCAAAATTATTTACGTATTCTGTTTCTCGTTGGACACATCTTTGGCAACATAATCTGCATTTTTTACTGACAAATAACAATCAAAATACAGACACATTGATATTTATCTTAACGATAAAATGGCCAATGCACGGCTGGAAGTACGATTTATCATCTTTTCAAAAATTCAAATTAGTTTGATGCAAATTGCATTGTTACCGATTCAATCACAGATCGTTGCATTTCACTGCGCGTTTTGTTCGCTATACACAAAGCGGACCAAAACAATAAAAAATAAACGAACCGCGCGCTCTTTACAATCAACAAATTGGCCATTAATATTCACCTACATATCGCACTATCTTAGGTTGAATAAACTTTTTGTTGTTTAATGTGCGATTTTGGGGTAAAATTTTTAACATTTCGTCCATTCTTATGCACCAGTTTCATCCAACTGAATGATTTGTATTGCGTGACGATTATACAGCAAAGTAAAAGGCGAACTCATCGCATTTATAAACGATACGTGCTAATTCCGCAACTCAAGTCCTTTTCAATCATCATCTGTATTTTATATAGACGAGCAAATGCCTCAATTAAACTTTCAACAGTAAAATATGGATTTTGTTGTAAATCGCATCCTTGTCAAAATGATGATAGATCATTGGGCAAATGACATTTCTACATAAAAGGTAATTATCAGTTATAATCATTAGCCGTGTGTGCACACTAAACGGTTTATCCTTCGGCATTTATTTTAGTTACCTGAGGCAAAATTATTGGTAACAACAAAACCACAAAGCAATAAAAAAATTATGTCAAATCATTCATAAATCGCGTGAACACACGAAAGCGATTGATTGACGACACGGATGATTTATGGTTTGGCAAGATCTCAATTTTTGATTTATCACGTGCGTATTATGCCTTCTTTTAATAGTTTTATAGAAGAATTAGCGGGTCGATAGGTCAGACACGTTTAATACAAATTTTTATAAACCGTGCATAGAGAGTTAACCTTAATGCCTCCCACATCGGAATATGTTAGCAATTACATTGTATATAGTAAAATGAAGCTGAGGTGTAATTGGATTTTTGTCGATTTGTAAAATGGATTACCGCTATTATGCTGTTCTATGCGAGAACTCCCAATATTTTTTGTAATTACGTAATAAATCATTTTTTAAATCTGTTATCTTCCCCACAATTTATCCCAAATAATCTTCTCGAAATCTTCAATTATATGCTCGTATATGTAAACCATAAATAATTATTGTTGAAAAAATGAATTAAAATGCTGGAACATGAAATCGTCTGTTAACTCGATAGTTGCGGTATTAATTTAGTTGTACCTTTTAGCCCATAATTATAGTTTTCGGTGGTCGAGTGGTTAAGGTATAGACTGAAAGTGTTGTGAACCCAAATGTTGCGAGTTTTTAGCTATAATCAGAGCCCACAGAGCCAAGCACCGATGTTGCCGGATCAAGCATTCCTACAATACTGATTTGGAATTGGATTTGAAAATGACATTCCATGTGGAGGGGAATATGGAAATATCGAATGCAATTGCATATGGAACGCTGGCTCTTTATTATTAAGACAGGGAAATTGATGACATGAATGTTCGCAATTCTTTTTGTTTTTTTTTATTTATTTACAAAAAATAAAGCGAGTTTTATGCCAAAAATTGACAGTAGCAAATTCAAATGTTTAAGATATTAATACTATTACTACCATTACTACTATACTACTTAAAATAATAGCAATAATATTTCTTCAATTTCAACTTCAAAATATTTAACTCAGTTCAACACTTTTTATGCAAAAACTCTGAATAAAAAGGAGTTTCAAGAAGCCATTGTTCAACTTTTGGTAAAAAAGATTTCAAATTATAAAAGGTTGGTGCAGCGACAAGATTAGAGCGACCAATGGTTGTCGCGAAAATTGTATCGAAAATCGCTTCTCATTATACGAGTATGTTGACCACTTCGATTAAAAAAACTCTCAATGTCTATAAGGTATTGAATAAATTCCAAGATGTGCAGTTCGTGGTCTCTTTAGAAATATTCTCTAAATCATTTTTGTTGCACGTATAAGGGGTACAGAGTAGCTGCATAACAACCACCCCAGCACTCTAATTTAGCCATAACTAGTGCATGATAAGCAATTTTTAACACCGGAGTAGGACCATAGTCACGAAGGAGGTACAAAATTCTAGCTGTTGACGACAGATACCGATTTACTGAATTTACATGCGTTTTTCAATTTATACAAGTGTCCAAGTGAACACCAAGATATTTAAACGAGTCGTTCGATGCCAAAACACTCAGAGTGGCAACCAATAGATGCACATTCAAGCCTACTGTGATTATTCACTCGAGGCAAAACGGCCAAATTAACGTTACTAGGGGTGACATGTTATAACATCACATTTTCAATACTTTATCGAAGTTCATGTCTCGCTTCTTTAGAATAAATGTTGACACTATTTCACATGTAATATCATTTACCAGGTTGCCAAATTGCAAAATTTTGATCTTCTACTCCGTTTCCATCACCAAGGAAATTAGAGAAAGACACCTTGTTCGCATTTGTTCTATTAGGAAGATGATAGAAAGCAGGTTGTGATAGAAATAGAAACGAAATAATTTATAAATGAAACAGTTGTCCATTTCAGTTTAGGAAAAAGAGAAATAAACTTCGATAAAGTATTGAAAATGTGATGTTATAACATGTCACCCCTAATAAGTAAAACAACATTTCCGGCTTAGAATCAGACGATGCTTGTCGAACCATCAGAGTAAAGGTTTTAGATCAGTATTGATCATCGAAATAACGTTACTGGGAGAATTCTCACAATAAGCCAAGGCTATGTCATCGGCAAACCCGGTAGAATAACCATGAAGATTCAGTTTAAACACCGAGTTAGTGTAAATAAGAAACAGCAATGGGCCTAATACTGCACCCTGGAGAACTCCAACCCCAATAAATTTCGGATCACTTAACTTGTCGTTTATCTTAACTCTCACCGATCTACGATCTAAATACGATGCTATAACCACTTATTTGAAACTCCCCTAAACCCTATTATACAAAATAGAGAGCAGAAGCTTGTGATCGACCATGTCGAAGGCTTTAGCTGTACCACTAAATAAAGCACCGCAACTATTACCCCAATATTGATTTGTAATTAAGAATTCCAACAAGGCCGATTCGGTACTCATACCTCGATGAAAGCCATGTTGATGAATACTCAGTACCGTTTGACCTAAAAAACTAGAAACCCTATTTTTAACTGCCTTTTCAAGAACTTTCAGGATTATTGGCTGCAAGGCAATAGGTCTATAGTTGCCTTTGTTGAGGCGATTACCATTCTAAAAAAGGGGAATTATAGTTGATGTTTCCAATCGATCGGGTACAACTCCCAGCTCAAAGGAAAGGTTGAAAATATGTGCACGAACGCGTCTAATCTGTCCAGCAATGGCTTTTAGTCAATACTCAGGCCAACGTTATCAATTGAGTATTTCTGTTCTAAAGCACAAATAATTGAAAAAACTTCATAACTAGACACTGTGGTCATAAAAAACGTTGACGGACTGAAATCGAAAGGCAAATTGGAGCTAGATAACAATTAAAATTAAATACCAATTAAATTCATTGGCAATTGCTAAATCACTGGTAAGAAGTTCTCCCTTCTGTGCTAAAATAGATTTAACTAGTGGCGTTTTAGGTTTATGAGCTAAGATTTCGTTCACTAAGATCCAGTTTTTTTATATCTCCGCCTACCTGAAAAATGCTTAGAATAATAGATTTCCTTTCCTTTTTTAATATCCACATTAATTATGGTGCACATTCTATTGTAGCTTGCGCGAAGTACTGCATTTTTAGGGCGCTTAGATAACTTGGTTCGCAGTTTATTCCTTTTAACAAAAACGTCGCGCAAGGTCAAAGGAAATCCAAGGCTGCACGCGTTTGATTTTAGATGAGCAATATGTGTAGCAGCGTTCTAAAATAGTCGAAATATTATCCAAAATTACTTCAAGAGCTATAGAAATTTGTAAGCCTAAATCCGACGCTGTTATACCTGAAAGATCATTAAATCTTAGCCGAGCAAAAAAGTGATCAATGCAAGTTGAAGAAAGAGCAGTAACACGCGTGATAATATTAATCAATGATTCAAGCCAGATGTCAGACCAAGATGTCTCCAAAAACAAACAGATTTTTCGACCGAATACTGCCCAAAACCTTGGCCATCTCCCGAACGAAAATATTTACAGCTGTAGATTGAAGCCGATAAATGCATAAAAAACATATATATCATAAGCAAATTTCCATTCAACCTTAATGATATCCCCTGGTGACAAATTATGGACACCTACTGAGCAATCTAAATTTGAATCAAAATATATGGCAACACCACCAGCCCTCTATGAATCATTGTACGCACCATACAACGTATAACCATTTAAATTATAAGAAGACAATTCATTAGTCTGAATCCAAATTTTACTTCAAAATATAAACGAGGGCTTCGTATGATATGCATTAATATTGGCAACCAGTACTTCAAAATTACTTCGCAGACTTCTAACATTTTGATGCACAATTAAAAATTTGTGATTGTATGCTTTGTGATTTACAATTGCAATACGCGCATGCACCGCCAGATACAATAAAATTCAATGATCTCGAACGGCAATGCTCAAGTATATAGGCGCGAGGAATTTAGGACGCAGACACAAAAACTTAATAAATGGATAACAATTTATTGATGACTACTTTTATTGATTTCAACAATTTTGAATGTTTTCAAAATTTAGGTTTTTTTGGGCAAATTATTAGAATTATCAAGTCATTATGGTCCATTCCACCACAGTTCGGAGTTCAGTGAATTTCGGATAGGCCGTTGTCAACAAAGACGTTCCACTTTTTCGGAGTAGCCGAGAGCCAATCTAGGACTATCGTTGAATCAATCCAAGCTTGAATAACGGTTTTTACAAGCATCGCGCTGCACAATTCAAGTCGTGGAATGGAGACTTGCTTAACAGGTGAAACCTTCGTTTTTGCTGACATAAGCATCTTTGGAGGCATCTGAAAACTCATAAATTTCTAGCGTAGTGGTGCAATCGGTATCGATATGTCTGGGAATCCAGATTTATGCGACGTTGAGAAGGCGATTTCTGATAGCAAGCTTGCTTGTTAACTGTTCATCCAATATCTCAAATTTTGTGACCATAGACTCTGGAAAACTCCAGTGTGTGTTAAAGTTGTGAAGTCATTGGGATCTGATGAAAGTGGGAGAAGAGGCCGAGGGTAGAGACATGTTTCTATTTAACAATATACGTAGGTAATACATGACGAATTTAACTGCCGCTTCCCATAGTCCACCGATGTGCGGTGCAATCTTTTCTGGGTTTCAATGCAGTGCTCAGATCGTTCCTCATAAGTTTTGAAGCTCTTTTAAAGTTATAGCCACAGCCGCTTTAGAGATCTGAACAATTACTACGACTTGTGTGAAGCGTCTAAACGCTGTTAGAAAAGCTTCAGATGACAAGTTACTTATTACTTCTAAGTGAACGGCCTTTATTGCAAAATAGAGTAACGGAGCTGATAAGGCCAAGCATAATTCATTCCTTTATGAGGAACTAGTCGTGTTGGAGTCACTCCAGAGTCCGTGCTTAATGTTTATAAAGGGTGTTTTTTTAAGAGGTTGCCGATTTTTTTTTTGAATAAAACACATATAAAATTATGAAATGACCAAAATTTTTTTTTATTTGGTAGATAATTTTTTGGCATTTAACATTTAAACACAATTTCTGGCATATGGCTACCACGACTATTTTTCACAAATGTCATTCTGGAGGTCCAATTTTCCAGCACTTTTTCAAGCATTTGAGGGCGTATGTCAGCAATGACACGTTGAATATTGGTTTCCAAAGCGTCAATCGATTGAGGTTTATCCACATAAACCAATGACTTCACGTATCCCCACAAAAAGTAATCGAGTGGCGTCAAATCGCACGAACGCGGAGGCCAATTCACCGGACCATTTCTCGAAATAATGTTGTCGTTGAAAGTTTCTTTCAATAAGTCGATTGTTTCACGTGCTGTATGGCAAGTGGCACCATCTTGTTGAAACCACATTTCATTCATATCCATATCTTCAAGATTTGACAACAAAAACTCATTTAACATGGTTCTGTATCGATTTCCATTCACGGTAACGCGTCGTCCTTCCTCATTTTTAAAGAAATATGGACCGATGATCCCACCAGCCCATAGACCGCACCAAACAGTACATTTATCAGGATGCATTGGTAATTCTAGAACGGCGTGTGGATTATCTTTGCTCCAAATGCGACAATTTTGTTTGTTGACGTATCCATTTAACCAAAAATGCGCCTCATCACTGAAGAGAATTTTACGGTAAAAAAATGGATCTTCGTTCAATTGATTTAACGACCAATCACTGAATTCACGGCGCAAACGATGGTCGTGTGGCTTTAATTCTTGCACCAATTGAATTTTGTATGGCACCAAACCCAAATCTTTACGTAAAATTTTCCATAAAGTCGATGGACAAAGTCCAATTTGCTGAGCACGACGACGAATCGATAAATTGTCGTTTTATTCGACACTGGCCTCAACGACAGCAATATTTTCTTCTGTACGAACTCTTCTCATTCTTGTCGGTGGCTTGGCATCCAAAAGAGTGAATGTAGACCGAAATTTGGTAATTACGTTCTTTATGGTGGTCTCTGACGGACGATTATGTGCACCATAAAATTCACGAAGTGCTCTATAAACATTTTTAATTGAACACTGATTTTGAAAATAAATTTCCACGATTTGAAAACGTTGTTCTGGAGTTAACCTATTCATAATGATTTGCCAAACAATACTGAGTAGAAATGCCACTTTGAGCTGTCAAAACAACTGTCATAAAATAAAACGACATCTATCGGAAAAACAAACCTCCTAAAAAAACACCCGTTAGCAAACCATACCTTTATTGAAGTAAGATTTTACTGCTAGTGGACCTTTATTATCCAATATTTCTGGTGAATGAATGCTAGCGGAAGCGGTTTGCTTCCGTGCAACGTCATTTCGTGTGCGTAGTATATCAGCAGCGTTGTGAAATGACTTTTATAATGGATAATTATTGGAAGTTGAATTTCGACACTAACTCAGCCTTCCCTTATTCGCAATAATCAGTTTTTACCTATTTTCGGATTAGGGGTACGAGGTTTGTTTCAAATGTCCCTAAGCAAAACTCTTGTGTTACCTCTAAGGCGAAACTCAAACGGTCATGAAGTTCTCTGGTTGTCAGATAGCTTGGTAATGATTTAGCTGTTCTTTTTGTAAACCTATGAATATAAGCGATACTCCTGGTTTCTTCAGTTTGTGGTTGTAAGGCATTACCATTGAATTCGATCATGCAAATGTTTTAATATCCGGTTCTTGAAACGCTTTCTTGATTAATTTTGATAGTAATACAGCTGCACACAATTCCAGTCTAGGGATGGTTAATTTTAATTTTAATGGTCCAACCTTTGATTTAGCAGTGGCTAGAATTACTTTGCTTTCGTTGTTTGTCTTTTTAGATTTGTAGTAAAATATTGCTGCATATGCGTCTTCTGATGCTTCGCACAATACGTATAACTCGTCTTTGCTGCGGCTTAACCGTCATCTTTGTAAATTTACTTTTTCTAACGTCTGCAATTGTATAGCATAGCAAACCTATTTTGTTTCTAATTCAGTGGGAAGTTATGTGTCCCAATCTGTTTCTAATGTCCATAGTTGTTGTATCAATACTTTTGCTTTTATTACAACTTATACCAGGTACTCCATGGGTGGGAGGCTTAACGTGTTTCGAATACCACTTTTCTCTTTGTTATGGGCCTTTCAAACACCAATTGACTAAATTAATTTCAAAGCCACGGTTTTTTTTTAAATTGATATAGTTATTTGATTGGCTGTAGATGTTCCGAACTCACCATTAAAGTAGTTAAGTCAAATCTCAAAATTTGTGATTGTTGTCGTTTATTTGTCAAATTATGCCAAACATGGCGTCCACAAATAAAAATTCCGCATCTGTTGTAATATTGCATGGTAAAATTCAATTTAGTTTTAGGTCAAAATTCCAGATTATATTTGGATGATTAAAATCACCAAGCACGAGTACTAAATCTGACGAGATTGTTGTGATGATCACTGGAGCATACCGGAGTTTAGAATGTACTGCTATCAGCATACGACACCACTCGATTTGTTTGAGCTAGTTTCGAGAGGACGATTGCAAACAACGTAATCATGATCAAAAAATGCTCTGCTCCATTTGTCAGGTTTTAATGAAGTTTCACAAACTGGTTTACAAAACTGGGATGCTTCTGATGCCATTTTGTTTACATTTTGATACTAAATTGGATCTTGGTTTTTTCGGTTGGTTTATCATTGGAGCAGTATAGGTTCGAGCCTTCATTAAAAGTGGGTGTAGTCTATAAAATATCTAAATGATTGTGTGTGTCTTGAAATTGCAACTATGGCATCTGGCATACTATCAAACAGCTCAAGTGGTTGAACATTTATTCTATTACATACCACTTTTGATATGAGGTTAAGCTTAGTTCTTCATCGCTCGCCATGTCTTCTGGTGTATTAAGCTCGAAGATTAATAGTTTATCCGCTTTGGTAAAAGAGAGATAGAAAGCGTTATCTAACACCAGTAACGATGGCAATGTTGGTGACAAGTGTATAAATTTGTCTGAAGTTTCACCGGTATTCATACTACTGATGTTTGGGTAGTATTCCTTGAGAGTAGACGTAATATCAGTTGGACATCTATACGTTACATTCGTGTATTCATTACATTTGCTAGCGTCTTCGTAACAAAGGAACATCCTGAATATTTGTAATGTTCGGCATCTTTATGTTTTCCTTAAGATAAATATTGTTTAACGTGTTGTAAGTCTGATGATCTAACATAATTACCAAATATGTTCAATGGTCGTAAGGAAGAAACAGAGAAAGGTAGTAGATGAATATGATTGATGTAGTGATCCTTCAAGTGGCTTTTGGTTAGGCTGTTTGATTGTATCGCTGGACTCTATATTTTCGTTATAACTAGTAAGAGGAGTTTCCTAAACTTCTAACAGTATAGCCTTCTTTGTGTCCTCGATTTCTTTATATAACTCAGGAATCACCACGAGCAAGTGAGGTTGACATTTGGGCTGATATAGACCGACGCTCCTTACCCCCGAAAGTTCAAAATACAGTGCGGTTCAATAGATTACTGTCACTCAATCAAAAGAAGCAACGGTCAATTTCCAGTCGGTGTGTGTGAGATAGTACTGAATACAATAGCAAAAAGCAAAAATCGCAGACATCGCAGTTTTTGTTTTGTTTTGAAAAATGAGTCAGAAATTCATGACTTTGTTTTTAAAAATTTGAAAGTGAAGTTAAAAGTCAATGGGTAAGAAAAAGTGTTTAACTTTATCAGAAAGGGCCAAAATAGATGTGTATCATCAGGAAGGGCCTTCAGGTCTTGCTATAGCTCGTAGGATTGGACAAGGTCATAAAGCCATACTAAATTATTTGAAGGATACCACATTTAAATGGAAATAATTATAAAGGAAGAGTTTCAATAGCTCTTACACCTCAGGCTAAACGAAAAATTGTTAGATTAGCCTCCAATTCGGCTCTTCCTACACCAAAAGTTGCCCTTCAAGCTGATGTTAATGCCAGTAAATCGATTGTCTGCCGTGCTATTTTAAGTGCAAAACATCTAAAGTGGCTAAAGTTAAAGAAAAAACCACCACTTAAAGATAAACGGAAGCAGAGACGATTGGAATTCGCAAAGGAACACATGACTTGGAATGAGGTGCAAGGTCAATATGTTAATGACTTCTGAAAAGTATTTCCTGATGAAAAAAAATTTAACCTGGATGTACCAGATGGATATAATTATTATTTTCACGACCTTATGGCGAAATGGTCTGGGGTTCAATTTCTTATTATGACACAGACAATATGGTGTCTCAAAGAACGGAAACAGTTACAAGACGGTACTGGAATCTATTTTCCATAAAATCCATGACTTTTATACACCACTCTCATGGATTTTCCAACAAGATAACGCGCCAATACACAGTGCTCGCGTTGTAAAGTCGTACAGTACACGCCTAAATATCCAGCTATTGCCTTGGCCATCATATTCGTCGGACTTAAACATAATAGAAAATATTTGGGGCTGGCTCATATGTAAAGTATACGAAGGAGGGAAATAGTATGATAAGAGCTGATTCTAGGGATTAAATCGGCCTGGGCAGAAATTTCACTCAATTATTTGACGTCATTGTACGGCTCACTTGAAAACATTACAAACCAGGTGAAAACAACAAATTGTAAAATTAATTTTATTTTATGCCATAACTTGTTGATCAGAAAAGCCCTTTCTTCATAGAAAGCACTCGTTGGGTACCCATTCTGAAAGCTCACCGAATTTTTATTTTTAATCAGGGTAACGAATGGGGAATACCTATAAAATCCAAATAAGATAGTAGCAGTCCTTTGAATTTACTGGGTGATCAAAAACAAAACTCAATAAATAATTTTTCTTGATAGATTTGATTCACTATGGAACCAACAAACATCTAGTAGCCTTTGCTTTTTCCGATTTCCGCTTTGTACGTTGATATTTTTTATCGATTAAATGTGCGCTTGGCTTCTATCCAGGGTGGTCATTTTATGGTGGTTATATCACAGCAGCATACTTCGGATCAATTTTGGATTAATTTGGGCGAATTATGTCACGTCGTATATTGATTTGAATGAAAAAGACCGCAATATTTTCCATCTCGTTATCACAAGAATTTTTTTTTTATTATGACGTTTGTTTTCAAAATTGATTATATCTCATTAAAACTTTGTCTATAGAGGTGCTTCTACTGCTTTGTTTTGAACTGTATCATAACCACCATAAAATGACCACCCAAGTCTGTAGTTATTTAGTCTTGATTGCACAAGAAAAGATAAGATTTAAGAAAAACTAAATTTATTGCAATGTCGTTCAGTTAGCGCAATATTTCTGCTCTCGACTGTCTTTATACACTTGGCAATATTTTTGCAAATATCACATCTTATTTCTGCCATGGTTTATACATAATTGTATTTTTCTTGTGCCACAGTTCGTTTCTGTGGAACTGTTTCCAGTGCTTTACGAATTTTTGTTGGCATTGAAAACGAGTTACACTGTTCAAGTGAAAATTATATGCCAATTTCCTTTCCTATCTTCTCACAACACCGAAACGTTAATATTAACTATCTGATACTCGAACACAAAATTTACGTAGGTGAAATATGGGTTAATCAATTAATGATTTCACCTATAAACGTATTCAAATCCGAATATTTACATAATTTACTCGTATCTGCGTGCAGCATCTTTAAGGTGGTACACCCGTTAAATTAACATAATTAAGCGATACATAGAGATTACATATCGATAAAATATTCTGGGTGGTAAATATTAGCGTTTCATTGTAAATTGCAGTCACATGGGTTCAACAAACCACAAAAATTGTATTGCTCACTGGCAAAATTTACGTTCATTCAGGCCAACTTTCATTACTCTCGGCGTACAACAATAATTTTTGTGGATTAATTTGATCAAGTCGAGTGGCTTTATGTTTCGCACATTAAAACAACAATAACAAATGGTTTTGTGTGCAAAAATATTAATTTACTAATGAGCGGCTAAAAATAACTAACGACCGATGTATGATGTGTGCGCGCAATTTTAATTTATTAGTAAATTAGAACAGCACAAATTAGCGCTACATTGCTTATCTCGGTACCGTTGAGTCGTACATTATGTTTAGTGATTGATGCGAATTAAGTGATTTAGAAAATTTTCTTTGGATGTATCCTGTGTGTGTGTGTGTGTGTGTGTGTGCGCTCAACAAGAGATGCTGTTGATTATTTTAAGTATATCAGATTATTGCAGTAACGCTGCATTAAGATTATTTATACCGGTTGCTTTGGAAACCGGTTCAATATGTTAATTCAATCGTAATGAAGCTCGAGCGCGCGCATTTTTGTAGTATATACATAGTAGATAAACATTATCATCTAATCCAGATGTCATTGTTTCTAGTTTGATCAACAAACTATTTTAGTTGATGGCATATGCATTCGGCCCACATTTAATCGGCTTGTTTATTAATTTGGAATTTGTGTATGTAGCTCATGAATTTTGTTTGTGTTTATTTATAGAATGTAGTTTGAATTGGTTGCGGTTTTTCAGATAAAATATATCTTTGAATCTGAAAAGCCAGCTTCATTTCCTGATACAATGTGGAACATAATAAAAATAACTATGATCATAAAACATTAAGAGTCTTAGTTAATTTAATAATTTTATTTTAATTTTAGTTTTAAATTAACTGCATGAAGCAGGTTTGTTGTCTGTAAATTAATAAATAATGAACATTAAATAATTATTTCGATAACTAAGCTGAGCACCCAAAAGCAACCATAAAAGAAGATTTTAATTGATAATGGCAAGAGATTATAATAAAAATTATTTCATTAGCGATTATCTGCAATAATTTATGATTCGATGATGATCCAAAAATCGATTATAAACTGTTACGACGGATTTTGCGGTAGAATTATTGGCGAAATTACGTCAAATCTATCTTTAATAAGGGCTGGTCACCACATGGAATACCGTTATGATCAATATATCTGCCGAAAAACTGAATCCACATCGACTGGTTGATTTCCGGATCTATAGGTTTTCGTGTGATGACCATAGCATTTTTAAAAGTTAAACCTGACGGAATTTTGCGGCTAACCCGAGTTCATAGCACAGAACCTTTCGAAACTTTTATAAATGTCTTTCGACCACAGACCGACGGTTATCGTATTTTGAAATTTAGCTAGGACACAATACCGCTAATTTCACCAAAATAGGAACCTCCTCGCCTAAAACAGAACGTACAGGCTTCATTTACCACCATTTTAAACTGTCTTTGTATAGTAGAAACGACCAGTTTCAATATGCTTTTCCATGTCAATCTGCTATCGAGATGAAGACCGAGATATTTGACGTTTATTTGTTGAGGAATTATGATGTTGTTTAATTTTACTGCCGGGCATGTAGGTTTATTCAGTGTGAATGTTACATGTATGGATTTACATTCATTCGTCCTTATCCGCCAAGTTTTTAACCATTCTGCTATTTTGTGCAGATGTTCTTGTAATTCTCTCGATGCTGTTTGAGGATTTTTGTGTGTTTTCAAACAAAATATAGCTGTGTCATCAGCGAAAGTTGGGGTGATTATTTTTTCAGTTATTGGTAAGTCAGCTGTGAATAACAAGCATAGCACAGGTCCCAATACACTACCTTGCGGTACTCCTGCCTTTATCTCGGTTAAATCAGTATTGGTCGTATTTTGTTTCACCTGAAACATCCTTTGGGCTAAGTAGCTCAGGCAGAAGAGTTTTAATTTTGTAATTTAATCCTTCATGCCATAATTTGTTGAAAGCTTTCTTCTTTCTTCTTTAGATTTTCTTCTTCTACGGCAAGCTTAATTGTATTTACAATTCTGTGCATCTGTTCTATTGTGCCATGCTGTTCTCTAATTCCAAATATGGGTATTAGTTCTTGTAGTAGCATATTTTCAAAAAGCTTTGAAATTATCGGAAGTAGACTTATTGGACTGTACGACGAGACTTGGGTTTCGTCTTTATCTAGGTTAGGAATCATGCCCATTTGAGGTGTTTTCCATTTTTGGGCAAGTATCCACATCTCATAATCGCGTTAGAATTAGATGTTATATATTTTATGCATCTATCTGGTAATTCTTTGATCATTTTTCCAGTTATTAGATTATGGCCTGGCGCTTTTCCTTTCTTTCTTCTTTCTTTTGACGAAATTCCATTTAAATTTTTTCTGGATTTGGGTTCGACTCGTCCCTCGTAAACTGTGATAGTACGCAGTCATTATTTTGTTCGTTTGAGGTAAATACTTTGGTTAGTGAAAGCGATAGATAACCTTTCCTAAGTCACCTCTGTGGCCCAGGGACCATCTGGTTTCCTTATCGGTAGGCTCGATAGCTCTGACCGTTTTAAATTACTCATTGCCTTCCATATTGAGTAATCTGTTTTTTTTGTTGCTGTGAGCTCACCTTTGTAATTCTGTTTTCCTATATTTTGTTCTGTATTGCTTCTCTCAGCGCTTTAATAGCTCTATTTAAATTCCATTTATGCATACGAGATTGGTGAAGCTGCCATAGACGCCGAATTATCCGCTTCTCTGTCAATTTGAATGTTACTTGAAAGCTTATTATTTTTCGCTGAATTTTATTCTCCGAAGTTGCTTTTTTGCTACCAATCTAGCGTGCTAAGTGGGACATCCAGATGACAATTTACATTTACTATGTTTCTTAAGAGAACCTATTTCGTTAGTTTGTTTATTGAACGTTGGGGTGGTTCAGTTTTTAGTGCTTGGGTACTAAGTGTTACTATTATTGGTGAGTGATCTGATGATAAATCTTAACAGTCATCGACTTGAGCATGGGTGCGTGTTATTCCTCGTATTACACAGAGATCCTATTAAATCAGAAATTTTCTCTCTATCTGTGGGCCAATATGTGGGATGTCCAGATGATAAATAATCTAGGTTTTTCTCGTTTATTGCTTCGTGTTACACCCTCTGCTAGAAATTTGATTCCCAACTGATTAAAGTAACCGATAAATTGCTGTTTTTTAATTGCGTGTTTCGGTGGACAGTAAACAGTCGATATTACAAATTTTCCAGACCATTCCTCCAAACAGACAGTTGTACCTTGGAGGTGATCTTTAGCATATTTCTGGAGCTCGTAGTGCTTTAATTTTTTTTATTAAGACTGCAGTGCCGCCGTGTGCTTTTCCATCCGGATGTTTAGTGTCATAAACGGAATAGCCGGTAATATTAAAAAAAATTTTGTCTAGTGAAGTGGGTTTAGGAAAGATTTGAACCTGAGGTTGGTACCACAGCTTTATGTTGCGAAAGCCCGTTTTTGAGTTTTGACTATAATTTGCATACGTGTGTTCATATTTTGGATCATCATGCTCATTTGTCTTTCCACCATCATCATGAAACTTTTGATGGCCTCGGTTAATTTATTTACCGTAGTATGAATGTTTAGGTCCTCATCATTGAAATGAACTTTGGGTTTCGGTTTGTCACCTTTTAGAATATTTGCATAAGAAACACGTGGCTGTACAAATCTGCTGGCAAACGTCTCCAAATTATCATTTTATGTGTTTGCACTCGTTGGTTTGGTGACTAACGTCATCTCATTTTAAGGTTTATTTTTCGTTTTAAATCCAGATACACTGTGCATCTGAAACTGGTCCAGACCTCTTCTTAGGTTCTTCAATTACTATTTTGCTATGTAGCAAATATTTTAGGTTTTCAATCTTGTGAACTCCTTTTCACCTTTCTTCCTCTGGCTCTAATTCAAACGGAACATTATTTGGAGGACCTTCTCACGGTTTACTATATTACCAATAGATTTGGCATGGATACCTTCCGCAGCAAGTGCAGCTTGTATGTCGCTAATATCTACGCAGCTTTCAATTTCTTTTAGCACAACAGTCAGCAATGTTTTGACTTTTCAGCTGGTATGTGTACTATTTTCTACCAACTTCGTCAAAGTGTTTAACTATTTCGAAGGTTTGAATCTTTGTTTCGTTTACATTACCTCTTTTGAGCGAGGCAATATAAAATTTAAAACCCGTTAATGTTGCGATTTTATTAACCAGTACATTATTAGATGCTTAAATAAATTGGAGGCGGTTTCTCAGTTTTCAATTTCGTCGCTGTATTGAGGTCAGCGACCTCTAAACTAGAGAATCTGTTGTCAAAAGGTATTTGGTACACCTAGTTCAGTTTTTGTCACTTTGCTGGTGCCAGCAAACTGGACAGATCTACCACTGGAGCGATATACCTATCCAATCCCGTTTCATCGTTGCTATTGTTTTCGTTTAGTTAGTTTTGATTTTGATTTTTAAGCGGCGGTATAATTAATTCTGTCGAAGAACCACTGGCATAGTTGATTTCTATGGACTGTGTTCAACTTTACTCATTTGGTTTGCACTTGCACTTGCAATATTTTTATTTTCGATATTCGAAGAAGTCTTTTTTGCGGAAAAAGGCCTCTCATGTTTACATTATCACTTATTAAATTACAATTTTAGGTCAAGACTTGAAGCTGTTGTAACTTTAAGGTGTCCGTCAAATGGTTGACGCTGATGTTCTTAAACTGAATACAATTCATCTAGTAATTTTTCTTTCTTAATTTAGTCACTTGTGAAAGAGAAGAGGCCCATTGGCTAGCTCCATTTATAGGTTATTTACTGAAGTAGTCTTTGCACTGGTGTCCTTAATTCATTAAATCAATTGGTTTCGTTCTCCTTACCGCAGGTACACTTCATGTCCAACATATCACGAAGCTCTTCATTTACGTGTTGATAAATACGTTGTCCATGAATTACTGCAAGTGTTTTTTATTTCTTCTCGGGCTGTCTGGATATTTAGGTCTCTATGAAGGTCATCATTCCTAATGTACCACGGAGCGTTAACTAACCACGTAGCACTTTGTTCTGAAAAGTTTGTATTATTTTAGTATTGGTTTTTCTTGCACAGCCCCAGAGCTAAATTCCGTAGGACCATATACAGGCTTTAGCACCTGTTGACATAATAGCAATTTATTTTCGGTTGACAATTCCGAATTTTTCCCGAGCAGCCAATACATATTTCGAAATTGATATTAATCTTGAATTCAGTCATCCCTATATATTCAGCCTTATTTGCCTACGGAATCTGCTGACCGTTAATGATTACAGGTTTGTAGCTGACTTTTAGATTAGTAAAATTCACATGCGTCGATTTCGATTCATTGGGCCCGGTACGCCACATTTTTGTCCATTTTATGACTTTGTCACACGCTTCTTGAAGTTTCGTTGTCGATTCCTCGATAGTGTCTCCTACTGAGAGAACCTCAGTATATCATCAGCAAATGTTGACTCTTGGGGTGCACTTGATTGATGACGGGCGCACCCTGGGCAATGTATTTAACACAAACGGTTGTGGTAACCAATCCCTTCGTATAAGTGACTCAATCTAGCGAATAGTCAATCCAACACCATGCAGTGGACCAAAACACAAAATTTACCCCAGGTGGTACACCATTTTTCAAATTGGCTAATCCACACTCTTCGGAGGCCGGTTCCATGGATTCTGGAATCCTCGCCAAAGGTAGAAAAATCACCCGAACGACAACCAGTTCAACAAAATGAAGCACAGCCAAAGGTAAAAGGTGCTCCACCGATTTTTATAGTATGAGTAACCAACTATTCAGAAATCCAAAGTGTAATGAATACTTTTACGGAACAATAGTACAAAATCACTGCTCTGAACAATAATGCATGGGTGATTAACACTTCCAGTTTTAAACGTACGAAAATAAAAACGATCGTCCCATCCAGGTCATGGCAAGAGGCCTATATTCATCCTGTGAAAGTAATTCAATAATGGAGGACCAAGAAAATAAAGGATTTAAAATCCATGATGCCGTGAACATTATTAAAAAAGAGAAACGTAGCGGAGAGAACCGACTAGAATCCGTTTCAAAAAGAGGACATCCCCTGTTCATGCTAACGTTTGATAAACCCGAGAAAATAGAAAATAATTACAATATAACTGGCGTACTCAACATGCGAGTAAAGATCGAAGCTGTTAAACGCGCGAACCAAGATGTGTTTAATGTGCTGGAAAACACCCATCACAAACTTGCAAACTATCTAAAGAAGAAACGCAAAATGTATAAATTGTAATGGGCAGCATCCAGCCAGCTACCGAGGATGTGAGGTTGCCAAGCAGCTACAGAAATTGTGGGATCAGACACGCAAACCCCCTCTAAATCATCCAAACAAGGATCGAGCAAGAAATGAAGTAGGGAGAATTATACATATGCGCAGGCCTCTTCAATTTCAAAAACATTCTCCAAGTAATTTTAAATAGTTTTGAGGAACAGAATAAACTAAATAAGCTAATTCTGGGTCGACTCAATCTGCTGGAAATACCAAGTTCCAAAATAGCTAAATGGAATGCAAGCGGATTAATGCAACACCTAGCAGAATTATAACTATTTTTAAATTTGGTTGGTACAACACTTGTAATGTGCCTGCAATGTATTGTCCCCCACGGTATAACCTAAAGAAAGAAGACTACATTAACTTGTTACAGAAATTAAGAAGTAACTTAATTATCGGAGGTGATTTTAATGCCTTTTAAATACCTTCTGGGGTTCAAGATTAACTTCTCCAACAGGCAAAGAATTACTTGCAGCGGGCCAATACTCCAACTGTGAATTTTACTTAGGAAGGAAACCAACGTACTGGGCGTCTGATCCTAACAAAATTCCAGACCTTATAGATTTCTACATCACTAAAGGCATATCGGAACGCTACATCACCACAGCTCACAAACAACAAAACAAATTGGGAATTGTTTAAGCAGCTAGTAGAGGAAAAAATAGAATTTCAAATGCCAATCAAAAGTGAAATTGAAATAGAAGAGGAACTAAACAGGCTTCTTGATGTCATACAATGTTTTGGAATGCACCCCCAAATTATCCATCCAGGAAAGAAAAATCTGTTATTTACTCAATAGAAGTAAGAGTACTAATGCAGGAAAAAATAAAAACCCGAAAGAAATAGCAGACTACGCGTGCGCCACAAGATAAAACCACCTTAAACAACTTGTGCATCAAACTTAAGGCACTCATAGAAGCAGTGAAAAATGAAACAATTGGAAAATGGCTTTGTTCTCTAGCTCCAACCAAAGATTCCGACTATTCCCTCTGAAAATCAACAAAAGGGTTAAAACCACCAAAAACGCAGATCCCTCCAATCAAAACAAACGATGGGAAATGAGCTAGAAGTGCGAGAGAGGCAGACCAGTTACGAAAACACTGCTGATACGCACAGAACATCTGACTTCGAAGATATCAGAAAATAAAAGCAAAAAAAGGTCCTGGTTACGATCCTCAGGATGAAAGGGGAAATATGTGCGCATGCAGTGAAAAGCGGCAGAAATAATAATGATTCCAAAACCGGGCAAGCCATGAATGATAGAAAATCATACCGGCCAAAAGATTAAAAAGTACCATAGAACAAAGAAACCTTATACTAGAATATTAGTTTGGTTTCAGAGAAAAACACTTAACTATTGCGCGCAGATTGATAGTCTTACAGATGTCATTGAGAATACATTAGAGAGGAAAAAGGTTTGCTCCAGTATCTTTTTAGATGTGGCGCAGGCCTTCTATAAGGTATGGCACAGAGGTTTACTCTTCGAACTACATAGAGATTTACCAAAATAATATTATATGAAATCGCCACTTTCAGGTGAAATATGAAGAAGAATACTCCGAGCTAAAAAATAAAAATTATTTTTCAAATAATACGACACCTTTATGGTGTGACTAAAACTAAATTCGCCAACCATAAAGACGCGTCTACAATTTTTTTCGGAGTGATTGCCAACACATTAGCAAAACGCGTTTCCAAATCTTTCGGAACAATTCTTCTGATGGTATAGCAGAATGCAAATGTTATGTCGAATGAAGTTTGGTAAAATTTATAAATCGCGTTTGCAGTGTGTCACTAAAATTTTAAGACCGCGAACGCAAAAATTAAAATTAAAATCGTCATCAGTGATTATCGCGATGAGTTTTGTGTCTGTCGAAGGTATTAGGACTTCGTCACGATCAAGATAAGTTTGTGTCTGATATTTAAACTAATAAATTTACTTTTAATTTCTAATATTTATTTATTTTTGTTTGTAGGTGTGTATTGTGCTGCCATCGTAATCATATTCCCCAGCATTAAGCAGCTGTTGTTGATTGCTTGAAAGAAACTTCGGTCTTGATTATTTTATTAGAAGCATAATCAATTTTACAATGGGTGGCTTGATTTGTTGGGTTTCCATTTGAATGGTAACCACCCTAATCAGACCATCAGCTGCTTGATGAACCTGTATGACGCGGCTTAACAACCATTGGTTTGGTGTTAGGTTGTCATTATTAATTGTACGGAGTTTGTTTGACTTTTCCAGAAGCGACAATCTGGTGTATATTCAAGTAGCCTCGTGACCAAGCTTTTCAAAGAGACTATACTTGTTGTTATACGTTTTGCTATTTCGATAATTTGGTAATTTTCATAGTTATATCTGGTTCTGGTTTGCCAAATTTAAAGTTTGTAGTACTACTCTTTTTAAATGCAACTTCATTGTCTTCACTGATGCTTCTCACAATCCACCGAAGTAAGCGGCAGCTGGTGGATTATAATCAACGCAGTATTTCGTTATTGAGGTTTAATTTAACACCACACTTCTTCAAACTCACGGTTAATTCCGACCAAATTAGTATCATTCTCACACTAAATATGTTGAGACACGTCTCTTCAAGCAATGAAGCGTTTCGAGGTATACTCAGGAATGCTTCACCACTCATGTTATTGATTAAAACTACCACATCGGACGGCACATTTCGTCGGGGACGATTTTATTTGAACTGGACCAGCATTTTCTATACCGATATTAAGGAATAGTTGTGATGCACTAAACCTGTTCGCTGGTAATTCACCCATTTTATGATGTTCCGTTCTCACACGATTCTTCATGCACACGACACAATTTTTGATGTAATGTTTTATTGACTGCCGGGCTCCTACAATCGAATGCCTCTGACGCAAATATTTAGTAGCTTAACGAATGTTGTGCCTTCAGCTCCTTTTATTTACATAACTGACCGATTTCAGTTTAATAAGCACACCATTGCACACGTCGTTTGATAAACTTTTCCGATTTTAATTGATAATTCGGGCAAACTTGTTGTTCATGTAACCACGATGCTCCTGTCCACCACAATCCTAGATTTTAAAACGACATTGGTTTCAACTTTCTTGTTATTAAAACTACTGGATTCATTTTTAGGCGACTTAGGACAAATGCTATCGAGAATCTTTAACTCTGGTTAAAATTTTCGTCAATTTTGACAAAAAAACAACGCCGCATAACGAGTCTATCTATTGGTCTCATAAGCATCGCAGAATGCAAGCAACTACTGAAACACTCGGCCAATTCATTTGACACTTTTTCCTGGGAGCACATTAACTCACTGCAGTTTGATTAGTCACTATTTTAGGCTACCACATCGTACTACGATTTAACTCACGATGTTGTTTGAGCGGGCCATCGAGTCGTCGACGTAGAAGTCTCCTGATGCGGCTTTGGGTGCAATTCGGAATTTATCATATTCGTTTCGTGCTAACTGCACTGGTGAATAGTATGAATTGTGAAATACGGAGCCCTGGCAATACCGTAAGCGACATTGCACAAACGATAATGTCGAACTGGTTCGTTTCGCAAAAGTCGCCATATTATTCGTTGATAGTTTCTGTATTCGGGTGTTCTCAGGATTTGTCGATACAGTTGTTTGATAACGGATTAGTATTTCGCGAGATTTTTTATTGGAGCCTTGGGTCCGTAGCTTTTTGTTTAGCGATGCGCCGGTTGTTGTCTTGGTAGTGCATTACACCGAGAAGAGAAAGATAACACGTCTGGTCCAATTATTTGTTGTGATCTTTCAGTACCTCCTTCATATGACCTGATTTCTGGTATTCTAGCGCATAACTTATTGTATTCAGAATGGAGTTGATCACTCTTACAAAACCGACGTTCCATATGTGGTCAAACGTAAGATTATTACTTTGTCGCAATCTCGACCTTCCAAACTGTAACAAGACAGAACCCGAAAGTTGATGAAATACAGCTGCCGCGAATCAAGGTTCCAGTTTTCAACGGCGAATACATTAACTGGACTTAATCCGAAAATCTGTTCGTCGAACTAGCGGAAGTAACTTTACGTAAAGGCAAATTTAACTGGAGGCGCAGCGTTGTTGCTCAAGTTCATGAGCATTATCAACCATAATTATGAGGAAGCATGGTACATTTTTCGAGATCGATACAGTAATCGTCGGTTCATCATCGAACCATGCATGCAGTACAACTTGAACTAGCCGAGGGATTGCGCAAGATCCAGGAACTCATCGACAATTGGGGATGTTATAAATCCGAGCGTGGTATATTCGCCCAGTGTGATCAATTCAAGCATATTACATTCAGGATAGATCAGTTCCCATGCGAGTAAAGTAGTTAAGCTTCAGCACATCAGCCGCATTAGCAATCAGTGGAATTTGTGCTAACAAGGCGTCCACGTCGCGTTTAATTTTTGAATTTGTATTAGGGTCACTAGAACATGCCAATCTTCATTATTATCTTCCCAACAAACCAGACCTTTTAATCGACTATTTAGTCCGGATTTAGTATTCGCGCATAATACTAAATTTGTTTACAGCCTCCTCGGCAAGGTGGAGTATAAGACAACTAACTAACTTCAAATGTGTTTAACAGCAGTTATTGAATATTAGGACACCATCACCAATGCACTCCCGTCATTTTGGAAATCGAGAATGTTTGTTTAACTCGAGAACTAACGCACGATGAGTCAGAATGCGAATGATTCAACGAATCGACACTCTATCGCAACAAAGAAGGAACATACACAGTTCCTGTGCTTCTCAATGGCTTCCTCTTAGAAGGCATATATTCTCGTTCGAGTTCCTTTTCATGGATGGCCTGAATCTATAGTCTTGTATAGATCTGCGTCTGAACGAATTTGGATAGTCCTGTTTCGGCACGAATTTCTGCTTTCACTTTACTTAGGACGCGCACATCACACCGAAATGCTATATTCCCTTACTCATGAGGTTGCTTTCTTGCGGCACTGCAGATGAAGAAGGTTCTATTCGTGGAAACATCAATTTTGACAGCTCTGCGTAGTGGCGTTATCCGATACTGTTTGGTTAATAGAGTCGAGAGCAGCCCGACGTTACCTATTTAAAATCCTCGCCAAACAAATCATACACCTTACCGCCTTACAGTGAAATCGTATGTGTTGCGTAATACGGCCTCGACCTTACAAAATATTCGTAGAATGCGATAATCGGAAGTTCATAAACACAACAACAAAATTACCGCACACCCAAAGTAAACTGTACGAGTACACAAACAAATAAATAGTTATCTCGTTAAATAACGGAATAAATTTAATAATTTTACTTTGTTTTGTTTTGTTAAAAAATGAAATTAAAATAAAATTACGTCATTTGCCTCGAAACTACGATTAACTAACCGTCATTTGGATACAAGAAACAGATCAAATCTTTAAAATTTTATTCTGCGTGCTGCTAAACACAAGCACAATGTCTTATATATTTTTGGTGTCTTAAAGATTGAAAGTAGATATAGACAGAGTCTCGCTGAGTTAGAGGAATATTAACAACCAATAAATATTGTTGTTGTTGTTGTTATTTTGGTTTTAAATTTCACTATAATACCGTTATTTTAAGAATATTACCAGAAATTATTTAATAGTTTACCACGTTAACAACAAAAGCAATAAATTCTAAAATGTATTTTAAGACTTTAAGTTTCGAACACCTACATTGTATTCGAATTGTGGTGTTGTTGTTTTTGGAATTCTTAAGACAACAAAATTATAAGAAATGAGTAATTTATGTATTAGCCATTATTATTTTTATGACAATAACATGGTGAAATATCGAAATTTAGGTTATGCAAATAACGATTAGAAATATGCTAAACAAAGCTAAATCGATAGTTATTGTTGTGTATACGTACGTACGTGTGTATAGATCTTGGCGGTCTCGTGTACATATTTAGACAAGCTAAGTGTTTTTTCTCATACAGATAATTTGGTGGCGACGCCAATTAATCAGGAGATTGACCTGAATTATTATAGGTTTTGGCAAGTATGCGTGAGCAAATTGAGTTTATTGATCTCAAATCAGTGCAGATGGACCGACGAAATAAAATGTAAGTGGTTCGATTTATGTTTCAACTCTCGAGCCATCTTCGATGTATGTACCTTAGTCAAGAGTAACAATATTCACAGAAGAGTTGCTTTGTACAGTGCACCATCGCAATTTTATAAAAGGCAGGTAGAGAGCTATTTTTTTCGTAAGTTGTTGGTCAGTTAATTATGATTTTCATAGTTGCGGGGGCGGGGTGTGCAAAATTGATTATTGGCGGTAAAATTTATCAACAAGGGAATTCCCAATTGAACTTTATCCTAAATTAGTCCTAAACCTAAAAACAAAAATTAAAGAAAGTTTATTAGTTTGGAGCAGACATTTAGGCGAGGGCGGAACGCCACAAATATTTAAGTTCAAATAATTGCTTAAATATTAATTTATTTATTTAATTCAAAGCTCTAATATAAAAACAATAAAATTTAAATACAAACATAAATGTTTAAGAATGTCTAAATTCAATTAAAAAATTAACAATATATCTCTAAATCAAATAATCTTTTAATTAAATACAGTGAAATTCATGCCTATCAAATACTTAACAAAAAAAATAACAAATTTTCTCATATACGTATACGCTATAAATATGTATTGGTTAATTATTTCCCTAAATGTTGCTCTTATGTAAAAAAAAAAAAAAAGTAGACTACAATTAGGCGAATTAAAACAAAATGTGCAGTACAATCGAAACATTGTTATCAAAGATTAGAGAACAATTAGGCGAATATGAATAAAATCGTGTCGAAACACAATCGAAACATTCATTTGAAAGTGAGGCTTTAATGTGCTAAATATGCCCAACTTAAAAATAAAAATGTATTTAAAACAATTGTAAGGTACAGCATAAGTGTAATGGATAAAATTGATAAATAATCGGTTCCAAATTCTAAAGGGTAAAAATGCTAAATGGTCGGTCCATATGAACAACAAGCAATATCGGCAACAGGTGTTGCACGAAACTTCAATGAAACATTTTGTTCTACAGAAAACAAAATTTTTAGAACAAAATTTTTCAAGGCCATCATAAAAAACCATGTCTATATGTGGGGCTTTTGACTTCTGTAGAACAAAATTTTTCATTGAAGTTTCATGCAACACCTGTTGCAGATATTGCTTGTTATTCATATGACCGAACCCAGGGACCGACCATTTGGCATTTTTTTATTAAAGTACAGACCAAGGCCATCATAAAAAACCATGTCTATATGTGGGACTTTTGACTTCTGTAGAACAAAATTTTTCATTGAAGTTTCATGCAACACCTGTTGCAGATATTGCTTGTTATTCATATGACCGAACCCAGGGACCGACCACTTGGCATCTTTGTATTAAAGTACAGACCAAGGCCATCATAAAAAACCATGTCTATATGTGGGACTTTTGACTTCTGTAGAACAAAATTTTTCATTGAAGTTTCATGCAACACCTGTTGCAGATATTGCTTGTTATTCATATGACCGAACCCAGGGACCGACCATTTGGCATTTTTGTATTAAAGTACAGACCAAGGCCATCATTAAAAACCATGTCTATATGTGGGACTTTTGACTTCCGTAGAACAAAATTTTTCATTGAAGTTTCGTGCAACACCTGTTGCAGATATTGCTTGTTATTCATATGACCGAACCCAGGGACCGACCATTTGGCATTTTTGTATTAAATTACATACCAAGGACATCATAAAAAACCATGTCTATATGTGGGACTTTTGACTTCCGTAGAACAAAATTTTTCATTGAAGTTTCATGCAACACCTGTTGCAGATATTGCTTGTTATTCATATGACCGGACCCAGGGACCGACCATTTGGCATTTTTGTATTAAAGTACATACTAAGGCCATCATAAAAATCGTGTCTATATGTGGGACTTTTGACTTCCGTAGAACAAAATTTTTCATTGAAGTTTTGTGCAACACCTGTTGCAGATATTGCTTGTTATTCATATGACCGAACCCAGGGACCGACCATTTGGCATTTTTGTATTAAATTACATACCAAGGCCATCATAAAAAACCATGTCTATATGTGGGACTTTTGACTTCTGTAGAACAAAATTGTTCATTGATGTTCCATGCAACACCTGTTGCAGATATTGCTTGTTATTCATATGACCGAACCCAGGGACCGACCATTTGGCATTTTTTTTATTAAAGTACATACCAAGGCCATCATAAAAAACCATGTCTATATGTGGGACTTTTGACTTCTGTAGAACAAAATTTTTCATTGAAGTTTCATGCAACACCTGTTGCAGATATTGCTTGTTATTCATATGACCGAACCCAGGGACCGACCATTTGGCATTTTTGTATTAAAGTACAGACCAAGGCCATCATTAAAAACCGTGTCTGTATGTGGGACTTTTGACTTCTGTAGAACAAAATTTTTCATTGAAGTTTCGTGCAGCACCTGTTGCAAATATTGCTTGTTATTCATATGACCGAACCCAGGGACCGATCATTTGGCATTTTTGTATTAAAGAACTTACCAAGGCCATCATAAAAAACCATGTCTATATGTGGGACTTTTGACTTCTGTAGAACAAAATTTTTCATTGAAGTTTCATGCAACACCTGTTGCAGATATTGCTTGTTATTCATATGACCGAACCCAGGGACCGACCATTTGGCATTTTTTTATTAAAGTACAGACCAAGGCCATCATAAAAAACCATGTCTATATGTGGGACTTTTGACTTCTGTAGAACAAAATTTTTCATTGAAGTTTCATGCAACACCTGTTGCAGATATTGCTTGTTATTCATATGACCGAACCCAGGGACCGACCATTTGGCATTTTTTTATTAAAGTACAGACCAAGGCCATCATAAAAAATTATGTTTATATGTGGGACTTTTGACTTCCGTAGAACAAAATTTTTCATTGAAGTTTCATGCAACACCTTTTGCAGATATTGCTTGTTATTCATATGACTGAACCCAGGGACCGACCATTTGGCATTTTTTTATTAAAGTACAGACCAAGGCCATCATAAAAAACCATGTCTATATGTGGGACTTTTGACTTCTGTAGAACAAAATTTTTCATTGAAGTTTCATGCAACACCTGTTGCAGATATTGCTTGTTATTCATATGACCGAACCCAGGGACCGACCATTTGGCATTTTTTTATTAAAGTACAGACCAAGGCCATCATAAAAAACCATGTCTATATGTGGGACTTTTGACTTCTGTAGAACAAAATTTTTCATTGAAGTTTCATGCAACACCTGTTGCAGATATTGCTTGTTATTCATATGACCGAACCCAGAGACCGACCATTTGGCATTTTTGTATTAAAGTACATACCAAGGCCATCATTAAAAATCGTGTCTATATGTGGGACTTTTGACTTCCGTAGAACAAAATTTTTCATTGAAGTTTCGTGCAACACCTTTTGCAGATATTGCTTGTTATTCATATGACCAGACCCAGAGACCGACCATTTGGCATTTTTTTATTAAAGTACAGACCAAGGCCATCATAAAAAACCATGTCTATATGTGGGACTTTTGACTTCTGTAGAACAAAATTTTTCATTGAAGTTTCATGCAACACCTGTTGCAGATATTGCTTGTTATTCATATGACCGAACCCAGGGACCGACCATTTGGCATTTTTTTATTAAAGTACATACCAAGGCCATCATAAAAAGCCATGTCTATATATATGGGACTATTTACTTAATTAATTTTAATTATTAAGTTATTTTAATCAAGCAACAATTGTTGCCAGTATTCCGCCCAAATGTTTACTATTTGTATATTCGCACACATGTATAGTTTTTGTTATTTGGTAGAAATTTGACTTCGGTTGAAATTCACTTAAAGCGACCGTGAGGAGACGTAAAAAAGATCGAATTTGCGCGAGGTTTCCGAGATCCCTTCCATCCTATCATAGAACAGCCTCCACGAATTCCTTTGCACCTTCCGGCATTCCTTACAGAAGTCTCAATCTTGACTTTCTCTCGATCTTTCGCTATATTACAAGCAGACTCACAGACTTGTCGGCACTCCGCAAGTGCCGAGGTCCACCAAACAGGTTTTCGTTTTCCCCTCAGCTTTTTTAATGGACAGGCTTCCCTTATATAGGTATTGCAAGCCCTAGTAAGAATATCCACCATTGAATCAAGATCACTACTCGTGTCGAGGAGTCCTGGAACTCGAGATGTAATGCTTTTCTCCAATAGCTTCCTATATACGTGTCATACTGACCATTTCTGAAGACGTACTGATTTGATTGAGCTGGATATTGAGCTTAACCGATAGATACCGATGGTCAGAGAAGGAACGCGCCTTCGCCACCCTCCATTCCCTGATCATAGATGAAATAAAATCGGAGACCAGAGTAACGTCCAGAACATCATGCCTCTTTCTACTAATATCGGTGGGTTTCTGACCTATATTACTAATAATGAGGTTAGTTTTTAAAAGATTTATGAAGGTAAAAGGATTAAGACGTTTTTGTTGCAACTACGCCAGACAAAAAAATCAAAATCGTGTACCTTTGTGCAAAAATTGTTTTACCTCATATCACTAATACATTTCAGAAATTAAAATAAGAAAACCTTATGAATTGAATTGAAAAACTCAAGATGATGATATTTCATAGCACGACAAAAAAAAGTTTAGCAAAATTCGACATTCGAAAGCCGTAACGAAAGGGTTAACCAAAAGCTTTGTGATAAAAGCATTTATTCTCCCACAAACGTAATATTTGCACATTTTCTAAACACGGATGGGGAAGACAGTAGTACCCATTGAAAAAGTTTGTCTCCGATTATCTGTATTTGATGTTATCGTGAAATGTTCTTCTGCTTTAGTTGAATATTGTCAATATGCAAAGTCAAGTTTCTAGGAACTGTATTAATGCAACAAAAATTCCATTAAAATTAAAAGTAAATTTGTACGAACATATCTTTTGTACCATTAATGAAAATATTTCTTAAAACCACAGTGTCCTACATAACATAAATTTCCGGGAATACATCGTCCACTCATCACATCATATTCCACCGCCTCTCTATACTCATAAAGATTAATCAGACGACTATACACATTAAAAGCAACAAGAAATTCCACGACACCGCGTTCTACTTACGTTACCAAGAATTTGGTGATTCTTTTTTGTTGTTTATTTAATTTTTCGATCGACCACTAGGGCGATGCTATAATGTTCATGTTTGTAATACAAAACTCTCAAACACAGAATTAATAATCGATCAATAGAAAAGTTATTCAACTTTACCTAAACAACGCAAAAACGATGACAACGAATATCGACATACAGAGAAGAAAGAAAGAAGAAGACGATCGACCACGATCGAATTTTGAAAAAAATTAAAAAAAATTTATAAGAAATTTAATTAACACACAGACAGATTCTTACATTTAAAATATACAAAAAAAAAATCTCTTCGATTATTTTATTACATTTTTTTTGTTGTTTATTTTATTTCTTTTAATTTATGTATTTATTTATTTACATTACAGCAAAGAATAAGAAAATCGAAATAAGAAATCGAAACAAACAAATAAAAATAAAAAAAATTTTTGTTTTTTATTCAAAACGACCTTCGATTTACCGTTTGCCCAGTACCTTATTTAATTCTAAAATAAAAAAACGAAGAAAAGAATTTGCTGCTTTTTTCTTCTTGCGTCTGCTTCTTCTTAAAAATATTATTGCTTCTTGATCGTCGTCGTTGTCGTCTTTAAAATTTTATGCAGAGTGCTATTTTATGAAAATAATTCGCGCAAATTCACTCTCGAGTATATACAAACCGTTTAGGTATATCTGTGTGTGTGTGTGGTGTTACGTCATTCTCTGCATAATTCGTACGTGAATTGCGCGAGATTAGTTTGATGAGTAATTTTAAAACGTAAGATTGTGAAATATTGCTTATTGATTGAGGTGGTTTATAACGGTAAATCGATATTCGCAATAATAGGGTTTACCAATTTTTCAAAATCTGCAAAGAAGACTGGTTCTCCAGTTCAAACACCAAATATCTTTTGGAGAGGAAGGTTTGAAACGAAAAATATCTGGAACAAAGTTCCAAAGGTGTTGGTCACCATCGTCGATTAATGGACAAAATTGTTCGAATTGAACCTGCTTACGTATTTTGACAACAACATGAAAATATTTTTTTTTTTTTTTTTTTATAACAACTTTATTGATATGGCTACTACAATCTTAAACATTATTAATTCATTAGTAAGGTTGACATTAGTATTTACTTATGAGATAAGCATAAACTTGTGTGGGTCTGCTGGACCAGTGTCCAGTTCCCTTGGTTTATAATTTTCATACGGTTAGCTCATGTGGTTTGATTCGTTTGAGCCGCCTTACTTCGTTTGTACTGTCCAGTAGCTGTACGGCCTCAAGATTGGTGTGGGTAAGAAGTCTCTTCTCATGTTTTATGGCACATTCGCGGATAACGTCGTCTATCAATTGTATTTCTAAATCATTGTAGATTTCCTTGTTAGTCACAAATCGGTAGGCATTGGTGACCATTCGAAGAAATTTATTTTGGCTTTGTTGTATAATGTTGGATTTATGTGTACAACCCCATAGCTGCGCACCATACATCCATATTGGTTTGAAGATGGTCTGGTATACCAGTCTTTTGCAATACAGGTTCATTTTGGAATGATGTCCAATTAACCAGTACATTTGACGTTGTTTCAATCGTATCTGTTCAGATTTTTGTCTCACGTGATGTTTCCAGTTGAGCCTGGAATCTAATTGTAGACCAAGGTATTTTGCCGATTCAGCCTGCGGCACTTGCACTCCATTGAGGTGTATATGAAGAGTGTTATTTTTATGTCGGAGCGTAAATGTCACATATGTTGATTTGAGCTCATTCAGTGCGATTTTCCAGTCAATTGTCCATTTAGTAACGTTGTCCATTGCTCGTTGCAGTTTTTCCACTGCTCTTGGTTGAGATTCGTCTACTGACATAATTACAGTGTCGTCAGCGAACGTGCCGATGAATGTTTTATTCGTTGTAGGTATGTACGCAGTATAAAGAAGGTAGAGGAGGGGACTCAATACGCTTCCCTGCGGATTTCCCGCAATCACTGGATAAAAGTCAGAACATGTTTCTTCATGAATGACTCTGAATTGGCGATCAGAGAGGTATGATTCAAGCAGCTGGCAATAGTTTTGTGGTAGAATTTCGAAGGATACATCCAGAAATACGGCGGGGCAATATTTCTTTTCTTCTAACGCTTGCTCTATTACCGCAGTTATTCGATGGACTTGATCTATGGTGGAGTGGTTATTCCTGAATCCAAATTGGAAATCAGGAACGTTTACCATTGGCTTTAAACGTTTTAGTAGCAGTTTCTCGAACAGCTTTGATAAGGTTGGAAGCAGTGAGATTGGTCTGTATGATGTTACTTCTTCATCTGGTTTACCTGGTTTCTTTAGCATAATTATTTGGGCCATTTTGAAGCATTTGGGTACAAACTTCAATCTCATGCAGGCATTAAATAAGTATGTGATCAAGATGATTGCTTTACGTGGGAGTTCCTTGAATAGACCCGGTGATATTTCATCAATTCCTGGTGCTTTTTTATGATTAAGATTTTTGTCGATTTCTTTAGCAATTTCCATTGGCGTGACCCTTTTAAAGTCCTGATTTGGTTGATAAACAGGTGTTACATCAATGTTGGATTGAATGTCATGGGGTTGGAACACTGCTGCTAGGTGTTGAGCAAAGAGTTCCGCTTTTTCTTTGTCTTGTCGAACCCAACTGCCTTGAGCATTCCTTAAAGGTGGTACTCGAACTACAGGTCGTTTAAATCTTCCGGTTGCTTTCCATAACGAGTAGTCTTTATCCATTTCTGGACCTAGCCCGCTTAAGTAGTTATCGAGGCAATTCTGTTTGAAATTTTTGATTAGTCTATTGACTTTGTTACTTATTCGATTAAAAGTTGTCTTGTCAGCGGGATTTCTGGTGAGGTGCCATATTCTCCTCGCCCTTCTTCTTGCCTTGATTTGTTCCTTGATTTCAGATGGGTATTTGACTTCAATCTCCGCTTTGTCCTTTGATTCAGGAGTAGCTAGTCTGGCAGCCATTCGAGTGTATTCAATAAAATTGTTTGTTTGTTGTTCCAATTATTCATTGCTTTTAATACTAACTTTTAATTCAACCAGCTCTTCCAATTTTTCTCTGAAGATGTCCCAATCCGTGAATCTATTAGTAAGGTTTTGCTTTTTCTGTTTCTTTATTACTGTAGCGCTTACTGACAACAGTACAGGAATGTGGTCAGATGTTAGGACGTTAATTCCTTCGACTCTAGTGTAACTTAGAGGAATACCGTTTATGATGAAGAAATCCAGTAGATCTGGTGTTTTTCCTGCATTCGTTGGCCAATACGTTGGCCCCCCCTGGGGACAGCTGGGGACAGATATTCGCATTTGTTTTCATGAATGGCATTGAACAAGGTGTTACCTTTCCCAGGAGAAATAAGCCTGGAACCCCAAGCTGTATGTTTTATATTGTAGTCCCCTCCAATAATAAATCTTGGACCGAGCTTATTGAAGACGTTATTAAATTGTAACTTCGTTGGTGTATGCCGTGGAGCACAGTACACTGCTGCAATATTTAGATCTGCGCCATTATATTGGATTGAGATAACAGTTGCTTGCAAATAGTTTTCACGAATATCCTCTTGTCGATTGTGTTTGATATTATTTTTGATTAGTACAGCTGAACCACCTCTAGCTCTTTCACTAGGATGGGTTGTCCAGTAGGAATTAAAACCGTTTATTCTGATAAAGCTTTTGTTCGAGAAGTGCGTCTCAGAAATCAGCGCAATATCAATGTTGTTTGTATGGAGAAATATTTCCAGTTCGTGGGCTCGTTGGTTGAGCCCATTAGCGTTCCAAGCTACAATGCGTAGGAACGAGTTAACCATTTGTGAGTATGCTGACTTTTTTTTGGATAGATATAGGTTTCCAGTTTTGCCACACTCTCTGCTAGATGACCAAGTGACTGTTGAATTTGGCTAAGCATTTTAATAATTTCAGTGTTATTTGACTCGTTGGCGATTTGCGCATAGGATAATCCAACTGTGGATGGTGTGATTGTTGTTTGTGGTTTAGCAACTTTGGTTTGTAATCGCTGCACTGCGCTTGTTCTGTTATTCTGTTGACTTTTAATTTTGTTCTGATATACACGGCATCCTTTATAATTTGCAGTATGTCCTTGTTGTTGGCAAAGAGCACAAGAAGGCGCGATATCTTGTGTTTTCTTGCATTTTGTCGTGTGGTGATTTTCCGCGCATTTAACGCATTTGGTTTGACGATAGCAAAAGCTCTTGGTAAGTCCAAATTGTTGACAATTCGTACATTGTGGAATTCCCCTTGTCTTGTTAGGTGGCTCAATTTTAACTATACAGTATGCAACTTTCTTGATATTGTATACTTCTTTATTGTTGTCTTTTTGTTTAGAGTCGATGTAAAACAATGGAAAGTGTTTCCTGACTTTTACACCATCAATTGTGACCATTTTGTATATGTTGGTAATACCTGCAACTTCATGTCCCATTTTTTCTAAGTCTGCTTTAATATCATCGTGACTAATAGAAGAAGGTAAGCCTCTGATAACCACTCTATAGGCCTTTTCACTCTTCAGCTGGTAGGTGTGATATTAAATATTTTCTAGTTGGTTGCTAGATTCATTTTTAATTCTTCCAGTAATTTTTTGACATTTCTGTAATCATTTTCATTTTGAAAGGTAATTCTAATGTCACTATTTGAGAGCGCCTTAAAATTAGTTGATTCACTAGTGTTTTTTATTATTCTTTGTCGAAAAAGTTCGAGATTGTTGATATTGCTCATATTAATGGGTGGAGGCAGTGGTATTTTTGGGGTTTTCTGTTCAGTGTTACTGTTCACACTTTGCGTATTATTTTTTGGGGGAGTTTTCGTTTTTGTGTGCCTACGTTTCTTAGGATTTCTGTTATTAGCTCTGGAAAGTTCTTCTTCAAGTTCTTCCTCATCTGTGAAATAATCCTCTATACTCAGAGCATTAAATCTATTATTCTGTTGAGAGACTGGAAATTGCTGCAGCAACCAGTTGGAATTATTTGAATGATGTTGGCTTGTTGATGGCTGAATATGGTTGACAGGCAGGTTGTTAGCTCGTGCTGAATTCTCAGCTTTACTATTTTTAACCTTCTCTTTTAGTGTAGAGTTTTCTCTCTTAAGTTCAGCAACTTCATTGCTCAGCTGCGCGATTAGTTTCTCCATTTTCTGAAACTTGGATAACAGATCCTCGCTGTTTATAATGTTTGCACTCGGTATTTGTAATGAAGTTCCTTTTTCAGTAGAGACCGCGTCTTTTGCAGTTACTGTGGACGCAGTCGCTGTTGGCACAGTTGTCTTTAATTGTAGTGTACGTCTACTTACATTTGGAGGTGGTGATCTCAACATTTTCATGCTCTTAGGAAAGTTGTTCCCTTTATTTTCCAAGGGTTGGTTCCCCCCAGAATCTATGGTACTAGAATCCGAAGAGTATATGGAGCGGCCCAGTTGATTTGATGCTTCTATAGGCGCATCCGTCTCGTTTCCTAATATTATTAGGCTATTACTTTCATCATTATTTTTCATCATAAATTTTTTTTTATTCCCACGAGTAGCACGAGAAATTAACGGTCGCCTATGACGCAAATGACGCCAAATTCGGAGTTCACATACTAACGACTAAGCACCCTCTTAGCCACGCAGCCATTGGCGTATGTAGTACCACCTTAGCTTTGGTGTGCTATTTTTTGGTCCGCCCCGAGTATTTAATTTCCCCGGTACCTACCATATCTGGCAAGCATTCCACTATCCGCCACCCGGGGAGGCGCCTGATGGGGGTAATAGCAAACCCCACACAGGATGAAAATATTTATGTTTAGTTTGCTGAATGTCCAGCATACTCTCAAGATAATGACATTTGTGGTAAAAAAGTTACACTGTTAAATTTGTTATTTTTCCAATTGAATTTTATTTTCAAGAGAAAATTATAAAATTGGACACGATGCTGTTGTACCGTCGAATCTAGAAATATCTACAGATTTTAGCTGACAAAGGTGTTTGGAAATGTCCACGGGATTTTTAGGTATTAGAAATGGGCGAAATATATCCAAGGGTCCCGTTTAGTGTTTATAAATAAATCATTACTCTCGAGGTGAACAGTACGGCACCAATGCGGTTAATTTTATATGCATTTCGGTTTGATAATTTCTGTCTATTTAAATTTCTTTTTACCGCAGATTCTTGAGATATCCGCGGCATTAGACCTGTAGTTTAACAAATCTCAAAATATTTTCTAACCGCGTGAGGTATAAACTGGATTTAATTCCTAATGAACTTTGCTAAAAGCTTGACCAGGAATGTTAAACTCAATGATTTTTTGAATCAGGGGACCACGAATATGGGTCTGTAATAAGTTTAATAATGGCATTTAGACCAAGGTCAACAAGATTATAGCAATTTCTCCAATTGGATTTAAAATTAACATTCCCGAACAAGCGACGAACCCGTTTTAATCGATTTATTTAAATATCTGAAAAACTCCTGATGTCGTAAGTTATCCGACGACTATGACGATCATTATACTATGCGTCTTAACGATTACAGGATTTTTTGGTTTTCCGTTTTATACAAAATTTTATACAGTCAATCCTGGGAATTTCCGCTGTAGGGGTTCACTAAATCAGTTCACTAATCAGTTCACTAAAATTATTGATGAACCTTGGTTAATGGTTAATAAAATTTTAAAGTTTTTAACAAACTCACTTTTTTTATACCGCTGATCCTAGAAATGTCTCCAAATTCTCAACCGTTGTTGCGATTGACAACCGATTCTAATGAACTTTGCTATGTGTCTATAAAAGTATTCACCAGAGATGTCCACGGAATCTCGTCTCCATTTTTATAAATATGCGTCAATTGTAATGGGCCCAACCCCCTCCCATGGTTAATGGAATTTAAAAAAAAATATTGTTACGAATTGTACTCTACACACAAATAACACTCGGTGGCCGGGTGGTTAAGTTGTACACCACCAAGTGTTATCATTGAATAGTCACGGTGCCAAACTTAATCAGATTCCTTAATTTTATTGAGGCGATTATTATTCTTACTACATTAAAAGAAATAATCTCGAACAGCGCTAGACAAGTACAGCCTTGGCCAAAAGTATTGAGCACCCTATAAATTTCGAGCGTACACGATAAGTATAGCAGAAAACAACTCCTATTGTTGGTTGATTATTTTTTCGACATCTAAAGTGGGTTAAAAAATGACTCACACCGCAGGCGTGGCAATAAACTACCTGGTGCAATAAAATTTATTATTTTTCCATTTTGTATTTATTCATGAGTTCGCTAGTGTGCTTTTGGTGTTTTGATTTGTTAAATTTAGTGATGTTATGCCGAAACAAAAAGAGTTAAGTTTAGAACAACGCAATATACTATTGAGCGAATCTCTGCTAGTGGATCACACAGTAATAGGTACAGAACCGGGCGCAAACGCATCACCACATACCGTAAGGACCGCAAGTTAGTGAGAGCAGCTTCAAAACTACTTCAGTCCTCGCTGCTGAGTTGTCAGTAGAAATTAAGAAACCAATATCTGCTCGCACCACTCACAGAAGGTTTCAGGAAGCTGGTCTGAAAGGCTGTAAAGTCAGGAAGAAACCATGGTTCTCCGAAAAAACAAGAAGGCTCGGTGTAAATGGACTCTAAAATACCAAAATTTCACCGAAGAAGATTGGTCAAATATCGTGTGGTGTGATGAACCAAACTTTGAAGTAAGATGACAATTCTATGCCCTAATAATATTAAATAATATGATTTTAAAATAAAATTCATTGATACAAATATTTTAGTTTTCCGAAGTCTGTACATTTTCATTATTTCAGATTTTTGGTACACCTGGTGTGCCTTTTGTGCGCCGCCGGGTAGACGAAGCATTTAGTCCGGAGTGTGTGCGGTACCAACCGTAAAACAGGCGGAGGCAGCAAAATGGTCTGGGGCTGCATGACTAATTCTGGAGTTGGCGAAATGTTCGTGTGTGAAGGCCACATGAACTCTTCAAAATACATAAACGTCCCAGAATCTGTGCTACGTTAAATTCCAGCAGGATAACGCGCTATGTCATAAATCTGCCCGCATAACGGCATGGTTTCGAGAAAATGGCATTGAGGTTCTGGAGTGGCCTGCCCAGTCCCCGGACCTGAACCCCATAGAATATTTGTGAAGTTTATCAAAGAGTCAGGCGCCACACAATAAATAACAAAGAAGACCTAAAACGCTCTTGGAACCAAGAATGGAGCGCCATACGTCTTGCAGAATGTAAAAAACTTGTAAGCTCTCTACCCAAAATAATTTTTGCCGTAATTAAGGCAAAAGGTGGACCCACAAAATATTAACTTTATACAATTTATTTCAAATTGAAACTTCCAAAAAAATTGTAAGATCATGACTGCTCAATACTTTTGGCCAATGCTGAATATAAGCGCGGGCAATTTGGGACGTAGAGACAGTTGTAATTTAACTACTGAACCAACAGCGCGAGTTAAGGAGTGAAAAGTTAACAGTGTGAAAAATAAAAGTGAACAGTAAAAGTTAACTAGTGACCAGTAGTAATACAGAGTGAAATTAGTGAATTGCAGAAGAATTTAAAGGTGTTGGGAAATGGAGTTTGTAATTTAAAATCCGTACGAACGCCTAAAATTGGTAATATTTTGGTGTCAGAAGTAGGATTTTGCAAATAGCAAAAATTACGGGAAATACTGCTGAGTTGTGTACTTTTAGCCGAAGGATATATAAATAAAGAGATATTGCCGAGGCTGCACCACGTTAGATGGCAGAAGGAAACTCAAGCATATAGAGATATACTTTCAGAGAGTGATCACGATCACCGTCACAGGCTTCAGAACCATCAGGATTTTAAGTTTGAAGATAGAGTACAGCACTTTCGTTACGGTGAAATAGCAACAAACGTGTTGCAAACAACATCTTGAAGCTGAGAAACAACATAGAAGCGCAAAGTTTTTCCACTGAACTAATACAGGGTGGGCCATACGTCACTGAACATTGTATTTTTGATATAATTTTTTTAATTTGTATTTTTTTCTCTTTTTATTTTTCAGTATTAGAAACAACGGTTGGGAGATTCAGTCAGTAGACATGTATACGATTGAGGAACGTGCAAAATTTGTTGAGTTTTATTTTTAAGCGCATTTCCATTTAAGTGGTTATGTTAATAAGCAAAATTTTAGAATCTGGGGCACAGAAAATTCAAAAGTGATTGAACAACGTCCGTTGCATCCACTTAGAGACACAGTTTGGTGCGGAATATCAGCAGACAAGATCTACGGCCCGTACTTCTTCCAAGACGAAGATGGCAATGCCATTGACTGTAAATGGTGAGCGTTGCAGGGCTATGTTAGAAAATTTCTTATTTCCTGGACTTGATAATACTCAAGAAATGTAGGTTCAACAAGACGGAGCTACGTCCCATATTGCAAGAGAAACAATAAGTTTGCTGCAAACTATTTTTGGTAACCGTGTCGTTTCACGATTTGGAGATGTTAATTGGCCATCACGAACACCACCAGGTTTTTTTTGTAGGGATTTTTTAAAGACCGTGTATAAGCAAACAAATCGCAAAGACTCAAGAACTACAAGACAACATAATAAATTAAATTATTGCGATTGATCAACCAGTTTTGGCCTCAGTTATGGACCAGGTAGAGTAAAGAGCAGCAGCTTGCTGAAATACAACGTTCAGTGACTTATGGCCCACCCTGTATTGGAGCGAGAACTCAATTCGGATGACGTTGCAGTAATCAAAGCGTTAAGGCAGGAAGCAGAGTCATTACATCCGTGACTGTTGACAACGCTGCAACGATGGTTTTTGGCGACAGCCTGCTTTCCGAGACAACTGACAAAAGAAAACTGACAAGATGAATTGAGACTGGGAATACGAATTGCCACATCGAGTTCAAAGAAGACCAGAAGTAAATGTTCAGAACCGAAAAGTAAAAGACGGCAAGAAGAGGACGCTCGGCCAGAGAAGTCGGGAGAAGGATCGCAGCAGAAGATTCCAATATGCTTTATGAGGGTGAGTCCGGTAGTGGAGTTGATCGCTAAAAAGAGTGCGATACAGAAGGTCCCGACGAAGAGGTGTGCTTAAGTGACACGCGTGGGAGTTGAGACGAAGAAGTGTGAGAATATAACGAGGTAAAAAAAGAAACAGGGACATGATGATTCAGTAGTAAAACGCATGCAGAAAGACGAGGAACGACCGATTTGTCAAGTAGTAAGAGACTTCAAAACTATAATAGCTGATCAACAGGACGACGAATGTAAACGGTTTTTCAATAAGAGGTTTAATTTTGATATTAAAAAGACGAGTATTTTTTAAGAAAAATCAATGAAAGTTTATTTACATTTGAAAACAATATCAGCCAAATGGCAGCCACGGCTACGCTTGCAGCACCGTATCCTTTTCATGAAAATTGCCTTGACTAATTCGCACATTTGCGGCTGTATGTCCTCGATAACTTCACAAATTCCATCTTTACGGTCTTGAATTGATTGTGGAGCATTGGCATAGACTCTATCGTTCACGTGGCCCCAAAGAAAAAAGTCTAAAGGTGTTAAATCACAAGATCTGGTGGCCAATTGTGATCACCTCTGCGAGAAATACCACGGTCAGGAAACTTTTCTTGCAAAATTACGATTGATTCGTTGCTTGTGTGGCACGTAGCGCCGTTTTGCTGAAAATAAACGTCGTCCACAACAATATCTTCCAACTCCAACAGGTGCATTAGCCTCATTTTCGAATAAGTAAGGTCCAATCCCACTGACAGCCCAAATACCGCACCAAACAGTGACACGTTGCGGATAGAGAGGCTTTTCAACAAACATTCTTGGATTTTCTGAGCCCCAAATGCGACAATTATGCTTATTGACGTAGCCTCCGAGGTGAAAATGGGCCTCATCGCTGAAGATGGTTTTTCGATGAAAATCCGGATCATTTTGATGAATTTGAAGGACCCAATCAGCGAAGATACGACGTTTATGGTGTTTGACCGGTTTGAGTTCTTGTGTTAATTGAACTTTAAAAGCCTTAAGACATAAGTCTTCATGCAAAATACGAGCTACAGCAGTAATATTCTCAGTTGTTCTTGAGCGACGCACACGGTTTCGATCTTCACATCACTAACTTGTCCCAACAGCTCGAATTTTTCCAACAGTTTCACAATTGCCGGCCGAGAAGGTGCTTCAGGACGAACCAAAAGTGCTTTAGTTTTGCTTACTGTGACTGCAAAATTTTCACCATTTTTGTAGTCAATTTTAACAATTTCAATGCGTTGTTGAAGCATGTATCGTACCATTTTTAGTAATGGCGTAGTTTTTACTTGTCAAATGTTAAAATATGGCAGCTTCAAAATTGATAGCTGCCCAAATAGCAGGCTATTCAAATTGAAACCTCTTATTGGAAAATCCTATACAAAGATCAAGCTGCAGTAAGAAGCAACAGCACGAACGCTAGAAATGCATCGGAAGCGCAACACTACCAGAGTGGGAGATTTTCCGATTTTCCACAAGGTAATTTAGTATGGCTGTGCAGTTCCAACAATCGAGAAAGCAGTTTTAAAGATGCACAACGAGATTGAAGATTTTCTTTTTTGTAAGCAACAACCATTATGGCAAAACGATACCAACTAGTTTGGTTTCCAGGACGGTTCTTGGGACCCATTAATAAAAGCTATTTCTAATATACTGGGTCATATTATTGGGGATTATTGATCATCATTGCAAGTTGATACCGCTTGGCTCGGATTCTGGAATTCGTGGTTCCTGGCAACCATAAATTAAAATCTACCATAATTGGGCTATACATGTATCTGCAGATAAGAGCCAGAAGCGCCAATCTCAACATACACATCAAGTTGGAATTTCCATGGATATTACCAGATTGGCAGTACAAATGAAAACATAAATGACATAGCATAGTTCATTAGAATCGTATGCCAATCACTATAACGGTAGAAAATTGTGGAATCGATTCGAAAATGTGGATAAGAACAGGTGGACATCTATAGGATTGGCGGCATAAAAAAAGTAAATTTATTAAAAAAATTTAAGCTTTATTAACCATAGCAAGGTTCAATACAATTTTAGTGTACTTGTCGACCTATATTGGAAATCATAAGCCACAACCCGTGAATATCTCCAGGATTGACGGTAAAAATTGAACGGTTAGAAAATATTTTGAGCTTAAAAATACTGTTTTATAGTAGAGATATCCAATATCCGCCTGCTTGTCATACAATTAACCGACCAATCATGGTCCATTAATCAACGTGAAAACGAATATTTGTGTCAATTCTTCGATTTAACTGCGTGTTGACCCATTCCCTTCTGGGACGTTAATCTGAGCGGTGTGTTTAATTACTAAACTAAAATAAGAGGCTATGCCCCTGAGCGCTTGTAGGACACTTAATTTACTAAGTAAATTGAAGTAATCGCATAAGCTATAATGCTCTAAATTGGTAAAAAGTGCGCATCTGATCCCATAGAACAGATCCCATAGACAGTATTAAAACGCGTCTAGGTATGGTGTCACAAAGGCCAATAAAGGTTCGGTATAGAATTGTATTAAGTCTGACATTAACATTTCGTATCTTAAGTGTTGACGATACTGGAAGTACGGATGGCTTCCGTAATATAAGATTAGGAGCACTCTTCCGCCAACTTCTTGAATAAATCCCAATTGGTTTTATTATATGTAAATTTAGAGTTGTCGGATGTCCTTCACTATATTCAACACACGTGAAGTTCTTTAAAACTCCTTTTGTTACAAAGAAGATCTGGTATTTTATGTATGTCAGTAGAGTGAAATTTACAGTTCCTCTCGCGAGCTGCATTCGAGAACATTTTTCCTTTCGAGGTTGTAAGTCCAGATCCCCAAAATTTGGTCCTAGTGATTTAAAAGCCAACTATAGTCGTATTTTTTTAACTGATGAAGTGGGGGGCAGTAAATAGAGGAGATACAGCGACTTTTATAGTTTTAACTTGTTCAATCCCGGAATATATCGTAATGTTTACTATTATTTTTAATAATTACGGTAGACCCACTTCTAGCGTTGCAAAGAGCGACTTGAACATAGAATTGTTGCACCAAAATGAAACCTTATGAATAAAACTATAGGCCCACGGTGATATATTGGTGCCATCTCTGTTATTTAATGTGCATTGTCACGATTAAATAGAAGAAAGGCAGTTTTATCTCGCGGAAGATCCTTGATGATAAAAATTCGATAATTTTAGAGTATTTTTGAATAGGTGAATGGTAGAATGTTAAACATCTAAATGATTTATTTGCATTACTAGAGTTGTATACATTTATTTACTATCTAAAACCATCTTTAATCAAATAACTATTAATATACTGGGACCTGTTTTTCAAACATCTTTAACTATAAATCTTGAAATTCAACATATTACTAATGAATTTCTAATTTTATCGATTGGTTGTAAAAAACCATGTATTTCACACTGCGATCATAATTGTGTTTGGTCGTATAATCGCATTAAATTTGCAGACCTCTAGAATCTGACAAATACATTGGGTAAGAAATATTTCGCCAGTAGAAATTATAACGTACGAATTCTGGTTCTTCCATTCCGTTTCTATATACCTACTGGGCATCCAAATCTACGTACGTTTCTTAAAGTTTACTGTTTTCCTACATGCGATATATGTTGTCTCATATATAAACTGTCATTATTTATTATATTTTATTTCATTTCACTGCATACAGAGTTGCAGAATCCAAGCCCACATTTAATCGCATACAATTGGTAATTTCGAAGTTTGTACTTGCATTGTACATGCACAGTAAGAATAAATCAGTTGTGCACACGTTGAACGTAAAGTTAAGAATTTAATGGAACAAGAGGTAATAAATAAGAGAACGCGGTATCAAGAGCTTGCGAGTCTCCGGCTATGATATACAAGCCTCAATAATAAAGTTAAGATACAGAACAAGTCAATGTCCAAAAATTTATTCTTCTCGTTGTTTTAAATATTTGTGTACCAATCTCGCATAAACAGCATCTTATTTATTCACGTTTCTTAGATATGTGCAAAGTTAACAGGTAGTTAAAGGGATTGGATTTAATATGCGCTGTTATTAAATACGTAAATAACGATTTAGGTGTGTGTCAAGATGACTTTCAATTTTTAATATTTACTTAACCATGAACAAATTTTTAATTTCTGCTATTTCAGTTCTGCGTTATCGCTTGGATTTGGTTTATTAATGAAATGCGAATTTCCTAGAATTTATTGAAATACAATTTACAGAATCCATTGAAGTTGAACTGAACTGTTAACGTATTATACAGGGTTGATTTATTATTTTAGAACCTAAAGGGAAATAGGAAAAAGTTGTCTCAAAGTTGCAAAAGAATAACCTCTAGTAAATATGGATAGGGGACTCACGCATATTGTCACGAATTTTGGGCGCTCGATATAAATGTGTACTCGATTTTGCAAACAAAACCACTCAGCAATTTAAGTTACAAATTTTATTTTCCAACACCTTTAATTTCGACAGTAATTCACTAGTTTCACTTGTTCACTAATTCACTTTTTCTGCTCACTTTCTGTTCACTACTTTTATGGGTTAAATTACAACTGTGTCTGTGTCCCAAACTGCTATCGCTGTTCTAGATTGTTCGGTTTTATAGCATCTGGCGATTGTAATTGTAGATCACTTCCATGTAGTTGTATTCGCTGTCTTGATGATTAACGCCGTTGTTAGTTCCAAATAAAGTTATGGACTCTGACAAAACTCGAACTTTGGTTTGATATCAATTGGTGGTATATAACGGGTGTCCCAATAAGTTCAGATTTAAAAATTTCATAAAACAAAAAGCACAACCCTCCTGGTTATTTATGGAAAATGATTTCATTAAAATGGGAGCCGCGACTGGCCTTGGCGTACTCCATTCGGATTTTGCTCCATCTCGGTGGGTTTGTAAACAAACAAAATTGTCGCATTTGGGGATCGGAAAATCCACAAGGATATGTGGAGAAGCCAATGCATCCATTGCGTGTTACTGTTTGGTGCGGCTTGTGACGTTATCTTGAAGATATTGGTTTGGACGCGTTTTGGTTCCAGCAAGATGGTGCGCCATGCCACACATCGGGCGAAACTATAATAGCGAAACTGTCTCAAAAATTCGATGGCCGCATTATCAGTAGAAATGGTGACGTGAATTGGCCGGCTAGGTGCTGTGATTTAACGCCTTTTGATTTTTATTTCTAGAGTGCCGTGAAGGACAATATGATATGGACAATCCACAAACAATTGAGCATTTGCAAGCCAATATTGAAGCAAACATTGCCGAAATAGATCCGCACACAATCAAAAATGTGCTCAGAAATTGGACCGACCGAATGGAGTACGGCAAGGCCAGCCGCGGCTCCCATTTGAATGAAATCATTTTCCATAAATAACCAGGAGGATTTTACTTTTTGTTTTATTAAATTTTTAAATCTGAATTTCTTATTGGGACACCCTTTATATCTTACTTAACCACTCGGCCACCAAGGGATATACTTGGGTAGGGTAGAATTAGTAACAGTACCGCAATCTTAACTCTGTTTGTCCCTTTACTCATGTTGTTTCGTCGCAATCTATCAATGTGCACCACTTTCAGTTTAATTTTACGGTCTAGTTGAATCCGATATACAACATCGTTAATCCGCTTGATAACTTTATAAGGACCTTCCCAGCATTGTTACAGTTTCAGTGATATCCCATTTCTTCCCTTGGGATTGTGATATTGCTCCTTACTTCATTATGAATCCAATTCATTATCCGTCTTAGATCTGCTACATACTCACGCTGTGCGACTGGTTTCGGTTTCAGGAAATCTGTCAAACAGCACCATAACATATGAATAGAGGTTTACATGGTGGTGCGCGTTTTGTTTATATTGCGAATTTTTCACAGTTCTTGAAACACGAACGACCCGAAATTTCTACCGTGATCCGAGTGTAATTCCTGCGATACCCAGAATCTGCAAATCCAATTGTTCAAAAAATGTGTCGGCTACTGCGTCCGGGCTTCCTAATTCGCAATCGGATAGGCTTCCACCCACTTACTGAAGTAGTCAACATACACCAGTATGTAACGATTACCAATTTTTGTTTCTGGAAACGGGCCAGTGATTTCGCAGAACACACTTCACACTATTTGCACCAGTCTACAATGTCCTTGCGGCAATTGACCCAATCAAACCGGTATCTTATTTTATCCAAGATTTTATTGATTCCCACATTTGCTTCGGATTTTCCACCTTTTTTTAAATGTTAATTATCCCGACCATGTTCAGATTCAAACTGGTTTCGTGCAATAATTGTGGGGCAGTTCTTTTCTTCCTTTCTTACACTGAACTACACAGGTCCTTCGGTGTTCAGTCTTGAAAGTGAAAGTGTTTGACCCATCTAGCCACTTGCCCGTCGGGTTCCTTAAGCTTCATCAACCATTTGAGTGCCGCATGATCCGTTCGAAGAACAAACTCTTGTCCATACAGCTATTTCTTAGAAATGTTGAACACTGTCCACTACAGCTAGTAGTTCTCTGCGTGTTACAAAATAATTTTTCTCTGCTTTAGGAGAGATCGGCTATCTGTATTCAAAATGAATATCCGATCGGCCTGCGGATCCGTCAAAATAGAAGCGCTGCATAATTTCATCTTTAATTCTTTAAATGCTCTCTGTGTTCCACTGAAATGGTTGACTTATTCAAGTAGTATGAGCATAATCCTAGGAAACCTCTTGGTTCGCTAATATATCCTTTGGCGCAGGCCAATTCATTACTGATACCAACTTCCTTGGGTCCAATCGAACACCATTGCTTGAAACAATATGACCCAAATAGTCAACTTTTTCCCTGAACAGTCTGCATTTCGTTGCACTTAACTTCAATCCTGCCAACTGGGTCGCTTGTAATACTCGTTTAAGATTATTGACGTGTTCATCAAATGTGTGGCCTAGTACAAGGGTGTCTTAGCTCCTTTCTGTTGTGGATACAGTTTGCAAAACATCTGCTGCTTTTCCCCGAAGAGACCAAATGAATGCGTTGAGTGTTCCCCTGCGCCCCACAATTGTGCTGCTTGAAACTGCACTTTAAAATTCTGAAATGGGAACTCGCCATCGAATGTCGCAGGGTTCAAAATTCCCCTTGAACTCCCAGCAATTGGTTGTGTTGGGAACGGTTTATCTAGCTGGCCTTCTCCAGTGTTTTGCGAAGTATGTGTTACGAGACGGGTCTCCACTTGCTTCAATTTATTTTCAAACCCCTGCCTGATTTGTACCTCAAATTGCTTGAGCTGCCCGTCGACTTTTTCTGCAAGGGACTTTATTTCTCTCCTCTAAGCGTTTCAATTTGAAGATCTTGGTACGCTAGATTTCGTCTAGTTTTTCATTATTCAGGCTCTGCTGTTTACGTAGATGTGCAAGCTGAAATAGCAAAAAATGGTAGGGGAAAAAGCTGTTATTGGACCTTTCATCAATAATATTGAAAAATATCAAAAAACAGAAAAGGACGCAGCCAGCTTATCAACGGTTCGGCGTGTGATTAACAATACTGTTCGTGCAGCTACTAGATATTACGATGAACTCAAGATACATGAATCGATGCTCGGTTGAAAAAGTGAATTGATGCTTGGTTTATTTTTCAAGGAGTTAATAATATTCAGCACGCGGAACCAATAGCGGAACCAATAGTTTAAGAATTCGATTAATGTTATCAGTAGTTGTATTTTGATTATAATAAAGCAGCACATCGGTCTTGTAAAAACTCTTCCCTTGTTTCATTGGCGTTCATGCAAGACCAAGTTTCCAAGTTTTGGAAAAGAGCGGATCTACCCTTCTACGAATTTGTTTCTTAATATGACGCTCAATTTCGATCTATCTATTTGTCGTAGAAGTTCTTTGTTTGTTATCTTGTTTGACGAGAATCATCTTACCAACTTGCTAAGGCATTTATTTACAAATACTACGTGTGTTTACATGTTTGACAGCCAAACAGCTGTACTAATTTTGCGCAAGTATTGAACATTCGTATTCGCTTTGTATCTCTTGATAGGTTAGGCATATCCCAGAGCTTATGAAGCTTCTTCTATTTTGCTTATTTTCGCTTCAGTACAAGGTATTAACATCTTCCTTTGGTTCATGGTTGATGTGTATCGGTGTGTGAATGTTTCTTGTTCAGGCTTATGGCCATTGTCTTTCTGATTTTAATTTTGAGACAGATTTCCTGATAATTGTTATCTTCTAGAATTTGCTGCGTATCTCTGTTTTTGCAATAGCAGACATGAACCGTCTATGTGTAATCCAGATCGTTTAGTCTGTTTACTGGGTGTCACTGGATGCTAATCGGTGTCGACTTATTTACTTTATACATTTGTTTGTCTAATACTATTAGGAACAGTAGTTGGAGATAGTACGCATCCTTGCCCGACTTCTCGTGTATTATACAATTGTATTAGTCACTCTGCTTCCCCTTGTATTGAACTCCACCATTTACTGTTTAAAATTTCTTTGGTGATTATATTCTTTGGAATCCTTATTTCGCCTTGTGCCTTGCAGATTGTGCGTTTGTTAGAATATAGATAAAGAATCAAATTTGCGTTCGAAGTGCACGTAAAACAAGTATGGTGCTGACTTTCATTATATGGTGTTGGTTTTGACATTCTCTAAGGTTGCCTTTCATCGGTATTGTTATGGTTAAGTTCTCTTTATATTTCTATGGAATTGTACCAGTGTTCCGTATTTCTTCTAGTAATGAAGTTAGATTGATTACATTTATTGATGCGGCCGACCGCTTTACTATTCTTGGGCTTCTGGATAATACTTTAAACTTGCCGCACCATTGTGATGATTGTTGATTGAATCGTTATAGTTGCCATCAGCAAGCTCATTGTTATTTACATTATTTTCTATTCAGTTGTCCTCGAATATTTCTTTGTAATTTTACTTAACTTTTGATTTCCTGCAGTTAGGACTGAACCGTATAGTTTATTGTTGGGAAGTTTCTAAATTTTTCTATGTACTCGTATATAACAATTTTTATGTCGATGATGTATTCTAGACTTTTAAAATACTGTAAATTTAATAATTATTCCCAATTTGCTTTCAAATTATTAGTTTTCAGGAATATATAGAGACTATAACGGTAGAATTTTGTGTAATCTATTCGAAAATGTGGGTGAGAATCTTTGGACATATCTACGATCGGCGATATAAAAAAAGGAAATTTGTTAAAAATTTAAAAATTTAATTTACCAAAACAAGGTTCATCATATGCGAGCAATGTATCCTATAAATCTATTAAAACGGGTTCGTCGCTTGATTAGGAATGTCAATTTAAAGTCCAAATGGAGAAATTGCTAAAATCCTTGTAGAAGGAAATAATAATATTTTTTGTCAAAATCACGAAACTTCAACATTTCAAATATCATTGTTAGACTCATTACAATTGACCCATTTTCGCTCCACAGACAGAAAATATAATAAGTTGTCGCCAAATGTACACGAGATTCCGTGGACATCTCTGTTAACGGCAGTACGAATGAAAACATGAATTCTATTATAGGCATATCAAAACCCATTAGAATCGGATGCCAATCACTATAATGGTAGAATACTGTGTAATCTATTCGAAAATGTGGGTTAGAACCTGTGGACATTTCTACAATCGGAGGTACAAAAATCGTAGCTTTTTTGTCCAGGACTTGTAAATATATTTAGCTCTTTCTTAATTAAACTTGAAATAGTTATCTAAATTGTAAAGTTTATAATATCTTTAAAATTTAGTAAAACGCATCATAATTGTATCCTATTCACAATACACTCACTAAATGTTGGTGGAATTCCGCGGACATCTCCAAAATTGGCTGAATTTGAAACCCGTCAGAAATGCTCAATAGCTCAACATTAAGAATAACCTGGAATGCAAATGGGCTAATGCAACATATTCCAGAATTAGAAATTTTCCTAAATACTGAAAAAATAGATATATGCCTAGTATCGGAAACCCATTTTACTTCAACTTCATATCTTAAAATATATGGATACAATTGTTACCACGCCATTCATCCAGCAGGAAGGGCAAGGGGAGGATCGTCGGTGGTTATAAAAGAAAATATCAAACACTTTATAGATCTTAAAATTGAAGAGGGATTTATGCAAGTAGTCACCTTAAAAGTATTTATAAATAACAACAAAGAATATAGTGTATCGTCAATATATTGCTCCCCAAGATACAATTTAATTAAAGAAGACTATTGCACGTTATTTAAATCACTTGGATCAAGTTTCATAATCGGAGGTGATTTTAATGCAAAAAACACCTACTGGGGATCAAAAGTAACCTCTAAAAAAGGAAGAGAGCTGTTTGCAGCAGGAAGACTATGCAATTGCGATTTTCATTCTGGAGATCAACCAACGTATTGGCCTACGGATAGAAACAAAATACCTGATATCATTGACTTCTTTATCACCAAAGGTATAGACGAAAACTACATATACCTAGAAAGTAGCGAGGTGATTATGTCGGATCATACGCCTGTTATTATGACAATCAGTGCAACGATTATTAAAAAAACTAGTCCATCTTCGCTAACGAACAAAAAAACCTGCTGGGAGACACTCCAGAAATTTGTTGAGGATAATACTGATCTTCAGGTGCCAATTAAAAACCCGATAGAGCTAAAAGAAGAACTAGAACAACTCAACAACAGTATACAAGAAGCGGCGTGGAGTAGTACTCACTCAAGTTCAAAGTAAATGCGCCGAAATGCTATTTATCCTCTAGAAGTTAGGAAACTGGTTGCAGCAAAACGAAAAGCAAGAAAGGCCTGGCAAAGAAGTCGAGCGCCAGAATATAAAACAACTCTTAATTTTTTATCCAATAAACTAAAGTTGCTAATTAAAGAAATCAAAAACGAATCCATTAATAAATACTTGAGTGGCCTTACTGGGGAAAAAGATACCGAGTACTCCCTTTGGAAAGCGACAAAATGTTTAAAACGACCTAAACTACAAATTCCACCAGTAAAAAATGAAGATGGCACATGGGCAATAAGTGCAAAGCAAAAAGCTTCGTTGTTTGCAACCCACATCGAGAATACGTTTCAGCCACTACCTAGACAAACCGCAGAGGAAAACATACCACCAGAAAATAAAATGGATAACTGCAATATATCTCCTGTCACACTACAAGAATTGAAAGAGGAAATCAATCTCAACCTAAATACAAAGAAATCTCCAGGATATGACTTAATTACAGGACAAATAGTAAAAGCTCTTCCTGAAAAAGGTCTCCAAATCAATGGAAAGTAGCAGAAGTAATTATGATACCTAAACCAAACAAACCACTAAACGACCAAAAATTCGTATAGGCCGATTTCCTTACTCCCAACAATTTCAAAATTATTCGAGAAGCTACTCCTAAAGAAACTCAAACCAATAATAGCAGAAAGAAATCTTGTTCCCCCACATCAATTTGGCTTCAGAGAAAACCATTCAACAATAGAACAAGTACACCGAATTACAAACATAATTGAAGACGTACTTGAAAAAAAGGAAGTATGTTCAAGCGTCTTCTTGGATGTAACACAGGCCTTTGACAGAGTATGGCATAATGGAATATAAATTACAAAGAGACTTACCAAAGCAGTTTTATGAAATTCTAAAATCTTACATATCTAACCGACACTTTCGAGTTAAATTAGATGGCGAATACTCAGAAATAAAGAAAATATCAGCAGGGGTACCACAAGGTAGCGTTCTGGGACCAACTTTATATGTTCTATACACCTCGGACCTGCCAACGATAGAGGATACTAATTTGAGGCCATCTTAGCAGTTGCTAATTGCATAGAAGAATCTACAAGCAAATTGCAAAGAGCTACTAATATTGTCAGTACCTGGACCAAGAGATGGCGAATAAAACTTAATGAAACAAAATCTGGCCACGTAAACTTTACCAACAAGAAGGTCAACTGGATACCAGTAGAACTGAACTCCCAGTAAATTCCCTATGCAAATACGGCAAAATATCTAGGCATGACTCTAGACGCGAAACTAAAATGGAAAGAGCATGTGAAAAAGAAAAAAAAGAATTAAACATCAAATACAGAAAGATGGATTGGCTCTTAGGAAGAAATTCTGAGCTAACTCTACATAATAAATTGCTACTATACCGGCAACTCCTAAAACCTGTGTGGACTTACGGTATTCAGCTCTGGGGCTGTACAAAGAAAACCAATGTCAATATCATCCAGTCATTCCAAAGCAAAGTCCTTCGTGGAATAGTTAATGCACCGTGGTACATAAGAAATAACAACCTCCATAGAGATCTGAAGACGGATTTCGTTAGTGAAGAAATAAGCAAACACGCGAGAAAACACATGCAACGTATTAGTCTACACCAAAATGCTGAGATACGTCGTATGTTGGATGATTCGAACCTAGTAAGACGGCTGCGAAGGAAGAAACCGCATGATCTACAAGATCCAATCAGGATCGACTAAAAATATAATAAAATTGTAAAGGGGACTAGCCAAAGGGATACAACCCTCGAAACAAGAATATAAATTATGAAAGATAAATTACTAGATGATTTGTAAATCAGTTGTAATAAATAAATATATATAAAAAAAAAGAAATGCTCAATTTCTAAATATAATTTTCAATAGAACGAAACTCAAAAATATACTTTACTTAACTCTTAGTAATAGGTATATCCTTTACCTTCTTTAAAATGTCAGCTAAAATCTGTATAGATATTTCTAGATTCAACGTCACAACATTTAGAATTACAGTAAAATCTTTGTTATCCGGAACTGAAACAACCGGAATACTCGAGTAACCGGAGTTTTTTATTTTCCAAAAAAAAAACGATTTCATTGTGTACGTACTTATTTGTACTACATACATTGTACTAATTAGTGCTATTACCGCAAAATGGACGCACTCATTTATTTCGTTTTGTTGGTAACACTGTTATGCTATCATAAATTTTTGTAAATCACAAAACAGACTGACATTTTAGTTACTGCTTAGACATTTATCAATTTCGGGTGTGTTTTGCTTTATTGTACGTAATTTCAATAAAAATGGATTCAAGTTTTGATAAAAATATTAAAAAGCGAAAGAGAAACGTGTTAACTTTATCTGACAAAATTGAAATCATTAAATGTTTGGAAAAAGGTGAAAATCGCGAAAAGTTAATGAATCGGTTTAATATAGGAAGTTCCACGCTCTACGATATTAAAAATTCGAAACAAAAAATTCTGGATTTCGCGTCAAATAGGGAGTGTGAAGGGAGAATAGAAAAACGGAAAACCTTACATAAACCCAAGTTAGAACAACTTGATTCAATTCTGTTCGACTGGTTTTCTCTTAAGAGGAGTAAGGGAATGCCGATAACGGGTCCATTATTGATTGAAAAAGCCAAATTTTTTTACGAAGAACTCAAAATAAAAGAATCTTGCAGTTTCTCAGTTGGATGGCTAAATTGTTTCAAGGCAAGACACGGAATCAGGAAGTTAGATATATCGGGAGAGAAAAAATCAGCTGATGAATATGCAGCCCAAAACTACTGTGAAAAATTTTTGGAAATCGTTAAAAAATACGACCTGTCGCGAGAACAGGTATACAACGCAGACGAGACGGGTTTGCTCTGGCGATGTCTCCCTAATTCAACACTGGCAGGGAAAAACGAAGCCACTGCAGCTGGTTTTAAGCATAATAAAAATAGATTAACGGTGCTCACATGTGCTAATGCTGCTGGAACCCATCGTTTAGATCTTCTTGTTATTGGAAAATCTCGTCGTCCAAGGGCTCTTAAAAACGTGACCAGTTTACCTGTGCAATATAAATCACAAACAAACGCGTGGATGGATCGATCAATTTTCTTAGATTGGTTTCACTGTAGCTTTGTGCCAGCAGTTAAAAAACATTTGTCACAATTTCAAAATCATCGTAATTCGAAATGCTTGTTACTTTTGGATAATTGTAAAGCTCATCCTCCAATCAACGAAATGGTATCAAAATGTGGCAATATTTTTGTTATGTGCTTTCCTCCAAACGTTACTTCCTTAATTCAACCTATGGATCAAGGCATCATCCAAAATTTTAAATGCCACTATAAAAAGGATTTTCTGAAAAAGCTTTTAAGAACTGATTCGGTAAAAAAATTTTAAACCGACTATAGTATAAAAGACGCAATTTTTAATTGTGCTGTAGCATGGGAAAACGTTAAACATACAACGCTAGCTAAAGGATGGGGAAAACTATGGCCCGAGGAAGATGAAAGCATATCTGATGATGAATTTATTTACGATCAATTTATTTCAGGTGAGATGCTCGAAATGATAAAAGAGGCACCATCTACAAATCCAGTTTCGGAACTACAACAGGACGAATTGAATGAATGGATGGTTGCAGACAATAATTTGGCAGTCGCTGAAACATTTTCGGATCAACAGCTAATACAAAACGTTATTAATCCTGCAACACCAATTAATTTAGTAGATGATGATTCCGAGTCTGATGATGAAACTTGTGTACCACATTGCATAACGTGGGCTGAGGCCGAGCAAGGGCTTTCAACTTTTTTGAAATTTGCGGAACAATCGTCCTCATATTCTGCACAAGAAGTGATGCAAATTTTTGTGCTTAGCAATCATTTTGCCACAAAAAGGAGTAAATCTTTAAAGCAAACTAATATCCAGACATGGCTTAAAAAGTCTAATTAAAACAATATTATACTGTATAGTACACATTTACACAAATGTACAACAAATTGCAGGTTACTAAATTATGAACAAATAGTCTGAAATTGTGATTCTTTTTTAATTTTCTTTTATTTATTATTAAAATATATTATACTTAGGTACTTAGGTATACCTGATAGACTGTAATTTGTACCTAAATCAATAAAATTGAATTTTAGAATTAAGTTTGGATGTTTTTATTCTAAATAAAAATCGTCGGATGATCGTCATTTGCTTACGTGCATTTAGTGAGCTGAAATAGACAAGAAACTGCGATAATTTTAATTAACCGGACTTTTCGATTAACCGGAACGCCCTAATCCCCATGCTTTCCGGATAACAAAGATTTTACTGAGTCCAATTTTATTTGTTGAAAATAAATTCCAATATGAAAAATAACAAATTTAACAGTGTAATTTTGTATTAATTTTTTTAGCACAAACTTCACTGTCATATATTTTTATAGTTCTAACCAAGTTACATAATATTCGTTTGAGAGAGGTCTTTGTTTCATCCAATTTACTTATTTTTCTAAATCACATCCGGAACTCATTTTGGAATCCTACCCTATGCTTATTACCTGTTGTTACAACAGGAGTTGAAGGAATGGCTCAAGTTAATTTCAATTGAGGGTTTTCCAGAGGCATGTTGAAAATTTATTTCAAAATCCCATTTTCACAGTGAAATCTGAGTTCCACGCCCTTCGTTTGAGAAATAATATAGTTATATTGTACAACAAACGCAACATAACGTCGAAACGTTTCCTGGCACTTGCAAATTTCCCTCACTAATTTTTATAATAATCGTTCGACCCGAAACCCCTAAATGAATTACGACGAAGCCCATTTGTTTTGTAAAAATTAATTTTATCTTCTGGAAACCCCATTTTGAACTGGTAAACTATAAGATGACAACCTCGTACTGAGAAAACCATGGAAAAATTATCTGCAAATTATCTACCATATCTCCACGACCAGGGGAATACGCGTAGTCGCACAACACTGGAAAATCGTAAAATTTTTGCGGAGAGAACTTCAATCATGACTATAAATAAAATAAACTATAAAATTTCAATTAAACGTAATTTCGTTTTATTTTACAAACTACTGTGCTCTACAACTATATTATAATGGATATATAAGAACTTCTCGTGTTGTTGAACTTGAAAATTTTACGCAAAATGATTTCTTAATAATTCTAACAACTTACTATTATTTTTTTATGTAAAATGTATATAAAAAAATTATATAGTTAATTTTGAAGTTAACCAACTACTGTATAATGCAATAACACAAATTCTATTACGTTTAGCGTAAGTTTTGTGGTTTTATGTACGTAACGTAATATTTATACCGATATGAGATATAAACTAGGATATTAAATGATGTCTCATACCCGTCTTAACCCGTAGACGTAACGCCCTCTTAAGATTACAAAACTTATATTAAACAAAATCAGAAAATTCACACATCAATCATGAATACCTGTTTATGTATGAACAGGTAAAGTTGTGTAGAATGCATGCATACTCATAAACTCATAATTAAAACATAAAGAGTTCCCTAAAGATCACGCATGCGATCGTTTCTTCATGCGCGATCTCTTGCACATATTTACATGTACCTACGTTCAGTCGCATAAATACAAAACACGCAACTTGCTCGTTTTATTGTTGCAGGTGTATACTCGTATACCAAGTACCAAGCAAATTAGAATTTTCAATTAAGAAATTAGAATTGTTTATGAGAATCTACCGTGGGAATAAAGCATTTTGAAGCTGGGAATACTTCTTTGAATTATGACGCATACCATTATAAATTTGTTCATTTTGTATTTAGTGTCCAGCAAAAGTTACAGAAATTTAGTGGGAAGATTTTACCTTAGCTCTGTTTTTCTTATTTCAGCTCGTGTTGCTCAAACATTGCAACGTGAGCTAACTACGCTTACACTTAAGTGTTTAAAATTTATAAATAAAGTAATGTGTTTTAAAAAATATTTCGACTGAACAGGTGGAAGTATTTATTGTGTACTACACAGACAATGAAAAATATGAACTATCAAAATTTGTACGGAAATTTGCACGAAAATGGCGAGTAATAATTTATGTTTTCTAGTTTTTTCACAAATAGTTATAAAAGTTTAATTAACGAAAAGGTTTTAAATTAGTATTTCCCCTTTCGGATTGCTTCCATCTGTCTCAATCGATCAGATTGTTAGCTATGTCTGCGATAAACTTCAAAATTATTCGCTAGGTGACGTAAATTTTGGACAGCTCAACGTTCGTCTAATTTAAAATTTTTTTGAGGAGGCTGATTTTAACCTACTTAACAATTCTGACGTTTGGCCGGCTGGAGCTTTAATCCGCCCATTTAGAAATTATCCGCGCATATCAAAAAACCGGACTGTGGCCACATTTCAACAGCCGAAGTACTACTGCGTTAACCAGCCAGATTAATTTATCAACGATCGGCGCTTCATCTAATACCGTTAACGCATTCACTTCTATCTACTATCACAATGCCTCCAGTATCCGCGGTAAAACCAGAGATTTCCGCTTAGGCACACTTGACAATGAGTTCGATGTTACAATAATCAGCGAGACCTGGCTTACGATCAATATGTTATTCGAAGAGTACTTTCCACCAGACTATGTCGTTCATAGAAAGGACAGATACGATTTTGACACCAGTTGTAGAGGCGGTGGTGTTTTAATTGCTGTAAAGAATTCAGTCTCCAATGAAGAGACCGACTGCCATCCCTGCCCTGATGTCATTGCCGCTAGCATCAAACTAGCTTACAATACCTCGATTGTCGCCGTCGCCGTTTATATTCCGTACGGATCTGACCGGGATGTCTACAACACGTTTATCAACTACATCGACTCAGCCGTTATACCTTCAGTTCGCCCTTGTGATCAAATTATTATTGTGGGCGACTTTAACCTACCCGGTATATCGTGGAACGATGTCGACGTTGTGTTCTCTTCATCCTCAACCGACGAGAAAGCATTGACTACCATCGATTACTTCGCTTCCATATCAACAACGCAGCGTAACCGCTGCAGCAACCGTTGCAGGGAGTGGTATCGAGAGACACGTTCCGCGGGTTATCAATAATTAATCCGGCTTTCGGGAGCTATGGTATAATGCCGAGTTGATGCTGGTCGAGAAACGACGCAACAAGTTTTATTTCCTTTACAGGCTTTACGGCGTAGAATACTATCCCGATTTCGTTAACGCCCGCAATGAATTTAAGACCCTTAATTGATTCCTTTTCAATAATTACGTAGTGCAAATGGAGCAAGTTTTGTCATCCAATCAATTTTGGAACTTCATTAACAGCAAGAAAAAGGTATCTAGTTTTCCATCGAACATGTCTTACCAGACCTCCCCCACCAGTCAGCCATCCCACACTTGCAATTTGTTTGCCAAATTCTTTGCATCGGCTTACAAGCCATTTCGGTCAACAGACACCAGATCTCCTACTAATACCACCTCCATTGTACTCCATCATTTCAAACTTACCGAACAGGAGGTTCTGGATCAACTGCTTCTTCTCGACGTTAGCAAGGGAGTGGGTTATGATGGTCTTCCAAAGATCCTATTCAAACGTTGTGGCGTAAGTATGGCCCTTTCAGTTACCTTCTTGTTTAACGAAAGCCTTCGTCGTGGTATTTTTTCAGATCCCTGGAAAATATCATGCATTCATCCAATTTTCAAGGCGAGTAATAGAAATGAGGTAAGTAATTATCGTGGGATCGCCATTCTCTCTGTCTTACCCAAACTGTTTGAGTCCATGGTTCACAGAGTAATGCACTTCCATACCAAGAGACTTATTTCACCTACCGTGTCTTACTTATCCTCATTTTGTGGTCATCTATTTGACAGCCTAAACTCCAAGCAGCAGCTTGATGTTGTCTACACATACCATTCTTATTAGCAAGTTGGAGAGTCTCGACTGTGATTTCATTCCCATCGACTGGTTGCATTCTTATCTCTCAGATCGTTGGCAACCTATTAGGATTTTGGATTCTTTCTCCCCATTATTTCGGGCGCCATCCGGCATGCTTCAAGGTTGCCATATCGGCCCACTGTTATTTTCATTATTTATTAACGACGTTGTAAAATGTTTTAAGTTTGCCAACTGCCTCCTCTTCGCAGTAGACACGAAGATTTTCGCCCGGGTCTCTAGCGTGTTAGACTGCTAAATGTTACAAGACGACGTTCTTCCGTATCCGCTCACCTGTTTTTTATCAATATCAACTGTACAACAAAACCATTAATTGGGTTGAGTTCATTTCGGATCTTGGCATGATCTTTGAATCTGACACTACATTTACCAGATATGTTAACGCCATCATTTCAAAATCGTACATTAAGCTTGGCTTAAACGAAACTGCAAGGGCTTTCGTGACCCGTTAACTTTGACATCATTATACGTATGCTGTTGTTTGGTCCATTTTGGAGTATGCATTTCCTGTTTGGTCACCCTCCTACCACTGTCATTCTGAGAGGATTGGGAGTATCCAGAAACAGTTTATTTTGTTCGCGCTACAACGTTTACCATCCAGTCGTGCCGTAGACTACATGCTTACGCCTTATCAGAATCGATGTAATCTTTTGAAACTGAAACATCTAGACAATCGCCGAGACGTAGCATCCGCGCTGTTGGCGTGTTATCATCAATTACCGAGTCGGTTGTATCGAGTTAGTAGCACGTATCAACTTGTAAGCACCCGAACGTCGAATGCGTCTAAGCGATGGAGTTTTATAACGTAGTTAAAGCTAAAAGCTGGACAAGAAGTACACATTCCTCGAGTTACGCTCGACTCCAGTAAAGGTCAATCAGGTCATCAGGTGCATAAATCTCAAGAGCAAACGTTCGTATTTGCTGGAGTCGACCTTCGTACACCTGGAACCAGGAATCGCTCGATCCATTTGTATCGTTAAGAGAACGTATCACGAGCATTCCAGAAAACTTATCAACATATCAATCTTTTGAAATTTGTTGAACACATTTCTTAATTGAAACTTGTCGCAAAAACCTATTGATTGTGCATCGTTTATTGCATGCAATAAATTTAGGATTTTTTGGGACATATTTCATTTGGGCGTTTTTCTGTACTTTTTAATGTCGATATTGTTTTCTTTTGGTTTATTCCGCCTTTTATTTTGTGTTTGAATGTCGTCTACTTCGACAGCAAGAGGCAAATCGTTGTCGCTTGGAAAATCGTAATTTTCCTCCCTTAAATCTTGTATGTCAAAATATTCCATAATTGCTCACCAAACAAAACAATGAAAATGTCAAACTTTAAAAAAATCTTGAATTTAATGTGCCGCATAGATAAATCGTCGCGGAAAACTATGGAGACTTTACGCTAAAGCCATCTACATGACAGTCCCCATACTGAATTTTCGCGACGAAGCAGCGAGAGCGTAAGCTAAATTTTTTATTTTGTGTTTAGCTCGCTAAATTTTACATCAAGTGTATATGGAAAATTTAGTTTAGCTCGAGCAGCGTACCGACCTAAAACATTTAACTGGCGCACAATTAACCGGCCGTTAGTCGTTGTTCTGTGCAACTGGCCATTCATTTGTTTTATTTTGTTTTCTCAAGATTATTTCTTCCTCTTTCTCTTGCTACCGTTTTTGCAAAATAAAAAAATATGGCGCCTATTTGCGTCTCTTTCTATTATAATATGGTTATTTCGCCAACTTTTTGGTTTAACAGTGTAATTACTAATACATGTTCTGTATTAAACATTTCTTATTGGATTTGTATGTGTACACGCGGACTTTTGGTGGGACAAACTTCACAACCGTATATTCGCAACATTAGACTGGAAGTCAGTCAACCAGAGAATACAATTTAAAATTGCTGTTGTGACTTCAAAAGGGAGATCTGCCAAAATATTTAGAGACTTTGTTTTCTTCTACCAAAGATGTTCCTACTTATAATACTCGGAATAAACACATCAGACTACCAATGTAAAGTAAATCATTTTCTCAGCGATCGCTAAGTTATAATGGAAGGTGACTATTGTATGCTATAGGAGAACATGCTATAGGGGAACTTCAAGAATTAGTAATAGAAACTAAAAAAAATAATAAAAACAGGTCAATATTCATAATTAATCAAATAAATAGAAATAAATAAATAAATTGACTTCCTAAACCTAGACACGGGTGTGAAGTATTCCAGACTTTCCATAGATGTTATGTATGTATGAGTATCACACTGTTAATTCAAATTCAAATAGGAAAAAATTAATCGTATTGGAAATTTTAGTACAATCATATAAGTATGAGACTTTTTTTAGAAAATGACTCAAACCTCAATTTAAATAAAAAATATACAATATTTTCTAAAATAAAAATTTATGAACAAACTCAACCACGTATTGTGTAGAAATTATCGAGATTTCTATTAAAACAGATTAGAACTTTAAAACGAATAGAATAAATATTTTAATAAAACAAGGAAAAGGTTTAAATTCAAACATGAGTTAAAATGACATAAGAACACCTAGAATAATAAATTTTTTATCAAAAAACCCAAATTCAAGCATTGTAAGCACCAAATGGTTGATTTAGGTGACTCAATGACCAACTTCATACACTATTAGCCGTTTTGACAGATAATGGCCATCAAAATTTGAGTAAAAATGACATCGATACACCGATAATATGAAAATTCGTAACAATAAACCGGAGGTCGTGCATTATTAGCACTAGGTGGTTTTACTTAAGTGACTCAATGACCAACTTCAGGTACTAGCCAGACCTGAATCACGATCTCTGGGGATGGCCGATAATGGCCATCTAAATTTGAGTTATAATGACATATGAACAGCTGGAACATCAAAATTCGTAGCATTAAACTCGAAGTCGTGCATTCTTAGCACTAGGTGGTTTTAGTTAGGTGACTCAATGACCAACTTCATGTATTAGCCAGACCTGAATCACGATCTCTGGGAATGGCCGATAATGGCCATCTAAGTTTGAGTAAAAATGACATCGGTACACCGATAATATGAAAATTCGTAACAATAAACCGGAGGTCGTGCATTATTAGCACTAGGTGGTTTTACTTAAGTGACTCAATGACCAACTTCATGTACTAGCCAGACCTGAATCACGATCTCTGGGAACGACCGATAATGGCCATCAAAATTTGAGTAAAAATGACATCGGTACACCGATAATATGAAAATTCGTAACAATAAACCGGAGGTCGTGCATTATTAGCACTAGGTGGTTTTACTTAAGTGACTCAATGACCAACTTCATGTACTAGCCAGACCTGAATCACGATCTCTGGGAATGGCCGATAATGGCCATCTAAGTTTGAGTTATAATGACATATGAACAGCTGGAACATCAAAATTCGTAGCAATAAACTCGAAGTCGTGCATTCTTAGCACTAGGTGGTTTTAGTTAGGTGACTCAATGACCAACTTCATGTATTAGCCAGACCTGAATCACGATCTCTGGGAATGGCCGATAATGGCCATCTAAGTTTGAGTAAAAATGACATCGGTACACCGATAATATGAAAATTCGTAACAATAAACCGGAGGTCGTGCATTATTAGCACTAGGTGGTTTTACTTAAGTGACTCAATGACCAACTTCATGTACTAGCCAGACCTGAATCACGATCTCTAAGAATGGCCGATAATGGCCATCTAAGTTTGAGTTATAATGACATATGAACAGCTGGAACATCAAAATTCGTAGCAATAAACTCGAAGTCGTGCATTCTTAGCACTAGGTGGTTTTAGTTAGGTGACTCAATGACCAACTTCATGTATTAGCCAGACCTGAATCACGATCTCTGGGAACGACCGATAATGGCCATCAAAATTTGAGTAAAAATGACATCGGTACACCGATAATATGAAAATTCGTAACAATAAACCGGAGGTCGTGCATTATTAGCACTAGGTGGTTTTACTTAAGTGACTCAATGACCAACTTCATGTACTAGCCAGACCTGAATCTCGATCTCTGGGAATGGCCGATAATGGCCATCTAAGTTTGAGTTATAATGACATATGAACAGCTGGAACATCAAAATTCGTAGCAATAAACTCGAAGTCGCGCATTCTTAGCACTAGGTGATTTTAGTTAGGTGACTCAATGACCAAATTCATGTACTAGCCAGACCTGAATCACGATCTCTGGGAATGACCTATAATGGCCATCAAAATTTGAGTAAAAATGACATCGGTACACCGATAATATGAAAATTCGTAGCAATAAAACCGAGGTCGTACTACTACCAGGTCTGGCTAGTGTATAAATTTGGTCACTGAGTCACCTAGCAAAAACCACCTAGTGCTAATAATGCACGACTACGAGTTTATTGCTACGAATTTTGATCTTCTAGATGTACTGTTATCACTTTTACTCAAATTTGATAACATTCCCAGAGATCGTGATTCAGATGAATATTGATTTTTATACTTAATTGTGATGGCCATTGACAACCATATCTGGATAATTGTGATTCAATTGTGATAGGCATCTACCTAAACACATCTAGTTTTAATAATGCCCTGCTTCAGGTTTATTGCTACGAGTTTTTTTCGTCAAGTTTTACTGCTGCAAAAGAACATTCTTATTTGCTTCTAAAAAGTAGATAATTCTTAAGTTGATTTAGTATATTTTTTAATCTCTGGAAAAATCTCTGGAAATTTTGTTAATTCATATGAAACCCAAAATATTCTTATTAGAAATTAGTGGAAAATTCATAAATGGTTTGAGTTCAGTATATTTGGTTTGTACCTCGACTGTTTTAGTACAAACTTTTGATTGAAAATGTAGGGTTATGTTACTATAATATTTTATTCTTCGTGATTTATCAATTAAAATTTTAATTTTTACTTTTGTTACAAGTTACAATATTTTTCTGGCATTTTAATTAAGACAATTTGATATATGTCTAATAAATAAACTGATAAAATTTGCTCGATTTCGTTAAACTGACGTTGATATGGTTGTTTATTAAATATCGTCAATTCAATGAATATATATCTGTCTCTTGTTTTTATCTCACTTTTATTTTATTTAAATGTTTTGAATTAAAATAATGTAGAAATTTTGTAAATTGTTTAAAAATGTGTTCTATGCTTTCTAAACTAATTAAAATAATGTAAAATCAAACATAATATTTTACTTTTCATTGACGATTTCGCAAATTAAAAATCATAACAGTGTACTCCACACAACTCCATAGAAAGGCTTTAAAATTTCAATTGGAATTTGCAAAAGTCCAATTGGATTTGTATACGTATATGATTTTAATCTATGGAAAAATCTATGGAATACTTCACGGGCCCACCTAGACTCCAGTTCTAGACTATTAGTATTCTAAAATAATACGCCCTAACAGAATTAGATGATCAATTTTATTTGAAAAAACACTATGTAGTGATTAAAATATCTCCACGTTCAATCATCAATAAATCAACGTGTGCAGCTGTATATGCAAATATCTTATTTAAATTTTGGCAATCGAAACAAAAAAAATCTCAAATCTATATATTGACCATAAATAATCGTTGCTAATTGGTTAATTGCTTAATTTAGTAATTAAAACGTCTAAAACCAAGCCACTCTGCGGGACACCGATTGAAAACCGATTAAAATGAAGCCATAGAGTAATAATATTTAAGAAGCTCAAAGGTCAAATTATTATTTGTATTAAAATAGCGCTCGCGTTTGATATGCTAATTAAGCGATTTTTTTTGTTCCGTCTGTGGCCTCATTAGTAATTAACCATATAGTGATAACGACCATGTTCACGGCTATAAAAATTCTTTAATCAAATCATTCTGTATATCGACTACTCTAGAAGAATGCTCTCGTTAAAATTGTAGCGATCGATAAATTCTAATTTATGATTCGATAATAGACATTAACGTTATGTTTATGCGTAAAGGCGATTAGGCGCGAGTGTATGTTTGTGTTATATCGTCTGTTATCGTGACGTTTTAAAGCAGATATAAATATAATTTTGTGGAATGATCAAAATTCCAATACATCGGTTGATCCGATTAAAATCTGAGGAAATTTTAGGAAATTCACGTACCATCCTAATCGCGTTTAATCACCGCGGATAAATAAATTAAAAAATTCCCGGTTATAATAAACTTGTATATTTTGTACGCGTATATACTTTTAATTAATAATTTATGGAATCGTATAATTTAAAATCAAAACTAAAAACTATTAACACAAACCAAGTGAATGTAAAATGCAGAGAAAAGAATTAATTAAAAAAAAAAAATTTAAGCGGCAGCAGCAGCAGCAGAAGCAGAATTATGAATGTTTAATGCACAGGCAGCAATGAAAACCAGCGATCGTTTACACGTCATAAAATAAAAATTGCATTTTAATGAGGGTAATAAGGTTAGCGATCTCTCGGTACCACCCCTCCCCAACATACATATATACTAAATCTTTAATAATAAATGTATTTAATTGCTTTTTTTTTGTTTTGGAGTAAAAGGTGTGTGCTATATATGATGATGGATGGTTTATGATTTTTATATGCCGTGAACGTTTAATTGATATGTTCTGTTCACTGTAGTATTTTTGTGATGGTTATGGGTTTTTTATATTTAGATATTTTAATTCTAAAACTATTTTGCTACGCACTCTCGAGTTTTATGATTTATTACCGCATATTTCTATAATTACCGTAAGTGAAATTGATAATTACATATCAGCCAAAAATTTAGTGTTTTCGGCAAATAAATTTTTTATTTTCAATATTTGGTTGGGTCTGGCATATATTTTTTTTTTTTTTATATATATTTATTTATTACAACTGATTTACAAATCATCTAGTAATTTATCTTTCATAATTTATATTCTTGTTTGGAGGGTTGTAGCCCTTTGGCTAGTCCCCTTTACAATTTTATTATATTTTTAGTCGATCCTGATTGGATCTTGTAGATCATGCGGTTTCTTCCTTCGCAGCCGTCTTACTAGATTTGAATCATCCAACATACGACGTATCTCAGCATTTTGGTGTAGACTAATACGTTGCATGTGTTTTCTCGCGTGTTTGCTTAATTCTTCACTAACGAAATCCATCTTCAGATCTCTATGGAGGTTGTCATTTCTTATGTACCACGGTGCATTAAATATTCCACGAAGGACTTTGCTTTGGAGTGACTGGATGATATTGGCATTGGTTTTCTTTGTACAGCCCCAGAGCTGAATACCGTAAGTCCACACAGGTTTTAGGAGTTGCCGGTATAGTAACAATTTATTATGTAGAGTTAGCTCAGAATTTCTTCCTAAGAGCCAATCCATCTTTCTGTATTTGATGTTTAACTCTTCTTTTTTCTTTTTCACATGCTCTTTCCATTTTAGTTTCGCGTCTAGAGTCATGCCTAGATATTTTGCCGTATTTGCATAGGGAATTTGCTGGGAGTTCAGTTCTACTGGTATCCAGTTGACCTTCTTGTTGGTGAAGATAACGTGACCAGATTTTGTTTCATTAAGTTTTATTCGCCATCTCTTGGTCCAGGTATTGACAATATTAGTAGCTCTTTGCAATTTGCTTGTAGATTCTTCTATGCAATTAGCAACTGCTAAGATGGCCGTATCATCCGCAAACGTCGCTATGTTAGTATTCTCTATCGTTGGCAGGTCCGAGGTGTATAGAACATATAAAGTTGGTCCCAGAACGCTACCTTGTGGTACCCCTGCTGATATTTTCTTTATTTCTGAGTATTCGCCATCTAATTTAACTCGAAAGTGTCGGTTAGATATGTAAGATTTTAGAATTTCATAAAACTGCTTTGGTAAGTCTCTTTGTAATTTATATTCCAAACCTTTATGCCATACTCTGTCAAAGGCCTGTGCTACATCCAAGAAGACGCTTGGACATACTTCCTTTTTTTCAAGTACGTCTTCAATTATGTTTGTAATTCGGTGTACTTGTTCTATTGTTGAATGATTTTCTCTGAAGCCAAATTGATGTGGAGGAACAAGATTTCTTTCTGCTATTATTGGTTTTAGTCTCTTTAGGCCTAGTTTCTCGAATAATTTTGAAATTATTGGAAGTAAGAAAATCGGTCATTTAGTGGTTTGTTGGGTTTAAGTATCATAATTACTTCTGCTACTTTCCATTGACTTGGAACGTGTTTAAGTCTGAACACTGCATTAATTATTTGGAGTAGTTTACGTAGACCTTTTTCAGGAAGAGCTTTTACTATTTGTTCTGTAATTAAGTCATATCCTGGAGATTTCTTTGTATTTAGGTTGAGATTGATTTCCTCTTTCAATTCTTGTAGTGTGACAGGAGATATATTGCAGTTATCCATTTTATTTTCTGGTGGTATGTTTTCCTCTGCAGTTTGTCTAGGTAGAGGCTGAAATGTGTTCTCGAGATGGGTTGCAAACAACGAAGCTTTTTGCTTTGCACTTATAGCCCATGTGCCATCTTCATTTTTTACTGGTGGAATTTGAAGTTTAGGTCGTTTTAAACATTTTGTCGCTTTCCAAAGGGAGTACTCGGTATCTTTTTCCCCAGTAAGGCCACTCAAGTATTTATTAATGGATTCGTTTTTGATTTCTTTAATTAGCAACTTTAGTTTATTGGATACAAAATTAAGAGTTGTTTTATATTCTGGTGCTCGACTTCTTTGCCAGGCCTTTCTTGCTTTTCGTTTTGCTGCAATCAGTTCCCTAACTTCTAGAGGATAAATAGCATTTCGGCGCATTTCCTTTGAACTTGAGGGGGTACTACTCCACGCCGCTTCTTGTATACTGTTGTTCAGTTGTTCTAGTTCTTCTTCTAGCTCTATCGGGTTTTTAATTGGCACCTGAAGATCAATATTATAATCAACAAGTTTCTAGAATTTCTTCCAGCAGGTTTTTTTGTTCGTTAGCGAAGGTGGACTATAAAGATCTATAAAGTGTTTGCTGGATGAATGCCGTGGTAACAATTGTATCCATATATTTTAAGATATGAAGTTGAAGTAAAATGGGTTTCCGATACTAGGCATATATTTATTTTTTCAGTATTTAGGAAAATTTCTAATTCTGGAATATGTTGCATTAGCCCATTAGCATTCCATGTTACTATTCTTAATGTTTTATATGTTGTTGTTTGCATCATTTTAATAGAGCATGGATTTCATTTCATTTAGAGAGTCTTGCTTATCTAACCTGTTGCTTAGAGCTTGAAGGCATTTCTCTTGTTTAGCTAGACGAATGTTAAGAGCTTCCATGCTTCTTAGTATCTTTTGGAGCACTGTTGTACCTTCAGTAGTGTGCTCCGAAATAATTGGTTTTGTCATGACTACTTGCGAGTACAGTTTTGGTTTTGGTTCTCCCGTTTTACTAGCATGAGGTTTAGGTACAAGTTTGGTGGAAATTTGATAAATTTTACCGATATTCCTGGACTTTGTTTTCGCGTTTTTTTCTTATTCTTTGTAGCTCCTTAACTATTTCACATCCCCGGTAGTTTGCGGGATGTGACTTATTGCAATTGACACATTTTGCAGCAATATTTTTACTAACCGGGCATACCTGGGCATGATGCTTTCCGACACATTTCACGCATCTAATTTCTCTTTGGCAATATTTCTGCGTATGATTAAAACCTTGACATTTTTTGCACTGCGGTATTAATCCGTTATTCTTTTTCAATGGCTCTATTTTAACTCTCATGCTAAGTATTGCCTTGATATTATACACATCTTCCACTTGTTGTTTGTTATTAAAAGTGAGCATAAATAGTGGAAGCCCTCTCTTGTTAACTTGAACTCCTTGTTCAGTTTCGATTTTTTCTTTCTTAATAATGTTTACGGCATTTTCTATTTGATAACCCTTTTGCTTGAGATCCTCAATAATTTCCTCTTTTGCACAGGTTGGGTGAAGACCTCAAGCCATAACTTTAATTGGGCGATCATTCTTATCCTCATAGATAAACCACTGATGCCCCTCGGAATTAAGCTTTGTAGCCAAAGCTCTATAAGTTTCAGAGTCTACAACATTAATTTTCCAGACGCCGTTGTTTAGAGATACGAGTTTGTACTCGGCTATCGTAATCGATTTCATAATCAATTGTATAGTGGAGAAATTTGATATCCCGACGACATTTATTGGTGGAGGTGATTTTTCTTTCGGTTTAGCTGGTTGTTGTTCTAGAGCTAGTTGTTTCTTGATTATTAACTGATTTCTGGCAACCTCTTTTGAAGTTGATGGTCTGGCATATATGCGATAATTTCAATGTAGCACCAATATGCATATAGCGATCTGCATGAACGAACTTTATTCACCAATCGCATGGCGATCGTCAAAATCGTCAAATTTAATAAGAAATATTGTAATTTCGCTTACGGAGGAAAAATTCGTGATGAAATTCGTAAATAAATTGCAAGCCAGATAAAAAATGATGACAGTTTTAGCCTCACACTCGACGAATGGACGTCAATCAAAAACCGCCGATACATGAATATATTCATAGTCAAACAAAATTTTGGAATTTAGGACTCGCACGGCTACATGGAAATGTGCCTGCAAACAAGTGCATCGAAATTCTAGAAAACAAATTGCAAGAATTTGGAATCAATTTTAACAACGTTGTTGTAATAACAAGAGATGGCACAGCAGTGATGAAAAAGATGGGTTCAAGTTTAAATACTCATCATCAGTTATGTTTTGCGCATGCTATCCAACTGGCTGTATTTACAGTTTTGTACATGAAAAATGATGTGTTATTTGAATTGTAAAATGAATTCTGAAGGCGATGAAGAAGACGAGAGTGATCATCAGTTTTCTGAGGGTTTAAGTGTAATAATCATCTGTTGATTCGCAAGTTCAATACTATATATCCCATGACGACTTATATCCGGTTATCAATAAAATACGACGAGTAAGCACGTCATAAATGAATTTGGAAACGAAATGGCTTTAATTCTGGAAAGCAAAACCCGTTGGAACAGCTTATTGGCTATGCTGGAACGATTCTTCAAATTAAAATCTGCTGTCCGAAAAAGTTTGTTAGACTTAAATATCTACATCAGCTTTTCAGAACGTGAATTAAACCTAATTAATGAAATTATAAAGGCACTGGAACCTGCATTGGCAGTAGAATCGTTAATAATAATCGTGTAGTAACTACAAAATTAAATATTTCAAAATTGGATAGTCCATTGCACCGTATTTTTAGTTTTATACATAAATTTGAGAGTTTTCCACAGTTCTCTTTGGCTATATTGGTTTTCAATGAACTAATTCTTGAAGTATTCAGATTGTTGCTTTCTTAACGATTGGTTGTATAAATTTCTAGCTTTTCTTTAGATTTGTTGTTGTTCTTTTATGATTTCACATAACCTTTCAGGTCTATTAAACTTTTGCTAGTTTGTGTGACTTTGGTATACTCCTGACCTGTTTGCGCCAATTTATAATCCTTGATTATCTGCTATAATTTTAAACTGTATGTTACTTTTGACATCGACATTAAATTCCCTAAAATTACAATATATATTTTCGTGAATACACATGACAACACCTCAAACACATCTATAATTTTCAATATACAGTTTTGAGTCATACATGCCTTCTGATGTTCTTGATTAGCTGAGAAAGACCGACGGTTTATAAAGACAAATTATTTGTTGTACCTCTAAGAAATTAGAGGGTGGTAAACTGCGAATATTAGTGTAGAGGAGGTTTTTCCTTTTGAGCTGCTATTTGTAAGATTTCTTTTTTCAATTGTTAGTATACACTGCACAATAGCTGTCCCAAGTGGTTTGGCCAACAGCAAGATTTAAATTGAGCTTTGGATTTACGGCAATGCATTTGCTACTCTGCACCCCCTTCACTTTTATGGGCAACGGAGTTTGCTGGTAGATTGATAGATTGACATAACAATTTTAGTAGAGGAAAAGCACATATGGAAGCATAATAAATGAACATCAACAAAAAAATACTTCCATTAGGCATAAAATCCTCAGATTTTTTCAAAAAACAAATCCACTCCATGTTGAGCTGTAGCTCATTTGTTACGGAGGATACTGCAAGAAGTGAATGCTTACAAACTACGTACAAAAACAATATAAATAAATATAAAAATATTATTATAACAAATGTATATACAACATACATTATACAACATACAAATGTATTGTCATTCAAGCGCGCCACGCTAAATAACTCGTTTTAAAAGATCTAAGCGACGCCGATCTCTTAATATCTAATGGAATAGAGTTCCAAAGAGAAATACCTCTAACAGAAAACGAAGTATTTAGAGACCTACACAAGTTTATAGGGAGAAGTAAACGTAAATTTGAAGAATAAGACCTACTGAACAATAACCTTTAAACTAAATAGGGAGGTTGCTTTGTCCTGAGAAGCTTAAAAATAAAAAGACAAACGCGAAGTTCATAAAAATCAATTAAATTACAACCCAGAATCTAATTCAGAAAGGGAGAAATGTGATCATATTTCCTAATACTTAAAACAAAACGAGTACAAGCTTTGAAACATCTTTGGAGAACATTCATATTCTCCTGAAGCATACCAAACAAAACAACATCCCCAAATAGAAAATGTGGAAGAAGGTGCGAGAGGAACATACGCTTTTTAAAATTACTATCAGAAAAACCAACAAGTTTATACAAACAACTAAGCATTCCACAAACCGTTTTGCTAACCTTAATCAAATGATCACCCCAAGTTAGAGTTTTATTGAAAATTAACCCTAAATTTCTAACTGTATTAGAGAAACGAATTAAAGAATCACCGAGAAAAATTCCAGGGAAAGAGGAAGTATCTATAGATTTTTTATAAATTACAATAGACTGAGATTTATTAGCATTAAGAGCGAGCCGGTTAGATAGTGGCCAATTATAAATTCTTACCAAATCTTCATTAATCTAAGCGACTACTCCTATAAATTTGTACGTCATCAGTAAAAATATGAAAAGAAGAATGGCGTATGGCGTAGAATGGCGTAGAATGGTGTACATTGAGAATAGTAAAGGACCAAGAACCGACCCCTGAGGAACGCCAGAAAAGACAGGTAAGAAGTCAGAAAACGAATTGTCAAAAAAGACTGTCTGAAAGCGACCCGAAATATAGTCTAAAATTAATTTAGCAGCAGAGAGAGAAAAATTAAAGTTCGAAATAAGCTTATTAAACAAAATTTGGTGATTAATTGAATCGAACGCTTTCGAAAAATCCAACAAAGTAAGGCAAGTCATTTCTCTTTTACTCATACTACGACGAATATCATCACAAACATTCAGTAAAGCTGTGGTAGTACCGTGGAATCTTCTAAAACCCGATTGAAAAATACTAAGCAAATTAAAGCTATCAATATGAGATTGAATTTGGTTTTTTACTAGCAATTCATACGCCTTGGACAGAGAACTTAAAATACTAATAGGTCGGAAATGGGAAAGCGCAGAAGGATTGCTGATTTTAGGAACAGGAATAATTTTACTCAACTTCCACTGAGCGGGATAAAACGAGGTCGTTAAAATAAAATTAAAAATATGTAACAAGTATCTTGATACATTAGGATAAATTTTAACAAATTTTAAACTAACCATATCTAGACCAGTGGATTGCGATTTAACTTCCCAAATTGCAGATTGCAAATCATCAATTGATATATTTGCAAATGAAAAAGAATTTATGGATTCTACGGATACTAAATCAATATTGGAAATATCATGGGTGGAACTAGAATTACTTAGGTAATGGTTAAAATCGTTAGCTTTGAAACTTACCGAAGCACCCCCTTTGCAACTACCAAGGCCCAAATTGCGAACGTTACGCCAAAATATCTTAGAGGGAAGAGAAGGATCTAGCTTATCCTTGAAAAAATTTTGCTTAGCGATACGAATTAAACTTACCACTCTATTTCGAGATTGCTTATAAGCTAGATAAAAAATAGAATTAGGGCTCATTTTCCAAAGACGATATTTGGAAAAACGAACAGAAATAGCATTCGAAATCTCTTGCGTCATCCAAGGGGGGATCTAGGTCTAAAATAAACAGTAGTGAGAGGAACGCAATTATTAAACACATAATTAATAAAGGAGTTAAAATAGTCAATTTGATCGGTAGAATAGAAAATGAGAATCATCAATTTTCGAAAAATCCCTAAAGTTGAAACTTTTAGGTTTAGGACGAGAGTAATAATTAACAGAAAAAACAAGGAGATCGTGATGAGAACCAATACCAAGAGACAATTGATTGAAAAAACTGATGGAATTATCAGCAGAAGCGACAACATGATCAATGAGAGAATAAGAACCACCACTTGCGGTTGCATAAGAGTATGTGGGCGCTTCAGTGTTATAAACTGAAAGATTAATGCTATTTAAGATATTTAAATAGCTACGAGAAAATAAAGTCTCTTGAGAAATATCCAAGTTGAAATCACCCGAAATGAAAACCTCATCATACCGACAGGAAAAATAACTAAAAAGACACTCAAGGTCTAAAAGCGATTTTTTAAATAGAGCATACGACCTCTTGTTCGTTTTAGGAGGATTATAAACTACACCAAAAAGGAATTTCCGCTTATTGACGAAGACATTTAGAAAAAGAAACTCAAAGTCAGAAACGAGCCTTTGAGAAATTGAGAGGGGTACCGATACAACATTACATTTAATATGCTCGTTAACATATAGGCATACTCCGCCATAATTAACTGGTGGATTAGCTCTATCACGCCTGAACAAATTATAACCACTAATGGCCAACGCGGAATCGGGAATATCGGACGATAGAAATGTTTCCGATAAGCAAATGACATCAATTGGGACCCCATTAAAAGTATGACGAAGTTCGCCAATATTTAAAATAAGACTCTGGACGTTTAAACTAACCACATTAAGTAAATTGGACCTAGTCCGAAGCATGGATTTAAGTCAAATGGAGGGCAAAGAAATACTTTCGGTGGACATCGCGAATCGTGGCGCACTTTAACAACAATACTTACATGAACAATTTTAAATAAATAATTAAGTTCGTCTTCAAAAACCAGGTTAACTTCAAATATCAAATCTGAAACAAAACAAATAAAGCCAAATAGTACCAGCAATATAAACGGTAATAGAGGAACGATACTTATCTAATTATAAACTCTTCAAACTATAGTCGAGCCCCAAAACCCCCAAAATATATATACAAAAAATGTAAAGGAAAACAAAATTTAATTTGCTGGCAGTCGCAAAAAACAAACATCGATTACCTTGATGGCCATAGCCATTACATTGAAATCCCTACTGACTCTACGACATGGCTTCCGGTAAAATGTATATTTAACTTTTCAGCTTGCAAAATTTTTGTACAATAAACGTGATCTACTTCAATGAATGTGTCGATTTTTTGAATGTTTCTCCTGCAGTAGGTGGTTGGTTACTCTGATTTCACTAGTAGTGAGAAAATGGTTTTACTGTTGTGTAGCGCAGATACTATTTCACCACTTTTTAGCTTCTCTGACATTCTAAGTATTTTTACTCGTGGCTTAAGCTCTGTCAATAGTTTTACTTCATCTTCAGCTTCCAACTTTTCCGTAACGATTGTCTATACTTTTACCATGATTAGTGTAACACTGAAAAATAATTCCATCATTGGGAATATTGCGATAGCCCATTACGGGAATATATTTTGATCGAATGACATGGTAAAATATTCTCTAGATTTTATTAGCTTGAGGTTGTGTTGGTTGTAACATAACCAACTTGGTGGGATTTCCCCTTGACTACTGCTGCACAAGATTTTGAATACTTTACTTCTAATTTCTACTAACTGGTGTTGAGTACCGCAAAACCGGTTTAGTACGTAAATGGTTACTCCAAATCAAACTCGAGTGGCACAAAATAATAAAACGAAAATTGAAAGTATTTCAAAATTACAACAGATATAGAGAAATACTCATAGTAATTTGAAAAGTTAAAGGGTCGATGTTGAAATGGAATAAAGCTGTGTGTGAGGTATTAACGAAATTCCTTTTTTATTTGCAAGGGCCGGAGGAACGGATCCGCGTAGTACAATTTTCATTGAGTCTGCCGCATAGGTGATATTGGTTATGTTGGCTTTAAGGGCATCGGTTCATTGTGGTTTATTGGCAGAGGTGCGATTTAAGGAAACCCCACAAAAAAATCTAACCTTTGTGAGAGATAACTCTACCCTCAAATCGTTCATGCAGAATGTCCATCGTTGCATCTGCTGAGTGGCACGTGGCCCCTTTCTGCTTGAAACATATGTCGCTACCTCCATATCGTTCAATTTGGGCCAACATAAATCGGTTAGTGCTCGCCGTTGATGTAATGGCCTCACCAACGTAATTTTCAAAAAAGTACGGACCAATAACACCATCGGCCCAAAATTCGCACCAAACAGTAACTTTTTGTGGATGCATTGAAACCTGGTGAACCTCATGTGGGTCGGCGCCATCCCATATACGGCAATTTTGCTTGTTAACATAGCCATTCATCCAAAAATGTGCCTCGTCGAACAAAGGGCATTGTTTATGGCCATTAACTTTGAGCTCCTGGGTCACCAAAGGTTGGAGAGTCGATTTTAAAAAACCACAGCGTCTGCAGTAAAATGGGCGCAACGCGCACAAACTTTGTACTAATGAAGACGCATTTTGATAATACAACTTTATCATTTGGACGTGCCGCTCAATTGTGTAACTTGTCATGGTGATTTGGCATCAGTGGCTGAAAAAAACACCAGATTAGACAGGCTGCCAACGTCAATCCGCCCAAATTGAAAAATCCTATATAAAAGCTTTCAAAGCGCACTTTGACATTTTCGTCAAGATAAGGTAACTGCCTTTTACTTTACGAAGCACAATTGAAAGAAAATTTGATAATTTGCATTATCATGTCAAAAGAAAAATAATTCAGTGCGGGACTAATGATTATAAAAGGGTTTATTCCTTGCATTTTGGCTCCTTGCGTTGATGGCGAGTAGTGAATAATTTTCCAATTCGACTTTAACAATACTTTTTTCAAAATAATAGAACAATTAAATTGGCCAACACTTTTGACGTTACCTATAAATCGTGTGAGTTGCAACGAAACCGATTTATGACACTGTATCTATGTATTAACCCCACGAATAGGCCCTAGAATTTGACATAAGTGCATCGTGTTTCAGTGGCAAAGTTGTAAACTGTTTAAAGTCGATTAACGGTTTAAATGCATACCAATAAAACAAAATATGTTGTAACGATGTTTCGGCGGGAGGAGATTTTGATGATCTTAAATATCACAGCATCACAGCTACTTTGCTATTATTTTTTAGGAGCACAGTTCAATCCAATATAGAGACATTTTATTGCAATTGCATTTTAAAAAGTAACGAACAATACAAAAAGCTGTAAATTATAACACTTCCTTCTAATTAAAACGTCATTATATTCAAGTCCAATAAATAAGTATAAATCAAATATTGAATGTCAAAAGGCGACGAAGTAAAACCCCAAGAACATTTTAATATCTCGCTGTGAATATGCAAATAAAATGCATTTCATCGACATTGTAACGGATCACCAACGATATTTTGTAACAAGTAGTCGTCGTGCTTCTTACATAACTAATCCTATGCTGACAGTGCAAATACGGTGTCGCGTAAAATTATCGTGCCAACCTCATTCATATACATAATTGCTGAAATTTGCAATACAACGTATCGTATAACAATTTATATGTAAACTGTGCTCTAACAAGATTAGAATTGGCTTTATTATGTAAAATTATTTAAAACGAATTATTTTGTATAAGAAACAGTCGTAAGTCGAAACCTATAAATTTTACAGAATGAAATCTGACAGTTGATGTGAATTTATTATAAGCACGAAAAAGTTTAAATTTGAATGAGTTCGTTCGCTTCAACTTCTGTACTGATATTTGAGTTTATTTCATGCACTGTATACTAACCCTTAGGTCATTAAAAAAAATTGTATTCTACACGTGATTTGCATTGATTTATGGTTTTGGAATTACCTGTGCGAATTTTTGTGGTAAGATAACTTTTTGAACTAATTCACTTGGAGTGGAGGAATAATAAGAGTGCAGGCATACCTCGTATAACGTATGACCATGCATTAAACAGTGCGAATTATTTTTCACATAAAAAGCTACTTTAGTGAAACATGTGAAATGGTTAGTATCAAACACAAAACCCAGGCTCCTCAGACTCTTGTAAAATGGAAATTAGAGCTGGCTCAAAAAGAAAACAGAGGACTACAGGGAAGGTCATTAATATTGAGGAAAAAACAACAAAGGTCCCATAATACTCGTAGTACCCAGGAACACCACTCCTTGCAATAAAAAAAAGCTAAAATACTTGTCACCAATATGAATGAATTAAATTGACGGCACAACTGGACAAATTAAAATGCGAGTAAAGCGTTGCTAAACCTATGCTAAGGTATCGAATGCCTTACTGTTCGAGAAGGAGGTAAAGGATGATTCTATTCTATTCAGACAAAGATTATCCTATAGTTAACGCTAGTTACTTATGAGAAATATGAAAATTTGTCAAGTTGTCCAGACATGGATTTGCACATAACTACTCGTATGGGCGCCACTTTACAGCTTTCTAAATCCGACCGATTATCAATTATGAAAGGATCCAAATATTTGTATCTTCAGTGTGCGAATGCCAGACAGGATCAGAGAAAATCAGTTATAGCCTCTACCTCCTCCCCATCCATGCAACTTCTACGGAAGCCACAAGATTCTAAACGCAGCAGGCTTGCGCATGGTTTCGCAATCAAATAAACTTTTTGAGCCCTCAAGTTCATCTTAGACCATACTTATCATGCCGTGTTGCAAGTAAAAGTATTCGTCCACCTTTTATTAGTTCAAGATTCCCATAGTTTTTATGTAACTTTTAATAATTATTACCTTAGGTTTCGGATCCTTTTCGTATCCATTACCAAAAGTATAATACTTGTAAACTCAAGTAATAATAATGAAAAACTACATTAGCGCTATAAAAACATTATTTATTTACGCTAGTTTAACCGTTGAGATAGATCTCCACACGCTTGCCCATTCCTATTGCAATTGGAGGGTCGTGGTGAAAACTCAATGGCACTCTAGACTTTATAGTAAATAATTATTGCCGCCTGACTGTCCACATAACTAACAATATCAACCGAGGATACTATATTATATCTCGACCGCGTCAAGACCTCCTCAATCGCTATTATCCCATCTACTTACGTTTAAATAAACACAGAAGACGCCGGCTGCCACAATATCGTTTAACCTCAAAGCCGTTACTGAAAAATTGCATCGTTCTTTGGTTTTTATTGCCTCAAAGTACTTAGGAAGGGCAAGCTGCAAGATAACTTTTTAGATAGCAGAAGTCGTTTATTGTCGTCATCGTTTATTGAATCATTAGCCGTCGAGTGTCCGGATTGGAAACATTTACACTGACATTTACATTTGCCAGAAAATGGAACAAGCTCTGTCTTGAACGTATTGAGAGGAGGGAAAGGACGTTGCATTGTAGTGTATCTGTAGTTACCCGTTTATTAATGGCAGATTATTATCCCAGCTTAGCGTTAACAGTCCTGTTTTATAGCATATGAATAATTACCAAGTTAAGAGGGTGATCCACCGTCACTAGAGACTACACTTTCAAGATTGTCTACGTCTTCACACTGGTATCCTAATTGTGGAGGAATGCTATTAAGGAGTATTTTTCTAAACCTAGTGATTGCGCCAAAATGCGCACTTTGAAGTGTAAAACTGTATCTACAGACTTCACCCTATTAGACGCGCATGTTGAGCCTAGGCCCAGGTCGACTGGTCCAATTTGAGATCACAAAAGTTTATCAATTTCGACTGTATTCCGTCAGCCTATCCCGTCATTAAAACAAGGAAATCCGGGCGTCAAGTGTCCAGTCGACCAAGGTCAACCTACACCGCTCTTGGAATAAACCCATTTATTTTTAAAATTTTATGACGTTAAATTTTTATTAAAATTATTTAAATATCGAATTTTTAATGAATCAGTGTAGTGAAAAGTCAGTCTTAGGTTGCGAACGGTGATAATTATCAATTTAAGACCCTAGATTCTAGATACCAAAAAAATTACTGGTGAAATCGAACGTTAAATGGAAGCACAAGACGAAAAACGCCAAAAGAGTTTGCGTCATGAAAATCAAAATTTCTTCTTTGGCCGACGTACGAGTATGGTTCGCACTCGATTATGAATATCGAGTGATTTAATTTCGATGGCCAAAGCAATTTCCGAGACCGCCAATTTTCGTGCTCACAATCACGTCCTCGTAGTGGATTAAGGCCCAGACATGAAGGCTCGGGCGTATGGTGGTACCACGCAAACATTAGAAATCTCCCGAAGATGTCACTCATCTCCTTAATAAAGCGCATCATCGTCTCGCTACAATACCAATAATCCGACATTTGTAATAGACACGTGAGCTAATCCCAGTCTGATGTTTCAGTAGTATGCAAATTTATTTGATTTGCAAATCCAACAATCATGCGATCGAGCAGTCAATGGCAAGAAAATTAATACCTTTGGCATAAAATGCTGATAAACGTTAACCTCGGGCTGAAAGATCATTCGCTTATGCTTTCAGTTTAGCTGATGTGAATCGCCCAAGCATTGGTGCCGATTTTCTCGTAAATTCACATCTTTTAGTCGATATCAAACGACAACGGCAAGCTAATTCTGAAACTTAGCTACCATTTAATGCCATCACAGTTAGTGTCAGTAAACCCACCCCTCGTCACTTCACTATCGATAGCGATTATGGTTAGCTGCTAAAAAGTTTCTACCGAAACAGCGAACCAAACTATAATTTAAACATTCCGTGCTTCATCATATTGTGTCGATAGGTAAATTACCTTTATCTCGACTACGAGTACCAGATCCGGCTCGCCACAACACTGCGGATACCAAAATTCAGCATATGGTGGAACTAAAGATTTACCGTCCATCGGCATTTGCCTTCCCTCATCCGCTGCATATGGTAAAAAAGATGTTGGAGGACCTTAAATATTGTCACCACGTCTCCATTTTGCTTCTTCGAATTAATCCAGATTTTATCAACGAAGTGTTCGAAACCTCGACTACACGTATATCGACTAAATTCTCGTGACATCGAAAACTGAGGAACAATACATAGTTAATTTTAAACTTCTTGTGTAAATATCAAGAGTTCAAAATCTATTTTCGATCCGAACTCTCTCGAATACCGGTGACGGAGCCGTTTTCCACAAATACAACAACGCTGGCTGGGAGTCCATGGGGGTCGTTCGGTACGATTTACGGTTTATCGTTCAATGATACATTTAAAATATTTCGTCGAAGGTCGGGACTGCACCATTTGCACCAACCTTTAAGCCTCTGCCAGAGCAACTTAGTTTAAAATGGAACGTAATCCAAGAAAGGTACGACATGTGGATTATTCCGCACGACCGATATTGAAGCTCATTTTGACTACTCGTATCAAACGGCCATAAAAAAAGAATGTCGTTCTTCAGAATTTCTGGCTCCGAATGTCGCGCTAACTCGAATCACAAATTATAGCTTTTTAAGCTGGCACTAGTCGCCCATACATCACCGAACCGTTACGACGCAAAATTTTCGATGATTTACACCACATTTCGCATCCTATTGTCTGTGCAACTCGTAAATTGATTGCTTTCCAATATCTCTGTCATAAATAGTAAAAAACAATTTAGTGAGCCATTGGCCACACCTAGTAAGGCACCGATCGGACAATTCGAAATTTCACCAGGTCGATTCTAACATATCAATTTGGATATAGTGGGTCCTCTTCCGTCGACCAGTTGATATACTTACTTGTTAACCTTTGTCGACCGATTCACTCGATGGCTCGAAGCATACTGCAAGACCGATATGTCAGAACAACACATTGCTACAACATTCGTCAACAATTGCATACCATGATTCGGTGTTAAACTCAATAATAAAGGGTGGTTAAATTTTAAAGGCCGACATTGAATGTGAACCACTCCTAAACGTCAAGTTTTTTCCTGCATTTAATTTGACATTTCTCAATTTCATACTAACTCAATTTGAACCATGGAAAAATACACAATTGAACAACGCGTTAAAGTTATTCAGGCATATTATGAAAATGGGCGTTCAAATCAAAATGCATATCGTGCACTTCGTGATTTTTTCGGTCAATTTAATCGTCCAAATGTGCGTACAATCGGAAAAATCGTTCAAAAATTTGAGCAAACCGGGTCTGTAGGAGATTTTAAAACACCAGTGCATGCTCGTACAGCTCGTACAGCAGCAAATATTGCTGCTGTTCGCGATAGTGTGGCTGAAGAGCCGCCCACCTCAACTCGTCGTCGTGCCCAACAATTGCACCTCTCACGCTCGTCGTTGATGAACATTATGCATAAAGACTTGCATTTACACGCTTATAAGGTGCAATTGACTCAAGAACTAAAGCCTCTTGACCATTCCAAACGTCGTCAATGGTCAGCATGGTGGCAAGAAATGGCAACAGTGGGTGATCAATTTTCCAAAAAAATCATCTTCAGTGATGAGGCACATTTTCACCTCAGTGGATTCGTCAATAAGCAGAATTGCCGCATTTGGGCGAATCATAATCCAAAAGTGATTGTCGAAAAACCAATGCATCCACAAAGGGTGACTGTTTGGTGCGGTTTATGGGCTGGCGGCATCATCAGGCCGATCAAGCAGTTACTGTGAATAGTGTTCGCTATCGTGAGATGATAACGAACTTTTTATGGCCCGAATTGGAAGATATGGATGTGGATGATATGTGGTTTCAACAGGACGGTGCCACTTGTCACACAGCTAACGAAACAATGACTCTTTTGCGCGACAAATTCAATGGCCGTGTTATCTCATGTGGTGGCGATGTCAATTGGCCGCCAATATCATGTGATTTGACACCGTTGGACTTCTTTCTTTGGGGTTATTTGAAAGAAAAGATGTACGTCGATAAGCCAGCAACAATTCAAGAGCTAAAAGATGAGATAGTTCGGCACATTAACGGCATAGAACCTCAATTATGCCTAAGCGTCATCGAAAATTTGGACAATCGGGTGGAGGTGAGCCGCCGAGGTCGCTATCGCCGATATCGCTAATCGCGATATTTTGTTCCATACATAATTGAACTATACCATATTATCATAATAAAAATAATTGACAATAATTTTCTTAATAATTTGTGTTTTATTCAAAATCAACATCGGCCCTTAAAATTACACCACCCTTTACAACCGATCGTTGAACGCAATTTGAGTTCAAACTTTTCGCTGAATTAATGCAACTTTTTGGCTCAAGCTGCTCTCAGCGCTCGAAGCGGCACAAAACATTTGAGCTCGGAAATTTACATATTTTACTAGAAATTTGACAAAGGGTTATAGAAGATTTTAAGTGTCTATCAACTGAAATGGCTTGCTGTAAAATTATCGATGAGTTCTTTATCGAAATCAATTACGCACTACCATTCATTATTCAAAACTATTTTGTCGTGTTTGTCGTTTATTCGTATAAAACCTTGCTGTAAACGGCATATTTGTTTAAAACCGCTTGATAATTGCGCTTTCGACTTTCTAAAAACAAACAGGTTCGAACTTTACATTACAACGCCGGCTGCGTAACTTTATCATCTTCACCAAAAAAAACGAGCAACCAGTATCTTCAATCGGTTAAAACCGGCCTACGAAATACTTTGATCAGCGGATGGGTACTGTGGCAGTTCAATTATTTTAATTCAAATTATTTATTGCACATTCGTAACGATGAATAATAGATTCAAATTCAACGACCGTGTCGACATCTAAGTGTCACTAGCGTAAAATATTTCTTAATAATCCGATGATTCACTATATCCATTTTCTATCAACCCCCCTATTGAATCCTCAGTATTTGTGGAAGAGAAAGTCTTGATAAGAAGCTACAAGGATTCCCCACTTAAAAATCCTTGAACCATCCCGATTAATCAAATAACTGTGAGTGGTTGGATTATCAGAGAGAATTTTTCTAGAAGGCTAGACTCCTGCTAACTTTGCAACTTATTCAGGTCTCGTTTATAAATTTTAGGGTTCCTATTATTCTTAAAGGATCTTACTCGTAAAGGCTAGAACCAGATCTGTTCGAAAATCATAGTGAGACCGATGACCAACACCGAAAATATCAACTTTCACTAAATATTATGGTTGTGCGTAAAGTGGCTAAGTACAGGCCATTCTCGGTATGAGCGTCCCATCACAACCTCTTGAAATTTCTTACTCGTAAAGGCTAGGACCAGATCTGTTCGAAAATCATAGTGAGACCGATGACTAACACCGAAAATATCAACTTCCAATAAATTTTATGGTTGTTCGTGAAGCGACTGAATATAGGCCATTTTCGGTATGAGCGCCCCATCACAACCTCCTGAAATTTCTTACTCATAAAGGTTACGAACCAATTGAAAATAATAAGAATTGCTTCTTGGCTGTTTTACATTTATTATATACGGTTGCAATGGTTCTTTTAACTATGAAAATTTGAATTTTGAGCTGAGTGTGTTCAAAATCACTGTCAAGACAATTGTTAATATCAAGATAAAAAAAATTATTGGCTTACTTCAAAAATCTAAAATGAAAAACATTTTTGTTTTTTGGGCTGACATCATTAAAATGTCGTGATATACGATTTTTTTGGGCTGACAGTTCATACGTGACAGAAATTAAAATTTTTGTGTTGCCAGCGGGTTTCTTTGGGCTGACATTTGGGCCAACTTCACATACATAAGTGTCGATAGTTCGAAAAGTAATGCTATTTCGATACTCTCCAATCCTTAACCATATGAAAGATATCGCCAGAGGCGAGATACACATCTAGAACTTCTCGAGAATTGCAACCTAAGAGTTTAGCATTAAACAGGTAGTCAAAAAATAACTCACTGCGTGAGATTGTTGTGGTCTCTTCAAATGGCAATTTATTTATTTATTTCTTAAGTGGGTTTGACATTTGAACGAACTTAGACTGCAAAAAGCGATCTCCTCGGGATGAGACACACATAAACTCGTGTTACAATGAGATCTTCAAGCGGCAACTCATCGATGTGTGGTGAAATGGGACCGATTGGCTATAGCAGATCATTCAAGATGTTCCAGCCTTTGTGGGCATTTTCTCAGCCGAAATTCTTACTAGTCTACTAAATAATGGAGACATCAACGCTGATGATGGCTCTTTATTCAACTAAGCATCCGTTAATTATTTCACTAAAATTTAGCATCGCCTGTCAAAATCTTCGTGACATTCATGCCGAGCACAAACATGCAAATCCTACTTTTCACGTCAATTTTTCTGAACGGAGCCTATCAGGACGTAACATAAAATAGAATGTCACGTTTTGAATAAGGACGGATCAGAGGCGGATGTAGTAAATGAATTTGATTTTTTTTTCGTAAATGTTAAATCAAAAGATTTCATGTGAGAGCGACGAACCTGGATTTTCTTAAGTTTTTTAGCTGCAGTAATAAAAATGGCCAAACCTAAAATTAGTTTTTTATCTGTTACTATTTTAATCCAACCAGCTATACCAAACGTATTTGACGGCCCGATGAAATATTTACGACTTTGACTTTATAGATCTAATCAAAAATTAATAATTTACTTATAGTTATTACCTGCATTGATTGGTATTTTATATCTTATATCATAACATATAAAGGAGTGGATGAGTGAATATTTTATATCGAGCTTTACACGGTATTTTGTATAATTGAAAATTATCATATTTCAATCAGTTTCGAACGGCGATCAAAATCCATATTATATGCGCTGAAGATATACAGACGAGGTGTGAGATGTGGTTTTCAATCGAAGTGTTGTGTGCCAGATTTTAATTTATTAAACAGATGAGTAATAGATAGATTTATATACACAAAACATAAAAGACCGTTATCATTTTAATGAAAAGCAACTCTTTAGATCTAGATAAAATACGAAACCAAAAATAAGAAAATGTAAGCGAAACAAAAGAATTGCACCGAAATACAATTAATCAAATCTAATGATGGTCATACAATGCGGAATGCCAATTAGAAACATTTTTGTACATAAAATTTAACCTCGTTTAAAAAATCGCTGGCTTAATGGCAATGGCATTGTATTAACTTTATATGTTATAGAGTTAGAAATTTAAGTCGCATACCGAAATTTTACACATAAATTTTAAAAGCTTTCTGAAATTAAGATGCAAATTCTCTTAAAAGATGCGTGTGCCCGCGAATTTCTTTAAATTGTACGCACATAACAAGTTTATTTTGTTGTTTCGTTTGACTTTCGTTAATTGAATAAGATCGAAATAGCAAGGTGTAAGACGTGAAACATGTTTAACATTATTATGTAAATAATTGCATTAAATGTTAAATGAAAATAGATAATTGGATTTAACTGTAAACTAATTTTCCATATTATTAGTTCATCCTAAATTTTATAGAGTATTTTATGTGTACGGTAAATTTAATTTAAGAAAAAACTGTTTATCTCGAGTAATCGATTGAAAAATTCCTAACCGAAATGGCTTAAAACCACTTGGTACCGAAAAATGTGTTGGCGTTACAAAAGTAGTTGCGATGATGCATAAGTTGTAGGCAATTCAAATACCAACATCATTATTAAGATTATAGGCTATGCTTTATCGAAATCATCATCTACATGAAAAAATTGCAGAAATCCTATTAATTTTAAGAACAATAGTAAACCATCAAATAGTAGGTTCAGTTTTAAAAAAATATAACACCCTCATATTTCTATTGACACAGAGGGATCGATAAAATGTTTTCCAAACCGAATTATAATAAAAATAGGAATATTTTCTGAATTAATTGGAGATGAAGAACCATAGATCTTGGTTGCAACTTCAAAGAACTTTATCGAATCAAGTGAAACGTGTAGCGTTCCGTACGGTGGTCACGTAATATGAAACTATTGATCCCTTTGAATTTGGCTATAAAATAAATGCATTTTGAATTTTAATTAAAACTAGAAACCTATATGACTGTAACAAAAAAAATTCACTTCCTGCATGTAATAATTGTAATCGGAGTGAAATTTAAGTATATATATATTATGTTTACATGTGCATATTTTAATCAATTTTACTAAATGAACATTAATCTTCACTTCGTGCATGTAATAATCAATTTTTCTAACAAGCATTTTTCAAATAAACACATTTGGCAATAATTTTAGTTTTATCGAGCTAGACGAAAAATTTAATAACAATCAATGAAATTTCAAGTCAAATAACAACGTTCAATTTTCAGCCCCAAACGCATCTTCCAAATTCAACATTGCCGTCGAGGAGTCAAATAACAACGACCAAGAAGATGAAACAACTTCATCAACCAACAAAGCTAATCATTCATCTGGATCATCAAGTAAGGACTACCAGCATCAGTCTGAAAATTCCAGTAAAGTGGTGGCACACAACAACCAGAAGCTGCTCAAGAAGCAAGATGTCCTGATGAGGAGGATGCACAGAAAATTAGAATCGATTGAAGAAGCATTGGACGACAGCAACATTCCAATGGAGTTCATAAAGCTAAAACTGGCTCAATTATGCACATAAAGCTCTTAGTAGAAATGGAAGAGCATGAGCAAACAGCTCCCTACTTCCAAAATAACTACTATGAGGCTCTCAAGGATAGAGTAGACTCAACAACATTGCGATGGCAGCAAAACCGGAAAGAAGAGGCTTCGAACCCGGCACATTGGAGGCAAATCTACAAAAGGGAGCAGCCCAGTGGATTAGTCAACAACTGGTGACAATTACAACAAGGCCTGGGAAATACTGCAAGGAAGATACAACAACCCCAGATTATCAGCAAATAAGTATTTCAACTCATTATTAACTTTACCAACAATACATGCACCATCAGCGGCAGCAATTCGTAATTTGCATGATACTACAATTGAAATATTACACAACATCAACAAGTTAGAATTGCACTCTCCTTTTGAAGCCCTAGTGATGTTCATTCTAGGCAAAAAGCTAGATCCGGAAACCACTAGGCTCTACGAAACATCATTAGAGAATCCAAGGGAAACTAAACGAATCATGAATTCTTCAGCTTCATAGAAAGAAGATTTCAATCGCTAGAGGCTATGGGGTCCACCAAGGTGGTATACGCACAACCGCAACCAATGGTACCACTGAAACGGGTACACGCTACAACCGTAGACAGCCAGTGTGTAGTAAAGGGATGACAAGGAAAGCATCAGCTGCAAGACTGCAATCAAGAAGCAAGTTGGTCAGCGAAACAACTACTTGTGTACGTTGTTTAACGCGACATCCAAAGAGTAACCCACACAGATCCGCAATACGATGCATTGTGTGCCAAGGGCATCACCACACTCTTTTGCATGGTAACAACAAGGCATCGACCATCATGGGGACAACACAAACTCTAGTAGTTAAACAACAACGACCTGTATTACTACCAACAGCAATAGTTAGAGTAGCAACAGGCATTGGACATCTCACCACAATGAGGGCGTTAATTAATTCAGGGTCCCAAGCTACATTAATATCATCGAGAGCTGCCAATCTGCGAAACATCAAAAAGAGAAAAACACATGTGAACATTTCAAGCATTGGCGGTAATGAAGCAGGAATCTGCAAACATACAATCAGCATAAAGCCATTGCCAAGATTCAATGGAGAATTTAGTTTGGACGTGGAAGCTTTAGTACATGGATAGCACATGGACCCATCTCAACAACATAAAACTATCAGATCCACTCTACAATTTATCTCAACCGATTGATATCATACTAGGCGCAGATTACTATCCATTAATAATAGCTAACAACATTATCAAATGTAGCCACCGAGAGCCAATGGCGCAGAACACAGAGTTCGGATGGATTGTAATCGGCAGCATGAGTAACATGGACAACCGGAGGCAAAGGAGCCTTACAGCAGAAGAAAATCAAGTTGAGGAGACATTTCAATCAACATTGAGTCAACACACAGATGGACGATTTATAGTAAAAATTCCATTTAAGGACGACCACGTCAAACTTGGAGAATCTAGGAAAAGAGCCGCAGCCAGACTGCTGCAAATCGAAAGAAGATTTGTCAAGGATTCGGACTACGAACAATTATATAAACAATTCATGCAAGAATATATAGATTTGAACCACGCATGGAGTTAAAACAAGAAAAGCCAGAAGTTGAGCGCATCGATAATATGTATTACATACCTCATGATGGCATTATTAAACCAGGCAGCTCAACGACCAAGCTTCGAGTGGTGTTCGATACATTATCAAAAACAACAACTGGGGTCTCGTTAAACGACATCATGATGACCGGGCCCAAACTACAAGAAGGCTTGGCCGACATACTACTAAGGTGGAGGAAACACAAGATTGTCATGAGAGCCGGCATCGAGAAAATGTTCCGTCAAATCTGGCTCAACACAAACGACCAGAACTATCACCGAGTATCACCGGGAGACAGGACCCTTCCGAGCCGATAAAAGCATATAGGCTAAAAACAATAACATACGGAACTACCGCTGCCGGCTTCTTAGCGGTAAGAACATTGATTCACCTGGCCAAGGAAGGATCCAATACTCACCCAAAAGCAGCTAAAATAATGATGACCGACTTCTATATGGACGATTTACTCACTGGTGCAGACAGCATTGACGAGGCTCTACTGGTGCTGCAAGAACTGCAAGTTCTCACAGTACAAGGTTGATTCAATTTGAGAAAATGGGCATTCAACTCTCCCAAAATATTGCAAAACATTTCTAGAGAGCAACAACACGGCGGAAGATATTTTCGAATTCGATATAGCCCAACTGCAGCTGGCCAACAACCAGCACACCAAGCGCTCATTCCTATCTGACTCTTCAAAGCTCTTTGACCCCATAGGATGGCTGTCGCCGACAACAATCATCACCAAGATCATGATGCAGGATGTTTAGAAAATGGGAATAAGCTGGGATGAACAACTACCAGAAAGAATAAGTGACAAATGGCAGAACTACAAAGATGACGCGAATGAGATATCAAGATTAAGAATTCCAAGATGGCTCAGTACAACGTCTAGATGCAAAACGGAACTACACGGTTTTGCTGATGCGTCAGAGCACGTGCCTAAGCGGGATGGGTTTATTGTAGGACAGTGGATGACAACGGTAAGCCAGCAGCTCAGCTATTAATATCCAAAATACGTGTTGCACCAATCAAAACGAAGCTATCAATCCCTCGCCTCGAGTTAAATGCAGCCTTATTATTGGCAAAATTGAATGAAACACGTTCAAGGTACCATGAAGCTTGAAAACATTAATACCTACGCTTGGTCAGATTCAACAATAACACTCTGGTGGCTTAAAGGAGACCCAAGCCGCTTCAAAACGTTTGTGGCAAATAGAATCTCGACGATTAAGAAGACATTAGCAACATCAACACCGCAGTGGAATACTAAGGAACCCGTTCCGGATCCACCATCAGATTTACAAGCAGAGCTGGAAGAAAAGAGAGTGCTGGTGACGGTAATAAAAAGGCCGCACATACTTGCAGAGTTATTTAGCAGACTGTCTACATACAGCAAAATCAAGCACACGGTCGCATACTGTCTACGATTCATAAATATCTGCAAACAAGAAAATCGTAACAAGGGTTGGCTAACCGGTAAAGAACTTGAGGCAGCAGAAACATCAATTATAAAAATAACACAAGAGCAAGATTTCGGACCAGAAATCGCCCGCGTGAACAAGGACAGAAGACTAGAAAAGGACAGTAAGCTAGGTTCATTAAACCCCTTCCTAGACGGCGAAGGCTTATTCCATGTGATGCGACGTCTCCAAAACTCCAACCTGACAACCGCCAGCAAACAGACTGTAATTCTAAGCAAAAACAACATAAATACACAACGGATAATTGAGGAAACCCACTAAAACACATTACATGGTCGCACACAGCTTACCCTTGCAATGCTGAGACAGAAATATTGGATCATGCACATAACCTGCTTTCGCTACAAACAAAAACACATGGAACAACTAATGGGTAGTCTACCATCAGCAAGAGTGAGCCCGATAAGACCATTTTCTAAAACGGGAATCGACTCTGCAGGGCCCATCCAGCTAAGAACCACCAAGGGTCGGGTAACAAATCCTATAAAGGACACATTGCCCTACTCGTATGCATGACAACCAAGGCCATACACATCGAGATAGTGAGCAGCCTAACAACAGAGGCATTCATAGCGGCCTACAAAAGATTCGTTTCTAGACGAGCGCTTTGTACTGATATAGTCTCTGACAACGGAACCTGTTTTGTGGTAGATCCGTCAAATGCCGTAATGAAGAAGACGTACAGTTCAGCTATGACCACATTACCCGACGACGTAGCAGCTATGTTAGCCAGTGATGAAACGACATGGCACTTCATACCACCTCATACCCCACATTTTGGCGGAATATGTGAAGCAGGAATAAAATCCGTGAAATTTCATCTTAAGAGGAGATTCAACAATAGGAGATTAAACTCTAACATTCGAAGAATTAACCACTCTCACCACTCAAATCGAAGCGGTCCTCAATTCTCGGCCGCTGGTTGCACTAACCAACGACACAACGGATACAACAGCGCTAACACCAGGACACTTTCTCATTGGAGATGCTCTTAAGGCGATGCCGGAAGCGACAACCAGCAACATAGGATTAAGAAAGAGATGGCACATGGTCGAAAAAATTGCGCAAGACTTTTGGAAACGATGGACTTCTGAATACATTCACCAACTTCAACAACGGAGCAAGTGGAAAACCTCCCAGCCAAATTTGGCAATAAACGACCTAGTATTGGTGAAGGATGATCAACTACCCCCAACCCGATAGAAATTGGGACGGATCACAGACACTCACGCCAGAAAACGCGACTTGGTACGAATAGTAACAGTAAAGTTTAAGGACGCCACCTACAAGCGACCAATAACAAAGCTGTGCAAACTCCCTATTAGCGACGATCCAAGTGAGATATTACCTACGAAGGCCATTGCATCGCTCAAGGAAACAACCATCGGGAAGGCCAGTGCAATTACAACTCAAAACAAAAAGCCGGTATCCAGGCAGCAACCTCACCGTTGAACCAAAACGACAGGAAAAATAAACCACATGGCACTAGCCATCCTTTCAGTGTGCGGCCTAATTGGTTTCGTCCGCACCAAAAGAATTGGGCAAGTTGGAGATTATGGCGACAAAATGGACATTAGTTGTTCAATACAATTTATCTTCCCACTGGGAGGAAATTGACAACTTTAAAAGAGCCCACACAGAATTACAATCAGTTTGTAAGGAGCTGTCCGGTTTAAAATGCGACATCATTCTTCAGCAACTCTTATTTCAATATAATTATTTGATAGCAGGCAACGAGCTATTATTTGAAAGTAATAAGGTGACTCAGATGGGCGTTGTAGTAGGGGACCTATTTGGAGTACTCACCCAGCGAGAAGCTGACAAGTATGAATCCTATTTTGAACAAATTAACAGTGATGAAAATTATCTCTTGACCCTCATCAAAAATCAAACAACTATTGTGGATAACACCATCAATTTGGTGAAACATAATACAAACCTCACCACGGTATCTATAAACAACTTAATTAAAGTTGAAGTCGAAGCCAACATCGTTTGCGGCAGGAAATGTTGCAGTTAAAAAATATAGAACGTACGAAGTCAGAGTGCGATCTACGCTAATGACCATTTTTGAAATGATGCTAGTTCTAAAGAGCCTCCAGGACACGCAACAAGGATTACTTACCCCAACATCCACACTTACCCCAAGTCAGTTGGAAGAAGAGCTAATATTCATTCGACAACACGTGCCGGTGACCATTACTCTACCAGGACAAGACATTCACGACCTCCACCATGTGTATGAAAGCATGCAAATCCGCAGCCGAGTAACTTAAAAAAATGTAGCAGCCTTTAAGTTCAAATTTCCGCCGTTTTGGCGCTGATAGCTAATTATTTATTATAACACAAAATATTGGTTTGCATATCATTAAAACGGGCTTGAAGAAGACATAAACTTATCTGAAACACCTTAGTACTCAAAACTACAGTTGTAGCGCTAAGAGTAACGTTTTGATCTTTCCATTTACTTCTTGAAAAAAAATGGACAAGTGAATTAAGTGTTTTTAAGAAGGCCTTGAAGATATTGAAGGTGGCAAGTGCACGAGACGCCCAAGCAGATCATCAATTGATGAAATTTCAGGTAAACTGATAAAAATTATAATGAACGATCGCTGAATCGCACTCAGAAGCAATCCGAAAAAAACGTTAGAACACCATGATAACCCACCTGATCACACTTCATTACTTGTTCATGAATTTTTGGCCAAAAACGAAACTGTAATGATACTTAAGCTTCCATATTCGCCAGACCTGGATCCGTTCGACTTTTTTTGTTTCCAAAAATAAAGAGAACCATGAAGTGTTGGCGTTTTACAAGTATTAGTGAGATTAAAACCACATCGTTAACTTAAAACTATCTGAAAACTCGAATACCAAAAGTGTTTCATTCCTGTGTTTCTGCCTAATTAGGAATGCGCTCCAGTATGCAACCCAAGTATAAAATCCATTTTACGGTAAATTACGGTAAATTCGGTAAATAAATATCTCTAGGTTGTAAATATTTAGTATGGTGTGCCTAGAAAACAGGAGTCGTGCATTTGACGAGTTGTTTTTGTATAAAATGTTGTAACGAGCTCGCCTAGTGGTTTAATGGGTAAACAATCCAGCATGGGCGAGACATTTACGCCCAGAAAATCGCTCATTTAAGGTATAGAAAATTAATTACATTTATGTGAGATGAGTGACATCTAGGTTTAAGTAGTAGCATTACAGATAATTTTATAACAGTTTTGATGTGTAGCAGGTTATAGTAGTCTAGAACAGAACAGCTGGGAACTTGCTTCTGTATAAAACCAGGGGATACTAGAATTTTCGATCTGTATATAAATGCGAGTGCAACGAGCACAGGTGAGTCATTCGGGATATGCGACACGCGAAAAATTAACTGGAAAGGAAAAAATTCTGCAGAATCGTACTTAATGTATTAAAACAACAACAAAGTTAAAAATATTTCAACTCGAGTGTGGAAATATCTCTGCCTTGCCTATTTTAGAGATCTGTGTCGTATTTGTCCAAAATACTACAACTAATTACTCGCAAAAATATCTGTTTTGAGATACTTAATAGTAATTGGCTTATATACGAGTATATAAGAATTCATGCTTCTCGGGCCTAAGTTCTGATAACCTCGCGAGGTTTCAGCCGCTAGTTTCCAATTTGGTTTCTTGGAGAATCGGCGAATAGTTGATTGCGCAAATATCAGGCAAACGAATTTTACTAAGTGGGCAGAATTTGTAGTATTCAAACCTGAAGCATCAGAGTTCTGTAACAGAAATATGGATTAGAACATTTGTGCGAACCGATCGATGATTTATTGCGGTATTAGTTGTTGTAGTGTACCATGACGGTGAAGTGTTTCGGGCTTACGTCGAATAACTAAGCATTTGGACACTGAGGCATAAGTTTACTTTACTGAAACCTTGTTTTGTTTCATTCGAATCTTGTTATTTGTTTTGTTACTGAATCATCTCACTCATAGTTTTGGGTATTGTGTAGATAGCATACTCTCTCTGCTTTACTTCTAAAGCTGAAGGGTTAAAGGTGAGTTTTGATCTGCTTGGAACGCAACTCTCACTTTGCTGGTTTCTGTCACTGTAAGCATGTGGGAGATAAAATCATTACACCATAATTTAAATTTTCAGCAATATGCGGTTCTTAAATGTTATTTCATTTATCAATTTCGGCTGTTTGCCATCTCACTTTTGATCAAAATTCACGAAACAATAGTTGGTTTAGGTTTGAGTCAAAATATGAAAGAATCGCAAGAGTATGACAGATTTAGGAGTGGATTATCGCAAATTTTATAAGTTCAAAAGCCCACGCGATACAGAAGTGCCAAATTTGCTACGTCCTTTCTCTTGTACGTCACATTAATACCGCACTCACATATTTTTACAGTTCCTTAAATATAAATTAATTCCCAAATGACCTAAATACTTCAACATGATTTCATCCCAACTATATCAAGTACAAAAACAATTTGATTTTTATAAAATGTGCAATCTGACAAATCCAACAACTTGAAGCGCAATTCAATATTCTTGCATCCACAAATTAATTTTGTGCAACAAAATGAAAAACTGGATGAACAGGATTTTGAAACAATTTTCTTAAAAAATGTACTTTGCAATGAAATCTTATTTTTTATACATTCAAGAAGTCAGTCGGTTAGTCTTTCTTGTTGGACGGATTTCTTAAGAAAATAACACAAAACAATAAGAATATAATGTAAAATTTACAGGATGATGAAATTTGTTACTTTTTTATTCGAAAGCACATTAAAATAAAAATTTATGTTCTTAAGATCTTGGCTAAGAAACGTAAAGAAATGGAAATAAGAAAAGAAAAATCAGAATGTAATCAATCATGATACAGTTAGTGATCACCATCCATGAAGTTTTAATATTTATAAAGCCGCGGTCTCATATACATAATGTGATAATAATTTATAATTATGCGGTACGGACGTACCCCTGTATGATTTTGGCGATCATCTGGTCTCGCGCAATTTTTTTTTTTTTTGTTTTTGGGAAATTTATGATTTAGAAACTTTACGGTTATTTGCATTATATGGTAAACACATTGCTAAAAAATGGTAATTCTTAATTGAGTTTTCTGCCATAATAATAATGCGATGGGATGACTCAGCACGAATGGAACGGTTATGAGTTCTATCTCTTGTATGATATATACGAATGATTCAGCGCTGTATAATTATAGTTTGTCATATAAAAAGTTTAAGTTGCGGATTATAGGCGAGTTGATCATTTCCGGTAGATTAGGCAAATATTGAAATGAAGCTAATTAGACTTTGATTCTAGATTAATTTTTTGCAGAAGAGTTACGGTTAAACGGTTAGAGAGCAGTAGACTCGCTTTTTTGCGATTCTTGACTTTCCCAATTTAAAATGAGTAGCATGATCCATTAGTGTAATGTGGTTTATATACGAATATGGGAGGTACGGCATTAGTTCAAGCATAATCATGCTATAAATTAACATCTGAAACGCAAAACCTTGAGAGTTAATTAAATTCTATAAAACAATTACAAAGATTTCGATCGCGACGTTTGCGCAAATACCATAATCCATTGATCAAAACCAGACATACCGATACAGTGAGCTGCGAGCTAAATTTATTTAAAAAATAATAATTACTTTCGCTAATAGTTAGATTTTAATTAAGTTTCATTACGTTAAAAATTTATCAGATAGCACTACAAAAACTATAAACAATTAAAAAATGCTTAATGTACTTGTTCTAATCTAATCTTGGAATGTATTCATCCACGAAATGGGTTTTTTGTTTTTTCCTTTCTGAACACAACAAAGTGAATATTTTTTGTTTTTTGTTTTAAGTTTTGTACTTGGTATAAATAGTTTTGTACAAAGATAAATGGAAAATTAATTGTATTTTAGAAATTTAATTAAATTGATTAACGCAATAATAAAAAAAATTATTTGATTTTAATTGATCGAGGATACAAACCTACATGAAACTTAGGCATTGTGTTTACTCATTGATTTTGTAACATGAAATAGTTTCGATGGAAATTCTTTCTGGTGGCGTTCATGGAAGGTGAATTATTTCCCATAATCTCCGGCAATTTCGCATTATTAAGACCAACTTCATTATGTATTGTGTATATATCAGGGTTGGAATCATGGCCGGAAAAAAAATTTCCAAGATACTGGATTAAATTTATTAAAACTTAGACGTTACAAAATTTTCGAAATTCAGTTACTACCGGTAGAGCATTCCCGTTTAATATTACTCGATAATGAAATAGTTGTCGAGTAAAATTTTCGTTTATTTTTATTTTCATACATTCTATAAAAATATTTTGGAGCAAGGGATTTTTCCGGCCGGATTTCATGATCTAAAATTTGTGTGTGAACAGATGAGAACGCTTAAACACAAAACTTTACTTTGCAACAATGTTCAAGTTTAAAGTTGAGTAAAGAGAATATGTGAACACTTAGAAGTGCTTCTAAACACTAGGTAGTTTTAAATGACTCAATGATCAACTTCATGCACATGAAGAGACCAGATCTGAATCACAATTAAAATTTGAGTTAATTAAGATCTGTACAACAAAAAGATCAAAATTCCTAGCCAAAATCTTGAAGTCGTTCATTGTTAGCTCAAAGTGAGTTTAGTTAGGTGACTCAATAATCAATTATGATACCAGCAATAATTGAACCACCATCTTGAGGAATGGCCGATAATGACCATCCAACTATGAGTTAATTAATTAATGTAAAAATACAAAATAAGATAAATCACTGGGGGCTTAATTATTTTACCTAAAATTCTGCAAAACGTATTTTTATAGTAAATTACATTTGTTATGTTCTTAAAGGTCTTTAAACATTTATAACGTTTTAATGTGTATGCATTTAGGTAATTATGTTCTGTCACTAAAAGATTATAAACAAATCAAAAGGTAAGAAAATTAAATGAAATCTAATTAAATTAAGGTAAACAATTTAAGTAACTATAATAATTCTTATTTGATTCAGATAAAAATTGGTTTCCACCGAGGATTAAGTAATGAACCATCTGCAACTAAATTTTAAGATTAGTTGTGTTTACAATTTTTATATAATCTTCATCCTACCAATAAATTTTTTGTTTTAGTATTATTTTGTTATTTTGTGCCTCGCAGTAACGCAAGCGTCCCGCCCGCCTTGGATCAGTTGGTTCAATTTATAGGTAAGAGACATATTTTATGAATTGGACGTTTCATGTTTCTCGGTGATGTTTTTATGGTGACGACACTCGTATTATTGTCTGGTCCTGGCTGCACTTCGATAATTCTTCCCAATATAGCCACTTTGATGAGGGTATACTGTTGTCTTTAATTATGCGCTGCAGTAAGGTGGTTAAATATTCCAATGACCACCTCTTCTAGATGTCTTGATTCATCTTTTGGCGCAGTTGCTATCTGAAAATTCTATAGACATTTTGAAATCGGCTAAGTTTTCTGCAGGCAGCTGTACGGTAGGTCGTCCAATAAGGAAGTGCTCTGGTGTTAAATAGTCGATCTGAATGGTGGTGAGCTTGGTGGGATAGATTTAAACGTTATCTGATCTGTTGACAAGATGGTAGAAGAACAGTGTTTTCACGTAATAATTTGTAAAGTTCATTAGGTGATTGCGCGCTCCTATAAAATGTATCTCGTTATCGCTTAAAATTTCGTTTGAATTTCCACTGCGGGCTGCAAATCTTCGTAGTACGGGGATATAAGCATCGGTGATCGGTGGTTAGGTTAGACACGAATTCAATATGAACCGCTTTTGTAGCGGGACTAACAAAGGTGCAAATATAGCCTTTATATGTTTACTGATCTCTTCCCTTGATTAGGTGAACTGGAAATGGACCTACATAATCTACACCGATTTGTGGGAGGGTCTAACAAGCTCCACTCTCTGACTAGGAAGGTCGCCCAAGACTTAGTTCATTACGTTTGAGTTGTATCTTACGCATTTCACAGAAGTATTCACCGTTTTACGTACTAAATTTTTACCGCCTACAATCCAGTAATTGTTGCGTATATTTGACAGCATGAGGCTTGGATCTCCAAGCAGATGACGCAAATGATGTTCGTGTACAATTAACTTCACCAATGTATCATGAGCTGGTAGAATTACAGGAAGTTTTATGTAGTATGTAACGGTGGCATTTGATAGTCGATCCCCATTTTTTTTTAATTTTATTTGACACTAGCACCAAATTTTTGGTGCCCTATGGCCCGTTTTAAAATTTACAAATTGAATATTTACATTTTTTACCATCATAATTTAATTTTAATTTCGTTTCATACACCTAGCACACGTCGATCCCCTTTCACACTTCTATCTGATTTGTTCTAATAAATTCATACACATTCTTATACACGTTCATTCCCATTCGAAATAGTTCAGTCAACCTACTTGCACTCAATAGAACATCGCACATTTGTCTGCTCTGGTTAAATGCAGAACATTTCAGAATCAAATGTTCGATGTCCTCCACAACCAAACAGCTTTCACATAATTCACACACAACCAAATTGCGTTTCTTCAAACATTCTTTCCAAATTCCATGATTCAATCTCACTCGTTCCATAGTTCGTGACATTCTAGTATCTCCTTTGAGCACCTTAAAGAACGGTTGCCTCAAAGGAGACCTAACCAACTCAAATTACTTCTTACCTTTCATCTGACATTTTTCAACAAACTCTCTCTCTCCCATTTTCTCCACAGATTCATCTGAAATATGCGAAGTACGTCTCAGGCATCCATGAATTCATATTCATTTACATCCTCAATCAAACAACCCCGTTTCGCAAGCATATCGGCTCTTTCATTACCTTCAATCTGTATGTGTGAATGTATCCATTGAAGGATGACCTCCCTCCCACAAGATTGAAGATACTTATATAGCATTTTCACATACACATTGCCATGAGTTCCCTCACCCTTAATAATTAATTCCAACCCACTCCGGGAGTCAGAGAATAACACTATTCTCCTTCTCCCTTGTGTCATTGCCAACTTGATCCCTTCCATAATCCCTATCAATTCTGCATTCATTATACAGATACTGTCATGCCCTCTTACCATTTTCTTTTTCCTCATTGAAGGAATATAAATTCCCACACCTACGCGATCATCATTTACACTTGCATCTGTATACACTTCCACATGTGCAAGATAATTCATTCGCATTTTGCAAAATTCACTCTTAACCGATAACTCATTCATCATTGCTTTTGTTGTGTCACCAAACTTCAACCGCACTATTAGATTGCTCGGAGGGACTTTCGGATTTGCCGGACGAGTCTTGGAGAATATGTTAATATTTTCCAAGATTACCAGTGATCTTGTTGTGTTTTTGTAAACCGTCCCTCTTTGCAATCTCGCTCTCATTTCATTCACTAATTTATTGTCCTTAGTTCCCTCTTAAAATTAAGAGGCGAATCACCCAACAGTCTATCCCCAACAAGCAATATTCCTGAGTCATCGACAAATGGCTTGAGCAGTTTTAATTTGCTTGGCATGGGCCATGGTTACGTCCCTTCCGGATTTCAATGTGTTGGTTTCGGCTCCAAAGTATTTTGATTGTATATTGCTGATTAGTAAACAACGAGTCTTGAGCAGTTTAGAAGATTGTAGGTAAGATGGAAAGTTTTGACATCGATATAACTTTATATTAATGAATCACAATATGTAGGTTAATACTCGGAGTATCTTATTGTAACTTGAATGTTTGCTGATTATTCCATCTAGTAAATTTGGTTGGATAGCGTGTGCGCTTAGTGAAATTTTGCACACTCCTTCGTTGGTAGATGAGTGACTTATGCTTTTATTTGGCCAATGCTCAGATGTGTTTAACCACATTGCAATATTGCGCTCCATTTATGTCTGTAAGAATTTGCGCAGTCCTGTTACCGACGAATGTATTCCATTTTGGTAGGTGCGACGAAAGCCAATCTAAGACTATGATAAAATTTGTCCAGGCCACTACCTCTTTAATGTCTGTTTTCGGTGCCTTTCTGACCATTGAGATAAATCAGGATAAGAGAACTGCACCGCACAGTTCCAATCTAGGCATAGAAATCTGAGTGGCGCCACCTTGGATTTTCCTGATTAAAGCTTAATGACAGAATCCCCATTTGGCTTGTGTATTTGCTCATACACAATTGCTATGCAAATGTTGATGCATCGGAGAACCCATGTACGATTTTCTATCTGGCTGAACATGTATATCTAGATATCTCCTTAGCTCGATTTTACACAGTTTGTTTCGTATGCTTAACCATTTCGAAGCTAACTCGTCCGGTAGTTGGTCATCTCATCCGAGTTTTGTTGTCCATAGCCCTTGAAGTAGAATTTTTATTGTAACGATCACAGGTGTAAGCCAGCCTAGAGGATCAAATAACTAACTTGCTTCAAATAAGATTCTTCTCTTGGTAATTATTTGTTGTTTGCCTAGATTGAATTTAAATTGGAAGCAGTCTATTCTAGGATTCCAGTGTAGCCCCAACACCTTTGCAGTCCCGGTTTTGTTGATCTCGAGAAGATTTGTTTCGATATCAATGAGGTTCAGCACGATCTCGTTGTTTAATAACCACTTCCGTCACAGAAATCAGTGTCACATTCAGTGCTCTCGCGACCAAGAATGATGCACTTGCTGTTCCGTAGATGACAGTATGAAGCTCGTAGGTGGTAAACGGACTGTTGGGTGATTCTCGCCATACTAATCGTTGGTATCTCGTATCCTCTGGTGATATCGGCTATTATAGCAATCCTATATTTTCTAAAACAACAACTAATATGATGGAGATGCTTTAATTGTTGGTCCGACTGCGAGACAATCATTTAGAGATGTTCCACTGGTTGTTTTACAGGACCCATCAAACACTACTCTCAACTTGGTCGTACTGCTAGTGTTTTTCAACACGCCATGATGTAGTAGATAGTATAAACAGATTGTCGAGCTTAGTCTTCCGTTATCGCCTTCATATGTCCTACTTGGATGTATTCGGCCATAAACTCTTTATACATGGAGGCAAATCTTTGGTTCCTTTGGAAGCGTCTTTCAATTGAATGCAGTCGCTGTAGAGTTGCTTTAAAGCAGAACTTGCGTAATAGTTGGTCAATATTGTCTTCTGAACTTCGAAGATTTGTGATAAGAGCTTGTTCCGTCTGGAATGTTTGGTTTTGGCTTATTCCACGGTGTAACATTTAAGCGGACTCCCCCTTTCGTATATCCAGTGGTTGTGGCTCCGATGCCTGATACTGCAAACTTCGCATTGGTATTAGTCAATTGGAGTCTTTGAGCGCAACTTTCGGTTATAAAAGATCCTTGTGATCCTGAATCTAGTAATGCTCCGCACCACTGATTTTAGTTCAACTCATTCGTTACATTGACTAACGCAGTGAGTAATAGACAACATTCGTAGTTGGTTTTGGTAATGCAGCCCAATAACTTTGGTTCGATTGTTCTGGGAGGTGAAACTTCGGTAGAATTTCTAGTTACTGATGAATCGTCGTAAATCAAAGAATGATGTTTGCGATTTCACTTTCTGCATTTGAATTATTATGGTTGTTGTTGATACAGTTAAAAATTCTCTGCGAGCTTCCAGTGACGAAACGTTATTCAGGAATGCAGAGTGGACATTACTCAATATTTGAACCTGAAACAACATGGCTTTTAATAGTGTGCTTATGCTGCGATCTTTGTCGGCAAACACGTTTAGTTTGACTCTTCTGAGATACTAATACATTAATACGTTTGGTAAGGAAGTCGAAAATTTGCATTAATGTTGGTAGGTCGTAATCAGCAGACATTTATGCCCACAAGCTGCCGGTCTCCTCGTCTAATTTACTAACCATTATGTAAATTAACCAATGAACTCTTGATACCGCGTCTTCTCCTAGCGCTTTGAGTCCTCGTACTATCTACTCATCTGATGTATCCAGCAGACGTCGAGCGTGTGCACTGTTTGATGCAGTCACTGATGGCTGGTACGATGTAATTAGCGTCTGTTTTGCTGAAATGTTTGAGTAAACCTGAAGCTTCGTTTTTCAATATCCCTTTAAGGGTCCCTTTGAGAAGAATAGATCATGGAAAGATTGACATTCTGTTTATATTTGGTAATTTTATTGGTTCCTCTTTAGATTGTAATGCGAGATTTAATCCTGATCCAACTTTGTAACAAGTTTCTTCGAAGTCATTGCATATAGTTCTTTATTTGGGTCGAGTGTAACAATCGTATCCTCTATTTGTTGAAATTTGTTACGATACCGTTGAAAATTGTATAAACGCACCTTAATATGTTCAGTGTTGGTATTGGCGTTTATTACAGCAATAAAATTTTGCAATTTCATCATGCTGCCTTTAATATAGGCGGGTCGTTTTCTTAAAGCTGCAAATTCCGCGATTTTGTATATTTAACCTTTAGGCGACAAATGATCACCTTTATTCACTTTTTACAGAAATGTTCACTTTCACTATATGGATTAGTTGTGTTTTGTTACAACCTGATTTTGAGTTCCTTTAGAGCAAATTTGCGTTTCTCGTTTACAATCGATTGTTGAGTTTTTTCTAGAACCGATTTTCGCTTATTTGCAACCGAATATTAAACACCGAGTTGTTTTACGGCAAAAGTTTTAAATCAACCCAATTTTGAAAAATTAATTTTGCGGGTGATTGGGGTTGGTAATATTAAAATTAAAATGAATTCGCTTGCTGTACTTTATTGACACATATTTGCGATTGATTTGTATGCGGTTTTCAGGAAAAATGTAACGCTAACAATTTCCAGACTAATGGTGTGTGCAAGGTGCTGGTGTTTAATTCTAACAATACATTTCTGTTTTATGTATTTTGTGCATCGTTGTAACGCAAACAGGGCATAAAACTACCTCAATCTACATGTACGAGTATGTGTAGTTAGCTCAGAAAGTCATCCCAGAAAAATAAATTATTGCATTAGGCAACACTTAAATTTTATGTTCATACCAGCCCAGGATTTCATTAAAATTATTTAAATTGACATTAATAGCCTAAGCAAGAAATATTAAAACCTCGTAATAAAATAGCACGGAAAGAAAATATTCAGAACCCAGACATATTTCAACGACAAATTTCCAAATAATTGCATAAACTAAATACACGCGAGGTTGTTGAGCTAGTCACAACGGTAGAATTCGCTTGAAATTTGTATGGTCGGTAACGGATATGACGGTAAGTGGTTATACTTGGTTTCAACCACTTATCATTATATCCATTGGTTTCCGGAACTTTCAGTTTCTGGGAACCATGAAGTAAAACAGTTCATATATTGGGCTAGTCCCGCGTGAGCCTGTGGCGCTAAACAGAAAGGTACGATTAACTTAAATTTTGTAAGGTACGCAATTGAGCAACGGCATGGTAGTAACTATCGTCGAATTCTTCCGATAATGAAATTATGTCCGAGGCTAATTCGAACATTTGATCCTCTACTTCTACAAATTCGGTACACAATTCATGCACTTTATCCAAACGAGCTTTGATATCCGATAGCGGTTGCAAATGATACTATTTTTGTCATTTGACCCTGTAATATCGCACGACGTTTTTTGAGAGCCTCCATAATACACGATACCGAATACTCAATTACTGGAAAATACTTAAATAGCAACCGCAAATAGTTAAGTTAAATCAGCGAGCAAACACAAAAATTTGAAAACCGATACACAAATATTGAGGTTAATTAACGACACGGATAACTACGAGTATCACAAAAACCCTCACGAAAAATGTTTATATTTTATGTTGGTATTGGATTGTTAACAAAATGTTTATTTCAACCAAAAAATGTACCGGACTTGGCACGGTTCGAAATCGATTTTTTCAGTCAGCTGACATTATAATAATGTAGCGCACGTATTGTCGAAACCTGTCCTCAAACAAACTCTGCTTTTCTAACATTTATTGTCATACGGAGAGACAATGGGCGCTTTCAGGCCTCCTAACATGATTAGTGAAATCATCGCCAATTTGATTTGAAAACTTTATGGTGCTAGACATTTTCATAACGTTGGCCGCGATTTTACTCAATGTGTTCTTAACTATTAGATAATGGTCAGGTTTTGGTGCAAGGACGTCAGGATATGTTTAGAGGTCTTAATCAAATTTTTGACCAATTTAACAAAATAACTTCCCATTATGTCAGAAATGACAAAACAAATAGAACCTGGATCAACATTTCGTGGCTTTAAACCAATTATATCGATTTTATACAGAAATGTGAAATGAAAACTAGAAGCAATATCTCGGAATTAAGACATTCACAGAATTTTGCAAAGTCAAAAATGCAGCCCATTCACTTCTAAGAAGGTTCGGTGCGACATAAGTATTGGGTATGAAAATAAAAATATCGATGAGAGTCGCGTGAAATTAGCATTTAAATGATAAGGCCAAAGCTTTGCTACGTTAAATAATGCACAAATTTTTTTGAAAAATAATGTTGATGCCATAATTTCACAATTTACAACTGTGTTAGTCACCACCTCTTACTGATTCACTGAAATTGGTTGTGAACAATCAGCCTCCACATTTGTTTCCTGTGCCACACACTATCTAGGAAGGTATTGATTTGCAAAAAATCCTCCAATATTTCAGATGGCTGTATATTACAAAATCGCAATATTACTAAACTTCGCTAACATGCATGGAGTGCACAAAACCAACCAATAACACAAATACGTCTTACGAAAAAGCAAACTCAAATGGAATGCGGTTCCGTACATAGTTGCATTGAAAGGAAGTTTAATATTAGAGTAATTGAATTTCCAAGCGATTATGTTAAAGCATCCAAGAAAGCTGTATACTGGCCTGAGCCATATAATTCTACTCAATCATGAGTTTTTCAAATATTTCACTGACTTGCTATACCATAATCCGACCAGGCAGGGATGTAACAGACATAAAAGGTGCAGTTAAATTTTAATGATTCATTTCAAGACCTCCCAACGAGATGCAGAAACGTGACCCCTATTTTAATTTATCCACAGTTGCACAAACATTCACAAGTACATGTTGTACTTTTTTTGTTCTCCTGAAATATGCAATTATTGTCAGATCGATGGCAATCTAATCTTATTTGATTTGTTAAAATTGATTTATAACTTTCACAACGTTCTAAATTCGCAATGATACTACGAAAGAACTGGAAAACTGTGAGTTGGCAACCCCATACTGAAAAAATGAAGGAAACATCAAAAAACAGTAATCTACATTGTCTACGAATATTTTACATACTCTACGAATTGTTGACATTGTATACGCCAAAATGAATTGTATACGATATTTTCGACACTAACAAGTCGACAATTCCGAAATACGCGTAGACGCACAACAATGGTTATAACCACTTGGCACTATGTTCGTTACCGATTAGTGTTGCCTGATGAAATATTTTTAAGGACCAATCCTTTTACCAGGGTTTTGCTTTAAAAACTCCGGAAAACAAAGAATTCCAGAAACAAAATCTAATAGTAACGACTTATCTTTATACTCGTCATTGCCGACAATACTAATGTCAAGTGAATCCTACTGTTGTGACTAGCTCTATAAACTACTAAGTGTATTGAATGATGTTAACGAAATCCTGGACTGGTATCAACATATAACTTGCTTGGTGCAATACTTTATTCTTCACAACATGTACGAGGGCGCATTGAAAATGAAGCTACCTAAGTAGGAAAAAAATTTTTTTTTTTTGCCAAAAACCATTTATTTTTCAACATATTCTCCATTTAGTTCGACACACGTAGTAAGACGATATTCCAACTTTTTTATACCATCTGAATAATACGATTTCGGGAACCCCTCAAAATACGCGTTAGTTTCGATAATCACTTCTTCGTCTGAGATGAATCTTTGTCCTGCGAGCCATTTTTTCAAGTTTGGAAACAGGAAAAAGTCACTAGGAGCTTAATCTGGACTGTAAGGTGGATGATCAAATTCGAAGTGTATTTCACGTAATTTTAGCATCGTATCTAATGCTGTGTGAACCGGTGCGTTGTCTTGAAGAAAGAGCACTTTTTTCTTCGTGGATGGTCGTTTTTCCTTGATTACATCAACCAATTGATCCAATAATGCACGATAATACTTTCCTGTGATTGTGGATCCTTTTTTAAGATAATCGATGAGCAATATTCCGTGTGCATCCCAAGATATAGTGGCCATAACCTTGCCAGCCGATTTCACTACCTTTGCCTTCTTCGGAGCACTTCCATCAGCTTCCACCCATTGTTTCGATTGATTTTTGGTTTCAGGTGTGTAGTGGTGGACCCACGTTTCTTCAAAAGTAATTAATCGACGCCAAAAATCAACAGGATTACGCTTTATCATGTCCAAACACCGCTGTGAAGTGGTCTGTCGAACTCGTTTTTGTTCGACACTGAGCAAACGCGGCACCCATCTTGCCGATAGCCGATAGATGTTTACCATTTCAACAATCTCACGCAACTTGTCTCGGCGATCATTCATAACGATATCGAGGATTTTCTTGATATTTTCTTCAGTAACCACCTCTTTTGGCCTTCCTGTTGGTGGTATTGTTGCAGTGCTTCTTCGGCCGCGTTTAAATTCAGCAATCCAATATTTTACCATGTGATCTGACAGAGCAGACTCACCGTAATGTTTATCGAGCTTTTCTTTTGTCTCTTTCGCCGTTTTCCCTTTCAAGTAATAGTGTTTAATCACTGCACGAAATTCGTTTTTTTCCATTTTTCAAGAAACACAAAAGTTGCTTACTTCAAACGACTACAACAAATAAACTAATCGATGAATTTGGATGAAATTTTAACAGAGATCGCAATTTCTAAAAAACAAAAATTTTTTGTGTTTGTGCCATCTAGCGCTAGGTAGTTTCAATTTCAATCCGCCCTCGTATGTTAAAAATTCGTGTATAAGTTTTCAGAATTTCACAACGTTGTTCAAGGAGGGTTCAATATTAGATCCACTATTTTCTACATTAATAGATTTTCATGACATCTAAGTATTATGATCTGTAATTTTGAATCATCCGGAAAGTTAAATCCAAAGTATTCTCTTGAACCTGGTTTAAGGTTGAATGTTCGCAAAATTTCAACCGCGACTATAATACCAAATCACTATTATTATTCTACATTGTGTTATACCTCTCATCCGGTGGTACCATTCTAATTGTACCGCGAACAAAACTATCTACAAAATTTTATTTTAATGAAGCAGTGAGACAAACAATAAACTTCCAGATTTCCTGTTGTCATTATATTATGAGCAACAAAAAATAAAAGCGATCGCACCACATGACGACGCGATCATTTTTTCTGCAAACATAACCTCATTCGGCCGAAAATATATTTACATACGAATATAGCTCAAACTATAGAATTTTAGCATTACTCAAAGACGTCTAATAAGATTCACGTAAGACGTTAATAAGTAATATAAATAAAATTCACTTGTCGTTGTGTCGCGCTATTTCCATAAAACCTACCTTGCGTTTGTTAAAAGAAAAAAATTCTTAAATCATAACAATGAGATGCGATGAAAGAAATTTTTATTTACATATCGTTATGTACTTACAAGTATTTCATATTGTTATGTAAATTTTGTATGTGCGTGTATATAAGATATAAAAACCTTAAATATCGCGTACACAGAAGAACAAAATCGATAAGATCGCACACAACTTTACACCTATATATTGATGGTATTGGTGGTTTTCTTACCTACCAACTTGTCTCGATCAAAAGACACATTTTGGTATATACAGAATATATTGTAAGAAATTAAATCATCAGTGAAGTGTAAAAAGTAAATTTGATTTTTACCGTTAACCGAGCACGAAACGTAAACACAAAGTTGTTTTTCTAAAGATTTTGTATAATTTAGTCGTTGTTATATTCTTGGTGTAATTGTGTTGTACGTGTATATATATACAAATTAGTAATAATATAGTAGTGTCGTGTAAGATGGTAAAAAAATTTACAAATTTCGCGGATTGCGCGAATTACAAGTTTTCTAGTTTCGCGGGAATTCAACCTGTTGCATAATATTTAGGAAAGGTTCTTTGTAATAATTCTTTTATGCATAATTTTAATTCTTTCTACTTAGGTTTCACTTAATTTTTATTTTTATTTTTTTTTTCAAGGAACTAATGCCAAATTACCGTTACGAATATTAAAATAACAACAAACCGAAAAGCAAAAAAAATAAAATTTTAGTTTGTGACAAAACTAAATAAATTATTTTTGTTTGGTTGGTTTAGAGAACAAAAGACTTGAAGCGACGAACCTGAAATTTTATGTATTTACTCTGGTGACATAATTTTTGTTGTGGAGGGAATCATTTATACACATAGTTAAAATTGTAATTTGTCTGTTGTAATGTAATTTTGATTAATTATGACAGATTTATAGAATTGTATATGATTGATTGTGGTTATAACCTGATGATTGTGTATGAGGCTTGTTTCAATTGAATTGATACTTGTTGATACGTTGTGTGAAAATGTTAAACTGGTTTGTCAATTTTAAAATAAGTTTTTTTTTATCTTACCAAATGTAAAAAAATGAACTATAAAAATTTAGACTGAAACACTTTATTTTATAGGTTTGGTACATTTGCAAACTATCTATTACTACTTGCGATAACTGACGAAATGTTTAGCTATAACATCATAATTAGAATAGTAATGAAAACTTTATAAATGTCGTAAATCCTGAAGAATGCCTAAGTAGCACTAGTTGAATTATAGTAACTAAGCCATTAATGTAAAACCTCTCTGAGGTTCAACATTAATAGTCAGTCTTTATTGAGCCAAAAAAATACATCCACAATGCCGACAACTATTCCGCCGAACTGTCAGATGGCCGGCAACCACATCGCCGATTCAAATTTTGCGCGAGTCTACTTAGTCGACTCAACGAAATACGCGACAAGCATATCGACCGCATCCATTATGTATGTTTGTTATGTGGGTGCCACATAAAAAGATAAGATGATCATCACAAATAGTTTTAGCGCGCGAAACACACACATCGCAGACTGTTGTGCGGAACGGTTTAGGATTTAGACATTTTAACTTCACTGTTAATAATTTTGTGTTTATTGATATTTTTATTTGATGACTATTTTCACTTTTATTGTTAATTTTATTTTAAATTCACACATCAACTTAAATTTTAACATTTGTAGCTTAACAATTCTTAAAATATTTTTTTTTAAACTAAAATGTTCGCCTTATATTCTAAACTTAGGGAAACGAGAATGTTACACAAGGTTGGAAGCTTGCGTTTTCATATTTTCAACGCAATTGTGTTTATTTAGAGTAAAATTTAATGACCTTATTTAACAATGCGGAAAAAATAAATGGATCAACTTTTTCCGGAATATTAGACAACATTCCTCCCCCTTTGGGAGAAAGAAAATCTTCTGGAAGCGGTTTTGTGTCTTTCTTTGATTACGCACATGGCGGTGCCTGAGTCAATTAATGAATCTATACTTTGAGGTGGTTTATAGATGACCTTGTATCTTTAGCTATTTCATTGTTAGTTAGTAAGTTTATTGAGTGGGATTTGTCTGGAGATATAAAAAGGTTAATGTGTTTGATTCCGTCTCGTCTGCGTCGAGATACGGTAGATTGTGTTTGGCTAATTTTGTTATTCCAGGTTCTTTTCTTCTTGTAATTAGCTATAATTTTCCAAAGGTTTTTTCTCCGTCGTGGTAGATTTCTTATGAGATTAAATGATATATTACGCGTGTTTGTAGTTAGTTCTTTTTGTGTAATCTGGTAATTGTTCTGAGTGTATTTATAAAAACATAAATGTATCGGTAAATAGAATTTGTCCTGTTTCTACGTCTAAATTTGCTGTGAGAGCGTCTAGGCTTGTTTTGCTTTGTATGGAGGAGCTCTTGATGCTGGTTATTTTTTGTAAGTTGAGTCGCTCGCCTCGTCTGTTTGATTTCTGTTTGTTCTGTGTTTAACGATTGAATTTGTATTTGGTTTTTGTTTAATATTGATTGTTTTGGTTGCGTAGTGAGACACGGTTTACTGTTATGGTTTACTTTTTTTATAGGCTGGGTATTTCGATTTGCTAGGTGCTTAATGCCAGGTAACGTAAATTGTAGGCTACTATTACCCAAAGAGCGCGTTATGGACAGCTCACTAACGTTTGTCTCATTTAAAATTGGTTTGAAGGAGGCTGATTTAACCTACTTAACAATTCTGACGTTTAACCTGCTGGTGCTTTAATCCGCCCATTTATTAATTATCCGCGCATATCAAAAAACCGGACTGTGGCCACATTTCAACAGCCGAAGTAACTACTGCGTTAACTAGCCAGTTTAGTTTATCAACGACCGTCGCTTCATTTAATACCATCAACGTTATCACTTCTACCTACTATCACAATGCCTCCAATATCCATGGTAAAACCAGGGATTTCCGCTTAGGCATACTTGACAATGATTTCGACGTTATAATAATCAGCTAGACCTGGCTTACGATCAATATTTTATCCGAAGAGTGCTATCCACCAGACTATATCGTTCATAGAAAGGACAGATACGATTTTGTCACCAGTTGTAGAGGCGGTAGTGTTTTAATTGCTGTAAAGAATTCAGTCTCCAATGAAGTGATCGCCTGCCATCACTGCCTTGATGTCATTGCCGTTCGCATCAGACTAGCTTACAATACCTCGATTGTCATCGTCGCCGTTTTTATTCCGTATGGATCCGAGCGAGATGTCTACAACACGTTTATCAACTACAACGACTCAGCCGTTATACCTTCAGTTCGCCCTTGTGATCAAATTATTATTGTGGGCGTCTTTAACTTACCCAGAACGATATCGACGGTGTAGTCTCTTCATCCTAAACCGACGAGAAAGCATTGACTATCATCGATTACTTCTCCGTATCAATAACGCAGCTTAACCGCTTCAGCAACAGTCGAGGAAAATTCTTGGACTTGCTATTTGCCAACGACGTATTGCATGCCGAACTTGCTCCGTGCATGGATTTCACTGGACGCGAAAGCATTTACCACACACCAATTACGATAAATATGTTTTATACTAAATGTACAACTAATTATTTTTCTAACGATTTTCACTTTAATTTTAGAATGGCCGACTACGCATCCTTGAATGAATTTCTCAGAACTGCTGATTGGGACTTTGACAGCGCGGTGCGGATTTGAATGACACGGTGCACAGATTCAACGATGGTATAATACCGAGTTTATGCTGCTCGAGAAACGACCCAACATTCTCTTTACAGGGTTTATGGCATAGAATACTATCCCGATTTCGTTAACGCTCGCAATGAATTTAAGACCCCTAATTGGTTCCTCTTCAATAATTATGTAGTGCAAATCGAGCAAGTTTGTTCCAACCCCAAAAAATTTTGAAACTTCATTAACAGCAAGAAAAATGTATCTGGGTTTCCGTCGAATATGTCTTACCAGACCTCCACCGCCAGTCAGCCATCCGACATTTGCAATTTGTTTGCCAAATTCTTCGCATCCGTTTGCAAGCTACTTCGGTCAACAGACACCGGTTCTCCTACTACTTCCACCTCCATTGTACTCCATCATTTCAAACTTACCGAACAGGAGGTTCTGGATCAACTGCTCCTTCTCGATGTTAGCAAGGGAGCGGGTTATGACGGTCTTCCACCGATCCTATTCAAACGTTGTGCCGTAAGTCTGACCCCTGCAGTTACCTTCCTGCTTAACGAAAGCCTTCATCGTGGTATTTTTCCAGATCCCTGGAACATATTATGCATTCATCCAATTTTCAAGGCGGGTGATAGAAGTGGGGTAAGTAATTATCGTAGGATCGCCATTCTCTCTGTCTTACCTAAACTGTTTGAGTCCATGGTTCACAGAGTATTGCACTTCCATACCAAGAGACTTATTTCTCCATTTCAGCATGGATTTTATCCCGGTAGGTCTACCGTGTCTAACTCGTCCTCATTTTGTGGTCATCTATTTGACAGTCTAAACTCTAAACAGCAGCTCGACGTTGTCTACACAGACTTCGTAAAGGCTTTCGATGTGATTGTTCACTCCATTATTATTAGCAAATTGGAGCGTCTCGACTATGATATCATTCCCATCGACTGGTTGTGTTCTTATCTCTCAAATCGTTGATAATCTGTTAGGATTCTGGATTCTTTCGCCCCATTATTTCGGAGGCCATCCGACCGGCGTAAAGTTTTAATCAATTATCAAAAGTGTAGCTACACAAATAATTATTTAAAAGTGTATTTACTCAATTTAATCAAAAGCGTAGTTATACACAGAAGAAAATGTATCAAGGTTGAATTATTTTTATAAAATTCTTGGTAAATTGCCTGTATTGATAGCTGGACAATCTATTCCGGGTTAGGTAGAGCGTTGAAGCTTCAGGAAGAGCCGAAAGCGAGTAAGGATATTGGGGATATCAAATTTCGTCCAATTTCGTCCAATAATAAGAAACAATCCTTATAAAAAAAAGGAAAACCAGTGTAAATTGGCATCTGTCGCCATTATTAAACGAAACCTTCAGGCAGCCATGTTGATGGAAAAGCATGGTTAGTTAAATCGAGCGTCAAGTAAATCATACAACTATACAAGTTATAACTCATTCTGAGAGTCAGTGTTATAGCGGTAGTATATTAGTGGTTAAAAAACTCATTGACCAAGTGGTGCAGTCAATATTTTAACTAATTGGCCTTAATAGGCTAAGTTAGGCGGCATGCGAATCATTAAAGACAAATTAACGAGTATCTTAATCAGGGGCCCTATAATTATTTCCGCGTTGAGTCTTAAAAATTTCGGATATGTACTTTTGGATCCGCTTCAATATTCCTAATATTAATTCCTCTATCAAAAAGATTATAAACGCACTCATTTAACGTCATAAACGTATACCCATTTAACGTCATAAACGCTATCATTTAATGTCAGCTGATGACATTTGTCAGGGTATATGACATTAGTATGCACATCAATTTTTTATATTTAATTTTAAAACGCAAAACGTAACAAACGACAGTCAATCGTCAACAAAAAAGCAAATGTCAATCGAAAAATTTTCCGCCTTCCTTTTGATGGCGTTACGTTTTCCCGCTATCGAATAGATGGTGATTCCAAATTCAAGATATCTTGTAAAAATTGTTTTGCGGCGGAAATCATGATAGGGCCGATTCGGAACAACAAATTTTTACTAATTGCACGAGTCGAAATAGTGTTTAGTATTTGATTTATCTGACGTTAACCAAGTCAAATAAGGTTAACGTCAGGTAAATCAAATCAAGGCAGGGGCAAAGTTTAACAGTTTCTATTAACAAAAAATGGACGAACAAATTAAAACGTACGCAGCTAGAAGAGGAATAGCAAAGGGATTAATAATGCGGCTTGTGAAATTTGCTGACGCCATGACGAATAAAACCTCAATGATGGGAACCCTTTCGGGAATTACTGAAAAAGGGGTTTGCGGAGCAAAACGAATTTCTGATAATAATCTCTTCGGGTTCTACTAGTTCGGTGAATTAAACCATCACTCAATCGATGGACGAACCTCATAATTTTAATAACCTTCCAAAGTTAAACACACAAAATTTTTGGGCGGTTATAAACAATTTCCTGTATGTGTAAGGATATCTTCGGGGTGAAGCGGCAGAAGACAAAACACACTTTAAATGATTTCATTCAAACCTTCATAGAACAACAAATCGTTAAAATTCAATCATTCTCAGTTTTGAGGAGGTTGCACAGCACATCACAAGCTTGGGCACATCATACAGTTGCAAGAAATTTCACAACCTTCAAAGAATTACTAAAATCCTTCAGCGACCGCTGCGATGCACTAGAGACTTGCGAGCCCAGAAAACCCAACATAATCAAATCAGTCACAGCAAAGGCGCATCAACTAAAGATAGAAATCGATTCGAGTCTTCTGGAATATATTTATACTGCAACATGAAAGGACATCGAACGTACTTGTAATTTTGCAAAAATTTAACGGTAAAACAAAGGTGAAATCGACCAACCAAGTGAAGGTTGTGTTGTATTTGCTTAGCAAATAATAATTTTGCTAGGCATCTTACGGTCTTACACACATGAAAATGAAGATACATCTGGCACAATCATTTCAAAATATTCGAACATATCAAACCAACTCCCAGTATAGCCAATAATGACTTCCAACGTCAATCGTGAGGACAAAAACCAGAGATGGTCAATGTCGAACGTGCAACCTGCTTTTCAGCTCCCAGCTATCTATCATCGCAGAGAAATGCATTAATCGTGTACTACTATCCAAGAGTAAAGCAAGAGTATAAATTGATGTAGTAGCTACTTCAAGTGTATTTACGGTGGGTGAAACAAACTTGATGGTCTGCTCGAACTTTGATAAATCCAAGACATTAAACATCAATGCTTACATTTTACCAAAAATCAAAAAACTTACCACCAGAACAAAAAGATAATCGTAATCCTAACTTTAACAAAACGTATGTTGAGTTCATGCTTTAGTACGAGGGACTGGGTCATATGAGGAAGTTAATTGCTGAGATGAGATAATATCAAACAACGAAAAGGAGGTGTTTTATCTGCTAAATTACGGCGTTTTGCCAAAGGACAGTATCACAACAAAATTGCGGGTTACGTTTGATGGTCAGCAGTATCTTCGAATGAAAAATAATTGAATGATCAGTTAATGGTAGGTCCTACAGTACAGGATATTATCTGGAATATCTTTTTGCGGTATAGAACATTTAAAGTGACAATAAGCGGTAAGATAGAAAAGACGTATCGTCAAATTTTAGGTAATCCAAGAGAAACCTTGAAACAAATTCCGAGGCGGGAGTCGTTAACAGAACCAATTAACCATTACGAATTGTTAATCCACTGAATTCGTTGCAAGATTTGCCTTGGATTAATTAAAATTTGACGGTACATTTTTTCTATATGGCACTGAATCACCCCATTTTTAGCATTTTCCCTCGTTTAAATAGATGACGAGAGTGACGATCAATTTAGACACGCAACAATGGCGATTCTGAATAACTTCGGAACAAGTGGCAACGACTGCATGGTTGTAGCTATACGAGTGTATTCGCATATTCCGCAGCAGTATGCGATCCCAGATGAATAATAACATTTCTGTCAATTTGTTAACCGCAAAGAGTAAGGTAGCTCCAATCAAGCAAGAAAGCCTACTAATGCTCGAATTATGTGGAGCTCATTTGCTCTCTAATTTCTTGTAGCATACCGAATGAAAGACATCCGTGTCTGCCAATAGGGTGTCAAATTTCCAAAAACTTCTTAATTAGTACCAAACGCAGCCTTTCAATGTTAAAGGTAGAGACAATCCAGCCTGGCAGTATCATTTAAATTAATTCATGAGAAATTTCGATATCAAATCCCCTCACACCGTAGGAAAACAAGAACTGTGGGAACGAGTATCAACATGGTCCAAATTAGTTAGAATAATAGCATAACTAAATAAATCATACACAAGACCGCAAATTGAAAAATAATATTACTGTGTGTGTGTGTCCGAACTAAACGAAGCAGTATAGAAATGAATAGAGTGAACATCTCAGCTCAGTAGCGAATCATTCACGAATGCAATCATACTCTGATGCAAAAAGCCGATTAAGAATAAGCGGACAGCTACAAAAGGCGCACTGTGCGTTCAAAATATAACTCCTCATAATTTTACTGAAAGGTTTTAGGTCTAGTGACTAGAAGAACCCTTCGGTATTTGTTACAAATATTCTCCTTGCATGCGAAGCCATCTCTGTTATTTGCTTTATCTCGTCAAAAATATTGAGTATTGAGTGAAAGACAACTATGTTAATCCATCTGTCATAAATATATCACTTGCTATAGATATTCAACACTTAAATCAAATCAATTAAGAAAAGGTAGTATTCCTGAAGCCAGAATTACACACCTAGCAGACCCTATAAAAGGGTTCTTGGTAATTTTTGTATGTTTTACCACAAATGCTTTACACTTAATAAACACATTATAACACTTGTTTATTATTTCGAAAAAAAGATTATGAACAACGAATATCGGATTCGAGTTAATAATTAACTCAAAATCCAACGTTTTCTTGGAGATTGTGACATTTTAGGATCACCCCTGGTCACGTTGAACGATCACCATCACAACGAGTGATAAGAAAAAAGTTCCCTCAACAACAAATTGGAGTATTTTACAAGGAAAGACCTAGACTATGGTGGCGCGATGACGTCTAACAGGACCTGCGCAAAAATTCCGTCATGGGATGTGATAGCTAGCGAGAGAGAGAGAGTGTTAGATATCTAGGACACGTAGAAAAATCTCCATCACATCGAATAATAAGAAAAATGTTTCAACAACCATTCGGCGTCCATAAAGGGTGGATGGACCGCAATGCAGTTGGCAAATTACAGGGATGTGAAAGCTGAAGAGCTAACACATAAAAGCTTTCGATAAAGCAAAAACTATGCGAATCTCTCTACTTTTGTATAACGTTAAGCGTTATAAATCTAAATGGCATCTTAGAATATGCTAATTGGTTGTAATTTCAATAAAAGTTATTGTTATGCATATCGAAGCCTATTAAAAAATGTATACGATAAGATCTTCAAATCCCCGTTGCAAACGTACCAAATTGTTTTTGTCCAAAATACATAAAAATAATAAAAATAATTAATTTAATAAGTTTATAAATGGCGCAAACAACACAAAAATTAAAAAGTTTTTATTTTTTTCCAAAATCTATAAAATTATTAATGTTTTGAGAAGTTAATAGAAAATTTATGGCTCGATTTCTATGAGATCTCGAAAGTTTTATTGATATCATATGACGCTAGATGGACGATTATTTATATTGAACATTACGGGAATCTCGTTAAAAAGTCGTTAAATTTTAATGGATGCGATCGGATGATATAGAAATATACTTGTAATTTTATTGTTATCACATCGGATCAAAACTACTTTTATTAGATTTTCGAACGATTTTTCTATTTTGTAAAACGAAACATCTTATTCGGTTTCTTAAATCTTAAAAATTATAATTTTTTCTTTGTGTATTGTGATTCGATTTGTTTTTTATTGTTTTGTGTATATGTGATGACAGGTTTATGGCGTATATATAATGAGATCTAGAAATGCGATAATTTATGCAGAACCCAAAAATTACCATTATTGGATTTGCAACTTTGTAATGAGAACGGAAATTTAAATTCAATTAATCGAACATAAATTAAACCTATAAATTTCGTATAATGTAGATGGTCGTCACACGATTCGAACATTTATAAAGTGTTCGGTACTTAATTTATTACGGGTTAGGAGATATGCTGTAAATTTCCGGTGATGCTAATTTCTTTCGACTGTTATAGAATTTCGACTTTCTCATAATAAAATGTAATACGCACGTGCCTAGATCAAAATACGTCGGTGAATAACCTGTAACTAATATTAATCGCAGTAGGCTACCTGTTAGTGGATAGAGTTACGTATAGTAAAATTCGATACAACTTGCAAATTAATCTAGCAGTATTAAGCTTCTGGACACCTTAAAATGTTTATTTACACAAAGTTTTCTGCGAATGTCCAAATTGAAACGAATGGACTAAATTGGCTTAACAGATATTTTTGTTTTCCCCTTTTTCATTGACGCACACACCACCCATTCACCTACCCATACAATTACAGTATACCACCAGCACATTGTAAGCTCCATGTCAACCTGTACACTGGCATGGAGGGTGGATCGGCGCTGAATTCTCCATTTCACTGTCCGAGATTATTTTAGTTGTGTTTATTAACATCATCGATCGTAATCGATGATGAAAATTCGCTTTGCATCGTGCCTCTGATGGGATTAGAACCTAGCAAACCAAGCTAATTAAACTGATTAATTGATTGAGATATTTAGCCAAGACTAAGTTTGTGCATACTCATATATACACCCTCAATACACATCTAGGATAGGACAGGTTTGTTAGCATGGAAATCGATCCGGTTAAATATAGTATGAGATATTTCATAGTATCAAACCGAGTTCCAGTCTACTATTCTTTTGAGAAAGGTCCGTTCCATCCAATTTACCCATTTTTTAAAAGTACCATACACCTGTAACTCATTTAGGAACCAAATAAAAGTTGCATCCCAATCGGTTGAGAAATGGCTTAGGTTAATTTAAATGGACAATATTCCAGATTCGTGTCCAAAATGTATATTAGATTCCAATTTTTATCATTAATCTAAGTTTCATGGGCAGTTCTAAACAAATTTCACAAAATCATGATCCATTGAAGATGTTTCCTGACACTTTTAAACAGGGGCCTTGAATTTATTTGAGATCCTCCCCGAAATAATGTTTTTTGAATTTAGAACTTACCACATTATTCTGCGTCACGACACCACATAATGGAACGCAATGTGGTGCAACATCGTGCAAGATGGTGCAACATGACGTCTCATCTGGAGGACTCCTAAACGAATTATTCAAAAATCAGAACTCGTTGTAATCATGTTCTTGCATTCGAAACCCTGCCCGGCCAATTTTATCAAAATGGTTGAAACCAAATATTTATCGATAATATTATTATTTATAGAGAAAAGCCTACAACTTTGGCTTAAGACATTTAGAAAACGTACATATAACACATGACATATTAAAAACACCCACCTAGCCGCAACAATTTTCTGGTCACTACCAGGAATCTAACCAGGAACCCTCGACTAACACAAGCAATTGCCCTAGTCACACTGTTATCGAGGGCGACTACCAGAACAAGAAACGTCATGGAGGACATCCGAAATGGATTTTTATAAGAATCCTGCCATTAGAAAACCCTACCCGAAAAAAATTAAGAATGGGTTCTAGGCCCCGCCGAAAATCCTTCTCCATTTGAATCGTTTCCTGGCATTTAAATCTCCAATTTACGATTTTTTTGAAATTAACACCCATCGCAATCGGCTCCTGGCACTTGAAAAACATCCATCGCCAATTTTTAAACGTTTTTGTCAGAAAGTTAGATCCAATGCAATTGATTCCTGATAATTGAAATCCACTTTACACAAAATTATAATAGTGGGAATCCAGCCTGTACCAGATGACCTTTAAATAATTTTTTTCCTAAAATCAGGACTCATCGCAATTCTCCTACTCTTTTATGGTAAAAAAAAAAATCATTTAAAGAAAACCCGGGCCCACCAGAAGATGTCAAAATCATTTGAGGCGAAGAAAATGTGAAAAGAGGACCAACGTCAAAACATTAATTCGATAGAGAATGGTACAATTCATTAATGTTACTAATAACAACCAACATTTTTAAAAGGTTGCTGTTAATGCAACTATGTACTGTCACCTTAACTCAACACACACAACATTTCCAAAAATGATGGAACATAACACAAGATATATAATTAAAGAAAAACACTAAAACCAACACGAAGCAACAAGGTTAAAAATGCGGAACGTGGTGCAACATCTAGAAACAACACATAACATGATACAACATCCTGCAACATTCTGCAACAAAGTGAAACAACACACAACATCCCTCAACAAGGTAAAAAATCACGCAAAATGATGCAATATGACACAACATGATGAAATATCCCACAACATGGTACCACATTCGCAATGTTGTGCAACATGGTACAAAATGGTGCAAAATTATTCAACAAGATGTAACATCACACAACCTGGTGCAACATGGTGCAACTCCTAAATTAGTTATCCAGAAATCAGAACTCCTTGTAATCGTTTCCTTCCATTCGAAAACCCTGTCCCGCCAAAGGTTATCAAAATCGTTCCAGCAAAATATTAAAAAAAAGTTTCTATCCAACATGATGCTGCATAATGTTGCGAGATGTTGCACCATGTTGCGTTATGCATATAACGCAACATGGTGCAACATCTTGCAACATTATGCAGCAAGGTGTCATATGAGAATGCAATACAATGCAACATTATGCACATAACATTCCATCCAAAGGACTCCCGTAACCGTTTTGTTACATTCGAAAACGTCTCCAAAATTTTATCAAAATCGTTTAAGCCAAATAAAATGTTGCAAGCAGACCTTGCGCCGAAGGACTTCCATGTAAAAGAGCCAATCGGAATCGATTCCTGGCACCTAAAAATACCCCTCAGTATACCCCTCAACATCGTTCGAAATTACGAATTTCGTCCCTAACGGAAGTGTCTCCTTAACGGATTTCTCCAAAATTAGGACATCACAATCCATTCAAGTCATTAGAAAACCCTTTTCACTGCAATTTTTATATGTAAATCGATCAAGACGAAAATAATTAAAAAATAGACCCCACCAAAGCTCCGCTAAATGAATTTTTCCGAAAGTGAAACCCGAATTTTTATCAAAATCGTTAACCAGCCGACCTTCTCTATGGATTTTCCATTCCTTGGATATTCTGCTAATAGTTATGGTTGGATCTATCTGATCTACCACCAGCGCGTGACCTACACAACCAGTGGGTTGACCGGCGGGCCAACCACTTACTCTCCCAAAAAACATCAAGTTATGAACTCTACACAAAGGTCTTAGTTTAGTTTATCGAATTCATCACAATAATGACCTTGAAAAATGTTCACGGACAATGCAACATGCTAGCCTTTTAAGACCCTTTAAAACCATTGGAAAATTTACACATTGAAAGTACTAGCACTACAAAAGTTTAGGTGGGAGTGGACTCCATAATACCACACAAAAAATTTGGAGACGGCTTTCTTATCCACCGGCAAGTTAATTTCCAAAATAAATAGGACCGCAGTTACAGTACCAGATATTGATTCGTATGGCTAACATCAGCTGAGTAACACCAATGGTCAATGTGTCACGACACTGGTTATAATGTACATATAATCTAATTGTAAAGGGTGATTTTTTTGTGGTTAGGATTTTCATGCATTAGTATTTGACAGATCACGCGGGATTTCAGACAAGGTGTCAAAGAGAAAGATGCTCAGTATGCTTTGACATTTCATAATGAATAGACTTACTAACGAGCAACGCTTGCAAATAATTGAATTATATTACAAAAATCAGTGTTCGGTTCGAAAAGTGTTTCGCGATTTACGTCCGATTTATGGTCTACATAATCGACCAAGTGAGCAAACAATTAATGCGATTGTGACCAAGTTTCGCACTCAGTTTACTTTATTGGACATTAAACCAACCACACGAATGCGTACAGTGCGTACAGAAGAGAATATTGCGTCTGTTTCTGAGAGTGTTGCTGAAGACCGTGAAATGTCGATTCGTCGCCGTTCGCAGCAATTGGGTTTGTGTTATTCGACGACATGGAAGATTTTACGCAAAGATCTTGGTGTAAAACCGTATAAAATACAGCTCCTGCAAGAACTGAAGCCGAACGATCTGCCACAACGTCGAATTTTCAGTGAATGGGCCCTAGAAAAGTTGGCAGAAAATCCGCTTTTTTATCGACAAATTTTGTTCAGCGATGAGGCTCATTTCAGGTTGAATGGCTACGTAAATAAGCAAAATTGCCGCATTTGGAGTGAAGAGCAACCAGAAGCCGTTCAAGAACTGCCCATGCATCCCGAAAAATGCACTGTTTGGTGTGGTTTGTACGCTGGTGGAATCATTGGACCGTATTTTTTCAAAGATGCTGTTGGACGCAACGTTACGGTGAATGGCGATCGCTATCGTTCGATGCTAACAAACTTTTTGTTGCCAAAAATGGAAGAACTGAACTTAGTTGACATGTGGTTTCAACAAGATGGCGCTACATGCCACACAGCTCGCGATTCTATGGCCATTTTGAGGGAAAACTTCGGAGAACAATTCATCTCAAGAAATGGCCCGGTAAGTTGGGCACCAAGATCATGCGATTTGACGCCTTTAGACTATTTTTTGTGGGGCTACGTCAAGTCTAAAGTCTACAGAAATAAGCCAGCAACTATTCCAGTTTTGGAAGACAACATTTCCGAAGAAATTCGGGCTATTCCGGCCGAAATGCTCGAAAAAGTTGCCCAAAATTGGACTTTCCGAATGGACCACCTAAGACGCAGCCGCGGTCAACATTTAAATGAAATTATCTTCAAAAAGTAAATGTCATGGACCAATCTAACGTTTCAAATAAAGAACCGATGAGATTTTGCAAATTTTATGCGTTTTTTTTTAAAAAAAAGTTCTCAAGCTCTTAAAAAATCACCCGTTATTAACCACGGCCTTTCAACATAAAAAAATCCTCAAGGTCACGTGGATGAACGGAAAACCAGTGTTGTGGTAGACAATGTATATAGACAATTAAACAAAGTTTGTTGGCTTTGTAGAGGATGTAGGTAATATGTCGAAAATTACGTTTTCTGCTAACAATCAGCAAAATTCTACGATTTTTAATGGAACCATTTCAAGGTGGAGAGCTTCAATTTTACTCCATATTTGAAAAAGATTTAGTTGCTTTACGACAATTTAAAAAAACACAATTCCGGATTAATACAATTTCTGAAATTCGATCCTGGACAGTGAAAATTACAAATGGGATTGGTACGAAAACTCGAATTTCAAATTCCCGAAATATTAAAATCCCGCTTTTATGAAAGTCCCACTGTTTCAACATCGAAACAGCGAAAGGTATTCATAAATACGGAGAACAGCCATCAGAGGCCGATCTCACCAAAATCAACCGTCACATGTTCTTACTGCTTGTCACCACTTCCGAAATATTACCATAAAAGGACGAATTCATTTCATCAACAGAGAATCTGCACCAATTGCTTGTGGCATAAGACGGATTCAGTATATGACGAAAAACCCGCATGTGTCACCTGCAACAACAGACACCATCAGCTGTTACACGAACCAGATCAACGGCCTGAAAAAAGGGTATCAATCGGCACGTTGCACGGTACTCAAACAACATTATTGGCAACAGCCGTTGTAACGATCAATTCCATCTGTGGCGTTCCAACCAATGTACGAGCTTCAATAGATCCAGGATCGCAAGTCTCTTTGATCACGAAATCCGCGGTTCAACGTCTTGGTATACCACTGCAACAAACCACCGTGAATATATCAGGAATTGGGGCTAATGATACAAACACGGCAAATTCCATTGTAACAATGTGCCTTAAACCGCATTTCCCATCAACATACAAATTAAAGGTATAGGCGTATGTGTTGCCAAAAATTACAATGGATATACCCGAACAACCAATACAACGAAGCCAGAACGATAAATGGAATAAATTGGTTTTGGCTGATCCGGAATATCATCTTCCAGCCCCAATCGATCTGCTGCTAGGAGCAGACGTGTACAGCGATTTCGTTGGCACTCGAATCATAAAGGGTAAGCCTAGCGCATTAAAAACTAGCGTCGGTTGGCTAATCTCCGGCCCACCTCCAATCAGCGGAGCTCCACAAAACACTGCAGTCCATATCGGTAACAGAAACGAGAGAGATATGGAGAGATTCTGGGAAATAGAGGAAATTCCGACCATCAGCGGCAAGCCGGAGATCGAACATGAATGTGAACAGATTTTCTCACAAACAACCACCTGAATGGGAGATATATTGTTCAAATTCCATTTAAAGAACATCAAGTAGACCTATTGGGACACTCGAAGCATCGAGCACTACAACGTTTCTTACAATTGGAGAAATGACTCCAATTGGTGAATTTCATGACCACCTACGTCAGCTTCAAGTAAACAGTCAAGTGTTTTAAATCTCGCTAGTCACACAGCCATCACCCTTATTGAGCTGTTAAACTAGCTTTAAGGTCTTGATTCACCACAAGTCAAGAGTGAATCTTTACAAGCATAGATTTTGAAAAGTAATTCGGACAAACGACTCAAATCCAGTATACATTTTCTGAACAAATTGCCACGCGCAAACGGATATCGCTCGATTATTTCTTTTAGTCACATCAACGGGTCACCATTTTAGCTCGTTTGTGGTGCACAATCAATGAACGTAAACATATTTTAGTACACAATGGTCCTATGAAAACTTGATAAAGGATCGGTGCTCGATATCAAAAGTAAATTACTGCTGAAAGTTGCGCCATATATACTCTTAAACAAGTAGACAACATATTTGGAGAATTGAATCTCCAAAAATTGTATACGATAGTTTTGATTTAAATTACTGAGTGTGGCACCTGTCAAGTGGCAGGTGACAAGTAGTTTAGCCGAGTTCGAAAAGAAATGACCAAATAGTAACAATAGATGCAAAAATTGTAAGTCCCCAAGTGCGGCACGGAAGCCACTAAACTACTAAATTTATACCGTATGTTGGTTTATAAGAACTGGTGTGTCAACCACTTATGATTCGATATTTTGGGCTCATTTTTGTAATTATTCGTCACGAAAGTGATGCTACCGTACTTAACTACAATTAACTGCTCTTCTGTCCTGACTAAATAGAACGCAAACAGTTTTGCTTCTGAAATCACACCAGTGAAAAATTCGTACTGGTTTCAAATTCTGAATACATTAATCAGATTCAGTTAAAATTAATCGAGAAACGTTAAATTTAATTTATGTTAATCATCAATCAAAATTGATTCTGAATCTTTTATCTATCCCATATAATTATCTCATATAAGTCAAATACATAATTTTATTCCGAAATCGCGTGCATCTTTTTAAAAACGTTTCTTACATAAACCATTTAACCAACGTAACGAATTTAAATACCGAAAATCGATTAAAATCGTATTAAGTCATTGTTAGGCGTTTATGGAAAATTTGTAGAAAATAAAAATTTTGAATTCATAAACGCATCAAAAATTCATAATCTCACGGTTTGAGCTTGAGGCTGTGAACCGATCTGTCCATACATTTTTTTAAAACATGAAAAGTATATTCAAAATTGCAGGTCAATAGATAATATACAAGACATAAGAGTATATCGTTTAGTTGTTGAATTTAATTTGAATATTCAAATCGATTTTTTTGTTTGTTAAATTTTTAATAATATTCGTGTCGTGGTTGAAGTTGTTTGAGAAAATTATGATAAGATACCATCTGTTGAGTACCATATAAATCGTTCGATAAGTTATTTAAATTTAAATTTAAATTTATTTTGTTAGTTGTCCATAAAATTCTGTACGCAGCCCAACCACCAAAAGTATCGATAACACGCGCGCGCTCATGCTCTTAAAACTAATTGCGGTCTCATATTCGCTATACCGATACGATATTAAATGTTTGTCGTAAATATTTTATTGAAATTTTATCGAGTGGCCAGGTATAAAATCCAAATAATTCATATGCAGATTTTCTTAATGGATATCGATCGTATAATTTGTTTAACGATCGTTTAACTAGAATTTTAATATTTAAGTACGGTTACGAAATTTCGACTGATCATGATTTGCATATTTCGTATTCACCCATGTCACTCCCGATTGATTGAACGCGCGCAATACACCAAGTAATCACAAGAATATTGGCAAGAATTTCATAAACACAATAAAATATTGCAGCAGGTAGTTGGTCTATGACAAGCTGTCCATTCAACATACAAAAAAACTTAGTGAAGTGAAACATTAACTGATTTATTGTCTGTGTACGTAGCTTATAATACAGACTGAGTTATCGACATTCAAGGGAATTAACAATTTATTGTCAATCGAATTAATTTGTATGCTTAAGAATTTTAACAATAACAACCTACGCAACAGGTTCTTTCTACATGTAATAAGTACTCGTATGTAACATGTAATGATAGAATTCTTCAGATTTTGTAATATTTTATTATTGGCTTCAATCGTCACAAATCAACGAAGCGATAATTCTAATGACAATTTCACAAGAATTTTATTAGTACTTCGTTATTAGTTTTGATGTGGATGTGTGTGTGTGTGTTTTAGCGGTTAAATATTTCCAGTTGAAATATTGTAGTACACTAAGTATCAATTTATGACATCAAATCGACAAATTGAAATCGGGAACATGAATGGTCGCCTGCACAGTGTCAAATTTGCTGTTACAAATAGTGTTTTCCAAAAGTTCCTTAGAACAAATATCCAAGCCATTAAATATGACTGGCAGATACTCGTGTTTATAAAATCAAACGTCGTTATGTTGGATATTAAAATCTGTAACAGGGGTACTAAATTTATTCTTACCTGAAACTTAAAAATACTTGCACGGGAATCAAAATTGTAGGCAAAACTTACGTACACATCAAAAAAGAGATCAACCGGGAAGTCCGGTATCAATAGCGCCTAGTATTAAATTGTAAAGAGGCGTAGTTTCACGATCGAGTTTTCTTGACGTTTCGACTTGCCCACTTTGCGGATCGACCTTAAATGAGTGATCTGAGTTGCCGCCAATGATCGAGTAACTGAATTGATTGTTGAGTGGACGAACATCTTTGTCAACCGCTTTTACGGATAAGACACGGGTTCCAAGAGGCGCACCTTCCGATACGTTAGCCTCGTAGAAGTTAAGTAAAAATTCTGGAGGATCGTTTCCATCCTGTATTGAGACTATAACTGTTTCCATCCTGTATTGAAACTGTAACTTGTTAATTGCGATTTGACCCTGACGCTGAAGTTCGAGTCTCAAGTTGCCATGCACCAGAATGATTTTGCTTGTGTTAAACACGATATTCTAGACTAGAGGACCTAGGGGATCCCTGAATACATCCTTTTGTAATTTGTTTAGATACAGAACCATACATATCTCTGATTACTGCGGATCGATTATTGAAGTAGCTCCTAAAAACATCCATAGTGTTCCTAGGGAGATTGTAGATCGGTAAGCTTGCGATGACACTAGGCTACGTAAGGTTATCAAATGTTCCGCTGATATCCAAGAATATACCCATAACATATTTCGAACTTTGGGTTTTGAAAGTGTTGATTAGGCGGCCTATCGCACCTTCAGTAGACATGCTACGTCGGAAACCAAATTGTTTGTCCGATAACAGTTCGCTCTCTTCAATTCGCGGTGTAATGCGAAAGGCTAGTAACCTTTCTAGACGTTTCCCTATGACCGGTAGCAACATTATGGGTCTATAAGATTTCAAAGAATGTGGATTTCTAGCGCCAGGTTTCCTGATTACAACCATTTCAACCGTTTTCCAAACTTTAGGGAAACCACCAAATTTTAAGAAGCTGTTTAATAATTTTACTTTGCTAGGCCCTATTATGAGCCATGTCAGCTGGATTACTTCAGTTGTGAAGAGCTCCGATGACCTCTTCCCACATAAGTGGGGGGTCTTCAGCATTTATGGATGTTCAACTGCGGTTGGCGGCGATCTCGTGCATTTCTGCTTGAGACTCAGTTTCGCCTGGTGAATATAGGACTGGACAATATATTTCGAAGTGCGTCAACCATTATTACAGCCTCAGAACCAACGAACTGCGTGAATTGGCGTATCTATTCGCTAAGAAACTTAACGTTTAATATCCGCCGATTTGAAATAACGACGAGAAAGCGAGCAAACATTGGAATTACAATTTTGAGCGCAGCCACCCGGAGCTTGAAACTGAGCGGAAAAGTTGAAGGCGCTGAAAGAGGAATGATGGTGACAATGGCCTTAACCGTAAGCGCTGCTGGCAACAGCCTACCACCATTATTGCTTTTCCCGAAAAAAAATACAGACCATTTTCTTCGGCAACGTTTCTGATCCAGGGCTCTGGCTGGATGTGCCAGCAAGAGTTTGTGCGCTATATGCACCATTTTATAAATTTCGCAAAACCTTCGTTAGCTTTCCCTGTGCTGTTGCTTCTCGACAACCATGCCTCATATTTATCAATTGAAACCATCGATTTCGCCGTTACTAATGGAGTGCATATTGTTCCTTTTCCGCCGCACCGTAGTCGCAAACTACAGCCACTGGATGTATCTATTTTCGGACCAATAACAACCTATTACAAGTCACAGTGTTCTGCATGGCAAATGCCAACAAGATAGGACTTTGAATCATTCAACCGTGCTCTCTCGACGCTGAATTGTTAATTCTCATCTCGTTGTTTTAGGTAATGGATATTCGTCATATTGCTGGCCTTGTCTGTAAAACTCTTTATCTGGCATTGACACACAAAGTCTAGCTCCTAGAATCGCATTGATGAAAATGAGCAGCATGGAATCATTTTCCTTGGGACAGATGTTTCACATGAAGTGGAAGTGGTCGCCACATCAAAACCTTCCACATCTACTGCGTTTTAAACCAGTCGCTTATCAGTCTTAGACGAAGTTGGTCCCCTGGAACCAGCTCCACCAAAAAGCCTTCAAATCATGGTTGTAAACCGATGCAAAGCACCATGCTTACCTCTCCAGGAAGCGTTGCAATCAAGTGCAACACGTGTGATCGGCCTGTGCATTTGAAGTGTGCTGACATGCATTCCAACTATTTCACATGCCAACATTGTGTTTTTGACCTGGAAGACGATAAATATTTAAAAATAAGCCTTTTCATATTATTTTTGCCACTGAAGGCCTTTAAAATTAATAAACCTCGAAATTCTTTCGTATTAGGTGCTTTTCCAACTATTCCCATTTTCAAAGAATTTTCGTAGGGTGTCCACGACCGGTTACGATTTTTTATTTTTGTCAAAAAATATGACTTCACAAAATTGGTCGTAAAAGTTTTCTAGGAATCAAAGTAAAGGGTCTTTCAACAGTCGCGCCTAGACATTTTTTTTTAAATAAAACATGGAAATACTTAGTTTTTTCCGATGATTTTTATTTGTTGTAAAAATATAGTTTAACAATTTAATGTGAAAATGACATCATTTAAATGTCCGATCTGGAAACCGCAATAGCAGGATGTTTTCACGTGTTGTGTGAAACGTAGCTCCATTCTGTTGAAAATAATAATACTGTGTGTCTATTTGTTCAAGTTGAGGACACAAAAGATCTTCAATCATTTGTCTATATCGCTCTCCATTGACAACAACAGCTCTTTCATTTGCATGTTCGAAGAAAAATCGATCAATGATTCCGCCAGCCCAAAAACCACACCAAACAGTACATTTTTGTGGATGTAATGATTTTTCTGATATTATTCGAGAATTTTCTCCTCCCCAAATACGACAATTTTGTTTGTTGACGAAACCATGCCATGTGAAATGAGCTTCATCACTAAAAATGATTTTGCGTGAAATACCAACACCATGTTCTAACAACCAATTGACGAAAGTTCTGTGTTGATAAAGATCTGTTTGTTTTAATTTGTGTGTTAATTGAATTTTGTAAGGATGCAAATCCTTATGTAAAATTCGACAAACAGTCGATGGATGAATGCCTAATTCCTAATAACCTCGAGATATCGATGTTGAAGGTTCCTCCGCGACACTTTCGGCCACAGCAGCAATGTTCTCACTAGAACGTTCACTTTTTGGTCTGCCACGCCTTTTACGATCCTCGACAGAATCAGTCACTTCACAATTTTTCACTAACCTTTGAATTGTTGACTCATTTGAACGATTATTTCCAAAAAAATCACGAATTTTACGATACGTATTTTTTAAAGATCGATGATTTTCATAATATTTACTTGATTGATTGATTGATTGATTGATTTTGAATGTACGACCAAGTTCTTAGGCTTGAGTTCCCGGATGACGCCGGGTCCACCGTACACCCTTTTTTACACATAACAAAACCGAAGGATTGGATAGGTTAGTTAAGTGGGACAGAATCGGCCCGGTTACAGACACCTAGGTATAGCCGATAGTTAGTAACACAAAGACAACACAATTCTAATCTACTAGATGAAGGATAAAGGCTTAATAGGTTAATGGATAACGATGGTATTGGTCTTCAACAATTGCTTCTTTAAAACGGCAACCTAAGAAAAAATATTATTATTTCACATGCATCTGGAATTTTCCTGAAATTTAATTCTATTAATACTTTTCGGCTTCCTAATCAAAATTGGTTGACTCGACCCGTTACAGACACCTATGTAAAGTCGTTAGTAATAAAATGACAACACAATTCTAAACTACACAATCAGCAATTACAATGAAGCATTAATTCACAAGCATCTGTAAATTTCCTGAAATTTAATTCTCAATTCATATTTTACGGCTTCCTAAATAATTGAAACATTTATTAATTTAATCATTCTGCAACTCCGCAACTTACAGTAGAATTTCCTGAAACCAAAGTTATTTGAACTATATTCAAAATAACTCTAAAATTCATTAGTATTTAACCGTTGAATTGGGCGAACACGAAATAGCAAAAAAAAAAAAAAAAAATCATGATCGGATTGCATTTAAATATCCCTTAAAATATCCATCCATTAAAATATCCTAAATAATTTAGAATTCGCAAAAATTTCGTATGTTTACTAAATTTTTTTATAAAACTGATGAATTTTTCCCGACGCCCATCCTTTTTCACAAGGAAACACATACTTTTATCACTACTTTTGCACTAGTTCTGGAACTTCTTCTACGTTTGTTGGGGATATATCACATACAATTAATCTCAGACATGACGCATGCGACTCGTCTATGACTTGTCACCTCGTATTAGACTTGTCATAAACGATTCATCTCAGACTGGTAACAAACGTAAATTAGTAATTAGTGTGTCGTCAATGGCTTTCCTGCTGGAAGGTAATATTTAAGTAAAGGCAACTAGATAAAATTTGAAAAAATTATTCTAAAATGAATGATAAATAAGTTTATTTTATAATTTTTATAATTAAATATAAATCGTAACAATATCTTAAAAGAGGGATAATATGTACTCGTATATTAAATATAAATATTTGAATGAGATTTCCTGAGAACCGAATAATTTTAATATAATAGCTCGGCACTGTACATGTAGATTAATATTTAGGGTTGATTTGAAATTGGGAATTAATAATTATAATTCTTGTACTAAAACAGTCAAGATTGGCAACGTTGCATTTTATGACAAACATCCAGTCGTTGGTGTATTGAAGTATACAAACCTTCTCTTTCTTTTGAATAATTATATTAATTATATCAAATATTTCTAGCTTTTCAGTTACATAGATATAACGAAGTTGCCGATAAACAATTCTTTATGTTAAGATTGTTAAAATCCCAAATCCAATGCAAATAATATTTCTTTTTATAAAGCCAACGAAAATACTAGTAACCCATTGAGTGTCACAAAAAGGCAATTTTGCGGTAAATAATAGGATTCGTTACCAACTCCAACATAGTTGCAATTAATCTTGCAAGAATGATGGATTATGAAGGAAATACAATATAGAAAACAGCTAATCATAAATTACCTACACTATATTCTCAATGCACAGAAGAAATACGGAAACGGAAAATTCTATCGCTAATCAAACCAAAATAAAAATATAACAATTTATTACACAAACGCTGAATAATAGGATGAAGGAACATCACCAAAATAGCTCTCTCCGAAAATCTCCGAAATCAAAGCGTGGAAGAAACCACCTCTACAAACAATCGTAGTAAAATGTACCAAGAGAATTATGCAATGTCCATCCAGGAGCTAAAATTACCTCGAAACGATCCCAACAGACGGCATGAATCTTCCCACCATGAAACCACTACCATCCACCAAGCGACCTCCTGCCAACACCACCATTCAACAAAAACCACGCTTCACAAAGCCGTGACGAATCCATGACAGATCACAAACGAACCATGGCAACCCTACAACCCAAAAACTTCAGCGTACGACCGATCATACCAAAACTCCCAAAATGATTCAGCCCCCGCCAAATCGACGGCAAACTCCAACAAAAACACCCGAAGCATTCAGCAAAGAAACCAATTTGGACATACAAATCCAACATTCAGGCAATGATTCAATACAAAACTGCAAATCCGCCCTCATACACTAACAAATGAGAACTACCTCAAGTCCTAAACAAAACAACTCAAAACAGTCAAAAATACCTTATAAATACAGGTAACGACAGAACACACATGAACACAACTCTCCGCAAGTTGAGAAACACAACGTTCAACGAACAACCACCACAAACCGCAGACACCGAGCCATTACTCACCATGAACGAAACCCATTCAAATCACTCCAAATATCAAAAAAGATTCACTGCAATACAGCTGCAGCACATCCTCGCCGCACATCCTGTGTAAACCAATCACACACATACACCACTCGTCAAAATCTAATTCAGTTTTCGCACCACAGAGAAAAAGTATAACCCACTCCCAATCGCCAAAAATATACATTCCTTTATATGTACAATATTCATTTTGCGCGATCTCGACCTGCGACAACATCCACCCCTAGCCGATGACGCCAACCCAGGTCGACAAGGAGAGGTCAACGTCAGCCGCCTCTCCACAACGACGACAAAAAATCTCACAAAGTTAACAAAAGTCTAAATTATTATACATATAACAAATCAACAAATTATGAACAATTAAAGTCTAATCGACTTTCCCAATTCACAAATTGAATCATCCACATTCAAGAACATTTAGTGCAAATCCAAAGAAATTCGCCCATTTAGACAACGTAATACGAAGTCTTAGTGTAATCCACTACAAAAATATAAATACAACCGTGAGAGAGCAGAGAATATTATACGATCATTTTGTTTATATTTTGCGCATCCCATATACCATATTTTCACTTATACATAAAAAACTGTAAACAATACGTATGCGAGAGAAAAAACAAAATTATAAAAATTAGAGACCACGACAGTATTTTTCATAGAAACAGATTACATAGAATGAATGCTAGCAACTGTCGTCACAAACTGTTTCATACCACAACAACACATAACTCATCCATACGATTCATTGATTATTATGTAATAAAATATAATGTATAATGTAAAATAAAGTAATAAAAATAACACTTATCTTAAGCATCCTTTGTAATAAAAAAAAAGTCCTACAAATTGAATATTAACATACAATGCGTACGATGCATTCAAACAACGGTGTCGAAATACACATAAACGAAATGTTATATACATATCCCACACCATTGCAAGCGCACCGCACACAAATTAATATATTAACACAATACGTATAACTTTTCACTTAACTTATTACTTCTTTACACACAAATTATTATTAATGTTATTATTTATTTATTTCATAAGACATATATTAATAAATAATATTATGATTAATATTATAATTAATCAATTATTAACACATATTTAAACTATTTATTTATTTATTTAAAGGAGAGACAAAAATCACGTCTTTCCTTTATGACGTTCAATCGCCGACCCGATGATTTTCATAATATTTACTTACGTTAAAATTGTTTATCTGTCTACTCCACAAATGTCAAAGGTGACATAAAAAAAACTTGTGTTTAGAAATTATTTACTACTGACATCTAGGCGTGATTTTTGAAAGACCCTTTAGTTACTTTAGCAAACACGGTAAAATAAGGCCTCTTGCTTTTCATTGATATCCGTATCTCCGCATAATATGGACCTCCTCTATAATAAACATTGCGTGCTAAAAAAGTACTAACATTTTATAGTTAAATTTATTTATTCTACAAGAAATATCCTTTGATACAAAATATTGTACGCATAAAATCGAGTTACTTTTAAAATTTTCTTTTGTTTCTCGAAATGTCAGGTTCTACTAAATTTATTCGCGACACGTTTCGAAGAGGAGTTATTTTGCGATTATTCTGTGCAAATATACAATTGTTCGTGAATATTTTGAACATATATTGATTCGAGTTTAAAAAAAATAGTTACGGCAAAAACAAAGGTGAGAGGCCCTAGAGCAGCTGAAACACCTGAACAGCGTGGCACTCGACTTCAAAATGATTGATTACGATATCTTGAAAATAAATGAGCAGAAGGTGCAGTTAGTATTGAAGCAGTAATTCTAGAATTTTATGGGGATTAATGAACATCGTGCGCAAACATTGTATTCCGCTTAACTTTGCAGAATAAAAAACTAGAAATAGTACTGCTAAGTTTATTCGATGTTCCTGAAGGTTAGTTAAATTATCTTCACTTGATAATTATCCTTAATATTTACCACAAAACAAGCATTAGTGCTTAGAAATGATCAAGAAAAATTTGGCTGATATAATTAACAACCTTCCGCTTGCAAAATCAATCAACATGCTTCCTGAAGCCCAAAAATAAGCTATTGATACTGGCGAAGTAGATGGCGTTGAGCCAACACGGCATTAGCCCTAATATGTGAGAGAAAATGACCAAATCTTATCATGCATTAACGTACTGATCTGCCTGACCAACCAAAATGTAAACGGGTTGACATTGGCCATTCCCATTTGAATACCATAACGTACTCGATTTTATTTCCAACCCGTCAAGAAGGATGAAGCACAAAAATTTGTCGGTTTAAAAAAAGAACGAGTCACAAACTCGATTCCCAATATCTATGAAGAAATTTCTTATCGATTGTCAGTTAGAGAAGAGCTTTCCCAGTTACTGATCGCAGCATATTTCACAGCCATTTAGCCATATCAAGATTTAAAATTGCGTAGTCAAAATCTTAAGATTCAAAATTTAAGTTTTTCTAAATAAAATCGTGAAACCATTAATATAACTATTGTGACTTTAGTACTGCTTATGATTTTTAAAATACTGCTATGGTTTGTTTGGTGTGCTTTGCGAAACGCGGTTTGCAGCTCTGATTGACAGCAAGCAGATGGTTATGAAGCTTTAATGGAACATATAAATCGTGATGCAGACTTTCAAAACATGCAGGTTGGAAAATCCGTATAGTGCCATTTAGCTTCCTGGATACCCTCCGCAATGTATAAAACAGCATTATCAGGATGCTATGGCAATCGTTAGAGGTTATAGAACACCAGATCATGTTGTCATCATGATAATGAAAAATGTCCTTATGTAAATGTGAAGGCAATCATTCACATTATAGAATTTCAAAAGTGAGAATTGCCACATATACTTACATTTTAATAATTCTGGATGAAGAATCATAGTTACGAACGTAGGAAGATATCGGCACAATTGTAACTGATGAAATTCCTCATGTGCTAACCGAAATCCAAACGGTTAACAACTGGAGTAGCTGTAAGGAAAATGTTTTAACGGTTTTTAAAAGAGTTTCAAAGTGTTTAACGTTGGGAAATGTCAATGGATAACCCTGAATACAACTGAGAACGGCGACCAAACTTCGAGAGATAAAACGAAAAGATAATGTTACAACCAGGGTTGTATAAAGCAACACATTTTAAAACCACGGTTAATGTGCTTACGGGAGATCCCAAACCACCAAATAGAGTATTAAAATTAATACCTAAGGTAAACAATTTAGAAAAAATCAATCCGATCCCCATCTCAAAAGACGAATTTATATTTGAAGAGAATATTTGAGTGAAACGGAAAAATCGACAACAGAAACCATCTTTCAAAATCAATCTATTCTGTTAAAGAAGGCGAAAAGTGGTCGGGATCGACAATAACCAAATACGTATCAGTACCCGCATTGTTATAAGAAAGAGCAGAAGAGCAAATCCAGGAATTATCGGATAGCGGTATTGTGTGAAATTTGAACAGCCCATACTCGTCACTCATTTAGGTTGTCCCAAAGAAAATGGACGCCTCGGAACTTTGGGAAGTACAAGTAATGATAGACTACCCGAAAGGCTAAATTACCGGGTGATAGACTACCCGAAAAGCTAAAATCGGGAAAATCCTCGACAGTCTGGGTAAATCCGTTTACTTTTGAACGATAGACCTTAAATCTGTTTTCTACCAAATTCCAATAGACGAAAAGTTCAAGGCGAAAATAGCGATCTCAACGGGCAAGGGACATTTTGTGTTCACTCGTATGTCGTTTAGCCTGAAAAATGGAGTTGACCCTTTTTCAAAGGACGATAAATAACGTACTATATGGCATAATAGGTAAAAATGGACATTATTTACAAAATCGCTTGGATAATTTGGACACAGTGTTCAAAAGATTATCCCAATTCAACACACCATCACCCAAGCCATCAGAGTGAAATCAAATTTCGATTAAATAAATAACACTTGGACTTTCTGACTATTATAGGTGGGTTCACCAAAGATTATTCGAAAATAACCAAAATTATGACAAATAATTTGAAAAGGATACCCCCTTGAATATAACAGATCCGGGCTACGTAAAATCTTTTGAAACCCTAAAAAGAATTAAATCAACGGACCATATATTACCGTACTCAGTATCGAAAGACCCATCACACTTGCCTCCAGAACTCTAAATACTACAGAATCAAAGTACGCCACGAATGAAAAAGAGACACTAGCCATCATTTGGGCCGTTAAAAAATACTAGTATTTCCTTTAGGGTAACAGATTTACCTTAGTCACTGACCACAAACCCTTAACATTTATTAAAACCCCTGAAAATTATTTTTGTTTCCTTTATTAATTACAACTGAGACCGTGCTCATCTAGCAATTTATCTTTCAAATTTACAAATTTTCCATTTCTTAAATAATTCTGATTTGTTGGGGTGAAACCCAATGGTTAGTCCCAAAATTAATTAAACCTATTTAAAATTTAATTTTAATTTGGTATGTTTACTAGGTCAAATGGCCTCGTTCGTTGAAATCTTCTCTCAACGACAGGGTTATCTATGGTGAATATAGGGGTTTCCATGTTCCTGGAGCCTTATTTCGTGTTTGGCGGCTTGCTTTTTTATTTCATCTTTGATGTATTCCATCTGTAAGTCCCTGTGAAGTTCTACATTTCTTGTGTACCACAGAGCATTTACGATGGTACGGAGAACCTTGTTTTGAAACGTCTGTATCATTTTGGCCTTGGTTTGCTTAGTACATCGCCAGAGTTGAATACCGTAGGTCCAAATCGGCTTCAGTATTTGCCGAAATAGAAGAAGCTTGTCGTTTATTGTAAGCTCAGAGCCTTATACCTTCTTTTTGACATGCTCTCTCCACTTAAGCTTGGCATCGAGTGTCATGCCAAGATATTTAGGTTTGTTTGCATATGGCACCGGTCGTGAGTTAATTTTTATCGGTAGATGGGAAGCCATTTGATATGTAAAGTTAATATGCGTCGATTTCGTCTCATTAAGCTTGATTCGCCAGCGCTCAGTCCAGTTAGTCCAGTTAGTTTCATCTGTTGTTGGAATATCCCTTTTATATAATAAATACAGTATTAGTCCTAAGACACTCCCCTGTTGGACACCGGCATAGATTTTCTTTAGTTCGGAGTACTCATCCTCAATTTTCACACGAAAATGTATATTGGATAAATAAGATCTTAGTATGGCATAGAATTGCCTCGGCAGATCTCTGTGCAGTTTGAATTCCAGTCCACTGTGCCAAACTTTATCGAATGCTTGGATGACGTCCAGAAATATGCTGGAGCATACTTTTTTGCATTCTAACGTTCTTTCAATAACGTTGGTGATTCTATGCAACTGTTCAATTGTGGAGTGCTTTTCCCTGAATCCAAATGGATGTGGAGGAATTAGTTGTCGGTCCTCAATTATTGGTTTAAGTCTTTTTAGTAATAATTTTTCAAAGAGTTTTGACATAAGCAGCAATGAAATTGGTCTGTGTGGTTAGAAGGTTTATCAGGTTTTGCTATCATGATTACTTCTGCTACTTTCCATTGCCACGGAACATATTTTAACCGAAACCTTTCATTGGTTATGTGTAATAGCTTACGAAATCCTTTACGTGGTAGAGCCTTGATTAATTAGCAAGTAATCAAGCCTTTTTTAACATTCATGTTGCTTTTCGCTTCTTCTTTTAATTTTTGAGAGTTACTGGGCGCATATCAAAATCATCTAGCTTGTGGATTGACATTATATTTTCATTGGCCGTTTGTCTTGATAGTGGTTGGAAGGTATCCTTGAGATACTCCGCAAATAGATCAGCCTTCTCTTTAGGACCTCTTGCCCAAGTCCCACCCTCCTTTTTAAGTGGAGGCACTTTCATTTTGGGTCTGTTGAGACCCTTCGTCGTCTTCCACAGTAAATAATCAGAACTTTTTCATCGGTTAGGCTTGCTAGATATCTGTTGATTGATGCATTTTTAATTTCTTTAAGAAGAGATTTGAGACTATTACCTAAATTGTTAAGAATTTTTTTCGTTCTCCAGCGTTCTAGATATTTGTCTGGTTTTACGTGCCCGTCGTTTTTCTCTTACCAACTCTCTAACTTTCATTGGGTAGGATATGTTAAGCTTCTTCTTATTTTGAATAATGGAAGTACTTGCCAAAGCAGCATAGTAAATTGTTTCATGGAGTTGTTCTAATTCATCTTCCAACTGTTGAGAATTTCTTATCGGTACCTGAAGATTGATTTTTTCCTCTATTACTTCAAGAAAGAGGTCCCAGTTTTTTTTGAATTTGTTAATCTGGGTGCACTCTCCCTTTGAATTACCATTTCACCGACTGTCATGATAACCGGGGTATGATCCGATACTAGAGAATTACTATCTACAATCTGAATGTAATTCAGCTATCTTCGTTCCGTCACTGGGTCAGTATGTTGGGGAACCACCAGAGTACAATTCACATTTTGATGTCTGCCCTGCTTGAAGCAATTCTTTACCTTTTGACGTCATAAGTCTAAGTGTTTTTCGCATTAAAGTCACCTCCAATAATAAAATCACGTCCAAACGATTTAAATAGTTTAAGGTATTCCTCCTTTTTCAAGTGATGCCGAGAATGACATTATATTGCAAAAATATTAAGAGACTTGCATTGTTTCTTCTGATATTTGATTCTAAATGGTGTTTTATATTTTCTTTTATTAGTAATGCCGAACCACCTCTTGCTCTTTCCGCTGGATGAATGGAGTGATATAAGTTATAACCCCGTATTTTAACAAACGAAGATTTAACTAGATGGCTTTCAGATATTATTTCTGGAATATGTTGCATAATGCCATTCGCATTCCAGATTGCTATTTTGAACGTTGTGTTCTTACTTAACATTTTTTGTTGGATTGCGTTGAGGGAGTGGCATTTTATTCAGTTGATCAAGTATCATTGATTTGCCCAGATTACTTTGGTCATCTAGCCGCTTTGTAATAGCTGCAATGCTGTTTATAATGTTTTCCATAATTTGGTTACTTTCCCAAGCCCATATGTTTGGTTGAACCCATACCTTTCACTACCTGGGCGAATGAACTTCTTAGCCCTGGTTGTGGGATTTAATCCACCTGATTTGATGTTTGAACCCTTCGATTTCGTGATTTTGCGGTTGATTTCTTGTATCTCTTAATTTTTGTAGATGTTTGGCAACCTCACAGCCTCGATAATTAGCCGGATATTGGCACTTACAATTTGTACGCTTGGCTGGCACATCTCTACCTATTGTACATGCCTGGGTAATATGATTACCTGAGCATTTTACACACTTTGGATTACGACCGCAATATCTTTGGGTGTGATTAAATGCCTGACATTTTTTGCATTGAGGTATGCATGTTCTACTCATTTGTTCGATTTTCCGTGAAGTATTTCTTTTATTCCATAAATATTTTCTATATTCTCTTTGTTGTCAAATACCAGCATAAAAAGAGGGAGTTACTGATAATTTGGTTTCCTTCCTGGGAGTGGATTTACCAATGTTGATATTTTTGTACCACCTGCGGGGTATTATTTCCATTTGTTAGTACCATTGCATAGTTTTGATTGACTAATTAGCTATTCTGCTTCACTACTGCGAACGGATTGGCTACCACAACCGTTCGTTCAACAGAACATTGCTCAAAGTTTGCCCAAATCCATTTATGAATACTTCGTGGAGGCAGTCAATCCCGTACTCCTCCTGAAAAGAATGCGAAAATTTTGAGGTGGCGTTCGATCGTCTATAACGAGAAAAATGCTTCTCCACGAGCACGCGCTGAGTCGAATTGGTTTATAAATAAATAATTTCTAAAATAAAGAAAAAAAAGTCTGCAAATTTGATTTGAAATCAAAAAAACAATTAAAAAATAATTAAATGATGACTCAAAAAAATTTTTAAACTCGTTTTTGCTTAGTCAAAAGTCAAAAAAATTGTCAAAACAGCGCACATGTTATATTCACCGGTCCGTGGTAACTATAATTTGTCCTGTGTTTATTTACTCGAAGAAACTCGAGATTCGAGTTCACCCAGTAAAATGTTTCCAAAAAATGAACACTTCAAAAGCTCCATTATATTTTCCAGGGTTGTCAGATTGTAGGTTCTACATCCAGTGAGGTATGGTGATAATTTTTGGAGGTTAACGTGATACGGTAACCCGTATAATGATGAATACCCATGATAAATGAGGTCAACCTCAATGGAGGCATGGAAAACACCGGACGTGAATCTGAAAGCTTTGAGGGAAACCTGCCAAGCAATGCGAGTGAAGTAGAAGTGACTGTTCTTTCAGTAGACACCTAAAAGCATTATTTCATACACTTCTAGGAACGTTCGGTAAATTATTTTATAAAAACTAAATCATACATAAAATATCTAAGTTAGAAACAGTAATCGCGGAACAAATATTTCAAAATCGGCTGCCCTAGTGCCAGATGCTCTGTACCAGAAAATTCATTTTGTAATTATCAAAATCGTTTTGATAAGTGAAGTGGAAAATCAAATTATGCGGCAAAGAAGATCAGAAGCCATATTAACACCTGCAATTTATGACATATACATAAGCGTGATAGGAAACCCTACACAATATAAAAATATATCTTAGGCCGGACGAAGAAACGCATTTTGCGTGCCACAAGCGCAAAACATCGCTAAAGTGTTACTTAGAAATAAACGGAAATAGCGATTTGCCAAAAACATGAACCAATTCCTAATAAAGTTCTTATACTGGATTCGAAAAAAATTCTTATTTTGAAGATATCCATGGTTGAGCCATTCACTTACATCATTTGCGCTTATTATAGGTACCCATGATTTCGTTAAGCGTTCTAGGTCGTGTAAAAGTATCATGTTATGCGTTGATGTTCAATTATACCGATGGCCTCTCTCTCGCATAATAATTAAAAACATATAATTTACTATTTTATTTATAAATAAGGCGGGAAAAGGCATACAAAATGATTGTATATCATTCGAAGCAGCATAGCAACATAATAAAACATAATAACCGCACACCATATATACACCATTTACCTTGACCACAATTGGATCACATCTCTCTATATACAACACAATTATTATGTTTGTACGTTATGTTCCAGCATGAAAAACTCGTCTATAATCAAAGCGCACATTAAAAACTGTTATACACATAAAATTGCTGAGTACAAATCATCGGAACAACATAAACATTAAAATAACAACAATAATCAGAATAATAAAAACAAATTAGCATAAACACTAAAAAAATAAAATTAACTATACGTAAAATTATGCTCAAAATATAATTCGTTTGGCTGGATTGGCATTGAAAACAATATTTTGATTGAAGAATTTGCCGCACTGCATTGGGATAGGCAGAATCGCGTTGTCTCATAGACGGCGCACACGAAATTAAAATTTGCCAATAACGCGCGACTCGATGAATTAAATCGACGTTCGCAAATTATTAATTATCGTATTCAAATTTACGAAATTTAATGATTGAAAATTATACTTGAAAAAGCCCGCCAAAATTAGCTTTTTTTTTTAATTAAAATTAATATTAATTAAGAAGCAAACCAAGAGTGTTATGTTACCGTTTTTCCGAAAAATGATTAATACGAGGTAATTTTGTTGGAAGATATATATACAGGTTCCGTGTGTGTATCGCGTATGTGAAGCAATTTGATTAATGGGTTTGTTGTTTTTAACAAATTTGAATACATTTGGGAGACGAACAAAAAATCTTTTATACATTTAACGGTTATTAGCGGACTCTCGTGAATGGTAAATATACCTAAACGTATATGTAATCGATTATGGTTCTTAATTTATGATAACGCATAACCAGTTGAGAATTGATACTCTATAGAAACTCAGACCTTTATTAATTTTTAAATCATTTATAATTTGTTTTGTTAATTGAAATTGAATGTCAAGGTAGAATTTAGTATTGTTGTTTATTCCCAGCACTTCGATTTCTATTAAACCGGGAATAAAATTCCAGAAAAAAAATTTATTTCTACGGTCATTATCTCTTCGTTTACTATAATTAGTTTTGTGAAAATTATTTTGCAACTGGACACCTTGTAACGATGACAAGCCCTTGGTGTCGCACTTTCACATTATTATTTTGACGGATAATTAGTTTTTGGCTTCCGATCGTAATCGTGGTCCGGCTCAACTTTCAGTGGCACTATTCTCCGGGAATTTTACTGGCCTACTGAAGGAATAAGTTTAATGCAAAAATGTTCAAGACAAAGTTAACTGGGAATCTTTTGTTCCACAAAATTTAACTTTGTTTCGAAAATATTTACAGGAAACCTATTCTTTCAGTATAGGCCAGAAAAATACAGTTTAGACAGAAATGCTATGAAAATATTTTTCCCAATTACCTATTCCCACGGGAAGCCAGAATAGGGCCACAGTTGTCAAAAAAGAAATCGTCGCGCCGTCTATCGACTGTGAAGCCATCTATTTCCTAATAAATGATTTAATAGATCGAAGTATGCCATTATTTCTTTGGAACAAACCGGAATTTTAAATTGTGTACGAGGAATTACGAGTACAGTAATGATAGAAAAAAAGAAATTATCACTCGTATGTACGTGACAATCATTATACATTAGGAAGACCCACACCTTGAGAAGCCTAATTTTATGAGAAGTGGAGTCCTATTTGTGGATATTTTTGGTCTAATAAACTCCAATTATTTTATCTGCCGCATCTTCTTTAGCTGTTAAACTATACGTGTCTCACCTTAGCTGGACAGCTGGAGTGAATTTTGGTGATGGTTTCGAAAACGGTTAGTTTCGCAACTTTGTAGGAATGTCCATTTAGATACACCCTTTGGTCTACAATAAAGTTGCGTTGTTAACCCTTGAACTGTAATGGGTGATTTTTAAGCCTTTGGTTTATAATTTTAAAAAAACACAGTAAAATTGCAAAAATGCCTCATTTTTCACCACTTGTTCGAGCTTTCGACTGGTATCTTACTAATGACACGGTTTATTGGCATACACTAGAGGCTTCATAAAATAGTCAAGAGGCGTCAAATTGCATTATCTAGGCGGCCATTTCGCCGGACCGAAACGTGATATAAATTACTCACCGAACTCATTTCTCAATAAGCCAATGGTTTCGCTTATTTTGTAGTATGTGGCGCCGTCTTGCTGAAGCCACATATTGAGCAGATTCAGTTCATGCATTTTGGACAAAAAAAAGTCCAAAATCATCTAACGATAACGAGCGCCATTGACGGTAACGTTGGGGCCATCGCCATTTTTGAAAAAAATACGGAAAAATGATTCCACCGCAACAAACGGTGTTTTTTCTGGGTGCAGTGGCAGTTTTTTGCATTGCCTGTGGCTGCTTTGCACACCAAATGCGGCAATATTTTTATTAACGTACCCATCTAACTAAAAATGAGCTTCGTCGTTGGACACCATGTTTCGGTAAAGAAACAGATTTTCCTCAAGATGTTCCACTCATCAAAACCTCGACGCTGTGGCAAGTCGTTCAGCTTCAGTTGTTGCTCAAGCTATATTTTATACACCATCAGACCAAGATCCTTGCATGAAACCTTCCATGTATAGTTGGATAACACAATCTCTAGTTGCTACATCCAAATTTTGATAATAAAATTCAATAATTTGTAAACGTTGTTCGGGTGCAAGTCTTTCTCGTTCGTTCGGGTCACGAAAAAATAAAAAGACACGCGTTGCATCCGCTCATTTCTCAAATACGCATTTCGTAGGTGTCTTAATACGGATTCTCGAACTCGTTCAAGGCGTGTTGATTTCGTGGTTGTTATAGCATCATTATCAATTGCATAACCAAGGACGCGCCGCATCTCGTAGTCAGGACGTGTCCAATATAAAGCATGCTAGACTAGTTCGATACGTTTTGAATGTAGGTTTGGACACCTCTGATCATTCCAGGACAGAGAATGAAAAATCCTTTTAAAAGAGCCAAAGTAATTGAAAATGTCTTGTGTCCATCAGAGAGGTTTGTACGGAGCTTTCCAAGCTGAGCTGAAATGGCACGAACAGGTACATCCATCATCCAATGCGGCAATTCCACTTTGCCGCAACATCTCTATCCGGTTGCTGGACAAATTATAATTCTGCCACGTAACTTCAATCTTCCATATTATTTTCAAGCATTCCTAATCCATGAAGTTATGTGAAATTAAATCAATCCATCGTGTATTATTTGAAAGCTTCACAGAATGCTCGTGATAGAGCGTCGAACTACATTGGGCATATCCTTACGATATTGAATATTCGAACGACAAATCGAATTGGGATATTAGCCATTGGAGACTCACATGGCAAGCGGAAAGTGTAAATTAGAATCCCACGATATAAGGACGAAATTGTTGTATACAGAGCAGGGCCGCGTAGTATTCCAACTCTGTATTTGATAATTTGCGCGCCATTAAATTTTTTTAAAAATATGTTATAGGATGTTCAACATTAAGAAAGAAAGGAAGTGAATAATCTGGATGCGCTAACACCGGTGAGCGTTGCCGTTCCGGTCAACGAAACAGCTCCTGAGGAATAATTCTGAACGAATCGCCGGTAATATCCGCTTATACCTATAGGAATCTTTGCAATTGTTTAAGGGTCGATGGTCTTGTGAAATTTAAGTTGAAAAACGGCGTGTTGATGTCAAGGTCAGCCATGTGCAACGAACAAGCCACGAGTCGCAGAATAGCTCCTCAAATTTACGTGAAGTAATCAAAAAGCCGTTCAAAAGGACAAATACTTTATCATGATATTTGTGACCGATCGATTTGTGGCGCGTTACCTAATCCAAAAGATACCACAGTGATCTGATAAAGACACCTAACAGCCACCGTAAAGGTAACTACTTCCTTACGATCCAAACAGGATATGTATTTAGTGAGGTCTAGACGATTCAGAATTCCTTCAATTAACCATAACGGGTAGGCATCCTTACCAGTCACTTCGTTGATCTTTCCCACTTGCTTTTCTTACCAACGTAATAGGGGAGGATCAAGAACTATTTGATTTTTCTATTACACCTAGCGATCTAGCTCATTGCTTGACCGCGTTCGCATCTTGTGTATCAATACTATGGCATAATAAATTAGTGCGCCTTAAGCCGAGTCTGACCGAAAGTAAAATCCGATCGATTTCACTATTTATTGTTGCCGTTCTGACGGACTTAAATTATGTGGGTGGTCGTCTATTTGTGGTTCTACCGCTGATGGATGTGCAGACAATTCCGTAACTTGGATGATTAGGCTAAATCGAGCAATCGTTATTTTACTCCATGGCAATCTCTCTCCAGCATGCTACTATTAGCTCCCGAGTTAAGAAGGCCCCACAAATTTTGGTTGTCTAAGAGAATGTCAGGATATGGCCGAACATTTGAAGTAGAACAGTTATAGATAACGGAGTCGATGATGGTGCGATGATGATTTCTTCGGGGTTTGAAAAATAAATACGAGGTTTTCGGAAATTCACCTGGGTTCTGGAACAAATTTTCATATAATCGGCAGGTTTCAATGTCCTATTTCTTAGATAAGATGAAAATTAGAAAAAAATTGTCCGATTCGACGTTTATTTCAAGGCGGATTGCGTGTAATTATCCGCTGATGATTCCAAATGACATATCACTACTCCACTTCATGTAGTCTCCTGAAAATGCGTGTGTATCAAACAATCCGTTTTATCTCTGATCTTATGCCATTGACAGATGATGTTTCTTCTAGCGCAGTGGTCATATTAATTGCCATCGATGTGTATTCTTTTATGTGTTTTATAATCCTCTCTTGCGAAGTAGTCTAGCCGCATATGCTCATCGTCTGAGGCTTCGACACAAATTTATTCGTGCCTATCAATTATTTGATTCATAATCCGCTGCATGTGCTGCATCGCGAATTGCATTGCTTGCCTGCCTTGTTGTCTTGTCCTTGTATTTGAAAACAGTTTTGGCCTTCGCTATTTTCCTGTAAAATTCCCTCATTTTAAAATCTAGTCTTCGTCCAACTGATTGGGCGTGCTTTTGCTGCTTTGATCAGTTCATATTTTGGTTTGATTGTTCGGAATTTTTAGTAGACTCGTCTGTAGACATGTCTGCGAAATGGTGGCGGTGTCTGTGGTGGCCCACAGACGTGGTGCTTCGTTGAGTGGTGTATGCATGATTTTTAACGATTAGTGGATCAAGGTTGTAGATTATTTCATTCGTTTTTTACAAACTCTGTGTATAGAATTTTCAGTTGTTCCAACTATCTCTCAATCTTGCGAGTTGGTCCATATTTATTGTATTTGCTCTCTTGTTTAGGGATTAGTTCACCTACCGTGGGTCGGAGCTAGTCCACTGATTCTAAACAAATACATAATAAACTACAGCTGAATTGGTAACACCCTAAGCACGCTTAGTAATGAAATCATCGTACACAACACCAATCTCGATTCGAGTTGTCCTACTTTTTATTTCAGGTTGGAAACTGGTTTGGATGTTCCGTGTAGCCTACTTTACTTTGTCCTCTATTTGATCTCGAAATCAAATTCTATTATTTTGTTTCTTGAAGCTGAATTTGTCACAAAACATGGTACCCTGTTCTTCCAGGCTATCATACATTTTGTTATTAGTTTTCTTACAAAGGTCCTTCCGGGGCCGTGGAGTGTTGTGCCACCCAAACAATTACATCTTGTACCTACTGGTAGATTTATTATTTACAGGAGGATGGCTGTTAAAGGTCTATAAATTGCAGTACGGAGGAAAAGGTGCGGTATAACCTAAGGATCATAAGGAAAGTCCTGGACCTGCTTCGTTATGTGAAGCTACTGCGTGGCATCTTAATAAAAGTTGATGGTCTGTGTTACCAAAAGGCCATTCTCTCTTTATTTATTTCTATACAAAAGGATTCGCAAAGAGCGGGTATAGATACTTGAATTTACCACTCTTAACTTTATACGGTCACGCAGGCAAAACTTGCAGTTCCTGTTATCCCACTAAAAAGAGCCTTTTATTGCTCACATAAACATGGCTCGCATTAAGATGGTTGATCCTTAATTCTTTTTATTATCAGTCTATCTTTGGCATGATTTGGAGCATGTCCATCCTTCAATACTAGGAAGCTTAATAACAAAGTCAAAAGCAGGAAAGTTCGAATTATCCTGATAATTAATGCGAATTCATGTTACAGACACAAACAAGAGTGGTGAGTCACTTTTTTTTATTAATTCTTGGTATCCATCCGTGAATGTATAACATCGACTGTATTGGCGGTATCGTTTCAACCAAAGCCCGCCTCTAGACCCCCCCCCCCCCCCCGTCTAGATGAGTGGTGAGGGGGGCTACCATGGACAGGCTATTCGATGCTTTTAAGACAGCTACTTTAAGTTCATATCCTCACCCTCCACAAAATTGTAAAATATCAACCGTCCCTAACGGTCGATGGCACCGAAGTGAAAATGCATGAGGCTTTTGACAAAGAACAGCTACTGCGAAATCATGACTGATATAAAGAACTCCTAAAAACCTAAAAATAGGAGTTAAAGACTGTGAGCTCCCGACCATTAGTATTGTGAAATTCTTGGAGCTACTGTCAGAATTTCACCGCTTGGGCTGCTCCAAATCTAAAAATATGCTCATTTGTCTCTTAAGTCAAAAGTAAACCTGATGGTATCATCCCTGACGTCTGAAGTCTGGAAAAAAATATAATGTTTGTACCCCGGGTAAGAAAAAGCTCATTTTGCAATAAAAAAGATCTTTGGGTTAGTAGTGTATCTTCTTTCTCATGAAACTTTCGCAGGAATAGACAGAAATGTTACAAGTTTCTTCAAATTGCATAAAAACGGTTTAAATCTAAAGAAGTGTTTTTCAAGTAGAAATCGGTGAAAACCAGTCCCTTCTCCCTTCCTTATTGAGTAAGCCTATACTGGTTGAGATGTATTGCAATATAAAACGAAATATTTGCATTTTTACAAATAGTCAGGTTTTGGTTTCAGCGCTAAAATCAGTTTTCCGTACGTTAAAAGTAACATTCATCCTTCTCGTGTATTAACGATATGGCATCATTTTCAAATAATCTTGATGTGAGTTTGTTTTTCTACGTTACGGGGAATTTAAAGGCAGGTGATTTCGCCGAGGTAGCCTCATCTTATCAGATACGGCAAATATTGAAATGACGCTTGCTACGAGCAAACGAATGACAGATGGGCTAATAGCGCTATGTGTGACACTTTGGTAGACTTGGCCAAATCAAGATTTGCCTATAGTTATAGATATCACACGCCATCAGTACCGGACATAACGCAGATATAGCCGGTCTAGGACTGATCCTGACCAATTCTAGAGAATAACTAAATTATTTTTTGGAATGTTTAGCACAACTGAACTAAATCAAAACATGTAAACATACTGTTTGTACCAAACAGTACCAAAGGCAACTTGTTAAGCCTTTAGAATCCGCATCCCGCATCCGCAATTAGCATATCATTTGGAAAATTAGAGAACACCACTAGCTCTCGTAATTCTTATCCCAAGGATTTTACACGACCCTGTCACATTTTTTGAAACGTTATTTGTATCGATCTATCTATCAAGGAATCCTGAAAGTATGAGCATCGTCAACGAGTATTTTTTTATCCAGAGTTGTTATTATTTAAAGTAATAGTAATTTGAGTTATAGGCAAAATCGAGTTACATCCCTACCGAAACCAAATAAAATGTTGGTACGATGTCCTGTCATTGGTTATGAGAAATTCTCAGTCCAATATGCCGTTTGTAAAGGGTGGTTAAATTTTAAGGGCCGATGTTGATTTTGAATAAAACACAAATTATTTAGGAAATTATTGTCAATTCTTTTTATTATGATAACATGGTATGGTTCAATTATGTGTGAAAATATCGGCCAAATGGCAGCCGCGACCTCGGCGGCACACTTCCATCCGATGGTCCAAATTTTCGATGACGCTTAGGCATAAATGCATTTTGATTTGAACGCCCATTTTCATAATATGCCTGAATAACTTTAACGCGTTGCTCGATTGTGTATCTTTCCATCGTACAAATTGAGTTAGTCTGAAATTGAGAAATGTCAAATTAAATGCAGAAAAAAACCTGACGTTTAGGTGTGGTTCACATTCAACGTCGGCCCTTAAAATGTAACCACCCTTTAAAATTGGAGGCAAATGGTAGTGTTAGTGATGTTTAGAATAAAACCCGTCAAAAACCTAATCGTACTGCTCAAAATATTGATGTCGTGAATTTCGAGGCGTATCAAATTCAGTTGACCCAGATTCGGATTTGACTTTAGAGCAATATTATTTCATGGAAAAATCATCTTCAATGATGAAGCTTTTTTCTGGTTAAATGGATTCGTAAATAAGCACACTTGACGCATTTGGAGTGGTTTATGGTCTGGAGATGCAATTGGACCATACTTTTTTGTAAATGAAAATGGCATTGCAGTTACGCAGTTACTGTCAATGGAGAAAGCTTCAGACACATGATTGCTGATTTTGTGTGGCCTGAATTAGCTGATTTTAACTTGAACGATAAGTCATCTTATGACACAAGCAATTTATTAAGAGAAAAGTTTAATGCCCGTGTATAATCTCTAAAAATTCCTATGTGAACCACCAAGATAATGTAATATAACTCCATTGGACTTTACATAATAACTCCTTTTTGCTTTGGGGTTATGTTAAAACAATTGGTTTACTTCAATAAAGCACAAACACTCAATGACCTTAAAAACAAAATTATTCGAGTTATTGGTGAAATAAGGGCAGATTTATGTGAAAAAGTGGCTAAAATTTGCTGTTCCAAATCGAATTTTAAAAAAATCCAGAGGTGGTCATTTATAGATGAAATCATTTTGAAATAAAAATGTCATGAACCAATGTCGAAAATATATAGCTCTTATCACCCGTTGCATTAGCAGTTTAACAGGTCTGTCTATTTCGTAAACTTTACTGTGCATAAAGGATTTTTTACCACAGGTCTTTATAGTTTTCGATTTTTTCAAAATTTTCCTAAAACAACTACCAACATACAAAAATTTTTCATTTTTCCGATCATTCCGTTTTCCAAGCATATTTAATACATCATTCGTCATTGCCATATATACGTCTTGGTTAAAATTGTTTAATTGTTGAGTAAGAATGAAGCTCTGAAGGTCATACTTTAAGTCTCTACATACATCGTCAACACATATAGAATATTAAATAATTACGCGGTGTAGAAAATACGGCACAACACTGCTGCGAAGGCATCAAATCAGCATAATTAAGGGTATCATGACAGGACACTGTCTCATTGGAAAACAAGCTGGTAGGTTTGGTGACTTATAGCGGGTGTTACCGTGTTTTATTATTAATAATTAATAACACTCACTATATTTTATTATTTATTTATTTATTAAGATTATAATTTTCACTATAAATAATGTTTTACCAGTAGTTCACAAAATGGTTACTGTGTGAACGATTGTTCGCGGCACTTTCACTTTTGTTATTCACTCGCACGTGTATGGATGTGAGACTGTGTCTCTTTGAAATTCAAAACCCGACTGTCCTTTATCGTTTCTTATTTCTTTTCCCGTGTGAATATTTTAATTCTCGATATTTATCGATTATCGATAAATATCGAGATTCGAGAATGTAGGTGGCGAAATAGCTCTATTCAGCAAAACGAGCTATGCCTCGTAATTACGCGGCGCGGTGTATAAATAGTTTTGCTACGAGGAGTGCCACGAAGTGAAAAGGATTTTGAGCCGCTACATCACTCCCCTCCTGGATCGAAAACCGTAGTGGTTTAAATTAAATCTAACCGTTTTTCGAACACTACGTTTTTCGACTGGGTTTACCACAAGTATTCCGTATGCTGGCTTAAGCCTGTCGATGCCAATTGTTGTTGATTTTCCATCTGTATCCACAACAAAGAATTTGCGCAATTTGCGGGTTACTAGATACGGCCCAGAATATAATGTACTCAAAGGACCTCTGACTCTATCCACACGCACGAATACGTGTGAACAGGTTTCCAGATTTTTGGGAATGTACGTTGCCTGTTCGTTTGGATGTCGTGTGTCCGTAGGAACTAAGGCTCTCATGGTGGTACGAAGCTGCTTTACGAAATCCGAAGTATCTGTGTTTGGGTTCGAATTTTGATCGTTGATGAAGAATTCACCGGGAACCTTGATATTTTGACCATATACTAGCTCTGCTGGTGTGCAGTCTAGGTCTTCCTTGACAGAGGTTCGAATACCCAATAGGATAGTTGGAAGTTCTGAACTCCAATGGGATGTATTACATCGAGCTGTTAAGGCGGATTTTAATTGCCTGTGGAACCGTTCGACAAGACCATTCGCTTTCGGGTTGTATGCAGTTGTCCTAATGCGATGGGAACCTAGGAGCTTCGTGAGCTCGGTGAACAACGTTGATTCGAATTGTGTTCCTTGGTCTGTCGTGATGAAGAGTGGGACACCATATCTACAGATGCACTCATTGTAGAAGATCTTACTTACGGTTTTAGCGGTCATTTCTCGGATTGGATAAGCTTCTGGCCAACGGGTAAATCGGTCGACTATCGTTAAAATATAATGATAGCCATTCGATTGGGGCAGTGGACCAACCAGTCCATGTGGATGTGTTCGAACCTGCCATTTGGTAGCTCGAATTTACCAAGCGCTGATTTTGTGTGGCGGTGAACTTTGGACTTTTGGCATGGGATACAAGATTTAGCCCAATTGCTTGTATCAGTATTCATTCTTGGCCAGAAGTATTTTGAAGCTATCAGTTTTCGCGTAGCACGGATGCCGGGATGTGATAAGCCATGTAGACTATCGTCAATCCGTTGCAGGTTTACGCTTGATTTCAGTGTGCGTGCTGAAATCGATTTCTGCAATTCGTCGTCGCTTTGTTGCTGTACAAGTAATTCCTTCGTGTCGAAGGAGAATACGCTGAGTTCTGTGAGAAGTGTTTCACCAGAACGAGACAAACAGTCGCTCACCACATTGTGTTTACCTTTGATGTGATGGATGTCGGTAGTGAACTGGGCAATGTAATCGAGATGTCGTAATTGCCGGGGACTACGTTCTGCCTTTGACGCAATAGCTGTTGTAAGTGGTTTATGGTCGGTAAATATAGAGAAATTTTGTCCTTCGACGAAATGGCGAAAGTGTTTGATTGCTAAATACATAGCAAGAAGTTCTCTATCGAAAGTAGAGTATTTAATTTCCGCAGGAGAGAGCTTCTTTGAAAAGAACGCTAATGGTTGCCAACATCCTTTGTTACGTTGTTGTAAGACAGCTCCAACTGCTACATTGGAAGCGTCAGTAGTTATGTTGAACTGCGCGTCGTTCAACGGATGTGCCAAAAGAGTGACAGCGGCAAGAGAACGCTTGACCGTTTCGAAAGATTCTGTGCAATCTTCGGGCCAAGAGTAGTTTCTTCTGTTTTTGCCTTTCTTGAGTAAGGTGGCCAAATGCCTGTGAATAGGCGACAACAGTTCGGCTAATCTTGGTATAAAGCGGTGGTAATAGTTCACCATACCGACGAACGGCTGTATTTGGCGGATTGATGTTGGTTCTGGAAAGTTTGAAATGACATCAACTCTGTCTTTCGACGGGAGGATACCATCTTTCGAAATTCTGTGGCTCAAGAAGTCGAGTGACTTCACGCCGAAAATACATTTCGAAGCTTTAATATTAATTCCATATGTGGAGAGACGTTTAAATACTGACTCGAGATGTTCACTGTGTTCCATCTCGGACCTGCTCGCAACGAGGATATCGTCGATATAAGAGTAGACGAAGTCCAGCCCTTTTAACACATCGTTAAGGAATCGCTGGAATGTCTGGGCTGAGTTACGAAGGCCATATGGCATTCGGGTGAACTCAAAAAGGCCAAAAGGAGTAGTAATCGCTGTTTTGTGAATATCCTCAAGAGCCATGGGAATTTGATGATATGCCCTAACCAAATCTATTTTCGAGAAAATAGTGGCGCCGGCGAGTTTCACTGAGAAACTGTGTATGTGGGGATAGGGTATCTATCTGGGACAGTGACAGTGTTTAACTGTCGATAGTCTCCACAAGGGCGCCAGTCCTTGTCTTTCTTTTGCACCATATGTAATGGTGAAGAGACTGGTGAAGATGAGGGGCGGCAGATTCCGATGTCTGTCATAAACTGAAAGTCAGTTTTTGCAGCTTTTAGTTTCGTTGCGTCGAGTTGTCGTGGTTTAGCACAAGGTAACCTACCTTGCGTGACGACGTAGTGGACTACGTTATGCTTCACTGGGAGATTGTAATTCGGAGCCTCAGTGAGCGAGGGGTATTTCTTTAAAAGAGCGCCGTAATCGTTGTTAACGCTGAAATCTTTTGGAGATGGCGTATCAACTTGGGCGATGATTGCGTTCACAGTGAGGGTAGTAAATGAATCGGAGAGTCTTCTGTTCTTCAAATCGACCACGAGACCGTACTTGGACAGAAAGTCAGCACCTATAATAGGCCTGTCTACTGCCTAGCCGCGACGATGAAGGGATGTGTGAACGAACGCCTGAGACCGAGGTTAACCTTCAAAAGTTTTGTGCGTAAGTGGAAATTGGGGATCCGTTTGCTGCGGTTAGTATGCAAACGGTGTCTTTAGCATGTCGGGGAAACTTGTTTACGGGTATCACGGATACTTCAGCCCCCGAATCGATCAGAAATTGCAAGTTATTTTCGTGATCTTGGTTGGAAAGACGGCGAGACGAACCAATACCACTGTTTGCCGTAGAGACAGCAGGATTTAGTGGTTTTTCGAAGACTTGTACTGTTTCGAAGTAGCTTCTCCATGAGCTACCGGTCGGAAACTGCACGGCTTGTTACAGTTGCGTGCGCGTGAGCCGAAACGTGGTGATAGTAGCAGAGTCCGGATCGAGATGACGATCTCGATCTTGACCTGTGTCGGTAATTGAAATTCAAAACCCGACTGTCCTTTTTCGTTTCTTATTTCTTTTCCCGTGTGAATATTTTAATTCTCGATATTTATCGATTATCGATAAATATCGAGATTCGAGAATGTAGGTGGCGAAATAGCTCTATTCAGCAAAACGAGCTATGCCTCGTAATTACGCGGCGCAGTGTATAAATAGTTTTGTTACGAGGAGTGCCACGAAGTGAAAAGGATTTTGAGCCGCTACAGACTCAATAGGAGGACTTCTTGCAAGCTAGCGTTAAGCAGAATGAGATTTCTGAGAGCTCTAAATGATTTGAAGGACGATGTCATTGCAGTTTAAATTGTGTTATGACTTAAAGTTTCCTTAAAGTCATTAAAGTCATGTGGCCAATAAACTTTATGCTAGATTCTGTTACAAAATTTTTAAAAGTTGCTTGCTCTATTAGAATCTAGATCAATGTTTTTGTTTGTCTAAAAAAAACATTTGAGTTAACAACAGTCCAAATATAATTTTAGTGCCCATTGTGACGTAAGTTATAAAACGTCTTTAAATAACCCATATTCAATTCATCTTAACCGACTAATTTAATCTCAAGAGAAAATAAAAATCGTAAATGTTCTTCAAGAATACTCCAACCACTGTTATATGTGCGCACCCAAAACAAAAAAAAATTGAACTTATAACTTTTACTTCTTAATGCTGTAAACAATAAATTACTAAACACACAGAAAAATTAAGAATTTCCCATTAAAACCATTTACCGTAATATTCACGTAAATTATATTTGGTTGGATCGTTCGTATGCGAGTAGAAAAAAATAATTTCGATTAGAAAAATTATGAATTCCAAATCAGACAATGTGATCACAAAGAGAACCTGCGTGTCCACATACCTTGCCTATACAAGATACAATTCCCGCATCGTTAAAAATGTTAATTTTTTTTTTGTTTTTTGTTTTTTGGATGATTTCTTACCTCGTTTAATATATAAACTCGAAGCGATGCTCATTAACATCCCATTATGTATGGTACATAAACCATCATCTTAATGGCTTTATTACTATACATCAAAACTATTTTTTATTGTCCCATTCAAATTAGTTAAAAAAATAATAAAATCAAAGAATCGAATTAATTTAAATTATAGAGCCAATCTTTTACTATCTGCAAGCGGAATCGAATGATTTCCATATTTCACATAATCAAAGTGACTGATAACGCGGCAAAATAATTTATATTTATTAATTTCGCGACATATTTTATTAAGTGGCCAGGTCTGTCCATTTTATCATAAAGATGTAATTTATAATGTATAACACGATGTTAATTTGGATGCAAATCACATTAGGAACCTGGCACCCCACACCGGCACAAACACACACACACACACACACACACAATATGAATTCGCGATGAATTATTAGCTAATTAATCGGTCAAAGACATGATTTTTAAAATTTCAAAGGTGAGCTTTTTTTGCAGCAACATTTTTTTTTGTCGTATTACAGTTTTATTGGTTAAGTTTACTGCTTACGAATATTATTAGAATAATGTTTGTTTTGAAATATTTAAAGCGACACACACGGAAATGTGATTGGCTTATTGGGATTTCCAGCAACGCGCGATTTATTTTTGGATTTGATGACAAAATCAAATGATTTGTATTTTTCAACACTCAACATGAGCTTATTTTAAAAATCTAACCATCTAAGCATCGCCCTCGAGATTAACAGAACTTAACCTATATGTTCTGAAAAAATTAAGGGATGAGTATTTGATGACAAGTATACCAACTTTCTTTTACGATAAATGTACCAGATCTCGGATACACTTAATTCCTAAATCGAAAAATTTAACCTACCGGGTTTTTGTTACAAACTGCCTTGAATTATTAAAAATCATTATTCCTGCTAAAATTTCAGAAAACCAAGTGTCGGCAACTTAATGTTCACTAAAAAAAATTGGAAAAGCTTTACAGTTGGAAGCTACAACTTCCGGTACAAAAATGTCCACCACATTTCATATGGATCTGCCAATTTATGAAAAAAACTTTTTCGAATTTAGGTGCAATAAAAATTTTCGATCAAAACTCGTTGCCCGAGCTGTGTTGGGTGTCGGAAAATTGACCAATAAAAGTCAAAATAGACGAGCCGAAATTGTCATTCAATTTTTTAATGGGAGAGTACGCTGCAAGCAACTATACTTGTCGTAAGCTCTAAATCTTTGTTATCGATAATTAAGACGAACAGAGGAAGAACTAAGCGGCTCCCAAGTATCATTAAGTCCGATATGTCGGTGATAATTGTTAATGGTGCCCGCAAAAGACGAGTTGTGAAAGGATATTTTCTTAGCATAATTTCGTTTTGCTGACCAATTAATTAGAGCCAGTGAATGCAAATAAATAAATAAGTATGCAAAACCGTTCCAATTGACTTCACTTCTCATTGGCTTAGTGACATGACCCTAATGCTGCACCAGCACTTGTAGCACAATCCAATGAAAATGGTACAGGAATTTTTTACAAATTAATTACAAATTTGTTACACAGTTAGAAAATTTTTTACAAGCCCCGTTATTCTGCAATTCGTGTGTGGGCTGGCATTAGACAAAGCTACACCACACTTTTCGTATTTTTGTTAATATTTATTGTATCGGGCTGGGGGTGGTACTGGAATTTTTTACAAATTAATTACAACATATCGGCATAGGTCAACCCCCAAAAAACTACCCCTAAGGGGTGCAATTCTTCAAAAACCATATTTTTCGTTACAACATGCTTATCGCATTTCTACTAATTTTTGTTGTATCGTATTGGGTATCATACTGGACGTATGTGAAGCTGGCCCGAAAACCATCCCGAAAAACGCCTTTAAAATTTAGGTGTGTTTCTCCACTAAATCCATTAAAAGACATTTCAGCCCGAAAAATTAAAAAAAATATGGAGAAAATCAAATTACACCCCGAGAAAATAAAACAAGCTCACGCACACACAACAAATTTTAAGTATAAAATTACCTTACAGTGGGGATAAGAGACCTCCCCAGCTGATTTAATATTCGCCTCTGTTAGATTAGGTATCGGAATTATGCTCATAAGTCGATGAAAATTTCTCCGCTCACAGAGATTGGCAGATGTAACGGAATATGCCTAATTAATGCACTGACCATCGCATTAAGTATACAAATGCTCATTACCTTACAGTGGGGATAAGGGACCTCCCCAGCTGAAATATATATATCAAGGTTCGATTACAACAAGTGACCGGATTTCAAAACGCGAAACTTTCAAAAACCGCGCTTTCCAGATGTAAATTACCGTTGGTTTATAGATGAATACGTTATCCGGATTACCTAGAATCATTTTGAACCGGAAGTTCAACAATAAAATGTTATCAATTTTTTGCGAAAACCCCTGATGGTGCCTTACTGATTTTTATCGGATAAAATTTATTGTCACAGATTCTGTAAGTATCGGTTATTATGGATCAATTAGAGAATTTTGAGTTGAGCTGCGTTTAAGTTGTCGCAATATGTTGTCTGGTTCGCCTGCCATCAAGGTACAAGTGACCGGATTTCAAAACGCGAAACTTTCAAAAACCGCGCTTTCCAGATGTAAATTACCGTTGGTTTATAGATGAATACGTTATCCGGATTACCTAGAATTATTTTGAACCGGAAGTTCAACAATAAAATGTTATCAATTTTTTGCGAAAATCCCTGATGGTTAGCCTTACTGATTTTTATTGGACAAAATTTATTGTCACAGATTCTGTAAGTATCGGTTATTATGGATCAATTAGAGAATTTTGAGTTGAGCTGCGTTTAAGTTGTCGCAATATGTTGTCTGGTTCGCCTGCCATCAAGGTACAAGTGACCGGATTTCAAAACGCGAAACTTTCAAAAACCGCGCTTTCCAGATGTAAATTACCGTTGGTTTATAGATGAATACGTTATCCGGATTACCTAGAATCATTTTGAACCGGAAGTTCAACAATAAAATGTTATCAATTTTTTGCGAAAATCCCTGATGGTTAGCCTTACTGATTTTTATCGGATAAAATTTATTGTCACAGAGTCTGTAAGTATCGGTTATTATGGATCAATTAGAGAATTTTGAGTTGAGCTGCGTTTAAGTTGTCGCAATATGTTGTCTGGTTCGACTGGCATCAAAGTTCGATTACAACAAGTGACCGGATTTCAAAACGCGAAACTTCCAATAACCGCGCTCTCCAGATGTAAATTACCGTTGGTTTATAGATGAATACGTTATCCGGATCACCTAGAATCATTTTGAACCGGAAGTTCAACAATAAAATGTTATCAATTTTTTGCGAAAATCGCTGATGGTTAGCCTTACTGATTTTTATTGGACAAAATTTATTGTCACAGATTCTGTAAGTATCGGTTATTATGGATCAATTAGAGAATTTTGAGTTGAGCTGCGTTTAAGTTGTCGCAATATGTTGTCTGGTTCGCCTGCCATCAAGGTACAAGTGACCGGATTTCAAAACGCGAAACTTTCAAAAACCGCGCTTTCCAGATGTAAATTACCGTTGGTTTATAGATGAATACGTTATCCGGATTACCTAGAATCATTTTGAACCGGAAGTTCAACAATAAAATGTTATCAATTTTTTGCGAAAATCCCTGATGGTTAGCCTTACTGATTTTTATTGGACAAAATTTATTGTCACAGATTCTGTAAGCATCGGTTATTATGGATCAATTAGAGAATTTTGAGTTGAGCTGCGTTTAAGTTGTCGCAATATGTTGTCTGGTTCGCCTGCCATCAAGGTACAAGTGACCGGATTTCAAAACGCGAAACTTTCAAAAACCGCGCTTTCCAGATGTAAATTACCGTTGGTTTATAGATGAATACGTTATCCGGATTACCTAGAATCATTTTGAACCGGAAGTTCAACAATAAAATGTTATCAATTTTTTGCGAAAATCCCTGATGGTTAGCCTTACTGATTTTTATCGGATAAAATTTATTGTCACAGAGTCTGTAAGTATCGGTTATTATGGATCAATTAGAGAATTTTGAGTGGAGCTGCGTTTAAGTTGTCGCAATATGTTGTCTGGTTCGCCTGCCATCAAGGTTCGATTACAACAAGTGACAGGATTTCAAAATGCGAAACTTTCAAAATCCGCGCTTTCCAGATGTAAGTTACCGTTGGTTTATAGATGAATACGTTATCCGGATTACCTAGAATCATTTTGAACCGGAAGTTCAACAATAAAATGTTATCAATTTTTTGCGAAAATCCCTGATGGTTAGCCTTACTGATTTTTATTGGACAAAATTTATTGTCACAGATTCTGTAAGTATCGGTTATTATGGATCAATTAGAGAATTTTGAGTTGAGCTGCGTTTAAGTTGTCGCAATATGTTGTCTGGTTCGCCTGCCATCAAGGTACAAGTGACCGGATTTCAAAACGCGAAACTTTCAAAAACCGCGCTTTCCAGATGTAAATTACCGTTGGTTTATAGATGAATACGTTATCCGGATTACCTAGAATCATTTTGAACCGGAAGTTCAACAATAAAATGTTATCAATTTTTTGCGAAAATCCCTGATGGTTAGCCTTACTGATTTTTATCGGATAAAATTTATTGTCACAGATTCTGTAAGTATCGGTTATTATGGATCAATTAGAGAATTTTGAGTTGAGCTGCGTTTAAGTTGTCGCAATATGTTGTCTGGTTCGCCTGCCATCAAGGTACAAGTGACCGGATTTCAAAACGCGAAACTTTCAAAAACCGCGCTTTCCAGATGTAAATTACCGTTGGTTTATAAAGGGTGTTTTTTTAAGAGGTTGCCGATTTTTTTTTTGAATAAAACACATATAAAATTATGAAATGACCAAAATTTTTTTTTATTTGGTAGATAATTTTTTGGCATTTAACATTTAAACACAATTTCTGGCATATGGCTACCACGACTATTTTTCACAAATGTCATTCTGGAGGTCCAATTTTCCAGCACTTTTTCAAGCATTTGAGGGCGTATGTCAGCAATGACACGTTGAATATTGGTTTCCAAAGCGTCAATCGATTGAGGTTTATCCACATAAACCAATGACTTCACGTATCCCCACAAAAAGTAATCGAGTGGCGTCAAATCGCACGAACGCGGAGGCCAATTCACCGGACCATTTCTCGAAATAATGTTGTCGTTGAAAGTTTCTTTCAATAAGTCGATTGTTTCACGTGCTGTATGGCAAGTGGCACCATCTTGTTGAAACCACATTTCATTCATATCCATATCTTCAAGATTTGACAACAAAAACTCATTTAACATGGTTCTGTATCGATTTCCATTCACGGTAACGCGTCGTCCTTCCTCATTTTTAAAGAAATATGGACCGATGATCCCACCAGCCCATAGACCGCACCAAACAGTACATTTATCAGGATGCATTGGTAATTCTAGAACGGCGTGTGGATTATCTTTGCTCCAAATGCGACAATTTTGTTTGTTGACGTATCCATTTAACCAAAAATGCGCCTCATCACTGAAGAGAATTTTACGGTAAAAAAATGGATCTTCGTTCAATTGATTTAACGACCAATCACTGAATTCACGGCGCAAACGATGGTCGTGTGGCTTTAATTCTTGCACCAATTGAATTTTGTATGGCACCAAACCCAAATCTTTACGTAAAATTTTCCATAAAGTCGATGGACAAAGTCCAATTTGCTGAGCACGACGACGAATCGATAAATTGTCGTTTTCTTCGACACTGGCCTCAACGACAGCAATATTTTCTTCTGTACGAACTCTTCTCATTCTTGTCGGTGGCTTGGCATCCAAAAGAGTGAATGTAGACCGAAATTTGGTAATTACGTTCTTTATGGTGGTCTCTGACGGACGATTATGTGCACCATAAAATTCACGAAGTGCTCTATAAACATTTTTAATTGAACACTGATTTTGAAAATAAATTTCCACGATTTGAAAACGTTGTTCTGGAGTTAACCTATTCATAATGATTTGCCAAACAATACTGAGTAGAAATGCCACTTTGAGCTGTCAAAACAACTGTCATAAAATAAAACGACATCTATCGGAAAAACAAACCTCCTAAAAAAACACCCGTTAGATGAATACGTTACCCGGATTACCTAGAATCATTTTGAACCGGAAGTTCAACAATAAAATGTTATCAATTTTTTGCGAAAACCCCTGATGGTTAGCCTTACTGATTTTTATCGGATAAAATTTATTGTCACAGATTCTGTAAGTATCGGTTATTATGGATCAATTAGAGAATTTTGAGTTGAGCTGCGTTTAAGTTGTCGCAATATGTTGTCTGGTTCGCCTGCCATCAAGGTACAAGTGACTGGATTTCAAAACGCGAAACTTTCAAAAACCGCGCTTTCCAGATGTAAATTACCGTTGGTTTATAGATGAATACGTTACCCGGATTACCTAGAATCATTTTCAACCGGAAGTTCAACAAGAAAATGTTATCAGTTTTTTTGCGAAAATCCCTGATGGTTAGCCTTACTGATTTTTATCGGATAAAACTTATTGTCACAGATTCTGTAAGTATCGGTTATTATGGATCAATTAGAGAATTTTGAGTTGAGCTGCGTTTAAGTTGTCGCAATATGTTGTCTGGTTCGCCTGCCATCAAGGTTCGATTACAACAAGTGACCGGATTTCAAAACGCGAAACTTCCCATAACCGCGCTTTCCAGATGTAAATTACCGTTGGTTTATAGATGAATACGTTATCCGGATTACCTAGAATCATTTTGAACCGGAAGTTCAACAATAAAATGTTATCAATTTTTTGCGAAAATCCCTGATGGTTAGCCTTACTGATTTTTATTGGACAAAATTTATTGTCACAGATTCTGTAAGTATCGGTTATTATGGATCAATTAGAGAATTTTGAGTTGAGCTGCGTTTAAGTTGTCGCAAGTAGTAGACTTACTGAGGCGAAAATTCTGAGAAGAAGTTACACGTTACTGGGGATAATCACTTGATTACGCCGACTAATGAAATATTATGCAAAGTAAATTACTAAATGGGTGCAAGACTGTGTCGTAATAACGTATAAATAAATTTAAAAAAAACGAAATGTTTATGCCGCCAAATAGTTCCAAGATTAAATGTTTGAGCAGCTTTTTAACATTGAATATAAAGTGCGGCTAAATGCAGCAAGCACACCAATCTTTACTGAATCATTTTCACCATTCAAACAGCGCCAAATTGGCTCCGTGAATCAATTTAGCATTCTCAAGCGCTCTGATGATCCGACCGGACGACAGCAGAGTGGCTTCTAATTTTAATTTTGTGATGTCTAACTGAATCAGCAAACGGGGATTTCCAGGAGCATTCGGTGCGTCGTATGTATCTTAATCTCCATCGTTTTCGTCAACAGGAGCAGTGCTGCGTCGGAAAACAGCAATGCCAAATCAGTAATAGTTTATCCAGTATTACTATTCGTGTTGCTGTAAAATACTCGGTGCGGTAAACTTTAAAGTTTAACCGTTAAAATTAATTGCATAACCAATCAACCCCATAAATTTTCGGGTAGCCGCATTAAATTCTTTGCAGGTTGATGTAATACCCAGAGAACAATAAACAATAATTGTAAAGCAAAAATATATTCTGTGGTGTATGTGTGTGGCAAAAGAACAAGAAATCCGGTGTTGAAATACCATTATTTCCTGGATACATTTTGCTGTTGTGACGTGAACAGAACTACAAAAACAATGTGTTATGGTTAGGATTGTGTATTCTTAAACCATTGTCTTCTTGTGCTTGTTGTTGTATTCCGCATCATAAAAATCCACAATTCTTAATCTTACGTATATGAATACACGAATGCGGCCGGTTTAAATTTTTTTTATTGCTTATCCAAATGCTTTTAATGTGATTTCTTGTAATTTTATAAGATGACGTTTTTTACACAAAACACAACAATTATGGATAGATATCATATACAATATACAACATAGTTTTGTACATAAAAATAATAATGTTTTTTTTGCGCGAACAAGATTACTTAACAATCCAAAGACAATTTATACCATAAAATTGTTGTCGTTTATGTGAAGTGAAGCAAAAATGAAAAACATTATTCAAGATTTTAGCTACATGGTCAAGTTCAAGAGGTGATTGGATATACATCATTTTATAGAGTTTTGTTAAAATGTCGTGGAAATATTTTTGCCTGTCGCGCAACTATGTTGTGCCAGGGTTTAGTATCTGCATTTTGACACCGCTTTGCCATTAATCTGTCTAAAAGCGTTACATGTTGTACTGGTTATCTGTCGTATATGTAGGCGCGCGCTAAACAAGTGGATTTTGTTGTTAAAATAAATTTTATTTAATTGGCAGATCAAACACACATACACGCGGTACATAAAGTGATGGAATTTATGTCATATTAAACATATTCGTATGGCATTGTATCATAACACATCAGATTGTACGGACCAAGGCCCTCGAGGCACATAATCAATTGAGTCATCAATCAATTTAATCGACATTAAATTATACAAAAATCTAAACAAATCCATTTTCAACTCGAACAAAATCAGTGTCTCGCGGTTTTATTTTCTTAAATGATGTCTTACCGATCGATCTTTATATACACGAGTATATACGTATATACGTATCTAAAGACAAAAACCAATTTGTACGAATTTTTGCTGAACATGAGATCTTATATGTGCGGCGTGCGAGATCTATACACAGAGGAAAAAAAAACCTTGAACGTCAAAATACAATCGATCGCGCGCGGTTTCAATTCAATTTCAAATTCAATGCTTGACATTCAAACTATAGTAGTGAAGGTCATGGTATGTTGCTTTTGTAAACTTAGTTGCCGCATATACATGAATACCTAGCTAATCGAAAACAGGAAAATATGTTCGTGGTTGGAAAATGATAATGCCGCGCATCTAACACAAGTTTGGTTTGGTATATATGGGATGGTTCTATATCCAACCAAATCAAGAAAACTTGAAATTTTTTTCCATCGAAATTCTCACGATTTTTGTAGCATTCAACCATATAAATATTTATTAACAATGCTAGCATTATCCACCTACATATAAACTAAAACTATGCTATAATAAGGAAAACATTTTTTTTTTATTGTTAGTTGTTCATAATGTTTTTGTTGTTTTATGTTAGACTTTATGTCTCAAGAACACAACATAAAAAATAAATTTAAGATATTTAATTATGTTTACATGAACGCGAGTGTGTGAGGAGCACGTGATTCGGCAATTTCCAAAAAATGTGATGGTTGCGTATACCGCTGAATATGAGATAAAATTTAGAATTCCCAACTCATCAGCACCGTCACAATGTGATGAATTAATTAGGATCAAGAAACATGTATTTTAAAATAATGTTTAAAAATGGTCCACAGTACAAAAAAAATATTATAAATTAATTGGCTGGGTAAGTACAGAAACTATGAAATTCTTAAACTAAAATACTCAGCGCCTGGAGAACATCAATAATCGTTACCAATTAATTTAGATTTATGATGATTTCAAATTATGTTATTTTAGGTTATGCGCGCCTACATAAGGCATACTCGACAACAGAGAATTTATAGGTCAAGCAAATCGGTTTCAATATAATTAGACCAGTTATTGGTAGCTGCAAAAATTCGAGATGACCCCACAAACAGGGAGAATTGGGCCAAATACTGACACCCTATTTTAAGTACTAAAGTGCTAGGGGCTGAAACGGGTCGGGCAATTGACAAACCAGAAAAATTCACTAGAAATTGCGTGATATCGCAAATTCCCAATGGCACCAATTCTGAAAATTCACATAAAGTGAAAACGGAAATTTCCTTACAAAACGACTTAGAAAAATTTTCGGATTCTTTATTTCGGAATAATTTATCGCCACTGCCAAACGACTAATTGGTGAACTAAAGTGCTGGTAATAAAAATGGTGCTTTAACAAGATTTTCCAACCATGAATGATTTATATGTCACATGATTATTTGGAATGAGCTAAATTTAACTACTTCCAGCGCCACCACGATAGTTTTAACCACTAACGTGCTTCATCTTATTTTGTGTGACTCTACCTCAAGAACTATTCAATGATATAAGATACGTATTCTCTACCAAAGGAGCGCCAAAATATTTTGTTTTTTTAACAATTTTATTTATTTATTGAATCGATATGAAAATATCAATATGTAGTCAAATCTTAATCACTAAGGTAATTATGAAAATCTGCGGGAGCAGAATCTACTTCTTATCAATAAGTAAACTTTATAATTTTATGATCTATGTTGTCACTGCCATCGTTTTCTTCTTTAATCGTAAAGACATACAGGTATATCTTTTAGATTTCGTGCCAGCAAATTCGGATGAGATGCTAGTTTCCCTGCTTAGCTGACGTGCATCTTTTGTAATTCGCCTTTGATAATTAGGATGCTGAACCAGTGTGCTCTTGTAATCATTCTGAGAATTTTTGACTCAATTCGTTGGACAATGTCAATATTCGAATTTGAGGTTGATTGCCATAATTGATACCCATACGACCAAATTGGTTTAATCATTGTGTTATACAGGAGAAGTTTGTATTCTAGTCTAATGGTTGAATATTTACCCACCAACCAGTGCATTTTATCAATATTTTAATTTGATGTGGTCTCGTTTCATTTCAATATGTTTTCACGAAGTTAACCGCCGCTCTAGATAGACGTCTAGATATTTTGATCCATTTAATTGAGGGGTTTGTATTCTGTTCATTGTGACAGGAGGGCGGACAAGTAAACGTATTTAATGGGAATGTTACGTGGGTCCATTTCTCTTCATAGACCTTTATCTTCCATTTCTTTAGCCATGCAAAAAGTTTCAAGAAAATCTCTTGTGGAGTTGGGACTAAGATTTTATGTAAACCCCAAGAATTGAATTGTAGGTCAATTGAATCGTTTTGCATTCAAAATTTTGCTTTCCTAAACCACTTTAGAACTTAAAGTCATCAATAACCGAATATTCGTAGATACCCAATAGATATTGGTCAGTTTAAGCCATGCAAAAAGTTTCAAGAAAATCTCTTGTGGAGTTGGGAGTAAGATTTGATGAAAACCCGAAGAATTGAATTGTAGGTCAATTGAATCGTTTTGCATTCATAATTTTGCTTTCCTAAACCACTTTAGAACTTAAAGTCATCAATAAGCGAATTTTCATAGATAGATATTGGTCAGTTTAAGCCATGCAAAAAGTTTCAAGAAAATCTCTTGCGGAATGGGGACTAACATTTGATGAAAACCCCAAGAATTGAATTGTAGATCAATTGAATCGTTTTGCATTCAAAATGTTGCTGTTCTAAACCACTTTAGAACTTAAAGTCATCAATAAGCGAATATTCGTAGATACCCAATAGATATTGGTCAGTTTAAGCCATGCAAAAAGTTTTAAGAAAATCTCTTGCGGAATTGGGACTAAGATTTGATGAAACACCCCAAGAATTGAATTGTAGATCAATTGAATCGTTTTGCATTCATAATTTTGCTTTCCTAAACCACTTTAGAACATAAAGTCATCAATAAGCGAATTTTCATAGATAGATATTGGTCAGTTTAAGCCATGCAAAAAGTTTCAAGAAAATCTCTTGTGAAGTTGGGAGTAAGATTTGATGAAAACCCGAAGAATTGAATTGTAGGTCAATTGAATCGTTTTGTATTCAAAATTTTGCTTTCCTAAACCACTTTAGAACTTAAAGTCATCAATAAGCGAATTTTCATAGATAGATATTGGTCAGTTTAAGCCATGCAAAAAGTTTCAAGAAAATCTCTTGCGGAATTGGGACTAAGATTTGATGAAAACCCCAAGAATTGAATTGTAGATCAATTGAATCGTTTTGCATTCAAAATGTTGCTGTTCTAAACCACTTTAGAACTTAAAGTCATCAATAAGCGAATTTTCATAGATAGATATTGGTCAGTTTAAGCCATGCAAAAAGTTTCAAGAAAATCTCTTGCGGAATTGGGACTAAGATTTGATGAAAACCCCAAGAATTGAATTGTAGGTCAATTGAATCGTTTTACATTCATAATTTTGCTTTCCTAAACCACTTTAGAACTTAAAGTCAGCAATAACCGAATTTTCATAGATAGATATTGGTCAGTTTAAGCCATGCAAAAAGTTTCAAGAAAATCTCTTGTGAAGTTGGGACTAAGATTTGATGAAAACCCCAAGAATTGAATTGTAGATCAATTGAATCGTTTTGCATTCAAAATTTTGCTTTTCTAACCCACTTTAGAACTTAAAGTCATCAATAACCGAATATTCGTAGATACCCAATAGATATTGGTCAGTTTAAGCCATGCAAAAAGTTTCAAGAAAATCTCTTGCGGAATTGGGACTAAGATTTGATGAAAACCCCAAGAATTGAATTGTAGATCAATTGAATCGTTTTGCATTCATAATTTTGCTTTCCTAAACCACTTTAGAACATAAAGTCATCAATAAGCGAATTTTCATAGATAGATATTGGTCAGTTTAAGCCATGCAAAAAGTTTCAAGAAAATCTCTTGCGGATTTGGGGGTAAGATTTGATGAAAACCCCAAGAATTGAATTGTAGATCAATTGAATCGTTTTGCATTCAAAATTTTGCTTTCCTAAACCACTTTAGAACTCGAAGTCATGAATAAGCGAATTTTCATTGATAGATATTGATCAGTTTAAGCCATGCAAAAAGTTTCAAGAAAATCTCTTGCGGATTTGGGGGTAAGATTTGATGAAAACCCCAAGAATTGAATTGTAGGTCAATTGAATCGTTTTGCATTCAAAATTTTGCTTTCCTAAACCACTTTAGAACATAAAGTCATCAATAAGCGAATTTTCATAGATAGATATTGGTCAGTTTAAGCCATGCAAAAATTTTCAAGAAAATCTCTTGCGAAATTGGGACTAAGATTTGTTGAAAACCCCAAGAATTGAATTGTAGATCAATTGAATCGTTTTTCATTCAAAATTTTGCTTTCCTAAACTACTTTAGAGTTCGAAGTCATCAATAAGCGAATATAGATCGATATTGGTCAGTTTAAGCAATGCAAAAATTTCAAGAAAATCTCTTGCGGAATTGGGACTAAGATTTGATGGGTAAGATTTGATGAAAACCCCAAGAATTGAATTGTAGATCCATTGAATCGTTTTGCATTCAAAATTTTGCTGTCCTAAACCACTTTAGAATTCGAAGTCATCAATGAGCTGTTTTATTTATCTTAAAAGTGTTGCTTTTATTTGATTTTTACTGCACATTGCAAATCGATATCCGTCATTGAGCATTCGAATTTGTCATGTTTTCTCAAAAATAAAGTGTTTCATAAGTTCAAAATGCAAAATTGCAATTGCATTTTTTCATAATATGCCCCAGATTCGCGTGTTCAGATTACATTTACGTCGCTTCAATGTTTCAGTTGTGGATCATGCCCTATCGGTGGTGGAATCATATCATGCTAAAGACATTTTCCCCGCATCACCTCGAAAGTGTTTTACGCAGAATTCCAATTTCCGTACACGAAATATCTTTTGGGTAAGTTCACTGCACAAATCGGTAACCCAGATAGTATGCATCGTGGTACCATCGAATCAGTATCACCTTCCTTGCATCACACAAAACAGGCCGTGTATCACTGAACTAGCGTTTCCATGTAATTTAAATAAGGTGTTTTAAACTGGTGTCAACAAATTCAAATGCTAATCCTAATATGTAGACCCCTAAGTTATACTTTCGTGATTACGAACTTTAAAGCTGTCGTCACAGCAGGGATGGGCGTGGTAGATTAGAGTGTAATCTGCGCGGTTGTCGACTCGTAATCTATTACGTAAATTACATAGAAATTTTTTACATTGCTGAGGTCGACAAGGTAGACAACGTCGACAACCGAGGAAATGCAATTAAAAACTTAATTTTCTCATTATTTTACATTAGCCCTTCTGATAAAGTTGCTTTCTATCAATTAGGTAATTATCTAGTTGTGCTACCTAGAGGCCCAATAATTTTATATTTTCGCACTAAATCGCGTAAATTATTCGTTAGTATATGAACCTGTATTGGAAAACCACGATAGGTGACACCTAAAGTATCTTCGATTAGCTTAATATCCATCCCCTTTCGCGCAAATGTCGGCCAAATTTGCCAAGCACGATAACGTGCCTAATTCATAAAAAAATAATGCAGGAATATGGGCAGAATAATAATGGGGAATAATAATGGGCAGAATTCTGAAAGCAGAAAGATCTAACAATCGCAACTATGTTCAAACGAATTACCATTGAGTAATCAATTAAATATGCATAATATGCAAAATAGCATAAATATATCAAACGCAGAGAATAGCCGGCCCTAAAGCTTATACGTAATTAGTTTTGAACGAAAAGTGATAAAATTTGGAGAGCGGCTTTAACGGAAGGAATTTACGGGTTAATATCGTAGAGAGGTGAATTCCATTAAAGCGCAGTTAATTTATGAATTGTCATTAAAAAAATCGTTCCAAGCTAAACTGCTCAAATAGAGCCAACAGTCGAATTGAGTGTCCAACTTACTTAACGTCACTTTTCTAGTTTCAAGTTCCTGGATTAGTAATAATTGCTGAAATTACGATATGATCGTTAACATGAACCAATAAGATGGTTTAATTATCAAACGAGCATTGAGGGTCAAACGAGACCCGCATTGTCTACAACAGCACACCATTTAAAAGATTGCAGTAATTCCTCAAGTAAAATTGAACTTTCTCAATAATATCACCAACCAAGAAATGGTTGATCGTTAAATACTACTTTCAAAATGAAAATTTTTTTAAATTTTAAAATTTCGTCCCGACTTTGAGAACGATTCTATTCGTGCCAAGTAATTGTGCTTAGTGCCAATAGATTCGTTCTCAAAATTTTACCCAACATCACATCATGCCGACCAATTTGACAACTTTTCAAATGGGGTAATTTGAGTTTGATTTGCTGCTTGCTCAAATTATCCTTTTCCTAATGAAACATTTTCCTTTCCCAAAAATAAAATGACTCCACCACAAATAAGTATATGGCATTGTTATGGAGCCAAATATTTAATTCCGTAGAACATAGTAAAGGGTTTTTCAATTTGGGCGGGTCGATTTTGAAATGGAATGAAAGCTGAAAGGTCCATGTATGCCATTATTTATGGAATATAACATCGTTTAAATGTCCGCTGCAACTTCTCACGGTGGTAGTAATCCGAGTGGTCCAATTATTATTTATTGGCATAGACCTTCGACTTGAGGAAACCCCACAAGAAAAAGTCTAGCAGGGTTAAACCGCACGATCTTGGCGGCCATTGTACATCACCACTGCAAGAGATAATCCTACCCTCAAATCGTTCATGTAGCATGTCCATCGTTGCGTCTACTGTGTGGCACGTAGCCAAAATGAATCAAATAGAATCGTTCTGTATGGCTCTCCGTTAATGGTGATGGCCTCACCAACTTCATTTTCAAAAAAGTACGGACCAATAACGCCGCCGATCCAAAATCCGCACCAAACAGTAACATTTTGTGTTTTGGTAACATAACCATTCTTCCAAAAATGCGTCTCGTCCTAAAAGTTGTTATCCGCCAAAATTGGGATCCTCTTCCAAAAGCTCCGAAGCCAAGTTAGCAAACAAACGGTGTTGTCTATGGTTATAACCTTTGAGCTCCTGGGTCAGGTGGATCTTGTATGGGTAAAGGCACGAGTTCCAAAGCCAAATTCGTCAAGTTGAAGACTGTGAAAGGCCGAGTTCTTGTGCACGACGAGGAATTGACTGTCTCCGGTTCTCCCCTTTGACGTACGAGTGTTGGCTGATTGTTTAGCGTACCGGTTGTCTCGAATTTCGCCACCAAACGTTGGAGAGTCGACTTTGAAGGACCACCGCGTCTGTCGTAAAATGAACGTGTCGTGGTGATTTGACATCAGTGACTGATGCCTAAATTGCAAAACCCTTTAATTTGAAGTTCATTGATTTCCATCGAGATTGAAGGATTGAAAACTCGAGTCTCGATGCAGAAATTTAGAGAGTAGCTCTGGAAAGCATGTTGTAGCTTGCTGGTGATGTTAATTTTACGTGTGTCTTTACCATAATTTTTCTTAAGTTGATCATCTCCGTAAGTTGACTAAGAAACTTCTTTTGTGGCCAACTTAGACATGCTTTACTGTATATTTTAAAGTAATATTCATTTGCATTAACTAAATGAAGCCTCCGGAGATAGAAGTTCAAAATATGCAGATCATTCAATCACTGCTAACGTGACTTAGAAGTAGTTGTCGACTTGTCTACGATTAGTCGACGTTGTCTACGAGTAGTCGATGTTGTCGACGCGAGTACGTAAAAATTAGTAGATGACGCATAAACGCCCATCTCTGGTCGTCAGTCCTGCTCAAATTTGGTTTAACACCATACAACGTATTTCCCAGCAACAGTGCACTTGAGTGTTGTCTAGATTCATATAAATATTAAAATTAATGAACAGGTATTCCAGTGTCTAAAACCGTGTACCGACCACGCAATATACATCTTACATACCATCCTATTATCACATTACAGGTGTATGCATAACAAACTTATAAATTTCCTGTCTCATGCGCTGTTGTTGTTGTTGCTGCTGTTGCTGCTGCTGCTACACAATTACACAAATTCTATGTTTAATTTATTGTTCTATGTGATTATTATGTTTTATGTCGTGTCGTCTTGTGTGTCTCTTGAATACCATTTCAGTTTTCTTTATACCCATATTTTCTTGAGAGGTACCGTTAGAAAATTGACGAAGTGAATCTATCGTCATTGTTTGTCATTATACACGTCATAAATCTAGTTTATATTATGAAGAAGAACATTTCTGCTTTGTCTTAATACCATTGAGAAATTGTCAATATAAGTAAATAGAAAGGTTGTGTAAACAAGAAGAAGACTTACATGTCTCTGGTCTTTTGTGTGTTTTATATGCGGCTTACATTGTTTTGCGTATTTCTGTAACAATTGGCAGATTACGAAAACATAAAAAATTCTTAAGTTTATGACTAGGTTTTGTAAGCGACAATTATTCATCATCAAGAAGTTTATTGTTCTTGCGTGTTACGATCTTTCAACTCTTTGCAATTTTAATGTTATCGCAGATTTGTATACGAGTATGATACGATCTGGTCTAAATTACAAATAAAATTTCCATTACATCAAACGAAGACCACTCCTTATCCATGTTTCTCATCGAAATAGATAATGACTTCCCACCATCCCACAAATGAAACACAATAATCGTGAACTAGATAACTTATAATTATTTACATAAGATCACACAATAATTATATAAAAGTCAATGTTTAATTCGAAATACAAATCGCAACCGAACAATACTTCCTCTAGATATACATATACTGTACAAAACCCATTAATTATTTACATCATGGCCCTGAAACTGAATTAGAACTGAGTCAGGTATATGCGCTAACAATTAATCTTAATTACTGTTTGTAGTGTAAACAAATAAACGAACTTAAGAATTTAGTTCCGATACCACTTCGATCTAAAGATGTTTGCCTTAGGTACGAGTAGCGACGACTTTCTATTTACCCATCAATACCGAGCTAATTTGTACATAACCAATATGTGCAGAGTGCGTTCAGTAAACCAATATTAGGTAAATATGAGAATACATCCATATCGTACACATTTTGAAGGTAAATTGTGATCTCTACCCAGTATAATTAATAACTATTACACTTGCTCACGTCTTTTTATATTCGTATAACGATTTTTTTTTACTATCATGAATAATCATAAAAAAATTTAAAACAATAACTTTATCACGATTTTACACTCCTTTAAGATAATAACAATTCATAGAAAAAAATAATTAAATACAAATATGTACACATAGAGCGAAACCATTATATGATTATCGCGTCTCCAGATATGTACAGACGTTATATAGACTTAGAGGTTGGAAAATCTTAATGGATGTGGTTTAAGTTGAGCGCATGTACCCACGGGCGAAACAATTTAGATGAGTGGAAGACATTGAAAAGTCCAAGGAAAATAAAATACGAATACATTATAATGTGATGGATGAGGTCACAGGTCAGCTTTGGTGTGGCATTATCACGGGACTTTGTATAAAATGAATTATCAGATAGTTTGATTTAATCAACACAATTCTCGAATAACATTGTAGTGCATATATAGCAGTGATTGCAACCACGGAACATTCTGCCATTTTAAAGCATTAACGTGGAAATTACAACACATAAAATATCCCAGAAAAGTAAAAAATGTTCATCAGGCAATACTAGTTATATCCGATCCCAGGATTTTTAAATTCATCCCAGAAAATTTTAAAAATACACAAGCCAAGATAAAACTTAATCTAAAGTGTAAGATAAGAAGACAAGCCTTATGTTGAGATTGACGCATTACATTACATTTTATACATTTTAGATTTAAACGAATAGTAAGCTGGAACCTAAAGTGTCGTGACGGATCTTATTTGATAACGATTGGATATAATGGGTACTATCTGCAAATAAAACTCCAAGACCATCCGTATGTTAGGATTGGCGCTATGGGGTCATAAGTGTAAATGGCCGAATCATTTTTAAGGCCAAAATTCGGATTTAAAACAATGGTTCCCAAACATACGGTTGGTCTTGTGATTTTTTTTGTGGATAGAGGCCATCATCTTGTATCGAAATCAGAAGGGATCGGTGACGACATTTCAGGTTCCTGGGAACCATTATTTTAAATCCGAATTTTGTTCTTAAAAATGATTCGGCCATTTCCACATATGACCCCATAGCGCCAATCCTAACATACGGATGGTCTTGGAAAAGGGTGGTTAAATTTTAAGGGCCGACGTTGAATGTGAACCACACCTAAATGTCAAGTTTTTTTCTGCATTTAATTTGACATTTCTCAATTTCAGACTAACTCAATTTGAACCATGGAAAGATACACAATCGAGCAACGCGTTAAAGTTATTCAGGCATTCTTCGTGATTTTTTCGGTCAATTTAATCGTCCAAATGTGCGCACAATCGGAAAAATCGTGCAAAAATTTGAGCAAACCGGGTCTGTAGGAGTTTTGGATCTGGAAACACCAGTGCATGCTATTACAGCTCGTACAGCAGAGAGTAATGCTGCTGTTCGCGATAGTGCGGCTGAAGATCAGTCCACCTCAACTCGTCGTCGTGCCCAACAATTGCACCTCTCACGCTCGTCATTGATGAACATTACGCATAAAGACTTGCATTTACCCGCTTATAAGGTGCAATTGACTCAAGAACTAAAGCCTCTTGACCATTCCAAACATCGTCAATGGTCAGAATGGTGGCAAGAAATGGCAACAGTGGATGATCAATTTTCGAAGAAAATCATCTTCAGTGATGAGGCACATTTTCACCTCAGTGGATTCGTCAATATGCAGAATTGTCGCATTTGGGCGAATCATAATCCAAGAGTGATTGTCGGAAAACCAATGCACCCACAAAGAGTGACTGTTTGGTGCGGTTTATGGGCTGGCGGCTTCATCGGGCCGTATTTTTTCCAAAATGAGGCCGGTCAGGCAGTTACTGTGAATGGTGTTCGCTATCGTGAGATGATAACGAACTTTTTATGGCCCGAATTGCGGAAGATATGGATGTGGACGATATGTGGTTTTAACAGGACGGTGCCACTTGCCACACAGCTAACGAAACAATGGCTCTTTTGCGCGACAAATTCATTGGCCGTGTTATCTCACGTGGTAGCGATGTCAATTGGCCGCCAAGATTATGTGATTTGACACCATTGGACTTCTATCTTTGGGATTATTTGAAAGAAAATGTGTATGTCGATAAGCCAGCAACAATTCAAGAGCTAAAGGATGAGATAATTCGGCACATTAACGGCATAGAACCTCAATTATGCCTAAGCGTCATCGAAAATTTGGACCATCGGGTGGAGGTGTGCCGCCGAGGTCGCGGCGGTCATTTGGCCGATATTTTGTTCCATACATAATTGAACCATACCATATTATCATAATAAAAAGAATTGACAATTATTCCCTAAATAATTTGTGTTTTATTCAAAATCAACATCGGCCCTTAAAATTTAACCACCCTTTAGTACCCATTATATCCAATCGTTATCAAATGAGATCGATTACGACACTTTAGGTTCCAGCGTACCATTCGTTTAAATTTAAAATGTGTATTTTATTTAAAATGAGCCATCCCAGGATGCTTTAGCGCCAACCTCAACATAAGGCTTGTCTTCTTATCTCACGCTTTAGATTAAGTTTTATCTTGACTTGTGTATTTCTAAAATTTTCTGGGGTGAATTTAAAAATCCTGGGATGGGATATAACTAGTATTGCCTGATGAACATTTTTTATTTCTCTGGGATGAAATACTGGGATAACTTCAGGCTACCCATTAGTTGTGCTTGACAGGGGCCTTTAACTTTGGTACAGATGATGCATTTACGGATAATTTCTTCTTCCATTGATTTTCCGTTTGGTTTCCAATACTATAGAAGATGTGATGGAAAGTAAAAGCGATAGGCCAGCGTGTTTGTACTCCAAAAGGATGTCTCTTAAATTTAACATGAATACTGGGCGCCATACTGTTTTGAAGCTTTTCTCCAACACGAATTAAACCCGAATTAGAATGCTGGTTTTGTTGACTGCCACTTCCTCTTTCCAATTTTGCTGCGTTTCTAAAAAAGTATAGAATCTAGGCCATTGCCTGTTGCAATTTAAAAAATGATGAGAGTGAAAGTAAATATTTCTTGAACAGTTCTTCCTGATACCCGTAAGTTTTTGCTTAAATTGACCAACAATTGCTTAATTCGTATAGCCATGGAGGACCATTATACCACAAAGAATGATATTTAAGCTCAACCTTGAGAGGCACAGTCTGCGGAGGGAACGTGTAACCAAATATCGCGAGGCATTACTGAAATGATAGCAGCCGTGCGATTGCCCACAGTGGTGCTCCAATGTCTTAGATTGCTCCCAGACAATTCCCTTCTGGGTTTTTAATTCGAATAATATCACAGCGGCATACGCGGATTGGCTTGTGTCGCAGAATCCATTCAGGATCCTAGAACTGCATTTATAGATATCTGAGAATAGGAATATCATTAATATTTTTGAAATCGTAACTTTTATTTACACCAAAATGGTGGGGAAATGGTTCATCTCATTCCAAATTGTTTCCCTATGGGGTTTTTAGGAATATTTTCGAAGTGATGAATTTAGGCGCTAGCCCACTGATAGAGCAAATAGTCTACTAGCCTCCGAAAAAATAAATATTTTTGTAAAATACGTAGTATCCGGCAGATACGACGTGAACGTAAATCTGTCATTATTCGGATTCCAACTGATACCCAAAACTTTCGAGCATGCTGCATTTGATTGACTCTGATTTTTTTGGGTTTTGTTGTCTGTTTTTTTGCTATTCTCTTAGACTTCCACAAATGGAAACCATAACCTTTTATTTAATGTGTTGGCGATAGTGTATTTTAGTTCCAGACCTTCTCATTTCCGTTTGCTCCTGTCATCAGATCATCCACATAAATATCGCGAGCAATAACATCCGTCGCATGTATTGATGGATTTATGTTTTCTTCTACTATTTGCTTTATTGCTCGGGCTGACAAAGATGGAACAGGTGCATGGCCGTAAGTAACCGTTAGTAAATGGAAGTGCCGAACGGATTGAGGTGGATCAGCGCTATGAAACCAGTAGCGGTGTGAAACCAGTAGCTAGGCATACATTAAAGAATGCGCCGGTACTAGGTTTCGCGGATCCATCAAATATACTGGGTTTATACTGGGAAGCGGCGCTTCATCCTTCGGAATAATTGTATTGCAGATGCCAGCGAATTATCCAACTGTAGTAGAGATTCCTTGAACGGAAGTTGAACGACAAATCGACCATCCATTTTCCTTTGCAAAAATTTTGTGAAATGGTTTTTTGAAAAGGATTCTTCAAGTGTCAGCATGTTTTGTTGGTTGCTAATTGATTCCAAGTCCCAGAATCGTCATAAACTTAGTTAAATATTTGCCATTTCAATATCATTATTTTGCAGAATAGTACTATCGGGTCTAGTTTGTATTTTCCCAATTCTGACAAGTAAGTCAATATCGTCCCTTTCGTTGAATTAAGGATCGGTTAATCTGATTCTGACAAGGGATGTTCTGGCCTGAGTGAAGGAGACACTACACGGTACTGTTATTCCAGCGATATCAACATCCTTTATGATGGTTGACGGTGGAATTGGATGATGGTGGTATTAAAGAAGTGCATTGTTGTTTTGATATCTGTAATAGTTGATGGGATACTTTGTGGTGCGTCTTTAGGTTTCTCAACTTAACAACGCGCAAAAACCACTACACAAAGATAACTTATCGAGGCACAAAAGCACAAAGATAATTTATCGTGCATAATTTAATAGTGTAAAGCGTTCTGGAGTGATAAATAACAATGCACGCGACCTCAAGTGGTCCAGTCTATTTTGTTTAATGGCTTGTTGTCTTGACTATAGATGAATGAAATCCAATAACCATGACGTTATATTGCCGAAATCCGGCTCGAACTACAAAATCAGTTGATTTTTTATCTTTTTTTTCCTTCTATCTGTTCTCGTCCTTACCTTTACGCATGTATTGGCCAATTCGAGGACGTACGGATATAGGTCCGATTTTATTACCACCTGCACATTGCATAGCTCCATGCCAGCCTATACTGGTATGGAAGATGGGTCGGCTCATGAGTTTTAACTCCGGCAGGGGGTCATAGATGTGTTCCTTTTCATCACAAATCGTAATTTGTTGATGAAAATTCCCTTTGCAGCCTGCCCCTATCGGGATTCGAACCCGGTACCTCCTGATCCAAACGCCAAAAAGCTTTAAACACTATGCCATTTGGTAGGTGGCTTTTTATCTTTCAGCTACTCAACAGTTGCGGAAATATATCTGGAATTAAATTTGTTCATGGTAAAGGTATTAAGTGAAAGGCGGCAAAGAATTGCTTTCCCTGTGGCCTCTTGTTTCGCTTAATATACTATTACACTACCTATCTCGATGAGAATTACACGAATCGTATCTTGTCATGCTCCTAGCGCAGTTCCTCGATGTAAAGAGGTGACAGATTATTTAGGTTTTGCATTGGGCCCTGTTTTGTATGTTCTAACGGAGTTGTTTAGGTAGGTAGCGACATCGACGCTATTTTATCACATTGTTTAGTCTAGTTTGGGCTGCCTCATTCTGGTATAAGGGCCACGGTGGCCTGGTCTTGATGGCTGATGAAAAGGCGCGTAGTGGTTTAATTCATGCTTTTTGCTTCCTGATGTTGCGCAGTTATATTATTAAGATCCTAATTACTTCTATCTAGGAGTGTCTTTGTGCAGTCTCACTGACATTCCTTCAGAATTCGCTTTGGGTTTTGACCACTAATTTATACTGTAGTTGTAGCCTTAGACCTTTTAGATCAGCGGGCGACGACTTTGCGGCTCTCTTCCTGATCATTTCTAAGTATGCAGAGTCACGGTCCTCTTCACATGAAATACAACAAAAATGCAAAATATGCATAAATGGCTTTATGAAGTTGAGAAACAAAATCTACAGATAATCTCTTTTCACAGATATGAAAAAAACAATGCACTTCTTTAATACCGCACCACCATCCAATTCTTCCGATAACCATCACAAAGGCTGTTGATATCGCTGGAATAACAGTACCGTGTAGTATCCCCTTCACTCAGGCCAGAACATCCCTTGTCAGAATCAGGTTAACCGATTCTGAATTCAACGAAAGGAACGATATTCACTTACTTGTCAGAATTGGGCAAATACAAACTAGACCCTATATTCTGGGAGTTGGAATCAATTAGCAACCAACAAAACATTCTGACACTTGAAGAATCTTTTTGAGAAAACCATTTCACAAAATTTTTACAAAGGAAAATGGATGGTCGATTTGTCGTTGAACTTCCGTTCAAAGAATCTCTACTACAGTTGGATAATTCGCTGGCATCTGCAATACAATGATTCCGAAGGATGAAGTTCCGCTTCCCCGCACAAGCCATCTGAAAATAATTTATATTTACCGCACCACGGCTTCTAATATATTAAGCAAAATGAGAGTATAATTGACGGATCCACGAAATCTAGTACCGGCGCATTCTTTAATGTATGCCTAGCTACTGGTCTCACAGTTCAATCTAGTCGTGTGCAATCATACTAGGAGGAGAAGTACTTTTAGATCTGCGTGGCTACTGTTTATCCAAAATATACAGCGCTGATACATCTCAATCTTTTCGGCACTTTCATTTACTATCGGTTACTTACGGCCTCGCACCTGTTTCATCTTTGTCAGCCCGAGCAATCAAGAAAATAGTAAAAGAAAACATAAATCCATCAACACATGCGACGGATGTTATTGTACGCGAGAATATCTGAAACTCAAAGACACTATTTCCAACATAATACATAAAAAGCTATGATTTTCATCTACGAAAGTGTAGTCTAACGGCGGAAGAATATTGCAAACCCCTCCAGGTGAACAGCAAAAAACAGACAACAACACCATAGAAAATCAGAGTCAATTAAATGCGGAATACTCGAAAGTTTTGGGTATCAGGTACCAGACTTCGAATTTTACGAAAATAACTGTTTTTTGGAGGCTAATAGGTTATTTGATCTATTAGGTTGGCTAGCGTCTAAATTCATCACTTCGAAAATGTTCCTAAAACCCCATGAGGAAAAAATCTGGGATGAGGTGAACAACTTCAACACGACAGTCAAATTAAATGGGCAAATAAAACTGACGATTTCAAAAATATTAATGATATTTCTATTCTCAGATATAAAAACGCAGTTCGAGGATCCTGAATAGATTCTGCGACACAAGCCAATTCGTGTATTCCGCCGTAATATTCTTCAGAATTACAAATCCAGATGGCAATTTATGTACAACTAATTACTTCGAGGAACCAAGGAAGTCTCCATCAAACAGGAAACCTTACTACGGCTCGAACTTTGCGCAGTCGAATTGTTATCAAGCCTAATAACAGTTATCAAGAAGGAAATGCAATTACAAATCCACCAAACTTACGCATGTACTGATTCACGAATCGCTCTAGATTGGCTTTCAGCCATCCAAGGCTGTACCACCATGGGCAAGCACCACCGTGGGCAATCGCATGGCTGAGATCATTTCAATATTGCCCCGCGATATTTGGTTACACGTTCCCTACGCAGACTGTGCCTCTCAAGATTGAGCTTAAATATCACTCTTTGTGATAGAATGGCCCTCCATGGCTATACGAATTAAGCAATTGTTGGTCAATTCAAACAGAAACTTACGGGTTAGGCCGTAGGTAATGGCCTATGTTCTATACTTTTTTTAGAAAGAAGTCAACAAAACCAGCATTCTAATTCGGGTTTAATCCGTGTTGAAGAAAGGCTTCAAAACAGTATGGCGGTCAGTATTATACCGAAATCCAGCATCGTCATGTTAATTATAAGAGACATCGTTTTGGACTACAAACACGCTAACCTATCGCTTTTACTTTTCACCGCTCATCGTCTACAGTATTGAAAACCAAACAGAAAATCAAAGTAAAAAAATTATCCGCTAATGCATCATCTGTACCAAATTTAAAGGCCATTGTTAAGAACAACTAATTAGTAGCCTGTCTAGTTCGCGGATCGAATTTATAAGATCTTTCCCGAAGACTACAGTTGACTACGCTGGACCAATATCAATTTCTATTACAAAAGGACAAGGACAAAAGTTGTACAAGGCGTACAGGCGTGTCTACTTTTATATTAGCGTGGTAACAGAGATCCAACTGACAAACAAGACAACTACCTAATCAACAACTAACTATCTATATAGGCGGCATAGTGTTGATCTGGATAACAATTTTCCAGTCAACCAGTGGCTTCTTGACAAAGTAATAGAAAACTAGTCAAGAAGCACAAAAATACATCCATGCTTCCTGTCTTACTTCATTTGTCAAGAAACGGTTGGCAAAAGTGAGGTATTATTCTACATATGGACGCATATGGCATATTAAAACATGATGAGGCTATAATTTCGTACGCAAAACTAGACAAACAAAAAACTCCACAACACTAAATAAATATCCGAGACTAATTTGTCTAATTATAGCAGGAGTTATAAAAACCTACTCCACTGCTACTGTTGGATTTTCTCGGACCGTGTCAAAACAGGTATCGAGACCAAACTAAAACTCCTCTACTCCCTCGAATACACCACAAAATCTAAAGCGAAATAGTGAAGCTGTTAGGAAAACAACCGAAAGTATTGGTTACTAGTGGAAGTTTTTGAGATATTGGCCAAAAACTGAAAATAACTTATTTGGCCGCAGAAAATCAAAGAGTTATAGTGAAAATTCTAATCCATCAATTTTCCCCAAATTTTCCTGGTAGTCTTAGTATGACTTATATGATTAGTTACTAGTGGAAGTTTTTAAGATATTGGCCAAAAACTGATATGAAATTGATAAAAAAATTTAAATTTTCAAAAGGATTGGTTATAAAATGGCCTAGTTTAGTTCAGCATGAACAGATCCTAGAATTTTGTCCAAAGTTTTGGACCCCTGATCAATACTTTTATCCAAATTTCATCGTCATTTTGTTAGAATGGCGGAAAGACGGAATATTGTTAAATTTCAAGATTTCATTTACCAAGTTCCTTTACTTCGGAGATCAATTAATTTGTCATTTTAAGGATCATTTTTAATGTTTTATTCCGCTGGGATGTTTTATTTAGTGAAAAAACGGATACAAAATGAATAAAAAATGTCCGCTGGTAATTATATGACAAAATAAATTCTCTTTTGTGATTGTGCTGCCACTTGCGGCGAGTAGCGAAATCTCTTATTTTCCGCTGAAAAATTTCCGCTATCTTATACAGCATCCGAGTCACGGTCAAATGGCTTTAAGTATATTTTGATATCGGATGCCAACATTGTACTTGCTAAGTGAGCGTCTAAGGTGTAATATCTAAAATGAATTGTTTTTTAAAATCAAAAACATAAGTGAACAACATTAGAATTAGAACCGTCGTGACCTATGTCGCTATATCTTGAAGAGTACAGTAACGGTCAACCAATCATTTTTCATGGCGCGGCTTACAAATTAAGCTTATACAGCGTTCTTTAGGATTAGTTTTAGACAATCCAAACTTAATTCGTTTCTAATCATTGGTCCTGTAGTGATTTTCAAGGACGGGTAAGATTTTTATTCTGTTTAGGTGAAATTTTAGAACTGAAGTCGCCTGATGGTTTCGATTGCTATTTATTTGGACGGTTCTGGTGTTGATTTTTATATAACATCGCCAGTTTATATCTGAGGGAAGTTGTGCTGGGACCTAGTTGATAGTTGGCATCATTATGCATTAGGAAAGGGGATCCGCTCATCTTCGGACGACAAGTAAAATTTGAAAATTGAATCAAAAATGTGTGGTATATCAAAACTTTCGTTAAGAAATCTTTTGAGTTGGATTTGACCAATCCGAAGACCTTTCCTGTATAGAACTGTAGTAAACGAACGGCCGTCAATTACGTAGGTCAGCTATACGCATTCAACACTTAACTATACTTAACTAAAATCTGAATATCTCGCCTTTCGCCTTCAGAAACACAAATACATATATTCCTAAGAGAAAGGTAAGAGTTTGATAAGAAAGGTGAACAACAACAATAAATTGGATATAAAAACAACTTAACCAAGTGAGGAAATGAAGCAAAACGACGTAAACAAGCCAAAAGAACTTACCTTTCAAGAATTAAACTTTATTTTTTCTTCTTTTGTACAAAGTAAAAAAATTTAAAATTATAAGATTGGAGAAATGACAAGGCAACGACCTCATCGAGCAACTTTAGCTCTTAAGTATATTTTTTTTTTGTTATGAAAATGTAAAATAGTTATGTGGTATAGTAATACGGCTTTGAGAGAATTTCTTCTGCGCATTTCTTTTGCTACCACAACAATATATCTTAGAATGCACATGTGACGAAATTCTAATTTAGTTCTAGAACAATAGATTTTAGTTAGTAATTAGTTTTGGCGTATACATAAAAAAGACAATTAAAATTACATTTACACGATGCGCGGTTGTTGTTGCGGTTGCACACACAACAGGTTGACAAACTATATCGTACATGTGTATATATGGCGAGAAGATGCGCGATCAAAAAAATATTAAAATCAAATTAATGTTGAATGCTGTGCGTGTGTGTGTGTGTGTGTGTACATGACTGGGTGTAATTACAAAGGTACAACTATTAAAAAATTCACAGATGACAAAAAATTTTGCATCATTAAGCGAAAATTTTCTTTAAATATTTGTACTCGGTGTGTTTGTCATGGGAAAATTGTTGAGTTCTTTTGGTACAGGTGATTGCGATATACGAACGATTAGATGATCGATTATTATCTGCGATCGTATATTCCCGCAGGATAAATTCGATCGCGTGTTTTTTTACTAAATATTTATAGATGTATATAAGTTTAGAAAAAAACGGCCGATCGGCGATTTACTTTATATGCCGCGTGATGTGATGTGTGACGAAGACGTTATTGAATATTGTTGTTAGTTTGAAAGATAATTTCTTCGTATAACATATTGAGAATTTATAAATTTGTTCCAATTCATTAAGACGATATAATTTGTATTTTTTGTATAAGTTTTTTTTTGCTAATGGACATCACAAGACGTTCTTATATTAAATCTACGTGGATATCGAGAAAACAAAAAATTGTTTCTTGATTCGCCTAATCTTGTGGATGGTAATCTTCAATTTTGTTTTTCTTGAATTTTAAATTAGAAAATCTATTATTATTATTATTTATTATAGCAAGGTGATCTAACGGATCTGAAAATGAGGCAACCGCTCGCTAGAGAACAAACAATACCTCCTTTGACATTTTATATTTATGCACGAAACCGAGAGGTTGTTGGCATTAACTTCGTGCCCATTTCAAATTACAAATTCTGATCATTTTGGATCACGTGCTCGCGGTGCGGTGGTGGCACGAACGACAAATGCGCTATAAAATTTGATGGTGTATACTAAATTAAATTGACACATTTTAGTTATGTTTGGGTTGACCAAAAAATTAACTTAATTATATATGCGTAAATTATATAATTTTGTTTAATTATTTCTTCCGGTAATGCCAAAAAATGTGTGACACATTACAAAATAATTAAGTAATTACTCGAATCGATCGAATTGTGGTGGTGGAAAGTAACGAACAAATTTGGTTAGCCCAACACACGTATGGTGCAATTTTTTTGTATTTCTTTGTATGCATATTGGTCTGCTTAAGTATTTGCATTTCTTTAAGACATTATAAGAAATTCATATCGTATACCGTGCGGTCTTGGTAACTTAAGTATTCCAAATGCGTACGGTACGAAGAAGAAATAAATTATTGTTTAATGGCCGATTGTGTCTGATGTTTTTGGGTAAAGATGTGATTATAAAAGAATGAGCGTAACACAGTGGCATTTTTTGTTGAAATTTTGTTTCATAAAAAGGTTTGACGTTTTGCAAGAATTGCGAGATAACCATCTTGGTAGATGTGTTGAAAATTAAATTATTTTAAATTCGGAAGCACGTGAAGTTTATCCAAAATTGTGTGTTCCAAACCATAATCGCTCCATCGCTTGTGTACGTGCCAATACGAGTTCTAAGGCCATTTAAATCGACAACATGGCAAGAAATTTAAACCTAATTCTAAAATGTAGTCCGTTTTACACAAGATGGTAAACAAGGGTTTCCAGCTAATCCAGACCCAACTATAATGTTCCATTCGATTAAAGAATGATATAGTTTCATGCAGATAGGCAAAAATTTTGATCTTGATTCAAAATTCTTATTATGATCGGATTCCTGTTCTTTAAATCAAATCGTGACATTTTCACAACAGTGCGGAGTTCGCCTTAAAACTAATCAAGCATTGTCAAGGATAGCATCATCAATTATTAGAGGTGTATGGAAGAGAAAAATAAACCAAAATCGTCTAGCGTCAAAGGCAATAAGAAAGATACAATCAAGCATAATTTGTTCATCCTCCATATAATAATCAGATCCAATAGATTTGCTCCTTAGAGCCCGAAATAACGAAAAATAACAATCGACAACGGATCAGCCAGGTTCCCGATTTTATGTGTGTCGTCTTAAAGATAAACTTTAGATCTTACTACAAATGCGTAACATACACCATAACCATTGCGATCACAACTTAAAAATACTCGATGGATGAAATTAAGGAAGCTCGGAAAAAATAATGGAGGATGGTAGAGCAAAACTCACCATGATAACTAATACATAAGATGAAAAAGAGAGTGAAGGGATTCCTATAAATGAGGGTGAGATAGACAATTGACACTGACATTCTTAGTACACAATAGACTCAGATGAAACCTTAAGTGACTTAAAAAAAACTGGTAGTAGACCGCTAAAAAATATTACAAACCGGTTACAGAGCTGTCAATGTTTATTAAGAAGCATGGATTGAGTACTATGAAGCCTGAACAATTCTCCCGCATTGAATCATGGCAATCAGCAAATGCCGAAGTTTGTTTGTCAAAGTTGAGTATACATGATCCAACTTTGGGGTTTCCCGAGCAGAAATTCCAATATCTAAAAGTGTCCTGTTGCATCGAGGAATTTTAGAAATTACGACAACGCTATGATAGAAAGAGAAACCAAATTTTCCGCACTAATAACAAGAAATTACTTGATAAATCCGATAAGGGATTTCAAGGTTTAAGGAACATAGGCTTTGGGGGTCATTCCAAAGATCCACGGCTTATCTTTAGATTCTGAAAAGCAATAGACGAATAAAGCCAGACTCAATGGGCCCAACAAACAGCAGAAAATGAATTCCCAACGATCGACGAGTTATTTTCTTTAAAAATCGAGGAGAGGCCATAAAATGGTTAAAGCGATCTTAAGCGATCATCGACCACCCAGGAGCAGTCAATCAAGGGTTACTTTGTTGTAACAGTTTCCATTGCGATGAATATAGTAGCTCGAGAAAAATCAACGCTAAGGAATTAGATGAGACCCAAAAATGAGCAACGGATGGTAGACGATGTTCCAAAGCGACGAGACCTCCTTGAGACACACTGATCAATCGATGTCAAGAAACTGACATCGGACGGTGCCAGTAATGTCTACATAAGTATTGCCTACAGTGATAGTAAACTTAGTTACTAATTATGGGAAAGTTTTGCTTTGTCGAGCACTTTTAGACATAGGCTTGCAAGCTACCATCCCTACAGAATAAAACCTAAAGAAGATGAAAGTTAGAAGAAAAAATGCTCGTATTTCTAGATCGGGATTTGGCGAAATCGACACTAACATAATAAACTAGAGCGAGAGATTCATTACAAATAAACATCAAAGTGTTAAAGAATAACTTCGATTTTAGCAGCAAGTACCGTTGATCAAAGCGAAATGGAAGAACTCAAACTTTGAGAAAAAGCACTTTCCGGTCCTAAATACTTCAAACCAAACAAAATTGTTTTGCTAATCGGGAGGGAAATTTTTCCAAATTTTGACGAATGTAAAAAACCTAAGCAAACAAAATTGTTTTACAGAAGATAGTATTTGGGAGGAAAAATACCTAAGAAGGAAGAAATGCACATTGTCTAGATGTGAGTTGGTCAAGAAATATAGATAAGACTACCAACAATCATCGATAAAACATTACGCATGATTTGGGAGGTTGGGGAGGTTCAATCAAAAGATACATGTTCAATCGAAGACAAGTTTGGTGAAAACCATTTTAAGCAGCACATAAGCAACGCAACGGATGGTGAAGACGCCGTTCAAGGAAAATAAACCAGAATTAGGGGCATCATAACAACGTGATATTCGAAACTTCATGGCAATATGAGAGATTGAATTATGAACCAGTTTTGGTGTTTACTGACCACATCGCGGAAACTGGAAGCAGTCTATCACAACATCTCGGACACCGTTGGTCCGACGAATAGGCATTAACCCAAATCTTACTAAGGATTTACTTCTGACGTTAAGAAGAAGTACCGTCAGATACCGTTGGATGAATAATGAAGATACAAAATACAAGCGCATGCCCTGCGAAAGCCAATTGTCAGAACCTTCGCGCCATTACGAATTGTGGACTGTAAAATTATTCAATATTATCAGCTCCATTCTTAGTCACAAGAGCACCAAGAGATTTAATCCGTTAGGTTTGCTGAAGATCTTCTAGTACTTTGGTGAACTATATACGAAAACGTAAAAGCAGCTCAAGACTTATGTATATGTCGTAGTATAGGAGGTTCCCATATCTCTAATGTTGAACTCTCTGCAAGTGTGTGAGCTTCATGCTATGGCGTACTTTAGAATTACAAAATCCTTCACTCCACAATGATCAAATTACCGGATGGACAGATCCAAAAATTTTGTTTGTCTGGCTTATAAGCCATCACCCCCATTTCGCTGGAAAACATTTATCCGTAAACATCGAAGAAACTCAAAACTATTATAGACGAACAGTCATTACATTTAGTCGAGGTGAACTGTACGAAACAAAAAACTTAACTATCTAAGCTGTTTTAAGTGTTTATTTAGAGAGATTACTCACGGGGTACCCCAGCTATGCGAAACTAGTCGTAAGGGCAAACGGAATTACCGGGCTCTTATATTACTCCGAGAATTGAAGCCAGAAAACTGCACTCTCTGGCGCATGCTGTCGCTGAGTCTAAAACCGGAAATACTTGAAAACAATCCGGATATTATTCTAAATGAAGCCAAATTTGACGTCTTTCGTTTCAATCTTCATCCGGTACAATGACGATTCATACAAATGGTTGTGTGAGGTTGTCCCTACTACCACATTTATCTGGAGTGATTGTCAACTGACTGTAGGCGAACTTCCTAAACCTGTGTCAGTAAACAATTAGATTCCCGGTCCTCCGAAGGATCCTAAAGTTACATTAACCAATATTCGTTTGAATGACCCGACTGTCGACTTAGTGGAAGGTCGTTCGATACAAACGCGAAGCTAAACGTTAAGCAATTGAGAATGCCAATTGGGTAAAATTCCAATTAGCGAAAATAAAAAAAATTCCAATTGAGAATAAAATTGAAAAATAAAGTTTAAAATTTTAGAAAACATGGTAAAACTCATCATTTGTGGCCATTTTCACAATATTGATAGAATATGTTCTGACCTATTCGAATATATGAAAGAGATTCCGGGAAAATTTCTGGGTTAGGCAATATAACCGTAAACACAAAAATGTCTCTAGACAAGTTAAAAATCAGCATAATTTGATTATTTTCACTACACCGATAGGAGTTTGACTGATCTATCTGACCATGTAGGTGAGACCCCGTGAACATCTCTGGGATCGGTGAACAAAACCATCTTCATTTTTAATGTTAGAACTTTGTCTACGCTGTCCCAAAATATATTCAAAAATGTATAAACATTTCTAGGGGCGGATTGTCTAAAATAGCCTTGCTTAGAATTAAAAAACTAGTAATAAAGTTTAGTAATTGTCGTAGTTTATCTCAAATAGTTAGAAAATTGTTTGATCCATACAACGACACTATTCAGGTACTTCCCTAATATAAATGTTAAAGTTGATCTAAAATGTTTCAATTTCACTGCAAGACAAATCCAATTGGAATTTTTTTTAACAGTGTAAATTTTTGGTATTATTTTTGGTACGTACTCGTATTTCACAACCATGACGATGACAGCTTTCACTTTGTTTGTGGTTGACCAGCTTTCTAGGTAGCTCAATCCCGGTTTCTTAACCTTACATCTCTCAATGGAGTTAACCTGCGTTCCCTGCCATGGTTCAAGCTTATACAATTTGTGATGGAATCCTCGTTGTGTCCCTTGAGCCTGGTGTGGCAGTGAGTGCGGAACCTGCTTGAGTTCCGTCCAACTTTTATAATAGTAATAAAAAAAGCTCTTTAGCTAATTATTTCAATGAAGAGAAGCACGTGCTATGTTCAACGCGTACGAGGAAGATTGTCAAATTCAAACGAATAGTCGAAGAAGCGGCCTTGGATTACAAACATGCTGACATACCATTGTTATAGACAACGGGAAGGCAACATTTCTGGTTACTAGGAGTGAAACGTGTAATACGTCGGACTTAACTTCGCCCGCCCAACACCGGTTCCTCTAATGAAAGGACGGCAAACATAACACATAGTTTATTTGTCATTTGTCTCCGTGTTAAGGCCGTCACCTTGAATTATTAGGAGATTCGAGTAGTGAATCATTTTTGGCGGCGACAGTACTACGAACTTTGTTGATGCCAATTAGGTGTTGAAAGATAATTTCTCAATTTTTCTCATTTAGACTTCTAAGCTCTTCCTAGCTTTGTTGAGATTTGCATAACATCCTCACAATTTTTTTTAATCCGCCATTCAATAACCAAAATTTCAGAAAGCAACATACCGGATATTCAGACCAATTTCAACCAACCTGTTGACACATAAGTACATCGGCACATCGGCTTCTTAAATTACGACCTTAACACTTGTTTTCGTTGTACGCGATCGTTTGTGCAATTGTTATGCAGTGCGTTGATCATTTTGCCATATTTAGTTGAAATTGGTCTGAATATCCGGTATGTTGCCTTCTGAAATTTTGGTTATTGAATGGCGGATTAAAAAAATGCACTGTAGGTTGGGAGAGTCTGTGGCAGTTCTTCCAAGGTACAAACATATTTTATGGCCGTGCAACAAAATTTGTATTCTTCCTGTTGCATTAACCGAACAATTTGGTTCATTGTAGTTCAAAAACGGAGAACGATTTTCCCATACAAATTAAACACCTCAGATGCAACTAATAAGCAATGAAAAATAAAAATTTACAGTTACATTAAAAACACATATGAGTTTTCCCATCAATATAATTTGAAAGTAATAAATTTATTTTTTGTTCTCCGCTGTGCACTAACGATGATACACATCTTGCATAAGCAAATACTTGTCACGTGATTCAAATCAAGAACAGTCAACAACGAACGATTTATTCGTTTGTGATTCAAAATTTATTTGGTTTCAATTTTACCAGTTTAACGATAGGACTTTCTAGTGCTTCTAAAATCAGACGACTGTCGCCAAATGTCGAGCTTATTAATTGTTCTAGTGTTAATTTGGATGAATGAATTATGAGATGTATCTGGAGATTTGATTTATTCAACTTAACTGGACAAAATACATTTTTGCCCCGATATAATAGTTTCAGTTCGAGTTTGTGTGGGTTTACCATATGTGGGATATGCGAATCCCCGGTTAAATGTATATTGTTGGTTTATTTGCTAGATGGACGAGTTTGCGTTACCACAAATGTACCCCAATAAATAAAATTTGTTGTGATAGCTTTAGCATAACTAAACAGAACTAAGATCATCTCTACCTACGAATATTTGCATTCGACCAGTGTTCCTATATACCGGTATCAATCGTGATGAGGTGACCGTTACCAATTGTGATGAACATTTATTAAATCTGTAGTAAAGTTCCTAAGAATATAATCGTAGTTAATCAGGACACTCCAAATTGACCCAAATCCCAATTAAGCCAAAAATAAACACGATACAGCAGAAAAACGTAATTATGCGATTTAATAATTGAAATGAACGAACCAACCAAATCAAAAGAAATATAACGACACATTTCTTAGAACAAAAACCAGTAACAAGATTTTATTACGGTCATTAATGAGGATTTTGTGTACCTGCCATAATACCTTGTAGTTATACAGCAACATTTGATTTCTCGATGTAATTAATCGTCGTAAACTCGTAAAATCTCGCAAAGACAACAAAATGCTGAAGAACAAAAAACGCTTTTCAACAGTAGATAATTTTAACGTCATTAATTAAATTAATTATGAAAAATAAACCAAAAATTACAAGACTTATGCGTCCCATTCAAAGCGGTAATGTTAAATCATTAATAACGAAAACGTTTCGGTTTATGAAATGCTAGCCTTGCAAAGGAAATCGAGAAGAACGTCTTAAGAAAATTTTTACGCAATAATTCAACTCATCACATCACATACTCGTACATACAAAATTAGTAGACATTGAAACAGAAATGTATAAGCAATTTAAACAGCTTTTCAATTAATTATCCGCGCGGAAAGTATTAAGAAGATACGCGTTTCAAGAGAGAGAGATGATTTTGATTGGAAATTAACTGTATTTTGACATTGCTGATATGACCACCATGAACCAACTGCTCAAACCGCAGAATTTTATTATGGGATTATTAAGCGATAGTGTTCATTTTTGTTGTTGCTTGTAATTTAAAGATGAATATACGTTATTAATTTAAAACTTTTATAAGACGTCAGAAGTTAATAGATTTGAATGGTTTTTCGAGAGCTTATAACTGGACGTGTAAGCATCGTACACTCGTACGTACAATATTTTAAGATCAAGATCTTGATTTGATTGGATATTTTTTGAATTGTAAAGTGTTTATTAGAATGTTCGCGCTAGCAGGTTAATTATCATTTATATTATGTACAAGACCAGTGTCTTTTGTGTGCGTGTCAATTAGTCTTAACCAAATTGGCCGTTTCTTGAGGCAAACGAGCACATCAGATATTATTTTATATCTAATTTAGTCGCTTGGGGAGTGCAGAATACGCAGAACAAAACTTGTGAACTCGTGGACTTTGCAACACCGCGTGTCTGAATCCATGAATGTGAATCTAACCCAACACCCGTCTCAAAAAATACTATGGCAATTTTGGTTTATACAAACTATTCCATAAGTAGTTATTTACTATGGACAATCCATCTGACTCGAAGAATAACACGCCATACTTTTACTGTCAGTCGAAAAATAAAATTGTCGTGAACAATAAAAATGTCATGATAACCGAAATTTTATTTTGAGTCCAAAAAATAATTATTAAATTAATTGAAAACAAATTTACCCATGTTCAACGAATATTAATTAAGAAATGATTAATTAAACATTAATTTTGGAAACCGATTTGATTATATTCTCGATATTCAACTTCAGGGGAATTAAAGATCTGGAGAGTCCCAAAACCATTTTTACAAATATAATGCATTGAATTGAATTTGCTGCTCGTTCGAGTACACCCGTTAACAGTCAAATGCTTTTCTATTAGAAAGTAGAGATTACTAAAAAATCGGTTTCGGGGAATCAGAATTCTGGAGGGTTCCCGTTGCCAATATTTCAATATGTATAATCGAGTTGACTTTGAGATGCTTTTCTATTAGAGGAGCCTCCAAGCCAATAACCATTTTTTAGAGAATCATAGTTCTGGAGGATCCCCATTGTCAACATTTCGATATGTACCATTCAACAAAAGTTTGCGTTCGTTTAAATTATCAAAAATTTTAAATTCTGATTAAACTCTAGAGTTTTGCAAATTGTAGGATCAAGATCAATGATGTAGCTTTTATAATTACAAAAATTTACAATCACACTCACGTATACATCCTGTACCAAAGGAATAATTTGTACATGGTAACAACAACAACCATAAGCAGCTACAGCAAAAGCGGCAACGACACTCACCGGCTACAACAACGGCAAAACAACGCAACTGCGATCATAAAATATTTTTAATTGCCAAAGTGGCAAAGTTTGTTCGACATATTCAATTCATGTTCATACATCAGAAAGAAGCAATTCCAACTGTACAGAAATTCCAATATTTGATCAAGAGCGATACTCAAGCGCTATAAAACTTGACTCTTAGGTACAATCGAAAGCGTCATACCATCAATGTGTTTATTCTAGAGTTCGTTGGTCAGCCCAACGTAACATAGGCTAGTTCAGAAAATATTTGAAAGGTGCTAAACAAGTCGGACGAGGCAGTTCGTGCCCTAAGGGCATTGAGTGGACAGACGCAGTCTAGAGTTCCACAGCAATGAGGATTATCTCTCGAAACCATGAGCATAAACGGTCTCTCACGATTTTTATAAATTCAAAATGCATTGAATTTTCTGTAAATGAACGTAAAGTGGTGCTGTATGTTTGCAGGTCGAACAATAGGCGTCGTTGATGCATAATCATTCACTATTACATATCGATGGAGACCCATCCAGTCCTACAACAGTTATCCAACCAACCTCCAAGTACACCGAAACATTATGTATGGGCTTAACACGGGTGAATTATCATACTATACCGACTGCAATAATAAACGTAATCGGCAGCGGCGATAGTTGCAGATCCTGCAGAGCTTTATTAGAGATAGCTTATCAGACCTTCTTTGTCATCTAGACTTTAACGCAAAAGTTAGGCTTACCGCGTACTAATGGAAGGCACTCATCACAGTTATTGGGCAAACGGGCACAAGTAAATCACACGGAATTACACAAATCAGCTTGACATAGAGATTCTGTGATAGCCTTGGCGAATACATTCACCATTTCTAAAATAAAATGATCCCTACTTGCTAACCCCGTGAACAACAACCAGTTAAATACGTTAACAGGAATCGAATTAGCAGATCCTAATTTTCATAAACGGGGACGATGGCCGTAAGAAAGTTGGAGCTAATAATCTTGTAGCTCGGAACACCAAACTGGCTTGAATAATCAGTGGTGTGTTTCAAGGTGCAGCAAATATCGATAAAGAGGAAACATTATGCGAGCGATTTTTCTAATCGACGTCATCTAGAATACCCAAGTTAAACCTAACATACAGGCTATCCAGGTTATTGGCCATGGAAAAAAAATTTCAAAACTATCCAAAATTTTAATGATTGTTTTGGGACTTCTTGAAAGAATATCAAGAACTGGGTCATATGTATAAGGAAAGAAGCTTTAGGACTAAATGTATTTAACGACTCTTCGAAATTATCGAGAAAATGAGGATTGGACCTACCATGCAATGCGATTTAGACAGCATCCTTATGTACTGGTTAGATATTTGGAAAAAATGTATCGGCATGTGCGCATCGCAACACCGTAACAAACTTTTCACGTTAAATATGGTGACATTTGGCCCCGCCTCCTTATCGTTTTTTATCACTAGATGTGGATTAGAATTAGCTCGATTACACTCAAGGAAAGCTCCGGAAGCATCACTCGCCAGCGCAACGGATGTTTACGTTCGCAACTTATTATGACTTTTGACCGTATTGCAACTACAAGAATTGAAGGGCAATATAATTCGAATCAGTGTGTGACATTGGCCATATCACGCCATTATCGGAGCATGAATTATTGAAGACCTTTATATTCCAAGGCCTGTTTACAATTCGAGTTTTTTAACTTTGGCTTTGGCTACAAACAATTAATTGGAACAAGAAATTGTCAGCCGAGATTAGTGCTGACTGGATCAAGATGGACCAAAATTGATAGCAACCACCTAAACAGTGTTCACGGATTTTGTGACGCCAAAAAATGCGCTTGCAGCCATACTCTATACGCAAGAACCCAGAACGAACAAGAATTCGATCACATTTGATTTGTTCAAATTCAAAACAAGCCCCGCTAAAGCAAGTTAGTTCCCAAGGTGGAAATAAAATGAATCACTCTATGGACATATTCCATTTTGCATTTTCTGTCCAGTCAGTCTGTCGAGATAATAATTTGGCATAATAGAAACTTGTGGAGAAATGTCCCGACGAAAGACAAACGCGAACCAAGTAACTCCCGGAAAGGTTCTAAATGATTAAGACAATATGAATTTAGATGGCCAAGTCAACAACTCGTCCCAAGCACGACCGAAGAACAAAGCTTTTCCGTATTAAGTCAGATGATTCAGATATAGCGTACGATATGAACCATCTTCTTATCATCTTCGGTTTTCTTAATAATCATAGATCATCAAAGGTGAAGATGCAAGCGAAGGCAATCACGAGGTAAGTTGAACTTTGCGGAATAGTATCTGGTTCAGTCAAGTAGCAAGAAAATTTCAACTCGAAGCAGCACCATCTATTGCGACAACGTGTGTGATGGCGTTTAGAGCAGATGAGGCATGAAAACTTTGTGTAATATTTGATGCTTAAATGGCCACCTCTTAAACAATTACGACATATAGTATACCTCGTTCACTCACCATTCATAACCTTTCTTTCATATTTTTATTTTTAAAAGGCGAGCATTCAAAATAAAGGATAATCGATCACAACTTATACACTTCAATGCGGAATTAGAATTTACAGAAAAAAAACGATTTAGTTGGATACTTTGCAGAAATTTTCTTTGTAGTTGTGTCCAAGGCATCACGTATTCTATTTAAAATTTTTAGTAGATATTCGAATGTAAGGATTTCGTTATCTACCGGTTTATCTGCCCACATTTGTTTTGATTCACAATCAAGTTTGCTCAATAAAATGTAAATTAGCCACGAACCGCAAGTTTCAGTCATTGAAATTTGATAATGAAGCCAACCAATTTCCGATACCGTAAGATCTTAGATTGTAAGATGCTAATTAAGATTCAAACTAATCTTAAGCATCAAAAATGTTTATTCAATATTTAAAAAACAGATTCATGGAGTTACCTACATCTAGATACTGGCACGTTCTCCACGTAGCTTAAGGTCACAACCTCCACAAAGGGATACCGCGAGAGTTTTGTGTTGCCTTAGTCCACCGGAATGTCCAAAAATAGTAACCTGATCGTTTATTCTTCTTCTCAAATTTTCCCTTCCTCGCAACTCATCTAACACGATAATGTGGAAGCATTTTTGAATGTGATACAATGTGTGTGGGGTTAATGTGATAAACGGGTCAATCGTAAGAAAACAACTGTACAAATCATGAGTTTAAATAATAATAACTTGACGGTAATATATTGTGAAAGGTCTTAGTGAATACAAAGAGTGAAATAGTTGAGTGGTGAGGTGAAGCTCGACGTGTAAACGGCCCAAGGTTCGAAACTCCGGTGGGACGAGGAAAAACAAGTCTTTTTGTTTTGCATTTCCGGTGGTCTAGTGGCTAAGTTTTATTTTGGTGCTGTCAACTCTGTGCTAATTGTAAAATTGCATCATAAGAACCCAGTGAATAAGTGGGAAATGGGTCTGTGCCGCCCTAAAAAATGGATCAATGGGGTAGGCCGCTAGTGATCAAGATCACGTATTTTGATGTGACCTAAAATAATTATTTTCTTTATTCATTTCCTTTTTTTATTTGGGATTAACCTTTTGAAACTAAAAACGGTAACTTTATGTGTTGTTTCAACATGCCCGAGTCTATCAGCTCAAACATAAGAATTAGCCACATTCAGCTACATACAATTTTCAAAAAAAATCTGTCAGTTTATCGACTTTATTCGTCAGTCAACGTAGAGTGGCAATTTGTTAATGACATTTTTTTTAAAATAAAATCAAATTTTGTGGTCAAATTTCATTTCAACTATTACTGACATCCGTTCGAAAAAATATTAAAATAAATTGGACAATTTTCAACATTTACACTTCTAAATTACATTATTTTAGCCAAATTTGGTTAGATGTCAATTGACGATTGGAAATGCCGAGAATATACTGCTGATTCCATACATAAAATTATAACTAGCGCTCACAAAAGTATATCGAAGTAATTTTTAAAATTTTGATTCCACAGAAAATTGGTCTAAAATCACAGCTGCATTGGCCAACAGGATTTAATTTTGTCAAATTATAGATCTGGTTAAAAATGTAAGCAGATAAATTTATCGTGAACCTAGATATCTCAAAAAAGAAATATTCCACATTGTTTAATACGAACGAACTTTCTACATATTCTACCAATTGTCAACATTTTATATGCCTTAATTTATTTTCTACGCTATTTTCGGCGCAAACGCACAACACGGATATTGGTAGAGGATTGAAAGCGCTTTTGGTTTCTTGACAAACAGATAGAGCAGTTTAGTGGCGCTTGACAAAAACTCCGACAGGACATCAAGCTGGAGACACTAATTCCGGAAAGATATCTTGTGGAACCAATAATTTGAAAGAATAACAGTTTGAAGATGTAATGTTGACTTTAAGGGTGTTCCCTATATGAGCTAGAACATTGTCCGAAGTGGTTTTCATGAAGATGAATGAGGCGTTATATGACGAAGATGGACGCCAAGTTTGGTACTATCCTTAGGGGTAAGTGAGTTCTGGGTTGCTAGTTGAGAATAGATTTGAATCTCAGGTTTCGGAAGACGACAAAGAAGCAGTAGGAATCGATAAAGTATTATTTGTGGATAATATTTCTTCTTTCCTTTGTTCTTCTTAATAGTTTTAGTGCTCGGTATGTTGAGAGTCGCAAATAATGGAAGGGCTTCCTTTATTGATAGAGAAGTTAATCTCATCGTCGATGGAAAGCAATCGGCAACTCATTAGACATGAGCTCAGAAATAATGTTTGTCAGTGTATTAAACACTTTAAGAGTATTAGTGTGCAGTGATCTGAGTTCAAAAATAGTTTCGTCAAAGAGCCGTGATTCTGACATTAGCAAAATTCGCCAAAACTGATGAAATTTGAGCTAAGCAATTAGTGCTTGGAATGGTCTTTGTTGTTTGTGAGGAATGCTGGGTTGGAATATTTTTGAGAGACAAATAGGCTTGACCGTTGACTACGGACAAAGGTATAGTGAAGTTACATGGTTGTGCAAATCGAGCAAATAGAGAACAAGTTCCGTTTATGTATACGATAAAAAATTGCTATACTTTTGGGAAAATATTTATACTCAAACGCTCAGAATTAAATCTCATTACAAAGTCACTAAAGAGTGACTCAGCTTGGTTTAATACTAAACGTTTTAGTCTTACGATTAAATTCAACAAATACAAATTTTCCAAGAACAATTTTGTTTTGGTTTGCTTTCTAAAAAATCATAAATCGCATCTGATACATACAGAGTAACACCAGAGGAATAAATTTATACACTTTTTAATCATTTCCATACATACGAACACATGAGATGGTCACGTGTAGTATTAGATAAAACCAAGTGAGGTTGAATACTGGTACCTGTATTTTACATAAATTGCTTTTTATTCTTGTTATTTGTTTAAATAATTTATACTAACGTACGTACCTACTCATATGTACAATGTACATGCATATGATAGTTTTATTGCCATACATTTATTCATTTTAGTCGGCTGCAAAAAAAACAATAAATAAATAATGTTAAGCTGGGAATTTATTCACATGCAGAATTTGCAAACTGTTTTGAAAAATAAGTCATACTTTGGGCATCTCATGAATTGAATTTCATTTTTGGGTGGATTGGTGTAGTATAGTAGAATTAAAATATAGAGAAAGCCTGTGACGCAAATTTCATAATTATTGATTATAAGCCGAGTTCTCTCCATCTAAAATTGATGTTTCAATTAAAAACCAATCTAGAATCCAAAATTCATAAGTATTGAACACATCTTAGAATTTTGTCCGAAACGCGCTTTAGAATCCTTAACCAATATAATACTAACCAATTAAATTCATCACAATTGGTTAAAAAATGGCTGAGATAGATGGAACGTTGTAAAATTTTCAAATTTCATTTCAACACTTTTAATGACACAAATATCCAAATGACTGATTATCTGAAAATGGATGAAATGGTACACATCTTATATCTAGCGTAACTGCTCGCCTATGATTCGATCGATGACATTCTCGGTAATGCATTTACATTTAATTGACGAATTAAACATAAAAAATAAAACAGAAGTGCCTATTTCTTCTCAAAATGAATATTTTTGCAGAATTATGCTTTATCCACGTTAGATGTGTATGTATCATTTTTTTGTTCCTTTTTTGTCTGTTATAAGCGGGTTTGTAAATTGAACAAAGAAAATCTGTTTTTTGTTAATAAAGTTCTAACGAAGAACATTCGACTAGAAGCTTCCCAGGTTAGAATCCTTGGCAGTCCAATTGCACTTTCCCACAAATATAAATTATTCATACCTAAATACAAAAGTCAATTTCCCACATAAAAAATTCATAAATCAACTGGCTAATCGATGGCGTGCAAATATCTATAGCATACCATCAAAATAGGTAAAAAAATGAAGTCTGCACAAGCAGAAGTAGTTTTGATATGGTTCAATTATTATTCTAATTTAATTATCACCTCTCTCACAACCAGTGGCATACTTTAATTCCGTTCTGCATGTTATTCACCATAATTAATTTAGAGCTCTAGCAAAAGCACCAACAACAAAAACAACAAACAACAAAATCTTTCCAGAGCAGCAGAGCTAAAATAAGCAACACTTCATGCTGTTCATATGAATCATAATACAAAAAAAAATTGTTTGCTGCTTTAAAAATATTCGTAATTGAAAAGCGTTACAATGTATAGTTCTTATTATTACAAACTTCTTATTTTGCACAGTACAATGAATATTACATAATCATAACTGGATCGAAATTTTCGCACCAATCTTCCAAGTATAGGCGCGTAATTGACGTAATCGCAATATGAACACCTAAGCGTGCAGTATGCGCTGCACCCATACAGTCGAACGTAAAATTTTTTCCTATACCTAGCGCAATTCATTCAACTTATTGAATGAATTAAATAAGAAAGTAATGTATATGAGATATCATTATTCGCGGCTTTGTTGTTGTTACTTGTGTGTACGCAAGAAAATCGCATCTCGCAATTTTTCTTCTAATTTTCGTTTTCTTCTTCTTCTTCCACCATTATAAATACATATAATCTTATGTAATAGGATTGTTACGTATTTTACTTGTGCTCATGCGATTTAATATTTAATTATATCTCGCGCAAGCGTTACGATATTCATTCACCGCTTTTTGAATGTCAAGGTAGCGAGCGCGGAATGGTAATGAAAATTATTACAGTACTCTAATGGCGGTTGAATGATATATAATTTTATTGTAACAGCAAGATGTTTGTGTATCTAGAAGGAGTGGTGGAGTATATGGTTATAGCTAAATGCCAATTTATCCCAAAAAAACGTATAATTTGTTGATTGGCACGCCATACATTTTGTATATGTACCGACGAGGTCCTAGGGGTATGATTAACTTGTAAAAATGGAATTCCGCAATTATTTTATAAAATATAAACAAATCATCAACACCTTGAAGCGATATAGTAAAAAAATTAAAAAATAAAATTAAGACATTTATATTCAGAGAGATTAGAAAAGTGCCGGTTAGAAATATGTACAGTATATCGAAGGTACACCACATGTTTGTAGCTCCCTGGTTTTGTTATCAGAATTTTATTTGTAAAAATGTATTCAGCTTTTAGTTTTGTTCATGTTACCTTCATAATTCGGAATATTTTAATGAGGCGAAGCAAGGTGTGGTTGCGATAATCAATATTATGTACGTACATGGCGAGAATGACATACGACAACCTAAATTTCATGACGCATAACTGAATCAGGAGAAAAAGTGTTTTATTAGCTTATTTTGTGGTGGAGTAATTCGAACTTGGTGCTTACAAAAGTATATCAGTCGAATACAAAAATATAAACACTTGTACGGGCTCCAGCTAATTAGCTTTTTAAAATAATTAGCAAAAAATTGACGGATCATTGTATATTGTTAAATATCGGGAATATCCTATGGCGCTGTTTTTTAGGTATTACACACGATCCTAATAGGCTGGTCCCTACGCCTACACGGGAAGTACAATATCATGGCAGAAGCAATAATTTGTACATAAAAGTACCATAAGCCGACGTATGTCAAAACCTTACTAGGTGAAGTAAGTGGAATATTTGTGGTGTTATTTTAGGCTAGATTGTTCTGAGGCGCTTCGCGCACGTTTATTCCCGGCACAGTATTAAAATATACAATACAATATTTATTAAAAATTAAACTACAGGATTTCTTTAAAAACAACATGTCGAGAAAATTGACGGTCATCGTTGAGAAGCTTTCCCTGCTGTGGATTATCTTCGATTCATATTTTCACTTGGTGAGAATCTCTTGAGCGGGAAAGAGCGACATACAATTGTCCATGGGAAAACACTGCTGTTTGAAGATGAATTACCACGTTATTAAAAGACTGGTCTTGCGCCTTGTTTGTCGTCATTGCGAAACTGTCGTCGTCGCAAAACAAATGGTAGATTGGTCTCAGAAGGTGCCATATCAATTCGAGGGATTAGAACCGTACTGCCTTTGTTACACTCAGAAATAATTTTGCCCTTAATAAAGTTTCGCGATAGCTCTTCAATAATTAAACGCGTTCCACTGCACATACCTTTGTTTGGATTTAGATTTCATAGAAGCTTATGATAACATCCTTTTTCAAAAGCAACACGTGATTTGAAAAAAAAAATCACTCGAACGAATTTATTTGGTCACCCTATGCGTTCTCGAGTGAGTCAGTCAGTGACATAGACGTTTATATTATAAGATTAAAAAAGGAGGGTGATTATGTTGTGGCCAACACCTAGATTTCGAATACACCGCACACTTCATTTCTAAAGCGAAAAATTAAACTTACCAGACTTTTGGTAAGACTATCTTGTATAACCAAAAAACATCATCCCGGCTTAAATTTTACAACACCAACAATGTAATTAATAATTGTCAACAATAAGTGAAATATTTTTTTTTTATCAAAACTCGTCATTTCCGGTAAAATTTAAAAATGATTTGAACTAATTTTGTTTGAAATTTAATTTACAATCTTTCTGTTTTAATCGTTTTTTGCTATATACTTTTCAAACTGGACTTCCCAATTTATGGTAAAAAGCTTAAGTATGAAGTTTCAACCCGATTAGTCAATCTGTCTGGACTGTAGAGAAGCTGCAGACTTTAAATCTGCATGGCACTACGTAACGAATGCATGCACACGCAGAGTTTTTTTTAAAAGCATCGAAAATCAAGGATATAATCGACACAAAAGCTAGGCAGGCAATTTTGCCCTCCAGAAAATTACCGTGTAACATTTATCAAATGCCTCAATGTCTTCTTAGTGTACAACAATTATTTTCCAGATCATCGCACTTGCTACTACTAAACACTCCAACATAAAATCCACGCTTTAGGAGTAAAAATTGCAACTTGGTTTAAAATTTTAGCGAGGACAAACAGTCGAAATTTATCAATTGGAATTAAACGGTTCGGGTCCCGTATTTAATCTACAGTCATCGATGGGAATAGGGCCAATGGATAATTTCAGATTTTTGAATTTTTATCAGATTATAAGTGTTTAAAGTGTTTATACATTTGCCTCTTGTAAGATTTATCAGAGGTTCACTATCTTTGCGAAGTTCTTAATGAAACGCCTGTTGTATGATGCTAATCTAAGAAACGATTTCAGGGCTTTCAAATTATCTGTTGACGTTGACAGTTTTCTTCGATTATCGAGGTGGTGGTGCACTCCGAATTCCTTCCGACCGACCAAACTATCAACAAGGAATACTATTTGAGTGTTATGCTTCGTTTGCGCGAAGCTATTCGTAAAAAGAGGCCGGAATTATGGGTCGACAACCCTTGGTTTTTGCACCACAATAATGCATCTTCTCATACTGCATTGGTTTTACGTGATTTTCTCGCCAAAAATTCCACCCATATCGTTCCGCAACCACCGTATTCGCCTGATTTAGCTCCGTGTGACTTCTGGCTGTTCAGCAAACTCAAAGGACCGCTCCGTGGAAACCGTTTTGAGTCAATTGAAGACATTAAACGTGAATCGCTACGCGCATTGGAGGCTATTCCGGAAATTGACTTTAACAACTGTTTCGAGGATTGGAAAAAACGTTGGCACACGTGTATTGAGGCCAGGGGGGGGATTACTTTGAGGGGGACAAAATAGATTTGGAGAAATAAATAAAAAAATTTAAAATTATCAAAGTCTTACTATTTTTTGTGCACAGTATATTATATGGTATATGCTACATGCGTTGATGTTCGGGTGTTGAATGTTATCTGCCAGGTTTCTTTGTAGCAATGTCATTTGGTTGTGATTTCTCCGAAAGTCGGATGGAGTGAAATTTGCTTGTGAGAAGATTTGGTTTATGGGGGCCATTATTGAATTATTCATAATTTTTATTTTATTTCGAAAATTTAAATTCTGGATCTCCAGGCAGGACGCATAGGCTTCGGACAATGTTTGAGGTTTTTAGATTAGCAGCATCCTTGACAAATCTCTATTTAGTCCTCTGATAAAGACGTCAAGGGCTTTGATTCGATTTGTCTCCGATATTTAACAGTCGCGTAGAATTCATCTAATGTTATGTTCCTTTGCAATACTTTGCTAAATTGGTGCTCTAGTGTCCTGTCACCATAGTGGAGAGACAAACATTTCTTTACCGCTGCCCATTCGTCATCGAATATTTAAGATAGGGTGATGACGGCATTCCTTCTAATTTGTTGTCTTACCCTTTGTATGCTATCCATGTATTGTATCGCGTCGGGTTGCAATCAACGGGTTGTAACTCCTTTACGGAATTTGGTAATTTGCTTATTTCTTTAAGGTCATCTGAGTTTTTAGGTGCCACTGGATTACCCATTTCCTCGATTGGACGTATTGGATTTTCCAATCTCTGGAGCCTTCCTTCGATTGTTTTTGATTGTTCTATTTGTGCGTTAAGTGATCCCGTCAGTTGTTTTATAGCATCTTGTAATTGTTTTAATTGCCTTTCCATTGTTATTATTAACTCTTTAATTATTATTAATTTACTAGTTTTTTTTTTATAGTTTTTGATCGAACTTTAAAGTTATTAATTTAGTAGATTTATCCACTTTATTATTATTTATCACGGTATTTAGATAATTTTTATTCATTTTTGTTTTAATTTAATTTTCTTGAAGGTTTCTAAAGTGCACTCCAGGTGGTGTCCGGATGGTCCGTGCTTTTCCTGTTTGACCGTAGGCGTTTATATTTGCTAACAGCCTACTAACGGTACGAAACAATTACAGAATTTGTGGCCAACATTCTTGACGTCGAAATTATTAAGCCGGATGCGCATACCGAGTGCGCGCGTTTGGTCAATCGGCAAATACGTACATTTGGGTGTTGGCCACAACAATTACACTCCTCCGGTTTTGTACAGTAATCATGAAAAATTTAACCTTGAGAATTTTGCAGATTTACCATTCGCTATATCGCTGAAGTTAAAAAAGTAAATTTTAAAAAATCTCTGTAAGTGTGTGGGTGCATGTGTGCTTACGACCAGACTTAATGTCCGTAGCTCCTTTAAAGCCCAGACGGATTGAGTGATTGGGTTGAAATTTCATACTTAAACTTTTCTGATATAAATTGGGAGATCCCAATTGTTTTTGCCTAAAATCGGTCTACTGAAAGTGGTCGTCTCCATAAGAGCTTTTACAGTTTCTGTAAATCTTTTGAAAATATATCGTTTACAAGAAAGAAGTTTAAAAATTAAAAGATTCTATTAAATTGCAACAATATCGACCCAGAATAGCTTTGCAAAATTTAAGAGGGTTCTTTACTAAATTAAATTTACTGTTGTGCCTAACCTAAAATTTAAATTTAAATTTGCCTATTTATACATTTTTTCTTTATCATTCGAACATATCTAATAGAAAACTTATTACTTACTTGCTATTACGTCACCTTCGACCCTCTATCGATAATTTTCTGAGTTAGAAGAAACTAAGCAAGCGATTATGGATTTGTACATTCCGGTCGAGCTTGCACAACCTGTCCAGGTTTGAGAGCTAATAACAAACTGTTAAAAACAATTTTTCGAGAATAGGAAAAACTATGCATGAGTTTTCCATAATAGCTTTCGAATATCAAAAAATTCTAGAAGAAAAAGATGCTTATCGAGCTTCCACAACTTATCCTTTAGTAAACAACACTTTTGCAGAAATTACGTGACATTCGACTCATATATAGAGCTTAGACGAATTGATTGATCGGGATAAAACTTCATACTGGTACTTAAGCTTTTACCATAAATTTGGAGGTCTAAGTGACATTTGGCTGGGATCGGTTCACCAATATTTGAAAATAAAAGAACAAAGAAAAAGCAACTTCAAGTTCCTCTTCTTATAGTCAAATTGAAAGATCTCCAGATTTTAAAAAATTAGAACGATCATTTTGTCATTTTTATAGCGCGGTCTAGGTAAATTTTTTCAATTTCGTGGTCGTGATGAATCCGATATACTTATTCAATGTCGTAGGATTCATACCGTGATATTTGAGAGATCGTTAGTCTATCGCAAATCCAAATATTGTATGAGCTTGGGTTTTGATTATACAGCGGTTTTTGGTAGTGATAACATCACAATAAATCATCCCACATACTAGACGGAACTATCTACCGGCCACTTGGTCGTGAGTAAACGTTTTACTTTGGGAATTGTTACGGTGGAACGCGTTTTATATTTTCAGCAGTATTTTTATTTAGTGGAACGTATTTTAAGAAGGAGACTAAATCTTTTTATGACGGCACTATGATATGGATAAACATCAATCTCAATTTAAACGATTACAAGTTCTATTAACTCACTATAAATATTCGTTTTCAGCTCTGGGTGCATCTGAGACAATTTCAGATTGCCACTGTTACGTTTCAAAACATTTTTACCAGTTATTCACCAAAAAATAATTTCTTTCCTCATACACTTGGTAGATGGGGAATAGTTGCTAATGTTTTGTTTGCACTTTAATACTTAACTCTAACTTAATTTTATGCTCATTCGACGTAACATTGGCGCTAGAAAAATTTACGTTCTATTGTCATTTATTCACAGTAGTTTAAAGTACCAATAAAAAATTGCGAGTAATAGGTAAGAATGCAAAAATGTTTAACTCTACTCTTAAACCCTTCTTTTTTCAGTTTCCTAAAACTCCGGAAGAGTGGATTAATATTTAGAATGATTTTGGAAACCTATATCAATTTTGGATTACATTGGAGTCAATTGACGGAAAGCATATTACCATTACAAAACCCCGTAATTCAGGTTTTATAGCATAGTTCTGTTTATACTGATTGATGTTGGTATGGATGGTCGAATATCAGACGGAGGCGTGATGTACTATTCCAAATTTGGGGAGCTTTTACAGCAATCATCATTAAATTGACCAAACCCCAGATCGTTACCCAACATAAATGAAAAGTTTCTTTTTGCATTCGTAGCGGACGAGGTCTTATAAACAATGAAATAAACTGTCCTTAGTGTAAATTTGAGCGCTCTGTCATCACTGGTTTGACAGCAATGACAGTCTGAAGTTGGTAACACCTCGTGTCAGTCACCCGGTATTTTCAGCGTCTTTTCTTTATAAATACACTAACAATTTTGCTCGAGCATGCGACCGTATTGGTTACATATACGAAGTAGAAGAAAATAATCAATTACCATAAGCATGAGTGAGCGGAAATTACAGTTCGCATCGCGATGCCAAATGCCCATGGCATGCTCTAGGAAACCTTAAAGACTTAAAATAGTTTCAGAGCATCAGAAAATTTGAATACATTTTGAATGTCTGTAGGAGTATAGAAATTTTGTAATGCTGTTAATGTGCCAGTTGGATTAGTTATCCAGATGCAACTGAATTGGTCATAATTTTGCAGTCATATCCTTAACATTAATCAACAGAATTGGATAACAAATTTTTAGGTTTTCACCGACACCGATGACCAATTGCCAGTTTAATTTAATAATCTCAATGCAAATTTAACCAATATTGGTCAGGAAATGGTCCGAACTTTATTCAAAATATATGCTTAAGTCTCTTTCTCGCCCTAAAATCCAAATTTGGCCGAAACCGAATAATAAATGGCTGAGTTGAATACCAAATTCTGATGGGCTAAATGTTCAAATTACACTTCAAAAAAATAGTGGGAAAAAATTACTAGCAAGGGCGGAATATTTCTTCAACGGTTTACTTATAAAATTAACCACATTTGCACCCAGTGTAAAAAAAATACACACACACACACAAACAACATCGGCGATCGGTATTCTTAGTAGCAACATTAATATTATGAAGCCAATCCAGTTCAGGAAATTGAACTATTTATGTGAGTGATAGAAGATTAATCGAATACTATCTAGCCTTGCTCATATGTGGCAATTTCTGTGGAAAATGTGCTTTATGTCGTGATTTCATTATAAACAGTCGAAGCTGACAAGTGCTTCGTGAACTAAGTTTCAGGATAATAAAATAGACTGAGCGTTGAACGTTAAAACAAACTAAACATCAATCCTAACCACAGATAAGGTTGTAAAAGTTGAAAGAACCAGAGAAGGAGACTTACTATTAGGCTCAACAACCTAAATATAACGTCGCCTGCAAGCCTTAATAGACCATCTGGGTGTGATGAGGCTCAACATGCTTCACAAATTTATCATAATTCTAAATGTTAATGAAGCCTAAAACGTTAAGTCTATACCATTTTACCTATTCCAGGTCATTGTTGTCATGTTATTGCCCACATTTACCAGTCGCAATATAAATAGGACACCAAAATTATATTTCCACAATTCCAAACATATAGCAAAATTCCAACAAGAGACCAACAAGCTGTGTGTGGTCTCCAATATTGTATTTGTAATTTGCACGATGAAAAATTTCCATCAATTTCCACTCAACCAGTTCGAAACCAGTTTCCGAGATTCATAAATAACGAAAAATGTTAATAAACAATAAGCGTCTTATCACATGAAACGATTTAAAAAATGTTAACTTTATACTAATTACGACTTCTGTAAAGTATTGATTTTGGTCTGACAGTGAATTATTTCGTGTGATGGTCCGTAAGGTGTAGCAGAGCCCTATTTGTCGTTCTATATGAACTGTCCGTTTTAATTTAACTAAATACAATTTTAAAGTAATAAAGAAGTCATGTGCTGTATCACTTTTTTGTAAAAAAAAAAATAATATCGATCGATCGGAATAATACAAATAACTAAACAAATATCATATGGTCGCGAATTGCGGCGATTACAGCAAAATCTAGACTACAAAAATTAATTACTCATTGTACGAAGACAGAATTTCAAGGAAAACTAAAAGAACAAAGTTACAGATTTCACGACCATATAAGACAATATCTGTTCGTATATGGATCTAGAACTTGAAACATTGCGCGATTAATCAACCAACCAGATTTTTAAATTAATTTTCTAATAAATCACGATCGTGGAAATAGTGCAGCGGCAAAAAATTAAAATGCAAGCACTATGCGCTCAACTGCTAGATTGGCAGTTTTGATTGCCCGTTTTGAATCTCTAAAATTGATTAGATCACTTGATTTATGCACATGCTGATCGAAAGATGATATGAAAAATTTTTACAAGACATGCAAGACTGTTCATGAACATGTTTTTAAGTGTCACTATGATAAGTTTGTGGCACGTGAGCAAAATTGTAAAGTTTATTTTACTTTATTCATAACTTTGATGATGATTGAAGGTGATAAACTAAAACAAAATTTAAAATTTTCATCGCGGCTAAGCCGCGGTGGGAGAATTCAATTACATATTGTTTGTTAATGATAAATAATTGTAATAAATCTGTAGCAAGCCTGTTATGAACAAACATTTCCGTTAGTGAGTACAGCCACCATTTCAATTTAGCTTTTACCACGAAGGATTAATGATAAAAATTACGAAATGGGAAATTTAGCGAACAAACTTTTCCGAGTGAATAAATACAAAAAAACAGTTGCCATTAAAATCATAAGTTCGCTTAAAAATTACCAATGTTGAGCTGGCCCTGTAAAATTATAAAAACCAAAAATTTCGAGCTCGTTCAATTTACCAGGCATTTAAATAACTGTATTGGAAGGGGACGAGGGGGCTAAATTGACGTTGACTCACTCTGCACCACTAAAAACAGTTACTTATGGACTAACCTGACCTAACCCTAGTTTACTTGTAACCAATAATAATATTCAGACATCAACCATCTAGACGGGCAGATAATCTTTTAACTTCGTTCTGTAAGACCAAGTTATTGAAAGCCTGATAAAAATGCTGAAAGATGACACTGATTCAAAACCACTTTTCACGAAATTTTGAAGGTCCCTGACCCCAAAAAATTTGTTCGTCCGTGCCGTCGAGCGATGATATATCAAGAACGGCTTACGCTATTCGAATTTCTTTTTCACCAATCTTCTTTTAATATTACTTAGGAGAATTGAAAAGCTTTTGGGATCTCTACCTCAAGGAGGTCGGGACTGCATTACATTTTTCCCATATACTCATAACGTTCCAGAACAGATTAGTACTCCAAACTACCGTTGTGGAGCTGGAAGCAGTACAACTTTTGTTATTCTCATATAGTCATGTGGTATATCATTTGGAAGGTCTTGGAAAAGCAACAAGTTACATTCTAGTAAATCTTGCTTGATTCTGGAATTTCTCTTTAATTTGTATTTGTCAGGTAAACTTTGAGTCCAACTGAGCCCCAATTGGGTGTATTGGGACTCAGGACTCAAAGCTTACCTGGCCGAAGGGAGGAGAATGGCATGATTGTCTATGTGTATGGTGAATGAAATTCCCAAAAATCCTTCAGACCAGTTTAATTTTCTTAAGATTCACTGATAAACCATTTTTACGATATAAAGGTTACAACTTTGTTCATTGACATTTGCAATAAGTATAAAGGCAATCCGGCATATCCCTGATAAAAAAATTAGTTGTCGTTTAATTGGCCTAACAATAAGTTGTCGCCACGTCACCACACCACAGGAAGGGAAACGGAAATCCTTCCAGTGAACATCTCTTGACAGTAATAATCAAGTTATTGTGCCGAACTTTAGAGTTTATCACAACATCTTCCAGCATTGTTAAATGTCCCCAGAATATTCGGATACGACTTCATAAAATACCCGATATCATATTGGGAATTTATCTCTAAAGCATATCGACCAAACATCATTTACATTTAAATACGGACGTGGGAAAACATTTTAAGCTGGACACTTTTAGCAGGGTACGGAGAAACAACCTTTAAATTTCAGGTTAGGTGAACCAGACCTTCCAGGTTCCATGGATGTACGGTGAACACATTATATTTAACATTTAAGAGTTCTGTCGTTCTCTCATTGCATGCCTATTAGGATTTTGACAACTCCAGATCCCTCAGATGCCAATGACATACCAGAAGCGCGTGGTGTATTTATCACTTTTCTACCATTATTTGGAAGGGTGATGAACGGTGTCCCGAAACGAACGATGACTGTCTCGTCCATTGAATGGAACTCAAAATTCGTAATTGACATTCTCATTACTTATATCTTAATTTCGAGATGATTCCCGGAATAAGGCTCTGTTTCGATAGACTTGTGGCTCAGAGCAATAGAATTGTTTCTCTGCTTCTTTGGCACGTTCTCTACGGCTTTTTACCTGTATCGTCAGAGGTGGATTGAATACGTTCTGGCGATTGCTTTTTGTTTCTCTGAACGTTCTGTGAAGATTCTGATGTTCCACCATTTTGATATTTTCCAGAGATGCCGTCAATGCCTTGGTAGCAATATTCCGTAAAAAAATGGTCTAACCCAGGTTCATTTTTACATCCTCTCCTTTCCCATCCTTTTTACTGCCTCTATTGTTACGGCTTAGTCTAGAAGGTTGTCTAGGCATCCAAAAACCATCTTATATGGCTCATCGAACTACTACTCCTCTGTCGGCTCGGCATGAAAGATTATATTTAACTTCGATCATTAAGGCCAAGTTATTGAAATCCTGATAAAAATTATGAAAAATGACCCTGGCCCAAACCACTTTGCTCGACGTTTTAAAGGTACATAATCCCAAAAACGCAAAAAAACTAGTCCGTTCATCTGGTCCAGTTCGATTTTTTTTCACCAATCTCATTTAATTTTAATTCGGATAATTAAAAAGATTTTGGGAATGCAAATCACCCCAAAAAAGCAGCCAATGCCACGAGATTGTATATTGTTTGAAAGGTCTTGGATCAAACGACAATTTCAATACCACTTTAGTTCATAAAACTACAGTTTTGTTGCTGGTAGATAATTTCTCGTTTATTAAGGAACACGTGCTTGTCGCAACTGTTCTGAACACCTTAGTACTCCAAATTTTCATTGTGGCACTGATTATAGATACCTTTTTCTCGTTCTTTTGTATCAACAATTTTTTTAACAAATTCAGCCTTTTAGCGCTAGTAGCAAATTATTCATTTGGTGTAGAATATAAACGTATCTCATTTCATTGAAAACGTAAAGGCCCCCGGTTAGGTCATTACTCTACCCCGCAGTCAATACTCCTGCCATTACTCCCCGGTCATTTCCCTTTCATCATTCCCCCCGATTATTACCCCTCTCTCCTGCCTTGCCTTTATGAATAATATCGATGAATTGAATCTTAGCACAATTCCTTTTTACACATTTTTCAGGCCTCAAAGTGATTTCCCTTAGAGATTCATTACGATAACCTACGGGATTACATTCAACCTACCGATTAGAATTATATTGACACCAAGCATAATCCCGCTGATTCCACATCTCGTAGTGTTGACCCTTCATTACTACACAGCCATCAGCTGTAGTGGACAGATCATGTTTGGCTACGAAAAGATCCAGGTCAATGGCCAAGCCATAGAACGAGCGAGGCTTATTCATCGCTCGAAAAATGACTTCATCACGGCTTTTTACAGGCCTTTCATCCATAAAATCAACATCTAAGCACAACAACACACGCGAGAGGCTTCCCCACCATGCCCGAGCTCAATTGGACATTCGAGTTCTGGGTCAAGCTGGTCAAAGAAACACATGGCACATGGGCTTGGACTATGCCAGCTCAATACCCATCAAACCACGCAATGGTCAAGATGAAGCGTTAACAAAGAGCTACATCTGTATTCTCGTCTACCTGTCTACGAAGGCACTTGGAGCAGGTAACCGAACGCATTCATTGCATCGTTTAGAAGGTTCATCGCGTGAAGAGCCAAAATTCAAAACGTGTACAGTAATTGCGCAACGAACTTCGTCGAAACTAGTCGTCAACTAGCATTGCTACATCAATAGAGCACGAAAGATGTCACTCTCAAAATCGCTGCATTATTGCCTGAGGATGGCACTGTCCAAACTTTGTCGGTTTGTGGGAATCAGACAGACAATTATCAAGCACCACTTACGACGTAACATGGGCAAAACCTTAGTCATGTTCGAGAAGTTGACGACACTGCTGTGCCAGATCGAGGCGTGCTTAAACTCGCGACGATCCGCACTCCAGGGAATTTCTTAATCACGAATGGAAGCACGAATCACGACATCTGAACCAACACTACTCGTTATGAAATGGAACGATCTAAATCACTACCAACAAATGCAGAGAATGTATCATCACTTCTAGAAAATTTGTGCAGTCGGCGGGATGAGAGTAAATGATAACCTCGCTATCGGTCAATTAGTCCTCATCAAAGAGGAAAGCGTAACGCCTCCGAAATGGCCACTCGGGAATCACATTAAGATATCAGAATGGCGTTTAAAGTAACCAGTGACAAAGCTGGGCCTACTGTCTATTCCAGACAACCATACAACCAACACCATAAGTATGAAAATACTTTAGGGCGGCCGGCCATATTGTAGACAACGCCAAAAGTCTCCACGATAGTCGTATCAAAATCGGCACATCCATGTGAAAAACTTTCTTCTTCTTGCCGCCAATCGAGCAACAATACGACACGGATAACGAACAAAATTAATAAATATTTTTTGGTATTAATAGATTTTTTCACATTTCACATATTTTCACACTTTTGCTCCAACACATACAAAGGCCCATTTTCTTAAAATGTACCAATCCTCATGGAAATTCATTTGGATATTCTTTATGCCATGCTAAACAATTACGCACAAAATCATTTTTGTCCAATGTTGTGCCGAATTGTTACACCTTATAATTAATTAATACTCTACATGTGTAGACAATGTATGTAGACAATTAAAAAATGGCGTCGAAAATGTAGAATATGTAGACAATGTCGAAAATTTTAGTTCTTGTCAACAATCAGTAAAGTTCTATAACAAAGAAATCGTTAATGGAACCATTTCAAAATGGAGACCTTCATCTTTTCTTACATTTAAAACATTTGATCTCAAGTTATGTTGCGGTTAAAGTTCGACCTCGGTAACTGTGCGAAATTATAAATTTTTGAAAACATTCGTAGTAAACGGAGCCTATACTAACGACATGATTACTGATCCACTCGCATAAATACCAGCAGTATTGTTTATTAAACTTTGATCGACTAAGTTTGGGAAAGAAGGCACTTTCCGTGTGCCCGTGATAGTCATGGCGGAAGTTAAACAATATAAATCCTGCTAGCAATGCTCAACGTCGATTGATAATAAATTGATGAATTCCGAATCAAATTTAAGTTTAACCTGACCTGAATTAAATGGAAATCGCCTACATTAAAAAATCCCTAGATGCCATTAGTATTTCTTCCAACTGGCTGTCATCTATGGCCAAGAGCCTATAATGGTTTCTGGAACGGAAATATTGAAATTTGTCCGTACTAAATATGACAAGGAGTAGTCTTTGTCTTGTTTAACCCTGTTAAGGACCTGGGGTGGATTTCGTCTTATTTAATCCTCTTAATGCCAAGAGAATTTTTCAAACTGTATATATGAGCATCTTGAATGTAGCAATCATGAAACTACTCAATTTTTGTATTTTAATTTTGACGTTAGGCGAGTTTTGACTAATTTATTAATTTTGTTTAAGCAGTTTTTGTAAAACTTCGTAATCTTAATTGTTTCATTTTTCTGTAATTGGATTTCGTTGAAGGTTATCAATTTTCAAACTAAACTTTAATTTTTTCAATTTTAAATGCTTTCAATTTTTTATATTTCAATATCGCATTAGTTCCCAGATTTACTAATACAATTACAAGTGTTTAAATTTAGGAGGGATTTGGGAAAATCTCCTCTGTCGTTAGAACTGTGTTGTCTTGTGCCGTACGATCGCTATAGGTGTCTGCAACCGAATCGTTATCTTGGCCAGTACTTCGTCCGCACAATCAATCAATACTCATAATAGCAAGTTTAACAGAATATGGATTAAATTATTGGTAAGTTAATGGTAACTCGATAGTTTTGCGAGAATGATGTCCATACTTAAGTCCAATAAAAGTCCCAATAGAGTTTCGGGCCACCGTTTATTAGTTTGCAATATCGACTACTACTAGTTGAAAAACGAGCACTTAACCTTTTCCTCTACAGACAATATTGTTCTTATAAACCAAACAAATATATATACTCAAAACAGTTACATGCTTCCCTCCATCATCTATATAGGTAAAAACATCATTAAGACATTTATTGCACTCAACCACACAGTAAATATTAGCTACGATGTTTCAAGTGTCTAAATCAACAAATCAAAAAAAAAAATTAAACCTCTATGTAATCAAATCCATAAAAAAGCGTTCCACTCGAACTCATAATTTGACAAATGCTATTAAGAGCAAAAGGTTAACGTTAACACACTGAATCATCTTTCATAATTTATGTGAATGACGGGCTATATCCAAACACCAAACATCACCATATCCAAACCAACTAAGTGTGATAATTGAAAACCCACCTCAAACTATTAATCTAACAGTTACATAAATCTGTTTAAATTTTTATACCTATTACTATTATTATTTATTTTGGGTGTTCAATTAAATACAAATTTTTGTTAATTTTCCAGAAAATAATTTATGGATCTTCACTTGAAACGCAGATGTCCATCATCAACATTACGCACATACAGCGATATATTTAAATTCGGTTATTCAAATTATGGTACTAAAGGTAGCTGTTCCCGTATCTGGTGCGCGCTCGTCTCCAAGTAATTAACTTATAACGTGCGGTAAGAGTACCGAGAGTAAATGATATAAATTTTGTTGATTGTGGTGTTCATGGTGAGCCAGCATGTTTCTTTTAAACACCCGCTAACGGTGTCCGCGGATTAACGAAAAAAAAAAACACGGTGATGATGAGTTTCCGAAATGTCAATAAGTGGCACATTGAATTATTTAATACCTAAGGTATTCTGACATAATAATAATGCCAGTCAGTCTATGGTTCATCTCTCTAATCTCGTATCTCATTAATTTCTTTGGATAAGAAAAATACTTGATTGATAATTAGCGATTTCTTGGTATATACCCAACTATCCAAGAAAAGAATTTTTATAAATTATAACTATTTTTTGCCATAATATACAATAAAATAAACAACCATAATTAACGGCAAATTAAAACGAAGAAGAAGAAGAACAATAAATAATAAGTAAGAATCGAAATAAAATAAATTAAAATTCACTTATGTCGATTTCTTACAGCATACTCGTAAGACGATGATGATGATGATTTTCCAAAAAGATTTCTTCATTCAAATATGGTTAGAATTTTTTTTTTACTCGTACATCCACAAGTTTTAGATTTTCAAGAATCTATCTATTTATTAGTTTACAGTTTGAAATTGTGGCAAAAATCTGTGATCTTTTATCGATCGATCTTTCGCGATCATGCGGAATAAGAAAATTAAATTAGAATTTGATTGCGAATTAACAATTCTTAATACCAGATTGAATTAGAGATATTGTGTTGTTTGTTTGTTTGTTTGTTTGCTTTTGTTGCATTGTCTCGCTCCATTGTGCCATTATACGAGTATTATGTATAATGGACAGATTGGTTTAGATAGACAGTTGCTAATTGGTTTGAATCAAAATACAATATTAGCTAAAGCTGTTTAGACAGTGATGTAAAATTGATATGGTATAATTCATTGCAGATAGATAGCTTTGTATTGTTTAAACTCGTATAAGTAGCGGTCTGCTGTCGCAACAACTGACATAAATTACATAGCAATATGTTAATTCCACTTACAAAACTGTTTGGACAAATGACTTATTAATTACCCGGGTAAATTTCGATCCACCGTTAAACTGTATTCTTCTAGTACTTTAACTTTAAAAATGATCAATTTGCATGAATTTTGGGAATTCGAAATAGCTAAAGCTGACTATACTTGGACAATTGTTGCATCACTAGGAGTTGAAAAATTTAATAGTTATCGCCAAAAACACGAAAGACAACAGTAACAAATTTGCACACAATATACGATCGCTGACAAAACAACAATTGAGATTCTCTCATATACTCGAATCACTTATTATCTAGGTAATTATAGATCGGATGATTTTGTAACCTCAAATTTACAAGCCTCGAAACACACTCTGCAAAAAAATTTCCATAAATTAAATTTTTCTTTGGAAATACATTAATTGATTGATTGATTGAGATACAAAACGGTTAAAACAAGACAGCACAATTATTTTTGATTTTTTATGTTAAAAATTTTCAGCAATCAGCATCCTAAAAATTAATTATTTAATTAAGTTGCCATTATTATGGTAAACTTCCTGAAATAAAACTTCATTATTATGTTTGATTGATTGATTGTTTGGACAGTAGGACAAAGTACCAGGCAGGATGTGCCGGACAACACCGGTCCCATTCCTGCAGTCTTACCCATAACCAGAGGGAAGTTAGGAAGGTATTTATTTCGCCCCCTTTCTAGGACGGAACGACCCGGTTTCAGACACCCAGCGGTCGAATGGCACAAGACAACACAACTCCAATCTACTAGAAGAAAGATTAGAAGTTAAATAGGTTTAATGGTTAACAATGGCATTGGTCCTCAACAATTGCCTGTTCAAATCAACACCTAAGGAAAAATTATTATTATTATTACAGGCATCCGGAAATTTCCTGAAATTTAAGTCCAAATTAATACCCTTCAGCCTCCTAAACAATATAGAAATCAATTAATTTATCAGTTTAAAAAAACCAGCATTTATGTTCTGCTAACTTTTTCTAGAGCTAGTAGAATCCATCGTTTTGGTAGCCTATAATGGATCCATACTATCTTGTGATGTTCTGCTAGCTTTAGGGACTTGACATTGTAATCAATTAGTCGGTTGGAATAGTGCTGGACCTTCGCTCGTATCTCCGTCGAAAAACCTGTAAGTTTGCTAATTTGTGGTGCTTCTATGAAACAAGGTTTAATCCGATTTATCGATACCGTAGATTCGACGTCTTTGGTGGTCAAAATAATGAAGTATTTTAAGTTTCACTTTATGACGCAACTGCGTGACGAAAGCCATGAAAGCCATTAAATCTACGGTAAGTCGCAAGTTCTGTCCGCATACATGAGTTCGGCTAAGTATTTTGGAAATCGTCACAAAACGAAGTTCTTAAACCAAATAAGATTAGTGATGCAATTTGTCCATTGTTTGTTGGCGGGTATGGTGAGATCGTTCTATTAAACCTTTGCACGGTGAATGTTTTGGATACTCGTCAAATAGAGCTGATTCGATTTGTCCTTATCGGTCACGATTTTTGATCCTGCTTTGATGTTCTGTGTTGGTATTGCTTCAGACCAGCGGATGTAGCGGTCCATCATCGTTAAACAATACATATTCGGATGGTGGTAAAGGCCCTAGAATATCGATGTATAGTTCATCGATTACTTTGTACCTTTAAAATAGTACGCAGTTTTTGGTACGAGAACCTAGTTCTAGGTTCATTGCTGGCCAAATAATCGTTTTACTAATTTGTTTTGTATGTAGCTCTAACCGGGATGAGAATCGTCATGAAATTGAACGTTCGTAAATTTCTCTACGAAATAATTTTGGAATGAGTGGGCGCTGAGTGCCGGTTGATACATCACACAAAATATTCTTGTCGATTCCAAAGACTGGAAATTGTTGAAACTTCAAAGTTCAATTTGATTCCATACAAGCGCTGCGAGTTCCTAATCATTTGTGCATCGGCAATTGAGGCGTAAACAATCCCGATATCAATCTGTTCGATACGTGAAAGAGTATATCTGCTACTTGCAGTCTCACAAAATGTGCCAAATATTTGATGTGTATTGCACCATAAGTTTTGTCCAAGTATAGTCGGTAAATAAAATAAATTCGCGACCTTAGACGTTAATAGCCAAATAAGCCGCTAATAGTTCTCGACCGTAAGTACTGTAACGGGTTTCAACTTCGCGTACTTTTGGCGAATGAAAGAACAGTTGCAAACATTTTTCCGTCACTTGAGCAGTATTTGATGCGTCGACATGAATTGCGAATTTAGCGTTTGGTGTTGGATAAGCTATTTGAGTGCAATTCACTTATAGGATTTACTCGTTTCGAATGGCTCGATTGCTTCGTCATTTCACGGACGATGTTTTTCTTTTGGGGCCTTTGAAAACTCGTATTAAAAATCGCAGGAGTCTATCGATGTTCTCTGGCTGGGGGAAAGTTTCCATTCTCTGCGTATGTCAGACGACAAGCCGTTTGTAGAGGTTTGGAAACCGAGGAACGATATTTCGCCTTTTGTGAAATCATACTTGCTTAGATTTATAACCAGGCCCGCGTCGCTTAATCGTTGGAAGGCAATGTGTATATATTTAACGTGTTCTTCTATGCTTGTTGACGCGGTTAAAAGATCATCGATGTAAGGACAAACAAAAGCAAAGTCTCGAAACAAGGAATGGAGTAACCGTTGGAATGTTTGAGCTATGTACTTATCCCGAACGTCGCCTATGCAAACTCAAAAAAACCTGTCTTGCTGTTCATCTGGAACCTGAATGAACTGCGTGCATGACTCAAGTTAGTGTATGAAATCTGTAACAAAAATAATTGAACAACGGTCTGCGGACTCATCCAATTGATTTTTGATCGCACTAACCAAACTTCGACTTCGGACCTCGCAATGGCCATTTTTTCTGCGTTTAGATGTCGATTTTTTGCGTGATATGGTTAACCTATTGTTTCAAACTAATAAGTGACTTTCTGCTTTACAGTATGTAGGTTTGTCGATTTCTTGAGTTTTATGTCGTCTATTAGACCGCAATGTGATAGAAGTTGTCGCCTAAAATGCATCGATGGACTTTTGCAATTGTAAATTACTCCATTAATGCCGTACGAAGTCTGATATTAATGGTTAGATCGTTTCTTGTAGAGTTCTTCATCAGATATCACCTCGGCATCTGTGTCGATTAGAAATTGTAACTTGTTTTTCGAATCAATAACGATAAAGCTTGAATTTTGGCTACCGTCGCTTGCTGCATGAAGGGCGGTGCCTATAGCTTATTGTATTTCTTGGCCCGTGAATCCTATTTGCAATGGTATCAATAAATCGGTTGCTTGTCTGTGTGTTCCTCTGAGCGGGATTGACTGTGATATCGATCGGCCTTTTTTAATTCGGAGATTGCGAGATGAATTTGAATTATATGTTTGTAGTCGTTTCTTAGTGTATTGCTATCAGTTTTTGCTTGATCAGTTTAAACTAAATATAAACACAGGCTGACTTTTGCACATCAACGACTTTGTCTGCTGCCTTTGCGAGTTTAATTAGCTTTGCGTCGTCCATGCATGATAATATCTCGTGCGCGTGTGTCTACAAGTTTCGTAGAATCGGATCAGCGACTTGACCAGTTGCAATCCCGACAGCAGTCGGTCGTTGATCTTCGCCGACTCACATAATCGCTCGACAACCATTCTTTTTCATAGTTTCGTATTTATTGATATCTGGTGAGATAAGAATTTGATCTTGTCCACACTTTACAGTTTGTGAGGATCGAAAGCCTTGATAAAATGACCATAGTCGCATCGACGAAGATACTACCAATGTGAACCATTTTCTAGGTCATCACGGTTGAACAGCGCATATTTGATTGATACTTTGTACATATAGGTTGTGTTATTGATTCTTGTGTAGTAGACACGAGTAGACGGTGTTAAACCGACACCAAAGAAAAAAATGTAAAACTTAATTTCACTTATCTTCTGCCGATTTTCTGCTCTGGTTACGTTGACTGGTAACCACGGAACGCAGACCAGGGATGAGGGCTAGGACCTCAATTGAATTGAATGCGTTTATTTTGCGCGATTGGGCGCGATTGCTTGCCTCTGGCTTTGTTTCGTCGAATTCAATCTGAAAGTTTACCAATTGAGGGGGCTATGTCCTCAGCTGAATCGATTGTTGGACTTTATTTGGTCGAATTTAAAATCGTAATCGTAATGTTGTCACTAAAGAGGTTGTTATCTTGAAACAAGAGCTGAACACACCGATGTTGACAGAATTGAAATTCCGGCAGATGTGGTCACTTCTTTAGTTAAATTTTCGAAGATGTGGAGTCTAACTTCTTTGATTTGGTATCGGGCTATTTAATGGCCTCAAATCTTCGGGGTCACCAATTGTGCTTCCTAGAGGTAAAGTTCACTTTGTGTTGCCCACCTAATTACAGTGAATTATAATTTTAATGGATTTTGTGCATTAAAGCTCAGCACTGTCTTGCAGAACTAAATAATTCCTCCTTTGTGTGTAAATAAAACATTTAATTCTTTTGATGATTTTTGGAAATTTTGTTGTTAGACACGCTTCCATATCAGTAGTTTTGTGGATACTAATTATTCGTATTTTCATTTGGAATCGTTTGTTCGTAGTTTTGTTAAATCATGACACACTGTTAGTTCCGGTTTTTACATTATGTCCCGAGTTAACCCTTGTTGCACTTAGTTTGAATGCATTTCATGCGGTTTGTAGAATACGAAAGCAACTAATATAATTTCATGCGGATTGTCAAATTCAATACAGAAGCCGAAGGCTTGCTGCGGAAAAAATAAAATTTTCATTTTGCAAAATTTATTGCAAATTTTAAGCTCAATCGAGTAAAACTCAATTTTGTAAACCATCATTTAACCTGCAAATAATAGGCTGCTCAGTAAATTTTGTCGTTCGATACGAAAATCACGATTTTATGGTTTGAAATACTTTTTCAAATACTTTCAATATAATCTCGCTGAACTTCAATACACTTGTTCCAGAGATCCTTCGATCGAAATACGCTTTCAAAGTTGCTATTACTTCTTCATTCGATGAAAATCGTTTCTCACGCATGATTTTTTTTAGATGTGAGAATAGCCAGAAGTCAAAGAGAGCTAAACCTGGCGATTAGGGTGGATGTCGCAACAATTCGTACTTTAATCCACAAATTTCGAGATGGTTTTTTGAGCTGTAGCATTTTTTCCTTCTGTAAACCAAATCACGAATTTTTATATTCAGCTGGTCCCAAAAACTGATGCTAACATACCTTCTTGGCCGATGCTGGACCCTAACTCGCTTCGGAGGTGAAGTACCAGGTTCACACCACTCCTTAGCCTCTTGTTTGTTTCAGAATCATGGCGGTAGACCCAAGTCTCATCCAAAGTGATGAAACGACGGACAAAATCCGTTTCAGTTTTTCTAAAACGCTCCAAATGTTGCTGAGAAAGTCGCATTCGAATGTGTTTTGGTTCCATTGTTAGCGAATGCGGCACCCATTGTGCACACAGCTTTCTGAAATCCACAACTTGAGTCAAAATATGTATTTTTGCTACGATTTCTGGTGTTGATGCATTTTTTTAATGTGCTTCACGTGGATCATCTTCAAGGCTTGTACGACCACGTTTAAATTTAGCAACCCATATTTCTACTGTTCTAATTGAAGGTCAAGGATCCTTATACACTTTTAACAATCGTTCATGAATTTGTTTTGGTGTTACACCTTCCAAATATAAGAATTTTATCACTGCACGATATTCAATTTTTTTCATTGTAAAAAATACTGTGAACTTTGAACAGCTGTTAATATACGAATGAGTTGACAGATCTACATGAAACTTCACACGTGTTCATAAAAGAGTTGTACCTCTTTTAGAAAAATAAAACGACGAACCTAATAGCGAACCTACCTTATCGATCGACAAAACTTACTGAGCAACCTAGTTCGATATTATTGAAGCATTACATCCAGCCCGTTCGGTGTAAAATATTTCAGTTCAACGCCAAATAATTGATTATCTTCTGCTATAATATTAAATCACGTAAAAGCACGCAAGTTACTATAATTTTTTTATATTTGACAAGCTTCATTCATATTCTAATTTTTTCAGCACACAACAAAACTTTAATTAAAATGTAAATTCAGAATTTGAAAGATATTTGAAAAAAGAATAGAAATATCACAAGAAAACAAAAATTTAAACGAGCAGGAAATCAAATGTTAAAATGTCATATATCACAATCAGACAACTTAAACACAAAATCTTGAATTGTGCGGTACACACACAACACACAAAAAAGTGTGTGTTTTGTGTTTAGACATTTCAAACGAGTAAATTAAAGCGACTTTCAAAAATTCCTTTCGAGCAATTTATGTTGTATTCTTGGTTGGTTAATTAAAAACGCTTAACTTAAATAAATAAAAGTCGGGCGGGCGGCAATTTTGTAGGTGATATTTCTTAATAAAAAAAAAAGCAAATCGAGCGCACACACAAAAAATAAAACGTTTCAATTGCCAAATCTCACATGTTCATCATGAGTTTGCCAAAAATCGAATTTCTATTCGATACGTTGTGTGTGTATTATGGTGCGCGATTTTTTGCCCGTCAATATTATTAATAATTCTGTAAGCGGTTAAATTAAAAAAAAAATGCGTGCATGTCCTTAAGCAGAAACAATAGAACATAATTGGTTTTGTATGCAAAGAGACCGATATAATTAGATATTTCAAATTGTTATAAATTTGTCGAGTAATTTTGGTTCTACCAGCTGCATTCATTTTATAAATAGATCAATATTTGCAGGAGGTCTATGTTTCAAACTTGTCGGCCAACCTAAAAAAAAATGTTCATCAACAAAAAATGTGAAAATTTCAAAAAGGTGAAAGACCCTTTGGGATTAAAATTGTGCGATTTTCACCTTCGCCTTTTTACAAGTTCATTTCGATTGAATTATTGGACCTAAAACTGTAAATATGATTGAAAGAAAATCATTACGTTTTCATAAAACACGACAGGTTTGACACATTGTGTTTATGAAAGTGTGTACCTTGGTTTTAGAAGCGCTAGGTGTACTCAATTGTAAGAGGTTTGTTGTGTTTTTGACAGCGAACCTTTCAAAGAAGTTACACAACAACTCTGCAGCGGTTATCGCCCTGGTTAGTTCTGTGATTAACATCTTATCACTACAGACCCTTTAGGTACAGGTATTTAAATCTGTATCACATACGTACGTCTAGAAAAACAAGAAACCAAGAACGGGGCAACAGCCCTCTTATATTAAAATGAGCAGAACATCAAGAGTTGTCACCTGGAACGCGAACGGATTAGCACAGCATGTTCCAGAGTTAGAAATTTTTCTAAATTTAGAAAAAAATAGATCGGAAAGTATTGAATGTTGTGATGGTGTTCACTCAGGTGGAAAAGCGAGGGGAGGATTATCAGTAATAGTGAAAAGAATGTCAAAAACTATGAAGAACCTGGTATCGAAGAAGAAAGTATGCAAATTAAAACCATAAAAGTTGAAACCTACTGCCCTCCACGCTATTAGGATCAAGACTTACATCCCTTAAATGAAAAGAGCTTTTCGAAGCACGTCGGGTAAACAATTGCGAGTTCCATTCTGGAGGTAAACCAACATATTGGTCTGCTGGTATAAATAAAATACCAGATCTGATTGATTTCTATGTAACGAAAGTGATTTTCGAGGACTACATGTGTCCCGAAAATAGCGAGGGGATATATTCTGACCATTCACCTGTTGTCATGACACTCAGCACAACGATAATTAATAAGGATAACTTGACTAACTAACAAATAATAAAACTGACTGGGACCTATTCCAAGAACTAATTGAAGAGCAAATAAACCTTCAAGTGCCAATTAAAACATCAGTACAATTGGAAGACGCACTGGAGGTACTTAACAGTACTATTCCACAAGGAATCAAAATTATCCTCTTGAAGTTAGGGGATTAGTTAGAGAGAAACGGAAAGCACAAAAGACCTGACAAAATACAAGCGCCCCGGAAAACAAATAAATTATCGATTGTCTGTGCAATAAACTGAAGCAACTCATAAAAGAAATTAAGAACGAAACTATTAACAAGTCCTTAAGTACAATTTAATTGCGAAAAAAGCTCCAGGTTTTGATTTAATTACTGGCCAAGTCGTAAAAGCCATTCCAGAGAAGGGATTACGAAAATTGGTTCAACGACAGTGGATGGTTGGTGAAGTAATTATGATTCCTAAACCAGGCAAACCAGTAAACGACAAAAAATCGTACAGGTCGATTTCACTACTTCCTGTCATTTCAAAATTATTTGAAAAGTTACTGCTTAAGAGGCTCAATCCAATTATAGAAGAACGAAATTTAATTTCACCACTTTGGATTTAGGGAAAATCACTCTACGATAGAACAAGTTCACAGAATAAAGAACATAATAGAAGACGCTCTTGAAAAAAAATTTGCTCCAGTATCTTCTTAGATGTGGCACAAGCTTTCGACAATGTTTGGCACCAAGGATTTGAATTTAAATTGCATCGAGAACTACCTAAGCAGTACTATCAAGTTCTTAAATCTTACATTGCAGATCGGCATTTCCGCGTAAAACATAATGGAGAGTACTCTGAACCAAAGAGAATAGCAGCAGACTTACCACAAGTTAGCGTACTGGGTTCTATATTGTATATCCTGTACACCAGAGATATGCCAAATACAGAACGTGCTACCATAGCAACATTTGCACACGATATAGCGATTCTGGCAACTGGAAAGAGTATATCAGAAGCAACGACAAAACTTCAACAAGCAATCAACTCAGCGAGTAGCTGAACAAAGAAATGGCGCATTAGCCTAAATAAAGCAAAGTGGAACTTAATACAGCCAAATACCTTGGCATGACTCTCGATTGCAAGCTTAGATAAAAAGAAAAAGAAGAATTGAGCATCGCATATAGGAAAATGTATTGGCTTCATCTTTGGGGTTGTACCAAGAAGACAAATACACTAATGATAAAATGTTTTCAAAACAAAGTGCTGCGTGGCTTTGTCAACACACCATGGTACATCAAAAATGATAACCTACATAGGGACTTAAACATGGAATATGTCAGTGAAGAAACAAAAAAAAACATGCAAAGAAACACATTCAGCGGATATCTCGGCACCAAAATGCAGGCATATGAAGTTTGTTGAACAACATCAATGCAGTAAGAAACCTTCAAAGGCAGAAACCTTTAGAACTGGGCAGTTGTATTTGATTATGTAAATTCAAACGGGAGTAAACATTGGATTACAGCCCATCAAATCTGCATCTTTATTTAAGAAAGTAAATTACTAAATGATTTGTAAATCAGTTGTAATGTACAAGGTGCCTTTTATGTTCAAGGCCGATGTTTTTTTAACAACTTATGTATGAAATATAATGTTGAGCAAGTGGCCGCATTTGGTCGTGGAGTAAGGGCACATATGTTCATACCAATACAAGACGGATCAAAATATTAAAAGTTGGGATGATATCAAAAATTTACTGATCAGAGAGTACAAAAGGAAATTTGCTAGAGCGGTGGGTGTTCATTTACAGCTCCAAACACGGCGTATGCAAAAGGGCGAGACTTTGGGTGAATGGTTTCTAAGGAGGATCAGGTAATAATTTGATTTTATGACGGTAGGTCAGGATAAATCGAGAGTTGCAAGTCAAAACCAAATTTACAAATGCTGTTGAAAAAACACGGTGAAACGACCTTAGGATTTTTCAAATGCGGGGGAAAAGGTCAAACATCGGCTAGATGTAGAATGAGATGTGAATTTGATTATAAATCACCAGATAGTCTAGATCGACCTTCGCATTTACTAGAGCAAACGAAGAGGTTGAAGAAGCAAACTAATGATGATGATATTAAAGTTGTTTAGTGCTGGGTCTAGGGGATGTTTTTATATTGTACGGTTTCCTATCGTATTTCTGGGTATTACATGCTACCTACATTACCTTTTGATTATACTACTTACCTTAGGAATAAAGTAGGCTCGTATAATTTGACTGTTACCTTCCTTTGTTCCTCGATGGGCTTTTTCGTGTCTTGTAACTTCTCTCTAATCTAGTAACACAACTATGACTCCAGTATAGTCTGGCATGGAGCTATGCAATGTGCAGATGGTGATAAAATCGGACCTATAGTCGTACGTCCTCGATTTGACAGGACGTGAAAAGCGAACTGTGAAAGAGTTGGGAGTGCTTCGGCCCCAGAAAAGATTGCAAAGATTAAATAATAACATAAAAAACTCTAGTAACTCTTCATTGGTTACGTTTAATATAGTGGGTCCAACGCCATGATTTCGGTTTGTTTGCCATGCAGAAATTTCTTTATAAATTCAGTTATTCCTTCATTTTGGAATGAGTTTTAAATGATTATTCGTCTAAAGTTTGGAATATATCTTCCAAAATTATTATGTCTAAGGTTGAGGTTCTCAAGACTAATTGATTCATATTGTAATTTATGGGACGACTTGAAAAGTGGATGAAATAACCATCGGATGTATCTGCGGAATGGATTATTTGAATTCACTATCATTACGTCTGTGATTTTCTAGCTGCTGATCTGTTTCTGCTGAGTGCATACTGCTACCTCGTAATTGTAATTTTCCAATTCGAATCACCATCTCAAGATTTTAGAATTTTTTCGGAAGATTTGATGAACTGTAAGAGGCTCGTGGTAAGGGACGTAAACTTCCCACCGTGCAGGTGTGGCTGATACTTCTTGACATCCCATATTACAGCCAGTGCCTTTTTCTCATTTGTATGCGAAGGTGATGGGTATTTCAACACCATTTGGTAGCAAAATCCAATGCATCCATAGTTAATGTAAATGGTTTTGTAAAGTCCGGGTACACAAGTATCTGATCTGTTGCTATGGTTTTCTTTAATGTTTCAAATGATCTGATGTATTCTATGTCTACCAGATTTAATGGTAAATCTTTCTTCAAAATTTTGTCTTGTCTTTTGCTATTTTAGAATAATCTTTCATAAATCATCTGTAATAACCAGAAATACGAGTACCTTGGAATTGTTTGATTTTTTAATTCCATTACAATATCTTTTGCACTCTAACTCTGTTTGGTTTACTGCATTTTACGTGACTACATGTCCTAAAAATTCCATTTCTCACTTCATAAACTCGAACTTGTCGTTTTGTATCTTTAGATTGAAAACCGAAAGCTGTTTTAGAACGGTGTTTTGATTATTTAAGTGGTTCTTTCGATTTTCCTCCACTACGATGATATTGCCTGGATATATGTGACACACTTTTCCCAGTAACCTTTGTAATACATTCATTTCATGGCTCGCCGAAAAATTGATGCGCAACATAACCTCTGTTCGTCGAAAAAGCTATTTTAGCTCGCGATTTATCTGTGGTTGGTATTTGACTGCAGCCAGATTTAAGGTCTAGTGCCGCTAAGTACATGGATTTACCTAAATAGTCCAATATCTCCTCATTTAGGGGCATTGGTAATTTGTCGTCAACAACTCTTACTTTTGTGGTTCTTGGCGCGTCTACTTTTTTAGGAACTGCTAAAATCGGTGCTAAGTGTAAGGACTATTTGAGTGTCTGATAATGCTGTTGTTTAGCATATCTTGTATTTGTAGCTCCGCATCTTCTTTGAAATGGCGTGGTTATCTACAAGTTTTAGTGTAAACATGTAATTCGTCCCATGTATGAATTACGTGTTTGATCGCTGTTGTGGACGAGAAAAATTTTAACAAAACCTTTTGGTTATCATAAAAAGTTTGTATAAGCGCCTTCTTCCCGTTTCATTGAGTTGATTTGTTCTAATTACTTTTCTTGGAGGAGGGGGGGTGGTTTTATTGTCTCGAAATTATTGATTTTTAAATTTAGTTTTGGTAGAATTTTTAGAGGTTCTGGTTCGCTTGATAAAATTTTAACTGATTTCTTATGATTGGTAGCCTTATATAAGCCAGATTGAAATTTGAAATTTCGAAGGATAATATCGGTAGAATTTCAAAATTTTTTATGTGACTTGTAGAATGCCATCGTAAAATCTTTGAAATTCCAATAAATATAAAATTGATTTTTCGTTCCTTTGTTGTTTTTTGTATCCCTAGAATATTTTTCACCGAAGTTTCTACATATTCTATTAGTTTCTGTGAGTTGGTATTTTATTGGGCTCAATGCTATTCTTATTGGTGGCCGTTTTAATTAACTTCAGAACGGGTATTAAGTTTAATCCTCCTCTTCGTGTCTGAAACTAAATCCGCCTGAAAATTCAGGGGTAAAATCTTTAGTTTCTTTTGAATTTGCAATATTTGAAATTTCAACATTCGGGTTGTTCTCTGATATTGTTTCATGGTTGTTAACTAATCTCTTGATAAATGAATTCCTGGTTCTAGCTGAAGTATGCACCTCCATATGCTCAGTAGCTGCGGCTTGATTCATCTTTTAACAAAATTAAATCGTTTTGTCTTGGTTTGAAATTGATTGCACTGTACCGACCAAGTTTGATTCTTGTATTCTTGTATAAGCTTCTTCTATACTCTTGCGTTTTGTCGCCTGGGTGATATAGCTTTCTAAATTGGAATTGTTAAAAGTTTCATATTAATTCGCCAGAGTTTTAATATTCAGCAACTTCAAAAATGGCGGCACTTTTTTAAGAAATTGATTATGTAAAGAATTTGCGGAAAATCATTTTTAAATCATTTTACGACTCTAAAAAGATTGTAAATTGCCATTTAACTGTAATAAGTTTCGTGAAAAATACTTTTATTTGTGTGCAAGTAAAAATGTATGAATGTATTGAACAGTGAGATAGCGAGCGCTCATAATTATTTTACTTCTCAATGAACTGAACCAATTTATGTAAACAATGCCAAAAAACTACAGCTTATACATGCACAATGTCGCACCATATGTTGTGTGATGTTTCAACATGTTGCTTTATATTCTTGTTGAGGGATGTTGTGTGATGTTTTACTATATTGCGTCATGTTGCTTCGAGTTAGGTCTTACTTAGGATTTTACGGTCAACCGCTTTTGCTTAAAATGGATGAGAGGGGTTTTCGAGTGCTAAGAATTGATTGTGATGAGTTTTTAATTCGAGAATATGATCCGAGCCTTATTAAAAAAAATCGGCTCGAATGATTTTGATAAAAAATTTGAGAAATGATTTTGAGACATTTGTTGAGGTGCTTCAGTTTAGCCGTCATGTTGCGGTTTGCTCCATACTAGGATTTTCTTAACTCTTACTTATTATCGAACTGTTCGTCCTTAAGTTGCTTCTGCTCCATTAACTTTGTATAATTCATATAATTATTCTCTCTATAGATAAATATCTTTGTAAAATATGCTATGTCATTTTTTCTAATAATTGCAATCTGAAAACTTGGGTGGGCACACCTATTTAGTTACGTACGCATCAATAAATCACATTTTGAATATTATAAATTGGACAACACTTTAAATTATCATCGATCAAAATCATCAAAATTTAGATCCATTGCCAGATACACCCTAATCACCTTAAAGCAGATTTAAAATCATTGCACTCGACATAAGTTGGGAAAAACCCAATCTAAACAAAAATAATCTTGGAAGAAGCGTCTCACACTACAGTCTAATTCTAAACTTAATTTGTTACATTATCCATATAGTGATAATAACAATAATAATAGTAACAACAACAACAATGGTAATAGCAATTTAATATAAGAATTACAATAACATCTCAAGAAATCTTACTGTAAATTATAAATTTTGTTTTTACATGATGTAGCGATTATACAGCATCTTCCAAGAATACCAAAGATCAAAAGAACTATACCAAAAAATTAAATCGAGGAAGTGGAAGGTGAGGAACTTATATAAGAAACATAATTTTAGTTCTTCTTACCAACCATTACCATTTTGATTATTTATTGTTGTTGCTTTATACGAATATAAAGATCTGAAAGATGCATAGCATATGGTCGAGATGTGAAAATAACAAATAAAAATAATTTGTTATTAAAATAATTAATATTTTTTAATTAAACGAAAAAATTAATAAAAATTATAAAATCCTAAACGCGATGCTTAGAATATTTATTGTTTTTAACGGTGTTTCAACGCGCAATTCACACAAAAGTACAGCGTCCAAAAAATAAAATTGAAGTTTATAAATCAATAATTGCCCATAGGTGATCGGCTACGTGTATATAGAGTTGAATGCATTTTGTTCCAAAAATCCCAATCCATCAAATCTAACAAATTACGAATGTGTCTATCAATCAAATTTTATTTATATATTTTGATTAGATTTGTGTGGCTTTCCGTGTAATTAAATATCTTACGTATCCATCTTCAAGATAAAATTATATACAGATTGAGAGATTAGATTCGATGTGTGTGTACGTGCCGTACCGAGTGCATGATGAATTTGCGGCATAATTTTCTTAAATTATATACGAATAGTAGTAGAAATGTTTACATTAAACATTTTATTAATCAGCAATAAATAATAATTAAATATTGGCGCGGATGGAATTTCCCTGGTGAGTATGCTGCGAGCGTGACGGTTTTTTGATTTTTGGTAACGTAATACAAAATTACCGCTGGTTGTTTCTACTCGGATATAGATTATGATTCTAAGAGCGGCGTTTACTAGTTAGTTTGAAATCTTGGTACACTATTTTCCGTAATATAATTTAAAACAAACCTATGATTAGTTCCAAATTTCAAAACTTTACAATTGGTTTTGATGATGATCGTAAAATTAAACTGACTGCATGGAACTAACTCATCTAATAAAGTTTATTGCATTAGCCAGCTCTAACTTTATTTTCACAAACAGCTTAGATCGTAGTAGCACTTTCTAGGCAAGCTTGAACTTACTGAAAATGTTTTTATAGGGCTCAGCTCCATTTTAACACAAGCAAATAAAATAAAAAAATGAAAATCAATAATCAATATAATTTGAGCAATAATAGGTCAGGCTCGGATTTTGACCAAAATTGGTGACGAGGGTTTTCGATATGACGGTTGTTGGTGGTGCTTCGGCCTTCTTTTCACATTTTATTTGGATTTGAAATCATTGATTTTAATAAAATTTGTCAGAGCAGAGTTTTCGAATGTAAGCAAACGATTACAAGTCCTCTTGATGGGCCATCATATTGCACCATCTTACATGATGTTGCAGAATGTTGCGCTATGTTGCACTATGTTGTGGGATGTATGCACAATGTTATGTGATGTTGCACCACTTTGCGATATATTGCGTCATGTTGCATGATGTTTCACCATGTTGCGTCATTTTGCAGAATGTTACATCATGTTGTGGGACAAACAGAATTCTAGAATTTGCACCATATTGCGTCAGGGACACCATGTTGCACTATGTTATGTTATTTTGCTTCGAGTTTAGTCTTAGGATTCGCGTTATTCGATTTTTATTAAAATGGGTGAGAAGGGTTTTCGAGTACTAAGAATCGATTGTGAAGTGTTCTAAACTCGAGAAAATTTGTTTAGGGTGTTCTATTTAAAAAAAAAATCGGCTCGAATGATTTTGATAAAAAATTTGAGAATTGAGGTAATGACTGCAATGGATCATGATTTTGATTTTTTCAAGACCACCCCTATAACTTGCCTAAGGGTAAATTTCACCCCAAACGATTATTTATACCAAAAACGTAAATTTAACCAACTTAAACAATTTATTACACAAGACTGCCACCAGATTTCGAGCCAAATGATGCACTATAAGAAGTTTTGACGAGGATAGGTGAACCTTATCCAGAGGTAGGATAACACCAGACCGCCACGACATATTGGTTCATAGGTTACTTCATCGACCTTGTGGAGGGCAAGTTAACCTTATCCAGGTGTGCAATAAATTATTTTGTGTCAGGTTACACGGAATTGGTTCCAAGCGGTTGATAAGGTTGATTTTCCCTTCACTAGCTAGGCTGACGAAGTAACATTTGACCGAATGTCAAATATTGGGTGACGGTCTGGTGAAATAAATTATTAAATGTGGTAAAACCACCTTTATATCGCAATTTGAAGCCTACATCTTCTGATGCCAATTCCATCTAATATGACACAAAAATAATTTTTTACACACCTGGATAAGGTTGATCTACCCTCCCTCGAGAAGACTTCTAGTGCAACATTAGGTCCAAAATCTGGTGGCAGTCTTATGTATAATAAATTATTTAAGTTGGTTAAATTTACGTTTTTGGTATAAATAATCGTTTGGGGTGAAATTTATCCTTAATTTGTAATAAATTCTGCTCCAAGAACCATCCCGATACCCTAGCTACTTAAAAAGTTGCAATTTTGGTGATGCAGGTTTAATTGTGAGCTAAACCGACCACTCGTTCCTCGAAAATGGTAACTGATTGATTGATTGATTGATTTTAAATGTACGACCAAGTTCTTACACTTGAGTTCTCGGATGACGCCGGGTCCACCGTACACCCTTTTTACACATAACAAAACCGAAGGATTGGATAGGTTAGTTAAGTGGGACAGAATCGGCCCGGTTACAGACACCTAGGTATAGCCGATAGTTAGTAACACAAAGACAACACAATTCTAATCTACTAGAGGAAGGATAAAGGCTTAATAGGTTAATGGATAACGATGGTATTGGTCTTCAACAATTGCTTCTTTAAAACAGCAACCTATGAAAAAAATATTATTATTTCACATGCATCTGAAAATATCCTGAAATTTAATTCTAAATTAATACTTTCCCGCTTCCTGATCAAAATTGAATGGTTAAATCGGCTCGGTTACAGACACCTAGGTAAAGTCAATAGTTAGTGACACGCAATAACAACACAATTCTAGTCTACACAATCAGCAATTACTGTTACAAAAAAATCTTATTCCTCAAGCATCTGTAGATTTCCTGAAATTTAATTCTTAATTAAAATTTTCCAGCTTCCTAAATAATATGAAAATTTATTAATTTAATCCCCCTGCAGCTCCACTACAATAAAATTTCCTGAAACCATAATTAATTTAATTATATTCAAATATATAGAAAAAATATGTAAGGCATCCCAAAGGCAATGGTTCCCGGAAAACTATCAATGTTATTCAATACCGGATTGGATATTTCAAATAAATTTAGCTTATTTCGCAAAAATTTCAAATGTTTTATTAATTTTGGCCACCAAAGAATATTCATTAGATTCCCAAATATAACTACACAACACAGGACATATAATGGAACTTTATGGTACCAATGATGGTATGGAGGATAAATTGACACTCTGACGTAATCCTCAATGGAACTAGGCCATCTCTCAACAAATGATGGTTAAAGTCGGTGTGCAAAGCTGAATTTAACGAAATTTTGGGATTCTACTATAATAAATGGAATTGATCTAACCGAAAATTATCCATTCTGGATTTATTTGGGAGAGCTGGGCTAGGATTGTAATAAACTAACTCAACTTGCATTTTCACTCGCATTGTCAACTGGCATTTTGACTTTAACATGCCTTTTTGATGAAGTTATTAAAAAAAAAAAAAATCAATTTGGACGGGCACGATGGTTATAACGATTATTTCCATGATCTCCGCAAAGAAGAGCTAGTTCTTAATTGGCATCACAACAGAAAAGGAGGAGTTATGGTCTAGAGAGCTATTCCATTCTATCCTGGGATTGAGTTAGCTCTTCAAAATCAAAAGATGACAGAAAATTCGTGTTTGTCTATTTTGGATTCAGCATTTCCAAAGTTCCAACATTTGTTCGGACCACTGAAATTTATTTATCAGCAAGATAACGCCCCTATCCATACGGCAAGGATTGTAAAAGTCTGGATTTCCAAGAAGAACGTCGCTTATTGAAGCCATCAAAGCTGCTTCCGCCAACATTTACTCGTTCCTCGAAAATGGTAACTGCAATAAAATCGGAATTTATTGTAATAAATTGTAATAAATGTGTAACAAATTATGGTATAGGTTTCATTGAGGCGGGCTAATTTGGTCGGTGCAAGTTTAAATCATTTCATTTAGCATAATTTGGAAACTATATATATAGTCAAAACAGATTGAGTGATTGGCATAAAACTTCATAAGATGGTTTTCTGATAAATTGGCGGAAAGCGGTGAGTCGAAAATGACAGCCTCTATGGGAACTTTTTCGTGTTTACAAATATTTTGAAAATTATAAACTTTACGAAAAACCTAGTTAAAATAAAATATTGTAAATTAAATTTGAGCGGAAATGACGGTTTTTGTAGTCGTAGTCTATGTTTTTCACTGCACTACAATTACAAATTTTATGTGCACAAACAACTCCAAATTCAACCAAATTTGACTGAGCGACGCTCGGTGCTCTTGGCACTGTTCTACTATAGTGACAACTTGCTAATCGATTTTAAAATTCATAAAATGTTTTCTTTTATTACCACCGGTGGTCCTCGTCTAGGTCTTCCTGGTTTATAAATGGTGTAATAAAGGTTGTATCTATATAATTTGAAATATCAAGCCGTAGTAACTATGATTGTAAAATACATACCAAAAATGTACACTGTTAAATTTAAAAATATTCCAATTGGATTTGTTTTGTAGTGAAATTGAAACATTTTGAGATAATCTTTAACATTTATACTAGAGAAGTCCTTGAGTCCCTAATAGTGCCGCATATAGCTAGATGATGATGATTTTTAACTTGTTCAGCGTATTTTAAACAAAAGTGGTTTTTGGTTTCAATCTATTTTCAAATTTTTCTGTTACCTCTCCTAGAGACAATTATAATTTTTTAAATGCATTTTAGGATGGCGTAGACAAAGTTCTAATATTGAAATGAACATGGTTAATTTATGAAAATGTTTACTATGCCATACATGCTACTTACGAGTTCCATGAATTTTAATAATTTTTCAAAATTTATTGCACCAATCCTAGAGGTGTTCGCGGGCTCTTACCTATATGGTCAGATAGATCATTCAAAACCATTAGAGTGTGGTGACCGAGATCTAATTATGATGATTTTTAACTTGTCTAGAGTCATTTTTACGTTTACGATTATATTGCTTATTCCAGAAATGTTTACGGAATATTTTTAAAATTAACAGTGTAAATTTTTGGTATGTATTTCACAATCATGTAGTAACTAGTCTCAGTAGTAAATAGTTTAGTAAAATGAGTTTATTAGGCAAATATCCTCTTTTTCAGTATTTAGAAAATTTTCTAGTTCTGGGATACTATTCTTAATCTTTTATTTGTGGTTGTCTCTTAGAGGCGTACATTTTTTTTTTGAAAAATTTATTAAATATGCAAACAATGCTATGATGTCAAGATTTCGGATCGAGCACTGTACACGAAAATAGAATCTGTCTGTCTATATTTAGACTCACAAGTTAAACACCATTTCGTTGAGATACAATCAAAAAGTAGAGCTTGATTCCCTTGAAATAGGGCGCAGCTTCCCAAACTCGTTTATCACACAGATCATCACTCAGATAAAATATGTATTTAAAACATTAATTTGTTTTATTTTCAATAAATCATAAATCTGACGATGAACCTTTTCAATATCATATCTTATGTTGTGTAACTGTAAACTTGTTTCTTTCTGGCTCGAGTAATAAGATAGAAAAAAAAGTTAAAAAATTAATGAAAACGTCAATAAAATCTTAGATCTGAGCGATTCACAAACGAATAAATTAATCAACGCAACATAATTACATTTGATTTATGTTTTACTTACAAATCCATTATTGTAATATATGGCCAAAAATATTTTCTTAAGTACACCACATAAATATTGGTGGTATGCGCACGATGGTCGATGATGTGATATTTCGAAGAATTTCATATAAGCGGCACATTACCATTAGTATTAACAAAAAATTGGATGCTTTCAAGCCTTGCTGTCATCAAGCATATAAATAATACTTTTTTTTTGTTATCTTAACCCGAATTTAGTAAAATTTCTTATAAATTAGCGGTGTGATGTATTCAAATAAGAAAGATGATACCATTCGTGAAGAACAAACACCATTTTGTACGTTGCTCGATATATTTCACGTTTTATATGGGAAATATAAATATAGGTTACGCAGCACAAAGAAATAACCTTGTCCATTTTCCGTAACTCGATATATGGCCTTCCAAATTTACGAGCGTTCCCAATTGCGCCGAAAGAAAGTGGGAGTACTCGCATATGGTATAGAAGTACTATAAACGGATAAAATACACCATTAGTATTTCCGTGTTAAAAATCACACTTACGGTTTATGGTTAGAAGCCTTGAAGTTATCGGTTTTGTTTAGCAATGAGTGCGATTTCTAAAAATCGATTATTGTTTCATTTTGGTCCGCGCGGAAATATTTTAGGAAATATAATATTTTTATGTTTTGTGAATTACCCTATTATAGATAGCTCGATTTGTTAAAATACCATTTCGAATAAAAAATTCTGTCGAGCAGAATAATTCTAAGACCATCGAATTTTTTACCTTGATGAATTTCCGTAAAATGAAATTTTTCTTTAGGACTTTGTCTATAAAATTCAAATCCGGGTTTCCAAATTAAATTTACGCAGCAGTTTTGAAAAACAATTTAGTGTAATTTAGAGTAGTGACGATGTAAACCACAAAGAGTTGTTAATTGTCGAGGCTGCAAAATGTTGGAAGGAAGAAGAAAGCCTGAGAATATAGTTTTGTATTTGAGGCTTTTGGGCCGTTGTTAAATGATCTGAAGGTCACAAAGTTCAACCTACTGAAAATAAGTTACAAAAAAGATGTGCGTGTCAGCTCCGACGCCCGACCGAGTTTCCTCCTTAAGAACGATTGTCTTGGAATGTATAATACTGAAAGCATGAACATTATTTTATTCATATTTATTTATAAATGGATGTTAGTGAATATTGAAATCGGAAGTTCATGTTAACGTGTCTTCAACAGTTTTGAACCCTCTTCTGTATATGCTAATGATGCCTGGTGGAGAAAATGTATTATGTATTTAACGTTTTGATTGGCTGAAATATAAACTGTGACCATACAAATTTGTTTACCCTTAGGCAACGGCGTGGCGCATATGTCACAGACAGCAAAGTTGTATTGCAAATCGTAAACATTTTGATATATACCAACGCACCTTCTCCCTCCCTCTGCGCTTAGTACTAGGTCGCCTGTATTGTATTATGCAATTGAAATTTTATCGTTTCGAAGCCAAATTGGCCAGAGATTTTAGCAATTGAGAGATTGTCATATTCCTCTACCGATTAGTATAATCCAATCAATTGTATGAAGATGAACAGGAGAAAGCCGGGTAAATTCGTTTAGTAAAAACGTTGACGCTCATTAGAAGGTACAATATGAAGTCGTTCTTGGGGTGGACCCTGGATAGCCCTCTCCCCCTACGTAGGCTAAAGGTTGTGAATGCGATTTGTGAATTGTCAACGAGCAGGCTGGTTTTAGTGGAAAATGGTTTAACATGAATCGGTTTATTTCGATTAAGATGAACAACTGATAGAAACCGCTGCTTTACTAATTCCTTTGCATTTGCATATCCAGTCGTTTTTTCACGTGTTTTGGCACCAAATTCAACATGTGCCAATATGTCTGCTGCCTCATTGACTAAACCATCAGCTTGATATTCTTAAACTATTCGCAACGACTGAATAGTTATCATTGTATAATCGAGTTCCATTAGAACAGATTTCCCCCGGTTCGTCACTGAGCAGAATCTCGATTCAAACAGTTGCAACCCTTGTTCATCCAATCGATCTCCATTGCCAACCGTTGTTAATAATGTTGAGAATTCAGCACTTTCCTGCCGCATAACTTCGGCCAATTTATAAAATCAATTCCCTTCCATAACTGCTGACCATCGATCCTCTGTATATCTTGCTTCCAAATGGGGGTGGCTTTAAGCGGTAGCAACTGCCTCAAATCACCAATAAAAATGATATGCAATCAATCCACCAAAACCAGCATCATATACTTTCCCGTTATTTATTTCATTCTCAACTTTACGCGTTCTAACATTTCCGCCCCAATCATGCTGACTTCATCGATGAGTATCATCTTGACATACTTATTGAATAAAGATCTATATAAACCCTAGATCTCGTCCGATATTGGCGTTTCGAAACTCGATACTGTGATTTTATACGCAGTATGAACCGTTGCGCCTCCTATAGCAACCGCGGCTTTCTCTATTGATGCATATGTAAGATAGGCATTACAATAACTATCCGTATCTGTGAAAAATTTCCATGATGAGTTTGATGAAAAATGTCTTTCCCACATCCAGCAAGACCAGTCAAGAACAGTTGTAACGGGAGTGGGTTTTTTGAGGAGAGAACAACCATATAATATGTTGTACCAGCTCAGATTGCTTTGCGCTGTTTGCCTTTCTTATGCGCTCGAGAAACTCTGGAGTCTCCATCAAGCTGTCTTTCTTTTTCCATATTCCCACGAGCTTATTCGTCGTCGCTGCTACTACGTCATCATTAATTCATTATAAACTACTGTACACTTAATTAAAACTTCGAAACTAAGGGTACTACAAAAAAAATAAAATGCGGGAATATTTTTCGTGGAGGGAACGATATAACGACATCACTTTTTGTTAACAATCGATTTTGCTCCCCATCTAATTTGTGTACCGCGGGCTATATATGAAAAACGATTCTTAAGGAGTAAACTCCAAAAATTGAGGAACCGGTGTCCTGAATTAAATAAAAAACCTTATTGGTGGAGTCGCATAATATACTACCGAGCAACGGAATAAACTCTGGATCTGAGAGACATGCCTCTTAGCAAGAGGCTAAATTAAACCAACTTGGATTCGAACTAGAAGCAAGATGGTTAATTTACTGAGCTGCATAAACAAATAAAGAAGCAGCAAACTCAATCAATTTAATCAGGGCCAAGACAATCACATCACAGGGGTGAATAAGAAGTCTAAGGAGAAACTTCAAGTGTAGGAAGTCTGATCATTGGCGAGATGTACAGGTAAATGGAATATGGAAAAAGAGGCAAACGCCGAGTTCAAGATCATATAGTAAAAGACTGTGAGAAGGGGATGCAAGACGAGAAATTTCTTTTATAACTTAAAAATAACATTCTTATTATTAAATTTAAATTTTAGTCAATAAAATTTCACTGCATCTTTCACATGGTTCTTAGTTTAGATTAAAAAAAATTATTTAAGCTTCTTACTTTAAATTCATGATTAACCTGGTTGAGGCACTTGTCGGCTAAGTTCTTCACTTTTCCATGAATTTACCGGAGTATGAGGTGCTGGGAGACAATTCCGTAATGACTGAACGAGGGCTATTGTGTTCATGAGAGTTGTCTGCAAACTTTCACTTTACTTTCCATAAGGATTGTGCATCGATGGTCGTATAAATATTTTCATACGTGCCATATTCTTCATAAGCTCGACAAACGAGATTGATTGATTGTGATCAGGGGTTGAGGTACCGGTATAAAATTTTGCACTGGCGTAACCATTCCAAATGATGATGATATGGTGTGCTGCTAGTGCTGGCAGTAAGTCGTTACTACTTGGTCCAATGTTAGGTGTTGGAGTGCTTAGGCACTGGTGATGGAGTAGGAACCATACTCGGTTAAGGAGTAATCGTGGCACCTATATATTTTGCGGCACCTGCATGCTGGCATTTATTGATTTTGCTGTTGTTGTTGTTGCTGCTGCTGCTGTTGTTGTTCCGCAGCTGCTTGTTGTTGCTGTTGAGGGGCAAATTGTTACGGTTTAAGGATCTTACGCTGTACCAAATTATTAACGGTCCGGTTCTGAACTGTTTTTAAAGCATTCTGATCCCCATAAAATCAGGATTTAGCTGAGCCGGTGCGAATGATTGATCCATAAATGGGCTAGGAACGCCATTTTTATAGTAGGAGCAGGCAGAACTTCGGCACGATTGAACCACTTCAATAATAAATTCCTTTTCCATACCGAAATTTTCACGACCAATGGAATATGAATCCTCCTCCTCCGCCTTCAAACTAAGATGTAGTCTATGCGGTCCCAATATATGCTTTAACATGACGGCGTTAGGAAAGTGTTCGTAGGGCAGAACGATTTTACCGGGCTCGCGAATAATGAGGTAAGTCGATTAATTTCTGAGTATAATTTCTCAGTAACATAACCAACTTCGGCGTCGCCATGCTGTTGATCATCGCTTTAGGGTCCATGACACGTCTGTAAATTCATAATGGAGACCGCTAATTGGTTTGCCAAACCACTATTCGAACCTTTACCACTGAGCACTGATTTCATCGTATCAGTTAAATCCATTACACAAAATAAATTACAATTAAAATTATTTAAATTTTCTGTTTTCCACTATAATTTTTCACGAAAATTCCACCAAACAGCCAAAAGCAAAAAAAATACACGCCCAAATCTATGCTATTTTTACGATAGGCAATTACTCGCAAGGTAATGACCGAAGGTGGGCTAATGGCGGAGAGTAATATACTTGGAGTAATTGGCCTACACCCATATATAAGCACGAGCAAATTGTAATGCAGACATAGTGGTAACGTAACAGCGGAAAGTATAGGTTGAGGAGTTTACAGTGAGACAGTAATTTAATATTGAACAATGGTCCAGCAGAGATACAAAGTATATAATGAATTTTGTGTTTCTTCAACGACGATAAATAGTCATTGATTTTTGACATTGAACTTTATTTAGTGATAAATTGCATTTATTGTTTTTATATTACATACGCCTTATACATAATCGTATGCATTGTAAACTTGTGTAAGTTTACACAGGAAATGATTAAATTTAAGCTCCTGATAATCACTTAGTTTCTCTTTGGTAACTGATGCAAAATATTTTCGCTGTTTATCCTGAGAAGAGTATATAGCTTCAACAATAATGAATATATTAATGGAGTAGTTGCTCGTATTTTTAGGTTATCCTGTACTTTCTTATTCTAGACAGTTCTTGTTCTAGTTGTGACAGGTCAGCAAAGTAGGGTGAAAGAGTTTTTGCTCCAACAAACTGTGCTGTTTTTCTTTGGCATTATTAAATTTTAGTTGTATGCGGCTCGCACCTTTTCCTCAATAGAAGCATATTCCTTTAGAAGATCTAGTTCTGCTTGTAGTCGATTCTCCCTAATATTGTTTACCGACAACGATGTTAGGTTCGTGTTATATCTGAATAACTTGATAGTGTTATCAATGATTTTGGTAATATTGATAAGGAGGCCTAACAGATGCCGCTCGTTTTTATCAACCGTCTCAAAATGGCAAGTTACAATTATTTCGGTTGTCTTAGTAAAGTGCTCTCGTAACAGGGCTCAGAAATATGTTCATGACCTTAATTAATGGCGCGAATCTCATCGATTTTGATTTTCTTACTGAACGAGTTCTACTATTTGTCATACTCTTCGTAGCAAATCCATACACAGTGAAAATCTTTCGTGCTTCTTGTAACTTTTCTCGTCTTTATTATATTTTGAACTCTGTTGTACTTGGTTGTTTTCATGGCGCGGAACATGCATACTTATGGTTATCGTTTGGCAAAAGGCACACATTTCTGTTAGGGGTGTTCAAGCGTGCCACTATTTGATTAAAGAAAGTTGATAATTCCTCAAAGGAGTAGTTTAGTGAATAAGCCATTTATTTTTCAAATCGTCCCAACAAAAATTGAAGCGTTGTCTGAATATATGTGGATGCAAACGCCCCTCCATGCTGGAAATATTCTAATATGTAGCAATAAATGCTTCAGTTGATTGATAGCCAACTATCTCAGGCCTTTGGTCGTGAAACACACAAAAATGGCTATATATCGCTTGCATGTTTAGACTAACTATAGTTACCTCAAATGACATTGACACCGTTACTCGTCCTCGTGGTAGTGATGGTTGTTATTCTTGCTGTATCGAAAGCAAATCACACATTTTTAAATTATTTATCTCATTACTGATCTCATTACACTGTGTTGCATTCACACATCTTTAATTATCAGCAGCAAACATCGAGCAGTGTTTCTTATCATCCAGAAGGGATTGAATGATAATGAATTTTATTCAAGCTTACTACTTTTATTCAACTTGAAACATGTTGAACTGTTTATGCAGGATAGGGTTAAAAAATTACATAGAATTTTTTTCTGGAAAATTTATGGAAGGATTTTGAAAAAATCGGAAAGGATTGAAAAAAAATTGTTTTTTTGGGGGAGTTTTTTGGAAAAACAATTTAGTCTCACGATCGACGTGACTCTTGATTTAAATTTACTTGCATATTTTAGTGGACGATTTGGTATTTTAGATCCCGAAAAATTGAACATTTCATATAGTCACTCCTCCGATGGAACGTTTGGTAGTTTCATACTGAAATGCATAATTTGTTCCTTGTGAAATGATGGGTCGGTTTCGATTTCATCTTCAGTGATTCTTAAAACTGGTATACTGTTTGTTACTTCCTCATATGCTCGCCTTATTTTTACATAATATAATCGGAATAAAAATAATCATATTTTGCTTAATTTACAAACCAGCCAACAGCAGACCATGACTTTGACACCAATTTCTTTTAAATTCTAAATGCACTCGGAACAAACGCACCGGTTAATGCAGGTAATCACGTTTAATGAAATGAAAATTATAAATAAATTTTTAAAATTCTATTTCAATATTTATAGTTATTAATATTTTTTTTTCTAAAACTAAACATTTTCATAAATGGTCATGTCCTCAAAAACGTGTTTTGCGAATATTCGAATACCAAATTCGGTTCCCTTCTACTATTGTGACTATCCAAACCCATCGCGTACGCGCTCAAGTACATGAGACATACAAAAAATTTAATTCAATTATGTTGAATGAAATAAAATTAAATTTTAAGAATTAAACAGGAAATCCGTTTTATTTAATCAAAATAAATATATCCAAGACTTAATCCTATTCTTAATTTTAAAATTTAATTTCGGTAAACAATTAACAATTTTTTTTTTCGTTTTATTTGTTATTTCCTACTAATCGAAATTAATTTATAATTAAAACGCGACTCTCGTATCGCGTATGTGTGCGCACGGGGCTGGACAATAATAGTAATAATTTGGTTTTTTAATTAGGTTATTGCCATTTTCGTTAGTGTTGTTGTTTATTGTTAACCACTTTGTTTGCGTTTCTTGGTGCCTTAGACATAAAACACTCATCAGTAGTTTTAAAAGAACTAAATGTTTAAAGGTCGATGTTTTGCGCCAGCGATGATACTCGTACTGCGGGAACCATCACCAAGCAAAATACTGTTTGTCGTAATTGCTGCCATTAACCTAGATAGTAACTCGAACGATATCTAAATCTCTGTTTAATGTCTGAAGCGATACTATTATAAAACATTTGTTTATTAATTGAATTAAGTGAATTAAGGCGATTGAATAGATCGATATATAAAATTATCTTATCTCAGTAATAAAATTGTGTCGCCCCTTATTAATTTGATTACAGAACTCGTGCGCAGAAAACAATTACATAGCACCTAAGGTATCATCACATCAGATAAACCTAAGAGGCGGTCATTATAATTATGCAGAGATAATACACCCAAAAGGTTGGTATACATATTATTATACACACACCATAAGTCGCCATTGGAAGACGGCTGAAAGAAATTGCCAATTAAATTTTTGCAATTTTGCCACTTCGTACTCAACAATTTCTTCTTTGCGCGCATTTGGATCAACGGTGCGAACAACAACTATGATAATAAACTTATCGCGATGCGGTATAAAAATGTAATCAAAGAAAATAATTTATTTCTTGTTTCTTGTATTTATTTATTTATATGTGAGATGAATTAAGATGTGTATTTGATTACAAATTAATTTTAATTGAAACATTAAAGTGTGGAACAAACATTTTTTTGCAAATTAAATTAAATTGATTTGTGTGCTATTATATGCCGAGTAGCATTAAACACCGTTCGGTAATACTGTGATTATAATTTAGAGGACAAAGTACTAATAAATTAACATAGTGAGTTAATTTCTGGGGAATTAATTACAAAATTAGTGTTTAGCCATTGGCTCCGAGATTTCAAAGATCATTATTATCGTTAAGCAATTTTATAGAGCTTTAGCTCGTATACGTAAATTGCGTTTAGTAATTTACTTTATTCTGTATTTACAGGAATAAAAGCAAAACATTCGTAATGTAAAAAGTGGCGCCATCTTCTTTCAAACTACAACAAACCTTTGTTGCTTTTAGTCGGGACAACAACCGCTTCAATTAAATCTTGTTTTTAATACAAAAATAATTAATTAAATGATATTTGCTAATTTTGTCCACACCTTTGCCAATAAATAAAGCAACACCAGTTTTTATTTTTATTGACATGTTTGGTGTGTTCACGACCATCAGCACCATTTTTCTTTTTTAAATTCCCCAGATTATCTGCGCGTCGAGTGGCCCACTAAAACTTGTTAAACTCCGATTTTATTTAAACTTTGCGCACATGTGTATTTCCGATGACAACACTTTCTATTAAAATATGAAAGTGATTGGATCCCAGGGTTGAAACAGGTGTGGCAGTTTATAGATTACTGTACAGCACCTATTGTATAAAATTTGCAATTTGCTTCATATGCTTGTCGTATATTTTGCTTAAATAAAGAAAATCCAAAAATAAAATAACCTAACATGACCTGTGAGCGATAATTTTGCCATATCTTTTATGAAGATTTAAAATAATAACGCACCAAAGACCCTTCCTTGATGAACACCACAGTTCAACCTAAAATGGAGCTTTTTACACCATTTAAAATCATAAACTGCATCGATTACGATGTTAGCTTTCTAAAAGTTTATATGTTAGGCCACGAAAGCCAAAAATTTGTAATTTCTGGAGAAGTAAAATATGATATATACAGTCAAAATCTTAAGGCAAAATATGTATCACAACCTTGTTGAAATCCATCCGGTTACCAATATTTATTTTTTTAAATATTGTATACCGACAAAACTGAAATAAGACGATATATTGACGAGTTTGAAATTTCCGCACGTAAAGATTGATGACACTTTACCAATTTTAAGGCAATCGGGGTGAACATCGCTTTCCAAAACCACATTAAATAGATCTGCTAATAATTGTGAACAAACTGGTGAATAATTTTTCAGAACCACATTTCGAATGTTATATGACAACCACCGCCCTTTGTATTGGCGAGAGTTGAAATTAAATTCGATATTTTACTATAGGAAGTGGGCAAGAAAAACATGAACTATTGCAAGGCGCCATAGTATGAAATTTATTTAAATCATTAGAGCCTGGCATAGAGCAACTTGCATTGTAAAACGGAGTGGATCATATTGTTAGAATTCTTTTCCATGAAGTGATTTAACTGTTTCGAGATTTCTTTTTTGCTCCAATAATTAAATAAATTTTCGAAATTTGAAAAATTTCTTGAAAAATCTGAAAAAGGACTACGTAAGCTCCTCCAAATAAATTACCCAGTATTCAGACTAAAACACGTTCCAAATCAATAGAAAATCGCAGTAGTAATCATGATACCTAAGCTCAACAAACCACAAAAAGGCAAAAAATCGTGAAGGCCGACTTCCATACTTCCAATAATTTCAAAAATATTCGAGAAACTACTCCTCGCGAGACTCAAACCAACGAAATCTCATTCCTCCACATCTATTTGGCTTCAGAGAAAACCATTCAACAACAGAACATCGAACTATAAACATAATTGAAGATGTTCATGAAAATAAGAAAGTATGTTCAAGTGTCTCCTTGAATGTACCACAGGCCTTTGACAAAGTATGGCATAAAATCTTACATAATGGTGAATACTCAAAAATAAGGAAAATATACTATGGAGGAGTACTACGAGGTAGCGTTCTGGGATCAAATTTATATACCTCGGACCTTCCAACGATATAGGAGACTAACAAGCAAATTGCAAAGATTTACTAATATTGTCAGTATCCGAAGAGATGGCGAATAAAATTTAATGAAATAAAATCTGTTCACGACAGAAAGGTAAACTACTACTACTACTATACCGGCAAATTCTAAAACCTGTATGGACTTACCGTATTCAGCTTTGGAGCTGTACAAAGAAAGCCAATGTCAATATCATCATTCATCCAGCCATTCCAAAGCAAAGTCCTACGTGGAATAGTCAAAACACCGTGGTACATAAAAAATGACAACCTCCATAGAGATCTGAATATGGATTTCGTAATATTATTCTACACCAAAATGCTGAGATATGATATACGACATTGGATGAGTGAAACCCAGCAAGACAGCTGCGAAGGAAGAAACTGCCAACCAAAAGTTCAGGCGATTGAATTAAACAAACATAAGATTCAAATTTAACAAACCGGACCCTCCCGTTATTCAATGAAATCAAATCAAAGTAGTCAAAAAGTAGCTAGGGAAAATATGTAAAGCTTAATTTATTTTATTGTAATTTTTTGTAAACATATTGAGTTTGATTAAAATAAAACACATTCGGTTTTGTATGGGGTTTCTGTTCTTCTGTCCCATTCAGAGTAAATCGAATGCAAAGCGGATAAAAGTAACCTACTGACGCTCATGTTTAGTTCTATTCTAGCGACTTCTAACCATATCATTCGATCCATATCATGTTTAGTTCTATTCTAGCGACTTCTAACCATATCATTCGATCCATAGAGCAAACAAACTCCTGTTCCTTGAAAATATGAAGAAGTTTTTTTCATTTTCATTCGATTTGATCGAAACTTTTCATATTTTCAAGGAACAGGAGTTTGTTTACTCAAAGGATCGAATGATATAGTTAGAAGTCGCTAGAGTCTATTGTCCATTAGAAAATTTTTGTTTCATACAGTTGAATTTTAAATTGTGTGCGAATAATTCAAAGTTATATGGTTTACATTGCTAGTCGAGTCAAGTTGTATCTTCAGGTTAGTTGTAGTTAACTTTTTGGTGTTTATATTGGAGAGTTATCTTTGGCTCGAGTCCAAACAAGGTCTAAATGAATGCAATTTATTTTAGCGAAAACTTAGTAAATTAAAATCGAAAAAATCGCACAAAATATGCTTTTTTACATATTTAGATACCACTAAACCACGTTTATTATCAAAGCACGTTTCGACTACGTTGATATTGGAATTTTTTAAACAGAGTTAACTCGACCTAAGGAATTTTTTGGATTGAGTCGAGTTAACTACAAGCTAACTCTGACTGTTTATATTGAAGGTTCAACCTAGGTTGAACCTTCAATGTAAACAGTATAAGTACTAGATTGCTAATGAACAACATTCCATTGATAAATTGGAAAAATTGCATGGTGAGTGGAAAAATCTTCTAAAGAATAAAAAATAAACCTTCAAAAGTTTACCAATGCTGCATGCCAATGCCTTGTCTTTGATGAGCAGCGAAGACGACAAGCGATTCCGCTTGTGTCGCGAGAAAGGGCGTCCCGGATATTTGGATGCAGCCAGACAATATGAAATTGAAAAATAAAAGCGGAAATCGGAACGTATGGAGGCAGAAAAAATCGTGAACGAAGACATCTTGAAGAAAATCTTAAATCAATTCCAATAGACTCACAAGCATTATTATCGTGATACCGAAAGGATATCTGATAACGACATGCGCTTCGAAAATATTGATTTGCCCGTCCTAAGCGCAGAAGGAATCCCTAGAGGAAGCAAATGTTTCGTTACTCCTAGAATGCTGTCAGCTTTGGATAACGTGGAACATTATTGATCGTGCAGCAATGCATTTTATCAGTGTCGTAAAACAAATGGAGTAGAAATATCAGCATCAGTGAGCATCAATCAAACTTTCAAGTTTACAACAGGTGTAGTACATTGGGATGGAAAATTACTCCCGGAGTTATCTGGAACGGAGACCGTGAATCGTTTGGTGGTGATTATTTACCATATAGTCGGAGAACAATTATTGGGCTTTCTCTAAATATCAAGATCAACTGCTTTTGAAATGGTGGAGGCTGTTTTCCAAAGCTTAATCGATTGGAGAATAACTGAAGATGTCGTGGCGGCTTGCTTCGATACAACATATTGAAATACTGGAAGATTAAATGAAGCAGCTATTACTCTAGGGCAGAAGTCACATTGCGCGCTGCAATTGAATCAAAAATGGACAATTGTGAGATTCAAGAATGACTGGATTTCCTTGAATAAAGATAATTTCAAAGCAGGCATATATGATCCAAATGTTCATATATAATTAAATGATGTTAGCGGATAAAGCGGAATTAGCAAATTTTGGAAGAACGAATTAGCGTTCCTTATGATTACTAAGAATTATTAAAAATCACTCTAATTTGTTTGTGCATGATACCAAATGAAAATTTCCCTTTCCATCTACCAGAGCCTAAGCATCAAGCTCGGTGGATATCCAAAGTCATTTTTGTATTGAAATTATTCATCTTTCGTGAAGAAAGCAGAATAGAATGCAATGCATACATATATCCAAAATGGCGGGCGATTTGAATGCGTCCAAATATATTTTAATGAACCAACTTCAGAGCCGAGTTTCTACTTGCATGCCTAATACCATAAAGTTCCGGAGATTAGCCTGTTAGAAACTGTTACAAGACTTTTATTTCAGAGCGAATCAACATTTTCCAGCTAATATGGATTGGCGTATATTTGTAACAAAAAAAAATTATAATGGGCATGTTGTATGTAAACTATTATTATTTGAGTGTGTTATTTCTAAGTGGTAAATGGTGTACATAACATCTCGAACACAAAGGTTAAAAGAATACATGAATAAAAAGTTTGCTAATTTTTAACAAGAAAATGTGCTAAGAAGGGATTGCAATTACAATAAACTAATTTATCCGATCCTTTTATTTTTATAACTTAATTCCCTTAATTTTACGACTTTTTCTCCTTTCGTATTGTGTTACCTTTTTGTCTTCGTAAATTATTTTATTGCATATTACGTAATTTTCGTTCGGTTTTCAAGTTTAATGATCGTTTGGGTCTCTCTGTGTCGATTACCTACCAACAAACAAAAAAACTTTAAGAAAATTGCCGCTTCCATTAAATGGTTGTATTTATTAACATTCAATCAACTGTATAATGGTATAGATATATTCGCCGGTTAGCGCGATATCAATCAAATGGCTGTAAAATAATAAAATCGGTAGAAATCTTAATTTGAAACCATGCTCTTGTTGGAAGGGTGGAAATGGATTTCTTTTGTATGTGAGTAGTAATAAATTTTATTTTTGCTAAATTCAATCAAACGATTTTGCCCGTTGTTGTATATTTCTTTCCAAATTCTAGAGGTATTATGTGAAATTCAGTTAACAAAGGATATGCGAACTGTTATTTCTCCTTTCATAGTGATATAATTAGGACAAGTTATTAATATTATTAAAAACAGCAGGTACTGTAAAATGCTTTCATTAGTATTAGTAGGTGTGCTATTTGAAATAATACCACAAGGACAGCCACCTACGACGGTAAGCCCAACGAACCCCGACAACTATCCAAATACTTTCCACCGCTACCAAATACTAAGCGCACTTTTGAATTGGATCAAAACTAACAAATAAACGCCATTCCATTAAAAAATCTAGGGGCCCCGAGTGTTTCAGGAAATAAAATTTGTAAACAGGTCAATTTGCATGTCGTAGGGTTTTTCCAATTCCAGAAACACCGCTACCAAATACCAAAGGCACTTTTGAGTTGTTCTGGATCAAAACTAACAGATAAATATCATTCCATTGAAAAATCTAGGGGCCCCGAGTGTTTTAAGAAATAAAATTTGTAAAGAGGTCAATTTGCACATCGTAGGGTTTTTCCGAGGGTTTTTCCAATTCCAGAAACACCGCTACCAAATACCAAAGGCACTTTTGTGTTGTTCTGGATCAAAACTAACAGACAAACGCCATTCCATTGAAAAATCTACGGGCACCGATTGTTTTAGGAAATAAAATTGGTAAAGAGGTCGCTTTGCATATCGTATGGTCTTTCCGAGGAATTTTCCCAATTCCAGAAACACCGCTACCAAATACTAAGCGCACTTTTGAGTTGTCTTGATCAAAAGTAACAGATAAACGCCATTCCATTGAAAAATCTAGGGGCCCCGAGTGTTTTAGGAAATACAACTTGAAAACAGGTATCGTATGGTTTTTCCCGATTCCAAGAACACCGCTACCAAATCCCAAAGGCCTTTTTTGAGTTGTTCTGAATCAAAACTAACAGATAAACACCATTCCATTGAAAAATCTAGGGGCCCCGGTGTTTAAGGAAATAAAATTTGTAAAGAGGTCAATTTGCATATCGTATGGTTTTTCCGAGGAATTTTCCCAATTCCAGAACCTCCACTACCAAATACTTAGCGCACTTTTGAGTTGTTCTGGATCAAAACTAACAGACAAACACCATTCCATTGAAAAATCTAGAGGTCCCGATTTTTTTAGGAAATAAAATTTGTAAAGACGTCAATTTGCATATCGTATTGTCTTTCCGAGGAATTTTCCCAATTCCAGAAACACAGCTACCAAATACTAAGCGCACTTTTCAGTTGTTCTGGAATCTGGATCAAAACTAACAGATAAACGCCATTCCATTGAAAAATCTCGGGGCCCCGAGTGTTTTAGGAAATGCAACTTGTAAAGAGATCAATTTGCATATCGTATGATTTCTCATGGAATTAAGTTTATCTGTTAGTCTTGATCCAAAACAGCTCAAAAGTGTGCTTGGTATTTGGTAGCGGTGTTTCTAGAATTGGGAAAATTGCTCGGAAAAATCCTACGATATGCAAATTGACCTCTTTACAAATTTGATTTCCAAAAACACCCGGCGTTGTATAGGTAGTAGGTTTTTGTAATTAGGAAAAATTCGCATGGGAAATTGTTGGAAAATTGTTTGATATTTACTTAAAACTATTTTTTTTGTATTATTTTTATACTAAGCAAGATTAGCTTTCGCGCACTATGCAAGATTGGCCTTGGGTTCTCTTAAAGTATATAATTTAGCCTCGAAGTTGTTGCCTATTAGCTATTTGTTGTCATTTAGAAATTGGTCTTCATTTCAAAGTAAGCAGATTTTAGAAAATATTTTGATAGGTTTTTAAAATTATAGCAACAGTTTTTCCAAATTTTCAAAATTCTAAATATATTCAAAATGTTAGTGCGTTTTTGTTAACGAAAATATTGTTTAAATTGACAAGAGGTAAAAGTTCAAACTATTTTGGATTTCACTAAACCAATCCAAGGCATAAACAAATTAATTGATTAATAAAGCCAAATTCACTGCGATATTTGTTATCTAAAATTAGTTTGGGTTTCAAATTTTTTTGGACTCGATATTCTTCAGAATGGTTTTCCATTTTCAGAAGTATAAGGAACCTTCCATTGTTATATTGCCAAAATTTTTCCAAAATTCGGTTAAATTTTCCGCTTAGCTATTATAATTTTCTGAAAATGGTTAAATTATTGAATTTATCGTTTTATCCGAAAAAGTATATCATACTCACGCACACCTATAAAGCTTGTTAGGATTTAAGAAACACTTCCGACGATTGTGCAAACAGACACATTGTAAATATCTTCAATAATATCTGCAGATTTCCAGTTATCTGGTATTTCCAAAGTATCTATGATGCCATCGCTAACATTCATTTACCAGCGTGCATGATCAACAGTAGATGTTCTGATATTTTGTGTTAGTTGAAATTTGGTACATTCTGGCCATATTAATGTCGATTTTATTGTGGAGGTAATAATCTTTGCTTGGAATCAAGGAACATTCATCACCAATATTACGTCTGTGTTGTACCAATGCTTCTTATTTTTAATATGACATGTTGCTATTGGCAGCTTAAATGCACGGCATGAAGTTGTCCCGAACGACAGTGATATCTACTCCAATTTCTTTTCTTTTCATAATAATGAATAATTAAAAATGCAGCACCAACCTTCCTCTTTAACACCTTTATTACAAGTAAGGTTTTTGATGTTAGTGTTCCAAAATGAAACAAAACTATACTGTGAAACTTGTTTGCACCAAGTAATCACATGCATATAGGGTCTAGTTTTGAATTAAACAAGATATTTTGTTGATAGTATTCAAGCTCAATTTATTAAAAATTGGAAGGTCTACTGCTATATTTTGTATCAAATACTTTCTGTTGCCAACATATTTTGAAAAAATATTGTACATGTAGGGGTTGCTTTACACAAAAATGTTTGAGATGTCGTTGCCTCGCATGTGCCCAACTTTGTTATGTTAGTTTGGGTGGCAATCATATAAATATTATCAACTATTTATAATCTCAGTTATTTTTACGTGCTTGCACCAATTTTTATATCAATGTTCTCGTTACCTACGATTCTGTAAACCATAAAATCAAGAAGCAGATTGAAGAAATAATTAACTAGTTTTATGATTTGTATTATAGGTAATAAAAAGTCGTTAACTTAAAACCATTCCAAATGAATGCTCATCGATAAAAATCATAATAAATGTCACTATAATTTATAAATTATGTTTCTAAAACTTTTCGACCAATCCATCTAAAATCATAAACGATTTCGTAAACTCATAAAATGATATTAACCTGTTTGTATGCCACGATCCAATCGACAGGCCAATTTGTCATTTCGTTTGACATCAAATAGACATATCGGTTTACGTAAATTCTTTCAAATCAAGATGTTTGTGGCGCGCACTTAAACAAAGTTAAAACTATTAACAAATCGTAACACAGTTATGGAATTGCCATAAAAATGTAATTAAATTAACTATTTTGAAAAGTATATACAGAAGTTAAATTAACCCGAAACCAGTTGTAGCCTTAAATAATCTCTGAATCTGCGCTAGTTCTAGTACAAAAAATTTATACTCGTATTTTAATCAATATATTGTTTTAATTTCAAGCAATGATTACCATCTTATTAATTATAATTTATTGAAGAATTTACAGTTGATTATCTTTGCACACCAATCACTGACTCTATGTAGCAAGTATTCAATTTTGAAAAATTAATTTTAATAATTCAAGTTTTCTTATATACTCGTATAAGCATATTTCAAATTAAATTAATTACTTGCGTACAAAACAAGATGTTGCTGATTAGCTGACTAAAAAAATGTTGGCTAAAATCGTTAAATATATAAATTTTTAAATGACGAATTAATTAATTTATTTTATAAGTCTTAGTATAATTACATATATATAAAATCATAATGAATATTGACCTTTTATCCAGTACACGATTCTGTTATAAACGTGTAGGTGATTCAACCGCTAATATATGCTAATCCATCATCAACCGCTGCCGATCCATTATAATGTACTCGTTTGGTCATATACCGTATACATGCTATATGCGCAAAATTCACTTCCCGTGATAAATCAAAACGCGAAATATAAGTCTATATAATCCATTTAAAAATAAATTAAATTTATATTTTTTAATCAAATATTAATTTAAAAAAAAAAAAATTTATTGCGAACATAATTTATTTTGCTGAGAGATAATAATAAAAAAAAAATTTTATCACGTATAAAATTATTTAACCCAAACATTTAACCTTTAATTTATACGTCTTTCTGTACTTGGCTGACTTACCCGAACAGAAACGCAAAAACGAAAAGAAAATTATTTTTCTGCCTACCTTGATATGGGTTTAGAAGAAACTTCTTACCTACCGTAATGCGGTAAATTGGCTAAAAAGATAATTTTATTTCTTTCTTATATAATCGATCGAATGCAATAAAATTAATTATAATTTGTTTTTTTTTTGTAAAATTTATAATTTTATATAAATTGTGATGATAATGATCCGTGATTGAATGCCATCATTGGCAGTAAATAAGTAACTAATCAATTATTTGCTTTCTGTGGATATTATGCAAATTCGAAGCACATCAACGATTTTTATTATTTGACGTTTAACTTTGATTTAATTTAGAGATTTTAAATAATTTGCGTCACACCCATATATAACATATTGTACATATCAATGCCCACTGTACTATTGGTACCTGACTACCTTCAATTTTTCTAATGTTGTCAATTTATTTCTACAAATTTCTAAAAATAAAAGGACGAGATCCATCCTTTTCCTATCCTTATGCGGAATAACTACACGTCCAACCTTTTCTAAGGATTAAATTTATACTTCATAAACAAATAAAATTTGTACTTTGAGAATTCAAATAATTTTGTCCTAATTTTAACAAATTTTAGTTTTTTCCAAAAGATTAAAATCCATCATCGGACAAGGCGCTCAAATTTAAAATAGTATTTGAACTTTGAAAATTACTAAATTTACATTTCTTTACATATACAAAATAAGTCACAAAGAATAATATTTATCCAATTGAAAGGTTAAAATAAATACTAATCACACTGTGCTAGTTGAAAAAAGTGACAAGCTGGACAGCCAGGGGGTAAACCTAATTCGAGTACGGTGAATTCAATAGTGCTAGTCCCATTTCAAAGTTAGTCCCCATTTTTGAGATATCGCTTTCGACATGTTTTGGCTCCGAGTCAAAAATTTGTTAAAATATACACTCATTTTCACGTTGATAGCTCTTGAACCATTAAGATTTTTGTTATGCTTTCTTTAGCAAAGTTGTTGCACAAATCAACACAAACAACTTTGCTGAACATATCAAGACCGAAAAACCACATCTACCATATATGTGTGTTTTACTTAGGCAAAGGTTAGGTTGGCGTGGCCGCTTCCGCACACTTAGACCAGTAGTGACCCGTTGTGATACGACAGGATCCTATTTCCCCTTTACCCCTGTTCAAAATCATTCAGAGCTACGTACGTAGCGCAAAATATCTCGAACTCCACAGTCCGCGAGATCTGAAAGGCTGGCTATACTGTACACGCCCATATACCTATGCCTTCTGTATGATAGTGCTGGACACGAGCATAGGAAGTTATCTAAAGTATCTTCCTCCTCTTCGTCCATGCAACTTCTACAAAGTCATTCGTTTGCAGACCCAGCCTTCTCGCATGTTCTCCAAAACGGCAAGATCTTGTCTGTTTTGACAACAACTTCTCACAGAAGACTCCGGCTCCTACCGTGCCGTCTAGAGAAACATGGGTCCACCTGTGCAGATATCCGTATACACAGGTCAGGCCAAATACAACTGGAGGTCAGTAAACTTAGGCCAAACAGGAGACTGAGATACAACATTTTTATTTTATGGTATAAAAAATTGGGGAAATTTTGACATCAACAAAAACTAACCTAAAAATATGAAAAATCTTTATTTTTAATGTTTGACAATAATTTTATATCCCAAAAATTACTAATAAAAATATTATTATTTTTTCGATGAAATAAAATATGCCTTCTAATTATTTTGGATAGTTTACGAATCTATCTAAAAATTATTTTACTATAAATTATGTTAGGGGAAATTTTTGAAAAGTTCATATTAACCTAAAACAATCATTCAGCAGGCGAAAAAAAATCAAACAAAAATTGAAGTGTCAGATTTTTTAACCCAAAAAAAAGATAATATAAACCAGTCCAGTCTTATATTTGTATCATATGTATAAAACTGTGTATCAATCATTAAAACCAGATAATAACAGCAGTGATATGGAAGTGGATGATTTGGATTCTGAAGAAAACTATAATACGATTACATTAATCATTTGAGTGCTATCGAACGGACATTGAAATCTTGATAGTGTTGAATGATGCCGATCTTATACAATTTGTCTCAGAAACATTCCGACTGTAAGTAAATGTACCAAATTGGTATTTTATATGTTAATGTTCAGTGCGAGAACAATTAAAAGATTTAACGCTTTTAAATGATTTAAAAGCGTTGCAAAGTGTTGGGCAAATTATCGGGGAGGTACTCAAACAATTGAATGAGGATAAATGTAAGTACATACCTCCAACATGTCAGTGATTCAGTGAAATGGTGTTTTATGTTATCTATATTTTTATAGTGATTGTGAAGGCAACAAACGGGCCACGATATGTTGTTGGATGCCGACGTCAGACAAGACAAAATTGAAGGCTGGAACTAGGGTAGATCTAGATATGAAGTGCTCGTTTAATAAGTGAAATATTTAACTACGCTCATGATCATCAACCGTGCATTGTATTAATGGATAAAATGAAGTGCATGCAATTGGAGGTCGTCGTTTTTCCGAAGGTACATCAGCCGATCGTAAAATTCAATGTACCCTAATGGAATTGCTTAATCAAATGGATGGTTTCGATTCGTTGGGTTAGGTTAAAATGATTATGTCTACAAGCCGTCCGGATACGCTAGATCCGGCATTATTACGTCCCGGGGGTTTAGATTGTGAAATCGAAATTCTACTTCCTAATGAACAGGCACGTTCGGAAATTTTAAAAATACATACCCAACCTATCGCCAAATATGGTGAAATTGATTATGAAGCCATTGTTAAATTATCGGATAGTTTCATCAAAACAATGTGGTTTACTCTCACTCATTTTGGCCAAAATGAATTTTCGTCTCCAATCTCGATGCTGCTAGTTCCGTTACAACACTGAAATAGATTTGTTTGGGTTTGACCTAACTAGCATTTCCAGAGACTCATTCATTTAACTGTGATGGTAGCAGTTCACAAGGCAGATGCGGTAGTATGCAACGAGGCCCACGACGATTTCAACCTATTCAATATTTTACCCGCGAAGATATTGAGGTTGGGCCACCATTACCGATCAAACAAATTCGGTCGATTACGATATTTGGACGAATATTGGATACGAAAATTTTCTCGTTGAACTTCCATTGGCCGGATTCATCTTATCGAAATTGACCGTTAAGCATTCGGATTTCGATAGACATCAACTGGCATCACTGGATCCCATATTGCATAGACATTTACTTTGTCAAATCATATGAGGACAATGTATCAGAATTAGGTTTATATTTTACTGTTGTCTGTCTGTGTGTCTGTGATGATTTAGGAATAACGCGCGTTAAAGAGCTGCGACAAAACGATTCTAATATAATGACCAACTCATCCAATCGCATTGAATATATCCAATTACTGGTCGACTTTATATTAAATAAGCAAATCCAAATAAATTTTAATAAATAAATTTTAACTTTAATGATAAATTTTAATAAAATATTTCTCATTTGAAAAACCTGTTTTTAATATTTTGTGTACACAATGTGATACCTAGGTAGGGTATTTTTTTAGTCGAAGGAACTATTTTGGCCTAGTTACCTAATTCAGCGGTCGGTATTATTTTTAAATTTTGAATTACCAATTTTTAAAATTGTTTAAAATGAAGAGTGAGTTCCTAATCTAAAATAATTTTTTATTCTACCATAAAAAAATCAGAAAAATAAAAGTTTGCTGAGAGTGGGGGAATTTCATTCATTTTGGTTGCCATAAAAAGTACTTTGTTTCATATTTTGTATTGATAATTATGGCAACCAACTCAACAACAACAAAACTTTTCAGAAAAAAAAAATAAAATACTGATGTACGGGCCACACAGAGAGAATCTATATTTTTATCTCATTCTAGTTTTCCGCAAAATAAAACTCTGTTGTATTGGAATAGCCCTTATATTGCCATTTCTATTCGATTTTTTTTTTTCAAAACACATTGTTGCCTTTCTTATTTTCTTATAAAATTTAATTTACTATTTCTGACTAATAATTGGTTTTAAATGACGATTTATGACGTCACCAATTTTCCATATTTTCAAATTGTTGTTGTTGTATAGCGAAATTCCTATATAATTTCCTTTATTAATTTGTATAATTTGTAAAAAATGATTATACTCATTTTCACATCTTTAAGTTGGCAACACTGTTTTGTTTGAAACCCAATTTGACAGCTGACATTTGCTTTGTCATTAGTTTGATTTGCCATTTCATAATGAATAGACTTACGCCAGAGCAACGCTTGCAAATTGTTGAATTTGTTCATCAAGATAATGTGAAGTTGGCCCGAAAACCATTTCGGAAAAAGCCTTTTAATAGAAATGTTTGCGTCCTCGCTTAATTAAAAAAGCCTTTCAACCCGAAAAATAATGCAAAATAACAGAAAATTAGAATCCATCCCGAAAAAATATAAACATATAAAGTTTTGCTCCGGATCTCAAAAGCTTGATCTTCTAATTTTCAAACTATAAATTTATAATTGCTATAATAAATTCCAAAACATGGTGATAAGGATCATATACATGTCATTTGCTTTCCAATGATTTTGACTGTGCGAGGAATGAACTGAAAGAGGAATTATGAAATATATAAACAAAGTAAATATTTTTACACATTTAAAGGCCATATGCATAATGCCGATACCTAATCTAACCGAAGCGAATATTAAATCAGCTGGGGATGTCCCTTATCCCCAATGTAAGGTAATGAGTATTATAAACAGTTATACATATCTGTTAGCCTCTGTGAACCGAAATATTAAGGTCGTTAAAAAATGTTCAATCATTTGAGGGAATTGTTTTTTAAATTGCTTAATTTAAAGTGTGGTGGATCTCTTCTTGTAATAGATTTTAAACGAAAAATATGTTTTGTGTATGTGAGATTGTTTTTATTTTCTCAGGATGAAGTTTGATTTTCTCCATATTTTTTTTATTTTTCGGGCTGAACAGTCTTTTAATGGATTTAGCGGAGAAACACGTCTATAATTTAAAGGCGTTTTCGGGCTGGTTGCAAATGGATTGTATGTATATGACCCTTATCCCCATCGTATGGTAATGGCCTTGCGGATGCGTTTTACTGCTAGTCTTATTAAGCATATGCCAAATTTGTTATATCTATAGGCCTATTAAAACTGAGATACATTTGTCGAAACGTGAAGGTTTTTTTTATTTTATTTTGGAATTTATTATAGCAATTATAGAATTTTTATTAATCTATCACATACTTAGTTTGAAAATTAGAAGGTCAAACTTTTGAGATCTGGAGCAAAACTTTATATGTTTATATTTTTTCGGGATGGATTCTAATTTTCTGTTATTTTGCATTATTTTTCGGGCTGAAAGGCTTTTTTAATTAAGCGAGGACGCAAACATTTCTATTAAAAGTTTTCTTCGGGATGGTTTTCGAGCCAACTGCATATACGTATTATTTATTCATTTTCCAAGTCGATTTTCACGCAGTTTTAAGAAGGGTTTCCTTGAATCCTATTTTTAACTATTTAAAGTTTCATTTTTCTCTATTTGGTAGAAAAACATTAAAAAAAGCTCTTGGTTCCAATAAACAAAAACTAATCAATAAAATTGGCCGTTTTTGTTTACCCAATATTTCAAGTTTAGTGGAAAACAGGTCGAACAGGGAAGCTCTATTAATCTTTTTTTGTCACATATAGTAGGGTAATCATCACCGATTTAACGGTAGTATTGAACTACCCTTTAAAATGTTACGATAACATAAGAATTAAAAACTTAATAATAAGAAAATAACAAGATAAACAATTTGAACTATAAAATTAAACTACACCAGACTACAACTCTAAATAGAAAATCGATATTAGAGTGCTCAAAAAGCCAAACTTTAAGTACTCGTAGATACGATTTCGAATTTATTTGATGTCGAATGCTAAGTGGAAGTTGGTTAAATAAGGAAGGGGTAGTTACGAGGAAATATTTTCTAAACTGTTCACTAAATAAATGTGAAACAACAAATAAGAACTGATCGTTGTTCCTAAATATAGATGTTGTAAAGTGAAGACTTAAAACACATAATACGAATAGCACATATCTGAACAATAATGAGAATTTTTAAAGTTGAATGATAGCAACCACCCCAATACGATAAAGCATATTTAAGCCTATTCAAAGTTAATGCAAAATTCTGCTGGTCTTAACAGATATAAAGTTTGTAATGCATTTCTAACAGGCTTTTTTATTTTATCGACATATTGCTTCCAACTCAGATTACAATCAACAATAATTCCAAGGTACTTGAAACTCTCAACAGTTTCAATAAAAATGCACGAGTTAGAGCAATTAACGGCATTACAAAAACTGGAATGATACGTTAACGGTAAATGTAAAATACTGCTACCCAAACTAAAATGCATAATCTTAGTTTTGTCACTTAAAAGGAAATGGTGGTCAAACCATTTCCTTAAAACTAAAAGGTCGGCTGCAATAACATAAACTCATATCGTCTGCAAAAGCAACCATAGTGCCTACCTAATTTGTACTAAAAATCGAGTTTATATGTGTATCAAAAATAAGAGAGGCACAAAAACGGAACCTAGAGAAACACCAATGTTTAAAACTGTCCATAATTCCATTCACCTTAACAACATGATTAAGCTTATGCAATTGAAGGTTATAATCAACCTTGTCAAAGGCTTTTTTTATGTCAACTAAAAGCGGAGCGCAAAAGTCCGAATTATTTAGCGATGCATGCACGTCATTTAAATATTCAATTAAAGCAGACCCATTGCGATACCATGCTTCTCTAAGAATACAACCATTTCAAATTTAATAATTTTTACCATTATTTTTGGCAAAACTGATTATAGACCAATAAAGTCACATCTAAAAAAGGTTGTATAACTATCATTATTTTGCGGGCTAAGCTTAAAAATCGTCCTTTTGATGATGTTGTTTAGCCTGTACTGAGGTGCGATTTTACACCGTTGAACTTTTTTTCGGTGCATGCTGATAAAGATGGATATTAGTCTAAAAGTCCTGTACCGATTGAACATTCGTGAAATAGGACTACAAAATATTGCAAATATTATGACTTAGACAGGCATTCTGAACAGAATTAGACTGTAAGCCATTCTAATAAAATAGGTAACTGTTGGGAAATTAACTCTTTTCAACAAAGCATCGAACTTTGAAAATACACAGTTCGTTAAATCCTCGACCTATAAATATATTCACTAAATATTAGAATTTGGCTAATATATTGGAGCTATGTAAAACAATTTTTTTACCACCTCAGCTCAATGGCTCTTATTCGAGTATAGAAACTGTAAAGTAATTGTGTAAACGCACTATGTTATAAAAATCCGTTGGCTATTTATATGAACGGAACGTAAAAACTTAAGCAAAAATGACATAATACCCATAAAACATGTTACGACACCTCGAATAACAACAAAAACAATGCTAAGAAAAATCTCGAACTTGAAATGTTAATGAACTTCTAATATGCAATATTTCTTTCAAAATTATAAATAAATTAATTAGCCAATATTTTAACATCCATAGATTTAATCAAAACGTATAAGAATTTTGTCGCAAAAAACTCTGCTCGTAGTATGTGTTTAAGAAGAGAAATGACATTATCATGTAAATTAATTTCAAAAATTCCTCGAGTAAGATGTAAGACGGTTGGATTATTTCGTTACGTTACAAATTCTTGTCTTATCGATAATTTGAGGCCACCGATAGCGAATTAGTGAATGCTTTGGGTAAATAAAATACGCATAAATCTAAATCGAGCGATTACTAATTTTAATGACTCATATATACGTTGCCAGATGGTCTAATATATCGTTTACACTTCACTTGAGTACTCGATACATCAATTAAACATGTACACTAATAATTACTTGTTACATTCCGTGCGCAATAATAAATGGTCAAAACATATCTACAACATATATATCTTTGTGTAATTAAACTTGATCTTAAACTAAATAGGAATAATACAAAAAAAATTTGTCTTTGACATTGAGATCATTCAACTTTGAAATGGAAATAATAAAAAAAATCCAGCAATCGCAATTATTTATAACAAATAAATTTCCAATTGAATAATTAATAATTAACCTTCCATTATAATATTATTCTTGGTCAAAACTGAACAAAACTGGCTATATTCTATTATTGATCATTAATAATTATAAATAACAAAACTAAATAATAGTGGTAATAGTAACAATAATAATAATTATTACTAAGAATTTTGTTGTTGGTATGCTACATAATATTTCTGCAAGCGAATATTACCGTTTTTGGAAATAGATAATTATTAGCCTATTATTGATAAAACTATAATAGTAATCTAACAGCAATATTCCGCACATGAAATTCTTAATATGGCATTTTTAGGCAAGTTGAAGCGTGACTGATAAAATTGTGTCTGTGTTCATAAATGCGAGTACAATAACTGAAGGAAAAAAAATATTCAATTTAACTAAATTTTTGAATGGCATGGCAAATTTATCCAAACTTACCACAACAGCGAGGGACAAGACACACGAAACAAAAATGTTTATATGGACTCGACTAAACACATTTTTGATCGAAACGATCGAATTTGATTGAGATGTGTACGTATTTTTTGTTGTAATTTATACACCATATGGTTATAAATGTGTCAGCGCTGTTTAAATTATGGGAGGCGAGCATGATCGTATAATCTTCCAAAGGACTATCCACCGGTAACCATTACAAAGGAGGGCAAAACTAATGTTCATTAAATAATTCTATAATTATTTTAAAAGCCCGTGGTCATCTAATTGAACAGCACTAACATTAACGTAGTTTCTAGTGTGTCTACATAACTTATACCTATTAGTAATTGATTACGTTGACAAGTGATTGACATTCGAGTATGTCAAATGTTAATCTGCGTGACAACATGTATGGTAGGGGAACGAATATTATCTGTTAAGCATACAATATTTAAAAGTTTAGGTTAAAGGTCTCTCGCAATTTTATAATTTGTGTTTATTACAGTTGTGTATTTTGATTAAAATTTATCGACAAGTGAATGAGGACATTTTATAAGTCTGCTAAATAGTTATGGGTATTCAATTTCAAGACGAAAAGTTTTTATAGATTGACATTTAAACTCAATTCGAAAATATTTTCACTTCACTTGACTGTTAAACTTTCGAGTAGGAGTACAATCGTTGTAATTTACTTGGGGAGAAATTTTATTAAAGTAAAAGAAATTTTAAGTGCAATAAAATATCTGCGGTTAATAATATCTGATTAGAACATTACCGTTTAATGTTCTGATACCAGTTGATCCTTAAATTGGAAACGTGAAACTGTTTCGTCTCGATGATCTTTAAAAACACTTGAATCCTTCTCCGAGTTTAAGAACAATATTAAAGAGACAATAGGAATAAAAGTTCTCTCACCTTGTCCCAAGTAGACCGTTGGTTGTTTGAACGATAGTCCAAAATGAAGGTTTTGGGTAAAATTTAGTTTTTAACACCGAGGTGAAGGTGGCGCGAATAGCAGCCCACAAAAAATACATCTTTGCTAAATCTGTAATATTTTCGGGCTTTACATTAACTTCTTATCCGAAAATATTTTACTTCAGCATATTACAATAAGATTTGATCATATAAAACTTAGTAAATGAATATTTTTATGAATTTCAGGCGTTCGATATGGATTCGTACACAATTTTGCAAATGAACCACTCCGTGTGTTCAAACATTATTTCCCAACACCTTTAATTTCTTCAGCACTTGACTAAAATTTTCACTCTTTCACTACTCACTTATGCAGTTTAACTTCTCGCACTGCGCTTATATACTTTATCAATCACTATTCGAGATTATTATTTTTATTGCATCTGACGTTATTTGCGTTTTGCAATTGTGAATCACGAACATTTCACGCAATCAATTCCCCTGATGATTAACGTCGTTGATAATTCCAGTATTTTCCATGATGACTATCGCCACCGTTTACAATGGCTTTGGTTATCTTCATATTCCGCCTATGGACTTGATCCGACAACATCGAACGGTGTAAAGAATAATAATCGCCTCAATAAAATTATGAACTATGGACTAGGTTCGAACCCACACATTTGGGTTGACAACATTTTGGGGTGTACAACTTAACTACCAAGTTAAGAGTAGAACACGTAACAATATATGTACATGCAAATTGCAAAATAAATTTACTGCCAATTTAAAAAAAATTGTGTTTTAAAAATATATTGATATTAAATGAGATTTTGGAAATCTCAAAATAACAACATTTTCTTCTGTGATGGTTTAGGACATCTGGAATCTAAAAAATGTTGCCCCATTTCTATTCGAAGTGGAAAAAAGGTTCGTGCCAAACGCAGTAGGTAACGATTTTCACCAAAAAATTTACTAAGTTCTGTGGCGATTTTCACAGGGATTAACTGTGACTTCGACCAATGTCACAAAATAGTGCACGTCATCTGGGATATAAAACTGTAACCTCATTTCTATTCGAAGTGGAAAGAAAGTTCGTGCCAGACTCAGTATTTAACGATTTTAAAAAACAAATTACAAATAAATTTTCTTCTGTGGTTTTAGGGACTAATGTTGCTCCATTTCTAAATCAGCTGGAAAAATGTTTCGTGCTAGACTCACTACGCAACGATATTCAACAAAAAATTTACTAAGAAATTGTTTTCTGTGACGGTTTTCAGAGGGATTATCTGAGACTTCGGTCACTTTCACAAGATAGTGCAGGCCAGCTTAAATTCACAAATAGTAGGCCAATTGTGGGGAGACCATTTGCAATACAAAAAATGTAGCCCACTTCTTGAGTGCTAGAAAGAAGGTTCGTGCAAGACAGTAAGATAATATAATGATTTTCAACAAAAAAATTACTAAGAAATTTTCTTCGGTGGTGGTTTCTAAACGGATTGCCTGAAACTTCGGCAACTATCACGAAGTAGTGTAGGCCATCTGACCTAATTACTGAGGTTTTCTTTGTGGTGGTTTTAATAGGGATTCTAGAGACTTCGGCTGCTGTAACGAAGTAGTGGCCAACTGGAATCCAAAAATTATAGCTTCAATTCTGTACGAGCTGAAAAGAAGATTCGTGCCAGATTCAGTATGAAACGATTTTTAATAAAAAATTTACTAAGAAATTTTCTACTGTGGCGGTTTTAACAGAGTTTACCTGAGACTTCAGCCAATGTCACGAAGTAGAATAGTCAATTTGGAATTCAAAAAATGTAGTCCCATTTTTATACGAGCTGGAAACAAGGTTCGTGCTAGACTTAATATGCAACGGTTTCTAACAAAAAATGTACAAAGAAATTTTCTTCTGTGGCAGTTTTCACAGGGGTTCTCTGAGACTTCTAATAATTATTTATTTATTTATTGACATTGTGAATATTGCTGCCGTAGCTGAAAGTGTACGTGAAGACCGCAATCAACACAATTCGTCGCCGTTCTCAAGCTCTGGGTCTCTCATATGGCACATTGTGGCGTATTTTGAAGAGAGATCTTGATTTGAAGGCATATAAAATACAGCTTGTTCAAGAATTGAAGCCGGTTGACCCTCCTTTGTATCATCGATTTGGTTTGTGGGCGTTGGAACAGCTCCTAATTGATCCGTTTTTTATCAAAAAATTGTGTTCAGCGGTGAAGCTCATTTTTGGCTGAATGGATATACGTCAACAAACAAAATTGTCGTATTTGGACTGATGAATAGCCAGCAGAGATTCAAGAGATTCCAATGCATTCTAAAAAATGCACTGTTTCAGATCACTGTACAATGATCAATGAATTTTTATTGCCAACAATTCAAGATATTGGTGTAGCCGACTTGTGGTTTCAACAGAATGGTGCAACGTGCTACACAGCAGGTCAAACCATCGATTTATTGAAAGAAAATTTTAATGAGAACATCATATCAAGAAACGGTAACGTGAATTGGCCTCCAAGATTTTGTGATCTGACGCCGTTAGATTACTTTTTATGGGGGTATCTGAAATCACTTGTTCATATCGATAAACCACAATCGATTCCTGCATAGAAGCGAACATAACACGCGTAATTTACGAAATATCGACCGAAATGCTCGAAAGAGTGCTTAAAAAATTGAACCCATAGAATGGATCATCTAAGAGTCAGTCGCGGATAACATTTAAAAGAAATTATTTTCAAACATTAAATTTCATAAACCGAACTTACGTCACAAATACAATTTTTTATTATTAAATTTATTTTAATGCGTTTTATTTCAAAAAAAAAACTTCCGGGAGCTCTTATTGGATCACCCTTTATAAAAAATGGCTCGGTAAACCTTGGATGTGTAAAAACTGGTGCTGAAGACAATGCTCGTTTAAGATTTTCAAAAGCGCACTGGCATTTGTCATCTCATTGAAAGGTTCTTGTCTTTTTCAGCAAATATCGATAAACCACAATCGATTCCTGCATAGAAGCGAACATAACACGCGTAATTTACGAAATATCGACCGAAATGCTCGAAAGAGTGCTTAAAAAATTGAACCCATAGAATGGATCATCTAAGAGTCAGTCGCGGATAACATTTAAAAGAAATTATTTTCAAACATTAAATTTCATAAACCGAACTTACGTCACAAATACAATTTTTTATTATTAAATTTATTTTAATGCGTTTTATTTCAAAAAAAAAACTTCCGGGAGCTCTTATTGGATCACCCTTTATAAAAAATGGCTCGGTAAACCTTGGATGTGTAAAAACTGGTGCTGAAGACAATGCTCGTTTAAGATTTTCAAAAGCGCACTGGCATTTGTCATCTCATTGAAAGGTTCTTGTCTTTTTCAGCAAATCAGAAATTGAACCTTTTTACAATATTAGGCACTGGGAACTCGAGGATAGCATTAACTTTACCCGGATCAATCTTAAGGCAACCATCGCCGACTATATAACCTAGGTAACGGATTTCTTTTAACAAACATTTGTTTTTCGTCAAGTCGCTTTAGCAATGACGCAACTTGACGTAATAAGGATGTGTGTTGATCGAAGTTTCCAGAGGTGACAAGTAGGTCATCACAATACACGAAAACCTGCTCGTGTAGCTGGTGCGGTATCACCCGGTGCATTAGCCTACTAATGCATTAGCCTATTAGCGTTCACTCTATGTCGCTTATGTTCCGTCTTAACTGCAATGCGCTGTAACGGTCTGGAATCCATACTATGCTGCGCACATAAAAAGGATTGAAAGCCTTCAAAAGCAGTTTCTGATTTTTTTGTTAAAGAAAAGTGACCTTGTAGCGTACTTAACAAGATACACGGATTACAAAATTTACACGCTTGAAAATAGAAAAATAACTTTTCTTAGGCGCGGCTTTTATTGGTAACGTTTTGCTTGGTCACGTTGATTAAGCTTACATCTTGGAATACATATCAATTCATGTGCCATACAGAACATTTCGAAACCATGAGTTTTTAGCACTTGAATACCATTCTACAAACTATGGAGAAAACAACCCCATTAATACGTTGTCTAAATCATTTAACATCATCGATGACCTATTTGACTTTAATTTATTAAAGGATTCAAAAAATTCTGAAAATTTTTAATTTTAATTAAAATTTGATTTCTGTTTTTTGTTTAGTTCTTTGAAGTAAATAAATCAATGAATTAGCAAATCAAATCATCCCGCCACCTGTGCCATAATTCCACGTACCTGAAATACACCTTTTCTGTTGTGAACTAAGAGATGTGTTACCTTACAAGTGACCAAATTTGGAAAGTAAAACTCAACACCAGGCCTATAATTTAATTAACAATTTAACCAAAATTTTTGGCCTGGTGATCTAAATGCAAATGACACATATATAAAATTAATGCGATATACATGTATATCCTACAGACTATAATTCATCCATAACATAAAAATAAAATGTATCTTGATGCTGCACCCATTAATCTTTCAATCACATCAACTTCAATATGTTTTACCGACACGTGTAGTATGTACTTTGCAATAAATTCAAGGTTGAGAAAATTTTTTTGCTATTCAATTGAGTATAGCAACAACAAATATACATACATGTTTATTAAGAAAACAATTAACTCTTTTGATCCCACAGAACCTAAAGCGCCGTATCCAAAATAAATGTAAGATAGAACAGCAAATTATATCTACGCAACATCTAAATTTAGCCAAAACTCCTTAAAGATAGATGTAGGTAACTAACGACAAACGAAATAGAAAAGACAAAAAACAACTGAAACACAAATCTTTAAGTGTATCATTCAGCAATTAGGTAACTAAAACATTAATAAAATTTATAAAAAAAAACCCACAGCCATTTATCCGCACCATGATTTCAGTTTTCAATCAAATCTCTTTAATAATATAATAAATAACTAATCAATACTAAATCAAAAATCGAAAATACTTGTGTATATACAACAAGAATAAAAAAATACACTAAAGCTTCGCGAATCGCTAAAAAAACACGAAAATCTTTTTGTTCACAAACTCAATTCTTTAAGACGTTGTTGTTAAATAAAAAAAAATACAACACACAAACGTCTTATATCTCTCTACGTCTATCTAGCCAGCTATCTATTAATCTATCTATGAAGAATCAAATATAATAATACGAATATAAGAATAGTAATAATAATGAGAAAAGAAGTTCAATGACTTAATTCAAAGTCAAATCGACAAACATATATAAGCGAAAAAATAAAAAATACAAAACAAAAATTTTAGTGTATTAAGAGATTTTTGTTAAGCTTTTCTTGTGTGTTCATCAAAAATACAGAAACAACCCGAATTTTTTTGGTTTATTTCAATTCGATTTAAGAAAACAGCATTCTTAAGTGCGCGCTCTCTCGTAAAGAAGAAGAAGAATTTTAACGAACTTTAAAAATTTTTGGTATTTTTGTTTCCAATAATGAAGATGAATTGGTCAGGTAGCATTATACAAATAAGTTGTGTGCGTACTGCGTACCGTATAGCGATACAGAAAAGAGAACTTCTTACGTATTTTACGTTTGTGTAAGAAGAAATTGTTACAATTAAAACCTAAACTACGTTAGACTTACAAACTCATACACACATGACATACAACTTGAAATTCAAAGTCAATGGATCATCTATTATACACTGCTGTAAACGGTATAAATATCGGTTGAGCATAGAATAGAAGAGGTAAGGAATTACAAAAAATGAAACGCTTTAAGTTTATTGTTAAGATTCTCTCTCACATGTTTAGCTTTACACTCTTTTGTGTAATCAACGAACCGAGGAAAACATAATATGCTGTTTTTTTCTCACACACACACCGTCTCATTATCACAAAGCAACGTCTTAAGAAAATCTAAAATTTTATACATAATGTAATAGTACAATTATAATACAAAATCTTCACCTTGGCAATGGAAATGTTCATGATGATGATGATGATGATGATGATGTTGATGATGAGGGAAATGATCACGATCGTGAACGAAGTTGTTTGCTTTTATTTTTAAAAATAAAATTAAAATCCGGATGTAAATTATTAAAACAACGGGTTTAGTGTTAGTTATTCTTGATTTTCCTGTACTTAAAATGGATGATGAATTATAAATTGTGATGTAATTGCATAGGATGTAAGGTAGAAGGTTGTTGCTGCAAGAATACTTCCTATATACGGTGTGGTGCATTGATCAGTGTACAATGAAATTTTTAGTAGCAGACGTAATTCGTAATTTAACAGGCGTTTTGCATACAAACTATACTAGGTATATCCAACAATGTAGGATTTGGCCAATATTCATTGGGATGCTACTCGCGTCATGGCTAATAGCTCAACATTTATTACTCGCGGATTCCGGCGAGCGCTGCAACGCCTTTTTGTAACATAGGGTATTTACATATGAAAAATATAGCGGATACTCGGCGTAAAATGAATTTTTAGCTGCTCATGTGAGAAGCATGGATTTTGTAGATTCAATCCACAAACTTGAAGCGACTGTCCTTGTGCTTTATTAATGGTTATTGCAATTGCGAGTCGCACCGGAAATTGCAATCTTTTAAAGACAGGTTCTCCTTTGAATTTGCAATTCATTATTGTTGCTTCGATAATGTTATTCATCAATTTTTTGACTGTAAGCCTTGCACAGTCGTGGCGGATCGATATTTCGAAATATAATGATGGGTGCACCAATTTTCAATATCAATTCGTGTGATGGTAATCCTGGTAAATCAAGTGAATTCAGGAATTCAACCGAATAATTGACAACTTCTTCTTGATTCATGGCGCAATCAACTGACTTATACGTTGTAGAATTGCCAGATATTTGATTATTAGTTACAGTATTGACATTATTATTTTTGGCTGTAAATAATGCACGTTCGCTTAACCATTGTTGATTTTTGTAATTACAATGAGTGTTTGGAAATACGCTGTTAATCAATTCGTCAATTATCTGTGTAAAGTTACAAAGATCTGGTGAACTGATAATGCAATTTGTGGTGTCATTGATTGGCATTTTTCCGTTTCCAAGATCTAAAAGTTGCTTGGCGAATCGAGCTGCTGATTCGTCTTGTTGCAGTTGGACACGCATGTTGGTGGTTAATATACTTTTCTGAACATTTTGCCTAAGAACAGATGATTTGAGACATGCGTTTAGTGCATAGGCTGGTGTGGAATGTGGTATAACTGGTAGAGTCTGACGAAAATCACCAGCCAGCAAAATGAGTGCACCTCCGAGTGGCTCTGTATTACCTCTTAATTCTTGGAGCGTCCAATTGATTGCATGTCAGTGTCTTAGTATATTGCATGTTCAATGGCAATTTAAATGCCGAGTGCGCGCGCTGTTTTACCTCCATCCAAAAGAGTTGCTGCAATACCAGAAGATGCGACGGCCAATGCAATGCCGTTTTATGCATTGTGTTGTTGAATCGTCAGTTTTGACAGATTTGTTTGAATTAATGTTCGCAGCTCATTGACTTTAAATTGCTCATCTCTGTGCTAATGTGGATCGTACACATCGTCTGCTAATCGAATCGACGAAACCATTCCTAATTGAATGAGCGTTATGTTGACAATTAATAAACACTTGTCCTCAATCCTGATTAGCGCTTCATTATACATTTCCGATGAGAATTGCGTTATTGCTGACTATGCGCACTCGATGTAAAACATCTTCACTCAATCGATCTTTGTATTTTTCCCACAAATCTTTCGGATTAGACGGGAAGCAAGTGGTTACAATGTAGGAAAATAATGTGCGAATTTTGTGAGGTTGGCAAATTATTGATGCGTCCGCTAGTGATGTATCCCAATGTGTATCATTTTCCAGTAATTTTAATCTCGGGCATGCTTCATGATAAGTTTCGTATAATTGAGCACCAACTGTTCTCAATTGTTGAAACGATGCGGATCCACGTACTTTAACTAACAATAATCGCAAGTAAAAGCATTCTACGCAATGTTAGGATGAACGGTGTACAATCTACTCAATGCATCGGTTGAAAATAAATTGTTGCATCCTTCTACAGCTTTTCCATGTTTGCGTCTTTGAAATTTTTTTGATGTTGCGTTCCATGTGAAGTATGTAGGCACGTCTGAGTATAGCAAGGTCCTAGTGAAATAATCATTTTGCTTTAATGTGAAGAATGATGTCAATGTTGTGGCTGGATGTGCTGCTCGATGCCGTGCATTATCTGCAGTATGGACGGCGTTCAAGTATTGGAAAAGCCAAAACTCGTCAAATTGCCTCATAACTACTTATATAGCGACCCATTTGGTATCTCGTGATTTCATCGTTTTTGTTGACCAATGCAAAGACAGCCATGTCCGGCCTTTGTTGATATATTTGCAGATATATTTGATCGATTTAACCGAATTGCAATATTCCACATTAATATGCGGGCTTTGTATGTTTTGGAGAGCAATGGCGAATACGGTACAACCCAGGGATTATCGATGCCGTTGTTTCGTATAATTTTATTATTGTCGAATGTCCGCCATCGTCAATTGAGCGAAGTCGATAGAGTGGCCAACCATTGTTGCCAGTGATGGTTTCTTTAAATAATTGTTGGGGGTATTTGTTTGTGCATTTTCCATCTGCCATGGAAAGTATATTTGCGTGCCAAATAGATCTTTTCTTCGGGTTACCTACAAACAAAAAGTAATCACAGATTGCACATTTATAAGCTGAAATCATATATTTAATAAGAAGGTATATTCTATTTAAACAATATTTAACACATACCTAAAAATAGTCACCACACCACCAATTATTTTATTTCACTGGACCTTAATTAATAATCATTAATAACGGGGATACGGATTCGGATTTCGGACGTATACAAATCAGTATTAATTTATACAAAACGATTAAAAAATACGTTGAAATATTCGATGACGGTTAGTCGTCAAGTCAAAATAACATTATACGAAAAACAAAAGATATTTTTCAAACTAAGCCAATTTCACACGTAAAATATTTTGTAGCAAAGGACATTTCTCGTAGAATACCATTTTTAAATATAAAAAGTTAGTACTTTTTCAAACTAATTGTACTCGTATAATATTTTTAGCAAAGGGTATTTCTTATGGAAGAGGCAATTTTTGGTGACTGGAATGGTAGCTATGGTGGACAAAACTGGAATAAGTAATTTTTATTATATAAATTGCTTTCTGTAATTATATATTTTAACTTTTTTATATGTTTAAGCTTCACCATTTTATATATCAGAAATCAGCTTAAAAATTGCAAAAATTTAATTTTAAATTAATAAATATCTTTTTGGGTCCATCAATCGGATGGATCGATTCAATTGATTGATAACGCAATTCGTTTCTGTTCACTGAGGCGATTTCATTTCCAAGGGCTCCATATATTTTTTTAGATAGAACTGTAGTAGAGAACAATCAAATTATTATAAAATATAATTTCTTGATAGCTCTGATTAATTTCAATGTAATTTTTTGCGTATTTTGGAAAATATTTGTATGGAGCACCAGACCCAGGGAACTGATCTCTTCAAAAAAATTATGAAACCATGCTCATTGGTATAAATTCCATATCCAATGTTTGAAACCGACTGAATGAATGATGTGGCAACTTATAAGGAGGGCCTCCTTGGCCTAGGGGAAGGATCCCTTGGATTCAAGCATGCCACTCACTTCATATAAGCGTTTTCCTTCATTCCGTTTCATTCTCGTCAAAGAATTTTAAAAAAAAAATAATTTTAGATAAATTTGTACCGGGGCTCTTAGACCTCGGAGTTTAACCTGATCAAAAATATCGTAAGGTTGGTGCTAGACATGCAACTTATACACGGTCAAAATTTCAAGAAGATCGGTTGAGCGGTTCGCGAAATTTAGTAGTGTTACTCGTGTGCCACCTATTGTAAAAAAATCGTACTATGCTCACGACCACCCTCTTGCCGACTCATTGTGTGACAGTTTCATGTCCAACAGCTGTATAGAGTCTTTTTTAAGACTTTAGATTTTTAACACGAACATATATACAAACATAATTTGACTTTTATATTTATAGATTAAATAGTGAACTGGAAGTAAATTCGAACCAGTGCGAATGAGACGCCAAACTATATTTGTAACAATAATATATTGAGTTAACATACATATAGTAATTCAGTTCCCAGTGAACCGATAATTGTATCAAATGTAATAGGTCCCAATATACTAATGAAAAATAAAAATCGAGGCGTGCATATGTTGTGATCAAAATCCGACTTTCAAAATAATATTTAGCAAAATATTTTATAAAAACAGTTTTATTTAACCAAAAATCGTGTTCACGCTTAGTTTGCAGAAAATCAACCCTTGTTGGAAATTTTATGTTTCATTTATTAGAATATTTTATTATTGGTTGGTTTTTTGTAAATGCAATACTTTTCAACTCCATTACAAAAATTAAAAACAACTACGGAACCTCCCACTTATACTGATTTGCGATGAGAGTGCCGTTTTTAACAAACATTTAACAAAAATATGCATGTATTGGAAATCACACAGTTAAAAGAGTTCTTCTAAGAATTTTGAGTGAAAAATTAAATTTCATGACGGCAAGTAAATTATTTCACAAGGTACTTGCTCAATACGATTTTTTTAAGTCAAACGCTGGTCGACTTTTTTTAAATTTTGAGTGAATCTCATTAATGCCAATAACATCTCTGAAATTACAATAAAAAGCCATCAAATAAAAGAAAGTCCTTAGGGCCTGAGCTATCAGTGTGTGAATCAGTTCAATATGGACTTGCACAGCATGATTTTTTTAGTAAATGTCATCGGCTCTTTCTTTTTTTTATTGGTGTGAATCCCGTTCTGGCCAATAACAATTGACCTCTTCGTCATTAAACCAAAATGCCATCATATAAAGCTAACTTCTAAATTTGTCTTTTCATGATTTAATGCATTTAATAAAAAATCAATTTTCTTTATTGGCCATAATGAGATCCCCTCCCCACAAGAACCGATGAGATAGTGTAATGATCACGCATCGTTTGATAAGCCAGGCCTTAAGGAATTACTTCTATATGATTGTATTTCGGTGCAATCTCTGGGATGAATTAATGGCCTAAATGAAATTAACTCAAAAATCAGATGGAGAGCCGTTGAGAGTTCTGTTCAACAAAATCGTACTGAGCTAGTCTACGAGTATAACGAAATTATCGTTGTTTGATTGGGCAAATCCGTAGGAGTTATTCCTATATGGAGGCATTGTAGTGAAATCTCCGTGATTCCTAGTTATTGTGAGAATAATCTCATTTATCAGAAAAATCAGAAAAAGTCGATGAGAAGTTTGCTTAAAAAACGTACTGAGCAAATTCACACTGAATTGACACATGCTTCGTTTGATGGGTTAAACCCGTATGGTAGCATTTTGGTGCAATCTCTGTGACGTCTTATTATTGGCTATGTAATGAGAATCACTCCAAGATAAAAACAAACCGATGAAAATTTTACTAAACTAAATCGAGCTGAGCAAGGCATATTGAAATGTTTCATACATCGTTTGATAGGTCAGGCGTTGGGGAATTACTTCTATATGATTGTATTTTAGTGAAATCTCTGGTACAATCAATGACCTAAATGAGATTCACTCAAAAATCAGATGGACTGCAGTTTATAATCAAATCGTACAATCGTTGTTTGTGAGAGTCTGTTGGGCCTACCTCCGAAGAGTGTGGATTTGACAGCATATCTGCTACTGTACCACCTGGAGTATTACATTCCATATATATTGTACTCATTGTTTGTTTCAGCCAAGTTATGCCCCTGGCATTTGGTCTTCAGTAGCACTTTTCTACTGTCGATCAGTACCCAAGATTGACACTAGTTTGCGTCAACAGTAGGGACAGGGCATTAAAAGTTAAATGTGTAAGAAGTTAGTGGTTAGCACGAAATACCGACAAACGGATGTAAAACGCATATAACTAATTAATTGTTTTTAGTTGGGTAAGTAAAACTATAACAAAGGTCCCGTAAACGGAATTAAGTAATTATAAATATTTATAAATATAAGATTCTAAAGCTGACGTATAATTGCAACATCGGCTTAATGCTGTAAATTAGAACTTAACTTAATTTTAAAACTTCCTTCGAACACAAAATTAAATGTCTTTCTTATAATTCTCTAATCTCATAAAATCATAAATATTTAATTTAAACGTTTATTGTAGATTTATGTAAGTGTATCGCGCTTACATAAAATCTGTGTGTATACGCGCGGTTTCTTATGCTTAAGCCATTTTTAATTCGTCTAGATATAAAAAAGCAACAACAAACGATAAAATTATTATTTATTTCATTTAAAGTTTTTGGTTTGATGATTTGATATAAATAATATTATTATAACTATAACTATTATTATTGTTATTATGACTATTACTATTATTTATTATTATTACAGAGTTTTGCATTTTAGTAAAGAACATCGCACACAATACAAATTTTTTATAGGTACGTTACGTTGTACATTTCATGGTTGAAAATTCTAATTCTTAGCTTTTATTTCATGGTATGTTGAAATATATTCTTGCGTTTGTTATATGTACGAAGAGGTTGAATTACTTTTTTATGGTTTAACCATAAGGTATATAATTATATCAATCTTAAAATGTAATTTATTAATACGTTTATCTATATACGTATATAAGGATTACATGTATGTACAATAAACGCGTAACTGTTTTAATACATAAAAGTATATAAAGCCGGAGCGCGTGCGAGAGCATCGTACATAATAAAATTTTGTTGGGACCGAACAGTTTTAAAACCCTTTGCAAAATGTTGCAAAAAAGATTGCGGAATATAAAAATTTGTTACGCCTCTAGGCTACATGTCTCTTATGTGCCTATATAATCATCCGTAATTTTCTAAATTTGCAACAACAAAACACTTATCGCAGACATTGTCAATTATCCCTTTTTTCTCCAAAAAAAACATAAAAAGGATTATAAAAACCTCAAAATCTAAACTCGTCTGTTTATAGTATACGCATTCTTTATAATTTTAGAAGTCTGCAATAAAACCGTTGTTTATTGCAATTTCTCCCTTGCCTATTGTTTTAAACGGTTTGCCGTTTTTGTTTCAAAGATTTTTGTTTAGATCTTCTTTAACATATTTATGATTTTACAATCACCTTAAGCGTAAAGGTTTTTATTTTGGCAGGAATTTAGAGAAATATCAATAGATCGTTATATCAGGTTTATTGTAGAATCATATTTTGTACGTCTGAAAGAGGGCGTACGATTTCATCCCTTTTTTGTATTGTTTCGCACGAATTTTCAGTGCAATTTGAATGAAACCCGTTTATACACAAACAGAAATGAATGAATTATTTTAAGAAGTAAATACGACATATATTAAAATATTAATGGATAAAATTTAATAAAACTTTTTAAAATTTAATAATAATTAAATCTTAATTTACTGCTCGTAAACATAAACTGACTTGTGCAAAAAATGTTTGAGACTTTTACATAACACATCTGCAAAATTTTAATTTATTTACTTCTGCAGAATTTTCTTTCCCAACACCTTTGTCCAACCACGTTAATGTTTTGACTACTTATATTATTTATAAAATAATACACAAAATGCAACAATTATATTGTTGCATGTTTCAAATACCACTGGAATATTCACCTGTTATGGATTACGATAGCAAATCGTTTTTACAGAGTTTGGCAAATTAATTAATTGGCATCATTTCTATGAAATAATCAAACCAGCAGCTGCATCTGAGCCCTATCATTATTTCCACCATGAAAATATTTTAACACGATATCGTGAATTAGTGATTACGAAGCACGACACCTTTCCGCCATACGTTTATGGCGTTTAATGAGTGCGCTTACTATCTTGGTGATAGAGGAAATCATGATATGGCATCCCTGGTTAAAGATAATAATCTGCACACTTTCATTCGATGATATGAACTGGGCTGAAGAACATAATTTTTTGTTTTATAATTATCAGTTATCCTCCAAAGTAATGGTGGAAAGTTTTCTGATCTTCAAATATTGGAGGTATAAATAAGTTTTGAGGAATTTACAAAAGATGGCGTAACTAGTATTAAATCGCATCGGGCCATCTTGTAACTATATCCATTGTTAAGGCGTCTTCATTTCGATCTAAAAATCAGTTTGTGAAGTGTAAGGAACATATTTTTGTGCTCTAGCCATATCAACCTGTGCACCAACAAAAAACAATTTGCGGAGGTGTTGCTTTTTTGTTTTAATTTGAAGAAAATTGCAGCTGATGGACATCGATTGTTGTGTGAAGCATACGGGGAACATGCTCCATCAATAAACACATGTGAATACTGGTTCCGCCGTTTTAAAAGTAGTGATTTTGTACACCAGTGACAAAGAACGCAAAGGGAGACCCGTAAAGTTTGAAGACGCTGAGTTGGGGACGTTATTGAACCAAAATTGAGTTGATTCATGGATCGCCTCAAAACACAAGGAATTTAAGTTGTAGCTAACGATGGATAATACTTTGAATAAAATACATTGTACCAATTTCTCTTCTCGAAGCTTTATTCGAAGTTATAACAAAAACTCAAAACTTCTTTGTACCCCCAATATGTTCAAAGAGGATTAAGAATTAACTCAAAATCAGTATTTTTTATGTTGCCCGCCAATAAATCCACAGACGAACAATTGATGTGATAAATTTGTAAGAAATATTTAAAATACAAAACTCGGGCGTTCAACGAATCCAGTACGAATTTTGTAAATATAGGGTTTTCCAATAGGAATGATATGATTTTTAAGTAATGTTTCGGCCATTTGTAATATGTCATGATCTGTCATTTTTTGTTTCATTGTATTCAGTAATGTTTACAATTTCATCATGGTGAAATATGCGCAAGAACAACGTTTACCAATTATTCAGTTTTATAATCAAAATAATCGTTCTCCAATTGCAACTTTTCGTGCACTTTTGCCATTTTATAGTCGTAATAATCGTCCAAGTGTGCTCGCTATTGCAAATAATGCTGCCGTTCAGGCAAGTGTTGCTGAAGACCGCAATTTGTCGATTCCAAGACGTTCTCCAGAATTGGGACTGTCTCAATCCACAACCTGGCGGATTTTGAGAAAGGATTTGAGTTTGCATCCGTATAAAATTGTTCTCACTCAAGAACTGAAGCCATTGCTGATTTGCTGATTTTGCCTTGGAACAACTTGAAAAGATAACGTTTTTTTAAGAAAATCATCTTCTCCGATGAGGCTCACTTTCATAAATAAACAAAACTGTCGATTCTGGTGCGAAGAAAATCCATAAATTATTCATGAAAAACCATTACATTCACTTAAATTGACAGTTTTGTGTGGTTTTTGGTCTGGTGGAATCATCGGTCCGTATTTTTTCGAAATGAAGCTGGTAACACCGTTACTGGCAATGGAGATCGGTATAGATCGATGATAACCAACATTTGTAGCCGAAATTGGAAGAAGTTGATCTTGACAACATTTGGTTCCAACAAGACGGGGCTACGTGCCACACAGCAAGTCCAACAATTTTTTTTTTTTTAAATCATATCACTCTTATTGGAAAACCCTATACAACTCTCAGCGTAGAAATTCCAAACTTAATTTATTAAACCAGTTTACACAAATTCATTAATTCACTATACTCACTTTGTATAATTTGGCAGACACTGTTGATATTAAACTGCAAAACTGTTTACTTTAACAAGTGTCTAATTTATAATTGGTTCGCGCTCATATGCATGTGTATCTCTGATCGAGATTATTTCATTTATTGCATTCATCGATGTATGAGTTTTCCTATTGTCAGTGTACCTGACTGGAGTACCAATCATCTCATTGCTTTTGCTACATGACATCATTTTATGTCGATGATTCCAAACTTTAACTATAGATGGCAGTATAATAAAATAAATTAAAAGATTTGTTGGTAGATTTTTTTTTGTGAAATGTTAATCTTGGTGTAAAACAGTAAATTCGAAATTTATTTATTATACTGCGTGACTCTTAAGTAAGTACAATAAATTAGGGAGGTGATGGAGACACTAATCTTCTACCGTACTGATCGGTTAAATATTTTCCGAATAAATGCAATTCATGCAAATAACATTCAGTTTCAATAGTTTTAATGTACTTACTTAAAACGTAAGCAAAATAAGAAACACTTTAATATTCCCGATTTTCTTACATTTTACGTATAAAACTATTGAATCTTAATGACATAACGGCATTTGTAACTGATCAGTATGAATAATTGCTCAAGTTTGTAGTAAATATTCCAAATATTTTGAAATATGCAAAAAAGGTTACGTTAATATATGCATTTTTTTAGAAAATATTGGAAAAGATTTTCACACCTTTTATAGGGTAAAATGTACTTATTATCAATTTAAATAATCCAAATTTGTTCCGAACTCTTCCTCGTGTATTTATTCTAGAACCTTTCGTAGCAGATTCGTTGGTAATTTAATTTGATTTTTGTTGATGGTATCAACCGATACTTAGCGCAATATCATCGGATTCATAAAATCCTATCGAGTTAGATGACTCGGCCAAGTTGCACTGCACTGCCGACTGCACGGGCTTGACGACTTCGAACAAGACCTATGGATATTAGGATGTCGATACTGGAGGACGAAAGCGATGGATCGAGACGGACGTGAAGGCTGAGAGAGAGAGAGAGACTTAGACTCTTACTAGCAACTCGTTATCTATCCTCAGCGAATGTCTCTCCTTCCGTTAACTTTTAACAGTAGCGGATGCAACTTCATGCCAACGAGGTCGTTCACCTTCTATCCGTCTTATCATTACTAGTCCAACTGACTCATCAGCTTGATTTTCTTTCTTCACATATTCTGGCCGGAATAAGCCATTTTCTGCTTCTAACTCTAAGTACATACATGTACAAAAGTGCTATGAAAATTCATTTCTCGTCTTTCTAAATCACGAATCCCACTTGTAACTATATCCATTGTTAAGGCGTCTTCATTTCGATCTAAAAATCAGTTTGTGAAGTGTAAGGAACATATTTTTGTGCTCTAGCCATATCAACCTGTGCACCAACAAAAAACAATTTGCGGAGGTGTTGCTTTTTTGTTTTAATTTGAAGAAAATTGCAGCTGATGGACATCGATTGTTGTGTGAAGCATACGGGGAACATGCTCCATCAATAAACACATGTGAATACTGGTTCCGCCGTTTTAAAAGTAGTGATTTTGTACACCAGTGACAAAGAACGCAAAGGGAGACCCGTAAAGTTTGAAGACGCTGAGTTGGGGACGTTATTGAACCAAAATTGAGTTGATTCATGGATCGCCTCAAAACACAAGGAATTTAAGTTGTAGCTAACGATGGATAATACTTTGAATAAAATACATTGTACCAATTTCTCTTCTCGAAGCTTTATTCGAAGTTATAACAAAAACTCAAAACTTCTTTGTACCCCCAATATGTTCAAAGAGGATTAAGAATTAACTCAAAATCAGTATTTTTTATGTTGCCCGCCAATAAATCCACAGACGAACAATTGATGTGATAAATTTGTAAGAAATATTTAAAATACAAAACTCGGGCGTTCAACGAATCCAGTACGAATTTTGTAAATATAGGGTTTTCCAATAGGAATGATATGATTTTTAAGTAATGTTTCGGCCATTTGTAATATGTCATGATCTGTCATTTTTTGTTTCATTGTATTCAGTAATGTTTACAATTTCATCATGGTGAAATATGCGCAAGAACAACGTTTACCAATTATTCAGTTTTATAATCAAAATAATCGTTCTCCAATTGCAACTTTTCGTGCACTTTTGCCATTTTATAGTCGTAATAATCGTCCAAGTGTGCTCGCTATTGCAAATAATGCTGCCGTTCAGGCAAGTGTTGCTGAAGACCGCAATTTGTCGATTCCAAGACGTTCTCCAGAATTGGGACTGTCTCAATCCACAACCTGGCGGATTTTGAGAAAGGATTTGAGTTTGCATCCGTATAAAATTGTTCTCACTCAAGAACTGAAGCCATTGCTGATTTGCTGATTTTGCCTTGGAACAACTTGAAAAGATAACGTTTTTTTAAGAAAATCATCTTCTCCGATGAGGCTCACTTTCATAAATAAACAAAACTGTCGATTCTGGTGCGAAGAAAATCCATAAATTATTCATGAAAAACCATTACATTCACTTAAATTGACAGTTTTGTGTGGTTTTTGGTCTGGTGGAATCATCGGTCCGTATTTTTTCGAAATGAAGCTGGTAACACCGTTACTGGCAATGGAGATCGGTATAGATCGATGATAACCAACATTTGTAGCCGAAATTGGAAGAAGTTGATCTTGACAACATTTGGTTCCAACAAGACGGGGCTACGTGCCACACAGCAAGTCCAACAATTTTTTTTTTTTTAAATCATATCACTCTTATTGGAAAACCCTATACAACTCTCAGCGTAGAAATTCCAAACTTAATTTATTAAACCAGTTTACACAAATTCATTAATTCACTATACTCACTTTGTATAATTTGGCAGACACTGTTGATATTAAACTGCAAAACTGTTTACTTTAACAAGTGTCTAATTTATAATTGGTTCGCGCTCATATGCATGTGTATCTCTGATCGAGATTATTTCATTTATTGCATTCATCGATGTATGAGTTTTCCTATTGTCAGTGTACCTGACTGGAGTACCAATCATCTCATTGCTTTTGCTACATGACATCATTTTATGTCGATGATTCCAAACTTTAACTATAGATGGCAGTATAATAAAATAAATTAAAAGATTTGTTGGTAGATTTTTTTTTGTGAAATGTTAATCTTGGTGTAAAACAGTAAATTCGAAATTTATTTATTATACTGCGTGACTCTTAAGTAAGTACAATAAATTAGGGAGGTGATGGAGACACTAATCTTCTACCGTACTGATCGGTTAAATATTTTCCGAATAAATGCAATTCATGCAAATAACATTCAGTTTCAATAGTTTTAATGTACTTACTTAAAACGTAAGCAAAATAAGAAACACTTTAATATTCCCGATTTTCTTACATTTTACGTATAAAACTATTGAATCTTAATGACATAACGGCATTTGTAACTGATCAGTATGAATAATTGCTCAAGTTTGTAGTAAATATTCCAAATATTTTGAAATATGCAAAAAAGGTTACGTTAATATATGCATTTTTTTAGAAAATATTGGAAAAGATTTTCACACCTTTTATAGGGTAAAATGTACTTATTATCAATTTAAATAATCCAAATTTGTTCCGAACTCTTCCTCGTGTATTTATTCTAGAACCTTTCGTAGCAGATTCGTTGGTAATTTAATTTGATTTTTGTTGATGGTATCAACCGATACTTAGCGCAATATCATCGGATTCATAAAATCCTATCGAGTTAGATGACTCGGCCAAGTTGCACTGCACTGCCGACTGCACGGGCTTGACGACTTCGAACAAGACCTATGGATATTAGGATGTCGATACTGGAGGACGAAAGCGATGGATCGAGACGGACGTGAAGGCTGAGAGAGAGAGAGAGACTTAGACTCTTACTAGCAACTCGTTATCTATCCTCAGCGAATGTCTCTCCTTCCGTTAACTTTTAACAGTAGCGGATGCAACTTCATGCCAACGAGGTCGTTCACCTTCTATCCGTCTTATCATTACTAGTCCAACTGACTCATCAGCTTGATTTTCTTTCTTCACATATTCTGGCCGGAATAAGCCATTTTCTGCTTCTAACTCTAAGTACATACATGTACAAAAGTGCTATGAAAATTCATTTCTCGTCTTTCTAAATCACGAATCCCACATCAAAGTAGATTCTGATCAAATGACGAACGACATGTTTGTGACTTTGTCTAAAAGTGATTCCGATGAAAAAACTTCTTCAATATTACACTTACATATTTGTGATAAATAGTACAAAATGGTCACCAATTTGTTTTTCGGTCACTTGAAATTTCTCGTATAAGTGTGTATTTTGCTGTGTAATTAAAAAATTTGGTGTATTTAAATTTTTAAGAGCCTTACATTTTTTCTTTAAAAGACGAATCTCAAGTAATACTTATGTCTTCATCGTAAATATGTTACAAACAGAACAAAAATTATTATGTCATTTCAATAGAATTGTAAATTCTGCGATTCTATTTTGTACTAATAATAAAGTCACTATCGTTCTACAACAATCTATTATTGTGCTTGTGTCGCAATGATAAAGAACCTGCACGTAATCAGCTTCCGTAATCAAATCCCACGTAATCAGCTAACTATTTCGGCTTAATTTCTCATACTTAACGACTAACGTTGTTGATAACAATTGTTATCGTTGATGTTGAACTCCCTAAAATGGAGAAATAATTGGTCTAGGAATAGCCATGTAGAATAATACACGTCAAATAAAATTACAAACATCGGTGAAGTTAGATATCAATTACATCCCTTCAATATATCACTTTGGGCAAATTTTTCTGGTGCTTTGGGGTTTAGCTGTATGTGAAAGTGAGGTTTGCGAAATGATAAAACAGAAACAAATCTTCTGAAAAAACAGCCACCGATGTCCCCATTTATTAGTGATTTTACGCTATTCTTTTATTATTCTCCCTTGTAAAGTTCCCCTCTGCTGTAGTCTTTGCAAGCGTTGCTCAGCATTTTCGACCGCTTCCTGTGTCACTTACTTTTAGTTATGGTTGGATGCACCTCGATACTAGCACATCTAGGCATCGAGGCTTAATTTTCCATACTACTCCTTTCTCTACTTATGCTCCAATGCGTGCTATGTTAACACACGCCCGGCCTTCTGGATCGCCCTCACATTAAAGGCATCCTTCACTAAATCGGACTCGTTCTGAAATAATGTTAGGAGGGGGGTGGCAAATCATGAAGCCTAGAATAATATGTGTTGTATTGTTGGTAAAAATTTCTTATTAAAGACATAATTTCCCGCACCAGAAGCATCTTCTTTGCTTTTTAACGTTAGCTTTCATAATTTTACTCACTCTAGTTGACAGGTTTACTCTGCCTGCTCCGTATCTCGGTGCCAATGCCAAAGCTTTATTCATGGTTTTTCCGTCCGTGTTTGTTCTTAAATGGAATAGAATTCGTCGACTATTAGTCCATAGTTATAATACCTGCAGGATCATTATCATCAACTTAAAGCTCTAATAACGTAATTTTTCGTTTCATTTTCTAACGGATCTCGCCATGTTTCCATTATACTGTCGAAATTGGCTTCTCTGATTGTTGCATTTTACAATCCGTCGGCTATCTTACCCCTCAGAGCAAAATCTCAGAGCACTCCTCGTTATGCTTATCGGCGCCTCACGTACCATAAAGGATGAAAATGCACCACACTGCCATGTGAGGAATTAGTTTGACAGAGACGTCGTACGCGAGCCTTCACCTATTAAATTGTAAAATTCAAGTTCTCTGACCATCGGCGTTAACTTCTATTTTTTTCATTTAGCTTTTTTTGTTGTTTACGTTATTCTGCAAAGTGATCGCCTTGTTCCATTCCTATAGTTTTATTTCCAGTTGGTGCAATCGTTGTCAGTTGGTTCTTCAGTTAGTAGTCAAGATGAAGTGTAAATAGAGGGACGAACGGGGAACTCACCTCTGTGCTGGCCACTAATAACTACATGGAGTTATAGGGCCTGCTTAAATGTAAAGACTGATCTTATCACCACCTTGTAAATTTGCAATTCAATTTTGTACGATATTTGGCGGAACTTGAATATTTTGGAGTAGAATGTCGAAAACTGGCGGTGATCTTCGACGGTATGTCAACGGAAACTGCGTTTTACTCAGGGACCACCTATCTAAGTTATTTGAACTCTTAAACCCCGTTTTTTTGTACATTACCCAAAAAAAACTCTCTGCGTGTTTTGCCCCTTGCATTAAGCATACATATGATTCTTGCTTAAATGCAAAGAGGTTAATTACAATCTTTGAAATTGGGTCACTTTACCTGCACCTCCAAAGTTATTTCGATGTTCTCCGAAAATTGTCTTTCGATCTTTACAGCCACATTGATAGTCGCCCAAAATTTGTTTGCTATAGATAGATACTTCCGCTGAAACTATGTTCGCTAGAATCTTGTAGCCTATATTTAGCAAAGCTATCCCACGATAATTATTGCAGTTTAGCCGATCTTCCTTTTGTAGTGGACAGAGTAGAGCGGGCTTCCCATCTTCTAGAAAGTCTTCCGTGGACCAAGTTCACAATATAAGTTCAAGTATGTTGCGAAATAGATATAGTTTCGCCCCGTCTTTAAACATTTCACAAGAAATCTCACCTTTGTATTAGGTGATTTATTGTTTTTGGTTCTCGATATCACATTGCGCGCTTCATTATATACAATGAAGGATGCGGTGGAGTTATCTTAACGTTCCTATCGCTCACGCGGACGATGGATGGTGCATGTCTGTTTAGAAGTGCTAAAAAATAATTGTGCCATTCTCATTTCTTCGTTTGAACTATCTTTGAGAGATAGCTTACCTAGTATTTCACATTAGTACATTCTATATCCAACCAGTTATGTTTTGCTTATGGTTGAAGTCTACAACGCTGTTATACTAATCTTTCACTGATTCTCAAAGGGTTGAAGGACTCAGGCCTTGTTTTTCAAAATTTACAAAACGGTATTCTCAAAATGTATGTTCAACGGGCAGTTCGTTGGAAACGTTTCTCGTACGTCGTTCATAAACAGAATGAAAATTATTCAACTATACTGGATAATCGTTAGAATAGACGATAGCTCTACGTTTTGTACCGGTATCTTTATTGCTGGAGAAATATCGTTTGAACACAATAATCTAGCCAATTTGGTTGACTGTTACGCCCTCGTTCAACTTCCATTATTCTTAGAAACGTCCAAAATTATTTTGATGTCGGTTTGCTCAAGGCGCTTCCGAGATGTTCGTATACAAAGCATGGTTTAACCGGATTTAATTTTACTTGAGGCATGAACGATCACAATCGATATGTTTAAGTGACGTCCGTGAAATCAAAGTGCATAAAGCGGTTGCTAACCATTGTAAAGTCAGTCCCGAATTGACGATATCGGTTGCTGGTGAGAAATCCGACTTTAAATTCGCGTTTGTCAATGTTACTACGTTTACAGAGAGTAAATTCGCTTCGACTGTGATTGACGCTATTATTTCCAATTAAATGGGCGATTAAATTTGAGTACGTTTGAGTCTCAATGCGTCCGAGATCGTTTTTGTTGTGATTTGTAACAATAATTTTTTCTGGTTATGACGACGCAAACCGTTTATAGAAAGACCACAGCCTTCAAATATTTATAACCTACCTTACAGGGGTTAGTTATTTGTGGCGCCAACAAAGGTAGAATCTCGTGAAAGACCACTTACTCGATAGATGGACGACTTAGAGATTTATCGCCACATACTCGCCCTTCATATCCGAAGTCCCCTTGTTGCAGACTGTGATGGCTGGAGAAATGAGAAATATTGTTGAGGCAGCCTTTATGGGAATTTAGCGCCAACGAATTTAGTTGTGATCTACGCACCACTGGTGGTCTCGAGGTCCTCCTGGGATTTGTAAACACTTACAACACATTTTTAAGATTATATAGGCGATACTATTAAGATGTCAAATATGACACCAATGTTTTTAAATTCATGTTTTAAAACAATTCGTTAGGGATTTTGCAAAATCAAACAGGTTTGAATCCATTATTGTTTTTCAATTATTATATTATTTCTTATTTTTGTTATTTAATTTAAAATACAATACATAATTTTCTATTTGTCATATTTTTTATTTATAGGGCGGAAGATTTAAGAAAGATCTAAGAACGTCATGAATGTAGGCCTCTGTTCAAGTGTCGAGCGATCTTTCAGAACAACTATTTCATATTTAAGTATTTTACTATCATTTGGTAAATGGCATAAGACAAATCTACACTGCTTGTCAAAAGATTCCGGACACTTGAATTATTAATGCATGACAACGCCAGACCCCACGCTGCAAACGTTGTCAATAATTATTTGATCAATCGCTGATCATCGAATTTGAAACCGCGGTCCTCCGATACTGACGACTTTTTTAAAGGTTAAACAGTCATTAAAAGAATTTTCCGGCTCAACTATATGAGAGATTAAGCAGAGGGCCCTCACTCAATTCCCTTACTTTTGGTAGAATACCTTGCTTTTGCCATAATAAATTTATTGTGCAGTTTTCTATATAGGTATACCTATAGATAAAACTATACAACAACATATATATACAGGGCGTCCCAGAATTTGACGATCAAACGAATCAGAGTGATAGGGGAGCTCCGCCAAGTAAAGCTTTTTAGTGTTTTTAGCGATTGATTGATTCAGCATGCGCACCCACCAAAAAAAAATTTGAAAACCAAGAGTTCTTTTATGTAACTTTCTTTTTTAATACAATCTAGAAGAGTGTGTCTTTCCAATAACATCATTTTTGTAAGCTATGTTATCTTCAGTCAAATAAAAACAATAATTTTGTAAAGTCTCTTTGTATCTCAAAAAAAAAAAATTGTTGTAAAGGCAGCGGGAAAATAATTTACTACTAATGTACTAATGTAGCTCTACTAACAAAATTTCGATTTCTAAAATCAAAGCTTTATCAGAAATAAAACAAAATGAATAAAATTAATTTTTCTTACTAATTTTAAATATTATAATAAGTGTTCGCAGTGTCCACCATTTGCCAAAATACATAATCGGCATTGCCGTATAAAATTTTGCTTAATCCGTCGAAATGCACATTCGTTACTTTTAATAATATTCGACGCTTCGATTATACGTTGCTGCATCTCCTGATCGGTCTGATTTATTCTTTGATAAACCAGCTATAAGAAAAAGGTCTAAAAGATTTAGATCAGGAGAGACCGCTTTGAGCATGCAATGGACCCTCCCCTTTCAATTCAGAGGCTTGGATAATTTACGTTCAGGTGTTTGTAGCGAAACGTCACCAAATAATCCATCCAAGTCATTTTGTAGAACACTTAGATAGACTTCCCCGTTGATCCGACGTCGATTATTCCCGCCCACATGTTCACTCCAAATTGGTGTTGAAACCGACTACGCCACACTTTTTTTGGATTTACCCTTTTGAAACACATTTCGTCACTCCATAAAATGTTGTTAAAAAACTACGAATTTTAATGGCATCAAAGCAGCACTTCTTGACAAAATGGCATCCTTTTTTCATGGTCTTTAATGGTCTTCATGGTCTCGGTAAAAGGTCTTGTACACGTTGCACATGGAAAGGGTGCAACTCATTTCTTAATCAAATACGATGCAACGTGTACCGTGGCACTCCCGAACGTCTTGATAAACAACGAACACTTATAGATGGGTCGTATGTCACCATACCAATTACTCTATATTCGTCTATATCAAGTTGACCGACTGTTTCATATTTTCTCGGACGACCAGGGACTTCGCCTTCACGGTACATTTGATGTACGTTTTGAAATATTCTGTAATCGGGAAAGAGTTCCCCATTTAGATATCGTCTCTGGTATTCTCTTGCTGCTGCTCGGACATTGCCATTACGTAAGGCTTATTACATAAGCCAGATAAACGTTCTAGTATGTATGTATGGAACTACTAACATGAATTACAAACATTTTTTCTATTCATACCACAAATTTTGTTTAATTCGGGCTACTAGATATGCTTAAAAAATTGTTATACTTTAATTTACCATTGAGTTCATCATTTTATTTTATTTCTGACAAAGCATCGATTTTAGAAATCGAAATCTTGTTAAGTGTATTTTTTAATAAACACAACTTACTTTGTGAAAAAAGTTATTAAAAAATATTCTGTTGTGCATAGCCCGTTGTGTGATACCATTTTCTATAGCATTAGTATTGCATATTTTTCTGATAATGAGTCAGTTTTTTGTAGTATACATTGTTTTGCCGCTGGCGTCACTTAAACATTATTTCAAAGAACAACATTTCAGAAACAAAAAGCCTTTACATAACCATTGGTTTTATTTGACAGAAGATACTACAGCTTATAAAAATGATTTTATTAAAAAGAAACACTCTTCTAGATCTTATTAAAAAAGAAAGTTAAACAAAAGAACTCTTGGTTTTTTTTAAATCAATTTTTGGTGGGTGCGCGATTTCACTAAAAACACTAAAAGTGGAATAACTTTTGCACCATCAACAATTTGAAAAAACTTTACCTGGCTGGTTTTGTTGGAAATGAGCTCCCCTATCACCCTGCTTCGTTTGATTGTCCAATTCTGGGACACTCTTTATATGTACACAAATAAAATGCAATGTGAGAATATGATGAATTTTTATCAACTAGTTGAAGAGGCTTACTTATTTGTAAGGAAGGTAACTTACTTGAAAAGGCACCCAAAAACCGAATCGTATGTGGTTGGTTCTTAACAGATCATTATGAAATTATCATATTTGTTTAAAATTTGTTGCTTGCAAAACAACAGTTAAAGCACTTTAACTGTTAATTTGCAAACAATTATATTTAATTATATTTTTCTAAATTCTGACATTTTTTCAATTAAACATTGTTTCAAAGATGTTCCCACACCAAACTTGAACGAAAATTGGCGCTTGTAGTTTAAAAGTAAAATAGATTTATCAAGTGCTCGGCAGACGCACTCAAATGTCCACTCAACGCTTATTTTTCTAAAGACTTTGTGCTCGTATTACTCAGGCTAATTTCAAATGGTTGATGCAGCGGTATATTGATTATTTAAATTAGCTAGGCCCGCCATCCTGTATATAAAGAACCGAACCTTTAATTAATAACTAATGCCCAATTGTACTATCTGGCTTATTTTATTGGGGGTTTAATCTGATCATAATCAAATCGGCAACCGTTAACATGCCTTAAGTTTTAAAAACTAACTTTTACACAGGCCACACTTAGTTTAGTTGAATTAAAAAACATAGATCGGTAAGAGTGTATAGCAGCCACATCTACCTAATGGCACACGGAAAATTTTTGCATATAGCTTGCAAACCAGTTTACTCTTCTCTAAATTTTTACGATATAACATTCAAACCTCGATCTGGTATTGCATCATATACACAAAAATTACTTTAAATTCTTCCATTGAAAGATAACAAACAATAAACAACCCGCAGAAAAAATTCCATTAATATATCGCGGCGACCAAAATACACCACCTTCGTATTCGTATACCTAACAAAACTAAATTAAAAGGGTAGGCGTAATATATAATATACAAAATAACTGTAAACTATAAGTAAAATTAAAATCTATCGAAAACAAAACTTAAAAAGAAAAAAGAAAATTATGTCATTTAAAAATGTGAGTCTAGATGACCAACCCCGACCTTTATATACAAAGTATGTGTGTTGTTTAAATAAAACAAAAACCGTTCGCCGCTATATAGAGTCAATATGTCCGTACAACAAGAAGAAGAGTGAATCTGCCTTAATAATTTAACAATAAAAACAATTCCTTAAAAAGAAGAAGACGTTTTATAACTTATATCGCGTTATAATGGTAAATATGTGTGTTAGTATGCGCGATGACCATCTTATATACATACAATTTTATATAAATAAGTTTGTATTGTGTTAGTAGGTTCTTGAATTTTTCAGGCTTTAAATTCCCATCCCACAGTTAATTTTTTATTATTATTATTTTTTTATTTTTTATTTATTTTTTTTTTCAATCAAAAGAAATTAACAAAAACTATATTCTCTCTATATATATATAGTTTTATACACGCAGCCGCACACACTTAAACTTAAGTTTAATAAAACTTTGTGCTTAAGAATTTGTGTATACAGATAAGTGAGAGACTAAAGAGAATATAAATTTTAAATCGAATCACGTAAAAACTAAACTAAAATAAAAACTATTATTAAAGCTATACACACAGCACAGCACACAAATATCTGTATATATGGGGTAGGGGAAGAGTAGTAAGTAATATAGCTGTACATGTCGTCCATTGTTGTGAGTATAGCGTTACCTGAGAAAAAATCAAAAACTAAAAAAAACTTGCACTTAGCTGTAAAGTGATACAAGAGAACCGAATAGTACAGTAAGAGACGAAACGCCGCAGTGTTAACGCGTATTCTGTTAGTTAAGCGGTTTATTTTTTAAAAACAATATTATTTTTTATTTTACATTAGTTTAATGAAAAATTTCATTGAAATGAATGAAAACGGATAAAATTTAAAACAAAAAATACATTGTTTGGGAATTATAATTTGAACATACAAATCGGATTAATGCAAGTGAAATTTGTTATAATATATTATATTGCAAGTGAATTTTTTGGAAAATTTAGTGAAGAAAAATGAAACAAAAAAATTTTTATGTGTCCTTAGAGTTATAACGAAAAATTAAAAAATTTAAGAAAAAGTTAAGTGTTATATTATATATAATAAAATATGTGATTGAATTTTTAGAAAAATTAGAAAATTTTACATATTTTTTAATAAAAATACAAGTGATAAAATAAATTTTAAAAAAAAAATTGATATATAATTTTAATAAAAATATAAAGTTAAAATGCCGAAAATATTTTTAATCAAAAATCGATTACATCAACAGCAATTGAGATTGCTCGAATCACAAAATTTATTACACGCAAAAGAAGAGGACCGGCTCATCGGTCCCGCAAGTGATTCAGATCATGGAAATACCGAACCTATACCACTTATTTCACGTAAAAAGGATAAAGATACAGGTTAGTAAATTAACATAAATATTATTACATAAATATGTATATATAAAAATACCAAAGACTTCAATTCATTAGCATACGGGAAAAATTTCGAAATAAACGACGAACCTGATTTATTTTAATCTTTATACGATAATAAGACACGGCACCTGTTAATACGAATATATCCACTCCCTACTGTACATATATCGTTAATTAGATTCAATTCACGTTTTTATTTTATTTTTTTTTGTATACTCATTGTAAAATTACAAAAAAGCATTATAATATAAAACGAATACTTTACTTAAAATAAAAATTGTATACACAACGTCTTTAAGATGTGCGATACATCATACATACATACACACAATTTTATAAGAAATCTATACATAAAACTAAAATAAAATACAACAAATAGTCGTCATTGATTTGCTTATTTAAGTTATTATTATTTTATTTATTGTATATGATTGAATAACAACATACCATATTGACGCGGTCATTTAAGTAACCGTTATATTTGTGAATTAAATAAATTCGCGATTTTTTTTTATTTTTCGCGTTCACCTTGTAGATATAACACGATGATAAAAAGACTTGTATAGCTTATGTGCGAATCATATTTAGCTATAGTTAGTGGGAAGGAATGTTTTATAAGTGTGAGATTTCGCAGCAGTGGCGAATTTTTGGCTTTTCTGACGACTCAAAATTTAATTTGGTATCAGGAATTTATCCAAATCTGGTATATTGGGATTTATATAAAAATCACTGCACGTATGAATGCAGTCAAATGCAGTTTGAGGAGGAAATCTGCAGAATTTAGATATTCCCAGAATTATTTTGCGTAATGCATACAAATTTGCTATTTGATACGATTGAACAGCTTAGTTATAAAAATAATCGGTAAAAAAGGTAAACATCTTACTAACAGTATTAAATAAAAACTTAAATGTAAAACTTCTAAAATAACATAATCCGAATTGTTGGTAAAACCGTGTATTTTAACACTAGAAATTCAACAAACCTGGTGGCAAATTCGGACTTTAAGAATTTGTAGAACAATGCCAGTATCCACCCTCTTTAAATAATTATTTAATTTAAGGTTTATGATTTATAATACATTTCAGAAGTTTCATAAAGTTTTCAAAATTCATATTGAAATCTGCCAAGCTTTCTTGCAGAATTAATAAAAAATCTTGAACAAGAAAAAAATTTACCAAATTACTGACCGAAATGGAGTGGTTTAAGGCTTTCGCGTCGGGAGGTATACAGAGTAGCTTGTAGTTCGAATCTCAATAGACGTAGGATGCAAAGGCCATTTTCGTTATTTGATTACGACCTGTTATGTAAATTAACAGAACATGACCCCCCTTGTCAAAGTGCAGAACTCAAGGGTCGACCAATCGATCATCGATAACTCCCCACCTGTAGCCCTCTCCCCAAACGGATTGTAAATTCAAACTTTTCAGGAAAATATTTGAAAATTTATTCCCATCAGAAAGGCTGTTGGTGCCTGCTTTCGGAGTAATATGTATTTATGTATTTATATATCAGTAGCAAAAGATTCAGAATGAAAAACTTAAAAAACTTTAAAACTAGTCAAATTTTCTGATGTATAGTTTTGAATTATATACAGAGACCATATTCGAGTTAAAACGTTTATACAACTATTCGTATGTTTAGCGCATTAAACTCATCTACATTAACCAAATTACTTAAATTTTTTATACTTAAACTTAGAATCTTTATAGGATAAAGAGCGATCGTATAAATAATAGCTAGGAAACTTAAGACTTTAAATTATGCTATTAACTTATCGTTATATGCCTATATCTGAAGAACTGAATTTTTAAATTATTTTGATTAATTTTCTTTGCGAATGACACATAACTTCCAGCTCGGCCAAACGTCCGTAATTCAACCAAATTTCAAAACAAAAATATGTAAGACCAAAGCCCAGCAAATTTTGCTTTGTTTTCTGGTGCATTTCTTCAAAAGCGTAATTTCTAAAATATAACACAAAATTTAGTGGCAAATCACCAAAACATACATTTAAAGCTTATTTCCTGATGTTAAGCATAAAATTTTAACCACCATTTTAAAACCACATCGAATAGTTATCAATTTATACTGCCGAGGCTACACAGCCTCTGTACACCAAATAATTAGAGATCATAGTCATCAAATTTTACAAAATTTTAAGTTTATTGAAAATAAATTGATTAAGGCTCACCTTATATGACTACACTCTCCCAATATTAACATCGTGATTAAGCTGCTCTAACTTTTTGGGAATATTGTGTGGCATAGCCGCGATAGCATAAATAAATTTACTATAAAAATCAAGATATTAATTATGCTATTAATTGATAATATCGCGGCTACTTCGCTGTTCCCCTTATAGATAGTCGCGATAATATATATTAAAAGCTGTTAGAAATAAATATAAATATCGAAGTTATTATCTTATAATATCGCGGCTAGGCCACCAATACCCAATAGAATTCATAAATTAGAGATTAAAATATTTATCAACTTTGTACTACATAGTTTTATACAAATTTGTAGGCAAACGAACCATAGAATATTAGGTGGCCGCCAAAAAAGTTACATGTTAAGCTATCTTTCATTTAAAACTCAGCTAAACTTGTTAAAATTGGTTGAACACTAAATAAAAAAGTATTAAATGTGTTCCGAATCAAATATATTTTTACAATGACTGTTAGAGCCGTACTTAGTTGAATTTGCTTCAGTTGGTCGGATAACTATTTTACTATTACTGTAGCGGTTGAGTCGCTCATCGAGCCTAAACCACTTTAAGAACTTTCTTAATTGAATCGCGTCGCTAGTCAACAAATTACAAAATTATTTATAAAATACAATCGCCGCTCTGTACCCAAAAGCTAAATATATAAAAGGTTTCGCAAATTGAGCTGAGCTTTGGGTCATATATAAAAGCTTTGTGGTATATAATTAAACTAATAATTTTTACTATCGCGGCTACAAATTAAACTAAACTTTAACTACTAACTACTAAAATTTTAACTTTTAATATTTTAAAAATTTTTATTAAATTGCTTTACTAACTTACTGGAAAATTTTAAGTATTTTTGTAAATATAAAGTTCAATGCTTCCAGCGTCATATTATCAATCACTACAAGCAGTGGTACAGAATACGTTAGTCGATATTAATAAAAATTAAAATCTATCGCCACTGCAACTACAGCCAGATTTAGCAGCTTCATCATTCACACGCTTTAAATCAATGATTATTCATAAAACAAATTTTTTTGGCTTATTTATCACCACTTCAAAAAATTTGGTTTTTAATTGTCTTTGAAGTGACTGCCATGACATAACCATTGTGAAATTTAAAAATTGTTAAACAAACAATATCCCAAAGCAATTTAACTGATACTCTCGACATTTTATATCAGCTTTAAGACCACCCGAGATGATTGATTGAATGATTGAACTGTAGAACCAAGTACTTTGGCCTATTCCTACAGCCAGTTTACACATAACAATAGGAAGAATAGGAAAGGTTTTTATAGGACGGAACGACCCGGTTGCAGACACCTAGCGATCGTACGGCAAAAGACAACACAATGCTAATCTACTAGAGGAAAAATAAAGCATCAATAGGTATAATGTTTAACGATGGTATTGGTCTTCAAAAATTGCTTCTTTAAATCAGCAACCTAAGAAAAAAATATTATTTCACATGCATCTGGAAATTTTTTGAAAGTAATTCTAAATTAATACGGACGCCAACAGTCCTAAACAAAATTCATTGATTGAATCGGGCTGGTTACAGACACCTAGGTATAACCGTTATAATCTGCAAATAATATTACATCCCCTTTCATGACTGACACCCTACCATTAGTAATAAAATTTAAAATTAGGTTTTATATTATAAATCAGGAATTTCGTGAAATTTAATTTTTGGTTAGTAGTTTCACTTCAACTATTCAATGACTTAAAATTAATTAATAATAATGTCGATATAAAAGATAGTTGTTGTCTGTATGAATTTCTCCAACCTAAATCATAGTTGTAAACCTCAGTTAAACAATCACTATTCCAGCTTTAAGACCCCCAGAGATGATGAACTAAAATTTAATAAGGATGACTATTATGATTGACTACATTTTATCGATCGATTAATTTTGTTGTGTGGTGTCCATCTATGAATAGTGACCAAAGTCAATCAAATGACAGATCAAAGTAATGAGCCAAAATGTTGTTACCTAAAATTACTAAAAACGAAACTACTCCAAAATTTCTTAGCACGACATTGAATTGATAATATTGTACACGTGATGTGAACGACATAAATACATTACGCGACCTAAAAATCCCTATTGATATGTAAACATATTATATCTCACAGTATAAAATGCGCGCGATTAAATTTAAATAATTAAATTATAAATCGATATATGTGCATATAATAATATATATATACTCTCTCGAAATATAAGATTAAGACAAATGTCTTTAAATTTAAAATTCGATTTTTATTTCTTCTTGCCCCGATCCGATGGTGACCTCTAAAATTTTTTTTTTTAAATTCTCGTCTGTACTTTTTTATTATTATAAAATTGGAATTTTTTCAAATTCGCACGCTTCTGGATTTTATTTTATTTCTATTTCAAAATTAATTTAAATAAATAAAATTGTTTTTGTATACCGGATTTATGCTTTATGTCTATATAACATAATATTTTGTAATAGTAATAAAGTTTATGTATAGATCACGTGACAAAAACATTGTTATTTCCTGGGGATCGATCTATATGTAGCACACTATATACATATATATATAGCTATATATGAGAATATTTTAATTAGATTAACGCGGGATGAGAAATTCTGCCATTTTATTTACCTAATTATAATTATTCTACATTCTATTGTCTGACGTTATTAAATAACAACAATAAGTATATATAGTGTGAAAAAAAAGAGTTAAACAAATAAAATAATATAGTTTGTCTATATTCCGGAACAAGTTTATATTTAAATATCTATATACGAGTACACACAAGATGTTAATGACATTTTTATGAGAGTCATGTGAACGTGTGTTAAAAAGAACGGTTAATTTCTTAAAAATTTCGTCATAATCAAAATGGCAGGTTTTAATACGTATATGGATGCGTCCACGCCATTTTAATTTATTTCTGATCATCTTCAAAGATCGTACATAACTATTATTATTTTCTATATAAATTATTGATTTTATTTATTAGTACGTACTATATAGATGATTATTCTAACACGTAAGCGTTAATATTTGTAATCTTGTATACGTTCGCGGGGTCCTTAACCGGTAAATGGGTCAGATTAATAATAGTGCGATCGATATAATTATGATCGTCACAAAAATGAATAACAAAATTTTCACCAAAAAGAAATTTATGCACAAATTCATCGTGCGCTGACTAATTTTATTCGATTTTCTTAATCAAATCTATATAATCCGCTCACAATTATGAGTCATGTATGAGATCAAATTTTAATTAAGTCTCTAATCCCCTTATACAGCTGACAAATAATCACGGAAATGTTAATTAAGCAAACAAAATATAAAATTTAGACCTGATATACCTAAAAATGTATATACTAATTAAAAATTCATATATCTCGAGTATAGATTAGTGAGTTATGTTATAATAAAGTGTTCGGCTAATTTGCGTTTTATGTGTTTTAATGAGACTATTGACCGGAAGCCAATGTATGCACGTTACGTGTTTAGAATTTCTCGCTGCGTGTATAACATTTATAATATATGTATATATAATGTATGCTCGCGACATTTTGATTGTGTAACGGAATTTAATTTTATAAATATAAGACTATATATATATATATATATATATATATATATATATATATATATATATATATATATATATATATATATACTACCTTTATGCGCCAGACATAACCGCTTTACTATCACCTTGGTCTTGGCATGAATTTTATTTCTTAAATTGACGACGACAATGCATATATGTATACATACATACCTACATAATAAACACATATCGTCGCGAAGTGTAATTCAAACAGAACATTTTTTTTAATTTTCGGGTCAGGGTTGACTTCTGTATGATTACGCGATTGTGTACTTTATTTATTTTACAATTTCGAAATAATTTATTTATATTAAAGCAAATATATACGAGAGTATGTATAAATAATTTACAGCATGCGGTGTAGTCCGTCGGTATCGGTAATAAAAAAAACTTATATATAATTGATGTAATTACAGTTGGACATACAATTATATATATATATATATATATATAGAGTATTAAATTACGCTCCCACGATCTCAAATCAAATCACATCAGATATACACACATCTAACTAACCATATGTTGGGTTATTTCCTTAGACGACCCTAAATCAGGTTCGTTACTTACTCACATAGCACAAAACATAAACAAATTGAAATCTTTTGTACACATATTTTGAATGAGGGGTAAATATGTAAAGAAATCTACCTGGCATGTTGTTTTATCTATCAAAAAAAATCTTAAATTTCAGGGTCTCCATACGTATAAGTAGATTTACGTATATAGAGAATGATTCAGGTGAAATGATTTTTTTTGTTATTATCAAAACTCGTATACCAATATAATATTGATTCGTTATAGATTTTCATTTTCATTTCTCTGACCTTAAATCTGTATCGATTTACAAAGCGAGTTCGAATCAAGGACTTTTGTATAATATTCTGTACTGTTAATATGTGGATCTGATTTTAATTTAATACAGAGATGGATTAAAGGGGGAATGAATATTATATAAATTGGGGTCGTGATCAACCAAGCATTTCGATCTACAGGTTGCTAGATGTTATATAACAACGAGTTAATTTGATGAGATGCTCGATTGTTTCACGCAACAGATTTCAGGAAAAGTTGGGACGAGCATTCCCCTTCAAAAAAATTATATTGACCGACTACACACAGACAGGTCTTCGAATTTGTGTAATGAGAGAGAAATTTAAAACCAACATACCTTTAGGTAAAAATATAATTGAAATGGTTTATCTTAAGCTGAGGGTTTTTATAATTTTCCATTATTGCATTAAAAGTTAAAATTATTTCTACATTATGTTCTAATAATATAATAATCCGTGTTTAGTGTAAGGCTAGCATCGAATTGCATATTCAACCAAGTAAAACCAACAAGTAGGTAGTTGTACAGCCTATAAATATTTCTTTCATCTTGTCTTCATAATTTAATAAAATCTAATATCTACTGAATCGATCAAGATCCCTGCGCTGAATCTCGTCTTGCCCGTAGCGTTATTGAAATTTGTGATTGAACAATCCAGAATTCAAATTATTGAAGATCGCAACTTACGTCAGAAAGATCCGATTTTTCTAGAAATTAATTCGAATTTATCCACATATATTTTCAATCCTCACGATCGACCCGGCACGTGTTTCCAATAAATGTGTACAATCGACCTAAATAAAATAAAATATCGCGAATCAAACTATCATCAGCATCGATCAATAATAATAAAAATACAAAAACAAAACGCGAAAAAAACCTGAAATTGAAAAATTTGTCAACAAAATATTTAAGACAAAACAAAACTTGAAATTTTAACCGTTTTTTGCAATAAAACATCTCTATGATTTCCCGCAAGTCAAGTTTACCAAACGATAATGTATACACATCACAAGTTCATTAACTTTTTTTTTAATATTTAGAAATAATAAAGCTTTATACATAAGTTAACTCATTGTTGTCTTTGTATAAACTAAAATGTTTAGAAATAACTTCTTATAATATTTGTGTGTCCTGACGATGACTCCAAAAACTCACATCTAGATAACAATTTTACAATTTAAGTCACAATTCAATAGTCTTTTGTTTCGTTAAAAGAGATTACAAAACTTCCGAAATTAAAATATTTAATTGTCTTTTGTTCAATTATATATATTATTACGACGACTATATTGCGGTTATAATAAATACTTGCATGCCGAGTACCTACTTGAATATTATATTGCGTGACATTACGCGATGATCAACAAAATGGTGTAGAATACGAAAAAATTGGTTTCGCGCCGCAATGCAAAAAACTGTTGATCATCATATTGATACATAACACAAGTAGAGATACAGATTAAATGTATTTTCTTTCTTGGGTAGGTATATATGTGGTGTGGAAAAAAAACGATCGAACTTCACGTAAACCGGTTTCAGCGATCTTATATATTTATATTCACATATATTATTTCAAGTTCGCCTTTATATAGTTTTCTTTATTATTGTTGTTATTATTATTATTGTATAATAACCGTATCTCGATTTGCAATTTTATATATACCTATATTGTGTGTCAGTGTGTATATACCCGCGCCGTGTATGTATTTGTTCACACAAAATTGAAGATCGTTTCGTTTTCTTCGTAGAATATAGCTGTTATTTGAGTTTTACTACTGTGCTTTGTATGTATATAGCGCCAAGATCACTATTGTATTGAATAGCTGTACTATAAATATTTACCATATAAATTTTCACCATTTTGTTTTTCCGATCTTCGCGATCACGATCATCTCACTTTTTAGTAATTTTCTTTATTATTTTGTATACATTCCAATTTATGTATGTATACATATTTATATAAAACTTGAATTAATTTCATTTTTTTTTATAAATTATGTAATTTTATATAATATAATACAGATGATCATCCTAGAGCACTTATAAATACATTTAAGTATTTACAAGAGACAGGTAAAAATTAACCCGTTTGTCTTAATAACAACAAAAGGCTTACAAACACCTGTTTTGTGTCTCTAATAACAAATCTAACATATTGTGTTTATATTTTCAATCCATCATTATTTTTGAGGTTTGCTTGTATTTATAAACGAAAGGGTTAGTGTTTATTTTCCTCTTTACCATAGAAAGGTACAAAAAAATATTGTGCACCTTTAGCATCTTATATAATTTTTGTTCTATTTGAACAGGTTGTGTAGATTTAATTAATATTCTTCGATAAAAAAAATTAAATCTGAGACGCGATATTATACAAAGTCATTTGGTTAAATGGTCACCTGCACAATTTTTGCTTTTCTTCAATACATTTTTTGTCAGAAAATAGACGTGTACGTGTACCCAAACTTAATCACACAGATGTTTTAATTTTAGTCTAAAAATAGAAAAAAAAAATTATAAATGTTTTAGTTTGACCAAGATGAAGCCTTAGTAATGTTTAGGTCGAACTATAAGTATTTTAATTTTTACGGTTTATTCGCGTCAGATATCCCAACAAACTGCCTTAAAGAAAGCTATATAATCTTAGATTTAAAAGAACCTATTCCAAAAGGCCTGCATTTTTTGTAATTTATTGTTGCAGTTCTATGCTAACATAGACACTAAATAGTAGCTCTTCAGCTTTATAGCTTTGTAATTTAATCACGATTCGAAATATTTGTTGCTTAATTACCTTATTATCTTGCCTATTTGTTTCTTGCAAAAAATTGTTTCAATTTACATTCATCTCTAGACAACATTGGTTTATAGCTGCAACACCGTGTTACTTATTTAGGTAATATTAAAAGAACCCGACTCGTAAGATCAATATGCGTCTGAATGAGAAGAGTTTTGCTCAACTGATCTGTTAAGGCTGTATGTTACTCAGAAAACATATTTTTTTTGTTGTCGATATTTAAATACTCAAAAAATGTGTCCTAACTGGTTTGTATCTTTAATAAATTTGAATATATAAATTTCGTACAATAATTTAATTTATTCACTTATATTATTATTATGTGTAAAATTAATAAATTAATTACTTCTGTTTCATTATTTTTTGCTTCTAAACATTGCATATTATAGTAAACTAATATCATTTATCTTAGACCCATTCATTATTTATTCGTTTTCCATCTAGGGACAATAAAAAATACTCATATTTAATCGCCATTGCGGCGTAAAAACAAAAAACATAGTTTGACATAATTTTTCGATCGATCAGAATCAAAATTTTAAATATAGACAAACTAAACATTTTATTTTGATAATCATGTATTAATACCTCAATTATATATTTAATCTTTATCATAAAGAAAGAATTAGGTCAAATGGTAAATTTTTTAGCCAAAAACTGAAGGTCTACCATTGAAATCGACCGCCATCGATTTATGATCGTTTTGTTACAATATAATCGTACTATTGTTTTCGACGCGTTCGTTGTCGTTTTTTAACACTATGATTTTTTGATTGTTCAAGTTCGACTGCCATCGTTCACGCAGTAAAATATTCATTCCTTTTTTAAAAAATCATATGACGAGTCGTTAAACAGCGAACGCGTCGAAAGCAATAGTACGATTATAACAGAGCGATCACAAATCGACGGCGATCGATTTCAATAGTAGCCCTCCTGATTTCTAGTGGGCATCGGTTTTGGCAAGTTGAGTACTATTTAAATGACCCTATACTATACTATTTAAATGCCCCTAACATGTATGCAATGGTTCGTTTCTTTAATATATTTGAGTGCAAAATTTTGTATAATTTGCTTGCTAAAGTTATTTCGTGATTTACATCTAGGGTCAGTAAAATTATCAAAAATGATCGTCATTGCAGCGTAAACAAATAAACTTATCGTTTGACGTAATTTTTCAATCGAAATTTTTACCATTTTTAAACCTTGATGCAAATTTTTTTCGCTAATTAGAGGGAAGATTGATTTGTGGAAATGATAAGAAAATTGATTTGTACGTTTCAAAAAAACTATAAACTTTGAAACCTAACTACAGGCAATCTAAATATTTTTTTCGATAATCATGTATTAATTCCAACCAATTATATACATTTAACTTCATCCTAAAAAACGGATTAGGTCAATTGGTAATTTTTTGTGTTTAAAAATTGATTTTTTTACACATCATTTTTAACAATTTGAGTTCCATACGACCTTGGGCGAATTTAACATGGTTAGACTTATTTAGAATTCAAAAATACTGATTATTTTTCTCGCTGATGTCAATTCGTCTATTTCTTGAATGTTATTAATATTATTGTATTTACAGCAGAATTTTATTAATGTTTTGTGTATATTTTCATAATTAATATTCATAATATTTCAGGTTCTTATTTCGCCGGATTTAAGGCATCATTAATAAGATGATCGTAGAAAGTTATGAAATGGTTAACAAATAACTGAGACAAATTTAAAATGGTTTGTGGTTACCTTTGGTTATTGTTTTTGACAATGCGATAAACATAATAAAAATAGATTTAAAATTTATTATTTTAAAACCTAACACGTTTTAGAACGAGAGTAAGATTACTACACTGGCCCAGCTAAAAACGTGTATTACTTGTAGTAGACTTTCAGGCGTTTTTCAAAATTAAATGTTTGCTTAGTAAACTGAATTGAAATAAACTGATTGAATGAACTTATGAAGTAAACAGAAAAGGTTTACGCCCATGTGCAATACTTGCTTGCACCAGACTTTCAGGCATTTCTAAAAAAAATAATTAAATGATGAATTACAATTTGCAATTTTTTTTTCTGCTGCTCCTGTACGAATATTTGTTGCAATCCATAAATACAAATAATTAATAGTCTCGCGTGACAAATCTACCAACTTAGATTGCTAACTAAGATGAATCACACAAATCTATATCATAATAGATTTTCTGAGCAATAGTGGGTAAAGTATAAATCGGAGAAAATTAATTAATTTATGCAAGATTATAATGAATGTAATATGTATTACCTCAAAATGTATTATTTGTAGCATACCTTTAGGGGTTTCTGTAATATAACTCGTTCCTTCAATTAATTTGATAAAATTATTCATAAAAATTTTAATTTTTAATTTTCTTATTCTAGTTTGTTTAACATTTAATGAATTTGCATAAACAAATGAGTAAATAAGAAATAATATTACGACCATAAATATAATTGACAAAATAGCCATTTGTAATTTCTTGTTTTTTATCTTCTTCATATGCACATTTGCTGCACAAATCCATAAATTTAACGAATTTACAATCCCGTGTGAGAAATCTACTGAGTTAGATCTACAGCTAAGGGCCAGACAAAACTTGATCATAATTCATACTCTGCGCATGATATAAGGCTACAAATAACGAACATAGTTAGATAGATCTATCTAGTTATAGCGAGCATTCTCACTTAAAACCATCCGAATGTTTATAAAGTTTAGGAGCTCTATATCTAGTAATCTACATCCTTATGGTCATAACTAAATATATCTAATTCCATTACCAATTCAGCAGAACGCTACCAAAATTGTTCCGAATTTGTTTTATGTCAAACTAAGATAAATGTTTATATGTGTGTAACCAGGCAAAAGAGGTGTACTAATTGTTAAAATTTTTCAAATACGAGCAATAAAGGAAGCATAATAAACTAATTCCGACGAGGTTTATACTAACGATTTCTAAAGATTATTGAGGCTCTAATGATTTTTCTAAATGCATTCTCTAGGAAAAAAACAAAATGAAACAAGTTTTTAAAAATCTTAAAGTAATAAATTATTTTCGTTTAGCAAAATTATGGGAAATTCAATTATGGATCTTTTAATGAAAGGAATAGCGCCATGTTGGTTGAGAAAATAGGTGCCAGTAGAACTAGTATGCCATACTAGTCCTCTGTTTCGGTTACGTTGCAGTACATAAAAACAATTTACATACCTTATATAGTTCCGTTACATTGCATAGTCCCATTCCTCCTACTGTTTTTAAACTCGAATAAACAAAGACACTTCTAACTTCTGCCAAACGCAATAAACAACTGAATACAGTAATTTTTCAAATTCAAACGAAACGCGCGTTATGCAATATTTAGTACATCAATAAAACTAGGACGTTTTCATTAACGTGTACTACACAAAAATAATGTACCACTAAAATATCGATTCATTATTATTATCGGCTTGCGGCTATTCCGTACAATACAATATGCAATCAAGAAGACGTTTTGTTTTGTTCTTATTGGTTGTAAAACCAAAATGCCTAATTGCAGTAATTATCCATAAAGACAAAAACAAGAACAAAAAACCATAAAATTATTTAATGCTTTTATTATGACTTTCTGTTTGTTGATGTCGCGTAAAAGAAAATGTAAAGAAACCTTTTATCGTCTTGACCATGACATTCAGTTATACACACACACCCAAAATATTTCACCAAAAAAAAAAAGAAATTCGAAAAAAGCGCATCATCAATTAATTGATGCATCTGCCTGGTTCTTAATTTTAAATTGTAAATGTATATTCCTTTAATGTGACATAGCAATTAAATTACATAAATTATTAATGATCACCATAAAGAATATACCTATATAGGTATAATTTTTTGTTGCAAATTCTTTTTTAACGATCGTTAATTGAAACTTGAATTTTGAGCGGAAATTCAACTTTATCACATTTTTAATTAAAACATTTCAGTACATCCTTTCGTATCGTTCACCATCCGCTCGGACATATTTTAACTAAACTCTCAAACTGTCATTGTGACAAAAAACTTGTTAAATTAACGTGTAGCATTATCACATTTAATAATACATTTTTCTACAGTTTTATGATTGATTTGATCGATTTGTATGCCGGAATCGCATACACACATAATATACATCGATTCTAAGAATAGTAAGACCAATTATTACTTTGTTGGTCGAATAAAAATTAAAACAAATTGTATTTTAATGAGCTTTGATTTACATATATATAACAAGAGTACCCGAAATTCCCAAAGAACTATAATTAACTAGAACAAAACCAAAAAAAAATATAAAATTAGCGCTTGATGTTTGTGTGTTAGATTTCGTCTATATTCTTCACCGAGTTCAAGGATAGATTAGAGCAGTGCGCACACATGGTGTGTGAATTTTGTATTAAGTTGATTGTTCACAATGTATGTACTTAACTGTTTCTTTTAACTATATAATATCTTAATGAATATTTTAAATTAATCAAATTTATGTATATACCAGTAACACAATAAAACTTAATAAAAGCTATTAAGACGAGCATGACAAGGCTAGAGAATCGTTTTTAAAAAAAAATTGTATGTGTTCGTATATAGGTAACAAAATTTTGAAGGCCTTGTGTACACGCATAAAAGAATACGATACTTTTTGTGTTTTCAGTTACGGTATATTTGCGCAAATTGGTCGCCCTGTACTGCTATACGTCCTTCTTATAAGCGCATTATGTACCCACACTGTACAAATATAATATACCATTTATGAATTCCATTGAAAACTATCGTTTCTAATTAGTATGTAGATGACAAATTCAATTCATTGCCTTCATCGAACGAACGATCAGTTATGTAATTTAACACATTAAAATAAAAAATCCCTTGATTGATACGGTCATTTTAGGTGCACACAATTATATAGATTTAGAAATTTTAGGGTTTGGCACAAAAAACGGTAAATTCTTAATATTTGTTTTTATTATTAACTCTGTAAATACGTTTGTAAAATGATGCTATTTGCATACTAAGTGCGTTCATCACTTGTCACCTTCCCCCCAAACCTCACTGCAAACAACACATACATACATATAACATTATAAGTAAAATAAGTCTATAGAATAAAAATGTATACAATTTTGAATGGTATTTACAGTATTTTTAATTGCAAGACACAAAAAAAATTTCCCACACTTTGGTCTTTTTCATACATAAAATAATGTATTTGCATGAGAGACGTTGTTTAAGAAGAAAACTTTAAAATGCGATTTGCATAAATGTTTATAATTTTATTTTAAATAAATATAAGCGAGTGTAAACGATATGTAATTTACACTTTAATTGGCATTTACGTATTGTGAAAAGGTCCTAACTATATTATTTTTTGCTCAATTTGTGTTTAAAATTGTACATCCCCTAAATATTACTATGAATTGTTGCTCACTTTTTAGTACACAAATTGTACATCCCCTAAACATTACTATGAAATGTTGCTCAATTTTTAGAACACGAAGGGGAATATTCAAAACATGACACCTACAATTAAATTCCCCACCTTGTATAAAATTTTATTGTCCTTGGTGCAAAAAATCTGTTTTGACTGCAAGCCAAAATTATAGTTAAATTCAGGTAGGTAATTATCCGCAAATATTGCGAAAAGATAGAAATTGTTCTGCCATAAAACAGGTGTCGTAGTTTAATTCGGGCGTTGCGAAAATATCTTGATTTTATGGGAAATTTAATTTTGACAATCGTCGCGGCCATCAGAACACGGAGGTCACATCGAGTGTTACATAACCTAATTCGTTGAGCAAATTTTCTTTTGTATTATAAAATAATGTTTAGTTTAGAATTTTATATAAATTACAGAAGTAGGTCCTAATATATCACGTGTTAACCACATAATTAATTGTATTTATTTATTTGCCATCCACAGTTCGTGATATATTTTCGGAGGAAAATCGTTTGTCGCCCAGTCCACCCGCACCATCAGAAACCTCATCATCCACAAGCACACAATTTCAGAGTCCATCGGCCCGGCATCATATTGAAGCGAGCAAATTAATTGGGGGTCCCGCACGACGTTTCATCTCTTCGATATTGGGCGGTGATATACCGTATGGAAGTCGTGGACATATACTAACCCCAGCAGAGAGAAAAGACTATCCCGCTAGTAATAGTGCACCGGTACCGATTTTAAATAAGAAGGATATTGTTCCAGTGATTGAACCAACTAAGGCGATTTGTGTGACGGAAGATAAACAGCGAATATTGCCCGAAGACGATGATCCGGCAGCAAAGCCACTGAGTCTGAAAACGACAAAGCCACCTCAAATCGATAAAAGGCCAAGTCCACCGCCTGCTCCCGAACCTGCGGTACGGTGTTCGGTGATTAAACGAACCCCATCGACGACAACGAGCTTAGCGGCCGAAAAGCTTCCAATCGCTTTACAGAAGCATACAGAACCAGAGCAGGAACAACCGATCGATTATCATATACCAAAACGTCGATCAGATTTTGATGAAGAATTGGAGAAAAAATCGAGACACGAGGCTCGTCGTAGTAGTGCAATAATGAATTCGTCGCAGGCGCCTTCTATTTCTCGACCCTCATTGTTGTCTTTGCGTCCAGTGGCGCGTGGGCCTCATTTTGTGGGTAAAATCAATGGAATTACACAAGCAGCCGCAGGTCACGGCAGATCAAATGGATCAAATTCCTCAAATAATGGAAACGGCGGAAGTGGAGCTGGAAACTCAAATGGCGCTAATGGTGGTGGTAATTGTGGTTTTGGAGGTTCTGGAGGTGGGGGTGGTTTAAGCGGTGGATCCAATGGAGGTGGAGGAGGCGCCCTTGGTGGTGGTAGTGGTGCTGGCGGGGGTATGGGTGGTCGCGATGGTCGATCAAATTATGGCCCGAACAGCCCACCGACCGGATCTCTTCCGCCATTTTACGAAAGCCTTAAAGGAGGAAACAACGGAATGAATGCGTACAACGCAAACAATGGAAATTACATGTCCCAAAACGGCTATAACCTCATGAATTCGATGGAATGCGAGGGGAATCAAGAACTTACAAATCTAGGCGGGAACTATGAGAACCAAAATAATCAAAACACCAATAACAGTAATAGTTCAAAATCCCATTACTCGATGCTGAATGCGGCGAACGCAGCATATGGTCTCGTCCTAAAAGACGAACAAGACCTGGACTACGATTCAAATTTACTACAAAATGGTTACGGCGGTTACGATGTAAACGACTCAATGATGGTCGATATGAACGGATCGGTAGTCGATCCATTACAATTCACAGCAACCTTAACATTTTCATCGCCCGCTGAGCACGCCCTTTTGGATAGCCTAAGTGATGCCGTCGATCTATCATCTTTCCTGCAGCGACTACCAAATGATGATCATTCGAGTCCCGGTAATGATTTGGAACTCTCGTCGACACCATCTCTAACACCAGATTCAGTTTCAATTACTCCAGTTGATAGTAATCACCTTGAATCGTACACAGAACATTTATTAATGTCTCGACACAATGGATACGACTCTCGTATGCCGTACAATCTCAACTCGAATAAATTGTATCACGACAGTCCACCATCCTATCAGCAGTCACGCGAAATGAATCAAATACTGGGACATCATGGATCCGATCATCATCAAATGATGAGCGGCGGTTCAAGTGGAATCAGCTTTGATCTCGATCAGCAAAGCAATATGTCACTACCATCACCGTCTGGAACAAATTCCATTGATGGATCATCGTCGTCACACGATATGCCGATCCCTAGTAAGCGAGCTGTTCAACAATCTGTAAGTGAATTGTCACCGTTACTTGGCAAGGCCAAATTACTAAATGGCCAAGTGTTATCGCAACGGGTAAGCATATTATTAAATCTGTATGATATGCCTACTTACTGCGTTAATACGTCGTGCACCGTGAACTAATAACTAATTTTTTTTTTTTTTTACAGCTGGGACTACCCACTGAAGTACAACTTGAATTCGTGAACGGTGGTCATGGCATCAAAAATCCCCTAGCCGTTGAAAATGGACATGGTCATCGAATTCGTGACGAAGATAAATCTAAATCGACAATTCCCGCGATTACAGACGAGGATCCTAATAAATTTATGTGCCGTGTCTGTTCGAAAACATTTACCCTGCAGCGACTCTTAAATCGGCATATGAAATGCCATTCCGATATCAAACGATATTTGTGTACATTTTGTGGTAAAGGGTTTAATGATACGTTCGATTTGAAGAGGCATACCCGTACACATACCGGGGTCCGGCCTTACAAGTGCAATTTATGTGAGAAATCATTTACGCAGAGATGTTCCTTGGAGTCGCATTGTCTTAAAGTTCATGGCGTGCAGCATCAGTATGCTTATAAAGAGAGACGTGCAAAGGTAGGTGGATTTTGTTTGAATTTTTTATTTTATAAGTAAATTTGTTTAATTGACTGACGACAAGTCGGACGGGATAGGAAAGCTAATAGAATATGGATCGCTAGTTAGTTGCCATAACAGAATGCAGTTATTTTTTCGTGCTCGGCTTTAGACCATCAATGTGTGTATAAAATTCTGAATATTCTAAATAATTGACCGCGAAATAAAAAGATCTGAGAAGCACGAATCTGTTTTCTAAAATAAACGTTATTCAATTTTCTTGATATGAAATAATCAAACAATTAGTTATAAATGTGATCTCTTGAGTATGTCTCTAAATTAAAGACACATGATCAGATCACATATTAACAAAAGATCTTAACAAAAAATAGCAATTAGTTCAGAACTGGAGAGGAATAGCCGCATCATACTGTAAAATGGAGAAATTCGTTCATCTGTGAACTTTCAAACAAACTTGCTCTCTTGAAGATGAAACGATCGTTAGATTCTGTGACACCCGAATATTCAGAAAGCGAATGCACAAGTTTCCAACAACTACGATCAATTGATTTATTATGTAAGTCAAACTCCATTTAGAAAGATCGCACATGAGGTGTGCGAACAATCACCTCTGATGATGTAAAAAATATTATGAAGTATTTTTTACTTGACCTGTAATTCTATGGCCCATCAATCGAGCCTTATGCTTGTTTATTATAGTAAAGAGGTACAGAGTCTTAATTTTTTACCGACTGATCTTCGAAGGACGGATAATGAGAATGTCCGATGTAATTTTGAAGTCAAGTGACCAATTAATTTATAAAAGGAAAATATTTTTTCACTTCAGTGACGTACACATCATAAACATGATCGTTATTGTATCGGGTCGTCTGATTTTTCGTGTCGTGTTTGATAAATCCGATACATAGGGATGAAAATGGGTGGGCCCATAAAATACCTATGATGAGACCCCTCTTAATGCGTTAACAGACGAGTGATCAGTCGTATAGATTGCATTGCTGGGTTTATGTTTCTTATCAGATCGGTTAAATTAATTTTTCTCTTAATTGCGAATTATCGAATTAATCCATTCTGTTACACATGACAAATTAAAACATTTGCAATCTTGACTACCTGGGCAAAGGAATCCCTTCGAGGTAATTAATCTAGATGAACGTCGAATTTTAATTGGATTTGTCGCTCGACTTAAACATTGAGAAATCGAACGTTCAATCGTGATCGCGATCACGAATAGTAGTTAGATCGTAGTTGACTGTTTATTTTTGTTATTTTATATAAGTTCCTAATCCCTTTATATATTTGAAGCGTAGGTTTCGGCATGGTTTGAGGATCACGGGCTACCACCAGTAAAGTATTTGCAAATGGTGAATTTGTAAATATAAAGCGTCGTTTTCGTAAAAATTTAGTAACAATGTGCGCACCAATAAGCCTCTGTGGTTATTATAAATTAAGGAACATGATAATATCAACATCGAATATCTCCTAAAATTGGCTTATAAATTTATGATTGACATCTTTTTGGATATGGTGACCAGTTATAGGAACGATCGTTTTTGGACTTGATTCGATTCGGGTCCAAAATCGACCGTTTTTATGACCGGTCCCGCGCCCGAAAAGAAATCGAAAATTAATTTTAAATCGAATTATTCTTGTCACCACACCACCACCAACCAAAAAACCACCTTCCAAATTCCCCGACTGGACATTTCACTAAAACCAAAAATAAAACTGAATGACCAATGGGATGAACAAAAAAAAAAATACTAATCAAATATTTTTTTTTCTATTTTTCTGTTTTTTTTTACAGATGTACGTGTGCGAAGAATGTGGCCACACCACAAGCGAGCCGGAAGTGCACTATTTGCACTTAAAAGAAAATCATCCGTATTCGCCTGCGTTACTAAAATTTTACGATAAGCGACACTTTAAATTTACAAATTCAACATTTGCAAATAATTTACTGGGTCAATTACCAATGCCAGTCCACAATTAAATAAAATTCCTCCTCGCATCTCTTATTTGTATCTACTTCTCTCTTCTCTCTTATCTATCTTACCTTACCTTCAAAGCATACACACACACACATTTAAATTTTTTTGTTTTATTTTCTCTTTACGAAAAAAAAGTCTGAATATTTTTTTTAATTTTATAATTAATTTTTATTATTTTTTTTATAATTATTTTATAATTAAAAATCGTGATTTATTATTACTTTTTTATATTTTTATGAATTTTTATTTTTTATATTCAAAATCGAACTGAAATAAAAAAGAAAACTTTTTTATGATTATTGATCTTTTTACAAAACCTAATTAATTTATTATTATTATTTTGTTTGAAATTTATTATTTTTTATTATTATTGATTTTTTTTTATTTCAAAAAAACGACTGCAGAATTCTGTTTTTATTTTTTTGGTTTTAAAATTAAATTTAAATTTTAATTGATTGAAACCAAAAAAATTAAAAATCGGAATTTAATCGAAACTAAAAACAAAGTATCGGGTTTTTTGTGCAATCTTTTGGTGTCGGAACAAAATGGGTTAATTTTAAAACAAAAAAAATTAAATTAAATCATAAACTAAATTTAATTCTTTATATAAATAGTTTTTTTTTATATATTTTAATTTTTGTATTAAGTTTAATTAATTTAAAAATTAGAAATGATGTCGAAAAGCATAAAAAATTAATAATGATGAAAACATATATAGAATTAAATTTAAAAAAAAAAACATTAATTAAAACACGTAAGATAAAAAAGAAAAATATTACTAAAATAAATAAAATAATAAAAATCTAAGTTATTTCATTATTAATTTTATTCGGTATAAATTATTATTGATTTAGTAATTTATACTTTATAAAATTATTAGTGCAATGCTTTTATTAAGTACCTTTGCTAGTATATAAGTCTAAAAAAATATTATTATTTTTTTATATATATAAATAAATATATATACATATTATATTACGAGATAATTATTGTTAATGATATAAAAATATTTTTCATGAAAAAATATTAATTAAATAAATTATTTATTGGAAAAATAACAACAACCACACATAATATAAAACGAAATTAAATATTTTGTTTTAAATTTAAAAAAATCACAAAATTAAGAATTAACTTTTTTTTATTTATTCTATGTTAATTAATAATGATTTAAAATATTATAAAAGAAATTTTTTTTACTACATGATGAACAAACACAAAAAATATTTATTTAAAAAAATAACATAAAAATTAAAAAAAACATAAATTATTATCAAAATTATTATTTTATATTATTATATGAAGAAAATGAATTTATTTGTTAATTATTTTATTATTATTATTATTATTTTTTATACAATATTATGAAAAGCTCTGAAAAATAGAAAATTTAAACGCAACAAGACAACAAAAAAGAATATAAAAAAACTTTACAAAAAAATGAGAAAAATGAATAAATAATAAAATTATTTAAAAAAAAATAAAGTTTATTATTTTATTTGTGTTCTATAGTATATCCTGAACCCTAACTTTGAATTTTGTGTATCTTACACGGGCGCATCTTAATTTATCCGTCTGTAAATTCACATACAAATGCAACTAATAAGCGGTGGCACTAAGCTCTTGAATAATGATAAATGATATTTTATAAGTTACAGATCACCAACCGGTAACTGTAAATCCAGCAGAAAATATATTGATTGACCTTCGCATGTTTACAACCCGAAAGTTCTGTGATATTCGTAATTTATATCGCAGCGCTAAGACAGCTGGATTGGATCCTTATCAGTTATATGTGCGTTTAGATTTTTGATCAAGACCTCTTTTCTCTCACAAGAAGTTAAGAGCCTACACAAAGGCGGATTCATCACAAACACAACCTCGTATACGGACAACGATTTTAAACCGGACACATGAAACATGCTCAGCCCTTTAAGAAACGGAGATCTATAAAGGCTATCGAACCAGACCAGATGGAAAACAAGGAGATGCCGAGATGGACATCGATCTTATGCTTGTTTTATGCATGTGCAGGGTCTTCCAATAAGCACTTTTTTTCAATAGAGTATAAAGCAGCTCCATCGGAAAAGCTCCGTTATTTTTTTCTTTTCAAATTAACAGACTATTTAGTAAAATTACTATTTAGTCAAATGAATTCAGTTTCGCTTCAAAATATTTCAATATTTAATATGGGGCTCTTCCGGCATTATCTCAAAAAGCCGCGTCCTAGGTTTCCAGTTCTGGTAAAACTTCTACTGCTCGTTTCGTCTAGGGAAATGTTTCCGCCGTTATCGAGGAAAGTGAATTGGTTTTTCATTTGGTTCGCATAGGTTGGTCTCTTGCCCAATTTTGTTTCGGTTAGCACAAGATAGTTTACCAACCCGCATCTCTTCATAATAACTCCGGGTGACCATTTCCACTTATTATTACTGAAAATCACCAGTCTCGAACTCTTCAAACTTTCTGTCATGACTGATTGAATTGTTGCTCCATTTTCGTATCGCGTTCTATTGGATGTTTGGCGCTTGGTTTACATCAGCCAAATTTCGTTTTCATCGGTCGGTCCATCATGTCAAATGAAGGTGTGAAGCGATAGAACATTAAGAATTTGCGTAAAATTTGATCGACATTACCTTCTCCCTCCAGCTTCGTTAGTCCGATCTTCAACGAGTTGATTAATTTTTCAGCCAGATCATTTGACAGTGGGTGAAACCGTCCGTTCTGATGTGCTCGATACCGTTTTCACTGGTAAACTGACACAAATTAGGGACCGTTGTCCGAAACGATTGTGTCACAACGATTGTTCTTTTCAGCCGTTGTTGATTGTTATTCCAAAACGTTTGGCCATTTGCTAAACGCGTCAATAATGAATGAATGGTACCTGGTGACCAAAAACCATTTACGGGTCCTGCAAAATCGATAAGCACTATTGACCACAACCATGAATGCACCGTGCATTTGGTTGAAGTTTTCACGTTTGTAGCGCAGTTTTCACAGAGCTTTACCAGTTTTTCGACGTCTTCATCGATCGATGATCAATACACTTTGCTTCGTGCCAACAGTTTCATGCGGACGACTCCTCAGTAACCTTGGTGCAGCTCGGGAAGAATGTGGTCACGGTAGCGAACACAACCTTGGATGAGTATTAGTTTTCCTCGCCGAATGAAAAATTTTGCAACCTCCGGCTTCCATAGCTGCTTAGGTGATCGCGATCAAGCATTCTCGATGAGGGCGGAGACCTATAACAATGTTTCACATATACCGGTTTCATACTTAACTGGTACTGGTAACTTTCCAAACGCCCAATGACAATTTATTTTCTGGTTTCTCGATATCGCCAATTAATCGCGAGATGAAATCTGCGTACGCAAAGCATTCCGTGTCCACGTATTTGATGGTGAAATCTGAAGTGAGTGAAATGAGTGCGTATCGTTGCAAGCGGCTAGCCGTCCACACCGGAATGCCGTCCTTCTCGATCCCAAACTCGCCAACAGCGGTTTATTCGGTCTGAAGGTAGAACTTGCGACCGTGTGGATTAAACTTTTTCAGAACAAACATAATGGTGTTCATCCGAAAATAATGGTACAGTGAGTTCAAGTGTTGCGGAGAACCCATGTTTAACAATTTCACGATGTTCTCAGCCATAAAACTTGGCCACAACGACCACATGGCCAATTTTACGCACTGATTTATATCCTTATAAGGTCCAATTGGTACCTTATTTAGAATACTTTAAAACCAGTTTCTTCTTACACGCTACTAATGGCAGACCTGTAGTCACGAGAGGCTAGCATTCCGCATTCTTCGGTACACCCTTACAGCTCGGATAATCGGGTGTGTCCGAACCTGTGCAAGCAGCCACAGAAACATCTGTGCCTTATAAGACTACAATTCTCCCTATAGCTGTTGTCGTAATTCCTTGGGCTCCTCGTGGTATATTTTTAGCCGCTCCTCTGCCAGAAGAGCAATTGGACGCATTCCCGCCATTACATATGGTGGTTTGCATCATCCCATACAATGCGAAACCCATGATTCTGCCCAAATCAGGATACCGTACAGTAAAGTGGATGTGGCGATACTGGACAATAATCTCCCGCGATTCTGTTTATACACTCATAAGTTAGGCATTAAGCGGGAAAGAGCGGCATTTAATATAGCTGCTTTGTTAATAACCTACTCAATGTGCTCCTTGAATGAATGGCTTACATCAATCATGATACTTAAATATTTGAATACAAGGTTAAGAGAAAATCTCCGACTTACCCAACTGAATGGAAATCGTTGCCCGTTCTTTTCTGATTGTGATTAGTACTGCCTCGGTTTTATGCTCAGCTAGCTGCAGTCCTATCTTAAATAACCATCGCTGAATAATGCCGATGCTCTCGTTATAGACATGTGGTCTGCCTACGTCGTCCGCGAAGGGTACTTTTACTTCGTCAGGCATCCGAAAAACCCCAGCATACATAATGTTCTACATTAATGGACCCAATAACGAGCCTTGTGGAACTTTTCCATAAGTTTTCAGCACCTCCTTCGTTCTAATTAGGAAGACCATTTCGAGCGGTTCGGGCAAGTACATTCTCGATACATAATCAAATTGCCGGAGGCGTCTTGACATTACTGTCCTTTATGGCCTACCCTATGGCCCTTGTTACGTTTGATAGCGAGCTTCAGATCTAATCAAAACCTCTTGAATTGACTCTGGAGTGTGGCAAATATATCTTCTCGCTCGACAGCATTTACTGTGCAACTTAGCTATTTGCTCGTTCCACTAGTAGCAAGGTCGACTACGATTATCTAGAACTATTTTTTTATTATCTAGCGTGAACGATTGTTCGCGGCACTTCACTTTTCTTTTTACTTTGAGTCTGTGTCTCTTTCACTTCGAATACCCGACTGTTGATGATTTTGTTTTTTTTTAAATTTTGATTTATTGTTCTTCAATTCGAGAAATATCGAGATTTGAGAATGTACGAGTAGGTCGCGAAATAGTTCTATTTATCAGAACGAGCAACGCCTCGTAATTAAGCGGTGCGGTGTTTAAATATTTTTGCTACGAAGAATGCCAAGAAGTGAAAAATGTATTTTAGATTTTGGTTGCTACATTACTCTCCTCCTGGATCGAAAACCGAGTGTTTTAAATTGAAAGCAACCGTGCCTGTTCGGTCAAATGTCTTGTGTCCGTAGGAACAAATGCTCTCATGGTAGTCAAGAAGCTTCCTTCACGAAATTCGATATATCTGTGTTTTGCTTCGAATTTTGATCGTTGATGAAGAATTCCTTGGGAACCTTTATGTTTTAACCATATAGATTAGCTCTGCTGGAGTGCAGTTGAGGGGTTTCTTGACTGAAGTTCGATAACCTAATAGAATGGTTCAAAGTTCTGAACTCCAATGGGAAGTATTACATTGAGCTGTTAATGTGGCTTTTATTTGCCTGTGGAACCGTTCGACAATGCGATTTGCTTTCGAGTTGTATGTGGTTGTTCGAATGCAGTGGTAACCTGGGAGTTTTGCGAGCTCAGTGAACAACATTGATTCGATTTGTATTTCTTGGTCTGTCGTGATAAAGAGATGGACACCAAATCTACAGATATAGTCATTGTAGAAGATCTTACTTACGATTTTTGCGGCCATCTCTCGGATTGGATAAGCTTCTGGCCAACCCTGCAATTTATGGTCGGCAATATAGGGAAATTTCGGCCTTCGGCGAATTGGCAAAAGTGTTTGATTGCAAAATACATAGCAAGAAGTTCTCTATCAAAAGTATAGTTTTTAATTTACGCAGGAAGAGCTTTTTTGAAAAGAACGCTAATGATTGCCAACATCTTTTATTGCGTTGTTGTAAGAGAGCTCCAACTACTACACTGGAAGCGTTGGTAGTTAAGTTGAACCATGTGTAGTTCAATAGATGTGCCAAAAGAGTAGCAGTGGCTAGAGAGCGCTCGACCTTTTCGAAAGATTCTTTCCATTTTCCGGCCAAGACAAGCTTCTTTTGTTTTGCCTTTCTTAAGTAACGCCGGCGAGTCTGAACGAGGAACTGTGTATGTGGAGGATTGAATATCTATCTGGGTCTGTGATAGTGTTTAATTGGCAATAATCTTCACTAGGGCGACATAGTCCTTGTCTTTCTTTTGCACCATAAGTAATAGTGGAGAGTCTATAGTGATGATGATGGGCGGCAGATTCCGATGTTTGTCATAAATTGAAATTTTGTTTTTGCAGGTAACCTGCCTTGTGTGACGAAGTAATGAACTTATGCTTCAATGGGAGATTGTAATTCGGAGTCTCAGTGAGCGCGGTGTATTTCTTGACACGAGAGCCGTATTCGAAATATTTTGAAGATGTCGTATCAACTTGAGCAAAGGTTGCGTTCACAGCGACGGTAGTAAATGAATCAGAAATTCTCCTGTTCTTCAAATCGACCTCGAGACTGGACTATAATAGGCCTGTTTACTGCCGCGACGATAAAGGAATGTGGGACTGTGTCTCTTTCATTTCTAAAACCCGTATGTAGCAAAATAGTTCTATTCTGCAGAACGAACAATGTGCGTATCTTAGTGTAGTGCTGTGCAAACTATATATCTGTGTTCCCTCTTTAGCTCAGACGGTTTGTCTGATCGTGGTGAAACTTCATAACTTCAAAAAACGGCAAAAAATTAAAAAATTTAAAGAAATTGAAAGATTAAATTTTCAATAAGGGTTGTCTTGCTGGTTTCCTGAAATTTAAGCAGGAATAATGATTTTTGATCATACAAGACAGTTTTACCCAAAGTCTCGCAAGTGTGGTAACAGAAAGTCAGGTGTTGGCCACAACATATTCATTCATCCATTTATTATATTTCATCACGTATTCAATCGGTTATAAGCAGAACATTATTAAGGATACCACAGATATGCCGCACACCAGTCAGTATAATCTGAAAAACAGAAACAACCGTAAACATCTCAGATCTATGCTTAACGCGAAATGTATTTTATGAGGCAAATAACATTATCAATTTAAAACAACAATATGGAATTATGATGTTTTATGCGTCTATTAAAATTTTATGGGTTTCGTGTGGTGGTAAAAACCCATTTTCCCCCAGCCAAATTTATATTAAGATACATGGTTGATTCATCCTTTGCGTTTACAGCACCGTTATCTTTGTTGCCTATATGATGGTGGGAAGAAATTTCTTTGTTCTGCTCTTCTGTCAGTAAACCATAAATTATTGTATTTTGCGTGATCTGGATTTTAAAATGTACATGCGACTATGTTAATGGCATATTACGTGTGTGCATGGATTTTGACGTCAAATTTTCTTCGCGATTGAAATCGTGAGGAGATTATTGGTTTTGGTTTTATGATTAAAGACGGGAAATACTAAGACAATTTTCTTAAGTGGATTTTATCCCTTCCCTCATTATAAATTTCGCACACAAAGATTTTAGATATTTTGAAATGATGAAAAATATATTTGCACATTTTATTCTGTGACGTTAATACAGGAGAGTTTCCCATTCCCAACAAGGGGTTCATTAAATAAGTAAAAATGACGCTTAAACCACGTGGAATGATAAAGTGGCAGGATGTGAAGAGCGAAGCCCTAGATTCATATATCGTCGCGGTGCTCTCTGTGTAAACCAGTACTAAATCTGCGTCTGTTTTACAGGTAAGGGGCGAATGAAGCGTGCTTATGTCTTATACCAAGCGGCTCGTTTTATAAATATATTCAAGATAGGACTGGATGCCTTAAGTTTCTTCAGCAGTACGTAACTCACACACATAACGGCGGGTCAAGCGGCAAGTTAATAACCTTCTCTCATAAAAACAACAAAGTTATAATCCCTACACAAAGGCCCCGGATTACCATATCGGTTTCATCACAAACCTGACCTCGAAAATTGTACACGGACAACGCTTGAAGACCTACAAAACCTTTTTACAAGAGATTAGCTAGTCTTGCAGTAGGATCCATGATTCTACCAAAGGATACACTCTCCATTACAGCGGCCATCAAAATGGAGGATAATTTGAGGTTGACTTTCTTATCCATCGGAACGTGAAGGAACATATCCTCGTCTTCCATCCTATCAATAAACGGATAGGCACGGTCAGACTCCACACTAAGAAATTTAACGTGTCATTTGTTAAGATACATGCATCTACCGAAATAAATCAAATGACATCAAAGGTCTATTATTTGTCAAATTTGAGGGAAGTCACCAATCCGCACCCCGACATTTAATTCATCGTAGGTGACTTCAATCCAAAAATCGGTTGGAGTGCAGAAAATACATCGCATGTCTGTCCTAACAACTTACACCTGTAACAATAACGGCCATGCAAACGAGCATTAGTAGGATTCGGATATGGATGTGATCCTGATGGAGTTCCGGCTTCGTTTTTGGAAAATTCTGAAAATTTGACAATTCCTCTAAGCATTTTGCTTAATCAGTCATTAAAATTCGCAACTTTTCCACAAAAGTGGAAAATAACTAGAGTGACGCCTATTTTCAAATCTGGAAATAGAAATGATGTTTCTACAGAAGTATTACATCTATATCTGCTATTCAAAGCAGTGCTTCCGCGGTATATGTCGCATTACCAACATGGTTTTATGCCCAACAGATCAGTAACGACTAAAGATATTGAGAAGCACAAACAAGGTGATGTAATATGCACCGACTTTACGAAAGCTTTCGACTCCGTCAGCCACTGCAAAACTTTGGAACACACTTTCAAGTTCGGATTTTCCAGCCAGTTCGTAGCCTTGTTTAAATCTTATTGAGGGTACAAATAAGTTTTGAGGAATTTAAAAAAGATGGCGTAACTAGTATTAAATCGCATCGGGCCATCGTGTAACGATATTCATGTTAAAGCGTCATCATTTTCCTCTAAAACTCAGTATAACAACAAGTAAACAACAACATTTTTTGTGCTCTAACCATGTCAACCTTTGTGCCAACAGAACACAATTTGCGGTAAGAGCTGCTTGTGCTGATATACATCGATTGCTGTGTGAACGCGAAAGGAGACCAATAAAGTTTGAAGACGCTGAGTTGGAGGCGTTATTGGACCATGATTCATGCCAAACTCAAGAGGAGCTCGCTGAAACTTTGGGAGTAACTCAACAAGCGATTCAAAACCGTCTCAAGACCATAGGTATGATGCAGAAACAAGGAAATTTGATTCCGTCTGAACTCAAGCCAAGGGACGTCGAACGACGTTTTTTCATGTGCTGATCGCAAACGTACTGCTCCAAAGACAAAATCGCAAGAATTATTTGCATCGAAGCATGACGGAGGACGAAAAGTGGATCCACTACGGCAATCCAAAGCGCAACAAATCGTGGGGTAAGCCTGGTCATGCGTCAACTTCAACCATCAAATCGAATATTCATGGCAAGAAGCTAATGCTGTGAACCTGGTGGGATCAGTTTGGAATGATCTACTATGAGCTACTCCAGCCTAACGAAACCATCACTGAATACCTTTATCAACAACAATTGATGCAGTTAAGCCGAGCATTGAAGCTCAAACGCCCACAATATGCCAAAAGACATGACAAAGTGATCTTTCAGGACTACAACAATCAGTCACAAGTTACATGTTGCAAGTGTCGTCAAGGACATTTTTGAGGCGCTTCAATGGGATGTCCTACCCACCCGCCGCATTCACCAGGTATTGCTCTACTTACGATGACTCATGGTCTGGCCACTTCACTGCTAACAAAGAACCCATAACTTGGGTCGATTCTTTGATTGTCTCAAACCACGAGAATCTTTTTCGACGCATTTCACTGAAAAGCCAACTCTCTTACACAAGGCTACAAGATAAATGGTGTACTCCTTCAGGTAGTAGTTGAAAGTAAAGACCTAGGGGTTACTTTCAGTGAAAACATGAGCTTTACTAAGCATATTGAGCTGTGCATCGTTATTGAGCGAACTCCTTCCTCGGTTTTGTCAAACGTTGGACGGGTGATATTTTTTATTTGGAAATAATTAAGATCCTGTATTGTGCTTACGTTCGATCGCAGCTGGAATATGCTGGTAATGTGTGGTGGCAGAGTTACCAATCAGCTGTCACTGACTAACTAGACTGGCACAGTAAGAACGAAGAACTTAACATTTATGCTCAGTAGCACGCTAAACAATCAGCCATAACTACCGCGGCGCAAAATACTGATCAGTACCGGCTGGTCGTCGAAAAAAACAAAAGCTTCGTGAAAAATGGTTGGCTCGAAAGCTACGACTAAATACCTGCGGCAAAAGAAGCACGAATATATAAGATCATGTATCGAAAACATCAGCTTCCAAGCGGACCAAGGAAATTCAAAGTCTTGTTAACGCCAGGAATCACATTAAAAACTTCCACGCAAGAAGCATTGCCATCAAAGACTGGAATGGAGAACTGAGAACAAACATGACTGATGTTCTCTCAGTACGGCAAACCAAAGAAGAGCTGCTGTAGAATTGGAAGACCTCGCCAATATGTCCGCTGCACAAAAAGGTGACCGTGTTAAATGTAAAAACTATCATGGCTTAGCGCTATTGAACACTGCCTACAAAGTTTTGGCTAACGTTGAACTTGCCAATGTCACATATCGATGTGGTTTTTGTCCCTACAGATCAACCACTGACCAGTGTTTCACCGTGAGGATAATTTTGGAAAAATCTATATAAAGACTTCCGGCAGACTAAACGACTAAACTCTGCATGTAGACACGTAATCGAAGGAACTGTATTAGACTCCTTTGGAATAAAATCTGCTGTTCGAGACTCGCGCCTGTGCTGTTCAATTTGGTGCTCGAGTACGTGTTAAAGAAAAGAATCATTGAAACTTCGTGTTTAATATTTGATAAATACCAGACCATATTCTTGGACATGCAGATTATATCGTGCTTCTTGGCCGAACGCCTAGCGATATCAAGGACAGTTTTGAAATGAACAGAGCCCAAACCAAATTTATAACACCCACAAATATCTCCATGACAAAATTCGTAATCGGCAACCATAACTTTGATTGCTTTGAAAACTTTGAATACCTCGGGTCAGTAATAACATCGTGAAATGATGGGAAGCCAGAATTAGAAGCCCGACTCGCCGTTATTGCGATCTAAGCATCTATCGCAGTCGTGCAAACTAGCACTTTATAAAGCACACATTAGACCTGTACTGGCTTTTGGAAGCAAGAGCAGGAGCCTTACATCTAACAATTGTAGATTGTTAACTACTTTCGAAAGAAAAATCATTCGTTGCATCTTCCCTCGCAAAACAAATATCGCATTCGTATGGACGACGAATAATAGGATGTTGAAACTGGAAAGTGACAGTCGGCAAAATTCATTCATGGGATGTGATTATGTGAATACTAGAAAGAGAGAACGAGGGAGAGAGAGACAGAGAGAGAGAGAGAGAGGGTCGAGAGATTTGGTCATCAATGAAATTTGATAATTTTTCTTTTGAGACGAACGAAAGCTTCTGAATTATTTAATTCTCCGCGTACAGTGTTTTGTAAAAATTGATTTGACTGAACCCTTATTCGGGAGGTACCCAAAGGCTTTTTATGATTTATGTTAGTTATACCTAGGGTTAATGGTAGTAAGATACTTAAACTGACCTGAACCCTAGATTTGTCCTCGGCATGCAAATCATTTATGGTAAAACTTTCATGACGATCGGTTTAGCAGCTGCAGCTACCAAGGCGCCACAGACAGACTTCATGAAGTAACCATAATTTTTGAAAAATTTGACAAAAACCATTAAGTTCAAGTCTAAATCGAATTTGTCGTGTGGCCATTAACTTAAAAGTAATAAAAATTTAACTGGCATTGTCACTGTCGGTTTGATTTGATACCCTGCTTACCATTAGCGTTTCGTTAGACGAGTACTAGACTTTAACTGTAAACAAGATTAAAATTCGGGTTTAGTTTGAACCTTCACCTTACTATTCTTAGCTACAAATTTCTTATCAATCTTCCGTATTCTCAATTTTACTAGCAGATTGAAATTGTTTATTGTAGCAAGAGGCTAGTTCGAAATTGACATAGCACCATGAAACGAATGCGGTATAATAGTGAATTCATAGTGGTAATTTTTCTGGCGACTGTTTTGTGCGGCATTCGCTCCGATGTGTACCGCAAAAGTAAGCATTTGAAACATACAAGTATCTCATTATAGTCGACTTTATTGGTAAATTGTTTTCATTCATATAGAATGCCAACAGTATCGAGTTGCGGATGAGCTGTTAGACGCAAAGTCCGGTTATCCTGTCGCACTAGTTAACTTTTTAGGCAACTTGAATGCAGGCGTAATCATAAGCCCGGACACTATACTAGTTGTAGTGGATGAACCATTTTATCAAAGATCGTTTTGTTGTACTAAAGAGTCGCAAATTAATTAAGGGGCGTCATCGCAAAACTGTAGCCTGTTTACAAACTGGAGCCCCTGTAAACAATCGAAAGGGTTATTTATATTTCTTTTTCTTTAATCATGATGGACATATAACTGCCAAGAGGCAAAAGTGTTCTAAACGGAAGGACTTAACGGACGAATTTTGTGACATTGAATGCGAACGTTTCCCTTATCCTAATAATACGTTAATTATGCATCAAGAAACAGCTCCATACTTCGACGTTGTTGGTACATATTTCGAAGCTAATCAAACTGGGAATGTATTTCAATATATTGACGAGGAAGCTGGAATGTGGATACGCAGTTTTTTTTCGAGCAGCAATATAAATCGTGGTCCAAACGAAATATGTGGACCAGTAAAATTAGGGTCTACTCAAGGAAAGTTGTCATGGCATGTCGCCGTTTTTAACGGGGCCAGTTATTTATGTGCCGGTTCGTTAATAAATACACGCATAATTGTTACAGCGGCACACTGTATACAAAAGACCGCGAATGTTACGTCTCATGATCATCTCACCGTTGTTGTTGGTTTAAATAATTTATTAGATCGTGATGCTGATTCTAAGGTGTACCAGGTGGAAAGTGTAATTCCACATGAGAATTACAACCCCAAATCCTACAGCAATGACATTGCTGTTATACGTTTGGCCAAGCATATTGTTTATACAAATTATGTGCAACCAGTTTGCCTGCCACTTTTATATCAAGGTAATTCGAATGTTGGTGTTCTACTAGGCTGGGGTAAAAATGAGGTCGAAAATTATCATAATAAATTAGAAACGAGGGCTTTATCCGTGAAGTCATGGGATACGTGCGGCCAAGCTGATGGAAGATTTTGTGCAACAGACGTAAATGGTACAAATGGTTGTAGCAACGGCTCAAGTGGAGGATTAGTGGTTATGGAACAAGGGGTGTGGGTTTTACATGGAGTTGAGTCAAAGCGATCTGATGTCCCTACCACAGAGCAATGTGATAATAGATATTTGTTTATCTTTACCAATGTAACGTATTTTACTGATTGGATTAAGGAGAAAAGTAGTTGAATATTTTTATCGTGTTTGGTTTGTATTTGTACTAAACAGATAAACAAATAAATAGTTTGATGCACATTTTATTGCTTAATAGGCGCGATTCTGGTTAATATTTCAAACGTTGAAATTTAACCAATTTAAAGCGAATTTTTATGTCTCTCTTAATTCCATCTTTCGGCCTATTGTTAGGAAAGTATTAGCAACAGTTAGTGCATATTTGATGTGACTATTTCAGTCTTTAGTCGGCGATTGCAATTGTAAGACATGGGACTTAGTTCAGGTATCGTTTATCCTACAACGAGATGATAAACACACGTTCAACGCCGCATTCATTCAAATGGTGTATAAGACAAGGGAAAATAAGAGATTACGTTACTCACCACGAATGGCAGCACTATAACAAAAGAGAATTACTGTTGTTATTCAAAATGAGCGGAATTTTTTTAAAAGTGTTCGAAACTCGATATGTATATGGAATTTTAAATTTTCCCATTTCTTAACGAATTATGATGAAATTTGGTAAATAGTAATGGATAGGGATTCTAAAGCGAGTGTTTCGACAAAATTCTAGGATCCACCATTATGAAATTGAAGGTTTCTAGGATTGAATTTGGATTGAATATGTTTCAGTTTCAATTTTAGATAAAGTTCTGGTATCTGCCCGTTTACAAGTGGATTCTCATAATAAGTGACATGTGATCCGTCAACGGATTAAAATAAAATCTCCTGAAATATGTCAGTCAGAGTGAGTGAAAAAATAATTAAACAATTCTGATTATTTTGTTTTAAAATTCTTTATTTCTAAATATTTTTGATAAAATGTTTAAGATTATTTAAGTATATAAAATTTGTTATGCACTATGTTTAATAAGTCTATATAATAGGTTGAGTATGTATATAAATTTATAACAGTTTTGTATTTTGTGGTTTTGTCTTTTATAAATTATAAAATCACAGTTGACAGATTTTATTATTAGTCCGTTTATAATTATGCTATGATCTAATTATTTAGTGATTTGGTCTTACATGCTAATTTAATATATGAACTAGGTCATAGTGGTTTAATTACTCAAATTAATTATCCATTTAATTGTTAAAATAAAAATTCGATTTGTTTTGTTTATGGTTGTAGCAGAGCGTTTGTTAGTGCGGTCGAATGGCGCAGAGGTAAAAATTTAACAAAAATTTATTGTTGGCTAATCAAAAGAACATTATGACGGAATAAAATAAAGTTATTCACAGAGTCCCCGTAAAATTACCACCATTTTGGAAAAACGAGGTCCAAATATGAGAACATATGTTTGTGTTTTTGTCGAATTGGCGCTTCAGTCGCTAAACCGATAGTCATGAAATGTGTACCATGTATGTTTTGCACGTAGAGGACAAATTAAAGGACAACTTTTAAAATTTCGTTTCTTTCGGATACCTTCCAACCACTGTTCGCTAAATTATCGGCCTTTTTATTATAAGTCGAGCCAATTCATTCAATCTTTAATAAAAACGCGATACGCGGAGAATCAAACAACTCAAACATTTTCGTTCTACTCATCAAAAAAGGTGTTAAATTCTCGTTCGATTTGATTACACCTGATATCGAAAATAAAATTTGAATATATCAGAAACAGTTAAATAACGGGTGATTTTTTAAGAGCTTGAGAACTTTTTTTTAAAAAAAAACGCATAAAATTTGCAAAATCTCATCGGTTCTTTATTTGAAACGTTAGATTGGTCCATGACATTTACTTTTTGAAGATAATTTCATTTAAATGTTGACCGCGGCTGCGTCTTAGGTGGTCCATTCGGAAAGTCCAATTTTGGGCAACTTTTTCGAGCATTTCGGCCGGAATAGCCCGAATTTCTTCGGAAATGTTGTCTTCCAAAACTGGAATAGTTGCTGGCTTATTTCTGTAGACTTTAGACTTGACGTAGCCCCACAAAAAATAGTCTAAAGGCGTCAAATCGCATGATCTTGGTGCCCAACTTACCGGGCCATTTCTTGAGATGAATTGTTCTCCGAAGTTTTCCCTCAAAATGGCCATAGAATCGCGAGCTGTGTGGCATGTAGCGCCATCTTGTTGAAACCACATGTCAACTAAGTTCAGTTCTTCCATTTTTGGCAACAAAAAGTTTGTTAGCATCGAACGATAGCGATCGCCATTCACCGTAACGTTGCGTCCAACAGCATCTTTGAAAAAATACGGTCCAATGATTCCACCAGCGTACAAACCACACCAAACAGTGCATTTTTCGGGATGCATGGGCAGTTCTTGAACGGCTTCTGGTTGCTCTTCACTCCAAATGCGGCAATTTTGCTTATTTACGTAGCCATTCAACCAGAAATGAGCCTCATCGCTGAACAAAATTTGTCGATAAAAAAGCGGATTTTCTGCCAACTTTTCTAGGGCCCATTCACCCGGCCCATTCGTTAGTAAGTCTATTCATTATGAAATGTCAAAGCATACTGAGCATCTTTCTCTTTGACACCTTGTCTGAAATCCCGCGTGATCTGTCAAATACTAATGCATGAAAATCCTAACCACAAAAAAATCACCCTTTATTACATCGCCTGAAAAGTTCCCGGTCTAACACACAGATGGTGCAACAAATTTAAACCCGACCATTAGTTTATAAGTTACAATTGTTTTACTGACGTTCATTTTTGATACGAAAAAATACCGTTAAAGCAAAGCAGTGTTATCCGGACTCTGTACCAGGATAATTGACTGGTCTGCTGAATTAAAATGTGGTTAAATGTGGACGCCCAAATGAGGCTGTGATTCCAGTAAACATAAAATAAATCCACGAAATTGTTTTAAAAGACTGAAATGAATGCAATTTGTCCATGAAAAAAATGCTCTTTCACCAAGACAATGCGCCATGTCACAAGTCGATCGCGCTTCCGCATCCAGCGTATTCATCAGATTTGGCCCCAGCGATTATTACTTGTATGCAGATCTAAAAAAAGCTCATATGAAAGAGATTTGACTCCATAGAAGAAATGATGGTCGAAACTGAAGCTTATTTTGAAGACAAGATATAAATCGTTTTACAAAAAGGCATCGAAATGTTAGAGAGGCGTTGTGTTTCAAAAATTGTGTTTTCTTTGTTAGAGCAGGAATTTTTCAGGCGATGTGTTATTACATTTATTGTCCCAACAAAAATTTAGAAGCAGGCAACGTGATGCAAATAAAACAGACACAATAAATCGATGACAATAAAATATTCCATCCATCGAGAACAAAATAAATCTAAGATGCGATTTTCACATTTTATTTTCATTCCAACGATTTTCTTTTGTTACATGATCCAATTTTATTGCCATCAAAGTATAATAAACATTGTATAGTAAAAAAGTACTAACAGTTTATAGTTTATATCCACCTTCTACAAGAAATGTCCTTTGATACAAAATATTCTACGCGTACAATCAAGTTAGTTTTAAAATTTGCATTCGTTTCTTGTAATGTCACGTCCAAATATTTTTAATAGTGACACGTTTCGAAGTGGTAATTGAAATCTGTAACAGGAGCTATAAAATTTTATTTAAACATAACTTTTGTGATTAGAAATATCAAAATAATTGTTGGTGATTATTTTTCAGGTGAAATATTGATTGTGTTAAAAAAAATGTACAGAAAAAAGGATCTAGCAGCTGAAACTCCTGAACATCACGAGACGGCTTGAAAACGTTCGACGCAGGACTTTTCTCCAAGAGCTACTGATTACTAACCATGCTACTTAAAGTTTTATGAAAATTTATTTAAAAATTGACCACCGGCGGCCGACTTATGAATATAATCTAGTGTAGTAGAATTGACTCTTGCTAAAAAATCTCTTCTACGAATGCTCGGATGAAAATTAACAACATAACAGCAGAGCAAAGTGGTACACTTTCACCATACATGCAGCAATATTTGAGGACGACAAAGTTACGTTTTTTGAAGAAATTCAAGACAAAACATTTAGCACAATATCAACGGTGTAATAGCAACAAAATAATGCTTTTCTCCTCCAAAACTGTCATTATCTAACTAACAGATTGACATAAGGAGATCTTGAAAACTGAACGGTTATGGAATACGATTATGAAATGGCTCAGTTTGACTACAACAACCAAAGCAGTAACTATTAATTTTGCATCCTCAGCGTTGTGTGGCCATTATTGCGTACATAGCATGAACAAAATATTTAATGACTCAAGGCTGGATATTACATTCGTGCAAACAGTAAAGGTAATGAAGAGAGGCGTCTGGTTTATCTCAACAATGCGCAGTAAAGAAGTTTATTTCCGAAGTAGTAATCTACATGGTGATACACATCGTCATCTCATCACCAAGGTGAATTATTTATCAAATTTAGAAATGGCAACAGGGAAACCTGAGTGTAATGCATTAAGAAGAGTCAACACTAAATATACAGAGGATACAATTTTGACCCAGTTTAGGGCGACCAGATTATGGTGAGTAGTCTATATAAGTTAAATGTAGTTACTAAATTGAGCTAACGACTAGTTTTATATGTTAACCTCTCGTATTTAGTAGATATATATTGTTTCATACTTTGTAGACGCGAATACACGATAAATTAAAGCGATTAAAATAATAAATATCATTATCATTACAGGTGATTTTTCCGAAATTAATTCGAATATAGTTTCATAAATTAGTTTCGTAAGACTATTTCTGATTCAGCGTGCACCTTTATTTAAAGGTCTGAGACTTAAAATATGGGAGCATTTGACGACCAATACAGGTCATTTAGTTGGTTGTCTAATTTGAAGGTAAATGGTTCGTACTACATAACCAAATTTTGCTAATCGCAAACAAAACAAATCGCTATTTTAGTTATTGCTCAACTAAGACATCTCTAATCCAATTTTACATTTCTAAATTTACATTGTCACACAATTCCTCAATTACGGAATATTTAACTCCTTAATGGCTACACTTAGGTTTACACTGATCCTTGAGTTATATGTTGGAACTATTACTAATTTTGTATATCATACTAATTAAATTTTATTTTATTTTATAATTTTCAAAAATTAATGGAAATTTCTGTTAGTTTTATTTTAAATTATTTTATTCTAATACTCGTAATTAGTTTTCGGCGTGAAGTTGATGCATAAGCCATAACTCCATATAACTTTAACTCAAAATAGAATGCAATCGTATCCGGACGATGGTTACTTTCAAAAATTTTTCGAAATAAGTCGAGACCGATAACCCTAATGCTGCATAAACACTTTTACAAATTATACACACTTAGAAAATTTATTACTTCCTGATAAGCTGCAATTCATGACGTTAGGATCATCCGAAATCGAGTTTATGATTATAGTTTGTGAAGTAACTAAGTACTTTTGAGGCACATGGTTTAATTTAGCATCAACTTAACACCAATGTAAATAAACCAAATAATTGATTTTTTTAAAGTTTATCTGAAAACGTCGTTAAAATATTCAAGAAGTTTTATCTGAAAATTGTGGAAGTTCTTTTAATCTACATAACATAATATAAGACGATTTATTACGATAAAATAAATAAATCAATGAAGGCACACAAATAATTTACTAAAAATATTAAAACCCGAGCAGATGGCTCATTTTTAATTTGATTGTCAATATGCGGCGGTTTATCCGGATGCGGCTATTCGATTATTTTAAAAAGCTGAACATTGAAATTTGTTGAGGGAAGCAGGTACCGACCATGCAGCCGATTTGGTGCTAAAAATCCTAACAACATGGCAGAATCTCTGTCGAGGTGATAGTTCACGATGGTAGTCATGGAATATGTGGTAGGCGTATCTTAATCCAACAATGCTTTAATGTTCAATTTGAATATTTTAGCTTAGGTCTTTATTGGTTAACAATCAAAATGGAACCAACTCACATCTTAAATTGCTTAATCCTTACGACACCAAATAGTTGCCTACTTCTCACTTCAAGAAAAGGAAAAACATGAAAATGAGATCGTTTACATAATGAACTGGAATCGAAACCATTACAACAAATAGTGATAAAATGATGTAAAATAGGTGAAATTGTAGATAAAGATCTTCAAGGAACGCAGTATCAATGCTTGTTTACAGATGTCGACTAAAAGCTTTAACATGTCGCTTTCGACATGTCGCTTTCGACATGTCGCTTTTCGACACACTGCGATGAATGTGAAGAGTTGGATCGTGTCAGAGTGGCTAATACCACAATTTAAACGCAGCTCTACTCAAAATTCCCACATTTTTCCGAAATATCAGAAACTTACACAATCCTTGACAATAAATTTTACCGGGTAAAAATCGGTAAGGCTAACCATCACGGGTTTTTGCAAAAATTTAAAACATTTTAATTGTTGATTTTCCGATTCAAAATGATTGAAGGTAATGAGAATAACACGTTGAACAAGAAATAAACGGTAATTTACACCCGGGAAATGCGGTTATTGGAAGGTTCGTGCTTAGGAAATAGGTCACATTTTGTAATCGAACCTTGATTGCAGGCGAATGGGTCAACATATTACAACAATTTAAACGTAGTTCTACTCAAAATTTACACATATTTCCAAAATGGCAGAAACTTTCACAATCCGTGACAAAAATTTTATCGGGTAAAAATCGACAAACGGTTTAGGTAACACCAGGACAGTTCGTTTCAACGTGTCGAGATGTTGTAACACTCTCTACTTTTAAGAGGAAAATAATCAGAATGGTATACCAGTAGATTATACATATTCTTGGGTACAGCGCAACTGTATCGGATTTTTCAAAGTTAACAGTATTAGATGGCTAAGGAGTTATAAGGACCTCATCACAATGCATAATTTAAATAGAATTCCATCAACAAGCGCTGTTCCAGGGGAAGCCTTAGGCTGACAAAGAAGGCTGATTATTTTTATGTCAGTCGCTTTTAACTATTTTTACATCTTTATGTTCTTTAATTTACTTTTAATACTCTACACCTAAGGTTATTGATTTGTGATATAGTTGTATTGCTGAAGCTTTCTTATAGAGGCAATAGTGCTTGTTGTGGAACCTGTTGTAGAAATATGAACATATTTATACGATAGTAGTGTCATCCGTAAATTTAATCACCATTTAATCCATACCACGGTTTTGGAAGTTTATCGCAGTTTAATTTAAGAGTTAAACAAACAAAAATTCGTCCTTAATTTTTTGTTAATATCGGATCGGAACCATCCAACAAAACAAAAATAAATTAAATAAATTTGGAATAGAAGTCCTCAAACGGCAAATACATTAAAACGATCATTCATAAACACTGACATCCTCTAACAACTAATGCAAGTAACTCTGTGTTTTACTCCAAGGAGTAACATGTAAGTTGATTAATCTCAGGGAAGTATAACTTTACGGAACGTGACGCGATTCTGTCGATCGAAAACTAATTAGCGGTCCTGGAGTTATAGTTAGCACCGATAACAAACATTAATATGTTTGATGCCATTTACACCACCTGGGCCTAAGGCAAGGTGGCTTCTGCTTATTCGAGGATCCAATTTACAGATAATATGTACCCCTTGGAAGTAAAGGTTGTCATTGACATAGGGAATCACAACTTCAAGTTCCAGATTAGGTAAAGCTAATGATTTAGATGAGTTCTACGGGACTACATTGTTGCTACGTTCCTTAACGCAATGCACGATAAATTTATGTTGTCCTCTTGTTGGTGATTATGGTATCAACTCGTCTTCACAATGCCGATAAACTATTTACTAAAAGTTTACTTCTCATCAAAACGGTGCATATCAGATAACAACGGTGATGTCGGCAAATACGTTTGAAGTCTCCGCAAATAAAAGCAATAAATTGGTTTCAGGAAGTTACCAAATGTCTCCAGTTTTTACCTAAACGGGCATGTAAGATATTAAAGTACTTTCGATTGCATGTAAGCTTAAACGAATTTTAAATTCATACAAATTCAAACAATTAAGATCAAATTAAACCTAAAATTTCCACAATTTTCAATTAAAATTTGTTTTTTTACGAAAATTTTATTTTCTGGGATCATTTTAAAATGATTATTTTTTTATTATATCGTGCAGAAATAAAAGGCATCTTACTAAAAGGCGCTAAAATAGTAACGATCAAATTGCAATTTTAAACCACAAAACCAATTTTTAATTTTACTTTAATCGTGTGTCATCTATATTTTAACATCCCAACTAAATAATAAAAAATGAGTCTATGCTAAAAGTAAACCGGTTGATAGTTGATCGGTTATAAAATTGCAACTTGATATAAAAAATAAAATATTTGTTTATCTAGTAATTATTCAATATAACAAGTAAAATAAGTAACAAAATTTTGCTTTTATATTTATTTTATACAGGAACTCCAGTTCGATCTTTAATTTTGCCCATCACATTCGCTTGACTTTTACTATGGCCTTTGTGCTGCTTGGCTAGATCGTGCGCCGAAAACGACATTTGCGACAAGTGCTTCCCTTCTTTCTGGGAATGTTTACGATGTAGCGATGCATCCTTTTCATGTTCGATAATTTTATTATTTTTCTCGTTCGAGACTGTTGTTGAGATGCGATCGAGTTCATCGTCGATTGCTTTAAATTGCCAACTCCAATTGGCGCGATATAAGAAGGGGCGATGATCAAAACGATTATCATCGGGACTATAGGACTCGGCATGATAGGCTGGTGTTAGTACGGTCATTTTATGACGATTAATTGCGTAGCAGCGGAAAAAATGTTTCACCTTGTCCGCCACTTCTTTGGCAGTGCACGCTTCCTTCCAGGTTGCGACGAGTTTACAGAACATGCTGTAAGGGCCGCAATATGCTTGTTTGCGTAGTCGACCGTATTCGCTAAGTTCGGAATACGTCATTCCCATGTCTTGCTCGTCTGTTTGTACAATTTGGCCATCGACTAGCGGTTCTAATTCGGCAGTCGGCGGGGCGGATATAATTTCCGCTAGTACAGGAACATTAAATTTATCTTTCGCAAATCGTAAAAATTTTCGTAAATCGGTTTTTGAAATTCCACCGATGGGGTTCACATCAGCACTCGAACAGTCGTATTTGGTCATATAACCCCGTAGAGATTCATCGACGTTTGCGGATCCGAGCACAAGTAAACCACCCGGCCGATTACGAACCCATAACATGAGCTGGGCACATAAATATGACAGCACCATACGAAGTCGGGCTTGAATATTTTGTAGCGCTAAATTTTGTCGAGCACAACCGCCCTGAGTTCGGAATTTCGGAGATAGGCCCGTGACTGCGTTAAAAATTGACAATACCGCTTGAACTGCGGCATCAATATTCAATTCGATGTGGTAGCACCCTAATTGGCTGGCGAGTTTATTAGCACGTTGTTTTGTTTCTTGGCTTGAGTTTGTGCTACCCATGTAACACGTAACTAACAGGCGATTGCATAATGCGGTGGCTTGAGTTGGGGTATACTCGGGGTCGGCTAATATTTTGCGCACATCGTGGAGTACTTGGGAATCGCCATTTTCGATCGCCTGAACGACAAGACGGCACATTGAATGAACTATTGCGGCAGTACTGCTGCTATCAACGCCCCCGCTAAGCGGTAAAAAGAAACCGCCTTGCCCCGATCGTCGAAGATAATCCCAGAGCCAGCAGGCCGGCCCTAGTGAGATTTCTTCTTCCGGCGTATGGTAAATCCATTGAAGCGGTCGATTAGTTGGTGTATAAATGTCATTTTTACTCGACAGTTCAAAATCTACAGACACTCGTGGATACGTAGGTGTTGCGGCCGCGGTTGTGCTTCGCGACCGATGGGACATCCGATAAGACCGTATATCTTCTAAATCGATAGTTGCTATTGTTACCTCAACATCCTGTAGCGAGAATTGCTTAGCACGTGAAACTATATCTCCATTTAATGCGATGGCCGAGCATCCATTAAAATAAACCCGCTGCCCATCACATCCTCGTAAATTACTAAATAAATATGCGCCTCCCGCCTTAAAACTGGCATTCCGGATGAGATCCGTCGTAATGTGCGCTTTTCTCAGCTGCATATAGCTACCGGACGAATTCGAAATAATTTCAACACCACTCAATGACATATCGATATGAGTACTCTTTGGGTTCCAGAGTTCTTCACATATTTCATATCCGATACAAGTATCACGGGTTGAGACTACGGCATCACCAAAAGGCACTGTGGTTTGACCCGTATATGATGCGATCATACGTGGCAGGTAAAAATCTTCGGTTTGTAAAATCTAAAATTAAACTGGTATTAGATCGTGGGTTAGATATTATCGAAATGGTAGTTACTTTGGTCCATGGTGTAAACCATCGTGTTTCACGATAATTTCCATCATCACAATTTGCCATTTTTGGTCGAATGAGTAAAATTTTCTTATTGAAATAGACTACTCGGCAATTGTATGCGACATTCCTGTGCTGTACCGGCATACCCACATCGATTAGCATATTATCACTGAGCGGTGACGTCATCAATTCGAGCAACACTTCCCATGAGTGAAGGAATGTGTCAGGCTCGTGGAAGTGATCTTCACAGCTGTATCCACTAAAATTAAATAAATTTGGATAATTTAGAAACGGTTATATAACTTGATAGGTACGTAATCCGTTCGAGCCTATCAGACTTAAACTAATTTTGTAAGGAAATGAAATTTGAATATGTAATCATACGGTACTCATTTCAGATTGTATATGTTTCATCATCGGTCGAACAACTTACCAAATTTCTAATTCGGGCCCCGTACGGTATGTCGCTCCCAGCTCTTTCGCTTCCAATATTGATTCCATAATCCTAGTCATATTGCCCTCAAAATCAAGTGCCCATTGATTTAGTGTTGATACAGCAACGGTTACCTTTCTGCCCATTTTTCTGATTTTCCTCTGCAACGAGAAAATAAAACAAAAACTACTTTAATATTCCAATTTTCCATGAAATTACATAAAACAAAACTACCATACTCTATATTGTCTCTAGCACACAAATAATCACCAGCACTGAGTTAAAATTAAAAAATTTGGAAATTCCATGGCAAGAGGTGAAAAATTGCTAAACAAACCAAAATATTTACACAAAAGGCGCGTGTTGTGTTTGCGGCCGAGGCACGAGGAGGTCAACAATTTTATTGAATTAATTTTATGGTTTGTTGTCATGACGAATTATAACAACAATATAATATTTTTGTTTTCCATTTTATATTTTATTTTTTCATGAATGGATTACCCTCCGCGACTCGGATCGATATGGAAATTTGATTAGAAAATATCTAAATAGAATTTTCAACAATAGAATATCAAATTGATTTGAATGCGTAACAATAGACATGAGTAGGTAGGTATTTATTTTACTCCACCGGTTAAAGTTCAGAATTTAGACAAACCTCTTTACGAATTTTCTTACTAACAAACCTAAGCACCATAACACTGTACCGACAGACACACACACACAACAAATAACAACCACCTTACTTGAACGACGTTTAGGTAAACTCTAATTTCTAACCTTTTATGAATACATAAATAAATTTTATTTCGTGTCATTCCTCACGTGAAGTTATTTTTATTTGCGTGAAGAAAGGGGATAGCCAGGATGGTGTGTGTACTGTTATTTCAACAGTCATTAAAACGAATACCTTTAATCCCTCTATAATCCTCGGTTACAGGCATGCATTTGAAAATTGTATGAAGAGATTTTTTTTCTAAAAGCATGCTAAGTAAATTTTGTTGAAATTCGATAGCGAAGATTGTTTGCCAGATCGTTGCCGTTTAGACATGGTTTTGAATGCGTATAGGTAAATTCCTTTTTCTGTATAAGCTAACGTAATTACAAAAGCGTTTAGTAGCATCAAACGTCAATGCACAATCATTGATAACTAGTTTTTTGGACTGAGCACGATAACTATCCAGAAAAATTCGGAAGACATTTACAAACCTGACATGAGAGCTGGTCAATGTCAACACGAAAAGATTGCTCGTTAAAGAGCAGCTATTATGTTTGCTAATTTACTCAGAAAAACTGTGGAAGCGGCATACTCTCGAAGTAAGTTAGGTATTTATATGGAAAATCATAAAAACGTTACAAACAATATATTTCTTTGTGTTTTCCTAGCTCTCAAGCCATAACCATTTTCCTTATATTACTAATACTGCACCCATGATTATTCAGGTCGTTTATTCTTTAATATACAGGGTGTCCGGGTTTGGAATGCGAATCCGGTAAGGAGTGATTCCTTGGTTCATTCTGAAAAAATCGAATGGGAGGGGATCAATTTTAGATATCCTTTGGAATACAGGGTGTTTAAAAATGTGGTTCAGAAAAAAGTGCACACAAACATTAAACTGTAACTTCCAAAATTTGCATTTGTATGGTTATCTTGCATGTGCATACGTTTGAGATCTTTAATTAGTGATGTCAGCAAATTCATCTGATAGCATAAGGAGGGCCTTAAAATTGAGCGTCTCTCTCACTCTCTCTCACGACCAAATTCATCAAGTATTGCACAAGAAGAATCTTCATCGATTGAAAGGAATTTGGCAATGATAGTTTTGGATGGCATAACAAACTTTCACCTACAACACACGTGGAGTACCGCTTCAGTGTAAAGGTATGGGCTGATGTAATTGGTGATAATTTAATTGGACCATCATATTACCATCGACATTAAATTGTAAACTTTTTCAATTTTTACGAAACGATTTACCATTCCTCCTTGATGATGTACCTATTTTAAGTAGATTCTTGCCTACATACCAACATGATCGCGCCCCTAGTCACAACGGTGTAAATGTTAAGAATTGGTTAAACGAAAATTATCCAAATAATTGGATTGAAGATCCCCTGATCTAGCTTTATTAGATTTGTATAGGGAACAATGAAGGCGCTAGTATAATTCAAAGAAATGAAGAACTAATACAACGATTATACACAGCAGCTCAACAGATAAGGGAAGAATTATCATGCATTGACCTAACCAAAGGCATACTTAAACGAATATTAGTCTGTGTTCAATCACAAGGAGGACAATTTGAACATTTTTTGTAACTCCTTGTAGTACTTTTGCTCTCGAGCCAAACTTTATACTGGGGGATTGTAGGGGAGATCATGGTGAATTAAAATTAAGTAAAAAAAAATATAACTGTTTTTTTGAGAAAAACTCAATTTTATAAAAAAATATATTTTTTTTTAACTTTAAAGCTCCCAAAATGGATGCAGATGCCACCACCGAGTAGATTTTAAATAAGCCTAAGCAATTACCAGTCAAATAAGACTAAGTTGATTGCTCCCCGGTAAAATATTTTGGAAGTTACAGTTTAATATTTGTGTGTAATTTTTTTCTCAAAGGATGTCAAAAATTGGTCCCCTCCCTCCCATACGATTTTTTTCACAGAATGAACCAAGGAATCACCCCTTCACGGATTAGCATCCCAAACTCGGACACCCTTTATAATAGGAAATAGTTCGTTTAGTTAATTAACTATGCAACCATCAATATTTTCCATCAGCTTTTTGATGGTTTTTCATCTCTGTTAGAAATGCTCGTGCTACATTGTTGTGAATCTCAATTGTATCGGATGGCCCATCTAGCGTTTGTAATTTCAACTACCGGTTATTTCGAGTGTGGCAACACCTACGTCATTCGTGTTATGACAGAAAATTAGTTAAATGTTTGACGTTTATGAAATGGGTCGCTTTATGCTTGAACATAATTGGGGAATATTGAAAAGGGTTGAGTGATGAGTGTTCTTTACAAACTGTAAGAAATTTACGTGAAATATTAGAAATGAAATGCCTACAAGGAAATTTCTGGATTGTTATTGGATACAGCCAATAACATTGCAGCTGTTGCTCAGAATGTGTCTGAGCATCCATTAACATCAACTTACCATCGTGCTCAAGAATTGAACATTTTACGCAGTTCTGTGATGAGAATTTTGCATAAAAACCTCCGTTTGTAGAAGGCGTACAAAGTTCAATTAGTGCAGGAGCTGAAGTAAATGACCATCCGCAACGTATTCGGTTCGCTAATTGGGCTGTGGAACGCTTGGAATAAAATGAGCATTTTTATTTTAATCATCTTTTCCGACGAAGCTCATTTTCACCTCGAAGGCTACGTCAATAAGCAAAATTTTAGCACTTGGAGTGACTGTTTGGTGTGGATTTTGGACCAGCGGTTTCATTGGTCCATTTTTTCGAAAATGAGCAGAGAGCCGTCCTTACAGTCAATGGGGAGCGTTACGGAACCATAATAAACGAGTTTTTGTTAATCAAAATTCAAGAGGACACACGCAATATTTGGTTTCAACCGAACGGCGCAACTTACCACACGCAGCAAACGCAACAATCGATCTTTTGCACACTGTCTTCGAGGATCGAATAATCAGTCATAACGGAGATTTCAATTGACCACTAAGCAGCTGCGATTTGACTCCGTTGGATTTATTTGTGGGGACCCGTTAAGGAGAAGTGTTACGCTAACGATTCAGAGACTATCCAAGATTTGAAAGATCAAATTGAAGTTGCCATTGATGAGATAATAGCCCATACAATCGAAAATGTTCTGAAAAGTTGGGTTGACAGAATGCGGTGCTGTAAGGCCAGCCGTGGAATACTAATGTATACTCTTTCTAATAAGACAAACCGCTTTCAAAATTATTCATTTGTGTTTGGATTAGAACCAAATTAAATTGCAAATGTTAGGTGGGCCACCCTTTAGCTTCAATTTCTTTTTCTAATGATGAAGTTAGTATTACTTTTGATTCAAGTTCCAGTTCGATGTTTCTTTTAAATATTGTGTTGATTGATTATATTGCCTTTAGTATTGTTTGGAATATAATGTCGCTAAAGTGGTCACCTCTGACGCAAAGACGAGCTCTTTTATGCTCATTTATGTGCTCATTTTTCATAACATTTTCGCAGTCTCTGGTATTATTTCAGCAAATGTTGCCCTTAAGCATCGAGTTTGTGGTTGATTTATTGGAGTACACCTTTCCCTTCAAGTACCCCGTAGGAAGAAATCAGGATGGGTCATATCAGGGGATCGTGGGAGCCAGTTGATATCACCACTTTTTGCCATTATTCGGCCGGGAATTTTTTTTCGCAAAATTTGCATCGTAGGACGAGCTGTGTGTGATGGGGCACCATCTTGTTGGAACTACATGTTCTGTGGGCCTAATTGATCTAATTCGGACTCAGGAAAGTTTTCCAACATGTCCCGATAGTGGTCATCAGTAACTGTTAGATCATTGCCTCTAGCATCCTCAAAGAAATATGGTCAAATGATGCCGCCGGCCTAAATGGCGCATCATCCATGTGAGGGGTTTCAGTACCCCAATAGCGGCTATTCTGTTTATTAACAAAGCCAGCCAAGTCGGAATGTGCTTCGTATTAAAAATATAAATCTTCTTTGAGAATTTTTAACAAACATGATGGAGATATTCCCAATTCTTGTGCACGGCGTTGATTAAGAGGTACCTATGGTCATTCAGCTACACTCTGCCTCACCCTTGTCTTCCAGTGTATGCAAATTTTCAAAATTATTCATTACACGCGTCACGTAATTTTCTCCGCGTATTCACAATTGGACAATTATTTAAACATAATTTTTTAATAATTTCAACACGTTATTGCGGCGTTAGATGCTCCATAATAAATTGTTATCGACTACAACAAAATGCCAGCCAAACAGAATCGACCTGGAATGTAAAAAACACTCTGTATACATCCCGTATATCGTTGAAAAGGTCTTGAAGAATGATATCCCAAGTAACAATTATTCGAGCCTAACGCATCGATAAGCTCTATTACAGTTCTTAAACTGATAAAATGAACCTGGTAGCTCTAGAATGCAAATATCAGCGGTTCTAAGATTGCCGTTATATTAACGCTGCAGAGCAGCTAAGTTTAATAGTAAGCTCAATAACCGTAATAAAAGCTTACATATTTTCTCTTATAGAGACAAATTTATCTCGTATTCGAGCTGTGATACAGCCTATTTAGAGTAGATTGCAACACATGAAAACATTTAATGTTGCAACTTCTTCAAACAACCGATTTGACAGCTGACATTTGCTTTGTCATTAGTTTGATTTTAGCATAGAGGAAGACCCAAATCGATGAATTCGACGTCGTTCTCAGCAATTGGAGATATGTCCATCCAATTTATGGAAGATTTTATCTAAGGATCTTGGTTTAAGTGCCTACAAAATTCAACTTGTGCAGGAATTAAGGCCATCCGATCATCGCACACGCCGCCAATTTCGCCAATGGACTCAACCACAAATTGATATTGATGTTGATTTTCCAAACAAAATTGTGTTCAGCGATGAAGCTCGGTTGAGTTTTAGTTGAAACAACAGAACAGAATTGTCGGATTTGGGGTGAAGATAATCCACAAGTCTTTGCCTAAAATCACGGTTTGGTGCGCTTTATGGGCCGGCGGAATCATTGGTCCATATATCTTCAAAAACGATGATTTTTGTACTCCAATTGGCTGGCATAAATCTTACTGATATGTGGTTCCAACAGGACGGTGTCACATGCCACATAGCGCCGGATACAATTAATTTACAATTAATGGTCCGTGAGGCCATCGCGAGATGCGGCCGCAATTGCTGCGAAGAGTGATCGAAAATTGGCCCTCCAGATTACGATACGCGCCAGCCGCGGCGGCCACATAGTCGAAACCATATTCAAGCATTAATGGCATAGAATTATCTATCCAATAAAGCTAGTTTCCCTGATATTCAAATTGTTTTTCTTTGTTCTATTTTAATTTAAAATTGTGAACCTCTAAAAAAACACCCTTTAGATTTAGAACTGCTTAGAGCGTCATAAAGCTTTTTCAATTTTTTTTACTGGTATTATGGTTGAGCTAAGCTTTTCGAATTAGCGTAATAATTTTTAAATGTTAAATATTTAAATCAATAAACTTTGGCCGAGGGTCGCTGGATAGATACTCGTTGTATACACTGTATTGCTGTTACGGATAACACTTGTTGAGCACGCTGTATTATGTATGCGACATATGGATTTGAGAGAGTGTACACGTCAACCCACTAGATATAAGAACGCATTTATGTTCACACGGTGCTCCAGGGACTTTGTTTAAATAGAAAACGGAATAGGTGAGGAAAGCATAACCTAAAGGTAAAGAGCATAACCTTTTAAAAAAAATCCATATGTAGTACAAAAAAAGAAACTCATGTACCGTATATTTTACATATACATAATTATAAAACATGTTAATTTCCTTTGATTCCTCGTTGCATTTTCTAAAATATTTTCCTTCGTCGTTTTTCTTTTGCTACCAACGTTATTTGGGTACGAAACTTTTTATTTTTGTTTTAGAAAAAGCTCAAATAAAAATTTAAATGTGTCAGGTTTCCATTCTGTTTCATCCATCATCGTATTAAAAAATTTCAACTTTGTTGCTGTACGGAAAAATTCACGCGAATTTAATATTCGTTTATTTTTACATTTAATTTTCCCAGTTATGCAATGAGGAAAGTATTTCAATCGTTGCAATTTTAACAAAAACGATTTCCATCCTACGAGTTACGATGGCTACCGAACTTAACAACGAAAATCGTTGTAGGATGTAAGGTTCTTTGATTGCTACCAAACGCAAAGTTTAAACGTAGCCTTTCAACATACATCCTGTATAACGTTATGCATTATGTAGAATATTTCGAGTAACAGAGTTTTTTTTAGGAAGAATGTGTTTGATTCTGTTTATGGCAAATAGATACGGTATCTATCATCAGACCTAGATAATACCACTTAGTAACCCTTTCAATCACAAATCATTTATAAGTGATTAGATTCATATTTAACACATTAGGATCCAACAGCTAGTTTTCAAATACTATGTATTTCGTTTTTCGTGGTTTAGAAGTAGATGATTGGTATTAAACCACATCGTCCGCATACAATTGTATTATTTCCTCTAGGCTAATGTGGGTAATATCATTATCAACAATTATGAATAACTTGGGTCCTGGTATCAAGCCTGGTATTAGTTCTATGTTGGTGAGACCCATACTTTTTAATTTAAATAGTAGAATGTCAGGATGCACCATATCAAGGGCTTGCCATTGGAATTTGTGCTGCGTCCACTTCATTACAATCCGTTGAAGTCCCAGATAACGATGTCTTATATGTGAGCAGGCTGAATCCACACACTGGGGAGGCTGCATTAGTTGATTATTTAAAATCCAAACTGGAAAATCTAAACTTGGTTGGCTGTCATCTACTGCTCCCTAAAGGCCGGGATAAAACTAAACTCATATTTGCTTCGATTAAGCTTACTTTGGAGAGAAGATTCACTGTACAAGTTTAGTCACCATCTTTTTGGCCAAAGGGTGTCTTAGTTCGACGTTTTGTGCGTAAAATCGGAGGCCCATAAACGGCAGAGGAATTTCCCTACCACAAACGGGGATCGACAATCCTATCCAGAAATAATTGACTTCTACTGTAATTTTTTTTTTGCCGAGTAGATCAACAGCTTGTATACCTTGCTTTCTAATATTTTTTTATATTTTAGGTCATTCACCAATTCTATTCTCAATTTGGACTTATCGCGGGAATGTTTATTTTTAAATAAGACTGTTACGATTGTGAATCGGGATAGCACATGTGTTAATTTTGGATTTATTAATGCCCGGAGTCCGTTTTGCCATATCGATTAACTGAGAATATTTATCGATTCCAAAGATCTCGACGTATTTTGTGTCGTGGAAACATGGCTTACAAATAGGATTAATAACAAAATCTGTCTCGCTGAACGGATACATCATCTTGAGATTTGATCGAACATGAATCGAAAAATGCCTTAAACTTAAGGCTATTCATTCGCCCATTTATGGTAAAACTGAAGTTTTGGCGGCAGAAATCCATCCAATGTATGACTTTAAAACAATCAGTATCTTACAAGACGGAAAAACAAATTTATTCTTCTTATCCAGTCAAATTATTGTGAGGTTTGTTTCATTGTTGTTGTATAATATACAGGGTGTCAAATATTGAGAAAAATGATGAACACGGTGTTGTATATACTGGCTATAAAAGAAAATTATTTCTTCGATAATTATAAAGGTGTACCACTTAATTTTTGCAGATTTTCTTCAAGCTTTACATTTTATTTATTTTCATGGTAATTTGTGTTTTTCACAGGATCGGACGTAAGGTTTCAGAACACCGAACGACAAGTCTACGTGAGTTACATAACCTCTCAGAATAGCAGAGTTTACGATGGCAACTGATAACCAGCGCATTCGGGACTGCATTCTATACGAATTCCAATAAAGAAAAATGCTACTAAAGCATGGGAATTAATTTGTAGGGCTCTTGGTGCCGACATTGTGTCTTATGAAACGTGTAATTATTGCAGGTACAAACATTTTAGAAGTGGTAATATCGATCTTAGTGACCCGCAGCGCCCTGAACAGCCTCGAAAGTTTGAAGATGAGGAATTGCAAGCTCTACTAGATGAAGACTTAATGCCAACGCTCAGCTAGGACTTTGCAAATAGCTATTTGCACCAAATGAGAAAAATTCAAAAACTTGGAAGGTGGGTCCCACATATAGTCCGGCAAAAAAAAAACGTGGGATGGTGAAAGTGTATTTTTTACGAGAATCCCAAACGTAAAAGTGGATAGATCCCGAGCAACATAGTATAGCGACGCCGAAACAGAACATCCAGTTAAAGAAACTCCTCCTGTGTATCTATCTGGTGGGGCATGAAGGGTGTGATTTATTAGGAACTCCTGGAAACTGGTCAGACTGTGACTGCAAAACGTTTTTATGTTCATTCGCCCACTGTAGTCGCTTTTCAATGTGTTTTTGTGTTAGCTGTGGTTTGACCAAAGTATTTCGATAGGCGCGTAGCCATGTTCCATAACTCTAATTCGTATGGTTGTTTTTGGTATAGTAATATTCTTTTTCGCCAATTTGTCCACACCTGCATCTAGCGTAAGCGAAGCGATTTTCATCTAATAACTGTATAATGGCGTTATCCTAAGGTTTTTTGTATTGGTTCGGATTTACAAATGTTTTCGACATATAATACCGACAGAAATATTTTGACAAAATATATCGACAGATATATTTTGCTGCACTTGGTTGCAAGCACTTTTTCTTTCAGATATTTTATCCGCTAAACAGTTGCAGTTAAACTAATTTTTGTTTTAAAGCGTCAAAGACGAATCTATAGAAACCCGGTTTAAGCCCCGCCTATGTTTGTTCATATAATTTAAAGTACTGTACATCGAAAATAATAATTGCAAAATACGTTTAAGTATGGCGATTGACGATCTACCTATTTTTTGAATATAAAATCAAATTGTAATGAGGTGTTTTCCATTTTCAACTAATTTTTTTCGATGGATCTGGTAGTTACTATTTAGAATTATTTAATCGACCTTTAGGACAGCTTCCTTTTTGATTTATGTAGAAAAAAGGTAGAAGGTGGTTTTCTAGAATGCCAATATACTCCTCGCTGTTCTGAAATAGTGGATCGAAAAGCTAAAGGCGTACCATTAAACTAACACCACTAAAATTCTGCTTAAAAAGTATTTTGGTTGTTTTCTGAGATCCCTCCAAAAATGACCTATTTTTAAATAATGGTTAGTTATCATAAAAGCAGGACAAATGTTTTAATTACCTTTAACCAGTCACGCTCTAACAAATTCAAGAAGCGCGGCATTGGGGGTCGCGGCAACGCTTTGGTATACTGACATCATAACCCAGCAGATTGTGCTTTGACACACTTTTAATTTAAGCTCGCTTTTTAGGCGCTAATACTTTGACATGAATTACTCGCGGCCCTAATCAATCCGCGAGTTTCGCGTGAACGGATCTTTTTTCTGGTTCTCCGGTTTTGTTTGTGCTATAATTAATTGAATTGTTTAAAAGATTAGCAACGGTATTATGCTGGCGGTCTATTCTTTTCCGAATTGTCTAATACAGAGACCTTTATCGAGAAGGGCTTGAATTTTGCCTTTGTCAATCCCTGATAAGTACTTTCCACGTGACATTGCTATAGAAGATTTATTAGTACTAATTTTGTTTTAAATGTTTAAGCTTGAGCGATGTCAAATGATCAATAGGCTACTACGGTTGTATAGTTATGAAACAAAGGAATTTTGAAAATTTTTCTTTTCGATAACTAATTAAAGTAAGTAGCGGGTTTTGTTTCGTAAATCAATATGTTCGAACTTAGTTAATTTTTGGCACTAATTTTTTTTTAATCAGTTATTTAAACTGCGGTGCTAAAATGGCGCAATGTACCCCCTTCAGAACCGAAATGAACCAAATGCATTGCGAGTTATAGTCGAAGACAGGGTCGTAATTCCACCGATGTGCAAGAAAGTCATTGTGAATAGGGGAGCCCGCGAATTGTAAAAATAATGGGTTGCTCTGTGCGAGAACCTTAGTGAAAATCCGACACAAAGTACTAATACGTGTTTGGAACGTGAGTTCATCAACAAATGTAATCAGCGAAGATCATTCGCAGCGGAACAGTTAAATGTCGCAGTGGAAGCATTGAACGTATTAACCGATGTATTCGCTCTTAATGATGAAGAGCTAGGAAAAACTAATATTGTATGCAACATAGAACCAACACAGGAAACGCTATTCTAATTCGGCTAGCACCAAGACGAGAACCGTTCGCGAAGCAGCAGGAGACTGCAAAATTAACTAAAAAAATGGAATGTGTTCTTGTTCAGAAAAAGGACGGGACAATGCGATTTTTTGTTGAATACCGTAAACTAAGCCAAGTAACGAAGAAAGACAGTTATTCGCGTTATGAAAAGCGGTTATTGGTAAGTAGCAATCCATCCTGATGATAGAGAGAAAGCGGCGTTTTCAGCCGGAAACGGTCTTTATCAATTTTTGGTAATGCAGTTCGGATTCTGCGCCTGCTACATTTAAGAGATTAATGGATTAAGTTCTAAGAGGCCTAAATTGAAAAATATGTCCAGTTTATTTCGATGACATCATTATACTAGGCCGCACATTTCATGAACACGTTAACAACCTTAAACGAGTACAACAAGCGATCCGGTCGGCAAGACTGTTCAGGAAAGAAGTTAACTATTTGGATCATACTGTTTCAAGTAATGGCGTGCGAACGGTTCCAAGAAAGTTGGTTCAGTAATGGATTCGCCTGCATCAAAGGATATTAGCCAATCGTAATATCGTTTAAATTCGGTGTTGGGAGTCCATGAAATTTGACTGACGGTTCGAATATGCACTTGCCGAATAAAACTAGATAATAGGGTTAAATTTATATAAAAGGGATAGGGATCTTAAACAAATATAAAATATCGGTTGGGATTGAGATCAACTAAAATTTGGTTAAAGTTCTGAAAAAGTTCATGCCGAAAATCCGTTATTTCGTAACCGATTATGGTCAAAATAGGTGTGTTGAAAACAAATCGCGGACATTTAGTTTGACTTAAGTAACAATGGCTGTTTTCAGGACGCACAAAATGTTTAGCACTATGAAATTTTCAAATCAAATTAGCGATGATTTCAATAATCATGAAGTTTTGTCGAAAAGCTGCCATGTTATGATTCCAAATCGGAGCAGTGCAGGATCCAAAAATAGCAGGTTCACGATCTTCATCCCCAAAACAAGAAATATCGATCTGAGATGTGTTTAAAATCAATAACGACTGAACTTTATTACTTTTCATTACTACTATTACCAAAAAGTGGTTTCAAAAAAAAATCTCTATTTGTGCGTGCGTCCAAATGTGGTGTCGTGTAGACTAAAACTGCCTGTAGCTTCTCTATCCGTCTGGGATTGACTGATCGATACGAATTACATACGTAAGTTTTTCTTATAAATTCGGAAATCCTAACGATTTTTGGCTGAAATCCAAATTAGATTTCTCGTTTTTTGCAAATATTGCAAAATTAATCGTTTTTTTAAAACAAAAAAAATTGTTAAATAAATTTCAAACAAAATTAGTTCAGATCATTTTTTAAATTTTACCGAAAATGATGAGTTTTGATAAAAAAAAACTACAGGCGGATTTGGAATAATACTTCACGCTTAAACGTTTTCCATTAATTGAAAAATTCTTGCGAAATTTGGTGGAAATCTGTGTACCGGACATAGCAGCTTCAATGGGAGCTTTTCAATTTTTGCAACGACGTTGAAAAGTTTAACATTTACAAAAAACGACAAAAAATTAAAAGTTGTTAATAAATTTGCAGATTAAATTTTGAAATTTAAGCAGCATTTTACCAAAAGTCCGGTAAGTTAAATTTTTCGCTTTAGAAATCAAGTGTGATGTATTCGAGATCTATGTATAAATTTGTGGTACAACAGAGTCGGGTATACTCTAAGGAGTTGCCCGCATACTGTGAAACAAACCTGAATTGAATATGATTTAGCTTCGCTCTTGCATAGTCTTCAACCACTTTTAATAAATAAAAACTCGATGAGATCCGGGCGACGAAAATTGTATTCGGTGGTTTTGATATAACTGCACTACTCTCTACTTAATTGGAACGTCATGTGCTGTTCACCGACATCCTATTATTTTATGTTTATATCATAAACTACTAAAAAAGCTTTTAGTTTTTATTTCAAAAGTCTTGATTTTTTTGTTTGTACACCAACTACAAACTGTAATTATTATTTATTTATTTGTTAAGTTCGAGGTTCGTTACTCGTTGCTTACGTGTAAAACTATAATACGGGAATTATCCTTATATCGTCAAACGAGATAAGACAATAAAAAGTGTTTGTTTATCCCTGTGTATAATAAACTCATCCTTATTCGTTACGTTTATAGAGCAGAGATATTTATATTTATAATGGTAGAGTACCTTCCAGGTAAAGTACACAACAATAACACAGGGCGAAAGCTTACGTTCGAATGAAAAGACGAACTTTTATACGGTTTGTTATTTTAATGATAATAACGCGGACAAAAGAAACGCGAATAATTGTAAATGTACTTTATGGCTGTATATTATATAGCGTAGTTGCTTAACACCTTGAGCTATACAAAAACAATTTCTATCTGTACGTAAGAAAGTTATTGCATATTAAAGTCTAGACGTGAAAAAATACGGAATTGAAATAAATTTGCCCGCCCAGTTTTACCCTTTAGTTTTGTTCATAAAAAAAAAATTAAAGGTGCTAGTCATGTTATGATTGCGTTTTAGTCTCTAGACGGGTAACTGAAACTATATTATCGGTTAAAATAATCTAAAAAGCTTTCATATTTTGTTGAAAACTTTTGTGCTATTACTGTTATATGTTAATAGGGATTCGAAAATGAATTTTAAAAGTTTATGGAATAATTGTCTGAATTAAGGTAATTAGAGGATAGTTTCATGCGGGTCGTGAGAAAGTAGCAGGATAGCGTTAGGTATAGATTACGGAATTAGTAATATGTATACCTATTGAAGCACTTTTTTTAAGTCTGTGTTGCGTATGCTTTGCCAGGTTAAACCTCTTATTGTCCCTGCCACTTGGAGGCGAACACTCGTCTACTATCTTCTCATTCGTTGCACTTGTAAGGGTTTGCGGTTTAACCTAGACTTTTCACTCTTCTAACATTTTTAAAACGCTGTTGAATTAACACCTTACGTCAAAATCGACAATAAAAAGTTTAAAACTATTAAATATTCTGAGATTATTTCAAATTAAAGTCTGACTTTTCCTTACAATCGATGTCGTGTCCGTCCGCCTCATACTTAAAATATGGCCACAGATTTCTTCCAGCCAGACTAAATTACTTTCATTACAAAGCTGATCTCTATAGCACTGTCAGCGAGATCACAATCGAATAATATATGATCAGCCGTTTCGGAGCCATTACCACTTTCGCAAAGATAGATCAAATCTGTGCATGTAAACTGAGAATTTTCCGTGACCCGAAAGCTTTTGCGTAAACGAACCAGTTAGGGAAGCTTCATTCTTAAGTCTTTTTCATATATTAGATATATAACTGTAAGTAGCTCAAGATATTCGGCCTTATTTAATTGTCCGCTTTGGTTGAAACTGTCCTATACGCTTTAATAATACCAAGGAACTTATTAGCGTTATAAGGTAGTGACAGTTAATTCTGTCCGCTCACCCAGCTCTGCTATATTTCATTAATGCAACTTTTTTTTATCTAATATTTTCAACACAAAGGCTATTATGATACTTTAGTCCCCTTTCAACAACAGTCACCAAAGGTGGTCTTCTAATGTCAAGGGAACCTTTAAGTTTGATCATAATGGTCTGATAACGAGTGACGGTTGCCACTGAGGGTTTGTAACTTTTAGCACTTGTTTTGAGCGCAGGTGAATAGATACGAATAGATAGCGATGCAACTATTTCTTTTCATTTAGCAAGTCGACCTTCAAGATCGGTTAATGTCACGATTTAAATTCAAGCATTCATTATTTTAATTTCCGTCTACAACAGTTATTTTGTACACAACTCGTATTTCTACCCTAATGTGGTGAGTGTTTTATTAAATAGTTGGGCACCGTTGATCGCAAGCAATGGTAACACCGTTGCATCATCATCGCTTTCAGTGCGTATTTGTGTTTTCGAATTAATTGTTGGAAAAAGTGACCCCGATCCGGAGGCCATTTTACTCCGTCCGTAACTACTGAAGTTCCTGTATTGTATTTAGCCGTGCAGTGGATTATCATTTCACCTTATAGATGGAACTACTACTTCGTTACGTCCCCTCAGTCTCGTAGAGATAACAGTTGAGGATACACAAACTATTCCTGCATTGTAGTTTTTTAATAGACACGGAAGATGACCGGTGCTCGCCGTCTTTGATTTTGAAATCCAATAATCTTGTTTAATTAGCCACGACGGTTCGGCTTCATACACCGACCCATTTATATTTCATTAAGCTGATTAAGAAGTTCCCTTTCCCAATACCTGAACCAACCTACGATTTACCCATTAATGTAATTAAAGACTAGCCGATCGTCAGTATCTCCTGCTTCCAGTCCACCTCTTATAGTAAGAAATAAAATGTACAAAATCTTGATGAGAGTCCTTAAGACGATTATCTGCAACCAAATCGACCTTGAGATGAAATTCAAGACCCTTTTATGCTCTGCATTCGTACGGGAGTTTCTTGCCATTTATTTCTCTATATGAAATATTTTAGATATTTTAATCGGGACTTTAATATTTCCTCAACCATATTTCTCTGGACAAAATAATTCGGCCCACAACCAAGCATAATTGAATCGAATATAAAACACACTGATTTACTTTTAAATCTGCTGCGTAACCTTGGCGCCCATAGGAAGGTTAGTGGGTCGACTAAACGGATGTCCTAGTTATCGACCTGTACAAACCGGAATATTGGAGAAAGTCTGTGTTTATGATCGGCAACGTGACATCTGTCGAAATGAATGTCCTTGTGAAATGCCTTTTAAGGCTAGAACCAAAAGTTCTAACTATTGATCCGTTGGCTGCAAAAAGCCCGAAATTAAAATTCGACGCTCTTTTCCTCTTTGTCCTCAGTAGCAGGAATTACGGAGATATCAGCACCGGTGTCAATTAAAAAATTTGTTGTAAATGTTGGATCAAAAATAAACACTCCATTGGGAGCAAGCTGTCTGAACCTTTTGAAACGACCAGATTTTCAGGCTATTTGAATGATGCGATATTGCTTCTAAAATCGATTGCTGACCCAGCGGGTTTGATTGCAGCTAATACTTCCTGCGCACGGTTGGATAGGCGTTTCGGCCAGATCATCTTGACGAATTCATCAGCGACCCTACTACTTCCATATGTTTAATGCGACGGAATAGCTGCGATGGTTTTATATTCCCAAGCCATAAAGTCCTACTAAGAATCTGAGGATTTGTGTCTGTTTGAACTCACATAACCTTTACGATGTAATTAATTTAGGACCATGTACTGCGATGTGGTTAGCAGAATTTTCCTAACCTAATCCTGGCCTACACTCTCGTTGGGTGGGCCCTGAATTTCAGTATCATCCATCATGATGTAGGGAATATGGATCACTACCCTGCTGTAATTGTAGACGTGCGACTTTGAAAATGTGATCGTCTGAAGGCGGTGTGCTCGCTTATGGCGAATTACACGAACCTCAGAGATTGGTTCCTAGTTTCGCTGAATTGGAGATAGCTTTAATGATCAAAATTTGTAAGCTATTTTTATTCTACCGTCCACTCCTAATTTAAAGAATGTTTTAAAGAATGACAATTCAGTATTTAATGAACTGATCTCGGCATTTAAATACTTTTTGCGAAATTGTTGTAATATGCAGAGAGTTTCCTGCTGGGGCCTTTAATATAGTTCCTTGTTTGCAATACCTTGAATTCCGAGTGAACTATTTCTCTTTGTCAAATCGAGAAAAGATCGCAAGAAAATCTAACAGACACTGCCTCACATGGCACCCAGAGAACTCATCTATAACAACTTATGGTGGTATGGACCACCGTTCCTGAGAACTATGCCACCCAAATGGAATGAATACTGATAAAGCTATTCCAGACTTACCATTAAACTTACAAGCGGAGCTAGAAGAAAAAGTAGTGTTAATGACGAGGATAAAGGGAGCACACATATTCTCAGAGCAATTTAACAAGGTCTCTGGATACAACATAATTAAGCGCACAGTCGCATATTGTCTACGAATTATCAACAATAGTATAGACAAAAAGGTGTTAACAAGGGTTGGCTGACCGCTAATGAACTTCAGGTTGCAGAAACAACAATCACAAAATTAACCCAAGAACAGGACTTCCGAAGAGAAGTCGTATCCACAGCCAAGGATCGAAAGCTAGATAAGGACAGCAAGCTAGCCTCACTAAACCCAGTCCAGGATGACTAAGGCCTGCTACGTGTGATGGGACGTCTTCAGCACTCAAATCTGGCAATCGCCAGCAAACAACCTATTATTCTCAACAAAAACAACGCAACGGGAATCGACTATGCGCGGCCCATCCAACTAAGAACTACCAAAGATCAAGGCAACAAATCCTGCAAGGAATACATCGCAAAATTCATATGTATGGGAACAAGCGCCATCTAAAAGATTCATCTTCAGGCGAGTATTGTGCACGGATTTATTTTCCTACGCAATGGAACCTATTTTGTTGGAGCAAATACCGTAATGAAAAGAACGTACCGCGTGATGGAACAAACTGACACTTTATACCTCCTCACACTCCACACTTTGGTGGAATATGGGAAGCAGGGATAAAGTCCGTAAAATCCACCTCAAGAGAGTGATAGAAGAATCAAATCTTACATTCGAAGAGTTATATACTCTCACCACTCAAATCGAAGCAGTTCTCAATTCTCGGTCACTAACTCCACTTACCAATGACACCTCGAATACTACAGCGCTAACACCAGGCCACTTTCTGATTGGCGACTCTCTCAAAGCATTACCAGAGGCGACTACCAGCAGAATGGGTTTAAAAGCCAGATGGCACAAGATTTCTGGGGAATAATGGTCGGCAGAGTATCTTCACCAACTTCAACACCGGACCAAATGGAGAACCGTGAAACCAAATCTAGCAGTAAACAACCTGGTACTAGTAAAAGAGGATCAACTTTCGGTCTCACGATGGAAGTTGGGACGGGTTCTTGACACTCATGCAAGAAAGGATAACTTGGTGCGAATGGAAACAATTAAATGCAAGGACGCAACATACAAACGACCAATAACAAAACTATGTAAGCTACCTATTGAAGGTGATTCAAAGGAGACAATACCTATGAAACCAGTCTCATCGACGCAGAACGTTGCAACCAATGATGCCAGTACAACTACTGCTAAGAATAAGAAGCCATCGCCTAGACAACAACCACCGCGTCTTCCAGAACTATAGGAAATATAAGTTAAGGTAAGTTAGAAATTATCGCTATGTAATGGACTCTGGCGATCCAATACAACATGAGCAGCATCTATATTGGGAAGAAATCAAAAACTATGAGGTAACCCACAGTGAACTACAAGCAGTCTGTAAGGAGCTGTCTGGACTAAACTGTAACATTCTAGATCAACTGCAATGTCAATTTAGCAAGGAAAAACAACGCGTGAAACGGGATTTTGGAGATTCAACAGGTGTCATACTGGGAGACATGTTTGGAATTCTCACTCATCGTGAAGCGAGGGAATATGAGGATCGGTTTGAAAATTTCAATAACAATGAGTACGGGTTATTGTCACTGCAAGTTGCTAAGTCATAGCTACTGGGGCAACCGGAAGTAATATGACAACAACGTTTCATACCTCACATGGAGTATTACTTGGAGGTATTCACATAAAGGATTTCAGCTCATATATAAAAAACAAGGCAGGAGTAGTCAATTCGCTAGAGGAAATCACAACACTGGCAACAGACGACCACGAAAATCAAATTGCAACTCTGAAAAAGAGTGAAGACGTGCTACCAGATCCGAGCTTCCACCACATTCATCACTATAGCATGATGATTCACATACTATTCTGGGGCATATTAATAATTGGAGTAATCTGGATGATAAGGCGCGTACGCAGCAGAACGGTTGGTAACCACTTAGTATAGTAGTAGGTTAATGAACTTATACATGAGTAAAACTTGGCTTTTAATAAACATATTTTGTGTAATGCAATTGTCAAGCTAGCTCAGTAACTAAATGTTTGTTGCTGTAATTTAAGTAAAATTTTTGGATATAACGAAGAAAATGAAATAAAATGAGTTAGAACGAATTAAAAAAGCAACCTGCTTGTTCTCATTTATAATTAAATTTATAAAGTTTTATTAAATTAAAAAGTGGTCCAAGCCTTCACCAGAGATAAGCTAATTCCAATCTGTGGTTGGAAATGTACAATCATTTACCAAGTCACCATCGAGACACCGTGCATGAGATTCCACATATTCACGCTCAGCACATTGACTGCTACAAGAATCATATTCAGCAGATTGGGAATTACAATTATCAATGCACGTTTGGAGCCTGTAACTCTTTAACAAGATTATTGTTAAACAATTGATAAATACAAATGTTATAAAATTAACAAGCTCACTTTTTTACTTAACACACTAACACACTGAATAGAAACGGAAATTAACACAACACATAGAAATGCGATAATTGTTACCTTCTTCATGATGGGTTTTCAAATAATCTGAATGATCGATATGCAGAGATCGCCTTATATACGCGCCAAGCGAACAATAAGTAAAGAATTTCAGTTAATTAAAACAAAGTATAATTGGTTTGCAAATTCCGGGTTGATAAATTTTAAAGGCAATCATGTCAAACATTCCTGACATATACGAAACATAATTTATGGCTTAATTCACCACCATGACCTTGTTATTTGCAAATTGGTGAGAATAGCAACGTATTCTACGTTATCTTTCGCATTGGAATGGACTTTTTGAGAAAATACTTTTACATAATATTTTGACGTGTTTGGTGTTGGAAATCGAACTCTCTAATCCATATGCGTGAAAATTCCTAAAAACTGTGCAATTTAAGATGGAATTAAAAATTGCATCTGTTTTAAGATGGAATTTACCGGACAAGTGGTGCAGTGGTTAAAGCTTCAACACTTGGACCGGGAGGTGCTGGGTTCGAATCCCAGCAGAGGCTAGATGCAAATCGAATTTTCATCATCGATTACGATCGGTGATGCTAATAAATACAACTAAGACCCTCTGATGGAGTGCAGAATTCCGGATCACGCGCCGACCCACCTTCCATATCAATGTACAGGTTGACATGGAGCTTGCAATGTGCAGGTGGTATACTGTAGTTGTGTGAGTAGCTGAAGTAGGTGGAGTGAATGAGTGGTATCACAATGGGCCTAAAAATTGGCCTAAGTGTGCAGTAAGCAACTACTGAAACCTAAAAAAAAAGAAAAAAGATGAAATTCAATGGAAATACAAGATTCGTTTTTTTGTAAAAATTTTGTATTTAGAAGTTATTAACCCACTCGGAACTTGCAATTTACATTTGGTAGGCCAAACGATTAAGAAATTGTCGAGTTCTATTTAGCATGATTATTTTCCATACTTCATTTAAAGTGCACGATTCTAAATAACGAATTTGACCATAATCGGTTAAATATTGTCGTGTTCCTCTCAGTAGGGCGAAATTACAGAACTTCACCATCCAATGCTAATTGTTACTCTTCCAAGTTAGTTTGTTAGTTCTTCCAAGTTTCCCAGTAACCGTCCGAAAATCATCAAATTTGGAATTGCACCCTTCAACTCTACAGACTTATCCCAACCAATGACGTCGTAATGATAGACTTTATTTCGGCTGAATATATGACGAATCACAAAGAGCAATCTGTATTTTCGACTATTGGATTTTCGACTGGCATTTTTTACCCAATTTTTTCACCTCATGAATTTGCTGGTCACAAGTTGTGCCTAGCCACCCGACCCTAAACGTCGACAACTTGAGCGCAGAGATAGTTGAGTCGCTATCACTTTGTAACACTCAAAACGAAAATAAGACTTCATATGCGCAGACGCTAGTCGCAAGGAAGTCATAGGCACCTGCGATCAAAACATGTGTAAAACATTCCAAAGCCTGTTGTTGGAAAGAGAATAAAATTGATTTTGACGAAAGACTTGGTATATCCTCGTACGTCAAAAGAGTTGTCTTTGTGTTGAAAACATTAGATAGGAAAATGTGGGATTTCAAACAAAATACCTTGGCTAAGATATACGAACGCTTAGTACGTGGTTGCATTTATGATATACGGCTGCGCTGGTTGGGCCGACAAAATTAACTGTCACTACCGTAGAACACTAATAAGTGCATTGATATTTATTAATAAAGCGTATACGACATTTTCAACCCAAGCGGTTACTGTCCTATAGCTGGAGTCATCCCAATCGACATGTTGAGTGAACGATTGGCTAGTTAGAAAATATGGAAGCGGCAAGATGTTAGTTAAGGAAATGTCCAAATTCTAGACAACTAAATAAGGGCGAATATCCTGAGCAAGCTCAAAAGGGAGATTCGTAAACGGTCCTTCGCAACTTGGCAAGATAGATGGTACCAATCGATTGACGGCACAACTACTTACAGTTACATGTCTAATAAGATTTAAATGCTATCGGGTCTCGGAACATTCGCAGTCATGGACACATTCGGTTTATCTGATTCGAGCTGTTTAGTGCTACAGAGATCAGTTATGTAATGACGGATGGACACGATAATGATCGTAAAGTAAACTCAGGCTTTAATCTCAAATAATCTTGGAATAAGTCTTTAATTTACAATGCTAGAATTAATTATTTATTTTGTACACGGAAAACGAATGAGAAGATAGTATGGAAGAGTGTGTGCTTCTAAGCGGTAGAGACGGTAAGCGATCTTAATTTAGCCAAGCATACGGAACACGGACTAACAGTACATAATAAGGAGGAATGCCGTCAAGACCTTCCAAAGATTCACCCATTCGATCTTTAACGGTCTAAATTTATGTTTTTCCTACCTGGACGAGCCCCCCCCCCGCCTAAACGGGTTAACAATATAATCAAATTCAGCCATTTTTGGGATTGTTGAATTTTTATCGCACTTTTATACCGAATGCTGGTGATAACCAAGCAATCCTCTGCGATTATATGGGAGGAAGTAAGAGGGGAGAAAAATGACTCCCGAATTATTGATTGGATAGATGAAGCTTACCGCTACATTCGAACCCGCAAAGAAACAACTGCGTGAAGTCGCTATGTTGGCACACCCGTCGCCCACAACCGAGGATGAAGTTATGGTTGACGCATCCGGAATAGTCATTTAAACAGTCATCCTGACATAAAGCACATCTGATATACAGAGTGGCTGGCACGAAGTGTTATCAAAACAAAACGCCACAGAATTTTTATTTTTTTATGAATTTTATTGAATCAAAGTAAAAATGTTCAAAAATATTTAAATTTTCGAATTGCATTAACAGTTTTCGATTTGGCCACCTTTAGCTGCGATTATGGCCTTCAAACGGGCGACAAAGCTATTGCATGCAGCATGAAAGTGGCTCTGCGGAATTTTGGCCCATTCCTGGCGAAGCGCTTGCTTGAGATGATCGACACTTTGGTATTTTTTTGTCCCAACCTAGCTCTTCAAAATACCCCACACCAAGAAATCTAGCGGATTTGTATCCAGTGAATTTGGCGGCCATTGGGCAGTGGAAATGAACCGCGGGACGTTGTTTCTCAGCCAATCTTGATTAACGCGCGCTTTATGACTAGCCCTGAGTCCTGTTGAAATGTCCAGGCTCTGCAGCCGAAATGTTGTTGTGCCCAAGGCTTCATCGCTCCCTACAACATATGATCCCGATAAATTTGAGCATTTGTCTTGATTCCACGGTCCAAATAACGAGCGGTGAACGGCTTTCGGCCGTTACGGCGGCCCAAACCATCACCATCGGCGGCGCTTGGCATCGAGTGGCAATCCGTTGGTCCAAATTTTTAGTAGAGCGGCCGGGCAAGTAAATCCGATGGTTTTGCTTGATCACATATTGCTCAATAATGAACGGTGACTCATCGGAGAAAACCAAATTCGGCAAATCGCCACTTTCGTGCAAGCGTAACCACTCCTTTGCTCTTTCCACTCTAACTTTTTTGAGCATCGGTGAGACCATGCGTTTTATGGAATTTCAAGGCTTTTAGTCCAAGATGATCTTTCAATATGTGCTGCATCCGTTCGAGCGAAATGTTCGCCTCACGAGCCATTTTTATGCCACTAGGGCGCGAATTCCGAGTCGGTTTGGCCTTCCTTCCGAATGATATCCGGCGATGTTGCAGTGCGTTTCGGTCCACCACCATGGCGTTTTGCAATGCTGCTAGTATCGTTATAACGATTTATGGTGCGATACACAAACATTTTATTCACATGCAGATGTTTTAACTGGTTAACAATCTGTGGATGTGGTTTTCCAGCCAAATATAGAGCAATCACACTATTACGCTTGAATTCCATTGCGAATAACTTTTTGTCTGAATATTTTCCACTAAAATGCTTTTGTACGCTTGTAAACAATGGAATGAACTGTCATTAGTGTAAATAGTGAGCGCTCTGTCATCACTGGTTTGACAGCAATGACAGTCTGGAGTTGGTAACACTTCGTGTCAATCACCCGGTAGTACGGCAATTAAACGATTCCGTTATCTGATCAAAGATTGCAAATGCACACTATTCGCCGTTCATAAACCACTGATATACGCGTTTTAGCAAAACCCAGATAAGGATCGCCATGCCAAATCTGATACCTAGAGTACATTGGCCAGTTTACCACCGATATATAACATAAATCAGGAACAAGAAATGCAGTCTCAAATACACTATCCAGAATCGATTCAATATCTTGAACAAGCAATCTGATGAAAACCACCGAAACTTTGAAATTCGTGAAAACTCCATTAGCTTTCAATTTAGGGTCCACTACCTTTTGCGACGTTTCGATTGAGAAAAACCGACGTTATAAACCATCGGATTTCGGCAGGTTGGTATTTGAATATGCGTACATACCTTATTGCATCCAGCAATTCAAACCTCCGTAAAAGCCATAATGAAACGATTTATTTGAACCAATAGATGATGTTAAAAATGGCCCAATGTTGCCTGGCATGCTAAAAATCAAAGTTAATCGTCGTACTAGAAGCAAACTGAAATTCAGCGAAATCTATAGATATCAATGGCTCATTAGCAGACTCCGCTTTAGAAGATGGACAGAAGCAGTATTTGTTCCAGATATCTGAGCAGAAACCGAATATCCATAGCAGTATTCAACACAATTATCTGACGTTTCGGTGCACCAACAATCATAGAGACAGATCAAGGAATGCAGTTCGAATCTAGCTCACAGAATTTTCGAAGATTTTAGGTTTCGAACACAGAATATCAGGTATAATCCAATGCAATGGATTTATTTAGATAGTTGTCAATCGATCCAAAAAAAAATTCCCATGGAAATCCGAGGTAACATCCATATTGAAACCTTGTTACCTAGAGGAAACAAGCACAGTACCATCAACGAATAAGTCAATGGAAACGTCAATAAAATTCAACCAGAAAACAATGTTGCTTCACAAAGAGTTAAACTTACTTTAGATGTCCAAAATCATTAAACTACCGAATTGTTTCACGACCAAGTCATGATCTCAAGGGTCAACAAGGAGCGGATGGGTCTAGCCAGCACACTGAGATTTTCACTGTATTCAGCGAGGCCTCTTTTAATATAGATTGATCTTTTACGGATTAACTTTCATACATCGAGTGGTAAAAATATCGTAATACCTCGTGCAGCAAGTAAAAACTGTCGATTATAAAAAGAGGGTATGTGTATAACATGCTTTACAACCATCCTTCCATCTGGAAACAACGCGTTGTTGTTGTTAAACTCACCTTCTTTTATTACCGACATACCAACGGTCATAAAATCGTACCTAACCGAGAAAGCTTAAAATGTACAACTAAATTAATTTAAATATTTTTTCATGATAATTTTCAATTATTTATGACTTCAGAGTACTGCACACAGCACCAAACAATTAAAATACTCTTTTGGTTTAATTACGGTTCGCTTCCCTTGTAAAATATTCTCTGTATACAAAAACTCATGAAAAATAAAATTTTGTGTACCACGAGCTTTTCGAATATTTTTAAAGTGATTCCAATTTCAACTTGAACATTTTCAAATGAATTTAGTTAAAACGTAAAGTTTATGATTTATGAGCAAGATGCGTCGCAGGTTTTTTTTTCGCAATAAAAATCAATTTTTCACCGGAAAAAGGGTTAAACCTATATACACTTTTATGTTTAGAGTATTATTTTTGTGTATATGGATTTCAAATTGAGTTAAAATATATATAGAGGTAGGGATTTATTGAGTTCTCGTGCCAACTTAACTATTACACCGCCTCGTATATATAGGAGCATAATAAAGCTCATAAAATATATGAACTGAACAATGGAATAATGAAAAGTTTATATGAATATCACATATTGTGAAAATGATTTTGAATTTTGATTGGAAAATCCTATATGGTCGACATGAGGCACATAAATATAACCTGGTTTTTCTATAATATGGTGGAATGCGTGCCATTTCATTTCTACATAAACATAATTTCCGTTTTATATACATATTTTCGACATAATTCTAAGATATACAATGAAAGTCATAATTTAAGCTTTATTATGCTAACCTAATTTATTGGTAATTCAATTTCTGTTAGCAGACACAAAATTTATGTGTGGATATATCAGCATATTCCGTTCGGTATATATAAATACGTTATCCATACCCTTGAATGGAAAATTGATTCTGTGTTGTACGTATTCTATTAAGTAATGAATGACTGTGGGGAAAATTCAATTTCATTTTCCAAAATAAAAATTATTTTCGTTTGGCGTGGTTTACGAGTATATGCTGAGAGCGTAGTATGGCAAGGATATTGAACTTGAAATGCTATAAATACTGGTGTAATTTATAGTCATTGGCTTGAGTCGTGTATGTCTGTGTGCATCATCATCGCCATTGTTGGAATATTTTTATAACAAAACACTACAAAATTGATATGAAATTTGAATGCGATCCATGTAACTTTTTGTTGATTTATTGAATTCGATGAGTTGTGAATTTTCATCATGCGATAAAATTGCTGAACAATAGCTGTACAATAAATGTTTACTAATGTATCTATTTATAATTAGTTTTGTCATTTAAAATACCATGGTTTATTTTCATTGGCCATAAAACTCATAAATAATGACAGAGACTTTTTAAAATAACTTTGTTTAAGGAACTTTGAAAAGGCTGAACCAGGTTTTATTTCTATTAGGCAAATTCGTATACATATTAAAAATATTAGAGGCATTGCTCCCAGAAAAATGTCAAATAAAAACATGATAGGCAAACTTCTGGAAATCGAGGATAACGAACAAATCAACGAAGAATAACGAACGATTTGTCGATGCGATATATTGTGTATTTGATTGTGCTTTCAATTTGCTCCGAAGCAAACAATTGATATATTAAGATATTTCTGAAAAACAGAGTTACCATTTTTGTATGCGGTTGTTACCTGTGTAAAACGGAACCAACATAAATAACTCTCTTGAATGTAATTGTTCTTTTCTTTAAAAGGTAACAACAATCAAGTAAGGTATCTAATAATCAATGTTCCGAATCGTCCTTTAAAAACGCGAGTATATGAACTGAGGCGCGGAAATATCCAAAAAACGAATTACTAAACAAACAAGTGCACTTTCATTTTTTTTACTGTGGGTTGATGGCTTCAAAATGAATGTGAGCGACCACAAATTTTCGTCAGCGGTTCTATTGACACTTGTTGGAAATAATCCTGTAAATCTTACTTGATTCTCAGATACGATTATGTTGTTCTTATTGTTTTCAGTGTTACCTGTGTTAGGCGGAATCCATAATCCGGATCACCCTCTAAAACTTAGGATAATGAACTCGCTATCCACTAATATGGCAATGGGAGTTTAGACCGAACTATTCATTGATTTTCTCAGATACAAAAAATACGAATGTGTAGATACTGATTGTTCCGGTGCAAAACAAACTTGGCGACAAATTGTTACCTGTGTTATACGGAAACTCCGTTCATATATGACATATAATAGAATAATTTTTTGTTACACACAATTCCTAATGTAAACAAAACTAATTATATACAACTGCTGATATTCGCTAGGCAACTCTAATTTGTGCAATTGCAGCAGACCGTGCACTGCAATACCGACGATATTTAACGTTTTATTTATTTTATGATTTACAATGATCGAGAGTGATTTTGTTTATGTTTACAAGTTTACAAAGTTAGGTGTACCACTAAATAACTAAATAAACTAATTTGTTACCGGGACGTAGCAATAAGTATAAATTCTTTGCATTTTTATAAACTTTTACTAATCAATATTTTTTTTCTCAGGGGCGGTATGTTGTACCTTTACAATTTTCGTCTTTCGGTTTAGTTTATGTCTCATTTTTCTAACGGAAAATGATATGCGTTTTCACCCAAACAATTACTCAAAAAGTATAAGTATATTCTTCCTGTTCCTTTTCCACACTTCTACGAACGTATCACCAACAAAAATTCAAGTGATGTATAAAAACCTCTAGTAATCGTAGACTTCGTAAAATATAAATAAAGAGTGCTCTAAGCCTGCACCGACCACCCGCCTCAACGAAACCTGTACTATAATTTGTTACACATTTATTACAATTTATTACAACAAATCCCGATTTTATTACAGTTACCTTTTTCGGGGAACGAGTGGTCGGTTTGGCTTACAATTAAACCTGAACCGCCAAAATTGTAACATTTGATGTAGCCATGATATCGGGATGATTCTTGGAACAGAATTTATTACAAATTATTTACATTGAATAAGTAAGTTCAAGACCACCCCTATAACTTGCCCAAGGGTAAATTTTACCCCAGAACGATTATATATTTCAAAAACATCAATTTAACCAACTTTAATAAAAAAAAATTACACCAGACTGCTACCAGATTTTGGGAAAAATGTTGCAAGAAGTTTTGTCGAAAGTAGGTTAACCTTTATCCAGGTTTGTAATAAAATATTTTTGTGTCAGGATGCGCGGAATTGACTCAAATCCGTATAGGCTGCAAATAAGTAATTTAAGGGTCGATTTTACCACCTTTAATAATTTATTACACCAGTTATTGAGTCAATTGTTCTCCTTTGACATTGCGGTGGCCAAATCAACCTTATCCAGTTGTGTATTAAATTATTTTTGTGTCGGGATACGCGGAATTGGCCCCCAACGGTAGAGGCTTCAAATAGGTAATTCAAGGGTCGATTTTACCACCTGTAATAATTTATCACACCAGACCGCCACCAGATATTGAGTAAAATGTTACTCCTTGGATATTGTAGTTGGCACGTCAACCTTATCCAATTGTGTAATAAATTACTTTTGTGTCAAGATGCGCGGAATTGGCTCCCAACGGTAGAGGCTTCAAATAGGTAATTTAAAGGTCAAATTTAACACCTTTAATATTTTATTACATTACTGGATAAGGTCGACCTGCCCACCACAATGTCCAAGGAGTAACATTTTACTCAATATCTGGTGGCGGCCTGGTGTAATAAACTATTAAAGGTGGTAAAATTGACCCTTAAATTACCTATTTGAAGCCTTTATTAGCCCTGACACAAAAATAGTTTATTACATAACTGAATAAGGTTGACCTGCCCACCACAATATCCAAGGAGTAACATTTGACTCAAAATCTGGTGGCAGTCTGGTGTAATAAACTATTTTTGTGTCAGGATACGCGGAATTGGCTCCCAACGGTAGAGACTTGAAATAGGTAATTTAAAGATCGATTTTACCACCTTTAATATTTTATTACACTACTGGATAAGGATGACCTACCCACCACAATGTTTAAGGAGTAACATTTGACTCAATACCTTGTAGTGGTCTGGTGTAATAAATTATTATAGGTGGTAAAATCGACCCTTGAATTACCTATTTGAAACCTTTACCGTTCGGAGCAAATTCCGTGTAACCTGACACAAACATAATTTATTACACACCTGCATAAGGTTGACTTACCCTTTACAACGACCACAGGGTAACATTAGACCTTATATCTGGTGGCGGTCTAGTATAATAAATTATTAAAGGTGGTAAAATCGTTCCTTAAATTACTTATTTGCAGCCTATACGGATTTGAGTCAATTCCGCGCATCCTGACACAAAAATGTTTCATTACAAACCTGTATAAGGCTAACCTACTTTCGACAAGACTTCTTGCAACATTTTTCCCAAAATCAGGTGGCAGTCTGGTGTAATTTTTTTTTTATTAAAGTTGGTTAAATTGATGTTTTTGAAATATATAATCGTTCTGGGGTAAAATTTACCCTTTGGCAAGTTATAGGGGTGGTCTTGAACTTACTTATTCAATGTAATTAATTTGTAATAAATTCTGTTCCAAGAATCATCCCGATATCATAGCTACATCAAAAGTTACAATTTTGGCGGTTCAGGTTTAATTGTAAGCCAAACCGACCACTCGTTCCCCGAAAACGGTAACTGTAATAAAATCGGGATTTGTTGTAATAAATTGTAATAAATGTGTAACAAATTATAGTACAGGTTTCGTTGAGGCGGGCTAATTTGGTCGGTGCAGGTTTAGAGCACTTAAATAAAGGGAATTTCAATAGGGACGCTTGAAATTTGTTAGGATATAGCAGCGATGTTGTCAAAGCAATAATTGTCAAATTTATTGTGAATTGTTCAGTAGTGTATAGCAAATCACAATGGAAGGTTATAGCGTTGAACAACGTAAGCAAATCATCAAATTTAAATTTTTATCCTCGCCACAATCGTCCGGCCGAATCCACTATTCGACGTTTGGTACGAAAAAACCGGGATAGTCAATTTGTTGTTATTCATAAGAACGTGGCTTTTCTGCGACTTCAAGTTGGTGAATTTTGCGTCAGTACTTGAGTCTGAACTCGTATAAAATCCAACAGACCACTTATGATAAACGACCATAGACAAGAATAAACGAAGGTCCGTCTGACAACGTAGTGAATTTTCTTTCTTACATCGATATTTTCAACCAGTTGAAGTCGTATAGGGAAATTGACGAATTGGCCCCTAGAATGGAAACATCAGAAGACCAAGCAAACGAAGAATTTTATTGAAAACATACCAGAGATCATCAGAAGGTAAATATAATGAACCACAGAGTAATATCAACCACACGTTTTGTATGCAACACCACTCAGTCATTAACCAGAGTAGTACGACCATTAAGGTGAGAGTGGTATTTGACGGCTCTCAAAATTCATCTAACGGGGGCTAATTGAATGCAAAATTAATGGTTGAACCTACGCTGCAGCCTGAACTGATTTCCATAATCATGAATTGAACGTATATGGTATCATTCACGGGGAAATTGATAGGCAGATTAAGGTGAACAATGATGAAATCAATTCTGAAATCTGGATGATTTGCACTCCACAAATTGTCATCAAACCATATTGACCTTCTACAGTCAATTCCAATAGAACATCGAAAAATCATACTAATATTGAACGTTTATAATGATGGGTCGGTCCGTTAAAACGCTTGGGATCCAATAAAAAATGAGTTTGGCTACGATATTTGCACTTCACAAAATTACGAAAATGTAAATGTTACTGAAATCGAACGAAACCTGTTGAATTCGACACTGATCATAAATTCGTGTTACCGCATATATATTACATTTCACCCAGAATGTAAGTAATTAACAAAAAAAATCTGTTTTTTATCCACAGACGAACTAAAATCAGCTCGATTGTTGTGTCTGAAACGAGAACAACTAGTGTATTTTCACAGAGAGATTAGATGCTGCACCAGAAACGTACACATCAAGGGTGCCTTGGCAGCACTCAATCCCTTCTTGGGCAATGTTGGTTTATTAAGACTTGAAGGTCGTCTGACACTTAGCCAATTACCATATGCAACCAAACACCCTATAATTGTACCCCGTGATAGTCCAATTACTATGATGCTTATTGCTCAAGCACATAACGTGACACTACAATATGTTTCCATTACATCGCGAGAGAACCAGCTAATGGGGAATCTTCCCGCTCCATGCATGCATAACACAAAGTCGATCATTTCAACATTCTGGAGTCGCCTATGCTGGAACAATTTTATTACGAATGCCAAAGGGGAGCGGCAGCTGGGAATATACAAGTTATATTTTCGTATTCCTCTGTTTGTGCATTGAGGCTGTACATTTAGAAGTCGTCAGTGATATGATCACAAATGCTTTCATTGCGGCGTTAGTTCACACAAACAAAATTAAAAGCTGCCCATCTCAAATCGATGAAAAAATTAGAATCTGAATTCGCTGAACACTTGGCCAGCGATGGTACAACATGACATTTTATTCCAGCTTGTTCTCAACATGTTGGTGGCTTGTGGAAAACCGGAGATCTATGAAATCCCATCTACATTGACGTATGATGAGTAGCGTTCTTGTTCAGATTGAAGGATGATCCCGATGATTTGACAGTACTGACGCCTGCGCATTTCCTAATACATGATCCTATCAACACTGTTCTCGAGCCAAGTCTTCTCAACTTGAATCAAAATCATTGTTCGCGATGGCAACTAACAATGAATGTACCAGCATTTTTGGTGTCGTTGGACGTCGGAATAGTTAAGTCGCGTACAACAACGACCAAAATAGATACATAAGCAACCCGAAATTCATGTTGGCCATCTGGTGGTATTAAAGGAGGAGACTTCCACCGTTCAATTGGCCTTTAGCAAGGTTCGTTGCAAAGCATCCTGGAACTGATAGAATCACAAGAGACGTCATACTCAAACTTAATTCAAAAACTATGAGAAAACTAATTTCTAAAATATGTCCACCGCCGACCAACACTACTGGAGAATCTGTAAATATAAGTAAAAATTCTAAGCAAGTCTAAGCCGAGAGATGATTGATTTACTGCAATTCTTTATTTCACCGAATTCGAAAAAGTGGTTTTCGAGGTGGTGCCTTCGGTCTGTGCCGTCTCTTTAGCCCAAACAAATTTACTGATTTGTATGAAATTTTGCATACATTGAGAAGTCCCTGTGAAATTTGGAGGAAATCGGCCCGATTCTTGAATTTACAATAAAATTGGTTTTGATTATTTTTTCAAATTTACGCGAAAATTACAATTTTTGATAAACATCTGTAGTTTTATCAAAATTCGGCTAAGGTCCAACTTTCTTGCTTGAAAAATTTGTAAAACAAACATATTATTTTACGTAGTAAAAAATAAAGCATAATTCACCGTCATTTGCTTATTTCGCTATATCGCTGAAGACCAAAAAAGTGTTTTTTTTAAATTTCATTGTGTGTGTTGCCATGCAGTCTAACTGTCTGAGTCCATCTCTACAGCTCAGACAGATTGACTTATCTGGATGAAACCACATCCTTTTCTATAAATTTAGAGACCCCAGTGGTTTTGGCCGAAATCGGTACACCGGAAGTAGCTGACTCCATAAGAGCTTCCTCGTTTTTTGCAAACATTTTGAATATTATTTAACGAACAATTTAACGAACGTTTTTCAAAAATAATTCACCCTCTCTACAGCCCAGACAGATTAACTGGTCGGGGTGAAACTTCGTATAGTTAAGCTTTTTCCATAATTGGGAGTATAAATCACTTGAGAAGAACCAAACCAACCAATCCTCTGTTTCGATACTAGTTATCGACTCGGTAAGGTTCAAAAATCCATTGCCATCTCTTGGCTATGTAAAAAAGTGTTTGCTAAATATTTGTGACTTACTCCAAGAATGTTATCTTCGAATTACAAACCGTTGTCGCCTTCGTATGCTGCTATTGAATTGGGGCCAGTGGTTCAATTACCTACTTCGAGTTTAGCTCATTTAATTTTACAGAAGATTCTAGGTAGTATAAATCGTAGAATTAAGAAGCGAAGCCCGCACAACAATAAATACCATATGTTTTTTTAGAGTGCAAGATCATCAAAAATGTTATACCTGGAGATGTATTAACAGGATTTTTATCAAATTTTCTAAGGTTTTACAACACCCAAGACCAGGTAATTTTGACCGATTACCTTTATTTATGCCATGGCTTTATGGTAAATACAAGTTTTTCTTTCGCATGCATTCGGTACGCCAGATTTATTTTCAACAAATTGATGGCCTTCAAAAATCAAAGTTGAAAATTTATTCACTAAATCAAGTAATTAACTGTTACAACACATACAATAAATTGTTTAACTTCACAAATTCCGCCAACTTACCTATAATTTTGTACATGCTGCAAGATGTTTTATGTTAAATTGTTACGATTATGACCTACAAAAATATAAAATATATTCGTACTATAAAACCTCTAAATCGTTTATTTAGAGCACATACACACACAAGAATTAAACTAATTTCCAAATGAGTTTCATGTTTATTATTCATTCATTCAAATTATGTTCCAATTTGAAACAATAAACGAATTTTTCGATTTCCAATTACTCCAAATACTTTAATTTAATATTCCGTTTTCATTTCCATTTTCAAATAAATTTTATTTTGTAATCGAAATTGGCAATTTTAATGCTATATTCATTAACCTAAACAATTATGTTATCTTGTTTATCCATAAACCATCGTTAGTGGATCATTTATATTCAGTTGCGCGATGCAGAGCCACACAAAAGCGATTAAAATTAAACGAAACACATGTAAATTGATTCCCACTCGTCTACCGGATTTTCACCTTGATTTGCACAATTACGTGTTTGTATATAGGGTGGCCTACATCCTAATCCAATGTGAGTCGATCCCACTTTCAAAAATTGCGCTGTTGAAATGTTTTTATACACCCTGTATATAAACGGTTTCCTGACTTCCTTTAAATAATTGGAAAACAAATTTATTACTATTTTTTATGTTTCATTCCCAAGGTGAAAAAAAACGTAATTTAAATTTTCCAGTTGATTTAAAGCAATTTTTGCTAATTAGCATATATTTGGCATGGAAATGCAAAATTGGTTGTAGACGAGAACCAGTTTTTCCAAGAATGAAGCACAAAAAAATATAAAATTTGTTTATGTAGGATAATCAGTCATGAAGAAATTCCAACACCAAAGTGCAAGCAAAAAATGTTGTATTCGAAGGAATCGAAATGTAAAGTAAAAAATAAATGGAAAACCCACAAGGATTTTCATGTATGCAAGTAAAATCTAATCTTCAGCAATGCAGTAACTTACAACCTTGTATTTATATTTGTCGTAAAAGATGGTAGTCGGGTTCTATACGCGATATATCTGATCCGTGCAGCCAACCATAAAATAAATTTGTTTGTGAACCCGAGGCCAAATTTGCTGTTACATCAAAATCCAATTTTATACCCTAATTAGCATATTTGGCATAGGAATTGAATTTTCAAAAATTTTCTCCTAACCGTAACCCATATTTGAAGGGAATCGATATAAATAAAAATTCTCCCAATGTTTTCGGTATGATAATATGATTATCATGTTTTTCATTTCTGGAAATTTATGCATGACAAATTTATTGTATACAATATGGCTTTTATGTGGATATGATATGATGGATTGAGGATCTAATTCGATTTATTACAAGCGAATTTAGATGGCGTAGAAAATATAGAAACGCTTTACATACATATATCGATGTAATGCTAGTAGCTTATATAATTTTAGTTGTCCATATGTACTCGTATTAGGTTTGAAAATAATACTGGTGCCTTACGTGGAATACAACTGTAATTTGCACCGCACTGAAAATGAAAATTTGAAAATGTCTCTCTGATTCCACCTGCTACCAGAAGTTTAACCTAACCTCGATTCGAAATTGTAAAAATCGGGCTCCAGTAAAATCACTTATTTTTCATTAAAATTCAGCCCGTGCATGCTTAAAACCTTTCTAAATTTTTTGTCTCAACCAGCGAAAACGTTATTGCTGATTTATTTTTTCGCATTTCAACAGAAAATTGATGGTTCTTGTCAACACTAGAATGAAAACCTACTTGGGACCAAAGTGATATCAATCTTCTCCATGAACAAACAATAACGGATTTGGTAAAGCATCATACTCGTACGTTCTATATAAATTGCAGGTGTCTGTTTTAAATTACAATAAGTTTTTGCTGTGTTCTTGACCATCAATTATCACAGCCATTTCGATGTATTCTGGGAGTTTGAATCGTTTTCGTAAATCTCCACAAAATACAGCAGGAGTTTTCCTTATAATCGTTTCCTTGCATTAGTAAACCCTGTTACGACAAAATGTTAAAATAAGGCACAATCCCGACCAAGAAACCCTTATCACTACAATTTTCTCAAAATTAAAAACCATTGAAATCGATTCCTGGGGATCGATGAAATCCCTCTTTACCAATTTGTATCAAAATCGTGAGTGCCAAAAAAAATAAATAGTGGAATCCGGCCCTCGCCGAATGTCCTCTTAGACGAATTTTCCCGGGTCAAACCCATCACATTCGGTTTCTGGCATTCGAAAACGCATCTTCAGCAATTTTTATAAAAATCGTGTGTATATAAAAAAAGTATCCAAAGAGGAATCCGTGCCCCTGGACAACCTATCAACGGATTTTCTCGAAATTAGTACCTAGATAAATTGACCCCTGGTACTCGAAAACCCTCCCTCACGAAAAATTCGAGAAAGGGAACGGGCCCCACCACAGGACCCCTAAACGTTTTGGTCAGAAAGCAGGAACCATTGCTATCGATTCCTGACAATTGAAAACACCCTTACACCAATTTGTATGAAAATCGTCGGAACCAGAAAAAAATAAACGAGTCAACCGTGCACAACACTTAAACAGTGCGGCAATCCAGCCTTCAACGGATGACCACCTAGATGCATTTTCCCGAAGCCCACCGCAATCAGTTTCAGGCGCTCGACAACACACGCCTAAGTATTTTTTATAAAAGTCGTGCGAGCCGAAAAAAATTAATTAAAGAAAACCCGGGCCCCACGAGACGACCTCAAAATCGTTTGAGGAGAAAGAAAATGTGAAAAGGAAACCAAAGTCAAAACATTAATAAAATACCGAACGTTTATTTGGTATAAATCATTATTGTTGCGCAATTAGTGCAATCATACAACGTCACCGTAATACAACCAACACTATGATGGGAAAACGCAAGACCCAACACGAAGCCATATGGCACAAAATCGCGCAACATGATGCAACATTACGCAACATCTAACAACACCCCATAAATGATGTTGCAACATTCTGCAATATTATGGAACATGACGCAACATAGTGGAACATATAGCAACACGATGAAACGACAAGCAACATCAAACGGATAGTCATGTCGCGTGTTGTTGCAACACGGTGCAACAACACGCGACATGACCGAAATCAAAACTCCTTGTATCGTTTCCTTGCTTTCGAAACTCCTATTTGGCAACGGAAACAAAATAAATTGACCCATAAATTGAATCAGGCGGTATTGACTGGAGGATGGTAATGGGCCGGGAGGGGTAACTGGCCGGGGTAAAATCCGAAGGATAGGATTATTGTCATGTTACGGTGTATTTGATTCATTGGGGTGACTCGATCTTAACGAATGATGAACTTTCTCCCGATATCATCAAAAAATGGATAAATTTACTTTGAGAAGAACTCAAAACACTAAGATGGTTGGCCTCAGACGAAACATTGCATCTATGCTGGTTTGTAGATGTATCAAACACGGCATACGCTGTGGTTATTTGCGCCCGTACTATAAGTATAATCAGAGAAGTATTAACCAACATCATCGCTGTGAAAACCAGAGTTATGCGCATCTCGTTTGTTAGATCGTTTGTTTACGCTGGTGAAAAATTTCCTTTATACTTCGATTCAACTGTTGTTCTTTCCTCGCTTGTAAATCCATCGAGGAAGGGAATGTACCATGTTGAACAGAATTACCAAAATCCTAAATATTACAACGTTCAACAGTCGTCATACGTCCCACCGAAACAGAACCCAGCGGTTATTGCGTCTCGTGGTTGTCATAACGACGAACTTCGCGAATAATCCTTATGTTGGAGAATGGACCCGGGTGTGTTCAATATCCAGAACCACCGAAAATAATCAAAGCAGTCCGAACAGTTGCAGTAACCAATCTCACAAGTGCAGTTGCACTTATTAATGCATTAAACAATTGAGCACTAATTACGTCCTTGATAGGAATGTTAGGTTTCTGACAATTAGTACCAGCCCGAATTGTAGGTCCCGATTTTGTAGCATTCCGTGTACTAAGGGATTCTGCCGCTGATTACATTGCATGCAGTTTCTAACGCTTGGGCACTCGTTGGTGTTGGCCACTTCTTACACAATTCAAGCATAGCTGAATAGTTCACACAAATTCACATCGATCCATTATGAGCTTTATGAATTTAAAAAAATAACAAACAGCATGTTTGTTACCGCATAAACTGGACGAATTTTATACTGTTGGAGTAGGGTTTGATAACAGTTTCGTAGTGGTCGATTTCGCTTTCTTGGGTTCTATGGCTTCCAAGACTCTAAAACAACCTTGAAAGGAATAATCGCAGGTTCTCCCAGGTAGGAAGTTCGCCATCTGATGAATTAACTATTTCCTATTGCTTCAAACTATCGGGATCTAATTTCTGTACAAAGGTGAACACGACCCAATCGTCCCAATGATCGGTTGGTAACCCAAAGTTTTTTAAAGCTCGTAACGTTTCGCTTGTTGTATCTAGCTGTTTTTTTAATGCTGACAAAGATTCATGGAGCAAATGAAGCTGCGGAAAAAACTTCATTCTTAAACTTAATCCATTAATTGGGAGATCTTTGTGAAATTTAGTGAAAACCTGTGTGCCGGAAGAGGCAGCTTTAATGGGAGCTTTTCAATTTTTGCAATGATATTTAAAAATTTAGCATTTACGTCAAACGAAAAAAGTAAAAGATTTAAATAAATTTAAAGATTTAATTTTCAACCAATAAGGGATGACCTTTGCTGTATTATGTAGTTACCCACTTATTGGGTAGCGGAATTTTCGAAAAGCTGTTATGAAAATTACTTGTTGTGTATAAATTGACTTGAAACCCTCCAAATATGTCTAGAATTTTTCATCTTCTTTCTTAGAAAATAAATTCGATTACGTTTTCTTTCTTAGAATGGGTGGGTTTGGTTTTCATACTGCCAAAATTATTTGAACGCTTAGGTAAAAGGTTTTTTTTTGTAAATGTGACATTGTGAATTCGTAGAAAAGGAAATTTCAATATAAATTTATTTTGGAATTTAATCAGTTATAAAAAATAGAAAAAAACAAATTTTTGAAAAGTTATAATTGAAAGCTTTTCAGATAAGTGTTTTGAAGAAACTCTAACACGTTTCAAGGACTTAAAAATCATCATCTTCGTGAGTTTTTTAAAAATTTAACAAATAACATTTTGTAAGCATACAGTACTCTTTAAATGTTCAGCAATATACAAATCACACATAGAAAAACCAATAAGACAGATTATCCAGTCCATTCATCCATGTAACGATTTCATTAAATTTAATTGAATCGAAAATGTATTCTTCCTACATGCCCACCTAAGCACAAACAGAAAAACTGTCGATAAAGTCGTTATACGAAAAGCTGATTATTAACTTGCAAGAACCGATTTCATACCCAACCCAAGAGAAAAGTAGAAAACTATTATTGACTTGAAAGTTTTATATTTTTCGATTGTATCGAGTCATCGTCTCGATTATTTTATGTTTTTTGGTATTGCAAAATGTCAAACTATTTTTCTATTTTCCAAATCGCTATGGAACAAAATTAAGTACAGACCATTCGAGTGATATTTTTTTGTAGTTTTTTTTATTTTGTAGTTTTATATCATCTATTTTGTCTTCTTATTTCGAGACCGTGTGTGTGTGTGTGTCACAAAAAATCGTCATAAAAATTATTCGTATCCGCGGTAGCAAAATATTTTATGCGTGCGTAGACAGTTCTAAATTTCTTGGAATTTTATGTTCGACGTGTCTAAGGTGTGAAGTAGTAGCATGGTCCAAGAAAGTGTTTTCATTTTGTAATAGTGTTTTGTATAGTGTGTTGTGATTTATATCTGTATACCTGGACTGTGGTGGAATCGAACGAAGAATTTTATGACCGAATGTAAGTACCCATCCAGTTTGTAATAATCGAACGTGATTGATTTTTATTGCTCTCTTTGGTAAAATAAACTACCAACATTATTACTACTGCTATACCGGGGGGAGTGTACGCCTCATTCCTAATGTTCTTCTGATTTTTTGTACAATGATATGATTTATGATGGTAGATATACAATTTTATTAGGCATTTTGCACATATAGCAGTGTAAAGAGTTATCGATTGGAAATTTATAAGATTTACAAGATATACGTGAAAAATCCAATAATAATTCGACATGAAATTTATTTCCAATCATCATTTACGATAAATTTTTATTTTTAGCATCAATTGATATATTTGGATAATTTCTGGCTATAAAATTTATTAGGGTCATAATTCGGGGGTAGATTACTCCGTGATAATAAAAATAGTTGTGTACTAGATCATGTAGTGGTAATTCTTTAATGGAAGTAAGTGAAGTTCAGCAGAAATGAGATTATTTGATATTCGAATATTTTATTCAACAGAAGACAATTTATTTCGGTTTATGAGTGTATTTTTCAATTTCACTATTCATCCGTACAAATCGAATTCTTCGCCCACTTAAATTGTTTTGATTTCCCAAATTGTTGTGGTACATCTGGCAACGAAGAGTGTACTCTAATTGTTATGCTCACGGCTAAAACAGCTTTAATTGCTGAAATAGTAATAAATTTCTATTCGACTATTTGGTGAAATGACACTGAAAATAGTAAACTGTATGAGATGAAATAAAAATTAGAAGGAACGAGAAAAGAGATTCACATTTGGCTCCGCCTTTTTTGCACCGCATCTAAAGGTTTTGTCAAAAATGATGATTGAATTCGTTTTGTCAGGAATGGTCACTATTTTTTATCGTTTTACAATTGCGTTAACGCTGCCCATGTGGTCACCCAAATTTGTACTAAGGCAAGCAACGATTGCTTGGTGTGGATGGTGAAGTTGTAATCACATTATCTCTCTCTGCTACGCGTCCCTTATCCTAACAATAGTGAATATAGTTCTTATTTGCGTCTAGTACTGCACACCGTCAGGGTTTAACTTTTTTAACACTTTTAGTCGACGAAGTTCATCGATGACTTAACGTTTTACATAACCTGCAGGACACATCATCTACTAAACTGTGACCAACACTCGGGTGAATCTCTTGAAGTCGCACGAAACATTTGTTTGCTGTCATATTGGTGTTGGAGTCATAAAGCTGGCGGGCTTTAAGACGAAATTCAGAAAATGAACTTGCGGAGACCGGCGGACGCGTCATAAAAGCTGACTTCACTCCAAGACTAATTAGGTTGGATTTAGTGAACCCAATGATATCGCTGTCTTCTAGAAATCGTTGTATATCATGGTTCATACGAATACGATATTCGTTTTCCGCAAATTTAATTAGACGAAGGAGGTACGAATGACCTTCCTTCCGAAAGTATAGAAACATTTTACAGTTGTTAAGGATGAGAGTCCAGCATTCGATTCCGAAAGGTAGCCCTGGTCTTATGAGTGTTTTATAAAATACGAGCTTACACGACTGCGAACTCATTCGTTCAGCCTACGAAGTCGTTGCACAAATATTACATCAAGGCAATTCTTGGATATGTGAACGAGCCATTTTAAAGAGCAGTAGTTTTAGTAATGCTATCGATCAAGATGATTATACTAATTACCCGGTAGAATCATTGCAAACGGTGTTCCTGAACATCGAATCGTTGGTGTCTCAATTATGCTACTCTGAAACTTAACTCTTCCAAAATTATGAAACAGAATTACACTTAAAGTCATCAAATTATAATAAATCTATTTGAGGCAGAAATTTTAACGGAATGTAGCACAAACAAATACAGTTTCCTGTAAGCATTTGTTTCGCTATGACAATTAAAAAATCGTAAGGCCAGACGCTAAAGGACGCTGGTGTTGATCTAAGGACTAGCTGTTACTCGCAAAGTCAACTGAATCACTTGTTCTCGCGTTGTAGATTGACAAAATAATTACTACAATAAAAATCATATTATGAGCTGACTACTTTATTTATTTTCAGTTTGGAGTTGTAAATTGCTTTAAGGTTTGCCGCTAGTATAGGACTCCATTCTCATTGGTGGTTCTAACTAATAAGGTCATATGGCCTTTTGCGGCTGAAAAATATTATAATTTAATTCAAAAATTAAAATTTGATGATCCTACTTACAATTGGATGATTGAGCTGCACATAATCCGCAAAAATGGCATCAATTAAGACGGTACAAATAAATGTGATAATTGTTTCCCTCATAGTGAACATTTTCGTTAACACTAAATCTCCGATGTGCCATGAACATCTTATATACTCGTATACACACCAATAAACTTGTCGTTATTCCAAAAATGTCAGTTGTTGATATAAAATATAGTCCAAATTCCATATTTAGAATTCCCGGAATAATAATAAATTAATACGTGCCCTTGGATACCGATTATTTGACAGGCGACAAATAGTAATATGTATGTCACCTTTAATAAATCACGTTATATTGTAACACTTCGTGTGTTGATTGATTGATTAGGATTTTATTTGACGAAGCTTACTATAGGCAAGATCTCCCGGAAGGCCGGCATCCTCCGCGCACCTTTTTACAGGCAAGCCAATAGTTAGTAGGCAATTAATGAACTAATATTTCAACCTCCTAGAAGATTAGCCGAGAAAGAGGACGTGGTTAAGATAACAGAAGATTGCCTGAACAAAATAAGTACAATATGGAACGATACTCGCTTGCAAGTATGAGCTGTATAAAATAAAATGAGTCAGGAAGTAGGTAGTCGGTATATGTAGTTCCTAACAGCACCGTTTGAATTATGTACGTCTCCTGCGGCAGCTAAAGACGAATCAGAAGAAATTTATCGATAACAAACGACATTAGAATTACGAGTAGCTCAGTGATTTGATAATTCCTGAGCTGAATTCTTAAAAGTGATTCAAATTTTTCTGCCGGTTTTAAAGGATACTTTCGAAGTTTTGTGCCAAAAGCAAGCGGACTAACTAACCTGTTAAGAAAAGACGCTAAGAGCGATCTATTCTAAAACATATATAATTTAATTGCATAAACTGAGCTACATACCGATGCTTCAAAGTGTGGTTTCGGACTTGCATTACTACATAAATTCAGAAAGCCGACATTTTTATCCAGTATTATTTGTGAAATGGTCCAAATTCAAAAGCGAAACTGAAACACAAGTTAGTAGATACGATTCAGAGTGTATATCTTGAGAATATAATTTAAACTAATCACTGACTATGGTGCATTGTGAAGAAAACGAAGATGATGATGCACCACTAACAGACAATGACACTAATTTTATCATTAGTCGAAAACGATCTATTCGAGAATTATTCAACAAAACAAGGAACAAAGAGAATGCCGAAGGTCGAATCAAATTATTGTGTGTTCCAAACCTCGATTTCTCAAGTATATAGATTGCTATCGTGTCAGGTTGTTCTTAATATTGAAGATAAAATTTCGAAGACACGGCCGAAGATAATGGTAAAATTTCTGTATTCCCTAAGACTTCGCTAAGACCTTTGTCTAACCTATTACTGGTGTTCCAAACAATGTCGAGAATATGTGTGGTGTCGGATAGTTTTTTGAACAAATCATGCTAGCTTTACAAAGTTTTTTAAAATTTATCGGGACTTCCAATACTTAAGACTCCATGACGTTCTCCTTTTATTAGTTGGCTTGTGGTAAATTCGGTTTTGGGATTCGTTCTCGGTGTAGGAGAATCCTACTAGAATCCATCCGTTTGCACACAACCAAAAAATACTCCTCGCCTTGGTATGATATCCCTACATTTCCAGCTAAATCCAGACTGAGGTAAAGAAAAGTGAGTTGGAATAAGTGGACATTTATTTAGGTAAGGCTTTCACTTACAGTTTATGCTTCACAATCAAAAATCGATTTCTACTACTTGGGTCCTTCGCCTTCCGGCTGCGCCCAGCTTACGTGGGTGGTTTTCCATTTTTTCTAAGTTTTACATATTTATGATAGATGATAATACACGCAAATGTTCAATGGTACTAATTGTGTCTGAAAGTGTTTTGCAAGGCGAGTTTCATAATCCCGCGTATGATTTTAAGCACTTCCTCTTCTGAAAATTTCGATGTTCTCCGTCCATTACGGGTTTCACTTCCAATATAAAGTCTTCGAACTGACCTACGAATCTTTTTTTCTGTGTGGCTACTAAATGGTCAATTGTAATATGGTTGTAAAGAACTGTCTGGATACTTTCTCCTATAGTCCTAATACTTTTTTAGCAGTCTCTTTAAGAAATTGTAATAGAACAGAGTTCTGACCGCGGTACCTGGTCTCTCTTCGTATAACATTCAATTTTACTGTCTGGACGTGTAATAGTGCTGTCGAGGAGATGATTCTAAAACCGGTGCGGAGTTTGGCATGGACACTGTAGCGGAAGATCTACATGGTTGTAACATTAATGATGGCATCCAAAAGTACGGGTAGCCTTGCGGGTTCCATATAGGTAGTGCAAACATCGATTTAGTCTTGGTTGTGGCCCCGTCGTGCCTTACATATATACCTTGACTTTACAGATGTGCCCGTGAATAGCTGGTGGTATTGTATGGGATATATGTTTTATCCTCTAGACGAATCACGGATGTCATTGATGTGGAAAGCTCCATTAGTTGTTGAATACGATTTTCCTAATCGTTACGTCGAAATTTTAAAGGCCAAATAAAAAACCCCGTCCCTATAATACTTAGATTGTACAGTTTGTAATTCTTGAAAAATTTTAATATTTCACAATCGTAGTAATTTTGCAATTGAATTCTCCTGAATAAATATTCAGAGGAATATTTCGTTCAATAAATACCAATTCAATTAATTTGTAGTTGTACGTAACTTTCGGTTACGTAGTAAAATAAAGTATAGTAATCATGAAAAATTTCGAACTCGAAATTTTTGCAGATTTACCATTTGTTATATCGTTGAAGTCAAAAAATATAATTTGTGTGTGGCTATGCTGTGCATACTAAAAGTTTGTATCTGCAGACGGTTTGTCTGATCAGAGTGTAACTTCACACTTAATGTGTTTCATAAATTGGGAGATATGAGAGACTTTTAGTTAAAATCGGTCCATCGGAAGTGACAGGTTTTCGTTTTTGCAATTATTTTGAAAAGTATATCATTTACAAGAAAAACGATTATGAACTGAAAGAGTCAAACTAAATTTTGCGAAAACAGCGGTCCAGATCAGTTTCCCAAAATTTAAGCGGAATGATGATTTTTGTCAATACTGATTTTCAACATAAATTCGGCCTTTGATTAGCACAAAACAAATTTAAGTCGCACAAGCCATTGACGGGTTATCATCAGAACAAACAAATATCCGGATGGACGGGCCGTTTGGTTTTGTTTTTTGATGCTAAGAGATCATCATTGAAAAAAATGATTTCAAAACGGCACAAATAAGTGTCATAATTAATTTCATCATGGTGAATAATTTTCGATGACACTAACGCTTATATATGAGCACCAAGACACGTGTAATAATTCCAAAAATGTCAGTAATTACTTGTAAATATTTTTGTAAATTTATTGTTCATATAATTATTTTCAAAGTGCCATAGTTGAAATTTGCGGAGTAATAATAAATTAAACCTTTCGCGAAAGGTGGTGAAACCGATAAACGACGGCATTAGATAGAAGAAACTCATGGGTAACACATTAGAAACAGCAATTGAAACTGATTTTTCTGGTCGCCAGTAGAAATCGAACTAGAGACCAAGCGTTCTACTTACTCATACCGATATGACCAAGGGCTAGCCAAGAGTCACACATAATCTGTTCCTACAGTCTATTAACATATAACACAACAATTTCTGTTCCGTTCTCAAAATATAACAATTTCTTAATCAAACTTTTTCTACTTTCTAAAAGTCATATTTAAAAATTTAGATCTTCTCGAATCACTGTAGGTTAAATTAAATTTGAAGAAATTATATGAAACTGAGATCCGAGTATTTATTATGTAACCATGTAACTCTCATGTAGTCTCAACATGACTTAAATTATCAGAAGAACTATCGTTCATATTGGTTACCTGTGGGAGTTTTAAAACAGGAGTTTTTCGCATTGAAAATGGTTGGTGGTGGTGGTTGCCGCGAAAATTGTATCGTTTATCATTACTGAAGTACTCTTAATACATTATAGACGATTTTAACGGTAAACTGTTGGTCGTAATAAGTAAATTCCAAGAGGATTCAGTTTTTAGTTTCTTTAAAAATACTCTCAGTCATTTTCTGTTGAACATATAAAGAGTAGGACACCGAAGTAGGACAACAGTCATGAAGGAGGAAGAAAACTCTAACAGTTGTCTTACTTAATTTATTTGTCTTAATTGGAAAACGCATGATAATTGCATCTGTCATCATACCGGTTGTCTGAATTAACATGCTTTTTTCCAATTAAGACAAGTGTCCAAATGAACACCAAGATATTTAAACGAGTCAACTAAACTAGTTCAATGTCTAAACACAGAATTGGCCAGAAACTGAAAATAATTTAAATGGCAGCATAAAATGATAGTGAAAATTGTTACTCATAAATTTTCCCTAAGTTTTCCATGTAGACTTAGTATAACCCAGGCTATTAGAAAAATAACCGATAGAATTGGTCACTAGTGGAAGTTTTTGCGATACTGGCCAGAAATTGAGAAGAAAATCAAAAAATTTTGTCCGAATTATCCCTATATGCAAACCAAATTTTACAATTATTATTCTCTCCAGCTCAAAATCCATTTCAGTCTAGTAGAATGTACATATACCATATTTTCATCTAAAATTTATATTTCAATCAAAAATCAATCTAGAAACCACATTTCATAAGGCTTGGTTATGAAATGGCCAAGTTTAGTCCAGCATGAACAGATCCTAGAATTGTGTCCAAAATTTTCTTTAAAATCGCTGATCATATTTCATCGTAATCCGTTAAGAAATTGGTTAATAAATGGCGGAAACAATTTCAAGACTTCATTTACCGAGTTCCTTTACTTCGGAGATCAATCAATTTGTAATTTTAAGGATCATTTTTAATATTTTATTTAACAAAATGAATAAACATTTCCGCTGGTAATTATATAACAAAATAAATTCTCTTTTGTAGTAGTGCTGCTACTTGTGGCGAGTAGTGCAATTTCTCATTTTCCACTGGTAAATTTCCGGTGTCTTATACAGACAGCATTATAAAAACCTACTTATTGACGAAAAAAATAATTTGAATTATACATGGTGTCCCAGAATGAATGGATAAGCCTGAAGCATCTTATAGAAGAGCTATTGGGCGCTCAAAATAAAATACAAAAAAAATATATCCCAAGTAGTACCTAAGACATAACATTTTTTTTAAAAAAAGTCCCTTTTTTCCACATCACTTTACGTTTCTGATCACCACGGCTACAAATAAATTAAATTTATCGATTTTTTGGTGTTGTAATATTCTTAATGGACTATACTAATAGATATGCAGTAAATAGTATGACAACAGACGGCCAATCTATCTATCTGGATATGTGGAATTCAAATACGCCCGAAAGGTTTACTGCATTGTGCGCAGGACACCCATCATTCTGGAGCCAATGGGATTCTCTCATCTCCTCAGGCACCTCTTCCAATAAATTTGGCAGATCATTTTGAAGAAAGTCCAAATAGCTTTGGCCAGGTAAGTTCCCGGGCAGTTCAAATGTGCCAATTATCTTTCCGTTCAATATGACGGTCCAATAATTTATTTTGAATTTGTACTGGGATCTGTTTTCTCGCAGTAGATGAGGATTCGAAAGTTGCCAACTGTGAAGATTGTGCATGTTAAAGCATCCATCTCTATTCAGTGTTCATTCATCGCTCCATAGAATATTATTAAAGAATTGCGGATCTTGTTCGGCAAGCATCTGTCGGCAAAAACACAATCTTGCTTAGTAGTCTCTTGGTTCCAGAATTTGTAAGTTCAATGAAATTATTTTTTATTTTTGAATATAACATCGATATGTTAAATATGTGAGTTCCCCTCCTGTTGTGCCAAATGTGTTGAGGATAATGGCGGAACTGAGCGGGATATTCAAATTTGTTTACGGTAAAAGGTCCTCGACTTCTCCCGCACATCGGTAAGCAGATTGAACCAGCCCAACAAAAATATTAAAGAATATAAGTTAAATAAAAATTATGCTTGTTTCAATTATTGTGATTCATCGATAATATTTAAACAAAATACTGGATAAAGAGAATCTGTGTTCTGGTTTGCAATATCAAACTTCACAGCTTCAGATTACCCATGATTAGATATTAATTCAACTAATGAGCTAATTATTATTCAAAATTTTGGACTCCTGATTTGTACAGCAAGAATTACGAAAGGCGCAATTAGGGATGTCACATTCGCCGAAATCTTCAATAAAAAACTGCTAAATTATCAGTTCAGGAGCAAACCTTGACACATGACGTAATGCATTAAAAACAAGAACCAATAAGAAACGAACATAATCGTAAGACTCCAGGGCTTCATGTAGTTCATTTTAATCAAGCTATTCTGGTATTCTGTTTGAACAAAATCGTTAAATGACAAGAAACCAGTGCAAACCGCAGGCAAAGACGAGCGTACTTTCTCAAACCACCAAGTCCAACTTCCAATCAGTCCTCCTTAGTTTATTCATAAAGTTTCATGTTCACCGTTGGTCGATGCCGTAAGCTATCTAGTGAAAGGAAACGCAGCAGAAAGATATTGGAACTACTTCGAACCTAACATATCAGTAACTTGGAAGTTTTTAAAGTAGATTTTATAAAACGGTTTCAAGATAGAAGGTCTGAAATTGAATTATTGTTGCCGTGTTTTTTTATTAGCGCCCGATAGTTGTATCCGGAGCACGCAATTTTCTATTTCAAAACTTATATTTAGCGCGCTATTTTTGCATGTAATTAATTTATTTAATTCTAAACTAAGTTTTTTCATCCAACTTTTTAGTTAAAAATCGATAAAAAAATATTTTGCTCAACCTATTTATCGGGAGCCACTATCGGGAGCACTATCCATTTCAAAGGAAAATTTTAAATTTTCTTTGTTTTGTACAACCCTTAAACCATTAGAAACTTAATCTTACAATAAAAATTTAAAACGCCGCAAGATGATTTATTTTTTATAACGTTTCAGGCCGTTAAATGTTTGTTTTATGGATGAATTAATTTTTTATGGTATAGCGACACCAGTGAATAAATAGGTACAGTTTCAGTAGAAATTTCCCTTCGGCGCCGGATAGTGCTCCAATATTAAAACACGGCTTGTGATGTCTAGAAAGTCGCCAACAAAAGAGAGGGTAAAGTTTCTAAGATTTTTACAATGAAATCCTTTCGTTATCCTAAAAATGAGAAAAACAAATTCCGGCCTATCACCTGATTAACGTTTTAAAATAGAATATGAGACCTGGGCTATAAGACAAATTAGCGGGCATATAATTCGTGTCTATGATGACCTGGTTAGAAGGTACGTGTCTCACGAGGATACAAGGTCTCGAACAGGATTTGTACCTGAATTGCTGTGCCAGTATAATTCTCAAGAATTTCAAAAGGTTTGTGCCGTTAATACGGGTCAGAAATATTATCGACCGCAGACACAAAATTATTCTGGTGGCCGCCAATTCAGCGTGGATTGGTCACTTGGGCGAGACATTAATTTAGCGTAAATTGGTCAGCTGAGGTTAGAAATTTAATGACATTTATGAAAAAGTGACATCTAAATTTAATCATTAAAAGTAATTTTATAGCAGATTAGCCTAGAACAGAACCGGTATACAAATCGGGGTGCGATGAACGTAATGTCATTCAGGATATTCGGTATGAGATAGTTCGAAAGGAAGTGAAGAGTGCGAAAAATTATTAGTGGTGTTTAAATTGAAATAAATCGTGTGATTTATTGTAAATTGTAGAAGTAAATTAATAATAAATAATAGTGAAAATTATTGGTATTGTGTTTTAAGTGATAAGGAGGAATTTAGAAAATTATTCTAAGATTATTTTCAAGAATATTCCGGAAGTGGTCTAAATTTCGAAAATTGTTCTTGTAAACCGTCAAATTTATAGTGGTATTCACAATCCAGCGATGCGTACCTGATTTGACAGGACAAATTCGTAACAATATCTAAAATTGCTGAAAGCGGGTTTTCCGGAACTAGGAATCAATTGCGATGGGACTTGAGGCCCGAGTCTCATATTTACATATTATTTTGGGTAAATTCGTTCAGATGCTCGTCAGATGGGTCCGGGTTCCTTTCTTTAATTTGTTTTGGATCGCTCAACTTTATAAAAATTGAGAAGGTGGGTTTTCGAGGACTAGAAATTACCCATTCAGTCTGGACGGGCTCGAGACCATTTTTTTAATTTTTTTGGCTCGACCGATTATTATAAAAATTGGTGAACAGGAGGGAAACTGAAATTTCTGAAAAATTCATTTAGGAATCCTCTGGATGGATAATGAAACACTATAGTGAAGTTTCCGACAAACTAAAAATGACAAAAAACTTTACAACAGCCCACAAAGTGTAAACCTACACTTTCAAAAAAAAGTTGTTTTGTAAATCGAAATAAAATGCTAATAAAAATAAATTCACAATGGCAAGCTAATTTAGCAATAACAATAAGTAAAAACCTTTCAATATAGTTTCTAAAAACCAACATATTTATAAGGTGGGCAGCTCTATATTATTTGAATTTTAAAATTTTGCTACAGTAAAAAGTGTAGTGGCGGTTCGGAAGTCAATGACAAGGCATCGTAGAGATGTCTACGCTTAACGGTATGTGGGAATATGTTAGTTAGGCAATTCTTAACGTTTTCTAGAAGCCAACATATTTATGCGATGGGGCAGTCATAGATTTTTTTCATTTTTAAAATTTTTCTATAGTAAAAAGTGTAGTGGCGGTTCGGAGGTCAATGACAAGACATCGTAGCGATGCCTACGCTTAACGGTATGTGGGATTATGTTAGTTAGGCAATTCTTAATGTTTTCTAGAAGCCAACATATTTATGCGATGGGGCAGTCATAGATTTTTTTCATTTTTAAAATTTTGCTATTGTAAAAAGTGTAGTGGCGGTTCGGATGCCAATGACAAGGCATCGTAGAGATGTCTACGCTTAACGGTATGTGGGATTATGTTAGTTAGGCAATTCTTAATGTTTTCTAGAAGCCAACATATTTATGCGAAGGGGCAGTCATAGATTTTTTTCATTTTTAAAATGTTTCTATAGTAAAAAGTGTAGTGGCGGTTCGAACTTCTTTCGACTTTCTTTATGGTTTTTATAAGCAAGTTTATTTATTCGGTGGGGCAGTAATACTATTTTTCAATTTAAAAATTTCGTCAAATTAACAGTAAATTGATGTGAATTAGTTGAACTATTACGTTCCAAAAGTTCTTGCTTTATTATTTGATTTCTGATGTTATGATAATTACTACGAGTATACTTTGTAAATAAAATATTGAGATTTTAATGAAATTAACTAATCAATAATCTGATTTTCAATAGAACTAAGACAAACAGGATTAATTCTATTATGTGCGCTGGTGTTTAATTTAATGCTTAGAATGAAACTCTCGGTTTATAAAATCAAACTGTAATTTTTATTTAAAAGAGAATTACAATTACAACGAAGATATATTTGTATTTTAAATGTAATACAGTTAGTATGATGGTAGAACAATGTTTAAGCAATTTCTGGATATACTATATATCGCACCTGACAAAGAACAGTGACACAACTCAACAATTTTAAATTTTCTGGAGATCGAAAACAAAAAATAGTAATTACGTTATTTAATACCAAAATCATAAAACGAAGAACGACACGCTCTATCACTTTCGATGAAAGAAAACAAAAGTGATTTTTTGCGGTATATGAAATCTAACATTGCGCATTTTTCTAGTAAATTAACTCAAAAAGTTAATTTTTTGAGTTGTGTTAAATTGTCATGTGCAATATGTATAAATATATAAATTTTTATTCTTTCATTTAAGTCTACGCGCAGAAATTGTATGTAACTATGTATACATATTATATATATATGATTTCTTGCATTATTGTGTTGTCTTGTGTATCGAACCGCCACTATACGTTTTACTATAGCAAAAATTTAGAATTCAAAAAATCTATGGCTGTCCCACCGCATGAATCTGTCGGTGAAAATTATAAACAATGTTTCAAATAATATGGTTTCATATATCGTTATACATATACATATACGACACCTTGTCATCAACCATAATCAAATTTATCTAAAACTTCGGTATCATAATGAATGAAACGGCTATAGTAGCAAAATCGAATTTCTTAATCCACCCGATTGAACTGCATACTACATAAATCTTACGAAATTTCGTTTTTTCTTATTGCTATTGATTTGCATATATTCAGGGGCACATAATAAATACATATTTAAGTATATTAAAGGATTTAATTATTCAAACTTAATTATTTAAGTTAATTTAATTAGAACTAAGATTTATTTGAATTCAATTTATTTATTAACAAATTTAGTTTTGTTAAAAGAACAGTAATTCCGGAAAATTACCATCGGTCTCACTCCTTTTTTATGTTAGCAAATTCAAGGAAGGAACTTTTACTCGAAAGAGTTCTCGGTAAATCAACATCCTCACCTAATATAATTCCGCCTATAGTTAACAAAAATACCTATAGTGCAATGCTTTCATTACAAATAGTAATTTACTCACTTTGCAGGCTTAGCCGAAAGAGGAATTCTGATTGTTCACTTTGAAGGTGCAGCTCCTATTTCCAACACCGATAACTTTAAGCTGCCTTGTGTGAGAATTAACACTAGCAGGAGAAATATTTTTATTCTCTGGCCCTACATTTGCCCCACTAGTCTAGTTGGCACCTATCAGCTTATAATGGGGGCTTTTGATTTATTTGTGTTTAACATTATTGAATAGGATGTCCTTTCTGTCGATGGAAGAAAGCCTTTTTGTTGTTGGAGTCTTGAATTTGCCTTATCATATGTGGTCGCGCTCGGACCACCCATTACATACTACGATTGAACACACTGTAACGGAAACTTTAGTCACGGATAGTAAGTTTAATTCAGAATTATCTTAGATCAGCTATATTCAAAACAACTAAGAAAGGCAGCTTGATTACGTATTTTCCTCGAACGTCGTTAACATTGTCGTTATAGAAGCTAATCTAGTCTTATCCACCAAAGATCATCAATGCCATTTTCCATTCTCAATCTTCTTTTGTTATGAACAAGGGAGTGCTGATTTCGAAAAAATCAATAATCTATTGGCTAACATTGATTTCATTGAATAAAAATTATGACATTGACATTTAGACTGGTTGTTATTACTCAGAAATTTTTGAATATATCAAACAATCAGTATCTAACCCTCGTCAAAAGATCATCTTTCCAAGTCTCCGTGGTACAATAAAGATCTAAGAAGAAAGCGCAACCGAATTAGACATTGGCAACAATTTCAGAAAAATTCAGTTGAAGTCAAATTGCTCTAAATATATCAAGGTGAGGTTACCAGCACGTAGAAAGTTTGGTTTCAAACTAATGAAACATGGAATTCTTTAAATTAAAAAATTCGGTGGTCTCATCAGACGGCGCAGTGACCAAACTACAAAAATATTGAAAAAACTATGAATTACACACAAAGTACAATCACAATACCTTATAGAATTATTATGCTTCGCTACGCAATTGTATTTGACGAATACTTGCGATTTCTATTCTGGATAATATCCAGACATAACCATCATAATAACCATGATAATGTAGACATCTCTTCGATGCCTTGTCATGGACCTCCGAACCGCTACTACACTTTTTACTATAGCAAAATTTTAAAAATGAAAAAAATCTATGACTGCCCCATCGCATAAATATGTTGGCTTTTAGAAAACATTAAGAATTGCCTAACTAACATAATCCCACATACCGTTAAGCGTAGACATCTCTACGATGCCTTGTCATTGACCTCCGAACCGCCACTACACTTTTTACTATAGCAAAATTTTAAAAATGAAAAAAATCTATGACTGCCCCATCGCATAAATATGTTGGCTTCTAGAAAACATTAAGAATTGCCTAACTAACATATTCCCACATACCGTTAAGCGTAGACATCTCTACGATGCCTTGTCATTGACCTCCGAACCGCCACTACACTTTTTACTATAGCAAAATTTTAAAAATGAAAAAAATCTATGACTGCCCCATCGCATAAATATGTTGGCTTCTAGAAAACGTTAAGAATTGCCTAACTAAAATAATCCCACATACCGTTAAGCGTAGACATCTCTACGATGCCTTGTCATTGACCTCCGAACCGCCACTACACTTTTTACAATAGCAAAATTTTAAAAATGAAAAAAATCTATGACTGCCCCATCGCATAAATATGTTGGCTTCTAGAAAACATTAAGAATTGCCTAACTAACATAATCCCACATACCGTTAAGCGTAGACATCTCTACGATGCCTTGTCATTGACCTCCGAACCGCCACTACACTTTTTACTATAGCAAAATTTTAAAAATGAAAAAAATCTATGACTGCCCCATCGCATAAATATGTTGGCTTCTAGAAAACATTAAGAATTGCCTAACTAACATATTCCCACATACCGTTAAGCGTAGACATCTCTACGATGCCTTGTCATTGACCTCCGAACCGCCACTACACTTTTTACTATAGCAAAATTTAAAAAATGAAAAAAATCTATGACTGCCCCATCGCATAAATATGTTGGCTTCTAGAAAACGTTAAGAATTGCCTAACTAAAATAATCCCACATACCGTTAAGCGTAGACATCTCTACGATGCCTTGTCATTGACCTCCAAACCGCCACTACACTTTTTACTATAGCAAAATTTTAAAAATGAAAAAAATCTATGACTGCCCCATCGCATAAATATGTTGGCTTCTAGAAAACATTAAGAATTGCCTAACTAACATAATCCCACATACCGTTAAGCGTAGACATCTCTACGATGCCTTGTCATTGACCTCCGAACCGCCACTACACTTTTTACTATAGCAAAATTTTAAAAATGAACAAAATCTATGACTGCCCCATCGCATAAATATGTTGGCTTCTAGAAAACATTAAGAATTGCCTAACTAACATATTCGCACATACCGTTAAGCGTAGACATCTCTACGATGCCTTGTCATTGACCTCCGAACCGCCACTACACTTTTTACTATAGCAAAATTTTAAAAATGAAAAAAATCTATGACTGCCCCATCGCATAAATATGTTGGCTTCTAGAAAACGTTAATAATTACCTAACTAAAATAATCCCACATACCGTTAAGCGTAGACATCTCTACGATGCCTTGTCATTGACCTCCGAACCGCCACTACACTTTTTACTATAGCAAAATTTTAAAAATGAAAAAAATCTATGACTGCCCCATCGCATAAATATGTTGGCTTCTAGAAAACGTTAAGAATTGCCTAACTAAAATAATCCCACATACCGTTAAGCGTAGACATCTCTACGATGCCTTGTCATTGACCTCCGAACCGCCACTACACTTTTTACTATAGCAAAATTTTAAAAATGAAAAAAATCTATGACTGCCCCATCGCATAAATATGTTGGCTTCTAGAAAACATTAAGAATTGCCTAACTAACATATTCCCACATACCGTTAAGCGTAGACATCTCTACGATGCCTTGTCATTGACCTCCGAACCGCCACTACACTTTTTACTATAGCAAAATTTTAAAAATGAAAAAAATCTATGACTGCCCCATCGCATAAATATGTTGGCTTCTAGAAAACGTTAAGAATTGCCTAACTAAAATAATCCCACATACCGTTAAGCGTAGACATCTCTACGATGCCTTGTCATTGACCTCCGAACCGCCACTACACTTTTTACAATAGCAAAATTTTAAAAATGAAAAAAATCTATGACTGCCCCATCGCATAAATATGTTGGCTTCTAGAAAACATTAAGAATTGCCTAACTAACATAATCCCACATACCGTTAAGCGTAGACATCTCTACGATGCCTTGTCATTGACCTCCGAACCGCCACTACACTTTTTACTATAGCAAAATTTTAAAAATGAAAAAAATCTATGACTGCCCCATCGCATAAATATGTTGGCTTCTAGAAAACATTAAGAATTGCCTAACTAACATATTCCCACATACCGTTAAGCGTAGACATCTCTACGATGCCTTGTCATTGACCTCCGAACCGCCACTACACTTTTTACTATAGCAAAATTTAAAAAATGAAAAAAATCTATGACTGCCCCATCGCATAAATATGTTGGCTTCTAGAAAACGTTAAGAATTGCCTAACTAAAATAATCCCACATACCGTTAAGCGTAGACATCTCTACGATGCCTTGTCATTGACCTCCAAACCGCCACTACACTTTTTACTATAGCAAAATTTTAAAAATGAAAAAAATCTATGACTGCCCCATCGCATAAATATGTTGGCTTCTAGAAAACATTAAGAATTGCCTAACTAACATAATCCCACATACCGTTAAGCGTAGACATCTCTACGATGCCTTGTCATTGACCTCCGAACCGCCACTACACTTTTTACTATAGCAAAATTTTAAAAATGAAAAAAATCTATGACTGCCCCATCGCATAAATATGTTGGCTTCTAGAAAACATTAAGAATTGCCTAACTAACATATTCGCACATACCGTTAAGCGTAGACATCTCTACGATGCCTTGTCATTGACCTCCGAACCGCCACTACACTTTTTACTATAGCAAAATTTTAAAAATGAAAAAAATCTATGACTGCCCCATCGCATAAATATGTTGGCTTCTAGAAAACGTTAATAATTACCTAACTAAAATAATCCCACATACCGTTAAGCGTAGACATCTCTACGATGCCTTGTCATTGACCTCCGAACCGCCACTACACTTTTTACTATAGCAAAATTTTAAAAATGAAAAAAATCTATGACTGCCCCATCGCATAAATATGTTGGCTTCTAGAAAACGTTAAGAATTGCCTAACTAAAATAATCCCACATACCGTTAAGCGTAGACATCTCTACGATGCCTTGTCATTGACCTCCGAACCGCCACTACACTTTTTACTATAGCAAAATTTTAAAAATGAAAAAAATCTATGACTGCCCCATCGCATAAATATGTTGGCTTCTAGAAAACATTAAGAATTGCCTAACTAACATAATCCCACATACCGTTAAGCGTAGACATCTCTACGATGCCTTGTCATTGACCTCCGAACCGCCACTACACTTTTTACTATAGCAAAATTTTAAAAATGAAAAAAATCTATGACTGCCCCATCGCATAAATATGTTGGCTTCTAGAAAACGTTAAGAATTGCCTAACTAAAATAATCCCACATACCGTTAAGCGTAGACATCTCTACGATGCCTTGTCATTGACCTCCGAACCGCCACTACACTTTTTACAATAGCAAAATTTTAAAAATGAAAAAAATCTATGACTGCCCCATCGCATAAATATGTTGGCTTCTAGAAAACATTAAGAATTGCCTAACTAACATAATCCCACATACCGTTAAGCGTAGACATCTCTACGATGCCTTGTCATTGACCTCCGAACCGCCACTACACTTTTTACTATAGCAAAATTTTAAAAATGAAAAAAATCTATGACTGCCCCATCGCATAAATATGTTGGCTTCTAGAAAACATTAAGAATTGCCTAACTAACATATTCCCACATACCGTTAAGCGTAGACATCTCTACGATGCCTTGTCATTGACCTCCGAACCGCCACTACACTTTTTACTATAGCAAAATTTAAAAAATGAAAAAAATCTATGACTGCCCCATCGCATAAATATGTTGGCTTCTAGAAAACGTTAAGAATTGCCTAACTAAAATAATCCCACATACCGTTAAGCGTAGACATCTCTACGATGCCTTGTCATTGACCTCCGAACCGCCACTACACTTTTTACTATAGCAAAATTTTAAAAATGAAAAAAATCTATGACTGCCCCATCGCATAAATATGTTGGCTTCTAGAAAACATTAAGAATTGCCTAACTAACATAATCCCACATACCGTTAAGCGTAGACATCTCTACGATGCCTTGTCATTGACCTCCGAACCGCCACTACACTTTTTACTATAGCAAAATTTTAAAAATGAAAAAAATCTATGACTGCCCCATCGCATAAATATGTTGGCTTCTAGAAAATATTAAGAATTGCCTAACTAACATATTCCCACATACCGTTAAGCGTAGACATCTCTACGATGTCTTGTCATTGACCTCCGAACCGCCACTACACTTTTTACTATAGCAAAATTTTAAAAATGAAAAAAATCTATGACTGCCCCATCGCATAAATATGTTGGCTTCTAGAAAACGTTAAGAATTGCCTAACTAAAATAATCCCACATACCGTTAAGCGTAGACATCTCTACGATGCCTTGTCATTGACCTCCGAACCGCCACTACACTTTTTACTATAGCAAAATTTTAAAAATGAAAAAAATCTATGACTGCCCCATCGCATAAATATGTTGGCTTCTAGAAAACGTTAATAATTACCTAACTAAAATAATCCCACATACCGTTAAGCGTAGACATCTCTACGATGCCTTGTCATTGACCTCCGAACCGCCACTACACTTTTTACTATAGCAAAATTTTAAAAATGAAAAAAATCTATGACTGCCCCATCGCATAAATATGTTGGCTTCTAGAAAACGTTAAGAATTGCCTAACTAAAATAATCCCACATACCGTTAAGCGTAGACATCTCTACGATGCCTTGTCATTGACCTCCGAACCGCCACTACACTTTTTACTATAGCAAAATTTTAAAAATGAAAAAAATCTATGACTGCCTCATCGCATAAATATGTTGGCTTCTAGAAAACATTAAGAATTGCCTAACTAACATAATCCCACATACCGTTAAGCGTAGACATCTCTACGATGCCTTGTCATTGACCTCCGAACCGCCACTACACTTTTTACTATAGCAAAATTTTAAAAATGAAAAAAATCTATGACTGCCCCATCGCATAAATATGTTGGCTTCTAGAAAACGTTAAGAATTGCCTAACTAAAATAATCCCACATACCGTTAAGCGTAGACATCTCTACGATGCCTTGTCATTGACCTCCGAACCGCCACTACACTTTTTACTATAGCAAAATTTTAAAAATGAAAAAAATCTATGACTGCCCCATCGCATAAATATGTTGGCTTCTAGAAAACGTTAAGAATTGCCTAACTAAAATAATCCCACATACCGTTAAGCGTAGACATCTCTACGATGCCTTGTCATTGACCTCCGAACCGCCACTACACTTTTTACTATAGCAAAATTTTAAAAATGAAAAAAATCTATGACTGCCCCATCGCATAAATATGTTGGCTTCTAGAAAACATTAAGAATTGCCTAACTAACATAATCCCACATACCGTTAAGCGTAGACATCTCTACGATGCCTTGTCATTGACCTCCGAACCGCCACTACACTTTTTACTATAGCAAAATTTTAAAAATGAAAAAAATCTATGACTGCCCCATCGCATAAATATGTTGGCTTCTAGAAAACGTTAAGAATTGCCTAACTAAAATAATCCCACATACCGTTAAGCGTAGACATCTCTACGATGCCTTGTCATTGACCTCCGAACCGCCACTACACTTTTTACAATAGCAAAATTTTAAAAATGAAAAAAATCTATGACTGCCCCATCGCATAAATATGTTGGCTTCTAGAAAACATTAAGAATTGCCTAACTAACATAATCCCACATACCGTTAAGCGTAGACATCTCTACGATGCCTTGTCATTGACCTCCGAACCGCCACTACACTTTTTACTATAGCAAAATTTTAAAAATGAAAAAAATCTATGACTGCCCCATCGCATAAATATGTTGGCTTCTAGAAAACATTAAGAATTGCCTAACTAACATATTCCCACATACCGTTAAGCGTAGACATCTCTACGATGCCTTGTCATTGACCTCCGAACCGCCACTACACTTTTTACTATAGCAAAATTTTAAAAATGAAAAAAATCTATGACTGCCCCATCGCATAAATATGTTGGCTTCTAGAAAATATTAAGAATTGCCTAACTAACATATTCCCACATACCGTTAAGCGTAGACATCTCTACGATGTCTTGTCATTGACCTCCGAACCGCCACTACACTTTTTACTATAGCAAAATTTTAAAAATGAAAAAAATCTATGACTGCCCCATCGCATAAATATGTTGGCTTCTAGAAAACGTTAAGAATTGCCTAACTAAAATAATCCCACATACCGTTAAGCGTAGACATCTCTACGATGCCTTGTCATTGACCTCCGAACCGCCACTACACTTTTTACTATAGCAAAATTTTAAAAATGAAAAAAATCTATGACTGCCCCATCGCATAAATATGTTGGCTTCTAGAAAACGTTAATAATTACCTAACTAAAATAATCCCACATACCGTTAAGCGTAGACATCTCTACGATGCCTTGTCATTGACCTCCGAACCGCCACTACACTTTTTACTATAGCAAAATTTTAAAAATGAAAAAAATCTATGACTGCCCCATCGCATAAATATGTTGGCTTCTAGAAAACGTTAAGAATTGCCTAACTAAAATAATCCCACATACCGTTAAGCGTAGACATCTCTACGATGCCTTGTCATTGACCTCCGAACCGCCACTACACTTTTTACTATAGCAAAATTTTAAAAATGAAAAAAATCTATGACTGCCTCATCGCATAAATATGTTGGCTTCTAGAAAACATTAAGAATTGCCTAACTAACATAATCCCACATACCGTTAAGCGTAGACATCTCTACGATGCCTTGTCATTGACCTCCGAACCGCCACTACACTTTTTACTATAGCAAAATTTTAAAAATGAAAAAAATCTATGACTGCCCCATCGCATAAATATGTTGGCTTCTAGAAAACGTTAAGAATTGCCTAACTAAAATAATCCCACATACCGTTAAGCGTAGACATCTCTACGATGCCTTGTCATTGACCTCCGAACCGCCACTACACTTTTTACAATAGCAAAATTTTAAAAATGAAAAAAATCTATGACTGCCCCATCGCATAAATATGTTGGCTTCTAGAAAACATTAAGAATTGCCTAACTAACATAATCCCACATACCGTTAAGCGTAGACATCTCTACGATGCCTTGTCATTGACCTCCGAACCGCCACTACACTTTTTACTATAGCAAAATTTTAAAAATGAAAAAAATCTATGACTGCCCCATCGCATAAATATGTTGGCTTCTAGAAAACATTAAGAATTGCCTAACTAACATATTCCCACATACCGTTAAGCGTAGACATCTCTACGATGCCTTGTCATTGACCTCCGAACCGCCACTACACTTTTTACTATAGCAAAATTTTAAAAATGAAAAAAATCTATGACTGCCCCATCGCATAAATATGTTGGCTTCTAGAAAACATTAAGAATTGCCTAACTAACATATTCCCACATACCGTTAAGCGTAGACATCTCTACGATGCCTTGTCATTGACCTCCGAACCGCCACTACACTTTTTACTATAGCAAAATTTAAAAAATGAAAAAAATCTATGACTGCCCCATCGCATAAATATGTTGGCTTCTAGAAAACGTTAAGAATTGCCTAACTAAAATAATCCCACATACCGTTAAGCGTAGACATCTCTACGATGCCTTGTCATTGACCTCCGAACCGCCACTACACTTTTTACTATAGCAAAATTTTAAAAATGAAAAAAATCTATGACTGCCCCATCGCATAAATATGTTGGCTTCTAGAAAACATTAAGAATTGCCTAACTAACATAATCCCACATACCGTTAAGCGTAGACATCTCTACGATGCCTTGTCATTGACCTCCGAACCGCCACTACACTTTTTACTATAGCAAAATTTAAAAAATGAAAAAAATCTATGACTGCCCCATCGCATAAATATGTTGGCTTCTAGAAAACATTAAGAATTGCCTAACTAACATATTCCCACATACCGTTAAGCGTAGACATCTCTACGATGCCTTGTCATTGACCTCCGAACCGCCACTACACTTTTTACTATAGCAAAATTTTAAAAATGAAAAAAATCTATGACTGCCCCATCGCATAAATATGTTGGCTTCTAGAAAACGTTAAGAATTGCCTAACTAAAATAATCCCACATACCGTTAAGCGTAGACATCTCTACGATGCCTTGTCATTGACCTCCGAACCGCCACTACACTTTTTACTATAGCAAATTTTTAAAAATGAAAAAAATCTATGACTGCCCCATCGCATAAATATGTTGGCTTCTAGAAAACTTTAAGAATTGCCTAACTAACATAATCCCACATACCGTTAAGCGTAGACATCTCTACGATGCCTAGTCATTGACCTCCGAACCGCCACTACACTTTTTACTATAGCAAAATTTTAAAAATGAAAAAAATCTATGACTGCCCCATCGCATAAATATGTTGGCTTCTAGAAAACGTTAATAATTACCTAACTAAAATAATCCCACATACCGTTAAGCGTAGACATCTCTACGATGCCTTGTCATTGACCTCCGAACCGCCACTACACTTTTTACTATAGCAAAATTTTAAAAATGAAAAAAATCTATGACTGCCCCATCGCATAAATATGTTGGCTTCTAGAAAACATTAAGAATTGCCTAACTAACATATTCCCACATACCGTTAAGCGTAGACATCTCTACGATGCCTTGTCATTGACCTCCGAACCGCCACTACACTTTTTACTATAGCAAAATTTTAAAAATGAAAAAAATCTATAACTGCCCCATCGCATAAATATGTTGGCTTCTAGAAAACATTAAGAATTGCCTAACTAACATATTCCCACATACCGTTAAGCGCAGACATCTCTACGATGCCTTGTCATTGACCTCCGAACCGCCACTGCACTTTTTACTATAGCAAAATTTTAAAAATGAAAAAAATCTATGACTGCCCCATCGCATAAATATGTTGGCTTCTAGAAAACATTAAGAGTTGCCTAATTAACATGATCCCGTATACCGTTAAGCGTAGACATCTCTACGATACCTAGTTTATTAACTTTTGATCCTTACTAGACATGATTAGTGTAGGTAACATTTATTTTTAATATTTGTGTATATACACTTTTAAGCTTTTGTAAGGTTTTTTGTCAATTTGTCAGAAACTTCACGCTACCTAATGAAACTGCATCATGTTGCATCATATTAAACCATGTTGTGTGATGGTACATCATGTTTCGTGATATTAGAATATTTTTCGTATATTTACCCTTTTTCTTGAAGTTGCATCTTGATAAGGGATGTTGCTTAATATTACGCCATGTGGGTCTTGCAATTTCCGTTGATTAAAGTTGTGAGACGTTGCGTGATGTTACATCATGTTGTATCTCCTTGAGGAATGTTGTGGGATTTTACTACTTGTTGCATCATGCCCATGTTGCGCGACGTCGCACTATGTTGCACGATGTTGCACTATGTTGCGAGTTTTTGTACCACATTGCTTCGTATTGAGTTTTGCATTAATTCAATATTTGTCGGTATGTTTCATCATATTGTGGAATATTGCGCCATGTTGGTTGCGTTACGGCGTCATGTTATATGGTCGTTTTGAAAATGTTGCTTGTTATAAATAATAATATTTTTTATAGCATTCGATATAATAATCTCTTGACCATGGTCCCTTTTCACGTTTTCTTCCGACTTAAAGTAAAACGGAGTTTCGAATGCCAGAAATCGATTGCAATAAGTTTTTATATAATTTTTGGAGAAAGTGCTGGAATATGGCCAACTGGGATGCAACTGGGCCATTTATTAACCGATCATGATGAAATTGGCTATGGTTTCGATGGAAATCGGGCACTAAAGTGATGTTTCGAGGAAGTTCTGAAATACGGTCAATTGGTACAAAACTAGGCTATTAACTGATCATGATGAATTTGGTATGGTGGATAAAATGGGATTGGAAAATGGTTTTGGCCATTTTTTAACATTTTTCGTGAAGAATTTTGCAGGTCATATTGGAATCCATTGGTAAGCTGGATTTGCTATGAGTTTCGGCGCCTTACGGGATGGAGCATAAAGTTTGCTTTTGTGTTATGAGTCTCGGAAACGGCTCAGAATAAAAGATCAGTTAGTTTAGGTTCTTACCATATAATACCGCTGCGATTAAGAGAATATGAGAACATAATTTCATTTTTGTTGTACGTGCAAACAGAGTAAATGCCTCAACAGATTTACATACACGTGTAAGACGGAAACAAGACGACGAGCATTCCAAAACGGAAACAAAAAGTGAACGACGTACAAACAAAGTTAATTAATAAAAATAAAATTCTTTTTTCTATCAATTTGTTTCCATCATCTTATAAAGTAAGTCGCCACGCATCATACCACACACAACACCGCCAATGCACATGGCGAATAAAAAATTAAAATTTAAGTTAGCCACCTCCATAGTGATCCCAACCTCCGTAACAAAAGCAGATTCAAAACTCTAGGATTACCTGGTGCCATGGCAATTTAATTAGTTTATAATTTATATATTTATTTTATTGTGTTTTTTAAATTTTTTAATGACTTTTGAATTTTTTTTATAATAAATTTTATATTTTTTAACCCAGCGTTCGTATGATGGAAATGGGATTCCATGAGTTTTAATTACTCCAACATTTTTGTAATTTTATTGAAAAATAACTCACTTCAATTATTTTTTGTTTTTTCTATTACTTTAATTATAAATTAAAGAGGAGACCTAATTAATTTAAATCATTGCTTCCATTAGGCATAAATACATCTTAAACTTTTTACAACAAATTAAAACAGGAAAATCATTTCATACTTAAGCTTTTTTCATAAATTGCGCATTATATCACTAAATCAGAAACTTCTAGAAATTCTCACTATGTATGTATACTAAGCCATTATATGTGTTGGCTTAGTATACATACATAGTGAGAATTTTCAGAAGTTTCTGATTTGGTGATATAATTCTTCAAATCAATAAGTTCTTGTTTTCTCTATAGTAGAGCGCAAGGATTATTTTTGCAGTTAGGTCATTGCATTCTGATGAGCAGACCAACTTTTTATCAGTACGAAACCAAGCTGCCAAGAAGAGACCTAAGGAAGTTCTCATTTTTGTAAGAGTTTAAGTACCCTGGGTTTACAAATGGAGCGTGTGAATTTTTCTACTTTTTGTGAGAGATATATTGTGAGCAAATGGCCTCTTTGTTTTCTATAGCAAAAAAATCGTAAACATGGTATGAATGCTGTTAAAAATAATATTTTGTCCTAATATCTCGGACGATTATGAAAAACTTCTTAATAATCAGCTCATTAATTAATTAATTTGTTTAAAGTAGGCTTTCTTTGAAATCTAAATGACAGGGCTAATTTAAAACTATGAAATGCATTATTGCAAACGAGAACTCAGGTTCTTTTTATCCAGTATTTTGTTTAACAATTATCGATGAATCACAATAATTAACACGAGCATAATTTTTATTTAACTTTTATTCTTTAATATTTTTGTTGGGTTGGTTCATTCTGCTTTCCAACGATGGTCGATTTAGATTAGGGCGGAAGGAGTTGAAGTCCTTTTACAGTAAACAAGCTCGAAAATCCTGCTTAGTTCCGTCATACTTCTGAACGCATTTGATACAACAGATGGTGTGGTCATCCCATCTACACGTTCCAATACATTTTTCCATGTTAGGACGATTTATTGGCTAAACATATGTATATGTTATATTCAATAATCAAAAAATAACAACATTGAACTTACAGAGGCCGGCTTCTTAGCAGTTGCAGTTCCAACTGCAACTAAGACAATGCAAACAATTAAAACAAGTGTGACCCTCATGGTAGATGATTTTCGAAGAGACTGAATTTTTACTGAGTTAAGTATGTCTTATATACAATATACTGGTGCATGCTGAACTGTAAACAAATATTTATTAACAAATATTTGGTGAATTCCACGGTAATAATCGTTTAATAGCCTTTAAATGTTGCCACAATAATAACAATAAAAATTTACTAATAATTTTAAATATTTAATGGTCTAACACGTATACTGTGCTTAGAATTAAATATTTTACAAAATTTATTTTACACATGCAATATTAAAGTTTGGACGAGTTAATATTTGAACTTCATATGCAATTCTATTATTAATTAATAACCTGCAATCAAAGTGCTCAGCATTCCTATTTTCAGTATAATATATACGACCTAGCCAAACGCCATGGGATAAACCAGAAGGAATTTCCAAAATGCTGTTTCAAAGAGGACTTCTTCTCATGACAGTAAACATGACAGTAAAAATTGAAGCAATCAAAAGAGCTAAGATACAAATTCTACAAGAAAATTATTTCAAGGCTCTAATTATAAGTAAAACAATGCAAGCACGAATCAAAGGGCACTTATTAAGGTAGCATTTATAAAAAAATTTACCCCGCATAAGGCCTGTAACACTGAAAGAGGTCAATCCTAAAATCAATAATTTTGTTAAAATAGCACTTGGTTACGACATGATAACAAGACAAATTATCAACGAGTCTCGGAGAATATTATCCGCAAACTGTTCCATATTACTAATGCTGATTTTAGGAAAAATATATACCCAGCCAGCCAGTGGAATGCAGCAGAAGTATTAATAATTCCGAATCTGAGCAAAACGCTTAATGAGCGGAGAATGAAATTATCTAAATGTCCTTTTACACCAACGAAGAATTTTTAGTATTCGGTGAATTTTGTTGAATTCCAAATCCACATTCGGAACTCATATTGGGATCTAAGTTTCATTGTACAAACTGAGTTCCATCCCAATCGGCAAAGAAATCGATCTTATTATTGAAAAATCAATTATCTTAACCTTTTGACAATTTCGAAAATTGTGATTTCCTGGAAAACGCTATTTCCCGGATTATAATTTCCGAGATTTTTTAGTTTCGGGTGTTTTGATTTTTGGGAATTCACGCGTTTCCCAGATGAAAAATATAAAACTATATAGTTTGCACGATCAACTAAATTCGGTAAAATGAAAGTTTCCCGTTTACAAATTTTATTATGAAAGAACACCTTCTAAATGGATACGTTTAAAGAGATTACTTTGTTTACACTTAGTTTGTGAAGATGGCAGTAACGTTTACAAAAATGAAATAAGTTTTTTTTAAAAAAAAATATTTTTATGTATTACTGGCACATTGCTTTTCGGTCAATCCATTTTCTTAGATTTAACACTGAGTTCCTCTGTTTATGTTTTTAAATGCTCTTTCCATCAAAGCTGTTCGTAAATTAATACAGGTCTTCAATAGATTTTTATATTGTCCCCAACACCCAGAATAGCAGTACCGTCAGCCATCGTTACAATATAATGGTATTGTTCCACCGTGGTAAGTCTCTGGTGTCAAGTTGATAATCACCGGTTCTAGTGGCTTTGTGAGATCTGCTGAGATATTTTAAGCTCAGAGTATTCTTCGTAACATTTTCCTCTGAAGTTCAAAAAGCCTACCTAAGTGCCACACTGTATTAAATGCCTGTGCTAAAACAGGGCAGTGCTCTTTCTCACATCACCAAATCTATGAGCCTACTGTAAAGTTGAATGGTACTTTCTAAATACGAATTCATATTGCGGAATAAAATTTCTTTGTTTCAGTATTTCAGCAAGTTTCTTAAACAATTTCAAGGTTACTGAAAGATGTAAAACTGGCCGATAACATTTTCTATCATTAGTAATTAGAACCTTGGAATAATTTTATTGTAGAATTTTTACCCTAGCTCCTTCGATTGCTTCAATTTTTGAAGGGAATTATCAAAGGTTGTCAAAAATAGAAGAAGTCTTATTTGAAACATCTTTTTGGGAATTCGCTCTGGTTTATCCCATGGCGTTTGGCTAGGCCGAATAACATTTTAACATTAGGTATCTATTAGACTGAAATATCAATGCCCAGCACTTTGGTTGCAGGTTATTGATTATGAAGTTCAAACATTAATCCATCCAAACTTTAATATTGCATGTGTAAAATGTAGTTTGTAAAATATTTAATTGTAAATCACAGTACAAGGTTAGGCCATAAAATATTTAAAATTATTAGTAAATTTTTATAGTTATTATGGTGACAACATTTAAAGGCTATTAAATATTTCTTAATAAATTTTTTTTACGGTTCGGCATGCACCAGTATATTGTATATAAGACATACTTAGCACAGTGACAATTCAGTCTCTTCAAAAATCATCTACCATGAGGGTCACAATTGTTTTACTTATTTGCATCATCTTAGTTGCAGTTGGAACTGCAACTGCTAAGATGCAGGTCTCTGTAAGTTCAATGATATTATTTTTTCATTTTTGAATATAACATATACATTTGTTTAGAAAAGAAATCGTTCTAACTTGGAAAAATGTATTGCAACGTGTGGCTGGCACTACCCTCCTACCTGTTGCAACAAATGCGTTGAGAAGTATGGTGAAACTAGCGAGGACATTGAATATTGTTTACTGTAAAAGGTCTTCAACTCCTCCCGCTCTAATCTAAATTGAACAGGGTCGAAAAGTAGAATGATCTAACCCAACAAAAATATTAAAAATAAAAGTTAAAGAAAAATTATGCTCGTTTCAATTATTGTGATTCATTGTGAGCAAAGCTTAAGAAAAGCGGCGCAAATTGGGATGCCACATTTCTCGAAATTTTCACTAAAAACAGGTAAATTAACAGTCCTATTAGTCGATAGCCCACTGTAAATAATGTACTTAGAACCTTGCAACACAAAATAACTGTGGACCTCGTCATCCAAAATAATTCTCCATTGTCTTTTAACATTGTACATTGTAAATGTACACTTATAACTTTGTTTGTATGTTTTGTGTGTAGAAACGACAGAAAACGAAGTAGTTAACAGCTATGTAAGTTCACTGAACATTGTTTCACCTACCACTAAGGAAACTCGATCAAATAATATGGACGGGTCATTTATTCAGGCTCTTGATAGGGATTCGCTTGATTACCCCTCTTCACGTCGTATTCAAGTTCAGGTTCTCTGGAAATCAGTATGGAAATTTAGTCCTTACCGCTTTCCAGATTTGTAATAAAATTCAATTAGTTTGGTTGATATGGATTTACCTCGAAAGAGGACAAACTGCTTGGATGAAAATCAATTTGCAACGGAAGGTTAAGGCGTCACTACTAATGATACAAATAAGCCGTTCCGTGAAGATGAACAAATCGTGATCCTCAAGCATAGTGAGCGGTTGAGCCTATTGGTTGTTTTGGTTTCAATTTTAGTAATTTATTTTTTTAAACTATATGATCACATTTTTTGCGTGTAATGAATTTTCAAAAGGCCATGGGATTTGTAGAAGAAGACCGGAAATGTCATTAATTGGTTCCTGGACTCGGGCCCTCCAGATTGAATGGATGATTTTTAGCGCTAAAATTGAGCGATCCAAAAAAAATTAAATAAAGGAACCCGCACCCATCGGACGATCATTTGAACGAATTTCCCCAAAACCAGGACCAATCGCAATCGATCCATGGCTTTTCGAAACCTTCATAAATATTTATCAAATTCGTGCGAGTAATAAAAATATATTTAAAAATCAAACTCGGACCCTCACAAACGATTTTTTTCCGAGATCAAGACCCATCGCAATCGATTTGTGGTACTCGAAAATCAGCTTTCAGCATTTTTCATTATTAAAATCACTGGCACAGTTTCCGAAACCCTTAATACAAATATAAATATCAACGATTATACGTCAATAACGTTACACACTTATATAAAGGATTTCAGCACTTAATACTACTTATGGGACGCTGAACACAGTTTAAAAGGTTTTGGATTAAGAAAATTAGTTTTGAAACTATCCCTTTAGTTAAAAAATCAATCGTTACGGCGCTGCTTACAATTTATTCGTTTCTCAGAAATATAGCAAAGGCTCTTAAACACAGGTATTACGCGGTATCACCTAAAATTCAGAACTTGATGAATGAGGAAATTGTATTAGTCCTTTAAGCTCTCTTCTAGTTTGAGTACGGAAATCAAACAGGAAATTTTGGTTATGTTTGACTCGCGAAATTTCCATTACGAAAAAGGACGCGTACTCGCTTCTCTTGATAGATGGGTTGCTAGGGCAAGAGATCAGATGCATAACTACTTTGAATCTAAATGATATCTTTTGGCCAATTTCTGTTTTCAAAGGGAGATGGGAAAAGACTTTCGAGGGAAAAGACATCGTTTACAGTTCCAGGCCGTCCTCTATTAATTATGTGTCATTTGGATTGTGTACCACATCCCATTGATGAATCTAGTTATTCCACATCAGTTGAATTTGACGATCACCTCGTGATAATGGCGGGGCTATCAATTAACCAGGAGAAGAGTAATTTTGTTCTAAAGAAAACTAAGTAACCGATCAAACTGCACAGTGGTTACAGTTTTCGCGTTTGGATCGAGTGGTATCGGGTTCGAATCTCGTTAGAGGCAGGATGCAAAAGGGAATTTTCATCATCTGATTACAATCTGTGATGAAAAAGAACACAACTATGACCCTCGGACTGTGGACTCATGGGCCGACTCATCTTACATGCCAGTACTATATATAGGCTGCCATGGAGCTATGCAATATGCGAAATTAAGCAAACTGCGAAAGAGTTGGGAGAGCCCCGAGCCCCAGAACAGATTTCAAAGATAGTAAACAAAAAAAAAGTATTTAGGCTTTTAGATCAAAGTCGAGACAATAATAAAATTTCCAGCACCCAAGTTCACCAAACAAACATTGAGGCTATTAGATATATGGCGGGCTGATATACAAAATGTATGATTAAATTTGTTTTTGTTTGCTGTCCCTAGATGGCATCACATAATAATTAATGTGTCCAAGATAAGTTGTCATTAATTTATTATAATATGCAATAGTTAGATCAAAAATTTTGAAAATTAAAATATTTGTTAATTATTTTTACGCCCAAATAATATAAGTAAAGTTTAGTAAGCAAATTATCAAAATTTTGATACTCAAATTTAGTAAAGAAACAAACCAGTTACATACATTATAGGGGCGTACAGCCTTAAATGAAATGAAATTTGTCAGAGATTTGAAGAACTACACTCTTAATTCTGATTAACAAAAAATGCGACTTTTTAAACTAGCTACATATTTAATTTATTTCCAATTTGTATTTTTAAATTATTATTGTTTTAAGATGTACCGTTTTGAGAAATCCTCGTTCACACTTATGGTCCTATATGTTGTGCATGTGTTGCATGTTCATCTCCTCTGGCTAGTATATGAATATTATAATTAAAAATATATTTTTTTTAATCCTACTTACATTGTAGTGAGCAGGATGGTACGTAGCTTTGGCCGCAATTAAGACGACGCAAATAAATGCGATAGTTGCTTCCCTCATGGTAAACATTTTCGATAACACTACACGCCTTATGTACTATGGGCGACTTATATATGCGCACCAAACCAATTTTAAAAATGTCAGTTACTTATTGGTAAATATTTTGAAATTTTTTTGTTGATATAAATTATGGTTAAAATTCCATAGTTCGATAATAAATTAATACGTGCCATTGCGGCGGTTATTTGACAGGTGACAGTTAATAACACATCACCTGTAATATATAACGCTATATTGTAACAATCTGTATGTTTACTTATTATTAAATAGACAATTGAAACCCGGAAAATGGATACGTGAGATTTTAAGGAAAGGCTGGCTTCTCGAGAACGGTGCAAAATAGTAGCAACATGGAAGGGTGATTATGTTGTGGCCAAATCAAGTTTAATTTTTCGTGTTATAATTTAAGTGTGGTTTGTTTGTGATTTATGTATAAATCCGTGGTAAAAGAAAGTCGAATGTTGAGGCCAACTCTCGACTTTCTTTTATCACGGATGTATACATAGACCCCAAACATACCACATTTGAATACTAACACGAAAAATTAAACTTGCTACAAACTTTGATACAAACTGTCTCGTACAATACAAAATAATTATTCCTGCTAAAGTTCAGAAAACCATCAATGTTGAAAATTTAATCTTTAGATTTAATTTAACTGGATTACTTCGTTGGTGTCCAATGAAATTTGAAAAAAAACACCAAATATGTACCAATACATCTTTACATCTTATTTCTGAGCTGCTCAAATCTAGTAGCTCGATGTTATACGATCCATATGTCTCATTCTGAACCTAGTCAATGCTTTATTAAAAATTAAGCTCTAATAGTGTGGTGCTCTACCCTGCAATTCTCTGAGAAATCAGTTATAATTTTAAAGTTAAGATCGAGGAGATAAACCCGTATTTTTTTAAGAGCAGTTACAATGGCAAATATTTCCAACTTATAACTAGTGTATTTCTTCGCGGACTGAAATTTTCTTTTAATAATAAAAAACTGGATGCATTTTTTTCAACGTCATTGTACTTCTGTATAATTATTGAAATTTAACCTAATCCCATATTGCACGCATCAGTGTGCAATTCTGTTTCTGCTATACTCGAGTGTATTTTTAATACCGGATGACTATTCATCAAACATTCCTTTAATTGATCGAAAGCTGCGTTTTGTTCTAGAACAAATTTGAATTCAACATCTTAACGCAGAAAATCATTTCAGAAAGTGATCTTGCCAACAACGCATCATTCTCCACGAACCTTATAAAATATCTAGATAGCCCTAAGAAACATTAAACTTTTTTCACTAAATCTGACTCTGGAAAACTCGAAAATTTTCGAGCCCTAATTTTCTACCTCGAGGTAAACATATACTCGTATGACCCATATGGCCCCAAAACGACACAAATTTTTGAAAACGTTATTGATTGATTGATTGATTGATTGGACTGTAGAACCAAGTACTGGACAAGTGTCCCGGGTAACGCCGGGCCTATTCCTACAGCCTGTTTACACATAACAATAGGAAGGATAGGAACGGTTTTTTTTTTGGGACGGAACGATCCGGTTTCAGACACCTAGCGATCGTACGGCACAACACAATTCTAATCTACTTCTAATCTACTAGAGGAAGGATAAAGGCTTAATAGGTTTAATGGATAACGATGGTATTGGTCTTCAACAATTGCTTCTCTAAATCAGCAACCTGAAAAAATATTATTATTTCACGTACATCTGGAAATTTCCTGAAATATAATTCTGCATTAATACATCCGACTTCCGAAATAAAATTGAATGATTGAAACAGCCCGGTTACAGACACCACAAATTTTTGAAAACGTTATTGACGCAAAATTCATAAAAACTTCAACAACGCAGGAACACGAAAAGGTAATTTCGAAGATCTAGTGTGGAAAATAATTTTACATCTACCAGTTTGTCGATTTGATCATCGATTAAGGGTAATGGATACCGATCACTAACGATTTAATTTTCGATAGTCCACGGATAAACTCTTAGACCCGACTTTTTTATTAGTCAACATGATAGCATACTCTGATGAACTACGACGAATAATTTTCTCCTCGAGCCATTCGTTGATTTGAATTTTATCACCTCCAAAGGAGACAAAACGTCTCGAGCTGAACGCAATTGATTTTGATCGACCACTGCTATGTGCAATTTGATGTTTGTTTGAGCCTTCCTTTTCTCTCGATTACAGTTGAGTATTGCTTTTCTAATCACATCACTTGCTACTGGATCGTCCACGTTCCGATTTCCACCTTTTATAACCAGTGGTCATGTCTCTGGAACAATTTTTCCTCATTGTGATGCACTCTGGTGTTACCACAGCAACGGGTTGGTTAAGATCTCTATCTAAAATGAGTTCAACTGGAAAAACCTCATCTTGGACCACATGAATATTTGTTTGGTATTTATCATTATCGATTAGTAGTCAAAACACCCTAAAGTGCCATTAGTCAAAACGCCCTAAACACCAGACAATTTTAGAACCTCAACATTTTTTCAAATTTTTTTTTGATCTGTGAATGACAGAAGTTTGTGGCCGCAACATTCATACTTAGGCTTTTCCATAAATTGGAGCTCCCAATGATTTTTGGCCGAAATCGGTTCACCGGAAGGGGCCTTCCATACTAACTTCAATAGGTCTATTTTCATTTTCAGAAATATTTTAGTATATCATTCACAAGTAACACGATTATGAACCAAAAAGGTCAAAATTAATTTTGCAATAATATCGGTCCAGACCAGTTTCCCAAATTAAATTTTGCGGAAATTACGTTCCAGTTTTATACAGAAAACAGCGGTTTAATACGAATACTGCAGTGCAAAAAATGTCAAGGTTTTAATTATACCCAGAAAAATTGCCTAATGGTTGACTAGATGTGTTAGATGTGCCGTAAAATATCACGCGTAAGTGTGTGCGGTGAGTAAAGATATTGCCGCCAAATGTGTTAATTGCAAGAAACCACATCCCGCATACTGAATGAATCAGTATCAGTAGTCATTTTTTTAAATCATTTAGTGTGATAATCGGTTTTTTAAATGGGAATTACGGGTATATTCTATCATAACTTGAAGACAAAGTTAGAAGAAAACATCGAAAACCTGGACTCCTTGCATGAAATTAAAGAACGACATAGCGTTCTCTGAGCAGTCCTTCAGGTAATGATTTTTCATGAAAATATATAAATGTTTCCCCCGATACCTTGATAAAGTGCTTAATGAAAACAAAATTGAATTAAACTTGCGATGGGGGTGACGGGGTTATCACCATTTATCGCGAAGGTTACAATAAAAATGACGTTGAATGACATACGAGGTTCTACCGTCACAATAGACATGTATTGTTGATTGCACAAGTATGCTGATTTTTAAGCCACTTAACACATCCTCAATCATATTATATTAATGTTATTTGGATGCGACAAAATCCTATTCAAGACCCAACTAATAGGCACCGCTGTTCTTGTCAAGGCCGATAAATTGCACGAAGCGATGCACCCCATTCAGATTACTCGTTTGACAAAATTCTATATGTGTGTATACTATCGGGGTGCGACTTTTTCAAACCCTACCCGGAATAGGACTAGATATATCTAAAAAAATTGTGCTGTGCCCCCAAGAACCAGTGATCCAGGATGCCACACCAATCGTGTCGTTCCTTTAATTAAAAATTCCATCAGTTCCTGAAGAATATATATAGATGGATTTATGGAGGCTGCAGCAGCTTTCCGACGTATGGTGGTGTATGATCCTATTCAGCGAAACAAGTTCAGTTAAACGAGCTCTTCAGTGAGCAATGAAACAGTACCACTTGTAAATGCAGGCACCCTAATAACAGACGATTATAAGGCATTCTACCTAACTCTGGGCAATTTGAACCCATTTTCTTTAAAACAATAAGACGACTGATCTCCGGATAATTTGCAAGATGGGCCTAGAAAAGATTTGAAATCGTTTACGAACAAAATGTGTAAAAAACTTAGTATATGGAGAATAAAGTCCGCCATTACAAAAATGGAAAACAGTTACAAAGGTACTAAAAATCATGTGTGATCGTAATAGAAGCGATGAAACATAATCGAAGACAGCAATTCAGGAGAGGCAATAGGCAAATTTATATGTACAATTTTCCCGTCCCGTACTAACCGAAACAGCGAATGATAGACGGGTGAGCGCGTAAATATTTCACCTCCACATAAACGGAATGCTTAGAATCTGGGCCAAACACCCGCAGTATCACATCTAAACACGGGCTGTAACCACAAATAAAAAACTTGTGGTCAGCAAATTTTTAGTACACAAAAGCCGAAAGAAATTGGAAACGAATTCGTGCGAAGTAATAACTGAGATCACAGACATAAACCAAATGCGGAGGACCATATTTGTAATGCATATTCATTTCAGAAGAAATCGATTGGTCAAGACATTGAACCCAAAAAACCGTCACCGATGAAATCGTCTAAGAAGTCTCCGGCCGAGGTATTAAACAATCACCAGACAAATTAACACCACGGATTCGAGTTGGTTTATCGAGATCGGCGGTACCTCTCGAGTTGTTTTTAAAGTAGGTTCAAAATTTTAATGTAGTCAACATAACTCTCAGCTCCAACCCGCACCTAAGCTTATATATTGTGGAATTGGTTTTATATTTATATTGTGATTGAATTGATAATTGGAATATTACAATTATTTTTAGTAAACCGACAACTTGGAGTTCTTTAAACATGTTCACACCAAGTTGGTTTGGTGTTAAAATTATGTAGTTTGATTTAGCCTGTGCTCGAACCATTTTGTGGATTCTAAACGTTAAATAATTTTGATTGTATCCACGAACACGAACATTCAGGCGTTAAATTAAATAATAGGTTTCTCGCTTTGTTCCCCTTTAATAAATGGACACTGTAAAATGTTATTGTCACTTGAAATGACAAATATTAGATTACTGGACATTTCGTTCTAGGATTTAACAAAACATTAAAATAAGCCAAATACTCAATGCAACTGTTTTGCAAAACATTTCTCCCATTTTCAGTAAAACTATTCAACGTTTCGTAATTTACTTTAACGATTTTGTGCTAAAAATAATCGAAACGTATACAGGAAGCAGTTTGCACGTTTTACGAATAAACCCAAATAATTTCTAAAATCCCAAAAACTGCACAAACAATTTACCTTACGTAATACATACGACACAGTTACAAGACGTAACACTAAAATACTTTTGGTTAATTATATCTTAGATACATTGTGATTAGATCTGTAGAGAGTATGCTGTATAGAAAATCAGGATAAGAAAATCCGGAGGGAGTTCACCCAGCACAAAGATTTTCTCGATTATATGAAATTTTGTAAAATAACAGGTACATTAATAATTTTTTTTTTACGTTTAACATACATATTAGTTTGTAAGTAGTTTGAAATAGTTTTTTTTTCAAGTAGTAAAATAAAATGTTAAGTGAATTTCATGGGATTTATAAGTAAAAGTTTTTTTCCGTCCATGGTGAGGTTTTACAAATTTTGTGTTGGTGAGGAAAATGTGGTTATATCTCAACAAATAGTTTTGCTAGACTTCATGGTTTTTACTACCTTTAAGAATAATATTTTTAATTTTAATGAAGAACTTGTAAACTTCGAATTCGGGATAGTAGCTCAATAAAAAATTATTTATTAGATTTTCGTCACAATTTCAAATAAAAAATTACTTACTCGCAATTTTTACCACTTCCAAACCAATTTAATCGAGGAATCTGAAACCCAACAAAATCATAAGCAATAAGGTGAGATCAATCAAATAAATGTTTAACAATAATTTTCCTACGAACCAATAAAGCTATTCGTAACGAATAAAAAAATAAACAATGGACGGAATTAGAAGTTGCCAAATTTATATTGTTTGCTCACTTTTCGGACAAGTCGGATATGATCATAAAGAGAGAGAGTTTTAGAAACAATGATTACTCTTGAAGGTCTATCGATAATATAATTGTTTAAGAAAGTATAAAACAAAATAACTTGAACCTTGCCGCGATTGAACTTTTTACTAAATCTTACTAAATTTGGGCTTTTAAAATTGCTATTCATTTGCATACATTCAGGTGCAAATATTTTATTTCTTTTAAAATATCAAATATATTTTATTTTATTTTGTAATAAAGGTATCCAAATTTAATAAAAAATTATTTAATTATTTTAAAGAATTTAATTAATCAAATTTAATTAGAATTAAGCATCTACAATTTATGTATATTAATTAAAAAATTTCAGTTGTTTGAAAAGAACAGACAGATCTGCAAAATTACCATCGGTTGAACACTAGTTCCACGTTAGCTTATTAGCAAAACTGAGAATGTAAAAATTTTCTAGACAATCCCTTGGACTTTACTACCTCTAAGGCTGAACCCATACTGAAAATAGCGGTTATTTATTAAGTTTCAATGTCAATACAATAACGATACAATTTAGTATATATAATCGCTATTTTCAGCAATTATTAGCCGTACTTCTACAAAACTAAAATATAGTCATAATCTCGCCTATTGGTTCATTGAGGTAATTAATTTAGCATGGGCGAGACAAATTATTCAACCAATCGCTCATTTAAAGTTTAGAAAATTAATGAATTTTTTTTAGTGAGATTAGTGACATCTAGATTTAAGTAGTAGCATTAGAGATAATTTTATAATAGTTTTGTGGTATTGCAAGTTATAGCCGAATTAATGTGGAACAAAACCGAAAGTCCGCGAAAGGTTTCGCATATTCCGCGCGTTATATAAATGCTGGTGGAATGAACACAATGAGTGAGTCATTTGGGAGATTCGGTACACGGAAGTGAGTAGCGGAAAAATAATAAGTGGTGTAAGTGGAAATAATGGTTTGATTTAAAAATAATTGTATCTGAGGTTTTTATGGCTGAATCGCGCTTGCATTTTTGGTCTCATGAAGTGAACTAGAAGCCTATAAAACGGTCTAAATACACAGAAAATCATTTGTTTGCCTTCTCATTCCATATTTAATGGGTTTTAAAAATCAAGTTTCGTAGCGACCGAGTTATGTCGTAGAAAGGTGGAACAAATTTTACGCTACGAAAAAATAATTTGTTCAGCAAATTAATTCCAGCATAACAATATCCTAATCGTATACAGTTTGCACTACAAAAGAACGAAACCCAGCAACTTCTTTAGCAAATTCTTAGGTGGTTTGGGCCATATAATGTTGGGCTAGGCCAAACAATTCAAGTGTCGATCAAATAGTAAAAAGTAACTGGAACAAGGAGATCCTTAGTACACAAATATTCGATAATAGAAAGAAACTTTTTAACGATTTTGCCACAATAAAGCGCAGGGACACGATTAATTAAACTGATGCAGGCTGACTTTCTATCAGCAAAATTGTGATGTGAGAGTTCTCAACTTGTATGTATTAAATGAAATGAATTGTATTTTATTATCTGTACCGTGTTATCGAAAGGAAGTGTCATCAATATAAAACATCTTAAAAGAGGATCAAGTGGGTCAATGACTCAAAATTAATGAATGGAAAAAGCTGATTGTCGAAATTAAAATCTGTTTAAACTGTAGGCCTTTGTACGTCATGGTAAAGGATTGTCACGTGTCAACTATATTTCACAATGAAACTGCCATTACCAAAATCAGCATGGTGTTTGATGAAGAATTAGCATACAGGAATATTATCTGAACCAAGCACATGTAAATCATGTGGAAAGTGTGGGCTACCTGACTGAACAATTAGTTATTTCTTAATCTACAGGATCTAAATTTGATTTGGCCATATAATCGATAGAAATAATAGATAGAAATAAGTGATTTATTTCTGATTTTTTTTTTTCAAAATAAACAAAATATGTGAATTTTGTAGTGAAAACTTTAAGTTTTTAAAAAATAGATAACTTCAGTCGGACCAGAATTTATTAATAGACGCAATTTATAAAAACTTTCTAAATGATTTAGCCAGCTGATGTGCAATTTCCATTTGATTTATTTCCAAATAAGTTTTTATTTCTGCCAAAAGGTAAAATAATACAAGCTTTCTGCCCAAAATGCCATAGAAAACTCGACTCAAGCTCTAAAAAATGACATACAAGTGTGAATGGAAAGGTTTAATATTTTACCAAAAGCTTTCGAAAGTTCTGTAAAGGAGTTTCTAGGTTAGCGATTGATTTTCGCAAGCTTACCAAGTTTATCTGATTTTGATTCACAATTCTAAGTGAAAGCGCCTCGGGTTTCATTAAGCTGATTATAGTTTTTCTCTACTTAACTGTCTTACAATATTATAACACTTTCTAATTATTGATAGTTGGCTTCGAACGCCCTATAATAAAATTTTAAAGTGTTCGATCTTCCCATTTCAATTTTAATTCTATGATACCCACTCTTTATAAATTGTCTTTCGAAGCTTTTAGAAGCTAAGCAACTTTAATTCAATATAGAAAATTTAACGGATTTCTAATTATTTGAATTTTTGTACAGCTTTTAATATTATTACAAATAATTTGGCCTGAATTCGAAGGTCATATAGTTTTCCTATTAAATCAGCTTTTGGAAGGTTAACAAAACATTTTTAAAATAAAAAAAAAACAAATGAGTAATATCTGAAAGTTGTCAAAAATAATGTGCATTAATTTAAATTTAATTTTGGTGATTTGACAAGTTTCAATAGAATATTAATTGCTGATTTTTAATAAAATTTCGAATATACTCTGAGCTTTCCGTTTTATAGAAGTTACAGTACCCGGGCTGTTGAAATTTTAGTTTTAAAGCCTTTGTTTATTAATACACATTTCTAATTTTAAGATAAATAAACTTTTTACAACTTTTATTAAGTTTAATGACATTCAAAGAGATTTTTAAGTGTTCATTTTCATATAAAACGTTAACTCCTAAATTTAAATTGTACATTCGTAGAGCTTTTAACATGTTTTCCAAAATTTTACGTCAAAAAATTCATAACTTTCGGAATACAATTTTGAAATACAATTTCCAGCTAGCAAGAATTCCAACTAGCTTGATATGGATTGAAAACCATTTAGTAACCATCGACCTTTACCTATGTCAATAAATCTCTGGAAGCTTGTAACGTCCCACTTCCAAAACTGCTGTTTCCGTATAATGGGCCATAAACGATAACCCCCTATTTCTATCAATTCGTCTTGAAACTAATGTTAGCTCACATTTTCACATTTTGAAATACACTTTTGAAGATTTGAATGAAATAAAAAACTATAAATTCAGCTATTACATTTTATTAAACTTACGTAAGATTTCAGCGTAAAAAGCTTTTAACATGTTGAAATAATTGGCTTATATACTGTATGAAAAGCGCTAAAGTATTTTATATAAACAGAATACCATTTTTATTTAGTTGAAAGAAATTGTTCTCGGTTTCCAAAGATTTTGGTTTTTTCGAATTTTTTATTGTATTACAAAGTTTCAAGTGCAACAAAAGATTTTGCAATCAAACGTGAACTTTTATTAAATTTATAAAAGCTTCGTGCTTTACAAGCTTTAAACATTTCAAATTATTTAAAAACTTTAAAGTTTTCTAACCAGAATTTTTAATTTTAACGTTGATGAGAATACATTATATAATATCTCTTTTTCCTACAAAAGCTGCAAAACATTTAGAATTTACAAGTGTTCTCCAACCCTTGAAATGTACAGGTATTTATATTTACCTACTGTACTAATTTGTTCAAATCCCACTGTATAACATATACACGCGTTTAAATGAAACAACAACGTATGAATAAATAAATAAATAGAAAAAAATCGGTATATTAAGCTTTCGAGCTTTTGCACGAATTTTTCTTTTAATACTAGAATTTTTCCGTTTTCTTGCTATTTTGTCTTTTCAATTCGGAATTTCCATTCTGTTTTTCGTTTCTTACTACATTTATAAGTGTATAAGGTAGCAATTTATGTACACACACAAGGCATTTGGAGCTTGTCGAAAAACTAAAATGATAATAAGTATTAGTAAAAGCAATAATAAATTTCTTTATATATGGAAAATGAATTTATTTTGAACTTTTCAGTCATCATCAAACCCGGTTTCGGTTAAGAGACATAACCGCCATAATACAAAATTATATATTTTTTTTGTAAAGTTTTATATAAAATATTAATTTACTGTAATTACATAAACATGACTAGTTGGAAAATTTATAGTGATGAAATAAGTTAGTAGTAGTAATACGCGTGGTAGAAAATTAAGCAATAAAAATTAATTAGCTTTTTAATTAAATTTTATTTTTTGAACCAAAATGAAGCAAACATTTTTACGAACATTTTTCAATTTATACTTTTAGTGCGGCAGTCGTAACTCGCATGGTTGCATAAAACAAGTGTGTGTATGTGTAAATAGCAGTGCTTTGCGGAAAATGAATTATTAGTTTATTAGTTTTAGAAATTACAAATTTTTAAATAATTTGCTTCAATTTATATTTTATTTAAATATGGATGCTCCACTTACTGGAAACCTTAATAATGGTAAGTTAAATGATTTTTATATTCAAAAATATATATTTGTGGGGTTTAGAAAAGTTCAAACTAACTACAAAAAAATATAAAAGTTTTATCGTTACATCAACAAAATGGCTATAAAATGTAAATGTGTACACATTTTCATGCTTTAAGACGATTTAGGTGTTGTCACTAGAGCTTTGTTGTTTTTTTATATATTATGCTGTTGTCAAAGTTTGTTTTTAATACAGTTTGGCAATACATATTAAGCCATAAATGGAAAGGAAAACTGTTATAAAGTTTTACGCTTGTCAATTTGATGGATGTATAATTTTTCTTGGTAGTATAAAGTTTTAGAGCCACAGCTGCCGCTGTTCTAGTGGCAAATCAAAATAAATTATTATAAGCCTTTAAAATATTTGAAATATTACCATGGTGATTTACGATAAAAGCTTTAAATTATTATATTCTATAAATCTTTCATCTTTCTAAGGTGAAACTTAAATATTTTGCTGTATAATGCTTAAATTGGCTATTTTAAAGATGCTCGATAATTATCTGATTAATTTTTTAATTCGATCAATTTTCAAATGTTAAACTCAAAAGCTCTGTTAAAATTTAATAGAATTCGAGGTTTTATGTATATTTAAAAAAATTCGCTAAGATTTCGATCAGCTGAACTTTGAAGTTATTAAAGCACTGATATCATTTGAAACATTTAAATTAAAGATTCTCAATATATTTATAATACAAAAGCTTCAAGTTGCATATAAACTTTATTAAAAATCCGTAAAAGCTGATATTTTAATTTATTTTATAAACTTGTTCATAATCCACACCACAAAAAGCACAACTTGACTATTCCACCAGAAAGTTTGCGTAGACTCATAAACAGAGTTACAAATAATTTATGAACACTTCTTTATCTGGCCATCTTGAAAAAATCTCAACTTTGGTTTTGTTAAATTCTCAAAGAAAGTGACACTGAAAGGCCAGAGAGCCACAGAATTTCAAAAAATCGTTTCAATGCTCTGTTAAAATTTAATAGAATTCGAGGTTTTATAAATATTTATTTCCAAGTTTCATATAAACTTTATGAAAGATCTGTAAAAGCTTATTTTTTAATTTATTTTCTAAACTTCTTCATAATCCATAAAAAGCACAATTTAGCCGATTCCATCAACCAGAAAGTTTTGCGTTATACTTTCAACATAATTTTATAAAATTTTGAAAATTTCGTAAAACTTTTGATCAGTGAAAGTTTATATTTAAAACGGTCCTTCCAAAGATAGTCATATTAAAGCTATACTAGTTAGTTTGAAAATATACGCAGGAAAGAGCTTAACAAATTTTTTGAATATTTATTGAGCTAAACATCTGGCTAAAAATGAATATTGTTTTAAAAACATTTAATAAAAATTTAAAATCAGAATATTAAGTCCCGGTGATAAGTGTTGAATTCCAACAAAGTGCCACCTACAAAACGATTTTTGAATGATCACACTCATAATACTTAAAACATTTTGTAAAAACCTTGTTAAATTTTCTCTTAACTGTTCCTTTATTTCCTAAAATTTTAAATTTTGGTTATTTGTCAGTCTACACAAAAGTTTTCCAATCTTGTTAAAAACTGAGCTTAACTATAATTTTCTTTAAATAAATAAAAGCTATATTCAATACAAGCTTTAAGCTAATAATAACAGCTTCACGCTCCACCAATGTATCGCAATTTTTATGTAAAGTTTATTTAACCTGATATTGATTAAAAAACTGGCCTGAATATTTCCATAGAAGGCACTATTTAAATATAGAACCATATCGAAAACCTTGCACTATAAGTACTAACATGGAATTTAACAAAAAGCGTCTAGTTAATTTATCAAAACTACATAACAATGCTTGTAAGGCACCTTAATTAAATCTTTAGTTTCAGAAACTCCAGCTGAGCATTTGAATTAAATTTTACAAACTTTTTAAAAATATACGTGGATATGTTTTAGCGCTCCTACAGGTTAAATTAGAACAGGAAGCTCATAGTCAAAAACTTATGACAACTCGTTTAAATAAAGGAGCATCCAAAAATTATAAACGGGAAGTTATACGGTGGAACAACATTCTAAAAATCTTAAGATCATGACTTAATTATTGTACTTAAATCACGAATTTACATGTTCTAAGCCGACTATACAGACTCGCGAAAGGCTCGCCAACTGTTAGTAAAGAAGCCACCACCTTGCATCATTATTGTTCGATAATATTAATTATCATAGGTCAGAATTTAGGCAAACTCGAAGATCCTAATATTTCTCTTACAAAATTGCAAGGAATTACGGATTTTTTCTAAGAAAATCGATCTGTACTCGTTAGCAGACTTAGGCAGTGCAAGTGATGAAGAGGATCATACATCCAGCTTAGGTAGACAGAAAACTACCAGTAGCTCTAATCTTCATAATATAAATGGGTGTAAATATTAAGCAAAACCTTGGTTCATCAACTCAATTAAATTTAACTGGTAGCTCCGCAACCAATAATAATCCCTCAATTTCTTCGCTAACGGTTTCAAAAATTAACGAAACCAAACCCAATGTTATAATAGCCGCCCCTTCAAAACTTATCTAAACCGCTATTAAGTCATTTAAACAATCAATCTCACAGAGTTATTTGTCCCGAGCCGGATAACTCCAAAAATATATTTAGCAAAGCCCGAAAGCCAACCTTCGATCAAAAACTTAATTTTAATTTCGATGGGTCAATCAATGGTATAGCTGTAGTGCTTTTTGTAAAGACTAGAATTAGCATCATCCTATATGAAACTTCGTATATCAGCTAAATTTCGATCTTCGAGGTAAAGCATTAGAGTGGTATTGAGCATACTTGAGCGTGTAAGACGTGTGACGTGGTTGCAGTTAAAATCTGCCATAATACATCGATTTCAAGATCACCGAAGAGATTATGATATAAGACGTGGGACAGAAGCACGAAAACAGAAACCGCGGGAATCCTTTATGGATTTTTATGCTGAAATATTGTCGCTATCCACTTCAATGCAGAAACCATTAAAAAATTAAGATCCGTTAGTGATTGTTATGCGAGATAAGCTTGTGGCTCTTGAAACCTTCCTCAAAGGAGAAATATTCGATTCCACTGACAAACTTGTAAACAAATGTGTCTCTATTGAAGACTGTCGGAATCGTAAAGGGAACGTGCACGAATGAGCACGGGCGATGTTTTGTTTTGGATGCGGATTAGAAGGAGTCGTAACGCCAAATTGTTCTCGATGTAAACCTAAACCAAAATTTTCGGAAAACTACAAACGGGAGTATATTTTGTCATTCTCAGGTTGTGTGTGAGATATCCCCTCAATTTTTTTTTATTTTAAAGAATATTTTATTGCATTAACTACGGAATATAACGTTGTTTAAAGTCTTTGATGACATCAATTCTTTACCGTTTGATCGCATAGACCTGTGATTAAAGAAAGCCCCAAAGGAAGACGTCTACGATAAATCGCACGATCCCGATGGCCAGTTCACGTCGCCGCTGCGCGCGATAACCATTCCCTCCTTCGGAATCGTTAGAAAAAATATAATAAAAGAAGAGTAATGATTAGAGGAGAACCGTCAAGAAATGTTACCCAAAGACAGTGAATTTGTTTGAATGGTGGAAGATCACAAAATAAATGTTCGATTTAAAATAAGCAAATCTCATACAGTTCGTAGAATTTTCGCAAAATAATGGGGCTATGTTGATTCGGTTCCAGAACGATCAGAAAATGTATTTGTCACATGAAGCAAAGCACAAGCAAGAGGTTAAGAAAGAAGTTAAAACCGATTAAAAATATTTTAAAAACTATTACAGGGCAAATGTCGGTCATAAGTTGCTGGAACTTTTAGATGAGGTTGAGTGTGTAGACGCTCCACGACACTTGCGTGTGGATTCGGTACAATCAATAACTGTTGTATATAGACTGTCCAAATTAGGGTAGATTTCTAAGTCGGCGGAATCTGACGAGGAATTAAAAATGTTTTATCGGTTCACAGTGCAAATCTAATTCATGTGGTAGAGAATAATTCAGAATTTTTCTTCGAAGCATCGAACGCCGAGCTATCAAAACTAGAGGAAGACGAGGCGGACGAGGAAGATTACAAATATTCATCATCCGATTGATAAAAAATTGAATTATTTGAGATATTTGCGAATAAATAAAATTTGTCATTCGTATCCTATTAATTTAAATTTAAATTCCTTACATTTATTTAAAGCGGTAATCTAAAAAATGTGAATGATTCGATAAAAATCACTTTACAATAAGAAAAAATTTATTTTGTTGACAATTTGCAAATGTTTCTAGCAGTGTGATTTTTCAAAAATGTTCATTAAAAATTTAGGGTAGAAAGAACTGCTCGGCCTGGTCAATGACGGTTTTGGTTGAGTATTTATTGTGGTTTGGATTAAAAAACGCGACCTTGGACAAATACATAGGCAACATTTACTATGCCTCCATTCATGATATCTGTCTAAATAAAGAAATGACCAAGTATTTCACAAACTACTGTAAATCTGTAAATAACCCCTGTAAATAATTATTTTAAAACAGAATAGAACTTTAAAAAAAGGAAACCGACTTCTTGGGCACTGTCATACAAAGCACAGGGATAATAGCGGCAAGAACGACAAACTCATAAATAAAAATAAAAATAAATAACAACGAGCTTGCGCACATCTAAAGCAATTAGCAACGGGTGAAATCTGTTGTGAATAGGTATTTGATGTTGGTGGAATAAATTGTATATCAACTTTTTAGATGAATTTTCGTTTAGAATGATTTAGAAATAGAAATAAAAAATATGTGCTGGTTTTGGAAACGTTTAAATTTTCTATTTAAAAAATTGAGCAACTGCACTTAAAATTTTTTTTACCAATAATTTGATTTTTGTTACTAACTATCCATACAACTGTAATAAAAATAATTATAAACCTTGGCCCTGTTTGAACTGTACCAGAGTAAGACGCTTTCAAATCAGAAATTATATTGTAGCACCAGCCATTTTCAAATTGAGCAACTTAATGTAGTAAAAAATATCACAATACTAGCAACGGCCCATTTGAATGGAATTGAGTTCTACTCAACCCCAATCCAAAGCAACTAGCAATACACATACCATAATTTTCCGTAATAACTGTCTCATCACTTATGGATTAAACTGTACAAAATCTGCACATGGCAATATAAAATATTAAAATCCATGTTGAAATGTACAATCATCTCACATAAAGAATTTTGGGAGAAAAATCAAAATGACAATTCTATTTCGTGTTTTTTTTCTGTGGTATGATTGTATTTGAAAAACTGAAAATATCTTGTAATAAATCACCTTTCAACCGTAACAGATAATCCCCAAACCAAAGATTTACGTACAAGCATACATACACGCACACTAACATTCATATATTTTATATTTATTGTGAAACATTAAAAAAAAATCTACATGACATAATACATTTTATGTTTATAAAATAAAAATGAGCATAAATAAAATGTTTGTCAAATTTTTTTGTACGTCCAGACACCTTCACCTTTCCACGTTCGTTCACTTCATGATATCCACCTACACGGTAATATATGGTTTAACACAATGAAGCTTTTTCATTGATGAATGTGAATGATTTTATAAAAATTTGTCATCGTATCTACATATACGGCGGGGGTGAAAGCTTTTGTGGAAATATTATCTTTCGGTTTTTTATTATTTGACTGTGATGTTCTATGGCTTCAGGTGCCTACCTTATTTGTATATGGTTGGAGGTGTACTATAAATTTTTGGATGCTTCATGTGTAATATCATTTACGGTGTACTAAAATTCCAATGGAGATGGTTTTGCGAATAAAAACCTTTTCTTGAAGGAAAATATATGCTTTTATCGTTTTTGTTGATGATTTTTAAGCACAACACTTTTTAACACTTACATAAGCAAAAAAAATTTATAGCAGTATTCATGTTCTTTAAAATATGCCAGCAAATTTATATTGAGCTAGTTTTTAGGTTGTCCAAACGGATGGGGAAATTTATTACCGTGTAACTACGTAATATCGTTCAAAATCAAAACAATAGCGAATTTATTAAAAACTGAAATATATTTCATTTAAACAGTTTAATAACTTTTTACCATTTCACATTTCATTCATTTGGTTCATCTGCGTTACATTCGGAATCCTCATCGCTTTATTCTAAATCATTAAATGGTTCTTTTTTTTTATTGTGTCGCTTCTGGTGGGTCCACTTCGCCTTCACTATCACCACTTTCGTCGTCGCTGGCTGGTTCAACCAGTATTTCAATAAGATTAGGACTTACTTGAGAAAATTTAACACCCATTAGTGGTTCGTTACATACCACTTTTATTCTGTCACATCTGTATAGTCCTAATAACTCTTCATCTTCGTCCGCATTATCGTTTTCTTCTACGTAATTAATACCAAGTGTATACAAGTAATCAGGCAGTAGCATAAATGTGTCGTCCAAATTAATAAAATTTATTGAATACTCCGAAACTAATTCTTGCTTGAATGTTAAATTATACACCTCATCACCCTTCAATTTCTCAACAATACTGATTTCGACTAAACCCCGCATTGGATTGCTAAAGCGAATGGCCGATAAGTAATATCTATCCATAACAATAAAATGCGTTTCAAATTTTTGTTTTGCTGGATATGATCTCCATTCCACGGGTAACGTAAAATTTTGTCGCAATTTTGAATTCCAAACCCGTTCCTCTGTTTCGTAATCGAACGTAACTTGACTGCCAATCGTCATAAAATCCTCCTTCGTTAATAAATCCCGGTAGCGTATTTTAAATGTTTGTAAATCCTGTATACGAATTGTAGGAAATCGAATTAATTGTATTTGCTTGTCAAATAACATACGCCGCTGGGCTAAATCAATTTCATTCGTCGCACAATAGTTATTCATCCAGAGCACAAGTGCTTCGAAAATTTCGATTTCAAGTACCATATTACCGACAGCATCGATTTGTAGTAACTGTGCAATCGTATCGGGATGTAGTTTTAAAAACGTATCGGAACGCAAAAATGCCGGATATTCTTGAGCGATACTCACTTCGAGATGTTTGCGCAGCCCTTCATACTTCTCTTGCACACTGTATTCAAATAACATTAATTTAGTATCTACATTGCTACTTGAATTGATCAATTTATTCTCCAATTTAAGAATTCGGTAGTGACGTGCCAATTTAAAAAGTTCGAGTAGAATCTCATCACTAATGGTACACTGATCGGTGTAACAAAAACGTATAAATTGATAAAAGCTTTCGTATTTATAATCCGTAATCGGAATTAATTTTTTTTCTAAAATTGTCGGTTTAAGATCCTCCTGAAATACATCGCTTCGTTTCATCAATTCCAGGGAATGCGCATAAATTAATTTACCATCGATCGTGAATTGAATGTCTGACAGAAATCTGCAATCAAACATGTTCTTTGTAATTTCGCTCATTGAGAGATGTTGGATACGTATATCTTCCATTATGTACAGTTAATGATTAGCTGGAAAAAAAATCAAATGACTTTGTTTAGTTCGATTTGCTGTGAGTTAGGCTAATTTGCTCTCAAAAGAGCAGTTTTCAGGAACTATTATACTATAAAATCTAAATGTTTTCGATTGTTTTGAGCTCAAATAGTTTAAAATAGTGGTTTTAAAATATGAATGTATTAGATCTAAGCAATACTCATATTGAGCAACATTATGAGCCATGTTGTGAATACAAATTATGACTAGACTATATGTTGAGAAAATTTAATAATACAAGTACCTACCGATTTTGATGGTACATAACCGATGATATATTGAAATGAACTTTAAACTAAAATGAGCCATTTTTCAGATGATTTTGCCAAAACTGAGCTACTCACCATGAGTTGGTTTGGTGGAGCTAAAAAGCTAGCATTAATCAAATGAAGTAGGCGTTAAAATTGAGCAACTACTACTTTGTTTTCATTAATAGCTGATTTATTTTGTTAAAACAATCAGTTTAGCCGTAAATTACGTTTAGATGAATATGCCTGCATTGGACATTAAAAAGGCATTTGTTTTGCTTTATACCTTGATACATTTGTTAGGGCAATTTCGAATGTTTGTTTTAGTGATAGTTCTGCTTAAAATATTTGTACAACTAAGTAATGTGAGCCAATTGAAGTTTTATTTGATGATTAATAAATTATATTTAATAATTTAGCAAAAACAGGCTATTGTTTGTTCAAAACTGGGCAACAATTTCTACATTATGTATGTATATTGCCAGTTCCTCTAATCTACTAGATAGAAATATTTTTTAATATTATTCAGGCAAATTGAGCAACACCAAACATACGTTTCTGTGTTCTTTCAAAAATATGAGTAACTGCTGAAAATTCTTACAAAATTTTAAATTGTGATAAGTCGAACATAAACGGATTTTTAATTCTTCACTAGATTTAGGTCAATCAATCTGATTCTCTATTCAAAATTATTTAAATTCTCTGTATTTTCTGAAACTCAAATACCTATGAATCGAGGAATATTACAAAAATTTGAAAATGAGCAACTTTTTCGGTCGTTGTTAAAAATGCTGCGTAAATAAGTCCTCTAATTATGTTTTAAAATATATTTTCGAGATATCAGGAAATCTGGTGCAAACGTTTAAACCTGAGCAACCGTACAGCATATTTTAATTTATTCAATTTCTCGCTAATTTTCAAATTTAATAACTAAGAAATCGAGAAATTTTTCAAGTATTTAAAACTAAGCAATTATGATGGTTTCCGCCAAAGATACTGCATAAATAGCTTTTAACTAATATAACAACGAAACTGGCGTAACAATTTAAGCTATCTAAATTTTCGCTGGTCAAATTTAATTACGATACATCTTGGAGATTTAGGGTATTGCAAAATTTTTCGAACATTTAAAACTGAGCAACAATGTCGGATTCCGCTAAAGACACTGCGTGAGTGAATCCCTCCTAGTTCAACAATAAAACTGATTTTAAATTATCTAATTTCTAACAATTTTTCAAATTCAAGAAACTAGAAAATCAGGGAATTTTGACAACCTTTAAAACTGAGCAACTGCGTCGGTTTCCGTTATAGATACTGCAAATATAACTGACTTGACTCTAAAAATAAAACTAATATAACATTTTAAGTTACTTAATTTGTCGATATTTTCAATTAATTGAATAATTCAAAACAATTAGGAAATTATGGAATTCTGCAAAAATTTAAAACTCAGCAAATGTATCGGTCCATTAAAATATTGCTAAAATAACTTCTCACTGCTTGCGATAAAACTGGTATGTACATTATTTAAAATTATCTAATTTCTCTGGAATAACTAGGAAATGGAAGTTTTTGCACAAATTTAAAACTGAGTAACTGTATCTGTAGTAACTGTGTTTCCGTTAAATATACTGGGGCGGAATCATGAAATTCGACCGGAAAATTTAAATGGACTAAAAAATATTTTCAAATATACTCGAGTAAAACTATTAAAATTTAACATACCATAGTGGATGTGAGGTGACGCATAAGTGCAATTTCTATAATATTTTAGCTAAATGAAGCTAGAGAATTTTGTAAACATTTTATAATGAGCAATTGTGATGGTTAGGTATCGCTCTAAGTTTCTAAATACAATGCTTTATTTACTTTTCATTATTAATCACAGATACCCACATTTTTAAGTCACATATTAAGCTTACTACAGTATAAAATGTAGTAAATGTACAGCTTACAAGTTTTTTCGGCAAATTCAAAATTGAGCAAATATTATTGCAAAGTTTGTTATTTCTTTACTTTTAAAAATTGAGTAATTTATATTGAGCAACAATTTAAAATTGAAGAAAAATTCAATTGTGTTTAATTAAACTGAGCAAGACACGGATTTCGCGTTTTGAAACAACAACTTTTGGCTAAATGAACAATATAAATGGCATCATAATTTAAATGATCAAATTTGTCGCTATATTCCAAATTGTAAACTATAGTTATATTCTTTCGAAAATTCGGGAATTAGGGGAACTTTGCAAACACCATAAACTGAGCAACTGTATTGTTTTCGTTGAAGATAACACATACTGGACCACGCCGAGCAAATAGTGCAAATGCTTTTAGCGAATTGAGCAACTACTATGATTCAACTGAGCAAGACAATTCACTACAAATCGATTCACAATAAATGTTTCGATATACTCATTTTATGATTCGGACTGAAAACTCCGCGCTTCAATCTTTATTTGATTGACAATAATAAAATCGAGACATTTGTTGTCAATCAATTTTTATCGAATTATTATGATTGTTAAAAACTTAGCCATTGTATCGGATTCTATAGAAAATGTTGCATAAAAAAATTGCTTTCGAATAAATTGAAAATTCAGCAACTACCGTATTTCCAACTAGTCTTTAATATGTTTCAATTTATAGTATTGTGCATGTTTTACCAACCCGGCGACGATCGACCATCAAAATAATTTGAAAAAAACAGTGGACAACAACTTGATTACTTTCATTCTTCATTCACTAATTACTAAATAAATGAGCAACCTTCTATATTTGTTTCTGTATTTCCAAATGATTTGCATTTGGATAAACAGAGTAAACAGTTTTTAAGATAAGATCAAGGAGCTGCTTAGAAGACCAACTCCTCCTCGGATCAATAATAATAAATATAACTGCAAGACTTTTAAATAGCGCAACTGAATTCATTTTGGCAAAAAATACTGGAAACAGAAGCAACGCTGAATTTACTTTTCACTGATTCACCGCATCCTTACGCCATATATTAAGGTGAGAAAATTGTATTCTCGAAACTACTAAATTGAAAATTGAGCAACTAGTCTTACTTACTTCAAATTTATTGCTAGTTCCTAATATTTATCAATTTCACTATTAAGTGAATTTTAATTATCTGAATAACAAAGACTAACCAAAATATTCAATCTTTGTTATTTGGATCTGCTTTCCTTGGATTTGTGTCTTATTCGGTAATTGAAAACTTTGAACAACACTAATATTTTATTTTGGTGTCGTTAATAGTAGAGATAATGTTTTAAAAACCACTAAACAAATTTTTCGTTAGTAATTTTAACTACACTGTCAATTCTATTGATTTGATTCTTCTTAAAAACATTTGAGCAATTGACTTTGAGCAACCAAATATAAAATGGAAGAAAATTGAGCAACAATTGAGCAACAACGACCTATGATTAGTCAAACTAGTTAATTTGCGCAAATAGTAGTTTAGTAAATTGAGCAACTACAACTTACAAGCTTTTGAAAACGATGTGGGATTTGAGTAATTATCTTTTCATATTTTACAAAATTTTAAGTTTCAGAAAATTAAACATCATTTACATTTCCGATATGAATCGCAACTATTCGTCATTAAAAGACGCGACGTCTCGATAATTCAATTTTGGTATTATGGTTCTCACCGTGAGTAAATTACAAATCCTCATGTCCTCGTTACATAAGAATTTAAATAGCTTTGTAAATAATTTATTTTATACATTTTAACTTAATTTTGTCAAAAATGCTTAAATTCTTAATTAGTTTACAAAGAATTTGTAGGTGACGATAATTGACTTACTCACTCATGGTGAGAATTATAACATAAAAATTAAAATACTTTGACAACGCATCAATAAGTCCTAATAAGTCATTTACAATTAAAAATCGCGTGCGATCGATTAAACTGAGCAAAATCCGTGAAGCAAATTTAGTTGAAAGTGACAGCAACATATATGACATTATAATTTTAATTATTATATTTCCAGCAATGGTTTCCGTTAAAGAGTAGAGTTAAAATTCGATTCAAACGAAAAGCATTCTCTACGCAAAAGTTTACATAAATGTCAAAAATGAAAACATGCTGCTCAACTACTATGTACAAGTTTTCTAATTAATTGAAAATTGGGCTACTATGTTGTCTTGTTCCCTTGAAGTTGTTTACACTTATCAACTTACAGTATTTTATAGCCACTAAGTTGATTTTACTTAACTAAGCAGCACATAAACCTACTTGACAACGACCACCCATCATAATAATTCGATAATAATCGATTGACAACAAAATGTGCCGATTTTATTATTTTATGCTTTGGATTTGTGTGACTTACTTTTCGTTCTCCACAAACATAAAAAAAAATTTGGTTGGCATCATGCCCGATGAAATAAAATATTTTTAATTCTCAATAATTTTCTTTTGTTACAAAATAAATCGTGTGTTTACATTTTCTTTTTGCCATTTCATTTTTATTGCAGTTTGTTGATCTATTTTCAATCGCATCCCCTCTACGAAAACCCATCCGCCCGAAAATTTTAATACGCTAATGTCAAGGTTAAGTAATAAATATTATAACAATTTGTTTGCCTGATATATACATAAACCAATTCTAATCACTCCGGGCTAAATTTAACTTTGATACAATCGAGAAAAGCACAATCTTGACGAAAATTAATTTTGCTTTGAAATTATTTTCAAGCACGCATCTCATCATGTGGAAAACTAATTAATTTTGTTCCCCCATACAATTTTCGTATAAAGGCGGTGAAGTTTTAATTTTAGAAAATTTAGATTTATTGCACGGATGTGTGATACACAGAACAAATAATTAGTTAATTTAATTTATTAATGTAGTCGATGGATTTTAAACAATATTTTGCTTAATGTGTTTAATTGGTGTGATGATTATCATGCTTGGTGTATAATTCGAGATTGAGATTTTCTTGTTGAGAACATAAATTGCTCAATTTTTTGATCAAGAAGTAATTTATTCGAATATTTTTGGCTAGAAATTACTTACACTATTCTAATAACATTTTCTAAATTACGTTTATAAATCCATTTTGATTTATTTAGTTATCAACACAACGCACCAATTTTGAATCCCTTTTCCAACATCCAAGTAAATAAATGGATTACGTCTCCCAAAACAAAAACAATTACGTTCGTTGCGTAACATGTAAAATCCATCAACATATATGTACAAATTTAATATTTAAACGTTTTATTTTATTTTGTTTATTTACCTAAACAGGCCTACATGCACCTATCTACAAATCAGTCCCAGCAGCATGTTGAATATTACAATATTCAGCATAAGATCAATATCTTTAGAAAATAAAAACAAAACGGAAACAAAAATAGACGTGATGGCATTTCCTTTAGGTTATTAACTTAAATAATTTTTCATCCTTTTTCCATTGAGAAAAAAAAAACATTTTTTGTTACATATTTTCAATCAAATTCACAACGGCACAAAAATGTAACAAATTTTTTTGTTTTTAGTTCCTTTCAATTACGAGTATGTTTCCTTAGTAACATCAATAAACAATATGTATATGTAAGTATGAGCATAAAATAAAAATTCAGTTACTCCTTAGTACAAATACCAATTTATATTGGTTTCCACACAACACACATACTAACCCACAATCGTCGATTGTCGTCACATTACACAATGAAAGAAAATCTATTTTCAATTTCCTTAAGAATGTGTATACAGAGACGTCAGAGATACTACACTGGTACAATAGAAAATTTGATAAAGAAAAGATTGATTGCGATGAAATTGTTGGGAGAAAAATAATCAAACTGGGATATAAATAATGATGTCGTTGGGTTTAATATGATGAGTAAGATGCCCTAATCTACTCAATTTTCATGGATCAATTGAACCATTGTGAAATGTCGATTAGACTCACTGGGAGTTAGCAAAACGCGCGGCGACATGCTTGACTGCCACTAATAAAACAATAAAATTGCTCGGACTACACAATGGCTTTTTTGTTATAAAAGGAAAACTTCATTAGAGACACCGACGTAAAACACCAAAAATATATACCAAATTTATCGTATGCGGGTGACTAATGTAGAGATTATTTGTCCTTCTAAATATTGCTTAAACGCTAAATAACGAACATTTAGTAAAATATTGAAAAAATACTGTGCGCATGGGTAACTGCATCAATGAAATTTTCAAATTTAGAAACTTTATTATCGAGCAGAAAAAAACAGGAAAATATAATTTCAAATTACGCTTAAAAAAAACTCTCGAAAGACCGTTAAACTGCATTACATTTGCATGTAAAATAAAAGGCAAAACAGAGATACCCTTCATGATTGCTACATTGAACACGAAATACACATGCCGTTCAAAAATAAATTTATTAATCAATTTCTCACAAATTGTTATAGAAACCACTAACTTGGTACTTCTAATTGCATATTCCTATCAGGTTAATAAGTTTGTACTAATTCAGAATTATCTCAAATTCATTGAACAACAGAAACAATTTTCTCACCTAAAGTGTCCTAAAAATCTTCGGACTTGGCTTCTACCTGTTAAATATTTCTTTGTCTTCCGCAAAACAGGTCGGCTGAATTTGTGCATTTAAAGGGTGTTTTTTTAAGAGGTTGCCGATTTTTTTTTTGAATAAAACACATATAAAATTATGAAATGACCAAAATTTTTTTTTATTTGGTAGATAATTTTTTGGCATTTAACATTTAAACACAATTTCTGGCATATGGCTACCACGACTATTTTTCACAAATGTCATTCTGGAGGTCCAATTTTCCAGCACTTTTTCAAGCATTTGAGGGCGTATGTCAGCAATGACACGTTGAATATTGGTTTCCAAAGCGTCAATCGATTGAGGTTTATCCACATAAACCAATGACTTCACGTATCCCCACAAAAAGTAATCGAGTGGCGTCAAATCGCACGAACGCGGAGGCCAATTCACCGGACCATTTCTCGAAATAATGTTGTCGTTGAAAGTTTCTTTCAATAAGTCGATTGTTTCACGTGCTGTATGGCAAGTGGCACCATCTTGTTGAAACCACATTTCATCCATATCCATATCTTCAAGATTTGACAACAAAAACTCATTTAACATGGTTCTGTATCGATTTCCATTCACGGTAACGCGTCGTCCTTCCTCATTTTTAAAGAAATATGGACCGATGATCCCACCAGCCCATAGACCGCACCAAACAGTACATTTATCAGGATGCATTGGTAATTCTTGAACGGCGTGTGGATTATCTTTGCTCCAAATGCGACAATTTTGTTTGTTGACGTATCCATTTAACCAAAAATGCGCCTCACCACTGAAGAGAATTTTACGGTAAAAAAATGGATCTTCGTTCAATTGATTTAACGACCAATCACTGAATTCACGGCGCAAACGATGGTCGTGTGGCTTTAATTCTTGCACCAATTGAATTTTGTATGGCACCAAACCCAAATCTTTACGTAAAATTTTCCATAAAGTCGATGGACAAAGTCCAATTTGCTGAGCACGACGACGAATCGATAAATTGTCGTTTTCTTCGACACTGGCCTCAACGACAGCAATATTTTCTTCTGTACGAACTCTTCTCATTCTTGTCGGTGGCTTGGCATCCAAAAGAGTGAATGTAGACCGAAATTTGGTAATTACGTTCTTTATGGTGGTCTCTGACGGACGATTATGTGCACCATAAAATTCACGAAGTGCTCTATAAACATTTTTAATTGAACACTGATTTTGAAAATAAATTTCCACGATTTGAAAACGTTGTTCTGGAGTTAACCTATTCATAATGATTTGCCAAACAATACTGAGTAGAAATGCCACTTTGAGCTGTCAAAACAACTGTCATAAAATAAAACGACATCTATCGGAAAAACAAACCTCCTAAAAAAACACCCTTTATAACCCAGAAAACCCCAATTCCATTAAACAATAAGCATGGTTGAATGGGCGAATTTTTAACATAAAGTGTTAGAAACCAACGACATATAAATTACTTTATGTGTTTCTGTTGTTTCATGGATTTGGTCCAATTCTGAGTAAGCACAAATTCAGCCACAATGAAATCAGATGTACCATCATGAATTTCTAGAACAGTTTATTACAAAAAATTGTGCCAAGTTGGGTAATTTGTGGAACAATTTGTCAGAAATTCATTTTTGTTGTTCAACTAAAATATTACTGAACGGTAGATGTAGTTCTTTATTAATGTAGTATCATGCAGGAGTATGTGTGTTTTGTTTCGTTTTTTTAATGAATATGATCAGGAATGGAAATCAGTCTCTATTTTAATCGTCTTTTAGGTGAAAATTTAAATTTTTCTCGGCTCCTGTCCTAAAACTTATTTTCTGTAACTTAACTATTCTGTACAATTGACATTGGAGATTCTTGAACGATCTTGAGGTGAATTTTGTGAAAAAATTGCAAAAATGTCGATGCATTCGGTGCGGACGCCCATATAATAAGAGCAAATGAAAAACACAAACCAGTATGATATTCTTTTCTGGAAAAGTCTTGATCTGTATTTTATGTTGAAAGTGCCAAGTAAAATTTATCGCTTCTTTGATTCCTTTGATATTTTTAGTAGAATATACAAGCGTTAGCTTTCAATGGAATTGGGCCTAGTCTGAAAGTCATTAAATGGCACACATCTGACGAATTTGTAATCAAAATTATCAAGTTGGTACGTTCCTGTGGATGGAGAAGCAATTCGAACTTCAATTCATGCAATTTTACCATCGTAGCCAACGACTTGTGATATAGTGCATTGTCCGCTCCTTCTTTTAAGCGCACCAATAACGACATATAATATTCGTTGCTGAATTTCCTTTCTCAATATAGTCAACGAACAAAATACCTTGCGCATCTCAAAATAGACCAAAACCTTACCGGCCGACATTTGCGTTTTCGATCGCTTCAGACGTCCACTCAGCTGATTGACAATTTCTCGACTCAGTTGATTGACGGATTATATTGGTGGATCCGCGCTTCATCCATTGCCACATACCGATCCAAAAACTCCTGTTTACGGTTAAACAGCTTCAAACCGGGGTCTGAATCATCGATCCGTTTCTGTTTTTGTTCCCATGTGAGCAAGCGCAACACCAACTTTGAAAAAGCTTTCTCATAGACAAATGTTCATGAAAAATAGTTTATCACTGCCTTTTAACATCTTTAAGGTATCAGCTACCTCAAGCAACTTCACTTTACGGTATTTCAAAACGATTTTGTGCACTTTTTATCTTTTTTGGAATAACTGCCGAATTCGGGCGACCGTTCTGTTCAACATCATCGATGCTTGTACGGCCACGTTTAAACTCAGCGAACCAAAGTTCGACGGTTGCTTTCGTAGGAGAAGAATTCCTATAACACTTATCAATCTATTGCTTTGCTAGAACGATATTTTTCCCATCCAAAAAGAGTGTTTAATCAACATACGAAATGCATTTTTTCCTTTGCTTTGAAAATAACAAAATACAAAAGATAAAGGGTGTTTTTTTAAGAGGTTGCCGATTTTTTTTTTGAATAAAACACATATAAAATTATGAAATGACCAAAATTTTTTTTTATTTGGTAGATAATTTTTTGGCATTTAACATTTAAACACAATTTCTGGCATATGGCTACCACGACTATTTTTCACAAATGTCATTCTGGAGGTCCAATTTTCCAGCACTTTTTCAAGCATTTGAGGGCGTATGTCAGCAATGACACGTTGAATATTGGTTTCCAAAGCGTCAATCGATTGAGGTTTATCCACATAAACCAATGACTTCACGTATCCCCACAAAAAGTAATCGAGTGGCGTCAAATCGCACGAACGCGGAGGCCAATTCACCGGACCATTTCTCGAAATAATGTTGTCGTTGAAAGTTTCTTTCAATAAGTCGATTGTTTCACGTGCTGTATGGCAAGTGGCACCATCTTGTTGAAACCACATTTCATTCATATCCATATCTTCAAGATTTGACAACAAAAACTCATTTAACATGGTTCTGTATCGATTTCCATTCACGGTAACGCGTCGTCCTTCCTCATTTTTAAAGAAATATGGACCGATGATCCCACCAGCCCATAGACCGCACCAAACAGTACATTTATCAGGATGCATTGGTAATTCTAGAACGGCGTGTGGATTATCTTTGCTCCAAATGCGACAATTTTGTTTGTTGACGTATCCATTTAACCAAAAATGCGCCTCATCACTGAAGAGAATTTTACGGTAAAAAAATGGATCTTCGTTCAATTGATTTAACGACCAATCACTGAATTCACGGCGCAAACGATGGTCGTGTGGCTTTAATTCTTGCACCAATTGAATTTTGTATGGCACCAAACCCAAATCTTTACGTAAAATTTTCCATAAAGTCGATGGACAAAGTCCAATTTGCTGAGCACGACGACGAATCGATAAATTGTCGTTTTCTTCGACACTGGCCTCAACGACAGCAATATTTTCTTCTGTACGAACTCTTCTCATTCTTGTCGGTGGCTTGGCATCCAAAAGAGTGAATGTAGACCGAAATTTGGTAATTACGTTCTTTATGGTGGTCTCTGACGGACGATTATGTGCACCATAAAATTCACGAAGTGCTCTATAAACATTTTTAATTGAACACTGATTTTGAAAATAAATTTCCACGATTTGAAAACGTTGTTCTGGAGTTAACCTATTCATAATGATTTGCCAAACAATACTGAGTAGAAATGCCACTTTGAGCTGTCAAAACAACTGTCATAAAATAAAACGACATCTATCGGAAAAACAAACCTCCTAAAAAAACACCCGTTACAAACACCCGTTTACAAACCGTTGCTTTCTGAAAATCATAAGTTTTTCATTAGCCGCCCCATCTATGTGTCAGCCTTGGCATTTATTGACCGACGTAATATGTGTTCCCGATATAGCCGCTTCGTATAAGTAGGTCGAAGTAAATAGTGTTTCTACAAGTTCTAGCCCGCATGCCCGCAAGCTATTAAAAGCTGACTGAGAAATTATCTACTTTCTCTATTCCTCGCATTTTGCCGTATTTTTTTATTACATTGCATCACAATTTTCATAATAAAAAAATTCCGATATTTTTAAACATCCAAATTTAATAGACAGATATAGATTCTCAAAAATTAAGCCTCGAGTAATTTTCACAAAAAGAGAAATTATTTCGAACCGCACATGCTCAGAATTTGTGGAAAGTTCCTATAAAATATCTTTTCTTTGTTTCGTTCCTAATACAACAAAAACTGATTTTTGGTTTTCTTGAAAAGTTCTTTGAACGGTTTATAAATTTATATTTTATTTATAAATATTATATAATTAACCCACTGGACCGAAAATTTAAGAAGCCTAGTTTAGTGATTTACTGCTTATGAACGAATTAAGATGAGATTAGGTCAATGCATGGAAGCGATTCTAATATTTTTTAGACGAAGTCATAGAAACTTTGCTAAACCGAACTAGAATATTTTTGATAGAAGTAAATTTCTAAATCAATTTTGTTTAAAGTTTTTTGAATCAACTTCTGGAATGCGGCCCATTAGGCCGAAAGGGCGAAGCAGCTACAGCCTTGGTAAAATGTACAGAAGCTTACATATGATACCCACCGCATATCATAGTATAAAAACCAAACTAGCCTTTCAGTAGGAGCAGCATCTGGGCCGTCTTGTTCAATCTTACTTTCGATTCAAATTTCATTGAGTACCGAACTGACGATTAGTGTTATGAACATCGGTCATTTAAATTTGGTCCTACGCACCAGTTTTGTATTCTAGGTTTTAGTTTCTATTTCAGTTATGCCAACTTTAAGATAAAATGCTATACTTCGTACCATTTGTTTAAGTGCCAGTCAGTTTTACAAAGCTCTAAATAAGATGAATTGCATCCAGAAAGGACTAAAAATTTCCATCGGCCGTTTGCAATAAAAGTGGATCGTTTGGTGAAGAGATATTTTTCTTCTACATTTTTAGACTATGGAACCGATTATGACGAAGAGAAGAATTGCATAGAGTGTACCGTAATGGTGAACGTTATGATAAGATGCTAGTAGTTATTTTTTGTACATGTACTCGTATGTTATGTAACTCAGTAATATCTTTCAAGTCAAATTTTCATGAATTCGTTGATTTATTTGTAGCTGTTTCAACCACTGCCAGAGATGATTAATTATTGAGATGAACTTCTTAATATTTGTATTGCTATCCATTGTATTGTATTGTTATCCATTTTCTTAACGAAAATTCATCACTTTTTAGCAGGTCAAGGATTTGATCTTGGAGTGTTATGGCTTCTTCGAATGTGTTGTTTAGACATTGGGACAACTGCGCCGTAGTTCTGATGATCTTCGAAGCTTCTGTTGAACTCTGCATACTGAGTTGCCAGATATGAATCTAATAAGCATGAATATTCAGCCGATTGTTGCGTTTGTTGTGCAATAAAATCGAAAGGAAAACTTTATTATATTATTCGTTAGATTAGCTCCGTAATAATCTACACCCAATAAAGAATATTTTAGTGTCTCTGTTTCCAGGGATCAAGGGGGCCGCTCTGGTCAATGTATTGAAAACTAATGCGTTGATGCGTATGCTGTATTAGGATGTTAATGATAGTCTTTTGTAAATTCAACAGTTGTTTTTGCTGTTCCGGATTTTGTTCATCCTTCTCGTAAATGCTAGTTAACATGCGCATTAAAGTTTTTAATTTCTTACGTGACTCTTATGTAATGTATGATGTGACTCCGGGTTAATTAGTATGTGGTAGAAATTAGAATGCTCTCCGGCCAAGGGGTAATTTTCGTATCCTACGCTGAGATGACTTTCGGATTAGTGCTTAGTAAATTATTGTAGTGAACAAACGTAGAAAACTAGAACATTGCTTGTAGACTCCACGTAACTGAATTATTTCTGTTTCATCGCCTTCGTTGGCATAGTAGATGAGTGCTTGTTTTGTTTTGTTACAACCCCCCCCCCTCCCCCAACTTCTCCGAGTTAGATTTATGGTGGTGACCAGTAAAAATGCAACTGGTGATACGGTTTACTTTGTACCTTAAATTAATATTGGCTAAAGTGAATATGACGTATACATAGCCGAAATCGGGTAAGATGAAGATGAATATTTTTCATTGTAGAATTGTATATCTATGGCTTTTAAAAGGTGCAAGCCAAAAATTTCCACATCTTTCGGGAAAACTTCGACTTTAATTTTATTTTTAAATATATAATAATGACAAATTTTTTTAATAAATTTTGATGTTGGAATTGTGAATTTATGGTAAAATTGCAACATTTTCCACGAAATTAAAATTTGAAATTTTCCATAGTGTTTCGAAATATTTTAAAATGTAATTTTTTGTATTCGGCTATGATTTGATATAACTCACTTTTGCGCCGTTTTGTTATGCAGTGGTCATTTTGCGAATTAATTTTTCTATAGTATAAAGTATAGATTTGCCCCTTTCCAAAATATTCCCCTCCTTGTAGGGTTATATCTAATCTGTTTCTGGTATTCTACTGTTTGTCTTGGTGGAGGAAATGAATGCTAAGCGGCTTTCTACTGTTAGCATGTGAATAACAAAACAAATTTGGCTTTTAAGCATTGCATGCTAAGCGACTTTAAGGAATTTCTAATTTTCGTATCTGACAGAGTTAGATCTAATATATGGAACAGCACATCATTTAAGCTTTCTACTAAATTCACCAGCTTATGGCTACGTTCTTACATAAGTGCCGCTCAATTTAATAGTAGAAACATTTACCAATGATGGCAAAGACGTCCATTCGAAACTTCATAGGAATCAACAAGAGGGGCAAAAGATGAAATTTTGATCTGAATCACTCGAATTGCGGGAGGTCAAATCTGAAAATTTCACATAGCTAATTACACTCATAACATAAGAGAGAAGGATACGATTACTAACACTGCAGAAGGCATAAGCAATTGTGACAATCAGATTCAGAGGAAAGACGATAAAAGTCACAGGGGATGCCTCAGATGCGAGAAACTGAGTACGATTACATGAAAAGAGGGGGCAGATAAGAAGGTTCAAGTTTTTTCGGCTGTAAGAAAACCACATTTGTGATTTGGGCAGTTTGCAACATTGTGTACAGACAGAACTTCTCTGGATTCCACACAATTTAATTATTAATAATTCCAATTTGCTGTTGGAAAATCGAAGGGACGGGATCCGCGTTCCAATTTTTTTTATTATGCTAAAAGTTTAGCAGAGTTTAATTGTTTGTTCAACTTTTTAAACTTTTATAGGTCAATTTTGTATCATATAACTGTTCTCATTCCCATAAAGTTGCAAACAAGTTCAAATAGAATGGAGTTTTGGTTGGTCCGAATAAGATCTTTTCGCTTCAGACGGTTTTATCAAACAGGCTTAGGCTTACCGACGTCATAAGCCCTCGTTATACTGTCCCCCGGTCATATCAGCAAAGAGCCATGGCGTACAATGAGGCGAATGAGGAAGGAAGATTCAAGTTGATTAAATGATCGGGGATAAATGGTTGGGATTGTGATATCGCTACTTTAGTTTAAATCAGGTCGATTATTTGGTTATTCGTTGATGCCTCTTTCAATTTATATTCTTTGATTGGCTACTCTGTCTTTCTCGGTCACTGGAATGATTTCAATCAACAACACATACAGTCATAAATGATAAAATAATTTTATAATTTTTACTGTTTTTAATTAGCAATGCTTTTCGGTAAGCGTTTATAAAAGACACTCCTAATAAACCAAAAACTCAGTTTTACCGAAAATCTTTCATAGTATGAGGATCTCAATTATAGTTCTTGTTTGCACAGTTTTAATTGGAATTTTGAGCACCAGTGAAGTTGGGAGCACCACCTATAACCGAAAGCTAAATTTAAAATATTATAAAATTTTAAAATAATTTACGTTCTTATAGATTGTACGTAAACGGACCAGATACACTTTGGTGTGCAACTATTACACGTATAATGCCTGTAGTAAGCAATTCTTTTTTTTTTTCATAGATAACAAAAAAGTTCTACTTCCTAACCGTGGGTGGTTAGGAGGTAGAACTTTTTTATTATCTATGGAATAAAACAAACGTATTTTCTAAAAAACACGTTTCCATTTATATTCGGAACAGACACGAAACGAAATAAATAAAATTAATGAAAATTTAACGACGAGTAATTATCTTTTAATTGGTTTCGCTTCAAAAATTAATTTTTAATTAAAATAAATTTTCCAGAGCACCAAATGTATTTTTCCAACATTTGCTTGAACACGTATACTGACCTACATCCACCGCAAATCGGATGTAGGTATTTAAAACACATCCATGCCACACATAACTACAACAACAAAAGATAAACTCTGTGTGTAGGATTTTCCACTCGGAACTACAACAAAATATAATAATTTTTTGTCAAAAGATTACCATGATGATGATCATCGTCGCTATGAATAATTTTCGTTTAGAAAGAAAATCAGTTAAATTATTGAAAAATTAATAAACAAATTTATTTGGGCAATTTTCCAAAAAATCAAGTAAAAACGAAACAAAACTTATCAGATAATTTATTTAATTACTCGCATACAACAAATGTTATATTTACTTAACTGTGTCGGAGCGACTGTGTTGTGTGGCTCTGACAACTGTCAGGTGAAAATGAAATTTTCACAGGCCGATTTTTATTTTTAGCCACCACACTATTAACTTTATTAATATTTAATTACAAATGAATTATTGTTGCTCGTTTTGTACTCGTACATGTGTGTCAAAATTGTATGACGTGCGCGCGGTTTGTGTACCAAACAAATTGGAAAATGAATTTGTTGATTGATTGTGGTTAAAATTTGTTCGCTGAAATGTATGACCCAAGGAGTAATTAAACGAATACAATGAAAAGGATTGAACTTACGAGTATATTTATTTATGTTATTCTGAAATTATAGGTGGCCGTAGCAGAATTTATTTTTAATATAAGGAGAAATGTTAAATAATCGATGTTGATTCGCAATGGACCACCCAATACGAGGTTCAATTTATTACTCTAATTTTAAATTTCTGTAAACGCTATTCTGTTACACCTCAAACGTCAACAATACTAATAATCAAAGTTAGTCAGTTGGGGGTTAATTTTTAAGTCTACATCAAGATGCTCGATAAGCCTAATTAGAAATTATGATCGAGTGATTTACGAACAAACCCACAATGCTTTTCAATTTCATCCATAGAAAAGACGGTGATGAAATATCCCTCTACTTATAGATCACTTGATCTACAACTCCCTTTACCAAGCAATAAAAACGCATACAACTTTAAATTACTTTAATGGTTTTGTTCTTTATTTTCATTATTCATTTTCGAAGGATGGTATTGCAACTCTTAGTAATTTACGATCATTCGATCAACTAACCTTAAAACTGACCCATTTATTAAGTAGGTTAAAAATTTTTAAGACCTGAAACCAACCACGTGGACGATCCTAAATGCTAAATTAATGTGATCTGATAATTTGGGAACTTCGATCGAACGATCATAATGTAAACCATTATTGAGAGAAAAATTAAGAAATTTAGGTTAATGATTTCCAATTATGAAATTTGACATTTTAATATTCACAATTTGGGTTCATTTGAATTCAAACTGAAGCACAATTAGAAGGATGCATTGTTTATCAATTCAACTAATTTGACTCTTCCGCAAGAACCGACCAGCCAGAGTCAACTGGAACCAACCGGAGCATTTTATAGTAAGCACAATGCGTACCAGATCATGATTATTTTCAAATTGTTTACCTGCAATTATTGCAATGCCCGCCGAAACCAAATGTTTACAAGACGAAACTATGTGGTGCTTGCACAATGTATTTTGAATGGTTATGACACCTGAACCACCACAGTGCCATCCTACAAATTCTTTATAATCTTTCTTATAAACTGTTTTAGGACCGAAGCACCCCCAACTCTTTCACTTTTCACGTTATACCTTATGCTGTAGCCAAATCGAGGACGTACGGATATGATGATTTCATATGGCAGGCAACCCGACCCTCTTGACACACAAGTGCGAAAAACTTAAATTCCCGGAAGTAAAGATAGAAGAAGGTTGGCGAAAAAAATGAAAGTCCTTGAGTTATTATCGATAAAGACATCTCTACAAAATGAACTGTTCTCTAGAGATTTTCATTATATACTACTACCTGAAATGCATGTTGAAAGGCCAAGATGGTTTCGACTAGCATTTTGTGATCCTAACTGGCTTAATATGTATTTTCGGCTAGTATTGTATTGGTTCCGGTTGATTTTTTAGATATCACATGGTCCCGGCATATGGTTCCGGTCCACAGTATACGAGTAGTGGTTCGGAATGACTTTGTTTTGCTGAAATCTTATAAGTTTCTGGAATTATCCAAAATGCATTATATGCGTATTGGAGGACGAAAATGTCTAGTGCTGACCGGCTTTTTATTGTTCTGAATGGCTTTGTAGTGGTCCCAGCTCAAATTTTAGAAACAACACTATAAACTAGAACTCACAATAATCTGAATGGTTCCCACTGGCTAAGACTGTAATTAGCTGGTATGAATTAATATTTGTTTTGGTTCCAGCTGACCGTTAAGACTCCTGCTGCTTTTATTTTGAAAAGCCACCCAAAATTTTTTATGTAGTGCGCAAGACCTGCTTTTTCCGACTGATTTGTATGGATCTAGCGGGCGCTCTAGGGTTCTAGCATTTAGTTAGTATTTTAGGCAGCGAGGATTTCCGATTGAAATTTTATTTATCGCACCCATATACCCAAAATGCATTATGCTCATTGTAAATCGCCTGATGACTGGAAAGTATATCGTTCCAGCTAGGTTTTTATTGTGATTCGAAACAATGCGGTTTTGTGTTGGTTCCGGTTTAAATTTTAGGAAGCGACACTGGTCTAGAACGCTTTTTGGTTATTCTACAATGAATCAGATCGTTACCAATGATTTCGGACGGTCGACTGGATTTTGTTGAAATTATATAGGATGTGGTGTAGACGGACTTTATTAAGGAGCTGACGGCTTATGTTGCGCAACCATCCAAGTTGCCCATGTTCATTGTGAAGGTCTGGATTTTTCCGGCTGGCCTTTTATCGTTTTGGCTGGCATGGTATTGGTTCTGATTGATATTTTAAATGGTGCACAATGAATTAAATACTTCTTGTTTTTTGGTGCGACTGGATCTGAGTTTACATGGTTTCGGCTGACTTACACGGGTTCTCGTTGCTATTGTAATAGTTTTGGCTACGTTCGGATTCCAACAGAAAAAATGTGTCAAAAATACACTGTAACAATTGTGCAAGTTGCAAACGGTCCCAGCTTTAAAAAGTACGTTTCCGATTGTATCTTAACCCACCTAGCCATCTGTTTATGGTTCCGACTGGCATCAAAATGGTCAAATTGGTCAAAAATCTAGCATCAAAAGAATTCTCTAACTGTAAAAAGCTTTTCCTTTTTTTATTCTAAATATGAGAAAATCATCGGAAATTTCTTCGTTGCAATGGTTACTATATCTGGCAAAACATTGCTCACGAAAAAATCAAAAAATTCATCTCTGTGGTTACTTGGTTACAAATTTAATTGTCGATGATTAACTTGAGATCTGTGGGCCAAACGGTCGAAAATTCAAACATGCTATAGCCGCACTAACACTTAGAAAACGGACCCAACTGATTGCAACTGCATATACGCAAATCGTTATTTACTCCGAATCTAGTCCTGTCGAGTACAATACGACTGGCTGTTTCCATCCGATCAATTTATCCCAACAACAGAATCATTCTCCGGAATCAACTGTATCAGCACCGGATAGGCATTCTCAGAATTATATATTAAGTGAATGAAATAATTTTAATTTCTTCTAAGCTACTTATTCCTTCCTGGCAAGGCTTAACTAATTCTTTTAATTATCCTTAATTCCTTTAAAGATGATGCACTAAGATGACGCTTATGTATTCTGTGCAACCATATTTTAGTCAATTTTGCTTACGAATAATATCGGTTAATCTAACCTGTATCACACGACAGGCCAAGTAAAGTATAATTAGTACTGGATCACTTTAACATTTTTTCCGATGCGATGCTCTTCATTTGTTTCAGACACTTAACGAGTTTATGATCTTCAATCTGGCTTGCTTTATTTGTCAAACTGTATTCGAGATCTAATATTTAATTAAAAAAATCAATTAATTAACCTTAAAGTAAATAGTATAAATAGATATGGATTCATCTTAAATTTTAATTATAATCTAGACTAAAGACCAGTTAAAGAATCAGTTGATTGAAATCAGATTTTAAATTTCTAAAATCCTCACATAAGAAATAAGAGAGCATTTCCGATATCTTGAAAAAATACCAGTAGAAAGAAAACTTCAATTTGAAATTTAGATCGGCAGATCATAAATCGCAGTAATGATCGTAATACATTTAATTATCGGTGCATCATAACGTTTAAAATTTAGGAGCAAAGTCTTTTCAAAAATTAAACCAAAGTTTTAATGAAAAGATTATTTTTTATCTTCCAAAACTGGTACATACGTATAACTGCTACAATTTAAACCGGTGCCTTGCATATGCAGATCGATCCAATTACGAAACATCGCTATATTTGCATAAACTCCTGGTACATTATCTGAACCGCATCCAATCCCCCAAGCAACGATACCCGCTTGATAATATTGACTAGATTCCGTTCCACTTATGGGACATACCAATGGTGATCCGCCATCTCCAGTACACGTATCTTTTCCCGCCTCTCCACCAGCACATACAAAACTCGGGTGCAATTTAAAACGTCGTCCTAGGCGCGTTTTTCGTAATGAATCTTGACATCGAGTACTGGTTACGAATGGTAACTCCACTTTTTTTAATATAACTTGATAAATTCCTTCTTGGCCGAAATTAGTTTTACCCCAGCCAGATGAAAAACACTGAGTATTTTCAAACTGAAAATTAGGCGGTGGTAGACAAATCGTCTGCACATTTTCACATAACAGAAACGGTTCATGAACAAAAAGTAACGCGACATCATTAAACAGAGTAACATTATTAAAATTCGGATGGGATACAATTCTCTCAACAATTCGATCTTGATGTGCCCAAACTTCCGTTGTAGTTTGGGTATCCCATTCCCCGGCACGAGCTACTAATGTTGCAGCATCTTTACCGGCAACCCAGTGGGCCGCCGTTAAAACTACTTGGCGGTGGATTAATGATCCACCACAATGGTAAACTCTTGAAATTTTACCAGCTTCCTCATCATCGCGTAGCACTGCTACCATCCATGGAAATTCGGCGTGCTGTGCTTCACCGTTTACCTCGTGTATATGAAATCCTAATCCGGCAGGGTTACGAAAACCACATTCCTCTGGTAAAATTAACGGTGTCGGGGGCGGGATCGGTTCAAGTTTTTCATCAGCACCGCAGCATACGCTCAAATAATCACGACACTCACGTGGATTGTCTGCCGCAAATCGTATGTCGATTACATTTTCACCGTCAGTGTTAAATGTATTGTTTTTGCATAAATAGTGTGCTACACATTCACCTCCTGGGCAATCCTGCTTATACATATAGAGAGAAAAAATATCCTTTAATTTAACACTTAACACTTTACATTATTTAGGCACATTACATCAGCTTCAGGTACTCCCGGGGGTAGATTAGATGTCGTCACATTCGGTACTTTATCTTTAAATAAATCGTCTATAATTGTCTCTACGCTCGAATTAGGCTGAGTAAAAATTGTATCGATTAGATCCTGTACTCCTGGTGGTTCTGTCACCGTATCACCCGAAATTATATTCACAATCACAAAAAACATTAAAACTGAACGAAACATTTTTCAAAACACATCAACTTCGACTATTTGACAAAAACTAGAATTTGCAATTCTGTTTTATAAATTGGTTAACGTCTACGCTATAATTAATTATGACGCCTTGAGTCGGAAAGCGACCTAACATCTATGTTGGATTTTAAAAAGACACAAGTACTTAAGTTAGGAAATAATAATATTATCAAGCTATGTCAGACTTAAAAATTGTTTTCCTAATTTGTTGTTAGTGTATACTTGTAAAGGTCACGATTTTAAAAAAAATTAATTTAGATTACGCCGGACGTTTATCTAATTTAGTTAGACGTTAATTACGAGATTCTTAATTATTTGTAGTATGTATATTGGTTAGTTGGTAAATTGTTGTTGCATTATTGTACAAAATGATCTTGTTGTGGCCTCATATATATTTAACCGGCCATAACTGCACAGGGTAAACCCTAAATTATGAAAACAAAACATTTATATTTGGCTTTTCACAATCCGTGCTTGACACAATCAATTCTGGGAAAACAGAAGTGTTTATTTGGCGGTTTGGTTTTAAGTATTAACTAAACTGTAATATTTTGAAACCACACTATCAAATTCTTGTATGCTCGTAGTCTTTCACTAGATTAGGTAAAGTGTATTTGTATAACAAAACATAAAGTGTGGCCCAAAATACTTAAATTTTTAGAAAATTACATGAGTTAACATTATAAATTAGTAATAGCAATTCTAACTTGACTTGTACTAACGGAAAGCAGATTATCGAAATGGTTAGAGGGGATACAAATTGGCGCTATTTATATATGGCCATGATAATATAAAAAAAAATAATTGAGTTGGGTTAGTGGCAGTTCCATAATAAAAGAAATGGAGAGGAGGAGGGGTTTGTGTCAAGCACGTTTAATTTTGCTTTCCTTAAATTTAATTTCCTAAGGCAAGATTTTCTTACGATTTTTAAATTTCATAATAATAATTTATTATATAATTTATTTAACACGTTGCCGCACACTTTTAAATTGACGACCGTGCTTAGAAACACATTTTTTCAATTGTTTATGACTGCTCACATTTTGTCACAGTTTTTCCATGAAAACTCTCGACGGCTGCAACCGTTATTTACTCATCACGACATTTTTGTCTCTTCCCAGAGCAAATCACGGCTGTGACCGCCGAGAGTCATGGAAAAACTGACAAAATGTGATAATTTTCACTTCCAAACATACGACTGACGTTCATATTTCATATGTCAATCATAAACAATTGAAAAAAAATGTGCACAAAAAACAATTGATATGTTATCTCTTTTTTCGATGAATTACTGAGTAACTAACAAATAAATGCATGAGTACACTTCGTACGAATGATGTTCCTTCCATATCACCAAAAATCTGACGGATATAGCCGTCATTATCGACAACGTGTTAAGTACATTTTCAGACTACTTTTAAACCAAATTTAAAAACTTTTATTTCAAAATTTCACTTTTTCTAAAACTTTATCCTTTTTCCCTGGCATTTTTTTTTTGTTTTGATTTTTCCCTGCGTTTTGGTTCGCGCAGCGCAAGCCACGTGAGCCAATTATGTCTATGTTTACTTTTTATATATAGAAGCGGCATAGGGTGTAGATTTTAGTTTGTATTTTGTTCTGATTTTTTTTTTGACATGCTGGTTTCTGGTGTTGGTTTCGGATCAGGCAAAACGCACACTGTTTGAAAAAGTGATGACACGATTATATTTATACATACTGTTTCAACACAAATTTTTTCGATATATTCGGAAGCATTGCGTATATGTTTACGGCCAAGTAGAAGGGAAATAAAAAACATACGGTTTGTATGTATGCAGGCCCAAAAAACGTAAACACGAAGAAAAAAACTTTCATACAAATGCTACGGAAATTATTTGTATTTTTACTTTATTTAGTTATATCCCGTTTGCGGCAGAAAAATTAATTTTCATTCTCCTGAGTGTATTTACCTTTAATTTTGATAAATTGTGTTTCATTTTTAAGTTAGTTTTCATTCTGAATTTTACCATTTTCCGCTCCGATGTCTTGTCCGTATATTGTGATATGGCCGTATACTTATATAGGCACTGACGGAAAAGTAAAGGTTTCGACTCGAATGACTAACAAAAAATTTATATTTCACTCAAAATTTATTAGGTATTTACGTATTTGCAGTGATATTAGAAAAGATAAAACACTTACCCGAGCATCATGAAACATGTAAATAATTTAACATCGTTCCATCCACGCATCGGCATTGTGCATCTACAAATTATTTCTTTATAATGAAATTTTTATTTTTTCTATCATGGTCAGTGAATCATACGACCAAGCAGACATTAAGGCAGATACAAATAAATAAGATAATTGTTGTGAAATATGGAAGAAACTGAATCATCGCCATGATAATTGAATAAACACGAAACAATTTCAGTTAATTAAATAAAAGAAAACAAATATTTTTGCAAATTTCCTGTTGTATATCAGCACTTTATACACAAAACATGAATTTTGTGTTTTTTAGAATTTCCTTTTATTTGATAACAACCTTAGTTAAATTAATTAAATAAACTGCACGTTTCTATATTCATATTTTCTGGATTAAGGTCAAAAATACTTTGTATCATCTAAGTATAAATAATTCCTGGAACAATCTTTTCTATGGCAGAACAATGTCAATGCTGCACGTTCATTAAAGCTATTTGCTTGTCTTTCGTAGAAAAATTCTAAACGACACTGCGTAAGTAGTATAGAGTAAATGTAAAAGTATGAAAGTACTGCGAAAACTCAACACACCGAATTACGGATTAAAATCCAGATTAGCGACCAATACCAAGAGCAGAGTTTGCAATATAAAACAAATTTCGTCCCCAGTGAGTCATCGATTATACTTGATATTGAAAGTAGAATTTCTAGAATGAGTACGTAGGAAAACGAACTAACCGCTTGAGCAAACGAAAAATGTCCAAAAACTTTCCAACGAAACTAAAAACTCTCATTCTCTCCAAAACTAATATATCTACTGAGAAAGTACGATTTTAGTGTGAATATTTTTAATTTATTCGTGAAGCAGAGCAAATATTTATTTTATTCGGGCGTTCAAACAAAAACGCAAAATAAAATTATTCTCTTCGACCGAAGTCATAGTGCGCATGGTTTTTCTTTGGCGGGACTCGCGGTACGCATGTGCAAATTTATTTTTGAGTATGTATGCTCATCCATCCTCGTCCGTTTCCATAGGGTTGCTTGTATACAATTGGGCCTTCAGTGCAAGTGAATGCATGCCAATTAGTTCTCACACAGATTACATTAGGAGATGTTAATCATTGCGTCTCCTGGATTGTTAAGACATTACTACTTGTTGCAATGATGAGCTGTGATAATTGATTATCCGCCTTTGTGAACGTTAAATAATATGCGTCGTCCAAATCTGGTGTTAGAGTAAAAAAATTCGACGGATTTACCAATTGGGCTCTTGTGGTGATTTTTGGATAGGATTTTTAAGCGCGAAGCAGCATCGGCTGCGGCTTATATGTTACATTCAGATGTTTAGTGGTAGTTATGAATTGGTTAGCATCACAGAACCGCATATTAACATGGTGGCGCTTATTAACATTATGAAATACGAAACTATTCACTGACTGCAAAGATATAGCAGCAAAAGTAACAGATTTATGTTTTATGTAAAAGTTTCAAAAATCTACAGTTATTATATTATTTGTGTGTTTAAGAGAAATGTCTGATAGTATTTCAAATACAGTGGAATTATACTTTAAAAATCTGGAGAGTTCTTCAGTGATCCATCGTGAAGGTAGAGTTCTCTTGTACTAGCCGGATATATTGAACGGAATAACGGCCATTTGATATTTTTTGATGAACAGTTTGTAATAAAATTTAATGCGTTTTTAAATTTTACTTAGGTCCAGAAAAAATGTGAAATATTTTCAAATCCGTTGCTGTAAGCTGCTGAATATTGATTATAATATGTAGAGTAGGTCTATGCAGTTTATATTTTCTTGTTCACTAATTACGCACAGCGGCACAATTAGGAAAACACAAGTAACAATCGATTTATTTAGAAAAAACAAAAGAATACACAATATGTTTTGTTTTTCTGTTAAGGCAGTGTTTTTCAATATTTAAATTCCAAATTAAAATTAATAACAATAATATCTAACTCTTTTAATGGTAAAGTTTTTTTTTTTATTTAATTGTATTCATGACATGAATTAGTTGAATAATGTGTTAATACCAATTTCGCCATTAGAAACTGAGGAAAAAATTATTAATCCAAAAAGAGCAATATGAAACCCACTGATGTCGCGGGGCTGTGATAAAGATCGAGAATGGCTACACTTACCGCCAAGTGGCCAGAAGGTTCGGTGTGTCGACGTCTATCATTTATCGGTCTGTTCAACAACACAGGCAAACGGGCTCTTACGAGAGAAAACGAGACCAAGGCCGAAAACGTTGCTCCAGAGATCATTGTCCTTGAAACAATGAGAAATAGGCATCAAACAGCAACTCAAGTCCGTAATGCTTTAGGAGAGGTTCGAGGAGTGCGAATAAGTGAACGTACTGTGAGGCGAAGGTTTAAAGAAAACGTTTTGAGGTCATATGTTCCAGGACCCCTACTGCAGGTATCTCCGAATAGCAAGGTTGAGTTTTGAACTTTGAAGTGAGTCCATATTTTGTTCATTGGCGAGAGTCGTTTCTTAGTGAACTCGATCGATGGAAGGCAAAGAGTATGGAGACGACCATGTGAGCGGTATTCTCAAAGTAACATTACGACTACCGCCGCTTATGATGGAGACTCAATTATGGTTTGGGTCATTGAGTTTGCTCTGTAACGATCTTTTTGTCTGAGGTTGGAATAAATAAATTGAGCTGGCCTGCAATGTCTCCAGATTTAAACCAGATAAAGCATATCTGGGACATGCAAGGTCCAAGCTCGAAATCTATTAGTTCGAAACACAGAAGAACTTCGAAATGTACTCTTGGACGAATGGGCAAATGGCAAATTTATCACAAGAAACGATAAAGTGTTATAGGTTATCAAGTGTTATACTTAATTTATTTAAGTACGTTTAGGTTCAGCAGATAAGAAATTTACAGAATTTCTGTTTTTTAATAAGAAGAAAAAAAGAAGAAAAATTACCAGAAAACTCCGAAACAATCGAGAAAACTATTGGGTATACAAATAAGTATCTGCCGTACATCAAAAGATGGTGCCATCAGTAAATTATGGTTAATATTGCCCGATGAAAACGTTATATCCGAAGGTTGGACTTCTGTCAACCATCTAACCTTAAAATATTAGCGATTTTGTTCCAACATCATATATGTTTTTTCTTGTGAAAATGTTGTTTTGAGCCGGATAAGCGTCATTTGTAGAAACTTTTGATTTACTTTTTTAATTTGAAAAAATCGACAGCTGAGGTGCATCGACTGCTTTTAGAACCGTATGGTGAGGCTGCCTTAAGTGAGGGAAGGTGTCCAGAGTGGTTTCAAAAGTTTGAGAACGGTGAATTTGATGTCGAAGACAAAGAACGTAGCGGAAGGCCAAAAGTGTATGAAAACGAGAAATTGGAAGCATTATCGAATGAATAATCGTGACACACGCAACAAGAATCTGCACTTTCATTAGGAGTGACTCAACACGAAATTTCACTTTGTTTAAAATCATTGGGAATGATTCAAAATCAAGGAAATTGGGTTTCATATGAAGTGTGAAGCCGAGAGATGTTGAACGCCGATTTTTTTCATGTCAAATGCTGCTTGCCATGCATAAACGAAAGGGATTTTTTGAATCGCATACTGATGATGAAAAATGGATCCAACACGATAAGATGTATATTTGGTGGGTTCAGCTTGGTGTGATGACTTAAAAGTTGCTAAATTCGGACAAAACCATTCCTGGGACTCTACCGAACACAATTAAATGAGATTGAGCCGAGCACTGAAGGAAAAACGCGCCTGCGCAACAATATTATTCTCCTGCATGATAATGCTCGTGCAGATGTTGCGGAATAAATGGTAAAAACCTACTTGGACACACTCGATTGAGAAGTTTTACCACACTCGCCGTATTCACCAGATATTGCCCCGTCTGATTACCATTTGTTTCGATTGATGACGCACGACCTGTCTAAGCCGAAGATACCAAAAATTAAGCTGATCATGGTTAGCATCAAAAGAAGAAGCGTTCTTTCGAAGTGGTATTCGTATGGTGCCAGATGGATGGGAAAAAGTAGTGGGTAGCGATGCACAATACTTTGAATAAAACATAACCTACCGTTCTTTCACAATAAATACCAAATTTTTGATGAAAACGGAGGAGACTTATTTGTATACTCAATAATTTTTCTGTTTTGGCGAAACGAAAGAAAGGAAAAGCAATAACTTGATATTGTAAAAGATAGCAGAAAATATCCACCAAAAAATGTATTCCGAAAGCAGAGTACTATCACAAAAACTATAATTTTTCCTCGGAGGTTTTTAAAACTAGCAGACAATTTATCAAACTTTTAAACAAATCAACTATCTCTCGTACTGCAACTGCCCTGGATTTATGGTTTTATAATAGGTGGGATAATCCAACTATTACATCACTCATTAAGTCCCGACGCTGATATATAGTTTTCGCACCAAATGAAAAATTCATGAATTTTAGAAAGTACCAACCTTCGCATGATACGTGACAAAATTTTATGACCGCCCATTTGTTTACAAGGTACAGTTACTAATGCTACTGTTCAAGCAAAGCAATAAGTTCCATCAAAAGCAACCAAAGCAAGCAAGCGTTGGTTCGCTGAGTTTAAACGTTGCCGCACAAAAGCCGATGTTGCTGGACGCTCTGGTCGCTCGAATTCGACGATTATTCCAAAACAAATAAAAGAGGGGCACAAAGTCGTTTTGGAAGACCGTAAAGAGGAATTGCGTGAAATAGTTGACTAAAATTGACACGCAACGCGTTTTTGACCCAGAGATCTGCTTGGGGCTCTTTAACCATAATAAACAGGATTAATAGCGTCCAAAGCGACCAAAAACAAAAATGTCGACCGGAAAGGTTTTGGGGCCTATGTATTTTGGGATGCGCAAGGTATTTTATTATTTATTTTCTTCGTCGACTGGCGTTTCAAGAAAAATATTGCGAAAAACAACCTCAAATCGAAAAGTACAAAATGTTCTTTCACCGAAACTCCGAAATGAACTTTCACCGTATACACCGTCTCACAATCCGTAGGCTAAGAAATCAAAACTGCACGAATTGAAGCTCGAATTGATACACCAGACCCGGCTCCCAGCGACTACTAAGCGAATAAAGTCGAATTTTGCAAAACAAAATGTTTTTAGTAGTTACATAATGCCTCGGTACATATTGAATGACGTGTCACATGAGTAGCATAAAAACAATCGGTTGGATCGTTAGAGATCCAAACATTTTTACATGGAGTTTCTTGTAACGCTTTAAAAACATTTCCTATTAAAATTATTTTAAAAATCTGTAAAGTACACCTTCCCGATATTTGTTCATTTCACCAAGAACTTTATAATTATTCATAAAAGTTATGCATCTTGTTGAATCAAATCATAAAACAGGTACAACCCATCACATACACATTATATTTCTGCACTTGCGGATTTTTTTGAAAAAATTAATTTTTAATTGAGGATGGAAAGCAAAGTAGATAAATCTCTTAAGTAGATAACTTAACAACGGAGTTTTGTTATTTTTAGAATTACCAAAAGGTTAAATTCTTTAATATACCGTTTCGAATTAATTTGTAACCTTTATGTATTCAAGACATCCCTATTTTGTAAAACACTATACGTTTCAATTATAAAACTGAAAAAATTAACCATCAATCCCTCGATTCACGTACGCTCAATAGTATTTTATCTGGATATAGAACCTTTTCAAAAATTACCGACTTACCGTTTCAAAAGTATCTTCTGATCCCGCTTTTCCTGCAAAAAACAGCAAAATTCGATTAAACTTAAAATAATCAATTCAAAGGATACGTACACACTGTAAATAAAAATAAAATTGGATAACAAATAAATATTCTAACTATATCATAACAACAACAACGATAAAAACACAACCTCGAACTAATCAACCCCTTATGCTTATACACAATATATTCGGGTTATAGTTACATGTATTTATAGTTTGCTAAAAAAATTGTATTTTCTGTAACGCTTTTTTATATTTCGGTAATAGAAACACACATGCACAACTATTTTATTTAGTTTTTCGGGGGTAGCTAGGCTATGTAGCTATATAGAGTTAAGCAAAAAAAAAAAAATTAAACATAAAAGAGCTTTTAGTAGCATCACATACCAACCGAAAAATTCCTACAACACAAAAAAATTGAAATAGTAACAAATATTATTTATAACAAGTTAGTTGGATGCGCGCGGGCCCCGATGTGATTCTACAAAATTTATAGTAGTAGTTTTTGTGTGCGGTTGGGTCTCGCATTGTTATAATATACAGTGGAATTTATTTAGTGAATAGAAAATGTTTTAACATTTTATTTGTGTAATTATATTGTGTGCGTATATATGCGTGCGCCATGGACTGGGCACGCGGTGCTGGTGATCGTGTCAAATGTCTACAAGCCCAATTATTCCCTGTGTACACCATAGCTGATAAAGGTTAGTGAGTCTATAATATTTTTATGATGCGCGGAAGTAATAACCAAAATGATGACAAATTTTGGATACAAGCTATCCGAGTAGGTGATACTAGAAAATCTTTCTCACTAAAAAATTATGTTTATACGTTTTTTGATGTTCTCCAGATGTATTTTATTACAAATTGCCTCTAAAAAATTTATGTCTCTATATATTATTTTTAGATGTGATTTGATAATATTTCTAGTGAGTTAAATAAAAATATATTTTGTTACGCGTTATTTACCCGAAAAATATTAATGCTGGAATTTAATATACAGGCACGGCAATAATTATTCTGTATGGAACGCATTTTACTATCAAGTAAAAGATGGCAGCTGTGTTGCGACGATTGTCACGCCATTTTACTTGTTTCAAATTATTTAGCGTATACTTCTAGTTGCAATTTAAAGCATTCCTCCAGTTTACCCCTTGCACGCTCTACTAAATTAAAAGTTTGATCGATACATAAATTGTATTTACTTCTCCTAATTCAAAGTGACAGCTTGAAAATAAATCTAGACTATAAATAAATAGATAAAAAAAAGTTTTATTCGAATTGGCACCATTGTTTCGTTTATTTTAATGATTGGTTGATTTGAGAATTAATGGTCGCTTAAAATAGACAAACAAATTGGATTTATTTGTGCAGAGATAGTGATTAATGGTGCTGCTAGGTTTAATCAACCATGAACTCTGATTGAAATGAATTAGTTATCAAAATACGAAAACTGTGGCAGTAAGAAAACTTCGATCGATATAGTCTATAGAAATTCTAAACTCAAATTTGAAACATGTGGTTGGATTCACAAATATTATTTGGTAGTTAGCTGTGTTCTAAGAATATATATTAAAATGTTAAATTTAATCGTGTTAAACAATAGTTTAGTATTTTATATAAGCTTAATATTTTTTATAGTTCAAAATACAAGTTAATTAAATTTACACGTTGACTGTTTTTCAGCACAGATAAGTACCACTATTAAAGCAAATTGAAATTATCTTACCTAAACATAAAACAATAAACTTTCAGCATAAATATTAGAGCAACACCATAAGATTCATTATACTATTTAATGTCTGAGTGAGATAACCCACCTAAGGCTTCTGTTAAATATAACAGATTCTAATCATAATTCATCCAAATGCAATTAATGCAAGGAAAAAATACATATAAAATTTTTAACGATACGTTTTTAAAAAATTCAAACAAAAATACAATCCATACCAAAATCATATTATACTTTGCTTGAGTGCGAAAATTTATACAAAACTAGAAAATCACAATTCACCCAAAAAACGTTTATACAAAATTCTTCGACATTACTCATACAAAAATTGTTTGTAATGCGAAAATCCATTTATCCACTAAACTTTCAGAATAGTTATTCTAAAGCATTGGATAACATACACCAGGTTTAGTATACTTGTTAAGGTCTTCTAGGCGATACAAGCGATCCAAAACCCCATTCATCTCTAAACGAAAGTTGATAGTAATGACTTCGGGATAGGGATGTCGTTGCAAAACTATTTTGTATAAATTCCACGGATGCAACGTAAACCTAATTTGTATACGAATTCAAAAATCCCCATACAAAAAACGGTTTGTAACGTGAAATTCATTCAACATTTCGACACGACATTTTCTGCGAAGAAATTGTTTATACTGCAAATCATTTACTTTTTACTAGTACGAGTGGTACCTATACATGGTTTGTGGTCCGACTATTCGTGCAAATTACAAATATTTTGTTTCATCATACAAAAATCGTTCGAGATACGAAAACTCAGACAAAAAACGAAAATTACAATTTATCCAAAAACGTTTCTTAGAATAAACTATTTACTTCGCTTCAGCGATTTATACCAATTCAACTATTGAATGAATCGTCTTTTGTATGAATTTTAAATATCTCATATAAAAACAGGCTGATAAAAAGAAAAATCATGTAAAAATATTTATCCAAAAAATGTTTCATATACAAAACTCTCTACTTTGCTTGAACGATTTCTACCAATGAAATAAGAAATCCATTATCCAAGAACGGTTTATGGCGTAAACATGCAAAGAAAATTTAAAAAAACTACTTCTACTTCCGATACATAACCATTGTCAGTATTGTCTGCCCAAACAGAGAAGACAACAATTTAACCGTATTCTACGCTTCATTTCTAAACTCGCCTTAGAAAGATTCACTTACATGCAGCTCTTTCTCAATAAACCATATTACTATAATAAGCCCTGTGCATTGATTGTACGAATATAATATTGCATTGCGTTTAACCGAAACTGAAGCCATCAGCCTAACTGTTAATCACAGAGCAGATTGCCAAAGTTTACGCTGTCGGTATGAAAACCACTTTGATTTTTAAGAAAATTCTCACATTAAGGAACAATTGTAAATTGAATGCAAGGTCATATCAGTTGGAGACCCAACAAGACCTTTGGCCTTAAATATTTATGTTAATCATACAATTATCAGAAGACAGTCTTTCAATCACGATTTGGTGTGACAACGCAAATTCACGAAATAGCTTTGACAAAAGTAAATAATCATTATACCGACCGTTCGCAGTTCTTATAATATTTTAGAGATTTTTAAAAATTATCCCGTAACGTAAAGAATAACCATATAATCTTTGGTCTACGAGTAGTACATTAAGATTCATAAAACCGATATTTATAGAATCGACCGTGAGACCCTCAAGCAACCCAGAAACTAGAGTGGAGAGTAAGATTAGTTTTCGGTGATAAGAACAGAAAATTGACAGTCAGATTAGTCTTAAATATTGTTGATTGCCGCACACAGAAAGTGTAGGCCTCTTCATTAGAGGATGGTGTTCGTATTCTCGAAAATTGGAATAAGAAGAAATGCCATTTTTTTTACTTTTTCTATACGCGTTACATTTGCGAAGGTTTTTACATTTTTAATTGAACATTCACCATCGAAATTAAGCAACTCCTCTGGGCGTTCCAAACGGCAAATCGCTATGAAAAAAGACAGATCAACCTTAAAATTATACAGATCACGAATATTTATGAAAAATTTTATCAATGGAATCGAGAATTATGGAAAAAATCAAAAAAATAAACAGAACCTTTCATCGTGCCAGACAACGCAAATCCTAAGCATTGCCATTAAAAGAGAATCAACGGCCACAACAATTATTTCGGAATTTCATCTGCTGGTTAATAAAACCAGTTTTAAAGGAAGCACTTAAAATCAATAGATTAAACTTCGCCAAAAAACGCATGTCCATGGGATCAATTTGGAAAAATGTTATCTTCTCGGAAGAGAAGAAGTTAAATATAGACGGATCTGATAAGGAAGGGTAAGGAAGTATCAATGAGTCAAAACTTTGGCGGTGGCACCTTAATGATTTGAGCTGCATTTTCCTATTTTGGGAATATGTGTAAAATTTCGACTCGAATGAAGTCCAAAGATTACATAGAGCTGTTAAATGAAATTTTGATAGATTTTGGCGAAAATCAACCAACCTTGAATTGGACTTTCCAGCGGCTTTACTGTCCTATTCACAAATCGAAAGAAACGATCGATTGATTTAGAGAGTGACAGATCGAAGTTTTGGGCTGGTCGGCAAGTTCTCTTGATATCCTATAGAGAATTTATGGGACAATGTGGCACGAGGGGTCTATGACAATCGGAAGCAGTACAACAATTTAGTTGAGTTGCATAAAGTGGTTGTGCAGACATGGGAGAAAATTGCCAAAATTGAATTGCAAGGATTGGTTAATTCCATGCCCAGCAGAACTTCTGAAGTAATTAATAAAAATGGGAGTTAAACTTATTATTAGTTACTTGATTAATTGCAAATATTTTTATTTTTATTGATATTAGTTTGTTTTAAAATTACTGACTTTAATTGAATTTCACAGTGTAAAACCTATGTTTTATAATAAATTAGCAAAAAAAATATATTGACATCCCGATTAAAACCTGATAATAGACCAAGTTCAAACTATAAGCCTTACTTTCATATAAAAAAAATAAGGGTGGCTTCAATTGAATTTCGTTAGGCGTTAAATAAGTTTTGACATCCATTGCGCATTTTCTCAAGTTGGTTTGTTTATAATGGCAATGGTATTCGTACCCCCACTCTCTGGTGAACTGAACCAGAATTTAACTTTGATACTTTTTCTTTAGCAAGTTACTAAAAACAACAGATACAAATTAATTCATATATATATACGAATTTCGGGCGCTCGATATAGGTTCGTACTTGATTTTGCAAATAAAACACTAAGCGAATCAAGTTACAAAACTTTATTGTCCAACACACCTTTAATGCTGCTCGCTAATACACTTTTACTGTTCACTACTTTTCGCACTGTTTACTTTTCACCTTTCAATTTGCACTGTTCACTGGTTAAATTACAACTGTCTCCGGATTCCAAAATGCTCGCGCTTATATATTTGTCTATCGCTGTTCGAGATTATTCTTTGTCTTGGCATCTGGCGATGTATGTGTATTGCATTTGTAAATCATTTTCATGTAGATGTGTTCGCGAATATTCCAAGTCATCATTTCCCCTGTCTTGATGCCATTCTAAAATCCAATTCCCAATTAGTACTGGAGGAATACTTGTGAATAATAATAATCGCTTAATAAAATTATAGGCGGTTCGAACTCTCCAACTAACAGGCTTGATAACAGGGGTGGTGTATACCTTAACCATTTAACCACAAAGTGATATGCTTGTGTAGAGTAAAATTCGTAACAATATGACGTGTGCAAAGTAACCCAGAATAAATTTATTGCAATGCAATAAAAATTTATTGCAATTGCTGGCAATTTATTTTCTAGAAAGCTGTATGCTCCACGTAGCATAATGACGTTGTTGACTGTTGTTTCAAGCCCCATATCTATCGGTAATATTACAATATTAGTTAATATTAGCTATCTTTTCGTGGTAACATTCTAATTTTCAAATATTTTAAATACCATTTAACAATAATCGGATACCTAAAAGCATAATCGATCAACGGTAATTGTTGTCTTTGACGACACTTTGTATACACTGCCATTGAATTTAAATACTGCCCTAATGTATTTGCTGGAGCTTCGATTATAAGATCAGCTCCTAATACATATATTCTAATCACGTGCATATATTCCGACGAGAGAGATGAAGCGGTGTATTTTATTTTCAACTAGTAAGTGATCTGGTATCCTAAACGATTAAGTTTCCAACTCGAGATCTCCTTGGAGTAGATTACTACTAATTAACTCAAAATTATTTTATAGATGACAAACTTCTGCGGAAATGTAACTAGCTCACCAGCAACAGTGCTAGTATTAATTTGTCGTTGGAGGTACTAAATAAAACTAGAATTGTTAGAAGATTTATCATTCGATAGATTTTCAATATATTCACGTACAAAGTTTATTTATATCGCAAAAAATTTAGGTATAGAACTAAGGACAGCCGATCATATAAATACCTCTAAAAGTAAAAAATACGTAGCAACCAATCAACATACGTTCTGGACGTTATTTTCTAAGATGTATTACGCTTGGTTAAAATATTCTTATATATGTAAGTTGTAACTGTGAAAACATTCTGGCTTTGAAGTGGGCAACTAAGAAAAAAATTTCATAGACTTTTTGTCTAAATTGTATTTTTCTAACTATTGATATCGCTCATTTGCTGCAACAGTGATACAACTCCAAATTCACTAATTTCTAAGATATTCGAATCAAACGATTCCCAATAGTTCATATTTTTACTATTTTGTATCAAAAAATAATAAAATTCAATATAAAAAATGACTCAATTCGCGAAAGAAATTAACATCAATAATTGAAACTATTCGAAGAAAATTTGCAATATATTAAAGAATTATAAAAATTAAGATCCGGTTGAAGGTGTAGGAATAGAAAAAAAAATATTTTACTAATCTGAATGTATTTTTATTTATTTTTGAAAAACGCCGTTTTTACAAATAATTTTGAGTGATATTTTCAAATTGCAAATGAGCGAAATCAATTTGGTATTTTTATAGGGAAAAATAATTCAGAAATATTTACAGAAAACAGATTCTATATCATTCCGGCAAATTACAATTCAAACAAAACAATTTCTTCTGCAATAATACAGTAACTACTAAAAATATTGATGCCATAGAAAGTGAATTTAAACTAAGATCATTTGTAAAGAATAGTAGCTCAATCTAGTTGGATGAAATATTACAGGCTAATTTCTAAGTAGTCATATTCTTCCTTAGATAATTTAACTTGATCGACCCGTTTTAGTGTAATTTGAGCCGTTTTCAAGATATATTGCCAAAAGTATTTATTTTCTTTAAAGAACTCTTCGAAGGTTATAATTATAATCCTCGAACAACCCTAATTCTTACATCTCGGATTTTCAAGCTGCCACCATTTATAAATTGACACATCATTAAATCTGAATAATTCATTCCGCTCAACTGGATCCCCTATATACCAATTACGCAACCAAGGAAGGTTCTACTTTAATTTTAAAACAAAACTTAAAAAATTCCTTTATTCAAACCGAGATTAAACAACATTCTTAATATATGAACACACGATACATCTTCCTTCTTTCAATCTATTTACTTATATATAGCATATACCTGTTCCATATATATTCAAAACACAATATCTACATATCATTAAAATACATCCCACATCTTTAGAGCAATAGAGCACAAGGAAAATCCCAAAAAATAAAAGAAAATTATAAGGAAATGCTTAGATATTATGAAGAGTAGAAGATGGTAGAATAAAATAATGTAAGTTAACGAAGAAAGTTTGAAAAATGTGTTTCCACCAGAGAAACTTTTCTTCGAACGAAAGAATTGTGTTGTGTAAGGGTTAAAAATAAAAATTTTCCTAAAAATAATAAGAAAATATATAATTTTCCTTTTACAATTCATATACAATACACACACAGAAAACAGATGAAAACTTTTGATTAAATTAATTTTCAAGATCTGGTAACAACCAAAAACAAAAACAAAAAAGTTGGATACGATGTACGAGACACATAACGAACTCAAGAAATGAAAAATACTTTTATCTGAAAGCTTTCAACTCATTATTTTATTGTTGTTGTTTCTAATTCATAAAATTTCAACAATGAAATTATTATTATAGTTATTACACTATGATTGTGATAAATTTTCATCTCTGTTTTGTTGTTTTCGCTATTGTGTGGAAATGATAGTAAAAACATAAAATTTTATATGTCCGATCCATACATAAATGTATAGTACGAATGTGTGGCTCAATCAATATATGGATACATATGGATTTCAACAAGGAGTTTTAAATATGCAGTGTTCTTTAACCAGCGAAACGAGTATGCAGTTTTCATAAATTTTTTGTTGCTCAATATGCAGGATTGTCCAATCATGCATTGTACGTGCGCGTGATAAGAACATGTAGCACTTTCTCATTTTACTTAATTTGATGTTGCTCAATATTATGTTATTTATATGCTAACAAAACTTGTAGTTGCTCAATTATTATTGTCGGTTATATGTATTTACAACACTGTTATTAGCAGAACTTGTACCGCTTTATTAAGTTCCATTTACTATCCTCTAGTTTGTCCAAAAATTTCCAAATATTAAACAGGACTGATCTAATGGAATATTTATATCACACAATAAAAAAAATAGTTAAAGTTTATCTTTTAACTAAAATTAATTTTCCTATTTTCTCTATATGTGGTTTTATTTATGTTTGTGTAAAATGTTGTATTTGACTTCAGGCACTATATATGTTCCGTACATATGGAACCATATATTCATAGTATTGGATTGTAATATAGCCAGCTATAGAACCACATACCTACTCACACAAAGTAGTTAGAGGTGATTTATGTTTAATGGAGTGGAAATGTGTTTTGTGTGTCTGAAGAGATGTATGTATGATGTATGTATGATTATGTAGGATAAATTTGTGATTGCTTGGAGCTTTAGGGAAAATTTATTATACACTCTGATAGTGTTTCGTAGAAGCTAAATTTATATATAGGGTGGTCTACACCCAGTAAATCAATCTAAGGCTTTCGGATGGTTGGAATTAATCTTTTTTTTTAAATATAATCATATTGCCTAGGGAAATGTGACTTAACGACTTTTAGTAATATGCGTGATATTTAATATCTAGGACAAATTTTATAAAGATTTGATGCATATCATGAGATTTAACATCTAGTTACCTGATCCATTCCAATGTTCTACATAGTAGAGAATATCATCTTCCAACTGGAAATAATTTTTCAGCTGGATTCGGATTTACTCCAACTTTTAAAAATGTTTAAATACAATCTAAGATAGGTTAATGGTCTTACGAACTGTATGTAAGCTCTGTGGCTGCTAAATTGCCGATGGGTGTTAAAATGGTAGTCACAAAATGTAACTCGGCTCTATAAACGTAAGCTTTGTTCTAACGTTACAGCACCCAATTTGATGACGTAAAGTTACAAATCAAGATTTTGATAAAGAAGTAACTCGAAAAAATTGTTTTTCTGAAGCGGTTTTCAAATACCAACAAAAGGTGAAGCATTTTTTCATTTTTGTTAGAATTGCAATTTTTGAGGTTATAGATAAAATTTATTTAAGATTGTTTACCTTTCTTTTATATTCGCCTAAATGTTGATAATGTAATACGTATACGTACAGTCGAAACAAATAGTTTGTCTGCAATATACACAGAAAAAATATTGTTCTTAAGGTATACAAACGAATGTCGCCAACTGTACTAATATCTAGCTTGAAAACTGTATAATACATTCTTATTTTTATTTACTTCTTAATTAATTTACATAAAATTTAATATTTTTATGATATGCAAACGTAGCAAATTTTATTCATAACGCGAGTGTAAATCGATATCCGAGTGCCGCCATCGAATTTGAAAGAATTCTTTAAAACAAAATACGCTTTGGCTACTGCGGCGAATTCATTATAAATTGATTTACAGCGGCGAAAAATCTACGGTTTGTGAATATCATCTTTTTCTTTGTAAGCAATTTCTATAAAGTTAAGAGAAACGAATCAGGACATAAAACAGCTGAAAGAAAATGTTAAATTTGGAACAGCCAATAAAATTTAATTTGGGAACTCATAAAATAAAGTGGATACAATTTTTTGAAATATTCATATCGAAGCGATCTACGATTCGTTTGATCGTTAATCGTAATCCAAGAACATTTTGTTTTCTATTTTAAAACCTCGCTTGGGGTAGCTGATTCATTTAAGATGGTGAAAATTTACTACCAGAACGGAAGTGTATGGAACTCGGAGAGATATTTTATTATCGAGGTGCAAACTAATCATTTATGCCTGCTTTTCCAATGTGTAAAACAACAATTTTATATAGCCTGTGTTTTTTCCCGATGTTTTCGCGTTTTCAAATTTTATTTTATGTATTTCCTGTTCCCAGTACTACCAAGGTAGGAATCCTAATTTTTTGATTAACGATCAGATTCAATTAATAATTTGGGGTATATTGGCCTATTTTTATATGCAAAACGAATTCATGTTTCTTAAATTTGGGGTGCATCTAACACGCACACAATTTCGTGTCAATTTATCAACGAATTTTGGTTGTTATCAAATCTAATTCACAAATTTCCTTTTAGATTGCTTGGTACTTTAGTGTATTACTGAAATGTTATCTAAGTCTTACTTTAAATTTATTTATACAAATGTATTGAAATGAGTTGGTTGTTTGCATAAAAAGCTAAAAAATTATTTCTAGCTACGAGTAGGTACTTGAAGTTCAAATCTCTTTGTTATCATTTGAATAAAAAAAATTCTTTGTTATCCGTAATCCAACTTTTTGTTTGTTTTGTGTGTACTCGTATATGCAGAAAGACCATTTTTCCTTTTTCCATTTTCTAAGTTAATTTGTTTTTGTTAGCTACCAGTATTTTTTTTTAGAAAGATAACATTTTTCAAAAGTTACGATGTTAATTTCAAAAATTTGTTGAAAAGGTAACTAAAATAAATTTTTGCTCAGAAATAGGTTTAATTTAAAGGAAACGAACTTCAAACCTATAAACATGTTCCTCTTAAAATAAAGTTTTACTTGTCCAAACTACCCTCGTATTGTTAATGTCTCTACAATTTAGAGATATGGCATATTGATTATACTCATCCTTTAGCATCACGCAAATGTCCTGCTACTGTCATTTTGCGTACATAACAAAAAATAAAACGCGATTTAATTTTTTTTGTCGGGTATTATATTCAGATATCTGTATTTTGTGTATATCATTCCAATTTCCAGTACAAAAAACAAACATAAAACCTTCTACATATTTCGGGAGTTAATCAAATGATTCGCATTTCATCCAAATAAAAATATCGATTTCGTCTACAATACAAAAAAAATTCTACGCGCGTGAGGTATATGGGGCGCGGGGAAACAACACAAATCTTGGCGCCGAATAATTTTAGATGTTAGCATTTTGCCGTAGTTTTATCTTATTTCTGTGATAATTCGAGAATAAATTATAGTCGTTCGTGGAAGAATTCAAGTTAAGATTTTCCTTTATTTAATACTGTTGTTTTGTAATAAAACGTAAAAAATTAATTTTATTTGATTTAATCGAAATAAAAGAAAAAAGTTGTATAATCAATCAAAGACGAGAGCAATACTGGAATAAATTATATTGAATACAGAAATTTGATTAAAATAAGTTTTTAGGTTAATCCAATTTGATTAATTGACACGGAATACTTGAAAATATATTTTATAGGGTAGAATATTTTGCGTGTTTATAGCACCCTAAAATAACTATAAAATCGGTATTCATTTTAATAATGCAACAAAAATAATATTAAAAACAAAAATTGGGGCCAATATCCTTAGATCACCGGGTGAATGTCTCGAGCGTCCCATATAGTTTCCATCATGTACATTACTTGTAAATTTAATATTAATTTTCAAATGTTATACTGGAAGCAACCTACTACACAAAAATTGCAGATATACTACCCATTCTGTATCTGACAGATGCCATCTCATTATTTTTATCGATTTATTTTTCCTCGAGTTTATTCTATCAGCACGGGGTATGGTTTGTAACCTTATATTCAAAATCTAAGACGTCGTAAAAATTGTCGTCTTAGATTTTGTCATGCTATGCTGTCTGCATGCTAATCAATTTATGGTTCAAATTTTTCAAACTCTCAGTTCTGTGCTTTGGGTTTTACCATCATATTTTATTTCGAATATTTATATTAGGACGTATATTAAAAAATTTAATAAAGCTTCATTAAATACGATACAAAATATGAAATTATCTTGACTTCTTGACTTACGAGTATAGCGTTGACACGGAATGTTTTCGATGAAATCGATAAAAATTAGTTCTCAAGCAGCCACAAAATTATCGTCCAAAAGTTTTACCTTTTCATCTTGCTCACTGCTCGTAATGCTAATATGTTAATAACAACAAATTACATATTTATTAGGCCCTAGGTAATTTATGTAATTCAATTAACAATTTTCTGTTGAGCAATTCCGCTTTCCTTCTCAAAATATTTTTTACAGCATTTTCTATCATTTTGTAATAGAAAGCTTTAGTGGTGCGCGCATTTTACTAGGAACGTAACTGGAAACTCGCAGAGGTAACATACAATCTAAGCAAAGTTTAAAAACCACCCGAGTTTTATTGAGTTTCATGTATATTTGGGTCCGAATCGGAGTGATTTTTAAAAGAAAAATTATTCGAAAAATAATATCTCGTGATTTTTCAAAACCAAATAAACCATGTGCAAAGAGTGACTTTCAAAACAGCATAATACAGGATGGGCTATCTGTTAGTCCTTTTTTCATTTGTACATAAAACACACATTTTGAGATGAAAAGTCAAAAATTTTTATTGATAAGGAAAGGTGGTTCTATGCCATTTATGTTTGAAAAATAATATCGTTCATATGCCCACTACGGCTTTGTCTACACGCCTACATCCGAACATCAAAATTTCCGATGACTTTTTTCAATAAAAGCGGATCAATGGACTCATTTTCAGCTCGAATGTTGCTTTTAAGTTGTTAAATTGTTTGTGGATAATAATCAAGTGGTGTTAAATCCGGGCTTCTTGGTTGCCAAGGAACTTCACAATTTCTTAAAATTATGTGATCAACAAATTTTGTTGACAATAAATGGATTGTTCCGCGCCTTGCGTGGCACGTCGCTCCGTATTGTTGAAACCAAAGGTCGTTGACGCGTAATTTATTCAATTTGGGCCACAAAAAACCAATTAACATGTTGCAATAATGTTCTCTATTCATTGTAAGGGTATTTTCTTATTCGTTTTCAAAGAAAAACGGCCCAAACCAGCTACCAGCCCATAAACCACACCAAAGAGTGACTCTTGGGTGAGTGCACTGAGTCCACCAAGGGATTTTCTCTTTCAAATAACTCGAACGATAACCGAAAACTAAGAGTTTGAAGGCTCTATTCTACGTCGTACATCCACCGAATAGGAGGCCTCAAGCGTGGCCCTGTCTTTATTAATGCCGACTCAAGGGTCCGTTTTTGGGAACGATTGGGGTTTATGGTACGATTTTGGGAACATAGAACGTGTCCGAACCATTTCAGCCTTGATGATTTAATTGCACCAAATATATCAGAGTTGTTCAGATCATTTCTGAGCTCGAGATTCAGACGCATCCTGTACACTTATCCATCCATAATAAGGGCCTAGCATTATACGCACTAATACAATTATGAAATGCGGACTTTTTATTACTTTTATTTCTATTCCCATGTTAAATTCGGAAAAATGATTAAAAGTGCTTTATTCAAGGTATGCTCCATCGCTTGTTACACATTTTTCCCATCTTTCGGGCAATTTGTGAATACCACGCCAGTCTGGTGAGTAAGCCGCATGGGATAGAACTTGTCAGCTTTGTGATTCCAACCTAAGTGATTCCAGTGATGGAGCATTGTCATGAAGAAAAATGATTTTGTGTTGCCTCTTCCGGTATTCTGTTTTTTTTTCAAACAGCAAACGGTTAAAATCGGTCAATTGCAGTTGATACCGACTAGAATTGACCGCTTTCCTAGGTTTTAACTGGTCCCACCTAACACAGCATCATCGTTCTCCCAAAGCGATTCGCTCTTGCGGTGGATGTGGATGGTGCGCCAGGGTCCACCCATGATTTTTTGCGCTTGGGATTCTCAAAATAAATTCATTTTTCATTCTTTTCATCGTAACTATACGATGCAAAAACGATTTCCTTTTGTACCGAGTGCACAAAAGTCATGTGTTTTGCGCTTTTCCATTTGCTTGTCGTTCAACTCATGTGGTACCCATCTACCTGTTGTTTTTGTGTTTGCGAATCATCTTCGTGCAACATTGCAATTCCACATCTTCGTATTTTTTTTGGAGGTTTTCCACGTTCCTTGTCTGCAACATCGAAGTCACCACTTTTAAAACGCTGAAACTATCGTTCACACGTATCTTGCGATGGAGCATGTTCACCATAAACTTCTCGAAGTAATCGGTATGATTCAGCAGCAGTTTTCTTCAAATGAAAACAAAAAATTAATGCTGTCCGCGCATGCTCTTTGTTCGGTATAAATTTCGACATATTGAATACAATACAACACTATATGCACACACGTTTCCAATTTAACACTCGTGCACGTTTGACACTAGTTCATGACACAACAAAATAGCGCTGGGGTAAATTTGTATAGCACAAACTGCATTGGTGCACCATCTGTTGTCTAAAATCCGCATTCCATACTTATACACCTCATATACGCTCAAAAACGGCAAGCTTTTGGCTGTCTCGTGTTGATAAACTGCAAGGCTCGCTACCAAAAGTGACTACTGGTCTTATAAGCGCTTTGTAGATATTTAATTTTGTTTTGGGCGATATATTGCGAGACTGGAAATGTTAATATTTGCGTAGCATGCTCGGTAACCTGCTGCGATCCGTGATGCAGAGACTGAGTTTAGTCAAATAAAACCTCCTTAACCGAAAATTAAAAATTTTCTAAAAAATTGCCAATAAAGTTAAGGAAAATTGTGTAAAGTGAATGAAGTATATAATCATCTGTCTGTAAATGAACTTCTCCCCAAAAAGAACAAATGACACGAAGCAAAAATGCCCCGCATCCGCGTCATCAAGAAAATAAAACGTAGGCAAAAAATGGCAGGCAAAAGTGAATATTCAATTAATTGAACAATTATTCTTCTTTTCACATCAGCACTTGTTATCTCCAATACAAATTTCAAGAGAGTAGTTCTAGAAACTGTTGAGATAAATGAACAAACTAATACTCAGCTTAAGATCATCAAAATGAGAACATCTAATAAAATCATAGATATTAAATCTAGACGAAATTTTTTTAAACTCTATTACAAGCCTTCTCTTCATAGATTTCGTGTTCGTTCAATATACCTAAAATGAAGCAAACTGTTTCCACGGAAAGCCAACTTATACAAATTCAACTCACTTTGAAATTCAGAAATATGAAAGCCCAAATAAACATACTTTGACCTTCTTGTTTATCTAAAACAATTAATTTGCTATTTCTGCTGTTACTTTTAATCGGGGTCCAATACCACTCTCAAATCTCTCGTACTCGAATAATATTCTTAGTCATAAATTGATATTGCCGCCTTATGTAATATTCACTGCACACAGCCACAGTTCTTGAACATTAAATGCACCGCGGGCTACACTTGCCTAAAATAAACTAATAATTCATTTCTCATCTTTCCTGAAGCTCTCTTCTTCCCACCCTCAGGAATACCTCTACAGGAGCAATCTCTCTTAGGTGTTCTGATCTTAAAAAATTAAGGAAAACTGCTAGAAGGCCTCTATTTAAGCAGTGGAATATCTTAGCAGCACACAGAGAGAATATCAAAAGCTGGTCCGCTCGCAGGACTTCTTGGATAATTCAAGATGTTACAGCACTCAAAACCTACTTTTGGATTAGACAGATGTTCTATTCTTGCAAAATGTTTTAAGTTCAGAACTCTTTTCTTACTAAGCAGGTGGAAAAAGATTCTTCCAGCATTACCCATAACACAACTGACACATACAATTATCCGTTTGCTTGTGACAATTCATTTTGTAAAAATTATTTTACGAAGATCTATGCTTGCCAGAATACGACTTATATAAATCTTAAGACGTGGGTTATAACTTAAACGAGTAACAGAATTTTATAACTTAATTTATACTTTTTATTATTAACCTCGCCCAATCGTTGTTTGAGTATTGAACTGCAATTGAAATAAAAGCCGGTAAATTCTCGCAAGTCAGAATAATAATGGCCGTCCAATTTGAACTTTTGGCTGGTTCTGGTTTTAAAAATGTTTCAATGGCTTTTTATCGCTAAAACACTAAACAATGATTGAAAACTATTTTGAAAGAAAACGCAACCATTTTTTTCGTAAACTTTACATAACCGATTGTCAATCACGACCTCCCTTGCAATATATAATTCGAAAAATTCCAATTGCAATAGAACTTCCAAAATCGGCAGTGCTGGTAATAACTAACAAAACTATCTAGATTGTTACTCCACTGTTATTTTAATGCGTTTATATGACTGATGACTGTGATTGTTAGAGATAAATCTCGGCTGCTGTTATTTGGTCTACAGCATGCTTGTCACGATTTTCAATCAACAATTTTTTTATTTTCTCAGAGGAATTCTGCTTATATTCTAGATCCAGCTTAATTTTTATTTAAATTTAAATCGATTCAGTATCCTAAAACCTCTACACGATGAAGTATTACTTCGTCAAAGAAAGCTATACATACCTAAGTCTATTTTGGCAGATCCTAATAAATTTTATGAAAGTAACAAAATAGACAAATCACATCCCAAAAATATTTAAGGGCCAATCGACGGATCATAATTTGACTAGTTGCCAGATTTGTATTTGTTCCACACATTTCTGTACATAGCTGTTTTGGTTATTGATATGATTTTAAAATTTGATTATTAACAAGTGTTTCAACTTTTTTTTAGAATCTGTCTCAAAGTTTGAAGTAAAGAAACTTGTAGCGAATTATTTAACAAGATAAAAATAGATGGCGTGCCCATTCTTCAAAAATATTAGTATTGGTATGGTAATTTGAACTGCACATCATATTCCAAAGCTAAAGTATCATCACCCAAAAAGGGGTACGTTGAAATTTATTGGGGTTTACAGAACTTTGAATCCATTAGAAACTCGATACATCTCTTTTGTTTCAGTGGGATGATCGATACACACTTCCGTGTTTTATTACATTTGACATAAATGTGATGAATTTTAATCCACAAAACTAATATTCGTCATGTAAAAATAAAAAAATAAATTGCAATTTTGTTCAAACAAAATTATTCGTATCCCATGAGAAAATTACCAATAGTACCGCTTGGTAAACAACGAGATAAATCTCCATTAAAATCATAATCTCGTGTCGCTTGTAATCCAATTACTGTGATGATGAAACAAAATAAAAAATGTATATTTTTCTATATCTGGATGGTTATTGGCTAAAGCTCTCCCCACTATTTTGAGCTTGATTTTAACATTGAATAATGGAATATAGGTCATTTCATAGTTAAATTATAGTGCCCTAACCATTTGGATAATAGCCATTTTTGTAATAACTACTGGCAATCCGTCTATCATTGATCTTTATAAAGCGTATCATAAAGCAATAACATTTTAATTATTTTCAAGTGCACTTACGGTTTAATTAACTAGTATGCGCGTTACATAAAATTTGGCTGTATAACTTACCTGTAACGATACATAAAAAAAATAAAATAATTAGTTGTAAATAAATTTAGTTTCCAAAAAGATAATAATCTACCACCCGCACACAATTCTAAAATTATCACCGTAATACCCATAAAAATATAAATACTTTCTTAAAGCCAATCGAAAAAGCAAAATATCTTTATTTTGTATTTTATAATATAAAATGATTTGGTACCAGTACCATTAAGCATCTGTAAAAATTTCTAAGAATTACACATTATCTGTTCATAAACATTTTTTTGCACATATAAAATATTTATCCGACGACAATCGCAGTATAATAATTTTTTCATATTTTTCCGACCCGATATTCCAAGCCAAAATATTTTTTTTGCGAGTATGTGTGGTTGAAAAAAATATTCAAACATGTTGCCAAAATTCATAAACTATAAAATTATTTTTTGCAATAATAACTATTAAACGTGCAGTAACGTCTTAATACTTACTCATTCAGACAGATTTTGGATTCAAACTTATATGATGCGAAAATTACTACAAGCACGAAGAAAATTAAATCTGAAATCGTCTAGCTACAAAGTAGTACTGAACCCAGTAATACCAGGCACTAACACAATTTTGATAACCCCATAAAATTATTAATTAGAAGTTTAAAGAAAATATCGAGATCTAGTTTATAATAAAACCGTCAAATCATCAATCAATCAAACTAGTTAAAAGCAAATATTTTTGCGCTAATTTTCCCCAAATATTATTAAACAAATAAATAAGATGATTAAATAAATAAACAATAACAATAATTATAAGTGTGGCATACAAAAAAATAAATATTATTAAATAAATTAAAATTTTCCCATGAACAAAACATATAAAGCATAGGAAAAACTAAAAAGAAAATTTCATTTTTAATGTGCAAAATATACGCCGAGTATTTGCGCACAATCACAGAGAAACGAGATATACTCTGTTTGCCCAACAAATATCAGTTGAATGAAATGGGAAATTTTTTATTTACGCGAAAATGCATTTTATCTTTTCATTTTCAATGTTTATTCAACCGGAATAGTAGAAGATAACATTTTGGAAGAAGTACTATAAAGATACCACTTTAAATGGCGTTTCTTGATTTAATGTTTGTTGGTATGATTTTCGAATGTGAAAAATTCACTATGGCACATTTGTAAAACGCAGACAAAATAAATTCAGGTCATCGAACTCCTAAACATTGGTTATCAGTTCAAACTAAATAATATTTAAAAATTTCATCATCTTCCAATAAGTTCCATAACTGCTTCTAGATTGTGCTCTGATATCACCCAAAATTCTTGTCAGAATCTGAATTTCGGGCCAAGAAATGACCTTCATTAAATGTGACCAAAACCGAAAACTCGACTAAATTCATGATACCAAATTGAATTAATTTGATCTGATTAGTGATTAAAAATAGTTCCATTCCGCATAGTCCTATTTCAAAACTTCGCCTAAAATTCATCAAATTATCCTAATTCTGCCTTATCATAATCGATAAAGTGAAATTTCAATTATAACCCAAACTTCAATATATAGTCGGTTTGGGCGGATCTCATTCAGTAACGCCAAACTACCGAAGTTACTATACAGTTCAAAATTCTTGGCAAAAAGTCCATACCGTTCTACAAATTTGATCACTGGTTGGTTAAAAATGGTTAAAACTATCAAGAAATGACTGAACTCTAAAACTTCGCACTATAGCACCTGCCTCGACAAAATATATTTGATTTTCTCAACAAAAAAAAAGATTTTGTCGAATATGAAATTTGATCAAACAAAATTGCTAAATATTTTGTGTAAACTAATAAAAGCGACTTGCCACGCCAGCCTCTAATTTTAGAATTTTAAAAAGTATTTTCAATTAGCTAATTTCCCCATTTGGAACTAATTAATTGAAAGCAATGTTGAACATAACATGCCCTGGTTATTCGCACATTCCTATTTGGTCCCGCATCAAGCGCAGATAGTTTGTAGCAGGTGATTTGATCATATGCATAACCCATTCATAATTGACACCTTCCAGTTCCAGCTCCAGATTTAACAATTCATGGATTTTAATATCACACATCTCTTTCCGCTTTTTTCCCTTTATCGAAATACAAATTTATCAGTATACTCATCCGCTGCAAGTTGTGGTTTTAAGCGATTTTAACGGCCATAACCCATGCTTGACATTAGCGAGTGGAAGAGGCCGCCGAAAGGAGGTATAGGATACATCCGGTAGAACTGTTGTAATTTTAAAAAAATATCTAACGAAATCGTATCAATGAATTCTTCATTTCATTTGACTGATCGGATTGTTTTAGCAGCAAGCCATAGACGAAGCTTTTCAATTGATCTCTTTAACACTTTTAGTACACAATAACGAGTAACACTCGTAGAAAAAAAAATCGTTTATTGCAACCAAACTACAATATGATCTTTCGTCACAAAAAGTTATATGGTTCGTAGCAATGAAACCAATTTATAGGAATCTGTGCCCTATTCCTGAATTCGATATAGAATGGAGTAGAACTAAATAAGAGTTAAAATTAACTCAAACAAAAGAAATTCTTGATGTTTATCTACGAAAGTACCCCATATTGCCCCTAATGGGTAATTGATGGTTATCTTCACTTAGGATTAACGTTTCCAACCGCCCATTTTGGAAACGCCAGGCCTTCTTTTAACAATTTTGTTCTTTATGATTAAAATGTTCTTTCTCGGACTATAATATCCCTCTCATATTTAACTGAATAACTCCCATAAACCAAATTTTATTATAATCAAGTGAAATATAAAAATCTCAACTTTATAAATGCACGAGAATTTTTTTAATGCAATATTATAATACCATTTGTTCTGTAGTAAACTGTCTTTCAATTTTTATTCCAGCTGAATCAAATGAAATCTATTTTGTCGTTTTATCTCGATTGGCCAAATTATAGAAAAAATTATTTTAGTTCGAAATTCAAAAAATACTATAAATACTTGTGTTAAAGCAGGGGCGAGATCTTGAATGTAGTCGGCAAAATCACTTAGCTTCTTCAAAATATTTCTACGGACAACAACAAAACTTCGTAATATGACCATGACCCTGAGTATCGATCTGTTAGTTTTTGTACATAGAGAACTGTTTGAATGGAACAACATTAATTTTATAATTTCGTCAAATTACATGAATTATTTTAAAACTGTTAACATACTATGCGCCGTAGGCGAAACACATTAACACGTAATAAACACATTATTCCACTCGTGTAATTATTTCGCAAAAAAATTCAGGACTATCCGAGTAGATACTCCTGATGATGACCTAACAAGCCGAAATCGATCGAGTAATTTTTTAAACTTTTTGAACAAATTTTTTTAAATTTTTTCTTGCGAAATAATTAAGCAAGTGAAATGATGTGTTTATTACTAGTAAGTGAATTATTTTACAAATCATCAATCAAATATGTAACGTCCTTTTCAAAGTATCCCATCATTTTGATTCGAAACAAGTTCTGAAACTAAGACGTTTCATGATCTAAAAAATGTTAAGTTTTTCATTTTATGTCACTTGATGATATTTTTGTCACTAGTGATATGTACAAAACTAAAATTTAAATGAACCACCACATTCATCATTACACGATCATTACACATCGATCCTAAACGATAGGAATTTTGGTACCAATTTTCGTAGAAAATTAGTTTTGATTATCTTGATTATTGTTTATTAACCTTGGTTGTCGCAGAGATCATATTAAGATGTTAGAAACTATAATTTGTCAAGTGAAATGAAGGTGAATATGTTGTAACCAACACTCGATTAACTTATGACCAATTAATTTCCAAATTGAATCTACCGGATTTTTGATAAAAACTTGTACAATAAAATAATAAATAGATCCTATATTCCGAAACGCATAACTTCAGGCTATTGAATTTTCTCTTTGAATTAAAACTTTTATTTGATGCTCACCCAAATTTTCAAAAATTTAATGGAATAGGGAAATGCCCATTTCAGGTGAAAATTTAAATCCAAATAGATGTGTGGCTAACTCTATTTTTAAAGTGAATTAAGAAAATTATAACCTTAAATTTTTTCCGGTATGGGCCCCAGAATTAAAATAAACAAACAATCAATTTCTCCTTGTATTGGCGGTATGTGGACCGAATTTTTAATTTGGAATATTGCATATATTAGTAAAAAAAAAATTAATTGAAACTGATTTCATTAATAATATCGTCAGATGTCCTTACATAACATACTTTTTCAATACGGTCCAACATTGGCACCCGAGGATTCTGATACATTTATTCCTTCAATAGCAGGGGATCTGTTCCCTAATATGTACTTATGACTTGGCCACATCATCATATTTTCATTGTCCTTCCTCTTCTGGAATCCATTATAAAACGATCCCTTTTTCCTAACATAAAATAAAGTTATACACGTATGTAGATAGCGATAATCGAACATGAAAATTTTAAATTTTCATAGAGCCTCTATAGCTATGCAGTTCAGAAGCAAAAAATATCACTCACTCTCAAATTTATCACTCAAATATAATTACAGATCACAACATTTTGATGCTGCCTGTACACCTTTATGTATTTTCTATAAACATTTTCACCATGAGAAATATAACAAATTTAAAAAAGTAAAATAAAAAAAACCGAGAGAGATCGTATTATGAGAGAATTTTCATTTTTGTTTTTCATGAAAATGAAAAAAAAAAGAAAATATTTTTTTTTCTACATAAAAACAGATGGTTGAACGTTTTCGTCTTGCGATTGTACTTCACTGCTCCAAGAGTTGCGAATGTTTTGTTAATTTAGTATACAAAAGTGTTTCGTATGATAAACATTTTCGAAAATAAATTTGGTGAAAAAATTGTGAAAATTGTTGGTGTATAAATTAAAAATAATTATTTTTTAATTTAAGATAATTAAAAATTCGAAAATTGATTTACGAAATATATAGTGAATTAATTAAAATAAATAAAAAGTGAGTGAAATATATTTATTATTTATACCATTATGTGAAAATTATTGTATGTTTATAAATTTTCCATGAAAAATTAGTTTACAATTTTTTTTCTGTATTATTAAATTATATATAAAAAATTCAAAAAATTAAAAGTTGATAAATTTTTAACAAATGTTTTCTTATAAAATATACATAAATTAAAAAAAAATCATTTTGTGTGCGGTGATGGGAAATAAAAGAAAAATCATTAAGAATATATAAAAAGAAAATTATTTATGTTTTGTATATTTTGATTTTTTTGTATAATAGCGTAAAGTAACATAATTAAATATTGACAACAACAAATAACTTCAGAGGTCAAGCGTATTGCAAGGAATTACTGTGATTTAAAGAAAACTCTGGCGGTTTTGAGTTTTTTCTGTGTAGGATGGATACAATATAGGCGCCAAAAGTTTTTTTTTTTTACAAAAAGCTAAAATTTAAAACTCAGCGATAATAATTCATCGCGATGTGGATGTAGCATATTATACACAACGGAAAATTAGTAATTTCCCCGTAGGCGAGAACAGTTTTTTTGATGAGTATATGAAATGTAGAATAAGGAATATACACGTATTTAGGGCGGAATCCTGTATAAAATTGCATTTAGTACAAAAATGAAGCACGTAGTTTAGAATAAATTGGAATTCTAAACTTGAGAATTTCGTTTCATTTTTATGTGACATGTAAATGAATTAGGTGGATTAAATTAAATACGGTTTGTCTGAATATCTTATTAATTTGAAGAGGTACGGATTTTTTCTCAAGCTCGTAATGGTAATTTTGTGATAATTTGTTAAAGAAATTGATTTTGAAAAAAAACTAAAGCAACATTTGGATTTCAGTAAAACAAATTATTTAAATTGCTTGGGTACTCATTAATATTCAAGTAATATTTTCCAAAATTGGTTATAAGACTAGCCGACATTTTTTGAATGAAACGTTAGCGAAATTTATTCAATCTTATTTTGATTTCATAAATTTTAAATTCAAAAATCTATCAAAATTCGTTTGTTTAGAAAGCACTCAAAATGTGAGTGTCTAGAAAACCCCCCAATAACATTTCGCTATTTGAAACACAGGTTAAGAATATGATTGATTTATGAACTGGTCTGATTCGTGAGTGTAATGCAAATTATGTACACTACCTATTTATTCTATTAACGGGTTTAGATAAAAAAATTTTACCATTAGTTGCACGATGTCCGTATATTATGTTATTGCGGTTAACGTCTAAATTTTAAAGAATTTAAAATATAAATTTTCTCTATTCATAATTTTGGCTGGTCATAAACCAGCATATGGAACAAATCGTATCAAAAACTTTAATTTATCTGCCGATGAGTTAAAGAAAATTTATTTTCTTTCCCTACAGAAATAGATGAGTTTAGTAACTTGAGTCTCTAAAAACAGGCATAAATATATTTAAAATATATCATAAATGTAAATAATTCATAAATTCCGTGCACCCGGATCAGTGATTACAGTGACCAGACACTATTCTGGTAATTCTCTGGGAATAGGGAGGAAACGTTTACATATGTAAAAGCTATATAAATTTACCTGGTCTACTGCCAAAAAAAGTTTGATGTGTACTTTTATAAATTTGGAAAACAACATTCCATTCCGATACTAGCAGGAAAAATGTTTCCCAATTCAATATAGGTTCTAAAAAAATTAACCCAAATTTTTACCTTGGAAGGAATGCCAGAAAAAACAATTTAAACAGAAATTTTAGTTTTTGTTCATATTCAACAAAACCGAAGGCTTGAATTATTTTAGGACGTGACCACTAGCACATAACAAGGAAACTTTGTTGAACAATGATTGTCAGCCGCAAATATACTCAATCAACCACTCAAAATGATAAAATCATGTATCTACTATCAACCAAATTTGGCGAAAACCAGATTTTAATTCATCTCTAAACCACCTTTGTATAAATTCTGTTTTGTGCAAAATTTTGGAATGCGTAGGTGTCATTTGACGGCTGCTACAACCTGTGCCTCTACAATTTCCTTTATTCTTTGCGGTATTTAAATTATTACCTATCTATTAATCTATGTTGACAATAGCTGCACTAAAATTAACTTCCAAATATTTTTTTGAGTCACAATCTTACATATTTCCAAATTGGAGCATTGAAGGGATGGGTCGAAATGCCGAAAATCTAAGAAAAATTCGAATGACCTTGTACTAATAGAACTGAAACAAAAATTTTCCAATAATAATGTTCATTTAGGTTCAGCTTAGGTTCTCTTTCGAACCAACTTTTTAGGCCACTCGTTGTCTTACTGAACAGATCTACTCCAACACACAGTGCTACATTCATCCACTTTTTCCTAAGTGCGATAACGAACAATTTCGGGTACATGTTTGATACATTCTAAAAAGCAAACTAGCGCAACTATTTCGAACTGTTTTGGCTGAATTTTAAATATTACCAAATCGTTATATTGCCGAAATCTAGTAAAACCTGCTCTGGTAGTACTGTAATGGCATGTCTAAGCTGATGGTATTTGGTTACCACCGTACTGCGGTATACAAGTATACTCTACAATTTTCCCCTTACATAATTCCGACAGTAAGGCCCTTCTTGATATTGAATGTAAAGTAAAATAATTAAAGCATCAACAACTAAACTAGCCTTAAAATAAAGTAAATATTTAAATTCGTATAACGAAACGTTAACTTGTGTAATTGTATCAAATTACATAGGGCCACCGGCAAGACATGCATTAGAGGAACAAACTTTTAATTTTTTTTTTCTGGTCTAAAAAACAGCTTATTCTTTTCAAAACTAAGGACTACGTCACCAGTTTAAGAATGTTCATGCGTTTAAAATTGCTGTAGTTCATTTATAATGGTTTGCTTTAAGAATTTGTACTGTATAGAAGAAATAAATTTAACCATTTTTCCTTCACCTCCGATTAAGGACTAGGATCATAGGGAGTGTACAAGACTAAATCATAATATTCGTGGTTAATCTTTTAAATTCTCCATTAGTTCTACCGCTTTCGCTTCAGCGACGTGGTTATTACCTACTCCAATTGCTGATCCTTCCTTCTTTTAAATTCTGATCTTGTGCTAAATCAATCCCCAATCTTAAATTCGGGTTAAGTTCGGATGCTCGCGAAGTACGTTTCATAAAATGAATCAGCTTCAATTCTATTATCTGCTATTACTAACAATACGGTTCTTATGCTGATAATAATAGGTAATACTAAATTGAGCTTAAAAATGAAGGAAAAAATAAAAGTTCTCTGATTGTTGTGTAAACATTTCCACAAGTACATTTTCTGGTTAATAACTTTTCCAAATGTACATAATGAAATTCGTACCAATGGTGAAGAAAGCATTTTGTAATCAATTTGCGGTGGGATTTTGGATCATAATTTTGTATGTGGTTGTGAGGAGGGCTTTGCGGTAGGAGGACGGGGATAATCCTTCATTTTTGGACTGTATTGTACCTGGCAAAAAATTTAATATTTATTACGATATTTAAGCACCGTAGAATGTATTTTAAAATAAATTTGAGATGGGGTTAATTTGGACTATTGAATTGTATCACATTTTTATAATCTGCGCCTTGCGTTAGGAATAGAAAAGAGTTGATGGAAAAATGTAAGGCATGGCAATAAACAAACTCACACACCATTTTTATAGATTTTTATGTCTAGCGTGTTTGAATCTATACATAAGGCACATCTTTTATCTCGATACGTTATTTTATCAACCACTTTTGGCTGTATTTGGTCAAATGATTCAGTCCTTCTTTCAATAGTTCTGCTCGGTATAGTCACGATTGCAAATTCAATTTAAATTATTTATTGGTTTTGGAAAAAGGAATTAAGATAATAAGCATAAACTGGCTCGAGCTCGATAATTTTGAGTTTACCACTAACTTTTTCTAGTTTGCAAGAAAATACACCTCAACACGATGCAGTCTTAGTTCGGAAAGCAAAAAATGTTTGAGCATGGCTAATCATGAATTGTTAAAAAGGAATTAATGGTCAATTGAATATCCTGCTTAATTAGGCTCTAGTATATATTACTGTATCAGATTTAAATGTTTCCTTTATTGATTTTAAATTATAAATTGACTGATGATGTGCATTCTTTTGCAACGTATTTCGACGGGGCAGAAATATAAAATTACCATTAATAAAAATAACATTCTAAATATAAAAACAAAAATCAAAATTAAGCATTGCCATTCAAACGTTCCATTCGAAAAATTAATCCTTGACTTCTCTAATCGACCTAAAACTCTAAAGACAAGGAGTTCCAGAGTCGAACACGACTAACGAAAAACAATTTATTAAAAGACCTACACAACTTTCTCGAAAACCCCTACAAGATCTGAAATTGAACCGTATACCGAAACAGGAAGATGATCGAATTGGAAGTATACTCATTGAATGAATGAATTTGAACCTATTCTAGATCCACTAGTCGTTCATTTATCTTAACAGTATTTGAAGCGTTCCGGCGAAGCGAAATCCGGTCCTCCTGACAAAACAAAAATCGCAGATCAAACTAATTTGATGTGTTTGAATACTATTATGAGTGAAACATTTCTCATACATTTTTAAACATTTTAAGCAGCCGTCTTATTTGTTCAACAAATTGTTATTTGGTAAGCTTCACTTCGTTAATCTTTGATTAACGGAACGGAATACCTCTGCGTGTCCGAAAGGTTACACACAATCAGGTACCAGAGTCGCTTGTATTTTCAGTGATGTCTCTCTTCCGTGTTCTAGTGAAGAATGCGCAACAAACTACATCCCCGAATTATCTAATATCGCTTCGTACTTTAGGAATGTGTTATACTGAATTTCAACTTAAACTGATCAGGTTCACAGATAAAGCATTTTGACCTTTTCCCCATTAACTGAAAAAAAAAATTTATTAAATTTTAATTGAAAGCAAAAAGGTGTTAAAAAATTTGTCCGTAAACGTTTCTATACATGCCGTAAGATGAAATACTTTGTCGCTTAATTCAACTTAAGTACACCGGGATATAGAAGTAGGATCAATTTAGAATTTTGGTCTCGATTGCGGCGGACGACTAACAATCTCCTTAGCACAACGTACCCTAATCGAAGAATGTCTTAAAGAGAATGACGATTGCTTCGCAGTTATTCAACTCTAGATTTTTGACGGCTATGGCACAGCAGTTGTGGATTGAAATATAATTCTTGGTTTGTGCCAAAAGCCCAGTGAAGCATTGAGTGAGTAACTCTTTCGAGTTTAGCAAACTTTTTATAATATTTAGCATCTTCGCAACAAAAGCAAGTAGAAACGGTGACATTGCAAAAACCTTTCGGAACAAATCTTTTTGTTATCCGAAAAGGAAATTTAACAGTTTTAAATTGACAGAACCTATGAATTACTGAAAGTGTATAGATTTTTAATGTAGTCTTTTGTGGTGAAAACCGGAAAACTTTCATCTCAAAAGGTATCTCAAAGGCATCTCAAAATTTGGAAATCTATAAACATACTAGTTTTTTCGGGATAGCTAAGAGTTTATTAAGAATAAGTAAGAATGACAGAACTACCGATATAAAACTATTAATTTTCATTACATCATGAGGAATGACAATTACGACAAGTGATCATCACTTTCGAAATTAAAAGCGAATTTAAATTTTTGGGTTCCAGTTTAGAAATTTCAGTCTTTAGATATCTTTAGAAAATTTACTATCCAACCACCGATAAATGCATTTTGCAATTTATAAAGGGTTATGCCATTACAAATGCCATTACCTTTAAAACTTGCGTCATCTTCATTTAATTCTGACCCAATTTAGCCGGATGTATTTATCCGTCTTCTTTCAACTATTTTGTGAGATTTTTTTTATTAAAAGACTGCATTTTTACATACAATTCAAATGAATTGTTTTATTGTTTGTGAATTTATATATACAAAATCTATTAATATTAATTATTATGTACTTCAATGTACATATAATATTTCAAATCAATTTTCAATCAGGGAAGCTCGTAATGTGGCACTGGTTATCGATTGTGGCCACCAGTCAATACTTACATTATCATTTGATGTGACACAAATATTGTGTGCAAGCCACAACAGATTTGACAGTTTTAATTCCAACTGCTTTTTAAAAATGCATCTCCAGTGAGTTTTCATGTACCGAAAACCACATTCGGTCGCAGTTCGCGCTTTACTATGTTTCTCATTGAAACGCTTTTCAACAGCATTAAAAGGTAAATTTTCTTTAACTTTAAACAAATTGGCGCCATACGGCACGGATAAGGCGTTGATAATAATCCAGGAAGTCGGGACAATATTTTTTTTTCGTAAAAATCGAACAGTTACTCGTACATAACACACGTGCATCATGAACCGATTCTGAATATTCAACAAATATTTCTAGGAATTTGAATTTCCTATTGATATGTTGATCGTACAAGTATGTTGGTCAGGTTTAAATGTGCATTCTATCAATCGCTCCAACTACACAATTGAATGACGATGACCCGTCGTCTTCCAAACTTTCGATTAATTTCTAACTAGCAGCAGGCAAACGAATTACCTGAGGCATAATGCTATCAGAAAACCCCTCACACCGATATTATATAATTTTGATAACAATATTTTTTGATTATCAATATAAAATGCTTTGGAAATGTCAATAAAAAAAGCAGAAGCTGTCAGATTATCATTCAAATATTGATGCAGAGGCGACAAGAATGAGACTAATGCTTTTCCGGGTTTTACGACATCAATTTTAAGTTTTTCTGGGAAACCCCCTTTTCCTTAATAAATTTAGAAATAAAGATCAAAATAAATCGATAGCTCGTACCACTTGCTAACGAATCATAATAAAACTGCCACCAATTCTAATTCTAGCCGCGAACCATGACATTTTCGCTCCAAGCTAATAAATTCTTTCAAAAATTACAACGCAATTCGGGCAGTACATTTGAAAATTTTTAACGAAAGAGAGGTTTCCGGTTAATTTGAAAATCAGGTGAGTCAAGTATTAAAAATAATTTACAATAATTCGGTCACAGTCTTAGTTGTGAGTTCTAAAAAAGCGATGCCGACGAAATGTTTTCCAAAATGTCGCAAAAAATTTGGTGACAAAAAGTACTATATAACTATTTAATTTTCGGTGACTTTAAATTGTCTTTTAAAATTACTATGAGAGTAATTCTTGTCTTGAATTAAATCGAAATTACGAAATTCAAAACTGAATAATTAAACAAAAAATTAATAAAATGTGTTTGGTATATTGGAATACATATTGTGAGATTCGCAGAATTTTGATTATTTTCAGATAATAATTGTAAGCACACACATCGTAAGTGTAGCTACTACCAACTGCTGTAAATGTCTTATGTCAGTTCACTAGAATCGGGAATTTTCTGTGACAATATTTTGTTCTAATAAAACAAGTCACGAAAAATTGTCATTTTATTAGAATCTACTCCCCTGATGGTTTAAGATGATGGCCTTTATTTTCTAACGTGATAAGTTTAATTAAAAAATTATCTGAAATGATCTATCGAATTTTTTATTTGTATAAACGTTTATTGTCAAAACTTTTGATAAATATTTTAAACAAAGTTGTAATTTTACTTCGTAAGATGCTTAAATTTTTGTCATATACAAGACGGCAAATCATCCGACAGTCCGACAATTCATGATAATTGATTTATCCATTTTCAATTGATGTGAGAGTTAATTGGGTTAGAACGATAATTACTGGCTTATTGGCTAAACAATTCAGTAACGAAAACGATAGGCCGAAGTTTCATTAAAAAGTTTCATTTGTGCTTAGACACAAACATAAATATAAATGTGATATAAAATAAAACGTACCCGGATATATTTATCACACTACGACGATACGATGAAAATAAAATTAATTTTTCGCCCGAATAAATTTAAATCCCCTAAAAGGTGAATTATACACAAATCCTCCATTCCAGCAAACTATCTTTTAATCGTGTGAAAGTTTCCCGAAAGAAAACTACAAACATATACGTACATATGCTTGTAAAACACTAAAAGCTATAAAAATTAACTGTAAATAGTAAAAAGCTGTCTAAAAATACATACATTTTATATATTCTAATGGTTTTTCCTCTCCGACGTGTACACAATGTTGTTGTTTCGTAAGTTAAATGTGATATTGATATGTTCCCAATTTTCTTGTTACCATATCATTATATATTATGTGTTCTGTATATCTTAAAATGTGGAAACGTACCCAAACTCTATGTTTATGTGTGTTATGTATAGAGCTGCTATAAATTTACTTCTTCATAGCAAAACGAGGAATACCAAAAAGACAACACAAAAAGAAACCTAAACGCTTCCAGATACCCTTTAAGAAAAAAATTTCTTCGTCTTTTGTATCTACTATGCTCCAACATTCATATACGAGTATAAGATTAAAAGTAAAAAAAAATTCCAAATCTTTTCATTTCTGCTTAGTTGAATACAGAAATTTAATTCCTGCCATAAAACAACAAAATCCGCGAATTCTTATCATTCCCCTAGCAAAAGGCAGAACATATAGGGAAGGTACTCGTACAACACTAAAGTACACACAATATTTCTTCTGGGGAGTTTTTAGTCCCACAACGATAAAAAAAACGGCAAAAATCAAGAAAATTTCTTGTTTATTGTTTCATGGTTGGAATTTTCATTTTTTATAATATTAAATGAAAATTTATAACTAAATGTAAATAATTTTAGATTTTACGTTTTTATCAAATTAAATATAAAAAAAATATTTGGATTTTTCTTTTTTCTATTTTTCAACTCATTGTTTTTCATCTTTTTTGCGAACGTGTACTTTTCCGTTCGCACAATAAATTTTAATTTAGTCAAAATTAAAATCATGTTTGGTATAACCGTTGGTGTAATGTAATGTATTTAATGTGATATTGTTGTTGTGTTTGGAAAAATTGATGTTCTACATATAACATTGATTATGTACATATTTCAAACCACAAATATTTCGATTAAATCTCGATACAAAACGCAAATTTAATTGGGTCGGATATTGATGAGGGTGTTCGTTTCAATAATTGACAACTTTTATATCGTTGCCACTGTAGATTGAAATACTGATTGGTTGCGGTCCGTACAATCGATTATTCAAGGACCAATTGCCATTATTTGATCCCATTTGTCAATATAAGCATGTTTAGTATGGATGGATTCAGTTTATTATTAGCTTTTATAAATCATTCCTTAACATTTATGTTAATTCTCATCTAATAACAAAGACAGACTACTGGTTTCGAGATAACCATGATTTCGCTGTAATGTGTCATGCCTAACCATGATTTACAACTAGGTTTATACATGGTTTCGGAATGAGATATTTTTAGCGAAACATCAAAAATGGAGGTTCCGGACACTAATAGTTTACCAAGCAAATTTAGTTTCCTTTGAGTTTTCAATTTGCCATTGAGATATTTAGTTGCCGGGAACAAATTTTTTACTGTTCTGTCAACATAAAAGTTATTTCTGACAATTTAAAAGTCAATTAAATATCAATTTTGACATTTTAGTTATAGTTATGAAACCAGTAGTCTGTCTATGGCATAAGAAGCGATAAGGTTCAAATTCTGGATCAAATTAATCACAATGAATGAAGAACAATCTCGCATACTTGTCATAAGAAAGGCAACCTTTTGTCAGAGATGTGATAGTCCGCGTGTATGTAAATTTTTTATGCTCTGACTGAACTAGCGCTTTATCTTATTGATTCACGCCCATTAGACTTAATAGGAAAGGATGAAAGGGATAGTTCTACTGTAAGCGAACGAACATTTTCAGGTTCTACAAAACATGTGGTGATAGACTAGGACAAAAGAAATCATCGACTAGTTACAGTTTGAGAAAAAAACTCTGAAATATATGAATCTATGGGCGAAATAATGTTTATTCTTAAGACATCTTCTTCTCGACCGAAGAAAATCTAAAATAACTCTTGGAAAATACTCTTAATACAGTCATTAATTTCTATTTAATTAATTTCCATAAATTAGATTCGCAATATTTTAGAATGTAATTTTCTTGTTATCCACTTCTTATTCCGATCGTCTTCTGGAAAACGAAATCAATTTACGAAATGGTACTCAACCTAGTGGATAAAGGCGAAAGATAAGTCCTTAACGTTTAAATCTTACAAAAATCGACTGGATTATTTGTTGTTCTCTAAATAAAGCGATAAAGTTAAAATTGAGAATTTAAAATGACACCATCTCGCTTTTCGAATCGAACATAATGCATGTGTGGTGCATTATTATCATTTTATATCATTGATGGACTTGTTTGGCGATGAATTGACCGCAGAGGACCTATGCAGTGGCCACCAAGATCACCGGATCTATATCTATTAGATTTTTACTTCTGGGGCCATTTAAACGAGACAGACAAGTTTTTGTAAAAGTTCGTTTTCATTTGTTTAGATAACATAATATAGCAAATATGACAAATAGTTAGCTTCTCTGAAAACTATGAGTCTGACCTAATCAAAATATTTACTGACGTAGAATAATTGTTAAGAGTTAAATGGTACAGAAACAAAAAAATTCTTAAAAAACTAAAATTCTGAACGTTTTATTTAAATTTGAAAGACTTTTTAACTAAATATTCATATTTATAAGAGAATGTTATCAGTTTTTTAATACAATTAGTACTTGAAAATAAAAATGATTATTTCTCAAGATATTGAAGCTTCTTTAATACAAGGTGATGTGTTGGAACACTCCTCTTTAAACGTCTGTAACTTCATAGGGGGGCTTTAACGTGCGAAATGATGATTTAATAATGATTTAGTTTTGATCAAGGAATCCAATGGTACCATTTGTGTCAGCTACTTTAAGGACACCCTGTATGTCAAAAACATACCAGCAATAAATGAATTCTTGTTCTAGCCACGGCACGAATCCCTGTAAAATGTTAGCGATTTAATATTACTTTCGAGTGAATTTAAATATTTAAAAAGACAGGACTAATATTGTCTCCGCCACGGGTTCCTTCTGTCTCAACCACATGTAGTAGTAAGGATCATTTGCATCACCATAGACTGTCAAATTCTGGCTCTGGACTTACGAGCTGTCTTTTATAAAAACCGTTTGGGGTCTGCAGTTATGGCGTAGGCAGACATTGTTGGAAGTCGAATGTTTTCCTTGTTTTAAATGTAGAACTATTCTTTGTGACAATATTTATTTGTTATTAGGAAGATCGATTTCCAAAATAAATTTCTTCTTCACTTCGTTTTTACAACTAATACTTTTCTTAAAATTACGCTTCTTATATACTAATCTTAGATCTAATTTGTTGTGCTCCTCCTACTGTAGTTAGTGTTGTCTATAATTAAGTCGTAAATCCTGTTGGTTTTGATATTCAATTTGTCATTTAATAAGATGTTGCTGTCTTTGTATTTGAAAATTTCGAATTCTTCAGTTTTCGAATTGTTAAGTTGTGGTCAAAGTCTGCGAATTGATGTTTTTCTATTTTGATGTGTTGTGCATAGTTCGATTTTGGATCTGATGTGTTTAAGTCTTTGGTATGTTCTTTTATGTTTTTATATTTATTAAAACACAAATAAAATCATTTATTTTCAAATCAACTCACTTTTAAATATTTCTAAATAAATATAAATATAGACAAATCGGAATGTACATAAATATTTCATGCTTAAATCAGTGCGCGAATATTGGCCCTTCTTTTGAAAATTTGTTGTGGGTGTAAATTTTCCTCGATGTTTCGTAAAAAGTACTTCGGAGCATGAAATTTTATTTTTAATGACACTTTTTAAAACACTCTGAACAGTGTCGTCAGAACATTTTCAAATTCATTTTTGACACACGATGGTTTTAAGACCATTTATGCTTACCGAATATTTCGTTGTATTCAACCTATTTCTTGGGACTACTTGAAGACTTGAAGCTCGTATGATCAAATGAATTTGCTGTTCGTATGATCGAAGAGTTTTCGAGCGGTACATATGCTCTTTCTTGTACCACTTTTTCATTTTTAGTTTCATAAGGCTTTTCATGGTTTCGATTTAGCTTATTTTCGATTACCATTGCAATATTGGCGTTAGAATGAACATAATTCTGAATTGGATGGCTCAAAATTGGATATCATCGATGGAATAATCGCAAGATTCAAACCCTAAATTATCTTTATTTAGAATTTCGGGATAGTCATATTTAGGCCTCTATTCACTTAGGCGTATCACTTCATGCGACGTGACTATGAATCTTCTTGGTTACTAGATGGTTAAATCGAAATATGCTGAATAATTTCGTACAAAACTCGCAGTGAATATTTTTTAAATCTTAGTTGGCTGCCTTAGTTTGAAAAAATCCTATTTATTTGTATCGCATCAAAATTTTAAGTGATGGAAATTGTCGTTTGAAGTGATAGAAGTCACAAGAAAATATTTATAAAGCAGCATATTAAGATTTAAAAAACAACCGCAACGAGTTTTGTAACGAGTTTTGTAATAATTATTTTGTAAGTTTCGATTCAATAATCTAGTAACCAAGAAGATGAGTAGTCATGTCGCATGAAGTGATGCGACTAAGGGAATAAGGGTGTTAACATCGCTCTTTTCGTTCTCTTCATTACATCCATTCTCAAACCTTGTAACGACTTTATTTGGAACGAAAAGTGTAAATAGGTTTTCATCATTTTCTTTTAATGAATAGTGGTTTAATGACAATTCGTTTTATTTTACTGAAACAAGAATAAATAGATTGGTTGTAAATCATAACAGTGGAATTTTATTAAATTGGACTGTAAGATCTTAGTGCGTGAACATTAATTTTTTTAAATGTATTTAAGCGGTTAGGTACTTTTTTCGTAAAAATAATCGGCTTGTTACGAAATTTTATGTACATACGTAAAGGATCATGGTGAATCTCATGATGTTAACCTAATTAAACGATGATAACTATAACTATCTAAATTTAAAAAAACATCAGAAATACGGCGTTGTTTTGAAATTAATCCCATTTTGCAAGAGTAATGTAAATGGTTTTCGAATAGTGCTTTTCGGAAAAACATCGTTAGTATTGTACTGCTAAATTATTAGAAGTGTTGAAAACCTTCTAGACCTTGTAAGATGTAATCACAAAAGATGTTTTTACCGAAAAATAAAAATTATTTCAAACAAATATTATTATTTCTTTTTAGGCTTTTTTACGTTGATGGGAACTATATTTAATGATACTTTTTTTCTAAGAAATTGTTCTCGTAATACATTTATTTTCTATCGTAATGGCGGTAATGGTTCAAGAATTTTATTAATTACTTAGCGACGTTTAGCAATCCTTCGTGATGAATTTGTCATCATTTTAAAACTGTAAAATGTTTTACAATTTCCACACTATATTCAATTAAATAAAGCTATCGAATTAATTTTACAAATATAGCACAAATATTACACACACATGATACACAAAATTACCCCAAAAAATAAGCAAATATGTTTCAATCATTATAACCCTCAGAGCAACCATTTCAATTAAAAATAAATAAATTTATGTCTTAATAAAATTTCTATTGTTTATTTAGAAGAAAGAAGCAAAAAAAAATATATAACATTACCATTAAAAAATATGGGATTTATAAAAATTTTAAACTTATTTAAATAACATTAAACATTTAGTATTTCTAATAAAAGCATATTTTATAAATATAAATTATTTACTTGGTAGAAATGGTATTCAAATCTTCAATTTTCTTTTTTTGCTTTCAGGTTTTCTGGGAAGTTTTTTATCGAATAGCTTAAAAACCACCCAACTGGAGGTGAACACGGATGCAAAAACACTCCGTCCAATAGCTCGTTTAAAAGAACCCAGAGATTTATTCGCACTGCCTAAGGAACGTGATCATGAGTGTCCACAACAGGCCGCCCGTTGGCCAATTGAATGTCAGGTATGTAATTTATTTATTTTTAAATGTTATAAACAAAACAATTACATTCATAAATAATGTATAATGTCCGATATCATGCAGATTTTTTTTTTTATATTTTGCATTTCGCATACAAAATTTCCATAAAAACAATATTGATTAATGACACCCCCGGATTCATATCGAGGGTGTTTATGAATTCGGCGAGCACGCAAAAATATTTTTTTTTAATACTCGTAATATTCATAAAAATAATATAATAATAAAATTATCATTATAATTAATGTTATAAAATATATAAAGTTACAATATTAAAATTATATTCATTAATATTTATGCTTCGTATAACTTTGCTTTCTATAATTAAATTGACCTAATAAAACGTTTTTATGTACCATCCATAGAAATATTTAATATAGTAACGATCATAAAAATACGAACGCATGCGGTTTGGTTACATATATTAGAAAATGTTAGGAGCATCTAAATCTTTTTTCGGTGCGGGCGGTAAGGGTAAATAAATAGACTTGGGTGCCATACTAAAACTTACCTTATATATATTTACGGAAATAAAATATCTGAAATGAAAGAAAACATAAATTTCATTAGTATTTGCTTTACACAAGGCTGTGCCTGGAAGGATATATTGTTAAGAGGAACCAAGCTCATAAACAATCAAGGAAAAATTATTTTATCGAAAATGGTTCAGTAATAAATAAATTATATAAATACATCTAGAAGCAGACTGTTAAATTTATTTTTGGCGAACTTAAACGTGATTGGTTGGTTGTTAGCTGACCATTAATTTTGATTTAATTTCGCTAAGCATAGGTATATTGACCAAAGTTATATTTAAAAGAAAAGTTCGTACATATAGATGAGTAAATGATGTTTTATTTATGATTTGTCATTCAACTGATCGACCTGTGTTTATTTTGGCTTATTGAAAATTGAAAATGTTCTGCAATAAAATTGTGATTTTGCCAACGTTGTATCAGAGAAAATGTATTCGAGATACTTTTACATGAATACCTTTTACATTACCACCCAATCGAAAATATTTTCTTGCGGATACGAAGTTTTATAAAGAATCTCCGTTTTGTACAAATGGGAAGTAAATGATTGTCTGGAGTTATACTCGTATATTCACCAGTTGCCCGATAATATGTATTGGTAAATTAATTTATGGTAAACATTTAACCTTACCAGAATTCAATTTTCATAAGAATCCAGATTACACCAGACTGCATAAAGTATTGCTTAGAACAATAGATTAAGTCAGCAATACAATAATTCTTTAATGAAATAGTTTCATGAGACCGAATGGCAAATTATATCGAAGAAAATTAATTATCAGAAAACTGAAACAATCCTAAGGAAAATAATTTACAGAAAACAATAATTAATAATATAATTAATAATATAATTTAAGTATAAAAGCCGGTCATCTCGAAGGATTTTACTTGAGGTCCTCAGTGTAAATTCCGAATCATGCAATTAGAGAAGGTTCCACGATAATTTAATGAGAAACAATCCACCGACAACGATAATTCGGCTAAAATTTTGTGCAAAATGTTTTACAAGAGTGCGTTGTGTTTTAGAAAAATAGCTAATATGAATGGAACGAAGCATGGGTTCTGAACATTATCTCACGACTCTTAAAAACATAGTTTACCAGGTGTGTAAATATGAAACCGGAATTTACCAATAATTGGCGCCACCTGTCAATGTACCGTAATTTACAAATAAATGGCGTTATCTGTCGAAAACACGTCATCGCGAGTTTTGTGCCTACATATTACGAATTACGGACATCATTGATTTTTTGTTATCATTTTAAGAAATCTGCGGCACAATCACATCGAATGCTTGTCAAAGCTTACGGTGAGCATGCTTTTGGTAAATCACAATGCTATGAGTGGTTTAATAAATTCGAAAGTGGTAATTTTGACGTGAAAAACGAAGAACGTTGAAGACCACCAAAAAAGTTTGAAGATAATGAGCTGCAAACATTGTTGGATGAGGATGGCGCTCAAAGGCAAACAAATTAAATGTGTCACGAGAATCCAAGATCATGATCTAAACTCTGGAAAAATGGGTTCCGCATAAACTGAATGAAATGCAACAGGAAAATAGAAAAACCACTTGCAAAATGTTCCTCGCCAGATACAAAAGCAAGTCATTTCTCCATCGAATTGTGACTGGCGGTGAAAAACGGCTCTATTTTGCGAATACAAAGCGCCTGTCTCATGTCTTGGGTTGATCCAGGACAACCATCGACATCGACTGCAAGGTCAAATCGCTTCGGACGGAAGACAATGCTCTGTATTTGGTAGGATCAGAAGAGTGTGATGTGGTGGTGAAACCGTAAATATGAGCTTTGGGTGAAAAACGACCAGAAAATGATAAAAGGCAACACAAAGTGATTTTGCTTCATGATAATGCACCATCACACAAAGCAAAATCGGTCATGGAAACGTTGGAAGCACTTAATTGGGAAATACTTTCACATACGGCTTACTCGCCAGACTTGACTCCGTCCTATTATCACTTATCTACGAAAATGGCTCAAGAGTATAACGATCATGGATAAATCAGTTATAAACTTTCAGTACCCTAACAGCATGTTGAGTGGTGCATCGTCAATCATAATGATTCTGTGGCACCAAAAATAATGGTCGCCTTACCGAACTTAAAATCCGGTCGTTTTATAGGTATGGCGGCGATGAGAAATCAATAGCATTCAAGTTACGACTTCATGCCTACATGATCGGAAAATGCAGTGCCAATGTACGAAACTTCGTCATTAGTTGTTGCAGGATTCAAATTTATTGCTCTTTTAATTTAAATAATATCGGATTGTCTAACCTGTGGCTCAACAAATTACACGCCCTAGGCACGGTTTTATTATACCCGAGTTTGTGGTCAAATCTCCTCTCTGATGGGCCACAACTTTCTCTCAAAAATGATGAGGATTCCATTAAATCTTAAAATTTGGAGCAAAATTGTAAAATTTTAATCATTGAGCTTTGTAGATTGTGCGCGGTTGTTCAATATTTGAGAGTTGATTCGTTAAAAATAAGAGGTGGGCAAGAAAGTAATTTCAGTTTTGTATTGTGAAATAAAATTCATATTTTTAAATAAAGAATCCATCTTTCTGGCAACTTCATAATTCCGCGCTCATAAAATGTCTGGTCCTTACCAGCAAAATACTGAACCAAGTGCGGCTTGAAGTTATCATTATTTACGAAAGAGTTTTACAAATTTCGAAATAAATGGTAATTAGATGGCGTCAGGTCAGAGCTTTATAGGGGATGCGACATTACTCTCAACTAAGCTCTAATGATATTCCATGTCAAAGATGTGTCAAACTTTGCATTATCATGGCGAAACAGACAATTTTGGAACAAAGTCAAAATACAAACAGGTTTGTACGTCCTTCAGTCAGTTTCTGCATGATAATTTTTATGCAAGCCAGCTTTCGATGTGGGTTATGCTAGTTCACCATGCTTGTACCATGATCGTTTTTCGAACGATGTTGCTGTAATCAATCCATTTTTCAGTGCCAATAACGATGTTTCAAAAAAGATTCGAAATAATTGCTCTTGAGGTGTATCGCAAATATTGATTCATTGGGCTTAACCATTTCTTTCAAATAATGTGGAACCCAAATAGCGAACTTCTTAACGTGCCTTTAACATTCTAAGTGATTTTCAACGGTTGTGTGCAATAAATTGAACCTCTAAAATCTCTCGAATACATATGAAGATCCATTGTCTTCTTCAAAAAATGTCAAAGCTTTATTATGTTGTTACCATTGATGGTGGGTTATCATTGATTCATGATGGTATCGTCAAATTCCGTTTGTGTAGATAGTAAATATGTGGAGACTTCATTAAAAGACCTTTATCCTGTTTAAAACTAATAAAGAATTACAAAAATTATATTAGTTTCCTCTATTCCAACAATGCCTTTGTAGCAACGCAAAGGCCTTAAATAGATTTCAAATCAAAATTTGAGATCCTAAATAAAACTTTAATCATTTCAAATGATTCTAATAAATCAATTACATGGAATGCAGCACATCCTGTAAATCTGTTCTGGAAATCTGAGTGCCGGTAGATTGTACTATTGAGTAGAGAAATAAAACTATTGCTGTCAAATTGCAATGATGTTGCCAAATTTATGATCGTTCTGAAATTTAACAACTTTAAATATTTCGCGTCTAACTTGAAACTAGGAATCACATAAACAACAATTGTTTAAGATATTTGTACCAAACAGTACGAAAAAAAGCATCAAGCAGTAAAGCATTTTTGTGCCACTTTGCAGACTTAAGAAATTTAATATTTTCAAATTGAGAGATATAACACGAATACCAAAATAGTCAGAATTTTTTAAAATAAATATTTGGGGTTAGGTAAGCGTGATTTTGAGTTTACTACGTAATATCGCAATTATGAAGCTATTCAAATTAAATACTACCATAGCTATTTCATACTCATAATCATATTTTTGATCGTTACTGTAAATTATATTATCCGACATTAAACATGTACATAAAACATTGTTTATTACACATTAAACTTCTCCGTATATAATCAAATTATTTATAACAAATTTATCAAATTTTTTTTTTATTAAATCAAGGTTTTGGATGAACGAATTTGTCACATAAACAATGTAACCGAAACACCAGAACCCTACAATAAACCAACCGGCAATGAATTACAACCACGTTCGGTAGGCGAGGAAAATGGTGTCGTTGTGTATCTATACAATCCAATTAGTGCTGTAAATTATGTGAGTATCGTAAAAAAATATTAATTAAGCTAATTATTACAAAAAAAAAATTAATAAAAAATTATTGCACGAATATCCTTGCTACATCATAACATAACAAAACCATATTTTAATCCTTCCAAAAAACCAATCAAAGTAGTCCACGATGGAAAAAGTTTTTTCGTTCTTTTGATCAATCAATATCCGTATACATAATCAATCAGTTGTCTAAAATTAGAAATTTTATAATTTCTTTTATTATAACGAATTATGTAAATTTATTAAAAGAAATATTGTTTACTGTACATAATAGCGTAGGCCTAAACAAACGTTATGTTAAATTGTAAACCGCATACACGTTTAATAGCAACATACCAAGGTTAGTTTTGAAATATAACTTATCCTTGCATTTAAAAGGTTAAGCATCTTTGAAGAAGGCGAATAGAATATTTATGTTGTCATCTTTAGTAAAACAATTTCAGTCCTTTAAGAATTTCATCTCTTCGATACTGGATTCATTTAAATTATTTTTTAATTAAGTTGCTCTCCTCATATTATCGTCGATATTGCTTGGAACCTTAATGTGAAAATTAAGTTTTATACTAATCCCAGCCCAAAAATGAAACTCATTTCTGAAGAGTTATTCATAACTAGTAACCACATCAAAATAAAGAAAGTTGCTTCTATACGACAACAATTCTTAATATTACAACTGATTCAGGAATTACATAGTAATTTATCTATCTTTGAGCTTCCCGCTGCATTGGTGTCTAACTTACAACGTATGTCTAAATTTATACGCCGAGGTAATCGCTGTACGTATTTCCAGACTTTTTTATACTTCGGCGATGACGTATTCCAAGTATTCGTAACGTAGTATACCACAGAGGATTGACAATACCTCACAACACTTTATTTTGTAATCATTGGATCATTGGTATTCTTCGCACAACCGCAAAGTTATACTTGATACCATAATAGTTCATACTGGAGTTAGCATTTGCCCATGAGCCAGTACATCTTCCTGTATTTGAAGTTTAACTCTTCTTGTTTCTCTTAATGTACTCTTCCTATCTTACAATAGTTTGGCATCGAGGATCATGCTAAGGTATTTCGCTGTATTTGCATTTGAAATTTGAATTCCACGAGAATTCAGTTTACAATTTTGTTTTTAAAGTTAACGCGTACTGATTTTCTTTCATTCAATAACAGCAATCTGTAGCTTGCGTGGTGCTTCCGATGTTTCCGATACGATAGCAGTATCGTATACGAATGTAGTACATGAGAATATTCGTTAAATAAATTCGTACGAACAATATAGGTTCAATACGCAACCGGTAGGGTTGCTAATATTCTCTTTCAGAGTACTCGTTTTCAAATTAAACTCGAAAGTGTCGATCTGCAATGTAAGATTTAAAACTTTAGTAAAATTGATTAGCCAGGTTTCGATGTAATTGTTGGTCAACTACATGCAATGTCGGTTGAACATTGTCGAAAGTCTGAACTACATCTACAAAAAATACCGAAGCATATCTACTAATTCTCAATTGCAACCTCTATGACATCCGTGAACTTGTTCAACAGTTGAGTGATTTTCTCTAAGCCCAAATTGGTGTGGTGAAATCAAAAAATTATCTTCTATTATAGGTTTGAGCAGCAGTTTTGAAATATTTTTGATGGCTGGAAGTAGTGTTATAAGGTTTTTTTTATTATTTGCTTGTTTATCTAGTTTATAAATCATAATTCTTCTTCTTCAGCCACCTTCCATTAACGTAGAACATATTTCAGTGAAGGCTAAACTACATTATTATTATTTCAACTAATTCACGCAAACCTTTTTCGGAACCGAATTTTAAAATTTTTCCATTTTTGTTACGGCTGTTGTGGCTTTCATTTGCTGTTTGTCTAGGCTATGGTTGAAAAGTCCCTTCTAAATTAGCAGCAAATAAGGAGGCTTTCTGCTTGTTACTTCTAGCCCAGGATCCGCCATCTTTTTTAATAGGTAACACGTGCAGTTTGGTTCTCTTTGACCCATTCGGTTGCTTTCCTTCCTTAATTCAGAGAAACCGCGAATTCGCTTCTTTACGGTTTCGCCTTTTATTTCCTTTTGCAGTTTTAATTTATTTCGCAGGAAATTGCGGATTTCTTATGTTGCGGAGCACGAGCCCACTACCAGATTTTTCTAACTTTCCGTTTCGCTCTAACTAGTACACTGACCTCAACAGAATTGGTTTGTTCTCTTAAAGAACTCTCTCATGCTGCGTGCTGTAGCCTAAATGCCTGCTGATAGTATTATGGAAACTTCCTACTTCATTCCCACCTGCACCGCTGTTCTAATTGGTACCCTGAGATTTATTTTCTCTTCTACTAAACTTTTTAATAAATTCAAATAAGGATCATTGGTTTATCATTTGTTAATTTAGACATTTACTATCATTATTTTTTCATTTAATTAGTATAAGAGCGATGTTTTCTCATTTATGGCTTCTTATCTGCCTAGTCGGTTATTTAAAGCTTCCAGGCCACATTCATGCTTTACTAGACACACATTGATAGTTTCCTCACTGCCTGATTGTATTTTGAGTTCCACTCACACGTTTTATTTCTTAACCTTTGCCGTTCAACCGCCACCTCTGATCATCAAAAATTCTCCGATTGTTACTAGTGTTACTTTGCAGTTTATACATTTTGCAGAGTCCTTTCGCCTTATTGTGTTCTTCCGCGATGAGTTTACCTTCAATATTTCTTACATTGAGGTTTTAACCTCGTTTCCTTTTTCAGTGGTTTTATTTTAACCTCATGTTGAGAATTGCTTTGTAATTTAAAATATTTTAATATTTTTAATATTTTTCGCTTTCCTTATTTTCATGATTTCGGTTCCTTGATTTTCGATTTTCAATTTTCTCCCGCTTAAGAATATTGAGACCGCCCATTATACCATCCTTCCTGAAGTGGATTTAAAACCTCTGGCCATAAGCTTATTGCTCCGTTATTTTTATCTTCGCAGGTATACCACTCTTTACCTTCTTCGGGTTCTGGTGAATTGGTCTTCCTTTCGTTATTTTTTTTTACCACTAATCTATACTAGTTGGGGAACGGTGCGGACCGATTTCATAGATAGATTTCATCGATTGAATATTCGCAAACTTTGTTATGTTAATTACATTATTTGGAGGTGGCGCCATTGTCTCCATTGCAACCTTACGTTGTTTTTGTTGAGGCCCCTGCACTTGTTTGGTAGTTTCATTAACTTTTGCTTGTGTATACCCTCAACCGGCGAGATGGCGGTAATACGAAAAACGAAAGGTAAGGAATTCTACCTTTCGTTTTTCGTAGGCTAAGTTTTATTCTAAATTTTCTTTTATTCTCAAATCATTCAATACAGGCAATTGTGCTGTTGTCATTATAACTAGCACAAGCAGTTTCCAGAAAACAACATAAAAACATAACATTAAAATATAAAGTTTCCAGAACTTCCATTTGACTCTTAAGTTCCTCAATATATGTTTTAACTTAACTATTTCGTTACTACTTAGCAAGTTGTGATGCCCTTTTTCGATTTCACTTAGTCTTCTGCGTTAGTCTTAAAGCATTCTCTCTTTCCTGCTGGATCCCAGAGATTGTTTGGCTAGGTGGTGATCTATATAATTTTGAGATTCATACGAATGGGTATAGCAAAGGATGGCTCACTCCAGAATCCAATGAGCTGGGCTCGTTAGAGTGTGGATTAGCTAACTAGTAACTAGAGTACCGTCTGTGGTATAAATTCATTTTTTTCTATACTAATTACTTTAAGCATCGATTATTGTAGCAGATCCCAATCTAGCCAGTGAAATTGGCAGTGGACCATTGGAGAGAATATTATTTAATCATTGTTCTTCGTCGTTTCAACACTTAATATAGCACCTATAGAATACTTTTTATTTTGAAGCGGTTAACGGTTATGAATAGCTTATTTCGTCTTGTATTAATGACGAACGAGCACATTTATTTACATTTCTGAGTATTTCATTTTTTTATATTTGCCCTTCTCGCTAATTTATGTGACCACACTTCGTTAAAAAATTCACTTTAGTACAAGAGATGACAACTGTGTGACAAACTGTGGTTAATCACGTAAAGGACTGAGTTTCTTGATAATATTTCCGATATATTTATGAACTTAACGATTGCTAAGGATTGGTAGGTTCTTGCCCGCAGTGCCAGATCTCACTTATCTGCCACTTTTTTCATAGACGATCATTTGACGATCTGTCAAAATTCCAGTGAAGGTCCACTTCACAATCTTGTGAAGACGAATTGTGCTTTTCCTGGCACGCACTTCAATAAACATGTAAAGTCGAAAAAGGTCAACAATTACTTCCACAATAGCCGTTGGCACACTTTCACAAAATGCAACGAAGATGAAAAGCTAGCTATGAAACCATGTTGATTCATTATTGGACAAGCACCTTCTGCAATTGGGAATTTGTCCGTTGCAAACTGAGCAGTAGTAATATATTGCACAAAAACTACCAGTTTTTTAATACACTGCTAGTATAAAACAGTTTCAAAAGGAATTCCCAATTTGAAATTGATAACCGTACTTTAATCCGCAGCTGTGAATTAGATGTCCGGCGAATATGTGTGTGAAATTTTCCATAATTAATTTTTTTACACAAATGTTAATTAAAATCCAATTCTAAAACTTGGTCATTTCGAAATTAATTCTAAATTCCTTATCCGACGAGCCCAAATACCAGCCCTAAACCGAAGGTGTACATTAAATTTATTTGAAAAGTTCAAACCGAACTGGAACCGCTAAATAGCCATTACACTTCTAACCCGGTATTTTGACTCAGATTCAAATAATACTTTGAATAGCTTGTTAAATTCTCCAACATATAAGCCCATATCAGAACATACACAAATACTAACCATCAACGCAATGCATAGTCTGTTAATGGCCATTAATGCTCATTACCAAATATATAATCTAAAATCTGATGAACCAAAATTCCATTGGATACCCAAAAGCGTAATGTGTACACGATTTTTTTTCTAAGAACTAAAAACTAACACTAATTACCAAAGATTTTAACCCAGATTCCGAAAATGCATTGAGTAGCTTATTAAATTCCTCATCCAACGACCCCAATACCAGGCACTAACTTAGGAGCAACATGTACACGATTTTGGTTCCTATTTACAATTAAACCTGAAACTGTTAAATGGCCATTAAAGTATCGTACCACAGATTTTGACTCAGATTCGATAGTTACTCAAATAACTTATTAAAGTCATTATTCGATGAGCCCAAATACCAAACCCTAATCAGGGACACAAAGTGTAAACTAACTTTCTTCTATTTAAATGTTAACCTGAAAATATGAAATGACTCTTAATATTCGTTTGAGACTTTCTATTAGGGTAGGTTGAAAACATAGAACTCAAAATATTCGTTAGTACAAAGTATTAGACAACCTAATTTTAAAGCTTCTTACCACATGCCTTTTAAATATCTATTTTCTAAAATAGAATGCCTTATCTGAAGTTGTTTTAGCATAATATTCATCACATTGAGCACGAGCGTTTTGCATTGAAAGGTTGTTCGCTGCAAGGAAAATCAATTCAAATTTTTCTGAAACTACTACGGATATTCAAAGGCGTCTGTTCCACATTAATCACAACAATTCTATTAAATTGTATTGAGTTTTTTGGTAAAATCCTAAAGTACGACAATACATTTTTAAAAATCAATATATTGAAGAAAAAAACATAAATTTTATCTTAAATTTGACATTTTAAAAAAAGAGCCGAAAGCGTGTGTCAAATTGCCAAACAATGACAAAGCTAAACGATAAGTTGCACATTACGCAAACATTCTTTTTTGAATATTACATTTTCTCCTAATTAACATAATTCGCAACATGATTGGACGGAAGACGACGACGACGGTTACCAAAAAATACTTATATAAATAAATTTGCAGCTATTCCAAATTAATTTTTGTTCAAAATACCCAAGAAAAAATAAGATTCCCTAAAAATGAAAAAACTTTTTCCATCTTATATTTTTCACAAAATACCCTCGCAAAGAAAAATAAAAGTCGGTAAAAAGCAAACAAAACGCAAAAAATAACAGCAATCATCATCAGTCTCACTCTCGTTGTATACTGTACTACTTCGGTATATAGCCAAGTTTACTGAACTGAAAGCTTGGCAAATTAATTTTTAATACTAATAAAAATACCCAACAACAACATTTATATTATCATCGTTATCATTATAAACCTGAATATGGATGTAAAAAAAGGAAGAAAATTAAACATTTTCTTAATTGAAATTTTACGAAAAAACAAATTTTCTTTAAACAACATCTAAAGTAACACTTACAATTTACTTTATGTATTTAAATAATAACAGCATAGTTTTTCATTAAAGGAGAGTTTTCATCTATCACGCTTCATGAATTTTCGTATATGTAAGATTATTGTGGCTTTTAATGTAACAGATGGGTTAGTTTTTGAAAAAGGATTTATACAACTAAAATGAATGAAGACGAATTGAGTGAGATTAAGAAGTTCGCCACAAGATATAATAGAACATTGTTAGTGTGTGCGTTGTGTCGAGATAAATGTGATCGATAAGAAAGATTGATGGTAGCATTTGGTAAAATTTTCTTTGAAGGTCATTCCAGTGTACAAGAAAAAATTTAATTTGTCTATTTTAGAAAGGTGAGAGAAATGTTACTAAATAATTAAAATTTTGAACCTCAATGAACTGCCAGAAAATATCTCCCCATCGCAGGATACATTTTCCAATAGTAAAATTTCATATCTAGATATTCGACTAATTCATCATTTAATAAAATCCGAAAAAATGTCGAACAGCAAAAAAACGAATTTATGTCATTGCCAATTATTTTATTTTGTCATCCCAAAGACGATGCCAATCTAAAACAAAAAAAAATTTAATTCAATAAATTATTCAATTAGAATTTCACGATCATTGACAAATTTCAAAAATAGAAAATTGATTGTTCGTGTGTCGCTAAAATACCATCAAAGACGTCAATCTTAACAGCATTCGCTCGCTTATTTATATGAAACTTATAAAGCAACACAGTTGGATACAATGCGCGATTTATTTATGGGGTTGGCCCATGTATTTTCCTTTTAAAAATTATAAATAATTAATTACGTGAAAACTCGATTTGTTTTCATTTTTGTTCATGTTTTAATTAAATTCTCTCTTTCAATGCCAATTTCTGTTTACTAAATTAAAGATTAATAAGAAGTAAAACGATTTTGTTGTTTTATAAGGGTTAGGAAATCAATCATTTGATAATAAAAATAACGGGGTAAACTGAAAATAAAAATGAAATTTGAATTGGATCATTTTCTCTATATATTTGGTTTTAATTCAATAGACTAAAAGTATATTGGCATTATCTCAAATGGGTAAAAACTAAAAAGGTTTTTAACATCTCAAAATCCATCTCTCTAATTAAAGCTTTTTTCGGGTATATACACCCATTAAATACCGAATTTGCGCATAATGGTCTCTCATTCCATCCGAAACATTTTATTTATTTTCGGACAAAATTTATTGTAAAAATACATTAATGTCGGGGGAATGGGAGGACATGATAACATTATTTCGGGTTATTAATTTCCAATTTTAATTGAAGTTTTTGTGCGTTCAAATTCCTTTTGTATATATTAAAATCCACCCACCATGAAGTTGTCCTATCAATTTATGTGTGATATACAGCTTTGTATACATAACAAGATAACATAAAGTTATCTTAGATATACCTAGAAATTTTCATACACCCTGAAGTAAAATGATGGTGGTCCCAATACATTTCTTTGAGCAGAAATTTTAAATTTGGGGCGGAGTGGTGAAATATATAAGATTATTCGTATCTACAAAGTTCTGTCTTGTTAGAATTATATATTCGATTTAGAAAAGGGTCCTCCACCTTTTTCTACCAAAAATAAGAGATATATCAATAGTAAGTGAAGCCACTCAAATTTTGAAATAGGAAAATTAAATTAGTATGGATTGAGCCATTGATTGATCCATAAAAAGACTTTAAACGTTGAAGTAGAAAATCCTTGCTAAATAATAAATAAAAAAAGGAGCTTCATTTATAAAATGAATAGTTAGCACGTTTTTCTTAGCAAATAATGAGGGTTTATTTATTGAACCAAAAGAGCTCTGCTAGAAATAGACATAAAAAAATTTGTGGTATCAAAAATTAATAACGTTTAAATTATCTTATAAATATGATTATTCTTGCAAAAGAGTGAATGAGCTACTAATGGATTTAATATCCTCGAAAATCCTTTTGTGGATCACTCTGATATAGTCTATTCTCATTACATGCTCATTACTTTCCAACTCCTTAATTGAATACTTTAGGATTCTAACGCGGTAGAAACTATTTTAATATTTTATAACGATAATATTTGTCTTGTGATGTCTTGAATTTAAACTTAATTTTCCAAACCCTCCACACGAAACAACTGCAACCGCGCTTTTTAGAATTTCATTGATGTCCTGGCTCTAAAATTTGAAAAAATAAACTTTTTATGAACTCAAATATATAATTAAATAAGACAATGTCTACTTTGAATTGTTTTGAACAATTAAACAATTTTCGTTAATTATCAAGAAAAATATAAATTGGCTTAATAATATAAGGAAATAAATTTAAAATTTTCACCTAATTAGCACCAAATGCATACATAACATAATAATTAAACAGAAACGCTACAGTTCGTTCACCTGAAATATAAAATTGCTTTAATCTATAAGTAGAATAGTCACGAATAATTATGTCACACGCCATGATAGAGCTAATTAAAAAAATATTATTTTTCCTGGTTCGACTTCTATAAATACCAATATATAGACGTAGGAAGAACCACGGAAAAGAAAATTTCCACAAAACTAATAATAAAAAAAATCGTAAAGTTATAAAATATTACGAAAAACTGTGTGTGAAGATGCGAAACGAATTTTTCTTCGTATGCTTGATGAAAAATTTATGTCATTCATTTTCCCTCAAGATAATTCAATTCGTGTAACAAATTGCTGTTTTCCAAAAGAAAAACTATACAATTTGTGTTGTTTTTCCAACTTTTCTATTTTCTTTTATCAGGTTCATATGAGTGATTGGGGGCCATTGCATCAAATTTACTCCGTGAACTGATTATACGATTTCACAACAAACACTTATATATGTACGTATTTTGTTGTCGTTATTCTACGAGTGTGTGACGTTCAAAATGTGACCACACGTTCTAAAAATCGATGTCATCAAAGTATTATCGACACCTGTACCGGTCGAATTTTTCAACACTTTGATCCGAAAAATGTAAGCATATCGAGTGCGTTGCCAAAAACTTACACTAGCAATCGGGTATACATATATGAATATTGACTTCGCCGAGTAGGTGTGAAGAAAATTTTAGTAGTGGGTATAGTCACATTGACATTTTGTATTTCATTTACTGTTATCAGTAACAGTTCGACAATTTTGTGTTTTTAAGCTGTTGCAAATCTAGAACATTCGTGCCGCGTACTAAAGCATTGTTTTCATTATTTGAATGTTTTGAAAACAACAAACAATTGTAATTGTAATTATTGTTAAATGAAAAATGTATCAAATAAGTAAACGTAATTATTAAATTGATTTCTTTAGCAAATAATCGAGTTTGAATAGAACAATATTTCTCTTCTAATTTGAAGTCTAAGCAAGCCTATTTTTAAAAGCATTCTTTCAGAATCCCATGATATTCCTATCAACATAATGATGGCCCACTCATGTATGAATTCAAGCTGGAGTTATTTGAAAATCAATTTTTCAAAAAAATCACTTTTTTATACGCAACTGGTTTTCACAAGAAAGTTCCAAGGGCGTTTTCAAAGAAATTTTTTGCTTGTCAATTAAACAACGGACGGCTTCACTTATCCAAATTATCTAAAAAAAACTAATCCCACAGAAAACAATTCAAGAGTTTTCGCAAAAGAAAATGTTGTTGTGCATTACATCGATACATTCGCAGTTATTAGATACTATTAACTCCATTAATTTAGTTTCAGTTTTGATAATGCCAGGATGCAATTTAATATTTTTCAATAATGTGTAATTCTAAATAAATATTTATAATTAAACCGAATAAGAAAATGATTACAAAACGATCCCTATGATAATTTGGAGCCCAACCCTGAGTGTTTAAAAACAACTCCAAAATAAATTTATGCTTAATAACTTCCAAGAGCCTGTTCTGCGGTGAGTCGTTTTTATTTTCGAATTGGTTTCCCCTTCGTAAACTTTTCTTGATAGCCATCCCATATACTTTCCATTATATTTAATTCGGATGAATAATCCTGAATCAATTCTTTATTTATCGTGGCATTACATATCGGAGCAATATTCTATTGAAAATCAGTCGATCGATGTCTAAAATTGGGAAATTGGAAGAAACAACCGTTCCAGAATGGTTTGGATCGAATTAGAGGTCATCGTGATTGACCCTAAATTTTAACAATAAAGACTACGTTATACTAACCAAGATTCATCTTAAAAATGCGAATTAATGTCTGTTTAATATCAAAACTAGGCAGCACGTTTATGTTAAAGTCGAGCTTTAATTAAATTCAGGTATACCATCTACCTCACATACATCGTCCATTCATTAAAATAGTTTAAAAACAACTTATTATGATTTTCCAAAACAAAATAATGGAAAACATTCCAATAACAAAATTATTTTTTAAATAATACATCCTCTCGACATACAACCCTTTACCCCATAATTCACGTCCATCCCGTAAAAACACAAACCAAAAAAAGATCAAAAGCATAATTTTTTGTATACATATATATAATTTCCTCTTTACACACACACACACATACACAGACAATATGCTAATTTGATAAACTTTTTATATTGTGTTCGTAACATTTTTCATTTAAAAACAAAACTAACTTTTTACTTTATGTATCCGTGTAAGTAACATATCCTCACCGTACATATCCACATAACCATGTTAGAAAGAGCTTCTATATACACTAACATACCATTTTGGAAATGGAATTAAGCTTTTTTAATATTAAAACGGTTTTGTTTATATTAAATTACACGAAACTAACTTAATCCATTAAGCGTCACAATTATATAAAATGAGGAAAAAAAACTTTTCTTAATTTCCCAGACATCATGTTTTTAAATTTAATGAAATCGTTACATAAAAAAAAGCTAAGAAAATAACAACAACGAACTTGAAATTGCTCTCCTCGTTTAAATTAAAATTTTGAAATTGGCAATTTCGTAAATTACAGCCCCCGGGTTCATTATATTTTAAAATATGCTGACTGTTTTTTTTTGCCAGTTATGCAATTTTATATATTTTTTTAAATTTAATAAAAAAAATTAAAAATTGTGTCACCAAAAATTTTACCAGGGGTCGAATACCACCAGTGATTGTACCGTAATAATTTGGCGGCGTTAAAATAAAACTTGTTTGGAATGGAAATAACATTTCATTGAAATTTTATAATACTTCAGGTAGTTTCAAATCGTGTAAAAATTATCGAAATGTACTACGGAGTAATATCAAAATGTAGTAAGGATACGTAATAGGAGCATTATATCAAAAAGCATATTTATTCTTAGCATTGCGCGGAAAGACACATGTCCGACTTAGTTATAATTCACGTAAACCATTAAAAGATGTTTTCGATTAGATAACTAAAACGATACTCGCACTCAACATTCATTACTTTCAAAACAATAAAATGTTCAACCGCTTAAGAGATTATTCAAATTTAAAAATAATAATAGTGTGCCAAATCTGCACTACTGATGGGTCGGGCGTTTCTTCGGTGTCCCGCCCCACTATTGCAGAGCAGCCTAAACAATTCTGGATTTAGAGGTTGGAGCGTTGTCGTGAAAAAGAAGCATCGCTCTGATAGCAATCTATCGCTAGTTCCCGCTAGCAACGAAACCATATTTCACCCTTCTTTATAATTCTGGCTATAAAATATCCGAATCGGTTTTATTTTCTCGATTTGTTCCATCTTCAATAGGAATTGAATAACGGCACGATTTTCACATTTTTATGCATTTTAAATTTTTATTCAAATTAAGCTTTCTTCTAGAAGAATCTTAATGGAACTCTGGAAAAAGAACTTAAAAAAATGTAATCCTCTCCGTTACTCTTTATTTTCATACGCAGCATACAACGTATATATTGAATTCTCCTTTTATGTAAAATTGTCCATTCCCCAAAAGTTAATTTTATTTGATTTCAAATAAAACTTCCAAGGCTGGCTTGCCTTTACAGTACCCCATTCTGTCAACCCAATTTTTTAGAAGATTCTCAAATGTATGGGCTATCTCATCAATGGCAACTCTGGATGGGTGCGTAACACTTATCTTTAACGGCTTCCCTCAAAAAAGTTCAACAGAGTCAAATCGCAGCTGCGTGGTGGCCGTTTGACATCTCCGTTACGACTGATTATTCGGTCCCCGAAGACAGTGTGCAAAAGACCGGTTGTTGCGTTTGCTGTGTGGCAAGTTGCGCCCTCCTGTTGAAACCAAATGTCGCGTGTATCCTCCTCTTAAATTCTGGGTAACAAAAACTCGTTTATCATGGCTCGATAACGCTCCACATTGACTGTAAGCCAACCAATGATGCCGTCAGTCCAAAATCCACACCAAACAGTCATTACGTGTGGATTTTCTGAGCCCCAAAGTGCGACTATTTTGCTTGTTGACGTAGCCTCTGAGGTAAAAATGAGCTTCGTCGAGAAAGATGATTTTTCGGTAAAAATGCTAATTTTCTTCCAAGCATTCCACAGCCCAATTAGTGAACCGAGAACGTTGCGAATGATCATTTTGCTTCAGCTCGTGCACAACTTGAACTTTATAGACCTTCATACCGGTTTTTATGCAAATTCTCATCACAGAACTGCATGCAATAGTCAATTCTTGAGCAAGATATCCAGTTGATGGATGCTCAGACACATTCTGAGCAATAGCTGCAATGTTTTCTACTGTACGCGCTGTGAATGCACGTGCATGTGTTGGTTTTTCCAATAACAGTCCAGCTTCACGAACTCGCTTCACAAATTGCCTTGTAGACATTTCATTCCTATTGAATTTTCCACGAAAATTTCTTAAAGTTTGGATAGAACACTCACCACTTTGAAAGTAAGTTTTCAATATTTCCCAATTTTTATCAAGTGTAAAGCGACCCATTTCGTAAATGTCAAACATTAAACTAATTTTCTGTCATAACACAAATGATGTAAGTGTTGCCACACTCGAGATAACCGGTAGTTTAAATTGCAAACGCTAGATGGGCCACCCGTTACGAACATTTTTTTTATTTTCAGTTTAACTTTAAATTTTATTGTTGCTCGTTCTAAAAAGCCGCACATTCCAATAAATTTTTATTAATAAAAGACGTAATTTATAATATTGGAATTTGTTAAATTGTGCTCGACTCAATCCCATCAATTGTGTTCGGTAGAGAGCCCCAGTAATGCTAGCAACTCATAAAACACGACACCAAGCTGAACCCACCAAATACACAACATGAGTTTTTTTTTCATGAATATTCGGCTTGGTTGTCGATGTTAAAGGATGACCAGGTGATGCAATGCAAAAAAAAACCTTTCGTTGATGCCTCGCAAGCAGCATTTCACATGAAAAAAATCGGCGTTCAACATCTCACGGCTTCGATCCATATGGAACCCAATTTCCTGGCTTTTAAATGATTCCCAATGATTTTAGACGATGTGAAATTGCTTGTGAGTCATCACTCCTAATATAAGCGCAAATTCTTCTAGCGTTTGGCACGAATATTCATCCAATAATGCTTTCCATTCCATGTCCACGTTCCACAGTTTCGACCTTCCGCCAGGTTCTTTGTCTTGGACATCGAATTCACCGGAAATAAAAAGCATCACACTCGCCTCCACACTCAAAACCAATCTAATTTTGTGAAATGATTTTTGCCCCACCTACTAGTTCTGCCCTCGAGTTGAAATATTTTTAACTTTACTGTTGTTTTAATACAATCAGTACGATACCATGGTATTTTTCCGAACTAACTTCCGATGTCATGTACGTCGTAAACTTTTGAAACACAACTTCTCTCACTTAAGGCAGCCTTACCAAATGCTTCTACAAGCAATCAATCCGCCTCGGCTGCAAATTTCTTCAAATTAAAGAAGTAAATCAAAAGTTCCCACAAACGACGCTTATTCGGCTCAAAACTCGACTTTTTCACAAGAATAAAAATAATGGTGCTGATACAAAATCACTAATATTTTAAGGTTATGTTGTTGACAGAGTTGACAGCCCAACATTAGGATATGACGTTTTGCATCGAGCAATTTTAACCATAACTTACTTGTTACGTGACTATGCTTTTAGAAGATCCACAATTTAAATTAGCTCCACAGTCCATAGAATCTAGAACAACTCGGGTTGTCTGGGTTTATAAAAAACTACTTCCGATTGACAAATCAGTCTCCCCTTTACATATTTAGCAAAAATTAGGCTCAGATTCTAATATTATTTTAGAGAAATTCATAATTCAAAATCAGAATATATCATGGTTCCGAAAAAACTGTTTTCCATGTTTAAAATTATATACATTTAACAAATTTCAGAATTAATTAAAATGCCAATGCTCTATAGTAAATTGAATGCACCTAATACTTTAAAGGTTTAATAAAAATTGTATATTTTATTAAATTTCACACACAGCATAATTTGGAAAAGTTGACGAAAGTTTAAAATTTCGTTAAAAAGTTCTTCATTCATTCTTCTTGAAAGATTCATTCTTCTTGTGCGTCTTCTGCGTGTAAATGCAAGTCTTTATGCATAATGTTCATTAACGACGAGCGTGAGAGGTGCAATTGTTGGGCACGACGACGAGTTGAGGTGGACGGCTCTTCAGCCACACTATCGCGAACAGCAGCAATATTTTCTGCTGTACGAGCTGTACGAGCATGCACTGGTGTTTTAAAATCTCCTACAGACCCGGTTTGCTCAAATTTTTGCACGATTTTTCCGATTGTACGCACATTTGGACGATTAAATTGACCGAAAAAATCACGAAGTGCACGATATGCATTTTGATTTGAAGACCCATTTTCATAATATGCCTGAATAACTTTAACGCGTTGCTCGATTGTGTATCTTTCCATGGTTCAAATTGAGTTAGTCTGAAATTGAGAAATGTCAAATTAAATGCAGAAAAAAACTTGACATTTAGGTGTGGTTCACATTCAACATCGGCCTTTAAAATTTAACCACCCTTTATATATTGAGAAGTCTCTAAAATATTGTTTTACTCTGCTATTTTATAGTTTTAGAATTGATTTCAAAATAGATAATCTGTAATTTGAAATATAATTTTCTAAATTTCAGATAATTCACAAAATTTTATAAATTTCATCCAGAAGGATCAAACATTTTAAATTTCAAACTATCTCTTCATTAAAGATGTTACTATGACTTTTATTACAAAGTGATTTAAATTTTAGATGCTAGTAGCAAATCGATCGAAATAGTGTATTTGTGTATTTCGTTAAGCGTTTCCCAAATATTGAAAATCAATGGGATACAAAAAAACTCCAACGAATGCTTTTTTATGTAAAAACTTAACAAACATTTTTCCACGAAACTAACTTGCTGCATCAAGCATCACATAGAATTTAAAAAAACTTTTCTTAATCTCTTCACAACATCATGTTTCATTATTATAATGAAAAAAACTAACAACAAAAAACCTATTAATAGTTTCTTATTAATTAAAAACAAAATTGTTGTTGTTATTAGAATAAAGAAAACTTGAAAAATAAAAAAGGCAACGATGATAGTTCAACGTCAGATGAAGATGATGATGATGATGACGATGAATTTAACGATGCTGAAAATTCAAATTATGTTCCCGATTTCAGTGAAGATTATCATTTAGATGTGGCGGTTGATGATGATGCCATAATACCGTTGCGAAAATCAAAACCACTCGAAATATCGAATTGTGATCATAACAACAAATCACATGGTCCTTTATGTTTATTATCCTCAGAACAAAATAAATCCAACAACACCACCACCACCACCACCACCACCAATACCACAGAGCACTGTAGTTGTAATAATTCACACGTAGTCACAAAAAGTGAGAGCACTGAATCATTGAAAAATTTTGATTTACCTCAGTTTAGTCGGTCGAGTGTAGGCGGATCAAAATATTTACTAAATTGTCATCCGAATTTGCAAGACAATGAGAATGATTTAATGTTCGAATCACGATTTGAATCGGGAAATTTGGCAAAAGCAGTTAAAATTACCGGGAATTACTATGAATTGTATTTGAGGCCCGATTTATATACAAGTCGGCATACGCAATGGTTTTATTTTCGGGTCACGAATACAAGACGAGGGATTACTTATCGGTTTGTATTATGTTTACGTTCATAGTTGGTGCCTATTTTCAAATTATTTTTGTTTTTATTTTGTATTTAATTTAGAATTTCGATCGTAAACCTCGTCAAATCGGATAGCTTGTACAACGAGGGCATGAGACCGTTAATGTATTCTACAACTGAGGCGGATGTACATAAAATTGGATGGCGCAGATGTGGCGAAAATATTAGTTATTTCAAAAATGAGGATAGTCCGTAAGTACATGAAACTAATAATTATACTTAGCATGTTCAATAGATGACGGCCGAATCTACAATTAATTTTTACGAATCTCCTTTCAGCACCAACAATGATGACGACGATGAGTACGGTTCGTACACACTCACATTTAATATAGAATTTCCACACGATAAAGACACCGTATATTTTGCACATAGTTATCCCTATACGTACACCGATTTACAAGACTATCTTATGGAAATTCAGCGTCATCCTATAAAATCAAACTACTGTAAATTACGTTTGCTATGTCGATCGTTAGCTGGGAATAACGTATACTATTTAACTGTGACCGCACCATCGACCGACGAAGAAAGCCATAAAAAGAAAAGAGCTGTTATCGTATCGGCTCGCGTTCATCCCGGTGAAACACCAGCCTCATGGATGATGAAAGGCTTCATGGATTTTATAACGGGTGATTCGGTGGTTGCGAAAAAATTACGCCACAAATTTATATTTAAATTAATACCAATGTTGAATCCGGATGGAGTAATTGTGGGAAATACACGAAATTCACTGACCGGCAAGGATTTAAATCGCCAATATAGAACCGTGATTCGGGAAACATATCCATCGATTTGGTACACAAAATCAATGATTAAAAGACTGATGGAGGAATGTGGGGTCGCTATGTATTGTGATATGCACGCACATTCCCGTAAGCATAATATTTTTATATACGGATGTGAAAATCGTAAAATGCCTGAGAAGCGCCTAATCGAACAGGTGTTTCCGTTAATGTTGCATAAAAATGTGGCGGATAAATTTTCGTTTGAAAATTGCAAATTTAGAGTACAACGGAATAAAGAGGGCACAGGACGAATTGTGGTATGGATGCTCGGGATCACAAATAGTTATACGATGGAAGCGTCATTTGGTGGTACTACGCTAGGTGTCCGGGCAGGCACACATTTCTCTACTCTGGTAAATAAACCTAAACGATAATTGTAAGACATTTTCATTAGTCTCCTATCACTTTTCGCAGGATTACGAACATCTGGGCCGAGCATTTTGTGAAACCCTTATGGATTACTATGATGAGAATCCATTAAAAGTAAATCGTTCATTTAAACTATTGAAAAAAATTAGACGGCGTGAACGTAAACTAAGAAAGGCCGCCAAACGTGCGAAAAAACTGGTAGAAGAGGAACGTTTATTAAAATTACAGCAATTAGAATATAGTTTCGAATAGTTTGCGATTAATCGTAGAGGTTTTTTCGTATATTTGGCGGTTCTTTGTATTTTATTATTTATTTATTTAGTTGTTGATTTATTTATGTTTTTTTATATTTAGTTATTTAAATTATTTGTTATTAAACTTTGGTTTTAAACAATTTCGTTAGCTTTGTTTAATTTTTGGTTAATTATTATCAAACCTTATTCTCCGCGTACAGGACCGGCTGCGACTAAAAATTTTAGTACGATTAGAACAAGAAGGTTCGAATGCGGATGAACCACAAAATATACCCCTCTCGGATTATTCAAGTGATGAAGGTGATACTTCACCTTCTAGTTCCGAAAATGAAAATGGAAATGTATCAGATTTTGAAGGTCCATGTTGTCAACCACTAAAGGTACCGCCATCGTCCCCTGTGTTACAGGAAAAAACGGTGAAATCTATTAAAAAGGTAACTAAATGTTCTCTACTTTTATTTTCATTTGCACAATTGCACACATGCACGAAATAGAAGAAACCGGCAAAATCGAATTTATTGGCACAGGGTTGCGCGAAATTCAAGCAAAATGTGTTGAAAATTAAGAAGCAAGTTAAATTATTTGAACCAAAACCAACGACTTGCAAGGTAGGATTTGTTAAGTAATTAAATCAAGTTCTACTACTAAATTGCGACTTACGATTTATTTTAAACTGATCTTCGACAGCCAAAATATAAGCGCATACCACGTCGAAGAAAACTGAAGGCAAGTAGTTTCCCACGAAAATTTTTGAAACTAAAATTCTACAAATCTGGCACAATCTAGTTTGAGATTAGTTTTTACAGCAAACCGTTTGACTTTTAAAAAATAGCAAACGATAGCAGACATTATGTAATCAGTCTTATTGTGCGATATTTATTGTGCCAAATTCATTATATTCATTTAACGATGGAACGCTGAAATTCACTATGCATCACATGGCAGGGTTGGATAACATGGGGCGGGAGGAAATATCAAAACAACCATACCTATAATATACGCGTATTACGCTGAGCCGCTAAAAGTACCGCAACGATAATATATGCCGATTTTCGAAATATTATATTTGAATTCCATCAAATTATAGCGGCACCCTCTTATTACGGTTTCGGGCACATTCTGAATATAAAAGCGTTTGTAGCACAACGAATATTGCAAAGGAACAAAACAGAAAACATATTGACGATGACCTTGAAAGAATTGATGAAGGCCACTTCTAGTTTAGATTTAAATTATTTGCCAAATACGTCGAAGTGAAGTTTAGTTTTATTTCGAAGACCGAAACCCGTCAGATATTAAACCGTACCGAAACGTTTAAGACCCTTGTACGTACCATTAGTAAGACACAATAGCTTGACTTATTAAAGTAATCCAGAAAACAGATTAGTTTATACACTGAGGGGTCCACCTAAAATGGTTTAGTTATATTTTCCACGGATTTCCACAATTACTGGCCTGGTCTAGAGAATTTAATCATCTTAAGGATCTTGCGCTTTTCATCCTATTTCCAATTTTCTATCTCATCAATTTCTGTTATTGAAGATTTGCGATCACGCAACACGTACGTACATACAATGAGTACAATAAATTTATAACAGTGAAGGTTGGTATTTTCACCTCAAATATGGCAGATACTACTTCAAATTATTGAAAATTCAAACCCTAGATATTCGTTACAACTGAATTCGTTAGAGCTATATTGATAGTGGTGAGTATCAAGTTGGAAAATTCTCTATTTAGAAATGGATTTTCAGATCTACCATTTTGTTTTTGGGTTTTTAAAATGTTCGCCTTTTCTTTCCATTTAATTAAATAAAAAACTAAAGTAACTCCACATATGTAAAGTCCCCCGGACAACAGATCAGTTGTAACAGAAGTGGATACTATTATTGGATTATTGTGGTTTAGGGTCCACTTCGTGCAACATTGATGTAATTTTCTAAGACTCTATGAGAGAACTAGCACCTTGTACAAAAGATTTACAATTATTTTGGCTTGTTTCTAGAAATATCGTAGGAGGAAGTAAATTTTGCATCTTTATTATTAGCATAACCCCCTCAATAGCCGCCTCGGGCGTACGGGCATAAGAAAAGCCTTTCCTATAGACATTAATTCAAGTGGAAATTTTAAGCATTTTAGATAGTTGAGCGATACGATATATTATTTTCCGATGACGATTTATGCCCTAAGACACTAGAAAGTAACTAGGCTAATCTTTGTTGAACTACAGTATTTGTGCAAACAGTTTGAAAGATATCGTAATTCTCTCATTTATAGCACCGAGTTGATCGAGGGCTTTGCCAATATGCAGATTCCTATATTTGAAAATACAGCTCACCGGTTTGTGGAATCAGATTTAATGCTACACAAACCAGCACTTGAGCTGTGAGTGGTTTTTGCAACGCAATTCTTAATAGAAGCTCGTCAGTTCCATGCAGATGATGCAACAACCACTCATTTTATTCTTGTTTTTTTATTAATTACAAATCTTTCATCAGTGACTCAATCTAATTCATTTATAACAGAATTAGCACAGGATTTCCTTCATTTTTCTCATCTATTTCAACACGAGGTGATAATTGGTTTTACTTGTTCAACTTTAAATTCGATCCCACATCCAATGCTCAAACGAACTTCAAATTTTTCAATTCAAATACAAAACTTTACTCGAAAAAGTGACAAATCTCATTATAGGCGGCGTCGAATACCGAAATTTCCAATGTATACCTTTGCCTAAACCAAGGCGTTCTAAACGGCTAACCCAACTATTCCCAACTGAGGAAGTGTTAAAAATACTTAAGGACTAGATCAAGTACAAAGAAATAAAATGATTTCCCTCGGTCCGTTCAATTCATATAAAATTAGATAATATGATTGATTTTTAGTTCGACAAGCAATAAATCAAAATAAATCTTGTATAAAAAATTTTTTGGCATCACAAAAATATTTTAGAGGTGATCAAAGATTTCAAATATTTTTAACTTTGTTTGATTTCACAACACAGCACAAAACACACAAAATATGTTAATTAGAAGTGGCAGATTTGATTGAACTTGATATTGAAAAAAATACAAACAATTTATTTTACAGAAAAAGGCCAAGACCAAAATTCGAAGGGAATCGTTTAAATCAAATCGAAATGTAAGAGGTGTCCGAATTGGTTAACCATATTTGGTTGAGATTAATACGTGCCACTTTTTAAATACTATTTTACAGGTTCAGCGCCAAACTTTGGATATTCCAACCACAGATCCTGGTGGTGATTTTGTAGCAGCAGCTAGTATTACGAGTGGCGAGGATGAGGAGTCGGATGAATTCTATGATAGTATTAATAAATTATCAAATCGGAATATTCGTAACGAGTACATAAAAAAATTTGCAAATGTCTATGAGGCCGCATGTAATATGCCACCCGAGCTTATTATAAAGTCAGCGAAAAAAGATGAAGTTTACTTGGTAGTTAACAACGATGTGCAAGGAAAATCAACATCGGCGCCCCTAAACCTATCTACCGATTTACCACCAATTAATTCAGCACGTCGAACAAAATCGTGGCATAATTTCACCAAGGTACGTACCGTTCAAGAAGTAAGTTACGAGCACTCAGAAATTGTCAAACATTCCCTAAATAAGAAAATTTGGACCGGAGCGGGATCCGATCGTAACATAAATCGGCCACTTTCCTGGGGTATCCCACCGATCATAAAAATTCCAACATTTGATAGTAACGCCGTGCTCGAAGAATGCTCACAAAAATTAGCCGTGCTGCAACAGGAGTTAGAAGAATCGCGCATGGTTTCGATGAAATCGCATACCAAATCGGTTTCGGGTTCTTCTAATCTGCGCACTCAATTGCGCAGTGCGGATGGAGGAAGTTCACAGCAAAAAAGCGGAAGTAACAGCGGGAGCAAAATAAAATCGGCTCGATCTTTCACAACTGAACCCGTCACTCAGATTAGCATATTGAATGACAAGGATAAAAAGAAACGAGGGACTATCACAAAACTCGTCCAGACCACCGATATAATAACACGATTGACTAAGACAAAAATAGTATCGACCTCGGGTAGTAAATCGGCGAGTAGCAAGCCCTACAGTTCTGCACCATCTAATATGAAGCCTATAACACCACGACCAATTAAACTACCGAGTAAATTTAAAACTGGGGGTAATGTTGCAATAGCCGTGCAGCCTATTAAGAAAAAAATGAAGATACGAGCGGCAACCGCTTTGCCCTCGTCGAAATTGTCGCCAAAACAGCACCAGCAAAATTTACTAGATTGTGAAACGGACACGGAGAATGTTAAAATTTTTGTTAAAAAAGTTAAATCAAAACTTAAAAAGAAGAAGAAGGGAATATCGGCGTAATAAGGAGTCCGCTCGCGACCCGGAGGTTTTTGATTTTTGTATCGCGCTAATTTATTTATAACGTAGAAAATTAAAGAGTTTCTTTATAATTTTGGTTTTGTTTTATTAACATTACCGTCAGTAACATTTTGCCCGCCCCTGAAGAAGTAAGTTGAAGATTAACAAAATTTTGTGCTTTCTTTGCCTAGGTAAGTATGGGTTCTAATTTGGCAATAAATGGTCTCAAGAAGTGTGAGAGCGTCTTGTATTCTTTATAAGTCGTAAGTGTACATATTACAAAATATCTAATAGTAATATGGGTAAAGAAATAGTAGTAAATATTCGATAAGTTCGGTGAAAAAATTTGAGTGTTTGATTGTTGATGGTCATCAATAACTGAATGTTTAATTCCACGCGCGATCTCTAAGTTTTCAATTGGAAATAGTTACCCTTTCGTCAAGTGATCTTCGTTGTAATATTTGGCCAATAATTACTATTTTTTTATCCATTATCTTATTACGAATATTAGGGAAGTTGCGAACCTTCATGAATACTTTTATTTTTAAATAAAGCTCCTAATACCACAATGCGTTTGTTCCATCGGAGCTGTAAGTGGATATTCTCGTTTTAAATGTAAACAACACAAGCTGTTCAAAATACTGGTCCACAGCAGTAATGACCACTATCACTGAAAAACCTTTGGTATCCGAAAGACTGCTTTAAATTGGAAGGTAGGTCAGAGTCACTTGGAATTATATTTGGACAATAAGCGAGATGATGAAGCAACTGAAATTTCAATTCATGAGGTTTAGTCATGGTGCATGTGTCTACCAGTGCTTTCCATGTTGGGAATAGGATACTTCCTTCGCCAAGTGGGATCTTTTTTATTTAATTTCATCATCTCATCGCAGAAAATTTGAGTATAGTACGCTCTCTTAACTATTAGGCATCCTAATTTCTAGAGTTTAATGGTATATCAGGGAGCCTATTATGAAATCTTCGACGTTTCTTGACAATATCAACTAATTCGATAACGTCGAAAATCACTATTACGAATTTTACGAAAACCTCATAAAAATTATGATAAATTTATATAATTAAAATCATTAAATTATAATTTTGTAAATATTTTATGTATTCGCAACAACATTCAAGAGGTGGGCATGCATTTTCGATCATATCTCAAATAAATCATAATAGCACCGAACGCTCGAAAATTTCATAATATGCCTCTGGTTTCATTTACAAACGACATAAAATTATTTTTTCTACTTCTGCGACCAAAAGTAGCTCTTTATTTGTTTAAAAATGGAAAGTAAAATTCATGATTATTTAACGAGATCATCACCCCTCGATGCATGCCCATATGCCTCATCCAGCAGCAGTATGCTCCTTCCAGCAGCCCTGAGACCTGGCTAGAATTCAACGAACTTACCAACCATTAATCTGAAAATAAATTTGATAATGTAACCTGATTGAGGCGGCCAAATCCCTACATAGGATGTAATGCCAACGAAATAATAATAAAATTCTTGTGATAAAATTTAATGAACCTGATCATTCGATATCCCTACGAAATCCGCCAGTATCATTTTGTGAAATTTTGAATGATTTCTAGAAAGTTTACTGATTTTCAGTCACTCAACATTTCATAGTTGCTGATGATGAAGAAGAACCACCAAATGTGAAATCCATTTTAATTTAATATTAGTTAAGTACGAAGGTTCGATATTCAATTCGAAGGTTCTGAAACACAGAAGAAGTACACCTACACATATATTGTTTAACTACAATATATGAGATCACGACCCCATTGCCCCGGACTCCATACACAATGCTTCAAAAAATAGTCTCATATTCAAAAACCCACAAGGATATCAAACAGCACCATAACGATTAAATCGACCACATTCCTCTGTCGAAACGACATAGTATTAAAGATATCTATAGGAAAAGTACTAACGAAACGTGGAGGAGCTCCGAATAATTATTAAAACATCGGTAATGGATTTGCAACGGCTCCAGAGAACTATAAATGCATACTAATATCGTTCGACATTTAGTGGAAGTACTTCTCCAAACAGGCAAATACCACTCACGCATTAACGCACGATAACTTCATCTTCCTCATTGTATGATGAAGTGCACAACGTGTTATCAGAAATGAAAATAACAACGCGTCTGATGAAGAAGAGCAATTTTAAAACACAAAGGTGATCGATCGTGTATTTTACCGCAGTTCAAACTAGCGTCTTCAATTCCGGTCTACTTAAAACATCATAGAAGAGTGGGAATTAGCTCTTATCTGTCCACTATAAAGATGGGAGGTCGGTTAAATTGCCACAACAACCGCGAGATGTCTCTGCTGAACACAGGCTACAAGGTTCTGAGCCAACTTAATTTCAACGAAATCTTTATAGCGGACAAATTTTTGGAGGTTATCACACAGGTTTTCATCCTAATAGACTCACAACCGATAAAACTTTCATTCTGAGAATGTTCCAAAAGAAATATTTTACATGTTTATATACGAGTGTCTATTTGCAAACTTCCAGCAGACGTACGATATAATTCAGGTCGAATTAATAGACATTATGTTTTATTTGGCTATCCCATTAAAAATTAATTAAAAGTATCGAATGTATCACAATGCACAATGCAAGATGACACGAACGTAAACTTTCGAAGAATTTCAAAAAAACAACAAATCTTATTTAACCTATTTTTGGGGTACGTAAAAAGCGCAGCTTTCGTAGGCAGAAGATCAAGGATCACAGTAGAGCATAGAGCATTCTACATCAATTTTATATTCTTTAAATCTCGTCAAATATCGCGTAAACTAAACTTGAAATATCAGGGTGTACAATACAATATTTGATTGCGAGTCTTGAAGCGAACAGCATGTGCCACCTCAGATTTAAATGTGACATTCAAGTAAGTGTACTAGCCTTTGGAATGTTGGAAACATAGGGAATCAGCATAGAGAAATTGATTATGATAATGATAGAGTTAGTATGTCACCTTCTAATGAACGTTGGAAAACTATCTTCTCTGCTATTCATGCTGGCTGACCATGTAATGTTATTGATTACACGTCGTTTTTCTTATCAGTCAGGCATGTGGGAAGAAAAACTTCTGACATAGATTTGTTTATTTTGAAGACATGGCTTCTAATCAAAATTTAGTCCACAGATCTAAATCTTTACATCAATTTATACCTTTAAATATTTACAAGTTATCGTAGTGGCAACGTTCATTTGTTTAAGAATTATGCTTGATTCCAACTACCTAATTGCAATTTTACTTTTCGATACAAAACTTGTATGATAAATTGCAACCTCTTGAATTGAATAAGGAATTATGCTTTGTAGTGGAGTATTCTGAGAAGCAAAAAATTCGGATTATGTCGATGGCAGCATTTTTCGCCTGATATATCTATTTCTGCATACACCGTCTTGAAGAATTTTTAGGGGAAGTTACAGAATTGTTAGGAGTATTGTGTAATATAACTTTCGATTGAACAACCGTTGTGTAACTGATTTCACTAAAAATCAAATTTCACTAGAATAATGCAAGTCTTTTCGATTTCTTGCACCAATCGAGTTTTATTATTTTTCTTAAACGCAAATAAGAATGGCTTTCGGAATTGGGTTTCGGCTATCATCAGGCGCTTTCAGGTCCACCAACAGTGATGATTAGGGGAATCATCGCCAATTTGATATGAAAATTTTATAGAGTGCAAAATATTAGGTAATAACGTGGGCTGTGATTTTACTCATGTTGGCAAATGTTGCTTGGCCTAATCTTCTCGTGAGTCTCTGATTAATTTTTATAATGGTCGTTATAAATGATCAAGTCTGCAGTTTACTCGATTGCTAAGAAAGCTTTCCAAACTCAGAACCTTATCCAAACGACTGAGCCGAGGATGTTTCGATTATAAGTGCTTTGATAACGCCTATCCGCTCATTTAAACCTTTATCTCCAGAGCGTTTATATGTATGTGCATAACCACGAGTCAACTTTCTTCTACACCAATCGCGAATTTCTCTTGCCATTCTCCTAAAAATGATTTTAAAATTATGGCCTTTGTTCTATGCAAGATGATTCCGTCAACGTTCATCCAAATAGACAGAAACACAACGTTGAATAACCGTACATACCTTCTAAATCAAAATCCGCAATTAGTCAAAGTATTAAACGCCAGAGATTCGTAACCTAATGTTTACGAATCGCTGAGTAAAGGATTCAATTCATCCATGATGGAATTTAATTTGTATCACATGGAGTCGAATTCTTTCACAAAAAAATCTCACCGTACGACGTTATCAGTTATCTTAATTTTCACCACATAAGATTGACGATCAAGATAAGATAAATCCAAACCAAATTTGTTATGAGAATAAAAATCAATACACAAGATTTTCACTTCCTCGTTTTCATGTCAAAAAACAAGATAAATTTTACATGACGGTAGTTTTAAAATTTAACTCGCTCACTTACCTTAGCTGTACAAAAAAACGTTTGATAAAATATAAATTTGAGTAAAATTAACAAATCAGAAATCGTTTAATTTATGTTTTTAAAGGCGGTAATTTCAATTTGCAAGAGAACACATTCAAACAAAACAATAGAAGTAATTTGACAGTTTGCAAAATATTACAGGGTGGTCATGTAAAATGTCCAAACGCCATTCTTATTGGTTTTAAATTGTACTAAAATGGTTTTATGGGATTCTTCATCGAACCTTTATACCCCATTTACACGCGACCAACATTTTTCTTCTGCAAAGGGAAAGAGATATAACATTGACTTTTTGCACAGGAGAGACAAGAAAATAAATAAATCCATGCAAAATTTTGCAGAACACTTTTTGAGCTAAAACCACTATAAAAATGAAAATGTTTCCATAAAATATGTATATTCGATCCGAGTATGTTTATGGCAACAATTCTAAAATTAATAAAAAAAAATATTTTATTTATAAATGTTAAAAACTCATAATAAGATCAGACGCCATAGGTACAAATGTAAATTTCGCATTTGAATTAATTAAAAATAAATTAATAATCCTATAAAAAAATATGGCATTGCTATATATGTTTATTTCTTTCTCGCATATTTAATAAGTGTATATAACGGATGCTTCTTATTTACCTGCAAAAATTTGCAGAAGAAAACAATTTTATACATGTAAATGTACCATTATGTGCCTTCACGTTGCGTGATTATAAAGTTGTTTCATTACTAACTTGAATTTAGTCACAGATGAAATTTGCTCAAAAAATTCATCTATAGCTGTCATGCGAGTTATAGTAGTAGTAGTTAGTATTGCTTTGTATTTGTTGTTGTTTTCCTTCAATTTCTGCTTGGTTTGCCACCAGTAGTAGGCTTTATTTTAATTTATTCGAATACACGTATGTTTGGTCAATACATACACATCCGGCTTTATAAATAGCACAATTTATGTGAGAATTATGCTGGAATTTGCAGCCTAACAGTTGTGAAAAGACAAAATTTCTATTTCTCACCCGTATTATTTTACATAAATATTTATCTCAGATATTCATACAATTTATTTTTTGTACATAACTTTTCTCTTAACGATATTAACAATATAATTAATATGAGCACCAATTATTGCTCATATTTGAATTTATTTTTGTTATTATTTGGTACAACCAAGATTATTTTCTCAAAAAACGAAAAAAAAACTTTCAAACAAATGCTATGAAAATTATATTTTGTTAAAATTATATTGGACTTTATATAGTTATACCTCCTGAACGTAGCAGAAAAATAAATTGTATTCTTTTGAGCGTAAACTTTGTTTATTTACCTTTAATTTTCATAAATTGCTTTTCATGTTTGCTCTTTCATTCAGAATTTTTCTATTTTCCGCTATGATGTCTTTAATTTGGCAGTCGTCATATAATATACTCGTATATAGCAAAGTTTGTGTGCTTGCATGAAGAATATACAACACAGAAAAGCAAAACGTTAAAAACAACTATTCTTCATGCATACACACAAATCTTGCTTTTTTTATAAAATCATCAAATCACCAAATTAAAGACATCCTACTAAAATGAAAACCAATATATCAAAACTAAAGGTAAATTAACAAAGTTCAACCTTAAAAGAATGAATTTTTTTTTTATTGTCACATTTACGAGATATAAATAAATGAAGTCAAAAATACTTGACATAAAATAATTTCCATATCATTTCTTTGGATTTGATTTTATGTTTAAGGCTAGTTTCGAAACGTATACTTATTTTTGGAACCTAACTTATTCAAACAAGTAAGCTAGCGAGGTAACTTATTGTCTGTTCCACTTCATGTCGAAAAATCTGAATTGGTTGTCAATTATCTGTCAATTTGTTGTTTTTTAAATTTTAAAAATATTTTTAGGTTTAATTAATAGCTATCAAAGTACAATGATCTTCATTTAAATACAAAATTACATCTATTAATACCCGGTCACATTCCACCTAAAAATAAAATGCTCGTAAACATAATATATTCATAAATTATATTTAAGGTTAAATATTTTTAAACTGGCGCTGCTGATGCAATCGCGAATAATTTTCTATTGAAAATAATTAATGATTTCTTGTTGATGTCAAGATAAGTGTGTAAACTCAATTCGAACGATTTTGCTTACTAATTTAAGATGGCGGCAAATAAGTAAATAAGTTGGAAATAAGTATCCGTTCCGAAAAGGGCGTAAGTTCATATATTGTGGTGAGGGCGTATACATACATAGGCACTAGATTATTGATCATACTCTACCTTGTGACGGGGTGTACTTAAAAATTTAATTTAGTACATCGAAATCTAGTACGACAATTTTTGCTGCTTGGGCACTAAAACATTTCATTGCAACGGCGAATGAAAAAGAGAGAAAATCGCAAAAAACGTCAAAGTAACAAACTATCGAGTGAAAAACTAATAATTTTACCGCATTTTTTGTTTTTTGTGTTATTTTCTAGTAAAAATTGTAATTTCGTTTCAAAAATTTGCGTTTGATAATGTTTTTGAATATTTAGATTTGATTTTTGTGTATTTTAAGTACTAGCTATTTCTGGTTTGCGTCGTATCTGAGGTGCCGCGACTTTCTACAAGTATGAAGCGAAAGAAGACAGGACGAGCTATCAAGGTAGTGGCAAGTGGAAATTCCGATACTGCTGTTCCGGAAGAGCCCACAAATTGTTCTTTGTGTCACAGTGGTGAAAGTGAAATATTCGAATGTTCGGAATATTTGATAAATGATTTAGAAAATACATTCGAGTATAAGGTGAGTACCGGACACGCGTTTTGCTAAAATGGAGCTTCGATGGCAAATTTACGTTGTTTTTTCAATTATAGCTTAAGGCATCCGACAAAAATCAACTCAAAATATGTATTACATGTTCGTATCACATCAGCATCTTGGCCAAATTTCTTAAAAACAATGTTTGTTTATCGGGGGCCAAACCCTTGTGTTTCATGTGCAAGAACTTTACAGTTTTGAATGCAACACCGAATGACATAAAATCGCAGCTAAAGAATACACCATTTGGGACTGTAATAAAATTTAATCGAATATAGTTCTCTACTATTTATTAATCATCCGTATTATTTTTCAGCAAATTGAAGATAAAGGCAACTACTATGCATGTGTGGTTTGTCTTTACCAGTTAAAAAACTATCAAAATTACAAGAATCTGATTGATAATTTCCGTAATGGCGCAGGAACTCCTGTTACTCCGATTACTCCAGTTATTTCGAGAACAACTCCTGTTACTTCGAGCAAAACTCCTGTTAATCTGGGTAAATCTCCAGACACTGTGATCAAACCTTCTGTCATAACTACACCGGGTCGTGCAAAAAATATTGGTACAAAAAGTACACCAGAACCGTTAAAATCGCCAGCAGTCACTCCGACAGAGACTCAAACTAAAAAAGTACCATCAGTTTTACTACAAAAGTTGGATGCATCAAAATTTAAATTTGCGGGCAATTTAGATGAGCGTGATGTGAGCTCAACAAAAGTTGCTCGGAAGCGCAGTCGAAGTGATTCAATGTATACTGAGGTACTACCAAAGAAACGTCATTATGAACCGTCTCCGGAGCCTTCAGATGTTTCAGAAAGTGAGGCGGATTCAACGTTTGAAACGCGGAGATCGCCAAAGAAAACGGGGAAACGAGTTACAATAAATACACAGCCAAGTGTAATGAAAATTAAACCCGGAATAAGTGGTACCCCAATGAAATCGGCGTTGAAGACACCAACAAAATCGCCAGTGATTAAGGGTAAATCAGCAAAACTTCAAATAAAATTACCACTTCGGGCTGCTAAATCCCCTAAAGAGATTAAAGAAATGACGCCTAAAAGTGTAAAACCTCCAATTAAAGCCGGTAGACCTGCAAAAAAACAAACTCCCGAAGTTCAAAAAGTTGAAGCACCTAAACCCACTGGAAGACCGGTAAGGACTCCGACTAAATCGCCACCGGCACCTTTAAAAGATGAACAAGTAGAAAAGAAAAAATCGCCCAAAACAGTCGTTGTCGAAGAAACTGAAGAAGAAGATGGTAACGACACAATACCAGAAACACCTAAAAGTGTTGGTCGAAAGAAAAAAACAACAAAATCGCCTATGAAAACCCCAGCCGAAAAGAAACAAATGGACACGGTTCAGGTTTCGGATGCAGAAGAGGAAGAAGGGAAAGAAGATACAGATGTTGAGGAGTCGATCGTGATTGAGAAAAAACAAGCTGAAATCACTAAAGATAAAGAGCCATCGCCTGATAAAATCTTGGATCTTACCGAGAATGAGGATGATGAACAGGCCGAGCTCATAATTCCAGAAGACACGGACGCCATGGAAAAAATGGCCGTCGAATATGATTCGGAAACAATAGATAATGCACCCATAGCTGAAGATATTGTAAAGGAAAACGAATCGCCCGAAAAAAGCAAGAAAACCACAGATCTGAACAAATCGGGAAATTCGGTCAATGAGAATGATGAGTCAACACTTCCAGCCGCTGTCGAAAATGCAACAGCGGAAATAGTTGAGCTCATAAATAATAGTATTTCAAAGGAGGCCGATCCTAAATCCGATAATGCGACTGATACATCCGCCACAAAGGCGACAGTTGCGACCACAACAAATAACGGCAATTCCAATTCGGACAAGGAGAATACCGTTGATCTGCTGAGGGACGAGAGTAATTCGAGTGATTTTGGCGTTATTAAAAAGTTGAATAATAACGAACGAGTTCAAATGGATATAAACATGGATAAGATATTCGATGAGCTTAGGACAGAGGCAAGTCCTTGAGTATCGATTCCATGCGATTATGAGTAATTTTGGGTTCTAAAATCGTAAAAGAAAAATATTTACTAGTATTGAACCCATCCAACTTAATACATACAATCCCAGATTCTCTTTTTGGTCTGTCCCTTTCACCCCAAGAGTAAAAATAAATATTGGTTTGAGAAGTACCAAAACTTCTAAATCATTTTTAAGCCTCCTACTCTAATCCCTGTATAACTTAAGTTTTTAATAAACACCTAATACATAATTATAATTTTTTTTATATAAAACAAGAAGCAAAAATTTTAAGAAATGTAATGGATTTAATGTGAGTAGAGATTGAATAAGATAATAAATGAACTATTAATAAAAATACTTATGGCGATTCGGTTGTTTTCGATTTGATTCGTATAACGAAACAATAGATCTGAATCAGCGTCAAAAAATACAAGAGGTATGTAATTCTATTCATTTCACTCATGTCCACTTTGTAGAGCTTTTATAAAAAGGAAAAAAGTTAACAATCCCTAGCTAATCTTTATCTGTGTAACAGGAGAACACTACATAGTGAATGTTTTTAAGGGAAGCCTGATAGGGTTAATGCCTTAATGATTACATTTCATTAAAAACTTTAATTTATTCTTTGACCGAACTTTTATTAGTTAAGTTAAGCACAAACTATTTTAATTCCAACCTTTATTTACTCAAATCTTCTCCTGTCCTTGTGTATTTTAAAACTGAAGCTCATTCTTCTCTAAAATACCTTTATTTTTGATAATTAGACAAATGAACACTCAGTTCAGCCTTACGTTTGTCTTCCAGTTTCATTTGTCTTTGAGATTACTTGTTTAACATTTTAACACTTATTCGTTTGGTTTCGGTTTGGCAGCTTATTTAATTCGCGTTTCTTCACTTCAAATCTAGTAAGTGATTTTGTGTTACTTCATGAAAAAATATTTTAACCAGCGACAAGAAATGTAGCTAACAAATGTTTCGTGTTTATTCGTTTGTCTTCGTTTTCACATTTATTCGTTCTTCATTTGTTAGTTTGTCTTCGTATGTATTTCTTTTTCTACTGCATTTATTCGGTTATCTTTTAATTCATTCGTTTGCCATCGTAATAACTCGTTCACTTTCTAGTTTATCATCATGTTATCTTGTTATTTATTTTATCTTTCAATAGTTTTCACTTTTTGGAGCTTTTTTAAATGTAAAAGATTAGCTTATTATAGGACAACATAACAAAGTGAAAGGTTTTAGTGGTAACGGTAGTCTTGACTTGATATTGAAAAGTAAAGGGTTACGTTTCATTAAAAGTTTTAATTTTGTCTATGACCGAGCTTGTGTTTTGTTTTTTGTATGTTTTTAAAAATATCAAAGCTTTCTCATTTAATCATTGATTTTATATATGAATTTCAGCATTTCTGTCACCGAAAGTTTTAACTCAAAAAGCTTCTCTAGTCCATGTGTATCTTGTACTCTGGTTTAGAAGTTAAACAAAAGGTTTTCTGCCAAACCATGAAGCCCTTCCCTTCACTGGGATTATTTATGAGATCCTAAATTAAAAAGTTTTTTTTTAAATGCTGGCGAGTTACATAAACATTTTATTTTTTAATTGTAAATCTTCGCAAACTTTCACAAATTGGTTTGCATTTTCAAATTGTGTTTCGCAACTACTGCTTTTGAACTAGATTCTTGTTCTTATAACAAAATATGTCTGAACAAAATTAATTTTATTTTGCAATAAAGCATTGAATTTGTAATGAAACTCTTAGTATCTAATTTAACACTTCCTTTACATTTCAATTGCAATTCAAGTCTTCGTCAATTTTGTACTTTCAGACCCTTTTACTCGGATTAATTATTAGAACCTAGGGTAAAAAAGCTGTGATTTTTACTAGTTAGAAAGTTGGTAGATCGTTAAACAATTTCAAGCAATTAAAACTAAATAAACGCTTCTCATAAAACATGACAATTCCCTTGAATGAGAAGTTTTTAATCTGAAAGATTTGAGTAATTATTAAAATTAAACAATACGCTTACGAATTTTACTAAGAGCTTTTATATTTTAAAAAACACGCGGCTTTTGTTAAAAATTGGGATTTTGAATAAATATTAAGCTCGATCGAGCTTTTTCTTTTAAACCATTGACGAAGCGAATTTTAACACGTATTTTTTCGAATTCGATTTTTTAATTGCAATTAGTGAATATTATCGTGTTTCGTAACTACTGCATATGAATTAAATTATTACTCTTCAAAACCAAAAAGGTTTTTGTTTTTTAAGTCGTTTAATACTTTGACTGCGTCATTTCAAGTTCCAACAACTCGGGGTCAAATCGGAGATAAATCTCTTTGGGTTATAAAAACTAAATTCTAAGACTCAAATGGATTAAAGTTCTAGAAATTAAAAGGAAAAGCTTTTAAAAATAAAAACCTTTACTCAGTTGAGCAAATTGGAAGTGCACAATAACATATTAAATTTACAATTTTGATAACTAAAAAAGCTTCAGGAACAGATTAAACTAGAAGCTCATTACATAAAGTTTTTCGAATTGTGCCCTTAATGTTTAATTCCAAGACGGATTAACAATAATTTAAATGTTCAAATACTGAATATATGAAGATTATTTAAACGGCAAAATAATGTTGAGCAATTTTTAAAACCTTTATTTTTTAACAAGGTGTTGAAGCCTTTAGCTCAGACGACGGCTTTGCATTAAAAAGCTGGCCAATAAACTTTATAAAGCTTAACAAATGTTATTTTCTAGTGAGAATAGTAGAGAATAGTTGAGTATTTCAAAATTCAAAAAATTGGATAGTCCTAAGGTAGAAGAATATTAGGTAAATAAATTCTTTAGAAATGTTGATGACTCAAACATGCAAAAGCTTAAACTCTTTCTTGTAAGACTCCAAATTTGTAGCGTCGGTCTCGTTGCGCATGCATTGTCGCAAGACGTTGAATAATTTTATTGTTTGTGTTTGGAATGGTGTTAGAATTTTAATAAAATGAGTAATAAAATATAAGTATGTACATAAAAATCACAGCTGCAAAAAAGTAATTACAAGAAAACATAAACAAAGTGTATTGAGTACATAATATCCAATTACATCATTTGGGTTTAATTACAACGGAGAATAAACGTCCAAAGAGTTGATTTCTAGTGAATAGAACTACAATCATCTGTGCAATGAAAAAACATATTTTTGCGTAAGTTTATTGAGTAAGAAGGTTTCGCGGAGCGTGTGTCAAATTATTAATTGTGCGAGGCTTTCGTATTTTACCATATTACTAATATATAAATTGAATATCAATCATTTGCCGCGATCCACAAGGATATAATGAAGCGAAAGAAATTGGCTCGTGATATTAATGTGTCAGCACGTGGACCTACCAATACGGTTGTTCTAGAACTGGCCGCAAATTGTTCGTTGTGTCACAGAATTGAAACTAAAATAAACGAATGCCAGCAATATTTGATAGACAATTTAAAAAACTCGTTCGAGTTTAAGGTAAGTAACGGTTATACGCGTTCCTAATAAAAATGGCGATGGCTAATTCACATTGTTTTTGTAATTTCAGGTTAGAGCATCCGAAAAGGGTCAACCCAAAATATGTGTTACTTGTTCGTACCACATCATCATTTTGGCTAAATTCGTACATGAGAACATATGTTTATCCGGAGGCAAGCCTCTCTGTTTCATGTGCAAGAGTTTTGCAATTGGTTATGTTGAACCGAATAAGGTAAGGAAGCTGCTTAAAAATACACCACTCGAGAAAGTAAGCGAACTTTTCAATATACGTTTCTACTTTACTAATCTCCTGTCTTGTATTACAGCAAATTGAAGATAAAGGCGATTACCATGCATGCCTCATTTGCCTCTATCAATTAAAACAGTATCACCATTATAAGAGTCTAGTGTACAATTATTGTAATGGGACGAAATCGATTGTCACAAATACCTCGGATCGTGCAATATCTACTCTTGGATATGCTAAAAATACGTCAGAAGTTTTGGAGCGGAAATTTGGTTTAATAGTATTGGTAGAAAAGCTAGATATCTCGAAATTTAAATTTACGAAATACAATCGAAATGATTCTAAGTATACTAAGCCTAAAAAGCATCAATCATCATCCCCAAAGAAGAAACATGGCACAAAATGTATCTCAAAGAATTCAGCATTGATAGCACCAACAAAACGCCCACATAAGAAAACGTCAACCAAATTAAAAATAAAATTTCCACTTCAAGCTGTGAAAATACCTAAAGTGACGGCGTCTAAAATTGAAAAACGTTCATCTAAAACGCGCAGATTTTCAAAATCAACTACAGGAGTTAAAAGAGCTACACAATCTGTTGTTGACAAAATCACTACTGAATGCGCTAAAGAGCCGAAGAATGAAGAAATCATAGATCTCACCGATGATCGAGAAGATGATGAACAAGTTATAATTCTGAAAGATACCTGTAGTGCGGAAATGGAAAACAAATCGCTTGTAAAGGAAAAAACAACTGCATATTTGAACAAATCAAAAAAATCGATTAATTCCGATGAGAATGATGCTTCAGTATTTCCGGTCGCCGTCGAAAATGCAACAGTGCAAATATTTCATCTAATAAATGAAGGTGTTTCGGCACCACAATCGACCGATACAGTCGATATAAAGGCAACAACCGCCACTGGCGACCATAAACTGGTAGATCGAATATTATAAATAAATGAAATGTTAATAAAAAAAAATTTACATAATTTAAGCCACATGAATATTTTTCGATTAGTTTGCGTTCGTAAGTTGGAACGTTCCTTGTACATCCCATTTCTCACTTTTGCTTCTAATTTATTTATTTCCATTCGTATTTGTTCGTTTATCTTATTCGAATGTTTCGTTCGTATTATTTCAGTTGCCTATGTGATTATTGGTCGGTTTTTACATTTACGCCGTTTTATTCATAGTTATTCGTAATTAATTGTTTATCGTCGTAGTTTATTTTTATTCGATTCGGTTTGACAGGCGAGTTCTGTGCATTACAACCTTTAGATCTGTAGTGTGCATCCCAGACAACCTAACGTCCTAGAGTGAGTCACTATTTTATGCATATCAACCATTTTCAATACGGGCTTTGAATCTTTTAAGATTGATGGAGTCGCTTAATTGGCAAACCGACAACCAATTTTCACTCGGAGAATTGTAAAGGCCGAATGAGTTTACAACTCACTAGCCCAGCGGATTTCTCCGCTAATAAAAAGTCAATTGAGTGCATGTAAGGCTCTGATGAAATAGAGAACATTTCAGTTCATTTGGCAACAAGCCAAGTCCACTCACCTGAAGTAGAAATTTCACTGTCTTTTTGACTGAGTAAATGGTTTTGTGATCTAAGGAGAATCTGCTATATTAGTTTTGATGTAGACTATGAGTGTTGAAGGGAACATTTCTCCATGGTCTTTCAATCTCTCGTCCCGGCTTTGTATTTACGGTGCTATATTGTTAAGTTCTGAAGATCTGGTTTCGTTACCCTGTTTTGGCGCAGATTTGTTGTTGAGAATGAGAAGTGAGATTGAATTGACTGAATGTGAGATTTGATCCTATCAGTTGAAGGTTAACTTCTCATTCTTCATTTTACAGCCTATGAAATTTGACACGCCTATGGTGAACCGCGCGATCACAGTGGTCGTGGACCAATCTCACCTGTGTCGTCACTTATAAGACATTGGGAATATTTCGGTTAGTGATTGTCAACATATCGCACCATTCTGGTAATTCTCTGGGAATAGGAAATTAGGGAAACGATTTTTTATCATATTTAGTGCTGTTGTCGCGTGCTTAAGTATTTTTTTGTAGCTCTGCTTATGTGTGTTTTCGTTTCATTTTACTCTCAAGGTTCAAACTAGTCAGTGCGTTGATGGGGAATGCGGTAAGTGTTGTGACTTTGTTCGTTAGGACGTCCGCCCCCGAGATTTTTCTATTTTCGGAACTTTCCTAATTTGTAGTTGATTTGATGAGAAAAGAGGGTTGTTGGATTAATTCGATTTACCAACCTAGGTTCCGGTTTGTTTGCCTCTATAATATCATATTGATATAGTAGTTACTTTAATAAATGCTTTTGTATTCTGGAACAAATTGGTTTTAATAAACATTCTAGAGCTTGCAAGCTCCTGTCGAAGGACAAGTTTTAAACCAAAAAAAAATTTAATAATTTTGAGAAAATTTTATTGAATGTAAAAAATTTTTCGTCAATGATCTCAACGGCTTATGAAGTTCTCAATAAAGCTCAACACAAATTTTATTAAATTTAAAATTTTCGAAAGCTTTCACATAATCATTAAACATATTTCTAGTCGATATAGTTCATAACCATTTTAATCTTAACGAGTCGATTTTGCACGAATAATAAAACTTTTTGAAACGTTCAAAGTAATTCTTTAAACATTGAATTTAAAACAGCAAATCGTTTACACATCATTTAATTAATATTGAAAGCTCAGAAATAATACAACAAAAAGTAATTCGAAAGCTCATTGTAATTTTACACGCCATTTGCGATCGGATTATTTTTGATATCCAAGACAGTACCGATTTCAAATTTAAAAGCGAATTAGAGCTGCTGGTAAATCTGATGCATTTATGTAAGTTGCTTCATGTGAGAACATATGATTAACTCCTTAATAATTTTTATGACTCTAAAAAGTTGTGAAGTAGCAAAACATAGAGCTTTATTGCTTGAAATTTGAGTGTAAATATCAATATATTCCACTTAGTTTCGTTGGGCCAGTACAGTTTTCATGCACACAAAACATACCCATTATATTCAACTTCTCATTTATGTATTGCAATAGTAATCTCCAGGTTGCAAGCTCCATATCAGTTTCTGTACTGGATATGAAAGATGTTCCTAGTTGTGATTTTTAGTTACATCACTGATCATTATCATCAAATGAGAACATTTCGTTTTCCATATCGTTCGTTTTACATCATACCTCGAACTGTGCATCTCCAAATCCCAAAGCTTTAACCACTGGACTTTTTCAGTACTTTAGAAGTCAATTTTTAAAGGAAAGCGTTTTAGAACACATTAAACCTGAACAAAACCTGCTTTTAATGACTACAGTGTGGTGTAATAATCTTAATTCAAGTTACCATCAGGTTTGTGAAAGAAGGTTTCGACGAAAATTAAAATAAATCGTTAGTTGAGATTATGAAACGACCCCTACAAAATAAAATCTATGAAGACCAAGAAATAGCTTTAATTTAATACAAAAACATGACGACGTGAATATATTTTCAAACATGCGGGCGGGCGGGGCGGCCTTCCAAATGAGTAAAACCTTTGAAATTTGAGTTTTTTAATTATCCCGAATTTAGCGGTGCATTAGTCTGAAAACCGCTGCAATTGTAATTGACTTATTACTGTTGCGTTCGGCGTCACCCAATTATTTTGGATCATGACTAATGTGGTCAACCTACGTTAAGGAAATAGGCCCGGCTAATAACTGACTAATGCGTTCAAGATACGTGATGGGCTTACACTGACTCATAACTTTCTAAATAGAAAGTTAGGTTGACGCCGAAAACAAAATACATATACCGTTCAATAATATTTGTCTTGAACAACAAATTAAATATTAGAAATAAAATGATCTAGAAGCCAAGAAACTTGGCAATTTAGATTGCATATTGCTATCAGGTAATGATAATGAACAATCATCCGAAAAAATTTCGTTGCTGAATTTGTGCTAATCACGAATGAACCCAATTCCATCGAACCGACCGTTGAATGAATGATTTTCTGGCCAAAGTGTTCTAGAAACTAATGAACTTGGCGTTTCTGATTTGATTGCGTATTCCTGTCAGATATATCCAATGCGATTCGAAATATATGGTGGCTGAATTTATGCTAATTCAGAATTGCTCAAATTCCATTGTACATGCAATCTGAATTTCAAGTCTTGGAAGTTGTTCAACATAAATATTATTGAACGGTACATGTATTTCGTATAGTATCTTTTAGGGGCTTGTGTGTTTTTCTCATTTTAGGAACGAAAATTTACGAAAATTATATCACCTTTAGAAGATATTAATGTTAAATAATTTCTGATTTTTACTAGAAAACGGGTTTTAATTTTACCGTCTGGTAAAATCTTGGAAATTTTTTTCCCCGTTTTTCGGCTTCTAGACTAACACTAATTTCTTCCTGTGAGCACTGATTAGCACAAATTGACTTTAATCGGTGTACAAAGTTTAATTTTGAAATTCGAAAGTTTCCCAGTTGCAATTACCCATACCGTTAAAGCGTATTGTCCAGAATCAAGTATGCTTTCAATTTCATTGAGAAGAGATGGCATTTTTCCAAGGTGAATATTGGCTCTTCTTCACGCAAATATGATGTTTAATAGGTTTTAGTAGATGTGATTGCCGATCACCAAAAGCTCACCGAAATTAGGTCCATACGTAATGGCGTTGCTTGAAACAAAATTTCGTGGGAATTTTTAATAAAATTAGTTAGGTTTTTGGAGCTGATTATTAGCATCAGAAAATGCCTCATTGGTATGCTTTATCCTTTACTCTTGTCCTTATCTTAAGTAGGTGAATAATCAGCATAATCCACTCCTACTTTCAGAAATGGATGAACCACTTCTAGTCTATATATCCTAGTAGATTTCCCATGAGTTTACTCTTACTTTTTGTCTGTCCGTATGCAATGAACCCATGTAAGTATTTTATTGTAGATTGTATTCAGTCTCATGCGTGTGGCTTAATATGGTTGAAAAATTTTCGAAGTTTTAAATTTATGCTAAGGGAAACATTTAGTATTAGTTCAGGAACTGAAAAAACAGGAAATGAGAATTTCAAATTTCGCTTAAAAGATGATTCAATTAAAACCCAATTTCTAGTGAAAACTACAAAGCATTGAGCCCTAATTTTTCGAAAGGCGGCTTAATCAAGGAAATTTGTACTTATCGTACTTAACTCATTCCGTTCAATAATATTTAAGTTGATCAACAAATTAATAAATCAATTAATTTCAATTGAAATTTCGTTTCGAATATATTTATAATGGCATGCTTCGACGAAAACGGGACATCGGACTTCTCTAACCTGTTACTCACTCGTAAAATCCCCATATCTCCAATAAATAAACTTTACGATTTTAGGAAAAATAATTCTGGTCGTACTTGTAGATTCTAAACATGCGTAATATAATTCGTGTTTCGTTATGAATATGAAAAAGCTGCCCGATTGTCCTTGTTTTTTAACACCTTTAAGGATTCCTTTAATATGATGAGCATCTTGGTATTGAGCTATCGAAAATGCCAAAATCGTTGGTGCGACATGAACCAGGCGAGGACAATAGTAGAGCCATCTGATGTTGGGATCAAATAGATTGAAAGCTTTTATTTACTTTCATGTTCCTACTCACCATAATTGTTGGATGAAATTTTGATATTTTATATGAATTGATGCTATTCAATTCTGTAGATTGAAAATTTCCAACCGTAGTATTATTCTTTTCGTTATCTTAGCAGTGTTGCAAATCGAAAATCGTAGCAGCATAACTCACCACTTGACACTTCACGTTGAATTTACCTATTGATTGAAATTTCCTTGATATTGTCTTGTCCATATCTCGTTTCGTAGTCTAATTTGTCAGTTATGACATAACGTAACCATTGATCCCAATATTCACTATGAGATCCCGTTGATTTTAGTCCGGGCGGAGTGAGGTACGCAATTCTTTGTGAAAACGTAGTAAACGTCTGTAAAAAATGACACTTTCAGAATGAAGTAATCCGCCCCCGGGTGGGCTTGAACCACCAACCTTTCGGTTAACAGCCGAACGCGCTAACCAATTGCGCCACGGAGGCTACGGTATATTGAAAATAATTGGAAGGTGACAAAATAACTTTACAGGCGATTTAACAATTTATTTCCAAAACATAATTTAATACCAAGAAATATTTAGGCGGGCTTAATACTCCGTGATTGCCTCACTCGCACTTTCTCCTCCGCCAGCTCCCTTTGAATGAGCGGATAATTGATCGTACTCTTAATATCTTCAATTTGATTGATGATGCTGTTTAAGTAAACTCCTCTGTGTTCAGGATTCTGCGTTATCGTTTTTTTAAAGCCAGCCGCAACTGGTTCATCCGGCCGATCCTTCCCAGTATATTCAAATGTCGTATCCGTTGTGCTAACCGTTATTCGATTATCCATGGTATAGTCCCAAAAAGGGGTTCGAGTTGCAACCCACTGTAACAAGCGCTCGAGATATAAATTATTACCGTACGGTTGCTTATCCGCCTTAAATATGGTCTCAATGAATGTGCGTTCAATTTCGGAGGCGATAGCGATTGAGGCACGAAACCGAGCGTGCCGAATTTCAGATAATTTACCTAAATTTGCATACGAATTTATGGCGTGCACAAATTGTTCAGCCGCTTCAACACCTTCACCACGAGCGAGTAAATAATCACCATGTAGCTCAAAATACTTGGCCACAAAATGTAATAATTCATTTTTGTCGACTACTTTTTTCATCAACCTTAGATTTTTCTCACACATAAATAAGTTGTCATCAGCTAAATATACGGTGGCCAAATAAAAATAAGCCTTTGCTATAGTTTCCGAACTTCCAGCCATCTGAGCGTAATTTTGGGCTTCTAAAAATATTTCCGTCGCCTTCTCATTTTGCCCCATGTGATGCAAAATTTTTCCATACTCCAAATAACATTCAGCTATACCGAGCGGTATATCCGCTTCTAACGCAATTTTTATCGAGAGCTCAGCAAAACTAGCCGCCTTTATACTATCGCCCTTTAACGAATGCTTAGCTGCCGTATTTAACGCATCGAAATATTTTAGCGACACTTCTTTAGCCAAAAAATTAAAATTGGTATCCGAAATCGTCCATTCACTTTCGTGGCCACGACATAGCGGTAAAGCAGCACCAAACTGTTTCACAGCCTCTTCAACATTCTCCATTTTCTCGAGATAGAATGATCCAAAATAATATCGTATTCGGGTCTCGGTTATTGCTCGATCTGTCATAGAATCGGGTGAGGTAACTTCCTGAATGGCTAGAAAAAAAATTTGTTCCGCTAACCAGTACAGATCACGGTGCAACGAGGTAAAATCTAGGGCCAATTGTAAAAAGTACGCGACCACACATTTTATATTACCCGCCCGTTTCGCTAACTCGATTACACGAATATCAGCCGAAAATTTATCGAGCACATCGTTCGATTTTATAAAACGTTTCACCACCAACCCCTTCGGGATATTAAACGATTCTTCGTGTTCGATTAGTTTTTCGAGAAGGGCTGCACTATTCGGGAATCCATTTTCGTACAATTCCAATATGGTGGCCAAATAGTATTTGATGCGGGCTTTCCGCACATCGTCTTTTGTTAGGAGCCGAACTTTGGCCCGAAGACGCGATTTAATGCCGGGAAGTTCTTTTTTCAATTGGGTTGTAAGCCCTGGCCGTACTAAACTCTCTACACTATCTTTACTCGATGGTCTTTGTGTTGGTGGCACATTTTGACTAATGCTTGATTGGCTCATTTTGTAATTGATAAATAATAAAAAAAAAAGTAAAACAATAAACGACAGTTGGAATCAAGTATTGCTTTGTTGATTTCGCGAAATTTTACTACTAGGGGGTTTTCCACATGAATTCCTCGACAAAAAACCCACGCTGGTATAAATAGAAATAGGAAAAATTATTTTGATATTTTAATAGACTCTCGACTAATTGTCTTGATATTTTTATTTTATTACGAAAACAACTTTCTATTGTTTCTTTTGGTTAAATTTAGATGGAAATATTAAACATCATCAGGTGTGGAAAACAAACCATACAATACAATATACAGTATACTGGTGTACTGTTTAATACAACGAATTTCCACGCAGGCTCAATAGAGAAAATTTTATTTGGTTGAACATAATCTAAATCGAGTTGTGACTGTGAAAGAATTTGGATTGCGAAAGAAAATCCGAAAAACCACATGGTGAGGTTTTCCTCGTGTTTTAATTGTTTGTTTATGTTAAAAGTTATGCCTCAATTGTGTGGGTGCGTAAAAATTTGTTGATAATTTACATTTAGCGGATAAGACAGTAGAACCTTGATATAAGAATTTTAGAAACGACGTTGCGTTATGCACATATTATTTATTATAGGTTGGCCGGGCGAACATTTCCGGCGCCCTAAAAAATTGATTTGCTTTAGTTTTCAATGAATTTCTCTATGATTGGCAGAAGGCAAAATATTAATCACCGGGTGTATAATAATTAAGTCTTAATATTTCACAGTGACACTATGGTACAATAATACTGTCAGGACAACAATGTGTTATTAAGAGGGGGAGAGTGGTTGCCTATCCTCCTTAATCAATGATCATAGATTGCTGTTGGAGTCGGGACAGATACTCCGTAGATGATTGATCCGAAAGCGATCGCTGTCCACTGCTCTGGAATTCTTCCGATATTAAGTATTTCTTTTAAAAGGGTTGTACAGTATCCGTAACACAACTTACACAACTCACAACGTATATTAAACATGACGGCCACTTTGTTGTTGTTCATCTTGATCCTTAATAATGGGATTTTTAAATTCCCATACCATGGAAGAATTGATGTTGAATAGGAATCACCAAACCGAGTGGTTGAAATTTACATGCGATAAAAACCTTTTGTTGAAGTCCAATGATGCCCCAGACCCTGTTGCGTATCTACAGCCTCATAATTTAATATTCTGGATCGGTCTGATGTAGATGAAGCTAGTCCGATGTTCAACGAGAAAAAACGCGATGAAAATATCACTATCGTGAGAGTTTACTATCCTAGCTCGAAAAAATGTCACTATCGCGGCAGTGAACAGTGTCATGATACTCCGTCATGACAATCGTTTTAAAAATTACTTTTTGTGTTTTAAGTTAACTTTCAATTGGTGAGCAGCCTAGAGAGTCCTAACCTCAGCTGAAAAAATGTGGAAACTCAATAATCACTACGTGATTGACCTGCATGAAGCTAGCTTAAATTTTCGGGCCGAAATTTTAATTTTTGGTTTATGGATAAGAGAGAATAACTGAAAAAATTTCAGAAAAATTTAACCTGGAACTATATCCCAGTCGTATGAGTCTCTTTTCACATTCGATTCACGAGTACTTGACATATACATACCACCGGAATTGTTAAAGTTTTTGGAGTTACTGGAATTACCTGGAGTCGTTTGAATTTTGCGTGATTCACGAGCACTTGACTTGTACCACTGGATTCGATACAATTTTGACTTCAACTAAGAGATTTTCAGAAAAATTCTATCTGGAATTACCTGGATATAGTCGTTTGAATTTTGTCTCACAGGCGATTCATGACTACTAGCTGTATACCGCCAGATTCTTTGAAGTGTTGGCTACGAGCAGTGAAATTTTCAGGAAACTTTTATCTCGAATTATCTGGATATAGTCACTTGAATATCGTCTCACAGGCGACACAAGACCGAACGTTCATTGCAGACAAACTCAACACAAGTCGTTCATATAGACCGTATTTTAATTTTTAGACGAAAACAATTTGATTATTTTAGTGTCATCAGACTTACGGTTAACAACGACATCTGTAACGTGTAGTGGTAGAACTATCTGCTATTCAAGCAGCAAATAACACTGTTATATTCGAAACGTCACCGACACCTATTGATGTAATACATTCGAACATATGTGTATATTTGCCAGTAGAGTACATAATGAAGTTACGGACGCCCAAACACCAAAACCAATCAATGGTGTCAGCACATTCAATCATCTCCAACAAATTAAAAAGCTGCTAAATTTATTTCCAATATGTGAACAAAAATCTATGCAATTTGTGAAACATCTTCCAATCCAGAAATGCATTGCTCTGACTTCTTCCCAAGCGATTATGTAGTATATAGAGGCGATCTCTCTTGGCAATGCTGAATTTGAAGAAGTTTATTACGATACAAAACCATCGGATATCATTCTTGCACTTGGGGATTTCTATCCATCATATATCCAGTGGGTCCAAGAGGATGAAGACGATTTTGTTTTACCACACAATGTATTCCTAGAAGCTGAGTGTTTCATAAATAACATTTAAAACGAGAGTGGAAGAGTTTTGGATTTAATCTTCACTAAATACTATATCTCAATCTTTAACACCGTTTATCTTAAATGATGTACACCATAAGTCAGTGGCAATTTTATTCGACATCCAGGAGCTAACACATAATAACAATTTCAATTTTGGGTTATTCTGGGTGATAGCCAGATATTAGTTGTACATCGGGTTGAGGATACCAAGATAAGTGTTAAAAACTTTGATTTTTTTATATTAAAAATCCTCATGAGTTCGAAACCAAACTCCCAACATCTTGGTGCCCCGATGTAATAATAATCGCCCTGATGTAATAATAATTTTCCGGGTTTAAAAGATCTGTCCCGTTACAAAAAGGCATCCAAACAATAATCCACCTTGGTATGATGATCGTCTAGTCCATTTAAAAAACTAAAATACAAGACTTGCAATTTTGGAAGTATTTTAAGATCCAAATGTGAATTCAAAGGTTACCCGACAATGCATCTAGGAGACTCTAAATGATCAAATCCTAAAGAAATAGCCAATATGTTTGCTCAGTGTTTTACAATTAGTCTAGAAACCTGAAGATATCAAACAGAAATTGCAATAGCATGCCGTGAAGTGTTGGATTGTTGCATAGAAGACGTTCCCCAGCAGATGGAAGACCTCGAAAATTATACCGATTTTTAAATCAGGGAAAACAAGCGATATTTCATGTTACAGAGGAATTGCTACTACATCAATGATACCGAAGTTATTTGAAATTGTTGTGTGTAAACGTTTCAAAAATATTAGTCCAGGACATCTAGAGTGACACAGTTTATACGGATTTTAGTAAAGAATTTGACTCCATCACTCATAGCAAAGTGTTGGCCTGTCTAAGCTCTTTGGCTGTTGTGCGGATTTTGTCAATTGGTTTTACAATACATATATTGAAACTGGAGAGCAAAGATCTTATTCAATAATCGCCTCCTCTGGCGTTCCACAAGGCTTGCATGTGGGTCCATGGATATTCCTCATATTTATCGTTGGAATATCTAATTTCATTTTTAACTCATCTGTTCTTCGATTTGTGGATAAATCTTCAGAAGTATTGTAAACTCACAAGATACCAAATTACTGCAAGATGACATAGATAGGATCAGCGAGTGGTGTGAAGTCAACCAGTTACATCTCAACATAGAAAAATGTAAAACTATGTATTTTCTACCTTTGGAACGAGTTGAACTTACGGGAAATATTGATGACTCAAAACTTATAAAATTCCAAAATAAGTGTTATCCGATTCAAACCACCACAACATTTATATGGGCGAAATCCCATTGCCTAATTTTCTATTTTAGAGGCGCAATTTTACGTAGCTAACATATGGCCTGAAATAAGTAAATTTTCGCATGCAGATAACCGTTCACTTCCCTATGAGTTGTTTAAAGAGGAAGTAATTAGGATTTTAGGATAATCCGAGATGTCTCGCTGGAATTTCGTTTTGTCCAACTTAACATTAAGAGATAGCACACCATCACAATTGTTGAATTTAATTCGTCTAAGCGAAGTGATTCAAGTGGTTTAACTATATTTTTGAAAACGACGCAACACTTAACGTTTTGGCCGAACGAGCTGAAAATATGATGATTGATGGTGGTGATTATTTAAATTAATTACATTACAAATTTAAATAAACGCAGTTAATTCTGCGGTAATTCTTCGGGATCTTCATCATGCTGTACGTCTTTTGAAAATTCGTCGTTGTTGGGGAAACACTATAAACGTCTTCACATCGATCAGTAACACCTATCGATGGGCATCCTAAATTTGGCAATCCGCCAATTGTCAACATGTCACTTTTGGAGGTAATGGCTCTACACCACGGAAAGACTAACAGCTTTCGCAACAGCGACAAATTCACACTGTTAAATCTACAGCTACACCACAATCGATCGTCGCCCATTTGCCTCGAATAAAGTTTTCAGTTACAAATGTGATTATACGAATTGGACAGAATCAACAAATCTATTCATGAACCTTATCCACAACAATAAATAACTGATGAGTTCGCGAAACCTGCATTTTCTTAAGATGAATATAAGATGGCCGCGTAGTGTTGTTTAAGTCTGTCAGCATTACTAACGCCAATTTCGCCACTGTTAACTGCTTAAAGGTATTAGGAGTGCCTATCACTCACACGAGATGACACGAACCCGATCAGAATATCCATCGTACCAAGACCTTATTGATTTCCTGATGGTAACCATCGGATTTAATTTCAATGAATCGAACCAACTCTAATTCGTCACAACCACACACACACACACCGTCATCGTCATGTTCCAGTGTGCTTTGTATTTTAAAATTACGGTACTGCATATTACGGCTCATGCCGGAGTCAAACCAAAACAAAATGAAATAAAATGTATGCGACATTACAAATCAACAAATTATCGCAGTTAGAACCAAAAATACATATAGCCTTTCTATCGTTGAACGCCAATCTACATCACCCGTTTTCGTTGCATATATGAAAGAAATATATCGTCACATTCTGATGGCATCAGATCATATATACCAGCCGAAGTTGTATATAAAGACTTATACGACGTTGATTTAATGATCCGTTCTTTGATGGAGAAATACAGAAATATTCGCATCGATCAGAGGTGATATCTATCGGTGGGCATCCTAACCCATACAAACTTGGTTCGATGTGATGGCTTCAAATTACGGAAATACTCTACGAAGAGACATCTCAAGAAGATACTTAAATAATTCTGCAAGCTCCAAAGCCAACTCGAGCAAAATTGGGGCGAGTCTGTGAAATTGGCCTATTTTGGAATTGGACTGTATTGGTTTCCCTCTGCCTGTTGTTTCAGATTTAATATCTTCTTATCCACACCGCCATTCGATGATGTTTGATCCTCTACTACAGTCGTCGCCTAAATCTTGTCTCAGGGCTTGTGGGTTCTTGGAATACTATGGGATGAAGGTATTCTACAATCATTCGCTTAAAGATGACTCATGTATAAAAACAAGGTCTGTCAAAAGTACTATCCTGGCATTCAATAGAAAGGATGCACCACTGGAAACTGTCACTTTGTTATAGCTTTGCGCCTAGTCGATGGAAGACGTTTGTGACTAATCAGATTTCGTAAATCTAAGATTGCCTTCAGCCTACTAATTAGAACTATATCGACACCAATCATAACTCCGTCGACTGGGAGTCTGATGGTGTCGAACGACCACTATTACACAACCACCCAGGAAAGCATTCATAATCCTTCCTAAAAATGATCAATTAACCCATTTACTTATTTCAAAGGTGTATCGCATAATCCTATACGGTGGTCTGCAGCTAATGCTGGCAACTACTAGTCTACCTCTAGTCTACCGCTATTTAATTTGCCAAACCGTTCAGACTACTTGACCATCCTTACTCCAGGTCACTTCTTGAACGGAGAGCAGAAAATCAGGACACCTGAACCAACATTGCTCAAGCTGAAAACGAATTGTCTAAATTATTAATAGCAAGTTCAAAGGAGGTACCATCACCTCTGCCGGAGTGAAAACCACCAAGAGTCTTGCCATTGGCCAATTGTTCCACAAAAACAAAACCACGCCACCTTTACAATGGTTGCTTAGCAAGATGATCGAAACGCATTCAGGATCTGAAGATCGAGTTCCCTTCGTGACATTGAAATATCAGAGTACCGTTGCAAGTGACCCACTGGTCATAAAGGTATGCCTCCTGATCCAGGCCTCCCGATTATGAAAACGAGATAAAATATTAAACGCCTTTAAGACGGCCGGTAATGTTTGGGACAACACCAGACGTCCTCACATCGATCAGAGGTTCCACCAAATAATACAACGGACTACAGATCAATCAACCAATACATCAACATCAAATCAACATGACATTTTCAGGGAAAGAATAACAGTAAAATATCTTGATCTAAGTCGTTTTCCAATTGTTTTATTTTTGGCAAATCTCTCCAAACCTTCAACACTCGTATTTATCGAAACGAACCCCACGAACAAGTAAGATTTAGTTTACGCACTAGCTCGCATTCGTAACCTATTTTGAATTCTTTGGAGTTACAGGTTGAGCTTGTGTTTCCTAATCAATATAAACCCGTTCACCATAAAGTATGTATGAGGTTTCAGCAAAGGTGCGTCTTTCCATTTATCTTTCGACATCTGTTGCATTATGCTGCTGTGTAAACCTTTAATCGCGAGGTTCGCAACGTGCAGGTGAATAATTTGCTTTTAGCTTTCTCCAATTTAACAAATTTAATAATCAGCTCGGATACCATTTTTCTCTAACATAACCGTTCGAAGCGAGTGCTAAAATATTTAACATAAAGATTCACCCACTTGTTGTTTTTGTGAATTTTCCAATCCAACCAAATAGTTTTCTTTTTTTATTTGTTATATTTACGTTTTTTTTTTCATTTCCTTTTGCCGCTTGGCAGAACCAAACAATTCTCTGCTGGTCTTGTATAATACACACATACACACACACACGCGCTTTATTTGTTGTTGTTGTGGAAATTTTTCGTGCAACAAATACAGCGCGAGCAAAATTTTCTATTTTGTTATTGTTATTTGATTTTCTTTTATTTTGTTTTTGGTAAAAACTGTTTTACCGAAACGAATTTTTCAGTTCACACACAAAACTCAGTTCAACCTCAACTTTTGAGATGTTCTGATATATGATTCGTGCTTTATACTTGGAAACCGGAAAATATTTTTGATATTTTTTTTTAGAATAGCGCGAATTTTCTCGCATCCGAAGTTGAGGAATTTTTTTTTGAGCAATTAACGTTTTATTTTTCGTAATTAGGTACAAAACGTGATTAATTAGTGCAAAGTGTTTAAAAAATATTAAAGAATTTTAATTTCTATAATTTGTGTGTGTTGATGAAAATTACAAAGTGAAAATTATAATCAAAAAAAAATAAAATAAAATAAAATAATAAAATATGTTAGTTTTGTTTATTTAATTTAGAGAAAAGAAAACAAGTGTAAAGTTAATTAATTTATAATTTTGTGTGCTGATGATCATAATTACAACATTTTTGGGCGCAACACAAATTTGTTTTTAGATAAAATCGTGCGTTAAAAATGTCGGACGATGATACGGGAGATGAACTGCTGAATCACTTAAAGGAGATCGACAGTCGTAGTGGCGTTGGACCGCGGGAAACATTTCGCACCCGTCTTGCGGTAATCTCAAAAAAGTTACGACTGAAAAAAGTGCTGGGCCATGTAGGCCTCCTAATTTCGTTGGCAACGTATTGTGCGGTCGGTGGCATTGTAAGTAAGCGACATGATTTAATTTACATTTAATGGTATTTTTGTGTTAATGAATCGGTTTCGAAGCGTAGGTTTCGTTTGACATATTTTTTGTAAAAGTTATTTTCGGGTGTCTTCTTAATTAGTTAGTGGCCTAATAATATTTTGAACAAAGACTAATAATAATAATATTATTACTATTATTAAGTTCATCTGTTCGATTTATCATCAAATTTCGTAGTATTTTTGTGGTGTCAAGTTAAACACGAAAACATCGGTGGAGGCCTAATATAAATGTGTAACTCATCAAAACTTGGAACCTTAATTCGTTAGCATGCTGGGAGGGTGATACAATAAAACATAATTTTTTTGAACGGCAGATTATTAAGATTCTGCATTATCACGTCAACGAACATCAATCATTAAATATTTACTGACGAAAATCTTTGTACATTGAATAACCATTAATATCTCGGGTGAACATTAAATAAACCTATAATTGAGACTAGACATTCGGCATCGAATAAAATTACCTCGAAATTTTACCACAATGTTGAATAAATATCGAACTAAAGCACAGAAATCTGCAAGTGAAAGAAAATTATTAAAAAAGAGTGTGTTCTTTAAACATGTTCATGTCATCGCCTCGCTCTAAGGCTAAGATTGTACTACGTAGCCTCTAACGATAATTCAATTTTATAGAGCACGAACTCTTTTAATCCACACTTTGGGGCGGCTCGGGAATATCACAGTCAAACAACGGAACCGCCTTTTTTGATATTTTTTGGCTGTGATTCTGTCCGAAAGCCTTTTGAAAAATTAAGTAAATCTTTAAAAAAAATTGCAGTTAAAATACAAAATAGGAGTGAGAAGTAAACCGATACTGCATTGATGTTAAGGAAATATACGGCTTCGGGAATACCAGTCGATAATGGAAACTAGTTCGAGTCAAAATTGTTTATAAACAATTTATTATTGAAATTCAATAAAAATTATTAAAAAGGACCGCAGCAACAGTTTCAATAAAATTCCGTTTATGTATTTTGGCTCAACACCCAAAGTATTTGAGTCACAAATTATTTGACTGGAAAACCTTGACTTTCGCTATTTTTTTACTAAACAGGTAAAACTCACCATGGACACTAGGAGTTTAAGATGTAATATCCTATAAATGTATTCAACACCAGTTTTAGGTATTACTGATGTGATGGCATTGAATTTCCTTAAACCTCTCTCACCATAAATCGAAGCTCGAGTCCTAATGAGTGCAGTGGCATTTTTTGCGCTTTAGTTAAAAAGACGACCATGGAGTCTTTAGCCCAGATATCAAGCCAGTTCAGGATTACAATGTTATTTTATCTGTAAGAATTGCATCATTAACAGCAATGAGATCCGGTTTCCTAAGACTTAAAGTTTAGTTTATTTAAAAGCCATTCTTGATGAATTTAACGACACTGTTATCTCTTTCCATTCTATACTACCGTGAGTCCTATCACATCGCTAAAGGATGTGTGATTAGTTGTTTCGTCGACCCTACAATCACCGCGACAATGTGTGTCTGCTCGCACTCTACTCCTGGTGGTTTTTGATTTAAGATAAGAGAATCGAAGTTCGCTCTTCTTTTTATAATATGCTTGGCCAGGAGAGTGCTAACGACCAATAAATTATATAAGTTTGGTAACTTATTACTTTTTAAGCAGTGTATTTTAAGTATATCGGTGCAACTCACTGTAAACTTGAGAAACCCAGACCTCCTTGGCATACTGTTGCATGAAAGAATTCAATTAGCACATCAAGTGGTAAGATAAGCCAATCTCTTGAGGCTTTCTGAATAAATATGTCGGATTTTCTTAGACTACAATCGTTACGTTACCTAAAGTAACACGATGGTAAAGTTACGCTATCAGAAAGGTTCTAATTGTGTGGGGTAAGGAGCGTAGAGGGCTGGGTAAAATTTACTTTTACCAGAAATTCATTGATCTTTTGAGGCCTGGTATTTGAGATACTCCAATGTTGAATGCTGGCTGACTGACAAATGTGTACTTATTTTATTGCAATTATTGTGCCCAACACCCAACTTTTTCGACGACTAATGTACATAGATCACCACATTAAAGCGAAAAATTGAACCTACCGGATTTGTGATAAAAATTGTCTTCTTTAATCTAAAATTCCTGCCTGAATTTTAGGTTAACCCTTGTTCAAATTCAATTTTCAATCCAAAAATTGAAAAATTTTTTGAAAAAAGCTTTAGTATGAATTTTGGTGAAATATATTTTTTTGATCAAAATTCGTCACTTCCGGTAAAATTTAAAATATGGTCTGAACTAATTTTGTTTCAAATTTAATTTACAATCTTGTTATTTTAATCGTTTTTTCGTAAGTGCTGTATACTTTTCAAAATACTTGCAAAAAACGTAAAAGCTTCTATGGAAGTTGCCGACTTCCTGTGGACTGATCTCGTCCAAAAAACTCTCGGATCTCCCAATTTCTCGAAAAAGCTTAAGAATGAAGTTTCAACCCTATCAATCAATTCGTTGAGGTAAGGACCAAATTTTTACAGTAAAACAGTTTTTGGCCAAATATCGTCATTTCCGCTTAAATTTTAGAAAACTGATATGGACCGGGATTGTTGCAAAATTAATTTAGAATCGTGTAGTTTACAATCATTTTTTTTTTAATGATGAACTTTTCAAAATATTTGAAAAAATCGAAGAAGCTTTTATGAATGGAATATATCGTTATGAATTTGAAGAGTGAGCACGATCACCAGAGAAGACTCACTACAGCATTTCCCTAAGTTTCTGAGACTTGTAGAAATTAATATCTACTAAACCATTACAGCTGGTATTTATAAAATCCAATACTTCTGGTACCAAATGTTACGAATTTCAGACGTTCGATACGCATTCCTACTAGATACTCGTTCACTTTCACTGTTCACTTTTACTTTCGCACTCTTCACCGCCTTCCCCCCTCCCCTCCCCCGTGCACTGTTCACTGTTTAATTACAACTGTGTCTGCGTTCCAAATTGCTCGCGCTTATAAATTTGTGCATCACTGTTCGAGATTATTCCATTTATTGTATCTGAAGATGTATGTAGTTATATTCGCGTACATTCTACGTCATCAATTCCTCTGGCACGATGATTAACGTCGTTGTTAATTTCAATCCTTTTCAAGATGACTACGCCGTATTGTGCAGTTTCTTTTGTTTTTTTCATATTCCTCTACACGCGATTCTAAAATTCAATTTCCTACTGGAGGATTTTTTTTGTAAAGGCTGGAACTCACCAGAGTTCCGTACTCATTGCCACAAGAGACTCATGATCCAAGTCTTAGGGGATTTACATCAATCGACAGCTACAGACATAATGAATTCTATCATCATTAGCCTCTAAGCAGTTATCACACACGGTAGTTAAAACCAGCTGCATGCGATTAAGATGTTCTTTGAAACGACCATGCTCAGTGAGAGTCGCAGCGGGAATTCATAGTTTATTCTTCTTCAGTATATACTCGTATTTGGCTGAGAGAAAATTTGGCTCAGCAATAAATAGTTTCACTCTGCGACAGCCCCGGTTTTGTTCAGCCATTGTTAGAAGCATTGCAGGAATAAATATTTGATTGCGACTTTACCACTATTAAATGATAAAGGAATGTCTGGTTCCGGCCCTATAAAAACAAATCGTGAACCAGCTTTTTCCAGAGCCTTACAATCAGTGCATACGACTATGTTGAGGTTTCTAACATCACAAATTAGCGCTTCGTAAGCACAATGAATCAGAGCTGTAATCTCAGCTCGAAACGAACAATGAGTACCAGGCAAGCTTTGGGCAGTAGTCACTGAAGCCTGCACTAAGACTAGAAAACTAGTGATTTGAACAGTTCCCTAAATTTTTGAGACATCCATAAATTTCTCGAATGATAAAACACCGAAAATGAATTAGAGAAATTCAACTCAGGCAATAACCTGTCATTAACCAGCCATTCTGTGGGTGCCTCTAATACCTTTCCAAGCCTCGTTTCATTTCCAGCGATAAACAGCAGAGCAAGTTATGCCCAAAATAAAGGTCTTCAGCCAAGGAAGGAAAATAATGGTTTACAAGGCAATGAGTACAGTAGACGACAAATCATCAGTGACAGCCCAATATGCATTATTTTTTAGGCTATTAAGTTTAACAATTGAACACCAAGCTACACCAGCCCACCATATAACAGATGCGTAAATTAGAATGGGTCACACTAGTGCCTTGTAGATGAAGCACAATACAGCAGTCGCTTTTTATATTTTGTGTTCAAGCAATGTAAGGGGGCCTGATATCTGTGTTTGGTGAACACCAGATTTGGATGGGTTAACGTGAAAATTCTTATTAACGTACCAAGACTCCAGAGTATGGAAGGGCTTGTTGCATCAGATCAGATATGGCATTCAGATGTTTCCTTGAGATCGTTATAACAAGGTCGTCAGCATAATCCGCAGCATTGAAGTTTAACCAAAATGTCATCGACAACGGATGGGTTCATCTTTTAGTAACTTTTACAGCAACTGAGAACCCATCCAACTCAACTTCGGCAATGCTAGATTTGAGCAACGAATCAATTCAGATGGTGATAGTGTTGTTGACACCAGCATAGTAGCAAAAGATGTGCTATCAATTGTTTCCGCAATGTTCAGGAAGGTACCCATGAGATATTCTTTGTAATTTAGTGATCTGTAAGTACTCGTATGCTGCATGTTACTGGGAGGAGAAATGGACAAGAAGTGGTCCCTGCTAACTTAATCAAGGACTCTTTCTAACGATTTCAGGAAATTCAAGGACACGATTATAGGGCGAAAACTCTTAGGATTAGTGTAATCAGGCTGACCGTTTTAGGTATGAGAATGGTTCGACTCCTTCTCCACAAGCTAGGGAACAAACTTCAATGCAGAAGCTCTAATCCACGGTATAGGTGCAGAAGTGCTAGCTTGTTCATTAGCAGTAGTATCGGATCCAAAGATGTTGCAGCCAGTAAAATGATTACTAAGAAGTAGTTCACCAACCTCCTTTTGTGAGGAAGTTAACTTTCCGTTAGGTAGGCGAAGGGCTTCTAGTCTACAGTTGTCATTTTTGATGAAAATTTTGTTGAGCCTGGTGATCGCACACATACTATTGATTTCGCTGCCTAAAGTACGCCAGGAAGACCTATGAACAGAAGTTATGCCAATCAGCCTGAAGAATAGTTTTTCTCAACTATTTGAGTTTGTAAGAGACTCGATATCCTCCAGGGATCGAATTACACTATGCGATTAAACTCGATAGTTCATAAGGTTTTAGCGATGGACTGTCAAAATTAAGATTAAAACAGATGCACCTGTGATCGGAAGTTAGAATTCCGTTTATCTTCAATTTAGTATGAAATGGATCTCCAATGGAGTTCAAAATTTCAAGTTCAGATGAACTTAGAGAATTAAGCTGAGATACCTCCCTACGTATGATGAGCTTCCGAGTCACAACCAATTAAGACGGTAGTTTTCTTATTCAAAGTCCAAGACATAAGTGCTATAAGCTCCTTCGAGGTATTAGGTTCATGGGAATCATATCACAGATACAGAAGCGAAAATCACGTCCATGTAACCATACGAAGAATCGAAAGCAACGACTAGTCGTGAGATCTGCAATGCAGCAGATTATCTGACATAATAAGGTATGGTTCCTTAATGGAGGAATACTTGGAGGAATAATAATTGCTCAATAAAATTATTGCCTCGGGTTGGAATCGATCTCTCGACCGTTGAGATAATCTTTATACAGTTTGTCCATCCGAAAGCTTTACTACTTTTTTTGACAAATACAATTTTTTTAACAAAAAAAAAAACAGGTCTGCCTCTATTGGCCTTACACATGCGAGCTCTTTTGATTGCATTTTTCATCACTTTTCACACATTTCACTCTCTATCATGTTAATTTCTTCTCTAATGTTCCTTTTAAGTTATTCAATAATCCCTGAGCAGTTACATCAAGTGACCCTGGTCCAAGATTACGAAATTAACTGTTGTGGACACATTTTTCGTAACAATTCCATGGTTTCTGTAGCAGTATGGCATGTGTCACAGCCCTGTTGAAACACATGTTCACCAAGCCATTGGCATGCAATTCTGGTCTAAAATACCGCCACTTTCAAGGAGATTCTCTATTGCCCATGACCGAATGTTTTGTTTGTGTACATGTCCATTTAACTGAAAGTGAGCTACGTCGTTCATAATTAATTTTCCAAAAAAAATCGGATTGCCATTGTCAAGCAACAGCATCTTGTTTGCATAGCTCTCTCTCTAACCAAGCTCTTTATGCAAAATATTGGCTAGTGTTGATTTTCGAAGTCCTCTTGCGCATGGTGTCTGACCCATGTCTTTCGATTATCTAGTCCAATTTCACGTGCGTCAGCAATATTTTCTGGTGTTCCGACTATACGTTGCTGCACACACTTTGGCTTATTTGCCACAGTCCTTCATCATCTTTGATAATCCGGTAAATTGTAGACTTTCAAGGCACCATATTCCTTCCGAAACTTCCAAATATTTTTCCATAATCAATTAATTTGCCACGTGTGTATGTCACGACTGTCATGTATGTACTGTCAATATTAATACTCGCCTAAATGGCGGCAAAAAATTGGAAACCTCGGATGGACACCGTGTACTTTAACCACAAAACCACAGAGTGTTATATCTGTGTTGAGTAGAATTAACAACGCAACAATATTTTTCGTTTATATCTGAATAGGTAAAAATTAGATCTGGCTTAGTAGTACTGCTTCATCTAATTAAGTTATTCCTTATATTAAACCACGGATACGCAAAAAACTCGAAGCTTTATACAAGGTGCGCAACTAAATTGCACTTCGCTATCTATACATTTTTGCCATCTCTCTGGCAATACGTGAATACCACAATGATAAAATGACGCGTCTTTGGACAGAAACCATTCATCCCACCAACTTTTCATTTCTTCGAAGCTGGCCAAGTGTAGCCCTGCCATGCGCCATCGACTAGAACAAGTGATAATCCGAGAAGGTCAGGCCTCGTTCATGTCTCGTGTCCCATTCTGGTCGTTTTTCGAGCAATGCATGAGTTCAGATTGATGAGCTGTTGTCGGTAGCGTTGTCCATTGACAGTTTCATCCTCGTGGCTCATCGATTTTCCATCTGTCTCTCAGTCAACTCATGCGGCACCCATTTTTCCTCCTTTTGAATTTTTCCCATAGCATACGTAAACGTCTGGAAAAACCTTGGCGAGCCGTGTTTAATGCCTCCCCAAGTTAATCTTGAGTTTGCGTATCATCTTCATCCAATAACCTTGGCCTTCTGAAGCACTTCTTGTCCTCAATGTCGAAATCGCCACTTCTGAAGCGTCTAAACCAATCTTTACTGGTAGTTTTCGATGGTGCATGTTCGCCGTAGGCGGCTTCTTAAGCAAATGACGTGCTTTAAGCAGAAAAGCAAATTTTCTCGCAAATGCTGTTTGTTAGACACAAAACTCGACATTTTCGATCTTAGAAAAAATATTTTTGCGTTGCGATATGGGCTGCTATTACAACTGGTTATCGTGTCGCTAGCACCATCTATGTGTGAACCCCGGAAATTTAGTTGCGCACTTGATAAAAAACTTTTCAATATAAAATTGAAAATTCTTCATAACAAATATAATAGTAATTATGGACGTAATATCTAGAGTTAACGACCATATTATCTTACATTACATACGATACAACACAAAACTGTGTCGTACGATGTTTGGATAGCGAAATATTTCGCTTTGTACACGCGGTAATATCTATACGAAAATTCCAAAAATCTTTATCCCTTTTCACGAAATAACAAAATATTCCAACAAAAGAAGAAAACAATTGAGAATGGTAGGATGAAGACTTAAGAGATTTTTATTTCATCTCAAACTAAGTCGGTATAATACAATGGATACGGAGAAATTCACTTTAAATTTTTTTAATTAAAGTTCGACTTTAAGGCGACATGCTTCGATTAAATGTTATGACGAGACATATCTTCATCAATAATTTACCTTCGTAATGAGAATTACAAGAATGTTAACTGCAGTTACACTCTGAATTTAATAAGACAAGAGACTGTGTAATGAGTTTAATGATTATCATAAGCACTTCAATATAGTGACGAGGATCATATTCTGTTTATAGATAAGGATTAAGGACTATATAAGACTTCACACGAAACCCATAATTTTAGGTCAAAGATTATATGCCAGCAAAATAATTCTTATATAGTTTATCTTAATATGTTTGTTATATCACACAAGACAAGAGATTTAGGCAAAATTCCAAAAATACCATTTTAGCATGATACTTGATTTTATATAATGTAGACGAAAGTTAGGAAGGGTGGTGTCACCCGGCCACCAATATACAGCACAATTCTGTATACGTTTTTTGTGTTCCTTTTTTGCAACCTTACAAAGATGGTCAGTGTCTTTTGTTACATTAGCGAAAACATCCATTACGGAAATTAATTATATTTTTGAACCTTAAAATTCGTTTCGTAAAATTAAATGAGACGTGTAAGCACGTCAAATTAATTATTTAATTAAGTAAAGCCTCCCCTGGAAAGATGGCACAAATAATTATTTTAAAAATGAAAGTTCATCTAGTTTATGGGATCGCGGTGTGTTAACCTTAAAGACGAAATCACTTTTAGGTGGTAAATTTAAATTTCAATAATCGTCAAAACTACGAGTAATACGTAAAAATACTTCGATGTATATTGTTGAACCTCAATCAATCGACATAAAGAACGATGTACGATGTAATATATTGATTCGTAACAGGGACAACCAGCAAGTAATAATTCGGGGTTTTTCTCAGATGTTGATAATTTATACGATTATTTATTAAAACGGAAAAACCAATAAAGTTTATGGGGCTTCGATAATTGGCACAAAGCACATTGAAAAGATTGCGAAGGGGAGAAGATAGTTATTGCCGAAAGAAATCAAGTTGATTTGACATCCCTATCAATATTTTACAAAATGGTATTCCACATTGGAATTATTTCAATGGGGAGAAGATTTTTTGGGTATCAGTTATTAAAGTTGGCTGGAGCCCACGCAGGTTCCGCACTCTTTGCTACACTGACCCGTTGTGTAAACCGAGGATTCCATTACAACACGCGAATGCGCTAGGCAGCTCGGGTAAACTGCATAAACTTAAACCAGGGCAGGGAACGCAGGGAACCTCTATATAGGTTACCGGTTATAGCAGATTTATAGTAAAGAAACCGGGACTGAGCAACCTCGAAAGCTCGACAATCACAAACACACGACCTTGAGCAAACCGCATTCGTTGTAAATGGAGTTTAAAAAAGCCGTGACCGATTTCACGAATGAAATACTTTTCCTCTCGGCAGGTAGTGGAAGCAAGTCAATTACGCTTAGCCTGGTAATTAATGTAATTTTTAATACCTTTCTTACTATAATGAAAGGTCAAGGATGAGCCTGATTTAGCTAAAGCATCAGCAAAATATTTACAATCCTTGACCAGTTTGGAAGTGGTCAAAGGGTTCCGTAAAGAGTTGAACACATATTTACGATCTGTACACAGAATAATATCTTCACCTGAAATAGCGAGCTTAGCATTAGCAGCAATAATCGCATAATGTGTGAGTGCTATTAGCTCGGCAGATTATAAAAAAAAAAAAAATAGACCTAGACCCCGATGTGATCTGAATATTAAATACGTTTAGTACTCACCTAACAAACTAGTTTTAGATTCATTAAGTCAGATAATACATTTAGGTGTTTACTCGAAACAACAACGACTAAGACATCAGCTAGGTCTGCCCAGTAAAGAAAGATTGCCGCAGTTTAAAAAATAATTCATGAATAATAAATAACCACATGAGAGGTGTGAAGACACGTCCCTGGGGACATTCTTTAGTCACTTGAACTAAGACTGAAAGATAATCTAGATCGGCCGCAGCAAAGCGAGTCCTAAACATAGGTCCAACCCATGTAACGATGATTTGGTTAATACCAAAATTTGTGCAAACCTTAGTGATGGTAGAAAAAGATGTACAGTCACACAAGAATCTTTCTAACATTAAGCGACCTTTCAATCCTTGTAACAAGTTCATGCAGAGCAGATTCACACGATTTGTTAACTCTGTAAGCATGTTGAGTGCTGCTGAGTGGGAGGGTAGATAAACGACAGTCTCTAATATATCTAGCAACAATTCTTTCCAAAGCGTTAAGGAAAGATGAAGAGAGACTAATAGGACGAGATACCCTGGAGTCTGTATAATCCGACTTACCAACTTTTGGTATGAAAACAACTCTTGCTTCAAGATTATGGAACAGTTCCAAAAGCAATGCATACTTGAAAGAGTAGAATGAGTGAGTGAGAAGCCTGAGTGAGTGACTAGGTCCCAGTCGAGCGGAATAACAGTGCTGTTAGAGAGCTCGGAAGTAACAAAATCACGATTGATAGAGGTAAGCCTCAGTGCCCGGATGTTAAATTGTTTTTTATAATCTTTTTGAGATGCTAAAAATTATCCCAACCAACCAGATGGTTAAATATTTTGGCTTTATCAGAACACTAAAATGGCTTGTTCCGAGTGTTTTGTTTGGTAATAAGAAGACAGGATTTTTCGAAAACTAATTTGATTGCGGCCGTCAGAGATGATGCTAACAAATCAATGTCATCAGTTGAACGAAACTAGTCCAAAGATACCAGCAAGGTACAAGCGCAGAAGGAAATAACTCCCAGATAGTAAGCTTCTATTACGGTAAGATTTAAGAGTAAATCTTTTAAGGTTTATGTTAAAAGAGAAGCACCTATGGTTAGAGTTCAATTGATGATTATATCGAACATCGACATGGAGTACAAACTAATATCAATCTCTACCACCCTTACTGAACAGAAGAAAGTTGATAGCTAGTTGGGCAGAGACAAACCACTGTTATTAATCGTTGAGATGCATTCATGAATAAGAGTCACACTAATATTATGGGAAATGAAAACGCAAGATCAAAAGGTGCTGCTTTACTGATGTAAGATAATTTGTTTCAGCTCAAGCATGGAAGTTATTAAATTACAATGGTGGTGAATGAACTACGTCCGTGAAATAACCATACAGCGGATCGTTTTAAGGAAATAGCGAAACCCGAAAAATTCTGCAGAAAAAGTAGTCGGTTTCGATTTGCAAAAGCGTTCGGATTCCGTCACCGTACGATTCTAGAATCTCACAAGCTAGCCCCGAAGTACAACCGTTGAACCCATGGCAATTAATGCCCAAAGATCTCGAGTTACCGATTACAAAATACATTTTATAATTGGTGACCTCAGTGGTGACCTCATGCGTTGGGTGCCCTGAACGCGCCCAATGTGATCGATGACAGCCGGAATACTCGGAGTCGTATTAATTTTCAGTAAATGTTATCTTGAAACACTCATTTTTTCGTTTCCATTTAGGTCACTAAGCTTGATCACCGTATATTACCGCAGACATCAAAGTTGTAGAACCAACGGCATACTAACTGTACTTTCGGGGTAATAAGAAGCTTATAAGCTTACTAAAAATCATCATCTTTTGAAAAGTTTCTAGGAAAACCCCCACCAAATACTGACTGTATATCCGAGATAATAAGGATCCAATCCAACCGAAAATCATCATCCCTTGAAAAGTTATAAGGACTAAGGGTGGTTAGTATGCTCCATTCGCAATACAATAAATTAACGTTGTAATCGTTTTCCATAAAATTTTCCTAGCACCCAGGAAAGCCCTAAATACTAAGTGTACTTTCTGATTATTTAGGATCCAAGTTAACCGAAAATTACTATCTCTTGAAAAGTTCAAGGAGCTGTTTAAATGGGAAAATACATTTGGTGGGGGTTTTCCTAGTATCTGGGAAATTTTATGGAAAAACGCTTACAACGTAAATTTATTGTATTGGCGAACTGAGCGTGCTAACCACCCTTAGCCCCCTTACTCCCTTAGTTTGTATCCTTATTATCCTGAAAGTACACTTAGTGGGGGGTTTGATAAGGGTTTTCTTTATTTTAAAAACCGTGTAAGCGAAGTTTACGCATACATTGAAACCAAAATCGCACATTTAAATTTTTATGTACACAAGTGTGAGTTGTGGGTAACTACAGCAGGGAAGCTTTCGAATTTCAAAATGAAACTTTGCATACCGATTAAGCCCAATTTGTGTTAATTAGTGTTCACGGGAAAAATATAGTGGTAGTCCAGGAGCCGAAAAAACGGGAAAAGAAAATTTCAAATTTCACCTGGAAGACTAAACCAATATAACTCGATTTCTAGAAAAACTCAGAAATAATTCAAACCTAATTTTAAAATTTTCTTAAGACGGCTAAACTGATGAAATTTGTGCTTATCATAGAAATATGATTTTCATAAATTTTCATTCATAAATCGAGGAAAAACAAACTAGCCCCTAAAAGATACTATATTGAACAAGCAAAATACAGACGTATAGCGTTCAATAATATTTGTGTTGAACAACAAATTAAACAATAGAAATAAAATGTTCCAAGTCATAAGCAATTTAAATAGCACATTCCTGTCAGGTATGTTCATTGCCATCCGAAAAACGTAGTGGCTGAATTTGAGCTAATCCAGACTTGACCCAACTTCATTTAACAAAAATTGTTCATTCAACGGTTTTTGTTGTTCAATGGAATTGGCGTAACTCTAGATTAGCACAAATTCAACACTATATTTTTCGGATGGCAATGAACATACCTGACAGGAATGTGCTATTTAAATTGCTTATGACTTGGAACATTTTATTTCTATTGTTTAATTTGTTGTTCAACACAAATATTATTGAACGCTATACGTCTGTATTTTGCTTGTTCAATATAGTATCTTTTAGGGGCTAGTTTGTTTTTCCTCGATTTATGAATGAAAATTTATGAAAATCATATTTCTATGATAAGCACAAATTTCATCAGTTTAGCTCTCTTTTAGGCGAAATTTGAAATTTTCTTTCCCCGTTTTTTCGACTCCTGGACTACCACTAATTTTTTCCCGTGAGCACTAATTAGCACAAATTGGGGTTAATCGGTATGCAAAGTTTCATTTTGAAATTCGAAAGTTTCCCTGCTGCAGTTACCCACACAAGTGTGAGGTTTGTCCTAAACCATCCTAAATTTATTTGTTAGGATAGTTTAAGAAATAGTTCAGTTAGAAATTTGCTTAATATGTCAAGAAAGAATTGATTTTATTTATTTTTATTTCTCGTTACAACGAAGCAGTGTTCGAGCGTAGAGAATATTGTTTTGCTATATTGCAGATCAATTTTTGCTCATTGGACAAAAAATATTTATTTATTTATTGTTAACTGCTTAATCAAAATATCTCCCATTCTAATTAGTTTCAAGGTCATTCAAAATCATCACTAGACGTCCCGCATTACACTAACAAATTTTGATTATAAACAATTTTCTTCTTTCTTGCACCGTTTCCGAGATAAAAGCCTGTCCAAAAACTAATTATGTACTGTACTAGGGTTGCCGGGTTTATACGGCAAGCCATATTCAGGGAGAAGTTTTTGGCACTTGCAATGGGTTCTGCTATTCAATCCTGTTTCTTCAATGTCTCAGGGGGTTGAAGAATCTAAGGCTGTAAGAAGGCATTCCGAGAAGCAGATGTTGGTCTAGTCAGGTATCGGTGGCCAGGAAGGGAGTGCTTCTCCGCAGCTCTTTAATAATTAAGAAAATAGAGCCAGAGGCGAGTGTCTCATCTAGTCAATGCCACTCAAATTATCTTGTTTTCTTGTCCCGATCCAGATACCCTCGTATCAGCTTTGTTTTATTGTGAAAAATCTCTAAGCCGATTATTTTCAAATTGTCAGCGTCGCTAGGCCATTCACATTATTGTTACCCACTTTGGATCCTAAAGATGACCCGTACTGCTTACCTCGCTCTTCGTTAATTTTCTTAACTTCTTCTGTATTTGCGGTTGCACTTAGGGATTCGTAGTCGATGACTATAATGGCCAACCATGAATTTATGTTAGCTTAATCCTAAATATCTCATTCAGACTTCGGATAAGTCGCCCCGATTGGTCGTGACTTTAATATGCTGGGTAATTAGGTTAGAGGAGAGCAGCAAATAGTGAAATCTGACAAATAATTTCAATGTTCCGGAAATCAATGTCTACTCTTAAGTAATTCGGACATAAGATAAAATAAACAGGTACTGTTCGGGTGTTGATACTCGTGGTTTCGTCATTAGCGCCACTTGTTAATTCCGATAACGTACTCTAGGGAAACTTCCTCCCATCTCGTTCCAACTCTTCAATTGTACTTGATATTTGAACAGATGTATGCCTTATTAATGGTATATCGGTAAGTTTTCCAGTTACTCGTCGTACAAATTGATATGTCCTCATCTGCCGCCTTGCAAAAGTTTCAGTGTATCGCTTACGATCACTTCTGGCCAGGTTTTTGATTGCTCGTGCCGTATGTTCGTATTGACGTTTCAACTCCCAGGTATTTGCTTGGGCGCGTGGCAGAGAGAGATAATGCGACGACAACTTACTTCACTTCAACCGTCAGGCAACCGTTGCTTGGGTAAGTACAAATTTGGTTGACCGTTTGGTCACATAATAATTGTAATTGTAAAACTGAAGGAAAACGAGTTCAAATTTTTTACGATTTGTCTTGATGTTTTTTACAGTGGGATATTTAATGTAGCACTGTGATATTACTAGTTGGTGATCACTATGGCACTTCCTCTCCCTGACATCTTAAAATGGAAATCTACTGCCTCCTATGAATAACACCTGCTTTGTGACAGAGAAGTGGATGAATCTGTTCCCCATTGTTACTATGATCAGCCCGGTGTTATCTGTTCCAATCAATGTATGCATTAAAATCTCCTTGCTCTTGATATCATTTTTGTGTGTTCTTACTCTTACGGATTGTAGTTGTTCATAGAACAATCTGCGTCTTCTTCTGTTGGGGCATATAACTAAATGGCTTTGATGCTTTTGTTAGAGTTCTGATGTTCCAATTTCAGATTCCTGTCCGTGCACACAGTCGAGCGTCGATCTTGGATTAATGAATTAATGATTGGTTCATTGAATCCAGGGCTGCTGAGTAAGGCAAACTAGTATGCCGGGGGAAGGTTTCGTTCCATTTAATTTTTCAATTTTTTTTATGATGCTGCAATGGTTGTTTGATCTTGGTGAAGAAGTTGGTATCGCCTTATCGCTCTCTCTGCTATTCGCCTCTGCTCCACCTGCTCCATAGAAAAGACTAGTCCGTCTACAACTTATTCCATAGAGGGCTGTGGTCGCCTTACATAAATCAAATGTTATTGTTCGGATTAACAAGTGATTGGTTCGTTAAACCCTAGCCAGGTCCCAGACTGGTGGATGAGGCAGCATCATATCATGCCGGGGGAAGAGGGTGGAGTAGTCAAGAGGTATGAAGAGAAAAATTCAAGAGAAAATATTTTATTTATTTTGTCTCCGAGTACTAAAATTAGCTTATTTTGACCAACTAAGCCGAAATTTTCTGAAATATTTTCACTCCCAATTCGGGGCTCGGTGAGTTTCGTATAATCGGATTCACTTCAAATTCATTACAAATCGAAACACCAAAAGCAAAATGCTATGGTAGAAAACATGATTGCTTATCTTGGCACACGTTCTGCTATGCCTAGATTACAAATACAAAATATTTCAATAGGTTCATGTTTCTACATTTTCGACGTCTGTAAATTATAAAACTTATCTAAAATGATGTAGTCATGGCCTTAACGACTTCTCATGTATTCGCAATAATTCTGATTCTTGGATATTTATAGCGGCTAAAATATTTCATAAGCAGCGGAAAATTATAGCTGAACATGAAATCGGAAAATTTAATGCTGTGTGACATTTGTTGTTGCTGTGCTTGAATATTTTTGTATTTTTTGCTTTTATACGAAAGAATTTCAAATATGTTCTCTTTCACATGTCGTCTGACATATCAGAATATATGTTTGTATCGTATGTAGTGCTATATAAAACTTATGTGATATGAAGATGCTTGCGATCCAACAACTAAAAGTTAAATTTGGTTGTAAACATGAAAACGTACACGAACATATAAGGAAGTTAGAGATTGTGGCACGCAAGATTTATTTACCGCCGTCTGTCGACACTTGACACCGATTAAATTTTGTGCATCTTCTTAAGCAATTAACACCCTACCAATTACGCATACAGCAATAAATTACAAACCCGCATACCAAAATTATTTTGGTATTCGTCACAACAGTTTAACGCGTTTGTAAGGTGGGAGAATATCCGTGTTATCTTCTTGAAACAAATTTGTTTTTTTGATTAAAATTCATGTAAATATCATTAAAGTAAAGTAATTTTCCAAAATTTGGTGCATACGAGAGGTGGCGACATTCTTATTTTTCATACATTTTTGAATAACATTCGATTTTCCGTTATGACGATTTTTTTGGCTATACAACAACACTACAAAGTATAAAAAAACTCGAATTTAGATTGAGTAGGAATAGAAGAAAAAGGGACTCATCATAAATAAAACATATTTGAAATTTATTGGAATCGAATTTAAGGATACGAGGAAGATCTGCCAGCATATGTGGAATTTAATTTTAAAATAATTTCGGGGCTCTAAAACCCATAAAATTTTATATTTATTTTGGTTATCTTTTGCTTTATTTTGGTTGTACTTCTACTTTGCTCTGAGAATTTATTAACAGAGGTACTGGATTCGTATCCAAGTATGTAAGAGTAAGCAAAGAAAGCAAAAATAATCAAAAGAAGATTACTACAGATTTGAGCGGATTATTGCATCATTTGCAATTTTGACTGGCGCTGGTTCTTCTCAGTCATTAGACTTGGATCAAATGAGTGCTAAAGATATGGCCTTACTGTTTTAATTGGGGTAGCTAAAATTCAAGGTATTTGCTTAACCAGCTCGGGCCATTCCACCAGAGTGCGTGAGAGTTGAGTTCGCTGGGAGAAAACTCCTAGAAACATAGTCGGCTGGATTCTCTAGTGCTCCAATGTATTGGATGACATCCGAGCCAATCCGGTACGATTTGTGCATCAGTCAATGAGATGTATCAGTAATACAGGCGTCACCTTTGTTTTGGAGGATACTAGTGCATACATTTCTCCGTTTTGGTTGGCAATGGGGAAATATACCACAGCAGCTTATGCCTACTGGCTTGCATCGCAGAACATGCGTATGTCTATTCGGGAACCAAATCAAGAGTGAATGAATCTGGGAATGGACATTTTATTAATATTTTTCAAATTTATTCGTAGGATCATCCCATTCCAGGTTATCACACCAAAGCATCTGCAATATTATTTTTGATTGTTATGTTCACAAGATTTACCTAACCCAGAGGGTCAAAGAGTCTACTCGATACGAATAGAACTGTACGTTTTGTAAATTTTATGGACTTATGGTGTTGAGCATTAAAAATGAAACAATCGGTTTTGCGGTTCCAGTTGATTCCAAATACTTTATCGAATTTCCACGATCTGTTTATTATGGTCCTGAATTTCCTTGTCTTCTACTTCTCTAATAAGGTTGTCCACGTAAATGTTGTTTGCTATAGCAAGATAAGCATTTTTGGCTGATTTTTTGTTATCTCCTGCTATTTGTTTTAACGCTCTGGTGACTAGAAAGGAGGCACAAGCGATGCCATAGGCCATATGTGATAGACGTATGCTAAAAATGTCTTGATATTAAGTAACTTCTGACGCAAGAGCAACCTGGTGGTACATTTCTTCCACATCTGCAGAAAATATTATCTTATGTCCTCTAAACAGCAGAATAGTTGCGAAAAAACTGGATTGTACGGTAGTCCCGACTGCCAAACAATCATTTAGGGAAACACCCGTGCTAGATTTGGAACATCCATTAAATACAACTCTCATTTCTTCGATATTGCTGAATGTTTTGAGTACACCATGATACGGTAAATAAAATTGATTTTCCATAGGCTTTGATGGAAACATTTCTATCAAGTGATTGCTGATAATCAGCCATAGAGTCGCGATATAATTTTGCGAATGTAGGATCGCGGACGATTCGGTGTTCAACTCCCCTTAGTCTTTCAATTGCAGAACGGGCGTCTCACCACGAAACGACCTTCAGAATTCTTCTTAACGTTTTCCACAATCAAAATTTCGCTTCTTCCGGCGTTAATAGACTTAACTGCTCTTGCTTGGTTGGATCTAACCTTCAACTTCACCATGCCTTTCGATGTTCCCGAGTTTGGATAACCCAATCCACTGATTGATATACGAGTGTTTAATTATAGCATTGGGGAGTGAAAAATACTGTGGTGTTGGCAGTGATGACTCTTGATTTCGTCTAACGATGGATGAGATGTAGTTTGAATGGATTTACCAGAAGCTTCTTCGTGTGCGTGTTGTGTTTTTTGTCACATTAAAAAATAGAATGATCCTTGTCTTTACACCTCGCGCATTGATATGTAGGTTTACCGCACCGTGTCTACCAATTTCTGATTGTTCATGCTCACAGTCAATATGCTCCTTTACTCCTTGCTTTGAAATGGATCGCTTTGACTTTGACGGGGATGTTGATGACTCTAAAGTGTCTAGACGTCGACTCGAAAACTTTAGAAACTCGGATAATTCTGGATTGACTAATTTCGCTGAATGCTTTACGCTGTGTCTCTCCTACCAAGAGCTTATAGTTCTCGCATGACCTCGTCAAAAGTATCCATCAAAGATTTGATATTAGCTGCAGTAGGGTTTTGAATTACCAGTTGTTCCATGAATGTGCGAATGAAAGATTACATTTCTTTCTATCACACATTCCCTTTAATTTGTTGAGGGTTCGAATATAGTTACTCTCCGTCACAGTAATGTGACGTAATAATAAAACTGCATCTCGAAGAGGCCCCTTGAGATGGTATACATATCAAAGAAGAACTCCAACTTCGAGTAATCCCCATAAAATAATGGGATATGAATTTTTGGTAGTTTAACCCCAACATTGTGAGACATGTCTAGATTTATTACACTTTGGTTGAAGCCTTTGGAGCGGATGCACTTATTCAACATCGAAGATGTAGTGTAATCTCTCTTCATAGATAAGATCGCTTGCCACTTCTCTATCTTCCGTAAAAATATGCGGTTCAAATTCCGTAAATTCCTTCATGAGCTTCTTGACGCGCCGTAATCGCGTGGGCAGCTTGCTCAGATCGGTGAGCTTGCAATTTTGATTAGCCTAGTTCACTAAATTCGTCGTTTTGCACTTGTTTGTTGCTTTTGAGAGCTGCAAGAATTCAAGAAAGCTACGCGTTCGAGATATACAATTATTATCGCTCACAAGGGCATCATTGCACTTTCAACTTTTAAGCACTTTGTTCAATTTAATTGAGACCAGCTAGATGTTCTTTATTTTAATTTAAAGTATTCAAGTTGATTATCAAACTGGTTACTTATATGAAACACGCGGTGTTGGTTTCTTGCACCTCCTGCGGCGACGTCTCCCGTTATATGTATGAACAAAGGTTGCTATTCAGATTCCGGTTGATTTCTGGATAGTTCTGGATAATTTTGGAATTTGTTGAACTCTGCTTCAGTCAATGTTCAGGGTAGAATTTATTCTTATGTAAATATACTCATCTCCATTTCTTATTGATAATGGAAGCATTATACACTTGATACCTTTGCTCATTGACAAGTGGAATTCTTAATTCGATTAGTAATTTTGATATTGACTTCGCGGTGTTAAACTTAAACATGTTAGTGGTTTCTTTATCCACCTTCCTTCCAGGAATGTCTAATGATCTTGAACTGTTTAGATATATCAGGTACAATTGTTGGACAAGTTGTTTCTTGGTTAGAATGAGTGGATTTATCTTTCCTTCATGTGTGTTAACAACAATATTTAGTGGTTCCCTTTGAATGTTTTGATAATTAATTGGGTCAAAGGCAGTACTTAAAGCGTGCGTGGTGTTGCCTTTTGTGTGTCTGCCTCCGTAAGTAACACGTTTCTTGCGTCTGTTAAGTTGTGCAGTTCATTTGAGAAGGTTGCCATTTGTGATCGTTGATTCGATCTATAGATGTCTGTTAGACTCGTATGTTTGTTTGCCCATTCTGCTTCTAATACGCCAAAGATATCGTGAGCAAATGTTAAAAAAAACTGACAAGTGCACGTCTTCTTCTTGAACCGGATAATTATTTATTAGTTTTCAAGATGTTATTTGCATCATCGATGTGCCGCAATTGGTTTAGCAGATATGCCACCGTATGTTGACAGAGGTGGGCAGCCGAGGTGGCAGCATAATTTTGTTAAGTGTCGTACATTGTTTGTTAATTACTGTAGCTCACAGTTTTTCAACTTAAAGTGAACAACAATCTTTTCCATTCCTCCTGGGCTAAAGTTGTTACTGCGTTATTTTCGAAGTAAACCAGGTGTATTCTCGAATGGGAGTATTATAATATTTTGGGGGTGGTGTTATAAGGAATCAATTTTATCTGACTGGTTTGAGGTATTGGGAGTGCAGTCACCTATGCACATTAGGTAGATTGTCAACATACTCAGAGGTCTGGTGATCTTCTAAGATTAGTATTTAGCCTTATTGGATGTGTATTCGATTGGTGTTCAGTGCTGGTAGATTTGTCATACTTGAGATTGTCATCTAAGGGCAAGATGGGGTCTGCCATTTTAATCTACGATATAATGATGTTAAATATCCACACAACCACATTCTCCAGATATCTTCTACCTGAGTTAACTTCCAACGATTGCTTAAGGTCCATATTCCATCAGCTGCAGCGATTAATGATTCCCCGATAATAAATTGTCCAGAGTTAAGATGACTGTGTCTTCGATGTCTGAAGACGTGGAGCACAGTGGTCTAGAATTAAGACATGCTTCTATTTTGCTTAATGCGGTGGACATTTCTTCGTATCTCAATACGGTTTCAGCTAGAATTTGTTTATGTGGTATTTAGCTGATTTTTCGGCTGTCTCCCATAATCACCGAAGTAGAGATTTGCCGGGTCATTAAAATACTAATTTATGCCTTCATTTGATAGAATATTAATTATTTCTGAGATATAGATTTTGTTGAACTCCTTTATGGCAGCCTTTAATTGTTTATCTGCGCCTTTAAATGTTGTACCGCAATTGCCGTAGATGTGGCTGCACAGTCCTTGGCGGGAAATAAATCGTTTCAAGGTGGATTTACATTTGCGACGTGTGACTGTGACGGGAGCTTATAGTCAATCAGAGACGAGTATTTTGACATTCGTCATACGGCACACGCCACACGTCGAGACATGGTTTAATTTTATCTTTTCCGTCACGCTTGCACCAGAGCATACAAATTTGTATGTACAGACGACGTAGTTTTAATATACACCACAAAAAAAATTTAAAGTGTGCGTGGCGGCATCCGTCGCAAATGTAAATTGTTGTCAAGAAAGCGTCACGTTTATTTCAACCTGTCACATGCCACACGTAGCAAATGTAAATCCACGTTCAGTGCAGCTATTTGCAAGGCATTTGTTGTTAAATCACTAACAACTTCTAGATGTATTGCCTTTGTTGACATACAGATAAATACTGCGAAGTAAGCCTTGTACAGTTTTTTACTGTGGCCCACTGAATATTTTAGTTCAATTGGACCGGCATATTCAATTCCCGTATGTATAAAAGGACGAGATTGCCTCATACTGGTAACAACGAACACACTTGTTGATTATGTTTAGAATTATTTGTTTGGCATTTATAATTCAATATTGGCTTCTGATTCGACTTAAAACTAGTTGATATCCTTCATGGATGTAATTGCCACAAAGAACTTTTGTTGCATAGAGAAGCCATTTTCAGAAATAAAAATGTTGTTGATTACAAAATTTCGACTGCTCCTTAGTTCGTCAGTCGACAGTGTTCCGGATGTTCTGGTTTAAGTAATCCTTGCATTTGGCATTGTTGATAAACATTTTTATATAAGTAATGAGTTTTGATTATGGCAGATTCTCGTTTTGAAGCCACTTGGGCCCAAACCACCACAGCTCGTTGTTTTGGATTTCTATAGGCATACGGCGTCGTGAAGCCGCATCAGCAGGATTATCTTTTATCTAGGCTGGACTAATGTTGTTTGGTATTTCAGCTACACGATTTCCTATGAAAACCTTCCATTTATTTAAAGGCCCTTGAATCTATGCAAGAGTAATGGTTGAATCCGTATAAGGAGCTACTCTTGTTTTTGATGCTGGTAACGTAACTTTAACTTCTCCAGATTTTAAAATCACCCAGCTGTATGTGATAGCCACGTAAGCCGCATGGGATACATCACAGAACCCATGTAAAGCAATGACATTGTGATCAAAATTAATCCACTCAGGATTTTTAATTTTGCTTACAAGCTGACACTTTCAACAAATTTTATCCCAATGCTCTTCCAGGTGACCAGGTAATTTTTCGCCCCAACCAATGTTTTCTCCCCATAGCTATTCAGCGTAATGGATCAAATATCTTTGCGATGTTTGATAAGTCATTTCGCTTGGTATTAGCCTTTTGTGCAGTTAGGATGGTTGGCACTTAAAGCAAAATTCGTCTCTTTGAGGATCTCAGAATTTACCTAATGTTTTTACATTTTGAATTGCTGAATTGCTTGAATTACTGCACCACATTTCAACAATTTAATTAGTTCGTTCTGCAAGATCAATGTTTCGTCTAACGAATGTGCCTCAGTCAAGATATGATCGGCATAACAATTTATTTTTAAAATTTCTGCTGCTTTGGCATTTACAGTGTTTTCGTCATATCCGTAATGTTCTTATGGCCAGGTATGGTGCTGAGGCAGTGCCATAAGTTACTGTTGTTAATTTGTACTCTTGCAACAGCTTGATGTGATAAAGAGCAAGACTGCTTGATGTGATAAATAATTTTTTCTCCTTGTTGAATCGTTTGCTGAGCTCAGGTATTCGTCCATAAAATTTTGGTAATATTTTTTACCCTTACCATAACTACAATACTCTAGAATTTTACCGTGGTGAGTATAAGACGAATTCCTTGGGAAATATTTCACTTTATTGATGTTGTATACAGCTTCTTCTCTCTTGGATTTAGGCTTTGTTCTCGATTTGTAATGACTGCAAACGAGTTTCTAGGACTCCAAAAAAATTATCCTGTGATGCCAAATTTTTTGGATATTCCAATTTTTGTTCATATAATTTATGCGTCACTGTCTAATTTTGTCAGCAACAATTCTAATAATAATGGATTGTAGAGTTGCTCTAGCTGTGTCGACTAGTTTCCTTAATGGAACCTCTTCTTGGGGTCCCATCTTTAGAGTAGTTTGAGAGGGCAGTCCTGGTGCAGCATTAGGGTCATTTTATGTTGTTTGTTATGTTTTATTAGGCGTATGTCCTCCAATTTTTTATTCTACAAATATTATTAGATACGATTGGCTCGAATACTTCTCATTGGGGCATCTTGGTTCAGCGGATATTCACTTAGCGCCTTCGATATTCAATTGAGCTCCTGATAATTTCCAATATTATCGCTATATACAGGATCTTTGTATTTCTTGTTTCTAAACCATCTAAGTGTTAGCTGTGGCTTTTATCAAATGATTCACAATTATTTTCTCAATAAATTGTGCCAAAGTGATTCAATGAATAATGAAACGTTGAAAAACACTGTACAGTTTAAAATCATCACGCAGCGTTATTAATTTAAGGCATTAATTTATTCAGAACATTATACAGAATATATATTGGTGGGCAGTCGACAAGCTCGAAAATATTTAAACACTTTATATTAATGGATCAATATTTCAAAGCGATGAGTAAGTTCCGTGCCCTCAAGGTCAAGAATTATTTATATGAGCAGCGGACACCCACGTAACGCAAAACTAAAAATTATCAGATACTTACGTCTCAAATACGTGTTTATTACAACCTAATTTTCCGCAAATTACTTTGAAGTTTTCCCCTAAAACCAACAAACATTATTTTTATGATCTCGTCAATATCGTCATGTGTAGAAATAATGACCTTTTTCGTATTCAAACAGCAGCAAGAAATACCTTGAAAATGCGCACGCATGCAATGTCAAGAAAAGTTAATGAAAAAAAAATTTATTTTGGAAAATAAATAAATTTTCTTTTCAAAATTTAATTTTCGGTGCGGAAAAATCATGAAAAACTGTTAAATTTTATTGTGTTATCGTTATTATTATTCGTAAAGTTCGTAACATTAAACAGATTTTCTCGGCTTAGTCTATGGAGTGGTGTACAAAACGATATTCGTGAGTGGTGTGCGGAGAGAAATATACGGAAAACAATTTTTTGAATTTTCAAGATTTTCAGTTTTTCATCACTCGATAATAAACAATCATTAATTATAGATTAATTGTTGATTGATTATGTGTTTAAGTATGAATTATTTTTTTTTTTAATTTTCAAAATATTTTGAGAAAATGTGGAAATTATTTGTTGATCTTTACAGTTTACATGTTATTATTGAATTTGTATAGATTTTGTTACTCAGACGTGCGTTCGTCAACACCTAGCAGTTTGATTTAGCATTTTATGTTGCGGGACATGTACTTTAACACCTTGTGTTAAGAAAAACTATATAGAAAAGTTTTCAATGGCAATGATCTCAATTACATGCAACATGACTGAGGAACTATACAGAAAGTCATCAGTTCCTAAGTGCTTAAGTGACCGATAATTTTGAAGTAGGGAGAAATAATCTTATAGGAGTACTCCGTCCACGGTTCCGTTATAATCGAACAACCGAACGAAGTAAAGGAAAGTAACAATCCAATTTATGCCAGAAAATTCTCGAAAAATTCTGGAGTTTGTTTTAGATAGCAGAGTGTCAATAGCCATCCTTGATTGTGAAGCCGATGTTTCTATAGTCTTCAAATATTAATTTGTGTCGTAGGCGGTCCGAAAAGATATCTAAGTAAGGCGATAATTATATATACGTGTTTACATTGTTCCAACACAATATATAGGGTGGGCCAAATAAAACAAAAAGATTTCAATATTTTTTCAAATTTATTTTTTCATTGTAAAGAACAATCCTTCCGATTAATTATGGAATACTATTTCGTTCATATGACTGCCTCGGCTGGCCTTGACATACCCCATACGGTCGGTCCAATTTTTGAGCACATTTTCGATGGTATGCGGCATTATGTCTTCAATGGCATGCGAATATTGTTCTTGAGAGCGTCAATCGTTGCTGGTTTATCGGAGTAACACTTATCTTTGACGGCAACTCAAAGATAATAGTCCAACGGCGTCAAATCACAGCTCGGAGGCGACCAAATCACATCACCAGTTCGGCTGATAATTCGATCTTCTAAGACAGTGCGCAAAAGATCAATTGAAACGTGTGCTGTGTGACACGGAGCGCCGTCTTGTTGAAACCAAATGTTGACTATGTCCTCCTCTTCAAGTGCCGGGAACAAAAATTCGTTTATCATGGCGCAGTAGCGCTCAACATTGACAGTAACGGTGGCACCTTGCTCATTTTTAAAGAAAAACGGCCCAATGATGCCACCGGACCAAAATCCGCACCAAACAGTTACTCGTTGAGGTTGCATCGGCTTCTCTACGATCACGTGCGGGTTCTCCGTGCACCAAATGCGAGAATTCTGCTTGTTTACATAGCCGCCAAGATGGAAATGTGCCACATCGGAAAAGGTGATTTTTTTGCTAAAATCGGCAACTTCTTCAAGTCGATTGCAAACCCACTCAGCGAACCGAAAACGCAATGGGTGGTCTCTTTGCTTCAATTCCTGAACCAATTGAACTTTATACGGTGTCATCCAAGGTCTTTATGCAGAATTCGTCGCGATGTTATGCGTGAAATGTTCAATTCTAGAGCACGATGACGAGTTGACGTTCTCGACGACTCATGCACATTATCGGTTGGCTGCTTGGTTCGTGTTGGTTTATTAATAGCAAGCCTGTTTCTTTAACTTTATTCACAAAATAACGCACATATGGAGCTCCCGGCGCTTCGTTTCTTCTGAAAACCGCACGCAATTTTCGCACACATTCTGCAACATTACCATAATTTTCGAAGTAATGTTTCAATATTTCCCAGCGTTGTTCAAGCGAATACACAACCATTTTCGTTCAGCGGAAGGATACAACTAACTTTCTGTCAAACCAGAAGTGACATAACCCTTACCATACTCAAAATAACCGCAGTTCAAAAACAAAATTTGATGGCCCACCCTGTATGAAAAACAGTTTTTGAAACGATTGGAAAAATACGATAATGATGCACACGAGATAGCAAAAGTTTCGAATTCCAACTTTTTTGGAACCATGTTCCTTTCCTTCGATAAACAAATGTTTGGTAAAATGTCGCTATTGGATTATGATATCGATGGGTATTGTCGATTTGGGAGTAATGGGGGTTTGTGTTAGCTCCCCGTGTTCTACGTTGGACATGATTTGGAAGAAATAGAAAAATAAGTTTCCTCCTGAATTCATCGAACAGGCTTTAATCAATGGTTTACAAAGTTACGTCTTTACCCAAATCTTTTTAGTCGAAAGCTTCACTTATTTAGTGATTCTTTGGTGTACTTCTTGCTTCGGAAAACGTTGGCAAAATAAATACGAAAACGCGAACTTAAACTTTGTTAAATTACATGCGGAAATTTTCATTGTAAACCGTTCCAAGTGAATTCTCGGTTGTCATGCAGTATCTGTCCTTGCTTGCAGTGGCGACATTCTTGAAGTTGCAGATCGATTCCCATATCATAAGTTGCCCCTAGTAATTGTATTTTTGGACTTTGCTCAATCACCAATCGAACTCCGTTACGAAAACCCTTTTTAGGACTCAAATTTATCGGGAGCATAATAATTGTTCCCCTCTTGAGCAACAGTATATGAGGAGGCGTGCCGGATTGTGTCAAATCATTTAGAAATTCGACATGACGTTGAGAACATCGGCACGATCTTCCGAAATTACTATAATCGGCGGATTATTTCTCGATTCATTTCTATAGCTTGAGTATTAATTGCAGCGACGACCACTCTGTTTGATAGTTGTTCATCGCCATGCTCTGCAGGATTTTCTCCAAATATTGTGTCAATTCAGCTTTAGCTGGAAGTTCGAAACAACTTTGTACTATTCTGTTTCTGTTTGCGAGTGTTGCTGCAGTGCTAATAGTCGCAAACGGAAGAGCGATTTAACTGTGTGCTAAAATGTTTTACCGGATTCGTCTGGATCGTCCAGTTACAAGCAGCGAGAGTGTTTATGTTGAACTGTTTCAAAATTCTGTTTCTGATTGATTGATTAGTACGATAAATGCTGCTTAAGGGCCGGGTAGATCAAAACCACGATCTAAGCCGTGCTGCTTTGGAGTGCTTTCGATAGCAACGCATAATTCAATTATCTGATCTGATATTGTTCTGGAAAATCGAGGCTGAAGTCATATTTAAACTGTTCCCATAGATCGATTGGACGCACTGGTTGGTCGAAACAGAGATTGAAAGTAAGAGCATCTGGAAGATGTAGTGCCATTTTATAAGTTGTATGGTGAATAGTGCATCGTTTGACCGCGAACATGCAGCAGCAGAGTGCATAGGTAAGAACGCTCCTCATCTCGTCGCCCCACTGAAAACATTCACGGGATAATTTTATTGACACTTTTTTGCGAGGGTGCCACTAAATTTGAACGTAAACGTAATATAGAGGCAATTCATCGGAAACATTGAGTTTGAACAATGACTCTAGGTTAGTGTGTTTGCTTTGTGCAGCTAAAATTGTCTCTTCCTCATTTCCTCCCTCAAAATAAATGCGTTGATGATCAGGTTGATGCACATCCATACCTGTGACTGTGTGACCTGCTGAAAAATTTAGTTTTCTTTGAGTTTTATGTTTGTTATTGAGATATTTAGTTGTCGGGAACAAATTTTTTTCTGTTTTGTCACTATAAAAGTTACTTTTGACAATTTAAAAGTCAATTAAATATCAATCTTGGCATTTTGTTAATTCCTAATTGTTCTTAAAGAATTTTGAAAATCGTTTCGAAAAACATAGTGGTACTGTTTCATCACCTTTTTTGCACTCTCAGACCCGCTACAGTTTGTTGTAAAACCAGTGGATCCTATTCTTAGTCATCCTTTGGGATCATATAGAATTTCTTGCCCAGTGCGAATTATCTAGTATCCTGCACAGCTTTCGAGATCAATACAGTTCTAGTGGGTAACGTATGTGACGGACGGTGTTAGTTGCTCTTTCATTTGCTAAAGATAGTGATTCTCTTTCTTAACCGAAAGAGTGTGATCTAATGAAGTCATTTGCACTGCAACTGGAGACTTAAATTATCTGTATCTTGAAATTCCCTCTCAGCTCTTTAAGAGGTACGGTATACTGTCTCAACCAATTCAAAGCCTTCTCGTTGGCACTTGGTACACTCTAATCAGAAAGACAAAAGAACATATATTTACATCAGTCGCTTATCGAAGGCACGTCCATTGTCGGAGACAAAATGGTACAGTTTCGGTTCTCACTGTGAACCAGCTGCTCCAAGATTCTCTAGAAGGACATTTAATTCGAACCCTTTATCGAGGCATGAAAAGAACGTTGTATATAGTCAAAGTTCACCTGCATCTTCTTTGGTGAATTTATTAACGTCGAGTGCCTTGTTTGAAGGGCTTTCCACTGGTTTACTGTTTACCAAAAATATCGACCGAAAGAAGGTGGAATATAATTGTGTTATTTAACTTCGAACCGTACCATCAAATTATTAAAATCCTTAACAAAAGTTTCTGAGTTTCTGTTTTGTGTGTAAAATAGTCCCCCAGTCTGAATATATATACGAAAATGACTTGTACATATGGATTTTTTCTGCTAATTTACTGCTATTTTCAATATGAAAAATAGAAGAGCTTTTAGAACCTGTATAAGTAAACTTCAGTTGTGGCTCTGAAAGCAGTTACATTTTTCCCATTTTCATATAATCATGGGGAATATCGTTTGAAATGTCGTGAATCAAGCACAATTCTGTTATCAACACTTTAGTTCAGAAGTCCACTGTATTTTTTTTTTTTTTTTTTTTACTTTATTTACTTAAAAATTAGATACAATAATTAATTTGGTTACCAAAAACTTCGTGTTGTAGGTAACAAAGGAACATACTTAATGAAGCAGCGCGCTGTTTTATGTTTTATAATTTTAAAATATATACTTATATAAAAAAGGGAAGTTAAAAATTAAATAGACTATGATTGAAAAAAAAAAAATTTATAATATATTATATACTACTAAAGAAAAATTTACGTTAAACAATAAAGAGCACAAATATAGTTGCAGAAAAAGCAAAAAAGCACTATAAAATAAAATTAAAATCAAAATTAAAATTAGCTCCGTAAAGATTTTAATGATTATTTATTTAGACATTTTAAGTCCGATTGTTTATTTTAGGTTGTTCTTAAATACATTTTTAGGCATTTCTTAAACAAGCTAATACTTTCAATTTCTTTTAGTTCGGTTGGTATAGTGTTGTACATTTTCAGACCTTTGTACAGTATATTGTTGTTTTTTGAGTTTGTTGCAAAAAATTGCAAGTGGAAGTTGGCTCGCTGTCTCGTACCATATGAATGAATATCACACGCATGAATCAGAGGTCGGTGAAATTTAATTAAAGCTCTTCGAATTTTAAATATTGTCATTATGAGTTCGAAATCAATTATATTATGGAAGCTGAGTTGAGATATATTTTTAAAAAGTTCGATTGTTGAAAATCTTAGTGGCAGGCGGTATATGTTTTTTAGGGTTTTTTTTTGTAGAATTGCGATCTCATCACAACGGAAACCAGCGCATCCACTCCACACTGGGTTTAAATATATTAATTGTGGTAAGATAAGGGAATTGTAGATTAGTAACAGGGAACTTTGCGGCAAAATATGCTTCAGTTTTTTGATCGAGAATACAAAAGGTCGTATTTTAGCCTTAACCATATCGATATGGGCGCTCCATTTCAATTTTTCATCTATCAGTAGACCCAGGTACTTAAATTGATCCGTACGCTCTATCTGAATTCCCGCATAACTAATCCTGTACTCTCTTATAACTTCCTCTGGTATTTTTTTATTTGTAAATATCATATACTTAGTCTTTTTGGCATTTAATTGAAGTTTGTTTTCATTGAGCCACAGGTTTAGCAATGTCAAATCCATCTGCATATCTTCAAAAAGATCTTTAAGATTTGTATTTTCATACTTAATAACAGCATCATCAGCATATAGCTGAAATGTGCCCTTAAAGTTTTGTCTGCATATGTCGTTAATGTAAATGTTAAAAAGGACCGGCCCAAGAATGGATCCTTGCGGTACACCCCTTGCGAGACACATCACATCACTTTCTGTTTGATTAACAGCGTATTGACGCTATTTATTATAGAATTAGGATATCATTGAATATATTTTGGTGAAAACTGCAAAATTTACTGGATATTAGTACTCAAAATTAACATTGTGGCGCTGGAATCAGTCTCATTTTTTCAAAGGGCTTGGAATAGGCCACGATTTTTTTATCAGTACTTTATCACAAATCCACCGTTGCCAAATGACCAACTCCGGTGCTGATGGTTAATTAGGTATACGTTATATATGTGTCATGTCATTGAAAAAGTTTTGAACAATGCCGCAAAAACTTAACCCATCCCTAAAATAGCCACGTCTTTTGATCTCGTGGACAACCAAAAAATTAAAATTAGTTTTAAAAGCAAATTTTCATAAACCGATTAAGGATATCAGAAAAGTTTTTCTGTGTACATGTGCCAACCACAGATCTAGCAGTTTTAATTTTGCTTCCTATTGTGATGCATGAAGAAAGGTTAAAACTGATCAGATTTTCCCGATTCCAAAAAATTGCAAAATCATTGAAGATGACGATCTGCATATCTTTCTGAGTAGTTTTGCATCTAATTTTTTTAGTGAACATTTGTGATAATCCCAAATGTAATCCCAATTCTTCTCTGGATGTCGATTTTAGAATCGAACTTCTGATTACCTCGTCAGGTTTCATCCTATTACACTTTCCTTTATGGCTATACACTAAGGCCTTTCGCACGCTAGCCTATGGCTCCTAAAAGGACAAGCTTGGTCTTGGGTGGCTTGATTTTTAGTCATTTGAAGTTCCGCTGATAAAATCCGGTCGTTTAGTGGGTGGGGTTTTCCATTGGAGCTAAATACTTGAAGTTGTTCGTGAACCATCTGGATTAATTAAGTAACTGGGAGTGGATGATTACCTCTTGTTTGACAGAAAAATTGCTTTCTGCCATCCTCACCTCACATTCCTCACTATTCCTCACCTTGGAAAGAAGAATGGCCGCCGAGATTAGTATGATGAAAAGGTTAATTTGAAAAATGCAGATCATCTTCAATATATACACCACCAACCTCCATTTAATATCCATCGGCGGCCTCTATATCTGTAATTTTCATTATTGTTGTTGGTGTTACTTTCCACTTGTAAGCCAACAGGGTTTCTTCGCCGGACTCAAGTAAAAGTAGAGCAGCTTTCTTTGGTATTAACTCCTTACCGGACCTATTACGGCCACTGGATGCGTATTCGCGTTTTCCTGGTTTGGAAGATTTTCCTATAGACTCCTCTGGTTGATCTTTTGCTGCTTCGTTTTTAATCTGAGAGGTATATCTACCCGAAACCGATGTTAATCGTTTCTCCTGTCTTTGCAATAGTGCAATATTTTATTGATTACCTAATATTTGCCTACCACTTCCTCCTGTTTAATGATCTTCTTATTATTAAGCAAAAGATTTGGGTTACTGCTTTGAGTGCTCCAAATTAGTACGTTCAGACTTATCGGCACAGTTGGGAGCCAAATATATGTTCTTGGTCTGCTAGGGATTTCTCCGGCTTTAGCACGCAGTACGAGACACTTCCATTATTAACAGAAGAGAGGGTAATGTATCAGCTAGGCTAGGACTCCGATGCTGAAACAAAATAACAGAATAATTCTACTGGACTAAATTGAAAATTGTTCTAAATCAAACAAAAAATGTATTCAAATATGATCTGATTAAATGACATAAATCAGACTCAGTTTAATTGGACAAATGTAAATTTGTGACCGACATTAAAAACATCAGTGCCAATAAAATTGTTAATGTCTCATTGAAATGCAAATGTAGCTCAATCACCCCAACACCTCCACCACAACTTCAATTCAATTTAAATGATTTATAAACACTTTTATAACAATGTGACACTGTAACAATACGCAAAATATAATGACAAAGTAATAACAATTCAGCCACACAAAAACCTACAAGTTGGGAAATTACTGTGTCGTGACAAGTGTCGATTGAGCACAGTCGTCGCCGTCGTCTACTCATACCAAATACATAATAAAGGCGGCAGGAAAAAAAGTTTGCCAACGGAAAAATAAACAAAACGTTGAAGTACGTCAACACGCAAAAATATTAATAATTCCCTTTCTGTATGGCACTGAGGATTCTCTCTATTGGGGCTCTTGATTTAGCAATTCAGAAATTGTGGAAAATCAAATAATAAATTGGGAAATGAAAATCCTTTTTTCGTTTATGTTTTGATATGTCAAGTCGATTTATGCAGAATTAGCTAACCAACCTTAAACGTGAATATAATATTTTGTGGTGTAAGGTCGGAAATCAACGTGGATTACGGTTTATAAAACATTTTTGGCTGTACGATGATAAACATAATCCCGTCACGTACGGGAAAACAAGAATTAACAAATTATCCGAGTAACTTTATAATGTGCGAACAACAACTTTATCGTATCTCGTTCATACGCCACACAATTAGACGAAAAAATTGTATTCCCCCCGCAAATTTCGGTGGATGGCACCAAAATAATTTTTTGTATATTTACGCGCTCCATAGGTAGACCGCAAATCAAATATAGAAAAGTTGGATAGGTAAAGTGAAAATGGAAATAAATGTTTGAGAATTTTTTATTATTTGCGTGTCACGATGAACATTTATTTGGGTTTTCCCTCTGTATGTGTTTCCTACAATGGGGTGCCTAGTCTCGTATACATGATTATAGATTAACAATTTTTCCTAATGCCGCATAAATTACAAATCGATAATTTTCTTAGTTTTGATTTCTGGGTGCCGATCGAACACAAGAAAATATTGGAATTGCCTTAGATGTTAAAGGGTTGTTAATAGTTGAATTGATCTCAATCTTCTTACACGTTAGGAACATTAATTGAAGATTGCGGGTAAATATCTTGGCCGTCACGCCAACCGGAACCATATGCCGCCGGAACCAAACGAAGTATGGTCCAAGCAGCACAAAGCATTGTGCATCATTGTGCACTATCTAATTTGTCAGTCAGAACTAATATTAAGCCAGTTGACAGTTTAACAGCACCCGAAACAAGAGTTTTATCAGTCAAAACCATTAGGAGTTTACACAAAGAGTACAATGCACTTTAGATGATTGTACAATACATAAGCTCTCAGTCTGAACCATAATAAGGTTCGCCGGGGCCATTACAATCTCAGCTGGAACCATATGAAACCAGCTGAAACTATGCCAGCTGGAACCAAATAAACGATGGCACAAGTATCACAATGCTGCATTATGGGATTTATTAGCTGGAACAAATATTAAGGCAGCCGGAACATTTTATAGCGACCCGGAACCATTGGTTTATCAGGCGGAGCTATTATTGATTACCACTATAATTTCAGCTGGAACTATATGAAGTCAGCCGGAACCATAAAAAGCCAGTCGGAATAAAAGTTTTACCGGTCGGAAGATGTTTGTACAACATAAAAAGTTTCAGCCGGAACTCATATCGCTCTGCCGAAAACATTGCGCATCATTGCGTACTATTTCTTTGCTGGCATAATATTGGTTTCGGTTGAAAAATCAGATAATGCACAACGAATTGTTCAACTTGTGTTAAAGCTAGTTTGGCTTCGGCTTGCATTAATTTGGTTCCGGATGGCTTCATATATGGATCCAGTTGAAGTGTTCATTTTGCAAGCATAAAATGGTTTTCTGTTGATAGAAATATGGTTCCGGCTGGTTAATTACTTGTTACAGCTGAAAATTCATATGGCGCACAATGATGAACAAATCATTGTGCTACTGGTGCTATAGTTGGTTTTGTTTCGGCTGACATGAGTCCGGCTGGATTAATATAGTTCCGGCTGGCTTTATTTCGATCTTTTTGACATTTTAGAAGGTTCCGTGTGACATTGTTATTGTTCCGGATGATATTATTGCGATTGTTGGAAACTTGGATAGTTCACAATGATGCACAATGCATTGTGCTACTTGTGCCATAGTTGGTTTGATTCCGACTGGCTTCATAAGGTTTTGGTTGGAACTGGAGTAGTTCTGGCGGTGCTTGTTACGGCCTACGTTACACATGCCGCCGGAACCAAAAGAATCATGGCCCAAGTAGCACAATGCATTGTGCACTATCTGATCTATCAACCGAAACTAATATTAAGCCAGCCGGAACAATTTAACGCCATCCGAAACAAGAGTTTTATCAGCCGGAACCATTAGAAGTTTGCACCATGAGCACAGTGCGCTTTAGATGGTCGTGCAATACACAAGCTTTCAATCGGAACCATAATACGGTTCCCTGGAGCCACAACAATCTCAGCCAAAACTACATGAAGCTAGTCAGAACAATTTAAAGCCACATGGAACTAGAGTTGTATCAGCCAGAACCATTAGGAGCTTTCACAATGAGCACAATGTACTTTATATGGTTGTGAAACATATAAACTTTTAGCCAAATTCTTACCAATATCAGACGGAACCATTATAATGTTAGTTGGATCTATATGAAGCCAACCAGAACTATAGAAAGCCAGCCTGAATAAAAATGTCACGAGTTGAAATCAGTAGACGGCACAATGTATTTTAGATGTTTATATGTACAACAAAAAAAATTGAGCCGAAACCCGTACGACTCCGCCGGAAATAAACCAACTGGGACACAAAGCATTGTGCAACTTGTGTTAAAGTTGGTTTGGTTTCGGTTGGCTTTATGTGGTTCCGGATGGCTTTATATGGATCCAGCTTAGATTGTAGTGGTTCCGGCTGGGACATTGTTATGGTTTTGGGTGAAAGTTTATAAGTTGAACAACCATCTAAAGCGTGAAGTAGTCTACTTGCAAGCATAAAATGGTTCGTGTTGGTAGAAGTATGGTTCCGGCTAGATAATTACTTTTTCCGAGTGAAAATTCAAATGGCGTACAATGATAAACAAATCATTGTGCGTTTAGTGACATAGTTGGTTGTGTCCCGGCTGGCATGAGTCCGGCTGGACTTATATGGTTCCGGCTGGCTTCATTTGGACCCTTTTGACATTGTATAGATTCCGGGTGACATTGTTATGGTTCCGGGTGACATTGTTGCGGTTCCGTCTGAAAGTTACCACCATATAAACCTACCATCTAAAGTAAATTGTGCAAGGTTCTAATTGGTCCGGCTAAAACTCGGGTCTGACGGGGTTTAAATTACTTCAACTGGTTCCATATTGATTCCGGCTGAAAAATCGTATAATTCATAATGATGCACAATGCATTGGGCTACTTGTGTCATAATTGGTTTGGTTTCGACTGGCTAAACAAGGTTTTTATTGGCACTGTAGTGGTTCTGGTGGTACTTGTTACGGTTCCCGCTGAAATCTTCTACGTTACACAACCATATAAATTGTTCGTGCTTATTGTTCAAACTTCTAATTGTTCCAACTGATAAATTTTTGGTTCCGGGTGGCTCTAGAACGTTGCGAGTGGTTTAATATTACTGCTGGATGATAAATCAGATAGTGCACAATGCATTGTGCTACTTGTACCACAGGTGGTACTGGCTGGATTTGTATAGTTTTGACTGACCTTGATATGGTCCCAACTGAAAGCTTATTTATTAAACAACCATCTTAAGCGCATTGTGTTCATTGTGTAAGCTCCTAATGATTCCGGCTTATAATTCTGGTTCCGAGTGGCTTTATTTTCCCGGCTGGCTTAATGTAATTTCCGGCTGATAAATCAGATAGTACACAATGGTGCACATTAGCGAATGCCATGGTTCCGGCTGATATTATATGATTCCAGCAGAATAATCAATTTGTGCCCAATAATGCATTTTGCTCCTTGTGCCATGCACAATGGATTGTGCTACTTGTGCCATAGTTGATTTGGTTTCTACTGATATGTTACCGGCTGGCGTGACGGCCACTTAATATCGATATTTGTGAGCGGTGTAATTTGCTGTTCTCTTAATGCTCTTCTTTAGGTGCGAGTGCTAAGTAACATCAAATGGGCTGGATTACTCGGACCTCTACACAGACGTACCATCTGTTTTTCGATACTCGTAAAGAATAAAATCAAAGTAAATAACTTATTGAAACGAGACCTGCACTCACCAAGGCAGTTGCACTAAATTATAACACGACCACTAGAAAGAGTTAACCCAAAATCAGCTGAAGCTGCATAGCGACTTCTTTACGCCATATTCAAATATATCAAGACTCACTGAATGATCCCTATAGTGGATCCGTTGAAGTCGGTGATTTAATTAATCGTCGAGCGTTTGTGTGCCTGAAGCCAATACAATTGCAACGTGCTTTTTAATGGTATCAATAATTTAAAGCTTTTCTCCAATTTAGCAAAAACTTGAATTTGGAAAATGATTTTTTGTAAATTCAAACATGTATTTTAAGGCCAATCAATTCAGATATTGAAAATTATTTAGATATGAGTCATGAGGAATGATTGAAGGAAGAAGGAGAAGAAGTATTTTCATTTTTGCGTTTTAAAATTTTTTTTTCATTCTTGACATTTGGCCAGATACGCAGCATGTATGCCAATGTTCATATCTTCTCGACTTATCTGGCGAAAAATGATGCGAATGTTATGCTTTAACACGTTTTCCATTCACACCGAGAGCCGATAGCTTCAGTGGTGTAGTGATATTGGCGCGGGGCAATCAGCCTTGTGCTTTGTGATATACCGAGTTTTGAACACATCGTTGTCATGGCTGCCAAAACTCGGAAGCTGGCCAAAACTCTCTTCGTGTTTGTAAGTGTTTAATGTAAATTAGGGGGGGGGGGGGCTACATAAAAACTGATTATGTATCCTTATGGAATGTAGCGCGAAATAAATAATGTAAATGGAACTCCAATGAAATCAGTGCGAATGACAGGGAAAAAGGTATGAGGAATTTTCAAATTTTGTTTGATTGGGTGCATAGAAAAAGCGATGTGATTCTGGGTTTCTGGGTTGTGATATGAATGTGCATTCGCGAGTATGGGGCTGTGAAAGAAATGGTGCTTGAGGCAAATTGTTGACTCGCCCGATTCTGTATTCGATCTCGTAATCCTATATGGTGAAGTTATCCCAAGATTCTATCCTAAAAAAACACCATTTGCTCTTGTGAGAAGTTAGCCCAGCCCAGAATTTGTTTAAATTGATTCGAAATAAACAATAATTGGTGGAGTTAGCCCCGCCCAGATTTGATTAAAAATCACATTAAATACAAAAACTTAATTCGTTATTTTTAAATTTTGCGAATTTTGCAACCGTTAAATCAACAGAACATGTATTTATATGAACTAAAATTACATTAGACATGATAAAGGTACTTGGCACGTAATAAGCAAAAACTAGTCGGATTAAGGCTATGTAGATTTGACATCGTCACACTCCTGCCTTACTATGAGAAAAGTTAGAAATAAATCATTCCGTGGCAACCTCTTGAAATTGGTTCAAATACGGGTCATTTGGATATATCTGGTCCAGGACCCTATTTCGCAAAGTTGCGACGGAACGATTTTTTTCTAACTTTTCTAAACGGATAGCAGGAGTGTGACGATCTCGAAACCACGTAGCATTAATCCAACAAGTTTTAAATTAATTTGTGACGTGAATTTTAATAAATTCTGGGCTGGGCTAACTTCACACAAGAGCAAATAGGGGTTTTTATTGATTAGTTACCTGATGAATTTTTTTTATTTTCTGCGATAGAATAACTTCACATACAATTTTGAATAAAAATTGTCGATTAAAGACGTAATTTACGTTAAAACACTATTTTTGCTTCCAATTTTCAGTGTTATAATTAACACAAATCATTTTTCAAATTTTCATTAAACATTTTGTAAATTAAAAATCATTGCAGTGTGCCATGCCACATTTCTTTGTTGGTTTTCCGTCCTGCTACCTTTGACAGTTCCATATAAACGAGATCAGAAAACGCTACCAGTAATTTAAAATACATAACTCATGTTTTGACGATACAAACAAGCGTGCTCTAAACTCGTTATTTTAATTTTCTAATCCGAAAATAAATTTCTCGACATATTTATGTATTCACAGGATAATCGATAGGAAATCCGTTTTACTTACATATCTTGACCTACCTTATTTTTAACAAAATGTGTCAATCGACAGTCATTTTCTCGCACAGTTATTATGCGTTATTACACGAATTGGAAATCGAATAGCAATAATTCCCCCAATAATCGAAACCGAATAAAATGTAATCAGAAATAATTTCACACATTTCCGATTCCGTAAAAAATTCCGACTCATCTATACACCTCAATAATAAATATTCACATTACTCAAATACACATACACACAAACATAACCAAACTTTCCTCTCGTAAATTATCTTGTTCCATAGAAGCTTTCAAGTTTTCATTCATTTATTACACCATAATTTCTCGTCATCGCTGGTTGTTGCTACATATCCAAGTCTCGTAACGGTCGCCCGACTAAAAATAAATACAAAACACATTAAACCGTAACACTATAAAGCTACGGGTGGGATGAGAGCTTTCCTGCACACAAAAAAAAAGTTTTCCATTATGGCGCCAAATAAGGAAATTTGATATAAATTTGATTTTATTGTTTTATTTATTCAAAAGGACATGAATTTCGAAAATGAAAACGGTTCGGTGTTCGGTCGAACGGGAGAAAACTAAATGTTTGGTTATATATGCGAAGACTTTTTGCAATTTATGTGTAAACATGCGGTAGGAAAATGCGGAGTTATTTGCGGAATTGATGAGACTTTAATTGCGAGGCTGAGTGAAAATGATGATGGTGATTTGTTGCGTTGTTGATTTTATTGAGATTTATTTGAAATTTGAGATGTATTCGTAATGATTATGATTATTATGTAAATACTAAAATTGATTTTATAGTTTTGAGTGTTTTGTAATTATTATTAATTTTTTGTATTACACTAATAAAATGTATGTACTCACATATATAAATCACTCTTGAGATTGGTTGACCTCCATGCAGCTGCGTCTTTCTCATTTTAAGGTCACATAATTTCGACTCGGGATGCTCTTAAATCCTGAGTCGAGCTAAGACTTAATCGATGATGATAACCTCATCTCGCAAATGAATCAGGTAAAAGCGTGCTCTTAATATACGATCACCATTGGTTTTGAAAATTAGACCAGTTGTAACAATTTTTGGTACAAGCGGTAAATTTGTGAACTAAGTGGTGGTAATAAAATTGTTGGATTTTCCGTTCAACCATAAATAATTTGAATGAGCTAAATGTAAATGCTTCCAGCGCTATAACAGTAGGTTAAAGTACTAATGTGTTTCAACTTATTTTGGTACATTATTCAAGACCTGTTCAATGATGTGAGATACTTATATTTTCCATACCAAAGGAATAATTTGCCAGCAGCACCAAAACGCTGATTTTTTTTAAATAAATTGCTGATAAAAATGTTTTCCTTCAGAAGAAATGACAAAAAATGCATGTGTAATCACCGCCACAATGGTAGTTTGGAGTATTAATATCCGTCAGCTAAATTTGTAACATTCTTCAAGACGTTTACATTGACATGTCTTTTTTTTCTTCACTGGCGCTACATCATATGAAGAGATTTGGCTGCCTCAACAAGGCTCTTCCAGGTTACTCGATCGATAACATGAGGGCGCCAGACATGATAACAGAGTTTGAAGCTCCTGTTCTACGTCGTCCATCCACCGAATAAAGAGTCTCCCGCGCATTCCTATTTTCATCAGTACCGACTCCAGGACCAATTTTATGGTACGATATTGGGAACGTAGAATGTGTCCAAGCCATCTCAGCCTTGATGATTTAATTGTTCCAATTAAGTTGTTGAAATCATTACTGATCTCGAGATTCAGACGCATACTGTACATTTCTGCTTCCTTAATAGGATTGCTTTTGCCTGTCCCGTGTTATTAGCGCTTTGTAAATACTAGAGTCTTGAAAATGATAATGTTAGCGTAGCATGCTCGGTAGTCCTCTGCGATCCGTAATGTTAACTCTGCGGAGACTGGGTTTTACGCATTTACCATCAATCCCAAGTATTTAAACTCATTCACTTTCGTATTGTGCGTCGCCTGTTAAAAACTCTCCACTTGTTGGCCTACTCGCAATCACCGTGTACCATATTTGGTTTCGCTTCGTTGATATGAGCAGAACTTCTGTGAGAGATGCATATGTCGTGCGCTATGTTGAGCTGACGAATGACATATTCCACGAAAAGATTGAATAGAAATTGGGCTATTGGGTCTATCACCTTGCTTTTAGAACCGTACATTAATATTTTGCACATGGTTATTAATTTTGAAGGAATACCCACATGTGGCAAGACACTCCATAATGTGTGACTGGATGCTAGAAAATGCACGAAAACCGCATTGGTAGTCGCCCAAAATGCGCTCGCTGTGAATTGATAACTTATCAGCAACTACGGTATACAACAAGCTATTGTTGCTTGGGTTGTTACAATTCAGGCGACCTCGCTGTTCATGTAATGGATAAATTTGGACTATTTAATAATCATCTGGAACTCTCTCGGCGAACCGCGGTAGAAGAGGTAACCGCCGCCGTTCCTGAACATTTAATTACAGATGCCGTCCTCACCAGATGCCTTATTATTTTTCATTTTCTATATGACTCTTCGCACTTCATTGTAAGATGAGACAGGTGGAGGTGTTATTTCTATATTGATATCAAATTGATCCAATGATGTAGGCTGTTCGCTGGAGGATCACGTCTGTCTGTTTAACTGTCTCTTTGTCTCACGAGTGACGAGAAATAATTTCACCACACTGTCAGGACGGATTTTGCGTACATTTGTACCTCTCCATATTCGTTGTGAATTGCGCCACTACGTCGATGGAAGCCGGTAGCGATTTGTTTTATAGAGCGGCATGTGTCTCTTAAACCATTCACGATTCGCCCTTCTGTTCTTCCCTCGGAGTGTTTTCTCGCGACTGTATAGTCGTTGTGTGATTGTCGTTGTGGGATACGATTTCTGATATGCTAGATTCGAAGTTGGCCCGGGTAACTTGATTGTTTGGTGCTTCGCTATTCCAACGTGAGATTCGTTAGAATCGGTTATTATACATGGTGACTAGTCAGACGGCATATTTCGTAACTATCAGAAAGTGATCAGAATCGATGATGGCACCAGGTTTGGTCTTTATATCCTTTATATCCTTGATGCCAAAAAATGCCTTTTGGATACTAGGATATGGTCGATTTGATTGACCGTAACTCTTTAGTTTGATATCCACCTGCCTTTGTGATTCCTCCAGATTACATAGAAGAGCTAGCAAGGATGGCGCGCATTCTGTTGTTGTTTGATACAAGTCACCCAAAATAATCTTTACATCATATTAGGGAATTTTGTTTAAAACACCTTCGAAGTGGTCGTGGAAAGTGTCTTTATCATGTTGTGATTTTACTTCCGGTGGGGCATGTATGTTAACAAATGAGATGTTGAAAAGACGCGTGCGCAATCTGAGTAAACAGAGCCGGTTGTTTATGGTTCTAAAATCTGATAAGAATGTCCGTAAACGATTGCTGATCAAAAACCAACTCCGAACTCGTGCCTATCAAAGTTGATGGTTTAACAGAGCGTAAATCCGTGGCAACTGTGATTAGCGATGATGTTGCTGATAAGCCTTATTTTTTGCAGTGCAATAAGATTGAGATGGTACTGTAAGGCCTGATCGAAGAGTTGGCGGAGGCTCTTCGGTTATAAACTCGACTTAATTATCCGAGGCGTTTATTGAACTTTCATAACAATAATTTTTTCCAGGTTGACTTGTTAGTCTAACGCAAACCCCTTTTAGAAGGTCCATAGAAAAATTCTTCGGCATTCTTCAAGATCTTTTCAATGATATACGGCACAAACGAAAAACTAGCTACCAACGCCAAAACGGTGAATTTATAAACTAAAATAGTAATTGTTACTTTTTCCAAGGGCTTTCAAACGATATACTACACGATTTAATGGGAAAAATGTAAATCAATATCGTGGAATTGTGTGGTATCTTGGATGATTTTCAATGGCAGGTATTCCATCCTTAGAGGGAAGTAAAAATCCCAAAAGCTTTTCAATTCTCCGAAATAAAAATGAAAGAAGATTGTCGAAAAAAGTCGAATCGCATAAGCCGTTTTTGAAATTTGCATTTTTGGGATCAAGGTCCTTCAAAACGTCGATAAAAGTGGTCCGTAATTAATTAAGTTTGTAGTAAAAGATTTGAATTATTAAATGAATTTCAGTTGAAGTTCTGAAATATATCCGCCCTATCACTATGAAATTTGGTTCGTTAGATGGAATTTGCCTAAAATTAAGTTCTGGAATAAGACAATCTTCAAAGAACTATGATCATGAAATTCTGGCTAAATTCATTTTAATAGAAAATCTTTTCAGCTTTTCAACAAAAGTGTTAAATAAAAATCTGCGAATTTTAACAAAACTGTGTTTTTTTCCCGGAAAATCTCCTTTGAAACTGCCACTTTATGTTGATCAATTTCGCCAAAATAACTGGAATCCACAAAATTATGCTAAACGCTTAAGTCTACACAGAACCAATGATGTACTCGTATAGTTGATGCTTAGAATAAATTGACATGGACAAAAATCAATGAATCAGTCTTGACACACTAAATATGTCTGGAACAAAAAGTCGTATACTATTTAACGACCCCCAATTTGTTAAACCACAAATAGTATTCTGTATTATGCAACAAGTCCCACACGTAATAAAAATATAAACACGTGCAATAAAACAAGTCCCATAAAACCACTTAACAACCTACTCGCAAACATTTTTTTATTGTGACATAAAAAATAGAACCGCACTAGTTGAGTGTAATCTCTCCCACCGATCAGTCGTATTAAACCATAAAATTTAATTTCCCGAAGAAAATCTTTTATTGCACTTTCGTATCCGAAACGGATATGTAAATATGGAAATGAAATATGAAATTGATGACATAATTTTTCTCGTTTTGAACTGACAAGAAGAAAAATCATTTGTTTATTTTATCTCGACTCGGTGTTTACAGTAGAGAAAGATACAAAAAGAAAATTGTTTTTCTTTCAATTTTAGATTTTTCTTCTTTCTTGTGCGTTACGTTCTCTAGGATGAATCATTAAAGATTTGTATGGGTTTTGGCTTACTGCGAAAAGAAAAGAAAACATTTTTTTTTGCTGATTTTAGCCGAGCAAATCTAATTTATGTATGTTTGTTCATAAACACACAAAATATTAAACCAATTTTTTAGTTTATGTTTGTAAAATAATATTTTTTGATATATTCGTTTTGTGTTTGTACAAGAGATGAAAGCAAGTGTTATAAAAAATTGCGAAAGATAACAGCGCAATTTCTCAAGAAAAGCAAAATATTGTCTCCAATGTCTTTTCTCATCTCATTTCAACTTTCGTAGTTTATAAAATTGTGCAGTTTGTGCTCAAAATGTCATACGATATTCTCGACAACTGGGGATTAGCACGATTAAGAGTCTTAGTATATTACATGGCAACGACTTATCTCATCATTTGTATTAAATTACTATAACCCAGTGGTAGTTTTATTAAATGTAACACAATTTAGGTTACGCTGGTGACAGTGAATTATGTTAAATATTTGATGAAGTTAAGATTATGGACACTTACTGCTTTCTTTAGCATTATGGTACATAACTGTATTATTACAGCTGTGCGGGACGTTTTTTCTAATTTCACTGAAAAATTCTAGTACGAGTTTGTATTATCGAGGGTTTCATAATCTTTTTGTTCATGATAATCTATCATGCAAGTGAATGTTAAAACATTCAGTAAATTTTTAGGTTTTTACATTGTTGTGATTCGTCCGAACAGAATCTGGATCCGAAATTTGTCACTTTTGAAATTCTTCAACATAAACTGGATGTTGAACGATTTTAAAGATATAAGATCCAGACGTAGGGGAGAATATGTTGCGGCCAACACCTGACTTTATTTTGCCACGTTCGTATACTTAAATCTCGAATACACCAAATTCAAATTTATTTGAAACTTTTAATTCTTTGTCATTTTTTGTAAATGGTAAAGGATTTCTACCAAATTTCACAAGGGTCCTCCAATTAATGGAAAAAGTTTAAGTATGACGTTCTGTTCCGAACAGTTTAGGCGGATTGCCTAAACTGTAGAGTTGTTGAATTTTGGTAAAATAAATTTATTTACCAAAACTCGTCATTTCCGGTAAAGTTTATAAATGATCTGAACTTATTTTACTCGAAGTACATTTTGCAATTTTATGGTTTTGTGAAAAACGAATTCTGCCAAAAATCAATAGGTTCTCCCAGTTTATGAAAAAAGCTTACGTATGACTTTTCATTCCAATCAACCAATCCGTCTGGGCTGTACAGGAGCCAAATTCTTGTTGAGAAACATGTCAAAAATCATCATTTCCGGTAAAATTTTTGAAAATGATCCGGGCCAATATTGTTGCAAGATAAGCGTCTAATTTTATTTTCTAAAAAAAGTATAGTAAACGAGTTTTTAAAAAAAATTGGGAAAGCTGGAAATGGCAGCTTCCAAAGGGCTTTCGAGTTTCTTGTAAATATTTTGAAAATTATAGCACTTAAAAGTAAAATGTAAAAAATTCTAGCTTAAATTTACAACAATACCGGTCCAGATCATTTTTCCAAAATTTAAGAGGAAATGACGTTTCCCAACAAAAATTCGGCCATGTACAGCGCCTACTAATTGATTGATTGGGATGAAACTTCATACTTAAGCTTTGTTCTCAAATTAGGAGATCCCAGTGAATTTTAGTGAAAATCGGCCCATCGGAAGTGACAGCTTCAATAAAGCAGCAGTTCCGGTTAAGATCAGTATTCCAAATTTTATGCAGAACTGGTGATTTTTATAAAAAAAACTATTTTGCAGTACAAATTTGGTTCCTATACAGCCCATATAGATTGAATGATGAAACGGGGTGAAACTACATACTTAAGCCTTTTCCATAAATTGGAAGATCCGTTCACTCAGACGAAATAACTGCACCAATCAATTGTGATAATAATAACGCCATTGAGTTAAGTGATTTGTTGAATCTGATTTTAACGATTCTGACAAGGATCTTCTTTATAAACCATCAGCAATTGCAGACGAAGTACAATCTAAATCAATTCAACGAAAAAAATAATTATAGCAGAAAATCTCAGCTCTGAATATACAACAGAATCTAATGAATCAGCGGCTTGTAAAACCTTAGATAAAAATGAGATAAATGAGGAAGCAGAAACGTAATTCCGGCAAGCCGTTTGTGTCTTAATTAGGTAAACGGCTAATGGAAAGGATGACTAAGGACCAATTAATTCTCAGAAGAAATGCAAAAATTGAATGACCCCAGATGATCAAAATTAATTTTTTGATAGTTTTTGGAATCTAGACGGATTCTCTATTAGGCTTCAATATTTAAGTGGCGTTAAAAGCGTACGAACCAATCGAGTTACATGGAGTCTGCGATGCGAGCCAGAACACTTCCAAAGTAATTCTCAATTTTATATCAGGACATGCCAGAAAATGGTCAACATTTGTTGTCAATCGATCGTCGAGTATCATATGGTACAAATGAAGATGCTAACTTCGTGACGTCCGGTTCCAAAGTAACTGTACAGAATTACGTTATGTAAGATGTCACGAATAAATGCTCTAACCTTCGTTTTCTCGTAATTGTCTTACGTGTACGAGTCATAGGGGTACGACACCAATGCGCCCATCTGATATCGAAAAACCATCTGGGATGATAATTCGATTCGAAGAAGCTCTTGCGTTTGATGAAGATTTAAAAAATTGGGATATGTCTGTCCACAAATCAAGAAATATAAGGTACTCAATCCATTTATAGATAAATACTGTATTTTATGGGTTGGCGGTAGGCTTAGGAATTCAGTGGCATCGTATAATAATAAACACCTGAAGATCCTTAGGTTGCTGGAGAAGGAGTTCGAGATGCAGGAAGAGGAGTTGAAGGATGCAAGTCGAGAATTTATTCGAAAACTTATTAACGTCAAAATCTCGTAGAACTACTTAGAATTTGTAAACGTTTGAGTAGACTATGCGGGTCCATTTATAGTAGCACCGATAATGAGAAGTGGTCAAAAGTCAACCAAGACATACATTTATCTGTCTCAGCACCAGAGCAACGGACATATAGGTTATTTTAGATAACAACACAAAGCTTTCAGGCTGTTCTCGTTCCGTATGACCGCAAGAAGAGACCTTTGTAGGGCCATATATAGTGGCAACGGCACTATTTTTGTGGGAACAAATGAACCGTTAAAGGAGTTACATCCATTTTTAAACTTCAATCAAACAAATATCGTTCTTTTCTTTTAAGGCTTGTGATAAAATTTCACTTTAATCCATCAGGTCCTTCGCATGTGAATGAGCTGTCGGAAGCTGCCGTCAAGTTGGTTAAAACACAATCTTATACAAGTCGTTCAATGCAACCGAGTCAGCAACTGATGACATAATACTAACTCCATCCCACTTTATTATCGTACAAGAAATGTATTCACTGCAGGAGGATGGTCTGGTAAACGTAAAGGTATCACATACCTAATGCAAGATGGGAATTAGTAAAGAAGTTTAGACAGCACATTTGGATTCGTTGGCATCTATCTGGGCAGCCTTCAAAGGTGAGCGAAATGGATAAAAAAGCAAGAAAACTTAATGATGTTGTCACACTAAAGGATAAAGACCTTCGATGTACACGATGAACAAACGATAAAGCTAAACGATAGCTAAAACCAAACATCAGACGGCATATATAGTATACGTTTCCAATACATAAATTACGCGTCCTTCCAGTTAATTAAAATGACGATTCAAGGCCGGCTGATTATTTGGAGAACAGCAATAACACTTTGACGCACACTTTATAAATGTGAGTGTTACTCAGGAATAGAGATTTGATAACTTTTGTAATGGTATGTCGAGTTATTATACATTAGCCATGCTTCATGACACCCATTGATCTCGATCAGTTCAAATTTTATATGAGAAACCTGACCGAAATTTTATTATCGATCACAAATTTTGATTTGAAATTTAGTAAGCGCCTTTGCTTTGTTTCATGCAACATGAACTGAACCGGATCAGATCAAGCATCAAGAAACACAGCTATTATCGTGTTTTTAGAGAATCAGAGTGCAGGCCGTTCTAAAGATGTTTAATAAAAAAAATTAAAGGTGAACTTATTTATAGCAGTGATTCATTAGCCCCAACCATCTAACTCTACTCTTTTAACTTATCCGACCACGTTATCTGGGTACCTATTTCGTGCGGAAATTGAGTGACGAAACCGAAAGTTTGTGTATACGTGTACGACGTATAATACACAATTTTGAATGTGTGCTGTCATTTTTTATACAAGTATGTGTGTTTTTTTTGTGACCATAGGCCTCAAAATTTATCGAACCGGGTGGAATCGGTTCAAGTTGTTGGTGGTTCCACTTCTGTTTCGTGACATTAAGGGTTGAAGAAAGTAAATTTATTTTTGATGTGACAAACCCGAAATAAAAACATTGCGGCGAATGGTGCTGCGCACATGCGCACTAATTCCTGGGAACCATTAATTTAAATCAATAACCCATATATAAACTGAATGGATCTATCGTGCCAATCTCAACATAAGGCTTGTCTTCTTATCATTTTATCATAGATATTTCAAGAATAAACACTTTAGATTAAGTATTATCTTGGTTTGTGTAATTTTAAAATTTTCTGGGATGGATCTAAAAATCCTGGGATGGGATATAACTACGTAGTATTGCCTGATGAACATTTTTTTTTTTTCCCCAGATGAAATACTGGGATAACTTCACACACTTTATTCTTGGCACTCCGGTCCAGTCCGGTCCTCCTCCAGTCCTCCTAAACAACCTACCATTATAATAGCTTACGAAGTAGTCGAGTTCCATGCAGCATGAAAATTGATGTTAGAACACCAATTAAACCCTACGAACCAAATTTATCAAAATTTAATATGAAATAGCGAAGGTTCATCAGGCATCGTTTTTCGATTTTCCCAAGACCAATCGAAACTATTGTGGCCACGCAGAAAGAAACTTGGCCATTTCTTAACGCACAATGGGCTTATAATGCAATCAATGACATCGTATAACTGATTTTTTTCCTAATTTGTTGAGAAGACGCTTTGTTTATTTGTAATTGGTGATTTTCTATATAGAACTACATACAAACCGAATTTTTATTATTTTCCAATCAAATCTGTCCGAAAAAAATTTCACGCTGATATCCGGGGTAGACACTGCAACATTTCTATAAATAGATTGAAACATTGTTTTACTAAAGGAAACAAACACAGTATCATCAACCAACGAAACCAGAAGACGGTCACTAAAATTCAACCAGAACACAATGTTGCTTCACGAAGAGTCAGATTTAATTTAGATGTCCAAAATCAACCAAATGAATCACATATCTCAACTGGTCCATTATAAATTCAACAAGAACTGGTGAAATAATCAAACTACCGAACCGTATCACGACCAATTCGTGATCTCCGAATCACTAGAAAGGAGGAAATGTGGCTGATACGACGTCAAAATGATAATTCAAATATTCGATATGCTAGATAACAAAATAAATATTATAATACAGAGGCATCTAGTTGTCAGCACTGTTTTTAGATTGTCGTACATAATGAAAAGTCCTTAAGCGGATAATATTTTTCTGTCGGCACTCCCTCAACACGCGGGGCCCGTAGACAAAAATAGAACCAATTAGGGCATAATAAACTAACCTCCGTAGTTACAATGGACAAAAAAGGCGTAAGCCATACATCTTCTTCGATACTAATAATAGTTTATGTTTCAATCCTTCAATGTGGGCCTTAAAATTTAGATTTGCATCAATCACAATACCTAAATACCTAACTTCATTTACTACACTAGTCTTAAAACAATCAGTCGAAATACAAGTCTGAGCTGTGTTACAGCCAAAACCATGAAAAGAAAGAGCATCAGCTAGTTCCTGGCTATTCCTAAAACGTACCATTTTAGTTTTCTCACTCAAACGTAAGTTGTGAGCTTTGAGCCATTCCGCCAGTAAATTTAAATCGTGTTCGATCCCTGATATGTTAACCTGTTTGCTTGAACAGGGATTGAGTACACAATAACAGGGGTCCCAACTCCAATCCCTGAGGAACTCTTGCCGTAATTGGCAGTTCTCCGCTCAGTGATCAATCAGATAATCAATTACAAAGCCAGCTATAGAGCATTCCACGAAAACCACAACAATAAAGTTTCCTTAAGAGAATCGGATGGGCTACTCTATCAAAAGCTTTAGTCATATCGACAAACAGACTAGATGACTTCAGCCTTAAATCAATGCTCCCACTTATTTGTTCCAGAACTGTTAAAATAGCTTGTTATGTGTTCTTATTTTTCCTAAACCCGAATTGCAGCGGAGAGAGAAAACTATTTTTATTCAGAAAATGTACCATCCCACTTTTCATGGCCTCTTCGTAGATTTTGGAAAAATGGAAAGAAGCGTTATTGGTCGCTAGTTATCTAAACTCGATTTATCATTTTTTGTTAAATTGGGATAATTACAGTTCACTTTAGGGCTAATAGAAAAATCCCTGTATTGACACTTAAATTTATGATGAAACTTAAAACATCCACAAGATAAGAAGTCATCTTCTTAACTAATACATTCGAAACACCATCTAATCCAGGCGATGAATTATTTTTAAGCGAATTGATAATTGCATATAATTCACCCGGGAAAATCGGGGAAAAATAAAAGCTGTGCGTATCGTAGTTTTCTGTCACCAATCTATGTTTTACCGGCTCATCCAAAGTAACAGTCGAACAACTGGATTCACCTACTCGCACAAAAAAATTCTTAAACTCATTAGCAATGGCACTTGAATCAGAGATCACACCACCCCGGCTTGCAATTTAATTCTTTAATTTCAGCAGAGTCGTGTGCCAGTGTACTAACTGCCACTTTTTCCGGGCATTAGTGGAATTAAAGTTAAACTGTTCAACGTAGTACTGATTTTTATTCTGATTTATTTTGCCATTAACGTTGTCCCATAGTTTGCGACTATAGTTAGCAAGCCTTTTGTCAGTAGGATTTTTCCTTACAAGCAGGCATATATTATTTCTCTTGCGTATATTATTTAATAGCAGATCACACATCCAAGGCCTAAGCTTAGCTGCTTTTCCTTTATTTGGAGTCATATAAGAATACCATTGCACGCCAACCAAAACCAGAGTATAAATTACTGTTCCAACACGAATTGTTTATACCAACATACGAAATTTAATCCTAATCATCTAATTCCGCCCATTTTACCTTATTCCAAAACTTTGCAAAAATTAAATTTGACGGAAAGAAATTTCAGCATCAGATGTCTCCAAACATCAACTCCAAACATCATCGCAATCACGTTTCCAAACGTCTCGATGTCGTCTAACTCAACTACAATCATGGTAATTGAAGTGAAAAATTCGTAACATATTCCATTAAAATGAAATTACCATGTTTATGTGTAGCGCCTGCCTTAATTATTATTCACTACGTCTTGCTGTCAGCTACTTCAAAAGACGAACGCAACATAAAAATTATAATTTCTCTTCCCGCATTCATTCTACTCGTATTTACAGAGACCAAAACTATTATTAGTCTTTGGAATATTTTCTTTTCAGTTTTCCCTTATTTACATGTGCAATAAATAAGAAGAACAATACAACGAAGTCAAAGAAAACATAATAATTTTCCGTTAAAACAAAAATTCGTTATTTTTAGACGAAGGTAGAAATTTGTTGTTTTAATAGTTTTTAAATAGTGGCTGACGATTTACTAATTGTTGACTTATTATTTTTAAATGGAACAACAACGTTTAAAATTAAATATTTTCTTTCCTCGGGAAATTAGTGTGTATGGGACTCTTTATCGAACGGAAAATGTGGGCGGGCTTAATTTTACGAACAAAGCACTAATTAATAATTGTGCTTCCTTCTGCCTGGATCAACCGACTCCTGCGGTTGTACAAAAAGACTGTGTGTACATATTAATCGGGATTATTAATTATACCGAAATTTATTTGCGGTAATTGATTAGATCCTCTCCTCTATACAACGTATAAAATTTTATGAAAAACGAGTTACACACCGGTAACATTACGTTCTAACGATAAACCGATTATTTTACTGATTAATCTCGCGTGTTGTATCAAGACGCGCGCAATCTACATAGAATTTGAAAAATATTTTATTATTTATAATAATTAAATCGTGAATAAATAAATCGGAAAATTATACAAAATCGGTGACGTTGTTGTTGTAATATTAAAGTAATAAAATTGTATGGTTTTGAAAATTCATTGCATTTCGCACGACTCGGGGGAGAAGTAGGACATGGCCATAAGGCTAACCATGTTGATTTTTTTTACAATTTGTTTGTGTTGGCAAACTGATTAAGTTTAATGCAAATATGCGGTAATAAGATTTTTATTTTTGTGTTTACAATTAAATTTCTTTAATGCATAGTAGTCGTGGGTGGTAAAAATTGATTTATTACTAAACGATGCCGCACTTTCTCGGTTAATATCTTCAGATACTATAGATCGCTAATCTATATAAATTTTTAGTATAATTTGCCAGTCTATACGGCATCGAATATTATTTAAAATTTTCGAGGGCTGGTGGAACACCTTATTCGTAAACCACTACACAGCGAAAAAAATGTTCGGAAAATGTAAACCAGATCGTATAGCCAGAAGCAAATTTTAATGGAAATGGAAAATTGTATATCGATAAGATAAAAATATGGGAAGTAATTGTATTGATTAACAAGGGGGAGATACTAAAGTTATAGCGTGAAACAATGCGTATACGAATTTGTAAAGGTTTCGGAAATAAATTATAAATGCGGAGGACTAAGAGAAAATATCAAAATAAATAAATTCAAATAATAAACTTAAGAAATATTTTCGGTAAAACTAAAGTGTATGAAAGAAGTGCAATGAGAGATTAGTTCGCTTATAAACCCGACAAACAATTTGAATATTTGGGATTGCAAAATAACTGATGCGGGACTGAGGACTACACAGTTTTATGGTAGACTTTTCTTTCGTCAAGTACTGTAAAAACCGAGTTCTGGAACACATTGGGTGGTACCAGACGACTGGTCAAGGACTGCGCGTTGTTTCACAGGCCAATTGATGATAAAATGTATGTAAACTTTTCTGACATTTAACCAGCCAGAACTGGAAATTCTACGGTTTTTAGTAAAAGTAAAAACCATGTTTTGTAACAGCTCAAGTAGGAGCAACCAACTGAATGGGGACCGCGCGATTTTTTTATTTTATTTTTATTTTTATTTTGGCACTAGCTCCAAAAATTTGGTGCCATATGGCCCGATTCAAAACACATTTACAATTTTAATTTTTTTCCATACACCTAGCACAAATCGATCCCCTTTCACACTTCTATCTGATCTGTTCTAATAAATTCATACACATTCTTATATACGTTCATTTCCATTCGTAATAGTTCAGTCAAACTATTTGCACTCAATAGAACATCGAACATTTGTCTGCTCTGGTTCAATGCAGAACATTTCAGAATCAAATATTCGATGTTCTCCACAACCAAACGCAGCTTTCACATAATTCACACACAACCAAATTGCGTTTCTTTAAACATTCTTGCCAATTTCCATGATTCAATCTCACTCGTTCCATAGTTCGTAACATTCTAGTATCTCCTTTGAGCACCTTAAAAAACGGTTGCCTCAAAGGAGACCTAACCAACTCAAAGTACTTCTTACCTTTCATCTGATATTTTTCAATACACTCTCTCTCCCATTTTCTCCACAGATTCACCTGAGACATGCGAAGTACATCTCTTGCATCATATTCATTTACCTCCTCAACCAAAGAACCCCATTTAGCAAGTATATCGGCTCTTTCGTTACCTTCAATCTGTAGGTGTGAAGGCATCCATTGAAGAATGATCTCACTCCGACAAGATTGAAGTTACTCATACAACATTTCCACATACACATTACCATGAGTTCCCCACTCCTACTAATTAATTCCAATCCGTTCCGCCAGTTGGAGAATAATACTATTATTCCCCTCCCTTGTGTCATTGTGAATTTGATCCCTTCCATAATTCCAATCAACTCTGCATTCATTATACAGATGCTGGCATTCACTCTTACCATTTTCTCTTTCCTGATTGAAGGAATATAAATTCCCATAGCTACTCGATCATCATTTACACTTACATCTGTATACACTTCCACATGTGCAACATAATTCATTCGCATTTTGCAAAAATCACTCTTAACCTATAACTCATTCATCATTGCTTTTGTCGTGGCACCAAACTTCATCCGCACTATTAGATTGCTCGGAGGAACTTTCGGATTTGCCGGACGAATCTTGGAGAATATGTTTATATTTCCCAAGATTACCAGTGATCTTGATGTCTTTTTGTAAACCGTCCCTCTTTGCAATCTCGCTTTCATTTCATTCACAATTTATTGTCCTTAGTTAACATTCGCACAGTCTCTCGCACGGTGATCCATTCCCTCTTATAATTAAGAGACAAATCACCCAATTCAGACCACAGAGTGTGTATTGGTGTTGAAATGATCGCTCCCAATACCGCTCTGGCACACGCATTCTCCACAAGCATCAACTTTTTCAACCCAACCTTGGACCCATCACCATATATACTCATTCCATACGCAATTTTTGTTTGACACTAGCGCCTTTCGTAACATATCAGTCACACCCGGATGAGCTCCCAATTTCGGTTTACACACTCTTTTAATCATGTTCAATCTAGACTTACAATTATCGGCCAATTTTTCCATATGCACTTTGAAACTCATTCTTCTGTCAATCTAGATTCCCTAATACCTAGTCAATTTCACACACTTAATTCGCTCATTATATTCTCGCACATCAACCATCCGATTCATTCCAAAAGCCATACAAATTCAGCCAGTCAAATTCAATTCACTCAAACATTCGGTTACCTGATTCACACATTCTTGAGCCCGACTCGAGGTCTCCTCGATGGTCCTCCCCTTGCCCATCAGGACAAAGTCATCTGAAAATTGCAAAATGACTTTGCCGGAGGAGTTACACCTGTGTATCGAGCTCGATGTACAGGTTGAAGGGAGTCGGTGAGATTTGTTTGCCTTGGGGGAGGCCCATAGTCACCGCTCCTTTCAACCTATACCCACTACCACACAAATCTAACTTTCTCTTATTCATGAACTCATACACCCATTTGCAAATTTTCCAAGGAAACGCCAAGTCCATAAGGATCAGATAAAGTTTCCCTGGAACCACGTAATCATATGCTCTTTATATATCCAAAAATACCGCCACAACATACTTATTTTCCTTTTGTACTTCCCAAGGCATATCTCAAAATCCATACTGGTATATAGGGACGAGTTCTTTACTTTCATTTAGCGCTTTCATTCGTTTTAATAGTAAACTTTCAAATAATTTTGGCATAATAGGTAATAGTGATATTGGTCTGTTATAGATGTTGGGTGATATTCCGGCTTGTCTTATCATAATCACTTCAGCAAATTTCAATAGCTTTGGTACATATTTGATTTTGAAGGGCACGTTGATTTTAAGGCCGATTTTGAGCAGCTATTTAAGGTCTATTCCTGTTATCAGGTCAACACATGGCACTTTCTTGGATTTATTTCTTTAATTTTTTTAATCACTTCTGCTAGAGAGGTCAGGATGATTTCTGATCTTAAGTTTATTCTATATCTTGTATCTGTTTGTTGTCCTGTATTTCATAAGGCTGAAATATACGATCTAAGTGATCGGTAAAAGCTTCAGGTTCTCGTTCATTGCTTCTTGCACAACTTCCATTGTTCGTTATTAAAGGTGGATTCTGAGATATTGGGATTTTTATTCCTTTTGTTGTCTTCCACAATGAGCAGTCAGTATTTTTTCCATATGTTAATGATCGTAGATACGAGTTCGCTGCCTCCTTTTGTATATTCTTTATTTCTCTCCTTATAAGCTGGGTCAAATTATTCAGTATATTTGTAATCTCTTGCATTCTCATCATTTCTTTCTGATTGTTCGTTTTTCTGCACTTAGGTCTCTAATTTCTTCTTCAACCAAATGTTCATGAGTTTTAAGAAGTACATTCATCTTTATTCTATTACGAAGTTCTTCTATGAATCCTTCTCAATTGCACATGTATTTGTCAGGGTAGGATTGCTTGGTTTGGATATTATTTGGTCGCTGAAAATGAGCAGTATAGACGAGAGGTCAGAACTCGAGTCGAAACCTTCTTCAAGAGTAACGTAAGTTATCGGTAATGTCCTAGTTGTGGACCAGAAAGTTGCTTTTCCAGTAGAATTCCAATTACAACTATACTTTGTCACTGCTCCGACAAACTCTTTACCTCTAGTGAAGACTAGTGTTGATCCTCAATGAGTATGTTTTGCATTGACGTCGTTAGGAACACTTTTGATTTTTTTGTCTTGATGCTGATACTCGTTGATTGTATTTCTTTGGTTGCATATTTCTATCTTTCGAAATGGTAAATGTTTTTAACTATTATGGCGCTTCCTCTTGCAGTGTTACCTGGGTGTATTGTGTGATATATTTGATATCCTTTAAATTGTATATGTCATTGTTTTGTGAATGTTTTCGGATATGATTATGCAGATGTTGGAATAGGTCATTGAGATTTAATTACATCCATTTTTATGCTTGTATTGCAATTTTGTGAGTCTTTGATCTAATTGCTTTGTTTTGACTTTAGCTGTTATTTATTTGTGTTCCAGTTTTAGCACCTTGGGAATATTGTAAGCCTGTACTTTGATGTCTTTGGTATGCATAGGTTTGATTTCCGTTTTCTTTGGGTTTCTTGGTTTATCTTTCGCTACTTCCTTCTCTTTTCACATCTTTTGAAGTGCTTTAGCACTATACAGCCTCTGTAGTTTGCGGAATGTGGTTCGCCATAGTTCACACACTTTGCTGGACTTTCTCTGAGCTTTTTACATTCTTTTGTAAGATGTTTAGCTGCACCTTAATGTACCTTGGGTCTATATGGCAATAGTTATGAGTGTTTTCATATACCTGACATCTTTTGCATATAACAGACGTCCGTCTAAGGATATTAGTTGATGACATCAGCTAACATGTCGGAAACATGTGCCCCGTTTAATACTGATTTAGCACTTTAAATGTATCAAAATCATTCAAAAATGTGCTTCATTACCATATAAAAACTTAAGTTCAAATGTTTTGTATCTGAGGAAAGATAAAGCTCTCCTGGAATGGTTCCATTAACAAAGAAATAATAAAATTTTGCCGATTGCTAACAGAAACAAAAATTTTAGTCATTGACTATATTTTCTACATTGTCGACGCCATTTTTAAATTGGGTACATACATTGTCTAGCTCTAGACGTTTAGAATATTAGTTAACTACGCGGGATGGACAATATGGCACAACACTGATACACTCCGGCAAACCAATTTCACTTATCAAGAACCAAATGTAAACCAAAATTACCACTATTATCGCAAAAGGACACAAAATATTTTATAATCGTTATCAAAACCTCTCTTGACACAAGGAAATCGCAATTTTCGGGCTGAGCATGATTAAAGTTGACGAGCCTGTGGTAGTAGTTTTACAAATTCTACTCTGCACAGATACACTATTAAGTGTACAGCTTACACTTGCTCTGAATCCAACCCGAGGTAAGTAGAGATAGTGAATTTTTAAAGAAGTTAAACGTGCAAAATCCATCAAACAATAAATAATTGGTAAGTAGGAATATTAATTGGAAATTAAAACGGTTTTTATATTACTGTAATATTCCAATAACGTAATCAATTGAATAAATTACATTGCGGATTAAGTTAACGAATTTGCCTTATCTTATTAGAAAAATCTCCCATTGCCCGTCATCGAAAATTTACGACTGTGGCAACATATTGAGATGCATTCTCATGTGTTGTAACCCCAATTTTATGTATAACACAACAGTATAATATATAGGTCAAAAGATTAAGATTCGGAAAGATATGACTTATGCTCCTCACATTATTCATTTGCCATTTAAATTAAAATAAATCACCACAGAACGAATGTAATCTGTCCGCCAGCGCATTTAGCTGTCCGGGAAAAATATCATCGTGAAATGTTTAGACCGAGACCACATAAATAAAAAATAAAAATAAAAATATTGAACTCATGATTTATCAGCACCAGTTCGCCTTTAAGTATTTTGTATTTTAATTTATACCAGACAATAAAGTCTTGGCCGCGTGCCACCTCATATCTCGGCTGTCTCATTTGTTATAATTTTGTGTACACGGGCAAATGATTTGATTTGCTTTGTGATAATGATATACTACCTCGTACATGTTTTATGTGCACACACGCGGACACCGCAGACAAAACATATTGATTGTTGCCAGAATATTAATAATAATTTTATTACTTTCCGGAAATTCTGAACTGGTCGTCCACATTTGTGTACAGAAGGGGATGTTATTGGTTTGCGCGGGATTCATGTGTGCTGATTTGACCAACTTGAATTATTTATATGAAACTTAAATCGATTTTTCCGGTTAGTTGTTGATTTGATGCTACCAACTACAAAGCTCGAAGGAATCAACAGAATCCTAATATGGTTGGTAATAATATAAAACCAACTGTTGGTTCTTCATGTAATTAGATCCTTCCCCCCATCTCTCTCTATATGTAGTAACTTTTAATTAAGAATTTTGTTGATTTTGATACCGAAAGACAAAAATTAATGTTATCGTCATGTGGTATACGAGGGAGGAAGGAAAACACGGAGTTTACTTGTCTACATTTTGTGGTTACCCCGCATATAACAATACGAGTATATCGGATTACTCGTAAACACGACTTTTAATTGAAAAATCAAAATAAATAATAAAATCGAAATTTAAACTTTTAATTAACATTTTTAATAGGATAATTAACATGACTTGGGCTTAGATGGCGTCATATTGTTTTGTTATATTATTTAGGTCGATATAAATTCCCTACCGATCGGCTTCGGTAAATTTATTCTGAGAAATAAGAATTTATGTATAAAGATGTTACACGTAACACTTTTTGCCAAATTTAATATCTTAAATTCGAAACAGACAGCAAAAAACTGAGTTGATGGGGCCATAAAGCAACTCATTTTTGTGATATACGAGCGTCAATTTTTCTAACGAACGCTAGTAAATCAGCGGGATACTACAAAAAAAGTATAAAAGTGAATCACAAACTATTGGCATATGATGGATTGGTAGACATTATTCAGTCTAATGTTTTTGTTGTAAAGGGGTTCGTACTTTGTACAGAACATGTAAGAATCTTGTAAAGGGTGTTTTTTAGAGGTTCACAATTTTAAATTAAAATAGAACAAATAACTATGCCAATATGATTTATCAGCAGCAAAGAAGCCTCGTCTCACTCCTCGAAATTGAAATTTAAATTTAAATTGATATCGGAATTAAAATTGAATAGCAGCACAGACAGCAATATATAGAAAAGAGATAGAATTGTGTTAAAGTTATTTTGTGACCTCGCTTCAATTTAGGTTTTTCTTTCCGGCTCAAATTTTCTTGGATTATTCCTCGTAGCGTTTTTCTTAATTCTTCCTGTGACATCCACAATGATTTTATCCATGAAATCTACAAGATCTTGATAGTTTATTCTTTAGATTCTCCCGAAAAATGTGTCGTTAGGCTGTAGTCTCGTGTTTGCCCAGGGATTAATTCTGTGTGTGTCCCCATATTTCGCAGTGGCTTCCTGAATACAATTTGTTGGCCAACTTCGTTACTTTATCCTCCACCCTTACTCCTTCGTGAAATCCCATATAGCGCCATCGCAAGCGAAATGCCTTTTGATGTATTCGGATGAATTCGGATCATCTTTGGTACCTCCTGGGTTCATAAATTTGCCTTAATTGATTCTGGTGTTGATGATTTTTACTTCGATTCACTGGTCAATTAGTACTTTGGTTCTTGACCGAAATATTTGAAAGTTTTTTTTAAGATTCTGATGACAGGTGTGTATCTCGTATTTCCATGTTATTTACTGTACCATGTTATTGCCAAAATATTAAATTCAAATTCTTTTAAGGTGTCGTCTTCGATTATTCCTTGGATCAATTTTAAACCTGGTAGAACGACAAATTCCATTATTGAGTTGATTCCAATGTACTTGAAAAATTGTCCATATATTTTTTGCGGATTTTAATGTCGCCTCAAGCTAGTTTTATTTTTAATTGGATATTGGTGGGAATTGCTCCCTCGGCTAACTCTGTTTTAATGATATTTCTAGATATGCTAGAGAGACTTGATATTTTGGCAGGTCGCAATGAAAATTAAAAGAAAATAAAAGAACCCAAATGTTGTACATTAATTTATTTAACACGCGAAATATAAAAATGATGCAACTCTTTTGCTTTGTAAAAAGTGACTCCCTAAACCGCATTTCCCTCATTTCTTAAAGACATATTTCAGTTCAGTTTCCTCTTTTGTTACTTGGTTTGGTCTTGTTCGGTGACACGCATACACGTGGGGCATGTTCGCAGTCTAACAAGACTGCGTCAAAAAATTTGAATGCACTTTCAGTTGTTAGACTGTTTTCATTAAGAGGTTGGGTCTTTTCAATGGTTGCAGTTGCTGTTTGAATTTCTATTCTAGCTGTTATAGGTAACTCGGGCTGATTAAGCACGAATGGTGTCTTTCTTGTAAACTTGTGAAACTGCGTTCAGTGTTGAACAGTTTCGATTCGTTGTCGTTAAATACATCGGAAGAGGGTTCGGTTATAATGGTTCTGTTTATAAAAGCTTCTATGTTGGAAAATAATAGTTGAATCATTCAAGTCAAAATTAAAAGACAATCAATTATGAACGATTATTATATTGTCAAACTAAAACCTACAACTATTAAAGACAATATTCTTTTAAAAATGCGTAAATATAAAATACTAAGCACTACGGATCTGGATGACTTTCTTCCGCAAAACCATCACAAGCAGCGAATTTATGTTATGCAGCAACTAACGAAGTACCAAGCGCAGCTCTACCGTGAAGCTAAAAATATAAAGTCAAATTATAATTACAAATATCTGGTCAAATATATTTACGTAAATCAGCAGAAAGTGATGTTCACCGTATTCATTCTATGAATGATATTTTTCTCATACGCAACAATGAGCACCCGATCGAAGATCCACAAAGAGGTTAAGGTGCTGCCGATGCATCTAAAATTAAAAATAATGTTAAGTACAGGGTGGCTGAGACCAAATGTTACTGACTTCACTCTGCTGTCATATTCGCGCGTCAATTTTTTGACAGATTGAAGTTTGGTTAGTTGTTTACATGTGGTCAACAAATAATTGTTCTAAATTAATATCTTCATAAAAAAATCGTAATGGAATTCAAACGTAATAGTGTAATTACACTGTATTTGGGTGGAAATTCACAAACAGCAATAGTTCGTCAGCTCCAGCATTTGAATGTCAATAAAATGTTTGTGTATCGAACCATAACTCGATACAACGAAACTGGTAGCATCGCTAAACGTAACAGAGGCGGTCCTAAAAAGACAGCAACATCAAAAGAAATGATACGAAATGTGAAGAAACGAATCCACCGAAATCCTCGTCAAAGTGCCAATCAATTAGCCGCACGTCTACATGTTTCACGATACAGCATTCAAACCATATTGAAAAATGAACTACACTTGAAGCCCTACAAGATACAAAAAGTTCAAGATCTTACGGAGGCACAAAAAAAAGTTAGGCTTGAAAGAAGACGAGCATTGAAGGCCTTGGCCGAACGTGATGAGATTCCAAAAATTGTCTTTTCTGATGAGAAAATGTTCACCATTCAACAGTATGTGAATAAACAAAATGATCGTGTTTGGTTAGAGCACAAGTCCAACGATAATTTGGACACAAGAGTTGCCATGCGCAAACAATCACCAGCTTATGTTATGGTTTGGGCTGCAGTGACTGCAGATGGACGCACTCCTCTGGTTTTCATCGAACATGGAGTCAAGGTAAACCAAGAGGTGTACCGCCAAAAGATCCTAAACGATGCTTTGCTACCTTGGGCACGTAAACACTTTGGTACGAACCGTCGGACATTTCAACAGGACTCGGCACCGTCACACAAAGCTCGAGCGACACAGAAAGTTTTACAAAATTGCGTTCCGCGGCTGATTTTGTCGAAAGAATGGCCACCATATTCACCAGACTTGAATCCCATGAATTTCTCCATATGGTCCATTTTGGAGAGTAGGGTGTCCACTAAAAAATACGAAAGTGTTGATGCATTGAAGTCAGCTCTTGTTCGAGAATGGAATAAAATTCCGCAAGCTCACGTTCGGTCAGCATGCAATGCTTTCTATGGAAGACTGAATCAAATAATCAGAGCCAAAGGAGGTCATATCGAGCAGTAACATGTTTTTCATAAAATGTAATATGTTTTCAACATATTCCACGAAATTTCAATAAAAAATAATCAAAATTAAAAAAATTACCAGTGAAGATGTTGACTTTTAAAATTGTTTTCTCGTTAGGCAAACTGCTTAATGTTGTTTATATAAATTTGACAGCTTTTGTTTACATTTCGTATTTATATTTTACCTCTATGTTGTCGATAATGCAGTTCATGAAAAATTGCGATTAATCCATGCTACTGAAATTAGCCGAAAATTTCAGCCGAAAAAACCCTGCATTATCGACATATTTCGTATCAGGTGGTAGTACAAAATTTTGTTGATATTAGCCGAAAATTACTTGTTATTGAAGTTAACAGTAAATTTCGGACGAAAAAAAAATTTGAATAATCAATATCACATAATCCGAATGTTTAAAGGTCATATGAACAGGGTGAAGTTAGACCATTTCGTAAATAGCTGGATCTCATATTTATAATTTGTCGTGTTAGGGGCCAATGAATTTGAGTTGTGGCACTAACAGTGAACACCTGTGCCAAAAATCAGGCCATATTTTATGTGACATCATAGTGAAATAAATTAAAAACTAGACGCATGTTTAGTGGTAATTTGTACTGGGAGAAGTTAGACCAATTCGTAAATAGCTGGATCACATATCCTCTTTGCTATTCGAAACTTGGGATTCAGTTTGCAACTTAGCCTTCATTTCTTAACATTCGTAAATCATATATCGCTTCTTCACGTTATACAGTAGCCATTGACATCACTAGAAAACTCAAGACATGGATGAGCTCACATCTCTTACGTCAAATAAAAAAGCTCCACAAGTTTTCGAAGAAACTAAAGTGTAATCCATTCAATGGCAGACTACAAAAATTCGTTAAAAAACTGTCAAAAAATGTGAAGAGCAGTGTCAAGGCTACAAAGAATAATTATTACAAAAATAAATTTTCCGCAGTAGGCAATAACTCTAAAAAAACTTGGAAACTAATTGATGAGATTCTAGGAAAAAACTTAGGCCAAAGTCCAATAACGCGCACTAGAAAATTAAACACAGATTTGGTTGTTTCTGGTTTGTTAGCCATTTCAAATGAATTTAATAACATTTTTATAAATGTGCCGGATGTACACATTCTCAATGTTTAACAATACCACATTATCCACCGATCTCCGTGAATTCTCAAGATATACAACGAGTCCTTCAAATGGTTATATGACATCCTGCGTTTTTGAACCAATACAGTCGGTTGAACTTATATCCGAAAATAAAAAATTAAAAAACAAACCATCCAAAGGTATTGATGAGATTGACAACTTTTTAGTGAACAATTGTTCTTGGTATTTGTTAGATATTTTGAAATATCTGTTTAATTTAAGCCTGGATGGGGGAATATTTCCATATGTATTTAAAGTAGCTCTGGTAATACCGCTTTATAAAAAAGAAGATGAGTTCGAGCTTAATAACTATAGGCCGACAGCTCTTTATGTACTTTTTCTAAACTATTTGAGAAAATGGTGGCTGCGCTTCACCAAACCACCTAATAAATTATCTTGATAAGATTAAATTTCTAAACGAGAAACAATTCGGTTTCACAGCGGGAAAATCTACTGAGGAGGCATTGTTACACTTTCTAAGTAATATATATTTGGCTATAAACAAGTCTCAAAAGCATTCGATAGTGTTGATCACGACACGACATTCTGCTTACGAAATTGAAGTTCATAGTGGTGAGAGGCGTCATACTAGATTGGTTTGGTAGTTATCTTAAAAATCGTCGTCAAGTGGTTAAAGTGGAAAGCTCTATCAGTGACCCAGGTAACTTGAGCTGTGGTATTCCCCAGGGCTCTGTGCTTGGACCTCTGCTATTTCTTATTTACATTAATTCCATTTTCGATATTGATCTGTTGGGTCAGACCACAGCGTTCGCCGACGGCGCGTCAAGTTACCCATTTGATTATAATTCATCAGAATCTCAACTTCCATTGCAAAGTGATTTATCAAAACTTAGTAAATGGTTCTATTACCATCAGTTGGCTGTAAGCGATAAATCTAGTGTTATGAATTTTACACGACCTAACGTAGGAATTGTCCCAAATACATTGACGTTTCATAGCTACTTATGCAACAGAAATCCCTGCTCTCCACAGTGCTTTCAACTTCTAGGTGTGAATGAGTTTCAATACTTAGGCCTAATTGTTGACTCGCAGTTAAATTGGGATTCTCACCTTTATAAATTTTACAATATGAAGCCGCTCAACTCTGAAGCGACATTAAAAAAACTCTATCATGCCCTGGTTGAATCGATAATTATGAATCGCATCTCTAGTTGGGGTGGGATTTATTTTTCATATATTGAAAATCTCTATATTGCACAGAAACGGATTGTTACATTAATTTATAACCGTTCTGTAAAGACCAGCACAGTTCCACTTTTCCGTGAGCTCAGACTTCTACCATTAAGATATTTATATGTTTTTAAAGTGTTGAAAATGTTTTTTATTCGCAGTTATAGTTTTCACGATCGTGTAATACATACTTAGAAAGAGGTTCTTCCTTTCTTACATGAGGAATCCAAACATCTTTGTTGGTGTTCGATGCAATAATGAAAAATATAAGCATTTTTATCTCTTTATGGCACCTTACTGGTTTCATATGTTACCAAAGGATTTATAATTCTCATAATAGAGCGCAAATACTAATTCGAACGTGAATTGCGAATGTGGCTGTCTAATATAAATGATATTGAGCAATACATTTAACTACAAAAAAAAAAAAATATCTGCCATCAAATGGCAGATTCTTTGTTGCTTTCGAGGCTCCTCACAGTTGAAGTGTTCCCGTTTAAGTGTCTGGTCATTTTGTGGTGGTCTATTCATGTAATTTAGGGAATGGGAAATTTTGATTCTGGTGATGTTTGGTTATATTTTTTCGTTGTGTTGGTATTGGACTAGCATTTTTTCGTAGGTGTTGTGAGCTGATATAAGAAGTTCGGTTGATTGAAGTTGTTACCGAATACGTAACAACCTAAAATTCCTGAAATTCATGTTTTGAATTTCGAGGCAGGACGCATAAATTCCTGGTATAATGCGGTCGGTTTCTGGACCATTAACATTTTAGACAAGTCCCTATTCAGTTCGCTGATAAAAAAGTCTAAGGCCCGATTTCTATTAGTTTCAACAAACTTATAAGTTTCTTTTGAATGATCCTCTATTTTGATCTTGTTTACTATCAGTGAGAACTGATGATTCACATTGGCATAACATTCATTAGCTGACATACTTCTTTGTGTAACCTCAATTGGTGTTTCAACGTTCTAAGATCCCTCTTTTCCGCGTAATAGAGAGTCGGAATCAGCGTTGCCTCTAATCTTGCTTCATATATTGTAATATCGCTCTACAAATTTGCCTATCTCGAATACAGGGTGGACCAAAAGTCACAATGAGGTTTAAAAAATTAATAACTTTCTCGTTTATATATTTTTTCAGATTATAAAATATACAAAATGGACATTTTTTTACACTAACTGACCCCCGTTCTCAGCTTCACAATGATGGGCTCGTTTTAGAGAATTTTCCATAACAGCTTTCAAAATTTGTGTCTGTAACGTTCGAATTTCTCCATCAATATTGGCCTTGAGTTCAAGGATTGTCTAGGGCTTGTTCACATATACTCGCTCCTTCAAATAACCCCAAAGAAAATAGTCGTGTGCTCACAAATCTGATGAACGCGCTGGCCAATTAATTTCCGAATTTCTGGAAATTATTCGCTCTCCAAAAATTTGCCTTAAAAGTGCCATTGTGTCTCGGGCAATGTGAGCAGTTTCTCCATCTTGCCGAAACCACATCTCATGTCTGTTTTCAAGTGCAGGACGTAAAAAATGTTCTATCATAAACCGATATCGCTCTCCATTTACGGTTACAGCACTTCCATCTTCATTTTCGAGGAGGTAAGGCCCAATGATATTTTCAGATGTAACGCCACACCATACTGTACACCTAATGGGGTGCAATTGGCATTGATGAATGGCTCTTTCATTTTCCGAACCCCGATTAACAAAGCCATTCAAATGAAAATGAGCTTCATCACTCATAATCAGATTTTCAATAAAGTTGATTTCATTTCTGGCCAACTGTTGAAATTTAACTGCAAAATTTAGACGTTGCCGATGATCTCTTGGTTATAATTCTTGTACCAACTGCACCTTGTATGGGAATAACAGTAAATCATTTTTTAAAATGCGCCGTAGTGACGTACGAGACATTCCTAGCTGAGCAAAACGCCTTCTGGTAGATGTTTCTGGTGTTTCGTTAACACTTTGCTCTACACGTTCAATATTTTCCGCAGTGCGAATTAAACGTGGTCTAACGGTTCGAGGCAAATCGCTTACGGTCCCATGTTGGTGGTGACGATCAACTAAGCAACGAATCATTGCTTCAGAGTTCGAAATTGCGACGTTAAAATTGCGACGATATCCGCTTGGCGAGGTGTTTTGGGTGGGATTTTAATCAAAAATTTGTAGTTTATTGACAGCAGTCAGGTAACTTATTTAGTCGGAAGACGTCCTGAATTTTCCCAAATTATGTCGTTTTTATTTTTTTTCTGTCATTTGTTATTACTGATTAGAAAAAAATTTGTTTTTATATTATCATGTAATCCCTCCCCCATCCAGTTGACCATGCACGCTGAAACCACTGAACGCTGAAATCGTCCTCCTAGAACTATAATGGTCATTCATTTCCATTCACGGTCTTCTAACAGTAACTTTGAAAAGAGGTGTACTGTTTTAATAATTGCGTCGACATCTCATTTCTTTTATCCAAAGACATCTTCGGCCACATAGGTGGTGAGAAAATTGCAAGGGCCTGATTTTTGATCTCATTTCTTTGGTTTTTCCGGGCCTCCTCACTCATAAACCATCCATTACTCCAAAGAACGTGAAAATCAATTGAAATAAATTTCCCAACTATCACCCGATCATCCGGTAATATAAAATGCGATATAATTTTCACAGCAACTACATTGCAAAAATACCGTATAATGAGTTTATAATTAAGAGGAAAACGAATTTTCCACTTAAACATAACCTAAAAATATAGAAGTAGTATAATAAACATTAAAACGAATATGATAACATCGAATAAATTGAAACGAATTTGAATGAGTGAATTCCATGCATATGATACCTAGAGCTAGAGTTGCGGTCTTCGCCATTGAATGAAAATTCGAAAATGTGGAAAAATTGAAAAATTCAGGTTAATTCAAATACAAATTGAATATTTAATTAAAGGTTTGGTTTTATTTATGTTCGGTCGTGGGTGTCTCTCTCTCCTTCTCTATCCACCTATTTATTATCTCTCTTGTTAAAAACTGTGGCCTGTTTATTTATAACAAACCCCGATATATTTAGAAACGGTGCGGAGGAAGAAAATGTTGAGACCGTGATCACCGATAATTATAATTTATTTTTACAACTTTTACTACGAAAATGTTTTTACTATTTTATTTGTTGTCTTATATATTTAATAATAATAATAATATGTCAATTGATTGAGTTGTTAATGATGATTACCGTCCTTCATCATATATGATATGCGGGATGGAAATTAATAAAGCGCGAACTCCTCTTTTTTACGCCCGGTTTTTTGTTTGCTTTTTAATTTTTCAATTTTGCAAATGGAATTTTAATGATCGGCAATATTAAATTGGCCTCGATATAATTTTATCGTAATTATCGACTTAATTGGTTGATTTGGTATGATACACGAGAGTCCCAGCAGTCGTATTTAATATTTGTTCATCTCCCGGATGCAATAATGGTTACGTTGTTTATTTAGTTTCATGTACGCATTTTCAATTTTCTCGATTTCATAATTTTCTTCACCATCGATGTACGTAAACTAATTATTATTTTAACAAGAGTAATATTGATCGGAATATAAAAATAATTAATTTTCCAATTTTCCGTTTATCTAGTTAATCAGTGAAAGTGGCATGGAACCAAATTGATTTTCTCGATTTGTTTATCTTAGCTAGTTTTTTCTAATATCGAGCAGCATATGGTTACCTTATTGATTTCTTAGAGAATACGTCGTATGTTTATGTATTTCGCTTAGGTAAATAAAGATTTTTAATATTTGATTGAACCGCAATATGCTTTTGTTGTCTGGAAGGTGATTGGCACTTTATTTGCATGATTTAACGTAATTATAAATAGAAAATTTAAATTTTGTGGATTGAAAATATATTTTTCTAGAAGATCAAAGCTCACATTAAATTCTTCAACGGTTCTCGACGAGATGTTAAATCTAATAGTCGATTTATTAATTCTTTCAATTAGTTCCTATACTAACTTTTCACGACGTCTTCGAAGACACTATGGCGATACGTAAATCACATCGAGTTTACCCCTAGGACTCACTTTTATATTCGCCACTCATCTACTGCAGATTGTCTCACAGATAATAAATAATAGTCGGAATCTCTGTTCTGAGGAAGGTTCTAAGGATGCAGATCTAGTTTATACTAGTTTATATAGCAAAAATTTTCGTGCAGTTGTATAAAATGACCAGTTACCACTTATGAACCGGCAGAGCCAGTATTCGAACGGAACATTTGCACTAACATTGGATCCAGCTACGCCTCCGGTCAAATAAAAGCTAAAATTGCGAAAATTAAAGTCGTCGTGGAAGAAACCATAATAGACTAAAAAGGGAATTGTTGAAGTCAGTCATTCGGGAGATTCAGTACGCGAAAGTGAACAGTGTGAAATCACTATTAGTGGTGACTTAATAATAAATAATAGTGAAGATTGTTTGTTGTGGTGTTTTTAAGTGTTTTAAAACAAGTGCCAGCAGTTTATGTATGCTACTTTCTACAAAATCAGTTTTGAGGGTCGTCCGGAGGGGCCCGGGTCCCTCTCTTTAATTTTTTTTTCATTTGCGGTTGCACCATGTGGCTATATGCTGCATCTTGCTGAGGGATGTAGTATGATGTTCCTATAGGTTGCATCATGTTGGCCTTCTTTTAACATTTTATTTGGCTTGAACGATTTTGATAAAATTTGGCGGGACAAGGTCAAACACAAAACATTTACAAATAGTTCTAATTTCTAGATAATTCGTTTTGGAATCTTCCATGTGAACCATTAGGTTGAGCTATGTTGTGTAATGTTTCACTATTTTACACTATGTTGTTTGATGTTGGATCATGTTGCATGATGTTGCATGATGTATCATCATCATATTGCACCATGCTGCACGATTTTGTACTATGCTGTGTCGTGTTCGATTTTGTATTTTTCGTTAATTACATATCTGGCGTTAGGTTTCATCATATTCCGGAATAATGCACGATGTTATGTTGGTTGCGCTACCGCAATCGCGTCTATTTGCAAATGTTGGTTGTTATGCGTCACCATTATGATTTGAAGCATACCCTTGTTCCGGCTCAAACTATTTTGATGTCGGCTGGTGCGGCTCGGGTCTATTTATTTAATTTGTTCTCAACTAGCACGATTTTGGTAAAAATTGGTGAAGGAATTGCCACGGAATCAAATGTCAGGAATCGATTTCACGGAGTACTCGTTTCGGGAAAATTCGTTTAGGAGGTCCTTCGGTGGAACCTGGAACCCTTTTTTGAAATTTTTTCGGTTAGATAAAACGATTTAGATAAAAATTGCGGTGACAAGGGTTTTCTAATGCTAGGTAGGAATGGGTTGGAGAGAAAGATGTATTTTTGAGTTCTAAGAATCGATTGTCATGAGTTCTAAATTCGGGAAATTTTTTTAGGAAGTTCTATTGGTCCATATTTAAAAAAAAATTGCCTCGAACGATTTTGATAAAAAATTTGGTAGTGGATATTTTTGAATGTCAATGGATCATGATTTTGGGAAATTTGTATACAGCGGTGCTCTGATTTAGCCGCTATGTCTTATTCCCCAATTGAGCTATGCCATCTCAATTGAAGGGTGATGGTACTCAGATTAATGATGAAAATGGGAATTTAATATAAATTTTGGACATGCCATGGGAAACAACTCTCTTTGTATGTTAAACATAATCATGAACATTTTTGCTCTCGAGATTTTTGCAGATTTACCATTCGCTCAATACTGCCGAGGGCCGAAAAGTGGTTTTCGAGGTGGTGGTGTCCGTGTCCTCCTTACAGCCTAGACGGATTTACTGGTTCGGATGAAACTTCATACTTAATATTTTTTCATAAATTGGGAGGTGCCAATGAAATGTGATGGAAATCAGTCCACCGGAAATTAAGGTTTACGGTAATTTTCTGACGTTTTTTGCAAATATTTTAAAAAGTATGGCATCTGCGAAGAAATCGTTTAAAACAAAAGGATTCTAAATTAAATTTGTAACAAAACTGGCAGGCCGTTTCTCTCAAATTTACGCTTAATAACGATTTTTGATAATAAACTGTTATACCACCGTAGTTCGGCCACTGTACTGGTGGAATGATCGGCATAAAACTTTGGCAATATTTTAAAAAGTATAACATTTACGAAAAAATCTACTAAAAACAAATGGATTCTTAAATTTACAACAAAACTGGTCCAGATCATTTTCCAAAAAATTTAAGCGGGAATGATAAATTTTGATAAAATTCTTTTTATAAGAACTTTTCGTTGTTTGCAAATATTTTGTATAAAATAGGATTTATGAAAAAATTATTAATTATTTTTGGAAAAATATGACAGGTACGGTTTGAGATTATGAGATTACGAAACATTTACTCTCAGGTTCAACACATGACACATTGGTTTTTGGAATGAACTAATTGGAAGATTCTTAAAGTTTTCTTCTCCATTATTAAAACGAACAAGGAAATTTAAAAAATATGTCGACTTCCATATTTCTGATATCGCGTCTTTGAATGATGAATTTGATTTTGACATATGAGGTCATCAGAATCAAATTTCACAGACAAGAAAGACGGTTATTGGCCACGGGTATTGGCCATAACATATACATTGTTAATTGCTGCTAAGAAAACTTATTTAAAAATACACCTATGTGAAGCAACCGAGAGGAGTGCATCCGGCAAACTACACTCGTGAGCAACTAAATCGACTCAAACCTCGGCGCTTACAAAAAGGCGTTTTTCAAACGGCTTAACCGATTTTCGTAAAGCAACTTTTTTTAGACAGCTTAGTATTTTATCTTTACAAGGACACTTTTATCATTAAAATATATACAGTACTTTTCAAATTAAGGTAATCTTCGCAAACTGCGATATTTCGGTAAAAACAATTGGCGTTCTGTAATCTCCTGTATAATAGCGCACGTTGACCGATATTTGCCATCAGTCACTTATCAGACGTTGATCTTAACAAATATCTACCAGTTTCATTCGTTGTTTCTTCAAAATCATGGATACTACTCCAGGTTTTTCCCGCATACGTTGTTGTTTTATTGCAAGAAGGACGCAATCAACGAGCACTCGCTCGTCAGCTAAACAAGAGCTCATCTGCTGTCTCAAGAGTTTCCAGAAGGGTTTAGGAAACTGGTACCTTCAATCGGAGCCAGTATCGGTCCTAACTTCACTGTGAAATTGCCTATGTGTGCATATGTGCAGGAGGAGTTAAGTCAAGTCGAGATGGATCTGTTAGTCAATGGACAGTAAGAAGACACTTGAAGAAAGCCAACCTCACTCCAAGACGGCCCACTAGAGGTCCAAAATAAACAGCACGTCACTGCAAAGAGCGACTCTAATTTACTCGCAAACACATCAATTAAAGCATCGAGGTGATGAGCAGAATAGTAGTGATATAGTAGATATAGTAGATGCGGCTGCATCTACCGGCGTATAGGAGTACTGTTTTGTTGAATCAGTCTCGTATGGCGGCGATTTGTGCATCGTGTGGGCTGACAATTCGCTTGAGGGAAAAACAGATTTTGTTTTCGTATCTGGTGGAAGCCGTAGAGGTAGTCTGAATGCTGAAAGATATTTCAAGGACATTCTCTTGGATCATGTAGTACCCTACGCAATATATATAGAGGAAAATGTTATATTGATGCATCACAATGCTCGGTTTCACACATTTCTAACCACTCGGCAGTTCATGGATGAGGTTGGACTCGAGGCCATGAAGTGCTCTCAGTCCAGACATGAATCCAGTTGAACATTTATGGGACGAACTAAAACCTCAAGATTGCGTTGGATAGGGATTGGGATGCGATACGACAAGACTTTTTCAAAACCTTAATAAGGGCAATGAGGTATTGCGTGCGAACCGTTATAAACGGAAGACTACAATTGTTTTTATTTTGCTTCAATTTTTTGTTGTAATTTAAATTTAAATATCCCCAATATTTGTTTTCATAATCATCAATTTTGGTTGCGTTTTCATTCACAATTCATTATAAAAAAGTACTGAACCAATTTTCATGAAAACAGTGTAATTTTAAAGTGAAAATGTCAGGCTTTCAAAAAAATGTTTTGTGAAAATCGGTTAAGCCGTTTTAGAAAACATCGCCTTTCTATGGGCGCTGAATAATGACTCCGAGAGTACAGCATAAAAATAGTAAAACTTCGTTCATAATTTTAAAATTCTTTATTTATTTCTCCAAATCTATTTCGTCCCCCCCAAAGTAATCCCCCCGGCCTCAATACACTTGTGCCAACGTTTTTTCTAATCCTCGAAACAGTTGTTAAAGTCAATTTCCGGAAATGTCTTCAACTGACTCAAAACGGTTTCCCCAGAGCGGTCGTTTGAGTTTGCTGAACAGCCAGAAGTCACACGGAGCTAAATCAGGCGAATACGGTGGTTGCGGAACGATATGGTTGGAATTTTTGGCGAAAAAATCACGTAAAACCAAGTATGAGAAGGTGCATTATCGTGGTGCAAAAACCAAGAGTTGTCGACTCATAATTCCGGCCTCTTTTTACGAATAGTTTCGAGCAAACGACGCATAACACTCAAATAGTATTCCTAGTTGACAGTTTGGCCGGTTGAAAGGAATTCGGAGTGCACCACACCTCGATAATCGAAGAAAACTGTCAACATCACCTTGATTTTTGAGTTGCTTTGAAGTGGTTTTTTCGGCTTCGGACCAGATAGACCACCAGTTATAATACGTTTCATGACATCCTGGTAATCGGAAAGCATTATTTCACAGACGTCAACGCGACGCTGTTTTTCCAAAAAATTGAGTGATTTTGAAACGAACCATGCTCTCACTTTTCTTAGGCCCAAATGATCTTTCAAAATGGTTTTCACTGATCCTTCCGATATTTGAACGATGCCAGTAAGGTCCTGACTGTTAATCGTCGATTATCGAGCACCAATTCCTTGATTTTATTAACGTGTTGATCATCAGTTGATGTTGATGGCCGTCCTAGACGTGGTTCGTCATCAACACGTTCTCGATCCTCTTTGAACAATTTATACCAATCAAAAACACTTGCTCGCAACATACAATTATTACCGAAGGCCTTTTGCAACATTCTAAATGTTTCGGCACCACAAAATTGATTCTGCACACAAAATTTAATGGAACCTCTTGCACTATTTGTACTTCAGAAAGATAAGCGTATACTAAATACTAATGATTGGTATGTGACGAATGGTTTTCCGCGCGAAATTTAAATACTTACTACTTACTACTTTTTGCCCATAGTTAGAAAGTGATGGTCAATAAGTATTAAAAAAGCGGTTTAATTGTTTGACGATATGCTAATTTAATATAATATTATTTAATTGTTTTATATTCGGAATTAAATAAGCAGCTGATACGGTATTACAATTAAAAATTAACGGACCAACTTTAAAATATTTATACTTAAAACTAGGATTTTGTAGGACAACTTCACTATTCTGCTCAAAATAGTGAAATTTTAGCTTAAATCAGTGCACCTAGAATGCTATAGGCCACACTGCTTTAAAAAATTTGCTATATGACGTCATGTTATGTCGTCGGTTCAATTTTTTGACTATTATTATAGGCAGCACTGAAATTAATAAGGTTGTTTTGATTTTTATTGTTTCCTAGAAACTCCAATAATCCAGCTGATAAGCCATGTGAATTCTGAAAATTCACTAGACCGCATCTAATAGAAAAACTCGTTTATTTTGAACACATTGAAGGTTTAGGGTGTTTAGGACAGGTAAATTTGCCTCGGGGTACTAAAATTCTCACGGATAATGTTCTAAATAATTCCTAGTATCGTCTATGAAGCAGCATGCTAAGTGACATAAACTGTGAGAGCCATTATAAATCACGCGTGTACGAATCAAATGTGACAATAAGAGACGCCGTAAATGTTATTTAAAGAAGATCATACAAATTTGGCTGTGCTAATCACCCTGATTTCCCAATTTCACCAAATTAAACGTGTTTTTCTATTAGGACCTAGCACTATCTCTATATATAGTACGCCAATAAGAGACGCGGATTATAGTATGTCCCCAGGAAATTTAGGAAAACCGTACATGTGGTTTATCGAAGACTAATGCAAACTTGCCCGTCATTAAAATTCGTTATATCGAGACATTTTACAAACACATCTACATGGTTATTGTTACGTTTTGGACGGATTTAGAAAAAATGTCACCAATGTAATTTTGTTTTGTTATATTTCATAAAACTCAAGTACATAGTTGAAACTGAAAGTGTATAGTACGTACGTTCATTCAAGATATAAATACTCTATCTATTATTCTAAAACCAGCTGTTATAACCTAAGGTTATGATTACGTATATCTATTTTAAAATTAAATATAAATTTGAAATTGATATGAACGGCACGTACTCCTTAGTAATGTAATATGTTAAGAAACCGCACCTTGATTTATAAAAAAATGTTGCTGCTGCCTCTACATAAATCTAAATTTTCGGATATTCGTTAATTTCGCATGCCTATCATTATACGCGAATATATTCCCAAAAAATTAGCATCGAAATGGTATGACGCCTGGTACAGTCGATTCCCGTAAACTATAAAATTTGATTAGACCTCGCCCTATACTTAAAACGTTTGCAAACAACTTTTTAATTTTTGATAATTTATTAACATAATTTAATTACACTACCGGTCGGTCGTTCTTATAGATTATGCCACATCTATTTGATATGGATATGCAGATCTATATACACCAGCAGGTAGGTTCCGAGTGAAAAATGAGCATACGGCAAAGTTTAAATAGATGCGCCTGTCCAGTATTTATTGTTTGCAATTTAAATAATCGTATTAACGTAGGTATTTACGTATACTCGTACGTAAAACGGGCAATCAAAAGTTTATACCTCACAAGAAAATGATAAAGCAGAAAAAGCACAACATAAAACTTTGCGGTGGAAAAACTAAAGTTTTTTTTCTACCTCGAATTATTACTAAAAGATATTATTATTCCACCTTATCTAAACGAGGTAATAAACGTATAATTTAATTTTGTTATTCCTGTATCGTGAAGAGCTCACCCCTTACTGGATTTATTTGTGTTTGTTATCTTGGTTTTGTATTTATTTACCGTTAAGGTAAAAAAGGGGGCATCTTACATATTGAAAAAAAATCTTCTGTGCCCTTTTAACGAAATAAAATCGAATATCTAGCCGTTTAGGGCAGGTTACGGTTTATGGGCATGTGATAAAAATATCACAAATATTTTTTTATAGTAAGATGATTTGAAAATCGCATTCACAAAGCAATGGTTGAATAGTTCAAGTGTCGCCGTGAAGTAAATAATTGGTATGCAATTTATAATCTCGATTTTTTAAGAAAGCGGCTCACGGCACTATCGCGTCTTTATAAATGCGTTATGGCTGTTTTAACAATCTGGTTAAATTCAAGCGGTTTTTACAATGATTAGAATAACGATTTTGGCCAGAAAAAAAATTGCCTAGAGTCCTAGGGTTGCAAAACGGGCTTATCAAATTGAAGGGTTATATTTCACGTCTGATTAATCTTTCAAACTTAATTTGTTGTTGTGTTTAAAACACCTACAACTGTGTTTATTAAAATACTAAACTAAAATGCAGATCATAAGTTCCGACTGATAGGCCTCGATTCAGCCATCAAAGAAACAGTTGTGAATTTTGGTTGGTTAAACTGAGGTCATAATGAATTTCTAAATGGGCCAAAGCAACTTCAGACCAGCGCTAAGTACAATGTCGGAAACTTCATGCACACGGACGGATTATTTTCTTCATATTGTTACGAATTCTACTCCACACAAATAAAATATAACACTTAGTGGTCGAGTAGTAAAGGTGAGTACTACCAACTGTGATCATTCCAATGGTCGCACGTTCGAGCCCAGTCAGAGTTAATAATTTTATTGGGCATATTCTTAATCATAAAAATTCCAAAGAGAACGCTCATGAACACATGCTTATTGTCTATTATAAAATTGAATAAAATCTCTCTTGATCGTATCTCTGGACAATCGTTGATAAATAATGAATACAACAAAAGGCCTAACTGACTACCCTGTGGTACACCTGATGTCGCGCACAATACTTGGTAATATTGACCCAGAAGTATTCCAAACTGTCGATGGTCTGAAAGGTAATAGCATAACCACTATATTTGAATGAATTGGCACTGTCAGGATGTTGCGGTAAGTAGATGACATCAAAACTGGTTCATATACAGAAGCAAATATTCTCGAACACAAATCACAAATGTCGCAAAATTGGAGATGAGAATCAGCTACTTCTTTCTGATATTTATGAAATTCTTGGAGTCTTTAGGACATGATGTCAACTCGTCTCCGATTCGCACTATATAATTACTATACAAATACCAATTTAGGTTTTTTGGGCTTTTGGGTAGTAATCTCTGTCGTGTAGTTTAAACAATATATGTGCCTTGTTGCGACGATTCTCCAGACACACCAACTATACGTAAAGAGCAAAATGCAAAATTTTATCAGCAAGACCTGAAACTTACACGAGAGTTGAAAAATCTTGAAGAAGAAATTCACTATCGAATGGATCAACAGAACCCATTCAAGGGGAAGCCGGAAATTCTAGGGAAATTTTAAAGCCTTCGATATTCGATGGCGAGACCTCTTTACAGAATTTTGAAGCTTAATTTTCAGCGGCAAACCGAAACAATGGACAAATACGTGGGGATACTCCTCCCCTGCATGGCGTATAAAGAAAGCTTACGGTAACGCACCTGCAGATGTGTTAACCGGATTAACAGTGGACGCGTTTAGTGCCATCGTCTAAAACTTCATTTGACTACCAGTACTAGAGGTAAAACCGTGAATAAAGCATTGAAGTTGGCTTTAGAAAAAGAGACAGCCAGAGCAAATTCTACAATTGAAACAGTAAAGGCATTAATAAAAGAGGAGATGAAGAAACCCTGACAAGCTTTTCGATTGTAAGCAGTCAAGTACACGGCATCCGAGAGAAGCTGATGCACTTTGAGCGAGACGAGGATAAAAACGCTTGTCTCATTTAATGAAACTCACCTGCCATGGTGCTATGGGCAGAAAGCCTCTTGTGATATTAAGTTTGAAGTTTGTGAATACATGACCGATCTAAACGGAGAATGAACAGGATTCATAATAGAATGAAAACGAGATACGACCCGAGAACGGATAGCGAGGGGTTTACAGAGGGTGATTTGGTTTGGTTATACAAGTCCAAGAGAAAAAAGCGAAGTATCACCGAAATTGCAACAAAGTGAAAGGACGTTATAAAATCATAAATCAGATCTTTTCAACATTGATAGAGACTACAACGTTCCACATGAAGGAAGTGGATGAGTCTGTTCGGGAAGATCAGATTTAAGGTGGGGTGGTGTTACGTGTTCTATTCTAACAGATATAATACTTGGCGGTCGAGTGGATAAGGTGTACACTATACCAAGTGTTATCATCCTAACGGACTCGGGTTCGGGCCCAGTCAAAATTCGTAATTATTCCGTAAAGCATACTTCCAATTCTGATTGAGAATTGCATTTTTAGAAAGGGGGGGAGTATGGAATTAATGAAAGCAATTGTAAACTAATCAGTGGCGATAGTCATCATGGAAAATACTGGAATTAGCAACGACGTTGAATTGTACTAGTGAATAGTACAAGTCGAGCAGAAAAAGTGTGGAGAGTGTAATATGAAAGTGAATAATAAAAGTGAATTACTGAACTGTGATGTAGTTTGATAAATAGTGAATTTGTAGAAGAAATGAAAGGTGTCAACTGTAATCAAAATTCGTAACGCCCGAAATTCGTAACAATAATATTTGTTAAAAGAAGAAAACTCGAGTTTCCGATAACTCGCGAAGCCCAACATGCGGGTTTATCTCACACAGAGAAAGAATACATATTCAACTTTACTTTTGTAGTTGCTTACTCCTAGCTAATGAAAATTTCGAGTTAACTGTACTTCAGTAACCCAGTAGATAATAGCCAAGTTACCCAACCAAGAAGAGACCCTTGGCCAGAGTCTCTCGATTCTGTTCCTTTCTACGCGACTGGTAATCCATCTGATTGGGATTTAGCCCACAGGTTAGTCACTCTCGATGGAATATATTCACATTTGCATCGTAGGGTTACTTGTTATTCAGGATCACTTACTCCTACTCATTCAAGGTTGCCTTGCTTTCAGGGTTGTACCACAACCTTGAAACAGAACTCAAATTATATTCATAAGTTATTTTCATACCTAAAGCTGGCACATCCCTGTAGTTGTAGAAAAGTTGTAGAGATGTGTTTACTATACGTAGAAATATAGGTTAACTACCTGCCCGTTCTCTTTTTCGGGAAATGATCACCGGAGCAGATATCCTCAAACATCTTTTAGTTACGTTAGACAGTAAACTTTCCTGAATATTTCACCTTGAAAATAAACAACAAAAAGCCACCGGCGTTTTTTTGGTAGGTAAAAGCGTATGATTAAATCTTACTCTGATTTGGCGAAACCGTGCAATCTACACGGATATTATATGCAGGGCTGTTACCGGTGCTATGTCCTAGACTTCGATCTTTGCACTGCAGACAATTATGTTCCTGCTTCGCATTCATGCTACGGAGCGTTAGGGAGTGGTGCTAGAAATTATTTTAAATATTGAGAAACTGCTTACAGAACTCGACCTCGATAATACAATCTCAATCGTGTACCCATCGAGGGACCTTTGGCTGTCTGAAAGTTTAGTTTACTTCACAAAATTCTCTAAATCTGAGTGTGCGATTGATGCTTCTAACCTGGCTGTTTTCGATGAGAATATTATTTTGTGTACGGCCTGTAAATCTGTGCTCAATAAATTACGGTATTCTGCGGCCTTGAAGATGACTGGTTAAGGACCGTAAATACTTTAGAAGCCGCCTCTGTTGCAATAATAGAACCAAGGTCATGTGGGTGCCGGCTCATTGTGCTATTGAGGAAAATGTTGGGGCTAATTCTTTGGCCAAGGTTTCTCCGTTGCGTTCATTACCAAGCTAAGCGCAAATGGCTTGCTTTCTCTACCAGCCGGAAGGCAAAGCACCTTATTTGTGAACCCAATTTGAGGTTAACTAAATATGCTCTGTTTCTGAAGAAAAACCAGCTAAGTACAGGGTGGCTGAGACCAAATGTTACTGACTTCACTCTGCTGTCATTTTCGCGCATCAATTTTTTGACAGATTGAAGTTTGGTTAGTTGTTTACATGTGGTCAACAAATAATTGTTCTAAATTAATATCTTCATAAAAAAATTGTAATGGAATTCAAACGTAATAGTGTAATTACACAGTATTTTGGTGGAAATTCACAAACAGCAATAGTTCGTCAGCTCCAGCATTTGAATGTGAATAAAATGTTTGTGTATCGAACCATAACTCGATACAACGAAACTGGTAGCATCGTTAAACGCAACAGAGGCGGTCCTAAAAAGACAGCAACATCAAAAGAAATGATACGAAATGTGAAGAAACGAATCCAACGAAATCCTCGCCAAAGTGTCAATCAATTAGCCGCACGTCTACATGTTTCATGATACAGCATTCAAATCATATTGAAAAATGAACTACACTTGAAGCCCTACAAGATACAAAAAGTTCAAGATCTTACGGAGGCACAAAAAAAGTTAGGCTTGAAAGAACACGAGCATTGAAGGCCGTGGCCGAACGTGATGAGATTCCAAAAATTGTCTTTTCTGATGAGAAAATGTTCACCAATCAACAATATGTGAATAAACAAAATGATCATATTTGGTTAGAGCACAAGTCCAACGATAATTTGGACACAAGAGTTGTCATGCGCAAGCAATCACCAGCTTATGTTATGGTTTGGGCTGCAGTAACTGCAGATGGACGCTCTCCTCTGGTTTTCATCGAACATGGAGTCAAGGTAAACCAAGAGGTGTACCGCCAAAAAATCCTAAACGATGCTTTGCTACCTTGGGCACGTAAACACTTTGGTACGAACCGTTGGACATTCCAACAGGACTCGGCACCGTCACACAAAGCTCGAGCGACACAGCAATTTTTACAAAATTGCGTTCCGCGGCTGATTTCGTCGAAAGAATGGCCACCATATTCACCAGTCTTGAATCCCTTGGATTTCTCCATATGGTCCATTTTGGAGAGTAAGGTGTCCACTAAAAAATACGAAAGTGTTGATGCATTGAAGTCAGCTCTTGTTCGAGAATGGAATAAAATTCCGCAAGCTCACGTTCGGTCAGCATGCAATGCTTTCTATGGAAGACTGAATCAAATAATCAGAGCCAAAGGAGGTCATATCGAGCAGTAACATGTTTTTCATAAAATGTAATATGTTTTCAACATATTCCACGAAACTTCAATAAAAAAATAATCAAAATTAAAAAAAATTACAGCGTTTTCATTTGGTAACACTTGGTCTCAGCCACCCTGTATTTTGATCGTTATTTTTACTGGTCATGGCCGTTTTAAACTCTATTTGCGGATAATTGGGCATGCTTGTGATTGCGCGTGTAGTGACTGTCTTGAAGACATTGAAGTTGTCCTCATTGTCTTCATTCAAGCTCTTACAGTTTGCCTGAGCAGCACAGCGCAATCTAGGGCCCTTTGTGGAATTTGAGGGCTTCTACATTTACACAATATTTACAATATTATTTTTGAGACACTCTAAAAAATTTTCAAAATGGAAAAGTAATTTGACATCGGTGCGCTGTGGTTATTTGACTTCCTTCCATTACTCTTCAGCGCTAGTTTCCAACAGTTTTGTACCAGATTCACACCTAGCAATAGTTCTCGTTTGACTTTTTTGTTGCAATGAAATCCTTTGTCTCCCCAGTTTCGATTAAAAAGTTGGGCATACTATAAGTTCTGTGGTTTGAACATCATCATATACATCAGTATCACCTACTCTACAATCAACCTTACATTTATATAATTGATTTATCCGAACTGTGCCAGTAATTCTTATTCGAAACAACAAATTCTCATAAAAAAACTGTTGGCGTAATAAATCTTGGTTAGCATCGTCGAAAATTTGCGATAAATCGATGAACGGGAAATTTTTTGGTACGGCGGGCGTGTTATATGTTTTCATTCATTCAATTTTCATATTTATGGCTTTTATTAATTAAAACAACAACTATAATTTATCGACATAATTTATAGTAAGAATTTATAGTTTTTAGGGAACGCCAGTCGTATAAAGCACAAGTAGGTTACATTCAAATTTGAAACATCAATCGAATGAGTCATAAAGTTTCCGGTTTAGTTCGCCTCACTAACTATCTTGTCACCCATATGTTAAATCAGTCATATTTTTTTTTTGTAACTCATCACATATCTGCACGCAATTATGATACAAGAACAAACATATAATTTGTTATCTTTTATCAATATATAGGCGCTCAACTTTCCGGAACAACATCAATATTTAATAGATTATTAGAATAATCAACGAAAGTATTGATTTCCCGGTGTTATGTTCCATACATGATAGATCATCAAATTTTTCCAGTACATTGGATCTAATTTACCTAATTGGCCCGCCTTAAAAATCGGTCGCGTTACTCGTATATGTTTGTGGTAGAAAATACTCGTAATATAATGATGTATCGATTTGTTGAACTTATCTTCAGGTGCACACAGCATACCTATAGGGATTTGATGGTACATCAATCAAAATCATAAAATTCGTGTTCCTGCGTATACAAACATAAATAAGTAACGAGAATGTTTCTTTCATTGCTGTGGAGTTGCGGAATTTTCTTTATACATTTTCCATTTTAAAGGAAATTGCCTAAAATGCATACAATTATTTAGGTTGGTCCAGTAATTTCTTTCGAATTTATTTTTCGAGTACCAGTGTCCTTGTCAAGATTATGGTCCATAATAAGTTTCGATTCTTTGAACTTCGGTTACAGATTATCATATACAAACTACGTCAAAATCAATAAACGCGACTTTATACATTTTGGGTGTGAGTTGAATTAAAATTCGGATCACGAGTTTATAAGTTTTCAATTTTCGAATTTTGATGTTGATTCCATAAATTCGTGCTTATGTAAAATCCATTAGTCAAGAAATTTGTAAATTTGTTATTCCTTCAATATATTGCACCAAATTAATTTGTATGCATACGTAATGAGTTCTTTACTCTCGCTTGCAATTTATGCAAATGATCATAAATGAATTTAAAGCGCAAATCTTTAACTCGTTTTTCGTTAGTTGATTGTCTGAGTGATCTAATTTATTTGATTGTAAACAGAAGAGAACAATGTTAAGGTCACACCTATAGAACCACACAGACCACACACAGCACTTACTGCTGGGTCACGTCCACCAATTATTTACGGTGGCATACAACAATTCGTGTTGGATGTTTACTAAAATTTGGTTCACCATTTTGAATTAAACAATAATTGTCCATCTTTCCAACAACAGATGGACACTTATTTCTCCACTACCACTAGGACGTACCAATACCAAATCTGAAAAATGGAGAGATGAATATGTTGTGGCCAACGCCCCAAACTTACCGGACTTCAAGTAAAACTGTCCTGTATAATCAAAAATCATTCAATTTTAGAAAACCAACAAGGCCAACATTAAAATATTGCTATTTTGGCCTAATTCCCATGAAGAGATCTAAACGTGACCGTTTTGCTATATTAGGCATGTAGCTGTAAGTAGTTTTGCTGTAACTCGGTTGGTCTATCTTGCCAAGTTGTGATGGACGCTTGTCAAATATGCCTTTTGAACTGAGACATCTCCGTAACTAACATTTTGCCACTTCCATATTTTGTAACTATAGCCAATCGTTCACTAGTGCTATATGGTGATGACAGTTAATTCTGTCTGCCCAACCAGCGCAGCCATATGTCATTGAAGCAACCACTAACCCTTCGTATATCTTAGCCAAGGTATTTTGTTTCAAACCCCATCTTTCTTAGCTAATCTTTTGAACGTAATGAAAACATTTTATTACAGTCTGCAACTCTTTTGCATGCGAGAATATACCAAATCTTTCATTAAAATCAACTCCTAACTACCGATGATACCATCCTTATATTCCTCCCACCAGCAGTCATCAAAGGTGGTCTCCTAAGATCAAGGGTATGATACCTTCATTACTATTGCACCAATTAACTATCCTGTCTATGGCGTTCTGAGCTTAATCTTGAATTGCCGGCAAAGAGTATGACTTTGCGTCGTCCGCGAATGCTAATTTTTAGACATAATTCTACATACTACTGACGAAAACTATATTTCAGTGGTGCGGGCCCAAGATGGAGCGAGCAATTGTTTGACACAACCAGAGTTGATCTGTCAGAAAACATCTGTTAATGATCGAATAAAGATTAAATGGGCAGTCCATTCTCCTTAACTCTTTCATTATGGTAGGCCACCACAGATTATCAAAAGCTCCAGATACATCTAGGAATACTTCTAAGACGTACTTTTGCTCTGATTCTTTGTTCAGCAATGTTTTTGTGTTTTCCCGTGCTGAATTTGTATACGAAACCGCACGGTTCTGCATTTCTTTGTTCCGTAATGAATGACTTTAAGTTGCCTTGGCTTGATAAATTAATGCTTTAAATGTAATTATTACGGCACGACAGATAGTGACGTTTTTTTCAAACACGGACCAAAGGGTTTGTTTTTGCATTTTGCATATTTAGCTGTACACTCCTCAGTTTGCAGATGCTTGATGGATTAATTGATATAAACTGTCTTTCTTGTCCAAGGTAATTTTGTAAGCAGTACCAATATGTGTACTTCGTGATGAATCACAGCAGTATCCACAAATTTGCTTTGTTTCTTTGCAAAATTTTGCAATGTGTCCAAATGCATGGCAATTGAAGCACCTTGTGACCCTAATAACGTCTTGTTCTCGGGCGAATTAACTAATTGACTTCTTTACTGTAATACTCGTATTGTTTTCTGCTGGGTTGATAATTTTCCTGCAACTTATTTCTCACTTTGCTACTGTTTGCAAAGGTAGATTCATTACGAGAAACCGGTTTTACAGTGTCAATGCGTGACGGTTGCCACTGAGGCGTTGAAATGTTTTCAACACTTGTTTTGATCGTAGGGGCCAGTGGAAATACTTCTAAGCAATATCAGTTAGGTTCTTAATTTACGAGAATTGTAAATTTAACATTAAAATGCTAGCTCAAAACTCAAAAGTTATTTGTGTTTAGGTGATGTCTTAAAATGTCTTAATGATGTTGTCTTAAAATATAAAAATTTGGCACATCCAAAACCACGTTTCACAATTTTATAGTCGGAAAATGATAAATTCAAAACACAAACCAATTAACCCTGTCACAATAAACCAATTTTATTGTAAACGAATGACGAAACTATAAATTTGGTATAAATATAAAGCAAAACCTCAACAGCTATTATTATAAATTGTGTGGTAGGCCAGCAATATATATAAACAAAACCCGACAACAGATTTACAAATTATAGAAAATGTATTTCTGGCAACCACTGTCTGTACACTGCTCGTATTTGTGATGATGACGATCCACTTCAAATGTCGACTAACAACAACAAAAATATAAACATTTTCACATCTGTCCGTCTATGTAAGAAAAGTTCATGACCTATCTCACTATAGACAAGTCGACCGCGCCATACGGGAGTCTCGTATACGCGGTACGGCAGTAATAAAATCCCATCTAAAATAAATAAATAAAATGTTACGCGCGATTAACATTTTTATTACAACAATATAATCCATTTAGTACTGTGTTCGTTTCGTGTTCGTGTGTGTGTGTGTAGCGTACGCAAATTTTCCTGTCTAATTGTTTATTTTCCTAAAAATTTTCAATTGTTTTATTTGTTTTTCAATGTCGAAAATGTACATATCTCTATAACGTAGTATTTTGTTGTTGTCTCGTTTCAGATATTCCGGGAACTTGAATCGCCCGCCGAATTAAAACGCGTAAATGAGCTGCGCGAAATTGTCAAACAGCAACGAAGTGATTTTATAGCCCGGGTAGCCAATAATACAAATATATCAAATTTAGAATTATATCTTAAGTTAGAATTACAACGTTATGAAGCGGTAAGTTATTCCAGACGTTGATTGAAGAGATTTGTGTAATTGTTGTCATTTATGTGCAGGCAGTTCAAGAAGCTGCCAAAGGTGGCCTTTTAGTAGTCAGCGAACAACCGGCTGTCGATGAGAAATGGAGCATAGTGCAAGCGGTATTCTTCTCATCGACCGTAATTACGACAATAGGTAAGTCATTTTTATATTTATCGCAGGGAAATAGAGCAACATGTTTAAAGGTTGCAGCGCCCTGAAAATGTGGGTTTGACCACCAATTGATCAATTATCAGGGAATTAGTTCCGCATTATCCATCTGTGATATTTTATATATTTCGTCAAAGGTCGGAACTTCACCATTTACATGGATCATAAGCCTTTGACTACAGCAGTTCAGTCAAAATCCAAGGCAAGCAAAGGTAAAGACCGATTTTTAAACGGCTCAATCAGATGAACAAACAAAAATCGAATCAATCGATGCTGATTTCGACTATCCTAACGGAATAATACAAGGACAAAAATTAAGCCTATAGAACTTCAGAATTTACTTTCTGGTTCCGAATGGTGCGCTAGTTCGAATTACAAACGAGAGCATGATAACATATAATCCACAAGCGAATGGTATGGTCGAACGATTTCATCGACATCTTAAAGCTGTACTCAGAGTATGACGTGATACAATACATTAGAGCTCAGAGAATCCAAACGTTTTACTATAGGATTTTGAGCAACGGTTAAATAGTGCTTACTAGCAGAAATGGTTTTTGGACAAACTACTCGGTGAATTCTTTATTGAAAATTCTCTTACTCTTCTACCATCAACCGACACAGTCATCGACCAAATACGCAACACTATGCAGCATCTCCCCACGAATACACGACAATTCCGACAAAACAATTTTTTTTGTTCCAAAATTTGATTTTTTTTATGGTGCCAATAGTTTATTCTTTCTACATAAGAAACTAACAAGAAGTATTCAAAACTGAAGCTAATTACATTTTTTAAGTTTTAACCAATGTTAATACTTAAGATAGGTAAGTTAATACTTTCCTACTTATAAGCATAATCTACCCATTTAATGATTTGACAGGTTCATTAGTCCGAGTGGATCTGCTCATCTCAGTCGTTTACATCGCGGCTAAATAGTATATCCCGGGCCAATTCGTTGGGATGTCCCTGAAGTTTTGAATAGTATTTCGAACTGAATTCCTTGATTGTTTCTTTAACGGTTTTAGTACCAAGGTCGTCGTGTATTTTAGTATTTTGGATATACCATGGAGCATTAGCAATACATCGGAGTATTTTCGCTTGAGTACGTTGCAGGAGTTCTCTATTTGATGCACCGGTGGACACCCCATTTTGGCTTGATTAACGCTTTGTATAGTATGGCCTCAATGTCCAATGATAACTTGGATTTTCTCCCTATCAGCCAATACATTTTGGAAAATGTTTGTTTTATTTGGTTGCGCTTTGCTTCAATATGTTCTTTCCACGTTGGCCGTCTATCCAGGTGTAAGCCTAGTTATTTGACCTCGGTTTGTTGAGGAATATATACACCGTTTAATTGTACTGGTGAGCAGGAGCGTTTGTTCATCGTTAATGTGACTTCAATTGATTTTTTTCGTTTACTTTTATTCGCCAGATCTTGATCCAATCCTCAATTTTGCTCAAATGTTGATATTATTTAGTACATTGCTGGTAACAGGTAAGTCTTCCGTGTACAACAAGTATATAATAGGTCCTAGAACGCTTTCTGGTGGGACTCCTGCCCTTATATCATTTAGGGAAGTTGTTGCACCATTTTGTTGGACCATCTATTGCCTTTGGAGGAGATAGTTTTCCAGAACTGAGTGAATATTCTTCGACAAACTTTGTCAAATGCTTGTGCTATATCTATGAAGACAGCAGAACCGTATTGCTTTGCCTCAAAGGTCTATCTTATTGCATTTACAATTCATTCCATGTCTGTTTCGGAACCCAAATTGATGGTCTTGAATGATTAGCCTTTCTGCTAATACTGGTTTCAGTTTTGTTATTAACATTTTTTCAAACAGCTTTGAAATTGTGGGAAGCATGCTTATTAGGTGATAAGACGAGATTTGAGTTTCATTTTTCCCAGGCTTATGTATCTCATAAGTTCTCATGATCGCATAGAAAATGTAGGTTATTAGTTTTATGCATTTGTCTGGTAATTCCTTTATAACTTTTTCAGTAATAAGGCCATATCCTGGCGCCTTTTTCGGGCTAATGCAAATTTTGATTGTGTTCTTAACTTTATTTCATTCAAACTTTATAGGTTTAAAGGATGAATCATCATCCATCTGGTGAGGCAGCACGATATTATTAGTTCCTTCGTGTGGGGAAAACACCGTCTTTAGATGAGCAGCGAAAGCAAATTTCCAGTTGGTAGTCTAATCGGTGGATTCGACTTTGTAGGCTTTTTTAGATTTTTTGTTGCCTTCCACAAACAATAATCAGTCTTTTCTGTTGCCGAGAGTTCACTTAAATAATTCTGGACACATTGGTTTTCTTCTTCCTGCAGTGCAAATTTGAGGGTTTTGATAGCTCGTTTTAATTTGCATTCCAACAATGGTGATTTTATTTGTTGCCATTGCCGTCGAATTTTCCGCTTTTCTTGGATTATTGACTGTTTTTTCAGAATTGTTGATGATTGGTGAAGCCTTTTCAGCTGATATTTTCAGTGCCTCTTTTAGCTTTCTACAGCCACATCAATATCTGCTGATGTTTTTAGCGGGATACCAAGATGACAATTTTGTTCGACAAGTCCCCTATAATGATTCCAATCAGTTCGTTTGTTTGTCAGACGTTTCGGTGTTTCTGATTTTAAGACAACAGTACTCATTGCTGAAATCATCGCAGAAATCAATTAGACCAAGTACTTTCTTTTTATCCGTGAGCTAGTAAGTAGGATGACCGGTAGATAAAAAATGCAGGCGTGCACAACAATTTTTTCCATGTTCACATTTTGATTTCTTTTGGAGTACGTTGCACATTGTGCGTGGTGTTTATTAATCCGCTTGTTGACATTGCCCTGCAGATTTGGCATAGTTATTTTAGGTGGTGAATGGGACACAGGTATCATTGTATCACATTTTGTCACATCAGTAATAAATACAATATTAGTTAGCACTGATTAATAACTAAAAGCAATAGCTTAATAGCTTTATTCACATGTATATCACAGCTATGTATTATCAAGGAATTATAAAAGCACAGTGAAACACAGAAAATATTAACATCCCTTTAGGCAGCAATTAGCTAGCAGAACCCAAATCCTGGCCATGACCCTACCTCTAGAAAAGTGCCATGCATATATGGAAAAACGGAAGAAAGTCACAAACGTATATACCACAAATTAATAGCGGATACTCATGAAGCCTAAATACCGCATCAACGAGTTCAACAAGGCAAACTGAACTGCAAAAAACCAGTTCAGATGAAAAGGCAACGACAACCGAAGATATCAACAACAAAAAGCTATTCAAACGGCAAGATGTCCTCATGCGCCAAATGTATCAAAAATTGGCGTCAATCAATTATTCATTGGAGACTAACAACATATCCAAAGAATATATAAATATAAAATTAAAACAACTAGAAAAAGACATCCAAGAAGTAGCAAACCAACACACTGCGATCTTAATAGAAACAGAAGAAGACGAGCAAACGTCTGACTACTTAAAAAAATATTATTTTGGCCAGCTACAAGAAAAAGTAGAAACCACAATGATCGAGTTACAACGATTTTACGGCGATAATACAACTACGTCAGGATCAGTCCAGATGAAACTGCCAAAACTAGAACTACCAACATACCAATTGGCTCAACATAAGTTCGTCTTTTAAAGCAATCGTAAGCTTCATTAATGAAAAAACTGGATCCAGAATCCATCAGGCTCTATGAATCATTCATAGAAAAACCCAGAGATATTTCACAGCTAGAAGAAGTTTTCAAATTCCTCGAAAGAAGATTTCAATCACTAGAAGCCGTGGGCAGCAACAAACCAACGACAAGCCGACCACAGTATATACCACCGCTAAAACGGGCCTACAACCACAGCAAGCAGAACATGTTGGGTAAATAGTTGTAAGGAACGACACAACTTGGATCAATGTCAACAGTTCAAAAGTATGTCAACATTAGAAACCGTCACCAAAGTAAATATTGTCAGGCTGAACCATGTATCGTGTGTAAAGGGTCACATAACACCCTACTGCAATAACGCATTATCAAATGGCGGAACCGGAGTTAAAAACGCGAAAACCCTCATAGTAAATCAACAGGGACAAATTTTGTTACCAACCGCAGTAGTTAAAGTCATGACTTGCACGGGAACTCAGATCTTGCTAAGAGCAATAATCGATCCTGGATCACAGGTGACATTAATCACATCAAAAGCCGCTAACGTACTCAATCTTAAGAAAAAGAAGATCAACGTTTCTATCTCCGGTATAGGAGGAGGTAAAGCAGGTGATTGTAAACATACAATCAATATACAAATCTTGCCAAGATTTTAAACCGAGTTTCAACTAAATATCGAAGCCTTGATATTTGATAAACTCAACCAACAGTTACCCACCTCAAACAAATACAACTCGCCGATCCTTATAACAAGTCACAACCAATTGATTTCATACTTGGTGCAGACTATTATCCAGCAATCATAAACAACAACATCATAAAAGGAGGTGAATTAGAACCAATGGCACAACAAACTGAAATCGGATGGATAATAATAGGCAGCAGAGGCGGCACCAGAACAAACCAACCAACAACAATGATAGCTACTAAAGGCATTGAAGATCAATTGAAATTACTCATAGAGGTAAGTTAACCTCAGAAAAGGGATCAGATGGAATATATGTGGTAAGAATTCCATTCCAGGATAATCATATCAAATTAGCAGAATCCAGAAAACAAGCCGCTGCCAGGCTAACAAATTGAAAATCGGTTCAAGAGAGATCCGTCTTTCAAGTAGTTATATCATCAATTTATGCAGGAATACATAAATCTAAAGCACATGCAACTCGTGCAGGAAGAGGTTGAAGATCACAATATAGCAAGTAACACCTATTACATACCGCATCATGGTGTAATCAAACAGGATAGCACCACTACTAAACCTAGAGTAGTGTTTGATGTTTCGGCTAAAACTACGACAGGAGTATTTTTAAACGATTGCATGACGAATGGTCCCAAATTACAAGATGACCTAGCGGATATATTTTTGCGATGGCGAAAATACAAAATCGTAATGAAGGCGGACATAGAGAAAATATATTGCCAAATCTGGATAAACGAACAAAACCAGAATTAGCAACGAATATTATGGAGAACTCAACCGTCTAAACCAATGACAACTTATAAACTTAAGACAGTCACATATGGGACAACAGCAGCCAGTTTCTTGGCCATAAGAGCTTGGCCACATGATGGATCCCACAATATAAGGGGAGCATGTCAATCAGTTCGCGAATTAAAATTGCTAACAGAGCGAGGTCTGCGCGGTAAGGGTAATATGGAAATCAAGCTAAACGATTGCATCAAGACCCTAGGCATTTTGTATGATCCACAAGAAGACAACTATAAATTTGGTGTTGCAAGACTTCAGTTATCCAGCAACCAAGCTACAAAGCGTTCATTATTATCCGAATCATCTCTCTCCATTAACAATTACAGCAAAAATTATGATGCAAGAATTATGGTTAAGCGGAATAAAATGGGATGAACATCTACCAGAACATATTAACACAAAGTGGATAAAATACAAGGCAGAATTAAGTGATATCAAAAACATAAAAATTCAAAAGTTGATCAATACAACTGAAAATACCGACACAGAGCTTCACGGTTTCGCTGATGCTTCGGAATACGCATATGCCGCTGCTATATACTTCAGAACAGTAAACGAAGATGGAACAATAACAACACAACTGTTAATATCGAAGACAAGAGTCGCTCCAACTAAAGTGAGGTTATCAAATCCTCGACTACAGGAAATCTAAACAACTGCAGGATGTATGCGTGGTCAGACTCAACCATTGCACTATGTAGGATCACAGGCGAGCCAAGCAAATTTAAGGCATTCGCGGCAAACAGAATTTCTGCAGTAAAATCCTTGATACCGACCACAACATGGCATCACGTAAAATCAGGCGACAACCCAGCTGATATAGCTTCACGAGGCGTACCACCATCCGCACTAACAAACAACAAATTATGGTGGGAAGGACCGGACTTTCTGCGACCTTCTGCGAATTATTTGAGCGATGTTCAAATTACAACAGATTAAAACGCATAGTTGCGTACTGTAAACGATTTATGAACATGGCCAAGCACGGCAGCAATAATCATAAGCACTAACAGGTATAGAACTTCGGGACGCGGAAACAACAATTCTCAAGGCATTACAAAAACTAGATTTTTCTAATGAAATTAACTGTCTTAACCAGGCTAAACAAATTAGCAAAAGAAGCAAGCTACTATCATTGAATCCAACTTTAGAAGAAAATGGCTTGTTATGATTAAATGGACGACGTCAAAATTCAGCATTATCAAGGTCCAGCTAAAACCCCATCATCCTGGATAAACACAACCTTGTAACACGAAGAATTATAGAAAATACTCATTCAGTACCTTACATGGGGGTGCCCAAATAACCTTGTCGCATTTGAGAAACAAATATTGGATTATTGACGGTAAACGTGCCGTACGTCGAGTAATTCAAAAAGCATTATTTGCTTTCGTAACAAACAGCATCTTACACAGCAATAAATTGTAAGCGATTTAACAATCGAATCATTTATTGCTAATTACAAACGATTTACATCCAGGAGAGGATTATGCACCGATATCTACTCTGACAATGGGACATAATTCGTTGGAGCGGACAAGGTAATGTTAAAAGAACACCATCGCGCAATAACCACATTACCGGACGAGATCGCCACTATGATACCGCCCATGATACCCCATTTCGGTGGCATATGGGAAGCGGGCATTAAATCTGTCAAGTTCCATTTAAAACTATCATAGGGGAAGCAGCCCTCACCTTTGAGGAGCTTTACTCAGTAGTTACACAAATCGAGGCATGTCTAAATTCTCGACCGCTAACTCCACTGATCAATAATGCTACAGATCTATCAGCTTTAACACCAGGACATTTTTTGATAGGTGATTCTCTCAAGTCACTGCCGGTCGCTGATACAGATAACATCTCTTTAAAAACAAGATGGCACCTTGTTGAGAAAATGGTGCAAGGCTTTTGGAAAAGATGGTCCTCTGGATATCTCCACCAACTACAACAACGAACTAAATGGAAATGTAGCCGACCGAACCTAAAGAGCAACGACTTGGTGGTGCTAAAGAACGACCAACAACCAACCACACGTTAGAAACTAGGGCGAATTATCGAGACACATGCCGAAAGCGATGATTTAGTTCGAGTAGCTACAGTGAAGTGCGAGAACAATACCTCCAAGCGGCCAATTGTGAAATTGTGTAAACTACCAACTGAAGAAAATTTAAAGGATCTAATGGCCATGCAAGCCAATTCCGAGAGGATTCTGCGACAGCAACCTCATCGACATGTGAAAAACCAGAGCAAATTGAAACATCTGATGCTTGCGACGTTGTCCATGTGTTGCATTTTGGGACTCGCTCCGGCCAACATAGACATTACTCCATTCAACCATTCTACAGGCATACACTTTGAATCAATAGGCAGACTTGAGGTGGTAGCCATGAAATGGTCACTAATAATCTATTATAATATGAGTAATTACTGGGAGGAAATTGAAGCATTCAAGACCGCGCAAAGTCAACTGAAGAAGTCATGCATAGACGTGGTTGAAATAAACTGCGAATTAATTCTTAGCGAATTAGCGAGCAACAAGGAAGTGCGCAGACAAAAACGAGGTTTAGGTGACACAATAGGCGTGTGTTAGGCGACATGTTATGAAAATCAATTTTAAGCCAACAATGAATGATCAAAGCATAACTCAATTCTTACCATGAAATCATTAAACAAACTGATAAATGATCATGGAACGCTGAAGGCCGAACTAGAACAATTGAACGAGTACTTCATATGGGTGAAGCAAATTCAATGGGCATGGCATTCCGGATCTTCTTCTCGTATATCATAGCATGAAGATACGCAATAGAGTAACTCCAAGAAACATTATAGTAGAACTCACTACTCCATTATCATTTATGCGGGAGTACACATTGTTAGCCGTTTTTCCAGTGCCTAATATCGAACACAACATCGACACCAAGGCAGAACATTTAGCAATAGATGCTCACCGGGAATAGCTCGCATTAATGGCTAGAGAGCAAGTAAAAAATTGTCAACCATTTCAAGGAAGAAGATTTTTGTGTGAAATATCGCCAATATATAACATCATGAGCAGCCAAGCTCGGTGCGAGGTGGCAATCCTACAACGGAAGATGAATCTTGAGGAATTATGTTCCATCGGAAACGTAAATGTATCAAATTACTGGATAAAACTTAATGCCAACAATCAGTGGGTATATGCCATTCACAATGAAACAATAGTCGACTATACGGGAAGCAAATTTTTATATCGTTGCAATCGGATCCTATTCTAACCATTTGGAAAAGGGATTCAATAGATCGGTTAATACATTAGTTGAATTTATTCACTTAAAGAAATTCATCACCCGGATTAAAGATAACCCAGTCCGATATAATCATCCACAGTACGTAACGCTTCAAGATACCGACAAATTGGAACAAGAGGGGAAGAATCATCATATCCACCATTATACCATGGTTCATGTCATTTCAGGGATCCTTTTAGTCTTAGGTGTCATTTGGGGCATCAAATGTATAAGACAAAGACGAGCAAATCCACGCCCACCACCTTCGCCACGTCAAAGTGCAGAAGTCTAATCATCCCAAGTAGGCGGCCCGGAATATGTCGAGTTCAACATCAACAGGGCATCGATCTGCACAAATATTATAATTGTAATGTAGTATGGATATAAGTAAGCATGCTTATGACGTATAAATTCAATAATTCAACATTTTTTGCACTAAAATAAATTTTTTGTATATAAGGATCAAAATTCTCAATAATAAACCAGAACAAAATTATATACCAACAAATTAGTTTTCACTTTCACATTTATTTATAAATAGTGGTGAAGCCCCCACTCGTGGTAAGCGCACTATTCCCTAAATAAACAAGAACCCAAAACAAGATCAATTGACACACAAATAGTTTTAGGCTCGTTATGGTATAATTAAACGCCCCATTAAACAATTTTGGACTCCACTTAGCAGGCGAGTCGTTCCAGGAACATATTACAAAGTTTGGGAATTGAATTACATACAACCAGAACAAAAGAACCATCGATTGATCCAAATACCTTCTACAATTAGCTAAAAATGTCTATTTGTTTAACTCGATCCGTATTTTGCATCCCAAAAACTGACCCGAATGGAACATTTAGCAAAGAAGGTATTCTTCCCGACAAGTTTATTGAAGTTCAAAAATGTCAATGCACTATACCGACGATTACGTCAAGTGAGTGTGAACGTGGATTTTCTCAATTGAACCTCATTTTAACTACGATACCAGTTTCCCTTGTGGTTTCTTAAAGGGCGACATTCTGCGCTTAGTACCAACAGTAACTAAAATATGGTTCATATTTCCAACATTTTTAGCATCTCCATTATGGTAGTGCGCACCAGTAATATTGCCAACGTTTCGTTTGTCACATACTTAAGACCTATTTAATTATGTTTTTAAAATTAATTACAAGTCTGAATGCCCGTGGATAATGCACTTGAGTTCTTTTGTTAGCTTAACATTATTTGTATATTACATATACATTTATATTCACATTACATAGACATAGTTACAACCATTAAACGCAAATCGTCTTCAGTTCAAGGTTTTCGTTCGTTTTATGGTTATTAGTCATTTTCCAATTTAACATTAACGTTATACTAGAAGGTTGTTCTGTTTCAATGTAGAGTGTTGTTCAATATGTTTCAATTTATTTTCATCAACTACCTATTACCTATCTAAAATATTCGTTCTATATAGATTCGATCCTACGTAACCTTTATTTATCCGTTCAGTTTAGTAATCAATTGAAATTGTCTATAGTACAGCGTTGCGACAAGGGATTTGACGATAGTTTTAGATAAGCAGACATTCCATCCAAAGCGAAACCATTTGTTTCCACAATGAAGACTAATTATATCCCATACCTAATGTTGTGATGTTTACAATATATCCGACTCACCTTAATTTCGTGTGTAAACAACGGATTTAAAACCTAGAAGAATCCTCATGTGATTAATTTAATGACTTGTATGTTTGTATAATTAACACTTAACACAAAAACAACAAAACAATGGCATCTAGGAATTTTCCGATTGTGTTCCATGATAACAGGCATAAACCAACTAGAGGAAATATCCTTTTATAGATTTTATCATCTGCGGTATAGTTACGTTACGTATCGATGTTGAAAACCAAAAAATGTTTTTTATACTTAAGGATTCGAGTCGTGTATCCAAAATTAAATAAAATAAAGTTATCCTTGTGTGTACGAGAGAGAGTAAATATTGTTAAGATTAAAAAAGTTTTGTGCTGTATCTTGTATAAGATGTGCGGATACTTTTGGCTTTGGGCTATGTGCCGGCAGGATAAATTATTATTTTTAGGGTAACGACTTTTAGTTAACTTTCTAATTGAATTTCGATTGATTTTTAGTTTATGTTTTCGGGGTCATTATTTATCATTATCACATTAAAAGATTATAGTTTGGTAAAGTGTTCATGGATAAAATAATATTTAATAGAATTTAGACAATTTTAAGGGCATTAGCCTAATTTTATACAAAGCGCGCACCGAACTATCTTTCCTACGTCTTTCTTAAGCAAAGTTTAGAAATAGTTTAGAGTCTTACCGAAAATCTTCATCTCTCAAGCCATTACTTTGGTCACTATGTAACTAAAAATTTAAATTATTTAAAAAAAATTATGTCATACGATGTGACATTTGAAACGCAGATAATTAAGCTGGTTTCCAATGTATATTTATGATGCCGTACGCAGCCGAATAATCACAAATACTCGAGGGCGTAATAACGCCTCTTATTACCAAAACCAAACATTTAATTATTCTTTCAGCGTTATATTCAACTTATTTAACGACCATTCTAATATCCGTGTCAATCACCCCAGAAATTCCATTTTGAAAATCTCACGGTTTTCCTAGTTTGTTGATTAGTATTTGATTGTACAATTTTCTGCGTAACGAATTTTGGGACATAAGAAGATTGACTATGTTGAAGAAGATTGTTAAGTCAAATTGTTTAGAATAGATGTATATAACTTGATAAACCCAGGGTTCGCTGTTCATACTCCGTATCAGACCCAATTGAAGTTTATCCTAAATTAGTCCTAAACCAACAAAAACAAAAATAAATGAGAGTGTGTTGGTTTAAGGCAGTCATTTAGGCGAAGTCAGAACACTACAAATATTTCTATTAAAATAATTATGTAAATATTTATTTAATTAAAGCCGATGCTTTAACCACTTCACCACTTGCCCGGTAAAAACAACTAAATAACTTGTCCGATAAATTAGTTTATTTCTCCAAATTTATTTCGTCCGCTCAAAGTAATCCCCCCGGCCTCAATATACTTGTGCCAACGTTTTTTCCAATCCTCGAAAGAGTTGTTAAAGTCAATTTCCGGAATAGCCTCCAATGCGCGTAGCGATTCACGTTTAATGTCTTCAATTGACTCAAAACGGTTTCCCCGGAGCGGTCGTTTGAGTTTGCTGAACAGCCAGAAATCACACGGAGCTAAATCAGGCGAATACGGTGGTTGCGGAACGATGTGGGTGGAATTTTTGCGCAAAAATCACGTGAAACCAATGCAGTATGAGAAGGTGCATTATCGTGGTGCAAAAACCAAGAGTTCTCGACCCATAATTCCGGCCTCTTTTTACGAATAGCTTCGCACAAACAACGCATAACACTCAAATAGTATTCCTTGTTGACAGTTTGGCCGGTCGGATGGAATTCGGAGTGCACCACTCCTCGATAATCGAAGAAAACTGTCAACATCATCTTGATTTTTGACTTGCTTTGACGTGGTTTTTTCGGCTTCGTCTCACCTCTGGCTCATCGCCAGTTATAATACATTTCATGACATCCTGGTAGTCGGAAAGCATTGTTTCACAGAAGTCAACGCGACGCTGTTTTTCCAAAAAATTGAGTGATTTTGGAACCAATCGTGCTTTCACTTTTCTTAGGCCAAAATGATCTTTCAAAATGGTTTTCACTGTTCCTTCCGATATTTCAACGATGCCAGTAAGGTCTCTGACTGTTAATCGTCGATTCTCGAGCACCAATTCTTTGATTTTATTAACATGTTGATCATCAGTTGATGTTGATGGCCGTTCTAGACGTGGTTCGTCGTGAACACGTTCTCGACCATCTTTGAACAATTTGTACCAATCAAAAACATTTGCTCGCGACATACAATTATCACCGAAGGCCTTTTGCAACATTCTGAACGTTTCGGCACCACAAAATTGATTCCGCACACAAAATTTAATGGAACTTCTTTGTTGAATAATTTCACTCATTGTAAAAATCGCCGAATGCACTTTTTGTACTTCAGAAAGGCAAGCGTATACTAAACACTAATAATTATTTTGATGTGATGTTTGCCACAGATGTCACTGACAGTCATACCAACATAGAAAAAAAATATTTCGACGAACGGTTTTCCGCGCGAAATTTAAATTAAAAGGTCTTACTACTTTTTGCCCACAGTAGTATGCACAATAAATCTTATCAGTGTCGACACATCTAGTTTAAACAATTTGACTAAAAAACTGCGATATTTTCTAACACAGTCAATCTTTTTCAACAAATTGTGTACCATTGTAGGTATCCGTTCTAGTACCTCCAATTCTGGAGGAAAACTAAATTGTTTTCGGAATGCGCAGTTTAGAAAAGTAAAACATATACCGCAATGTTAACGGATTTATACACAAATTTTACCATTAGACGTGCAAAATTTCACAATCAGATACTACTCGACAAAATAAGAAAACCGTGAGATTTTCAAAATGGGATTTATGGCGTGACAAAATCGGAAATCTAGACGATTCTGTCAAAAGCTTGCGCAGAAACCATCCTGGAGAGTGGGGCATCGTTGAGTATTTTAGGTTGAGGTTCAGTCGAATGACCAACTAAATTAGGGGTACAACAAAAGAATGGTAACCATAGGAAGTGAAAACGGCGGAAGGTATAGCTAATTAAATAATTTAACAACAAAACTCAAACTGCCCATCTCTGTATAGTTCGGACACTTCAACCTCCCTATATTTTGTTGTTAATTTCTGGGAAGCTTTTCACGTTATAACGCTTGGCCCATCTAACGTTTCCAAAGCGGTTTGTTTTATAACATTGCCATTAAGTATGGATCACAATTTCATTCAAATGACTTACCCCGGGCTTTACATTACTCCATTTTGTCAACGCAATTTTTCAGAACATTTTCGACTGTATGGTCTCTTATATCATCAATGGCAACTTCGATTTCATCTTTCACGTCTTGGATAGCCTAAATAGCTCCCCACAAAAAAAGGCCAACGGATAAGTTGTAAGGGCAACTGCTTGTTCATTTTACAAAAATATGGACTAATGATGCCGCCAATTTAAAATTCACACCAAACAGTCACTCGTTGTGGATCCATCGGCTTCTCAATGATTACGTGTGAATTTTCTGAACTCCAAATGGGATAATTTTGCTTGTTGTCGTAGCCTCCGAGATCAAAATGAGCTTCGTTGGAAAATATGATTTTTCGGTCAAAATGCTCAATTTGAAAATAATTCAACTTTGTACACGTTTATACCGAGGTCTTTATGCAAAATTCTCATCACCGAACTGCGTGAAATGTTCAATTCTTAAGCACGATGGTGAGTTGATGTTGATGGATGCTGAGACACATTCTGAGCAACAATACAATTTTACGAACTCGCTTTACAAATTGATCCACAAATTGCCTTGTAGGCCTTTCATTTCTACTGAATTGTTCACGTAAATTTCTCACAGTTTGAGTAGAACACTCACCACTTTGAAAGTAAGTTTTCAATATTTCCAATTTTGCTGAAGCGTAAACTGACCCATTTCGTAAATGTCAAACATTAAACTAATTTTCTGTCATAACACGAATGACGTAAGTGTTGCCACACTCGAAATAACCGGTAGTTGAAATAGCAAACGCTAGATGGGCCACCCGTTATCAATAGCATTTGATTTTATATGTCATCATAAAGCACTCCAGAGTTTATTTGCATTTGGGGTTTCACTCGATTACACAAATCAGTTTAAGTCATATCTATCAAACGGCGACAATTTGTTCCGTCTAGTATTCCTCGAGGATCACACATCGAGCCCTGGATTTTAATGGTTTTCATAGACCAATCGGTCTATCCTTTTACCGCGATAATCAAAAACTCAAACATGTTCATATTAATGGAATGCTAGATACGGAGAAAGAAGAAGACCTGGGTAGATCAAGTGAGTGGAGTGATCGAAACTCACTATACTGAAATATTAAGAAATGTAAAATCATGTATTTTCATCATAAAAGGAATCCGTTAATTACATCGTACAAAGTCAACAGCGAAGTACTGCAAAGGGTCAATGAGATTAAGGATTTTGATCAAAATTGAATGCCATGTTTGGATTTGTCAAACGATGAACAGGTGAATTTAAAGTTATTCAAACCTTATGTTCACTCTATTTCGCTTACGTTCTGAAGAAGTTTCTGTTTTTTTTTGTTAAAGAAACGTCGGTTACCTCCGTAATCTGAAATCTTGCTTGTAACTCACCGAATAGAAATAAATAAATACGCCTTAGCGCTATGTTATGTCCAGTAAGAAAAGTCTGGTAGCCCATCCAGTCGTTTGGTCATTTGGTGTGGATTCGCACCGTATTTACAATAATTGATGAAGCTTGCGGCGAAATTGGCGGCATGGTTGACGCCTTTTGCACGACTCTAAATAGATCGCATATTTTGTTTTGTTTTTTATCTGATTTTGAATTTCAAATATCGTTTCATTCTTTGTCCAAGGCTCTTGTATAAATGCCATGACCCAGTTCTTTGGTGCAAAGAGGTGGCAAAGGACAGTCCATGCCTTTCTGATCTCTCTTCGAAGCATTGTCTGTGCTCTGCCATCCTGTTATTAAAAGCAGAGACCCCTATACTCCTTGATGTTGTACATATCTATTATAGAGACCTGAAGGGTTCTGGTATTGGAGATCCATTATGCAGGCTCGCTGTCACTTCTGAGCAGTATTCGGTTTGTTTTAAGTTTTTAGCGACCTTAACAAAATTCCTCATTTCTCCTGTTTTTCGGTAGAATTTTGCTCCTTCTCCGCTCTTCGAAAGTATATCGACCTGTCAATATACTTTATCAATACTCGTTCTCGCCATCTTTCAGCGACAGTATCTTATATTCCGCGTTCCGCGCTCCTTGTTTTGAAGCACATGGTGACGATTTTTTTCTCATTTGTCTCGTTTCTGCAGTGTGGAAGGTAATCGAAGAAAATTAAGAATGCGGGATTTCATCCTCCCGATAATTTTTAGGTTTGCAGTGTCCAATGGCTTTAACGTCGAAACGGCCACTGTGAGCCATATTAATGTATCTTCATTCATGCAGTCAACGATTAACCAACCATTTCTCATTTTGCATCCAAGACAGTTTGGGCTCACACAGTCCGTGGGGAGCTCCTCTAATGCAGCCATGAGAGAATTTGGGAAAATGTTGTTCGGTGATTATATAGCCTGTTTCACTAACTAGGAGGTCGTTGCACTGTAAAAAACGATATACTAGTATTATGAATTTTACGCGAGTTCGAAATAAATAAAAATTTAAAATTTTATCGCGTGACATTTAACTTATTTTCAATTCGAGCCATTACAAACTTTGAATTGGGGTTTCCATTCCATTTTTGTCTAAGCTACTTAATTCAAATCTATTTGACTACTTTGGGACATTCATATACCGGGTGATTTTTTAAAGTGAAACTTTCAAATATCTCGGAAAATAGGCACTCTACCATTATCAAAATTTAATTATTCCGGGGGGACATACATTAGTGCTAAAATTAGTACCCCTCCTCCCCATCATGTAGGTGGGGCGAGGGGTAACTTTGAAATTAAAATAGGAACCCCTATTTTTTATTGCAGATTCGGATTTTACGGCTTACAGTACGCAGGATTTCTTTGAAACATTTTTTTCGATTCATGATAGATGGCGCTGCTATATTAAATTTATATTAAATTGTTTTCGCTTTCTCCTACTGAGAACCTATGAATACGATTCTGCAAAAGGTTTGAATTAAAAAACACATTTTCAATGTAAATATTCGAAAGTAGTCTTAAGCTAATTGCATTTCTTAAATTTTTAATTACTGAAAAAAGACTTGTCAAGAAACTACTATTATCGTAGGCCAGGAATGTTTGACATGTTTGACATGTTTGCGTTAGGCAACAGTCACTCTCTACGCTTCGCCTTTTCCGGATAGGATTCACACTATTCGTCGGTAAATTCAATGGTCGCTGGATCGGTAGAGCTGGTCCAGTAAATTGGCCTACCAGACCACCAGATCTTACTACGCCGTATTTCGTTTTTTGGGGCTATCTCAAAGACAAAGTTTGCCAACAAACACCAACAACACTTGAGAATATGATTAAGCGAATCTGAAATGCTTGTGCTGAAATTCAAGCAGATACGCTTCTCAGTTGCGTACATTCATTTGAAATGCGGATTAATAAGTGCATTGAAGTCGAAGGCCATCATTTTGAGCACTTACTTTAATTAAAATATGATGGGGCGAGGAGAGCTATGTAAATCAAGCACCATGGTACGTGAGAGAGGAAGGGACTTACGTTAATCAACCACCCCGAAGGGAACAGAAAACTACTATGTCCACGTCTTTGTTCCTGGGCTACGCTGATAGTAGTTTATTCACCAGCCAATTACATTTTCACAGGTAACAATTTCCCAGTTATTCAGATATTTTTAAAACAAAACAGACTAATTTCGAGCATTTACATTGAAACGTGTTTTTTAATTCAAACGTATTGCAGAATCGTATGCATAGGTTCTCAGTAGGAGAAAGCGAAAAAAATTTAATATAAATTTAATTTAGCAGCGCCATCTATCATGAATCGGAAAAATGTGTCAAAGAAATCCTGCGTACTTTAAGCCGTAGAACCCGAATCTGCAATAAAAATAGGGGTTCCTATTTTAATTTCAAAATTACTTCCCGCCCCACCTAGATGAAGGGGAGGAGGGGTACTAATTTTAATTCTAATGTTTGTCCTTCCCGGAATAATGATTGATAGTTTCAGCTTAACAAAATCGCCCGGTATTTGATTTAAGAAAATTATGGTGAAAACTGTATTTCCAAAAATTTTATGAATTTCACACTTCTGATGTTGAAAGTACCAGATCTTTGCATCTCAAACTTGAATATCATTTTCTTGTTTTGAGAATCACTAGCTTTCAAGCTGATTTGGGAATTCTTAGTTTTATAAGTTTTCCGAATTCTTGCACTTAATTCTCCAATTTCAATTTATTTTTTTGGAAATGTTTTACATTGAAAGTATTCTTAAGTCTAGTATTTTATTCTCAAAACAATAATTCATTAGTATAAATTTAAAAAAACATTTTATCAATCTAATTATTCATCAGCCTAATGATAGTGTTATTTACCTATGACACATTTTCTTCTAGGGTTTTCTCGTGCTTAGTTTTTTCCTTTGTTCGAATTTTTTTTTTTAATATTTTGTTGTTTGCTCTCAAACTTGGAGAAATTGTACAAGCTCGCAATAATAAAGTAGAACCCGTAAAATAATAAAGTAGAACCCCCCCCCCCATCTCGTGCCTAGTTTTATTTTATTAAAAATATTTTAATTTTATATTAAAGATGTTTAAACAAAACAAGATTACCCATAATTTTCAAAAATTCTATGAAAAATAACTCAGATAATTAGCGATAGAGGGCCAGAGATTGTTTGGGATGCAAATTAGGTAGTTCGAATGATAGAGAAAAAATGTATCAATACAAAAATTGAAATTTAATTTTTAGATTAGTTTCATCAATAAATTTAATTTTGTAACGTATCTAAGTACGAGTATTCAAATAGTTTTTTTAATTTGAACTAGTTTTGAAAACATAATTTCACTCAATTCAAAAATTGATGAATTTAAACTAGCGAGGAGAATAGTGTTGCTTCTTGCATCAATGCCTATTATGTTTAAACTGAGCATAGTTTTCTTTCAGTGTGGTAAATTGCAAAGAGAGTATAGGATTTTTATCATAGGATTGTTTTTAAAACGCCAGGCGTTTCTTTGTGGCTCTGATTAATTGTGGCCCTCTTTTCGTTTCATCCTCCAGTTCATAAGTGGTCAGATCATCTCTAACGGAGTTTATTTCGCTTGGACATTCATTCCTCGGCATGAGGTTTTAGGATAGAAGAATTTTAGTTAAATTTGTCGTTTGCACTTAAATCGGTAATGTAGGCCAACATAAATTAGATCTGTTTGAAGAGCGGGAAGGTGTGAGAAAATTACCATACCTATTCCAATTAGTATGCTTAATGGTCGTTCATCTCCCACTTTGCATACGGTGAAAACCCGTTTATCGTAGAAATATAATATCCAATTACACAACACATAGAAACGACAAAAAATAATGAGCACAAAAAATTATTACAATCACGTGAACATACTACATTTGTAAATTTCCCAATGAATTTCCCCAAACATGGTAAAAATACAAAATTTTTATTTTCGCATGCCATTAAGCACACGCACAATTAATTTTAATTTCAATAAAATCGTACGAAAAAAAAACAAAACAATTTCCCAATTTTCCAACGTTTTTAGTGTAGTATGGGTAATTTATCTATATTACTATTGTTGGTACACGCAGTCAAAACTTAACTTATACCGTCTCTAGTTCTTAACTCCTCTACTAATGGATATAAATCCGTTTTTCATAATTATCAACGATTAACGCACACAAAACAATGAAAGAATTCTAATTGGAAAATATAGTGGGATTGCTATACATAACTACGGAAATTAGAATCGTTCCACGGCTGAACAGCACAATGGTATCAAAACTTAGCACTTAATAGTTTAAGCGATTTATAAAAATAGAAACAACAATTTATATTCATTAAATTACACAAAATGTTAGCATTATTTTCTTTCTTTAGTGTCCCCGATGAAAAATATATTTTTCGACATCAAAATGTCAATTTTCTATTTTTTTTTGTTTTTTTAAAGTTTAATAACGAATAGAATTTTTGCGATGAAATTCCTTTTATGTGGTCGCTAGGGAATCCTATTATCAAACGATTGCAATTTAAAATGGATAACATAACATTTATTTAATTGAGCGAGAAATGTTAGGTTAGGTGTGGATTAAATGATGGCATTTCTTTTTAGAGGACATTGAGTATACCTTTAGGGGTTATCACCACTTTAATCTAGTATTTTTTATTGTAACTAGCGACGAATCAAGAGATACTTATGATTTTTTAATTGGATTATAATGCCCCCAGTTCTTTAGGTTCATCTCCGATCTTTCGACCATTCGCTGGTACATAATATGATGAACATATGCTCAATACTAAACAGATCAACGCAAACGTTTTGAAATTTAGCTTTGCTTGATAGAACTCGACAATTTCCTAATCGAAAAAAATAGATTGGGTTTTTGGACTGTGCGGGTGGTAAGCTCACCTCTCGTGCCGTAATACTAATGCCCCAAACTGCTTCATTAATCATTACGTCTTCCATGCATGGAATATATCGTCGGTCAATAAGTCCCGAGGGTGACACATAAAAGGCGCATCTAATGAAAAACTCAAATTATTTTTAGGAAGTACCAACCTTCAAACGATTTGTATCAAAATTTTATGAAAACCCGACCATTACAAGTTGGAGTTGTTATAGTAACGCTTCCTTTGTTCTTTGTCCTTCAAAACAATTAAAAACATGCATTTCATATGTTCCTGCATGCGGAAAAATGCGGTTCAATAAAGCAATGACTCGATAAGTGTTATAGGGGCTCTGCTCCTTTAAAAACAGCCGTTGAACGCAGGTTAACTGAGTTTAGTCGCGGTCGCGCACAACCACCGATGACGCTGAACGCTCTGTTTACTCAGCAGTTATTCCAGAAAAGATAAAAAAAATGCTTTGGAAGACAGTAACGTGAAGTTGCGTGAGGTAGCTGACACCTTAAAGATATCAAAAGGCAGTGATACACTATTTTGTATGAACAATTGTCCATGAGAAATATCTGTTTAAAGTGAATTCCGCGTTTGCTCACATTGGATCAAAAACAGCAACTCGTCTATGATTCAGAGCGCTGTTTGGAGCTGCTTAACCGTAATAAATGGGATTTTTGCATCGATACCAGACCACGGATGAAGCATGGATCTACCGCTATATTCCGGAATCAAATTGTCGACTATTTTATATAATAAAGATCATCTTTCTCCCTGTTGAGATATGAAATTACATACGTTATTGCGGTGCGTTTGAAGGACGAAGTTGCGAAAAAACGGTCCCCAAAACACAAATATGCTCTTCCACGAAGACAAGGCACCGTGTCACAAGTTGTTGGCTACGATGGCAAACATGTACAAATTGGAGTTTGAATTCCTTCGGGACTTATTGACCGACATAGTATTTAGACACAAAATTTCGAAAAATACTAATACGGGCCAAATCATAGTGAGGTTTACATCGATTATATGCGATGCTCGCCTTATAGAAAGCATAATATAGATGCACATGTGGTCAGAAGAATACCTTTGGTTACTGTGGAAAAGACACGAGAGATGGCTGCACGGGATTCAGTTCCTAGTGTAATTGCTGTATTTACACAGGAAGAGTATAGCAACGAAACCAACAGAAAACCATAAGGGACCTGGCGCACGATAGGTAAAACGCGAAAGAAAAAGAAAAACAGAAAGCGTTGGCAAAATAAGACAAATACAAAACAGATAATTATCTCAGCAAGTGTTAATGAATTTAGCATGTCAACAGCTGCCAACAACTCTTCCACTAGAAGGCGCGGATGTCATAGTCACCGAAACAGTGCCTAACAAGAGATTGCCTAAGCTTCTTAATCTTTAATGTTAACTAGGGGCTTGATGGCGACATGGTCACACCTTACTTAATTAATCAAAATCACCTGAATCGACAAGATTTTGAGTTTCTAGAAAAAATTAGTGTATAAAATAAAGAGACCGCTCACTAGGTGGTAAAAGTTGTACCGGCAACCAAAAACATGTTGGTAAAGTGTGGAAACTGCACATCGACTGGTTACGATGCCGTGTGAGAGAGTTAGCAGGGCACAGAGACTTGTTCTCACTGTGCACAACATGGTCATGATTATAAGGGTTGTCCAAATAAAGACAAACCTGCCAGATCACCAAGTAGGTCGCTCGTCCTATAACACATACAAAAATGTTGTGCAATGTTTGAAATCTAGTACTAAATATCATGTTTAGTCAAAAATTTAAGACATTGTAACAGCAACCTAAGTATTACCCATCTCAACATGCAGGGCGCCAAAATAGTCGGATCAGAAATATGTGAACGCATCTCCAACCACGATATAGATATCAGCGAAAGCCTTCTATACACAGGGTAGGAACAGGTTGTTCTGACTGCAAATCAGTTTTGTGATAGCCACTGCACATGTATAGAAATTCAAACGGAAGTTGGTTATGCAGTGAACCGATCGAGTAACATCTGTGCAAAATCGAAATGATCCTAGAATATTTATCGGATCAACACCAAAAGCTAATGATCACTGGATACTTAAAGTAAAGTGCGACATGGCCGTTTAACTGATAAAAACCGAAGAAAAGTAGAAGACTTTGTTCTAGGAATGACTTCTTCATAATGAACTTGCAGGAAAATCCAACGACGTTCTCGTCTAATGAAAACTTCAATATTGACCTAACAATAATCAATGGACCTTGTTGGGGTCGATAGTTGGGTGATCATCAGTTAACCTTTGTTTTCAATAACTTAATTCCAAGGAAGAGCTAAGAAACGAAATATAGTTGATGGAACTGGTCAAATACTTGCTACACAAGTGTGAGCATAATGTCGTCTAATTTTGGACGAATGAACCTGAACCTGACCTGAAATTTCACGAATTAAAACTTATATGGAGACAAACGAATTTTTTTTTATTTTAATGTGATTAACTGTTTTGAACAGCTGAATCCATCCACATTAAGCTGTATGTGCCCCCACTTGGTAACATTTCTGAGATTTCTGCAATCGCCCATAGTGTAGCAGGTATTTTCACAAATATTTGAATTTTTCAAGCCAACCAAAATTTTTTTATTTTAATGTGGTTAACTGTTCCGGCCAGCTAAATCCGTTCACTATTAAGCGATATATGCCGATACTTGGTAACTTCTCTTTCGGCTAGAACTATTATGATACAATTTGATCCCGCCATCTGCATCAAATATACATTTTTATTGATCTTTTTGATGATAGGTGTGCTATTTACACTTTTCCATTGCTACACTTACTAGTAGTTACAATTTTCGTTAAATTGTGTAGCTACACTTTTCGTTAATTTGTGTAGCTACACTTTTCGTTAAAAAGTTCATTTCGGTCGATAAACACGGAAAGCCTAATGGCTAATTTAATCGACCCCAAAAATGTACAGAAGCTTATCATTATATTTTATCGAATAACTAAATTTGTGTTTTTGCAGGTTACGGTAATATCGTCCCCGTTACGACATCCGGACGAATTTTCTGTATGTTTTTCGCCTTAATCGGAATACCCCTAACATTAACTGTTATTGCCGACTGGGGTCGTCTATTCGCAACAGCCGTCTCAGCAATCTGGAAACCAATATCTGCCTGTAAGTATTTCTATTCGAACGTAGCAACAATCACAGCTTACACAATTCCTTGTGGTCCACAGTTCATAGCAAAAAATTCCCAAAGGATAAGCAAAACAAGCGTAAAACTTTTTCGAGCCCATGGTTTTATGCCATATCAGCTGTCGGCTTTTTGGGCTTATACTTTGCAGTTGGTGCTTTAATTTTAGTATTCTGCGAAGATAATTGGACATTTTTCGATGGATTTTATTTTTGCTTTATCACAATGACAACGATCGGATTTGGTGATTTAGTACCGCGTAAGTATTAAATTATCACAATTATATGATTGACCGCAGGCGGTTACATAAAGTGTGCGCAACAAGCTTAACATTTCTATATTTATAGAAAAACCAAAATATATGCTAATTTGTACCGTATACATTATTATTGGGTTAGCGTTAACCTCTACAATTATAGAATTAGTACGGCGACAATATGCCCAGAGTTGGCAAAAATTGCAAGTAAGTTTATAACAAAACCTATATATTTATTTTAAACGCGGAACTAAATTGTGTAAATTGTTTTTATCGGCTTCCAGCAACTATCAGGTCCATTAGCCGACTCTCTCCGTCGTTTGGGTGAATCGGCTGGCGGTGGGATAGATGTTAGTCAATTACAAAATGATTTACGAAGTGTTCTGACTTTTGTTTCGATGCCAAAACGTGGTGGCAAACACAGCGATCCGAAACAGAAAGAACAGGAGATGGCAGCACTCGAGGCGATCACAGCGGCGTTGCTTAAAGAAGTGGCCGAGGCCTCGCAGAAGAAGAACGAACCACCAAAAATTCTTCAAATTATTATTTATGAATCGTCAGTTTAGCAGGCACAACACACTCTATTTGTTATTATTAGAAAAAAATATTTTTATTTATTATTAGTCTCTAAAATTATTAATAAATTTTAAATAAGTTTCTTTTGTAATAAACTTGTATAAATAAATTTATGAACCAACATTTTTTTTTCGTGTCTTGTTATTTTGGAAATTAATTAATTATTAAACAAATTTTTTTATTTGGAAATCGATCGAAATTTATTTATTTTTCTTTTGTTTTTTTTATTAATAAAATAAATAAAGAAAATTTATAAGGAAATTAAATTTATTTGTTTATTTGAGAAATCAACACGAGATATCAGAATGGTGTTTGCGGGATTTAAAATTTGTTTGCCGCAGGTGAGTTTAATTTTGATTGCGGTTGAGAAAGAAATTTCAAAATAAATGATTGAGGAAAAAGCATTGTAAACTTACATGACTAGAAGCTTACGGACTATTAGGCTTAACATATCCCCGCAGCATTCACCTAATACAACAACTTTAGAAATATTGCTGCATTTCATAACATTCATTCAGTTCATCAGTTCAAATTTTATATGAAAAACTTAATCCACATTAGTTTTATAGTTAACATATTTTGTTTTGTAATCAAGTAACCCGGACCACCGCTGCAGTGGTTAAAGTTTCGACAGGATGCAAAAAGAATTATCTACACAACTATAACCGAAAAGAATATGGAGAGCAGACAGATTGACATGGAGCTTGTAGCGTGCAGATGGTACACTGCAATTGTGTGAGTAGGTGGATGGGTGGGTATGTGAATGAACGAAAAAGAGTGTATTAATTAATTGGCCTTCAACGGACACAAAATCCGTTGGTTAATTAAAACGTTCCTTAAAAAAATTGGTGAACTTAACTAGAGCAGACCACGGTACCAGAAATACAGAATTTGTAAGAAGAATATGAACTGAGTAAGTTCAACAAGAGGAGTCCAAGATTCATACCTCCTCGTAATGCTCCTTGGGTAATTCTAAATGAATCAGACGGTGGAGACAAACAGAGGAGATTATGTTTTTAATCATGGACACTAATGTCTCGTTGGGTCATTGGGGTCCTAGAACCAACACCAAATCACACATTGTTCTCCAGGTTAAGCGTGTAATAGCACGGATCGCCTCGGATTAGGCCTTTTACACATCATATGATATTGACAAAGTAACGTGGATATCGAACAAATTGATCTACATTCAACAGAAAAGCGCAAAAGATCGTCCGTTGTAATGATAATGCTCCCAATCAGCAGTCACCGACTATTAAGATTTGCACAGTAATAAGGAAAAACATCCACTCAACTACTGCGGTGAAAAATACTATTGCAAGAAAACCACCGAGATGGCGCAATGATTCGTTCGATGATCAGTGCCGCTTGTGCCACACTAGAAGCACTCTAGCTGAATATCCCCGTGCCAGGAAAGCTACGACTAAATATCTCCGACAAAGTCCGCTAAATCGGACTGACGAAATGACCCCCATTAGAGTAATTGTTCCACCAGATAAAAGGCCTTAGATTGGAAAATGGAAAGGCACTTTGGTTCGATGACATGCCCGTAGAATTAATTAAACACGGAGGCAGTTTGGGGACATACGTTAGTATCAACCGCAAGAACCTGTGGGCCGCGCTCATATATCTTTAAGAATTCCAGAGAAATCCGTTTCTATGTGTAAATTTAATGTCTTGGTGCTGGTATATATAGATCATGATCAAAGTAACTTATCAGATTCCTTTGAAATAACATGTGGTGTTCGACAGAAAGAAGCACTCGCGCCTGCTGGATTGAGCTAATTGTAAACCACGAACTGCCTACACGACAAACTGCTTTTGAACACTTTAAATTCTAACCAAGTGGGAACCGCTGCTAATTAAACATTCGAGAAATCGACATTTGCCCGACCGAAGCTACTATTGAAACGGTCAGAGAGGCCTGAGATGACTAATAGACCGACATAAAGTATTTAGCAAAATAATTTAAGATTTCAGACTGCAGACTCGAAGAGGAATTCTGATAAAACATATAGGTGAATGAGATCAAACAATATTTATTTTGCTGTTGATCAACTCCTAATAAATTTTGGATTGGAAGTAAGGTCATCCACAAACGCAGAGTGGAAAGAAAGCTTCAATCCGAATCGACTAGAGATTCGTTTAAAGAAAAGTAGTTGAAACAGCTGAAACTAAAATAAGGAACACAATTATTGAAAATGGTATTGCACTTAGTAAATGGTAGAGCTCGTTAGCCGGTAGAATCCTCACAAGGTGTATTCTCCGAATGTAAGACATCAGTTTCGAAAACTAGGTTTAAAGCTTGACAATTTTTTATGTACCCTGTTTAGTTGGGTTTGTTGCAATGCTCGTAAAATAACCAGCGGGTAAAACTTTCGCTCTATCACAGAAAGCTTCGCAACGATTACAGTCGCCGACGATTATGAGTAGTTCGCCCGCATGCAATTGGAAAAATAAATTTTCATAATCGAAAGGTTAAACTTAATTGAATTTAGCGAAAAATTTACTTAAAATTGACTTTTAGCAGAGCAATACCTATAACACGTAATAATAAAAAGCCTATGGGAGATTTCCATCGAATATAGATAGCGTTGGTTTCTACGTCTACATAGACAACGATAATTGTGAAATCCTGTTTTGACAGCTTTCATCCTCCTTGCTTCATAGCATACTGCGATTTGCGGTTTGTTCACCAGATGTCAGCTACTTTGTTGGAAATCGTGAATACGAAAAAAACATTCCTTTTCTCCTAAAAGTTGGCCAAGGTAAATTTTTAATTATACAAAATGGCAAAGATTTTGAAAACAAACGTTCACCCGTAAAATTGCAGCAGCGAAACTCTCGAATGTCAAAATTAAACTTTGCATACCGATTAAGCTCAATGTGTGTACGCTAATTATTACTCACTTCAACCTCAACATCCTCAAAGGAAACTATTGTTTACTTAGATTGGTTAGTAGAAATTTAAATAATGAAATGGAATTAAACCTCGCCCCAGGCATGCCAGTATGGGTTTCTCAGCAACCCTAAGAGCTGGCTAAGATTCAATGGACCAGTTTTTCATTAATACAAAATCAAAAACGATTACAGAAACGAATACTAGAAGAAATAATGCAAACCGGCAAACATAAATATTCACCCTCGGCTATCGTACACGGACTCGAATCGGAAATTGGAACCTCAGAACTCTGACAAAGTTGATGCTTCTGATGGGAGGCCTCAGAGTTGATTCGCTAGCACAATTAGAGAACGAGAAATAATTTTTAAGAACCGAACGAAATATAACAACTTCAACTTCAAGCCACAATAGCAAGGACACAGAAATTATGTCAAGATAATACAAAAAAGTTTCAATATAAAAATTTGAAGATAACTCCGACCTGGTTGTCAGGTCGGTGTTATCGGTTGTAATTTTCACTTGAACATCACCTGATAGTAGATAAAGGAACCAAACAAACCACGTAATCAACAAAAAGTTTCTGACAGTCATTACAAGAAGTCAGGTCAATGACAGATGCAGACATTCACAGTGACCTTATCACAGCTCTAAATTCCAGCCGCAGTAAAACGCATCAAAAATGCCGATACAAGGAACACACCCAAGCCTTTATCGAAAAAGCTACCAACACACTCCGGTACCAAGAATACATACGCAAGCCCCGGATCAGTGATAATACTTGAAGAATGCCGATAACTCTAGTTGCAAATGTGTCAACAAAATATTTTGCAGCTGAAAAGTCAATATGAAGAAACGGCACGAGAAATCAAGAAACTGGCAAGGAGTGACTGTTAGTAATACACTGAAAAACATCCTCAAGGCGGGAAACTGGATATTTCACTATTCCACCAGTAAGGGATGCATCTAGTCAAATCTTAATAACAAATGAAGCACAATTGAAGAGATGGAAGGAGTGTTTCGAAAAGAACATCACAAACAATACACAACTCTTCGAATTAACTGGCAACGAGGCGGAGGTGGTGAGATGGTGGTCATACACTGTATCTTTCGATAGTTCATAGTCGGTCTGGGCGGTCCCGTTATCCACCTTATATGCAACCAAGTTACAATAAGAAAGCTACAATTAAGGTAAGTGCGCTCATAAAAATTACAAAACAATAACAACATGAATCAAAGATGAAAACTAAATAAATGAACAAAAATATTTATTAAAACAAAATCAACCATGTACAATAAAAAGGAATATTAAAAAAATGTTAAATATAAATAGAAATAAAAGAAAGTAAAAACAAATAATAAAATTGGCATGCAGTACATACAAATATTGAAAATCCTCCTGTCATCTGAAATGAAACACGTTTAGTTCCGCGCCCCCGTTTAGTTTTCTGTTTCTTATTGTACCACCAGTATAGTGATAATGATCCTTGTAATAATCACCTCCGTTGTGTTAATATGGTCCGACCTGTTCCGAATGTTTTTTTCCAAAAATCCGCAGGAACAAGTGTTTTACACTCCTGCATAAAAATTTTAATGTGGTAAATGCAAGCGCTATACAAGTGCACCTGTACAGCTTATACAGCAGTGTTAATGGCTGTATAGTACACACGAGATTTACGTGTTGTCTTTCATAAAATGAGACACGTATAATGGTACCGGTCCTCTCGTTATCAGCATATTAGCCCCCAATCAGAAAGAAACCATCTATAATTAGGAGCGGATATACATCCTGCTTGGTTACCATAATGATCTTGTGCGAGTCCATGCATACTCGAGATTTTCCGTTAGCCTTCGATACCAAAATTACCGGCGAACTGCATGAGCTGTTACGCTCCTCTACCACATCAGAGAGATCATTTGGTCGATTTCCTAGTAGATCAAATCTTGTTTCACAGGAGACACTGGGATCCTAAGTCTATGTGATGCATTTCAAGATTTGCCCTTCCTAGACCTATTTTTCCAAATGATGGAAAACTCGCTATAATTTCTTCCAATTGTTTACTGTGTGTTGGACTTAATTCATTTTTTTTATTTTCCTCCGTGGTATCGATATGGGCTGTTTCCTCACTAAGGATGTCTGAAGTACATTGTAGGTTCTCCAAAAATCGACCACGTAAAATTTCATAATTTCGGTTGTATTCCTGTAACTGATCGATAGTTCACACTTTTCACAAAAATTATGTGTCTTTTCCATTTACGTGGTATCGATATGGGCTGTTTCCTCACTAAGGATGTCTGAAGTACATTGTAGGTTCTCCAAAAATCGACCACGTAAAATTTCATAATTTCGGTTGTATTCCTGTAACTGATCGATAGTTCACACTTTTCACAAAAATTATGTGTCTTTTCCATTTACGAGCCGAGAACCAGTGACCAAGATCTTTCCAATTCCGGCGTACGACAAATGCTGATGGCGTTTGTTTTGTTCTTCTTCTTCGGAAGCACTCTTCTCGGCGTTGTCCTTATCCGAGGCACTAATTCATGCCTCTTGCCTAATATAAATTTGAGCAGCTGCTATTGACCGTTTGAGCGCGTTTCAATGAGCCTGTGTGAGTCGTTACAAAATACCTCAACAACGAGACTAGTACATGTGTTGGTGTACATAATCTTGATTGGCATGGTAATCGAGTCGCGCAATAAAATCTTGGACGTTTTCGTCCCCTCGCTCACGCTTCCTTCCAAAATACGATAACTTCCATTTGGTGGGGTCCGTGCGCCTTCTGCGACTCTTTTGTTGAATTTGTACGAGAATCGTTTTCAGAACTGTGCTTTGTTATCGTTGCCAATTTATGCATTATCTAGTTTGACCTATGAGGATCTCCTCTCCTTGCTAAGAACATCAACGCAGAGGAATACCATAAGATTAATTTGCATGCACAGCAATTTACCTTTCTTGTTAACTAAATGTTTTAATTTAAATTTATTTTGTAAACTAAATTTCAAATTATATTTTGCGATTCGAGTGATTTCACGTCTTACCTTAACGCCGTTGTCAGTCATCCGTTATCATAGCCATATATAGCTCCTGCATTCCGACAGGGGATCATATTTGTGTCCAATTTCATTACATATCGTAATCTCACGATGAAAAATCCCTTTTGCATCCTCTGCCTCTAACGTATTAGTCATGTTCCATCATAAAATTATAATTCATTGGAACCTAAAAATGATGTTAACAGCTGTAAAGTTAAATTCAAATTTATGAGCCGTTAAACTAAACAAGAAGTGGTTACTAGAATTTTAAATTTTGTTCATAGCGGCTGGTTTTTATTAAATTACGTTTCTAAAGAGTGTTCCATCTGTAGGTTTGTTTTTAGGTAGGTTTGTTCCATCGTTTACAACACGACAACACGTTTTGGTGATTTACCCCTTTCGAACGGGAATTCAGGAAAGCTTTTAATTTTTTTTTAATATGCGGCATTTGTATGGCCTAACTAAACAAAAAAAACCAACATTAAATTTCTATGTAGCCTAATAGAGCCCTGGTGGCTGGGAACATATATGTCCCGTACCGGTGTTTTGGATGGGATCCATGTGTCCCATTAGGTAGACGGATCCCGAAATTTAAAAAAATTATAAAAATTTGACATTCCTCGCAAACTTTTCGTGTTCGAGTTTCCTTTCTCTTTAGGCTACAGCCAGTACATCGTCGACTTGTACTATCCCCGACTAGTCTTTGGCCTCTCGGTTATTAAATCTTCTGCCAAAACAGTCAATTAATGGTGATTGCTTGCGACGTAGTTCGGAATAAACTATCCATGAATTAACAACAGACATCATTAGCAGACGAAAACATACTTTTTCCACCATTTGTCGAATTTTGTGTCTAATTCGTACAGTCCTGACATTTGATCGGCTCTGTCTACTCCACCCATTATCTCTCGATAAAATTTTATCATTTCTGGACACGGTATCTGAACCGGTATCTGAACAACTTCTTTTGTATCCCGCCATTTGGAATACATTAAACCAGAATGGCTAGACTTGAATACGGATTCTCCTTTTTTCAATTTTTGTGTAACCTTTGGTAGATTTATTCTATTCCCCATGCATGTACCCTACTTCAACCCTGAAGTACTCCAACAGGCGAACACTGGTAAAAAAGTGATCGAAACTCAATGTGACTTGAGGGTTCTTTATCGTACTTGCTAGAGCACTAACAACTCGCTCACCCTAAGTGCCGGCTACAATACTATCCTCTCCGCCGCTATAAATATTAAAATGGTAGGTATAGCACGTCCGAGCATCGCATCGTAGCCACATTTTTATACCACGCTTGGTTGGTTTTAGCGACATATATTGTTTTAGAGATGAGCGCCCTTTGAATTTTGTCATCGATTCATCGAGCCTCTGATAAGCACTATCGTCATGCGCTTTTTGGAAACGCGATTTTATACATTGTACTATATCGTCGACGTAGTACCTTTTACTAGCATTTACAGGCTTTTCGGGTGGCGCAAAGTAAAATTTTAGCAAAAGCAATTTTATTGCTTCATTTCCCAATGACCAATATTTTATTAAAGCTGGAACTCGATTGTAACACATTATGATATTACAGCGAATTAATACTTTTTTTTCTCCTACGTCCGTTAACTTTGTGTTTGCCAATCTTTTATTAGTTTGGAGTAACTTGGTGATTCTCTCGTTTGTACATTGCGTTATGTAATTAAAAAGACTTGGTGGAAATATTTTCATGAAAATTTTAATTTATGTATCGGATCGATCAAAACGAGAACCAATATTTGGTGTTCGGTGAGCGGTCGGTCTCATCCGTGGCTGAAAGCCATCATCGGGTGGTGACTAAATTGTGACATTTTCAAACGCTTGCTCTCTGTTGCGGTTGTTTTCTGAGAAATCCGGTTCCGACACATTTGAAGTATTGTGATCTGATTTGTTATTAGACTCATTTGTTGATTCTTCGTAGACGCTTTCAACTAATTCCATATGAGTATCGGTAGAGCAACCGACCGGGTATTCTCGTAGATGGCTTATTTTGTACCTCATCGGAAGACGATTCAAAATCCCAAAAGCGTGGCTCAAAATTATCATCACTATCAGACAAAAAATAGGATTCATCACCTCTTAATTTTTCCGACATAACTGAAACGCTATAATACATTTCAAAATTATTGTTCTTGATAATAATAATAAAAAATAAAAAAATGCATTACGAGACATGCATTGACAAACACCGAATGGGACACATTTGTACCAGCAAAAACCCTATTGGGACATATATGTCCCACCCACAAAAAATTATATATAAACCGTCATACCGTTATAATAAACTACATATAGTTCTACCTTTTCCCAAATTTATTTATTTACATCGTACAACATCCCACGATAAAAATATTAATTATTTAATTACACGTTCGAGCATGACCACATTCGAGAGAGGACTGAGGAAAAAAACTACAAAATATCATAAAATGATTTTTTTTACCGTTAACTGAATAATAAAATTCCATTTGGGACCATCTAATACCAATTGCAATTCAAAATAAAAATTGTAGGGCTGAACAAAGTTGTGCTGGGATTACATTGTCCCAATCGGTTCGAAAGGGTTAAACATATTACGAAAATGGTCGTCCTGTAAAACAACATTACTTGATGATTTTGGTTAACATGGACGTCCCTCTGAGCCGGGAATTCTCAAAATTGTTGAACTTTTTGAAGAAATTAGATGAATTACAAGTTGTAGAGCATATTGACATCATCGTTCAGTTCGTGCTCGTGCAACAGTAACAGCTGTAAGTGAAAATGTTCGTGAAGAGCCAAGGCGTCGTTCACAAGCATCCTTACAAAATTCAAATAATCCAACAATTGAAGCCATCGGATCATCGGCAACGTCGTCATTTTGTTGATTGGATGCTTGAACAAACTGAGCGTTTTTCATTATAGAAAACATCTTATCAGATGAAGCTCATTTTCGCCTCAACGGATAAGTTCAACCAATTCATCCAAAACAGCTATGGTTTCGTGTAGATTTTGCAGTCTGACATCATTGGACTTTATTTTTTTGAAAATTGAAACGTGAAGATGCAATAACAATCAATAGTGAGCGCTATCGTGGCATGTTAACTGGATTTTGGTGGCCAAAATTTGATGAAAATGATTTAGATGTTCTGTGGTTTCAACAAGAAGGTGGCAACCAAGTTCGATGATCGCATAATTTCCAAGATCATGCGATTTGACAACGTTAGATTATTTTCTTTGGGATTTTTGAAAATTAAAGGAGCAATGATCCACAATCAATTCTAGACCTTAAGAACAATATTCGGGCTGAAATTGAGGTCATTGAACGGCTTTTATTGGAAAAAGTCATCCAACATTTTGATGTTCGAAGGCCGGCTTGTAACAACAGCCGTGGTGGTTACATCAACGATGTTGAACAAATTTTGAATTTCCAACATAGATGGTGTGTTTGAACAACATTTAGAATAACACCAATCATCAGACTAGTAAGAGCAATCTCAATACCATCCATCCGTGAGAATACTAAAATCTTGTCAAAATATTTCTGTAAAACTGTATAACAGAGGTCATCCCTCCAATAAATAACCAAAATATAATAAAAATAGTTCTCTGCACACTACATGTAACTTTTAACCATGCGACCGCACTCGTACACTATCCATTTTATCAACGCGTGCATTGAATCAAAACGATCGCATCAAAGTGGATTTTATAGTTTATACGAGTGCTTTCGTAGTGTTTTCATAGTATCGCATTATAATTTAACTGTTAACAGTTTTCTAAGTGTGGCTACATGCAAAACAAGCACATAAGATATTGAAACAATTTATTTCAATATTCATGTAGGTACGTATACGTAATCATACGGTTAGATATTGGATTTCACTTTTATTTTTCGATAAGTATACGAGTATCGATAAGTAACTGGTTGTAACCGTTTATCATGCTTTAGCCGAGCTTTTGTCACATTGAACGTATACGAAAAATGCAAACGAATAATTAGAACTGTAAACCGAATGACCCCTGTCTAATCGAAGCCGGCATCTTTAAGCCGATATTCAAAACGAATTAGGTTCATTTAGAATCGCATTACAAAAACCTAAGTACAATAATGCATTAAAGTCCAACAAAACATTGAAATTAATATTCAAATAGGTGCCAAATTGAACTTCGTTCACTAGAAAAATAAAATAAAATTTAAAATCAAATAAATTTTGCCTGCTGTACTACAAATCGATTCTATAATATTTGTACAAATAATTTCCAATTGTTGCACACAAAGTTTATGAATGACGACCGATTGACGACAGTAAAATTTAAAACAAAATTATGGGCATCTAATTAATAGTAAATTTGAATAAATTTAAAATTTATTAATTCAGCGGTCACACATTATCCGGTCATATGCACAAACAAGGCGTACATACCGCGAGGCAGTGAAAGATACATCGAGATTATATTCGGTTGATAACGTCATTTACCAAAACTATTTGCACATATGCAAATAAATATAAATAAATTTCCAGGAAAATGTTTATTATCTATCACAGATTTTGTCGACACAAATAAAAATATGCGAGTAGGAAGGCTTACAAATTGCCATTTCCCATTATCCATTTCATTTTTATTCCGCATATACGAGTAATTTTTCTGATTGTGCGTTACCTTGACATACGCAATGCACACACACTATACTGAGAGGGGTATCAAGTGTACGAGTGTAACATTTGGATGAATAAATTAATTAATTTAATAAAAAAGATTTTTTGTGTAAAATAAAATTATGAAAACATAAATTTGTTTATGAATTAAATTGTTTGGATAATAAAACTGGACTGGGCAAAGTATGGCCGATTAGTTTTACACGTAATGCTAAAAATAAAATTTTTAATGTTCTTGTGCATATCTAATTTATCGGCTCATTTCGATACAGGGTGAGTTTTTAGTAAATGCCACGCTTTTATCGCGGAAACGGTGCAAGATAGGCGAGGGGAACGTTTTGTGGTCATCTTTAATGACCTTGCAACTCTTTACTTTGGAAGATATTGACGAAAGTTAGATTTTTTTTGATTAAACAGTTAACAATAAATTAATAAATATTTCAGAGATATGAGCAAAAATTTATCTGCATTACAGCAAAACAATTTTCACTAAGTACTAACAACACCGTTTCTTTGTAACGACTAATAAAATTAAATAAAATCAAATCTTCTTTGACTTAACAGTACCTACCCTCAATATCTCCCAAACTATGCAGTTTCAAAGACATTCAAGATCACCATAAAACGCCCCCTTCGACACTGAACAATTTTCATTCGAAGAAATTTTTTCTGAGACAAAAGTCTAACATTTATTAAAAAATCTCACCCTGTTCTGTTTAATACCGAATTTTTTTAAAATATTTTACGTTAAAGCAAAGTAAATGTTACCCGAGTATACGCCTTTACTGCCTAAGTACATTTTATAGTCAAACACGTTTGTGTGCAAATTGCAATCTAATTTTATTATACACGAAACATGACTTTACCATTTATACAAAATTAAAATAGCTGGTTTATTTATAAAATTTAATGAACTAACAAACAGGTTGACGCAGGTTGACGCAGGTAGACATAACAATATAACACAAGCCATTTGAGCCGTTGGTGGCTATTTCAACATGCTCCTAGGCCCTAATGTATTCTTCATTCGTCTGAGGTAGTATGTACATGGTGTCGTGATGCAAATCAACTAATTTTATAATTTTTACTTACTCGTATGTGTTTAATATTGTAATGGGTTTTATTGTGATTGTTCCGTACATTGGTCTATCTTCAGTACTCACGAGAATTAAATACACATAATCGGATAAGGAAATTATTCTATTTATTACCGTCAATCTGAGTGACAACGACTATGATAATCGACACCTTACCTTACTTATACATAATCAACTTCCCAACCACCATACTTTTTCGTCCGTTATCGCTGGACCGCTGATAAATTTGAATTTTTGACTCATACGAGTAGATGAACAATTTGTAAGAATCTCAACATTTTGATTTGAAAAAAATCAGTCTTCTCATCAGGTCGCGACGACTGATGTTGTATTACTTACAGAGGAATATTGTCTATATATATAGGACAATACCATGTGTTTGTAGTCCTAGCGAATTACTGCTAGCATAACGAAATCGATTCTTTCATATTTTGCATCTATGTTTCATTCTCACAATTAACAGCAATAATCTCATCCGTTCGAAACTGATTGGTGGGATTCTTACAAATTTTCCATCTATGCGTCAAAAATTCAACTAATTTTGCAGATGGCTAGTGATCCTGTTCGATATCTTTTCCGAGAGAGTTACTACAATGGCGATGGTGGCTTGTGATTTTTGCAGATCTATTTGTTAATAATTCTCCTTCGTGTTTATTGTTTAAAGCCAACGTCTTGTTGAAAATGATTCATAAAATACATGGGAATATTAATTAGGAATATTTAAAATGAATTGATAGTCACGCAGAAGTTTTGTATCGCTTATAGTTCTGGAAAACTGCGGAAACATTGGACCAATCCTCAAATTTTCGGAAATGACTTCATCATTGTAAAGCATATTTTATATTGACGTAAATGTGTGACTTGTCCGAAGTAAAATATTGGCCATTCATTGTGAAAGAGCGGTAAGTTATATCTTATTCAAAGTATTGTACATCGCTAGCCACCACTTTTCACCATCTTACTACCAGCATACAAATACCACGTCGGAAGAGGCTGACCCAATTTTTGGTGTCAGACGGGGTCAATGTCTGGTAAATACGGCGGGTGGAGAAAAACTTCCCAATTCAGTGTTTCCATGTAGGCTTTGGCCGGTATTGTATCGTATCTAGAGTAGCAGTGGGCGCGTTTTCCTTTAGTGCTCGGCTCAATCTCATCTATTGTGTTCAGTAGAGAGAGTCCGAGTAATGGTTTCGTTCGGATTTAGTAACTCATAATACACAACACCAAGCTGATCTCACCAATTACACAATATGAGCTGTATTCAATATCTCTCGGCCTCAGTTCATATGGAATCCAATTTCCTTCCTTTTGATCATTCCCAATGATTTTAAACGATGTAAAATTGCTTTGCACCCTATCGGCCTTCAGCTACGTTCTTTTTCTGCTACTTCACCGTTCTTAACTTTTGAAACTGCTCTCGACAACTTATCTCACTTAATGCAACCTCACTATATGCTTCTACAAATAATCGATGCGCCTCAGCTGGAGATTTCTTCAAATTAAAGAAGTTTTAGGTGTAAAATTAGACACATCAGATGTACATTACAAGCTATCGTTCCGTATGCATCAATTTTAAGAGATATCGATAAGCAACATTTATGTCATTGCATCAAGCTATGGAATTGATTAATTCGACTTCGAGTGATTATTCTGTGAGCCATTCAACAGTAAAAAAGTGGTTTGCCAGATTTCGTGATGACAATTTTATTCTTGATTACGTTCCACGTCCAGGTGCAGTAAAACAATTTGAAGACGAAAAACTAAAAGTTTAAATGGATGAAAATCCGTGTCAAGCTCAAAAAGAGCTTGCAGAACAGATAGGAGTTACTCACCAAGCAATATCACTTCGATTGCATGCAATGGGAAAAATACAGAAAGAAGGAAAATTGGTTCCTCATAAACAGACAAAATAAAACAAAAATCAAAGAGTCGACATATACATGAATTTGCATTCTCGATACAAAAGGTTGATAAAAAGTGGATTTTGTACGATAATCCAGAGTTGAATCAGACCAGCTATCAACATCAGTTGCAAAAATGAATATATGCACATGCCAAGAAAGTATTAACTTGGGATATTGCAACGCTTCTGTATACATACAGCAAAATCAACCCAGGACCTCATATTCTCCTTAGGCTGCTAAACCAAGTTTTACAGCATGCGGCGCATTTTTCAGACTTGGCTCCCTCGGACTACCACTTATTCAGATCGATGTCATCATATTTGAAAGAGCGGTTCCCGACAGTTGAAGACGTGAAAAATTGACTCGATGACTCGATGACTACGAAGTTTCTATCGTGAAGGCAATCATCATCTACCTGATAAATGGCAAAATACCACAAATAGTAATGGCGAATCTTTCGATAATTAATCTTTGTAATAATTATATTTTCAATAAAATTGAATTTGACCAAACAAGCAAAGTTTCAAATTGCACACCTAATAAATCCAAAGATCCCGCAAATAACGCTTATTCGGCTCAAAACTCGACATTTTCACAAGAAAAAATTTTACGATGCTGATACAAAATCGCTAATATTTTAAAGTAATGTTGTTGACAGATGTCCAACCTTGGGGTATGACGTTTTACATCGGGCAATTTTAACCATAACATAGTGGTGGCACCATCTTTTGTCGAACTGCGGAGACTTATTTGTATATCCAATATTTTATTTTGTGTACAAGATAAAATCAACATTTAGGCTATTATGGAGATCGAACAATAAGGTATAGATGATTTGAAATATAAAAGGAATTATTATGGTTGTGTTACTTTGTTGCTTTACTAATATAATCAACTACAAAATCATTTTAATAATTCCGTTGAGCTACCAGTCGGGTTAGGTTCTAGTTGTATCTTAAAATTTTGTAGACTGCGACATCTTTCATTTTCCGAATCTAAGTTCCCGCAATAAGCCAATCGAATTTAGAGCAATTGTTGACTTAATATGTCTACTGAAGTGTACCGGTTAAAATAGGGATACCAAGTGAAGGTGCCAAATTTCGTTGGTTTTTGATTTGGCAATTGAAGTAGTTTTGATTGAATTGTAATAAATGTTTTCTCTGTGGTTTTGACTACTGAGCAATATGCTACGCCAAGTCTAATAATATTCTTGCTACCATTTGTTGGCCGTTATCTACTTGGATGTGAACCTTCATGTAGAAATGACATTCACTTTTGATTGTTGAGAAAACTTGTTTGCTGATATTAAATCTATTGATAATTCGATTTTCTTGTTTACCGGTACTGACGGTTTATTGACGGTAGGATTTTCAGTTGTTGGGTACAAGTTGGTGGATCTGTATGTAGCAATGAGTATTGTTGCTTGTTCATTGTTCATTATTGTTGGTAATAGTATTATTTGGTAATCTTGGAGGGCGGGGGGTGGGTGGAAGGTTTGTTATAATGAATGGGATTACAATATTGTAACGAATTCTGCTCTACACAGAAACATCACTTGGAGATCAGGAGGTTAAGGAATGCGGCACTAAGTTTTATCATTACAAAGTACGCTTGTTCGAGTCCTGTCGAAGATCATAATTTTATTCGTCAGTTATTATTCTAAACATGCAGCGATGCCACCTCGTCAAGTATCTCCCCTATTATAAATTAGAAATTGGATGTTACAATGCCATTTCAAGTAGAACATAATACTAGAATAACGAAAACGATTATAAAGGGCGGCAATAATCATCATGGAAAATACTGGAAACAACGGCAATCATCACAACAGAGGAACCCATGGATTTGAAGCGTTCGCGAACACAACAACACGAAAGTGACAATTGCAATACAAGCGCGAGCAAATTGCCATGAAAGCACAATTGTGATTTGAACAGCACGAGTAAAAAGATTATGCAGTGGTCAAAGTGAAAAATGCCAACGGAAAGTGTAATACAACAAATATATCAAGTTTTTCAATAAAAACATAACAATTTTGTATTTAAATAAAACACAGAGTAATTGGGATATCGAGCTGAAATTTATTCCAGGTCTCGGTCATCGTTTCTTTGGAGCCAATTTTCCACCATTCACTTCTTGTTGGCATAAACAAACGACTTAACGTAAGTAACCCCATAAAAAGAAACGTTAAATCGTATGAGTGAGGTGGCAGTATGACCAGACGATTTCTCGAGATTGCACGGTTACCGAACTCTCTATTTAATAGATAAATTGTTTGACGTGTGGCATCTGGCGCCATCTAGTTGGAACCACATATCACTGATGTCAAGTTCATCCTATTCTGGCCAAAAATAATCTTCGAATAGTTCTCCTCCCAATGGAGTCTCTTGAAGCACATGTGGATTTGTCGCTGTCCAATAGACATTAAGCTAAAAAGAGTGTTATCGCTGTAGATGATTTTTCGATGAAAATGAGGATTTCAAACTTAAGCAGAGCCCAATCGGGGAAGTGTCGGCTGTTCAAATAATTAAGAGGCTTCAGTTCTTGAGTTAATTTAATCTTGTAAGGGTGTCAACCAAGATCTTTACGCCCAATTCGTAACAACGCGGTTTGAGAGATTTCTAATTCCTGTAAACGGCATGGAATCGACTGATTTGGCTCATTTTGAGAAGCACTTACGGCTGCAATATTTTCACATATAGTGGCACAGAAACATCCAATAGTGAATATTTTGACTCAAATTTATTCACTATCCACGTCTGGCGGGACGATTATTACGACCGAAAATTGAAGTAAGCCCTGGACAGATCATGAAAAAAGTTCAAGGGTGCGTTCTTATTAAAATACAAAATTGTTATGTCCCTATTGGAAAACTCAATTCCCAACGACCGAATAAACCCAATTACCCCTCCCTGACCGCACGCGGGGAGAGTCATAAAAAAATAAAATATTAATTAGGCTGATTCTGTTTGTATTAAGTTTTGGAGAATGATACCGAAAAAAGGAGAAATCAACCTTTGGCCTGCTAAGAGAAACTTAAATAAATAATAATAACCTGGACTCTCCACCTGCAACTACCATCTACTCGTAGCTATATCATTAATTTTCGACCAAAATGCAAGAGACTCACGATAATAAATGTTCGCCATATTAACTAGACTGCATATGATATTTTGACGTTTCCTCACTTTCAATATGCCGTCATCATAATATTTTTTGGTCGTAAAAATTAATTTGTGTTTTAAAGTTATAAAGTTTTTAATTGTCGATGTTGAATAGATTGTAGAATAGATGTTGAAAGCGGAATGATTTCTAAATGTCAATTTATGGAAAATTCACGACAACAGACTTCATCTTTGAAAATTTACGTAGAAAGAGAAGGTGGTAATGAGAAAATGATGTTGTAGGCTGGCTCGTGCAACATTCTTGCAATAGGTTCGTTCTTACCGTAGATTTTTCTATGAGAAGAAATTCTATAAGTAGGCATCGCCTTCAAAGCACGAGTATTTACATTGAGATTTATGTTTCCATAATGATGTCTGCAACAGATCGTCGCTTGCAAAGAGGCTGTTATTTACAATGTTTCAAGCGGCGAATATAAAAAGCCAATTTTAAATGCTCACTCACAGTAATCCACGCAGAGTCAATTCTTCGTATGTACACTTCATGGTATGTTGACAAAACCTGACTAGCATACTCAAGCAAAGGCTGGACATTTGTCACATAAATAGCCCTCGGTTCAATAATTCTTTCGATCAGCGTGTGACAGAGCCAAGTGCAGAGTTTGTTCTGTTAACAATAAAATCGATGTGGTCGCGAAAGATCTGTTTGCGGTCGCAACTTACCCCCAACTTCCGAATAGCTAAAAACTCTAACAATAGCATCGCTGTTGATGGTATACTCTCGACAAGTGGATGGTGCACGATTTCTAGAGTAGGTAATGGATTGGCACTTACTTACATTCAAATCTAGATTATTTGTAGCACATTAAGTTGTGAAATTATTAAGTTCATGTTGTAAAAGGTTTACGATGGAAGTTGAAATTTTACATCACTGCCCTGGGGTACTCCTGAAGTAGCCATAAAAGTACCGATATTGATTATCTTAAGATCACCTGATACTTATGTCCCTTCAACTAAAAGTCCATCCATACTAAGATTTGAGGTGTGAAACCAAGAGTAGAATTTTAGGAAACTCAGTCAAATGCTTTGCCGAAGTCTGCGGTTATAACGTTGACCTTGTTTCTAGCCTCCATAACGTTCAAAGTATGAGACCCGTAGTCTATAAGAATTTTTTCGGAAATCGGCGTTAGCCAACATCTCGTGTCCTCTCAAAAAGGAACTTACGAAAATTAAAACTAGGAGAAGTGTGTGTATACTAATTTGTTCCAAAACAAAACTAAAAACGGGTCATTCAAGATTGACTTTTCTATCTTGTCAGTTTACAGAAAAAGTAAATATAAACAACACTAGTAATGTTCAATCATGAATGTAAGAAAAGACGTTATACTTATTTCGCGTAGTTTACAATTTATACAAATATAAAAATATAAGTACGTAAAAAACTACTCAGCTGATTGCCAATTTGATTAGTCAAAATAAAAAAAATATCAATAAAATTAAAAGCCAATTGAAAAATCATAAAATTTTAACGAAATTTAGCCACTTGAAAGTAAAAAAACCCACATTATTGGCAACGCGCACTGAAAATTGGCCCAGTCTAGTTAGCAGGCTATTTCGAGTAGAATACAAATAGTTTTGTGCAACTTGCATACGTGACAGAAACAAATTCCATAACTTTGGAATGATCTTCAGAAATGTTAACACTATAAACCAAAACAAGCCAATAAATACTTTCGTTTCGAATTTTCGTCCGATCGATTGAAAACCGTACCTACAACAATGTTTAATATGCGCACAAAAATGTGCTTTGCATTTATAAATCGATCGACAAATATTTTTTTTCTTTTTGGTATCAAGAATCACCAAAAACAACAATTCTTATTATTCGCGTAGGCCCATAAATTTTGTAGTTTCAATTGTTGTACATTAAATCGCCGTTTGTGATTTTGTTTTTATAGACACACGCGGTCATCAATCGATCGTACATTCATATCTAAGCAATTATTCTATTCTAACAAATATTTTTGGTTAAACCGTGAGGTCTGTTTTAATTTGATTAAATAACCAGGTGTTGTGTATCTAATTAAGAAGAGACTTGTTGAAGTTTTTGTCTGAGTTTAAATTTAGAATAAGGTGGATTTCAATTCGTCTCACTGCATCAATAAAGGTTGATATCAAACTTGATATTCCAATTTATTCAGGTTCCTTATGTGATCTAGCAAGCGTACTTTTACAGTTTTGTTCAGTTTTGAAGTTGTAAAATAATTAATTTTCAACCCAACTTTTCCCGTTTCGGTACAATATTCGGCAATACGATGTATCCTTGTTGCCATTCCGTTTTCTACCAAAAACAAATATCTCTAGTATATCGAGACATATTATTGGGGACCACAGGTGCTCGCGAATGTTGCTATCACATACATGCTTTAAACTGGTTTTTTCATTTTTAATTTGCATTTCATCCAGGTCAGTTAATTTTCATCCAGGCCATCTGGAATACAAAAACGGTAGCCCTATTTACAACGAAATATTTTCTATGGCGGTTTGCAAAGAGATTACCTGAAACTTCGGCTACTGTCATGAAGTAGTGTAGGCCACCTGAAATCCAAAAACTGCAGACACATTTTGATACCAGCTGGAAAGAAAATTTGTACCAGTTTCAGTATGTAACGATTTCCACTTTTGTGGCGCTTTTCACAGGGATTGCCTGAGACTTCGATCGCTTCGTTCGGAGGTTCGTGCCAGAATCAATATGTCAGGATTTTGAACAAAAAAATTACTAAGAAATTTTCTTCTGTAGTGGTTTTTACAGGGGGTACCTGAAACTTCGACCATCGTCACAAAGTAGTGTATGTCATTGGAATCCAAAAATGTAGCATCATATGTGGGTTGGAAAAGCGATCTTACTATACTTAGTTCTCGTATGTGTCGATGATGAATGAAAAACATTTTTTTTACAAGTTTATTGATTTGTTATAATTACACACTGAGTTACGAACTGAGCCTGAGACCTTCTTTCCAACACGTATTGTAAGGGACCTACAGTTTTTGGTGTTTAGATGCCCTACACTACTTCGGAACAGTGGATCATGGTAATTTCTGTGGAAACCGCTACAGAAGAAAATTTTTTAGTACGTTTTTTGTTGAAAATCGTTAAATACTGAGTCTTGTATGAACATTCTTTCCCGCTGGTACAGAAATGGTGCTACAGGTTTTGTATAGGTTTTAGATTGATCTCTGAAGACCAAAGTCCAAAATACATGGTGTTTGAGGAAATTATCAACCTGAAACAAGGCAGTGATGTGCGAACTGATCTTTTTATTGCAAAAGTACGCGGGTATTGATATGATTTACGATCAGTTGTAGCGCAAAATTCTAGAACGAGTTAAATGAACTTACTTTGAAACATATGATAAATTAATAGAACGGACTCGCGCTGAAGAACCTTTTCTTAAAGAAATGAAGGAGGCGAATACAAGCGAAGTCAAAGTTAAGCACAAACGAGGAAAGGCTGAGTCAGAGTCATCACATAAGGATCAGTGTAGTTATATTGTCGGACTGTGGGTCATACCAAAGAAAATTGTTTTAGGCTGAATAAACCACCAAACGCGTCGTATGATAAACCGTCAACTTCTGAAATAAAGTTGTTTATGGGTGTTGTACACCAGATACACCAGGAGTACAGATGAGAACAAATTGTTTGAAGAGTAAATCAACATCAACTACCTTATTAAGGTAATAAATTTAATAGTTTAGACATAGACTTGTTTTAAACATCGCCGATTTAGGCAACAACGGAACCGGCCTACTACATACAGCATCTCGAGCAAGTATTGGTAGTGTCTCATTAGCCAAATTTCTTAAAGAAAAGGGTCTGCCGTTAAGCTGGCGGATGGATCCTGTGAGAAAGAGAAACTTGTGACATGTATACCATTCGGAGTTTTGGTTGCGATTGGGTTAAAAACTGTGCCAAAAACTTTTCTTATTTTCCCCGACAACGAAGTACAAACTATAATTCTGGTGATCGATTTTATCATGGATGCTGGAACTGTTATCGATTCCGGACAGAGACTATTCTGGTTTAACGACGATCTCAAAAGCAAGCATATGCTCAAATTCGAAACGTATCAGCAACCTGTTTTGCTAGATTTTGCAACGATCGAGCATCGACCAGATGAAAGCGTGGGAATAATGGTGGACGAAAACGACAAGTGGAAAGATTGCTAACAACTTTTTCCGATAATTTTGAGTCAGGGGAGACCCAGCAGAATTCTTCGAAGATGTTATCAAGATGAAAGATCCAAATCAGTTTTCCGTAGCCATTCTGAAATACCAAAGGTCTGGACCCCGTAAAACAATGCTAAAACAAAAAATTTATAAATTGCTTGAAAATGATGCCATCGAAGAGTGTGAGTCACATTGGTCATCACCTGTAGTTATGATACCTAAGAAGACCGAGTGTGCGTGGAATAAAGACGATTCAATTCGGTCACAATTACGGATTGCTATCAGTTACCTAGAATCAATGACCTTTTCTATTTGGCCTTCATTTGGCAGTTCTTATTCATATCTATGATTGATTTATGGTCGTTACCGGCAGGTTAAGGTTAGTAATGAAGACCGGAATAAGACCGCGTTTATTACGCTATTTGGTTTATATCGGTTTAAAAAAATGTCGTCCGATAGCGAGATAGTCCGATTCCGAGATAGTCTTCCACCTGAACAAGGCGTCTACGATTTTGAACTTGAGTACACCTGAGCAGCACTCGCAGTAGTATGGTCATTGAACAAGCTCAGAGGATACATAGAGGGTGCCGGGCTGACTATCAATTATTTTATTAAACAATTATTTATACTGACAGATACACTGTCCCGACCACTTACAACACACGAGCAGAATTTTGAATCCAGTGTCTTTAAGATTGATTTTCCCAAGCGAGGACATTAAGGGATGTCGAAGATAATCCATAGTCTACTTTGGACTACTTACTAGGGGTACTTTATTACTTTAACAACGGAGAAGTCGAAGAAGCTCAGCTAGTAGTCCAACATCTCTTCTCAACCATATTTTTCTGCGCTATCATTCCGATCCAACCGCCGGACATTATGGAGTGGACCGAACTTTGACGAAGATTAAGATTGATTGATAAAGTGTTCTTACGTTATGGAATACACAGACGGCTTATATGTGAGGATGGGTCGCAGTTCGTAAGCGAGATCGTTCAACATACTACGTGCTGTTTGCGAATTGAGCAAAGTGTATAGCCCCACATCCCCTAGGCAATCCAACTAAACGCCATAATCGGGACCTGCAAACTCAATTGGGAATTTTAGTTAAAGATTTCATACTGAATGGCCGAAATATTTATCAAGCATCAGATTCGCTATGAACACCACAAAATGTGAGACCACTCGATGCTCGTAAAATGAACGTCGCAGGATTGATGAAAGAAATATGCAGACACGCGACGTCAACATTAACCATTTAAAGTTAGTGACCTAGTACTACTCCAATCGCAGGTTCAAAGAAATGCAACGAAGGAAACACAAAGTATGAAGATATCTCTGTATTGCCAGGCAATAGTCTCGTTTAGCTAATAAAAGGTTTGTATCTCAAGATTTTGCCAGATGAACGCCCATCTGACTATACCACACGTATAGTGATGAAATGTTCCTTTTTCCGTTGTTTCGTCCATAAAATCGCACGTTATTCGGGATTTTGATAAATAGACACCAATCTTACTATGCCAATTCGACGGCCCATGATTAAAGGTAGATTTTGATTGAAGGTTTGGAGTGTGTCTGATTAGGTTATAGGAGTGAAGGGAGATTTTTATCGTATTCTGTCACTAAAATCGTTTGCCAATCGAGATTTTGCGAGACGGACACCAATCTGACCATAACGAGTCGATAGCTCATGACCATAGATAGATTTTTATTATAGGTTTGGGGTGGATTGAGATTACAGGGGTGAAATTTTTATTTTCCCAAATTCAATAAAATCGTTCATCATTCGATATTTTGCCAGATAGACACCAATCTCGCTATGTTAATTCGATTTCCCATGATCATTGATAGATGCCGAATAAAGGATTGGGGTGGGTCTGACGTAGTTATACTGAGATTTTACTAAATAGATATCGATCATGCAAATTCAAGGCCAATGACCCTAGGTAAATTTTAATTATAACTTTGGGGTGGGTCTGATGAGGTTTATGTGGTGATCTTAGCACTGTGTGAGTTTGAAATTGTTACGGAATGAAAAAATTTAATTAAAATTTTACTAGTCAGATGTTGAAAGGCGATTATGGAGTGCATCCAGAATAATGATAACCAAAAAGAATGCCATATCTGTTTCATACAGCCGAAAATAGTCGATAAGGAAGTTTAATAATTATCAGGCATTCAATGGTTTGCAATTGTCGTTAAAATGATTTGCAATTCGAAATTATGCCAGATTGATACCTATCTATCATAAGCAGTTCGATGGCCCATGACCATATTTAGATTTTGACTATAAGTTGGTGATTATGGGTCTGAAGAGGTTATAAGAGCAAATTTTCGGTATTCCTCATGATTTGTCGTTGAAAATGTTCATCCTTCAAGATTTTGGCGAGTAGATACCAATTTTACTATGCCAGTTCGATGGCCTATGACCGTAGGCAGATTCTGAGTATGACCACAATATTTTGAAATGCTAATATATACATATGAAACTAATAAATTAATAACGGTATTTTAATTTGATTTCTTCTCGACTGATTTTGTAGATTAGCTATCAGGGATATTTCAATTAAAGCTATAATTTATTTAACTTTCGGCTGGAGTAATCGAGTCGCTATCTGCATTATCGAATTTTTCATTTTCGCCTGGCAACTTTAACAAAATTACCACCTAATGTTTCGGCGGTTGCTAGTCACGTACTCAAGGAAATAACATTGACACCACTGTAAGAGTCTGGATGGCACAAATGAATGTTTTCAAATAGGGATTCAAACATTCCAGACTATCTATTTGTCTGTGGAGGCCCTCATGGAGATAAAAATTTACTATAACAAATTGATAAACTAACTTTTACTTCCATTGTTGTGTTGGGAATATAAACCCACCAGTTAAACTATTGCAGAAAAGTTGCTCGATGGATTCCACGAATTTTGAATGATTACCAGAAAAGACACGTGTATGTGTTGCTCAATATTTCCTTCAAAATCTTGAAAATGGAAGTTCTAGCTGCTTTACTAAATTTTTATCAAACGATGAATCTTGGTTGAGCTGGGAATTAAAGATCATTCTATATAAGAAGTTTAATAAAAAAAATTGAAAATCGGAAGAAATGAAACTTCGTCGATACACCAAGGTAATGAACACTCATATTATAGACAGATCGAGAGGGCCTAATTTTGAAATTGAGACTTTCCAAAGGTTAAATTTTTAGCAGTATTCGGAATGGTGGCTCTGTCGTTGGAAAAAGTGCTATTTCTATGCATGACAGTCACAAACAAAAGTTTTTTGATTTTGTTCCAACCAACTGAGCGAACTTTGGTTAGATCGTTCTTAAGGTATATGACCAGTAAAAGTGTTAATCATGATAATCATGACATTGTGATAAAGGTTTTAAATGAAAAGGTTTATTTACGGAAAGTTTTATTTACAAACTATTCGAACAGTCGAGATTCCTATAACCAACACTCATATTTCAAAAAAATTTAAAACTCATAGGGCGAATATTTAATAAACTAGATCAGAACTATCAGGCAACGAGATTTATGACTGAATCGAGTAGTTTATTGTATTTGTGTAGCAGAATTGACCACAAAGCCAATGTTCTTGAAACCAATTTTACCATCTTAATGATTCAAATTGCGTCACAACAGCAAACAAATATGTTTGTACCATTGCGGAGAACTCAATACCATGGTTTTTAGGTAATGCAATAACCAGCTTGTTACAACAAATATGACAGGTATATTTTCAAGAAATTCCTTTTGATTGGCCGATCTTCACACATCACATCAATTTAACGGCTGTCGAATACCAAATAAAATACAAAATCAATTAAAAATCAAAGCTCGACTATAGGAACAAAATTTTCGAACAAACACAGTTTGAATAACTAATTGAATATAAATTGCAATTAAAAATTAATTTGTTCGTTATATTGATTGGATTTTTTGTATCTATAATAAAAAGAATCAAGAACTTTGATTACGTCATCATTTAGTTCTGACATATGTACATAACTATATCAAGTTTTCTTTGAAAATATTTGTGTGTTAGTTACATTTTGTGACCTTAGAGTGACATCCGGATGTCTAAGTTCCGATTTAATTATAAAACGTCAAACGTCAAAATTATAATTTGTTTTATGTAAACGACTAAACCTTTAAACCGGTACTGAAAAATTAAAATGCAGACAAGTGACAGAATTGGATTGGTAACTGAAAATATGGTGTAGTTCAGGAGATAAGACATTTATAATTCTTGTAAAGTTGTAAAATTCTTATTAAGCTGGGTTGGAATTGTAACTACATGTTTGAAGAAATATTGGATTTTGGCCAAGAAACATGGAAAGAGGCCATTTCTTGACAAATACTTGGTCAAATTCCGTACAGAATGATTGAATTCCAGAACTTCATCTAAAATCTTCGATAAAATCCCAACCCAATTCTACGTACCAAATTTGACAATTATTGGTTGGAGAGCAAACTTTCATTAAATTAAATTGCAATCCAAATGAATTATCCAAATTTGGTCATGGTCGGTCAAGAAACTTTCCAGTTCTTAATAAATATGTAGATAAAGAAAGATTTTAAAATGTTTAAAAAAAAATCCGCATTTTGGTGGCTAAATCTAAAAAGGATTTTGAGAAATGGGCGTTGGTTTCCATTCCAAAGGTTTCGCTTCTGGGCCCATCTGCATCACGCAAATGTGGAGCCCGATAGTGTGTCTCTCTGTATACGTTAAGATACAGCGGCTCTATTCTGGCTTTCACTGGGAATATAATGAAAGCAGAAAATTACATTACAAATGTGAAAATTGCAGCCGGAGCTTTCACACAAGTTGTTTGCTTATGAAATACTCAGTAATATGAAACGAATTTCACTTCTAAAAGAGAAGTTTTCATTGATTTTCATTTACAAAAATTTGATAATCAATGAAATGGAAACCGTTGAGATGTATGGTTTCGTCAACAGATGCCCAATTTTTGTTTTTGAATGGTTTTTGTTTGGCTTACTATGGGACAAAGCTAGTTTTGTATTGAAAATATTCTACTGAATTCCTATCGATGACTTCTGTGCCTATAAATTTTATTAAATTCAGGATAAAATTTTAAACCAATTGTAATGTTGAGTGCCTGAGAAAATTCCATGAAAATACAGCAAAGGAAAAAAATCTAGTTGTCATTTATGTCAGAAGTTGGGTTTTGTTCATAGCGTGGACAGTTGTTAACGATAACCAGTTGTAATACCAGCACATATCGTAACGCAAAAATATTTTCGACATTGAGGACAAGGAGCGCTTCGGAAGGCGCTGCAAGCGTTATTGGATTTTACTTTCACGGCGTGGAACCACCTGGCGAAGCATCAACATGAAAGGCACTTCCAGAAAGGAGCTGCTGAAACTGGGTGAAACTGTCAATTGGCAACGCTACCGACTACAACTTAAAATGGCCAGAATGGGACACGAGACACGAACAAGTGATATTGCCGCACGACAATACTCCATGCCATCATACACTCATCGTCCAGCAACTAGCCCCCTCGGATTATCACTTGTTCCGGTCGATGGGCATGGCTTGGCAGGGCTACACTTGGCCAGTTTCGAAGATATGCAAAATTGGTTGGATAAATGATTTCCAAAGCCACGTCGTTTTATCGTCGTATAGCATTCATGTTATGCCAGAGAGATTTCGAAAATGTATAAAAAAATTCTATTTCTATTGAAATTTTCCATTTTATAAAAAAAAAAAACGCAAATTTAGTTGCAGATGTTTGCCTAACATCCAAAGGATGTACATGCCTCTCATACAAGTTTCAGGTCAGAACTGGTTTTAGAAGATTTTTCAAAGAGTGGGCGGGAGACCAAGATTGAGAGAATGAGTTACCTTTGTTTGATAACATTTCAAGTGATGAGCACGGGAATATTAAACGAACCATCCTTATAAAATTTTTCTATTTCTAAAATATCGTCTCAGAAGAATCTCAGTAATTGTCTCGGGACAAAATTTTCGTTTAAATTTGACTTGATTTAATTTTAACGTTCAATCCTAGCCATACCGCTGCTGGATGTGGCATACTGGCATACCGGACGGAATGTCCCATTTTATATTATTCCCAAGCGGTTACCCAAAAATGTATCCACCCAAGCAACCGTTGCTCGACGTTGATGGTGTAGCAGTTGTCGCTTTATCTCTCACTGCAATGCACCCTACGACTTAATTACCCTTACCCCATCTTAATTTTTTGTAGAGGGGAACCATTAATCGTCATTAAAATTATAGGCGTAGATTTAACCCTTATCTGCCCCTCAGAAGTGGGCGCTGATATTTTTCAAATGGAACTGGGCTGGTGTGATATACCATTTGAAAATAGAACAAAATTTGATTGAAAATATCGTCCATACACAAGTTGGAGATTTGGGAAATGATACGACATCCCAATTGAACCATATTCTACGACACTCTGCGCGGAGAATCCGTTTTTATATGAAAAGAGTTTGGCCAAACAACATCACAAGGCAGATCGAAATTGAGCGTGACTCTAGGGAATAAAAATGGAGAGGGATATTACGCACACTGAGGAAAGAGCCTGGACATGAACAAGCTAAAGAGTAATGGATGCTATCTAGACGGTTACAGTTCTCACAGAATAATTTTGATCACCCCACCCTAATCAAAAGAGGCTTCATTATGTACGACTAGTCGTTCCGAATTGAATACGATCATCTCCATTCACTTACGGAAGCCTCCAGGAAGTAGTGAACTGTGAGCCCGCAAAGACCCTGTTTGAGGCATTGATGCAGTTATTTCAAGAGCATAATGTAGGAGTGTTGATAGCATCGGGAAAATTGTTAGTATAGTGAGGCACTACGATGACAAATATTACTACATAGAGTAGTAATAGCTCCTTTGAACCTAAATGTGCTTCTGGCGAATTACATCGATTCTAGACTACATCCAAAATATGATATTGCTCATCGAGAACAGCTAGCATCACTGGTCAAAACCATTCGTGTTGCGTCAGTGATGGCTCACTCAGTGAAGATCTATCTCACAACAATGACCAAAAGAAGAGTCGTACATACTGTCGCTGTGCGAGTATTATAAGACAAAGACAACAATCGCAGCTTTCGGACAGAAGATCGAGGACTAAGAGGGAATATTTGAGGACGTGCGTCTCTGCTCCATACACTGCATATTGGAGAAAGGCACGCAATAAAAACCCAAGTGATCTTAACATACACGCCACACAACGTCTCCAAGAGAAATATTCGGTCATCCGGTCATTAGCCGATTTAATTCGTTGACATTCCATTCACCAATTTTCATCTAAATGGTGCTAGCCGAAAAATTAAATAAAGAGGCCCGGGCCGTACCAGACGACATCAAAGCCGGGAAAAATGTGAAAATGGAACAAGGTAAAAACGTTAATTATGTTGCTAATATTGTTACTCATAACAACCAACATTTTCAAAAAAACACGATTGGTGAAAACATATAATATTACCTTACCGCAACCAAAATAACATGGCGCCAGATATCTAATTACCTAAAAACACAAAACCCAACACGAAGCAACATAAAACAACATAGTACAAAATCAACATCATGCAACATAACGCAATTTCATTCAACATCACGTAATATAGTGCAACATCATGTAGCACCATGCAACAAGTTGACACATTAGGCAACATGGTGTAACATGACGACCATCCAAAGGTCTCCTAAATGAATTATCCAGAAATCAGAACTCCTTGTAATCGTTGCCATGCTTTCGAAAACCCTGTCCCGCCAAATTTCATTAAAATCGTACAAGCCAAATAAAATGTGAAAAGAGAGATCCAACATCAAGCTACATGGTGTAACATCACGCAACATAGTGCAATATGACCATGGCGCAACGTGGTACAACATCATGAAATATGGTGCAACATCAAACATCACGATGCAACATATTGCGGTGCACCATGATGGGCTATCTGAGGACCCCTAAATTAATTCCAAAAACCTGGACTCGTTGTAATCCTCTCCTTGTATTCGAGAACTCAAAATATTTTTCAAAATAATCCAATCCAAATAAAATATTAAAAAACGCTTCAAGCTACCCCTGCTCTCATCACATGATCCCCTAAATGAATTTTCCCGAACTCAGGATCGCAATCGGGTTTTGGTAATCGAAAACACACCTCCAGCAATTTTTTATAAAAATCGAAAAGCTCGACCCGAAAACCCATAAACGAATTTTTCCAAAATTAGGATTCACCACAATCCATTCCTACCATTAAAAACCCTTATCACTGTAATGTTTATCTAAATCGTTCGAACCAAAGAAAAATTAAAGATTGGGGCCCGGGCCCATATTTCGACGCATTGAATAAATGTTCCCGGAATCTGGACCAATCGCAATCGATTCCTGACAATTGAGAGTAAAAAAATAAAAGCTGGACCCGGGTCCCATCCGCTAAACCAATTCCGACAAATACAAAATTAGCACTCATCGCAACCGATTCCTGGTACTCAAAAAACCTCCTTCAGCAATTTGCATCAAAGTCGTTTGGGCTGAAAAGTAAAATCTGAAACAAGAAACCTGCGCCCGACCGGAGAAATCTCTAAACGATTTTCCCTGAAACTAAGCAAACACATTGTAATCAATTTCTGACACTCGAAAACCTCCCTTTTAGCAATTTACATGAAAATCGTTCGAGCCGTTCTCGAAAATCTAGCTATTTTGATATTAGATGAAACGAGCTCGAAAAGATAAATGACCTCGAAAAATGTACATGGACTTTAAAATAGGAACATGGGACGTGCTAAGCCTTCTAAGACCTGGAGATTTCCAGAACTTTTCCGACCAAGCGGAATTTACACACTACACGTGTTTGCACTACAATTGTTAGACTCGCTACAACAGTAGCCATCAGAATAGAGGAGAATTTGGAGTCGGCTTTCTCGGTCATCGGAGAATGTAGCAGAGCCTATTATCGACTTCCGCCATGCCGCACAGCTTGCGTATGTCTATTACACACAACCTACAAAGTGCTGGCTAAAATATCATCGGTAATTGTGGTTTTAGATCAGGGGGGTTTTTGATTCAGCTACTCTACATAGACTTCAATAGGCATATGATAGCATCAATCGCGAGGAGCTTGTCTCTCTGTGTTAGCTGACAACATCGAGATGCACTCACACCTATGCTGGTTACTCTGTCGATTACGTAATAAGAAAAAATTGTATTGAAACTTCGCGAACCATATTCAATATTGTGCTTGTTGATCAGAGACGAAATTATGTCAAGTACCAAACACCAAGGAGCACCTCTACTGCAAATCTCGGAACAAACGACCACATCTTTGTCAACGTAGAAGAGTTCAAATATCAGAATTTTCTTTACAGCATGATTTGGTTATCGCCAGCACATAAATGGAATTTCAAAGATAGGAACGTGATTAATCAAATTGACCACATCACATAATTATATCCAAAATACATTTCTCCAGTATCAAAGGTATGAAAATAAATCGAGAAACTAAAATCGACTCGATGAAAAGGAAAAAAATTTCATTGTCAATCGAGTAGGTTTGAATTGCCCATAAAAAAGTTTGATTTCACAGAGTGGAATTTGAAATTACATGCGAATAATTTCAAACTACTAGATTGCATATGAAAAAAACTTTTCATTTTCATTATTTGACGGAACACGACTTGATCCCGCGGAATGAGGTAGTAATGAATAATAACAACGTTCTTCAAGTGTGGCGGGATTATTTTTCTTTACTTTTAAATTATCCGACACCATATTCTTCTTCCGAATAATTATATTACTTGCACCAATCCAACGCCAACTTTTAAACGATTGCACCACTATCGTACGGCAAAGCCCAAAATGTGATGTCAAAAATAAAATACCAAAAGGCTCCTGATGAAGTTGAATTGCATGATGAATGTTAAAAAAGGCGGAGATCAAATGTTCTACCGAATGTACCAACTTGTATTAACCCTATGGCCTACTAAGGAAATATCAGAAGAGAGAAAGGCGGCTCTGATTTGCCCACTACATAAAAACCGAAATCAGTTAAAGTGGTGGCAACAAAGTTGTCGATATATTTAGCGATCGCATCTTGGGCGAGTACCACTGAGGATCGTCTAAACATATCATTAACTAACCTTCAAAACTGTTTTGGAATTGCATCAGGAGTTCGACCAGGTAATCCTATCGTCCAAATATTTTTACAAACCAGTAAAACTATTCTGGCGTTCCCTGGGAATAGGGAATTGGGAAAAATAATTTCATAGCATTTCTACCTTAATGGGATTTGTCTGGCCTACTGAACGAACTAGTTTGGTGTAGATATTTTCGAAAAAATGTCGAATTGAAAAAATTGGCATTTTAGGGAAAAATAATTTTCAATTCAACTATGTTTCAAACATATTTATACAAAGCTGATTCCATCAGTAGGCCAGAAAAATATGATTTAAACAAAAATGCTTGAAAATAATTTTCCCAATTTCCCATTATCAGGGGAAGCCAGAATAGTGCCACAAGGAAGTTATCAACTGAAAACAAATTCGTTTTGGGCCGCAACGACCTTTCCACGAATGAAATCGAAAACCAAATATAAGATTACGGAAAGAAAGCAAATTGGTGGAGAATTTCTTTCAGGAGACGCGCAATATGAGAAAGTAAATGAGTTTAAATATTTGAGATCTGTAGTGATGTAGCAAAGTTCCAGAACAATGGTCATAGACATTTTCAACTATACCAGTCGTCCATTTTCAAAATGTCTTGGTGGTTTGGAAATGGTTCTATAAATTGTGGCCAAAGAAGAACTAGTGATATTGCAATATCAAAATATATGTGGCGTAGCAAAAATGGCTCACGTGTGAAAGTAAAATGTCTCCACGTGAAATCATCTGCATAGGTCAGAAAATCGGTATCGCTGTCATACAGTATCACCAAATACGTAAATCACAACCGTGTATATTAATTAAAATTATTACAATTGCTAATTATTTTTGTCAACTACTCGTATATACTGATTATTAAAAATCGATTTATGATTTATAAATTAGGGCCCCAAAATCCATAATTGAGCGAGCGCTAACATTATCATTTTGTACTTTAATATTTTTGTGTGACAATATCAAACGCGATTAGTTTTCATTTCGTATTGTGCACAAATTTTATTTATTCAAAGTGGGGACAACGGATAAATGCGATGCGAGTATGTGCACACATGTAAAGCGAATGCGCGCGTCTCAACAACATACGAGTACGCGAAAAATAAATTATTCAAAAAGCAATAACGAAAAAAAAAATTAAATTGATACTATAAAAACCTTTAGCAGAATAGTTTCGAACTCAGTTGAGTAATCGAGCTCGTCTCGTACTTATAGTAAAACAGCGAGCATTCAAAAAATCATTCAAGTTTTAGTGGTGAGCTAATTTAAGTGAATTACATTTGTGAATTACAAACAAAATAAAAAGAACTGTTTGGGACTTTAAGTGAAATATTTTATGTGATTAAGTGATCAGTGCGAACGGACATACAATATGCCGTCGACTGTTGTGGATATACCAACCAGCGGACTAGTGTCCGCTTCAAATGTTTTCTATTTTCTACTTGTGCCCGCATTAGCGTTATGGTTTGCATACTGGACATTATCACGCCGCCGCCTAGTTAAAATGGCAGACAAATTACCCGGGCCAGCTGGATACCCGATTATTGGAAATGCACTCACCTTTTTGGGAAAACCACATGATATTTTCACACGCGTCGTTGAAATCGCAAGAAATTATCAGAATATCGTTAAGGTATGGATTGGTCCAAAATTAATGGTGTTCTTGTTCGATCCGCGGGATGTTGAAATTATATTGAGCAGCCACGTACACATTGATAAAGCATCAGAATATCGTTTCTTTAAACCTTGGCTCGGAGACGGTCTACTAATTAGTACAGGTAAGTGATCGATTTACTATTTTGTAAATTTTATGAATAAATTGATCGCTTATTTCCGTTCAACCTATAACACGAATATTATATAACGTGATCGTTATTTTAATTATTTCCAGGTGCTAAATGGCGATCACATCGTAAATTGATCGCACCAACTTTCCATTTAAATGTTCTCAAGAGCTTTATCGATCTGTTCAATGAAAATTCGCGGTACGTGGTCGAAAAATTGAAAAAGGAGCAGGGAAAAACTTTCGATTGCCATGATTACATGAGTGAAGCAACTGTAGAAATTTTAATGGGTAAGTAGTGCAAACGATATTAGATCCAAAACAGGAAATATCTTAATCCCGCAACAAAATCGGTTACTTAACCGATTAGATATGTAGAAATGAAAACGAACTTTCAATTTCCATTTCTAATTATTACCTCATGCTTGTATATACAATAACTCGCTCCCCATGTACTGACAATAACAACAAACAACAACAAAAATTATTTCGATTTTCTTAAAGTGGTAAACGAGGTTAAAGAAATGTGTGTAATAAGTAGAAGAAAAACTAGAAATTGTAAGTTATATTCGCGAATGATACATAACATAAAGAGATGCAGAATCCGATGCGATATGCCTTTGCTAAAATACGCGCAATATTTAATTAGACATCGAGAGAAAGTCGTAATAGTTTGCTAATCTGTGTGCACGTACGGAAGTCGTTTCGCGAATTATATAAATTGATTTCTTATATTTTCTGCAGAAACCGCAATGGGAGTCACCAAGAAAGCACAAGACAAATCTGGATTTGAATATGCCGATGCCGTTATGAAGATGTGTGATATCCTACATTTACGACACGTGAAAGTATGGCTCCGATCTGATATCTTATTCAATTTGACCAGTATGGCCAAGAAACAAATCGGGCTATTAGAAATCATCCATGGCTTAACACGTAAAGTGATCAAGCATAAGAAAGAAGCGTTCAAGAGGGGTATTCGTGGCTCAACCGCCGTTACAACAATTCAGACAAACGACGAGAAATTAAAAACTGGAAGCAAATCAACCGTCGAAGGTTTATCGTATGGCCAATCAGCAGGACTTAAAGACGATTTGGATGTAGAAGACAACGATATTGGTGAAAAGAAGCGTTTAGCATTTTTGGATCTTCTCTTGGAGAGCGCCCAAAATGGTGCTCTAATTACAGACGAAGAGATTAAGGAACAGGTCGACACCATTATGTTCGAAGGGCACGATACAACAGCAGCCGGTAGTTCATTCTTCTTATCGTTAATGGGTATCCACCAGCATATCCAAGACAAAGTTATCCAAGAACTTGACACAATCTTCGGAGATTCGGATCGTCCAGCCACATTCCAAGACACACTCGAAATGAAATATTTGGAACGGTGTCTCATGGAAACGTTACGTATGTATCCACCAGTACCGGTTATTGCGCGCCATCTCAACGAAGATGTAAAATTAGCATCGAGCAATTATGTACTCCCAGCCGGAACAACTGTCACCATTGCCACATATAAATTGCATCGACTAGAAAACCTGTATCCAAATCCAAATGTATTCGATCCGGACAATTTCCTTCCGGAGCGACAAGCCAACCGCCACTATTACGCCTTTGTCCCATTCTCCGCGGGACCAAGAAGTTGCGTTGGCCGTAAATACGCCATGTTAAAACTTAAAATTCTACTTTCGACCATCTTACGTAACTACCGCGTTAAATCGGACGTGACCGAAGACCAATTTCGGCTACAGGCTGATATTATATTGAAACGTGAAGAAGGCTTCCCGGTGCGACTGGAACCACGCCGACCAATGGCGATGGCTAATTAATTAATTAAATATTATTATTATTATTATTATTATTACACTTACAAACAAAACAATTTAATTTATAATTACAAATTTAAGTTTTTATTATTAATTTGTTAGAACATTTTAGTTTGTAGTTTCTTGTCTTTATTTGGTTAATTGGTGTGATCCCAGAAAGGTGGATAGCCGCACACAAACTGTATACAATTCGTTTTTAATTTATAAGAAGTTGTGAAAAATATAAAATATAAAGTTATTTCTTGATTAAAGATGGTTCAAAACCATACATGAAGCATAAATATTTTTTTTTATTTTGGTTTTTCCAGAATTCTGATTTTGGTGGCACCCAAAATTTCAGTTCACTAGCTCAGCATTTTAATTCTACAGAACATGGTAAGGAAAATTTAACTCATTTGGAAATTTTTTGCATTAATTGGTTGCTTGTCTTACGCGTTGGACTTTGAATACAAAAGTGTCTGATAATTAAGAGAACTTAATTATCACACTTTAAATTACTTAATTACTTTATCAACGATCTCGGAGAATGTAGTTATTCGGCGTTATGTAAAATTCTTATAAGTTTCAAACGTGTAGAACTAGTTGACATTGAACTTTCTAGTATTGGATTCTCTTCAGAATTTTCTCAATATAACGCCGAAGTTCAGTGTCCAGCAATTGCCATAATAAGGGGCTTCTATTTACTTGAGACTAAAATTATTTATTGGATTTAGAGCCACCCATAAGAACCCGAAATGATTGCTACATTGCACTCCATAAATATTGCTGAATGAAGTAACCAATATTGGTCCATTGGTCCAATCACCTAAAAAGGTTTTTTGACCTGACCCCTACATGTTCTATGCTTTGAGTCTTACACATTAAACCTAATGAGAAAAGGCAAACTCTTGAAGATTAAACATTTCTTAATATTCAATAGAAATAGAAATTTTTTAGATAATGGTGTCGTTCCTGTTCAGGGAAGCTTTCAAAGAGCAGAAACAAGGTCTCTCCATGGTCATCGGTATTCCGTAATCAGTTTTATTTGCAACCACACTCCAATGTGTTCTCCGTTGTTATTTGACGTTGAAGTTTCACTAGTGATTACAAGTTGGTTATGACATTAATATGTAATTTCCTTGCTATTAACGATTTTATCGTTCTCGAGGTTATTAAAATTCCGACCCCATTTATATGGTAAAATTGTTTCCGCTATACATTACATAATGCCCTGTCTTTGTCCGGAAATCGCCTAGATCTTTAAATATTATTTTGCTGAGGCTAGCAGCTATGATATTTTCGTGCCGCACGCAAAGTATTATTTCAAAGGGGTACGACATGGTTATTTCGATGACAATTCCATAGATCATCATCAAAAAGAGTGAGTTTAACAAATACCGAGAATAAACGCTGATGAGTTTTTCTGACACAAAATGACTTAAAGGGACATTGTAATTTAAGAATTTATCCTAATTAGTAAAACACAAGGGCAATGGTAACGGTAACAGCAATGGCAATGGCCTTGGTAATAGTGATTGTAATGGTAATGGTTGTACAGGTTTCACACTCATAAAAAAATTGTTTAGTAGTATTTGTGATGTCTTGTTTTAAATTTTAATCATTTGAACAATTCCAAAAACTAGTCAGTATCGTAACACCGTTACATGTGATTGAATTAAACAGGTTTCAATAACCTCGTACATTTTACCATAACTAAAAATAATGAACAATTGCCAAATAATGAATGCCAAAAATTTTTCATGTCGCCTACTATACCTAGAAAAATTCTGAAAAATGTTAAATTACAGGTACGTTTAAGAATTGAGATGATTTTAACACAGACTTTTCTAATTTTTCATCTCCAACGCGATCTCAATTTCGATTGGCAGTTAAAATGTTACACAAACACTCCGATTCTGACGCACAGTCACCGACTAAAAAAATGACCTTAGGAAAGCTTTGAGTTTTATTTTGAGCTTAGCTTAAGGTATAAACAGAACCAGGGATACAGCGACAAGATACATCGGCAAAATACATTTGTCTCCTGGCGAGGTCGCTTTAGTAAACACAACAAGCACGTCAGCGTTGAAGCGACGAAACAAGAAAAATAATGACAAATTAACTCTAAAATAGTTCATTTACCTTTTTATCGACTCTATTTACATTTCTTTAATTAAAACATTGTGTACAACATTCAGATTTGGTTGAAATTTATTTAAAAATAGTTCCAAAAAATTTGATACCAACATAATAATCTGAAACTTATATTGGTAGTACTGCAGCGCCGACGAAAAAATTAGAATAGATTCTAAAAACAGCGTTGCGTTAGCATCCTATGGTTTATGTGTATTTTAATTTGACAGGCGTTGTATTTTGTCGCTGTATTTGTCGTTCTGTTTATACATTTAATCAAGACACTTTTCGTATTCTGCACATAGTCTTATACCATGTTTCCAAGAACCGAGTTAAACTAGGTTTAGGTTTCGTTGAGTTAAAAACATGGCGACGCTAACCCATACCGGTTCCATGAACATCGTAAATCGAGTTAATTTGACAGCTGCGTCTAATGTGTAAACCAAAATTTTATCAAAAATTGCTAATAAAATTTTGCATTCGTCGTGATTCGAATGCACCCTAGACGGCATTTTGTTTTAATGAATGGATGTTAACTAGTTTACGCATAAAAAAAATTAAAAAAATGTTGATAGATAGAATCTAATCCAATCACACTAAGTTCGTTGAGTTTATTTGGGTGTAACGAAACTCAACCCTAATCTGCGTTTCCATGCACGTAACCCTGAGTTAACCTAGGTTAACTCTGTCATGAAAACATGGTATTAGTCGGCATTGGTTTTGAAAAAATGTCTTACGTCAGACATTTGGTGGTCTGATTGGTCACAGTTTTACATTTCCCAATAAAATTGCAATATTACTCATGAATATTGAAAATTCGTAATCAACAATTGTAATTAAAAATAAATTATTTTAACCATTAAAATAGGGTTTTTATTTATTTTAAGTATTTTGTCTCTTATGAAAATAAGAAATTGTCCAAAATTTTCCAATATTATCCATTAAATTCCCATTTGCACATTATTTGTGGTGTGAATTATATTCAGTGTGATAGTAAAAAAAAGTATTGGAGATCTCCAATATTCTTTGGAGAGTTTCTACAACATAATTTTAAGGCGGCTTTGTCAGGCTACCAATTAAGGCTTTGGTCTTAAAAAAGGAGGTCTTCACAAAAATATTTTTCTACGCTAGAATTGAGGTATAAGTGTAGAAAGGATACTCCAAACCCAGACAATTTTAACTCGAAATGATCGGTATAAGTCATTTAAATCACTTCAGTTTAAGTTGGATGAAACATATAGAGAAAAGACTTCAAGAAGAATTTTTTTGTTTAATTACATTTATTTATTACAGCTGATTTACAGATCATCTAGTAATTTACCTTTCATAATTTATATTCTCGTTTGGAGGGTTGTAGCCCTTTGGCTAGTCCCCTTTACAATTTTATTATATTTTTAGTCGATCCAGATTGGATATAGTAGATCAAGTGATTTCTTCCTTCGCAGCCGTCTTACTGGGTTTGACTCATCCAAAATACGACGTAATTCAACATTTTGGTGTAGACTAATATGTTGGATGTGTTCTCTCGCGTGTTTCTTTATTTCTTAACTGACGAAATCCATCTTCAGATCTTTATAGGGGTTCAGATCTTTATAGGGTTAACTATTCCACGTAGGACGTTGCCGCGTAGGACAGAGCTGAATACCGCAAGTCCACACAAATTTTTGAATTTGCCGGTATAGTAGCTATTTATTATCTAAAGTTAGCTCAGTCCTAAGAGCCAATCCATCTTTCTGTATTTAATGTTTAAATTTTCTTTTTTCATTTTTGACTTGCTCTTTCCGTTTGGATTTGCTGAGAGTTCAGTTCTACTGGTATCCAGTTGACCTTTTTGTTGGTAAAGTTTACGTGAACAGATTTTGTTTCATTAAGTTTTATTCGCCATCTCTTCGGCCAGGTACTGATAATATTAGTTGCTCTTTGCAATTTGCTTGTGGATTCTTTTATGCTATCAGCGACTGCAAAGATGGCCATATCACCCGCAAACGTTGCTATGTAAGTATCCTCTATCAGTGGCAGGTCCGAACTATGTTGGTCCCAGAACGCTACCTTTTGGTACTCCTGCTGATATTTTCTTATTTCTGAGTATTCGCCATCTAATTCAACACGAAAGTGTCGATTAGATATGTATGAAATTTATAGCCTAAGCCTTTGTGCCCTACACTGTCAAAGGCCTGTGCTACATCCAAGATGTTGTTCTATTGTTGAATGGTTTTCTCTTAAAGTGATGTGGAGGAATAAGATTTCGGTCTTCTATTATTTGTTTGAGTCTCGAGTGTAGTTTCTTGAGTAATTTTGAAATTATCGGAAGTAAGGAAATCGGCCTATACGAATTGTTGTCATTAAGTGGTTTGCGATTTATTTTCCATTGATTTGGAACGTGTTTAAGTCTGAATTGAAGTAGTTTGCGTAGTCCTTTTTGAGGAAAAGCTTTTAGTATTTGTTCTGTAATTAAGGCATATCCTGGAAATCTTTGCATTTAGGTTAAGATTGATTCTTGTAATGTGATAGAAGATATGTTGCAGTTATCCATTTTATTTACTGGTGGTAGAGGCTGGAACGTATTCTCTTTCTTATTTTTGTTTTGCTGCAACCAGTTTCCTAACGTCCAGAGGATAAATGAAGAAGAAATAGAAGACCAATATTATCCTTAACTATTGTCTGGAGTTTCTCCCAGTAGGTTTTGTTATAATAACAGGCGTGTGATCTGACATAATCCCCTTGTTGATTTCTAGGTATATGTAGTTTTCGTCTATACCTTTGGTGATAAAGAAGCCAATGATATCTGATATTTTGCGTCTAGTTGATTGATCTCCGGAATCAAAATCGCAACTGCATAGTCTTCTTGCTGCAAACAGCTCTCTTCCTTTCTTAGAGGTTACTTTTGATCCCCAGTAGGTACTTTTTGCATTAAAATCACCTCCGATTATGAAACTTGATCGAAGTGATTTAAATAATGTGCAGTAGTCTTCCTTAATTAAATTATAATAGAGGAAGTCCTCTTTTCTTAATTTGAACTCCATGTTCAGTTTCGGTTTTTTCTTTCTGAATGACGTTTACCGCATTTTCTATTTGATAGCTCTTTTGCTTGAGATCCTCAATAATTTATTCTTTTGCGCAGGTCGGGTGAAGATCTCTAGCCATAATTTTGATTGGGAGATAATTCTTATTCTCATAGATAAACCATTGTTGCCTCTCGGAATTATGCTTTGTAGCCAAAGCTCTATAGGTTTAAGAGTCTACAACATTAATTTTTCAGACACTACCGCATAGAGACCATCAGACACCATCTCTTTTGGTTTACCTGGGTTGTTGTTCTAGAGCTAGTTATTTTTTGATGATTTACTGGTTTCTAGAAACCTCTTTTGAAATTGATGGTAAAGTTTCTGCCATTTCTGGTGAGTGTTAAGCTTTCCTTTCCTTACTTGCTCTTTTAGTCCAGTTCAACATTCAATTTATTTCTCGTTCTTCAACCGTATGGAAAGAATTATCATCATCGAATACAGGGTTAGGTGTCGTCCCAAGTGCTGCACGTGTTTCAACTGCTTTTTCCAGCTCTTCATTCCCTTACATTAAAATTATAAATTCGTCTTTCAATTTAGTTGTAAATTTCTTTATTTCTTTTAATTGTCCACGGAGTTCGGCATTTTCCTTCTCGAACTGAAATATATTTTCAGTTGGAGATCTTGGTGATCTTGATTTGGGCCTGCCTCCGAAGAGTGTGAATTTGGCAGAATATCTGCTGCTGTACCACCTGGGGTATTACATTCCGTATTTGTTGTACTCATTGTTTGTCCCCGGTAGCACTTTGCTACTGCCGGAGCAGAGCTGAAGAGCCGGTGTAAGATCTTCTATTGTGTTGTCATCAATCAAGGGAACAATTGACATGCAACAGAATATTTGTGTAAACGAAACTGTGCTCTTTGTCGGATATTATTTTAGTTGGTAATAGCGTAGCTATAAAACGTCTTAGTGTTACCATAAAACAACTGGCTGATATATCCGACACCCATTCCGGATGGAGAGATGGTAGCCAAATAAGCATTCGAAAATACCTTGCCTCTGATATTGTAATAAACGGATAACAACCCGAAGTATTTCACGCCGGTTACAAGAAACGAATATGATTTGGTAACTCAAACGGTCCTTTAGCATGTCCCCCATAAATCGCTGAAACAGTTTTAGTTTTGCTATTGGCGATAGCAAAATCGATAACGTAGCTGTTTAACATAGATTTTACTATCATTCGACCATAAATCTGCCAGTATGATTGATGAACCATAACAAGTAATCTTTGAGGATCCACGTGAAAATGCGTATTTTGAATAAAAGTTATGATTGGTTACAAAGTGATTCGCCGACAGCACGTGCGGATGTTTTAATGTGTATTGCAAATTTGAAAACTTCTTTCCATCCGCAAGGACATCACAAGAACGAAGAAATTTATTTTTTACTAGATACCCATTTCGTTCGTAATTCGTGTCTGTCACACCAACCGGAACCATATCAGCCGGAACCAAAGTAACTATGGTACAAGTAGCACGATGCATTGTGCAGCACTATATAAATTTCCAGCCGGAACCTTATAAATCCAGCAATATATGATTTTTCGGTAGAAACCTTCTAATTCCAGCTGGAACCATACCATCCTCAGCCAAACTAACTATGCCACAAGTAGCACAATCGATTGTGCATCATTGCGAACGAGCAAGTCAATGGCCCTCGGCTCATGGAACGAAGCATCCGCTAATGCTATGTCAGAGTAGTAGTATTTTGGGCAAAACACAAACAATTCCAGGCAATGGATGACGACAAATGGCCATAAATACCCATGATACTTAATTGCTTCTTTGCTAGTGGCAGACGTAGCTTCGATGCAAGAATGCGGGTTTCATCTAAGATTAGATGGAGGTCGATGCCAGATTATGAATTAATGAATGATGTCGAGATATATGACGTCGTGCAAATAATACATTTATCCAGCACAGGGCAATTGCTGACTGAATACGTTGGCTTTAAACAATTTGGATATAATGTGGCTTCAATTGCCAACCTTCAATGATAATCACAACTTCTGCTTGCAGAAGCTATTTAAGCAATAAAATCGATATGTATGTTGTGCGATTGATGCTCGACGTGTAAAGTTGGACCCAAATTTTAAACTAAAAGACTCGCCTGACGCAGTAGGATTCAAACGGTTTGTACTCGAACTTTCGTTTCGCTCACCTTGAAGCATATGACTTCGAGTATTGATAAAATAAAAAATATCTTCAAATATTGGCATTGCAGTCTACGGCACTTCCTCCAACAATTTTCCTTTGGTTTCTGGGCCTAATTAGTCAGTATTCCATCGGTCGCTGTAGTGATTTCAATCATCGAAGAAGCGAATAAACTTAGTCGAACAAGGTAAGTAATTTTTGCGATGTACTTTTCTTAACTGGTCTAAATTTGAAGAGGGCTCGTAAATGCTCCCAAGATATAACATGTGAATATCGCGAGGGTCCGCAAATAATTTGAATGCCACAGCTAACACCATGCGTTTTATCCTTATCAGATGATCTTAGACAAACGCTTCGAAAACACATCATTATCTTCACATAATGTAAACTTTAACAGGATTCGACAGGCATCTAAAGGAAGACAGAATGGGACCTCATATCCTATCTTGAAATACCCTGATGCTCTCAATGTGCAAATTATCGACTGGTTTAAAGTTCAAAGTGGCATTCGATGAAACCTTCCAGACACCTTAATAACAACAACATGAGTTACTCAGTAATATACGTAGCCAGTTTACGGTAATGGAGTAACACTAAGTTTCTGTACAATAACTTCTATGATTGAAGATGACACACTTACATCAACATAAACATTAAACCCTTTAACAATAACATTTAGCTTTAGTTTGAACGGAACATATACAAGTCACAGATATAAGACTTTTGGTTACAAGTCCTAGAAACACTTATAATTAAAGAAGGAAATACGCATATTGTGAACCAAACACGATAGACAAACTGATTTCGATAAAGTCATGTCAGCTAGGTTGAGATAGTTAGGAGATGCAGATTTTAGAGTTGCCTCTATAACGATAGCTCCGACAGCTATAGAATCTTTCTCACGAACGTTCTCACAAAACGGAAGCAACATTATGCCTATAAGCTGTAGCCTTGGAGTGGAGTATAGTATTTATTCATTAGTAGGTACTCGTACTCGTTTAATAATGGCTTGGGAAACTAATTTCACCGTTGAATGAAAGCCTATTAGTTAGCTTCCATATAATAAGAAAACCGTTAATCAAAATTTCCATGGAATTAATTCTGGGATTTTTATAAATGAAATATTTTACAAATGTAAATTGATATATCATTAGTGTGTCAAATAAGACGTGTAAATAATCAAATGACATCTCAAATCATCGGTAGATACGTTAGGTAAACAATCAAAAAATGATTGATGTTAACATTTTTAGTTAATAAATCGAACGCTAAACGAATGTCATGACCACGGGTAAATAATTGTGTCGTACCCATTTGCAACATTTAATTTCGCTTTCAATTATAGGCGAGTATTTGAGCACCTTGGAGAATACAATAGACCTCAGTGTTATGCAGATAAAAATAAATATAACCTTTTTAAAAATGACCAAATGTGATTTACATAAAATCCACAAGTATGGAGACCCCCTTGATAAAGTTTTAAATGCACCGCGCTGAACCAGAGCTGGGTTTAATAAACGACTGACGTACTCATGCACCCACAAACCGCACGAAACTGTTAAGTGTCGATATTTCAAACAAATTGAAATCATTTTAAAAATTTGATAGAAACTTGATTTGACTGCTAAATTCAAAAGAATTTTTTATAGATGATAATTATCTTACTGTTTGGAATTTCCTGAATAAATATGCGAAATTTGTGTCAAAACAAATAATTAGAACCTCATTGAAAAACGTTTGTCTGAATTTCCCGTTTTCTGTGATACTAAAAATCAAAACACAAACCAATTAAGATTTTGGCTATAAATTAGATTTGAAGTAACCGAATTCCATCCCAGTAACCGTAGCAAATGGAAAACATTCCTTTCTTCTTCATCTCCGCCGCTATGACTAGAATTATGTGATAAGATCTTGGCAGTTTTAGTTTTGGCCAGATCTGTCTAGTAGTGGTGCATTAATTTATACGTAGCATACAGTATTTCAATATTTACTCTAATTGGTGAAATGAGACAAATTATTTTTTAACGTGCGAGTTCATCAGCTTTATACTACCCGTAATATTATATCTCCTCTGGCACTCATATCACACGTGTGTGAAGTTATGCCAGTATTTCATCGCATTAAAATAAAAAATGTTCATCAGGCAATACTAATCATATCCTATCCCAGGATTTTTAAAATCATCCCAGAAAATTTTGACATGAAACGAAATATGATAATAATTGATCTAAAGTGTTTATTCTTTAAATATCTATGATAAAAAGATGAGAAGAAAAGCAGTTAATTGGCCACAATGGTTCGCAGGAACCACGAGTGTCGTGACCGATCTCTTCTGATTTCAACACGGCATCATGTCCACTATTCAACATAAAATTCACATTACCATCCGCATTTTGGGATGGCCCATTTTTTATAAAATATTCATTTAAGATTTAAACGAATGGTTCGCTGGAACCTAAAATGTTGTAACCGATCTCATTTGATAACGATTGAACATAATGTGTACTGCCTAGGAATAAAAGTCCAAGACCATCCTTATGTTAGGATTGATAGCAATTCGTATTTAAATTAATGGTTCCCAGGAACATAAAATGTCGTCAACGATCTTTTCTAATTTCGAGGTCCAATCGATATCAAATGATATGATTACGACTCTTTAGGTTCCAGCGAACTATTCGAAGAGATTTCGAGCTGCTAAATTCAAATCATATCAAAAATTCACAATCACTTGAATACGGGTCATTTTAATCTAATGAGCTCATCGTTCCTTCTTGAAACTAAAAATAGGTCGTTAGACGCATATCCAAAGTTCTATAGACTGATTAAAATACTCCTGGAGATAAACAATAATCATTACCAGTTAAACTCCAATCATAACTAAGGAGCTAATGCAGATCGATTTCTGGTCTTATTTATTATTAGTATAAAATTCGATAATTCAAGGCGATCGAGTTGGTTATTTCCGGAAACTCCACCTTTTATTAGTGGACTCATTTGAACTAGATGTAAGATACTGAACCATTTGTATAATTTAGAGTATTATCGATCGGCACCATTGAAGCGTATATAAAGAACTCTAGTAGCATGTGCTACACAATCTATATTCAGTAAATATCGAAGACTCGATTCGATATTTTATTTAAAGCGTCAATAGCTTAATGGTAGGATACATTTTATATGACTCGTTTTGCAATCTGCTCTAAATTCAAAGTCAAATTCGAAAATGTATGATAAACAATGTGTTTATGGTCACCTTATTTCTGAGTTTATACTTATTACGTCATAAACTTGTGCAACTCGTCGAATTAATTAGGTAGTTGACTTAATTGACATTTAAATGATTTTAACCACTTGTTTGTGGATAGTATGGATAAATTCTACACGGTTCATCTCGGATGACCTTAGAACAGAACCAAAATATGTAATAGATTATAGTTTAAAATACACTCGTAAGATGCCCTTACTATATTTATCTTGCAATACTCGATGAAAGGTGGTTCTCACCAGAAACAAAAATTGCTCAAAATAAATATAATGGTTTGAGTATTGGAAATCGAAAACTCTATAATTTTTTATTAATTAATTTTAATTACGTAAATCGAATAAATTTTCATTAATCACGTTCTTTTAATAACAAATAAGTTATTTATTGCTAATAATTACAATATTTTCATTAATAACAAACTATGTAAATATATAAAATTTGCTCAATCCAAATGTCAACGTTGACAGAAAACCGACAACAACAAAAAGTAGACTAAAATAAGACAACAACACATAAGTAGTAGGCCTTCACGACAGATATAGAGATAAATTACCTGACGTGGATTATTTTGGAAAAGAAAATTCAAAATACTCGCATAAGTGGTATAGAGTAAAAGCGAAAGTGAATATTGTGTTAATTGTTATAAAAAATTTGTGCAATTAATTTGTAGATTTTGGTTTGTGGTATTTAGGAAAAGTGATTTATTAGGAATTATGAAAAGTTTACTAATCGCGGGACTGCTGCTGAATGTCCTATCGTTCTGCATAGCACAGCAACGGGTTGCACCTGGCGTAAACCCCCAGCAATATGTAAGTGACGGTAGTACCGATTTGTCGGTGTATTTGTTGAAATGTATTGATTTTTTGTGGTTCATTCCGTTTATGTAGCAACCACCCTCACCTCAACACCATCAACAGCAGCAGCAGCAACAACAATATCAACAGGTGGGTTATTTAGACATTTGATGCTTCTAGGTTTACGTCAAAATTTTGTGTTGTTTGTTTTTAGCAAGGACAATATCAAGTTCCGGTACAACAGCAACAACAAATGCACATTCCGCAACAGCAGGTTCCACAGCAACATCCACAAATGCAGCAGCAGCAAGTTCCTGTGCAACATCAGCAACCTCCGCCACATCAACAACAACAACCACAGCAGCAACACCATGGTGCTCAAGGTGGACACGGCCATGCTCCGCACGGGGCACATCAACAGCAAATATTGCACGGAGGCAATTTGCAGGAGGAACGAGCGTAAGTATTGATTCCTTGTTATCGTATCGTTTTCTCTTATCTTTGAGAGGTGTTTTTTTAGTTGTTTACGGATTTTTTTTTGTTTACGTTGCAGAGACCTTGAAATAGTTTCATTCGTTACATGTCCAGTGTTTTGTTATTTATTTAACTGGTTTCGTTTGAATTCGCTGAATCATAAAAAATGTTATTGCCATATGCTTAGTTGAAAATTGAACAGCATTTTAACACGGTCTTAACGTACACGTTTGAGTACGTTTGGTTTTCTTCCCAGCCATTCTTCCGAGGTTTATTTCTCTAACTTGACCGTTTCTCGCTTGCCTATTCATGTGTATGTTCTACAAAAATAGATAAGGTTTTTTTTCAATTACACGATGTGTATTTTAGTTGTAGTTTGGCTTCGATATCCATCTGCCTCTTTTCCCCTTCAACTTTTATTATTTTGCTTTTGACATGCTCCAAAATTGGAGCAGCTTTTGACCCAAATCATGCGAAAACCTAACAGATGAACCTGCAACTGTTTTAATGATCGAGATAAGACCAACACGTCTATCTATAAACTTGAATATGGTCATAATAAGCAGTTATTCTTTGTCTACTCCTGCAACAATTTACAGAAGGTATAACATTATTGAAGCGATAAGTGATTCTAACTAAATAAAGCTGCCGAATGGCTAGAATAAAGGAGAAGAATTAGATTACTAAGTACTGAGGCGGAATCAGGAAAAACGACCGAACATTTTTAACGCACTAAAAAGTATTTTCCAACCTACTCGATTAAAACTGTTTAAATTTTCCATCCATAGTGGAGGAAGGGTGCTAGTTATAGTGTATAAGTAAATAAAAGTTAGGTATTGATTTATCTATTAGGAGATTCAATTTAAATTTCTACCGGTAGTAGATCTCCGTACAAAAATGCTCGTTATTAAATAGTGGTCGGGCCAACTTTGATCATTTTTCAAACTATTTTTTATTTGTACATAGAAATATTTTAGAACAAATGATTTTTCCCTTCAGTACTGCCTCTGCAACCCAACCTGGTCCTGAGAAACCCTCTCCCTCTATATCCTTTATAATGAGTCACCATACTCTTCGTACCAACATGTGAGAGTGTCGGATAGTTACTAATCAAACCTCAACCATAGTAAACAAGCTATTTCGGCCCCTAGAACTACCTACAGTATTACTCGTCGCAGGGTTAGCCTAGACTACTTTCTATGGAGCTATTATTGGCGCACCACAAAAGCACATATTTTGCGGTCTGCAATTACTCGTTATGTATAGATATTCTATTTCTTCATGTTGCTTATTCAACCACGTCTCTATTGCTGGTATCAGAAGGCCGAGTCACCCTCTTCGGTGCCAAGCAGTCGTTATCTCAAATCATGATCTACGGTTTTTTTTAATGCCGCTCAAAATACGCTCAACACTCTGTTCCTCCAATTAAATGACCCAAACTAATACGCGTAAGTACTTAGACGCGCTCCTTTTATGTTCGGCGTTAGAGATAATGAGATATGTTTTGTGTGACAGTTTGGAAGCAATCATTACTTTCAAGAATTGTTGAGCCACTGTTTTTTGGACACCAACCTCTAAAGTTATACTCTCCATTATATTTTACTAGCATTAGAAACTTTACACTTCTATTGACGAGCCCTTTCCGGTAAACATTCATATACGATCCTGTCCAAGATCTTTCCTGTATCATCAAACATATAGATTGGACGATAAAAGGACGGCTCTTCTGGTATTTTCTCTCCTTTCAGCAACAACAACCTAAGGTCTTTCCATTTATTAGGGAAGATTTCTTCTACTACGCACCCAGTGTACGCTTCGGTAAAGCTGACGAGTTCAATGCTATATTCTAACGTTATGGCCGGTGGCCAAATTTGTCTTCAACATTTCTGTATAGGTCACATATAGCTGCAACACCTGTTTCAACTTTGTGTATTGACTCAGATTCTGAGTAGCTCACAGTGATTAGGTTTATTTTCCTTACTTTAATTTATCCTGCTTTGTTTGCAACGCTGGTATGCTTCGTTCCCACACGGCCTAACAATGAGTTCTTCCTCACTTCTCCTGCAGAGTTTTGATATATCTGTTCCACTTTTATAGTTTGTTGCTCGAGTTCGAAACAGTGGCATTTGAAGCATCTACTCAATGCTATTTTCTCTCAAATTCCGCGAGACATTCGATGGATTCGTACTTCTATTACTTCCACAGCCCCACTACTTGGTAGACTAATCACAACAGCCTGCGTTCACCGATAAGTATTGGTAAATGATTTGATAGTCTACCTCGATTTTACTGCGTCAAACTATGCTTGCAGAGCCCCACTCATTTCTTGAGAAGTAGTAACCCATCGATATTCTTGATCCCAATAACGTATTTGACGTTTATTTCAGTAAGCTATTTAACCTTGGGGTCTGTTTTGATTTCGCAACGGATAGGCGAAAGAAGTTTCCCCATTATTACTACTACCTACGGTCGTTCATCTTGCTCTTCCGTTTCAATGTTTTAGTTGTCTCAGAAATGCAACGTAGTACATTTTTTTTTGTAAAAATTCCAGCCAATATACCTAGTTGTAGTAATGGAATTCCAATGAATTTAATGTTCTTTTAAGGAAAACCAATACCTCAAATATTTACTCATTCTGTATTCAGATGTTCTATTTCTATTTTTATGTTTAATTTCAAAAAATTCAAAAATAATCCCGAATTGCTTGAAAATAGCATTTTAGATTTTTTCTAAAATGATTAACATTAAACGATTTTTTAACGATTCCGGTAAATTATTGTACATTGACGGACCGATGAATCTTATTGACTTCCTACCAAATTCTGTATTGATGTTACCACAAGAAATATGTTTGCGAAATCGAGTAGAATGTTCGTTTTAGATTCACTAAACTCACTGCATTACCTACATTAATGAATTAGTCAATTTCTTGGATCCAGAATTTGCATTCAGCTCAGAAAAACAGGCTCAGAATTCAGCGTTCAGCATTTGTCTAAAACAAGCATAGTTAGATTAATTGTAAATTTTAACTATTTCTTAGTTTATTAGTAATTATGTATTTCTTAGTTGGGTTGGCGTACCTTATGGTAATGATTAGTTCTATTGAGGTAGCTGAGTATTTAACTGCAATTCTTCCAAACTTTCCAGGAATATATTAAGAGTCACGTTAGTTGGCAGGATGAAATTGCTTTGTAAGTTTTTTATTAGGATAAATTACTCGAAGGACAGGCACTTCTCTGAGTTTTGTAATAAACCTTATCGTTACACCACCATGATGATAGTCGTTTCTGCAGTACTGCTATATTACGGGGAAGTCAGTAAAAGATCTTGGAGACAAAGAACACAGAAACAAGACAAGAAACTGTTCTTTTTTACATCTAGTGTTCGTTTAGAAACACGTTCCATGAATAATTTTCCAAAACCATAACCGGAACTCTTATGGAAATTTAATTTCATCACAGATCGCAATTTTTAGTTGTCAGTTTTTAGTTTTCAGAACGATATTAACAACTCACATTCGAATTCCATTTGTGTCATATAAACCAAGTTTTTTCGCAATTAATAGAGCATTTCTTCGTTGGGACTGTAAGTAGAGTGCCCTCGATATAACTAGAAAAAAGTTACGACTAGTTATTTTTAATGTCATCTATACAGGTTCGTTTCTCATGTTACATAAGACCATAATTGAAATTCTTGTGGGGATGCCATTTTCATCGTTGAAATATAGTTACATTTCACACTGTTGAGAAATGGTTTTGCTCCACTCAAATCGGCCAATTCCGGAACTTCAATCAGAGTATTCAAATTCAATTTCCATCAACAAACCAATATTTATCACGAAAGAATTAAAGAAACTTTACCGAAAAAACAGAACCTGAGGACAAACGAAGGACATCCTAAGCAATTTTTCCCCGAAATTTTGACTTATCGCACTCAAACGGGTGTCTCTTAAATTTTTATAAAAATCTTTCAAACAAACATATGCTAAAAAACACAAAGCCTGACATTTTGTTTGTGAATTATCGTTTTAGGTGAACTGTAATTTTCAGTCGAAGTGCCGTTTTCGATAAATTGTATTTTTCGGTTAATTTTTGTTTCTCTGATTGCTTTTCAGTGAACTGTGGTTCTCGGTGGATTGTACTACATATCTTCTTTTGTTGCGCATTTGCGAGGACTAGGACTGTATCTATCTGTAATTTACTTAGATTTATTCACTCGACCCAAGTCTTATTCACTCGTTGGGACTATACTTTAAAGCAGTCTTTATTTAAATATATGTCACGCAGTTAGGGGAAGGGCGGTTCTAAAAAATACGGCACTTTGTGACTAGGCACATTTTGTTAGGGAGTTTCGAACAAAACGAATGCAACGTGATTTTAGAATTTTTTGCGGGTGAAAGATCTTACACCGAAGCCTCTATCTTATAATTTTATTTTTCGTGTGGCACATAATTATTAATTTCTAATTTTTAGTCACATTGCCGACCACATGGAAGTGCCGATTGACACATCAAAAATGACAAACGAAGAGCTTCAATTCCATTACTTTAAGATGCATGACTCAGACAATAACAATAAATTGGATGGCTGCGAATTAATCAAATCGCTAATTCATTGGCACGGTAAGTTTTGATTATTTTTAGCATTAATCCTAGGCGTTGCTTTAAACTCTAGATCTTTTCTTTTATATTTTGTTTACTTCCTCTCATCTGGTCCTGTTTTTTCTGTGTCTCCACATTCTGGTTTTCATACTATTTATTTTCTGTATTTTTTGTTTTTGTCCTTTCTATTATAATATCTTAAACCACTCATTAACCATTAACGAACTAAACACAAACCTTAAATCACCAAACAAACAAAAACAAATCCATCTATAGAGCAAGGATCAAAGGAACAAGGCCAACCAGGTGCGCCGCACGTAGACGAGAAGATATTTATCGATGATGAGCTCGTTTCGCTCGTAGATCCCATTCTAAATATGGACGATTTAAATCGTGACGGATTTATTGATTATCCAGAATTTGTGCGAGCTCAGCAAAAACAACAGCACGAGGAACAACAGCTAGAACAACAGCAGCAGCAACAACAACAACAACATCCACAGCCTTGAATAAACGCAAAATTAAATTAAATTTTAGAAACGTTAAAGTAGTACTTCCAGCATCCCCGAGCCTGTATTTAGTTACATGTAGAGATTCTAATTTCCTTTAGTACCCTCCATTTCCTGCCAAAAATCGAATAAAACAATTAAATTTAAAAACCAATTTAATTAAGACTGAGATTATGTCGAGTTTTGTAAATAATTTTTAAAACAAAAGTCTAATAATTTAAAAAAATCATAAAATGATTTAGTTTAAATAATATATTTAATATAATTATAATATATTCAGTTTTAATTTATAATAATTAACGATCTGTATAGCCCCGGGAGACAAAACTATTAATCATTCATTAAATTGTTAAATTTTATATAATATTCATTGTGATTTTCCATCATTGTGCATAACACGTGGTTTGTTTCATTCTACGCCATTTTGTTCAGTATAAAGTGAGGTTATGGTTATGTAATTTATGTAATAATGCATGGAAATTCATGTTGAATACAAAATTATGTTATGAAATTATTAAAAGTACATGTCATTTTTACCATTTATTGTAAGAAACCAAAATTTTTTTTATAAGAAAATGTGAAAATAAAAACAAATCGGAATAAATTGCGTCAGAGCTTAGAAATTGTTTATTTTTATGTAGCTATTATTTGGATACCAGGATAGCGGCATATCATAATTACGGTAGTGGTTTTTGTTTTTTTGTCTTTTGTTATGTAATTGTAAGTTTTCAACCACGACCAGAAATGGTGATTTAAATGATACGCCTCTAGCCTAATTCGGCTAATAATATTAAAGCTTACATTACCATATATCGCCCAAGCATACAGACGACCCCATCTCGTTGCCTCTCAGTAAGTATACCATTGTCTATGTAAAAAATGAATGCTTCAGCCCACAGCTTTTGGGAATTATACGTTTATATCATGCCATAATCATGCCAAGCTCATAAAAACCGACATTATTACTAAATTTTCTAAATTATCATAACCGCTACTAACTTTTAAATCATTTAAATTTTTTCTAATTCCGAATTATGTAGAAGACGGCAAAGATGTTTTTAAGAATGTATCTGATGATCAGCTTAGTGGTACTATCGATAGCACACTAAAGGTGCTTGATCGTAATGGTGACGGGATGATTGATTATGTTGAATATCGGACTGGTGAAACATTAGAAAATTACTACGACGATCATCCAGAGTTACGGAAAAAAAAACCATCTAGTGCTAAAGTTTGAACATGATAAATAAATACATTTTTATGTTTGGCTCAAAACTCGTTTCTTTTTACAAAACTACTATTCGAGAGATTATTGTAATATTAAGTCGTGACGAAAACTCATTAACAAAAAACAATGTTCGCATTTAAGGGTTCCAGTCCGACTGAGCAATATAATTTGAACAATCTCATAAATAATTTTCTAATGTTTTTATCAATTTGATAAACGAAGTGGTTATCAATGGCTTTAATTTTAGCGATTTAATTGGTACTCCCTTATCCATTTATGATTGATATCTTTTTTTTTAAATTTATTTATAGCCGAGAACGAAGATAAAACGCAACCGCCTGCAAACGATAATCCAGCGAATGGTCAAAGTGATGATACGTTAAAAGGTTTAGTTGATCCAATTTTGGAGTTGATGGATAAAGATAAAGATGGTTATATCACGTATTCAGAATATAAGTTAGCAGATCCGACTCAAGTAAAACCATAAATTTTACTAGCGAGGTGTATACGTGTAATAGTTCTTTTGTGCCTGTATAGTGATAGATTTGTGCAAACGTCGTTAATTTTTTTTTACAAATTTTGTTTTCGATATTCGTTTATTGTTTTAATGCAAATAAAGAAGTTAATTATTTATAAGACTGTTTTCTAATTTGTTGGCATTTTCTTGTTTCGGGTTTATTTTAACAGAGCTCAGTATTCGAATAAAAAATGGATATAAAAATTAATTTTACCATTAAGTGAACATAAAACTCACTACATTAATCACAAACACAAAATATATAAGTTTTTAAGTTCTAAATTAAGGAAATGTGCCTCAATTTATACTGCAAAACAAATTGATATGGCAACGAAAACCTTAAACCAGAGGTGTCCATAAGGACGATCGTGATCGAATTTCGAGTAATTTAATTGTCTGAGAATACCATAAGCCCGCGTTCACTACTCTAGACACGACAAAATTATTCTCCTAAATGATAATGCACGTCCATAAGTTGTGCCGGTCAAAACCTACTTGGAAACAATTAGGAAGTTTTACCCCATCCACCGTATTCACCAGACATTGCTATTCGTCTGATTACCACTTGTTTCTATCGATGACGCATGACTTAAGCAGCACTTCACATTATATGAAGTACCAAAAATTGGGTTGATTCATTGATAGCCTCAAAAGATGAAACGTTCTTCCGATGTGGTATTCGTATGCTGCCAGAAAGATGGGAAAAGTAGTAGCTAGCGATGGACAATACTTTGAATAAAACATAACCTGCCGTTCTTTCACAATAAATGCCCAATTTTTGATAAAAACGGCGAAAATTTATTTGTACCCGATACAAAATTATTTCCGGTATTTTTGGAAATACTCCGATAACTTCTCTCTCAACAACACTCCTTCTATACTACCATTGTTTGCATCATTATCCAAAATAAATTTCACATAGCGTTTTCCGTAATTAAACGAATCATTCCTTTTGTTATTTCTTCCGGTCAAACGACTTGTTCTTCCTTATTAATTGGTGTAAACTTTTTGCAACATTGGTAAATTCTGGCACGAATCGTCTATAATAGGTACACAATCCAAGGAACCTTCGTAATTTATATAAATTTGTTGGTCTTAGTTTCCCCTTTCCTTAGATTCTTCTTCCCTTAGTCGTGGTAGTCGGTCCAGTTCTGCATAAGTTGTCCTATTATTTCCTTTTGTTTTGCTGTGCTGACTTTTCACACCGAATTTTTCTGTTTGCATTTCACTATGGTATACTTACCTGTTCACATTTTCCACTGATTGTACCTTTCTTGATTGTATTTGACTTATTCGAGATATTTAGAGCTTTAATTGAAACTGTATCATCGTTATTTGGTGTTATTAAAACTTTTCGGAACATTACTTCTCTGTTTCGGTTCATTGGCTCCTACAACCCACTACATGAGCGATCCAGAACCTCCCTCCAAATAATTATTTCTGTATTTGGTGACAGGTTCTCTCGGTGTCTAATTATTACTCAACTGCTGATCGTTACATTTGAACCGCTGAGTCGAAGTTGTATATCGACATTATCGTAAATCAGAACCCCTCCACCAGGAAGCCTTTCGTCCTCATAAAGTTCATGCCCAGAATGATCTCATCGACAATATCGGCGACCAGTACTTCGTGTTGAAAATTATGTAGTATTCCGAATTCTTATTTCCACTATACTTTCTTACCTAGGATGCATGTAATCTCTTCAGTAGTTGTTTGCAAAGACAACCCGTTTGCTGAGTGTGAGTAGCTCTTGTGTCTAAAGCAATCACTCAACTTTTCCTATCAACATCATATCTTATTCTTAAGCTGTTACTACTTCGTGCTAATCTGGAAATAGCGATGGAGGTTATGGGACAATCAGTCATGGAAGCCAGTTTTTGTCCTTTTAAGCTGACTCGTTGAAGTTTAACGGTCCTTTAATTGGGAGCTCGTCCTTGACCAATAGATTTCACTGCATTGGAGATTAGGATACCTACTCCGCTTTTGTCAGTTTTCCCAGCAGTCCCGGAAGATGAGACCCACCTTGTTACATTTCCAACACGTAGTCCTACTGTTTTGCAAGCTGTGTGTTGTCCTCTCGATATTTCTCTCGATGTATATTTTAACCCAACGTACGTAAATTGACGGTTTGATGCTGGATTGTGTAGTTTCATTAATTAAAGCACAAGCAATGGATTCATGAGCTAAAGTTGCTTTTGATGACAAAACCCGCGCTGTGTGTCTTGTAATCGACGAACATATTTGAGAACGCTAAATGCGTTAGTCCCCCGATCTCTGATCCGTACTCTTGAAGAGTTTCTCCGAATTACTGGTAGCGTCCCTTCATTTCGATGCAATATAGATCTCGCTTCTGGTCACTTTCGTATTTCCGATCAAATACGCTGAATTATCTCACTGTAACAGTTGTGCTCATTTTCGGAAATTGTTTGTAATGTTTCGACTGCTCCATCTTTAAGAGCTATATTAATTCTGCGGCACGACTCGCTTCATCCTATGCATTTTATTGGCAGCCATATCTAATCGGAATTTGAACATCGCAAACGAAGTTGTTCCATCGAATGTCAGTCCTTTAATTGAATTTTGTAATCCATAACCATTAAATCCTTAATAATATATGTCTTCTAAATATATTGAAGAACTGTTACGAATTTACCCTGTCAAATTCGGTTGATATTACTGGATTGTGAATACAGCTGGAGATTTGGCGGCTTACATCAACAATTCTCGTAATTTATACCGCCTCCGGAATATTCTAGAAAATACTGAAAATTATACTTTTATTACACAACAACACAAATTTCAACAATTATTTATTATTTTACTTACACAATTTACAGTAAATCAAACAATTTAATTCACTTTAATACGCGATAATTAAAACCGTACTATATGAGTGGCGCTTTTCGTTGTTTTGGGTTTCGAAACGTCAAAACCATGTACCGTTAGTCGCCTGGATTCTAATTTCTAAATATGACCAATCATTCGCCCAAGGCACCAACTATTAACATTCAAGATTTAGTCCAAGTGACCAATTTCAGTAATGTTTCTCAATATACGAAATCGTAACAATACATATTTTCGTCCCATAAACAACAACAAAACTGTTCTCTTTTGTTACGTATGGACGAAGTTAAAATGTTACGTTTATTTATTTAATTGTCTCCTTTCAGTGTTTTAATTAATTAATTAAACACTCTTAGTGTTTTAATTAATTAATTAATTATTTTTTCGTAAACATATACCATTTATGATATGAATTGTTGGAAGACCACCACTAATGCACTTGCAGTTCAAATATTATTATTTCAACTAAATAACTCTAACTCAACTAACATGTGTACGTGCTTAAGTAGAGATTTCCTATTTTAATAAAGATGACACTACTCTGGAAAATCTGCATTACCATTCGAGCGAAATCCGAAATGTCAAACATCAAATCAGCTGTGCAAACGTCAAAATAATTTGTGTTTTGTTTATTTCGGTGTGGGAAAAATCGCGGAACAAACATTTTTATTGTTAATTTAGACCAATACATTTTTTTATATAATTACTAACGAATTACGCGACAAAATGTACAAAACCATAAAGATTATTATTATTGTGTTCAGTTTTCATTTAACACTATTAAATGCGGCCACACATTTAGCCCTCGACAATGGAATCATAAAGCCTCAAGTGAGTATTTTGTGTGCCAATTAATCAGTTCTCGGAAACAGGTGGATCTGTATTTGTCACCGTTTTAATATATTTTCGTTCCCAATTCTTTCCAGATGTATTCAATTTATTATTTGAAGAGACCGTCCGATCTAATCGGGTTTCTTAATCAAAATCATTGCAAAGTGCTGGTCGATACGTACATCGACGAATCGAGCAAAATGAAAAACGATCTAATCTTGAAAATGGATCAAATTAATCGATTTACTACAACGTTTATGGATATTTTCCAAACAAAATGCTCACTTAATCATTTCCTAACGCTCGGCTATTTGTATTCGACGATTGCAACGGAAGCACTTAAGAGAAGGATTAAGTTACTAATACGAGATGACATGCCGACGAGCGAGGTACTTCTTAATGTTAAATATAATAGCCATACAGTGCCAAATTGTAATAAATATTTTAATTTAAATATGAGTATGTATACGTTCGATCATTTGGCCGCTGTGCGGGACCGATATAAAATGAAAATGGATCCGGAAGCCGAACTGAATACAGCTGGGTTTGGCGTGGCAGACTCTGGTTTCCCGAAAAAGCTTTCGATTGGCCTGACAAAAAATCCGAAATCGTGGAAATTATATACGCTCAGTTCGTTATATTGGCGATACGTTGGGAATTCGAGAAAGGCGATCGAATGCGCTCGACTGGGGATTTATTTTGCACCACGCACCACTAAAGACCTGCCGATGCTGAGCTTGGGCACAATTTTCCAACGATCACAATATTATAATGACAGCATTGTGGTGTTAAATGCGGCCGTTGATCATAACGATGAGCAGGCAGATAATCACTTTGCACTTGCCAATTCACTATTCCTGGTATCCGATTTTAAACAAGCGTTCCTATACTACGGTGCAGCCATGGACCTAGACAGATCATATTCTGCTCGAGTTGATTTCATCCGAAAATCATTTGTCTGTTTTAAATACGCCAACGAACGATTATCGAATATCGAGAATAATCTGTTTGAAATGCTTTCGGAATTGGATAAATTCCCGAAAAGCAAAAAAATTTTCAAACAGTGCCTTGATAAATTACCATGGGAACAAAATTCGTCTACCACCAGTCCAGAAATCATTCAACCGACCGAAACCTTTAAAGAGATCCTAAACTACCACCGTACGTATTGCACAACGATTAAAGAGCTACAAAACGATTCTTTACTCTATTGTGATTTTTTCACTGATATGCAGTTCGTAATGGATTCCGAAATGGCCACAATTGATTTGATCAAGAGCTTCATGTCCGTAACGAATGAATTGATCAAAAACCTACTTGAAACCTCACTGGGCGTTTTCAAACATTTAGACTTAGATAGAATAAACGAATTGGATAGTTTGGATGATATTAAATAATTCGTCTATTTTTATAGCGTAAAATAATAAAAATCGAATATTTTTATAACTAGAAAATATTTTTATTTTAAATTTATTGTGGAATTGAATTCAGTACACTTTCGTCATTTTTAGTTGAAACAGGGATTCGGATTCGCAGTCTAGCTTATGGTAAATTTTTTATATCTTCGCAACCTCGGTATGGTGTATTATTCAAATCATAATCGCCTGATTCGAACTTCTTGTACCACAACGTACAAGTTTCTTCGCTTAACGAGCTTTTACCGTAGACGTTACAAATTATTTTGCAAATTTCCTCGATTGTCTTCCCGCGGCGATACTCGAACAGGATACAATGAGGCAGATGGCGTTCAAGATTTATTTTGTCCTTCATAATTCCGCAAGTTGTTCTACTATTTAGACACAATTAAACAAACTTGGAATCTAATTTAATGTTTACCTGCACACTCTTAAATTTATATTCCTCTGATTAAAATTTTTTCAATTTTCATCAAATAATGGAACTGTCATAATAAGCGTCTTTGCTGTGGCTGTGGCACAAACTATTCCCTTCCATTCTGAATAGCAATACCATTACCAATATAATGAAAAGCCATATTCGTTATAACTGAGGTAGTGTGGGTAAGTCCAATAAAAATTTTATCACAAAATTTGTATCGGATCATTTTACATTTATAATATATCTTTAATACCTTCTAAAATCGGTGGAAATGTAGGTTATCTCGAAGTATCTCGAGGGTATTTTGAAGCTTTTTATTTATTAAACACCGTCAAAACAAAACACTTTTCTGCCATAGTACTTCATGCAAGCACGTGATTATATAAAAAATCTTGAATGAAACAAAATATAGACAAAATAAAACAAAGTCGATAAATATAACATTTTGTTTTGTGTTATATTTGGTTGGGCTAATAACAAACATCACAAATACAAAAACAATCTATTTTTAGGTGTATTGTTTCTCTAGCCGCACGTGTTATTGTGACAAAAAAGGTAGTTGCTATCCTAATTCCATAATTAATAAATGGAAAGTTCCCAAATTAGGATTTTTTGTTGTTTGTAAGTTAAACTAAAATAACGATATTTACAGTGAAGCTCGAGTTGATGTACATTTCCACTGATTTTAGAAAATATTTGAGATTTATTGCAAACAAAACAAATCCTATACATTTTATTCCAATTTGTATGGTGTACAAAATTGGACTTACCCACACTATAGCCACTCATGAAATTTTTGTATTTAGAGAAATGGCTTTTAATTATATTGGTGTTTATATAAGCTATGCTATTAGGGCTGGGCACCTACATTATTGCTTGTTTGAAAATGTTCACCAATCGCAGATAGAGGTCTCTAACCGTTCATAAATTTGTTATGATTTTAATTTATGAAAAGAAATAAATTAAAAAATGTGGCATAAGGCGTTTATTTAACGGGACATGAAAAACTACTACCTCATTAGTTTTTTAATGCGTTATATAATAAAAATTAATTAAAATATTAATGCCGATTTACTTGACATCTAGGAATGACTAGTGTAACACTAATATATTTCGTAAATTCACCAAGTGAATTATTGAATTTCTACCACATGGGGTTTATAAATTTGAAAAAATTGATGAGCGAGGTTTGTAAAAAGCTCGTAGCGCATGAACGATTGTATAAATATTGGTCTACATGGGTTTATTTGTAACATTATACATCAAAATTGCTGAGGTGAGATCACAGAATAGACAGAAACTTCATATCGCTATTTTTGTTTGGAAAAATATCGACTCATTTTTTTGACCTTGCTTCGCGAAAGGGTAGGTAAAATTGTTTGCAGGGTACCCAATAGAAGGAAAAATTCGTTATTTTTGAGTTTTAAATTTGAAATATGGAAGGAAAATGGTCGGCGCTTCTTTATAATATTCTATTCTCTGGTGAAATGTTCTATCATCACTATTTTCGACTTCGTTTATGCCTCTATTTTACTAGTAAAATCGCAGACTATTTCATTTCTAAAATTACGCATTTTCTATTGTGTTCTCGGTAAAATATCATTCTGTTTTAGTTCGATGATTTCTAAGACTACTAGATTAATTGATTTTATTTACACGAAATAAGTTTACGTGACACCTTTATCGAAATGTAGAATAGGCAGTTTTTCGTTTCATAATGCCTTATTATTTTTCACTTTTTAATCATTTAATTAATTTTAAGAACAATAAAAACTAGTTATTTTTTGATTTTTAATTATTTAATAACTTCCTTTAAGTGATAATTGGTTTTTTATTTTTATTATAAAAGAGACAGAGCTCACAATTATAACAAGAGGTTGAAATCGCCATGTAAAACAAGTAATTGTTTACGCGAGGTTGAATGATAATTGATTCCTGAAAAATGAGATATAAACTAAGTCGAAAAACGGAAATAGTGATGATGGTGCAAAATCCCAATTCGTGCAAACCGCTATTTAACACCCAATAAACACATTAAGCACTTCATAAATCATTTTTTTGTGAATGCTTTGGAATTTCGCAAATATTTCTGTCTCAAATAAATCTTGTCTTAATTAAAAAATTTATTATTTATTTAAATTTAAAATGCATTATTTTTACATAAAATCGACGTTTTTATTTATTTACCAAATTGGTTTCATTATCTCATGACCCTAACTAACGAGTAGGCAGCATTCGAGTGTTAGCTGGAGCTTAACTTACTATTGTTAAAAAGGTGTAAATTTTGGAGTAAGTTTTATTTATTGCAGCAAATTTGGCACACTATCTTTCTTCGACCCTTCCGCCAAAAAGTTTCCAATCATTAAAATACGTGATTGAAACTTAAATTATATTTTTGTTGAACAATTCCCTACACAATAGCTTCAATGGCGAGACTTATAAGTAGCACCAGTTTTATGTATACGTAGAATCATCTTTTTAAAAAAACTGAGAGACCGGATATCTTTCTTAAGTATCTTGTTTGCTTCTATAATAGGGGTTGTTCTTCGAGGTCTCGTTGATCTGAAGAATCCAATAAAGTAATGGAATCCGTTGTTACCAAGGTAATAAACGTTGATTAATTATGTATAAATTGTAAATATTTCCAACCCTTCACCTAGTAATTTGGTAAGTAAAATTCCTAATGTGAGAGAAGTGTATTGCCTCCACATTCGTTAGATTCGATACTATCAGAAAGAACTAAAATACGCATCCACGGGCTAAATTTTTTTTCTAATATTTTCGTAACTATAAAATTGAATGAACAGAAACGTTATGAAAGTTCCAGGAAGTTGCCAAATCACTCAATGATGCAGGAAAAATACGATTGTGTGTGGACAAGTTGGACGCAAGAGTTGGTAAAGAATTGAAAGCTGCTTTTGGATGACAATCATCGTAGTTCAATATACGGTACAAGTGTCTTTAAACCACAAATGATACGACCAGAAGTTTTGTCACGTAAATCGACAATGTGGGGAATTCAAGTTAAAAGATCTAAACGATAAACAGTTTAAATGTTTGATGTTCGTACGCGGTTTACAATATTCTCAAGATGTTGAAATTCGAAAGCGTTTTGTGACAAAATCTTGTGTTCTCACTGGAGAACCTAATTTGAAATTATTGGTGGAATATCCAATTATCAACCAGTTATCAACGCCATTTAATTTCATCGCAACTGCCTATGAGTAAATTGTGCAACTTAACCCCGTCTACCAAACAATCATCTCGGCCATCCAGACCATGTTGGCTCTGTGGTGGTATTCACTTCGTTCGAAATTGTCAATTTTTGACATACTAGTGCAACCAATGTCACAAACCAGGTGCTTCGCCATCCCACATGCCACGAATTTCGATATACAACAAACAAAGTAGGCATCCACGAGCATAGCTTCTAAGTCTCAATGGAATCTACAACGATAACAACCATAGCGCCATAATATTCCGACGCAAATATGTTAACGTCGAGATCAATAGAACCATAGTGTGAAACTACAGATCGACACGGCACTCAATCTAACCTTAATCTCAGAGCAAATAAGGCAAACTCTCGGGTCACCTGGAACCACATATACGGCCCACTGGAATAAAATCGGCTTCAAAGACTGGCGTCCCCATTATTGCACATTTTACTGTGAAATGAGGATCAACAATATCCAGCAAGTATATTCTTGCAAATATTTAGTCTCAAATATTACATGGCATTTGGGCATGTAATATGGCATTTGGGATCGTCCAATTAATACAAAATCGGACAAAATCGGAAAATGATACCTTCATTACGGAATTGAAAAACGAATTACAATCCATCTTCAGCGACACACCCGGAAAGTTTTTAAAGGCTACAGCGACCATCTATCTGAAGCCTGACGTTCGTCCTATACACCGGACGAGGCGCTTTGTATATCTTTCGTTGCATTGGCAGTAGTTGAATGAAAACTAGATTGTCTTAAAAATACCGACATTATTTCACCGATTAAGGACTCAGAATGGGAAGCACATGAAAACGTACCACAACTTCTATCGCGCCAGGAGCAATAAACTTCTATGTAAAGTCTGCCCGACAAATGAATGAGGTGCGATCTCCATTCGACCGATACTTGAATACAAATATGACATGGGAATGGTCACGCCAATGTCAACGGACATTTGACAAATTCAAACGCATTCTCATATCCGAATTACTCCTAACTTACGACCCAGCACAGAAAAAATGGATTTGAAGATTTACACTGGTAACCGACCACAAACCGACATTTTATACATGCCGACAAATGATTTTGTCTCCATCTCGGAAAAGCAATAAACAATCTGATCGAGGAACCATCGATGTCCTACCCATTGGCCTTTACCTGGAAAATAATCTAAACTGAAACGAAACGCGATCGAATTCTTAGAGTGATCGTTAATTATTTAAAATCCAACTGGCTAAATTCGAAAGCGGAACTTCCAGACGACGACGAATTGGAGCAGTTTTACAACCGACGTCGGAATCGTGATTCCGCGACAATACCGAAAGCTGGTATTATGATAACTGCACATTTTGGCTGCTCTTGTAATCAATGCGCCGAGAACGCCAATTCATCTTTATACGACACGTTTGCAATCGTGTTCACACGCAGTTCGTCCTATGGAACGAGTGCATATCGACATCACAGGACCACTTAACGGAAAATGATACTTGGTCAGTGTTGATTCCCATTCAATGTTTCTCGACGTCCATGAATGCACTAATGTCACGTCGTTCTTGCATCGAGAAGGTGTTGAAATGATCGATATAGCTTGTGCTGTCATCTGTTATAGCGGAAAATTATACTTAATATTGTAAAATATTTATTTTTTTGAAAGCGTTTTTCAAATTTGAAGAAAATGAAATTTTTGTCAATCTAACGACGAATGATGAAGAATCTCGAATCCTGTTTGTAAGAAGAACCTGTATGACCTCCTGTCGCAATGCATAACTCATGTGCCGATCTATATTCCATGTTAGTACTATATGTTGGTGTGGAACTATGCAATGCCCAGATAGTTCTACGTAAATCGAACCTATAGCCGTACGTCACCGATTTGGCTACTGCGTAAGATAGGGCGTGAAAAGTGAACTGCGAAAGAAAGAGTTGAGAGTGATTCGACCACAGAACAAATTGCAAAGATTAAAAACAAACAAACAAAACATAACAGCGTTCACAGAATAATCAACACAATCGTTCAAAAGTCGACAATACTCAGTGAAAACATTGTAATTACTGTGGAGGCCCATATCATTAACGTCGCAATTGTTCAGCCAGTGAGGAATTGTGCAACAACTGTGTAAACCAAAATTGCAAGAACAACCGGTATCCCATCAAGCGCAGAAGTCAATTCAATTACCTTAAAGAAATCAACAATTTCAGTATCATTCCAATAGACAAATTTCGAATGTAAATACTAACAAAACTGAAAATTGTGATTCTTTATTTTTAGGTAGTCAGAAGAATCGCTTAGACACAGTGTATTTTTGATTGATAAAGGTGCACAATGCATTTGGTTACCGGATAGTGTTATGCCAGCAAAATTTTTGAAGGGACCATATGGGAATATACTCTATGTTGTTGGTAAGTTGTCACTCATTCCCATCGACGATAATAAACCACTCATCACTGGCACGTATATGTTAAATGGTATCCTCACTTCAATTTTGAGTAAAAGTGCTATAAAGTATTTCGAAATGTTAAAACCATGAAAGTGTATTTTTAACGTCTCGTCGTTGTATGAACTAACACGTTCAATTAGTATCACGTACCGTACCTTTACCTATCTTGCAAAAGCTAGAAATTCACGAAGTTACTGAATGGGTTGTCCCTATTGATGTGGTGTCACGACAACAGAGAGCTCAATCGATACATCTTACATCCATATTATCCGGAACCAAGAATGGAATCTACTGTGTTGAAACTCTGAGGAGCAAAAAAAATTTAAAAATTAACGCTAACAAAGGATTTGATCAAATTCGACTCGACGAAAACAGTCAATTACCTACTTGACTCGTTTTTACACGACTTCCATTTGGCATTTCATGTGTCCAGAATATTTTACCAGCAAATTCTAGAAAATCATAATGGGTCTGCCAAATGTTATTTTTCATGTGAATGAGGTTCTTGTTTATGCTGAATCCGTTGAGCAATACGATTAACTTTTAAGAGGTGTAATCTCGTTTACAGAATAAGGGGATCGCATAGACCTTTTCTATATATCAATGCCAATAAATCAGTTTTTGGTATCAAAGAAGTGAACTTCCTCGGACATGTCCTTTCTTCTAATGGTATTTCAGTCGATCCCGAAAGAGTTAGTGCTCTTGTAATTTTCCCCACTCCTGAAAACAAAACCGAATTAGTGAGATCCCTTGGAATGATTGGGGCGAAATATGTCGCAAATCGCTCGCAGATATCCGAATCCTTCAATTCATTACTGATTCCTGATGCTTCCTCTTATGGAATTGGCATTTGCCTGATGAATGAAGTCACTTAAGATGATAGGCAAATACTCCCATACGCCGCTATATCTCGATCAATGACTGAATCTGAAAGAGATATGCACAAATTGAGCGAAATGTTCTCAGCTTGACATGGGCAGCTGAATAATTTTCAGAATATTTATATGGTTTGCAGTTTACTTTTGAATTGATGCGATGAGCCCTCTTTCCATTTCTGTGAAATTCTACCAGTATTTCATGCTTCTTCTAATAGTGGAGTTACGGTCTCTGCCATTACAGATGCGTCGCTATTTAGTAATTCTGCTTCTGAATAGCACTTTTAATTTCCAGCTCCTGGATGGGTATTTATAGTTTCGTTATAGTTGTCCATCAGAGAGCTCATCATTTTGTTTACTATCTGTTCCGTTGTCCTCACAGAACTCTTTCCACTTATCTATTTAGTAGCTGTTGGTTTTCTGTGGTTAACACTTGCCCATATCCTTTATTATGGTAGTAAGTTTGTGAATTTTTCGGTGACCCCTTTGATGCGTGTGTGCATTTTTCTATTCGCTGCTGCTGTTTCTGCAGTCTCAAAAATATCTTTGGTGTATGTTCTGCGATTATCTCTTGTTATCAACTTTATTTGTTTAGCAGTATCTTCATATTTGTTTCGATTATCCGCCGTATTTTCATGAATTCATGGTTTTCAGGTGTAGTTTTAGTAGCCAAGCATATTGGTATAGCAATGTCTTAATGTAGGTTTCTGCATCTATTTCGTCCCAATTCTAATCGATAGCGCTGGTTTCGTTACTTTGAAGATTGAGTTGGAGCGTTTTTTTGAATGTGTCTTTGGCGTCATAAGTGTTCTTCGTCAATCTCTCAATGTTGAATTTGGTGCTTCACTGCTGCTGCTGGTTTGATTTTGAATTATGGCGATTACCCCTTGGTGATCGCTGTGTACGTACTTTTCAAATATTTCAACACTCTCTTTGCGGCTAACCAACGCTGCTTACCAGGATTCTTATTAATTCGAGTTAATAAAGAAATTTACAACATATCAGGCTGAATTATCTGTGCCGCGTATAATAAACTTCCATTCCATCAACTTATGTTTATCAGTTCATTCCATGCGTTCTCTGACTTTGGAGACTGCTCTTTACTAAGTTTAACATTCATATCCATTGGGATTTTAACTGGATTGCATTCCATCATTCCAAAATGATCAAAAATTGTGGAAATACATATTGTTATTGATCTATACACAATATTCCAGCTCTTTTATCATAATTTAAATTTAGTTATAAGAACGACTTGCTTCTCTAAGCTCCTTCATGTCGAAATTATTTTTCGAAAAGCATTTCATTTCACCAAATAAATTGTTTTAATTGGAAAAAATTAAAATGTCATCTACATAAACTGCGATTATCAAAAATTTTCCACTCGATGCGTTATCATAATTAATATTCATAAGTATCAATTGCGTTAAACCAAATTTCCTCAACATTTCACTCAGATTCATATTCCATATTCTCGAAGATTGCGTCAAACCATAGATTAGATTTTTTTTGTTATGTGAATTGTTCATTCCTTCAGGCGGGCTTTGTACTCGTATATATCTTCGAATAATTCACCCTAAAGAAAGGCAGTTACCGCATCCATTTTTTCGATATGTAAGTGAAACTTTAGAGCCAATGACAGCAAATGCTGTAGAGATATAAGAAGAATAAGTATCTTCAAACTCAACTTGCGTTTCGTTGACTGAAATCCTTAGCTACAAGTCTTGTTTCAAGGTTTTTTGCCACTAAGAGAACCATAATTTCCCACGTATCATTGACTTTTAATGAGTTAAATTCTTAATCTATTCCTCAACATACGTTTCTGGCAAACGTTTAAAATTTTGTTGGCTCTGAAAATTTTTCTTCCGTTAATGTAACATCTCTATTGTTACCACAATAGCTAACCGATTTAGTCTCAAGCTTCAATCGTTTAAGTTTGGGTACGAACACCATTACCAAGGTTAGGTTAGGTTAGGTTTCAGTGGTTGCTATCCAATTTTGGCCCATTGTGATGCCACAGGATCCGACATCATTAAACTCCATTTGAAACCATACAGTGCTATTCACATAGCGTAAAAATCTCGCACATTCCATCTTTCGACATCAGAGAGGCTGTCCATAGTGTATTTGCCCAAGTACATGATGACTTGGGCAAATAGCGCAGGGCATGAGCATAGGAAGTGAACAAGGGCCTCCTCCTCCTCTTCGTCCTTGCAGCTTCTGCAGAAGTCATTTGCATCCAGACCTAGCCTTCTCGCATGATCTCCGAAAAGGCGGACAATTCTACCTAAATTACGCTTCCTTAATATGATTAAAATCTTTGAGTGCTTCAAGTTCAGCTCAAACCATACTTGCCTCGCTACCCTACCAGATGGACTGGCGAGCCACCTAGGATTTGCCAAGGCAACTGCTTTCCTATGTTTTGCTGCAGCACAGACATAGGCGTTCCTACACATTCTCTCCCTGGATCCAGTTGGAGAACAGTACCGTACCTTGCTAATTCGTCTGTCCTGCAATTTCCCTCAACATTAGACTAGCCGGGAACCCAGACCAACTGGATATTGAAATGTTCACTCATCTCGTTAAGAGTTGTGTGACAATCCAACGCCATCCTTAATGTCAGGGAAACTGAATTTAGTGAAAGAATGGCCGCCCGACTGTCCACATAAATAGTGATATCAGTCAACGATATTACACCTTGCTTCAACCAGTTCATGACCTTTTCAATCGTTATAACTTCAGCCTGGCATACGCTGCAGTAATCAGGGAGACGAAAGGACAGACTCACATCTAATTCCCCATAGAACACACCAGCTCCCACTCTACCATCGAGCTTGGAGCCGTCCGTGGAGAATTTAACTGTCCCGGTTTCAACGATGAGACCACTCTTCCAATCCTCCTTAGACGTGAGAATCACCTTAAAACGCTTGCAAAAGCACAATAGGGATGTTATATAATCCAAATTCACCAGGTCATGCCTCACAGAGTTGACTATAATTCAGTGCCTTTTTTGCAGGCAATTCCACTCCGGAACCGCTGATAGCCTGTCGACTGTATTGACCGCCAATTGCTTACCGATAATATCTAACAAGTGAACTCGCCCAACCCGCAGTGATTGATAACGCATTCTGCATCACATCCTTGATTGTACCCAGGTCTTTTCCCGAGACAACTATCGGTACGTCATTGGCATAAGCAACCACACCTATTCCTTCCCCCTCCAGTTCCAATAGTAGTCCGTTGATTAATACACTCCAAAGAAGGGGAGAGAGGACACCCCTCTGAGGTGTTTCCCGAACAACCCGCCTATGGGATTAATTAGCCTGGTTACTTGATAGTTAACTCAAGTGACAACAATCCTTTCCTAATTGCCTCCACCTTCACGTTGTTAAAAGTGCCCTAAGCCACCAACGATAATTCCTGAAAATCCAGTGATTTATCAATTTCCCGAACCAAGGCATCTAATACCGTGTTCTTGGACTGGTACGCATGTTGAGAATGTGTCTAGTTTCTGGGTAAAATTCTCGAACGAATATAGATATCCAGCAGCCTTTCCTGATTTTCATGAGAAAGGATAACAGAAATATTGGTCTTAAGTCCTTAGGGTTGCTGTGCGAGCTTCTACCCGTTTTCGGGATGAAAATCACCCTAGCCTCCCTCCATTTCTTCGAGATATACCCCAGCTTCAGACATCCTTTGAAGATAACATCAAGCAAGGAGAGCAAGACCTCAGAGTTCTTCTGAGTTTCTGCTGGTACAATCCCATCCGGACCAGCTGACTCAAAGGACTTAAAACTTTTAATAGCCCATTTTATCTTCCGTATATTCAGAATATACTCTGTACACAACAGTTCATTTCTCTTCACTAGAAGATTGGAACAGCTGTACTGGTAGAGATAATCTTTCTTAAGCGTGAGTTTTCCGAGACCCCTTCCATTCTACCACAGAAGGCCTCCACGAATTCCTTTGTGTCTTCCTCGTTTCCCTTTTATATTATCTGAGGCATTCCTTATAGAAGTCCCAGGGTTGACTTTCTCTCGATCTTTCCGCTCTATTGAAAGCAGATCCACAGACTTTTCGGCACTCCGCAAGTGCCGAGGTCCACCGAATAGGTTTTCGCTTTCCCTTCAGCTTTGCTAATGGACAGGCCTCCCTCACAGAGGTATTGCAAGTCCTAGTAAGAATATCCACCATTGAATCCATATCACTATCCGTGTCGGGGAGTCCTGGAACTCTAGATGGAATGATTCCCTCCAATACTTCCCTATATACACCATTACCAAACATTCAAATAATCTGAATTGTGACAAATCCGGTTTCACATTTGTCCCGTCTTCTTCTGGAAGAAGAAAGCCCAAAAATGTTTTGCAAGTCCAGCATCCAAAAGAAGACATCGAGCCTTTTCAACTATGGTCCTGTAGTAAATATTAAAAATTTCTCGAAGACATCGCTTTTTGCTCTGTTGTTTGATTGTTTTCGTCGCTTAAAATGCTTCCTTGACTGTTTACTTTCCAAAAACGAAACGCACTAATCATTTATTTTATTGTTAAATTCTCAGTTTTCTTTATGTCACCAAAAACATTTTGGTAGCTACGTCTGTCAAAGTCAATTGTTCTCAGTTAGCATTGCCATTTCATCGTGGAAAGACTTACACCCGAACAACGTTTACAAATTGTTGAATTTCTTTATCAAAATTCGTGTTCAGTGAAAAATATGTTTCGCGCACTTCGTCCATTTTATGGTCGTCATAATCGAAATACCAATTTCACGTTATTGGACATCAATACACTAAATCGTATGTGTATAGAGTGCGTACAGAGGAAAATATTGCTGCTCTAGCAGCTAGTGTGGATGAAGGCGACCAAATGTCCATCAGTCGCAGGGCACAGCAAATGGGATTGTGTTATTCGACTACGTGGAAGGTTTTCCGCAAGGATCTTGGTCTGAAGGCGTATATAAAATATAACTCGTGCAACAACTGAAACCTTAGTGAGCCTTAGAACATCTTGAGGAAAATCTGTTTTTTACCGAAAAATTGAGATCAGCGACGAAGCTCGTTTTTGGTTAAATGGGTACGTTAATAAGCAAAATTGTCGCATTTGGTGTAATGAGCAGTCGCAGGCAATACAAGAACTGCTAATCTACCCAGAAAAAAAACACTGTTTGGTGTGGTTTACGGGCCGGTGGAATCATCGGCTCTTCCGGTAATTTTCTCGGGATTGTATTAGTCCCAATCAGTAGTATACAAACTAAAACATTTGCCAAGTCCACCGACTTGTCCGTGATAGTATTCCCGTTCGCGAAATTAAATTATTTTAGCTCGCTTAAAGTTTATTTCTCGCATTTCGCTCGATAAATTAGCGCATATCTCATCGGTAGAATCCCGTGTACTTTGCATATCACTCGGTAAATTAACATACTTCAAGTTATGAAAAGTTTGATCATAGGGGTTGAATACGATTCTATAACATTCATGAAATGTTATTTGTATCGATGCTACCGTCAACGATTTTATAGATAATCATAACACTAAATAAAGGCTAAATGCGGCTTAAGAGAAATCCCCCGTGTAATATGCTGTCTGCCATATTCATCTTCGTTAACTTTTTAAGACAGGTGTCGTATGATGTTTCGATTGAATGAATGTTTCTGGAAGAAACAGAAATGTTCGGCATTGTTTACATTATCTACATTGTCAACGCTATTTTTTGGATTGACGACATATATTGTCTACCAATGTAGAATATTAATTAGCTACGTGTAAACAATACAACATAACACTGGTCGTAAGACAAATGATCTCTCCGAGCTGCAAAAAGGTGATGCAATGTGGATTATTGGTTTACGAGTCTGGAAAAATGTTCAGAACGCAGATCGTACCTTGTCAAAACGGATAGAGGCATATACTGGAGAAATTGTTGGCATTTCGGTAGCTAGTCGATTGAAAATAATTTAAAGAATAACGCAACAAATGAGATTCGAAATAATTTAAATAATTCAGAAACAATTACTTCGACAAGTAGTAATAACTCTACAAATAATTTTGATCAAAATGTGCACAACTCAAGAGGACAATCATCTCGTACCCGATATCCACCTATATGGTCAAAAGATTTTGAAATGCAATAACTCGATATCTCAACAGTTGGCATTTACGACATCGTTTTTGTGGTCTACGCTCAAGACGATTTCGACAAGTACCTGTCGGGGTGAGTTTTGAACATTAACGTAGGGTTTTTTAGATTCACCGAAATGTCAAACGATTATGGAGGCGGAAAAATGAGAAAAGCGCAAACAACAAATTTTTATCGAAACATCAAATATCGATATCGCTATGTAAAAGAAATATAATAAACAACCACCAATCGCAAGCTCTGGACTCGGCATCATTGAAAATTCTCGTAGAAGACGAATAACCGCGTAGAGAAGGATCTGATTTGTCGCAACCCGAGTGAACTACTAATTTTTAAACACTAATTTTTGTTTAAAATTTTATGACAGTACCAATAAGCCATCAAGCGCTTCTTAAAATCTTTTGTTATACAGCAACGTAGTAGTAGCGACAACAATGCAATGCTGAGCCATAATACTAATGATGTAAATTGGCGTAAATGCGATAATTCGTTTGAAATGGGTTATAATTTACTTACCGATAGTTTTAATTTTTGGTGATTGGTTAGGCTACGTGAACTGTAAATACTTACATATTATTATGTTGCTGCATCTACGATCCAACAGGCATAGTGTGTTGATACTGGGCTATACAAAATTATTTTATGTTGTATTCGGATCTCCCACAATAGCCGCTGTCACACGCACAAGAGTCTTATAATCTAATCTTGAGCAGTGGCCAGCAGCTTTAATGAGTTCCATTTATAAATTGTAATCGGTATATGTAAAAAAATATTTATCCTTTCTTTACAAAAAAAAAATATGGAATCAATATCGATATATAATGCAGGAATAAAATACGCAGCGCTATTCGTTCTATACAAAGCGAGAGATTCTGACATCTGGTTCATTAATAATTTAAATAAAATTTCTTGTAATTTTTATTCAATAACGTGTATATGTCCTTAATATCCTTGTTTGTTATATAAATATTAATTGCACCATGGATTCGATAAAATAGTTGTAATCCATATAAATAAATAAAAACTCCTATTTCCTATTTTTATGTAAGGCTTGACTTGTGTATTTCATATGTATGTACACGTAATTAACAAACAAAATTTTATAAATTAGAGATTTGGGAAGCCCTATACTCGAACTCTATATATACTTAATCCCTGTGTACGTCACTTGTATATTTTCGAGTAGTTTATTGAACTTTTTACGTTGGTATATAAATCCTCGTTTAAATGAAAGCACTCGGCAAATAGAAAATGAAATTCTGTTCACTTTTTGATTAGCCCGCACATTTTCACAAAATTAAATTTTCACACAAAACACTAAATATTTCCCGAATCTGCTGTGGCGAGCGTACATCATTGCACTTCGATCACAATTATTAAACTGGACATTGGGTAGCCGTATCCGTGCTTTTATATGTAAATTTTTTTGATGAGTCGTTAGAATATATACGACGATGTGGAGAAACTAAAAAGGAAAACTACACACACACACACACACATACGTATCGTATATCTAGTTTATTTGTTCTTTTAAGTTTTAAATACCATTATTAGCTAGATACCCTCAATATTTGATTTAAATACTCGTAAAGAAGACTAACAAATACATAAGTACCTGATGTACATGTGTATCGATACCTAATTTTTACTTATATCATATTGGAAAAACTGTACTGGAAATAGATAACAAAAAAAATTCCTTCAATTTGTCTATTTCTATGTATTCCCATTTACCAACTTAGTAGATGGCTGTTTTAATGCTTTTCTATATGACATGACACGTGAGTCTCTATATAGAGAAACGAAACACTTTTATGTCATTGGTTTATCATCATTCAGGTTCGCTCCTATATTTGAGATGAAATTTAAATCTTTTGTGTATAAAGATTTTTCTTAAATGTATGTAAGCTCGTTCATTATAGTGGGTAAAGTTGACACATACAAAAGGTAGCCCCTGCGTAGTTACTGGACACTTTTTATGATTCACGAAATTTCGTGGCAGATTGCTTACCATTAGAATATCATTATACACTTGGGTGCAAAAAATTCGCACATTGATCAATTTTCAACAAAGTTCAAAAATATCAAAATATCCAATGTTTGTTTAATTTTTTTGAAAGCAGATTCAAAGTTTATTTCAGCATCTATCCAGTGGTGCCTTTTTTGTACTTATACCGTGCCAACAAAGTGATTTAAAAAACACATTTTTATTAATAAGAAGTATTCCCTCCCTTATCCCGAATGACAGCTTCTATTCGATGTTTTATTGATTTCACCAAATTTTGAGGTGTCGACTTCCATTGCTCTGAGATCGCTTTTTGCAGCTCCTGGTTGGATAAATAGGATTGAGATCCTGTACTGGTATAATACCAGCCGCATGCGGTCTCGCATTATCCTGTTTGAACGAAAAAATTACGACGTAGTCCTCGAGGACTTCTTCAATGTACCGCTGAGAATTCAATACTCTTTATCGACGGCCAGTATTTGCTCCGGAGACGAACACAACATCTATCTTCGCCTCCAGTGACATGCCTCCCCATGTACGATCCACTACCTTACGAGTCACTTTCTTCAATGCAACAATGTGCAAATCGCTCACCTGATCTTCGGTGCATACTCTTCCTCGACCATCGTTGCCATGTAAACACATCCTGCACTCGTCAGAGAACAGGACTGTTCTCCATTGTTCTTCTGTCAAATCCAAATGCTCTCGAGTGAATTGAAAGCGGGCTCGTCGGTGGGTTGGGGTCAATTTCGGCTCATTTGCTGGTCTATGTGCAGTCAGATCACTTTCTCGAAGTCCTCTTCTAACTGTCCACTGACTGACTTCGACTCCACGAACTTCTTGGAGCCGATGTACCAGTTGAACGAAGGCGTCACAAGAAAATGGGCATCACGCAGTGTTGTAACACGAGGTCGGCCAGATCCTTCTCGGATTGGATTGGATCGCTTTGCTAGGTTAATTTAGGGTACCGTACCACCTAATGTTTTCTTCAGCTCGTTGAAATTATTCACAGTGCTTTCAACAAACCTTAAAATAGTCGTGATGTCCACTCTGCTGTGGTGAGTCAGATTATTTTGAAGAGGAGCTCCAAGTAATTTCATTCTGCTTAGTACTAAACAGAACAAGTGCAAACCCATTGCAATCCAATTTCCTTTTCTTCGGCTACACAGTCTGCTCACGCGTATATCAAGGTGTTAGTGATCTGTCGTTAGTTTCACAACTTACTCTTCTAAAATTAGAGGAATTCGAAATTTACCCTGTTTGGTGAGATAGCGTCGGTTGTACCCTACCAAGCGAACTCATTTGCTTTAAAACTTCCCGTGATATAAAAATTCACTCCTTATGCCCTCATTATACCTCAAACTGTCTTCTGCCTCTCTTATCGCAATTAATTCAGCTGAAGTGTATTACAAAAGTCAGGAAGATGGAAAGAGAAGTTTAAGTTTAATTGTTCACAGAAAATTCCACCATCAAACTTTCCCATCAAACTTTAAACCATCCACAAAGAAGTTAACATCTTCCTTCGTTCAGACCCGCTTCTCTCACACAGTCTTCTCTGTGGGAATGTCAGTCCTGCACTTCCCCTCATACGATGGTAACAGAACAGCATAGGCGGAAGTGTCTACATGCAGATGGAGTTTAGCTTTATGCCTGAGCCCATGGCAATGAACGATGTTTTTTCTAAAGTCCATCTTTCCTAATGGCATGGTTACAGATTTCGTTGGGTTTCCGGCTTAGTCTGCTGTTCAAAATTAGATTATAGATATTTCGCTAAATCTGTGAAGTTCACGCTGATACCATTTAAAGTGGAAGGAAGAACCCGAGAAAGTTTATACTTAGGAAAGCGCTAGGATATTTACCAAAACCGCTGATAGCAAGGTTATCGGCATATGCAACTACTCGGAAACCTTAACCTTCTGAGTGCAATAATAGGTCCCGCATTTCAGCTTTTGATCTACCTCAAAGCTGAGATTGATTTGAAAAAAAGGATTTCATAAAAAGAGGCTGTTACCGTGGTTTTAATACGTCATTTTAAACCCGCCATATGCGATAACTATTGTTTGCAATCGATCGATATTGACAATCATAATACCGAATTGAGCTATCGATGAGAAATCTATATACGACACTAAAACCACAATAAGGGTGATTGTTAAAAATTATCTTCAAGTTGGTGCGATTTCCATGTCGAAACGACAATCACAATAAGGATGCATAAAACGTTGTGAGGAAAGCTTCTTTGTTTGCTAAATGGAGCTGGGTGGTTGTGCTATCTTATGGATCATGAAGTTGCATGATCCTCGAAAGACGAAAGCGACAGTTCACATAGTTGTGGTGTTCCCAGCACCATCCGCGTCGCTGAAATGAGGATCATCAAACCATGATTGACGCATGAAGACGAGAGTGGATATGGTGGTGGTTGCACTCACCCTTATTGTGGTTGTCATGTTTTCACGATGTATTTGTTATTGAATGCCGTTATAATGCTGTTCTTTCAATCCCGCGTAGGGCGCTATCGCCATTTGAGGGAGGACCAAATGCTGGCTCCGTACGCATTTAAATTTTTTTTCACAGCACACTACAACATTAAAGATTTATCACGTGCCACACATACATTTTATTTTTATTTTATTTTTTATCACTTTCCGGTAAAAACCGACGTCGGGTCACCTGAATATTCCAGTAGTGGTAAGTACGTAATTGGACAATTATTTTAAGGTTGTTTTCAGTATTTTCGGGAATATTCGGGAAGCGAGAATTGTTGTTGTAAACCGTCAAATCTATAACTGTATTTATAATACAGTGATACGAACCGAATTTGACAGATCAAATTCGTAACAATTGGTGGCATCGGTAGGATTGTTAATATAAATGATTTCAAAAAGGAAGCGTAATTATCGACGGGTGGTCACAAAAATGAGTTAGTACGGCGATTGTGTGCGGCTATGAGAAGCAAGGATTATACCCGGATAATTACGACTTCAACAAGGAAATTATAGGCCTGGAATTTTTATTAGAGAATAACCACGAGTTGATTGAAACAGTTCTGAGACATCTGGAGATTTCGTTCGCAGATGTTGGTGAAAAGTTGTGTGATTACTTTACACAAAGGCAAGTCACACGATTGATCGAAACGATTTCATCAGAGGAAACTCACAACCAACCAACGAGTTGAAGTTGCAAACAACGACTGGAGATAGTACATTCATCCTAGGTAAGAAATTAGTGAAAATAAGAATCAGGCGAGTGATAATTGACCACCGAAAGAAGCTGTAACCAAATTCAGAAATAATCATTTGGGGAAAACTGAAGGGAGTTTTTGAGTTACCCAGGTTGTGCTTGGGAAGGAAAATGAGAAGAAAATGTGAAGAGATAAGCCTCATAGTGAACCACAAAACAAGCGGAAAAATAAGCAACCAATTATTATGCAGAACTGGACCGAAGATCTTACTAAGGAGCATAATAATGAAACGCAACAGTTACTGAAACGATACATGTCCATTATAGAGACACCGATTCGCCAAGCACCTAGAAGATTGGTTTTGGCGAAACAAGAAGCATTGGATGGAATGATAAAAGACTTGAGAGCGGTAGGATTTAACGAGTCATCGAGCAGTCCGTAGAGCTCACCTGTGGTTCTGGTCGAAAAAACGGATGACAGGTCAGGTACACACATTGGATCTTCAAAGTGACTATTTGCAGGTACAGGGTGGGCCATATGTTAGTCCTTTATTAATTTGTAAATAAAACACACATTTTGGGATGAAAAGTTAAAATTTTTTATTATTAAGGAAAGATGGTTCTATGCCATTTATGTTTGAAAAGCAATATCGTTCATAACCATGGCTTCGTCTACAGGTCTGCATCCGAACATCACAATTTTCGATGACTTTTCCAATAAAAGCGGATTAATGACCTCAGTTTCAGCTCGAATGTTGTTTTCTAAGTTGTGGAATTGTTTGTAGATGATTAGCATCTTTCACATAACCCTACTAGAAACAATCATGTGGCATTAAATCCGGACTTCTTAATGGCCAAGAAACTTCACAATTTCTTGTAATTATGGGATCAGCAAATTTTGTTGCAAATAAATGGATTGTTGCACGACTTGCGTGGTATGCCGCCCCGTTTTGTACAAACCAAAGGTCGTTGACACGCAATTCATTCAATTTGGGCCACAAAAACCAGTTAACATGATGTGATAACGATCCCCATTCACTGTAAGGGCATTTCCCTGTTCGTTTTCAAAGAAAAACGGCACAATGATGCCACCAGCCCATAAACCACACCAAACAGTGACTTTTGGAGAATGAACTTTTGCTTCGTGAATAACATGAGGATTCTCCGATCCCCTCCGGTGGTTCTTGAAATGTTTAGTTCTTGTGAACGATGCCTGGTTGATGTGCTTGGTTCATTACGAACATTTTCACTATCAGCTGCCACTGCATCAGAAGTGGATGGGCAAGAATGAACTGGCTGAACATGTTGATACGGTGGCCCACTCGTTAGAAGTTCAAGGGAATTATCGTGAGAAAACGGCATTTAGTGTAGGCAACGTACTAAAAGGATTACATTGGAGCAATACAACTTAAAATACCGGAGATGACACGCTAAAACGAATGTCTACAAAGTTACGATTGTGACATCGAGCATCGAAAAGGAAGCAGACATGGGAATGTGGAAGCATTATCAAGGAAGCCATAAAAACCACTACAGGCGAATGGAAGGAAATGAGGATGTAATCGACGGCTTATGAAAATGATACGCCCGTGCTGAAATGGACAGATGAACCATTCCGGAAGGAGAAGTTACTATAGACCCGGATTTATCAATAATTACTGCATTATTAGGAAGAGGCAAGGCCTATTGAGCACAGTGGGAAATCCTCCTTTTAGAGAATGGTTGTTTAAAACGAATCTGGGACAGCTCGAATGGTAAAGTTAAACAATTATTAAAAGTGGTGCCGAAAAATAAAATTAATCAAATACTTGAGGATTATCACGGAGAATTAAGTGGAGGCCATTTCGGAATTAATAAAATACTCACAAATATTAGTCAATGATTGTATTGGCCCGGATGCGAACAGTAGGTAGTAGAGTGCTTTCAAAAATGTGATTAATGTGTCGCAATGAAAGGAAAAACCGAAGATAAAAGCAACACAACATCGTCGGCGCACCATTCGAAAGAATTATCAAGAACATGGCGGGACCATTTCATCATATTACAGGAAGCGGTATTAGGTAAAGATTAGTAATCATGGATTATTTCCGGAGGTGTTGGTGAGATTGTTGCCGCTTTGAAGTTCCGATGAAAATTATCTTGGACCATGGAAGTAATTATTAACCAGAACCATTTTCGCACGTAGTTTAGTGCATTTGGAACGGTTGGCACTATAGAGGTGGTACTTTGAATTCTGCTCGGGACGAGGTAGCTGGGTAGTAATGTTACGACTGCGCCTATTTCCACGTAGATTAGTCACTTGGGCTGCTTAATTCTAGGTTTAAGTAGTAGCATTACAAGTAGTTTTATAATAGTTTAGTTGTTTTGCAGCCTGCAGATAGCAGATTACTCTAGAACAAAACAATTGTGAGCATGCGAATATAGTCTGGAATATTATGCGTGGTATATAAGTACGAGTGCCATGAACTAAAAAATCAGTCATTCAGGAGATAGTGATTCTAATGCGAGTTTTGATCAAAATTCTAGCATCAGTTCATGCTGGACTAAACTTCATCATTGCATACTAATCATTATGAAATTTTGTTTTAGGGTTGGTTTTGGGTTTAAATATAAATGTTAGATGAACTTCTATCTCAAAAGGAGTGTTTAAGGCTACCATGGTGCAACCTGACAGTATCCGAAGGGCATGGCATCCGAAGATTTGTACCTATGTCCTTGAGCCTTCTCCGAGAACATTAAATGGTAATATTTATTGTTTCCTGATAACTTTACAAAGTTCGTCTATTTAAAAACTTTACCAAAAGCTATGGCCCCCAAAATGGTTAGTTTCTCTTGCAATGAACCACTATTTAGCGTTCCGTTAGTAACACTCAGACAACGGGTTTCAATTTGTCGGAAAGGCACTTGCCGCCTTGCTCAAGGAATATGGAATTACCAATTTCAAAACATCATGATACCCACCACAGAGCAATGTGTCGGAGAGCGTTAACAGATTTATGCTATCGCTATTGGTATCCTTCCCCAAAGCGTTTGTAATAAAATATGTTCGAGAGTATTTGGAATTTTTGAAAAATATTTTATAAGACAAGACGAATTGTATATAGACGAGTACCTAACAATTTGGCAGCATTACAAAGTAATTCGTGTTCTCAATTTTTTTTCTTTGTGTGTGATATTAACCCAATCTATACTTTAGGGTCGTTAAACTTTTTATATACGGAAAATGGGTTAAATATTTTTCTACAGTGACGTCAAACAACTATTATGACGTAGTTTTTTACATTATAAATTTTAGCAAGTCGTTCTCTCCTTTTCTCGTTTACTTTAGTGGTGATGGTAGAAATTGGTTTTTGTTGCGATTTTCGATTTTCCTTACTTGATGGATAATGCATTGCGCGCGGTAAGTAAAGCAATAAGTACCAGATTTGGTTTGGAAAGGGATATTGTTTTACATTCCCGTGTCGTAGACACACGTACCTTGATATATACCGAAATATCTTTTTGTAATAAAATACCTAAAATAAAACTGGCTTTTATTCAATATAGAAGTTATGTAATTAACATCAATATTTGTTTGTATGTGTGATGTGTATTGCTGCATAAGACATGTTTTTATACCATAAAGGCTTCCCTCTATATACTTAAAGTCCATAATCTTGTAATAGAGTTACATATAGGCAAATGTTAGTTTTTTATTTAATAGTTTAATCGATCGATATTGTCGTGTATATTCTTCACTGTACATGCGGCAAATGGATGGATTTTGTAATGTATACGTTGCGGTGGAACACTGAACACCTCTCTTCAATAAAATGGGAATATGGCTCAAAATTGCAAACTTCCCATGAACTGTTAGGGTAGGTCGGAAATGCTTATGTATTAGTTTTTCTAATACTAAATGTGGGAAACGTGAATTCACATTAGTATATATTGAAGTGTATGTACATGAAAAGCTATAAATATGTGTATCCTTGGACGATTTTTTTAGGATTTTCTGTATTTCAATATTGAAGCCATAAAAAACTATATAAAATTATTGTTAGTATATAAGTAATTTATGCATAAGTTTATAACAACAAAATTATAGGTAAATGCAGTCATCGCTGTGTGCGAGCTCATACAAAATTTATTGGAGCTTTCTCATAAGGTAGAAACAGTAGTTGAGTTGTTGTCACTTCGAGATACCATGTCAGCCTCATTTTATTAGAGGCTTGGCTTAGAAAAAGTGGGAGACCAATGGTTAATTATTTATTTTATTAAACAAAGTTGTTGTTGTATATGCATTATCGATATACATTTGCCACCCATTCCTTATCCTGCATTGGAAATTACCGATGTTGAAGGACTCGATTTAAGTTGTTGATGTTTAATTCTGTCAGGTAAATTTTGTGTAATTAAAATTTTATTTTTGTATCCAATTGATGAATCATTTGACCGCAATGATTAATTGTTGTATTTGGGGTAGGTGTGGTTGCTATTCTATGCTCCGAATATGACTTTGGATATATCAATAAGGAGTGGAATCGCTGGTGATAAATCCGCATTCTTTTCAACTTGGTTGCTTATCAACAATAAGTCTAAAACATTAATTTTTAAACTAAAGTTGTTCTAAAAATGGGAGAGATGAGTATTTATCAACTTTAGCGAGTCAACGCTGCTACTGTTAATCCTGTTTGTTGGGTTCAATCATACTCCAAACGTGACCCGGTCAAACAATGCGACCAATTCGAAAAAATGACGACGTTGGAGAGAGCTAGCTCGGTGAACACCTCGAACCTCTGTGTAAAATCGAGCAACACAGTGGCTCATGCAAAGCGAACGTATGTATCGTCTGTAAGGGATATCATCACACATTCGGCGTCCTTGTCTGCCAAACAGTCTCTGTTGGTAACCAACAGGCACCAGTAATATTGCCTATTGCTATAGTTAAAGCAGTGTCGTGTAATGGTCGGTCAGTCACCTTAAGGGCTCTTAGAGACGTGGTATCCCAAGCCACATTAAACGCCTCCACTTTATGAGTCTAAACCAATGTTCGTTGGTATGAATTACGTCTAAACGTTGATGCGTTAATTTTTGAGAAACTCACTCAAAGGTTTCCCGAAATCAGCATCAACACAAATAACTGGAAACACTTGGAATATTTATAGCTCGCCGACCGACTTTACAATCAATCACAATCAATTGATATAGTGATAGGCGTCGACTCTTATTCGTTCATCGCCACCAATGATCTAATAAAGGGCAGCAGCATCAACTAATAGCTAAAAACACTGAGCTCGAATGCATTATGCCCAGGCCTATCGAGAAACAGAACATAACAACGATGATAACAACCAAGGCAATATAAAAACAACTCAAGTTATTTATCGAAAACGACTCCAATCCAGAGGAACGAAATCGTACTGAAGAAGAAATAAGAATAGAAGAACACTTCCAGACAAAATTTAGAACATAGCCCTGACGGTAAATATACAGTAAAGATTCCCTTTAAATCAGATACTTCTAATTTAGGCGAATCTACGAAAGCGGCGCAGCCAGACTAAAGCAATTGAAAAGAAAAGTTGTGAGGGAACCACTGTTTAAACAAATGTATAACCAGTTCATCCAGGGATACATCAACCTCAGTTATATGGGATTAGTGCACCCTGAACAAGAACTACTGGCGGTTAATTACAGTTATTATATCCCACATCACGGAGTGCTGAAACAAGAAAGCAGCACAACTAAACTCAGCGTAATATTCGATGTCTCAGCAAAAACGACAACCGTCGTATCATTGAACGATTTAATGATGACTGGTCCTAAGCTTCAGCAAGAACTCGCCATCACCCTAGTTCGATGACGGAAGCACAAGTATGGACACGTAAAGATGATCTGGATTTTCAAAAAATGCTGTGGGAGAGATGACCGCGGTTTACAGGTTGAACACTGTAAACTATGGTACTACGGCGGCCAGTTTTTTAGAAATAAGAGCTCTGTTACAACTACGACAAGAAAAACAAGACAACTACTCAACAACTTCAAGAATTTTTTCAACGGGGTTGTACGTAGATGACAAGCTAACGAGAGCCGACACATAACAGGAAGCTGTAGCAGCCGTGAATGGATTACAAACAACTACCGAACAAGTTAGTTTAAATCTTCGCAAATGAGCATCTAACTCCAGGGACATACTGGAATGTATTCCGAGTAAATTCCTTCGAACGGGCAACTTATCAATTAAGTTGATTGATTGCTCAAAACGTTGGGTATATAGTACGAGTATATCATCCCCTGGAGATCAATTTTTTCCAATTTTTCAAACTAACAAAAAATTAAGCGAGCATTATTGTCGGATTCATCCAAATTGTTCAATCCCATTGGATGGTTATCACCAATAACCATTACCGCTAAATTAATGATGCAAGAATCATGGACTCTGGGCATTGCATGGGAAGAACAACAAATGGATTCAATGCACGGAAGGAATGTCAACAATGAAACATATGATGTTCCGCGTTGGATTGCCTCCACAAGGAGAATATCATCTATTAAATTACATGGATTCACTGATGCTTCGGGGCCAGCATATGTCGCAGAAATTTATTGCCGAAGCTCCATCCATCCCCTCTATGCAGCGTTACTACTTACAAGATTCATGAAATACGTTCAAGGCGCCATGAACCTAGCAGACATTAGAACTACTAGCGGATTCACCAACTTGGCTTGGGTTCATGGTGATCCACGCAAGTTCAAAACATTTGTAGCCAACCGAATATCTACAATAAGAAACATTTTGCCAGAATCCACATGAGGGCACATGAAATCTTCTGAAAACTCAGCAGATTTGGCAACCAGAGGTATTACGGCATTAAAGATGGCCAATAATTACTTGTGATGGAATGGACCAGACTTCGTGCAACTCAAAACAACGTTCGCAATATGCGATATTTCTTTTCTCCAATCGCCTTATTATATTCCGGTATAAAGGACATTGTCCTTTAAAGATATTTGGTATCGATAAGGTCGGGAATAAAGCGGATCTGTATAGAGTTACTTTATTTACTTCTCATCACTGTTGTACTCGAACACGCTATCTTTTCGTCAAGGAAGAGAAAGAGAGAAGAGAAAAGGTTGGTGTATGGTGTACTTTGTGATCTTTGTGGTAAAATTCAGGACCTTGTGTAACCTAATATGCGAAGACGACTGCAATTGAAACACCAATCATATTCATTCAAGGAGAAGGATTCTAGAATTGCGTCCAAACTATAAGAGGAAATACGTTCACAGGATATAGAACATCAAGCAGTAAATTGGAAATTTCATTTATGCCACAATTTAATCTAAGTCTTCTACGAAGACCACACGATAGGAATTAAATCTAGCTCGACGATAGCGACGATACTCGATCTTAAATTAAGGCTATCGAGACCTCAGTTCAACAACATAAGAAACGACTAGAAACAGCAACAAAAGTGATGTATATTGTGCGTACTGGAACGTCATATAGAGCAAAAATTATTGAATGCCTTCTGAGTGTTGGACATCATACCGGTAAATGAAATCGATGCATTTATCTAACAGAGGTCGCTTAGGAGTAATCGTTGTGCTAACATTTGTTATAGTAGCTCACCGGATGAGACGACCGGTAGTCATGTGAAAGGCCAGTGATGTTTTTACTCAAAACGGTCAAGTACTTTGGTTAGGACACTGGTTCGAAAGCGAGAATGTTTGATGAAGAGGTAGACGTTACATGTTAGAAGACACTGTGGTATTAATTACAGGTGTCAAAAAACACCACGGCGTCTTGCCGAGTGCTAATAATCGCCGCCCAACAACCTTTGGATGGAATGATGAGATATCTCAGCTTAGGAGAGTATGTCGCCAGACCTTTGGAGTGTACCTTATAAGACAGTTATGACAAAATTAAAAGGTTATCGTGCACCGCCATTTCCCAGAGGGTTAAGTGCAGGTTAATAATAACAAGGCAGAAGGCCCGAATGCTCTACTGGAAATAGCCTTTCTATGCGACAATTCATGATGTATGTGAAGATAGCCCAATTTTCATCCCCGAAAAATGCGAGCCCCGAAAATATTTATCGTGACACAATAATTTTTCGGGACTGGGAGTAAAAAATAGGGCCTTTTGATGGTACTTGAACACAAACACGAAAGAAAAATTTCCGTGGCTGCAGCGAAAAAATTATATTATTTATTTGCTGAATTTGATTTTCGCAAATGTCAGGCGGTAGAGGACGATTGCAACTTGCAAGTGATTTTTGTGATTTTAATTTTTCTGTGAAGTGAAGTTGAAATATAATTCCTCGAACTAAGGAACTAATAAAGGGTGGTTAAATTTTAAGGGCCGATGTTGATTTTGAATAAAACACAAATTATTTAGGAAATTATTGTCAATTCTTTTTATTATGATGATATGGTATGGTTCAATTATGTATGAAACAAAATATCGGCCAAATGGCCGCCGCGACCTCGGCGACACACCTCCACCCGATGGTCCAAATTTTCGATGACGCTTAGGCATAATTGAGGTTCTATGCCGTTAATGTGCCGAACTATCTCATCCTTTAGCTCTTGAATTGTTACTGGCTTATCGACGCACACCTTTTCTTTCAAATAACCCCAAAGAAAGAAGTCCAACGGTGTCAAATCACATGATATTGGCGGCCAATTGACATCGCCACCACGTGAGATAACACGGCCATTGAATTTGTCGCGCAAAAGAGTCATTGTTTCGTTAGCTGTGTGGCAAGTGGCACCGTCCTGTTGAAACCACATATCATCCACATCCATATCTTCCAATTCGGGCCATAAAAAGTTCGTTATTATCTCACGATAGCGAACGCCATTCACAGTAACTGCCTGACCGGCCTCATTTTGGAAAAAATACGGCCCGATGATGCCGCCAGCCCATAAACCGCACCAAACAGTCACTCTTTGTGGGTGCATTGGTTTTTCGACAATCACTCTTGAATTATGATTCGCCCAAATGCGGCAATTCTGCTTATTGACGAATCCACTGAGGTGAAAATGTGCCTCATCACTGAAGATGATTTTCTTCGAAAATTGATCATCCACTGTTGCCATTTCTTGTCACCATTATGACCATTGACGACGTTTGGAATGGTCAAGAGGCTTTAGTTCTTGAGTTGATTGCACCTTATAAGCGTGTAAAAGCAAGTCTTTGTGCATAATGTTCATCAACGACGAGCGTGAGAGGTGCAATTGTTGGGCACGACGACGAGTTGAGGTGGACGGCTCTTCAGCCACACTATCGCGAACAGCAGCAATATTTTCTGCTGTACGAGCTGTACGAGCATGCACTGGTGTTTTAAAATCTCCTACAGATCCGGTTTGCTCAAATTTTTGCACGATTTTTCCGATTGTACGCACATTTGGACGATTAAATTGACCGAAAAAATCACGAAGTGCACGATATGCATTTTGATTTGAACGCCCATTTTCATAATATGCCTGAATAACTTTAACGCGTTGCTCGATTGTGTATCTTTCCATGGTTCAAATTGAGTTAGTCTGAAATTGAGAAATGTCAAATTAAATGCAGAAAAAAACTTGACGTTTAGGTGTGGTTCACATTCAACGTCGGCCCTTAAAATTTAACCACCCTTTAGTTGGTCGGACTTATTTCTCTACCACCAGACATAAGCTGATAGTTTGGCCAACTAATATTTTCTGAGTTCGAGGAATAATAGCTCAACTCCACCTTTTAGAAAATTTCTGAAAAATTAACAGACATTAGTCTGGCCTACGAAAAATTTTTGAGTTCGAAAATTATAATAAATTAGTATTTCTATAATTTTTTCAGAATTTTCTTTCTAAGGAATTGAGATATTTTACCTCGAACTCAGAATCTATTCGTTGACCGGGCTATCGACTTATGTCTGGTGGTAGAGGAAGATTTCAAGTTCTGTGACTTGTTCAGAGTTTTTCTAAGAGGTGGAGTTGAGATATAGTTCTTCGAACTCTGAAACTATTTGTTGCCGGACTATTAGGTTATGTCGGGTGGTAATATTACTTTCTATTGAATACGACTACATAGTTTATTGGAGAAGAGTATCTACGTTAGATTGGAAATGGTAGTGAGAAGAACAGGAGATCTGACTAAATAACTGATCACACAAATTGTTTTTATGCATTAAAATAAATTTAATTTGCTACAGTTATATGGCAGCTGATAAGTGACTACATTAAAATGACCGTGTATTCAATTAAATATAGATTAGTTGTTTTCAAGAGAATGTAACTGTACCTATTACGCTGAAAATGGTTTTTCTTTTCCCTAGAAATCGAGAGGGCAACCAATACCATCTGTGGGCCATCTGTGATCCTCTTTTGAATCGATGAATTTTAGTACTTAATGTTATATGTTCTAAAATTCCTTAAACTATGCCATTTATCATCATGGAGTCGCTTACAACACAACAACGCATTTTGATTGTCCAAATTTATTATGAAAACAATCGTTCAAAACAACAACGTCCTACTGAGCTGCACGCTCTGGCATTGGCAAAATTATTGATCGTTTTGAAGAAAGTGGCAGCTGTTAGCGAAAGTGTTCGTAATGAACCAAGCACATCAATCAGGCATCGTTCACAAGAACTAAACATTTCACGAACAACATTAAGTCGTGCAACATTCCAATTATTGATTGATTGATTGATTAGGATGTACAGCCAAGACTAAGCAAGGATCCCGGATACGCCGAGCCTACCGTACACCCCTTACATATATAACAATACGCAGGGATAGGAAAGGTTATTAGATATGATAGACTTGGCCCGGTTACGGACACCTAAGTAGTCAATAGTTAGTAAAGCACAAGCACAAGACGGCACAATAGTTTTCGTTTTCTGGATATAAATAATCAGCAATCAAGATCCTAAAAAATTTTAATTGGTAAATTTCCTGAAATAAAACTTCATTATTATGAGTGATTAACCATTTCCTCCACCCATATAATTGACAACCAGCGATAACTATTTATCAAACATAGAACAAGCTAAGCAAAACCTTTACCAGTTTACAGTCTCCCGTTCAACGTAGAAAATAATTCAATCCCAAAATACAACAACTATCTAAGTGCAGCAATATTTATCTGCATTTAAATTTTATTCTGTAGTCTCCAAGCTATCTATAATTTCAAAAATTCTAACAACCACTAAAATATCAAATTGATTAGCAAACCCGGTTATAGTCATTGTAATTCCTACCTTGACTGCTTCCACAAAAAGTCACGAAAATTTGCAAGCTTCCTAAAAAATATTAATTAGAATTAAAATTTAATTTAAACAGGAATCAGGCAACACTGCTGTTATGCAACTTTATAAAATTTCCCTCCTTCGATATCTCAATTTTTCATACAAACATATTCGTTTGATCAATTTCATTTACGCCGCATATATGACACAGATTTAGTTCTTGTGCTTGGTGATTTTAACCTTCCAAACATAATATGGAATCTGGACCCGGAACTAAATTGTATTTTGCCAAACAATATAACAACAGATGCTGAATCTTTATTTGTGGACGCCATGCTTGGTTATAATTTGAACCAGATAAACACAATTGCTAATAATCGTGATAGATTACTGGATCTTGTCTTCAGCAATGACATTCACACTTTCAAAATTTCAGAATCCGTGTTACCTTTTGTAATTAACGATATCAATCACAAGTCTTTAGATATTGTATTTGACTCAACTAATTTAATGGCGAGTTCGGAACACCTACAACCAATGAAATAAAACTTCAAAAAAACAAACCGTGCGGGGCTACAAAGTTACCTATAATCCGCATCAACTGGCAAATAACTCTCAATTCCAATGATATAAACGAAAATGTTGATAAATTTAATGAAATTATGCAGCAAGGCTTCGAACTTTATGTACCTATGTGCTGTAAACTTCAAAACGCTCACCCTCAATGGTTCGATGATAGACTAATTAACTTAAAAAATCGGAAGTCGAAAGCGTATACCAAAATGTTGAAAAGCACGTTAGAAGCCGACAAAACAGTGTTTCTACGACATAGTAACGAATTTGAAATTAACTTCAAATCAAAATACAGGTCGTATCTCGATCAAATTCAAGGAAAATCCAAAACAATTTTGAAAATACTTTAGGAATAAACGCGAAATTGACGGATACCCTGCAAATATGAAATATAACAATACCAGCTCCTCAAACTCCAAAGATATAGCTGACATGTTCGCGAAGTTTTTCCAATCAGTCTATAAACCAAGCGTTACTAGTGGATTGTACGAACAACCTAGCAATACGAGGATACCATTTTATCGGCTCTAAAGGGATTTGGAGACGGTTGTGGTCTTGATAATATACCCTCTTCTATTATGAACGAGTACGCTGACATTTTAGCAATTCCATTATGTTACCTATTCAACCACTCCTCGGTGCTCAAGGGGTGTTTCCCGAAAAATGGAAAATTTCAAAAATTACACCAATTTTTAAATCGGGCAAACGAGATGACGTTACATGCTATAGAGGAACATCAACTACATCATCAATTCAAAAATTGTTTGAATTAGTTTTATGCAACAACTTTAAATCTACAATTGCACGTCATATATATCAATAAACAAGCATGGGTTTATGCCTGGTCGATCCACATCAACTAATCTGGTTGAATTCACCAGTAAAATAATTAATGAGATAGAAAACCATCATCAAGTTGATGTAGCGTACACGGATTTCAGTAAAGCATTTGATTCCATCTGCCATCAAAAAGCACTCCGGAGTTTATTCGCATTTGGGTTTTCACTCGATTACGTAAAATGGTTCACGTCTTATCTATCAAACCAGCGACAATTTGTAATAATGGGAAATGAGAAATCAAACGTATTAAAGTTACGTCTGGTGTTCCCCAAGGATCTCACATCGGGCCGAGATAATCCAAAGCTCAAACGTGCTCATATTTGCTGATGACGTGAAAATTTTTCGAACTGTTAATGAAATGCTAGATACGAAGAAACTTCAAGAAGACATCAATAGATTAAGTGAGTGGTGTGATCGAAACTCGCTTTACTTAAATATTAAGAAATGCAAGATCATGTCTCTCCATCGTAAGAGAAATCCTCTAATTACTTCCTACAAAGTCAACAACGAAGTATTGCAAAGAGTTAATGAGATCATAGATCTAGGTGTTACATTTGTCGAGAATGCCAGTTTCAAAAGGCGTACTGAAAATTGTATTGCGAGAGATAATTCCATGTTTGGATTTGTTAAAAGGAGGATTGGTGAATTTAAAGATATTCAAACCTTATGTTCACTCTATTTCGCTTACGTTAGATCTCAACTGGAATACGCTGTACCGGTCTGGAATCCAAACTATGCTGTACACATTAAAAGAATTGAAAGCATTCAAAAGAAGTTTCTGAATTTCTTGTTAAAGAAAAGTGACTGGAATTACGACCACAATTTACCATTCCATGAAAATGTGGCTCGGTTACCTCCGTACTCAACAAGATGCACGGATTACAAAATATATGCACGCTTGAAAATAAACGACTTCTCTTAGGTGCGGCTTTCATTGGTAACGTTTTGCTTGGTCACATTGATTCAGCATACATTTTGGAAATCCACAAACTATGGAGAAAATAACCCCATTAATAGGTCGTCTAAATCGTTCAACATCGTCGACGACCTATTTGACTTTAATTTATCAAAGGACAAGTTCAAAAATATACTTAAGAATTATTTTTTAAATTTTTAATTGTTAAATAAAGATTTGATTTATATGTCTGTGTTTTAATTTTCTTTATTTTATTTTTTTAATATTTTTGTTTATTAATTAAATTATCTGAAATCATACATGTAAATCAACCGGACAAGTGGTCAAAGCTTCGGCACTTGGACTTGGACTGGGAGGTGCTGGGTTCGAATCCCATCAGAGGCTAGATGCAAATCGAATTTTCATCATCGATTACGATCGGTGATGCTACTAAATACAACTAAGACCCTCTGATGGAGTGCAGAATTCCGTGTCACGCGCCGACCCACCTTCCATGTCAATGTACAGGTTGACATAGAGCTTGCAATGTGCACGTGGTATACTGTAGTTGTGTGAGTAGGTGAAGTAGGTGAATTAATGATGTGGAGTGAATGAGTGGTATCACAATGGGCCTAAAAATTGGCCTAAGTGTGCAGTAAGCAACCACTGAAACCTACATGTAAATCACAGAATAGATTTCTTTAAATAAATATAAATATAAAATATAAATTAAAATAGTTTTATAAACCCATTGACGTAAAACGAATTAAATCCTAAATATATAATTAAATTATATTAAATTAAATAAAACTCAGTATTGTTAACTCTCCAATCAGGAAGTTATAAAGGAAACCAACTATAAAGGTTAGTATTAATATTAAACATCTCGGACGATTCTAGATTCTTAAATTCCCAAATAAACTAAATCAATAATTTGAATAGTAATTATCAACTAGTTAAAAGAATTATTACTACTAATTACAACGTTGCCACATTGATTGACTTTTAAATTAAAATTTAATTTTTAATGAAAAGGTAGTACAGCTTCAAAGATATTCTGTAATCGAAAAACTTCATTAGAACTAAATAAATTAGCTTAATCAGGAACTGCAATGAATAATAATATTAATAATTCACACCTGATAAACCTCGATAACTCTAAACTAACATCTAATAAATATAATAATTTATTATTCAGAAGCTGAATAATTGGATAAAGGAATATCACTAAAATCAGTCATTTGTATGGAAATTGCCATGGAAATTTCGCTCTGTTAACATCCTCCCCGATCCCACCCTACCATATCTCGTACATGCGGCGAGCACATAAACTCTGCCCATCCATCCTCAATCCCGATAAACTATACCTTTCACTTCCAAGTCATTCCACATTCAGAACTTCATCATTCATCTCTTGAACATCCCTAATCCGACGATCACCGTACAATATACAGAGTAAAATCTATGTGTATGCACGAAGAGTGGATGACGAACGAAATTACCACTCTTAAAGCGTACACCCCAACCACGATCTATATATTTTATGCAACGATCAAATCAAAGATACCACCACGGAAGATGGTAAATTTCTAAACAAAAACAGCAAAACCAAAGATAACCAAACAAATTTCATACTCAGGCGAATAAAAATTCATTTCACCATCGCATCTGCAAGATACAATCAAGTAACGCGAAAAAACTCTTCAAAAACAAAATTCCATATCATCCGCATGAAAGTTTCTTCTCAAGTCTTCTTCAGTCGTGCAACAGTCCAATTATTGTCAACAAAATTTGTTGATCGCATAATTGCAAGAATTTAACACAACTTGATTATTTTTTATGAGGTTATTTGAAGGTAAGGTGTGTGCTAATCATCCACAAACAATTCAACAAATTAAAAACAACATTTGAGCTGAAACTTAGGTCATTGATCCGCTTTTATTGGAAAAAGTTCAGGCCTCTAGACGAACGCCATTTATGTATGAAAAACAATATTGTTTTTCATACATAAATGGCATAGAACCACCTTTCCTTATCAATAAAAAATTTTAAATTTTCATCCCAAAATGTGTGTTTTATTTACACATGAATAATGGACTAACAGTTGGCCCACCCTGTATTATGATAGTAGTTTTACGTTGATTCACCCACTATATAAATTACACCGAGTGAATAACCGCGTAAGATTTATTTTAAACCATATCAGTTACATCAACGTGTATGATGTAAATTAATATGTACACGTATTAGTATAGAGGGGGGTATACAAATTACCATCTCATCCACAAACACTTTACCTTTGTATGTAAAATATTCCCTAAATAGTTATTACGTCATACTTTTATTTTTATATACGTTCGCGTACCCTAAAAAATTACCGTATTATATTCTTAAAACCACCAGTGACGTCATATAACAAAAGTATAAAATCCATGACGTCATAACATTTTAATGATGTTCGCATGGCATGGCAGAACCAATAAAATGAGAAATCTTGTTTGTATATATTACGACGATGATATGATGAAATTGTTGTGCGTGTGTAAATGTTGAGGAGCAGAAGTAGGGAACCACCAGAAGAAGCATGAAAAAGGAAAACTCGATTTTTCCAACAAAACAAAAAACAGAAAATTACATAGAGACACACGCGTACATACTGTGCGAGTATGTATAGCAACGAAAAATGAGAAAATTATATTTTGTATACATTCGAGACCAGATTTGAGAAATTCAGTACTCGCGTCTTTAACTTTCGACACAATAATTTGATGGGCACTTTGATGAATTTACTGAATTTTTGTTTATCGACTCTCGGCTGATAAAAGGTAAGCAAAAACAAATTTGAATAATACCGTAATACGCACATAGATATGTAAGTAGATTTAGGGTGCGAGCAAGGTTTTCGCATTGGTATGATTAAATGATTGGGCCCCTTTTTTATTCAGAATGACGTCATTGGTTCAATATGACGTACTAAACATTTTTCTCGTGTGTACATATAGATATATACCACGTGCCTTCTACATAATCTCGTTCGCATGATTTCAGTGTTGCTAATGACTGTAATAACTGTAATTCGATGAATTATGGCTTGCTGTCGGTTCCCCATATCATGCAGCCATGAAGTAGATGTCAACATAAGTAAAATTATAAGAAGTAATTTAGCCTGTGTCCAAAGCCCAAACGATTAAACATGTTGAAATTAATGATTTTTGATGGAAATCTGCGCCAACGGACTTGTGAACTATGATATCATAGTATTATTTATTTAAAAATACAGTATGAATCGAAACCGTATTCGAATATTCCTAACGTTATTCTCAAAGTACAGGGTGGGCGGTTTAAAAAATTCCAGGCTTTTATCTCTCGTGTTTCAGAAATATGAGCCAAAAATGTTCTGAATTACAGCAAAACAATTTTTTCAAATCTCTAACACTGTTTCGTTGTAACGAGAAATAAAAATCAATAAAATCAATTCGACTTTGATTTATTAAGCTAAGTTTCAATTTACGAATTGCTAAAAATCTAGAAGAAGAATTGGTTTAATTTATTTCTCGTTACATCCAGGAAGCGGAACCTTAACGTGACTTTTTCCCCAATTACGTAACATTCATTTCGCATAAACCGTAAAAAACTATTGTATCGGTATTTTAGGTTTAAAATAATATCATTACACTGAACTATAAAGTTACTAAACGGTTAGCAGAATGCACTCCTGATCGCTACGAATCGGGCCAGCAATTGTGTATTAGGGGTCAACCCTTCCAAGACGGAGCTACTACTATTTACTAAGAAATATAAAATTCCGGTAGTTAGCCCTCCTATCATGAACGGCATTAGACTGACTTTCGCTGACAGAGCGAGATTTTTGGGCATTTTCTTAGACAGTAAGCTCAGCTGGAAGCCTAGCATTATGGAAAGAGTGAATAAGGCTAATGTAACCATTTACTTGTGTAGGGGCACCATATAGGTTAGAGATGGGGTTTGGAAACCAGAGCCGGTAGACTGGCTCTATACCGCAGTGGTAAGATCTTGCTGATGCACGGGGTAGGCGTGTGGTGGCCAGCTCTGAATAAGATAATATATATGGGGATGATGGAGAAGGTGCAAAGAATGGCCCGCATGCTTATAAGCGGGACGCTTAGGACAACACCTACACGCGCTTTAGAGGTTATGTTCCACTTATTCCAATTAAATTTTTTGGTAAACAGATGGCAGCCAGTGTGGCTACGAGACTCTCGGCTGTCTCTCAGCGGAAGTGTCTTCAGCCGAGGCACTCGACGATAGTTAGATTGCTAAGGGAAGAATTGGCGAATCTAGATTATATTAAACCAACGTTGTGAAATTTGCGGCATATACAAGAAAGTTTTAACAACCATCCTATTCTCTGTCATCTAACACTGTGCTGGAAATAATGAAACTACAAAACTTTCAAACCACTATAATCAGCAGGCACACCCTCGATCCGTTGTTCATAATTCCAAACCAACATAAGGAATAGATCTCTTACTTAAAACTAAATCAGGCTATGCCATACAGAAGGGAGGATATAGCCACCATCTATAAAACAGTCACCGTCAAAACCATAAAATTGAGGCAACGATCATATTCGAGATCAAAACTCCATTAGCAGAGAGGATCTGATATAACATAAACCACGCGGCAAGAATACATAAAAATCAAAATATTTATTGATTGCAATACAAGAAAATCAATATATGCGGCTCTCTCTCTCTCTGTCTCTTTCTCTCTCTTAGGAGGATCTGCATACTTGCACCGTCCTCAATCACGAGTACATTTGTGAGATACAGCAGCCACTGAGTGCGTATCCAGCAGAGTAGTAAAGTGTCAACTAGTTGTGAGATCCACAAAATGGACATCACATCACTATGGAATCTACGAGTACTACACCGACACAACGCATGGCTCTTTGTAATCAAATTAAGGGTTCTTTATACTATAATTTGCGAATTGACAACGGAACAATCGAAACAACAACCACTTTCATCGAAGGAGGAAGACTTCTAGCACTAGATTCAACCTGTATGTTGAAAGATGAACCATGTACATTAACAAGATACAGAGTATATAGCACTAAATTGGAACTTTCTTTCATGCCACAATTCATTCGAACAAATCAAAGCTTGCAACCCAACACAGATATTGAAGCTGCTGATCTCGGCAGTCATCATATTTCTTAAGTAGAAAGGAACAACTCAAGTTGCTGCGGCCGATCTACTTCCAGACAGTATTGTGCGTCTATGTGAATTTCAGCATTGTCTACATATTGGTGTCTAAAATAGCGTAAACAATTGTTATTTGCGTAGATAATGTCCACAATTGATAGAATATTGTCGTTGACATTGTAAATTTTGTTGAGGCTTTCCGATTGGTTATCGGAAGTCCTTAGTACGAGGACGAAATATTTTCGGTTTTTATTAAGGTTTTCGCATAAACTCAATTTAACGAACCAAACAGGTGAGATTAGTACGTTTCCGGTTACTGGGAGATTGCATTCATCGTGATATTGTTCACAATCTTTCTATTTTTCTCTGGCCAGTGGCACTATTCTGGCTTTCCTTGGGAATAGGGACTTGTGGAAAAATATTTTCATTTATGAAAATTCTATTTTTTGGCCTACTGATGGAATTCGTTTGGTGGAAGTATTTTGGGCCAGACAATTTGTCCCAATTCCCTATTCCCAGAGAAAACCAGAATAGTGTCACAGTGGAAAATTTGTGTTTCGTGAAAATATATAAAATGGAACAGTTTTTTCATTGGTAATCGAGTAGGTTTGAATTGCCAGTAAGAATGCGAATCATTCAAACTACTAGATTGCTAGTGAAAAAAACTTTATATTCGCATTATTTCATGGAACGCGAATTGACCCCCAATGTTTAATCATTTAAAGTGAGTGCATTGCCTAAATGTGTTTGGGATCAAATTTACCAAATGTGTGGTAAGAATGAACTTTTAGAACATCAACCAAACAATACACCCGCATACTCTACATGGATGAAACTAATTTCAATTTATATATATCGAGAACCAAAGGTCGTTCCAAAAAAGGAACTCGTTGCATTCACATTGCAGCAGGCAGTCGAGGATCCAATATACATGTAATTGGATGTATAGGTAATATGGGTTTGATTCATCGTAAAATTAGAAAAGGAGCATTGAAGAAATCAGAAGCAAAAGAATTCATACGTCGTAATGGTGATTGATAATGCACCATGTCATGCTGCCATTGAGGAAATATTCCTAGAAGAAGAATTTCTTAATAATCACCTACTAAGACTCGCACCATATAGCCCAATATTAAATGCAATTGAATATGTTTGGTCAAACTTAAAATCTGGAGTCAAAAGCGATTTAACTATCCAATTACCGCGAATCCTAGCTGATGAAGGTATATCAAATTTAACACAAAGAGAGTGAGTTCCGTCTACTACGGCTAGAACATATAATTCGCGAAAATATAACTACGAAGATTACTGTTCCTAATTATAACCGGCACGTCACTCAAATTCAAAAATTTATACTGGACGCGATAAATATGAATGATATGACTATTTAATTCATAATTTTATTAATAAATTTTTAATAAATATATTTTAAATTAACTGGAATAAATTATTTATTATAAATTATTTATTTATTTTTATTGTTTAGTCCCAATTTGAAATTTTTTAGTCCCAATTTGAAATTGTTTAGTCCCAATGTTGAAAAGGTATAGTGGACATGCTCTGACCCACGGTAGACGCACTAATCTCTTAACAAACCTCGTATACGTCAGAACCTAACTTGAATTTATTGTTAAAATCTGGTGTTCTTTTTACTACAAACATATTCTTAACATACTCGTAGAGAGTATCCTAAAGAAGTTTGTACGTTACTTAACTTGGAACTGTCCAAATGGTTGGAAATCGGAAAAAGAGTTAAAGTATCACCATAACGCACTGGATGTAAAACCTACAACCTGATAACAAAGTAAAGAATTAGGTGCTAAACTAGCAGAAAAGCGGACCAAGTGATACTTTGTTCCCCTGGAAAATAGATGGGAGCTTTTGAAGTGTTCGTTTTCAAAATTGACCAACTCTTTGACTCAATTTAAAAGATTTTGATTCCGATATATACCGGTGTAAACCGCGTTATTATAAAGCCTTTTCAAAATTTATCCAAACCGTTGGGAATTCCATAAAAACATTTCAACATTTCGCTTCTTTAGAATAAATAGGAGGGAGAGGAGACCAAAACTCTTTTTACGTTTTATGTTATTTACCAGTCTGCTAGGTAGACAAATTGTGATATTTCTACTCCATTTCTATCACCAAATAATTTTTGTTCGATACTTCAACGAAATTAGAGACAGACACTTTCTTAACATTTGTTCTAGTAGCCGTCAATTCAGTCCTTTTCAGGAAAAAGAGACATAAACTTCGATAAAATATAGAAAATGTGATGTTATAGCAGTCACCACAGATGTGAGGTTCAGTCGAAAAACTCGGTGCCGCTTTCATTTGGGTACTGTTCGTTGTAATATCATCGAAAATATATTTGCGATTTATTTCGCCCATCCCGCCATTACCAATGTCGCTACAATCATTATCTTCATTGGAATTATGATCGCTCTCTCCACTGCTTTCCCCAGCATCTGCTTCAGATTTCCTGAACATGTTTGATGAACGCAAGAACGTAAGCTTTTAGGAAATCAGTAATATTAGACAGTTTATCGGTTATGGTCAGATGAATATACCGTGATTGTTGCATTTGTTCGTAATTACTGCAGCACTATCGTCAGTTGACGATTTTATGTCAGTAAACTATAACCCAAAATCTCCCAGTTTTTTTGAAATACTTCTTGAGTTGGGAAGGCATCACATTGGGACAGTCAGATTTTACCAGATCCAAGAGTTACTGTTTTCATTTTAATGATGATTCATTTTAATGATGAAAAACAATTCGTTTTAACTAGTAGGTTCTCATCTGTAGTAGTCTTTCTTAGCTAAAACAGATAAATCGTTGATAACAACAAACGAAATTAACATTGTGGAGTAGATTACGCTGGTCCCATCAGTTTGAAGCTATGGAAAGCTCGCCCCAACAAAATTTGCTAAGGATGTATCGCTGTATTCATATGCATGTCCATAAATGCCACACATTATGTCACACATTCTTTGGGTGCTACTTTGGAGGATTATTTGATGTCTGAGTGAAGTTCACATAACAACATATTAGAAAGATTATTGGGGTCATACATTAACTATTGAATAATTCTCAACTATATTAGTCCAAATAGAAGCGTATCTCAACTCAAGATATTTAGTTCTGCTGAGCCCGACATGACGAATTTCAAATATGACAATAGGTGGAATTTACTTAGAAAATTAACCAAACTATTTTGGAAGAGCTCAGAGTATTTATAGTGGCTCCAAACCGAACTCAAAGAAAAGTTAAAAGAACTCAAGGAACGAGAATTAGTTCTGATAAAAGATGAACTACGTGGTTCATCAGATGGTATTGTAATAGCTGTTACTGTAAAATAAGGTGATAAGTGGTGTTTGACAAGGAGCATCATCAAAATATGTAGACTATCTGGTAGATCAGGGGATGTAATAAACCAACACAACTCGCTCGCACTAGATAATCCAGTACTAGAAACACCACAGTCGAAGGCAAGAGCAAGCTCTGCACTAGAAAAGCCAGTACCAAAAATACAACAACCTTAACCGTAAAAGCAAGCTCCGCAAAAAAACCGAAAAGGGTTCTGTGTCTTCTGGCAATGCTTATGGTTTTTGTTCTCTTTTGTGCCCCCACCATTATGTTTCCAGCATCGAGATGGAAAATCATTGTACATTGTGGACTTAATGACTACTTTAAAGAAATTTCTAACATTATGGGCTTTATTCATAAACTAAATACAACATGCACGGTTGAGATACGGTGGGTTTCATGCTTGGCGACATGTTCGTCATATTAACACAAAGAGAAACTGAACTTATGAAAATGCGATCATTCAAACAAGACACGACCGTCAACATCGTGAATCATGATCATGATGTTAGCTCAAAGCATTTTGATCTATTTCATAAAAACATTCAAACATTGAGCAATGGTTTGGTTGCTGATGATCTACGTCACAACAAAATTCAAGCAATAACCCTTTTTGAGTTTCAAATCATGTTTGTCCTGAAAGAATTACAGGAACTAGTAGAGGAGCTGAGAAACTGAACTGAGGAAATATATTAGAACATTATGTTGTTCTGTGCTTCACAAAAACTCGTCGCAACGGACCAGTCCTTCGAGACGGAGAAATTGGCAACAATGTGTTAATTGGTGTGTTAATTTGGTTGGACAATTCGTCATGAATAGGCTTACGCCGGAGCAACTTTTGCAAATTGTTTAAATTTATTTGGAAAAACATGGTTCAATTCGAGAAAGTCATCGTGCATTACATACATTTTATGGTGCTCATAACCGTCCATCGGAGCAATTAATTCGAGAAATGTGGTACAGTGCAGAGAAAACAAGCGATTGATGGTGCGCAGTGAAGTGTTGATGATGATCCAAATGTGTCAATTGTGTTCAACGATTAAACTTGGGTCCAGCCACTTTATGGATAATTTTGGACCAGATTCAACTTGTACTTATGGGCCGAAGAAAACATTGTTATTGTGCCACAATTTCATTTGAAAATTTTGTTCAGTAATGAAGCACACTTTTGTTTAAATGGCTATGTCAATAAACAGAATTGCCGCATTTGGAGCGATGATAATCCACAAGCCGTTGTCGAAATAACATTACATCCAGAAAAAGTCACCGTTTGGTGCGCTTTGTGGGACGTTAGAATCATTGGTCCACATGTCTACAAAAATGATGATATGGTTAGAACGTTATCGTCATGCCTCAATTGGAAGACATTAATGTTGCAGACATGAGGTTTCAACAGAACGGCGCCACATGACGTGCAGCGCGCGATACAATTAATTTACTGAAAAAAACATTTGACGAACGACTAACTTCATGAAATGGATCTATTAACTGGCCACCTCGTTCGTGCGATTTAACGCCATTAGATAATTTTCTCTGGAGATATGTAAAGTAGCATGTCTACACTGATAAGCCAGAAATAATTAAACACTTGGAAGCCAACACTCGACGCATTATTGCCTAAATACAGCCTGATTTACTGCGAAGAGTGTGTGAAAATTGGACCTTCAGATTACGCCATATACGCCCGGGGGCCACATGCCCGAAATCATATTGAAATATTAATGACATAAAATTATCTGTCATATTAAAAACATTTTTCTGTGTTTATTTCAATTTAAAGTACTCCGCCTCTAAAAAACACTTTACAGCACGAGTGAAGTAAATTCATCATACTTCCTTGCTTTTAATCTAACGTTTGTCGATGATGATTTAAATATCACAAGTGGATGATACTGGACAACAACGGAAATATAAAACACTCACAGATTTAAAGGCCAGAATTCATTTGCAACAGGAAAATGAACAAGTTCCAGCATAAATGAACTACCACGATGTGCATCACTACATGATTTCATATTCAACGATAGCTATTTTGCTTGTTCTCTTCGCCGCGGTCTAGAACCTCTTCTACGGCTCAACATGGGATCTCAAGTTTAAACAGCTGTATAACTTCCCTCATAGAGTTGACTACCTATTTAATTTAAAAAAAAAAACAAATGTCAATTTTTGAAGACTCAGACAATGTAACATCAACTCGTTGGGTCTGTGTTTTAAATGTGCGAATCCTTTTAAAAACGTGTTAGTTGCAATCATGGTTTTCAGATTCAATGTATTAAAAAGCTATTGGTCCAGATTGACCGCACACTATTTTTGCTTGCGAGGCTTGTGGGAAAACTTTGGATAATTGAAATAATTGAAAAGGCTGTGCTTTTGCTGTTGAATGATTTTTTATACTGAATTTAGCACGACGTTAACAACCGATTAGAAATTTTTTATACCGTGATATCATTTGATAGTTAGATAAGCTAAGTAGTACATAGAAAAGTACACTTCTAGAATTTAAAAATATGAAAAATTTCTTGGGCAAATGCGGACACTTAACCAACAAATAATCCAAATTCGTAAAGCCCGCAGCTCCTTATAAAAATATCTATTTAAATATAAAATTCCTTACCATATTTGATTAGCACTCGCCACTGTTCCTTCTCAAAGATGCACTAGTAAAATCCAGAAATAAAATTAATTAATTAAATCACCACACACCACAAATTTATCCATATATAATCCTTAACCCAGCTTTGGTACATACATGGCCAAACCAAAATAGAAGTTCAACAAATATTTTTAGAAAACTCAATTGACGCACTTTTTTGTTGAATGATTCATTCATAAATGGGTGGATCTATTTGGATGACCTACTAACACATATCTACTTTATACCATATGACGTAAAATGCATTTTATAAATCTAACGATTTCCACATAGTTTTCTTACTGTACCACTGAACATCATTTTTGTTGTTGTAAAAATAAAATTGTATGACGTCATATTTAAATTTATTTTTATTAATAATTTAATAAAAAAAAAAGTAATAATAATAAATAGGAGATTACGATAAGATAAATAAATAGATTTGGATATAAGATGTTAAAAATTATTGTTGGTACATTTTGTGTGGTGTAGAAAAGCGCGCCCGAAAAATTTCTACTATACGCAGAATTCACTAAAATAAAAAAATCTCATCTTTTTCTTAGAATCTCGTATCGTACGTATTTTAACGTAACCCATCTTCTTCACAAATACCCTAACCACCACCCATATCTCGTACATTATATTACGTTATATATATATACTTGTATATAGATACACGCACAGAATCCTTCCTCAAACAACAACCAACCAAAAATATTTTCTTCTGTCGTATCACCCTATAACAAACGAAATATGTAATATCACAAAGCTCTCAAATTTTTTATTCGTTGTCTTCTTCTTCGTTTTCTTCTTATTCCGCGTTTTCTTGTGCTTTTTATTAGTATTTTGCCTCGTACTCCCTTCTACAGAACAACAAAAATATCTGTATGTATATAAGGAAAATAAAAACGCTATGACGTCAGAACTTGACCTCGCATTTGTAGTGGAGTGGCAGAAATATTTTTCTTATTGTTTTCCTCATTTTCTTACATTTTCGTAACCATTCTGTGTAGTGTTCGATTTATATACACACAAAGACGTTAATTTATTTCAAAAAATATTGTTTAACGAACTTTTTTATATTTTAAACTTTCACTTTCACTTTCTTAACAAAAATATTCAGTGTTTCGTAGAAAAGCTTTCACATTCGTTATAAAATTATTTTTTAAACTTTTTTCACTCGATGCATACAAATATTCCAAATTCAGAAAAAATTAGAAAAAGCTTTCCGGACTTAAAAAAAAATTAAATACTGATTTCACTTTCAATTATACATTTTTAAATATAAAGCTTTTTTAATAAATAATATTTAAATGCCAAGGAAAGCTCTTGATCGTTTCACATGTGATACAAAACTGAAATGTTTTAACGAAAAATTCATAAAGTTTGAAGATAACACAGAGAGACACACACACACGTATATCAAAAAATTTCTATAGAAATTTTCAGTCAGGCGCTTTAAGGATTCTGTATAATGTTTTTGAATGAAAACATTTTTCCTTCTATTGGCTTAGGATGTTATGACGTCATTACATTTTCAATGATGAAAATATGAATATTTCGTTTAAAAAGCCACGGAAAAAGGAAATACAGCATTTTATGGTACAAAAAAATTCAAAAATATTTTTATAAAGGACCAAGCATATTTTAGTAATTTAGAAAGCTTTTACCTGTATATACATAATGCAGAAAGCTTTATCCGCGTATAATTTAAATACTGACGTCATAGTATAAATTCATCACAATTTAGCACAAATTTTTATCAAAATAATGTTAAAATTTTAAAAAGCTCAATAGTTCGATTGCAAAGCTTTTTATAATTACGTATACAAAATATGTACTGGGTCGTCGACCTGCTGACCTGATATACAGTAAAAATATATAAATCGCATACACAAAGTTTAAAAATAGAATTGAATCAAAGCACAACAACAAAAAGCTCCCATAATAAAATAAAAAGAGATCTGTATGCGTTAAAAGCTCGCTACATTTATCTCAGTTTTCGTGTGTCTCATAAATTTATATACCATTTTCTCATCTTGGTACACACAACATTATACATGTTGTAGTTGTTGTGTTTATTTTTGTACTCAATTCAATCAGGAAAAGGCACATACATATATAGAGCGAGAGGAGTAGTAAAATTTCACCCAAAAAAAGAAATCCACCTACTGACACAGTTTTTGTGTCGGAAAGTTCGAAACGAAATAATGTTCAAAATGTTTACGTATAGAATTGTCAGGACTGCTTAGACTGTTACAAATATAGTGCATATTCAAAGCGAAACGAATTAACATATTGTATTTTCAGTAGGAATTGGCACAGCTTGCGCAGAGCTGTACGAATATAAATAGTCGAGAGAAAGCTTTCGTGCACAAACTTTATTTTTTAAATGCATTTCTCGTTTCGTTTCGATATAATTTATGATCAAATTTAATTAAAGCTCTGATTTTTTTTTTGCTATTTGCGCTTTTATTGTTGTACATTGTATTGCAATAATGTATGTGATTTTTTCAATGAATGAATTTTTGAATTGGTATGACGTAGGTTATATATCGCAAGCAATAGGATTTTTGTGTTAAGCATGATTTACCCTAGCATTTTATATTTTTGGAAGCTTTGACAATATTTTAATTCTCATGGCTGCCATAAAAGCATATAGCAGATCATTAAACTTCCTACAAAAATTACGAATGACGTCACTAGAGTGGTGTACGTGACCAAACTCACCTATATATCGAATATATATTGAGAATTGTGCCGTGAATTTTTTTTTTTAGGCTCATCGTGCATAAAGGATTTTGATAACGTTTAAAAGCTGGTGAGCTTTTACGAAAAAACCTTGACAAATTTTATTACTAAAATTTTAACCATTTTCTGCTTCAAAACCGACTTACATTTTACCTCCTCAGCCACTGAAAAAAACAGTATGGAAAAAATACTTGAAATAACAGTAAAAAATAGAACTCCGAATTTTTCTTAGTCAAAATTTTAAAACATAAACGGATGTGCATAGAGAAATGTAAATCAAGGAAGAAACTGGCATGGCCTTTTCGGCCGGAAATTTGTATTTGTAGTGCCACCACACCATACATCATGCTACTTCTGTCGATTCGTTGCTGGCGATGCTTGTGGCAATTACTGACTGCTACTCGTTTGCTGTTTCGTTACTAGCGATGTTTCTAGCAACTCTCAAATGTTACTCGTTTGCTAATTCGTTGTTTGTGGATTACCATTTATACTTGGTTAACCATACCAGCTAAATGATGGTTTTAGTCAGACATATTGAGGATGCGGTTGTTCATGTTGATTGCATTAACTTTCAGCGTTCTTTTAGTTCGTTTTGATTCTAGTTTCATTTTTGTATGTTGAAGAATTCACCTGGAATACCTAATGTCGCACCATAGACTAATTCAGCTGGCATGATTGCTGATTTGAGCGTACAATGCAAATTTTCTATTAGCTCGCATGATTGCGAATGATAAGACGTCGTTCGAATCAGTCCGACCAGTTCCAATGATGTTATAAAGTTCTCGCAACAGGAAGGATTCAAATTGCCTTGTCGGTTGTGATTTATTCTGAACATCCAAAACCTGCGATCGAACAGCTCAAAAGTTCACGTGCGACTGATTCTGCTGACATATCACTTAATGGAATCGCTTCTCACCAGCGATTAAAACGGTTGATTATGGTTAAACAATACCGATAGCCATATGTTGTAATGGTAATGGTTCAATGAGATCTATGTTGATGTGGCTAAATCATCGATCTGGCGTTTTGGTATTTGTTCATAACTTGTTGATGAATATCACGGTTCGAAATACGGCCGCATTTTCCGAGTCGATGTATCGCACCAGATCATTTTGTTAGAACCTGGAATAGAGGAGAAATTGAATTACTTTGACTGATTTCGGTGGATCTATTGTCAATTTTTTGCCCCATGGATAATTTATCGTAATCAAATGCCTCCATTTGTTGGATCCTTGATAGAAGGTCCAATGTTATATCGTCATGATCCGTATAAATTCGGCTTACTTTTCTTCCAACATGTATCGGGAATGATTGACACTTAAAGAAAATGCCATAAGTTTTCGATCATTCACGTACTGTATTTTTGTTGGGTATCGATCAACTTCTTCTAAAATAACCTAACAGTTCGAAATTTTCATTGCCGTTATGGTGCGATGCTGCTCCTACAAGAAAAATTCGATGCATCTTCATGTAATGCGAGTTCTGCGATCTTTCTCGGAAAAGAAAGTATGTGGGTGATGATGCAAGTTGGTTTTTGCAATTTTCCGAAGGTTTCGTTTGCTTCATCGGTCCAGGTCAATATTGTTTTGTCCTTTGCCAAAACAGGCTTAGAACTTTTTTTATCTCTACCTTGCTGGAACGAGGTGTCGAAATGTTCCAAAAATGGAAGTGCTTCTACGGCTATATCACACTTAGCTACATTGATAGCCACTTTATAATTCCGGAGGCAATCGAATACTAATCGTAGGTATCTTTCATATTCGGCAGTGTTTTCGGATGCGATTAAAATACATCCAAATACGGAAAAACGAATTTAAGGCCTCTTACGTTTGGAACGTTTGGGGCACATTGTGCAAACCAAATGTCATAAACATAAACTCGTACAAACGAAATAGAGTAGTGATGGGGTTTTCTAATGTCGATCGGATGAATTGGAACTGGATGAAATGCTTTTTGTAAATCTATGTTGCTGAATATTGTTTTTCCACTAAGAATGTTGGGTAACCATCAGGCGCCGTTTGAGCGTTTAAAGTGCGACCGTCTCCGCATGGATGACATGTTCCGTCGGATTTCGTTACCATGTGTAAAAGACTTGCCCAGTAATGGTCGACGGACGGCAAATACCCAGTCACAATAAATATTCGAACTCGTCTGTTGCAGCGGCTAACTTTTCTGAGTCTTAACTTCCACATCGAGTGAACGATGGTCGTCCCGTTGTTTCTATTCGATGTACTATGTCTGAATTACCAAATTTCGATGGACAACTCGTTTCTGTGATGTCTGCAAATTCGTTTTATGGTGCAGTACAATATGATTGTGGATTGAAGGTTTTAATTCCCACTATTTGGAAACGATGCGAGTCACAAGTTGTGAATAACTTAGTTATCAAGTGGTTTTCAATTTGGGCGAGCCGATGTTGGCAGCCTGTGGCGGCCATGTTTGGTGGCGTCTGTCTAATCTGGTGTTTCTTTGTCAGTCACTGATACCAAATAACCATGACAAATTACACGATTGAGCAGCACATCCATATGATACAACTTTATTATCCAAATGAGTTTTCATTAGTACAAACAACGTTGCGCGCAGTGCGCCCATTTTACGGCAGACGCGGTGGTCCTTCAAAGTCGACTTTCCAACGTTTGGTAGCCAAATTCAAGACAACCGGTTCGGTAGACAATCAGCCAACACTCGCACGTCAAAGGAACGCCAGATTGGCCGAGAACATTGCCGTGGTTCGTGAAAGTGTATACAGGAGAACTCGAGGCCGTCACTTCGTCGCCCTGCACAAGAACACGGCCTTCTACAGACTTCAACTTAGCGAATTTAGCCCCGGGACTTGGGCATACACCCACAACGACCATAGACAAATCCGTTTGTCAACCTACATGTCAACCTACACGAGGTTCACCACGTGGCAATGCATCCACAAAAAGTTACTTGTTTGAGCGGATTTTGGGCCGGCGTTATTATTAGTCCGTACTTTTTTGAAAATGGCGTTGGTGAGGCCATCTACATCAACGGCGAGCACTACAGAACGATGCGGAACTATTTTTTTTTGGCCCAAATTGAACGATATGGAGGTAGACGATGCTGGCGTGCGAAGCCGCGGCGGACATTTGAACGACGTTCTATTGCATAAATAATGGCATATACATGGGCCTTTCAAATGAAAAAAGAATTTCGTAATACGTCACACACAGCTTGTTTTATTCCATTTCAACATTGACCCGAAACTACCCCTTTCAAATCAATCAACAGGTCGAAATTGCGTATAAAATCTGCGTTTAGATTCTTTTTTTCACTTGGCATTATTGCCAATGCGGATTCGTCTGACAATATACCGTCTGTTACGAACGAGAATATGAAGTTTCGGCTATCTCGAATCAACAGTCGACTTGGTTCATTCAGACTGATTACTTCTCATCGTAGCATGTTTCTGATAACGACAGGGGCTACGGCATTTAAATGATTTTTGGCTGAATTGTTGATGATATCAACATTCGCCAATATGGCTGCTTGGTGTAACATTTTGTGTACGTGATGGAGAGTGAGCTACACTTCGGCTGCGACGTCGTTCCGTTCTGGTTCCATAATTTCACATATTCACTCGATAATTGAGCTACAATTATAGCGGATTGTAGCGATTCTTGCTTTGTTTCGTTATCGGGCTCGATTGAATGGAGAATAGCAACGGCTATCTTAGTAAATTATTCTATTGATCAGGAGGAAGCAGCTAAGGCCGCTCGTGCGTGATTGGGTAGCCCATAATCCCTTAAGGGCTGAGTCATTGATCGAATTCCTGGCTACTTGAATTCCTGGCTAGGTTTCATGTCACTCAATGGCATTTCGGATAATAATCGGTTGAGTCGGTGCTGCTGACTTTCAACAAAATATCCGGATTATTCCACGCAATTATGTAAGCAAGAAGATTAAATTCTTTATTTTGTATATGATGAATGATGGCTGCACCACATACATTTCAAAGTGGGTCAAGACATATTTGCTTTTTTATTTCTATTCAACCTTTTTTCTGTCAGGTAGCCATATCCGAGATTGGAGACGTTTCAGGCCATGAATTCATCATCAACGTTGCTTTAAACATTTGTTCTCATGCGACGCAGTAGCTGGGATGGTTTCATATCACCAAGCTCTAAACCCTGCAATAATGTGGGGGTTTGTGTCTGTTTGGATTTGCATAACCCCTCTACAATGACATTTTTTTAGATCGGTATACGGTGTGCTTGATTTAGGACCTGTAATGACATCACTCACCTCATTTATAACTCTTTCATTCATGGCTCTGAGAAGTTTATTGTAACGAGTGGATCACGTATTCATTTGGCCGAGAATTAATTGTGACCTTACGATGTGAAACCAAACTTTGGGATCCTGTGACACCAACGTAGTGAGATTTAAAGTAAGTAGCAAGCAATAATCAAAGCAATAAGCAATAATTCCATCTGAATTATGGGCCATTCTCGATGATGGCTTTGATGACGAATTGTTTGCCGTGGTTAGCAAGATTTCTGGGCTGGCTGTCGTTGGGTTGAGCCCTTAGTTACAGTTTCGTCCATCGTGATGTATGTAGACTGACCACTTTGTAAATTTGGTCTTCTAAAGGCGGGGTTGCACTCCAGTTTTATGTAAATTTGGATGTTAGAGAATTGTGACTTTTGGTGCTAAGGCGGATGACTGTCATAATTGTGTTGCGACACTAGGTGACTGATTATCGGTAAATTTTGACTCTGCGTACCAAGATTATCAACAATTATGATGTAACGACCTGATGAGATAATTAATTGAGAATTACGCTTAATGTGTCTCCAAATCAAGTCGGGGTCACCAGAACTGAGATTCCTATTAGCAAGACTCGTTGTATTCCGTTAAACTATATTGGGTTTGCCCGTTTAGTTTAAAATAACGTTCTAAAACCAGTGCTGACACCTAGATGTCTCTGAATTATAATATTTATTTGGTCATCTAGTATGTTGGATTTCGTAATTGTCAGCCGTCTTAATTTGGTACATTTCATTTCTTCAAGAGTATGGAATGAAATTTTCTGCTCATTGCAATAGCCGAGAATAATTATTTTTTTACTTTTAACAGTTGGTAATTCTGAAAAATAAATGTAATTTGAATTTAAAAAATGGCGGTTGTTTTTCTTTTCTTCTGCTCATAACAGTAAAAGCATTTTATATATTTAGTCTGGAGGAAAACATTTCAACTACACGAAGAATATAATTATTTCCAAACCTACAACAAGTTTTGACCCCCATCGGCCGCTTGGAGATTAAGTTAAAAAAAGAGAATACTCCTTTCCGGAATAAAGTAAGAATAAGGAATTAAGGCATCTTAAAAATTAGACACACATAGATGAAAATAATTTCACCGCCATGTAAATTTGGCTTAGGAAATAAAGTCTGCACCAATCAATAAGTTAAATTTGAAGTTATGAAAAGTTAAAGTTAATCATTAAACAAGAAGAACCAGGATGTAAAATAAAAAGGTATTGACGATACAGGAGGATAGAAATAAGTTACACAGGAAGGGGTTTTTTGGCCAAAACGATATTAGCAGTGGGCGCCAGGTTTAAGAAGTGCAAAACTTCTTTCTTATCTATAAAAGTGTTAAACCATTTTATAGCCTTGGGCTTAACAATGTATGGTGTGGTCTAATAACCTACATTATTAATGCACTGAACACTTTTCGATAATTACATGCACATTCCGATAATAGCAACAAGTATGTACAATGGATGTGAACAACAATAAAATATGCGTTATGAAAAAGCAGCACGAAAATGAAGAAAGGAAAATAGATTCGTAAATGACGTAAATTGGAAAAAGCTTTTTAATGAAAGTTACATACACAGGAATATTTTTAACATTTTTATGTAAGAATACCTAATTATAAAAACGCTATTTTGAATGTATTTATAACAAAACAAAAAGAAAATATTGCATAATTTATGTTGTACCAAGCATAGAATTTTGTTGTTGTAAATAAAATTATTATTTTCCTTACATAGATCTCGTATTACTATTATGCAATTGTGTTGATGATTCTATAAATAAATTTTGCTGTTTTCGCGCGCGTCAGTTTTCCGAAGAAAATTTGTTTTCTTTATTTAAATTTTGTTGTAAGGCGAAAATAATGTATATACCTCTACTATACACATGCACGAGTAAAGGGAAAATGGGTAGGAAAATGTGACTGTAGAATGCGGGAGAGAAAGAGAACGGAATAAGGAAAAAAGAAAGTCGTGTATATTATACCGATTATAGATGGAACATAAAATATCCTGCATCATACTGTTGCTCTGACGTCATTGCGAAAAATAAAGAAAGCAAAACTGGGTCAGTGGGAAAATCGTTTATAAAGGTTGTGTACCCCATTTTTTATTTTTATTTTTGTTCGGTATTTTATGCGAACAGTATATTATGTTGTGTTATGCTCTACATATACATGCAACCGAGAAAAATCTATACACAACACATATACGTTTATGTTGTGTTTGTATGTATAAACCCAGTATTATTTCAACTTTGTTGATATTTTTATAACATTTTTATCGAATACAAACTTACAATCAAATGACGTCAGTCGAGAAAGCTTTTTTACACTGTTTTTGTGTATTTTCCTCTATAATTCATTTTTCCTTTGTTAGATTTCAGTAAATTTTATTCGATTTCTATTGGTGTTTTAATTTTTGGCTTTTAATTTAATTGTAATTATATACATAAAAAATGTATCTCATACTTTGAAATAAATTATTGGAATTACTAGTTCATGGCTTCACCGTTAATTATTACAATAATCTGTATGGTATCGGTCATCTACCTGGAACCCCTGAACTCCATCCCATTTTTTTAAATACTTTAATTTATCTAGCTAGTCTAACGCTTCCGTAACCTTTGTCACGAAGAAGGCTCGCTTATTTCTCATATTTAACATTTAACGATGATCGGGATGGCTTATGTGGTGACCAACACCCTACTTTCTTTTATTATGAATGTACAAAGATCTCGAATACACCACACTTCATTTCTAAGCGAGAAATTAAGCCAACCGGATTTTTGACTAAACCAGTCTTTTAGAATCAAAAATCATTATTCTTGCTTAAATTTCAAAAAACCAAAAAACGTCAACATCCTGTTGAAAATTTAATCTTTAAATTTGTTTAAATTTTTAATTTTTGGTCTTTTTTTGTAAATGCTATATTTTTCAACATTATTGATAAAATTGATAAAGCTATCATGGAAGCTGCGATTCCCCGATACACAGATTTCCACCAACCTTCTTTAAAACTTGTAATTTTCGGTAAAATTTAAAAGGAATATACGAACTACTTCCGGTGGATAGATTTCGGTCACACATCACTTGGCCACCCATGGAAAAAGCTTAAATATGAAGTTCCATCTCGATTATTCAATCAGTAGTGAGCAGTACAGAGGCCGCATAGTTGTTGAAAAATAATTGTTTGTGAAAAATTGCCATTTTCACTAAAATTTTTGGAAAACTGATCTAGACCTATGTATGTAGTGGTTAACCTATTTCAGCCAAACGTAGTGATGTTGTGACCAAACGTAGTGATGTTCTCCTCCGATGAATCAATCCGAAAGAGGCCGAATTTTAGTCGAAAAACATTTTTTAAACAAAAATCGCCTGTAAAGTTCTCTACGTGAAATTCAAATTTATATGATGAAGTTCCGAAGAAGCATTACAGACTGTTGTGGGATTCTTATTTCGCATTGAACTTAGCTGCTCATGATGTTATATATTGGCGATATTTCACATAAAAATCTCTTCCCTTGGAATAGTTGACATTTTTTCACTTCTTCTCTGGTCATTAACGGGAACTGTTCTCTGTGAGATCTACTGAAAATATTCTGAAGAGTGCTAGCAGTGTGTAGTCCAACGCAAACAATAATGGAATAGGGATTTTTACTATGATGTTGCTTGGTATTACTCTACTGCGTACCAACATGCTATGATATACACAAAGAAGATCAGGAATGCCATGCCCAGGTATAGCGGTGGCTGTTAGTATGTGCCTTCTAATGAATTTGAGCTCCTCTTCTAATTGAGCTGGCGCGAGTCAGAAAGGATGCAATATATAAGGTTTGTGTTGTGTTTGCTAAGTTTTTCAATATTAATATCAGATCAATGGCTGAAGCTTAACTGTATTGACTATTGTGGTGGTAGGATTCTTTATCAGTGCCTCCAATTGATGCTGATCGTTTTTCAAGGCTTCAAATTGAGTTTGATATTCCCTTGCTTCACGTTCTGCAAAGATCACAAACATGTTACACAATAAAATGCCGTTTGTAACGCCTAAGTCACGTTTTGGTGCCCGTTCTTCCGTGGTAGCGAACGGTCTTCCTGGCCGTCGCCCTGGCAAAAAGTAAATTTCTCATTTGTTACTCTGTAAGGTTACTCTTGACCGGGCAAGTGGTGCAGTGGTTAAAGCTTCGGCACTTGGACCGGGAGGTACTGGGATCGAATCCCAGGTTGACATGGAGCTTGCAATGAGCAGGGGTATACTGTAATAGTATGAATGGGTAGTGTGTGCGTGAATGAAAGGAGGGTATTAATTGACCTTCAAAGGACATTAAATCCACTGGACAATTAATACTTTCTTTTAAAAAAAAAAATGTTGTTTGTTATTGTTAATGGCGAAAGCAGATAATAATACATCGCCCAAATACTTGACTAAAACCGTTTTCTTCTCTGCTTACGTCATTATTTTTGGAACTTGTTCCTCTATATCTTCATGATGTTGTGTGTTAGTTGGCATAAAGGTGTTGACTTCCTTCCAACTAGATATATTTTGCTGTATCACATCTGGCCCTTTCGACCGCAGTTTATTGTTTATTAGTGCGAAGGGTAATGAGCCACGAGAAGCTATGTCCTCTTGTTTGTAACATGAATTCATGAATTGTACTGCAGAAATTCTATTCACCACGAATGTTTTAAATTTCCTTGGCTCACCTGTAAGCTAACACAGCACAATGGTTGAGTCTGACCATCCAAATATCCTTCAGCAATTTATTTTTAAGGCTTCTTGTACGTGTTTAAGTAATTTTTTTAAATAATAATGTGGCATTCTAATCGAGGAAAGGACAACTCTACTTTGGTTGAAGCGACTCTGCCTAGTCGTCTATATTAGCAATTGTGTTGCTATTATTCCATCCTTATTTACTGTTCATCAGTATATAGCATATGCGTATTCCGAAGCCGGTTGTAGTTGTTTTCTGCAATCAACCCATTTTGGGTTGTTCTCCAACTGAATCCAGCTATCCAATTGTATCAAATACATTTGATGATTTGGACTATAATGAACGTTTTGTTACTTGTTTGCTGTTATCCAGCAGACTTGCAGCATCAAATTTAATATTGTCTACTTGCAGATCATGCAAAATGCCTAGGGTCCTAACACAATTATATAACTTGATTTGGACATTACCCATACCGTGTAGCTCTATTGGGATTAATAATTCACTTGAATTAGAGAACCAATCATATCTCCCATGTTCTCGCAACCGGTTAGCAGATAATTTACGTAAAAATCTTTCAACATGATTTGTGCTTCTGCTGGATAATCATTGACTTCATAGATAGGTGCTGTTTAGTGCTGCTCCCAAGCAACTATACATGAGTCGACGAACCTAAATACTGTAAGGCACAAAGTCACTCATTGTATTGAAACAATCGGTAAACCATGCCGTGCAAAATACGACGCCTAAACGCAGACAAAATGGCCATTACAAAGTCCGAAATTGAAATTTGACGACTAACAAAACCCGACTGTTATCATATTCCCTTTGATACCGATTTCACACATCACTTGAGCCATGTACCAAGTTCACGAAAATCAACTTAGTTCGGATCAACAAAGGCCACATTCCAACAGTTAATCCTTACATCGTTGATTTTTTAAGGACACTAAACATTTACACATGGTCTTTCCACGATTAAACGATGCGGGCCTGGTAATAAGTGCGATTTCGTGAAAGACTAAATATCGTTCCTCGGTTTACAAATCTCTACAATCGAACAACAGGTTAACATTGGGAGCACGATTGATTATGCCTCAATTGCCGATGCACAAATAAATGATTCGGAACTCACAGCGCTTATGCAATCAAATTCGACTTTGATGTTTCAAAAATAGTCAGTCTTTGGAACCGACCAGAATATTTTGTGTGGTTTCAACTGGTCCTCACCGACATTTCCTCTCAAATCAGTACAGCAAGATTGATTACTTGGGGTATTTGATTGAGAACGGTAAAATGCAACCATCAACACTTTAGAAAACTACGCATTGATGGCCAGGCCATATAGTATTATCAGCGAAAGGGTGTTATTTTTAAGAGGCCATATTGTTGCAGACGACCAAAAAATACATCCAGTATTCTATTATTCAAAGAAGGCTACCAAGGGTCAAGAAAAATACAGCAGTTATGATTAAGAAGCTCAATTGTAGTGCCATTGTAGCTGCTCTTCAGAAATTGCGAATAGACCTTCTCGGTCTTCACTTCAAAATCATCACTAACTGCGCAACTTTTGAAGGTACGATGGAGCTGAGAGAGCTACGCTCGAATATTGAAGGATGGACGCTTGCATGGCAAGAGTTTGATTACCAGTTGGAGCATTGGCCGCGGTATCGAATGCAGCATGTAAAATTCTGTACAGAAATCATCTAGTCTTACCAATAGTTCATGAGCGGCTATTTGAAAGACTTTTCAAAATTTACTTGGGTCTATCCCACAAAAACCATAAACATTCACGAAGTGATATAGCAACGACTTCTCTGATAAGGAAGGCATAATCTCCAAATAGTTACAACAGGTGTTGCAACTGAAAACGGCCAAGTAGAAAGAATATTTCGTATCATAATACGAGTTCTACCAAAATTATCAAGTAACAATCCATGAGAGTGGTACAAGAAAACTAACGATCTCCGGTGATGTCTAAATAATTCGGTACAACAATCGATCGGAATATTACCATTTGAACTGTTGTTGGCTGTAGAAATGCGTATCGCCGAAGATCTAAACCAACCACGTCATTGAGGATGAATTGATAAAGGAGTTTGTTGATGGCCGTCAGCAATTACTAGACGAAACAATTACTAAACGAAACAAAACATTGCTGCCACTCAAAACGAGAACCGATGAGGATATAACCGCAAGCCAAAGGAGGCAAAACATTACATGATTGGAAATTATATAAAAAATATATGGGTCAAAGGTTGTAATCGGTACAACATTGAAAAGGTATCGCAAACAGAGGGTCCAATGTCGTTTACATTGTCGTGTGCTGCGGACATGAAACCATATTATGTTGGAATGTCGAGCCAAAATGATAGCGATACGGATGCGGAGTTCCAGGAAGGTGAAAGTCCATCTGGGCCTGATAGAATTACAGGATGACCGTGTAGGATGAGAGACTATATAACCCAAATACAGCCCTGCAATAAATTTACTAATAATAATGTTATATGTGCATCTTGTACGGGCTAAGAATGTTCTAAAAATATTAGTCTCAGCTATATCCAAGAGCCTATAGTGGTTTCTGGGACAGACAGTTCTTCCGTTCAACGTATAACCTGGGATGGTTTTTATCTTAATTGACCTTGCCAATGCCAAGAGAATTTCTTCAAACGGGGTGTCCATCTTGTTTGCATCAAGGATATTCTAAACATGCTAGTCATAGCTATGGCGAAAAGCTTATAGTGATTTGTGGAACGGTAATTTTGGAGTTTTGTCATTCAACGTATATTCTGGGTGATTTTTGTCTTATTTGACCCTGTTATAGCCAAGCGAATTTTTTCAAACTGCGGGCGCATCTTGAATGAACCAAATATGATGAAAAAATGGTAGTCACATCTATGGCCAATAGCCTATAGTGGTGTGTGGAATGGTAATATTGAAGTTTTATTCATCCAACGTATAATTTAGGGTAATTTTTGCTTCATTTAACACTATAATCGCCAAGATAAACTTTGTGTGCATCTAGAATGGACCAAGTATGCTTTAAAAATATTAGTCTCAGCTATATCGACGAGCCTATAATGGTTTCTGGAACGGAACATCTACGGTGTGGTTTTGGCCTTATCTAACACTGTTGCTGAGAGAGAGAATTGTTCTAAATTGTGTGTGCATCTTAAATGGATTAAGCATTATTTAAAAATATTAGTCTCATATATGGCCAAGACTGGCCTGGAACTGGTTTCTGGAACCGGGACGGAAATATTAAAACTTTTCCTTTCAACGTATGACCTGGTGTGGATCCCACCTTATTTAATCCCTTGTTAATGCCAATAGAATTTTTTGAAACAGTGTGTTCTTCTAGAATGGACTGAGTATGATCTAAAAATATTATTTTCAAAAATGGTCAAGAGCTTATAGTGGTTTCTGTTTTTCTTTTAAGCAAATCGGGAGAAGATAAAACCGCCGTCATAATACCGTTGCTTGTTTTTTAAACAATCAAATTAAAAATGGAACCAACAAAACTGGAGGACCAAACAAATGAGTTTACGCGAAACTCGCGGGTTGATTAAAACCGCGAGTAAATCTTGTAAAAGTATTAACCGTCGAAAAAGCGGGCTTAAATTATATGTTTCTCGAAGCTCAATCTGAAAAGCTATGAAAGATGATGTGCATAGCAAAATGGCATCAGTACCAAGGCCACGCGTTTTTACTTTGTTAGGACAAACAAGATTCGTGACTGGTTAAAGCTAATTGAAAAACATCTTGTTCGGCTTTCATGATAACTAACCATTATTTTATAATACGTAATTTTTCCGAAGAAAAAAAATTAATTTCGATGGACCAGATGGTATTCAATATTATTGTTCCATGGGCACCCTCAGCAAAGAGCATCCACCTTCCACCTTTTTTGTAAGATAACGTTTCAATACACACAGAATATTACTTACCACTATTAACCCGCTTGTTCGCCAGATCAAAACCCAATAGAAAATCTTTGGGGATTATTAGAACGAAAAATTTACGAGGGCATTCTACATGCCTGGGAGGAGATATCACCCGAAACCATCAATTCATTCGTTAGAAATATGCCTAACAGGATTTTGGCAATAGCAGAAAACCACGGAAGACCAACGGTAAATAGATTTTGTTTTAATTTATTTTATTGATTTTCGTACTAATTTAAAAAGATTAAAAAAAGCGAATGAAGTTATAGTTATGAAACCTACTGTATTTACTGTGCTGCCATCTATCAACTTCTTCCGAAACTATAATGTTAGTTCGGTTTTTAGAGATAAAATTTATATTTAATTTATTTGCCTATGTGTTATGAAATTGGAGAGTTTTTTTAGGAAATAAGAGACATCTAGGTTTATGTATTGATAATGGAAGTTTTGTAATAGTTTAGTTTTTAACACTTTAGTCTAGAACAGAACCTTTGCGGTTCGAATGTTATTGTCGAATATTGATCCAGAATTTTCACCGCGATATACAAATAATTGCGATGAAAGTGAGTCTTAAGGAAGATGCGGTATGCTGGGATTAAAGGCGAAAGGTAATTAATGTTGAATAAAGTGAAAACTGTTGTTATTGTGTTTTAAGTGTGAAATGGATATTTGGAATTTATTGTAAGATTATTTTTAGGAATATTCCGAGGTTTTGCGTGTCTTGTAAACTGTCAAATTTATAGTGGTATTACTATCTAGTTGTAGGAACAGAATTTGACAAGGACAATCATATACATATTATTGTTACAGGTTCCAGTTTGCAGTTAACAACATTTAGCCTTAATATGAACAGTACAGCACTCATTAAGCAAAACAAAACGAAACGTTTTATAAATTTATATTTTTCTATTTCCACTATTTTCTATTAGTTATGACATGATAATCTATTTATAGCCACAAATCTAATCTCAAATTACCATATCTTATTAACAAGAAAAAAAAAATTCTTATGTCGTTTTGGTTTATTTTTATATCAACAATTTTTCCGACAAGTATAAAACAAAAAAAATTACAGATTTCGGGGACAATGTTAACATTTTAATCGTACCGGTTACTCGGAAAACGCATAAAAATTTCGGATTCATTTTTTTTGCTGTTTATTGATGAAAATGTCTAATTTTAGAAAATGTTTTCAAAATGTGTTGGAAATATATTTTCATTTTGACAAAAATTGTATTAAGGCTGGGCTGTTTGTATTTTTCATAAACATTCTAATGACAGGTGTTTAATATTGGTCGCTGTTTATGTAGAGGCGAAAGTTGAAAATATTTAGTTGGCTACGTTTCAATGCTGCCAGTATTAGAGACATCGCAATTTTCGTTTTTGCACAGTTATTAATCCTAGATATTCCAAATGATTTGGTTTTAATAGTAAATTAATTATGTTTTACCTTAACTAAGGGGCAAAATCTGTAATGTCGACGGCAGTAAAATAAATTGCTGAAGGTTTCTCAACGGATATAGCAAACTTAAAGTGTTAGATCGAAATGCTTGCGCTCGAATGAAATTTATTGTTGTTGAATTCTACCGTGCATTTCAACTATTGAGTTTCCATTCTCTAATATGGATACTTGAAGTATGTTTAAAAGAACTTCTTTGTTTATTCCTAATTTAGCCAACACACTTTGGTTGATTATTTGGTCTCTATTCAAGATGATTGGCACGTCACTATCAGTATGTTATTTCCATATGTAAATATATGCAACAATTTATAAAAGTGATAAACACAGACGCAGATCAGACGCAGTTTAGTTTTCCCATAATCGACAATTGAAATTTTGATAAACGATCAAACTTCACATCGAAATACTGGATGTCTCATAAATAGTTTCTACATTATTTCTTAGTTAGGTTGGCAGTCGTAAACTAAAGACGAGGAACCAAATACTATCTTATTCTGTTATCAATAGATAAGTGAAGTGATTATAAATTTCTATTAGCAATCTTAACGAGATTACTAATTGAAATTTACGATCACTTCATTTCATTCAACAACATAATTGTTTGCAAAGCACTTGTGTAGTTTGTGTGAGAAGCGACCGGGACTTATCAGACATTTTCCAAGTTCACTAAAATCTCGGATCTAATAAAACTAAGGATCAAACTTCAAGAAATCCCACATTTCCCACTGCGACGAAAAACCTCACTCAATATTTCAGTACCAATCTTTGTACTTAATAGAACGTAAGGGGTTTAAAAAAAAGATGAGCAAAAGCGAGCATACACAACCATCAACAACAGCCAGTCTGAAATACTTCCTTGCAGAGTACGTTTAGGCTCAAGCCTCCAGTCCAGCTTTATAATTTAAACCTGTGCGCAATGTCTTCGGCTGAAAAGGCAAAATACTCGGATTAGTGGTCCAGATAAACAAGGTTCTGGGACTTAAAGGTGCTTGGTCACAATTAAAGTTAAACCAAAGCTCATTCTACAGTTCTCCATAGAAGTAATTGTCATTTTAAAAGTTATAGGTCAGCTGAAATGAAGTTAACTATTCTGCTGTTCAATGTAAAGCATATCATAGCAGTCCGCAGCAGCTGATTCTGTAAAATATCGTGTTTGGTTTGGTGGTTTCGGTGCAAATCATCAGAAGAAGAATAACTTAATTTCCATACCATCACTTGCAAACCAAGACGAGATTGTCGTCATTGACAGAATCCAATGAAGATTCTGGATTTCTAGTTAGAATCAGCCAACGAGGATAACAGGCTGCCTCGGGAAGAAACGTTCTGAAAAAAATACTTCAAAGTAAATCCGAAGAAAGATCCTGGGTTCATAGTAAATTTTCTGTTTATGGAAGCTCTGCCTATAATGCCGAGAATCCTTGCGCAATTTAGTGTTTCAGAGGAATGGAACTCTGTTTTGTTCTAAATACCATTTATTTACAACAGTATCGTGATTTCGAGTACAAATACTACGAACTTAGCCAAATGATCGAAAAATAGTTTTCTAAAAGGTCTCTGTATCTGGGTGTCTATATTGTATGTCGGTGGGTGTTGCTGTGTAGACTAGAGACTAAATGTTTATACTGTCTTTACAACCTAAACGGATGACGACCGATGTAAAACTTCACACTTAAGTTTTTCCCTTGAATGGGGAGTTCCCAGTGTTTTTTTTTTAATCCATGCAATCTTTTCTGGGGCCGAAGCACTCCCTGCTGTTTCGCGGTTGATTTTCCCGTCTTACTTTAGGCATCTCTGCCAAATCGAAGACGTACGGCTATAGGACCGATTTAAGTTGCCATCTGCGCATTGCATAGCTCCATGCTAGCCTATAGTACTGGACATGGAAGATGGAGTTCCCAGTGTTGTTTGGCTAAAATTGGTTCATCGTGAACTGAACGAAGAACTGAAGTGACTGCTTCTATAGCAGATTTATGAAAAACATGACCGTAAACTAAACGGTTTTAAATTAAATTTGCAAAATATTGGTTCACAACGGTTCTCCAAAATGAAAGCGGGAATGGCGATTTTTAACATAAACTGGTTTTCAACAAAAATTCAGCATCTGCACTGCCCATGATGAAAATAAAATACTCAAGCTTTTTTCATAAATTGACAGGTCTCAGTGAAGGTTATCTGAAATCGGATTATGAACTAAAAAATTCTAAAACAAATTTGGGACACAATCGGTCCACATTATAATTCCAAAATTTAAGCGTAAATGTTGAGTGTAAGCAACATTTGCATATAGAAGCAGGTGGTAAAATTATTCGAATGGAAACAAATTACCGCAAAAACGGGGAGTACAGAAAAATAAAGCCGTATATTGAGAAGAGAATAGCGAGCGGAAAGGCGCTGTACATCGAATGCGTCGAAAATAATGATAAAATCCTGGCCTCGGTCCCATTTCTTTAGCAGAACCACGCATATCTCAAGAAACGGAATCAGCATCTTTCGATCAGCCATAACCGAAGAATGCAGCAACAGAAAACTATTCAAAGGGCAAGAAGTTCATATGCGTTAAATTTATCAAAGGATACGTTAAGCTAAAAATAAAACAACTTGAAAAGGATATGAAGAAAATCACGAACCAAAATACTCCGATAGAACTAAAAAAAGTTATATTAAAAACGATTATTTTGGCCAACTACAAGAAAGTACTGAAACCACAATGATCGAATTGCAGCAATTAAACGGCGAAAAATAACCACGTCGGAAGCGCAGTACAAATGAAACTGCCAAAAATAGAACAACCAGTCTTTTACGGTGAACATGAACGATGGAACACATGTAGCGACATATTCACGGAGATCATCAAAACAAAAAATATCCGACACAGTGAAGGTTAGGTTAGGTTAAGTTTCAGTGGTTGCTATCGCACACTTAGGCCAGTTTTGGCCCATTGTGATACCACAGGATCCGACATCATTAAACTCCCTTTAAACACATCTAGTGCTATTCACATAGCGTATAAGAGATCTTGCACATTACAGCTTTCGATATCAGAGAGGCTGTCCATAGTATATTTGCCCAAGTGATCATGTCTTCTGTCAGTAAGCGCAAGACATGAGCATAGGAAGTGAACAAGAGTCTCCTCCTCCTCCTCCTCGTCCTTGCAGCTTCTGCAGAAGTCATGTGCATCCAGACCAAGCCTTCTCGCATGATCTCCGAAAAGGCAGTGTCCGGTAAGTACTCTTATAATTTTACCTAAATCACGCATCTTTAGTGTGACCAAGGTCTTGGATATCTTCAAGCTCAGCTCAGGCCATACTTGCTTCGCTATCCTGCCAGTCGAATGGACGAGCCACCTAGCATTAGCCAATGCCATTATCTCCCACAATCACAAACCAAAAGCAAGTCGACGCACAGTATTGTTAAAACGGGTGTACACAGCCACTGTGACCAGACCATGTTGGTTAAAGTGCTGAAAAGAATGTCACCGCATAAATCAATGTCAGCAGTTTAAAAACATGTCATCATTAGAGAGATCAAGGCTAAAAATTGAATAAGCCATTGTGTATGTTGTTTAAACCGGCACCAAGTTACATATTGTCAAACAGGACCATTCGTCGAGTATAAAGGGCTATAACACATATTACTGCAGTGAAATAAAGAAGCATCAACTGGCGGGGCCGGAGCAAAAAGCGCAAAAACGTTCGAGGGAAATCAATAAGGACATATTTTATTATCAACCGCAGTTGTTAAAGCTATAGCTTGCACAGGAAATCTTATCCTTTTAAGAGAACTAATCGATCTTGGATCACAAGCGACTTTAATTTCATCAAATGCCGCTAATTTACAGCCGCAAAATACAAAGAATAAAGTTAACTTTTCTATCTCCGGAATAGGAGGACAAAAAGACACATCACACAATCAATATAAAACTTGCCAAAATTTGATTTCATATTTGGCTATAGTCATCCAGCAATCACAAACAACATCATAAAAGGAAGTCAATTGGAACCAATGGCACAACAAACCGAAATTGAATGGATAACAATCAGCAGCAGGATGAGCATCATAACACATGAATTGATAACAATGATAGCTACTAAAAAGGTCATTAAAAAAGGTCTAGATGGCAGATATATAGTAAGACTTCCATTTAAGGATGATTATGTTGAATTAAGAGAATCCAAAGGGGGCTCATGCAGGAGTATATATGTAAATCTAAAGCATATGGAACTCGTGTAACAAGAGATTGACGATGTTTTACCAAGCAACACCTATTACGTACCGCATCTTGTTGTAATTAAACAGGACAGCATCACTACAACTCTTAGAGCGGTGTTTGATGCTTCCTCCAAAACTACAACGGGGGTATTCTTAAATGGAAGACCTATTGGATTTACGGAAATCGTAATGATGGCGGACATACAAAAATTGTATCACCTAATCTGGATTAACGAACAAAGCCAAAATTATTAAAGAACATCATGGGTAGCTCAAACATCTAAACCAACGAGGACATATAAGCTTAAGACATGGAGCGTACGGACCGCTTTGATTAGTGTCATATGTGGTACGACCGAATTAGAATTGGTTTTCCTATTATATCCAGATTGGGGTCTATGATTAGATGAGTTGTTTCCGTTTGATGTCGACAATTAAACCAAAATGTGATAGAAAGTCGGCGCCTAAAATGCATCCATCGACCTTTGGAATTATAAATTTCCACATTAAGCGGTCCAAAAACCGATGATACGGGTTAGATGTTTGTGCCCGTATCGATTGTTATGGAGTTTACCGCGAATAGTTTGAAAGATAACGGATTGGCTAATTCGATATTCGTTGGTGGGATCACAGAAACCGCGGCACCTGTATGAAGTGCGGTGCTGCATTTCTTCACCCGTGAACTATACTTGTAACCGGTTGACATATCGATCGTTTTTTTTATTTGGAGATTGCGACGACCACGGCATTATTTCGAATTATTTGCATCCAACCGAACAGTTCCTCGACTCGTTGTGTCAATTGATTTGGTAAGCCAAATCGTTTCGTTGTGTATATTGCTATCAATTTTTGCTGATGTGTTCAAATTGTAAGCACTAGCTGGCTTTTACATATCAACGTTTTTGTTTGCTGCTTTTGAGAGTTTGTTGGGAGCCATTCCAATCACAAGTTTTGTAAAATCGATCGAGCGGCGGTCGCTTTTTATCGCCCAGTTGCAATCCCGACAGAAAGAAGTCAGTCAAGTTTGATCTTCACCGACTCACATAATCGCCCGATAATCACTCCATTCAAAGCTTCGTATTTATTGATATCTGGTGGGGTAAGAATTTGATCCAACTGTGTGAACCAAATTTCTGCGTCACCACGGTTTGACGACGCATATTTCACGGATACTTTGTACGCATTGGTTCTGTTAACAATGTTGGCTCATGCCTCTTGTCCGCAATACAAACAGTGTACTCGTTAATTTAAAATGTTCTTATTTTAGATACCAAAAAAGAAAATGAAAACATGAATCTACTTACCTTCGGCTGATTTTCTGCTCTGGTTACGTTGACTGGTAAACGCCTGGTTGGACGACCATCCTTGTTGCGAGGACTATGACCTAAGTTGAATGGACTGACTTTGTTTCGTCGAATTCAATCTGAGCGCTCACTGCTGGTGGGGGTCGCGTCCTCAGCTGAATCGAAAACTGTCCTACAGCTTAATGTTTCCTTCCCCCTTTGTTATTATTAGTAATGCTGCCGTTGTTTGCACTGGAGGTAGCAGTTTTAATTGGGATGTTGCCACTAGAGACATTATTACTCGATACGCTGCCGCTACTTGCGGTCACGGTTACGAGTATGGGAATAAGAGCTGTATAGACATCGATGAATATATAATTGAAATTCCTGCAAATGTGGTAACTCCTTTAGTCAAATTTGTGAAAAAGTGGACGCACGTAAAAGTTTACACTCGTCACTGCGTCGAGGTCGCACGTTAGGTTCCTTACCAAAACATATTGATTATTAAAACATTCAAATCCGGTATTATCCCATTTATTGTTGTACCATATACCCATATACACTCGTACACATATATAGTGAAAATGTGAAAAATAACAAAAAAAAATCGAAAGAAAATGTTATGAAATATTTAGTTGCCCTATATTCATTTTCTATTTACGTCATTTGTCAAAACAGCATTTAACTGAATTTATACAAAATCTCGATACATTTAATCGGTTGTATCTGTCTCAATATACGAGTATATACACCAGTACCCGTAATTTGTATTAACGGGTATGTAGCTGATAATGTGGCAGAGATTGGGAAATGATAAAAAAATTCCTCGAATTCACGTAACGTAAAAATGTTAACGCAAAATGGAGTGTATCAAAAATACGTACGATTTCTTCTTCTAAGTTCCAGTGCCGAGTAGATCGACTATGTACTCGTACATACACACAACATAATTTTCACAATGAAAAGAAAAATGTTTTTCTACTTAGTTCTAAAAATAGATTTTTTGTCAGTTATTATAAATATAGAAACGCCACGCCACACAGTACACAGTTTTCATCTCTGTATGTTTTCTGTTTTTCTTTTTTCTATACACCATTCCCGATGATTTGGTTGAAATTCCTTATTACGATTCTTACTCAGCTTCTTCTTAGTTCGTACGATGTAAAAAAAATTATTGAGATGGAATATTATACGTTTATGAATATTTATTTATCTGGATGAAGATTTGTATAATATCGGGGTGTGGCGAACCTTTCAAGTGTTAGATTAAAGAGTATCGAACATGTTGTTATCGAATCCCGGACTTTACTGCACAAGTTATCTATAGTTGTTGATAACTATGGCATACAAACCATAGCAACCATAAGCTAGGCAGAAGTCTTAAAACACCTGATGTAATATTTTTCAAAACGATGTTTAACTGTAAGGTGTATGCTAAGCAAAGGAAGGTTGCCGCACAATCCGCACAATTTATTTCAGCTACCTCTTATACAATTTCTGGTAGATATGGCCATCGGTCGAGCACTGTGTTCTCGTCAGTTTTTTAAGTTTATTTTTAGTTCAGTGATAAATGATACTATTTCAGGTGAAATAACTGTTTTGACGTTGCGTCATTGAAAATAATATAAACTTCTGGTGTTCGTCGCGTTGCACAGACTTCCCTATTAAGAAACGTTTTAGTTTGTTTCATTCGAAGCGATGCCGCAACGACTATGATGCCTCGAGTTCTACTTGCTTCGCAAGTGGCACTGTTATGTCCTGGCTTGTGCGCCTTTATGTGACTTGGTATTTTTTTATTTTCATGACACTAAAACCAACCATAACTTTGATGTAAAGTGTAACGTAAACTCCCACATCATCTCAAAGCAGCAGTGGGCAGGTTTTCGTTACTCCCGTCGCACTTAGGCAATTTCTTTATTACTCTGTTTTTGATTTACAGTGATAACGAAGATTTCCGGTATCAGGAGATGTCGCGTTTGAATCTCATTAGACGCAGATTGCAGAATGGATTTTCATCATCTGTTTATGATCGGTGATGTAACTAAACGCAACTACGACACCCTGTCGGAGGGAGTGTAAAACTCATAGGCGATCCATCTTCCATGTCAGTAAGTATATACTGGAGTTATACATCGCACAGCTGATCTGCGTGAATCGAACCTATGTCCGAACGTCCTCGATTTGGCTAAGGTCTAACTCAGGGTCGTTAGTGAAAAACCCCATCAAAAAGTACCTAACACTAAATAGCAATATTTGGAAAATTGATGGTAAGAATTAGATTTAGGTAGTAAAATTATTAAGAGCCCTGATCTTTTTACTACCTAAATATATTTAAATTAAGAAGAAATTAAAGTTTTAAACAACCCAAAAATAAGCTTTGACCTTATTTGTTTTCCTAAGCATTCATTTTTTTCCAAAGCTAAAGTTCCAAGTGCGGAGCTCTATCTGTTAGTCCTTTTAGTAGTTTTGTTTTTAAGGATAGAAGAGAATAATTGGTTTTTGCTTGGCCCTAAATTTCAGGATAAGCAGCATTCAGAGAAAAGTAAGAAGCGTTAGAGATCGTTATCATGCCGGATTCTACAAAGAAACTCAGATCCTTTATACCACATCAAAAATATAGTGGTCCCAGGATGAAGTAGAATCTGCATTTGGTATGGTTAGGACGCATAACCGTCCAAAACTGTTCCGTGACGTATAATATAATAAGAAACGACCAAATGGCACAGTGGTTAAAGCTTTGGCGTTTGGATCGGGAGGTACCGGGTTCGAATCCCGATAGGGGCAGGATGCAAAGTGAAATTTCATCAACAGATTTCGATCTGTGGTGAAATGTAACACATCTATGACCCCCTGTCGGTGTGCAAAACTCATGGGCCGACCCATCTTCCATGCTGGTATAGGCTGGCATGGAGCTTGCAATGTGCAGATGGTCTTAAAATCGGTCCTATAGCCGTACGTCCTCGAGTTGGCCGCAAGGCGTAAAGTAAGGACGTTAAAAGCATAACCGCGGAAGAGCAGGGTGAGCCTTGAGCCCCAAAACAGATCGCATAGTTAACAATAAAAAAAAAAAAAAAATAAAAAAAAAAAAATAAAAAATGGAGATTGGTGTATAAGGCACTAAACTCCATTTTTATGAATGTATTGAGAGAAAATTCGATACCTCCTGCAAGGAGGAATCAACCAAAAATTGGAAGATTATCAAACGAGGAAGACTAAATGGGGCTCTAGATATTCCATTATGGTGATAAGGAATCCCTAGCCCCTCTTGCAAATATAGACGTTGTTATCAACTTTGGCTTTGAGAGTCAATAACTTTTAGGGTATATCGAAAAGAGAGTCGAGAAAGGTACAGGAGGTCAATCCGGAGAAGTGGAAAAATGGGAAACCTATACTCATAAATTCAGAACTAATAAGGGGATGGACAGCCTTTTTCCAGGTTTGTGGAAAATAATAACAAGTTCTGTGGCATTACAGCGTAAGGAAATAGAGTCATACACTCAGGTAAGCCTCAAAGTAATATAAACATATTTCTACTCCCACAGCATAGCATCGGCCATAGAGGTGGTGACTACAGAATCTGGCTTTTATCATTGTATATGCACCGAAAAAATAAGACTCCACCGAATAACCTAGGAGAACACAATTCGAAAGGAGGATCCGAAAATCGGTGCACAATCTGAAGAGGCACGGTCATCCATGAAGGTTTTAAATACTAACCACCTAATTGGAGGATATCAAAGCAGATTGCTCTCTTTACCACCGTTGTTTGACCTATAATCACATTTGCCCTGCTACCCGGAAGGCCTTTAGGAATGAGGACAAACTGTGATTTGTGGAACTAGAGAACTACCAGAAAATATGCAGAAAACCTTTCAAAAGACCCAAAATTACTAGAGATGCTCATGATTGGAAATCACACAAGGAGAACCATTCAATTTAAAAATGAAAACTGAGGCAAGCGGAAAGAAAGTCCTTGAGATTCTCTCAGATAAAATCAGCGATATTTCCGAAGCTTTTCACCTAAGGAATATTATCTTTACTATAATCCACATACTCCCAGAAACTCGCTTCCTAGGAAACTCTGACAATTCGATGGAGCTCAACACGCACTCGAAACCCACAGAAAACGGATCCTACGGGCGGTACACGGTTTCAAGCCATTTAAATTGCCCGGCAAAAGACTGAGTCAACTAGCGGTAATACTGAACAATTTGGAGGTTATTCTCCCTTGATTCGGAGTAATCTTCCCGAGGTGTTTAAAGCTTATATACAATTCTAAGCAAATGGACAGTAGTCAAGGGGGTATTTATCTCGAAGGTGGAAAAATTTCACATGGCTACCCAAAGGATCTAATATGGTGTTCTCGGTTGATACTATATAATTTATTTTGACAGCTAGGCGGAAATCAAGTAATTGGAATCAGTTGCTCTGACGTCTAGAGTAGCGTTGACCTGCCAAACGAAATAGATGATCATTTAAATATCTAGATAATCTGGATCCTCGGTGCACCCGGTCGCCCAATTAACAAAATTGGACTTGGGGCCCCCGAACATGGTGATCTCCCTGCACAGACACAATATAAGAGTGGTCGTGGGTATTCTTACAGGACACTGCGTTTCTCGGGAACATGCAAGAAAGCTAGATCTAATATCGAACAACTGTAGAAGTTCAAAAGAGGAGGGGAAGTAGGAATTGTAGTTCATTTTCTTTGTTTCTGTCCGGCATTGCTTATAGAAAGCACAAAATTTGGGTCAATTCATAATGGATGCTGAGTTGGACAAAACTGTAAAGACGAGACGTCCAAGTGTCCATAAGCAGAAGCCTCCCTAGCCTAACCTAGCCGCCCTTGACAATAACATTTTTCCCAGCATTTTGTTATATATGAGTCCAGTTTGTCTTTTTATGATTCATAAGGGCATTCCTAGATGACAGGTCAAATGTCAAAATAACGGGTCAAGTAGCGAATCGAAACAATTAAGATTGTTTTTCTTATTAAATTTACTGGAACCCTTCAGGTTCCACACTCAACAAGTTTAGCGTTATTTAGAAAATAGCAGACTCTCTTTCATTGATGTGCGTACCTCCTTCAATTTTGTGATGGGCATTCGAATCACATCAAAATATCGTAACGACTTTCTTGGTTCGATAACTAGCAGCTATTCAAGGTTATCCGATGAAGCCTAAATATTACGGACTAGATAACATTCAGATTTTTTTTGTTGCTAACCTTTAGGCCGGTCGGGTTATGTATATCAACACGATATTTAATTTTGTCAAACTTCGTTATGCATAGTAGTACGATGCAGTTTAATCTGATCGAAGTATATTGCAGCGTTTAGTGCTCAGCAAGTTTCCTCAAAATCAGTGGAGCAATGGATTAGTGGAGTTCAAATTGGAACCCCATTGAGCCTAGTTACACGAAAATTTAGCATTTCTCTGATTTCGTATTTGGTTTTATGATGGAACAGAGCCTACGAGTCAAAACTTGATTGAATGCAAATGTGAACAGGACAATTTTTTTTTGTACAATGGAAGGGACTTCTTAGCTACTTTTGAAACCATATCCAGAACTCAATTACGATTAAATTTTCATTATACAAGCCGAGTGGCATTGAAATAGATTGAGAAATGGCTAAATTTCGAAACAGTGAACTGAGTTTCATTCCATCAGTTTAGAAATTTAAGTTTAAACAGACAATTTTTTGAACCACATTCGTATAATTCACATTATAATTCGATTTCCATCCGAATCTGTTGAACAAAGTTGGTTTAATTCAAATTGCCCGGTTTGAATAGAAATTAGAATCCTATTTTCAGTCAAAACTGAGTTTCATCCAAATTCCTAATCACCTGTCCTGAAAAACAAAAAATGTAGGCGAACCTACGATAATAGGTTGCATACTGTATCAAAAACAATATGTGCCACATAAGTTAAAAATATCCAGAAAAATGTTAGGATTACAGAACTCGAGTGTTTGGCAGCGGTGAGTGTTAAAGTTTTAGACCTTCTATTGAGGGGTGCGTTTTTGGATTAAGCAAGGCTTGACTGTACTGGAAGACTTGCTTTCTTTCATATGCACCTCCATCTGCTGGGCGACCAGAATATCGAGCAAACATTTCACCACCTAAAAAGATTCTTCTATATGGGCTTGCGTAGCCTGTTAACTGCTCAGCGTTTAACGAGACCAGTGTAGGGTAATAGTTTTGAAGTACTACGTCCTTGGCAGCGTTTATACTTAGATTTTCTCAAGCTTAATTTATTTTACTGGAATAGTATAGTCGTTTTCCTTTATTATTTCTACTTCGTCCTGCCGTCGCTAAGTCGGCCAAGAATTCCTCACAGACGCAGGCGAAAGGGTCGATTGACCGTGCTTTCAGCTGTTTATATATTTAAATTTCCTCAATGATAATCAGACATATTTTCCAAACAATGCGGACTTATCTTCAGTGTAGCAAAAAATCAAGTTGTCATCTATTGTAAACAACATCAAACGTCTCCACGTCAACTAGAAGTGACACTTTTCGGTGGGTACTTCCAACTAAAAAATAGCCTTCGAACACCAACAGCGATGTCTACAACGTTAGCCGATGGGTCCGTCAAAATTACTATTCTGACATCCAAGACAGATATTTGGGTAACTGAAATCTATATCATCTTGTCAAATTTAGAGATTTTCATTAGCATACTCCTCGCCAGACTTATGTACGCCATCGTTCAATCACTCAACGTGACAATCACCCTCAACCATTCATTAAGGTGGACAGGTCGTGTTCGGTTCATCTTGGTCTATGACAACTTCAAACGCTTCATGAGGCTTATACTATATGCCTGATATCGATTTTTTAATCAAAATTTCCGACTAACTAAATTGATGGTTATTCATGATGGTTATTCATGATGGTAATTCATGTTCATACCAGTTATTGATGGATGTCCGAAAGTTCATATACGGAAATGTGACTGATATTTTGTTCTAAACTTGACTTGAAAATTTAATTTTCTTAAAATTCTAATGTTCGTGGTTTTTTCGATCAAAATTACTTATTCAGTAATAAAACAACTGGATAATGATTTCCAATTAATAGTTTGGAGAGACAGTCGTATCGACGAAATAGAGACACATCGGCTAACATGATAACGTGTGGTACATCACGTCCGTCGTATTGGAAAATTAGAGTACATAACGCGCAGAATAGTCGCAGAGAACTTTCATCATAGATTTGTAACTCCTGAATCCTATATGACACTTTTCCTTCAGTGTGAGGCTATAAGATACCGTAATCAAGCATCATTTTCTAACTGGAATATACTTTTCGAAATTTCCAAAATCGTCATCCTTTGAGACGACTATTACAATGAAAATTCTTTTCCGCAACCAATCGAATCTACTATTTCGTAAAAACGCGCCACTAAGTACATCATACAGACCGATTCAAGTTTACATAAATGATAGATAAAAATTTCCAAAACTAACAATCTATGTTGTGTGGTTCGCTACTTCAACATGTATAACGAAAAAAAAGGAATGACGTCATAAACAAATTAGTCAACAAAATCCAATTTCCCGTACTTCCCTTACTCCACACAAAAAAATATTTAAAATAGATAAACTACCTTCATTCAAATGCAAAATCTCATTCCAATTACGAGAGCAAGTACGAAAAAAAAATCGAAAATTTTACCTTCACCAATATATAAAATTTATATTCCTGTATTATCCCTTTTTTCCTCCTTAGTGTGATATTCCAAAATAGATTTTTTAATGGAAAAACTGTATTTTCACATTACCCTCGTACACATAGACATACATACAAATATAAGATACACATACACCCATATAAAATATTTAGGTAAATAGGGAAAACTGCAAAATACGTAAATACCCGAAAAACTGGGTCAAATACATTCAAGGATTTTTTTATTCAATGGATCACCAGGCTATGAATGATTTTCCTTTTTTATTGTGTTGTTTCCTCCGTTGTTGAATAAAAAAAAAATCCTGACACACATACACATTCATAAAACATGGATGTTTAATTCATAATAATAACGACGAATACACGCCACATACACAGCCAGTACAAGGATAAAATAAATTTTCCTTTTTCTGTATTTTATTGTTGTTGTATTTTCATGCCTGTTTGTCTTCTTTCTTCGTTGACTCCCTCTGTGGGCCTTGGTTTCAAGCGCGTCAGGATAACTATTTTGTTGTTGTACTTTATACATTTGCTATCCTGTTTTGACATTTTTTTTTTAAATTTATAAATAATATATATATATATATATATATATATATATATATATATATATATATATATATATATATATATATTATATAGGATTCTAAAAATAGATTTTATGTTTTGCAAACAAGGACACACCATAGAACACAGCAACAACCACAACGAAACAGGAAAAAAATAAAAAAATTCATGAATAAGACGGAAAACAGATAATATAGAAGGATATAGGAAATTTACACTAGTTAGTTGAAATCACTAAAAATCATGACCATCCGCGATACAAACACATCAATGTTGGTGAAATTAATCTGAGGGTAGCATTTCAAATATGTTAGTAGGAAACGTTTCTGAATTATTATATTAGGTGGGCGCCAAATTAAATTTAATTACTAAACATTCGATTAATATTTTTTCAGTGATGATCATCCAGTAAACTGCAGAACAATCAAAACCGCCAAATTTATGTAAACGGGCAAAATCTAGACAATACGTAGATTGTGTCCATTACCGTTGCAATCCTATTTGTAGCGTATCATATAGACTTGGATAGATTTTATAACGCAAGTGATATCCTTGGAACAATTTTCATATGCATAATCGCTGTCTGAGTCTTCACCGTGCACTGTATATTTACCACCGTCTATCCAGAATGAGTTTGTTATTTTGAAAAGACCGCAGAATCCTGATCTTCACAATCTTAATGGTCTAGTGCAGTCGTTGAAAGAGCACATAGAATTTAAGCATTCAGTCGAGACTAGATCATAAGAGATTGTAGTTTGGCCCGCTGTGCTAGACCGAATGAGTTTCTGCGTAGCACTAGTGTGGCTCACTGATGAACCAGATAAGTATCTTGATAGCCTATGGGAGCCGTTGTGTCCAGTTGAAGCGAGAGTATTCGATTAGCCAGATAGAGATTGCAAAGAAACAACTGACGATTGGGAGTCAAAAATAATGGCTGGATTAATAAAATAGAAAGAATGCGGTACCTGTTCCTTGACTCGCAGAAGGACCAAATGCATATCCTGATGAGCATTCGATGACACTGATAAAGAGTCTAAAGAGTCAACGAATGAGTAGGAATCAAACTAATCAACTTGAATTAAATAATTGTATTTTTATACGGCGATAATATAAAGTAAAGTGTAGAAACACGATACAAGTACAAAAGTAAGTTAATTATTAAAAATTAAGTGTTAAAAGAAATAATTATGTTAAGTACGGCTAAATAACAAAATTTTTAAAGTATTTTAGTATATAGCTTTTCGGTGTGAGGCACACACTTTAAGTTTACTGTATACCCATTCGTCTAGCCGATGATTGTTGCAACCATGTCCTCCATATTTGTGAATGATAGCATAGTCGAGACAATCGATATGGCCATCATTATTACAGTCCCGATTGAAACGCTTCATGTATCCTTGAACTGACCGGATCACACAGTTTATATTTTTAGCGCAATTATCATAAGCGTGAGGATGATTGGGTTCTTCACCCGCCACAGTACATTTTCCGGCATCAATCCAATATGGTTTTGTAATTTTAAATAATCCACAAAATCCAGAACCGCAGGTAATTGGCGAGTTGATGCAGTCTTTAAACGAAGTGCACATACAGTTCAAACAATGGTTGGACACAGGATCTCTTGACCCGAAGGAGTCACCCCAATTTTCGTGTGATCCATAGTCGTGGTCATGTCCGCCATGGCCGCCTGATGAACCATGGCTACCGGTTGAACCATGACCGTCCCATGATCCATGGCCACCAGAAGAGCCATGGCCTCCAGACGAACCATGGCTGTGGCTTTCAGAAGAACCATGATCGTGACTACCAGAAGATCCGGGACCGCCATGACTACCGCTATGGCCGCCAGAAGAACCGTGGTCGCCCCATGATCCATGACCGCCTGATGAACCGTGACTACCTGTTGAACCATGACTGCCTGATGAACCATGACTTCCTGAGAAACCACCACTCCATGAACCATGAATCGAACCATGGCCCGACGAACCATGGCCCGATGAACCATGACCCGATGAACCATGTCCAGATGAACCATGGCCAGATGAACCATGGCCCGATGAACCATGGCCCGATGAACCATGGCCCGATGAACCATGGCCCGATGAACCATGGCCAGATGAACCATGGCCCGATGAACCATGGCCCGATGAACCATGGCCCGATGAACCATGGCCCGATGAGCCATGTGATCCACCAGAACCGCTCCATGATCCATGCCCCGATATTTCACCAGATCCATCCCATGACCCATGACCAGATGACCCACTTGAACCACTCCAAGATCCATGTCCACCTGAACCGCCCGATCCACCCCATGATTCCTTGTTACCATAACTTCCACCTTTGTTAAGAAGTAATCCGTGTATAAAAGATGTCTTGGCAAAATCTGTCGTATTTAGAGGCTCGAGATTGGATGAACTTTCGAATAAAGGATTCGAACTAGATGATCCAGTATTATTTTCTGTAAAGCTAGACGAACTAGCTGCACTACTGGCCAAATTATCTAAATTTTCTACCAATGATGATGCTGGTGAACCTAAATGAGCATCAAACATAGGTCTATTGTTACCCGATAAATCCGACACATCAGTATTGAGTCCTGATGATTGCGTAACTTTTAAATCATGCCCAAGTAAATTAGCAGCAGCACCACCCAATGATGCACTACCGGTGTTGAATAGTCCGCCTATTAAACGGTCTTGGTGTCCTGCGGTAGGTAAGCCACTTAAATTATCAATATTGCCGAATTCTGAGGTCTCGCTCCGCGAATCGAAACTGGACTGTGCCGTTTGACTGCTTGACAAGCATGATGAATCCCTGAATTTACTGGAAGTAGATTTTCCTTCAGTTAGTGACGTTTCATGCAACGCAATTTCTGATTCGCCACTGTAGTGCTTTGCAGTTTTAGTGACAATTGGCGATCGTTCTACTAGAGAAAAATATTTAGTTAAGATATTAAGCTTGAAATAATTTTCTAAAGAATACTTACCTGGTCGCTCACTTAGCACCGAGCCGGCAACGACTAAAATTAAAATAACGTGATTTGTAAAAATCATTCTGTCGATTCGACGAGACTCAAAATTCAAATGATAATTTCCTTCTTACACGTTTCGATATTTATACACATTTGACCTGAACGTAAATCACCAAAAACAACAATAACAGGTTTCGAGACAAAATTTTATCGCGACTTTTGTATACCCGCGCGACGACACTTAAGTGAACGATATATGTTTGCAGGGGAGGCATGGTCATAACAATAGATAATTTACGAGATAACAAAATAATTAACTAAACGTAAATTTTACCGATTGTATGTTGTTATGTTGGTTTCTGCCTAATGGAGAAGAAAGTGTCTTATCATATATCAGGTGTGTTTACCAAAAATTATAAATAAATAAAACACGGGACGTTGATCAGAAATATAGAAAAAGATGATGATTTTAGGACACTGTATACGTCACATGGGAACAGGGACTAAACTGATACACACACACAAATGCATTTTATATTTACGAACCATAAATAGGTGTGATGTTTAGCTTGAGGGTGTAAATTATTTTTTGAGGTTTCCGAACCGATGATTGTGTCAATCACTGTGATTTTTGTTCAATGGAAAATTTAAATATTTAGGTGAATAGAAAGCTTGAAGCGGTTCATGGTATTTTTACACAATTAGTTGTTAACACATGACTTAGATAGCTATTGAACCAGTCTTGTTATAGTTCATGGTGGTCAAAAGAAACAGAACAACTATATTACAGACTAAATAACAAATACCGAAATTTTAGTCACGAGTGATATGTCGAGTGATATGTCTCTCATCAAAATCGATTTTCGTTATGAACAAGTAAAATGCTAATGATGCTAAAGCAAATTTGGACCAGCTCATGATTTTTTGACTAAAAATGATTTCAGCGTAATTCTAAATTACAGTAATTAAACTTAAATTCAGATTGGTTGCACTGTTCACTGACCGAAAAGTATATTTAGACGAAAATAATACCTTATTAGTACAATAAAGAACCAGTACACTGCGCCGCTTCCAAAATAAATTTTGGTAAAAATATCAATTACAACATACGGATATCTTTAATTTTAGAGAGTTATCTTAAGAACTGTATAATAATTACATCCGCAAAATGCAATCCCAAATTATCTCACATCCTAAACGTTTCTGAGAGTGCATTAGTTCCAAGCAAAAATCTGTTGGATATAATAATTAGGCAAATTTTGATAATGCTGTGACATTTCAAGCAGCATCCATAAAATCAAATTTTTATAAACATTAATATAAGATCATCTAAGGGTGTAATGTTCGTATAATTTCGAGAATACTAATTACTTTCGAACTTGCTTCTTGTAGACTTTACTAAACTAATGTCCCGCATACGAAATTTCAATATGAAGTAACTTCAGCATGGTTTTTCTATAATTCATTTGCTTCAACTGCTCCAGGTCTTTAAAACATCAAGGTAATCTCACCTTGTTATAAAACAATATCTGCTTATCACTCAGAATAACCAAGAATTCCAAAAAAAAAAATATTTCATACCACCACATGTTCAGAATAGACGGACCCCAAAGCATCTGCTAAATCACTCTGCATTCTGCCTTTATTAGAACTTAAGACGTCGACAGGTTTTACATACTAAAATAGTTGCTTATCTAGCACCTCACTTCACTCAATATAGTTTGCTTATAGAGTTAATTAATCCTCTGAAATTGATCGACATGAACTTGTCACTAAGAGTGAGATACTATATCATTTATTAATAAAGGATTCCGATCAAGTCCATGTGTTTCGTTCGCAAAACTAAACAAACATGACATTATGGGATGATGGGCGGCTAACATGACATGATGGGAACCAAACTGGCATGACATGATGGGAAGAATTGATCTTAGTGGACTGGCTATAGCAGTCTCGCTCGATAATTGTTTTAGATCTTGACTATTCAAAATTTCAAACTTCCAGCGACAACAAACGGATCTGGATGGGTATTCAACCTCGTGTTTGGTTTTGATGACGTCGCACCAATATAACGCCTTGCCAAGCACCTACTTAGTATCTCCCACAAAACAACCCATAATGAATTGTATTTGATAACAGAGTCCTTGGTTGCTGACAATGAAATTTTTCACTCGGAAATTTACCATCAGGACTCGGCTATGACCAGTAAGCAATAGGTCCAAAACTTTCTTTCGCCAACTGGGAGGAATTATGACTCAAGTAAACTCAGTCTGGAAAATAAAGCTCTGATTGAAAACAGAAATGGAATTTCTTCTTACAGAAATTATCTAAAAATCTGTATTTTGGACCGAGTCTGGCCATCCTTTTTCTCATAGAACTGGACACCCGCGAGAACGAAATCTCTAGCTGTTCCTGCAGTAGTTTATTTAGTGTCCAGAGGAAACTGTTCCAACATTTCGTAATATTCTTCGTTTACTTGACACGCACACTCTTCACGAGCAAATTAACATCCGGAATAAACAGGAAGTTGTGAAAATGCATCGGCGTTGAAATACTTGTCAATTGGTATCCCATGAGAAATACAGCCCAACGCTGGAGACGGCTGGCTGTCGTCATTGGCAAGCCTTTTTCTGTGTGAAACAGTGATACGAAGGGCTTATGATCCGCCACCAGAATAAATTCTCTGCCTTAGAGGTATTGGCGAAAATTTTAACAGCCATAGACGATCGAAAGTGCTTCTCAATCTTCTATATTTCTTCTGATAATCATCAAGCGCCTTCTATGAAAAAACAGTCTAATTCTTTTTCCGTCAGAGTAAATATGAGAAATCACGGCCCCCACTTCGTCTCTTTACGAATCTGTCGCTAACAAAAGTGGACAGTGACGCTGATAGTAGACGCTTTCACAATGGAATTCTTTATATGGTAAGGAGAATTTTTTTTTGTTTTTTTGATCAAGGAAACGGAACAGTTTTCTTACTCATCGAATGCATTAAGAATTGAATGTGAATGCAATTCTTACTAGTTTATTGGTCGGGGCATCTCTTCAATCTCTCGAAAAATTTTGAATGATGGTCGGATTCCAGATTCCTCCAAAACATGGCTTAAGTAACCCAATTTAGTTTGGAAGAATTCTCACTTGCTCATATTACATTTCAAGTTGACAGCAGCAAGTCGCTTAAAAATCTCGTTTAGATTTTTAATATGTTCTTCTACGGTTCAACCTGTTGCAATTATGTCGTTCAAGTAACTTGTAACTCTGAACTCGTTTAATGAATTAAACCTGCTTAATGAATCGCTGAAATATTGGTGGCACACTGGCTATTCCAAACGGCAATCTTTGCTACTGGAACATCCCAAATCGAGTTGAAACTACCATCAGTTCTTTCGATTGACTGGTTAAGTTAGAATTGCAAATATGCTTCGCTGAGATCAATCTTCGAAAATCGTTTCCCTCCTCGCTGATATAATTCCTAAACTCTTGGAATTAAAATTTCCGCAGATTCTCAGTGACTTTTTACCAGCTGTACTGACAATAACGGTGCGGGTGCGGCTCATCAACTTAATTTGATTCGTCCATCTCTTCAAAGGATAACGGACGTGTCTTGAAACATTTCGATGCAGCGTCAGGTTTCACGGTTAAGTGGGCTTTGAATTGATTACAGTGTCCAAAACCAGGTGCGAAAATGCACGAGTAATTTTTACACAGATTATCGATTTTGGTATCCCAATCGCACGAAATAGAAAACAAATAATCTTCACTCCCAAAATATTTGCTCTGTCGGCTGCAGTCACACGTAGTGGCAATTCCGTCTGAACGTTCAAAAACTCCACATTAGCGAGGTAATTGCACTGAAACCCAAATATTACCACAGGCGCTCAAGCTTGTCTTCACGGTCGTGACTTTCGTGGTAATCTTGGTAATAGTTGATCCAGTGTCAATTAAACAAGAGGTTCACAACGCTCCATCCAATTAGACTGCTGAGCAAATTCTTGTTTTGTTTTGGATTCCAAACTAGCAACTTCATACAACATCAATGGTTCCTGTTCAGACCCGACCGAACTTTCACCTTCGATTGGTTTGTTGAACAAGTTTTTTTTAAATTTTTAACAATTCGTCACAGGAATTTTCAAAACTTTCAATGACATCCACCGAATTGACTTCGATCACAACCCTTTTGAGATCGACTTGACTGATAACTATTTTTCGATGTACATACCGTTACAATATGACCAACTTTAAAACATTTCCGACATTCAATAATCAACATTGTTGCTGAAAATATTAGCTTAACCAATGAAGTTTTTTGTGTTGTCACAAAAACTTGGCATTGGCAAAATATTGGCAATTAAAGCGTCTCTTGATTGTATGTGATAATTTCAGTGCTTAACTTGTAGGGTTGATAGCCATCGTTCCGTTGCCAATTTCGAGCAATTGAGTAAAAAATCGTGCAGCAGATGGATCATTTAAAATTTGAACTCTCGTATTTATTGTCCATTTAAATTTGTAGCGTGCACAAATTTAAATTGACAATAAATACGAGAGTGCAAATTTCTTTCTACAAAAAGAATGATTTTTAACATCCATTTATTTCGTCTGCATAAGTTGATCGGGGAATAACTGGCGCCGAAAAGTCTGTCATTCCCTTTAAAATTCTATAGTGTGCGATTAAAGTCTTCTAAGGAATATTTATGGGCCATTGTACATCCATCGCAAACAAGGATGTGACATCCTTTTAGAACTTTTGCCATGTCAAAATGTTGTTTAATGTTGCACACTGCATTTTCATTTTTTTGAATGTTCAAAGGTAATTTCAATGCCCAGTGTACTCTATATGCTCTGTTTTACCGCCATCCAGTAGAGTGGCAGCTATTCCTCATGATGCGATATCCAATGCAATATTACCTTGTGATCGTATTTTGGTGAAGGTGAGTGAAATCAAAAATGTTTTTCAAAAACCCCTTCTTGAGCAGCAACAGAATGCATAACTCTATCGAAAATTAATTTTTGTTCTGGTAACATTTTTGGTTTGTTTTTTTGCACATACAAATCCAAATCATCGATGTTGTACGATTGTTCACGTCGCTTGTAATGATTGAATAAACAAACCACTTGCACATCGAATAGGTGATGGCATTCGCAATTGCAAAACTAGTTCATCCGAAATCATTATTCAGATATCCTCCAACTTTGTCAATGCTTTGCATCTACCAGAGTTTAATCCCAATGCGCATCACCGTCCAATAATTGTAACGCTCGACATGCGCTATGGTATGTTTCATATAATTCACCATTAACTGTTCTAAGATAGGCAACTGATGGTGAAACTGGGATGAACTGTATAGAGTCTGCCTAAAGGGTTAGTAGAAAAAATGTCAGGATATGCGGCAACTGCGTTTCCTCGTTTGCGTGCTTTCATGTTATCTTGAATAAGCTCCATGTGAAATACGTTGGAATGTCTGCATATAGTAAAGTTTTTGCAAATCGTCTATATTCATTGACACATGTTGGCATATAATTGGAAGAATTGTGTCAATGTTGTTTTTGATGCTGTAGCTGCTCGTTAAGTTGCATTTTCTTCAGTAAAGTTTACACAATGTCCGTTTTCTATTGGTAATTATCTGCTCATTTGGTACAGGTTACTTCATCATGTTTGTGGACAAATTTGCATATATATTTGGTCAATAATATGCGCTCCATTTTGTTCATTAATATGCGCTTCATATGTTTTTGACAGTAGCGGTGAATGCGGTACAACCCATCTGTTATCGATATCAATGTTATTTGACTGGTTTCTCAAGGTTAAAGTGAAATAATATCCACCATGTTCTGTCGAGCGTCTGAAGTTCAACTGATATTCAACAACTCCAGTGATTGTATCTGATATTAAATCTTTCGGAAATCGCTTCGGAGGGGTCTACATCTATATCTAGTATTTCGGCAGAAATTATGTTTTCAATCTCTTCTGGTTTAATTTTCTCAACTAATCAAATTAGAATACATGCGTGTGGTGGGCCACGGGTTCTCCTAATACGCGATGTTTGACAATGAAATCTTTGTTTGTAAAATTGTGGATTGCAAATGAATGTGATGAATAAATCGGGTCTGCCATTTACAAGAACATGTGTCATTGCATCCTGATTGTATGTATTCTTGCATGTGACGTGAACTGCCGGTATATGATGATGGCAGAATGCAGAAATTTCCAAAAGTATATATATATAATCTGCAAGTAATTTCGCTTGATTGTGCCGGATGAAGCGTAATCGCTCACTTTATATAAATGGCGGCATTGTGGAATGTGGCTCGTTTGGTTGATGCGAATCATAATTCTGTATGGGTTTTTCAATAAGAACACTTCAACTTTTGAACTAACTTTTTTTTTATTAACGAATTTGAACATATACATTTAAGTATGAAACTCGATTTCTTTTGCATGACCACCGCGTGCACGTTTTACGAAGTCCAATCTTTGAACCCAATTTTCGACCACTCTTTCGCATAAATCGGCCGAAATTCCAGCAATTTCACGATCTATATTGGCTCTAAGCTCTTGCAACGTCGCCGGCTTATTGGCATAGACCAATGACTTCACATAACCCCAAAGAAAATAATCTAGAGGTGTCAAATCACACGAGCGCGGCCGCCACTGGACGGGCCCATTTCGCGAAATAACACGCTAATCGAACTTAGTCTTCAATAACGCGATTGTATCGTGTGCTGTGTGGCATGTGGCCCCGTCCTGTTGAAACCACATGTCGTCCAAGTCCATTCCATTCAATTGCGGCCAAAAAAAATCGTTTATCATATCGCGGTATCGATTTCCATTAACAGTAACGTGGCGATCGTTATCGTCGATGAAAAAATATGGCCCAATGACGCCGCCGGCATGTAATCCGCACCAAACAGTGACTTTTTCGGGATGCAACGGTGCCTCATGAATCACGTGTGGGTTGCTTCCTGCCCAGTAACGCATATTTTGCTTGTTGACAAATCCATTTAGCCAAAAGTGAGCCTCATCGCTGAAGATGATTTTTCGGTGAAAATCTGCATCATTTTTGATTTGCTCTTGAGCCCAATTTACGAATCGGCGTCGCTTCAAATGGTCAAACGGCTTTAGTTGTTGTGTCAGCTTGATCTTATACGGATGTAGGCCAAGATCTTTACTTAAAATTCGCCACAATGATGTCACAGAAAGGCCCAATTGTTGCGAACGTCGTGTGAGCGACACATTTGCGTCTTCTTGAACTGAAGCCCTGGCGGCTGGATGTTTTCAACACTTCGAGCACTTCTTGCTCTCGAGGGCACCGGAACGTTATGTAGCGAAAACGTAGACTCAAATTTTGCCACTATACGGTCGATTGTCGAACGGGCTGGCCTGTTAAATGTACCGTAAAATGGCCGTAATGCTCTTAAAGTGGCAGCAACAGAACAATTATTTTGATAAAAAATTTGCACGAATTGCAATCGATGTTCACGTGTGTAGCGTTCCATGATGAAATGTATACTAATGAAGTTTCCAAATGACAAAAGATTAATAAAAAATATGGCGTCGTTCGCCGTCCCTATCGGAAAAAAGTTGAAGCGCACCTGTTGAAACACCCTTTAGAAGTAAATTTGTTTATATTTAGATTTAAAAAATTTGATGGTACCTGTTGCTGGATTAGTATGTTTGATACTGATATTATATCCATCTACTCCTTCCCAAAAAATTAATGGATGTTGTAATGGGTCACAGGAATGATGTGTATGACTTGAAAATTGTTGTCCCTTCGCATAATTCGAATGTCTCGGTTTTCTCAAAGGCATCTCCAACCATAACAATCCCCACTTCATTAATAGTTGGAGCACTGAATTTGCGTGCATATTCGCCAACAGGAACTATGAATACTTTGTCTCTCTGATGCAAGTTTAAATAGTTCGAGTTGATTTTTTTTCGGCCAAAAATGTTTCCAATGACGTAACAATAGCTCGTTCTTAGGTTTGTTCAATATGACAGTATCCGCAACGAATATTGACCAGCTCTTCTCAATTATATTCAAAATAAGTTTGCAAACATTTTGGGTCATTATTTGGTAGTGGATATAATCAACCAATTCGATGATACACTTGATTTTGTACTTTAAACGTTGAATCGAAATTGCTACCTTCTTTATCAGTATTTGAAATAACTTGCATAGCAAAAGATTCCATTTGGAAACACGAACTGAATTTTCAATTTTGAATCCAAATTTCCACCTAATAGCAATGACTTTAACTTTTCCAGACGCACAGCACATTCTGCCTCAGCGCTGTATATAACGGGTGTTTTTTTAGGAGGTTTGTTTTTCCGATAGATGTCGTTTTATTTTATGACAGTTGTTTTGACAGCTCAAAGTGGCATTTCTACTCAGTATTGTTTGGCAAATCATTATGAATAGGTTAACTCCAGAACAACGTTTTCAAATCGTGGAAATTTATTTTCAAAATCAGTGTTCAATTAAAAATGTTTATAGAGCACTTCGTGAATTTTATGGTGCACATAATCGTCCGTCAGAGACCACCATAAAGAACGTAATTACCAAATTTCGGTCTACATTCACTCTTTTGGATGCCAAGCCACCGACAAGAATGAGAAGAGTTCGTACAGAAGAAAATATTGCTGTCGTTGAGGCCAGTGTCGAAGAAAACGACAATTTATCGATTCGTCGTCGTGCTCAGCAAATTGGACTTTGTCCATCGACTTTATGGAAAATTTTACGTAAAGATTTGGGTTTGGTGCCATACAAAATTCAATTGGTGCAAGAATTAAAGCCACACGACCATCGTTTGCGCCGTGAATTCAGTGATTGGTCGTTAAATCAATTGAACGAAGATCCATTTTTTTACCGTAAAATTCTCTTCAGTGGTGAGGCGCATTTTTGGTTAAATGGATACGTCAACAAACAAAATTGTCGCATTTGGAGCAAAGATAATCCACACGCCGTTCAAGAATTACCAATGCATCCTGATAAATGTACTGTTTGGTGCGGTCTATGGGCTGGTGGGATCATCGGTCCATATTTCTTTAAAAATGAGGAAGGACGACGCGTTACCGTGAATGGAAATCGATACAGAACCATGTTAAATGAGTTTTTGTTGTCAAATCTTGAAGATATGGATATGGATGAAATGTGGTTTCAACAAGATGGTGCCACTTGCCATACAGCACGTGAAACAATCGACTTATTGAAAGAAACTTTCAACGACAACATTATTTCGAGAAATGGTCCGGTGAATTGGCCTCCGCGTTCGTGCGATTTGACGCCACTCGATTACTTTTTGTGGGGATACGTGAAGTCATTGGTTTATGTGGATAAACCTCAATCGATTGACGCTTTGGAAACCAATATTCAACGTGTCATTGCTGACATACGCCCTCAAATGCTTGAAAAAGTGCTGGAAAATTGGACCTCCAGAATGACATTTGTGAAAAATAGTCGTGGTAGCCATATGCCAGAAATTGTGTTTAAATGTTAAATGCCAAAAAATTATCTACCAAATAAAAAAAAATTTTGGTCATTTCATAATTTTATATGTGTTTTATTCAAAAAAAAAATCGGCAACCTCTTAAAAAAACACCCTTTAGAAACGAAACATAACTAAAAGCCTGATTATAGGCCAAACTATAATATATTGTTACGAATTTATCCTCCTGTACCAATCTGGTTCATATCACTGGATTGTGCATATATTGTTTTAAAATTTGACGTTTACAATACCACTTCTCGTAATTCATACACTTCCAGAATTATCGCGAAAACACCGGAAATAATCTCTGAATAATTTCCAAATATTTATTAAACTATTATGCCGCTAGTAGAATATTCTGGAAATATGTTAACAATAATTTCCCCACTTTTATTTTACCAACACTAGATCACAACAACAAATAATTTCCACAATTATTTATTAATTCACTTAATACATCATTTACAGTTTATAATTACAAAACTATTTTGACTTAACACCACTTTTATTTTCCCGCAATTCACTTTCGTTTTTAATCTTTCGCGTGCGGAATCTGTCAAATGACACACTAAGGCTCGGCCTATTGTGTTCGTTGCGCGCTTATTTATACACCGATCGATTCTAGATTCGCCTGGATCATGTTCTGGACTACTATAATCCACTATACAACAAAACTGTTATAAAACCATCTTTAGTGCCACTACTCAACCCTAGATGTTACCAACCCACAAAAAATGTTAGTAACGTTATAAACCTTAAATAAGCAATTTCTGTTGAATGATTGCCTCGCCATCAACCCAATAAGCGATATCGCAACAATATGTAATTGATCAGTACGAGTAACACCTTGAAATAACAGTTAAGTTCCCAAACATTTTGAAAACATGCATAAAAGATTACAAAAAAAATAGAAAAAATTAAAAATGTTCATAACTTAGTGTGAAGTGTACCTATTATCAGTTTACCTTATTATTGGCCCTATGTTTGATAAACTAATTATTTTGCGATAAGAAAAGATTTTTTTTGAGAAATTTGTGAGTACTAATTTTTAAGTTATGAGTGAGATTCAAAGTGGCTAATTTTACAGTACATTGATTATCTCTATAACGGTTACAGATAGGATAGTTATAGTTATCAGTTCAAATTAGTGTCTTTCATTACCTTCCGAATTTATTGTACTACTTAAGAGGTATCCTGTATATTTTGTGCGAGTGGCGTTTCAATAGGCTCGCTGGCGCAAGTAGAAACATTATCCTTGGCACGGATATGACAAATCCTAAATCCACTTTTAAGTTTGATTTAACAATCAACTATTCAATTTATCTAAAAAGCTAAAGGTAAAGCTCACTCGCAAAATTGTTACTTTTTAAAAACTTTTAGGAATTTAAGGAATTTAAAAAACTTGTCACCAATACAAAAAATTCTTATTACACGAGTAAACTAAATACTAACAAATATTGACCAATGATCCTAAATCCCTTAGGCGTAACAATAGCAAAAGTAATTCTATTGAACTCTAATCAATCAATTAGTGCTAATGAATTTAATAAATTTGTTGCCACTTTTAGAACAATAATTTCTATTCTATCATCTTTAAGTCAATATATGATCTTGAGCCACGCTATATTATGAGAGAACTGCCAGTAATTAATCAAGTAAAGGGTGGTTAAATTTTAAGGGCCGACATTGAACGTGAACCACACCTAAACGTCAAGTTTTTTTCTGCATTTAATTTGACATTTCTCAATTTCAGACTAACTCAATTTGAACCATGGAAAGATACACAATCGAGCAACGCGTTAAAGTTATTCAGGTATATTATGGAAATGGGCGTTCAAATCAAAATGCATATCGTGCACTTCGTGATTTTTTCAGTCAATTTAATCGTCCAAATGTGCGTACAATCGGAAAAATCGTGCAAAAATTTCAGCAAACCGGGTCTGTAAGAGATTTTAAAACACCAGTGCATGCTCGTACAGCTCGTACAACAGAAAATATTGCTGCTGTTCGCGATAGTGTGGCTGAAGAGCCGCCCACCTCAACTCGTGGTCGTGCCCAACAATTGCACCTCTCACGCTCGTCGTTGATGAACATTATGCATAAAGACTTGCATTTACACGCTTATAAGGTGCAATTGACTCAAGAACTAAAGCCTCTTGACCATTCCAAACGTCGTCAATAGTCAGAATGGTGGCAAGAAATGGCAACAGTGGAAGATCAATTTTCGAAGAAAATCATCTTCAGTGATGAGGCACATTTTCACCTCAGTGGATTCGTCAATAAGCAGAATTGCCGCAGAATCATGATCCAAGATTGTCGAAAAACCAATGCACCCACAAAGAGTGACTGTTTGGTGCGGTTTATGGGCTGGCGGCATCATCGGGCCATAATTTTTCCAAAATGAGGCCGGTCAGGCAGTTACTGTGAATGGTGTTCGCTATCGTGAGATAATAACGAACTTTTTATGGCCCGAATTGGAAGATATGAATGTGGACGATATGTGGTTTCAACAGGACGGTGCCACTTGCCACACAGCTAACGAAACAATGGCTCTTTTGCGTGACAAATTCAATGGCCGTGTTATCTCACGTGGTGGCGATGTCAATTGGCCGCCAAGATCATGTGATTTGACACCGTTGGACTTCTTTCTTTGGGGTTATTTGAAAGAAAAGGTGTACGTCGATAATCCAGCAACAATTCAAGAGCTAAAGGATGAGATAATTCGGCACATTAACGGCATAAAACCTCAATTATGCCTAAGCGTCATCGAAAATTTGGACCATCGGATGGAGGTGTGCCGCCGAGGTCACGGCGGCCATTTGGCCGATATTTTGTTCCATACATAATTGAACCATACCATATTATCATAATAAAAAGAATTGATAATAATTTTCTAAATAATTTGTGTTTTATTCAAAATCAACATCGGCCCTTAAAATTTAACCACCCTTTATAATAAGCAAGTTTAAAAATAACTTCTCCTGGCTGTTAATATTACAACTACAATTGTGAAAGATTTGGTTAATATTTCTGCTTCGTGGAATTTTTCCTTCGTTTCTAGAAATTACTCGTGTTTCCCGAATCCATAAATCTGACGATCTGTTTTTTCTAAAATCTTTGAACGGATAATTCACTCAGCATTGATACGAGTAGATCACTTAAACTTCAACAAACTTGAATTTAAACTTAAAAACTGTAAACAGTTTGGATTTACTAAAACTATAGCACTGCTTCTGCTGCACTGCATCTTAAGGAATTTATAAGTCACTGGAAAACAAAACGGCTAGTGAATCATTCGATATTAAAAGACAAGCTAATTAATTTTGGTATTACCGGCCATGTACTGACTCTGCTCTGCAGCTCCTGACTGATAGGAATCAAACTGTTCGCATTGAAAAATATGAATCATTTACTCTTAACGTGTCGGTTAGTGTTCCACTGTCAGTTTGAGTTATGTAAATGACATTTTCAACTTAAACTTAAAAGGGAAGCACAAACCTCCTTTAAAATTTAATGAGATTAATTTTCAAAATGAACCAATTAAATGTGTCGCCTGCGTCCGATATCTTGGATTGTTAATTAATTCGCAGTAATCCTGGATTAATCATATTAGCGGAGTAAAACAGAAAATATCGCCTATTGTTGGGGTTTTAAGATGAGTTGGACGATCATAGTTTTATTCACTCTCGTTTAACATATTTAACATTAATTTGGTGTTTCTTAAGCGACATTCATTTAAAAGATTTACAAATTTTACAAAACGAGGAGAAGTTTACCTCTATTAACGTCAACTAATCGTCATCATGGGCTCTTGAAGTATAATGCGGATTTCCAAACGAACATTTCTGCCACAGAACGAATTACACGCAATTCATTAAATTATCGCCTCTCGAATTATAAATTTTAAACGACCCAAAATATTATCTTTTATAAAGGTGTATAACTTGTTAACAACCTGAGTAATGAAGATAAAGATGATAAAATTTTAGATTTTTATTATTGCAGCAATAAAGTAAAATGAATTTCAGCACATTATGGCCTTCAATAAGAACAAGAAAGCCGTTAAATAGTTATTCTTCATTCAAGCAAGAAAAACTTTGCTTATTTCTCTACCTGCCTAAGGCGAAATATTTTATCTCATACTAAACCTAAGAATGAGCAAGTACGCGCTCACCTTGGGAAGGAGCCAACTTAGGAATATGGTGTCTCTTATCAATGGTCATGAAATGGTTGAATGCAAATGTTCAATTTTTAACTATGTAATATTGTAAATATTTCAGCTACTTCCGTTTGTTAAGGCAGCAGGTCGAAATTGCGGATTGTAATATATACTTCGGTTTTCATCTATGAACGCTAATGTAAACTAATAAATAATATAGTTAGATACTAAAACGAACACCTTTAACAAACAAAGCAGTGATATTTTAACCACCACACCAGAAATGTTTGATTTTGGGCAAAACGAATAAAACGCATTAGTAATTCTCAGCTAAATTTTCAAAAAATTTACGATGGAAATTTACGAAATTCAATTGGATTTATGCAACCAAATAGCATGTCTAATTAAAATTATCAAAATTGAGTCATAATGCATACCTCAATTTCGGGCTTTTTTGCTAAACCCGCAGAATAGTTTTTATGGTGATTGACACCCCTCTCATTTTACAGGTAGGCAATCGGGCAATCATATAAATAAATCAACGTAGAAAATTTCGCAATTAATATGTAACCAGTTACCAGAGGCTCTCATACCATATACGAGTACGTACGAACACGTACGTATAATTCCAAAATGTAATTACTTAATTATATGAAAAAAATTATAATTAAATTTCGGATCGATTTGCAAATGACGTAAACGAGTTTATATTTTTATTGATATCACAAAAACAAAACTATTTGTATAACAATCGGAGCAAGTGATGACGTCATCAAGAAAAATCATTATACACACACACACACCTATAAAAATTGCAGTAAATTTATGTCTTTTATGCATACGTATAAACCGCCAAAGAACCGTATCGATATACAAAAATTATTTTGAGCATATAACGGGAAAATTTTATGACTCGTATGTATGTACAATAGAAAATGTTTATCAATGAAAATTGGAAAGAAAAACTATGCCACAAAAATTTTCATTCTGTTCTCTACAGAGCGAATTATTTTACAGTGCGCCTTAAATAATTTCTAGTTTTCAATTTTCCATAAATGTAATATAAACGCTGTACGCTAATATTTAACGAAAAGCGTTGAAAATTTTACTAAAAATATGCAAAATGAATAACCAAAACTTGCAAAAAAAAACTTCGAATGAAAATTTTCAGTTTCATTGAGAAAAATACATGAATCTGCATTATCGTTACAATTTTAATATACAGGATTCGCATACATATACTCATGTTGTGTGTGTATCTATTTATTTTCTATACGTATACGCTTCGAGAGATGATGACGGTGATGAAAATGGAAGGGAAATATAAAATATAGGTCAACATAAATTTTATTCCTGTTTTTTCTTCCTGCCATTTTCAGATTATACTGAGTTGATTTTCCATTACATATATAAAATTTTTATGTTACCATAGGGTGAACAAAATTTGTTGGTAGATATTGTATATTACATTTCGCTTTCCCATTCATAAAACATAATACATATAATGTATATTACGCATTAAAACGAAAAGTGATACCGGGAATGAAAATGGGAAGAAAATTTTAGTTAAGGAGATAGAAAGTGTAGATAGCACCCGCCACCAAAACCTTTTTAAAATAATAACTGATTATATGTTTGGATATGTTATAAAAATATACACTTCCTTATGGGGTTGTCACGAGTGGTCGTAAGAATATTTGATCCTTTCAATTTTCTTAAAGCCATCGCTGATTTAATGGAAATAATCTTTCAACATGAAAAATGTCCATGAAAAACAAGTCGATCACAACAATGGCAAAATTGTACGAACTGCACATTGAATTGCTTCCGCATCAACCGTATTCGCCAGATTTGGCCCCCAGCGATTATTACTTGTTTGCAGACCTCAACAAAAAGCTTCAGGGAAAGAGATTTGGCTACAATGAAGAAGTTATTGCCGAAACTCATTCTACAAAAAGGCATCGAAATGTTAGACAGGCGTTAGCCTGATTGGATCGCTCTAGAAGAAAATTATCTAGATGACTAAAATATATTTTTCTCAAAAAATTGTGTTTTCTTTGTTAAACCGGGAACTGTTCAGGCGATGTACATCCAATACCCTTCATCAAATGCAGGTAAATTTTTGCAACAGTTAGTATTGGTATCAGAGGTAAGAATATTTTTTAAAACATAGGAGCAGGTTCAAAATGGGGTTCTGAGGCAAAGTCCTAGATTCATACCTCCCCGCGGTGCAACGCTAAGTGAATTAGGCCGTGTAGTGGAGAATGTCACGGCGAGTCATTGGTACTTTAAATCGAATACCAAATCAGCGTCAGTTCTTCAGGTTAGAGGTGGCTGAAGCGGGCGTCTTTCTTGTAGCAGGCAGCTTGCTATATAAACGTGTTCAAGATACGACTGCGGGTACCTTCAAGTTCAAAACCATTAAGTTATTTAAGAAAAAAAAATGGATTAGTTTATCAAATGCACCACAACAACGACCTCGAAAATACATCATCATATATACATGACAACGCTATAAAAATGGGAACATGGACCGTGCTAAGATCTGAAGATCTGCAGTACATTTCGAACCATGTGGAAATTTATATACTAGACATATTTGGACTAAAATTATATTACTGCAGCGATCACGAATGTCTATGCACATACACCAACTGAAGACAAAACAGATAATCTGAAAAGTTTATTCTTTATTGAGCTGGTGGGCAACTCTAATGCAGAAATCGGTTGGAGCGCAGAAACCGCATCACATATTGGTCCACACAGCTTGCATCAGCTCAGTAACAACAATGGCTAACGCGTCGCCGAACTTGCTATAATGTGTAACCTAGACGAATCGAGTACGCTCTTTCAGCATAAGAAAATCCACAAGGTTACTTGGCGATCGAATGATAAAAGAATGGAAAATGAAATTTATCACTTCATGATCTCGCAGAGACAGTTTACCAGAATAACTGACGTTAGATCAATTAGAGGCTCTGATATTAACAGCGATCATGTGCTCGGTATTTTCAAACATCCTCCACAAATTATTATCCACATTTAATAAACAAAAAAAGCAGCCCGAGCTACCAGTCAGCAATCACTGAAAATTTAGACCGGCACTTTGAAAAATTCGAAACCTAACCAAACACCCCGAAGTGGCAAGCTATCTAGTCAACTATATCTGCAACAGCGGAAAATACAATTGGAAGACGACAACCACAAGATCACGTAATGATTGGTTCGACGATCAATGCCGTCAACTCCTCCGTTAAAAAAGCGCGAATCTAGGAGGAACTTGAATCTAAAATATAAGCCAGCAAGCAGAAAACGGAAACTCGAGTGACTGTTTTGCAAACGCCAGAAATCTTACTAAATACTTCTATCCAAGATGCACAGCCTTGATGGCTGGAACACGACTGTAGAACTGAGAAAAAATAGTAGGGGAAGTAGATGTGCTATTACACGGAGGAGCTACTCTTATATCTTATCTTTATGATCTCATCGTGATGAGATGGGAGTGGGAGGCACTACCCGAGCAATAGACGACCGCACTCATTCTGCTACATAAGAAAGGTGACCGTCACAAGTGTGAAATTACCGTGGCATAACTCTGTTAAACACCACCTACAACGTGCTTGCTAATGCTGTAGCTGCCCGAATCCTTCCTCTCGATGAAAACATCATTGGTGACTATCAATTTGGTTTTCGCCAACCGATCAACCACTGATCAGTGTTTCACGTTGAGAATGATTTTGGAGAAATATTAGGAGTACAATATTACCATTCACCAATTCTACAAAGACTTTCAACAGGTCTTGGCCGGAGACCAAATGCTATCAAAGACAGTTTAATACCGCTCGACTAAAACGATAAAGACTTGGTTAGACAATTAACAGCAAATCAAAATTGATATCAACACCACGGGTCATCCTTACGGCAAATCTCGGAACAAACGACCACAATTTTGACAGCCTGGAAGATTTAAAATATATCGGATCTCTTATAACATCAACGAACGATATCCAGGCAGATATAAAAGCCCGCATAGCAGCTGGAGGTCGAGTCAAAATAACTTTCTCAGTCATTTACGCATGATTTACGCACACTACGCTGGCGCGATGCAAATGAAAATTAGATTTACTATGTCCGTTACATTAGCTGGTACCGTATCAGTCGAAACCAAACCAACTGCGACACATGTAGCACAATATGTTCATTGTATACTATCTGAATTTCCAGCCGGAACTATATAAAACTAGAAACAACAATTTGGATCATTGCACAATGAATTCGGTCGTTTATGTCATTGTGCATTATATAAAATTTTAATCAGCCTAACATAATTCCAGCCGGAATCAAAACACTAGCCCATCCGGAAATAGTTTTACCAGCCGGAAAAAATTGTTGGTTACACAAAAAGCTCAATGTATGATATATGGTTTCGCAACAAATAAGGTTTCAGCCGGAACCAACTATATAACGTTTGCAAGAACTACTAAAACCCACTATCCAAAATTTGAGGCCAAACCGACTAAATTCCAGTCAAACAATGTAGTAGAACATGCTAGCGGTTTTCCAAAATTGCAGCCATCAACCATCCAAAACACTATGCGATCCATTTACAAAAATTCATTGTGTTATTGGTTAATGAAGCTTAACCTGCGCTCTCCTTTAAGTAAAGGATGATAGGCGCCTAAAATTTCTGTATTTTATAGTCCAACGGAAATTCGAAACCGTTTAGCGAATTACACTTCTTGTATATTCGATAAATAAATTCCCGCTTGGCTTCCGGCAGCGTCACTGTAAACCTGATCTTGACCGTTCTTCTGACACCCTTCCTGGTGTAACGAATGGTGGTATTTTCCCCTTTAGTTCCAGAGCATTTACCATTAATCTGTATAACACGCAGAGTTCTGTAAAATATCTGTAGTGTTGTAGGCTAAATGGAGTAGCATTTTGGAGAAACTCACATTTTCGTGAATCTGACTCGACCAATGCAACAATGTGTTCATTCCGTTTCAAATTTTTGCTAATTTGAATACCAAGCAGGTGAATTGAGTCACAACCCACGAGTACATGGTCTTTTAGCAAAAAAGGGTATTCGCTAGACTTAATTTACGCGAGAATGTGGATATTTCTGCTGTTTTCTCGTGCAACTTGACCTGATTTCTTTCTCCTCACTCAAATATTGTACTCAAATCGGAATTAAGCGAAATGACAATTTCTAACCGTTCATCGTTTAGTTCTGAAGGAGTAAGTTGAATCTCGAAAGAAGTAGAAGAGTGCAATGTGGCATCAGCAACAATGCTACGGATAGGTTTCACAGTGCTATCCAGCAAATCATTGATGTATAACAAAAACAAAGCAGTTACAAAACTTATCCCTGAGGGACTCCGACTTTTGGGGAGTATGTTGATGATGATCTCCCATTTAGTACAACGATGATATTTTGGTCTTTGAGAAAGTTGTTTATCTACTTGATGGCCATCGAATTCAAACCAGTATGCCACAAGTTTACAAATGAGACTCTCATGCCAATTTTTTTCAAAAGACACTCCATGTTGTTCTAGGGCGAGGTACCATTTGTTTGGGACCGAAGAGGTCGGTTGTGGAGCGGCTTTCTCGAAAGCCGTACAGGATATCTGTATATCTGAAATTATTTTATTAATTTAAATATACTTCACTAGATGTTGGTCATTGCATTTCTCAAAAATTTTGGCGACGGCTGTAGGACAAATTTTAGATAATATTGGAGCCAATTCACTGGCAAACTCCATCAACATTCGTACTGGAATTCTGTCTGATGAGGTCCATTTTGGAACCACAATACGGAATTGACGGAGGGCTTACGTTACTCCATCGGAGACAACTAAGGTCGGGTTGGATGTGGAAACGTTTGAAAGTAAGTCGGCCTGCAAATATGGATCCACCACCAAAGCTAAAGTGTTCATAACAAAATGATAGCTTTTCCAAGACTTTTAAATAATATTCCGTATAAATACAATATATGAGAATGAATAAATGTTAAACTGCTTCCTGCGCTACAACAGTAGTTTTTGGTACTAAAGGGCTGCACCTAAATTAGGTATGCTAAATTTATCTTGTAAACCTTTTCAGAGATATGGGACAAGTACATATTCTATAATAAACGAATAATTGGCCTAGAGCGCCAAAACGGCGAATTTAGTAACTAAAGTTGTACTGTCGAAGTTTTGGCCTTATCCAAGATATGTGTGGTCTTTTTGGATGATTTTCTATGACAGGTACTCGACCCTCTCTAGGTGTCGGTCGCAAAAGCTGTTCAAATTAATTAATTCTGAGCTGTTCAAATTAATTGATTCGAAAACGAGTGGCAAAATAAATTCAAATCACATAAGCCATTCTTGAGTTACAACACTGGGATAAATATCAAGAAGGATGAACAAAATTTGTTTTTAACATTTTGGGTTCGTAGATCTTCAACACGTCGAGAAAAATGATTTTGAACTAAGGTCATTTTTGGTCATTTTCATCAGGATTTCAATAACTTTATCTTACAGAGCGAGATTAAAACAGAAAAATTGTTTAACGCGATTGTGCTAAACAAAATAATTTTTCGTTAAAAGCAACACGTTTGATGAAAAGAACAAAATACTACCTACCTCTTAATGCTCCTGTTACTCGCGAAAAAATCAAATAATTGCATGAAATTTCATGAGGCTTAAACAAAAAGTCGGATATGCCACTCGGTCTTGGTTAACACTAGTATTAATTGGCAAATTTACTACCCGTGTAAAAAGTACCTAAAAAATAAAAAACAGCGAGCATGTGATAAAAACGAATCAGAACAATCCTTCCCCCATCGAAAATAATTCGTGATCATGGTGTGTTCAGAATGAACGCTTGATCGATTACACCTGCTAAGATGGATTATGCATAATGGTTAGTTAGGCTCGCCTAAGTTGCCACCAGACCGTTTAATGGAATTATTCTCATTCCTTAAGAAATCTCATTATCTTAAGAAATTCTTAGAATTGTAACTAACTGTAACAAATTTATAGAACAAAAGAATTCACAAGATCGCTGGAGTTTCTCATTGGGACTCGAGTTGGGCAAAGTGGTTTAAATACAAATTCATTAATAAATCGTCTGGACTTCTAAAAACTTAGGCGAACATTTATTTAAACACATCGCACCAACTCAAGTTACTGAAATTCCTATGAGCAACGAGTTCTCTCACTCGCACCTAACGGTCATAGAACCCTAGAGCTTAACTGGTTCAACAAATCGTCAAACCTTTAAAACTTTTGGGCAGAATACGCTTCCCACTTTAATTTATTTGAATTGTGAAAATTATCAGTGGAACTTTAATATTTATCAGTAATTATAACGATCATTGGGCTCGCGACGATTAAAGGAGTCCTTGTCGCACTAGTGTAGTTTAAAAGGTCTTAATGCACTCAATAAAACCATAAAGAGAACGAAGCGTAGATTAGCCGTCACATTCACCTTTCCATCCTGCTTTGAACCGTTCGTGAAGAAGCTAGCACCGTAAGTTTCTTTCACACAGCAGATTTAAGGTGACTGAGTGCTCTATACTATTACGGGTCATTTCGAAGAACCTAATGACTGGATAATCGACATTATCTTACAATTTATATCCAAGTGTTAATATTCCAGTGCTTAAGTGTGTGTGCTTTTAAGTAGCAGTTTGGTACACTTTCGTCAAAGACTTTAGGTTTGCAGGACTGAGCCGGTCACCAGACACTAGCCTCATATAATAATATGGACTAATGGTTAATGAAGTTTATAACCAGTTACGATGTGATCCTCCAAAATCCATCGTTTCCCAGTGAGACTTTGGAAGAGTAAAGCACCCTAGTGGATTTCTTTACCGTTTATAAAATATTTGATTTCTAATAGTAGTTCACTATCTAAACTAAGAACCAAGTAAGGTGGCGGTCAAGTAGTTATACCATTTAAAATGAAGGGAAGTCTCAGTCTCAGATCAGAGTATTATTTCTGCTGACCCTACATCCTTTAGAGCGACTTGCCTCATTTCTGTGGTTACATAATCAAGTCAAATCAAATCGGAATTAATGATTGATTAGTCCATCGAATCCTAGCCAGGTACGAGTGATGAAGGACGAGACATACTAAAACGGCCACCAAATTCAGTCTCTGTCTCAGATCAGAGTATTATTTCTGCTGACGCTACATCCCTTAGAGCGATTTGTCTTATTTCTGTGGCTACATAATCAAGTCAAATTCGAATTAATGGTTGATTAGTCCATGGAATCCTAGCCAGGTACGAGTGATGCAGGACGAGACATACTAAAACTGCCACCAAATTTGTACTACCGCAAGCACCGGCCTAATGTAGTTAAACATACTCTCTACATACAAAACGGTTATCATGGAGAATTCCTTAGCAGTATTTTACCGATTACCCCTGAAAAAAGTGTATTGAGGTTTTGAAGGCTTATGTGACTCGATTAAATATGTGAAGTGATGTTCTATTTGCTTTTCTAAGAATTTAAGAAGAAAAGAGAATATATTTATAGGTCTAAGGCCTGCGGGATTATAAGAAGTTTATTCTTAGAGAATATAGCTTGAAATGAGCTGATGTTCATCCGCTTTTAAAGCTGGTTATTGAACGCAGGATTTCCTCCTATTTATTATTTGGCTTAAGAGGCGCGAGACCCTAAAGGCATTTGAACCAAACAGTTCAAGCTAATAAACATCACCAAAGACTCCTAACAAATATCTGAATCCTGAAGCATTAGCTCCTTCGTTGTTATCCCTCATCTATCTGAGAATGACAACTGTCGAAAACGAGTTAATTCATAAGGCCTAACATTAAAAAATCTAATGGCCTTATCGTTCAATAAGTACGTCTACACTTTGCATATTATATTTTTCCGGGATGGTTACACTTTAGCGAAGAAACTTACCAAAAATCGAACTGATAATCAGGCCAACTTCAACTCACGAAAGATCACTCTGACATAGGCGGACTGATTGTGCAAGTGAATGCTAAAATTAAATAATAACTACTTAATATAAATAAAACATATTTAGCATGATGCAATTTGGCAAGAATCTTATTTTTTTGCAAATATTAAACAGTAAAAGATAAACCAAATATTTTTCAGAAAAACATTTTTCAGACTGATAAACATTTAAGATATTTATATATAAACACGAGTGTAGGCGCGTGAATTACGCCCACATTTAAACAATGATCAACCACAACTCTTAAGGAAGTTAAAATCGTTTGTTACGATCATATTTGTAAATTTCGAAATCAATCAACAAATTTTCAAGCCCATTGAAATTTTGCTAATTTATCTCGAACTATTTTTATAAATTCGATAAAAAAATAATTGACTCTAATGAGTCTACTCATCAGTAGTCCGTAGAGTAAACAGACATAAATCCGTATAATTATCGGCTTTCGACCCAAATACGAATTCTGCGCGTAAACATCAGTAACACTATTAATTTTAGAGCTCGATATACTTTTCGAATTTGTTTTCAATAAAATCGAAAATCTTTAGCTAGTAAACAACTGTGATGACATAGATTAAGATTAGTCGATGTACAATTTATATCGGCTAAAGGGAAAGTGAAAATATTATATTTGGAGAACAATTTTCTTCGTTCACATGAAATTGAAAATGTTCACGTTTACCGCTCATATACACGATTTTTTTTTAAACATACTCGTATACATAAATAAATATTACCTACACATACTTTACAGATACTAATATACAAATGTAATAAACACTTCGACCCACTCTCGAGTCTATTTGTATAGGTAAATCACGGTTGGTTTCTTCTTTCAATTTTTCCGATGAGTTTTCTATTTATATTAATAAAAAATGAGTTGTACAGTTGGTAAAAAGGTGGTAATTTTAAAATAATTTTATTGAAATCTATAATCAGATCAGATTAAGAACGCAAAAAATTTAAAATAATTTAAAAGGAGATTTACCCGCTCTAGGCAACAATTCAGGATTGCTTCCTAATGCAGATATACTTTGACTTAATAAATTATGACCAGGCACACCACTAGCAAGTTCAGTTAATTTACTAGGATCAGTTCCGAGTCCAAGTGTACTGGCGGATTCACATAATTTAGACAACGCGTCTGTTGGGAGTATGCCTTGTAACGGGTTCCGTTCGGTAAATTCACTAGCCTGTTTTACTGGACTGTTATTGCCGCTTAAAATTGTACCCAATAATTTTGCAGGTTGCTGTACTAAAGCACCAAAAGGTGATCCTTTCACTTCTGATAACACAAAAGCATATTAGAATTAAAATCAAATGTCAGATTTTGTACAATTTGACTTACCGAGTGCTGCAAAGGCAACAATTACGAATACAACAATTAGTTTTGTGAACGCCATTTTAAAGCAGGTTTGTGGGTTGTTCGAACAATATTTAAAAATCGACTGGTAATTTCTTAGCAGTACTCGTCGACATTTATACAAATTTTGGATAATAAAAGCAATAAAATAACACAAAACTAGTTTTTGTACACATTTTTTTCGCATTGTCTTAATACCCCGGCGACGGCACTTAACTAAACCTTAGTAAGGGATCGTAACAATATTGATAACAAACTACTTTACGTATTGTAATTGGTTATAGATTTTCATCTAATATAAATTGAACAAAGATATTTATCTAACACATATTTTAACCATTATTGCATTGTTCTTTATTTTTATTATTTAAAATATAAGGAGTTTATTTAAAATTCGTTTATACAACGCAATAAAGTTCGGCGCCTTTTATCGCGACTTATCAACTATAATTTCATATATTGTAGTTAAACTAAGTAACTTGTTAACTCAAAATCCAAAATACAACCAGATTTTAAAAATACATATGAAACTGGTTCCAAATATTTCTACAAAGAATTTGAACCAAATCATTTGAAAATTATAAAACGTTGTAAATAACATTTAGTTTGCTTAATAGCAAAATTAAAAATTTTCAACCCTGGGCATATCGATACAAGACTTAAAGGTTTGTTAAAATTATCTACAACAGCTCGAAGCATATGAAAAGGTATTTCATTCCATACCTTGACAACGGCAGCACGTAATGACTATAAATTTTTACGTAATCTCCAAGTATCCACGCAAACAAAATAGTCGAAAGAATTTAAATCCGGAGAATACGGTGGTTAATAAAATCTGGAAATTTTTCTCGAAAGTCCGGCCATTGTTTGAATAATATAATGTTACGAATTCTACTCTACACACATATAATACTCGGTGGTCCAGTGTTGGAGACATACACCACCAAATGTTGTCACCCCAAAGTTCGAGAGTTCGAACTCAGTTGAAGACAATAATTTTATTAAGCGATTATTATTCTTCACATCAACGATGTTGTCGGCTCAAGTATTCCTGGCATACGAAGCAATTGGTGAACGGCAGCGATAAGCAACATGTAAAATACTAGAATTAAGAACCGTAGAATGTTCGCGAATACAACAACATGAAAGTGATTTACAATTGCAAAACGAATACATTGCGGGCAATTTGGGACGCAGGCAGTTGTAGTTTATAACCAGTAGTGAACAGTGCATGTCAAAAAATAAACTGTGTAAAAAGTAGTGAACTGCAAAAGTGAACAGTTGAGTAAAATTTGTGCTTGCTGCAGAAATTAAAGGTGTTGGAAAATAAAGTTTGTAACTTAAATCGCTGAGTGTTTTATTTGCAAAACCGTGTACGAATCCATATTGAACGTCCGAATTTCGTATCAATACTTACAATTCCAAAGACGAACTACTTTCTCGAGAATTTCATGACAGATTTCTCACAGCTTAATCCATCCGAAATATATTTAAATTTTTTTAACATCTGGCAACAGTTCAAGCTTCTCCGCGATGGGTTTTTGACCAAATACGATTAATTTTACGATTATATGGCATTGTTCAATTTGGAACAGCTGCTCGTTGGTAAAAATATTGTTTCTGCATTTTTTGACATTGAATGGGTTCAGTGGCACTTTTCATCTTTAAAGTCGTGTGAGTTTTGGTTTTGTTCTTATTTGGCATTTATGAGAGGCTTCGGCCCAAACTTAAAACTCATTGAAATAAGTCAAACAAACATACAATAAGCCTACTTTACAGTAGACTGATTGTTGACTTTCAAATAAGACGAACTTCACAAAATAAGTCTTGAATTGAGCCGCAGTCTTAGTTATTTTGGTCCGTTCTTATTTCCTATTACAAAAGGTCCTTAATAAGGACGCTCGATTATTAGACGTATAATAATAAAACAAGTTTGTTGGAAAATTTTATAGCATTGCGCCCGGCCCATTTCAAGACATATTTTATGGAGATCGACTTATTTGAAAGTCTACAATTAGCCTCTTCTTGAGTAGGCTTATTGTAAATTTGTTTGATTTATTTGAATGAGTTATAAGTGTGAGTGGGAGCCTCCCACAGCAGTTAAGTAAGTCTATAATAAGACTATTCGACAGGAGACTTATTGTAGACTTTCAAATAAGTCACTCATGTCAGTTCGCCTCGGCTTTGCTTGGTGGTATTCAGGGAGTCTAATTTTCGATGGCTTTGTCGCATAAATCTGGCTGAATTTAATAGATAGCGTTCGTTATGTTAACTTTGACGGCACCAATTGTTTGCGTAGACCTGCGCTTTAAGAGAGTCCACATAGAAGAAATCTAAAGGCGTTAAATCGCACGATCTTTGTGACCAATTCACGAACGTGCCGAGCAAGACTACCATGCTCTGAAATCGGTCGTGCAGAATGCCCATCGTGACATGCCCTGTGCAACACATAACCCCATTCTGTTGGAACTATGTTTCATCGGTATACATATAATTCAATTTAAGCTCCAAGAAATTGCTTATCATCGATGTGTAGTGCTCGCCGTTGGCAGTTATAGCAATGCTAGTTTCTTACGCACAGCAGCGATGTGTTGGCTGATTATTTATTGAACCGGTTGACTCGAATTTGGCAACCAAATGTCGGCAGGAAGGTTATGGCGAGAATAGAAATCACATAATGCGCGGAACGTTTCTCGAATGGAGCACTGACTTTGAAAATAAAATTTGCTGATTTGTATACATTATCACTAACAAATTACGAGTCTCCCTATTGAAAGGCCTTTCAGGATGATTTGAAACTCTATTTTAATCAAGATATCATTTAATGTAAAATAAACACTACCCTAAATAGAAAGCCTTTGCGAACTGCCACTTTGAACAGTTACATCAACGAATTGGTTTATTTTGAATTTTAGAGGTTAGATAAATTGAAGTTGCTCACAGCGTAGTAAGATTTACTTATACCCGCAATGCACTGAGCAAATGTCACAACATGGTTATAGTTGGTAAAAAAACATTTCCTTAGTCAAACAGGATTAAGGATGGTTTTTAGCTAGAAATAAATACGCTATCGGGTATTTAATTTATTTTATTATAATTAGCATGATATGTAATTGTGAAGCAGTATCCCATCCCAGAACTTACTTCTATCATCACTTTGGAAGTATTTTCTCTCATTCGACGTTCATTTATGCTTATTCCGGTTTTCTGATACAATTTATTGCAAGAAGTTCATACTCATCGGTAGATGAGGTTATAGGGATAAGTAAGATAAAAAGCCAGCCGTATACCAAATTCCGCAACATTCCAGTAATCACAACCAAATGTTAGTCTCATGTGCAGTAGTATTTTATCCTGAATCATTCTCCTTTTTGAAGATGTCAAAGAACCAGCTGTCCTAATCCGTCCTGTTACAAGTACCCCACGTGTAAAGTGTTATTTAACAAGAACGAAAAGATGGCCGTCTTTGTTGTATACGCATAGAAAGGAGTAAACTATTTACAGCTATTGCAGGTCCTGTCCAAGTTAGCCTCAGTGCAAAAATGTTGTAATGAAGTTTCTGTGGGTTTAACAGTTGACAGTTACTTTAGGTTGTTGATGTTTTTTTAGTTTACATAATTCTAAAATAGAAAACAAATCTTGTATGAGAATTTTGTTAAATAGTTGGTGCCATAAACAGTTCATATCGTTTTAATTTAGCTCGCTTTGCATTTAACGATGCGATTGAATATGTTTAGTATTTGATTTTTACTATTATTAGCCTGATTGTATGAAGCGCCTTTGAATTGTGATTGTAAGGTTTAGTTTATGAAAAATCGAGAATTTGGGAAAAAATCGATAATGGAAGAGTCCAAGTTTATCATCTGGGTCGTGTAATATCGATACACATTGATTTTCGAATACTTTATGTCAGAAAATCGTTCGTTCAATGTTCTTTATTATTAAATGTAATTCAGGTCATTCAGCTCACGCACATACAAATCATATAATGCGTGTGGTCTACAATCGTCTGCAATCGTTCCGTGCAGATTGTACAGTCTGTTCAGTCCATCCGCAGCATTCGGTCCACCCGATCGATCTAGTAAATCCAGCTCATTCAGGTAATCTCGTCAAGTCAGGCCACTTAGTCTATCCGGTTCATTCAATCCACTGTAATTCATGCACATAGTCGAGTTCCTTTGTGTTCCTTCCATTATTTTGGTGTGGCGATTTCTGGCTAGTCCATTTTAGTCCGGTTGAAGGACGATTTTATTCAACTAGGTTTTTTTTAATCTACTAAATTGCTTAGTTCTTATATGTATAAGAGAACCTTTATGAAGTTTTCTGTTTCGAAATTTTCCGTTATCAAAACAAGGTTGCTAGGAAAGTTCGCCAGATCAAATATTTCGGAAAAATTTCATGGGTAATTTAATTAAACCTCCTGTTCTTTGTAACGATTTGCGAAGTGTTGGTTGTTGCGCATACTCGAGGCCGTCGTTTGGAACTGGATCATTGATAAAATGAATAAACGTTGTTTAATCATTAATATTGAATTGTATTATAAATATATTGCGGGTTGTTGTTATGTTAAAATGTGTTAAATGTGTTCATTTCTTTGGGAAATATTATCTAAAGATTACTCTTAAATAAGATTAATAAAAGATTTAAAAAACAACTGAATAATAAAATGAAGTGTACTAGCAATGCGATCGTATGTACCATCGACATGATTTTGCCATTTTCAAATAAACTGTGTGCAATTGGAATGAGAGAACAATAGGTGTTGCTTACCCTTTCGTCTATTACTTTTGTGCTACTGTTCGAAGATTGTTACCAAAACGTTTTGTATACATACGATCGGCACTATTGGGTTCCTCTACTCTTTAACACAACTAGATTAAATCCTAATATTTAGCTTAGAATAGTAAATATTTTCTGTTAAATATATATTTCATAATTTTGAATTAATATGTTAACAGAACTCTTTCTGGCTGTACGCGACTTTTATTATTCAGAACCAGAAAATACTAAATTAAATTTGAATGTGGAATTCCTGAATATTTAAATAATGGGCCTATTTTTAATCCAACCCGAACAAGCAGAGTTACCCTGGGTATTGTACCCAGAGCAACGATTGTACAGGCTCAAATGAATAAGTAATATATTGTTTTTAACTTTGCACACTCTTCGTACACTGGCATTCATTTCAGAGTAAAATTTGAAGAATCGAGTACGCACTGCTTACAAATAAAAACGCAGTGAGCAGTGTAAAATTACTCAGGTTGAATAAAAAAATACTCTGTTTATGACAGTGCACTGCCTGCATGATTGTTTAAGTGACCAACTAGGACTTTTAGATCTTGGGAGGAGATTATTAATCGCTGATTAACTAGATTAGAATTGTGTTGTCATTTTGTTACTAACTATCGTCTTTACCTATGGGTGTCTGTAATCGATCTAATTAACCTATCCAATCCTTCGGTTTTGTTATGTATAAAAGTAGTGTACGGTAGGTCCGGGATCATCCGGGAGATCCTGTGTAGAAACTTAGTCGCACACTCAAAATCAATCAATTAATATTTAAGCTGAAGAGAGATAGTTTGATATGTAGAGTTTACTCGTGTACACATACAGTGCTGGGAAAAAAAATTGGGCAAACATATTTTATTGCAAATTGGAGTCGTTTTTTGCTATAATTACAAAACTTTCGAAAGCAATTGGCTTATTGTTTCATTTTAAATACATGTATGACGTAATTTTTTCAAAAAAAAAATTTACCTGCGCAATTTAGGGGAAAAACACCGAAAAATGCCAAAATATTCAAAATACGTTGATTGGAGTTAAAGTAATGGAATAAATTAAACAACAAAGGAGTACTCCTTTGCAAATTTGTAAAAATAAGTCGAAATTTTTTTCTACCGGAACTAACCGGTATATCGTTTCATATATTCGGATTGTCAACCCGATAAAGAAATTATATGCAAATTATGTATGGAACGAGCGGTATTCCATATTTTGTATGGAGAGTATGCAATTTAATCAGACAATTACATTAAAACTTTAATCGTCGATTACAGGAAAACCGAACGATGTTTTGACTCAATTTAAACGGATCTTTATTCAAAATTACATAACCAATCATAATTGGTACAATATTCCAAGAATTGGAGCAATATTATTTTTTGTATTTTTTCGGCGAGAAAACTGCAAAGGGGTACCCCTTTGCAAATTTGTAAAAATAAGTCGAAATTTTTTTCTGCACCGGAACTAACCGGTATATCGTTTCATATATTCGGATTGTCAACCCGATAAAGAAATTATATGCAACCGGTTTCATTTCCAGAAAAGCATCTCCAGACCAGAACTCCTTCATTTTTCGGTGGAAGTCTTAAAAGACATTCGTTGCTAAGCCTCTTGCCCGGTTTTCTCCTTACGAGAATTCTTCCATCTCCAACATGCAGCTGAATTTTGATTCATCGGAGAAAATCACATCATTCCACATTTCTGGAGTCCATGAAACATGCTCATAGCAAACGTTTTTTTTCACTAGTAATGTGAATTCAGGCTTCTGGGCTGGTTTAAGTGCTCTCAAACCAGCTTTAAGTAGTCTTTTTCTCACTAAGCTGGCTGAAATTTGTTTTCCCGTTGCTCGCTCAACATCCCGTCTTATATCCGATGAAGTTTTAGAACGGTTCAGACGACATTGGAATATTATGAAACGATCTTCCACTGGCGTTGTCTTTCTGGGCCTTCCAGAGCCTTTCTCTCTTTGTGTACTGCCTATCTCTCCCATTTTTTTAATATTCCACGCGACAATACTTTTGAAATGTTTAATCTTTCTGCTATTTCACGCGTGGTTAAAATTTATCGCGCCAAAATCAACATAGTGCTTTTACACTGCTCACTAACTTTTCACATTTTTTAATTAAAATTGCACTTTATTCTTTATTTGACTAGGATCACTTACAGAATAACTTAATCTTACAAAATATGCACTATTTATACTCAAAAAAAAATTACAGGCACAAAAACATATGCACCCTAATGACGGCCAAGAACGGTAGGCGTAAAATAAAATAATTACTTGACCAATTTTTTTGCACATCAGTTGCGGGGTTGCACCGGTGTAATAAAAACAAAAGGCGGTCCAACTAAATATTAATATTAAACATGGAACTTCTATAAATCAATAAAAAACAAAAAAAAATTTAAAAATAGGTGTTTAATTTATTCCATTACTTTAACTCAAATCAACGTATTTTGAATATTTTGGCATTTTTCGGGGTTTTGCCCCTAAATTGCAGGTAAATTTTATTTTTCCATAAATTACGTCATACATGTATTTAAAATGAAACAATAAGCCAATTGCTTTCAAAAGTTTTGTAATTTTAGCAAAAAAAATTTTCCCCCAGCACTGTATGTGGAAAATATGCAAGATTGTTCTCAGTGTGATTTTCTTAGACTATTAAGTTTAATTAGGGCAACAGTGTGTCTACCGCATCATCCATATATGTAGTCAAAGGTCTACTATCAAGAATCCTATCTCATTTCTTCAAACCTCTAATTTTAAAATTTTCCATTGTGAAAAATGGTGCAACTTTTCACAAATTTGTGATAGTGTCTTAATTCCAATATTTATATTTGGAACAAATTACCCTAGATTGACTAAACCTTGAGATTGACCGTCTTCCATAATTAGCATAAAATACTCTTGTTTGAGTTTCCAAACTATACTCACACAGGAGAACTTTTGTTGTAAGCCCCGAAACATGAACAATCGGTCTTTCCGAGGGACAATTTCACAAATAAGTAATCCTTAAGCTCAATCCCAACAATATCCATGTGATTCAACGCTTGCCTTTTGGAAGTCAGATTATGTCTATGAATGATTCTTCGTGTATTCGTCATGATTTTTCTGTAAATTGTTTTTCGGTGAAGCGGGATGTTGGTTATTTATCATGTTACGTTAAACTCACAAAATTTGCAAATAAATATGTTTGTATCTTGACAATCCAAGTCCAGATATTACGTGTACCATTCTCAAATTTCCTCTTAATTGAGATCAACAAAAATGATTTTAAATGTAAAACGGTAACCTGGCACTAAATAGATTAATTATGATGGATCATTGAACTTTTTGGTACATATATTGAAATTTGTACAAATTTGTTACCCGTTTCCCGCAAATTTTCCAACATTTTTACTCGCTATACACCAACCAACACAAAAAACAAAAAAAATAATTTACAGATTTTCTTTCGTAAATGTATTTTTAATAAAAATAAAAAATTCTACGATCCATTTTTAGCGGTGCCTAGTTATAATATTACAATAAATTTTTTTTTGTCAATTACGATCGCATACGATCATTTAATAAAGTAGTCAGCCAATTGCTGTCGGGTTGTTCAGTCAAGTTCCGACTAAACGCGTTTTATTCGTAATTTTTTTTCTTTAAGGTGAGTTGTGTGTCTGAGCAAATTAAAAAATTTGAAAAAAAAAATTTATTTAAGAAAATTAGTTTAGTTCTAATAAAATTATTAAGTGAAAATTTATAACATAAAGTGGGTAAAATTTGTGTGATATTAAAAGTGAGTTAAACGGTTAAAGTCTAATATTTTGGAACTATCCAGGATCTAGCCATCATACATAAAAGGATATATAAGTGATATAATATTAAAGTGCAATTATTATAAGGATTAACCCATAACTTGTATATGTATATGAAAAAATGTTCTAAAAATAGATCAAATATTTTAAACGAGCGCTAATCTGGACTATTCGCATAAATTATATAAGCAACAAAAAATTTTGAAATTTGAAACCAACATAAAATAAAAAAAAATTGTTTTTCCTTCATATACGAATCCAAATTTGGTTTCTGTGTCGGAAATTCTATTTCTGAATTTTTTTTTTGTGCTCTCGATACACAACATGCGCGATGCTAAACTATTTTTAGAAATTTAGATTTTCCGATCTTTTTTATTTTTAAATACATCAGATTTTTTATTTCGACTAATTTTTTTTCGTTTTTAATTTATTTTAATAATTTTCAGCAGCTTTAAACAAAACCTAAAACACCATGGCTGATGATGAGGTGAGGTAGGTATCTCGACGAATTAAATACTTAGATCGGGCGACATAATTCTAATCAATTTATCCATTTTTCAGTTGTGTATACGTTTGACACCGTAATAAAAAAGGGAATATCAATATTTGAGAATATCTATATATTTGGCTTCTACACCAAAATACTCCTTAAAATGCAAAGGTAATTGTTGCACGGCTTTTTATGATTGTTTAAAATTGAGTAGTAGAAGTAGAGATTTTAATTTTTTAGAGTCCTTAGAAATTTTGCTCCCGTAGTTAGTTAAACAAACTATATTAGAAAATGTAGAAAAAATGCTTTAAAACTACATAAGTAGGAATTTTTGTTTAGTGAGTATCCATAAATAATTGGTATATCATTTTTAGATGATCATATATTTTAATGTGACGTCTGCATGTTTTTTTAAGAGCTTCAAAATCCAATATTTTTATATCAAATAACGGTCAATCGTTTTGCACTAACCTAATGTTTTTAGTTGTTTTATCGTACCGTATTTTTTCTAGGCTAATGACACCAACAAAATTCTAATGTCAAATTTTATATTTTCCTTTCACAGAAAAGACACCTTGAGGAGGTATAAATGTGAAGCACTTATTATGGAACACCGCCTTAATAATGAAATTCTCTAATATTTAGATTTAACTCTTATGCGATATACAGTGCGGTTTACCAAACCGTTTCGTATATCATAAATAATGTATTTAATAATAATATGTATTTTTTTAAATAGGCAAAGAAGGCCAAACAGGCCGAAATTGAACGCAAGCGTGCCGAGGTACGTAAGCGTATGGAAGAAGCCTCAAAGGCGCGCAAGGCCAAGAAAGGTTTCATGACACCAGAAAGAAAGAAGAAACTCCGTTTGTTGTTACGTAAAAAAGCCGCTGAAGAATTAAAGAAAGAACAAGAACGTAAAGCAGCTGAACGTAGACGCATCATTGAGGAGCGTTGTGGCAAACCAAAGAACATCGATGATGCCAGTGAAGGTAACATTTTTATAAAATTCTTTCTAAAACTATCTGACATACTTTCATTCAGTCCATAGTTATATATTATAAATATATACAAAAAAAATATTTTTTTTAAATTCATTTAAAATTCATTATTTAATTCAACCTTATATCAAAACAGACGCACTTAAGTCCATTTTACGTGAAAACCATGCTAGAATTGCTAAACTAGAAGATATCAAGTACGATTTCGAATATGTCGTCAAACGGAAAGATTATGAGGTACAACAAATTTAAATAAAGTATCCGAATCGTATTAACAAATCTATACCTATTATATATTGTGATTGTCTACTCTTGGCCTATAAAGCTATAAACTTCTACGCATATATTGTGGCATTTTGTCTTATATTTTTGAAATGTGAATCGTCTCGTCTAAGCTGCTTATTATATATATAATTATAATCTCGTTCGAGCATCGGCAGGACTACTGACACAATACTTAACAAAAAAAAAAAAAAAAAAAACTAACTCTTTATATATAAAGCATATTAATAATAGTAGTATAGAAATCATAAACATTGGTATTTATTTGAATCACATTATTTACCGACTATATTTGTACCTGCGACGTTTTTTTTATTAATCGAGACGTCGCTGTATAAAATAGTTATCATAATTTTTCCGATTTTATCACCATCGACTCGACATATTTCATCACAACAAGAGGAACCGTCAAATCGATACATCGATTCGTCAATTTAATTCGATATCGAATCGGATTGCGTTGGTCGAATCGGGGCATCGTGTACCGCGTTCCCAAATCATTATATTTTCATATTCGAAATTACAATTTTTTTTTTAAGATTGTGACAGTACCCTTTAGCCCGTGTACGACGTAAAATGGTTTAATTTATTTGAATTTTGCAATAATTTTTTTTAATGGCTTTTATATATTTATAATAGTTTACAACGTTGTAATTGGACAAAACATAATTTCTTCTTTTCTCTACTATTTTTTTTTATATATTAAATATTATTATATTTATTATAATATATTTTATATTATATATACAACAAAATATAAATTACCTAATATAACTTATTATAGAGGCCCTTAAGAACATCTGTAATTCATATTATCAAAAAGTTAATCAACTAGAAGAACAAAAATACGATGTTGAATACGAAGTCGCTAAGAAAACGTTCGAGGCAAGCGTAATTTTAGAGATAAACAAAAACAAAAGAATTTCCCAAGCTGTACAACAAATCGCTAATTAATCGAATTTTTTTTTAACCAAATTTTAATAATTTTTTTTTTATCCTTTTTTTAAAGTGATATAACCCAACTTTTCTATATACATATTTTTTATAAATATCTGAGATTACAATTTTCGCCCTGTTTATTTTTCACAGGTTTTCTAGATCAAATAAAATATTTTCCAACAAATTCAATCGCAACATTTCGTAAATAATCGGATTTCCGAAATAAGGATACATTTTGCTAGTTTCATCTGATATTGTTATTGTAATGGGCTTTAAATTTCGCAAACAGTGTAAAGTAATGTTTTACGAAGGTTACTAAATTTTGTTTCACATGATCCACTAACATTTTTTAAATTAAAGGATCAACTGTGTTTGAACAGTAAAAAATGTGTTCTAAAGTATTCTTAAAAAAACACAAAGATCATTCTTTCTTTGGTTCAAAATCTGACTGATGAACCTGTCCCATTCTACACTTAATGCCCACTGTCAAAAATGGGGCAAGCCTGAAATTACCCTGCTTTAATGACTTTAGATTAACATCTTCTGTCAAAATATTTCACAAGCATAATTTCCTTTATTGCCAAAACTCCTAAAATACGAACTTCTGAAATTTTATCAGAATAGAATTGTCAAACGATTTATACACTAAATTTTGGGAATTTGCAATGCGAAATGACACTCAAAATGGAGTTCTTGAATGAAGTCAACATGAATTAACATTGGCCCCACTATCCTTCAAATTTGATTAATATGATCGAGATTTTGATTAATTACAACTATTTTGGACAAGCTTCTCTAATTTGGCTATGCTGAATGGAACTCTGTCAATTATTATGTAATTAATTGGTGGTTATATTAAATGAAACATGAATTTATTCCTCTATTACGAAGTTGAGTCCTATTACGAGATGATCACGTTGAAGGGTGGAATTGAGATTTAGAGAAGACGCTGTAAAAATGCTATGCCCAATCGAAAAATGAGCGCTGTTGTTCTCTCCTATTAAAATTCGGAGTAAAGTAAGGGTTACTTTATTTATAAGTGGGGATGAACGTACTCTAAAAATAGTTGTTCCTCCTTTATTATCGGTTCGAATAAAGAAATGTAAATCTCTAAAAACTGAGAATTATTATTTATAATAGGTGACGGTGACTCGGCGATTTGACACAAATAATAGGAAAAGTTTTCTTATTAAGAGCAAGCTTAACCCGATATAAACTAATTATAAATTCCTAAAAACTGAAAATTATTTTTCTTATCCGTTATTTTCTTAATTATTATTCTTATTATTTATCCCGTTCGCCCCTCGGTTCTATATAAACTGATAGTTATTTTTCCAAACAGCAACCAATTAGTCATCCAATATTTACATAATCGAGAAAACCCCATTCCTATAACCTGAGTGTTATTTGATTTAATTTTAGTTGAAAATAGTTCAGATTTGGTAGGCCATATAAAGGTCGCCGAGAAAATAAACTTAATGTGTGTAACAAAATCGCAATTAGATCGAATATTTCAATTGCATCCTACCTTATGAGTACGAGCCACATTTGCTTCCAATTAAAAATTAAGTGAACAATATTTCCTATGTAGTCTGGCTAAGAAGCCTCTTGGAAAACTATAGAGCCGGCACTGGCTTAAAAGATTATATCATAAGAAAACATATTATAAAAGACCTTCTGTCTTCACAGCTTCTACGAAGTATTTTGTAAGTAATCGTAATATCGGCAATTCAGATATCCAAAGCAGATTATTGATGACTCTGTCCGATTTTTATATCCCAATACCGAAAAAATTGTTAAATATATTACAACAAATTCAGTAACTTTACCGTTATCACCACCAAAGCAGTTAATTGAGACCAAACATCTGTAACATCATTATCAAATCAGTGTATGGTAATGGGGTAGATCATTATCAAATCAAAAATAAAACCGAATTTCAGTATTACCCTGTTAAAGTGCATGCTCATATTGCAGTTACATTTTAAGAAACAGTTCAATATATAGACCCTCCAGATAGAACAAAATACTTAAGCAAAATTATGGGTTTTGTTCGTTCGTCGCTGGGTAGTTATCTTTTCCTAGGGTTAGACCATTTTCGATATATAAAAAAAATCGTTCAATGAATTTTACGAAAATGTTGAAGGTTAATTTTCAAAAAACAAAAAAATTTTTTATTTGAACTAGAAAACCATGTAATATTACGCCGCCATATTTAAACAAATTTTGCGATCACACCACAACCAATATTGTCATAATTTTTGTTTATTTTATTTTTTTTATTATTATTATTTATATTTATAATAAGCTTACAAGCTTTGATTTTTTTACAAAACCGCTTTTTTATAAATTAATCACGTTTATATATTCAAAATGTTGTTTTTTGTTTTTGACATATACATACATATATATAAAACTTATGGGGGAGACATCGATCGGCAATCAAAAATTCGATTTAGGGAAGTTACTTGCAAAATAGTGCGCGTTTTGCGCGCATGCGTTACTAGATGATTTCATATAATATATTTATATAAATTTTATATACAAATATTTTGTTATTACTTTACTAAATTACTACTATATATATAATAATAATTAGCTGAACTACAAACAATATGTAAGCAGTACTACGCTAAGATGTTTATGTTGGAAGGTGAAAAATTCGATTTAGAACGACAGGAAAGAATTAAGAAATATGAGGTAACCGCATATCACCTATATTTCACACAAAACAAACAAGGCTGCTTCTTATATACCTTTTGGTTTTTTTTTGGATTTAAATCTAATTATTAATTTCTTTTTTATTTATTTAATATATTAGAAGTTTTTATTTTTAATAGTTATCCAGTATTTAAATAAAAAAACGAAACAAATTCATATTTGATATATACAAAAAACAAAATTACACCCTTCGCACACACATCCCTTATTTATATTATTATATACGTACTTTGAATACAAGAGTGGAAACATATAGTTTTAATAAATAAAACAACTTTATTTGAATATATTACGCGTTTCTAGGTCGGATTTAATATTTTGTCCTTAGACACTATAATTGCACCAAGGATTGCTGGATTGCCGATGCGTTTAATATTTTCTATTTATAAATAGCACCGCTAGAGGTCACATAAATGTAAAATATTTAATTTTATTAATATCTAACAATCCATGGTATTTGGTCTATTGCGAAAATTTGAATTTATTTAAACCTAGAAACGCTGTATCGATATAAACGAGTACACAAAATAATTAGTTAAAAAATTAATTTTATTAAAGTAGAACTAAATATTTTTTCTTATTTTGTGTTTTGCCGCATATATATATTTGATTATAAAATGCAAACCAAACAACAACAATTCCATATAAAAGAAATTAGGTTTTTTATAAATTTAATTTTAAAAAGCAAAATTATCATGAAAAGTTATCTCTTTTTATTATTATTTTGTGCCAATCGCAGAAGACTTGCAGGAGATTGTACAAGAATATTTCGACCGAATGTATTGTTGTGAAGGACAAAAATGGGATCTGGAACATGAAGTCCGGAAAAGAGATTGGGAGGTACTGCAAAATTAAAAGAACTACACACCAAAAAACCACCCACTCATTTTTCATTTTTATATATATATATTTTTTTTAAATAACTATTTTTTTTTTATTTTTTGTCTAAAATCTTCTAAACACACAACATGTTTTTTTTAATCAATTATGTTTCAGTTACACACAAAAACAACTTACACCTAGACCCCTGGGGAAAAATTGTCATAGCTAAATTAAATATATTTGTTTTGATTTTTGATTAGAAAAATTAGGTGGAGCATTCGATTGGGAAAACTAATATTTATCTAATTGGTATTTTGATCTTATTATGTACACACACAAAAAACACACATTATATACATATACATGTTTTTAAAATTACGTAAAAAATTGCACCCAGGGGTATTTATATATACACACGATATACACTACTAAGCAAAATATCCCATTATCCATTAAAAACAAAAAAGTTTGGTTTTCACACAAAGTAATTAATAATTCGTTGTGATTAATTGTAATGTATATAAAACCACTATACTCAACAAACTGCAAAACGTTACAGAGTATAATACTTATAATAAACAAAATAGAAAGAATAAGGTACCTCTCTATCTCTATCTATGTATAGCTACTACCTAGAAATCAGTAGAACCTAGATACACTACTATTTAAATATTTGTCCAATTTGCAAAAATGTGTTTACAGTACAATTGTTTTTACTATATTACTATATTATGCTTTTAAATGTGCTTTATTATATTATTTGTCTATTATTTTTATTAATTAATATTAATTTCATGCATGGCTGTTTTTTATATTTTTAATTATTTAAATAATTAATTTAAAATATAAATTAAATCCTAAATCAAAATTATTTGTTTCTAAACAAATTAAAATTAAAAACAAATTTTTTAAAATAAACCTCGCGTCCCCCAATTTAAAAAAATAAATATTATAATTAAAAAAGCAGTATGGCACACCAAAAAAAAATAATTGTTGCGCATAAATAATAGATGGCAGTAGCTGATTAAAATTCTCTAAATGTACATAAAAAAAATTCTAATATTTTTTTTACTTTTTCAACCTTCCTCTTGCAAATTTTATTATTAAAAATACACACAAAATACACCGACCCTGTATAAAATTTTATAATTTTTAATCCGTGTGCTAATTATATTCACTTAATTAATATATATAATTTATTAATTTTATTAAAATACATTTTATATATAATAAAAGTGGTGCAATTTTTTATTTAAAATTATTATTATTACTACTATTAAAAATACATCACACATAAATAAAAATATAAACATAAAATACGCACATTATACACAGAATACACCTCCATTATAAATACTAATCATATCTATATGGTGCCATACTGTGCAGTACCTTCGTAAAATAAAAGTTATACCCAGAAAAATATACACATACACAAAAGTTCCGGATGTCTTTAATCTTGTTTACGTAATTAATCACGATCCCATATTGTATACGTTCAATAATAATAAAACTATATATTTTTCAAACTCTATTCAATTTGACAATATAAAAAAATTCAATTTGATATTATGAAACAATAAAACTATTTATATCCTTATTTATTTATAATTATTATTTATGTTATGGTTTGGATTTCTCTAGATAATAGATCGTAGATTATGCGTTTATGTTGATAAAAATTAAATTATAATTGTTTTTAGAAAACGCTGAAGAAAGCCAGTTGTCTCTCCAAAAAAAAAAAAATGTTATTATGAAAAAAAAATTGTTTGTGTTATGGGTTTTTGCGCGTATTTAATTAAATTTGTTTTTCTGGAATCCGTTTTGTCCTTTATGTATGTTGCAATTATTTATTATTTAAATGCTTTATATGTCTATCTTATTAATTAATTTTCATAGTTATTTCTGTACTAATGTAACCACCTATTATGATTTATATAATTTTTATTGTACATAAAAAATAGTTTAAAATTTTTTTTAAATATTTTAAACAGTTTTTATTTACATAATCACCTATTTTATGCAATATTGTTTATTAATTATGTTATTTTCTCTTCCTCTAATTAAATTTCTTTAATTACGTACAACTATAGATCTCAGACCTTAACGCTCAAGTCAATGACCTCAGAGGCAAATTGTAAGTCAAATAATGGGCTCTATTCTATGTAAATATTCTATTTTCTTTCGTACTGTCCTGCTGGTATTCAAATCAACCACTTCACATTCTATAAAAAAATTTAAATGTATACTTAAATTGATGAAATCGGGAAAATGAAAGAATAAACATTTTCAGCGTGATATTATTTCATCAATAGCCAAATACAGAAATGAGAGAAGAAAATGAAAATAGAAGATGGGAATAGAATAGGCCCCAATAATATAATTAAAATATTATATTTATAATTGGTATTAATACAATTTTATTTCTACAGCGTCAAACCAACATTGAAAAAGGTATCCAAATACGAAAACAAGTTTGCCAAACTTCAAAAGAAGGCTGCCGAATTCAACTTCCGTAATCAACTCAAAGTTGTCAAAAAGAAGGAATTCACCTTAGAAGAAGAAGAAAAGGAGGTAAGTTGGTTTTGCAAAAAAATTTCAAAAGTGAATTCAAAATATATTAAATCATGTTTGACATTCGTTATTAAATATATACACTTAGCGTTCAAGGGAAATGTACCCGTGCCATTTGTCGTTTGCTACGGCATTTTTCATCTATTCTCCGATTTAAATAACCAACGTTGTTTCATCTCGTATTTCCTTATTTACCTCAAATGGCCTTTCTCGACGCTTGTGGCTCTATTCTGGCGAACAGAAATTTTTTTAATAGAAAATATTAATTCCGTGCTTTTTTCTGTCCGTCCTTTTAAATTATTATAAATAGTTAATCATAAGTAAAATTATTTGCCTGTTTCATATGAAAATCCTGAAATATTTATGAACGTTAGTGTATCTAATATATCCGAAATGGCCGCGATAAAAGTCAAACGGGATTTATAAGTTTTCACATAAAAAATAAGTTTAAATGTATAAATAAATATTATTAAATATAAACAGACTAATTCGATTAGAAAATAAAAATAAAAAACTTAATATTTCAAAAATTCTACAGGACCAAAAGAAAACGGAAGTTAAAGCTGATTGGATTAAAAAGTAGACTTTAAAGGATTATTTTTTTAATTTTATTTTGTTTTTTGATTTAGTTAATCCCATTTGATAATTTTGTCCTCCACACTTTTAGTTTTGAAATGTCTACTTTTTAAAATAAATTAATTTCTTCTTTTTACACGTTATCTTCTTCCTTTTTTGTTTAAAACAAAAATTATGTTCTATAAAAAAATATAAAAAAAAATATTTGGTCAAATTCCGAAAGGTGAGAAATAAATTTTAATCAATTTACAATGATGAGTGATGCACACCATATAAACACACTTCACATATTGAAACCCCGTTGATGTATAATCCAGAAAAATTTAGACTGCACTGTAATTTTGGTTTTTTGTATATGCATGCCAGCAATCAGCTAGATCTAAATTTTGTATACGAAAATAGAATATCACAGAAAATGTTTATTTAAAAATTACTAATCTATAAATAATATATTTAATAATTACTAAATAATATTTTATTTATAAAAATTTACAGAAAAAACCAGACTGGTCAAAGGGTAAACCAGGTGATGCTAAGGTAAAGGAAGAAGCTGAAGTTGAAGCATAAACCACAACAACAAACAAAATCTTACACTCAATAATGCATATATATATTTAAATATAATTTTAAATTATTATAAAATACATAAATACACACATTAAAATACACAACATCAAAAATCTTCTTTCAATTCAAAAAATTTTAATTAAATAATTTATATATTTTATTTTTTATATAAGTAATAATGAATAATAATAATAAAATAATATCCATATACACAACACACACACTTTATTTAATTAATTATTATTATTAAAATTTATAAAATTATTTTTTAAAATAAAATTTATGTTAAAAACATCTGAAAACAAAAACAAAAAACGGAACTATTTTTTTTACAATCATACACACCCAAAATTTACACACACATACACACACTTACACTAGCACTCACACACAAAACAAAATCACAAATTACATGATACACACATACACAATTTTACACGCACACTTACACCCCAAAATACACAAAACATATACACAATTACACACACTTACACACCACTAATTATACTTATTTTTATGTTTAATTGTTTAATTTTATGATTAAATAAAATAAAACCAATACAAATATGTCTAATAATTATTTTTACAAAATGGGATTAGTATTCTTTTATAAATTAGCACAGAATACACCCCATTAAAATATATATTTTTGTGCCTACGTTTTTCATTTTATTTTTGATCAACATTTTTTTTTGTGAATATCTAAATATATTTTGTGTTTTAAAACCTATATATACATAATCATGAGTAAGTCACAGTTACAATAATAATTTGATGTTTTGCCTAACGTAACATTTCACGTTCTTTTTTTTCTAAATATAAAATACTAAAATACTACGTTTTTGTTGTAAAAAATACTTTTTTTTTATTTACACTTAACACAAAAGAAATAATAAAATTAATTAATTTTAATCTTTTATATAATATTACAATTAAAAAATTACTAATATATTTATTTTTTAAACACTAAACTAGGAGGGCGAAGATCCAGCGGCAGCGGCACCTGCAGCCGCACCAGCAGCCGAACCGGCTAAAGCTTAATCAATTACCTAAAACTACTACCACCAATTTAACAAAATTGAGAAATGATCGCGCATTATTATTATTATTATTAAATATTTATTATTTTATTTAAATAAATTGTATAACGTTAAATTTAATTTTAAAATAATAATAGTGATTTTGCTTTATATAATATTTTTTTTAATAACACCGAAAACGACACAAAAATATTGAACAAAACAGCTAATTAATAAAATATTTTTACATATTTGCATTTTTATTTTATATAAAAAATATATAATTTATTATATTTGTGTTTTCCATAAAATATCAGGTTCATCGCTTAATTTAGAAATCTTTTGTTTACATACATACATAAATAAAAAAATATATTATGGACGCTTACCAGAATATACCCCAATATTAATTATTATTCTTCATCACACGTTATTGTATTTTTGTACGGGAATTTCTTTAGTAGTTCTTCGTTTATTAAATACGTTGCTAGGTATTTATCTTTAATTGAATTAATACGTGACATCATTATACCCAATTCACGAATTGACCGATGCTAGAATTATAAAATAATTATAAAGGCAAATTATGATTTTAAATTAGAATATTTAAATATTCAGTGTAAAATCAAAAATTTATAAAATATTGAAATATTTTAATGTAACATTAAGTAAATTTCTTTGCAAACAGCAGTTTATTTAGTAGATCCTTTTCGTAGAAAAATAGAAGCTTATAATGTTTTCCAAACACTCAATTATTTCAAATTTGTATACGCGAGTTTTATTATATGAATTAAAATATTGGTGTATTCTGATATTTTTACTTTGGTAACTTGACACAGAATGTTCAAATGAGCTATTAATTTAATTTAAGAAATTTTAAATTTTTTGGATGAACAACGAGTTTTTTTCAAAATAATTGAAGAATAGAAGAAAAGTAAAATAGAACATTTGTAACAAATTAACCCAATTATTCTTGTCGCTGTTATACTAGGTTTTATTATAAATTCTGCATGTTGGTTTACATTTAGTCAAGACATAATTTTGAAAGAATATGGAGACGTAGATAAGTAGTAAATAAGAAGATATCCTTGCGAGGTGACTTATTTGAATAAATCAGTCTCGACATTTAAGTCGGTGTTTGAGAAAGGCTCATAATATTTAAATTCCATATCAACTACAAAATCAATTTTTTTGCTTCCGGATCGTAATATACAAATTGTTTCTAATTTAGTCTTGAGATCGTTGCTCAATTGTTCACCCACCGGCTAATTACTTGCCAGATTACATCACTTATTCTTGCATTGGGTTTTTTTTCATTTTAAGATACCCAAATAGAAAATCGGATCAAAACCGAGTAAAATATGATCAAGTGTCGTGTGAATAAAAGTAATCTCTAATTAATGCTCCGTTAAATACATTGGGCTACTCTCGTTTTTGTTAAAAGATCGAGTTTCCCAATTTAAGGCTACCTAGCTAATTCAAAATCAATAAACGGGTCGAAAATTAAAATTAAAATGCAATACAAGATGTATTGATATACATATAATTAAAGGCTCCTTATGGTATATTATATGACCATTACACAATTTCTGGTTCCACTCGTTCGAGACAAGGTATATGCCCTTCGTTAAAAAAAATTCGGTTCCACTCGTTTTTGATAAAACATTAGGGTTTATGATTTTAAATCTAGCATGTAATAATTAAAAACTTTTTACAGGCTAATCAATGTCATATTACAAAATTGTCGCCGTCGAAACCCCAATTTAGATGGCAAAATGTTTATTGACATACAAATAACTAAAGGCTCATTCATTAATGCCTAATTAAATGCCTCATTAACAAATTTGGGCTCCACTGGTTCCTAACAAAGCACTGAGTTTTTTCATTCAAAGTTGTAGCACAGCTTAAATCGAAAATTGGATCAAAGCCGAACTTATAAAGTAAAACGTAATGACCCATTTTAGGCTTATCGAATAGTCTAATAAAAGAATTTTCTTCATAAAACACTTGGTTTACTCACTAGGCTCGCAGAATAAAAATCGAAAATCGGATCAAAGGAGAATTTGGGCGTAGACGTGTTATGTGGGGTCTAATTTTGGACTCTTCTCATTTTTGATTAAAAAAACAATATCTGGCTATCATACAGAATTATCCAATTTTTTTTTTTTTTTGTTAAAACATTAGGGTTTTTAAATTTAAAACTCATAGAACCCAAATCGATAAACGGGAAATGTAATTTAGAATCTATTGACATACAAAGTATAATCTCCCAAATTATACGCCAGAAACTTTGAACTTCGCTTGTTGTAGACTAAAGATATTGTTTTTTCGGTTAAAAATTAATTGCTTTCTATAAGCTGAATAAAAGCCCCTATACAAATGTTGAACTCCGCACTGGTTTCATAGCTTTGTAATTTTCTTTGAAGAACTTCTGATAGTGGATTCAGTAGCAGAATCCAAATCGATAAACTGGTCAAAAATCCAATTTAAAAGACTATACAAGATGTATTGATATACAAATAATTAAAGGTTTTTGTTATATGCTTATTACACAAACTTTTGTTCCACTCGTTCGAGATAAAGTAATGTCCATTAAAAAAAATTGGGCTTCACTCGTTTTTCATAAAAGATTAGGCCTTTTCATTTTAAAGCTAGGATCAAAATTTAGAACGCAAAACAAGACCTTGTATGATGAACAATTAAAAGTATTTAATAGGCTAATCAAAGCCACATTAAAAAATTGTGGGCGTCACCTGTTTTTCATAAAATACGGGTTTTTCCATTTTATTTGCAGAACCCAAATAGTAAAACGGGTCGAAACCCCAATTTTCATTGCAAAAAATCTATTGACATACAAATAACTAAAGGCTCATTCATTAATGCCTTGGTTTCTAGATTACTTTGTCAAAAACATTTCCATTCAAACGTTTTTGTTGTTCCGTGGAAGCGCGCCAACTATGGATTAGCACAAATTCAGCCACTATGCTTTTCCAGGGGCCTAGTTCGTTGCTTTGTATAACACTTTATGACAGGAAATTATTCATTCAACCGTTTTTGTTGTTCAATGAAATTGAACCAAACATATATTAGCACAAACTCAGCCATATAATTAAATTAGTTTCACGTTGAAAATGCTTTTTCTTTCAATCGCTGTATATACAACAACAAAAGGTGTCTTTTTGTTCACAATCACCTGACAATGAAAGAATAAACATTTATTTTTAAAGTTCGTTGGTTTATAGAATACTTCGTCGGAAATAATTTATTACATTTATTATGCAACTTAAATATTATTGAAGGTCAATGTATCTCGTTTTCGTATATCTCGAGGGATATATTTGTTTTTTCTAATTTTTTGAATGATAATATGTATATGAAAATTACTTTTCTAAGGTAGGAAGAAAATTTCCACGCTTTAGCCGCCTTTCCAAAATTTAATGGTTCAATGATTCGTGGTTTTCGCTAGAAATTGGATTTTAAATTTAGTGCGTTTAATATGAAATTTGAAATTTTCATTTCCTGTTTTGTCGACAAGCATTATTTTTTTCTGTGACCTTTAATTATTACAAATTGGACTTGTAATAGTTTCTCTTCAGCTACCCACAGTAATGTCAATGGCCCAATTAAACGTGGTTTATCGGAACACGGTTCTTGTGGCTGATCGGTTTTTTTAAAGCATGTAATACGAAAAGAACTAATCCAGCTGTCATAAATAAACTGCATGAAAGCTCGTCTAAACGGGCTCTATATATTTTTCAAGTTATCTTTCCCCTGCTTATGTAAATGGTCAAATTGAGTAAATGAAATAAGGCACAAGACACGGCGAGCAAACATAAACAATTATTCGTATAAAAAGAGACAAAAACTCGCTTAAATAAATTATATAGTATACTATAATGGCAATTGGCATAAACTTTCTATACTAAATTCGCGCTTCAAAATGTTTCGGATTCAAGTTGCACTAAGACCAAGTATGGTGTGATAAAACCACATATTTTCAACGGAAAATATTTTTTTTGTTAGTTGTTGTATAAAATACATATAAGTACCGCCCTGCCATCTATCAATACCTTCCAGCAATATTATGTTGGTTCGTGTTTTTACCATTTTTACCATTTTCATTTAAATACGTTTTGTTTCGGTGCAACAAAAGCAAAAATGTTTTTGCGTGATATAAATTCTAAAGTTCTAGTCTATGAAGTTTATATTTGAGTTGTTTATATATAGTTAGATATAGTTTATATTTTCGTTAAACTTCCAACCCAAGAAAATTATTCATGTTCATACTTGGCGTAAGTTTTAATCCTGATTGCCTTATACGCCTTATATTCCATATTCTCCGAATATTTTTCTACAGTCATTATAACGCCCAGACTTTGAATGGTTTAATAAATAAGCAATGAACACATAACTTACCTGTTCCTTTAAAAAGTACCCTAAGAAATCCTCTGTATCAAAAATATGTAACTTATGTGCTAGCTGCCTCAAATGATACAATTTTTTTCCTAAATTAATTTCCATTTCTAGTGAATCGCATAAAGCCTCGCCAAAATCACTCCATTGCCATTTAAAATTTTCTCCCGGCTCCACAATTCTAATTTGGCCCGCTCTATAATTTTGGTAGCAAATAAATTTTGTCGCATGTTCATTTTCTTCTAAAAACATTGCATAAAAGTATCCAGCACATCCTAAGTATCCAACATCGGTACGTGAGAAATACGCGTGCATTGCAAGGTAAGCTTTAGCAGCATGCAGTTCTAAATTTATTTGATCATTTACCAATTTTTCGACCTCCGGATTGTACAATAATTTATATTTATTGTGATCATCAAAAATATTTTGAGATTTATCAGATTTATACCGAGCGAAATTATGTAAATTCGTAATAAAATATTTATCAATTAGGAAAAAACTACGGCGAAGCGCCGCCATTATCAAAATATAAACACAAAATAACGTGTAAGCTGAGTTTATTTTAAAATTATTCCGCAGAATACTAATCTGGCAGCACTAATTTTTTAACTGACGTTTCTTTGTCAAAACGAGAATCTCACTACAAATATTATGTTTACTATTTATTCACAAATGTTTTTTAATAAATATCAATTATTAAGCTGAAATGGAATTAAATTGCGATAATGACGCTATAAAGGAGTTTGGTAGTAAACATCTTTATGTATTAAATGATCAGATATACGACGAGGATAACTTAATTGAGTGTCTCGATGAAGATTCTATTGAAGAACACCCAGTAAGAAGTATAGAATTTAATACAGTGTACACTTCTATGGTAGAAAGTGCATCACAAAATATAGAGATTGATCAAAATAATGATGTACATTTAAATAATGAGATATATTCATTTGATGGGAGTGACGATGAATGGATATTTGTGAATAAACAAGATGGAAGAACAAAGCCCAAAGACACGGCCAAACGAGCAACTGAATCTATTGAGCTAGAATTTCGAAACGTACAAAATAATCTGTGTTCTATGATGGTTCTGATAAACGGTGAAACATATTATGCCTGTATTTCCGAAGGATGTGGCAAATACTTTTCAACAATGTCACAATATAGAAGCCATAGTAAAATACACAGTGGCGTAAAATTGTATAAGTGTGTCGAATGTGGGAAAGAATTTATTCGAATGGCAAGTCTAACATTACATATGCGAGTGCACACGGGTAGTAAACCATTCCTGTGTAAGTGGTTAGATTGCGAAAAAAGTTACAAATCATCTAGTGATCTGTTAAGGCATTCGCGTAGTCATACTGGAGATCGTCCCTTCAAATGTAATTACCCCGAGTGTCCTAAGGGTTTTGTTACTGCCTCAAACTTAAAACAGCACCTTGTCACACATACTTCAGAAAGAAATTTTATATGTAGTGTTTGTAGTAAATCATTTAGACGGGCGCTCAATCTACGAAGTCACGAACGTATCCATAACGGTGAAAAACCGTTTAAATGTGGAATTTGTACTCGAACTTTCACCGAATTCTCGACTGCATTCAAACACAAACGAACACACGAGCAAAACAATATAACGTGTAGTATTTGCAAAAAGCATTTTAAAAATGTAACAAAGAAATATAACATAAATCGCAGGCCAATTAATATTTCATTTTCGTTTTAGGAGCACAACTTTAAGGGACACACGAAACGGATCCACCCAGAATCTTTCGCCAAAAGATTTCGATAGTATATACCAACAGTAAAATGGATGAAATAATTAATTAAAATAAATTATATAAAAAAAATTATATTTCACTATCCGAATTATATTCAGCCCATTTCTCATCACTCAAGTTCACCGGGTTTCCTTCCAACTTCTTTTTAGTCAAATACTTATTAAATTGTGGCCGAATACTAATAAACTTGGCAATTTTAGCTCTAAACTGCTTCCACGTCTCTTGATCGTAATTCTTCTTATCCTTGGTCATCGCTTTGTAATTCCGTCCGTATTTATTCATAAAATATTCCAACTGCCGAACTTGATTTTTAGGTAGGCGGAAATTACTTTCTCGATATTGTTTTGCATCGCGTTCCATTTTTTCTACGACATATATTTTCGTAGGCGATATTGGTGGTTCTGCGGGTTCGGGTTCATCTTCAACCACAAAACCATTGATTATCTTGACGAATTTTAATCGGTCTTGCTTCGAGTTCGGTGGTTTTATCGTTTCATTCGCGTCTAAGCTAAGTCCCATTGATGAGATATTCTTTTTAATGCTATCATGTTCTTCCCATTCTTTGCGCAGCTCTGGGCTATTGTAAAAAAAACAAAAATTAAGGCTACAACGCTAAAGAAATATTATTAAACTCACTCTTTAATTGATCCTGTACTTTCGATTTTATTTCGTAGACGCTTGCGATTAACATTATGCCTGAACTTCTTTTGCTTACGTAATTTCCGTAGTTTTGGCATATTTTTTGGCCGTTTTTGATTCTAGAAATGTGTGAAACGTCTCGATTGGAGAATTGTTATTATGAAAGAAATGTCAAAAAGCACATGTCATAATTATTTGTACGAATGTCAAATTACAGCGGTTGTGCTGCCACTATTTCGTTGTTACGAACATTATTTACAGTGAATCTCAAAATGCGTCGACCAATCTGCGAATAAGAGGCTTATTGAGGCTTTTTATGATTTTTAGCCGTTAAATTTTATATGACAGTTTTTCTTCCTCAATTTCTCCAGAAAGGAAGAGACTTTTGTACATTATCAAAATTTATCAATTAAAAAATATTGGTTTTACTTTCAAATTAATGTAGTTTCTTCAAAACAATTTAACTTTTTCAATTAAATTGAATCGAATTTTAAGTTGTTTTATTAGCGAATTTAATGTCACGCGTTACTTATGAAGTAGCACTTTGCACATACTTAAATTCGTGAACAGTGTTTTCATGCTTAACAAAACAATTTAAATGTGTATTTTTCAGCTTGAAATTTTAATTTTTTTATTATTGATTTGAATTACAATTAAGAAGTGCAAGACCTAGCTAATACATTCTTATCTCTAACACCCTGTATCACTTTTTAACTTAAACCTAAAGTAGACTATTAGACTTCTTAAAAGTTACCGTAATAAGAAGCTATCCATTAATAATTATTCTCGATTGAGCTAAAACCTCTGCTCAGTTGAAAGGAACACCACCGCCATTAAAAAAACCAATCATTTTAGCTTTCTGAAAATATTGTTTTCTTATTCCAAAAGACTCGATATTTTTGGTAGTCTGGTCTTAAAAATATTTTAGCAGAACTAAAACTATAGTTTTACGACCTTTAACTATTTTAAACATTTTAAAAGGACGGTTAAAACTCGCAACTAACAATATTTACGATCGAGTGAAACTGCTCTCATTCCAGGGTGAGATGGGTATTTTGACGTTCTCGTTAAAATGTCTAAAGCTTGTCCTATGCGAGGTATTTGATTTATAAAAAGTGGTGTCATGAGAAAGGTTTGTACTTCAACGATTTTAACCCATTTTACTATTTACTAAGCGAAGAAATATTGGCTAACCGTTCACTCCATCTCTTATTGGGGAAGCAATCACCAGATCAGTTATCATCAAACATTTTGCTGTAACCTTAGAAAGTAAACTGAAAATTTTACCTTCTAAATAATCTTGAAAATTGTTAAAGTGCAAATTGGAAACCTGGGATTCGACTCATAAAACAATAATGTTTATTTATGAATTTCTGGTTTTACTTATTCTATCTAAAGTTTCTGTTGATTGGTGGCTTGTGGTTAACACAAATGCAGTAGTTTAGTTTCAAACTGTGTTCACACTTTTTGCGATTGATTTCGTAACGGCGAATTTGTAAACAAGCTCACAGAAAACAAATTTAAAATAAACTGGTCAGCACAGCACCGTTTTGTGTATCAAAGTGAAAATGCAAAAAATACTTTAATGTAACAATAAAACGCAGTTAAAATGATTTAAGGAAACTCATGAACATTGTTTTATTCTGTCTTTTTGTAATTTGACGGTTTCCGCAATGGATTCATTTCTGCCAACGCGTTTGTGATGCACATCTAATTTTCGGCGCAGTCAAAAGCTACGAGTTGAATTCTCTCGAACGTTCTCACGTTGATAACTGCATGGTCCAACGTTGATCCCTGCATCTTGTGCACTCGCAACCCAGCAAAGTTTTACGCAACACAAAATTTCGCCACACATGAGTTACTGAGGCTGAGCTCTTAAAAATACTCGTAAAATGTTTATGCCGCCAGCGAGTACCATGCTCTTTTTAGCTATTACAACCAGGAATTATCAAATATTCCTGCTTCTCGTAGGAAAACATCTACATTTCGTCGATGAAGAGGAACTTTTTGTTGAACTAATATTTACAATCACAACTGAGAGCTCCCTAAGAGACTCTCCCCAAGAAAGCTCCCTAAGAGACTCGTAGTTTGCCTATAGTTCTTTTTCAAAAGAGAGGGGTAAATATTGGGCAAGAAGGGTCTAGAAGTAGTTCTCGGGATCGTCAGCTATCCTGAAGAATAGTAATCGAACGAAAGCAGGGCGATTACTAATTTTAATTTTTATGCCGTCACAGAGTCAGAAATCAGGAATAGTACTTACTTTCTTCGAGAAAACAACATTACATGATACTTGGACGCATTCAGCTCAAGTTTGTTGTTGTTGTTGCACCACAAAGTAAATCCATCTAGGTCATCTTGGAGTAATATGCAATTCAACATGGAAAAAATAACCGACACGTTCGAAGAGTTTAGGTAGACAAAACATTTTTACGATGGATGTGTAATTTATAATATCAAATTGTGAATTATCTAAGATTTCTTCCATAACTGTGAAAAACATGAATGAAAAAATGAGACGAACCTACTGACAACATTTCTATGGTCATAAAAAGAATTATTGCGATAGTTATGAGTGAAGGGATAGTCATCAGCTTTTCCGGAAGGGATTTAACCCTCACAGCGTTCTTCTTTTAGAGGAGCTTGATTGACATTTTTGCTGTGTACTCGAGGCACAGATCTGTATAAATACTCAACAACAAAAGAAATAAATGAAAATTATATTTGAGCTAAGAGCTGGTTGAGAAGATCGAGGTTTGAATTTCTAAATTAAAACGTTTTAGGAATATTCAACCTGACTAATCTGTTGCAAATCACATTTTTGAGTTGCTTTTGTGTTTAAAGTCGTCTATAGAAGAATAATGTCATCGTTTCATTGAACACAAATAATCTAAAGTTTATCGGCATTGAGGAGATTTAGGAATTCTTTGATTTGGAGATATAAGCAGATAGCGATGTCATCTTCATCTCCAACTACTCCATATAGACTCCGAGGAAAATCGTTTGATTAGTAGAACTATAATGTTCAACCACGTCTCACTCGCAGTGCAACGTCATCTTGAAGTATAATAAATGAATATTTCATAGAGCAGTGTTAGTTTTAATGCGAAGTTCCCTTATGTTTTGGTAGAAAACTGAAGGAGACTTTGGTTAGGACATATTAGGGCATTCAGCCTAGGTACAAACTCGTTTGCAAAAACAAACCAGCAAGCAACATACTATTTCCGGAAAGATATCGTGTGGGACTAATAATTTAAAAGAAGAATAGCGCTTAGACGCAAATTTATGGCATTTTATCCCAGTTGATATATTATAAATTTTAAAGGTGTTCTGAATGTGAGCTAGAGAAGTACTGTGATAAAGTTGGTCAAAAATTGGTAGCACTGATAAAATTTGGGCTAGAGACTTAGTGACTTGCTTAAAATGCTCTTTATTGTTCGTGAGATTACCTTAAGAATGTTCAGATAGTTTGGCTAGCTGGTTTGGAATATTTTTAAGGGTATGTATCAAGTTTGCATTTGTGACCTCAGCAGATACAAGTTTATTTTTTAAAACGTTAAATGAATTCCGTTCTGAATCCAGAATTTAATTACCAAGTACTTAATTAAACATATATAATTTACACTTTTACCTAGTAACACGGTTTCTTCTATCGGTATTTAGCACAGCTTACAGACGAGTTAGGATCGATGTTGTATACAAAAAATTAAATATTTCAGATGAACAGAAGAAGCATTATTACTACTTATAATTAACAATTGAAATGATTAACAATCGTGTGATTGTACAGTCTTACTTATCATAGTCCACAAATTTTATAACCTAGTAAAACTACTGACAAATCATTGTCAATTTTATCTCTCGAATATTCATTGATTACAACGTACACACGTATTATGTGAATCTAAAGCATTTTTAAAATAGACTAAGCAGTTGAAAAAACGGTTCACAATTGACAGGATCGATTTTCAATAATGAATTGGTAAATTTTCACAAAAAATAATTTTCTAATTGTTTTTTAAAATATAAAGAATAAATTGAGATTGAATAAGATTATCGTCTGTGCAACGGAATAGTTCCAATTAACATTTTTGTACGAAATTATTCAGCATATTTCGATTTTGCAATCTAGAAGTGATACGTCTAAGGGAATAGAGGCCTTTTTAGATTTCTTTGTCTCTTAATATACCAACCCGCGGAAAAACTTGGTTTGGGACGAATTACTTTAGTGGAAATTCTCCCGCCTTTTTCGTGATTTTTCCATGTTGGTGCGTATCAAATTCTCTTAAAAAAGTCTTTTTCCATATTTCAAGCAAATCGGAATAGTTTTAATTTCCCGCTCCATTGTATTAGAAAAGTATCAATGATGATCGTAAATAGAGAGCATTCATTCGAATTTTCCGTTTTTTGGGTAGATTACCTCGTAAGGTTTCAGCCTCTAGAACTTTTATTACCATTTTGGTCAAAGTTTAATGACAGAAACGCATTGCAGTCCTATAAGACATCGAAAACAGACAGGTGTCCAAATTGCATGAGTGATTGATACGCATATATGATCAACGCAAATCAAACTATTTTAACTATATTGAGCCATTAGCACCAGAACCCATATAATCGACTTCAAAGAAATGAGCCAGCTTTTAATATATAAGCTAATTATTGCTAAAACATTTTTGTAAATTAGTTGGTTAACTCTGAAAAATCAATACTTGCTTAAGCAAATAATAATCAACGGCGGCAGTAATATTGAATTCAAGTAGTAGTTGAATAGTTTATTTGCAGAAACAAATAATTATTCCAAATTGCATCGAGAATATTTCGCGATAATCTGGAAGGCTCATGACTATATTTGTTGCTTATGGTATACTACGATATACCGGCATCAAGTTTTATGCTATTCGCACATATTAATCATCATCTTGGATACTGTAACCTTTTTAAATAAATAAAATAAACATCACATTAAAGTTCAATAAATGATTAATATATTTACGTACATGTATACGAGCATTGATACATTTTATATAGTAGCACATACTAACATATTTTCTGCATTCTTGTAATTTCCGTCTAATTCTTTTTATAGTCGCGCGGTTTTATTTCTTTTCTTCACCATTCACCATTTGAACGGTATATCTCGATATATATGTTTATCTTTTTCATTCAAAAATTTTTATTTTTATATGTGTAACTCACCAAAATACAGTTGAACCAGTTTCTATCAAATATACCCAACAAATAAGTTTGTTCTGCGCAAATGGAAATTTTATAGTTATTTTATGTCAGTGAATAGCTGTGTTTCTTGATGCTTTATCATATCCGGTTCAGTTCAAGTTTCACGAAACAACGAAAAGGCGTTTACTAGATTTCAAATCAAAATCTGTGATCTAAACCTACTTTGAATCAGATGTTTCATGGTCGTAGGTCGTATTCATACTTCTATTTCTTCGTTCATTCCTTCATTCAAACAAATAATTTTTTCGACCAATTATATTGCTCATATTGAAAGAAATCGTCACTTTGGAGCAATATGATTGGTCTAAAAAATTGTTTAAATGAATGAATGAACGAAGAAATCGAAGTATGAGTACGGCATTACTGCACTTAAGCTCTATTAACAGAACTCCAAAAGTAAATGTTAAGTCCATCGATGGTCGCGCAAACTTATTCGTTCAATGTGTGATACCATACTGTATATTAGATTCCCACATTCACCCATAAAATCAACTCAACACAATGAAAAACTAAAAAAACATAAAAATAAAATAAAAAGCAACAGAACTACAATTTTATTGAAAACTTTCATTAATTTTTTATTTCTGTTAAAGTTTAGTTTTCTGAATAACTGGAATGTGACAGCGACGAAATATGTTATAAAATAAGAAATTTAGTGTAAAATAGTTAATCTACAATAATTAATAATTTTCTAAATATTATAAATAATTAAAATTAAATTAATAATAAATTACAAACATGTTAAAATATTCTGTAATAGTGTATTGTAGTATTTTAGTAATTTTTAGTATAACATTAACAAATGGTAATTAAAATTAGAATTATTTTATACCTTAAATAGCTAAGAAAATCTATATAAATCGGGTTCGTTGCTTGCGTCTCTTATGACATTTCCAAGTCTTTCGATTGTATTTTTTTTTGGGTCAATATTGTGTGTGTATTGTGTTTATAATTTTTTGTTTGTTATATGTGATTAACAGTGATTATAGTATTAAGCGAAGTGTTTACCTTGAGCACTATACATACTCGTTTATACTCTAAATTTGCAAATTCTGAGAAAGGTTTCTTGTTGCGAGTTTATTGTTTATAGTGACGATGATTAAAGACAAACATTTTTAGGATTAAATATGAATGATTATGGTGAAGAGTCTGTGAATCATAATGGGTCAAACAAATTTTTTTTCAAATGACTCACCCAGTAATAATTAGCTGATTCATATATAATTTAAGTGCCAATTGTCTATGCTCAAATAGTTCTTTTTTATTATGAATAAGTTGCATGACCGCTTAATCCTATTTCTATCCAATATTGATAATTCGAAGTAATATTTATTTTAAAACTTGTATGAACGTACCATATCCGCATATTTGTTTTCGAATTGTAAGAAATCTAATTGTTATTAGTCTTAAATACTTTTATTTTATTTGTACTGATTGTATAGTAAATATAGAAAAATGTAAAAATGTTGCTTTTAAAAAAATTGTAATCAGTAGTTCGTACTAAGTAGTACCAGTGGTTTATTTACAACATTAATAGATAAGCGAAAAAGAAAGTTTTTAGGTAAATTATTTGATTTTTTAAACAAGAACTTTAAGACATACTTTCGGAATGTTGAAAGGCTTGTGTGGACTGAAATAATTTAGTTAAATCTCAGTATATATGGATAGGTTCAATGTATAAATGAAAGTCCCAAAATATTTGATATAGCCTATTATATCTACAACGAATTTTGCTGTAGGTTCACTATTTGATCGGTTTTGTTTTAAATTTTCCAAAAGAAGATGCAGCCAATTCCGTTTCCAAAAAAAGGTTATCATACTTACATTCACCGTTAAATGAATCGTTAGTAAATTTAAAACCAACCTAGTGTGTTTCGTTGGCATCCAAAATAGAGTAAATTATGTCTTCAGACGACGATTATATGACTATCACTCGACTAACTTGTTTAAAAAAAAAAATCGATCACTAACAATTTTGAAAAAATGAGGTAGCGCTCGAACTGCTTAAGTTTAGGCACGCTTGGTAGATAACCTATATACTGTAATTGAAATTGTATGTCTATAGCGATTAAGTTATAGAAAATATAAAATTCTGAGAGAAATTATCTCCCCTCCCCCCAAATTGATATGATTTCATAAAATACAAATAAAATAAAATAAAAATAAATAAAAATAAATTTCGTATGAATTCATATGATACGATTTGATATGATTTAATATGATTTGATATGATTTGATATGATTTGATTTGGTTTAATATGATTTGATATGATTTGAAAGGATTTGATATGATTTGATATGATTTGATATGATTTGATATGATTTGATATGATTTGGTATGATTTAATTTGATTGATATGATTTGATTTGATTTGATATGATTTGATATGATTTGATATGATTTGATATGATTTGATATGATTTGATATGATTTGATATGATTTGATATGATTTGATATGATTTGATATGATTTGATATGATTTGATATGATTTGATATGATTTGATATGATTTGATATGATTTGATATGATTTGATATGATTTGATATGATTTGGTATGATTTGATATGATTTGATATGATTTGATATGATTTGATATGATTTGATATGATTTGATATGATTTGATATAATTTGATATGATTTGATATGATTTGATATGATTTGATATGATTTGATATGATTTGATATGATTTGATATGATTTGATATGATTTGATATGATTTGATATGATTTGATATGATTTGATATGATTTGATATGATTTGATATGATTTGATATGATTTGATATGATTTGATATGATTTGATATGATTTGATATGATTTGATATGATTTGATATGATTTGATATGATTTGATATGATTTGATATGATTTGATATGATTTGATATGATTTGATATGATTTGATATGATTTGATATGATTTGATATGATTTGATATGATTTGATATGATTTGATATGATTTGATATGATTTGATATGATTTGATATGATTTGATATGATTTGATATGATTTGATATGATTTGATATGATTTGATATGATTTGATATGATTTGATATGATTTGATATGATTTGATATCTTGATGGCTGGTCTGGATCAACCCATGGTTTTCTGCATTTAGGATTATCGTACAAAATCCACTTTTCATCATCCGTATACAAAAAATTCTTTCTTTTGTACTGAGAAAGCAAATTCATGCAGATGTCAACTCTTCGGTTTTTGTTTTCTTCGGCCAGTTTATGAGGAACCCATTTTCCTCCCTTCTGCATTTTTCCTATTGCATGCAATCGAAGTGATTGTGCTTGGTGAATAACTCCTAACTGTTCTGTAAGCCCTTTTTGAGTTTCACACGGATTTTAATTCAGTAAACTTTAAGTGCTTTGCTTTCAAATTGTTTTACTGCACGTGGAAGTGGATCATCCTCAAGACTAAAATTGCCATCACGAGATCTTGCAAATTACTTTTTTACTGTTGAATGAATGACACACAGAATGTTCACTCAAAACCGTATTAATAAATACCATAGCTTGAGCATAATTTTTTTTTCATTTGAAAACAGAATAGAATTCATTGACGTAATGATATGATATGTTTCGTATTATTCCTAAAAATCCAGTATCTTAATTGTAGATAATTGATTAATTGATCGTACATAATAAACGTGAACCAAAATAGGATGATCAAGGCAGTGGATAGGTAATGGAAAATATCGAACCGTCTCCTTCCACGTGCTTTTTATAATACAGTGTCTAAAAATCTACAGTGTTTGAAAAATCTAAAATAAAAGGCAGGCGAGAAATAGATGTTCGGTATTGTTTGATGTACAGCATACAGGTATTGCACAAGGTGCCTTTTAAAAACCCAAGGACAAAGTCAAGCTGGAGACACGATCAGGACTAACGAAGATCGTCGATGTGCCCTATCTCTATAGCTAATTTATCAGGACCCTGATTTCTAGAATGCCTCTATGAATCAGCAACAAATAAAGCATAACTTCATTTTGTATACCGAAGCGATTTGTTTTAAGTACAATCAAATTTCCGTCAGAAATTTGAAATTTATTATGATATTTCCAGTCTCATGCGTCTCACAATCACTCTCCAAATTCCTCAGAGGAGTATTTATGAAATGTGTACCTCTATATCTACAGGAGGCAGTTTCTTTCCTACCAACCCCAATTTCAACTTATACTCTCCACCAAACTATAAAGTATCGAGTAAGACAATGGAAGCGAGAAAGCGTTGGATTTCATAAAATTTTAAAATTCTTTCACTCGATTTTTACAGATCGTAGAGAGATGAGCGAAGTGGTTTTGAGTAACCGATCGGTAAGAGACGAGATAAATTTAATTTTAATATTTTAAGTCTGGAAGTCTGGAATAACCAAATCTCTAAAAATATTGAATCGTTTGGATAGTGTAGATTCAGAACTTAACAAAAAGTGAAGCTACATTGAAAAGTGTAACTATTAAAATAGTGTGGCAAGGAATTGGGTCTAAATACTACCAAAATAATTCGATTCCATTAACTTGGATTTGTTACGCGCCCCATATGACTACATGTACATTGACACGAAATACTGTTCGGAAAATTTAGGATCCTTGTCTATTCTGGAACTCTAGTTGGGCCACATTCCCATTGAAGATCCAGCCAACCTAAATGACCGAGGGGTAAATCGTAACGGCAAGGGGTAAGTAGAGTTGGTTGGTTTCCCTCAGATTCTGTAAATGTGGGCTTTCTACGAGTATTATGTAAATAAAGAAAAATAGCAGAAAGAGCGTTTAGAACGACAGAGAAACGATTGCAACGGATCGGGATTTCAGGAAAATAATTTAGGGCATCTTCCGATCAGATCCGAGTTCCTTGTTCAATTTTGATTTTCTCAGCTAAAAGACTTTGATGCAAATTACGTAAAATAGGTGGTTACCGAGTACCAGGATCGCTTGCGATGGATTCTATTTCAAGAAAAGTCGTTTAGAGGTTTTTTACATGCGAAATTGTTGATATATATTGGTGGTGGGTTTTTCGAGTTACAGAAAAGCTGAAGTATTAGTAATGATTTCCAGAAAATTCATGTAGGTAGTCCTCCGATGTAGTTGTTTCATCAAGTCGTTACATATTGCACTGGCATGTTGCAACTTCTTGCATCATGTTTGCATTAATTAGATTCTGACTTTATATTGCATCATGTTGAGTGGAGTTAGTTGTTATTAATTTCTAGATTCAATTCTAAATTACTTTTGGTGGAGTTCTGAAATATGGACAACCACGATGGAACTAGGCCATTTTTCACCAATAATGATGAAATATTGTGTGGTATATGGAAATAAGATTTTAAATGGATTTAAGAATAAGTTTATAATATGGCCGATCAGGATGAAATTTTGCATGGTGAATGAAAATGGTATAAATATTTTCAAATCAGGCTACTTGGGACAAGGAACATAACTAGACTAGGTGACTGTAAATGGGATATTATTATGATTTTTGGCGGTGGTTCTGAAATATGGCGAACTGTGACGAATCTAGGCAATTTATTAACATTTTTCATGAAATTTTTTACAGAACAAGTCCAAACAACGTTGAATGCTTTAGTAAGCTGGAGTTGCTGTGGGTTTAGATGCCAAGATTCTTTTATTAGTTTTCCAATTTTTGTTCTTGTTGCCTGGTATTTAGTTGCTTTCAATTTGAATAAAGAACAACCATTGGTTCTGCAAAATGGCGATTTGAATGGAACTCAGCCATTTATCAACAGATGAATTTCAAGAGTACTATACAAGCTACTTCTCAACAGGTTGAAACAAACCTCGGTTTATATGATGCAGTAGGACCCCATAATGTTGGTTCCAAATCCGGAAAGATCCAGTTAACGGTTTTAGAAACAGTTTAGTTGCTTAATGGATCTAAACAGTTTCTAAAACCCGTTAACCACTGAAATGGACTTAAGCAAATGAGTTCACAATTTGGCTCTTGAACTTGAAATAAACCATAAATCAAAATTATGTTGCATTATGAAGAAAAACTATTTAAACAAAGTTAAACTTCAATTTGAGTTGAGAATGAAGATCAGTCTGTGTGATAAAAATTGCGCTCCTAGACATAACGACATAAAACAATTTCTAACTCAACCAAATGAATTAAATCAGCTTTATGGCAAAAAAATATCCACCGAAATTGAAAATGGCCAATGACCAATTTCATTTTCCAATATTCTAAAATGGAGTGGTTTCCTACTAAAATTCAAATAAGTTTCGTTTTTATCTATAAGAAAAATGTTCAAAGTCGCTGAATCCTAAATAAAATATAATGTTATTTTACACAATTTACAACTTCCGACAGGTAAAAGAAATTTTTGTTACTTCCAATAATAATCAACAACCGAATCACTGATGAGTCATCCATGAAATTACAATGTTAACTCTTTCCAATATATTACCTATCATTAAAACCGTCTTTAATTATATTTTCAGCTTGTCGCGTATAACGTAAAGGTCATTCGCATTTAGGATTTAACCGAGAAAGAAATTTAGAATTAGTATTTGAGTTACAACAAACCACAATCCCATACAGTGGTTGTACATATTGTCGACTCTCGACCCACGCATCATTAACTCATTAAGATGCACGTCTCTGCGTGTGAACAATATATAATACACTAAGAATTTCATGTACTCGTACACACACAAAAATTACTTGAAATTACTCGTATATAGTTGAGGCGCACAAGGTCGCTATTTTTACTACACAATAAAATAATCTGGTTTTATATTCAAATTCTACAAGAAAACGGAAAGGAAAATACCTTTTAGTGTTATCATCGTAAAACTTCTTTTAGCAGAAATTGAAATTATTATTTTTTCCAAGATTACGTCTTAGTATATAAATTCTTTGTATATTCGTTTTTGATTTATTACCTTACACAGATCACATTAACCAAAACCAACAAACTATCAGTGCAGTTTGCGCAAATTTTATAAAACGGTATTTTGCGCGATTTGCCTTGAGTCGACTCGATACACATTTTTTAATGTCTTAAGAATGGTTTTCGTTATTTATACATAAAAAAATAAACGTGGAAGTGAAAGTAAAATGTTAAATTGATTTTGTTTCTGTATTCTACAAAAAGTATAGACATGGTCAAATATGTGATCCGCACACAAATATACCCAAAAATTGTATTAAATAACAAACCAGATCAGAACCGATTATGTCACACTTTAGTGAATTTGATTTTTCTTTTATCCATTTACAGCAACAATTAGGCGATGTTTTCAATGCAGATCCCGAGGTGATCTAGGCAGCTGCAAAGATCCATTTACAATTAATGTAACCAAAATAGATGACGAAAGGGGAGTAGAAGCGGTGCCGTGTGCATCGGGATGGTGTGGAAAAGTGCTCGAGGGTGGTGATAGTTACGCCCAAGACGGTATATAGAAGGCCAATTCCAATACAATTCATACCAGAATTATATATAATTGATTTAAATTTCAGATTATGATAAGGCAACACAGCGGATGTGTGTTCAGCGGGGTCCATCAGACTCACAGGACCGATGTGCGTACACTATATACAATTATCGTAAAGTATTTATGTGCTTTTGTCAAGGTGATTTATGTAATTCGTCGAATCCGGTAACGTTCAATTTACAAAGTTTAATACTGAGTTGTACGGTGTCGCTTGGGTGGTATTTTGTGAAACACTGCCTAATGAGATGATAATTTTGCGCTGGTTGCTGATTGTTGCTCGCATGTGTACGAAATGAAGTTAATTATAATATTTTTATAAGAATTGCACATACAACTAATTATTTTTATTATAATATTATTTTATATACGGAGTGAAAGTGTTCATACATAGTTTTTATGATGCTGCTGATATGGTGTGATATAAACAATTGTTTGTATTTAATTATAATTAAAATGTATACTTTAAAATTATTTAATTATTGCGTGTGTTATTTGTCATAAAGCATGTACTTGAGCCGTTTACTTATCTTCAAACAATTTTCAACTCTAAACATTTCGGAAAATTGATACAGAACCAATGAATGGAGGGAATAATGTTGAGCAGCGAATCTGGAAATGTACTTTTAAAAGCCATATTGTCATAAGCACACTTTAGTAAGATGTGAAAGAGTGAGTGTATGATCAAACAAAGATCATAAAAGTTACCGATCAAAACAGACAAACACCGTTATCCGTTATTTCTAGCTGCTTTATACACTGAAGCAAGTTTACGTCAATTTGACAGCCACAAGTAGTCCTACACTTGTATACAAACTTTAGGCAATAAACCGATCCTATCGGAATACTTACAGGAGCTAGAGGTCAAAATCACAAAAATTTTCTTTGAGCGTAGACGAAGGCGACTGCCTTGTGACGGGCGGCTCGCATCATAAATGTGTTCACTTTCGAATTGAAGTGAAACGGACGCCATGAGATTATTGAGAAGAGCATTATTCACACACGTGCAAAGGCGGTTGAGAATCAAGCCAATAACTTTTTCTAACAAAAACGATCAAACTATGAACCGGTCCGTGAAGCAACATAATCATTGACGAAATTTACTTGTTTTCGAGTTGGAAGATATCATAAATAACCACCTAAACGCAAAACGCGGTAGAAGTGCAGAAAAACGATCGCACACCAGCTAATACTAAAAGTTTTTTTTCTCCAGGCAAGAGAATCCACAAAGCTCCCACTGGAACACCGATGCGTTTAAAAATCAGGTATCAATATACCATCAACTATTTGGCATAGTAATAACGAGGAACAACAATCCAATATCCAGAAGCAATTATACTGTCAGCCAAAAGTAACTGCTGGTATATTACAAGAAGTTTTCTTGCACTCTGTGCTAGAAAAGCCACGAGATCAAATGTTTCCGGCAAAGGAGGTGCGAACATTAAGAAAATTCATCGAAAACATAGAGAGCTGAAACCAAACAAAGCAGATAGATATTCTTTTAAAACAAACTCATTTGAGAAAAAATAAAACTTTGGGACACACTCTTGCATCAAATATGTACGATCTCACATGTTCATTGCACTAAATAGGCGACTATCTAAAATTAGAAAATTATTGTGGCACAGCTCTATTAATCACTATCAATAAATCTATTGTAGTCATTCGTCGCTCTTGCGGAAAATATTATGGGTGAACATCAGTGTAATTTTAATCCCAACCGATCAATATGGAGAGCAAAGTTTTAGATGCATGCCTCCTCGTGGTGCTCCGTGGATAACTCTAAATGAATCAAGCGGAGTAGTGGAGGCAATGCAGGGGAAATTCTGTTTATAGTCAAGGACATTATATACACGGCGAGCTATTGGTGAAGCAAAATCAATACCATATTATCATCTGTTCTCCAGGTTAGGGGGCGGCTGAGCCGGGCGTCAGTCTTGTAACAAGCGCCTCGCTATATAAACGTGTTTCAGGTGGGACTGAATGTCTTAAGAGCTATCATCAATACGTGACCCGCACACGTAATCAGCGGGTTCAGTTGCGGGCCAACTACCTACTCTCATGAAAACCTGGTTATGACCTCTACACAAAGGCCGATTAATTTATCGGATTCATCACAACAACGACCTCGGAAAATGTACAAGAACAACGCTAACCAGGTTGAAATTTACACATTGGATGTGCACTAGAAGAGCTTAGATGATCTTAGATCATCGACTTCCGGTTAGACTACGCACAAAGAAATTCAATACCACGACTGTCAATAATCATGCGCCTACCAAAGACAAACCAGATGATGTGAAAGATTTATTCTCTATTGAGCTGGCATCAGTCGAGTAACAACCACAGCCAACGCTTCATGGAACTGGCTGTAATGTATAATCTATAGTTGTATCAAGAGGAAGTACTTCAAGAACATAATAAAAACAACAAGGTCACATGGCGATCGAATAATGAAATTGGGCATTCCACCAGCATATCTGACGTTAGATCTTCTTGCACTGAAATACCGATGTACTACAAAATGAAGACCCTCTACAAAGTTACCAATCAGTAATCACTCAACATCTACACCTGAACAGCGAAATTCCACCAAACAAACATGTCCAGTCAGTCGGTCACACACTCTAGTAACACTCGGAACACTCGCATATATTATCTCCGCGCCAGGAAAGATGCAACCAAAAACCTCCGAGAAAAGAAGCACGAATTAATGAGGACTTGCATCGAAAACATAAGCTTCCAAGCGGAAAACAGGGAAACTCAAGAGACTGTTTTGCCAATGCCAAAAATGTTAGTAAAGACTTCCGTCCAAGATCCAAAGCCATCAAAGATACGATAGAGAGTTTAGAACAAACGTGGCCGATTGAGATGGTCGCGTTTAACGCAAAAACACTGACCAGTATTTCGATGTGAGGATAATCCTGGAAAAATGGTGGGACCACAAACCGAGCCTGTGCTTTTCAATCTGGCGCTCGAGCACGTGGTAAGAAAAAGCTGTATTGAATCTTCGCGCAACATATTCAATAAGTCAGGCCAAATTATTGGATATGCATACGATATCATTCTTGCTGGCCAGAGGCCTAACGATAGTTTAATACAACTTGTCCTCCACGCGAAACAACTGGGTCTGAAAATGAACAGCAACTAAAACTAAATGTCTATTCATTAAGGAGACAGACGACCATAAATTTGACAACGTGGAAGTTTTCAATTATCTCGGATCAGTTATAACATCAACAAATGATGTCCAGGCAGATATTGAAGCCCACATAGCAGCCGAACATCCAGTCGAGGTCAAGAAATCTTTAGCAGTCGTGTAAGCTCGTACGTTACTAAGCGATTATAAGACCTATACCAAAAGCGGAAGTGGAAGCGATAATTGGAATTTGACCAGTACCTATTGTAGAATATTATCTACATTTGAAAGCAAGGTTATTCGATTCATTTATGGTCTAGTTAAGATTGCGAACAATGAATATCGGATTCAATAGAATTTCGAAATCTAACGTCTTTTCGAAGATTGACATTATCAGATTATAAACTTCAACTGAGGCCACGTTGAACGATCCTTATTACAATGAATGATAAGGAAATACCACCGTGCAGGCGGCAAAACCTCTTCACTGTGACAACCTGGTCATAGTCTGGTGTAAATCATATTTGAGTAATCGCATCCAACATAATGAAATAGGAGATAAAAGGTCGATATTACAATACAAGCTGCATCCGGCTAAAAGGCTCTCCTCAGGTTGGCCCATGGATTTTCACAATCTCCATTAATAGTATTAATGAAGTGATAATTGCATTCAAATTCCCATAAGAAAGATGAGCTTAAAACCTACAAAGCCACGAAGCCAGTTAGCGTCTTGACGATGCCAATAAACTGCAAAAAGATATTGCCACTCTAGCGATGAGGTGCGAGTTTAATTCTCTGAATCTCAACATTGAAAAGTGTAAATTTTTATCATTCCATATAAAAGCCAGAGTATAAGATAAATGGTCTAATTCTTCAATTACTACAACTAACTATTTCAGTACTTGAAACTCAAGACCTAAGGTGGTTATATCGTTGGAAATATGAGCTTTACTAAGCACAATGAGTTGTATGTGGCTAGAGCTAACTGCATGCTCGGTTCTATCAAGGTTAGACGGGCAACATTTCAACTGGAATATGCTGTACAGGTGTGTTGTTCGTTGTATGAAGAACATATTGAAAGTATTGAAAAAACCAATATAAGTTTACGCGCTTTCTACTTGACTTGGAAAGACGAATGGATATATGATAATGATCTGCCATACCACGTAAACATACAGCGCTTACCACCATATTTAACTGGATGTAGGGCCTCGAACTTGGTAACGCTTGAAATTAGGTACTAAAAAGTATTTTCATTGATAATGTCCTACTACATAGGCTAAATCGACGCACCGGAACTACTAGATAAGTTCAATTAAAATAAATGTTCCCAGTAGACAGGTAAGGGATCATGGCTTCCTCTACTTACATAGACACAGAACCAACTATAGCGATAATGAACCATAATGTATGAGCTATAATGTCACAGCCGATTCTACTTTGTTAGAGTCGGCTCCTTCGTTTACAACAGTAAAATATTGGGTGGCAGAGTTGGTAATTTAATGCCGTCAGTTTTTTTTTAAATAGCCGTGGAATAATTTTCGTTGATGTGCTAATCAAAAGAAAGATAGCCTGATTTGGCGAGAAAAGAGGTAGTTCATTAAGACAATGTTCACACATTCGTTATTGCGATTAAAAAAAATTAAAGAAAGAAATTTCAAATTGATTCCGTACGTACCCTGTTCATCAGACTTAGCCCCTTCGGATTATTTTCTCTTTGCAAACTTGATAAATGGCTAGGTTATTACAATTTGCTAACAATTAAGAGGTAGAGTCTGCGGTTTATGGCTATTTTGAGGAGCTGAACGGATCTCACAATAAACAGAGTATCGAAGATTATTTGAACAGCGATAGAAAAAGTGTATCGGGCTAAAATAGACTATGTTGAAATAAGGATATTTTGCTCCAAACTTTTTGTGTTTTCATTATCAGGTCGGTACTTCCGGGACTACCCTCACCTTTGCAGTATGTAGATCGTAAAACAACCATATATAGTTTGCTAGCTTCTTTAAGCTCAATAATGGCAGCAAATAAAATATCAAAATTTCAAACCTTCGGAGCGAACAGTCAAGTTCCACAACAATTAGGTGCTCTCGTCACTCAATAAGTCTTTAGAGGTTAGAATATTGCAATCAAATATTCTAATCGTACATATCGCAATCTCAACAAAGATTTTTCCAAATTACATGAATTTATCTTTCAATTTCATATATGTACATACATTCCTGGCAGAACTACAAAACTGCAGAAGAACAACAAACATTTCTTTTGGCCTAGCAATTGCATAGTCTTATACCCAAGCCAAAAGTGCCCTTGCGTAACATAGGTTCTTCGAAAATTACTGTTGGAGCAGTGTTGCAACAGCTGAAATTATTTTTTCACTGCAAATATTCAGCTTTCAATCAGGATTTTCATTCTTTTGTTTTAGACATTCACATTTTAAGAAACTTGTACAAGGTAGCCAATTTATCGTCTTTGCACTGATCGGAAATTACAGACCTTAATAAGCGAGAGGCCACAGAGCAGACTCGCCACTTCGAATTCATTGCTCAGCTTACAACATGAATCCGAGGCACAGTTCGAGGTCGCAACTATCAATAAATTTTCAACGGTAAATTTAATTGATTTAGCTTAAGAGTTTAATGGTGAACAAAAAAACTAACTAATCAACTGCTTAACAATTCTTCGCCTTCTGGATCACTCTGGAAAAACTGGAACTCATCAGTCATCGTCCAACTCGGTTTAAAACAATCTTGTGAAACATTTAGGAGTTCATCGCGTAGTCATTCCGTCGTTCGGCGTATCAAGTCCAAACATGCGTGCTAATCGTAAACTAACCTTTAGTATTTATTAACTTCGGGACATGGCCATAAATCAAATTATTGTAATTTTAGATAGTGTGATCTCGTTGGAATCCATCACCAGTAGGCAACAAATTAAAATGATTACCAAGTCAGGATTAATATTTTAAAATTGAATTGTATTGAGCTACTCGTATATAAAAAAAATCTATAAATTAAAAATAAATATTTACACAAAAAGGTCAAATTGATTTAATTCTTCTTATTTTGCTTTTTAGAGCCTTGACCTCCTGCCGATTGAGACTCACAGTCACACCATGGCGTCAAATTAAAATCACATTCAAGCTCAATGTTTATCACCGTAACGTGTGTCTTCTCAATCATGATATCTTTTTTATCTCGAATTTTATATTTCACATTATGTAGGCCCGTTTCACGATCACGTTTCCGCGTCATTTCTCGCTGATTAAAACATTTTTGAGTGTCACGTTTACGTCTCGTACGACTATGGATGTCCCTGTGTAAAATATACGTGATCGATAAAAGATTATGTTTGTCGATTTATATTAATTAGGTAATAAAGAACTTACAAAAATGTATTTTCCGGACCAGTTGTAATATTTGTTGGCCGGGTCACAACCAGTGAAACTTCTTTCATGCGCACATAAAACTCATCGTCCTCCAAGCCCCAACCCCAGTATTTATTCGACATCCCGTTCAATAAATCGAAATGATCTCGGCTCACTAGCAAAACACCACCAACGAAATTCGGATAATGATACTTGGGATGAAATTCCGGTCCAGAAATGTGTATTGGACCGTCACGCGGAAATTCATACCGCAAATTATCGTTCAGCGGTAGCAAATCCACATCATGCATTGCGATATAATCATAATTGTTTTTGGTGTACAAAAATCCAACATTTATGAGCGAGGCACGATTGAAACGATATCGATCAACTTGATTTAACACGAAAATGTGATGAGGTATATTCTGCTTTGCTAAAAACTTATCGAGATGTGGTGCAAATTCAAGCAATTCCTCGAATCTATCACGGAACGGTACTAAAACTGCTAACTTTGGTTTCTTTAAATTATCATTGCTTATTGTATCGTAAACACTATAAAAATCATCGTCCACTAAATTGTGCATATAATTTTCACAATGACATGTTTCTGCAAATGAAAATTAATTAACAATTTGCATTAAATGTGAACGCAAGTATTAAATTACCGAGTGAAATTGGAAGAACACCGATTAGACATGTTATCGCAAATGTTATTATTACGCATACACCTAAATATTTAAAATGTAATTGGAATTTATACATTTTATTGATTTGTTGACATATTTATGTCATTATATTTAAAATTTAAAATAATTATTTGGTTTAAAGCGAGAAATATACGAAACTTCACCAGAAGAAATACAAAAATTACATTTTTTGCAAACCAACCAAACGTCTTCAATTTGACATTTGACAGACAGAACTGAAAAAGAGTTTTGTAAACACAACACGAATGACATTTTTAGTGGGGAAAAAGTCTTTTCAAATAAAGTGGCGAGATACATGTAAGTCTGGTACCTTTCAATAAATACTGTCAATCGAAAATTCAACTCCTTTTAACGAACTAAAAACGTATTGTTAAAATGGTCGATCTTTGTTTAAATAAATTTACGCCAGGTTATATATTTGAAAAGGTTATATCGTAGGTTAATAAAATTCAATATGTTTTTACAATGTGTAGCCTGGATTTGGTCGCCTCAGCAGACCGAATCTTAAATACTTGACCGGATCGTAATATTTTAAAACAGCAATACTGATCTTCTTGTTATCGAAGTGAGATTCCCGAAGTAAAGAAACAGAAAATACAGCCACCAGATACTTCGTTTTATACATTTGTCTGTCGGCGAGCGTAAATATTCTAACAGACTAATTTCGCCAAATTTTTTAAAATAGATTTCTTAAAATTTTGTCGTCTTTTGACTGTCGAGGCGATATAAATTAATTATTATGGTTATGTAGTGGATGGTCACACCCGTGTTTGGTGCACGAAAATTCTCAGCGATAGCAAGGATCGTGGAATACGTATAAATATGGCCGTGTCATCACTTTTTCAGACAGTATGCGTTTTGCCTGGTCGCATACTAATTTAAAATTGTACAGTACTTCTTGCCTGTGTTTGCTTTTTTTGCATTTATTTTATTTCTATAAAAAATGAAAATAAAGATCTAATTTTTTCACATGACGACTAGCGCTGCGCAAACCAAAACGCAGCTAGAAATCAAAACTAAAAAAAATTAAAAGCTTTTAGAAAATAATGAAATAAAAGTTTTTAAATTTGGATTAAAAGTAGTATGGAACTGTACTTGGATAAATTATGATTATGTCATTGAAAAAATCATAAGAGAAACTTAAGTATTTAAGGAAATATAATCGAAATAATAATTGCCTGGCAAAAACTCCCATGTAATTTAACTTTTTTACTATCGCAAAGAAGAACTGCGGTTGCCTGTCACTAACACTAACTGATCATATGAGGAATTTTATATATTGGGTTAAAACCTACTAAATCTTTTGAATTTTATTTTTGTTTTCCTATCTTTTCGCTGAAGCATCCAATATTAAATAAAAATAATTTTACTCATATATACTCGTATATATATATGTATTTATACATAATACTGTGGGTAAAAAATAGTAAGTTCATAATTTTAAAATTCTTTATTTATTTCTCCAAATCTATTTCGCCCCCGTCAAAGTAATCACCCCGGCCTCAATACACTTGTGCCAACGTTTTTTCCAATCCTCGAAACAGTTGTTAAAGTCAATTTCCGGAAGAGCCTCCAATGCACGTAGAGATTCACGTTTAATGTCTTCAATTGACTCAAAACGGTTTTCTCGGAGCGATCGTTTGAGTTTGCTGAACAGCCAGAAGTCACACGGAGCTAAATCAGGCGAGTACGGAGGTTGCGAAACGATATGGGTGGAATTTTTGGCGAAAAAATCACGTAAACCCAACGCAGTATGAGAAGGTGCATTATCGTTGTGCAAAAACCAAGAGTTGTCGACCCATAATTCTGGCCTCTTTTTACGAATAGCTTCGCGCAAATGAAGCATAACACTCAAATAGTATTCCTTGTTGACAGTTTGGCCGGTCGGAAGGAATTCGGAGTGCACCACACCTCGATAATCGAAGAAAACTGTGAACATTACCTTGATTTTTGAATTGCTTTGACGTGGTTTTTCGGCTTCGGCTCACCTTTGGAACGATATTCGGCCGATTGATCGTCTGTTTCCGGGTCGTAAGCATAGATCCAAGACTCATCGCTAGTTATAATACATTTCATGACATCTTGGTAGTCGGAAAGCATTGTTTCACAGACGTCAACGCGATGCTATTTTTCCAAAAAAATGAGTGATTTTGGAACCAATCGTTTTCACTGATCCTTTCGATATTTCAACGATGCCAGTAAGGTCTCTGACTGTTAATCGTCGATTCTCGAGCACCAATTCCTTGATTTTATTAACGTGTTGATCATCAGTTGATGTCGATGGCCGTCCTAGACGTGGTTCGTCGTAAACACGTTCACGACCCTCTTTGAACAATTTGTGCCAATCAAAAACACTTGCTCGCGACATACAATTATCACCGATGGCCTTTTTCAACATTCTGAACGTTTCGGCACCACAAAATTGATTCCGCACACAAAATTTAATGGAACTTCTTTGTTGAATAATTTCACTCATTGTAAAAATCGCCGAATGCACTGTTTGTACTTCAGAACGACAAGCGTATACTAAACACTAATGATTATTTTGATGTGACATTTGGCACAGATGTCACTGAGAGTCATACCAACATAGAAAAAAAAAAATATTTCGACGAATGGTTTTCCGCGTGAAATTTAAATTAAAAAGTCTTACTACTTTTTGGCCACAGTTATATACTATATATATAAGTACCGAACCTTAGCGCAGATCAATAAGATCAGCTTTAATTTTGTTTGCGCCTAGTTAAATCAATTACTGAGATTTTTCGCTTTCAGTATATAAACACAATCATTTTTATTTAACAACACAAAAAAGTTAATTTTTCCATCTCATCTGTATTTTTTGTTTTATGTTAGAAAAAATTAGAAATGGATATCGTTCAAATTTAAAAAAAAAATGAATATTCCTATCAATATATTAGAGTCGTCTGCGGGACGGTTCACCATGAACGGTTTTTGTATAATTAACCGTAAATTATAAATCACCTTTATAATTTTGAATTTCGAATTACACTCGTCAACCAAAACATAGATGTCACGCAAACCAAAATATTACATGCACCAAAATACTGAACACGAAAAAATATTTGAATTTATTTACATTCAAATATTTAAATCAAATTAAATCAAATCGACACGACACCCTACCAAATACTAGGTTGACATATTTATTTAAGTCAATGCGCTCAGGCGCCGTTATCATTTAATGCTTGTTGAAAGGTCATGCAGTTTCCAGTAAATATCATTTTGCGATATTTGCATAAAGTAAAGCTTTTGTTAGTTAAAATGTAACCACTTTTGCCATTTTACTCGTTTACGAAAGTTACGAGTAGCATTAGAATTAGATGAATAATCATGTTTTACTGCCGCGTATGGTGTATAGGTACCAATACATCATAAGAAAATTATCAATAACTAACTTATAATATATGCGCCTACTGATTCGATTTAAATTAATAATTTCCAATAATCTAGATACGATTATAATATTTTAATCATGGTTCTCATATGTAATATACAATAAATACTAAAATTAAAATATGCACTGAAAATCATTAAATTTACATGCATGTCAACTGGAGTTTCAAAAATAAATCGATAGGTGTCGGGTTCCCAAAAATTATAGAAAATTACTTGAATTATTTAGAAATATAATTTATTAGTATTTGATTGATATTATTGTAGTATTTTTTATTAATAAATTAAATTAATCATCAAAACAACATGAAATAGTTTAATTACTTAAAAAACAATCGAACTGTAAACAAATTTTACAGCAGTTTAACTGATTTTTTTATTGATGTACAACAGTTCGCGTATTACTCGTGCTGGCGTACTAATCAAAGTGCTAGAATTGATGAGTGAATCGAATTATTTGAAAAAAAGTTATATATTTATTAATTGATTAGTTCCTTTACATTAAAAATTGGATAATTTTTGTTTATTATCTGTTCTAGATATCACAATAGTGTTTAAAACGTCAAATATACCGTAATATCGTGTGTTTTGTGGACCACGTGATTCCAGCTATTTGTACAAATTTCAACGCTATTTCGATCTAAATTTAATTAAATACTTAATTATATGCATCCTGTATTATAATACTACATAAATACTCGTGAATTTAGTAAAATTGTACGATATTTTGAAATAACTGACAAAATTTACTAAACTCCATATAAAAAAACTGCTGTAATCAAAATGTCACTTTGAACGCAAAATGCTATACAAAAAAAGTAAAAAAATATTTCATATGTGATGTGAGACACAAAAAGTTTTCGTTTGTTATAAAAAAGGAAAGTGTTGTGTGCGCTCGACTTGGTTGTAGCTAGAGTACTGTGCCCGAATTGAAAACCATTTTATAAATAATCCTTATTTTGAAAATAGTTAATTATAAATTAAAGAATAATGAAGATTAAACAACAGAAGAAGGAGGAACATTTTAATAAGAAAATTTTTAGTGATTTAAAAATACCATACGAAATAAAATATGATTTAATTTATTGTCAAGTATTTCTACGTCACTATATAAAAGTACATCAGGTAAATTTTATTAATTTATCATTTAATACACAATTAATCGTATTATTATCTTTCTATTAATAAAGCTGTGGACAATGCATATTAAAAATAGCCCAGATGTAAGTATACCTATTTAGCCAGCTTATTCTGTAGCTACTTTGTGTAGCTCTAGAAAACAAACATGTTTTGGAATCTCATATGATGTGAGGTCGTGTGAAACATGTTATTGCCTCGTAATAAACTAAAATTACAATTGTATAATAATAATTTCAGGATGGATTTGCTAAACAGTGTTTAAAGGAGTTGGAACAAGATATACGAGACCTTGGCGAGGAACAAGTGAGTAATTTAAGTAAAATTGTTGGTGCATGGTATGATTCGCATGAAATCATTTTTTTTTTTGTTGGTGTTAGATAATAGATTATGCTTTATCAATATGTAAATTAATTTGATTTTATGTAAATAACATGTTTTTATAAACATAAATCAAATATAATTCATAGGACGATCTTAATTTGGATATTGACTTAATACGTTAAAATTTAATTCGTCATCAAAATGTAATACGTATGTGATAATCGCATAAACATTGTGTGTACAGTTGACATGCTCAAATTAATATTTTGATTGGATGTTTTTATGCTGTGGTCAATAATTATGTACATATATGTATTATGTACGAACATATGTATTATGTACGTACATATTCATACGGCGTGCGAAGGCACGTTCTCATTATTTTGACAGGTAGCTTAATCCCACACCGAGCAGATCTAAATGCTAAATTTGATGGTGGGATGTATAATAATTTTTATTCTGTAAATTACTTAATTCTCTGTTAGACTAATACTAATGTATAGGGGCATGCTTGTTAGATCGAAAATGTCTGATAATATTTGCCTAAATTGTTAAACGTGTCGATTTTTCTTTGTGAACTCCCATATTCACCCATTGAATTTTGTGGTAGATGATATTATTTGTGGTCGTTTGACGACCCGTAAACAATTGTACGATCATATCTAATTTTTGATAAAACATTAACCGCGATATTGATAAGCTTCATAATAATCAGAGTTTTACTTTAACCAGAAAATGCTGTCCGAAAAATTGCGAGAATTTGTCATCGTCCACTATAAACAACTTGACGATGGTAAGCGGCGATTTGATTTGATTAAAGAGTATGGCGATGCTGTTGTGACGAAGGAACTGTACAACACTTACGTGTACGTAACGCTTACAAAACTCAACAAATCAACCCTATTTGAACCAATAAACGTTCAACCACGGAAAACTGCGGCCGAATTACTATCGAAGTTTAAGTAAGTTTATTTATTTTATAATGTTTTATTTTAGTTTTTATTTATACGTGAACAGTTGGCCGGGAGCCAACTGTCCAGCGACCGTCCCAAATGTTCGTAGAACCTCTCGTAAGAATATTTATAATTTTTATGTTATATTTTTGTATTAGGATAAAAACAATTACGCCAGTGGTCGAGTCAAAACGTAAGTCGAAGTTAAATCCTATACCCGATGGTATTGTACCACTTGATACAGCGGCATCAACTCCGACCGAGCCAAGATCTGCAGCTTCAACCCCACCGGCCCTGCCAAATCCCGTCCATGTTAAAACATACGAAAATGTTAAACAAATATCACTACTTAAACCGATATCGGAACGTTTGATTTCATCGAATACAAGTAGTGTTGAGGAAAGTACTAAATTGGTGGTCGAACCGAAAAACCCGGCATCCCCACCAAAACCGGTGGTTGAAACTGCCTTGATCAAAAGTAGTCGCTTAAATTTGTTTAATGCACTAAAGAAAGCTAAAAACAGATTAGCCACTACAACAAATCCTCCACCAGTTCTTAAAACTCCACCATCATCTACGAACTCATCACCCATATCATCCGGCGTCTCGTCACCGATTCCGATCGTACGATCACCGGAACCCCAGACTGATTCACAAAACAATGATATCATCGAGTGCGAAGAAGTGTACGAAGAGGAATTGGACCAGGAACAATTTTTACGACTGTTCGGTTTGTATACGCTCGAGAAAAGTATACAAATTACGTCAAAGCGTCGGGAACGTCGTCGCCGTAATGTTCAGAGTACCGAAAAATTAGATTACCACTATGGCCGATTTGATTTTTATGAACCGAAACCGCATTCGTTGAGACGTAAAAAGCCAATTTTATATTCACCGCCCGCGACGAGAGCTCTTAAAAAACGTAAAGGTTCCGATGATAGCGATGCCGCAATAAGACCGGCAAAAATATGCCCCTCATCATCGGCGGTGGCCTCAAATAGCAACGGGATTGAAAAGGTTGGATGCAATACATGTTATGTTAGAAATGGTGAGTAGTTTGTGGCTTCGATTTAAGTTAATATTTTTTAAATTTTATTTTGGTTGTAGGTGAAAAACTAAATACCTGTGAAAAGTGTTCCCAATTTTTTCACATAAAATGCCATAAAAATGTTTTCTCGGCTCAATCGCTACGATCACGGGAAAATATGTGCCCGCATTGTTTTCGGCAACAACAGAAACTAGCCACGGCGATGAACTCCCATATACGGGGTAAATAATTTTGTTTACTATTGTATGCTATTGTTTAGAATTTTTAGATACAAATTTATATAAAATAAATTCTCTTTTTCCAATATTTTTGTATTAACTTAACAAAAAAGGAATCAAGGATAATATGTAAAGTATTTTATCTTAAAATTAGATTTAAAAATAATTTATTTTTATTTATTCTTTTATGGTTGGTTTAGTGCCAGCCACTTAGGTCGTGTCCAAATACTGTGATAAATGTCTAGCTCAGTATTTCAAGCACGGCCCAAGTAGTTTAGTTTCTTGCAATTTATTACATAAGTTGGGGGTATTCAGCAGACGGAGGTCTTTTTAAAAATTATATACTTTCCGCATAGTACAGCTTGGATGTAAAAGTCCTCATTTAACATTTTTTTTTGAAATTTTAATTTGTTTTAATTTTCTGAAATACAAGAATTCACAATGCACGAACAAATATTTTAATCTACCTAGAGGTAGTCGAATTTGATGAATTTTAAGTGAGAGCTACTTATGCTGGATACGCCCATTAATTATGTATAGCCTGATATGTTTTCTTCTTTTATTAAAGAACACATTCATTTTTCTTGTATAATTTTAGATTTAAAATTACGTGATCGTCTTATATTAAAAAATGAACAATTAAATTATGAAAAAGAAAAATTAGCAATAAAATTAGAAATTGTTGAAAATAAATATGTTTTAAATTTAACTGAAAAAGAAAATTTACACGATGATGAGCATTATGTGAAAAATAAAATGAAAAATTTACTAAATACGATTGGATTGTTTAAAAATTAGTTTTTGTTTGCAAAGATTTAATTAATCTCGTTAGAAATTTAAGTTATTTTTATTCTTGCGTTTAAAATATTGTTTTTTTTTATTAATTAACTGAAATAATTTGTATATATGTATGTATAATGAATAAATAATTTACATAATAATGAATCACGAAATAATTCATGTAGTTTCATTTTTTATTTATAAAATGTCTCCATTATGTCGAGATAGAACAGTTTTCATGTCGTGATAGAAGAATTATAGTACTGTAATATGAGTCTCTGCTAAAATTTGTGTAGACTTCCGCACCGGGTCTGAATTAGGTCAATGGCAAGCATTTAAGAAAAATGGCCAAATTACAAGTATGATAAGTGTACCAACATCAAATTAACAATGTCGCATCCTCCACTTGTGCATTTGTGAGATGGAGTACTGAGGCCAGGGTTGTTGGTTATGCGAATTATGTTCCTGTCGGAGTCTTTGGTTAATATTCTTATGCAAGTTTAGAGAGTATGTAAAAGCCACTAAAGCGCTTTTTCTCTGTAAAAAGGGCATTGAGAAAATTTTTATTCCATCACCATTTCGTATATTGATTATTGGTTCTATAGCTCAACCTTTAGGTCATTATAATTTTTGAAAATAGTGTCTGGTTACAAGCTTTCAATGTTCTATGCCTGCTTTAAACAGCTGCCTTGTGTATTAGTGGATCATTCACAAACGCAGGTGACATATTAGTATGGTTATGTCTTTTGAGTGTTGACAAATGAAGAGGAAGAACTTACACTGCTCGTCAAAAAAAGCTAACTCCGGACACTTGAATTATTAATGCATTACAACGCCAGAACCCACGTTGCAAGAGTTATTTATAATTATTTTGATGAGTTGAGAATTTGAGAATCGATAATTGTTTGTCTCATTCGCAGCCCTAGGGCGTCGTTTAAGGTAAAGGGAAGTCGTTCTTGAAACAGATCGTCTTCAATCAGCTCTGCAAGAAGAATGGGAGATGATCCTCCGGAGTACATTGCAAACCTGGTGCACAGTATGCCAAAAAGAATGCTAGGTATGTGATCACAGCTCGTGGAGAAAATACTCGATATTAGATTGCCGACCTCAGATTGATTGTTGATTTTTATTGAAATATAGAAGAAGATATATCAAGGTCCGCTTTTCGGTAATTTTGTTATTTCATTTGTTTTGATCCTGTGGGTAGTTTTATTTAACAAAAACTTGTTCCGTTAGTGCCTGTGACGCATAGTCATATTATATATACACAACCATGACTTGAATAATGCGAATATTTACCGCAAACACAAATATTTACTTAAAAAAGTAGTGTCCGGAATTATTTGACGAGCAATGTACTACATTACGTTCCTTTGCAATTATCCTTTCTAAAGTTAAGCAGAATGAAGTTCCTAAGGGAGTTCCCATATTAAATGACAACGAATCTCAGTCGTTAAGTCTATTCTACGAAAGCTTAAAATGTTTTCCATATGTAAAAATTCATGTCGTATGGCCAAGGAGCAATATGATGCTACTGCCAATCCTTTGCACATCCATATCCGGGTGGAACTCGATTCTTAGGATGAAAATGGGTTTCTAATATGACTTAATCATATGGTTCTAGAGAAGTGAACGTTTGAAAATGGTTTTGGTTATTTCTCAACCTGAGGTTCTCGATATGATTTTTGAAGTGTATCTTAAAAATGACGATTTGGAGTGAAACTTACTACTAACTAACTAAACCTATGCAAATTGCGGATTAACAAAACGGATTAAGAAACTCCACCAAGTACTCTTTAGAAATCCTCATATTTTAAAGTAGTTTTTAAAATTTTCCGTGATGTATCAAACTGAATTGAATTTGATTTCCTAGAGTGCTTTTTAAACCATTAGCTGTAGACGGTTTAGAAATGAACAAGATCCACTTAAATTATGATTTCAAGCTAGAACTTCGCTTAAAACTAATTGTCGAATCAATTTCCTAGATATCAATTACCTATAAGCAATGGTTTCGTATTAATTCAGAACAAATTTATTTAAATTTCCCAGGTTCTATCCGGTAATAACATGACCAGTTTCATTGAATATATTGTAAGGTTGTTACATTTGTACAAACAGCGGACCATCGAAATAACAAATGGCCTACTTTTCAATTAAATTGGCCAAATACAAAATACGAAACTCCTCATATTGAAAACCATCCACATTTAAACTGAATTTCACCCCATCTGGTATAAAACGGCTACCTTTGAGCTCTGATTAAACTAGGTCTTTGACTAAAACTACTCCAATGAGTAGAGTAATATGAAAGGGCTTAATCCAATTCCTTCTTCTTCATTTTAAGAATTTAATATTTGTAGAATCGCAAAATGAAATTCAATTTTCATACATATCGCTTTCTGTTGCAATTGGTTCAGAAATGGCGTAATACTGTTTGCTTATACATTCAAATTTATGATTTTCCGAACCCTCATCCGAAACTCTTTCGAATCCATCAGATTTGATCAGAAAATCCGTTACCATGATTATTACCAAATTAAATGGTTTTTGGTCAACCAGCGCACTGTTTACTCGGCAAAGTTTTGGTCCAACGCAGTTTCCGACTATTCTAAATTCAAAACTTTGCTCGACGATATTCAGCTTATTACTTTATTAATATTAGCATATTATCATCGCAGATTCGCGTGATTGTGTCAACAAGCAAAGACCATATTGACGATGTAGCTAAGATGGCGGACAAATTGATCAAATTACCTATGTGATTCATCACAAAATATCGTGATATCAGCTAAAGAAACACGTCAGCACAAATTAGTTCAAATTATACGTCATACGTTACATCACTAGAAAATCAAAGTAAAATGTTGAATGTTGAAATTAGATCAATAGCAAAATGTCGTTCACCATGCAATTTCGAAAATACAAAAACTATAGACGTTCACTATCGCTTGGGAGCACAAGTGGTTGTCAGAAACCGTGGAAACCGTTTGTTGCTAGAAAAAGTTGAGGCAATCCGAAATTATGATCAACCGAAAGTACCTCAAGATTTTAAGAGATTTCTGGTGATGTTAAATTTCTATGGTAAATTTATCCCACATGCGGTAGAAAATCAAATGATCCTTCAGAATTAAATGGTCTGATGAATACAATATTGTAAATAAAGATAATTTAGTTAACGCTACCATCCTCTCACATCCAGAAAGCCATGGTGAAATTCAACTAGTACTAGACGCGTCAGATGTTCCATTGGAGCAGTAATTAATCTAATAACAATAAATTCGCCGCAAGAGCCGCTGTGTTTTTTCGAAAGCTCTTTCACAAACAAATCAACATTACAGCACATATGATAGACAGCTGGAAGCTATATGTTAGTAATTAGTATCGATTGCAAAATTAAATCTATACACCATGGATGGGACAGCAACTAAAATCACCATCTCACTCAGTTTAGTCGCAATGCTGTATTGTTCAGCTTTACAAATCTATTGTGATACGTCGAATAATCGCATCCTACAATTTATCACTACCGAGCATGGCCGTCAGATTTCCTTATAATTACATATAATTTGACACATTGCGGGTATTCGTGGAACCACAAACTTGGTTACTGAATGATTCGTGTGACCAGCTATGAATCGATATTAAAAATTTCGTCCAAATGTATGCAATGTCGTCATAATAAAAAGCACAAGTTTTTCATACGTCATACTAAACGAGGGTTTTCGATACATAAATATTTATTTAATTGGACTACTCGCACGGTTACAGTTCATCATAATAATAGTAACGCGTTTGTTCAATGAGAGTTGCGGGATTTTACATACGGGTTCATTAAAGGTTACAGCGTACGAACACCATTGTAAAGTCCGTATAATGGACAATTCAAAGTTATGAACTGCAAGGATAAATATTTCGTGGTAAATATCAACGGAAAAACTTCATGATATTCATTATTAGACTAAAGGCTGCATTCTTGCCTAACGATGAACCTGACAGATTGCACGAAGCAAGCTATGAACAACACTAGCCGATGGCAGTCTTCTGTTCCAGGAGCAACTCATTCAAACATCATCGTGCCATAAGTACCAACAACGAAGGTTACTTGAACAGGCAAAAGCATAAAATTACCAGCACGTTTTCTCTAGAGGCAGAGTGATGTGGCACCACTGTATTTGGTTAAGTTATAGGATTTGAGGTTGGTATTGTCAAATTGATACAAAAATTCTCAAGAATATATTAATACTTACAATCCTTTGTTTTATATGAAAATTGTTTTGTTGTATTTAAGAAATAGTTATTAATAAAATAATCAACTGTTAGCAAAAATGCATAGAGCACACGATAGCACACGTATTTTGCGATTACAAAAGTATTTCGTGAAGTTGTGGCGTCTTTCACACCTTGCCTAACCAAATCAGTTATTAAATTATAAATAAATTTTCTAAAATTGTCAAGCACCGTAAATGGTTAGTTGGGTATCCAAAAAATATTGTAGTTTTTGGTAGCTAGCTATGAAAAAATAAAAGTTAGTTGAGTTTTGAGATTTTCTCAAAAAAGAAATATATCATTAAAATAAAATAATTTATTCCATTTAAAGATTTATGTTTGAAAAATTAATCAATTCATGATATTCAATTTGGTTTCTAAAAAACAACAGTTAGTCTTAGAAACAATTTAAAGTAAATAAGTTGGTTTATCTTTAAATATAGTGCAGTGACAATTTGAAAAAGTTGTGATTAAGATATGTACTTTTCCGCATCGCGTAACTTTTTGTGTAAGTAGCAAACAAGTGATTGGATTTCAACACATTAATCGACAAAGTATTGGAACTAGTACAAGGATTTTAACTCAAGAAATATCCATTTAAAAGCTTGGTGGAGACTTTACACACTAAAAAGTGTTTCATTTTCGCTAAACATAATTCGCACTGAAAGGTTTAGTAGGACGCCCACACTGAAAGCAACACCGAAATGGCGTAAGTGGATAAACTGACAACGAAATGTCTATTTACTACATATGAGCACACAGATTAACACCGAAGCCGAACAAAAAAAGTCGACAAGGCAATTTAAACGAATTTTTTGAGAGATTGCTTGAGAAAAAGAAAACAAAAGCAGCTTCATGTGCTGCCTAGCACAGCTTCACGAGTCTCTTTGAGGTCGTATCATCAAAATCAGAACCAACAAGCTAGTGTATTACCAAATGGCACAGTGGTTAAAGCTTTGGCGTTTGGATCGGGAGGTACCGGGTTCTAGAATTCCGATAGGTGCAGGATGCAAAAGATTACGGTCTGTGATTAAAAGGAACACAGCTGCGACCTCCTATCGGCATGGAAAACTCATGGGCCGACCCATCTTCTATGTCCAGTACTATAGGCTGGCATGGAGCTATGCAATGCGCAGATGGTAACGTAAATCGGTCCCATAGCCGTACGTCTTTGATTTGGCAGTAATTGCGTAAAGTAAGACGAGGAAAAAAACACGAAAGAGGAGGGACTGCTTCGGCTCAGAAAAAAGGCATAGATTAAAAAAAGCTAGTGTATTAATATTTTGTGTAAATTTTTTCACAATGAATTATGCTAAAAGTATTGATTACTGATTCGGAAATTGCCGAAATCTGATCTGAATGGAATGTATATTCCTTAACCAATTAAGAACGTTTTGGAAATTAATGGAATTTGGTTATTTCTTCAAGCGGCGATTCGAGAAGAAATTACAGCTTAGTGTGAATTTGACTAAATTTAAAAAATAATAAATTCCAGTAAATTTTTTTTAAATTTTATCTAAAAATAATGTGCGTAAGATCTGATTCAGTATTGTGAGTATTTGGATGCAATCTGTCACTTTTGATGAACTGTTTCTTTCCGCGAACTTTTGTTATAGATAACTGTCGACGTGCTTGAATTCCTGTTGTTTGACTTTCAAAGTTTTTGTGTATTTTATTTAAATTTGTTTGTGTATGGTCATGGTGAAGACTATGGTTAATATTTAATGTGTATTATTTAAATGAATGAAATTTCTATTAGGAAACTCTATTTCCTTTGGATAGAATGAATATTGTTTTTAAAGTGCTAATTAATTTAATTTCGTAGGAAGGTGGAATTACTTCGTGACTTTTGTGGTTTAAATTTGGTTTTTCTAGGTAAGGTTGCAAGATTCACTAAGTTTGTGGTTCTTGTATATATTATATATAGATAACAGTCTATATTACCTTTAGGAATTAAAATTAAGTTTTTCTTATAACAAGCCTCCACTGCGTTCGAAAACTGTTCAAAACTAATTTAGTTTTATTTTGGATTTGGTTGTTTTTGGGTTTGACATAAAGTATAACAAAGCGCGTCATAACAAATATGATATATTTTTAACATTTTTTGCTCGACTCAATACGACCATCGTAATACATTTCACAGGAACTCATTAATTTTCTCAACTTTTCAAGAAATTTTGGAAGTGGTTACAAAATCAGGTTTAATGTAAAACCAAAGAATTAATTACTTCAGTAAATTTATTAATATTCTTTTATTTGTTTATTTCATATTTTGTTATCTGATAAAATAGTTTTATAATCGTAATATATTTTAGGTTTAGCAATATAATATAGAATATTTATTTATTTTTTGCTCAAACTCATTTTATTTTTAATTTGAGCTTACAGAATTTATCAGACTTTTCTTTACAATTTTTAAACTTTTTTTGTTTACTTCATCTTCATTTTTTATAAATTTTATTACAGAATATTTGAAAAACAAAAAGAAAACATTATAAATTTAAATACAATATTTGATTAATTAAAATTATTAGGAAAAGCATTTTTACTTTACGTAAACAAAACTAAATAACCCAGAAATGAAATCGAGTTCTATAAATTCAAAATGGTGCCATTTATCGCTAAATCACATCATCTTGAAGTTTGTTCAATTCATTCCAATACAGCATCAGTCTGCCAGTTATTTAGTCTGCGAATGATTTAAACTTAAACTAAATAAACTCAGTTCTATGTACCACTTCGAAATTAAAAGAATAAGGTAATCTATATTCTATTGCACACGTGGAATTGGGAATTTTAAGTCAAACACGTTACAGGTGTTCAAAAAGTTATTAATTATTCGTTGCAACTGAAATTGTTCAGCAAAGAAATATATGGTGCAACAATGCTATTTCGTATAAAAAATGTTTAATACTTTTATTATTTTCATAAATCACAAAAAAATATTTCAATTTTACGAATTTTTTGTGTAACTACCTCATTTTATATTCCCTCCGCGAGCAGCGCTTACCGTACTTTTACAATGGTCAATAGCCCTAGTACGCAAGCATCATTAACTAAGATAGTCCTATGGTAATATCACTACCTTGTCACCTGAGTTGACTCCCCTTTTGGTCAATGCGGATCGAGTATCGCCCAAATCGCGGTTGTAAACACCCTTGAAAAACACCTCGGATAATATTTTCATTTAAAATAAAACACTATAAAAAGCAATAATAGATAATAATAAACAAATACATTCAACAATATAAAAATAAAAATAAATTAAAGCTGATTTTTTTATTGTTTAAGGTTATTAAACAGATGTCTTCCCGTTTGTACCTAGTTATAAATAAATAAATTGTGTCGTGCAGGGGATTGCGCAACATCCATGTCAAGCATATATTTATATTAAAATTTGTTTATTTTATATAGAAGTCATCTATTTGACAGTTTAAATCTATAAATAACTAAAATCTATCGCTTATTTAAATAAATAAAATTTTAACTTATAAATTTATGTTTTTTTTTTAATTTTAATCAAATTCACTTTATTTTAAACAGGGCATGCAGAACTATTTAACTTCTTTCGCTTAACCTGGAAATACAGAAAAGAAAAAACAAAAAAATGTTTGTTACATGCAAGAAATAAATCTTATAAATAATTTTTCTTAAGGTTAAAGTCCAGAAACCAAAGGGTTTCAATCTAGAAAAAATACAAGAACGCATCAATAATTTCAGAGACTCGCATTGAGGAAAATTTTAAGCGCATTACTCCTAAATGATGGTAAAGGAGTACTCCTGAATGGTATCCACTATTAAATTAAATGTTAAGTAAACTGTCAAGATACCCCGTTATCATCATTTAGAAGAAACGATTCTGCAAAAAGCACGGATTAAATCAAATTTCAGTCGTACTTGTATTTCTCCGAGGATCGTTTTTTATATATTTTTGGCTACTGGACTAAAAGTAATAAAGAAGAAACATTCAAGCGGTTTATAATAGGGGAGAACATGACCTTAGGTTTAGCGGATAGTACAAAATATTTCAGCGTTGGCAATGCGATTTGTATAAGGAAAAAGTTAAAATATGTAATCTGCAGCATTTGTATTAGAACTCACGATTCGAATCGTGCAAGAAAATTGTGAAAAAAATCTCTCATGACAAACATGGTCAAAAATTTAAAACTAGTAGCGTTCTAAGAGAATTTCAACAGACTCGAGAAAGTTTTAAGAATAGCTTTGAAATATAAAAAACAAATAGCTGAAACTGTTTCTACTAAAATGAAACTCTGATAAGTCGGCCGAGGTTCGTGAATGCCAAACTTTGTGTTTCTACTGGTTCTACATTGAATTTATTTTATATTATGTCTAATTCAATCGGAAAAGTCCAATTTTTTTTAATTAAATCATCATTAGAATCTGGACGGCTGTTCGATAACGGTATACAATTACTGGAATCCGATTGATTTCACACTCTTTCGCAACTGTTGACCTGTCCCCACACTACCCAATCCTAGCTCCCCGCTATCTCTATGAGATGTAAATTATCTGTGAAGCGGCAATGATACTCGAAATGCGTACTTGGGCTGGGATGTTGTGCCATTACTATTTTCGACTATCGATTTAGTTTATGTCTCATTTTTACGAGTAAAATGGCAGTCTATTTCACTTCCAAAATTGTGTATTTTCTAATGTGTTCTATTTCTTTTCTACGATTTCGAAGACTACTAGATTAATCGACTCTATTTATCAAGAGGTGGAAATCGCGATATAAAACACATAATTTGTTACGCGAAATAGAATGATAACTAATTCCTGAAAATTGAAACATAAACCAAGTCGAAAAAGTGATGGTACAACATCCTAGCCCTGGTCTCAGATCCGACTCAGTGAGAAAATGTCTCGACTAACAACAGATGAACGACGCAAGCCACGTTTGCTTGGTTAATAACAAAATTCTTAGGAAAATAGGGAGCAGTTGGTTCACATCTAATTGGTTCCATTTAAGGACCTGACCATGGAGACAGCTCTCTCATTGCCACAATGAGAAGGAACCCAAACAAGCTAGAATGAAGAATTTTAGCTTGGAAAGGTTACTTGATATTTAAACGAATTAGAACAGACAGAACATATGGAGAATTAGAATAGAGAATTAGAACAACATTTTGTCGTTAATAAAGCGATATCGCGAGTAACAATAGATCGTTGCTATTAAAAATTTGTCGATTCCCTACAATTGAGTCCAAAATGTTCCACGCTTCAATGTATCTCAATTAAAATGCCGAACAAGCTACGAGTACAATAAAGTAATACAACAATGCGTATATATAGAAACAAAACCATTTGAAAAGCAAGAATTGAAGTTAAGAACATAGTTCCAGATCATAAACATCTTTCCCCAGGCTTTAAGACAAAGATACTAGGTAAATAGGCCAGAATGCTGGATTAGCTTGGAACAGTTGAAGCATAGTGGTCTTGGATGAGAAAAAACTAAGCTAGAGTTCAGGCGGAACATCCATTAGGACCACCGGTTTTATATGACTACAGAACGATGAGATTAATTAGTCTTCTGCCTAACGGCCAATCAGGACAGTAAACACTACTTTTCAACAGCTCGGATACGATCTAGTTCAATTTCACAATGTCGCAACTAGGAAAACTCTAACGGGAAATTTACACTATAAATATATATATATATTTGCCATGGAAAAGCGGATACATATCTAAAGAGCACCGACGAACAGAAACTAATTAAATGGTTTGAAGAAACAAGCAATCTGAAAATCATAAATTGAAATTCAAGAAGTTATGTCATTGCGTATGATGGTCTTTTGAATCGCTACCCTAATGCTCGATTATATACTGATATTACGCCACGGTTTCACGATCTACCAAATGTCGGTTACCACGAAGTTGGAGAAACCTGTGAACCTTATCTATTTCCCAAAAACAAATACTCAAACTAGTGTACCAACCAGGGCCCTTCCAATGGAAAAAATGAAAAGGGTTCTAAAAACGTAATTCTCAATCGATAATTATTTAAGTTCAATTCATTGCGCCATGAAAATGATGAATTGTTCTTCTTCAAATACACACCAGCATTTCTACTTTGAATGCTTAAAGCCAAAACTACATTATTGAAATTGGGATCTCAAAATTCTCTCGCTCATTGTTGATTATAGAACAGAATAAAAAGTATAATTTTTCAGGTTTGTTACCCGACCCTACATTGCCTTCGCTGATAATATTTTGCATATAAAATTAGGTTCAAAAATACGATTATAAAGGCTATAATAAAAAGTAGATTAATTAGCTATTTATTTTTCTAAATGGATTAGGTTTATGACCTTGAAGAACCACATATATTTATATATTTTCTAATATCGATCCACTTTATGTATAAGTAGAATGGATTTGATTTTGTAAAAAGGCACATCGAGCACCTAATTATAGTTCTAATTAAGGGGCTGCGATTTAACAAAAAAAAATATTTCCATTTTGATTACTGGATGCGTATTCTTATGGACTACTAGTCGTGTTGAACCCCACCTTGGGCGCCAATAATTATAATAATATGTGGAATATCCCCACTCTGGGCGCCGATTTTTACGGTGTTAAATCATATTCAGACTTGGAAAAATAAAACTTTTAGATAACAATTCGAACATGAGGCGAGATTGTAAAACAATTATACGAACATGATCTACAAATTTTGTTTATCGATTTTAACGAGTATTAAATTTATTTATATATTTTGTAATATCATTAACTAATACGTTACTTTATAAATATTTGGCTTTTGTAAAAACGACTTAAAGTCTATACGAAGTATACGATCATTTCATAAAAAATCAGTTTAGTTTATAGACGATCGGCCATCGTCCACATAATGCATATAGTATCTTAATAATTTTTTGTTTTGTATATTTAAGGGTAGTTTTAGGTATAAATATTTATATATAATTTACGGTTTAATAAACAAGACACACAACATACAAAACTATATTATACGGTTTATAAAATAATAGTAGTATAAATATGTATAGTAATAAAATAATGGCCAACGCATGCCTTTCTTGAATATTTTATATACCTTGTATAAAAAGTCTATATAAGGTTTCGATCAACTAACATTAAAAAACGAAAATGGCTACATCATGCAAAAATAAATAAAATAGTAATACTAAATTTGGCACAATATTATGAAACGGATTTTATAAAATATAAACAACCGCGCATTTAATCTATACGACATATTCTTTGTCGCTTATCACCCGAATTCCATGGTCGGTAAAAACAAATTTAATTATATCGTTATGACGCGACGAGGTCGACGGAAGCGATAATCTCGGCCCGACTAAACCACTACTAGTTCGACGCAAGTCTAGATTAAAACCACTGACATCATCATCATCACTGATCGTGCCACCACGATGACGATCGACGATACGCGAAATTTCGGTACGTGAAATTTCGGGTGGATCACATTCCGTATCACTTATAATTTTTAATTCTTCGAAGTCGGATTCATCTAAATCGGGAAATTTTTCTGTCTCGGTTTTACCTTCATCATCATTATCCATAACATAACCACCCACCTTCTGTTCGTTTGTCTCGTGATGCGATGCACTTGTCACATGCGTCCCAGTTGCATCTGTTATTATTTGAACTGCTTGTCCAGGACCGGACATATTTCCGCTGCCACTATTATTGTTACGGTTCAAAAGTGACTTAACACTTAGCCCGTCAGCGCAACAAAATACATTGGGCCGAATCAATTTCTCATTGGAATTATACGATGGATAATCAGTTTCATCCATATCCTCCTCGTATTCTCGATCTTTACGATTTTTTAATGAATTTTCATTGTTTTTGAAATTTTTTATAAACATTTCATTGTATGTATCGACATTCGAATGAGGCGGCGGTTCTAAAAATATTACATCATTTTGATTCGGGGTTAATATGAACTTACTGCGAGTGATTTATCGTAAACAACAATAAATTATTCCACACAGCGGCACAAATGAGAAAATATAATTGTTTCAATATATACAGGATATTATTTAATTTTTCGGGAGCGGAATAAATATACTTACGGATTTGTGGAACCAAATAAACCATGCTTCTTTATGTAGTCGATAACATAATCATCCATCAGGTACTTTACTGATTGGCTGCGGCTTAGTAATTTTCGGACAACAGTTGAGCTAATCTCGTTTGCTACCCAATTCGTAACGATTTGGATGTTTCGCTGGAAAAATAAAATAATAAATTGTTTGTGAGTTATGTTTAAATGTTAATTTTTTTGTGGTCAATGTATATGCAGGGTGACTCTTAAGTAATTACAATAAATTCGGGGGTAGAGGACACTAATCTGAACAAAAAATTATATGACAGCACATAACCTATCTCTAAACAACCAACAGACAAAAGAAAATAGCCTCTAATGGATACGAGTCAATCGAAGGGTGCAGGGCCCCTCATAATTTGTTCACATTTGATACCACCAAAAGAAAAGAAAACAGTAGAACTTAACAAATTGACAGTTCGCAGAGTATGCCGAGTAGTAATTATTACGAAATGGGCACGGACTAGTTAGCCCTTCCTGCGATAAATCAGCGCTACAAAGAAAGTGAAGAGGTTTTGGAATGCGACCTAATCGTTGTTGTATACTCATTATATCAAGAGAAGGCAACTATATAACTCCAGAAAATGAGGCGTATATAGATAACACAAACATTCATACCTTATTTCATCAGAATCTTACAGATCTATAGCTTGGAATAAATTCCAAGTTGTACGAGTGGTTTTGAACCCATCAAGCTGGGAAATATATAGGCTTGGCTCCATATGAGCTAAAACAGCAATCAAGGTTCACTTAGAAGCAAAAGGGTAATTCTATACGCCTTCAACAGGATATAAGATGTCTAAATATCAAAGAATCCTTGTTAAAGAACAAGAATAAAAAATATACATTTTTACGGAGAAGCCTGACAGTATTACTAACAGTATTTTATTACTACTGACTCAATATAGCCACAGCGATAAAAACCACGGCTGTCTTAAAAGGTGGTAACAACAAAAATGTGGCTACCTAACACCAGTGTGAATGAACCGAGATAAGAAGCCTTTAGTCACCTTAAACCTGAAATATACAGGTTTAATACTGAGGTGTGGTAGAAACGCCCATTTCACTATTTTGGGAAGCGCGGTCCTCAGCGAAAAAGGTAGGTCATTTTTGACTACTTACTAACCGTCTAGTTTGTAACATTGGATGATACTTGACTTCGACTCTATTTTTTATATGATTCACCTTGGTTCTCGGTGGACTGGAGAGAAATGTTGGAAAAAAACACTTATCCCCCGGGGTTCCTAAACCATCGGAGAATTGGAAGAACTTAAGAATTTTTACTCCTTTATCTTCGATTTAAGAACATTGGTCATCTACTAGACTGGACCACCCCATTCTATTAGAGCTAAAACATGAGAAAACTAAAAGTAGCAACTACTTTTAGTTTTCTCATGTTTTAGCTGTTTCGATTCATCTAGCACTGCTATCCTTCAGATCATTGGTGAAAATCGTAAAAATAATAAATCAGACTATTAAAACTTTGTACTCGAGCTGAAATGGCATCGCCTAGAGATTTTGGCTTAAATCGAAGTTTATCTAACACCAATCAGTACCGTACGGCCTCGCAATTGTCAGCATTAAACCACTGGAAATGTGTGTGTCGGAAGTATGTTCCGACAAAAGTTTCGGACATTATGCTTTTCAGAGAATTCAGGTCAAATTTTCGTAGATGGCTCCAAACTATATGACAAAGTACGAGAAAGAGTCTACTGAGATCAATTGAATGTAAATATTTCACTTCGCATCCCTGATTATTGGAGTGCTTAACTCAAGGTAGATGTAACAGCGACGAGGTTGGTTTAGTTAAAACATAATACAATCCCTTCAGATGATCCTATATTTTGTGTAAATAGACAGGCGGCAATTAAGTCGCTGGAGTTAGTTTCTATGAAGTCCATGGTCGAGATGAGTGAAGATTTTAGTAAACCGAGTCTGGATTCCTGGCCACTCTGACGATATGAAATCAAAGCTAAAAAACTAGGACACAAAGCAGACTCATAATCGATTAATACAATGAAAGAGATTGCGTTTTCGGTATGGGGGCGTCATTTAAAAAATTTGAAAGGTTCTCTCCTTCAGTTTACTATTCAAAAGACTGGCTTGTTTATGTAAAAGGTCGGGAAATCCTTGGTATACAAAATTAGCCTAAAACATAGTTCTTGGGCAAGTCTTTAAATTAATTGGTTGTCAGAGAACGTCATACTCTGAAATCAGCCTGATGCATCGAATGCCGATGTCTCACCACGGAGTGGATTCAAAGATTCGATGTCCGGTTCAGATATCTTCCTGTATGCCCTACTAAATTAATGACGTCAATTAAAGCGGTGAAAGCAACAAGGTCACCCTCATCAATACAAATGAAATATCTCCGATTACAAAAACAATAATACGGAACTCACAACCGCTTGTTAATCTTATCATTGCGAGATTTAATCGGCAAACATAAAATAATAAACAACAAAGATTGCATACCAGCGAAATTCGTAAGATAAAAATCAGGCAAAAATGCGGCGTCACGTTTCCTGAAATAATAAATTCTTCGGCGCACGAATTTTTACATTTCCATTAATTTACAAACTACAAATAATTTCCACCCAAGGTCAATGTGCAATTTGAACGCTGTCGTTGTCATAGCGTTATTTTTAAAACGGTTACACCACCGCACACGTAAAATACACAAACAACCTGTTGCACATTTTCGTCGTAGGCATGATAATGTTTAGTCGCCATTGAGGAAAGTACGTAAATAATATTGTGAAATCAATATTGAAATGAGGACGAGGATATTGTGCTAGTAGGAACATTACTTACCCGGTATTTTGTTAGTATATCCGAATTAAATATGAATTGTTCAGGATCAGATCCTTTCCTTGAGACCACCACAATTCCGTGATGACCAACAATTGCCTCAATATCATCTGGATCCCAGAGGCCCGGAGTAGAAAACGATTCAAGCAAATCGGCCCCGCACAGTAGTTTCACTTGTACGTTACCCGATATATTTTTGATATTTTCCGGTAACCACGATGGTATTAATTCATTTGTGCTTCCATTAATATCATTGAGATATGAATTTATGTAGTTCTAGAAAGTAAAAAAAATTCCTTTAGGTTCGATCGATTTTTCGCCCGTATATTTTGTATGTACCTGATGGTATTGTAAAGTTAAACGGGTCCGTGTCCATTGCTCCTGTTGCATTTCCCAATCAGATAGCCGGATCCAATCGGATGACTGCAATGCCAGTTTAACCATTGTGGCTCGATGCTTGTCCGAGACTAATGAACTCTTACCGTATGAATCATGCACCGGCGAAACAATACCACCGATTACTTGATGTGTTCCCATTTGCGCGAAGTAATCTCGTGCAATTTCTGTTGTAATGCGTATAATTGTAAATTGATCAGAAATCTAGAAGTTATTGATTTTTTCGCAAGTCGAGACCACTTACCAAACATTCGGAGATGCATATTTGTTGGTGGACTAAAACTACCACACGCGAGCAAGACAACTTTTTGTATTGACATTTTATGATTCGTGCACTGTTTTACTACTGTAAGTGCAAAATACCTTTTTATATAATTTTATATTTAATTGAGAATTTTACATTAATTTATGCGACCAAAACGTGTAAAAATTATGCGAACTTCACTCGGCGGACGCAAATTTATCACAAAATTTGACATTGACGTTTATGAAAAAAGTGAGGGGAAATTGTTTGATGTGACATCTATGATCTAATATTAGTACTATTTATATTCACCACAAAATGTAATAACATTTTTAATTTAATTTTTAACAAAATTAATCATAACTATTTTATTTTGTAGTTTATGCATTTTCGCTGGATGGTATAACGCACATTTTTTCCAACTTAAATCGTCTGCAATCGATTTGTGTTATCCGATATGATCCGAACATTTCTACGGATTCACCAGGTATGTACTTCAAAATTAAATCTTTTCATGCACGACAACCTGCATAATGCATATTTAACAAGTGTTTAAAGTTAATTTAGATTAATTGATCGTTTTAATTCATAAACATCACAATGCAGGAGCGTGCAGTATATCCTGCATTATCGATATCGTAATGGTTTGTTTCTAGGCTATAATATTTGAAATTTACCCGTTGGTGCACTCTGCCATTTTCTTTTCTACTATAAATGCGATTTTTGCAAATATTCTGAATGGAAGAATGTTATTTTATACCAAATTTGGGTTTATGTGCACATAAAATAGTTGTAAATTCAACCCTGAACTTGCGCTTTTGTCTTATTACAATTTACTAAACCATAACACAGTAAGAAAATTCTTTGCAATCCAGTTATTAATTACTCGCTGAGGTGAACACATTACAATTTATAATATATCGATTGCAACAAAGTTTTTATTTTTATTGTTGTTTTGTAAGGCAATCACGAGGTCACTTCGGGTCAATTTGGTAAAATGACAAATTTTAATTTGTGTTACAATCGTAATCGTAGTAAAGGTGATCGTAATGAAAATTATAGAACTGAATATGATAATTATTCCAGTGTAAATAGTAGTGAAAATGCTCGGGATGGTGGTGGAGCTTCGTCTTCGCCTGTGTCACTTTCACTATCGACATTTTTTGCAACGCTTTGTGTTATCGATTTGTTTGGTGTTTTTCCGATAATTGCCTTACCAAGTGCATTGATATCATGCGGTAACGTTATTTTGTATATTTTTGTAATTTGATCTTTCGGATTGGAAATTTCTAGTTTTGCTTATTTATTTATACGGTTGCGAGGTGTTGATTTCAATTTGAATAAACCGGCGACGACATTAATTTCAAAACTTTTCCAGGTCTCTATGCCATTCCATTAATTCTATTCGTTATTAGTATGCAAATTTATACAGCTGTGATTTTAGGAAAGTGCTGGATCGTCGCGGAAAAATTGGACCCTTCAATAACCAATAAAAGTCGGTATGTATATATGCAAAAATATTTTCACCACTCATTTTACCTTTCGATTTTATAAGTGCAGTTATCCATATGCCGCAATTGCCGATTTCTGCTACGGACGAAGCATGAGCATTTTTGTCACAATACTTTTGGATCTAACCGTTTTTGGTGGCGGCATTCCGAATTTAATTGTGGCCTCACAAAATCTCGAACTTCTGGGCCTTCGCATATCGAGCGAACAATTTAGATTTTCATTCTGCTATTGGTTGATAATAATCGGGGTTGTGCTGTGCCCGATCATGTGGCTCGGTAGCCCAAAAAACATGAAGTAAGTAAGCCTGTAAAATTTTTCGCGAATTTGGCGAATATGTTAAACATTTCTATATTTCTAGGCTTTTATCATCGATTTCCGTATGCGTAGTGACATCGGTAGCGCTACTAACATGGTACTGTATACTGTCAGATCCAGCTAAATCGGCATTTGATCAATTGCTCAATGGTACATTAGCCGATAGTGAATATACATTTTCGAATGTGATTGATGTAATTCATGAAACGGAGTATCCGCAACTAGGAAGTTTGTTAAAAGCGTACGGCATAATTGCTTTTCAATTTGATATACATCCGATGTTGTTAACCATCCAAGTGGATATGCGAAATAAACGGGGAATCGGAAAATCGGTTAGTTTGGGAGTTTTATTCACTATAACTATGTCAGTGATAACCACAATGCTCGTACTATTTCGGTACGGCGCACAAACTAAGCCGAATGTTCTTGAAATACTGCCGCGTAGTATTTACCTTTACGTCACGATACTACTGGTCACATTACAACTGTGTTTATCGAGCGCGGTTGGTAGCTCCGCGTTATTTCAACACATTGAGGACGTTTTTGAAACATCTAGACATTTTACATATAAACGATGCATCATTCGATCGACGCTTGTGTGCTTTAGTATAATTTTGGGTGAATTGTTACCCAGATTCGACTTAGTAATGGGATTGATAGGTGGTTCGCTGACGGGACCTCTAATCTTTATATTGCCGCCCCTATTTTATACGAAAATCAGAAATCTGGAAGAGGTATATGATACCGAAATCGCGAGCAGTACAGATCATAATGACTATTTGAATATTATGGATAATGAATTGAATGATACGATGGGTGATGTGCCGATTAAGGATTATGGTACTATACCGCTACTCATACAGGTGCAATCTCACCCAAGAAGTAAATGTCAACGATTTTGGGACACAAGTATCCGGATACTGCAATTTATTTTTAGTGACTGTATTATTTCAACATTGGTAGTAGTTTTTGGATTATGCGCGACATTTGCGTCAACCTATTTTCATTTATTTGATATAACGTCGATCGTGCAATGGTCACCATGCCTGTCTAATCAAACTTTTAATTTTCTTAAATTTTAAAATAAAACTATGTGTTAATGATTTAAATGGAATTTGTTTTATTCATTATCGGTATTATTATGACAAACGATTTGAGGGATTTCTCTCGTTGCGAACGTTATCAAAGTTTCGCACATTATGCGCCAAAATGCGGCGAAGCAGGAGGAATGAAGTGCCATGTGGTGGTTTCGTCCTGAGTCAATAATGCAACGATCTCAGGATTCACATCTCAATACTCTGCTGATGCAGGAATGCCGATTGATGATTAGCTCCGTCGAAGTTGGTTGCACAATCACTGTATAGGCTTGGATTTTGTAAATGTAGTGCTTTCGTAGATAAGCAGACGAAAATGCAGATGTATCCCTTTGTCGATGTATCGACACAAGTAACAGGATGCGATGAAAGATTGACCATCACGTCGTTGAGCAATGGCGAAGGCACACAACTCATTTATGCACGTGCGAGTGCACCAAGGTTATGATGCTTAGGATCCCTAAGCTTGTTTGTTTTCGAAGGTGAGCCAACATCAGTTGTGACCACCATGTAGCATTGTATGTTGTGCTGGTGAAATAAGTAAATTGGTAAACTGGTTTTTTTGGGAAGGATTATCAGATGCTTCCTTGTGTATGGCAAATTCAATTTGTGGAGCAGCCCTCTAACCCGTAGTATACGGTTACTTCCGACGAAAGGGTTAAGAGAACGAAGTGGGCCCTTGTTTAATAGATGTGTGTCGGATTGACATTTTGGTATTCTTGAACCAGCTTAAACCAGCACTTGAATGATTGATTGTTTTCAGTGGCGCGATCTAGGCCTTGGGTGCTAATATTGGGATTTTAACAGATGGCAACGAGATCCAACGTTGTACGAGCATCCACCACCACTGCGTAGGCTTTCTTATAGAGGAGCCGCTGATTGGTTAGCTCCTACCATGTCAATGAGATACCAATCGAATTTTACGAGAATCTGGGTCCACTTGAGCTGAATTTAGACGATTCAGTTAAAACACTTGGACTACATTGGTCTCCTTCGACCGATTGTTTCAGATTCAAGACAAGCTCAACATCCGATGTTCGTACACCAACCAAACGAACAAAATTGTTGCAAACATGCAAGATATTTGATCAACTCGGACGGGGATCTCCTACCACAATTATCGCGCCACATAATAGCGATAGCTGGACAAATCAGTCCTACCATTTGCCTCTGAACTTCGATTAAATTCACGATGTCTTCTGAACTGGCCATCAAATCGTCGATGTAGAAGTCTCACGAAGTGGCGTTGGCAACAATTGGGAATTTCTCAATTGGGAATGTTGTGTTGAAGCTCGGAAGCAATGCGCAAAGCTGCTATAGTTTAGCAATACTATGCGCAGTTTGGGTTGCATTACATGAAGCATTGCACATGAATTTGTTGATGCTTGATATGTTCCATGTGTTCTAGCCGAAGAACTGCATTCTCTCGTGATCTACCAAGGAGTGATAGATTGTCATTAAATGGCAAGAAGACTGTGTATCTGCCGTCTTCGTTGCAATAGTGTGTCGATACGTAGTGCCGTCCGCATTCTGACTCATCACGCGTTAGTTCTCGATGTAAATAAACATCCTCGATTTCCCAGAATGACCTGAGTGGTTGTCTATGGTGTCAAAATCCTCGATAGTTGCCGTTAAACTAGACAGTTAATTGATTGTCTTGCGCTCCACTTTGCCGAAGAGGATGTAACCAAGTTTCGTATCTTGGGCGAAGTGTGAACCACCATTGATCATTGATGCGTGTCAATTGGTTGGGACGTAACTAAGGTGAAGAATGTTAAATCGATTCGCGAGCTTAATACAAATTCGAAAATTTGCACACAGATTCCACTGATTGCAACTATGCCTGGCCTGATGAAGCAACTTGTGGTACCGAATCCACCAAAGCACGAACACTGTAGTTTTGATTAGAGTAGTGAGATCGTATCGCAATACGATAGTGATTGCTGTGGTGAGCAATACATCCGTGAATCGCGATGCGACGAGCAATAGTGGTGATCTGAGTTTGAGATTATGATTTGACGGATCACGATTCGGTATTCGGGTTCGAATTCTGTAGTAGCGTGTGAAGTATTTTATTTCAAACTCGGCACGGTAAGATGCTTGAATTGATCGCACTGGAATACGTTGTGATTTCTAGCACAAACTTTACACATGAGGATGCGAGAATTAGTTGTGACGACGAGTGAACGAGTTGTTTGTGCCTCATTGCGATGTGCTTGGGTGTGCGACGAACATGATGATGACAAAGCTTACTTTTGCGACTGTGATGAATTCGAGTTTCCTCGCGTCTTGGAAATTATCTCCAGTGATTGCCATCTGGAGTTAAGAAAATCGATAAGACCCTGGAATGTTGGATATTGCTTGAGTTAACGAAATCTCTTAAAACTCTCAGACAACGGACGGTGTCGGACGTTGTATCAAGGATCTTGCCCAATCCTACAGCTGATTCGGAATGCACCATGATACCTCGTGATTATCGTTGGTATTGCTCACAGACTTGAGCAATTACGGTGCGCTCTAGTTAGTCAGGTGTTTATGGTTGAGGACGAGGTCGATGAATAGATTCTCGAATTCAGGTTTGACGTCATCTTGCGGATTCCCAACAGTTTCTGATAATTGCCTCTTAACGATTTTGAAGGTCGATATTGCGATGATGTAATAATCTTTCATTTGACCGCCTTTACCGTATTCTCCCTCGAGTTCCTCATCACCGCACACGGCCTCAATCTGCAGTTTTCGTTACAAAATTGAAACTGGATGCCACGTTGTGATCTGCATCTGCCTTGCTTTCTGCGCTGCTCTTTCGAGAACCTGCTGTAGCGACGCTTGCTTGCTTCACGCGAGCTGTCATATATAATAACTTGGATTAGCTCTGTTTTGGTACTATTGAGAAAAAATAATAAAAAAAACACGTGTGTTTGAGCCGGGATCTTGTTTGGTTGAATCTTGGATTAAAAATCTAGTTTTCCACAAGGATGTGCCGATTTTGACAACTGCGTAAATGTGTTATCGGATTTTGGTGTATTATTTAGGGTTGCCCGATGTTTGGTTATAGGATGCTCTCTGTTAGGTGTCGTCTACAACAGGACACAAAAATTGTAAAGATATAATTCACGGTGTAATAGCCCCTGGTAGTCATACGCGAGTCATATTCCTGATCTCTATACAATATCACAACTTCAAGAGTTTTCATATCAAATCATCATTACCCCAAACGCAACACCAGACCAAATCTAATTTTTAAGTTTTTTAAACGTTACAAAGCGAGAACAAGCTATGTCATATGCAACTCTTCTCGTATGGCAGAGAGTTGCTTGCTGATGGGAGTTCAAGTTATTTACGGATCATTTATCTTTGAGAATATAGAAAAAGCTTGGTTAATTGACTATACCGCCATCCAACACATCACGAGCATTAAATGCATTTGTAGATCGGATATGCATTTTGCGCAAAACAGCTAACAAAAACTGCTTCTCCTGGATTTAAGTTCGCGCTCTTGTCGCACGCTGATTTTAAATATAACAGAATATTATTCTTAAAGGAACTGAGTCGATCGGGTTTGGAGTTAATATTTAAATAATTATCCTTGAAGTAAATTCCTCAACTTATACTCAGTGCCATATTGTACCATATCGAATTGTAGCAGCGATGACGTGTACAAAAAGTCCCAATTCATATGAGAATCTGCTAATCGGATTGCATCTAAAATAGTTCTGTTTACTATTTCCGAAGCGTTAGCTTGCGGAAAGGAGACTGGCGTACACTGATGGCTTACTCCATACTTGTGTAAACGCTCTCGGAAATGTTTGGAAACAAATTGTTAGCCTGTCTTAGTGGATTTAGAAGGGTAAATTCGAAAAAATGGTTCAATACAACCAGCATAAAACATTGGCCATTTTTCGATTTTGGTTGGTTACAGGTTTATTCATTTCACATTTGGTACATTGAAGAACAAACTGTTTAACGTTTATAACCGTATTGGGCCAATAAAAATTACGCTGTTAACGCTCTAAGGATTATTGCACTCCCATATGGGCTGATGAAGGGGAAGTTAAATCAATGTGCATATATGGCAATAGATCATCAGAAATCTCATAGTTCGGATCTATTAATTATCAATTGAACACAAATAGGAATTAGAGTCGGTGACAATTCAAATATTTTAAGGTTTCAACCAAACTAAAATGTTATCAGTGTTAAGTGCTTACCAAAAAGTTCTTGAAAGAGAGTCAGCCACAGTGTTTCCGAACCCTTTCGATAACAAATTTGAAAATCTTAAGATTGAAGCTTCAAACTCCATCTTGCTAGTCTGACTGAGAGCTTCTTCCGGGTCGTTAACCAACGTAGTGCAGAAGGGTCTGTATAAATGTACGCATTCAAATATGTCATTATAACACAATTTTTTGCGACAGTTCGACAGCTATTCCACCATGTTGTAAACGCTTTCCCAAACTTATTTTATTCTGTTTATACCAGATTTTCAAGGGGGGGGGGGAGGGAGGGGGTGAACTATTGGGACTATTTACAAAAAGGCCATCTGGCCGTCTAAAATTTATCTCAATGTTCTTTACCGCTTACCATTTTCTGAACGCCTCGTTGGTCCTTTAACGATTTCTGATTCAGTTTGCCAAATGTTGTAGTGACACCGAGTGCCTCTACACTACTGGCTTTGTTCACAAACACACTGCATTCTTATAACTATAGATAGGATAAAAGTGGCTAGGTTCAATAAACTCCCGCCAAGTTTACATAAAATACTTAAAACTAATTTAAGATTATCAAATACAAAAAAAAATATTTAGTTCTTCTTTGATTCTGTGCTATGGATCACTATTCGTCTTACGTGTTTGTACATAACGAAACTCATTTCTTATAACGATAATCATTTTAAGTTTAATAACCAATGATTATTTTTCAACGCCTTTTTTCTTATTGAGTTGAATATATGTAACGCCCTATTAAGCACATGTGTTTTGTGGGTGTGTGAGTAAGGAAACGTATGTGTCTTATATATACACAAGTTTCGAAAGTCCAATTGGATTGTAAATAAACATTTCGCTTGTTAACTCCATCGTGTGTTTTTACTTTGTGCGCTGCGTTGTTTTCTTTTCATAAATTAAATAAGACTTAAGATACCTGGTTTACAATGCTTTCTGTTTTTGTATGTATTTGTTATATCATTATAACCGGGGCCGACGGAAGATGTAGTTTTTGGGATGTGCTTAAATATATTAGGTGGTTTGTGATGATTTTCCGTAAGTGGTGAATTAGAAAAATGTGTTTAGTGATAACTTCCTGAAGATTACTTAACAAACGCATTATATGTAGTGTCACGAACCCTTTAATGAAAACACCGACGGTGCCAAACATCAAAACTTACAACGAAATTACATTAATTTTTATGTTACGTTAAGGAATTAGAAATGGAAGGCGCAGATGTTGAATGTTCTACAATAAATATATACGCAGTGGTTCAAGATTAAATTACTTTGGCTAATTACAAAATAATTTTATTTTCAAAAAGTTTATGTATTATTACTTATTTAGTTCCATTCAGAAAGACCAAGTTCAACTTTGGAACACAAATTTGAATCCCATTTTCATCTTAAAAACCCACTCCCAACATAATCTTGTGGGAAATTTCTTAGTTCCGTCCAAATAGAAAATTTTGTAGAGCCACATTTATTACTAATATAGAGCAACGTGGTACAATCGGACGACCCTTTTTACGAAATATTTACCAAATCTTTTGAACCAAGGAAAGATTAAAAAGAATATAATTGTTCGAACCGAAAGAAATTAAAGGGTCATTGCCACTAAACGAATATTTCCTATAATAGGACTTATCGCAAATGCTTCTTGTCGGAGGTCCCATAAATGAATGAACCCCAAGACATGACTAGTTGTAATTGCTTCCTGATAAAAGGATGTTTGATCCGAAAAAAAGTTTCATGAAGGCACTACCAGTAGAACCTGCTCATCGTAATTTTCTAAAAACCTAAACTTCCATTGTAAACAATTCTTCGAAAACCATCGGAGGAGTCCTATACCAAAATCGTGATACTTGAGAACTTCACCTCAGCAATTTTCATCAATATCGTTAATGTAAAATTTAAATTACGTACAACTAATTAATCAATATTGTAGAGTTTGTGGATCGGCCGTTTAATGATTAATTGCTTCGTTTTGACCTCAACAACCATTTTGTAGGAGGAAAATCTTAAGAATGATAAGAATGATAAGAATTCACATTCAATTCACTCACATTCAATTCATATTCAATTCATATTCAATTCATATCCAATTCATATTCAATTCATATTCAATTCATATTCAATTTATATTCAATTCATATTCAATTCATATTCAATTCATATTCAATTCATATTCAATTCATATTCAATTCATATACAATTCATATTCAATTCATATTCAATTCATATTCAATTCATATTCAATTCATTTTCAATTCATATTCAATTCATATTCAATTCATATTCAATTCATATTCAATTCATATTCAATTCATATTCAATTCATATTCAATTCATATTCAATTCATATTCAATTCATATTCAATTCATATTCAATTCATATTCAATTCATATTCAATTCATATTCAATTCATATTCAATTCATATTCAGTTAATATTCAATTTATATTCAATTCCCATTCAATTCATATTCAATTCATATTTAATTCGTATTCAATATATCCAATTCATATTCAATTCATATTCATATTCATATCGATTCAATAGTGACATCCGTTTGGGAAATAGCAAACTACGACACGGGGTGATAAGAATGAGAAGAATAATAAGAATGGTAAGAATGAGAAGAATGATAAGAATGATAAGAATGATAAGAATTCTTATTAAATTCACATTCAATTCATATTCGATTCATATTCAATTCAAATTCAATTCATATTCAATTTATATGCAATTCATAATCAATTCATATCCAATTCATATTCGATTCATATTCAATTCATATTCAATTCATATTAAATTCATATTCAATTCATATTCAATTCATATCAAACTCATATTCAATTCATATTCAATTCATATTCAATTCATATACAATTCATATTCAATTCATATTCAATTCATATTCAATTCATATTCAATTCATATTCAATTCATATTCAATTCATATTCAATTCATATTCAATTCATATTCAATTCATATTCAATTCATATTCAATTCATATTCAATTCATATTCAATTCATATTCAATTCATATTCAATTCATATTCAATCCATATTCAATTCATATTCAATTCATATTCAATTCATATTCAATTCATATTCAATTCATATTCAATTCATATTCAATTCATATTCAATTCATATTCAATTCATATTCAATTCATATTCAATTCATATTCAATTCATATTCAATTCATATTCAATTCATATTCAATTCATATTCAATTCATATTCAATTCATATTCAATTCATATTCAATTCATATTCAATTCATATCAAACTCATATTCAATTCATATTCAATTCATATTCAATTCATATTCATATTCAATTCATATTCAATTCATATTCAATTCATATTCAATTCATATTCAATTCATATTCAATTCATATTCAATTCATATTCAATTCATATTCAATTCATATTCAATTCATATTCAATTCATATTCAATTCATATTCAATTCATATTCAATTCATATTCAATTCATATTCAATTCATATTCAATTCATATTCAATTCATATTCAATTCATATTCAATTCATATTCAATTCATATTCAATTCATATTCAATTCATAGTCAATTTCTTTTAAGTATTTTCGTTGTATTGAAGGATATTCTGCATCCGTAGTTTCCAGCTTTCATTACTTCGTTGTGTTAGGTTCGATCTGTGACCAAGCTTTAGAATGCGCAGTTTGTAGTGTTTCATTTGGCTGGTCTAACAACATTTTCGCAAATTAGTCGTCACTAGTTCAATATTTGTCACATCTCTTACATAATATTCGATATGAATCGATGTCGGAAATGGCTAATTCAATTGCTTATTTCCTTTGCATTGCGAACGTTTCCGTTCGCTATAGGTAAATGTATTGGTCGTCACTGAGAGTGAAACGTTGAATTACAATCCATTCCGTGATATCCTGTACGCTCATGTTAGATGGAACCGTTATGTCTGGCATCGTTTCAGTGTTGCTTTATTATGTCTCTGGCTTTGATGAGGGGGGCACCATCTATTTCGTGTATTTCGTCATCTATAACTCAAAAAAATTTTAAGCGGAAGTTGGTGATCGACTCAGTCGGTTGAATATTAAAATTGAATATTAAATAGTTGTTCATGTAAGTAATTTTTAAAACTACTCGAGTCTGCTTCTGTAGCCATGGCTGTCAGCTATAATCGGACATCGGATCCAGTTTGTGGATATAAACGAGTTGTCAGCGTACCATTTTGATTTGTGTTTGTTTTTAGATTATTCGCTAATGATGAGGAAAGGTCAGCTTGGGCCAAGCTCGAATTGATCTAGCAGCGAATTTATCGTGTTAGACCTGTGTAGGTTACCTTGGAGAAACTTAATCTTCTATCCTTTTTCGTTGCCTTGTGAAGCCCTTGCCTGAACGTTAGGTAAGTGTCTGACCTGGTTACGTGTTTAATAGTGACGTCCATAAAAGCATTCTTAACGCAAAGGAAATACTTTGACTCTGATTGTATTTTTCCTATAATGAGTTGCTTTCCCTCTCACAAAATAGCATCTTTGTACCATCATTTTCGGCGATAATGGATGGGCAATACATCCAACCTACTTTTATCCGCTCTATTTTGAGAAGTTCAGTGGCCTCTAGACTTCTAATTACATAGAACTTCATCCTGTTTCTGTCAAATATGTTTTCGTAAAATAGCCTTTAATGCGTTATTGCACCCTTTCAAGTCTCTTCCGATAGCCTCTTGTACCTCAACCTCAGTTATCACGCAGTTGAAATCCGCGATTTAAAGAGTACTTCTTGGTTCCAGATTTCACACTGTAATACCTGAAAAAGAGCACCTTAAAGTGCTTTGCAGAATTTTGCCTTATTTCTGGACTCGGGACCTTATTTCAGCAGATCATCGCAAATTTTTGTTTGACAAACTAACTTAATCTCTGACGGCCTCTTTCTTAATTTTGGTCTTCATGGTTTTTATGGGTTTCTTTTTCTATTTTTTCCTGTTGGGTTTGGTAGAAGAATTTTGGTCCTTTTCCTTTGTTTTACGTTCCACTAAGTTCAACTGCGCTAAGCTAGAAGATATTCTTTTACCATTCTTCCATTTAGGAAAGTCCATTTATTGGCTGAGTGTATTTGGTGACAGAGCTGGAGTCATTCATATCCCAGTGGTTGATAAACTCCATCAGTAGCATTTTGAAATGCTGCAGCCTGGTTGCCTTCGAGATTCTCCGAGATGTCAACTGTCCGAAATATTGGGATGGGATTCAGGACGTATATTTCATCATCCGACATTTCATCATCGCGATGCTACCTTTTGGTCTCCCACGAGTATTTGATTTCTCCGGTATATGCCATATCTAGTGAACATTTCTCGATTCGCCACCTAAAGTGGCATCCGTTGGGGAAATAGCAAACCACTACACGGGATGATAAGAATGATTAGAATGATAAGAATGATAAGAATGATACGATTGATACGAATGATACGATTGATACGAATGATAAAAATGATAAGAATGATAAGAATGATTATAATGATCAGAATGATAAGAATGATACGAATGATAAGAATGATAAGAATGATAAGAATGATAAGAATGATAAGAATGATAAGAATGATAAGAATGATAAGAATGATATTAATGGTAAAAATGATAAGAATGATTAGAATGATCAGAATGATAGGAATGATAAGACTGATACGAATAATACGAATAATACGAATGGTAAGAATGATAAGAATGACAAGAATGATACGAATGATAAGAATGATACGAATGATAAGAATGATAAGAATGATAAGAATGATAAGAATGATAAGAATGATAGGAATGATAAGAATGATACGATTGATACGAATGATAAAAATGATAAGAATGATATTAATGGTAAAAATGATAAGAATGATTAGAATGATCAGAATGATAAGAATGATAAGAATGATAAGAATGATACGAATGATAAGAATGATAAGAATGATAAGAACGATAAGAATGATAAGAATGATAAGAATGATACGAATGATACGAATAATACGAATGGTAAGAATGATAAGAATGACAAGAATGATACGAATGATAAGAATGATACGAATGATAAGAATGATAAGAATGATAAGAATGATAAGAATGATAAGAATGATAAGAATGATAAGAATGATAAGAATGATAAGAATGATAAGAATGATAAGAATGATAAGAATGATAAGAATGATAAGAATGATAAGAATGATAGGAATGATAAGAATGATACGATTGATACGAATGGTAAAAATGATAAGAATGATTAGAATGATCAGAATGATAAGAATGATAAGAATGATGCGAATGATACGAATAATACGAATGGTAAGAATGATAAGAATGACAAGAATGATACGAATGATAAGAATGATACGAATGATAAGAATGATAAGAATGATAGGAATGATAAGACTGATACGAATAATACGAATAATACGAATGGTAAGAATGATAAGAATGACAAGAATGATACGAATGATAAGAATGATACGAATGATAAGAATGATAAGAATGATAAGAATGATAAGAATGATAAGAATGATAGGAATGATAAGAATGATACGATTGATACGAATGATAAAAATTATAAGAATGATATTAATGGTAAAAATGATAAGAATGATTAGAATGATCAGAATGATAAGAATGATAAAAATGATACGAATGATAAGAATGATAAGAACGATAAGAATGATAAGAATGATAAGAATGATACGAATGATACGAATAATACGAATGGTAAGAATGATAAGAATGACAAGAATGATACGAATGATAAGAATGATACGAATGATAAGAATGATAAGAATGATAAGAATGATAAGAATGATAAGAATGATAAGAATGATAAGAATGATAAGAATGATAAGAATGATGCGAATGATACGAATAATACGAATGGTAAGAATGATAAGAATGACAAGAATGATACGAATGATAAGAATGATACGAATGATAAGAATGATAAGAATGATAGGAATGATAAGACTGATACGAATAATACGAATAATACGAATGGTAAGAATGATAAGAATGACAAGAATGATACGAATGATAAGAATGATACGAATGATAAGAATGATAAGAATGATAAGAATGATAAGAATGATAAGAATGATAGGAATGATAAGAATGATACGATTGATACGAATGGTAAAAATGATAAGAATGATTAGAATGATAAGAATGATAAGAATGATAAGAATGATGCGAATGATACGAATAATACGAATGGTAAGAATGATAAGAATGACAAGAATGATACGAATGATAAGAATGATACAAATGATAAGAATGATACGAATGATAAGAATGAAAATAATGATAAGAATGATAAGACTGATACGAATGATACGAATGATAAGAATGATAATAATGATAAGAATGTAAATCCATATCATTCTTATCATTGAATGTAGTTGATATAGAATCTCTATAAAATCTCTGTAAAATGTGCCATTTGAATTTTATAATATCGTCCGTTTAATTTTGAAGGTGTTCTGCGTTTTCCTGGGTTATGTAGAACCCCATTTGTGGAATTCAATTATGAACAAATGTTGCGGTTCTGGTTCAACTTCAGACTAAATAACTTTAAAGATACGCTTTCTTCAGGTTAATTTCGGGTTACCGTTTTTCACCAGCTAATTTGAGTAATTTTAAATTATCAAATAATGGTAACGGATGATTTACCAATAATAATTTTTAATCTAGCTGAATTCACCACAAATTCTTATGTCATCATCCCAATGGTATAACAACGCCGCCAGCAACAAATCTGTTTTGTTTTTTATCGTTGTTTTGTACTCCGAATTTGATGAAAGCGATTATATGTCGCATAAACTGTCCCGCATACAGGTGGAAATAGTATATAGATGAAGATTTTTACCGCTTACTGTACTGTATTCAAGGTCAGCGATCTTTTGTTAGTAGAAGATCAATTACAAAGTAAGATGTATTTTACCAGATTAGTGGATTGTAGCTGTTGTTCACTGATTGCAGAATTTGTTCGCATTCTGCTCAAGCGATAGCGTTTCTTTCCATGTAGAGTAATAATATGTCAAATCGAGCCATTTTGGGCTTTGACAAATGCCATACCTCCAGGAAATTGTTCGCTAATGCCGTAACCTCAAATTACTGTATAGTAATATTTTTGCTTTTGAATTTTTGATTGGGTCTATCTTCCCACCCGATTCTGACATATCTAACTGCTGAAGAAAGAATTTTAAAAATATTTGGTAAAATCTGTTGTTAAACTGGAGTGAGTTTATGGAAGGTGTTGATTACTTTCTAACGCGGGGTTAATGCGTATTTAATTAGCTAAATTGGAAAGGAGTGGGGGTTTAATTTACACCCAAACTACATCAAAATGGATAATTACTGTATGTATGTACGAGTAGGTACTGCTAGTCTAAAGTCATATTTTCCAAATATGGTATATCAAAATAAATTATTTATTTTGCTTGTTGGAATCCAATTTAGTTCAGTTAACGTATACTCCCGTATTTCTATATCCTTTTCTATAAGTGGTTTGGTATTTACTTGTTACCGCATTCTTGCCAATATATAATTAACAAATAATAGTTTTATAAATAAATATTTTTCCAATCAAATCATATTTAATTTTTCTTGGTTTATTTATAGACAACGCGATTCACATTTGATTTATTGTTATATACTCGTATATTAACAGAGGCGGTTTAGTATATTAGAAAAATGTTTAAACTTAGGTCCCAAACTTCCGCAAAACTTGTAAGTTGTATGGCACGCCGAGAAAAAAATTTCCGAAACCAGAAGAAATTTTTGTGCCCAACAAAACACCTCGATTATCCTTCACCCCTGCGTTAAACAATTTTCATTTTTCCTTTTCCTGTTGTAACTTAAGTAATAATCATTACGTCAACATAAAATAGCGAAATGAAAAAATAAAGAAAATTAGAAAATTATATTTATTGAATTTCTATATCATCAAACCCACACGAATTGAAATCCTCCTTCTGCCTTTTTTTATTGAATTTTAGTTTATTATTATTGTTATTACCAAATTCCAATTTTATATGGAATTTAATTTCTTTATTTTATTTTTACGTGAATTTCTTATGTACACCATACAGGTAAGCAAGGAGTCTATAAATATATGAACGATAATAATTTCTAAAACTCCATAATAGTTTATAACGAATTGTTTATTTATGATTTCACACAACACATGCTATTGAATCGGTGAATAGCTGCTGCATTGTACGTGTGTAGTTTTGTGTACATTGAAAACTGTATGCTAGCAGAAGAATGAAACCTTTTGCCATATGGCTAAGGATGTGATGCTCAAACATTATTAAAAACTGGGTGGTTGTGTATGTACAAGTTGTAGGATCTGAGAGGTTGTTGTGGTTTGTATTTTTGTTTGATTCAATTATTCAATGAATTGAACAAAATATTGATAAACTGAAAGGGGAGTGTGTGTGTATATATAAATGGTTGAATGATCGATTGTGGTTTTAAAATGGTTTATGTTGTGTCAATCAAATCTATATCAGTTATTATCTTGAAAGGGACGACCATCGGGACTAAACAGATCCTTAATTACGTCCATAAAGCTAGCACGACCCATCCATAATATTACAAGATACTAAGGATAATTATAGGCTTATAATAGGCTAATTAAATGCTCTATTAAACATTTTGGGTTCCACTCGTTCTTTTCGAAGCTTATAGGTAATTTAATATAAAGCTAACAGAATCTAATTCGAAAATCGGCCCAAAACCGACATTAGTACGCAAAATAGGATCTATTGACATTCAAATAATTTTTGGGCTGCACTCGTTCATGGCCAAGCCGTATATGCCATTTAAAGCTATACCATAACCAAAGAAAATCAGACAAAAGCCAATTAGAACGCAAAATAAGATATTTTGACATTCAAATAATTTTAGGCTCATTATGGCCTAATTAAAATATCCATTTCTTAATGGCTCCATTCATTCTTGAGCAATTTGATCATTATGACCTAATTCAAATGACCATTAAAATTGTTTAGGCTCGATTCGTTCTTGACCAAGCTCTAGGTTATTTTATTTAAAGCTAACAGAACCCAAATCGAAAATCGGATGAAAGCGGACATTAAAATTCAAAATAAGATTTATTGACATAATCATAATTTTAGGCTCATTATAGCTTAATGAAATATCCCATTAACATTTTTTAGGTCCTCACTGGTTCTTGGCGAAGCTTTATGTCATTTAATTTAAAGCTTGAAGAAGAACCCGCAAATCAAACATCGGACCAAAACCTAAATTATAACGAAAACCGAGATAAATTGACATACAAATAATTTTCGGCCCATTCTTGACGAAGCGTTAGGTCCGAAATTAGAACGCACGATAAGATCTTATATAATTCTCTATTCTCCACCTGTTCTTGAGCAAGCATTAGTTTTGGGTTAGCAGAGGCGAAATCGAAAATCTGGCCAAAACGGTAATTAGAATGCAAAACACGATTTATTGACGAACAGAAAACTAAAAACCTTTGTGGCCTAATCCAAACGACCATTACATTTTTTTAGGCTCCATTCGTTTTTGACTAAGCCTTAGGTTATTTTATTTAAAGTTAACAGAATCCAAATTGAAATTCGGGCCAAAACCGAAATTACAATGAAAACCATGATCTACTGATACAAATGATTTTAGGCTCATTTATGGCCTAATCAAATGACCCATTAAAATTTTTAGGCTCCACTTATTCTTGACCAATGTAATTTAATTTAAAGCTATAGCAGAACAATAATCGAAAATGGGACTAGAACCGAAAACAAAACGCAAAACAATATCTATTGTCTATAGATAGCCGAAAATTATTTGTATGTCAATTGGCCTTATTTTGCGCTCCAATTTTGGTTTTGGTTAGATTTTTGATTTGGGTCCTGCTAGTTTTAAATAAAATAGCCTAAAGCTTGGCCAAGAACGAATGAAGCCTATATTATGATATTTTGGATTAGGTCATAATGAGCCTTTAATTATTTGTATGTCAGTTGATCTTGTTTTGCGTTCTAATTTCTGGTTTGGCCCGATTTTCGATTTGGGTTTTAATATCTTTGAAGTGGAAAAGTTTGATGCTTTTCTAGAACGAACGTGCCAAAAACAATTTTAATGGAGCATTTAATTAGCCTTAAATTAGTCTTTAGTTTTTCAATTACTTTTTTTCGACATGAGTTCTGCTAACCTTTTCTAAAGCGAGCAGAATCCATTGTATTATTTGCCTATAATTGTCGATAAAATCTTGTAATGTTCTGCTGGATGTGTTCTGCTGGTTTTAGTGAGAACCTTCTGACTGGAAGTCTATTGAAATTGGCGTAAAAAATTCGAAATAACCCATCCTGGTAACATCTGGATTTCCTTAGGGATCTTGAAAACGGGCCACGTAAAACTTGAAGAAGATTTGAACCGAATCTGCAAACGGTGTAATACTAATCAGCTCCCATTGTAATCTTTTGCCTTTGGACTATTGATATCAAAAATCAGAATATGCTTTTTATGCCTTACTTTGTTTACATAAGATCCCAGCTGGAGTATGCTATATACCACCAGGTTGGTGTTCATATTATCAGAATTGAAGATGTACTAAAACGGGTTTTTAATTTTACTATGAAGAAACCGGACTATAGAATTACGATCATAACACGTCAACAACGTTAAAGCTAGAAAAAGAATGAGCCAATAAATTTGAAGGGTTGTTTAAAGGTTCAAAGAGCTGTTTGATTTTCGATTATCCAAACAATAATTCAACTAAAAATTGAACCACTTTATTCAGCTCTAATACTTACATCCAACTTATTTAGTTTTTTTTGTGTAATCTGTGTTTAAGTTAAGTTAAAAAATAAAAAATTACGAATGGTAAATCTACAAAAACCTCTAGGTCCAAAATTTTCATCATTACTATACTTACTACGTAAAACAAAGTAGACTTCGCATAATATGTTACAGCATTGGGCGCATTCAGGTCACCCAACAGTTGGGAACATGTTGAGTAAAATCAAAGCCAACGTTATGAAAATGTTTAGTACTATGAAATTTTGAAACCAAATTGGCGATGATTTCACTAATCATGATGCCAACAGTTGGCGGTCCTGAACGCGCGCGCCCATTGTCCTTGGTTTGTCGAATAAATTTTTAATCAAAGTATGTCGTGAAATTATTTATGGAAAATTAATAAAGTTCCATCTTTCTTTTGATAGCTCAACTAAATTGTACATTGTGCTTGATTTTACTAAGTAAAGGGTTTTCCAATAGGAATGCTATGATTTTTAAGTGACGTTTTGACCATTTGTAATATGTCATGATCTGTCCTTTTTTGTTTCATTGTATTCAGTAATGATTACAATTTCATCATGGTGAGATATTCGCAAGAACAACGTTTACAAATTATTCAGTTTCATTGTCAAAATAATCGTTCTCCAATTGCAACTTTTCGTGCGCTTTTGCCACTTTATAGTCGTAATAATCGTCCAAGTGTGCTCGCTATTCGTCGAATTGTTGAACATTTTGAGCGTACATTTTCTTTACATAATGTTGAAGTGCCAATAAGACAAAGATTCGCTCGAAGTAATGCAAATATTGCTGCCGTTCAGGCGAGTGTTGCTGAGGACCGCAATTTGTCGATTCCAAGACGTTCTCAAGAATTGGGACTATCTCAAACGACAACTTGGCGGATTTTGAGATAGGATTTGGGTTTGCATCCGAATAAAATTGTTCTTGAACAACTTGAAAACGATTACGATTTTTTTAAGAAAATCATCTTCTCCGATGAGGCTCACTTTCATCTGAGTGGTGCGATAAATAAACAAAACTGTCGATTCTGGTGCGAAGAAAATCCACAAATTATTCATGAAAAACCATTACATTCGCCTAAATTGACAGTTTGGTGTGGTTTTTGGTCTGGTGGAATAATCGGTCCGTATTTTTTCGAAATAAATGAGCTACGTGCCACACAGCAAGTGCAACAATTGAATTATTGCGAGAAAAGTTTGGAGATTCGATTATTTCAAGAAATTGTGATATTGAATGGCCTCCAAGAAGTAGTGATTTAACACCATTAGACTATTTCTTGTGGGGTTATTTGAAGTCATTGGTCCTTAGCAATAAACCAAACTCTCTTCAAGCTTTACAAGTCAATATTGAACGTGCTATTCATGACATACGACTTGATTTAGTGGAAAAAGTGCTCGAAAGTTGGGTTCTTGGACGCCGAAAGTCGTGGAGGCCATTTGAATGACTTTTTATTCAGAACTTAATTGTATCGATTGTACTTCACATTAAATAAAAAACATTTCTATTTCCTTAACAATTAGTGTGTTTTTTTAAATAAATCATATCACTCTTATTGGGAAACCCTATAGAACTTAAACCTTTGTTCTAATCAACAAATTCGTATAAATTAGTATTTTTTAAAAGGATACAAATTAAGAAATTTCATCAATTGACACAACATGCACTTTTTTAGCATATAGCTGTAAACCATTTAATTGCCATGTAGAAATAATTTCCTTGTTTTAATTAAAACATTTTGCTTTTATAACTTGTACCTTCTTCGACTGCCACACCGTATACAATGACACACAGCTGCAAGTTGTGTGCTATCTTCAAATTGTTTAGTGTAATTAATAGTTGCATGAAACACTTTTAACTGCAAAAGTAGTTTGTTAAGCCAAATACATAAATGGTATAGATTATTATCTAAGAAACAACCGAGATAATATAAAATAATTGAGTTCGTGGTTTTACGTGCTTTTAACATATCTGTTATTTAATATCAGGACTAAGAGAGTTATTTGTCCATGATGATCCTACTTAACTATAAAATACAGGAATACCTCGACTAACGAGGAACTCTGCCGTCGCAACTTTACAAAGTTATGTGAAACATAACATTTCACATTCGAACTGGAATAACATCGGATAGAAAGATAGTTGACGAGATTTTTAGGCTAGAGATTTGGAATACGCAATATTAAATTTTTCTATGTACGGCGAGCATATACGTCAACGTTATTCGAAGTGCACTTAATTCTCACGTTATTTTATAAAAAGTTGTTACCATAATCCAAATATCGGTCGCAGGTGAATTGATTTAAATCAGTTTTGATATAGTGATACGTATAGCCGTCTTTTGATAAATTATAGGTAATCGGTTAAATGTATAAATTTTCTAAATATTGATTGGTATTGAAATAATAAAAACATAAACGCGACTTTCACACTGCTTTGTCTTGTTTTGACGTAGTATTAAAATATCAATCATATCCTTGCTCTGAGGCAATTTTTATATAGTTACATGTCAAAACAAAAATTAATAATTATTATTCTGATAACTTAATTTTTTATTTTATAATTATTGCTAGTAATTTATCTTATGCAACAACTTAACAATGTATGCTTGATGCAGAGGTAATCATTTGCTGTCAGAGTGACATTTTTTGTGCAGATTTAAATAAAGTTTCTTAACAAATGATTGTAATTTTAAATGTTTATTAATTTAATTTGGTTTTTTAAACACCGTCAATAAAACCATTTTCATTAATAAGTATCGTTACGATCCATCCTATGGTTGATGGGCAATTAATTCGGCATTGGCGAGACCTTTAATGAACAAAATTGTTCTTTAAAGGTATAAACGCCTGTCAATACAATCATTGTCGCTTGCGACGGCGGTAATTTTGTCGCCGGCGCTGCAGTACTACCAACTAGTTTAAAAGTATTATGTTAGTATCAAATTAGAACTGTTTTTAAATGAATTTCAACCCTGAATGTTGTACACAATGTTTTATGTAAAACAAATTAAATAGAGTCAATAAAAAGATGAATGAATTATTTTAGGGTTAATTTATTGTTATTTTTCTTGTTTCGTCGCTTCAACGCTGACGCGCTTGTTGTGTTTACCAAAGCGACATCGCTGGCGGACAAATGTATTTTGTCGCTGTATCTCTAATTCTGTTTATACCTTTAAGGTGTAGAACATTTATAACAGTTTTTGTGAGACTGATGACATCTGGGATTGAATAGCGGTATTAAAGGTGGTTTTACAACAGTTTTGATGTATAGCGGATTGAAGTAGTCTGGAACATAACCTCTAGAATACATCCAGGCGAATTTAGAATATTCGATCGGTATATGTATAAATATGAGTGCAATAATTGAGTCTGGCTTTGGTTGTGTTATTTAGGACATTCGGTATGCCAAAGATTAAAAGCGACATTGAATTGTGGGAAAATAATAAGTAGAAATTGTGATGTAATTAAAATTTGTAAATGGTGTTTTAATATTTGTAATATTTCGAAATTATTCAGAGATTATTTCCAGGCGATATTTACAATCCAGTGATATAATCCAAAAGCTAAAGGTGGAGTTTATAAAGCATATTGATGGAATACAGTGGTAATTACATATATCAGGGTGTCGTTCTAAATTTGGGCAACCAGCAAAACTTTTTCAGGCATAATTGTCATAGAAATAGTAAACAAGGTTTATTAGGGAAATCAATTTCATTCCAACGCAATAAATTTTACTTTCTTTTATGTGTAATAAAATAAAGTATCATAAACAATTTTGATCTCTGGATTTTGGCAGATTTACCTTTCGCTGTATCGCCGAAGTAGAAAATATTAGTTTTCAAAAATCTTTGTGTGTGTGCTGTGCGTGTATGGTGTTATGCAGACTAAATGTACATAGTTGGTTCTCTATAGGCCTGACAGATTGCCTGCGCCCGCTGTGAAACTTCAGACTTAAGCTTTTTTCAAAAATTAAGGCTTTTCGTGTTTTGCAAATATTTTGAAAAGTACATCATTTGCAAAAAATATTTCTCATCTTCTGCCAAAGAAATATTCTTCTCTAATGGCGGACCAAATTAAAAATTAGATTGTCACAACAAATTCTTTGCTTGGATTCTCTTCGAACACGACAACTAGTACCGGTGTGCAATAAAGCTGCATTGGTCGGGAAAATGATAACGTTTATGCTGTTACGATACTAGAGTTCAATATCTACACTAAAAGTTCAAAATACGTATTTGGCGTTCCTCTTTCCACCTCACTTCGCTCTTCTTCAAGCTCAAAAGTATTTAACAGTGTAAAATTTAGCTGACCAAATCGATCCACAGAATAGGAGTTGTGTTATGATAATCAGACATACACATTTTTCGTGACTCACCGAAAATTGATTGACTTTATTGGGAGAGTTTTGATGTTTCCACTATATAATGGTCCCGGTCTTGAGTGAACTCAGATTTTCATTTAGAACTCACAGACATTTTACCGTGACAGGATAATGGCTTTCCAGAAAAATGACATAATTTGATCATTCAAAATGAAACATTAAACATATTAGCTACCTCAGCTTTATGAGAAGCAGTTGGCGATGGGAAAACATATGAAAAATGTTGAAGGTAGTGTGTCTGTCTCAATGCTGATCATTTTCGTATGTACATTGAATACTTGTTTCTGTTTATTGACATACTTCGGCTTCATTAGTTTTCAGTGTTTGACATAATGTTACAATATACTCGGGAATAGCTTCATCGCGTGCTTTCTCTTATAAAGATACGTTCTCGCTTAAATTTCCGCTTAAATTTTGGATTTGGACCTATGTTGTTGCAGAATTAATTTAGAATCTTTTAGATCAAAATCAATTCTCTCGTAATTGATATACTTTTCAAAATATTCAAAAAACCACTTAAGGTGCATCGATTTTCATCAATTTATGGAAAAAGCTTAAGTTTGAAGTTTGACCTCTATCAGTGAATCCATCTGGGCTGTAGAGAACTAGCAACATTCAGTCTGCACAGCACCATACTCAGACACACACAGATAACTTTTTGAAAACCACTTGAAAAATAAAGTAAAACGTAAACTGAAGTCTACATTAGTAGAAGCAAATATCGGTCCAATATTAGGAAAATCAGAATGCCAGAAGTTGAAGATGATGGTTATTGTTTTGGAGATCGAGTGTGTCTTTTTTGAGTGTTTGAGATGCCTAAAGAATTATTGATATGACACACATACACTTCCAGAAGAAAGGAATAATTACATTAAGGAAGATGTTAAAGCTGGGGTTTTAATAAAGACTTAAGGTTTTGGCAGTTTCGTGTATTAGAGATAACAGTAAAATGGCCACACTTTGGTGCTGGTATTTGTTTAAATAATTGTCATTTGTTCTGGCATCAGCATGGGAAGGATTCCAGGAACAAATTAGTCAAATTCTGGATGAGTTTGAAAACACAGTAGTTCCAATGAATGATATTATCATTTGAGATGAAACAAAATAATTTGTAACAATACGTGTTCAGATTAATTTTCCAAAATTTAAGCGGAAATGAGGTTTTTTTTGCCAACATCAAAAATTCGACACGGTGCTGCCCAGACGAATTGATTGATCGGGATCGAATCTCATACTAAAGGATTTTCCACAAATTTTTAGATCCCATTGAATTTTGGTCGACATCGGTTTACCTGAAGTGGCAGCTTCTAATGAGCTTTTTCGGTTTTTGCAAATATTTACGAGAAAAACGGCTTTGAATTAAAAGATTATAAATTGAATTTACAACAATATCAGTTCAAATCGGTTTTCCAAAATTTAAGCGGAAATGACGATTTTTTAACAAACTGTTTATTTGTGTAGTTAGCATATAGGTAGCTTAACCCGTCTTTCTCTTATCTCGTAGGCCTAACAATTATGAAATGTCGAAGGAGCTGCTGGAACAATTTGTGAATTTCACTTCTTATTCGTTTCTCGCGGTAAGTTTGTTGAGAAATGTAGCTAATCAGCTGGGATTTTAGAAGAATTAAATTTTCAGGAAAGCGTGATCCTGTACTTCGGAATAATTGATCCGCAATTCAACCAAGCTTGTGTCTTATTAACTTCTCTGTATGTATCAATAAAATTGTAATTTTAGAACCCAGCTCAATCTTAGTTGACGGGTTCGATTTAGGAGTGAAAATTGCGTCGAGCGAACAAAGGTCGATTATTAATTCAAATTTTAATCATGTTCGTTTAATGTTTCACAGTAAACGACAATTCACGAAAGCGCAATTCCCTAAAACGACAAATTATGGAAAAGACTATTTAACGATTATGACAGTTCATCGAAAACGACAATTCACCGAAAATATGTCAAATAAGCAGTTACTTATGGTTTGCATTTTGAAGCATATTTCTGTTTGAACGATTTTGATATAAATTTAAGAGAGCCGTTCGAGTGCTAAGGATCCTAATTGAGAGAAAATTCGTTTAGGAGACCCTTCGTTTATGTATACTCGTAGGTTCCTTTATTTCTGGATTTTTCCGTGATTTTTCTAAGGATTTTTTCCGTGGACAACGTCGGTTTGTATGATAAATATAATTGATAATTTGATGAGAAAGGGAACACTTTTTCAACCCATTGCGAGAGAACTACGTGTATATGACACAAATGTGACTCCAATATAAGTTCTTGATGTGATTTTTAGAACTAACTGAAATTAACCAATTGTCAATTAATTGAGAAAAAACTTGCGATCAATGATGGGATTTAGAAAAAATCGAGTTCATACTCGTTTTACTGTCTCGTATCTATCTTGGCCTGGAGGGTCTGTGATAGCATAGTTTGCCGCAACTTTTATTTGGCGCTAATTATTTTGTGCGCCTCGAACATTATCTCGGCTGTTAATGATCAATTCTTAGGGTTGGTTTCTCAGAACGCTGGTAACAGCATGAAATGTTTTGACGTTGCTCTCAGGCGTGTGCTCTCACGCTGGGTTTCTGCTAGTGTGTTTTGTCTTCACCGTTAGTCTTCATAATTTAATTGACTAACAAATGAATTGATTTTGTTGTTGTTGTTTCACACAGTTAAAAATTGTCAAAGATCACACGTTGGTCGTGCAACCACGGAGAAACACGAAAAAATCAAGAAATCTGAGTCGAAATGGAAAACTGTTTCACCAGTGATTAGTAATAAAATTTGGAAAATAGTGCCCTTCACAAGCACCTATTTAATTCAATTTAAACTTTATATCACATTTTATATTTGTAGGTATGATAAAACTCTTACCTGCAAATGTTTTGAAAGCTCTCAGAAAGATCAACATTGATTAAAGTGAGCATTTTTATTCTTCTTCACCACAGTCGTTCAGACACCTGGAAGCCAATTTATTTAAATTAGAAATGTCATAGCCTTGTGGCGTGAAAATGTACTCAAACCATCCCTAATTATTGATCCATAACAAAGAGTTTAGTAAAAAGCATCGGTGGAAATCGAAATTATGAGAAATGGTTGTACCAAATTTGAAAGCAACCAAATTCAAATTCAAATCTAGTTTGTTTTGTCTTGATCAAATCAATTATAATAAAGAACAAATCAATTCCAAATGTAAAATTATATAATCCCCAATTTAATCCCATTATGAATAACGATAATCCAACTTAACTGATGAGACGAAATGTAAACAAAACTAAGCGAGTTTCATAGAAGGTGGTCATTCCTTTAAATAAAAAATTATTATTCAAATCGATTCGTTCTACGTTAAAAAATATTATTTGTAAACCATCATCATCATCATCATTACGATCATCATCGCACGATCATCATAAAAAAATAATAATTTCCATAATTAAAATCACATCTAATTATCAAAATCCGTGGCTAATTTTTAATTTTAATTCACCAAAATCTGTTTATGTTTATTTTGTATTTTATGGATACTATGTTACCGTGGCTTGGAATTACTCTCGACTCGACGCGCAGACAAATTATTTTCTTTCACTAATAAGATGATGGTACATAATTGAACAAAGTGCACGGTGAGCTAAGCTTACGAGATGTGATCGATGGATATATTTACGTACTCGTATATTGAATACAGAATGTTGAAAAAAAAAAAAATATTTTTAAATTCGTTACACGCATTTTGAAATTGTTGGTTGGTTATACTCGGGAGGCTAAGTAGTTAAAATTATTTTAATGTAAGAAAGAGATTTCGTGTTAAATCAACAAAAATTTATTTTTAATTTTTGTAGATATGGAATTTCTCGTCTAAATTAGGTGTTATGTTGTTAAATTAGTTTTGGTTGGTTTATATACGAGCACTAAGTGGATATTGATTTCGTAACCGATGGATTCGATTGCTATAATTGTATTTTTTAAGCTTAACACTTTAAGTAAAAATTTCTCACGGATTAAAATACCGGATCGCGCGATATTAATTAATCATCATGTTCCGCGAAACATTCTGCATAGACTTGACCATATATAAAGTAGTTCAAACACAATTAGCTAAACTAATTTTTTTTTTTGGTGTGAATTTAATTAATTTTTAATTAACTATACATTGTAAATATTTTTAATTTTAATAAATTAACTTATTTCTTATATATACGAGTATACGTCTAGTTTATAATTGTGTGTGCTGTTATGCTTTATATAGCTAAAGAGACGGACAGCTCAAAAATAACATACGGATTTTTTATTTTTAAGATTAATGATATATTCAAATCTAATTATTTTCTAATAACTTTAATCATACAACAAAATTCAATTATTTTTTTATAAATGTGAGTGTATGTGGGTTTTGAGTCGGTTTTATTTCGTGTAATAATAAAGTTTTGGGAATTATAATAAGTAAATCATTTAGCAGTAGAAAATCTAGAACAAACGCTGTTAACAACCGCCAAAACTAAATTAAACTTGATTTTCGGTTCATATAACCGCCGAGATGGAAATGGGCCTCGTCGGAAAAGATGATTTGTTGGCAAAAGTGCCCATCTTATTCCACCCATGGATCCCTTAGTGTTAATTGGCACATTCAGCGAAGTAAAAACGCAATGGATGGTCAACTGACTTCAATTCTTGAACCAATTGGGGTTTGATGGCTTTCATATCCGACTTTGTGCAAAATTCTTCGCAAAGTCCTATCGCTAATGTTCAATTCTTGTGAACGATGGGAGATTGAAGGGCCCGGTAGTGTGGTTTTTCTATTAACACACCAGTCGAACGAATTTTATTCACAAATTTTCCAACACTTGTACGTAATTTTCGGAAACTTGCCGAAAATTGCGTACAAGTGTTGGAAAATTTGTGAATAAAATTCGTTCGACTGGCGTGTTAATAGAAAAATCACACAACCGGGCCCCTCAATGTGCCATCGTTCACAAGAATTGAATATACTATTAAAGTTAGCCGAAAGTTTCCAGCCGAAAACAAAAAAAAAATGATAATGCAGTTAGTGTCTTTGGTTTGATATTATTTTTTGCCTGAAATGATATTTATTGATTTGTTTAAAGTTTATATTAAAAATAAAAATGTTAGTCTATGATATCGTCACCCCAGTATTTAAGTGTTATAAATGCATACAAAATGCCATGCATTTAAAACACTTAAATACTGGGGTGACGATATGTTATGTTTAATCGCGCCCAATAGTGAAGAAATCAGTAGTTCAATTTGTTGCAAATTCATTGAATAGTCCGACGATCCAGTTTAACCCAAATCCGCATTGACGCCACTATGGCGATTTAATATGCCTCAATTACTGCTAATTGTAAAGAAATTTTGTTGGGGATGCGAGGTAGGTTAAACTAGAACGCAAGGGATCATTCAATGGATTTGCAAGAAATTGAACGATCGAAATCATGTCAAATTACACCCAAGTATACCAATCAGAATTCAGGCCACAAGTATGAGAAAGTGGTCAAACTTGTCTATTAGTTCAGTTTGTCATCCCTCTCATCGAAACTCATTCGTTTGTGAACGGGAAAATAGTTTATGGTAGTTTAGTAAGCGATTAAATAGTTCAAATCTAAACGGTTTGAGCATCAATCAAAACCACCCCCCTATATCAGGCCACAAGTATGAGAAAGTGGTCAAACTTGTCCATTAGTTCAGTTGGTCATCCCTCTCATCGAAACTTATTCGTTTGAGAACGGGAAAATAGTTTATGGTAGTTTAGTAAGCGATTAACTAGTTCAAATCTAAACGGTTTGAGCATCAAACAAAACCACCCCCCTATATCAGGCCACAAGTATGAGAAAGTGGTCAAACTTGTTTATTAGGTCAGTTGGTCATCCCTCTCATCGAAACTCATTCGTTTAGGAACGGGCAAATAGTTTATGGTAGTTTAGTAAGCGATTAAATAGTTCAAATCTAAACGGTTTGAGCATCAATCAAAACCACCCCCCTATATCAGGCCACAAGTATGAGAAAGTGGTCAAACTTGTCCATTAGTTCAGTTGGTCATCTCTCTCAACAAAACTTATTCGTTCGGGAACGGGCAAATAGTTTATGGTAGTTTAGTAAGCGATTAAATAGTTCAAATCTAATCGGTTTGAGCATCAATCAAAACCACCCCCCTATATCAGGCCACAAGTATGAGAAAGTGGTCAAACTTGTCTATTAGTGCAGTTGGCTCCATCCCTCTCAGCAAAACTCATTCGTTTGTGAACGGGCAAATAGTTTATAGCAGTTTAGTAAGCGATTAAATAGTTCAAACCTAAACGGTTTGAGCATCAATCAGAGCCACCCCCCTATAACAAGCCACAAGTATGAGAAAGTGGTCAAACTTGTTCATTAGTTCAGTTGGTCATCCCTCTCATCGAAACTTATTCGTTTGTGAACGGGAAAATAGTTTATGGTAGTTTAGTAAGCGATTAAATAGTTCAAATCTAAACGGTTTGAGCATCAATCAAAACCACCCCCTATATCAGGCCACAAGTATGAGAAAGTGGTCAAACTTGTCCATTCGTTCAGTTGGTCATCCCTCTCATCGAAACTTATTCGTTTGTGAACGGGAAAATAGTTTATGGTAGTAAGCGATTAAATAGTTCAAATCTAATCGGTTTGAGCATCAATCAAAACCACCCCTCTATATCAGGCCACAAGTATGAGAAAGTGGTCAAACTTGTTCATTAGTTCAGTTGGTCATCCCTCTCATCGAATCTCATTCGATTGGGAACGGGAAAATAGTTTATGGTAGTTTAGTAAGCGATTAAATTGTTCAAATCTAATCGGTTTGAGCATCAATCAAAACCAACCACCAATATCAGGCCACAAGTATGAGAAAGTGGTCAAACTTGTCCATTAGTTCAGTTGGCCATCTCTCTCAACAAAACTTATTCGTTTGGGAACGGGCAAATAGTTTATGGTAGTTTAGTAAGCGATTAACTAGTTCAAACCTAAACGGTTTGAGCATCAATCAAAACCACCCCTCTATATCAGACCACAAGTATGAGAAAGTGGTCAAACTTGTTCATTAGTTCAGTTGGTCATCCCTCTCATCGAATCTCATTCGATTGGGAACGGGCAAATAGTTTATGGTAGTTTAGTAAGCGATTAAATAGTTCAAACCTAATCGGTTTGAGCATCAATCAAAACCACCCCCCTATATCAGGCCACAAGTATGAGAAAGTGGTCAAACTTTTCCATTAGTTCAGTTGGTCATCCCTCTCATCGAAACTCATTCGTTTGAGAACGGGAAAATAGTTTATGGTAGTAAGCGATTAAATAGTTCAAATCTAAACGGTTTGAGCATCAATCAAAACCACCCCCCTATATCAGGTCACAAGTATGAGAAAGTGGTCAAACTTGTCCATTAGTTCAGTTGGTCATCCCTCTCATCGAATCTCATTCGATTGGGAACGGGCAAATAGTTTATGATAGTTTAGTAAGCGATTAAATAGTTCAAATCTAATCGATTTGAGCATCAATCAAAACCACCCACCTATATCAGGCCACAAGTATGAGAAAGTGGTGAAACTTGTCCATTAGTTCAGTTGGTCATCCCTCTCATCGAAACTCATTCGTTTGTGAACGGGAAAATAGTTTATGGTAGTAAGCGATTAAATAGTTCAAATCTAAACGGTTTGGGCATCAATCAAAACCACCCCCCTATATCAGGCCACAAGTATGAGAAAGTGATCAAACTTGTTCATTAGTTCAGTTGGTCATCTCTCTCATCGAAACTTATTCGTTTGGGAATGGGAAAATAGTTTATGGTAGTTTAGTAAGCGATTAAATAGTTCAAATCTAATCGGTTTGGGCATCAAAAAAAACCAACCCCCTGTATCAGGCCACAAGTATGAGAAAGTGGTCAAACTTGTCCATTAGTTCAGTTGGTCATCCCTCTCATCGAAACTCATTCGTTTGTGAACGGGAAAATAGTTTATGGTAGTTTAGTAAGCGATTAAATAGTTCAAATCTAAACGGTTTGAGCATCAACCAAAACCACCCCCCTATATCAGGCCACAAGTATGAGAAAGTGGTCAAACTTGTCCATTAGTTCAGTTGGTCATCCCTCTCATCGAAACTTATTCGATTGGGAACGGGCAAATAGTTTATGATAGTTTAGTAAGCGATTAAATAGTTCAAATCTAATCGATTTGAGCATCAATCAAAACCACCCCCCTATATCAGGCCACAAGTATGAGAAAGTGGTCAAACTTGTCCATTAGTTCAGTTGGTCATCCCTCTCATCGAATCTCGTTCGTTTGTGAACGGGAAAATAGTTTATGGTAGTTTAGTAAGCGATTAAATAGTTCAAATCGAATCGGTTTGAGCATCAATCAAAACCACCCACCTATATCAGGCCACAAGTATGAGAAAGTGGTCAAACTTGTCCATTAGTTCAGTTGGTCATCCCTCTCAACAAAACTTATTCGTTTGGGAACGGGCAAATAGTTTATGGTAGTTTAGTAAGCGATTAAATAGTTCAAATCTAATCGGTTTGAGCATCAATCAAAACCACCCACCTATATCAGGCCACAAGTATGAGAAAGTGGGCAAACTTGTCCATTAGGTCAGTTGGCCATCCCTCTCATCGAGACTCATTTGTTTGGGACCGGGCAAATAGTTTATGGTAGTTTAGTAAGCGATTAAATAGTTCAAATCTAATCGGTTTGAGCATCAACCAAAACCACCCCCCTATATCAGGCCACAAGTATGAGAAAGTGGGCAAACTTGTCCATTAGGTCAGTTGGCCGTCCCTCTCATCGAGACTCATTTGTTTGGGAACGGGCAAATAGTTTATGGTAGTTTAGTAAGCGATTAAATAGTTCAAAACTAAACAGTTTGAGCATCAATCAGAACCACCCCCCTATATCAAGCCACAAGTATGAGAAAGTGGTCAAACTTGTCTATTAGTTCAGTTGGTCATCCCTCTCATCGAAACTCATGCTTTTGGGAATGGGCAAATAGTTTATGGTAGTTTAGTAAGCGATTAAATAGTTCAAACCTACACGGTTTGAGCATCAATCAAAACCACCCCACTATATCAGGCCACAAGTATGAGAAAGTGGTCAAACTCGTCTATTAGGTCAGTTGACCATCTCTCTCATCGAAACTCATTCTTTTGGGAACGGGCAAATAGTTTATGGTAGTTTAGTAAGCGATTAAATAGTTCAAATCTAAACGGTTTGAGCATCAATCAAAATCACCCCCCTATATCAGGTCACAAGTATGAGAAAGTGGTCAAACTTTTCCATTAGTTCAGTTGGTCATCCCTCTCATCGAAACTCATTCGTTTGTGAACGGGAAAATAGTTTATGGTAGTTTAGTAAGCGATTAAATAGTTCAAATCTAAACGGTTTGAGCATCAATCAAAACCACCCCCTATATCAGTCCACAAAAATGAGAAAGTGGTCAAACTTGTCCATTAGTTCAGTTGGTCATCCCTCTCATCGAAACTTATTCGTTTGTGAACGGGAAAATAGTTTATGGTAGTTTAGTAAGCGATTAAATAGTTCAAATCTAAACGGTTTGAGCATCAATCAAAACCACCCCCCTATATCAGGCTACTAGTATGAGAAAGTGGTCAAACTTGTCCATTAGTTCAGTTGGTCATCCCTCTCATCGAGATTCATTTGTTTGTTAGGAATAAATATTTGTTATTAGTTAAACAGAAGACTACTCTGTCGAATTAAAATCACTGAATGTTAACTTACTATTAAGACACTCGAGTAAAAATCTTAATCTTTCGTATTTTTTATTTATCATTCCTTCATTGCTTCTTTTAATAATTAAGTTATAATTGTTCAATTTTAAATTACATGAATGTGTAAAATAAATTTTATAATATTTTTGATCAATTTATCATTATCATTCAATTTACCTCACGACCATTCAACAATAAAAATTTAGTAAGATTTAGTAAATTCTTCCAAAGCGTATAAATTTGAAGATTAAATTGTTAATAAGGGTTGACCTTGTTGGCTTACTGATATTTAAGCAGGAATAATGATTTTTGATTAAACAAGACAGTTTTACCACAGTTTTGTTTTAGAAATGGAGTGTTGCCCGCGACATATTTACCCTTTCATTTTTTATATACCGTAGATGACTGTATTCATCGGTTAGTTTGACAGTTTGGTCGAGAACTTTTACATCACAGTGTAATGTATGTTACCGATGTGTCTCGATAAAAACTCTTTAGCTCTCCAATTATAGTAATAAAACTACAACACCTATTAAACCCCACACAATATATGTCTTAATACAATTTAAACAGTTCTTAATTACTCTTTAAATAAAATTGACCACGGTATACCATATGGTGTATGTATACGGACTTGATCTCCATGAAATTTTCATTTAATCGATACAAAATAAATCAATAAACCTTATTTTTCTCACTCGTATCGTATGCCCGCAATCTTAATTAATAAATTAATAATTAATTCAACTTTTTTTTCTTTACAATATTAATTATTTTAAATGTTTATTTAAATTATTGAATTAAGTATTACGACTTCAGTATGTAGTGTAAAAAATACAACAACTACCTGTAATAGTTCGGAACGGCTTGAAAATGACATTCGAATTTAATCGATACACAGCTTTTGTCTTTAATAATTAAATTGTTTAAATAATAAAATTTTATAACTTTATTAAATATTTATAGGTTTTATGGGCAAACAAACACCTTTATCTACACGAGTCGAGCGTATCGAGCGAGAAAGTCAAGTTTTTGTTGTTAATTATTATTTTTTAGATTTGCTAATTACAATTAATTAACTCGCGAGTGCGCATATGAATATACGTTTAAACAGCGTACAACAATTTTTTGTGGTGTGATTAATTGCTTTTGAATAATCCGGTGGCTGTTATTTTTATAAATCTGCACCTTATAAGGCACCTGAATACATATTATTAATTATACATTTTGAATTGTTAATTAATTAATTAATTAATTTTATAGTTGAACTAGTTCCATCCAAATAGTTTTAAATTGCAATTTTTCGTTTCAATATATTTATAAATAAACATATGAGGCAATTAAAAATGTTTTTAATTTAAAATATTTGAAATTAAACTTTATAGGCTTGACGCATGCAATTTAAGAAACCAATTTTTTAGATGCCAATAAAAATAAATCGTTTTCAATTGACGGTTAAAGATTGAAGCACGATGCAATTCAAATTCTCTTCGATGAAGTTTCTGACTGGTTCACGGTCAATACTTTTACCTTTGTCTAAAATTAGATTCTAGAATTCATATAAATATTTTGAGCCATGTTGTTATGTGCACTTCCCTGATATTGTCTAGTATTCAATGTATTAGTTATTTAGTATATAGTAAAGTATGTTTATAATTATTGATAATGTATTTTGTTGCATACCAATTTGTATTATAAGCATTTATTAAGATAATAAATCGATATCTGAGAGATGAGATGGTAGAGTCAGTTGAATGTGGACATCGGTACAATAAATATGTGCAATTAATAAAAAATAAAATTAATAAAAAGTTTTGCAAGTTTATTATTTAATAAACGAAAAACCGCAACAGCTACATCAACAAACCCAACCTCAACATAACAATGCGACCGTTACTGATGAACAATTGGTTGGCCTTATGTATGACAACAAGGATCATATTTAGATTATGGGTCGAACTCTGAGTTGTTGCTTAATTGTGTTTTATAAGATTTGAAATCTATAAATCATTATCATTGTGAATGTACACCTTCGTACACATAAAAATTTTGACAGCTCGGTGTAAAAATCATTTTTCATTTGATGAATAGTTAATTTAAGTGGGTTTGGGTTTTCATTAACTTAAAATAGTTTTATAGTGGTGTCAGAACAATTTTATAGTATTAGACTCAAATATATAGTGTTTTAAGTGAATTATTGTTTGGTGACAACAACAACAAGTATTTGTTTATATTTAAACGGCGAGATTTTAGACAGCAATCAAAGTCAGGTGTGGGTAAAAGGAGGGCTTCGGTCCATAAAAGGGCCGATGTTTGAAAGTCCAAATAGATTCGCACCGTTGAGGATGTTGGATAATAATACCCAACCCTCCAAAAGGAAAAAGATCGAAGAAATGCGAACAAAGAGATTCGGTGCAGATATAATGGATTGCAATGGAGTGAATGAAAAATATGTAATAGTCAAACACGAGCACGAGGGACAAAACCTGTCCAATTTTTCACCTTTTGGAATACAAAAAGCGCTGGATATGATAACCAAAGGTATCATTAAAACGCAACGGTCGAGAGCTGGAGAACTGCTGGTTTTGACAAAAAATCAGGCAGCGACGGATGCATTACTGGAAGTTGAAAACAAGTTAACGGACACAGCAGCAATTATCCTGACTTTTAATTCATTTCAACGACTAAGTATTCGGTTGTACATTTCAAATCCGTTGAAGTGCACCGAATGTCACAAATTTGGTCACACAAAAAAGAGATGCACAAGCGATTCTACAAATTCGCTACAAATGTAGTGAAGCAACAACACAACCAGCCGTGCACTACACTAAAATGCATAAATTGTGGAGAGGCACACACCAGCAACAGTAAGGAATGTCGAGTATATAAACGAGAAGTAGAAATAGTGAAAATTAAAACTGTAGATAGATTAACATTTCCCGAGGCAAAAGCCAAATATTTTCGATTATATGCAAACAGCACACCAGCTATAGCAGACAAAATATATGCAGATACACTAAAACCGCCTGTAACTCACCAAATACACCACAAAAGCTACAAAACAAAGAAAATCAACTAGAACAGATAAAGCCAACAAACATCAAGGCAACAACAGACAAAATTAAACCAACCACAACAACAACAGCAACAAAAAGATCAAGTACAACAACAACAAAACCAACAACAGCCGCAACAACCAAAACAACTACTAGAAACGAACAAACCACAACAACAAATACAGCAAGTACAACAACAACAACAAAGATTGCAACAACAAGCGCAATCAAATCAACAAACAACGTGTAATGCAGCAATTGACATAGAGACAATTAAAAAAATGAAGCATGGCTAGCAATGAGACATTCTAATTTAATTCCAAAAGAATTAACACTATTTGGAAACAACCATGTAAGTATGATTGATGATGAATGAGGGAGGGAGGAGAGAGAACGCTTTGGCGTTTATAAACGCCCTCTTCCTTCTTCATTTCTTTGAATGGTAGAGCGAATACTGAGATCCAATGAATTCGTGAAAATGTGCCAGATAAATATTCGCAGTATATACGCCAATGGCGATATGTTGCGGAATTATCTGACCAATAACGATGTGAATGTGATGATTTTGTGTGAAACTTGGGAGGGCGAGAGTAAGACGTTTCCTGTGAAAGGATACAATTATGTGTCCAGACCGGGGGCATGCTTGAATCCGATGAGTCCATCTCCTAGGTCAAGGGGGCCCTCTTTATAAGTTGCTACACAATTCATCCAATCGGCTTCAAACATTGGATAGGGGTTTGATACCAATGGGCAGGGTTTCATAATTTTTTGGTGGCATCGGGTCCTTGGGTCTGATCCTCCATACGAAATAAATTGATGGACTCAAAAAGATATTTATTAATTTAAAACTAATTAATTTGAATTTAAAATAAAAATTTTGCAATTTTTAAGTTGTTTTCTGACGTTTAAAATGGTGAAGCTTAATCAAATAAATGAAATTAAAAAAAAATAATACTTTAGACTAAACATTCGACTAACTCGATTTTCTAATTATTTTCTTAAATTAAAATTAATATAAAAAAGTTAAAATATGTAATTTCCATATAACTTGACCATACGGAATCATCAATCCAACTTCTCTGCACATGGCAGGAGGGAACATGCATTACATGGGTAACGAGGGTTATCCACTCTATCGAAGGACATTCGACAATAGTAAGAAACTGGGTTGTACCGTATTCGCCATTGCTCTCCAAAACCGATCAAATAAATCTGCAAATATATCAAAGGATCAGACATAGCTGCTTTACATTGACTCAACAGCAACGATGAAATTACGAGATACCAAATGTTTCGCTATATAAGTAGTAATGTGGAAATTTGGCCAGCTTTGGCTTTTCCAATACATGAACACCATCCAACAGTTGTTCATTTGGCTGTTTCACTGGAAAATGGACATTGTGTATATTTCACTGCAAAGAATGCACGCCATCGAGAAAATTCCACCACCAGCCACAACATTGACAGCATTCTTCACATTAAACCAAAATGATGAATTCGCTAGGACCTTGCTATACTCAGAGGTGCAAACATACTTCAATGGAACCCAACATCAAAAAATTTCAAAGATACAAACCTGGAAGAGCTGTTGAAGGATAAAACAATTTATTTTCAACCGATGCAGTGGGTAGATAATACACCGTTCATCCCAACAATGCAAAATACTTTGACCCGTACCGTTTCAACAATTGAGAACAGTTGGTGCCCAATTATGCCAAACTTATCGTGAAGCCAGAAATTAAAATTACTGGAAAATGGTACACATTGGGATACATCACTAGCGAACGCATCAATCACTTGCCAACCGCATCAAATTCGCACATTATTTTCCATCATTTTGACTTCCTTCCCGTCTAATACGAAAGATTTGTGGGAAAAATACAAAGATCAAATGAGTGAATACATTTTACGTAGAGTGCACACAGCCAGCAACAAGCTTGCAATTCTCATCGGAAATGTATAATGAAGCGCTAATGAGGATTGAGGACAAATATTTATCAATCGTCAACAAAACTATAAGATCGAGATTTGCATAGAGAGCAGCAATTTAATGTCAATGATCTGCAAACATTAATTAAAATCTACCAAAACTGACGATACAACAACACAATACATATATAACCGCATTATGAATGTGATTTTACAACAAATTGGCGGTTTGTGTTTCCTCGATGCACCCGGTGGAACAGGCAAAACATTTCTGTTTTAATTGATTCGCATCTTCTGGCATTGCAGCAACTCTTTTGGACGGAAGTAGAACAGCGCACTCTGCATTCAAATTGCCATAGAACATGCAATTTACAGAGACATCCACATGCAACATAAAAGCGAATTCAGGAATGGGAATTTTAACTAATGGGAACATGTAAACTAATAGTATGGGATGAATGCACAATGGCCCGCAAAAAATCTTTGAAAGCAATCAATCAGACGCTTCAAGAATTAAGAGGTAATACAGAGCCATTCGGAGGTGCACTCATTTTGCTGTCTGGTGATTTTTGTCAGACTCTGTACCAATTATACCACGTTCCACACCAGCCGATGAACTACGATTCGCCAAGCAACTTTTAGATCTTGGAAACGGGAAAATGACAATCGATGACACCAAAAATTGCATTACCACTCCACCAGATTTTTGTAACTTTCCACAGACAATTGACGAATTGATTAACAGCGTATTTCCAAACATTAATTGCAATTACAAAAGTCACCAATGGCTAAGCGAACGTGCATTATTGGCGGCCAAAAACAAAGATGTCATTGCTATTAACACAGCCATTCAAAATCAAAAATCTGGCAATACTACAACGTATAAGTCAGTTGATTGCGTCATGAATCAAGAAGAAGTTGTCAATTATCTGGTTGAATTCCTAAATTCACTTGATTTGCTAGGATTACCACCACACGAATTGATATTGAAAATTGGTGCACCTATCATTATGCTTCGAAATATCAAACCGCCACGACTGTGATATGGCACCAGGCTTGCAGTTAAAAAATTGATTGATGGCAAATTCAAAGGAGAACATGTCTTATTACCGCGAATACCAATGCTACCGACCGACATGCCATTCGAATTTAAAAGATTGAAATTTCCAGTGCGACTCGCGTTTGCAATAACCATTAATAAAACACAAAGCCAGTCGGTTCAATTTTGTGGATTGAATCCATAAGATCCTTGCTTCTTACATGGGCAGCTGTAAATGGCAAAAACAAAAATATTGTCATTGAAATATATGTTCATGCAATGAAAAAACAGATAAACCTACCCAAATGTAAAATATACCTTGCTACAAAAGGCGTTGCAACGCTTGCCAGGTATCCGCTAGTTATTTTAATAAAAAGCACAATGTAGGAGACAATACTTTAGCGACTGATAAATTACACTTGATACTCGTATTCGGTAGAAAGATATTTACGAATACTAGTAAAACAACTCACGTTTCCCATATTTTGAGGTTCATTTTTCAGTTCAGGATTTGTTGGACTTCTTGGATATTAGAATGTGCGATCGAATGTCAAAACTCCCGTTGCTCAGAAATTTAAGATTAACTTCGATCTACTAAATATTTTATTGTGACTTGAATCTATTGGGAGTTAAAAAACACTCAAAAATTTAACATAATATTTTAAAACTTCTAATAATCACACATTTGAAAACTGTATTAAATAGGTGATCGAAGTGGTTCTGAATTAACATTTAACGAAAGGAACCAACCTTACTTAGCTCCATGCACGGGAAACTCTGAGATTTTTGTTATTCGAGAGAGAATATCATTGAGTGTAATACAAAATTGAAATTATTTGACTCGGCCCCTACGGATTGCACAGAGGTGACTGAAGTGTTCGAAGTTTCCGAGTAAGGTAGTTAATATAAACATCAAACACTAATTCAGAACCACTTCGATCACCTCTGGGCGATTCGTAGCGTGTTGAAGTAATTCATTTTTCAATTTTCACTCAACACTATTTGGAAAAATTAAAATTTTTCCATTTTAGTTTTGAAACATTTATTTTTATTAGAAACTTTTGTGTTTAAGGGATGTAGTGTATGTTTTGTTATTTTGGCATAAACTTACAACAACTATTGTTGCAGAAGCCCCAAGATTTTTTTCGTTTGAAATTTTGTACTTATTCTCTTGGTTGGAGTAAATCTCAAAATTCGTAATCAAAGAAAGAAAGTTTAATCCGAATCATCCTGGGGTTGCCATATATGGCAACAAACAACATGCCATCGAGTTCGCCCCCCCCCCGCCCCTAATTCGAAACCGAATACATATAAATTTTTACAAATTATATTTTTACTTGAACGAGACGGGATGATCTTAGGCCATGCAATAGGCAAGATCATATTACAACAAGTGTACATTTCCTCATTTTTTATTTTTGTAATCCATCTCGTTTTCATATTTGACAGGTAATTTTACAAATTTCGGTTAACTTTCATAGAGAGAAGATTGTGAAATTAGTAGGACAACAAAGTTATAAAAAACCTCATAATGGCGTTAATGTTAATTCAAAGTAGTGTGTTGTAATTGTATGACTAATTTGATTGTATAAAAAATGAATTACGTGATTTTGTGGAAAATGTAATTTTTATTGTCCGGCACAGTTAAGATCAGGCTGTGAAATGGCGAACGTCTTGAGAATCTGGAAGTGGGTATAGAGATAATTTGGATCACATACTTGAAGATAGTGTTTCGGCGAATGCGCTCAATAATACATCTTTAAATTTATCTGGTAGTTCACTACATACTTCTGAACCCACGGAAATAGTAGCTCAGAAGTCATTATCACCACATTTAAGTCGTGTTCATCAATCAAGATCCAGCGGTCCTTTACCAACATCCAACAAGACCATTGTATTTATTAGGTGAAAGGATGACTCTTGTGCATTGACTCCGATTTTTCCACAACCAAATTACTAGGTACAATCCTCTGATCAAAATTTAAAACCACATGAACAGTTCGAGAAATTTATAGATGATGTTTTACTTCAGAATATTTGCGACTGTTCAGATGTATATGCCGCTTACCGAGAAAAAAGAAGATTGCAGATTACTGTTAACGGTTTGTTTTTATTTTTGTCTTTACAATTATGTTACAAAGTTACAAAATTTATTTCGTTACAGAATTTCGGTGGTTATTGGCATTTTACTTGTTAGCGGATAAGCTGGTCAAACCAGTTACAGAGACATATGGAGCAACGATACTGATTTGCGCAACGATAGGACGTATTATAGCATGCGTCGAAATCGCTTTGAGGAAATTTTGCAGAGTCTACATTATGAACCGAACGTGCGTGCTCCACAAAACGTATAAGTGATAAATTATGGAAGAAAATCTAAAATATTGGAAAATTTCCATCCCGAACAGAATTTATCCTTTGATAAAAATGTATGATTGCTTATTTTGGGAAGCACGAGTGTAAACAGTTTATAAAAGGGAGTCTTAAACGTTTTGGATATAAGGTATGGTCTTTATATACTCCCAGCGGGCACATGTTAAATTTCGAGGTGTATCAAGGCAAAAATCTTAAAAGAACTATTTGGTGAATGTACTGCTCCCCTTGTCAACATGATTGACGATTTTTCTGGTAAGGTCCAAGAATTACCGTTTTCTTTTTACTTTGACAATTTATTTATACGAGCTTTCCGTTGTTGGCTTATTTGAAAAATCGGGGCTATAATGGAACTGGTACCATTCGAAAAGTTGTCCGATTCCACATAAAACAATTATTGACATAAGACAAAACCACGTGGTTACTGCAATTCCATCAAAATGAATGGAACCGAGATTCGCCTTAGGAAATGTGTAGATAACAGCATGCGTCGAAATCGCTTATCGATGCTTGCGTGCAAAATGCATGGCAGCTTCATCGGCATATCAATCCGGATATGCCACAAAAGCAATTCAAATGAAAAATTGCAATTTATTATTGCAAGTATTTTGGAGATCCGCCAAAGTCGCATAATAGCGTTTTAAGTCTAAAGCGCCGATCGGAGTCTACCACATTAGCTACCTACTACTCTTCGCTATGACCAGACAAATCACCTTCCCATTATACCAGAGGTATATAATCTAGAGAAGAAGAGACGCTGTGCGGGCGACCTATATAATTCGATTGTTCGAACTGCTTGCACTATGTGCGACAAGTGTTTTTGCTTGCGTTGTTTTGAGCCTTACCATATGAATAAATAGGTAATTACCTGTCAGTACTATTTGAATAAAATAAAAACAGAATTACTACCGAACAAACCGATTAACTAAGTGGCACTGTCCTGTAGCATTTCAATCCTGGCGATACCATGTGGTAAAAAATCTGATGAGACAATTCATGTCGTTTTGATCTAGAAGTTGAGCATCTAAAATATTTTTGAAAAATTCGTAAAATTAACGTTCAGGATGATTCGGGTTAAGAACACATAAGAAAGTTTACCTGATGATCCTCTTGTTAATGTAAATATTTTAAAATCAAGTTTATGCGGCGTGGATGGGAGGTATTGTATTTTGCATTTTTATTGTATATATTTGTTGGGGTGGGGGAGGATTACGGGAGGAGGGTTGGGGACAGTGGTACAGAAAATGGTACTAATGGTCTGACGGTGGTCCTCTTTCAAGGAATTTTTATTGTAGTGGAACCCATACGATTGATTTTAAATTTGCCTAAGAAGTTCAACAAGGAGTCATCTACGATAAAAATTACATTCATGATCAACAAATGCTCGGAAGTCGCCAGCTGAAACTTTGCCTTACTACAATAAAAAAAGAAATTCATGTTCAATAAATACTTGGGGAAGGCCAGCTCGAACAGTACTATCGCCTGACCCATATGATTGCTTTAAAATTTGTCTAAGAAGTTCATTAAGGATTCTTCTACAATAAACAATGAAATTCATGCCCAACAAGTGTTTGGAAAAAGCCAGCTCGAACCATTAGAACTTTCATATTCATAGATTGTTTTGAATTTTTCCGAAGAGGTTAACCAAGCATTTTGCTAAGATAAAAAATTACATGCATATCCGACAAATTCTTGAAAGAGCCAGCTCGAATTCTTAAAATAACAGCCTGACACATACGATTGTTTTGAAATTGGCTTTAAAAGTGTGTTAATGAACCTACTACAACAAAAAATATTAATTCATGTCCGACAAATGCTTGGAAGAGGCCAGTTCGAATCATTGACATGTCAACATATTGAATTTGAAAATTTTATATGAAGATTGACAAAATTTTACTTTACGTTTCATCAGCCGTTACGTTTTTTATGCTAACATTTTTGTTGTACACATAAGTTGATAAATTTTTAAATTAATTTTTTTTGAGCAACCAATTATTGAATTTTTTTTCATGCTAACTTTTATAAATTTATCATATTCCACTCTTTCTCAAATTCAAACCAAAAGTGCTGCCATCGCAGTCTGTTCTAATCAAAGTTTTAATTTTATTTTACTTTTATATTTTTTGCAAAGGTGAAGAATAATTATAATTAAGGTTACTCATAAACAAATAAATTAATAATTTCAATCCTCCTTATAAATCGAGCCATAGGGATGTTGTTATTAATTGGTGACGATAATCGGAAGGAAGTGTGGAAATGATTGATTTTTTATTGTAGTAACACGTTGAAAATTAGATAGGTTTCTCTATTATGTTACGGCACTCTAGGAACCTAAATAGCAGAAGACTCAATACCAGAAAACACAATACCAAAAACAGGAAGGTTAAAATGCTGGTTATGAAAATCCTATCATAGTGTCTTATTAAAGCCTTACCACCCATCAATAAATCAGATTTCTTCCTTGTGGCACACACCAATATACTGGCATAATGGAACGAGCAAAACACGACCAAACAATAGATTTCAATATTAAAATACTTGATTACGTAGATATTTCTCTTAATATCACATTAATTAATATTTCTGCGCACGCGCAAGAACGACGTCTATTGACGTAGTGTTTACTGAAGTTGGTTGTTTTTTACTGAAAGATGGAAGTGCATTAGAAATGGTATAATTTTTGCAGTGTAACATGTACTGTATACAACCTGCAAGTATTCGAAATTCGGAGTACTCCGACTTCATCAAAAAGACTTGATGAGGAAAAGAGACGTTGAGACGCTTAGGAAAATAAGCATTACCGTATTAAATATCTAGTCAAGGTAATGAGATTTACTTCTGCATATCGATAAAGGATCAAGGTTCAACAAATAATAACCCTAAAGGCCAACCGATTCCAATAAAATACTTCTGTTCTGTTCTGCTCCCAAAATTAACAAAAATAAATTAATTTTTTCTGTTGTTTTCGTTTTTCATTTATTTTAATTTTCACACAAAATATCTACATTCTACATATACGAGTACATACTATACATAGCTAGATACATAAAATGTATTTTTATGTGCTTAAACCACCATTAATTTTAATAAGAAAGAGCTTCTTCAGTTTTCCTTTTCTTGTAATTTAAATCTTTATTTTTTATGATACTTCTGCTTTTTAACGTTATATGTTGTTGAAATTGGCTGTTGTTCTTGCTGTTGGATATATTTAAATTTCCATTTCGCGGTTCAACGGAAAATTAAACATTATAATCGCAAATAAAATTAATCGAAATGTTATTTAAGACTTTGAAGACTCGAAATTTATTTATTTAACATTTAAAATTCTTTGCACAACGTAAAAATCGTACCAACGATAATAAACTAGCGCATATACGAGATTAGCACTTTATTACAATGCAAACACTATCGCAATGTTTTTTTTCAATTTAACCCCTTGCGGTAGGCGAATATATTCTATCGGATTGCTCGCTATAAACACGGGGCCCAAATCGTGACTTAGGGGGATATTTAGGGTTACTCATTTAATTCGATACTGTATAAGTGTTGTGATGATGCGCGCACTTCTTTGTTACACTACCTTCTTACATTGCTGCTGTTGTTGTTTTAATCAAAGATTATAGTTTTTATTTTTAAAATTTTAATTTATCGTTTATTTTCGAGTATACAGCTACTGGAAATTAAATTATTATATTTTTAATGGATTTTGTTGATTACCACGTTGGAACCAATTTTATTCATTCTCATGTTATGTAAAAAAAAAAATCAAACTAATGTTGATGTACTGACTGACTGCGCGCAGAGTTTATGGTACAAATTTGATTCGAAACATTTTTATGTTGAGTAATTTATTCCTTCATTTATGTATTACATGTATATTTATGTTGTTATACAACTCACTACATCAATCATATACGAGCATATATACGAAATTAAGTGTGTGACTTATGAGTTTTATTTATTTACGCATATTAACACCTCTGGCATTCAAAAAGTTATTAATTATTGTTGTAATTTTGATTCTTTGCTTTGAGACGTTTCAAAATATTTGGTTTGAAAACGATCAAATTATTTTGTAATCGGTTTCGATATTTTGTAAACTAATGACCAACGGTCTAATGATGCTTTTATATTAAAAGAGTTGTTGGTTTATATGCTCCACCAAGCTTTTCAATAAATAATATATTATAATGTTTTTATACACTCTTTATATTTTTAAAGCACCCAAAACTATCTTTTTATTATTATTATATTTTGATGAAAAGAAAAACAATAACTAGCTTTTTTCAACGCTAGCTAAAACTCATAATGCCAGATTTGATGACCCGATGCCATCTTTCGATCATGCCATTACATTTTGGATTGTAACTAGTTGTTCTTCTACGTTCAAAACCCAGTAAGTTTGCCATTTCGTGAAAAAGTTGTGATTCGAATTGCATGCCTTGGCCCGTGACAATGAACTCTGGCACACCAAAGCGAGCTATCCAATGTGAGTAAACAGCGAAAGCGACGGTTGCAGCAGTTATATCCGGAACTGGAACCGCCTCAGCCCAGCGAGTGTATCTATCAATCAATGTAACACAATACCGCTGATTATCAGAAACTGGTAAAGGACCAATGATATCGAGATGAATAATCGAAAAGCGTTGAGAAGTTAATTTATAGGTACTAAGTGGAGATTTTGTATGTCGAGAGATTTTAGCCTTTTGGCAAGCTACACAACTTTGAGCCATTTTCTGAACGTCTTTTTTAATCGATGACCATATGACATTCTGAGTCAAAAGTTTGATGGAAGCTTTGACGCCAGGATGGGACAGATTATGAAATGCATCGAAAACTTGTTTTCGAAAATTTAGGGGAACGAATGGCCTAGGTGTAGTGGTTGAAATATCACAATAAATTAATTTTTTTGAATTGAAAGAAAAGGGAAATTTCTCAAATTTGAGAATAGAGTTACTCCTTAGAATTTCTTGAAGTTCCTCGTCATTGGTCTGAGCATCTGCGATGATAGCATAATCAATACTTTCAGGAATAGAAATTTGATTAATGCGTGAAAAAGTATCTGCAACAACATTATTCAGTCCAGAGATGTGCTGAATATCGGTTGTGAATTGGCCAATGAAATCTAAGTGTCGAAATTGATGAGGAGATGCTTTTTCCAATTTCTGATTAAACGCGTAGACAAGTGGCTTATGATCGGTGTAGAGCGTGAATAAACGACCTTCGAGAAGATATCGAAAATGTTTAATTCCCGAATAAGCCGCGAGAAGTTCTCGATCATAAGCATTGTACCTTTTTTGCGTATAATTGAGACGAACTGAAAAGAAACCGAGTGGTTGCCAGGTGTCTGAAATAAACTGCTGAACAACCACGCCGATCGCCGTGTCGGAAGCATCAACCATGATGGCCAGAGGTGCAGATGATGATGGATGAATAAGTAAAGTAGCGTCCGTAAGTTTAATTTTGCAGTTATCGAACGCTTCGATAGCCTCTATTGACCATTGTATTGGAACTCGACGTTCCGACGTCCGAACGGAACTCGTTCTTAGTGTAACCTTTTACGTACTCGTTCAACAATTCCTGGTCAGCAGCAGCACCCGGAATGAAGCGTTGATAAAAGTTAATCATACCCAAAAATCGTTTCAGTTGTTTTACAGTCTGTGGTCGTTCGAAATTTTTGATGACTTGAACCCGTTCATGCGACGGTAATATACCTTGCCCAGTTACCAAATGACCTAAAAAAATAATTTCGTTTTTTGCAAAAACGCATTTGTCCACATTTACTACAAGTCCATGTTCTTCTAATTTAGAAAAAATAATTTTAATATGTTCGAGATGTTCGTCATAATTTCGAGAGGCAATGAGCACGTCGTCCAAATATACAAAACAGAAGTCAAGTCCGCGTAGTACTGAATGCATAAGACGTTGGAACGACTGTGCTGCATTCCTAAAGCCGAAAGTCATTCTACAAAATTCAAATAGACCGAATGGTGTCGAAATTGCTGTCTTTGGAATGTCCGTTGGTTCAATAGGAATTTGGTGGTAAGCCTGGACAAGGTCTATCGATGAGAATATAGTGCAACCCTCGAGCCTTTGTGTGAAATCTTGGATATGTGGAATCGAATACCTGTCAGGAATCGTGACTTTATTCAATGCCCGAAAGTCTCCACAAGGTCTCCAAGACCCATTCTTTTTTGGTACTAAATGTAACGGACTGGACCAAGGACTACAACTAGGTCTGCAAATCCCGAGTTTCATCATATTTTCGAATTCTGTCTTCGCGATGATGAATTTGTCCGGTGCTAGTCGTCGTGGTTTGCATGCAACCGATGGTCCTTTCGTTTCAATTTTGTGAGTCACGTTATGTCTAGTATTGTCAATATTAATATTTCCGTGAATGACTGTTAAGAATTTTGAAATCACGTTGAAAACTCTTGGATCCATTGCTGACCTGTCGATCCTAGATACATTAGCATCATCATAGGAGGAAGGGGTACCATTAGTATACAGAGAGGTTAACGGATCTATGAGCCTCTGTCTCTGTATATCTACTAGCAACCCAGTTTTCCTCAAAAAATCCGCACCGATGATAGGCATCGACACGTCAGCAACTATGAACTCCCAGGAGAATTCGCGGCGCATTTCGATGTCGAGTTTTAAAAATTTAGTCCCGTACGCATTTACCGAAGAACCGTTCGCTGCAAACAACCTGAATGATGGGTCGACACTTGGATTCCGAACAAAACGGGCCGGCAATACTGAGACATCTGCACCTGTATCAATTAAAAAATGTGTCCGAAGAAAAATTTCGTAAATTAAAAGGCGGCTAGTTTTAGAACCGTCGTTACACACCGCCAATTGTGCATGACTATTTATTTTTTTGAAACCTTGTTTGATAAAAACAAATAAAATTATTTGTATCTGAAGGATCACCATAAAAAGGATTATACGAATTTCGAAAATTTGGCGAGTTTTTCCGAGAATAATTAATTCTAGAATTTGATCGCGAATTGCTACGCCCATGTGAATTTGAATTAAATCTCGATCTATGATTTTGATTAACTATTTCCGCAATCTCCGATAACAAGGGCCTTTTGAAATCCGAAAGTTTATCATCTAAAGAAATTGTCGAATTAGGATTAGAAGAACAAGATGCAGACGTCTCAATAGAACTTATCTGTGCCTGAGACATAGTCTCGTGCACATTGGCAGCCCGTTCTGCAAGGACTGACACGGAGACGTCATTTTCGAATGGTGTGAGCACCATTTGAACCGACTGGTGCAACCTCTTCATCCAAAATTGACGAAGTGTCGCTTCGTTAAAATTGTCACCAGCGTTCAATTTCATGATACTCAACAACTGGGACGGCTACCTGTCCCCAAGTGTCAAGCCATGCATCAAATTATTCAACTTCGATTTTTCCGACTCACCAAGCACACGAATCACCTCCGCCTTGAACGTAGAATAAGGGGTATTACCTTTCGGGCTAGTAATAATATATGCGAATGTGTCGTGAAGTCGTGCCTCTACAGTGATTTCCGACAATGCGAACTGTTGCTTGAGAATCTCAAACCACACATTCGGGTTTTGAGAGTGAAGTGCTTGTGGTGGTTTGAAAGTCCACTCGAGCAACTAGTCCAGCACCGAAAGGCAAATTATTATTTGCTTGCGAAGTCTCTGGTATTATTAAATTTGGGTTAGAATGAAACCGTGATACAGCTTTGGCAACAGCATCATTAATAAGCCCAGCCAGTTCAGTGGGAGTTAATGTGATATTAGCCTCACTTGCTGAACCGCTGTTTGATGCCGCTGCCAAGTCCGCATCATTCGTCGATGCTAGGGAAGTAAGTGGTGGGTTCACAGCTTGTACCACACGCCGAAACAAAAAGGTAAAAACAAGAAAAAATATCGAAAACACGTAAACGAAAAGCGCAAAAAAGGAATACATTTTAATGAAAATAAAATTTAAAAGAAAAACAAAATTTTAAATATTTTAACCGAAAAACAAATTTTATTCACTTTAGCACCAAAAAAATTAGCTGGGTACTTACAATTTTTTATTTTCTGCGATGATGTAATGCACCTGTCCGTGTTTACGTATGTGATGAATCTTGACGTGATGAAGCGAATCACTGGAAAAGTTGACGGTGCTCCAATCCTTTTCGTAATAAAATTGGCCGAATTTGACAATGACGTAATGCGGCCGTAATTGAGAGCAGTCGTAATTTTGATTGTTGCTGCAATTAGTAACTGTTGGTTTCTTTGTTGTTACCAAAAATTTATTCGAACACTATAATTTTTGTTTTGCTCGACAGGAAAAAATTTGCTGTTTATAAACAGCCGGTTAAATAATAAATGTATGACTCCAATGTTGAACACGGCTGGAATACGACGATCTTCATCACGTCGGGGTTACCAATTATTTATTGGTTTAAATGCTTTTCAATAAGTAATATATTATAATGTTTTTATACACTCTTTATATTTTTAAAGCAGCCAAAACTATCTTTCTATTATTATTATATTTTGATGAAAAAAAAACAATAACTAGCTTTTTTCAACGCTAGCTAAAACTCAAAAACCAAACTACCATATTATTTTTAGTTGGATACCCAACTAACCATTTCAGTGCCAACCAATTTAAAAATAATTTAATAAAAGAATTTAAAAATACAGTGTGAAGACACCACAGAGTCAGGACCTAGGAACCGACCACAATGGCCATAATCTATGATGTTGTTCTATTGAATAAAGTCCAAACAGATCATTATGCGAATCTTCTCGAGCTTTTCTTAAACCTCGCAAGCACTTTTAAATATTTCGAAAATAATTAAATAAACGGTGATCAAATAGGAACTGTATACTTTTAATTTGAAATAAAGGCATTGTTTCAAGACATTGGTTCATGAAATTTTTATTCAAAAATGATTTCATCTAAATCGCCGTCTCTGAATTTTTTTAATAATTTGATTCTGGAACACCATTTTTGGCCACTTTTTCACATATAAATTTGCACTTATTTCAGCAATAACACGAAAATGTTGATTTTAAGGTCATTGAGTGTTTGTAGTTCATTGGAGTAAACTAATGGAGGCCAGTCATTAAACTTTTCTGTCATGTTGCACCATCATGCCGAAACCATATATCATTCAAGTCGAAAATATCTAATTCATTCCACAAAAAATCTGTAATCATGTGTCTGTAGCGTTCTCCATTAACGATAATTGCAATGCCATTTTCATTTTGAAAAAAACATGGTCCAATTGCACCTTCAGACCATAAACTACACCAAACTGTTAATTTTTGTGGATGTAAACGTGTTTCATGAACATTTAACCAGACATACGCTTCTTCGCTGAAGATGATTTTTCCATGAAATAATGGATCAGTTTCAAGTTTCTCTAATAAAGGGAGATTTGGTTTAAGTTTTTGGACCAACTGAATTATTTAGAGGCCTTGAAATTCAAATCTTTATTAATAATATTACATGTGCTGAAGTAATAAGAAGCAAGTTCAAGTTCTTGAGAATGACGTCTAATTGATTGTTCTCGATTTTCATCAACACTTTGTTTCACAGCATCGATATTTTCAGCAGTACGTTTACGTTTGTTGAAGGGTCCAGTATCAAACTGGACGAACAGATATCAATTTACCGAGCAGCGTGCAGCAAATTGAGCAGTATGAGTTAAAGGTTCAACAAGTCAAACTAAAGTCAAACTAAAATAGTTGGTCCCAGTTTGGAGAAGACCTCCGCCCGAAAACTTCAAAATTCTCAAAACAATAAAGTAAAATAGTTACAGAGCCAGTGCTGCAGATGTGTTACACATGTATCCAAAATAAGGAAGATTACGACAGAGTTGGAACAGAAACTCTGTCTACAGAATCAATACTTCTAGGTGAGAGATGGAATAAGCAACGAGGAGCCTGGCATTTAGCATTCGGAGTCAGGGAGAATTCAAGCAAAGAGCTGAGCGACGAAAAAGTTTAAGGAGATGCTTCAGGTGTGGCAAGTTAGATTACTACATCCGTGATTACTAGAGCGATGGAATCATTGTTTTACGTGGCAGCCTGATTTTCAATGAAGATAACTTGATCCTTGACATAGACCCTTGAGCGAGACCCAACAGAAGATTCCAGGAGATTCCATCGTCCAAGAAGACGAGTCTAATCAACAAATTATTCTGATAGAAAGGAACCTACTTTCGAACCGTTGAAGAAAGCAACATAGAGATAAATCATTTATGCAAAGAATTTTTTAAGAATCCGGAAATATAACGAATTTTTGTTAGGGATAATTACAATACAAAAATAATTTATTAAATTTCAAATAAATATTTTCTAATTAAATTTATTTCTTTTAGATTTTATGCTGAATGATTCCGATAATTGGCTTTAACACATTCAATAATCTTAAATCACAAATGATTAAAGAAACGAATATAAATAGAAGAAGTAATACAAATCGGTAAACTCAAATATCGACCCTCGTCTGTCGTACCCGGAGACGAAATGGAAATTGGAACAACTCTAGCAGAGGCATCAATGCTACCACAATAAGATAAAAAAGATAAATGTTACAACGTCGATGTTATCGGCCTCAGTTAAGTGAGATGGAAAAACAGTGGTGAATTAGACACAGGCGATGGAAATTACCTTAAATTCTCTGGACGAGGTGACACACATGAACAAAGCGTAGGGATATTAACAACTGCTAAAGTAAAGAAGGCACTAATAGGATAGAAACCAGTCTATAGAAATAATTGTAGCACGATTTTATTCAAAAATACGAAATTGAACCATAATTCAGTGCTATGCCTCAACAGAAGACGCAACACATAAAATAACCAAAGATGAGTTCTATGAACAACTGCAAACCACAATAATAAGGACACACAAAAATAATGTGAGGATAATACAAGGAGACTTGAATGCAAGAATTGGACTTGATATCGCCGAACTGACAACCATCATGGGTAAATATGCATTAGACTCTGTGCGTAATAATAATGGAGAAATACTCATCGACTTCTGCGTCACAAATGAGCAGTTTTATAGGAGGCAGTGGATTTCCAAACAAAAATACAAATACACATGGACATCTGTTGGCAGAATAAAGAACCAGATAGGTCACGTAATGATCAACAAGAAATTTCTCATGGGTTCAATATGTCAGGGCAATGAGAGGCGCAGACATTCATAGTCACCATCAACTGGTAATATCTCAAATTTCAATGCCAGCCACTGTAAAACGCATCAAGGCAATCCGGACGAAATTTAATACCAACAGAGTAAAAGATGCCAACACAAGAATTTTTTTCTGCAAGGTGGTAAAGCTTAACCGCAACACCAATGAAGAAGCCATCAATGTAAAGAAACATTGGAGATAAATCAATGAAGTCTGCCAATACACTTGGGTACCAATAATACAAATCCCGAATCAGTGCGAATACTTGAGAGAAAATTGAAGAATGGCGTCAACTGAACTTACAAATATGCCAACAAAATACGTCGGAGAAAATGAAACCATGAAAATGAAAGGACGGCTTGACCGAATTCCCTCCTCAACACAAGAATAAATAATACTGGGGGCAAAAAAGAGTAAGACTTTGTTCATAATTTTAAAATTCTTTATTTATTTCTCCAAATCTATTTCGTCCCCTCAAAGTAATCTCCCCGGCCTCAATACACTTGTGCCAACGTTTTTTCCAATCCTCGAAACAGTTGTTAAAGACTATTTCCGGAATAGCCTCCAATGCGCATAGTGATTCACGTTTAATGTCTTCAATTGACTCAAAACGGTTTCCCCGGAGCGGTCGTTTGAGTTTGCTGAACAGCCAGAAGTCAAGCTAAATCAGGCGAATAGTGGTTGCGGAACGATATGGGTAGAATTTTTGGCGAAAAAATCACGTAAAACCAATGCAGTATGAGAAGGTGCATTATCGTGGTGCAAAAACCAAGAGTTGTCGACCCATAATTCCGGCTTCTTTTTACGAATAGCTTCGCGCAAACGACGCATAACACTTAAATAGTATTCCTTGTTGACAGTTTGGCCGGTCGGAAGGAATTCGGAGTGCCCCACACCTCGATAATCGAAGAAAACTGTCAACATCACCTTGATTTTTGACTTGCTTTGACGTGGATTTTTCGGCTTCGGCTCATCTTTGGCACGATATTCGACCGATTCCGGATCGTAAGCATAGATCCAAGACTATCGCCAGTTATAATACATTTCATGACATCCTGTTAGTCGGAAAGCATTGTTTCACAGACGTCACCGCGCCGCTGTTTTTCCAAAAAATTGAGTGATTTTGGAACCAATCGTGCTTTCACTTTTTCTAGGCCAAAATGATCTTTCAAAATGGTTTTCACTGATCCTTCCGATATTTCAACGATGCCAGTAAGGTCTCTGACTATTAGTCGCCGATTCTCGAGCACCATTTCCTTGATTTTATTGACGTGTTGATCATCAGTTGATGTTGATGGCCGTCCTAGACGTGGTTCGTCGTCAACACGTTCTCGACCCTCTTTGAACAATTTGTACCAATCAAAAACATCTGCTCGCGACCTACAGTTATCACCGAAGGCCTTTTGCAACATTCTGAACGTTTCGGCACCACAAAATTGATTCCGCACTCAAAATTTAATGGAACTTCTTTGTTGAATAATTTCACTCATTGTAAAAATCGCCGAATGCACTTTTTGTACTTCAGAAAGACAAGCGCAGTCATACCAACATAGAAAAAAAAATATTTTTTGCCCACAATAGCATATTAACAATGATCATTCTGGATAGAATTTCACCGATAACCAACTTGAAATTAAGAAAGGAACTAGCTGGCTTTTCAGACCAGGACGTTGTTGTATCGATCATATCAGCACGGCTCGCATCACCATTGAGTAGTCTATCGAATAGAATTCACCATTATACCTACTTTTCGTGGACGTCGAATGTGCATTCGACACAATACACGGGAATGCAATATGGAAGACACGTTGTGAAATGAGCATCTCAAAGAAATTAATGGAACTTATACACGATATGTAAATACAGGGATTCAGATATTCCAGTACAATACAAAGGAAAACAAAGTGAATCATATTTTAGCAACCAAGGATAGGGTGAGTACTCCCGCCACTTCTGTTACTAGTAGTATTAGATATTATCATGGGAAGCTTAAATAACACGTCCCTAACAGCATCCATTAGGAATTAACTAAAAAACTCAATGATTTGGATTACGCCAATGATATATGTCTATGGTAACACACAAACAAGTCGACATGCAAACTGAGAGATTTACAGAAATTTTCTCTCAAGAATTATCTAGATAGATAGTCGTTTAAATCTCTCACTTGACATATATTGCCAGATTTGTTGAAGTTTTGGTTTCAAATTGAGAGATTTTTAGAAAATTCTATCTGGAATTATCAGAAAAGAGAAAAAATGCTAGCACCACGTCAAACAACCATTGCAACAGGTAATACAAATTTGGGTGACCTCATGAGAACGCAAAGAAGAATACACAAAAACGAAATGAAATGGAAGCCCATATCTCCCGGGATGCCAGTATGGCTCACCCAGCAGATCTGGGAGCTGGCTAGGATTCAATGAAGTAATCAATCGTTAATCGGATAACAACTGATTATGTAACCTCAGAAATAAGACGACGAAAGTCCTATGGGAGCTCAAGTTAAATAAATAAATAAACAGTTGTTTGAATCTCACGGGTCCTTCACGAACACTTGACAAATACCGCCGGATTCGTTGAAGTTTTGACTACAAACTGAGATATTTTCTAAAAAATTATATCGCATATATGCCTCATAAGCGAAAATGGTGAGTCTTGCGGATTCTTCTGATATGATTACGTCATTCATAATAATATCTCGTGGAGATCAAACAGGCATCTACGAATGCAACGTCGCATGCCTCTGATTCGAGTTAATTTTTCTTACTATCGAACCAATTTTGTTGGTTAGCAAGCATTATAACAAAAGAATTTGCAATTGACTCAATTTTTCAGCGATGCGTGTACCTAGCACTAAGCCAAACTTGCATGTGTGACGACAGCGAAAGGGGCGAAGGTAGAGTTGCATGGTCTTACTAAATTATACGCGACTGGACATCAACTTCCGCAATCACAGCATGTTCGAATGTTTCTCTTTGAAGTTTCCAAGGATAACAAACGAATTCGGTGGTACACGTCAAGTGCTCGTAAATTGCTAATTAGATGAAATTTAAGCGACCATAACTGCCAACCGGTATCCGCAAAATGCTCACGAATCGCCTGTTAGGAGATATTTAAGCGACTATATATCCAGGTAATTTCAGATATAATATTTCTGGAAACATCTCAGTTTTGTAGTTGAAACAAAATCGGTGAATAGGTTTTGTAGACGAAACTTTAACGAAATGGGAGGTATACGTCAAGCGCTCACGAATAGCCTTAGACGATATTCAAGCGACTTTATCCAAATAATTCAAACTTCAACGAATCCGGTTGCATACGTCAAGTGTTCGTGAATCATCTGTGAGGCAATATTCAAGCAGCTATCTATATCCAGATAATAAATTTTTTGTAGAAATATCTCAGTTGTGTAATTTTGCTTCGTCGAATCATGTGGTACACGCCAAAATTTCGTGAATCACCTGCAAGGCGTTACTCAACCGACTGTATGCAGATAATTTTAGATAGAATTTTTCTGGAAATATCTAAGTTTTGTAGTCAAAACTACCACGAATATGGTCTTATACGTGAAGTGCTCGTGAATCTCCTGAATGATAAAAAGTGCTTTATTTAAAGTATGCTCCATCGTTGGTTATACATTTTCCCCATCTTTCGGGCAAGTTGTGAATACCACGTCAGTAAACATTTTCCCCTTTTGCAACTATTCATCGAGCCATTTTTTCACATCTTCGTACGAACCAAATCGCTGCTCAGCAAATGCGTGACCCATCGACGCAAACAAGTGGTAATCGGAAGGAGTCCGACTTCCCAGCTGAGTGATTCCAACGTGTCGTGTACTAATTTTGCTGTATGTGATGGAGCATTGTCATGAAGAAAAATGACTTTGCGTTGCCTCAATTGTTTTTGGTAACGTTTAGTATTAACCAATTCCCCAGGTTTTAACAGCTCATAATAACAGAGCATCGTCTTTCTGCCAAAGTGATTCGGTTTTGCGGCCGACGTGGATGGTGCGCCTAGGTTACATGTATACTTCACGGTATACATGTATACATGTTGTTATTGTGTTTGCGAATCATCTTCGTCCAACATAGCTTGCAACTCCACATCTTCGTATTTTTTGGAGCTTTTCCACGTTTCTTGTCTGCAACATTGAAGTCACCGTTTTTGAAACGCTGAAACCATCGTTCACATGTATTTTGCATGTTCACCATAAGCTTCTCGGGTAGTAATCGGTATGATTCAACAGCAGTTTTCTTCAAATGAAAACAAAAAATTAATGCTGTCCGCGAATGCTCTTTGTTCGGTATAAATTTCGACATATTGAACACCACAATACAACGCTATGCACATCATTTTTCCAATTTATCACTTGTGCGCGTCTGGCACTTGCTGATGTAAAACTACTTACGTAATGTAAAATGGTAGCGCATTAAAAAAGGTTGGTGCAGCGACAAGATTAGGACTACGGAAGTGGTCGCTGTAAAATCTAGGAATGTTGCAGAGAAATTGATGGTTACTGCGATAATTGTATCGAAAATCGCTTCTCATTATGCGAGTATGTTGACCAGTTCGATTAAAAAAAAACTCTCAATACCTTAGACATACAAGTATTTTAACGGCAAGATTACGGTTGTAGTGAATAAATTCCAAGATGGTTCATTTCGTGTTTTTTTAGAAATATTCTCAAAAGCATTTTTTATTGCACGTATAAGGAGTACAGAGTAGCTGCATAACAACCACCCCTGCACGCCAATCCATATTCTAATTTAGAACAGGTTCGATGTCAAAACACTCAGAGTGGCAACCAATAGATGCACATTCAAGCCTGCTGTGGTTAGTCACTCGAGACAAAAAGGCCAAATTAATGTTACCAGAGAATTTAAACAACATAAACTTAGTTTTCCGGCTTAGAATCAGACGATGCTTGTGGAACCATGAGAGTAAAGTTTTTAGATCAGTATTGATCATCGAAATAACGTTACTGGGAGAATTGCCACAATAAGCCAAGGCTATGTCATCGGCAAACCCGGTAGAATAACCATGAAGATTCAGTTTAAACACCGAGTTAGTGCCAATACGAAACAGCAATGGGCCTAATACTGAATCCTGGGGAACCCCAACTTAATAAATTTCGGACCGCTTAACTTGTCGTTTATCTTAACTCTCACCGATCTACCATCTAAATACGATGATAACTACTTATTTGAAACTCCCCTAAACCGTATATTATACAAAATAGAGAGCAGAAGCTTGTGATCGACTATGTCGAAGGCTTTAGCTGTATCAATAAATAAAGCACCGGAAGTATTATCTTTATTTAAACCAATATTGATTGTATTTAAGAATTCCAACAAGGCCGATTCGGTACTCATATCTCGACGAAAGCCTGTTGATGAATACTAAGTACACCCGTTTGATCTAAAAAACGAGAGACCCTATTTTGAACTGTAGTTGCTGTTTTCAATCGATCGGGTACAGCTCCCAGCTCAAAGGCAAGGTTGAAAATGTGTGCCAGAACGCGACTAATATATCCAGCAATGGCTTCCAAAGCACAAATAATTAAAAAAAAATTCATAACTAGACACTGGGGCCATAAAAAACGTTGACGGACTGAAATCAAAACGAAAATCAATCGGAACTAGATGACGTGTTGCTAGAGTCGGATTTAGCACCTAGGTCTTTAGCAATCCTAGAAAAATAACAATTAAACTCATTGGCAAATCACTCGTAAGACGTTCTTCGTTCTGTGCTAAAATAGATTTAACTATATAGTGGCGTTTTAGGAGTTAAGATTTCGTTCACTAAGATGCAGTTTTTTATATCACCGCGGTTAAGTGAAAAAGCTTTTCTTTTTTGATATCCACATTAGTTATGGTGCACATTCTATTGTAGCTTGCGCGAATTACTGCATTTTCAAGGCGCTTTAATAACTTGGTTGGCAGTTTATTCCTTGTATTAATACGTCGCACAAGGTCAAAGGAAATCCAAGGCTGCAAGCGTTTGATTTTAGATGAGCAATATGTATAGCAGCATTCTAAAATAGTCGAAATATTATCCAAAAGTACATCAAGAGCTAGCGATAGATTGTCGATGTTAAACATGAACCCCCAGATAATAGTATCTGAGGAACCTTAAAACATATCTCCATCAAATGGTGGTCAGAAATTTTTAAGTCTAAAGCCGACACTGTTATACTTGAAAGATCATTAGATCTAAGCCGAGCAAAAAAGTGGTCAATGCAAGTTGAAGAAAGAGCAGTACCACGCGTGGGAATATTAATCAGTGATTCAAGCCCAAAACGAGACATTAGGTTTATATAATCAATGCTGTTGTTTGGAAGACCAAGAATATTAATATTCATGTCTCCAAAAACAAACAGATTTTTAGACCTAATACTGCCCAAAACCTGGGCCATCTCCCGAGCGAAAATATTTACAGCTGTAGATTGAAGCAAATTTCCATTCAACCTTAATGATATCCGCTGATGACAGATTATGGGCACTTACTGAGCAATCTAAATTTGAATCAAAATATACGGCAACACCACCAGCCCTATATGAATCATTGCACGCACCATACAACGTATAACCATTTAAATTATAAGAAGACAATTCATTAGTCTGAATCCAAATTTTACTTCAAAATATAAACGAGAGCTTCGTATGATATGCATTAATATTGGCAACCAGTACTTCAAAATTACTTCGCAGACTTGTAACATTTTAATGTGCAAGATGCAAATTCACAATTATCCATAAAAAGTAAAAAAAGTATGGAACCGCGAGAAATGTACTGAAAGGTAAAGTACAAATACAATCAATATGTCTAAATGAGCAGATAATGGCAACAAATACAAATCTGATAGCCAAATAATTTGCAATATTGACGTTATAACCAACTGTAGATATGATATCGAATTCAAAGTTATTAGATCTTGGTGAATAAAAGGTGAATAAAAAAACATTTTAATAAGACAATATTTACACTACTACTGGTGAAGTTAGATGACATCCTGTGATGTGATTGTTGGAGTATCAGCTGCTGCAACGAATGAGTCGTGGGCTTTATGTAGACGGCTGATGTCGTTGAAGGCGTAAGTACCATATCATAAAAACTGGTACTTATAGTTAACTTTAATCTCTTTAGCTGCGTTGTGCGTCGAGATTGAAACCTTGTCAGATGATGAAGTATATCTAGATTTTGTGATTAGGAGACACCATTGAAAACTTCGCACCAAGTTGATGTAAGTAAACATACTCGTGTTTGAGTTATGATGCCGATTCAATGTTATGAATCATTGGTTTACCAGAAATTAAGTCGGCACTGGAGATACGAACGTCGACTGCACCAATAACCTTAAGACTCAAATTAGGGATATCTTCACTTTTTGCTGGAATTCCACATACCACAATGTTGGAACTATTTGATACTTGAGAATTATAATATCCAGTTGAGCTTCAATTGTATTAAGTTTATTTCCATGAAATTCCATTTTATTTTTTAGAATAGAGATTCTACGGGTACAACTGACGGAATCCTTAGTTAACTTCTCAATTGTAAGTTTCATCTCGTCCAGCACTTTACAGCAGAAATGTACTGATGCTTCAAGTGTGTCTAGCTGGTTTTTCATCTCTTGAACGATAATAACCACATCGCTTAAAGCTGGAGTATCATTGTTAAATAAATTTGGATTGTGGCTGCCTTGGCGATGGCAGGGCACATTCAGGGCACAGCCATGAAGTTGAACCACTGCTAAGCTCTCTAAGCACCTCGTCAGTTATACCGGCCCATTTAGCATGGAATAAACTCGCGCAAACTCCACATTTAACACCAGGAAACCATACTTTGGATATTCCCTTGAAACACTTCTCACAATTGGATGGAACTTATTTAGAATTCGCGCCAAGAAATACGTCAAAACAAAAACTTAAATTTATGCGTTCTTTATTTATATTTAATTTTTATTTATTTATTTTTCAATTATTATGACACTGAACGATGTTGTTAGTCAGAACAACGGACGTAGAATCTGATTAGAAGAGTACTGATTCGCTCATTCTCTCAATGGCATAGTGTCAAATTTTTACAGCACAAACTGCATTGGTGCACCATCTGTTGTCTGAAATCCGCATTTCATACTTGTACACCTGGTATATTTCTGATAAAAGTACAGAGAATCTGGTGGTATACGTGAAGTGTCCGTGAATCGTCTCTGAGGCAACATTCGAGCTGAATATAGTTTAGATTATTAATTTTTTTTGCTTTGTTATTTTACCAGTAATAAATTTGTTTTTGTTATTAATAAAATTACGAATCCACGATTAATTCGATAGTCAGTTAATACTCAATTTATTTATAGTTATAATTTGCGTGTATTTTGTGTCATCACAGAAGTGTGGTATTGCCATAATTAAAAATTAAAAATTTCGGGTAAGCTTTTTTCGGGAGGCAACTAATAATTCCATGAATAGACAATGACTAATTGAACTAATTTAATTTAAAATTAAATCGATTTTTTAATCACAAAATTATCATTACATGCATATTTGTTATATAATAACATTGATTATAATTATAATTAATTTATTATTGGTGTATGAAATAAAATTAAATCACCGCGGATAGTTTTACTCGTATGCTAAACAAACAGGTTATTTATACACATTGATAACAGTGATTGCCGTTTAAACAGCGTTTATACGAATAGCATTGATATTGTAACACTGTTTTGCCTTTGGTTATTTGAAGTAAAAATAAAAAATAAATTAATTGAAAAAATTAACTACCGCACTTGGCTGTAATTGGTGCCTAAATGGTAAAATAGTACGATAAATAAAATTCCACCGCATATTACGAAACACTAATGTGAGTACATAAACAGTGTTAAGCCACATTATTTTTATGACAATTGCAACATCATTTAGAAATACGACCAAATGTAATTTAATCATCTGCCAGCACACTTTTCACGTTATTTTAATTAAATTGAAAAAATATAAAATTAGCATCTATGTCACAATAAAATCCATATGTCGTTAAATAATTGATAGGAATAAAACATAACCTATCATTTAAATAATTTTAATGTTTCAAACAAAGTAATTTAATTTAATTTTTTATGAACATTGATTTTGTTGGAAAGTCGATTGGAATCTCTTTGTTTAGTTTAAATATTGAATTTTATGCACAAAATAATTCATTTAACATTGATTTGAATTATATGACGAACATTTTAATGTAAAACTTACGTCAACTTACATCGCGATTAAAAATTGAACTGTACATATTTGGAGCCCGAAATGAGTGCTCTAAACCTGCACCGACCAAAGTTGCCCGCCCCAATGAAACCTGTACTATAATTTGTTAGACATTTATTACAATTTATTGCAACAAATCCCGATTTTATTACAGTTAGCGTAATTAGCTGGACCTCACTCAATTAGACAGACTCGTAATTAGCTGGATCCCACATTTATAATTTGTCGTGTTACGGGCCAATGAATTTGAGTTGTGGCACTAACAGTGAACACCTGTGCCAAAAATCAGGCCATATTTTATGTAGCATCATAGTGAAATAAATTAAAAACTGGACGCATGTTTAGTGGTAATTTGTACTGGGTGAAGTTAGACAGACTCGTAATTAGCTGGATCCCATATTTATAATTTGTCGTGTTAGAGGCCAATGAATTTGAGTTGTGGCACTAACAGTGAATACCTGTGCCAAAAATCGGGCCATATTTTATGTAGCATCATAGTGAAATAAATTAAAAGCTGGACGCATGTTTAGTGGTAATTTGTACTGGGTGAAGTCAAACCAATTCGTAAATAGCTGGATCCCATATTTATAATTTGTCGTGTTAGGGGCCAATGAATTTGAGTTGAGTATGATGCTACATAAAATATGGCCCGATTTTTGGCACAGGTATTCACTGTTAGTGCCACAACTGAAATTCATTGGCCTCTAACACGACAAATTATAAATGTGGGATCCAGCTAATTACGAGTCTGTCTAACTTCACCCAGTACAAATTACCACTAAACATGCGTCCAGTTTTTAATTTATTTCACTATGATGCTACATAAAATATGGCCCGATTTTTGGCACAGGTATTCACTGTTAGTGCCACAACTCAAATTCATTGGCCTCTAACACGACAAATTATAAATATGGGATCCAGCTAATTACGAGTCTGTCTAACTTCACCCAGTTCATATGACCTTTAAGCATTCGACCTATGTGATATTGATTATTCAAATTTTTTTCGGCGGAAATTTACTGTTAACTTCAGTAGTATAATAAATGACCAACAATTTCTAATACTGTTAAAGTTAGGCTAATGTTTCCAGCCGAAAAATGGTAATGCAGATAGTGTCTTTGCTATCACAGCTGTAAAAAATATTTTATAACCGAAAAATATATTACTAGAAATACCTAGTAGATACTAAATCACCTCAAAATAATCCGACAATAGCAAAATTCTGTCAGGAGCTATATAATTTTACCAGATTGGTCTAAATCCTATGACACGTAAATTACAATAAATTTAGAAATTTTCGATACTAAATTAATGTTTTGTAATTTTTGAATTATTTTTTTAGTTAAAATAGTTACAACTACAGGTTATCCAATTCAAGCTTGATAAAGTAAACTTAAAAAAAGCACACAAAATATTCGGAATGTATTGTAATTTTTATTTCATTTTACAGACTGATCCTTGCCATTTTTAGTTAAACAAGATATCATTCAAATGTTCTCCACGGGACTTCTTACAGGCCTTGATTCTTTTGCGGTAATTTTCAATGACTTTTCGGCACATTTCGGGCGGTATCTCGGCCATTACCTTACGAATATTAGTTTTCAATTCGTCAAGAGTTTGAGGATTGTTTGCGTAAACACGATCTTTCGCGTAGCCCCACAAAAAGAAATCCAAAGGCATTAAATCACAGGATCTTGGAGGCCAATTGACATCAGCCAATCGCGAAATCAAACGTCCAGGAAATTTCTCTTGCAAAAGATCTCGATTTGCTCGTGTTACGTGACTGGTTGCTCCATCCTGCTGGAACCACATATCGTCAAGATCATAATCTTCGATTTTCGTAAAAAAATAATCGGTTAACATGCGGCCATAGCGCTCAGAATTGACGGTAACGGTTCGTCCATGGTTGTTCTCAAAAAAATACGGCCCAATCACACCACCAGACCACAATGCGCACCAAACAGTGACTTTTTCCGGGTGTAATGGCTTCTCTACAATCAATTGTGGATTTTCTGAGCCCCAAATTCTACAGTTTTGCTTATTAACGTATCCACCAAGCGAAAAATGAGCTTCATCACTGAAGAAAATTTTGATCGAAAAATCAGCATCGACGGTCTGTTTTTCCAACACCCAATTTGTGTATGTTCTTCGTTGTCCATGGTCAGCAGGCTTTAGCTCTTGTGTCAAATGGACTTTATACGGATGAAGATGCAAATCCAGATGCAAAATGCGCCATAATGAGAAATAAGATAGGCCTAAATGTTGAGCTCGACGAGGAATTGACAAATTTGGATCTTCTTCCATACTTTCAGCTACAGAAGCGATATTTTCAGCATTGCGAATGTTTCGATGATGCACAGACCTTACAATATCAGTAACAGATCCAGTTTGTTCAAATTTATTCACTGTATTCAATATGGTTTGCTTTGTAGGACGATTATGACGACCATAATCTGCTCGTAAAGCGCGAAATGTGGATACGGCAGAATCACTATTTTTATAATAAGATTTAATAATTTTAACGCGTTGGTCGATTGTTAAATGCTCCATATTCTTAAATGGCAGAATGTCAACTAAATAAATGACAGCGTACTTGACGTTTATCTTTGACAGATGTCGGTATACAGATTTCTACTTTATCAACCTCGAATTGGACCTCGTTATTTCAGAGTTTGAGCACCGCACTTCTGTAATTAAAATCTTCGTTTTTGCAGAAGTTCATTCAATTGAGACTGAATGTGCATAGTGTCCTCGATATCGCACCCCCCGAAACCAGATCATCTACATAAAAAACGGTGATTAGAATTTTCGATGCTACTAGATATTTATCGCTTACGACGCTCGCCAATTGATGCAGGGTTCTAATCGCCCAAAAACGGTGCACTTGCAGTCCTGTACGTCATTGTATTCAATTGAAAATTCTCGATCTGATTACTACGTGAATCACGCCACCATATTTGTTGCAACTTTCTATCTCTCTCACTATCTCTCTTGTGTTGTCGGAAGCGTAGAACAAATAAAAGAAGATCTTGTTCTATTTTTGGACCTACTAATAATATATCGTTGAGTGATAGGACTGAACCTATTTTCTGCGAACCACCAAAACGGATCGCAATTTTATTGTGGTACTGCTGGATCGATGAACACCATGGTGTTCAGGCATAAAATATGGTTTTATGTTGTTGTATCAGAGTCACATCGTGTAAGCTGCATATGAATCATCCGCGATGAAGCAATATGAGCACCCGACGTTTGTAGTAGAGCCTCCATCTAGGCGACCATCGGGCATTTTAAAGCTTTAGAGTCAAACTTATAACTTCGTAAGTGTGAAAATCGATGGCATTTTAATGTAAAGTTGCTATACATCCCCGAGCACACTACAGATCGTCCTGCTAAATACAGGTAACACTAATATTCCACAGCAGTAATGTAACATCAATAAATGATCTAACGCGAATTAGTAACATCATTTTTAGTAAAAACGGAAAAACTCCTTTGGTCAAAAATCACTGGAATCTGGGAAGTTATGAAAAATGCTTATGTAGGATAGCTAACCTATTTCATTCCGATCGGACAATCCGCCTCGGCTGTAGAAAGTATACAGACATTAAGTCTGCACAGAACCACACACATCAATTTTTTTGTAGCTCGCCTATTTAGTGAATGGTAAATTTGCAACATTCAAGAGGTCAAAGTTTTTATTGATTACTATACTTCATTTTATTACGTAAATTTCCACGGTTCTTAATTAAAATGCAGATAAATATCTTGACATGTCACTCGAAGTTAAGCTAAGGTGAAAAGGGCACTTCAAACAGACAAAACAAAAAACATTTAATATTGGAAAAATTCTCTCTTTCTAAATTTTCTCTTTGTATTTTAAACTGGCAACAACCATTTTATTGAATTCTCTGAAAAGGTTTTTAAACTTTGCAACCGCCAGGCTTCTCAGTTCTCATATTTTGGATAATTTCGTTAAACTTTGTTGAATATAGCCGACGTAAAGAGAGTTACTTACCAGTTACCATCGTCAGTTTTTTCAAATAAAACCTATACCTTTTGTGCTTTTGTACGTTGGTCCTGTTATAATATAATTAACTATATTGTTCGGATTACCAGGACAACTGTACTCATGAACATCACACTTATTTGGCCCATGATATTATCCTTGCTTAATATTGATTACTTCCCGCCTTATGACTGATTACTTCGCAACAAACTTTCGCCGCTATACTCATTGCAACGGTTTAAGTTGCTCATTTGGTGAAAGTTTATGGGGGCATCATTAAATCTTGTAAAGTCACGTTATTCTCGAAAGATTCGAACAACTCATTAAACAGTTTATCTAAAGATGCTTGGAATACGACTATTTTGCATTAATAACTTCCATTTATAACTCATTGACTTGAGTTCGTGCTGGTGTTAAGTCGAATGCTGGCCGAAAATTTATTCCAAACTTTTACATAATATTGGTGTGTTTATGTATCAAGTATATGAGTTGGTGACATTTTCTAAGTATTTTAATGTAACTTATCCAAATTTTTTATTAATAAACTAAAGAATTAATTACAGTCGTTGCTGATATTTGTTCCGCATATATTTCGACTGAAGCACACTCTTTTGCGGCTACAGTAACTTGTAAATAATCACACTCAACTTTATGAATTGCGAAGCGATAATCCAATGTAATCAAACTCCACCCTTTTTAACGTTTAGACGAGAATAATACAAATCTTAATTAATTATTAAGTGAGCAATAAATTATTTAAGCACGCAAATGAGCATTTTCCCAAAAAACAGCAACAGTATTTTGTCGTGTACTTTGTCAACATTTCAACATGTAGTTTGTCATGAACGAGTCGCCAAGATCCGATAAATTACGTTGTTTGGTAGTGAAACAGTAAAAGGCTAAACTGTTTGGTCTATCAATTTCTTCTAGTAACCAGAATTTATCGATTTGATTAAGAAGCTTGTCTAAATTATGGCCACAGCAATGCGTTGATGTTGGTATAAAAACATGATGAACTGGGAACATGTTGAAATTGGTCCCATCTACCCCAAGGCTGTTTCTTGGAACACCGGTCTAATTGAATTGTTTTTCCAGTAATTAGCTCAGTATAGTATTTAGCGCTAATAATCAAACCTGAGGGGAAAACATTCTGGGTCGGCTAATACAAACTTTGTTGGCTTTCACGACATGTCAAATTCAGAATGAATAAACAGGTGTGTGATAATTCGAAATCGTTCAATTCAACTAAAATAAGTTGCCTGTGTAATTTGAGTTATCTTCTGATTAATGCCGCTTTTTGGCATTGAAATATTTTCCAGCGACGAGTTCAGCCTTTGACACAAAGATTCTGTGAGTAGATTAGACTGTGAACCAATAACGAGTAACGCACGATTGGAGCCGCGAACATTTACAACAGCAGTAGCGAGGTGTACTTGATTAACATTAGTCTTTTGATTTTCGTGTGAAACACTAGTTGCCGAAAGAGTGTTTAGTTTAATACTTTGTGATGTAAATGGTTTCGGTTGTTTAAACTGACTTTAATTCAAATTATAATAATGTACGGTGGCAAATTCGGCAGTGACCGTACTTATAAAACTCAATTTGACGGCCAAAGGAAGGCCACTCAAACAATTTCTACATAAATTATTAGTTTCACTAAATGCATTTGTTTCATCTACTTTCATGTGTAAAAATCGTTGGTTTATATGAATCACCAGTGGCTGATCGAGCCTTTGGACATGTTCCTAAAATATGAACTAGTGGTCGGAGAATATCTATTGTATCAATGAATTTTCTTGGACCTTCTTAATGTCGTATACAGTTGCAGACGCGCAATTCTCCCATGTTAGTGGCAAATGCTCAATATATTGGGTTGGGAGTATAATTTATTCTTTTGTAATTTTTTGCAGAAACAACACGGTTATTTCTAAAAATGGTAAATTTTATGTTAATCAAAATAGTTTCCATCGTTATCTATGACTTTCGACCATCATTATGGCTATTTATGGATTCCATCGAAGAAAAATTGTTTGCCTTTTGATGCGGTCCATTGGTCGAGCCATTTTTTGTTTTTTTTGTGGTTTCTAAAGTGCTGATCTTGAAGATAGCTTTGCATTGATCGAAACAAAAAGTAATCTGATGGGACACAATCTGGTGAATAGGGAGCATGCGATAGAATTTCCCATTTAAGTACTTCCAGCGTATTTTTTACTTGTTTTGTGACATGTGGTCGAGCATTTTTGTGCAGCAAAATCACTTTATGCTGTTTGTTCGCTGGAATCGAACGGTTCACCACCAAATGCACAACATAACCTTACTTCCATGAATTTTTCGTTTTGCTGTTGCTGTGGATGGTTCGCCTGGATGAACCCATGATTTTTGCGGTTAGGGTAAATGTAGTAAATCCATTTTTCATCGCCAGTCACAATTTGGGACAAAAAATGCTATCTTCGTTGTCTTGTAAGCAAATAATTGCAAACCATTAAACGATTTTCAATGTTGGCTTTCGTCAGTTCATGTGATACCGATTTTCCTTCTTTTTGAATCATTTTCATGGCATGTAAACGTTTGCTTATGGCTGCTTGAGTGACATTTAACTATTCTGCGAGTTCCTTTTCTGTTTGAGCTGAGTTTTCTTTCAATAATGCTTCCAATTTGAATCGTTTAAACCAGTTAGTTTTCGCAAGTCTGTTGAGTTGGTGCATGCTCACCATAAGTTTCTTGAAGCAAACGAAAACTTTCAGCAGCTTTTTTCTTTTGATTAAAGCAAAAGAGTAATGCTTCTCGCAAATGCTGTTTTGTTGGCACGAAATTCAACATGTTTAAACGAGATTAAAAAATATGTTGTTTACGCTTTTACGAATAATGACAAACTAAATTTTATTGTGGGAATGTCAAGACTTTAAAACGCCGTAGGTGTCATTGTAAAATAATGGTTAGTTACGCCATCTCTTAGACAATCCAAAAAACTAAGTTATACACCTAATATTAGAAAGCACTACCGGTTTGCAAACTGAATGTAAATAATGCAATTTTAACCCCAAACTGATGTTTTTGTTTTCATGAATAAGTTCGAGTCGATGAGTTTAAATCATCAGGAAAATTACTCCATGACGCAAATAATCCACCGAAACTCGGTAATTGTGTTTCAGGTAACGGTACTTGAATTTTAACATTCGCACTTTCATCTAATAAAATAATAATTTTTGATTCTAGGTCGCCAAAATCATCCTTAAATTTATTCCGACCTTCTACAGAAATTGAATCTGGTGCTATTGTTCAGCGTTTTGCATACGTCTAATTAAAATTGATTGAAGCTTTCCCACGCTGATATTATCATCTCCTTTTTTTCAATATCATTTTTGAAATATGTGATTCGCTCTTTTAGGGGGCCTCTATATGAGGATTTTAGGAGAGTTTTATCGGTTTCAATATTCATATTGTTGAATTGTTTTAAGATGGCACCAAAAACGATGAAGTATTTTGCCTTTTAAATGGACATCGTGCATGGAATATCGTGCTGACCCACCGAATCAACCGAATTGATCGAAAGTTATTTTTGAATTGTGGAAACGTATTTTTCAGAATATTTTTTTTATGGTTTTGCATTCATTTAATATTCATTCCATCGTTCCGTAATAAGAATCAGCTCGAAAATAAAAATTATAACCGTCAGGGCCCCCCATATTGAATTTTTTCTCATCAGAATACGCGAATTTTCTCCAGTCGTTCGTTCATGGCATTTTTTCTAGCCAAATTGTAATCGTTGTTCTTTGCATTCTTTGTTAAGTGTTGTTTTTTCGCATGTTTAATAAGGCAGTGTACCGTTGATACTCTGGCTTTAATCCCGGTTTGAGCTTTAATTTTAGCTGGCTATTTGCCTAAATTATGTAGATGCTGCTCGCAGTACTAAACGCTTATCTTTCGCTGAAGAGGCTCGATATAGCTATAACTCGATTGCCATATCCTTCCTCATTCCACACCTCGATTTTGGTCATTTCAGCGACTGACAATTTAGTTGCCCCATATTTATTTAAAAATAATAAAAAATTAAATATTAAAATATCTCGAAATTTGCTTCATCCTTTCCTAACACAAAAAAAAAATAACTCGGGCTGCTTCCAACACAATTTTTAGTCTCAGTCGCCTCGTTACAAACCCTCTCACTAAAAAATCACAAACAAAAACTGAAATGAGCAAAGTTATAACAAAATGGATGGTTGAATATGTTGTGGAAAACACCCGACTTTCTTTGCCGACAAATGTACATAGATCTCGAATACTCCTCACTTGACTTGTAAAGCGAGAAATTAGACTACCGGACTTTTGGTTTACAATTTAATATTTAAATCTTTTAATTTTGGTTTTTGTAAATGCTAACTTTTTAACATCTTGAAAAAATTGATAAAGCTCGCATTAAAGCTGCCAAATTTCAGAAGGATACCTTCTAATTAATCTAAAAGGTTAAGTATGAAATTTGATTCCGAAAAGTTATTCTGCCTGAACTACAGGGAAGCCGAATTTTGGTGAAACAAAGTTCTTTTTATCAAAACTCGTCATTTCCAGATTTTTCGTAAATGCTATATACTTTTCAAAATAGATGCAAGAAACGTAAAAGCTTTTATTGAAGCTGTCACTTCCGGTGGAAACACGAAAAAATACATAACCCTAATGCTGCACCAGCACTTGTAGCACAATCCAATGAAAATGGTACTGGAATTTTTTACAAATTAATTACAACATATCGGCATAGTTCAACGCCAAGAAACTACCCCTAATCGGTGCAATTCTTCAAAAACCATATTTTTCGTTACAACATGCTTATCGCATTTCTGTTAATATTTGTTGTATTGTTGTATCGTACTGGGGGTGGTACTGTAATTTTTTACAAATTAGCTACAACATATTGGAATAGCTCAATCCACAAAAACTACCCCCAAGCGGCGTAATTTGTACACCCTTAATTTATTACAACAGCCCACACCCACAGAAATCGATCAAAATTTATCGAACTTCCTTCCTATGCAAGAATTAGGTATCCCTGAATTTAGTACAACAGCCCACACCCACAAAAATCGATCAAAACGTGTCGAACTTCCTTCCAATGCAAGAAATAGGTATCCCTGAATTTATTACAACAGCCCACACCCACCATAATCGATCAAAATGTATCGAACTTCCTTCCTATGCAAGAATTAGGTATCCCTGAATTTGTTACAACAGCCCACACCCATAAAAGTCGATAAAAATGCATCGAACTTAATACCAATGCAAGAAATAGGTATCCCTGAATTTATTACAACAGCCCACACCCACAATAATCGACCAATCGAACTAATGTTCAATACATATTTATCGACTTTTATGGGTGTGGGCTGTTGTAATAAATTCAGGGATACTTATTTCTTGCATAGGAAGGAAGTTCGATGCATATTTATCGACTTTTATGGGTGTGGGCTTTTGTAATAAATTCAGGGGTGCCTATTTCTTGCATTGGAAGGAAGTTCGATATATTTTGATCGATTTCTGTGGGTGTGGGCTGTTATAATAAATTAAGGGTGTACAAATTACACCGCTTGGGGGTAGTTTTTGTGGGTTGAGCTATTCCAATATGTTATAGCTAATTTGTAAAAAATTCCAGTACCACCCCCAGCCCGATACTATAAATATTAACACAAATACGAAAAGTGTGGTGTAGCTTTGTCTAATGCCAGCCCACACACGAATTGCAGAATAACGGGACTTGTAAAAAATTTTCTAACTGTGTAACAAATTTGTAATTAATTTGTAAAAAATTCCAGTACCATTTTCATTGGATTGTGCTACAAGTGCTGGTGCAGCATTAGGGTCATAAAAAATACCTATGCAAGCTGCCACTTCGGTGGGCCGAATTCAGCTAAAATTCACTGGGTTCTCCTAATTTTTGGAAAAAGCTTGAGTATGAAAGAACATTCCAATTAAACAATACATCTGGGCAGTACAGGGCTGCATTTTTTTGAAAAACAATTTTTTGTCATAAAATTTCCTTTCCTGGCTGGTATTATTGCAAACGTAATATAGAATTTTTTAGTTCATAATTGGTTTCCTCGAAAATGAAATACTTTCCAACATATTTGCAATAAACGAAAAAGCTCTTATGGAGGCTGCCAATTCCGGTGAACCGTTTTCAGCCAAAAATTATTAGGATCTCCCGATTTATAATAAAAGCGCCTGGGCTGTATAGAACCAAGAGATATGTAGTGGGCACACACAGATTTTCAAACGAAAATGGCCGCAGGTAGAAAAAATATGAATATCAAAAATATTTTTCAATTTAGAAATTTAATTTCACCATTCTATATCGATATTTCGATTTCCACACCAAACACAATGAATTTATCGTCTCTAATAAAATCACGGTTATTTATATTCCCCACACATGTTCGCTTACACCCATCCAATAAAACCAACCGTCAAGCTATTATAGATAAATAAAAAACTATTAAAATAAATATTATTTCTAAATTTAAACGATTTACCAAATTCTTAACTATTTGGGTGTTCCTTCGAGACTCCTTTTGTTCGTGTGATAACACATTTTATTTCAGTGGTAGTGTGGTGTGGATCGAACGACCTGATTTTATTGATTTCTCGCCTTTTTTATTGCCTTTCATTTGATGTGCGTTTCTTAATTTTTTTTCCCAATGAGGTATCCTATCCTCCTGTTTATTCTGGTGAAGGGTGAACATATTCTTCTAAGCAACTGTTGTTTGCCCTTTTTTCTTTTTGTTTAGTTTAGGGGTAGCAAATAAATAACAAATTAAAAACACAAGAAATATATACCCCATTACGACAAAATGATTGACTTACACACCTGATACGGAAAAAAAAGTTGAAAGTCAATAAATTTTTTTTTATTCTTTTGGATAAACGTCCGTGAAAATTGCGGTTGAATCGATCCAATCGATCGATCGATCGCGATGATGGTGGTGAGGAATTTAAATTATTTAATTTTTGGGATAAGATTTCGTGAAATTGAAAATTTTTACTTTTTAGGTTAATTAAATATAAATTTTTTAGGTTCTTGGCTATTTTTGTTGTTTTATACGCGCACAGGTAAATGATTGACGGGTAATGATATGTTTGATAAAATTATAATTGACACGGTTTAAGTGTTGGACCACCCATAGCATTTCGATTTATTATTTTTTTTGTTTTATGTGTGTAAAGAACTACGAGATTATTATTTTATTTAATGGTTTTCTAATTTCGATCAAGAGTGTAACGGGAAATATTTTAGGAGAGATTTAGATACTTTCTATAACATTTTAAGTAAGATTTAGTTTTAGTGCGGTAACAATTATTTTACTATCGGTGTTTTGTATATATGCATTAGATGCCCGAGTTAAGATTTCTCTTAACTAATATGTTACTATTGTAAGCCCACACCAGCCGTGATTGGAGGAACACTTAATCCGGTAACATCGTTACATAATTAGAATAATGATTGATGAATAAGGTAGTTGCCTCTGTAGCTGATGGCTCTTGGTGGTACTTACTTCGACCACCGATTGTTATAGGTGTGTGGAGTAGAATTCGTAAGAAAATTTTGAAGCGATTTTAAAGGTGTTTCCGAAATTTTGCAAAATTCACAAATAAAACGTGACACGTTTGTGAAATTTGTTCTAAATCTGTCCTAAAATGCAACAATAACAGAAAATTTGTAGATGAGTGTGTAGAATGTCTCTATATAACGAAGTTTTGTAAAATTCTTCGAAATAATGAATTTTTAGATGGGTAGATTTGTATTGATCTTCTATAAATCACATGTATGGTTTTCCAAATTTCCCGGGAAAATACTATAATCCGCGATTCTAATTGCCGTTTAAATAGAGATATTTAGAGGTCCTATATAATTGAAAAACACGTTTATTTTCGCCAAATTGGGAATTCAGTCGTGTCAATTCAATTTTGGAAAACCGAATGTTTGATTTATACAAGGTCAATACAAATTTAGCTGTCCTAGACACCCTGAATCCCCAATTTGGCAATAGGAATGATATGATTTTTAAGTGACGTTTCGGCCATTTGTAATATGTCATGATCTGTCATTTTTGTGGTGAGATATACGCAAGAACAACGTTTACAAATTATTCAGTTTTATTATCAAAATAATCGTTCTCCAATTGCAACTTTTCGTGCGCTTTTGCCATTTTATAGTCGTAATAATCGTCCAAGTGTGCTCGCTATTCGTCGAACTGTTGAAAATTTTGAGCGTACATTTTCTTTACATAATGTTGAAGTGCCAATAAGACAAAGATTCTGTTGCTGAAGGCCGCAATTTGTCGATTCCAAGACGTTCTCAAGAATTGGGACTGTCTCAAACCACAACGTGGCGGATTTTGAGATAGGATTTGGGTTTGCATCCGTATAAAATTGTTCTCACTCAAGAACGGAAGCCATTGGACCACCGTAAAAGTCGTGAATTTGCTGATTTTGCCTTAAAACAACTTGAATACGATAACGATTTTTTTAAGAAAATCAGCTTCCCCGATGAGGCTCACTTTCATCTGAGTGGTGCGGTAAATAAACAAAACTGTCGATTCTGGTGCGAAGAGAATCCACAAATTATTCATGAAAAACCATTCGTTCACCTAAATTGACAGTTTGGTGTGGTTTTTGGTCTGGTGGAATCATCGGTCCGTATTTTTTTTCGAAATGAAGCTGGTAACACCGTTACTGTGAATGGAGATCGGTATAGGTCGATGATAACCAACATTTTACGACCGAAATTGGAAGAAGTTGATCTTGACAACATTTGGTTCCAATCAGACGGGGCTACGTGCCACACAGCAAGTGCAGCAATTGAATTATTGCGAATCATATCACTCTTATTGGAAAACCCTATAGAATTTTGGTTTAAAGTCGGAGGTGCAGACAGGATAAGAATCATAACAGCTATCGGATTTGCTTGTGGGTTTGATGTTTCAACGGAGGCTTTTGAAGTTGTGGAAGGCTTGGAGGCTGCAGAGTGGATTTGGAGTGCAGTTGAATGTTGCTGTGTTTAGATAGCTTTTCGGGGATCGTGACGTTTCTTTAATTAAATTATTTTGTTGGTTGTTTGAAAGGAAGACTGTGATTTGGTGGGGGTTTTGGTTGGCTTGTTCTGGGTTTGATGGGTGATTGTGCTGGTTGTTCATTTTATAATTTATTATTTATTTAACACTGTTGTAAATTGGTTGACGATCATACATTGTTTTCGAATGTCTTATTTTGATGTTTACTTAATAATTTATTTTGTAATCCAGGCGTTGAACAGTCGATTGGATAGTTTTGTTCAATTCTGGTTCAGTTTGTTTGGGTGTTGGGATTCTGAAACTGTTTTGGTTTGATTTGTTTTAGGAGAGGCAAGTTGGTCTAGTTAATACTGGCCAAAGTATTGTATTGTAGAATTTGACTCATAGTAATGACGTTTTGTTTCAGGAAATATGTTGCAACTTAATTGGTTATAAATTTTTAATTATAATTTTAAATTTTTTTAGGATGCTGATTGCTGAATATTTATATCCAAAAAGAATCAAAAATAATTGTTCTGCCTTGTTCTAATCTTCTTACATTATATTTTGAACTAACAATTTACTAACTTTTGACTACTTAGGTGTCTGTAACCGGGTTGTTTCGGTCACATTTAACATGGCTATCATATCCTTCCATCTTGTTAAATGTAATAAAGGGGTATGGCGGGCCTGTCTAAATCCGGGAGTCTCGCTAAATTCATTGTAATTAATCAATAATGTGTATGTATGTATATGTGTGTGTGTGTATGTGTGTGTGTGTATGTGTGTGTATATATATGTTTTTTTTTGTGGGCGGAGGAGGGGAACCTTCGATAGGCTTCACGCGTGAATCCATTTATCAAACTCGTGATATAGTGTCGGATTCTTACCGACCAAACTACCACCCCCGATAAACCATGCCGCTCGGCTCCGTGGAACTGCCGTTAGGTATTACTTCGCGGGGCATGTTCAGCTATCGCTGCTCGGCTGGAATTAACTCCTCACTGAATTTCTGCTTCTTTCGAGGCGTCTCAACTCTCTCATTATCCGTGAGACACTTCCGCTTACGGCGTTCCACCCATCTTGAGATGCCAGCATAAACTCCACTATATTTTCCGGCGTTCGTTGGACCCCACGTACACAGATACTCCTTCTCTCCTCAGCAAATCGGGGACACTCGAATAATACGTGCTCTACATTCTCCGTTACTCCATGAACAGGTACGATCTAAAGCAACCATAACCCGTTAGAAACTGCGTCAGATGGTAATCCACTTCACCGTGTCGCCTGTGTAGCCACGCCTCGATGTGGAGGATCAGGCGATTGGTCTACCTACCATTCGTCGACTCACTCCATCTTCTTTGCGATACAGTGATCGTCTCAGCACGTGCTAATCGGTGGTTCTCAGCTTTTGTTCCTTCACCATGACGCAGGTAAGTGGTTTGGCGCTCCTTGGCAAGTAGATCTATTGGGGGCATTCCCGCAAGAACACCAGCAGCATCTTCCGACACCATCCGAAATGCGCATAATACTCTCAGAGCACTTAACCTCTGAACTGTTGCTACTCTTTGTCTATAAGTATTCTTCTCCAACGAGTTGACCCAAATTGGTGCCCCATACATCATTATAGATGTAACGACGTTGGCGAGCAGAACTCTGCTGATCATCCGCGCCCCTCTTGTATTCGGCATTATTCATGCTAGTGCCGCATTAACTCTGCTTGCTCGCTCGCTGGTGGTAATGAGATGTGTCTTATATGACAATCTGGCATCAATCATTACTCCTAGGTACCTGATGGTTGGTTGACTAACAATTTGTTGGGCTCAAATCTCTAAGCTTACGTTCTCCATTACTTTTCGGCTAGTGATAAGTACAGCTTCTGTTTTATGTTCTGCTAGTTGCAGCCCAGCAGTGCGACAAACGCAAACTGTGTTTTGCGACAACTACAATCGCGATGTCGTCCGCAAATCCAATCACCTGTGCATCACTTGGTATGGGCCTTGGTGCACTTGGCCATCACTTGGTATGGGTCGTAGTACACCATCATACATCACATTCCAGAGTATAGGACCTAACACTGATCCTCGAGGAACTCCACCAGTCACCTCGTAAGTTTTCTTTCCTTCTTCCGTACCATACATCAAGATCCTCTCGCTAAAGTAGCTGGAAACTAGTCTCAGCAGGTACTTCGGTACGTTCATCCGCGTCAGTGCGTTAAATATGCAGCTCCAATTCGCCGAGTTGATTGCATTTTTCACGTCCAATGTAACTATGGCACAGTATTTTTTACTACCATGTAGCCATCGAGACCCGGATTTTGCCTGATGTGCCGTCTTTAATCGCATCCACTGTTGAGCGCGTCTTTCGAAAGCCATACTGCTGCTCTGCCAGGTTCCTGCTCTAACTATAGCCTCTTGTAACTGGTCACATACAACTCTCTGTAGGATTTTGCCTGCCGTATCCAACAGACAGACTGGATGTCAGGACGACGGCTCATCTGGTGGTTTGTCTACTTTTGGCAACTATACTAGTCTCTGTTCCTTCCATTTACTAGGGAACACCCCCTCAACTAAGCATACATTGTATACTTCCGTGAATAAATTTGGGTATGCTTTAATCGCTGACTTCAATGCAATATTCGGAATGTTATCCGAGCCAGGAGCTTTATTGCTACCCACTTTGCCACATGCCTTCAGAAGCTCCTCCTCAGTAACTGGTGGTATATCATCCTCCTCGTTGCCTAATACTTCTAGCACACAATCGGGTTGATGCGGGAACAGGTGACTCACTATGTCAGACAGCATTGCTGGGCATGTGGGAGCAGTGGCGTAATTGCTTCTGAATTTTTTCATCACCAATCGGTAGGGTCTACCCCATGGATCGCGGTCGACCTCCTCGCGAAAGCACTTTCGCTTACTTGCTTTAATGGCATGCTTAAGCTCCGATCGAGCTTTGCAGTATTGTTGTCGAAAGGGAGAGTTTTTGACGTGTCTAGCACGCTGGTATCGCCTTCTTGCGTTCATGCACCTTTTACGCAATTCAGAAATCTCGTCGTTCCACCAGAAGACTGGTTTTCTACGATTATTCACCATCCTTCTTAGCATTGCTGTATCACAGGCTCTTGTAACATGTCTCATAAGCTGGACGGCTTTGTTATTTGCGGTACCAGATAAGGTAAGATTCTTTATCATGAGACGGAAAATGTTCTCATCGAACGCTGCGGACTTCCATCCTACTATCTTCCTGTGTCTAACTATAGTCCTTTGGGGTTTACTATCCGCCAGCTCATACACAATAGCTTGATGATCACTATGCGTATATAAATCGCTCACTCTTCACGCTACTCCTCTATCGGCAAGACAATGGCTCACAAACGTTGGGTCAACTATCGAGGTTGCATTTCCTCTACAGAAAGTAGGTGTATTTCCTGTATTAATTAATACGACCGGCAATGATGCGAAGGCTTCTAACAATGCTGTTCCTCTGCTACTGGTTTCTCGACGGCCCATGCATTAAAATCCCCGGCTATGAGCACCGAGTTGTGGCTCCATGCATCATCCGTTAATTGATCAAGAAATGTTTTAAATTCTTCAATCGATGCACTAGGAGGTGCGTAGCAACTATAAATATGAACGCCGTTCACTTTGGCTCTGACAAACCCGGTTACATAACTTACACCAATTTCTTGTAGGGGGTAGGTACCACAACATCCAGTCAACTTGGATGACTTTTATTTCCAACGCTCTTTTTGCAGCGCTTTCTGGTATACCGTACATCTACCACTACCAGTTACGTGTTTGCTACAGCCTTGGGCCGTTTCGTCGCATAGCATGCATTTGGAAACTTTTTGGCATGTCTTAGCAAAGTGCCCTTCTTCACCACATCTCCTGCAGAGCTTTGATCTATCCGCTTCGCTTCTACAGTTCCATGACCGATGCCCATAACCGTGGCATTTAAAGCATCTAGTCAGCTCTATTTTTTCCCGGATTCGGCAAGAAACTTAGCCGATTCTAACACATTTCTAGCACTTTCCCAACCATAGTGTTAGGGCGGCTAACAACCGCTGTCTGCGTTCCTCGGTAGGCCTTCGTGAGTGACTTAACAATACAGACAACATTTCACCCCTTCAAACTGTGCTTCCAGAGCCTCTATCACCTCTTCAGACGTGGTAACCTCGTCCATGTCTTTGATCACCAGTAACGCCTCCTGTAGTTTGTAGCTCCAACAATAGGTCTCCACTATAAGTTTGACGTATGTTTGATACCCTTTCACTCAGAGTATTTAGCGTCTGGTCCACCCTAACTTTCCGCAGCAGATCGGCAAATGAGATTTCGTCACTCTTCTTTATTATCAGCGCATCCGAGCGAGCCCTTTTCCTTCGCGGACGTGATTGTCTTTTTGGCGTTCTATTCCCCTTCACTTTCTGCCATTCTTGTTCTGAGCCAACTGTCGCAACCCCAACTGATTTGAGCTCGTAGTGTTTTTATCTCCATTATCCGACATAGATGCTGTAGTCTTTTGCTTCTTGTTTCCGTTTTCCTCATTAATAAGAGTCTCCGACATACGAAGTGCTTGCGGAGCAGCCTTAGTATTCCTTCTCTTACTTTGCCTTCTTTCATCACTCTTAGGTGGCGTGGACAACTTCCTCTTACTGGGCTCTACAAGTGGTATATCTTCGTTAGTCGCCGCCTTTAGCTCCTCATTCCTGCTCACAGTTCGAAGACGACCTAAATTCTCCTTCCCGTCATTATTGATCGGTGAAGTTTGGCACCGCTTTTCCGAAGCACTACTCTTACCTATAGCTGAGCCATAAAGCGTGCTAATGGTGCTTATCATCTTTTTAATCTCGCTATGAACATTATTTCGAGGTCTTACGAACTCCACCAGGTCCTCAATTTTTTCCCCAAGCCTGGCTAGCCTTATTTCTTGGGTTTCCTCCTTGTAACTCCCCAAAGAAGGCGATGAAAAACATCACTCTAATGTACTGGCTATCGCTCCCTTCTTAGGGGACCTCTGCATTAACGCACTCTTACCAAACGGGTTACCAGGGGTTCTATTCCCATGTAGGAATGTAGTGCTTCCCCTCTCTTCGCTTGTCGAAATATCTTTTACATCGGCTAAGGTCGCCATCGTTGTAACATTGCAGTCGCTGGATCTCGACTGTTCGGAGCCTGTTTGCTCACTTCCTTCAGCCGGTACGGGGTTTCCTACTCCCTGCACCGTAACCAAACTCTCCTTAACTGAACTCATGATGGATTCTTTTTCGAGGTGCCGCCCCTAGCATTTTATACTTTCTGCCTAGTAGGTACACAGCTGCCCCTCCTGGGGTACCGTCGCTGACCTGAAAGCCGCTCAATGTGAGACAGCGCCTCATTTGCAAGTGACCTATGTGACCCCCCTTTGACTTCTGCCTCGGCCTAGTTTCCTAGAACCGAGTTACCACCGACACGAGCGTGGACGTAGTCAAGCGGAGTAGCGATGGAGTGGCTACGTCTAGTAGTGAAAGTACCAGATATAATCGCATCATATCCCATTCGTCGGTGTGACATATGAAATAATAACATTTTTCCTTAGATTGCTGAATTAAAGAAGCAATTTTTGATGACCAATACCATCGTTAACCATTTAACCTATTAAACCCTTATCCTTTTCCTAGTAGTATAGTATTGTGTTGACTTTGTGTTACTAACTATCGGCTACACCTGGGTGTCTATAACCGGCCCAATTCTGTCCCACTTAATCCCCTATCCAATCCTTCGGTTTTGTTATATGTAAAAAAGAGTGTACGGTGGGCCCAGTGTCATCCTGGAGCTCCTGTGTAAGAACTTGGTCGTACATTCAGAATAAATCAGTCAATCAATACGCTCCTATCGACCTTTTCCCCTTTATACCGAATATAATTTCAAAATCTTTGCAAAAATTTGCAACTCCCAAAATCTCCAAATCATTATAAAGGAATATCCTGCGAGGTGTGAAAATATTATCAGTTAATCACATCAGTATAAGCGTTAAATCAAATATATCTTAGCAATATAATAACGGAAAATATTTAAAGTGATACATCAACATCGGGTACATCGTTATGTACCTTTTTTTAAGATGAATCACATAAATATTATTAAATATTGTAACAATACGTAAACAACAAAAAATCTTGATCTATTACACGATCGCGAGGAGATATAATGACAATCATTAAAATGATTACAAAGCACTTTTCAAATTGTTTTTTGTCGGCATCTGCGGTCTCGTATAAATGCGGTGCGTTAAGCACTTTGGCGAACAAATTTTTGTGTAATATTCTTAAAAATTTGATTGATTTTTTTCAATACGTCTTTTAAGATCGCGATTCGCGAATATGTGTGTGTGTGTGTATATACGAGTATATATGAGAAAGAATTATTGGATTTGTACAAAATGTAATTAATCTTTTAAACGAATATTAAATACAAAATTGGTTTGTTTGAAAACTTTAAGAAGCTATAATTATTTATGTGATAATTAAGCTTCTTGGTTTCGCCATGAAAACCGTTCTTGTTATTTGTTATACGCGAGTATGTAATAAGTATAAACCATTATTGTGTCGATTTGATACACCAAATTTGGTTCACATCGCACCCCAAATCAATTGTAAGTCGTGCGCGCACAACTCAAAATGAGACAAATATTGGATTTTTCATTGCCTGTCCATATACACGAGAAGCTGCGCGCTCAAATTAAATATTTCCAATTCAACCGTGTTCACCGTGTTTAATCTTTCTAAATTCTATTTTATATTATTGTATACCTATGGATATACTTAGGTACCGCGTAAGAGGCACAACAACAAACCTCTGAAAACAATACTCCTAATCAAATCAAACGTTTTATAATTTTATACTTGTTAGTCAATTAGATTTACGAATTATAAACAATTTTATGTATTAAATTGGATTAAACAATTTTTGTTGTTCTTGTTGTGTATTGTAATTGGAAATCGGAGAGTGGTACAAAACTATATGCTGTGTATGTGTTTTCTTTGTAAAATCTTATTCTTTTACATCCAAGATTGTACACAAAGACTCAATGTATCTACAAAGAGTTGGTTCGTGTTCGTTGCGCTATGCGCGTAAAAAAAAACACTGGGCGTTCTATTTAAATGAAAGGAATTTTAATTTTATTTCTAATTTAATTTTTAAAGTTAATCTTACAAATTATAATCAAAAACTAATTAAATTATAGATTTAATATTTTCTTTTTAGCTGCCAATATTTAATTAGCTAAATTAATATAGTGTTAAGTACTCGTAAAAAAAATGTGGTTTTCTACAATACAATACAGGCATAATGTATTATATAGCGGAATGCTGTAGATTGGTAATTTTCTTAAATGTTATACGGATCAATCGATTTGAATGTGAACTTGATTACTTTTATTGAAAGCTTTGCTAATTACACGATAACTATAAATTGACGCACGAACATAACATATGACGGACACAAATTGTGTATCGAATAAAAGCTGTTTGTTTATTTGTCACATGAAATTGATTTTATAAGATTTTTTATTAATTTTAATCAACATTTATTCGTTAAGAATGGAAATACCACTTTCAAAGCTATATATATTTACGGTAAACTAGAGTGCTAAAAGTAGCACCGAAAATATGTAACGTGCCTTCACAATGTTTATGTTTAGAAAGACAGTGGCTGGGGTTGAGAAATTTTCAAAATCCTGTGATTTGCGTCCGCCGAACGGACAAGAGAACAGGAGACAACATAAAAAGAGAAAATTCTCTCATCTGAACTCCGCTGGCTGCTTCCTGCTGGCTCTGCTTTGGGTTGCTGCTCACTTCGAACATTTACTCGAGCCTTACACATTCTACCACAAATGGGCGGTATTCGCACGACGATACCGCAAATTATTTACCGAATGGCCCAGTTCATTATGTTCGCTCTCACATTCCCCACAATTCTAAATTAATACTCGAGACTCAGATACTTATAGAACCTTATCTATGAAATTGAATGCTGAAAGGTATCATTGGTTCACTTACGAGAACAAACAGGCCCGACCTATAAAAGAATAATGGAAGACTTACAAAATAAAGGTCTTAAAATACTAGTTGCTGTGAATATAACAATATTCAAGAAAAGAGAACAGAAATCCAGGAAGGAAACCAAATTATCAGTAAAACTGATGGGACCGGGACTCTCTCTTTTTATGGAAGTTGAAAATCGAACCAAAGAGGAGAACAACACCACACCCAAAGATATTGCGGCCGGGATCCAACGTAAAATGCTCAGGTAAACATATTACCCAGGCATGCAAAATAGGAAGACATGTGCCAGCCAAGTGTACAAATTGTAAGGACCAACATCCAGCTAATTATCGAAGCTGTGAGGTTTCTTAACAACTACAAAAATTAAGAGATAAAACAAGAAATCAACCCACAACCAAGCAACCCAGGGCAAAGAAGTTCATTTGCCCAGGTAGTGAAAGGTTTGGGTTCAACCAAACATATTGGCTCTGAAAGTAACCAAATTATGGAAAACCTTATGAACAGCACTGCAGCTATTACAAAGCGGCTAGGTGACCAAAGTAATCTGAACAACATGATACTTGATCAACTGAAATAATGCAACTCCGTCAACGCAATCCAACAAAAAATGTTAAGTAAGAACACAACTTTCAAAATATCAATCTGGAATGCGAATGGCATTATGCAACATATTCCAGAAATATAAATATTTTTAAACTCAGAAAAAATCGACATTTTCCTAATATCTGAAAGCCATCTAGTTAATTCTTCGTTTGTTAAAATACGGGGTTATAATTTATATCACTCATTCAGCGGAAAGAGCAAGAGGTGGTACTCGGCATTACTAATAAAAGAAAATTTAAAATCAAATATCGAAGAAGAAACAATGCAAGTCACTACTGTAAGGATTCAAATTGAACACAGACAGCTTACTGTCTCTGCAATATATTGTCCTCCCCGGCATAACTTGAAAACGGAGGACTACCTTAAACTATTTAAATCGCTTGGACGTGATTTTATTATTGGAGGTGACTTTAATGCAAAAAACACCTATTGGGGATCTAGACTTACGGCGTCAAAAGGTAAAGAATTGCTTCAAGCAGGGCAGGCATCAAAATGTGATTTTAACTCTGGTGATTCCCCAACATACTGGCCTAGTAACGAAGATACCTGACCTAATAGACTTTTACGAAGCAAGAGTTATATCCCAGAACTACATTTACATTGAAGACAGTAATACTCTACTGCCCCGGTTATAATGACAGCCAGTGAAATGATAATTCAAAGGGAGAGTGCACTCAGATTAACAAATTCAAAAACAAACTGGGATCTCTCTCGTGAAGCAATGGAGGAAAAAATCAATCTTCAGGTACCGATAAGAAATTCTCACCTTGAAGATGAATTAGAACAACTCAATGAAACAATTCACTATGCTGCTTTGGCAAATACCCCCATTATACAAAAGAAGAAGAAGCTTAACATACCCTACCCAATGAAAGTTAGAGAGTTGGTAAGAGAAAAACGACGGGCACGTAAAATCTGCCAAATAACTAGAACACCGAGAAACAAAACAATTCTTAACAATTTAGGTAACAGCATGCATCAATCAACAGATATCTAGTTAGCCTAACCGATGAAAAATTTCTGATTATTCACTGTGGAAGGCTACGAAGGAACTCAAAAGATCCAAAATGCAAGTGCCTCCACTTAAAACGGAGGATGGAACCTGGACAAGAGGTCCTAAAGGGAAGGCAGATCTGTTTGCGGAGTATCTCGAGGATACCTTCCAACCACTATCAAGACAAACGGCCAATGAAAATATAATATCAATCCAAAGGCTAGATGATTTTGATATGTGCCCGGTAACTCTCGAGGAATTTAAAGAAGAAGTAAAAAGCAACATGAATGTTAAAAAAGCCCCAGAGTATGACTTGATTACTTGCCAAATAATCAAGGCTCTACTAAGTAAGGAATTTCGTAAGCTATTACACATAATCAATGCAAGCTTTCGGTTAAAATATGTTCCGTGGCAATGGAAAGTAGCAAAAGTAATCATGATAGCAAAACCTGATAAACCACCTAACGTTATAAAATCATACAGGCCAATTTCATTGCTGCCAATTATGTCAACACTGTTTCAAAAATTATTACGACATCTAATTCCTCCACATCAATTTGGATTCAGAGAAAAGCATTCCACAATTGAACAGGTGAATAGAATCACCAACATTATTGAAAGAACGTTAGAACGTAAAAAAGTATGCTCCAGCATATTTCTGGACGTCGCTCAAGCATTCGATAAAGTCTGGCACAGTGGACTGGAATTCAAGCTGAATAGAGATCTGCCGAGACAATTCTATACTACGATCTTATTTATCCAATAGACATTTCCGTGTGAAATATGAGGATGAATACTCCGAACTAAAGAAAATCTCGGTCGGTCTCCCACAGGGGAGTGTCTTAGGGCCAATCCTGTATTTATTATATACAAGGGATATTCCAACAACAGATGAAGGAACCATAGCCACCTTTGCGGATGACACAGAAATCATGGCGATTGGAAGTAATGTCACTGACTTCCCATCTACCGATATAAATTAACTCACAACCGGTGTCATATGCAAACAAAGCTAAATATCTTAGCATGACACTCGATGCCAGTGGAAAGAGAGGCTCTGAGCTTACAATACACAACAAGGTGCTGCTATGTCGGCAATTACCGAAGCTGATATGGACCTACGATATTCAACTCTGGGGGTGTACTAAGCAAACAAACGGCAAAATGATACACACGTTTCAAAATAAGGTTTTCCGTAGCGTCCGTGGTACACAAGAAAATAAAACCTTCACAGGGACTTACAGATGGAACACATCAAAGATGAAATAAAAAAGCACGCCACCAAACGCGAAATAAGGCTCCAGGAACATGGAAAGCTCTAGACTTCAAAGAACGAGCTCACTTGACCTAGTAAACATACCAAATTAAAATTAGCATTTTAAATAGGTTTAATTAATTTTGGGACTCACCATTCGGTTTCATCCCAACAAATCAAAATTTTTTAAGAAATGTAAAATTTGTAAAAATTTGAAAGATAAATTGCTAGATGAGCACAGTCTCAGTTGTAATTAATAAAGGAAAAAAAAACTACTAATGTTACTGGGACTGTTTCTTCAGTCTTGTGCCGCAGCTCTTAGGCACTATGCGCACGACACTACAGATTACTGGATCCAACTTCGGTATAGTTTATTTGTTTTTACTACACTCGCTTACTGGCTTGTAGACAACACTAAAACATCTCATTCGCCCTAACTGAATTTCGAACCCGTAATCTTCTGCTTCATGAGCTACACACACCGCTCGACTGTTATTTCGGTTATATTTTTAACACCACATTTGGTCTTTCATTTGATTTTTATATTTTTTTTGTATGTATTTTCACTCTCGTGTATATTTAAAATGGCGGAACTCTTTGTTGGTTTCAAGAAATATGGTTAACAACTAAAATAAATTTTAATATACTTCTTCAGAATCTGATCGGAAAAATTTGCATTGTTGTACCGCACACTTCTTAACGATTTTTTTTGTTTTCTTTGGTTTTAGGTCCGATTTGTCTCTTTTTATACCTTTAAGCAACCCTAGGCTGGCGTCTTCCTCTAAATAATTTTCTTCTAAAGCGCTAAGTCATTGGATGGGCAATTCAATTCTCCTCCATATCCTACCTTTTGCATAGTGTTTCGCTCTCTTGGTATTGCCATCTGCCGTTCGGCACCACATCACTCTTGCACCAAAAATTTTAGGTTGTATTTTTTTCGGCGATTTGATTTCTCGATAAGTCATCATGTGAAAGAAAGAAAGTCAAAATATCGCCATTGATTCAATTTCATACGGATTTGTTTCTTGGTTAATGTAGCAGTTCAGATGAGTAGCGGGGAAAGGGCGGTTTGATATTGGATTTTGTAATATTGGTGAATATTCCCTTTAACACGATAGACCCATGTGATCTGGGCCACTTCAACCAACTGGAACTGTTACAAATACCAATTCAATTTTTAGTTTTTGTTTTAATCGCACCTAGAACTATGCAAATTGATGTGTAATTTTAATATTATGGCGACACGTATGTGTAACAGGACCAGAGGACCAGCAAGGTCACAAACTACGAAAACCAAATCTTGACTGTTAATCGAATTAACTGCTCTGATGTTTTGGGCGGTCGACATTGGGTAGCTAAGCTCGGGGATTTGGCGTGGGATTTTCTGAACACTCGAACGACCCTTGATAAGACCGAATTAAGAAACAAAATTAAAAAAAATAAAGAAAATTGAAATAGAACTAGAAAACCAGCCGGCTACTCAACTTGAAAACCTCTAACCTACCATGATAATATCTAAGAAGACAACACATCACAATTTAAGAAAAAGAGAAGTAAAAATCGACAATGGGAAAGAATGCCAAAGCACCATAACTGAAATTTTCCAAAACATATATTTCAAAAAATTAATTAAATTTGTTCAAAATGAAAGATAAGAAAACTACAAAACTATACCCATCACCATTAAATGATTAAGTGTTAATTACGAAAAAATTATAGGATAGTGAAATGGTGCAATATAGCAATAATATGGAGCTATCCTCCTCCAAGATCGTAATGATTGAACTGAAAGGTTCATTTGACATCAAGAGACCATCTTCGGTGGCTGTTAGTGGAAAGATAATTCAGATGGCGACGTTTGGTAAAGTGATTATATACGAAGGTTTAATGGTTGCGTCAATGACTTATAGCTGCGCTATAAATGGGTGGATATAATAAACTGCCACCATCGATGAATACTAAGTGAACAAAGGGCAACTCTCCTCGGTATAATTAAAGCGTACAGGATAGTCTTAACTGATAACGTTACTGTCTTGGATGGAGTCATATAATGTTGAATGAATGATTGGCTGGTTACAAAATAAGGAAACGGCAAGATGACTGTTGCGGAAACGTTAAACTTTTAAGCAATCAAATAAGGCCGAATGTCCTAAGTAAGCTCAAACGGGATATCCGAAAAGCAACTTGGCAAGGCAGATGGAATCAATCGGGTGAAGGTAAAACTACTCATAGTTACATGCCTATAGCAGAAAGACGGAATAAAGTTTCTTTAAGTGGTCCATTTACGCAAATACTATCGGGTCACGGAAAATTTGCATAGATTCGGTCTATCAGATACAAGTAGTTACGAATATGTTAAAAGCTCACCATATACTGTTCGATTGTGATCTCACCGACCGTGCTAGAGATCATTTATGTATAGAGAAACAAATTTAGTCTGGCCAGTAAGTAAACTGTTTCTTATGTTGCCGTTTCACGTCAGGTTTCAATTAATTTGAAAGTTTTAATATTTTAAATTTTGACGTAGGAGACGACTAGGTGATGGTTTAACCACAAAACCCTTAGTAATGCAATTAATATTTTACATTATTATTATACAGGGTGCTCATTATGTTCCAGGGCGATTTTGTTTGGCTGTGAGCATCTTTATCATTTTCGACCAAACTTCAGTATGAGTGACGCAACACATTTCGACTTGGGTGGATTTTTAGTAAAAAGAAAAGCTTCTATTGGAGAACTGCAAGCCCTCAATTGTTACACCCTCGTAGAGTAACTGTATGGTGTTCCATTTTGACGGTGGCATCATTGGGCCATATTTATTTGAGGATGCTAGAGGCAATGCTATAACAGTTACGAGAGACCGCTATTGGGGTATGTTGGAAAAGTTTCTTGTGTCCAAATTGAACCAATTATGCCTACAGGACATGTGGTTTCAACAGGACGGTTGTTGGGCCATCATAAACAGCTCGTCCTATACGACGATGCAAATTTTGCGAGAAATTTCTCCTGGCCGAATAATGTCGAAAAGCGATATAATATCGACTGGCCTCACGCTCCCTTGATTTGACCCCTCCCTATTTCTTCCTATGGGAGTACTTCAAGGGAAAGGTGAACACCAATAAATCAACTATAACTTCGATGCTTAAAGACTACATTAGAAACGAAATTGCTGAAATAATACGAGAAATCTGCGAAAATGTTATGGAAAGTGTGCTTAAAAGAGCTGGCCTTTTGTACCACGGCCAGGGGCGGCCGCTTCACCGACCCTAAATTCCATACATAATGTTAAAGGCCAAATAATCAATCAATAAAATATTAATTATAAAATTTTATTTCAGTTAAAAATTACTAAAAAAACATCGACCCTCTTATTTATGTACATAAATTTTATTAGTTTTAATTTACTTGAAGTTGGGTGTCTATATCTCTATATAACAAGGTTACTGTTGCTAACTCTGTCTGTCACTGACGGTGATAACTTGAGTTAAGAACATCGTACATGTCCCTTTGTGTTTAAAAAAATCGGTATTTTTAATAGCTCGGCTGAGTTCGAAGATGAGCAACGTCCGACCTTGGACCTCCGAGATATAACAGAAAAGGTAAAAATAGCGGTTTTAGCCAAGTTGGGAAATGTGCCAAAGAATTTTTCAAAGATTTTGAAGAGGTAACTCGACAAAATAAAAACGGCTAACCCAAATACCAAAGACGTGCTGAGGGTTTCTTTACCATTGAACTGAAGAGGAATAAGCAGCTCTGCAAGGGGCTGCAGTATTTATATACGGAAATACCGCAATATTATACCTTCCACACAAAACGAGGAGTAATAAACTATTGGACACCCCGACAAAGGCGTGCCAATAAAATCATAACAAGAATGTATGGCCTTCACTTTAATGACACTGAGCGATATTGCCTCAGAATGCTTCTTTTTCATATTAGAGGAGCACAAAATTGGGATGATATGTATAAATATCCCGAATGCGTAATTTGTCCTATATTGGAAGAGAATTGTAGACGCATACATCTACTTGGAGAGGACAAAGAGTGGGATACCACTTTTACAGTAGCGCCTTTTACGACGTTTGTATTTGGAAGTCGGAAAGTTGGGCATCACATACTATATAATGGACACATTCCGTTTACACGGCACTGATTGAAGTGGGTTGAAATTGCCTCCTCCTGATGCAATTCATGATGATATTCTATCTGCATATAACGCTGTTTCTCAAGCAGAAAAGGGACTTATGTTTTTGTCGAAGCTAAATGTTAGACAAAAAGAAGGTCATGACATGGTCATGAAAGCTATTGATGATTCAAAAGAAAGAGTTAGATGCTTTTTCGTTGATCAAGTAGAAAAACTTTGCTGTACAATACACTTCTTTGTACATCGAGAGGTCACAGTGACATTGTGTTACTGGTTGGTTTCACTGGAATTGCAGCCACTATTTTTGAGAGAGAGAAAACTTACCACTCCCAATTTAAGATACCAGTCCCAACAAAACAGGACTCAGTATCTAACATCAAACAGACGTCAGACGACGCTGTGAAAGTCAGGAATGCCAAACTTATCAATTGGGTTAAAGCCGGAATGGCCCCAGGGACATGTGTTGACAGATCTTCGAACGAAATCAAAAGAGCTGTTGATGTGTCAAATGGTTATAGGCTATTTGGCCATATCGTCATTCTATTTGGAGGTAATTTTCGGCAGACATTGCCAATTGTAATCCGTTGAGGTCGCAATGACTCATTAGTGGATGTAATATTTCCTGATTCCGTTTCTCCGGCGGAGGCAGAAACATATGCCTTGACAGCAATCCTGTGTTCTTTAAATGAGGACACTTTTGCCATTAATGACCCAGTTTTGAGTCATTTAGTTACACCTGAAGATAGTCCTCAGGATGAAAGAGTTTACGAAAGTGTGACGATACTGTCACCGACGATGAAGAGGAAAGAATTCACTTTCCAGTATAATTTTTGAACACTTTAAATGTAACAGGCATGTCTGTGCATAATAAGTTAACTTTTAAAGTAGGAGCAATAATAATGTTGCTCCGAAATTTGAATTGGAAACGAGATCTTTATAACGGTACAAGACTCATTATCACGAAGTTGTTAAACAACGTGATTTTTGCCAAAGTAATTTCTGATAACACCTTCTGAAACCCCTTTCCCCTTTGAGTTAGAGAGAAAAAAATTTCCTATATGAGTGGTTTTTGCCCTGACTATTAATAAAGCTCCAGGACAGACTCTTGAGAAAGTGGGACTGCAACTGTCACCAGTATTTGCTCATGGGTAATTATACACTGCCTTTTCAAGGGTGAAAACCTTTGAAAGTATCAAAGTTACAGTCAAAGAGACAAAGTGAGAGAACATTGAATGTGGTCCAGAACATTAGGGCTGGGTTAGTGGTGGGTGCCCTTCGACACAAATATGTGTCGAATTGGCGTTTGAAAGATATTTTATGAGCGTGTCTTCGTGGATTAACGAATATGTTTTTTCTAATTTGGATGTGGTCCAGAAATTTAATTTTTTCGAATTTTGCAAATTATTAAATTTTAAAACACTGGGTATCATCCCTACACCCAGTCATGTTCGTAGAACGGTTCATTTTACTGGTATGAGTATATATATGTCCAACTAAACAGTTAAATATAAAGGAGATGGTAGACGAGTTATGCCTCCAAGCGGCAGGGACCGAAACAAGTTTTAACCTGGCCAACCATACAGAACTGGAACCAAAATATATAATACGGACGCTGATATTTGCTCGGCCTGGGTGGCATTCTCACAAACACGTCCCCAACAACAATTACAATGACAATGCAATTTCATGTACGTGATTTACAATTGCAATACCCATTCATTGAGTGAGTTATAATAAAGGGAATAATTTCGAACAGATACAGTTGCCATTTAACAGTGAACATTGCAAGTTAAGATGTAAAAAGTTAACAATACGTTAAACTAAAAGTGAAATAGTGAACAGTGAAAAATTGCGAAATGGTGAATTTATTAAAGAAGTTAAAGGTGTTGAGGAATACAGGTTTTAACTTTAAAATGTTCAGTGTTTTATTTGCAAAATCCATTACGAAACCGTATCGAACCCTCAAATGCGTAACAATATTTTTGAGCAACGGACATTTCTAAATTGACTTTGGTCAGTAATCAGCTATATTATTTCATATTAATTAGGATTATTTATTTATTTATTATAAATAAATTATTACAATAAAAAATATAGAAAAAGCCTTTTGATTAGATAACAATCATAGTGGCAGGCATTTCAACTTAAACCTATCGTGTATGTGTGTATGTGTAAAATGTATAAGTGGTAGTACAAAATTGAAGAAAAAATTAATTAATAAACTAAATTAAGAAACAATTTTAATTTTAAATGATGGTTTCTAGAGATAATCTTGCATATGCATAATTAATAAGTTAACATAAAAAATACTAAAGAGTAACAATCCGCTCAAAAATAAAATTAATGGTAGGAAACGGAAATTACCAAGTTCTGAATGCAGAAAGACATTTTTTCTTAGACTTCAGACAACGTACGTCAATGGATGTATAAGATGTTGGCCCGAAATTTACATCCCGAAAAAGGCCTTTTCCATAAAATGTGTGTCTTTGCTAAATCACATACAAATATTTCCGTTCCGAAAATTGTATTTAAGTTAAAGAAAAAAATCTGCCCTAGAAAATTATAAAATTATACAACTGTTTGCAGTAAAAAAGCTTCATCCCGAAAATAATGTACCAAATTTCTTTATGTCGAACTCGGAGATGACTCCTTCTCTTGGTATATGAAGTTAGGTGTAGCAATCTGCATATAACTTATAATTGAACGCATGAATATAAGTTCTATGCAGATTGGCACCCTACCTTCTAACATCATATGCAGGGAGGGGTCATCTCTGGGATCGCCACATGCAAATTTGGCAATGAACATATTTTCAACTGAAGTATGTATGGGACATTGTTTTCGGGATGAAGCTTTTTACTGCAAACAGTTGTATAATTTTAAAATTTTCTAGGGCAGATTTTTTTCTTTAACTTAAATACAATTTTCGGAACGGAAATATTTTTATGTGATTTAGCAAATATACACACTTTCTGGAAAAGGCCTTTTCGCAAATTTCGGCCAACTTCTTATACTTCGCCAATGGGCAGTTTATTAAAAATGATAGGAGCCGTGCTTCTAATATAGTTATAAAAATGGGGTTTTGCTTAGCACGCAAGAACATAACATTGCTAGCAGCTTAAAAATCGATTACCACTCCTCTCACAATAAATGTGCATCATTTGGTTCACATAAAAGTAGGATCGTCTCCAACACCAAATGCCATAATGCATTCTAGTATCAACCTAGCAAGAGGTACATTTTCCGAATAAAAGTATTAAATGAGTTCTGTAGCTCGGATATACGAAAATAAAAGTGTTTTTGAAGCAACTTAGGTAGGAGTGAGGTAGCAGCTAAGGCACCCGGCTTGTTTAAAATCTGTGTTTGGTATTTGGGTTATGTTGGGTTATACAGAAATTTCATGGTATTCAATAGTCATATATACAATTGAAAAAGAATTTAGTTCCAAAAGTTAAAATATTTCAAAAGAACCGAAACCACAATAAGCCATAAAAATATAATCTCATTGTGCGATAGCTTTTCTGGAAAAATATTTACAAATATTATCACAAATAAATTCGTTTTATAGATCCGACAAACTACTTTATGATTATATCCATTTACTGTATTGACATCTTAATAGCCTATATATAGAGCTGTATGTAACTATAGACAGTAGAAAATACAAAAATGTTGAAAGTCTATATCTTTTGTGTAATGTATCAAGACCAAGAAATATGAAATCCAATTCATCGCGCGCCCCATTAAACTGAATAATAGCGCGCGAGCATACCTTACATCGTTCGTTGTTACTTATTATTGTTACGATTAAAAAGAATACCAATTTTCTATTATTTGATTTCCTTCCCGCCGCTGAAATATCCCAAACGCTGTACATACACAAAACCTTTAGAAAACCATTCAACATGATTTATTGCCCTCCGCGATCTCTACTCTCTGTACACACAAACACATAGAATAATTGTGCTGAGTTTATTGACATTGTACTCGACGATATAGTAATTCGATAATTACAGACGAAAATGTATATCGAGATCACTATCTTGCCTCACATATCTGCCATATCGTGTGAAACTAACACTTTAATATTTGGTTTAGTTTTTATTTGTAACCAACCTTAATTTGAATATTTATTTTTTTTTTTTTATATTGTTAATTGATTTGGAAAACAGAATCAACTTTTCTATACTTGCCAGACAAAAAGTGTTTTTTTGTATACAAAATAGCCTGGAGGTGTACCTTCGGTAAGAATAATAAAACCAAAAATATTTTTATCATGAGACGCGGTACACAACAAAATTATGATTTTCTTATTTTAATTTGATTAGGTTAGGTGTCTTAGGACCGTTTCTAATCATGATAATATCACGTATTATAACAGACTGACACATGCCAGATCACACATATAAATGGTGTACGCAGGTGCTTCGATATTATAAAATTTCTAACGTTTTAACATTATTCTGTTTATGTGGATGCGCAACTGCATAAACCTGAAAACAATGCCTAAAGGGTTGTTTTGGAAAATTTTATTTAGATATCAGTTTATTTTATTTAATAAATTTATAGAACATTAATTGAACCAGCGTTGTAAAAATTCTTTAATTGAAATATTCCGGAACATGTGCCCAACATTTATTTTGTTTTCTCTACGTAAGGCTCTTAAGTATTCCTGCGAAAAGGTTTACAAGGTCATTTTTGCTGCCCAGAGAAGGAATGTAATTGTGAACAAGTAGTTCAAGTAGGGAAGGGACAGTAACCTACTGGCACTCAATTATCTCTTTATCCCGTGGAGGAATCCTCAAGAGTTATTAGTAATCGTAGCAACTAGAGCCTGTTTACAAGAAGTATGTGAAGTTATTCCAGGATTTTATTCCAGGAAAATTTAAAATGTTCATCAGGCAACAATACCTCCCTTTATTCTATTATATTTCCATTCCATATTTATTGTTTTTTATTTGCGAGTAGGAACTATGAGTGTCTGGAACCAATTCACGCCATATAATCGTATTCTGATCCTGGCGTATTCTGACAATGTGCTCCTCTGGTATTCCTTCTACTTGGAATGCCATTGTTCGAATTTTCAATCAGTACTGGAGAAATACTTGATCTGGTAATATCGTTACATAATTAGAAAAATAATTGCTTCATAATCTTATTGCTTACGGTTGGACTCGAGCTCGCATCAATGTTGGAATGGTAAGACTTGGCTGTGTATATCTTAACGATTCGACTACTACCCTCACCTTAAACGTAGTTTTCGTAACACTACCTCCACCTTAAATGTGTTCGACTCGAACAGAGACACCCAATATCGCATTGCTTCAGTTTATCACTCTGCACGATTTGCCGTTCATCACCGATGGTTCCTTGTATTTGAAACACATTACCGCTTTTCCTTTTAAATATTTTGTATGAACCTTTCCAATCTCGTTGTGTAACTAGAGATCTGCTTTTCCGCTTTCTGGAAATATACCGCCACACAAATTCACTTGCGATACTCATTTATCCTTGGTGCTTGTGCTTTTGCTCCTTTCTGCAAACCAATCGCTATGCATTTTTCGTCATAGGTCTGCTATGGTGCATGTACGCCGCATCACATCTGGCTAACCGTTTATTGAACTCGTCTTCTTGGACGCTCTTCTCTGCCAGCTCATCCTGTTCTTGATCCCGTCTCTGCCTCGTCACATTCCAGCACTTCTTCTTCTCAACTCCAAGGCATGCTATGTCGCTCTGTCGGGGCACTCTGGATAGCACTCGCTAAAGCGTTCATCTCCACCGCCAGACTCACTATCTTCAACGGTATTGGAATCTTCTGCTGGTTTTCTCCCAACGCTCTTTTCAAGGTAAGCCAATTCGACCATCGTTTTCTGTGTTCTCTAGCAATATTCCTTCTCTTCAAGCAATATTGCACTATATCCGACCTTGAGCTGAGCATTTGCCTCTGGCCTTGGTTGCTTCTTAAACACTCTGTGTTTTTCAGTATTTCCGGTTTACGTTTCTCGCTGGTTTTCATGTTCTCTCACTCGGGAATCACACTGTACCTACTTTTGTTGCTTGGCCTTTCTCTTGACTGTTGTAATTCTCTGTGGCTTCTATAGCTTTCTGTTAGTTGTCTAAACTCTTCTCTTATTGAACTCTATCTCCGCAATATCCAAAAGGCCAATAAGTTATTCATATATTTACCTCTAGTATTAGTTCACAAATGAAGTTTCAGATGGTCGTCGTTGACAATACTGATAAACGCGTCCAGTGTTAGTCCGTTCAACACATCTGCAGGTGCATAAGCTTGGCCCGTAAATTTCGTTACCTCTCTTTCTATTTTTATGATTTCTTGTTTTTTATAACCAAAGATTAAAGTATTGAAAAATGATCCAATGTAAAATAAAATTCTTTATTTCACGTGCTACAGGCTCTTCCCACGTAGTTGTCGCTTGTTTTCAGTTGCATACACTCTGTTCTGCGACGTGTGACTGTCCATGTCTTAGTTCCAACTCAATCATGACCCCCTCATATCTCCTCTTTGTTGTGGATACATTTCGTAGGACATTGACAGCTTCGGCCCTTGGAAAGCCAAAATGAGTGCGTTGAGTAGCCTCACTGTCCAACAATTGTATTGTACTTCCGCTTGGAACTGTCCTTTAAAATTTTAAAGTGGGATCCAGCCATCGAATATCGGAGGTTTCTAAATTCCTCATGAGCTTCTGGCAAGTAAGTCTGTTGAAGACGTTTAATTTAGCTAGCCATTAGTAGTATTATAACTGGCGATGAGTCTTGGATCTACGAGTATGCTTACGACCCGCTTATGAGCCAAACCCGAAAAAACCACGTCAAAGCAAGTCAAAAATCAAGGTGATTTTGTCAGTTTTCTTCGATTATCGAGTGGTGCATTCCGAATTCCTTCCGACCGACCAAACTGTCAATAAGGAATACTATTTGAGTTTTATGCGTCGTTTGCGCGAAGCTATTCGTAAGAAGAGGCCGGAATTATGAGTCGACAACTCTTGGTTTTTGCACCACGATAATGCACCTTCTCATACTGCATTGGTTTTATGTGATTTTTTCGCCAAAATCTCCACCCATATATTTCCGCAACGACCGTATTCGCCTGATTTAGCTCCGTGTGACTTCTGGCTGTTCAGCAAACTCAAACGACCGCTCCGGGGAAACCGTTTTGAGTCAATTGAAGACATTAAACGTGAATCGCTACGCGCATTGGAGGCTATTCCGGAAATTGACTTTAACAGCTGTTTCGAGGATTGGAAAAAACGTTGGCACAAGTGTATTGAGGCCGGGGGGATTACTTTGAGGAGGACGAAATAGATTTGGAGAAATAAATAAAGAATTTTAAAATTATGAACAAAGTCTTACTATGCTTTACTCACAGTATTACATTAAGCGATTGGCTTATATAAGCATATCCAATATACTGCTGAAATAGCTTCCCCCATAGTGAAGAGGGTTAACAATTGCTGGCTATTTTATTTGCGTAAAATTGTGGAACGTTGGTAGTATTCCGTATAGCCATAGAGTTCGTTGTATTATGAGGTATATTGGTAGTCCATCCAAAATCTCTATTAGGGTAAAAAAGAAGAAAAATCATTGGGTCCAAATGTTTGGATAGGAAGATAATTCGCTTAATGCTTCTGCTATTGGTAGGATAAACTGCAAAATCGATTTGGGCAGGTATGTTGCCATCACGATCGGGAACATAAATTAATGCAGCAACATTAGCAGGTGTAGGTGCATTATACACTCTTTGATCATCATGTAATTTTCTATAAACAACTAAGGTCACTTTATTTATCTCGCAATTATTTAGTGCAGCATATGCTGATTCGGTTTCGAATGCTTCTCGAAGCTTTTGATAACTTCTAGCGTATGGTGATTTGTTACGTAAAACATTACCAATTGTTATCATGATTTCTTTTAGGCAGGTTGAGTTATAATGATTATTCATAAGAATATTGACAGCGGTATCAGTATCATAAAGAAATAATAGTGTGGACGTTTCCCATATTCAAACTTAAGTCAATTGGAATGTCATCCCCCGCTTTTGGCTCCCATTGAAGCAAATGCGTTAGAGCTGTTGTGTTGCCTAATGAACTCAGGGATATGTCGGCGTTTGCAATCAGTACCAATGTATAATCGTTTAATTTCAATTGGAAAATGTGCGTTGGAAGTAGGTAAATTAGACAACTTACCATTTGTGGCAACAATTCGATTTAAGCTCACTTTTAAAGTAAACTGCAGCGCAATGTATGCATGTGAACGAAAGTGTCTGAGGAAAAAAATATTCTGAAGATACCAAAATAGCCGACTTGTAAGTGAATTTACAAAGTTCAAGGTGAGTTGTAGGTCTATCAATATCCACTTGGTGTTGTAAACGCCGCACTCGTTGCCGTTCTTTTATTTCACTATTTCTTCTACGACGATAACATGTTTGTCTATTTCGTTTCTTACTATTATTTCGGAAAATTGAGCACTCTTAAGTGTATAGGATATAGACAGACAGCACTGCATTGACCAAACTACAAAAATATTGAAAATACTAGTTAAATAGCAGTTTGGTCACTGCAGCCTGGTGAGACAACCGAATTTTTTAAATTAAAAAATTCAAGTTTCATTAGTTCGAAACCAAACTTCCAACGTCTTGGTTACCTCACCTAGATGTAGAAATAATATCTGGCTACCACCCAGAATAACCCAAATTTCGTTTATATAACCATTTTAGTTTTCCTTTTGTAAAGGGTCGTTTAACTGATAAGTTTTCTGCCATGTTAAGATAGTAGAAGGAATTATTTTTTTTGCAGTATATCATTTTAGATTCTTGTTGATGGGGAACTAGAGCTTCCAGTTTCCATCTCGCCTTAAAATAAATCGAGTTTAAAAAATCCTGTGAATTGTTAGTCGAGGCAATGAAGCACAAAAGTTCGGAATTTTTGCCATAAAGACGGATCGGAATGCGGTTTTTGCATTCGCTTCCAAAAATTATTTGGAAATAATGTACCTACTGTGTACCGTTGACAAATCGGAAAATGCATTGCTGCAGCCAAAAATGCAATCAAAAAATGCATGTTTTGAGACGCCTTTTGGAAAATGTAAAAACTTTGTAAATAAGAGTCAGAACTGGCTCAAATCGGGTACTCGGGGGTTTTCGAGGTCGCTGATCACTATTATGATGTTCAAATTGACCCCCCGAACACCTGGAGCTCAGGAACGTAGATGAAACTCATATCCGTGGGACTCTCCAGAAAATCACGCGGGGAACGAGAAAAACTCGGCGCCCGGGGGTTTTTCACCCGAACCTGGACCTGGACGTCATCACCGAGAACTTTCTTGACAATATCGACAAGAACAACCCGAAAATTATTGGTGGCGTGTGTTTTGAGGCGCTAAATCCGAATTTCACGTCGAAAACGACCCTCCCACCACCTGGTGCACCGGAACCTGCGCCTGAACGTCGTCTCCGAGGGTTTTCCAAACACAATCGAAAAAGGCGAACCGAAAATCGTTATAAGGGGTTTTTTGGGGCGCTGAATCCGAATTTAACGTCGAAAATGACCCCCCGGACACCTGGTGCGCCCGAACTTAGACCTGAACGTCATCTCCGAGGGTTTTCCTGACATGATCGAAAAAGACAAACCGAAAACTTCAAGGGGGTTGTTTTGGGGCACTGAATCCAAATTTCACGTCGAAAACTACCCTCTCAACACCTGGTGCACTGGAACTTTTATCTTGACATCGATGCCATTCCCATGAATGACAACCAAACCTAATGTCTTAGAGACCGACGTCAATACTGCAATAGCTGTGTGGAATTGATGATTCTAGATTATGTGGGGAGGAAAGAAATAGAATGAATAGAAAGTCAATATTTATATAATTAACGTTAAAACAATTTTTATTGACCTCAAATCAAATACTATGAACCTGTAAGTTTGCCTTACTTCATTAATTAATAACTTAAATGTGTAAACACGTAATTATATATCAAATTCTTGATCACGTGACACATCGGTAGTCTGCTCATTTTCTTAGTCATCGGCTGATGTATTCTTACGGGGAACATCTCCCTCATCTGAGGCCTCTGTCTCTGCCACAATGACGTTTTCAACTGAATATCTTTCAGTGTTGAAGCAAGTTGAACCTTCACAAATTTTACAGGCAAGATTGCAAGGTAGGCAGTGCTTCCTGCAACTACAGGTGTTCAGATTACAATCTCCTTTGCATCCACAGAATATTAGTTCCATAATATTTTTGGACGCAGGTTTTTCTTCCATTTGTACAGGCACTAGTGTGTCGCCTTCCTTTCTCCACCCCCACTTTGTTGGGTCCATGGTCAGCTGGTCTCCCTGCAGCCATTGATGTACTTGAAAATAGACCCTCTATAGATGTTGTTGAAAGGCGTCTACTGTAGGGAGAATTTTGACCAAATTTACTCTCACCGTTGTAGTGGTTTTCCTGTACATTTCGCACCTGTACGTATGGAGTAACTGCGCCCCGTTCTCAAAAATTGTTTCCCAGGACAAACCAGCTTCCTTGAACTTCGCAGCATGATCTCGAAGGTCTGGGAAGTTCTGGAAGGTCTTGAAAAATTTTGTCTTTCCCTGGTAATACGTTGCTGAAACGGTATCGCACCCCGTTATTGCATGGGGCAACAAAATATTATCCTCAACTACTGGCATATCCAACAAGCTCCGCCGAAGAATATACTTCTTCAGGTTTATTGAGCCTTGCAGGTTTCCGTAAAAATATTTCTCTGTCAGCCGGGCAGAGTGCGGTCAGTAGTGCGGCAACATCTGTATCTTCGGCGACTATGACTACCTTTTTGGTCAGGTCCTCAGATTCTTTTAGAGCTGTCCTAACAATCCTACGATCAGTTTGGCACGGAGCATTTCAATAATCTTAGTTTTATTGTTTTTATTTTGTAATAATTTATCCTGTTGTATTTGTAACGCCATATTCTCGCTAAAACGGACGTCTGCTCTGCTTCCCCGATTAGCGCGACGGTTTTTTTCACATCCTTTAGTACTGACGGTTTGGTAACTATCAAAAATAACTGTCACGCGTTTGCCGAAATGTTTCAAAATATAGTTTTTGTATTTGTCCATGATCGCCGAGAATTTTTGTCCGATAGTCCACTTGACTTTGTGAATCAGTAATCCTCCATCCAGAACAAAAAATTTCCTCTCAGGATCGTAAATATTCATGGGAGGTTTCACGAACAATGTATACAAATCGGACTTTGTATTCTTCAGCATTCCAAAACTATTGAAGTATCCCTGAGGGAATGGAGACAACTCCCACTTTAGGTAGTCTGTCATTTCTTCCCCAACTTTTTTCGATGCCCATATTCTATGAAACAGAACGTCGGGGTCAATTTCTATCTCTTTATCGTTGACTTTTATTTCAGAGTTGCAAGAGGCGATAGTTTTAACGATTCTTGTTCGCGACAATTTTAGATCCTTGAAATTTGATCTCTCAATATCTTACATAACTTTGACACCTTCTTCAAAAGCATTGTGGCAATTGCTTTCTGGGCTTCCACTCATTCCATTAGCTATGTTTATGAGATATGATATGAATTCAGGGAATGGATCGTACTGCTGAAAGAAGTTCTCAATTAATTCAAAAGATTTCAAATCTGCCTTTATGTTGGTAATTTTTAGCAGATCCACAGTTCGTGAAGGCCTCTATGTTTTCGATAAGATCTTTGGTGAACAAGAAAGTTCTGATCCATTGATAAGCAACACTTTCAGCTACACCTCTTCAGTTACTGAACAATTTTTTGCTCCGGCGAATTGTCCAGTACCCTGAGTATATTGTCAGGAAAATTCTCGGGGATGACGTCCACGTCCAGGTTCGGGCGCACCAGGTGTCCGGAGAGTGTTCGCCGATGCCATATTTGAATTCATGGACCTGGAAAACCTCCGAGCGCCGAGTTTCTCTCCTTCCCCGCTAGAATTTTGGGAGAGCCCCACGGAGAAGACGTTCGGGGCCAGGGTACGGCGCACCAGGTGTTCGGGGGGTCGTTTCCCATGCAAAATTCGGATTAAGCGGCCCAAAAAAGCCCTCACAACGATTTTCGGTTCGCCTTTTTCGATTGTGTTTCGAAAATCCTCGGAAAGGGTGGGAAGGTCGTTTTCGACGTGAAATTCTGATTTGGCGACTCAAAAAACACGCCTCCAATAATTTTCGGGTTGTTTTTATCGATATTGTCAAGAAAGTTCTCGGGAATGACGTCCAGATCCAGGTTCGGGTGCACCAGGTGTCCGGAGGGTGTTCGCCGATGTCATATTTGAATTCAGCGACCCGAAAAACCCCCGGGCGCCGAGTTTTTCTCGTTCCCCGCGTGATTTTCTGGAGAGTGCCACGGAGATGAGGTTCATTCGCGTTCCTGAGCTTCAGGTGTTCCCCCCGAGCACCCGATTTGAGCCAGTTCTGACTCTTATTTACAAAGTTTTTACATTTTCCAAAAGGCGTCTCAAAAGATGCATTTTTTGAATGCATTTTTGGCTGCAGCAATGCAATTTCCGATTTGTCTGAGGTACAAAGTAGGTACATTTTTTACAAATAATGTTTGAAAGCGAATGCAAAAAACCACATTCCGATCCGTCTTTATGGCAAAAATTCCGAACTTTTAGCCTTTTTAGTGCTTCATTGTCTCGACGGTTATTTTGTATTTGTGTGGTGTGTAAGTTAACTCTGCAGTTTTTAGTTTATTTCGATTAACGATCGACATCGCACTTAAACCCCATCCAAAACTACACATTAGTCGGCGACATAGCTGCTGGTTATGATCCCGAAGTAATATAAGAACGAGTGATAGGAATTTCCCGTTACAACTCACTAACCACGTTACAATTTATATTAAGGATGTACCCGATATCTGTGAAACATATTATTTTTTCCTAATAATTTCGAAATAAGCAAAATAGTTTTTAAGTTGAGTGATGCTTATAACTTTCCAATGTTTTATTGCTTTTCGAGTGGGTCATGTTACTTACGAGTATATCCCTAACTTTCAAACGGCCATAATTACTATGCACCCAACATCAAAAAACTATCATATTTCAAATAATAACTCCAATGTACAGTTAACAAATTATCAATTTCATTTTAACACTAACCGCTTTTCAAAATTTCAGAGGAGTACAATCGAGCAGTTTACCAACTTGAATTTATTAAAACAGAAAATTGTTCTTCTTTACCAATGGTTTCGTACATTATAAACTACCAATATAGTTTTATTCAGTAACGAAAACTATAAAAATAAAAAATTAAAATTATTATAAATTTACTATAATTACAGTGTTTATTTAAATTTTTAGTTTTAAATAATAGCAACAACACTTCTACACAACACCCACATATACGGGAATAGCAAAACTTCAAACTATCAAAGTTCATTTTCTTTCTATAATTTGATATTCAAAATATAGATTTTTCTAGATACATAAAATTATATGGTGGTGTTAAAACTAAAACTGAAATAAAAAAAAAACTTATAAATTACGTTTATATAAAATCTAAATAAATAAATAAAATATTAAAAACAAAACACTCTATATGAAAATTATAGTGTTTGCAAAAAAAAAAAAAAAAATTGCGCAATCTCGCAATAAATTATGCGATAGAAATGAAAATTAATTTATTTCTTTTATAAAAAAAAAAACTTAATTTTTGTTGTAATAAATCATTTTGCAAATTAAAACACAAATATTTGAAGTGAAAATTTTTAAAAGTTTTTGATTTATATGATTTTATAGTTGCTTACTTTTTAAAGTTGCATATTATGGCGGTTGTTGTTGTTGTGATTTATAAATTTCTTTAATTATTTGATTAAGAAGTTACAATACAGGTATATTAACAAATCGGCTAAAATTGCCCCGCTTTGATATTCACAATTCGTGCTTTGCGTTATAAGGGTGTGGTGCTCAAAGTAAATCTCTACTTTATGTTCTGCACTCAGTATTAAATTGCCGATGGTATTTAGACTATTTAGATACTAGGGCGATGAAAAAATGTAAGGCTGCTTGTTTTGAATGGTTTGGAAAATTAGAGATTGATGTTAATGGCTATGTGGTCATAAAATTATATTTTTATTACAGCTGATTTACAAATCATCTAGTAATTTATTTTTCATAATTTATATTCTTGTTTGGAGGGTTGTAGCCCTTTGCCTAGTCCCCTTTACAATTTTATTATATTTTTAGTCGATCCTGATTGGATCTAGTAGATCATGTGGTTTCTCCCTTCGCAGCCGTCTTACTGGGTTTGAATCATCCAACATACGAGGTATCTCTGCATTTTGGTGTAGACTAATCCGTCGCATGTGTTTTCTCGCGTGTTTGCTCATTTCTTCACTGACGAAATTCATCTTCAGATCTCTATGGAGGTTGTCATTTCTTATGTACCACGGTGCATTAACTATTCCACGTAGGACTTTGCTTAGGAATTACTGGATGATATTGACATTGGTTTTCTTTGTACAGCCCCAGAGCTGAACATCGTAAGTCCACACAGGTTTATGCTGTATAAGATAGCAGAAAATTTCCAGCAGAAAAAAATGTGTTTTTGCTATTCACCGCTAGAGGCAGCACTATCACAAAAAGGAAATTTTTCAGCTGATATTTTTTGAAACCAGCACAAAATTTTTGAAATTTTTAAGCAAATCAATAATTCTGAGCAGAAAGTTTGATGAAAAATCAATAGTTAATGAAAACGAAGAGAAAATATATGTTTAAACGTTTTGAAACGAAAAAAGGAAATTTTCTTTAAAGAACGATTTCCGGTTATAAGGACTCTTAAAATATATTAAAATTACTATAATCATCATAATGCAAATAAAGGGCAACACAAAAAAAAAGTCGCCTACGTTGATAGCACTCCAAAACAAAAGTGTTAGAAAAACCCCCCTGTAACTACCCTGGGTTTATGTTTTTATGGTAGCTGAGATCATAATCTATATACATGAGCAACATAAGAATCATAGCTGGCGTCAGTAGCGTTCCATAAAATTTAGAGCTCATTTTAATGTGAAATGTTTTCAGTTTTTTAACAAAAGTGTTAGAAAAACCCCCCTGTAACTACCTTAGGTATTCGTTGATGAGGTGCTACTGACGCCAGTTAAGAATCTTGTGTTGCTCTTGTATATAGATTATGATCTCAGCTACCATAAAAACATCGGCCCAGAGTAGTTACAGGGAGGTTTTTTTAACACTTTTGTTAAAAAACTGAAAACATTTCACATACATATAATAACTAAAATTTTATGGAGTGGTATAAAGGTAGGCGATTCGTTTTTTGTGTTTCTCTATTTGCTTTATGATGATTATGGTAATTTTAGTATATTTAAGAGTCCTTATACATACGCAAAACCTTAAAACATATATTTTCGCTTCTTTTTCAAAAATTATTTGATTTTTCACAAAACTTTCTGCTGAGAATTATGAAAGAATTATTATTTTCTGCTAGAAAATTTCAAAAAATTTCTGCTGGTTTCAAAAAATATCAGGAGAAAAATTTCCTTTTTGTGATAGTGATGCCTCTAGCGGTGAATAGCAAAAATACATTTTTTCTGCTGGAAATTTTCTGCTATCTTATACAGCATCAAAATTCACTCATTTCTAAGATAATCGAATCAAACGATTCTCAGTAATTCATATTTTTATTATTATTATTCAAATTAGGTGAAATTTCATATTTAAGATATTGGAAACTATCCTAAAAAAATTTACAAAATATTAAAGAATTATAAAAATTGAGATCCGACTGAGGATGTACTCGTAGGAAAATAAAAAAATTTATTTTAATAATCAGGAAGTATTTTTATTTACTTTTGAAAACCACGGATGTGAGGTTCTTAACAAAACCACAAAATTAACAAAAATCATATTTGTTAAATTAACAAAAACAAACAGTCGGCAAAAGCAATGTTAACAATTTAAACCTGACAACAGACGGATTTCTTTTAATTTTAACTATTTTCTTTAAATAATCAAAACTTAATTTTGATTGATTGATATAAAATAAAAAAATTTACAATTTAAAAATATTTACATAAGACAAAACATTTTATGTAATTTAATAATTTAATAAATTGTAATATACGCTATTAAATATTCAGTTATATGTACATTGGCATAGCAATCAAAACCAGTTGCATAAACGTAATTGTTAATGCGTTGGAAAATCGTCTCATCAAAAAACTACGAGCTTTTCCCATTTGTTAATGCGCTGGACAATCGGATCGCATAGAATATTTTGGCGATTTTTTGGGTTACACTGTATCAATTATTGCCCAGATCACAGAGATTCTACCGAGTAGTGGCTAGTACCAAATGATGGCATAAGAGCTGCTCTTTGAAATAAAATTGGTCTCATCAAAAAACTACGAGGTTTTCTCATTTGTTAATGCGTTGGAAAATCGGATCGCATAGAATATTTTGGCGATTTTTGGGTTACACTGTAACCCTGTGGTGTTCTTTGAAATAAAATTGGTCTCATCGAAAAACTACGAGGTTTTCCCATTTGTTAATGCGTTGGAAAATCGGATCGCATAGAATATTTTGGCGATTTTTGGGTTACACTGTATTAATTATTGCCCAGATCACAGAGATTCTACCGAGTAGTGGCTAGTATCAAATTATGGCATAAGAGCTGCTCTTTGAAATAAAATTGGTCTCATCAAAAAATTACGAGGTTTTCTTATTTGTTAATGCGTTGGAAAATCGGATCGCGTAGAATATTATGGTGATTTTTGGGTTACACTGTATTAATTATTGCCCAGATCACAGAGATTCTACCGAGTATCTATACTAGTATCAAAAATGGCACAAAAGGTGCTCTTTGAAATAAAATTGGTAAATGAAATCGGATTCATTTTTAATTTATTTTCTTAGCTCAAACGATTTTAATGGAAATTGCGTGAATACGGTTTTCGAGGACCAAGAACCGATTACGATAGATCCTTGGTCTGGTGGACCCCAGGTTAATTTTCAATTTTTTTTAGCTCAAACAATTTAATGGAAAATTGATTGTAGGAGGTTTTCGAGTACCAAGAACGGAACCGATCGCGATGGATACTGATTTCGAGAAAAATCGTATAAGGGCATGTCTGGTGAGCCCGCAGGTTAATCTTTAACGGTTTCCTTAGCTAAAAACGATTTAAATGAAAATTGCTTGCTAGTACGGGTGGGAACCGGTTGTGGTGGATCTTAAATTCGAGAAAAATCGTGTAAAGGGTTGCCTGTGGGTCCCGGGTTTAACAAATTGGAAAATCTCGTAGTTTTTTGATGAGACCAATTTTATTTCAAAGAGCACCTCTTATGCCATCATTTGATACTTGTCACTACTCGGTAGAATCTCTGTGATCTGGGCAATAATTAACACAGTGTAACCCAAAAATCGCCAAAATATTCTATGCGATCCGATTTTCCAACGCATTAACAATTACGTTTATGCAACTGGTTTTGATTGCTATGCCAATGTACATATAACTGAATATTTAATAGCGTATATTACAATTTATTAAATTATTAAATTACATAAAATGTTTTGTCTTATGTAAATATTTTTAAATTGTAAATTTTTTTATTTTATATCAATCAATCAAAATTAAGTTTTGATTATTTAAAGAAAATAGTTAAAATTAAAAGAAATCCGACTGTTGTCAGGTTTCCATTGTCAACATTGCTTTAGCCGACTGTTTGTTTTTGTTAATTTAACAAATATGATTTTTGTTAATTTTGTGGTTTTGTTAAGAACTTTCAACGAAATAACATTTGTAAAGAGGTCATAGGAGTTTTCCGAGCAATTTTCCCAATTCCAGAAACACCGCTACCAAATACTAAGCGCACTTTTGAGTTGTCCTGGATCAAAACTAACGGATAAACACCATTCCATTGAAAAATCTAGGAGCCCCAGGTGTTTTAGGAAATAAAATTTGTAAAGAGGTCAATTTGCATATCATAGGGGTTTTCCGAGCAATTTTCCCAATTCCAGAAATACCGCTACCAAATACTTAGCGCAGTTTTGAGTTGTGCTGGATCAAAACTAACGGATAAACACCATTCCATTGAAAAATCTAGGGGCTCCGGGTGGTTTGCAAAATAAAATTTGTAAAGAGGTTAATTTGCATATCGTAGGATTTTTCCGAGCAACTTTCCCAATTCCAGAAACACCGCTACCAAATACTAAGCGCACTTTTGAGTTGTTCTGGATCAAAACTAACGGATAAACACAATTCCATTGAAAAATCTAGGGGTCCAAGGTGTTTTAGGTAATAAAATTTGTAAAGAGGTCAATTTGCATATCGTAGGGGTTTTCCGAGCAATTTTCCCAATTCCAGAAACACCGCTATAACAACCCAAAAAAGTGCTTAGTTTTTGGTAGCGGTGTTTCTGGAATTGGGAATATTGCTCGGAAAAACCCTACGATATGCAAATTGACCTCTCTACAAGTACTTAGTCACCGTACTTATTTGCATTTTTTCATATAATTTATAATTTACTCGTTTATGCGATGACGCATACATTGAAATAAAAATGGCGGATTTAAATTTTTAGGAAAGTTTAGGAAATACTTCACTATCATGAGCAAACACGTGAAGTTTTTCCTAAATAATCCTAATTGTATATTTTAGGATAGTTTAGGAAATAGTTCCCACGAATGATAGGTGTTATTTTTATTTATTATAGACTGCTTTTAATGTTTATTTAATTGGTTATGATTTGTTTAATTAAATTAATTTTCTCTTTAATTATTAATAAAGCACAGTGAAAATTTGTACTTAATTTTCAATTTCAAATAATATAAATAAAACTTACTTTTTGTAGACTGGTTTAAAGGGGTGAGACTTCATATGTGTTACCGCATGGCAAATGGAAAATGGTTTATTAATTTTTCTTTTTCTTTTTCGTTTGTAACGATAAGGAAATCTTTGTTGTGATATTCCTCGGCCTTTCAATGTTAACTATTTTTTTAAATTGCTTACTGTTGGCACTATTTTCGATGAACAATTTATCTGGCCCAACAATATTTCTTGAAACAGGGTCGCAATTACATGAAAACGTCAGACACGAATATCGATTGATTTGAGTTTTAAATCGTATTCAGCGATTTGCTCATGCACCAATTATGTAAGAAGCCTTCCGTGTGGTTCTATCTTCCGTTTGTGTAGTCACTTCACGTAAACCTTGATGTTTCTTGATTGACTGAGATGTGCGAGATGACTCAGTAATCTGTTTTAGACAGTATACTACGGAAGATGAATAAATTAATTTTTGTGTACGAATTGTCCTGAATTTGAATTCTAGTTTTGGGGAATCTGAATATGACTGGGTCATCTCTTAGCGGGTTAAGGCCAACGGAATGGTTCGGCTATAGAATGGCGGAACTGAATAATTCCTTGGCCGTTTATTTTCAAATTTATTTTGTAGAAAAATCCAGAACTATTTATGATGGAATTTCGATTCAGCTCAACATACCAGATTCGATCATAATTAGTTAAGAAGGGGATTTCTCTAAAATACATTTTTAAATCGCCACCCAACTCTGAATACCTGATTTGAGAATTTTTTTCTTTCTGATATGGCCAAGTTCCATTCAAAATGCCCTGCAAATTAGCTCTGCAAATTAAATTGGAAAGTTATCGGTTAGGAAGCGGCCTGGTTTCATTCATTATAGCCGAATCCCAAAATTTTGTTAAATTTGGCTTTGCACACCGAATTCGACCATCATTTGTTGAGAGATGGCCTACCAATTATACTTGGTAATAAAACGAATCTTCTTTGGTGACCAAAATTAATAAAACATTTGAAATTTTGGAGAAATAAGCTAAATTTGGCATTAAATAACATTGATAATTTTTCGGGAACCATTGCCTTTGGGATGCCTTACATATTTTTTGCAATTTTTTGAGAGATATTTTGCGATTGCCAATTCAAGGGTTAAATACTAATGGATTTTAGAGCAATCCTGAATATAATTTAAATAACAATGGTTTCAGGAAATTCGATTGTAAGTGTAAGCCGGTGCCAACACAACAAATTGATTGAGTTAAGATTTCCCATTGAAAGCTTGTTAATTCATAGTGCATCTCGCTAGCCCTAAATCTTACCATGATATTTTGAAAGCCTATTAGTTAGGTGATTTAACGTATATAATGAAACCGAGTGGAAATGTCTAGGATTAGCTTCTTATAACAAACAGCAAATCGGTGCTAACACAAAAATTTGAATGAGTCGTCGCCCTTATTACTAACATTGTACTTTGAAAGCCTATTTGGTAAACTATTTAATGTATGTAATATAAATGCGTGGGACGATCTGTAATCGGGCTCGTAAAATATATTGAACAACACAAACAACTTAAATGTTTACTTTCAACTATTTTAATGCGATTTTCAATCATTTCTGTTCAAGTTTTTGTTGAATTACACTGTTAAAATATAAAATGCGCACTCGCGTAAATTTTAAAATAACAAACTTTGTTAAGTTCTTCACATCGGTTTCAAATCTCATTTTAAGAAAATTTTCGTCATCGATTACAATCGGTGAAGTTAATAAACACAACTTAGACCCTCTGTTGAAGTGCAGAATTCAACGCCGACCCACCGTCCATGTACAGGTTGACATGGAGCTTGCAATGTGCAGGTAGGGTATACTGTAATTGTGCGAATAAAAGGGGTTATTAATTGACCTTGAAACGACATTAAATCCATTGGACAGTTAATACTTTCTTAAAAAAGTCATTGAAATTTGGAATTAGTTCTTTGTAACAAAATAGATTCCCGTGAATCCCTTATACGGTAGTATTCAAGTCATCATATTTCCTTTCCAAATTCACACCAAATAGTAACTTATTTTGGTTTCATTGTCTTTTCTAATCACACTCTACGATTTTCTTTAGCCCAAATGTGGCAATTTTGTTTGTTGAAATAGCAGTAATTTTTTTTTTTGAAATTTTTTTTATTCATGACATTTGTTATAAATTTAAATATTACAAGCCATAAAAAGTTGGTTATCATCGATCTATACCGATCTCCATTGACAGTAACGGTGTTACCAGCTTCATTTCGAAAAAAATACGGACCGATGATTCTACCAGACCAAAAACTACACCAAACTGTCAATTTAAGTGAATGTAATGGTTTTTCATGAATAATTTGTGGATTTTCTTCGCACCAGAATCGACAGATTTGTTTATTTACCGCACCACTCGGATGAAAGTGAGCCTCATCGGAGAAGATGATTTTCTTAAAAAAATCGCTATCGTTTTCAAGATGTTCCAAGGCAAAATCAGCAAATTCACGACGTTTATGGTGGTCCAATGCTTCAGTTCTTGAGTGAGAACAATTTTATACGGATGCAAACCCAAATCCTTTCTCAAAATCCGCCAGGTTGTGGTTTGAGACCGTCCCAATTCTTGAGAACGTCTTGGATTCGACAAATTGCGGTCTTCAGCAACACTTGCCTAAACGGCAGCAACATTTGCATTACTTCGAGCGAATCTTTGTCTTATTGGCACTTCAACATTATGTAAAGAAAATGTACGCTCAACAATTCGACGAATAGCGAGCACACTTGGACGATTATTACGACTATAAAATGGCAAAAGCGCACGAAAAGTTGCAATTGGAGAACGATTATTTTGATAATAAAACTGAATAATTTGTAAACGTTGTTCTTGCGTATATCTCACCATGATGAAATTGTAAACATTACTGAATACAAAGAAACAAAAAATGACAGATCATGACATATTACAAATGGCCAAAACGTCATAAGAAGGGCATACTGTAATTTTGAATCAATTAATCCAAAATGCAGGAAAGCCATAACTTTAAATGGACATACTTTGCTTAAAAAATAAAAAGCTCTCAAAGACATTCGTAATTTATTTTTAAGATTATCCACAGGGTCTTTCCAGCTCAATTAATAGTCCAATAGTAAACCTAAGTATTTAAAATTGGCAACTTCCTCTATAATAAAACAAGTAGAATCTCGTATGATTTGAATTAAAAGTAATTTCCATTACATACTCTGTTTCTAGTTAAACTAAAATTAATTAATTTATTTTTATCACTGGTAATCATTTGATGAGTATCAAACCATAGCCTGAGCAGCTTCATATCAAGATTTATTTGGTTTAATAGATGTTGCTCTGATTTTGCGCGGTAGCTTACACCCAATTCATCAGCAAATGCTACTACCTTGCCACTTAATTCAATAGAAAAGATTGAATTTAAGTAAATCAAAAATAATATAGGGCCTAAGACCGATGCTTGTGGAACTCCAATTTTGAAATTACGAGGTGTACTGAACACATCACTAATCTTAACCATTTGGGTTCTGTTGGCTAAATACGAGGCAAACCATTTATTATTATATCCCCTTATACCCGCATCATATAACTTTTTCAATAATAAGTTGTGGTCAACAATATCGAATGCTTTGGTAATGTCTATAAAAATTTCAGATAGCAGTTGGCCATCATTCATTCCTTGGTAGACATTATTTAAGAAGGCTAGCAACGCAGATTCAGTAGACATACCTTCCCTAAAACCAAATTGTGAATTATTAAAAAAATTGTTAAATGTTACAAAATTCAAAGAGAAATAGACCGATAGTTCGAACATTGAAGTTTATCCCCTTTTTTAAAAATTGGTATGACAACAGCCAATTTTAATTGGTCTGTAAAAATTTCCGTATCAATACTCAGATTAAAAATGTAAGTTAAAACATCAACTATACAATAAGCAATATTTTTAATAACCGACCAAATGGCACAGCGGTTAAAGCTTTGTCGTTTGGATCGGGAGGTACCGGGTTCTCGAATCCCGATAGTGGCAGGATGCAAATGGGAATTTTCATCAGCAGATTACGATCTGGGATGAAATGGAACACAACTATAACCCCCTGTCGGAGTGTAGAACTCATGGGTCGACCCATTTTCCATGCCAGTATATAGGCTGGCATGGAGCTACGCAATGTGCAGATGGTGACAAAATCGTACCTATATCCGTACGTCCTCGATTTGGCAGGCAACTGCGTAAGGTAAGGACGTAAATAAACGAACTGCGAAAGAGTTGGGGGAGTGTTTCGGGCCCAGTTCCATTTGTTTTTTAATCCAAAGATAATTTTTAGGGTTTCTAAAGTATTGATAGGTGTAAAATAAAAGCTACTTAGTACGGTCTCTCTATTTGAGGGATCACGGTTAGCACTGGTAAACCGTTCATTTAGTTTAGATGCAATGGAAGTAAAATAATCATTTAGACTATTTCTCATCTCAAGTGGATTATTTATTATATTTTCATCTGGGGTTAGAATTTCCGATATAGTCTGGTTTGATTTTTTATCCATTGTTGTCTACTATTCTACTCTCAAATTTAGAGTACCTCTTCACATACATTTTGAAACGCTCATTATTGGGATGCTTTTTTATTGATTTCATTAGTTTGATAAAAGCATGATCAGTAATTTGGGCATCTAAAACTGCTACAGCACAGTGAAGATCAATTTTCAAGCTGCTTCGATAATAAATATGATCAATGCATGAACCAGATATTCCTGTAGGCACATTTACAAAATAAATTAAAGCATTAGCAGCTATCAATAACTGATAATCGTCACAAACATTACTAAATTTTAAGATATTTATATTCATGTCGCCCATAATATATAAATTATTGGCACGTGATGAGTTAAGTAAATTTTTTAGATCATTGAAGAATACACTAGTATGTGCAAATTGTAGCCTTTAAACTTTTCGTTTCCTACCACAAAATTACAAGACAGCACATCAGCACTTAAAAACGAGTGGTTTACAAATTCACATTTTTACTTTTAAAGATTATAACACCACCAGCTGATTATCATTGCAGTTTGAGTAGATGTCATAATTTTCAATCAAATATAAATTTGTCTCACGAGAATTAATCCACACTTCCGTTAGTAACCGGTCACCGTCATTTTTGCGCGCCAAGGTAACAGCATTACGTATCCAACAGTATTTATAGTTTTTTCCACGTTGCATCTCTCTCGTTCTACGTAATCAATCTCTGTTCTTTTTTGTCAAACTCTCATTTATAATACAAACTTTACAAATATTGATGACGTGTTAACCAAGTTTTTAATTGTTTGTTAATTAAATTATTTAATTGTTCATCAAATTGTTGCTTATTATGTAAAGCATTTAATTCTGCTTTCAGATGTACATTTTCTAATTCCAATTTTTTTACAATTGTAAATATATTTTCGAGGATATCACGACGTTCGTTATTTTTTGTCATTTGGTTTTCCGTAGTATGAACTATGTGATCGAGCTTCCCATGTATCATTTCCAGTGTTACAGGCATATTTTGTACACAAATTTCACATTCCCATGCAACACGATCGTTGAACAACTGGTCTATATCACTTTTTGTTAATTTTGCACAACTTGCATGATAAACTCCGTTACATTTTTCACAGCTAGTTGACAGATCACGAACTCGATCTAGCTTCTGCTCACATTTTTTACACTTTGCCATTTATATGATTTATCTTTCAATTTTAAAATAACAATTTTTAATTACAAATTATATTTAAAATTTAAAGTTAATTTTGTTTCTTTAAATTAATTAAAATTTAACGAATGTGACGATATCGACAAAACTAAAAAATAACAAAACATGGCGGACAATTTGAATACGATGACGTAGACCGATTTGTGATTGACCCCGAATTTGATCAATTTTTGAAAAACAAAAAAAAAACGGGGATTTAGACGTTCACTGTATCGAGAATTGGCCGGCTCACACAGATTTCTCACAAGCATGGTATGTATGGTTAGTTAGCTTACGACATTCTCAACAAATTAAAGTTATCCCCATTTTAATACGATGACGTAGACCGATTTGTTATTGACCCCGAACTTGATCAATTTTTGAAAAACAAAAAAAATGGGATTTAGACGTTCACTGTATCAAGAATTGGCCGGCTTACTGAGATTTCTCACAAACATGGTATGTATGTTCATACCATGTTCGTGAGAAATATCTTTGAGCCAGCCAATTCACGATACAATGAACGTCTAAATCCCATTTTTTTTGTTTTTCAAAAATTGATCAAGTTCGGGATCAATAACAAATCGGTCTACGTCATCGTATTAAAATGTGGATAATTTTTGTTTATTAGAACATTTCGAATTTTGTTATTGTCTTTGCCGAAGACGCTAGTTTACTAATTGCGTATTAACGAGCAGTTGATTTTCATAGCAAAATTTTTAAATAATCCTAACATTGCTTTTGTCAACTGTTTTACTAATACATGTGCATTTTTGTTATTTCGACAAATTTTTTAGTCCGCCATGTTTTGTTATTTTTTAGTTTTGTCGAAAACATGTCACATTCGTAAAATTTAATGTTTTTCCTTGTAAATTTATGGTTGGGTTTTGTATTCTTAAACACGTCTATCCCCCACAACAGACAGACCGAGAATCAAATGACGAACGAATTTCAAAATGAGCTTCATCGGTGAAGATAATTTGCTTGTAATAATTGCTTCTTGTTTTTCTTTGGCCCAATTAACAAATTCTTGTGTTATGTGTATTTTGCAAGCCTTTACATGAAGATCTTTGTGTAAAATATTGAACAAAGTTGTTGGCTTGAGGTTTAATTGCTGTGAACGACGACGAATTGTTATCCTCGGTTCTTCAGCAACACTTGTGCTAGTAGCTGCAATATTTTTACTTGAACGACCAATACGATGATAAATTCTGCTTCTCTGATCTTGAACTGAACCAGTTTCTTCAAATTTATCAATGATAAGTTTAATAATATGATTTGTCGGAGCGTTTTCTCTACCGTTTTGAACGACTTCTGAGTAACTTTCACCATATTTAAAATGAGTCTTAAAAAAGAAAAGACGTTGCTCAATTATATATCTCGCCATTTTAACTAAGTATAGAACTCTGTTTGGTTAATTAAAATTGAATCTCACAGTAAATTTCGTTTGAAAATTAGAAACTAAGTGTAAGAACTTAGTAAGTAATTCTCAAACAATCAGGATGAAACATTATTGGTACTTTGTAAATCTGAATAGAACTAATAATAAGCAAACTTTACTATGAAATGCGTTGTTAGCAGCAACTTGGAAAATCGAAAATTTGTTACAATGGGCCCAATTTTAAAGACGTATTGAAGGGCCCGAGGACAGAGGGATACACAAAATTCTCAAAACAAAACCAAAATTTCCGGTAAAATGTTATATTGCGGTTTATAAATCGTTGCGAATAAGCAAAAAACCACGACATCTAAGAAAGTGCCGGCACAGAAGATTAAAGCTCTAATTCATATCTTTTTTTTTTTATAAATTTGTTGTTGTATTTTCGTTATATTCCAATAATCATAAATAAAATCGAAAACACATATTTGTTTTGTATTTGTTCGCTGTTTAGATATTCAAATTACTATTATTAGAATTTTTTGGTTTTCGTTCAAAAAAAAAATTCATGTTCGTGGTTATAAAATTTTAATTAAAAAAAAACACAATATTTATCTTCTGCTTCTTCGTCGGCCGCGAAATATATTCTTCCTTGGATATATTTAGGATTTATTATACCCATATGCTGATTTTGTATAGCTTCGTGAAATATGTAAGTTCTCGATGCATAATTTAATTAAAAATTTTGACACTAATTTTGTGTAATAAATAATATTTTTATTTATTTTTTTTTGTTAATTTTTATGATTTTAGGGATCGGTGTGAAGAAACGAATCGGTCCACTCTATGTATGCTATATAGGAATTACGTACAGATTTGAAAGCCACAACAAAGTAACTTGGATATTTGTATAGGATGACAACATTCTCGTGATCATAAATAAAGCATACATGTGTGCTAAGGTATGAGCACAATTACCATAAATAATTAAGCCTACGCGCCACTGATACAATATATTGATGAAGAGTTGCGCGATGAATTTTTATTTTCTTAACACAAACAGTGGAATCTTATTTACATAATTAAGAATCAGTTTTTTATTGCTGTATTGTGATGATGTATATTGTAAATATGCTTTTTAGACAACACACACACACAGGATGCAATTTGTTATGGTTTTCAGCAATTCATTTACACAAACAAATTACAAAATTCTCGCATTTTTCATGCAGATGAATAATTAATAAGCAGGCAGCCTATATACCTGAGTGGTACACCTCTATATATTTGCCCAGAGTACATGTGTAATGTAAATATTTATATTTTTTAAATTTAATGACGAATTGAGCGTACCGAAGATTTGAATGGGATGCTAATAAAGTATAAATGAATCGTACAGCAGTTTAATTGGATATGGCCTTGAATGTAATATTCTTTGTGAGTACTGACATATAAAGCTAGTACCTCAATGATTTGTCTTTCGATGATTTTCGTCACGAAAGTTTATTTTATTGTTTATAGTTATTGATTTACTGCTTACCGTTGTGGATTGATTTAATAGTAAATATTAAAAAATATTTTATCTATGGCTGCGGTTGCACATAAAATTTACAAACAGCTGGTAAGTCGTGTGACGTCAATTTCATATGCAACTGGGCATTGTTTATATGTACATTATCGTTATTGATTGAAATTAAGGTTTAAATTGAACCGTTTAGGTATATCTTAGCGACAATGGTTTTGAAAGGCCTGAGTAAATCTTAATTAATTTAATTTTGGAAGGAAACATGTACAGGCAAATATTTTTTAAATGGTACCGGGATCGTGATCATTTTGGAATGACCCAATCAATTACTGAATTATACGAGACAATCAATTCGATTGAAACTAGAAAATTTAAAATTACGTCAATTAGTGTTCGAAACGTTGGCCTTTAACAATAAGTGTTTCCATGCCAGTAAACTCTGAACTTCAAAAACCAAAATTTTGTTACGTTGTCTGAACCATTGTAATGCCTATTCAATCGAAGTTCAAAAATATCTAGATCATCAAATTGAAAAAGTGGTGTTACAACTTAGCAATAAAATCGCTAAGTTAAAGTAATAAAATGGGGAGCTGAAGAAGGTCAGACTGATAGAAGTTCTGGAAACTCCTCTTACTAGTTATAACGAAATCAGCACACTTGCCTGTGTTAATGCAGCAACAAGATCAACGCAAGGTTTCAATGAAGTGTAAGGCACCCCCGCCAATTAATGTGATAGGCATTACAGAGTTTAGGAATATTCAAGCTGTAATGAAATCGGTGTCCGAAAACCACTATGAGTAGTCGCTCTAAACAATAATGTTTTGTATGGCCAGGGTTCACCTACAAGAAGGAGTATTTATTAGAAGACTTCAAAATGAAAAAACTTCAAATTGAAGACGCAGTAAACATCCTGTATAATCGGGAGTCAAGGAACTAAGATCATTAAAATAGGGCTTTCGATATTCATGCTCACATTCAACGAAAGCGAAAAAATTGAAAATAAATTTAATATCAATGCAAATATGAGAGTTAAAATAGGACCAGTGAAAAAGAATACGATACTATAATGTAATATCTCAATGCAAAAAATGCCCAGGCTATAACCACTTCCTAAGATATTGTTGGCGAGATATTAGGCGTAATATGCACCTTCAGACACAAAGCGAAAGACTGCCTAGTAAGCCGAAACGAACCTGCGCACGGTATATAATTTGTGAAGAACAAGACCCAGGCAACTATAGAGGATGCGAGGTAGCGGTACAGGGAATGCTATAGAGGTGTATATATCGAAATTATTAAAAATAATATTAAACATTACAAAGAGCCTGGTATTGAAATATAAATTATGCAAGTAGAACTACAAAAAATTAAATCAATCCATGACAGGGATTTCAGAATCTCCTTTGTGTACTGTCCCCCACGTCATCAGTTACAAAAATAAGACTAAAGTTGACTTTTTTAATCACTAGGACCAAATTTTATCATAGGCAGTGATTTTATTACAAAGAATACTTATCGGCGATCTAGAATTACAACCTCTAAAGAAAAATAGTTATTTAATGCAGCCGGCGAGAAGAACTGTAAGTTTCACTCTGGCAATAAACCATAATTAACATATTGGCCTACTGACATACATAAAACACCAGATCTTCTTAACTTCTTTATGACAAAAGAAATTTTAGGGGATTACAAGTGAATTGAAAGTAGAGAAGGACTATCATCTTGAGAACAGAATCAGGCAGCAGACTCGTGCTCCGCAATACAAAAATATCCTCAATTTTCTTGTGCAACAAATTAAAACGACTAATATAGGAAATAAGGAGCGAAAGCATAAATAAGCTACTTCGACGTCTTTCTGAACTAAAGGGTGACGATTACTCACTTTAGAAAACAACGAAGAGGTGAAAAAATACCAAAATGCATATGCCACTTATCAAAAATAATGACGGATCCTGGGCTAAAAGTGACAAACAGAAAGTTTTTCTATTTGCTGTTTACCTACTTTACTGCAAATAAAAATACAACAGCTGTCGTAATCAAATTAGATGAGCTCCAGTTATGTGGGTAACTGCAGCAGGGAAACTTTCGAACTTCAAAATTAAACTTTGCATACCGATTAAGCCCAATTTGTGCAAATTAGTGCTCACGGGAAATAATTAGTTCTAGCCTGGGAGCCGAAAAAACGGGAAAATAAAACTTTAAATTTCGCCTGAAACACGGAATAAATAAAATCCGATTTCTAGAAAAAACCAGAAATAATTTAAGCCTAATTTTAAAAATGTCTAAAGACCGCTAAGCTGATGAAATTTGTGCTAATCATAGAAATATGATTTTCATAAATTTTCATTCATAAATCGAGGAAAACAAAACTAGCCCCTGAAAGATACTACATTAAAAAATAAAAACAGAGGAATATCGTTCAATAATATTTGTGTTGAACAACAAATTAAACAATAGAAATAAAATGTTCTAAAATCCAAGTAATAATCAATTCAGATAGTGTATTACTGTCAGGTATGTTCATTAGCCTCCGAAAAATATAGTGACTGAATTTGTGCTAATCCAGAATTGGTCCAATTCAATTGAACAACAACGACCGTTGAATCAACAATTGTCAGAAAATTAGAAAATTGTTCATTCAACGGTAATTGTTGTTCAATGGAATTGAGCCAATTCTGGATTACCATAAATTCAGCCACTATATTTTTCGGATGCCAATGAACATATTAGATAGGAATATACAATCAGAAGTGCCAACTTCATTGGTTTCTAGAACTGTTTTTGTTGACCGTTGAAGTCGTTATTGTTCAATGGAATTGGGCCAATTCTGGATTAGCACAAATTCAGCCACTATATTTTTGGAATGGCAATGAACTTAACAGATAGGAATATACAATCAGAAGTGTCAAATGTTCATTCAACGGTTGTTGTTGTTCAATGGAATTGGACCAATTCTGGATTAGCACAAATTCAGTCACTATATTTTTCGAAGGCTAATGAACATACCTGACAGTAATATATTTACTATCTAAATTGCTTATGACTTGGATTTTACAACATTTTATTTCTATTGTTTAATTTGTTGTTCAACACGAATATTATTGAACGATATTACTCTGTTTTTATTTTTTAATGTAGTATCTTTCAGGGGCTGGTTTTGTTTTCCACGATTCTGAATGAAAATTTATGAAAAAAATATTTCTATGATAAGCACAAATTTCATCAGTTTAGCGGCCTTTAGACATTTTTAAAATTAGGCTTAAATTATTTCTGTTTTTTTCTAGAAATCGGATTTTATTTATTCCGTCTTTCAGGCGAAATTTGAAATTTTATTTTCCCGTTTTTTCGGCTCCTGGATTAGCACTAATTTTTTTCCGCGAGTACTAATTAGCACAAATTGGGCTTAATCGGAATGCAAAGATTTATTTTGAAGTTCGAAAGTTTCCCTGCTGCAGTTACCCACACGCTTCAGTTATTACTTAATTACTGGGAAAATAGTGAAGGCCATTCCCAAGGAAGGTTTGTGTAAATTAGACCGATATCACTACTTCCGACCATATCAATATTATTTGAAAAACCGTTGCTGAATATACTCAAACCACTAAAAAAATAAAAATGTTTAATTCCACCACACCAATTAGGGTTTAGATATAAAATCACTATACAGTAGAACCAGATCACAGAATAACGGATGTCATTGAAGATGCACTTGATAATAAGAAGATATGGTCCAGTATTTTCTTGGATGAAGCTCAAGCTTTCGACAAAGTTTGGCACCAAGCGCAGCAATTTAAACTGCATCGAGACCTGCCTAAGCAATTTTATCAAATTTTTAAATTTTATATAGCAGACGGACACTTTAGAGTCAAATTAGAAAACGAGTACTCTGAACCAAAAATGAATATCAGCAGGTATAAGGTAGCATACATATCCTGTTCATTCTTTATACGAGAGATTTAATGAATATTCAAGGTACTACAGTAAAGAAAAGGTATATCGGAAGAAACAAGCAAACTTCAAAACGCAGTAAACACAGTGCAGGTCTTAAAACTCAAATTGCTTCAGTACAAGCAAATTCTAAAACCAGTATGGACATATTGTATTCAACTTTGAGGCCGTGCCTAGAAGACCAATGTACAAAAAATACAATGCTTTGAAAATAACGTACTGCGAGGGATTGTGAATGTCCCATGGTACATTAGGAACGAAAACTTTCATGGGGTACTGAATACGTCACCGAAGAATACGTTGCAGGTATTCTTCGTATATGTTGGACACCACATAGGGGAGGTTAACCTTATCCAGGTATGTATTAATTTTTTTTGAGTCAGCGTTAGACGGAATTTGCTTAAGAAGGTAAAGGCTTCAAATATGTAATATATAACCTTTACAAATTTATTTCACTAGACAGCCACCAGATGTTGGGTCAATTGTTACTCTATCGGTCTTGTGAAGGGTAAATCAAGTTTAGGCGGGACCTTAGGTTAGACGGAATTGACTTCAAACTGTAAAAGATTCGAATATGTTATCTCCTTTAATAATTTATTACGCCAGACCGCCACCAGATATTGGGTCAAATGTTACTCCATGAACCTTGTGGAGGGCAGATCAACCTTATCAAGGTGTAAAAAATTAATTCTGTGTCAGAACTTAAAAGCTTCAAATATGTAATTTAAAAGTCGACTTCCCCTCGTTTACTAATTTAATACACCAGACCGCCACCAGATATTGAGTGAAATGTTACTTCATCGACCTTGTAGAAGGGTAATCGAGCTTCCTCAGGGGGTAAATAATTATTTTTGTGTCAGATTAAACGAAATTGGCATCAGATTATAAAGTCACCACATATGTGATGAAACGGCCAGTTTTACTACCTTTAATAATTTATTTCACCAGACTACTACCAGAAATCAGTAAAAAAAAGTTGTTATGGCGGCCTTGTGGAAGGCAGGCGAACCTTATTCTAGTGTGTAAAAAATTACTAATAATAGTAAAATCAACCATATAAGATTACATATTTTATGCCAAAACCGTCTGAAGCCAATTCCGTCTAACCTGACACAAAACAAATTTATTACACAACTGGATAAGGTTGATCTGCTCTCCACAAAGTCCATGGAGTAACATTTGACTCAATATGAGGTGACTTTCTGCTGTAATAATTTTTCAAAGAAATAGTCGTTTTGGGGTGAAATTTACCCATATGCAAGTTGTAGGGGTGGTTTTGAACTAACCAATGAAAAGTAATTAATTTGTAATAAATTCTGGTCCAAAATAGTTAATTTAATTAACAATATTTATATGAAGGATGATTGAATCTTTAATGAGTCGGCGAGTAAATATGTAGCCCACATTAGAAACACAAATAAAACCTAGTGCAACTTCAGTTTAAAATGACGCTATAAGGGTCCAACCACAGCCGAATTAAATTGAAATCACATCGATAGGCAAATTTGATGCAGCTTCAAGAACAAATTGTTTGGTTCACTTCATCATCATGTCACACTGTTGTTGCTCAAAATGGGGTGTAATAATTTGGATGGGATTTGCGTTAATCATAAAATTTAAAATGTAATAATAAAAAATTAAAAACCATCTCGATATCATAGTTGCATCAAAAGTTACCCGCCAAATACAGGTTTAAATATAAGATAAACTATATGGGTATGGGTTTCATTGAGGCGGGCTAATGTGGTCTGTGCTGCGGGTAAAACACTTTAGTTAAATAGTTAATTTTATTGAAACTCTGACACATCATCTTCACTGCTTCATTATCGCAATAGTTGGTTTTGTGTCTATCTAAGCGGAGAAAGTCATGATCCCTTAGTTGTCTATTAGGAACCTACATGTTAATTGAATTTAGTACTTCCGATGTGTCAATTAGGCCTTGTAGGAGATTACCAATAAAAGAACTTTTAAGCGAATTGCCTTTTTTCTAGCGTTGCTAAGTTGTAAGTGTTACATCCAGTTAAATATGGTGGTTGCCGCCGTATGTATCCGTTGGATGGTATATACCCATCCGTCTTTCCAGATCAAATAGCGTATACATTTCTTTTGAATTTTCTCAATACTTTGGATATATTCTTCGTAGAAAGAACACCACACATTTACAGCATATTTCAGCTGGGTTCGAACGTAAGCACAATACTGGATCTTAATTGTCTCCAAATCCAAAATATTACTCATCCAACGTTTGATAAAATCGAATATGAAGGTTGCGCGCGCTAGTGATGCAAAGCTCATGTTCTCCACGAAAGTAACCTCTAGATCTTTAGTTCCAAGTACTACCTGAAGCAGTAAACCATTTATCTTATAGTCTTGTGCAACCAGGATTGGCTTTTCGATGAAATGATAGCCATTTGCACTTTTTAATGTTGTGACTCAGAGAATTAAACTCGCGCCATACCGCTAGGTGGTCAATGTCTTCTTTTAGTTTAGTGCCATCGTCAACTGACTTGATCGCTCTGTAGATTTTGATTCGTTATGCGAACATCAAGATATGGAATCCTTTATTACTTAATAATACCATTAATGATTATTGTGAAAATCTTTGGGTCAAAATGAGAGGAAATCTTATTTTCGGCTGGAAAATCCAAACTTAAAAATGTGTTCCAAAGTTTTGCAGTATCTGACGAAGATGAACACTTTTGCAAAGTCGGTGTATATTACATCAGCTCGTTTGTGCTTCTAAATTTCTTTAATATTATAATTACTGGTATATTCTATGAGATTGGTCGATACTGATCTATTGAGTATAAAACCATGTTGGTATTGCGACAAATATCGTAGAAGCTCTGCTCTGAATGAGTTGCGTATACATGTAGTACCTCTGTAGCACAAAACATCATTTCTAGATCCAGTTTTGAAAACAGGCGGCCCCTTTTGTGGAAAGTTGGCAATTTTATTACTTCAAAAATGCTTAGAGGAATTGCCGAGTAAATATGAATGAACTGTATTCACTATCAGTAGGATCTTTGTAATTATCAATGTCTACAATGGACGCTTTTCCTATAGTTTAACTAACATTTGTGCACTGAATAAGTTGACTGAAGCCTGAGGAAAAATCATGAAATCCTACGTCTTTAGTTGCATCTCACAGGTTGTGTAGCTTGGAATAAGAGCTTGCAACTAATTCAATTTTGTGTTTTTCCAACACTTTCTCAAGCTTTTAGACTTCTCTTTGATAAATCAAATTTTGAATCTAATCTAATTTGATCAATTATAGTCTTTTAACTATTTATTACTGTAATTTCTTAAATTTTATCTATTATAGTCCTTGTACCATGCTATGGCAGATCTATTACTGGATGGTATGCGCCGTTTACGAGATACAGGTCTGTTTATGTTTACATGCGGTATATTCTGCATACACAATTTTCTCTTTCCGACCAATCATTTTGTCCTAGATCGAGCTAACCATTAACTTCGTGAACCATTGTGAATTTAGTAGTCTTCTATTTTCGTCATACTAATAATTGAATGGAGTAGAACGGAAGTAGAACGCAAGTAGAACGAACGAAATGTCCCTTTTCCAAATCATGGTATGCTCGACGATGCCTTAACTTTATAAATAATAAATGGAAATACGTTTGCTGTTGTCTCCAATGGCTTCTAGCTTTATCTGGCTGTGGTTATGTATTATAACCGATATTGGCTCCTACAAAACATTTGACTTAAAGTGAGTGACTTAAATACTTTACACAACCAATGAATGGTTACTTCGTAAGATGGTACGAGGTGCACAAAAAAAAGTAACTTAAGACCGTGCTTGAAAAATCGTAAACGCCTTTTAATATAAAACACAAACAGAAAACAACTCAACAAGAATATAATCAACCCCCGCCCGCACAAATTAAATTTTGTTAATTTTTATTTCGTTTTGTTGACGCGCGGAACACAAGAATACATAAGACAACATCGAACGAACAACTTTTGTGTCGATATTCCATTTGAATTTATATACAAAATCATTTAGTGTGACCCCCTGCTATTTTTCGGGGTCTCCTTTGGTAAAATTGATCTCGTACATGTTACAAAAAACCGGCAAATCTTTGTTGAATTTTGTGTGATGATGAGTTTTGTTCTTGTGTTTAATAAAACCTATATAGAGGAGAATAGCTAGAAGAAATGATGACGGAGTTTTGTGCTCTTTATGTGGTTTACCGCATTGCGGGATTTCTTGTAATATTTTTAATCAAAACTTATATACGTTTACGTATTTGGGTTTAAGATATGAATGTGTCGACTGGATAACCTATTACAAATCATTAATCAAATAGACACATTCAATAATATCAGTATGAATATTAGTTTGAGCGGAGAGCTGGGTGTATGATCTGCGCTGGATGACTTGTCGAAAATATACGGATTTTTTGCATTGCAAATGCATTTCAATTCATTATTTCGATACTACTTAAGGGATTCTTACAAATATTGTACAATGTCCAGTACGGTGGTAAATTATTGCAATTAATTATAACTTAATTCAAAATTTATAAAGTATACAAAGTATATGTTATACGTAGTCGAACCAACAAACCATAAAAAATCCTAATATTTACTTTTTGTGGGCGTACAAATTAACACGCGAAATAAAAATTAAAAATCGCCACCACACAAAGCCTCGGTCGGCTCTATGTAATTATATCCTTATATTTATATTTATTTTGTGTGTTAGCTAAAATTATATAACAAATATTCTATTTGCATAAAACACTAAAAAAAAAACTTCAAACTATATAATTTTACAACACACACCGAGATCATATTTCATAAAAATTCTATGTAACAACAACAACAAATCAAACAGAAATTTCGGAATATTAATATGCCCTGAGCATGCCACACTCATCCCAAAACGCTGTACAACAATTTTGTACAAATAATAGTTTTTGGAAATTTTCACCACCATTTTGTAAGTAGGTTTGCGTGCCAGATTTGTATTTATCATGCAGTGTACGAGGCAACATTTTCTTTTATGCTTTGTTGGATTTGATCCAACATAAACATCCAACAAACGGTGCGCACCGCATGGAAATGAAAAAATCGACCCCTCATATTTTTCAACATTTTCTCTAAAATTCTTGCCCGTGTACTAATAAAAAAAAAAATTATAATTACTGTTTGAATATGGAAATTAGCTGTATACTATGAAATATTTATTTAGAAAATTAGAAATTAGAGAAAAATTAATGAGATTTTTATGTGTATGTTAATGCAGCAATAAATTACATAGCTAAATTACAAAAAACAACTTAGTGTTATTTGAGTAATATTTGTTTGAGTGCTTTTTAGATAGAGTTATTATAAAATTTGGTTAACCGCCATTAATTATATACTGTACGGTGAGAACACAGCGTTTATCTATATTGTTACGGAAAATTTCATGTTCGTAACTTATTTAGAACGGGTGTACAGACCAATAGGAGGAAAACTATTGGGACCACAAACCATAACCACTTAAGAGATTTATGAGATTTGCTGATAGTTGTTTCTTCCATACCCAAATTATTAGTGAAGCTAATTTTAGAGTCTTATAGTCCCACTATTAATACGGCAAATTAAATAAATACCTTCCAATTTCCTATCAATTGAAGCACTTTGCATAATTCCAGCATTATATTTCATCAAAAAAAAATTATTTGAAAAAGACTTGACTTCGTAAAACAAAATTTTGGAAAGTTGTTACGAAGACCCTACCTCATTTAACATCAAAAATATACAGCACAATCACTACTGGCCACATCGATTCAACTACAGTACCGAGAATAGAAAGTGCAACACCAATATTTTTCAAGTAAAATTGTACTAATTGCCCCTTGTCATTATCGTAGGAGGCTGATTTATTTTTTGGGTATAAATACAATCGTTATTTAACTTTTTTAGTTACTTTGAGATAAATATTCGCACGAGAAAGTTATTAAAATTATAATTTGTTCAAAATGGCCAAATACACACAATTAACTGTCTGGAACACCTAAAATGTCATTGAGGCAGATTGCTGTTGAGATTGGATGCAATTAAAAAAATAAAAAAATCATTCCACCGGTGAATTGGGACGCAAAAAGCGAACAGGTCCAAAAAGGGAGACAACAACTGCACGAGAAGATTCCAAAATTATCAGAATGTCAACAGCCAATCGATTTAAAACTGCTGTGATATTCGGGCTGAATACAACGCAGAAACCGGCAAAGAAATCGGGGTGTATACGATTCGTAACCGCCTCCGGGAAAAAGGATATATGGCCAGGTCCCCGGCAAAAAAACTATTTCTTACGACTAAAATGAAACAGAAACGGTTAGAACGGGCTTGACATCCGAAATCACGCTGGTTGGAGTCTACAGTAGTGGCGAACAGTTACAGTACCGAGAATAGATAGTGCAACACCCATAACAATACACAAAACGATGTGTTTTGCCAGTACGACGCACGTTTAAAAAAAGAAGTGTTTTAGAAGTGGTTCTTTGTAATATAACACAATAATCTACAGGTAATAAATGTTGAGCCACTTTTTATTGTAGTTTGTTTGATTTTTATGGTAAAAAGGTGTCTTACGAAGTAATAAAATGTATATTTAATATTTAGTTGCCCCGCCTTTGTTGGCAATAACAGATGCAATCCTTGTTGGCATGGACTCAATTAAATCTTGCAGGTACTCGAGGGTCAGTTCTTTATACCATACTTAATCGATAATTGAATTGAGTTTTTTGGATGATGACAGCATGTTTTTATTAATTGGGATTCAAATCTCGCGAGTTTCCAGGCCAATCCAGAGCGAGAATTCCATTTTTAAACAACAAATTTTTAACCTGAAGAGAAATAATAAAATGCCGTTCTCGCTCGATGACAAGGACGGAATCAACTTTGAAAATCACAGACTCAGCACTCAAAAAATGTATTTCAATGGAAGCGAACAAATGGTCCTTTAAGATTTTTTTGTAGACTTCTGCGTTGACAGCTCCTTTAATAAAGGCCATTTCTCCAATTCCATGATAGGAAAAATATCCCCAAATCATTTGGCCCGCTGGATGCTTCACTGTATTTTTCAAGCACTGATCGCTCAGTCGTTCGCCGGATTTGCGCCTGACGTACTGGACTCCATCCGATCCAAAAAGGTTAAATTTACTCTCATTGGAGAATATAACTGTTCGCCACTGCTGTAGACTCCAACCAGCGTGATTTCGAGCCCGTTCTAACCATTTTTGTTTCATTTTAGACGTAAGGAACAGTTTTTTTACCGGGAGCATGCCATATATCCTTTTCCCCGGAGGCGGTTACGAATTGTATACATCCCGATTTCTTTGCAGGTTTCTGCATTGTATTCAGCCCGAATAACCACAGCAGTTTTAAATCGATTGGCTGCAGACATTCTGATAATTTTGGAATCTTCTCGTTCAATTGTCTTCCTTTTTGGACCTGTTCCCTTTTTGCGTTCCAATTCACCGGTTGAATGCATTTTTTATTAAAAAAACGGCACACAGTCGAGTAATTGCATCCAATCTCAACAGCAATCTGCCTCGATGAGGTTTTAGGTGTTCCAGGCAATGCCAGAATCCGATTTTTCTGAGCCATAGTTAGTTTGGGGTGTGTATTTGGCCATTTTGAACAAATTATAATTTTAATAACTTTCTCGTGCGAATATTTTTCTCAAATTAACTAAAAAAGTTAAATAACGATTGTATTTATACCCAAAAAATAAATCAGCCTCCTACGATAATGACAAACTGCAATTAGTACAATTTTACCTGGAAAATATTGGTGTTGCACTTTCTATTCTCGGTACTGTATATTCTCCAATAAGAGTAAATTTAACCTTTTTGGATCGGATGGAATCCAGTATGTCAGGCGCAAATCCGGCGAACGACTGAGCGATCAGTGCTTGAAAAATACATTGAAGCATCCAGCGAGCCAAATGATTAGGGGATGTTTTTCCTATCATGTAGTTGGAGAAATAAAGGAACTGTCAACGCAGAAGTCTACAAAAAAATCTTAAAGGACCATTTGTTCGCTTCCATTGAAATGCATTTTTTGAGTGCTGAGTCTGTGATTTTCCAAGATGATTCCGCCCCTTGTCATCGAGCGAAAACGGCATATTATTTCTCTTCAGGTTAAAAATTTGTTGTTTAAAAATGGAATTCCTACTCTGGATTGGCCTGGAAACTCACCAGATTTGAATCCCATTGAAAACCTTTGGCACGTAATGGGGATGAAAATTAATAAAAACATGCCATCATCATCCAAAAAACTCAATTCAATCATCGAATAAGTATGGTATACAGAACTGACCCTCGAATACCTGCAAGATTTAATTGAGTCCATGCCAACAAGGATTGTATCTGTTATTGCCAGCAAAGGTGGGGCAAATAAATATTAAATATACATTTTATTACTTCATAAGACACCTTTTTACCATAAAAATCAAAAAAAGCTACAATAAAAAGTGGCTCAACATTTATTACCTGTTCTTGAAACTCAAATTTAATTTTACCTTAAAAATGCTAAACAATTAGATTATTGTGTTATATTACAAAGAACCACTTCTAAAACACTTCTTTTTTTAAACGTGAGTCGTACTGGCAAAACACATCGTTTTGTGTATTTTTATGGGTGTTGCACTTTCTATGCTCGGTACTGTATACGACTGATAAACAGAAAAACACCAGACACTATTGCAAAAGGAGTCCAGAAACTATTTTAACTTTATTTAAATCTGTTTGTACTAAGCATACTCAACTTCCATTTTCAGTTCCGCAGCCTACCGATACACAATATAAACCTCAACAACATGGTCAGACTTTCTCTTCATCAAATAAACATGGGATACGGTATAGCCCAACAACAATAAAAATGAAAATGCCACAAAAGCCGCAACAACCGATGCTATCCATACCAATGGAAGTGGACAAATCGATGAAAATCGATCCGGGAACGAGACTCGGACCCCAATATTGAAGAAATAAAACTACAATGAAAACTACATCAAAAATTACGAAGACAAGAAAGTCTCAGATGAAGACGACGAAATAAATTTTATAGAGGAGTCCTAGCTTATCGTACCTATAATGCCATTGCCACAACAAAATAATATTAAAGTTCCCCGTAGATACGGGCACAAATGAAAATTTCGTAAGAAAGGAAATCATTGAAAGTGCTCAGCCCGAAGGCAATCGGTGAAATGCACATAAATCAAAAAATAACCGCACTCATTTTCAAAAGATTTGGAAATGGCATTCCAGTGGATTTCTTCATACGTCCGTTGAAGCAGAAAATTTCAACTCAAGTCCACAACATCGAAGTTAGGGACAGCCATAAAGATAAAGAGGACAAGCTAAAATTAAAAGCAAAATTAACAAGCTTTAACTACTGTTCGAATCAATTAACGACGAGCAAACTATTGAAACAGATGTGAGGGCGAACATCAAAACAATAACAGATGAACCGTTTCACACAAAAACATACCCGTATCCGATCCATATGAGAACAGAAGTAGAGATACAGATCAAGAAACTTTTAAGCGATGGCATCATAAGAAACGTCTAAAATCCCTACAACTCTCCAATTTGGGTCGTGGAAAAAACACGACTCGATTCCGGATATTACAAATACGATCACCAGTCTGGGCAATTGCAAATACTTCACAACCATAGATTGAACTTCGAGGTTTCACAACATCAGGATGAAGGTGAGTGATATTCCAAAAACCACATTCTCTACCATGAAAACCAAATTCGAGTTCACCACATTACCATTTGGCCTGAATAACGCAATTTTCCAAAAGATGATTGAAGAGGAGAACATCTACACAATGTCGAAAAGGTGTTCAATAAACAAAACGGAGTTCTCCAAGGAAGGGACGGAATTCCTATAGGCTACATTATAACCAGTTCAGGCATAATGGCAAATCCAACGAAAGTATCAGCGATTAGGAATCTCAAAGCACCTGAGAACCTTAAAGAACTGAAAGGAGTCCTTGGATTATTTCATTTTATTGGCGAAAATCGCGAAAGTATATTCACTAATCTGTAAGAGGGCAGAACGCTTAAGTAACAATGAACAAGTCAAGGAAAAATCGAAATCAAACTGGGGAATAAAGAATTAAAACCCTTCGAACAACTAAAGGATTTACTGTCATCATCAGACGTACTAGTATTTTCGGATTTTCACCGACGATTCATAGCAAATATCGTCCTATCAGTTATATGCCAAAGTCCTTGAATACCATAAAAGAAAACTGTGGAACCAACAAAAAGGAGGTGTTGGCAATTGTCTGGGTCTTGGGACAATCTCAGAAACTATTTTTATGGGGAAAAAAGATCAAGATAGTCACAGATCACCAACCTTAACATTTGCCTTGAGCAATCGAAATAATAACAGCAAGTTGAAGAGATGGAGGGCTCATATTGAGGAGCACAACTACCAACTAGTGTACAAACCAACTAACAATACATAAAACCCATGTTAAGAATATTACCAATTAAAGCTTGTGCCTTTGGATCACGGTCACATCTTTAAACATCTATCACTATGACACCTAGTTAATTTCGATAAGAAAACGGAATGGAAGCATATTCAGTAGACATTTCAAGATAATCCAGAATACAATCGAAAATAAAAGAAACCAGCGGCGAGCTAGCGTCTTTAAACCGAGCGTTCAATCAATTGGATTGGCTCAGCATGGAAATGGATTGCTGGTTCGCCGGACGCAATTGACTGCGGGGTACCATACTCAATAGTCAGAATAGGATAATAGATGAAACACAAAAGACGTGTTCCAGCAAACAATGTTTAACCGCCTTCAGTTACTAAAAGAAGAAGTAAAGGAAATAGTAAGAGCAGCACAGCTAGGCAAGGGAGGTATAATTAATCCATTTTTTTTGGATAGAGAAGAAATCAATCGATTGGTGAGCGAAATAGGAACTCTACACTTTTATGAGACAGAAGCCGAGCCAATTATCACCAAACAATAATAAACAGATTCATTTAGAACATAGCGAAGTTTGAATAAATTAACAGAAAGAAGATAAGTCACATATTTGGACTTGACTCAGAACTAAGGTAAGACCACTGCATAAACCAACTACTGAAGGAGCACAATGTATGACGTGAATCCTTTTTAACGTCAAAGAAGTAATTGAACCTGTAAACGAGAACGTCATATTTTTAAATAATTTCGGCGGTACAGTAACGCAGAATGGGTCAGACAAACAGTTAGAAGGGAAGTTCTGGATCTAGCACGAAAACGAAACATTGGAAATAAAGGGATGGACCTTCACCAACAAGGAGATACAAATATGATAAATTCTCCCATCTATGTTGCAAACGAATATTACACAAAGAGAGGTGAACCTCAACTTGGCGCACTTACACAATCTGCACCAGAAAAGCGGGTGTACTGGACAAACCCACCATAGATTTTCAAACAAATAACGCAACACAATTTAATTTTTCTATTCGTTCGAAATTTTTGTTTTGCATCGCCTCCATTACACCGCCAGTTAGAGTTAAAGTGCTCTCTACCACGATACGGTATATGAATCTCGGACTTTGCTCTCAGGTGGTGCATTTAGTTTATATAGTAAACCGCAGATTGAAAACCGACACATTTTGATCATCAGCGGGATACAAATGCGAACGTGAAGCACATGACTGTGTTTCTGGAACGTAACGCCCACGAGTTGATTGATAATTTACTCGTAGTACTAAGATTTTACATGTCATTCCTTAGGAAATCTAAGAGCCGACATTCATGTGACAATTTTGTGACAATTAGAAAGATGTTAATAGATAATATTGAATTAATCTCACATGTTGTCGAATAATTCGGAATCTGAAAGTGGATCGAGCTGCAACGCAAGTGTCTGCATTGAATCCTAAAACTCCATAAATGATTCCACTACAAAACTTTCATGCCGCTCCAGATACGTTCAAAAATAATCTGAAGCGGAATTCAATTGTGACTAATTTTTGTCAATGCCAGTTTAGCATATTTCTGGGGATAAGTGACACGTTCTTTTGAAAATCCATGAGTTTCACCCTCGTGGTCAAACTATTTTCTGGATTACGTTGCTACAGCTATTTGTTAGACCATAATACAAGAACGGAACTAAAATGTGTACAAATTTAATTATAAATTATTAAAATATTTTTGGGTGGCGAATCTTGCTATTACAAAACTTCAAAATGTGTTCAATATGACCAAGTCAGAGCAAAGCGAAAGAAAGGTTAACTAGTAAACAGGCTTTGCAACACATGTGCCTGGCTTTATGTAAATTCGACCAGATTTCGCGTGAAATATTTAAATATTTTAATTAATAATGAAAAATCATTAATTATTAATCAAATTTTAGCCTTCATTAATTACAAATTAAATCACCATATCTGATCACCGCACGCACATAACCTAAAGGTAGGCAACAATCCAATTACTATTAAAATCGAATAAAATCCATAATAACCAGATTCTAAAATACTCTCGTATATGTAAATAACAGTACACCTCCGAGATTTCGATTTTTAATTAATTTTTTTACACAAATTTTGAAACTATTAATTATTAATGTAATTAATTAAATTTTTCCGAATATTTATTATCAATCAGGTCCAAAATCTGTTTGTTCCATATAAAAAAATAGTTTTTGATCAAACGAGGGAACGTGTTGCGCGCCACTCGTATGGTTTATGGTAAGTCAGAAGTCTTTTTAAAAATACGATTTGGTAAAATTTCATTTGATCATCTAATCAACACCTGCTGGTTAATTAGAAATCATTAGAAACAAAAAACCGAAAGGTAGAAATTTATAAGATTTTTGGTTTTATCTTAAAACGTTTTTTCTGTGCGGACGACAAAAGATGAAATAATTAACATAAATTTTGAGTTTGATCAAAATTTGATTGTTGCTTGTTTAAATACATAATATACAAAATAGTTTTGTGTATGGATGTTGTGGGCGCGAGTGCCAATAGCTATACGTATAGTTTGGTATATAATGTACTCGTCAAACTAGCAATTAGTCAATATTTTGTTGAACCTGCGGGACTCGACAATTTTTTTAACGAGCCTTCTTACATATTCGTCAATTATTAAGTATTTTACACATCATAAATTTTAAAACTATCAATGTCAAAACTATAATTTATGTAGGTTTTACATCTCTTTCTTTATATGTGCTCGTAAGTTATGTATAAAAACGTATTGTATAAATACATAATTTATGTTGTAGATGCCGACAATCGAAACTTAAAGAAAGAACCATAAAATTATTAAACAACATAAATACAAAACTGCATACTCCGCGGCCCTGTATATTAGGTGTGTGTGTGCATATATAAACATAGGCATAATAAAGAAATTGGTTTTCTTTTGGGTAGTTGGTGATGAGACAGGAAACGGAGGAAATTTATTTTACAAAAGTGTTTTAATCATACATATAGAACAGTAACAAACTTTCAAATTTAAAGTTAGATGCGATTTGCATAAGACTCGTAAAATGTGTAATTCGGTTACGTACGAAAGATAAACAAATTTTAGCTGTTTGGCTCAAAACCAGCTGATATAGCGACAATATTATTTGAAATCTATCGATCTTTTTATTAGAGCCCTAGGCTTTACAGCCCCGCATTACCCGGGGAACTCAAACTTACAGAAAGGTTAGTGCTCGATGACAGTTAATAACACGCCGCGTGAACAGTATTTCACACCATTTTGAATAAATTACATTTCCATTATGTATGTAATATCAGGTTCGTCGCTTTTTCGTTGATGTGTAGGGATTGATGTCTTTCCTTTCAATGTTATTTATTAGTACCTAAGAATACGTTAATATTTTTATTCAAATTCAGTTGCTTTGTTCATAACGGATCACTGTCAACAAACCCACCTTTGGAGGCCTCAACTTTGTCGTATCCTGCGACCTCTTTAAATTCCACCAGTGACAGGTAGCTCTTTAATCAACCATAGCAACTTCACCAAGCTATACAAACCTTTGGAAAGAATGACTAGTACGATGCACATCGTTTATTGATGTTAACGCTGTACGAGTTGGTAAGATAACAGTAGCTCACTTCGACCTGTTGACGTCAAAGAAATTGAGCGAAGCAGCGATGGGTGACTTCGTTTTGTTTAAGACAATCCACATGTACCTACGTTTCCAACATCGTCTCAAATGATGTCAACAAAACAGGAGGCATGTAAAGGGGCTAAAGATTTTCGTTGGAGCGTAGGTGAAGTTGCTATCCAATATAAACGTTAAGAAAGGACTCGTGTCCTTTGCAGTTGCAAATAACAGGATACTGCTGCTAATATTTTTTGTCAGACTAGTACTGTCCATAAGATGTGACAATGCGGTGGACCATGCCGTTGCTTACTTGATAAGCATTCATCTTAAATACGGGTGAAGTGTTTCTTCTTTTCATCTGTGAGGTAGGTCTGCAACATGTAGCTTGCTTGTGAGAATTGTTTACGCTGAGCTCACTTTGGTAAGTAGCCGTTATAACTTGTGAGGGGTTTGGACTAGTTTAATGTGTAATTTTCGTTGGGAGGTGTTTGTTCCATAAAACTATTAATACAACTATAAACAAAATTTACGAATTAATCCTGGAATCTAAGTAAACGATGGTCAGAGGATTTTCTAGAAAAACTCGAACCTATACGTACGCTGCGGCATTGAACATTTTTGGGTATAGAAGGCGCTCCAACTCGAATCATTTTTCAAAGTAAAATTTAAATACAATGATGCTTAGGCATCAAAATCGATAAATGAAAAAATTAATTTAAAAAAATTTCGCTGTAATTCCAACAGCAATTAAAATATTTCAATTTAAAAATTTTTATTTAATCGCATAAATGTTAAATTTTGTGAATAATGAAACTGAAATTTTATATGCAGAAGAAGACGTCGACTCAAGGCAAGCGGCGGCTGGAAAAGCAGAAGAAGCAACAATTGGCGAGGAAGCAAGAGATTAGCTTGAAAAGTTTGAAGTTTCAGGCAGTGAAAGCTCGGGCCAGCGAGACATCGCGCGATCTCGAACGCAACGAACGAAATCAACAGCAATGGGAGCTGAAGAGAAGCATCTCGTAGGAGTTTAAGAAAGAGATCAATATATTATGTGATAGAGATTGTGACATACTCGTATGCTGGAAGCAGGCCTACCCCAACCAAGTCATGTGCTTTTATTTAGTGGCTTCTAAGTTCTATTTGCCCACTGAGCTCGTAAATAATAGCGACTTGGATGTGCGTCACCGCCACAATAAATATCTGAAGAACAACACAAATGTTGAGGCTTCTCCCAAGGTTTACTGGAATAATCTGGAGCCTGGAGATATTCCAGAAGCGATAAGGGTCCTAAGGCAATCGGAACAGTGACCCTTGTCTCGCATTATTCCATACATCAAGTTGGTTGAATTAACGGAAGATTTGGCCAGTATTATACTAGAAATTAGTATAAAAACCACTCCAAATTACTGAAGTACAAACGATCAATTCTTTTAAAATTGCGAACATTTAGGTTTTTAGGCTACTCTCTCTCTCTCTCTCTCTACTGCTTCTTTTAATACCACCCAAAATTTTCCCAGAAGTATTGTCACTATAGAAGTCAGCCGTGGTCTATTCTAAATGGGTTGGTTAGAGAAAGTCGGGTGGCCAAATCATACACACTACACCATTTTTAATCAACCATTTTCAATCAAGTTCAAACGACCTTGATGAAAATTGCTGAAAGAGGGTTTTCGATTATCAGAAATCGATTGTAATTAGTCCCAATTTCAGGAAAATTCGTTTAAAGAGTCATGTTGAATGGGGCTGTCATGTTGAATTCTAATGCAGGGTATTGCACAATGTTGCGTCGTATTGCAGCATCTTGCAGCGGGTTGCATAATGTTTTACTATTGTGCGGCATGTTACACAAGAACGTTGCACTTTGTTGTGTCATGTTGCAACAGATTGCGGTTTCATTATATTTATCTTGAGGGTCGGTCTGAATTTGAAATATTGATAAAATAAAAACATTTAACTTTAATCAATTTATGCCTCTGAATTAGTTTTGAAACTGAATATAATTTTTAATTCATACGCTCCCTTAAAAGCTGTCACTTCCGGTGGCCCTTATTTCGACCAAAACTCAATGTTCTAGTTCATCGATGCTGTGGGCCAAAGTTTTGTTAAAACGGTTTTTATCAAAAATTAACATTTCCTCTTAAATTTTAGAAAACTGATCTGAACAATATTCTTGCAAATTATATTTAGAATATTTTAGTTCATATAAAGGGTGGTTAAATTTTAAGGGCCGACGTTGAATGTGAACCACACCTAAACGTCAAGTTTTTTTCTGCATTTAATTTGACATTTCTCAATTTCAGACTAACTCAATTTGAACTATGGAAAGATACACAATCGAGCAACGCGTTAAAGTTATTCAGGCATATTATGAAAATGGGCGTTCAAATAAAAATGCATACCGTGCACCGTGATTTTTTCGGTCAATTTAATCGTCCAAATGTGCGTACAATCGGAAAAATCGTGCAAAAATTTGAGCAAACCGGGTCTGTAGGAGATTTTAAAACACCAGTGCATGCTCCTACAGCTCGTACAGCAGAAAATATTGCTGCTGTTGAAGAGCCGTCCACCTCAACTCGTCGTCGTGTCCAACAATTGCACCTCTTACGCTCGTCGTTGATGAACATTTTGCATAAAGACTTGCATTTACACGCTTATAAGGTGCAATTGACTCAAGAACTAAAGCCTCTTGACCATTCCAAACGCCGTCAATGGTCAGACTGGTGGCAAGAAATGGTAACAGTGGATTATCAATTTTCGAAGAAAATCATCTTCAGTGATGAGGCACATTTTCACCTCAGTGGATTCGTCAATAAGCAGAATTGCCGCATTTGGGCGAATCATAATCCAAGAGTGATTGTCAAAAAACCAATGCACCCACAAAGCGTGACTGTTTGGTGCGGTTTATGGGCTGGCGGCATCATCGGGCCGTATTTTTTACAAAATGAGGCCGGTCAGGCAGTTACTGTGAATGGTGTTCGCTATCGTGAGATGATAACGAACTTTTTATGGCCCGAATTGGAAGATATGGACGTGGACGATATGTGGTTTCAACAGGACGGTGCCACTTGCCACACAGCTAACGAAACAATGGCTCTTTTGCGCGACAAATTCAATGGCCGTGTTATCTCACGTGGTGGCGATGTCAATTGGCCGCCAAGATCATGTGATTTGACACCGTTGGACTTCTTTCTTTGAGGTTATTTGGAAGAAAAGGTGTACGTCGATAAGCCAGAAACAATTCAAGAGCTAAAGGATGATATAATTGGGCACATTAACGCCATAGAACCTCAATTATTTCCTAAATAATTTGTGTTTTATTCAAAATCAACATCGGCCCTTAAAATTTAACCACCCTTCAGTTGTTTTCCTCCAAAAAAATATACTTTCCAAAGAAATATTTGCAAAATTGGCAACTGTTACTTTGAGAGGACTTATTTCTGCCAAAACTTACTCGGATGTTTATGGAAAATCTTAAGCATTCCGAACAATCAATCCATCTGATGAAAAACCGCAATTTCCGGTTAAATTGTGGAAAAATGATCTAGACCGTTATTGATGCAAATTTAATTAAGAACCTGTTAGTTTTAATCGCGTTTCTCGTAAATGTTAAACTTTTCAATATATTTCCAAAAACAAACGAAAAAGGTTATACGGCAGCAATCACTTCCGGTGAACCAATTTCGGCAAAAAATTACTGAGATTTCCGAAGTAATGAAAAAAGCTTAAGAATGCAGTTCCATCCCGATAGCATGTACCACACGCAATCACACGCACATACACACACACACACATACAGATTATTTAAAACTACAGTTTTTATCTTGGTCGAAATTTTTCATGATTACTATACCGTATTTTGCCACGTACAAGAAAGTAAAATGTTTACATTGTTTACATGATATGAAGGCAATAAATAGACTTCGTTGTATTCTGTAGGATATGAAGGCCTTGTAGAGTATGTAGACAACTGTTATAAAACACTTTTGTTTCGTCTCGTCTCTTTCGGTTTGGGAAAGAGATGCCTAAAAATACGGTAAAAATTGGTTAGTTTGCAGTGACTCGTAAATAAAATTAAAAAGCCTTGTTCCTCAACCATATGTGTGTGATACTAAAAATTAATTGTGATAATTATTTTAAAGTGGAAATAGAAAAGTGACATACAAAAAATTTGTCTGGTAGAAAGACAAATTCATGTTTAACTCAACTAACTGATTTCAACTCAAAAAAGAACCTAACGAGATATGTACAATAAAAATGGTCGGATACGGCAGGCAGAAAGTCGATTAAAATCCCGTGGGTAAGTTTCTTATACTTCTTAATTCGATTGTTTTTTGATTAAATTCATAATCTTTCCCTCAGCAATGTCAGTCACGCGCGGTTTAATGCCCATGAAATTCAATTTTATTGCGACCAGGCAAGCTCTAATATAGAGAATATAAATTTTGATCAATTACAAAACAGCGAGATCATACTTGAACACGACACTGAAATTGATGTTGGATATTATCGATCTTGGAAGTGATTGGATGAAACAAAATAACTGCCACTCCAACTGCCACTTCTTCGGCCACTATTAGTGGTACCATAATTGTTATCAATCACAAGCAAAACGGAGACTGAAGAGAAGTGCGAACTCGATCACATCCTACTTAGACGTCTAACCAAAACTGGCAAAGAATTTATTTCAGAAGCATTCGCTATCTGTCGATGTAACGTTCCATTTAGCGTAGTGGAGTCTGACCATTATAGAAAAGTTTACAAAATCTTGCGTCACAACTATTACAAAGAAGTTTTTTGGAAAGTTCTGACAAATCCTAGACTCGATAAAAAACATAAAAAGTGCTTCACAAAAATAATCTCTGCTCCGGAATCAGTGTTATTGATCGATGGCTCGTAATTCAAAGTTAGTCGTAACTATGGTTCACAATATACAACTAACTATCACAGTCGAAGAAACGGATCTCAGTTTTTTCTCGATGCTTGGGATTTTTCACAAACATTTAAAACGGGTGGAACACTTCAAAGTATTATGGACCAAAATGGCAAACGAGGTATATGAAACGAAAGTGTACGCGATTGTGTCTGACAATATGAACAAATGGGAAATTTGGTGACAATTTCGTACTCAAGCTGCAACATGGACGGTTCGTGCCAAATACTATGAAAGTTTGAAAAGAATTCTAACATCCAGATCTGGGAAAAACTGTGATTGAACAAAATGGAATCAAAATGAAGGCATCATGCGATACAAGATGTATACAAATTCGTTGCAGTGCTTATTAAAGAATCTGTCCTACATGCGAATTAAAGCAGCTGATTCTTAATTAAAAAAATTTAAACAAAATGTGAACTTATTGTTACTTGATGATGAATTTATAATACAAGTTGAATTTAACTTGCAGCTGTATGATCCAACTCGTAAGTTGATGATACAAACGGAAAATTCAATATGCTCGCTTGCCGATGCCGCAAACTTATGGATCGATTTGGAAAACTTTGATTTAGACATAGATGGATTGTATGCTTACTATTTGCTAGCTTCTAATAGTTTAGAAGATATTAAACAATTTTTAATTTAAACCCAAGATGAATAATTATAGAAAAAATACCAGAATTTTTGAGAAGCTAAACTATTGAGGAGTTATCTGTGACTTTCGCTTCGAACAGTTTTCTATTTTGTTTTTCGTCCTTATTTCCGAAATTATTTTAATTTTATATTCATAAAAGGAATTGTTAGAATACTAGGTACCATGGTATGTTTGAGCCGTAAATCAGAGGCCTGTCAAAATTCGAAATATTACGAAACCAACTTGAAAATGTAAAAATACCAAAGGCCGATTCGACTTCAGAGAAAATAATTTGAAGGATAAAAACACAGGGGACTGTATAGTTTGGGAACGGTGCAACTATTTCGCACCCCATATAAATGATCTGACCCTGATATGCTCAAAACGGGATGAATGATTCTCAAGCTATTGGTGTACTATTGAGCTTGAGTATATGAGCAATTCAGAGATCTGTAAATCACATATTAACAAAACGCGGTTAGGATTGTTTCTGAAAAATTTAATTTGAATTAAAGTTTGTTGAAGAGTTAGTTTTAGGTAGATAAAGTTAAATAATGTTTAAAAATTATTGTTTCAGTAATATTCAGGTTTGTTAAATAATTAATTTGATCTTAAGTTGCGGATACAAATTCATGGTTATCGAAGAAGATGCAAAATAATCTAGCAATTTAGAATTGTATTGTCTTGTGCCGTATGATCACTCGGAAAACGGACTGTTCTATCTTCTATCCTAAATAAACGAAAAGGACTGTAAGAATAGAATCGGCATTAACCGTCTAATAAATCAACCATTTTCCCCAAAAAATTGATTGCATTCCGCGCTTGTTGAGCCCAACTAATTTTGGAGACTTAGTATTTCCAAATTCGTTCAATACAAATTGCTGAGAAAAAAATCGTTGAGTCGACTAGTTTTAGTATGATTAATGTGCACTCAGAAAGATGTTTTTTCACTGACGTTATATCTCATGGCCTCATTTATGACAGTAAAGAGTTTTGGCCGATAATCACTTAGCATGAGCAGACTTCAGAACTTAGTTAACCATTTGTGTTAGAATACCAATTCCGTCCTATGAACAAATTTAGCAATAGTCGGTTAAGAACTAACTGAGTTTTAATCGGATTTTCGAATTCCATTTAAAAATAATCGAATTCGACTCAGCAAGTCCTACTTTCAGAATTTGGCTTAATATTCATCACATCCTACAATCTCCATTTGACTAAAGCTGATTAGAAATTCCCCAAGGTCTTTCCAGCATAGCGAAACCTCAAAACTTCATCTAACATAAAACTTAAAGTCCATAAGATTCGCGGCTGTATTTCATCAACTCGTGTTTCATTCAAAAGACTGAATATCGCGAAACAGCCGAGTTCCAGAAAGGTCCAATTCAAAATCCTCGTCTCGACATCGGTTAATCGGAACGCCAAGATAAATTTAACATGAAATATTTTAATTCAAATCATTATTCAAAATTGGCTATACTAAATCGGTCCTAAATAACGTTTTGAACATGCCAGTTAACATGCCAGTTGGTTCAGTTCAATCAGTATGGTACGGATTTTCGAGAATTTGGTTTACGATAATATGCACCCCGAGCGATATTAAAACCATTAGGCCGACACAATTACATATTTATTTAAAAGTAATATCCTCAATCACAGTTTCCCCTGTAATTACCCGTAGAGAAATGTATCAAATGCCCATCCTAATTCAGTCACCTGTTTAAACTCGTATTAATTATACACCTCGCTCCAGGTAGATTCTGATACAAAAAGGAAATGTCTATTACTGTTAAGCTAATATCTAATTGATTGCAGTTGAAAGTGCCAAAAATTGATGAAAACGTAACCACCCCTAAGACATATTGTTTCGAAGTCCCGTAAAACAAATGTTTAATTTTGGTGTTAGATCTCGTACATCGATCCTTTTTTGATCTTAAGTGTTGTGCCGACACGCGGACACCGCTCTAAAATTATTTGACGTAGTATTTCCGTCAAGGATCATATAATCATAATTATTTAACGGCTGCGGTCCATCTATACTATATACATTAAATAAACCGCACCGTGCTCTCGCGCATTGTAGGTGGCCAAATTTTCGAATCGATTTTAATAAACTCGATCATAAAAATAAAAAATTAATTGTCTCATAAATTGAAGAATTTTTTTTTTATTTAATTCATTGAATGAAATGACAATATTTTTCTTCACGTCTTCTTACCAATATACTGAACCACGTCGATCGGTGTATTTACAAAAAGATCGTCACAGCATGAATATTTGATTTAAGATGCTTAAGAATATATAACATGAAAAGAGTTTATAGTCAAGAGGTTGGATTTCATTTTTTTTTGAAAAAATTGTCCGTGTGTCTGAGGTGGATGGTAAAGTAATAAGAAAGAACAAATCAAATAAATAGTCATCGACGGGTGGTCATCGGATCGGTCTTGTATATTTGTGTAATGCATATCACACGTCACAACACACAAATCTAATATGGACGATGATGTTGAAAGGAATGTGAGAAAATTTTTTTTAGAGCCGGTGACAGAATTCATCACCGTAACATTTTTTGTTGATGATCACAATATGATGTTGTCACACGCTTTATTGATTAACTCTATATAGGGAATAATTAACAGGTTAAACGTTTTATCCTTTTTTTTTGGTAAGCGAATGGTTTTGTGTGTGAAGGAATTCTAATATTTATGTGTGTCATGCTTGATTATAGGTTAAACTGAATTTGTATCACTCGTTAAGCCGCTTCCCAATCTTTAACAATTTCAACATTTAAATAACCAAATGAAAATTTAAAGATCGTTTTTAGGTTAATAAATCCTAAATTTAAATTAATTCTTTTATGAAATAGTCGGCTATTCCATTTAAAAGCTAGCTGAACTTAAATCAAAAAATGGGTCGAAAATCCAATTTAGAACTCAAGGCATCAACAGACCATACAAATTTGCAAAATTGTGTCTGAACTAAACTAAATGTAATACACGGGCTGGTTGAAGTACAAACAGAGGGACTTACACGGCCCAATACTTGTGCCGTCTCTTTGTACAGTCTCAGCAGGTGCTTACACTACCTCCTCTTGACGACCACTCCGTAACGAGGGTAATGTGTGAGTGGTGTGATCATTCTAAAACAGGTGTCGCTGCTTATTTTTTCCGCACTACAAGAAACACCGCTTTACAGCCCAGACGGATTGACGGATTTTTTATACTGAAAAACTTGGAGATCGCAGTAATTTTTGGCCGAAATCGGTCGACTGGAGTTCGCATCCTCTATAGTTGGCTCGGTGTTATCGTTTACAGTTTATACACCTTACAAGTTCAATTTGGCTAACAGAACAGTTTTTCATTGTGGTATTAATCTCGTGTTCGTTTTCAACTTGTCAAAAACGATGTGGACTAAAAATCAGTTTTTGAACACAAAAAGTTATCAAGGTGCCTAATTCGTTCTTTAAGATGAAGTTAAGTGAGTATTAATACGTGATTATCGAAATAAAATATTCATTTAGCTACTGGCTAGGTTATTTGCATCAAGAGCCAATTGCAAACTCTGTAATTCCTATTACAGTAATTGGTGGAGCCTTCATTAGTCTTCACTGCAACTTTGCGTTATTCTTGTTGCTGGTGTCGTTGAGGTACAGCTACTGGTTAAGTATAGTTTCATTAACTTTTGCTTGAAATTCCTCTCCAACTTCTAGCGAAAGTTCAGCTCTTCGGTTTTCCTTGGCCTGTTCTTTTGTTTTTACATCAGTTTTTCTTGCAAGTTCCTCACCATTGGTTTTGTTATAGCTAGTAAGAGGAATTTCCAGAATTTCTGACAGTCAGGTCTTGGTTCTGATTTCATTCCTAAGTTGTGATGCCACTTTTTTGTTTCATTAAATTTTCTGCACATTTCAACTATGTGTGTTTAGGTAGTGATCTAGATCTTTTTGAACTTCGATCGAATAGGTATAGCAATGGTTGGCTCACTCTAGAATCCTTTGAGCCGAACTCGTAGCAGGATGGACTATCCATCTGAGCAGTTGAGATACCACTTGAGGTAAAAATTCCGTTTAGTTGTAAATTCATTGTTTTAAGGACTGGTTATTGAAGCAGCTACCAAACTAACCAGTGAAATTGGCAGTGGATCAGTGGAGAGAACATCATTTGCTAGGTTCTCGGTGTTCGGTTATTCCGCCGTTTCTCGGTCGCCAGAGCCTCGTTGGCTAATTAGCAGGGAACACCACGTGCAGACGAGTTTGATATTTGGACTGGTATATTGACCTTCTAAAACGACGACCCTTACCTCCCTGGTCGAATGAAAGATCTGGATCGTTTCTGTCGCTTTTCATTTGATAAAATTGGTAATAAAATCAACACGTTCCACACAACTAGCGGAAAAATGCCGATAATGCATATATAAGTTTTAAGTTGAAAAGTATCACCTGAAGACGTTGTCCTGCTCGAACGTTGGTTTCGGCTTCGTAACCGTTAATAGCAGGATTAACGGGTTCAGCAAACGTTTTTTCGATATTCAAGTTTTCAATTACATTTGACATTGAGTTTAACATTCCAATATTTTCGTGTGTGTGATTTGCTGTTGCCCAAAACAAAATTGATGTTTCGATATTTGGTGCTTGTCATTGGCAAATTTGGCGAAAGAGCCAGTACTTTTCGAGATTGCCCCTGTCGCTGGATTTTTTTGCTTGTTGTTGAAGTGATATCCATCTCCTCCTGCGACGTTCGTATGCATTGCCAACTGTAACAACTGTAACTTCATTGTCTGCTTTGATGACGATCATGTAGTTGTTGCTTTGTAGTCTGTTTAAAACGGTATTGAACAGGTGGATCAACTGGTTGTGACTTCCCTAAAACGGTTCCAAAATCGCCACAATTTATCGTTCCTCTATCTACTCGATGTGGTTGTATTGGCAGCTTGTATTAATTTGTTGCTCCTCATCGTATGTAAAGCAGATTTGCAGGAATTTTGAATCAGCATCACTCATTGATATTAAAGAACCAATTTAAAGATACACTTGGCCCTGCAAACCCAATTTTGATTGAGGTGTGACTCCAGCCAATCGTGTTTTCAGTTTTTCTGGCGACGAATTCAATGGTAGCAGTACACATTTTACGTACGCGCAGCAGAAAAAAGCCGATTCACCTTTAAATTTGAATGCATGGCACTGTGGGCATTCTCTGTCCATAGCGCCGATTACAATTTGTGAATGTGACGTATATAACGTACGTTGCGTACGTCAAATACCACAGAATTCGACATCAGCGCTACCGATGGTACACAAACATAACTATGAATTATTCTCAGAAATCATCTAGTGAGTTATCTAGCACAAATTATTTTGTCGGCTTATAGGATAAGCAACCTATTGGTTACTAATTTTGCAATAATTTCTGAATCTAATTCAAGCTGCCCACCTCCAGCGGTTTCTGTCTTTGGGGTCTCCTCGCTCCATTGGTGGTATTCAACATTTGACGGATATCTGCTTTTTCATGTTGAGAAAATCGCTTTACGTGTTTCCTTGCTTGTTTTTTTATTTCATCACAATAACTTCATTCACAATCCCTCGCAGCACTTTGTTTTGGAAGCATTGTATCATTTGTATATTGTTTTTCTTCGTACAACCCCAAAGTTGGATATCTGGGTCCATACTGTTTTACCATTTGCCTGTATAGAAGCAATTTGTTGTGAATGGAGAGATCAGAATTTCTACCCATGAACCAGTACATTTTCCTGTATTTGATGTTTAATTCTTCTTTCTTCTTCTTAATGTGTTATTTCCATCTTAGCGCTTTAGAAGTTTGCTTGTTGCTTCCGAAATATCTTTACCAACTGCTAGGATAGCTGTATCGTCTGCAAATGGTGCTACTGTGATACCCTGAATAATTGGTAAGTCTCTCATATAAAGAATAAAGAGAGTAAGTCCAAGTACGCTAGCTTGCGGTATACCTGCGGATATTTGTTTTAGATCGGAGTACTGATTTTCAAATTCGATTTGCTATACAAAAATTTCATTAGACAACACTAATCAATAAAAGCCCAGAATTTATTAAAAATTTAATTCGTTATATTTAAATTAAGAGAATTTTATATCAATAAAACCTGCTGTAAACTAGCAGTAAAAGGCCTCAATAAAAGGCTATGTGGTTTTGAGATCGTCATTCTCCTTCCTTATTTTTAGAACTTTGCGAAATTGGGACCTGGGCCAGATTTTCCCCAACACACGCATTTGAACAAAAATTAAATTTGAATTTCGCACGTCGAAAGGATAAATTTGTCGGATTAAGGCTATGTGGTTTTGAGATCGTCATAACCCTGTCTTACTTTAAGGAAAGTTAGAAAAAAATCGTTCCGTGGCAACTTTGCGAAATGGGGAACCACATTGCCTAATCCGACAAGTTTATACTTTCGACGTGCGAAATTCAAATTTAATTTTTGTCCAAATATGTGTGTTGGGGTATATCTGGCCCAGGACCCAATTTCGCAAAGTTGCCACGGAACGATTTTTTTCTAACTTTTCTAGAAGTAAGGCAGGATTATGATGACCTCAAAACCACATAGCCTTAGTCCGACAAATTTAAACTTTCGACGTGCGAAATTCAAATTTAAATTTTGCCCAAATATGTGTGTTGGAGTATATCTGGCCCAGGACCCAATTTCGCAAAGTTGCCAAGGAACCATTTTTTTTCTAACTTTTCTAAAAGTAAGGCAGGATTATGACGACCTCAAAACCACATAGCCTTAATCCGACATTTAAACTTTCGACGTGCGAAATTCAAATTTAAATTTTGCCCAAATATGTGTGTTGGAGTATATCTGGCCCAGGACCCAATTTCGCAAAGTTGCCACAGAACGATTTTTTTCTAACTTTTCTAAAAGTAAGGCAGGAGAATGACGATATCAAAACCACATAGCCTTAATACGACAAATTTATACTTTCGACGTGCCAATTACCTTTATCGTGTCTAATGTAATTTTAGTTCGTACAGGTTTTATTGATATAAAATTCTCTTAATTTAAATATAACGAATTAAATTTTGAATTTAACGTGATTTTTAATAGATTCTGGGCTGGGCTAACTTCACCAATTACGTTTTATTTTGAATCAATTTCAAATGGGTTTTATATTGATTAGTGTTGATTGATTAGTGTTGCCAAATGAATTTTTTTTATTTTCTGGGATAGAATCGTGGGATCTTCACTTCAGATACGTGAAAGCTTGAGCTACATCCAAGAAAATACTGGGGCATGTTTTCTTATTCTCGAGTGCATCCTCCATGACATCCGTTATTCTGTGAACTTGTTCAACTGTAAAGAGATTTTCTCTAAACCTAAATTGGTGTGGTGGAATTAAGCATCTCTCTTGTCTTATAAGTTTGAGTCTCGTCAGCCACAGTTTTTCATATACTTTTGATATGACCGGAAATAGCGAAATTGGATTTTTTTATCATTTCCTGGCTTACCTGGTTTAGGAATCATAATTACTTTAGCCACTTTCCATTGACGTGGAACATATTTCAATTTGAATGCTGCGTTAACTATATCTGAACTAATTTACGCAAACCTTTCACGGGAATGGCTTTCACAATCTGCCCAGTAATTAAGTCATATCCTGAAGCTTTTCTGATACTTAAGTTATTTTTGATTTCAGTTTTCGAGTCTGCTGCCAGATTCTACGAGCTTCCCGTTTCTTTTTAAATTGTTCGCTGATTTCAAGAGGATAATTGTATGTCCTTGTGGTGTTGGTCTGAGAAATAGGTGAACTTTCCCAAGCAGCTTGTTGGATATTATTACTAAATGCTTCTAGTTCGTTTCACAGCTGCTTTTTCGTTCTAATTGGTTCTGATATGCGAGAAATCTTAAACAAATAAAAAAAATCAGGTACAATTGTGAATCTAAACCATTGAAGGATCCACTCAAACACACACAAAAAATTTCTTCAAAATCGGTTCAACCGTTAGGAGAAGTTCAGTGACATACACACGTACAGAAGAATTATTTATATAAACATTGAGAGTGATGGGGGAGGGGGAGGAGGCGAAATTTTTTGTGATATATATTATGATATTCGAAAAATCTTAAAAAATTTAATTTCGTCAGAAAATACTTAAACCGGTAAAATTTAGTAAGTTTTAATTTTTTTTGTCGATATATTTAAACGAGTTTTCCCGGACGAGACATGTGGGGGACATGGAAATTGACCTGCATTTTTGTCTATTAGTAACCATCAATAAGATCTTTAATGTTCAGGGTTTTTCAGCCATTACACTTAACGCGATATATTCAAACGAGTTTCCCCGGACTCCCCACATTAAAATTGACCTTACATTTTTTCGAAAGGTAACCATCACAAATTGAATTTATTTGAATCCTTTCCTAGCCAAGGCACTATAAACGGTTAATTGTTAGAAGTTTTCAAATTTGTGTGTATTTAAAGGAGTTTTCCCGGGCTCCCAAAATGAAAATATACCTAAAAAAATTCCATGTCACTTTGCACGGTCAGTTTTAAGAAATTTTCAAATTTTTTTGTCTGCGATATACTCGCATTCAAACGAGCTTTCCCGGAATTACCACATGAAAGTTAACCTGCAACTTTTTCCAGGGTTAACCACCCATCATTAAGACCATACATTTAAATCCATTTTCAGCCCCAACACTTTTATCGGTTAATTGTTAGAAGCTTTTAAATTTTGTGTGTGCGATATATTCAAACGAGTTGTTCGCGAAATCTACAAATACATTTTTTTTCGTTTTTTGGTAAATCGAAATTATTTCCTTGGTAGGGACAAAAATCAAACCTAACCACAAATTTGAAAAAATGACCTTCGAATAATATAAAGGATTCTAAAGCAAATTATATTCCGATTGGGGAAATTTCGACCGATTTCAGGGTGAACAGCACACGCTGCGAATAAAGGTCAGATTTTTCAAAAATATTACGGAAATTTTGCTAGTGCACAATTGCAATTCAAAATAAATAAATTTGCAAGTCAATTAGCTGTGGTAATTGTGGTTTAAAAGTTGTGTAAACGAAATTGAATTTATTGCTGTCAGTGTTATTATGCTAATAAACAGTTTTATGTCACATAAATAACTCCGAAGAGTAAACAAACAAATAAATTACCCACATTCCAGTCACCGCTTACAAAATGACTGGTTGGGCTGAATTGCGATAAAAATGCCGTCAAAATTATGTAAATTCAGTACTTCCTTTCCAATCAATCAATATAATTTATCTCTTATTGTTGTGATGAAATCTATCAATCTTACCTGATCTATACAGAAGAAACAAAGAAAACATTGATTTCTTGGAACATTTACACCTGTTAAGTAATTTACCTCGTATATTCTAACTTAATATTTTTAATATAAATAATAATATTTGATTATGGTCAATTAGACCAACATTATTAGTTTTTTAAAACGGCCGGAGTCGCGCACCAATAAAAGCGTACCGCGCGATTAATTCACATATAATAATTCCATAATTAAATACAAATGTACTCATTTTGTTGGCGGTATATTTCTTAAGAAATTATTTATTCAAATTAATTATATTACAATAACAACAATACGAAAAAAAATTGTTTATTTAATTCATTATTAAGTTTAAGTTATTCGATTTTTTTTTGTTGTGCTTTATAGCGTATAAACGTCAAGGTGAACTTCTTTAAGATCGTTCGATGGTGTTGTTGCTGCATTCATTTTTCATAAATAAACAAATTATTTTCTTGTTAACAAATAAATAAATTAGTTTTATATAAATATTATTATAATGTACATTGTTCACAAAATGGAATTTTAATTTAATTTTATATGGCATTTCAGTGTGTTTAAATCAAATTTTTTTCAAACAAAAATTTTTTAGCGAAAATAAATTCGATTGGATTGGATTTGGTTTCCGTTATGTTAACGAAAAAAATTATGAGCTAATATTTCATGAAGTATAATTTTATTTTGCTGGGTTAAAGCTTAATACCGTTTTATTAAAATTTTATTAATTTAGTTAATAAAACTCCGACTTTTCGTTGAAAGGAAAATTTCAAATTAACTTTATTTATAAAATTATGTTATTTTAGTAATTCAACAAAATTTTGGAAACTTCTTCGAATTTTGAGACGAATTTTGAATTTTCTTTATATAAATACTATCCAAAATATGCTAAAAGGCATAGGTAAGATTTTTTTCCTTATCGAGTACTAGCCTATGCTAATTCACCCTCATCTGTAAATTTTGTTTAGCTTACCCAACATATTATTTCCCAATAAAATCATTTCTAAACCTTTAAATGGTGAATGGAGTCGACATAAAACGTTTTAGGTTAGTTTCAATTTCTAAATTTTGAGTTCCGCGTGTATTGTCTAAATTAATTTCCAACGACGTTTTATCCGGGACCATTTTTCTTAATACCTCATTTGACAACCTTAAAATTTGTTCAACTAGTAAATAGGCTGTATTATTTTTATAAGATTGTGGAGGCCAAGAGTTATAATTTTAATATCGGCCTGACCACGTAAATTTCATACGCGAAGTAAAATTGTTAAATGCATCCAAAAAATCCACTTCCGAGATTTATATTGCCGTAATAATATTGCCAACAATTCTATAAAACAAACTACCAATACTTCGATTTCAACATATTTCATTAATAGATTCGCCACAATTTGACTTGCTAGAGAACCAAGCACTTGTTTAAAACATCTTCCATTGAAACTAAATTACTATGACCTAATACAAATTTTAAGGCTTCTACAAAATTGGTAAACTCTATTTTGAATTGCTTCTTGATTTTACTTCTTTCCAAAACTGTGTTACCGGATCATCGGCGACGCCACGTGTCTTATTATTGAGTAGCTTCTAGTGGATATGTGGGATTCATTTAGTCGCTGGCTTTAAACACAAAAAAAAATCCAACAAAACTTACACGTGAGCATAAATACTTGAACTATTCACCTTTCATTTCACACCCCGCCGATCATCATCACAATAAACGAAATTATTCCATTTTATAAATTCATTTATTATAGTATAAATGGAAATTGAAATTTATAAATAAACATCATACTTACGAAAGCCTAATTGAGGCACAGTGATGTGTAGGAGCATATAATAATCCAAATTTTCTTCCGAGCTCAAAGGTTCATCTGCGGTATCTAAAACATTGAATTGGGCTTTGTGTTTTCCTGCTCCATATACTATTCACAAACCTCTTATTCTTAAAAATCTATTTTTTTCACTAAGTGCATTCAATTATCCAATATAACTATTTTTTTTTGCTAATTTACGACCAACTAAATGTTAAGATTTCTTTTCTTTTTGTTTTGTGGTCAAGCTTGCACTTAATTATTTCAGTCACACAGTTTTCTTCACAAAAAAACCCAACAGCCGATGGGTTTTTTTGATATGGGTTTTTTGCACCGATTCCACCTTTAATGTAAGTCGTGACTTAACCGGGATCACTAAAATGATTTTTTTTTGTTCTCGAAAGTTCACCGTAAGTAGTTAATTAATCAATTAATTATATTGAGGTTCCACTATACAAATAAATTTAAAAAAATGTGTTCGTCTAAAAGAAAGCCCAGTCTGACAAAATACGGTGATCTAAACTTACCCAATAGCGAGATGCCTAACTATATAATAAATCTTGCTTGCGTTTGCGTAAATGTTATCGCTCTTCGATAACAATATGTATAATAGCGGTAGTTATGGCTATATCTCATTGTTGGCTACGGGTCATAATTGAAAAAAAAAACATAAACTGAACACATGAAATTTAAGCAAGCACAGCACTTACCATTTAATAAAAAAATAATGTGTTGCCAAAATTAACTTCCCTTTCACAATTGAATATAAATATTCTTCACTAACTTCTTAATCAAATAAAAAAAAATATAGAACCTTATGTACTTGTATATATACCTTATCCCAAATATATACTATTACCCTCTCTTAAATATTATAAAATATACCTGTATAAACCTATATACTACAGGCATACTAAATCGGTCCGAAATGCAACATACAAATAATGCCATGGTATATAACAGGGTTTGATGGTATGATCAATGCCACAGAATAGATACAGAAGCGGCTTAACTCCATTTTTGTATGATTTTCTTTCGACTCGAATTTTTGACCTTCTACATCACAAAAGGAGGTGTAAAATAGTTTAGAAGTAGATAATAGATAGCGCTAGTAGTTTTCAAAAAATTGTCACTTTGACTTTGGTTGCAACAACCGTATTGCTGTTATTGGTAAAATTAAAACATTTCTTTGCTTTAAATCTTATGAAACTGTGAGTGATACGCAATTAATATTTATTAACGATACAACACAGGATTCATTAGCATCCAGTGCTCAAATTAAAATATACTATATACTGAAGAATATCGTCGAATGGATTATAGTAAGTGGTGATACATCTCAATCATCAACCTGTATGCTTAATTAAATATTCTAATTCTAGTTATGTGTCGCGTTTGGACGGAATTATGCTGCAAATCGGTAATTCGTATGATGTAAGATACTAGAAACAACACCAGACAATCTGTGTTGCAACTTCATATATTGGAGCTGAATTATTATTGAAACAAAATCCTTGGTGTTCTTCCAGAAACGCATACATCCTTATTTTCAACTAAACAGTTTAAGTCGAATTTCTGTGTTTGTACCACCAGTTGATGTTCGCTCTATCGATACAAATACTGTTACTTGCTTTAAATATTTGGGATGTTATAATTTGAAGAGTGGATTTTCGGCTATAAGACAAATTTTTCATTTCATTGTGGCGCATTGTGAAATGATCGAAATTATACTAAAACCTGGAACACCATTCATGAGTTTGGATTACTAACACCTGCTCGTCCGTTAACGCTGTTGCCGCGATTTATGTTATCCGAAGGTACTCTGAATCAAATGTTTGCCCGATAAAATATTATGTAAGCCCTGATTTTATATATTAATGAATGTGTTATCTCATAATTTTTATATTTTAGTTAAGAGGTTAATAAGGCCAAGCCGAGAATTGGCTTATTGATGTGAAGCCAAGCCACATAATATATAGCCAAGCTTATTAAACTTGTTTTTCAAATAGCCTTCAATTTAGCACCAATTTTACATTTTTATTTACCAAATTAGATTCAATAGCTTTCGTCAAGCGGTGCCAAATGGGAAATTGTGTCGCATGAAGTAAAATAAAAAAAGACATTTTAAAAATAAATGAAAATGATTTAAATGTAAATTGAAATAATTTAAAATTTTTAAATTTCATTTTATTTTTACTACTTAACTCTCAATTAAAAAATTTGATATAATAAAGAAGACGAGTTCTAATTAAATATTTCAATAAGAAATCTACGGGAAAGTTCGGTCTAGCTCTTTCATGCAACGGTAAATATTATACGAAACATTATTATTTTCCACCGATCCTATATTTTCTAAAAAGATTCGTTCTAATTGGCCAAATAAATTAATAAAAGTTTTTTGGGGTACTAATAAGCTACTGAACGGTCCGCTTTCGTTCGAATATACCTTGAAATGGACAAATTTATTTTGGTCAGTTATTTCTAACGTTATTTGTGACCGACAAAGGTTACATTCGTCGATCTCCATGCACTTGTTGAAACCAAAGCCTGAAAAATATGCTAATGCATTGGAATCGGATAAAGAGAAATGTTTATGGTTGCTATTAACCGAAGGCTAGGTAAAATTAGGAATATCTCGAGAATTTGCAGTGATACATCGATTGTTAGGCGGAGTAGTGTTAGCTAACAGATCGACAAACTCTTGAAGTTCTGCCTTGCAATTTCCAAAATTTGAAAACTTTAGAAACTGAGAACAGATTTTTTTTTTTAAATGCTCTAACAAATTAAATGCTCTAATACAACCCATTGGAAGAATTCTCACCTTGTTGACGAATTTTTCCAAAAAAATTTTCTACGCACTTTTGATTAAGATGCCTAGTGAAAAGAAATTTGTATTCTTCTGATTGTAGGTCTTCAAAAAGATACATCATGGCGGGCGCGTATTGATATTTGCCAACCACTTAGACATTTAATTTTATTTGAAATGTTTTGTCCATTTCTATTGGTTACTGTTAGCTTTTACAAAAAAGAAAGGGCATCATTTAAAAATTGTTTTTGAAATTGTGAGCCTACATACGCGTCTTGCCATGAAGGGATGATGAATTCATCATATCAAATATTCATTCATCCGTTCCAACGGCGAATAAACGGAGTGGCTTAATACTTGGGTGGCATATTTTATCTTCATCCTTTGAAAATTAGTGGGGTAAATGTGGAAGTCTGTTAGGCGAGGCATTAGTCGCAAGTTATTCGTTTTATCGCTGTTATAACATTCCTGGACGTATTTCCAAGAGGTGGAATAGTCATGCTGATCTTTTCAGTGGAAATGATTCATCATTAAATTATTGCGGATACTCTTTATTAAACGGGGAAGGTCGAATATATAATAATATTTTTTATCTTCTCGGACGAAAAATGGTCTATCAGGGTTTACTCACCTCTGACACTTAATCCAATGCTAGGCAATTTATCCAGGAAGTATTATCGATCCAAGCTAAATCTCCATTTGAACAACTATTATTTATAAAAAAATAAGTCACAGCTTGCTTCCATTTAGATAAAATTCCCCTAGTACAACTAGTACTGATGAAGCGGGTATTCCGTTACATGCAGCCTCACCAAAATCGACTAAACCTATAATTTTACCTGCTTGCGGGTAAAAGTTAAAAACGATTTAATAGCCATTTCGTCGAAACTTTTCCGTTTTAATTTGTAACGCTTGAAAAATAAAATCGTGAAAACCGGCGGAATGTTGAAAATTTTCCGTTATGCGTTGTAAAGTGCGGACCGTTGGTAAATTAAAATCTAGACGTAAATTTTTATGAGCCTTAGGACCTCAAAAATATAAGAATAAACAATTGTTTTTAAATTCAGGGCTAAACCGACCATTTCTAGCTTGGGCCTCCAAAACCATTTTACCTCTTGGAGAAATATTCGACATTCTATTGCTACCTCGCACCTTTACTTTGTTATCGTACCGTAATCGCTTAATACGCATGCGTAGTTTAAGCTTACGGGGAGTAGCATTACTTATTGCGAGAGGGGTCTGTGCACTAACACTACTATGACCAGTTTTTGGGACAAGTGTTAAATCTTTAAAGTTACAAAATCAAATAAATTAGACCCTACAAACGTGGTGCCATACCACTATAATTTTTAAGTGTTAAACACTGTTTTGTACATAAGTATGCGGTTACGTTACCCTTATCAGCCTTCAATTCCGGGGTGTTGATTTAAAAAAAAAATTAGTTTTCCAAAAATCTATTATATTTAGATAATTATTTGACTTAAATTTGTTAAAATATTTGCTAATCTATTTCTAATTTCAAAATAATTTTAGGATAAAACTTACGTTAAATTCACGTTCCAATTTTGTTCACCTTGCTCTCGCCCATTTAGTTTTGAATTATCTTCAAAATTACTTAACGGCAAGGATATTTAAATTAAACTCTTGGTTTCTACAGTCGTATAAAGATAATACAAGCTTACAGCTGAAAAACTTCTGAGATTGTCGGACGATTGCATTCTAAAAATTTCAAAATTTCAAGGCCATCGATACTAATAACATTTCGGAAATTAATTTAGATAATACGCGCGAGACTCAAAATTTGGCAATTGACGTTGGCCAACGTTGTTGGCAGCCCATTTAGAAGTTTGGACGTGATTTTATCTACCAAATTAAACAACGAAATTCCAAAAGCTTTACAATTAAATGTAATAAATAAACTAAAATGTTCATGTAGAAAGGAATACGTTGGACAAACCAAAAAAAAATATTTTAAGATGAGGATGTACCAACATAACATTGAGGCTACTATGCACTTAGGTTTCTTTCCGAATTGAACCTTTACCATCGCAATATATTCCTTGAATTTGCTGTAAATTGATGATTTATCTGCGATTAGATAGCTGACTGTAAATTTTCAGTAATCGTCTATGAATGTCACAATATAACGAATACCTGATGGCGTGGTCGTTTGAATCGGACCACAAACATCCGAATGAACCAGATCCATGACTGCAACTGCTTTATTACTCGACTTGACCGGAAACTTGATTCGAGTAATTTGTCCCTTCGAGACACACTCTGCACTTGGAGTTGATTTCGTAATCCACTGTACACTCGCTGAAGTTGATGTCTTTTACCAAATTTCGTTTCGCCAATGATTCCACAACTTCGATGTCTTGATGGCCTAGAAACTTATGCCAATAATGTATGCATCCATTGGATTCCTTTTTGACCGAGTAAACTTTGTGAGGTTCCTTTAGTCTGTAAAGTTTACCGCTGATTTCGCCAACTGCAATTTGCCGATTGCTTTCCCTTATTTCACACTTGTTGTCCTTGAAATTTATTTAAAAACCTTTTTCCGTTAGCTTTTTGACTGAAAGCAAATTTCCATTGATATTTGGCATAAGCAACACGTCTGTGATTCTTACTGGAACACTTTGATTTTCCTCGTTCAGAAAATCGACCTTAATTGTGCCTTTACCTGCAGCTGATAATTGGTGACCACTTGCAACGCTTACTTTATCACCACAATTCACAAACAGTTTTTCTGTTTCATCTTTCGCTAGATTCGCCTTCTGATCACTTCCTTCCTTTTTGTTGAGCCAGGCTTTGTATTTTCGACAATCCTTTTTGATGTGACCGCTTCGTTTGCAAAAATAGCAATCAGATTTTTTATTTTCACCGTTTTGAGGGCAACGAAACTCTTGATGAGTCAACCTTTAATGCAGTGTCATCCGTTGTTCCGCCTCGATCCATTCTTCTTTTGAATTCAGCGAGAATCTTTGATTTAACCAACGTGAGTATCAATTCACCCTCTTCTTTACCCTCGAGCACCGTTACCAAACCGTCGTAGCTTGGTGGCAAAGATCTCAGCAACGTAGCATTCATAAAAAAATCCGGACCAAAATCTGCACCAAGCGCCAATAACTTTCGAAACAGCTCGTTTATTGAATTTACGTGTTGTTCCGCATCTCCGCATTCATCAAGCCGCTGTTGCATCATTAATTTCAAAATGTGCACACGATTGCTTGAGTTCTCCATGCAATTCTTGCTGAATCTGCACCGATGATGTGATGAATTTGATCGTCTTCTACATTCAATGCGATTGTTGAATGTGCCTTTTAATCATTTGCTGTCCACGCTGCTGTAACTGGTGATGGTTGTACCTCGTTGATAACTGCCCATAAACCTTTTTCCTTAAAAAGCATTTCCATTTTGTATTTCCACACAAAATAGTTTGTTCCGTTTAGCTTTGAAATGCTGCATTTTGACTTAGTTGACGCCATCTTTTACCGTATGTGAATTTCACAAGCTGGAAACTTGAAAATGAAACACGGATAGTTCTAAATTAATTTAATTATAAAACTTCCTTTATTTTATTTTATGATGTTTTTCGCGTGTTACTTGATTGATGGTTCGTTCAGAAGTGAAGTTAGCTACAAAAGTCAAATTCAATAAACATAGGAAATGATTCAATGCTTATTTCCAAGAAATTGAATTTTCGTATTATTGAACCGAAGATGAGTTCGACAAAGGCTCCAACGAAATTGCTTCAGCGATATTTGATTGTCTGAATAAAATTCAAATTGAAAACTGCAACAAAATAATTCGTCTTGTCGCAGACGGATGTAGAGGCCAAAATAAAAACTCTACCGTTATCAGAATGTGTTGTAAATGGCTATCGTCCGACGCACCACCAAATATTCGAAATATACAGTTGGTTTTTCCTGTTGTCGGCCATTCATTTTTACCGTCCATTAGAGTATTTGGCCATATTGAGAAAAAAGAAATACAACGAATAGAGGTAATTTAGGATCCTAAAGAATACGTTGATATTTTTGCGGAATCTGCCACTTTAGTTCATTTGGGGGAAGACTGCAGGAATGTGGATTGGAAAAGTGCAATAGAAAAACAGATGAAGCCACCCGAATCATGGCACTTCCGATTTAAGGAATGCAAACGATATTAATGTAATATCCATAAAATCCGATGAAATCAAAGCAGGAGCAAAACGTGTAAACTCACTGAAGCTGCGGGATGTAAAAAATTTATTGCTAAAGCATTTTGGGCCAGACTGGACTACGATCAACAGCCTTAAATACTACAATGAGTTATTGAGTCCTAACGAATCTTTTGAAGATTCAAGTAATAGCTCCAGCCTTCGACTTCGAAAGATGCGAATTCGAACCTGAAATTGCAGGAGTTCTAGTTTAGTGATGGCAGTTTCATCGATAGTCTTTACTAACCTGAGAAGTTAGGATTTTCTAAAGAAATTCTTGATAAACACATTAAATCTCGAGATATTCAATTCCTTTAGAAAATCCTAACTTCTTGAAAATCGAAAATTCTAGAAAATCTAGCAAACAATTAATTTGATCGCGCAAAAATTATTAGCTTTTCGAGTGGCTTGGAATATATGTAGATAGTCCTAATCTAGACCTATCAGAAAAACATAATAACATTCTTGATAAACATATTAGGTCTCGAGATATTCAATTTTTTAAGAAAATATTAAATTCTTATATCCCATCCTAATAAATGTTGAACCTAATCATTTATTATAAATTGCAATTGGGATTAGTTCACAAATTCAATATTTCGCCTAAATGACATTCTTGTTTTACATATTAACCAATACATACGAATTTTTGTTTGTTTTTGTTGGTTAGGATTAAGTTAGGTCTAACTTCGCGCTGGTATACAAGCGTGTGAAGTTTGTGGTAAACTAATCCTAAAGCTAGTTCTATACTGGTTAGGTCTAACTTCACATGCATATTGTTAGATGTCCCGAGTCGTTCGGGCTTCTACAGAATTATGCAGGGATGGGCGAGGTAGATTACGCAATGCAATCTATGCGGTTGTCGACCCGTAATCTATTTCGTAGATTACATAGCAATTTTTAACATTGCTGATGTCGACAATGTAGACAACGTCGACAACCGAGGAAATTAAATTATGATCTTAATTTCTCATTATTTTCATTTTATTTTACATTAGCCCTTCTGGTAAAGTTGCTATCTAGGTAATTATCTAGTTGTTCTACCTAGAGGTCCAATTATAATTTTACATTTTGATACTACATCGCTTAAATTTTTCGTTAGTGTATGAACCCATATTGATAAAACCACGTTAGAAGTAAAGATAGGTAAGTAAGGTAGGACTTATATCCACCCTTATGACCCCTCCCCATTTCACTAAAAGGTCGGGCGACATTTACAAATGCTTAATTCATAAAAAAACGTTATAGTTAACTGTGGGAATAGGGCACATACGCGTCATTTCAAAATGGCAAAAATCCGCAATATTAAGCTTCCGTTTTAAAGAATTTACATTCAAATTTAGAAATTGTTTATATTTTTGGTTTGTCAATTTAAAATCAGTTCTTAGATTAACGTCACATTAAAATTTCTTGGATAGTTCTAAACAACAAAAAATTTTAGGAGACGCTCAATTCCAATCCTTAGTTGCGATGTAAAGTAGTTTTGAATGTAAACTGCTAAAATTTGGAGGGCGATTTTAACAGGATTGATATAATAGAGAGGCGAATTCCATTAAGACGCAACTGATTTATGCTTTGGCAATAAATAAATAACACGAAGGTAAACCGCTCAGAGAGAACCAATAGGGTTCGAAGTATGCATTTGATTTAAAAATTATCATACCTACAGTTGAATTGAGTGTACAAAGCGATTCAACAATTACTTAAAAATTACTTAACGTCACTCTTGCCAGTCTCAAGTTCCAGGATTAGTAGTAATAATTACTGAGATTACGATCAGATCTTTAACATGAAGCAATAAAGGACGAAAGCAAACTCCAAATAATAGCTCTCCTATTTTAAGTACATCAGTAATTCAAAATGACACAGTGTCAATTTCTCCGCAAGTAAGTATGGTACTTCATCGTTTAGATTTGATTAAAATTCAATTAAAAGATCTTCATCTTCATCGGGAATAAGTCAAATTCTAATTGGAACAGCGTTAGTTAATGTTACTTCGGATTCTAATAAACAGTTATTATGTCGAGCAATGCTAGATAGTGGTTCACAATTAAACTTCGTTACTGAAAACGTTATCAATCTACTGAAAATCAAACCACAGAGAACCAACAACATAATTTCGGGCATTGGTGGCAAGGAAACACAAATCAACATCAAGGTCTCCTTAATTATTTGTTCTCGAGTCTCGGATTTTTCAACCACTTTAGAATGTTATGTAATTCCTAAAATAATGAATTACTTACCAGCAAATCCTCTCAATATCAATTTAAATTTAATTCCTGCTAAAATACATTTAGCAGATCCGTGTTTTAATGTACCCAATGAAATTGATATTTTGATTGGGGCTGAAGTTTATAATGAGCTATTCACGGGTAGAACTTCGATTACGCTGTTTAAAAACCTACCTGCGTTGTATGATAGCGTGTTTGGATATGTAATTTGTGGGAAGGCCGTAGGTACTAATGTCACACAATGTCAACTAACAACAGCATTATGTGCTTTCGAAGCTCTTCATAATGATATAAAGCGATTTTGGGAGCTAGAGACCGTTTCAGTTGAGAACAATTATTCATTAGACGAAAAATATTATGGGCAGAATTATAGTAAAACTCACACAGGCTTGTCAAATTCGTCCTCTCTCATGCGATTCTATGCTATTGAGAAAAAATTAATTCGTCAACCTAATATTTATCAGCAATTCAAAGATTTCATGGCTGAGTATTTGTCATTAGGGCATATGAAGGTAGTTGACAATCGAAATAACAATAACAATTCTTATAACAAGGTTTTTTATTTACCTCATATTTAACGGATCTTCCAAGTCATCGTCAAAATTATCATTAGATGATTGTTTGTATAAGGGTCCTACCATACAACAAGGTTTAATGTCTATCATTCTAAGGTTTAGGACAGACATAATAGCTTTTACCGCCGATATTGCAAAAATGTACCTGCAAATCCTAATTGATCAGAGTAACCAGGACTTACAATGGATTTGGTGAAGAAATGATCCTTCAGAAAGCGTCAAATGTTACAAATTGTGCACTGTTACATATGGAACGAAAAGCGCTCCATTCCTCGCAACACGTATTTTGCATCAATTGCGGCATCTGACGAAAATATCTCGTTCCCATTAGCATCAAAAGTATTAAAGTATTAATTAACAGGCTCTGATTCAATTGAAAATGCGTTGAAACTTAAATCAGAGTTCGGTCAATTATTGGAAACAGGGGGATTTCAATTACGTGCATTTTTTTCCAACATACCTGGCCTGTCATCCCCTTCGGAATCTCCGTCAAACGTGTCTCTAGTACTTCGCCAATTCACAGTACGTTGTACAAAGCGAAACATTTTATCAGAGATCTGTCAGCTATTCGATCCATTAGACCGGTGTGAAGTTTTTAACGAAAAGTGTAGCTACACAAATTAATGAAAAGTGTAGTTACACAAATTAAGGAAAAGTGTAACATCTAAAAGGTGTAGCAATTAAAAGTGTAAATAATACACCTACTAAAAAAATGCCGTCAAAAATGTATACTTTATGCAAATACCGGGATCAAATTTTATCACAATAATTCTAGTCTAAAAGTTAGGGTTATTACAAGTAAAGAAATTAATTCTTTAAATGTTTGAAATGGTATACATATCCGAAACTATGGTTGATTAAAAAAAACTCAGAGATGATTCCAATTGTTGGCATATAACGACCAATAGTAAACAACTTAAGCTGTTCAAAACAGTTAACCACGTCAAAATAAAAAGATTTGGGATTGCGTCACGACAATTTTAATTCTGTAAATTAGAATATTAGAATATTCATTAAATTTACCGAATTAAAATTGTGATGAAGCAATCCCAAATCTTTTTATTTTAATGTGGTTAGCTGTTTTGAACAGGACAATCCATCCACTTTCAGAAAATATATGTCCACACTTGGTAACATCTCTGAGTTTTCTGGAATCGGCCATAGTGTAGCAGATATTTTGACGAATATTAGAATATTCATTAAATTCACCGAATTAAAATGTCGTGACGCAATCCCAAATCCTTTTATTTTGACGTGGTTAACTGTTTTGAACAGGACGATTCATCCACTTTCAGAAAATATATGTCCACACTTGGTAACATCTCTGAGTTTTCTGTAATCGGCAACAGTGTAGCAGATATTTTGACGAATATTAGAATATTCATTAAATTCACCGAATTAAAATGTCGTGACGCAATCCCAAATCTTTTTATTTTGACGTGGTCAACTGTTTTGAACAGGACAATTCATCCACTTTCAGAAAATATATGTCCACACTTGGTAACATCTCTGAGTGTTTTGGAATCGGCCTTAGTGTAGCAGATATTTTGACGAATATTAGAATATTCATTAAATTCACCGAATTAAAATGTCGTGACGCAATCCCAAATCTTTTTATTTTGACGTGGTCAACTGTTTTGAACAGGACGATTCATCCACTTTCAGAAAATATATGTCCACACTTGGTAACATCTCTGAGTTTTCTGGAATCGGCCATAGTGTAGCAGATATTTTGACGAATATTAGAATATTCATTAAATTCACCGAATTAAAATGTCGTGACGCAATCCCAAATCTTTTTATTTTGACGTGGTTAACTGTTTTGAACAGGACGATTCATCCACTTTCAGAAAATATATGTCCACACTTGGTAACATCTCTGAGTTTTCTGTAATCGGCCATAGTGTAGCAGATATTTTGACGAATATCAGAATATTCATTAAATTTACCGAATTAAAATTGTCATGAAGCAATCCCAAATCTTTTTATTTTGACGTGGTTAACTGTTTTGAACAGCTTATGTTGTTTACTATTGGTCGTTATATGCCAACAATTGGAATCATCTCTGAGTTTTTTTTAATCAACCATAGTTTCGGATATGTATACCATTTCAAACATTTAAAGAATTAATTTCTTTACTTGTAATAACCCTAACTTTTAGACTAGAATTATTATGATAAAATTTGATCCCGGTATTTGCATGAAGTATACATTTTTGACGGTATTTTTTTAGTAGGTGTATTATTTACACTTTTAATTGCTACACTTTTTAGAAGTTACACTTTTCGTTAATTTGTGTAACAACACTTTTCATTAATTTGTGTAGCTACACTTTTCGTTAAAAACTTCACACCGGTATCCATTAGCACTATGCTTTCCAATGATATTTATCCCGATTGGGATGATCAAATCCCACAACAAATTAAACACGAATGGAATGAGTTTAAAACGCAATTAATTAATTTAAATAAGATAAAAGTTCCTCGATGCATTTTAGTTCCAAACGCTAATGTAATACAAATGCATCGTTTCTCAGACGCCTCTGAATGACGCCTCTGTTGGATGTTTGATTTATTTGCGAGTCACTGATAAAAATAATAAATATTTTGTAAAATTAATCTGTTCAAAATCTAGAGTGGCTCCGCTTAAAAAACAAACGATTCCGCGTCTTGAGCTTTGTGGAGCATTATTACTAGCTCAAACATTAAATAAAGTAGTTAGTACGATTTACTTGCAATACAATGCAAAAAATAATGTTATAATTTAATAAATCTTCGAGTATTTTGTTTCATTTCTTAAATGGAATTACTAACTGCTTCAAAAAATTTATAAAAAACTATTACCAGTTATTTTGACTTGTACATAGCGCAAATAAATTCGTTCTTAAAGTTCTCACTCCACATGACATTATGCCGACCAATTTGCTAAAATTTCTAATGGGATGATTTAAGTGTGATTTGCTGCTTTCTCAAAATAACCACCACCTAATGAAACAGTTTTCTTTCCCAAAAATAACACGATTCCACCACGAATAAGTATTTGGCATTTTTACGGAACAGACAGCCAAATATTTAATTCCGTAGAATATAGTTGTTCAGAGTATATCGGTTTTGAAGTTTTGAGAACTCGAGATATGATGACGAAATATTCATAGTATAGAACCGGTCATATTAGCAAGAATGTTCTAGCTACACATCCAAAATATTGCTGTTCATGTTAATTTTACGTGTGTTACGCGTAATCTTTCTTAAGTTGACAACCTTCGTATATTGACTACAAAACTCGTTTTGTGGTCAACTTAGCTTTACTGAATATTTTATAGCAATATTAATTTACATTAACAGAAACTTTGGGTGAAAGAATTTTAAAATATGTACGTCAGTCAATCACTGATTAGTCACGATTAGTCAGCCTTGTCTACGAGTTGTCAACGTTTTCGACGAGTAGTCGACGTTATCGACGAGTTGTTGACGCAATCTCGTAAAAATTAGTAAATGACACGCCCATCTCTGGAATTATGTTAACGAAGAAATAAGGAGCTAACAATTCAGTGGTTAAAATAATACGCGACAAATTTACATTCAAATCAGACGTATGGTTATGTTCACAATTACCAAAACATTCAATATTGAGCAACAATTATCCAGAACTGAGCCAGACAAATATTTTGATATTTTACGCCAAGAAAACGGCAATGCCTTGCCATGTTAGAGAAAAAAAGCAGGCCAACGGAAATAAAATTGGATTAAATTGGATTTGGTTTGCGTATCTTAGAGAGTCATGTTGACAAAGAAATAATGAGCTAATAATTCATTGGAAAGGCGATAACTCGATTTTATAGTGGCAAAAAGCACTACAATATTTTCATTCAATTCAAACGTACCCTATATTCAGAATTATCAAGTTCAATGTTGAGCTAAAATTTTCATTTTGCTAAGGAAAACAAATGGAAGAGATGGAAAACAAAAACAAACAAAATTTGTTGGCCTCGAATTACTCAGACAATTTGAAATTAAGGCAGAGTTGAGAAAAAAATTGGAAACGCATGCCGACCCTGCTACAGTAAACTCTTTATAAGTAAGTAATTAAAATTTAAAGGTACTTAAAGTTAAAAATGCATTACATGAGTTTAGTAAATAAATTAAAAGTTCAGATTGGTTTTATATACGTAAATCGCTCCCCATGTACGTAATAAATTGCATGCAATATATTAAAACAAAAATAAATAAATTTACAATTTAAGTTTAAGAGTTATAACATGCAAAATTTATTTATTTTATTCTAATTTTAATCAAACAAGAAATCAAGAAGTGAGTACGCCACCAACAACTACTCGTATATAAACTATTTACGAGTAGAAATGGAATATCGTACAAAGGAAATTCGTCAGTTTTATTTCCACATTTCCATAAAACGATTTTTTTTTGTTTCTATTTTTATTACAAATGTAAATATTTTACATAGCATAAATAAATAATAAGTTTAATTTAAATAAAAAATTGGGTAAATTTAAAATTGTTTTGTCTGTGTATTACTCGTGTAGTTTGTTTTATTTGATTTGTTTGTATGGTTTATTGCTTATTTTGATTGATCGTAAACAACAGAGGTATAACTAGCAACTAATGTATGCAAATGACTTTATATACGATTTCGGATATACAGGTATATACATAAAATACAATGCGAGGTGACTGGTAACAAATGTTGGCCATTGGCAGACAATTTTTTATGGAACAAGAGAAACGTCTAAATCCCATAATTATTTCAAAAGTAAATATAGTCGTTTTGGAATATGAGGGGTTTAGCTCTCAATAAATGCCACCAATATGATTGATTACCTGTCGCGGCATATAAGAACCTCTTATAACAAACAAAACTATATAAAATTACTTTGCACATAAATACCAAAGAATAATGCGAAAACTTCAAACAAAATTGGTTCTATAACGCTTGAAAATAATAAGGCATTTTCAACAGTTCCACAGTGTTTGTATCAAACATGCGAGTATGTATAGACTACGCCAACAACAAGAACAATAAATAATAAAAATAATAATTAGATTACATAGATATTTGGTTAATTATATTTGAATATATTTGTATTTTTATAACATAAATATGATTAATAGTTTTTTATATTCGAACTATTAGTTTGGATCGCTCGATACGTTCTATTTGGTTTCTATTCAAACAAATCTGACGATAACACAGAACACAATAACAAATTACACCAAAAAATAGATTTCCCTAATGATGGTTGTTCTCCACCTTAATATACAAATACATTTTTTCCAATTATAATAGTTTTAGTTACGCTAGTTTTTAGACGTTTATATAGAGGTACAGTTTTGGTTCCTTCTTCTTAGCACTTCTAAATTAATTGTAAATTTGGTTCTCGAAAGCTGTTAACGTTGGTACATACACATATCGCACCCCGCATCCAAGACTATTGTATGTCGACTTGCGTTAGTTTTCCACTATTCTTGTGGTACATCAGAAAATGCAAAACTTATCGACACAATATCGCATCTCTTAGTCACCTCCCTCAAAAGTTAATTGCTAGAATGTAACTGTTTCCTAATTTTGAATTATTTTCATATTATGAAAGGTTAGGTTTATGTTTTAGCCAACCTAGATGTTAAAAAACCTACTAAAAATGTGGTCACATTATAAGACAATTAGATACCTAAAATTGTTTGTAATATTTTTACAAATCATAAAAAATGTAATCGACTTTTTCGACTTACCGTAGTCTTGAATGGGCGGTGCGATATGTACTATGGGTAGAAAGGGAGAGATGCAGCACCCAGGAGAAGTAAATGAATTAGATGCTACTGAAGTTAGTCGAAAATTTCTATTTTGTATCAGGTGGTAGTACAAAATTCTGTTGATATTAGCCGAAAATTACATGTTATTGAAGTTAGCGGTACAATTTCCCATTTTACTGCTAACTTCAACAACATGTAATTTTCGGCTAATATCAACAGAATTTTGTACTACCACCTGATACAAAATATGTCGACTATGCAGATTTTTGACGGCTTAAATTCTCGGTTAACTTCAGTAGCAGATGCAGTAGACACAATTCATCGATATGTTTGCAGATTTATAATTCCCTATATCGCTGAAATCCGAAAATGTCACGTATTGTATTTATCACACCGCGTAGATTTACAAATCGTTTAGTAATTTATGTTTCTTAAATAAAGATTCAGATTAGACGGGTAGTAACCCAATGGTTACTCCCGTTTGAATTTGCATATTTTATTATATAGGGTTTTTCAATAAGGACATAACATTTTTGTATTTAAATAAAACACAGAATACTTGAGATATCGGAGTGCAATTTATTCCAGGTGAGAAGAAAGAAATGGAAGAAGAAATCTAACGGCGTTAAATCGCATGAGCGAGGTGGCCATTCGAGCATTGTCCGTAATAAGGCGTTCATTTTCATCGACGAAACAATATGATCCAATCGGTGGGTCACGGTTACTTTCTGTGGTTGTAATAGAGTCTTTTAAATAACATGTGGGTGTCTTGCGGCCCAATAAGGCCTTTTTTTCTTATTGACAAAGCTGAAGATGATTTTTCGATGAAATTAAGGATTTTCTTCAAACTTAGCAGAGCTCAATCGGAGACGTTTCGGCACTTCAAACGGTCAAGAGTCTTCTTGAGTTAATTTGATCTGGCCAAAATTCGCCACAATATGATATTTCCAAAATTTTCGGTATTTCGGCGCGTTGTTTCATTGGCACAGGGACATCAAATAGTGAATATTTTGACTCAAATTTATCCACTCTATAGCACGCACTGTCTGGTGGGACGATTATTACGACCGAAAATTGGACTAAGCGCTCTTAAAGTTGCGACCACAAACTCAGAATTGCGGTAGAATTTTTTAATAGTTTTCAAACGTTACTGGTTTGTGAGCTTTGCCATTATAAAAATGTTACCCTTGCCTAAAGTTTTGACGTTGGCAGATCATGAAAAACATTCAAGGGTGCGTTCATATTAAAATACAAAATTGTTATGTTCCTATTGGAAAAACCGATATTTCTCTGTCCTAATTAAATACAATTGCCCAGTTCTAAAGGTTTCTGCCTTTGAAATCTTCTTACTGCATTGGTGGTGTTCAACAAACTTTGTATGCCTACCATGGTGCGTTGACAATGCCAAGCTGCCCTTTGTTTTGAAAAAATTGTACCAGTTGTGCATTTATCTTCTTGGCACAACCCCAAACTTGGATACCATAGGTCCATACTGGTTTTAGTATTTGCCGATACAATAGCAATTTATTCTGTATTGTAAGCTCAAAATTTCTACCTATTAGCCAATACATTTTTACATTTGATGTTCAATTTTTCTTTTTTCTTTTTAACATGCTCTTTCTATATAAACTTGCAATCGAGAGTCATGCCAAGGCATTTAGCTATATTTGCATTTGGAACCTGCCTTGAATTAAGTTCCACTGGAATCGAGTTAACTTTCTGGTTTGTGAAGTTTACGTGAGCCGATTTTGCTTCGTTTAGGCTAATGCGCCCAAGTTTTGCCTTTGCTTCTGATATACTTTTTCCAGTTGCCAGAATAGCTGTATCGTCTGCAAATGTTGCTATTGTAGCACCTTCTGTATTTGGTATATCTCTGGTGTACAGGCTATACAATATAAGGCCCACCATTTGATAGAACTGTTTAGGTAGATCTCGATGTTATTTAAATTGAAGTCCTTGATGCCAAACTTTGTAGAAAGCTTGTGTTACATCTAAGAAAATACGGTGGTGTGGTGGAATTAAATTTCGTTCTTCTATTATTGGCTTGAGCCTCTTGAGCAGTAATTTTCCAAATAATTTTAAATTGACAGGAAGTGGCGAAATCGGCCTATATGCCACCAGCATTGATTATTTGAACCATTTTTCGTAATCCTTTCTCGGGAATGGCTTTTACGACATGGCCAGTAATTAAATCATAACCTGGAGCTTTTCCACATTTAAATTGTACTTGATCTCATCTTTCAATTCCTGTAATCTTATAGATCGTATATTATGGTCTCCAATTTTGCTAATTGTTGTTATGTTTTCATCTGCAGTTTGCCTAGGTAACGGTTGACAGGTTTCTTCCAAGTGAGCCGCAAATAAAGTAGCTTTTTGCTTGTCACTTTTGCCACAGGTTCCTTCCTCATTTGTAATAGGCGGCAAATGCATTTTGGTATTTTTTTTATCCCTTTGTTGCTTTCCAAAGAGAGTAATCAGTGTCTTTATGTTCGATGAGATCACTTAAGTACTTGTCAATAGTTTCAAGTGGTTTCAGTTTGTGGCACAGATAATTGAAGATTTTTTTGTTTTCTGGGGTGTGTGTCCTTTCCCAGGTCTTTCGTGAATTCCGTTTCTCTCTGACTAATTTTTCTGACTTCAAGAGGATAATTTTGATTCCTACGGTATTCGGTACGATTAGTAGGAGAACTTTCTTATGCGCTTGTTGAATAGTACTGTTAAGTACCTCCAGTTCGTCTTCCAATTGTACCGATGTTTTAATTGGCACTTGAAGGTTTATTTGCTCTTCAATTAGTTCTTGGAATAAGTCACGGTCAGTTTTATTATTTGTTAGCTTAGGCAAGTTCTCCTTATTAATTATCATTGTGCTGAGTGTCATGTCATCAGGTGAATGGTCAGAATATATCCCCTCGCTATTTTCGAGACACATGTAGTCCTCGAAAATACCTTTCGTTTCATATAAATCAATGAGATCTGAGCAAGCCAATATGTTGGTTTACCTCCAGAATGGAACTCGCGTTGTTTACTCGACCTGCTTCGAAAAGCCATTTTTCTTTACGGATTGTAAGTCTTGATCCCGAATAGGTGTTTTTTGCATTAAAGTCACCACCAATGATAAAATTGGATCCTTGTGATCTAAAAAGTCTGGTATAATCTTCTTTGTTTAGATTATAGCTGTTTGACATTATTTTTTACTATTACTGATGATCCTCCTGAAAATGATGTTTCGTTCAAACGGCTTTCCAATATCTATTTTTTATAAAATTTCTAACTCTGGAACACGCTGCACTAGTCCGTTCGCGTTCCAAGTGACAATTCTTAACTTTCGGCTCATTTTAATATAAGAGGGCTTTTGCCTCGTTCGTGGTTTTTTGCTTTTCTAGACGCGTATATAAAGGTTCTGGTCCACGTTCATGCTTTGCTGGCCTAGCATTTATGGCTTCTATGCTTCTACATATCCTTTCAAGAGGGTGATTAGTAATAGCATTAGATGATTGTTGTACAATTTGTGAGTAGGTTTTCCGCTATGTACCTATAATTGGTGGATGTGGCTCCGCTTGGGTTTTACTTGATTTTACTCTGGTAATCTTAGAGTTTTGAGGAAACTTATACATTTTGTTTCTTAGTCTCTGGAGTTCTTTGGCTACTTCACATCCTCTGTAATTCGCAGAATGACGCCCTTTACAGTTTATGCATTTTGCAGGGTTGTTTCTATTTTCCTTACACTCTTGCGTGTTGTATTTTCCAGCATATTTTACGCATTTAGGCTCCCGACCGCAATATTTTTGCGTGTGGTTGAAACCTTGGCATTTTTTGTATTGAGGTATTAGCCTCGTGTTTTTCGTTAGAATTGATTTGATGTTAAATTTTTTTTCAACCTTCTCCTTTTTATTAAAAGTAAGCATAAAGAGTGGGAGCCCTATTTGCCCTTTTTGATTTTCTTGCTGTTATTTTTGTGGCTTTTGTGGCTCGACGTTTTGTGTGCTGGACTAGTATTAGTAATTCCAGTTACAGTAGCTTGCTATTGTTCTTTAATTTCAGGCGAGAATTCTGCTCTTCGTTTTTTGGTAGGTCTCTTTTCCTTTTCAGTACCCAATCTGTTTATCTCATAAGTTCCTCTTCATCAGTATGAAACTCGGGGTTATAACTGGTGTATGTACTTGCTTCGTTATAACTGGTTAGAGGGTTGTCAAAAATCTACATTTCCATTTCTTTGGGCTTTTTTAATTCTTCATTTTCCTTTTTATAGTTGGTCAACTTCGTTTCTTAGTTGGGTTATAAGTGTTTCTACTTCATTTAGTTTCCGACAGAGTTCAGCGTTTCTATTTTTCAGCTGATTTGCTGAGTTAGTTTGTCTAGTTGGTGATCTTGACAACTTCGAACTACACTTATGAATGGGTATAGCAATGATTGGCTCACTCCAGAATCCATTGAGCCAGCCTCGTTAAAGGGTGGATTAGCCAACTGGGTAGTTGGTGTACCACCTGGGGTATTTTCTCCATTTTCCGTTGTATTTATTGCTTTAATTGATCAGGTTATACCTCCTAACACTAGGTTCCTGGCAGAAATTAGCCATTCCTCGCGACGTGGACGCGCCTACCAAGAATTGCCGAGGTGCACACAGTTACAGCCGAAGCCCTCTGTGCACTAATAGCCAAGGGACAGATTAAATGTCTGCACTTCCTTTGTAGGCCAAATTTATTTTTGGTTGAAATCATTCGACCGGAAGTGGCATAGGAGCTTTGATGATTTTTGAAAATATTTTAAAATAAAACTCGATTTACGATAAAACGAACAGGAACAAAAAATGGAGAGGTGATCTATATATTGTTGATTAATTAATTTAAAATCTTTAGTTCATAGTCGTTTTTCTCATAAGCGATACTTTTCGAAATATTTGCAAAAAACGAAAAAGCTCCTATGGAAGTTGTCACTTATGAGAAAAACTTGAGTATGTATTTTCATCCCTATTAAACAATTCGTCTGGGCTGTAGAGAAGCCACGCGGTGATCACACGTAATTTATTACGTGTAGGCAACGTCGACAATCTAGGAAATCATATTAGAAGCTCAATTTTCTCATTATTTTCCCTTTATTTTATGTTAGCCGGTCTGATAAAGTTTCTGTCTAGCTATACGATAATTATCTATTATACACCGAGGCCAAATAACTTTACATTGTGATACTAAAATAAATCTACAAATAAATTAGTAGTTAGCTTAAGAAGCGACTTTTACGCTAACCAAAGCTAAGTGAACCACCGCAGATGGTTTTCATTCGATGATATTCAGCATGGCAAGCGTACAACTTTATGAAGGCCCCATACGAAATGCAACTCTTTCTTCCTTAGCCTCGATTAGTTTAATTCTATTTCGCTTAAAAATCAGATCGATATTTGCATAATAACACATTAGAGTTGACACATTAAGTTGACAATACAAAATGGTGAAAATTCTCCGTTTAAAGGAGATATTTATACATTCAAATTTGGGTCTATTGAATTGTATGCAAAGCCTAGTATTTTGGCCTATCTGGTGTTGTTTAAACGCGATCACTAAATTTAGTAACACACAGTTAACATTTTTGCTGTCGGAATAAGGAGGCATTCTAAAAGATCTGCTCTATCCAAAGTTTTATGTTTAAGAGGTTAATTATTGTAGCTCCTAGCACAGTAGGATTACATAGAAAGATACACTCAGAAGTCGAAACTATAGCTATGAAAACAGTAGTCTGTCTATGGCATTACTCTTGTACCTTTCCTTTTCTGGGGAAAAATGCTGAAGAATGAGTGATTGATTAAAAAGAAGGCATGGAGATATTACCAGCTTTTTGAAGTCTTTTAATAATGAGGCCGGTGTACTATCCTTACCGCATCCGTCTTAAAACGTTTCTAGAGCGAATATATATCTTCCGCTGCAATTGTTGGCTATCATTTTGCTTTATGTATATTTATCGATGTCTTCTGGCATTGGTTGAATGGACATTGATTGAAAAAATTGGTCGAATATGTTTGATATGACTTGTGGATTACAAGATATTTGACCTTCAAATGTCGCATGTTCCGGGTATCCGTTCGTGTCACGCTTTGTTTGAGAGAAGGTCCAAAAGTATTATGGATTATTCCTTATTTTATCTTGAAGACAAGAGCTATAACTTTTGAGCTTCGTTTACTAGCCTTGGAGTAACCGTTGAATTTCTCTTTGCAAGTATAAGCCTTGTATTTTTTATTTTCAAATTTATTAGTTTATTATCGTACCATGGGGGATAACGGTTTAGTTTAGTGGCAGCGATGGGGACAAATAAATCTACTCCGTTACAGAGCAGTGTGTGGAATTCCTCTGCATTTACATCAACGCTGTTTCGAATTAAATAGTCCCAGTTGATGTTTTGTAACAGGGCCTGTCGTTCAGGTAGCTTCTCACACTGTCACGTTCTTCAAAAATACTTCGATCGATTTGTGGTTGATATCAATTTTCGATGACACATGACAGGCTCTCAATTTTCGATGACACATTGGTGGGTATAATCTCGCCAATTTCATCATCATAGGTCCAATTAATTAGTGGTAAATTAAAATCACCCGTTATTAGAATAATGACAAATGGATTGGTTTTAGTATAAGATGTTAATGGAGATTTAGGTGAAATATATACAACCTAACACACCTTACTCGATGGATAAGTTGGATAGCTTTATCCATTCCATGAATTCATATGTCAATCGCTATAACACCTCCGCCTGATTTTTTGTTGCTTGTTATTTGCGAGCGATCACATCTATACACCAGGTATTAGGATGAAAAGAATTCGGAGCTGCAGATCTCTTTATTCAAGGACGTGTCGCATAGTATGTAAATACCGGAAACAAAGTCTTAATTGTGAAATTGTGATGCTTTTGAAGACATTCTGTTTACAGTTTGGAAGTAGATTGTCAGATTATTATCCTTACAAGCTGTAGGCACTCTAGATCACAATAATATGTTGCAGATGGCGATGAGTTTTACTGGCGGTACGTAAAAATGAATACAGTTAGTGATCTTCCACTGGTGCGTAGTAACAAAATTTACGAATGTGACTCGTTACGGCCACTAAAGCATGAATTACGAAATTGTGCTTCATGTATGGTAAATAATTTACATGAATCTGGTAACTTCAGCTTGAATGCTAAGTGTTTTTTTTGTGAATGTTAAATCAGTGTGTTCATAGTAAACTGGAATATCAGCGATTGATAAACATTGATAGGAACTGACGGACTATGTGGAGGCTTGTAAAAAACTCACGGTATATAGACTGTAAGGCGTACCAACATCGGCAGGACATCTAAAGGATGTATTAAGATTTTTAGAAATGGTTGTAAGTTTATTAGCATCAAAGTAGCACATGTTGGCGAAGTTTAGTCTTTCGATATAGATTAATTGGTTCTTATCGCCCAGAATAAACATTTTACGACACTCACTTAGCAAAGCTACTAGCCCTAATTTAGAATCCCTGTATACCACAGGTACTCCTTAGATTGATGTTATGTCCAGTTTTTGTTTTCCATTGCTAAGGAAAGCGAATTAATTCTTTCAAAAATTTTATGATCCAGCATTACTTCTGTGGTCTTGGTACAGAAAATGTACTTTTTGGTTGTATAAAAGCCGTTGTTATCTAAATCAAACAGGCTTTTCTAAATTGTACTCTGAGTGCTGCAATGAGCTTGCAGCATAAAGTGAAGGATTTCTTTCATTAAGTTCTGGTAGTAGCTATCGGGTTCCTCCTCGGAGTAGTAATTTGGAAATGCTGGAGGAGTAACGGCGTTTGATGTTTCCGTATGACGCGTTATGCTGGTGTACCGACCATCCATCGCGATAATAAGGCCATTTCACATTACTAGATTTTAAGTTTGGAATGAAGTTGAATACGTTTTATACGATCATATATTGTCTATTGATGTCAATCTTGCTTTCCTTTAGACTCGTGCTCAGCATGCATTCGTCTAATTTGTCATACGTGGCTACAGGAGGTAAATCTCTTTAGAAGAGATACGTCCGGCAGGTTGTTCCTTCTGGGACAGCTTGTCCATAAGGCTTAAAAGGAATGACATCTAAGAATTACGGGCAATAATGTCTCTGGCACCGCTCATATTCTTTTATCAACAGACCAGCAGGCCAGAGTTAGGAATTTACAACAGAGTTAAAAGATGACTGTGGGGGTGATTCTTTGTGTTGCATAAATATCATCTGTGCAAATTATTTTTTCTATAACTTCTGCAATTTAAGCACGTCCGTAACTAAGTAATGAATGCGACTGGCAAAAGCCAATGCCTTAGTTCACTATGTGTTGAATGAATGGAAATTCTGCTCAATCAATCTCAAGTCAATTTTATTTCACGTACATCATTAGTTAACTGGTTATGTTGCTTATATGGTTTTCAATGCTTGTCACAACTGTTGTTTTTGAAGAAGGCGTAACATCGACAGACGTACTAAGGGTTTTTGATTGAATCCGCTTTGACCGTCTGATGAACGGTTCTATTGCATCTTTGTTGATGGCGGGTATTGTGATGTCAGATTCAAATTACATCAGTATACATAATAAATTCCGCTGCAGGAAGAGTTCATTTCCATCACTTATTTAGGTCACTAGCACTATATTTAAAATATATGTCACTATATTCACACTCGTTTATTATTCGATCCAAACAGAGCTAGGCCTCGTTAATTATCACATTTGAGACGGTCGCTTTTCTTTTGAGGCAGATAAATGATTGCGGTCTTTCATTTCTCGGGCGGAAACACATTCTGGCCCCAGATCGCAACGCTAGGTTCATAGAGATTAAATAAAATAGCATCTCCTACCTGCTTTAATAACTCTGTGGGGATTCCGTCAATACCGGTTGTCTTTCCATTTTTGTTTCTTTTATGTAGTCATCATTTTGAATGGAAAATTTTGACTTTACCATTTTCGCTATATCGTCGAAGTCACTACAGAAGTTTCATGCAGACTAAATCTCTGTTAGCGACGAGATCCCAGAAAGATACATAAATTGGGAGATCAAATAATTTTTATAAATTTTACCGTAAACGACGAGTATTGACAAAAATAAATTAATTCTCCCAAATTCGGTACCTCTAACAATCCAGGCGTAGTAATTCGCCGAAATAAAATTTCATACTAAAACTTTTCCCATTAATTCGGTCCTTTGGAATCCAAAATTTGATGGAAATCTGTGTACCGAAAGTGGCAGCTTCTAAGGGAGCTTTTCATTTACAAAACATGACAAAGAATGGCTCAGTTTGTTGGTTTTCCGAAATTTAAGCAGGAATAGTGTTTGTTGATTAGAAAAGAAAGAAAGTCTTTCAATAAGGACGCTCCATCTTTAAATGTAAACAGAAGAAGTTGTGTGTGAGATACCCACTCCATTTTCTAATTTGATAACGTCGCTCAATTGCCCACCGCAGCTTGGTGACACTTATTCGGGAGGTCCAATTTTCGATAACTTTCTTACATAAATCAGGCTGAATTTGCAGGATGGCGTTCGTTATGTTGTCTTTGAGAGTATCAATTGTTTGCGGTTTATTCACATAGACCTCCGATTTATGACAGCCCCAAAGGAAGATGTCTAAAGGTGTTAAATCGCACAATTTCGGTGGCCAGTTAATATCGAAGCCATGACATGCTTTTAAATCGTTCGTGCAGAATGTCGATGGTGGATGCTCTGTGTAAGACCTAAAACCGTCCAGTTGGAACTACATGTCATCGGTATCTATGTAGTTAACGGTTATGGCAATACCAATTATTGGGACTAAAATTAATTCAGTCCGTTTTTTTATTTTTATAAATTCATTTATTTTAAAACAGAATGAACAAATAGATTAATTAACATATGGTCCATCGCTGCTTGCGACCTTTTCCCATCTCTCAGACAATTTGCGAATCCCATCTCGGAAAAACGTTTCGTCTTGTGAGACGATCCAAGTTTGAAGCCAATTTTCAATTTTTTCAAAAGAAGTGAACCAGTGACCTGCCAAATTGTGTTACATACGTCGGAATAACCAGTAATCAAAACGAGCAATGTCCGGAGAATACGGCGGGTGCAGTAAAATATCCCACTTGAGCGTTTCAAAATATTTTTTTACAACTTTGTCATGCAGAAGAATAAATTTATCATGCCTTTACTCATATTCTGGATACACACCATAACCTTCGGACTATGAATGTTCGTCTTTGGTGTTGATATTGAGGTCGATGAAAACGATTGGCCGGGCAAAGCGTAGTATTTTTTCCTCTTGGGGTTATCGTACAGGATCCACTTCTCGTCACTATCCGATGTAAAAAGCCCTTTCTTGCTTGCCTTTGAAGCAGCTGCTTGCAAGAAAGAAATCGCATTTCCACGTCTTTTAGTTTCAATCCATAAGGGACCCAATTGCCTTGCTTTTGAATCATGCCCATAGATTTCAATCTTACGGAAACTGTTTGTTGGGCCACCCTCAATGTACCGGCAAGCTCTACGAGCAACGTCTACGAATTTTTTGGCTGCCCCAAGCGGGGCTTATCTTCAACACTAAAATCAACATTTTTGAAGCGTTGAAACCATTCTCAACACCGTAAAAAACACGTTTTGTATGAAATTTAAAGCAATACAAACTGAATGTTAACGGCAGATGTCTAATCTGCCTGAAACAATGGACATCAGCTGTCACTATAAATAATTTATTATAGTCAGAGCCACTTTTTGAAAACGGACCGAATTAATTTGTATTCCCAATAATGTACGGACTGATGATTCCGCCAGACCAAAATCCCACCAAACAGTGATTTTTTCGTGTTGTATTTGGTGCCGGTGTATCTAATTTGTATTGGTGTTGCCCTAAATCCGACAATTTTGCTTGTTCACATATCTGACATATTCTCGCTAAAGATGTTTTTTGACGAAGTTTTGAGTCAACTTCCAACTGCTTCAGAGCCTAATCAGCGAATACCAAGTACCGAAGTCTAAGTCCTTCCCGTACACTCTCACGCACAGCAGCGATATTTTCACCACCTTGCGCTTCGAAAAGTCGAATAGCCGACTAGGCAGGACGGGTGGACAAGGATAAAAATCATGTAATGCGCGAAATATTTCTCGAACGAAGCACTGATTTTGAAAATAAAATTTGATGACGTACGGTTATTCCATGTTGATTTGTCATACACTACTGAATATCAAATTTGACGCATGTTATGCTTTAACAACATGACTGCTATAGCCTAACAAAGTTCGAGCGTCCCTATTGAAAGCCTCTATTCGTAAATAGATGTCACTAATGGATAACCAATATGTTGGGCCAATTTTTTTTCTCAAGATTCCCATGCAAGTTGTAACATCGCACATCCTAAGTTGTAACAGCTATTTTGATGATGTTTTGGGCAATCTATTAAGATGGATCTAATTTTTAAAATTTTATTACTAAAGGTAATGGAGGTGCCAGTCATATGCCAGTCATGTGTTGTCAAGTTACTAACCATCCAGGAGATCCTCTGTAAAAACTTGATCATACATTCAAAACCAATCGACCAAATCTGAGTTCAATCGATAATGGAAATGGACTCAAATATTATACATTGTTGTACTTTGGCTGTGCAGAAGTTTCTAGGTAAACCGAACCTTGATCTGTATAGTCGTATGTCCTCGTGCGATTGATTGTATCTCGTTTGATTTCCTTTTCCATGAAATTTCTCATGTTTATAATTTAATATTTATGTTAATTCTTGCTTAACCAACTAAATGCTCTGCTATGTACAGTAGTTCTTTTGACACCAACTGTTTGGTACAAAGCTGCCAACTTAATTTTAAGATAACTTCATTACAAATTTATAAATCCAGTTTTGATTGACATGTACTCGATCAGAATTAATTACTTCACGAACAAACCAATTAATCGGCAAAACAAATTTCCGGTTTCTAATTAAATTTTATATATCCAAAGATAAGCTACAGACAAGAAATGATCGAGAATGTGATTAATAATTTCAACTTCGCCATATATGTAATTAAACTGCCTTATTTAAAATGCAATTACCTCTGTATTTATCTACCTTATTAAGACTTAAGAGCAATTGCGTTTTGTTTGCTAAGTTTGCCCGATCGATCGCGCAAGATAAAACAGAATGGATTATACATCGTGGTAATTGATCGAGCAAACAAATCAATCATGTGCGGCCTTTAGCTACTTAAAATTCGTATTTATACAAGGAGTGATTGATCGCGCTTCATACGTTCATGATTTTGTGCTTGGTCTTAAGATACTCCGTGTATAGGTGTGCAGCAATTATAATGATTAGTCCTTGCATTCCTGCAAAATGTAAATTTTAATGTTTGCGCAACCAACCCAAATATACCGTGATTATCTGAACATATCCATCTGACACAAAACAATAATTCTATTTACAATCAAAATGGTTTAATCGGAACACAACAAAACGCCCCACCTTAGCATTATTTAGTTTTTTAATTGGTATTCAATAAAATTTATTTGTATACGTACGAATGTACAAAACTATCTATTTTAATATCGTGACCCAAAAACAACTATATGCATTATAGTAATTCAAATAAATCAGAACTTTATATTGTAAATTAATAATTGTAACAATGCACACTGTGAGATCGATCAAATAGTACGCCGCAACCACAAATCGCATCGAAAGCACTCCAAACCCAATAATTAAATATTTGTAATTAAAATAATTGAAAATGTAAGTTTTATATCAAATCACAACATTTGTACGGCTCTATAATTATCATATTTTATGTTGACATTTATGTTTGCTATATGCGAGTGAAATAACCTTTAACGTTCGAGACTCGTAAATGCTTCATAGAGCGCGGCTAAACGCATGGGGAAGTAAATAAATAAGATGATTGGGATTTTATTAGTTGTAATTAATATTTTAATTAACGCTAAGGGATGTAATTATATATCGATTACATTAATTTTTTTTAGTTTGGTTAGGTACGAGTGTACACAACTACATGTGAGCTTTCAGCTTATTAAAATTTTAAGGTAAGATGATAATTTTATACGAGAAAGACCTGTTCCTCTTTGAAATATGCAATTTCTCATTCATTCACAGTTGAGCAGCTGCAGTGAATATTAAATGAATCATCCTTTGAAAATTACAAATAAACTAATTGCATCGAAAAATGAATTCAGAATACCAGTAAAATTAGCCAAATGATTTAGATCGCACAATCGAATTTTGTACTTCAATATAACAATTCATGATTTATGTCTTTATTTGTTTGAATTGGGAGACGCTTGAAATCTCGAAAATTAAAATCCCAGATTATCAAAATCCCAAAATTTAAGAAATCCTGTGAATCAAAATCCTGCAAATTAAAGTCCTAGAAATCAGAATTCAAAAAAATCAAAATCGCGAAAATACAAATTGCGAAAATCAAAATAGTGGATCCTAAAATATTGATTTTAGTGTAAGCTTTTTATTTCCTTTTGATTTATTTTTTAAATAAAATTCTTTAATAAATTACTTAACTTTATTCAATTTAAAATTTCGACCACCTTCTCCTTCAGCCTATGATTTTATTGAAGTCCGATATTATACATTTCACTTTCACTTCCTCCCAATCATCTAATTCATCCTCCGACGAGTCTTCGACATACTTCTCAATCTTGATCTGTGAATTCGGTTCTTTCTTTGAATACAATATCATGCTTCTTGAGTCAAATACACCTTCAAATGGTTTAGAAGAAACCTATTCCCGTCTAACACTGTCTATATACTACATACGGGCCTTTGAATTTTTTCATCAGCTGACTATTTTGCACCACCGGCGAAGTCCCTCACTCCTCGATCATAATATTGCTTGCTATATTTTTGCTGTCTTTCTGTAGCAGACTTAGCCCTTTCCCTTATCTTTCCTAAATTTTTTTTCCTCTTCAACCTGCTGCTCTCTTATAATATCTATAGTCTGGTAACCTATTCTCCTTTGTTCGACTCCAAACAACAGTTTTGCTGGTATGTCATTAGCCGAGTTGTTCAACGTATTGTTCATTAAGTACTCTACACCTACTGTCCCACGCTTGTTTTCTTTCATCTTTCGACCTGTCCATTAGAATTAGGCGAAGATGTGGAGATATTTACATGCTATCCCATGGTCTTGTATGAACGCTGCAAACTTTTTTGAAGTATAAGCTGTACCTCTATCTGTGATTATTCTCTTTGGTATATACTACGAGTATAACTCGAGAAATAACTAATCAAATATTTACATAGTTCGGCGGTGTTAGTCGTTTTTGTTGAATATAATTTAGTATACTTAGTAAAAGCATCCACCACAACCAATATATGGACATTTTTTTTTCTAGTCACCTCTAGTGGTCCCAAATGATCACGATGTATTGTTTGAAACGGTTCGTTTTCTTTCGCAATTGAGTTCGGTAGAGCCCCTTCCTTTACTGACTTTGCATTATACGCTATACACACTATGCATTCTTCTGTATGTCTAATTAACCTTTCTCTCATTTTACTAAAACAAAATTGTCTCCTAATCAATTTGGTCACTTTACCTCACCCTAAATGCCCCAGGTTATCGTGATATTTCCAGATAACCGATTCAAATAACTTTTCTGGTACTACCAACTGAAGTCTTTATAATTCCTTTTGCGACCTGAATTTTAATATTCTTTATTACCTCATCCTTCAATTGACATATGAACATGTTTTCTAAAAACAAATCCTTCTCAGTCACTTCTAAATAATAAATTTGTATTCTATTGTGGGCATCAACTCATGTTTCATCCTGTCACCGCTCCTATGCACTACTTCAAAGTCATATTCTTCCAAGAACATCACCCATCTATTTATTTTCGCATTCAACTTTAAGTTAACTTTAATGCATTGTAATCAGTAACGATTGTGAAACGTATTCCAAACAGATAAGGCCTAATTCGCTTGATAGCATTGACTACCGCCAATGCTTCTAAATCGAAGCTATGTAGTTTCGCTTCCGCATCTGTTGTCTTCCGACTGAAATACATAATCGGATGAAATTCTCTGTCCTCCTGTTGCGGTTAAAAGAACGGCTCCATAACCTGACTATGACGCATCAGTATGTAATTGAGTTTCGCTTCCTATACAATATATTCTTAATTCTGGCATGTGACCAGTAATCCGTTTAATTTTACAAAAGCTTTATAATTCTTTTTCTAGAAGTCAAAATCTTTATCCTTATCCTTTCGGCTTCACTAACCCACGTAATATTCCGTTCCACCGTCTCGTAACACTATCAAAGAACATACGCCTTCATTGTCTCCCTGTACGCTAAAATAACAATCCTTTCATCTAAATCGTGCATTTGCATTAATTCCTCAACTTGTTGCGTCCGCTGATCCGAACTCAGTCCACTTTCATCCGTTGGATCGAAATTCGGTAATATTTCAATCACATCCCGTATCGAAAACCGCGTGGTATACGTCCTTCTACTTTCAGTATTACTGGCCATCGCCAGTTTCTCTTATCATTAATTCGCTTAATAACCCTGGTATTAAGTCTTCTCTTTTTCCTGATGTATCGGGACCAAGCGATGACAACTCGTTTTTTAATTCTTTTACACTTAAATTCTTTGCCATCTTAATTAATTTTGTTTCCACTTGTTAAATGGTAATCCCACTTCTGAACTATAAGCTTTTTATTTCCTTTTAATTTTTTCTTTAAATAAAACTCCTTTAATAAATTACTTAACTTTATTCAATTTATAATTTCGACCACCTTCTCCTTCAGTCGATGATTTTATTCTTCTTCTTCCTTTTTCCAGAAGTCCAATATTATAAACCGATATTATTTCACTTGGCATACCCTATAAACCTAACTTTGTTCGGTTTATAGGTACAATCCAAATAACCTGCCCTACAAACATTAATATTGCAGTTTAGACTTACATTAGATAGAATGACTTCAGAGCCGCGATTGGAGTGAAACTCAATTTGTTTGTGCCATGAAAATGATATTTTGAATGTAACTAAACCATTTCTCAGCTGATACAGATTGTTCAAAGTTTGTTCAATTTGATGGTTGGAACCAACCTTTTTCTCAATATACATCTTAAACTATTCGTACAAAATGCATTATTAAAATTGCATTTCAATAAAACTTTCATGTGGCCGTTCTGAAAAACGAGGAAAGGGCCGTAACCATTTTTAACCGATTATTCCTAAACCGAACCAATTAAATGGAAGTTGAATGAAACAGAGTTTGGTATACTGAAAATCGAATGACGTTGTTTAATATGACCGACCAAAACGGAACTAAACCTATTCTCAACGAATTGGAAATAAATTGGGTTTGTATTTTAAAAATGAAATCGGATCCGTTATAATCCGTTAGGGATAAAACTTTGTATGAGAATGCAGTATTCTAATATACGATTTGGGTGTACCCGTGGACAGACAATGACGTATTGAGAAAAACTATTACAGCTAAAAATTATGAGACTAAGAGAATTTTCGATGGTATAAAATTCGTACTTCCTTCCTACTTCCTAAAAGTCTTTTTAAAATTACTTTTCGTGTCACCTCAAATTCCTCGCCCCTGCTGGCGACTAAATCGATTTTTGGAATGTTCTTCAGAAAAAGATATGTTCGCGCTCATTAAGTCGATTATACAATGGAATGACCGGTCACATGAAATTAATCCTTTTCTCGTATCGTAACATTGTCGCAGGTATTTAGCAGAGAACGTAAATATTTTACGTTACTTAACACCACCAAATTGTGTCTTTTGATATTTTTCATCTACAGTCTCTAGGCAGGTAAAAAAGTCCCGAGAGTTAGTTTATATATATCCAGTGTACATTACTTAGAGTTGATACTCGGTCCTTTGAACAAATTTGAGTTTTTCTCAAGTTTCATAAAATTTGACGCGAAGGGCCAGCGAGACCTACAGAGCTTTCATATTATCTATATAGGCATCCAGGAAGGGCAGAAAGGATAGTGACCTTAAATTATCAAAAAATGTAGTGAAAGTAGGTTTCACATCCCATCGTTCATTGTCTGATCTAACCTCACACCCTGCATTGCGGAAATCGACGACTTTACTGTGTGTTGTACGTCTACGCGTAATCTGGAAATTTCGACATGTTGCGGTTTCGAAAATAGCGCAGACAATTCATTTTGGGGTAGACAAGTCGTCAATACGTAGAGTATTTAGGATATTTGCGTAGGCAATGTAGATTATTAGTGTTTGTTGTTGTTTTCCTCGTTGTTTTTCAGTTGGAATTTGCCATCTCACTATTTTCCAGTTCAAATCGCGAATTTCCAATATTGTGGAAAGTTTTAAGTCAATTTTTACAAAAGAAACAGGTGATAATAGTATTTAAAATAATTCAATATACAGGGTTAGGGAAAAAGTTCGTGGCCTTTTATGGGTGACATTGAAATAAAGAATTCTCGTATTTCAAATGAACTTTATTAAACCAAATATGATGTCATTTTGATCGATGACCTTTTGCCATTTTTCTGTTAGAGCCATGATTCCATCACTGTAGAACTTCTGTAGTTTAGAGGCGAAAAATCGAGACAACTCATATTTGCAGGCCTCTTTTGAATTGAATGTAAATCCATTAAGATGATTCTGCAAGGACCGGAACAAATGGTAGTCCTATGGTGCAAGGTCGAGACTATATGGCGGGTGCATTAAAACTTCCTAGCCAAGCTCTCTCAGTTTCTGCCGGCTCATCAATGATGTGTGTGGTCTAGCGTTATCATGATGGAACACACCTTTCTGCTTTTAACGCGTTAGTTGCTGACAGTAAAGATTAGAGTCAATCGTTTGGCCCAATCCCACGAAACACACAGCATTAATTTTTTGGCGTCAATCCTGGCTTTGATACGGTTTGGGAAGCTACACCTCGTTTCGTCCATGATCTTTTTCGCACAACGTTGTCGTATCTTATCTACTTTTCATCACCAGTAACCATTCGCTTTAAAAATTGCTCGATTTCGTTCCACTTTCGCAGCATTTCGTAAATAGAAATTCGGCCCATTAAATTTTTAACTGTTAATTCATGTACCCAAACGTCAAGCTTTTTTGTATCCAGCCATTTTCAAATAGTTTAAAACCGTTTACATATAGGATTTATCTCAAATCATAACGCTGTACAATGCTAAGTTCGCGACTATGAAAAAATTTCTCTGTGCAATGCCGGCTGCCATGTATATACATCTTCGGAACGAATACCGATTCGACCTTCAATACCAAGTTTAACATTCGTTTCTTAAGCTAATGGGCGGCGTACAGATAAGGCGGGTACACGAACATTTGTTAAGTGATACGAGTAGCTTTTAGTGATTCTTCCATGAACTGGAGCTTTAACATTTTATTGCGTAGTGATGATTTTGTTCATTGAAGAACCGTAGATCAAAGTAGTTTATTTTGACAGCACTGTAGGATTTCACTCTGGAGCTCCACGATGTCGAAATGGTTAAGTAAATAAAGTAATCATAGAACTTTAATGATTGATAACAGAAACAATAATTTTTACATTGTTTACATTCTCTACATAACTTTTTATATTGTTTACATACATTCTCGACACATGGATAATATAATTATAATTATCTACGCGGTGTAGACAATACTTTCATAACAGTGCTTTGCTCGTCGTCCCAAAATTAGCTTATTTGTGGCTTGCCCAAGAGGACAATGCCCTTGTATACAGGGGTCGGCACTTCAAGTGTTACCAATTAAAAATACTGTAAAATTGTCAATTTTTATTTCTTTTTGATTTCAAAACTTCAGTATATCGTAAAAATATTTCAAGTTTAACAAAATATATGTTATTTTTCGATGTAGATACTTTTAGCGCTTCACACGCTGCACGAATGTGGTCTGATGGTATTTTGACGCATTCTCGGCGAAGAGCAATCTTTAAGGCGTCGACCGTCTCATATTTTTTAATTAATACTTTGGCCTGCAGAATGGACCATATAGAAAAATCCAGTGGGTTTAAGTCTGGGGGATATGGTGGCCGTTGTTGTGAAGAATTGAAGCTGGGAACTTTTTCTTTTAAAAAATGTTGGGTTTCACGAGCTTTATGGGATGGTGCTGAATCAGTTAAAAGCAACCTTTAAAATCTTTTCACGGTAGATTTGTTGGTTTACCTTTACACCCTGTTCAATGAAAACGATTGGTGAGCGTCCTGTGGCAGTTACCATGGCCCAAACCATCACTGATGCAGGCGCTTGCTTTCGCAGAGCAATTTGCTGCGGTTAAAAATATCTTTTGATTTGAACCAAACACAATCGTTTTATTTGTTTACATAATGCTGAATTGTAAAAATTTTTTCATCAGAAAAGCCAAATTCTCAAGCTCATCACCAACGTGCAAGTGTTTTAAAATTTTTGCTCTGGTTAGTTGAATTGTTTTTTGTTCAGGTGTTAAATCTTGCACTTTTTATATTTCGTAGGGCTTCAATCGTACTTCATTTTTATAATATGCACCCCATGGTACAATATTTTTCGCCAATTGAACTGCTCTTTGTCGTGAATTACGTTGAATTCTGGCCTTCACCTTTCAGCATCAAGTTTAACGTGTAATTATCCGATACAAAAACATTTTGTTCACATGTAAATGGCGTAGCTCATTAACAATGGCTGCGGTTGCGATTTTCTAGGGAAATACAAAGCAATAACACTGTTGCGTTTGATTTCCATTTCGATAACTTTTTTTAACTGCGTCGTAAAATGATATGCTTCCGTAGGCTTGTAAACAACATCACAGACTATCCGTTTGGTTACACAGCAGCATGAAGCTGGTAACACTTCGAGTGCCCCTTCCTTGTATGTCCGAAGCAATACTATTGATAAAAAGGTTTACGTCATTTATCTTGGATTTGTAAACAAAATAATCAGAGATGGGCGAGGCAGATTACGCAAAATTTCTAGATTAGAATTTTTTAAGCATTTATAGCATGAACTTCAGTGATATTGGTGATTGGCCTAAACCCAAAGAATTGTGTCTGGTAAAATATATGATTTTCTAATGGGCCCGCAAGGGTATTCCATGAGAATTAAAAATTCGATTTCTTAATGGGCCTTAGGTACATTCTAAAGTAGTTCTAGAAGTTTCTTCTAATTCTATGTATTTGGTTCAAATCTTAACTAAGACAACTAACAAAATTTGAAAAAGAATAATTACCCGAGTTAGTAATAAATAAATATTATTTAATTCAAAGTATTTACATATTTCCATATTTATTAAGAACAAAAATAAAACTCGTAAATAGATTTTTTTTGTAAGCAGAAACTTTTCGTAACAAGAGACTTCGTTAAGCGAGGGATGGGTGTAATATCTTTAAAGAGAATTAAATGTCGGTATGTAATGTGCTTTCATTGGCTTTGTTGATAATCATAACGCTGCTCTTAGCTATAACCAGCTTCAACAGAAATTCCTTTTCAACGTGCCAAACGTCACGCACACCTTCGAAACGGATACCATATACATGGTCATTACCAAGTTTAAAGTCGGTGTTTTGTGCAACACGGGCTGTTTACAGATATGGCGATCACACGACAAGGCTATGTAACCGATTATTTTTCCCACTACAACTCTAGCTTGATATAGATATTAAGTATAGGTGTGAGCGAAACAGGTCAACTCGGCAAAACCAACTCGGCGATGAACAACTTGGCGACGGACAACTCGGCGATGGTCAACTCGGCGATGATAAACTCGGCGACGGTTAACTCGGCGATGACCAACTTGGCGACGGACAACCCGGCGACGGGAAAAAATTGAAAAAAAAAAAACAAAAATGGAGATAATAATTGACTAGTTGCGGGATTGCTGATTTTTGTCGCCACAAAGTGTAAATAAAAAATGGTGCAGGTACATCTTCGAGGTGTGCATTTTTAGTATGAATATATATAATATTAGCATACAATAAATTCTAGTAATTATAGTAAAAATTCTAATACATAAATTTCCCCCAAATTTTCCTTGTAGTCTCAGTATGACCTAAGCTATTAGAAAAACAACCGAAAGTGTTGGTTACTAGTGGAAGTTTTTGATATATTGGCCAAAATCTGATAATAAATTAATAAAATTTTTTAAATTTTTAAAAGAATTGGTTATGAAATGGCCAAGTTTAGTCCAGCATAACCAGATCCTAGAATTTTGTGCAAATCTTACTTTAAAATCCCTGATCAATACTACTATCCAAATTTCATCGTCATTCTTTAAGAATGGCGGAAAGACGAAATATTGTTAAATTTCAAGATTTCATTTACCGAGTTCCTTTATTTCGGAAATCAATCAATTTGTCATTTTAAGGATCACTTTTAATATTTTATTCCACTGGGATGTTTTATTTAGTGAAAATAGAGATACAAAAAGAATAAAAAATGTCCGCTGGCAATTATATAGGCGAGTAGCAAAATCTCTTATTTTCCGCTGACAAATTTCCGCTATCTTATACAGCATAACAGCTCAATTGTAATTTGCGATGACAAGCTTCAGAAAAATTATTTGTTCTGTCGCTACCATTTTGTGTTCGTTGGTAAACTGACCAAATGTTGTATGGAAATGTTGGTACACCTCTGGTGCCATTATTCCGCAGGCGTCTGATTTATGTATTAGTAAACCACGCTAAAATTGGTTCTAACTCCTCCGGTACATAATTTTCCACGCTTGTTATGGTATGGATAATATCGTCTTCAGGAACAAATACAATAGTCGTGATCATTTCGCCACACAATGCGAAACCGACATCTGTATTATATCTTCCTAGATGATGACAAGATGCCAAGTGTTTTCGTATATTTTTCACTAGGTGAAATAGGCAACCATTAACGTTGGTTTCTGGAAATACTGTACGATAGGCTTGATGAATTACGAACTCGAAATCCACTCCTTCTGGATTGAGTAGAGAGTACATCTCGCGTAACGTGTAGAATAATTTTGTATATGTTTCAGCTCTTTTAGTACAGGTAAAACTGTACTTGTATTCTTTCTAACCAGTGTGATGAACATTTGAAAAAACAGAGGAGGAGAGAGCAAAAAAGTTCCATCCATAATATAACTCCTTCACATGTTAACTCCACGTTGAGTGATATTCCTTGCCAAATATCAGAATACGTTGCGGGGTTTCGTTGATCTCTACCTGAATCCCCTAGTAAGAAATGCTTAAAAATGGTCCGGCTATACTCGTAACGTGTATATTCATCAGGTTTATTAATAACTTCGTGAGTTCTACTGCCGCACTTGGCAAAATACCTCGCACTGCAGCAGGCATATATTCAATGACCTTTGCTCTTACTTGCGCCGAATTTTCCACCGTTGCGTCTGCTAACTGTTCCACCTGAACCATCATTCATATTAGAATATTCAAATTAGATTTGACTGGATTTGTAGGATTGGATTTGTGTTGATGTAGTAGACTGGATGATTGTACCTAGTATAATGTGTGAGCAAGTGTGATAGTATTGAAGTATTGTAAGGTAGAGTGAAGTATTTTGGTTTCTTTCTGAATGAAAAAATTGTAATCTAATAATTAAATAAAACTGATTGTGAAAAATTACTTTGGACATTTGGATTTTCTGTTTATTCTTTGCTAAAATAATTTATTATTTCTGATTTTGTGGCATAGGAATAAGTTTCCGAATTTTTGACGGTTTTTTAATTTCAAGTAACAATTACAGTGAAAATCAAAAAATTTACACTTCAATTCTAAGTTAGTGATTCCTATTTTTTTAGTTCCAGAGACACCCAGCGTTTGTGGTGAAAAAATAGGACAGTTGGAAAAAGTTCGTCAGTTTGAAGAAAGGACTTTAGAAGTCCTATTCATTATACGTGTTCTATGTCCCAAAAGATTTATTTAAAAGTAAAACTCCAATATTTTGTTATTAATTTAAATTGGTTGTTTATTTTTTAAACATTAATAATAAAATTAATTTTCATATGACAAACGAAAGAATTTTTTCACTAAGATTTACATACTGATACTAGGCCAAAATCCACCTGCAAAATAGTATATACTAATATTATATCTATAGATAACATTTTTAATTAAACACAGACAAACTAAACATGCACACTTGAAAAATGTACATGCACCATATTTTATGTACACTTTGTTGCGACAAAAACCAGCAATCCCGCAATTTGTCAGTTTTTGTCTCCATTTTTGCTTTTTTTAAATTTTTTCCCATCGCCGAGTTGACCATCGCGATTTGTCCGTCGCCGAGTTGGTTCCGCCGGGTCGTCGCGTACCAAGTGTGAGTGACTCTGTGAGCTCAAAAATTAGTATTATGTGTTAGCTGGGACTCATGTTACCTTGAAGAGAGGGTTTTTTTGTTTTTTCGTAAACTTTCGCATTAGTATGAGGCTTGTGTATGCAAGGAAGAAAACGGTAAAATTGTACGAACTTTCCAGGCAAAAGATATAAAAGCTAAACACATAAAAACTCAGTTTACAAATTTGCTTGCCGTTTAACAGGCTATTCTGCCTAATCTATATTTATAAAAATGGATCGTGGTTTGTTCGAATGCTTAAAACTTGAAAACGACTGGACCAAATTGAATCCGAGCTTACAATATACAACAAGCTGCTGCTATATCGGCAAATACTGACGCCGATATGGACCTACGGTATTCAACTCTGGGGATGTACTAAGCAAACAAACGCCAACATGATACAGACGTTTCAAAATAAGGTTCTCCGTAGCATCGTAAATGCTCCGTGGTACACAAGAAATGAAGACCTTCACAGGGACTTACAGATCGAATACATCAAAGATAAAATAAAAAGCACACTGCCAAACACGAAATAAGTATATTCCCTATATTCGCCATATGATAGATAACCCCGTCATTGAAAGAAGACTTCAAAGAACGAGGCCACTTGACCTAGTAAACATACTAAATTAAAATTAGTATTTTAAATAGGTTTAATTAATTTTGGGACTAACCATTGGGTTTCACCCCGCCAAATCAGAATTATTTAAGAAATGTAAAATTTGTAAATTTGAAAGATAAATTGCTGGATGAGCACAGTCTTAGTTGTAATTAATAAAGGAAAAAAAACGGCATCACCCGGTTCAGAAAAAAAGACAAAATGGATTAGTTGTAATTTTTCGAAAGCGACTATTAGTCGATACTAAGACTCTAACAAAACACAAAAATGTTTGTTGTGTTGTTTGTGCAATATTAAAATTTGGTCAGGATCGGTTTTAATCGGGATTCCCCATGAACACAAAAAAGTTGAATTTAGATTACAAGTAGACTATGGGCGGGTAGAGCTAAACTATTTATGTTTAACATCTTCGGTTCGGTTCCATAAATATTATTTATATAATTTAAGATAAATAAGTTTTATCAAAATCCTTTAAATTCCGACAAATGTTGCCAAAACCTGAAATAAACATTTTTTAATTTTAATTACATAATTTACATAATAAAATATTTAATCAATCAAATTATTAATTATAATTTTATTATTTTTTTTATCAAACATTTCTTGGACCTTGATCAAAGACGTGCCGAAATATTTTTTTTTTTCTGTTAATAAATTAATAAATGCAATTTTTTTGGTTGTTAATTTTTGAACACACATCGGCCGGTCGGTTCTCCTATGGTTATTAAAAATAATATTTTTACGACTAATAAAATTATTATTTATTACATTTTTAATTTTTATGTTAGTTTTTAACGACTTTTTTTCTAATATTTATTTTTATGTTTTTATGTACAAACCTACATTAATATATAGTTTTAGGATCGTATCTCAACAGATTATGTATTTTATTATACGCATAGTTCTGTATCTGTGTAAAGGATTTAGTGCGGTTAGCTTATTTAGGTATATAATTTAATGAGAACATTTAAACTGGTTGGCTAAGTTCGCTGTAAAAATTAAAAAAAAAAAAAAAATGAATTCACTGGAAATTAATCGTCTCGATTTACATTTATCGATAAATTTTGTAATTAATTCGTAATTTAAATAATCTTTGATATGGTGCGCGCGCGGACACACCAATGTCTTACGAAGCTAATTAATTTTAGCTCATTTACCACTGCTTTACGTACAGATGTGCGTGCGCACCTTATGTTCGTTAATTAATTTTGTTTGTTTGCTTTTAAGATTACGACATTAAGTCGATCGTGATATGATTTTTAAATAAACATGATTATGTTGTACGCGCATCGATACATTTACCACGCAGATCATTGTTCGCGCCATTGATTTTAAGTTTTTTGTGTCACTGGCCTCAATTAGTTCGTAATCAACCGGAAATCAAATTAATTCTAAAAAAGCTTCTTTTTGAAAAGTTTTCGGTTGCAAAATATACATAAAAATCCTGTTGCTCACTTCTCTCTATATACCACTGATTTAATAACCTTGGTCTCGTTTAAAGAACTATAAACTGTAATTAATTTAATTTGTAAAGAAATTAACTTTTATAAATAAGAATTTATATAGTTTTTTGTTGTTGTTCTTTTGTATTCGGCTCGGTGTAAGTCGCGCACTTCAATTTAATTTTAAATTCACATCACAAAACTATATTTTCTTTTCTCAAATTACTTAATTAGTTCTTTCTAAAACGTCTTAATTTAATATCCGATTTTTACGACTACTTATTACTCTTGGCACTAAAAAAATATTATTATATTATTTCAATACAAGGTATAGGTGCTTGCGACGCGCATTTTCGTATATATCGGTCGGCTGTACTTGTTCTTACCATTCTGAAGTAAAGGAAGTAGATTTTATATAAAAGAATCGTTTCTTATGTGGACCGCTAATCTCCACCATAAAACCTAATTCTTATACGTCTAATTTGTAAACATTTTGTTTTGTTTATAAACAATATTTTACGTAAATAGTTTTTCATATTAAACGGTTTTTGAACTCACATTTACGCGCGTAATCATCGCACCTCATCAAATCATCATTAATTTTTCAAGTTTAACTCGAAGACGTGTTAAATTCATTTTAAAAGATTTGTTTTGGAATTTTTAATTATTCGTGTTAGTTACTAATAAATATTTATTTACCACAATAAAAATTAGTAGTGATTTTGTTATATTCTTGTTGAATTGCGCGGTTACAGTGGTTGCCCATTATTTTAATGTAAACTTAATTATTTTAATTTGTTCAGAACTTCAGTGAACTTTCATAAAAGTTTTAATTTTTTTTTGTACTACTTTGCATTTTGTGTAGTTGTGAATAAAGTGACCGAGGTTCCTGTGACTAGTGTTGTGCGTATATATGCGTCTTTTTTAGCAGTTTTGGCGTAAAAAATATCAAAAATCGGTGGATGAATAGTTAAAAGTTGTTAGCACTTCGTAGTCATCTTCAGTTGAAGTTGTGCGGTGTGGCCTTGAGTTTAATATATTTTCGATCTGGCATAGAAGGGTAGCCATCTCTTTGAAAGTCAAATTGACGTTGCTGTTGGCTTGACGGCTGATTCCCATATACCACCAAAATGTGGAGACGTGGGTGAGATAAAGTGTCAATCCATACAATTCTCGCTTAGGTATTCCGAAACTACTTAATTATTGTTACGTAAGTGAAGCTGGCACGAAAACCATCCCGAAAAACGCCTTTAAAATTTAGGTGTGTTTCTCCGCTAAATCCAAAGGCTTTTCAGCCCGAAAAATTAAAAAAATGGAGAAAATCAAATTCCATTCCGAGAAAATAAAACAAGCTCACGCACACACAACAAATTTTAAGTATAAAATTACCGTACAGTGGGGATAAGGGACCTCCCCAGCTGATTTAATATCCGCTTCTGTTAGATTACGTTTCGGAATTATGCTCATTTATCGCTGAAAAATTCTCCGCTCACAGAGTTTGGCAGATGTAACGGTATATGCCTAACTAATGCACTAACCATCAGCAATAAGCACACAAATGCTCATTACCTTACAGTGGGGATAAGGGACCTCCCCAGCTGATCTAATATCCGCTTCTGTTAGATTACGTTTCGGAATTATGCTCATATGTCGTTGAAAAATTCTCCGTTCACAGAGTTTGGCGACATATGAGCATAATTCCGATACCTAGTCCAACAGAAGCGAATATTAAATCAGCTGGAGAGGTCCCTTATCCCCACTGTACGGTAATTTTATACAAAATTTGTTGTGTGTGCGTGAGCTTGTTTTATTTTCTTGGGCTGGAATTGGATTTTCTCCATATTTTTTAATTTTTCGGGCTGAAAAGCGTTTTAGCGAATTTAGCGGAGAAACACACCTACATTTTAAAGGCGTTTTCGGGATGGTTTTCGGGCCAACTTCACATACGTATTATTGTTAATGTTTTTTTAATTATTTATAAGCTTCGTTTAAGATTCGTTTGGCTCCCACAAAATTCGGTGGTGTATAATGTTTTTGATACACCTCTTCTAACCGCAAATCGTTTTAAAGCAGCTATGAAGGCCTTAGAAATCAGACAAATATGCATAGATAACCTATCGGTGGACTTGACACCTCTTCCATTCTTCCGAGCAAAAAAAAGTGGTCCAGCAAAGCCGATACCACAATTGGTGAACAGTTAAGTGGGTGTCAACCGTCTTTCTCCATTTGCTACGGTCGTTCAGCATCTAATATTTTTCTCTTTGCAGGTTGTTTATAAACGTATAGGCCCAGCATGTACGTTTAATAATTCGACGGCAATATGATAAGGTATTTGCTGTTGCATTCAAAGTCTGGACGATAGCTTGCAGTGTGTCTTTTTCATTTGTTCCCACCACAAGTTTTTTATGTCCACGCTGAATTGTTTATTTTGTACCAATTTAATGTAGATAGTTCTTGCCTTTTCAATCTCGGTTGCCTTTAACGCACGGTACTTTCTACTCATTTCATCTTTCGTTTTCAAATTGTCGGGAATCGTTTCACGTATGCAATTATCTGAAGTATTTTGTGTAGCTTCGATCTTCTCTTAATTATCTCGTATAGCCAGTATTCTTTGCTTTCAAGCGCTACCTGATCACGTACGGATTCTGGTTGTGTTATGGGCCAAAGAGACTCGCGCTATTTAAGCAATTCGGGACCTTGCCACTATTGATTTAGACCTTGTACCATTTTGGCCTTGCCACCATTGATTGTTTTTTTGGCGACAAATGTCTTCCATTTTTCGGGGTACGCTGACAACGAATCCAGTACTATGGATGAATCTGTTCAAGCACAACATCACGCAGTGGAGTAGTACTGCACAGTAATTATGCAGCACATAGGGGCAACCGTGGTTCTGGAAGTAACGAAGTTTATGATTGTATTTCCTCTTTCGCCTACTACCCTACCACTGAACTGTAGGCCACTTCACTTGCATCCGCAAAACCATGAAATTGAATATTTGGATTGTAGTTTGTAAAACGTTGTCTTTTAATGTATTCAAAGTGCTTGAATTCATCTCTGATTCGTTTATGTTCGTCTTTAAAGTACGTAGGCATTGATCGTCGCAATCAAATTTTAACTGCCATCATTTTTGAAACAGTATTTTCAGTAACATAATTGATAGAGTTAAGAAACCTGATGGGTCAAAAACTCGTGATAATTTGGCGCTTCGTTATTGAACCGTCTTGCTCTCGGTTGACCTTGAAGCTCAACAAATTGCTTATAGGATGCCAAGTTCTTTATTTGAATTTTTATTTTTAATATTTTTATTTTAAATTAAATTATCTGACATTATACAAGTAAATCAAAATGTAACGTAACCCAAAATCTTTACTTCTGACTGTGATCATCAAGACATAACTCTGTTGTAACATCACTAGTTGCCTAGTCACAGCACACAGCCAAAAGACGTTTGAACTCCATTTTCTGAAGCCAAATTTTACCTTCTGTAAGCCGTTGATCTAGCCAGTTTTTAAATTGATCGCACTTTGCGCTTCCCGAAAACCAGACAAAAGATCGTCAACATAAAAATCATTCTGCATGTGTCGCGATCCAGTTGCTGTAGTGTTCGTATGCAATTCCAAAACGTTGCCCTGGTTAATTTGTAGTGGCGAATTTGTTCAGCGAGGTGCTCTCGCTAAAGGACGCGTTTGCACATTTTTTGCCTATAAATGTGGGCTGCATCGTCGGGCGTACCATTAACTTGTCATTTAAAGACACTCCTGTGCTAGTCTTGCTGGAACCGTCAAATACTATCCTCACCTTGGTAGTGCCACTTTCTCCTTTTATCACTGAATGAGACATTAAATTGAAAATGTTTTGGTCGCTTGGTTCACCTTGGCTTGGGAAAACCTCCGTCATTCATGTGTCCCAGTTCTATATATTCTCTTATTTGCAGAAGTTACGCTTAAGAATCAAAGCGCGTTGGGTTGCGACAATTAGTGAACTTCATAATTGTGATAAAGGATTTGTAAATGGAAGCTTAACGACTTATCTCCCGTTTTCTTGTTTTTTGCGCTTGTAGAAAAAAATCTTCACATCTCTCATATTTAGGTGACAGGAGGTTGATTTGTGATGACTCTTCTATCTACCAAAACCTTCTTCGTAACGTTGCATCGATGTCCATATCCAGCTGCACCTGGAGTGCCGGATAAGCCGACTAGTAGCTTGCGCAAGTTTTTGCGGGCTGACTCGAGACGATCCAGCCAAACGGTGTTTCGTGCAATATAAATGAGTTGAATCGTCTCGGTGTCCCTCTCAAATTCGAAAAATATGCCTGCTCCTACCAATTCATGTATAGGAGTAGGCTCGTCAACGTCAGTCGAGATCAGACAGCTTATCATCGAGCTGGACGTTACACTTCGATGATTTTGATGGTAGAGTATTGATGACTAAGCACTCATTTAACATATAACAACTACCGCGTTACCATAAATTTCCCTATAGAGGCTATAGACCCAGATATGAGACCAGTTATGTTGACATTAGCTGTATGTCGGTGTAGTTTTAACCGTCGTACAACGTTTTCAGAGACGAGCGAACACTGCGATCATGAGTCTAGTAGAATTCGACAATTATGCAGTTTTCCAAATTTGGCTTTGATTAGAACACTGTGGCCGTAGGTAAAATGGCTTGCTTAATTGGTGAAAATTTTGTTTCTATATTTGCTGACTTCAATTGCCGGTTCGAGATGTCTACATATTTTGCAGTTGGACTTTCACCGGCCACCCGTGGATTGGTGTGTATATGATAATCAATTGAAGCACAATTTTTTCTCTGCAACTGTCCGCTTGCGTTCTGCTACTGACAGGCTTAAATATTTAACTCATTTCACCAAATAATGACCCCCGAAACATTCTGGATATACAATGCTGACTGACTGCGATACTAAAGAGCTTATTCATTTGAAAGGATTTGCCTTTGGTTTCTGGACCGATTTCACCCGTTCCAATGCGTCGCTTCTTTTGTTCAGCAAATTGAATAATTGATCCAGTGTGGGGAAATCAATTTCCGCAGTTTTGTGAGCTCAGGCCTCGTTTGATTCGTAATCTCATTTGCTAATTAAAATATAAATTAGCCAATTCGAAACGGAGACTTTCAATTTTATCTACAAAATCGGTATGCGTATCATCATATTTACTCTTCAGAGGCGCTTATAGAATTTGAAACTCCTTCCATTCATCGCCTAGGAGGGTTTGATACGTTCTGATTTCACTTATGCTTGTATCATCGGGAAAAGTTGTTATTTGCGCTTTAATGTTTTCTACACCTTTTAGTAAGCGAATAACAGTTCTAGATTCAAGATATTTTATTTTATAACTTACAGACCGCTAAGATCGCGAGGCATCTACTCGATATTAGGAGGGTCATTCTGATTTCACCGTTCGATACGCTTTACGTTTTTTTACGTTTGATTAGTAAAATATTTACTCACGGTTTGTTAGTGTGACGCTGGAGATCCGGCTTGTAACTTCTGGGCCATAAGTTACTGAACATTGTTTTTTTGATATAATTTTTTTAGTTTGTATTTTCTCCCTTTTTTCAGTATTAGAAACAATGTTTGGGAGATTCAATAGCCATGTATACGATTGAGGAACGAGCAAAAATTGTTGAATTTTATTTTGCTAGTCAAAATTCAATAATTCAAACCCGAAGAAAATTTCGAAATTTTTTTAACATGAGAAAAGCACTATCACGAAATCAAGTACGCAATCTAGTCGTTCGTTTTCAGTCATCAGTATCTATTAGTGACTTATCTCGGAGTGGAAGACCGCTTGAAGCACGAAGCCAAGATAATATCGAACAAGTTCGGGAGCCCTCAGCTTCAAATGTCCAGAACTTCACTGCGTAGAATAATGAAAAAAAATTATTGCTGTTTTCGTACAATGGTACATGAAATTTTAGATTATGCCATCTGCTTAAGATTTTGTGCAGAATTGACCGAATTATTAACGGATGATCCTGATTTTATGAAAAAAATTATAATGACTGATGAAGCGCATTTCCATTTAAGTGGTTATGTTAATAAGCAAAATTGTAGAATATGAAGCACTGAAGAGTGATTCAACAGCGTCCGTTGCATCCACTTAGAGTCACAGTTTGGTGCGGAACATCAGCAGATAAGATCTACAGCCCGTACTTTTTCCAAGACGACGATGGCAATGCATTGACTGTAACGAGCTATGTTAGAAAACTTTTTGTTTCCTGAACTTGATAATATTCAAGAAACGTGGTTTCAACAAGACGGAGCTACGTCCCGTACTTCAAGAGAAACAATGAATTTGCTGCGAACGGTTCTTGGTAACCGTATCGTTTCACGATTTGGAGATGTTAATTGGCCATTACGATCATCCGACTTAACACCACCAGATTTCTTTTTGTGGGGATTCTTGAAGATGGTGTAACAGATATAATTATTAAAATTTAGTGTTTTTTAGAACTCTTCATGGCTAAAACTATCTTTTGTATTCAAAATTATTCATTTTCAATAAAAAAAAAAAAATATATCAAAGATACACCGTTCAGTGATTTATGGCCCACCCATGGTATATGGACAACGGATGATTCTCTGAGAGCCAATCAATGCCAATGTATTTCGCCGTTCAATTTCTGTTATCTCAGTTCAATATGTTTTTATTTCACATTTTGCTTATTGTAGATTTATGCGTGTCCAGGAGAAAGCGTCCAGAATATATCGGCGAATTATTTGTGTACCAATTACAGAGGGGTCCAATAGCAAAGGCAAGGTCTCTCATTTTGCTCCACAGCATTACGTTTTTGACGGGTTGGATTTTTAATATCACAAACATTATTATTTGTCTCCAATTTTTTAATTACATTACGAAAGTAAGCTCTGTATAGGTCGATTACGTTGACCATAAATTTCACGTAATGAGCGAGAGGTAGTCCGAGTAGATTCATTATTTTTGTAATATTGTTTAACAATTTCTAAACGTTTAACAATTAATCAGCGATATATATAAATGAATTCTTGTTTATCTGTTCCGAAAGGGCATTTGAGCCACTCGGGTCTAGAACTTTAACCTCCGATATTACCCCATCTCTAATCAGTACCCCCAGCGAATTACTGCAGTCATTACACTCGACCATTACCCCTTCCTCATTAACCATTGGTAATTACCTGCGATCAGTACCCCGGTTAGCACCGGTAATCTTCGTTATTCCCTCCAATTATTAGACATGTTTTTATGGTAATTGACAAAAACACAAACAAATTTTTAAACATGAAAATGTCTGCAAAAAATATGCCGATTATGGGACAATATGCACGCGTTAGTTCGATCGTTTCATGATATTTTAACTGATGCTGCAAAATCGAAAACATACTAATGACGTTTTTCTAAAAATACTACATTCGTCATAAAAATTCAGTTGGGTGTTCTTAGAAAATATTCATATTAACAAAAATGTAAAAACTGCTTGCCCAGATTTGAGTAATTTTCCTTCTATAACGTTCTGCGTAAATGTTCAGCATGTCAATAGACAATACCCATGTGAACTTTCCAAACCCTGCACAACTATTTTTATATTTTCTTGTAAAGAAGTGGATGAGAAGCGCTTATTATTGACTCATCACAATTGTTGTAAAAATCCATTTTAACCGTGTAGAATGGACCGGTACCAGAACATCTAAAATTTATTCTTCCAATTCAAAATCAGTCTACACCCCACCAATCTACGATTGGTTATGGAATGGCCAAGTTTAATCCAGCACGAACAGATCCTAGAATTTTGTTCAAAACTCACTTTAGAATCCTTAACCAATAGTACGAACCAAATATCATCACAATTTGTTAAGAAATATCGGATAAAGATGGAACAATGTACAATTCCAAAATTTCTTATTCTGGGTTTCTTTACTTCGGGAGTCAAGCAATTTCTGAATTTAAGGAACACTTTCGAAATTTTGTGAAAAATGAGGTACAAAATGAATAAAAAATTTCCGCGTATTATAAAATAACAACAGAAATGTTATTTTGTAATAGTGGTGACACTTGTGGCGAGTAGCGTAATCTCCTATTTTCCGCTGGCAAATTTCCGCTGTCTTATAGGTAATACTTGATGTGTGTTTGGCCTCTCGGTTTGCATCTTGGTAGGGGTGGGGCTTGTAATCGAGGGAAACTCCTGAAGCGAGTCATTATATCAACCCGCGTGAAGTTTATTCCAGCTAAGGTAAGATTAGGAGGAGGATCAAAGCTGGAATCGGGATCTCGGATGAGTGTAGTACACTTCATCGGATTTATCTCTAAGCCAACTACACTTAGTGATTTAATCAATTCTTCAAGAATACGTTTAAGTGTGGTAATGTTCCTGGTAATTAGAATAATATCATCAGCATACGTATAAGAATTATAGGTAATTGTAATTCATTTTGTTGTTCCAATCTTAATTCAGGATATAAATCTGATATTTTCCACCGTAAATTTTGAGTATTTTATCAATCTGGGCCAATAACAAGCCACTTCCAGAGATTAGAGCAAGACACCACTATATAGGTTGAATTGGCCTATCTCTAAAGAACATTTTCCGGTATAAGAATATTGAATTCGGATTAGAATGTATTGTATTAAATTTGTTAATGTCCCTGTCCCTTCCAATTGCATTTCCCAGATAATTTCTTACATTAACAAAATAATTGTTAAATACATTAACTATATCAGTGGCATTAGTAAATTTACAACCATTACTTATAGGGGTTTCCAATAGGAATGATATGACTTTTAAGTGACGTTTCCGCCATTTGTAATATGGCATGATCTGTAATTTTTTGTTTCATTGTATTCAGTAAAGTTTACAATTTCATCATGGTGAGATATACGCAAGAACAATTTGCTTTGGAACAACTTGAAAACGATAACGATTTTTTTAAGAAAATCATCTTCTCCGATGAGGCTCACTTTCATCTGAGTGGTGCGGTAAATAAACAAAACTGTCGATTCTGGTGGGAAGAAAATCAACAAATTATTCGTGAAAAACTATTACATTCACCTAAATTGACAGTTTGGTGTGGTTTTTGGTCTGGTGGAATCATCGGTCCGTATTTTTTTCGAAATGAAGCTGGTAACACCGTTACTGTCAATGGTGATCGGTATCGATGATAACCAACTTTTTGTGGCCGAAATTGGAAGAAGTTGATCTTGACAACATTTGGTTCCAACAATACGGGGCTACGTGCCACACAGCAAGTGCATCAATTGAAAGTTTTTTTTTTAAAGAAATCATATCACTCTTATTGGAAAACCCTATACTAGGGTTTCAACATCGGAATTAGAATTATCTTTGTTTAGTATTTGATTAATATTTTTGCAATTTACTGTGCAATTTATACTTTTTTTTAAATTCTATTCCGTTTCCCAATAAGCTCCATAAGTTAAATGTCATCCAGGGGCAAGAATTATTCTTTAATTTGGCAACAACACTTTTCTTAACAGTAAGAATTAATTTTAACGTTGTTTCAGGGTCAGCCAAATCAAAGACAGTGGTTTTAAAGAAGTCACCAAATTTTGTACCAAAATCTATAATTTTTTGTTTTAATTTTTACCGTATGAATTTTCTTTAAAAAGAACAGATGAAAAATAAAGTTATGGCCACTTATTTCAGAAAAATTTGTGAAATTGTGAACAGCCTTAATGTTACAGAAACTGCACGCTAAATGGTCCAGAAGGGATGCGATACTTTGGAAAGGGTTGGGCCAAATTTAAGTTTGTTTTAAATTTCCGCAGAGAAGACTTTAGGAAAGAGGTTATACGAAATTATTGACATGACCGAATCAGTAGTTAATCCTCTGACTGAGGTTGGTTCCCTTGACAACCTTCCTCATAAGTTTCCACTCACATAAATTTTATACCAAAATTAGAAGGTTTTATAATATTTTTGAGGGGGGTCGGGCCCCTGGTTTTCATACTATTTTTTTCGAAAATGCCGGTATTCAAATTTTTTTATGAATCTCGATTTTTAGAAATATTGAGCTTAATTGATTGGGAGGAACATTTATGTTTTTCGCATAAATTTTATCAATTAATTGATAACAAATTATTAATTTCAAACGTGAGTAATCAAGACCGCTATACGTTCTACGCCGAAGTATTAAAACATATCGAAAATATAGAAGCCGGTGGTGTTGCAAGACAAGGTTAGCGGTTATATCGCGATTATCATTCCTCCTTGAACACAATTACAGTGTACTTTGTTATGAGGGTTCCTGTTACCTAACTGTTTTTGTAAACCTTTAAGGATCTTTCTTGAATTAAAGAAATCCTTACCACAACAATTGATGGTCAAATAGAAATTGTTACAAAAATCCTCAATTCCAATTATGTGACCAATGTAGGTTACTTAGTCTCAATACATTTACTCGTACTCGTATGTTGCCGGCTTGTAAATATTCATTTTATATCTAACCAAGAATTATTATACCTCAAATAATCCTCTAATGGCCAATATTTCATAATGCGCATATTACAAACATTTTAATAAGCACTTACACAGTATACCATTCCAACTAAAATATTGACAAACGAAGTACTGAAACTATAAAAATTTATTGGGACGATACAAATCACAGGGGAATCAAATCCATCGAACATCATGTCACCAAGTCAATTTCGATTTAATAGTTTTATGTAGTTTTTCCAATTTTTTATATATTAAAATATACCGTGTTGTATTCTAAACCAACAATTTTTATTAGCACTTTACATAAAATTGAATGAGATTGAAATCAATAAAATAATTTAGCGCGGTGCGGCGCGGCTCGGCGCGGCGGCCAATGGTAATGCGATTTGTAAATATTTGTATAAAAAATTTAAATAAAACTTAAATAATTATATAGTTTTTCTATTTAAAAAAAAATAATAATAGTGAAATATAAAATTGATTTTTTATACGTGAGATTTACAACTGCAGTGACAAACTAAATTTATAGAGAAAAAATAGTTTAAACCTTTTTTTTTGGTGCCGAACAAATTATCGACATTAGTGTAGTAATACATAATTTGAAACGTAATAACAAATGAAATTTAAGTTTATTTTAATGATAGAGATTTAACTTTAACTATTTGTTGTTGTTCTATTCTAAATTACACCTAAATATAACAAATAAATTAATCATAAAAGCACATTAAATTAATTTCAATATTGAGTGCGCTCGCGGCATTGTCCGCATTCTAATAATCATTCCTAATCATCGTACCTAACATAATGTATTATGATTTGTATGTACACGTACTAAGATAATGTAGCCACTTTGTCTCTCATTAAAAATGCTGAATCATGCTCATTTTTATTGTTGGTTGGTGTTAATTCCGTCAGTTTACTATTCTACTCGTATATGTACACGACTTTTACAGAAGATACATTTTAAATAATGGCCGATGACTTTGTAGCCACTTTTAATAAGTGACACGAAAATGTTAAAATAACAGATATGATGATCGTCCAGGTGTTAAAGTTTTATAAAATGATTCCCTCCTAATTATGTGTGCTATATATTTGATCAGAACAGCTGGAAAGGGATAGAACCACATTTTATGATCCTCTGCGGTATTCTCGTACTAAAAATGCCTTTTTATAAAGTTACTAGCTGACCCGACAGACGTTGTCCTGCCGCAAACCGTCTTCTTTGTAGACCGCATTTCATGTAGACCGCCTTTTTTCTGTTAGCACGGGTGTCTGATATTTTATGCATTTGACATACATAGAACATATGCTCAAGTCATATGCAAATAAAATGTTATTTACATATCTTAAAGTTGCGGAACAGTGTGACAGATTGCCATACGACTACTATCCATATAAAACTAACATCCGATGCATATTTTTTATTTTATTTATTAATCATCTAACATTCAATTGCAATTATAGGTAGTAATGAATTTCAATTTGACGTAGTGCTATTTTGTGAACAATATTTTTTGTCAATCTGTCTTTTGCCAGTGTGAAGAGATCCGATGGCTTAGCCACACGTGAGCATGCAACGTATAACTGGCTATGAGAGAAACATAGATTTTCTAAGTCGAGTTCACAAACGTTTGCCCTTGAGATTTGTTGATTGTTATAACGCAATGGCAAACGAATCGGAAACTGAAGGCGTTTGAATATACTGTAAGGTTAGCCGACTCGCTCTGGCCGAAAAATGTCGATAATGTAGATTCGGCTGTAACAACTAAAATTAATCAGCCGAAAATGTCGACAATGCAGATCCAAAACAATACGGATTATCCGCTAGTAAAAGTCGGTAAGACAGATTCGTATACATAGCCAGCCTAAAGATGTTGTTAAATCAGATAAATACATTTGGTGTTAAACAGAAATTTTTTCTTAAATCCAAAATGTTTAGTTCGTTGCATTAAAACTATAATACAAAACTATTTTACAATTGAAACAACTCGAAAAAATAAATGAAGCAAAACCTCAAAAATTTCAGGTGAATTTTCATGTTGGGAGTCCGGGAAAAGTCGATTATATCGCACACACAAAATTTGAAAATTTCTAAAAATTGACCTTTTAAAGTGTCATGGCTGGAAATAGATTCATACGAAAGGTCTTAGTGATGCTCAAACGTGGAAACAAATTCAGGTCAATTTTCATGTTGGGAGTGAGGGAAAACTCGATTGAATATATCGCACACACAAACTTTGAAAATTCTCGAAAAATTGACCTTTTAAAGTGTCATGGCTGGAATTAGATTCAAATGATAGGTCTTAATAATGCTCACATGTGGAAAAAATTTCAGGTCAATTTTCATGTTGAGCCATGACACTTTAAACGGTCAATTTTTAGAAATTTTCAAATTTTGTGTGTGCGATATATTCCATCGAGTTTTCCCGGACTCTCAACATGAAAATTGACTTGACGTTTTTAAAATGATATATAATACAAGGCACTTCATTTGAAATATTTTCTGGACATGTCACTATAGATGCATTTCCCATTTTACCTCCCCAAACATCTAATAAAAGACTTAGAAAAGTTTGATTTGGGGAATTTGTTTTAAATGTTTCGAATTAAAAATTCTTATTTTAATTTTTGTAGTTGTTTTTTAGGAACAGCAAAATACAAATTTCTAATATAATTAATTTATTTCCGACATAAAACTTGTATCTGCTATATCGGCATTTTTCGGCTAGAGTTTTTAATGAACATGTTACCAACAACTATCGGCTGCCATTTTCGTTTGATTAGTTTGAATCTACATTATCGACATTTTTCGGCTGAACATTTTCGGCTAACTTTAATAAGGGTTTGAATAGGATTATCGTTTCCGAGGATATCATTGGGATAAGTGGCAAAAAACGACTTCTCCCTTAAACTTTCCGTTCAAAATGGTTGCTTCAATAACATTTCCGGTGATCCGCTTGAAGACCAAACGTGTGCCGTTGCATAATATGGGTGGGTTGATGATAATAACTTTTCGGTAGCGTGTTTAAAATCTTGCTAGTGTGGTTTGCAACATACGTGTTCCATTTCTGCGGAGTATTGGATAACTAATGAAACACAATACTGAAATCTGTTGATGCCACCATATTGTTCTTCGAAACTCCTAAAATCTCGGTAACTTGCTTTAATAATTTTGTTAGTAAGGGCGCTAGGCATAGTTCTAGTCCGGCTACCGATTAATTGGTGAAACCTTTGTTTTTACGGTGATTAATTGAGAATTAAATATCCCGTAAGTTACAATACACAAGTATACAGCTGCCGCATACGCCCTTCCACTGACATCAGAAAATCCGTGTATTGTAGCTCGTTTGGTGGTAACGGTTCATCCAAATTTACTCTATCTTTGGCTAGTCATAACTGCTGGAACATGATTTTAATCTTCATTATAAACATTATAAACCCAAACGGATCTAATATCCCGTTTAATTCTGATAACAACTTGCGCTTTGTAAAAGATGGCATTTCGTTCAACTGAATTCGATATGTAAATGTATGGGACACTGGCATTCATAGCAGTCCTAGAACCTGCGTTGCTTCCGTTGTTTTTAATTCTATAGGAGACTGCAAAGCAGTTTCATTCCTCGTAACTCCATCCCGGGTGGTCAATAACGACATACCTGAGGAATCTAATCTTTTCGAAGTCCGCAGTAAATGCTATCCAATGTTTACGAAATTTTTCTAGTAAGTGGAATGAATTTTGAGAATATTATGAGAACCAACCATATTCTACTTCTAATATATTATTCAATGCTATGCCAGTCAACGTTAGAGCTGGTCGACCTTATTATTCAATGCTATGCAGGTCGATGTCCCATTGATAGATGGCAGTAATTATATTCCAATTATGGTGAAATTCGTCGTAAGCAAATAAGGAAAGCAAATAAAATGAAATTTATATAAAACAAATAAACTAATTTAGAAATATGGGATATCGTTTATTTTAGGTTACCTTGATGATTTTTTTAACACTGGAACATGGTAAATCTTTAATAAATGGTAGAGACGACGACTTATTTACGGACGGCAATCAAAGTTAGTGGTGAAACGAGTAGTGGTAAAACACAGATAATAAAGGATGATATTGTAGTATAACAACGTGTCATATGGTAAAGACCCTCGTCTTTCAAGTCTTCCAATACAGTACGCAAGTGCCGTTCGGACATCATTTAAAACAAATAATAGAGACAAACAGAAACGTGTGTTATTGCAGGACCAAAATACTCATCACCCAGCTGGTACTTGGTACTGTACAACTCATACAACACAAAAATAAACGGAAATATGGACAAGATAAATCGTCCGAAACATATCCACCAAACACTGTCATTTAGATGAAATAAACAAAATATTCACAGAAAGTGTATAACCTAAAATCTTAGGTTTAAATAATTTTACTTTATTTTGACTCTACAATAAACTTTTGTTTAAATGATTAAAACGATTTTAATTTATAATATAAATTAAAACCAAAAAAATTAAATTAGTTTTCCACCACTATACAGAATACGTCTGTCCAATACTTCAAAAATTAAATTCTGAATGCCTCTTCAAAATGTATGAGACATCTATTAATAGTCATTGGAACTACAGCGAGTAAATTATCCTATACAAAAACACAAGGAAATTTTAATTAAAATCAGGGATGGTAACGGTAACCAACAAAGGCTTCGTTTCATACCAAAGAAAATCGTGCTCGCAAGAGTTTATTAATCTCAGAATTTTCAGGCAAAATAAATTAATTGTGATTTGTTATGGGCATTCCTCAGGATCGAGGAAATGGCACTTATGTCACTTTGAACTATATACAAAAGAGAATAAACTACTGGATGATTATAAAACAAGGCAGTAACCGATGGAAAGTCACATCTTTTAACAAATACATTCGCTATAATTTAATTAGTTAATTAATTACCTTATCTCATTTAATTTAAGAATCATACACTTCTTTGAAAAACCAATCCAAATCTTAACAATATTTGTGTTTATACTCGTATAAGAAACAAACGGTTATACACGATCGTTTAATTTTGAGGTTGGATTTTGGGTCTGTGATCTTATATTTTAAAATGTTTCTTTTATATTAAATACAAAGATGAAAATAAATAAGAGAAGATCAAATCTGTAATTTGTTCTTTTTATTATTTATTTTTTGTTGTTCTTTAGGTCGTGTTAAACAAAATAATGAAATAAACACCCGCTATTATGTCGGTGTGCCTTTGTAAATATGCGTACACAAACATTAAGGTGTTATTCAGTTAATTAATATCAGTTTTATGATCTTTGGTGTATAGTCCCGTATACTTTGAAATTTAAGATGCAATTCAACTCTTGAAACTGTGTTATCGATCAAATTTCGTGTGCGCCAAATTGATTGATTCAATGATATTCAAAAAAATTAATGCATTTTATTGGCCACAGCTACCTACCCCTTAGATAAAATATGTATATGGAATCCATTAGGCATAAACTATATTTGGATACGTAAAAAGGTGTCTTATCGAGGGATCAGATCTTAACACTATCTACTTGTATTTATTTATATCTCCATAAAATTTCGGTTGAAATGATCGGTATATTTTAATTTTTTTGAATTAGACCATCTTATGATTTTATGATGATCGTCAGTTTTATGTTCTTAAGCATATAATAACAATAATTTACACGAATTTTTATAGTATGCAGTTAGTAGTGAGTGATACATACCTATAGGTCTTTAATATACTCAGCGGGGTCAAAAGATGCTAATTAAAAATTCAAGATTCGATCAAAAAATTTTTTTTTATATTTTGGTTAATGATGTGCTCATCATTTTGTTTGACGGGCCAAAGGTGTTAAATGTTTTATTTTTGGGAATTTATGTAACGAAACGTTAAACATAGTTTTGATAAGTGTGAGATTCCCAATTAATTGGGTACATTTGTTACGATGCAAACTGATTACGCCAGGTGCTACTAAAATCTTGGTACAGTGCGGTTTTGTCTAAATGCCTTTCCAAAATTTATAGATCTCGTAAAGATTTTTTAACATTAATATTGAATAGTTGATTATAGTTTGAGTTCTCCCTCATTCACTACAGTTAATTATCCACATTGGTTATGTGGTTGGCGAGCCGATCCTTAAGTACTACGAAATTAGATATTTTTATGCATAGCCGGACTCGATAATACCGCATAAACTGAAATTGTAAGCCTACCCGTCAATCACATGTAACATAATGAGGGTGCACTGGTTATACAAGCTCCTCGCGCTGCACCCTGGGTAACGGGCGCGGAAAATCCCTAGTTATTTATGTTGTCCGTGTTAGGGGCGGATTTGTTCAGCGGTTGTTATCCATGTTGAGGGCGGCTGTGCAGAAACCTGGCAGTAGGAATAAAAGGCTAAGGAAATTAACCCGTAATCAAAATACACAATGGAGTCAGCAGTTAGTCTCATGAAAAACAACGATACGTCTCTCGGGCAAGCGGGCTCTCTCTCAGCCGTCGATTTAGTGATGCAACGCTTGGTTACTACACTATACAGCTACAAGTAATACCTCTTAGGTTGTGAGTTTGGTGGATGACTTGTCCAGTACGGCTGACGGAAGTACAAACACGATTAATTTCAACTTCAATGTTTAATATAAAGCCAGAAGTGAGCGAAAATGAAATTGCAAATATTCAAGAACAGGCCAATCGAAAATACAAGCCACCTCCAATCTACTTGCATGAAACCGATACCCGCAAGGTGGTGCAAGAACTCCAATCAAGCATGTTAATGAATGGGAAAACATTTGACGTAACAGTCTTCAGAAAATACCTTCACATACGCCAAATGACTATCGTTCGCCCAGGACAAAAGGAGCAAACCAACATATGCAAGGGTTCTTCAAGGTGAATCCTCAAATGCTGTACGTAAATACGGTAAGCAATGCTACAAAATCAAACCATTATCATCCAGAAACTAAAATGTATCCGCTTGGTGATCTTACGAGTATGCTAGCTTCTGAGACCCATTCAATCGATAAATTCAATTTCAGAATAAATGGTTACGAAGTCTATGACACGAAACATCCCTTGGGCAGAGGTCGAGAAGGAACTGCTATTATTATAAAAAAGTAAATTTGTCATTTTGTTCTTGAGAAAATTGAAGCAACCTCTGTATGTGTTGATCTCGATAAAGAAAGTTTAGTTATCGCTTCAATATATTGCCCTCTAAATAATAACGTTTCGGCACTTGCTGATGACTTTAGTGCCAAACATACCTTCTAAGGGATTTAAGATTGGCTACTCCAAGGAGGCGTAAATTTATGAATGTTGTTCGAGAAAACCACTATACAATGTCGCATTGTATGGCCATCCAACTTATTGGCCTACTGATCGTCGACAAGTTTCTCCCGCCCTTGATTTTCAGTTTGAAGTAAAATAAGCCAAGGAATTATCCGGACTAAACCACTTTTAGAATTATCTTCTGACCACTTTCTGACCTTACTACATTACTGGGCTGACCAAATCCTTGTTCTACAAATAACCATCTTAAACTTTTATGATTTACTGTCCAACGCAGCTATTTGAGTCTTGCCTAAACTAAAAAGCAAACATACAAGGTACAACATAACATCTGCTGAAATAAAAAAATGTTACAAGAGAAACCCCGCAAGTTTAAGATAGACAAACCACCAGTAATTTCAGGTGAAATGCTTAAAGATCTGCCTGAATGTGCCTTTGGACGACTAGCTCAAATAATCAGTTCAATTTATGAATCAAGATATATTCCTGAGTGCTGGAAACTGTCAACTATAAAAATGATTACGAAGCCTGGCAAGGCTCCTACCAAAGTCTCGTCATATAGAGCAATAAATACTCGAAAGTACTCGAAAAAGCAATTATCGAAAATATTAAACCGGAACTGCGAAATATCATCCCCAATTATCAATTTGGTTTCAGAGTATGGATATCGTAAAAATTGTCGGAAAATTCACCTATGTGGAAATGTTGGCCTTAGGTTTACACAATCAAATGAGTTAACTGTAGTTTCCAAACAGAGAGTTAGGGTATCCTATTTAGTTGTGGTAAATGAAGACGATTTTATTGGTTTCAATAAAATTGGTTTTGAGTAATTCTGAAGATCTTACAGGGTTTGTCGGAAAATTCACTATGTGGAAACGTTATCCTTAGGTTGGCACAATCAAATTAGTCAAACACTTTTTTCGAAAAGGCGAGCAGAGTATCCTTTTTTGTTCTCCCAATTCTAATTGGTTTTATTGGTTTGAGTAGTTTTAGTCTTGATAAATTATGGGTATTGTAGAATTTGTCGGAACTGTTACCGTTAGTCGACACAAACAATTGAGTCAAACGCTGTTTCAAATAGGAAATAGGAGTCAATTGGTTCTGTAAACCTAAGTATGGACTCACTTCAAGGCGTCAAACCAGAACCGAAATTAAAACCAGAGAGTATCGCCTGAAATACAGTAGAGCTATTACATGGTGGTGCTGTGATTCAATGTGTGGGATGAAAGATTGTAACAGACCAGAAACTACAGTTGCAATCAATTTCTATATCTAATCATATTCATGAGTTCCAGGATACCAACGACATGCCAAAGAGTAAAGAAAGTAGAGGTAGTACTGAAAATGGTTCTGAAACAGTTGTAGTCATAACTGTCATACATCTACTATGCAGCATAATAATTTAGTGATAAAGGCATTATTACTGACAGTGCAAGTTCATGTTAAAGATATTAGCGAACAATGGTTGACATACTGCGCTATGTTAGACTCTGGATCGTAGACAACTTTCGTATCAGAATCTTTAGTAAATCGTCTGTGCCTTCCAAGAAATAGTTACCGCGTCTTCATAAAGGAAGCATTTACAAATGCAGGAGTTGCAATAGGAAGCATCTAACATTAGTTCGAAGGATCAAAAACATGTTCCATCTAAACATAAAAGCGTTGATACTTCCTAAAATCTCGAATTATGAACCATCACGAATATTAGAGCAGTCGTGTTTGATGAACTATGTGTGTGTATACTATGTGATGGGTAAGTACGAAGCGGCACCAGGGTGATAGCACAAAATACGATGTTCGGTTGGGTAGTTACTGGTGGAGCAAATGTTTTGGTGAAGGAAGTCAAACACATACAAGCTTATTAATAGATAACGAGGCCAGTTTAAGACCATTTTGGGAGATAAAGAAGCCACAAGAGACGAGGGTATTAACACAAGAAGAAACTATACGTGCATTCAAAAATACAAAGAAACAGTGTTCAGAGCCGCAGACAACAAATATGTAGTTGGTTTACTATTTCGAGAGGAGTTACAGCTATGGGACAGTCAAGACATACGGCACTAGAACGATTTACCGCTTTAGAAAATAAATTACATAAAAATATTGTCTTAAGTTGGAAATATAAGGTTTTTTTGAAAGAGTCTGAAGCACTCGGACACATGACTCAAAGATGAGTCAAACTCATCCACACATGAGTTCGAGATAAAGACAGTTCATTTCAAACAACCTTATGGCGAACAATTTCAATTTTTAGTTCAAAAATATATAGACTACGAACCTATGGGACCGCCTTTGCACTATTTTTAGCTACGCGAACTCTACATCAACTAGCAGAAGATTACAAGAACCACTATCCTCAAGCGGCGGAAATAACTAAACGCGGTTTATACATGGGTGACATAATGTCCGGTGACGTTACTACTACTATTGCAATCAAGATTTTCTTTCAAACGGTATGGTTGCAGAAAATGAAGTAGGATGACAAATTGCCAACCGGCATTCAAGAAATTTGTGGAAGGATTCGGACAGAAACGCAAATGCTGGAAAATATCAAGGTTAATCTCTGGCGAAATTTAAACTCACATATCATGGTTTTTCGGATGCCTCGGAAGGTGCCGTTTTGAAGACTGTTAGTTTACCTAGGTTGGAATTAAATGGTGCACTGCTGCTATAGTTAAACTAATGAACGCCGTAAAGATGTTACTACCAGTTAAAATTTTACCAAATACGTTTTAATGAACTGATTCACAAATAGTCCTCGATTGGCTACCTAGTTCACCGAGAAGATGGAAGACGCATATATGGCAAACGAAACTGCAAAAATACTGGAACTTAGTAGTAGAAATCAATGGTTTCATGTGGAGTCGTGGAGTAACCCTGAAGGTTGTGCCTCGAGAGGCTTGATGCCATCAGAAGTAATTAAGTTTGATTTGTGGTGGAATGGACCGGAATGGCTGAAAATTCGCTCCTATACAAACCGACAACGTTGGTGATATAATTTAGGAGCGGAAAAATGTGATCAATACTCATGTGGTCTCACAGATGAAAATGTCATTCGTATTTTATGCAGTTCTCCAGCATCAGGAAAAGTTTAAGAATTGTGGCTTGGATGTACCGCTTTACCGATAAAGTAAGATCTGAGAATGAAAGTGATGAGACAAAGGATTCGTCAGGTTATCATGCATTCAATTCAAATGAAATAGAAAGGGTTTTATTCCATAAAAGTAGCGCAAGAGGAAAACTACGGCAAGATGATTCAAGCGATAGAACAAGGTGTTGGGTAAACTTTTCTCCATTTTTAGATAAGTTAAAACTACTGAAAGTTGGTATGGAAGATTGGAACATGCAAACTAGCCATTCAATATTAAACATCCAATATTACTACCATTTAAGCAGATTTACATAATTAATCATCAGAGATGATTACTTGAGAAGTTTAGAAGTGGGCCCATCTTTATTTATCAATATATTAAAGAAGTACCACATTATTAGATGCAAGATGGCAAGATGATAGGAACAAATTATGGGTGACTTACCTTCGTGCAGGGTGACCTTTTCGAGGCCATTTTTGGAAGCGGGTGTTAAGTACTGTACAGTAAAGTCAACAAAATAATATGTTAATAATTTAAAAACGGTAATAATTGTAATGAAATGTTTGTATTATCTTGAGAACAAAATAATATCAGGATGCACCATCTTTTATGTCGGTATGTAAACACTGAATAACTGTGTCATTTGTCAACCAACTGAATTGATTAGATATGTTTTAAGGCGCCGAAATAGTGATGCTGTACTGTGAAAAAAGTCGTTCAGTTGTGCTAAGTCACCGGACATATCGTCGAAAATATTGTGGCCAACAGACACCATATGACAATACTATTCGTCGTGTGGTGTCGAACTTTGTTCAGCACGAGTCAGTGAGAGATTGTCAACATGCCGCTCATCAAAGACCAAGACGTTCCAATGAACTGATTGAAGCGGTCAGAAAGAGCTTTGATCAGAACCAAAAAGTGTCGTGTCGTCACCGCGCTCAGCATTTTAGCGTCAGTGGAACCATTTTGCTGCTCATTTTGGAGGATGATTTGCTTGTGTTTTATATAAAGTGCAATTAACAAAAATAATATTGCCGGCAAATTTTTATGACCGACGAGGCCCATTTCACACTCCCTGGCGGTGTTAATAGCAAAATTGCCGCATTTGGAGGAACGGAGAATCCACACGAGACCCATGAAACGCCATTGCTAGACCAAAAAGTCACGGTTTGGGCCGGCGTTTGCGCCAAAACCATCATTGGGCCATATTTTTTCAGAGAAAACGAAAGAGTCAATGTAAATCGATATCGGTGAATGCAGGCTCATTATGTCTGCCCGCAAATGCGTGTAGAAGGTCTTGCCGTTTACTGGTTTCACCAAGACGGGGAGACATGCCACACTGCAAATCAAACAGTTCAGTTTCTGCAACGAAAACTAGTTTTACGTCTGATCCCAAATCTCCAGATTTGATCCCTCCGGACTTATTTTTGTTGGGTTATTTGAAAAGCAAAGTATACGCGAGCAAACCTCAGCTCAAGGTAAACATTCGTGCCGATATCATCGCTATACCGCCCGAGATGCTCGAAAAGGTAATGGAAAACCCAGCAAAAAGGGCACATTTTACTTTGGCCAATAAAGGCGGTCAATTAATTGATGTTCTATAGTATGTTGGAATCATTCTGGAAATCAAATGATAAGTATTTTTGTGAGAATAAATTAAACATTTATTATAACATAAATCTCGAAGTGTTGTGTAATACATTCAAGTAGTATTTACTTAAATTTGGGTTACATTAGCCATTGGAAAAAGAATAGATTCCCAAATAAAACAAGTATTTGGAAATTACCACCAATAATCAAGAGTTTGGCGTCATCCAAGGTTTCAAGTGCCTTTACCGTACATACGACCTCAATAGACTTAGTATGTGGCGCGATCTCATCAGGCAACACTAATCAATAACAAAAACATCTTGTTCTTATGGGAAGTTAGTAACTGATTCTAAATAAACTGTAATTTGTGAGGTTAGTCAAGCCCGGAATTTATTAGGAATGAAATTAAATACAAAAATTATATTTGTCGCTTTTGCTAATTTTAGCCGTGCAACACATAGAGACTCGTTTAGTTCAAAAATTACATTTTAATTTGACACGTATACAAATATAAATTTGCCTTACCATGGCAACTTTGCGAAATTTAGGAAAAAAGGGACCAGTTGTTGATTAATCTGCTGGAACATCCATATATTTTTGGGTTCGTTGTCCATGGTTCATAATCTAATCACCGACAGGCATGTTGGTAGAATGCCTACAAGCTATATATACTGGTTGTATATAGCATCCCGTTCGAAGGACCAATAAAAAATTAGTCCTGTGACAATTTTAACTTCATCTTGAGTGACTTCATTAATTATATGATTAATTAGCTTGTTTACATGTATGTGAAGTTATCCCAGAATTCTATCCCAGAAAATAAAAATATTTAATCGATCAACACTAACACATGCCAATAACCAATTTGCTCTTGTGTGAAGTTATCTCAAGTATCAAAAAACTGTAAAATTCTGAGTTGCATATAGTAATGGAAAATTACAGGCATTGTAAAAAAAATGTGTTCCATGGCAAATTCCCGAAAATGAACTCTGGGCTGGGAATTTCATTGATTTTTATATAAATTGCCGTCCCGCTCGATAAAACTAAAATTATTTCGCCAAAACTAAAAATGTCTCGGATCAGCGTTACATGAAAGTGAGCGAGAGTTCATTTTCGGAAACTTGCTACGGAACGATTTTCTTTTAATTCAGCTTAAAATTAGCTACTAGTGTATCCATTTCAAAATCATGTAGCCCTTATCCGAGACATTTTTAGTTTTGGCGAAATAATTTTAGTTTTATCGAGCGGGACGGCAATTTATATAAAAACCAATGAAATTCCCAGCCCAGAGTTCATTTTCGGGAATTTGACACGGAACACATTTTTTTTACAATGCCTGTAATTTTCCATTACTATATGCAACTGAGAATTTTACTGTTTTTTGATGTTTCGCGCGTGCTTGAATTTCTCCACGTTGACATTCAGAGCACTGGGCCGAAATCACATTGTGTCATTTAATTCTGTTAATTATATGAAAAACAAATGGAATTTAATAAATTTGTTGATATGTTAGTGTTGCCTGATTAAATGTTTTTATTTTCTGGGATAGAATTCTGGGAAAATTTCACCTTTTTACCGATTTTATACACATTAAACATGATTTTAGTATTAACAGGCATAAGTTTAGGGATTTAATGAAATAAACATAATTTGCCCAATTTTATTGACTTTCACGCATTTCGGCTCTATGAAGGGTGAAGAGGCAACGTTGATACATAAATGTTATTTGTAGCCCATGACAAATTGAGTCGACTGTTAAACAACATTTTAATGGGGCACCATATAACTGCAACCCCTATAATTGCATATTTATTTTGATACTTTGATTCAATACAATTTCCCGACCTATCAATACGCGCACAAAATAAGAAATAAAGGCGCACGGTGAGAGGGATATCACATAATAATATATCGAACAGATATAAATCTTCGACGTTAATTTCTTCAGTTTTTGAAAGATTTTGAGGTTTTGTAATTAATCATAAATTGTATAATGTTTGTTGTTGTAGACAGCCATTTCAAGTCTTAATGAGTTTTAAAAACAATAAATAAAATGTAAATTTTTGTTGGTTACTTTTATATATTTTGGTGCTTCCGTTTCATTAATCAAACATTTTTATGTTCTCTTTTGGAGTTGATTACATTAGGAATAATTATAAGTAAATAAAATTTATGAAGTTTTATATGTTGGGAATTTGGTTTACTACTTTTCGGCTAGACCATTCACACTTCACATTAATTTTAAGTATTATACGTCATATAAATCCGCTTTCGATTAAATGTACTCATACGTTCAGTTTAATAAGTGAATCATACAGTCACTAACAAAAATTTGCGTACACCGTAAAAATCGAACGGATTTCATATTAAGATCACGAAATAATTAACGGATTCTGTATCTTATGTTTACTTTAGCATAAATAATAAGAAAGACTGTGTTTGTTTAAAAAAATATTTACTTCAATAAATAATTCACGTTTTTGTATAATACAAGGTCACAAAAATTTGCGTTCATTTAATAATTAAACAAAACAATTTGATGGAAGATCTAAAAATCAGTACTTTTTTGAACCTCCTTTGGCTCTTCTCATTGCCCTTTTAAAGCCAGTTTTAATTATTTTTTTGTAGTGATCCGATGCTTGTAGACACTTTTACCTAGTTCTTCGAACAAATGTTCTATAGGGTTCAAATCTGGTGATTGAGGTGGGTGATTTAGTTGTTTAGGGTCCCTATAGTCGGAATATTTTTTTAAAAATATCAGACACCATTTGCAGCCATACAGCACCAAACCATGACAGACCCAAGCCCATGTTTAATTGTTGGTTTTAAATTTTTTCTTCAAACGCTGTATTAGGTTTCCTACCCAGTTTCCAATGTTCATCTGATCCATAAATTTTAAACATGCTTTCGTCGGAAAATAAAACATTTTGCCAAAATTCTATATCTTTGGCTCGGTACAATTTTGCAAATTGTTTCCTTTTTTCTTACATTTTATGGATGAATAGTAATCTCTGAGAATTCTTCTAGTTCATCAACTATTTGAGAGGCACTTTTGGCTAGATTGGTTTTTACCATCCTTACAATTGTCCTTTCGGTACGACAATTTACCGAGTACGGCCAGTTTGTAGTTTCCGTCCTGTATTTTCACATTCTTTGAAATTATTAACAGCCCTTTGGATTGTAAAATGCGTTCTCTTAACGATTGCTCCAACTTCCCTGTATGATTTGCCTTCTTTAAATAATTCCACTATCACGTCATGAAATTCTACTGACGTTTTTCGTTTTATGACAGGCATTTTGTTAAAACACATTCAAAATTAGAAAAATCGACAAATCTGTGGTCTCTCGTAGATCAATTAAATACAACTAATTGAAGCCTAGGAGTTTTACTCAGTTATAGTAAAGATAACGGTAATTACGGAACACATCTAAAACCCCCTGTCTGAGTGCAAAACTCGTGGAGCTATGCAATGTGCAGATGATGATAAAATCGGACCTATAACCGTACGTCCTCGAATTGGCCAACAATAGCGTAAAAGTAAGGATGGAAAAAAGCAAACCACGAAAGAGGTGGGAGAGCCTTGGCCCCAGAACAGATTGCAGGGATAATGAAAAAAAAAATGAAATCCGTTCGGTTTTTAGAGTGTACGCAAATTATTGTGGCTGACTGCATTTAACCAACCCTAATTTCACCCACACTTTATTTGTCTCTGATTCGGGTACGTCAAACTCGATCTTGGAATAGAAGAAAGCTCAGCTTCCATTTCTTGACTAAAAATTTAATAGAAAAGTTGAAAATGAAATCAAATGGAAAAATTATTGGGTGCATACAAATGTATTTCCAACCTTTTTATAGAGGTGTTGTTAGTATCAATGCTTACATATTATTCAATCGGGTAACACATGTTTTTTGGAGGTTAGATGTCAAACTTGAATAATTACTAGTGACATTTGTTCAAAGCGTAAACAACAATTATTTTCATTTAATTAAAATTGTCAAATTTTGTGCCAAAAACACCATTTGCGGGAAGTTTTACTTCATTATTTTTTGTTCAAGAAAGTGCAGCGGAAACAAATCGTTTGCTTGTAGAAGTTTACGGTGAACATGCTCCATCGAATACAATATGCAAAGAGTGGTTTCATCGATTTAATGTTGGTGATTTTGACGTAGGAGACAAAGAACGTGAAGGCGGACCAACAAAATTTGAAGATACAGAATTGGAAAAATTGCTTGATGTGGACCCTTGCCAGACCAAAAAACAATTAGCAGAAGTGTGGAATATTACCCAACAATGTGTTTCGCAACGTATACATGCAATGGGGTTGGTCCCACAAATTGAACAAATTGAAAGAACGGGACATGGAACGCTGGAAAACCATGTGCGAATTATTACTTCAACGACAACAAAGGAAGGGGTTTTTGAATCGGATCATCACTGGGGATGAAAAGTGGATCCATTTTGACAATCGTCGATGCCAAAAGCATTTATCCATATGGTTCGAAGGTGATGATTTCTGGGTGTCGAAGGTTTATTATGAGCTGCTGAACGAGCGTGAAACCATTACGGGACAAGTTTCTCGACGACAACTGATGGCTTTAAAGCAAGCTCTAGCTGCAAAACGACCGGGATTGGGCAAAAGGCACGATACGATTATTTTGCATGACAACGCTAGGCCACATGTTGCTATACCTGCCAAAAACTATTTGGACAGGCAGAACTGGGAAATTTTACCCCACCCGCCGTATTCACCAGACATTGCTTCCTCTGATTACCACTTGATCCGGTCGTTGCCCTGGCAGCATTTCACTTCATATGAAAAATGGGTCGATTACTGAATCGCCTCTGAACAACTAGACTGCTTCCTTCGGGGAATCCGTTTATTGCCTGAACGATGGGCGAAGGTTATAGCTTTCAAAGGAGCATGCTTCGAATAAAACATTCTTTCATTTTCTACACAAACGGAAATACATTTGTACACCCAATATTTTCGGGAAAGTGATTCAATCAAACCTTAGTGTAATATTTATTTAGCTGCAATCTTTATTAAGTTTCCATAACATTAAAAAGATTAATTGAATGAGTATCGATTAGTCGCAAATGTCAAACTATCGATCCCCTCGGAAAAACATCTGACAGAATATTTGAAGGCAGGCGCAACACTGACAACGAATACCTTTCCAACGATGGATTTGTCGCTGTCCATCACCTCATGCAAAAGTCGCTTAATACACCGCAATACGCCTTTATATAGTAAGCATTGTGATTCCATCGATTTTTTCCATCGTATAGAGGGTTTAGGTAACCACCAGGATCGTCGAGATCGAGCACCAACTGATAATTTCCAATTCATCTACTGCCATGATATCTTTTCGCAATGCAACGATTTCATGGTCGTTTAGCATCGCAATTCTCTCTTTAGCTACATCGCGTTCTTGAGCTTCCTTTTAGATGCAACTATTTTAGTAAGTCAGTGCGAGTTCCTCTCACCACAACAGGACGCGTTTGTCGAAAGTCCCTACTGGCAATGAATACTTTTCTACCGAAGGATTTGTCGCTGTTCATCATCTCACGTAAAAGTGAGTGATGTCATCGTTTATGATGAGTGAAGCCTTCGAACATCTTTGCTTCTTGAGATTTCAAGCGCTTCGATGACACTTGTGTATCAAGAATTGACACAGGCCACCTTATAGCAACGTTCCATCAAATCCTGTCGCGACATATGAAACACAGTTTATTCTTGACCTCGCACAAATACCGGCAGTGCATAGTGTAGAGAAAAGCCTTACGACTAATTTCTGGGTCAACTATATGATTTTCCAAATGTTAAGTGGAATTTGTCGTATATTCCGGTTGGGTTTGGAAGACCAAACAAAGAAAACGAAAGTAAATGTTGTATGAGCACCGTGAATTCTATGTTGTGAAGTGGCAAATTTTTTGACTCGTCGTCTAGATGGTGTATATTAAAATTGAGAGCCATATTGAGTGAGAACTTGTACTACAGATTTAGTGGATTCGACGGATTCCTTAAACGGCAGATGTAAGCGAATGTGTATTGCGGTTGATTTGGCATCTGGAAAATAACGGGTTCTGTGAAGCAGCGTTCCCATTCTTCATCTGAGTCAAGAAGTCTGCACGCAGCGGCTGATGCTTTTAATTCCCCGTATAACAAACACATCGTTGAATTTTCGTAATGCTTAGTTCTTTCGGGCTGACGGATTACATTTTGGTAATGACTTTCGTTCTTCCTCGCCGACGTGCTTACCAGTTACCTTTAATATATACGAGGTGGTGTAGAATCTCAGTGTATATATAGTCCGGGCCAAAATTCAAGTATGGTCTGACCAATGGATGCTGACAGTAAAGCCTCTTTCTTCGCAAACATTTTTTGTTGATTTGGTAGACGAACGGCAAGTCGCCTCACACTATGTGAACGATCATGTATTTTTGGTTCAAGAAGTCTCCAACCGTGAAGATGAGATTGGTCGCGTGATGTGATGGCGACGCTGGCGCAGCCTAATCTCTTAAAAATATATTTGTAAAAGTACGTTACAGCTTTCATTGATGTGCTTATTCTAACGTTTGTGCGTTTATTTGATAAACAAGTAAGCATCTTCATCCACAAACACGATTGTAACTTCGTTCAACATTATGGAGTATTAAAGCGACATTGGTTCGACTGTCGTTCGCGATAGAAACCCATGTTGACAATTGGAACCGTTTCATTTGCAGCGACAGTTTCCTTCCGTGCTTTTGCTTCATCATCACGCATCAAACAATAAGTTTTAGCAATTTGGGTTTGCTGTCTGAACCTGCAGCCGCTTTCGTCTAAGATCCCACTTAAACATTCCTTATTTGCTGAATGATTTGGCTTTGTTGTCTGTGCCATCAATCACGTAGAGCAGAGCGAATTGGCGGAACTAGCTGTTATGTGGTAAGTATGTCCAAGAATCTTGATATCGTCACGGACGTTGTTGTTGTCTGGGTTGGTTTAGTTAGATATGAGCGACCGCTGAAAGTCGAGGTAACGAAGCTTAGCGCAGGTATTGTCTTTTGGACTCGGTAGTTTGACTTTGCAATACGAGAACTTTTTGTCAGCTGGTCGTTCCGCGAAGAAGCTCAGAGAAACATAGAACTGACAGAAAACGTCGAAATGAATTAGAGTTTGGCCATGAATCTTGAACACAGAAGGCTCACGTCTAGGTAGCACTACTTATTTTGCGGTATTGTATGCCCGGATATGGTCGCGGACAATAATGAGAACTTTGTGGCAGCTGGCCGTTTTTGGCGATGACGTTCAGAGAAGCATAGAACTGACAGAGAACGTTGAAAGATCTGCAGTCGTGAGCATCCATATGCGTTCATTCAAAAAGAGTTGAGCTAATTGCTGACCAGAATTAATGGCGGCTCGCTGTGATTGCGTTTCCTCCTACTGCTGTATTCGCTGGTCGTTGGCTTGTTGCTCCTCTAGTGGTTCGTGCTCGGCCTCTTCTTTCGGATATACTTACTTTTGTATAGGAACAAAATTGGACTGTTATTCACGAAATAAATTGAGTCACTTTACGAATAAATGTAACTCACATTTGATTAATGATTACAACGATTGTGAAACGTTCGGTAACCAGCAGGTTTCTCTAGAATATCATCGTTCAGCCTAACTAAGTAATTAAAAAAAACTTCATTGTTCCACATTTTCACAATAGGCAGTTTTAACAAAAAGTTACTGCTCTCGTTACTAAATATTTATTATTAAAATTATTGCTTGGCATTATGACGAGTTAATTGTTAGTGCGAGGTGTTAAATTCACTTAACATTTGACGTAAACACAAATAAGACACCGCAATTACAAAATAACTTTGTTCTGCAAGTACAATAAATGTGTTGTTACATAATAAGGAATTAAACACTTGAGACTGGTGGTGCATTGTAACATAGCATATAGAGCCAATAAAACAGGTAAGGAGTGCTAGAGATAATAACAGTAATCTGTATCACAAATTAACACCTGACATGTGTCTTAAGACAAATTCTAACAGAGAAATATTATTTATTTTTATTTTGGGGATTCTATTGAAAATTATTAGTTGTGCGTCTTGAATAAAAAAATATTCAATTCCTTCGTTGGCACACTATCATTATAATCACACTACAGTCGTGTATACCTACCGTCTTAATGTTATTATTATTATCATTATCTTTATCATCATCAGAATACACATCAATTTGCAGGTGTTGGATTTTGGAATATAAACAAAGACGAAATTTCGCGGCCCAAAATGTATGCGCCGCGCCGCGTATATACAACAAAATTACCACCTAATAATTTTCAAATATTTGAAATACAAACCTATTATTTATGTATTTATTATTATTTTCGTAAAGCATTAATAATAAATAATTTTACAAGTCAAGTGTTAAGTAAAAACGATTACAAAGTCATAAAAAATAATAAAGGAAAATCAACAAAGGTTTTTTTAGTAGATGTGTGCTGTATGCTGTTTACGACATCGAAAAATAAGATTACGCTACTCGCTATAAGTGGCAGCACTATATATCACAAAAGAGAATTTCTGTTGTTATTTTATAGCCAGCGGGCATGTTTTATTCATTTTTGCATATCTTCTGCACAAAAGAAACCAATCCAGCGGAAACATTTTAAAAGTGTTCCTTAAACTGACAAATTGTTTGACCTCCGAACCTTTAAAACATTCCATGTATGTCTCCGACATTTCTTAACGCGTTATGATGAAATTTGATTAGTGGTATTGGTTATTTTAAAGTGAATTTTGGATAAAATTGTAGGATCTTTTCATTTTGGACTAAGCTTTGCCATTTCATAACTAATCCTGGGATCTGTCCATTCTACACAATGGACCATGGGTTTTATATATTTGACTATCCTGGAGAGAACTCGGCTAATTCTTCAATAATGGTGAAATTTGCATATCGCAGCTCTATATTGTAATTCTAATATGTATTTTGAACAAGGTTCTGAAATGAGTCAATGATGGGAGCTTCTCGTCTACTTCATTACGAGTAGATTGTAACAATCCTCTAAGCAGGAACTGCCATTAGTCATGTTCTTACTATCTGAACCGTTCATAAAAATACACTGGATGAATAGCATTGGGGATAGATTAATCACATCCTTCTCTCTGATATTCCAAAACTATCGTCGAATCAGGCTCAAAACCAATTTCACTATTATAAGTTTTGTTATTTCGCATTTTGATGTTAGAATAATTGAGCGTTAGGTGTTATATGAAGCAATGGGCTATCGTTCACCCAATAATAATACGCCTGCGTTGTCTTAAAATGGATTAAACGATTTTATGGTACATTTCAGGAATAACGTCCAGTCAACTCTTGAATCAATGGTTTTGCATTATCGGCAGAACTGAAAATCATAACTTGTATTGCGTCTCTTCGTTCGAGCACATCGACATGTTGATGTTTACTTGTGATGGTAGGATTCAATTTTGAAGCGAAGTGGCATCATTTGCTTCTCTGTAGGGCTTCTAGAATTTCACTAGTACGGTTAGCCACATATATGTTCCACCTACGAGGAGGTTTCCGAAAGCCAGTGTTACTCGATTGAAGAATCTGCGGATTCGAATACTTGGCTCTCGGGAATGTTCAAAAGCTGTTGAACGTGTCTAGTGAGTCTAGCTAATAACAATTCACGATATAATTTCAGACGAGGTATATAGTGACACATTTTTAATGGGAGTTTTTAACGGCAGTTGCGCTGGAGTCGCAAAACCCATGTAATATTTAGTCTACTCTCTATTGCAAAAGTTGATACGTTTTTTATCTCTGCTCAAATATGATGCCATTTTTCTTGACTTTTAACTGGAAGTTTGTCATCCCATCTTAAATCAAACAGCCAAAATGCGAGAAAGTTTTAATTTTAATTGTAAAAGGTGCCAGCATAGTCCTATAGTGTTTTAGGTTCCTTTAGTTCTTACTCAGGAGAATTTTAGAACCATTTTCGTAGATTGAACGCAGAATGGACCAATATATTTGATATTTGTTCAATAATATCGTTCAATAATGACTGTAGTGCTTCTGAATATGTGATCGAATGCTCTGCAGCAATTTGGTGAATAACTCTTGTGGCAAGATATGACGCTGAAGATATACCGTATGTCAATACTCACAACTTATAGCCCTTTACTGCCATCTCTGGTGTTGTGCGCCAAATTATACGTTGATAACGAAGATTACTGTCGTATATCCATATTTTCCGATACATTTTCTCTGCATCTGCTGCGAACACTATTTTATGAGTTCGGAAACGTACCAGAATATCGCTTAACAGACTCTGCAATGTGTATCCTTTTCAAAGATTGTCATTCAATGAGTAAACAGAAGCGCAGAAGCAACGAACACGACACGTAGTTTTGTTGTTGTGGATGTTTCTTCCAATATTCTATGGTGTGGCATATATAAAGTCACAGGAATCGGTTGGTAGATCAACTTGTATCATATGCTTGAGTCGTCTGTACTCTTCCATAAATTTATCGAATCTGTCGTGAAACTTGAGATTCTTTCAATTCACCATATAGTGATTGTCGGGTAATTTCGTGGTGGTTCTTTTAATGAGATCTTCGCATAACTTGTCTTCGCGTATAGCAATAGTTTTGATCTGAATACTTCTTCTGTTTGGCGTTTGGACAACTCATCTTTTCTCGCTGTATTAATCATGGTAATATATAGGACTACATTATGCTGAAACTGCCGATGTGCAACCGGACAGGAAATGTGATGATATTATTAGGTCAACTATCTCTTGGTAGTAACATGTTTCCTGGCCAGGCTTTGGATTTGGACCGCTCTTATCTTGAACTCTTACGGTAGCAGTTGGTAAGATAGCTGCATGAATATTCTGGATAGCGTGCAAATATATGACGACTCCCTTTCTTGAGAATTCGATAATGGAGTTAATGGGTTTGATTAGAGAAATGTTTACTTCTATTACAGAAATGGCATCTACTTTAGATTTGCATTGGGATATAGTGTGAGACTAACTAAAGCAGTTGTAGCAGCGATTTTCTGAATTGATCAGTTCTCTGCTCAACTGCCAATTACCCTTTTGAACATTGGATGGTAAGCGTTCTTACAAACAGTGCATGACACAACGGAATTGACAAACTTAGAAACACTTTTGTCGACACTCAAAAGGTAGATTAAGGATTGGACAGTTGAAAATTCGGTGTCCGCCGTTCGCCAATTTGTCTCTGGTTTTTGGATTGCTACACGAGGTATGTCCGCGAAACTTTTTATAAACCATTTGGCGGTGTAACACTTTCTATCATACCGGGTTCTAAGTTTGTTTAACGCTTCCATGTAGTAGTTAGTATCGGAGATCGTAAGATGTTTCAATAGCTTAGCCGGTTCACCTCTAAGAAACGCCTAAAATTACTGGTATTTCTGGAAAATAAATAATATAATGATTGCCATTCTGTGTAAGTACCAAAGAATCGTGCATATTTGATTTTCGGGAGTTTCACTTCGATATTGGATCACTTTGCATATCATTTAAATCAGTTGTAATCGCAGCTTACTCTAAGCTTACTTTTCTTATTGTTTTGTTCAAATCGGCGACACCGGTATAATAGCTATCCTCGAAAAGCTTGCTCAACTTTGTGAAACTCACATAATAAATCGTCTGCTCGTCGTAATCAAACCTTCAACTCTTCAATATCAATAGGAGATGCATCATCATTTAGTTTGTGCGTAGTTAAGAATTTTCGTCAGTGATTCCTTGATATTGGAACGACGTTTTAACAATGTTTCGAGTTGCTGCATTCTTCAAAAATATTTTGTCACTTTAACATCTGATATCACAATTTTCAATGCACTTCACACGTCTAGAACTAGAAAAACAGTTCAGAAGTGCTTATCCCTTGCACTGATATCTGAGTAACCCCATGTGTCTTTGAATGACATTCCACAAATGTTCTGAGTATCAGTTTACAAACTCTTAAGGTGAAGGATGCCTCTCTGGATGCCGCTATGGTAAGTAGCCATAAGAGGTGCTGGATTACTTAACATCTTAGTTCACTTAATGTCAAAGAAAAACCACAACCCTTATTGTTTCCTTAAAAAGTAAGTGTTAATTAATTAATTGTTTTCTTTTATTTACGATTCATTTCAAGGAGACTAATATAAATGAAGACGTCACAAGGCAAACACAGTGCAAACTATAACCATGTTACAGTCCACCATGCGGGTGACTGCATGTCACCGAATTATTACGTTGGGCCTTGTTTACTTCTGAAACTCTACTTTCTGCATATTCAGTTTATAAAGTTCCTCTCCTACGCTCTCCATACTGGCGTCACAACGTATGAAAAATGGTTGATCGTATGCGGGATTCATATAAAATCTGGAGCAGAAGTCAACAAGTTTTTAAGAATTTTAAATGCCTTTTGTGCTCTTTCTGTGCAAACAAATTTCCCCTTTTTAAGACAGTCGGTGATTGGTGCCGTGATCGAAGAAAAGTTTAGAATAAATGTCCGGTACCATCCTGCCATACCGAGGAGGCGGCAAGTTTGCTTAACACTTTGAGGGGCCGATAAGTTTACAACAGCTTCAATTTTCTCGAGATCAGGTCGGAGTCCCATTTCACCCACCTTATATCGCAGGTACCGTATCTCCCTCATAACAAAGTGGCTTTTTTCAATGTTAATTGTCTTTCCCTGAATCTGTTAGAAGGCATCTTTAAGGTTCAGTCCAATAATGCAGTTTATATCCGTTAGTCTGCCGAGTAGTCCGTCTATATGATTGGAAGGAAATACGCGTCGTTTTCTCTCACAGAGTTCAGTTTTTGTGTGTTTGAACAGAGTCTCGTCATCTCGATTACTCCTAAACGCATCGTATCATTTCAGTATATAGTTCTTTTTTGAGAGCGGGCAAGACCGGGTAATACCGCTGTTTAATCGGCTTCACGTCTTTTTAAATTACAAGTTGCTTTCCAATCGACCACCGCAAGTACTTATAAGCAAATGGAATGTAATTAAACAAATGAATTGTTGGGACTTTGCGAGGTTAACAAATAAACTACACATTTGTAGGTGGTAGGTAGATACACATTTCTCGCACTAGCAAGTTAGTATTTACTTGCGGTGGTTTATTTGAAAGCAACTAGTAATTAATGTTGCCCAATTCTTCCTTAGCAAGGGGTACACAACTAATGCAAATTGTGTACACCGATTACAAACACCTGAGAGATTGTCAAGTGATTGTAAGAAGATTATAGACATTGATAAGATTATTTTTCATAAAATCTTTTTGTTTATATGTAAAAGTTATTTTATATGAAAATTCGTGTCTTAAATGGATTCTTCCGAAGCCTCTGGTGCTAAGTGATTGGAATTAGCTGGCAGATTGGCATTAAGTTCCATAACGCGAAGCAAACGAGTATCACCATCGGAAGAAATACCTGTTGATTAAAAACTAAAATCTAAAAATCGATACCTAAAATATCAATGTTACTTTTCTTCAGTTCTTGGGTTAAAAATTTCCATCGTTTTATAACATCAGTCGTACAGAATTTATTGTTTGTACCATACAAACCGTCGTACAGGCCGTCTTCTTCTGAATTTTTATTAAAAGCTTGAACAACTACCACATTTACAAAAGTAGAATATTCTTGACTTTTAAACATTTATAAATTTCCAAAGTTGAATTAGGAGGAAAAGAGAGTTCAACAGGTATTCCTGTAGTGCAGTCAATTGGCGGAACAAACCCAATAATTTGATTTGATCCTGGATCGTATTCTAGTTTCTCGTATTCTAGCTTGATACGTAAATATCCTTTTGTTGGCGTTTGTAATTCGATTTTCATGTAATTGGATATCAATGTTAATGATGGCAATGGAAGATTCTGTTGCACACATTCATAAAACTGTCTTCCAGCTACGATACAAATATAAGTGGCAAGTAATTTTTATCTGCATTGGTTATTGCCATTTCTTTTAAGTCATTTAAAAACACATGAATGAATTCCGTTGAGCTTGAATCATAATTAACATTATAATTATTGAATTGTCGTTCCAACATCTGGTTTAACTTATTTTTTTCTTTAATTAAAATTTCAATTTTATTTAAAATTGCGAAAAAGTCATCAATGTTTGTTTGATTATAACAAACAGTGTTTTCTCGTTTTCGACGCTCACGTTCTCTTCTTGAAAATTTTGGATTGGACCACTTAGATGTGTCTAGAGCCTCATTCAGGTGGATGGGAAAACTGGCTCCAGCGTTTACCCGTCCATTGCTTCCCCCGAAGAATTGTGGAATTCCTCAACCTTTTCATTGAGAGATTTAGGGCACTTGCAAGTATCAACCGATGTGTGCGTGTTGTTCAAAGTGTTGTTATTGGTCAACGTAATTTCTTTGCATTCATTTCCAACCTTGTTTCCAACATAATATAATTCGGTGGTGGAATCAAGGTTGAAAGTAGACATTTCGAACGACATATCATGCACCAATTCTATAGGAGAGTTGTTTGGCTCTGTTCCTGTTTTTTTAATATTTTCGCGTCCATGGAAATCGCTTGCTGTTGTACAAACGGTTGTATAATGGTAAGCGCTACTGGCAACGAGACTGGTTTTATAAAATAACATTCTATGTTTGAATTTCTGTTTTCTATCCTGTATTCTCCGGGCTCAATGAACAATTTGAAGATTTGTTTTTTCATAAAATTGCAAATAATCCACACAACATCACCCTTGACATCACCCAAGACGTCACCTGTAGTATAATCCATTCATTTGTTTGTTAAATTTCTAATTTTATTTTCATGTTTCTCCTCACAGTACTGCCTCTCACATTACAGCCTAAGTCTGTACCTGAGTAAAAGCCACAAATTAATTTTAAAATTGGGAAAAAGTAATAAATACATCAATAATTTTACCTCGATTGTGTACTTTTTCTCGGTCACACTTGAAGCTAAATGGCCTTCTTGATGGCCTTTTTTACTATTATTTGAATAATGAAGATTTTTTTTATTTAGCTTTCCGCAGAAGTAATCCAAGCCTCTTTCTTTTATTAAATTACTCAAACTTTTCAAATATTTTTTACACCCCTATTTTAAATTCACTTTAAAATCACTTGAGAAATTCGAATTTAATTTACTGTTACTATCTCGATTTGAGGTTATCGCTTTGCAAACTGATTTTCCATAGTTCTACATTTCTTGTATTTCGTCATCATCTAGTGCTTGCAAAACGATGGAACTTTTGTACCCGTTTTCCTCCATTATTATTTTTATTTAATCTGGCAGGCCACCCGCTTCTTCTTCGTTAACCGTTCAAACATTTAATGTATTTTGGTTGACCATATTGACTTTCCTTGCGCACTGACTAATTTACATAAAAACAGGAACCCTAATATGAAAAAACGGAAAACAAAAGGATAAAACGATGATTATACGACTGGTTTTTTGACACGATTATACTTGGGTTGTTCCAGATTATATCATGATTAAATTGACTATTTTCATAGATAGCTATGGTTAGCAAGATTATTATCTGTACACCGATTGTGAAGAGTTGTGTATCCCTTGTACTTTAACGAATGAAAGCAACCTTTCGATTATTCGTTTTAATTCTTTCGACTCTCTCTCGGTTAGATTATGAGCATCACTATTCGGTAGGTCTGAATCAACAATTGCGTCAATATTTATTTTTGGAAATATATGGAATTTCTTCCGGAAATCAATTCCTAAATAGACGAACGATTTTAGACTTCTCTGTTTTATCTCCAAATGTAACTGGTAACCAAACGCACGCTTCAATTGCCTTCCGAGTTTCATCGGTTGTTTTGATAAATGAATTTTGATAAATGAACCCGAATGTGTTCGGGGCCTTCACGCTCAGTCGAAAGTTTCCCGTCGCAAATTTTACACAATTTGGACAATTTATGCTAAACTACAATCTTTTAACCATGCCTGTATTCTCAAGATAAAAACTGTCCGTATACAATTATTGTTAAATGCATTTCCGATTTACCTTATTGCGTACAGTTAAACCGCGTTTCGAACCGCAAATACGTTACATACAAATCGTTTGGTGATTTCTATTTATTTATAATTCAAAAAATCAAATTAAACTGTTATCGTGCATGCCGATCGTTGATCAAGTGTGATATTAAAAATCTCATTACACGTAATTACATATACGTTATCTCGACAGTATAATCAAATTATAAGTTGCAATCTGTATATTTATGTATATACAAGAAATCCGGAGTACAAAACTCGTTCAGCCGCACTTGAAAAATGCGTTCATTGCGAGAAACGCGATATGTCGTCTGAAAGTGTTAATAAATTAGAATACGTATACTCGCGTATATGAGACAGATAATTGGCGCAATATTTCTTGATCGTACAGCGCGGTACGTACCATTTCGTCAGTCTTAACACTTAAATACTTTTAACTAAATAGAAAACAAACAGGTTTCGTATTTATTTTTATTATTATCTTATTATATTCTTGGATTATTTTATTTTTATTTTTTTTTTATTTAAACTTATAATTTATTGGAGTTATGTACATAATTTAATTTATGTTACAGCCAACAACAACAACCACCAATGGTTAAATTAAAATATTTATTTTACAAAAATTCAATTTTAATTTTTTTATGATTGGCACATTGGACATATGCACTCATTCGTACATGTATTGTACTCGCATATACATACAAACGCATATTGAAGTGTTGTTAACGATAATTAACATTGAATTTTACTGATTATTAAGTGAGTTTATAGGTGTCGCTCGAATTGCACGGTTTAAATGTTGACGAGCACAGTAATTAACAATTAAGCACGGTAAGGGCGATAAAGGCGCAAGTAAAAGGATTACAAAGAGTTTTACAGAAATTAAAATGTACCGCGTTATACGAAGGAGCCATGTACAATAAACGATATTTCAAACAATTCAACCTCATAAAAGTTATTAAAATGTGGTATTTGTTATTTTTTGTATATCGAATATTTATATATCGAAGGGTAGATGAAATGTTGTTGATATGGACCATAAAAATCACATAAAACACTGTTAACATTTACAAGAAAAATAATAATTTTATGAGCTTATCAACGAATGCATAAAATAAATGTGTAATGATCTGTATTTATATTTAGTGATGATATTTAACGAAATGGTTATGCTTTCTTAATTGTGATTAAGTGTCTTTTGTCAATATGCGCGTATTTTCGATTGGATGCAGTGCACATCAAATCTAAAGTGTTTTATGATTTTTTTTTATTGTGTATCGGTTTGAATTGATCGTTAAACGGTTAGTATCTTTTATTAATACAACGAAATGGTCTTTGGTTGCAAATCACAATCGCGATAAATATTTCGGTCGGTTACCTTACCTGCAATTGTATATATATGTAAGATCATTTCATTTTGGTAGTCATCTAAATGTGTTTCCTTAAATTATAAGCCTTTTTGATATCATTCAAATATTCTTGGCCAATAAATTCTTGCATTTATTCCCGTATGCCATTGCCATAAAATGAAAAGTATTGATAGTTCCATAAGTTTAATTTAAACAGTATCGAAAATGATCTGGGATGGAATATTGTCACTTTGAATTGTTCGAGCTTCGATAAAGTATCACATACGAGTATTGGTATTATTATTTTCGACAAGTGAAAGCTTCGATATTTCATCACTCAGCTAAAATCTAAGTTATTGGTTGTGATATTTTAAAAATATTGTATAAACATAATTTTTAGAATAATATATGTAATTATTAATATAAATTATTATTATTATAAATATATCTAAAATTTGAGCGTTATTCCAAATTTATAATTTAGTGACATAACCTAAATTTGTTTTAAATTCTTATAGACCAAAAAAATTAACTACAATCAGACAGTTCGAGGTGATGGTGAGTTATCTGGAGGGAGACCGTGACCTAGTATCAGGTTCTTCCAACAATGCCTTGACGAGACTGACACTACAGGCAGGTTGGCACGAGCTGTCAACTCGGTTAGACAAAGGTAGATGTCCGATATATTTATTGGAAATAAGCATTGCATCATTTCCTATGTTTATTGTATTTGACTTTTGTAGCTAACTTCACTTCTGTACGAACCATCAATCAAGTAACACGCGAAAAGCATCATAAAATAAAATAAAGAAAGTTTTATAATTAAATTAATTTAGAATTATCCGTGTTTCATTTTCAACTTTCCAGCTCTGATTAGCATTAATTCCATTAATATTGACTGTCTGGGATGATGGATACCCAACATAAAGCAAGATATTTTTAGCAAGGTCTTGATATTTATAATATTTCTATTTATTAGGTATGGGCAGATCTAAAATATAAAATTAAAAAAAAAATTTGAAAAACCCACAAAAGTGTTCATAAGACTAACTGGTATGGGGGAACACGAAGCGTGTTTTTGACGCCATTTGGAAAGCGGGTAGTTCAGCTGGCCGGCCTTATACGGAGGCGGCAATAGGTGTGCCTGGAGATTGAGACTAGCTTCGAATTTGATGACGACTCATCTGAACCTGCAATGGGAGTCGTATAGGGCTTGAGGAAACTGGAGAACCATCAAATACAGTTACAGCCCCGATATCCGGGGATAAATCAATTAACAATTAGAACATTTTTTATTTTAATTTAATTTTTATTTTAATTAGATTTTACTTTTTAAAAAATAATTTAAAAGGCCGTTGCGAATTGCCACAGCACTTTCAAAATCACGTATATCGTCATATTCGAAATCACCTTTGTAACTGGTATCTTCTCCGTCATTGCATCATGGTAAATCTACCATTTGTAGCTTATTTGAGAGACATATACAGGGTGTCTGCCGGGAAGGTATACTACTTTGTTTGTTTATGATTTTTGATTAAATGAAAGCGAATGGATCTTATATTGATAAATGTTTTATTTAATGTCGACAATTATGTATGGAATACAATATCAGATAAATGTCCGCCTCTGTTAGCCTCACAATTGCGAGCCCTTTTGAGCACATTTTTCATTACATTCTCACACATTTCACGCGGTATTTCATAAATTTCATCACGAATATTTTGTTTGAGTTGCTCAAGCGTGTCTGGTTTGCTTGCATAAGCCTTGCTATTTAGATATCCCCACAAAAAGAAGTCCGGAGCAGTCAAATCAGGCGACCGTGGAGGCCAATCAACATCATAATTTTTTGAAATAACTTGTTGTGGAAAGAGTTCTCGCAGTAATTCCATTGTAATCCTGGCTGTATGCGATGTGGCACCGTCTTGTTGATACCACATGTTAATCAAGCCCAAATTATGCAGTTGTGGCGTTAAAAAGTTTTCAATCATATCACGATATCGCTCCCCATTCACAGTTACCGTTACGCCGTTTTCATTTTCAAAGAAGTAAGGTCCAGTGATACCGGACAAGTGGTGCAGTGGTTAAAGCTTCGGCACTTGGACCGGGAGGTGCTGGGTTCGAATCCCATCGGAGGCTAGATGCAAATCGAATTTTCATCATCGATTACGATCGGTGATACTAATAAATACAACTAAGACCCTCTGATGGAGTGCAGAATTCCGTGTCACGCGCCGACCCACCTTCCATGTCAATGTACAGGTTGACATGGAGCTTGCAATGTGCAGCTGGTATACTGTAGTTGTGTGAGTAGGTGAAGTAGGTGGGTTAATGATGTGGAGTGAATGAGTGGTATCACAATGGGCCTAAACATTGGCCTAAGTGTGCAGTAAGCAACCACTGAAACCTAAGGTCCAGTGATTCCTCCTGACCAAATTGCACACCAGACTGTCACTTTTAATGGATGTAAAGGTGACTGATGAATAATGTGAGGGTTTTCCATTGCCCAGAACCGACTATTCTGTTTATTCACATATCCATTTAAATGAAAATGTGCCTCGTCACTCATTATGATTTTTTCATGAAAATCGGGGTTGTCATGGGCGAGCTGTAACATCCTATTGGCATATGTACGGCGGCGTAAATGGTCTTTGGTCTCCAATGGTCTGGAAGAATTTGCCACGTGTCTACTTCACGACTGTCAAGTATGAACTGTCAATACTAATATTCGCCTAGATGGCGGCAAAACAAAGTAGTATACCTTCCCGGCGGACACCCTGTATTTTAAAGAGCCTCGCAAACGTTAAATATTTTGACTACCTTCACAGGGTCGTATCGGAGTACCCTTTCTCTTAATAAATGCCTAAATATATTTTTCAGAACCCCAATGCAACGCTCAATTGGGTTCCAAGCTATTGTATGTAACATGTTGTACATTGTTTGTGTAGCATTGGGGTTTCGATACGGTGTCATTAGAAACGGTTCCAGTGGATATCCATTCAGACCATTGTCAAAGGCTGCTTTCAAGCTCCTTTTTACTGAATATATTTTCCAGATCGCAGAACCATGTGCCGGTCCGGAAAAAAGCGCAAACCGATAAAATTAATAAATCATTGTTACAAACCTGAAAAATACATAGTTAAAAGAAATATCTATAATATTTACCAATTGGACATTCATTGAATGGTTTCAGTGACGGCCCACAGAAATCACGTCCAGTAGAAATCACGGAATGATCCATACTGTGAAACATCATATCTCCCGTGCTTTGTTGATATGATCCCGTCCCGTAAAAATTTAAAACGGCTGCCAGTTTAACTTCTAATGGAGTTTTCGACCTTCTTGTCCGGCGTCAATACGGGGCCGGATTTGCGCTAATAGGCACACTTTTGAGTAGAAAGGTTAAAAACATTATAACAGTCCCGTAGAAAACGATAGTGTCTAAAGTGATGTTACAACATCCCACCTCTGAATTGCCAAAAGTATGCAAAAGGAATTTGTGTTCGCCAGAAAGGTTTACAATTTTTCTTGCCGCCATTTAGGCGTAATATTCTTAATAGTTTGAGTTGAAAATATTGAGGGTAACTTCTATAGTGAGTTCCCCAGTGGAAACTCTATTTTAGGATTGGCACACCATTTACGGTTTAGGAACTAAAGGCATTTCTGCATATGGTGTTTTAGGATGACGAATTTAACAATTACGGTTGTGCTGTAGTTTTGAATGTCGTGGTCTCTATGTGCTGATCTTCCTCGTAGATATGTTTGTTACTACTGTAGGTGACATCTTAGATATTAACTTCACGTTGGATATTAACATCTTGGATATTAACTTGTTGAACTCAATGTACAATAAACGTGAATTCTAGCTCTTTCATTGTAACTATGTACTCGTATGTATAATTTTTCATGTATAAGTTCGGTGGTTTCTTCTTCCAAATCGATGTTGGTATGGTTATTGGGCTGGTTGTTGTGGTATTATGTTGCGTGTATACTCAGTGATTTAGTTCAAAAATACACGTTTTCCACCTCGTTGCATGGTTTCAAGTATGAACTGATAATTTTATTCATCTATAGGGTGTTTTATCCTCATCTACGGGGTAATCATTAGGTTTTTGGAAGGAATAGGTTTAATTTTGTAGTAACTGAGTATTGATTCTAAATATGTTGGTACCTGTATACTAAATACAATCTTGGATTGGTTATATTATTTTTGTAGAGGGTATTTTTTAGAGGTCTACATCTTTAAATGGGCAACACTGGTTTGTTTGATATCCGATTTGTCAGCTGACATTTGCTTGTCATTAGCTTGATTTGCCATTTCATATGAATAGATTCACGTCAGAGCAACGCTTGCAAAGTGTTGAATTTTTTTAACAAAATAATGGTTCTGTTCGCCAAACTCATCGTGCGTTACGTACATTTTATGGTCGTGATAATCGTCCATCAGAGCGGGTAATTCGGCCAACTATGGATCGTTTTAGCACCACGTATACTCTAAATAATAATACGCATCCATTAAGACGTCAAACACTGCGTATCGAAGATGCGATAGACGCTGTACAGCGTAGCATTGAGGAAGACCCAAATCAATCAATTCGACGTCGTTCTCAGCAACTGGAGATGTGTCCATCCACTTTATGGAAGATTTTATCTAAGGATCTTGGTGTATGTGCTTACAAAATTCAACTTGTGCAGGAATTAAAGCCATCACATCGGCCAATTCGGCCAATAAAGCAAAAATTGATATTGATGTTGATTTTACAAATAAAATTTTGTTTAGCTAGAAAGCTCACTTTTGGAATACGTTACGTTAATAAACAGGATTGTCGGATTTGGAGTGAAGATAATCCACAAGCCTTTGCCGAAACACCATTAAATCTAGAGAAAATCACTGTTTGGTGCGCTTTATGGGCCGGCGGAATAATTCGTCCATATGTCTTCAAAAACGATGATGGGTGGAATGTTACAGTCAACAATGAACGGTATGGAGACATGATTTCTAACTTTTTTGTACCCCTCAAAATGCCGTTGTTTGAGTGAAAGCATTCTGCATTTATGGATGTTATCTAAGAAAATAATCGATGCTCATCCGAGTTACTTATGTTGCTTGTTGATTGAAATGCCGCATTACGAAATCCATTGACGCTCTTTGTTGTGTCTTATTGTATGTCAAAAGTTCTCTATTTCACTATACAGATGTCACTATGATATGAATTTTTTGTATAATTTTTTTCTTGAAACGTTAATCGCAAACGTTTGGGGGTATGGGGCATTTGTCTAGAAGATCTATATACCAGCACAAATGTTAACCTTCCCTACACGTGGTGCTCACTGCTAATCGACCAATGAGGCTCTCACCGAGCACTGCGGGATAACCGAACACTGAACCACTACCAATCTCACTGGTTAGGTTGATAGCTATGCTGCAATAACCAGTCGTTAAAGCAATCAGTGTACAACAAAACGGAATTTATACCCTAGGTGGTACGCCAACAGCACAGTTGGCTAATCCACCCTCACAAGAGTCAGGCTCAACGGATGGAGTGAGGCAACCATTGCGAAACCCATTCATACCAAGCTCAAGGATCTCTAGATCACCACCTATAGACAATTGTATCCCGCTACTCAGCAGGACAAAGAAAATGTTGAACACGGGCAGAACGTGAACCAAGAAAACCACCACGATATCGCTAGATGAAATGCTGATTGAAAGAAATCGTTAGAAAACTTGATGCAACTCAATAGACTCAAATGCTATTCATAGAAGTCCAACAAGGAAAATCAACCAAGGAAAAATGCAGGAAAATCAATACGAAATAATCTAAGAAAATAGTGATGCTAGTTCCAAACGATAAATGTAAAGTCACTGCTCTGAAAAATAACATTTGAAAGGTGAATAACTTGACCCAAAAACCTACAGAATGTTATCAAATGCAATCATCGCTCAAGATATCGAATGGTTCACCTATGAAAACAAAGCTGACAACCAATTAAAGTCATAGCCATAAGGGCTACATCATACATATCCAAGCGAAGAAATAATTGAGGAACTTAGCCAGATAAGGATTCAAACCTCTAAATGCTGTCAGCATACTAAAAAAAGGTCACTAGAAACGCAAACGGTGAAAGGAGGAAAAACCACCAAAGTTGGCCTCCCCCTTTTCATGGTAACATTTGACAACACTGAGAGCTTTGATAACAATCCTTAACGTGAAAGTTCAGATTGAGACATTAAAAAAGCACACTAGTAGAATGCCACAATGCTACTACGGTTAGGCGTATAACGACACATGCAAATACTCGCAAGCATCCATCAAAAAAATGCAACAAAAGTAAGAACGGATCAGTGAAACACATACACCGTGGTAATCATCTCCTAGCGAATTGTAGAAGCTGCAAGGTAGCCAAAGAACTGCAAAGAAATCAAACAAGTAAGAGTTCTCAACTTAGGATGGAATCTTTTTTTTTTTATTTTTATTTTTTTTATTAAAGAAAGTATTAATTGTCCAGTGGATTTATAGTCCCTTGAAGGTCAATTAATACCCTCCTTTTCATTCACGCACACACCACCCATTCACACTATTACAGTATACCATCTGCGTATTGCAAGCTCCATATCAATCTGTACATTGACATGAACGGTGGGTCGGTGCTGAATTCTGCACTCCAACAGAGGGTCTTAGTTGTGTTTATTAACATCACCGATCGTGATCGATGATTAAAATTCGCTTTGCATCCAGCCTCTGGTGGGATTCGAACCCAGTACCTTCCGGTACAAGTGCCAAAGCTTTAACCACTGCACCACTTGTCCGGTAAACCCCGGTAAATCTTACCCAAAACAGATCCAACTAAATAGCGCCATCTTACTTTGGCACAATATATTCACAAATGGCTAATAATACCACTAATAAGCACTAATAACACCGAGTGAGGAAAACCATGTCCTGCAAGAAATACTACAGAAGCTAAACGCTCAATTCACATCCGGCAGCGCCGGATCAAACACTAGAATCTATGGGCGAGCTACTGAAAAAACAAGAACAGAGACTTGAAACACTGGAAAATACATCGATGAGTCAAGATAAAATAATAACTACCTTCATTCTAGTCCATAGAAACTTAACAAGAAAAAATAATGACACACTATTTAAGAACTGCTACCAGGAATGCAAATGGCCTTGCACAACACATTTCAGAATTAGAAGTACAGTGTGGGCGAAAACTCAACATGGGGTTTAAAAATTTAATAACTTTTAAATTTATTTATTTTATTTTTGGAAGTAAGTATGGAGAATAATGTCACTTAAATGACCCCCGTTTTCAGATTCACAATGATCGGCCTGTTTTAGAGCATTTTCCATAGCATCTTTCAAAATTTGTGGCTGTAGCGTTCGAATTTCTGCAACAATGTTGGCCTTGAGTTCAAGGATTGTCTCGGGCTTGTTCACATATACTCGCTCCGTCAAATAACCTCAAAGAAAATAGTGCTGACAAATCTGGCGAACGTGCTGGCCAATTAATTTCCTAATTTCTGGAAATTATTCGCTTTTCAAAAATTTGCCTTAAAAGTGCCATTGTGTCTCATGAGCAGGACGTAAAAAATGTTCTATCATAAACCGATACCGCTCTCCATTTACGGTTACAGCGCACTTCCACCTTCATTTTCGAAGAAGCAAGGACCACTGATATTTTCAGATGTAATGCCACACTATACAGTACACCTAATGAGGTGCAATTGGAATTGTTGAATGGCTGTTGGATTTTCAGAATCCCAGAACCTGCAGTTCTGCTAGTGACGTACGAGACATTCCTAGCTGAACAGAACTCCTTCTGACAGATGTATCTGGTGTTTCGTTAATATTTTGCTCTACACGTTCAATACTTTCTGCGAATTAAACGTGGTCTACTGGTTCGAGGCAAATCTCTTACGGTGCCATGTTGGTGGTGACGATGAACTAAGCAACGAATCATTGCTTCAGAGGGCGAAATTCTGACATTAAAATAGTGACGATATATTCTTTGCGTTAAAATAATTGATCGCTGATTTAAATAATAAAATTCTGTTATTCTAAACACAAAAAATTGATATATGCCTAATCTCAGAAAGTCATTTTACCAGAAACTCGTATGCCAAAATACGTGGATACCAGTGCTCTTAAGCTCTACATTCACCAGAGAGAACTAGAGGCGGCTTTGGAAACTATGCAATTAGCTACTGTATCTATTGCACCCAAAAATAACAAGAGTTATATTTTATCAGTAATCTAATGGCCACCCAGATATAACCCAAAAAAAAGAAAAACCACATCAAACGTCTTAAACCGTTAATAAATAAATCCTTAAATCGTTTTATTATTGGAGGCGACTTTAACGCGAAAAACATATTATGGGGATCTAATAGAACTACTCCCAAAGGAAGAGGGCTATTTGAAGGAGCCAGGACATTAAAAGGTGAGCTCCTTCCAGTAGAAAGCCAACCAACTGGCCAACGGACCCAAATAAAATTCCTGACCTTCTGGATTTCTATGTATCAAGAGGTATCTCCGAAAATTACTTAGCAGTCGAAAATGAAGAAACGCTTTCGTCTGACTATTCTCCAGTTTTAATCACAATATGTAACACGTTAGTAAGGAAATCAACCCTTCCAAGCCTACCAAATAACAAAACAAAGTGGTTCAGATCTCGAACGCTTACATAATAGAAGAATAATTGGAAAGCCTCATTGAAAGTGTACAAAAAGCGGCTTGGGAAAGTACTCCTGATCAGCAAGAAATATTACAAAAAAGTAGTATACACATCCAGTTGAAGGGAGAGAGTTGGTTAACAAAAACGAAGAACTCGTATATAAGCTTGGCAGAGAACTAGAGTCCACAAAGGGGTTTTAATGGGTTTAAAAGGGCCTTAAATGCATGTGCCAACCATAAAAATGGTTGATGGAACCTGGACTCGCTTCAAACGCAAAATAGACGAGGTATATGTGCTACTAGTTACTCTGAAAGAAATCAAACAAGAAGTAAAAAACCTCAAAGCTAAAAAGCTGCTGGATACGACTTGATAACGGGGCAAATAATCAAAGCCCTACCCGAAAAAGCACTAAGGAAACTAGAGCACATAATCAATGCTATCGTTAGGCTCAGTTATATTCCGAGACTGTGGAAAGTAGCAGAAACCATAAAAATTCCAATATTCAATAAACCGCTAAACGACAAAACATCGCATAGGTCTATCTCTTTGCTAACAACAACATCAAAGATTTTCGAAAGACTGCTTCTCAAGAGACTAAAGCCAATTATAGAGAAATCTTACACCAGCATATGAATTTGAGTTTCGAGAAAGGCACTCAACCATAGAACAGGTACATAGGATCACGCATACAATTGAGGTGGCGCTGGAAAAAAGAAAGCATGTTCAGCAATATTCTTAGACGTAGCCCAAGCATTTGCAAGCAAGTCTTACATCAACGACTGTTACTTCCGAGTGAGACAGGAAGATGAATACTCAAAACTAAAGAAACTAAATAAAATATTAGCAGGGGTTCTACAAGGCAGTGTTATGGGCCCTGTATTATATCTCCTGAATACAAATGATCTACCAAACATAATAGAAGGTAGAATAGGAACGTTTGCTGATGACACAGCTGTTATGACCACTGATGCTAGTATTATTGAGTCCACAAGCAAGCGACTAATTGCTATTAATATAACGAATAACTGTACAAACCATAGAGAATAATACTAAATGAGTCGAAATCAACACATATCAACTTTACAAATAGGAAATTTGAATATATTCCGATTAGACTGAATTCACAACAAATTCCATATTCTGATAACGCTAGGTACCTCGGCATGACGCTAGACTCTAAGCTTTGATGAAAAGCGCATGTTAAAAAGAAAGGGCAATAAGTGAATTTAAAATTCAGTAAAATGGTTTCTCAATCGAGACTTAAACTTGGAATACGTCAGCGATGAAACACAAGAATTTACACCCAAGTGAAATATGTCCCAAAAAATCCCAAATTTGTTGCATGCAATAAACGTTGCACAATCAATAGGTTTTCGCAACAAATCTAATTTAATACATAGGTTCAACAAATTTCAAAAAATTTTGTAGGTTTTCTGGAATGCTTAAGACATGGTCTATTAATAAGCCCAACAATTTTCAAAGATTAACATCTTAGTAAGTTTTCTGGAATACTTATGATACGTTCTCTTAACGGGACAAACAAATCGGATGGAAAGAGAATAAAACCTTTAGTTAGTGGATCCCTGAGTCGCTGAAATCAAAGGACTGGCAGAACTGGAATGAACCGATGGGTTTCAGCCCACAATAATAGACTTTCAATAAAACAATTACTAGATAATCAATGAGATTAGATACAGAAATAAAATAAAAATCATAAATTTGATGACGTATCAAGCAGTACTGGCACTCTAGGTGCATTGGCTTACCAAACCTTCTATCTTTATCATTTCCATGCAAACCAACGATGCCCCATTTACCCGTTTTTGGGCACTTATTTTACATGTACCTGTTTTTCCAGCAGAATGGGCTCTGAATACTCAAACCACTAAGTAATTAAATAAATAAACTCCGAACTAAACCCACATTCTAATCAGCTTATACATGTTATACAGTTTAAGCCCATACCAAGATTACCAACAACATTCAACTGAAACTTAATGACATAAATTCTGGAATGTCAAACAAACAACTATAAAAACGACATTCAACACTTGACAAAACATACAAACGTGTAACCGAGTTTGTTATGTTAAGGGCAACGTGTAATTAGGCTGTCAACTCGAAATTGATATCACCAAATATTTAATTATGCGTACATATACAGTTACATGACTGTAGATACGTCACGATACTATACGTAGTAGTTTATTTATCAAAATGTAATTAAATGGAAAATGTAAATATTTTAATTAAATTTATCGTTGTTGTTATTATGTCCATAGGGACACGATGGACAGTTTCTTGTATATACGAGTATTTACACAGTTTCTCTCTCAATTATATTGAAAACCGTTTGCACGAACTGTTCTAAAAATAATCTTCTGCTTTTACATACCTGGTACGTTGTACCGATAACTACAGCTTTTAATAAATTAGTTGGAAATAAAAGTACAAAAAAATTGAAAGTGAAAAAATCGCCAACGGGCTTTTGATACATAAGAGCAGAGAAGATACAGGGCGAAATTAAAGAAAACATTTTTAATCGTTGGATGTGTGGTGTGTTACATACGTACGATGATTTTAAGGTGAATAATTCATTAATTTTTAATTTAGGCTATGTAGTGTTGCAAATTGCATATTTAGTTTCATCTTTTGGAAGAACAGTCATGTTGGCAGGTTGTGTATGCGAGATAAAAAAATCTATACTGTTTTCTCAGAGAACACCATTTAGGAATGTGAGGTTACTCTAAATTAAACGTCCTGGAACTTAGTTCTGAATTTAATGCCATAAAGGTCTCGTAGTGTAAGCCGCAACTACTCAGTTTGTTAATTGAAATATTATATGAAACGTGTCTACGCTCTGAGTTGTTTCTTCCTTTCTCCGAAGTACACTTGCAAGTGCAGGTGAAGTTATTTTATCTGACGATTGTTTTCAAAGAAGGTTGATAGCCCGTTCAAAGCAGTGTGGTGCGATATCTTCGGATTATCTACATGTTGGTGTTGAGAATCGAGTAGTCAATAGGTTTTACGTACACAATTCGTAGATTTGCGTCTATTTACAACAGGGTTGCTCGAGAATTTCGTTTGAAAGGGTCCATATACAAAAATCATTTATGTAAACCTTCTTATCTTCTTGATTTGGTAAAATTTTTCAAATCTGCCTTGCTGTGCAATATCAATCTGACTATACTAATGTAAGAGTTATGCGCGCCGTAGGATTCATTTTTTGTGTATGCTGTATAGAGTTTTGAAATTCCCTTATTCCTAATTTGCAATCAGATTTTAAATTGAGTCAATTTAAACAGGAATGTTTCGCCTAGCTCTGATCTTTAAATCATTGATAAATGTTATTGTATTCTAGATTTTCTAGACAAAATGGAGGTGTGTAATTTTTGTGACCAACATCCGACAAATGTACATAGATCTCGAATACACCAGACTTAATTACTAAAGCGAAAATTTGAACCTGCCGAATTTGTGATAAAAACTGTCTTGAATAATCAAAAATCATTATTCATTATTCATCAAATTTAATCTTCACTGCCACTTTTGGTACAGAGATCTCCACCTCATTTCATATGAATCTCCAAATTTATGGAAAAAGCTTTAATATGAAGTGTTACAAATAGTCAATCCGCCTGGTCTGTATGTAGAGATGCAGAATTTTGGTGAAATTAAGTTTTTTTTATAAAAACTCGTCATATCAGGTAAAATTTAGAATATGATCTGAACTAATTTTTTTGAAATAAAATTTACAATCTTTAATTAAAGCATAATTTATTGGAAATGCTATATACTTTTCAAAATATTTGCAAAACATGTATAAGTTTCTATGAAAGCTTAAGTACATGGACCAAATTGTTACTGATAAATCGGTTTTTGACAAAAAATCATAATTTCCGCTTAAATTTTGGAAAACTGATTTAGCCCGGAATTGTTGCAAAATTCATTTAGAATCTGTTAATTTATAACCGTTTTACTCGTAACTGATATACATTTCAATTAGAAGAAGCTGCCACTTTTGGTAGACCGATTTCGCATAAAATCCACTAGGAACTTGGAATTTGTGGAAAAGCTTAAGTTTCAAGTTTCATTCCGATCAATTAATCTGGGCTCTACAGGGCCGATTTTCTGTTGAACATCAGTTTTATGTCAAAAAACGTCATTTCCGTTGTGGAATTATGATCTGGGCGATATTGTTGCAAAATTAATTTAGAATCTGTTAGTTCATAACCGTTTTACTCGTAAATGGTTTAATTTTCAAAATACATCCAAAAAATGAAAATATTCTATTATGCTGTCACTTCCACTGGACAAAGCTCTTATGAATGCTGTCACTTTCGGTAGACCGATTTAGGAAAAAATTCAATGGGATCTCCCAATTTCAATCGATCAATCAATCTGTGCTGTACAGTACATCTGCAGAATCTGTTAACTCGTAACGGTTTTTCTTACAAATGATATACTATTCAAAAAGCTCCTATGAAGCTATCACTTCTGGTGGAAAAGCAAAAAGCTCCATTAGAAGCTGTCACTTCTTGTAGACCGATTTCGCAAAAAATCCACTAGAAACTTCGAATTTGTGGAAAAGCTTAAGTTTAAAGTTTTAATCCGATCAATTAATCTGAGCTGTTCAGAGCCGGTTTTCTGTTGAACAATAGTTTTATGTCAACAATCGTCACTTCCACTTAAATTTTCGAAAATTGGTTTGGAAGGATATTGTTGCAAAATTCATTTAGAATCTGTTAGTTCATAATCGTTTTTATGGTAAATGATATACTATTCAAAAAGCTCCCATGGAAGCTGTCATTTTTGGTAGTAAAATTGAAAAACAGTTTTTTGCCAAAAATCATCATTTCAGTCTAAATTTGCAAAACTCATTTAGAATCCGAGTTTAGGGTCAAAGTTCTGGTTATCTGGAGATGTTTCAGCCTCTAGCATTTTAGGCAATGAAAATAGAATTTCAATATAAGTTGCGAGTGTGGTTCTGGAAAATGAAAAAAATTGAACGGCAGTAAGCTACTTCTTAGCTCCTTAAGAAATAACCTTCTTCGGGTATTGAAATTGGGATTTCAATGTGAGTTTCGACTGTGGATTTAGAAAATTGCCAATTTGAACATAATTAAGAACGACCAATTTTAGTAACAAGCACGGAGATTCTAGAAAATTTGAAAGGAAATAATTCATTACTCAACCGAATTGGAGGAAAGTTATTTTCGGTTTGTTTAATGGAAATTTGATTATATTATGAATTCCGGATGTGGCTCTAGAAAATTGTCAATTGTAAATAAGCTAAACGTGTCTCAATCGAGTGGGATGAAAGTTGAATTAGATTGTATTGTACTGTGTTCAAAATTCGCACATTCAAATCCCAATAACATCAATAACTAAACTTGTTCAAAATAGGCTAAGATTGCCAACTTCCAACTATTCCACAACTTTATCCAAAATTTAAGATATAATTCCCTTAGTCATAAATTATTTGAGTAGAGTCCATTAAGAAAAAATTTAGTTCGAATCGCGAGAACCGAATCCCAAAATTAAAATTTGATCAAAATTTGCAAAATTCCATTTAGCATTAGTGAAATTTCAAAACTTCGTACAAATCATTCTTGTTATATTCCCAATCCTGTTCTAAACACTAAAATTTGGCCATGGTCGGTTGAAACGTAGTTCAGTTCTATTTCTCATATTAACTATTTGTGTTGAATTCAAAAATTTATCAAAATTCCAGAACACGTTGTTGATATTTGTAAAATTCCCAACAATTTTAAGCCAAATTTAATTACAAAAGTTTCGAATTTCGTTTAAGCAAGGCCAAGTTCCTAAACATCGTCTGCTGCATTCAAAATTCAAGTTTTAATAATAATCCTGAATTGAATCCGGATTGGACCATATATGTGGTTAGAAATATTGTGAAACTTCAAAACACTCATCAGTCATGTTAAAACCACTACTCGATTTCAATTAGCAATGCAAAATTGCACAAACACTTCAAAAACTCTTAGATGATTTCAATTAACAAAATAGGATTTGGAAAATAACGGATTTTACAAAATTAGCTGACTAACCAAGGAAACGAAACTTTTTCTTGTTAAATCAATAATTTGAAGTCCAACATTTTGTAAGGATTTGTGATTTGGATTTTCGGGATTTTGATTTTCGGGATTTTGAAAACGACGCTTTACCAGGTTGATTGTTTTTATAGGTCATATCAAAAAAATTATAATCTACATTTTAGGATCTATAACGGTTGTTCTTCTTCAAGATAAAAGGATATTGGATAATTTTTATCTTAAATGATATACTATTCAGAAAGCTTGTATGAAGCTTCGATTTCCGGTGGAAAAGCAAAAAGCTCAATTAGAAGCTGTCACTGCTGATAGGCCAAAATCCACTAGGAACTTCGAATTTGTGGAAAAGCTTTGAAGTTTCATTCCGATCAATCAATCTATGGGCTGTTCAAGGCCGATTTTTTCTTCAAAAACAGTTTTATGTAGACAATCGTCACCTGCGGTAAAATTTTCGAAAATTGGCCTGGCAGGATATTGTTGCAAAGTTCATACAGAATCTGTTAGTTCATAACTGTTTTTCTAGTAAGTGATTTACTTTTCAAAAAGCTCCTATGAAGCTGTCACTTCCGGTAGGCCAAAATCCACTAAGATCTTCCAATTTGTGGTAAAGCTTAAGTTTTAAGTTTCATTCCGATCAATCTATCTGGCTGTTCAGGGCCGATTTTTTGTTGAACAACAGTTTTATGTCAACAATCGTCACTTCCGCTTAAATTTTCGAAAATTGGTCTGGAAGGATATTGTTGCATAATTTATTTAGAATCTGTGAGTTCATAACCGTTTGTCTCGTAAATGTTATACTTTTCAAAATACATGCAACAAATCAAAAACTCCTATTGAAGCTGTCACTTCCGGTGAAAAAACAAAAAGCTCCTATAGAACCTGTCACTTCCGGTACACCAACTTCATCCAAAATTCTTCGGGGTCTCTCAATTTGTGAAAAAGCTTAAGCAAGAAGTTTCATTTCGATCAAGCAATCTGAACTGTACAGGTCGGTATATTTATTGTGAAACAGTATTTTTCAAAACTCGTTATGTCCGCTTAAATTTTGGAAAGGTGATCTGAACCGATATTGTTGCAAAATTCATTTAGAATCTGATGGTTCATAATCGGTTTTCTTGCAAATTTCAAAATACGTGGCAAATTCATGCTGTCACTTCCGGTGGAAAAACAAACAAGCTCCTATAGAAGCTGTCACTTACGGTAGACCAATTATGGTTAAAATTCATCGGGATCTTCCAATTTGTGGTAAAGTTTAAGCATGAAGTTTCATCCCGATCTGGGCTGTACAGAGCCGAATTATTGTTGAAAAACGGTTTTTCGCAAAAATCGTCATTTCCGCTTAAATATTAGAATCTGTTAGTTCATCACCGTTTTTCTCGTAATAAACTTTTTAAAATACATACAAAAATTGAAACGCTCTTATTGAAGCTGTCATTTCTGACTTAAAAACAAAAAGCTGATATAGAACCAACTCTACTAACCAACATAATTATTTTAAAAAAAATTTCGACAAAATCACCAAAGAGTGGCACTGGCAGAGTGTCTAATTATATTATGAAAAATGGAATAGAGTAAGAAAAAAGGTAACCGGCTGTCGTTGTAATCTGTTCTGGGACCGAAACATTCCCAACTCATTCATGGTAGCCTATATTAATGACATGGAAGATGGGCCGGCCTATGAAATCTGCACTTCGACAGGGTGTTAAATTTGCGTTCAATATATGCTAAAACTTTACCATTAATTGAGGGATCCTCGAAAAATTTAGGGGAAATCTGTGTACCGGAAGTGGCAGCTTCAATGGGACTTTCAAGCAAACAAGACAGTTTTATCAAAAGTCCGGTAAGTTTAATTTATCGCTTTTAAAAATTAAGGCTGATGTTTTCGAGATACCCACAAACAACGAATAATGTTACACAATTTGGATAAACAACTATTTAAATTGCATTTATCAACATTAAACGGTAAATAATTATTTTTAATTTAATTAAGTGAAAATATATATTTTATATAAAAGTATTTTTTTTTTATAAATGTCAAGTCGCGAAAAAGTTTAATTAATTTAAATTAGTTATAATATTTATGAGTACAAAAAAAATTAAAAATTTCAACTCATCATTGTAGGTATATTGCACCACAGTTTACATACATAAATTACGGTAATTAATCAACCGCGCATTATAATTATTGTCGCGAAATTTTTTGGTGTCACCGCATAAAAATTAAAAGAAAAATTTATTAAGACTGCATATAAAATACATATAATTATATAATTAAATATCCAATATATTTGGAGAAAATCCGAAGTGAAATTGAGTGATAAATTATAGCGATACTTTATCTGAATGATAATTCCCTTAAGCCTGCTTCACATCGACTATCTTTACACATATGAACTACTTAGCTGCGTATAAATCATTTAGCCCGGGTACAATAAATATCAAAACGATATTGTATACAAAATGTCAAAACATGTCATGGTCGGATCCTCCATAATTGCGTACGAATTATAAAACGTAAAATTGAAATTAATTTTCCAAATATTTGACAAAGGATATAAATAAAAAGGATAAAGCAATTATCCATGCTATGCCACATGTACATCGTATCTACAAATGCAACAGACATAATCTATTTACAAGACACCGAACACATAAATATAAAAAAAAACCTTCGGTATATATAGCAGCTGCTCTACACTCAATCATCGACCAAGTTAATTTCTCTCATCTAATTCGTTTCTAATTCACCCAAACAACGCGTACACATATTAAAAGTCGATTTTTATCCATCGTGATAAGCAAGTAAGCCAGTAGACAATCAACCAATGAAGAACAACATCGAACAATAAAAATGATGAGTCTGTTATTCGATTTACGCCAAGATAGGAATCATAATCTAAATTACACGGTGTCATATTACCAGCACCGCCCCATCTATAAAATAAATTTGTGTCCCTCTATGATTTTCTGCAGGCAAAAAAAAATTTTTTTTGTACAAAAATTAGGGTTACAAAGTATTTTAATGCTGATATATGGGAGAATCCTACTCGTATATCGTATATCACCATCCACATAATATCCAATAATTGTTTGTCACAACATGATGAGATCATAACGACTTTGATTCGGGAATGATAACTTAAATGAGGGGTGCCGCAATCGTTTGTCTATTATACAGGAGGATGTGGATGGGTGCGCAATAATGTTTAACAATCGACATGATCATTAAATGCGACATAATGTTTGGTGTGGTGTATGGGAGGATGGAGGCAGTCTCTCGCTTAGATATACCAATAACAGAATTTTGTGGGATTTTTTGGGGAACTTTAAATTATTTTGACGTGGTTTACAAAATTTGGGTGCAATCCACAAAAATAAATAAAATAAAATATGAAGCTTCGCGTCACTTAAAACTAGGAAGCACTGAACGCTCGTATAGGTTGCGTGTTATGTTGTTTCGTTAGGAGCGGAATCATAATTGTCGCACGAAAATTTTAAACGCGTTATTGAAATTTTATATGGGAAAGAACAACAATTTTACCGGTTTTGTTTCATTGTTTCACAAAGAATTCTAATTCATTCGTCAGCGGTGGGATTAATAACATCACTGTTTTCGATTATTGAAATTTGCGTCTCTTTTGTCACGAATAACACTAACATACTCTGTTTCTATCATCTATTTGTTTTATCTTGATACTTTGTCTGTTATATTCTATCTCCAAAGGCTAAGAAACGAAATGTATCAGTTTCCTCAAAACTCTAAGGTTACCAGAGAGAAATCAAGTAAAATCCAAGCGGAGCCAAATCCATCAGTTCAGTTCTAGTCCAACGTGGACTAGAAGCTTTATATAAGCGTCTATAAAAGCAAGAAACCACGAACGGAGTAACAGCCTTCTTATATTGAAATGAGCAGAACATTAAGAATTGTCATCTGGAACGCGAAGGGACTAGCGCAGCATGCTCCAGAGTTAGAAATTATTTGTCAGGAACAACATTTATTAAAAAGGAGGAAAGGCGAGGGGAGAATCATCAGTAATCGTGAAGAAGAATGTCTAGGATCCAATTTTATTATTGGTGGTGACTTTAATCCAAAAAACATTTATTGGGGATCAAGACTTACATCCCGTAAAGGAAAAGAGCTTTCGAAGCAGGTCGGGTAAACAACTGCGAGTTCCATTCTGGAGGTAAACCAACATATTGGCATGCTGATATAAATAAAATGCCAGATCTCACTGATTTCTATGTAACGAAAAGGATTTTCGAGGACTACATGTGTCTCAAAAATAGCGAGGGGATATATTCTGACCATTCACCGGTTATCATGATTCTTGAATTGTAGCAACCATCGTACTGTCCCATGGTCTATTCGTAAATGGAATTTTTGGCCGTATAGAGGTATTTATAAACATATTTCACGTATTCCACTTTAGCCAAGAATAATTTTTGCGAAACGAAATAGTTACAGGTTTCGATAGAATTTCTTACGACAACACTCCTCATATACCTCATGTTTCCGTTTAATTCATCGAATGATTCCTCTTGTTTTCCCATTCATTCGAACAGTTTGTTCTTCCACGTTATTCGTGTAAACTTTTACCAACATTGGCGAATTCTGGCACGAATCATGTAAATTTTTGTGTCTTGGCCATTCTTTGACCATGTTCATATTTTTGCTTCGTCTGTATGAATTCCAATGGCGGTTACCTTGTGTCCCAAATACTTTACCTTTGTTCTAAAGAATAAACATTTATACAACTTAATTTTAACTAATTCGTGGTAATGAACAACTATCACTTTGATAATCTATACAAAATCTCATAATGCCATCGTTCTTTCGACCAACACCAACGGTGGGGTCTACGAACCGCTCGATGACTCGGTAACTCCAGCTGCCTAAATGTCTTTAATCATTCGGTCAACTTCTCTTTGTTTTGCCAAAATTCAACCTTCTAGGCTTCCAAAAGGAGAATCAGTGTCTCTGTTCTGGCGCCATTACTGTGCATTTCCAGAGTGGTAATTTGCCGGAGAGAATTGGAGCTCTAATTGGAACTTTATTGTCGTTATTTGGTATTACTATGGCATTTCAGACCATAATGTCTTTTTCCAGTTCATTAGTTTCTACAACCCACAACTTGGGTGACCCAGAACCTCCCTCTAATCTTCCCCAAATAGTTGTTTCTGTATTTAGTTAAAGCTTTTCTCGGTGGTTGATGGTTGCTTGTTTAAATCTGACACATGTAACACATTTCTGTATAATGTGACGTGTTATTTCTATCAATAATTATCCAAAATTTATTGCGAACATTTGTATGCCCCCATGAAGTGCATCCTTGCTGATGACTGGGTTTAAAGCAGATAGTTTGAATTTTTTATTCAATAAAATCCCACTCACCAATGCCTGAAGTTCTTTACAGAAGTGTCGATGTTCTTCAATCCTAACTATTTGGACTTCCACGAGTTTTAGTTCTGGTGCTGTTACTTCTTTCGACTGTTGCCGTTGTTTATGGACATGCACGTTTATGAACCTTTCGCAGTACACCAATATACGCTTTAACAAGTGATGTCTTCTGCACTGTCCTGGTTGTGATCAGCTTGTGTTTGCGGACGCTTATATGAGGGTGTTGATGGCCATGTATCTGAGTGTTCCTGCAAAAATGCTGGCCCCACACACCAGATCGGTCCTTGTGAGGTGATTGTAGACGCAGCTAATCCTCTTGTGGCTAAATCAGCTGAGTAGATTTCGTTGTATCTGACGTAAACCCCATTTAATCTGAGGTACCCGATTAGCTACAAAGGTTTTCAACTTCGTGATATCAGCGCTCATCTCGCTTAAAACTATTGTGGAATCCGTTCAGACGAACATCTTTACATCTTGGATGTTCATGGTATTGTTGGCGTATCCTAGAAGCCTAGATAAATGATGCGCTGTCAGTTTTATTTTTATTGAAGCAACTCTGGTTTTTGCTACCAGCAAGCTGGTTGTAACTTGCTCGAATATACTTGTGGTTCTTAAATAAACCGCCGCTGCATATGCTTGTTGCGAAGCATCTGCAAATCCATGTAATTCTGTTTTTTGCGTTAACGTTGTTTTAACCCGTCTTGGTACCTTTATTCTGCTTAATTCATCTAATCTGACTTATACTTTTTCCATTTTCTTCAATTGCAGCTACCAGAAGCTTGTCATCCCCCTGTGTATCGGCTCTCCAGGTGTCTGCATTAACAGCTTCGGTGTTATTATTATTGCCAACAGGATCAAATAATTTTGAAGAGTCGGACAACAGTAGATGGTTCGTTGGTCTTTCATTGAAAGATTTAGCTTGGTCAAGTCAAATTCAAATGTGCCATGGTACGTAAAAAATTGATTATTTTATTTATAGCTAAATCAACATTCTGCAAAACTGCATATTATGCGTTTCACATTTACTGATTGAACGTGTAGGTGTGTGTTGACCTGCCATTAACTCACCCAGAAGAAGATGATGGAAAATTTGTAAGATGGGCACCAACACGAGTCTTAGAAATTATCGTCGACCTTCTTTCTGTCAGTATATTTTGGAGGGATAGTCGACTACAATTTCTATACTAAAATTTAAGAAAGCTCGAAGCTATCAAGCTGCCAATGTTTCTTTTTTCTTCTGCAGAGTCAGTTGTTGGATTATTCGCAGGATTTAGATTTTAGCGTTAGTTAATCTTTGCAAGATATTATTGATATAGTTGATTTTAATAAGTTTTACTGTCCACCCAAAAAATCGGGTTGTTGATTAGCTAGCTTCGAAATTGAACTGAGTAACTTTTTTTCAGTATTAAGCATTTCAACGCAAAATTTATTGGTAATTCCTCACTATACGTTTTGTCTGAAAGTGACTGTTTCTACTACAATTTTGATTAGTGCAATCTGATTATTTAGTACATATTTTTATAACGTAATTAGAAATTGTGATCAACATACTTGCCTGTTATACTTACTAATCTTTCATTACAGACGAATCCCCATATCTCGCAATCTGGCTAAGTTATAAGTAAAAAACAAATATATCATCAACCAAGACTAAGGTATTTTTGGACAAGTTGGTCTGCTCCAATGCAAAAGCTCACAAAAAAAAAAAAACAATCTGCACCCAATAGGCTTATGTACATATTATGAAATGTTGTTGTTCCTTGATATGACATGATATGATATGATAGAGGCGTACAAGCCAACCACGACAGCGATCCTTGGTACGTTACCCTAATCCTGAAATATCAACAATCAAATAACAAATTATATCTGGATGCGAATAATATTTTAGCACCATGCGGGCCCAGGCCCTACCTGCATTCTTAACAGATAAGGTTAGCTAGGAAAGGATGTTAGTTACAGAAACAACTAGGGCGAACCGCAGCAAAGTCATTTTCTAACTACTTAAATATAATAAAATGTTAGTCTCAATTAAATTCTCATACCCTAGATTAGCTTTTGTTAGTTTATTAATTCGGGTTAGTTGTGATTGAGGTAAAGAATACTGATATTCATCATATGTATCCGGCATCAGTCATAATAGACTGGTTAGATTATTTAATTCACATCTACGGGTAATCTCATCATATGCTGCTATTATGAATTGTTGTTGTTCCTTGTTTCTTCACCACAAAAATCTAAATTAATGACCATACAGAAACGCTTTCTCAATTAAAAAAAAATGTGCTCCTGGACAGGCTCGAACTGTCAACCTCGGCATTGCTCGAATACTGTCGTATAAGTACCGCGCGCTAACCAATTGCGCCACAGGAGCTTAGTAGCATATCAATCCCCAGTTACTTCAATTTAAACAAAAATTATTTTTATAATTAATAATGACCGGAGACTACTGTCAGTTTCAGGTAAATAAAATTATAGCTTAATATCGTGTGTAAAACGGAACCTTTAACTTGTAGTCATAGTAAGGAAATATTAATTAAATTTTACCACAGGATTAGACATCTAATATGTCTCAAAAAAGATACCAAATTTGTTGCATGCAATAAACATTGCACAATCAATAGGTTTTTGCAACAAGTTTCAGTTAAGAAACATGTTCAACAAATTTCAAAAGATGAACATGTGGGTAGGTCTGGAATGATCGTGAGGTGGTCTCTTAACGAGACAAACGCATATGGAATGATTCCTGGGGTCGCCGTCTTTTACAATTTACTGTCAGTTTATCGTGAACAATTTATCGTGGAAACAATTTATAGTGGAAACAATTTATCGTGGAATCAATTTATCGTAGAACAATTTATCGTGGAACATTTTATCGTGAGAACAGTTTATCGTATATCACAATTAATGTCTTGGATTTGAAGGATCTTAAAACATAAAACTTTTTTTACAATGTATTTCGTATAAGAATTCGGTCATTTAAAATTAAATGATTTTTGGAAGAACTAATGGAATATTGCTACCTGGGACCGACTGATGATAGATGTTAAGGCATCCAGTCTTATCAGAAACTTGTTTACATCACGAGCCCACGATAGACGCTTGCTTACATCGCCCCTAATCTGGAGAGCAGAAGCTGATGAGGTTTTGGTTTTGCGGCATCAATAACTTGTCCTGACGTGTAGTGTCAATAAGCAGAATCATAACTTCTCTTGAATCGTTTTCACTGGACCACATAATTCATTTAGAGTTACCTAGCGAGCGTATTAATCAAGGACTTTTCGCCCTCATATTACCTTCAAATATAATTTAAATAGATTGACGATATAGAACTAAAAATCTTACAATCTTACAAAAATAAAGAATTAACGAAAACTTCATAACGAACAAAAAGTTATGTTTTCTTTGAACATTCTGAAATGAAACAATCAAATAGGAAAGCTTCCACCTACAATTTGAACAAGCATTTCAATAAAAATTTCATATTTTGCCACTAGAGGAAAAATTGACAATAGCTTCGTCGATTATAACCGGAACACACGAAACGCACTTTGTGGAAGCAATAGCGAATAAGCCCGAAATTAAAGTTGGCTACTCATAACTAACATCATCAATTCGTAATTAACTTCATACCTATTAGCCATCATATTTGCGTACTCAGGTTTCTTGGGCTTCACTTTGATATTTCGTTTGTCAATATCCAAGTACCAAGTGAAGAGAAACTCGATTAAATCAAGCATGCTTTCTAAAAAGAACATCATGGTATCGTGAGCAAAATACTACAATACGGCGTCAAAATATTACTGGATGATTTATATGTTCAAATCAGAGGCGCGCGAGGTTTTTAAACAATAAAGGGACATGAACCATTCTTCTAATTTTATTCTACAATCCGTTGGTTGCAGGCGCGGATTTCCTATATAAACGCATTCATAAATGATTGACATTTCACTAGAACTATATATATGAGTAAAAACAACGTGGTGCCAAGTAGTTGCGAAAAACGTTTATTATCTACATATATACAACGTACAATAACCCTTTCATCACCATATACGTTCAAACTGTCCGGTAGCTTATTGAAGCACTTCATCATCATGTTAACTGCGAATATTTCGATAATACTAATTCAGCCATTTCTTAATTTCGTCGAGGAACAGTGGTAAGGTGGCCATATTCCAGAACTTCTTCCAAAAGTCATTCTTGAATCCCATTTCCATCCAACATTCCCAATCTTATCATAATCGGTTTAGAATAGGCCAAGTACCTTCCCAGATGGACATATTCAAGGCTTCTTCCAAAAATCATTTAAGAATCCCACTTCCATTCAAAATACAAAATCCCATAAATATCGGTTCATAAATGGCCAAGTACCGTCCCAGGTAGCCATATTCCAAAACATCTTCCAAAAATCATTTAAGAATGCAATTTCCATCCAATATACAAAATATTATCAATATCAGTTAAGAAATTACCAAGTTCCGTCAGAAGTGGCCATTTACCAGAACTTCTTCCAAAAAACCATTTAAGAATCCCATTTCCATCCAACATACTAATTCCCAACATAATTGGTTAACAAATTACCGAATTCTGGCCCAGGTGGCCATATTCCAGAACTTCCTCCAAAACTCACTTGAGCATCCCATTTCCATCTAATTGGGATTGAGTATCCATCAAAATTGGTTAAGAAATTAACGAGTTCCGTCCCAGGGAGCCATATTCCAGAATTTTTTCCAAAAATCTTTCTAGAAACAAAGAACATAACCAATTTCATCAAAATCGGTTAAGAAATGGCCAAGTCCTCCCCAGATGGCCACATTCAAGAACTTCGTCCAAAAACTATTTTAGAATCCTATTTCCATTCAAAATACAAAATCCCATCAATATCGGTTAAGAAATGACCGAGTTCCATCCCAGGTGGCCATATTTTAGAGCTTCTTCCAAAAATCATTTAGGAGTCTTAATTCCACCCAACATATTAAATCCCATTTCAATCGATTAATAAAGGCCAAATTCAATATAATTTTATAAACCGAAGACGATACGGTCAATTTTACAAACTACGGTAAACTGGCATACGATAAATTGTCCACACGAGAAATTGTGTCCAAGATAAACTGTTCTACGGTAAAATGCTCACGTTAAATTGAAACACTATAAATTGTTTACGATAAAACGACCGTCACCCGTCTTTTAAAAAGGGGGGTGGTTGCAACAAATTTCAATTTAAAAATCTGTTAAAAAATTTCAAAAGATTGACATGTGCGTAGATTTTCTGGAATATCACGGCAGAAGCATTCCAGAAAATCTACTCACATGTCAATCTTTTGAAATTTGTTGAACGGGTATCTTAATTGCAATTTTTTAGTCCAACTCGTTTATCCCGGTAAGATACCATTTCATGAGCATTCCAGGATAAATTTTTAAAATTAAATTTGTTGCAAGAACCGTTAGTTTCCTTCGATTCGTTTGTCCCGTTAATAGAACGTAACATGAGCAATTCAGGAAACCTATCCACTTGTCAATCTTTAGGAATTTGTTGAACAAATTTCGTAATTGCAATTTGTTGCCACAAATCCTTTGTAAAAGACCCGTCGTTTATCGGCGGTCCCAGGAATAATTCGATCTGTTTGTCCCGGTATGATACCATGTCATGAACTTGCCAGAAAATTTATCCACATGTCACTTTTTTGAGCTTTGTTGAACATAATTGTAATTTGAATCTTGTCAGAAATTTTTTGAGATTTCTGTGCAACATTTGTTGCATGCAACATATTTTGGGAATTTTTCATCCCAAGTATTTCACACACATTAAATTCTTAGTAATTTTCATTAAAATGTTTAGTAATTTTTTGTTAGGTTCTAAAAAACCAGGATCATAAAACCTGTGGCTATCTGGTATTTTAAACTGACGTGGCGCGAACAAGAAAGACATCTTCGATAGTTGAAATACATACAACGGGTTTTCCAATAGGAATTATATACAATTTAAAATGGTTATAATGGCAACACTGCTTATTATTTTTAACATTTCTTATGACATTTGTGTTCAGTAGGTTATACCATTTGATCATTGAAAGATGTACGCTTCAACAACGTTTAGAAATTGACAAATAATTTTATCAAAATCAGTGCTATGATTTGTGAACACTGACGGAAATTTAAGAATAATTTATGGGCGATATTATTCAGTTAATCGACTCACTATTCGTCGTATTGTAGACAAATCTGAAAGTGAATTTTCTTTACACGATACAAGAGTACCATTTGGTAGCAGCAAGTGTAAGAAAAAAATGTATCGGTTCCACGGCCTTCTCAACAATTAAATCTTTCTCAAACAACAACATGGAGAATTTTAAGCAAATATTTGGGTTTACATCCTTACAAAATTCAACTGGTTTACATCCTTACAAACTTCAACTGAAGCTATTCGACCACCATAAACGTCGTTTATTTTTTGATTGTGCTCTCGAACAACTTGAAAATGATTAACATTTTTATCGAAACATTTTATTCAGTGATGAAGCTCATTTTTGGTTAATTGGTTATGTAAACAAACAGAATTGCAGAATTTGGAGCGAAGAAAATACATAGGAAACTCACTCAAGCCGCTTTGTGGTGTGCAATTCATGCTGGTGGTGTGATTGGTTTATATTTCTTTGAAGAAAATGATCGAAGAGTAACAGTCAATGGAGAACGATACAGGCATAATGTAACCTTTCAAATAAAAAAAATTTTGGTCTCTCTGAATAATTTATGTGTTTCTTTTTAATTTTTAAATTGTATCATTCCTATTGGAAACCCCTTTACATATTAAATCTGATACATATGGATGGCGCATCTAATAAAAAGCTCGTCCAAACGGACGAAAAACGCAAATGTCGGCCGATAAGATTTTGGAAAGGAAAGATCATCGACTGCGAATATTGTATGGCGTTATTGGTGAATTTGAAAGAATAAATTGCAAAAAAATCGTCTAATGTCGACAAGTCGTTGACATGGCAAAATTGCACGACTTGAACTTCGAATTGCTTCCTCACCCATCGTATTCCCCAGATCTGGCTCCCAGAAACTACTACCTTTCGCAGACCTCAAAATCAAGCTCCAGGAAAAGTGGTTTTCGTCAAATGTTAATCGTTCTACAAAAAAAGCATCTTAATGTTAGAGAAGGTATGGAAGGAAAGCATCACTCTTCAAGAAAACAATATGTTGATGTAGTCTTATGTTCAGAGGACAGGATAAGTGAAGGACCGGATAAGTGCTAATTTTAGAGCCAATATGGCGGAAACAGAAATCGTATTGGATTCATATTGATTTACAGGTAGCCCTCCAAAAACACGGTACTTGAAGAACACGTGTTTCGAAGAACGCGGATACCTTCCCTCGAATTACACGGTTTCAAACTACACGATTTTCGAGTAATTCGTGATATATGTCAAGTAACATATGTCGCCCGACTTTTATTTGTTTTTGTTTTTTCAAAGAACACGGAGCCAATTGTGCTCTTCGAGGGTTTGCTGTGTTTTCAAATTTGCGAATTAATGTTAATCCTAAAATTTTGTTTCATAAACCCAAAACCTTACAGCTTAGAGATAGTTTAGAATGTGTCCCGATCAGCTAATTTATTTTAGCACTTTTCGAGTTAATTTGTTGCAGTTCCAAGAAGAATAGAAATTCTTAGAAATGTGAAACCGTCTACACAAAATAATCCAGGGTTAGGATCAGGTGATCATTCTTACTTTGGTTGAACCCCTATTAGATTCTCTCGTACCACTGATCCTGCTGGAAACAATAATATGGATCTTCTAGAGATTATTGATTGTTGATGTTTGGTATCAGAGTTATCTGCAAAATTACCTCTAGAGTTAGTATTTTGCGTTGACTTTAACTATTTTCCTATGAATTGTGACGTGAAAAGTTTTAATTCTTACAGACCAAGCCAGATTGTTCAGGGAACTGGAGAGATGTTTACCAAAAATATGAGAAGCTATTGTCGGCTTGTGGTCTCAACGCACATTTTGTAGAAATAAAAATCCAGAAGAAGGATATTATTAGCTCATTTGGGTGAAATCGCTTACCGAATGGTGTAATTCTTGGTAATCCGGCAGCCAACGACTACATTAACATTCACTCATGGACTGTATTCATTCGACCATTACTATTTGACAAGTGCAGATTAAGTTCCATACTTCTTAAACAAGTTATTTAATTAATAAAACCTCTACTAGTTAGATTGTACGGGTAAGCTTCAGTTTAAAATACTTTTCTAGACGCTGGAGCGACGTACGAGTAAGTTCATACCGAAAATTGGGAAGAAATTCCCCGAAAACAACAAGTCATTTTGTCGTTACCAATTTCTAAGAGGAGCAAGCGCAAGTTATTAAGCAAAGGATGTTTACTTCATTCTAGGCCAGAGGAGGAGTATCCTCACCACTTTTCAGGCCGCTACGGGCTATGTGGTTTAGTTTTGTTAGTTCGGGGAAAAATTGTAAATACATAATGGACCGCTTTTAACATGACTTTATAAACGATTAAAACATTGAATTTACTCTCACCAGAGTCAACCCCGGAGAAACCCGTCTGCATTCCATTTATGAACCGCAGGAAGAATCGCCCGGATAAAATTCTGCAAATAATGTTGGAAGCTAATTATCTGGTTGTTATGTTTGACCAAAAACTAACATCTCTAGCGTATCACTGACAAAGGTAACAACAATCCAGAAATCGTTATAAGCGCTACTTAATAAAATTTGAAAACTTACCTCTGTAAGTGCAACAAGAGGGTTACGCAAATATGCTTCCGTGCTGTTCTCTTGAGAAGGTATTGGGGAACACCGCCGCAGTCATCTAAAGTAAACAAACGAATAATATTAAATCTAATGAAAACCAATGGACCAGACTACTTTCCTTATCGAGATTACACCTTATCAATCTGATCTAATCCTTATCAATTCCACGACAGTATCTTAACCATTCTAAATATCGGGCGAGTAAGATTATTAGACTTGATCCTTAAAAAATTTTCTCAATTAGGTTTCTCGATTGGGACCAAGTTAAAAACAATACATCCACCTTGTTAGGTTAGGTTTGTACCATAGAACCTTATTCTTTCCACTATTCCAGCCACTTATGCAGCAAAATGTCTCGCACTTTACAGTTTTCGAGATCCGACAGGTTATCTATTATGAATTGATCCAATTATTTTGGCCTTGTGTGTGCTAATGCCGAATAGAACCAAGGAAAATGATCTGCAGACTCTTTCACTTCGCCATGGCTGTTTCTATACTGAAGTCGCTGGATACCTAGATCCAGCCTTTTTACATGTTCTCCAATTCGTAATTATTATCTGTTTAAGAAATAACGCAAACTTGTCTTGCTTGTCGTCGGTACACTGATGGATCAAGAACAACTCCGGCGAATGATGCTGGAGAGCGGGCCGAGCGCTAATTCGGGCCTAGGTTCACGCTCAACATACCCTTAGGAAAGTCGCTAACCAGAATCCTGCGTTACCAGCGTAAAAATAGCAATACCCGGAGTTATTAGATCCGACCGAGTTATAGATGACTGAGCAACGTTGAAAGATAACAAGTCGTATGATAAGAAAAAAGTTTCATCAACTCTAGTTGGCATACGTTGTAAGGGAATGAAAAAACGTTGGCCTAAATACGTCGAACAAGAACTACGATCAATAGGATGTCGAAACTGAAGATGAATTTGGAAAGTTGGAGGACCATAGTGCAGGCGTAGAACGTTAAGGAGGGAGAGGGAGAATGAGAAACGAAGTCTTCAAGTTTCTTAAAAAATACCACTCAGCAGTCGGCAAGGTCGAATAGTTAAACATTTAACAATATCCGCCATAAACAATATCAAGCAAAATGTCGTGATACTATTTAACATTTTTGCATATTCTGGATAATAAAATTCTAGGTTACGACGGGGTTAACAATGTTTAGAAAAATAATAATTCTTCGTTAAAGTATTGTTGGCTCTAGTTAGTGCCAGTATATCTAATGTCCTTGCTAAATACTGCCCAATGCGGAATTGTACGTAAACTTTCTAGCAGTATATGAGTATACTCTTGAGGACAATCTACTATAGTTGGTTGATATTTAGCTTTTCCAACTTGTGTTTTAACTCATTAAATTTTGTTATTCACAAATGGTGCGGATAAGGCGGCCGGAAAATGTTTAAAATTCTAAGTTTAATAATTACTGAAAAACTATATAACCAATGGGGAGCGAATATGTGAATTATGTTGCCCCTCCGCGCAACATAATTGCACGCATCTTAATTTTTTCAGTGTCCTTAGTGTTGAGTTTTTTTTGCATATTTTGATTTCTAGTTTTTGACATTTGATATTTAGTATTGGTTTAGAAATTGTCCCTTCCAGCTGCTATTTACCTTGGGGCATTTCGTGTATTCCGAAATGAAATTACAGGTACACCATTTATGATGGCAACAAGTGAATTGCGTCCTTCAGATAAGACGGAAGTGGTCGCAAATAATCTTCTTTATACTGCGATGAAAATATTGCGTCTAAGAGATGGCGATTGTTTGAAAATTGGGTTGAAACGTGTCGGCAAGGATAACGATATAAGTTAAGACGCACATTATCGGAAGATTATATTAACAGCTGTTAAGAGAGCAAGTTAAAGCTTTTATGAAGTCAATATACCGAATTCCGCAGCTTATTGGCCTGTTCGAGAGAGTGGCTGAGTCTACTGAGAATTTTACATAAATTCAAAAATCAGCGAGAAGAGCTGACAGACGAACAGATTAAAGCATTAAATTATTTTGAAAAACAGCTGTGGTTAATGAGGATGTCGTTACTTGCGCAATGCAGTTCAATGAAAAGTTGAAACTTCAAACACATAAACATACATTCAATGTCGATGCGAGACGCTTTTCATGCCTACCCGTAAAACTGCCATTCCCGTACCACTAGTGAAGGTAAATTCAGAGTTGAAAACTGACTACAACGACATTGAGCACTTTTATCACACCAACAACATAATATCGGATGACGATAATATCGTCGAGTATCTATAAAACGGCAACCTTCAGAGAAATGGCACAATTGTTCCAATTCTTTTTTATTAAACGTGATTGAGTTCAACATGGATTTGAAATTCATCACTGAAAAATATTAATGCCTCCAGTACGCCGTCGATTACATCAATAAGACTAACAGAAGAATCAGCAATTTGCAACAAAAACTCGTCGAGATTATGAATGAGAATTCAGACTTCGACATTGTCGCTGCTACAAAGAAACTTAGCAATCAATAAGGTTGAAATGTCAAGTCAAGAAACTGCTTGGTTTCTATTGCATGAGTCCCTGTCTAAGGCGTCGGTGACTGTAGTTTATATGCCTACATGGCCACAACAGCAAGAACGAATCAGAAAATCTTTTAAATAACTGGCACAACTTAATAATGATGGTACACCTATATGGAAGAAGAATTGCTTCGATACGTATGAAAAACGCCCTTTGAAATTCTCGATTTAATGTAATTGCTAATGGGGGGTGAAAGATCGGAAAATGCCAAAAATTATAAGATACAGAAATTATGATCTCTTCCTGTCGGGAAGAGATGGAGCTCAACGATTCACAGGCAGCTAATCTTGGACGGGATCAGGTTAATTTTCAGAAAATTTCTGACCCGTATCAACAGCTTTTTCGAGACTCCAAACTTGCTCGAGCTCATGAGAAAGGCAAACGCAAAGTGATTCGAGCTGGTACAATATATTATATGGTTGTTAATCTCAAAAATCCGTCAAACTGATCGTGGTTTCTCAAAAAACTCATCATGGAAATTTGTAATCGATTCACAGATACGGATGGTTATTGTAGTAACGCTAGGAAAAGCCGCGGTTGCTATAGGAAGCACGACTGTTCATATTGCGTCTAAAATCACCCTTTCGAATTTCCAAAAGCTATTATCGAACGAGATCAATGGTTATCATATAGATCTTTATTCAAATATGTCAAGATGATATACTGGTCGATGAGGTCAGCATGATTAGGGCGGAAATGTTAGATCGCATAGATTTGAGACTGAAAGAAATAACGAGTAGTTATGATGACGCTTTTGGTGGATTGCACATAATTTTATTGGTGATTTGAGGCACCAAAAAATATGGCGGATCGATGGTCAGCAGAGATGAAGGAAATGTTTTTTATGAATTGATCGAAGTTATGCGGCAGGAGAATGCTGAATTCTCATCATTACTAACAAAGGTTGGCAATGGAGATCGATTGGATGAACAAGAGTGGCGGTGGCAAAACACTTAGTAGGAATTAGTAGAGCAGCGGTTCCTATCAATTGTAGATCGGCAACAGTTCCCCTCAATCGAAATAAATCGATTTATGCTAAAAGGAACCATTTGCCACTAAAACCAGCTAGTCGTTGACAAGTCACAAATCGCAGAAGGGACATTTGATGAAATAGTTTACAAGTACAGTAAGAGACATTCGCAACCTTTGGTATAAGAAGGCTTATCCATGGTCACGGCTCAAGAAGGACGTCATATGCTTCCATTACGAAACGAGTTTACCCGGCTTTCTACTGTCAATCTTCATACAATTGATCGGTTTCAACTCGAAAAAAACAGTAAAGCGCAGTATGCGCGTGACCTCCATGTTAATATAATAATACAGAAGTCAAATGCATTAATGTTGTCAGAAACTTGGCTTCGTCAACGAGGAACACGTCGAAATTGAAAATTTCGATCGCATAACACAATACAGACGACCCAGCATTAAGAGCGGGAGGGAAGGATGGGGTGGGCAATTGATATATATCAAAATGTTGACGATTCGCAACACGACTTTATACTGTCTGTGATGATCCACAGCACATTAGTCCCAGCACATTAGTCAAACGAAATCTTCTTGGTAAACAAATTGTTATGGTCGCGGCGATTTCAACATTCACTTCGATAAAGATGACGGATTGCGCTCAATTCAATTTTTAAAAAGGAACACACTGGCGGCGACTAGATATGATACAACCATGTCTAGTAACACGCACATTTTTCTACTGACACGTATCGGTTGGAATCAAATAATAACTTTTTAAAGTGATTTGGCTGTAGGTGCTTACAGGTGATATACAATTCTCAAAGCAGACGTATTTTCCAAGATAAGAGAATTTGCATTAAGAGTTATCGTTTCCAATAGAACTGAACAATCAACGCTAGCTACAACAGGTTGATAATTTAAATCAATAATTGCAACAGCTCGAGACTGGTTGAGTGGCCGTAAATTGATATAAGCTGGAAACATTCTAGGACCCGGGAAGTCCACGCAGAGCAAAAGACGGAAACCTACATAGCCTCATTTCTTTGTGCCAGTACTTCATAATAAGAATCCAAAAATTCTTTAAACTGTCGTTGAAAACGCCAAATTCGGACTTTCTTACTTCCCTTCCCGTGTTCTGAATGGTTAAAACTCTTGAAACAACTGCTGTGGTTGGTATAGGCTTGCGGCAAACGAACTTTACTCACAATTCAAGAGTGCTACATCAAGATCAATTTGTAATAAGTTTACAAGAAAGGAATTTTCAAATTTACCACGTTCCTTCCGGTATTAGTCTACCCTTAGTAAACGTTCTCGCGAGATCCCAAAATTCCTCGGTTTAAATAAAACCATTTTGTCGGAAACCTTGCAAAATACTCTGCTAAAGTTGATAATAATAACGTCAGCCATATCTCCAGCCACCAAAACGTTCAAAGTTGCCCGTCCTGGTAGCTAATTATTAATTTACAATATACAGGGCGGGCCATCTAACTTTTTTTTGAACTAGCGGTTATTTTGAGTATGGTAAGGGTTATGTCACTTCTGATTTGACAGAAAGCTAGTTTTATCCTTCCGCTGAACGAGAATGGTTGTGTATTTGCTTGACCAACGCTCGAAAATATTGAAACATTACTTCGAAAATCATTGTAATCTTGCAGAATGTGTGCGAAAATTGCGTGCGGTTTTCGGAAGAAACGAGGCGCCGGGAGCTCCATATGTGTGTTATTTTGTGAATAAAGTTAAAGAAACAGGCTTGCTAATTAATAAACCAACACGAACCAAGCGTACACCCGAAAGTGTTGATACTGTAGCCGAGAATGTGCGTGAGTCGCCGGGAACGTCAACTCGTCACCGTGCTCAAGAATTGAACATTTCACGCACAACATTGCGACGAATTCTGCTTAAAAACCTTGGTATGACATCGTATAAAGTTCAATTGGTTCATGAATTGAAGCAATGAGACCACCCATTGCGTTTTTGGTTCGCTGAGTGAGTTTGCGATCGACTTGAAAAAGATGCCGATTTTGGCAAAAAAATCATCTTTTCGGATGAGGCGCATTTCCATCTTGGCGGCTATGTAAACAAGCAGAATTGTCGCAATTTGGTTTGGTGCGGATTTTGGTCCGGTGGCATCATTGGGCCATTTTTCTTTGTAAATGAGCAAGGAGCCGCCGTTACTGTCAATGGTGAGCGCTACCGCGCCATGATAAACGATTTTTTGTTCCCGGCACTTGAAGGGGAGGACATAGACAACATTTGGTTTCAACAAATTGGCGCTCCGTCCCACACAGCACACATAATGCATTGATCATCAGCATTAAGCACACAAATGCTCGTTATCTTACAGTGGGTACAAGAAGCCTCCCCAGCTGATTGAATACTCGCTTCTGTTAGATCAGGTATCGGAATTTTTCTCATATGTCACCATAAATTTCTCCGTTCACAGAGTTTGGCAGATATAACGGTATATGCCTAATTAATGCACTGACCATCAGTATTAAGCACACAAATGCTCATTACCGTACAGTGGGGATAAGGGGCCTCACCAGCCCGAAAAATCAAAAAGGCCTTTAAATTCATTGAAATTTAGCGGAGAAATACACCTAAATTTTAAAGGCGTTTTCGGGATGGTTTTTGGGCCAGCTTCACATACGTGGTATCGTCTCATTTTACGAACAATTTTCTTTGTGGAAATTTGCATTAATTTTAGGGTCAAAGTTCTGGTTATCTGGAGATGTTTCAGCATCTAGCATTTTAGGCAATGGAAATAGAATTTCTATATAAGTTGCGAGTGTGGTTTTGGAGAATGACAAAAATGAACGGTGGTAAGCTACTTCTTAGCTCCTTAAGTAAGAACCTTCTTTGGGTATTGAAATTGGGATTTCAATGTGAGTTTCATCTGTGGATTTAGAAAATAGCCAATTTTTAACATAACTAAGAACGCCCAATTTTAGTAACAGGCACGGTGATTCTAGAAAATTTGAAAGAAAATAATCCATTACTCAACCGAATTGGAGGAAACTTATTTTCGGTTTGTTTAATGGAAAGTTGATTCTATTATGAATTCCGGATGTGGCTCTAGAAATTGTCAATTTTAAATAAGTTAAACGTGTCTCAATCGAGTGGGATGAAACTTGATTTAGTTTATTTTGTGCTGTGTTCAAAATTCGCACATTCAAATCCCAATAACATCAATAACTAAACTTGTTCAAAATAGGCTAAGATTGCCAAGTTCCAACTATTCCACAACTTTATCTAAAATTTAAGGTATAATTCCCTTAGTCATAAATTATTTGAGTAGAGTCCATTAAGAAAAAATTTAGTTCGAATCGCGAGAATTGCATCCCAAAATTTAAATTTGAACAAAATTTGCAAAATTCCATTTAACATTAGTGAAATTTCAAAACTTTGTACAAATCATTCTTGTTATATTCCAAATCCTGTTCTAAACACCAAAATTTGGCCATGGTCGGTTGAAACGTAGTTCAGTTCTATTTATCAAGTTAACTATTTGTGATGAATTCAAAAACTTATCAAAATTCCAGAACATGGCATTGATATTTGTAAAACTCCAAACAATTTTAAGCCAAATTTAATTACGAATATTTCGAATTTCGTTTAATCAAGGCCAAGTTCCTAAACATCGTCTGCTGCATTCAAAATTCAAGTTATAATAATAATCCTGAATTGAATCCGGATTGAACCATATGTGGTTAGAAATATTGTGACACTTCAGAACACTCAACAGTTATGTTAAAACCACTACTCGATTTCAATTAGCAATGCAAAATTCCAGAAACACTTCCAAAACTCTTAGAAGATTTCATTTAACAAAATAGGATTTTGAAAATAAAGGATTTTACAAAATTAACTGACTAACCAAGGAAACGGAACTTTTTCTTGCTAAATCAATATTTTGAAGTCCATCATTTTGTAAGGATTTGTGATTTAGATTTTCGGGATTTTAATTTTCGGGATTTTGATTTTCGATATTTTGATTTTCGGGATTTCAAAAATGACGCTTTACCGGGTCGGTTGTTTGTATAGGTCATATCAAAAAATTACAATCTACATTTTAGGACCATTATAGAAGAATGGTTGTTCTTCTTCAATATAAAAGGATACTGGTTTATGAATTACCAAAACCGCTTTAGTCGAGGCCGTTGCCTGTAGAAGTTATTTCAATGAATTTTAAGCAAAATAATGCCCTTGACCCGGGCTATGGTAAACTCGTTCTAATTTCAATTTGGTAACAGTCAGCTCAAACCGGGTCTCATAGATGGGAGTTATCAGCCACCAAATAATTTCAGCTAGAATTAAAGAAAAATCCTATCATGCATCCATCACTCTTGAATTAAAGGTACGTCAGACAGTGCTATTTAGGATGAATCTGAACGAAGTTCTAGTTTATGATTGCCTAAAACTATTGCCTTACGATCACAAACCATTTTTCATTAATTCGGTAGAAATCAAGAAAGTAAGTATAGGATTTAAGTTAAACGTATCTAAAGAAAACTTTTAAACTGAACATTAAACTTATTGAAATAATTAAAGTGCCAATAAATGATTATGAGCTGAGTGTCGAAGAGAATACGGCAAGTCTTTAGATTTGAATGTGCAGATAATTAATCTAATCTAAAAAACCCATTTTTTTGCAATTTGACAATAAACTATACGCTCCCACTCATTAACATAAATTTGAGCGGAATATGTAAACAACTCTTTAAACTTTTAGAATATATCAACATTGATCTAGTACGATATAAGTGTAACGCAACCTAACTTTTCTGGACAGAACACTCCTAATTAGTGTTATGGACTGTAGTTTTGATCTTTGAACAATGTCAAATGTTATAATTGTAAAATAATCGATAATAAATATTTCCATACAGAGATTTTTTAAATTTCACTCAATGATTTGAGTGAAAAATGAGAAAAGTTACCTTAAGAGCCAAGTAATGGCTTAAACTTGAATTTAGTAACCTCCCAGGTTACCAAAAATAAAAGTCCTAATTTATTATCGTATGTTGCATGAAATGTTGCGCAACAAATTTGATTGTTGCACGATGTTGCATGCATATTTTGGTAAATATTTTTCATTAAATCGTTCGCCTCACTAATAATTTAACAGCATGCAAACAGAAATCAATAATCTAATCACCTTTTACCCATCGGTCAAACAATGGATCATTGTTAGAATCGGCTACAATATGTCTAATCATTAATAATTACAACAACAAAAATAATTCTTAAGAAACACAAAACTATTAACTATTTTCTTTTATCGCATTACGGTTATACCTTATTTCACACTTCGGACGATATATCTAAGATCATAAAGTAAAAATCTCCGTCGCCCGTACACACACAAGAAAAGGTATAAAAAACGTTAAGAAAATAATCTTCCAGGTAAAAAAAAATTGTTTTTTTGCTTATTTCATTTTTTCCATATAATATGTAATTATTGCAATTATTTTATTATTACTAAATATTTATAGTTTTTTTTTTATCTATTATAAAATACATTTATATAGTTTGTGGTTTTTTACTCAAAATTAAACTAAATTAAAATTACTAAATATTATTAAAATTAAGATTCATCACAATATTTTTTTTATATTTATAAGTTTTTAATTTAATTTAAATATTTATATATATTAACAAATTTTATCAACAAAAAAACTAATTATTTATAAATATTTACACAAAAATTACTAAAATAGTGTGAATTCAGAATTATTAATACAGACTTAGAAAGAGATAGAGACAGAAAATATATAAATTAACAATTTTACCTTACATTTCATCCAAAAATAATTATTAAACAAAACAATTCACAATATCACTTGAATTCACAAAATTACATAAAATTTTAAAATTTACACAGTCCGTAGGGCGGCTGGCCCTATCCTACTTAGCTCCGGATTATGTTGCAACGCTAACGATGGATATTGATTAAAGTACCCGGGTGGCAGTCCGCCGAGGGGTGCCATCATAAGTAACGGATGCACTGGTAATTCGTAGCCGTTTAGCTGGCCCAGTGTTTGGTGCGTATACTGCAGAAATGGTGATACATTCGGCATCCCGTTATTCGGATTTGTCTGTTGAAATTGTTGCGGGATTAATGACGGCAATTTAATTAATTTACTATTATTGTTGTTGTTTATATTTGGCTGCGAATCATCATCGTTCACTACGATTAATTCATCATCTGACGATTTATCGGCGTCCGGCGTAATTAAACTTTCGATTGTGAACGCTCTCTTTGGCCGGGCGGCGGGCTCACTTAGTAAATGCGCCGTATTTCCTAAATGCGTGGTTGTAATTGGTGATGGCGATGCTGGCCGAATAGGTGAATTCATAGCGGGCGGTGGACTTATCGAACCCATTGTGTCGTGCTGCATCATACCCGAGGGATCTCCGATATGGTTCGGTTGAAAAAAGAATCGATTTATATTGGCGAGCGCCGCCAATTCCTCGTTCAATAAATCCTTATCGGTTTTGTGCAGTTTAAACCGTCGCCTCCGTCGCAACAGACTACCATTTTCGAACATATCGAACGCGCGTGGATGTAGCGCCCAATACGCACCTTTACCCGGCCGATCGGGCCGTCGCGGCACTTTTATAAAACAATCGTTAAAGCTGAGATTGTGTCGCAACGAATTTTGCCATCGCTGCGTATTTTTCCGATAGTATGGAAAGCGATCGGTGATAAATCGATAAATTTCACTCAATGGTAACATTTTTTCGGGCGAACTCCAAATTGCCATCGCCGTTAGCGATATATACGAGTAAGGCGGTTTTTGATCACCGTACGAATCTCTTGAAGGTCGTGGCATTTTATATTTTTGTTAACACTGTGTAACTGTTTTCTATTTATATACTTTTACAATATTTTTATAAACTTGTTACGCACACAACCGAATTCTCATATTTTATTTGATTTCATATAAATTTCACTCAAATTTAAATAATTTTCACTCAAACACTTAATTATCCGATACACACATGAAACAAATATTTTTTTTATTAACTCTCGGCTTAATCACATAAGCATACGTCTAACGATCGATACACAATCCAACACGTTCAGTTGTTTATACAAAACTGTTTTACTCCCAACAAGTAAGGTGTTGAAATTCTCTTAAAACATCAAAAACACAAAAATAACAGGAAAAACAAGTTAAATACTAAGCACCGCCCCATTATTTATTTATAAATATTTTTTTTACTGAAACCCCAATCGTGTTTTGTTGATTTTCGGTTTTTTTTGTTTTGTTCAGCACCGAACGAAACAAAAACAAAACGAAACAAAATTGTAAATATTTGTAATTTATTAGTCCCTCTCTTTTTTAACAGTGCGCGTAAAATGTAAATATAGAAAGAGGAAAAACTAACGTTTCTAATTGGTTGGTATGCGCAAACAATGGAATCGTTGTTGAAATGAGGGCGTTGAATATGTTAAGTCTAGATGGGTACACTGCGATTGGCCAGAATTGGTTCCAAATCAAATATTTTCATTTCGAGCGGTACCCACAGTCATTTATATAAAATGAGAGAGTGCAAATATAGTGACGGAGAATCGGGTACAATTTATAATGTTAAAAACTATTATTTATAATAAAAACTATAAAATGTACATAAATAATTATTTATTTTATATAGTTAGCTTATGTTATGTATAGAGATATAGTGTTGATGAAGGTAAATATATATAATTTTTATTTTATGTGATGTTAACAAGAGTGGTGGAGAAATACACGGAGCTTTTGTTGTTGGTGCATTGTTGGGCTTTCTTTATTGTATGTAATTTGGTTGCCCTGTGGAAATAAATCAATTTTTTAAGTAGAGTGATTTTCCTTGCGCTCGTGATGCGGTTGTTTTGTTGTTGTTATTGTATATTGGTTTAGTATAATGCTTTGTATTTTATTAATAAGTCTGTAATAATTTGCATAAGACAATAATATGGAAACAGTCCTATTTTTAAGGATTAACAACCGGCAAACAAAAAATATCAATTTATAGGAAAATCTTGGGGAACAGTAGGGGCCTGATTTTCATTATCAATTGATAAACCTGCATTTGAAAGCTTAACTTTATACTATTTCTATTGACTGTGCTCGAGATGTTGAAATTCAAATATCACAAAATTCAAATCCCGTAGCCGTAGGGAACGAAAGTCAGTTTTTTGAGAAAAAATAGATATTCCCAGTTAATGTGGTATAACTACTCGATCAGCTTGCAAACAAGTAATTTGCTAGCCGAAGTCCTGAGGCTTTTCAATCAATTTTACCAAAAATGTTATGAGAAATATAATTTGAAATGCAAATTTCTTTAGTAAAAATACTTGGGTAGCCAGCATTTCGGTTAGCGAACTGCTTGCTTGCTAGCCGATAGAAGGTTTAATTTTTTTTGTTTGAACTCTTCTTTATTATTTTAAGCAATTTATTCTAACTTAAATTACTTTAGTGAAGTAGCCGTTGTTATTGACTTTAGAAAATTTCATGATTTCGATTTTGATGGGTTCTATGCCAAAATCTTTGTGGATGTCGCTTTTAGTCAAACCATGGTGCGTTGACAATGTTTCTTAGCAGACACACTAAAATTAGTCTCATCAAAAGTCCCGCTTAATGGTTAACTGTTATACCCTTGTAATCACATTTTTATTTGGCATTTCTTTTTTCTTCAACATGGTGCACTCTAAGCAAATGGTTGCAACACCACTCAAATGAGTATGTAAACCACAAATTCTCGCCAAACAAAATCAATTTATGAGTGACCTAATACTAAACCAACAGAAATGGATGAATGAAAATACAGTAAAACCAACGGGTAGCGGGATAATTCCGCCGTTTTTTTCGTTCGATAAAAAGAAGCATCATTCGCCACATTATTTGGAGCAATTAAATCCATACTTTTTGGCGAGCGCGGTGGAAGATGGCAACCAAAAACGAGCATTTTTCTTGTCTATTGTTGGAGATTTTATCTTCAGCATTTTGCAAAAATTATGTAACGGGGACGTGGTAAGTAAGACATTTAAATACATTTAAAGAACTTAGTGGACGCTTAACAAATTATTTTGTTTCACAAGTTCATATTTTAGCCGCGCGATACGAATTTAACAAGACTGTCATGAAACCGAACCAAACGTATGCTGAATGCATTGCCGATCTTCGTGGTGAAGCCAGAAACTGTGCTTTCTAATGCCCGAAAGACACGAGTAAAAATAAGCAAAATCCAACGTTCGATGAGGTGCTAGAAAATGCGAGAATTTATGAGTCCACAACAAAAACGTGTTTGACTATAAAAGGAGAGGCTGGTGCAGCCGAAATAAACGACTTATCGTACGATGCTGTTCGTTTTCCAAATCGCATTCAATAGCGATCGAATTCCCGTACGAATTTTAACCGTTCATGTCCTAAATGTATAGACGAAGACGATCGTCGACGCTGCCGATTTGCCAATGCTATTTGTGATCACTAGTGCTTGTGATTGTGTGACACGTTCGAGGGGACGATCCACATCAAGACACGAACGAAAGTTAACGGACATTCAATCTCTTTTCAAATGACCAGGAGGATATATCGAATATTATGGGCATCGACTGGTTTGAATCGTTTAATTTTAAAATTGTACATGAGTCTAGTAATATATTTGCAGTGTCATCCGAAGAAAAGTCTGTGGGCGAACTGAAACAAGGAATTGCTAAATTGACTCAAAAGCATCATCTACTGTTTGAAAATTCCTTGGGAAGATGTACGTCGTATAAGGCTGAAATAAAACTAAAACCCATGTGGGAAATGTGGGTGTGTTGAAACCGGTACAAATCACTCAATGGGCAACCCCAATTGTGCCAGTAAAAAAACCAAACGGAGAAATTCGGATATGTGCGAATTTCAAGGTAACACGGAATCCCCAAATTGAAATCGATCGGCATCCGATTCCCAAAATCGATGAGTTATTTTATTGATTACAAGGTGGACAATATTTCACCAAATTCGATTTAAAGGAAAGTGAACTGACGGAGGAGACTAAAAAGTTCATGGTAGTGAATACACTGTTCGGGCTTTATCAATTCCAACGACTACGATTCGGGATTGCCAGCGCTCCAGGAATTTTCCAACGGTTGATGAAACAACTGACAGCGGATCTAAAATTTTGTGCTGTTTATTTAGATGATCTAATCATTTCCGGAGAGTCACACGAGGAACATCTAAGAAACCTTGAAATGTTATTATTTCGATTGGAGGAAAACGATTTCAAATGTTGTGCCAATAAATGTGAATCCGCATAAGTCAAGATAGATTACTTGGGGCATATAATTGACAAACACGGCATTCGTCCTTCATGCACTGGTTTGCAGCGCCATTAAATAAGCTTCGTTCAAAAAATTCTCAATTTCATTGGACAACCGAGCAGGATTTCCAGCAACTTAAGGGAGCTATTGAGAACGCTGCACGTTTGAGTCATTTTTGTGATGATCTTCCACTTTTATTGGCGACAGATGCTTCGGCATACGGCATAGGCGCTGTGCTCTCACATTGTTTTCCGGATGGAACCGAACATCCAATCGCATTTGCATCCAAAACTCTGGATAAAGCTCAACAAAATTATAGCCAGATAGAAAAAGAGGCATTATCTATCATTTATGGGGTCACTAAATTTCACCAGTATCTTCACGGTAGGAAGTTCCAATTGGTGACGGATCACAAACCCCTTCTCACATTATTTAGCCCAAATAAAAAATTACCAATACTCACTATCAATCGATTGCAAAGATGGGCCATTATTTTAATGGGTTACGAGTACGACATCATATAAAAGCCAACACACAAGCACGGCAACGCAGATGCACTCTCCCGATTGCTATGCAATTTTGAGTGAATTTTATAATAAGAAATGTTTACAACAAAACACACTACGAATCGCATAGAGGTGATCGTAGTGGTTCTGAACTAGAACTCGACGTAAGAAAAATATCTCGTTTATCCACATGGTCGGAAATCTCTGAGAATTTAGAGATTCGAGAGAGAACATTATTGGGAGTAATTCAAGATAAATTATTTCATATGTTTAAGAATTTTCGAATTACACTCAATGATGTTTTCTCTCGAATAACTAAAGTCTCAGCAATTTTCGAGCATGTGGATAGGTACGATTTGCTTCTTTCATCAAGTTCTAGTTCAGAACCACTTCGATCATCTCTGTGCGATCCTTACGGGCCGAGTTAAATAAGTTCAAATTTTTAAGAATTTTCATATTTCACTCAATGATGTTCTCTGTCGAATAACTAAAGTCTCAGAGATTTTCGAGCATGTGGGTAAATAAGATTTGTTTCTTATATCAAATGCTGCTTTAGAACCACTTCGATCATCCTTGTGCGATCCGTAGGGGTCGAGATAAATTATTTCATATGTTTAAGAATTTTCATATTTCACTCAATAATGTTCTCTGTCGAATAACTAAAGTATCAGAGATTTTCGAGCATGTGGATAGGTATGATTTGTTTCTTACATCAAGTATTAGTTCGGAACCACTACGATTACCTCTAGGCGATCCGTAGTGTGTTTTGTTGTAAAAATTTCTTATTCCAAATTTCACTCAAAACTTTTCACAAAAATTAAATATTTTTTATTTATTGTGCAGAAATGTTTGTGTTTATTAAAAATTTTTAAATATTATTGTGAAAGTACAATTTCTGAGTGTTTTTTTAATTCTAGATACTTATAGGACACAGTGTATATTTTGTTATTTTGGCATAAACTTCACTCCGATTAACATTTGCTATTTTTCAGTTTTTATGAATAATTTTTTTTTTATTGATAATTGTGTTTTTGCAGATTTTTAATTGTACATAAAAATGTTAAAAGTCTTCGAAGGCATTTTGAAGTGCTGGTTGCTAATATTAATGCATAAAATACGAAACCCTCGTTTATATTTTTGAGTGAAATTCGGATTCGCAATTAAAAAGGAAAATTATAAAAAACTACTTCTAGTAGTATCTCGAAACTTAAACAAAATAACGCCCATGACTATCATGACTAACATGCACCGACCAAATGGCATAGTGGTTAAAGCTTTGGCGTTTGGATCGGGAGGTACCGGGTTCGAATCCCGATAGGGGCAGGATGCAAAGGGAATTTTCATCAACAAATTACGATTTGGGATGAGAAGAAACACATCTATGACCCCCTGTCGGAGTGCGGGGCTCACGGGCCGACCCATCTTCCATGCCAGTATAGGCTGGAATGGAGCTATGCAATGTGCAGATGGTAATAAAATCGGACCTATATCCGTACGTCCTCAAATTGGCCAATACAGGCGTAAAGGTAAGGACGTAAATAAGCGAACCGCGAAAGAGTAGGTAGAGCTTCGGCCTCAGAACAGATCAGGGAATATAAAAAAAAGAGACTAACATGCGAAGTGAAGGCTAGCAACTAGACAATCAATGGCTCTTTAGACTTGGCGAGACAAGACCGCAATGATTGTCTACACTAAGTGATCCAGAATTCATTCAAATTCTTCCAGAAATGATGGTGAATAAAAACCAAATTGATTTAATTTTCGGTGAAAAGCCCGGCGATTTAAGCGATGAGGATCATCCAACCGAATAATCGTCGCTACAACAAACGCTCACGCCTTGGAAATGAATCGAGTGATAATACGCCGCTTGCGAGGCGAGCCCTCATTCTTCTACAGTGCTGACATGGTTTCCGATGATCCAAACGATGTACTCAATTTTTCGTTGCAATTTCTACATGAAAAAACTCCTCTAGGAATGTCTTCTCACACTCTATTGCCCAATAAATGTACATTCATTATTGAGAACAAAAAAGCACGCTTATGCAACGACACACGATTGCTGATAGAGATCATGTCGCGAAACACATTTACTGTGCGAATTCTAATGGAATGCAGCAAGCCTTAATGGTCCCTAGAATCGCGCCAACTCCTTCAATCCTTCAAACTCGGGTCTACCATTCGTTTTGCGCCTTCGACAATCTAAAAATTAGGCAGTCTCAAGAGCAAGGTCGGCTCCTAAAGGATGGCCTAGAATTTATGCGCAAGACTGTTTTTATTTATTTATTTATTTCGCTGGCGCTACACCCCTTGTAAGAATTTGGCCGCCTCAATGAGGTTACATTATCAGGTTATTTTTCAGATTGATGTTTGATAAGTTTACTGAACCCTGTGCAACATTGTGTTCAACGGAATTTTCGGTATTTTAAGCAGATCTGGAATATAAATAATCAATTTTTGTAGGGTTTACACAAAATTCAATAAATAATTTTTTTAATCGAGCAAACATATTGTGAAATAATTTATGGGACGGCTTACCGCTCATTCTAAATGAAATGTTAGATAAATTTATGGCAATCTTCATGAGCCAAATGTGCAACGTCTAGACCTAAAGCGAGGCTATTCTTCCGTATCTGTGTACGGCCAGCGTCATTACCTGCTGGACGAACGAAGGCTAAACTTGACATGACCGTGTATTGTACGTACAGATCAAAATTATACAGTCTCAAGGTCACCGCTCATATCGAAAATAGCCAAAATTAACTAATTAATGTGCAGTTGGGTCTATCAGATCCAAACTTTAATGCTCCAAGCGCAATTGATATTCTACTTGGTGCCAATGTGTTCTTCGAAATATCGAACCCTGAACAACATTTAGTCGACGGATGCCCAATATTGCGATCCTCGAAATTCGGCTGGTTAATATCAGGGTCAAGGAGGAAATTTCTAAATGAAATCAACCTGCACACAAAGACAGAACCAATTATTCAGATTAAGAAATTTTGGGAAGTAGAAGAAATTGCATTGCAGAAATATCCAGCTTTGTCTACACATGATCGCGACATTTTATTCAACCAGACAACAATTAAATCCGGAAAGGGCACTTCCCAGTACGGCTGCCATTCAAGTCTCCAAGACCTCCCTTAGATCGCTCTTACCCCGCATTATTGCCCCGTAGCAGCGGCAGAAATTATCAATCACGACTTTTAAGTCGACGACTTATTCACCGGAAGCAATAGTGTTGAAGAAGCTGAAGCCCTTGAAACCTATATATAGAAAATGTTCCAAACTTGATCGAAGACATGATTCAACTGTCAAAACGCTAGGTATCATTTAGCACCCTGATGTCTTTTCTTTTATGATGCAAAATGATGAGGACAAAATTAATTGGACCAATAGGAGAATATTATCAACACTAGCTAAGATTTACGATCCCGTGGGTTGGCTTGCTAAAGGTTTTTACAGAAATTATTGTTACTTAAACAGGAATGGGACAGCACTCCACCAAACAACATGGCATGGACTATATATACAACATTACCTGAACTAGAACTGCTTAAAATTCCTCGACCGCTGACAGCATTTCCCATTGAACCTATCAATTCGAGGCTGCATATACGGCAGTGTAGTATCTAAGAAGCGTTAACGAGTTGGGTGAGGTTAGTGTTAACATCATAACCGCTAGAGATAATTAAACAGGTATCACTACTTCAGGTTGTGCAGGTTGATAGAATTTTGGGCCGAATCATAGCTTACAAATCTGACGTTCCTCGGTGCTGGAACAGTATTGTTGGTAATCGAGCCTTTTTGGTTTAGACCCAAAGGCATTAGAATCACTGATCTGGTGGGATGGCTCTGATTTGATGAAAGCAGAGAAACACAAATGATCAATAATCGATTAATGCTACAATAGCTCCGGCTGAGCGGAACCACACTAAAATTGTAATTCTTTGCAGCATCTAATAAGCTGCATTCAAAAGCGAAATATAATCTCTTAGACTAAAGAATCCAATGCCATTAAAACATCAATTATCAGCGCACGATCCGGTTGTTGATTAAATCGATTACTCAGAGTAGGCAGCCGACGACTTAGTCATCACTTACATACTCTCATCAAACATTCAGTAACCCTGCCGAAAAATCTCAAAATTTCTGAAATAGTAGTGCGCTATGTCGGTCATAAGTCCTGAGTATTGGATGATGTGGGCAAAATACACTTTTAAATATCAAATGTCAAGAACGACGAGAAAAAGGCCGATTAGCCGCAGGCGCATTGTACACAAAATGCAACGAAAAACCTCTCCATCTGAAAAACATATAAATGTAGCGATATTCGTGTGTCTAGCAGTTAAGGCTGTACATTTAGAACTGGCGAGCAGCCTTGATACTGAATTTATTTGGATTTGAACTAGATTTGAATACATCATCAAGTAAGTGGCTGCTTTTATTGGCCAAAGCAAAATGTGACATTTTTACTGCGCTTTCCATTACTTTTTCGAGCAAGGCCGGAGTGGTTAAATCTGAAGATCTGGGTGGCCAGTTAATGTCGTCTCTTTTTGACATCAGACATTCATAGAATTTCCATTGCAGAAATTGAGTCGTTTGATTTGCAGTGGGTATGTCGTACCGTCTTGTCGAGACCAGTAACCGTCAAGACCTTTTCCACGCATTTGCGGACAGACATAATGAGCCAACATCCACTGATATCGGTTATCATTGACTGTTTCGTTTTCTCTAAAAAAATATGGCCTAATGATGCTATTGGCGCATACGCCGGCCCAAACAGTCACTTTTTGGTCATGCAATGGCGTTTCATGGATCTCGTGCGGATTCTCCGTTCCCCCAAATGTGGAAATTTTGTTTATTAACGCCGCCAAGGAGTGTGAAATTGGTCTCGTCGGTTATGAAAATTTACTTCCAAAAAACAGGTTCCGTTTCAACCATTTGAGCGACTGTTTGGACAACGCTCTCTCTGACCGCTTCGTCCAGTTCATTGAAACGTCTTGATCGTTGATCAAACGACGAATAGTGTTGTCAGACAGTGCCTGTTGGCCACGATATTTTCGATGATATGCACGTTGAATTAACACAACTGAACGACTATTTTCAATGTACAGCGTCATTATTTCGGCGCATTATTTCGGTGTCCAGCGATTCATGGTTAAAATTGTATACTGAACTGGCGTTTCATAAGCATGTCTAGGCAAGCCAATCGGTTGACAAATGTCACAGTTATTCAATGTTTATATACCGAGATAAAAGAAAGCGCGTTCTGTACCAGAAATTCTTTTGAAGAAGGGCATTTATTTCCAATTTAATCCTCCACACCTCTTGTAATACGAAGAATCCTTCTACCAACAATTTTTAACCATGGTTAGATGAAATACCACTAAAAAATAATCAAGGAGACAAAATCTGCAGCCTCGCGTTCAAGGCTTTAGGCAACGCTGGCACCAGGACTATCTGACATCTCTTCAATAACGTTTCAAATGGACAACCAAAACCCAACAGTTGGCGATGCAGTCATATTACGCGAAAATAATTTATATCCAAGTCAATGGCTACTAGGTAAAATAGTAGCAGTGCATTCTGGAAAAGATGGACTAACTCGGGTATAACACCAACAAGCTTATAGGGGGATGAGGGAGAAAGGTTACTGCTTCCAGCGCCACAACGGTAGTTAAGGAGCTTCAAAAGTATCTGTAAGAAACGCAAAATTGGCTAAAATTATGGAATTGTGAACTAAATGTATCTTAACAAAACTACTCTAGGACCCAATACCAGTCAAACGATGTACTGCACGAGTGTGTTGGAAAAGTAGAAACGATTGAAGTGTAATATAGTGTGGGGTGTTTTTTGCGATTTCCTATGGAAGATTTTCTATAATTTTCAAAATAAACATAGAAGAAGATTGGCGATACAGACACTCAGACGGAAGAAGAATATTTATTGCCATTTTTGCTTGAAAATTGGTTATATTCCAAGGTCATACTTTATAATTTTTATTACAATTTCGATAACTCGGTTCTACAGACCAAAGTTAACGCTACTGCCATTGACAGGTTCTCAAAGATTCTGTGCTAAGTGCAGCAAATATACATTTGTGACATTTTTGACACGCAGGAGTCGAAATCTTCTGATTCTGATATCTTCTAGTCTCATACGTCTATACATTATCGGCTATATCACGAATGAGTCACAACCAAATCACTTCTTCGTGATCATAAATTCAATTTTCATTTATTTATTTATGTCAAAAAGTACAATGATGAGATACCCCAGGTGTCCTTATTCTCATGTCGTAAACCAATAAAAATTCGGACCACTTAAAATAACCGTTTAGTTTAATTATGGACACAAACAAATTATCCTTTCTTGTATACATGCTTTCTTACCTAAACGACACATAATAGCACAGCAGGTATAATTTAAGGAGAATACAAAACAATTGGCGTTTTATGAAGGATTATGGTCACAAAAGGGTCAACATGAATAAAGGAATCGCACGGTATCAGATCTTCGCGAATCTCAAGGTTTTTCGAGCACCGTCTGTATTTAAGGGCGGGCTGTTTATATTTTTACTTTAATATGTTTGCTCAAAATTTTATTGCCACACGTTTTTAGAATTTACCGACCAATTTGGCTGGGAAATAAAATATCGAAAAATCGGTGTTGCCGTATTTCTTGATATACTACAAAAATTTTACTTATAAAGATACAAATCTTAAACTCCTTCGGTATGGGTGTTATACCTAAATATTTTTGGCATTTATTTCCCCACACATAAAATGATTAATTACCTTAATTAAAAATGACTGAGCTGAGTATAGAAAACCACAAAAATCTTAATTTAACAGCCACTGATTTTCCACAATAAAAATCACATGTACACATATTTTTGGATTACACAGCAAATAAATCATCCCTTGTTATAAAATATTTAAGCGCACCGCATACCGCACCATCATTTTCTAATTTACATAATTCGTGTTTGTGTACACTATGAGCGTAAGGGTTGGTTACCACCCTAACACAAATTTGGGGCCCGATTTATCATATCATATATGTGAAAGAAAAATTATTTGTACATGGATACGCATGTTTTATGCGGATTCCGTTTAACCTAGAAAATGACGGTTGCGTGCGTAACAATAATCCATCTCTCCGCAGTTCTAGAGGTACGAGTACATACACACAGTGAATAAATATGCAAAGTAGAAAACGATATCCTTTTATTGTTTTCTTAACACAAAAAAAATAATAATTCACCCTTTTTACGTTGTGGGAGCCCCCCAATCTATAGCGCCAGGGCACCCGATTAACGCAGATTGTGTTGTTTCTTTGAAAAATATTTATTTTACCGCTTTGATTTAAAAAGGATATTTTTCCATTGTTTTGTTTTGTTTAGAAAATTGTTTCCTATTTAAACTGTTCGGGAGCGAGACATAATGTGCTCGCAGGAAAATCATGTACAAGTGAATTGTGTATGTTGCGTATTATGTGGTGTGTGGAAATTTATATAATTTTCCAGGTGGATAATTTCCCATGTACATATACGAACGTTTGAATACGGATAATTTATTCATGATGGATGGATGATGATGGAATGTGTACTGAGATTGGGTGGTGTAATCGATATAAATTTGAAAAAGCAAGAACATTTTGGAAAATATAAATAGTCCGCCCCACAATTTTATCCTTGAAAAACAAAGTGACCGGCCGTAAAATAATATTAATTAAACTTTTTACCTGTATTTATACCTAAAACAATGAGATTTGTTGTCGGGTCGTTATAAAAACTACTTCAAATATAAACATTACGCCCCTGCAAAATATCTGGACCAACAAAATATAAATAGCCGGCCCAGAAAAATACTATAAATTATTACTAGTATCCTTTCTCGAACGTTTTGAAGTAATAAAATATTAAAAATTGTCCTGTGAAATGGAATACTAAAACTCGTCGGTATCCTTGAAAAATCATTACAATATGTACAAAGGATCTATATCGTTTCAAAAAGTCCTGCTATAAACAACTAATTATTTTGTATTATCCTTCAATTATTCCTGCTGTGAATAATAATTTCTATATTGCCAATAATTTTGAACCACCAACAACTTTTTGTTCGCTATGAGGCACCAAAAAAAATTCGAATGGAACAATAAAATTTTGGGCAAACAAACTAAAGTAAAAATATAAACAGCCCGCCCCTGAAAATAAAATGGATGCTATAAAACGAAAACGGAGCACGAAATAAATTCCATCGCAGTTGTCAACTTGTGTGTTGACCCTTTTTGACCATAATCCTTAAAATAAAATAGAAACCATCATTTTGTTTTTAAACTGTACCTGTGCTTATACCGATGCAGTGTGGCGTTTGAAAGTGTTCTTCTGTGTTTTGATAGTGGCTATTCGGACAGAACCATCATCTCCTGGATATAAAGTGACAATTTTTTCCATCGTCCAATGACAGGGCAGTGGCTTGTCATTCTTCAATAAAATAAGTTCATATAGATTTTGAAATTGTCTCCAGTTTCTTGTGCCTCCGTCTTCGATGAAGCATTGCTCATCAGGAAGCGTAAGGGCCACATATGATGAATCGTCTCCTGGCATTGGGCACAGGAGTGTCGGCAACACGTCCAACCTGAAAACCCCATCTTATAGGGTTTCTCTGACTAAATGGCGCTTCACTGATTTAACCGCGGCTTTCCACAAACCTCCAAAATGTGGAGTAACTGGAGGTTTGAAATGCCAGAGAAATTCCTAATTAGTTAAAAATTTTCTCATTTCCTTAATTTTGCAACTGCTTTTGTCGTCAAGGTTTTTAATTTGGTTTTAGCTCCAACAAAGTTTGTACCATTACCACTGCGTATATATTTTTGGGAATGTCTCTTTGCGCGATGAGTCGTCTTAGAGCTGCGATGAACGCTTCTCCTGTACAGTCTGCTACGAAATCTAAGTGTAACGCTTTTGTAGAAAAACATACGAAAACGGCAATATATGTTTTAATTAGCCTTGCTCTTCTCCCCTCTTCGGCACCATTATGACCGGATCTGCGTAATCAATCCCAATATTTGATAATGGCCTGGATGCACAAACTCGCCTCCTTGGCATATCTCTCATTTTCTGATTATTCTAGTTAGTTTTGTATCTGATACATACATTGATTTACAGGCTTCTTGATTGAGCTGTGGCTGTCTATGATCTAAAATGTCTCGCAATAAACAGAAAGTTAAGGATGAACCGCGGGATGTAGGAATCTTTTATGTATGTACAGGATTATAATTTTGCCAAGTGGAGAGATTTTTGATAAAATATAAGGATGTTTAGTATTGTAATCACAATCACCATTTGTTAATCGTCCTCTCACCCAGAGTAAACCGGCATTATCAACAAATTGACTTAATTTACTTCTTAATCTCTTCAGCTCGTCAGCAAACTCCCGTTCATTGATTTTTATAATTCCACCGATGTTAGAAAGGAGTAGCGTACTCCAAAAGTTAGTTCCAAAACTCTTTCAATTTTTCAAATAACCTCAGCTCAGTTCTCAATTTGTTCCTTATATTTGATATATCTGATGTTACTGGATCGTCCCATGATAGTTTTTGTAGCCAGAATAATAATTGAAGGAGCTAACCATCCCAGTGGACCAAATATTCGATCTATTTCTGATATCATTTTCCGTTTGGTGACCGTGAACTGGATTAATGGGTGACCATGATGTAATCCCTCATTAGGCAGGTATTCGTTTTTCGTCAAAGTATAAAATTAAAACTATAAAATTTCGTAGATTACTGATGCAACCAGCACTTATGATACCTACTCCAGATCCTTGAAATTTATTGAAATTTATCTCGAAACGACAAAGCACTTCCTCAGTTGTTTTGTTGGGAACCACGAATATGGTGCATTTACCTTATAATGATCCGTTTTCCGCTGTAACATCGCTATTTCGTACCTTCCGTTTTCGTTAATACGTTAAAAATTGGTGATGTTTCGCATAAAATTCGATTATGTTAGAATTTTTGGTGACGTAATTTGTCCACTGCGATGTATTCTGTTGACGTAACTATGAGATTGCGTGGAGCGATTAATTATATCTGGAACTGCGAGTACAGGAATGTTGAGTACAGGAATGGTGATTGACTCGAATATATGTTGTCGGATTACATTCAGTTGGTCTTTTCGCTGAGCTTGCGTGACTACTGTTGGATGTTGGATTGTTAGACTTTGCTGCGTTTCCTCTAGATTTCTTAAAATCAAGGTCAATTCGGTCATGCGCAATTATACTGAACTCTTCCCGCGAATTTGGTGTTCATCCAGCAGTAGCATTTCATGAGTTAATCTCCTAATCCTCGTTTTTATCGTCTCCATTCCTTATTGTTTATCATTAATAATTCCTTATCCGCTATTAAGTTGTTAAATTACCACATCAATTGTTGTAAGGTTGCTTTGCAGTTCAATTCAGACCAAATTCCACAAGTTTCTTGCGATAGTATCGGTGCTTATTTAAAGGCTTCTATTTCCTCCCAGTAAGGTGTTATTTGTTGAAAACAATAACTATATTCCATTTCATTGCCACCACCTTTCGGACGCCTAGAATACCTGCCGAGAGGTTGAATGGCTGTACTTCAATTTTGACTTGCACGACACGCAGTACAAAAGGAATGGATACGCTTACATAACTGGCTAAGACATAATCCCTTGCTTATCTATGAAATTGACGCCTATGGATGGGCTGTTGCTGTAACCTGAAATTGGAGAGTTATCGCTGAATTAGTTTGTGCTGCAATTGAACCTGATTCTATTGACTCTAACCATTGCGACGCGAATCAGCCCACCATTTCCTGTATGTAAGTCACTCATTAGTTTCAGTTTCCGTCGCGTGGCCAGCTATTGCTCGTGTTTTATTAAAACTAGATCGTTTGCAATTGGTGAAAGTATTCCGCAAATGATGGATCATTTGTTAAAGGTGTAAGCGGCTCCGAATTTAGACAAGCTTCTATTTGAGTAGTTACAGTGTAAAGTTCTCCAAATGTGAGGGTTGTTCCTCCAATAATTCACTTTAGGTGGCATTTTTCTGACTTAATTTCAGCTGGCCATAGGCCACCAAAATGAGGCGTAAAAGGTGATATGAAATGCCAAGTGGTTTCATCAAGGGCCATTATATTTGATATTTTGATCGGGATCGTTGTCATTGCAATGTAATGTTTTTTTTTTCATTTGAGAGTTTGCTCCGACAAATCAAGATTCATTTTCAGTGTATAGCCCTCGTTAGGATGTGAACCTTTTGAAAATGCTATATGTACCCTTTGTTCGTCTTGCGGCCTCTTTCTTAGCAATCGTGACGTTGGTAGATTGATTACCCATGAATTGCTCTGTATTACGTTGTTTGTGGCTAAAGCAGATCAACAATTTATGGATAACAGAACGCACAGCGCGCTTACCATGAAGGATCCAATATTTATTCCTTATTTATGGGTTAATGTCAATTGTATTCCGCCAAGTAGCATGGCTTTGTGTATCTTTTCAATGTGTTTACGCGTTATAAGCTTATTTTTTCCTAAAATTATTGGATTTTTAGTGGGTGTTGGTAGGTTCGAATTCAGTATTCCTTCACACGTAGCAGACCATTTTCATCAAGAAACGGGTCTCTTTTATTTCTTCGTGTAAATACTGCTAGTGTTCTGCTTCATTTTTCAGTGATCATTCTATTGATTCCCATCGAGTTGACATGTAATACAGGAAGGATGGCCCGTGCCATCATAAATGAAAGTTAACAAGGTCTCTTGGGGTTATGTCATATGATGCATAATATCTGCGGGGTTCTCCTGGGACCTTATGTGGTGCCATGTTATTGTATTATGGCTAAAATCCTAATTTACAAAGTTTTAAAGCGGTTTGGCTCAACCTTGATCCAACTCAACGTGATCATTGAATCCATCCAGACTTGCGCCTTGTAGTTGCTTAGTCGCATCGCCGTAATTGAACGTGCTTCATTAATTTCGCTAGTAATAAAGCAGCGTTTAGCTCCAAACAAGGAATTGATAACTTTGCGTACTCCGATGCATCCGCGGACCCGTGCAACTCTGTGTTATCTTCGTTGTATTTACAAATCTGGATATTTTTATGTCGTCGATATCTTTTATTTCGTTTTTATATTTAAGCCGTTTAACATTTATCTTCTCAGGTCTATGTTTCTTGCATTTGAATTTTTGGCCAGTCTCTATTCGTCGCTTGTCTACGTCGAACTGAAAGGTGTCTTCGTTTGGATTATACAGAAATCCTAAAGTCTTTATAAATTCGTCCTTGATGTGAACATTGCCTGCGCTTTGAAGTTCTGACGAATTTTTTTATATTCCCTTGTGTTTAGAAGACCATTTTCGTAGATTGAACCTTCCTTGTTCATTGATCATCTTTAGCTCTCGTATGCAGAATGCTTTTTTCCTACGCAGTCACGCCCGACCAGCAGCTGGTCTAAGTAAAAATACTTTAATGTGACTCAGTAGCTTTTGTTCATCCTCGGCTAGTTATACGGAATCCTATACTTCAATAAATTTTATCCGTTCAAAATCAGTAAGGCCATACTGATAAGGGATTTACGCAAATAATTTATTGTTGAAATTCCGGTTCAAAATGATTATAGATAATGGGAAGAATATGTTCAACAATAATCTAATAGTAGGTGCGGTTATTGGAAAAATCGTATTTTGAAATCCGGCCACATTTTGTAATCGAACCTGGATTGCATACAAATAAGACGACATATTGCAACAAATTAAACTCAGCTCTACTCAAAATTATATCATTATCTCAAAATAATCGAAGCATAGGAGGTCCTTCACAGCTAGAAAACTAACAGCGGTGGTACCATAGGGGTGCCATTATTCAATACCATTGGTTTAGCAGGATGACTTCTCATTAAGCCAGACTTGCCAATACATTTTTTATATAGCAGCTGTCATAACATTCTTATGTTTGTGCCATCGGAGTATGATGTCAGCTAAATCCTCCTGTAATTTTTTGCCGGTCATAAAGATGACGTTTAACATCACAGCTGCGTTGTTCTCTTGTGGTTGCCTTCTTGTAGACAAGCAAACTTAGTTAATCCTTAATCCCTTTGGTAGTTATAATATTTTTTTCTGACAATCTACGCTTTCCATGTTGCCGAGTACGATCTACTCTTTTCTTTATTATCTCTTCTCTTTCTTAGCAGAAAGACAAAAAATTCGATAATGCAGATAGTGTCTTCGCTATCACAGCCGAAACAAAAGAAACTTTGACCTTTGTTGATTGATTTCCTTCAGGCGCAAGATATCCGCCGATTTTTTCAACTCAATATATATATATATATATATATATATATATATATATATATATATATATATATATATATATATATATATATATATATATATATATATATATATATATAGACATATATATATATATATATACAGGGTGGGCCATTTAACTGTTTTCGAACTAGCGGTTATTTTAAGTATGGTAAGGGTTATGTCACTTCTGATTTGATAGAAAGTTAGTTGTATCCTTCCGCTGAACGAAAATGGTTGTGTGTTCGCTTGAACAACGCTGGGAAATATTGAAACATTATCGACTTGAAGAAGATGCCGATACTCACAAAAAAAAACCATCTTTTCTGATGAGGCGCATTTCCATCTTTGCGGCTATGTAAGCAAGCAGAATTGTTGCGTTTGGGGCACGGAGAACCCGCACGTGATCGTAGGGAAACCGATGGCACTTGAAGAGGAGGACATAGGCAACATTTGGTTTCAACAAGACGGTGCTCCGTGCCACACAGCACACGTTTCAATTGATCTTTTGCGCTGTGTCTTCGGAGATCGAGTTATCAGCCGAAATGTTGATGTGATTTGGCCGCCTCGGAGCTGTGATTTGGTGCCGTTGAACTATTATGTTTGGGGTGCCGTCAAAGATAAATGTTACGCCGATAAACCAGTAACGATTGACGCTCCCAAGAATACATATTGAAGACATAATGCCGCATGCCATCGAAAATGTGCTCAACAATTGGACCGACCGTATGGGGTACGTCAAGACCAGCCCAGGCAGTCATATGAATGAAATAGTACTCTATAATTAATCGGAAGAGTTGTTCTTTACAATGACAAAATAAGTTTGAAAAACTATTGAGAACTTTTTGTTTTATTGCACTTAAAAAAAAAATATTTGGCCCTATAAAATAAGAGTTCATGTGTTTACTTGCACTTTGTGCAGATGTGTTCGCGAAGATACGTATGCACGGCAAAACGACCTTTTTTGGCCGTTTTTCAATTATAAAATTGTTAATTTTTTAGTTATGTTGACTATAGCCTCAAGTAGAAGTCAAACATGATACACACTATTTTAAAAATTAGCCGGATCTCACAAGTTTTAATTTTTTTGAAAGAAACAGCCCGAAAACAAATTTTCTACTAAGTCAAGCGCCTTTTTATCAATTCATTGGATTTGACATACACAAAAATACTTAGAAAATATTAAACTGGCATTACTTGAACAAGCTGAAGTGAAAGAGAGTAGAAAACGTCACTAAGGATCTTTTTAGTGGTTTTTTTGCAAAAAACCAATTTGAGCGACCCCTAAACGTGGCCCGATGTACCTGAAAATTTGCATGAGGTTATTCCTAATAGAAACGAATATTTTCAGTTCTGAGCCGGATAGAAGAAAAAGAGATAAGATTTCTTCCATACATAAATGGGTCGCCCTAGAGAAAGTCAGAGAAAGTCTCAAGGACATACAGGGTCGTTTTTTGGCAAAATTTCGATCTTTCAATATATTGAAAATTCATTGGTGCTATAAATAAACGACCTATCCCATTAATGCTACTATGACCATTTCAGCAGGTCTGACGAAAATGCGAGGTTGTTTTTCGAGATTGGCCTGAACGATTTTCATGAAAAATTCTAAAACGAGGTTTTCGAGCACAAGAAATAGATTGTGATGGGTCTTGCTTTAAGGAAAATTATTACTCCATAATTAGGTTCCCACAAAAATGCAGTAGCATCGTATTACTCACGTGACATACACACGCATGCGGCATAAGTGTCGATCAAGCACCTTCTTAGTTTAATTTTTAAGTTTCAATATTATAAGTAATTTAGTCGTAATCTTGTAGTGAAACATAAAATATTGTGAATACAATTAAATAAAACATTTTAAGCAAGGAAAAGTATTTTTTTATAATAAGCAAGTGATTATTTTGTTAACTGGCGCTGAAACAGGGGCCCTTCCTGGTACAAAGTCTAAAATTTAAATTTACCAAAATTGAAAAAGTGCTCAACTAAAATTTAAATTAAACAAATTTAAAAAGTGCTTAACCGAGATTTAAAAGTGTTTAACTAAAATTTAAATTACGCAACATCAATTAACCAAAATTTGAAAAGAGCCAACAATAAGTGAATTGGGTAAAGAAGCTCCTTAGTAGACGTTACCACACGACAAAAAGGTGTTGAATCAACGAATCGACGATAACCAAACCCGATTATTTGATCAACTGCGACCAAAGAGTACTTTGGTTCACAAACTACAAATTACGAATCCCGATGTACCCACATCTGCTAGAATGAAAAGAAAATTTTTAAGAAATCATTAATAAGTAAAAATACGATAACGCAAATATAAAGAAAATAATCAATTTGAAAATTATCAAAACGTGTAATCTCATACAATATTTTATAATTGTTAGAAACTGAAATTAAGAATTTAAATAATTTAAAAGAAACAGTAAAGAACAAATAAATAAATATTGAGATACGAAAGGTGTATTACCGAAAGATTAAGTAAGGTTGTTAAAAAATTACAAATCACTAATTCTCAGTAAAATCAAATTAAATACAAAACATTTTAGTGTCAAATTGTGCAAATTGTTGTTCTTCTCCGTCATTATTATTTTGTCAAGTTGCCTAAATTCATTTCACATTCAGTTCGTGTTCGGTTCATATTCAACCTATACTCAATTCATACTCAATACATACTGAAACTATCTGGGCACATATTCAACGGACTGATTCGTACCTCGACTTTGCTTCTAATTTCCATTTATTTCATTGTTACGTCATTAAACCATCAATTCTAGCAGCTATAGCGATAATTCAGCTGGTGCGTCCAACACTAATAATAACATTGCGACCTTACACAACTCAAAGAAGTCATATGTGACATAGTTAATGCGAACGGTGTCTTTAGCATGTCGGGGAAACTTATTCACGGGTATTACAGAGACTTCAGCCTCCGAATCGATCAGAAATTGTAAGTTATTTTCGTGATCTTTGATGAAAGCCGGCGAGACGAACCAATCCCACTGTTTGCCGTAGAGACAGCAGGATTTAACGGTTTTCCGGAGACTTGTAATGTTTGGAATTAGCTTCTCCATGAGCTACCGGTCGGAAACTGCACGGCTTATTACAGTTGCGTGTGCGTGAGCCAAAACGGCGGTGGTAGTAGCAGAGTCCGGATCGAGATGTCAATCTCGACCTTTACCTGTGTCGGTAATTGAAATTCGGTCTGTTGTTTGGCGATCTTCCACGTGAACCAATGTTCATATTGGTCAGTGTTCATTGTAGATCTGCCAATTGTTGTTTGAATCAGAATGATGTTGCCAGCTCCCTGGCTCCCTTGATGGGCGCGATCGCCTTATACACTGCACTATACTCAAGACTGAAGTTTTTCGTCGTGTTTTGTGTTAACTATTAACTGTTTTGTGTTTTGTTTGGTCGTTAACCAGTTACAGCGGTGTCACTGTGTTTCATTAAATAAATGATTAACACTCACTATATTTGTATTATTTATAACTATTTAATATTTATTTATTTATAAAGTTTCCTTATAAATCTTCACTCTAACTATTATTTATAATTTTAGTCCACAACTTTAATGGTGGACGATTGTTCGGCGCTTCCACTTTTTTAACTTTTCCACGTATGTGTGTGAGACTGTGTCTCATTTAACTTTTCAAACCCGACTGTCCTTTTTCGTTTTTCATTTCTTTTCTCGTGTAAATATTTGAATTCTCGATATTTATCGATAATCGATAAATATCGAGATTCGCGAATGTAGGTGGCGAAATAGCTCTATTCAGCAAAACGAGCTATGCCTCGTAATTAAGCGGCGCGGTGTATAAATAGTTTTGCTACGACGAGTGGCACGAAGTGAAAAGGATTTTGAGCCGCTACATGTACTTACCTTATTCTAATAGAAATCTAATACACACTAAACATCATAAGTAATTGTAGCATTCCGATTAAGACATATTTTCGTTGAAAATGATTGTACCGACCAAATGGCACAGTGGTTAAAGCTTTGGCGTTTGGATCGGGAGGTACCGGGTTCGAATCCCGATAGGGGCAGGATGCAAAGTGAAATTTCATCAACAGATTTCGATCTGTGGTGAAATGTAACACATCTATGACCCCCTGTCGGTGTGCAAAACTCATGGGCCGACCCATCTTCCATGCTGGTATAGGCTGGCATGGAGCTTGCAATGTGCAGATGGTCTTAAAATCGGTCCTATAGCCGTACGTCCTCGAGTTGGCCGCAAGGCGTAAAGTAAGGACGTCAAAAAGCATAACCGCGGAAGAGCAGGGTGAGCCTTGAGCCCCAAAACAGATCGCATAGTTACCAATAAAAAAAAAAAAAATAAAAAAAAAAAAAAAAAAAAAAAAAAAAAAAAGATTGTACCGAAGCCGTTTTGATATTGACTTATTGTAGTTTTCTAAAGGCCTACAACTTATAAAGGAAGAGTCGAATCCGAAAGGGTGTTTTTCTACGGTAGAGTACAATTATGGATACTGAAATATGCAAAAATTCAAAAAGACACCAACTAGTACCTATAGTCTTACTAGTGTGGCCGAAATTCATCATTAGGTGGGCAATTGTAACTCAAAATTAATAAGTTTATACGTTGAAATTTTAATATTCCTTACATAGGGATATATATAGTGGCCAAAATTATTATTAGGTGGCCAAATAAAGTTTGTGGTGGACAATTAAAGTTTAAGTCGTAACTATAACATTCCGTTTAAAGCGTGACCAATTTTTAAATGATGTGCACGATATTGCACAACTTCAAATTTGGCGGCGGGTTAGCTCTGTACACATCTTAGAATTAAAGCAAATGTTAATCAGGAATCCTTTTGCAAGCCACTAATTTAAAACCACTTCAATATTCATATCACGTACACCATTTTTTATGGCTTATGCAATATTTTTATTTTGCGTTTTTTTTTTATAATTTTAAAATAAAACAATTCGCCGCGCGTTAAAATTACAACAAAAACCATTTTTTGCGTATTCGTATTGCATTTATAGGCGAATGCATGTAAGAAGAAAAATAATCAGACCAAAAAATATCTTTTATATGGTCCAGAGTCCGCACACAGAACACTCATAATAACATACGTATAATATTATTAAGAATGGAGATGATGATGATGATGAATACACCGCAAAGAAAACCATCATAACACATCGCGCGAAAATATACACCTCGGCTCACTATATTATATGCGAGATTTAATAATAACAAGATGAAAAGGAACAAAACGTCGGCTCGAATAAGAAAACTAAACTATAAAATGATAATATTTGTTTAGCCCAAGGAGGTTTATTCGATGTATACTATATAAGAAGACAAGAAGACGCAATATTTTTTTTAAGGTTTTTCTTCGCGTTATGGACGCTTTTTGGGGAAGAAATTCTGCGTTTGAAAATGTTGTTGCTGCTCGCTTCTGCTAACAATACGCGATATAAACAAGTGTTTGGCCTCGTAATATGTCATTTTCGTTATATATTTGATGAGATCTGCCTTAATATAGTTTCATGTTGGTCAGTTATAAATTGATAAATTGAAGATGTAGAGTACATTGAAAATGTGTCTGTAATTTTATTTTTCCAGCGCATTTTTATGATTCAGTACCTGCACCTAATTATAAATATAAAATATTCTTGCTGTGTTCATGTGTTCATCGATAAAGGATGTTGCATTACGTAAAGATAATTGAAGTTTTGACGCGCGATATCAAGAATATTTGTAATAAATCTAATTAATGGGATTAGCATTGTGAACAGGTGCAGACGAGGTGATTGATGAGACATTAATTTGGTTAGATTTAACTAAAATTCAGCGATTTAAAAAGTACACCTCCGTAGCAATCACCCACGTCATAAAGCATGAAATAGCTTAATTAATGCACTCTGATCTAGTAATTAACTAATAGTTGTTTAATACCAATAAAATTTAAATCTGTCTTACACTACGTCTTTACGAGTACATAAATATGTGTACGATTTTGAACTAACCCCTTGATTTAAAGTTTCACATGGAAAAATAATTATACAGTGCGCGTAATCTGCATATAAATGATAAAAATATATTCCAGCTGCGCTCTCGCGGTATACACAACTATTTCACTAGAAAACCACTCGATTCAATTACGTCAAATTGCACTCCACATATATAATTATGCGAGAGTACGTTAGAAAATAATTAGGCGCGCGGCATATGCAAATTTTGCGCAATTGTTTTTTGAGCGCGCAATTTCTACAAAGTATATCGGTAATCGCGTATATACAAGATGTAAAATTAAGGCTAATTAGAGTCTCGCATAATAATTTTGATTCCAAAGATTAAAAAATTGAAGTGAACGTGCACACGGCCTCAAAAAAAAACCGGATGCAAAATTTCATTAAATTGATGATTTGTTTTGAATACCTTCTATTACCTTATTTTATTATATATATGAAATGCACTTTGTTTATCCAAAATTTATATAATTAAATTTTATTCGTATCCGTGCAGCTTTTCTTTAATTCGCTCACATTAAAAGATAAAACGAAATTGTATTTAATCGGGGGCCTCTTAACTTAAAACTAAAAGAATATTAAAAAAAAAATTGCTGATCGGCAAATTACATAAAACAGCGCGGAGATAGAATACAACAAACAAAAGAAAACAATGATCCTAAGTATCGCCGCATCATCTCATGCAACCCATAATTATACCATGTGAGATGTTTTTGGCGCAAAGACTAACACCTTAAACACTTGTCTTGCCTTTCTGCTGTAAATTTTTCGGCAATAATCTATCGTCCTAGCGGATGATCGTTTTTGGTTTCGACTATTTTTAATTTTTTGTGTTCGTTTACTTATTTACCTACGGATCTCCTGGGCAAACCACTTTAATTTCTTGGTATTTGTGTATACTTTGCGCTTTTATGAGTTGGTTTTTTGAAGATTTTTGGTATTTTTTATTATTTTTTACGTAGTCTTTACACGTTAAAAAGAAAGTCAGTTCAATTTGATCGGTTAGTGTATTCCAAAAACTAAAAATGCGACTATTAGCTGCGCGACGTTATTAGAAATTGTTAGAAGTTTCTACTTGTGGAGCATTGGCACAGGAAACATGCTATGTGAGCCAAGAGATTTCAGCCGAAAGATAAAAAAAATCGATAATGCAGATAGCAGCGTCGCTATCCCAGCCGAAAGTAAACAATGAATAATAAAATAAACACACAAATATATCAGGGATCACTGTTAATATTTTATTTTGCTGGGATGTTAGGTACTTGGACATTCAGCAACACTCTAACTCACTGTATCAATCTCTTCTGGTGTACATTATCTTAAATGTCGTCCGGTCTTTACTTCATCTTCCAGTGTATGCAAATTTTCAAAATTGATCATTACACGCTGAAAAAGTTATGTAATTTTCACCGTGTATATGCAATTGAACAATTATTTAAATAAAATGTGTTAATACTTTCAACACGTTGTTGCGGCGTTAGATGCTCCGTAATAAATTGTTATCAACCACTCTGTTGGACTTTCAAATGCGAACTGACAAATTATCCAAAACAAAATGGCTTAGCCAAACAAAATCGACCTGGAACAAATATTCAAACAAACACACCTTACACATGGTGTTGGTTGCTCTATGTATAAGAAGTTGGCCCGAAATATTCATCCCGAAAAGGTTTTTTTTCTTCATAAAGTGTGTGTCTTAGCTAAATCACATAAAATAATTCCATCCCGAAAATTTTATTGTTAAATTAAAGAAAAAAAATCAGCCCGAGAAAATTATAGAATTATACAACAGTTATTGCATTAAAAATGATTCACCTTAATATATTAATAAATTTAATATTATGAACAAATTTTCATCGGAAGAATATATAGAAAACTGTTTACTGGATTGATCAATATTCACCATTAATCCTCGTGCTTTCGAACCGGCATCTGAATATATGTTCTATGCAAATTGGCACACCTAACTTCATATGGCAAGGGAGGGGGTCATCTCTGAGTTCGCCACAAGGAAATTTGGTAATGAACAAATTTTCATCGGAAGAATGTATAGAGAACTGTTTACGGGATTGATCAATATTCACCATTAATCCTCGTGTTTTCGAACCGGCATCTGAATATATGTTCTATGCAGATTGGCTCACCTAACTTCATATGCCAAGGGAGGGGGTCATCTCTGAGTTCGCCACAAAGAAATTTGGTAATGAACAAATTTTCATCGGAAGAATAATGTATAGAAAATTGTTTTTGGGATGATTAATAAAGAATTAAATTAATTAAATTTATTAATATATTAAATTGAATCTTTTTCAATGCAAACTGTTGTATAATTCTATAATTTTCTATGGCTGATTTTTTTTCTTTAATTTAACAATAAAATTTTCGGGATGGAACTATTTTATGTGATTTAGCTAAGACACACACTTTATGAATAAAAAAAACCTTTTCGGGATGGAAATTTCGGGCCAACTTCTTATACATGGTTGCTCTGGTTAAAATTTTTGTTTCGTTCGACAAATTAAAAAAAAACTGTTAAATGTCTACTGCTGCCATTTTAATATTTTAGTGTATCTCTATTTTAGGCTATATTATCTGTCCTGTATAATTTATAATTGATAAATTCAATATTTCTCATTTCGTTATGCCACAATGAAATGCCATTATAAAATTAAAATAATGCAAAAGGTCTTTAGTGGGAATCGTAACCGAAAGTTACGTTCATACCGAATGAAATAGTTGGCTGTACCATCCCTAAATGTTTTGTTTTTTTACAAAAAGATTTAAAATTCAAAATTTAATGTGCTTTGAAGATCAATTAGTACATCGTTTTCATTCACACAATTATAGTATGCCACCTGCACATTGCAAAGCTCCATGTCAAAATGTACACTGACATAGACGGAGGGTCGGCGCTGAATTCTGCACTCCAACCTTAGTTGTGTTTATTAATATCACCGTAATCGATGACGAGAATTTGCTTTACATCCAAGCCTCTGCGGTGACGTATGTGAAGTTATCCCCAAAATTAAAAAAAATTAATCAGGCAACACTAACATAATCATATATCCCTCTAACTCTTGTGTGAAGTTATCCCCGCCCCGTTTTATATTATATTTTATTCCAAATACACTTCATAAGTGAAGTTTGCCCCGAACTTTATTATATGACAAATCAAAATGTTTGTTAAAATTATTTTAATGTGCAAATCACACAAAATAAATGTAACAATTTAATAAAATGAAGTAAAATAATATTTGAATTGGCAAGATTATGATAATTTGGGTGCTCTTAACCTGCACCGACCAAATTAGCCCGCCCCAATGAAACCTGTACTATAATTTGTTACACATTTGTTACAATTTATTACAACAAATCCCGATTTTATTACAGTTACCGTTTTCGAGGAACGAGTGGTCGGTTTAGCTTACAATTAAACCTGCACCGCCAAAATTGTAACTTTTGATGTAGCTATGATATCGGGATGATTCTTGAACCAGAATTTATTACAAATTAATTACATTGAATAAGTTAGTTCAAGACCACCCCTATACCAACCTAAGGGTAAATTTCACCCCAAAACGATTATATATTTCAAAAACGTCAATTTAACCAAATTTAATAAATTTTTTTACACCAGACTACCACAAGATTTTAGGAAAAATGTTGCTAGAAGTCTTGTCGAGAGTAGTTAAGCCCTATCCAGATGTGTAATAAATTATTTTTGGGTCAGGATACGCGGAATTTGCTCCCAACGGTAGAGGCCTCGTATAGGTAATTTAAGGGTCGATTTTACGACCTTTAATAATTTATTACACCAGACCGCCACCAGATATGGGGTCTAATGTTACTCTGTGGTCATTGTTAAGGGTTAATAAAATAAAAAGATAATATTGAGACTCTACTTTACCCGGTAAAAAATTAAAAATCTATATTGGTATTTAAACACTGTAGCATGTATCTAACATCTAAAATAATGTTAATCTTGGATGTCGGAATATATCACATTTTTTCTAAACCGCGCCTTGCGTTAGAAGCACAAACCATTTGAATTTAACAAATTTATTTCATTTTCAATGATTTGTTAGATACAACTTTAATTTTGTCGTTTATTAAGTATAGAGCACTTTTTTGAACCATAGTTATTACCCATATATTTTGAAGCTAATTCCGCAATCTGACACAAAAATAATTCGATACACACCTGTATAAGGTTGACCTACGCTTTACAACGACCACAGAGTAATATTAGAACCCATATCTGATGGCGGTCTGGTGTAATAAATTATTAAAGGTGGTAAAATCGACCCTTAAATTACCTATACGAGGCCTCTACCGTTGGGAGCAAATTCCGCGTATCGTGACACAAAAATAATTTATTACACAACTGGATAAGGTTGACCTACCTACCACAATGCCCAAGGAGAAACATTTGACTCAATATCTGGTGGCGGTCTGGTGTAATATATTATTGAAGTTGGTAAAATCGACCTTTAAATTAAAAATTTCAAACCTTTACCGTTCGGAGCGAATTCCGTGTAACCTGACTCAAAAATAATTTATTACACACCTGTATAAGGTTGACCTACCCTTAACAACGACCACAGAGTAACATTTGACTCAATATCTGGTGGCGGTCTGGTGTAATAAATTATTAAAGGTGGTAAAGTCAACCCTTAAATTACCTATTCGAGGCCTCTACCGTTGGGAGCGAATTCCGCGTATCCCGGCTCAAAATTTTTTTATTACACAACTGGATAAGGTTGAATTGCCCACCACAACGCCCAAGGAGTAACGCTAGACCTCATATCTGGTGGCGGTCTGGTGTAAAAATTATTAAATGTGGGAAAATCGACCCTTAAATTACCTATTTGAAGCCTCTACCGTTGGGAGCGAATTCCGCGTATCCTGACACAAAAATATTTTATTACACTACTGGATAAGGTTGACTTGCCCACCACAATGTCCAAGGAGTAACATTTGACTCAATATCTGGTGGCGGTCCGGTGTAATAGATTATTAAAGATGGTAAAATCGACCTTTAAATTAAAAATTTCAAACCTTTGCCGTTCGGAGGAAATTCCGTGTAACCTGACCCAAAAATAAGTTATTACACACCTTTATAAGGTTGAACTTCCCTTAACAACGACCACAGAGTAACATTAGACCCCATATCTGGTGGCGGTCTGGTGTAATAAATTATTAAAGGTCGTAAAATCGACCCTTAAATTACCTGTACGAGGCCTCTACCGTTGGAAGCCAATTCCGCGTATCGTGACCCAAAAATAATTTATTACACATCTGGATAGGGCTTAACTACTCTCGACAAGACTTCTAGCAACATTTTTCCTAAAATCTTGTGGTAGTCTGGTGTAAAAAAATTTATTAAATTTGGTTAAATTGACGTTTTTACTTGGACATTCAGCAACACTCTAACTCACTGTATCAATCTCTTCTGGTGTACATTATCTTAAATGTCGTCCGGTCTTTACTTCATCTTCCAGTGTATGCAAATTTTCAAAATTGATCATTACACGCTGAAAAAGTTATGTAATTTTCACCGTGTATATGCAATTGAACAATTATTTAAATAAAATGTGTTAATACTTTCAACACGTTGTTGCGGCGTTAGATGCTCCGTAATAAATTGTTATCAACCACTCTGTTGGACTTTCAAATGCGAACTGACAAATTATCCAAAACAAAATGGCTTAGCCAAACAAAATCGACCTGGAACAAATATTCAAACAAACACACCTTACACATGGTGTTGGTTGCTCTATGTATAAGAAGTTGGCCCGAAATATTCATCCCGAAAAGGTTTTTTTTCTTCATAAAGTGTGTGTCTTAGCTAAATCACATAAAATAATTCCATCCCGAAAATTTTATTGTTAAATTAAAGAAAAAAAATCAGCCCGAGAAAATTATAGAATTATACAACAGTTATTGCATTAAAAATGATTCACCTTAATATATTAATAAATTTAATATTATGAACAAATTTTCATCGGAAGAATATATAGAAAACTGTTTACTGGATTGATCAATATTCACCATTAATCCTCGTGCTTTCGAACCGGCATCTGAATATATGTTCTATGCAAATTGGCACACCTAACTTCATATGGCAAGGGAGGGGGTCATCTCTGAGTTCGCCACAAGGAAATTTGGTAATGAACAAATTTTCATCGGAAGAATGTATAGAGAACTGTTTACGGGATTGATCAATATTCACCATTAATCCTCGTGTTTTCGAACCGGCATCTGAATATATGTTCTATGCAGATTGGCTCACCTAACTTCATATGCCAAGGGAGGGGGTCATCTCTGAGTTCGCCACAAAGAAATTTGGTAATGAACAAATTTTCATCGGAAGAATAATGTATAGAAAATTGTTTTTGGGATGATTAATAAAGAATTAAATTAATTAAATTTATTAATATATTAAATTGAATCTTTTTCAATGCAAACTGTTGTATAATTCTATAATTTTCTATGGCTGATTTTTTTTCTTTAATTTAACAATAAAATTTTCGGGATGGAACTATTTTATGTGATTTAGCTAAGACACACACTTTATGAATAAAAAAAACCTTTTCGGGATGGAAATTTCGGGCCAACTTCTTATACATGGTTGCTCTGGTTAAAATTTTTGTTTCGTTCGACAAATTAAAAAAAAACTGTTAAATGTCTACTGCTGCCATTTTAATATTTTAGTGTATCTCTATTTTAGGCTATATTATCTGTCCTGTATAATTTATAATTGATAAATTCAATATTTCTCATTTCGTTATGCCACAATGAAATGCCATTATAAAATTAAAATAATGCAAAAGGTCTTTAGTGGGAATCGTAACCGAAAGTTACGTTCATACCGAATGAAATAGTTGGCTGTACCATCCCTAAATGTTTTGTTTTTTTACAAAAAGATTTAAAATTCAAAATTTAATGTGCTTTGAAGATCAATTAGTACATCGTTTTCATTCACACAATTATAGTATGCCACCTGCACATTGCAAAGCTCCATGTCAAAATGTACACTGACATAGACGGAGGGTCGGCGCTGAATTCTGCACTCCAACCTTAGTTGTGTTTATTAATATCACCGTAATCGATGACGAGAATTTGCTTTACATCCAAGCCTCTGCGGTGACGTATGTGAAGTTATCCCCAAAATTAAAAAAAATTAATCAGGCAACACTAACATAATCATATATCCCTCTAACTCTTGTGTGAAGTTATCCCCGCCCCGTTTTATATTATATTTTATTCCAAATACACTTCATAAGTGAAGTTTGCCCCGAACTTTATTATATGACAAATCAAAATGTTTGTTAAAATTATTTTAATGTGCAAATCACACAAAATAAATGTAACAATTTAATAAAATGAAGTAAAATAATATTTGAATTGGCAAGATTATGATAATTTGGGTGCTCTTAACCTGCACCGACCAAATTAGCCCGCCCCAATGAAACCTGTACTATAATTTGTTACACATTTGTTACAATTTATTACAACAAATCCCGATTTTATTACAGTTACCGTTTTCGAGGAACGAGTGGTCGGTTTAGCTTACAATTAAACCTGCACCGCCAAAATTGTAACTTTTGATGTAGCTATGATATCGGGATGATTCTTGAACCAGAATTTATTACAAATTAATTACATTGAATAAGTTAGTTCAAGACCACCCCTATACCAACCTAAGGGTAAATTTCACCCCAAAACGATTATATATTTCAAAAACGTCAATTTAACCAAATTTAATAAATTTTTTTACACCAGACTACCACAAGATTTTAGGAAAAATGTTGCTAGAAGTCTTGTCGAGAGTAGTTAAGCCCTATCCAGATGTGTAATAAATTATTTTTGGGTCAGGATACGCGGAATTTGCTCCCAACGGTAGAGGCCTCGTATAGGTAATTTAAGGGTCGATTTTACGACCTTTAATAATTTATTACACCAGACCGCCACCAGATATGGGGTCTAATGTTACTCTGTGGTCATTGTTAAGGGTTAATAAAATAAAAAGATAATATTGAGACTCTACTTTACCCGGTAAAAAATTAAAAATCTATATTGGTATTTAAACACTGTAGCATGTATCTAACATCTAAAATAATGTTAATCTTGGATGTCGGAATATATCACATTTTTTCTAAACCGCGCCTTGCGTTAGAAGCACAAACCATTTGAATTTAACAAATTTATTTCATTTTCAATGATTTGTTAGATACAACTTTAATTTTGTCGTTTATTAAGTATAGAGCACTTTTTTGAACCATAGTTATTACCCATATATTTTGAAGCTAATTCCGCAATCTGACACAAAAATAATTCGATACACACCTGTATAAGGTTGACCTACGCTTTACAACGACCACAGAGTAATATTAGAACCCATATCTGATGGCGGTCTGGTGTAATAAATTATTAAAGGTGGTAAAATCGACCCTTAAATTACCTATACGAGGCCTCTACCGTTGGGAGCAAATTCCGCGTATCGTGACACAAAAATAATTTATTACACAACTGGATAAGGTTGACCTACCTACCACAATGCCCAAGGAGAAACATTTGACTCAATATCTGGTGGCGGTCTGGTGTAATATATTATTGAAGTTGGTAAAATCGACCTTTAAATTAAAAATTTCAAACCTTTACCGTTCGGAGCGAATTCCGTGTAACCTGACTCAAAAATAATTTATTACACACCTGTATAAGGTTGACCTACCCTTAACAACGACCACAGAGTAACATTTGACTCAATATCTGGTGGCGGTCTGGTGTAATAAATTATTAAAGGTGGTAAAGTCAACCCTTAAATTACCTATTCGAGGCCTCTACCGTTGGGAGCGAATTCCGCGTATCCCGGCTCAAAATTTTTTTATTACACAACTGGATAAGGTTGAATTGCCCACCACAACGCCCAAGGAGTAACGCTAGACCTCATATCTGGTGGCGGTCTGGTGTAAAAATTATTAAATGTGAGAAAATCGACCCTTAAATTACCTATTTGAAGCCTCTACCGTTGGGAGCGAATTCCGCGTATCCTGACACAAAAATATTTTATTACACTACTGGATAAGGTTGACTTGCCCACCACAATGTCCAAGGAGTAACATTTGACTCAATATCTGGTGGCGGTCCGGTGTAATAGATTATTAAAGATGGTAAAATCGACCTTTAAATTAAAAATTTCAAACCTTTGCCGTTCGGAGGAAATTCCGTGTAACCTGACCCAAAAATAAGTTATTACACACCTTTATAAGGTTGAACTTCCCTTAACAACGACCACAGAGTAACATTAGACCCCATATCTGGTGGCGGTCTGGTGTAATAAATTATTAAAGGTCGTAAAATCGACCCTTAAATTACCTGTACGAGGCCTCTACCGTTGGAAGCCAATTCCGCGTATCGTGACCCAAAAATAATTTATTACACATCTGGATAGGGCTTAACTACTCTCGACAAGACTTCTAGCAACATTTTTCCTAAAATCTTGTGGTAGTCTGGTGTAAAAAAATTTATTAAATTTGGTTAAATTGACGTTTTTGAAATATATAATCGTTTTGGGGTGAAATTTACCCTTAGGTTGGTATAGGGGTGGTCTTGAACTAACTTATTCAATGTAATTAATTTGTAATAAATTCTGGTTCAAGAATCATCCCGATATCATAGCTACATCAAAAGTTACAATTTTGGCGGTGCAGGTTTAATTGTAAGCTAAACCGACCACTCGTTCCTCGAAAACGGTAACTGTAATAAAATCGGGATATGTTGTAATAAATTGTAACAAATGTGTAACAAATTATAGTACAGGTTTCATTGGGGCGGGCTAATTTGGTCGGTGCAGGTTAAGAGCACTGATAATTTGGTTATAGGACGAGAAAACACATATCTCACGTTTAGGAAAACACTAAACAAGTCGTACCGTTGCAACCTAGCGAAATTAGGCTCCGAACAAAATATTTCCAGTTAATTCATTTTTGACCAAAAATAACAATTTAATTTGACATGTAAAAAGTATTGATGTGTGGATCAGTGCTACATGGTTTGTTATGGCCAGACCCATACCTCACTTTTTGCAAAATATGAACAAAATCGTACTGTTGCCACCTAGTAAAATTAGGTTCAGAGCAAAATATTTCCAAAAATGAATTAACATTTTGATCTGAGCGTAATTTCGCTAGGTTGCAACGGTACCATTTTTAATATGAAAGCGGTGGTGGGTGAGCATCGAACTCGAAATATTTTTAAATTTTTTTCATTTTTGAATTTTATTGACAACAAAATCACTTAGGCTACTCAGCTAAAAAAAATGGTATGTAAATTGGAAATAAACGAAGTGTTTCGAAGCCAGTGCATGAATTGGGTGTTTGTGTAGGTTTTACCCCTTAAGAGGTTCTAATACGACGGCTGCTTACAAAAGGATTTCTTATACCTGCTTTCGTTAATAGTGTTTCGGTCATATCTCAAAAATACACGAATACATTATAAAAATTATGGTAATATCCCAATACAGAAACAACCAGCAGGAGAAGTTAATTTTCTTAAGCATATGTGTCTGGTTTGCATAAGAAGCACAGCATCTCGTAAGATTTTAATTTTTTTATCATATTGGTTTTTTCTTCAACACATAATTACTTTTGACTTTGATTATCATTTTTATCTTATTATTTTGTTTTTCTTATTTGCATCTTCTTCTTCTTCTTTGCGGCTGCATCTTATTCTTCATCTCTTATATCGCTTGTTGTTGTAAATACAAAAGAATTTCTTGTTTGGTGTCTTTCGATGCATATATTTGATGTGATTTTAATGTGTAAAAAAAAATTATGTTGTATGTTGGTGTACATGTACGAGTATATTGGAGGGAATTACACATGATTATGCATGCCAAAATGTTGTGGATGTGTGCAGCAGTGCTGTTGCAAGTGCTATACGAAAACGACATAGCGCAGCAGATAAGATGCGCGTGATTACTACAAAGGTATAAAGTGTTGAATTTAGTTGGTATTCTTGTTACTGGTTTCGTATTATTATCGTTATTATGGCTCATTGTGTTATTTTATTGTATGCTACCGATACATGCGGATTCGTTACTGGCGCGTACATAATACATCAATGCGCTATGGATCAAGGCACAAGCGGAACGAATTTTAATTCTGTAAATTCATCGCGCGGATAATAAAGTCGAGAAAATAGAACGATTTATCATCTCGTGGCAGAATACAAATCATTTTTCTCCAAAAATTTGAAAATATTAATTAATGCAGAACCGAGTTCAGTATGTGTGTGTGTCTTAATGTTTTTTCTAAGAAAAATCCATCAAAATGATTAAAAATCAACAAAACTTTATATATCGCATAGAACTCCTAAAATTGATCCTCATCTCTGGATATAATAAACCATTTATTTTAATTTCTGTTTTTTTTTAAATGCACAAAATACCGACAAAGTAAACAAAATTCATCTGAAGGTGAGAAAAATTATGTTTTCTATAGCCCATTAAAATTACCACCGCACCAAGAAAAAGCAGTGCAGATTAAAAATACGAAGAAGAAGATCGCATACGAACGAAGATTGAGAAAACTAAAAGTTAATTTTTGCCTGGTCAAAAATCGAACCAAATACGAAAAAAAAAAAAATTTGTTGTTAGACACAACACCTTACAAATTACTATTTGCGATAACACACGATTTTTTGTATTTTAGTAACAATACACGAAAAAAGATTAGTTGCGGTTTGTTTCTTATTCTTATTACAACATTCCGATCCTTTGATCTTGTTTTTTATTTTGTTTAGATAATGTCAGAATACGGTGTTTGGATCTCATCTTATTGTTTGGCTTCATTTTGTCTCACTAGACTTTGCGCTTTGTACCTGCTGTATATTTCACAATATATCGCACAAAAGTACAAAAGTGTAATAAGCCGCTTTTGTTATGTACCTCCATCCTATATACAGGTCGTCGCAGTGCAAGAAAAGGTAATGTTTACTTTGCATAATGTTTATACAAGAAAGAAATTTATTACCTTGTAATTAGCTTATTGTTGTGTCGCTTGTAAACACAGAATGATTTATTTATGACTTCCGAATCCTTTTGTAATCTTGTACATAGTGGTTGACACTTTAAGTGTCGTAATATTATTGTGTTTGAGTTTTTGGCTTTTATAGCGGATAATATTCTCATTCTACTTACTAAACCTCTCTGGTCCGCTCTGGAAATTTATAAATGGTTCTTTGATCTGGGTCTCCGCTACATATATCGAACTAGTCTACATAAGTGTAAGCTACCTTCCAAGAATGCAGTGTTGCGCCTTTGTTGATTTGAATTGGTAACAATTGAAGTAATCAGTAAACTAATCAGACTTAGATGAACTCTGAGAACCATAATATATGATGGAGGATCTCTTCAAACGTCAATATGCTCGTCTTGCAGAAATCATAAAACAATATTACAACAAAGACGGCGAGGTAATAAAAGCCAGGGAATACTCGTGCAAAGAGAAACTGCCGCACATCGATTCAATTTGAGATGAATTTACCAATATTGAAAAAGAGCGGGGAATGACCAAACATTGTACGCCAACCATAGAGCTGAATTAAAAGCCAAATTAGAAGCCGCCACAGCAGTAGTTATACCAGGGCTGCACGATGCGTATGTCGATCTTGCATTTCTTTCCATTCTTACCATTTTCACTCAAACTCAAAATAAAAATTCAATAATTTGCCTTTCTGTCTAGTCCAATCAGCTTCTCTGAATGAGTAATTTACCAACCTATTCGAGGGGCTTACGAAACTTGAGTCCAAATTTCTAGCAAGGCGTGTTAATTGTCGTTTACCATTTTCACTCAAACACAAAATTAAAATACAAAAATTCTTAACAAATTTGCTGGCCTGCATAGGAAGTTCCAATCAAATTGGCTGGATGAGCAATTACCAATCTGTTTGAGACATTGAAGGAACCTGAGTGAAAATCTCTGGAAAGGCGTATTATTGCCAGCACCATTTTCACTCAAACTCAAATACAAATAATTCATAAGAAATTTGCTGTTCTGGTTAGGAAGTTCCAATTAGGCTGGCTGAATGAGAAATTTAGAAACTTATGTGAGACTTTCGCGTAACCCGAGTCTACATCTCGGAATTTCAATTTTTCAATATTTCAATTTTTAGTTTTGAGTGAAAATGGTAAACCGTCATTTACACGCCATTCCAGAGACTTGGAGTCAGACTCCGCTGAACCTCAAATAGCAATTTAGCAACATTGCTCATCCAGCCAGCTTAGTTGGAACATTCTATAGGATAGCAAATTTGTTAAGAATTTTTGAAATTCTAGTAACAGTTTGAGTGAAAATAGTAACCGGCCTTTAAAACGCCTTCTCAGAAATTTGGTCTCAGATTCCGTGAAAGCGTCAAATAGGTTGCTAAATTGCCTATCCAGCAGTGTTGTGCGTCTACGCTTATTTCCGAATTGTCTACATGTTGATGTCGAAAATAGCGTAGACAATTGATTTTTGAGTAGACAATTTCGGAAATTGGTAGAATATGTAGACAATTCGTAGACAATGTAGATAATTCCTTTTTTGTTTTATTTTAATTTTTTCTGTGCGAAGTCGTCATCTTCTAGTTTTCCAGTTTAAATTGAGTTTTACATATATTTTGGCAGTTAAAATTCAATTTTTATTAAACAAAAATTTTCTGATAGCTGAGACGATGATCTTGCCTTGAACAAGAATTCTGATGTGGGTTTTTGATGTTAGCGATATCCATTTTGCTCAGGTTGGCACAGGATTACACTTGTCTCAGAGATTCATGAATTGATTATCAATCGAAGTTTGCGTTTCCTAGTCCTTTTTCACTGGAGCTATCTTGGAGGTTGGGTGACTGCTAGGGAACATCATAGAAAAAAGTGAAACCTCCTGGCTCATATACCTTATTCAGAAGCCCTGGAAGCTGGCTAGGATTTAATAGACCAACCATTCAAATAAATTAAATTCATTGAAACATCAAAACTCCAACAGAAACGTGAAGGCTTAGCACAACAATTAGAGAAAAAAGAGAAACGAAATTCTCGGCCTCAGCAAAATTACTTAATTCATTCTCTGGACACATTAATCGAATAGAACCTGCAGAATAATCGTAGCATGGTGACAGGATTCCATATAAAAATACAAACCACAACCTTTAATATTCAGTGATACGATCCAACAAAAGTCATAGCTGAAACAATCAAGGATGAGTTCTATGAACAAGCCACAATAGCAAGGACACACAAATGATCCTAATAATAATACAAGAAGGATGAAATCTTCCTTTTGTGCATGCAACAATTTGAACATACCTGATACAAAATCACATGGGTGGTAAACAATCAATATAGACTCTATGCGTATAATAACAATGGGAAGACTCATCGACTATTGTATCACATACCAGATAATTCACAGAAGGCAGTAAATTTCCACAAAAAATATACACATATGGGAATCACCTGAAGTAGAATTAGAACAACGAAACAAATGTGATGATGAATCGTGATGACCAACAATAAATTTCTCAAGTTATTACAAGATGAAAGAAGTCAGAAACACCTACAGATTAATAGATGCTGCGGGTAATGAAGAAACAGCCATTAGTGTAGACCAACAGTGGAAACAAATTGAACAAATTTACCTATATCGAAACAGCTATCAACACACTCGAGTCGGGTACCAAGAATTCAGGCGCCAACCCCTGGATCAAAATATGCGTGTGCAATAATGAATAACGATTCTCAAGAAAGGTGACCTAAGAGAATGTATAAATTGGCAGGGTATATATCCCTCGTCAACATAACCATGAAGATATTAGCAATGGCCATCCTTTATAGAACTTCAAGCTGGCTTCAGACTAGGGCGAAGTTACAAAACTAGCAAAAGAAGTTGGCCTGAAAATAAATATCAGGAAAGCCAGACGATGAGGCTAAGCACACAAATAAAATCGTGTACGTTGGTTGTACTTTTTGCGAAAATGGGTGGCACAGATGAAGTTATAAAGGAACAAATCAACAAAGGCAGAACAACATCCCGCAAACACCAAATTAAGAATGTTTAATTTAGTGTTGCTGTACGGTTGCGAAGTCTGGAAGCGTACATATACGATCAACAATAAGCCACATGTATTTGTGGATGGAAACGAACGATGCCAGCAGAAGCGAAACAACTCTTGAAGTCGTGGTTCGAAATTAAAGCAATAGAACCCAACCCAGTTTGATGGACCAGCCCAGTAAACTCCCTCTGCTCCTAAATTGGAGACAGTGGGAAAAAATATTGCTTAAAATGTCAAGTGAGACTTCGGTCATATTTTGGCATTTATTAGGATTATAAACTCGATTAACTTGTACTCGTTTGGTCATTATTTATCTCAAATTTGTTTTATGCTTTACCATTTTATTGCGTGCAAATGATGTTGGACATTGTAAAGGGACTTTCTATAGGGACGCTCGAAATTTGTTACGTTATAGCAGCCATGTTGTTAGGGGTGGTCAAATCGGTTGTGAATTGTTCAGTAGTGTATGGCATAATACCATGGTTGTCTATAGCCAAGAGGAATTGTATTCTTTATCGGTCAACATAATTTTCAACGAGCAAGCGGCAAGTTCCAGCATCTCCCTTTCACCATTTAATCCTCCCAACATAGGCCCTATTTACAACCCAATTTTTATAGTATAAACATTTTTAAAACATTTTCACTTTGCACATTTAACGATTTCGCACTTTAACCATATAAATACATAAACATGAATGTGCTTCATTACCATATAAAAGCTTTGGGCAAATTTTTCCATGTGGGGAATGGCCATTCCATCTTGAAATGGTTTGAATTACAAAGAAACAATAGGATTTTAATAAATGTTAACACAACTAATAATTTTCGATATTGTCCACATTCTTTACATTGTCGACGCCATTTTTTAATTTTCTACATCCATTGTCTACACGTGTAAAATATTAATTATCCACGCGGTGTAGACAATACGGTACAACAATGCCAGCCAGCCAGGCTGATTGAAATTTCCTAATCAGGACAGCAAATTTGTTAAGAATTGTTGTATTTCTGTTTTGAGTTTGAGTGAAAATGGTAAACACCGACTTACAAGCGATTCCAGAGATTTGGTTTCAGGTTCTGTTAGCACCTCAAACAAGGTGGGAAGCATTTATGATAATTAATCAATCAGCTGCATTAAGACTGGAAGCAAATCTGAAACTTTTATGAGTAAAAGTGGTCTCGGCCAAGGCAATGTATAATCCGGAGTCATCACCAATCGTCGATCAGCTTCAACACAAGCTGCACCGTCTCGCTACCAGGGTAGAACAAATTGACCAGCTTCATGAAGATCTATTAGTAGGTGTTACCTCTGAAAAAAGCTATCACACCTCAGATTTAGAAATATAAGCCTGATGCAAGCAGATCATATCGCGAACAAAAAAACAGTTATGGCAATTTATTATTACGCACATGTTGGCACAATTTTTCAAACTTGCTTTTTCTAGCAGTGATTTTGAGCATGACGTGAATTATTTTAAACAATTGTAAGGTTGCAATCAGACAATCCTGGTACCTATTGGCGTCCAACAAAATTATTAGGGAAATCAGTAACATAATTACCGATTTTTCGTTCGGTCCAGATGTTGTATTGGCAGTTGTTGTAAAACGAGGTGCTGGCCAATTGGCTCAACCGCTTACAGCACTTTTAAAAATATCGCACTTTTCTGGAATTTTCCTTCACATGTGCAGAGATTCATTCATAATCCCTATGTTCTTTAGAAAGGTTGCTAGTCCGATATTGCTAACTATATACCAAATTTGAAGTTGCCTTGCATTTGAAAGCTGTTTGAGAGCGCCTTCACTGCAGACCTCTGTTCTCTGATAGTCAGCATGACACAACAAACCCAGTTGAATTCACATCATTCGCTCTTAACACCATGAAGGTGAGGAAGGACGTTGATGTCGTGACAACAGCATTCATCAAATACATCGATAGGGTTTCATCATTAAGCTCAAACTTAAAACCATTGCTTACCAGCACAGGTACAAAAAATCAAGTTAAATTCAGATCTCCCACATCCGCTCCTTTTATAGCGTCCTCCGGTGTGCGCCAGGGCAGCCATTTGAGACCATTATTATTCATTCTGTTCATAAGTGACGTTGAGCGCGTTATTAAAAACTTGGTTGTATCTGAATACGCCGACGATATGAAAATTAATAAAAATATTTCAACAAACGCAGCTGCCAATTTTTTACAAGCCGACAAAATTCAATTCTAACAGCTTTCTTGGGGTCATATTTGGCCCAGTTTTTGCATTTATTGGGATTGGTATTTTCGATACAATTTAGCTTCCTTTCTTTTTAAATTTGTTGAAGAATACGCTAAGGGCAGAACCCCGGGTTTTCTCGTGCACTCTTACGTACAGCAGCGATGTTGTCAGCAGACCTTGCATTTTGAAGGCGTGTGGGTGTTGGTTAATTGTTTATCGAACTGGTTGACTCCAATTTGGCCACCATACGTTGAACAGTCGACTCTATAAAATTTAATGATTTGCACACGTTGTTCAACGCTATTACCTTCCATCCTACACTACAGAACAATTTACAACAAATTTCAGATGTTGCTTAAATAAGATGGCTGTTATAACCTAACAAATTTCAAGCGTTTCTATATTGAAAGATCCTTTTATGCACTTTGATATATGATTTTTTTAAGAAACGTTCTATCTGAGCCATCTCCAAGCACACAAACATTAGCATACCATTATTCAGTAAACCAGTACATGCAATGCACTCATCGTTACTTTTCCTCTTGCTCAACCGGTTACAACACTTTTCAAAAAATCACTCTCTTCTAGAATTATTCCTAACATGTGCAGAGATTCATTTATAATCCCTGTTCTTAAGATCTTAAGAAAGACTGCTAGTCTGTTATTCCTAACTGTAGACCAAATGTGAAGTTGCCTTTCATTCGCAAGCTGTTTGAGAGAGCCTTATATGAAACACAGTGCCTCCACTGCATACCTCTGTTTTCTGATATTCAGCACGGCACAACAAATCTAGTTGAATTCACATCATTCGCTCTTATCACCATGGATGCAGGGGAGAATGTTGATGTCGTCACAACAGATTTCAGTAAAGCCATCGATATAATTTCATCATTTTGCTTAAACTTACAGTCATAGGCTTACCAGTACAGTTAAAAAAGCAAATAAAATTCAGATCTCCCACATCCGCCCCTTTTATAGCGTCCTCCGGTGTGCGCCAGGGCAGACATTTGAAACCATTATTATTCATTCTCTCCATAAGTGACGTTGAGCGCGTTATTAAAAATTCGGTTGTCTCTGAATTCACCGACGACATGAAAATTAATACAAATATTTTAACAAACGCTGATATGCCAATTTATTACAAGTCGGCAACATGCAGTTCTAACAGATTTCTCGGTGCCACATTTGGCCCAGTTTTTTCATTTATAAAAGCCCACGGCCAATCTGAAATATATATTTTGGGGATTAGCATTTTCGGTACGATTTGCCCGTGCACCCTCACTCTCAGCAGCAATGTTTTCAGCAGACTTTGCATTTTGAAGTTGTGCGGGTGTTGGCTAATTAATTATCGAACCGGTTGACTCGAATTTCCAAACGTTGAACAGCCGACTCGACTGGACGGTTGTGGTGAGGATACAAATTACGTAATGCGCGGAACGTTTCTCGAACGGAGCTCCGATTTCGAAAATAGAATTTGATGATTTGCCTACGTTTGATTTGCACAGCGACCAACATCGGCCAAAGTGATGGAGTTTGAGTAGACTGATTATAAGGTTTTACATTTTCTAACCAAGATTTGAGATAGTTAAGTGGTTGAGGATTAAAAAATTTAGGGTCTATCGTAGCTATGCTATAAGGCGGAAAAGCTCGGCAGCATGGTGTTGCATTTTCCTCTGATTATTTTCCGGTCAATTCGAAATACATTTTCAACAATTGGTTTTTGAAACCATTCCACATAACTGTGAATTTTAAAATGATATGATGGGGCCGGGCGAGCTCGAACCGGCACGATTATCAGTATAAACAGCATTTGTAACTGGGACTCATGTTCTGCCGCAAGATAATCAACTTTTTGATTACGGAAACGGTTGATTAAAAGGCAAGGTAGAATATAAAATTTTGGAGTATTCGAGCAGCGATCGACTAACGGAGTTCGAAATTTGTTCATGTGATAAATTCCCATAGAACAAAATCATTGCGTTGCAAGAACGTCCAACACCATTCTAAGGATGTGTTCCGTAACAAAATATGTAAGTTGTTTACTAATTTGGGCAATGGAATTTTATTTGATTTATCTAGATGTTTGGCACGATACTGGAAACTATCTAAGTTTACATTCTATTTGTGTATTTGTTTACTTCCGCGGTGATTAGAATTTGATGGATTGTCAAACATCTGAACCGGTGTGAAGTACTTAACGTTAATGAAAAGTGTAGCTACACATTTTAACGAAAAGTGTAGACTCAAAAGTGTAGATACACAAATTTCCAAAAAGTGTAGCTGCAAAAGAAAAAAGTTTGGCATTCGAAATGCGTGGTTTAATTAAAATTATTAAAACTAAACAAAAAATATTGAGAATCTCAATACTGCAATAAAAAGTTTTAGTATTACGATTTTTATAAAAAAAATAATTGTAAAGTCTTTTTAATTCAGAAAATCTTCGGAACAATGTGCGGCGCGTGTGGAATTTAGTGTTCTCAACTTGGCATGGTGTCTTTTAAAGTTTTAGTATTACGATTTTTATAAAAAAAATAATTTTATAAAAATCGTAATACTAAAACTTTTTATTGCAGCATTGTGATTCTCAATATTTTTTGTTTATTTTTAATAATTTTAATTAAACCACGCATTTCGAATTCCAAACTTTTTTCTTTTGCAGCTACACTTTTTGGAAATTTGTGTATCTACACTTTTGAGTCTAGACTTTTCGTTAAAATGTGTAGCTACACTTTTCATTAACGTTATACTTCACACCGGTCACATCTGATTGTTTTTACGTTTATTTTTAATTCGGTACAGAGCGAACTTTTAGACTGACCTAACTCCTTGTAACTGACAAACTGTACTATATTGACCGACTCTACTGTAACCCTTCCTGGCGTAAGAAGTGATGGTATTTTCTCTTTTGGTTCTTCATAATATTTACCATGCATTAATCTACAACATCTCTACGGTACATGTAGATAATGTAGGATGTGCATATTTGTGTTTTTTTGTCTCGTTAAACTCCAAAGTGATTTCAAAGGCCTTTTCATGTTATTCTAGGCCGAAATTCCATTTGTTTGCGACATACGTAAAGAGATCGGTTGTGGAGCGGCTTTCACGAAAGCCATTATTTATCTGAAATTGTTTTATTAATTTCAAGATACTTCATTTGAAATTGATTAATGCATTTCTCAAAAACTTTAGCGATGGCTGACACAATTTATTTTAGGCCGGTAAATTGAGGGGTCATTTTTAACGACGATACGAGGGGAATTCCCTAGTATTAAGGTTTCCAAAGACAATTTCCTCCGAGATGTTGATACGGTCCATTATGGAACCACCATACGGAATTGACGGAGGCGTAACTCTATATCAGGAACAATTAAAACAACTAAGGTCGAGTTCGATGTGAGGGCGTTTGCTAGTACTTTTAAGGAACAATTCCGATACCCCAGACACATTGTCTGATAGATTTGCTCTTTTAGAGCCAAACCATACTGAAGCTGAAATGATATAAAGAAAATTTATAAAAACCGAAAGAATAAGCAACGGAAAAAATCGTTATCCCAAGCCTCATCATCATCATCATCATCATCATAAAAAATTATATCCAGAAACATATTTTTACAAGTTCGATGATACATCATCTTTCTTCATATATAGTATTAAGTATAACAAAATAAAAAAAATTTGTTGTCTTAAGATAATAATTTCAATTTTTTTTATTTTATGTTTTATAACCGCGCATATATTTTCCCCATAATACCAATTTTATGTTTTTATGATTTAAAACATCCAGAGTTATTTTTTTTTTTTTTGTTATGTATAATGATGGTACCTTGCTGTCTGGTTTGACCAGTTAAAGAAAGAATTATTTTATGTATTCTCGGTGTGTGAATATGTATGAGTGCTGCTTGGCCGTCTCGAGATGGTTAAGGTAAGAAAAAAAATTCTTTGGAATTTTTTTATGTATTTATACATAAAACAATATAAAAGTACAAGAAGCAGAATGTTTAGTATAATTTTGTTTTTGTATTTTTTATGTTTTTTGTGTGTTATGTTAACAAACAAACATTTAAATTTGATGATTATATTTTTTAAATGGCCTGATACATCGAAAGACGCGATCGGCACGTTGATGAATCGGGTGATTATAAAATGTTAACGTTTTAATGAGATTGGATATAATTGGTACGTTTTTCCATAACATCCTGGAAAAAAATGAACTGGTCGAATTATCACTTACGTAAAGACTAAATTATATATCAAGTGAAGATACATGACTTTTAATTTGAATGAAGCAAGTAAGTTTTGCTGCTTCTTATTCCTGTAATTTTTTAGTTATATTTACAAGCTTCCCCATTTACTGTCAGCATAAAGTCATCTTAGGAAAATCGTATTTCTATTAAAAGTTATAAGGAGGGCAGCGAGATCAGAGATGCATGTCTCAATACCGATGCTTCCTCGATAATGCAATACTAAATGGTTTAAAGCTAGGCCAAGGTGTTTGTCTTAAGCCTTTATCTAAATATAGTTGTTTGGAACTGCGCACGGATGGGAATCCTTTTGCGAGGCACTACTCCAGTTTGTTATTCCAGGAAATATAAAAATGTTCATCAGGCAAAACTAATTTTCATCCCATCCCAGGATTTTTAAATTACTTGTACAAAACAGAGATATTTTTGATACCATTGTATGATTCGGATTTGCCCTATAAACCCATTTGTACATGGCCCTCCTTATGAAATTATGAGAAAATACTCAATAGAAAACATAATTTTATAGGCCTTATGGTACGCCACATTTAATCATAGCTGCGGTAGACATCATTACAAGTCAAGATCCCAAGTCAAATCATTAAACACTCTAGAGGTTTCAAAAAATTATTAAGATTGAGTATTACAGAACGAGGGCCAAACACAAATGAGCTTATATAGTGCCACACCGTTAAAAATATTCTGAAATGATAACAAAAATCCTGGAATGGGATGACATTTTTTCCTTTATTTTTTATTGTTTTTTGGATCAGCTTTTCTAAAGCATCAGAATGCTGTGTTGGAACGCTATAATTTACAATTAGTGTTGCCTGATGAACAACTTTTCTTACGATGAAAGTTAGGTTTGTAAAAAATCCGAAATTTCCGCTGAAGTAAATTTTACCTTTATGGGAGCTTCCACTTCCACTGGATTAATTTGGGCTTTCAAAATCATTCCCAATTTATAGGAAAAGCGTTAGCATGAAATTTCATCGATATCGACGATCGTCAGGGCTGTACAGTCCAAAACCTACATTTTTGTTGAAAAAGAGTTTTTTATCAAAAATGTTCACTTCCTCTTAAATTTTATAAAACTGGATAGGAACCAAGCGCAAATTTTATCGATTAAAACTATCAATATCCATAAAATACCAAATAGGATTGTAGCAGGTTTTTGATTTCACTGGGTGATTAAAAAATAAAACTAAATAAACAACATTTCTTGTGCCCTTTAAAACCAAAATATTTTTAGCAGCCTTTGCTTTCTTCAGTCTCTCCTAAAAAACTATTTTTTTATGTTAATATTTTTTTCGATAAATTGTGTGCTTAGTTCCTTTTCTGATCTGGACCGGTATATACCTAGTGTTGCAAAATTAAATGAAAATCTTTTTATTGAAATCGTTTTCCCACAATTGATATACTTTTCAAAATATTTGCAAACAACTAAAAGCTTCTGGGAAAGCTGCCACACTTCCGATGCATCGGCGATTTCGGTCAAACATCAGAAAGGTCGTTATTTATGAAGAATGCTTATTATGAGGTACCACCCCGATCCAACAAACCTACCAAGCTGACTATAGTGAAGTTTCGGACAAACTAAAAATGACAAAAAAATCTTTACAACAGCCCAAAAAGTGTCAATCTGAACTATTAAAATAAAAACGTGTTATGCAAAACGAAATAAATTGTTAAAAAAATAAGTTGACAATGGCAAGCTAATCGAACCATGTGCCATAACCGTTCTTTATGATTTCTAGGAGCTAACTTATTTATGCGATGGAGCAGCCATAGACTTTTTTTAATTTTATAATTTTGCTACAGTAGAAAGTGAAAAGGCGCTTCGATTGTCAATGACAAGGCATCGTAGAAATGTCTAAGTTAATCGAAGAGTGCTATCGTATAGTACTGACTCTACTAATTCTACTGCACCTTTTGTAGAAGCCAACATGATTGTCCGACCCGTCGCAGCATACATTTTCTATGTTGAAGTCATAAAAAATCGAAATTTCAACCATTCGAATACCATTGACAAGACATCGTAGAAATGTCTAAGTAAATCGAAGTATGCTATCGTGTAGCACTGGCCTTATTGCATCTTTTGTAGAAGCCAACATAATTATGTGACGTGAGTAATAATGAAGCAAAATGGAATAAACATATATGACTCCCCAAAACATATGAGAAATGAGTCTTGGCCAAATACAACGAAAAATAAAACTAACGAAGTTTTTGAAAATCAATCTGAAGGCGAGGAAATTGTCATCGACCACATTCTACCAAATGAATATTCTTTTAAGTTTTTTAGCTATTAAGTATCAATTTATAATGCGTGCGCTTTTGATGCATTGGCCATCATATCATGGATGTCTTTAAGGCCTCTAATACAGATTTTTCCAATTTTATATCTTATTTTTTCATAAATGGAGCAATTCATTCGACATTTCGAAGAATAACTCATTTGCTTCTAAAATGTTTCAATATTAAAGACATTACGGTTGACTGCATGGACTGCAATATTTCTAAATTAATTGAATTTTTCTTCAAACGGTCAATTTCCATCGGTGGAACGTGTTCGAATTGTCATAATATTCAAGCCAAAGACGGGTTTTACGTCCCAATAAATGTTAAATCATTTTCAGAAAGAAGCCTTAACAACATAAAGGAAGCTGCACAACTTCAAGGGGCAACCTGTACCAACTGTAGTCAATGGTTTGAGAAAACAAGCTCCTTACAGAATAAATCGCGTAATGGATTCTTTGTAATGGATGTGCAACTTATTGATATTAAAACATACAGAACTTGATTTAGGATCAAAATATACTTTTCATCATTCACTTCCAGCGACCAGCAAAACTTTCAAGCCCTGGCCATTATAAAGGGTTAGGGGAAAAATTCGTAGCATTTTTTGGGTGACATTAAAACAAAGAATTTTCTTATTTCAAATAAACTTTATAAAACCAAATGTGTGTCATTTTGATCGATGACCTTTTGCCATTTTTCTGGTAGAGCCCTGTTCCCATCGCTGTAGAACTTCTGTAGTTTAGAGGCGAAAACCCGAGACAACTCATTTTCGCAAGCCTCTTTTGAATTTAATGTAAAACCATTAAGATGGTTCTGCATGGACCGGAACAAATGGTAGTCCAATGGTTCAAGGTCAATACTATATGGTGGGTGCATCCAAACTTCCCATCCAAGCTCTCTCAGTTTTTTTCAGTTCTCTCAATCGTTTGGCCCTGTGGCAGCACCTCATAATGCACGATCCTTTCCAATCCCACCAAACACACAGCATTACCTTTCCCTAGGGCTTTAATATCGTCTGAGAAGCTTCACCTCATTTCCTCCATGACCTTTTTCGCACAACGTCGTGTCTTATTCATTTTTCATCACCAGGAATCATTCGCTTTAAAAATGGCTCGATTTCGTTCCGTTTCAGCAGATAGAACTCCGACATGTAGTCTACACAGCACCATACACAGGCATACAGGCAAACAGAAAATGTTTCGAAAAATGATCAAAGTTGGCCTGGACATTTCACAGCACAAACAAACCAAAATTGAATGGCAACATTTTTTCGACCTCCATCCAGTATTCTTGAAATTCTAACAATTTCAATCTAGTATGTTTGAAAATATTTGTATATCAGGTTGTTTTTAATGATTCCTTATGATGAGGTACTTTTTGATGCACTGAACTTAAATCTATCATTTCGTCGCCAAGAATTGACCTGCAAACTGAAGTAGTTACGAAACAAAAATTTTGACCTTAATTGCACCTCCTTTCCAAAAATTAGGCAGATCTTGCCAAGAATAGACCTTGCACGATCCAGACAGTTTACATATTATCATATCAGCGTTGTTCAAAGGTGCTTTTTTAGGTCATTAACAAGAATAAAACCTGTTGAATTTACGACTTTTAGTGAGAAATTATCTTGGCGTGGGATCAATGCGCTTGTCTCAAACTGAAGTAGTGAAATCCTCAGTTACATCCGCATACAACAGTGCATTTGTTTCATTCTCTGTCAGTTTCGCGAGGCCTGATTTACTAGCAGATCTCGGAAATATATTGGGAAGTCGTTGTCTGGAATTAAAATTATCCCAATGATCCAGCGAACTTATCATTTCGACAAAAAAATAACATTCAAGAAAATAAACGACGCCCCACTTGAGTCTCCATAGGTTCCAATAGGACTTTCACCGATGCCAGATCCAAATTGAAGATTTAATTGTAGCTATAAGTATTTCGGAATAACTGTTATTAAAAACGTCCCTTACCTATTTGCAAATTTATTTATGACATGCGGTCCAAATTTTGGCGGGTTTGGCTTATATTTGATTTGAATTAAGATTGTATGATTGATTAAGACAAGAAGTCCTAAAAATATTAAATAAATAGTGATTGTTAAATGTTGATCCTGTGCACCTGAAGGATGATGAAGTAGAACGCGAAATGGAGATACGAAAAGCGTATGAGGAAAATTTTAGTCATGGAAAAACAGGGGCTAGTTGCAGAACTAATTGTTACCGCAACACGAATTTGGAATTATGAAAACGAATTTGGTTTTTGATACGAACTACATAACTATGGCAAAATTTCTGAAACAGCTTGAAAATCCTTCCAAAAGCATATCAACAAGGCTCGGGCACTACAGACATTAAGCTTATCGTTCGAGCGATAGTATATTGAAAACTATGACAATCGATAAGTTCAAATGCATGAAACATTACGAGATTGAGTTGCTGTATCGTCAATTAATGATAGGAGCGTGGATTCTAGAAAGCTAGATGAATACAATGAGCCAAGGCAATTATAAAGGTAAAATTTCAGCATCAAAACATGATGCATCTATAGAAGGATAGTATGTCTTTGAAGGACTTGCTGTGTCAGTCATTATTTCATTTGATAAAGGGACGTGTTTTGACTTGGTATAGCGTAAATGATTCCGGCTATCGTAATTATGACGAATTGGTCTCGGCTATGAAACAAGAGTTTTTGCCCATGAAGTACGATTTCCAAATTTTTGATTAAACAAATTCCTAACTTCAAGGATTGAAAAAATCATTTGCTACTTATATCTTTTAAGTTATCCTCTGACAATTGTCAAAATATTTTCTTTGGACCAACTAAACGCTTTGTGCAATCAAATTAAGCTAAAGTTGTGGAGGCAAGTAGGGCCAATACACAGACAATACAGAATCCTTTTGAAACATTATTTGGACAAGCTAAACCTGATCAAAAGTCTCCGATAAATTCACGTTGTATAATCCGAAACTCCGACACCGAGAAATTGTAGCCAAATACGAGTAGCTCACAATTGCTATTTTGGAAATCAGAGGCAACGAAGAGGTATGATCTGCTAGAATTGTAATCGATATGGACACAAATTCATTGATTGTGATGAACCAAGAGAAAACATTTGTTGTTGGCATTGTGGTAAACCAAGAGTTATTGCAAACGAATTGAGGGTTTCCGCAAATCGGAACTGCAATCCGATGAAACGTCGTCAAATTTGGGAAACAGTGTTACGGAATCTCATTGGATCTAAGGTGTGCCACAGGTAGCACCCAGTGTTTATTAACTCTATAATAAAACTAGAAGGGGTCAGGTGGCTGCATATAGAAGTTGGTATATTTGCGGCTACACTCATTGCTCTACTCTACACGAAATAAATTTGTCACATTAGTTTGGATTGCGATTTTATTGAAGATAGGGAGGTGAAGGTCTCATTTTGAACCAGGAGTTTTTCGTTGAGTCATGTTCTTGATGAAGGGCAGATGAGATCGTGTACCGAATGATAAAATCGAGGGATAGGAAAAGGCAAGACATTCGATTTGGTTCATTTGGTGCCATTTATATACGTCGTACTCTTTGGAAGGTTAAACTGGACGCTAACTCGAAACGATAGATGCCATACTCATCATGTGACAAACCATTGAGGAAAATCCAGCTTTAGATGCAGTGGCAAAACGACTTAAATATGGAAACCTACCAATAAGATATGCCAAATATTCGGCAGCAGCCCAGCATGTTCTGAAGCCTTCGAATGAAATCAGAGGCTATTGTGATACGGAGCTAGTGATCTCGACGAAATAACAAAAACCACTGGTTTGGTTTTGGCCGCGCTCAGAACTCTTTCTTGCAAGTTCTTCAAATAAATCGACTAATCAGATTTATTAAACTAAATTTTATGGCACATCATTTTATATGCGAGACACCGCGAAATATCCCAAACCAAACATTCTATACCCATAAAAGTCACAGTTCCATGACAAATGAATTTATCACGCCGAACAAAACACCCGATCTGAAAAAAGTTATGCTATTTGTCCGCAGACAATGCGCCGCAAAAATAATTCATTTTGTCCAAATCACAAATATTGATTTTTCCTTTATCAAAACTGAGATAAAATTGTGAATAACATACACAAAAATACTAATCGATCGATACAATAAAAAATCGTATTCATAATGGATCCTCATTCAAATAATAGTTCAAGTCAAACAATTAGCCGAGCCACATAGAGAATCGATCGAACACAATGCGCGTTTCATGTTCACACAAATGAAACCGACCAAAAATGCTCGAACTAATTTTCTAACATCAATTTCTAAAACTATTGTCTATTATTATGTATTTCAAATATGAGTCCATTACACGTTCAAATTTTGTTGTATGTTTCAGATTTGATTTGACCTGAAAATATATAGATCTGACATTTAATGTGTGGTGTCGGCTTCTTTAAAACACAAATCGACTATGAACCGCATTATCTATCACTCTATGTGCTGTTTGTGTGGATATTATATTGATGGTCTATTTATAAAGAAATAAACGATTTTAGATCTTTTTGTCTTGGATGTGTGTGTGTGTGTTTTGTGTACCATTTACTATCTCTAGAAAAAGATCCAAATTTTGACCAAAACAAATAATTAAAGATTTCAAAGATAATGCGCTGCGAGATCAATTAGATTCGCATAAAAAACTTAAATGTAATTTTGAGAGGTCCAAATTTGACAGTTTGATTTTCGGGAGGTTGTTTCATGTTCAACTGAGCGAGATTTATGCGTGTTTTGATTTAGATTGATATTTTCCGTTTTTAGTGTGTGCGGTTCAGCCGTCAAAATGTCTATTGTGAGTAGTGTGCCAGAGGTTTATATGTCATGGGAAATCACTAGAAGCTAGGCATTAACTGGTAATAAATTGTTTTGTTAATTTTAAATTATGTGGTAAAGCGACATAAACATGCGATTTGATTTTCAACTAGCACTTTGCTTGGTAAGATCATACAGGCGGCATTGTTCGTTTTGTTCGCAAAAAAAATGAAAGCATTTCTTCTACAATTTGAAATCACGCGTAGATTTATAATTGACTCTATTTCATACGGATGCAATTATGATGTTTTATATGTTTATCGCGCATTCTACAAACTGGTCACGTATGCAACAACGAAAAACCTAATTGCAATGCCTGAATCCTTTACATATATCGAGAAGCAATAAAGATGATGACGTTCAGTATGCACTTACAGATTACGTTGAGCAGAAAAATTACTCACCCCGAATAGCAATGTTTTTGTTGCGAAGGAGGTTTCGCAGCATTATAAAAATGGTGATTAAGTTAAGAAATTAAAACGATCCACTGTTGCTATTTAATAAATTTAATTACTAAAAATTCAGTTCAAACTCTATTAAATTTTAATAGTTCTTCAAATCGATTTTGTAGATGTTCTTCGATAAGTGTATAACCTACTGTACTCACAATATATAAATTGAAAGATTTTAAGTAATATACAGGGTGCGGCATACGTGTCTGATGTTTTCCAGTCCTTGTACAATACTTGATCAGTAAATAAAACCGGTTTAGATTAACGTTATTAGATTAAAAATTTATTAACAATAATAATAAATTACATGAATAAATTTTACTAAATGAATATTAGAATTCACTTCGCGCAAGTAATAATTTAATAGTTTGATTTAATGTATAAACGTTGTGCCGTATATTCCTTCAACTATTAATGCATTTTAATTGAGATATCAAATAATTACGTTTTGTAATTGTGACTGTAACAATCGAAGTATTCACTTCCTGCATGTAAGAATTGTAATCTAATTTAATTTGTGTAAAAATTAGTGATATTGATTGAAAAAAATTTAAGTATATTTATTTTGTTTACTTGTGGTTATTTTAATAAATTTTACAAATGAATATTAGTATTCACTTCGCGCATGTAATAATTTGTTTTTCTCCTTTGCTGATAACTATTTTGGTTATAAACGTTGTGCCGTATATTTCTTCAACTATTAATGCATTTTAATTGAGATATCAAATATATACGTTTGGCATTTGTAACTGTAACAATGAATGTATTCACTTCCTGCATGCAATAATTGTAATCTTATTTCATTTGTGTAAAAATTACTATTATTGCTTGAGTAACATTTTAAGATATATATTTTGTTTACTTGTGGCTATTTTAATAAACTTTACTAAATTAATATTAATATTCACTTCGCGCATGTAATAATCTGTGTCTCTAATTTGCTAATAACTATTTATTGTTATTGATACAACCATTGATGTATTTTAACTAAGATATCAAATAAATACGTTTTGTATTTTAATTTAAACTAATGACTATAACTATTGAAGGATCCACTTCCTGCATGTAATAATTATAATCCAGTTTTAATTGTGTAAATAATATTATTATTGCGTGAGTAAAATTTAAGTATATAAGTTCTGTTTACATGTGGTTATTTTAATCAATTTTAGTAAATAAATATTAGTATTCACTTCTTGCATGTAATAATTTGTCTTTCTTATTTGCAGTATACGTGTGAGTGAGTAGTATATTTCGTGAACTATTGATCCATTTGAATTTCACTATCAAATAAATGCATTTTAAATTTTAATTAAAACTAGAAAACATATATAACTGTAACAATCGAAGGATTCACTTCCTGCATGTAATAATTGTAAACTAATTTAATTTGTGTAAAAATTACTGATATTGATTGAAAAAAATTTAAGTATTTATATTTTGTGTACTTGTGGTTATTTTAATCAATTTTAGTAAATAAATATTAATTTTCACTTCGCGCATGTAATAATCTGTTTTTCTAATTTGCTGATAACTATTTAGGTTATAAACAATGTGCCGTATATTTCTTAAACTATTGATGCATTTTAATAGAGATATCAAATAAATACGTTTTGTAATTGTGACTGTAACAATCGAAGTATTCACTTCCTGCATGTAAGAATTGTAATCTATATTAATTTGTGTAAAAATTACTATTATTGCTTGAGTAAAACGTTAGTATATATATTTTGTCTACTTGTGGCTATTTTAATAAATTTTATTAAATGAATTAATTAGTATTCACTTCGCGCATGTAATAATCTGTTTCTCTAATTTGCTAATAACTATTTATTGTTATTGATACAACCATTGATGTATTTTAATTAAGATATCAAATAAATACGTTTTGTATTTTAATTTAAACTAATGACTATAACTATCGAAGGATTCACTTCCTGCATGTAATAATTATAATCTAGTTTTAATTGTGTATATATTATTATTGTTGCTTGAGTAAAATTTTAGTATATATATATTTTGTTAACGTGTGGTTATTTTAATAAATTTTAGTAAATAAATATTAGTATTCACTTCTTGCATGTAATAGTTTGTTTTTTCTAATTTGCAGTATTCGAGTGAATGTGTAGTATATTCCGTGAACTATTGATCCATTTGAATTAAGCTATTAAATATAAGCGTTTTGTATTTTCATTAAAGCTAGAAAATGTGTATGACTATAATAATGGAAGTATTCACTTCCTGCCTGTAATAATTGTAATCCAATTTTATTTGTGTAATTATTATTATTATTGCTTGAGGGAAATTGAAGTATATATATTCTGCTAATGTGAGGTTATTCAAATATATTTTACTAAATGAATGTTAATATTCACTTCGCGCATGTAATAATCTGAGTGCATCGATACACACGTTCGAGTAATATTCAGTTTAGTGACAACAAATTTCTTGAATTAGCATTACGGTTCTGTGTGTTAAATAGAAATAATAAAAAACTATTCTTCTAATATTAGTATATCAGTACAAGCGTTCAAGCAAGTTTAGTATTTTGTTCAAGAAATTCCTTTATTAACATATTTAATTTGTATTTACTTGTTTTTGCTAATTTTAATTAGTTCAAAATTATAAAGGTAACATGGTAAAAAAAATTATAAAGGTAACCCGTCAATCGTTTTATTATATTTTATTGTTTTAATTTTAATGGTGTCCTAACGACAAGTTTCGAATTTTGTTTAAGGTGCGCTACAACAAAGCTGTTTCTATTTTTAACTTAAAATTTTTATAAAATTTAAATTTATAGAGAACCTGAGTTTTTATGAAGCAGTCCCTACATTTTCATGCAAACTGTAACTTTATTCAAAAATGTCAAATATTTATCGAACTAACACTTTACTAACTATTGACTACTTTAGGTGTCTGTAACCGGGTCAAGTCTATCATATTTAACAAATTTTCATATCCCTCCATCTTGCTATGTGTAAAAAGGTGTACGGTAGGCCTGGCGTATCAGGGATCCCAGCTTAGTCTTTCCGTACATTATAATCAATTAAAAACATTTAACAGTACCAGCAAACAGTTACTTTCAAAAATGGTCAACAATCGTCGCGCACTTTATGGCTGTAACATCGTTTGAGACTTGAATCGACACTACTGTTTGCAAATTTACTAAGTTAACGCGCTTTTCTCAGCTATTCTGTTTTAATATTCACCAACTAATTAGTCAAAACGCGTTACTTTACAAACCGAAAAAAATTAATTCATGCGACGTTGGTGTCTTAGGCCAAATGAACTGGTGTTGCGAAGTCTTATCGAAGCGGAAATATGTCGAAAAACTCAAAATCCCCATTTCACCCATTACAGAAGTCGAAATCGTCCACGATTTTGTCTATTGCAGACCGGCCCGACTGCAAACGTATTCCCGTCTGTGAAGAACACAGGGGGGGGGGGGAGGTGGCAGCGCCCAAGTTTGGCACTGTAAAATACAGGCTAGTTCTTTAGGATGATAGGTACTGGACTCGCATATTCAAAGTTAGTTCTCGATTTCAACGGATTATGTATAGCTAACCTTGTTGACGGTCTTAGGCCTACTTAGTCAACATTACTAGAAAACTTGGTTTAATTTCTATACCTACGTAAAACCTTTAACTAGTACCAATTAGCATTGTTCATCATTCCTTGAACCACAATTAAAATAAACGGTGATTTTTCCATCCCTATCCGCGTGGATACATGTTCAGTTCCAATTTCTGACCCAATATATCGCACAATTTCGTTCGCTTTGGTAACTTTGGGAAGTATGGTAGAACCATCTTCTACTTCAAATCCGCATCCGTATTGCTTCATTATACTAAATCTCAGTAGGTAGCTTTTATCCAGAGATTACTTGACTCACCGAGCTCGCCGTGGTAACTTGAATTTTAAGTTGTGCTTTGTTTTCTGGAATGAAGCCAAATGTATGCCTACCAGTGACCAATTTATTCCACCTTCTTTGCCATTGCTTTTAGTTCGTTTTGTTTGTCTATTGATTACGACACTATCCGCACCATGTTCAAAGTCAGCTAGTTTGTTTATTTTTATTTTTATTTGTTTAATTCATTTGTTTAATTATCACCATAACAATTTTTACTAAGTTTAACCCGCTCAAAATCTAACATATCTCATTTTGAGCAATAGTTGCTCATTTTTCATGAGCTATGCAGGTTGGGATGAGCTGCCACAGTTGCCTTTTAACACATGATAGAAGCAACCTGTACTGTGTCGCTTCTGCTCATATTCCTTGGAATAATATGCATGGCGTAGCCGGTTTTTTGTTATTTATGTCTGGATTAATATTATTATTGGAATAAGATTGTGTTGCATATACGGAATTTCATGAAGCCATTATCACCTATTTATGAAGCTATTTTTAATCATTTTTATATTGGACTCTCTTGGTACACAATTTGACTCATATTCTCGGATGCTCTGGTTAACGGGTTGTAAATTCGTTGTGAGTCCTTTCAACTCTGGTATTCCTAAGTCAGCCACGGGATGTTTTAATTTGTGGATTTAGTTTTTCTATGAAGATGCTTAGATTGGCAATTTAAAGGAATTTTGAAACCGAGCAAAATCAAAAAAATATCAACCGTTTGACTCGAAAGTCAATTCATCTCAAATTACTGCAGATCACTTCTTCTTAGATGGTACAAGTGCGCTCTCTTTTTGATTAGAATATCTGCTGGAAATATATACGTAGGCTAGAACTACATAGCATCTTTCAAAATTGTTCGACAATGATCTGATGTGGTATTAGTTTAGTCTATCATACCATCCAGCACTGGCATTCGTGAATAGTGCCTCCGCTACTTATTTGTAAATTATTATTATTGTTTTGCGATTTACTCCCCATCCCTTTCTTGACACTCTTGCCAGGGTGTGGATAGTTTCTTAGCGTTTTTACAGAATTTTAGAACTTGAGAAATTACTCCCACACGTTCATAATCGTCAAGACAGTCTCACTGTTTTGACCATTTTCAAGTTTCGACCGTTTAAAAATATTATTGGAGTTCGACAAGAGTTAAATTTATTATATAGCTGCAGCATCGTTGTTTTTTCAGCAGATAGTGACAATTTATTTGCTAAGGTTCATTCACGTCTCTTATTACTGCGGATCGATTACTGGTGATGATCGATTCATAATGTTTAGTGTTCAGCAAACTGCTCTGTTTAATATGCCATTGTAATGTTAATGGATAGTAACCGTTCTAAAAGTTTTCCCATAATAGGTAGCAACATTATAGTTCTGTAAGATTTCAAAGAAAGCTGGTCAGGCGTGGTTCCCTAATTACATTAATTTCACGTGAGTTTGAATTATTTCGGCATTCATGTAAAGGTCATTCAAGTCCTGGCGACTTGTTTCACCTAAACCATTTTAGAGCAGTTGTGACTTCTTTCCACGTGAATTGGGAGTCTTCAGTGGATGTCAACCTACTGATAGCAGCGATCTCAAGCTTAGCTGCATGTGACTCAGTTTCATCTGGTGTTTCGTCTGGCAGAATCTAGTAGTAAGTTAAGTGGCTCCAAACGTTTATCATGCCACGTATGGATGACGACTTCATTTATCTTTCAAATAGTGATTGATGATATCTGAAATTCTTGATTTGCCAGCGGCAAATTTATGTACAAGACCTCTTAAGTCTTATTACCATATGTTCCGTGACATACCATTGGAAACTAGAGGGTTTTCCAATAAGAGTGATATGATCCAAACTTTTCTCGCAATAATTCAATTGTTGCACTTGCTGTGTGGCACGTAGCCCCGTCTTGTTGGAACCAAATGTTGTCAAGATCAAGTTTTTCCAATTTCGGCCATAAAAAGTTGGTTATCATCGATCTATACCGATCTCCATTGACAGTAACGGTGTTACCAGCTTCATTTCGAAAAAATACGGACCGATGATTCCACCAGACTAAAAACCACACCAAACTGTCAATTTAGGTGAATGTAATGGTTATTCATGAATAATTTGTGGATTTTGTTCGCATCAGAATCTACAGTTTTGTTTATTTACCGCACCACTCAGATGAAAGTGAGTCTCATCGGAGAAGATGATTTTCTTAAAAAATCGTTATCGTTTTCAAGTTATTCCAAGGCAAAATCAGCAAATTCACGACGTTTACGGATGAAAATGTAAACATTACTGAATACAATGAAACAAAAAAGGACAGATCGTGGCATATTACAAATGGCCGAAACGTCACTTAAAAATCATAATCATTTCTATTGGAAAACCCTATATTTCGCCATGAAAGTACTTATTTCTGGCCCTTTTAAAGAGTGACAATTTTAATTCTTTTTCTTCTTGGTTTCTTTCCACCCTTCCATCTAGGTTTTCTCAGATTAGAGTTAAACCAACTTTTTCGTTTCTTACTCCTCACTTCCTTGGAATTGAGTTCAGACACTGGTTAAAATTTCAGGAAGTACTTCTGCTTCGTCAGAGCCAACAAAGTGTCAAGCAAACAAACCCCACTCAGCTATCTTAATGGCAAATTTCGGAGTTTTGAAACTGGCGAGTGGACTATTTCGTGGCGAGTTTGATAACTCGAACGTGATGACTCTATGACCGTTAGACGAGAACGTCGTTTACCTGAAGAGGTCGCTCTTAGACACGCAGACCTCAACTTTTCTTCCGTTTCCATCAGTTAAACGGTCATGCTAGATTTTACTTCTAGCATTGAAGTCTCCAGTGATCACTACCTTTTGGTGTTGACCTGACAGCGAGCATAGGATTGTTTCGTTTTTGCATAGATATGGTATACTCAAACGGTTCACTGTACTGTGCGTATTTCCAAAATATGTAGAAGGAACGAAATACCGATTGAATTTCAACACTGATGTGCAATAGCTATCACAAAACTGACATTATGAATGATGTAGTCTTCCAATAATTTCAGTCTAGAGATCCTCAAAGCAGCCTGAGTCTACAACTGTTGTAGCAGACATGCCGCTGATTTAACCATTAACCGAGTATAGTTTCTGCATACATAGAAGATCTATGCCGTGGTTGGAGATGCGCTCACATATTTCTGATTCGACTATTTTAGCGCGGTAATACGTGGGTTGATGTTGCAATGTTTTAAGTTTTGACTAGACATCACATTTACACACAGTTACAAACAAGTCACAATCTCGTTCTTAAAACCACAAACTATTTAATTACACAAATTTACTTTTTGACTTATAATTAGTTTTATTTGTTATTATGATTGTTTTTTATCACCGAGTTATCACCTTCGAATTTACTTTGCAGCTGATTTTAAGAAGAAGATTGTGACTAATCTGTGAATTTGCAGTGCCATAATTTAGATTTCAGACGTTGCACAATACTTCGTGTGCGTTACTCTCCGACTTTAGTCCTCGGATTCACTCGACCCCAATTACCTCCGGTCAATTACCCCTCAGGCCGTTACTCCCGGTTATCACCCCCGGTTATTTAGCTGGCATTTATCGTAATTATTAACATAAGATGATGATTTTTGGCGGAGAAAGTGGAAATTGTAGATTAAGTTTCAAACAAAATTTGTTTGTATTATGAGTTTAAATTTTACCGGAAATAACGAGATTTGGTTAAAAAAAATTATTTCTCCAAAATTCAGCATGTTTATAGTCTAGGCGGACTGACTATCCGGAATCAAACTTTATAGTAAAGCATGTTTCATAAATTGAGATAACCATGCGGATTGTGGTGAACATCTGTGTAGCGGAAGTGGCAGTTTCCGTAGGAGCTTTTCCATCCAATTATTGCATTCAAGATTAAATTTTCAAGAAGTAGGTCAAAGTTGTAACAACTCCATTAGGTCATTCAAGGCATCATCAAGCTACAGCCAAATTTCTGCAATTAAAGAGGAAATTAAATAAATCAGACAAGATGGTAGTTGTCTACAAGAAATGTTTTTGAAAATACATAGATTTGAGTCACATGAAACCTTTTGAAGTCCGATGTAGACGAAGATTATATCCCTCACCATGCAGTAATAAAAGACGACAATTTAACAAAAAAAATTAGAGTAATTTTTAACATCTCGGCAAAGACGTCTAATGGTACAAGTTTGAACGATAACCCGTGCGACCCAACGCTGCAAGACGACGCGATTATAATGCGATTAAGAAAGTATTTACATTTACTGCAGACCTCGAAAGATGTATCGGAAAATCAAGATATGTGAGAACGATCAATTTTATCAGAAAACTGCATGAGAGCCAACAATATCTATCAAAGATTAGCAACTAGCAACCGTAACATTTGGGTCATCATCAGCGCCACATTTAGCAATAAGTACGTTTACGTCTCTAGTTGCAAAAATACTGTTAAAAGACTTTTAAATCGACGACGTAATATCCGGGGAAGATCATCTGATCATCAAGTAGCGGAGTTCAACATACGTAAGTAGGCAAATAATCATTCCAGCATTTGACAAACACTCCCAAAAATATATATCATGTAATAGAAAGCTACATGGGATGAAGAGCTGGCAATAGAAATTCAAAAAAAAATATTTAAGTCAAATTAAATCCTTGGCTAAAAATCAGGCCTATATGGCAGATCTTCTACAACAACATCTATATGTATCACAGAAGCAATTAACAATATCATTAAAGGCGACAGAGAACTAATCAATAATCATTATAATTTTGTTCAAAATGAACTGGCGACTTTTATGCTACGATACCATGCTACGAATTATTGTAGCAATAATAACTTTTAAGGATGTACAAGACGCATTTATAGATATTATCTCCGATGTACACCACGGATGCATCAATAATTTACTATCTACACCTAACCAACTGGAATTCGAATCACTTTGATTTACCAACGCACCAACTAACACAACTGCACAAGCTCCTCAACCTTAATACGAGCTTAATAGATGATCTGTGCAATATTCGTGAATCAGGATTATTACAACACAGGCTCTCAATGTCGCTCAGCATGGTATGACTCCAACTTTATTTGTCAAACAGTTAGATTGTTGTTGTATAGACAAGCAGTATACTTTCGATAGCATATACACAAACTTGCTGAATTTGATGCTAACACTTAAACTGTTCATTGAACTATTTGGAAATTTCGTCTAGTTTTGCAATGGTTGACACTGTTTGGAGGGACTCATTGCACAACTAGTAAATAATTTTTTTGAACAGTCGAACTTTAGTTATTAAGGAAATGTACACTAGCTCCGACCCACGGTGAGCGTATTATTCCGAATGAAAACAGTTATTCATATCAGATACGAGGTTTGATGGTGATTTACGTTAGATGCTTGTCTCTAAACTGAGTGTTGTTTAACGAAATGCGATTGAACGACAATCTTAGGATTGCCATGCTAGAATGCCGGCAAATTCTTAGGTTTCATTTGGAAGCTTGGTTTGATTACATTCTGTCGCAAATGTTTATTAAAATTTGTGTCTGACATTTCCGTGTTTCATTTGATTATTACGATGGGTTTTAAAAGTAAGATTAGATGGATGCTCAACAACTCGAGAAGCAATAGAACCACAATACAATTAAAATAAAAAAAACAGGTGAACTACGTCACTTTGTGGAAAGATATTGTGAATACGGAATTTTGACACTGTGTGGACACTGTACAGGTGGCAAAATCCCTTCATGATATGCACCAATCAAAGAGCAAAATATGATGAAGTTCACTAACAAATTGCTATCAATCATTGAAATAGACAGATCATTCCTCATCATTCACTCAAATCGAAAAATAATTTGCTACTTCATATACAATTAGCTTATTACTATAAAACGTTGATTACAACAAACAAAAGCAGCTTCTAACAATAAATAAAAAAATTCTTGCTTAGCTCACGATATAAAATTAATCTGTCGAATGATTCACTTGGTATACATCTTTGGTTGAAGTACCCCCTTGTCTTGTCTATACGTCCTCATACATCTGTATATTGATAGGTATTGTCCAACAAAATTTATAATCGATCGATCGTCTTAAGAACCAAAAAATAATAAAATATTTCTAGACTTAATGTCTCGAACGTATATGAGCTAAGTAAATAATAAAAGAACCTCTGAAGAAGTATAAAACTTATCAAAAAGTGTATACAAAAGATTCGGTGTAGTAAAACGACGAACCTTAAAGATTTTGATTTTTCGTATCCACATAAATTAACTCGGCTGCGTGATGATGAAATATAACTTCCGAAATATAAAAAAAAATATAAATTTTGATTTATAATTGATTTTATATTTTAATAAATTGAACAATTACTAGATTGACAGATTAGAATTTAGAGTGGTAAGCAGCCGCGCTTTATAATATAAAGAAACCAAAAAAAATATTAAAATTCGATTTCAAACATTCGTCTCTCCCGCAAGCGTTTATTAAATATTGATCGAACGTTTTATTGAATCAACTGAAAAATTTTCGGTCACGATTTTATATTTTCAGAACCGATGTTTAAAATAAAATAAAGTTAATTTATAAGTTTAATAGTTAGTTACCTATATAGTGTTAAGTAAAACGTACTTGTAGGTGTTTAAAATAATTAATTTTTATGAGAAGTATAATTGGTATCACAGTTTCTCGAGCAAAATAATTATAAATACACGACGTCTTCGCGATCACTTTCACACTTTACGCGGCTAACCTATCATTATGCACAAACAGAACCGAAAAAAAAGTTTTAAATTATCGCCGATTTAAATCATCCAGCTGTCTCTCGCTTATATATACTGACCCGTATGTGTATATACGAGTAGCAGGAAGTTATAATCAAATCAATTATGACATTAACAATTCAATCAATTATATTATCGATATTCACGATCTGTTTGCAAATGCATTCACTTTTTGTGTAAGCTTGTGATTACATGTTTACTTTACGTTTGCGAGAAATACAAAAGTATAAATGTAGTAATTGCGCACAAGACGGATAATTGGTCATACTTACATTTACAATATGAAATACTTGGTGCAGTTCATCGGTATCATCACGATAAACGTTAAGTTTTGTTTGAATTGTAATTAGCGCTGATCGAGAGTTAATTTAATCGGCAGCTAATTAATATCTTTGAACCTTAATTTCACGGTATAAGCCAACCCGTGCTAAAACGAGGATTTCGTGTTGCTACCATATGTTCGTAGGCATTTTTGTATTAGAATAATTTTACTTTTAAATAGATTTAGTATTTATTTGTAACTAAAGAATAAAATAAGTAAAAATACTGCTGCGAATTTCGGGCTTCATAAGGACTCGTTTCGGATTTTGCAATAATAACACTGATTCTTTTTATTAACACGGGAACAATTTATTTCTCAATAAATGACTACACAGTTCAACACTTTGACTACTTATTTCAATTTCATGCTACTGAAGTTAACCGAAAATTTCAGCCGAAAAAACCTGCATTATCGACATATTTCGTATCAGGTGGTAGTACAAAACTCTATTGATCTTAGCAAAAATTACATGTTATTGAAGTTACCAGTAAATTTTCGCCGAAAAAAATTTGAATAATCAATGTCACATACTTCGAATGTTTAAAGCTTCACCCAGTTCATATAACCAACTGGGTGAAGTTAGACAGACTCGTAATTAGCTGAATCCCATATTTATAATTGGTGTGTTAGAGTCCAAAGAATTTCAGCTGTGGCACTAACAGTGAACACCTGTGCCAAAAATCTGGCAATATTTTATGTAGCATCATACACAACTCAAATTCATTAGCCTCTAACACGACAAATTATAAATATGGGATCCAGCTATTTACGAATTGGTCTAACTTCACCAAGTACAAATTACCAATAGACATGCGTCCAGCTTTTAATTTATTTCACTATGATGCTACATAAAATATGGCCTGATTTCTGGCACAGGTGTTCACTGTTAGTGCCACAACTCAAATTCATTGGCCTCCAACACGACAAATTATAAATATGGGATCCATCTGTTTACTGTTAACTTCAATAACATGTAGTTTTCGGCTAATATCAACAGAATTTTGTACTACCACCTGATACGAAATAAGTCGATAATGCAGGGGTTTTTCGGCTGAAATTTTCGGCTAACTTCAGTAGCATTTCAATTTCATTGTTTACTTTTAAACTGTATACACTTGATCATTGGTTAAATAACAACTGCTTTATGCTGCGATTTATACGCCTAAATGCATAACCTTAACCACTCGGCTAACGACGACTCTGATGTGATCTGTGTGTATGTTAGATTCAATTGTCACATCACCCCCACCTTAATTCTGTTCGTCCCGAACAGATTCATGAATGCTCTCGGCGTTGTAACGAGTTAACCTATCGATGTGAACCACCTTTATTCTCGTCCTGGAGGTTTGTTGAATCCGGTATAAAACATCGTCAATCTGCTTTATTACTGTGTAAGGTCCCTCCCAATTTTGTTGTAGCTTCGACGGGTTCCCTTTTCTTCGTTTGGGATTGTAGAGCCAAATCAAATCTTCTTCCTTAAATCCTATGCTGTTTGACCGCCGATTATATCTCGTCTTCATGCGGTCGCTGGCCTTCACTATGTTGTCCCTTACGGCAGCGCGTTCGTTGACCATCCTTTGCCTTAACTCTGTCGTGTAGTCTTACTTAGTAACTCGCTCCGTCTCAGGTGATCCAAATTTAACATCATATGGTAATCGGAGTACTCTGTTAAACACGACCATGGCTGGTGAGTATCCTGTAGTATCATGGAGTGCGCTACGATATGCCATCATGAACAGTGGAATGCACTGGTCCTAATTATCCTGGTTGACGTTGACCTCCTTGCGTAGGTGCTCTTCCAAGGTTCTGTTGAATCTCTCAACCATTCCATCAAACTGTGGATGTAGTTCATTTGATTTCGAGTATTTGACACAACTCCTGGAACACGGATGATTCGAAGTTTCGGCCTTGGTCGGAGTGTAACTCTAACGGCACTCTAAATTTGCATACTCCATTGTTTACAAACACGTCCGCAACCATTCGAGCTTCTTGATTCATTATCGGATATGGTTCGACCCATTTATTGAAATAGTCTATGCAAACAAGTATGTACCGATTACCATCCTTTGTCAGAGGAAATGGACCAGCAATATCCACCGTGATCCGCTCGAATAGAGCCTCGACATTGTATTGCTGCATCCTTCCTCTTGTTCTTGTTTGTGGTCCCTTACTGGCTGCGCATACCTCACACTTCCTACACCAATCCTCCACATCTTTTCTTCAATTGACCCAATAGAACCGGAGCCGTATCTTGTCTAACGTTTTGGTGACGCCTAAATGTGATCCGGATCTGCTGTTATGAATCTCTTACAGGATTCCTCCTATCCGGCTTTCTGGTAGTGCGATTTGGGGTTTGTTGTCTTTGCCGTCGATCGATTCCCAAAGTCTTATCAGGAACCCATTCTCGATCTTCAATGACTTTCACTGACTGGGCCCAATAACTTTTCACGGTTGCACTGAACGTCGCAATCTCCTGCCACTGCGGTCTGGTACCTTCCTCTATCCATTTGATAATTGGGGCAATGGAATGATCGTGTCGCTGGTCTTCTGCTAATTGCTCTCTAGTCCAGTGATCTTCGGTATCTACTCTGATCCTCGAAACTTGCGCAAATGGGATTTCTTTGCTCTTTTCTTGAACAGTGCGTACACTGAAGACTAAAGGACCCCTCGGACATTCTATCTGCGTTGTTATGTAACAGTGCTTGGTTTTGAACGTGTAGATCTGTAGTCTTTCGATCCATCTCGCAACTTGTCCCTCTGGCTCCTTAAACTGCATTAGACATTTCAGAGCTGCATGGTCCGTTCGTAAAATAAATTCTTGTTCATACAGGTACGAGTATTTATGAAAATGTTTGGCAATATCGACCACCGCCAGCAATTCTCTCCGGGTTACGCAGTAGTTTTTCAGGTTTTATAGTGCGCGACTATAGTATGTTAGAACCCGTTCCTTTCGGTATCCAAGATGAAAAGATCTCCTGCACGTGGATACGCCAAAATTTGAGAACGACATAACTTCTTCTTTAGCTGCACGTCTTCATGCTCCTTTGCCCAAGTTAAGTGGCAGAGTTTTCTCCTTAAGTCGATGCAGGCTTCTGGCGAATCGGCAAAGTTCGGAACAAACCGTCTATAGTAGGAACATAGCCCTAGAAAATTCCTCAGCTCGTGTATGTTTCTAGGATTGCGCCAGTCTTCTACAGCTGTTAGTTTTATTGGATCAGTTCGCACTATTTGCCGTGATACAATGTGGCCCAGGTAATTGACTTCATTTTTGAAGAGACTACATTTGGACGTGTTCAGCTTCAATCCCGCTGCTTTAATGGTTTGTAGGACTTGTTGTAGATTCTTCAATTGAGACCCTGTAGAACGTGCTCCATCAATTTCTCAAATGTGGCAAGAGCGTTGCATAGTCCAAATGGCATTACTGTAAATTGGTATAGGCTTTACCTGCAGTAAAGGCCAACTTTTCGCTGTCCTCTTCATGGAGTGCTAGCTGCCAGTACCCACTTTTGAGATCCAGCGTGCTGAAGATATTTACTCCTGATAACGTATCCAAGGTGTCGTCAATTCGTGGCAATGGGTAGCTGTCCTTTTTAGTTACATCATTCAGCTTACGGTAGTCGACACAGAACCGCATCGAACCGTTTTTCAGTTGCACGAGCACCACCGGCAAACTCCAAGGGCTGCTCGACTTCTCTATTACTCCATCGCGCTCCATTTTCTCGATCAGTAATTCGGCCTCCTTTTGTTTGGCTAGCGATAATCTCCTTAGCGTTTGTCGTATTGGCGTTGCGTTTCAAGGCAAACACGTTGGCCAACTCTTCTAACACTTTTACTGCCGCTTTTGCCTCCGTCCCTGCGAGATGATCACATAACAAATGAATGATCCGGGGTATGGCCTTGTTATGTTGTTCTCCCGTTGCACAACTTATGATGAAATTGACCCCTTCAGCTTTGCCAATCAGTACTCCTTCCTTGATCATGCTTACTGTTGGGCTCACATTCATAACTCTCACTGGTATCTTTGGCATGAGTTTTACCAGGGTTCTTCCGCATAGTACTCCTTCTTTGCCTGTATTGGCTGGCTCCAATACCCCTACCTTGCTGCCCCCAAGATCACCGTTGATTCGGGAATAGATCACTTGTAATGACCTGTAATGAACCTGCCGTGATTATTGTTGTCTACTTGCAAGGGTACCTCCACATTGTGCCATCTCAACACTTGGTTCTTTAGATCCAGTAATATCTCGTGATCGGTCATAAAATCTAGGCCTAAGATGCATTGGTCATGTCAGCAACAATGAATCTGTGCTTAAATCGTATCCCGCTGACTGTGACTTATAGTAAATACTCTTCTAACGCTGCTGCCACATCTCCGGTTGCTGTTCTTAGGTTATAACGAATCACGTTTTCCATACGCTCTGGTGACACCATGTCGGGTCGTACCACGGATCTTGAAGCTCCGGTGTCCAATGTGAATATACATGATTGTTTCTCTAACGCGCCATTGGTAACTAAAGCTGTTATACAGTTCTTCCCAAGTTGGGCAATTCAGACTGGGACACTCTCATCCTCTCACCAGCTTTCGTCCCGGAAAGCTGGTGGCACTTAGTTTCCCTGGTCCTTGCCCATGAGGCGACTTAAACCAGTTGCATCACTCTCCCCCTGCTGTAAATCGATCTGTCTCAGTTCCTCTGGCGGTTTCTCGACTGTCTAGTTGCCTTGTGGTCCCGACTGCTGGTTGTTTACAGTCTATGATGTAGTGTCCAGGTTGTTGACATCTTAAACACCGTGAGCGAGATCTGCGGCGTCTGCTGTTCTGGAAGCTTTGTGCTGGTCTTCTCGTCTTTGCATCTATCATCGTCTTTATTTGTGCTATATCCTCGACATCTAATTTTCGCAGTTTAACGGAATCGGAGGTAAGGCTGGCTCTAGCTGCCTCGTATTCTAGAGCTGATCCCAATACTTCGTTCATTCCTTTTCCCTTTGATGACCTCCGCAAGTGCAGTTTGAGCTGGTCGTCTCTTACAGCGTTAATGAAAGTATCTACTGTTAACTCATTCAGGACCTCACTCGGCACTTTACCTCCTTTACACAAATAAGTGTGTGTTAAAGTTCTCGATGACTTCTTGATTACCCGGAATTATTAGTCGAGGAAGTAACTCGTGAGCTAAGAATAGGCTACTTTAATGTAGTTAGTTCACAATTTGGCTAATGTAATCGATAAGCCGAGAGAATTTGTTCGTTGGATCATGTTAAAAAAATTTGCAAACTTCACTCCTTTTGAACTGAATGTTATAGGATTCCGTCATAGCGATATAGCAAATATATCCGGCACCCCTGACGCGAACTGCGTAGGAACTTGTATGGTAGGCGTCAATTAAACTTACCTCATTTACAGTGAGATCAAGATCGACGATTGTAATGATTTCGATTTGAATACTGGTTAAATTATATTTGAATGTACTCATATACAGGTTTGCAACTTGAGGTGCTTAGGTGTTCGTTGTAAGTTTTTTTCCTTCGGTTAGATCATCTGATATACAGAGCACTTTGTTACTTCTTAAATTATAAATGTCATTCTAGTGGAATTATTTATTTAGTTTAAAATTTAATCTTTTCACAAATTCATACCAGACCAATTCATCTCATTTTTAAACAACAGCTGCTTATTTACAATGTAAGAGGCTCATAGTATGAACCGATCTGTTAAGGTTGATCAAAAAATTAATATCGAAAGAGCATGGAACACATACCTTTGGTAGTATTTAATTCAAAATATACTCCAGGATTTATTGATCGATGCGGATTTCGTATTTGCCCACTTGTTCGTGGGCATAATCGTTTACAATACGTGACTATTCGCTAACTTTTTTAGATTTTAGTATCTTATGAATAGATCACTGAAGCGGTTGCGAGTACCTTTATATCTGGAACGGCAACAAGTCTTTCCTTCGCCCCTTTCGTTGGCCATATATTTCGTTTGTTTGTTAACCAATCTGATTCGGTCCACCATAACTTATGATCACAGAGATTTTCAGATGATTTAAGATAGTTTAAGGCTGCCGGATTTTTCAAACTAAGAATTTCGTTTACCCGGTTCGCCGCAAACATTCTAAACCGATGTGGTTTTGATTTGATCCATGCGAGCATAACTTTTGTGTCAGTAAATGCATACGTAATTATCATGGAAATCCGAAGACAGCAATAAGACATCAAATAATTCCAATCTAAGAATTGCTAGTCTATATTGGTGCGATTTTAGAATTTGAAACAAGTAAATATTTATAACTTCTCATGAATGAATGAGCGAGTGAATGAGAATGAATGAGTTGACATAATGCGCTTGCAGGACATATTTTCTCAATTTGCTTCATCCACCTGATGTCTTAAAAACCCTTAATTCCTATTAGACCGATTTTCTACAAATTTACTAGTTAGAAAGCGAAGTATTAGCTTATGTCAAGTGATGGAAGACCACTTAAAAAAAAATTTTACAATTTGACTGTAGGGTGGATGCGACCTTACTGGTTTGTATAATGTGAAATTTGTTGTTTTTTTAGTTCCTTAATCTCAGCAATTATTTCTATGACCGGACTATTGGCTTATGTCTATCGTGATGGAGAAAATTAGGTAAACGTAATATCTGTGGTTTTTTTCAGAATTTTTCTGTAGTCCTGCGCCAACAAATAGCTGCTGTCTTTGATTATGTATGTTTCAGCTAAATGGCTATCGGGTTATGTCTGGTGGTAGAGTTGAGATATAGTTTCTCAAACTCAGCGACTATTCGTTGGCTGGACTATCGGCTTATGTCTAGTGATTGAGGGGATTTAAATTGATTTATGTGATTTTTTGAAAATTTTTCTGTGGGGAACATTTAATTTTCTTTTTAATTTCGCTGTAGATTAGAGTTGAGATTTAGTTCTTCAAACTCAATAACTATACGTTGGCCGGAATATCAGCTAAATTTGGTGATAGAGGAAGGTTATTGTGATATTTTCAGAATTTTTCTGTGAAGTGGAGTTGTGTGAGATCTAGTTCCCTAAATTCAGCAACTATTCCTTGTTCTAATATTCGACAAACAAGTAAAACACATTTTCAAAATTTTCCTGTGGGGGAGTTGAAATGTAATACCTCAAACTCAGAAACTATTCGTTGGCCTGACTGGCTTATGACTGATAGATGAACATGTAAAGAAATTTTGCAGAATTTTTCGGTGGGGTGGAATTGAGATACGAGAATACTTCCTCAGACTCAGTGATTTTTATTACTTCTGAAATTAATTTAAATGTTCCTTCTTCATTAGACATAAGCCGATAGTCCGGCCAACAAATAGTTGTTGTGTTTGATGATCCATATCCCATCTCAATGGCTGTCGGCTTATGTACCGGTGTGAAGTACTTAACGTTAATAAAAAGTGTAGCTACACATTTTAACGAAAAGTGTAAACTCATAAAAAGTGTAGATACACAAATTATCAAAAGGTGTAGCTGCAAAAGCAAAAAGTTTGGAATTCGAAATACAAGTTTATCAACAATAATAAGTTTATCAATCTTCTTTATAAAAAAAATTATTTTAAAGTCTTTTTAATTCATAAAATCTTCAGAACAATGAGTGCCGGGTGTGGAATTTAGTGTTCGCAACTTGGCAGTGTTCTCAACCGCCGTATTCGGCTGGAGGTTGGCCTGCCATGAGTGGAGAGGGAGCGAAGCCTCTCTAGTATTTCTATAATTTGATTTTTTGTTAACATGCCACCTCCGCGCATGTTATAAGAGTCCAGGAAACATTTTTGTTCAAATATATTTAAAAATTTCACAATTTAACGCAATACTCTAGAGAAAGACTAATTTGTACATTTTTCTTTAAAACTTAAGCCAAGGAGAAATCAATATCAATATTTATTAAGGGTACTTGCTGCATCAACTACATATATCGTAAAAATCACGAATCCTAGTTTCACTATTGTCGAACATTGCAAAAATTGTTCATAATGGTTCTGCAAACTAGATCAAGACCTAGATAGAAACCTTTAATCTCTAACAGGTTATAAATGAAATTATCGTTTTGTATGCGTACGTTGTCCTTTTTGAGTAAATTTAATATGTACGAGGGCGGATTGAAAATGAAGCTGTACCTAAGTAGGAAAACAAAATTATTTTTTGCCAAAAACCATTTATTTCTCAACATAGTCTCCATTTAGTTCGACACACTTAGTAAGACGATATTCCAACTTTTTTATACCATCTGAATAATACGATTTCGGGAACTCCTCAAAATACGCGTTAGTTTCGATATACACTTCTTCGTCTGAGATGAATCTTTGTCCTGCGAGTCATTTTTCCAAGTTTGGAAACAGGAAAAAGGCACTAGGAGCTAAATCTGGACTATAAGGTGGATTATCAACCAATTCGCAGTGTATTTCACGTAATTTTAGCATTTTTTCGACACTGAGCAAACGCGGCACCCATCTTGCCGATAGCTTTTTCATATGCAAATGTTCATGCAAAATGTTGAACACACGTTCATATGATATGTTTACCATTTCAACAATCTCATGCAACTTAACTCGGCGATCATTCATAACGATATCGAGGATTTTCTTGATATTTTCTTCAGTAACCACCTCTTTTGGCCTTCCTGTTGATGGTATTGTTGCAGTGCTTCTTCGGCCGCGTTTAAATTCAGCAATCCAATATTTTACCATGTAATCTGACGGAGCAGACTCACCGTAATGTTTATCGAGCTTTTCTTTTGTCTCTTTCGCCGTTTTCCCTTTCAAGTAATAGTGTTTAATCACTGCACGAAATTCGTTTTTTTTCCATTTTTCAAAAAATACAAAAGTTGCTTACTTCAAACGACTACAACAAATAAACTAATCGATGAAAATGAGTGAAATTTTAACAGCTGACGTTTGACAGATCGCAATTTCTAAAAAACAAAAAATGTTTGTGTTTGTGCTGCCATCTAGCGCTAGGTAGTTTCATTTTCAATCCGCCCTCGTATGTTGTTTCGCCTCAGTAAGTGTTTTGAAAATAATTTTTGTTGTGAAAATGTTATTATGCCTAAAATTTCGTCCATATTTTTGTGTAAGATGTCTATGATGTGATTTAATTTGAAGAAATGTTGATCGTATATTAGTAGCAATGATATATGGTTTAATTTGTCGTTTACTTTTCTGTTTTCTAATTGTAGTCCAGTTAGTGTAGTATTAACAAAGTCTTGGATGTGTTGCATCCTTGTAAATAGTTGGTCATTTATAAAAATTTGCTTATTTATTTGATTATTGAGGTAGTCCTGATTTCTGTTAACTTCGTCGATTGCTATTTGTATGTCTACTAGGTCCTAGTTATCAAGGTTTCCTGTCAGATCTTTAACAAGCGTTCCTAATCCGTTGAGTAGGCCTCTTCTCGTTCTTCTGGGTACCAATTCTTTATATAACTTTTTTAGGTTATCTAAAGGGTGCTTTTTTAGGAGGTTTGTTTTTCCGATAGATGTCGTTTTATTTTATGACAGTTGTTTTGACAGCTCAAAGTGGCATTTCTACTCAGTATTGTTTGGCAAATCATTATGAATAGGTTAACTCCAGAACAACGTTTTCAAATCGTGGAAATTTATTTTCAAAATCAGTGTTCAATTAAAAATGTTTATAGAGCACTTCGTGAATTTTATGGTGCACATAATCGTCCGTCAGAGACCACCATAAAGAACGTAATTACCAAATTTCGGTCTACATTCACTCTTTTGGATGCCAAGCCACCGACAAGAATGAGAAGAGTTCGTACAGAAGAAAATATTGCTGTCGTTGAGGCCAGTGTCGAAGAAAACGACAATTTATCGATTCGTCGTCGTGCTCAGCAAATTGGACTTTGTCCATCGACTTTATGGAAAATTTTACGTAAAGATTTGGGTTTGGTGCCATACAAAATTCAATTGGTGCAAGAATTAAAGCCACACGACCATCGTTTGCGCCGTGAATTCAGTGATTGGTCGTTAAATCAATTGAACGAAGATCCATTTTTTTACCGTAAAATTCTCTTCAGTGGTGAGGCGCATTTTTGGTTAAATGGATACGTCAACAAACAAAATTGTCGCATTTGGAGCAAAGATAATCCACACGCCGTTCAAGAATTACCAATGCATCCTGATAAATGTACTGTTTGGTGCGGTCTATGGGCTGGTGGGATCATCGGTCCATATTTCTTTAAAAATGAGGAAGGACGACGCGTTACCGTGAATGGAAATCGATACAGAACCATGTTAAATGAGTTTTTGTTGTCAAATCTTGAAGATATGGATATGGATGAAATGTGGTTTCAACAAGATGGTGCCACTTGCCATACAGCACGTGAAACAATCGACTTATTGAAAGAAACTTTCAACGACAACATTATTTCGAGAAATGGTCCGGTGAATTGGCCTCCGCGTTCGTGCGATTTGACGCCACTCGATTACTTTTTGTGGGGATACGTGAAGTCATTGGTTTATGTGGATAAACCTCAATCGATTGACGCTTTGGAAACCAATATTCAACGTGTCATTGCTGACATACGCCCTCAAATGCTTGAAAAAGTGCTGGAAAATTGGACCTCCAGAATGACATTTGTGAAAAATAGTCGTGGTAGCCATATGCCAGAAATTGTGTTTAAATGTTAAATGCCAAAAAATTATCTACCAAATAAAAAAAAATTTTGGTCATTTCATAATTTTATATGTGTTTTATTCAAAAAAAAAATCGGCAACCTCTTAAAAAAACACCCTTTACTTTATGTTGAATTATCGCTTTTTTGTTGTGTAATAGGCCCGTATATTCGCTTTTTGATGATTCTTTCATTATATGAGATATTTGATTTCCGATTTCGCTGATTAGGTTTTCATATGGCTGTAGTTGGATTATGTGTATCATTTTCCTATAGTTTTTGTATAATTTTGCATCTCCGATTTTTAGAGGTATAATCCCTTTATTATCCTTTAGCGATGTTAGCTTAATTTCTTGTGTGTACATCATGGGGAACCTGGAAAAGTTTTTTAATTTTTGATTTATGAACTCTTCCTTCATTCGTATCTACGGTTATCCCATTATCCTTAATTATTTTTAATTTTTTATAGTTTACTCTTAATTTACCGCGTTTCTTCTTTTTCGCGTAGATAAAAAGTTTGGGTAATACTGGTACGGATGGTTTTAACTTTAAGAGATTAAATGTAGTCATTTGTGTTGTAGAATGAATGGTGTTATTATATGCAAGTATTGCCGATGTCATGATTTTATCTAGTGACTCATCTGGTCGTTGTAGTTTTATAATGCTACAAATTTCTTAGAGTGTAGAGTGAAGTCTCTCCACTGGCGAATTTCCCGTTGAGTTGTATGGCGTTGTGACGTGTAATTCAATGTTGTGTTTTTCTGATAGTTTTTGATTTCATTTCCGGTGCCTATTTCTGAATCGGCGACTAATTTTTCTGGTAATCCATGTTGACCAAAAAAATGTGTAAGGTGTTCTGAAATTTCTTTATTGGTTTTTCCTATTGATGGATATAATAATAAATCTGTGTGGATAATTTGCATTGGCTTTTTTGGGGTTTCGCTCAAAGTTAATTGTAACTGTGGTGGTTGTCTATCATGTTTTGTGCGTTGACAGATATCGCATTTATTTATGAACCCTCTGATCATTTCTTTAGAGTGTGGAAAATAATATTTTTGTTTTATCTTTTCATAATTTTCAATTATTCGCCTGTGTTCATTTTCTAAATGTGTATCTTGAATCACATCAATTAAATGTGTTTTCGATCGTACTAAATTTACTTTTGGAGTTGTGCTTCGTGGCTTAGTAGAGATCATGGTTTTATATGCCTCCATTATATATTGAAAACATTCTTCTGTTGTGTAAACACAAGTAAGGTTTCGGGTTCTACCAAACATTTTTCTTAATTCATCGCTTATGGCCGTTTTAATCCCACGTTTTCTGAACAAGGTTAGCGTTACACGTTTTCGTGTTCCAAAGTAGGCTTCGTATTTAATTAATTGATTTTTTAACGTGTCTGAGAGGTAAATTATGGGTTGTTTGTTAAAGGTGTTAATAGAATTTTTTGTAGTTGGTATTAGGTCGTCTGGTGTAGACAGCATGTTAGTTGTATCCTCTATCGACGATGAGTCTTCTGAGTTAAAGATTTCGATGTTGTTAATTTGAACTCTAGAGAGAGCATCGGCGTTTGAGTTTTGAACTCCTTTTTTATAGAATATCTTATAGTCAAACTCTTCTAGCCTTAACCGCCAACGGACTAGTTTAGAATTTGGCTTTTTCAATGAAAATAGCCATGTTAACGGTTTGTGGTCCGTTATGATGGTAAACTGTCTTCCAAACAGATATGGCTTGAAGTATTTGGTGGCTCACACAATAGCTAAGAGCTCCTTCTCTATTGTGCTGTAGTTTTGTTCTGTTTTGGTCATAGTTCTTGAGGCGTAACTGATTGGCAGATCTTGTCCAATCGGTCCTTGCGAAAGTATTGCTCCGATAGCAACGTTGCTTGCATCGGTAGTGACAAGCTTTTTATTTGTTTTTCTGTTTTCGGTAGCGGAAATTTTTGTATTGCTCGAATTTTGTTCGGGTTTGGTCTTACACCGTTGGATGTCACGATATGGCCAAGACAGGCAATTTCTTTGTGTAGAAATTCTGACTTGTCCAATTGGATTTTTAAATTGGCTTTCTCAAGCTTTTCGAAAATTTTTTGCAGGCTGTTAATATGTTCTTGCAAGGATGTTGAGAACTCAATGATATCGTCCATATAACACAGACATATCATTCCTTGTAGTTCTCCTAGCACGTTATCCATGACCCTCTGGAACGCGAATGGTGCGTTTTTAAGTCCGAAGGGCATTCGAACGCACTCGTAGATTTCGAACTCGACACTAAAGGCTGTTTTTGGAATGTCTTTTGGGCTCACCTCTATTTGGTGGAAACCCGACGCAAGGTCGAGCGTCGTGAAATATATACACTTTCCCAACTTGTCCAGAATATCTGTTATATTGGGGAGCGGATATTTGTCGTCGACTGCTTTCTCGTTGAGCTTCCTATAGTCAATGACCATTCTCCACTTAACATTTCGTGAGGACAATCCAAATTGGGGACGACCATGGCGAGTAGCTAGGTCGTATTATGCCTTGATTAAGCATTTGGATAATTTGAGTTTCGACTTCTTTTTTATTTATGAAGGACATGATTTACCTCATGTTTGATTGAGTTTGCAAAAGTTAATTTATCACCTTCTTTTCGAAATATTTGTTCGAATTTTTCGCATAGTTTTTCGATACTTCTCCTTTCTTCGTAGTTTAGATGTTCTGTTCGAATTAAGTGTTTAACATTGTCTGTTTGATTTTCATAATTTCCTATGGGCTCTGCGGTATTTAACTCGATATGAGTTTCCGTCAATTTTTTGCATTCTATGGGGTGTTCAATTATAAATTGTATTGGTTGAGGTCCATAGTTAATTATTTCAACAATTGCGTAATTGTTCTTGCATGTATATACACCTTCGGGCATAATTAAATTTTCTTTAATCACTTGAGGTTTTAAATATATCTCTCCGTTTGTAACCGTTACAGGAATTTCGATAATTAATTTACTTCTTGGAGAAATGTTATATTGTTTCGACATAAAGTTCAGTTTATATTTAATGGGAATTTCCGTTAGAGGAGTGAGTCACTAATGAGTTAGTTAGATCTAATGAAACGTTAAGTTTTTTCATTGTTTCCATGCCTATAAGTCCATCGAAACGCGTGTGAAATTAAAAGAGGATGAACTCTAAAGGTTCAGTGACTTTAAATTCTTTTATGCCATTTCGTTTAACCATTTGATTTACAGTAGTATTGTTAAACAGAGTGGATATGGTTACTGGTTTAATTTCTTGGTTGAACTTGTCATGAATATTTTCTGGATTGATAAACGATTTAGTAGAGCCTGTGTCTATAAGAATTTTTTGTGTTTTTCCGTTAAGGATTAATTCTATGTAAGGAAGTTGGAAACCTTTTTGATGTTGGTGTTGATGATTTGAAAGGCTTAGGTATCCGAATTCCTGGTGATAGCAAGGCGAAAATCTGTATCTTCAATTTCAACGATAGGGTTATTTTCCTCTACTTCCTGAATTGGATCTTGCTCATAATTTCGTTCAATATCTTGAAAGTTTCCTTCGTGGTATTGAGCATATTCTTGATCATATTGATTCATGTCATTATCGAATTTGCTTTGATATGGATTTGTTGCAATATTAAAGAGTTCTCTTGAGTATAATCTTTGTGGTCCATACTGGTTAAATCGGTATGGTTGATTCGTTGGGTTAAAATGTCTTTGTTGCATATTTTAATATTGTTGAAATTGTTGAGGTTGAGTGTACGTCGGTTGTTTGTACGCGTCTTGATTACTACAAATATCCATTGGCTCGGGTTTCGGCAATGGTTTAGGTGGAAGATTCCGATGTTTTCCAAATTGGTTAGGGTTATTCTGAGTGAACGGCTTATGATTAAAATATTGATTTTGATTCCGTAAAGGATTAAAATTTCGAATTGGCAGTCTCGGATAAATTAATTTTTGATTATAGTTTACAGAAGGTTTAGGCGGTAGTATTGGTCAGGTGTTAAGTATGGTTGGGTTTGAGTGCCCAAATGTTTTGTTCCTAACGTATGTGATATTCTGTTCTTTTAGGCAATATAGCCTGATGGATCCCTAAGGTTTGACATAAATGCTGCTAGTCCCATTTCGTCATACCATTGGCATTTTTTTCTTACTTCTTCTGGATTATTTAATGTGTTTAGTTCTACCCAATTTTTTAATGTATATAACTTCTAAAATTCTTGCGAAATATACTTCAACTGTATCTCCCCGTTGTGAGATGTTATGTAAGTCGCGTATAAGTCTTGTTTCGTCTCTTTTATCCGCAAAATGATTGATTAAGTTTTCTTTTATGCTAGGCCATTCGATTTTTGTATTATACATAACTAAAACGTCATTTGCGTTACCTATAATTCTGTTTCGTATATGGCTCTCATTAATACTTTGGCTTGCGCTTGTTGATCAAAGGTCGGCTTTAGAATTGCTAGTACGTCATCTACTTGTCCTATAAAATTTGCAAGGTCGGTCTTATTTCCGTTGAATGGAGGAATGTCCTTAATCGCGTCTGGTATACGTAATGTTTGTAAAGTTTTTTCCATCGCTTCCATTCTCTCTTCAGGTGTCATTTTTATATTTTCACTTTCACTTACACTTTCTAAATTTCTGTTCGCGTTGTATTTTTTAATTTGTCAATTTTGAATTTGTATTAATTTATCGGTTTTTAGGAGAGAAAATTATACAATGATTTCTTAAATAATTATCGATTTTGAAATTTTCTTCGATTTATAAATTTAAACAAGAATAACTAAGAATTTTGGGATACGTAAAGGATTATTATCAAGTTTTGTGCACTTACCACAGAGTAATTATTATCGCCAAAAATATCTGAGGAACCATCATCTATTATTTGGGATGTCGATACGTTTCCGATTTTCCTGGGTTGATTCTTCGTTTTATAAAATTTTGTTCTTTTTATTTCTTATTTATTTTCTTCTCACTGTTCTGGTACTGACGCCAGGTCGTCTGTTTTATTTTATAATTAATTTTCTGTTACACTTTCACTTAATTAAGTTTGATAAACCATCAAACAACATATACGAGTAAGTTATTTTATATATGTTCGTTTACTAAATAACTTTTAGTTTTAAGCACTAAATACTGGTAAACCGGCAGTATTTCACTTTCAATTAATTAATTCGTGACACTTAGAACACTGTTTATTATGTTTTAAGCACTATGGGTTTCCAGTCCCAAATATTTTATTTTTTAAGGCTCTGGAATTTATCCAGAGCGATTTATACTTTATTTAATAATTAAACGTTACAATACAATTTTAATATAGAACTTGTATTAATTTGATTTTTTGATTTTTTGTTAACATGTCACCTCCGCGCATGTTATAAGAGTCCAGGAAATATTTTTGTTCAAATATTTTTAAAAATTTCACAATTTAACCCAATACTCTAGGGAAAGAATAATTTATACATTTTTCTTTAAAACTTAAGCCAAGGACAAAATCAATATCAATATTTATTAAGGGTACTTCTTTCATCAACTATATCGTAAAAATCACGAATCCTAGTTTCACTATTGTCGAACATTGCAAAAATTGGTCATAATGGGTCGGCAAGCTAGATCAAGACGTATGCATGTAATATGTCCAGCCATCATTATTATAACAATTCATTCAAAACTTTTTTCCGCGAGCGACATCGCTCCGCTATACATAAATAGTTTAATTGAGATATTTACATACACACATCTATTACATTCGCTTGTAACTTACCCCTTGTATGTACATATGTGTACATATTAAAAAAAACTATAGACAGTAAATCCAAATAATACGAACCATTAAATCTTATAAAATTTCTTAATTCCTTTTCTAAGATTATTTATATTGTAAAGTTCAACACAACAACTGAAAAGCTATAAAAAATAGAAACTAAAAATCATAAAAATTTATAATTCATTTGATTCGTTATTAATAAAATAAAATTTAAAAAATAAAATTTTAAAGCCATAAATTATATTTTTTAAGAAATAAAATAAAAAGCTCAGCAACTTTTCACTATAAACAACACCTCTACATTCCCAAGCTGTATGAACGAATATAAGAAAAATCATTAATAACTTTAATTTGAAGTAGCAATCAGCCATTATTCATTTTGTGTGATTAGAATATTTATCATGTTACGAGTTTCCACAACTCATTAAATATGCCCGCATTTTGGAACAAGGCCAGAATAATTAAATTTTTTTTTTATTTATATAAGTACATAATAAAGTGCTCGAGGGGTCCAGTGAAGCTGACACCTACGGAAAATTGAAATAACATCGCGTTGCTAATTAGGCCTACACCGACCGATATTTACGAGGGGCTGGACAATAATTGGCAAACAATAATAATCCCATCACTCTTAACTAGAATCTAATTATCGTCTAAGTCTTATCAAACATAATTTTCTTTCTCTCGGTAAGTACACTTACACACACACACACATGTATAAATATATAGTGGAGGAATACTTAAGCTACGAAGTAACAATATCTTCAAATACAAAAAAAAAATATTTAATTTATCTCGCGCATTATTTGTTGTTGCAAAGCGGTAATAAATTAACAAAACTAATTTGAAAATGAAACTTCAACAACAACACACTCATGGAACTTACAAAAAACTACAAAACAACAAAAAAAAAAACAAAATAAAAAAAGACAAAACAAATTTAAATAATAATAAATTTCTTAAAGATTTTAATAAGAATAAATACAAGATTCCAAAATGGTATGTGCGGTTGTGTGTATATTGTACTCGAAACTACATGATATACAACATAAAACTGACAACAACAACAAGGGTAATAATAACAATAATAAAAAATTATAACAAAAATTGAATGGTGTGAAATAATAACACTTCAATATTTTATCATGACGAGCACAAAGAAATTTTTACCGACACCAAAATCATCTTAAAGGTACTCTCGTTCTTCTTATAAAAATATCTCGTGTTTTATTTATATGAAATCTGAAAAGCAAAGGAGTCGAAATTGTATGCGATGAAGAAAATCCAAAAATTACAGAGCGCAATGTATCCGTAGCTGTATCGTACAATGAGAAGAATCTTAAATGTTAATAACGAAACGAAAATATACCAAATTAACGTAAACAGCTAAAAATAAGAAGACTCCGTGGTGCTGGAGTGTCTGTGTATGTGTGTGTGTCTGTGTGTATGTGTATGATGCAAGTAATTTCAACGAACTGATAAATTGAAAGGAAAACAAGTGAGGCTGCAAAGAATGTTTTGATTGCTAATTACTGTGATTGAGAGATTAATTGGATTTTAAGCAGACGAGGATTTTTTTTTTAAGTTGGCTTCAGTAATATATCGACGATGTCTTTAGAAGTATAGGTGCCGCAATTAATAAACTTACTCGTTGATAAACGGACTATGGGAGGCTCAACGGGCTCAAAAACTAGTAAACTGATCATTTATAATTTGAAGGTCATTTGCAGAATGGTCGTTTTTCTTTAAGGTGGGTCGAAATCCACCACATTTCTTCTTATATTTCATGAACTTTTAGAAACTTTACCTTAAATACCCAAAATGATCAATTCGGAATCAGTACAGGGGCTTCCCCCTCTTTTGGTACCAAATAGTTAAAGGGTTCTATAATCGAGCAATATGAAACCTTGAAATCTAGGGTACCAAAAGAGGGGGAAGCCCCTGTACTGATTCCGAACCGTGCTCATCAGAATGCCAAGCAAAATCCACTACTTGAAGTTAACCTGTGTAACACGGAATTAGTACAGGTTCAAATTTTACGTACGGAACAGTATATTGAGCAAGAAATTCTCTCAAAAGCAGAGTCACGATACCTTATTAAAGTTAGCCGAAAGTTTCCAGCCGAAAGGTAATGCAGATAGTGTCTTTGCTATCCCAGCCGAAAGGTAATGACTATAGTGTCTTCGCTAGCCCAGCCGAAAGATGATGATGCAGATATTGAGTTTGCTATCCAAGCAATGCATCCATTGCCACCCAATTTGCATTAATTTAGCATCCATTTTATTGAGAAATTTGAGAAGGGGATGCAGAGGTGTAATTTTGCTAAAATTCGGTAATTCAACATATCAAAAATTCATTGAATGGCCTGTCGCTCAAGATTAACGTGCTTTGTCATTGACGCCACTATGGTTATTTGATAGGCCATAATGTTGGTCAACTTCGGCCTAATTGTGGAAAAATTCTGAAGGGGATGCAGGGGTGTAATTTTGCAAAAATTCTCTATTTCAATATATCGAAAATGAATTGAATGGCATGTATCCCCTTCAGAATTTCGCAACAAAATGGATGCTAAATGGATGCAAATTGGGTGGCAATGGATGCATTGCTTGGATAGGAAAAACAATATCTGCATTCTCATCTTTCGGATAGGATAGCGAATACAATATCTGCATTACCTTCCGGCTGGGATAGCAAAGACACTATCTGCATTACCTTTCGGCTGGAAACTTTCGGCTAACTTTAACAGTATAGTCACGATTGCTTCATATACAAGGTCGACTAAATCGAATTCGTTCATCGGAGGTTGCTAAAGATGTATCTTTGTCTGCAATATATACTTGCCAAAACCTTCTCGCTCTTGTTCAAGATTCAAATTCTAATAATGTTTGTTTAGACGAAGACCCAATAAAACAATTTACACGCAATGTTTCTATCGAAGATTTACCTGACGATTCCGATAACGACGAGGTTGATTCAAATGTGTCTCCGACCGAAATAGAGTCCTCTGAAGTAGGAAATATTTCTGACGTTCCTTTTGTTTCAAGGAACTCTAATACTTCAAGCTCAGTTAGTTGTCCTAGGTTGGCTACACAGCATTTGAATCAAGAATCAGCGAATATGGAAACAATGCTACAAAAATTAATAGCAATGGGAATTAAACCAACGAAAAGGGTTCATTTTGATGACTCGGTAAAGTCAAATCATTCAGAAGCACAAACCACAAATTCTAGTGTACAAAATACATCTCAACAATCAGTGGATAGTATTGCAAGTTATTCTCAACGAATAACAAAGCATTAACCCAAAAATTAAAGGATTTTAAAGGAAATAAATTTCACTTTATAATTTCACAACATAATGTTACTAACGATCACCCACCGATTTCAGAAATATCAGTTCCTGATCATGTAGATCAATTTTATAATCCACATTACCAACAAAATCTATCGAACATGCCTAGATCGGATGCCACCAGTTTCAAAATTCCAACTTCACTGTTCCTGCTATGTCAAATCCCGATGTTCCTAATTCGAATCCATCATACGGACTCGATAATACCAAGCCAATGTTACCGAAGCATTGGAATCTGAAATATAATGGCGATAGGAAAGATGGAGGAGTAGACAAGTTCATTTTGCAGGTAGAATATCTAGCTAATAACTTCAATATACCACAATATCGTTTGATTAAAGAACTTGGATTTATCCTTGAAAAAGAAGCCGCTGAATGCGGTACTGGGCTTTCATTCGCAAACATTTTAATGTAGTTATTACCTGTCATCACCTGTGAAATGAGATGCAGCGATACTTACAAGGCTCGAGAACTGAGGACAACATCAAAACTCAATTAGACCGTCGCTTACAGCACTGGGAAACCAACGAGTCATGCATGTCTTATTTTAGTGATATGTATATGTTATCTAGTTCTTTGCACATCCCATACTCGCATCCTGAGTTTGTTCGAATTGTTCGCAAAAACATGCGCCCTGGTCTCAAAATTTTTACAAACAGTGAAACTTTTATCTCATTAGACCATATAATTGCAAGATGTCGATCTCTTGAAGAACTATGGAATGAGGAGGGATTTGTCCCAGAACACGAAAATCTGAGGTACACAAGATTGTGCAGACTCAGAATACCGCATCTCAGACGTTTCCAAACAGTCCACAAGTTCATTTATCTAATGAAAAATTACCACCTTTTCCGACCATGTATCATTCGAACTTTCCAGATCCGAATTGTTTCGCTGAACCAACATATAAATCCACCTCAAATAGTGCTGCTGTGTTTTCAAAAGAACTATCAAAAACCGAATCCCCAATGGGCGCATTCAGGACCGTCAACTGTTGGCATCATAATTAGTGAAATCATCGCCAATTTGATTTCAAAATTTCATAGTACTAAACATTTTCATAACGTTGGCTTTGATTTTACTCAACATGTTCCCAACTGTTGGGTGCCCTGAATGCGCCCAATCTATGCTGTTTTCACCGAACATAAATATACCTAAAACGACGATGTACTGCTGGAATTGTGCTTCCCCAGGACACTACTTTTCCAAATGTCCCTTTGGAACTTTATTACATCAATTTTGCAAAAAGTGTAGATTACCCAACGTATAGATGACATTGTGTGTCCTCACTGTAAATTATATTCGGGAAACTCGCAAAAGGTGGATCTTGCTGTTGCGGGAGAGGAAATCCACCGAATACTGCTCAAACGAATCCCACTCCACTGAAAGAAACAACAGCCATGAATACGTGGGTGGATCAAAATCAGAAATTGTCGTGCCGCTAAAACTAAATTTCACTTTACCAAATGCATCTCCGACCGAAGGAATTATAAAATTGTCGAAACTTAGAACCACATCAATTAATTATTGGCGTAAGCGCAAATTGTTCACGAAACTAATAACCTCCTCAATAATTTTCGACTGGGTGGTAGACCTCGTGCTGATGTAAACATTTTCTACCAAACAATTAATGGACTTCTTGACAGTGGTGCCAATGTGAGTGTGCTTGGAAAAGGATGTGAGGAGTTCATTAGTAAGGACGCTCCCAAACTTTGTGAATGACCTTCGTATTTACACACTGTCAGCGGTCAAAAGAAACGTGTTTTTGGATTTGTTACTTTGCCTACCACTTTCAATGGAATCACGAAAATGTTTAATTACACTTTAGCGCCAGAGTTATCAGAAAAACTACACCTACGTATCGATTTCTGGCGAGAATTTGGAATTATTCCTACTGTTCTCTCTGAACTAACTTCCTCTTCTAATCCAATTCCGTCCAAACCAGGCTTAGATTTAAATACTCATGAACTCAATGAATCTCAAAGGTATCAACTCGAGGAAGTCATTAAGTCATATCCCTCTTCAGAGATTTTAGGTTTCGGAAGCACGTTAAAAACCTCTCATGAAATAAATTTAATAGAAAATGCAGGACCGGTTAAACAGAGGCATTATCCTGTCTCTCTGGCAGTACAATCTGATCTATACTCAGAAATAGATAGGATGCTTGCCCTCGGGGTAATCGAAGAGTGCCGTGAGAGTGAATGGAATTCTCCGGTCACATTAGTCCGAAAGGCCAATGGTAAAATAAGATTGTGTTTGGACGCCCGAAAGATTAACGAGGTTACCCGCAAAGATGCTTATCCCTTACCTAACATCGAGGGTCTGCTAAGCCGTCTAGATCAAACGCGATTTATATCGAGTATCGATCTTAAAGACGCGTTTTGGCAGATTCCTCTAGATGCAGGATCAAGGAATAAGAAAGCCTTTACGGTGCCCGGTCGTCCTCTGTATCAGTTTACGGTAATGCCTTTCGGGTTGTGTAATGCACCTCAACGTATGTGCCGGCTAATGGATCAGGTGATGCCATACCATCTCCATGATCGGATCTTCGTTTACCTCGACGACTTGCTAATTACTTCGGCCACATGGCCCAAGCACCTATCTCTTCTCCAGCAAGTAAATCGACTTTTGCGAGAGGCAGGACTTACCATTAACGTCAACAAAAGCAAGTTTGCGCTAAAATCTACCAAGTTTCTCGGTTATATTGTTGGAGAAGGCGGACTTCGAATCGATCCTAGTAAAATCGAGTCAATCACTAAATACCCACCTCCTAAGACGGGTCGTAAAATCCGCCAATTTCTCGGAATGACAGGATATTACCGACGTTTAATCAAGAACTACTCGATCCTAGCTACGCCCTTAACAAATCTCTTGAAAAAACAATGGAAATTCGAATGGACAACCGTTACACAACACGCCTTCGAATGTCTAAAGGTTGCAATGACTACGGCACCGGTTTTACGTCACGCTGATTTTTGAAAGACGTTTTTCATTCAATGCAATGCTAGTAGCATAGGAGTCGGTAGCGTTTTGGTGCAGTACAACGAGAACGGGGAGGAACATCCAATTGTCTTTGCATCAAAGAAGCTTAATCCCGCGCAGCAGAAATACAGCATTACAGACGCGAGGAGTGATTACATCGCCAAACATACTCAATGGGGTTCAAGACTAACAACGCCTAAAGGCAAACAACTTTACGAAGCTATCCCAAAGACATTGCGAGTACGTGTGTAAGGCCACCGATTATGATCTGTCGTCTGATCATTCACTGTTGTCTTAAAATCAGAAACACTGAAACGTCTGACAAACAAACGGACTGATTGGAATCAAATATAGGAGCCTAGTCAAACAAAATTGTCATCTTGATATCCCGCTACCCCAGCAAATATTGATGTGGCTGCAGAAAATCTAAAAGAGGCACTGGCAATATCAGCTGAAAAGGCTTCATCAATCACCAACAATTCTGAAAAATTTATAAATTATCCTCGTATCCAGTCACTAATCCAGGAAAATTGGAAAACTCGACGGCAGTGGCAACAAACAAAATCACCATTGTTGAAATGGAAATTAAATCGAGCTATTAAAACCCTGAAATTTGCACTGTAGGAAGAAGAAAACTCTTGGTAACAGAAAAGACTGAATATTCTTTGTGGAAGACAATACAAAACCTAAAAAGTCCGATATAGTCGAATCTATCGATTAGACTATACCAACATGGTTCTCCAACGCGAGAAGCGATGAAGAAAAAGCCAATGCTTTCGCTGCACATCTAAAGACGGTGTTTTCACCACACCAAGGAACTAATAATATCGTGCTGGTGAGGCTGATGATGATTCATCCTTTAAACCTCTAAAGTTTGAATAGAAGAAAGTTAGGAGCACAATTAAAATTTGTATTAGCCCAACAAAGGCGCCAGGATATGGCCTTATTACTGGAAAAATTATAAGGGAATTACCAGGCAAATGCATAAAACTAATAACCTACATTTTTAACGCGATCACACGAACTAGTCATACTCCTCAAATGTGGAAGATATTTTTAATCCCAATGATACATAACCCTGAAAAAAAAACGAAACTCAAATCTTGTCTTGTCGTCCAATATAAGCATGCTTCCCACAATCTCAAATCTGTTTGAAAAAATGTTAACAACAAAACTAAAACAAGTATTAGAAGAAAGGCAAATCATTCCAGACCATCAATTTGGGTACCGAAACCAACATGGTACCATAGGCCAAGTGCATAGAATTGTAAATACAATCAGACAGACCTTTGAGACAAAGCAATACGGTTGTTTTCAAGGATATAGCACAAGCATTTGACAAAGTTTGGCACGATGGACTAATATATAAACTTAAAGCACTCCTGCCAAAGAATATTAACTCAGTTCTGGAAAACTATCTCTTTCAAAGTCAATATATGGTCCAACAAAATGGTGCAACAACACAGGACTCCCACAAGGAAGCGTTCTGGGAACTATTTTATACTTGTAATAATATCAACATTTGCTGATGATACAGCCATCCTGATATCACACGAAAACCCGCAAACAGCCTCAAGAGAAATGCAAAGTCCTCTGAGTAAATTGAGGGTTGGCTCAAGATCTTGCGGATAAAAGTAAACGAAAAAAAATTAATTCATGTCACAATTCATAGATAGACGGCTAACGTAGAAATAATACATTGAAGCCAAACGCAACCAAATAAAAGTAACTTTTTCCAAAATGTTTTGGCTGACAGGAAGAACATCCAAGCTATCATTAGTCAATAAGGGATTCGAACCCGGTACCTCCCGATCCAAACGCCAAAGCTTTAACCACTGTGCGATTTGGTCGGTCATTCTGCACTTACATTTTTTTTAATTTTCACTTGCAATTTAACACACAGAAAGCAAAAAATTATTTTGAAGGCAATGCACTTCTAATTATTAATATTTTATTTATTTTTACTGCACTCATCGATTTTACGCCCGTACCTGGTGACCATAATAATGACCATAATACACGATCTGTACCATTACAGGAATTGAAAGATGAGATCAAATACAATTTAAATGCAAAAAAAGCTCCAGGTTATGATTTAATTACTGGCCAAGTCGTAAAAGCGATTCCCGAGAAGGTATTACGAAAATTGGTTCAAATAATCAATGCCGCCTTCAAACTAAAATATGTCCCACGACAGTGGAAGATTGCTGAAGTAATTATGATTCCTAAACCAGCAAACGGCAAAGAGTCGTACAGGCCGATTTCACTACTTCAAGCCAATAATAGAAGAACGAAATTTAATTCCACCACACCAATCTGGATTTAGGGAAAATCACTCTACTATACAACAAGTTCACAGAATAACGGACATAATAGAAGACGCACTTGAGAAAAAGAAAATATGCTCCATATCTTCTTAGATGTAACACACGCTTTCGACATAGTTTGGCACCAAGGACTTGAATTTAAATTGCGTCGAGAGCTACCTAAACAGTTGTATCAAATTTTTAAATCTTACATTGCAGATCGAGATTTCGGTGTCAAATATAACGGAGAGTACTCTGAACTAAAAAGAACAGCAGCAGGCATACCGCAAGACAGCTATTCTGGCAACTGGAAAGAGTATATCAGAAGCAACGACAAAACTTGAACAAGCAACCAACTCAGTGAGGAGCTGGGTAAAGAAGTGGCGCATTAGCCTAAATGAAGCAAAATCAGCGGCAGGCTTAATGAGTTTCGTTTGCAAGCTTAGATGGAAAGAGCATGTTAAAAAGAAAACAAAAGAATGTATTGGCTAATAAGTAGAAATGGCCATCAAAATTGTGTCATAGTTCTCCATCAATCAGTTCATCATTTGAAAGGGAGTTTCCAACTTAGTTCTATCAAATTTCAACGTCCATGATGATTTCCGTTTTGTCCATATATTTGCAAGAGTAAATATAACCCCGAATCGAGGGGCTTGTGATTAAAAATAATTTTGCAATTCATAGAGGAAATCAGAGCAACATTTGGACATTCTACAACTATGACACCACTCTGAAACAAGTAAATGAAATGTCGTGTTTTGAAAGGGCTAACCGAGAAATATAACAGAATTTCCGAGAACCAAGCAAAGTCCCGAGCTATAGCCAGTTGAAGTACAAACAAATCATTATAAACGAATCACACGATTTTGGATGCTACTCGCCACAAGTGGCAGCACTATCACGAAAGAGAATTAATTTTGTTATATAATTATCAGCTGACATTTTTTATTCATTTTGTTTCTCTTTGTTCAGAAAATAAAAAATCCCAGCGGAATAAAATATTAAAAGTGATCCTTAAAGTGACAAAATTGATTGAACTCCGAAGTAAAGGAGCTCTGTATATGAAATCATGAAATTTAACAATATTCCGTCTTTCCGCCATTAACGAATTACGATGAAATTGGGATCGAAAAGGGTGGTTAAATTTTAAGGGCCGATGTTGATTTCGAATATAACACAAATTATTTAGGAAATCATTGACAATTATTTTTATTATGATAATATGGTATGGTTCAATTATGTATGGAACAAAATATCGGCCAAATGGCCACCGCGACCTCGGCGGCACACCTCCACCCGATGGTCCAAATTTTCGATGACGCATAGGCATAATTGAGGTTCTATGCCGTTAATGTGCCGGATTATCTCACCCTTTAGCTCTTTATTGCTGGCTTATCGACGTACACCTTTTCTTTCAAATAACCCCAAAGAAAGAAGTCCAACGGTGTCAAATCACATGATCTTGGCGGCCAATTGACATCGCCACCACGTGAGATAACACGGCCATTGAATTTGTTGCGCAAAAGAGCCACTGTTTCGTTAGCTGTGTGGCAAGTGGCACCGTCCTGTTGAAACCACATATCGTCCACATCCATATCTTCCAATTCGGGCCATAAAAAGTTTGTTATCATCTCACGATAGCGAACACCATTCACAGTAACTGCCTGATCGGCCTCATTTTGGAAAAAATACGGCCCGATGATACCGCCAGCCCATAAACCGCACCAACCAGTCACTCTTTGTGGGTGCATTGGTTTCTCGACAATCACTCTTGGATTATGATTCGCCCAAATGCGGCAATTCTGCTTATTGACGAATCCGCTGAGGCGAAAATGTGCCTCATCACTGAAAATGATTTTCTTTTCAAAATTGATCGTCCACTGTTAATATGCCTGAATAACTTTAACGCGTTGCTCGATTGTGTATCTTTCCATGGTTCAAATTGAGTTAGTCTGAAATTGAGAAATTTCAAATTAAATGCAGAAAAAAATTTGACGTTTAGGTGTGGTTTACATTCAACGTCGGCCCTTAAAATTAAACCACCCTTTAGTATTGGTTAGGGATTTTAAAGTGAGTTTTGGACAAAATTCTAGGATCTGTTCATGCTGGACTAAACTAAAGAAAAGGAAAGAACTCGGCTATTTCTAAATTAATAATTATGAAATTTGCATCGCATACAGAGATATTTCGGACACAATTTGTTGATTGAAGTTTTCAATGTAATTTTTTGAATTTCTGTGGCCATATTAGTTCTTGGCTAGCAAATCAAAAAAATATTGTGAAAATTCTAATCCATAAATTTTTTCTGTAGTTTCAGTTTGACCTAAGCTATTAGAAAAACAACCGAAAGTATTGGTTACTTGTGCGGGAGCTTTTGAGATATTGGCCGAAAACTGAAAAACTTCGTGTTCGAAAATAAAATCGTGTGGAATGTACAGATACCACATTTTAAATTTATATTTCAATCAAAAACCAATCTAGAAACCAAATTTCATAAAGATTGGTTATGAAATGGCTAAGTTTACTCCAGAATGAACAGATCCTAGAATTGAAAACTTACTTTAAAATCCCTAACCAATACTACCAACCAAATTTCATTGTAATTCGTTAAGAAATGGCGGAGAGACGGAATATTGTTAAGTTTGACGATTTCATATATGGAGTTCCTTTACTTCGGAGATCAATCAATTTGTCATTTGACGGATCACTTTTAATATTTTATTCCGTTGTATTCCGCTTGTGAAACAAAATGAATAAAAATTTCCTTTGGTAAAAATAAAAATAAAAAAATTTTGTTTTTACGATAGTGCTGCTACTTGTGGCGAGTAGCGTAATCTTTTGAAAATTTTGAAAATGAAAATGATCCAAGTCTAAACAATATTGAAAGTTTCTGATGATGAAAAGCAATCGTATATGGTACGAGTATCTTCAACTCCATTTCAAAAAGCCATGAAATTTAAAATTGACGAAAAAGCCACTTTAGTACATCATAAGATTAACCGAAAAAAGGAAACATTACTGTATTAAGTATTTTGAAACAAAAGCAAATGGAGGCTATTCATAAACGTAAAACTGAAAATTCTTCAAAAATACAAAAGAAACGAAAGACTAATCCTAATTCGAAAATTTCGTGTGATAAGAAAATAACACGACAGATAACTCCCACGTTTCATGAAGGCAAGTATTTACCTAAATATTTTTATATTTCAATTTAAACAAAGAAGACGTTATATATCTTAGATATTACGATGGAGACGGATCATTCGGATCTTCGCATGACCCCTAATGAGTCAGACAGAAAGCACGAGTTTCAGTTACAGAACCTTTTTACAAAAGTGCTAGACGTAATTTACAGGGGCCCAACGCATCGCATCAGTTTTATGGAAGACCAAAATGAAGCAATGCTTGAACATTGTACTTATGAAGCCCCAAAAATTAATTTAAGTGAAGAACCTCACGTGTGCGATTTGTTTACTAAAAAAATGCTCGGATATAATCATCAGCTTTGCATGCGCTAGGAATTTATTCAAAATCAAAGCGTATCATTTGAAATGTGTATCGAAATTTTGTTCAGATTTGAAAGCTTTTAGTTGTAGGAAATGCCATACTTAAAACTGATAAATTACTAAAAGACGTCTTAGTGCAATATTTTAAGGATAAGAGGAAATTAATCGATTTCACTGTGAAAGGAATTACAATTAATTTTTGGCAAATTGGGGGGCTCGCAACTGGCAAAATTCTCTTTTTTAATATATTTTGTTTTATATAAAAACTAACTTCAAAATTATTAAATATAAAAACAGACGCCTAAATGTTGTAATTTTTGTTAAGGGGACTCATGTTTACCACATTCATTAAATTTTATTAAATTTTGTAATGGTGGATTCTAAAATCAAATGTTGTTGTAATATGCTGCTGTAAAAAAAATCGGGATAAGGGGTAAAGACAATGCCGTTTTTCAAAATCCAAAATTATTATAGATTTAGCAAAAACGCATTTTTTTTGTTTTCGGGCCGCCTTCACAAACATATTTAAATCCGCACAAAAGACAACTTAAAACCTCCTCTTTAGGAGGAATTTTCTAATTTTAATTTAAAATAAATCATCCAAATTGGTAATTTTGGAAGCATTATTTTTAATATTTGACTCATTTCTGCCAAAACCAAACATCGCCCAAAACTATTCAAACTCGTCATCTTTCTTTAATTACAGAAAGAAATAACTGTCACCCTTTGTTGCCAACTTTATTAACCATAAGACAATAAAAACTTTAATAATTTTTTATTCCAATATCCAGTCAACAGAAGATAATTAATCATATTTCCATACCTTATGTCCTCTAGTTCGATTCAATAGACTTTTTTATGTACCGAGTAATCTTAAAGTGTTAGGTAAGCCATAAATTAACAGCTACCATTTATAAACTACTTGTTTTTTCATTATGTTTACTTATGTAGTTAAATATGTTGTGTGAGCATATAATTGAATATTCAAATACAACTTGTTTATCATGTTTTGCGCTTCAATTATTTTCTTACATGAATATTCATCCGCATCTTTTTATATACACATAAAGTGCGTGCAGCAATTCAGCACCCATCGAAGTAAATACGTAAACACAAAAAAACTTTTTAATTTATTATTTAATCAGCATATTATTAATCAGTAATTTGCCAATTTAAAAATAGCTGGTTATTATCACTATTATATAGTGCGACTTCGGTTAAATATCGCGTACACCGTAGCTGTCTAACCCTTGTGGGAACATTTTGCGAATATCCCGCGCAAATATCTACACGCGGATATTAATTTTTTCAATTTTCTTAACGAATCGTGATCTATCATTTAGCTGCAGAAATATTATACCTTCCAGATGAATTATGTAAAATGGCCTTAACCGTTAAGTAATTTTTTTTTTGTTGTGCTGTGTTTATGGAAAATATTTGGAAATGTAATTTCTCAAAAAGCATAATCATTCAAGGTAGTTTTATAACACGTCAACAGTTCTTATATAAAGATTTGATCTATACATTATTCATCTTCGGTATGCAATTTATTTATACCACAGTTTATTATGCAAATGATTCTATGCTATACCTACCATAAAAAGCATAAAAATCATTGGAATCCAATCAGAAATAAATTATTCCGCAACAAAATGCTTATTCACAACAATAAATTCGTTCAAAACAATGAAAACTGGAAAAATCGAATTACGATTACAATATTTTCCTATTGAATACATTCTTTTGTAGGCGTTTTCATTTTATAAATGTATGTAATGCCTCCCCGTAACCCCGTTTGCAATACAAAAGATAAATATTTATTGAAATGAGAGGCTTGTTTAGAATTGAACACGTTGCGCAGCAAGCACCACATAAAATAATGGATTGGTGCGCTGTAAATGGCAGAATGGATTTTCACACCGCTATAGTGCTAACATCAAATCGATTTTAGTTTATTGATAATGAGTTTTTATAAATCACTTGTATAAAACAGGCAATTTACAGAGGTGGGTTTTTGAAGGTGAGTTTTTAAAAAAAGAACTTAAGTTAAGATTGTCTTTCATGAACTTGATTAAGTAAATGGCATAAGTAGTATTAAGTAGCTCTCTGAAGTAATGTTTGCCGTGACAACATATGGCTTGGTATATTCTGTGCCGAAAAACCGCAGAAGTACTTGATAAATGCGCTCTACTCAGCAAAAGGTTTAAATATATACATGCAAATGATTTGTACAAATCAAGCCGCAGTAAAACTGATTTCAACTTCATTCAAGGTAAATTTTTGTATTGACAGAACATCAAGATTCCCGATGAATTCATCTAATTAAAAAATGTTAACGGCCACCACCACTTTCTCTTACCACAAACGAAGGCATCGATCTCGAATACCCCACACATAATGTTTAAAGCAAAAAATTAAACTTACAGGGCTTTCGGTAAATCGGTTTTGTATAATCAAAAATCATTACTCCTACTTAAATTTCAGAAAACCATCAAGGTCAACCCTTGTTGAATGTTAAACTTTCCAGAATCGTTGCAAAAATTGAAAAGCTTCCATGGAAGCTACCATTTCCGATTCACAGATTTGCACCAATTTGACTGGATTGATGTATGTGAAGATAGCCCAAATTCCATCCCCGAAAAATGCGATGGCAACACTAAATATTGCTATCATGACATTTTTTACTCTCAGTCCCGAAAGTCATCAATTGAATAATTGATCGAGATTTATTTCAAGCAGAATTCTCAAGCTCCAGTGTGACTAGTGAAAAGATCCCACCCCAACGGACTGCCACCTAGCCGGCAGTGTGCTGCGTTTACTAATAATGACCACTAGGAGATTTCTGTTCAGATATTCTACTACGAGGTTAAATTTTGAAACGGTTCGTTACACCACAAACTTTATCAAGTTTATTTTAGTTTTCGTCTAATAGAGGCTTTAAATCATCAAGAGATTATAATGTTTTCTTATTACGTAACAATTTTAGTCTTAAGTTTTAATAAGATTTCGATTATGTTGCACTTTGTGGTTGATCGTCAACAGAGAAGCATCAAATTATTTAATTTAATCATAATTAATAAACTCAAAATAGAAAAGTTAAAGTTGGTGTGATAAGTAAGTACATTCATAATTCAGCATTGTTGGGAATTTTAAAGTGTTTTTAAGGTTTTATGAGTGAAACTGGTCCGTGATGAGTGTGTGTTCCATTTCTTGCTCGAAATTTAACATTCTAATTATACCAGAAATAACCTGGTTCTTATCTCAAAAGTTCAAGATTATTTCTAATTTACAAAAGTAAATAAAATTAATTTTTTTTTTTGTTATCAAACACAAAAGTTCATCGTTTTATTACTTCATAACAAACTTACATAATCCATCGACATTCCGAATGTAAAATTTTTGAATGTTTTGAACATGCTGAACAATATCAAAAAAAAAAAAATCATCATTACCCTGTATTTTCTTTTAAATTTCACAGATATCTGTAATACCAAAATGAGGCGAACTCTCATACTGCTGCTACTCTGCTACCTAGAATTTGTCGCGAACGCTTACAGTAAGTATTATTTCTTAATTTACTATAGGAAACTACCTTTGTGATAATCATAACGTTTCTTGCTTATTTTCAGTAACTTCACCGCCACTAATCAGAAGACAACCCGTAGAATCAAGCGAGATTTTAATTCCCCAGCCAACAAATTTTAGTGACGTTTTTACACCAATTTATTTTTATTGCGAGGCTGATGGTGAACCACGACCATCGTAAGTGTCAATTTTTAATATAATTTTAATTTTCTTAATTTTTTTTATTTTCGTTATGCCGCGCTTTTTCAGATTTCGATGGACTAAAAATGGTGAACCGTTTACTTGGGAACTGTATAAAAAACGAATGGTAATGTTGCCGGGGCACGGTACACTCATTATAACAGAACTAAACAATGAAGATGTTGGTCAATATCAATGTTTTGCATCAAATAAATTTGGTACGGCCACTTCGAACTCGTTTTTCGTTCGAACAACTAATGATACTAGATTGGTCGAAGATGCGTCGAGGCCGACCTTTACAAAAACACCAGAAGCAATTACGATGACTGAACAAGAAGATGCTACTTTCTATTGTGATGCGCAAGGGACACCAAAACCAACGATTATGTGGGTTTTTAACGGTAAACCAATGGACAAAGCACCAATTAATAATCGCCGCACTATTACAACCAATTCAATCTCCATCAAAGGTTTAATTATATCCGATACAGGCAACTACGGTTGTAACGCATCCAATACTTTTGGATATGTGTACCATGACTCTTATCTGAATGTGCTCAAGGAACCCCCAAAAATTATTGAACCACCTAATACGATAACAGTCCTTGAGCATGATAACGTAACTTTTCATTGCAAAGCACATGGTGTCCCATTGCCCCACATCAAATGGACTAAAGATGAACAGATTTTGAGTGGTGATCGTTTCATGGTGACAAATATTGGAAGCTTAGAAATTACTAATGTTACGATCGCCGATAGTGGAGCGTATCAGTGTCACAGCGAGAATAAATATGGTCGAGCAACTGCTAATGGCACGCTTAACGTAAAACGAGGTACGAAATTCGTTAAGCGGCTGGAAGATAAAAATATAGAATTATGGAATAATGTGACTTTTACTTGTGAAGCCGAGGCGGATACTGATTTAGAATTGACGTATAGTTGGTTAAAGGATGGACGAGTGTCTTATACAGGCAACACAGATACGATGTCCAAAGTTGCAATAGACAAATGGGATTTTGGAGAATATGCTTGTGCTGTTTCTACCCAATTGGACCGTATTGAGGATACTGCGACGCTCATTATATCGCAGGCTCCGAATAGCCCAAGAATAAGAAATGTGACATGTGCGGGAAAATCCGCAACGGTCACTTGGAAACATGAAGACGATAATCATTCGCCAATCACATTTTTCACGATTGAATATAGCACATTGGCTGATCAATATAAATGGATACCTTTGTCAGACAAAATATCTCCTGAAAATTCGGCTTACACCATAGATATACGCCCGTGGACCAAATACAGGTTTAGAATAACGGCGCACAATAAATATCGATCATCTTTTCCATCAGTTCAAAGTCACATGTGCCAATCAAAAGGAGATGTTCCTTATAAAAATCCTACAAATGTCCTCGGTTTTACAGAAGAGAAAAACACTTTTAGGATTCAATGGGATTACGTACCATTAGAGGAACAGAACGCACGGAATTTTCATTACCGAGTTTCATGGAAAACTGATTTTAGCGATGAATGGATGTCTATGGTAGTTAATGATTCTTATCAATCAAATTTAGTCATACCGAACCAACTTGGGGGTCAACGATATCGCATCAAGGTAGCTTCGGTCAATCAATATGGTGAGGCTAATGTAAAACCTCTAGAAGTATTGAGTTTTTCTGAAATTGATCTTAATGAACCTCCAATAAATTTCAGAGTAATTCAATTAATTGAGGAAGACGAAATTCTGTTAGGATGGAACAAAGTATCACAAGACAATGGTAATAGTCTGTTCAGAGGATACATAATTCTAATTTGGGCTGAAAATGATCAATACAATGTACGTCAAATTATCAGCAAAGGTTCTACTGATCGCGTACTCATCACAAATTTAATCCCTAATACGAAATATTTTGCCCGCATAAGGGCATTCAATCTACAATACGACGGGCCTGATAGTGACATACTCGCATTTACAACCTTAGAAGAATACCCAGGACCAGTGCAACATGTAGAGATAGTTCCACTGGGAGCATTTGCATTATGGCTAACATGGCAACCAACATCACACGCAAATTATAAACTAACCGGATACGTAATCTACTGCTACGAACTTGTTGGAACAAACCTGGAGGAAAAACTTGGACGGGAACCGAAAATATTAGACCCAAATATAACTAGCGCCAAATTGGCCGGTCTAAAGCCAAACACCAACTATTTAATTAAGATAAGAGCAATATCAGGCAGGGGCGAGGGTTATGACTACACAACGGAGGAAAATACTCTTGAATATAATCCTAATCCACCCGATACACCAAATTTCCGATTTGAAAAAATTTCAATAAATACAGATAACGAAGCGGTAAAAGTACAATGGCTTCCATCAGGCACGGCCGGTTCCAATTTCTATGCACAATATCGTAAAGCAGATACATCACCTTGGGAATCAACCTCCATTGAAGTGAATGAAGATTTTATTATCATTGAAGGTCTTGATTTCGAGTTGGCCTATGAAATCCGAATTGTGGTTATCGATGGGAAATATGTGACCCAAAGCACACCTCATTTTCTCTTAGCCGCGAAGACTGTAGAAGCAAGAATTGATACAAGAATTGATAATTACGATGAAAATTTGGATTATTCAGACAATTATTCTAATTCATATTCCAGTATTTCGAGATATGGGAAACAATACCCGTCATTTAAGGCTAGATATCCTACATACACCTCATATAATACACATCGTCTCTTCAAATAATTTTTAAATATGAGATAAGAACAATAATAAACTTCCAGAACTTATTCCCAACTAGAAAATTTTAGAAATTTACTTTCTTTACTCGCTGTTTTGAAATATACACATACTTTTTTAGGATTTAATCTTTGCAATCTGTTCTGGGGCCGAAGCACTCCCAACTCTTTCGCGATTCGCTTTTCACGTCCTACCATACGCAGTTGCCTGCCAAATCGAGAGCACACGGTTATAAGTCCAATTAACGTAGAACTATCTGAACATTGCATAGCTCCGTCGGTCGGGCCATGAATTCTGCACTACGATGCAGGGGTCATAGTTGTGTTCATGAAGTCATATACTTATTCTCAAGAAGTTATTTCCACGGAATTCAGTATACTTTCTCAATCGAAATTGATTCTTTTCTATGTAAGAAGTCATGAAAAGTACAAGGAAAGTAAAATCTGACTGTATAGCTTAGCTTCCTCATCTTACACAAGCGGGATAATAATGGTAAGATTACGAGGTACTCACTTAAGCACGCTAATTGGGCTAGCCAGTGATAGCCAACCGATTAAATGTATCATCTGATAATGATATTGACGGAATAGAGTGGGTTATGACCAAAACAATAACTATAGAATCTGCGACAAACATTTGCTTTGAAAACATGCAAGAACTTCCAAACAGCCGTGGTGGTTACACGATCTGACCATCACAAGTGTATTCATAAGCTCCGAAAGTTATATCAAAGAGAATCAAACCCTTTACTGCGTGTGCAAAAGAAACGACACTATGCGTCTTGCCATAATAATACATTAAAAGGGTTAATTTAACAAGTCAAACAGCTTAGAGCCATTCATGGTCAGTGCAAGACTATGGTTCTTGCAAGATGATTGCAAGAAAACGGACACAAGGGAGCAAACATAATGCTGTGCTCAACAGTACATAGCACCAAACAAAAATCGGGCTACATAGCACCCAACACTTCAACAGTGAACAAGCCACGATTGCCACCAGGTCCATGAAAAAAAGTAAAGCATCAGGACTAGACAATATCGACTCCGAGGTAAGATGTTGGCCAATCATTGGACCAAGTATTACCAAGTATTACTAGCTTCCTGAATGCCTGTCTGGATAAAAGAATTTTTCCAAAGTACTTCCAACCTCAGGTAAATTACTTGAGAAATTGATTACCGGCAGATTGTTGGACATATTTCATAGTAGCGGAAGATACATCGGTAGACAGTTCGGGTTCAGAGAAAATAGGTTTACAGAAATAATGGACTGTCCATTTAATCTTGATTCGATCATTTACAGCTGTAACTTCTCGGACAGATCAGCTATTGTTGTGTCAAACCAATGCACGCTTTCCACAAGTGTAAATAAAGGTTGTTGAAAAGGCTCAATCTTGGACCCGCACCTATGGAATATAGTTTTAAATAGCAGTATGCAGAATGATGTCCAAAATGTATAGCATTCGCGAACGACAAGTTCATACTCTTGGCCGTAATTCAAGTTTGAGCATTCAGGAGAAAGAGTACAGACAAGAAACTTAATTTGTGCAACAGAAACAAAATGGAGCCACCAACCCTGGTATGATCCAACTTTTAGGCTCACTTGACAGTAGAGGACACCTTTGGTGGCCGTTGGTTATCTAGGAGAATATATACGGTGACATCGGTGACGTGATAAGAAATTGATTCTGATTAATATTTCGTTCTAACGTACCTCTAGTGCAGCACAAATGTTTTTTTTGTATTGAAGTACACTAATGAGCGCACAAAGGATAATTCTCATATAGGACAGTCTCAGCCGTAGTGATTACTGTCTGAGCTGGAGTCATTCCAATCGATATAATCTGATCGATTGGCTAGTTATACGGAAAATAAGGAAACAGCAAGGGTGATATTCGAAAAGCATCCACAACAACTTGGCAAGATTGTTGGAACCAAGCAAATGACAGAACTATAAAGTTTTATGCCTAATATTGCATCAATACTTGCGAATAAATTTTCCTTGAGTGTTCTGTTTACGGAAATGCTTTCGAGGCATGAAAAATTCGCGGTATACTTGCAAGGATTTGGTTTATCTGATAAGCAGTAGCTAATGTGGTAATAGGTCGGAAACGGACAGTGCTAGAGATCAGTTATGTAGAGGAACAGGTTTCAACGTGGCTTATCATACCGAACTTGGACCAACAATACAGGATACGAAAGAAGCTGTAGAAATCGTATATACGTTCGACCTGGGTGCCACTCTCATCAATAAATACGTTCACAACGACAATGACAATATGCTGTAGCCACTGTTGTTGTTGCTAGCTTCATCCTACTCCCAGATTCACTAGCAACCCATCATTTATCCTCAGCAAGAATCTCTGGACTTAGTAACTATTAACAATATAGAACTTTAATGTCAACACAGCCTATACTGATCTTTTTGCAAATATTTTTTATTCCAGCCATTTTAATCCAACCGTGGAGCATAGTGCTGTAGTTCTCGTCTGACTTATTGTTTACACTGAACTGTCGGTTCAGCATAAACAAGCAGTCCATGTTCAGCGTGAATAGATACAACTTCGTATTCAACTATACTGCAAAGTTTGACACAAATCTTCGTGAGTAGGAGCATAACTCCAGGAAACTTCTTACTTGACGATTGTCCTTTGGTGCAGGCCAATCCATTTCTGCTGGAAAGTGTTCAGTTCGTTGCACTTCAATCTGGTAAAACTTTTCAAATAAAACGTACATTGTAGAACTTAGTGCCAATTTTTCCAAATTCAGGGAAAGCAATGGGATTAAATCAAAAATTATCAGATGTTTGATGACAGCCAGAACAAAAAAATTCACAGTTGCAAGTAAGGTTAAGGGGAAGATATTCTCATTCAGTAAATAAATCATTTAGTAGAAAGAATACTATTTCAATCAAACATACAGCATGTCGAAAGGAACACAAGATAGCAACTATATTTTGAGAATTCCTACTGAGATACCCATAGAGATCTAAACCCAACTTAGGTATATAGAGCTTGAGTTGGAGACCACATCCCATATGAAGATGAGTTTACTGAATGACTCATGGCTTACTGATACCGAGGAATAACATGACAACCCCTATTTTGCTGATAAAACTAGTGAGATTCTTCAACAAGATTATGGCTTATTCACACTCAACAGCATTACGTTGCGTTACATATAGTATTGGAATGTCTACGAGGCCAACGAATCAAGTATTAAGCTCGGAGACTTGGGTTGCCCCAGTGTTGAGCCGTAATATATAGTTGATTAATATTCAATGTCCTCTCCTCCTGTAAGATTGGTTAGAGGCTTGGCTATTTTTGCAAAGTCTTTTTTTCTCAAGGTCGATTGATTTAAAAATTTTGGAGTTTCCGAGATTTGCTAATGTGCTTAATATGTCTGTAATCGGACATACGTCTGATGTTGTGACAGCGTTAAGTCTGCATTGCTTTGTTTTTGTGGCATCTAGCTTACATTCGTCAACCACGATCAGTGAGTCCGTTTTTTAAGGGCTGGGTTATTTTTGTTTTCTTTTGTTTTTCCCTTCCCCTATTTTATGGAGAATAACTTATTCGCCATCTTTTATTGTCTCTATCTGTTGTTCCAATTTCGTTGTTTCTGGCGTGATTATAAGTTGGCTATGGCCAATTTAAAATTAAGAAATATTGCAGTTAAATTCCAATTTTTTCCGATCCACCCAAACTTTAATTTGAGGAATCAAGCGATGAGTCCATCGGCCTTTGCGTGATTGGCTTCATTTTGTTTGCCATTTGATTGTTGTTTCCTCTCAGGCAAGCTTCCTTCCTTCTACAACTTTTTACGCGTTTAAGCTAAAAGGTTCTGTGGTGACGTTCCTGCGATAACACAATTTACATCGTCTGGAACTGTTCGAAACACGTAGGTTATCTTTAAAGAGCTAAGGCGATAAATGGAGTTTAGCTTACGCTTATGCGAGAGCTTCAATTCTTCGGCCCAAATTAGACCTCCATAAAGCGTTTCTTATATAAAACAACATTAGCTATACCATTATGCTCCTTAAAGTCTAATCTGCTATCAATGTTGGTTCCTTGATACTTAATCACTAGTTGTGAGGTAATAATTCATTTGTCTATATTCAGAATTACGCTCTCCTTTACCTTCCTGCTAGAGATTAGTACAGCTTCCGTCTTCTGCTCAGTCTATTCTAAATAAACTGACTGCAACCAGTGGTGGATGGTAAAGACGGTTTGTTACAGATCCGTAATACGTCTTTCCTGTGTTAAGCTACCAATATGCACTATCATCGCGAAATTGTCTGCAAAGCCAATGACCTTTGTTTATTCGGCAATCTAGAGACTTAACACGCAATCATACATTATGTTCCACAGATTAGCAGGATCAGAATAGATGCTTGTGAAACACCGCACCAGTAATAGCGTATTCCATCGACTGTTTTATACCTAAGGATCCTGTTATAGAACTAGGCCTCGATAATCTATAGTAGGTGTCTTTGGATTTTTAGTCGACCTAGTTGATCAAGAATGTGTTTCTTTTCTATCTCACTTCCATCTGCTTCCGGCGATCGCAGTTTTAGCAATTTCTTTACCAAGATTATAATGACATCAATTGTTTAGTGTCTCTTGCTGAAGCCGTATTAGTGTTAGGCTAAGACAACGGAACTGACAATTGCCTCCTTTAATCTTTCAAAAATCACTTGATCCATTATAATTCCTGCGTAGTGTCGAACATACACAAAGAACTGTACGACGAATCTTCAGGTGATATTTTGCCTTTCGGTAACAGTACTAACTTTTGCTTCTTCCATCTTTCAAGAGATACACTTCCTTTTAAACAGGAATCGAACACATTTACAAACACTTCGAGTATTGTACGAATTGAGACTTTGAGTGCCAAATTCGCTATGTTTTTAGGCCCGGTTACCTTATTACTAACCATTGGTAACCGTTGGTGTTCGTTCGTTTTCGTCAGTTACACTATTTCGCTGAACAAAACATTGGACAAGAAGGATGGTTAAAATTACTGATTTTCTCATTTTTCATTGTCCTTTCATAAGGTCGACCCCTCACTCTATTGAATTCTTCACACAGCCCAGTAAAACATTTCCGCTTGCTCAACTGTATAGCAGATTTGATCTTCATTCAATTTACGATGGCTACCTACTACTCTTCTTGATATTGCTGCATCCCAGGTGTTTGCGATAACCTTCATAATTTGAAATGCCTTATTTTCATCCGAAAAGTTTAGATCTCCAACCAACATTTCTGATATAGTCCCCAAGGCTCCATCCAGCGGATGGCCACGAACTTCAAGTGGCCAAATATCTTCGTCGCGGTTTCTATATTGTTCTGACTTCTGACACAATAGCGACCTCTCCTCAAAATCATAATTTACTTGCTTTATTAACGCTGTTTGGTATTACGGACATCTGAAACCACTCGTGAAATGGTTGGTAGCTCCAGTGTTGTCATATTCCGTAAGACATATAGTGTACCTCGGCTATTCTTTGCAGGTCCTCGTAATGTGTCCATTACCACGGTTTACGTTAATTGGACAATTTTGGGAAACTTATCCGTAGTCTAAACAAGTCTTAGTGGCGATTATTTTCTCTTGTACTGACAAAGATACCCATTTAATTCTAATTTTGACTTCGGGTATAACTTTTCCCACCAGACCATTGGGAAGGCCAGCCAAAACTACTCGGCTTCCACGGTATCTGGCTTTCATTTTCCTCACTTTGAAGATATCTTTTTTGTCTACGAATATTCGATCTAGGGCGCCTCGCCGGAATTTTGCATCTCTAATAAAACCCTTGATAGTTTTCTGGATGTGTTTTACATTTTCCCCAGGACAAATAAGATCATCTTGCACAATATGTTCGTATTTGAGATATCCTTTATCTTGGACGATTCTACTATCTGTCATTCTTCACTTCGATTTTCTTGTTTAAAAGTGTCTGTGACATTCGAGATGCCTGCAGGCCATTTTGGGAAGTAAAAAGCGGAGCAGTATTCAACACCGTCCTTTGTTTACTATCATCACTCTTAGTGCACTCTTGATGCATTTTTGTTAGTAGAATTCTGCGGTTCTTCTTTGCATTTCGCCTTGTTACCTCCCAGAAAAGTCAATGAAAAACGTCTCTCCAAAGTAATTGTCATCGCACCCTTCTTCGGATATCTCTGAATCATGACACTCCTGGACTGAACCCATCGTGAATTGTTCTTGAGCCGTTCATAGTATTTTATGCATGCTGCCAAGTAGGTATATAGCTGGCCCTTCTACGGTGAGATGTTTGATGTTATGTCATTAGAACCACATACGTCGTTTGGATTTAACGTTGATCGTAACGTCATTTGTGATGCTTGTGGCAATGGTTTATTACTAACTTTGGTTTGAACTACTTGATCATTATGTAATTCTTGTGTGCCGCGCGGAAATGATTTATCTGATGTTTTTTTAACTGAACTATATGAATTGTTTAATTGAGGTGTTCCTAGTGCTGGCGGTAGAATCGCTACAGATTTATTTGGCAGGTATTGCTCCTGGATTAATTTTCGCAATAGCCTGAGTTCAGTTGACGTGCTAAGGGCATCTTCCAGAACAATTATCGCTAGTCGACGAGCCTCATTCTACCATGAGTTCGCCTGTAGACAATAGTTCTAGCTCCATTATTACTTAAATAAAATTTCGTATCCTAAATGATCTAAACTAAATAAAAAAAAATCATTTTAAATTTAAAAAATACAAAAACCACAGTCAATTCCACCCTCGCTACAAGGTGGTGGTCAAAATATCCACTACTTGGGTCAAACAAGGAAAAGGAACAAAGGAAATTAAATTGTTTTGGATGTAGTACGAAATGTCAACAATACCAGTCATACCTTCGATTATAACTTAACTGAGACACATTGCCTTGGTGAAGGTTAGTTGGTATTTCATTAATGTACCTAGTTTATTTAGACAGTCCCCTTGTCCGCTTATCTCACAGTCATCAATAAAAATCCCCTTGTCTGGGTGATTGGCAGGCCGAACCGTTTGTTTAAATAGGAACAACAACACGCCGGTTGCGGTTGCGATTTTCCATTACTATGCGATACCAACCACACTACCACTTGCAGACTCCTAAGTATAACCAACCCGTCAAGTTGTACCCTGGATAAAACTATTACATAAACGAGTAGACTAGCGACCCCATCCCGAGGGATGATAAATTAAAATGTTGAAAACAGAAGTATAAAGATAAGCAAATTTCCTCTAATTTTTTTTTAAATGCAAAACTTGACCTCTGGTAAATTCTAGCCACAAGCTAAGTTGTTTACTTGCCTGAGAATAATCAGACCTTTATACCACACAAGATCGTCGCTTGACAGATAGGGATATGCTCATTACTTCAGGGGTCGCGTCACTCACCCTTGCCAGTGTAGAATTGCAAAATTGTTAGTCATGATTTTCGTGCGCGAGTGCGGACGACCGTGTTTATTTATCACGTTTACATGTAATCCAAAGTTGCAGGAGATTACGTCTTTGCTATTGCCAGGCCAAAATGCAATATATCGCCATAACATTACAGCACGTGTATTCAAACAAAAATTTAAATCTGTATTGAGCTTCATTACAAAATTACACGTTTTTGGTCCCACACGTTGCGGGATGTATTCGGTTGAATGGCAAAAGCGGGAATTACCTCATGCACATATTTTGATTTGATTAGTCGACAAAATACGCCGAAATTCCAGATTCATCTACTGATCAACTACTGTGCGATATTGTTACCAGCACCATGATTTATGGCCCATGCGGTGATCTGAACGGCACGATCACAAATGTCGATGGATATCCAATATATCGTTGAAGAAATACTAATAATGGCGGACAATCCTTTATGCAAAATATCAACAACGCAGACATTGGCATTGACATTCGTTGGGTGGTACCATATTCGCCTCTACTGACCAAAACATTCAATGCTCATATTAATGTTGAGTTCTGCAGTTCGGTGAAGAGCATGAAACAGATTTGTAAGGATGTGAATACAGGCAGTGATATGGCTGTGTTTCAAATTCAAAATACCGATGTGAATGCTCCTCGATTGAATGACGACGAAATAATGTGCTACCTAATTGGCGGGTACATCAGCTTGAATGAAGCTGGCTGGCTTCATTGGATACGCTTTCCAAATTTATGAACGGAATCCAGCAGTTATACATTTATCCGTCCATCTTGAAAACGGCCAGCGCGTATTTTTCTCCAACGAGACAGCAATTGAGTGTGCCATAAATGCACTAAAAACTATACTCACGAAATTTTTCGAATTGTTTAATCGTGCGGATAATTTCGGTGTCTTTGCACGAACACTACTCTATTCCGAAGTACCACGGTAAGACACACCAACTAATGAGTGTCCCGGCCTATTCAAAGCAAACACTTTGGGCTTAGTATATACAATCACTCCAAGGCAGATTGAGTGCTTCCATCTGCGACTGTTGTTGGTTGATGTAACCGGCTCACTGTCATTTCAAGATATACGCAAAGTAAATGGATAATAGTATCCAACATATAAAGATGCATGACAATCAGTGGGACGATATGATTGCTGAAGCAGCATTGGGCTGTACAGCAACACAAATTCGTCTACTATTCGCTATAGTGTTGACTTCATGTTTCCCGGGACGAGCAGACACGTTGTGGAATAAGCACAAAGATTCAATGACTGACGATATATTGCATCGAATTCATACACGGTGCAACGATCTATAGCGATTACAGTCAGCGACGCTATGTACAATGAAGCATTGATTGCTATCGAGGATCTTTGCTTTTTCATTGCCAAGTTATCACTCAGTCATTTTGGTATGAGTTCGCCAAATCGAAATGCATCTGATTTAATGGACACCGAAATGAATCGTGGACTGCGGGTGCGATACTACAGAAATGACAGCGATTGTTACTCGCAATGCCCCACTACTGACTCATGAACAAAAAATCATTTACGATCGCATTATGCTGGCACTTTCGGCGGGACAAGGTGGGTTCTTTTTTTTGGATACACCAGGTGGAAATGGCAAAACATTTCTCATTTCGCTAATTCTCGCCGAAATACGATCAAATAATGGCATCGCATTAGCCGTTGCATCATCTGGCATTGCAATAACTTTATTGGGTGGAGGCAGACCAGCTCATTCAGCATTTAAGCTGCCACTGAATGTTCAAAATAACCCAGGCGCGGTCTGCAACATAAAAAACAATCGTACATGGCCACAGTGCTGAAACAGGCACACAAACATTCTCTTGAAGCGTTGACCAGAACATTCAAAGATATAAAAAAAACAACGACAAACTATTCGGCGGCATTACCTTTCAGGTTGTTTCAGACAAACACTTCCCGCCATTCCACGTTCAACGTACGCTGATGAGATTAACGCTTCCTTGAACTCAGCGCCACTGTGGCGTATTATTGGAAAAGTACAGCTAAAAATAAATATGCGCGTCCAAATGCTACAAGATCCGTCCACTCACACATTCTCGAACCAATTGTTAGATATCGGTGATGGAAAAGTTGCTGTCTATGAATATACTGGTTGCATAATATTGCCGACTATTTTCTGCGCAATCGTTGTGAAGTACGCATACAATACATAAATCATGCGTGGCTGGCCGAAAAAGCCAGTTTGGCAGCAAAAAATGTGGACGTCGACGATTTAAACTTCAAGATATAGCAGTCGTTGCCAGGCGACTTGGTATCATACAAATCGATCGATACAGTTGGCGATGCCAACGAAGCTGTAAGTTATCCAACACAGTTTTTGAACTCACTGGTTTTGCCAGGTGTAGTGGCATACACATTCTATGACTGAAAGTTGCATCTCTCGTTATTTTACTTCGGAATTTGAACCCACCACGGCTGTGCAATTGTAACGCTAAAAGTTCACCGTCTTACGACCGTATACCCTAACGCTAAAGAAATTTGTCCCCATTTCATGCACTAACCCCATGTGCGGCTTTGATTCCCGCAGCTCAGTCTTGTAGGGGATGTGGTCGTGGGTTTTTGGGGTTAGACGAAATGCGGGACCTAGATTACCGCACAATAACAAAAGAGAAAGAGAAAGATGGCCTAATATTTACCATCTAAAGGTTGAAAAAAAAATGAAAAGTGGGGTCCTCAGACCCAAAACTGGCGGGTCCTACATATCTCAAGCGGATGTTTTACCCACGGTTGTTAATTCTGGTTTCTTAGGGTAACATAATTACCCTAAGAAATACGCACCAAAAAAAAAAAAAAAAAAATATTAATAGAGAAGCTTAACGATTAGTGGTTTAATGGCGTGGAGGAGGTCCTCAGCAGAAAGAGGGTGTCCCGCCTATGGGCAGGGTTACTTTCGATGCCCTCGCTTCTAGCAAGACTCAGCTTTGCTAGAAGCAACTAAGGAACCTCGCCACGATTAGAATGGTTAGTATCTCTACTGCACTAAAATCATACTTACCAAAAAAAAGAAAATTTAGTCTGCAAAGCACTAGACTAAAAACTCGCACTTTTAATTTACCTCCCGGATCAGTCTTTCAATGTATGTATTTCACTAACGTTTATTTTAAATTTTTAAATTAATGAACAAAAATTTTCTTTGGTGTCAAAAAATAAATCAAACTTGCAACACTCCCACAAAACGAATTTTTTGGATATTTCACATTTATTGGCACTTGATTTGATTTATTCCCCGATTACATCAATTTATTTATGTAACTTAATGAACACTGTATAGTATCACGAGATAATAAACACATCCAATTTTCTTAATTAAATTTATTTCAGATTAATTTATACTTTTTTTTTAAAATTATTATTGTATTTCACTAAATTTTACACATGTTAACAAACGCATTTTATTTTAGATATCAGGAAATTACCCAAAAAGAAACTGAACTCTCTACCTCTTCTAAACACAGCTGCACGGCTGACTGTCTAGCACGCAACCTCCTCTTTCTTTCCGTTGTACATTTTATACCAAAAATTGAAAACAAATTATTGTACATTCATCAAAATGTACGAACGCAAAAACGTACAACAACGTGACATTGATTTTCGCTTACTCAATGCACGCGCAAAAATTTATTTACATCAACAAAAAACCAATCGATCGAAAGGTGCAATTGTAGGTATTTTCAATAGCAAAGTTTTTTTTTTTCAAGCCATTTACCTCAAGACATATCGATGCAAAAATAAATTGATAATGTTGCATTATATATTATTATGGTTTACGTTTATTCACCTACTGCATGGATATATACAGTAATCTGAGTAACATAAGCAACCAATAACAATGCGAAATACGGCATGGTAATTTCTTTTGGTAGAATTTGAGGTATCACCTCGAAGGTTATGCCGTATGTTAAAATTTGATGTTTGGGTTGATAACGGAACTGAATAAAATTCCGTTACAGCGTGGGGAAAACCCAAACCCTGAGATGAAAAGGGATCTCATGCCCTAATGAAAGGAGGACAGGAGTAGAAATTCAGTTTCCTTACATCCCACGTGGGGAACTCCCACACCCTGAGCTAGTCTCAGTGCCGGGCTGTCTAAATTAAACACCTAACCTATATCTAAATATCTAAATTATAACTATGGGCTACTAATTATTACTACCAATAAGCATTAAATGTCTAACCCTACGTCCTATCCTTGTTATCAGATCAGGTTTCCCTGCGCCCCCTCAGCCTGGTTTCCGCCTTCCCGTGGTGTTGGCCGTTGCCTTATTGGTCCCCGTTGTCTCCACGGTCTATTCCAGAGTTTGCATCCCAAGAGTAACAGAATTAAGGTTAGTACCAAAGCTGCCCCAGTGCCCGTATAGTTCCCAATGTGATGCCAATTGACTTGGGACCACGGTTCCTCTCTTTTTAGTTCTTGGATGGTTTGCTGTAGTTCGGACACCTCGACCTCTAACGCATTGGCGGGGAATGTTAAGGTACGCCTCTCTGTTTTCTGCGTGAGGTTGAATCTTGGAACAACATCAGCACGGATTACTGTTTTGTAAGTAGTCGTGGTTTTAATGACCACCGAGGCCCCCCTCAAACTACAGCCGGGCTCTAGTGATAGAATTCCGCTCCCGTTCATAGGCACTGCCTGAGATTGTTCCTGGCATTCCAAATCAAAGACTACTTCGCGTGGTAGTACCATGATCCACCGGTTATCCTTTAATGGGTGAATATAAGTCGAAGGTAGTGCTGTTCTTATGGGGCATCGGCTCGGTTGCTCATTGGCATGTGACAGCAACGCCATTTCACAATGCTCTTCTTGACTTTCTATCTTGTACGTTGGTCCTCCTGCTTGGCAAATTACCGTGATCCAGTGTGCTCTTGAACTGGGAACTTGCAGGTTCGTGGGGATCTGCTTACTTATCTCCCATAGTTGTTTTGCAAACTGCGAAGGAGGTAACAATCGCACACTTGCTCTCCCATGATGTACATCCGAGAGTATATCTATCGGGTCTCCTTGGACATCCTTATACATCCAAATGGCCGCAGATATCTGGAATAACACGTCCATATACTCTTCATGCACCATCACAGACTCGATTTCCTCCTGGATTACCCGATAATGCTTTTCCATTGCCTCATGCTCCTTACGGATAATGTTTCCGGTCAAATCTAATACATGCATTTGCTGTTGGAGCATGGTTTGTGTTTTTAGTACACCGGTATTCAGGTGTTTGATTTGCTCCTGATACCTCTGAGCATCCCGTTGGCCCAACACTCCGATTATGTCCCCTGCTAAATCTCCGAGGAAATCCAATGGAGCCCTCTTTTTCTGTCCGTGGCGTGCTTGGAGAAGCCTATTACTATCCTCGATTTGGTCCATCAAGTAAGCTATCGGACTTAACAACGCCTCGCAATGTCTAACGTACCTGGTCGCATTGGCGTTTTCTGCACATGTCGCTCGGAGATGTTCTTGTGTTAGCCTCATGTGCTCCCACTCCCTCCAGTAGCTTGATAAGTTATAGTACCCCACTATGGTACAAATTTTGGTGGACAGTTTGGCCCTACCTTCCTCAGCAAAGTATATACCCGGCTCAGTCTGAAACTCTTGGAACTGCAAACCCTGATTGCTCAGACTCGCTGCTGCCACCAGTATCGTCGTTAGCCTCAAACACCAGTTGAAAATACCCATTTCTAGACATGAGATAACAAGCATAAGACCGTTGTGCTGATGAATGGCGCTAACCCAATCCCACTTTGCTGAACCATGTGCATGGAATGTGATTGGGTCAACCTCATCCTTTCCTTAATCTTAAGTTAGTTTATATCGATTTATATAAAATTTGTGTAAAATATATTAACTTAGCTACTACTCTAACTATCATGAGAGGAGGGCGCCAAATCAATTTTACTTCCACAGAAGAACAACTGTAGTAACTAAATTGAGTCAGCCTCATTCTCTCATTTAACTCAATTCTCTTAAACTAATACCGGTATCCTCTAACCGCGCGTGGAATACCGATCTTCACTTTACCGTTACATCACCTATGTAAATGCCCAATTATACATAGATGGTCTAATGGGAAAGTGGATGGCGTATGCGTCTGTTTTCTACGGCGGCGCTTCCAATTTCGATATAAAGTTTTCACTAGCGATTTCCAGTTGTAATACACTTCGTAAACGGACGTAAGTTTCACATAGTCCAATAACGCCCTAATGCCGTGCTCAGTCTCACAATGCCACTTCCGATTTCGAAAGTTCGGAGTCGATTGTAATACTGCGGCGGTTATAACGTTATTGGCCATTAACTTTAACCTTTTTTGGATGTTTTTCATTACTCTAAAATTAGCCCTGCTTCTTAACGAATCAGCTTGAACTACCGGGAACACTTCTTTATCACTATGTTTGTTGTAGGAATGTGAATTAGATTTATTAAATTTTTGCCAAATTAATTGACGGTCCTTGGTTGTGGAAATTGAACCCACTTTAATTGCACCTGGCCTTGATTCTAACATTAGAATGTTTGGTGGTAAACATCTAAGATATTTTGTTGTTAGTACTAAATTCAAAGGATTTATGTAAAAATGGTAAGTCATTGACGAAGTAACCTTGATTAAATCAGAAAGGAAAGTCGTCGATAATTTAATTACCTTAGCTGGTGGACTTGAAATGATTTCGATCGATTTGATGGTATTTCCTATCTGTAGTTTACATTTACCTCTGATTATTAACCTTTTATCTCTAACTCGACCGTTCTTTTTATCTTTAAAATATTCCAAAGAAAACCTTTTGGAAAATTCCCCTTCAAAGTTAGCTACGGTTTCATTTTTGGAAGTGCGTGATGTACATTGTTCTATTGCCGATGAACATGTTATTTGTGCTGCTTTAGGTGATGATTCTCTACTTACTTTATGTTGAGTTAATCGACCAATTCTTTCGGCTGACGACGATTCAACGTCCACTTCCGTCTTGCGCATAGACGGTTGTTCGTAAAATGCCTCTGCCCTCAAATTTTTGCACACACGTTGGTTTTGATCTAATTTTTGAACTATCCGTGCATTTTGCTTACGTGTTCGTTCATCTTTAAAATAATTCCTTCGCGAAGGGTTCGAGTGTAATGAGTTTTGGCTATGTGCAATTTTCTCCAGATCTAATTTCGCCCTAGATTCATCTGAGATGATTTTCAAATAATATAAGCGTCTTGCAGCTACTTGTAACTTATCGGTTACTTTTATAAATGCTAGTAATTCCCACAGATCCCTTACAGCCAAGATCATCTCATTGATTATCTCTTGTAAAGGGAGTGTAAGCCGGATACGATCTAATCTACCTTGAATGTGTAGCAACTTTGTTGACACCACTGGCAATTGCTCATCCGCCGTAATAACTCCATTCGTTATTTGGCGGAACAAATGTTTGACACCTTCCAGCTTGTGAAAACATGTCACTATTTCTTGTTTAGGAGATCTGACTGCAGTTTCATGTACAACAAGATTATTCCCCTTAAGGTTCACCTGTTCTTCCACCAATTCTCTTTTCAAAGCGAGAGCCGCTTTATGGTAAGACACGACGGGGATCTTTCGACATTCACATTCGATTAAGAACTCGTCACTGTCTAGATGTTCTACCTTCATTTTTCAAAACAAAACCTTCCACTAAAGAAAACTAAACTAAACTAAACTGATCAAAAAACATTAATTTAAAATTCAAATGAAATCAATAACAACCATGGGTAATATCCCCCTTCAATGAATAGATTCCGCCAACTTGGATAAAAATAAGGATAAGATAAAGGCTTTGAAATTGAAATTTTGATGAAATTATTTCCTTGTTCCCAATGATGCAGCGGTAGTCTTAACCTGACATACAAGGTGATCCTCGCTGCTATGGTGAACTTGGAAACAGATGACATTTATGGTACCCAATAGACCATGGCAGGTTTGTTGTCCCCTTTTCTGCAGCTGGCAGTCTTACCCTGAACTCAGCAGAGGAGCTCAGCTACATGGGTGACAAAAACGTTACCATGTAAGTCAACTGATGTTGATGAGACCTTTGCAGGCCTCTAACAACAGCTGCTATTGCTGTCTATTGGGGATGATAACACGCCGGTTATCACCAAGGATTTCAACAGTGTGTGGTATAATAGTGTTTAGCTTATGTCCGAAACCTCATCAATATCCGTTCACTGATAGAAAACCGGATTGGACAGCTAAACACATTATACCCTGAACGCGCCTACAACTAGCAATGGGAGGACTGGCAACCCCATCCCGGAGGATGATAAATTTTTAAATGAAACGACAAAGTGGAATTTGCGCAATAACCTAACTATACACTGCTTGTTGGAAATCCATATTTTGAATAATAAAATTTGCCACAACTCGTAATAATTTCTTATAACCATTGTGGAATCAAACCGTAGGAAAATTTAGTGACAGTCGTGCAACTTACTTTAGGATGCGGAAAAGTAGTTTTAGTATCTGAGAAATGTGCAGCTCTTAATACCCCCGGTCTTATCACTCGGCAAGGAAAGAGATGATGCACATTGTTTCAAGGAAAAACCCTTTTCACCCTTACTAACATCCGTTGCACCACTGGTTGTTGTACACGGTACAGAAAACCGTACAACTGGATTATTGTTTGAGTTCGGTTATCAACGCATGCTCCAGCCTTCCCACCACATTAGATGAATTCTTAAACTCCTATAACTACCACGAATGTTGGTTTATCCCCCGGAGTGCGGGTTGGGACATGCCACGGATAAACCATCCATTCGGGGATCTAGCATAGAAGCTCAACTATCATCAATCTCTGTCGGTACGCGTATGACCCACCACGTATTAGGTCAGGCTTGCCGCTGCCATACTCGTATCGATAGAAATTTACATCTAACAATGATAAAAACCAAGCACACTGTTTTTTAAACCGATTTAAATTTTATTTAGAAGTATTTAACAATTTTTGAACATTATCCAAAAAGTAATGTCGAATATTAATTTAGACGAGAGTGTGAGGGGATCCTCAATTGAATTTCTTAGACTTATTGTGGTATTTGTTACCAGAATTTTTGGGCCGAATTATGGCCCCATTTGGGCGCCACTGTAACGCTAAAAGTTCACCGTCTTACGACCGTATACCCTAACGCTAAAGAAATTTGTCCCCATTTCATGCACTAACCCCATGTGCGGCTTTGATTCCCGCAGCTCAGTCTTGTAGGGGATGTGGTCGTGGGTTTTTGGGGTTAGACGAAATGCGGGACCTAGATTACCGCACAATAACAAAAGAGAAAGAGAAAGATGGCCTAATATTTACCATCTAAAGGTTGAAAAAAAAATGAAAAGTGGGGTCCTCAGACCCAAAACTGGCGGGTCCTACATATCTCAAGCGGATGTTTTACCCACGGTTGTTAATTCTGGTTTCTTAGGGTAACATAATTACCCTAAGAAATACGCACCAAAAAAAAAAAAAAAAAAATATTAATAGAGAAGCTTAACGATTAGTGGTTTAATGGCGTGGAGGAGGTCCTCAGCAGAAAGAGGGTGTCCCGCCTATGGGCAGGGTTACTTTCGATGCCCTCGCTTCTAGCAAGACTCAGCTTTGCTAGAAGCAACTAAGGAACCTCGCCACGATTAGAATGGTTAGTATCTCTACTGCACTAAAATCATACTTACCAAAAAAAAGAAAATTTAGTCTGCAAAGCACTAGACTAAAAACTCGCACTTTTAATTTACCTCCCGGATCAGTCTTTCAATGTATGTATTTCACTAACGTTTATTTTAAATTTTTAAATTAATGAACAAAAATTTTCTTTGGTGTCAAAAAATAAATCAAACTTGCAACACTCCCACAAAACGAATTTTTTGGATATTTCACATTTATTGGCACTTGATTTGATTTATTCCCCGATTACATCAATTTATTTATGTAACTTAATGAACACTGTATAGTATCACGAGATAATAAACACATCCAATTTTCTTAATTAAATTTATTTCAGATTAATTTATACTTTTTTTTTAAAATTATTATTGTATTTCACTAAATTTTACACATGTTAACAAACGCATTTTATTTTAGATATCAGGAAATTACCCAAAAAGAAACTGAACTCTCTACCTCTTCTAAACACAGCTGCACGGCTGACTGTCTAGCACGCAACCTCCTCTTTCTTTCCGTTGTACATTTTATACCAAAAATTGAAAACAAATTATTGTACATTCATCAAAATGTACGAACGCAAAAACGTACAACAACGTGACATTGATTTTCGCTTACTCAATGCACGCGCAAAAATTTATTTACATCAACAAAAAACCAATCGATCGAAAGGTGCAATTGTAGGTATTTTCAATAGCAAAGTTTTTTTTTTTCAAGCCATTTACCTCAAGACATATCGATGCAAAAATAAATTGATAATGTTGCATTATATATTATTATGGTTTACGTTTATTCACCTACTGCATGGATATATACAGTAATCTGAGTAACATAAGCAACCAATAACAATGCGAAATACGGCATGGTAATTTCTTTTGGTAGAATTTGAGGTATCACCTCGAAGGTTATGCCGTATGTTAAAATTTGATGTTTGGGTTGATAACGGAACTGAATAAAATTCCGTTACACAATGGCACGCAATTGACCATTAAAAAATTCACGAAAAACGATTGTTGAAACGACGAGCCACCATTTTGAATGGTAAATTCCGAGCCGAAAAGGTTTTGCTGCCACGGATTTCAATGATTCCCACAGATGTGCCAATTGAATTCAAACGCGTTCAATTTCCTATTAGATTAGCATTCGCATAGTGCCAATCAATAAGTCGCAAAGCCAAATACGAGCAAACCATCGAGCTTATTTGTGTTGGCTAAAGACGGACAGACAACAAATATCGTGCACTCAACTCACTTTTTATTTCATTTTCCTACTTTAGGATAAAAGTATATTTCTTTTTTCACTTTGCGTTTAACTTTTAAGAGATCATGAATGTGTCCGTTACGCTACTGAAATAATACTGTGGGCAAAAAATAGTAAGACTTTGTTCATAATTTTAAAATTCTTTATTTATTTCTCCAAATCTATTTCGCGCCCCTCAAAGTAATCCACCCCCGGCCTCAATACACTTGTGCCAACGTTTTTTCCAATCCTCGAAACAGTTGTTAAAGCCAATTTCCTTAATAGCCTCCAATGCGCGTAGCGATTCACGTTTAATGTCTTCAATTGACTCAAAACGGTTTCCCCGGAGCGGTCGTTTGAGTTTGCTGAATAGGCAGAAGTCACACAGAGCTAGATCACGCGAATACGATGGTTGCGGAACAAAATGGGTGGATTTTTTTTCGAAGAAATCGCGTAAAACCAATGCAGTATGAGAAGGTGCATTATCGTGGTGCAAAATCCAAGAGTTGTCGACCCATAATTCTGACCTCTTTTTACGAATAGCTTCGCGCAAACAACGCATAATACTCAAATAGTATTCCTTGTTGACAGTTTGGCTGGTCGAAAGGAATTCGAAGTACACTACACCTCGATAATCGAAGAAAACTGTCAACATCACCTTGATTTTTGAGTTGCTTTGACGGGGTTTTTTCGGCTTCGGCTCACCTTTGACACGATATTCGGCCAATTGATCGTCTGTTTGGTCATCTCGGAAAGCATAGTTTCACAGACGTCAACGCGACGCTGTTTTCCCAAAAAATTGAGTGATTTTGGGACCAATCGTGCTTTCATTTTTCTTAGGCCCAAATGATCTTTCAAAATGGTTTTTACTGATTCTTCCGATATTAATTCAACGATGCCAGTAAGGTCTCTGACTGTTAATTGTCGATTCTCGAGCACCAATTCTTTGATTTTATGAACGAGTTAATCATCAGTTTATGTTGATGGCCGTCCTAGACGTGGTTCGTCGTCAACACGTTCTCGACCCTCTTTGAACAATTTGTACCAATCAAAAACACTTGCTCGCGACATACAATTATCACCGAAGACTTTTTGCAACATTCTGAACGTTTCGGCACCACAAAATTGATTCCGCACACAAAATTTAATGGAACTTCTTTGTTGAATAATTTCACTCATTGTTAACATCGCCGAATGCACTTTTTGTATTTCAGAAAGACAAGCGTATACTAAACACTAATGATTATTTTGATGTGATATTTGGCACAGATGTCACTGACAGTCATACCAACATAGAAAAAAAAATATTTCGACGAATGGTTTTCCGCGCGAAATTTTAATTAAAATGCCTAGTACTTCTCGCCCACAATAGTATTAGATATTTGAGTAATTTCGTTTTTAATTGGCAGACTATTTGTGGTAAATCAAACCACCTAAAAGTTGGTCAAAATAATAACGTTAAATGAATTCCATTATTTGATATTCATAATTTGTAGAATTACGTGATTTAAATAAAAAAATGTTTTGTTAATTTGTGGCCGTCATTGAAAATAACACTTGCACGAACGTTTTTTTTTTTTGCGTAAATAATTTTTTTAACATCAACAAAAGGCAAAATAGAAAATCATGATTCTGCAAAATTTCTAAACCAAAAATCAAAATATTGTAATAACACAAAAATAATAATGTAATGCGCTATTTTTCACAATCACCGACCACGCATTTTCCGTGTACATTATTTCGAACGAAGGATAATCGAATTTTCCTTTTTCATTTTATTTTGGTGAAAAACAAAATATTTTCTTTATGATATTCATAAATTTCACAGCCAAACAAAAAAAAAATATTATTGTTCTGTGATAAGAATATATTCACCATTTTTATCAAGTGAAAAGTTGGAAAAACATATAAAATAGTCACACTTTAGACGTTTTTTTTATGGTGGAAGTAAATCAATTTTCATGAACTCAAGGATTTTTTCGTATTGGGTTGAGTGAAAATTTCGTATTTTGCCTAGGATGTTTCACTTAAACCAAATACCGTTTTCTCATTTCTTCCAAAACACAGTCCATGCATCCCTTGATTTTCAACCGTAACCGAAAAATATAAAAATCTACCTCGTTTTCCCCGCATCACATATTATTTCATAACTCTATTGTGCTGTGCGCATTATATGCTTAGAACAGCGGTTTTGGCTTTTGTATTTTGTATACATTGGGACGGGGGTTATGTTGTTGGATTTTTCTTATGTTGGCACAACAATAAATTTGACACACACACACAGCATAGAAAAATAAAATATTTGTATTTTTATGATTTTAAATTAATTTAAAAAAAATAAAATATGTGGTTGACTTGAAGGGTAATTTGTAATGGGAATCAATTTTGAATGGAAATTGGCCTATAAATATTGTTGCATACCGTTCGTATGTACACGAGAGTACACAAATTGATGTAATTTATATTTATTTAATGTTTGGGATCCTGAACATGGTAATAAATGGGCTGCCTTGTAACTTTAAATCGAACATTTAAAAAAAAAATTCTCACACAGCAAATTTAATTAAAATTTGAGATATCATGCTTCTGAATTTTTATAAATATTTATTTGAAACCGTCAAGCAGAGCTCATTAATTAAAAAATATAAATTTTTAAAATAATCAAACGTGAGCTGGCAGTTTGTTAAAATTTTAAATCTTAAAATTGCGCAAATTATAATTTTAATAAAAATTTGTTTTTATTTTATGATTTGATTGGATTGCATACTTATACCTGCGTGTGAAATGATTAATGTTTAATTGCTTGCTCGAAAAACTTAGAAAAGCAAAGTCATTACACTTTTATGAACAACTTGTATAGAATAATATTTGGAAATAATTATATTTGAACATATGTTTGATATTAACCGCATTGCAGCTTCCACATTTTCAACAATTATTCGATTTTTGTAGTTTAACTCTTGTATAGCAGTCGTTTGCAATAAGAGAACCAAGATCAAACGATACATGAAGTTCTAATAGCAGTTGGTAAATAAAATTAGCAGACATGGCAGTTTTTTACTAAATATTAATGTCCGCCATGCGTGATAACTTTACATTAACGGGTGACTACTACCACTAAGAAAGGAGGTTAGTTCATATTTTGCTTAAAAAAAGGCAAACTACGTCGAGATATACAAAAAACTTATGTAAAGGTGTAATATCGACAGCCACTTCATTCATTAAAACCTTTTAAAACCAATCAACCCACAACCAAGCATCAGCCAAACAACTTCGGTATATATGTGTCATACCGCCATCTCTGAAGCCTTGTCTACTGCAGGACTCTAACCGGTGTGAAGTTTGTGGGCACTTTTAAATTATTCGACGTTTTTATAATTTGGACAGAAATTTATGCGAGTGTCCAAAAATAATTTTTTAGACAAACTCATTTGCACGAGTGTACGTTTCTAAAAAATGTAAATACAAAAAAATTGTCTTGAGTACCTTAAATAAAGGTTTGCTGAACGGAGAACTAACCAACTCAAAGTACTTCTTACCTTTCACCTGACATTTTTCAACAAACTCTTTCTCCCATTTTCTCCACAGATTCACCTGAAACATGCGAAGTACGTTCATGGCATCCATGAATTTCTATTCATTTATCTGCTCAACCAAAGAACCTCATTTTGCAAGTATATCAGCTCTTTCATTACCTTCAATCTGTAGGTGTGAAGGTATCCATTGAAGAATGACCTCACTCCCACACGATTGAAGGTACTCATACAACATTTCCACATACACATTACCATGAGCTCCCCCACCCCTACTAATTAATTCCAATCCATTCCGGGAGTGGGAGAATTATACGATTCTCCTCCTCCCTTGTGTCATTACCAACTTGGTCACTTCCATAATTCACTCGTAGTATTTTCTTTGTTTTTACTGACGGAATAAAAATTCCTACACCTACTCGATCATCATTCACACTAGCATCTGTATACGCTTCCACATGGGCAAAATAATTCAATCGCATTTTTAAAAACACTCTTAACCGACAACTCATTCATGATCTCTTTTGTTGTATCACCAAACTTTAAACACACAATTAGATTGCTCGGAGAGGACTTCGGATTTACAGGTCGAATTTTGGAAACGACATTAAGAGGAGAGTTTTGAGTTGGCATTCTCGTTCTTCGGCCACCTGTTACTGCTCACGCACGGACCAAAGACAGATCATATGATTCAAATATTTATTGTATGTTTAGCTGAAAGACAACATGAGTAATATCAAAATTATCGCGTCTTCAATGCAAAAAGCGTTAGGAGCGCGGATACTACGTTGCAAATGTGTCCGCACAGCTTACATCAGCTTAGTAACAAATAAGACGAATTCGTAACAGAATATACTATAATATACAACCTAGTCGAATCGAGTACGTCCTTTCAACACAAAAAAATCCACAATGTTTCGTGGCTACCAAATTGATCACGTTATGAACCTCAAAGAAATATTCCACCAGTATAACTGACGTAAGATGGTACAGAGGCGCCCATAGTGACAGTGATTGTTGTTTTTCAAATGAGTTGTTGTTTTTCAAAAATGATGATTCCGTGCACAAAATGAAGATCCCTGCAGCACAAACATCTAGACCGGCATAACGAAAATTACGACGGTCAATCAAACACCCAGAAGCAACGATATGCTATCCGATTGGTTTGGCTGTATTGGAAACATCAGCTCCCAAGTGAAAAACGGCAATTCGAGAGATTATTCTACCAACGCTTAAAATCATACTAAAAAGTTTAAACCAAGATCAACAGCCACTAATTAAGTAGATTGAAAAATTACATAGCAACCGGCCTCGCTTTTCAAACCGCATATAATTGCATACTGCGAAAGCCTTAGGCCGCGCTCATATATGTCTAGGAATTTTAAAGAATCTGGTATGTTTTTGTAGGTTAACAATATCTAGTAGTAGTATCTGGCCCTTTAGAAATAACATTATGTGTCTAACAGGGAGATGTCCTCGCGCCTGTGCTGTTTGCGCTCGATTACCATAAGGAAATGTAGTAACGGGTGTTTTGTAAAAAATCAAATTTTTATGAAAAATATGCTCTGACAGATCTCAGTATACTCTGGCAAATCATCGTGAATGGACTCACGCTTGAACAACGCTACGAAATTATTAAAATTTACTTTGAAAATCAGTCGCCGATTCGCGCAACTTATAGACGACTTCGTGATTTTTATGGTGCACATAATCGTCCATCTGAGCAAGCCATCCGTCGAACTGTGGATAGATTTCGTACCACATACTCTCTAGAGGATGCAATAACATCAACACGTCGAAGGAATGTGCGTACTGAAGAGAATATCGCCGCTGTAACCGAAAGTGTGGAAGAAGATCCAAATTTATCGATTCGTCGTCGTTTGCAGGAATTGGAGCACTGTCCGTCCACTACATAGCAAGTTTTGCACAAAGATCTTGGTCTACACCAGTACAAGATCCAGCTGGTGCAGAAATTAAAGCCACGAGACCATTATGAGCGTCGTTCTTTCGCCGATTGGGCTCTAGAGCAGTTGGCAAATGACCCGTTGTTTTATCGTCAAATTGTGTTCAGCGATGAGGCTCATTTTTCGCTTAACGGGTTTAAATTACCGCATATGGAGTGAGACCAATCCACACGGGACCCTACATACTCCATTACGGATCATATTTCTTCAAAACTGAGGCCGGGGATCGCGTTACGGTCAGTGGAGATCGTTACCGTACCATGATCAATGATTTTTTTTGTTGAAAATATGGATGACATTGATCCGGACGAGATGTGGTTTCAACAGGATGGCGCTACGTGCCCTACGGCGACCGCAACCACCGACTTATTAAAATCAAAATTTGGCGATTTCGAGAAATGGACCAGTAAATTGGCCTCCAAGGTCGTACGATTTACACCTCTCGATAATTTCCTAAGTGGGGTTACGTGAAGTCACTGGTTTATGCTGTTCGTGTTATTCGTGACATAAGGCCAGCAGTGCACGAAAATTGGCCCAAAATTGGACGTCAATAATGCGTTTCGTCAAGAAGAGCCGCAGTGATTTTTCGAATAAAACAAATTTTTTGACTACAATTTAATTTTTTTTGTTATTTTTTACAATTTCAAGTTCTATCGGGCTTAAAAAAACACCCGTTATTAAAAGTTCACGTTCACGATGCAAGGTCAACAAGTCAGGCCAGCCGATGCAGATTACATTTCCTGCGGAAAATCTGGGATGAAACGACTTCAACTTTGGCAGCATCATAGAATTTAAATTGTGACACTTGCTTGAATTGTTCAATACTGGACAGTAGCAGATGCGAACTGAGCTAGAGCATTTGATATGTTGAGAATATTGCTGCCGTCTAAGAAAATCATAGACATCAGACTCGCCAAATAATTTGGCATAATAGACCATCTCTACTTCGGATTTTGGCGAAAGGATTTAAGATATTCTCACATACAAACACAATGAGATTATTATTCGGCTGCATTGGCGATATTCGTCCAAATTATTTAACAATGAAACAACCTACATTCCTTGTGTTTTTCTTGGGATATCATATACCCTAAAGAGTAATTCTCGGCTGACATTATACATATTCATTCGGGTATGTCACGCCCCTCTATTTGACGATACTTTGCACAAACAAATAGTAACCAAAATTTTCATATAAACAATTTCTGTCGCGATAATTGGCTGCAATAATCGGACTACTGGATAGAGATCCATATCGTAACAATATTTTCGGAGACGTCGTTGCCTAGTTTTTTAAACAATATTCATTTACCGCCTTATCCGTTAATTTGATGTGATATCCATGAAATTATCGAAACTCCAATTAACCAAAATATCACAACATGTAGGGAAAGATAATTTATGATCTTGCCACAGATAAACGAAAATTAATTTCCCATTAAGTATTTCGAATCAAATTAAATTCGGTATTCTATCAAAAGGAAATTTATTATCCATAATGTATCCAGACAATGTACATAACCGGATAACACATGTAAGTTTTAAACAATAAATATAAAGGATATACGTAATGCGTAACTGTAAACTGTTTTTGTGATAAAATTTACTCGTATAAAGGAAACAAAATCATCGTCTTATTGTTGCGAGTCATATTCATAGAAGTTACCCCACAAAACAGAAATGAATTTTTCACATTAAATTCTGGAAAACATTTTATTGTCACAAAATTGAATGTTATAAGACGGAACTGTAAGTTGTTCTTCGGCATGGAGTACCTGTTTTGAGAATACATTTACATGGACAGAAACAATACGAATATCTATATAAAGGGCGACTTACATCTGGTAACGTGTCATATTCATCCGCGGCAGTATCGGTAGACAATTGTACACAAAAGACCATATCACAAGGTGGGTGCTAGTATACCGGTACCTAAACTCTTCTAAAATTCTGGTCAAAGTAAGCAGATAGACTCGGGAGGGGTTACGAACCTCATTAGGATGACGTAAACCGGATAACTCGTCGGTATTATTTTTTTCCGCTGATTTCCACCAATTCCATTTACTGCTACTATTTTCGGTTCGGAAATCTCGTCTCTTGGTGGCGAAGGAGCATTTCTTTACTGACCATCGATACCTAACGCTTAAGCTCAATCTACAAATTACAAATCAGTGCGTATTCAGAAATCCTCGGAGGACAATATGGCGCGTATAAAGGGAGGTATTGGAGGGCTGGATTCTATGTAGAGTCCCGGGACTCCCCGACACGGGTAGTGATCTGGATTCAATGGTGGATACTCTTACTAGAGCTTGCAATACCTCTATGAGAAAAGCTCATTAACAAAGCTGAGCGGAAAGCGTAAATCTGTTTGGTGGACCTCGGCACTTGCGGAGTGCTGGAAAGTCTATGGAATACTGGTAGGTCTATTTTCAGCCATGGCACTTTAATCGGTAAGTTTTTTAAACATTTCAAATTTTGCGTGTGCGATATATTCAAACGAGTTTTCCCAGGCTTTCCGCACAAAATGTGATCTAAAAGTTTTTTTCAGACAAAATATTACTAAGACCTTACATTTAAACTGTCTGCCAGCCAGCCATATCACTTAAAACGTTTAATTTTTAAAAATTATCAAGTTTTGCTTGATATATTCCAACCAGTTTTCTCAGTAATAAAATAGTTTTGTATAGTTATTATAGTTTTAATGAATTTTCCGGTGTGAAAAAACGATATAGATAGGCCACGACTTTGGGAAATTTCGTTTAAGGCCTAGGCATTGTTTGGGCAAATTCCAAATTGTTCAAAATGATGCGTCGTTGGAAGAACAACAACCTGGACAATCAAATGTTACGAATGATATCGAATTCAGTCTCAATGTACAAAACCGAAGAAATTTTTGTCCAACAACCTGGACCATCCAACGCGACAAGGCCAATCCGAACAGCTAAAGCAAAAGGCATGGAAAAAAATGTCTGAGGTAATTATGATACGAATAAATGTGCATCGAATGCACGCAAACGAAAATGATGCATAACAAAATCTGCAAGTAGAAGAACAACGCCGTCGCAATGTTCGACGACAACGAGCTATGGCACAGAATCCAGTACGAACCTACAAATATGCCGTAAACTACGCCAGTGTTAATTGCAAATCATTGGGAACCTTTAACGTTGTATGTAATAACTGCGGAGCTCTCCATTTTTCCGAAAATTGCTGCTTGCATGGTCGAATTGTGTTGCCATCTCCACAAAAGACTGCCACTCCCTATTCAAAATGAATTGGTTTGCCTTTTTTTACGTCGTAACTTGCTCGCAAATGAGTTCCACAAACGAATCCGAAACTTAAACTCATGTTTCGCTTTAGCTTCATTCAGCGTAAACGATGATCGGTCCATCAATAGTCGTAACATTTTTAGCTTCAAAGCAGCTGGACAAATTTATCACAAAATTAATATGGCGGCACATCCGACACAAACCATTCAAGGTGTTTTCAAACCACCTTCATATGGCCAAATGTACGTTTTAGACTCCGACGATGCTGTTGACGAACGCCTTGCACATCCTCTAAATTATGGAATCAGTCGCGAATTAATGGATCTGTTGGAGGAAAGATTGCGAGACCAAAACATTTATGCCCAAAGTTGCATGAGGATGCGAGAAGTGGAGGATGATATAAATCATCGTGCTGCTGCACGGGGACTACAACCTCCAAATGTGCAGCTCATGTTTACAGTGCCAGATGGTGTGGATTATAGACAGTTCAATCCTCCTGCATGTAATGAAGTATGCGTTGTTCCTTCGCTAAACGCCGATCAAAGTTTCCCGTCAAATTAAATAGTTGTAAAACAACGTGACAAAGATGTTATCATTTTGAAAAATATCGACCATCGTGTGGAGCCCTTTACCTAACAATTGTTTTATCCAGCCGGAACGCTAAGATATACGTCTAACACGACTTGAACTAGCGTAATATTTTGTATAGCTTTTTGTTATCATACTGTTATCATACAGTAGTCCGCTCAAGATCGTCCCAATCTCGTCGCTCGAATTGCGAAACAAAAATTTGATGAAATTATCAATGGTTTGGATAAAAACAGATATTTGGAAAGGTGGCCGCTTATGTGTATACAATCGAGTTTCAAAAACTTGGATTACCACTTCTGCATTTGCTATTGATCATGAATCAGAAGAAATTGATGATCTAATTTCAGCTGAAATTTCAAATACCGACGACCCTGAATTGCGTTTCATAAAATTGAAAAATTGCAGTGCCGCTTCGGTTTTCCAACGTAATTCAAAGAAGTAACATCTCTAGCGGATGATTAAAAACCAAAGTATCGTTGTCGTTATGATCCCAAATTGGACCAAAATAATGAAGAAGAATTTTCACATGAACTTGCAGTTTATCGAAAAGATAAGGATAATCGCCGAGTTACACGATATAATCGTTATCAGTAATGCTTATTTGCTGAAAAAATTCCAATGCCACATCAATGTTGAATATGTTGGCACGATAGGTCCGGTATAAATACATCTACAAAGGACACGATTGCGCTTCAGTAAAGGTTTTCGAAAATCAACGGAGTTTGATTTATAATGAAGCAAACACCTATGTGGAAGGTCGCTGCATTACACCACCGAATCCAAAGAAAGCCATGAAATCCAAAGAAAGAGTCATATCGTTCAGCGTTTGACTATTCATGTACGTGGCCAATATCGAATGCAAGTTGTTGACCAAGCCCAAGAAGATCTGGCAGATATTGGACAAAAAGGTTCAATGTTAGAAGCGCATTTTCGACATAACCAGGCGTTGAAGCAAATGGAAATAAACCAGAAATACCACTACTATTGGCAAATGCCCGAACATTTTAAATGGGATGGAAAAACGAGTACATGGGAACCGAGAATTCGTCGATTGTGTGTCATTGGTCATACACAACGTAAATTATGTTGCTCAACCAGAATGCTTCCATTTGCGAGTACTTCTCTATCATGTGAAGGACGCAACAAATTTTGATGATCTCCTAACTGTGAATGACATTCGTTATGCGACATACAAACAAGCTGCCTAGCTCATGATCTCGCCTTCGACGGTAAATAGTGGATAGATAGTCTAGAAGAATTAGCACTGTCCAAAATGCATTCGGTAATGCGAATACTCTTCAAGTTTCAAAAATAAGTTGGTATAAGATTTTATTCTGACAGCACGACGAAAAAACAGATCTGAGGATGCTGCATTTAGAAATCGAGATACCGAGAACACGCTTGTTCAATCTTACAACCTTGCTCCGACTGGTTAGGGTCCCTCAATTAGTACTTAGAAAACCCTGAAAAACTGGATGAATCCCTTAAGGAGTATCAACAAGTTGAAATCGAAACTTTACCACAGATGCCGATGACTTTTGCGGATTTAACCGAAAGTGTCGAGGAGAAAACTCTATCAGTCGCTATTGAAGGTATCAGTAAAAAGGGGAACGGAGAATCATCAAAGCAATTTATTCATGAAAAGCCCGTTGAACCCAATACGTCGGAACAAAATTCCATGCTAATTTTTATGATATTAACACAGATGGAACAACTGGCCAAACAGTTGCAGCTATTGAATCACAACGAAACTTGTGTCCAGGAACTATTATCGAATCGAACTATGGGGTTGGCTACAAATCAAACGGTTATTCCAACAGCGACTAACGTGCCTTCCCTTACCACGGGTTAGCCTCAAGTAAGATTTAAAGAGCCCCGAAACGCCATTAAATTTCAGATCCAACCAGCAAATGTCCCTCCAGTTCTTGATAATGATCAGGTACCCATATTCCCTTCCAATGGCAGTTCATTCTACAACACTAAGCATTTCCATACAAATCACGCAGTCACAACATAATAGCACTTTTATTCCCAACCAGGTACTCGGTCAAAATCAGAACTTTGAGGAGATAACCGGTTCTAGACCTCTTACTAACTCTTACAATATCTCTAATAGATGTGACCCTCGTCCATTATCTCGTAGTGGCATATGTTATAGCGGTTGTCCAAAGGGAATTACTGTCGAGATGTTTTTTTTTTCAATTAGAAACAGTGTGGTCCGCAAAGCAATTATCCCTTGAGGTCCGAGGTTCATACGGTGTTAAAAGATGTTGCATTGCAATGGTTTTAGACATAACGGAAATTAAATCCTACTGGGTCTTGGTCCGAATTTAAGCATAACTTTATAGAACGATTTAAAGATCGACGAAGCACCTGCGAAATTGGGCGTAGTATAGAATCCCGTAAGCAGAAACATAACGAAAGCTTTCTCAAGTTTTATCAGACTGTCTGGAATCTTACCCTTCAATGTGACACTCCATATAAGGACGAGGAATTAATCCAAATCTTGATTTCAAAAATAAGCTCTGGCACTTCAATATCACCTAACAGATCAAAGATTCGAAAATATAAATGATCTAATCAGAAGTTGTGTAGCTTGGGAAGAGACATTCAAGCAATTTCGAGTATCGCCTGTCAATCAGTTACCCGTTAGACGATCTATAAACGAACTGAACTACGAAATCCATGATGAAAATCCAAGTTTTAGTCCTAATCAGGCTATAATCAGACCACTATATTTCAGCCATCCAAAGGCAAATGTGCAACACTTCCAAGGTAACTCATATAGGTGGCTCTTCTGAATCGGATAAGCACATTATATGTTACAATTGTTCGGATATCGGACATGCATTTATCGACTGTCCCGTTCCACCGGCCGTCATATTCTGCTATCGATGTGGATTGAAAGACACGAGGTGTTCGCGATGTTCGGGAAACGCTGCGATCTTCCCGAAAGAATCCAACAAATCCATAGAATCAAGTACCATTCAAGCCCACCAATCAAACATTCCTTGCACTACATCTTCAATTCGTACTAAAAATAGTCCTATCAAACGAATAATTATTAATCCCAATTGTCCATCTATCGAGTCTCACAATCCCCATCTAAAGCCATGTCGCGTTTACACGACATGCCGCAAATTGAGATCGCGAAATTACTGGGAGAACTGGAAAGCACGCAGGACTAATATCGTTTCGTTAGTCTTTAACTCAGAGATGGGTGACATAAGATTTTTCGCTAATGTCAAAATAAATAACATTCACTATAAGGGACTGTTAGACAGCGGGGCGATTGTTAGTGTACTAGGGCGTGGATCTGAGAACTTCTTGTTGAATTTAGATACTAAATTTCACCATTTCTCCTCTTACGTCAACACCGCTAGTGGGCAACCTCAGCGAGTGTTCGGTTATATTAATGCCATAGTCAGTTTCGATAACAAATCTCATAGTATGTGACTATATATCGTACTCTCTTTAGAACAGTCGCTTTATTTGGGAATTGATTTCTGGAATCGGTTCGGGGTCACGCCACGAGTATCTGCACTGAATTTCGCTAATAGAAATTTGGACACGCCGGACCCTTCAAAGTTCCATCTACTCTCACTGGAGGATCAAACAACATTAAACAATATTCTAGAACTTTTCCCTTCAAGAGTAAAACTGGGACTTGGCACTAATCTCACATGCTATTAATGTGGGAGAGGCCAAGCCGATAAAGCAAAGATTTTACCCAGTATCACCCATACAACAAAAATTGATGTATGAGGAATTGGATAGGATGCTGGGTACAGGGGTCAACGAAGAAAGTGAGAACTCCTGGTGGTCCCCGGTTACTTTGGTGTATAAGGCGAATGGCAAGACAAGGCTCTTTCTGGATACCCGTGAGGTGAAGGGTGACTGTCAAAGACGCGTACCCGTTGCCGATAATCTCTGGACTTTTGGGTCGTTTGGACCAAACCCGGTTCATATCAACAATTGAGCTCAAGGACACCTTTTCGAGTTGTGCAATGCCCCACAAACGTTATGCCGCCTTATGCACCGGGTAGTTCCCTACCAAAAAGACGATAAGGTTTTTGTATATTTAGATGACCTCATGATTACCTCAGCCACGCTCACAGAACATTTTTCATTGTTAGAAGAAGTTGCTCGACGATTGGCTAGTGCCGGTCGCACAATAAACGTGACAAAGAGCTAATTTAAATTAAAGGAGGCAAATTATCTTGGGTATATTGTAGGGAAGGAGTGCATCCGCACAAACTCAGAAAAATGTAGGACCATTTTGGAATTCCCTCTTCCAAAAACCACAAAGCAAGTCCGACGTTTTCTGATGGGAATGTGTGGGTGGTACCGCCGATTTATAAAGAATTTTGTTACTTTAGCAGCTCCTTTAACGGACTCATGGGAAGTCGGGGAAGAATAAATGGACTCCTATCGCCGAGATTCATTAAAAGACGCGGATGAGAATGGCGATGTACATCCTATAGAATACATTTCGCACAAACTCAATGCCGCTCAAAAAAATTACTCAATAACCGAGCTTGAGCCGCGGTACTGAGCGTACAAAAGTTCAGACCGTATATAGAAGGGTATGAATTTACCATATATACTGATCACGCCAGTTTAAGATGGTTGATGTCTCAGAAGGACCTGTCCGGACGGCTCGCCAAATGGAGCTTAAAACTACAGGCATACAATTTCCAAATTAGTTATAAAGAGGGATCGGTTAATGTTGTGCCAGACGCACTTTTTCGGGCATTTTGCGATGAACTCGGCCAGCTCAAATTGAATAACGCTACCGTTAATAATCAGGATTCAGTTTTTTCGGAAATACCTTCTATTTCACTCCATTAGCAGTTTCATCCCTAACTCAAACTGGCGACTCCGCGATTTTACATGTAGACCTTAATTCTCTAGTCCGTTAATCTCAGGAGTACCTAGACCTAATCCAGTGTGCTACAAAGTTATCGAATCATCGTCACAATTTTCTAATTCGGGATGGAAGGCTTTTCATTTCACCATCATATGGTTTTCGTTATACTGATTCAGACCTTACTGAGTGGAAACTGGTAGTTCATGCGGCTTTGCAACAGACCCTAATTGAACAGTCACACGTCACACGAGCGCTTGCAAAGGCAGTTTTACCGGCCAAAAATGTCATTTCGGATCAAACAATTTATTTCGAAGTGTTCTAAATGCAAAATGAACAAGTCAGTCAATTTATCTACCAGACCAGTGATGGGAGCGTAAGTAGAGTCCTGGCAACCTTTCCAAAAGATCTACGTGGATTACCTAGAGCCTTATCCTCGCTCGAAACGAGGAAACTCTTATATCGTAATTGTACGCGACCATTACTCCAAGTTTGTTTTGTTGAAGCTGATGCGGTAAAATTCTGCCTCGTTCCTATGCATTTTTCTGGACAATGAGTTTTTCCTATTATTTTCGGTCAACAATTTTTGCCTAATTTGTTCCAAGACCTAATCAGGAAGTACAAGATAACACATATTCGTACCCCGGTTTACTCACTCCAAAGCAATGCCTCTCAACGGGTTAATCGCACGTTTTTAGCACCTATCCGGTCCTACATCGATGACCATGAACACACCGAATGGGATCTACACTTGCGGGAAGTTGCGGCAGCAACACCACTCGATACTCCCCACACTACCTAGTTTTCGGCTAACACGACGCAAATGAAATCCGAGTCATGGATAAACCGAATTAATTGAATTTAGTTAGAGAGAGCGTGCAACACTATTTAAAAGTGGCACACAAGAAAGCTGCTCGACATTACAATCTCCGAAGTCGAACACGAATCTTTATCCCTGGTCAACCTGTGTTCATACGGTCATTCGCACAAAGCCAAGCCGCAAACAAGTTTACAGCTAAATTGTCAGCCAAGTTTGTACCAGCCATAATTGAAGCAAAGTAATGTGTCATACACTGTCAAAAATCTGAATGGGAAGTTATTGGGGATTTTCCATGCAAAGGATATTCTCGCGTAATATCGTTCTTTAGTCTATTCGTTTTGTATAATTGCCCGGCTTGACAAGACTCTTTCTCAGGTGAGGGTCGTCCCCACGTTTGTAACGCCGGCCGCATTTGCGTACAGCGTTTCTAGCCCTGATTCAAAATCTGAAAGGTATGGATGTTTTACACAATCAGAAAATATTCAACGAATTTAAAAATCTGTTACATTCGTATTTGGGATTAAGGCATTAAGGTGATGAGTCCAAGGTAAGTTTCGGTAAATACAGGGCTGATTCGTTGCATTTCGTAATTTTGTCAGCGGTGTATTCAAGATTTCCTTATGTTTCTGGAAAACCCTCACGCCCGTACCCTGAGCTGTAGTCGGCTACTAACACCGCCCAGAAACCTTTGAGGGAATATTCTGATAGTGAAATCCGCATTTCGTTACAATTTCTAAAACTTTTTAGTTGCAAAACTAACGTATTGGTTCTAAAACGTATTTGAAACCGAAAATTGCTGCTTATTGAATGACTTACGCGTGGCTGCGATTATATTAGGTGCGAAATTAGATGGAAAACTGCATACCAAAAGTGAGAGCGATCTCCAAGCGATCAATAAGCGTTTTTTGCTATTTTTGCGAAAAACAGTTGTTTGCCAAAAAAACTAAAGTTGCAAAATTAAATAGACGTTTTTTCATAAACGAGATACTTTTCAAAACATTGGCAAAAAGCCGGTGGACCGATTTCAACCAAAAACAATCTGATCTCCAAATTTATGAGCAAAGCTTGAGTATAAAATTTCATCCCGATCAGTTAGTCCGTCTAAATGTAAAGAAGCTAGAGACAGTGGTGTGCTGTATTGTCTACACTGCGTAGATATCTAATATTCTACATGTGTAGATATCGTATGTAGACAATTATAAAAATTGCGTCGACAATGTAGAGAATGTATAAAATGTCGAAAATTATTGTTTCTGTTAGAAATCAGCAAACTTCTACGTTTTCTTTGTTATTGCAACCATTCTGGCTTCATGGAGCTCCATTTCTACCTCACATTTAAGAAATGTAAGCCCATGTTTTTATGTCTGGCGACGTGATAAGTAAAAACTGCTACAATATTATCAAGATCGTTACGTCTACTAAAAAAGTTCACTTTACTTTATTCAAGGTACACCATTCACAGAAAATATTTAATTCCTAATGTTGATCAAACAGATCGCCTTCTTTTCGAATGTTGCAAAATATTTTACTCGTAACCTCATCAGTATAAATCAAAAACTCACAATGTTTGAAACGCCCCGTTTTGCGCTATCTATGAGTGAGTGCAATAAATAAGACAGGACGACAAAACTTTTTGAAATCGATTCGCCTAATATGACAAGATCCACTTTAAAGGAAGGACATCACACTTGAGCTGTTCCAGTTCCTTTAAAAGTAAGGCCAATTTTATCAAATGCTTTAATAAAATCAGTAAATATTTTGAGAACAAAGCATGATTCATGAGCTACAACTCATATTAAGATTTACATTCAACAGAGCATGCAGAACGTCATCGGTTACTAAAATCAAAATCATCAATCTCTCTCGAAGAAGAGCCATACATATTGTAAAAAAAAATGCTGGAAAAATGTAAATGATTCTTTGCGGACTACACACAGTCAAAAAATTGAGAGACATTTGCGAGGGCATACATCTACAGTTCCGTTTCGAATCAACACAGTTTCAGGAACTATAGTGAAGTTTCTGACAAACTAAAAATGACAAAAAACTTTACAACAGCCCACAAAGTGTAAAGCTACACTTTTTCAAAAATACTTGTTTTGTAAATCGAAATAAAATGCTAATAAAAATAAATTCACAATGGCAAGCTAATTTAGCCACACATTAAGCACCTTTCAATATATTTTGAAAAAACCAACATATTTATGCGATGGGGCAGTCATACATTTTTTTTAATTTTTAAATTTTGTCGTAGAGATGTCTACGCTTAACGAAAAATGAAAAAAATCTATGACTGCCCCATCGCATAAATATGTTGGCTCCTAGAAAACATTAAAAATTGTCTAATTAACATGATCCTATATACTGTTAAGCGTAGACATCTCTACGATGCCTTGTCATTAACTATTGTTCCTTACTAGACATGAATAGTGTAGGTAAAATTTAATCAGAATATTTGTGTATATACACTTTTACGCTTTTGTAAGGTTTTTTATCAATTTGTCAATTTAAGCATGTTTCAAATACTCGATTCAACCTCAATAATAAAAGAAACGATTCGGCGAGAGACATTTCCGAGAAATTTCCGATCTTCTAAGGCCAGATAAGCGACGATTAAACTTTGTCTCGCGTGCAGTTAAAACCACGGGTGAACGAAGAATAAATTGTTCAATTGCCAAGTTCATTGTATTATATAAAACTAATCAATATAAGAGTCCAAACTACTCGGCTTATATGCTGTATAAGATAGCGGAAATTTCTCAGCGGAAAATAAGAGATTTCGCTACTCGCCGCAAGTGGCAGCATAATCACAAAGGTGAATTTATTTTGTTATATAATTACCAGCGGAAATTTATTATTCATTTTGTGTCTCTTTTTTCACTAAATAAAAGACCCCAGCGGAATAAAATATTAAAAGTGATCCTTAAAATGACAAATTGATTGAACTCCGAAGTAAAGGAACTCGGTAAATCAAATCTTGAAATTTAACAATATTCCGTCTTTCCGCCATACTAAAAGAATGACGATGAAATTTGGATAAAAGTATTGATCAGGAGTTCAAAACTTAGAAAAATTTCTAAGATCTGTTCATGCTGGACTAAACTAGGCCATTTAATAACCAATCCTTTTGAAAATTTAAATTTTTTTATCAATTTATTATCAGTTTTTGGCCAATATCTCAAAAACTTCTACTAGTAACTAATACTTTCGGTTGTTTTTCTAACAGCTTAGGTCTTACTGAGTCTACCAGGAAATTTTGGGGAAAATTGATGGATTAGAATTTTCACTACAATTTTTTGATTTTATGCGGCCATATAAGTTATTTTCAGTTTTTCAGAAAATCAAAAAAATATAGTGAAAATTCTAATCCATCAATTTTCCCCAAATTTTCCTGGTAGTCTCAGTATGACCTAAGCTATTAGAAAAACAACCAAAAGTATTGGTTACTAGTGGAATTTTTTGAGATATCGACCAAAATCTGGAAATAAATTGATAAAAAAATTTAAATTTTCAAAAGGATTGGTTATGAAATGGCCTAGTTTAGTCCAGCATGAACAGATCCTAGAATTTTTTCCTAAGTTTTGGACACCTGATCAATAATTTTATCCAAATTTCATCGTCGTTCGTTTAGTTTGGCGGAAAGACGGAATATTGTTAAATTTCAAGATTTGATTTACCGAGTTCCTTTACTTCGGAGATCAATCAATTTGTCATTTTAAGGATCACTTTTAATATTTTATTCCGCTGGGGTGTTTTATTTAGTGAAAAAAGAGACACAAAATGAATAATAAATTTCCGCTGGTAATTATATAACAAAATAAATTCACCTTTGTGATTATGCTGCCACTTGCGGCGAGTAGCGAAATCTCTTATTTTCCGCTGAGAAATTTTCGCTATCTTATACAGCATCCGTCATATATCGATCCCAATTAATATTGTCGAGAAACTTATTTAAAGCATCCTGGTCACAATTTTTAAAAATTATCCGGATAGCCAGTATAGTGTATGAAAAATACTCGAGGAACCGCCAAGATCATCACAAGCAATGATTGTAGCATGTATTTCTACTGGTATGAACACCAGATCGATGATTTTGCTGCTCTGGTTCTCGATGTTGGTCATCTGTGTTAGGCCGAGTGAACATATTGAGTTCTTCACGAGGTCTGAGGTTAAACAGAAGATCATCTGTAATAGTAAGTCTTTTTACTTTAGGCAATTTAAGATCTCTCAAAATCATCACATGATCGAAATTGGCAGCCACGACTTCTAATTGGTTCGATTATTTACATTAGCAATATAAACTGGAAAACTGCGACATGACAACGTTGTACTGAAAACAATGAAAAAAAACAAAAAAAGTAATAATCTACGCATTTTCGACATTGTCTACACCAAAATGAATTGTCTACGCTATTTTCGACACCAACATGTCGACAATTCCGAAGTACGCGTAGACGCACAACGCTGGCTACAGACATTTAGTCGGCAGGACACCACACTTGGATACGCGCACGCACACACAGGTGGTCATTCATTCAAATCAATTGCGGTAAACTAAGAAAATCATTTTAAACTAAGCTCCTTCCTTTCTTCAAATGTAGATTAGATGAAATGCGGCTTTCAATTCTTGGTATACATTTCAAAGGGGCGCAACTAAGTGATTGCTTGCGCAACAAAGCTTAGTTTCATAGTACATATTCCTTAAAGAGTGCACTAGAAGGAACGAAGCAGACTGGGGACCCATCGGCGAAACCTACGTACATGTTACCCTAAAATATGTCAATTTTTTGTTAGCATTAAACATTATCGGTCAATGTATATCGTTCGCTTGAACGTAAAAATTAATTTGCAAAGTGCGGTAAGTTAATAGTTTTATGTAACCGAATCGCGAAACATAAAAATTATTAAATGTATCCTTTGCGTACGCACCCGCGCATACGCCGCATATAATTACTCAATTAAAGTTTTGTCAAAAAACTAATGTCTAATTTAATATAAATTACATAATTATTTGAGGTATATACTTGTTAGGCTCAAATTATAGTAATTTTATAGTAATCATAATCATTAAATAATCAGCCATGATCATCATGTTGTGTATTGTGTTGAATCGCGCCGCGCCGTATATCGTTAAACGCAAGGCGCGCAAGTGTAATAAGTTTGTGACCCATTAAATTAGGAAAATAATAGAAACGCGAAGAACTAACACTGTTCCCATTATTCATATGTTAAGAAGGAATAATATGTGTATAATGTGTGCTAGTGATGAGAATGAGACACCTATATAACGTATATAAGACATGGTTGATTGTATGTCATTAATTTATTACACGACTCGTTACACATAGATCTAATGGTTTTCAAATTTAATCGAAATTAATGACTTTGTCCGCATCATACATGGGTGGGATAGTTTTTTTTTGTATTTTTTGGGAATGTCTCATACCCTCAAATATTTAACTTAAGTTCTATACTATGCGATACATATAATTATCTTTCGTTTACATATGTACATGCGAGTGTATGATTAAGAAGATTAGTTCTAGTTGGATTCAATTATAATAGACACCAACCACATACGTACGTATTCAACGAATTACAAAACCACAAAATTCTCAATCGAATCGATTCTACATAATTGGGTTTAATCGAATCAAAATATACACACAAAACGCAACACTTGGGAAATCGATAATCCTTACATTATCCAGGTATACCTATAAATCTAACTTCTTATATTGTATAATATACACGAGACAAAACAATGCTTTGGCTGAATATAGACAAGACCGTAAAATAGCGAATTAAACCGTGGCATTTGATTTCCAACAATAAATGTACACAACGTTTTAAGAAATTGGAGTTAAGGTTCTCTGGTTTCTTTCAATATTTTTGGTTTGTCAGTCTCTTGTAATTTTCGAATTATGTGTGCGTGTTACAGCATGCGTCCGTTAGTTAAATGGCATTGTGTTTTCACATTAAGTTTAAACAGAGAGTTAGATTGATTAGCACAGTATATTTTATAAAGTGGTGAGATGATTAAATCTTAAACAATTATGGAAATTGTTTTGAAATTGATTGCCAGTTTTCGGAAAATTTGTGTTTTGTATAGTGGACTTGATCAGAATTTGTCAGAGAACGATATGGTTCTCATTTACTGGTTTCTGTGTACACATCGTAAGTGCATGGCTGGCGAGTAGCCAGTAAGCACTTGACCTCTGACCGAATGTAACCTTTTTTCTATATCACCTACTCTATATTTTGATAATTTAAGCCAAATTGGAATATGTTATTCATCTGGATGCACGTAGCAAAATTACTTTTGTAATCTATGTCTGGAACTCTGTTCTTTCTTGATGGGTTTCTTGATGATTTAAATGATTTAAATGTCACATATAAATTTTAACAAATGGAATTCTGGCCCCACAATATCATTCTGCAGTACATGAAATAAATAAAAAGCCGTTGAACGTGATGTGTACTTAGCAGTAAGGTATTCAATCTAACTTGAAATGCTACTTTCTGCCTGAAAATGTTTCGTGAAACCACCGTTAAGCATATGGCGGAACAGGAATTACCTGCTACAAGCACGAACCTTTGTCCTAATGTACGTATAAAAATTCTGAAATGATGGTGAATATATCATGTCCTCTTGTTTTCTCCCCAGCATACTGCATGCCCATTGACGTCATACATTGATGCAAGAGATTACTCGTTGCAGATCCATACACACTCCATATATGATTCCAGCACAAAAGTTCATCGTTTTTAGAAGTAAGTTTTGAATCATAACAGATGCGTTATAGCGTTGAAGCTGGTACACATTGAAGCTGTAACGATACAAGCTACATCGTGTAACATTTAAATTTGCTTTGCAAATTTGTAGATTTTCCCCCAATTAAAATCTACGTATTTTATTTTTCAATACAACCTATTGAATTATATTTTATACTTTAGCATATTTTAAAATCTCTAACAAACAATTCAGATGTTTCGCCAAACTGCACTGCTGACCATACTACCAATCTACGGTCCTACGGAAAATATTATTACCTTACATACAAAGTATCAACTCTACATCTTAGCGAATTATTGTAAATTCACTAAATAATAGTTAACCTTGGATGATATTAAATTTCCTTTTGATGTAATTATAGCAGTACTAAAATATGATACACGATTCTTTCGTATAAGAACTCCACATCTAAGTAGTGTCATCTATATTGACGACCAAAATTTTGTGGTGAAATAATTTGTTTCCAACAACCTAAGATTTACTTGTATCCCAAGTTTCTGGAGGTTATTTTCAGTGAAGCTCCTTCGCGCTGAGTTAAATGCATCTTTAACATCAAAGATCACAACATTTTTCACCAACAACTTTTCATGCTATATTCAATGCGTCGATCGTTGAACGAGTGTACAGATTGGCAGAGAAGAAGACAAGCCATTGAGTGATTGACATCGTAATTTATATGCTTTCAAATCGCATTTAAACTCTCTCCTATATCCTTAACTTACTCTTGCTGGAAGACGTATTATATAATTGTGTCCGATGCTGTTGACATACTCTTCTTGTATGGTGATATTTCCTACAAAATTATTAGCACCCAATCTCAAGATATCATGATCTTATGGTTTATTAAAATCCTGCATCAGTCTAATGATCACTGTGGCACTAAGGAAAATCTGTATAGTAAGTGCGTGCATCCTCTTTGTTTAGCGAGATCATGTCTCATAGTTAGAAAACATTCATAAGAGCTCTCGAGTTACATGGTTCTTCTGTATAATATTCGGGCTCTAATAAATAACACAATATGGATCGTTGGTGCAATTTTAGTTTAACTATTGCTTAGACCACGTCTAGAGCATGCTTTAGAGTAATTTTGATCACTTCGGTACGATCGACTTCACTCTAACAGCATCTAAAACTGATTTGAACACTTAATTTATTTCTTTAATAGTTTTTACTTCGTGGTAGCAGTGTCAGTGTTGTGGGGTAGTCTAAGCCTTTAAACGATTATTTTAACTTCCGGGTGTCTCTTGCGAACCCGCTATTTACCATTACTAATATACACATACTGTTTAGCGTGGTTGTCCCAGGTCTTGTGAAATTTGGGTCGATTGTGTTTTTATCTCTCCGCCGCCGATGCATCATTTCGTGCTTGTTTATTAATTTTTCTACATGAATGACGCACATTAATTAGAATTTTTGTTAAATCTGGTTCCACCATTTCAGAATGCAACAGTAGGATAGTTTACCACCATCAGTTACTTTGTTCGAAATAATTGAGCCACCATACTAAGAACTTGAATTCGTGGGATAGTGATAAAACAAATTTGAAATTGCCTATTAAAATATCTGGAAACCACAAGAATTAGCCCCCGCTATTTTTACTTATTCACTATACCAATTCATGAGTCAAACAGAATAAGTGCTACTCAGAAATTCTAGAACTTAAAAGTGAATCTTGAAACAGCAGCTAATCGACTTCAGCGTTGTTATTACAAATCTGCAAGATCAACAGGTTTTATTAGTCAATTTTAAAAAAACTGAAGAAAATCTCCAATATTTCAATTAGTAGTGTAGGAAAATTAGGGACGTAAAATCTATGCAATTAGCAGACCTTATGCTTAACATAAAATAGTAGATTCTCATAGAAGCACATTTAAATTTTAAAATCATTCGGGAAAGTACTGTAGTCTTATCAGCATATCATATTGCTTCCTAAAGTTAGCAGGTCGTTTTGCTCTAGAAACCCTTCGTTTAGTTAGCAACAATTCAAGAGAGAAGTCAAGCAAGCTCTTCTATTCTTTTGGCCTTACACATAGTTAGATGCAACAAATCGGTTAGGTGTATCCTCGGAGGCAACTCTAATTTGAATGGAACAATTAATAAACCACTCATGGCTTAAGACAACTCAACCTTCTTCAAACCTTCTTCCAAAACACAAAATGAAAAAAATAATATTTCAACACGCTTATAAAAGCTCCTTACACGTTATTTTATTTTTTTTTAAAGCATTAATACCACAATTTGTTCAAACGCCGGTGCAATTTGTGATGTCCGATAGAAAAGTAAATCATTAAAAAAAAAGTTATTCACGTGACGACAAAACACCATCGGCGCGAATGTCCGCGCTAACTACATTTTCTTAAGATGTCTTCCAGCTCTAAATTACTACACACAGCCTGCGCACTCCATTTAAAAAAGCTTTAAGCCTTATTTGTACATGAAGCGACTTTCGCTATACGAACCAAACCTTTCGCATCCGAAGATTCTTGCTATGTTATGGAGGAATTTAAATTCTAAAATACAAATAACCATTTAATGATGCTGAAGAGGCTAAAACATTTAGTAGAAGAAAAATGTTTAATTGCACCACACCAATTTGGGTTTAGAGAAAATCACTCTACAGTTGAACAAGCTCCTAGAATAACGGATGTCGCCGATGATGAATTTAATTTGAGAATAACAAAATATGCTCCAGTATATTTTTGGATGTAACTTAAGCTTTCCACAAAGTTTGACACCAAGGGCTGGAATTATCAAAATCTTAAATCCTACTTATCAGATCGACACTTTAGAGTCAAATTTAAAAATGAGTACTCTGAACTAAAACGAGTATCAGCAGGCATATGATAAGGTAGCGTATATTCGAGAGATTTAATGAATATTCAAAATACTACAGTAAACAAAAAATACATCGGAAGCAACAAGCAAACTTCAAAATGCAGTTAACCCCTTGAGTAACTGGATTAAAAACAGGCTCATCTTATTAAATGAAGCCAAATCAGTACGTGTCTGACAACTTTACAAACCAAAACATAAACTAAATTTCTGTGGTTCTCAACCCAAACCAAATTCCATATGCAAATATATCTAAATACGTTGGCATGGCCCTCTCGGTGCTAAGCTAAGATGGAAAGAACATATCGAGAAGAAAAAAAAATTAACCATCAAATATAGAAAAATGTACTGGCTCATGGATGGAAATTCTGAACAAAACCAATTTACAAATGATACAATGCTTTCAAAATAAAGTGCTACGAGGGATTGTGAATACCACATGGTACATTATGAATGACAACCTTCATAGGGACTTGAAGATGGAATACGTCATCGATGAAGTAGAAAAATAAGCAAAGGAACACGTACTACGATGTTGGACACTATCAATGGAGTGAAAAAACTCCGAAGACAGAAACCGCTTGAGCCGGCCAGTTCTAATTAGAATCAGAAATTATTTTGTCAAATGAGTAACTCAGGTTACTCAACAATCTCACAATTGTTTTCTGAATGCTCTTCTTTGTTCATCACATCGCCTACGTCATCTTTTCCATTGACAATTATTATGTCTTGCCTCTTTTGTGTTGCATCTCTTTACTTCTTTGATCAAACTTTAGTTCATTTGTTCTCTAAATTTTTGATTTTGTTGATCAAATCTTTGATAAATTTGTTGCATAACTCAACAAAGTAAACAAATAACTTTGTTGAGTTATAATTATCTGGGTTCTAACCCTTGATTCTCCATAGACTCACGTAATCGCAATATTATACTTCATTTTTGCCACCACCTATCGGTAAATTACGCTGCTTTAATTGGTATTTTTTCTCCATAATAATCGTTAAATTTTTAACACTCACCTTCTAATATTTACAATACCACCACGCTGTCACCAATTGTTACGAGTTTACCCAGTCAAATCCGATTCGTATCACTGAATTGTGAATATCGTTATAGAATTGGACAATTACAGCACCAACTCTCTTAATTCTCATCGAATATCAGAAATAATCTTTGAATAATTTCCAAATATTTACTAACCAATTACGCCACTAGTAATTTCACTTATACTACCACTTACCGTGCCATGCCGCAGTTCACTTTCGCATTTAATCTTTCGCGCACCGAAGACTGACTTACTGTGATTGTTGCACACGTATTTATACATCGATCGAATACTCAAGATTCGCCTGGATTTATTCTAGAAGTTCTGTTCTAGACTACTATGATCCGCTATAGAGATTATTTCCAGTATTTTCACGAATACTCCAGCAGTGTGTGAATTACGAGAATTGTTGTTGTAACCGTAAATTCTATAACGATATTCACAATCCAGTAATATGAACCAGATATAACTGGGGAAATTTTGAAAATTTGTTGAATATTAGAACTGAGTTAAAGTTCAAGATCACGCAGCGTGATTTGCCGACGGGAGCCCACTTTTTAATAATATTTTAAAATTATAATCTTTCAACATTTTAAATTTTATAAAAAAAATTAAAAAGCAGGCTTTTGATAATCTTTTTTGAGTACAAATTTCGACGAGTTACAATGTGGCAAATGCATAAAATAGTTGTTGGTTCCGATTCAAGCTGGATTATCGATTTCTACATAAGTGGTTAAGAAATTTCGAAGATGCATTCAATAGGAAGAAGAAATTGCTGAGTTTAATTGGGTTGGGTACGATTCGCCAAATTCAAATTCGATTCTAAAATCGAAATTCTCAAAATTCCAGAATCCAAAATTCCAATAAATTCAAATTGAAACAAAAAATTCCAAAAAATCAAAAATCCTCCAAAAAAATTTACATTTTATGCCCGTGAAAATATGAAAGGCGACCGAAATAATTTTGGAAATTTTGTTTTAATTTATAATTAGGAAATCTTCGATTAAGGTTTAATCAACGTTATCTTGTAATGGGTTACTACAGTCTTATTAATTAATGGCTGTACCATACCCCAGTTTGTTAGTCTACATTGGTATGTTTGTAACGAACCCTGTTTTGTAGAATCACAATATGCGTTATTCAATCTGGTAAACAATGGTAATCATGTTCGTGTATTAATTTTTAATAATAATTAAATTAAATCAATTGAAATGTTTGCGAAATGCCGCAAATCTTAAAAATTTAATTTTTCTTCAAAAATAAATAAATTTTGGAATTTTGATTTTTATGTTATGGTATTTTGTAAAATGAAATTTTATATTTTTGTTAACTGTGATTTTGAAAATTTATGCCAGTCAGATTTTTTTTGGATAAGTGGCCCATTCCCCAGTGATTACAGCTTTGGTGTTTGGATCGGGAGGTACCGGGTTCGAATCTCGATAGGGGTAGGATGCAAAAGGAAATTTTTATCATCAGATTATGATCTGTGATAAAAAGGAAGACAACTACGACCCCCTATCGGCGTGCAAAACTCATGGGCCGACACATCTTCCATGTCCAGTACTATAGGCTGGCATAGAGCTATGCAATGCGCTAGATGTAAATCGGATTTAAAGCCGTACGTCTTCGATTTGGCATAACTGCGTAAGGTAGGAAGGGAAAAACAAACCGCGAAAGAGTTGGGAGTGCTTCGGCCCCAGAACAGATTGCAGGGATTAAATAAAACCTTAAATGCATTCAAGATTCATGTTAGAATCCCAATCTAAACCACCAATCTAAAATTTGCCAAGATTCATTCTCAACAAAGCCAAAATCCAAAACTTCAGCCAAAATTGATGTACGAGTTTTCATTTCAGCTATCCAACCTAAATTTGACCATGATTGGTTCTGAAATGGCCAAGATCTTCACGTTAAATTCACATTAAAATCCCAATTATAAATCACAATTCAGTAGTACACACGAAATGTATCCATAATTTTTTTAGAAGTTGCCTATAAGTTCCATTAAGCATGACCAAATTCTTAAAATCCGTGTTAAAATGCAAATCTCATCCTATAATTTGATCAAGATCAATGAAATGTCTGTAAAAAAAGTCTCACTTTTTGGCCGTATGTTTAAGATTTCAGCATAATCGGGATTTTAAGATGCGGGATTTTAAAAAGTGGCATTTTGAAAAACGCGAGTTTTAACAAGTCGGGATTTTGGTAATCCTAGAATTTATAATTCAGGCTTTCGTACCGCTCCCATGGAGAGACAAGGATTAAACCGGGATAATTATGGGTTGGAATGATAAACGTGAGATAGTGGAGACAGTTCTCGGGCCAACGAAATACATGGCTGGCTGAGACCAAATGTTACTGACTTCACTCTGCTGTCATTTGTGTAGTTGTCATTTTCGCGCGTCATTTTTTTGACAGATTGAAGTTTGGTTAGTTGTTTACATGTGGTCAACAAATAATTGTTCTAAATTAATATCTTCATAAAAAAATCGTAATGGAATTCAAACGTAATAGTGTAATTGCACTGTATTTGGGTGGAAATTCACAAACAGCAATAGTTCGTCAGCTCCAGCATTTGAATGTGAATAAAATGTTTGTGTATCGAACCATAACTCGATACAACGAAACTGGTAGCATCGCTAAACACAATAGAGGCGGTCCTAAAAAGACAGCAACACCAACAGAAATGATACGAAATGTGAAGAAACGAATCCAACGAAATCCTCGTCAAAGTGCCAATCAATTAGCCGCACGTCTACATGTTTCACGATACAGCATTCAAACCATATTGAAAAATGAGCTACACTTGAAGCCCTACAAGATACAAAAAGTTCAAGATCTTACGGAGGCACAAAAAAAAGTTAGGCTTGAAAGAACACGAGCATTGAAGGCCTTGGCCGAACGTGATGAGATTCCAAAAATTGTCTTTTCTGATGAGAAAATTTTCACCATTCAACAGTATGTGAATAAACAAAATGATCGTGTTTGGTTAGAGCACAAGTCCAACGATAATTTGGACACAAAAGTTGCCATGCGCAAGCAATCACCAGCTTATGTTATGGTTTGGATTGCAGTGACTGCAGATGGTCGCACTCCTCTGGTTTTCATCGAACATGGAGTCAAGGTAAACCAAGAGGTGTACCGCCAAAAGATCCTAAACGATGCTTTGCTACCTTGGGCATGCAAGCACTTTGGTACGAACCGTTGGACATTCCAACAGGACTCGGCACCGTCACACAAAGCTCGAGCGGCACAGCAATTTTTACAAAATTGCGTTCCGCGGCTGATTTCGCCGAAAGAATGGCCACCATATTCACCAGACTTAAATCTATCTGGTGCTATATTAACCTACAAAGGTGACGAACAGGCTAAGGTTGGGGTAATGTTACGATCTCGCCTATTGGGTTGACGGTCAATTAGATCGGCAAACAATTGCTCATTTAAGGTTTATTAAATTATTCAAATTTTTTATGACATTGGTGACACATGTGGATCATTTAGTAGGTTAGTAACTGTCGGCTGCGGAATATTTCAGTTTAACATATATATTTTTAACTTTCGGTTGAAGTAGTCGAGACACTATCCGCATCATCGATTTGTTTACTTTCAGCTGGCAATGTTACCTGGAATATTTATAATATATTAACTCCCGCTATTCTAATAGCTGCGTACTAGCGGACTTCGTTTTCCAATACGTTTTGGTAGCGTAAATTACCTAACACTTTTTAATTCACTTAAAGTAAATTTTAGGTTAAATTGCAACACAATTGTTGGTTATTTACTGCTTGGACATCCAAATGAAATTGGTCCCAAAAAAATCCTAATTTGTTAATCCTAAGCTTGACATATGGATAGGATTTCCGGGTGTGGGTAACTGCAGCTGGGACACTTTCGAATTTCAAAATGAAACTTTGCATACCGATTAAGCCCAATTTGTGCTAATTAGTGCTCACGGGAAAAATTAGTGCAGAAATTAGTCCAGGAGGCGAAACAACGGGAAAAGAATATTTCAAATTTCGCCTGATAGACGAAATTAATAAAACCCGATTTCTAGAAAAAACTAGAAATAATTTAAGCCTAATTTTGAAACTTTCTAAAGGCCGCTAAACTGATGAAATTTGTGCTTATCATAGACATATGATTTTCGTAAATTTCCATTCATAAATCGAGGAAAACCAAACTAGCCCCTGAAAGATACTAAATTTAAGAAAAAAAACAGAGATATATCATTGAACAATATTTGTGTTGAACAACAAATTAAACAATAGAAATAAAATGTTCTAAAATCCAAGGCATAAGCAATTCAGATAGTATATTCCTGTCAGGTATGTTCATTGCCATCCGAAAAACATAGTAGCTGAATTTGTGCTAATCCAGAATTGGTCTTACTCCATTGAACAACAGCGACCGTTGAATCAACAATTTTCTAACAAAAAGTGTTCTAGAAACCAATGAAGTTGGCACTTCTGATTACATATTCCAATCAGATATGTTCATTGACTTCTATATTTTTTGGATGGCAATGAACATACCTGATAGGAATATGCAATCAGAAGTGTCAACTTCATTGGTTTCTATAGAACACTTTAGTCAGAGGTTTGTTCATTCAACCGTCATTGTTTTTCAATGGAATTGGGCCAATTTTGGATTAGCACAAATTCAGCCACTATATTTTCCGGATGGCAATGAACATACCTGACAGGAATATACTATCTGAATTGCTTCTGACTTGGATTTTAGAACATTTTATTTCTATTGTTTAATTTGTTGTTCAACACAAATATTGTTGAACGATATATCTCGGGTTTTTTAAAAAAAAAAACATAGTATCTTTCAGGGGCTAGTTTGGTTTTCCTCGATTTATGAATGGAAATTTACGAAAATCATATTTTTCTATGATAAACACAAATTTCATCAGTTTAGCGGCCTTTAGAAATTTTCAAAATTAGGATTAAATTTTTTCTGGTTTTTTCTAGAAATCGGATTTTATTTATTCCGTCTTTCAGGCGAAATTTGAAATTTCCTTTTCCCGCTTTTTCGGCTCCTGGACTAGCACTTATTTTTTCCCGTGAGCACTAATTAGCACAAATTGGGCTTAATCGGTACGCAAAGTTTCATTTTGAAATTCGGAAATTTCTCTGTTGCAGTTACCCACGTGCTTTCCGGAATGGTTGTGATATACGATTTCTGAGCTCGGCGATATAAATAACGGTTCTTTTATACAAAGTGGTTGTTGGAACTAATTTCAATTAAGAAATCTGTTCAACAAATTTCAGAAGACTGACATGTGGGTAGGTTTTATCGAATGCTCGTGATAAGTTTTGTTGCCAGGACAAAGAATCGTTTGATTCGTTTGAACACGAGAGAATGAAATATCTTATATTGACTGCGTGTGTTAGGTTAGGTGGTTTCAGTGGTTGCTTACTGCACATTTAGGCCAATTTTTGGGCCCATTGTGATACCACTCATTCACTCCACATCATTAACCCACCTACTTCACCTACTCACAAAACTACACAGTATACCACCTGCACATTGCAAGCTCCATGTCAACCTGTACATTGACATGGAAGGTGGGTCGGCGCGTGACACGGAATTCTGCACTCCATCAGAGGGTCTTAGTTGTATTTATTAGCATCACCGATCGTAATCGATGATGAAAATTCGATTTGCATTTAGCCTCTGATGGGATTCGAACCCAGCACCTCCAGGTCCAAGTGCCGAAGCTTTAACCACTGCACCACTTGTCCGGTTACTGCATGTATTAACTTATATGAAAATGAAGTTTGTACTAGCATTGTCATAGGCTTATTGACGTCATCTAGTACAAAGCGAAACATACTTCATTGGCATTCGGGGATATAAGAGCCTCTATACGTTTTAACGTAGCAATAATTTTGTTTATAATCACAGCTTTCGATTCAATAACAGACATCGTTATCTGCTTAGTTAAAGCAATCAAATATGTAAGCATGGAATAAAATCGACTTCACATATAATACAAAATGTTTAATTGATATATGTTTTGTTCGAGCTGAAGAGCATTTAAAAATCTTGATAACGCCGAATTTTAATTGAAAAAGGTGGCATGCAAGAAATAATTGAAAATATAAATTTACGCGCAAAAATTGTTATGTGAGGAAATTTGCAGTACTTGCTGAGAGATCGTGTCACAAGATTAAGCCTAAACTAAACAGAGTTTGATAAATATTTTTTAGTTTCGTCGCCCATACGACGATGAGGCGATTCCGCAACAACCATAATAATGTTTATATGCCTTTTGCTATATTTAATGATACAATCTTGATTTCCATGTAGACATAGCACCTCTTTTATGCACACCTCTAACATATTCTCACCAACTTGTAACCGCACATTAAAATATTTTATATGATATGCATCAAAACCAAAAATCACATCAAACTTAAATTTTTCGATCCTCAATCAATCAAATTTTTGGTTGAGATGAAAATTGAACCGTGACAAAAATTTGTAATTTCGTTATAAAATACAAAATGAATTTGAAGAAAATGCCAAGAAATCAATTCTCGCGCGTATAAATACAAGAAGGCAGGCAATCGTAATCACATAAAAATAACAACCAAATCCAATATTAGGATGATGGGAAATCAAATTGTGTGTGAAATTTTTTTTGTGCTCGTCGAGATCACACAACAACAAGAAAGTAAAAAAATTTACATGGTTTGATTACCCCTTTTAGTATAATTTTGTGTTATGGTACGCGTACATGATTTTGTGTATCACAACACATATAACCTATACACACATAAACCTATTAAGTAAATCGTCTTGGGCGAGTCAATTTTATTTTATAGAGTTCTTAAGCGGTCCACCGTTCTTAATTGACATTGATTGGATTAAAAATGTTAATCTCGTGCACATATGTAATTCGGTCTCGTTTTATATTTTCTTACGTAATATTGTGTCGTGTCTTCGATAAGCCTATAAATCGAATTATCTCTAATAAATTTTGATTGATAGTTTTCTATAAACGAACGATTAAGAATATACACTTAACAGTAGTAAACACAGCTTATATGACGAATTAATATTTTTGTGTTTTCAACTTCTTAAGTTTCTTCATTTATACAAGTTAAAATGCAAAATCATTCAAAAAATCAATCAAAAAACTTTCTCATACGGTGCACGCCGCGGCTCAAATACCGCGTATTTGAATTCATCAAAATATGGAGGCAGTCATAAATCCATTCAACATTGGATGAATTATGTAGCAGAAATTTGTTTCTCACACAAGTTGTGAATTAATTAGAAAATACACTTTGTGGAATAAATACTTGATGCGTTCATTCAATCAAGTGAAGAATATTATGATGAGTGTTGTTGTAGTTTCGGGGCACAATCGAAATTTCTAAATATTGGGATGATTTGGTTATTTACTCTGTGAGAAAGCAGTTTTACAAAAATCAAGTTATAATAAAATCCAAAACTAATTATTTGAGCCTTGAGTTATCACTAAATACTGCATGTTACTTTGGCTATTGCTAGAAGGTGCTCCGAATAAATATCTTAGTTTCCTTCAAGAATTATATACATTCATTCCAACGCTCCTCTAAGATTTCGATGCCATTTATTCAAAAACGATTTATCTAAAAAAAATTTCCTTCGAGTCGCTAGGAGCCAGATCCGAGGAATACGGTGGATAGGAAAGCAATTCGAAATTTAGTTAGGTACATTGTCTTGGTGTAACAGGAAGTTTTATTTCGCATTTAGGGCCAATATTCGCTGTTGATGGCCTTTCTTTAGCAAGGAAGCCGATGGATAAAATACGTTACTCATCCCAAAATTACGGAGGCGAAGACCTTATTGGTCGACATTACCGGTTTTGGTCGCTCCAGACGGTTTTCTTCGGTTGAAATTCACTCAGGTGATTGACGTTTTGATTCCGAAGTGTAGTGGTTGTTTTTTCACCCAATGTATAATTAAAGTTCACAGCTTTCTCATGACAAATGTTAATGCAAAATAGTGTTTACACTGCCTTTCGATATCTTTACGGTCTTCGATATCTTACCTGGAACAAATATTCCAAACAACAAATATAATTTGGGCTACCAGAATATTCAGCATCATATAGGTGTTTAAACGGCCAGATTTAACTGCAGTACACCTACGTTCGGCGATTGCTTTCAATGGACCACAGTCAATAAAACACATATCTCGTCATTGTTTTGCTTGAATGGCAGTTTTCCCCATGCATAAACAGTGTTTAATCAACACACGAAATTATTTCTAGATCGTGGTGCTGGCTTGACTGTTAAGTACAAGTTCATGGTTTAATACAATTATGCACTTCCTGTCACAATGTATAACTTAATTTTGTTTTATTTCTTTCGTCCTAGCAAAATTTAGTTATTTGATTATTTTACAGGGTGTCCGCCGTGAAGGTATACTACTTTGTTTGTTTATGATTTTTGATTAAATGAAAGAGAATGGATCTTATATGGATAAATGTTTTATCTAATGTCGGCAATTATGTATGGAATACAATATCAGATAAATGTCCGCCTCTGTTAGCCTCACAAATGCGAGCCATTTTGAGCACATTTTTCATTACATTCTCACACATTTCACGCGGTATTTCATTAATTTCATCACGAATATTTTGTTTGAGTTGCTCAAGCGTTTCTGGTTTGTTTGCATAAGCCTTGCTTTTTAGATATCCCTACAAAAAGAAGTCCGGAGCAGTCAAATCAGGCGACCGTGGAGGCCAATTAATATCACCATTTTTTGAAATAACTTGTTGTGGAAAGAGTTCTCGCAGTAATTCCATTGTAATCCTGGCTGTATGCGCTGTGGCACCGTCTTGTTGATACCACAGGTTAATCATGCCCAAAGTATGCAGTTGTGGCGTTAAAAAGTTTTCAATCATATCACGATATCGCTCCTCATTCACAGTTACCGTTACGCCGTTTTCATTTTCAAAGAAGTAAGGTCCAATGGTTCCTCCTGACCAAATTGCACACCAGACTGTCACTTTTAATGGATGTAAAGGTTACTGATGGATAATGTGAGGGTTTACCATTGCCCAGAACCGACTATTCTGTTTATTCACATATCCATTTAAATGAAAATGTGTACCGTCACTCATTATGATTTTTTCATGAAAACCGGGGTTGTCATGGGCGAGCTGTAACATCCTATTGGCATATGTACGGCGGCGTAAATGGTCTTGTGGAAGAATTTTCCACGTGTCTACTTCACGACTGTCAAGTATGAACTGACAATACTAATATTCGCCTAAATGGCGGCAAAACAAAGTAGTATACCTTCCCGGCGGACACCTTGTATATACCTTTCATTCACCTTTCACAGGACATCGAACATTTGCCTATTCTGGTTAAATGCATCACAATTAAACAGCTTTCACATAATTTAATCCCAACCAAATTGCAATTCGTCAAGCATTCTTTCCAATTTCCATGATTCAATTTCACACGTTCCATCGTCCGTATCATGCTAGTATCTCCTTTGAGTACCTTAAAAAGGTTGACTCAAGGTAGAACTAACCAATCCAAAGTACTTCTTGCCTTTCAACTGTATTTTTAAAAAAAAATCCTTTTCCATTTTCTCCACAGATTCACCTGTAACATTTGAAGTGCATCTCTTGCATTCATGAATTCATATTACCTTTAATCAGTAGATGTGAAGATATCCATCCTTTTCCATTCCGATTAATTACTACCAATCCACTCCGGGATCAGAGAATAGTGCTACTCTCCTTCCCCCTTGTATCATTATCAACTTGATCCCTTCCATTTAATCCCGATCATCTCTGCATTCATGTGGATAATGTCATGAAATCTTAAAATTTTCTTCTTTTTTTATTGAAGGAATAAAAATTCCTACACCCACTCGATTCTCATTTACACTAGCATCTGTACACTTCTACATGTGCAAGATAAATCATTTGCATTTTACATAAATCACTCTTAACCGATAACTCATTCATCGTCTCTTTTATTGTATCATCACACTTCGAACGTCAACATTTCCACAGTCTCTTGCACGATTATTAATTACGAGGTACTTACATTCTCCGCATTCATTAACTTTTTAATCCACCATACGGACTCATTCCATAATAATTTTGGATGCCACTGCACCGTCAGTAACATATCGGTCACACCAGAAAAAGCTCCATGCGAATACCTATAGTCACGTTGTCAGTTTACACATAAATTAAATTCAGTTAGACATTCTGCCATCTGATTCACGGATTTCTATGAGTCCGACTCAGGGCCTCCTCGATGGTCGTCCCTTTGCCCACCAGTAAAAACTCATGCACAAATTGCAAAATTACCCCGTCGCAGGAATTATACCTATGAATCGAGCTCTTGTACAAGCTGGAGAGAGACGGTGAGATTTATTACCATGGTGGAGGCCAATGTCCACCGCCCGCCACTCATTCGTACTTCCAACGCAAACTTTTCTAGACATTCATTAGTAGAGTGGTTTCGACAGAAACCAAAGGTGGATTCTTGCAACAAACTACTATCATTCAAAAAGTTTACTAAAATCATTCTTCATATACATATTGCCCTATAATTTGTTTGCCAGATGTATATCCCGATCTTGATTTGGAGTAGGTACCACTCTGATTGAAGCAAGGCTATTTTGGTTTCAAATTCTAATCTATACCAATCATTTTAAAGCTCACTCTGCTGGTTTGGAGGGTAGTAGATTTTAATATTTCAAAATCTTCTCGGAATTCGTCCTATTCAAATTACTTACACATTTCGATCGTCATTTCATTTTCATTATCAGATAACAAAATCTCGATACTATCGCACAAATCACTACGAACATCCACCATCATTTGTAAAAAGGCACCTCCATTTTCTCCGTCATCTAACACTGCAAACATACCCGTACATCCTTAGTTGTGGTCCTGTGTGCTACTTTCAACACATAGTTCCGCCAACTTTTGTCTTTTCGCTCTACGGATATCCTTTTTCAATCTTACATTCATTCTTACGTAGTTTACTCGACATTAATGACATACAACATGATTGCCCTCGTTACCTTTTTCATTGTAGAAATCACATTCACGCATTCTACCCATTTAACCATTCATATTGACCATATGGTCTATGTCGACATTTACACCACCTAAAGCTGTACTGATCAATTAATGATCGTTACCCAAATTCTCATCCGTAACATTCCAAGTGATGAGGGCCACCAGCTCGGTTTAAATTACACACGATATTCTAGCTGGGCAATTATATTACTTCGCGTCACTTTTTCCGTTAATTCAATCAAACAAAATTTGAAAATTCCTCAGTCTACTTTCTCCAGCATTCACAGATTCAATTGGAGTTGCATAAACACTCACAAACAACAAGTTTTTGTCCAGATTCCTTGTTTTGACAGCAAAGACCTCGGTGTGTTCGAAACACGGTATGTCACAAAGAAGACGGGTGATTTTGGCTACACCACCGAAGTCATCGGCCAACCATAACATTCAAATCATTATTGACCAGATTAGTCCGCAATATGTCGCCGTTGGCGAACATGTGGATGTTTATCTGACCAATTGGCAGAAAAAACCAAGACGGGGAAAAATAATTTAAAAAAGCAAAAATAAAACTGATTTTTGTCCCTCATGTGTGGGTGTTCTTGTTTGCGGTTTCTTCTTGAATTATTTCGCTATACAATTTGTGCTCCTGTTGTCACCCTGTGATCGGTTTTGATTTGTACAATTGGCTTCTCTATTTGAAATATGGCATGGTTCAGGTCAAAAGCGGTGTATTCCATCTTGCAATTTGCGGAACTAATTGAAGTATGGTAATATGTTAGCAGCTCTTCTTTTCACTTTTGTGACGTTTTGGTTTTCGAGTTCGTTTTTTATCTCTTCCGATTTCATCATTAGCAGCTCCTTTAGAGTGCGCCTAGCATCTTGGTGTATGCCTTCTCTTTGTCTAGGAGTACCATGAGCTCTCTATTTCTATCTCGTTGCGTCTCTTTTATTTGCCTTATTATCATCGATAATGTTTTTTCTATTTTGGTTGTCTACCGGTTTAACTACCACATAGTTATTTTTCAGAAGTTTTAGTTTCATCGAAACAACCCCCTAGCCTTTTATTTCTCTCGAATTGACAAGATTCACGAATCTATTTTCGGAAGGACCCGTCATCCTCCCCGCAGACAGTTATCATCCGTTTGTGTGCAAGACTTTCGCTCGCTACTGTGAATCTTGTTGAATATAAACTTTAACGAACGTTAAAGTGATAAGAGGAGATAAAAGTCTCTCGAAGTAAGAGTAGATAGCTAGTTTAAAGAATTTATGGGAGAAATCAGATAGCAGTTTAGAAACAAAATTAAGCAAGTGAAAGCTCAAACTATTGGAAAAGAACAGCTAATTGAAGCTTTTTCAACAAAACCAATAGCCGGTAGCTGAAGAGGAATTTTAAAAACCCGACATTCGATGACGAGTTCCCGGGGCAATACAGCACAATGATGCAAATGTAGTCTCCAAAACAAGCGAAAACTATGGGTTTATCAGTGCCGTCAAGAAAGACCATCTGAATCTTCACTTGAAAACCTTTACTAGCCCGAGAAAGTTCAGCAATCGAATCAGTAAAATTACACAAGCTGGATTCGGTGGATATCACATAAATAAAGGCGATATAAGAAAATCATGACGAGCTTTTGGAGCTAGCCAAAGAAAATTAGCACGTTTCTAGTCTCGTTAAATGATCGTAAGTAACCAAATATACAGTGTCCGAGATAAATTGATGCCCTTGGCAAGAAACGCGACCAAAGAGATAGTTTGGCGTTGAATGAGACGAGGGGAAAGAACCATTGTCTCATTTAATGGACATATAGATCCGGAAAACTAAGTTGTTGACACTCGCTTATTGACACAGCACCAAAGCACAAGGAGAATCTACCTTCCAGCTAATTTCGAAGGAATGTGGTTCAGACATTGGTTTATGGTAGTTAGAATAACTGATGAATCAGCGGATTGGATGTTATGAAAGGATACGAGATAGCCGTGTACCTGGATAATATGATACTACATAAGCACCATCTGAAGGTACTCCGATAAACAAACATAAGTTAACAAAGTGAATTGCATGTTATAATCGATGACAGGCTCGAGATACCACCGATTTATAAAAATTATCTACTTCAAAATAGCCGGTAACCTTGGGGATATCAAGATGGGAATTGTATACAGCAGAGAGAATCAACTATATTGCCAACAGCCGGACGAAATAATGTTTTCGATCACCAATCAATCAGCAGAAGATGATGATTCCCTCACTATGCGCCCATCTTCCAGCAGAATAGTTACATCTCGCAATAGAGGCACTGAATAGAACAGACGATGTATTTGCACTTACGAATGATGAATTAGGAAAAACTAATATTTGGCACCAAGACGATTACCGGTCCCGGAACAACATGTATAATCGCCATGTTAACAGCGATCCAACGATAACACAATTAAATGATCCTGCTTGTTCATCTTCAACATCATCACCAAAATTCAGGAGCACAATATTACGACGTCCACTTGAACTTACTCCATCCTTCTTTCCCTAGAGTAGCTCCCATTCCAAAACACATTTTTGTTTCAAGGCTCGAGAATACTACAACCCCCACCCGTAATGATCTGAATTTTATTAAATTCAGAAAAAATATTTAACAGTTTAATAACAATGTAGTTACTTTCAAAATTGGTATTCCTAACTCAGTCACTCTCGAAGTTTCAATCTTAAGAAAATATTTTGCCGCCTGCACGGTAGTCCGCGAAATTGGTTCATCGCTCACTCACTAAAGTCTTGAAACCCTATGTAGATCGTGTTCGTCGCCCTCACTCCAGCGCAGTATAGTGCTTTCCTTATGATGGATTGCTGGATCGCTATTCTTACCATACGGTTCGATACGAATCTTTCATCGTGGTCCAGCCATTTAACTCGGTAGGATTTAATTAATTCGGTAGTATCATAGTCTCCAATGGGACATTCAATCCAATGAGCGGAATGAATCTGATATTCGCTTTCCGCAATCTTATTTGCACCATAAATGGATCGAAAGAGCTTGAAAGTTAGTGCAACTGTTAAGTGTTTCATAGACCTTGGCAAAATACTAGGTTGCGCGGTTAGTTTTGTCGTTCGATAAGAGATGGCGCTATTAGGTTCGTCGTTTTATTCTGATTTTGTCTCATGTTTAGATCTGTCAACTTATTCGTTTATTAACAGCTGTTCAAAAATGACGCGTCACAGTATTTTTTGTAATGGAAGAAATTGAATATCGTGCAGTCATACAATTATTATTTTTGAAGGTGTAGCACCAAAACAAATTCATGGGCGATTTTGAAACGTGAATGAGAACTTTTCACCTTCAATTAGCATAGTAGAAAGATGGGATGCTGAATTTAAACGTGGTCGTACAAGTCTTGAAGTTGATTTACGTGAAGGACGTCCAAAAAGTGCATCAACACTAGAAATCGTAGCAAAAATACTGCATACTGAATTCTCTAATAGTGGAAGAAAAACAAATTCGAATGCGACTTTCTCAGCAACATTTTGAGCGTTTTTACTCAGGTTTTAGACTAAGGAGTAGTGTGAACCCGGTACTTCGGCTCCGAAGCGAGTTAGGGTCCAGAAATTGGCCAAGAAGGTGCTAGAATCATTTTTTTGGGATGCGAAAGGAATTTTGTTCGTAGATTACCTTCAAACTGATAAAATAATAAACACAGATTATTATTGTAACCTTTTGAACCAGATGGATGTAAAAATTCTTGAGAAAAGATCAGGTTTACAGAAAAATTTATTTTGCAGAAGAAATAATTTTTCATCATGACATAACACACCCTCTCACACAGCCCAAACCATCGCGAAACTCAGTGAATGAAAGTACGAATTGTAGCAACATCCACCCTATTCGCCAGATTTAGCTCCCTCTGACTTCTGGCTGTTCTCACATCTAAAAAATGCAAGCGTGGGAAATGATTTTCATCGAATGATGAGGTAGTAGCAGCCATGAGAGCGTATTTCGACAGTTTTCCGGATTCTCACTTCAGGAACAAGTGTATTGAAGTTCAGGGAGATTGTATTGAATAACAAAATTTATTCAAACCATAAAATCGTATTTTTCTTATCGAACGACAAAACTTATTGATCAACCTAGTATGATTAAAGTTTGTAACGATTAGTGTGTTTGTAAGTTTATTTCCAATTTTCTTCGCTAAAGCAAAGCTACCAAAAGCATAAAGACACTCAGAAAGCGAGGAACAGTGGTAGGGTACTACGACACTTTATTTATACCTCCGAATTTGACCCCCTGGTTTTACTCAAATTGTGGAAGGTGAAAAGTGATATGTATAAAAACAGGTATGAGATGGTAAGCTGCTGACAGAGATCATGTCAGAAAAAAATAATGGTCCTCTTACCACTTACCGCAGAAAACTGAAAAAATTAATTGAGAGTACAAAATCTGGCATCAGAAGAGAGGATTTGTATGTACCGTCATTGAGGTACTACAGTGCAATCTACTTTTTGAGGATCAACACAGCATAAAACAACACAGCACCAACCGTATTAAAATAACGTAAACAATTATGTGGTCCATCTTTGCCGAGGCTGAGTTATGCCAGTCTTGTATAGCTGTCCAAAATAAATTAACGTTTGGTCCGCTCTCCAAGGAGCTATCGATCGTACCCTAGTAACAGGGTTTTCAACGTCAAGTACTCCTTTACAATATGTTAGTACCTTTTTCCTTCGGAAAAATTGTGTAAATGGCAGCACACTAGAACAATGATTATGGCTTTTTCTAAACGTGGATTTTTTCTCTTAACAAGATTAAAATCGGGTGATTAAATTACGGAATTTATTTTTTATTGTGCGGTGAGCGCAAGAGGAAACCATGGTTCCATGGTCAGGAATCCTGATCTGTATTAAAAAATTTGGTCTGCTGAAACGGTTTTAAAATTTATGCGATACATTCCGCGAAGATTTGTTTTGGTTTGATAGCACATGATGGAAGCTTTGAGTGTACGGTGCCATTTCTCGATTAATGCATTGTATTAAGGCTTATATCTGGTTGTTCCCTTACATTCGATCCCCAACATTTTTGAGATTCGTTGAATAACTCGGACTTGAACTACATTTCTTGATCCATCACAATAACATTCGGTACAGTTTCTGCTCTGATGTCTAGAACATGTGCACCTCTGTTCCATTCCGTAAAGCGATCTATGATGAACACATTGATGCAGTTCGTTAAATCTTCTCATAACTTGGCCGTAATTTCCTATTTTGCTTAAGGATTCTGCTTATGATGTCGATTAATTTTTGCCTTTTGAAAACATTGAAAATTCTGGTCCAAATAAATTGTTCCGATTTGGCTTGAACGGTCGTTTGAGTATCTGGATGGGATAGGTATACAAGTACGTGGTCGATTGTTCTGCGAAAACATTTTCCGTCCGAGATATGTGTTGTATACCTATATCGGATGTAAACTGACCAATCTAATATAATTATCGGAATTGACGTGGTAATGCCTTGTCAGGGTTCTGGTAAAATGCGTAGACCTTCAATCAGATAACGGAATCGTTTGATTGCAGAATAAGCAAATAACTGTTTATCGTATGTTCTATACAGTTGTTAAGTTTCTGTTAGTCTCGATGAATAGAACTTCAATGGTTTCCAGCAATGGTTCAATGGATTTCCTCTGTCGAATTGATAACCCAATGATAATTTCTTTTGCTCCATTTAATTGCAGAGGATTGCTTTGTTTCCACTATTATTCGGTATAAATGTGAGATTGAAATTTACAGTTCCCAAAAATCGTTCATGCTCATTAGCGCTATCTTGTCTATTGTTTTTGAGTTCGATCGTTAACTCGCTTAGTGGATGGTTTGATTCCTACTGCATTGATTTCGTGGCCCAAAAATTGAATATGATTGTTCGTGAAATGGCATTTTTCAACGTTGATCAATCTGCTTTGCTAAATTTCTCTATCATAACTTTTAAATATTGCCAATGTTATGTAATAGAGTATGAAGCAATTAAAAAATCATCAAGTTAAGAAAAACTGAAATTGAGACTGTTATAGATTGAATAGATGGATCTCTGGTATGTGTTGCCTGCATTTCCTAGACCCAAATGTCATTCGAATTCAAATAGTCTGTACGGTGTTGATATTGCAGTTTTAGGAACATCCGCCTCTTTTTTCGGAATCTAGTCGTTGGCGGAAAACGATATACATATATCCAAGTAACCATTCACAATACTTCTTTGCGACCAGATGCAATAGGGTGGACCTAGGGCTTTCGGAAACTGTCGACAAATACTCTGTGTAACATGATTGTGAAATACATACCAAATATAATGCCTAAAATGTACACTGTGAAATTCAAAAATATTCCCAAATAGTGTCGCTGTAAAGATCAAATAATTTACTAAAGTTTTTTTTAGTTCTAAAGAAGGTTATTTTAGACAATGTTTCTACTTTTATATCTCCGAATCTAGAGATGTTCACGGGTCTCACCTACATGGTCATATAGATCAGTCAAAACCCTATGATGGTAATGAACGGGATCTAAAAATGTCTCTGGACAAGTTAAAAACCATCATAATTAGATCTCGTTCATTATCCTCATAGGGTTTTGACTGATCTATCTGACCATGTAGGTGAAACCCCGAGAACATCTCTAGGATCGGTGAAATAAAATTGGAAAAATTGGAAAATTTGTTCAAATTCATGAAACTTCTAAGTCGTATATGTCACGGTAAATATCATCACAATTGGACCCTGTTCGGAACTATCGGAAGTCGAATCTTTGAGCTATCCAAAGTATTAACGTGACCCTGTGAACAACCATAGGAGTTTTGTTATTGGACTGTGTTTACAATAAATCGGGTTCGTAGCTTATTTGGGAATGTCAATTGAGTAAAACTCCTATTGGAGAAAATACCAAAAATTCCAATTGAGAGTAAAATTGTAAATGAAGAAGTTGTAAATGTTGGAAAACATGAAGAAAATCATCATTCGTGTCCCATTTACACAATATTGATAGAACATCTTCTGATATATTCGAATATATCATCATAGTTAGATCCCGTTCAGTACCCTCATAGGGTTTGGACTGATCTATCTGACCATGTAGATGAAACCCCGTGAACATCTCTAGGATCGGTAAAATAAAGCTTGAAAGTTAATTTAAATTCATGGAACTCCAAAGTAGCCTGTATGGCACAGTAAATATTTTCATAAATTAACCATGTTCATTTCTATGTTAGAATTTTGACTATGCTATCTAAACGACATTCAAAAAATTATGAACATCTCAAGGAGCGGTAACAGAAAAATTTGAAAATAGATTGAAATCAAAAACCAATATTGTTTAAAATACGCTGGACAAGTTACAAATCATCATATCTAAATTTTATTCCCCACACACGTGAGGTTTTCACTTAGCTATTCAGCCATATAGGTGAGATCCGGAGATATAAAAGTAGAAACATTGTCTAAAATAACCTTCTCGTGTTTATCTACAATTGTTAGAAAATTATTTGATCTTTACAGCGACACTATTAGGGATTCAGGGACTTCTCTAGTATAAATGTTAAAGATTGTCTGAAACTGTTTCAATTTCACTACAAAATAAATCCAACTGGAATATTTTTGAATTTAACAGTGTACATTTTTGGTATTATATTTGGTATGTATTTCACAATCATCTGTGTAACCATGTCGGGTTACACTCGAACTCTTTTTTTGCTCGTAATTACCACAATCATTCAGTCCACTGTCATTAACAGATTTAATTAATTAATTATAAAACAGCTGATTACTTATCGCTCGTCCTTTAAATCACGCATTTATCACCAGCAGTTGCTAAGAGCCGTCTTGATCTTGTTATAATTCACGATGATTGGTTGTATAAAATCTTCCAGTTTTTTCTTTTGTTTTCCAGGACTCTCCGACACGGGAAGTGAACTGGATTCAATGATGGACACTCTAACTAGGGCTTGCAATACCTATATGAGGGTAGCCTGCCCTTTAACAAAGCTTAGGGGGAAGCGAAAACCTGTTTGGTGGAACCCGGCACTTGCGGAGTGCCGGAAGGTCTGTGGGTCTGCCTTTAACAGAGCGAAAAGATCTAGAGGCAGTCAAGACTGTGCCTTCTATAAGGAAAGCCTCAGAGTGTACAAAAGGGAAATAAGGAAGGCGCAAAGAAATTCGTGGAGGCGCTTCTGTGAGAGAATGGAAGGGGTCTCGGAAACTTCGCGCTTAAGAAAAATTCTGTCTACCAATCCAACTGTTCCAGGCTATCTGTTAAAAACGGATGGCGAATGAACGGTTTGTAGTGAAGAGACACTTGATCTCTTGATGGAAACACACTTCTCGGGAAGTGAGGACGTGACGACTGCAAATCCTCTGGAAGACCGTGGGTCAGGGGATCACGGCGGGGTCCAACCGTTGTGTACAGAGGCTATTCTGAACACGCGAAAGCTAAAACGGGCCATTAATGGGTTCGAGCCGTTTAAGTCAGCTGGTCCGGAAGGTGTCTGAAGCTGGGGTACACTCCCAAGAAATGGAGGGAGGCTAGGGTGATCTTCATCCCGAAGGCGGGAAGAAGCTCGCACAGCAGCCCTAAGGACCTTAGACCTATATCTTTGTCATCTTTTCTGCTGAAAATCATGGAAATTATGCTGGATGTATATATTCGTTCGAAAATTGGACCCAGTAACTGGGCTCAGTCGCAACATGCATATCATAAGGGTAAGTCCGTGGATACGGCATTACATACCCTGGTTCGGGGAATTGAGAAGTCACTGGATTTTCAGGAATTCTCACTGGTTTCGTTTCTCGATATCGAGGGCGCATTCAATAACGTAAAGATGGAAGCAATTTTGGAAGGATTGCTGCCACTTGAGATTGTAGACCCTGTAACCAGGCTAACTACTCATCTGCTGGGTAGCAGAAGAGTCATAGCAGGGATGGGGGAAGTTTCCGTCAGAAGACGGGTCGTTCGGGGAACCCCTCAGGGAGGGGTCCTCTCCCCCCTTCTCTGGAACTTAGTAATCAATGGACTACTATTGGTACTGGAGAGAGAAGGGATAGGTGTGGTTGCTTATGCCAATGATGTGGCGATAGCTGTCTCGAGAAAGGACCTGGGAACAATCAAGGATATGATGCAAAATGCGTTGTCAATCACTGCGGGTTGGGCCAGCAGATGTGGATTGGGGATTAACCCATCAAAAACAGAGCTGGTACTTTTCACCAGGAGATACAAAATTCCGGCAATGGTTCCACCGAGCCTGAATGGTACTACGCTGGTCCTTACTGATAAGGCGAGATTCCTAGGGATTCTAAGCTCAGTTGGAAGCCAAACACGATGGAAAGAGTAGAGAAGGCGACTGTGGCACTCTACTCCTGTAAAAACGCCATTGGAAGGAAATGGGGCCTGAAACCGGAGCTGGTGCACTGGCTTTAAACGGCAGTTGTAAGGCCCATACTGCTGTATGGTGTGAGTGTGTGGTGGCCAGCTCTGGAGAAATCATCATATACTAACATGATGGCGAAGGTGCAGAGAGCAGCTGTTTGCTCATTAGTGGAGCTCTGAAAACCAGCCCCACTAGTGCCTTAGAGGTCATACTGCATCTTCTCCCGTTGGATATTATCGGTAAGCAAATGGCGGTTAATACGGCCACCCGGCTATCAGCGACCTCTGGTTGGAAGTGCCTACAAAAGGGGCACTCAACTATAGTCAATTCTGTGAGGCATGACTTGGAGAATTTAGATTATAAAATGCCCATGTTGTGCTTCGACAAGCGTTTTAAGGTGATTCTCCCCTCTCGGGAGGATTGGAACAGAGGTCTCCTTATCGAGACCGGGACAGTTAATTTCTTCACCGACGGCTCCAAGCTCGATGGTAGAGTGGGAACGGGTGTGTTCTGTGGGGAATTAAATGTCAATTTATCTTTTCGTCTACCTGATTACTGCAGCGTGTACCAGGCTGAAGTTATCGAAGAGCGATCGAAGAGGTCATGAACTGGTTGAAGCATAATGTGATATCGTGCATTGATATCACTATTTATGTGGACAGTCGGGCGGCCATTCTTTCGCTGGATTCAGTTTCCCTGGCGTCACGGGTGGCATTGAATTGTCACACATCTCTTAACGAGATGAGTGAGCATTTCAATATCCAGTTGGCCTGGGTTCCGGGTCACTCTGACGTTGAGGGGAATTGCAGGGCAGACGAGTTAGCAAGGTACGGTAAAACTCTCCAAATGGAATCAGGGAGATAATGTTTAGGGAGACCTATGTCTATGCTGAAAACGGCAAGCCATAGGAAAGCAGTTGCCTTGGCGAATGCAAGGTGGCTTGAGAGTCCAACCGGTAGGATAGCGAAGCAAGTATGGCCTGTGCTGAACTTGAAGCGCTCTAAGATCTTAATCACACTAGGGAAGCGTGATTTATGTAGAATTGTAAGAGTACTTACCGGACACTGCCTTTTCGGAGACCATGCGAGAAGGCTGGGTCTAGATTTAAATGATTTCTGCAGAAGCTGCAGGGACGAGGAGGAGGAGAAGACTCTTGTTCACTTTCTATGCTCATGCTCTGCGCTAGCTGGTAGAAGACATGATCACTTGGGCAAATACACCATGGACAGCCTCTCTGAGCTCGAAAGCTGCAATGTGCAAGATCTTTTACGCTATATTAATAGCACTAAATGGGTTTAAGGAGTTTGATGATGTCGGATCCTGTGGTATCACAATGGGCCATAACTGGCCTAAGTGTGCGATGGCAGCCACTGAAACCCAACCTAACCTAGCCTTCTTTTGTTTTTAAATTCTTCCAAATCTGCATCTTCATTTTCTTGCAGCCATTTAATTTTCTCATCGATAGGCGCTTTCTTTTTTGATTTGCCGTCATTGGTAACTTTCCAATTAGTCTCATGATTTTGTACGTATCCCGTGAATTTTTTATCTTCATCGGCGAATTTTTCAGCATTCCTGCAGAATTATTTAAACGGTTTTGGTCGTTGTTAGTTATGACAACTTTATCTCCCTTTACAGTTCCCTTATCTTCGCCGAATATTTGTAAAACACCGTTGGCATCGATTTTAAATGGTACCTAAATTTGTGGGATTATATAGTTCTCACTGTGGCATTTGGAGTGTGACATGAGAATGAAGAACAAAGTCAAATAAACCAATTAGATCTTAATCAGTTGTGTACGATTAATACGATTTTTTTGTGGGCGCGTAGTTGGTGATTTGGCAACATTTCAATCAGCCATTAAATAGAAATCATTATAAAGCACAACGTGATTTGGGTGTCGCAGTCTCACGACAAAATTACAATTTGGCAATGAGTATCTATAGTAATCGGAACAGTCATATAAGCGAAAACTATCTCAAAGTACCTGAGGACCTTATGTCTGCCTTTTAAGTCGCATTATTTTCAATTTTTTTGGTTTTACGCTCGATGGATGAGAATCGATAGTCCATTGTGTACCATATCCGATCGTTATTTGCATGGTATACCACTACGTGTTCAGACCTCCATTACAATATTGTGATGGCTTTAAATTAGGATTGTGAAAAACATCCGTCTTGTTCGGTTGCGAAGTTATCATTAATTTGGTTCGGGGAAATCATATCTCTTGTCAGGAATTGGAATTCTTTATAAGACGACCAACCTTATGTTATCTGGTTGCCAGAATAGTTATACTCATCTTAAAACGTAGATTTCTTATTTTATCTATTTTATTACTATATGCTTCAAACATTTGCTGATGTATCCTTCCTTCCAACAACTTTGGTTTATTTCGTTTGGCGAAATTCTAAATGCGAATAACTTAAGAACTGGAAAGATTGTCGCCCGAACTTCTGAGACATGGACAAACGCAGCGGTTTTGTTAAAAAACTTTGACACATAAGTAATCAAGTTTTAATGCCAACCTTGCTTCTCACCTTATTCTACACAAAATTCTTAATCAATGTGAGGTAAGCAGTAATATGTCACGATACGATGGTGTCGATTATGGAAATTGCTCTGATGATTGTATGCTAAAACGAAGGCTGAAACTATTTGCTGCTTCGCAAGAATTATGACTAATTCTGTAAGAGAGCGTTAAAAAATCGTCGACTAATTGCTGAAGATTTTTGAAATTTTCCTACTGTAAAAATAAAGTTGATATTCGTTTGACACTCCTACTAATAATGGCATTTATCAAATCCAACAACAGATATCAATAATACTTAAGGGCACTTATCAGAATGTGTATGGTGTTATGAAACATAAGACTAATCACCTCAAATTATTTGAAATTATTTACATGTAATTTACATGTAAAAATCGTGTAAATCACATCGCGTAATTTTGGGGCCCAACTAGGTTAGGATAGGTTCCCCCCATTCCTTCAAAGTTCAATGACGATTAAACACAATCCAGTTAAAACCTATATGTAGCAGGTTGGACGCTTCAAATATGTGCCCGGTTTACTTCGCAGCTTCCATCGAAAACCATCCCTTAACTACTTTAAAAAATCTTTACCCGCATACACACATTTAATCAAAATAAATTAAATTTGCAATATAGCCAAAAATACGCAATTATTTTATAATCAGACAAATACAATATACTCGTTCTCCTATAATAAAGCACACATGAGCTTTTATAATTTTAAACCATAAAATGAAATAATTTCTAATTTATTGTTATAATTAAAGCCCCCAACCCCAAATGCATCCCACAAAACACACAAAAGTTACTAAATAATAAATAAAAAGCTTTTGAGCTTTTAAGTTTTTAAATATTTTGATTTCAATAAACTCCATATTCCCCAAACTGAACAAAAATAACTTTAGCTACGTAGGTACATAACCATATATAGCTTTTAAGCCCCGCCCTTTTAAATCCAATTTTTATGTTTCATTTTCTTTTTGTATTCCTCACCTCGTATTATGCTGCTTGTTATGTTGAGAAATAAAGAAAAATGAAGTAATTATTTATCGTACTCGTACGTACACATAAAACAATGCTCAGCTATAAAAAATATGAGAGTTCGTGTACATATAAAAGTAGGGAGTGAGTTTTTATAATTTTTATAGCACGTAAGGGGAAATGAGTATAGACGACGATACATTAATTGGTATGATATATAACGTTTGGTCGCCTCTATAGCCAAAAATTAATTTTACATTCAACACATGTGTGCGTTGATTTATTTATAATAAAAAAATATTGTAAAGTGACCAAAGGTACTTAAGCGCATGCTATAAAATCCCGTGTTAACTTAACGATGGTTAAATTTATAGAAAATGAAAAAAAAAAACTTACGAAAACTTCGCTAAGCATATTATACGAGTATCTGGTACATAAAATAATGTGTAAGATAACAAAACACAATAAAAAATTGGTTATTACTTTTATGATCATATAATAACCGACCGACAATATATTTACGTATGTACGAGTGTAATATGTAAGTTTAAGACGATATAAAAAAAACCAAATCGTGAATGACGATCAACTTATATGAGTGTGCAAGGAACATTTTGTACAAAAATGATGATACGCGATTGCAACAAAAAAAACGTGAGGAACATTAAACAAGCTTGAAGAAAATTAAATTGACAAGATAAGTATTACGCTAATTAATTGGCTTTGAATTGAATGATTAAATAGTTTCGTATATTAATGGTGGTTAAATAGGGGGGGTACACCGGTTTCGTTCAATAGGGCATGCACAAAATTGTTGCAGAAAAATTCGTTAACCGTATTTTGATTTAGCGTTTATAATGCTAGCACTAATTAGATTCTATAAGGTTTGTTTCACCAAGGTTTTCAGTGTACTCGTAATACAAATTCGCAACTGCTCAAAATGACGTTACCGCATATTTATTATATAGCTTGAGAAAACTATGCAGGAAAATATCAATTTAAAACCATTTATGTGTGGCTCGGGTAATTATGATTGAATTTACTACCAGGTAGCTTACTCCAAATTATGAAAATCCTATATAAACCGCAATTAAACTCATCAAGTGATAACTGCAAAGTGTAAAGTGTAAAAGCTCAGACAATTTCTAATCAATTTGCAAAATGCAAAGTAAATAATCTAATGGTTTTAACCAAAATGATGATTGAATTCGTTCGGCCATCGTTTGGTCAGGTTTGGTCGTTACTTTTTATCGTTTGGTCACTTACGATTAAACAGTAAATAAATAATGAAAACTTCAAAAAAAAAATCCCTGGGTACCACCTCAGCAATTTCGTTAGGTAATCGTTAGGTCAGGAGTGGTCAACACCTTTTTGCGTTTGATGGTCACCAATGAGTCATTCTTTATTGTAAAAAAACAAAATCAAAATTTTATTAATTCAATAAAATCAGGTTCGTCGCTTATTTGGGAATTTCATTTTACAAAATTAATAACCAATTCAATTAACGGGCGTGAAGTTTTTAACAAAAAAAAACAAATATATCATTGGATTAGTGAATTTCTAATAAGAATTTTGAGCGTAAATTTTTTGTAAAAACATGCTTTGGTTTAAAAGATTGTTGCCATCAAGTCAATAAAATAGTTTCAAGTGATAAAAGCTAATAGGCCCTTATGCCATATTATATAACGTCCTTCCGATTTCTGAATTTTTAAATATTCGTTATAACGTATAACGTGAAGATTTTACTGTTTGAGTAGATTATATTTCGAATAATATTATAAGCGCCACGTGGATTCTTCTAAGGCGTCATAAAGAGGCTACAAGATATCAATAGCCCCATGTACTAAGTAATAAGCTGTCCATATTACAAGTCTCAGTGGTCTCCCCAATTTTCATTTTATTTATGTAATTTGTATGGCATATCGATTTCACCTGTTTGAGTAGTTTATATGTCGAATACGATTATGAGGATCACAGGGATTCTTCTAAGACGTCATCTGCAGATTACAATAGGCCCATGTACTAAGTAATGAAAAGTCTATATACCATTTCTCAGCGGTCTCCCCAATTTTCAATTTTTTATTTAATTTGTATGGCATACCGATTTCACCTGTTTGAGTAGTTTCTATGTCGACTAAGATTATGAGGATCGCAGAGATTCTTCTTAGGCGTCATCAGCAGCTTACAGTAGGCCAATGTACTAAGTAATAAAAAGTCCATATACCATTTCTCAGCAGTCTCCCCAATTTTCAATTTTTTATTTAATTTGTATGGCATACCGATTTCACCTGTTTGAGTGGTTTATATGTCGACTAAGATTATGAGGATCACAGAGACTCTTCTAAGGCGTCATCAGCAGCTTACAATAGGCCAATGTACTAAGTAATGAAAAGTTTATAACCATGTCCCAGCGGTCTCCCCAATTTTCAATTTTTTATTTAATTTGTATGGCATACCGCGATTTCACCTGTTTGAGTGGTTTATATGTCGACTAAGATTATGAGGATCACTGAGATTCTTCTAAGACGTCATCAGCAGCTTACAGTAGGCCCATGTACTAAGTAATGAAAAGTTTATAACCATGTCCCAGCGGTCTCCCCAATTTTCAATTTTTTATTTAATTTGTATGGCATACCGCGATTTCACCTGTTTGAGTGGTTTATATGTCGACTAAGATTATGAGGATCACAGAGATTTTTCTAAGGCGTCATCAGCAGCTTACAGTAGGCCCATGTTCTAAGTAATGAAAAGTCTATATACCATTTCCCAGCAGTCTCCCCAATTTTCAATTTTTTATTTAATTTGTATGACATACCGATTTCACCTGTTTGAGTAGTTTCTATGTCGACTAAGATTATGAGGATCACTGAGATTCTTCTAAGACGTCATCAGCAGCTTACAGTAGGCCCATGTACTAAGTAATGAAAAGTCTATATACCATTTCCCAGCAATCTCCCTAATTTTGTATTTAATTTGTATGGCATACCGATTTCATCTGTTTGAGTAATTCAGTAAATATTACCTGTAAAGAAGTTCCATTTCCCGCCCTTGTCTACATCCTAGGCTCTTTTGTAGTCTGCGGAACGAGAGACAAAGTGAGTGAGTGTTAACTGCGATTATCATTCCGCTTAGCTACGATACTGCGTACCATAAAAGTTGTCCGTCGCTACTATTTCTGGAATATAGGACTCTCATTCCATAAATTAAGTTCCAGTTAAACAGTTCTTCTAATTTTATTCACACATTTATGAATTTCGTACTTTAGCGGTAACTTACTCGTATATAATTCCAATTCATAATCAATCTCCATCAATTTTGAAATGATATTACATTTCCATTTTAAATATTTTAAAACATAATTGTTAGGCGACTCTCGAGTACAAGCTTTAATTTTAGACTCAATATTTAAGTGTTATAACAGAAATTTAAAGAGGGGACCGAAACAAAATAGAACGATGAATTGAACCGATAGAAAATTGCGTTCCGGTTACGGTTAACGTTTTATCTATAATCATGTTAGTTACAGTTTCGATTTTGAATTCAATAAAAATATCGGTTGTAGGTTCAATTTTGGTTTGACTCTGCATGCGAGTGAGTCCAAACTTGAAACGACAAATGCAAAATTATGGAAGCAAAATTCAATACATTTTGGAATATGGGAGATATTGGTACGGGGCGGTCATCCCTGCATGATCATATCGAAAAAGAAGATCAACACTACTCAGAATCGAAAATCGAACATACTTTTCAACACCCGGTCCACATATGACCCTAATGCTGCACAAGCACTTCCAGAATCCAGTGAAAATGGTACTGGAATTTTTTACAAATTAATTACAACATATTGGCATAGTTCAACCCCCAAAAACTACCTCTAAAGGTTGCAATTCTTCCAAAACCATATTTTTGGAATGGGGGTGGTACTGTATTTTTTACAAAATAAATTATAATATAGTGGAATAGTTCAATAGCCAGAATCTGCCTCTAAAAAGTGAAGCTCTTTAAAATAATATTTCTCTGTAAAAGTCCTCTTAAATTTATCACGAAAGCCCACACCCATAAACATCGATCAACATGTATCGAATTTTTTTCCTATCCAAGAAATAGGCACCCCTGAATTTATTACACCTGCCCACACCCACATACATACATTATGATCCATTATGATCAATTTTTATGGGTGTGGGCTGTTGTAATAAGTTCAGGGATACATATTTCCTGCACAGGAAGGAAGGTCGATGCATTATGATTGATTTTTGTGGGTGTGGGGAAGGAAATCAGGCAGGTAATTCGATGCATTATGATCGATTTTATGAGATTTTGTAATATTTGCATGCGTATCATTTCTTGAACACAAGGAGCTTTTCCATTTTAATTGTGGGTAGGTTGTTATGCTTATAGCAAACCCATGACCTATACAGAGAAATATTGTTTTAAAGAGCTTTACTTGTTAGAGGCAGATTTCGAGAATTAAACTATTCCAATATATTGTAATTTATGTTGTGAAAACTTCTCGTATCACCCACCGTACAATGATTTTAAGCGATTGTTCCCATTAGGGGCAGTTTTCTGGATTAATTATGCCATTTTATTGGAACGCTATTTGATTGTAATGACAAGTATAATTCCAGTGCCACCTCAGCATTATACAACAAAAATTCACAGAAATGCAAAATGCGCGGTGCGAAGTAAAATATGGTTTTTTAAAGAATTGCACCACTTAGGGGTAGTTTTTGGGGGTTGAGCTATGCCAATATGCTCTAATTAATTTATAAAAAATTTGATTAGCACCCCCAATACGATACAATGATTATTAACAAAACTTAATAAACACATTATACCACTTGTTTATTGTTTGGCAAAAAACTTTTTTAAAAAATTTGTTCAAAATTTTTAAAAAATTACTCGATCGATTTCGACTTGTTAGGTCATCATCAAGAGTATCTACTGATTGGTAAAAATAAAAATTTAGTTATATATAGTAGAAATAAGCAAAATAAAATAAAAGAAGGACGGACAAGAAATAGGCAATAAAAATTAATCTATATTGATCGTTCCAACCATCTTGTGTTTATACGGAAAAATTACTAATAAAAAAGGAGGTGGAATAGCAGGTAAGCGATTAGTCATCGGCTGAGTAACAAAATTCTAGGTATATTGAAGTACATTTAGTTACCCGACGTATTAGTCATATTATTAAGAGCGTGAGAATAGAACAGGGAGGGATCCGTAATTGGTGAGAAACGGATTTCTCTCTGTTCGTTAAGGATATTTTGGTTAAGGAATATGAATTTTCGGATTTCGTAAGATTCTAAGGTATCGTAACGTCTGCTTTTGGGTTGTATATGTAATATGTCTAAACTGTTTAAGCTAGCTGTATGATTTTCCAAAGTTAAATGATTATGGAATGTTGATAGATTGCAACCAGATAAATATTCTTTAGCTCTAACTCCAAAATTTGCATATCCGTTATTCGTTGCTACATTTATTTTCTTCCCTTTCCAACGTAAAATCAATGGTGGGATACTGAGAATTTAACCAAGTCTATCAGTTCCATTCCATAGGCATAGTATGTCATCAAGATATCTATACCAAAATATTATAAGCCGAAAATAAGGTTTGTTGTTTGATAAAATCATTTGTTCGAAGAAATTCATGAAAATTTCAGATAACAAAGGTGGCAGAGGGGAGCCCATGGGTAGACCATCAGCGAATTTGAAATATGTATTATCAAAGCAGGAATAGTTTTGTTTAATACAAGTTTCAAACACCAACTTCAGTTCACGACGTAATCGCTCATCTACAACATCCCTATCTAAGAAATTACAAACTATTTGAGATACAGTTTTAATTGGAATTGAAGTGAAAAGACTGACAACGTCAAACGAAACTAGTTTTGAATGTAGTGGAATGTCGACGTCTTGAACTTTGCTAATCAATTCTACCGAGTTCTTAACCGAGTAAGCCGAAAAGAAATTAGTATGATCATTGAAAACGTTTATGAAACCCTTACATAGCTTGTATAGGCAGGAGCATTGCAATACGCGACTATTGGTCTAATCGGGATGCCCTTCTTATAATGATTTTTGGTAAACTATAAAGAATCTACCAAGCACTATTGCTTTGCTTTCTGTAATAAAATCAGAAATTTTATTACAGTAATCGACTTTTTCGATCACAGTAATTGTATTGCCATTATCCGCTTTACGTGCTATCAGGTCTTGGTCACGTAGCTTTATCTTTATCGCATTAATCACTTTGAGGATAGTATTAGAAGTAGCAAGAGCGACAGAAGCAGCAGAAGAAGAGTTAGAAGGACAAGTTTCAGCATCTACAGCAAGATTCTCGAATGATTCGGCCGATTTTATTTGGCGTAGGAGCAAAATTAATTCCATTACTCAGCATTTGCATCTCTGCGCTACTGAAACCGACTGAGGACAAGTTCTTAAAACGTGGATGAAATTGGAAACCAGGCGAACCGCTACTACCTCTACGGTTAAATGGATAAGCGTTATCTTGCAACACATCCAGATAACCTTTTTGTTTCACATATTGAATATGTGAAATTTCGGATACCTCTGTACGAAATTTTTTGTCCAGCCAATCGAACTCAATAGAGTGCAAACGAATCGTTAAATCAGTGTGAACAACTTTAATATGGAGATATAAGTTGTTCCTGGTAGAATACCCTTCTCGTAGCTCAATATTCCTCCAACTACAACTGGCTAGATTGATAGCTCTTCTTCCCTCTAAAGATTTACTATTAACCTAACAAGTCGAAATCGATCGAGTAATTTTTTAAACATTTTGAACAAATTTTTTAAAAAAGTTTTTTGCGAAACAATAAACAAGTGGAATAATGTGTTTATTAAGTGTTAATGCGTTTCAGAAAGCACCTACGGCACATAGTGTTAAAAGAATTTTAACAAAAATGGGGAAAGTGTGGTGTAGCTTTATCTAATGCCAGCCTACACACGAATTGCAGCATAATGGGACCTGTAAAATTTTTTCTAACTGTGTAACAAATTTGTAATTAATTTGCAAACAATTCCAGTACCATTTTGATTGGATTGTGCTACAAGTGCTGGTGCAGCATTAGCGTCATATTTTTTCTTTAATACAAAATTAAAATATTTAAAAACTTGCTAGTCATTGGAAACAAAGAGAGAGTCCATACTCACGATATATCTACCGCAAAAAGTAGAAAATTCACCCCCTATCCATTTTTTAACCCCAGGGTACTTGTGTCACAACTATTACTTCGCTACACAAGTATCCTGGGGTTAAAAATGGCGGGAGTGAATTTATTTATATTATTAAAGACGAATTTCAAACTTCTTAATTAAAAACAAACAAAAACTAGACACGAGATTTTCGATTAAAGTTTAATTTTTCTAAGCAAATTTAAGTTTGTTGTTGTTGAATATTCTGATCAAACTTTCAAAACTTCTCCAAGTTTGAGAGATAATGACAAAATATTAAAATAAAATTGAAAGTGAAAATAAAAACGTTTAGCACGAGTTTTACCAAATGCCTATTGAGTATCATAAATCTCTAGAACAAAATGTTCAAAAAGGTGGTTATCGAGCCAGCACAACCTACATTTACTTCAGTAAGCAACGCTCTTAAGCATTTTTGACGAGCCGCGCACCCATTTATTGAAAATGTTACGGATGCGAAGTTTGTCCTAACTTGTCCTAAACCCAACAACAATGATTATAATTAGATTTAACAGTGTATTTTACATACCTCAAACCCGAATTAAGAGTGCTTTGTCCTAAGATATTTCTAAGTGGTTATTACAACTGGAATGGATGCTTTCACTCTGAAATAGACCTAATGCTTTTATATACATAACATTATTTTATATACAAAATACATACACATACATATGTACATATATACATACTTTTTTGATTTTCTCATCTTATACTTTTTTACGAATTTGGCGAATGAAAATTAGTCTGGGATGGGTACTTTTATTAAAAGGTCCACCGATTTGACATTGCCGATAGTTTCTGTACCCTCTTGCCTCTTGGCCAATTTATGACGAAAAATAAAGTTCCGCCGATCGAGGGAATTCCCTCTATTCGAATATACGTGACACGGTAAATGTATAGGTTTCGTTGAAAAGTAGAAAAATTCTCCAGCCTTAGGGTTTAAAAGGTCCGCAAATTTGTTGATTTAGATAAGTTCTGGACTTCTATGTCTATTTACTGGGCGAGTGTAGGATTCTGTTCTCCAAAATTATAGTGCGCAATGAAATTAATTTTGCACAACAGCTTCTCGTTTGGTAATAAAATGTTTAACAGATTTTACAGTATAAGTTTTATTTTATTTTATTTAATGTACACAGCTCGAAATATTCCATCAAAGTGATCGAGACAAATTTAATAATTTTTTATACAAGAAAAAAAAACCCCGCGGCGAAATCGCTCCATATTTAAACTGCTTGAAAATTAAAACTAACTATTAACAACGAGATGGCAGTGTATCACTCTTTCGATAATACAGAATATGGAAGAGTGGTAAACGTCTTTGTTTAGCGATAAGTTTATCATCGCTCGATAAATTAAATTTGTAAACAAACAAATTGATGTCAAATGGAGTGATAACACCAGGTAAGCTAATAACATAGTAAATAAATTCTATAAATTAAATTCAACTAATTCATTAATTAATAATAACATTAAATTCTTTTTAGCTAAACAACTACCGTGGACAGCGTGTAAAACCATTAAAGGTTTTCCAAAAAAATAAGAAGATAAGTAATTAACCTAAATTACAATCTAACCTTTGTTTGACATGAGGTTTTTAATTTTCATTCCAGGTTTATTATCCTGAACAGCGAGTATGACGACCCGCTGATCGAGGGAATTCCCGCTATTTCGATTTTAGTGCGCGTTTTATGATATTTTACGAATTTGACCAATGAAAATTGGTCTGGGATAGGTACTTCTATTAAAAGGTCCACCGATTTGACATTGCCGATAGTTTCTGTACCCTCTTGCCTCTTGGCCAATTTATGACGAAAAATAAAGTTCCGCCGATCGTGGGAATTCCCGCTATTCGAATATACGTGACACGGTAAATGTATAGGTTCCGTTGAAAAGTAGAAAAATTCTCCAGCCTTAGGGTTTAAAAGGTCCGCAAATTTGTTGGTTTAGATAAGTTCTGGACTCCTATGTCCAGTGTATCCTAAGAAGTACCCATCCCAGACCAATTTTCATTGGTCAAATTCGTAAAAAAGTATAAAATGAGAAAATCAAAAAAGTATGTATACACATATGTATGTGTATGTATTTTGTATATAAAATAATGTTATGTATGTAAAAGCATTGGGTCTATTTCAGAGTGAAAGCACCCATTCCAGTTGTAATAACCACTTAGAAATATCTTAGGGCAAAGCACTTTTAATCCGGTTTTGAGGTATGTAAAATACACTGTTAAATCCAATTATAATCATTGTTGTTGGGTTTAGGACAAGTTAGGACAAACTTCGCATCCGTAAAATATTAATAAATTTCTGATAGACAAACCCAAGTTTAGCTAATGATTGAAATGGTTTTAGTAATATTTGAACCCAATACTACAGTTTTTTACCACTCACACTTTTCAATTTGTCGGACTTTTTTTAAAAATTCACTTTGGTAACTTTATTGTTTTATGTGATTTGAGATAAAATTTAACAACACGCGGTTGATGTAAAACGTTAAAGGCTGAGAATTTAAATCATTATTTCTCGATCAACACATTGAAACCAGGTGCTAGATGGTTGTTTAATTATTCTGTCTTAATTATTAAACAAATTAACATGTTAGGTAACGAGGCAAGTAAACTAATAAAAAAACTAATTATTTATCCAATAATTACCAGTCAATATTTCTCATTCATCCAAAATATATCTAATTATTCATCATTACAATGAATGTTGAAAATAAATTTTTATTATAAACATATTTTTGTTGGTATTCTATTCCGAAATTCCCGCACTTACCACATTTACCAAAAAAAAAAACACTTTCCCAAAAGCATTATACACACGTATTTTCTAATCAAATAAATTAAATAAAAATCTTAATTAAAAATCAATCAATTCGGCTAAACACAACAAGATTAATCTCAATACAATTATACACAGACATCATTTAAGAAATAATGAGACGAATTGTAATAAGCCCGCAACATGAATATTAATATTTTGAGATTGGCGTACCAAATTCCAAAAATTAAATTTTTTACTAGCCTCCTATATATACAAATTAGGAAGAACCCGTTTATAGATTTTAACTTTCAAAGGGTGCGGACACTATATTTTGCACGATTAATATTGTATCGCGAGAAACATTAATCACTTGCTGTGCAATGACCTACAAACGGTATCTCTAGTTTTGCGCGTACCAACAACAACCAAATATTAAATTTAAATTAATTTCGGTTAAAGTTCATCACAGCGCGCTTCAATCATCGCGAGTCGAAAGACCTGTATTGTTATTTATATGATATTGATTCAAGCCTAATAACATCAACACAAAAACATAACAACAACAATACATCACCGAACTATGTTCAAAGTAGTTAAAAGTGTCAGAAATAAAATAAAAATTAGCTGTGTTCACTCGAATATTTTCTTATACGCGCGGATTGATGTGTAAGATTGTGCGCCGCATTTAGCCGCTGGTATTATTTATTTTACTCTATGCCTGTCTGCAGTACACAAACTCATAACACAGACCATAAAATAAAATAAAATAAAATAAAATAAAAATTTAAATATTCTAAGACGAGATGATTGTTAAAAGTATTGATCTTCCAAAAATTAATGATGATGATCCATCCATTCAAATAACACCAAAAATCCAAAAAAAAAAAAAAATTATGATTTTATGTTCTTTAAGACGGTCGGTTGCGCGGGGTGTATTGGGTACAGTGCTTTTACGAGTAGGAGCGTCAATTTATTTATTAAATTTCCATAAAATAAATAATAAATCAATTTTTTGGGTTTTGTTATTTTTATTGTTGTTTTATCCGCCTTTGACATGTCTTCAAAATGTTGTAAGATGCCGAGTGTTGTGGTGTAGAAGAAAAGACGAAAATTTATGCTCAAAATGCTTATTTATATTTTCTATTGTTGATATTTAGATGATTTTTTTATGGATTGTGATAATAATTGTGAATGGATTTGGAATGTTTTATGCTTATATGGTTCCTTTTAAATTTAATGCGGTTTTTTTGGGGGAAATTTAACAGTATAATAGCATTCGGATATTTATGTTTTATGCGGGCGATTAAGTTTGGATTGGATGTTGTAGTCCCGGATTTTGTAAAACTTTGTGATGTTAAACATGACTCAGTATGAAAGTTTTTACAAATTTTCCTACACATTTCCGTGAGTCGGAAAATTAAATTTAAATGGTATTTCATTGGGAAATATTAAAAATCTTGGGGAGTTGACGATAGACAGGACCTGACAAATGGTTTAGGTTGCTTACTACTGCATTTTCTAATAAACTTAAATTGGAACATAGTTCAATTCCGTAAATTCAACGGAAAAACTTGGACAATGCACCTACTTTAAAATCATTATAAATTGATCCTGGCCTGCGAGAAGTAGATATGTACAGTACCTGGCAATCGAATTAGAGCCACCCTTGTGTTACAAGTAATTTGTAATACAAGTAGTTTGTATTGAAATATATTTGAAATTTTCGATTGTAAACGGATTTAGTTGTTCTAAGAGTATCTATTTATATGAACAATAACCCTTAGATTATTATGGTAATTCCAGTATTACCGGTATGGGGTCAGGTGGCTGCTGTTAGAGTCTAAACACAGATAATGAAATATTTAAAAGAAGTGCGAAGAATAACCAAATTCGGTTAAAAAGTGTAATAAAGTGTTTTAATAATATATCGTGAATTTTATAAATTTGTGGTGAATTTTTAAGCTCTGTAATTTATTCGGAATAGGAAAAATGAAAGACATTGAAAGATATTTGTAGCGTGGATAAAATTAAAATAGAGACTTTATTAAAAACATGTCAAATTGCAATAATTCAAAAAGTTTCTGCATACCGTCGACCGAATTGCCGCATTAATTCGAAAAAATATATCGTCAACATCAAGTGGTCGCAATGTCTCTTAAGCTAGCAGAACCCATACAGCAGAACATTACATGATAGTATGAATAATTATTGGCTAATAATAGGCAAATTAAATGCTCTATTAAAAAATGTTGGGCTCTAGCCCTTCCAAATAAAACGATGAGTTTTGCTAGCTTTAGAACAAGTTAGCAGAACCCATATCAAAAAATTAATTTAAAACAATTGGAAAATTAAAGGTTAATTTTAGGCTAATTAAATGCCCTATTTAAATTTTTTTATTCTGTTCATTCTAGAAAAGGCATAAGGCTTTACCACTTCAAAGCTAGTAGACTCCAAATCGAAAATCGGATCAAAACCGAAATTAGAACCCAAAACAAGATCAATTGGCATACAAATTATTTTAGGCTCATTATGGCCTAATCAAATGTCCCATTGAAGAATTTTGGGCTCCACTTGTTCTTGACCAAACTTCAGGTCATTTAATTTATCTATTTGTATGTTAATTGATCTTGTTTTGGGTTCCAATTTCGGTTTTGGCCCGATTTTAAATTTGGAATCTGCTAGCTTTAGATTAAATGGCCTGAAGTTTGGTCAAATAGGAGTAGAGCCCAAAATTGTTTAATGGGACATTTGATTAGACCATAATGAGCCTAAAATTATTTGTATGTTATTTGATCTTGGTTTGGGTTCCAATTTCGGTTTTGGTTCGATTTTCAAATTGGGTTCTGCTAGTTTTAGATTAAATGACCTGAAGTTTGGTCAAAAATGGGTAGAGCCCAAAATTGTTTAATGGGACATTTGATTAGACCATAATGAGCCTAAAATTATTTGTATGTCAATTGATCTTGTTTTTGGTCCTAATTTCGGTTTTGGTCCGATTTTCGATTTGGGTTCTGCTAGCTTTAGATTAAATGACCTGAAGTTTGGTCAAAAATGGGTAGAGCCCAAAATTGTTTAATGGGACATTTGATTAGACCATAATGAGCCTAAAATTATTTGTATGTCAATTGATCTTGTTTTTGGTCCTAATTTCGGTTTTGGTCCGATTTTCGATTTGGGTTCTGCTAGCTTTAGATTAAATGACCTGAAGTTTGGTCAAAAATGAGTAGAGCCCAAAATTATTTAATGGGACATTTGATTAGACCATAATGAGCCTAAAATTATTTGTATGTTAATTGATCTTGTTTTGGGTTCTAATTTCGGGTTTGGTCCGATTTTATATTTGGGTTCTGCTAGCTTTAGATTAAATGACCTGAAGTTTAGTCAAGAACGAGTGGAGCTCAAAATTGTTTAATGGGACATTTGATTAGACCATAATGAGCCTAAAATTATTTGTTTGTTAATTGATCTTGTTTTGGGTTCTAATTTCGGTTTGGTCCGATTTTCGATTTGGGTTCTGCTAGCTTTAGATTAAATGACCTGAAGTTTGGTCAAAAATGAGTAGTGCCCAAAATTGTTGAATGGGACATTTGATTAGACCATAATGAGCCTAAAATAATTTGTATGTCAATTGATCTTGTTTTGGGTTCTAATTTCGGGTTGTGGTCCGATTTTTGATTTGGGTTCTGCTAGCTTTAGATTAAATAACCTGAAGTTTGGTCAAAAATGAGTAGTGCCCAAAATTGTTGAATGGGACATTTGATTAGACCATAATGAGCCTAAAATTATTTGTTTGTTGATTGATCTTGTTTTGGGTTATAATTTCGGTTGTGGTCCGATTTTCGATTTGGGTTCTGCTAGCTTTAGATTAAATGACCTGAAGTTTGGTCAAAAATGAGTAGAGCCCAAATTTTTTAATGGGACATTTGATTAGACCATAATGAGCCTAAAATTATTTGTTTGTTAATTGATCTTGTTTTGGGTTCTAATTTCGATTTGGGTTATACTAGCTTTGAAGTGATAAAGCCTTATGCTTTTTCTAGAATCAACAGAATAAACAATTTAAATAGTAAATGCGGCCCTAAATTAGACTAAAATCAACCTTTAATTTTCCAATTGTTTTAAAATCATTTTTTGATATGGGTGTTGCTAACTTTTTCTAAAGCTAGCAGAACCCATTGTTTTAGTTGGAAGGGGTGGAGCCCAAAATGTTTAATTAGAGCATTTAATTAGCCTATAATTATTTATACTATCTTGTAATGTTCTGCTGTATGGGTTCTGCTAGCTTAAGGGACGTCGGTCGTAGTCATTGATGTGGTGTCCGACAAACCACCGAGAGAGACGACTCGCTAATTTTAAAAACAGCACTCCAAAATAGACAAAGTTCTGCTCACGAGGTTCTAAATAAATTAAAAATTGCATAATACTAACATATCTGAGCTCATGATCCGATCCTGATTGTACTCTGTCGGACTCACATGTCGCAGACCAGCCAAGAAGGCCAGTTTGACACCAAAAATGTAGAAAGCACGCCCGCAATGGGCAAAGATTGAAAAAACGTAAATGAGCACAAATTTTGTCATTAGTAAATCATTTCGTCAAAATAACAATTTGTATAATAAATTTCATTTTTACAACTCACATCCTCTTTGCAACAAGTGGTCGTTAGCAATGAATTCCGACTTGAAGCAACGACGGAGAGTATTAATTTCGTTAGACGAAGACCCAAGGAACGTTATAGTGATGAAGCTGTACAGAAAAAATGAAACACCCACCACCAGTCATGATCTGGCCATGCATAATCGCGAATGGCACCGGACTTCTGTATTTTGTGGAGGGCACCATGAATCAAGTGCAATATAAAAAGTTATTGAGACTGTATTTGTGCCTTTCCAAAACTCAATAAATAAAGATTGCCAGGTCGTTGCCAGGACGTTCAATTGCCAGCTAATGTATACTAATTTAGCAGGATAGAATTTAATCACACCAAAATTGATTGTTTGAGCTTGTTGCAGGTTCATTTTCAATGGGCAGAAACATATTTTAGTAATGTCTATGAAGTAGTCCAGGATTTCCACCTAGAAAAATAAAAAATGTCACCAGGCAACTTCAAGCAGCATTATCATCCCAGCCCGGGATTCGTTCATATTTCTTACAAAAACCGTTATGGTAAGTCGATATCAACAGGTCCGGTTTCTGAACTGATGGTTCTTGCGAACGAAAAATAAAAAACTGTCAGCGGTCGGTACTCGAAGTGTTACCAATTAAAAATGCTGAATATCGTAAAAATATTTGAAGCTTAACCAGAAATATGTTACTGTTCGATGTAGCCATCTTTAGCGCGGATAATAGCATCGAGTCTGTCCGAGGAGGTCTCACACGTTGCATGAATGTGGTCTGATGGTATTCGCAATCTTTAAGGCGTAGACCATCTCATATTTTTAGTTAATACTTTGGCCTCCAGAATGGACCACATGGAAAAATATATTGGGTTTAAGTTCGGGGAATATGGCGACCATTGTTGTGAAGAAATGAAGATGGGAAGTTATTCTTGTAAAAAGCCCGTGACTTTATGAAATGATGTCGAGTCTTGTTAAAATGACCAATATTCTCTACCGCATTGTTTAAGAGCCAAAGGTAACAAAGCATCGTTTAAAATCTGTTCACCGTAGATTTGTTGGTTTACCTTTACACCCTGTTTAATGATGACGAGTCGTGAATGTCTTGTAGCAGTTATCGCGCCCACTCCAAACGATCACTCATGCGGGCGCTTGGTTTCACAGAGCAATTCGCTGGTCTAAATTTTTTATTTTTTAAAAAAGAAAGTATTAACTGTCAAATAGATTAAATATCCTTTGAAGGTCAATTAATACCCCTATTTCATTCACGCACACACCATCCATTCACACAATTATATTATACCACCTACACATTGCAAGCTTCATGTCAACCTGTACACTGACACGGACGGTGGGTCGGCGCTGAACTCTGCACTCCGACAGAGAGTATTAGTTGTGTTTATTAACATCACCGACAAGCCTCTTGTGGGATTCGAATCCAATCTCTCTCGGTTCAAGTACCGAAGCTTCAAGCACTGCCCCACTTGTCCGGTAAATTGTGGAACCGTATAAATTTTTTCATCAAAAAAGTCTAAATTCTCAAGCTCGCCACCAACGTGTAAGTGTTTTAACACCTTTGCTCTTGCTAGACGAACTGCCTTTTGTAAAGGTGTTAAATCTTGCATTTTTTGTTGTATTTTCGCTCTATACTGCGAGCATTGGCTTTCATATTTCGAACCTTTTTCTGGCGATGTTCCTTTTTTAGATGTCCACCTCTATGGCGTTTTTTGATGCTACCAGTATCATTCTAACGTGTAATGGTCCGATGATGCACAAACAAATTGTTCACATATAATTGTCGTATGGTTCATTAACAATGGCTGGCTGCGAGTTTTCAGCCAAATACAATGCAATAAAATTGTTGCGTTTGAATTCCATTTCGATAACCATTTTTAACTGCAACGTAAACCGATATGCCTCCGTAGGCTTGTAAAGAACCAGATTTTCGCAGATTTACCATTCGCTATATCGTCGAAGTCACAAAAGTAGTTTTTTAAAATCTTTGTGCGTGTGTGTCTATGTGTGGTGTCGTGCGAACTAAATATGGTTGGTTCTCTACTGCCCAGATTGATTGATCGGGGTGAAACTTTAAACTTTAGCTTTTTTCCAAAAATTGGGAGATTCTAATGATTTTGGTCGTAAATCGGTCACCGGAAGTGGCAGCTTGCGAAGCTGTGCAGCAGCTGTGTAGGTCAGTTTTCTACAATTTAAGCGGAAATGACGTATTTTAATGAAACAAACGGTGGTTCCTTCCCAATTTTCACAAATTGGAAGATCCCAATTTTTGTTGGCCGAAATCGATCCAGCAGAAGTGGCAGCTCCCAAAGCAGCTTTTACCGATTTTTTACGATGCTTCTTAATTAACTTTTACAGATTTTTCAGCAAATTTATTTTACATGGAAAAAAACAACAACGAATTTAATCTTGGAAATTTGTCCATCGTTTTTTATGACCGTGCGCCATCTCTCAGGTAACATACGAATGCCGTTGCAAAAAAAACGTGCAGGCTTCAACTCGATAAAGTCATCGACGAATTTACGCACATCGTTAATCGTTTTGAACTGTATATCCACTAAGGCGTGCTGCATTGATCGGAACAATTGGTAGTCGGATGGTACTGAGTCACGCGAGCAGCGTGAGATTGAGCGTTGTCATATAGCAGTATGACTTACCTGCTTCCTTGCCCAGTAAATGGAATTTTCTGGTCAATTTCCTCGCTCAGTTTGTCCAATTATCGATTGTAGTATTCTGCCGTCACTGTCTCACCAGTTTCCAGGAGTTTGTAATAAAACCCGACCTTCATGTCACACAATGTTCTGTTTCGGCGTAAATGTACTAGGTTGCCCAGTTCTTTTTTGTTGCCAGGCTAGTAGTGAAAGGAACGAGTTCATACGTTGACCTATATAGGTTGTGTTCGGTCAATACATGTGGGGTTCACCTGCTAATTTTTTGAATTTTTTCAATTTGGTGTAAACGCTTGACAATAGTTATTTGTATGACTCTTAGCTGAGCTGCAAGCTCTTGTTGCGTCTGCGTTGATTCTTCAAACTTCCGACGCTGTCCAGGGCGCGGTCACTAAGGTAGAAATCACCACTTCTAAAACGTTTGTATCATCTTCACAGGTTCATTATCGCCATAGTTGGTTCTGTGTCTATTCAAGTGGACAAAATCATGATCTCTTAGTTTTCTACCAGTAACCTTTATTTTAATTGACTTTAGCACATCCGATACCAATGTACTTTTTGGCAGTTCGCGTCTATTTTCTAGCAATGTCAAGTTGTATGTTTTACACCCGGTTAATTATGGTGGTTGTTGCTGTATGTTTACGTGGTATGGTAGATCATGGTCATAAACCCATCCGTCTTTCCAGGTTAAATAGTGTAAAAACTTCTTTTGAATTTTCTCAATACTTTGGATATGATGTTCGTGGAACGGAAACCACACATTTACAGCATATTCCAGCTGGGATCGAACGTAAGCACAATACAGAATCTTAATTGTTTCCAAATCAAAATTGTCTCTCAGTTAACCTTTGACAAAACCGAGCATGGAGTTCGCTTTAGCGATGCACAGCCCAATCTGCTTAGTAAAGATCATGTTTTCAACGTAAGGAACCCCTAGATCTTTAGTTTCAAGTACTACCTGAAGGAGTACACCATTTATCTTCTAGCCTTGTTTAACAGCGTTTTCAGTGAAATGATAGAGATTTGCACTTTTCAATGTCGAGACTCAGACAATTAAACTCGCACCTAAACGCTAGGTTGTAAATATCTTCCAGTAGCTTATTGGCATCGTCGACTGACTCGATGACTTTGTAGTTTTTGAAGTTATCCGCGAACATCAGGATATTGGAATGCTTTATAACTTCAGTAATACCATTAATGAAGATTGTGAAAATCCATGGGCCAAAGTGAGAGCCTTGTATTGTAGTCAACCTTTTACCTCCTATTTCAATATATTGGATGCGGTTACTCAAATAAGATTTGAATCAGGCTACGAACTAGCTGGAAAATCTTAACTTGAAAATGTGTTCCAAAGTTCTGCAGTGGTAAAATCGGTTTTGGCTTTTAGGCATAAAACCATGGTATTGTGATATATACCGCGGATGCACTGCTGTGAATGAGTTGTTCAAATAACTTTGGTATAGCAGATACAGATGTTAAGAAATATCATTTCTAGAGATCCACTTTTGAAAATGGGCGTCACTCTATTTCACTTTTGTTATTTTTCACTTTTGTGGAAACGTTGCCAATTTTAATGATTGATTGAACAAAATGGTTAGAGGAATTACCAAATTTTTAGAATTTTAAAAAAATGAAGCCGAAATACCATCAGGGCCACATGCTTCTCTTAGACCCAATGCTCTCTGGATGTCTTCTGGCTCGATGCGTGGAGTAGATATGAGTGTAATATATTCACTAGCGGTTTGATCTTTACAATTATCAATGTCTTCTGCTTTATAAACAAATTGGAAAAACTCAGCAAACATGTGATCTCTGAATCACAACCATCGCAGTTTCTCGTTTGGTTTTAAAAAAATTTAAAAGTGTCTGGGATTGTCTTCTATGTTATCCTTTAGATTGCGAATATAGCTTCTGTATCTCAGTTCAAAATATTCAAAATTGGGCCCGTGAAATATTCCATAGATTTTTCCATAGATTAAAATCATATACGTATACAAATCCAATTGGACTTTTGCAAATTCCAATTGGAATTTTAAAGCCTTCCTATGCAGTTGCGTGGAGAACACTGTGATGATTTGAAATTTGCGAAATTGTCAATGAAAAGTATAATATTATGTTTCATTTTGCATTATTTTATGTAATTAGTTTAGAAAGCATAGAACACGTTTTTAATTAATTCAATAATTGAAATAGAAACCAGAGACAGATATATATTCATTGAATTGACGATATAACACAAAAACAAGCACATCAAGATATGTTTAACGAAATCGAGCAAACAACAAGTTGTACACTATTAGCATTAGGTGTTTTAACTCAAATTTGGATGGCCATTGTCGGCCATTCTCAAAGATCGTGGCTCAGGTCTGGCTAGTACACGAGATTAAAAATTGAGTCACCTATCCAAAACCACCCAGTTTTAATAATGCACGACTTCGGGTTTATGCTACGAATTTTGATATTATCGGTGTACTGATGTCATTTTCACTCAAATCTGGATGGCCTTTATCGGCCATTCACAGAAATCGGGATACAGGTCTGGCTAGTACATAAAGTTGATTATTACATCACATAAACAAAACCACCTAGTGCTAATAATGCACGACTTCGGGTTTATTGCCACGAATTTTGATGTTCTAGCTGTGCATATGTCATTATAACTCATATTTGAATGGCCATTATCGGCCATTCCCAGAGGTCGTGATTCAGGTCTGGCTAGAAAACGAAGTTGGTTATTGAGTCGCCTATCCAAAACCGTCTAGTGCTACTTATGCTCGACTTCGGGTTTATTGTTACGTATTTTTACATTCTCGGTGTACTGATGTCATTTTCACTCAAATCTGTATGGCCATTATCGGCCATTCACAGAAATCGTGATTCAGGTCTGGCTAGTACACGAATTTGGTCATTGAGTCGCTTATCCAAAATCACCTAGTGCTAATAATGCCCGACCTCGGGTTTATTGTTACGAATTTTTATATTCTCGGTGTTTTCACTCAAATCTGGATGGCCATTATCAACCATTCACAGAAACCGTGATTCAGGTCTGGCTAGTACACGATGTTGGTCATCGAGTCATTTAAACAAAACCACCAAGTGCTAATGATGCACGACTTCGGGTTTATTGCTACGAATTTTTATGTTCTAGCTGTTCATATGTCATTATAACTCAAATTTGGATGGCCATTATAGGCCATTCCCAGAGATCGTGATTCAGGTCTGGCTAGAAAACAAAGTTGGTTATTGAGTCGCCTATCCAAAACCGTCTAGTGCTACTCATGCTCGACTTCGGGTTTATTGTTACGGATTTTTACATTCTCGGTGTACTGATGTCATTTTCACTCAAATCTGTATGGCCATTATCGGCCATTCACAGAAATCGTGATTCAGGTCTGGCTAGTACACGAAGTTGGTCATTGAGTCGCCTATCCAAAATCACCTAGTGCTAATAATGCCCGACCTCGGGTTTACTGTTACGAATTTTTATATTCTCGGTGCGTTCACTCAAATCTGGATGCCCATTATCGGCCATTCACAGAAACCGTGATTCAGGTCTGGCTAGTACACGATGTTGGTCATCGAGTCATTTAAACAAAACCACCAAGTGCTAATAATGCACGACTTCGGGTTTATTGCTACGAATTTTGATGTTCTAGCTATGCATATGTCATAATAACTCAAATTTGGATGGCATTATAGGTCATTTCCAGAGATCGTGAGTCAAGTCTGACTAGTACTCCAAGATAATCATTGAGTCACTTATCCAAACCCACCTAGTGATAATAATGCACGACTTCGGGTTTACTGTTACGAATTTTTATATTCTCGGTGGTACTGAAGTCATTTTCACTCAAATCTGGATGGCCATTATCGGCCACTCCCAGAGATCGTGATTGAGGTCTATCTAATATATGTAATTTGTCATTGAGTCACCTAACTTTAATTATCTAGTGCTAATAATGCACGACTTTGGGTTTATTGCTACCAATTTTTATATTCTTGGTGTGCTGAAGTTATTTTTACTCAAATTTGGATGGCCATTATCGGTCAATCCGGCCGATAGTATATGAAGTTGGTCATTGTGCCACCTAAATAAACCATTTCATGCTTACAATGCTTGACTTCGGGTTTTTTGATACAAAATTTTATATTCTAGGTGTTCTTATGCCATTGAGTTTAACTCAAGTTTAAATTTAAAGCTTTTTCTTGTATTATTAAAATATTTATTCTAATCGTTTTAAAGTTCTAATGTATTTTAATAAAAATCTCGATAATTTCTACACAATACGTGATTGAGTTTGCTTTTAAGAGTGACACAATTCAAAATTTTGAATTTTTGAGTAGAGCGATTTGAAAATATCACTCAAGATTGTTTGTAAAAATGGCGTTTTTCAAAAGTAAATAAAAATACATTCTGATTAGAAAAATATTTTTTTTTATTTTTCTACATTCTCAGTCGGATCTAAATTTTACTAATTCTTTAATATTTTGCAAATTTTCTTAGTCATATTTTCCAATATCTTAAAATGTTAATTGCTTTCGCGAATTGAGTGATTTTTTTTATGGAATTTCACCTAATTTGCTAAAAATAACTACATAAGAGAGTATGTTTTGATACAAAATAATAAAAATATGAATTATTGGGAATCGTTTGATTTGAATATCTTAGAAATGAGTGAATTTTGAGTTGTGTCACTGTTGCATCAAATTGAACTTTGAGTCATTTTCTAAAAAAACTCATACTTATGTGATTGTACTAAAATTTCCAATAAGATTCATTTTTTCCTATTGGAAATTGAAGTAACAGTGTGATACTCATACATACACAACAACTACGGAAAGCCTGGAATACTTCACACCCGTTTCAAAATTTTGGTTAAACGCAGTCAATTTCTGTTGACTATCCCAGGAAGATTTTAGGTTTTCTCTTTAAGCCTTCTCTTTTTCCTTTTTAATACTAAGTTCGGTTTGCTCATAGACACGGGAATGAATAACGGTTTTGGTAGTTTTAGAACCTATTATTCACAATGGTTTCCAATATTATTTCTATTGCTTTGTGGTGAATATCATTAATAACGAAGGGTGTTGGTGATTGTCTTGTTTTTAATAAAACTGGTTCATTAATAAAAATAAAGTCCAAGGTTCGATCTCGTCCATTATTTTAATTCGCAGATTTGACGCAAATTTGACGTTTACAGGCATATAATCTCGTTGGTTTCTTCATCATAAGTCCAACTAATATTCGAGATTGAAATCTCCGCAGTTATTAAAGTTATGCCTGCTTAATCGGCCGTATTGGTAATTTCCATAAGTGTGTCAAAGCACTTGGTATATACGATGGTGTAGGCGAATCATTACCAATTCATTAGGTAGTATTGTATCGACGGCTATGAGTACCTTTCCACCCGATTTTTTTATGCTTGTTTGAGCTGCCTTTGAAGACATGTTATTTACATTTTGAAAGAAAAATGTTTGCTTAATAGTTGTGGATGTGACAAGGTTGCGTTGTCCTGATTACATTCCGAATTTGTGGAAAATATTTTTCCCAGCATTAAAATTTGCTACTGGATTAGGTGGCGCATATGTGGTGACTGAACAACGCCCTTTTTATCCCAATCAAATTCTTTGACAAACACTCCTGCTGGCCGCAGAGTAGAGTTGTTGGTGCTTTGAAAAACTTCACCTGAGAAATTGGTTTTATATAATCATATTTATTCCAAAGCTTGCTTTCGACACTATGCGTTGGCAAACAAATTGACAGGGATAGATCAGGTTGATTGTGATGTTCCAGTTATTATTATTATTATTTCGTGTAGTCTTTAGATAATCTATGATTTGTTGCTTTTGAATGGCTGACGGTGATGTTAGTGATGATACGGTGTGACCGTACCTTCCGAGACTTCGGAAGTGGATCTTGCGACTCGCCATTCTTCTAGTTGAACATGAAGGAAGGCACAACTTGAATCCTTCCAGATGCAAAAACTTGAATCCTTCCAGATGCAAAAACTTTAAATTTAAATGTTGCCGCACAAACACCGGTGATGCTGATCGCCCGAATTCGGCAGTTATTTAAAAAAAGATTAAAAAAAGTGCACACAATCGATTTTGAATGGTTTCGTTTATTATCTTGAGAAAGTAAAGATACAAACGGCAAGAAATTGCGAGAAACGGCCCCAAATGCAAAAGCAAATGTATTCTTTCACCAAGACAATGGTGACAAGACCGAATCACAAGTCGTTGGTTACTAATATCTGTGATTTGAAAATTACAAAATTTACAAATTGCAAGCGCCTTGAAACCCATACAATATAGAATAAATACTATACATAATACATTATATTGCAACACAATATGTATAAAAAAAACGCTGCTTGCGCTTGTTTGCCGCCGGAAAACCAAATCGTCGATGTTTATTGCGTGCACGCGAAAGAAACAAAACCAAAAGTAATCGGTCAAATAAAACGCCATTTCCTAACAGTTTGTCTAAAGAAACAATATTTTAGTTAACCATTGTATTTCTTGTTGGTACTTAAAACACCGCAACAAATCGCAAAGTTCCACCAATAATCATAAAAAGCAAAAAATTGAAAATCATGATTCGGAGAAAACTAAAATCTAACGACATTTTGTCACACTTCACAAAATTTACGATTTTGTGTTCTTAACGTTTACAGCCCAGCTCGTGTTGTATAAATACAAAAAATCATTGCGGCCACACAAAATCTTATATCATTGAATTTTTATAAACAGAAAGACAAATTATTTATGCTTTTTATAGAAATACTATTTATTTAAAACAATCGTACAAACCGAAACATACATTTTCCTTAAAATTATATATATTTCCTTTGTTTCATAATTACAAAGTACAAACGATTTTCAATTTGTTAATAACAAACAGAAAAAACCTTCAGGGCAATTTAAAACAATGGAACAAAATAAAATTTTATTGTTTAAATATTATTTATTGTATATTATTTCGTAAAGAATTTTTTGGGGGTACAAAATCCAGTCCATCGTGTGACACACAATCGAAGGAAATTCTTTTCAAAATGAAAAACAATTTCCAATTATATTTGGTGTGTGGTGAAAATGTTTAACGCACTTTAAATTTCAATTAGGTACATTTTTTTTACATTTTAAGTACACGAACATTTAAACCGTAACCAAAGTGGTTGATAAGATTGTGATAACTTTGATATACGACTCTTTAAACATTTTTATGTGCGTTTCAAATGAATGATCTGGAGCAATTCTTATACCAACACACAAAAAATTACTTTCCGCACCGTTGCAAATTCTTGAAAAACTTAAAATGAGCGGCGGCAAACCATTCATTCGTATCAAAATGCTATTTGTTTATTTACATTGCGATTTACAGTGAAAATTTAAAAAAAAAAACCATTAATTACCGCAAAATAAATACCCAGCAGCACAATGTTTCCGCACAGTTTGCATTGTTGGTTAGCTCCGCGGGAAAATGTAAATATTGTCGTAAACGCTTTTGCGCAGTGCAATAAGTAAATATGCCATATATACTTGTAATTATAATTGTGTAAAACTATTGTTTTAATGAATATTAAGAATTAATTAATTTTAATTTGTTTGTGTACACAAAACTATAATTACACATGTGTGCGCTGTACTGTACGTACATTGCGATTATGTAATGTTACATTGTTGCGCTGCTGTGTACCTAACTACTTGATGATTGATGATTTTATTATTATTGCATGTTTGTTTACCATCAATTGTGCGCAAAGTTATAGTAAATGGCTGTATTAATGAGCTAAGAACGGAAATTATAAATTGATACCTTTAATGTATTATTATTGTAAACATGAACGATTTTTTTCTTTTTTGCATGTTGGCCTATTGGTGTTTATATTAATTGGCTGATGAAATATTCCATTAAGAATGACATGCAGAAAAGGGGGTTTGTGGAGCCCGCATGACTTTTTCTACACCTTCACATACATAAATCTAATTGGAATCGCATTCAATCAAATTGTATTCTTATTGCCTAACTAAGCATCGGTGCATGTGAGGATACTGACCTTGTTAAAGTTAGCCGAAAGATAAAAATATACGATAATGAAGATAGTGTCTTCGCTATCCCAGCCGAAAGTAAACCAATATATATATATATATATATATATATATATATATATATATATATATATATATATATATATATATATATATATATATATATATATATATATATATATATATATATATATATATATATATATATATATATATATATATATATATATATATATATATATATATATATATATATATATATATATATATATATATATATATATATATATATATATATATATATATATATATATATATATATATACATATATATATATATATACATAGATATATATATTTATATATATATATATATATATATATATATATATATATATATATATAAAGGGTGTTTTTTTAAGAGGTTGCCGATTTTTTTTTTGAATAAAACACATATAAAATTATGAAATGACCAAAATTTTTTTTTATTTGGTAGATAATTTTTTGGCATTTAACATTTAAACACAATTTCTGGCATATGGCTACCACGACTATTTTTCACAAATGTCATTCTGGAGGTCCAATTTTCCAGCACTTTTTCAAGCATTTGAGGGCGTATGTCAGCAATGACACGTTGAATATTGGTTTCCAAAGCGTCAATCGATTGAGGTTTATCCACATAAACCAATGACTTCACGTATCCCCACAAAAAGTAATCGAGTGGCGTCAAATCGCACGAACGCGGAGGCCAATTCACCGGACCATTTCTCGAAATAATGTTGTCGTTGAAAGTTTCTTTCAATAAGTCGATTGTTTCACGTGCTGTATGGCAAGTGGCACCATCTTGTTGAAACCACATTTCATTCATATCCATATCTTCAAGATTTGACAACAAAAACTCATTTAACATGGTTCTGTATCGATTTCCATTCACGGTAACGCGTCGTCCTTCCTCATTTTAAAGAAATATGGACCGATGATCCCACCAGCCCATAGACCGCACCAAACAGTACATTTATCAGGATGCATTGGTAATTCTAGAACGGCGTGTGGATTATCTTTGCTCCAAATGCGACAATTTTGTTTGTTGACGTATCCATTTAACCAAAAATGCGCCTCATCACTGAAGAGAATTTTACGGTAAAAAAATGGATCTTCGTTCAATTGATTTAACGACCAATCACTGAATTCACGGCGCAAACGATGGTCGTGTGGCTTTAATTCTTGCACCAATTGAATTTTGTATGGCACCAAACCCAAATCTTTACGTAAAATTTTCCATAAAGTCGATGGACAAAGTCCAATTTGCTGAGCACGACGACGAATCGATAAATTGTCGTTTTCTTCGACACTGGCCTCAACGACAGCAATATTTTCTTCTGTACGAACTCTTCTCATTCTTGTCGGTGGCTTGGCATCCAAAAGAGTGAATGTAGACCGAAATTTGGTAATTACGTTCTTTATGGTGGTCTCTGACGGACGATTATGTGCACCATAAAATTCACGAAGTGCTCTATAAACATTTTTAATTGAACACTGATTTTGAAAATAAATTTCCACGATTTGAAAACGTTGTTCTGGAGTTAACCTATTCATAATGATTTGCCAAACAATACTGAGTAGAAATGCCACTTTGAGCTGTCAAAACAACTGTCATAAAATAAAACGACATCTATCGGAAAAACAAACCTCCTAAAAAAACACCCGTTATATATATATATATATATATATATATATATATATATATATATATATATATATATATATATATATATATATATATAGTAAAAATTCCAATTTTCGATTGGCGCTCCATATAAACGACCTAGGCCAATAATGCCACTATTAGACACGCCATATTGTTGTTCAACTTTATGACAAAATTTCGATTTTCAATTTATTGAAATTGCATGGAATGCTCTAACGTTCTAGATGAGCGACCTAGGCCAATACGCCACTATGACTATTTGATAGGTCATATGGTTGTTCAACTTTGGTCTTAATGTGCGAAAGTGTGAAGGAAGGACGCTCTAGATAAACGACCTAGGCCATTGAGCGCCCAATTCATTGAACGCTCTGGCGCTCCAGATAAACGAACTAGGTCAATAACGCCACTATGACTTTTTGATAGGCCAACTGTGGTCTAAATGTGGAGAAAGTGTGAAGGAAATACGGGATTGTTTTTTGGCAAAATTTCGATTTTCAATGTATTGAAAATGCATTAAATGCTCTGACGCTCTAGACCTAGGTCAATAAGCCATTATGAATATTTGATACTCGTAGGTCATATGGTTGTTCAGCTTTTTTATCTAAATGTGGAGAAAGTCTGAATGAGATGCGGGGTTGTTTTTTGAAAATATTTAGTTTTTCGATGTATTGAAAATTCATTGAAATCTTTTTTGCTCCAGATAAACGACCTAGGCCAATATTACCACTATGGCTATTTGATAGGCAATATTGTTGTTCAACTTTGGTCTAGAGCTTATCTGGTGCGCCAGAGCATTCAATGAATTTTCATTTTATTGAAAATCAAAATTTTGCCAATTTGTTTAACAAGTTTAACTTTATCGTGTCTAATGTAATTTTAGTTCGTAATTTAATTTTTGTAATTTACGTGATTTTTAATAAATTCTGAATTTTTTTTATTTTCTAGGATGAAATCGTGGGATACTTTACATACGTTCCTTATTCCGACAACAACAATTGTAATGGAATTTTTTAGGATCTTTTAGACCAATTTAATAGCCTTTGTGTCCAATTGTCTATTGAAGACCAAAATTCGAATGTAAATTTCTTCTTAAAACGTTTGCTCAATATTGGGGATAATCGTTATTTTGTAGTGTCACTGTATGTCCTGCCCCACTACATTCTTTATAAATTAGTCACTTTAATGCGCTTTTTTCAAATGTCGCCCCAATTTTTTACCAAAATGGAATTAAACTTCTTTACGTGTCTTTTTTTACCCCTAACATGGTTTTAGTATTACAGGTTCATATATTAAGGAATAATTTATTATGAAAGTGTACTTGATAATTACCTAATATCTACCTACAGACAGAAACTTGATCAGACCGCCTAACGTAAAATGAAGAGATAATTATGAGCAAATTGAGTTTTTATTAACATTTCCTAAGTTGTCGACGTTGAGAACGCGACGTGCGTAATCTACCTCGCCCATCCCTGACGAATATTGGAAGAGGGGTCATGGGCTAGATTTTTCATAGTAAATCCCTGAACTTCCAAATTATTCGCATATCAATTATTTTACCGGTTGCTTTTTGCATTTTGCTTTATTTGACTATTACAGGTCTCTCAAAAGTCGCGCCTAGATGTTTTTTAAAATATTTTTTTAAATACTTAGATTTTTTCTGATGTTTTTATTTTTTATTTTTAAATAGGATTTTAATAATTATTTAAATGTGTACCACGGCCACGTCTTCAGGCTTCGATACGAAAATCAAAATTTTTAAAAACTCGCTCACACATTACCGTATTAAGTTGTTGTGGTTTATTCAAATACATTTTACTCTTCAAGAAACCCCAAAGAATCAAGTCAGTGAGTTAGCCCGAAAATCCATCCCGAATTTTTTGGTATGTTTCTTGGCTAAAGTGTAGTCAACCCGAAAAAAGTGTAGTCGTTACAAAAATGTAGTGCTATCCAGAAACCCCGAACTTTTGTTACATAAAAATGTAGGATTATCCCGAAATTAAAATCTAATTTAATTTCAATTTACACGTTTTTAATCAATTTGTTTTGAAAACTGTCAAAAATTGTGGCAACCTTTTATTGTGGACTAACCGTGCAATTTTATAATCTTATAAAAAACATTCTTAAAATATTAAAAAGCTCGAGGCCTATTGGAATAAAACATAGAAAAAAATTAAAATTAGAAAATTAAGCTAAACCGATAAGTGCATTGGCAGTTCATGACAATAAAATAAGCAAACCATAATGCCAGAGATAAATTGCAATAGCGGTATATACGGTTATTTCAACATTTACATCATTTTTCCACCTGATATGAAAATGAGATTCGCAGGGTTTATTAGCACAGCCAAGACCTAAATAGCCGTATATACCGCTAGTGCAATTTATCTCTGGTATTTGCTCCACAGAATTTTAAAGTTTGCTAGAAATTCTCACTCGAGAAGTCTTTATCCACACAAATTCATATCAACATTTACATCATTTTACCTGATATGAAAATGAAATTCGCAGGGTTTATTAGCACAGCCAAGACCTAAATAGCCGTATATACCGCTAGTGCAATTTATCTCTGGTATTTGCTCCACAGAATTTTAAAATTTGCTAGAAATTCTCACTCGAGAAGTCTTTATCCACACAAATTCACATCAACATTTACATCATTTTTCCACCTGATATGAAAATGAGATTCGCAGGGTTTATTAGCACAGCCAAGACCTAAATAGCCGTATATACCGCTAGTGCAATTTATCTCTGGTATTTGTTCCGCACAATTTTAAGTTTTCTAGAAATTCTCACTCGAGAAGTCTTTATCCACACAAATTCACATCAACATTTACATCATTTTTCCACCTGATATGCAAATGAAATTCGCAGGGTTTATTAGCACAGCCAAGACCTAAATAGCCGTATATACCGCTAGTGCAATTTATCTCTGGTATTTGCTCCACAGAATTTTAAAGTTTGCTAGAAATTCTCACTCGAGAAGTCTTTATCCACACAAATTCACATCAACATTTACATCATTTTCCCACCTGATATGAAAATGAAATTCGCAGGGTTTATTAGCACAGCCAAGACCTAAATAGCCGTATATACCGCTAGTGCAATTTATCTCTGGTATTTGCTCCACAGAATTTTAAAGTTTGCTAGAAATTCTCACTCGAGAAGTCTTTATCCACACAAATTCATATCAACATTTACATTATTTTTCGACCTGATATGAAAATGAAATTTGTAGGGTTTATTAGCACAGCCAAGACCTAAATAGCCGTATATACCGCTAGTGCAATTTATCTCTGGTATTTGCTCCACAGAATTTTAAAGTTTGCTAGAAATTCTCACTCGAGAAGTCTTTATCCACACAAATTCATATCAACATTTACATCATTTTTCCATCTGATATGAAAATGAAATTCGCGGGGTTTATTAGCACAGCCAAGACCTAAATAGCCGTATATACCGCTAGTGCAATTTATCTCTGGTATTTGCTCCACAGAATTTTAAAGTTTGCTAGAAATTCTCACTCGAGAAGTCTTTATCCACACAAATTCATATCAACATTTACATTATTTTTCGACCTGATATGAAAATGAAATTTGTAGGGTTTATTAGCACAGCCAAGACCTAAATAACCGTATATACCGCTATTGCAATTTATCTCTGGCATTATGGTTGGCTTATTTTATTGTCATGAACTGCCAATGCACTTATCGGTTTAGCTTAATTTTCTAATTTTAATTTTTTTGTATGTTTTATTCCAATAGGCCTCGAGCTTTTTAATATTTTAAGAATGTTTTTTATAAGATTATAAAATTGCACGGTTAGTCCACAATAAAAGGTTGCCCCAATTTTTGACAGTTTTCAAAACAAAATTATTGAAAATGTGTAAATTGAAATTAAATTAGATTTTAATTTCGGGATAATCCTACATTTTTATGTAACAAAAGTTCGGGGTTTCGGGAAAGCACTAAATTTTTGTAACGACTACACTTTTTTCGGGTTGACTACACTTTAGCCAAGAAATATACCAAAATATTAGGGATGAATTTTCGGGCTAACTTCACTGACTTAAAGAATCTAATCTAATGGTGTTAAATCGCATGATTTGGGTGCCCAGTTTATGCCACCAGTGTATGTTCTGCGTTGATAATGATCTGTTTGTTTTAATTTTTGTGTTGATTGAATTTTATAAGGATGCAAATGCAAATTCTTGTGTAAATTTCGCCAAACAGTCGATATGTGAATGCCTTATTCCTGAGAATGTCGTGATAACGATGTTGACGGTTTCTCCGCGACACTTTCGGCCACAGAAGCAATGTTCTTACTAGAACGTCCACTTTTTGGTCTATCAAACCTTTTTCGATTCTCGACCAAACCATTCCCTTCCAATTTTTTCACTAACCTTTGAATTGTTGGCTCATTTGCATGTTTGAATAACTTTAATGCGTTCGCGTGTAAATTGCACATCGGTATACTTCACAAATGTCAAAGATGACATAAAAAAAGTTGCGTTTAGAAATTATTTACTACTAACATATAGGCGTGACTTTTGGAAGTTCCTTTAGGGTATTTCTAGGTAATCGTGTTTTGGGCAATGTATTATTATTACTGATCGTGTAAAGTCTGTTTTTTTAATTAATTCTATTTCCGTCCGACATATATACCGGGGAGATCGTGAAAACGTGTCTATACAAGTAAAGTAAAATCCTTGTGGTCCATCTACCATTTAGGATTGGCACAAAATGAATGATTCCCAATTTTATTTCAGCCGTTACCATTAAATATTCTGTCAAAGAGCTTTGATTGATGTTCATAAACAGTGACGTTTCATCACTCTGGTCGTCCGCAATCCGCATGGTTGTAAGGGAAAATTATTTAGTAATGTCGACACAAATTGATTTGGAAGGGGTGTGGTTAAGACATTAAATATTATATTGAAGTACAATTATTTAGAAAATACAACAAATTTAATATTTTTTGCAATTTAACTTTATTGCCGACCATGTACAAAATTTCGTCCCATCTGGATGAAGCGCACCATTATGCAAATTGACACGAACATGATGGATGAAATTTTGCCATTACACTAAAAAAAAATTCAGTACTGACAAATTATCTAACAATTAGAAATTACATTCCATAGACAATTATTGTATGCAAATTATAGGTTATTATATGAGTAATGTGTTTAGGTATCATGGGTAAAATATGTATAATGTACAAAGTAAATCAATTTACTACACAGGTAAATTGTAAATGGTTCATTCTAATAATATGCGATATGATATTTTAGGAAAACTACTTACCGTGCTATTAAATATTTGAAGTGCATATAATATTCATGTCTCATGTGCTGTCTGTTGTCAATCAACATCTGTCTTAATAAAAAACTTAAATATTATGATTATGATGAATGTCCTCGTTGATTACATTATTAACTGTTTCTTATATTTGCGAGACGATCGTTCTTTCCTGTACTTAGACTTTGTTATTGCACAGCAAGATTGCTTTTGTTGCTATTTAAATGTAGCATTTTAAGTTGTACTGCGGAGAATGGGATGACGTCTGTTTTGTACATGCAAAACTATTATTTTATTATACAACAATATACGAAATGTCATAATCAAGAAATTTTCTTGTCTTGTAAATTTATATTGTTGTCATAATAAATAAGAAATTGCAAATAAAAATAAAATTAATAGCACGGTATATATGGTAATTCCATGTTTTTGTACATTCATGGTGTAACGATTTTACGGGAATTAAGAAAAACAAAATTAACCAACCATGCCCGCGGTGAATTATGAGTAGCCCGCAACCAATAAATCAATAAGTCGTATATAAGGTGTCGAAAAGCTCGAATATTTTATTTATTCCGCAAATGATGATCAACCGTGGTAATACAACAAATTAGTCATGATCTATTCACTCCCCAAAAAAAAAAAAAAAATGAGACGCGTAATGTAAATTACCATTTCATTGATCATCTTCATGACGATCGTCTGATGTTTGAAAAGCACCGAAAGCACAAGAACCGAAAAAAATACCAAATCGAACCGTACGAGAAAGCAACGACGTTTAATTTATTACTTTTTGGTCAAATGTAAAGAAATTATAAAAATAAATTATTATTTTTACACTCTAAGATTTGTGTGTGTACAATGCGATGTTGTTGTTAATTTAAATTAAAGTTGTAATAATAACAATAATAACAATAAATAAATATGATTTAATTTAAGATAAATATGATTTTTTGTTGCTATAATTTATTTCGGAAAGGTGTTAAAGAAGACTAAATAATATTTTGAAAGAAATCCAAAAATTAAAAGTAATTTATCATAAACAAACAGACGTAATTATTGTTAATTTTTATTTTTGTGGTATCACTGAACCGATTTGAAACTACTTAATTTTTCAAACTTCGCGTCGGCCTTTGGAAGTAAAAGGTGTCTAAGAAATTGAATAAAACTTTTTATTTTTTTTTATTTTTTTGACGGGTAATTATTTGTTAAGTAGAAACAAAATGAGTTTTGTTATTTGTGTTACATCTGTATAAATACATCTGTGGTTATGGTGCAATATTGCCAGCTTATTAATGTGTTTAGATGCTATGGATAGCAGATAAGTAATTCCATAAAAGAATGTAATTTCATTTTGAGCAAACCGGAACCCGAGGATTCTGTCTCAATGTGAAAATACAACCTTCTGCCTCTGTAAATCCAAATACTTAAAGCACGGCAGAGTAGACAACTAACCTATCTATATATCGAAATATACGATTAAACCCCTTGAAATTTAAAAAAAACTGTAGCCGTGGATAACCTCTATGCTATTGGGCAAGATTACCACACTATCCATCATCCATTAAATTTAAAAACGGACACTTGATCCAGCATATATTTTAGGGCGGAATTCACCCAATATATCGATACATCAAATTTACTGCTTTCAATCAGATACTGTACTCACATTTCCACAAGAAATATCTGCGGAATTTATAAACGTTCGTTTGATATCGAGCCCTACAAATTTCTATCTTGATCCGAGTATATAGTCCTTACGTAATCCGAATCTGCAAATCCAATTGATCACAAATTTGTCTGCTATGGTCCGGGCCTCCTGATTTACAATCGGATAGGTTTCCATCCACTTGCTAAAGTAGTCTATACACACCAGGATGCAACGATTGAATCTTTTGTTTCTGGAAATGGGCCGGCGATATTCATTGTTTTTCGTTCGAATGGCGCTCCAACAATGCTAATGAAATGTATCTTAAATTAATCCTAAATTATAATAATGGCGGTTTTATGAAAAAATTCAAACTTCTACTGAGAAATATGAAGTTTATACAATAATACAAAATAAAAGAAAATGTATAGATGTATTAGTGATTTGCGAACATTTAAGCGATTTTACAACATTGTTAGGTTTACAAATAATTTCATTTCACAATGTTTATATTAAGATCAATTTGATTAAAATATTTTATTCTATTAACCGCAAAGAAATTATGTTACGGCAAGAAAATTGATATTTCAAAATTTTCACCGATCGGCAAACTTGCCACTATAATATTTTGGTAGACCCATATGTGCTCTCTACTTGTGCCAACCCGATTAAAATTCTAATGGAGCTCGCATACCTCAAATGACATTCTTGTGAAGAACGGAATTTCTTAGAAATTTTGATTCTAAGAAAATTAATATTTCAAAATTTTCACCGATCGGCGAACTTGCCACTATAATATTTTGGTAGACCCATATGTGCCCTCTGCTTGTGTCAACCCGATTAAAATTCTAATGGAGCTCGCATATCTCAAATGACATTCTTGTGAAGAACGGAAGTTCTTAGAAATTTTGATTCTAAGAAAATTAATATTTCAGAACTTTCACCGATTAGCAAACTTGCCACTATAATATTTTGGTAGACCCACATGTGCCCTCTGCTTGTGTCAACCCGATTAAAATGCTAATGGAGCTCGCATACTTCAAATGACATTCTTGTGAAGAACGGAATTTCTTAGAAATTTGAGTTCTTGGTAGACCCATATGTGCACTCTATTTGTGCCAACCCGATTAAAATTCTAATGGAGTTCGCATACCGAAAATGACATTCTTGTGCATAACGGAATTTCTTAGAAATTTTGATTCTAAGAAAATTAGTATTTCAGAATTTTCACCGATCGGCAAACTTGCCACTATAATATTTTGGTAGACCCATATGTGCACTCTACTTGTGCCAACCCGATTTAGGTTCGAATGGAGCTCGCATACCGAAAATGACATTCTTGTGCAGAACGGAATTTCGTAGAAATTTTGATTCTAAGAAAATTAATATTTCAAAATTTTCACCGATCGGCAAACTTGCCACTATAATATTTTGGTAGACCCATATATGCACTCTACTTGTGCCAACCCGATTTAAGTTCGAATCAAGCTCGCATACCTCAAATGACATCCCAGTGCAGAACGGAATTTCTTAGAAATTTTGATTCTAAGAAAATTAGTATTTCAAAATTTTCGCCGATCGGCAAACTTGCCACTATAATATTTTGGTAGACCCATATGTGCACTCTACTTGTGCCAACCCGATTTAAGTTCGAATGGAGCTCGAATACCGAAAATGACATCCTTGTGCAGAACAGAATTTCTTAGAAATTTTGATTCTAAGAAAATTAGTATTTCAAAATTTTCACCGATCGGCAAACTTGCCACTATAATATTTTGGTAGACCCATATGTGCTCTCTACTTGTGTCAACCCGATTAAAATGCTAATGTAGCTCGCATACCTCAAATGACATTCTTGTGAAGAACGGAATTTCTTAGAAATTATGATTCTAAGAAAATTAATATTTCAAAATTTTCACCGATCTGCAAACTTGCCACTATAATATTTTGGTAGACCCATACGTGCTCTCTACTTGTGTCAACCCGATTAAAATGCTAATGTAGCTCGCATACCTCAAATGACATTCTTGTGAAGAACGGAATTTCTTAGAAATTATGATCCTAAGAAAATTAATATTTCAAAATTTTCACCGATCTGCAAACTTGCCACTAAAATATTTTGGTAGACCCATATATGCTCTCTACTTGTGCCAACCCGATTAAAATTCTAATGGAGCTCGCATACCTCAAATGACATTCTTGTGAAGAACGGAATTTCTTAGAAATTTTGATTCTAAGAAAATTAATATTTCAAAACTTTCACCGATCGGAAAACTTGCCACTATAATATTTTGGTAGACCCATATATGCACTCTACTTGTGCCAACCCGATTTAAGTTCGAATCAAGCTCGCATACCTCAAATGACATCCCAGTGCAGAACGGAATTTCTTAGAAATTTTGATTCTAAGAAAATTAATATTTCAAAACTTTCACCGATTGATCGGCAAACTTGCCACTATAATATTTTGGTAGACCCATATGTACACTCTGCTTGTGCCAACCCGATTAAAATTCTAATGGAGCTCGCATACCGAAAATGACATTCTTGTGAAGAACGGAATTTCTTAGAAATTATGATTCTAAGAAAATTAATATTTCAAAACTTTCACCGATTGATCGGCAAACTTGCCACTATAATATTTTGGTAGACCCACATGTGCCCTCTGCTTGTGTCAACCCGATTAAAATTCTAATGGAGCTCGCTTACCTAAAATGACATTCTTGTGAAGAACGGAATTTCTTAGAAATTTTGATTCTAAGAAAATTAATATTTCAAAATTTTCACCGATCGGTAAACTTGCCACTATAATATTTTGGTAGACCTATATGTGCTCTCTGCTTGTGCCAACCCGATTAAAATTCTAATGGAGCTCGCATACCTCAAATGACATTCTTGTGAAGAACGGAAGTTCTTAGAAATTTTGATTCTAATAAAATTAATATTTCAAAATTTTCACCGATCGGCAAACTTGCCACTATAATATTTTGGTAGACCCACATGTGCCCTCTGCTTGTGTCAACCCGATTAAAATTCTAATGGAGCTCGCATACCTCAAATGACATTCTTGTGAAGAACGGAATTTCTTAGAAATTTTGATTCTAAGAAAATTAATATTTCCAAACTTTCACCAATCAGCAAACTTACCACTAAAATATTTTGGTAGACACATATGTGCTCTCTTCTTGTGCCAACCCGATTAAAATTCTAATGGAGCTCGCATACCTCAAATGACATTCTTGTGAAGAACGGAATATCTTAGAAATTTTGATTCTAAGAAAATTAATATTTCAAAACTTTCACCGATCGGCAAACTTGCCACTATAATATTTTGGTAGACCCATATGAGTTCTCTACTTGTGCCAACCCGATTAAAATTCTAATGGAGCTCGCATACCTAAAATTACATTCTTGTGCAGAACGGAATTTCAAAGAAAATTTTGATTCTAAGAAAATTAATATTTCAAAACTTTCAACGATCGGCAAACTTGCAACTGTAACATTTTGGTAGACCCACATGTGCCCTCTGCTTGTGTCAACCCAATTAAAATGCTAATGGAGCTCGCACACCTCAAATGACATTCTTGTGAAGAACGGAAGTTTTTAGAAATTTTGATTCTAAGAAAATTAATATTTCAAAATTTTCACCGATCGGAAAACTTGCCACTATAACATTTTGGTAGACCCATATGTGCTCTCTACTTGTACCAAGCCGATTAAAATTCTAATAGAGCTCGTATAAATAAATAAATAAATATTTATATAATTATTTTAAGAGTAATATTCGTTGTGTTCTGACTTCGCCTAAATGGCTGCTTTAAACCCACACTCTCATTAATTGTTGTTTTTGTTGGTTTAGGATTAATTTAGGATAAACTTCAATTGGGTGCTCCAACATTATATTGCTGCATTCTTCCTTTCCCCGGAGTTTGCGGTCCCTTACCCACAGCACACACTTCACACTATTTGCATCATTCTTGAATGTTGTTGCGCCATAATTGACCCAATAAAACAGGTGTCTTATCTTATCCAAGGTTTGATTGTTTTCCAAATCTATTCCAGATCTTCCACCTGTGTTTCTTGTTGCACTTCTGATATGTATTATTGTCACCGTTGACAGTTTCCCCGATTCTTACGAGTATTCCGTCATCTATTCTCCGCGAGTGCAATACTACACTCGATTCATCAGTTTCTTGGTTTTCTTGCAAATGCTGATTTTCCAAACGCACGTTCTGATTCTTTAAACTGCAACAACCGTGTGAGTGACGCATGATCCGTTCGAAGAACAACCTCTTGCTCGTACAGATATTTGTTAAAATGTTTAGCACTGTTCACCATAGCCGGCAGTTCTCTGCGTGTTACACAATAATTTTTCTTTGCTTTAGAGAGGGATTGGCAATAATACGCGACAACTCGCGCTTTGCCTTCTTGCTTCTATGATAATATTGCACCTATCCTCGACTTGCTAGCATCTGCATCTAAAACGAACGAGCCCTGCATAATTTCATCTTTAATTTTACAAATGCATCAACGCAGGTGCTCTGTGTTCCACTCAAATGGTTGACATTTTTCAGTTTAGTATGATCATAACAAATCGCCGGTATTATGGGCATAATCCTAGGAATTGTCATAGTTGGCCAATATCCATTGGTGCAGGCCAATCTATTACTAATATTAACTCGTTTGCAGAGCCTTGAACAGTCTGCATTTCGTTGCACTTAATTTCAATCCTGCCGACCGGATTAGGTCTAGTACAATGATGTCATCCAGATAAATCAGACATGTTTTCCAATTTAGGCCCCTTAGAACTTAGATCCATTAATATCATACCACAAATTGATAAAGACCTTTTCCTGCTGAAACCGCCATTTTTTCTACCATCAGGATGGATTAATACTTGCCAATATCTGCTTTTTAGATCCAATGTACTAAAAATCGTGACCTTGACAGCGAGTTGAAGGTGTCATCAATGCATGGTAACGGATAACTGTATTTCTTCGTTACTTTGTTTAGTTTGCGGTAATCGACACGATGTTATCCCGCCCTTTTTCTGAACAAGAACCACTGACGAACCAAGGGCTGCTAGACTTCCTCTATCAATCCATCACGTTCCATTTTTTTAGTTAACTCAGCGGCCTCCTGCTGCTTTGCGAGCGGTATTCGTCTTCTGCTTGCCGTAGTTCATCATCATTAAGAGCAAATACATCTGCAAACTCAACCAGTGCTTCCGCTGCAACGTGTAACTGTTCCACTGGCAGATGGTTGCACAGTGAGCGAATAATCGCCTACATATGGTTTGGGGATCAATGACATTGCTTAGACTGGCAGTTGGCAATATAGTTGATTCCTTCTGCTGTACCGTGACCACCGCTTTCTTGATTTGTTAGTGAACTCACGTTTAAAACACGTACTGGTACTTTCTGCAGGAATTTCACTAAGGTTCTCGTAGGCTCCACAATTCCTTTCTTGGTATCCCCAATCTTGATTTTGTTCATTTTGATTTATCTGAAGGTGTACCTCCATATTAAACCATTTTAGCACCTATGGTTGTTCAAATTTACGGTCATCTGGCATTTATTCATAACATCTCGTCCAACGATGCATTGATCAATTATTCCAACTACGATAAACCGATGTTTGAACCACATTCCGTCTAATGTTACTGGAAGGGTACACTCTTCTTTGTCTAACTATAACGAACGCAGGAGCAACTATCTATTCTAGATCGGTTCCGAAGCTCCGGTATCTAGTGTGCTTCACACTGAGCCATACGCCAATAAGAGCGATACTTTCGTAATCCGCCGTTTCTTGCCTCTGTCGTCTTGCATCTCTCGGGCGCTGTGTTACTTGCTTACAATCATTCATATAATAATGCACGGATTGTTGGTAAACATCGAGACGGCGAACGTGATCGTTTTCTCCTGCTACCTCGGCGGATGACCATAACTTTTTACCTCGTCTTTAATAAGAGCCTTTATTTGCGTAATATCCTCCGCATCCAGCTAAACTTGCTCTAGCTGCCCCATATTCTAAAGCCAACACAAATATTTTATTCATCGTTTTACCTCTAGTATTCATCGAATTACCCCTAGTAAGAAGGGCAATTTCTCAACAATTGAAGAAATAAAGAAAAAATCCCATTACATTGCTCAAAACCACAAATGGGAAAATATAATATCCGATTGGCGTGAGTAAAAAGCCCAGAACGTACTTTACTACAAGATTGCAACTCGTAAATCGTGCTTCTTAAACAATCAAGAGGTGAAAGGAGCAATACGCCAAATTGCATACAGAATTTGGCCAAAGTTGCATCAGAATTCAACGAAATAAGAGTAGTAATGGAATGTGGAAGATTACATGCTTGACGTTTCACCGTTCCCGAAAAGTAAAGATCTACTACCTCTTTAGCCAGTACAGACATACCAATCTATTCGCCAAATCTAACCGACATAATAGTTCAAAACATGAAATAAATTAAAATTCAATGTAAGCGACAAATTTAACGGATTCGTACGGAAAAGCGGTGTACTGTATGATGTGGTGTTGTGATATTAAGGAACAACACCTCGATGCAGCACAAATAAGTGATATAATTTCTTATATATACAATTATCAGTCATTCTTGCGTCTGATAACATTGAAAATTTAACGAATGCTTTCATTCTCAAATCGAAATTGACTCACTTATACGCAAATTCTGGGAAATAGAAGAGATTCCAAATGAAAAAACATTATCCAATGAAGACAAGTGGTGTGAAGAGTTTTTTCAGCGAAATCACAAGCGGCAACCTGATGGTAAATATGTAGTCCAACTTCCACTCAAAACACATTATGACTCGAACTCGCATGATCGGTTCCTACAATTGGAAGAACGTTTCCATCGATATCCATCACTCTATTCAGTATATTCTGCAGCCATCAACGAATATCTCGAATTAGAACAAATGGAATCATCAAAAATGGCGTCTCGTCTTTTCATTTTGCTATTTAGCTATTTCTAGCTGGCGTTTCTTCAAGTATATTTTCACATGTGTCATTGAGAACATATCGATTGAAGACAGTGACTTTTGGAACGGCTAGCGCACCATATACCGCGATTCGTGTAATGCATCAGTTAGCCCAAGAGGAAGAAAACAATTTTCCAACTAGCTGCATTTGCTATTAAAAATCAAATGTATGCCGACGACATACTTTCCGGAAGTCACACAATCGAATCGACTATTGAACTTCAACAGCAAATAATTGATTTGAATTAAGAAAATGGTCAAGCAATGCATCACCCGTGTTATCGGCAATTCTACTGGAGATCGTGAAAGTAATTCGGATTTCTTAGTCGGACAAAATGACTCGATTAAAGCACTCGGAATGTTAATTTCGAACTAGAAACTAAGAATCATACAAAACGAACAGTTATTGCTCGCTTATTTGATCCGTTGGGATGGATCAATCCGATTATTATGGTCGCCAAAACATTTCTTAAACGTTTGTGGTGCGAAGGACTTGATTGGGATGTTCAGCTTCCACACAATTTAGCTCATATTTGGCAATCATTCATCGAGAGTTTGAAAAGTGTCAATCAAATCACACTTCCTCGTTGGATACACACTGATAATAACCACCAAGCAGTCGAATTACATACGTTCTGTGCTGGATCAAAACACGCTTATTCTGCTGCAACGTATTTACGAACCGAAACAGCTCATGTAGAAGTTTTCGTCCATTTACTGTTTGCCAAATGCAAGGTAACTCCCAAGCGAGCTCTTACAATTCCAAGGATTGAATTGCGCGGAGCAGTTCTAGAAAATTGCAACAATACGTCAAGTCAAAACTCCAAATTTCGTCTAATGATGGAAAACATTTGTGTGCAATAGAATTAATACAATTCTCGACACTAGCAACATCAACCAATGGCATCATGTGTCTACTTCAGATAACCCTGCAGATGTTTCAAGTCGTGGTCTAACAGCTGAACAGTTAATCCATAAGGAGCTATGGTGGCATGGAACCCATTGGCTCACAGAGAATGCTTCTAAATGGCCAGGATCGTATTTTCCAACATCAAACATCATCGAAAAAGATAGCGACTCAGAAATGAAGAAAAGTTACATCACTGCATCGATTACTATTGATCGTCAAGAATGCATTAGCTGTCGCTATTCATCGTGTATTCGTTTACGTAAAATTACTGCGTGGATTTTACGTTTCATCAACAACTGTCGGGAAAAAACTATCAGCCATCGAATCACTTCAGGTTACTTAACGCTTATCGAATGGAACCACAATGTTATTCCATTTCATAAAATCGTCTAATTTAAAGCATTTTCGTCAAAAATCGCAGCCCTCAAACACCAATAGCCGTTGTTTACATGGAGGTATTCAACTTACATTGAACCAAATTCGCAAAACCTATTGGATTTTGCAGGCACGTCGAATCGTCGGTTTACAATTGAAAACCTGTCATGAATGTTTCAAAGTGAAACCAATACCACGTTCACAGTTAACGGGAGATCTACCTCATGTACGAGTTCGACCTACTTTTCCATTCTTCGCCACTGGGGTTAACTAGCAGATCCGATCACCTTTTGAGTATCAAAAGGACGTGGAAACAAATCATGCAAGGCTTACATCGCTGTTTTTGTTTGTCTGAGTACGAAGGTAATTCATTTGGAACCAGTGAGTGATCTCACTATCTCAGCATTTCTAGTCGCACTACACAGATTCTTTGCTCGTCGTGGGTTTTGTCGAGACATGTATAGCAATTGTGGCACAAAATTCATCGGAGCAAACAATCAACTGAAAATAATGAAAATGCTACCAAGAAACTATTCGAAAATGAAATTCTGTCAATTTTTATCCCACATGGGATACAATGGCACTTTATTCCACCCTTTTCGCCACACTTCGGTGGGCTTTAGGAAGCCGGAGTAAAATCGGTAAAGTACCACTTGAAACGAATCATTCCAAAATCAACACTCACCTTCGAAGATATGACAACTGTACTTTGTCGTATTGAATCGTGTCTCAATTCGAGGCCATTATTTCCGCTCAGCGACCGATTCGATGATAGTACCGCATTAACTCCAGGATATTTCATCAGAGCAGATGCTTTATTAGCACCGCTCCCTGAACAACCGATCGGAAATTTATCGCCAGTCAATCGTTGGCATATCAATTACAAATCATACACGAATTTTGGAACGTTTGGTATAAAGAATATCTATCAGGACTACAAATTCGTCCAAAATGGAATCAAGTCAAGGAAAACATCGCGATTGGCGAATTGGTTTTAGTGAAAGATGAACGATTACCACCTAATCAATGAAGATTACGTCGAGTCATCGAAGTTCATGAAAGCAAAGACAAATTGGTACGAGTCGCTTCATTAAAAACCGCTAATGGAATCATCAAACGTCCGATCGCCAAATTGTGTCCATTACCCCGTCAAGAGCCAGCTGACGAAAGCGTATTTGGTCAGCTCCAATCGATAAAGGAGCCATCTGTTGCACACTAATCAAATTTGAATAAACCTTGCTTTCATTTTAGCTATCCAATGTACATTTTCTTCAATTAACACATTTACTCCGCCGAGTCGTGGCGTTTTTTATTTATTTCGTCAAGTAGCATCTATAACCAATACCATCAGGTCATGTGTAATCAATTAAACATAGTTAAAACACAGTTCATACTCACAAAATTCTCGTTTCTAGACACGACGAATCGATTGCGAACAAATCAACAATAGCAGCACACAATCATCGAAGATTTATCCTGATATACATCAGCCCGGGCGGCATGTTTGGATTTGAAAGGTGTTAACAGTATTCAGCTGAAAATAAAATGATAATAGAACATTAAAAACACATGATGTACTAGATTAAGCGATAAGCAAGCGAAAAATTGTACTGTTTACCTTTAAATGTTAAAATCTAGATGTCACTTTTTTATTGACACAGACAATTTTGTAGCCAAATATTGTACAAAAAAAAAAGTTCTTCTGCCAAAAATTTTGTAGTAAATTTAAACTGAGACTGGCACGTACCGTCTTTCCACCTCGTACATAATTGGGGCTTCATTGTGTGGATTCCAGATGACCTACACGATTTATCGATGGTAGCCGAAGTCTCAGGCAATCTCTGTGACCACCGCCACAGAAGAAAATTTCTTTGTAATTTTTTTCTTGAAATTGTTACATACTGAGACTGGCACGAACCTTCTTTCCACCTCGTACATAATTGGGGCTTCATTGTGTGGATTCCAGATAGCCTACACGATTTATCAATGGTAGCCGAAGTCTCAGGCAATCCTTGTGACAACCGACACAGAAGAAAATTTCTTTGTAATTTTTTGTTGAAATTGTTACATACTGAGACTGGCACGTACCTTCTTTCCACCTCGTACATAATTGGGGCTTTATTGTGTAGATTCCAGATGGCCTACACGATTTATCGATGGTAGCCGAAGTCTCAGGCAATCCCTGTGACAACCGCCACAGAAGAAAATTTCTTAGTAATTTTTTTGTTGAAATTGTTACATACTGAGACTGGCACGTACCTTCTTTCCACCTCGTACATAATTGGAGCTTCATTGTGTGGATTCCAGATAGCCTACACGATTTATCGATGGTAGCCGAAGTCTCAGGCGATCCCTGTGACAATCGCCACAGAAGAAAATTTCTTTGTAATTTTTTTGTTGAAGTTGTGACATACTGAGACTGGCACGTACCGTCTTTCCACCTCGTACATAATTGGGGCTTCATTGTGTGGATTCCAGATGGCCTACACGATTTATCGATGGTAGCCGAAGTCTCAGGCGATCCCTGTGACAACCGCCACAGAAGAAAATTTCTGAGTAAATTTTCTGTTGAAGATCGTTACATACAGAGACTGGCACGAACCTTCTTTCCACCTCGTACAGAATTGGGGCTACATCGTTTGGATTTCAAATGGGCTACACTAGTGCTTGACATTGGCTGAAGTTTCAGGCAATTTCTGTGAAAATCGCCACATAGGAAAATGTGTTGGTATTTTTTTTTTCAGAATCTTACTTTTCGGGCCTGTTCACATCGGTGAAATACACAACACGTATAGTGACCAATTTTACTAAATCAAAATCATTGTTCCAAATTCTAAATCAACCAAATGCTAATATTGTTTCAAAATGTTTTAAAACAAGAGACCCTCTGTGATTAAATGAGGAGGGGCACTACATTGGTCTTTTTATTTCTGGATGACTATTCAATCAGTTTTTATGATTATGTATTAAAAGAAAATTTTATGAAACTTTTAACGCTTTATAATTTATATAATTATATTTTGATTGAAAATTTACTTTTCACGTCTTCCTGCGTGCAAAGTTGATTCACTGATATTAAACATTAATCAAAAAACCTTTCGGCATTTAATGATTGGTGACATGATTATGAAATTTTGTTTATCGAAATTTTCTTTAAGTAGTGCGATGAGATGGCATAATTTTTTTTTATTAATATTAGATTGGGCTACTCAACTACCCTTCCTAAGAATCAATAAAACGTGCATTCAGCTGTGTACCCCATTTAAATGATGTTTTTATGTACAAAAATTCAATTCATTCACTTCATCATCTTATTAGCATGCAATTTTATTGTATACATAAGAAAATCATAAAACATAAAAGTATAACAGCAAGAATTTTTATGATTAAAATTATATATTTTGATAGCACCGCACGGAATATTATAACTATCAGTATCTGATATCTGTGGTTTGCCGCACTCGTATGCTCCAAAATAATTTTCATTTTCCTCTTCATAATGCAAAATTATTTTTTGAAGGAAACACACAACAAACCAACAAACAAAACGTTTTGGTGTGAAGTAATAACAGTTTTTTTTGGAAGATGCGCGCGGTGTTAAAAGCAGAATTCTTTGATCGGTTTAAAATAAATAATTTTGATGTAAAAATGAGAAATGTATAAGAACCGTCAAATTAATAAGATAACTGGGGCGAATATTTTTGTTGGAAATTAAATTACGTTTTTTGTGCGCTTTGGTTTTTTTTATGGCGGAAGATGTTTGTTAGTATTTAAATTTGATTTTTGCTGGTACCTTTTAAGTTAACCAATTAATTTTATCTGTGCTTAACAGTTTTACAAAATGCAAAAATTTCAAAATGTCTCGGCTTCTTTAAAACTATACGAACTATTCGTCGCTATTTTAATCGAGATAAAACCGTTTTGAAATTTTTTAATTAATGTGGTAGTGCCGTTTCTAACAATTAACAAACATAAATATGGATTAGTAAGTACACTGTTAAAGTATTTCTTATAAGAATTTTGAGTGAAATAAAAATAAAACGAGAACAAAAAATTGGTTTCCTTATGATAATTACATGAAGTACACGGTCCATTTCTTACTATCTACGTCTCCAAGATCTATCTAAAATAAGATTAAATTAATTAATTTAGAAGAAACTAAAAATACAAAAAGCTTAATATCTATACACGAAAAATAAAATGTAAGAATACATAATTCGATGTAAATATCCAGAATTTTTCGATAATAAATTTAGGACCTATGATCAACAAATCATAAAGTAAAACTATCAGTAGTTTACATTTAAAAGCCAATAACAACAAGAGTTTGTACCAAAATACCACTATGATCGGATAATTTCTATAGGCTTATCCTTGCAAATAAAATAGGTTTGATTTCCAAACGGATTGGTCGCGGTAGATTTTTCTGAGTAAAACTCGTTCATTGAATTCGTTGAGTGGCACACGTTGAATGACCAATAGCAGGACTTCGAAGAGTTTATACCAAAATTTCATTATACATTGATGACACCTATGGACCTTACCTTTCAAATGATATCATTTCAAAACGAATTGACATCGGACGATTTTTGAGTAGAATTTCTTCAGTGCACTCATGGAGTCTGAGTGGAATAGGTATGACGTCCAATAACAAGGCATCGCAGAGTTTGTACCAAAATGCCACTATTACTGGAGGATTTCTAAGGGCTTAACCTTGCAAATAAAATAGGTTTGATTTCCAAACGGATTGACCTCGATAGATTATTTGAGTAAAACTAGTTCATTGAATTCGTTGAGTGGCACAAGTTGAATAACAGGACATCGTAGAGTTTGTACCAACATTTCATTATATACTGATGACACCTATGAACTTAACCTTTCAAATGAGGTCATTGACATTCCAAAACGGATTGACATCGGAAAATTGTTGAGTACAATTTCTTCAGTGCACTCATGGAGTCTGAGTGGAATAGGTTTGACGTCCAATAACAAGGCATCGCAGAGTTTGTACCAAAATGCCACTATTACTGGAGGATTTCTAAGAGCTTAACCTTGCAAATAAAATAGGTTTGATTTCCAAACGGATTGGTCGCGGTAGATTTTTCTGAGTAAAACTCGTTCATTGAATTCGTTGAGTGGCACACGTTGAATGACCAATAACAGGACTTCGAAGAGTTTATACCAACATTTCATTATACATTGATGACACCTATGGACCTTACCTTTCAAATGATATCATTCCAAAACGAATTGACATCGGACGATTTTTGAGTAGAATTTCTTCAGTGCACTCATGGAGTCTGAGTGGAATAGGTTTGACGTCCAATAACAAGACATCGCAGAGTTTGTACCAAAATGCCACTATTACTATTTCTAAAGGCTTAACCTTGCAAATAATATTGGTTTGATTTCCAAACGGATTGGCAGCGATAGATTTCTTTGAGTAAAACTCGTTCATTCAATTAGTTGAGTAGCACATGTTGAATGATCAATAACAGGACATCGAAGAGTTTATACCAACCTTTCACTATACACTGATGACACCTATGGACCTTACCTTTCAAATGGTATCAGTAACATTCCAAAACGGATTGACATCAGACGATTTTTGAGTAGAATTTCTTCAGTGCACTCATGGAGTCTGAGTGGAATAGGTTTGACGTCCAATAACAAGGCATCGCAGAGTTTGTACCAAAATGCCACTATTACTGGAGGATTTCTAAGAGCTTAACCTTGCAAATAAAATAGGTTTGATTTCCAAACGGATTGGTCGCGGTAGATTTTTCTGAGTAAAACTCGTTCATTGAATTCGTTGAGTGGCACACGTTGAATGACCAATAACAGGACTTCGAAGAGTTTATACCAACATTTCATTATACATTGATGACACCTATGGACCTTACCTTTCAAATGATATCATTCCAAAACGAATTGACATCGGACGATTTTTGAGTAGAATTTCTTCAGTGCACTCATGGAGTCTGAGTGGAATAGGTTTGACGTCCAATAACAAGACATCGCAGAGTTTGTACCAAAATGCCACTATTACTATTTCTAAAGGCTTAACCTTGCAAATAATATTGGTTTGATTTCCAAACGGATTGGCAGCGATAGATTTCTTTGAGTAAAACTCGTTCATTCAATTAGTTGAGTAGCACATGTTGAATGATCAATAACAGGACATCGAAGAGTTTATACCAACCTTTCACTATACACTGATGACACCTATGGACCTTACCTTTCAAATGGTATCAGTAACATTCCAAAACGGATTGACATCAGACGATTTTTGAGTAGAATTTCTTCAGTGCACTCATGGAGTCTGAGTGGAATAGGTTTGACGTCCAATAACAAGACATCGCAGAGTTTGTACCAAAATGCCACTATTACTATTTCTAAAGGCTTAACCTTGCAAATAATATTGGTTTGATTTCCAAACGGATTGACCTCGATAGATTTTTTTGAGTAAAGCTCGTTCATTGAATTTGTTGAGTGACACACGTTGAATGACCAATAACAGGACATCGTAGAGTTGGTACCAAAATTTCATTATACACTGATGACACCTAGTTCTACCATTTATCAAACAAAAGTAAATGACATTCAACTGTTTATTTAAAAGGATCCACAAATTATTGTAAACATCATTTAAACAGTCAACTTTATTAACTCTTCCAACCATCTACTTGTACTTACCTATTCTATAAATTAAATTCAACTTTAGATGTGCTATAACCATATTCCATAACCATATCCCATCAGCCGTTTCTTTCAAATAATTCCAACAAATAAAATCAAACTCAAATGAGCAACCGCCTTAATACCAGGTATCACCCCACTTACCAAATCAACGTCGGTTCTCCAGGTTATAGGGACGACAGAAGCGGGCTTCGGTCTTGTATCAATCTACTCGGTATGCAAAAATGTCCCAGATACAACAGGATGTCATAAGCGAACGTTATGAACCCTACACTATGGTCTCGGATTACCAAATAAAATTCATCACACTACGACCTAGAAATTTCAACACCAGACAACGCTTTAAAAATGGGAACATGGAACGTGATTCTCCCTTTAACACCTTAGAGATCTTCAAACCCCATCGAACCAGGCAAACATTTACAAATTACGTTTATTCGCAATACAAGAACTTCGATTGTCTGGAAGTAGAATCCATAACAACACCATCTATAAAAGACATTCCACCAGCATATCCGACGTTAGATCTTACAGTAGTAAAGACCCGGAAAGCGATCATTTGCGTGCCATATTCAAATACAAGTGCGAACTGTCATTTACATACAACAAAAAAGCACAAAAAGTCGTTCGATGAAATGTAGATGCTTTTAAAGATCAAGCTTCCCTGCAGAGATACGAACCAGCTGTAACTGACTATTTAGATCGGCAGAGTTACAGTCAGGTATTGCTAAAGCTACGTGCCAAGAAAGCTACGATAATATATCTATCGCGACCAATCCGTTTGGAAATTAAACATTTTGTAAGCAAGGTTAAGCCTTAGTACAAACTCGGCGATGTCTTGTTATTGGACGGTAAATCTATTCCACTCAGGTTTCACGAGTGCACTGAATAAATTCTACTCAAAAATTTGGGCACGAAATCGGTTGGTATAAACTTTATTGAGTTTAGTTATTGGAATTTTATAGTACCTATTTCTTAAATAATCGAGTTTTACTTAAACAAAAATCTTGCGATGGAAAATTTAATTGTTTGGTCCAAGTTATTATTTATATCTCCGTGAAATGATTAAAAAAAAATTGAATTGAATAATCAACCGGTGTGAAGTTTCAAACAAAAAATAACAAAAAAAACCAAATTATATTACCACTCAATATTAAATTCTTATAAGAATAAATTGAGTGAGATTTATTACACTGTAAAATTATTTTCCGAATGAAGATTAGGGCAAGATACCGCACTGTGTAGGTCGAATTGGCCTATCTCTAAAGAACATTTTCCGGTATACGGTTTTCGCAAGCGGAGAAAATGCAACTTTGTTAATAGCAATTTTCCACCGTAAATTTTGAGTATTTATCAATCTGGGCCAATAACAAGCCACTTCCACAGATTAGGGCAAGATACCACTGTGTAAGTCGAATTGGCCTAGCTTAGCTCTAAACAAAATTTTCCGGTATACGGTTTTCCCAAGCGAAGAAAATGCAACCTTGTTAATAGCAATTTTCCACCGTAAATTTTGAACATTTTATCAATCTGGGCCAATAACAAGCCACTTCCAGAGATTAGGGCAAGACACCATTATATCAACATTTACGGTGAAAAATTGCTATTAACAAGGTCGCATTTTCCCCGCTTGGGAAAACCTTATACCGGAAAATGTTCTTTAGAGATAGGCCAATTCAACCTATATAGTGGTGTCTTGCCCTAATCCCCTGAAGTGGCTTGTTATTGGCCCAGATTGAGAAATACTCAAAATTTACGGTGGAAAATTGCTATATTCAAGGTTGCATTTTCTCCGCTTGGGAAAACCTTATACCGGAAAATGTTCTTTAGAGAGATAGGCTAATTCGACCTATACAGTGGTATCTTGCCCTAATCTCTGTAAGTGGCTTGTTATTGGCCCAGATTGATAAAATACTCAAATTTTACGGTGAAAAATTGCTATTAACAAGGTTGCATTTTCTCCGCTTGGGAAAACCTTATACCGGAAAATGTTCTTTAGAGACAGGCAAATTCAACCTATACAGTGGTGTCTTGCCCTAATCTCTGTAAGTGGCTTGTTATTGGCCCAGTTTTATAAAATACTCAATATTTTAAGTGAAAATTTTCAATAAACATATTTGATATTTTTTGTTGTTAAATCTTTAATTTTATTTATTTGTTTTTTTAAGTAATTAAATTTTTCTTTAATATCTTTTGTATTTATTATCCTTTTTCTATTTTATTGTGTAAATTTTGATTTTATTTAATATGATAATAATTTTTAATAAAATTTTTATTAATTTTTTAACAGTGCAATTCACCAACACTAAAACAATTCAATATGGCGGCTATTAGAATCTATCTGAATCCAATAAGAATTATAGTTCCGCCATGTTTTCCAATTGGAATCGTATACGTATACGTGTTATTTTTTGTAAAAAAACTTCACGGGCTCAATAATCAAACACTCATCATATAAATCAGAATCCAATATGAGTTATATATTAAAGAGCGAGTGAGCTGAATATCATTAGAAAGAGACGAAATTAATTTTTAAGATAGTTCTTATTTGAAAAAACATGGCGAGTGTTTCATCTCTTTCTAATATCATAGAGCTGTCACTTTCAACAATGTATTTAACAGTGTAGAAACTAACACATCCAATTCTAGTATTTTCTTATTGGATTCGTATACACATTGTTGTTATTTTTTGTTAGAAACTTCACACTCATTAATTAATTTAAAAAATGTATCTTACTTTACCCGTATTTACGTAAACATATTCTACCTTACCTATTTTACCATTTTAAATACAAGGTATTTTCAATGATCAAGTCACAATGATAAAATTGTTAATTTGGTTCAATTGTCTTGAACAAATGAGACACTAGATGTACTTCTCAGTAAACCTATACATGTTCCAAGACGCCGTGTAAGATTTGGATCTGGTGGCAACAGAACTTTAGTAATTTTATATCAAAACCAAAACCTTTTTATTAGGATTTTAATAAAACCACACAACCATGGACCATTTGTAATTAAACAGTAAATATTGAATTGTAACTTACACTAGTATTTACTTAATTTACATTATTTACATGATGGATATAAAAAATGCGGAACTCCAAATTCCATGCATGAATGCAAATAAAATCGACCAAATGGCATAGTGGTTAAAGCTTTGGCGTTTGGATCGGGAGGTACCGGGTTCGAATCCCGCTAGGGGCAGGATGCAAAAAGGGAGTTTTTCATCAACAGATTACGATCTGTGATGAAATGGAACACATCTATGACCCCCTGTCGGAGTGCAAAACTCATGGGCCGACCAATCTTCCATGCCAGTATAGAAGATGGTAATAAAATCAGACCTATATCCGTACGTCCTCGAATTGGCCAATACAGGCGTAAAGGTAAGGACGTAAATAAGTAAACCGCGAAAGAGTTGGGAGAGCCTCGGCCCCAGAACAGATCAGGGAAAAGAAAAAAAATGCAAATAAACTCATTTTCTCCGCAAAATTTTGTGTTCTTCACTATAAGCCCCGTCATATCGTATTGAGATTTTGTTGTCGAATTTCCTTGTGATCCTGAAGCCTGGAACTACTATCCTTTTGGTGTTGTATCCTTGAGCTTGTTACTGGAAAACTCTAAAGTTACAGAAATTCGTAACAATTCATAATACGCATGTGGTAGAATTATTTATTAATCTAATAATTTTTATTTTAGTGAACAAAATATTTCCTAATTTATATTTCCTCATCTTTCTTACGAAACATTCTGGAACTTTGTATGAATAATTCAGGAATAGATTCGTGTGCACCTGCCTCTTTAATTAATAATACTGTACTTAAGGCTTCTATAAATAGACGTGTGGGTCTCAATACCTCATTTTTACACACCCGCAGCATTTTTCCTAAAATTGATGAGATAAAACAAATGGTAAAAGGTGTGAACCTTCATATACTTTGTTTTGTTGAGACGTGGCTTCGTGGTCGTATTCCTGATGCGTCCATTTTTATTCCTGGGTATAATGTTTTACGGCTCGTTCGTAAACTAGGTAATGCTAAAAGAGGCGGTGGGATTTGCGTGTATCTTAAATCTTACATTAATTTCAAAATTATTAATCAACACTGTGCTCACAATTTGGAAATTTTTGTAATTTAATTTTCATTTGGCAGCAGCGCAATTCTGTTAATGTTAGTCTACAAACCTCCTAGGAAAAAATTCTGTGATGACTTAAAGATCAAGCTTGAAAATTATAGTGTTGTGTGGAGATTTCAATTGCGATCTGAATAACCTTAATACGAATACGAGAAAAATGAGAAGTTTATTAAACAAGTTTGGTCTCAAAACCATTAACTGCGAGCCTACATGTTTTTCCAAAAATTCGACTTCTTTATTGGACTGGATAATATCAAATACGGATAAAGTAACGTTTTTGAATGAGGTATCTGTGGGATTTACCGATCATGATTTGACACAATTTTACTTTTCGCGATTTCAAGCATATAGATTTATCACTCACGTACAGCAAATGCTACAAATTAGATTGCGGTTTGCTTTATTCTATTCCTGATCCCAATGGCAAAGTTAAGTGTTTAACGAAGTTTATTAGAGCCTTGTTTGAGGAATCCGTTCCACTGAGAACTGTAAACTTATGACCCCATCGTCCACCATGGTTTAATAATGATATTATCAACATGATAAATCTGAGCGACTTTGTTTTACGTCGATGGAAGCACACCAAAAATGAGTGTTTATATCAAGAATATATAGGGTTATGAGAAACCGAATCAATAACGTTATTTAGCGGGCCAAAGCAAAATATTTTTCAGGTGTTTTAAATCGATCATTACCCTCGAAAGTTTTTTGGAAAAATATCAGATCTGTTGGTTCATTTTCTGCTACAAAAAGCAAAGAAACTTTAGAAATATTGATTTTGCTGAGTTTATGGATGCTTTTAACTCGATTAAATCCAATGCAACTGGTATCGATGAAATACCTATAAAATTCTTGAAGTTGCACTTGCATGGGCTGTCATATACTGCATGTATTTAATACTCTAATAACGTTTTCCATTTTTCCATCTGAGTTTAAACATTCAATAATTGTAACTATTCCTAAAAAGAAGGTGCCGAAGATTGTCACCGGCGTTGTCTAAAGTATTTGAAAAGATACTCCAATCACAAATTTTGTTGTTTGTCGAATCCAGCCAACTATTTTCGACATTTTAATCAGCCTACAGACTTAACCGCAGTACTGCTTTAATTCGTATTAATGATGATATTCGGAGTGCTATTGACAAAGGTATGGATGCTAGATTTCAGCAAAGCATTCAACAAAATTAATCACTCAGTTTTGATTAAAAAACTGCATTCTTATTTTAAATTCACGGTGTCGGCTTGTCGCTTAATCTTGTCTTATCTGCTGGATCGCTCTCAATCAGTATCATCAGGACACATTCTGGTGTGTCAGATATTTGTAGTACTAACCGGGGTGTGCCCTGGCGACAATCTGCCATCTATAATTTCCAATAGTAAATATCACTTATTTGCAGATGACTTTCAAATCTACAAATTTTGTCGCCCTACGGAGATCTCGAATTCCATCACTACGGTCAATTTAGATATGATAAAATTCATGTTAATGGAATAGATGTTGATTACTCCGATGCTGTTTGTAATTTGGGCTTAATTTAAGTATCATATTGATGCTGTGTGACGCAGAGTTGGGTTTTTGATGAGAATGTTATGCTCTACTACTAGATGCTTCGACTCTAAAAGACGACTCCAAATTATAAAATCGTATATGTGCTTCCACATCTTATATATGGTGACGTTGTTTTGTTTGAATTAAAAAAAGTATTTCATTGAACTTCAGTCTATATTTAATTCATGTTTAAGATATATCTTTGGCTTAAGGAAATACCAACACATTTCTCATCTCACTGATTCATTACTGGGCCATTATTTGGAGCAGTTTTACGAATTCAGAGTATGTTTGTACATTTATAAGTTTCTGAAATGTCAACAACCTTGTTGCGGCGATTGCAAGAGGTTAATTTGTCGTACATCCTCGACAAATTAACCTCTTGCAATCGCCGCAACAATCTCTTGGTGCCTGCTATTAACAGGTGTAGGCTTATGAATTCCTCGTTTTTTGTTAGTGGAGAATGCATATGAAACTACTTGAATTGTGTAATTAAAAATTCTAAAACACCAGTTATGTTTCGTAAAAAGTATTTCTCATCTTTGAATTAAAAATTTAAGTTTTGTTGTTTATTTTTTTTTTATTGGATTATCGCTTTCACTTTAATAGGTAATATAGTTAGTATAATAGTAGTTAAATCGTATTGACATTTGGCTGTCTAATTACCTATATCTGGTATAGACATTTCTGAGATATGCGCTGGAAAATTTCAAGATTGCAGATATTCGTAATATTTCATAATACGCAATTGGTAGAGTGATTCATCGCAATTGCCATTCATTTTTGGCAAAATTTGCAAGTGGTGGAATAATAAAATTGCTCCCGTTATATTCGAATGGTAGTTGCGGTAATATTTACCAATAAGAAGACACTAAAACTAAAAGCCTTTTCGGGCTGATCAGACTTCCGGCTAAGTTATCATACGTCACTGCTATGATTTTTGACGTTTTAATGTGCATATAGCAGTCTTTCCCGTCCCTTGAAATTCCCAAATGTATGGTTTATAAGGGTGGAAACTTTATTTACAACCTCAACGAAATCAAATTATACGTTCTTCGAATATCTTTCGAAAATAAGTCTACAAATACAAGGTATTACAAAAATTCCATGAGCACCAATGACATTCGAGACATCAATAACTAATGATGTTTGCTATATTATAGCGGCGCTTATGTATCGACAGAGTTAATTTGTTATTTTGCAATTAAATACTCGTATTTGGCATACCCCTTTTTCAAAACAATCCATTTGGGTACTAAACCAAGAAAATGTAGCGTAACTAAATGGCATCACACTGATTAGTTCTAGTATGTAGTGCATACGTGACGATCCATTAAAATAAATTAATTTTGTGTCACACAATTCGTATATGAGATATGTGTGTGTGTTCAAAATCGCACCAATTGCAACATTTTTACAAAAATGCGAATATAAAGGTGTTCAGGAGAACTTTTGCCATTTTATGTTATTCGCGCAATATAATGATTCGTGTGCCGTTTATTTATCGACTATTGGGCGACTTTTATTGCTATTAGTAGTAATTATTTTTGTTATAAACAACGCACGACAAACCTCTGTACACATGAAAGACAAAATTCAATTTCCAGTTATAATTATAACGGGTGTTTTTTTAGGAGGTTTGTTTTTCCGATAGATGTCGTTTTATTTTATGACAGTTGTTTTGACAGCTCAAAGTGGCATTTCTACTCAGTATTGTTTGGCAAATCATTATGAATAGGTTAACTCCAGAACAACGTTTTCAAATCGTGGAAATTTATTTTCAAAATCAGTGTTCTATTAAAAATGTTTATAGAGCACTTCGTGAATTTTATGGTGCACATAATCGTCCGTCAGAGACCACCATAAAGAACGTAATTACCAAATTTCGGTCTACATTCACTCTTTTGGATGCCAAGCCACCGACAAGAATGAGAAGAGTTCGTACAGAAGAAAATATTGCTGTCGTTGAGGCCAGTGTCGAAGAAAACGACAATTTATCGATTCGTCGTCGTGCTCAGCAAATTGGACTTTGTCCATCGACTTTATGGAAAATTTTACGTAAAGATTTGGGTTTGGTGCCATACAAAATTCAATTGGTGCAAGAATTAAAGCCACACGACCATCGTTTGCGCCGTGAATTCAGTGATTGGTCGTTAAATCAATTGAACGAAGATCCATTTTTTTACCGTAAAATTCTCTTCAGTGATGAGGCGCATTTTTGGTTAAATGGATACGTCAACAAACAAAATTGTCGCATTTGGAGCAAAGATAATCCACACGCCGTTCTAGAATTACCAATGCATCCTGATAAATGTACTGTTTGGTGCGGTCTATGGGCTGGTGGGATCATCGGTCCATATTTCTTTAAAAATGAGGAAGGACGACGCGTTACCGTGAATGGAAATCGATACAGAACCATGTTAAATGAGTTTTTGTTGTCAAATCTTGAAGATATGGATATGAATGAAATGTGGTTTCAACAAGATGGTGCCACTTGCCATACAGCACGTGAAACAATCGACTTATTGAAAGAAACTTTCAACGACAACATTATTTCGAGAAATGGTCCGGTGAATTGGCCTCCGCGTTCGTGCGATTTGACGCCACTCGATTACTTTTTGTGGGGATACGTGAAGTCATTGGTTTATGTGGATAAACCTCAATCGATTGACGCTTTGGAAACCAATATTCAACGTGTCATTGCTGACATACGCCCTCAAATGCTTGAAAAAGTGCTGGAAAATTGGACCTCCAGAATGACATTTGTGAAAAATAGTCGTGGTAGCCATATGCCAGAAATTGTGTTTAAATGTTAAATGCCAAAAAATTATCTACCAAATAAAAAAAAATTTTGGTCATTTCATAATTTTATATGTGTTTTATTCAAAAAAAAAATCGGCAACCTCTTAAAAAAACACCCTTTAGTTTATAAATTCTAATAACGATAGTGAATAGTTTGCATGTCGAATTAGTAAACATATTCACACACAGCCATAGGTCGGTGCTTTATTCCTGCGAGGCTTAATTTGAGGCCAAATTAAATATTTGATGTGGGATTGGGACCGAACGACATACGATACCTAACGCAATTATTCTATAAATTATAACAAAGTAATAATTACGTTGACACAACATGAATACAATTTGTTGTAAACAATATTTACTAATCAATTCTGTATATTTTACTAGCAATTATGAGTTTACCTATATACAGGGCACGTGGGACTGGAGCTATATTGTAATATTAATGGGTCCCATCGTTATAATAAAAAATAGTTTTAGTGTCAGGATGTTATAATTTGTACTGAATTTAACTTGATTGTAATGCACGTGTTACAATGAAAATCATGTCTATGAAATAATTCTGTGGCTCGTAATTATGACCTCATCAAAACTTTTTTTCACTCTCGTAATACAAAATATTCCAAGAAATCGCATCCGTACCAAGAGAAACACCACAAAAGAGCAACATTATTAACGTCAAAATATAATCAACCTTCTCGTGCAATAGTAAAGGGTGTTTCTTTAGAGGTTTACTATTTTAAATCAAAATAGTATACGGCGGCTGGCTCAATTTGGAGGTCCAATTTTCGATCACTCGTTCACTCGCTAGTAACTTGCCGAATGTTGTGTTCCAAGTGTTCAATCGTCTCTGATTTATCGGCGTAGACAAGTGACTTAACATATCCCCAAACGAAAGATCACAAGATCTCGGTGGCCAATTAACAAGACCATTACGTGAAATTACCATTTCATCAAATGTTTCTTTGAGTACATTAATTGTAACCCGCGTTGTGTGGCATGTGGCATCGTCCTGTTGGAATTACATGTCAGCAAGATATATGCCAGCCAATTGGGGTACAAAAAAGTTAGACATCATGTCTCTATACCGTTTACCGTTTTTGACATAATCGTTTTTGAAGACATGTAAATCAATGCACAAGTTGAATTTTGTAAGTACGCAAACTAAGATCCTTAGATAAAATCTTCCACAAAGTGGATGAACACATCTCCAGTTGCTGAGAACGATGTCGAATTGATTGATTTGGTTCGGTATGCGCACTACTTGACGTCTTACTGGATGCGTGTTATCATTTAGAGTATATGTATGGTGCAAAAACGATCCATAGTTAACCGAATTACTCGCTCTGATGGACGATTATGACGACCGTAGGATAGACGTAGTGCACGATGAGTTTGGCAAACAGGACCTTCATTTTGATAAAAAATTTCAACAATTTACAAGCGTTGCTCTGGCATGAATTTATTCATTATGAAATGGCAAATCAAACTAATGACCAAGCAAATGTCAGGTGTCAACCAAAACAGTGTTGCCAACTTAAAGATGTGAACCTCTAAAACAACTGTTATTACTACTACTGCTTAAGTGGTTTTCGATCACTTGGTCATCATCAACGACAGAGGTACTAGATACTAAAATTGAACGTTAATCTAGTAACCAAGGATTTAAATGATGATTTCGCGATAATTTTGTTCTAAACTGTTCTAAAAAAAACTTGGATTTTGTTAGGACAAATTTCAGTAGCGTGAGGTTTCCGACAATAAACCTCACAAAAGTTTAAAAGTGTACACACCAATACCTCACTTTGCGTTTTTCGGAGTTGCGTCACTACTAAATTAGACATAAAAATTTGTTCTGAGTTTTGTGTAATTTCGAACGTAGGGTGGTTTTGGGTTTTTTTGATATATTTTTTGTGTTGTTTTTTCGGGGATTCCCATTTCATTAAATGTTCTTTTTTAATTCATTCTTGTGCTATAATGATTTGTTATAAGTGTTGTTTTCCCGTAAGTATTTTATTAATTGTACGTACACATTTCAGTAGATATAGCGTCAGTTTTAAGAAAGGCTTTAAAGCGGTTCAAATAATAATGGGTTTTCCAATAGGAACGATATGATTTTCAAGTGACGTTTCGGCCATTTGTAATATGACATGATCTGTCATTTTTTGTTTCATTATATTCAGTAATGTTTACAATTTCATCATAGTGAGATATACGCAAGAACAACGTTTACAAATTATTCAGTTTTATTACCAAAATAATCGTTCGCCAATTGCAACAAAATCATCTTCTCCGATGAGGCTCACTTTCATCTGAGTGGTGCGGTAAATAAACAAAACTGTCGATTCTGGTGCGAAGAAAATCCACAAATTATTCATGAAAAACCATTACATTCACCTAAATTGAGAGTTTGGTCTGGTGGAATCATCGGTCCGTATTTTTTCGAAATGAAGCTGATAACACAGTTACTGTCAATGGAGATCGGTATAGATCGTTGATAACCAACTTTTTATGGTCGACATTGGAAGAAGTTGATCTTGACAACATTTGGTTCCAACAAGACGGGGCTACGTGCTACACAGCAAGTGCAACAATTGAATTAATGAGAATCATATCTCTCTTATTGGAAAACCCATGAAAGATGTTTTTTTTTTGTTTTTAATTATCATATATTACAGCATTTGTAACATTTTTATTTAAGTTTATAATGATTAGGCTATACATCATGAGTGGAAAAAATGTATTTAATGGTAAAATTACCAAAAAGCAAAGAAACAATATCACCTTCCAAAGTGATCAAAAATAAAAAAAATTGGATATTCTACGACGATTTCAAAAGGGCGGGAAAGCTGTAGAGACAACTAAAGCTCTTGGTTTAGATGCAACAACGGTCACAACCATTCAAGAGCGAGATGGACATAAAATATGGGAAGCTGTTAAGTCGGCAACATCCTTAAATGCTATAAGGCAATGACTCGTGGCAGGGAGTGGTTTGCCGATCCGTTTTTAAAGCGAGTAAAGATAGATTAACTCTGCTTCTGGGTGGTAATGCCAATGGAGATTTAAGTTTACACTACTCCTTATTTATCAGTTCTAAAATCCTAGAGCTTTAATGGGTTACTCAAAGGTCCGGCGTTCTATACATTGGCGATCAAATAAGAAAGCCTGGATGACAGCATAATTATTTAAAAACTAGGTTTCTAGATGTGATATTCCAAAAACTAAAGCTTATACTGTAGCAAGCAGCACTTGGAGTTCAGAGCTTTGGTTTTAGTAGATGCTCCCGGCGACCTAGTCTATGTTGATGAATTATCCAAAAATGTCAAATTGTATTTTTGTCACCAAACACCACGTCTGTAATACAGCCCATGGATCAGGCAGTAGGCTTAAGTTCACACAAAAATATTACCTGCGGTAAACATTTAAACTACTTTTAAGTGAAACTGATGAACAAGACAAACCTACCATGCAAGAGTTTTGGATAAAATTAACATTATGAATGATATAGAAAATATTTCAGATTAGTGGAAGGAGGTTAAGCCTTGTTGCAAGAATGGTGTTTGGCGAAAAATACGGCCATTGTGTTCACAAAATAAGAGGCAATTCTTTATAAGTTGATGTTGCACCAAATATAGTTCAAGATGTCGTTAACTTAACTAAACATTCTAATTTTGAGGGAATGGGTGAGTTGGACATAGAAGAATTGTTAACTTCACACAATCGCGAACTTACAAACGAGGAACTAATGCAACTATAGATTTACAGCTTGCTAACTAAGAAGACAGTCCGCTAAAATTACAAGAAAAAAATTTGGATGAGTTTAATTGATTAAGCTACCGAGATTTTAAAAACAAATGATCCTGACAGCGAACGAAGTGGTAAAGTGTCACGAGCCTTAACTGACGATATAAATTGTTACAATTATTAGATAAATATTTTGTAATCTCAACTGTTACAACTCTATATAGACTCGTTGGGGTCAGACTAGCGAAAACAATTTTTATTTAAATGCGTTTTGTACAATATTTTTTGTATTTTTAAGATTTATGTGAATTAATAAAGCTTGTTTTGTTTCTGATATCAATTCTGCATCTTTATACAAAAATCTGTATTTACATGGCTTCCTTTAGTAAATCACAATCCACTTTGCGTCGTGTTTTTTGGAACGTATGCTCAATGCGAAGTGAGGTATTGGTGTATACATAAATATCCTGATTAAATGTGACCTACACTAATAATGTGTAGTAGGGATAAATTGTTAATGACAAGGCATCGTAGAGCTGTCTATGCTTTATGGTGTATGAAAACACGTTAACTAGACAATCCTTAATGTTTTCTAGAAGTAAACATATTTATGCGGTGGGGCAGTCATAGATTTTTTTAATTTTAGTATTTCGCTAGCAGATTGGAATCTGTTAATACACGCGGTTGAACTTTTTACTAAATATTACTAAATACATTTTTCAAGTTTATATTATTTGCAAATATTCAGGGGCAAATATTTTAATTCTTTTATTTATTAACAAATCTACTTCCGCAAGATTACCATCGATCTCACATTATTTTTATGTTAGTAAATTAGTTAAAATCAGAATGAAAAAAATGTCAAGACAATCAAGACAGTTAAATAACTTCAAGTATCAATTATTTATCAGTGCAGGCAGACTAGACTAACACATGCATCCTTCATCAGGAACTTTTACTCGAAACAGTTCTCAGCAAATCAAACAAAAAAGCAAGATCATCAGTATCGGGCTTACGGGGAAGAGGAGTTCTGATTGCATATGGATCACAATTCAGCTCTTATTTTCATAACACCATTAGTATTAAGCTGCCTTGTGTGAGAATTAACACTAATAGGAGAAATATTTTTATTCTCTAGCCCTATTCGCCCTGCTAGTCTAATTGGCACATATCAACTTATAATGGGCGCACACATGTAAAAAAAACTTTAGTCACGGATAATAAGTTGAATTTAGGTTTATTTCAGATCAGCTATACATTCAAAATAACTAAGAAAAGCAGCTTGATTTAGTATTTTGCTCGAGCCTTCTTATCCACCATAGATGATGAATTCCATCCTCTCATCTCAATCTTCTTTTGCTTTGTCTTGACCTATGCCTTGTCGTTGACCATCGAACCCCCGCACTACGCACTTTTATAGCAAAATTTAAAATTTTTTAAAAATCTTTGACTGCCCCACCCCACAAATATGTTGGCTTCTAGAAAACATTAAGAATGGTCTAAATAATATAATTTCATATATCGTTAAGTGTAGACATCCCTACATTACGACATCATTGTTGGTCCCATCTAGTAGTAAAACAGGTAAGCATACAAGTTTTTCGAGAAATCCCTATAAATCAGCATGCTAAGTTACGTATATATACTGAGAAGGTGCAACGTCCATCTAATAGTAAAACAAGGTATTTTGATCAAATTAACGATTGCATGTGTTTAGGGTAGCCAAGTTTGCCTTGTAGTACTTAGGAAAACCGTACAAGTGTTTTATAGAAAGTACAAGTGTTTTATAGTCCTAATCACCTTAAACCCCAATTTGGTAAAAATGGAGGTGTTTTTCGGTTTGATGTGGACTAGCGAAATTTTAACATGTGAGTTGTTTTGAGAGAGAGCAGATGCTAATTTCGCCATCCTAACCAGCCCAAACTCGAATTTGGCCAAAATTGAGGTGTTTTTTGGTTTCATGTAGCCTGGCAAAATCTTCACATCTAAGTGTTTTTGGTATTGGGTTTCTAGAATTTTCCGGGAAAACTTAGAAAAACCGTAAAAATGATTTATAGAGAGCAGATGCCAATTTCGCCATCCGTACCAGCTTAAATCCTAAATTGGTCAAAATTAAGGTGTTTTTGGTTTGAAATGGTCTAGCGAAATCTTATCATGTTAGTCATTTTGGTGTTGGGTTTCTAGATTTTTCCGAGTAAACTAAGGAAAACCGTACAAGTGATTAATAGAGAGCAGAAGCCAATTTCGCTGTCCTAACCATCCTATACTCGAAGTTGGTCAAAATTGTGGTGTGCTTTGCCTTGATGTGGCCTAGCGAAATTGTATTATGTAAGTCATTTTGGTGTTGGGTTTATAGAATTTTCCGAGAAAGTTTAGGAAAACCGTACAAGTGATTTACAGAGAGCAGATACCAATTTCACCATCTTAAACACCCTAAACTCCAATTTCGTGATAATGGAGGCGTTTTTCGGTTTGATGTGGCTTAGTGAAATCTTAACAAGTCAGTCATTTTGGTGTTGGGTTCCCAGAATTTTCTGTGAAAACATAGGAAAACCGAACAAGTGATTTATAGAGAGCAGATGCCAATTTCGCCATCCTAACCAGCCTATACTCGAATTTGGTCAAAATTGTGGTGTGTTTTGGCTTGATGTGGCCTAGCGAAATCTTATTATGTAAGTCATTTTGGTGTTGGGTTTCTAAAATTTCCCGAGTAAACTTAGGAAAACCGTACAAGTGATTTACAGAGAGCAGATGCCAATTTCGCTGTCCTAACCATCCCTAACCCCAATTTGGTGATAATGGAGGTGTTTTTCGGTTTGATGTGGACTAGCGAAATGCTAACATGAAAGTCATTTTGCTGTTAGGTTCCTAACAATTCTTATGCTAACAACTTTTCATCTCATTTTCTATTATTTCCTCTCCCAAATTTACTAATGAACTAATTCATCTGTTATAAATGATTTCAAATCTATATTTTAATTTTACTTAAACAATTTAATGATAATAACACTAAAGGACAGTAGTATGAGTAAACTTATTGATTCATTGGTTGATTGGAATGTAACACCAAGTACTTAACAAGTGACCTGCGCGGACAACGCCGGGCCTATATTCAAACAAGAGGGAAGGATAAGAAAATTTTTTATAGAATGGCGAACCGGTTTGAGACAACATGAAGATGATAAATTCTTTATCTAAATTATCCACAACAATTCCAGTTTACTGTGAATAGATCGTGCAATGTGAATCGTAGATTGTAGATCTATCAACATCTTATATAACAGGTTGCCATTTCAGCATTTATAATTTATACCCAGAGAAGTAACCTGATAGCTACCAGAACTCAATACAAGAAATCTTTCACTTCATGAAATTCTAAAACGCTTTTATTGCTGATGAGTTGTCAAAATATTGCAGAACAGTTGGTACATTGTATTAATTTACGATAATGAAAACTGGAAATACCTGAAGGGTCTGCTATCGTTTCACCTACACCTAAAATACATCTGCTCCAATGTCACAAAAGTAATGCTGGAACACACATTTTTGAAAAAATTAATTTGCCTTCCATACCAATGGATAAACAGAAACCGGTCATTATACCTTAGCGAGATATATGTGGTTGCAGTAAATCTATATATTCTAAATTCACACCGTTGGTCCTCAGTTATTTCGTAGTTTTGTCCCAAACGCGGTACTATTGGGGATGGTAGCTCTGCTAAGTGGTTGCCTCAAAATGTTTATTCTTAGAGATTAGAACAAAATAGCCTATATCGATATACTAAACTTCCTCAACTCCTCAAATTTACAACAAATTCTAAAAATCTTAATACAACTTTGAGATGTCCTGCTGATGTAGCATATACCATAAGTTCTTCACAATTAATACTGCCTCAAACTCCAGTATTACCAAACAGTAAGAATAGTTAATGTAGTCCGCATGCAGTGGCAATGGTAAATGTAACGAATTCCAATGTAACATTCCATTTCATAAACTTCAGTTTAAGGAAACTCATTTTGGTGTTATGCAATCAGGACCATGAAGATCATCACAACTAATATTGTTGATATTAACGCTTAACTGTTCATGCAAGCTGTCAAAACGGTTAATCGTGATTATTTTTAAATGAAAATTTAGAATTTTGAATCGAAATTTTGCGCCAACTATAAATCCAATTAATACACGAAATTACAAAAAATCGTTTTTGCTGCACAACAAAGTGTTAATTTTTTGTGTTTCCATCTTGTATATAATTTTCTCGTGATTTTATCAAATTTTCGCAAAAAGTTCATTGGGAATTAAGGCCTGAAATATTATTAAAATATTGGTAAATCGGATCGAAACGATGCGGTGTGCAATGTATAAAAATTGCAAACAATCATGATTTTGTGTGTCGGCATGTTTAATGCTCACAAATAATCGAAATATATTTATGTTTATAATAATATGAGAAAAAAAATGATTTCCAATGATTACACCACCATGCTGCGGTGATTATCATGATGATGATGCTCGATCATTATTATTATCGTAATTATTGTTGTTATGATATGATAAAAAATGTGTGTACGCTCTCTGTCAATGTTGTCAGTTGATTTTTCTGAGGCTTTATTTGGCTATACAGGATATATTATATTATTGGTACTGCCCTCGACCTCGTATACACAACACGATATGCATTCATCCTGATTGCCGATGTTTTTTTACTTTTAAGAGGGATGAACCAAAAAATGAATTAAAATGATACGTAAATCGCCCCATTATGTCAAAATATGCAAATCATTCATTATTCAAACACCCACATAATTATACATTTGGTGAATCAATTAGGATTGTTGTGTATAACCAGCATAGTATGCCGTATTAAGGTGCGGAACAGCATATATACTTGTGCTATTCAATTACCTGTATAAACGAGTTTCTCGTGCCAACAAATACAACATCTTACAATTTTTATTGTATTCGTACTTGTGTAACTCCTTATCATTAATGTATTATTTGCGATGTATACCTCCAAAGATTACCTTTTCTCTTTATTACCATCGATTAGCGAATTGAAAATTTTGTGATAGTCCAGACCCCAAATTTAAAGAGGGAGAACGACTAAAGCGAATCACAAATAACTTAATCGAAGACACGAGTTTTGGTTGATTTTACGATATTGTACGTAGTAAACAAAATGGAAGGAGGAATATGTATCCGAGCAATCCCAGCGAATTCAAGAATTCTGTGGGCTAGTTGACTACTTTATCCTGGTTGATAACTGTGTCAACCGATTTGAAGGAAAACAACCATCCCGGAATGAAATTTTGAATGGTCGCGTTGGGAGCATCGACATCTTTTGTTTTCGGCACCATATGGCTCCTTCGCTCAGCCAATTCTGTTTTTTTAAGTTTTGCATTATGCTCAGAAAAACACGTCGAATGATCGATCGATTCATTTCGGTCAACGAAATCGGTATATGGACAATAAGTCAACAGTCAACAGAATCATGCTTCCATCAAAAATGTTTTGAATGCCACGAAAATCTTTCAACTTTCTGTACAGTGCTTCTAGTGGCCTTTTGTGGGCCATCATTGTATTCGTCCCAAACGATTAATTACTATTTCCGTAGAATCTTCACCATTGCGCTGTTTTTGGCGATGTTGTAAGTTGGTGTCTCATTGATTTGCATATGTTCAGCGGCAATCAATGCCAGAGCAACTTCATGCTGTGACAGGATCGACGCCAAAAGCAATGAAATTAAGAACGTTTTCCAGTCCTTCCGAGGGCATCCACGAACTAAATACCATACCAGTTCCATTGTTTACAGCTTCCATCAAATAGTCGTACGAAGTATTTTGTTGTTGATTCAATTGCGGAACATTTGTACCAACTGCTTCGACTCAAAAACACATGTCTTCTATCATAATCAATGCCTCATTGTACATTTCTGCTATCATTTGCAATGTCGGATTTGAAGATTGACGGCGTACACGATGCAAAATATATAATACTCGTATTGTCCCAATGGGAATTCTTTTCTAGCAACTGTAAGACACACGAAAAGTCGCAGACAGATGCCCATTATTGGTTCTCAGTTGTTGAAACGTCGTCGAGCCTCGAACATGCACCAACAACAATAGAATATAGTAACATACGATGTTATTTAAATGCACAGTGCAGATGCGATCCAGAGCGTCTGAAGCAAATACATTTGGATGTCCTTCAACTGGTTTAGTTCTTGTTTTCGATTTCGATAATCCGTTCCTTGTATAGTAGCGTGGCCGAGAATAAGCTTGTAAATATTGTCGATGGCGGCCAAATGTACTGACAAATGTACAACTGTATAGGATATCTTTCGTGGATCGCAATGGAAAAGATGTGCCAAATTGCCTTGCTACTCACACTCACTCCATTTGATACTAAAATATTTCGTCGTTTGCATTTTTCACACCGAAAATAGCCATACCACTGCCTTTCTTTACATATTTACATATGTACTTGATCGACGTGACGGAGTTGCAGTATTCCACATTGATGTGAGCCTCAAAGCCTTGGACAATGTCGGCGAATATAGCACAATTCAACGATTCGCCCATTGCCCGCAACTGATCGCCCACGATACAATGAGTATCCGTCATTGTCTGCGATAGAGTCGGCAATCACGTCTCTCGGGTATCGCTTGAAGCACTTACCATCGATCATACAGGGTGAATTGTTGTTAAAAACACCGCAAGATTCATGGAACATATTTTTACTCACCACTGCGTGCAATTTCGGATCAACAGCTTCATCCGGAATTTCGGCTGAGATGATAGAATCGATTTCATCAGAGTTGACCTTTATCGAACCAAACTAACATGTGCGTATGAGGCAGACCACATGTTTTCCATTTAATGGAGTACATCTAGCAACGATCTTGGCCATACACACGGCGCTTTAAGATGAAATCCATCAGAGATTTTGATTTTTGTTAAAAACTCTGTCAGAGATTTTATGTTTGTCGACTAGTGTTTGGCTGGGTAACAGTTCCTTCTTGATTTCGATCCATTGAAGAGTACAGACGAGTCGTTCAGTCTCAGTTTTAGCATACACCAACGTGACGCTTCAAAATGTCATTTTCTTCATCTTCACTGTCTTTTAATTGATTCCGGCGCCTGCAATAGCAATCGACATACGGTTCGACGTAAGAAAACCAACGAAGGAATTATTGAGATTGTCACATTTACCTGTTAATGGATTAATCATTTTGATGTTGAAATGGTATCCGTCCTCGCCCTGCCAAAAGATGATAGAGTGTTGGAGTGCATCGTAAGTCATGTGCGTTTCGGACACGCGTTTCAATTCCTTGTTCCGACGATGAAGCACGATATCTCTAGATTGCAAATTTTCTTCGACAAAACAACTGATTATCGGCGAATTGAATCTTCTTGCGTGTTCGCCCGCCGGCAATGTTGAACAATTTGATCAATTCGTTGTTTTAATGAAGAAGCGTTTGCAAATTTACGACAATGACTCGCTTCGTTGTCGAATTGTGAGCACAACGCTGATTAAGTTCAATATTCGAATTGCCCATGAAATAAATTTGTAAGAATTGATGGTCTGCATCCGTGGTGGCAACAGCGCTCTTACTAAATGATAAACAGAGTGGGCCATCTGCTGATCCTTTTTTCAATCGATGAATTTAGTACTTATTGTTATCTGTTCTAGAGTTTAGTAAATTACGTGAGAGTTTTCATCATGAAGCTCATCTTCATCCTGTACCTCAATAAGCAAAACTGTCGAGCCACTGTCTGGTGTGATTTATTGGTGGCATCATTGAGCCGTTTGTTTAAAACGTTCAGGAAAATGCCCTTACGGGGATTGCCTTATGGGGAAGGTTATCGCAACATGTTAACTGGTTTTTGGGGCCCAAATTGAATGAATTGCGGGTACGACCTTTTTTTCAACAAGACGAAGCGATGTGCCACGGAAGTTGCGCAACAATCAATTTATTGTCACCAAAATTTGTTGCTCGCATAATTTCACGAAATTGTGATGTTCCTTGGCCATCAAAAAGCCCAGATTTAACACCACTGGATTATTTTTTGTGGTGTTATTTGAAAGGTAAGGTGTATGCTAATCATCCACAAACAATTCAACCACTTAAAAACACCAATCGAGCTAAAATTTAGATCATTGATCTGATTTGTATGCAGGCCTGTAGACGAAGCCGTGGTACGTAAATGGCATAGAACCAATTTTCCTTAACAATAAAAAATTTTAAATTTTCTTCTTAAAATGTGTGTGATTTACAAATGAAAAAAGGGCTAACAATTGGACGCAACAATACGTTCCAAAAGACATTCATTTGTACAGAATGTTAGCCAGAAAATGAGTAGAATAACTTCCTGTTCCAGAAACCAATGAGCGAAATGGCTCTGGTGGTGGGAATAACTCTGTCAATTTTACTTTCCCACTGATAATGGATTTTCGAATAGAATGCCGCTCGTTCCAGGTTTATAGAAGCACCGCGTCGGCACAATTGGTTATGATCATTATATTTTCGTTACGTAGGATAAGAATATTTGATTGCAATATTCCAACCGCTACACCCCGTGGCCCTCGAATAACAGAGCAAGCGCTCTATACTTACCTTGTTATTGAGTATAGAGTTACAATCCTTGACCAACTCTACAAATCTCAAACGAAAACCTGGTTCCTTGAAAACAGTTTCAAAATTCGGGGAAAGAAGTTGTCAGCCACACAAAACATTCTAAAGGCACAAAAGTGGACGTCTCTAAAGCTAGCAGAACCTTTCCAGTAGAACATTACAAACTATGAACATTGCAAACTATCTGGATAATTTGGGCTTAAAGTCAGCTAATTAAATATCCGATTAAAATGTTTCTTGGTTCGTTCATTTTAGAAAAAGTATTAAGCATTTCCACTTCAGAGCAAGTGATGCCAAACCAGTAATCGATCCAAAACGAAAATAAGAACGCAAAACAAGAAAAATTGATATACAAATAATTAATGGTTGATTTTGACCTAAATCAAATGACCACATTAAAAAAATGTAGGCTCCACTGGCTTTTGACCATAGCGTCAGGTTATTTAATTTAAAAACCCAAAAGTTTGGTCAAGAACGAGTGGAGTACCTAAAATTTTGTAATGAGACAATTGATTAGCTTTTCATAAGCCTTAAATTATTTGTTTTGTTCCGATTTTCAATTTGCCTCGTGCTAGCTTTGAAGTGGAATCACGCCGTCTTCGAAAAATCAAGCACTACAATAAACTTAAGAGTGGTGTTTGATGCCGCAGCAAAAACAACCAATGGTCGGTCGCTAAATGACATGATGCATGGCATATCGTTATGAGATGGCGAAAGCACAAAAACGTGTTTACCGCAGACATTGAAAAAATGTTTCGGCAAATATGGATCGCTGCAGAAAACAGGAACTTCTAATGCATACTTTGGCGTGACTCACCGACTGAGAAACTGAGTGAGAAACTTCAGTACTCCTGAATTAAAAACAGTCACGTACGGAACTTCATCAGTCTCATACCTTGCAGTCAGAACATTACAACAACTGGCAGAGGATGAGAAAAAAAATCATTCCCATCTGCTTACCAGGTGGTAAAAACTGAATTTTACGTCGATGACCGAGACCGGAATTACAGATGTAAACAAAATTAAAGTTAGGGCTTAGTTAGGCTACCTAGAAGAACTTACTCTGCTTAATGAATTGAAAATCCCCAGATCGATAGGGTTCTCAAGTGAATCATTTGTCGAGGTCCATGAATTTAAAGACGCATCAGAACCGGCATATGCACCTTGTGTTTACTAGAAAGTAGTCACTGGAGAGCAAGTTAACATCAGCCTTATAGCAGCAAAGGCTAGAGTAGCACCGGCAAAACAAAAACTAACTTTACCACGTTTAGAGTTAACCGGAACCCCAGCTGCGAAACCACTGCAAGAAGTCAAACAATCACTAAACATACAACAAGCACCAATTTATGCATGGACTGATTCCACGATAGCACTTTCATGGATACAAGGCGAGATTCAAAAGTTCAGAAACAAGAACTTGATGTACAAGCAGAAGCTCAACTGAAACATACAAATACGAACTTTGTGAAATTAAAAAGAATCGTAAAGAACGTAAACATCTTTATTAAAAGATGCAAAAAAGAGAATGTAGGTGAGCATGATCTACATGAAGCAGAACGTATCATTATAAAACAGACGAAAGAACGAGAGTCAGTCAAAAAAAGCAAGTTACTACAATTAAACCCTTTTTTGGACCAACATGGAATTCTGCGGGTAGGTGGAAGACTTCAGAACAGCACATGGAGGAATCCAACTTACGCTCTCGTACCTACGTAAGAAGTATTAGACATGTACAGCGACAACGCCACAAATTTCATTGGAGCCATCAACCAACTGACAAAAATTAAAAAAGAAGCTCTAGTGGACTTTACCAAAATCGTATCAGAAGAGCTAGCTTCGGAAGGTATAACATGGTATTTCCAACCACCAGCATCATCACATTTTAAATCAAATAGAGACAGTGCTAAAAAAAATTTTAGACCCTTATGCCCAATATCTATGACATAAATGATCTAGAAGTACTCACACCAGGTCACTTTCTAATATGCTCATCAATAACACCAGTGCCTGAAGGTGAATGAATTCAAATATTAATAGACTGTCTAGGTGGCAGCTACTGGAAAACTTAAATCAAAACTTTTGGAAAAGATGGAGCAACGAATCATCGAAGGCTGCAACAACGTCGAAAGTGGTTACACACGAAGCCACAAATCAACATAGGAGATCTAGTAGATCTCTCTCTCTCTCTCTCTCTCCCTCTCTCTCTGTCCGTCTCTCTCTCTCTCTTTCTCTCTCTCTCTCTCTCTCTCTCTCTAGTTCTACGGTTCACCTCTCGTCCTGGAATTTACTTTGATAAAGTAGGCGAGGCCCCAATATTTGGCTGAACTAGATGAGCACTGTGATCGTCAACTAAACAAGTTATGCATAAACGGGACTTAGCATGGGGTTATGCTAATAGCCCCAGCCCACACGGATACCATGAAATACTGCGAAACTATTGTATCCCAAATAAAATCGTCCCACATTGAGTTAAAGGAGCAAAATAATATAAAAACGGTTTCCTTTCTATTTTATTGGCACGATAGCTAATGAATTATTTGGCGTGCTTGACCAACTTGCCCATAACGCTTACAAAAGCATGATATCAAAAGCAATTATGATTAAGCTTAATTATGAAGAAACCAGTCCAAAATTCGAGACATCATTAATATTCTGAATAGCTATTCACACTATGATGGAAATAATCTCCGTACGCTTCAATCCACAATAGTCGACACTATCACAGAGGTTCATCAAGGAAGACTAGACCCTCTCATAATAACACCGCACCAACTGCAAGGACAGCTCGGTCAAATCATTCAAGGTCTGAAATCGAGTCAAGACATACTCTTTCGAACCAATGACATAGCTACCATGTACAAGATAATTCAAACCAAAACAATAAAAATAGGAGATATATTCATATTCGAAATCATAATTTCACTGGTCCAGAGAGCACATTTTAATTTATATCAAGTCATACCAGTCCCTACCATTCATCAGCTGGAATATGAATACATCAAACCAAACTCAAACTACCTAATGAACACGTTGCAACAAAATCAATACGTGACACTTTCTCCTGATGAATTCAATTCATGCACTTCTCTCAACGGAAAATATTTTTGCAACATGCATCAACCACTATACGATTATAACGCAAATACAAGCAACTGTGAAGTACAACTACTCAAGCGAATTGGAGATCTCTCAACAAGCTGTCAAATCAGCAAAATTAATATCATTACACTTTTTATCTCTCAGCGTGGATCTTTGCGATGAAATCCAGAACGCTTTCAACTGAAATAACTGAAACAACCACTATTTTCATTGAAGGGGCTGGAATTCTGGAATTTCATCCAACATTCACTGTTTCGGGATTTAAGACATCAAGCAGTAAACTCGAAATATCATTTATGCCAGAATTTAATCTAAGTGATTTGATCAACGAAAATCACAGGACAGAGATGAAATCTACCGCAACAATAACCCTATAGGAAATTGACGCTATGAGACCTCAATTCAGCAGCAAAAACGACTGTTAGAGACATCAATAGCCGACGTAAATGTGCATGACTATCACCATTATATGGCGATATATTTGATCCTCCCAGTAATTCTTGCTGTCATTGCTTGCATATCTATCCGGATGCATAAGGGCCCGGAAATATGTTGAAAACACAACATGCAAATAATCAGATACCGTACACTACCGGATTTAACTTAATTTTAATTTGTAATAGAAACACTGTGGGTATTTACGTATTTTGCTATTCCTTTGTACGTTTAAACTGCTTAGGCAGCAGTAAATTTTGAGGCCTAACTAGTGGTAACCTATAATAAGTATTATATAAAAGACATCGAAGACATAGCTCATGCGAATATAATCGCAAGCTGTCTAATCACAACAAGCCTAATGCCTGTTTTTAAACAATTTGTTGATGTAGGTGCTGTGAAAGAGCGTCTTGTAATGTTCTGCTTGATAGGTTCTGTTAATTATAGAAAACCGAAAGCGTTATTCAAAATTATCTCACAAGTTAGTAAACTGCCACCTGTCACACCAAAAAATGATGTTCAAATAAAAATTAGTAAACTGCCGCCCATACCCATAAAAATATTTTTTGTCAGCTTACAAATTGACATGTAATCGTATTAAAATGATGAAACAAAATCATCCACATAAGCGTACAGTACATCCCATTGCATAGAGTGACCATGGAATTATTTATGCGCCGATCGATGAAGGTAAAATCAGAAATAAATTTACTTACTTACTTTCTACTACCCGTAACTAATTGTGAAATGTATCGAAGTTAACATAAGACTTCAAGGATTATCAGTTCTCCAGCCCTAATGTAGAGATGCAGTAGCGCCCGAAAATAAAACGATTTAATTGTGCGTTGTGTGCTTTAATTAGTAAATGTTAAATATAGTGATTGTGACAAATAATTAATAATAAACTAATTTAGTAACATAAGCAGTTTAACATATTTGTAATATTCGTAGAAAAATACTTTATAAGTTCAGTAAATTTATGAAAGAAATTTGAGCACCATCATTACCATGGAGTATATCGTCTTTAATAACTGAAATATACGAAAGTTGTTAAAAAGTCGTTTCTATCATCATAACTAGAATTATATACTCACTGACATACAGGTTGCAACATTTAGTTGAGCAAAACCGCCTACAGTCATCTCTGGTGAGTTTTGGGCTCGCAATATCATTAATACAAGGAGCTTCTGTTGCTTAACTGGCATCAGATACCATTTAAAACCATAAATGATATCTCCAATTTTATCATTCTGGAATTTAACAAAACGATGACCGAGAATTTATTTTAAGGAGAAGATTCAAATTTGTGTTAACTAACTTACTTGATAAGTTACAACGGTTCCTAAGGTACAATATTGTAGAAGCTGAAATAGACCCACAATTGCTGCAAATGGTCCAATAATCCATTTAGCCCACAATGTCAGTATTAAGGATAATGCTAGAATTATTTCGCTAGTAGCCAGTTGCGATAAACACAAGTTGGAGTAAATGGAATCTATCAATAAAATGTAATCAATGTAATCTTGATGAGCCATAATGCATTCATGCAACTGCTGTTGAATTTTATCCTTATTTTGTGGTCCCGGTTTCAACAAAATTTTGTCCAATTCATTTATGCGCAATTCAAAAATTTTGCGATACCCTATTGTGTGTAAAACAAAGAACACAAACATGGCATCACCAGCAAGAATAGCGGTAAGGCCGATTCCCAGAGAATACATATGAACTACGGTATTAATTGCGTATCCGTATGTGGTGTGCCAATCAATAAACGGATATTGTACTGGTAATATAGTTGTCAAGATTCCATATTTGTTCCAAAGTATTATCGGTAAACAATAGTAAGCGATTATTGTACCATAAAAGCCAATAGTTAACAACTCAACTATTACAGTACAGGAAATGCATATTGATTTAAATGTTTGCGATAATTCTGGATGGTTCGAATATGCCAAATGAAGTTTTCGTATCTTGTCGAACACTTCAGTGAAAGTTTCGGGATATAATCCAGCGACATACAATTTATGTATACCCTGTATATGAGTGAAAATTATAATTGAAAATTATTTGAAAAGTAATTTTATGTAAGTAAAGAATACTCACTTGACATACGCCAGCCGATACACAAAGTGCTTCCAATTTAGCACTTACCGGAGCATCCGTAAACAACATGTACACAAAGGAGAAAAATATTGAATGAATCGCCAACATAATTATAAACCATTGTGGGGTAAGCTTAAAATCAGGATCAACAATATTAGTCCCAGCCAATGTGAAAACTGATCTCAAATGATTTGTGTAATACGTGTTCGCCTCAATTATTGTCCCTTCGCCGATTTTGGTATGCGGAAATTTAAAATTTTTAATTTTCATCTTTCGTCACAATTTAAATCCTCCGAATATTTATGTAACTCAACATCAACCCTCCTAAATATTTGGTGAACTTATATTCAATAGTAACTACTTTCCGCGAGTTTTATAGCGGAAAATTTTCGATTTTCCTTTTAATGAAATATTTATTATTTTTCACCTATTACGTAGAATTTTTGCAATGTAATGTGTAATTTACCTGTCAAATTAGATCTTTTTATGGGTAACAACTTACGTGTTCTTTGTGAAAATTGTTTGTGTTGCGAATTCTTAATGGCTTCGAAAATTTCGTATTAACACATAAAATCGATATTCTGAACCTTGAAATCCGCATTTGTCCATTCCCATACAGCATTTATGCATATTGCTGTTAAAGCTTACAAAGTATACGACTGGGCTCTTTTCTTTCGATTTTTGACATACAACTAATTTTCAACAAAATTTCGGCCTTTATAAGATGGATTTAGTGATCGCGATGCAACAACATTCTTAAATCGGTTTTTGGCGGAAATCAGTCCACCGGAAGTAATACCTTCCATAGGAGCTTTATCGTTGTATGCAAATATTTTGAAAAGATATGAATTTACGAAAAAACGATTAAAACAGGACGATTTAAATTGGTTTTCAAACAAAACTATAGTGCAGATTATTTTTAAAATTTTACCGTAAATGCTGAATTTGGAAAAAAATGAAATAAAGTTCGCGAAAATTTAATTTTATCCAATAAGCACCTTTCATTTTTATCTTTAATTTTTCTTTCAAAGAACTCCATAATTAAATGCAAATGAATTAAACGTGGCTTCTATATGTTATCAGTATCCGGATACATAGTTTTAAAATCAATTTCAATCTAGAAAATGGAAAGAAAGAACATTTTTTAAAATATAAGTATGTAAATGTATAAAATTTCCCCCCTCGCTGGCAACTTCATCATATCAAGGGATTTGACCGCCTCCATTGAGGTTTTATGACCATATTTCCATTTCGCATAGTGAGTGATTAATTCAATGATCTTAACCAAGTCAAATTTTTCCCATGTCATCACCGGGAATCGAACTCAGAACCTCAAGTTGAAGCTTGCTAACCACTTTGCCATCTTTTGCAGGGCGCGAGGGCATTAAGGTAATGAGAATTGTCTTTTTCTCAGCAGCAGAACTATATCATGACTACTAATAAGATCGAAGTTGGAGTCGGAAGGACAAAGGTTCAAATACGAAAACGTTAATTTCGAGTTGATATTAAATTTAGAAGCTGAGTAAATTCCGTATGAAGTTAAAATAAAGTTTGATTATTAAATTTGTAACAATGGAAAATTCAAATTGAGAGTTTCAAAAATTAATTTTTGAAACCCAGGCCAATTCAACACTCAATGCTACGCTGGGCCCATGGTGCTACATTCACCTATTCACGCAATTACCATCTGCACGTTGCAAGCTCCATGTCAGCTTTACTGACACATATTTAGTTTAAATACATTTTTAGGTTAATGCCTAATTATTTAGGTAAAATTCGAAATAAAACGGAAAGAGATTAACGAAATGAAAACATTTGTCAAATTAACGCTATGTGTAGTTCATTAAAATTAGCTTATTAAGACCAGTCGAGAATGCGAGCAAAAATGTGACAAATGTAGACAATTCACCAGAAACAAGGCCAAGTGGCAACCACACAGGTATATAATGCAAAATGTCTCAGTCTCTATAAATCGCGTGCTAATTTTAATGATTTCAATAAACATGTTGCTAACGTTTAGCGAATCAATGGAACTCTATTTCTGAACATGACTTTTTTTTTTTTAACTATTGCCAAAGGCTTTATTCTTGAATCTTTCTTTATACGAAACTAACAAGAAGTGTGAAATTCTTAAAAACTATATATTTTTTTTTTACTTAAGCCTTAACCTATGTTAGTACTTAATATTAGTATGCATTATCATTTTTGAATTATTATTAATTAGTTAATTTAAGTGTGTTAGGTCAACATGCGTGTAATTATTAAATATTTCAGTTGATTAAATCTAGAGGATCTGCTCTGCGAAGCCGTTTGTATTTCGGTTGCCTTAGTAGTTCTCTAGCTATTTCGTTAGGGTGTGATTCCAGTTTCAGATGGTATTTTAAACTGCATGATTTTATTGTCTCTTTAACCGATTTAATTCCTAGGTCTCTATGGATGTTGCTGTTTCGAATATACTAGGGCGCATTTGTAATGCTACGAAGTATCTTTGCTTGCATTCTTTGTACAATATCTATATTTGAGGCACTAGTTGAGCCCCATAGTTGGATACCATATGTCCATATGGGGATTAGGATCGCTTTGTATAGTAGAACCTTGCAGTCTAGAGAGAGTTTCGATTTTCTTCCGATCAACCAGTACATTTTAGAAAATTTTATTTTTAGTTGATTGCGTTTTGTTTCAATGTGCTTTTTCCATGTCAATGTTCTATCGAGATGAAGACCGAGATATTTGACGTTTGTTTGTTGAGGAATTGTGATATTGTTTAATTTTACTGCCGGCCATGTGCGTTTATTCAGGGTGAATGTTACATGTGTTGATTTACATTCATTCGTCCTTATCCGCCAAGTTTTTAACCAATCTTCTATTTTGTGCAGATATTCTTGTAATTCTCTCGATGCTGTTCGAGGATTTTTGTGTGAAAACAATATAGCTGAGCTGTGTCATCAGCAAAAGTTGAAGTGATTATGTTTTCAGTTATTGGTAAGTCAGGTGGTAACAACAAGTATAGCACAGGTCCCAATACGCTACCTTGCGGTACTCCTGCCTTTATCTTGGTTAAATCAGTAGTGGCCGTACTTTGTTTCACCTGCAACATCCTTTGGGCTAAGTAGTTTTCAAGAATTGCATGAAATTGTCTAGGCAGAAGAGTTTTAATTTTGTAATTTAATCCTTCATGCCATACTTTGTCGAAAGCTTGCGCAATATCCAAGAAAACTGCCGAGCAATATTTCTTTTCTTCTAAGGAGAGCTTAATTGTGTTTACAATTCTGTGCACCTGTTCTATTGTGCCGTGCTGCTCTCTAAATCCAAATTGGTGATCTGGTATAATGCGACCTACAGTTAATATAGGTATTAGTTCTTCTAGTAGCATCTTTTCAAAGAGCTTTGAAATTATCGGAAGTAGACTTATTGGCCTGGACGACGAGACTTGGGTTTCGTCTTTACCTGGCTTAGGAATCATGATAATTTGAGATATTTTCCATTTTTGGGGAAAGTATCCACATCTCATAATTTGATCATTTTTCCAGTTATTAGATCATGGCCTGGAGCTTTCTTAGGATTTATCCTGTTTTTGATAACCTTGGATTTAGGTTCGACTCGTCCCGCGTAAACTGTGATAGTACGCAGTCATTATTTTTTTCGTTTGGAGTGAACACTTTTTGTAGATGGTTAGAGCAAGCGATAGCCTTTTCTAAATCACTTCTGGCCCAATGAGTTCGATAGCTCTGGCCTTTTTAAATTTCTTGCTGCCTTCCACAGTGATTAATCTGTTTTCTCTGTTGCTGTGAGCTCACTTAGGTAATTCTGCATTCCAAGATTGTGTTCTTCCCGTATTGCTTCTCTTAGAGCTTTAATAGCTCTATTTAATTTCCATTTATGCAAAGGAGCATGGTGCAGCTGCCATAGCCGCCGAGAACCCGCTTATCTGCCAATAACTTTTGAATGTTACTTGAAAGCTTACTATTTTTTCCGAATTTTTGTACTCCGTAGTAGCTTTTTTTTGCAGCCATTTCCATTATTTGTCTTAAGTTTTCTATCGCGGCATCGATATCTTCTGGTGTTTGCAGTGGGACACCCAGATGACAATTTACGTCTACTATGTTTCTATACAGAACCCATTTCGTTAGTGTGTTTGTTAAACGTTGGAGTGGTTCAGTTTTAATGCTTGCGTACTTAGTGTTACGATTATTGGTGAGTGATCTGATGATAAATCGTAACAGTCAACGACTTGAGCATTGGTGCGTGCTATTTCTCGTATTACACAGAAATCTATTAAATCAGAAATTTTCTTTCTATCGGTAGGCCAATAAGTGGGATGTCCAGATGATAAATAATCTAGGTTTTTCTCGTTTATTGCTTCGTAGAGTTGCTTGCCCTTGGGTGACGTCAACCTCGAACCCCATTGCACATGTTTAGCGTTGTAATCACCTCCTGCTAGAAATTTGATTCCCAACTGATTAAAGTAGTCGATAAATTGCTGTTTTTAATTGCATGTTTCGGTGGACAGTAAACTGCCGATATTACAAATTTCCCAGACCATTCGTCCAAACAAATAGTTGTAGCTTGGATGTGATCTTTAGCATATTTCTGGAGCTCGTAGTGCTTTAGCCTTCTTTTTATCAAGACTGCGGTGCCGCCGTGTGCTTTTCCATCCGGATGTTTGGTGTCATAAACGAAATAGCATGATAATAACATGATGTCTATATTTTGTTCGATAAGCAAGGTGTGTACCTCAGCTTTATGTTGCGGAAGCCCGTTCGCATTCCAAATACCTATTTTTAGAACTGTCATTTTTGATTTTTAACTATTATTTGCATAAGCGTATTCATATTTTGCATCATCATGCTCATTTGCCTTTCCATCATCGTCATGAAACTTTGGATGGGCTCGGTTAATTTATTTAGCGTGGTATGAATATTTAGGTCCTCTTCATTAAAACGAACTTTGGCTTGCAGTTTGTTAGCTTTTAGGATGTTTGCATAAGAAACACCAGGCTGTGAAAAACTGCAGTCAAACGTCTCCAAGTTATCATTTTGTGTGTCTGCACTCGCAGGTTTGGTGACTATTGTATTTTTTGGTAACATGGCCCTCTGATTAAATTGCATATTGAGCATTCGTTGCTCAGCTCTCATTTTAGGGTTTATTTTCCGTTTTAAGTCCAGATACACTGCACATCCCCTGTAATTTGCAGTATGATTTTCACCGCAGTTACTGCAACGTTTCACAGATGGGTTATTGCGAGATTTGTCACACTGTTTGGAGTCGTGCAGTTCACCACAATTAACACAAACATCATTTAAGGTGCAATATGCTTTCGTGTGTCCGTATTCTTGGCACTTTATGCATTGAACTGGTCCTGACCTCTTCCTAGGTTCTTCAATTACTATTTTGCGATGTAGCAAATATTTTAGGTTGTAAATCTTATGAACTCCTTTTGACTTTTCTTCCTCTGGATCTAGTTCCAAACGGAACATTGGTTGTGGTACCTTCTCACGGTTTACTATATTACCAATAGATTTGACATGGAAACCTTCCGCAGCAAGTGCAGCTTGTATGTCGCTAACATCTACGCAGCTTTCAATTCCTTTTAGCACAACAGTGACCCCTTTTTGACTTTTTAGCTGGTATGTGTAACTTCGTCAAAATGTTTGACTAGGGCTCTGAATCCATCGATTTCAAAGGTTTGAATCTTTGTTTCCTTTATATTACCCCTTTTGAGCGGGGCAATATAAAATTTAGAGTCTGTTAAGGATGCGATTTTATTAACCAGTTCATTGTTAGATGCCCAGTTAGAAACAAAAAGCGCTAACACTGCACTTTTCGTTTGTTTTATTTTATGTCCGATGTTAGTGAAATCAATTATCGATACATGAAAACCCTCAAATAGCATCAAGCGCCATGCAAGAACACTTATAAGTCATTGCTAAGTGCGGCTTTCAAAATGGAGAATAAAAGCAAATGAGCAGAGATCAGCACACATTACATTCACTCTACGTAAACAAACCTGCCCTCCGGTGATGTTAAATAACATCAATCTACCATAAAGCGAAACAAAGCGACAACAAATCAAAAGTGATCAAATAAATTGGATAATCGGAAAACATTCTAAATTAACTCTAGACTGTAAAGTCTTGTTGTATGAAATGGTACTAAACCCAATCTGGGCCTCAGATGTGGCTCAAATATAGTAAAGTTGCAACGTGTACAATCAACAATATTACGAAGAATGGTAAACGCACCTTGGTGCATACGGAACACAAACATACACTGTGATCTCAACATCGAAACAGTAGCAGATACAATGTAGCAGTACAGCAAAAAATACCAAACTAAGTTAGAACAACATCCCAACACATTAGCTCGGGAAACATTATGGAGGCCTAGATATCAGCGCCTTAAAAGGAAAGATCTTTTAGGTCTAGCTAACTAATTCGTATAAACAACAAACCAAATAGTGCAAATTAATATTAAGAATTAACACAGGTTAAGACTTGAAGATTTGAAAACAACTTGTGAGTTTCCCAAGATAGGTAAGATTCAAGGAAACTTGTATATATTTTCGTTTCCCTAATTTATTGTACCTTGGAATTTCTTTTATTTTTAGTGTTTGTATTTTTTACGTTGTTACCAATTTTGTTCAACCACTCTGCCTCATTTTGCCTAATCATCATCAACGAAAAAGAACCGCATTTCTTTTCGATGTTTAGGCGTACCTGTACACCTCTATCATACTCTAGCGGATAAAACATAAAATTGAAATAATTACTAAGGATGTGCAGTTCCAATCGGTGTAAATGGCAATCTGCGATGGATTTAAAACTCGTGGTTTGTGTTAAATACTTTTATGGTTTTAGGTACAACAAATTAGCAATGGTAGTTTAAATGAATGCGCTGCCAAATCGATACGTTTTATGCCGGTAAGTATGTTGTTTTACCCAGGTATTATCAAAGTACAGTTTTATGGGTATTTTATTTTGGTTTCCTAGGAACGACTAGCCTCTCGTAACAAAGTTTCGGACCTGAGTAATAAAACAGTATCTTTTTGAGAAAATCCACATTTATTTTCCAGCATAGCCTCTTTCTAACTCGATACACTTACTCAAACGAGATTCGGTGCCATTTTTATGGTATTCGGCGTTCAATTAATTGCTCAAAACAGGCATTTTTCGGCAATAATATCTTCATTTGAGCAACATTTGCACATCCCAAAAAATACTTCCACCAGCTTCTACTTCTTAATTATTCCTTATGCGGTGTGTAATGATGTATCCACCCACGTTTACAAGGCGGCATAAAATTTTCTGCGATTATGCTAGAACAGGTTCAATTTATCCACCAGCATATCCGACCTTAGTTCTTAAAGAGATGTAGACTTGGACATCGATCATGTGTTTGTCTTATTCAAATATAAGTGGAAACTGTCATCTACATTAAAAAGACAGGCACAAGTTAGCTAAAACCACCGCGGTACTAAATACCATGATCATGATGACCAGTACCGCCTGGTGATCGAAAATAAACAAAACACAAAACTACGCAGCACTGGGACTGGGGTAGGGACGCTGTAGCGCCTGAAACGCCTTTTGTTTAGCTCAGTAACAAAACAAATAAATCGCAAAGATAAAATCACCTTCAATTTATCCTCCAAAGTACAATAAAACGACTTAGTTGTGCGTTGTGTGCTTTAATTAGTAAATGTTAAATATAGTGATTGTGACAAATAATTAATAATAAACTAATTTAGTAACATAAGCAGTTTAACATATTTGTAATATTCGTAGAAAAATACTTTATAAGTTCAGTAAATTTATGAAAGAAATTTGAGCACCATCATTACCATGGAGTATGTTGTCTTTAATAACTGAAATATACGAAAGTTGTTAAAAAGTCGTTTCTATCATCATAACTAGAATTATATACTCACTGTCATACAGGTTGCAACATTTAATTGAGCAAAACCGCCTACAGTCATCTCTGGTGAAGTTTGGGCTCGCAATATCATTAATACAAGGAGCTTCTGTTGCTTAACTGGCATTAGATACCATCTAAAACCATAAATGATATCTCCAATTTTATCATTCTGGAATTTAACAAAACGATGACCGAGAATTTATTTTAAGGAGTAGATTCAAATTTGTGTTAACTAACTTACTTGATAAGTTACAACGGTTCCTAAGGTACAATATTCCAGAAGCTGAAAAAGACCCATAAATGTTCCAAATGGTCCAATAATCCAGTTACTCCACAATGTCAGTATTAAGGATAATGCTAGAACTAATTCGCTAGTCGCCAGTTGCGAAAAACTCCAGCTGCAATAAACTGTATCAACCATTAGAATGTAATTAATGTAATCTTGATGAGCCATAATGCATTCATGCAACTGCTGTTCAATTTCATCCTTATCTTGTGGTCCCGGTTTCAACAAAATTTTGTCCAATTCATTTATGCGCAATTCAAAAATTTTGCGATACGCGATTGTGTGTAAAACAAAGAACACAAACATACCATCTGCAGCAAGAATAGCGGTAAGGCCGATTCCCAGAGAATACACATGAACTACGGAATTAATTGCGTATCCGTATGTGGTGTGCCAATCAATAAACGGATATTGTATTGGCAATATAGTTGTGAATATTCCATATTTTTTCCAAAGTATTATCGGTAAACAATAGTAAGCGATTAATCCACCGAAAAAACCAATAGCTAGCAACTCAACTATTATAGTACAGGACACACATATTTTTCTAAGTGTTTGGGATAATTCTAGATGGTTCGAAGATGCCAAATGAAGTTTTCGTATCTTGTCGAACACTATAGTAAAATTGTCGGGATATAAGGCGACCGTATACAATTTATGAATACCCTGTACATGAGTAAAAATTATAATTTTAAATTATTTGTGAAGTCAATTTTAAATAAATTTACTCACTTGGCATATAATAGATGATATACAAAGCGCTTCCAATTTAGAACTAAGCGAAGCATCCGTAAATAGCATGTACACAAAAGAGAAAAAAATTGAATGAATCGCCAACATTATTATAAACCATTGTGGGGTAAGTCTAAAACCAGGATCAATCATATTAGTCCCAGCCAATTTGAAAACTGATCTCAAATTATTTGTGTAATACGTGTTCGCCTCAATAATTGTCCCTTCGCCGATTTTGGTATGCGGAAATTTAAAATTTTTAATTTTCATCTTTCGTCACAATTTGAATCCTCCGAATATTTATGTAACTCAACGTCAACCCTCCTAAATGTTTGGTGAACTTATATTCAATAGTAACTACTTACCGCGAGTTTTATGACGGAAAATTTTCGATTTTCCTATTAATGAAATATTTATTATTTTTCACCTATTACGTAGAATTTTTGCAATGTAATGTGTAATTTACCTGTCAAATTAGATCTTTTTTATGGGTAACAACTTACGTGTTCTTTGCGAAAATTGTTTGTGTTGCGAATCCTTAATGGCTTCGAAAATTTCGTATTAACACATAAAATCGATATTCTGAACCTTGAAATCCGCATTTGTCCGTTCCCATACAGCATTTATGCATATTGCTGTTAAAGCTTACAAAGTATACGACTGAGTATTTTTCTTTCGATTTTTCAACAAAATTTCGGCCTTTGTAAGATGGATTTATTGATCGCGATAAAACTTCATTCTTATTAGCTTCTTGCAGAAAATGGGAGGTTTCAGTGGTTTTTGGCGGAAATCAGTCCACCGGAAGTGACACCTTCCATAGGAGCTTTTTTATTGTTTGCAAATATTTTGAAAAGATCTAAATTTACGAAAAAACGATTAAAACAGGACGATTTAAATTGGTTTTCAAACAAAACTATAGTGCATATTATTTTTAAAATTTTACCGTAAATGCTGAATTTGGAAAAAAATGAAGTAAAGTTCGCGAAAATTTTATTTTAAGTTTAATTTTTCCCCATTGAGCTTGAATGATTAAATGTAGAATGTCATTCGTATAAGGAGCGAAGTTCTTTCTGTTCATATCATTCGCATTCTTTATCTCATTGGCTAATGGCTTCATTTCGAGTTGCTAATTTTATGTATTTCAGCATACAATTCCTATATATGTTTTATGAAGTGGATTTCGATACCTCACCGTGTAACCATGCCGTGTATTGCACCAACTTTGTGGGTTAAACTAATTAAAATGTTTGATTTGTATTATCTATCGACAGGTGCCATTAATTACGAATCGAAATACAATTTAAATACAAATATGGGAAAAGTAAATCAAGTCAGCTAAATGCTTACGCTTCCATTGAAAATAACCGCTCAAAAATAAGCTTCATATCAGCGATATAAAGAAGAAAATCCGTTCCGTGAGGTCATATTCGTACACATCAATACAAACCAATTGCGGGCGGATATCAATGTGAGACTAGAGTTAAGCTACGGACAATAAACGAACTGTAGCTGGCCGTTAGGTATGTGTAAATACGGTTGGATGTAATGTCCTTCGGTCTCCAATGGCTATAGGCTGACGATCACAAATTACTCTCGCTAAAGCGTAAATTGTTAATACTGGATAATGGTGATGCCGTTTCTCCTACTATAACCACTGATGATACTTGTCAGGTTACAGAACGCCAAGAAAAGAAGAAAAATGTTTCCAAATACCGCACTCAACCTCTATTAGCTTAGGACTATCACTCATACCATGTATCTAAACGGAAAATAAAATAAAACGTCCAATCAGAACGTCACATCACTGTAATTTTGGTATTCAAAGTTCATACAATTTATGGATGAAAATTTATTGTTTTTGAATTTTATTTTCTTAGGACACAAACCAAAAATCCTGTTTTCTTATTTACAAAAGAATTTTTAATTTCTTTTTTTTTTTTTTTTTTTTTTTTATCCCTGCTATCTGTTCTGGGGTCAAGGCTCTCCCAACTCTTTCGCGGTTTGCTTATTTACGTCCTTACTTTTTCGCAAGTGTAGGCCAATTTGAGGACATACGGATATAGGTCCGATTTTATCACCATCTGCTGCATAGCTCCATGTCAGCCTATACTGGCATGGAAGATGGGTCGGTCCATGAGTTTTGCACTCCGACAGGGGGTCATAGATGTGTTCCATTCCATCACAAATCGTAATTTGTTGATGAAAATTCCCTTTGCATCCTGCCCCTATCGGGATTCGAACCCGGTACCTCCCGATCCAAACGCCAAAGCTTTAACCACTGTGCCATTTGGTCGGTATTTTTAATTTCTTTACAACAACTCAAGATGCATGTGAAGTTACTGCTAAAGTTTTACTAGTAAAAAATTAGCAAAAACTTCACATGTTTATACAACAGTGTGGAGTGTTTACTAAGTCTATGCTAAACGTTTATATGTGTTGGTGCATATCAAAATGATACCTGCACAAAGCGGAAACTAACGTAACTTCTAATTTATTAACATTATTTTAACTATTTTGCAGTTATCTTTAAAGAAACCGAACGAAATTAAAATATATTTACCATTTCATTAATCAATATTCACTAACACGAATATTGCGGTTAGTAAAAGTTTTACAAAAATAACTATAAAATCGGTGTCCGAGGCAGATTAGTAACAAACACTACACACTGAACTACATAAGGAAGAATTATTGAAATGAAATGAGATAACCGGAGAAATTTTAATTCATACTCGGGTAAACTGGGTGGGGCAAATCACTTGGGTGCAAAAAATACGCACATTGATCAATTTTCAGCAGAAGTTCAAAAATATCAAAAATCCAATGTTTGTTTAATTATCTAGAATGCAGATTCAAAGTCTGTTTCAGCACCTATACAGTGGTACTTTTTTCTACTGATACCGTGCGAACAAAGTGAATTTTGAGGTCAACATCTGAAAGTACACGTTTTTTGTGAATTTGTCAGCATGAAAATTATTGGTAAAAATCGAATTAAAACAAGGAAATCAGCAAAAACAGTATTTTTTATTAATAATATGCATTCTCTTCCCCAGCCCGAATAACAGCTTCCATTCAATGTTTCTATGATTTCAATAAAGTTTTAACCAAGTCTTGAAGTATCGCCTCCCGTTCGTCTGTGATCGCCTGTTGCAGGTCCTGGAGACTTATTGGAGCAATAACTTTGGCTCGAACTCAATTTTTCAGTTCGTCTCATAAATGTTTAATGGGAGTGAGGTCCAGGCTTCGAGCTGGCCCCTCCATCATAGGAACATCCACTTCTTGAAGGTACTGGTACACTAGACCAGCTATATGCAGTCTCGGATTATCCTGCATGAACAGGAAGTTTTCACCAATAAACCCGGCAAAAGGTACGACGTAGTCCTTGAGTATTTCCTCAATGTACCGTTGAAAAGTCACTTTACTTGATCGGCGGCCAGTATTCGCTCCAGATATGAACACAAGATCTGTCTTCGCCTCCAGTGACATACCTCCTCAGAACATGCACGATCCATCACCATACGAGACACGTTCTTCAATACAACATTGTGAAAATTGCTCTCCTGATCTTCTGTACACTCTTCATTGTCAATCGTTGCCATGTAAATACATCCTGCATTCGTCAGAGAACAGGACTATTCTCCATTGTTCTTCTGTAAAATCCAAATGCTCTCGAGCGAACTGAAGGCAGCGTAGCCGGTGGTCTGGGCTCAATTTCGTATTCTCAATATCAATCTCGTACCTCTGCTACACTCGACGAACGGAGAATCGGATCAAATTTAGTTGTCAAGCCACTTTACTTTGGTTCTACTCCGCATCAGTTAGTGCAACCACTTGAGCAGCTACCTCTGGTGTGGCGCTCATTTTCTTGTTCCGGAGGAAGACAAAAAAATGCAACTGTACAAAACTTTTGCACCCAAGTGTAAAAAATTAGTAAAATAATATCAAGCTCCAAAGCCAGCGAACGCCTATTTTTAGAAATCCTATTTTAGAAATGGTATACTGATATAACCCTAGAGATGTTAACACAACCTCAGGTATATGACGTGTTGGAGACCATGTCAGTTAGAAAATATATTCAGTTGCTTATCATCCAGGGGACCTTAGTTATTAGAAGAAATATTCAGGAGCTCCCCATCCAGGGGTGGAAACAATTAATTCATTTTAGCATTATGACCAAATATAAAAAAAATTGATAGGCCAACTGAGATATCCCTAGAGAACTTAACACAATCTCAGGTATATGGGATGTTAGTTGGGAACCATATCAGTTATAAAAAAAATATCAGGAGCTTCCCATCCAGGGGTGGGAACAGTTTAGAGGTGTTGTATTATGTTCAAATATAGCAAAAATTCTTAAACCACATGAGATATCCCTAGAGATCTTAACACAAGCTCAGATATATAAGGTGTTACTTGGAGGTTTTGTCAGTTAAAAATATATTCAGTTGTTCCCCATCCAGGGGAGGGGACATTTAATAAAAGTTTGTATAATGACCAAATATAATAAAAATGATTAGGCCAACTGAGATATCCTTAGAAATCTTAACAAAACCTCATGTCTATGAGGTGTTAGAAGGGGACCATAGTTATTAGATGAATTATTCAGGAGCTCCCCATCCAGAGGTGGAAACAATTAATTCATTTTAGCATTATGACCAAATATAATAAAAATTGATAGGCCAACTGAGATACCCCCAGAGATCTTAACACAACCTCAGGTATATGGGATGTTAGTTAGGAACCATATTAGTTATAAAAAAAATATCAGGAGCCTCCCATCCAGGGGTGGGAACAGTTTAGAGGTTTTGTATTATGACTAAATATAACAAAAATTCTTAAACCAACTGAGATATCCCCAGAGATCTTAACACAACCTCAGGTATATGGGATGTTAGTTAGAGGTTCTGTCATTTAAAAATATATTCAGTTGTTCCCCATCCAGGGGTAGGGGACATTTAATAAAAGTTTGTATAATGACCAAATATAATAAAAATGATTAGACCAACTGAGATATCCTTAGAGATCTTAACACAACATCAGGTATATGGGGTGCTGGTTGGGAACCATGTCAGTTAGAAAAAATTATCATGAGCTTCCCATCCAGGGGTGGGAACAGTTTAGAGATTTTGTATTATGTCCAAATATAACAAAAATTCTTAAACCACATGAGATATCCCTAGAGATCTTAACACAAGCTCAGATATATAAGGTGTTACTTGGAGGTCTTGTCAGTTAAAAATATATTCAGTTGTTCCCCATCCAGGGGAGGGGACATTTTATAAAAGTTTGTATAATGACCAGATATAATAAAAATGATTAGGCCAACTGAGATATCCTTAGAAATCTTAACAAAACCTCATGTCTATGAGGTGTTAGAAGGGGACCATAGTTATTAGAAGAATTATTCAGGAGCTCCCCATCCAGGGGTGGAAACAATTCATACAATTTAGTATTATGACCAAATATAATAAAAATTGATAGGCCAACTGAGATATCCCCAGAGATCTTAACACAATCTCAGGTATATGGGGTGTTAGTTGGGAACCATGTCAATTAGAGAAAATTATCAGGAGAATCCGATCCAGGGGTGGGAACAGTTAAGAGGATTTTGTATTATGACTAAATATAACAAAAATTCTTAAACCAACTGAGATATCCCCAGAGATCTTAACACAACCTCAGGTATATGGGATGTTAGTTGGGAACCATATCAGTTATAAAAAAATATCAGGAGCCTCCTATCCAGGGGTGGGAACAGTTTAGAGGTTTTGTATTATGTTCAAATATAACAAAAGTTCCTAAACCACATGAGATATCCCTAGAGATCTTAACACAAGCTCAGATATATAAGGTGTTACTTGGAGGTCTTGTCAGTTAAAAATATATTCAGTTGTTCCACATCCAGGGGAGGGGACATTTAATAAAAGTTTGTATAATGACCAAATATAATAAAAATGATTAGGCCAACTGAGATATCCCCAGAGATCTTAACACAACATCAGGTATATGGGGTGTTAGTTGGGAACCATGCCAGTTAGAAAATATATTCAGTTGCTCCCCATCCAGGGAAATGTCACCTCTTTTGGATGGGGAGCAATTGAATATTTCTTTAAACTGACAAGGCCTCCAACTAACACCTCATATATCTGAAGTTGTGTTAAGATTTCTAGGGATATCTCATATGGTTTAAAAAAATTTGTTATATATGGTCATAGTGCAAAATTTTTTAAACTGTTCCCACCCCTGGATGGGAGGCTCCTGATAATTTCTTCTAACTGACATGGTTCCCAACTAACATCCCATTTGCCTGAGGTTGTGTAAGAGATTTGTGGGGATATCTCAGTTGTCCTATCAATTTTTATTATATTTGGTCATAATATTAAATTGTATAAATTGTCCTCACCGCTAAATGTCTAGCTTCTGATTATTTTATCTAACTGATATGGATTCTAGCTTACACCTTGTATATCTGAGGTTTTGTTAAGATCTCTAGAGATACCTCTTTTTCGAGAATTCCTTAAAGATTGTTTGATTGTATAACTTGTCGGCTAGAATTATGAACACTATTTAGTTTTGATGTCTAAATATGAACTTCATGAGAATTTTAAATACATGTATCTTTGAATCAAATCAAAAATTTAAGTAACTAGTCGAGATAAAGCGGTTAATTATTATTATTCAATTAATTTTAATATGATTTAATAAATCCATCCAAGAAAACTCTAATCTTCGATACTGTTCCGTCTTACTCAGGTAATATCACTAACACAATCATAATTAATGAAACTAGCAAAAGATTAGCATTCTCTTCACATTCGTCAACTCAAGTAATAAAAATGAATTTTCCATGACTGCATCACTTGTCAAGTGTCACAACACGAAAATTGAATTCTGAATAGTCCACACCCTATGGTACCGAGACCTTTATTTATAGTAATCGGTACCATAATACATAAAATTTCCTAACAAAAAAAAAAAAAATTAAATAACAGGGACGGACATGGCAACCAATGAGAATATCGCTTCACGTATTTTAGGCTTTTCCTCCCTTGAAGGAGCGTTTTTGAATACCAGAAACCAATTATTATGGGGGCCGGGTATTTGAAAAAGAGTTTGGCTTTAACGATTTTAATAAAAATTGATGAGGTGAGTTTTCGAGTGTAAGGAATCGATCTCACTGAGTCCTTCATCATGATTGTTCTTGGGCTTAAGGCCTCCTTTTGAAATTTGATGAAATTTGGCGAGACGCAGGGTTTCCGATGCTAGGAAATGGTTACAAGGAGTTCTGATTTCTGGATAATTCATTTAGGAGTCCTCCTGAATGGCTGGCATGTTTTACCATTTCGTGTGATGTTTTTGAGGAATGTTGTGTGATATTCTACTATGTTGTGTCAAGTTTGCTAAAGGGCTTCTTTTAACATTTCATTTGGCTTAAACGAGTTTGATAAAATTTGGCGGAACAGGGATTTCGAATGCTAGGAAACGCTTACAAGGAGTTCTCATTTCTGGATAATTTGTTTATTAGTCTTTTGCACAATATTGCGTTATGGGCACCATATGGTGGGGTGTTGCACTACGTTTTAATAAATTGAATCATTCCACGCCATATTGCACCATGCCTCGTGATGTTGCACCATGTTGCATAGTGTGGATATCTAATTAACATTTTGAACTTGGTCGCCTTATCAAATTTGCTTCCACCTCAAACTATTTTAATATTGTCTGGTGGCGTCTGGAATTTTTAAATTAATTATTTTGTCTTAAAGAACGATTTAAATTGAAATTGGTGAAGGAAACGCCAAGGAACCAAATGATTCGGTAAGGAGGGAGTCCTAAGCATTAAAACCTACTTGCATTAAAGTATACTTGAACGCATCCAAATCGTCCGCCATTTTGGCTCAGTCATATTTTTTAAAGAAAGTGTTAATTTTCCAATGAATTTAATGTCCTATGAAGGTCAATTTATACCCCGCTTCACATTCAGATTTGGCAGTGATTAAATAAAACTGGACACAAAAAGTTAACCAAACATTTATTATTTCATTGGGAAAAATATTGCTTTGGTTTATCGAAATTTCTCTCATTTAGACTTAACTTTTAACTCGTCGAGTTAACAAACAAAACTTTTTTGATTGACATCTTGTGTCCTGGTACATTGGTGCGGGGAGAGCTTTGTTGTGTTGTTTGAACTCACGATAATATGGTTCGTGATATATTTGAATTCCCCTAGAAGAATACATAAAAAGAATATAACTATTAAGGTTTCAATACTCAGACGAAATACCCCCCTCATCTTCATGGTGAGTCGAAGGAAGATACTCAACGGAAGCATTCCAACTAACCTTCTAACTTTACATAATATAATAATAATTTACTAGCACGGGAATATATAGAAATTGTGGTGGCGTATACTTGTGAGGAGAAACACCGACTTGTAATGTGGACAAGCCACAGTTCGCTCAAGTAGATTTTCTCACAAGTTTAGAACATTTACCACATCCTTATCCTCTATGTTATTAGAAACCCTCACAGGTTCCGTATTCCTAGTCAGTTTGGACACCGAATAGTGCCTTATGTAGCAGATTTAATATGCATGTGCTCAAGAAATTCAACTCCTGCGTTATTCGGTAAAATCTGTGAACATCAAGACATGGACATACTCAGCATGAAGTATGTTATAGGTAACCAGGCTAACAGCTGCCCTGCTTTATAGACATCTTATATTACCTTTTATCTTGTATATATAAATGTTGTACAAATATATCCATAAATGCTATATGGGAAAGGACAAATGCGGATTTCAAGGTTTAAAATATTGATTTTGGTATATTAAATTCTATATTGTAAAAATTGACGTAATACGGGTAAGGTGCAAAATACTAAATATTTCATTAAACTCGTTTACTATTGAATATAAGTTCGCATCTTCTTATCATATAAGATCAATTTTCAAAATGAATAAGGCAAATGTTGACTAAGCGAAAATCGTAAATAGAGTCGGTGAGTCAAATTTTAGACGTACTCTTTAGGAAGAATCTGGGAACCATGATTTAAAACATTTTATTTACGTCCAATTGAAATTGCAGAGTCTCAATGCATTTCAGCCTGGCTAATGACTGGGGTGATTCAGCGGTCACTAACCTAACGAACAGATTCTGAATGGTTTATTAAACCAATGAGAAGCCGTACATATAGTGGCAATGGCACAGAATTTTATAAAGAATTTTGTATGATAGTCTACACTACATTGCCTGATTCATTTGGGATTAACGAGGGAACACCGCGAGTAGGTATGAATCTCGGACTTCGCCCCCCGTTCCACTTTTGTGGATTTATATTCAATTTATTTCAATGTGTATGGACCAAAAGTATTTGCAATTGTTTTATAAAATTGCATAATAAAATGTATAATGTTCGTTAACAAACTGTACTACGATTATTAGACCTGTTTGAACTAGACGAGAAAATCATTTTTATTTCTCCAAATCTATTTCGTCCCTCTCAAAGTAATCCCCCCGGCCTCAATACACTTGGGCCAACGTTTTCACAATCATCGAAACAGTTGTTAAAGTCAATTTCCGGAATAGCCTCCGAAGGAATTCGGAGTGCACCACACCTCGATAATCGAAGAAACCTGTCAACATCACCTTGATTTTTGACTTGCTTTGACGTGGTTTTTTCGGCTTCGGCTCAACTTTAGCACGATATTCGGCAGAGTGATCGTCTGTTTCCGGGTCGTAAGCATAGATCCAAGACTCATCGCCAGTTAAAATACGTTTCATGACATCCTGGTAGTCGGAAAGCATTGTTTCACAGACGTCAACGCAACGCCGTTTTTCCAAAAAATTGAGTGATTTTGGAACCAATCGCGCAAATGATCTTTCAAAGTAGTTTTCACTGATCCTTCTGATATTTCAACGATGCAAAAAACATTTAAAAAATTGAAATTTGTTGCAACATATCCCATTGTAAAAGGCCCGTTATTAATATCGCCGACCCCAGGAAGCGTTCGATCCATTTGTCCCGTTAAGAGAAAGTATCACGAGCATTCTAGAAAGTCTACCCAAATGTTAATCTTTTGAAATTTGTTGAACAAATTTGTTAAGTGAAATTTCTTGCAACATCCCATTGTAAAAGGCCCGTTGCTTATATCGGCGACCCCAGGAATCGTGCGGTTCATTTGTCCCGTTAAGAGAAAGTATCACGAGCATTCTAGAAAGTCTACCCAAATGTTAATCTTTTGAAATTTGTTGAACAAATTTGTTAAGTGAAATTTCTTGCAACATCCCATTGTAAAAGGCCCGTTGCTTATATCGGCGACCCCAGGAATCGTGCGGTTCATTTGTCCCGTTAAGAGAAAGTATCACGAGCATTCTAGAAAGTCTACCCAAATGTTAATCTTTTGAAATTTGTTGAACAAATTTGTTAAGTGAAATTTCTTGCAACATCCCATTGTAAAAGGCCCGTTACTTATATCGCCGACCCCAGAAATCGTTCTATTCATTTGTCCCGTTAAGTGAACCTATCATAAGTATTCCAGAAAACTTACTAAGATGTTAATCTTTGAAATTTGTTGGGCCTATTAATAGACCATGTCTTAAGCATTCCAGCAATGCCTTAAGCATTGCGAAAACCTAATGATTATGCAACGTTTATTGCATGCAACAAATTTGGGATTTTTTGCGACATATTTCACTTGGGTGCTTTATTTACAATTAAACCAACTTCAACGGACTAAGAAAGAACTTTTTCTGTATCAGGGAATTTTTGCAATAAAATTAGAAGTCGTCTTGGCGATGAGTCGATATATACTCGTTATAGCGCCAATCGCAACGATAGGATTTTCTTGAAAGTTTTAGGGTCAGTAAGAGGCATGGTTATAAGTGGGTACTAAGTGGTGCCTACTGATGTATAAACAAAATGTATTACCTGCAATACAACATTGGTGAAAAATGTAATGGAATATATTCCACTAAATTTAAACCAGCTCGACATTTTAAAAGTGGAAACTTTCCAAGAATGGTTGAAACCATTGGAGTTTTACTGTCGAAATTGGTACGAAATTATGCTTCATCAAAATTTAATATTTAGTGATGCAATATTGTTATATGTAGAGGCAGCCGTCAACCCTAATGAACAAATAACATTAACCAGATTGAACAGTTTAGTAAGTTGTGTGCCTACTTCCCAAACATTATGTTAGTTACTGTTATCGAAATAATCATTGGGAGAAATTCGACGACTTATTGAAGGGTTTACTAAAAATTAAAATCCCAAAAAATCATAATTTCATTCCTCAGTTCAAACAGGTCTAATAATCGTAGTACAGTTCGTTACCGAACATTATACATTTCATTACGTAATTTTATAAAACAGTTACAAAAACTTTTGGTCCATACACATTGAAATAAATTTGATATAAATCCACAAAAGTGGAACGGTGGGCGAAATCCGAGATTCATACCTACTCACGATGTTCCCTGCGGGTAATTCCAAATGAATCAGGCAATGTAGTGTAGACTATCATAAAAAATTCTATATAAAATTCTGAGTCATTGCCAATACATGTACGGCGTCTCATTGGTTTAATAAACCATCCAGAATCTGTTCTTTATATGTTAGGGGCCGCTGAAACACTGAGCTAAAGTACAATTGTTTCTTGTGCTCAAACAACTGTAATACCGTACATCAACTCCTTTTTTTTAGTGACAGGGTGTTCCTTCACCTGTACCTTAAGTCAATTCGTTTGTTGAGTGACAGGGTGTACCTGTACCAGACCACCGAAATTTAAATTTTATCCGACAACTGCCTGCGGGCTGAGGATATCGTTTAGAAGCAAAAACCGGTTCCTGCCACTCATGAATATGAGGGGAAGCAGCGGTCTTCTTCAAATATAAGAAAACAAAAACAAAAGAAATCGACTATTTTTCGAAGAAAATAAGGTAACCAAAAGTATGTAGTAGTGAAGAAGGTTGTCAGTGACACCAATTTTCGAGGAGTATCGCCTTTCTTGATTGAAAAAGGCTGATCAATGATCACGTCGTACATCAAGGAGACGCAGCGACTACGTAGCGGGGATCTTTTGGTCTTGACAAATGAAGACGAAGGATTTCAAGCTTTAATGAAGGCCACAAAACTAGCAGATATGCCGGTCAAAGTAGAAGAACACAAATTTTTGAACTTTCGTAAAGATGTTATTTATAGTCATGCTTTGATGTATGTTGAGACCGAGGAGATCGAAAAAGAATACAAAACTCAAAATAAGACCGACCGAAAAGACCAACGAAGATGTATTATCATGGAGATATGTAGTGTTTAATCCTCACGAGAGGCAGATTATACAAAACAATGATCAAGGTATGAGTGATGACGATTATTAGAGGGAAGGAGGGACAAAGCGTTACTTTTTGCTTTAAATTACTTTTCCCTTCTTCCTTTCCTTTAAAGAGAAGTGCGAATGATAAGACCTAATGAATGCGTGGCAATTGATCAGATACATATCCGCAGCATGTATGCCAATGGCGATATGTAGCGGACTTATCTGATCAAGAATGATGTGAATGTAATACTTTTGTGTGAAACTTGGGAGCGTGAGGATAAGGCGTTTCGAGTGAGTGGGTACAATTTTCTGTCTAGACTGAGAGCCGATGGCTTCGGCGGAGTGGCGATATTGGCACGAACCAATATCAGCATTGTACAGTGCGACAGACCATCATTCGAGCGCATCGAAGCCTTCGCAGCCAAAACTCGAAATCTGGACAGAAATTTGTTATTTGCGAGTGTACATGCAACTCCAAATGAATCAGTGGGTGATAGAGAAAAAAACCTGAGAGATTTTCAAATTTTGTTTGACTGGGTGGAAGGAGAAATGAGAAACTTGTTGACTCACCTTATTTTGGATTCCGATGTCGTAATCCTGAATGATGTTGGGTCAACTAGGATGGCGTGTGTGGGGATGACAGCCAGTGCGATAGACTTAACATTAATGTCTAGCGGGTTGGCGGGCCAAGTCACTTGGAATGTTACGGATGCGAATTTGGGTAGTGATCATAAATAGGAAATATATGTAAGGTGAATGGTTGGTGGAATAAAGAAATCCAGTATTGGTATGAAAGGAAACGGATAGCATTGAGAGAGTTCAATATGTGTATATGTCATGAATGCTGAATAAATTATGCAAGGTTGAATGCAAGATTGAAAAGGCTGTTCGTAGAGCGAAGAGGAAAAGTTGGCGGGAAAATGTGTCCAAAATGATACTTAGGACCACAACGAAAGATGTATGGAATAAGTTTAACAGAGTGAGAGGTTATAGAGCGCAAGGCAGAAATGCAGTGCTAGATGCCAGAGAGTGTAAGGAATTTGAATGGGAAGAGTTCCGAGAGGTCTTAGAAACATCGAAAACTACGACCCCCGGAACTAACAGAGTGAGTTATGAAATAATTGGCAGATTGGAATTCGAAGCCAAGATGGCCTTACTTCGAATTCTTATTCAAGTATGGATGAGTATTCAAATACCGGAAAAATGAAAGGAAAGCAGAGTGGTACCTATTCCTAAAAGGGATCGGGACAAAAATCTGGCAACACATTACAGGGGAATATGTATGTTGAATGTATTTGTTAAAATTGTGAATGGTGTGATGAAAGGTCGTATGGACAAATTTGTGAATGAGGGTAATTTGTTGCCGGAAACCGCCTTTGGGTTCCGTCGCAACCACTCTGCTAATGAATGTATAGAAAAGTTTGTGTGCGAAGTGCGAAAGGAAAAAAAACATGTTGTGGCGGTATTTTTGGATATAGAAAGGGCATATATGACTACGTGGTTCCGGGGAAACTTTATCAGATCCTTATGGTCATGGGGTTGCCTTGGAAAATTTGCAAATAGGTGTATGAGTTCATGAATGAAAGAAAATTACTTTTGTGTGGTAGAGGCTACAGGTTGGAGGAAGTGCTGAATATAGGCCTCCCCCAAGGCAGTAAAATTTCACCGACTCTCTTCAACCTTTACACGAGCTCGATACATAGGTTTAAATCCTCGGACAAGGTGATTCTGCAATTTGCAGATGACTTTGTTCTGTTGGGCAAGTGGAGAATCATCGAGGAAGCCTTAAGTCGGGCTCAAGAATGTGTGAATCAGGTATTTGGGAATCTGGATTGATAAGCGATTGGGTTTTAAAGTGCCTATGGAAAAATTGGTCGATAATTGCAAGGGTAAATTGAATGTAATCAAAAGAGTGAGTACACCGAGTATATGGTGATGGATCCAAAGTCGGTTTTAAAAAGTTGATGAATGTTGAGAATGCCTGTGCCAGAGTGGTATTGGGCACGATTAATTCAACCCCAATACAGCCTTGTGGTCTAAATTGGGTGATTCACCTCTTAATTATAAGAGAGAGAGTGAAACACCGTGCGAGAGACGGTGCGAATGTTGACTAAGGACAATGAATTGGTGAATGAAATGAAAGAGAGATTGCAAAGGGGGACGGACTACCAAAAGATCACGGGTGATTTTGGAAAGTATTAATGTATTTTCCGAAATTCGACCTGTAAATTCGAAGTGTGTTTAAAGTTTGGTGAACAGCAAAAGCGATGATGAATGAGTTGTTGGTTAAGAGTGAGTTTTTAAAAATGCGAATGAATTATTTTGACCATGTGGAAGTGTATACAGATGCTAGTGTGGATGATGATCGAGTAGGTGTAGGAATTGTTATTCCATCAATAATAAAAGAAAAAATACTACGAGTGAATGCCAGCATCTGTATAATGAATGCAGAGTCGAATGGAATTATGGAAGGGATCAAGTTGGCAATGACATAAGGGTGGAGGAGAAAAGTAGTATTCTCCGACTCCCGGAATGGATTGGAATTAATTAGTAGGGGTGGGGGAACTTATGGTAATGTGTATGTGGAAACGTTGTATGAGTACCTTCAATCGTATGGGAGTGAAGTCATTCTTCAATGGATACCTTCACATCTATAAATTGAAGGTAATGAAAGAACCAATATACTTGCAAAATGGAGTTCTATGGGTTGAGGAGGTAAATGAATATGAATTCATGGATGCAAGAGATGTACTTCGCATGTTTCAGATGAATCTGTGGAGAAAATGGGTAAGAAGTATTTTGAGATGGTTAGTTCTCCGTTGAGTCAACCTTTCTTTAAGGTATTCAAGGGAGATACTAGAATGACAAAAACAATGGCACAAGTGAGATTAAATCATGAAAATGGAAAAAAATGTTAGAAGAAACGCAATTTGATTAAATGTGAATTATGTGGCGGCTGCTTGGTTGTGGAGGACATCGAACATTCGATTTTAAAATGCTCTGCAATTAATCAGAGCAGACAAATGTTCGATGTTCTCTTGAGTGCAAGGAATTTGCCAGAATTATTACGAATGGGAATGAACGTGTATAAGAATGTGTATGATTTTATTAGAATGAATCAGATAGAAGTGTGAAAGGGGATCGATGAGTGAAAGGTGAATGATTGAAAAATGCAAAAAAATATTTAAAAATTGTAAAAAATTGTAATTTGAAACTGGGCCAAATGGCACCAAATTTGGAGCTAGAGCCAAATAAATATAAAAAAAAGAAATAAATTTAATATAAATTCACAAAAGTGGAACGGGGGGTGAAGTCTGAGATTCATAGTTACTCACGGTGTTCCCTGCGGGTAATTCCAAATGAATCAGGCAATGTAGTGTAGACTATCATAAACAATTCTATATACAATTCTGAGTCATTGCCACATGTCTGGCTTCTCATTGGTTTATTAAACCATTCAGAATCTGTTATTTATATGTTAGGGGTCGCTGAAACTCTCCCAGTCATTAGCCAGGCTAATGACTATAATGTGTTCATGATAGAACTGAAATACATTGAGATTCTTCTTGAGAAGCATATCTTACTTCAATTATTTCAACTGCACGTAAATAAAATGTTTTACAGCATCGTTCAAACGGTTCAAACCGAAAGTTGCAATAACCAACCCTAGTAGTAACGACTTGTCATTATACTCGGCATTATTGAACCTGTTTATAACCACTTGTAATTATGCATGCTATACCGAACAGCACTATAAACTATTTAGTTTAATGTAATTATTTGAAAAATTGTTGTTCAAGTTTGTCTGGGTTCTGAATGTTTTTTTTCCATACAATATGTTTTTAACGAGGTTTTAATATTTCTTGGGCTGAGTTAGTGTCAATTTAAATAATTTTAATGAAATCCTGGACTGGTGTATAAACATATAACTTTAGTGTTGACTGATGTAAAAATTGATTTTTTGGGATGTCTTGGGAGCCTGGAGCTTTTCTTACACTTAAGTTATTATTGGATTCGAGTTTTCAGTTCCAATAAGGTTGCATGTCTTACCTTAAGATCATCTACTTTGTTTGAGTTGATTCAGTCACATAAGTAAAAGAACATTTTGCTTTACGCTGGTAAAGAGGAGTGTATGCATTCTTCAAAATAAAATAAAACAACTTAATTGTGCGTGTGTGCATTTAACTTTAATAAGAATATTTTAAATATAGTGATTGTGGCAAAATTTGATTTAAATTTATTTAATGACAAAAGCAGTTAAGCAAAATATTTTTTAACAAACGCGTTATAAGTTAAGAAAATTATGAAAGAAATTTGAGCACCATCATTACCATGGAGTATGTTGTCTTTAATAACTGGAATATACGAAAGTTGGTAAAAGTCTTTTTATCATCATGACTAGAATTATATACTCACTGACATACAGGTTGCAACATTTAATTGAGCAAAACCGCCTACAGTTATCTCAGGTGAATTCTGGGCTCGCAATATCATCAATACAACGAGCTTCTGATATTTAACCGGCATTAAATACCAACTAAAACCATAAATGATTTCTGAAACTATATCATTCTGGAAATAAATAAATTATAGTAAAATAAAAGTGTCAAAATTTGTCTAAACACTATATATCACTTGAACGGTTATAACGGTTCCCAGGGCACAATATTCTAGAAGCTGAAACAGGCCCAATACTGATATAAACGGTCCAATAATCCATTGAACCCAAAACGTCAGTATTAAGGATACTGAAAGAATTATCTCACTAGTTAACAGTTGGGACAAACACAAGTTGCACCTTGTTAAAGTTAGCCGAAAGTTGCCAGCCGAAAGTGAGAAAATCGATAATGCAGATAGTGTCTTGACTACTTGAGCCGAAAGTTAAATAAATTATATATTAAATTGAAATATCGTAGTCGAAAGTGACTAATCTACTTAACCAGCCGCAAACATATATATCGGGACAAACAACAAATACAATTTCCAATCTAAACGATATTAACTAATAGATTCATGTGTTTATTATAGCAGCATACGGCCAACTTTCAAAAATTTATTTTATTTAAATGTTATAGATTTAACCAGAAAGACACCAAAATGACTATGCTGATTCGATAGCCCATGACCATAGGTAGATTTTGATTATAAGTTAGGGGTAAGTCTGATGGGGTTATAGGGGTGAAATTTTTATTTTTCCCTTATTCCGACGATAAAATCGTTCATCATTCCAGATTTTGGGACATGGACACCATTGTGACTATGCTGATTCGATAGCCCATGACCATAGGTAGATTTCGATTATAGGTTAGGGGTAAGTCTGATGGGGTTATAGGGGTGAAATTTTTATTTTTCCTTTAATTTGCCGATAAAAACGTTCATCATTTTTAGGCTGCATAAAACAAATGTGGCATTTGACACCTATAACCCCATCAGACTTACCCCTAACCTATAATCAAAATCTACCTATGGTCATGGGCTATCGAATCAGCATAGTCACAATGGTGTCCATGTCCCAAAATCTGGAATGATGAACGATTTTATCGTCGGAATAAGGGAAAAATAAAAATTTCACCCCTATAACCCCATCAGACTTACCCCTAACCTATAATCAAAATCTACCTATGGTCATGGGCTATCGAATTAGCATTGTCAGATTGGTGTCCATGTCCCAAAATCTGGAATGATGAACGATTTTATCGGCAGAATAAGAGAAAAATGAGATTTGATTGCGATTTTTCTTTTAAAAAATTGATGTATTATTTGTTACTTTAAAATCTGTATTGGCGGGATTTTTTGATTGAATATTGAAGTTAAACACAACCTGCATTATCGACATATTGCGACATTTCAACTTGGGGTAGAAATATCATAACTGCATTACCACCTTTCGGCTGGGTTATCAAAGACACTAACTGCATTACCATCTTTCGGCTGGAAACTGTCGGCTAACTTTAACAGTATACAAGTTGCAATAAACGGTATCAACCATTACAATGTACTTAATGTACTCTTGATGAGCCCTAATTCATTCATGCAATTGCTCTTGAATTTCTTCCTTATTTTGTGGTCCCGGTTTCAATAAAATTCTGCTCATTGATGCGCGACTCAAAAATTTTACGATATCCTATTGTGTGTAATACAAAGAATACGAATAACGCATCGCCAGCTAGAATATTGGTAAGCCCGATGCACACGCAATAGGCATGATTAATGGTATTAATTGCGTATCCGAATGTGGTGGGCCAATCAATAAACGGGTATTGTACTGGTAATATAGTTGTGAATATTCCATACTTTTTCCATAATAATATCGGCAGAAGCAAGTAAGAAAGTATTACACCGTAAAAACCGACAATTAGCAACTCAACAATTAAAGTACAGTAAACACATATTTTTTTAAGTGCAGACGATAATTCTGGATGGTTTGCATATGCTACATGTGTTTTTCGTATCTTCTCAAAAACTAAAGTGCAATTATCTGGATTTAAGGTGGCGACATACAATTTATGGATACCCTGAAAATTATAATTTAAAATTATTTGTTTATAACTCATTTTTAATTAAAATATACTCACTTGGCCTACGCCAGCCGCGACACAAAGTCCTTCCATTTTAGCACTAATCGAAGCATCCGTAAACAACATGTCCACAAAAGCCAAACTAATTGAATGGGTCGCAAATATTATTATGGGGTACCATTGTGGGGTAAATTTAAAACAAGGGTCAACCACATTTGCCCCAATCAATTTGAAAATTGATCTTATGTGACTCGTGTAATACGCGTTGGCCTCAACTAATGTGCCTTCGCCGATTTTGGTATGCGGAAATTTAAAATTTTTAAATTTCATCTTTCGTCACAATTTGGATCCTCCGAATATTTATGTAACTCAACGTCAACCCTCCTAAATGTTTGGTGAACTTTTATTCAATAGTAACTACTTTCCGCGAGTTTTATAGCGGAAAATTTTCGATTTTCCTATTAATGAAATATTTATTATTTTGCACCTATTACGTAGAATATTTGCAAAGTAATGTGTAATTTAGCTGTCAAATTATGAGTAGATCTATTTTATGGGTAACAACTTACGTGTTCTTTGCGAAAATTGTTTGTGTTGCGAGTTCTTAATGGCTTTAAAAATTGTGCATTAACACATAAAATCGATATTCTGAACCTTGAAATCCGCAATTGTCCATTCCCATATAGCATTTATGCATATTGAAACATCATCTATAATAAACAGAACGCCCATTCCAATTTTTTCGAATAAAAGTTAATAAAGTTCACCTTTCATGACGGCGATCTGGCATTAGCCTACATAGCTAGAAATATGGACTATTTCAAAAATCGACTTTCACGTTCTACCTGCGAGGTTATACAGGACTACCCATCCGATTTACGTAGACCGTTAACTCATTTGGGCCCAGAGATATTGGGTGGAAAGAAATAATTTCCACACAACTATTTCCATTTTATATCAGTTGACAATGACAAACTCTTGTGTTCATTGTGTTCCCGTAGTTACAGGGTCCGGGAAATTTAAATTTGTTTTGAAAATGTATGAGACTCTATTTGACCAATACTCACTTTAATTGTCCTTGGCTTCCACAAATAATAGTCCAACGGAGTCAAATCGTCAATCGTCTATTGTATTGTTGCCAACCAACCATCGTCGAAGTTTTCCTCTTCAATCTTATGGAATAAAAATTCAGTTTACTTCTTAACACGTTAACGGTCGCTATTAACTATTAGTGCGGTTCTTTCATCATTTTCGAAGAAAAATGGAACTATGTATGAATGTTTTTGGACCATATTCCACACCAAGCAGTCACTCGTTTTGAATGTATTGGCCTCTCAATTGTCACGTGTGAATTTTCTGGGTGTCAAATTTTGCTTGTTCACATAACCACCGAGCTTCGTCAGAAATGATGATTTTTTGTTAAAAATGCTCAACTTCTTCCAACCATAAGTGTTCTCTGCAGACATCAATAGGTGAATATCAATTAACCACAGTAACATATGGAACATCTGCCGCACCATATCTGGCGATTCGTACATTACATCAACTCGCCGAAGATGAACACAGCAAGCACCCCAAGGCAAGCCATATCCTAAAGCACGACTTCTATGTTGATGACGTTTTGACCAGTGCAGATAAATTGGAAGAAGCAGTACAAGTGAAAGCACAGCTTATCGCACTACTTCATCAATGGGGAATGGAATTGAGTAAGGGGTCAAGCAATCATCCTAGCATATTAAAGGGATTACACAAGGATGAGATCTTGAGCGGCAATCTTACCGATGTGCAATCAATCAAAACCTTAGAGATAGGCTATAGTCCGTCGGCCGACTGCTCCATATTCCAAGTACGGTTACCACCCAATGACAAGAAAATAACGAAACGCTAATTCTTGTCGGAAATGTCGAAAATCTTCGACCCTTTGGGATGGCTGGCACCAGTAATCATCGGTTGTAAAATAATGTACCAAAGACTATGGAGTCTCGACTTAGGCTGGGACGAAGAGCTACCAACAGAAACAGCTAGACGCTGGGATCAACTCAAGCTCGAGCTGAATTCAGCGCGACAAATTGAAATACCCCGCTATCTCAACTACGCGATTGGCAACTGTACGTTCGAACTTCAAGGGTTCTATGATACATCCGAGTATGCTTACGCAGACGTACTGCACAGCAAAAGCACCATAAATGGGCAAAGTACAATCCGTCTTTTGACTGCGAAAACCAGAGTAGCACCGATAAAATCGAAATTGACGATACCTCGGCTCGAGTTATGCGGCGCGGTACTGTTGAGTCGGTTAGTTCAACAAGCAAAAAAGTGCCTGGAGGTTAACATAAGTGCAACAACCATATGGTCCGATTCCATGATTACGCTGGCATGGATTCAAAAACCATCATTATCTTGGAAATCATTTATCGCACATCGAGTGGCAGAGATTCAGCAAAATACCAGCATCCAAGCATGGCATTATATCCGTTCAGTAGACAATCCAGCCGATTGTGCTTCCCGTGGAGTAAGCTCAAAGAAATTAGCGACACTCCAGAGCTGGTGAAACGGTCCGGAGTTCTTGCAGCACGAGTTCAGAATAAGCGAAGATGCGGAATACGAAACAGCCGAAGAGAAGAAAAACGTAGTCACGACACATCTGCATGTGAAAAAAATAGAGTCTGCAAAGACAATCATCCCTCAGGTCGCGGATAACAATTCAGATATTTAGATGACGAACTAAACGAAGAGGACTAATCGACCAGGAAGAGTGGGACTTAGCCTTGTCACGGCTATAGTAGTAGCAGGTCAACAGGAGGAATTTGCAGCAGAGCATTCGCTACTGAAACAGGAAAACGAAGCATACACTTTAAAACTTCTGAAAGATCAAACCTCGATTATTGACAACACGTTAAAACTGTTTAAACACAGCAACAACATCACTGCCTGTCCATCTGTACCGAGAGCGCTTTGCACCCATCACGGTTCAGGAACTAGCCAAGTGCAAGGAATTACCTGACGGTTTGTTGATATGTGACATAGCGACGTTGTATACTCAACAAAGTGAGCAAAATCAATGTGAGATATCCATGTTTCTAAAGGCAACTGTCCCCCACCCAAGCTACAGCACCGAGGTAATGAATGCTGAAAGCTACTTCATCAGCTACTTCAGAGCATTATGGCTTCATAAAACTACATCCAGGTTGTATCCTTAGGAGCAATACTGTGCATCTCTATATGCAGTCAGCACTAAAGGCAGCGAGAGAAACCGGTCCTATATTCCTGCGTTTAACATCTCAGTACTCACACCGCTTGTTGATAGTAAACATCGTTTGAGGCTTGGACATCCACTAAACTTCACCATCACGACACCCGACACTACGCAACTGGAGCAGGACATAAAAGCACAACAATTCGATGAGGCGATCTATTCGATGGATAGATAACCACCACGTCCACCACTACGTGATGACCCATCTTGTCTTCTGGGCGCGACTAATTAAGCATTTGTGCTGAGTATACATAAAATATATAAAACGAATGTAATGTGCGCACATGTTGGGGTTATCTCACCCACGTGCCGTGTTCTGTTGAACAGTTAAAAAGTTGTTAAATGATTTGATGTGATACCATCCTCATAGCATTAACTGATTAGCTTACAATAAAGCAGAATAAATCAAATAGCTTCCAACGCGTAAAGCGCGCCCCACGTTTTTTACTTGCAAACATTTCAGACATTTCCACCAACGGATGATGGCCATTCTCTATGATGGCCACTCACTGCCACTTCCCGTGGACCGATTTCGGCGAAAAATCACTGGAAATTCCCAATTTATGTTAAAAACTTAAGCTTAAAGTTTCAGCCTGGTAGGTAGAAACTTTTAATCTACTGATCATACACACTGGGTGACTGACACGAAGTGTTACCAGCTTCATACTGTCATTGCTGTCAAACCAGTGATGACAGAGCGCTTAAATGTACACTAGTGACAGTTCATTCTATTGTTTACAAGCGTACAAAAGCATTTTAGTGGGAAATATCCAGAAATAATGTTATCAGCAACGGAATTCGAGCGTAATAGTGTGATTGCTTTATATTTGGCTGGAAAACCACAGCCGCAGATTGTTAACCAGTTAAAACATCTGCACGTGAATAAAATGTTTCGCACCATAAATTGTTATAACGATTCTGGCTGCATTGGAAAACACCATGGTGGTGGACCGAAACGCACTGCAACATCGCCGGATATCATTCGGAAGGTGAAGGCCAAATTGGCTCGGAATCCGCGCCGTAGCGGCAGAAAAATGGCCCGTGAGGCGAACATTTCGCTCGAACGGATGCAGCATATATTGAAAGATCATCTTGGACTAAAGGCCTTGAAATTCCATAAAACACATGGTCTCACCGATGCCCAAAAAGAAGTTAGAGTTGAAAGAGCAAAGCAGTTGTTACGCTTGCACGAAACGGGCGATTTGCCGAATTTGGTTTTCCCCGATGAGTCACCGTTCATTATTGAGCAATATGTGAACAAGTAAAACGAACAGATTTACTTGCCCGGCCGTTCTACTGAAAATTTGAACCAACGGATTGCCACTCGAAACCAAGCGCCGCCGATGGTGATGGTTTGGGCCGCCGTAACGGCCGAAAGCCGTTCACCGCTCATTTTTTTGGATCGTGGCATAAAGATAAATGCTCAAATTTATCGGAATCATGTGTTGGAGGAAGCATTGAAGCCTTGGGCACAAAAACATTTCGGCCGCAAAGCCTGGACATTTCAACAGGAACAGGCAATTTTCTTGGAATTTCATCAAGATTGGCTGAGAAACAACGTTCCGCGGTTCATTTCCACTGCCCAATGGCCACCAAATTCACCGGATGCAAATCCGCTAGATTTCTCGATTTGGGGTATTTTGAAGAGCAAGGTTGGGACAAAAAAATACCAAAGTGTCGATCATCTGCAATTCGAAAATTTAAATATTTGTGCGAACATTTTTTACTTTGATTCAATAAAATTCATCAAAAAATAAAAATTCTGTGGCGTTTTGTTTTGGTAACACTTCGTGTCAGCCATCGGAAACATCGGAAATCCTGTTGGTTGTAAATAATCACTTTGAGAAATTCATGAGGACTAACAATCCAAATTAAAACCGGTGGTACAAATGTTTATTCAAAATATCTAATGGCAATCCATCTGACCCAATGCCTTCTAACCACAGGAATGAGACAATTTCATGCCTGGGTGGCCACTCCATAGGATTTAGGTGGTAGTCTTTATTTTTATAGGAGATGGAAATTTGACGGAACATTTTCTCATAATATAAGCAGAAAGTTATATCGGTGTTTGCGGAGGTGTATTAATAGCTTAACCAAATTGTCTTGCGTGGTTTGGCCGGCATCCGCAATAGCATGATTTTGTTACACAGGTATGTATGTACTGTACGAAACCTTTAGAAAAATTACATTTTTAACATCAATTAAGTTGTGATTTTATAAATCGTATACATTGGGCGCTTTCAAGGCACGCAACAGTTAGCACCACTAGGAGCACTATGCAATTTCTTATTCAAATTGGCGATGATTTCATTGATCATGGATAAGGGACCTGAAATAAATATTTCATAACATTCGTTCTTTAATAAGACTTGAGACGGCCGGTAATTTGTTTTATATTATCCTAGCATTAAATAATAAAATAATGTTAAGCGCAAAACTGTACTTGCTACAAATACTCGCTAATTCAAACAAATATTTATTTTTGTGTAATTAAGCAGCTCAATCAAATCTATAGCGAAATTGGTACATTTCAGAAGCATTCACCATCATTTTGCAATTTATAGAAATTTACGTACCAAATTAGTGTCATTTACATCGTAACTATATATTACTTCATGCAAAGTAATTACTCGTGATTCATTGCAATAATGACTACAATAATTACAATCGTTCGCGGCATACAGAAAAATAAAAAGTAAACCTCAAGAAGTAAAACTGCAGTAATATTTTAAGCAGAGTTGGTTATACACCACATTTTATGATTTAATTATACCCCACTTAACAAGGAATTTTCCAATTTTCTGTTGTTGGCTATATTTTCATGACAACACATTTTCCACACTTAAGTTGCGGTAATCAATCAAATTTGAAATTCCATAAAAAGTAAATTAGATTTTTATATATGCGATCTCCGTTGTCCGTTTGTTTGAGGCTGATTAATTTTAGATATCTTCTTATACATTTCTTTGAAAGAATTTAATTTAAAAGCGAATGTAGAAATATCTAATGACGTGCTGATAACGAGATATGGAAGTATTTTAGTGCACAATGCTTGCAAAAAATTTTAATTGTTGAAAGAAACCAAGAATTATGGTCGTGGAAGTGATTAAAGGCCGTCCATCTCGTGCGTACAACCTATAGGTCTATCTACCAAAAATAGACAAATTGTTTAGATGATTATTTAGCTAATAAATTCTTAGACGTCGGCGATTATTTCTATTTGAAAAAGTAGTCGAAAATTGGGAATACCTGTGTAGCAAAAACTGGATCTAGAGGAATACCTGGGCCACTGTAAAACTATCACTAATTGTAAAAAATAGCGTTTAGAATATTGCAATCCATTTAGTTCTTTCCTACCAATCCTCGTAGCAACAAACAGTTGCACCACTTGCGCTAGCCCACAGAATGCCGCACACAATCCATCCGCCATTATATATAAGAAAACGTTTAACTAAGAAATGAGTGAGTAATAGAATTTCAGTTATGAGTGTTGAAGTGACAAATTTTACAGTAGAACATTGATTATCTCTATAACGGTTACAGATAGGATATGTGCTGTCATATTATTTTTTGTTGACTGAATCGTAGCCAGGTCACAGGGTTGCTGGAAGGTGCCCACTGCTTCTGGATTAGACATACTTGCAGGGGGAGGGATGATTTTTTTTCCACTTTACAATGACTTTCATGGTGTTCTTATGTGGTCAGTGAAATTTGTACTAACCCAGCAAAGGCTGTTTGTCGTACATGGTGTAGTTTTTATCGCATTATCTCTCTCTGCCACGCCGTGTTGCTCAGACAATAAAATTTATTCGAGAAAATTTAGATAAACCCAGTGACCTAGCATACAAAAGTATTACAGAATACGGAATATAACTTGATGTTTTAATGACGTATAAATCGTTTTTAGCATATAAATAAATATGCCATCTTCATTAAAACATATCAGTGAAATTGATGAATAAGTTTGTCTGGGACATATATAGGACGAAATTATTACTAACCGCAAATTAGTATTTTTTCGGTTCAGCCAAGATGTGGGTTCGTGTAATTCAGAGCGCTGTGACTTTCACTCTAAAATATATATCGCCACTTCTTAGTTTATCCGCATTGTATAATTTAAGTTCCGCATCGTTAATGACATCCAGATGTTTGCATTAACAGGTTTTCCAAATTCGTGAAGAACTTCCAAATGCCACAGTAAATTTCCAAATTGCCACCGAATACATTGAACCGAATTATTAAACAAATTAACAAAATTTTTACGAGCGCGGACACGAACCTAAAAAATTGTATCATTGTCGAGAATGAGAGTTTTAATAAATCAAATTACATTCAGAGGTACCATTTAGAAACGAGCTCTCGGAGCTACAACGCCTTAAAAATGGGAACATGGAACTTGCTTAGCCTCTTCAGACCAGAAGATCCCTAAAAAATTTAGGCTCACGTAATAATTCACTCATTAAACGTACTTGCACTACAAGACCATAAATGGTCTGGAAGGATCCCTGGTACCATTACGTCGGCCATCAGAATGGCGGAGAATTTGGAGTTGGGTTTCTCATCCATCGGCGTGTGAAGCAACATAGCATCGGCATCCGCCCTTTCAACATGCGGATATGCACGGTCAAATAAATCAGATGATGTTAAAAATCTATCTTTTATCAAATTGGAGGAAGCCATCAATAACATCCCGCACCACAACGTTAAAATCATAGTTGGTGACTTTAATTCAAAAAAATCGGAAAAAGTGCAGAAAATACATCGCACATCGGTCCTAACAGCTTGCTCCTCACTAGTAACAACATAGTCCAACGCGTCACCGACCTGTCAATATTATACAATTTAGTTGCATCAAATACGTTTTTTGCACATAAAAGAACCGTAACGTGGAGATGGAATGATGGAATGATGGAAAAACAGAAAAACCAAATCGATCACGACATAGTCTCTAAGAAACACTCCATAGCAGCATATCCGACATTAGATCTTACAGGGTTACTCCGGAAGAACTAAAATAGTTGGAGGAGTGCTTCGGCCCAAGAACGGGTTGGAAAGATTTTTAAAAATCTAAAAAACTAAGGAGGTTTTGGATTGGACCTCCAGTAAAGATAAACCGAAAATTTATATGGAATTAATCTCAGAAATATCTCGTTTTAAAATGGTTCTTTATACTCAACCAACCACTCCAAATAGCGTCATTACACCCAATGACTTATAAGTATCTTCATGTAGGGTGGAGAAACCTAATAAATATTTCTAGGATGAAATAGATGGACTGAAGTTCAGTTGATATTAATCCCGGAAAGCGGAGAAAAGAAACAAATATACGTTCTTCTGAAAATCCTGGACAACCCTGGTGTGTTTTACGTTTACAGCCAGAGTTAATTTGAGACTCTGAGTCCAGTCTCAACATGCGTACCGTAACTGGAAGTATATAGCTTTACATAGCCTCGGCTGTAAGAAGACTAATCAGTGATATGCTATTGCAGGATTGTTTACGCTGAATTGGGAGATTTTTCATTGTAGGGCGGGTGTGGCTTGAAATACTTCGATACGATTAAAACGGGTACAAGAGAACTCTGGAAGGTCGGTTCGGCAACAAAAACCAAATTTAATATGAGATAAAATCTATTGAGGAGGTCTCGAATCGGATGAGGCATAATTTGATATCCTGACAGATATTACAATAAATGAGGGCTTCGAGGCGATAATCAAATCGCAGAAATCGGCTGCTCTGACGTGTAGAGCTGCACTTATTGTTGCCACTCTTCTCTGCTTGATATGGGAAGCATTTCAATATCTAGATTTCCTGGGTCATTTTTACCCGGACGTACGTAGACAAAAAAAACAGCTACCTAGGTACGGTCTGACCTTCCAATTGCAACCTATAGTAGCTATAGTTGGATGGTATAGTGATTCTCATAGGGCAGGGCCTTTGTTGGAATATGCGAGAAGGTTGGCTTTAGAATTTAATAACTGGCATCTAAAATTATGATACTCGTATATACTTGTGGCCCTTTAGACCAAATAAGAAATTCAACTCAACAAAAACTACTACACAACTACAAGATTCAATAAAGCTAGAATAGAAATCCAAAATGTATGACTTAGAGTTGGTGATATATCTAGATCGTCACTGAATCATCATGCAGGCAATACTGCTAAAAACGAAACCAAGACTAACCGGGCCATGAAGCACCACAATCACCATACATTGGACTGATTTAAAGTTATTATGCGTAACAAATCATGCGCAACCCAGTAAGTCCCTGAGTAATCATATTCCGCAATGCTAGGTTCTTTCAATAAACAGATGGTTAGGGCCGAGGAGTCAAGTCATATGAACAGAACATATGTATCTATATTGGACTGGTCGCCAAGGCTATCCGTATTGCGGTAGCAAATGATCTGCAAATGAAAGAATTTGTTTAAAATTTAGCGGAAATAATAAAATTTAACGGAAATTTCTCAGCGGAAAATAAGAGATTTCGCTACTCGCCGCAAGTGGCAGCACAGTCACAAAAGAGAATTTAATTTGTTATATAATTACCAGCGGAAATTTATTATTCATTTTGTATCTCTTTTTTCACTAAATAAAACATCCCAGCGAAATAAAATATTAAAAGTGATCCTTAAAATGACAAATTGAATGATCTCCGAAGTAACGGAACTCGATAAATGAAATCTTGAAATTTAACAATATTCCGTCTTTCCGCCATACTAAAAGAATGACGATGAAATTTGGATAAAATTATTGATCAGGTGTCCAAAACTTAAGAAAAAATTCTAGGATCTGTTCATGCTGGACTAAACTAGGCCATTTCATAACCAATCCTTTTGAAAATTTAAATTTTTTTATTAATTTATTATCAGTTTTTGGCCAATATCTCAAAAACTTCCACTAGTAACCAATACTTTCAGGTGCTTTTCTAATTAGGTCATACTGAGACTAAGAGGAAAATTTGGGGAAAATTGATGGATCAGAATTTTCCCCAAATTTTCCTGGTAGTCTCAGTATGACTTAAGCTATTAGAAAAACAATCGAAAGTATTGGTTACTAGTAAAAGTTTTTGAGATATTGGCCAAAAACTGATAATAAATTGATAAAAAAATTTAAATTTTCAAAAGGATTGGTGATGGCCTAGATGACTGATTAAATGGCCTAGATTAGTCCAGCATCAAGAGATCCTAGAATTTTTTCCTAAGTTTTGGACCCCTGATTAATACTTTTATCCAAATTTCATCGTCATTCTTTTAGTATGGCGGAAAGACGGAATATTGTTAAATTTCAAGATTTCATTTACCGAGTTCCTTCACTTCGGAGATCAATCAATTTGTCATTTTAAGGATCACTTTTAATATTTTATTCCGCTATGGGATGTTTTATTAAATTTCCGCTGGTAATTATATAGCAAATTAATTTCTCTTTTGTGATTGTGCTGCCACTTGCGACGAGTAGCGACATCTCTTATTTTCCGCTGAGAAATTTCCGCTATCTTATACAGCATTACCCAGGGTAGTTACAGGAAGGTTTTTTTAACACTTTTGGTAGTAAACTGAAAACATTAGAATGACTTCAAAAATTAATGGAATGCTATTGACGCCAGTTGTGATTCTTATGATGATCATGTATCTAGATTATGATTTCAGGTACCATAAATACGTATACCTAGGGTTGTTACAGGGGGGGGGGGTTGGTTTTTATACAGTTTTGGTAAAAAACTGAAAACATTTCACAATAGAATGACTTCAAAAATTTATGGAATGCTACTGACGCCAGTTGTGATTCTTATGATGCTCATGTATCTAGATTATGATTTCAGGTACCATAAAAACGTATACCCAGGGTTGTTACAGGGGGGGTTTTATACACTTTTGGTATAAAACTGAAAACATTTCACAATAGAATGACTTCAAAAATTTATGGAATGCTACTGACGCCAGTTGTGATTCTTATGATGCTCATGTATCTAGATTATGATTTCAGGTACCATAAAAACGTATACCCAGGGTTGTTACAGGGGGGGTTTTATACACTTTGGGTATAAAACTGAAAACATTTCACAATAGAATGACTTCAAAAATTTATGGAATGCTACTGACGCCAGTTGTGATTCTTATGATGCTCATGTATCTAGATTATGATTTCAGCTACCATAAAAACATATACCCAGGGTTGATACAGGGGGGGTTTTATACACTTTGGGTATAAAACTGAAAACATTTCACAATAGAATGACTTCAAAAATTTATGGAATGCTACTGACGCCAGTTGTGATTCTTATGATGCTCATGTATCTAGATTATGATTTCAGGTACCATAAAAACGTATACCCAGGGTTGTTACAGGGGGGGTTTTATACACTTTTGGTATAAAACTGAAAACATTTCACAATAGAATGACTTCAAAAATTTATGGAATGCTACTGACGCCAGTTGTGATTCTTATGATGCTCATGTATCTAGATTATGATTTCAGGTACCATAAAAACGTATACCCAGGGTTGTTACAGGGGAGGTTTTATACACTTTTGGTAAAAAACTGAAAACATTTCACAATAGAATGACTTCAAAAATTTATGGAATTCTACTGACGCCAGTTGTGATTCTTATGATGCTCATGTATCTAGATTATGAGTTCAGGTACCATAAAAACGTATACCCAGGGTTGTTACAGGGGGGGTTTTATACACTTTTGGTATAAAACTGAAAACATTTCACAATAGAATGACTTCAAAAATTTATGGAATGCTACTGACGCCAGTTGTGATTCTTATGATGCTCATGTATCTAGATTATGATTTCAGGTACCATAAAAACGTATACCCAGGGTTGTTACAGGGGAGGTTTTATACACTTTTGGTAAAAAACTGAAAACATTTCACAATAGAATGACTTCAAAAATTTATGGAATTCTACTGACGCCAGTTGTGATTCTTATGATGCTCATGTATCTAGATTATGAGTTCAGGTACCATAAAAACGTATACCCAGGGTTGTTACAGGGGGGGTTTTATACACTTTTGGTATAAAACTGAAAACATTTCACAATAGAATGATTTCAAAAATTTATGGAATGCTACTGACGCCAGTTGTGATTCTTATGATGCTCATGTATCTAGATTATGATTTCAGGTACCATAAAAACGTATACCCAGGGTTGATACAGGGGGGGTTTTATACACTTTGGGTATAAAACTGAAAACATTTCACAATAGAATGACTTCAAAAATTTATGGAATGCTACTGACGCCAGTTGTGATTCTTATGATGCTCATGTATCTAGATTATGATTTCAGCTACCATAAAAACATATACCCAGGGTTGATACAGGGGGGGTTTTATACACTTTGGGTATAAAACTGAAAACATTTCACAATAGAATGACTTCAAAAATTTATGGAATGCTACTGACGCCAGTTGTGATTCTTATGATGCTCATGTATCTAGATTATGATTTCAGGTACCATAAAAACGTATACCCAGGGTTGTTACAGGGGGGGTTTTATACACTTTTGGTATAAAACTGAAAACATTTCACAATAGAATGACTTCAAAAATTTATGGAATGCTACTGACGCCAGTTGTGATTCTTATGATGCTCATGTATCTAGATTATGATTTCAGGTACCATAAAAACGTATACCCAGGGTTGTTACAGGGGAGGTTTTATACACTTTTGGTAAAAAACTGAAAACATTTCACAATAGAATGACTTCAAAAATTTATGGAATTCTACTGACGCCAGTTGTGATTCTTATGATGCTCATGTATCTAGATTATGAGTTCAGGTACCATAAAAACGTATACCCAGGGTTGTTACAGGGGGGGTTTTATACACTTTTGGTATAAAACTGAAAACATTTCACAATAGAATGATTTCAAAAATTTATGGAATGCTACTGACGCCAGTTGTGATTCTTATGATGCTCATGTATCTAGATTATGATTTCAGGTACCATAAAAACGTATACCCAGGGTTGATACAGGGGGGGTTTTATACACTTTGGGTATAAAACTGAAAACATTTCACAATAGAATGACTTCAAAAATTTATGGAATGCTACTGACGCCAGTTGTGATTCTTATGATGCTCATGTATCTAGATTATGATTTCAGCTACCATAAAAACATATACCCAGGGTTGATACAGGGGGGGTTTTATACACTTTGGGTATAAAACTGAAAACATTTCACAATAGAATGACTTCAAAAATTTATGGAATGCTACTGACGCCAGTTGTGATTCTTATGATGCTCATGTATCTAGATTATGATTTCAGCTACCATAAAAACATATACCCAGAGTGCTACCAACATGTATTTGCATTATGATGATTATGATAATTTTTGTAAATTTTTTCTAAAGAAAATTTCACTTTTCTCGTTTCAAAACCTTTATACATATATTTTCCCTTCTGTTTCATAGATGCTTTGATTTTTCATAATAACTTTCTGCTGAGAATTAATGATTTGCTTAAAAATTTCAAAAAAATCCTGCAGGTTTCAAAAAATATCATCTGAAAAAAATTCCTTTTTGTGATAGTGATGCCTCTAGCGGTGAATAGCAAAAACACATTTTTCTGCTAGACATTTTCTGCTATCTTATACGGCATTTGTAATGAAATATTTGTTTCGCAATTTTCAAACGTAAGGTGGTCCTGTAAAATATGCCCCATCTTTCACACCGACCACATAATTCCACAACATACTATACTTATTCGCAGTCATTTAATGCAACGAGACGCGAATTCTTTGAACTGTCCTCGTACATTGGATACAACACATGAATATTTCAAAGTGTAAATTTAATTTGTTCACCTCTGATCGGCTGTACAATCATAAATCGTTCAATTTTCTTATCTCTATTATTCATATGATCGTGAAATTTTGCATACACACATACACAAACCGTGTAAGAAAATCTCAACTAACATAAAATAAATTTCACACAATTGTTATTAAAAAAAAATATTATTTTACGAAACAAATTATAAAAAATAAATAAATAAAAGAAATTGATGCGCGCATTTTAGTCATATAGCCATATAAACAGCACACGATCGAGTACCAGCATTATTATATATGGTATTGTGCTTTTGAGGGGAGACTGCGACCCGTGATTTTCGCACACCGCACAACCATGTTCCGCGCAGAAATTTTATTTAATGGGCCCCATAAATATAATAAATCGGTCTTCTTTCTGATCGTATATGGTATGGTGTCGGTGGTGTTGTCGTCTCGATACATTTAAACGTTTTACGTTTTATGATCAAATAAGTTGTAAATCAATACATTTTTGCATGGAAATTATATTCGAAAGATAAATAAAAACGAAAATATAATTTACACACCTTAGACCAGTCTCTCAGGTTTGTTGAATATCCTCACTAAATTATATCCAAATATGTGCAGCATATGCAATGGAAATTATTTTGTAACGTGAACGAGAAAATTCTTAAGTCGTAAAATTAACAGTAACTCATTATTGGTAATTTATAACGATGAGAGAACCGAGATCTTTCAAGGTAAGCGACGTTTATAGTAAATATTTGCGTTTTTCGCGGAATAAGATATATAATTGGATAATTGCTTTCAATTTTCAAAGTGTTTTCAATCTTAGATATTTCTCGAACGATTGACGGCTCTTTGCTTAATTTTGAAATTGTTGACCGATAAGCGATAAACAGATTATTATATTGAACTTTGCGGTGATGTAGCAAAATGCCAACTTAGTAGCATTCATTTGGATATGAAACTCCTGTTTTATTTCCTGCTTTGTTTATGTTTATCATAAATATATAAACAAACAGAGTATTTAGACCGCAACAACATAGTCAAAATTTTAGATCAACTAATATATTCAATTTTAATCTACTGGCACCCCAAAATTTCATTGAAAAGAAATTCGGAATTTCATATCACAAAAAATATTTACAGAATACGAGGAGTATCGAAATCAATTATGATTCACTCGTGCATCATTGTGCACCAGTTCTCTCACCCCAACTAATTAATTCCAATCCACTCCGGGAGTCAGAAAGTAGTGATGATAGTGGTGCTTTCCACAGATTCCACATGCCTAGTTATATTTACACACTCAATTCTCTCATTATGCACTTGCACATCAACCATGCGAAAAGCCATCTTATAACATTTTTTAGAGCAGAACTACTTAAATTGCATTGATTGATTAGCTTATTTATTAAAATTTTGTTGTCAACCATCTCGAAGGTCTTCGAGACGGTCGGCCTTGCAGACAATTAAGATTAGAATAATTAGAAGCCGACTATAGTTATTGGTAATGCACAATGATCAAGAACGTTTCATGCTCATTGTGCAATGATCCTGCTAGTTTCCAGTGACCTCATGCGATTCAGGCCGGCCGGTCACACTTTATATTGTTCTGACTTATGGTTCCTGTTTTTGAATGACATTATATAGTTGTTCCAGCTGGTACTGCTATTTCTTCCGGTAGAGACTTATATGTTCCACAACAATCCCAATTACTCTGCACATCTTTTGCAAACGCTTAATGGTTCCAATTGGTAAAACGACTATAAAAAAACAGAGTGCTACTTGTGCCATAGCTGGTTTGTTTTCGGCTGACTTTATATGCTCGCAGCTTGCACCACATTGGTTTCGGCTGAAAACCAGATAGTACACAATGATTTATAATGAATTGGATTAATTGTGCCATAGTTAGTTTGGTTCTGGCTGGCATAGCACCGGCTGGCTTCGTATTGTTCCTACTTATATTGTAGTGGTCCCGGATGACCTTGATATGGTTCCGGCTGAAAGCTTATGCGTTTCACAACCATTAAAGCACATTGTGCAAACTCGATAACGGCTTGAAAATTCTGGTTTTGGTTTGCTTTAAATGGTTCCGGCTGGATTAATATTAGGCCACAATTATGTGCCATAGTTGCTTTGGCTGTAGAGGGCATGTCTTCAGCTGGCTTTATATGGTTCCAGCTGCTATTGTAGTGGTCTTGGCCTTGTTATTGTGCTCAATGTATAAACTCCTAATGGTTCCGGTTGCTAAATTCGGGTTCCGCCTCGCTTCAAACGATTCTAGCTGGCTTAATATGGATTCCGGCTGAAAAATTATATAATGCACAGCTTCTCGGACCATAGTTAGTTTGTCTGTTGCGCACCATAGTTTGTTTGGTTCCGGCTGGCTTTATAAAATTCTGAAAAATCATAAAGTCTACAAAGATGTACAGTAGCATAATGTGCTTCTTGTATTACAATTATTTTGGCCGTAGAGGGTATGGTTCCAGCTGACCTTGTTATGGTTCCAACTGAAAGCTAATATGTTACAATTATTTAGGTGCATTATGCAAATTGTGCAAACTCCTAATGGTCCGGTTGATCTCTCAGCTGGCTTAATATGGGTGTCGACTTAAAAATCAGATAGTGCGAAATGGTGTACAATGCATTGAGCTACTTACGCCATAGTTGGTTTGCTTCCGGCTGATATTGTTCCAGCTCGATTAAGAAGGTTCCGACTAGAATTATTCCTGCTGAAAAATCATATAGTACACAATACATTGTGCTTCTTGAACCATTGTTGGTTTGGCTGTAAATGGTAGGTTTCAGCTGATTTTATAAGATTCTGGTTGAAAAATTGTATTTGTCATAATGATGCACAATGCAGCGTGCTTCTTGTGTTATAGTTGGTGTGGTTCCGGAACCATTCATTTATGTTATTTGTGCCGGTGAAAAAATTATCAACATAAAAATCGTTTCGGATGATTTATATTTCTGCATTAAGCAGTGCGTTGACTGTAGCCTGTTGAAGCAGCGTTCGGAATGCAAGAAAAGGTGCTACTGGTGTTCAGTACCTAACCATTTTTAAGGGAAAATGCGAAATGGGATGTTTGCCGTCTGCACATAACGCATTCGGATGAGTATGCAGGCGCAGAAAAATTGACCAGAGTGGCGGCTGAATGGAAGACCGGCCAATAGTGTATCATATAAAAATATGCCCTTTGACGTTTTAAGTGACCCATCGAATACCACTCGTAACTTTGTAGTACCATTTGATGATTTTAGGACAGCATGATCAGGAACAATGATAAATGTTTTTTAGTGAATCTTTTTCATCAAGTAGAGTGATTTGTATGCGGGATCGTTATGTATTCGCCTTTCTACGGATAATCGTTGATTGTCAGGAATTATTACTGTCCAAGCGTCGGAAATGTGTCTTTGAAATACAGCGACACTTTCTATTTGACACCTTCCTCTCTGTAGTAGCTGTTTGTTTGTAGTATTCCAGAACTTTCCAGAAATTTGAGGCATCTCATTATCAATTTCAACAAAATCGAATTCATCTTGTTTTTGTAATTCTGGATCAGCTAATTAAATATTTTTCAAACACTCATAATGGATCGCGTTGAATCTAGATGTTAAGGTAGTTAATTTTAAGATATTTTTAGTAGTAAAAGAACGTATGGTAATCAAGAAAAATTTTGACCTCGATATTCTTGCAGATTTACCATTCGTTACCAATTTTTCAAAAATCTCTGTGTCACTAAATGTCTGTTGGTTATCTCTCCAGCCAAGACGGATTGTCTGATCGGGGTGCAACCTCACACTTACGCTTATCACATAAATTAAAGAGATCCTAATGATTTCTGGCTGAAATCGGTACACCGGAAGATGCAGCATCCACTGAAGCTTTTTCGTTTTTAGACGAGTATTTTGAAAAGTATATCACAAGTATATCTACATCAATTTCCCAAAATTTAAGCGGACATGATATTTTTTGACAACGGAAACTGTTTTTCAACAAATTCTCGGCCCTCTTCTGTCATTTCGGTGATAAAATTTCACTTAAGCTTTTCCGTAAATTGGATTATTCCAGTGAATTTTGGCCAAAATCGGTTCACCGCAAGTGACAGCTTTCGTACGAGATTTTTCGTTTTTGCAAATATTTTAAAAAGTACAGGGTGGGCCATAAGTCCTTGAACATATATGTATTTTTCATATAATTTTGTTAGTTTGTATTTTTTTCTCTTTTTATTTTTCAGTATTAGAGACAACGTTTGGGAGATTCAGTAGCCATATATGCATACGATTGAGGAACGAGCAAAATTGTTGAGTTTTATTTTGCTAGTCAAGATTCATTAGTTAAAACCCAAAGAAAATTTCGAAATTTTTTGAACACCAGAAATGCACCATCACGAAATCAAGTACGCAATCTAGTCGCCCGTTTTCAGTCATCGGGATTTGTTAGTGACTTATCTCGGAGTTGAAGACCGCTTGAAGCACGAAAGATAATATCGAACGAGTTCGGGAGAGCTTAATGCGAACCCTGAAACATCGACTCGTAAACGTGCCACTCAGCTTCAAATGTCGAGAACTTCACTGCGTAGAATAATGAAAAAAAATTTATTGCTGTTTCCGTACAAGATATAAATAGTACATGCAATTTTGCCGCAAGACTTTGCAACCCGCATGATATTTAGTGCAAAATTGACCGAATTATTAACGGATGATCCTGATTTTATGAAAAAAAAAATTAATGATCAATGAAGCGCATTTCCATTTAAGTGGTTATGTTAATAAGCAAAATTTTAGAATCTGGGGCACTGAAAACCCAAAAGTGATTCAACAGCGTCCGTTGCATATACTTAGACACAGTTTGGTGCGAAATATCAGCAACAAGATCTACGGCCCGTACTTCTTCCCAGACGAAGATGGTAATGCATTTACTGTAAATGGTGAGCGTTACAGTGCTATAGAGAAGAGAGATTAGAAAATTTTGTGTTTCCTGAACTTGAGGTTTCAACAAGACGGAGCTACGCCCCATACTACAAGGGAAACAATGAATTTGCTGCAAACGGTTTTTGGTAACCATATCGTTTTACGGTTTGGAGATGTTAATTGACCATCACGATCACCCGACTTAACACCACCAGATTTCTTTTTGTGGGGATATTTGAAAGATTGTTTTGACAGTTTTGACTTCAGTTATGGACCAGATACAGCAAAGAGAGGCAGGCATCTAACAGATATTATTTTTTAAAATTAAATTTTTTTTTAACTCTTCATGATTAAAACTATCTTTTGTAATCAAAATTATTCATTTTCAATAAAAAAAAAAATTATATAACAAATAAAATGTTCAGTGACTTATAGCCCACCCTGTATATAGCATTTGAAAAAAAATTAAAACAAAAGATTAAAATACAAATTTTAACAAAATTATTTCATAGAAATTTTTAAATTTTACCGGTAGAAAATCGGGTGAAATTTCTAAGGTAAAATGAAAGGGAGATAATGGCGGGGAAAGGAATGATCGAGGGTAACGGCTGAAGAATAATGGAACGGGAGCGTTATTGGCTTTGGGGTGACGGCAGGGTATATTGTCTGAAAGGTAATATTCGATGGGTAGGTAACGTGCAAGACCCACAGTTGTGATGTAAAAAGTAAAACTAGGAAAATAAAAAATTCTTACAGACGAAGTTTTGTGTGTATAAAAGAAATATAAATGGAAAATATGAAAGAATCGATTCTGTAGGCTAGAAAAGAACTCGCTAGTGCGATGTGGTATTGCTCTGTAGCATATTCAGCTGCGACATTAATAATAGAGTGAGTCAATCAATATTATTCAATTCAACTTAGCTGGAAAATCAAAAATAATATAAAAACACCATATTTTTTCAAATGTGCTAAATAATGCAAAACATGTTTTCACTTTAAAAATTTGCATATCGCAATTCGTCATAGGTTTGTCACGAATGTGATTTTTGGCCCATTCCAATCGGTTTGCTTTGTGTGATGCAGTCAAAAAGGTTCTTTTGATTTTTTTTTATTTTAAAATGCTAGTATTGTTAATCAAATGCCGAACCGTTGATAAGTATGAATTTGAAACAGAACGAATAATTGCCCATTTATCCATGGATGTTGAAAGTCTCTGCAGTGCGTCCTTTGCAGGCATGCCGTTTTTTCCATAATTTTCAATATTGTTGAAGAAAGATCCAATAACAGTAAATCCTCTACCAATTTTTTTTTTTTTGCGCTTCCTTTTAAACTTCAGTTTTTGATTGCTTTCAAGTTATCTCAATCTTTCATCCCACGATTTAAATAAAAATTCCACTGGCAGCACAAGAGTTAAAAATTCCCAGACTTTTTTGATTTTCTCAGCCAATACTTTTTGTTTTTATTCAAACGTATTTTACTTGAAAGTTGAATTTTTATATTTAAAATCCTTTAGGAGAAGTAAATTGTACTGTTAAAATCTGAAGAGGGTCGACCGATTTCTCAACAAAGTTGTGAGCTGAACCTTTTTGTTTGATGCGAGGCCAAGTGATAAACCGGGGGAATCATCACAATCAAATCTATTTGACATGGGAAATGTTCGGTTCCGTTAATTGGAACATTCTCCAGCCTTAGGGTTTAAAAGTTCCGCAAATTTGTTGATTTAAACAAGTCGAGTGACGATACATAATGCTCCGCTGATCGTGGAAATTTCCACTATTCGAATATTCGTGATAAGGGAAAAGTATCGGTTCCATTGAATAGAAGAAAAATTATTAGGGTTTAAAAAATTAGCAAATTTGTTGAACTAGATTAGTTCCAGACTTCTATGGTCATCTGCCTTGATGATGACCGCTGATTATATGAATTCTCGCTATGTAAATTTGAGTGAGGGGTTACTTAGGATGGGAACTCCTAATAAAAGGTTCACCGATTGCCAATAATTTATGTTGCTCAAATTCGTAGAATATCGAAGGCCGCTCACACAAAATTACGTAGCGGGAATTTCCCAAGGTCAGCGAGTCATACTAACACAGTTGACGTCCACAGGAGTCCAGAATTTATTTAAATTTACAAATTGGCGTACGTTTTAAGCCCTACGGATGGAGAATGTTTCTACTTTTCAACGGAACCGATACATTTCCCGTATTTGATGTATTTGATTGTGGTGATTCCCTCGATTTAACACTTGGGCTGGCGACAAAAAGGTTCAACACACAATTTTGTTGCGAAATCAATCGACCCTCTTCGGATTTTAACATTCCAATTTGTTTCTTAAGATTTTAAATATAAAAATTCAATTTTCCAGTAAAATACGACTTTGGATAAAAACAAAAAGTATGGGATGTAAATGTAAAAAATCGGATGAGTTTTTAACACTTGCGCTGCTAGCGGTATTTTTAAAAAAAATTGAAAATCTTCTTGTTTTAATAATAAGTTTAATTAAAAATAATAAATAACGCTAATTAAGATCAAATTTTTGTTGTTATTACCACAAGCACCAGCTATTCACTACTGGTCATAATCAAGTGACGTATTTTTTCACCGATTCACTGGCCAATCCTGATTTTATCAGGTTATGTCCGTCTAGTTTAAACATTGTGCCTAGAAAACTACGACATCTTCTTACATAGTTTACCATTTACTTCAATTGTTGTTGTCACTTGTTGCATATAAATAGGCAGATTTTTTTTTGACATGCATAGTTTGGCACAACAAAACAAAAGCAAACCATATGCTTTGATGGTTAAACGGATCTTTAGGAGTTCTGGTGTGATAATCGCGTCAGAAATCCCACATTATCTCCCAAAATTCATTATGCATAAATTTTACCGTCAGACGCACAAAATTGCACAATCAAATACTACTCGACAAAATAAGAAAACCTTGGGATTCTCAAAATGGGATTTTTGCCGTAACTCACACTAGATTACTAGATTTGAAAAAAAAATCAAATAAAGGATTCACTGCTGGTATCTACTCGTATCAAATGCATGCCTAAAGTAATATTCTCGTTCAGAAATATGAATGTTATTGACATTGGAATTCAATATTATAGGTGGTCGTAATTAAGTGAAACGGAGTGTAGATGTGCATAAACAAAATCAATAAAAATTGCTATGAGCTATATTCATTCTCATACACAGACGGCGCTTTAAAAACTAATTTGTGCAACATTTCGTGCATGCATTTAGGCGTATTGAAAAATAACGTATGCGCTGTTTTGAAAAAATTAATGGGCGTAAGAATGATAGTTGGATTGGGGTTGGGAGGATTGTTTCATTTTCTTGTTTTTTTTAAACATAGTTTTAAATAATATATTGTGATAATTTTCTTTAATACATAGTTCCTATAATGCTTAGGAATGAATAATTGAACGATTTAACTATTCATTCCTAAGCATAATTAATCTACGGGACCAAAACGAGGATTCGCACGATCAAATTGGGACAGCTTTGGTAAAATGTGAAGAAGCTTACATATGATAGTATTTAGTATTTATCCAAACTAGCAACTAGCCTTTGGGTAGGGCGAGGTAGCATCTAAAGTACCCACCCGTTTGTCTACAGTAAAAAATGTTTATTATTTTACGTTTCTTCTTAATTAATTCGTATTTTAACTTTAGATTTGCATTGCATTTGCTTGCACATGTTAAAGTTTATGCAATGCTAAATATATGCAAGATGTTGGCTAGAACTTATTGATTTAGGTTTTGAGAATGAAAAGTGTATTAAAGTGTCATGCAGCAATATCATCTTCCGCCTTCCTTGGCCCGTAAATGGTCCGTTTTCCTCCAGAGCATCACTTAATTGGATCAGTTGGGCCTGGTAACGTTCATCTGTAATAGTTTGACCAGGTTCCGAAACCTCGTAGTTAATGACTCCTTTACAATCCCATCAGACACACAGTAACACGGACGGGCCTGGATCAATCCTGGATTATCGTACAAAATCCATTTTTCATCATCCGCATGGTCGAAATCGATTTCTTGCATTTGGTTCCTGGCCTGCGTTCCTGCACCAATTTTTATTTAAATGGTTCTTATCGAAAATTAATTAATTTAAAAAATTCGGTATCAAAAGTGACGATATCAAAAGTGGAAGAAAATGTGATGACCGAGTTCAAAAGTTAATTAGATAGTAAATGAATTCATCAGCGACATGACACATAGTGAACATCGAACATTATCCCACAACGCTATGCAACATGGTGCTACATCACGAAACATGGTGCAATATGGCGTAAAATGATGCAATTTCCCAAAACATAGTGCCACACCCCACAATATGGAGCAACATAACGCAATATTGTGCAAAGGACTAATAAATAAATTGTTTTTCTTGGGAAATTTTATGTATTATGGTACCGATTACTATAAATAGAGGTCTCGTACCATAGAGTGCGGACTATTCAGAATTCAATTTTCCGTGTTGTGACACTTGACAAGTGATACAGTCATGGAATTTTTTTATATTACTTGAGATGTTGTAATAAATTAAAATTTCTTTTGTAAATAAAAAAACAGAATTTTTGGTTTGTGTGGCATGGTATGAACTTTGAATACCAAAATTACAGTGATGTGACGTTCTGATTGGACGTTTTATTTTATTTTCCGTTTGTATACATGATGATATGAGTGATACTCCTAAGCTAATAGGGGTTGACAGTGTAACGTTTCTGGGATTGTGAATAGCGTATGATAATAATTAGTGAACCACCCTATTGGTGGACAAATTTTATTGATGTGCAACAACCGCGGGTTTCAATCAGCGAGGTGTCAGTGAAATATTAAGTACGGTATTTGGAAACATGGCACCAACCTCGGTCCCAGGTAACAAGTGTGTCAGCACACAACCAGCAAGGCCAACTTTAATTAATTTGTTTCCAAAATTCGGCATTTCCGTTAAAAAAAAATTCGTCTTGTTGTAATCGTTTTGTCGTAAATTCATATCTTTTCAAAATATTTGCAAGGTGTCGCTTCCGGTGGACTGATTTCTGCCAAAAACCACTGGGACCTCCGAATTTATGCCAGAAGCTTAAGAATGATGTTTTATCCCGATTAATAAAACCATCTGGGCTTTACAAAGGCCGAAATTTTGTTGAATAAAACCCAGTCGTACATATTTTGTAAGCTTTTATAGCAATCGGCATAAATGCTATATGGGAATGGACAAGTGCGGATTTGAAGGTTCAGAATATCGATTTTATGTGTTAATACGCAATTTTTGAAGCCATTAAGAATTCACAACACAAACAATTCTCGCAAAGAACACGTAAGGTGTTACCCATAAAATAGATCTAATTTGACAGCTAAATTACAGTAATGATTCTACGTAATAGGTGAAAAATATTAAATATTTCATTAATAGGAAAATCGAAACTTTTCCGCTATAAAACTCGCGGAAAGTAGTTACGATAGAATATAAGTTCACCAAACATTTAGGAAGATTGACGTTAAGTTACATAAATATTCGGAGGATTCAAATTGTGACGAAAGATGAAATTTAAAAATTTTAAATTTCCGCATACCAAAATAGGCGAAGGAACCATCATTGAGGCCAACACGTATTACACAAATCATTTGAGATCAGTTTTCACATTGGCTGGGACGAATGTGGTCGATCCTGGTTTTAAACTTACCCCACAATGGTTTATAATAATGTTGGCGATTCATTCAATTTTCTTCTCCTTTGTGTACATGTTGTTTACGAATGCTTCGCTTAGTTCTAAATTGGAAGCACTTTGTATATCTTCTATTATAAGCCAAGTGAGTAAATTTAATTAAAAATGACTTCACAAATAATTTTAAATTATAATTTTTACTCATATACAGGGTATTCATAAATTGTATACGGTCGCCTTATATCCCGACAATTTTACTATAGTGTTCGACAAGATACGAAAATTTCATTTGGCATCTTCGAACCATCTAGAATTATCCCAAACACTTAGAAAAATATGTGTGTCCTGTACTATAATAGTTGAGTTGCTAGCTATTGGTTTTTTCGGTGGATTAATCGCTTACTGTTGTTTACCGATAATACTGTGGAAAAAATATGGAATATTCACAACTATATTGCCAATACAATATCCGTTTATTGATTGGCACACCACATACGGATACACAATTAATACCGTAGTTCATGTGTATTCTCTGGGAATCGGCCTTGCCGCTATTCTTGCTGCAGATGGTGTGTTTGTGTTCTTTGTTTTACACACAATCGCGTATCGCAAAATTTTTGAATTGCGCATAAATGAATTGGACAAAATTTTGTTGAAACCGGGACCACAAGATAAGGATGAAATTGAACAGCAGTTGCATGAGTGCATTATGGCTCATCAAGATTACATTAATTACATTCTAATGGTTGATACAGTTTATAGCAGCTGGAGTTTTTCGCAACTGGCTACTAGCGAATTAGTTCTAGCATTATCCTTAATACTGACATTGTGGAGTAACTGGATTATTGGACCATTTGGAACATTTATGGGCCTATTTCAGCTTCTGGAATATTGTACCTTAGGAACCGTTGTAACTTATCAAGTAAGTTGGTTAACACAAATTTGAATCTATAACTCCTTAAAATAAATTCTCGTTCATCGTTTTGTTAAATTCCAGAACGATAAAATTGGAGATATGATTTATGGTTTTAAATGGTATCTAATGCCAGTTAAGCAACAGAAACTCGTTGTATTAATGATATTGCGAGCCCAAACTTCACCAGAGATGACTGTAGGCGGTTTTGCTCAATTAAATGTTGCAACCTGTATGTCAGTGAGTATATAATTCTGGTCATGATGATAGAAACGATTTTTTAACAACTTTCGAATATTTCAGTTATTAAAGACAACATACTCCATGGTAATGATGGTGCTCAAATTTCTTTCATAAATTTATTGAATTTATAAAATATTTTTCTACGAATATTACAAATATGTTAAACTGCTTATGTTACTAAATTAGTTTATTATTAACTTTATCACGAAATCACTATATTTAACATTTACTAATTAAAGCACACAGCGCACAACTAAGTCGTTTTATTTTACTTTGAAGGATAAGCACCAATTGGAAGCCCAAATTTATCTTTACGATTTATTTGTATTATTACTGAGCTATACAAGAGGGATCGCTCGACATGGACCTGTGACAATCTTTGGTGTTATATGGAAACTTCTATACATTTCGCAAAATCTATTTTGAATTGATTTTTTTCTGTTTTTACCAGTAGTGATCGACGTATAAAACTTTGTGACACAAATGACCAAATTGACCAAATTTTAGTGTCACGTCGGAATGTGATGTGTGGTTGAGTATATCGATGGTTTCTGTTTTTATTTTGTTTTTGGTGATTGTATTAAATGGTTGCAGAACTTTAATTTAGTTTTGCCGTTAGCAAGTGAGTGTTCGTTCGCACTCTAGTTATCAGAGATGGGCGATTACGCGTCATCTACTAAATTTTACGTTATTGCGAAGACAACTTGTCGACAATGTAGAAAACGTCAACTAGTCGTAGACAACAACCAATTGTAATTCCACCATTAGTGATTAAATGTTCAACATATTTTTAACTTGCGTTACAATATTTCCAAGTTGCATATTACATCGCCTGAAAAGTTCCCGGTCTGACACATAGATGGGGCCACAAATTTAAAACCCATATAATTTTTAAATTCTACCAACCTTTAAACGACAAGTATGAAAATTGCATTACATTCCGACCATTAGTTTACAAGTTACAGTTGTTTTAGTGACGCTAATTTTGTTAATTTAAGAACAATGGACAAAAAGAATTTTGTGTGTCGATTAAACACTGTTTTCTGACGGGAAAAAATACCGTTCAAGGACGCTCTGGACGCCCAATTAGGCTGTGACTCCAGAAAAAATAAAAAAATTCACCAAATTGTTTTGAAAAACCGTAAAGTGAAGTACCATGAGATAGCTGACATTGTCCACGAAAAAAATTGCTCTTTCACCAAGACAATGCACCATGTCACAAGTCGATTGCAACAATGGCAAAATTTCACGAATTGCACATTGAATTGATTCCTCATCCACCGTATTCGCCAGATTTGGCCTCCAGGGCCAAGTGATTAGGGCCAAGTGATTCCCTCCAAGCTGGAGGGAAAGTGATTTGGCTCCAATGAAGAAGTGATTGTCGAAACTAAAGCTTATATTGAAGACAAAGTTAAATCGTTCTACAAAAAAGGCATCAAAATGTTAGAGAGGCGTTGAACTGATTGTAGTGCTCTAGTAGGAAATTATGTTGATGAATAAGTATTTTTCCCCAAAAAATTGTGTTACTTATACTCTGTACCTCACATCGTTTTTTTCTTAAATAATGTGTGCTCGTCATCGATTTTTTTCTAAATTTTAATTAAACTAATATGGAGGTGGGTTCACAACAGATAAATGTCTTTAATTGTTTTAAACCAAAATATTCAAAATATTTACATCTAAATTTTAAACTTAGTTATGTATGTGAAGTTGGCCCGAAAAACCAGCCCGAAAAACACCTTTTCTATTTTGGTGCGTTTCTTTGCTAATTTCAATACCATCCCGAAAAATATCGTAATTGTATGGAAAACGCATATCTCATCCCGAAATAATTTTTTCATCTATGTATCTACGAAATTTGTATTAATTAATATGAGAAAGCTAAAATTATCCCGAAAAGTTACTAAATTAATAATGCGATATTATACAGATAAAAATTGTAATATTTAAAATATTTTCCATAAATATTCAATATTATAGCCTTATCTTGTACCTGGTTGTAGTGAATTTTTCCATTTTATATGAAAAGTCGGTTAAATTAAAAATTTGATTGCTGGAATCCAGGAGATATCCCCCTCGAGATTATTTGCACAAAAGTTAGGTCCATCTATCTCAGATATAACGCCAATAGCTCAAGTCTGAACGGTGGATATAAAGGCCTGATCTAAAGCAAAATCCCAGCATAGGTTTCATGTCTAAAATGGGGTAAATTTACAATTTGGAAAAGTCGGTTAAATTAAAAATTTAATTGCTGGAATCCAGGAGATATCCCGAATCTGATCTAACAGTTTACCTCGATGCTACCGGAAGTGTAGTTCGGCCTCCTTATAAAAGCTGTAAAACTGTATTGTACTATGCTCTAATTATTCCTGCCAAAGTGAATGAAGGTGATTTATCAACCCCTTTTCCCTTAACAGATGTGGTATCTTCTAACCATAATATAGATACAATCGGTGGCTGGTTAAGATCGTAGAGAGTGTATGTGGAGAAACACTTTAAGAAATGGCCAGTATTTAATTCAGTCATTATTGACTTTTCGTTTGCTGAATTGAATTCAATATTGGAAGCTTTCAATAGAATGGGCATAATCCAGTATTTGCATATTACATATCAATGGGCAAATAATGATTTAACGTATGTAAATTACACAAATATTGTGAAGGTATATTTATGTTGCTCCCATTTAAGCCACACAATCTCGGATGATATCAAATCTGGTTTTATATCGAATCAAAAATTCTTAAAAGAAATTTTTGCATCTATTTTTTTAATATCAGACTACGTCACTCTGAAAGAACTTTGGCGGCTCTTTTCTGTCATCTTGAAAACAAAGTATATCTCTAGAGAAGTTCAAAATGCTTTAACAGCCCTAGCCGATCTTATTTCAAACTATAATAATCACCATATAAACCAATATATGACAAACAACAATGATTATACGACATTGAATGATGAATCTGTCATAAACCACAATAAAATGGAGTATTTAAAAATAAAACAATGTCTTTGTACATCCAAAGCCCATTTTATGCCGATCTGAAAAAAATTTGTGACAAAATAATTATTCAGGAACGAACAACATGTGACGATGGTGGTCTAAATACATTTTTCAATCCAGATTTTTTAGAAATGGTGTTAAAAAAATATTTCACATATTTGCCTTTATGGTCAGGATTATTTAGAGGAGGAAAACGACAGAGCAACAGCCACGTCGAAAATTATTTCGCACAAATGGTAATAACTTTTGAGCAAATAATCTCGAGGGGGATATCTCCTGGATTCCAGCAATTAAATTTGTAATTTAACCGACTTTTCCAAATTGTAAATTTACCCCATTTTAGACATGAAACCTATGCTGGGATTTTGCTTTAGATCAGGCCTTTATATCCACCGTTCAGACTTGAGCTATTGGCGTTATATCTGAGATGGATGGTCCCAACTTTTGAGCAAATAATCTCGAGGGGGATATCTCCTGGATTCCAGCAATTAAATTTTTAATTTAACCGACTTTTCATATAAAATGGAAAAATTCACTACAACCAGGTACAAGATAAGGCTATAATATTGAATATTTATGGAAAATATTTTAAATATTACAATTTTTATCTGTATAATATCGCATTATTAATTTAGTAACTTTTCGGGATAATTTTAGCTTTCTCATATTAATTAATACAAATTTCGTAGATACATAGATGAAAAAATTATTTCGGGATGAGATATGCGTTTTCCATACAATTACGATATTTTTCGGGATGGTATTGAAATTAGCAAAGAAACGCACCAAAATAGAAAAGGTGTTTTTCGGGCTGGTTTTTCGGACCAACTTCACATACATAACTTAGTTCAGATTTAACAATAGCCGATGTCGACATTGATAAATTTTAATTAAGTTAACAAATTTTAATTGAACCCCTGACACGATTTATTCGCGCCATCCTTGAAGGAAGGAATGATCCTTGGACCTACCTTTAATTTTGATAGTCGGAAAACTAGACACAAAATTGTGTGCGTGAGACTCACAGTCTAAATGATTTACTAAACTAAATAGCCTTTACTAGTTACAAGTTATTTCTAGTTGATACTCAAATTAAATTAGCGAATTAGCATAAAATTTCAGTGCATTGTGTTTTACTCCTTCTATTGATAAGTGGTATGAACTACTCGTAATATGAAGTTCGATTATACTTTGAGCCTGACGCAGACTATTTTGTCCAAATTTCCGACTAACTAAATTAATGGTTAATTCATACAAGTCGTTGAGAGATAACACAAAGCAAATCACGTCTAATGTTTAATTAAAATTTACTTAATAAAGTAAAATTTATCAATTTATAAACATTGTTTCGAATCGGCTATTGATAAACGTGAACTAGGTTTGCAGGTTCAAATCTCAAGCATGTTTTGGTTTCTGAAACTTAGAGCCACGAATCAATAATTTTTAGGAACTAACCATCAGTTTAGTTAGTCGAAAATTTAGAAAAAAATCGGTGTCACGCACACGGCTTAAGTCAGTAATTTAGCCGAAAAAATAGCACAGTATTATATATTTTAATTATGTGTGCCTGATGTCGATTTTTTGTCATAAGCCGTGGCTTTTTAATTCAATTTTTCGAGTTCGCGAAGAGGTAAGTAACACTTTTTAAAGCATAATGTAGATAACACAGTCCTCTACGTATCGCAAAAAATATTCATCAACAGAGTTAGATGGTTTTCTTGTAATATTCTTGTTCTATACAGTTCCATTATTATACAGAACTGTTGAGAATAACGATATTACAAGAAAACGATCGAACTTTTTCAATGGATTTTTGTGTTATGCAATTTCATCTAAGATACAGAGTGGGCCATCTGTTGGTCCTTTTTCAATCGATGAATTTTAGTACTTAATGCTATCTGTTCTAAAAAATTCTTTGACATATGAAAAGTCAAAAATATGCAATTTAACATCATATTTTTCGATTTTGGGGAGCGGAGAATCCTCACGTTATTCAGGAAGCAGAAGTTCATCCTCCAAGAGTCACTATATGGTGTGGTTTATGGACTAGTTCATTGGGCCGTTTATCTTTGAAAACAAACTGGAAAATGTCCTTACAGTGAATGGGGAACGTTGTCGCAACATGTTAACTGGTATTTTGTGGCCCAAATTGAATGAATTTCGTGTCAACCTTTAGTTTCAACAAGACGGAGCGAGATGCCACGCCAGTGTGAAACAATCCATTTATTGTTAACAAAATTTGCTGATCGCATAATTTCAAGAAATGGTGAAGTTCCTTGGCCACCAAGAAGCCCGGTTTTAACACCACTTAATTATTTTTTGTAGGATTATTTGAAGGGTAAGGTGTATGCTAATCATCCACAAACAATTCAACAACTTAAAAACAACATTCGAGCTGAAATTGAGGTCATTGAACCGCTTTTATTGGAAAAGGGGCCTGTAGACGAAGCCGTGGTGAACATATGAACGGTATTGTTTTTCATACATAAATAGGATAGAACCAGCCTTCCTTATCAATAATAAATTTTGACTTTTCATCCCAAATTGTGTGTTTTATTAACAAATGAATAAAGGACTAACAAATGGCATACCCATTTGGCATATGATTTGGCCATATAATTTGGCAAAATTTGTGTTTAGTTCATGCTAGTCATTGATAGATGATTCTAATATTCAGAAATCAAATTATGTTTGATATGCCGTTCTAAACTGCAAAATTGGTTCAGATTTATCAATCTCCATATACAAATATTATGGTAATTATTAATGTTAATTAATTACAAAATATGAGGTCTAATTAAAATTTACTAAATAAGTAATGAGCTAACCATCAAATTAGTGGAATGAGCTAACCATCAAATTAGTTAGTCGAAAATTTAAACTAAAAAAAATCGGCGTGATGCACATAGTATGCACGTTATTTTCAGACTAAATACAAATTTTTATTAAACAAGCCTCATAACATAAAAAAATGTTCGTCTGAAAATCATAATTAAGAATTTAAAGTTCAAATCCGAACCATGTATATTTTGTTGACCTCTACTGAGATTTGGCCGAATTAAAAAAATATGGAGTTGAATTGAACTAACAATGTTTTGTTTACTTACATTTCATTCATGCATAAATTAGCTGATGTATTTCGAATGAATTATACCAGCTAATAATTTACGTCTTTCTATATCACAATAAAAACTTATTTCACCCCTTGGATAAGAAGATGATTACCTGTTAGCTTAACAGTTTGTGAGACTAACTACCAAAATCTAGAAAAAATAGTGAGAAAATTTAGATTTTAATATCATTTCTTAGGTTGTTGAAGTTGTCTACATCGACATACGACGTCGACAAGAACGCAGAAAATCGCTATGTAATCTTCGTTATAGATTACCTGTCGACAACTGCGTAGATTACATTACGTAATCTACCTCGCCCAACCCTGCTAGTTATACAATTTTCAAATATTATTAATTTTTTTTCTGGTTCAGATGATATGAAGAGTAATCGGCTTGTGAGATTGTAGTAAGTTACAGTTCGCATTTTGATTGTTCCAGACATATGATAGATAGTAGTTATTTTCAGGTACTCGCCATTTTTAATGACGTATGCATTTCACAGTAAATTAGGATATAATTATGTACTCAATTGTAAAATTTATTTAATTTGCTCTCGCGTGTGTATTTCTATATTAATTTTACCGTGTTATGGTAATACAATAGCTTGTTTGAAAAGTACCGGCCCTGATTACTAGATGTCGCTACTAATATTTAATTCTTATCATTTCTGGGAAGTGGTAACTTAAGGTTGTAAAACAAAATCTGAAGTTTCGAAAACAAGGCTTCTCAAATTGGTTTTTGACGGACTACGATGAAATTAGGACAACTCTGGTAAAATGTGTAGAACCTTACATATGATAGCCACCGAGTATTTATCCAAACTAGCCTTTGAATGGGGCTAGATAGCATCTAGGGTACCCGATTGTAGACTGACTCTATTATAGACTGACATCTCCTAGTGCAACTTTCACTTAATTTGGCCGCATATTCTGGAGTAAAGTCTTTCCAAATGTTTTTGAGAACCCGGACAATCTGCTGTATGGTGGTATTCTTTTTCCTGTAAGTTTTGTCTTCATAAGACTCCAGACGATTTCGATCGGATTAGCATCTGCACTCTGTGAAGGCCAATCCAAAGTTTGAATACCATTTTGTTCTTTCCACTGGGTGCAAAGGCGACTACGATGTTTAGGGTCATTATCCTCTTGTAAGATCCAATCTTTATTTCCACATCCAAATAGTTGCTCAGCGGACTTTAGCAAACCATTTTGGTATAATTTCCGGTTTCTTGTGAAGATTCTTCCAAATCCTTTGGAGGAGAAGCAATAGTAAACTTGGACCTTTTGTGGGTGCTTAACGGTTGGTTGGACAAATCTGTGACTATTAGTTGTTCAGGCTTCCCGCCAATAATTGTATATCGCAAAAGATGATTCGACTGTAAGCATCACATTGCTCCAATTACGCTCCAAATTTTCGTTTGCACAGTTGCTCCTGTGTGCTCCTATTTTGAATATCGAATTCTTCGTCGAATGATATTTATTGACACTTCAACACCTTTCAGACTTAGTTTTTGTTTTGCTTGCTATACGTTTATTGTCGGATTTTTCTCGAACAACTTCAAAATGACCTTATCGTCCATCTCTGAAGTGACTCTATCTAAACCGCTTCCCTTCCATGATTTACTATCCACATTTCCACAGTCAGTATACCGCTTAATTCACTTCTTCACAAATGACAAAGATATTTTGGTGTGTTTTGCAGCCTGCTTCACACTCATTTTGGATCCTTTGAGATGGGTAACTAAGAACACCACTCAAATGCTTAAACTGAACTGAAGAAAGAAACTAACGCGAAAAAGTTTATAGAGTGGAGAGAATTTTTTTTTTTTGCTAAATTGTGGTGTGGGTTAAACAGAAAGAATAAATTGAGATACTTTCGTGTAGAACATACCACTACATCCCGTAAATACAAAGCTAAGCATCAACCAGCAAAATTTCAACCATAGTTAGGCGCTACACAAAAACCAGCAAAACCGATTATCATCCGTCACAAAATACACCAGCAAGATAAAGTTAAAGGAAAAAGAGCTCAATTCGAGAGCAATTACAACAAAGGTAGTCAAACCCGCAAAGACGAAAAGGTATTTGGAACCGAAGATAGAACAACTGTTAGCTCTATACACAGAGTTCGCAGAAACGGATGAACAAATCTACAACCTTGTTCCACCAATCGAAACAAACATGCATACACCAACCTACGAGCCGCGGTGGTATCAACCTACAAAAAACTTATCGAGGAAGACGAGATATTCAAACTGTGCAATTCGCCATGCAGGCGAGAGGTACGAAGAAATTGTGTTGAGGGCTCGGACGATGACCATGATAGGCTAAGGTATTTTTCAACAGGGGATTATGAGGCATTGCAAGAAGACTATGCATCGATGGTAATCAAAATAACCACAACAAAAGAAATCACATCATCTACCAATGTCGTAACACCAGAAATAAAACTTAAACCTTTGATATACCAATATTTATGGAGACTACATGAAATGGACTCAGAAATATTCAAACGGCTGATGAAAAAACCAAAGGCTCTTCACAGAACCACAGAAAATCTATTATCTCAAAAATCATCGTAGTGGTGCAGCAACCAAAGTGATATGTCACTTGGTTTCAACCGCTGCTTCAACAGTTAATTATATCAACCTACCTAAATACGCTACTAAACCAATCAGCAATTAATACAGAACTATCAGAGGTAATTATAAATTTCCACGACAATATATGGATGGAGAACCTAGCTGAATTTCAGAAAATTGATCAACCATAGACCAAAACGGTTTAGCAATTGTTTACGGCCAAACCCCTATACGATATTTGCTCGTCCAAGGTGTAAACAGCTATCAACAACAGTTATAAACCAAATAGAGCTACTACACCAACTATGTAGAAGATGCGTATAATCAGCATATCTATAATGGGGTACATCATATCATTTTTCACACAGCAAAGCCCAAAACACAAAATACGAATACATGTGAAGATTTTTTTAAACTAATAACAAACGTAAATCACGATAAAGGGGCAGAAAGTATATGCCAAAATAGCTGGAATCATTGGTCACTCAAATGAAAATAATGGACCTCAAAATCCTGTCTGTCAGAACATCCAAATTTGAGTACTTAGGTGCTTTAGTATTTAAAAAAAATTACAACAACAGATTCAAATGGAAGGCTGGGAGTTAATATCTAGAGCACTCAGATACAAAATATAATATCCCAGACTCCATAGACTTTTTGGTTGAAAGGCATTATTATCCAATGATCGTATTGGTTGCCATTACAAAAGGAAATCAAAGAACACCCAGTAGCGAACAAAAAATAGCGGAAAATTTAAAGGACCAAGAGCTCAACATCATCACATAAAATCCATAATATCATATATCGACTTAGAAAGCCAGTTAAAAAGATTTAGGAAATTGAAGAAGTTGAAGAACAAGAATTTACCAGCGATGAACAAAGATGTGAACAATTTTAAATAACTGAACGAATATAAAAACTTCATTGATGAATACATCCAATTGGATCACAAGGTAGAAATAAACCATCTTGATGATACAGGAAGAAACTAGTTTCTACCATACCAAACAGTAATCATAAACACGATACTTCAACCACCAAATTGGGAATAATCGTTGACGCTTCAGTGAAACCTTCAAATGCCAACTATACAGTAACCTCTCGTTAAAATATTGTTACACTGGAGGAAGCATAAATACGTGTTTAAACCAGACATCGAAAAGAAGTTTAGGCAAATAAAAATTCATCCGCAAGACAAAGGCTATCAAATCAGTATACACAAGCTGAAAACGGTTACGTACGCAGCATATCCATCTACAAGAGTTCTATGCCAATTAGCTAAGGATGATGGCGACAATACCGAGCAGCGAAAAGAGCAGCTATTCAAAATGGTTTTGTGGATGACATAATATCAGATTAAAAAAACAATCGAAATGCAAGAACAATGAAACAAATTGTCTTAAGACCAACAAGAATGTTTCAGTTCAACAACCAGATAATATTAGAAACCATAGATACTATCTAAATATCAAACCATTGGTATATTGGTATATGGAAGCCTACAGCAGATATCAATGGTACAACCAAGAGAAAGTAGCAGGCAACGATGGATTACTGCGAGTAGTGGAAGTTGACTAATGCAAGAATTAGTTTCAACATTCAACATCCAATAATAATTCCCTATAAGTGTCATTTTTCGCACTTCGCACATAAGATGACACTGTTCTGAAGCAAATCCCTTACGTTAGGTTTTATTCTTCAAAAAAATTGGATAATATAGGGTCCGCAAGCAATAAAAACTTTCATCAGCAAATGTGGAGTTTCACCGGTCAAGTCACCGGACAAGTGGTGCAGTGGATAAAGCTTCGGCACTTGGACCAGGAGGTACTGGGTTCGAATCCCACCAAAGGCTGGATGCAAAGCGAATTTTCGTCATCGATTACGATCGGTGATGTTAATAAATACAACTGTTAGATTGCAGAATTCAGCACCGATCCACCGTTCATGTCATCGTACAGGTTGACATGGAGCTTGCAAGGTGTATATAGTATACTGTAATTGTGTGAATGGGTGGTGTGTGCGAGAATGAAAAGAGGGTATTAATTGACCTTCAAAGAACATTAAATCCACTGAACAATTAATACTTTCTTTTTATAAAAAAAATAAAAAATATATGGTTCAAACAACAAGCACGAACAATTTGATCGCGGATCTTTCCAATCAAATCATTCATACATAAAGAAGTGGATTATGCTGAGCCTTTTCATCTGAGGTGTTCGCCAGGGCGATGTGCCAAAGGCTGTATAGGATATTTAGCAGGGTTCGTCTGTATTGCAATGAAAGCCGTCTACTTAGAAGTAGTAAGTAACTTGTCATCCGAAGCATTTCTAGTGGCATTGAAACGCTCGTAATACGTCGACGTCGATGTTCAGATGTCTACAGCAACTGTTGTTCCAACTGTTTAGGGGCTTCAAAACTTATGGGAAACAAACTGAGTGTCGCATTAAAACAACTGTCTGACATGGCGGAACAGCTTGCAAAGGATGATACACAATGGTATTATATATCACCAAAGTGACTACACATAAGAGGACTATAAGGACTACTCCGCACGATACCAGAACCAACCGATATAAATTAACACAGCAAAAATTGCTGGAACCAACCGAAACAAACTCAGCTGGAAACAAAAATAGCGCAAAACAACAAACGAGTGACAAGAACTAGCACCAAGTCGCATCTGCTACTTCACACTCTCGCAATAATCTGCGCGTTAGGAGAAATAGCAGCAGTGCCATCAATAAGTTACAATATATCCAGATTCATCTCCCACCCCGGGATCTATTTTGATAAAATTGTGTAAGGAAAATATGGATGCTCGATTTTTATCCATAGAAAGAACATTTTACTGCATAAAGTATGGAATATAACTTCGATGAATTGTGGACCGCGGCTTTGCTTGGTACTACGTATTCGGGAGGTTAAATTTTCGATGATTTGGTCGCATGCATCTGGCTAAATTTTCTGTATGGCATAACCTGCGTGACCTGCAATTTAACATAGCCCTAAAGGAACAAGTCTGGTGTATAACCATACCCTCATGTGGCATGTATCATCGCTCTGTTGAAACCACATGACGTCGGTTTTTCATATCATCCTGTTTAGGCCACAATAAGTGGCTTATAATCAAGCTGAAGCGCTCGTCGTTGACGATTATGGTAATACCATTGGAAAGAGGACGGACCGATGATTCCGTCACACCAAAATCCGCACCAAACAGTGACTTTCTAGGAATTCATTTGGTGCTGGTGTATCATTCTGTGGATTAATAACGCCCCCAATCCGACTATTTTTCTTGTTCATATATCCATTCATGAAAAATATGCTTCATAGCTAAAAATGATTTTTTGGCGAAATTTGGGTCAACTTCCAACTGCTCCAGAGCCCAATCAGTGAACACACAGCGTTGTTTATATCATTTACTTTAAGTTCCTGGGTCAGGTGGATTTTATACGGGCGAATACTAAATTCCCAAAGCAAAATTCTCCAAGTTGAATTCGCGAAAAGGTTCTGTTCTTGTGAATGAATAGAACTTGACTGCCTCGGGGTTTCATTTGAACTACGAGTACGCACAACTGCGATATTTTCAGCAGAATTCGCGTTCCGGTGTCGTACGCGTGTTGGCTGATTATTTCGAATTTGGCTAAATTAAATGCGAAAAACGTCGTTCTAAAGGTTTTAGGCGGGAACAAGTCCACCGCCCAATTTTGTAGGTACAATTTCCAACGAACTATTCATGGTATAAACCTGTGAATTTTATGTATAAATCGTCAGCATTGATTGTGTTCCGGATCAGTGTGATTACTTAAATGTTAACTGAATGGATTTTTGAGAGGAAGTTCACGTGACCTCAGGAGCTCACGAAATAAAGGGGGAGATAATGAGATTTAAAATTAAATGCAATCCTATACTTCGTAGGCTAATATTGCGATAATAAGTATAATCGGAAAAATTGTACATGAGGGAAAATATATCAGGTTTCGTCGTTTTTGAACGTAGAGATTGAAGAGTGTAACGGCCATATCTTCAATTTTATTTTATTTTCTGTGTTTGTTCTCACAAGAAGAAAGTGTAAATACCTAAAGAATACCTGAGAATTTAGAAAACCTTAAAAATTATTAAGAAGGCTGAATCAAAATGACTAAGACGTTGAAAAATTTTAAAATTTTAAAAGACTCCCCGTAGCATGGTTTTCAATGGGTATTTAACGGGTGTGTCCGGCCTACGATTAATTGGCACCTATTATTCTTTGGTACGGATGATTTTTTCTAAATACTGTGAAACTTCCGTTGTTGTACTGCATTTGAGATAATAAATAAAAGGCGAATAGAACAGAGAGAAAAGATAAAACCACTTCAACCTTTATGGTGGTATTGGGTATGCGTGGAGAGTTTGGGAATTAAAATAATTTTTGACGTATGTTCCAAAATGCGCGGCCTTCTGGATTTGAACTAAATGAATTCTCATCCGACTATGATGATACTCGGCAAGTATCTTATATAGGAGCTCGCCGATGTTATGGACATTTATAAATGGTTTCTTGACCTTACCCTAGAATATTGCAATTTGTTAAACAATTTTACATATTGAATATGAAATTCATACGTCAGAGATTTTCAGTTTTAAAGACTTACATCTTATGGTATCTTTTACATCAATGGAAATAGAATAAAATTGGACACAATGGAATTTAGAATTTCAAATAGCAACTCTTTTTAAAATTATCAATTATCAATCCCGAATTTTTGCTTCTCGCTCGTTGATTCGCTATTTATTCAGTAATTAGGACTCAGGTGGAAAATATAAATGCATTTCATACATTAATAATTAAATTGACTGCATAAATGCCGTACCGATAGGACAAATTTTCAAGGCTCACGGTATCGATCGTTATACGAGTATGTAAGTGCGCAATTTTCAGAACTATTAAATATTCTCAACTCATACAAAATTCGCATACAACATGTTAGGTGTTGAGGCGATGCGACGCTAGCATGACAGCTAAATTACATATTACATTGCGAAAATCCAACACAATACGTTCGAAATAATAAAAATTGCATTAATACCAAAATCGAAAATTCTCTGCTATAAAACTCGGGAAAAAGAGTTACTATTGAATAGAAGTTCACCAAATATCTAGAAGAGTTGACGTAAAGTTACATAAATATAGTGGAAGGATTAAAATTTCGTCGGACGATGAAAATTAAAAGATTTAAATTGCCCCATAGCAAAGTAATCGAAGGGACAAACGTTTGGGCCATTGCGTATTACACAAATCACTTGAGATCAGTTTTTAATATGATTGGGACCAATATGGTTGATCCTGGTTTTACAATTACGCCACAATTGATTGTATTAGTTATTGCGACTCATTCAATTATTTTATCTTTCGTGTACATGTTGTTTACGGATGCTTCGATTAATGTTAAACTGGAAGCGCTTTGTGTTGCGGCTGGTGTATGCCAAGTGAGTGTATCTAAATAAAAATTACTTAACAAAAAATTTTAACTTTTAATTTGCGTTCATTTCACAGGGTATACATAAATTGTATATCGCCACGTTATATGCCGATGAGTGCACTTTAGTGTTCGAGAAGATACGACAAATACATTGCTCATTCTCGAACCATCCAGAATTATCATCTGCACTTAAACAAATATGTGTCGACTGTACTAAAATAGTTGAGTTGCTAACCGTTTGTGTTGTTGCTGTAATAATCTCCTACTTGCTTTTGCCGATAATATTATGGGAACGATATGGAATATTCACAACAATATTTCCAATACAATATCCGTTTATTGATTGGCACACCGCATTCGGATACGCAATTAATACCGTTAATCATGCCTATTGTGTTACAATCGGCCTTACCGCTATACTAGCTAGTGATGCTTCATTTGTATTCTTTATTTTACACACCTTAGGATATCGTAAAATTTTTGAAAGTCGCATCAGCGAGTTGGACAAAATTTTACTGAAACCGGGACCACAAAATAAAGTCGAAGTTCAAGATCAATTGCATGAATGTGTTAGGGCTCATCAAGATTACATTAATTACATTTTAAGGATAGATTCCATTTACTCCAACTTGTGTTTATCGCAACTGTTCAGTAGTGAAGTGATGCTAACAGTATCGTTAATACTGACATTGTGGGCTAAATGGATTGTTGGACCATTTGTAATAATTATAGGCCTATTTCAGCTTCTAGAATATTGTATCTTAGGAACCGTTGTAACTTATCAAGTAAGTTGTTTAACACAAATGTATGTCTACACTTAAAATTAAATTCTCGTTCGCCGTTTTGTTAAATTCCAGAATGATAAAATTGGAGATATCATTTATGGTTTTAAATGGTATTTAATGCCGGTTAGGCAACAGAAACTCGTTATATTAATGATATTGAGAGCCCAAAATTCTCCAGAGTTGACTGTAGGCGGTTTTGCTGAATTAAATGTTGCAACCTGTATGTCAGTAAGTATATAATTCTGGTAATGATGGCAGATACGATTTTTTAACAACTTTCGTATATTTCAGTTATTAAAGACAACATACTCCTTGGTAATGATGGTGCTCAAATTTCTTTCATAAATTTACTTAACTTACAAAGTGTTTTCTACGAATATTACAAATACGCTAAACTGCTAATGATATTAAATTAGTTTATTGCAAGCTTTGCTACATTCACTACTTTTTCTATTTATTAATAAAACTAAATGCACGCACATGCACAAATAAGTGGTTTTATTTTACTTTGAAGGATTCTTAAAAATAATAAAAATAATTTATTATTTCGGCCCTGTGTAACTATAGTTCACGGAAAATGTAGCCCTAAATCTACGCAAATCATACGAACGTCCAACTTTGTCTTCAAATTTGCATCTAATCCCATTTTATTCGTATAGTATTGCCCACAAACATATTTCAAGAAATTCAAATCTGTTTTAAATTTTGTTGTCACCATTTCGTTTAAAGATGGGGCTTCTCGATCTAAGTGGTGGTAAAAAATTGTGTGGATTGGTACAAAAACTTTTAAACGTTAGGCCATATGATATATCGGGTTAAGAAACATGTAACTGCTTCAAGCATGCAAGTGTATTCGACACTAAACGAATAATTTGCTATATCTGCACCACATCGATGGATTTGTGATTAAAGTATCTTCCAGCGCCACAAGGGTGGTCTTGAGATTTAGTTGATTCGATTGATAATATACGAGATATATCTTTCTATACACTGAACAAATAATGGGTCACCAGCGGTGCACCAGAATTTGGTTGGTTGAGAACCGTTAAAACCCGCCCATTGTCTTTTTATTTTTATTTTATTTTTCTTCTGTTTTTAATCTGAACAACAATAGGAGGTTCACCTGCCATCATCAAAATACTCTTCTCAGTCATTTTTACTATTCCCATAAACTTAGTTAGTTCTGCCTTCTACTATCTAGCTACGTTAGTTAACAAAACCTCCGTTTTGGCGCGGGTCGCTAACTTTTCTTTATTATAGAACACCTTATAAGTGTTACACATCATATCAATATATATATATATATATATATATATATATATATATATATATATATATATATATATATATATATATATATATATATATATATATATATATATATATATATATATATTTATATATATATATATATATATATATATATATATATATATATCAGTTTCAGTACATGCAACAACAAGATTTTATACAACAAATACTTTCACATCTTGTGCCTAAACATAGGGTGACTCACACAAGTCATCCTACACGGCCATCCTACGAGTCATCCGGCTCGGATGACTATTTTCCGTTACTGTCAGTTCATCATCCTCGTTCTCTTCCACACTATCGACTTCCTCTGGCTCTCTACCCATACTCTCAACTTCCTCATCTTTATCGTCATTTAATCCATCGTAGTAACGTTTCATAAATTCCGCACTTGTTGACGTGGTTTTCGGACCCTCCGTTCTACCCACCTTTCTGACGTCATACCGATCATTAGCCCGTTGTCGCACCACCTCATATGGTCCAAGATATTTGGTGCCAATTTTATTTCCCCCACTAAACTGAGAATTTTGAATTGCAATACCATCTCGCCGATACTATATAGTAATGCAGGTTTTCCCCCCCTATCATATGTCCTGCGATTTTCCTCCTGAACTCTCAAAATTTGCTCTCTCGCCTCTTCTCGTAGCTTGCTACGACTTTCACTGAAGACTTTTGCCTCCTCTTCTTCTATTATCTCCTTCAATTTGTGCTCCTCGGGGCAGCGCATCTTTACCCCAGTCAGCAGCTCGAACGGTGTCATTTCAATACTTCGTTGGTAGGAATTATTTAAAAATCGTTGCAATGTATCGATGTACTTGTACCATTCGCCAGGTTTTTCTTAACTTATCTTCGTTAAAACCGGTATTAAAATTCTATTTACGCGTTCAACCTGCCCGTTCCCGGTCGGAACACCCGTTGTTATGGCTATATGTTCTATTGATTGATTTTTGCAGTACTCCTGAAATTCTGACGAAGTAAATGCCGTACCTCGGTCCGATATAATACACCTAGGATTTCCAAATACCGATTTCTGCAGTTCCAACTTTTGGAGGACTTCTTTGGTGGTTGTGGTTTTTGACGGATATAACCACACAAATTTTGAGAATCCATCCACAACACAAAGGATGTGTTTATACTGCTTACTGGTCGCTACTAAATTTCCGAGATGGTCCAAGAGGTATGTATTCAATGGAGCATCCCCTTTCGGGATCGGATGCAACAACCCCTCTTGTTTCCCCAATTTCTTCTCCGCTAATATGCATGGTATGCAATTGTTTATGCAGATTCGACTCTTCTGGCTTAACTTTGGAATGTAGAATTGCCTTATTATCAACTCTTCTGTTTTTTCCTTTCCAAAATGACCTTGATTATGGTAAAGTTTGACAACCTGCATTTGCATTTGCCTCGGCACCACGATACATAATGAGCCTTGAACTGGTTTAAAAAGAATTCCATTATTAACAGTAAAATTTGCATACGCACCTTTCTTCAGTAGCTCGAATATGGGGTCTAAATCTCGATCGGTTCTCAGGGCTGCTTTCACTCGAGAAATCACACCATCTTCAATCACCATAACCACAGGATACCTACTCAATGCATCGACATGCCTCATCTTATTTCCAGGCCGATGTTCGAGATCGTTCAACTCCTTCTTATTCATGGTCGCCTTAAAAGCAGCACAGTCGGTTACAATCTTGAAATTGAGACCCAGCAGATACACTCTTAATTTTTTTAGAGCTACAACAATCGCTAGCACTTCTAGCTCGTAGCTACTGTAGCGTTCCCCGCATGGTGACGTCTTCTTACTGATGTAAAAGACTGGATGAAGTTGCCTATCCGATTCAGACCGCTGCAACAAAATGGCACCCAATCCAATTTTGCATGCGTCGGTATGCAATTCTGTTTCTGCAGCAACATCATATAACTGCAAAGCTGGTTGACAAATCAAGACTTCTTTCAACTTTCGAACTGCTTCCTTCTCCACCTCTCCAATTTCGAACTTAACGTTTTTCCTCAATAGGTTGGCCAATGGTCTTGCGATCAGCGCGTAATCCTCAACAAATCTACGAAAATACTCCGTCAGTCCCAAAAAGCTTTGTAACTTTTTAATAGTGTCTGGGGCTCGGAACTTCGCGGTAGCTTTAAGTTTCATTTCTCCCTGCCTCACGCGACCCCCTTCAATATCATAGCCAAGGTATTCGATACGCGTTCTTAGAAATTGACATTTTTTCCAGTTCATCTGCAAGCCATTTTCAGCTGCCACCTCGAGCACCTTTGTCAACCGTTCTAAACCTTCTTTGGCACTCTTCGCAGGTACAACTAAGTCGTCCATGTATATGCACACAATTTTCGCCCTACACAGTTCTTGGAAAACGTTGTTTATGAAACGTTGGAACACCGCTGGCGAATTGCACAAGCCAAATGGGACCTTCATAAAATCGTAATGGCCGAACGGTGTCACAAAAGCGGTATATTTTATCGATTTTTCAGAGATTGGCACTTGGAAGAATCCATTACGAAGATCTAACGTCGTGAAATATTTCGCACCTTGTAGTTGGTCGATTTGGTCGTCAATGAGCGGGAGTGGGTACCTATCTTTAACCACCACCTTATTCAGTTTCCGAAAATCGATACAAAGTCTTTTCGACCCATCCTTTTTGTTTGCTAGTACAATAGGACTTGCGTAATTCGATATACTCGGACGAATAATTCCCTCTTTCATCCACTCATCTATCTGCTGCCGGACAAGATCGCATTCTAGCGGTGATAGCCGTCTCGTCCATGATGAAATTGGCGTGTCGTCACTGAGAACTATGGTCATCTTTACATCTCTCGATAGTTCTGTTTTTCTTGGCGAATAATTAACTACCAGCTTCTTGATCTCATTGGCAATATGTACATCGTTCACTTGACTTAAATCGAGCACAACTTCTTTTTCGATGATAAAAACGTTATTTTCCGGAATCCATTTGCGCATAACAATAGCCTCTAGTGTCAGTATCGTGAATGTTTGGTTGATTAGTTCTTTCCCAAGTAGTATTCCTACAGGAAGCAGCCCTTCATCTACAACGTGAAAAACAGTGTTATAATGATCTCCGTCTATACTCACAATTGCCTCGAATCTTCCTTTGGTCATCAACCCATTCGAACCGACTTCATTAAACGTGGTAACCCGGTTTTCAAAATTTTCGACATCTAACTCTTTAAATTTTGACTCGGACATTAGATTTAAATCACTTCCACTATCGACCATGGCCATCAAATTTTTGCCATTAATCGAGAACTCCTTTAAATCATTGCCACAACGAGATGTTTTATTCTGAACCGAAGCGACGTCTTTCCTCTTCTTTTGTGGGCACGATGGTGAAATATGTCCGGATTCTCCGCAGGTGTAACACTTTGTCCCTTTTCCTTTATTCGAGCAGCTACTAGCGGTATGTCCACCATCTCTACACTCGTAACACACGATAAATCTTTGCCTTCGATTACTTTTACCAGCAGATTGAGAATTATCAGCTGATTTCAAACCGAACTTGGGCATTGGAGCGGGTTTTTAATTTGTTCTCATATGTGTCCCTTCGTAGTCATTAAGCTTTAACTTAAATTGTTCCATACTTGTAGCACCATATAGCATTTGCTTATTAACTTGTTGATCCGGTATCCCATCAATGCAATACTGGATAATCGCAGAATCTTCAACGTTGCCCGACACTGCCAGCTCGCGTAATTCAAACAAATATCGGTTAAAAGATTCATCTGGCTTCTTTTTCCGCTCTGCCATTTGTCGATGAATGATGGCACTGTTGAACTTCTTGGAGAACTCTTTGATTAGAAACTGTTTGAGTTTTCCCATGTGGTCAACTCTTTGGTTGTCCTTAACGCAAGCTTGGCGGTTCCCGTCAACAGCCGTTTCCCATATACGACCTTGTCCATATCCGACCACATGGAAAATCTTGATGACTCCTCGAAGCCCTCGACCCATTTTTCGATCAGATAATTATCATCTCCGCTAAATATCTTGATCGACTCTTTCACATCCTCGAATTTATATCGCGGCGACGGTGATAGTTGCGTATCAACTTCGTTAGTTGTACTTGCTGCGAAATTTACATTACGCGCCGCCAGCAACTCGTTTTGTTTCTTCAGCAAGGCTATCTCTTGGTCCTTCAACTCCATTTCCCGTTTACGCAGCTCATCATTATTTAGTCCAACTGTCACTGTACTATGGTCTTGTTGGTGTGCTGATGAATGTCTATCCGAAATGGTTAGATCATCAATACTTTGCTTAAATTTATTGAACATTTTTTGGTAGAACTCCTCATTGGCAACCGATTCGCTAATGCTGTCTTTATTTTCCGATTTTTTCCCCATTTTATTGATTAAAATCGGTACACTCGATAAAATAAATATTCGGGAAAAGCGATCAACACAATATTAACTGCAAACTTTTCACTAAACAACGCGTTCTAATTTTATGACTATAAAACGGTCTGGATTTAGTGTAGAATTGAAGCAGCAAAAGCACGCTGACTTGTGGTTTTATTCTCCGTCTGTATCGTTTGCTAACAATGTGCTTAATCACGCTAGGTACACAATTTTCCCGCTGATATCTTATTTATTATTTTCACTATCCTGTCTCTGACCGTATTTTCACTATTCACTAACTAAATTTTTTACAGTTTTTGTGTTTTGTTGTATTATCCTCTTCTTGAAAGTTGCGGCACTCGTTCGCGAACTTTTTAATACACATACACGCACACGACGGCGTAACAATTTTGGTTTTCGTTCTTTAACACAAGATTAATACGTCGACTCACTGATTAGAAAACTGTAATTTAATCCCTTGTACGTCGCACTTGCACAGCAATTGTACCGAAAATATTGATGCGTATCTTAATCAATCTCCCGGTTGAGCCCTCATGTAGGAAATATTCCGATTCACAAGTGAAAATAAACTCAAACATAAATAACACCAAACAATTAAATTACTTTATTTGTCAATAGAGCTAATGAACTTCCATGATCAAAATCTAATTATACTCTGATTACAAAATTATGAGCAAAAATAAATAAAATAAATAATTGTACAGTTTCAGTACAGGCAAAAACAAGATTTTATACAACAAATACTTTCACATCTTGTGCCTAAACATAGGGTGACTCACACAAGTCATCCTACATATATATATATATATATATATATATATATATATATATATATATATATATATATATATATATATATATATATATATATATATATATATATATATATATATATATATATAATTATAAGCCAACACATTGTATAAACATGCTTAGTTGCAATTCCCACACGTGGAACAACTAATAAGAATGTATAAAGATGCGTAGTTGCATTTCCCACAATTGAACATGCACACTAAGGAAACATGAGCCACCTAAAGTAACATCAATAAACTCCAACTGATAGATAAGCATTTTTTATGTAGAATAGTTAATATAGAAAATAATTTTAGTTAGTTGTAAACTGGTTTTTCAAGAATTAACATGTAAAATAAAGAAATATTAAATAAATAATTTTTTTTTAAATTCTTATGAACCAACAATTCATAATTGGCGCAGCCTCGCGGAGTGTATAGTGTTATGAAGTGTAAAACAGTGCAAAGAAATACAGAATAAAAAGTGTTTCAAAGTGAATTCCGTTGCGGACGTTAAAATATAAATCTGTGAAATTTTTTACCCCGTAACATCTCTAGCTAAAGGTTAAACCGCTAAGAGACTAGAGAATTTCGCCGCGCATCATAGTACTAAACGCTAGAACCCGCTTCCACGACTACCAAAGGTAAGAATACTTTTTATACACTTTAATTTTTTTGTGTGATTACCTGTGAAAATAACCCGTGCACTACCAGATAGACACGGAGAAAAAATATTTAAGTGTCATAAGTGAATGAGTAAGAAAATACAAGAAAGATTTCTAAAAAATAGAAATATTTTTCCTACTCGCAAAATGGATCCACAAATGGTAAACGAACTTACAAATCAGTTAAAAACTGTTGTTGAACAGTTGCAACTAATGACGTTAAAGTCGGAAGAACACGACCGAACGTTAGCTTATTTGCAACAGAAAACAGAGGAAACAGCTGCAAGGGCACAAATACCTCCAAATGATCGTCAACAACAAGTAATTCTTGATTTATTCAAAATACCAGATCCTATAAAGTCTATACCGGATTACGATGGTAACAGACGACAATTAACGGCATGGATCAAAACTGCGGAAGACACACTGAACGTGTTTGCACCTTTCGTGAGTGAACCACAACATAAACTCTTTTTGCAAGCTGTAAGCAACAAGATTAAGGGCAAAGCGAAAGACGCTTTATGCTTAGCGGGAAATCCACAGAGTTTTCAAGAAATAAAGGAAATACTTCTGGAAACTTTAGGCGACAAACAAGAATTGTCGTACTACAAATCGCAGCTGTGGGCGATGAAGCAGGGTGAAAATGTATCAGTACATTCCTACTTTAATAAAATAAAAGAAAACATTCAGAATATCAAGGCACTAGCAAAGCTAAATGCCTTGTATAATGATTCATGGGAAGCGATAAACGCTTTTATTGATGAAGATGCGTTAGCCGCCTTCATCTCCGGGCTACGTAAACCATATTTCGGTTACGCGCAAGCCGCCAAACCGAAAAATGTAGAGGAAGCGTACGCTTTCCTCTGCAAATTTAGCTCAAATGAGATAATTTCTAACAACGTTCGAAAACCATTAAGCCATCAATCAAAAACAAATTTTAATAACAACCATTCAAAAGATAATATACCTAATCAAAAGAATAAGGAGTTTGGAAAACAAACTTATTCGGTAAAAGAATCAACCGCCGCTCCAATGGACATGGATATATCCATGAGGTCCAGGAGAACATTTAGTAAAAAAATGATTCACAATAATGAAACAGTGAACAATAACGAAGAAAATTCCCAAGACTATTCAAATACCGAACACCCAGAATTAGAAGACAATGATCTAGTAAATTTTCAAGAAAATCTAGAATCAGATACGGAAGATTAAACTATCTCCCATATCTGAAGTGTTACAGTGATAAACTCAAACGCACCGTAACACTTCTCATCGACACTGGTGCAAACAAAAATATAATTAGGCCAGATGTTGTACCAAACAATTCAATTAACATTAGCAACGAGAAATTAAAAGAAAAAACCATAGTAAAAAATGTGCTAGGGACACACGAAATTAATCATAGGTTTAAAATTAATTTATTAGGCAATAACCAACCGATACAAACATATTACGTTATGAATTTCCACAATTTTTTTGACGGTATTTTAGGCTCAGAATTCATGGCCAAAACAAACACAAAAATTGACTACAAATTAAATTCTATATTGATAAATAATCACCCTTATAAATTTTACCGTTACTATCCCGAACAAAATTTTTATAACCATATCGTAACAATGAGTACGTCAGAAAATGGCAACTGGTTTGTTCCAGATTTCGACGAATTAAATAAAGATATAATCCTACAACCAGGGTTATATTCAGCCAATAATTTCAAAACAACTGTAAAAATACTTACAAACAGCCCTGAGCCTCCAGAAAAACTCCCTAAGTTAAAACTCTTAGTAAACAATTTCGAAACATTCAAACCTATTCCCAAATCCGGAAACGGAAAAATTGATAGAATAACTATCCAAAATCTAATTAGAACAGAACATTTGAGCAGAAATGAAAGAAATTTACTTGTAGAAACTATCTGGCAAAACCAACAGGTTCTGCTAAAACAAGATGAGAAGTTATCCTCGACGACAATCATTAAACATAAAATAATAACAACAGATAACAATCCAGTGTATACAATCCAGTGTATTAAGTAGTGGTATAATCCAACACTCTAGTAGTCCGTATTCATCACCAATTTGGGTAGTCCCAAAAAAACTTGATGCGTCAGGAAAACGCAAAATCAGAGTGGTGATTGATTATCGTAAGTTGAACGAAAAAACCATCAACGATAAATTCCCGATACCACAAATCGAGGAAATATTGGACAATTTAGGTCAGTCAGTATATTTCTCAACATTAGACCTGAAGTCTGGATTTCACCAAATTCCAATGGACGAACAGTCTAAAGAGAAAACGGCTTTTTCCACTGACCAGGGACATTACGAATTTGCTCGTATGCCTTTCGGTCTAAAGAATGGACCTGCTACATTCCAGCGAGCTATGAATAATGTTCTTCATGGCTTGATAGGTACCATTTGCCATGTATACTTGGATGACATAGTCGTGGTAGGAAAGAACTTAACAAACCACCTCGAGAACCTCGAAACAATACTAAAACGATTGTCGGAATTTAATTTAAAGATCCAATTAGACAAGTGCGAGTTTTTGAGGAGGGAAACGGAATTTTTGGGACATGTGATCACCCAAAATGGAGTGAAACCTAATCCCGATAAGATCCAACAAATAATAGATTGGCCGATACCAAAGACTACCAAAGAAATTAAACAGTTTATTGGAATGTCAGGATATTACAGAAGATTCATAAAAGATTATTCGAAAATTGCAAGGAATATGACAAAATTTTTAAAAAAGGACATCCCTATCGATATCAACGATCCGAGTTATATAAAGTCATTTGAAACACTTAAAAACATTATTTCAACGGATCAAATCCTAGCTTACCCAGATTTCACTAAACAATTTATACTTACAACGGACGCATCAGATTTTGCTCTAGGTGCAGTCCTATCTCAAGTTCAAAATGGAATTGAGAGACCAATTGCATTCGGCTCAAGGACCTTAAACAATACGGAATCTAGATACGCCACAAATGAGAAGGAGGCACTAGCGATTATTTGGGCGGTAAAAAAATACCAGCCTTACCTTTACGGTAATAAATTTACGTTAGTCACAGATCACAAACCTCTAACCTTCATAAAATCGTCAGAAAAAAATTCTAAAATTCTTAGATGGCGTTTAGAATTGGAGAATTATGACTATGATGTCATCTACAAAGAAGGTAAAGCCAACGTCGTGGCGGACGCGCTTAGCCGAATACCTACTTCTAAAGAAATAAATATAAATGAACAAAGGGATAACACTTCACGTGAACCCGAGAGAATTGAGGTCGAATCACCAAGCAATGAGAGCGACCTACAAACGATTCATTCAGCAGAAACTTCAGATGATTATTTCATCCATTTTTCAGAGAGACCTCTGAATTACTACAGGAATCAAATTGTATTCAAAATATCTCGAATAGAAACCATAATTTCGGAAGATATGTTTCAA